>OX424526.1:5859013-10859013 GCA_949152445.1 Cerastis rubricosa | reverse complement strand
GTTTTATGTTGCATGCTCCGGAATGAGCTCTGCGAGTAACTTAGTAATTTTAACCCGAGAAGAAAACAACGCAAACGTCATTTATAAAGAGGTGGTAGGATAATTCATTATTAATCTAAGTTTCCGGGAGTTGAATACCAAGATATTCGTTTTTCTAACCAGAATTAATTACTTTGAAAATCACAGACTTTAACACAACTATTTATCCTATACATACACTTACGTGCGAGCGAAGCTGCAACTACATCAATACTACTGCAACAACTATTATCTATAACATTTAAATTACTATTTTCGACATTATTTTGCGAGGGTAACATAATATATGTAGGCAATTTCCGAACTCCACGCGGGCGAAGCAGCGGGCAGAAGCTAGTTACTAATAAGAATTACTTTAATGAATTACACATGTTAAGGCGATTATTTTACATTCTTTGTCTTGATTTGTTTAAAATTATTTATATGGTTATAAAATTGTATCTGATCTAGTATTATTTTATTAAATAAAAATATAAAAATATTGGTTGTTTTGTTACCACCTAGCATGCTGAAATATTCAATAGAATTATCACAAAAAAATATACAAAAGACATGGCGTTGTCGCCATTTTATTGTTCCTAATGTAAAATTAATCCTATGTAATCCGCGGTGATTATTGAATTTTATTTTTACTAAGGTACCTCGTTATCAAAGATTGTTTTCTTTTAATTCTGTTATCCTTATCATCTATTATTATCAAAACTAATTTACGAGATAATGACACAAAGAAAATAAGTAAATTCCAGCAATGGTTGGGAATTCGTATGATTACAAATTCATTTTTCTTGACAAAACTCTCCTCCTCCGGACTCCGGACTGTGGAAGCCACATACTGCGACAACCAATATTTTGATTAATACTATGACAACAAGTAAATACAGACTAGCAGAATTATGATTGATGACGTTATCAAACCCTTGTCAGGTAGAAACTGATTAGTGGAGTCATGACATTACGCATCGTAGTGGCCAATGACTGCTTTGCTATAATAGTATGAGTGTGGGACGTAAGCGGCGAAGGGGGAGGAGCGGTTATCGACATTAAAAGATATCAGGTTAGTAAGCAGACGATGTCAGACAGTAGTGGATTGCGTTAACTTAACAAGAAGAAGTACCGGTCATAATTTATTTCTTATTAAGATTAGAAAAGTTTAGCAATGTTGTGGATGTTAACCGTTTTAGCGGTGGTAGCACTGAGTAACTGTGATGACAGTGAGTGGCGACAAGTGCGCACCGCGCAGGGGTATGTGCGCGGGCGTAGGGATCCTGAAGGTGGGCTTTACGTTTTCTACAATATACCGTACGCCAGCGTGCCTCTTGGAACTGACAGGTTTAAGGTACGTTTTTTATGTTGTGCAGTAGAATCTAAAATTAGAATGAAACCTTATTTTATTTTATTATATTTATAATCTTCAAGGTGAGGCACTCGACGTTTTGATAAGATTATCGAAAACGACGCTAATGCTACTTTGTTTTTAATTCCAGGCGCCTCTGCCACCACCGGTATGGTTGCAACCACTAGAAGCAGTTGACGAAGGCATCATATGTTTACAGACTCCTACACCATTTATGGATATCTCATCTAAAACAATGCAGGAAAATTGTCTGATTGCGAATGTCTATGTCCCTGACACTAAGGATAAAGACCTTCCAGTAATAGTAAATATTCATGGTGGAGGTTTTGAAATTGGATATGGAGAGATAGTACAACCTAGAAATTTAGTAAAGAGCAAGAAAGTAATTGTAGTGAACTTTAATTACCGACTCGGAGTGCACGGGTTCCTGTGTCTGGGTTCGGTGGACGCTCCAGGCAACGCCGGACTGAAGGACCAGGTGGCACTACTCCGTTGGGTGAAGAAGAACATCGCTAACTTCGGAGGGAATCCTGATGATGTCACCATCGCAGGAGCGAGTGCTGGCTCCATTTCTGTACATTTGTTGATGCTGTCGAAGGCCGCAGAGGGACTTTTTAATAAAGTTATTCCAGAGAGCGGAGCTAATGTAGGTGCCGTTTCAGTACAGAATGATCCACTAGAAAACGCTAAAACATTCGCTAGAATGTTGAACTTCACTGAGGTTGATGACTTTTTCGCATTGGAAGACTTTTATAAAAATACTCCGCTAAAGTCATTAATTAAAAGCACATTTATTGATAGAAAAGATTTTACTTTACTGTTTTCGCCGTGTATAGAACGTAAAACAGGAGAAGAAAGGATTCTGGATGACTCGCCTCTAAACATCATAAAGAACAGAAAAAACAAAAACGTTCCTATTTTAATCGGCACTAGTAACATGGAAGGATTAATACAAATACCGAATTTGGAATTATGGAAAGATGATATGAACAAAAAGTTTTCCGACTTTCTACCAGGTGATTTGCAATTTGAAAATGAAGAAGAAAGGGAAGAAATGGCTAAAACCGTGAAAGAGTTTTATTTCGGTGATCAGCCAGTAGGGGAAAAAACAGCACTACAATATGTTGAGTACATCGGTGATGCTCTCTTTGCATATCCAACTTACAGATCTGTTAAGCTGCACGTAGAAGCTGGACACGATCAAGTATTTTTGTACGAATATTCGTTCGTAGATGACGATACTCCTGTTGTCCCTCACACGAACGTGCGCGGAGCAACACATTGTGCTCAGACGGCCGCCGTACTCGACTTAGTACCTTTCGTGACCACCGATGAGAGTGGCATATCGGAAGAATACAAACAAATGAAATCTACTCTCAGAGAAATGTGGTCTAACTTCGTAATACACGGGTGAGTTACATTCAAAAACTCATGGCATAATATGTCAACTACATTATTTTTACAAGCCTCCTAACGACTGTTGCAAAAATTGCTGTTATCGATAAGATTAGTTATAGCAGAGCAGACAGTATATTTTAGTAAATCTGTATAAACACACTGAGTTCAATTCCTCATGAGACATTCAGGTCCAGCAGCGACTTCAAAGATTTTTATGACGAAAAATAAAGTAACCGTTTCAGTCAAACAAATAACAGATAGTATTCCCCATTACAATGTAGAATAGTATTATCGTCGTATTAAAATAATTCAATTTAATGTTTCAGTAAGCCTGTACCGGAAGGATCGTCTCTGCCCGCTTGGCCCGCAGCAGGCGCAGACGGGAGTCCGTATATGTCTCTGGGACAAGTATTGAAGTTGGGCGGAGCGTATCTGTAGACACGAGCGAGGTTCTGGGACGACATCTACGAGAGATACTACAAAGCGCCGATGCCGCCGCCACAGCCCCCTCAGAGACACGTAGAGTTGTAGTGCACTGTCTGATATACAACCAAAGACTTTTATACAACAAATGGATGTAAAAAGACTCATATAAAAAGCCAAAAGGCATTGGTTATCCCCGTCATTGCATATTTTTTTGTTCTGGACCATTACTTGACTACGTGCCAAATTTTTCATATGTTTTTCAAAAAATGTTTGCATATCGCCTGCATTTTCAATACATCTATCAGCAGGAGTAGCAGCAGTTTGGAGTGCGTTGAGTACAACCGTAAACCGTGATAATGCACACCAAAAAAGGTTGTTTGAAATAATTTCAGTACTGCGTTTCGTAGGTTGTTGTACAGAATGCTTGGTTGACGACTATATGATGGATCTTTCACACACTTCATCCATCGGGTCTTTGGTCTTCCCCTACCCACTCTTAAATCGATTCCTTTTGAATGTTCAATTTTATCACATTGTATCTTGACTGTCTTTGCATTTAATGGAGTCAATAACTCAGTATTGTATAATGGTAAAGCACATTTGTGCGAGTACCATGTTCTATAATTGACACAAAATGGAAAGCCCATAGAATGCTTGAATTGAACAAACACTACGAATAGTACATAATTGTATTTATAATAAAATATGTATAATGAATTAATTCTCAATTTTGTTTAAGTAGGGTATAAAAATATATGAATCATTAAAATATTTAACTTGATATCCATTTAATTCGTTCTTATTTTTATTGGGTGTTTATTTGACACGAGTAAGTGACATTCAGCCATACAGAAATCGTCAAATAATCTCTTACGAACCACGTTAGAATTAGTGCACAATTATCATTAATTTAATATAATTCGACTTATGTATACCTACTATATTTTTATTTATAATCTTGCAATCAGTCGGTAGACTATGAGCAGATGAGATGAAATAATTTTGTAGCTTTCAGAGCAAAATTCCCTTTAGGCAAATCTCAATAGCGAATTAAGTGCAGCTGTCCATTTCCAAAATATGCCGCCTTTTCAGTCTGCGTATTGATTCGGGAATAGTTAAATGCATTGCTAGTTGGTTCGGATGGATTGCAAGTCGTGCTTTGTATTTGGAACAGGACGATCTTATCTCTTCCTTTACTGTCTTGATAATTAAATGTTCATGTATTTCCGAGATTCTTAAGAACCATGGTGAGTTGGAAATTTGCTTCAGGATGTAATTTTGAGCCCCTCTGTATTATGCTTATGCTGGACTCACATGCTGAACCCCATAGTTCGATCCCATTTGCCCTAAAAGGTTTGAGCATGGTCTTGTCTACAAGACCATGCTCCGGTCAGGGCTCCAGAGAAAGGAACCTCCTAACAATACGAGCCGTGTCCAGAAGTTAGGGCATGCGAAAACCGGGTTGGTAAACAAAACCGGTTTTTCGGGTTTCTTGTTAACAAAACCGGTGAAACCGGTTAAATCGGGTTTTTAAGATTACTTTTTTTAAATTTTATACGAAAAGTGTGTAATAATGATAACATAAAGAAAATGCTAAAGACTAATAACCTTTTTATTTTTTACGTTTATCTTACCTATGATTATAATAATGAGCATTTTTTTGGACTTCAATAAGCTACAACTACTAAATAACAATATAAGAAGTTTCTTTTCTTCATGCATAACCTGAATAATAAGCTTTATTCAGAATAATATACTTTCACAAGTTATTATAGCTTGTGTCTGGGACTGTAGCTTTGCGTTTTGTTCTGTTTTTTTTTCACTTTCAAAAGTGACTGTAATGGTCTAATTGAAATAAACGCTTTGAGTTGAGTTTGAGTTTGACACTTGAAAAGTAAGGTAAAACTAACATACAAAATTAGGATCAATTAATAGGTACACAAAGGTTTCAAATCACAGAATATTAAATAACAATTTTACTGTCATAAAAGACAAACAGGCAAAATCAACAGTACGTATAATGAGATCAAAAATTCAAAATAATTATTAAAAATCGCTTAAAATAGATGTTTTATTCCTTAATAAGACACTATTTTATGCGATATTAAGGAATAAGATGTCTATTTTATACGATATTTTAATAATTATTTTGTCTTTTTGATCTCAGTGGTAAATAAGGATTTACCAAAACAAAATAAATCTGTCATTTTTATTTATGTCTATGCATGTACTCGTCTCACGCACGAGATATGACGTCTCTCTGTCTCACACCTCGCGGTAGAAGGATAGGTTCTGAGGTCTGGTTCTAAAGTCGGACTGACATGGTGGCGTTTTTGTACAAACACTTCAACACCTTGATGTACCGATAGACAATTTGGCACCGTTGGAGAGACTACAGTACAGCCCAAGTCTCGATCGGATCGAAGACTTTCTCGTAGTCTACAAACGCTAAACAGAGAAGCAGGTTGTACTCTTCGGTGTTCTGTATAACCCGTCGGGGCGTCTGTATGTGGTCTACGGTGCTAAAGCCTTTTCGGAATCTAGTTGTTCAGGAGGCTGAAAATCGTCGAAAAATCGCGCGAGTCGATTCGTGATGACCCTTGAAAACAACTTGTAGATATGGCTTAGAGGTGAGATGGGCCTATAATTCTTCAACCGGGCATAGTCACCCTTTTTGAAGAAGGGTACCCCCACACCCAATATATATAGTGTAATTTCAATAATAAATTAAATTAAAAATATAACAAAACCGAAAACCGGTTTTCATAAGCAATAAAAACCGGTTTTCTAAACGGTCAGTTAACGTGTTTTTTCGGTTAACCGGGTATCCGGTTTGCATGCCCTACAAGGAGTACCGCTTTCTGAAACAAACCCTCGATCCAGCTGCCTAACGAGAGCCTCATCAGATATTGGTCGAGGCTCTTGGCAATTAGGCCATTGGCTGATACGACTATCGGCACAATGATCGCTGAGTCCAAATCCACCTGGGTCGGGCACATACCTACGGCTACGGTACGGCTCTTCCGATTCCACAAGGCTGTATTTCAGAGTAAGTTGCTGATGGATAATCCTGGCTACAAGGTTGTGTCTATGCAAGTATTCTCCGTTAGCTAGACGAGAACACCCGGAGATAATGTGACGGATCGATTCGCCCGGACGGTGGCATGCCCGATATATGTCAACCGTGTCATCCTTTACAATAAATTTCCGGTAGTTATTCGTCATCATAACTTCATCCATAATTGCACAAACAAAACCTTCGGTTTCTCCAAAGAGTTCCCCGGAACGTAGCCAGGCTACGGACGCTGATTTGTCTACATCAGGCCCATGCAGGGCACTGAAGCAGCGTCCGTGAAGCTCCTTACTCTGCCATACTTCCCTGCGGTCATTAGTGTCGAGCACTGCAGGTTTGCGCCAGTTCTCTTTAGCCAAGGAGAGCGGGGTGAGGGCCTTATCCATCGCGACCACATCTGTATGCATCCCCACGTCGGTTTCTAGAATATATTCCCTGAGCCTGCATATCTGGCGATTGTGGAGAGTTTTGGCGTTAAAAAAGCCTTGACCTCCACAACTCCGCGGGATATACAGTCTCATAACCGAAGAACGCGGGTGATGCATTCGATATGCCGTTAACAATGTACGGACCTTCCTATCCAGGGCGTTTAGTTCTGTTTGAGTCCATTTGAGTACACCGAAAGAGTACACCAAAACCGGCATGACCCAACCATTGAAGGCACGCACCTTATTTCCGCCTGATAATAGTTATTTGTGCAACAAGAGAGCAAAGTTGGTTTTTGCCGCGAGTGTTGATTTTGAATCCCGAGTAAGCGAAGGATTCAAAGACACGAGATGCAAATAACTTTGGTCTCGTGTAGCACATACAACTTTTCACTTCAGCAGCGAGAACACTTTAGGAGATAAAATAATAAACAGGAATAGATTGAAATAACTATTTATCGTGAATAAAAATAATTAACATTGTAGGTAGAGGTACTGTTCTCGTCGCTAGTTTCACTCATATTTTACGATTATTTTAATATTTTTCTAACTTATTCAACTCTTTACGCCAGCCACGAAATTTTATTCCTGCTCTTTTATTTAAATTATGGCGTGTTCCGAAATAGCACCCATGATATTTTATTATTCAAAATATATTACGTAACATTATTTGAACTAGAAATAAATATTTACAGGTTAAGTATTAGTTTTATATGCAGTAAAAACTTATTTTCGTTTAAATACAACAATAAGTTAAAAATTCAATAAATTACATTAAAAGACATAATTATCTTTTTGCTAAATTTCTTTAGTTAGAACGAAATTCCGAACGTGTTTGTCTTTGAGGTCGAATTCAAAATAGGAACTTCGAAAGGGCTGGTCTTTGTCTCTCTCTCTCTCTTTCTAATGGCGGGAAAGAGATAGAGTGTAAATGTTTCGAATTGTATGATTAATCCAAGGCTGAATAAGATATTCGCGGCTTTCTAAAAAAATAATTAAAAAGTTACTTTGTCTCACTCAGTGAGCAAAATCGCATTTTGCTCACTGATTTCAGGCAGCAAAACCTACATGTTTGAGCTACTGAAGTGAAAAAGACGATTAAATACTTTTCTCAGGCGGCCAAATTTATTATTATTATTTTCATCTTAAGTCATATTGCCAAGATCTATACGAGAATAATATTTTTAGGAACAACCGGCGCCCACTTTTCCCGAACTCCTGAAAGTCAGAATCAACAGTGCCGACCACCAAAAAAGCCGGGCCAATGAAGTTTAAAAGAATATTCTTTTTTTTTAAATATATTTTATTTTAAATAAGTAATATATATTAATAATACATTAATTTATTCAATAAAGATCTCCGGGAAAACAATTTTTACTTCGACACGATTCTTGGATCTCCTAAAGACATTCTTCAGAAAAGGAACCGCGGCAATTTTATATCAAGGAAAGGATAACAGTTGTCTAGCACCAAGCTTAAAACCAACAATAGGTAATGTTAGTGGGTCCTTGAACGTGACCTGTTACATTTGAGAGTTTTTTTGTAAACTGAGTTGGTCAGTAAGGTCGTATTGATATACTTACGGCTTTTAATATAATAAAAACAAACTTAAAGGAGGATAGGTACCCATATTAAGTAAAAGCAAATAGGCATTTCTTACATGAAATAAACATAGATAAAATATTACACTGATAAACTACCAAACACGGATCCTGTAAATCAAATCTCAACGTCATTTAAAAAAAAAAAAACTCATCTTTCAGCATCAAAAAATCATGTAATCTCTCTTTATCAGTAACCCGTCTTAAAAAAAGACGCAAAAATCTTTTTGCCACCTTAGACAGACGGTGCATTTCTGAGCAGCATAGAAACAGGAACGTAGTTATCATTCACTACATTTCATCAGTCTTCATTGACACGCTAGTTTAGGAGGTTAGCATGTCTCAAGGTCGTATGATAAGCCACAATGTCATAGAACGATCTGTACGTGAACTCTATTACCTACTTAAAGTAATCAAAGGAAACGGCAGCATTGATGATTCAATACATAGTCTCCTATTCTATCTAGGATAGTTTTGGAGTTTTTGAATGCGGTTACTATTTTCAGGGTTGAATAAAACCAAACTTATGTTTGGTTAAACCATTTGTATGCTATTTACTAATCAACTTATTTAGTAACTAAACTTAACTTACCGCACATGTTATGTACTTATGTATCATTGTGTATCCTAATGAAAACTTTATTTTTTGTTGCCTTCGGTAAAATTAGCAACAGTAAATCAATCGATCAATACTACACGTGTGCCATGGTACAAGGTGTGGTCAAAATCAAAACGAATTCTGCAATTTTATTTGCTAATTCATTTCAGAAAAGACTATAACGTGTAAATAAAAGGTAAAAAAAAACCTTTAAAAATATTTAAAACAGGTTTCCGCCGGTATCGGGAGCAGGGTCCAAGCTACCGGTGGTTAGGGCTGCAGAGATAGGAACCTCCTCACAATGCGGGCCGTATCGAGGAGTACCGCCTTCTGAATCGGGCTCTTGATCCAACTGCCAAGTGAGAGCTTCGACAGATGGTCGTCGAGGCTCTTGGCCATAAGTTTAAAGCTTAAAAAAGTTTAAAGCGTTTAAAGCTCTCTATTGTTAAACCAATCCACAAGAAAGGTGGCACCAATGACATGAACAACTATCGGCCCATAACGCTCATACTGATACTTTCAAAGGTGTTTGAGAAAGTTATGCATGAAAAACTTAACAGCTTCTTGTCAAAGTATGAAATCCTAAATGAAGAACAATTTGGTTTTAGGAAAAACAAATCTACCACATTGGCTTGTTTTGCTTTATTAAAATTGATAACCAAAAGTCTTAATTATAAAACACCAATTACGTCTGTCTTCTTAGATATGTCCAAGGCTTTCGATTTCGTGAACCATAAATTGCTTCTTCTCAAATTAGATCGATACGGCATTAGAGGAAACGCGTTGAAATGGCTCGAAAGCTACCTCACCCATCGACAACAATGTGTTGAGATCTCGAGACACACAGGGCACCATAAAATCGTTTCCGGATCTCCCTACCGGGAAAATAATTGTGGGGTTTCCCAAGGAACCATACTAGGACCACCCTTGTTTTTGCTGTATGTTAATGACTTAGCTAGCGTAACCACCCATAACTGTATACTATATGCTGACGACACGACCCTCAGCATACAAAACGACAATTATGACGTAGGTGAATACCAGACCGAAATAAACAGGACACTAAATAAAATTATCACATGGCTCAAACAAAATAATCTCCACATTAATATTAGTAAAACCA
Source organism: Cerastis rubricosa (assembly GCA_949152445.1). Taxonomy (NCBI): domain Eukaryota; kingdom Metazoa; phylum Arthropoda; class Insecta; order Lepidoptera; family Noctuidae; genus Cerastis; species Cerastis rubricosa. The sequence goes on along the minus strand of OX424526.1, from coordinate 10,848,976 downwards.
AAATGATACAGTTTCAGACATACAACAGTAAGCGTCCACAGTTAAAGATACAATATGATAATGACACAATTGAAGAGGTTGAGAGTACGAAGTTCCTAGGAATAACGATAGACAAACACTGTAACTGGAAAACTCATATTGACGAACTTTGCACAAAGGTAGATAGATTCGTATTCGTTCTCTATAGATTAACACGTGTGGCTAGTGTTGATGAGGCTCTATGTGCATACCATGGCTATGTGTCATCAATTTTGCGTTATGGCATTATAAAGAAGAGAAGGGTAATTCTGTAGAACTTAACAGAGTGTTTCGAGCTCAAAAAAAGTGCATTCGCTCAATATGTGGAGCGCACCATCTGGACAGCTGTGTCCCATTATTCAAAAAATTCAAAATATTACCACTCCCAGCACTATATATTTTTGAAATTTGTATTTTTGTGTACCAAAATAAGCATGAATTTAAAGTGCATAATGACCTTGTATCCAGACCTAGTCGCAAAGTTCACATGCTTCGTGTACCTAGACGAAATAATAAACTGTTTTCTGATAATGTATTTTGTATGGCGACCAAAATCTATAATAAACTACCAGATTGTTTTAAAACTCTTAACTTTAGGACATTCAAATGTAAATTATTCGATTATCTCTTTAATAAATGCTATTACTCGTCTAATGATTTTATGAATGAAAAGTTGACCTAAATATTATGAAATAATTACATTCTCTCTCATTCTCTTTGACATTTTTAATATAATCTTTTTGACATTTGATTCCTAATATTTGACCAGTTTTTTATTTAATTTGAATGATATCCTAATTTATTTGAAAATGTATTTGTACGCCGGAAACGGCAGAATATTATGAACTCTTATAACCATGTAACTACTGTATAACAATATACAAATAAATGTATTATTATTATCTCCTTTATTCATTTTAAATCTTATTCACTATATTTTTAAATATTTCTTATAAAACAAAAAAGGAAAAAAAAACATTAAAAAATATAAAAAACAGGTTTCCGCCGGTATCGGGAGCAGGGTCCAAGCTACCGGTGGTTAGGGCTGCAGAGACAGGAACCTCCTCACAATGCGGGCCGTATCGAGGAGTACTGCCTTCTGAATCTGGCTCTTGATCCAACTGCCAAGTGAGAGCTTCGATAGATGTTCATCGAGGCTTTTAGCCATTAGGCCATTGGCCGTAACGACAATCGGCACAATGATAGCCGAGTTCACATTCCACATGCTGACCTCGTGTGCTAAGTCGAGATATTTTATTTGTTTCTCTTTCTCAGCTTTCACGAGGTTCTCGTCATGCGGGATGGTAACATCGACTATCATTACGCAGCGCGCTGATCGGTCTATCACCACTATGTCAGGCTTATTGGCGACAATAGTCCTGTCAGTAATGATAGGCCGATCCCAGTACAACGTGACATGGTCTTTCTCTAGAACTGGGCCGGGCACATACTTGTAGTACGGTACCTCAGATTCCACAAGTTCATATTTCAAGGCAAGTTGCTGGTGAATAATCCTGGCTACTTGGTTGTGCCTGTGCAAGTACTCGCCATTAGCCAGACGAGAACAACCAGAAATAATATGCCTGATGGACTCACCCGGACGGTGGCATGCCCGACACACGTCCACCGTCCCGTCCTTCATAATATGTTTCCGGTAGTTGTTCGTCAGCATAACTTCGTCCATAATCGCACAGACAAAACCCTCAGTTTCCCCAAAGAGGTCGCTGAATTGTAGCCAGGACACGGATGCTAGAAAATCTACATCGCGCCCATGAAGAGCCTGGTAGAAGCGACCGTGAAGCACCTTGCCTTGCCATATTTTCTTGCGGTCATCGGTAGTAAGTACGACAGGTTTGCGCCAGTTCTCTTTAGCCAGGGACAGCGGGGTGAGTACCTTGTCCACTGCGATCACATCTCGGTGCATACCCACTTCTGTTTTTAAAAAATATTCTCTGAGGCTGCACACCTCGCGGTTGTGGAGGGTCTTCGCGTTTAAAAAGCCTCGAACCCCGCACTTCCGCGGAATGTACAGTCTCATCACCGATGATCGTGGGTGATGCATCCGGTTTGCGGTCAGCAGTGTACGAACTCTCCTATTCAGGGCGTCCAGTTCGGTCTGAGTCCACTTGAGTATGCCGAAAGAGTACATTAAAACCGGCATGACCCAACCGTTGAAGGCGCGCACCTTGTTCCCGCCTGAAAGAAGGCTATTTAGTACCTTCTTCAGGCGACCAAAGAAGCGCTCCCTCAACGATTGCTTCATGTCAGCTACGTTAATACCTAACGCTTCCGACATACCCAAATACTTATAGTTTTCGGATGAGGAAAGGGATCTTAGGTGTATGGAATCAGAGAGCTGAAGTCCCTCGGATTCCATAATCTCCCCTCGCTTTACATACATGACTGCACATTTGTCCACACCAAATTCCATCCTGATGGCACTACTAAAATTTTCAGTTACTTTCAGTAGGTCCATCAGTTGCAATTTGCTGGGGGCAAAGAGTTTCAGATCATCCATGTAAAGAAGGTGAGATATGACCTGACCACCTCTCCTCAACCGGTAGCCTAGACCTGAATCCTCCAGCAATGTGCTTAGAGGATTCAGGGCTAGACAGAACCAAAGAGGACTCAGACTGTCGCCCTGAAATATTCCCCGTTTAATCCATACAGGCTCAGCGTTCCCCTGGATCTGTCGACATCCTGGATATCAAAGGACCGTCCTCCATTGCCTCATACACGACTCAAGGAAGGCGCGTAGAGTTGCATCAATCTTGTACAACTCCAGCACCCTCATGAGCCATGTATGTGGCACAGAGTCGTAGGCCTTCTTGTAATCTATCCAACATGTCGACAGATCCTTGCGGGATCGACGAACCTGTTGGCTAATGGCCATGTTGATGAGGAGTAGCTCCTTAGTACCACGGGACCCATTCCTACATCCATTTTGAGAGGCCGACATAATGGAACTACTATCGATGTGCTTGTTAATTAGCACTCTTATAATGGATGTAAGAAGTTTATAAACCGTCGCTAAACACGTGATCGGTTAATAATTCTGGGGTTCCGCAGTACTACCTGACTTATGAAGCAGGTGGGTGACACCCGTTGTAAGAAACTCTGGTAGCGACCCAGACTCTAAGCATGACTAGAATTGAGATGCCAGGCGAGTGTGTGAACTACTCAGCCATTTAAGCCAGAAGTTGTGCAGTCCGTCCGGTCCCGGAGATTTCCAGTTCGGTAACGGACGGACTCTCTCTCTCTCTCTCTCTAAGGGCGTTATTAGAACTTCTTCCATTTCTGGGATAGATTCACACACTCGCTCGACATCTAGCATCCTGTCAGCCTCAGTATGACAGATGGGCACCGACCAGATGCTGCGCCAGAATGAACTAGTGGCAGCATCATCTGGACGGTCGTTTGTCACATTTTGCTCGGGTCGCTCCCAATCTCTGTTACCCACCTCTCATCGCTCCGGAACAAGCGATTCTGCGAGTACCGATCAACCCTGCGCTTATACCGCTGAATACGGTTCGCCCGTTTTGCATAACATAACATAACATTCATTTATTCTCAGGCTACTTTGGCCCATAGATGACCTTACAGACTAACATATATGACGGCGCCTTTGCAAAAAGGCTTCATATGATTCACGTTGCAAACTAAACTGTTACCACAGACGAGAGAGAAGCGGTCTACAATACTCTCTGGCGGAACGTCAAGTCGTTGCGGGTAGCCATATTGACTTGGGTAGTTGTCAAGGAAGGTGGCGCGTAACAAGACGTTGACGGATCGCCGACGTCTGTTTGCTTAATCTAATTAAATCTGGTACCACATATCATAAGTAATTCCGATGTTGCGGGTAAGAGCCTTCATCATAAGTGGGATAAAGAATCGCGCCCTCCACGAAAGTAAAGCCAAGTGAGGATCATAACCAATGAATTTTTCAAGCAACAAGGAAAGCGTCCAAACCTGCGAGCACAAATTATCAAGAGGGTACCCTCACAACATAATCGGGTGAGACCGTTTCTTTTCTTTTCGATAATTAGGTCATTGACTCATTGCTTAAACATGGCTTGTTTAATTGGTTTATGGGTGACATCATAATCAGTAAACCTTACTGGCATCGGAGGTTATGATTTAAAATGCACGATGGAGATCGTACCATTAAAATAGGCGATATTTTGATAAAATAGGTTGTCGGCCAATAAGTTCAGGAATTATTAGATGCTGGCGTAATTTGTAAAAGTTCTTTGACGTTTGGAGTAAGCGCTTGTGTGGTCTACATGTTTCAGTCGAAAAGAAAGTGTGTTTAGTCGAAATGTCACTGTTGTCCGATTCATGCTTTAAAATGATCGAAGGGACGCAGGTGCCTGGTTTATGATGTTTTTGTGATGACGTTGGTCGAAGGGACGCTGTTGTCCGGTCCGTACACTGGTATGGTCGAAGGGACGCAGTTGTCCGGTCCAAACGTTGGTATGGTCGAAGGGATAATGTCGTCCGGGCCAAGCAGCTGATAGCGGCTGGTTGAGGGGACACATTCATCCGGTCCAACCTTAAGTGTTCACTGGTCGAAAGGACAGTGTCGTCCGGGCCATGCAGCTGGTAGCGGCTGGTTGAAAGGACACACCCGTCCGGTCCAGGTGTTAACTGTTTAGAGAAAGGTGTCGTCCGGTCCATGAGTGGTCGAAAGGACACACGCTTTCGTTGTAGGAGAAAGGTGTCGTCCGGTCCATGAGTGGTCGAAAGGACACACGCTTTCGTTGTAGGAGAAAGGTGTCGTTCGGTCCATGAGTGGTCGAAAGGAAACACGCTTTCGTTGTAGGAGAAAGGTGTCGTCCGGTCCATGAGTGGTCGAAAGGACACACGCTTTCGTTGTAGGAGAAAGGTGTCGTCCGGTCCATGAGTGGTCGAAAGGACACACGCTTTCGGTGTAGGAGAAAGGTGTCGTCCGGTCCATGAGTGGTCGAAAGGACACACGCTTTCGGTGTAGGAGAAAGGTGTCGTCCGGTCCATGAGTGGTCGAAAGGACACACGCTTTCTTGGTAGGAGTAAAATGCCGTCTAGTCCGTGAGTGATCGAAAGAATACACGCTTTCTTTTGTTCTGAAACAGTTACAGTTACGAAGAGAGTAATGTTTGTCATAGTTTGTCAGGATGGAAGAGCGGATGTCTTGGTGATTAGACATTGTTTGTTCCAGGAATACAATTACGCCCGAGGACGGTCGTATGTCAGTCTAGCCGTGACGGCGCCTTTGCAAAAAGGCTTCATATGATTCACGTTGCAAACTAAACTGTTACCACAGACGAGAGAGAAGCGGTCTACAATACTCTCTGGCGGAACGTCAAGTCGTTGCGGGTAGCCATATTGACTTGGGTAGTTGTCAAGGAAGGTGGCGCGTAACAAGACGTTGACGGATCGCCGACGTCTGTTTGCTTAATCTAATTAAATCTGGTACCACATATCATAAGTAATTCCGATGTTGCGGGTAAGAGCCTTCATATATATCGTGAAAATACAACTCGTGTTAGTAAATAGAAACTTAAAAACTTGTCGGCGCCTTTGCAAAAAGGCTTCATATGATTCACGTTGCAAACTAAACTGTTACCACAGACGAGAGAGAAGCGGTATAAAATACTCTCTGGCGGAACGTCAAGTCGTTGCGGGTAGCCATATTGACTTGGATAGTTGTCAAGGAAGGTGCCGTAACAGGACGTTGACGGATCGCCGACGTCTGTTTGCTTAATCTAATTAAATCTGGTGCCACATATCATAAGTAATTCCGATGCAGCGGGTAAGAGCCTTTATCATAAGTGGGATAAAGAATCGCGCCCTACACGAAAGTAAAGCCAAGTGAGGAACATAGCGAATGAACTTTTCAAGCAACAAGGATAGCGTCCAAACCTGTGAGCACAAATCATCAAGAGGGTACCCTCACAACATCATCGGGTGAGACCGTTTCTTTTCTTTTTCGATAAGTAGGTCATCTGACTCATTGCTTAAACATGGCTTGTTTAATTGGTTTATGGGTGACATCATAATAAGTAAACCTTACTGGCATCGGAGGTTATGATTTAAAATGCACGATGGAGATCTCCAGTACCAATAAAATAGACGATATTTTGATAAAACAGGTTGTCGGCCAATAAGTTCAGGAATTATTAGATGCTGGCGTAATTTGTAAAAGTTCTTTGACATCTGGAGTTACGCGCTTGTCTGGTCCACATGTTTCAGTCGAAAAGAAAGTGTGTTTAGTCGAAATGTCACTGTTGTCCGGTTCATGCTTTACGATGATCGAAGGGACGCAGGTGCCCGGTTTATGATGTTTTTGTGATGACGTTGGTCGAGGGGACACTGTTGTCCGGCCCGTACACTGGTATGGTCGTAGGGACGCAGTTGTCCGGTTCAAACGTTGGTATAGCCGAAAGGAGAGTGTCGTCCGGGTCAGATCCATTACGGATTGGTTGAAGAGATGCACTCGTCCGGTCCAGGTGTTAACTGTTTAGGGAAATGTGCCGTCCGGGCCATGAGTGTTTGAAAGGACACACGCTTTCTTGCTGGGGGAAAGGTGCCGTCCGGTCCATGAGTGGTCGAAAGGACACACGCTTTCTTGCTGGGGGAAAGGTGCCGTCCAGTGCACGAGTGGTCGATAGGAGACACGCTTTCTTGCTGGGGGAAAGGTGCCGTCCGGTCCATGAGTGGTCAGAAGGACACGCGCTTTCATGTTAGGAGAAAAATGCCGTCTGGTCCGTGAGTGATCGAAAGAACGCACGCTTTCTTTTGTTCTGAAACAGTCACAGTTACGATGAGAGTAATGTTTGTCATAGTTTGTCAGGATGGAAGAGCGGATGTCTTGGTGATTAGACATTGTTTGTTCCAGGAATACAATAACGCCCGAGGACGGTCGTATGTCAGTCTGGCCGTGTCGGCGCCTTTGCAAAAAGGCTTCATATGATTCACGTTGCAAACTAAACTGTTACCACAGACGAGAGAGAAGCGGTATAAAATACTCTCTGGCGGAACGTCAAGTCGTTGCGGGTAGCCATATTGACTTGGGTAGTTGTCAAGGAAGGTGCCGTAACAGGACGTTGACGGATCGCCGACGTCTGTTTGCTTAATCTAATTAAATCTGGTGCCACATATCATAAGTAATTCCGATGCAGCGGGTAAGAGCCTTTAAACTTTTACAAGCATTGCAATTATCATTCACCTGCCCTTATCGTCCTAAATTAGCATGCATTGAATATTATTATTACTTAATTATTTCCTTTATATTAGTACAATTAAATGGGGAAGACCGTTAAAAGCTAATTGTAGATGGCACGACTATAGCTGGGTCTCAATCAGACCAATGAGGTCGAGCTAATTTGAAATATAAAATGACATTACCAGATTTTCAACCAATGACGATGCATGGAACCAGCTATGCTAGCGCCATTAGTTCCGCAGTTCCCATCCCCATTGAGAAATTTTATTTATATCAAAATTAAATGTCAATAGTCATGAATTCAATACAATTATTCAGCAATATTAATGTCATCCGTCATCCGTCGGAAGTAACATAAGAACAAAACAATTAAAAATAATTACTTTTATGGTGTAGGTGTGAGTGAGTGTGTGGTTGTGTGTGTGTGTGTGTGTATGTGTGTTTATGTACATGAGTATGTGTATGATGTGCGTCTTAGTGATAAGGTTGATGAAACCCGCAACAGACCCTCTGTTGCAGAATAAGACTGATGTTGTGGCTAAATTCTTTGAGATCGTATTGGTTTAGTTGGTGCACAGATAGAATTTTTGATTTTTATTGTAGAGGCATGTTCCGAGGAAAACAAAGAAGCAACGGCTAAATGATGTTTTGGTTGGGACAGATGTAGCAACAAGGCGGTTTCCACGCACGGGTCCCGGTATGTACTGTGACAGAGAGCGTTGATTGATAACTGGCCTGCCAGAAAAAAGAGATAGCTCTGGAATAGGAACAGCTGAGTGCCTGCAATCCCCATGTTCTCCAACTTTTTCAACAGCATTGGCATCGAAACCCTGGCAAAAGCCTTTGCTAGATCCAGTAATAGAGCGACACATTTATTGTTTCTATCAAGCTTTCAGACTATTTAGTCAACCAGGTGATTTACTGCATCAGCGGTTGAATAGATGTTTTTTTGCGGAAACCAAATTGGTTATTTGATAGGAATTAATCCTATCAAATCACTAATCTTGTATTCATAATTTTTTTTTTAGTTGTGTCAGTACTGTCAGGCCTAAAATCGAAGGCCAAGAATGAAATCTAAAAAGAAATCCAAGTACACACATCAAAAGTGTCTAGGGATCAACATATATTTTTGCAATAACTTTTCTCCTGATTGATATTAATTAAAATTTTCTTTAAGGATTCATCAAATAAAGTGTTTTCGTTTGTCACAGTAACGATAAACCAAGTCACCTTTGCATTAATAAAGAAATTTGCCATTTTCTAATAAAGGGATTTTTGACATTTGAACCACTAACATTAAAGTTCGAAAAAAAGACTGAAATAACAGTTTTCTTTAAAATTTTATTGGGTAACTTAAACAATTAATAATCCGTGTTTCTACCGCGAACACTAACAACACAAGAACATTGGTTTGGCAAACTCAAAATGAGTTCATCCAAATCACGCTGTGGAATGGCCGCCCATGTTCGTTGCAACAACAAAAAAAAAGGTCTTCTTGCGACTGGATACCCTCCATATTCGGCAGAGCTCTTCTCTGTAGCATATCCCATGCATGCTCAATCGGGTTCAAGTCTGGCGACTGAGCAGGCCAGGGCAGGACATTGATGTTAGCTGCGGCGAGAGTCTGTCTTACAACTCTTGCGGTGTGCGGTCGTGCATTATCATGCATTAACTGAAATAAGGGACCGATTTGCACTTGTAGAGGAACGATGACGTCTGATACAATCGTCTCAGCATAAATTTGAGCGTTGAGGTTGCCTCTGATCCAAATCAACTCAGTTCTTCCGCCGATCCAAATACCCGCCCATACCATGATGGTTCCAACACTATAAGGATGGACTTCCTGGCAGGATTTTAATCGCTGTTGGCGTCCAGGGGTTCTCCAGTGTCGTATACGTCTTGTATCCGGTCTCATACCAAAACGAGACTCATCAGAAAAGCACACGAAACGCCATTGTTCTTCTGCCCAATTTCTGTGTTCAAGAGCCCATTGATATCGAATCCTACGATTGTGCATTGCTATAGGTGGTACCCGTAGCGGTCTTCGGGAATGAAGGTTCACTTCATGCAAGCGGTTTCTGACTGTTTGGTCGCTAATTAAGTTCCCTGAAGAGTGATGAAGCCTCACGGCTAACATCATGGCGGTTATTGTTGGAGCTCTTCGAGTTAAGATTTGAATGTATCGGTCTTGTCTCCGTGTGGTGCAGCGATACCGTCCTCCATGGCGCTCAGCCACGGTACCAGTGCTTCGGTAACGTGTCCAAAGTCGACTGATAACACTGACTTGTATTCAGAGCTAAAGCCACAGTACGTTGCCGGGAACCAGCTTCTATCATTCCCACGGCTCTGAGCATTTCTTCCCTGCTTAAATGACGTCGCCGCTCCATAATAACGTTGGTTTTAATCAGTAGTAGGGAAACAGTAGCACTAATAATGTCTTCAATGCGTTGTATGTTTTTATAGGGAAAATATTGACAGCTGATTTTCATCTTTTACTCGAATTTGATTCACAGTTCCTGATTCAAATTATGAAATGCACCAAAAAGGATCCATATAAATTTATAAAATCATAAATTTATTACAAAGCCACATCTCAATCTCAAGAAATCCGCATAAAAATGCTTGATCCCTAGACACTTTTGATGTGTGTAGTAGTAATGTTTCGAGTGAACAAAGAAGAAAATACTATTATGAAGAGATGTGAGTAGGAAATTAAAAAGGTAACTTAGATTCAACATGAAAATTAAAACAACCACTGACTCATCAAAAATGTTTATTCACCATCTTAGATTTACTTTGAACCTTTTGTAACTATTAAAAAGACACCACAACTCACTTCTCTATTGCCACAAAATCATCAAAAATAAACTATTTATATGTTATGTTTATAATTCAACACGAGGTTTAGGTGGCGGTGTTGGCGGTGGCACGGCATCCCGGTAGTATCTCTGATAGATGTCATCCCAGAAGCGAGTGCGTTCTTCCAAGAGCACTCCACGTAATTCCAGCTTCTCATCCAGCACCATGTGTGGTGACCTGTCTGCGCCTGCTGCCGGCCACGCAGGCAGTGACGACCCTTCAGGCACAGGTTTCCTGAAAGAAACCATGTATAAAGAAAAAGTCGAATATAGTCCTCCTGACCGTTTTCGGTCACGGCGGCCAATTTTGGCGGAGATTAGCCGTGGGAGATAATATAGTGCACAAGCGTGTGCGAAGGCAAAGAGGCACTCTCTGTTCTCCGCAATCTCATAGTCAAATCTGACGGCAATCCGACACGACCGGGGAGAGATCAGGCGCAGGGCCAACGACTTAACGTGCTTTCCGAAACACGAGGGTATCATACCACCAATTTCTAAACTCCGGGCAACTACTGACAAATTACCAATGGAGAAACCCAATAGCACTTTTTGCCCGACACGGGAATCGAATCCAAGACCCCATGCTCAGCAGTCGCGCTTGCAAACACGAGACCAACGGGGCAGTGACAGAGTTGAATACATGCAGTTAGAACCAATGCAATTGTTTCCGTCGCGTAAATAATATAAACATCACATACTCACCCAGTCTTTAAAAAATTATGCCAAATTTCACGGATAACATTTTTCATTTTCAGTAGTTTAGCCGACGCAAGTGTTTCATCTGTGTTTACTAAAGCAATACCATCCAACAAAGCCATCGATTGAGCGCAGTGGTTAGCACCGCGTACGTTTGTGTGTGGAACCACGGGATCGGTATCTTCCACAAAGGAGTATTCATACAAATAAATTTGATTGTTGCCAGCTTCTACGTGCAATTTTGTAGCCCAAAGCATGGGATAAGTGAATATAACATCTGAAAAGAAGTCGACATAGGCTAAAATATTGTCGTCACCGATTGGTTTGTCGCCAAAATAAAATTTCTTTATTTTATTGGCTACTTCGTTCCTTTCTTCATCTGATTCAAACTTTAAGTCAGCTGGTAAGAAATCAGAAAACTTTTCATTCATTTTCGGCTTCCAGAGTTCGTGGAACAATACACGTATTTGTCCTTCCATCTTAGCGAAACCATACAACACAGGTAACTTTTTGTAGTTGCCTTTCTTAAATATAGTCAGAGGAGATTCTGTCAGGAATGCTCCATCTCCTGTATCACGCTCCACACATGGTGAAAACATGAAAGTAGAATCGGTTCTATCGAAAAAATGATCTGAAGTCAACACTTTCAAAGGAGCTGTCTTGTAGAACTCTTCTAATGCCCAAATATCGTCAACGTTAGTAAAGTTTAGTTGCCTAGCATACTTTTTGGCAATCTCTAGAGGATCTCTTTGAACTGTAAAGGCTGCCAGGTTTCCACCGCTTTCTGGTACGACGCGATGGAATAATCCTTCAGCTAACTTAGAGAGCATTAGTAGATCCGCAGCTGCAGAACCTGCACTGGGACCCGCAAGAGTGACATCATCAGGGTTACCGCCGAAGCTGGCGATATTCTTTTGCACCCAGCGCAGCAGCGCCACTTGGTCCTTCATGCCAGCATTGCCTGGTATGTCCTCGGTGCCCAGACAGAGGAACCCGTGAACGCCAAGTCGATAGTTAAACGTGACCATAATGAAGTCTTTCGTCTTCGTAATATACTGTGTTGCCTTAAGCACATCGCTGCCGCCTATTACAAAAGCTCCTCCGTGAACATACACTAGAACTGACAGGTTTTTCTTGTCGGTATTTGGCACAAACACATTAGCAATCAGACAATTTTCCTTTTCCTTTGAGGTTTTCGGCATGAGGTCTGCGAATGGGAACTCCGGTTGCGGACATATTACTTCCTCACTGATAGCTTCATATGGTTTCAACCATACCGGTGGAGGCAGGGGTGCCTGAAAACAAAGTTCTGTATCAAACCAGCGTCATGGTTTACATAAAAAACTCTTGAGGGCAAGTTAGTTATGTAATTAAGTAATGTGACCTAATGTGAATCTTATTTTCATTAAAAATTAAAATATTCGCATATTCATTCTGATACAAACACACTTGTGTTCCAAAAACTTATCTCTCTAAAGAAAGGGTGAGTATTGAACTCCATTTTTAACCCCCGACCAAAAAAGAGGGGTGTTATAAGTTTGACTTGTGTATCTGTGTGTCTGTCTGTGGCATCGTAGCACCTAAACGGATGAACAGATTTTGATAAAAGTGGTGTCGTTTGAAAGGTATTTTAATCGAGAGTGTTCTTAGCTATATTTCGAGAAAATCTGCTCAGTCGTTTGAAGATCATCACCTCTTTTCTAGTTAATGAAGGTAGGTAGTCTATTTAAAATTTGAAATGTTGTCCCTTGTCACCATGGGCATTGCTGAGGGGGGGGGGGGGCACACCCTCCCCCCAAAATTTACATTATTTTTTAAAATCTAAGTATATCTTTCCTCGGTTTCGTAAATTAGCGAGAAGAGTCGCAACATCGAAACAATTGGAAGGCAAAAATAATATAAGATTAAAAAGCACCAACAAAAAAAATTGTTTTGAAAATTTTTTTTTTGGTGGTTTTTAAACTTATATTATTTTTTCTTAGCCTTGACTGTCCTACTCCTGGGCATAGGCCTCCCCCTACCCCCGACCCCTACCCTCCCCGACGCTACGAAGCTTGGATTAATTTATTTTTGGCTTTTTAGAGGTTTTTTGTGTCGGGGGTTTTTAAAATATTTAGTTAATCATAATAGTTCAAAGGGCATTTGGGTAAATTTGTATGGGCCAGTGGCATGTTTTTTTTTTCATAGCGGCCACAAATATAATCGTTGCTAATGTATGGTGGAATATATAATAATAATGACTCCTAAAAGAATTTTGCCGAAAATTATATCGGGCTGAAATATCTGATGTCAAAGTTGTGTTGTTACTACTAACAGTTTGCATACTGTTATGTATTTTATCAAAAATGAACTCTTTCCTATCATTTGCAGTATGTCATTACTTCCCAGAATGTGATCCTTAGCAGCGACACTATCGAATGATTTATTAATACAGGATGGTTTGTTTTTTCAAAATTAACGGGTTCGATTCCTGGCTAGGAATATAGATTTTTCAAAAAACCAATGATGCTCTTTGATTTTTTATCAAAATCAGGCTCGTGACTCCTTTCAGTGTTTTCCGCTATTCCTCATAGTTTCGGATTTGCCCTTTACCCACTTGCAAAGTCCACCCTGTATATCTCGGCTCCGATGCATTTTGGAAATAATTATTCATAGAAGAAAATGAATGTCTTATTGTGTTTTTACTAATGAAATATTTTTCATTAGTGGCCGCAGACTTAAAAAATCATGCCACTTTTACCCAAACCCCATTATGTGCTGTTCATAATTTTGTACTATTATGATTGACTAATTTTATTATTGAGGTTTCCTTATGATAATAGATGTCTATATAAAACATGACACTTTTATAATGTCATCATTAGTTACAAGACTAATATCCGAAAATCAAGGTCACGCATAAATTAAATCGTACGTATTACAAATAGTACGGCCAATTTCTAAGTTTAAACATAAACATTGTGAATGGCCTGTTGTTATTATTCTGTGACAGGGCATTGACCTCTTTGGATTTATTGCATCAATGATATAACTGAAAAACAAAGGATAAAGGTGGGTTTAGCTATACATAAACAAGTACAATCGTTACGTGGCCCCTCTTCTCCTCTTGTTCTTTGTAAAAGGGGCCCGGTAATGCATGTACACATGGCGTTAAGCTATACATTTCCAATGTTTCCAGTAAAACATAACATAAATAAGACGTAAAATACGGAATCAGTAATAACTGTAGTAAATTTAATAAATTAACCATGCTAAGATGTTATGGACTACAAACAAAATCAGATTGAAAGAAAAATGAAGCAAAGTGTTTTACGCACCCGCACTGTTTTAATGTAGCGTCACCATTATTATCGTTTTGGGAGTAAGAATTTTTTAATAATTTTTTACCTTAAATTTATCTACGCCCGATGGTGCTGTGGCGTAGGGTATGTTGTAGAACTCGTATACATCTGCGCTAGGGTGCTTGCGCCCGCGCACTGGCCCTTGCGCAGTTTTCACTTCCAGCCATTCGTCGTCAGCCAGAACAGCTGTCGCGCACAAAAGAACCACACACGTCCGCCACTCCATCGTTCCGTTCGTAAATTGATTCGGAATAATGCGTTAAGGCGTTTTTATAAGCGACCTATTATCACTCCCAGCAGCGATTACGCTTGCAAACTAATTCATAATATTTATTGACAGCACCGATGTAGCCAGTACCTACTATCTCCTTCGATAACGGTAAGTAAGATTATAATTGATATTAAATAATACGCGTGGAATATTATACCGACGCTACGGATTTACATGCGGAGCTGTGTCAATTATTTGATCCTAATAAATAAAATCGCTCTTGGAAGCATAAATTGTTTATGCCCCATTTTGTCGCACGAATCACTCGATCCACGTTCCTTATACAGCGTTTGCTTACGATGCTCAACGCGCTCGTGGATCCAACCCTGGATTGGACTTGTTTGCTGATAAATGGAAGGAAGATCATCAATGTTAGAATGTTTGTGGCTCTGTGATAAGACCGAGTGAAAGGACTATTTAACTTAATTTTGTGTTAATGGCTTACTATACTAAATATAATAAATAAATGACTTGTTTTTAAATAGTACAAAATAAATTTTAAAAAACCCCCGAAAGATGGAAGAAGAAAACCTCTACAAAACCAAAAATAAATTAATCCAAGCGTTTTGTTCTTTTGTTAAGCGGTCTACTTAGCGGTCCCCCGACGCTACGACGCTTGGTTTAATTTATTTTTGGTTTTTTAGAGGTTTTATCTGTCGGGGGTTTTTTAAATTTTGAATTTAATTTTTATTTCATTCTTTTTAAACTTATATTGTTTTTTCTTAGCCTTGACTGTCCCACTCCTGGGCATAGGTCTCCTCCCATTCCCTCCACTTTTCTCGGTGTTGCGCCTCTTCTTGCTAATTAACGAAAACAAGGAAAATTATAAATGAAAAAAAAAAACTATCATTTAGGGGTAGGGGGGTGCAGCTCCACCCCTCGGCAATGCCCATGGTGACAAGTGACAAGATTTTAAATTTCAAGTCGACTAGACTTGTGGAAGTTGTTTATATCCCGTCATCAACTACAAAACAGCTGATGATCTTCAAACGGCTGAGCAGATTTTCTCGAAACATAGCTTAGAACACTCTCGATTAAAATACCTTTCAAACGAAACTAATTTTATCTAAATCGGTTCATCCGTTTAGGAGTTACAATACCACAAACAGACACACAGATACACAGATACACAGACACACAGATACACAGATACACACGTTAAACTTATAACACCCCTCTTTTTTGGTCGGGGGTTAATAATAAAAAAGAGAAAAGAAGAAAAAAGCGAGTGCACCAAAAAGTGGTTTAATGATTGGAAATATAAGATACGACAGCTACAACATTATTTCCCAAGCTTTTATTTTTAACCCCCGACCAAAAAAGAGGGGTTTTATAAGTTTGACGTGTGTATCTGTGTGTCTGTCTGTGGCATCGTAGCTCATAAACGGCTGAACCAATTTTGATAAAATTGGTTTCATTTGAAAGGTGTTTTGATCAAGAGTGTTCTTAGCTATGTTTCGAGAAAATCTGCTCAGCCGTTTGAAGGTCATCACCTCTTTACTAGTTGATTTTGGAATATAAACTTTTACTGGTCTGGTCGATTTGAAATCTTCTCACTTGTCACCATGGACATCTCCAACTCCCCCTAAAAACTCGGGATTTTTTTAAATTTATGAATATTGTTTTTTATAATAATAATAAACATTTATTTCAGACTAAGTCCATAATTTGTTAGTAACAATGTTCTTAAACCTAATGTTAGTAATTAAACAAAACAAAATTTAAATTATGACATGAAGCCGCAACCACCTTTGCAGCATGGGGGACTCCCACCGATCAATGAAAACACCCAGTATTGTGTTCTACTGCCACGAACGCGAGCGAGCAGGGAGTCGCACTTTTTCCTAACGATAGCGGCAAAGCCACCCACCCGTGCCTCAGCAAACATCCCTGACGCACTGCAACGCCATGGCAGCCCCAACAGTACCCTGAGTGCATTATTATATTGGACACGCAAGTCGCTGTATGCCCGCTGCGAATACCTGACCCACAGGCTGCAGGTGTAGAAAGACTGGCAATAAGCTTTAAAAAGCGTGAGTTTAACTTTACTGCACTCGTACACCGTGCAAACCTGCGGGCCAGCATGTTACAACGGACAGCCAGTGACCTACGTTCCCTTTCGATATCTGAATTATCACATAAATCATCGGTGACCCAGTGTCCCAAATATTTAAATTTAGACACCCTACGCAGAGGAGTGCCATACAGTGATACATTTGGAAAAGCTGGATAAGAAAAACCACAGGCCTTAAAGAGCATCAAAATTTATAATATTAAAATTTTTAAAACCCCGAGAAAAGTGGAAAGAATGGGAGGAAAACAGACTGTGCCCAGAAGTGGGACAGACAAGTCTGTCCCACTTCTAATTTTATAAAAAGCATGAAATAAAAATTTAAAAAGACCCCGACCGAAAAAGCTTTTAGAAAACTAAAATAAATTAATCCAAGCGTCGTAGCGTCGGGGGTCCGCTTTGTTTTGTGCATTTTCCAAGCGGCCTACTAATTTTTTTTTAATATTTGATTTAATTTTTATTACAAGCTTTCATTTAACTTGCAATGTAAATAGCAATGTTTGTTCGGGTGGAATCTTGGAAGCTAAATTAAAACCTATCAGAAGTCCGATTGAGCTACAGGCACAATACATTCATAGGACAGACACAACTTAATCCTGCAGTTTGGATCGTCTCCTCACGAGGGAACTCCTCAACGGTTCATAGAGTGGACACGAAACTTTGCATACGATTTCATATTTGATGGATAAACATGAATTCTATCATGATCTTTTCCTGCAGTTATTTTTTGATTACCTTCATTTATTGTTTTACATATAGTTTTAATTTTAAAATATTTCTCTGAAATATAATAAAAAAAAATTAAAAACACAAAATAGTAGCCCGTTATCTTTCTCTGCTTTCATGAGGTTCTCGTTATGTGGAACCGTTATATCAACAATCATTGCGCGACGCTCCAATCGATCTATCACCACAATGTCAGGCTTAAAGGCAACAATAGTGCTGTGAGTGACGATAGGTCGATCGCATATTATACCTACTATGATCAAGAACCGGGTCGGGCGCATACAGGATACGGATGCTAAGAAGTCTACATCAGGCCCATGTAGGGCCCGGTAAAAGCGTCCGTGAAGCTACTTGCTCTGCCATACCTCCCTGCGGTCTGTAGTGCCTAATATGATAGCCTCACAAAACGCATCACTCTAGGACGAGAATTGCCCTCCCTGAAGCAGATTAACTTGCCGTTAAGTAATCTAGCCTCACCGACACGCGGCTCAATCCTACACTGCCAAGCTGGAACAGCTAATTTTGGTAACACTATAAAGTGAATTCCTGAGGTTACGGCGAAATAATAAAATACAGGACCTATTAATTTACAAAAAGTAGTATGTACTGTCTATAAGATAAACTTTCGTTCTGCATACAGTTCTTAAAAAACACTCGCTATAATTCGGAACCAGTGAAAGATAAGCGAAGAAAGGGCATTTTGTATGCAATACAATTTTTTTCCGTTTACGTCAGTCCCACAAGTTTTTCTGTTACCTAGGGGATTATTTATATAATGTCATCAACAAGGGTCAAAATATATCCCCTTAGACAGACCCAGTTGTAAAAAAAGCGTACTCTTTCCTATAAGGACACAAAAAAATTGCTCCACACAATTACATAATACTTTCAATAACGGGATATTTACATTTTTATTATTTGTTTTGAGTTCCCGATATTTCAGCGCTGTTGCAAACGCCATGATCACGGATAAACTGAAGTTATTGCGGGTGGATGTTTATGAGCAGACAAAACGGTCTACTCTCTTTCTCGTTCGTTTTTTGCGCGCCGTACCGTTACCACTGTCACTCACAACTCGGTTTTTTTCCCGACACACGAAACGCACTGTGTCCACTCGCGAACTTTTTACGGCACTCTTTCGGTTTTTACACAGTTAAACCACTGGATTCCAGGTTCTTGACAGTTGAAACCCATCCTCCCGTTACTAGTGTTATTGATAGTGTTAGTGACCACGTCAGTTTAAAAACTTATATTACATAATACTTGTACTGAAATAATTACCTACACATTCAACGCCGTTCAAAAACACACGCAACACCATTCACCTGCACACAAAACCGCCATCCACCTACACATTCACACACACCCTGTGAGTCCTGTGTTGTCATTTTGTTGTTATTTAACTTCTTTCTTTTCATCTTTTTTTTTGTTTCTTATTGATTGGTAGAAAAACGTGTTACCTGCCTGTTTATTTATGATGCCACTAAGGGGCGCCTGATGACCTGTAATATAGGTTTTTTCTAAAACCTGTTTCAGGCTGCTACTAAACCATTGTGAGAGAAAATAAATTATATGTATAGTTATTATTTTCATCTTACGTCGTATTAAATCAAAATCATTTATTTTAAGTAGGCCAGTTACAGGCACTTGTCAAACAACAATAAAAATGAAGCTACAGTCCCGGTCACAAAACATTTTAACTGTGAAAGTTTGTAAACATTCCAAAGCGTAGATCTCTATGGAGAAGAATGGGCAAGAAACTCCATGGACACTGATTTAAATCAGAATCTTGTTAGAAAAACCTTGGTTATATCATTCATGTTGAGATTGTACATTATGTGGGAACTATATAGCAAGACATGCACATTAATAGTGTCCATTGTAAAAACAAAAAGAACAATAATAAGATAAAATAGTTGTTCGAAATGAGCCGTGGCAGCTAACAGACGACCAGGCACAACTGACAGCGCTCGTTCACGAACACGACGCATGGATCAGCCGTCATTCAACTCAACCATTTTGAAGGGAACTAAATGACCCGACACACGCGCCACCATCAGCGTGACATTTGAGTGAGCATGACATAGTCTCAACCGCCACATTCAACACATGCAAGTCAACAAAAGACGTAGGTTTCCATTAAATGATAGCTTTTTACTACTCACGCAATATGAGCTATACGATTATTATAATACTAAATTAATTGAATTTATAAAATGCAAAAATAGTTGTACAATCTTCAGCAGCTCCAACAATACTATTTAATGCTATCGATTTATGCGAACCTGTCCTTGTGGAGCGGGACCAGCATTGAGCCAAGCATTATTATCAGCGATATAATCGTCCCATTTGTAATAAGCTTGCTTAAAAAATGTGCGTTTAATGCATGTTTTAAATTTCGTCACAGTCGTTTCCAGAATACTTTGTGGAATTTTATTATTAACAGTGCCCCATGAAAGATGAGTCTACTTTAGCGAATCTGAAGCCTGGCTGAACTAATTGGTCTCTATTTCTAGAATTGTAATTGTGTCTGTCACCTCTTTTACTATAAAGATGCAGATTTTTTCTTACGTACATTACGTTTTCATAAATGCATTGGCAATGTACCGTCATGATATTAATGTCCTTAAACGGAGATTAAATATGGCTCTGATGAATCTTTTTTGCAGAATAAAAATAGACTCGATGTCTGCAGCCCATCCCCATAACAAAATGCCGTAAGACATTATACTATGAAAGTAACTAAAATAGACCAATCTCGCGGTATCAACATCGGTATACTATACTGACGGATTTTTCTAACAGCATATGTTGCTGAACGTAACCGCCCCGCAAGAGATGTTAAATGAGAACCGCACTGAAGTCTTCATCATGTCAGCCGCAAGAGGTCCACTGCTGGAAAATGGCCTCCCCCAAGAAGGGGGGTTTTGCTATAATCAACATGCTTGGCAGGCGGGTGGGCGATCGCAGTACGGTTGTTAGAAAAGCACAGAGAACGCAGCTGCCCATTCTCTGGTAAGTCCCTTAGTCGGCTCTTACGAAACCCATGGAAAGATATGGGATGGTGCTAATCTTTACGTCCGACACCATACAGAATGAAGCCTTCAAATCAAGTGTATTCCCCGGGAAAACCATTTTATCGACCAATTCTAGTACTAGTCTATTATTATCTCATTTCTACCTCATGTCTATTATTATCTCATTTCTATCTCATGTCTATTATTATCTATCATCATGTCTAGTATTACTAGTACAGTATTGCCAAGATCTGTACGAGAAGACTTTATTTAGGACCAATCGGCCCCCACCATTCCTGAACTCCCGAAAGTCACAATTAACAGTGCCGACCACCAGAAAAGCCGGGCCAATGAAGTAAAACGATTTTTTTTTTGTAATATATTATATTATAAATAATATAGTTATTTTATTAGAATGAGAGGTATAGTACATTGTTACCCCAGGGGTGAAAGGAACTTATTTAGTCCCGAGACGGGGTTTGGCTCCCGAATGAAGGGCGCCAATAGTTCGAGGGACTAAATAAGTCTTTTCACTTCAGTAGCTCAAACATGTAGGTTTTGTTGCCTAAAATCAGTGAGCAAAATGCGATTTTGCTCACTGAGTGAGACAAAGTAACTTTTTAATTATTTTTTTAGAAAGCCGCGAATATCTTATTCAGCCTTGGGTTAATCATAAAATTCGAAACATTCACACTCCATCTCTTTCCCGCCTAAAGGGCTGGTCTTTGTATCTCTCTCTCTTTCTAATGAAAGAGAGAGAGATACAAAGACCAGCCCTTTCGAAGTTCCTATTTTGAATTCAACCTCAAAGACAAACACGTTCGGAATTTCGTACTAACTAAAGAAATTTTGCAAAATGATAATTATGTATTTTAATATATTTTGAATACTGAAATATCATGGGTGCTATTTCCGAACACGCCATAATTTAAATAAAAGAGCAGGAATAAAATATCGTGGCTGGCGTAAAGACTTGAATAAGTTAAAAAATATTAAAATATGAGTGAAACTAGCGACGAGAACAGTACCTCTACCTACAATGTTAATTATTTTGATTCACAATAAATTGTTATTTCAATCTATTCCTGTTTATTATTTGATCTCCTAAAGTGTTCTCGCTGCTGAAGTGAAAAGTTATGTGTGTAACACGAGAGCAAAGTTTTATGCATCTCGTGCCTTTGAATCCCTCGCCACTCTCAGGATTCAAATTTAGAATCACTCGCTACGCTCGTGATTCAATCGTTGAATCCTTCGCTTGCTCAGGATTCAAAATCAGCACTCGCAGCAAAAAAAGGCTTTGCTCTCTTGTTGCACAAATAACTATTAACCCAAGGTAAACATAGTGCTTTTCATTACGAATACAAGGAAAGTAAAATAAAAACATGAATTAGTAGCTAAAGAAAAAATTAGTAAATTTTATTTCGGATTGCCGCTTTCCCACCTATTTTGTTTTTTTTTGTGGCCAGCTTGCTATTCAGCCATTATTTTTCATTTTCATCATTGAAAAAATGGTAAACATTTTGCCCTTCTCTATGTTATTTTAAAGAAATTGTTGAAACTAAATTATAATAAAGTTATTTAAAAAATATATATTCTTTAATCAATACTTAACTTAAAGTTATTGCAATTTTACATCGTGGCTGCATAGAAAGTTGGAACATGGTTCAATAAAATTTGAAAATAGAACTAGTTTTTTTTTATAATTTCAACAAGCAACTTCAGACATACTTTCAGAGTATGTGTAATGAAAAATTATTTTATAACCCATTTGCTCGTAGAGTGTCTCTTATTTCACCAATTTCAATATCGTATTGTATCTCATTAAGTACTTGTGCGATAATGTAATGTAAAACGCACGATTATCTTTTTAATAAGGTAAAACGCACGGTTTATCAAGATGCTCCGTCTAAAACGAACGGTACTTTTTAAAATCTTAGCAAAGAGTTTTTATGTCAGAAAAGTGGTCAATATTTTATGAATAAAATTAACTTTGGGAGATAAAATATATAATAATAGAGAAACATTTAATTCTTTAATTTAATTAATTTTGACCATAAATTACAACCACTTATCTGTAACAAAACACAAAAATATTAGTTTACTTTAGTAGTAATACTGGCAGTTTTTGTGCCTTTGCCTTAAAAAAAAACGCGCATGGCTAATTTGTGAACAAGTAAAAATTATTCCGCGCCCTTTTTCTTTTCGTTGTGTTGTTTTTATTTGAAAATGTCGTCAAGTAGTGATGAATTTATTAATTCGACACCGCCAGAAGTCTCAGAGGCAGCGAAAAAGGCTACTCTAAGCCTAAGAAAAAAAAATCGCCCAATAGATAAAGCGTATCAAAATTTCATCTTATGGTAAACAAGCAAAATGCATTTTCAGAAAGTGTGTTTTTAGCCTATTTCACGGAACTTTCTCAAAAATATAAGACAAGCTCATTGTGGTGCTACTATTCAATGCTAAAAAGCACTCCAATTTGCTGGCATTTCTAAATAGGCGAAGTGGCCATGTGAGTTTAAAGTCGAAAGTATTTTCGGCTGACAATGACAAGAAGTTCCTAAAAGAAGCTCCGGATTGCCGATATTTGGCAACAAAGGTCAATTCAAACTAAATTATTGTTATTAATTTCTTTCACTTTCGTATTTCTTTACAATATAGGTGTTTTATACACTGTTTTTATCTCTTTTCAGGTTGTATTAATATTCGGCATAAATGGTGCATGTAGACGTCGAGAGTTGGCAGACATCACAACTAATGATTTCGAGAACCATGGGCGGGTTCTTCTTGTCCAGGTCAAAACACTAAAAATTAAATTCCAAGATCGTTCACAATACAGGGGCGTTTTCACGACATGTGAAGAAATACGAATCGCTTCGTTAAACAAAAGCGGCGCCTTACAGATTTTTTCAAAATTCCCAAAGTAAATTTTATTCATTATTATTCAATAAAGGTCAACATTTAATGAATAAAATTAACTTTGGGAGATAAAATATAATAAATAAACATTTAATTCTTTAATTTAATTAATTTTGACCATAAATTACAACCGTTTATCTGTAACAAAACACAAAAATATTCATTTACTTTATTAGTTAGTTAAAAATATTAATTTACTTTTCTGAAATAAAAACTCTTTGCTAAGATTCAAAAAAGTACCGTTCGTTTTAGAAGGAGCATCTTGATAAACCGTGCGTTTAACATTACAATAACGCACAAGTACGTAATAAGGTATATTACGATATTGAAATTGGTGAAACAAGAGACCGTTTACGAGCAAATGTGTTATAAACATAAATAAAATACCAAACACGGATCCTGTAAATCAAATCTCATCGTCGATTAAAATAAAAAAACTCATCATTAATCATCAAAACATCATGTAATCTCTATTTATCAGTAATCCGTCTTAAAAAAAGACGACCTTAGACTGACGGTGCATTTATGAGTAGCACAGAAACAGGAACGTACTAGTAATCATTCATTTCATTTCATCAGTTTTCATTGACGCGCTAGTTTAGGAGGTTACCACGTCTCAAAGTCGTATGATAAGCCACAATGTCATAGAACGATCTGTACGTGAACTTTAACCGACTTGTTGTAATCACAGGATACGGCAGCAGTGGCGAAGGGTGAAAATTTTGAAAGGAGAAGCCGAAGAAAAAATGAGAATTTAAAATTTAGTTTTTTTATTTTCGTTTTAGTCAGCAGCGAACCAGAAAACCCGGAAAATAACACCCATGACGAAAATACCAGAATTTTACGTCACGCTTCGGCGCTATTTTTAATTTTGGCGTCAGTACCGTTATCAGCGACCCCGAAAACCATGAAAATGTCACTCATGATAAAAATACCAAAAAAATCTAAGGACCCGATTTGATACTTTTTTTTGTAACGATTAAATGCACAGGAACAATTTAACAAATAAAAATATAACCTAAAAAACCTTTTTGAAACAAGCTTTTTTAAAGATGCACTGAAAAGAAGAAAATAAATCTTTGAGTAAATGAAAACGATATAGGATATTTTTCACAAAACCTTGTCGCGTTTAGTTTTTAAAGCATTTAACATTCACTCGACAAGCTTCAGTTAACTATAGAAATTATGTTTATTTTTTAAAATTTGCTTTTTTATAGATTCAATCTAGTATTATATAATTGCATAGCACATGTGTGAGTACTATGTACTGTAAAGCCACCATTTACTGAGTACCTACATCTTTCATTGACGCGAACATACCTTGGTGGTTGAGTGAATGTCATGCTCACTTAAATGTCACGCTGATGGTGGCGGGTGTGTCGGGTCATTTAGTTCCCTTCAGTATGGTTGAGTTGAATGATGGCTGATACATGCTTCATGTTCGTGAACGGGCGCTGTCAGTTGTGACTGGTCATTTCTTAGCTGCCACGGTTTATTTTAATTACTTTATTTTTAGATTACTGATTTAATATTTTACTCTGGACGCTCATAACTTGCCCTTATTATTACATCGTTCTCACATATTTGTAATTCTTAACATGAATGATGTAACCACGGTTACCTATTGACCATGGAGTTTTTTGCCTATTCTTCTCCATAGAGATCTACGCTTTGGAATGGGCAACTACAGTACTTTCACATGTTTTCTTTCACAAGTTGCTCTAATTGAAATAAACGTTTTGAGTTTGAGTTTGATGACGTGCCAGATTTTGTGGTGAAGGATCTGCACAAACTGCCTCCTGTAACTTTCGA
Source organism: Cerastis rubricosa (assembly GCA_949152445.1). NCBI lineage: Eukaryota > Metazoa > Arthropoda > Insecta > Lepidoptera > Noctuidae > Cerastis > Cerastis rubricosa. The sequence continues at coordinate 10,824,046 of OX424526.1, read as the reverse complement.
CCACGTCGACGTCACCTGGCTGCTGAAGGACATTACGTCTTTTAAGGTGAGCCAGACTGAGATGAAGTTCTAGTTGGAGTCATCGGATGTCACCATTGGTGAATTGCGAGCCAAAATAGCGTCATTGCGCAATGCTATTCTAGCAAGTGAACGGAGATTATTTTGGGACCCAGTCTTAGAGGTAGCGTTCATTATAGCAACCTAAACATAGTTGTAGAACGAATAAAGACTAACAAAAAAGTAAATGGATAGTAAGGCGGAAAAGTTGGGAGAAAAGAGATATACGTCTTTAAAAAAAATAACCTAAAAATCTTACGATTAAGGTTTTTATTTGTGGAATGTCTGTTGTTATTAAGATGAATAAAAAATAATAATATTTAAGATGAATCACAAAAGAAGATTCGAATAAACTACTGTATTTCCCTCGTTCTGACGAAACGTGTGTTGCTTCTTGTCTGCCTGTACCTGATTGATGAATCATAAAACTGCCAGACTGTGGCTAGAAACTACACTGATTACTGACCTAGTAATTAGATCAATGACTATTAAAACTATATCGTTACTATTTTTATCTATAAGCGAATTATGGTCAAGTAAAACCATTCTTACATTACCTTACCTTCTCTACTGCACTGAGAGAAGATATAGTTTCACATAAATTATAACAGCAGACACAGAGTTCACTAAATAGGTACAGCTAAAAGGCAGGGATTGTTAAATAAAAGAAAGTGTAAGTAATAAATCTCGTTTATTAGTATTTTTAAAAAGACTTTATTTTATATTTTTCAATATTTTTATACAAATAAATGTTATAAAATTCAAAGATTATCTAAAAAGGAAGCTGGTGCAGCGATATAGCTCTGGTGTCTGGCAGAGCCCATATACCATAATATGCTCATGTCATGAGAGCAACAAACCACTGTCTGTGTCCCAACGGGACAAGTGACAATTATAGCCTAACACACCACTTCGCCCCTGCAGCCAGTCTCTACCTACTGGGATATATGTATAATATGACTTGCTAACTATATGCCTTGATTTAATTCTGGCACATAAAATAAATCGGTGGTTGCCATGAAATAATCCTTTAGGTGTGTCATCCCTGCATACTTCTATTGCATATATTCCGGCAGCTCTTAGGTTTTCCCCTACATACGATTTTGCTTATTTGGTAAGTGGCAAGAGCAATAAGGTCTAGTTCATTAATTGACGGATCAACCTCTTCAACTTCTACATCTTTGTTGATTGTGTTAGCTATTTAAATAGATTTATAAGTAGTTTTAAGATTCTAAAGTATTATTGTAAATTGCACAATTGTTTTGATAAAATTAGTAACTCATTTGATTCGTTTAAAATGCTAAAATGGCGCTAACGGATATTACAATGTCAATTGACTATTTAGTCTGGTACAGAGGAGGGATTTAAAAAAGTCACGAGGCAGCGCCATTTTAGCAAGGCAGTGTTGGTTGAACTGTGAAAGTGTAAGGAGCTCTGTAATACCTGTGTAAGTACCGTGAATTCTGCTAATATAATTATAAATGTAATGTTGTAGTTATTTATACCTGTGTTTATTTTGATGGTCAAACCCAGTAAATACATCATGCTTATTTGATCAAATGAAAGCTATTTATTTACTCCTTTTGCTCTGGCTAGTCCTACATTTCAAAAGTGGGATGATTTATGCCATAAGTATTTTCACTGTAATTTTATTCCAAACATTTTTTTTTCTTCTATTGTTTGAAATCTTTGATTAACCTACAAAACAGTTATTTAATTCTGTCTTTGTTTTAAATTCTTTGTAGTTTGTTTTTAAAGACATTGGTGTAGTTTTAGTGCATTTTAAATGCAACTTTTTGTCCGTTGACTTCTTATTTCAGTTAATCATGGAAAACGTGCGTCAATTGTCGCTGCGTGAGCAATCTCACGCTGTAGAACGTGACAAAAGTGCGCGGAGATCACGGAGCCGGGTACTACTTTCAGGCAACCGTGCTGTGAGGACACCACAACGAAGATCAGAGAGGCGCTCATGCAATAGGGAAAGGCGTCATGGCTTCAGCCGTAAGCCTTCACGCTCCCGGAGTCGTGAAGATACCGGAACACTTCATCGAAGACAGCGGTACCGAAGTCGGAGCTGTCGTCGATCACATCGGTGCACCAGCCAGTCCCAGTCACCAGGAAGCCAGTGCCGCCAACATTCTGTGGCCCTGGAGAGGCACGGGTCGCGGGTCTACGATAGGCGCCACCGTCAGTCCAGGAGCCGATCACGCAGCCGGCCCAGGAATGAAAGATGCAATTCGAGACCGAATGCAGCCACACACCATGTCGAGAACAACATTCAGCAGCCGAACGATGTCGGTGAGTCCTTTACTAATAATAATGTAAGCATATCGCAGCTTCTACCATTTTTATCATCTCTAAAAGGAGAAGACCCTATGCATAAATTAGGGAATCTCAACAATGCTGTACCGGAATATGATCCAGCAAAAAAAGAACAGACTATGACCATGTGGCTACATAAAGTGAACGAGTGCGCTTCTATCTATGGGTGGTCAGGAAAACAAACAGTCCATTTTGCTCTTCCTAAATTGCGAGGGGTAGCTCTGCGTTGGTACGAGGGTTTACCATCCGTATTACTATGAAAAAATAACTTTGATAAATAGATGCGGTATAATAGGTAAGAGAGCAGTAGACTGCGTCTTACATGGGATTGACGATCGTTCTGTACGATTAGGGGCAGAAGCAGTACAATTCGATGACCCCGATAAACTACTTGCATATTTACGAAATTCCAGAAACGTAAAACCTAGTGACCGTAGAACAATTGCTACCACCAGTAAAAATGTCGGTAAACAAGACCCTCAACCGCGTGTTCTAAATAAAACTCAACGCTGTTTCAACTGTAAACAGGAAGGCCATATCGTTCAACAATGCCCACAACCTGTTAAAAAATGTACTAGGTGCAGCAGGTTCGGGCATGAAACTGATCATTGTTTCACAAAACTCACAGGGGCTGAAAAGGTCATGCGCGTCTCTAGTTTGGGGAAAACAAATGATAAATATTTTAAAGTCGCTTTAATTAATAATGTACCATTTGAATCATATGTAGATCTAGGTAGTGAGTGTTCTATGATGAAGTCAACTGAATTTAAGAAGCTAGGTATAGGTTACGAAGTAGACAATTCTGTGCTGGTAGGATTTGGCAATTCAACTGTTCTCTCTTTGGGCAAACAATCTGTTCATATTTCTGTTGATGACGTAGCCGCAAATGTAGAGTTAGTGATAGTACCAGATAGTGTCATGCATGTACCAGTGATGATTGGTCACACTTTTACAGAGCAGCCACATATCGAGCTTCGTAAGACTGAAGATCATTTAGAAATTAAGGAGTCAAGTAACGCTTTTGCTGAAAATAACAAGATGGTTGTACTGTAAAAGTGATACCACTGTTTCTGGAGTTACAGCTGTTGACGTTTACACAGAGCCTAGTTATGATGGTGCAATATTTATTGATGGAGGTTTTAGGGTTGAAGCTGATTCGATGTTCTCAGTTTTAACAGGGTTATTTAGTATCCAGAAGGGAACAGGTGAAATTGTGCTAAATTCTTGGGGTGTTGTCCCGATTGCGTTAACTAAAGATAAGCTTATTGCTCGAGGAAGAGTCGCATGTGAAGAAAGGCAAATTAAAGTTCAAAGAGTTTCCAACTTCGATTCTATTAGTGATTTTAATGTCAATATTGGTTCAGTTTTGTCAACTACCGAACGGGCACAGTTACTATCTTTACTAAACCAGTTTAGAGGTTGCTTCGCGTTTAATTTGAATGAGTTGGGCTGTACTTCAGTGGGAGAAATGGCGATAAGCCTTGATAACAATGAACCTGTAGTTTATCGAACATATAGATTAGCCATTAAAGAAAAAGAAGAGGTTAGGAATATGGTTTCAGAATTATTGGACAACGACATAATCCGTCCATCAACATCGGCTTATGCTAGTCCAATCGTGCTTGTTAAGAAGAAAAGTGGCGAACTTAGACTTTGCATAGATTATAGGGCGTTGAATAAGAAGACTATTAAAGAAAACTATCCGATGCCCTTAATCGATGATCAGTTAGATATACTTGCAGGCCATAAACTTTATACAACTCTCGATTTAAAATCAGGATATTACCAAATTCAAATTAGAGAAGAGGATAAACATAAAACCGCGTTCGTAACTCCCGACGGCCATTTTGAATTCAACAGAATGCCGTTTGGTCTTGCCAACGCTCCTGCGACCTTTCAACGGTTAATGAACCAAATATTGGGTAAAGCGTCATAAGCCAGAGCGGCTTACTTAGACGATATTATTATCCCATCTAAAACATTTAGCGAGGGCATTTCACGGTTAGAATCAATATTAAAGTTATTTACTCAGGCTGGTCTCACATTGAATTTGTCTAAATGTAATTTCTTTAGTCCTAAAGTCGAATACTTAGGGTTTGAGATATCTGCTGATGGTATTAGACCTGGATCAAAGAAAATAGAAGCGGTAGAAAAGTTTCCAACTCCTACTAATCAACACAACGTTCGTCAGTTTATTGGGTTAGCCAGTTTCTTTAGGAGATTTGTTCCCAACTTTTCTATTATAGCCAAACCACTGACATATTTGTTGAGGAAGTATATCAAATGGGCTTGGGGCCCAGATCAAGAAAAGTCGTTTAGAAAATTGCAGGCTGAACTAACGCGTAAGCCCACATTGGCATTATACGATCCAAGTCTAACTACAGAACTACATACCGACGCTTGTAAAATAGGAGTCGCTGGTATCCTCCTCCAAAAATATGATAGTGTTCTTAGACCTGTTGCATATTTTAGTCGGCAAACAACTCCAGAAGAACAAAATTATTCATCTTATGATCTTGAGACTTTAGCAGTTGTGTCATCCTTGCATAAATTTAGAGTTTATTTAATCGGGATCCAATTTAAGATCATTACTGATTGCAATTCTTTAAGGGCAACTTTCCAGAAAAGGGATATGCTTCCGCGGGTAGCTCGATGATGGGAGCAAATGCAAGAATTTAATTTTAGCAATGAATACCGTCCGGGAAAATCAATGTCCCACTTGGACGCCCTGAGCCGTAATCCTATAAACGACGAACAGTTAAAATTCAATGTAATGATTGTAAATGACGATAATTGGTTAGCCACGGTCCAACGTTCGGATGACGAAATACAAAGAATTGTAGGAACATTAAAAGACATTAAAAGTTATAGATATTAAAACGAATTACAAATGAAAACATGATAAATTATTTAGAGTAACTGCTTCTGGGGATAAGTGGGTTGTACCAAAGGGAGTCCGCTGGCAAATAGTTAAGCAGAACCACGATGATAGTGGTCATTTTGCTATTGACAAGACATTAGATAAAATTAAGTCACATTATTGGTTTAAAAGGATGCGTAATTTTGTAAAAAAATACGTTAATTCGTGTTTAGAATGTAGTTACTCGAAATCAATGGGTGGAAAAAAACCTGGGTATTTGCATCCGATTGAGAAAGTCTCTACTCCCTTTGATACAATACATGTGGACCATGTAGGACCATTTATACGAAGTAGTAAAGGAAATATGTACATACTCGTAATTGTTGATGCTTACAGTCGATACATCTATTTAAAACCCGTTAAGAATACAAAGTCCTCTACATCAATAAAAGTATTCAGTGAGTACTTTGGTATTTTTGGAGTTCCAAGGCGACTAGTATCAGATCGCGGCACTTCATTTACCAGCGATATTTTTAGGAAGTTTATGACTGAGAAGGGCATAAAACATATATTGAATGCTGTAGCCACACCTAGAGCGAACGGGCAGGTAGAGCGCTACAACAAAACAATTGTTGACGCCCTCACTGCAAAGTGTGTTGGCACGGCTGACAATAAATGGGACGATCAATTGTTAGATGTGCAATGGGGTATGAACAATACTTTTAATAAAGACATTAATCGCACTCCCTCTGAGGCTCTTTTTGGAACAAGATTAGCGGGATCAAATGAAAATAAGATAGTTTCGGAGTTAGTTGAAGATGTAACTATATTACTGACGGACAAGATATTACTGAAATTCGGGATAATATAAATTCACATATAAGACTGTCTCAACAAAAGGCCAAAGAATATTATGATAAAAAACGCTTGAAACCTCATGAGTACGCCGTAGGCGATTTAGTTAGTGTAGAAAGGCAAGTACCCGCCACAGGACTGAGTAGAAAACTTGTACCCAAATATCAGGGTCCATACAGAATAACGCAGATTTACGATTGTGATAGGTTTAAAATAGTAGACACACCGTTGACTAGAAAGGGCAACAAACTATACTCTGCCGTAGTGGCGGTAGACAAAATTAAACCCTGGTTAAATTTTAACAGACCACACAATGAGTCTCTAAGTGAAGACAGTGATGAAGTTGACCCTGAATAAGTTATTTAGGTCTATCTGATAGGTAACAGGAAAATCACCTATGTTGTAGTGATACATTTGGCGTAAGAACTGATTGGTAAATGAATAATACTTATGATAAAACAATGATTTTCTTTTGTTGATTATGGCTATGTTATAAATAATTTTGTGGGGCCTGTTGCCACTGGTATTCAGGATGTATTGAGGCCTGTTGCCAGGGGTATTCAGGACATATTGGGGCCTGTTGCCAAAGGTATTCAGGACGTATTGGGGCCTGTTGCTGGAGGTATTCAGGACATATTGGGGCCTGTTGCCACTGGTATTCAGGACATATTGGGGCCTGTTGCCAGGGGTATTCAGGACATATTGGGGCCTGTTGCTGGAGGTATTCAGGACGGATTGGGGCCTGTTGCTGGAGGTATTCAGGACATATTGGGGCCTGTTGCCACTGGTATTCAGGACATATTGGGGCCTGTTGCCAGGGGTATTCAGGACATATTGGGGCCTGTTGCCAAAGGTATTCAGGACGTATTGGGGCCTGTTGCTGGAGGTATTCAGGACATATTGGGGCCTGTTCCCAATGGTATTCGGGACGTATTGGGGCCCGTTGCCACGGGTATTCAGGACGGAATGGTGCCGAATGGCGGTGGTATTCGGGACTAAATTGGGCCTGTTGCCACTGGCATTCTGATTTAAAGAGAGACCCTCTTTAAATCAGAATGCCAGTGTACTCTTTAAATCAAAATAACATCTTTGATATTGGTAATAATATCAAAGATGTTAATTAATAATTATTATATAAAATAATGAGAAACAAAATAATGTAATATTGTATTTTGAATATTGATTTAATGAAAAGAAGAAAGTGTATAGGTACAAAAAAAAATACTAGTGTAAAATTAAATGTTTAAAGTTGATTATTTGTCAACCGTACGAGGACGTACGAGATTTTGGATGGCCGAATGTTAGCTATTTAAATAGATTTATAAGTAGTTTTAAGATTCTAAAGTATTATTGTAAATTGCACAATTGTTTTGATAAAATTAGTAACTCATTTGATTCGTTTAAAATGCTAAAATGGCGCTAACGGATATTACAATGTCAATTGACTATTTAGTCTGGTACAGAGGAGGGATTTAAAAAAGTCACGAGGCAGCGCCATTTTAGCAAGGCAGTGTTGGTTGAACTGTGAAAGTGTAAGGAGCTCTGTAATACCTGTGTAAGTACCGTGAATTCTGCTAATATAATTATAAATGTAATGTTGTAGTTATTTATACCTGTGTTTATTTTGATGGTCAAACCCAGTAAATACATCATGCTTATTTGATCAAATGAAAGCTTTTTATTTACTCCTTTTGCTCTGGCTAGTCCTACAATTGGTACAGAAGGTCCAGGATGTATTTTTTCTGAATTTGAGAAGTGTGCAAAAACAGCACTTCATCATTAGGTGTTAATTGAAACAATGCCAGTAAAAAGTAGTCAAAAACACAAAATAACAAAAAAATATAAATCTTGTTCATCATAAGCTCATTAACATACTAACCAGGCGGGGCCTGATCCATCCTGAAATAATGTTTCCCACTTGAGTTTCTCTTTCAGACATTTTTGTTCTTAGAACCTGCCTTGGAGTCAGATTCTTAAAATTGATTGCCAATATGCAATACAGACGTTTCGATGGCCAAGTTGATGTCGCGTTTTTCATTTTCAGGGTCGCTGCTTATCAGCTCCCAACATGAGTGACAAATATAGTCGTCTCCGGATATCTGGAAATAATTAATGATTTTCAAATAAATAAATTCACTTTTGGTGTAATAAATATAAAGAGTTCCAGGTGTAAGTAACAAAAGTGCCTGACTCGGTCTCCTCCCGAAAGAAAACCGGAAATGTGGTTTGATATGGAAGAGAATGTGACCTCCCAAACCCGTGGAGGGGTTGGGTTATCCCTTATAATGTGTCAAGAGAAAATGCAACAGCCACCCATCTTCCATTTTGATGACTAAAAGATCTCAGTAAAATACACTACTATAATGTTTTTTTACGAATATACTTACATCACGTGGATACACCCATCTCTGCACTTTTTCAAACAACTGAGCACCTTCATCAGAGCGATGATGCCTCCGTAAGCGCGCAAGATGTAAATGGCAATTAACACAACGCATATAACTAGTTAAACAGAAGCAAAGAATCCACAAAATCTCAATGATAGACGTAAAATCCTAGCAAGATACAAACGTAACGATGGAATACATCATCGAAGCACCCGTATTCACAAACACTTCGATTCGATTTCGATTCGACAAGTCGTATTATTATTAAAGTCTATCTTGTTTTGGCATTACGAAAGCGAGCGAGATAAACATACCACTTTCTGAATCGAAATGGAATCGTAGCATTTGTGAATATGGGGCCCGATCTGACAGTGACAGTAGTGACGGGACTCAATCGATCACCACTCATAACGTTCCTTTATAAGTTCTGTGCGTCCCTTATCCAGGTGTTCTCTGCAAAATCACCTTAGAACTATCATTTTTATTAGATGATTAATATAAATTATGACGTTGTTAATTGGCGTTTTAATATCAAGTTTACATATTGTTTAAATAATAAGAGAATAAAAAACAAAGAGAAAGAGCCGTTTACAGTAAGAAAACCCATGCGCAAAAACACATGTCAATGTATTGGAACGTAATCGGAAAAAAGTTGCGTTTTGTGATTGCACGATTAATTAATTTGAGTAAATTAAAAACATATATAACTTTTGATTCCCGTGTCCCTAAAAATTCAATATTTTTTAAATAAATATCTTATAAAATTCTATTTATAATTATTTTATATTTACACTTGAACGGAGTTTCGTTAATTTTTAGATTCTTTGGGTCCATTTACTTTGGGCCTCCTTTAATATTGTGGACAAAATTTTGTGACAGAAACGAATTGCTGCTAAACCGACTCCACGTAGTCTTGTCTGCCCTACACCGTTTTTTTGTTTTTTTTTTTAGGATGGGAAATTATCAAATGACTTCTCCCGCTCTGGGAAGAGCGGAAGGGAGTGTCAGACTTGACTGACTAAAACCCATCCATGTTCCTTCTTAGCCCTTTGTGTTCCAGGGCCACGGTATCTCTTTCGAACAACCCGCAGCCTTGGCAGGCATCGGCCCTCTCGGACCCCTTCCGATTTGCTGACATCTCCTTGAGGCGCAGGTGGAACACAAACGCGCCGTCGGCACGGCCTGTCGTCATTAGACGGACGGATGGTGAGCTAGCCCATTACTCACCGTCCACAGGCCCGCGCCTACGGTGGCCGGGGGCCACTGGTTACCCCCCGACGCCCGGGGCGTCTCCCGCGGTGGCTGGGACGTGAGGTTCTCTCCCTCTCACGTTCCGCCACCTCCTTCGCTAGCATGACTGCTTCGCAGAAGGAGGCGACGGCTTCCCATTCCCTCTCGCTCCGGACCATGGATTGAACCAGGGCCGGACGCGAGAGGTCGCCGCCGCCAATCGCCGCTACGAGGACACGGCGGTGCTCAGCCCAAGAGGGGCATAGCTCCACGGTGTGCTCCACCGTGTCGTCCGGCCGATCCTCGCAGTGGTGACACCCGGGCGTTTCCTCCCGCCCGATTCGGTGCAGGAACCTCCCGAAACAACCGTGTCCGGTGAGGACCTGCGTCAGGCGGAAGGTGAGGGCGCCGTGGCGCCTCTCCAACCACTCCCCAAAGAGGGGACTTATCGTCACTATTGTGGCGTGCCCTGCACGGGGTTGCGACAGTCGCGCTCTTCATGTCGCCATGATATCGCGCCGGAGGTCTGTCCGCTGAGCGACGATTTGCCGCGGCAGCGGAGTTTCCCCCCGGCGTAGTGCCTCCGCGCGCCATTCGTGCAGGCACGCGAGGACTATCGCCTCCAGATCCCATGGCGGCAATCCGGCCAAGAGGCTCGCCGCCTCGCCGGAGATCGTGCGGTACCCCCGGAGCAGCCTTACGGCTACCACCTTCTGGGGAGCGTTCAGGTAGTGAGCGGCTCGCCGCCTCAATAACCGCGCCCAAAACAAGAGCCGCTTGTACGCAGCCCCTGCCCGTTCCAGTTTGGGAGCCAAACGTCGGAAATGCTCCACGAAGTTCCACCGGCTGTCGAGGACAAGCCCTAGGTACTTTAGCGTCGACCGACGCCGATGGGAACCCCTCCTACCGTCAGTGTGGATCCCGACGGTGGCGCATTCCGAGGCCCATGAAAGCACATGGCCTCGGACTTGTGCAATGCCACCTCGAGACCCAGTTGCCGGATTCTATCCACGGCGGCTGCCGAACTAATGACACGCGGGGTTGCGATAGTCGCAACCCCGCGTGTCATTAGTTCGGCAGCCGCCTCGTGCGACCTCCCTTGTGCCAGCACCAGCGTGTCGTCAGCGTAGCAAACTACGCTGACACCGCTAGGAAGGTCGGCACGCAGCACCCAGTCGTAGCCGATGTTCCACAAGGGCGCACCCAGAACCGATCCCTGTGGAACACCGCACGACACCTCTCGCCGGTTCCACTCTCCAGTGCGACCGGGGTAGATGACGGCCCTATCCGTCAGGTAGTCCCCGACCACACGACGAAGGTAGATCGGCACTCGGTGATACCGGAGTGCCTCCCTAATGCAGCTCCAGGGCTTGATGTTGAAGGCGTTGGCGATGTCAAGAGACACCGCCAAGACAACCCCACCCCTGGACACCGCATCCCCCGTCGTGAGAGCCCTCACGCGCATGATGGCATCCACCGTCGAGCGCTCTCTGCGGAAACCATACTGGTGTTCCGCAAGATCCGGCCCCATCCCTACAAGGTGCCCGGCGAGGCGGTTTGCAAGTACTCTTTCAAAGAGCTTGCCCACCTCGTCGAGCAACACAATGGGCCGGTATGCGGACGGAGAGTCCGCGGGGCGCCCCGGCTTTCGGATGAGGACCAGCTTCCCCGTTTTCCATCGAAACGGGAACTGGCCTCTCTCCAAACATGCGATTAAGAGCCCTTCCAGTCGGGGCCCGAGAGCCTCCGAGGCCAGGACCCAGGCTTTGCCAGGCAAGCCATCAGGTCCCGGGGCGGTATTTTATGGCCTTAAGCCTACATACCGCCGCTCTCAGGTCTACCCCAGTCACTTCCGGAATGTCGTCATCGTCTTCGATGTGGTCCGCTTCTGGCACCGCAAGCGGCGGAGCCATAGGTGGGGGAGGATGTTCCCCTCGCAGAGGGAACAGAGCGCTCACCACGTCCTCCACGAGCTGAGGGCGGAGACTCTGCGTCAGCGGGGGGGCCCAGGTGCGGAATTTGTCCCGCACCATCTTGTAAGGGCGCCCCCACGGATCTCTGTCGAGAGTCTCCAGCATCTCCTCGCGGCCCAGGTCTCTGGCTCGCTGGACAGCCTCCTGGAGGGCGGTCTTCGCTGCTCTGTATCCCTCGTACAGCTACGCCTCAATGGCTGCCGCATCCGGATGGCGAATGCGGAGCCTGCGATGCCTGGCGTACGGGTGCCGCGCGGCGACGCACGCCTTGCGCAGGGACGTCAGCTCTCGCGACCACCAGTACACCTTACGCCGGGCGCTTCCTGGCCGAACTGGGGGCATTGCCACGTCGCAAATGTCGGACTTGGCCTCCTGGAACCACCCTGCCTCGTTGTTGATGTCGGCAGGCCTGTTCGGTGATGTCACCCAAACCTGCACTATCGAGGCTTCCAGGAGGAGCTCCCGGTCCAGCTGCTTCAGCGCCCAACGCGGACCACTCGGGGCCTGTAGGACTGGCGCGCTTGATTCCGGGGCGGAGACATCGAACCGGATGTACCGGTGGTCGGAATAGGCGGACCCCCTCCATGACGCGCCAGTCAACGACACGCGGTGACAGAGCGGGGCAAGCGAACGAGATATCCACCACCGACTCACCCCGCATCCGCACACACGTGGGGACAGAACCCCGATTTAGGACGACTAGGCCCGCCTCCAGAGCCCACTCCTCCACCATCCTACCCCGCACATCTGTGCAACGAGAACCCCAAGCCAGGTTTTTGGCGTTGAAGTCCCCGAGCACAACCACGGGGAGGGGATAGCTTCGGATGACGACACTCAACTCCATGAGGGAGTTGTGGAACTCGGCGAGAGTTCGGCTCGGGGAGAAGTAGACTCCAGCCACGACGATCTCCCCGAACCGTGCTGCTACGCAACCCCGACCCCTCCTGACACTCTCAAGGGTCGGGGTACCGGCGGCGGCCGACGAAATTATGACACTGAGCCGCTCAGGTCCTCCACCCAGTCTTCCCTGGGCGGGACAAAGTACGGCTAAGCGACCACGGCGACGATCCTGAGCACAGCGGCAGTGGTTGATGTTCGCCTGGAGAAGGCGTAATGGGGCCATTATTGGCACTCCATGTCAGCCCCCACCGGGACCCCCTGAGAGGGCCCCGCAACAGATGCTGCGGTGATTGTACTGGCGGCAGCGGCAGAAGCGACAGTGGCGACGGCTGCGGCGGTGGCGACGGTGGAGGAGGTGGCTGAAGGCCTTCCCTTGCCCCTGGTATTGGTAGGTGGTGCGCAGGCCCTGCCTCCTGCCCGGTGATCGGCCGGTTTGCCCGCTGCCGCACATGCAATGCAGTGCGGCGTGGCGGAGCAAGCCGCGGCCATGTGACCGGGCTGACCGCATCGGAAGCAGTCGCCGCTGCGGTCCACCTCCGAGGAGCACCGACAACTCACGTGCTGCCCCACGAGGCACCGGTAACACCTCAGAGGTCGGGGTTCCAGCAGCTTCACCTGCACCGACACCCAGCCCACCAGGAGCCTTCCAGCCTCCACAATTGTTCCGGCCGCCGTCACAGGGCAGCTTACCGTAACAGTTCGCATGCCCGAGTGGTCCGGACGTAGAGTGCCTGCCCTGACCTGCTCGGCAGGGCACCCACCGGTCCTGGCGACGGCGGCAACCACCTCCTCCTTGGTCACTGAGTCGTCCAAACCCAGGATGCGCATGTCTGCGCTTCTGACGGGCCTGGACACTCGGACCTCGTCCGCACCTAGGGACGCTCTGAGCTTTTCAGCCAGAGCGTCAGCGGACAGGCCGCTATTTGCTCCGGGGATCTCCAGCGCTCGAGCCCCTGTCGCAGTGACTTTGAGCCGGAATCCCCCGGTGATACCCAGCTCCCCGAGATCCACCGTCGCCTTCGCCTTAGTGAGCACGTTGCGGTAGGACACGCTCCTTATTTCCGCTTCCGGCTGTAATGAGATCACTACAGCTGCGGTCTTCGGGGCGCGGAGTCGAGCCGCGACGCTTCGCGCTTTGTGCCTGCGCCTTCGCTCCTGTCTGCCCTACACCTAGAGTGTAATTTAAGCCCTTGTAGGTGCGGAGGAGGGAGGTGGCCCGCGAGCTGAGGAGTAGGTGGTTTCTAATGCTCGCCGCCGCTGCTGAGGTTAGCCGGCTCCGGTGAGCGTTAATAACATCTGCGACAATAAGCTCGCCTGGGATCGCCAGAGCCCCGCAGCGCCGGAGCCGTGACAGTAGCAGGAAAATAATTATTCTCACTAGTAGTTTTCATGCATGTTGCATGCTGCATGCTTGCTAGCACGCTGCATGTTGCATGCTTGCTTGCATGTTGCATGCATTATGCAACAGGCATGAACACCACTAGTGAGAATGATTGTTTTACTGCTTGACAAGAATTTACCCGCATTATTTTTGTGAACGTGATGTTGTAATGTTAGAGGTGGGTATGCATTTTTAAAAGGTATGAATTTTAGAATATTTGATTTTGTTGTAATTTCTAGGAAAAATACGGCTCAAAGTTGGGATTTTTTTTTATTGCAAGTTCTCAAAACAACGGATAGAATAAGAACAAATAATTTAAACTAGTATTTTCTTTTTTAGCTTGCCAGAGGGGTTTAATAGGTATAAAATAGTATACATTTACAACATCCGCCCTCAGTTAAAACGCTCCAAAAAAAAAAAAACATTTTATCAAAACCTATGCTAAATCTAAACCAGCATCTCAGCGTTCTCATCCAGCGTTAGGACATATTGCACATCTTTTGTGCAATATGTCCTAACGGTTTTTTTTTTTTTTTTAATTATTTTCGGAAAACTTACAGCTAGGCAGACACAATAGTTTTGTTAATAACAATAATATGGCCAATTACAAGTTTTCACAATTAGCTAAGTATACAATCGTTAAATAAGACAAAAAGAATTAAAAGTTTTGTTAGCATATCAGCAAAATTCAACGGATAGAATAAGAACAAATAATTTTAACTAGAATTTCCTTCTTTAGCCCACCAGAGAGGTTTAATAGGTATAAAATAGTATAAATTTACAACGGATTTGTTATTCTAATATAATATGTTATGAATATTCGAACATTAAACTTTATTTGACCTCTCGATCCCGAGCGTTCGATACGCTCATGAATTCTATCTGATTCATAAATTCTATCAAAAAGTAAACTATATAGGAACACATTGCCAATTGCTCTTGAACACATTTTACTGGAATTGGGCCCAATCTTGACATGATTGCCGTGCCTCCGTGATCTGTGTCATGACCACAAGTAACTTCTGGTTCACGTTAATGACTACTAGTTTCATCATCATCAGCCTATTATGTTCCTACTGCTGGGTCACAGGCCTCCTCTCTATGAGAGGGAGCAGTGGCGAAGGGTCAAAATTGTGCAAGGGGAAGCCGAAGATAAAGAAATGAGTGGCATACCTAGTTCCTACAAAACAGTGCTGCGAGCCGCGAAGTCACGTGTCCGCGTCCATACGAAATTAGTTCTGAATTCTGACACCCGAGCACCGGCTTATTGGCGCTACCTGTAGGTTCTTGGTTCACATGAAAAATGTTGGCATTTTTGTAATGTTTTCAATCCTAGGATGTTTTCAATGTCTGTACTGTGATGTGATACCTACAGATGTGCTTACAATTTACTATTTAACTACCAGTCGGCACTACGGCACTACGTAGGGAAGCCGGCAGGAATCGGCTTGTTAGGTGCCTTCGGGCCTGAGAGAGAATGGGCTGCAATCCACCACGCGGGCCCAGGGCAGGTTGGTAGATGTCACATGTCTTCGAATTTTTAGATCTAGGACATGCCGCTTTCCTCAAGATGTTTTCCATCACCGTATTTGAGGGCAGCGGTGATGAAATAAATTACACAAAGTAATGCGCCTGCCTGGGTTCGAACCCATAGCTTACTCCTCGTAAGTCGGTGCTACCACCACTGGGCCACCGCTGCTCTCTAGTTTAACTAGTCTCATGATAAGTGCGAATGATAATGAGACAAAAAAAGACAACACTTAAATAATTTAAAATGATTTATTTTTGACAAAAAAACAACTTTTAATACATAAGAACAACAAGTAGTTGTTCTAGTGGTGGCAATTCGCAAGTTCTGGGTTCAATTCTCAGGTTGGGCAAAGTGTTATTGGCTTTTTTCCGCCTGGAGTTTCACTGTAGTGGCCACAGAGTCGGGATTTTTGGTTGAAGGTAATAGTCTTGCCAGGGGGCAAGTCTATTGCCGTGATAACGTGTGATTTAAACATAACTGGCGAAATGAAACGGAGTTAGTCTACATTCACATTGAGTTGAACGATATTGAACTTAGAATATTGTACTGTAAAAATTGGGATCATATGATAGTTTATAAGTTTACGTTTATAACCATATAAAATAGTAATGCTAACGTAGTACTGAAAATCGTAGATGGGGTGTGTTTTCATGGCCGCTGAAAAATTTCGCATGCCGAAAAATCAGGATCTTAAAAAGTATGAACGAACAGATTGACAACAGTATTTATTTGATAAAAAAATCCACACAATGAGTCTTAGATATGATTGTTATTCCGACAAAAAAATCGTATTAAACCAAAGATAGTGCATGAAAAATGTGCTCGATGCGACAAAAAATATATGTACTAAAAAGGTGGACTGTAGACAATCGCTTGACAGGACAGTTTGATTACAGTTCACTGCGCTTTGTTGGTGGCTCAGGTGGCGCAACTGGCTCTACGTAGTATTTCCCATAAATATCTTCCCAGAATCGACCTCGTTCCCCTTGGAATACTCCGCCCAGTTTCACTTGTTTTTCCAAAGACAGGAATGGGCTCCCATCAGCACCTACCGCTGGCCATGCGGGCAGGGACGATCCCTCTGGAACTGGTTTTCTGAAACATAGAATTTTCCAGGTTGAGTTTAGGTTTACAATTTTAAAGAAGTTGAGTGTCTGATAAAAAAGGACATTATTGATAACAAACTGTTTTGTTAGTAGTTTTTGAAGCTTCCGATTAGGGCATTGCATGAACCACACCGCAAACGAAAGCTAATTTGATTATAAGAATGTTACTCACCCGAGCATAGCGAAGTTTAACCACATTTCTCTAATAGTTGCTTTCATTTCTTTGTATTCTTCTGACAAGTCGTCTTCTGAATATCCGTCGGATACTGCCGCCGTCTGAGCACAATGGCCAGCTCGACGAACATCCGTGAAAGGGACTACAGGAATACTGTCGTCCACGAAAGAATATTCATACAAATATACTTGGTCGTGTCCAGCTTCTACGTGTAGCTTAACAGATCTCAGCGTAGGAAAGCCAAAAGTAATGTCACCAATGTAATCAAGGTATGTCAGGATTGTATTTTCTCCCACTGGCTGGTCACCAAAATAAAATTGTTTCACTTGTTCCGCAATTTTTTCCTTCTCTTCTTCACTTTCGAATTGTAAGTCAGCAGGTAAGAAATCGGCAAACTTCTCATTCATACCAGTTTTAAAATTTTCAAAATTTCTAATCCATAATGATCCTTCCATGTCGGCGGTGCCGATTAGAAGCGGAACTTTTTTATATTTACCTTTCTTTATTATATTAACGGGTGAATCATCGAGAAACGCTCCTACACTGTTTTTGCGTTCAACACATGGCGAAAAAAGCACGGTCGCGTCTGTTCTGTCCATGAATGTGCTTTTTTGTAGTGTTTTTAGTGGAGTATTTATGTAAAACTCTTGCAAAGCGTGAAAGTCATCTACATCAGTGAAGTTTAATATTCTAGCGAATGTTTTAGCGTTTTCAAGTGGATCTACCTGAACTGCAATTGAAGCTACAGAGGCTCCGCTTTCTGGAATAACTTTATTAAATAGTCCTTCTGCAGACTTTGAGAGCATCAACAAATCCACAGACACTGAGCCAGCACTGTAACCTGCAATAGTGACGTCATCAGGGTTGCCTCCGAAGTTAGCGATGTTCTTCTTCACCCAGCGGAGTAGTGCCACCTGGTCCTTCAGTCCGGCGTTTCCTGGAGCCTCCTCCGAGCCCAGACACAGGAACCCTTGCACTCCAAGTCGGTAATTAAAGTTGACCACAATCACTTTCTTGGTCTTGACTAAGTGCTTGGCAGTTATAAGATTTCCAAATCCAAGTTCAAAGGCACCACCATGAACGTATACTATAACAGGTAAGTTTGTATCTTCAGTGTCGGGAACATAAACATTTGCAATGAGACAATCGTCTTGCATTGTTTTAGTAGTCAAATCCATGAATGGTGAAGTATCCTGTATACATATGATGCCTTTGTCAATTGCCTCTAGTGGTTCTGACCACGTTGGTGCTGGGGAAGGCGCCTGGAAATAAGAATAAAGTAGTACGAGTGTAATATCAGATATTCTTATCTCGTTAAAGGAATCAGAGGGTTGGAGTGTAGCCTTAGGAATGCTATGGCGCAACGAGTTTTGGAAATTCAAACTTTTCGATCAAATTTCATCACTAATATCCCGATAACAATGCGTCGTAGGGCTATGCTTCTCAGGACCTAAATGGTTTCAATCGACAGGGTTACTAAGGTTCTGCAAAAAAAACGGCCGAAATATGTTAGAAAAAACATCTTCGAAAATTTTGGTTGTCTTTGCCCCTCAGGAATTTTTTTTTCTCAATATTTCTCAGGTTCTTTAACACCAACCATCTCATAGTTTTCTACTAGAGCAAAATTTTTTTTCTGAAAAGATTTTCATTTCAGTCACCATTTTGGAAATATAGATCTAGATATAGAAAAATAAAATTCGGAGGCCCATAATTCGGAAACGGTGCGTCGTGGGTCCATACTTCTCAGAACCTAAATGATTTTTAATTTTTATTAGAGCCTAAAATATTTTGTTTTGTTTGCTGCTCATAGTGCCCCTAAGCGTATACTCCAACTCCTAAAGATTCGCCCAGACGACTGACCATCATGAGGGATTATAAGTATACCTAACATGTAAAATGGTATTCAGGAGTCCAAAAACAAATACCTTAAACCTATCGGTTCCTGTGGGTGCAGTGGCGTACGGAATGTTGTAGAAGGCGTACAGTCCCCCGGCAGGGTCTAAGCGCCCGCGCACCTCTCCTTGTTGAATGCGCACTTGTCGCCATTTACTGTCATCGCACTTACTCAACACTACTACACAAAACAATATAACAAATCGCCACATTCTCAATAATATCACTTGTTTTAGATCAGAAACTTCATTTAAATAATATTTTAGTTTAAAGAACGTGCGAAGGCGAAGTGCTAAGTACACAATAGCGACTAAAGATAACTTTTACATTATTCAATTCACGATTTTGATTATCTACAGTATTGATGACAGTTTTTATTGTGATTATCTGATCTACCATATATTTTCGGTAAGACAAGGATTTGATAATACAACAGCAAGTTGATAACAAAAGTATTTTGTCACTAATATCGCTCCTCCTAAATTTTTATTTTCTTTCATGTAAACTGGCAAGAAGTACTAGAAATAATAGCCATCGGTCTTTCAACAGACATGACCATGTGCAGACTGTTAGCTATGTTAAAAATTTGATAGCTCGAACCGTGTGTGACAATGCATTGCTAAAAAATAATTTATTTATACGTTTCATACACAAAAAATGTACATGATTTGCAATTTGTATGCAGTAGAACTATTTTAGTATACTCGGACGACGTAGTGGAGGAAATGTTTGAGGACATCTCCAAGGCCTTGCACTCTACCACTAAGGCCCACTACAGCGTTCTCATGGGAGATTTCAACGCTAAAGTGGGAGTACAGAATTGCGGTGAATCGGTATTAGGATCCTATGAGTTTGGCAGCAGAAATCATAGGGGGCAAATGCTTGTCAACTTCCTTGAGAGGGAGGGGCTTTTCTTGATTAATACCTTCTTTAAGAAACAGCTTCAAAGGAAGTGGACGTGGCGAAGCCCCGACGGTGTGACGAAAAATGAGATATACTTCATCATGACGGATAAAAAGCATGTATTTAGAGATGTCTCGGTGATCAACAGGTTCAATACCGGTAGCGATCACAGACTTGTTCGTGGCTCCCTAAATATCAACTTCAAGCTGGAGCGAACCCGTTTGATGAAGTCTAGGCTACGTCCAAATATGCTTCAAACTATGCTAGGATCTGAACCGTTCCAGTCAGTCCTGGAGAACCGATTCACGGCCATGGAAACCACAAATGACGAAGACCAGGCGCTCGACCTAATGGTGGAAATCTTCAGGGAGGAAGGAACACGTTTTTGCAAGATGCGGCGTACGGGCAAGAAGTCTAAACTCTCGGAGGAGACTCTGGAGCTTATGACGAAACGGCGTGAAAACCCACCCATCACTTCGGCAGAACTACAGGCACTGAATAAAATCATTAAGAAATTGGTACGACGCGACCTTCGATGCTCCAGCACACGTTCAATAGAAAAAACGATAGGGCAGAACCGGAGATCGAAGGTGTTCGTCCAATCACTTGGGAGGAGCCACCTGACGAAGTTGACAAAACCTAGTGGGGATATCGTCGTTTCGAAGCCGGAGATTCTTACGGAAGTTGAAAACTTCTACGGCCAGCTGTACGCATCGCATACATCTGCCTGAAGTCAGCATAGATGAAATCGAGGCGGCTCTTAGACAGCTTAAAAATGGAAAAGCCCCTGGTGAGGATGGGATAACGACTGAGCTTTTGAAAGCGGGAGGAAGTCCAGTGCTAAGAGAGCTTCGGAAGCTTTTCAACTCAGTCCTATTCTCTGGGAGAACTCCAGAAGCGTGGCGAAAGAGCGTGGTCGTTCTTTTCTTTAAAAAGGGGAACAAGACCCTATTAAAGAATTACAGACCCATTTCGCTCCTTAGCCACGTATATAAGCTGTTTTCAAGAGTCGTCACAAATCGTCTAGCGCGAAGACTCGACGATTTTCAGCCTCCGGAGCAGGCCGGGTTTCGAGGAGGATTCAGCACCATAGACCACATTCACACAATGCGGCAGATTATACAGAAGTCCGAAGAGTATAATCGGCCTCTGTGTCTTGCATTTGTGGACTATGAGAAGGCTTTTAACTCTATCGAGACTTGGTCAGTTCTGGAGTCCTTGCAGCGATGCCAAGTAGACTGGCGATATATCCAAGTGCTGAGAAATCTGTACGAAAACGCCACAATGACCGTCCAAACCCAGAACCAGCTAACAGGGGTTATCCCATTGCGTCGGGGAGTGAGGCAAGGGGACGTAATCTCCCCGAAATTGTTCGCCAACGCACTGGAGGATGCGTTTAAGACGCTGAACTGGGAAGGACGTGGCATTAACATCAACGGGGAGTACATCTCACACTTGAGATTTGCAGATGACATCGTCATACTGGCTGAATCGCTGCACGACTTGCAGCAGATGCTGGATGGCCTAGTTGATTCTTCACTACGCATTGGTCTCGGGGTGAACTTGGACAAAACGCAGGTTATGTTCAACGAACACGTCACCCCAGGACCTATTGTTGTCAATGGCGCTCCTCTCAAGGTTGTTCAAGAATATGTTTACCTCGGGCAAATTCTGCAGTTTGGTAAGAACAACTTTGAGAGAGATGCTAACAGAAGAATTCAGCTGGGCTGGGCAGCGTTTGGGAAGCTTTGTCGGGTCTTCTCGTCGCGTATTCCACAGAGCCTAAAGACTAAGGTCTTCAATCAGTGCGTCCTGCCTGTAATGACTTACAGGGCCGAAACGTGGACACTCACGGTACGGTTGGTCCATAAACTCAAGGTCACTCAGCGAGCTATGGAGCGGGCCATGCTTGGAGTCTTTTTGAGGGATCGCATCCGGAACGAGGTGATCCGACAGAGAACCAGAGTAGCCGACATAGCCCACAGAATAAGTAAGCTGAAGTGGCAATGGGCCGGCCATATTAGCCGTAGAACCGATGACCGTTGGGGCAGACGTGTTCTTGAGTGGAGGCCGCGAATCGGCAAGCGTAAGGTGAGACGCCCTCAGGCTCGGTGGAGCGATGATCTTCGCAGGGTAGCTGGTAGCAACTGGATGAGAGTTGCCGAGAATCAGGTTAACTGGCGAGCGATTGAAGAGGCCTATGTCCAGCAGTGGACTGCGGTAGGCTGATGATGAGAACTATTTTGATTTATTTATTTAATACTTTAATCACACATAATTGTACAGAAGTGGACTTAATGCCAATGGTATTCACTACCAGGTAATCTTTGGGTGATACAGAGACAAACTGTGGTAGATTAAATTGAGAAAACCTCGAGTCCGGGACGTAACGCACCGGCTCCTCTCAGGATAGTTGAAATGCGACCCATGGATACCTCTCAAGTCCTAAATATACAAGTCCATGATTCGACCATTGACATACTGTATGGATCGGATTCCTAGGTAGTGAAGAAAATGGATGAAAAATATTGCATGTAAGACTGACCGTTACGAATGACCAATAACTAAAAATGCAGCAGGGTCCAATGAATGAATGCCTTGTGTGCCTTGTTAAGTAATGTAATGGATGGTTACCCATGTACGCATCAACCTTGGCAAGCTTGCTTGTTTACTTAACTTTGAAAATCGACCCGTGCGGCTGTTATTATTTAGCCTGCGACCATTGGCAGTGGATTACACTAGTTATGTTTGGATGTAAATATAATCTCCGTAACAATTCATCCGATTTCATAAATTCTTTCACTGGTGGAAAGCTTCATAACCGCATTGGAGAAGCATATTTTATGGCACAAGTCGCGGCAGAAACAACTACCTATATCATCATCTGCTTAGCGTTTTCCCAATTATGATAAGGTCGGCTTCTAGTCGAACCGGTTGCAGCTTAATACAAGTGATATAAAGTTGATATTTAAAAAAACAACTGTTCCATACATTTTGACCGTGTAGGTATTGCATTTGGGGGGGGGGGGGGGCTCAGAATGCCGCACTAACATCTTCAACACTATACTTAGTTCGCAATAAAGAATTTGAATTTGAATTAAAATACTGGTATTCAGCTTCATCCGTTTAGACAGGAAGCCGACCTTAACATAGTTGGGAAAAGGCTTCTACTGAGAAATTCTTGATTTAAAAAAACCCAAAAACACTGCCCAACCTGGGAAACCGGAAACTTAGGACCGCTACCAAAGAGACAGAAGTAGGTAATATTGCATACAATTTCAATTTTAAGAGTGTAAATGTACTGAAATTAAACAATAATTTTATTCCAAAAATCCAGGTGAACTCAAGATACGATGTTAATAAGACCAAATTTTGATTTATTAAAACTTTATGCAGAAGTATAAAAAAAAAACTGTACAAAGGTGGACTTAATGCCTTGGCCATTTTCTACCAGTCTACCTTAGGGAGATGCAGAGAAAACATAGTAGATGCAGCAACAAATGGTCAAGAAAACACTTACAACAAATATTATATATATAGATGACGATAAATACATACATATCAAACTAACCACAATTTAACTTTGAGATTAATCTGCTAGCTTCTTATGTAAGTGTACCCGAGCTTTTACTTTAAATGTGAACCGACTGTTGGCCAACCTGATGTTCAGAGGGAGCGCATTGCAAAAGAAGACCGCTTGGATAATTAAAGAGGATTTAATAAAACCGGAGCGGTGAGAGGGACATCGTCGAAGACGATTACTGGATGAGCGAAGATTCTTGCTGTGCGCAGACAATCAATATTGTAAATGAGTAGTCAGATAAGAAGGAGAAGTGGGCTTATTGTGTAGAGAAAAAAGGGTAGTCAGGGCTCTCAGTGTTCTGTCGGATGAGCAACCATTTTAAAAGTTACCGATGTGCAGAGACGTGGTCGTACTTGCGAAGATTAATATATAGGAAACGAATGCAGTTATTAAGAAGTCGGTCGAGTTTATTGAGGAGCTCTGATGTGTTGTTGTTTTTGTCTACACACGGTGTGATATTCACGTTCAGAACCGTGATACGCTGCACATAGTCACGATGACCTGCTAATTTTATAGAGGGTGAATGGTAATTACTGACCGATACTTAAACACGTGGTTATAGTGTGATATTTACAAACCGAACGGTGATAGGCTACACGTAGTCACGATGACCAGCTCATTTTATAAACTATATCATTACCTACGCCATTTCTGATTCGACTGCCTATACACATAATAAAAGACCCTGGTTGACCCTACCAACCAGCCTTATAAAAAAAGTTTCACTTTCAAGAACAAACAAGATCTGCAATCAATCCAAAAAAAAACTTTATGTTACTGGGAAAAGGTTGATTTTACATGGCATTGGGGTGGGGACGCCACACCATTGCCCGACGAGTCGATATTAAATTAAATTAAATTAAATTCATTTATTTCAGATAACTTGATCCATAGTACAATAAAATTAACATTGAAAAACACACAAGAAATTAAAAAATAAATTAAAATTTGAATCAGTATCAAAATAAGATAAAATAAAATTATAAAATCAACTTAGATTACCCTCTTAATATACTCCACATCGGAGAAGAGATCCTATCTGCTATAGTCTTCAGAATTCCGTTGCAGCTGCCACGCATTCTGCAGATCAACGATACTGTTTTCTTCCGAATGACGGCATAAAAGCCATCAGTTCGATACTGCGCAAACATTCCCGATGCACTACAGAAGCGTGGCAGCCCCAACATCATCCTGAAGATGTTGTTTTACTGGACACGCAGGGCATCCAGCGATCTTTTGGTGTGACTGACCCACAGATTTCCCGTATAAAAGCTTTGACAATATGCTTTGAACAACGTTATTTTTACTTGTTCAGAGCAGCGGGAGAATCTGCGGACCAGCATGTTACCTCTGACCGCTAAAGCCCTGCGCTCCCTCTCAATATCCAGATCGTGTTCAAGACCGTCGGTAATTAAATGCCCCAGGTATTTAAATTTGGAGACACGATTTATGCACAAGCCATTAAGGGTAATATTATGTGAATACTCGGGGCATCCACCGGCGGCCCTGAAGACCATATATTCAGATTTTTGGACATTATATACAAGGCCATGTGCCACAGCATAGGCCTCACACACCCTTAACAACTCTCCAAGTCCCCTCACCGTCGGGCTCAGCAGAACCGATACCAGATATGCTGCCTTCGTCTTCGGTACGTTAATCAATGCAAAAATCAACTTACACGGTCAAAAGGGATGTAACAGCCGATTTAAAAAAAAACCGATGAATTTTTTTTTTTGTACCTACGAATTATGTACTGGATGATGGATCAGAATGATGTGGTAACTGTTTTTGCGCCGATGTCCCGTCGCACCCTGTATTCTAGATAAATATGCTGCACGCGTAGCATAACCACTGTAGAAACCAGTTTTGTCTACGGAAGAATCGACATAATGACAGATAGACAATGACAATGTGTCAGTTTGTGGGTTTTTCCGTCGACATAGCCTGTTTCTACGGCGGTCATGCTACGCGTGCTGGTGTGGCCGAGGAAAACAAAACACTTACCGACCCCTAGTAAATTCGCATGGAAAAAACGGAATGATCGGGCTACATTATCTACGTAATCAGAATGTACCTAAATTACAACTTATAATTATATGTTATAGCATTGCATTATATTCTTTAGCCTGCTTATGAGATTATTTGTGTGATTAGTTCAGACTTAATCTTATCTATTTTTCTAGTTAAATAAACAAATGAATGTGATCCATGTCTGATACTATCATGGGATCAGTTTATTTTGGGTATAGAAATAGGCAATCGAACAAAATAATGGCGTAATGATATAGTAGTGTTACATAAAATTAGCTGGTCATCGTGACTATGTGTAGCGTATCACGGTTCGAATTGTGAATATCACACCGTGTGCAGACAAAAACAACAACACATCAGATTAATTTTGGTTTCTTTACTTCTTATCTTGGGTGCGCGTGTAACCGGATTTTGAGATAAAATTATTGTTTACACCTAAAAATGTGAAATGAGTATAAAATATCCCCTGATAAAGTTTCGGCAACCGTTAAACAAACAACCTGTAAACAGGGTGGAAGATTTCAGAGCAACTTGGAGGGAAAGTACTCTTAATATTGGTGATAGCAAATTTTACTCAAAGGAAGCATTACTTTATTTTTAACCGACTTTTACTAAAGGAGAAGGTTGTCATTAAAAAGAAACATAATATCTGCATTTAAAGATTTTTCCACACTCGGGAATCGAACCAGCTAAATCCATATAAAAAAGTTTATTTTTATTTTTTTATTCTTGTATTTTATCGGAGGCTTTTATCCTCAAAGGCAAGTCAGCCTCATCATAACTTAACCTATTCTAAACTAAACTACACAAACAATATAAATAATAATTCTCTAAAAAAATTCAGCAAGGTGAATTGCAATCTCCGTTGAAGGTTGCGCTAGAACCTGAACATATGGACCGGTATCATATTTATTTAATTTTAACAAACTGAACATATAAAAAAGTTAAGATCTCTGGTTTTCTTTTCATTTAATTTTAACATGTTTGTTAGAAAGATTTGATCCTTAGGATTGGAGTGTGAAACCTAAGATAGAAACATGCTTGTACGATAGCTATACATGCAGAAAGCAAAGTTTAAAGAAATCTCTATTCCTAGACAGCACGTTTCGCCGAAAACTTTTTGGATAGAAAACATTGTTCGTAGATATCTCGGTCAATAGAAAGCACTGTTGACAGAGATATCTGTTCATAGATAGCACTTCTTGCCGTAAACTTTGTTCATAGAAACCACTGTTTCCAGATTTTCATTATAGTATAGGATCCCGATATACAACGACCTTCACCGAGCTGGTTAATGGATGAAACTTATTTTATATTAAATTTAATATGTCAATAAATATATTGCAAGTTTTCAAAAATCAATTTTTTAAATTATTAATTAATACCTGGACTGAATTTTTTTAGACAACCCTATATGCAATAAATTTATTGACATATTAAATTTAATATAAAATAAGTTTCATCCATTAACTAGCTCGGTGAAGGTCGTTGTATACCGGGATCTTAGGCTATTATTCCTATCTAGCTATCTCCAGTATTTAGAGTACTTTCCATTTCACATTATATTGTATTTGTGTAACGGTAGAAGGCACCTACTCTGCCAACTGTGTGGTGCCAATAGTCTAGGACTAAAAATTTTGTGATATACCGACAGACATTCAGTCAAACAGACAGATGGACAGGACGAATCTATAAGGGTTCCGTTTTTGCCAATAGGTAACGGAACACTAAAAACGCAGCTATCATTAGGTCAATGACTTGATGAATAAAAAAACTTGCAGATAGGTACCTAATTTAAAGTGGTTTCGAATATATTAACACTATCACTGCCGAAGATCATTTTATACTAAAACACGATATTATAAGACTGGATGTATTCGACGCTTGGCAACTTGTCTCACGTGTGCGACATTTTTGTTAATAAGTATTAAGTGGTTTTTGGTTTGGCTTCAATGGCTGTGTTGATGGTTTTGTAACACCTAATACTACCTATTACTGAAGTAGCGAGTGTTTGTTTAAGTAAGTATACCAACGGCACGACGGCACGGTTGGCTCAGTGGCTAAGCAATTGGTTGCTGCACTGCTTGTCGCGGGTTCGATCACCGCACGGAACAAATATTTGTATGACCTACAGTGAGTTGTTCCGGGTCTGGCTTTTGTTAAAAGAAAAAAAACGAGAACCCACCTAAACCACAACTAAAAATACAAGGCTTTGATTTTTGTAACATTTTTTCTTCTACACTAATATTAAATAAGTGTACAAGAAAAAATGGAAGAAAAAAACGAGTTGCGCCGATCCCAAAGTAACATAGAACAAGGACAGAAGATGATCACTAATATAAAACAAGCAGATGAAGACGACTAAGTTGATCTGAAAATATAACCAAGTACCAATACTTTATGTTAAAACAAGAAAACAGGCAAAAGCTTTTTGCATAAAGGTACAAAACTGCTTGACGATAAAATGTAAGGCTGCGCAACGGCAGTGTTAAAATAGACCAGTTATAATCTAGATACGCGGCAGCGTGGCCAGCCAAGGTCCAGCGGAGCAGGAACTGGCGACGAAACATTATACACGAACCATTTGGAGCTACTTATGACCCCTTAATAACTCAAAATCTATTAAACTTAAACATGAAATTTGGTTTGTTTATTTAAATTTATTTGATAGATACAATAACTACTATAATACATTACAAGGATTAAAAAACTAATAAATTAAATAACTAAAAAACAAAAAACTATAAAAGGGCGTCAAAAAACTCCTCCTCAACGCTGTCAGCTGGTACATTTAGTATTATTTAGTTATTAGTTAGCATTTAGTTATTTTGTCGGCATTGACTACAACGCATATTTTTAATATAGAACTTGGCTCCCATTTTCACATTTATGTTTTTAATAGGATAAATTATTATACTTATTTTTTATGGCAAAATGGTTCTTATTTAAACCATCGATGCCGAACTTTGCCGTGTTGTCTTTAAAGAGTAGTCCAGTGTTAAAGTAGTGATTATAAATGTTGTGGTACGCTGTTCTGGTGTTATGTTCTGTGACCATTAGCACCCAAAATGACGAAAACTCTAAACTTGTGCAGACTTTGCAAGGCCCAGTGCGTGGACGCAAGGCCCCTGAGGGGATGTTCGTTTTCTATAACATACCCTACGCCACTGCACCTACGGGCGAAGATAAATTCAAGGTACGTTTTGCATAGCTGATTGTCAAAATCTTCATTCATAATTTTCTTCATCTATATAATAACAAGAACTTCTTGTATAATTTCTAAACTCACGCTTGTTCTTATTTCAGGCCCCTCTTCCTCCACCAAACTGGACGGAGCCATTTGAAGCAATAGACAAAAGAGTGATATGTCCACAAGCTTCGTTTCCACCGCTGCAAGTGAACACTAACATCCAGGAGCAATGTCTCATTGCAAACATATACGTACCAGACACCGAAGTCAAGGACTTATCGGTCATGGTTCACATTCACGGAGGAGCTTTTCAAGTTGGCTTCGGTGAATTTAATACAGCAAAGAATTTGATGAAGAGCAAAAAACTGATTGTTGTGAATTTCAACTATCGCCTTGGTATCCACGGATTCCTTTGTTTAGGAACAAAAGACGCCCCAGGCAACGCAGGCATGAAGGACATAGTGGCGTTGCTTCGCTGGGTTAACAAGAATATCGCTAGTTTCGGAGGAAACCCTCTAGATGTCACAGTAGTAGGGTACAGTGCAGGGGCCGCTGCGGCGGACCTCTTAATCCTTTCCAAGTCATCTAAAGGTCTTTTCCAGAAAGTTATCATTGAAAGTGCCTCTAGCCTAGCCGAATTTACAGTTCAATTGGACCCGCTAGCAAATGCACAAATGCATGCTAAAACTTTAAATTTCACTAACGTAGAAGATATTAAGGCTTTAGAAAAGTTTTACAAGACTGCTTCATACGAAACTTTAACACAAGATGCGTTTTTTACTAGAAAAGATTCGACTTTTGTGTTCTCACCATGTGTTGAACGTGATATCGGAATCGGAGAAGAGTTATTTTTGAACGATTCTCCATTAAATATCTTAAAGAAGGGCAACTACGAAAAGGTGCCGATGTTGTATGGCTTTACTAACATGGAAGGACTGTTTCGGATTTTAAACTTTATTTTTTGGAGCAACCCAATGAATGAAAAATTTTCAGATTTCTTACCTGCTGATTTGATTTTTAAAAGCAATGAAGAAAAAGAAAACGTCGCTACACAAATCAAGGAATTTTATTTCGATGGAAAGCCTGTGGGCCCTGATACTGTGCTGGGATACGTTAACTATTTCACTGATATTATGTTTGCTTTTCCCGCTTTGCGATCGGTGAAACTGAATGTAGATGGAGGAAACAATCAAATATATTTGTATGAGTATTCCTTTGTGGATGATGATACGCCGTTTGTGCCTCATACAAAAATAAGAGGTGCCACACATTGTGCACAATCACTGGCTGTCCTAGACGGAGTTAAACTGTTAAATCCGGATGAAACAAATGCTTCTCGCGAACTCAAAAAGATGAAGACTGTCATGCGAGAACTGTGGAGCAACTTTATAATAACCGGGTAAGCCGTGTCATAAATTCATTTTTATTTTTAAGCGTAGATTACTAAGACAAAGAAGATTCCCTAGGAGAGGAGAATCTTTTTATAAGTGTCCTCGAATGGCACTTATAAACCAACATTGTTTAGAGGACGATTGAATAATATTATACAACATACCATCAGGCCTGTAATCCCCAAAGGGTTAAGCAGGGGTACCTAATAGTACACCCACATTCCGCCAGTTATGTTTAAGTCCCATAAAATAAAATAATCCTAAATAATAACCTATTGCCATCAACCGGGCACAAATCCATACTCCGGGGCTGCTACTAAGAAATTACTGATGGAAAAAACCCAATAATGATTCGACCGACCCAGGAATCGAACCCGCTACCTCATGCTCAGCAGTCCCGATTGCGACCACTGGACCAACGAAGTAGTATTAAAACATATTCTTTCTACAATTCCAGCAAGCCAGTACCGGAGTGTTCGTCTCTTCCCTCGTGGCCAGCGCTAGGTGCCAACAATTCCTCGTACATGTCTTTGGGGCAGACAGTGGAACTACGGGACTCCGTACTGTCGGACCGAGTTAGCTTCTGGAGCAGCATCTACGCGAAATACTACAGAGTACCTGTACCACCGCCTCCGTCACCGAAATATTAGAATGTGTTGCAAAAGTTCTTCTTTTATTACATTTTATTTAAAAGTATATTTTGGTCTTTGTTTGTCAAATACATTGACCCTAATGTTAAATCCTGTCCTTTCATTATCATTTTGTCCCTTATTTTGCAATACCTACAGTGACCTTTATGTTCGCTGTCCGAAGGTTTTTGACAAAGGTAAAATAACATTAAAAGAACTGTAATGTTCCTCGATAATTTAACTGCCAAAAGCTGTAGTTATTTTTGTCAAAGGCAAAATGGTATCTAAGTAAAAAGGGTTTGATTCGACTAAGTACATCTGTTGTAATTGTTCAATGTGGTAAAATATTGTTCTGAAACAAGTAAACCACCCCAAGTAACATGCCACTACGGTAGGAAGATAATGAGGTAAATAAAACTCATGAAAACATAAATGGCCCTCAACTCATTCAACAACAACAGCTAACCAAAACTAATATGTTATTTTTTTTTAAACAGACGAAGTAGTTCCATGCGGAAAAATACAATGATAATGATTACAAAATTAATTCTATGGTTTGATTGGTCAAGTGGGATTTCCTGTATTCAATTAATTATTATTATGTATTTAATTTTTTATATTCATATGATATATTACAAAGTTCATGTACAGTCACGAGCAACAATATGTAAACACTTAGCAACTTTTAAAAAACATTATGTCCTACTGTTCTCATTTTAATTTCATGTTGTTGCAAACAGAGTATTTTGGAACTCATATTATTATTAAATATATCCTATCTCGAAGTTAAAATCGCTTTTAATTTTTGTAAATTGTATAGATACTTGTGGACGTGTCTGTACCTGCCGATCTGCTTGCGGCCATAATATTGTGGCGCATCAGACAGCCTTGGGCCGTGAAGACGACAACAACAAAATATCAAGCTATACCTAGGTGGGTTCAGCTTGATATTAGTAGCATTTCGCCCGCGACTTCGTCTGCGAAAATTCTGATGTAATTTAGCCTATGTTACTCTAACAAACAAATAAATAAAAAATCAAATCATTCCTCTTTATATTTGTTTAGATTGGATAAGATTAGATGATAGGCTTGCGTTTGACCGAATCTCGTCTGATGTGAAGCGATGATGTGGCCTAGGTACCTACACTTATTAAACTATGTGTATTCGTGACCTCGCATTTTCTCATAGACACCCATGCCATTTACTTCTCTGGAAACGACAACAACAGCCGCAATGGAGTAGCATTTCTGATTCCAAAACATCTAAGGAATTACGTGTTGGGATACGAGCCGGTTAGTGACCGTATAATTACTATGAAGCTAAAGGCGTCGCCTATAAACCTTAATCTCATACAGGTCTATGCCCCTACTAGCTGTGCGAAGCCGGACGTCATAGATGGCTGCTATTTGGAGTTGGAAAAGACCATCGCTAAAATTCCCAACCGAGAGATACTTTTGATCATGGGTGATTTTAACTCCAAGATAGGTGCTAATTCCCGGAACTTTAGCCACAGTGTGGGAAATAATCAAATCAACTATATCCTAGTACGATAACGCTGGCGTACCTCTATCCTTAATGCTCATACATTGCCTGGTGCCGATTGCGGCTCAGACCATGAACTCCTTACTCTAAAACTGAGACTTAAATTGACAGCTGCTCGAACCCTTAATTAACATAGGAGAATTGAAGTCAGCCACACCGCAAAATTTACTGCGGCAATTGAGCAGAACTGGTCAAAATGGACCGACGCAAACCTCACTGAGGCAACACCAGAAATGTTACGGAACCAAGCCAAAATCTTGTTCAAGAAGCAGTCGCAGAATCAAAACCACCAACTGAAACACATAAACGGCAACACTAGATAACAGATAGCACTTTTGCTTTAATTGAAGATCGAAGACAGAAAACGGCGAGACGAGCGGATGTTAGAGAGCTGAACAAGCTATCTGCTTAAATTCAAGCTAACTGTAGGCGAGATCATAACTCTTATCTTCGCAAAATATGTGAAGAAGTTGAAGCACACGCAGGGAAACATGCATCTAGGGATCTTTACCGCAAAATTCGTCATATCACCAGAACTCTACCTACTAAAACCTGGGCCATCGAGAACGATAAAGTCGAAACTGTAACAGAACTAGACCAAATCTCGCAAACGTGGAAGAACTACTGTCAATCACTATTCCAGGACCCACAGTCGCGTGTTTTCCCCAATACAGAGTTAAACGAGGAAGAGCTAGAACCGGATATTCTTCTGTCTGAAGTAAGGGCCGCCATTAAACATCTTAAAACTAAAAAGGCCACAGGGAGAAACCAAATCGCCATAGAAACCATAAAGGCTTTAGGAGAACATGGAGTCCATATCTTCCATGCCATTTGTAACAGAGTATGGCAGACAGGAACTTAGCCATCTAAATGGACTCATACAGTCTTCGCCCCCTTACATAAAAAAGGCTTAACATATAAGTGTAAAAACTATCGCCTTATTGCACTGATATCCCACGCCAGCAAAATCTTTTTACATATTTTAAATGAGCGACTGAAGGCTTATCTGTCCAAATAAATCGAACCAGAACAGGCCGGATTTGTGAAGGGAAAGGGTACACAGGAACAGATTATTGTTGTTCGCCAGATTATTGAGAAAGCTCGTGAATTCAACAAGCCAACATACATCTGCTTTTTGATTTCTTCAAAGCATTTGACTCGGTAAAATGGCCAGTATTGTGGAAAACTTTACTTGACATGGGCACGCCGAAACACCTAGTTCATCTTCTGAGAAGGTTGTACGAAGAAAGTCAGTACCAACAGATGACATTCTGTCCAGTAACTTCCACCCCAGTGCAGGTGTCCGCCAAGGATGTATTATATCGCCACTCTTATTTAATGTCAACACAGAGCTTATAATGCGCATAACTTTGGAAGAATGAACGGATGGGGTTACAGTTGGTGGCTACAATATTGCGAATTTGCGCTATGCAGATGACACCACTCTTTTTGCATCTGATGCTCGCCATATAGAAGATTTACTACGCAAAATGGAACAAGTGAGCTTTGAATTTGGATTAAAGATTAATCGCAGTAGGACCAAGGTGATGATTGTGGACCGTGCCAACAATAATTCGCCAGAAGTTACTCAGATCGCGAACTGTAACGTAGTCCAATCCTACGTATATCTTGGAGCTTTAATCTCGAATAACGGTGGCTGCATTGACCAGATAAAAAGACGTATGGCGATCACGAGAACTGCAATGGACAAAATGAAAAAAAAAAATGGAGGAGCAGAGACATCACCAAAGCCACGAAGACCAGGATCGTGCGCACTTTAATTTAACCCATATTTCTGTACGCGACCGAAACGTGGACGCTGCGGGAGGTGGAAAGAAAAAAGATAGACGCTCTGGAGATGTGGTGCTGGAGAAGAATGCTCGGAGTATCGTGGACCGAGTTCCGCACAAAGGGCTCGATACTCCAAGAACTTCACATCAGGCAGCGTCTCTCCTCAATAATACAGTCCCGAATACTCACTTTCCTCGGACAAGTTTCAAGGCGAGACAGTCAGTTCATAGAGCGGTTGGTCGTCCAAGGAAAAGTGAAGAGCTAGACCGCGTGGAAGGTTTCCCGTGCGTTTTACCGACCAGATCAAGTCTGCTGTGGGCGGTCCCGTGCACGAATGTACCCGGATGACTTCTGATCGGGCGAGGTGGCGGGACATTGTGAGACGTATAACATCTGCCGCAAATAGTAGCAACACTTTATGACAACCACGACCGCTCTGTCAAGAGCGTAACGTTTAAGAAGAAGAAGACCTCGCATGGTAGGTAGATGCTTTCACTAAATGAAGAGTCAGCTTATAGTGAAAACCTTTATACATCATCATCTGCCTAGCCTTTACTTTTTTGGGGTCCGCTGTCAGTTTAACCGGATGCGGCTGAATAACTGTATTTTTCATGAAATGACTGCCTATCTGATCTCTACAACCCAGTTAGTACTGGGTATGCGATACCCTTTATTAAGACTGGTTGTCAGAATTTCGGTCCACTGAATACTTGTAACGACTGTCAATCAAAGATCTATAAATGACTATCGGTAATAACGGCTGAACGCGCTACCCAAGTCACGGAGGAGTCTCGATATATAATTAATGGTCACCCATCCACGGACCGATCATGACAAGCTTGATTCATCGATAGGTATTAAAAACTAGTTAAGTAACCTACCTATTAAAAACAGTCTGTGTTTTAAAAGTTTGATGCCCGCTTTCTAAAAGTATACCTTCAAAGTATTGCACTTTGAAAGGGACTTTAACGTTGAATTAATATTGCCAACAAAGTTTATAAATAATTAAGTAGAAATAAGTTAATGAAATTGAGAACTTGTCGGTAATTGATAATATATCATAATTATTATAAATTCGGCGTTCAATTATCATACCAGTAACATGCACAAAAATATGCAATTAGTTTTTATATCATTCAAATAATGGCACACTTGCGGTAAACAGTGACATCATCTTGCGCATAATAAAACAAGTAACATTGAATGCGCCCGCATTCAATATTACTTGTTTTATTATGCGCAAGATAATAAATAATATTGAATGCGCAAGTAATATTGAATGCGCCCGCATTCAATATTACTTGTTTTATTATGCGCAAGATGATGTCACTGTTTACCGCAAGTGTGCCATTATTTGAATGATATAAAAACTAATTGCATATTTTTGTGCATGTTACTGGTATGATAATTGAACGCCGAATTTATAATAATTATGATATATTATCAATTACCGACAAGTTCTCAATTTCATTAACTTATTGCTACTTAATTATTTATAAACTTTGTTGGCAATATTAATTCAACGTTAAAGTCCCTTTCAAAGTGCAATACTTTGAAGGTATACTTTTAGAAAGCGGGCATCAAACTTTTAAAACACAGACTGTTTTTAATAGGTAGGTTACTTAACTAGTTTTTAATACCTATCGATGAATCAAGCTTGTCATGATCGGTCCGTGGATGGGTGACCATTAATTATATATCGAGACTCCTCCGTGACTTGGGTAGCGCGTTCAGCCGTTATTACCGATAGTCATTTATAGATCTTTGATTGACAGTCGTTACAAGTATTCAGTGGACCGAAATTCTGACAACCAGTCTTAATAAAGGGTATCGCATACCCAGTACTAACTGGGTTGTAGAGATCAGATAGGCAGTCATTTCATGAAAAATACAGTTATTCAGCCGCATCCGGTTAAACTGACAGCGGACCCCAAAAAAGTAAAGGCTAGGCAGATGATGATGTATAAAGGTTTTCACTATAAGCTGACTCTTCATTTAGTGAAAGCATCTACCTACCATGCGAGGTCTTCTTCTTCTTAAACGTTACGCTCTTGACAGAGCGGTCGTGGTTGTCATAAAGTGTTGCTACTATTTGCGGCAGATGTTATACGTCTCACAATGTCCCGCCACCTCGCCCGATCAGAAGTCATCCGGGTACATTCGTGCACGGGACCGCCCACAGCAGACTTGATCTGGTCGGTAAAACGCACGGGAAACCTTCCACGCGGTCTAGCTCTTCACTTTTCCTTGGACGACCAACCGCTCTATGAACTGACTGTCTCGCCTTGAAACTTGTCCGAGGAAAGTGAGTATTCGGGACTGTATTATTGAGGAGAGACGCTGCCTGATGTGAAGTTCTTGGAGTATCGAGCCCTTTGTGCGGAACTCGGTCCACGATACTCCGAGCATTCTTCTCCAGCACCACATCTCCAGAGCGTCTATATTTTTTCTTTCCACCTCCCGCAGCGTCCACGTTTCGGTCGCGTACAGAAATATGGGTTAAATTAAAGTGCGCACGATCCTGGTCTTCGTGGCTTTGGTGATGTCTCTGCTCCTCCATTTTTTTTTTTCATTTTGTCCATTGCAGTTCTCGTGATCGCCATACGTCTTTTTATCTGGTCAATGCAGCCACCGTTATTCGAGATTAAAGCTCCAAGATATACGTAGGATTGGACTACGTTACAGTTCGCGATCTGAGTAACTTCTGGCGAATTATTGTTGGCACGGTCCACAATCATCACCTTGGTCCTACTGCGATTAATCTTTAATCCAAATTCAAAGCTCACTTGTTCCATTTTGCGTAGTAAATCTTCTATATGGCGAGCATCAGATGCAAAAAGAGTGGTGTCATCTGCATAGCGCAAAGTCGCAATATTGTAGCCACCAACTGTAACCCCATCCGTCCATTCTTCCAAAGTTATGCGCATTATAAGCTCTGTGTTGACATTAAATAAGAGTGGCGATATAATACATCCTTGGCGGACACCTGCACTGGGGTGGAAGTTACTGGACAGAATGTCATCTGTTGGTACTGACTTTCTTCGTACAACCTTCTCAGAAGATGAACTAGGTGTTTCGGCGTGCCCATGTCAAGTAAAGTTTTCCACAATACTGGCCATTTTACCGAGTCAAATGCTTTGAAGAAATCAAAAAGCAGATGTATGTTGGCTTGTTGAATTCACGAGCTTTCTCAATAATCTGGCGAACAACAATAATCTGTTCCTGTGTACCCTTTCCCTTCACAAATCCGGCCTGTTCTGGTTCGATTTATTTGGACAGATAAGCCTTCAGTCGCTCATTTAAAATATGTAAAAAGATTTTGCTGGCGTGGGATATCAGTGCAATAAGGCGATAGTTTTTACACTTATATGTTAAGCCTTTTTTATGTAAGGGGGCGAAGACTGTATGAGTCCATTTAGATGGCTAAGTTCCTGTCTGCCATACTCTGTTACAAATGGCATGGAAGATATGGACTCCATGTTCTCCTAAAGCC
This sequence comes from Cerastis rubricosa, assembly GCA_949152445.1. Classification (NCBI taxonomy): domain Eukaryota; kingdom Metazoa; phylum Arthropoda; class Insecta; order Lepidoptera; family Noctuidae; genus Cerastis; species Cerastis rubricosa. The sequence continues at coordinate 10,786,819 of OX424526.1, read as the reverse complement.
TTTATGGTTTCTATGGCGATTTGGTTTCTCCCTGTGGCCTTTTTAGTTTTAAGATGTTTAATGGCGGCCCTTACTTCAGACAGAAGAATATCCGGTTCTAGCTCTTCCTCGTTTAACTCTGTATTGGGGAAAACACGCGACTGTGGGTCCTGGAATAGTGATTGACAGTAGTTCTTCCACGTTTGCGAGATTTGGTCTAGTTCTGTTACAGTTTCGACTTTATCGTTCTCGATGGCCCAGGTTTTAGTAGGTAGAGTTCTGGTGATATGACGAATTTTGCGGTAAAGATCCCTAGATGCATGTTTCCCTGCGTGTGCTTCAACTTCTTCACATATTTTGCGAAGATAAGAGTTATGATCTCGCCTACAGTTAGCTTGAATTTAAGCAGATAGCTTGTTCAGCTCTCTAACATCCGCTCGTCTCGCCGTTTTCTGTCTTCGATCTTCAATTAAAGCAAAAGTGCTATCTGTTATCTAGTGTTGCCGTTTATGTGTTTCAGTTGGTGGTTTTGATTCTGCGACTGCTTCTTGAACAAGATTTTGGCTTGGTTCCGTAACATTTCTGGTGTTGCCTCAGTGAGGTTTGCGTCGGTCCATTTTGACCAGTTCTGCTCAATTGCCGCAGTAAATTTTGCGGTGTGGCTGACTTCAATTCTCCTATGTTAATTAAGGGTTCGAGCAGCTGTCAATTTAAGTCTCAGTTTTAGAGTAAGGAGTTCATGGTCTGAGCCGCAATCGGCACCAGGCAATGTATGAGCATTAAGGATAGAGGTACGCCAGCGTTATCGTACTAGGATATAGTTGATTTGATTATTTCCCACACTGTGGCTAAAGTTCCGGGAATTAGCACCTATCTTGGAGTTAAAATCACCCATGATCAAAAGTATCTCTCGGTTGGGAATTTTAGCGATGGTCTTTTCCAACTCCAAATAGCAGCCATCTATGACGTCCGGCTTCGCACAGCTAGTAGGGGCATAGACCTGTATGAGATTAAGGTTTATAGGCGACGCCTTTAGCTTCATAGTAATTATACGGTCACTAACCGGCTCGTATCCCAACACGTAATTCCTTAGATGTTTTGGAATCAGAAATGCTACTCCATTGCGGCTGTTGTTGTCGTTTCCAGAGAAGTAAATGGCATGGGTGTCTATGAGAAAATGCGAGGTCACGAATACACATAGTTTAATAAGTGTAGGTACCTAGGCCACATCATCGCTTCACATCAGACGAGATTCGGTCAAACGCAAGCCTATCATCTAATCTTATCCAATCTAAACAAATATAAAGAGGAATGATTTGATTTTTTATTTATTTGTTTGTTAGAGTAACATAGGCTAAATTACATCAGAATTTTCGCAGACGAAGTCGCGGGCGAAATGCTACTAATATCAAGCTGAACCCACCTAGGTATAGCTTGATATTTTGTTGTTGTCGTCTTCACGGCCCAAGGCTGTCTGATGCGCCACAATATTATGGCCGCAAGCAGATCGGCAGGTACAGACACGTCCACAAGTATCTATACAATTTACAAAAATTAAAAGCGATTTTAACTTCGAGATAGGATATATTTAATAATAATATGAGTTCCAAAATACTCTGTTTGCAACAACATGAAATTAAAATGAGAACAGTAGGACATAATGTTTTTTAAAAGTTGCTAAGTGTTTACATATTGTTGCTCGTGACTGTACATGAACTTTGTAATATATCATATGAATATAAAAAATTAAATACATAATAATAATTAATTGAATACAGGAAATCCCACTTGACCAATCAAACCATAGAATTAATTTTGTAATCATTATCATTGTATTTTTCCGCATGGAACTACTTCGTCTGTTTAAAAAAAAATAACATATTAGTTTTGGTTAGCTGTTGTTGTTGAATGAGTTGAGGGCCATTTATGTTTTCATGAGTTTTATTTACCTCATTATCTTCCTACCGTAGTGGCATGTTACTTGGGGTGGTTTACTTGTTTCAGAACAATATTTTACCACATTGAACAATTACAACAGATGTACTTAGTCGAATCAAACCCTTTTTACTTAGATACCATTTTGCCTTTGACAAAAATAACTACAGCTTTTGGCAGTTAAATTATCGAGGAACATTACAGTTCTTTTAATGTTATTTTACCTTTGTCAAAAACCTTCGGACAGCGAACATAAAGGTCACTGTAGGTATTGCAAAATAAGGGACAAAATGATAATGAAAGGACAGGATTTAACATTAGGGTCAATGTATTTGACAAACAAAGACCAAAATATACTTTTAAATAAAATGTAATAAAAGAAGAACTTTTGCAACACATTCTAATATTTCGGTGACGGAGGCGGTGGTACAGGTACTCTGTAGTATTTCGCGTAGATGCTGCTCCAGAAGCTAACTCGGTCCGACAGTACGGAGTCCCGTAGTTCCACTGTCTGCCCCAAAGACATGTACGAGGAATTGTTGGCACCTAGCGCTGGCCACGAGGGAAGAGACGAACACTCCGGTACTGGCTTGCTGGAATTGTAGAAAGAATATGTTTTAATACTACTTCGTTGGTCCAGTGGTCGCAATCGGGACTGCTGAGCATGAGGTAGCGGGTTCGATTCCTGGGTCGGTCGAATCATTATTGGGTTTTTTCCATCAGTAATTTCTTAGTAGCAGCCCCGGAGTATGGATTTGTGCCCGGTTGATGGCAATAGGTTATTATTTAGGATTATTTTATTTTATGGGACTTAAACATAACTGGCGGAATGTGGGTGTACTATTAGGTACCCCTGCTTAACCCTTTGGGGATTACAGGCCTGATGGTATGTTGTATAATATTATTCAATCGTCCTCTAAACAATGTTGGTTTATAAGTGCCATTCGAGGACACTTATAAAAAGATTCTCCTCTCCTAGGGAATCTTCTTTGTCTTAGTAATCTACGCTTAAAAATAAAAATGAATTTATGACACGGCTTACCCGGTTATTATAAAGTTGCTCCACAGTTCTCGCATGACAGTCTTCATCTTTTTGAGTTCGCGAGAAGCATTTGTTTCATCCGGATTTAACAGTTTAACTCCGTCTAGGACAGCCAGTGATTGTGCACAATGTGTGGCACCTCTTATTTTTGTATGAGGCACAAACGGCGTATCATCATCCACAAAGGAATACTCATACAAATATATTTGATTGTTTCCTCCATCTACATTCAGTTTCACCGATCGCAAAGCGGGAAAAGCAAACATAATATCAGTGAAATAGTTAACGTATCCCAGCACAGTATCAGGGCCCACAGGCTTTCCATGGAAATAAAATTCCTTGATTTGTGTAGCGATGTTTTCTTTTTCTTCGTCGCTTTTAAAAATCAAATCAGCAGGTAAGAAATCTGAAAATTTGTCATTCATTGGGTTGCTCCAAAAAATAAAGTTTAAAATCCGAAACAGTCCTTCCATGTTAGTAAAGCCATACAACATCGGCACCTTTTCGTAGTTGCCCTTCTTTAAGATATTTATTGGAGAATCGTTCAAAAATAACTCTTCTCCGATTCCGATATCACGTTCAACACATGGTGAGAACACAAAAGTCGAATCTTTTCTGGTGAAAAACGCATCTTGTGTTAAAGTTTCGAATGAAGCAGTCTTGTAAAACTTTTCTAAAGCCTCAATATCTTCTACGTTAGTGAAATTTAAAGTTCTAGCATGCATTTGTGCATTTGCTAGCGGGTCCAATTGAACTGTAAATTCGGCTAGGCTAGAGGCACTTTCAATGATAACTTTCTGGAAAAGACCTTTAGATGACTTGGAAAGGATTAAGAGGTCCGTCGCAGCGGCTCCTGCACTGTACCCTACTACTGTGACATCTTGAGGGTTTCCTCCGAAACTAGCGATATTCTTGTTAACCCAGCGAAGCAACGCCACTATGTCCTTCATGCCTGCGTTGCCTGGGGCGTCTTTTGTTCCTAAACAAAGGAATCCGTGGATACCAAGGCGATAGTTGAAATTCACAACAATCAGTTTTTTGCTCTTCATCAAATTCTTTGCTGTATTAAATTCACCGAAGCCAACTTGAAAAGCTCCTCCGTGAATGTGAACCATGACCGATAAGTCCTTGACTTCGGTGTCTGGTACGTATATATTTGCAATGAGACATTGCTCCTGCATGTGGGTGTTCACTTGCAGCGGTGGAAACGAAGCTTGTGGACATATCACTCTTTTGTCTATTGCTTCAAATGGCTCCGTCCAGTTTGGTGGAGGAAGAGGGGCCTGAAATAAGAACAAGCGTGAGTTTAGAAATTATATAAGAAGTCCTTGTTATTATAAAGATGAAGAAAATTATGAATGAAGATTTTTACAATCAGCTATGCAAAACGTACCTTGAATTTATCTTCGCCCGTGGGTGCAGTGGCGTAGGGTATGTTATAGAAAACGAACATCCCCTCAGGGGCCTTGCGTCCACGCACTGGGCCTTGCAAAGTCTGCACAAGTTTAGAGTTTTCGTCATTTTGGGTGCTAATGGTCACAGAACATAACACCAGAACAGCGTACCACAACATTTATAGATACTACTTTAACACTGGACTACTCTTTAAAGACAACACGGCAAAGTTCGGCATCGATGGTTTAAATAAGAACCAGTTTGCCATAAATTAAATAAGTATAATAATTTATCCTAACAAAAACATAAATGTGAAAATGGGAGCCAAGTTCTATATTAAAAATATGCGTTGTAGTCAATGCCGACAAAATAACTAAATGCGGTGGCCACTGGTTGCCCCCCGACGCCCGGGGCGTCTCCCGCGGCGGCTGGGACGTGAGGTTCTCTCCCTCTCACGTTCCGCCACCTCCTTCGCTAGCATGACTGCTTCGCAGAAGGAGGCGACGGCTTCCCATTCCCTCTCGCTCCGGACAATGAAGAAGATAATCCGTGAAATTTGGCACAACTTCATTAAAACTGGGTAAGTTAAATAAGTTCCAGTTTGTGATGCCTTCATTTTATAATTTCCAAAGGTCTTATAACTGTGAACTTTGATGTCCTTATAGATACATATAGATCATTAAGGTGTTATTGTAACTTATTAAAGTACTTTAAAACCTTTCAGGAAGCCGGTGCCTGAAGGATCGTCGCTGCCTACTTGGCCGGCTGCAGGCGTGGATAGGTCTCCACACATGATGCTGGGTGAGAAGCTGGAACTACGTGGGGTGCTTTTGGAAGAACGCTTTCGCTTCTGGGATGACATCTATCAGAGATACTATCGGGATGCCGTGCCACCACCAAAACCACCTTCAAAATTACACGTTGAATTGTAAAAAGAGTACCTACCTGTTGATACCTCATTATGGTAGTGATTCTGTGATTGTAGAAGTAAATAAATAACATAAGAATGTCTTTTTTCACTACTTTTTATGATTTTTCTAGTATCACTATATATGTTAGGACGAATGTTACTTACTATCTTTTCAAAGTTTTATTGAACTTAGAGTGAACAATGTAAAAATGAATAGTCAGACAAATTGTAGTAGTCGCCTAAACACAAAAATTATTCAGCCGAGAGAATGCATGCGGGCGATAAAAACAATTTTATAAAGAAAATTAGGTGAAGAAGACGAAGACTTCGAGGAATTGATTAATATTTTATTCTGAGCTCTCGCGCTCATTCTCTCTGCTGAATATTTTTTGTGTTGTTTTGTGTGTTTAATTGTTTGGTCACTACAATTTGTCTGACTATTGAAATATAACTTTGTAATAGTTACCTTATTTAAAAATCAAACATGTAAAAATAAGTAAAGTTCATTTATTTTTTGTGGAGCTTTGAAGCGTTTAACAAAAGTTTTGGTCCATGGAAAGTGTCTGACAGTTATGATACTATTTTGGAATAATGTTTAACAAAACATTTATAAAAATCAGCCATATAAATTTAAGTTTAGTAACTCTTATTTTTAGTTACCTTTCTTACCTGGTACCTGCCCAGGTGTCACAAGGCGAGGTCAACAAATACGCAGGTATTCAAAGAACATTAGACGCTACTGAGAACCAAAGGTTTCATCCATGTCAAAATAAGTTATGTCTGATCTCTCTGGGATCTTGGACTATGTAGGAAAATATTAAATATCCATTTAACTAGCTATGGCTCGGGTGTCAAATTGACATGAGAAAATTTAATTATTATGAAACAGGTATATAACAGATAACGCACAAAAACTATTTTAACATAAAGAAATATGAAAAGAAAAATAATATCAATAAATAATAATAGAAAACCGTACTTCACTGCACGCGAAATGAAATATAAATTAATGTGATCCATGTCTGATACTATCATGGGATCAGTTTATTTTGGGTATAGAAATAGGCAATCGAACAAGATATTAGAGTAATGATATATAGTATTTATAAAATTAGCAGGTCATCGTGACTATGTGTAGCGTATCACGGTTCTGGTCGTGAATATCACACCGTGTGTACACAAAAACAAGCACACATCAGATTAATTGGGCTTATTTATTTCGTATCTTGAGAGGTTATCGATATTTTCTGTTAGTTACTACCCAACTCTGTCTTAACCCATAAAGTATACCGTTAGACATTGCATATCGTTTTCTTCTGCATGCGTATCATAACCGCCGTAGAAACGGGCTATGTCACATTGACATCGTCTATCTGTCATTATGTCGATTCTTCCGTAGACAAAACTCGTTTCTACAGTGGTTATGCTACGTGTGCTGGTCAACTTATGGCCCTCGCGTTTGGAGTATAAAACAAAAACAAAAAAAAATATTAAAGGCTTGCAAAATAAGTAAATCTATGAGTCTAGGAATGTAACAGTACAAAAGTCGCAACAAAGTCCTTAAAATGGCTTCAGCGATCACTAAGATCGTGGTCTTTATCATATCTATAAAACTTTTTTTCTCGACTATACAAATCACAAAATTAGACAACGGGGTCAATTGACCAATTTAAAAATCGCTTAGGTCGATTGATACCGCGGGTCTCGCCTGTACGCAATCAATTGACTAAAGAGCCGTGTAACCGGATTTTGGGATAAAATTATTATTTACACCAAAAAATGTGTGAAATGAGTACATAATATCCCCTGATATAGGATCGGTAACCGTTAACCAAACAACCTGTATACAGGGTGGAAGATTTCAACGCCACCTGGAGGGCAAGTACTCTTAATATTGGTGATAGCATATATAGGAAAGGCAAAAATGCGGATTGAAACTTTGAATGCAATTTTGACATAGTTGGATTAAAGATATTGGAAGAAACTTAGCAGTCTTTGTTATAAATTATTCTTAGACGGAATTATTACTTAATAAACACAATTGCAATTAATTAACTGTAATCTGGTTTTGTGGACTTGAGGTTATATTTACCTCGTAACATAAATAAACTTATTTGTTGGAACAAGTATGGTAAGGAAGGATTATGATATCATACTATTGTTTATCTCTAAATAAAACTTATGGCTAATATTACCAAACGTTATTATGAACGTAGTTTTCTTTACATTCAGAGTCAAGACATTTGCGTCAAGCAAGACGGTGCACTTGTTCCCAGGTTTTAGCGTGGAAAATTATGACAGTGTCATCAGCATGGTATATTATTTCTGCATCGTTTAGTTGTGAGTTTAAAATATCATTCACGAAGAAGGTGAAAAGAGTTGGGCCGAGTGTGCTCCCTTGTGGAATTCCTAAGTCAATGGGAAGCACGTCAGTCGAGTTTTCATCTACTTTGACTAGCTGGTTGCGATAAGATAGGTAACTCGTGAACCAATTAAGTGCAGCCCCTCGTATACCTGCACATTCTAGTTTTCTCAGAAGAATTGCAACTGATGTTGTATCAAAAGCCTTTGCCAGATCTAAAAAAACTCCTATGGACTGTTCTCCGTTTTCAGTGAAAGTAGCCACTAAGTTAGTCAGTAATGTAGCAGCGTCTTGAAAGAAAGAAAGAAAGAACGTTTATTGGTACATGCCATAAGTACACACAATATAAAAAAACGGAAATATAAAACAATAAATATTGACTCACGGCTGCACCAAATAGGCTCAGTTCAGCAAAATGCCGGACACTAGTGCCCGACGCTGGTTTTCAACTGAACCTAAATGATGAGTGAAAGGATGTCAATATGTAACAGTAATTATAATTATTGTTCACAATATGATAAGATTATGTAGTGTGTATTATGAAAACATAATAAGGTATCGGCGGGACAACCACTACATTAGCTATTAAAAAAACCGGTATCAGGCAGTTTCCACCACACCATCTTGTTCACCATTGTCCGTAGCATCACACTGCGCCGCACAGCCGAGTGCGATGCACGAGTTACTGGCGGCGGCGGCTGTTGTACATTATAAAACTAGAAGATTTTTGTAGCTGCGGGTATAATAATAAATATATAATTGATGAAGGATATTGATAGAAGTTAGAAACGAACAAATTACAAAAGTTAATTTAGAACGTCCAAATTGATGAATAGTGATGAACTAATGATAATAAAAAAGAAAACGCGTAGGGAGATTAAGTGTCTAAAATCTATATTAAATTCATGTATTTGAGCGACACTTCACGTCTTAGGCGCATGCTGGCCAGCAACCTTAGGTGAGTTTAAGCTACAATAAAACGCAGCGACGTGGTGTAATAAACGAAATGGTGGTCAAAACATATCCTAGTGGCAAGATGCTTTGTTTCCCACAGACCACCAGCATCAAAGTACGTGTCGTGGATGGACGGTCGCATCTGCCGCAACGCAACCCCCGGGGCTGAGGACACGAGAGGCAGCGAGAAATACAACTGGCACGAAGAATGTGCCACCCTCATGTTTTAGCTATGTATATTCTGTGTTTTATTTTTATTCTTATTTGTTATTTACGATTACCTGTCTTTTGAATGATTTAAAATCAAAAAGTATATTATTGCTAGCTGTCCGGCGCAACTTCGTTTGCGTCACATTTTCCCCGTTTTTGCGTCATTTTTCATTGCTGCTCCACTCCTATTGGTCGTAGCGTGATGATATATAGCCTATAGCCTTCCTCGATAAATGGGCTATCTAAAACTGAAAGAATTTTTCAAATCGGACTACTAGTTTCGGAGCCTATTCAATGCAAACAAACAAACAATCAAATCTTTCCTCTTTATAATATTATTATTATTATAAGTTTAGATTATTTAACTACACATTTTGATATGGTTGAAAAATCATAATACTTTAAAATAAAACAATATAACTACACTGACTGAAACTTTGAATAAATTACGAACGTCGTAATTTATTCTATTGCATGACATGACAGTTGTCAGTTTTCAAACAGTTGAAGAATACAGTACCATGTTGGGCTGCAAGCGGCCGACGCAGCGGTGCACGCGGCGTTATGCCACACGGGCAATACCATCATAAGGCAGTGGCCGGGATCAACTCGCACACGGAACAAAGGGGTTTGGGTAAAAGTGGCATGATTTTTTATGTCTGCGTCCACTAACGAAAAATATTTATAAGTAAGATAACAATAAAACATTTATTTTCTTCTATGAACAATTATTTCCAAAATGCATCGGAGCCGAGATAAACAGAGGCATATGAATTTTTCTAGTGGGTGGAAGGCCAAATCTGAAACTATGAGGAATAGCGAAAAACACTCAAAGGAGTCCCGAGCCCGATTTTGATTAAAACTAAATAGGCATCACCGGTTTTTTAAAAAAAACAATATTCCTAGCTAGGAATCGAACCCGTTGATTTTGAAAAAAAAAACATTGGATACAGGATACATTGTGGCGTAAGTAGTGGTCCACCGTTCAGGATTCGATGAACCAGATAATTAACTATAACAATTAAATTTTTAACCATTTTTACCCAAGGGTTCCGAAAATATTTAGTTTTTGTCTTTTATTTACGAAATTTCTACCTATTATTACAAATTTGTTTGTAGCTTCAACAAAACCCATTATTTTTTCATTTTGATTTCTGTTAATTACTGCTGAATACTAGAGCTATCATGATAAATTATGTTTTTTTATGTAAATTCACCTCTTTTGAAGAAAAAGTTAGTTCTTCTCTAATTTTAACCCTAATTTTTAACATACTATCCAAGTTCAAGGGTGATTTTTGTAAAAAAAAACGTTGTACACTGTCAGTGCCCATTTATTTAATAATATGCTTACTAAATACCAATTTCAAAATGGTATCACTCTATCAGATCCTATTATTTAACAAAAAGATATTCAATTGTAATTGAAGCAAAGAAGATTTTCATTAAACTACTTTTTTAAACTTTATTGCGTTAATACTTACGATATTTGCAAAAAAATGCACTACAGTGTCAGTGCCAATTTGTTTAAAAAAAACTAATTTGTTACTTTAGAGGTATTTGAACAAAAATTAAAAAAAAAACAAATCACTTAATTTATCATTATTATTAATCTTTGTCATGATTACAATCATTAAAATTAAACGAAATGTTCAAAATGGCCCCCAATCGCAGCTATACACGCTCTGCAACGTCGAATAAACGACCGTTTAAGTCGTCGGGCAAACCCGCTCCTCCCCGGTGTCCCGGCGTGTCCGGTGTCCTCACCGTACACGGTTGTTTCGGGAGGTTCCTGCACCGAATCGGGCGGGAGGAAACGCCCGGGTGTCACCACTGCGAGGATCTGCCAGAGGACACGGTGGAGCACACTGTGGAGCTATGCCCCGCTTGGGCTGAGCACCGCCGTGTCCTCGTAGGGGCGATTGGCGGCGGCGACCTCTTGCGTCCGGCCCTGGTTCAATCCATGGTCCGGAGCGAGAGGGAATGGGAAGCCGTCGCCTCCTTCTGCGAAGCAGTCATGCTAGCGAAGGAGGTGGCGGAACGTGAGAGGGAGAGAACCTCACGTCCCAGCCGCCGCGGGAGACGCCCCGGGCGTCGGGGGGCAACCAGTGGCCCCCGGCCACCGTAGGCGCGGGCCTGTGGACGGTGACTAATGGGCTAGCTCACCGTCCGTCCGTCTTATGACGACAGACCGTGCCGACGGCGCGTTCGTGTTTCACGCGCGCCTCAAGGAGATGTCAGCAAATCGGAAGGGGTCCGAGAGGGCCGATGCCTGCCAGGGCTGCGGGTTGTTCGAAAGAGATACCGTGCCCCTGGAACGCAAAGGGCTAAGAAGGAACATGGATGGGTTTTAGTCAGTCAAGTCTGACACTCTCTTCCGCTCCGCCCAGAGCGGAAGAAGTCATTTGATGATTTCCCATCCGAAAAAAAAAAAAAAAGGCTGCACACCTCGCGGTTGTGGAGGGTCTTCGCGTTTAAAAAGCCTCGACCCCCGCACTTCCGCGGGATGTACAGTCTCATCACCGATGATCGTGGGTGATGCATCCGGTTTGCGGTCAGCAGTGTACGAACTCTCCTATCCAGGGCGTCCAGTTCGGTCTGAGTCCATTTGAGTATGCCGAAAGAGTACATTAAAACCGGCATGACCCAACCGTTGATGGCGCGCACCTTGTTCCCGCCCGAAAGAAGGCTATTTATTACCTTCTTCAGGCGACCAAAGAAGCGCTCCCTCAACGATTGCTTCATGTCAGCTACGTTAATGCCTAACGCTTCCGACATACCCAAATACTTATAGTTTTCGAATGAGGAAAGGGATCTTAGGTGTATGGAGTCAGAGAGCTGAAGTCCCTCGGATTCCATAATCTCCCCTCGCTTTACATACATGACTGCACATTTGTCCACACCAAATTCCATCCTGATGGCGCTACTAAAATTTTCAGTTACTTTCAGTAGCTCCATCAGTTGCAATTTGCTTGGGGCAAAGAGTTTCAGATCATCCATGTAAAGAAGGTGAGATATGATCTGACCACCTCTCCTCAACCGGTAGCCTAGACCTGAATCTTCCAGCACTGTGCTTAGAGGATTCAGGGCTAGACAGAACCACAGAGGACTCAAACTGTCGCCCTGAAATATTTCCCGTTTAATCCATACAGGCTCATCGTTCCCCTGGATCTGTCGACATCCTGGATATCGAAGGACCGTCCTCCACTGCCTCATACACGACTCAAGGAAGGCGCGTAGAGTTGCATCAATCTTGTACAACTCCAGCACCCTCATGAGCCATGTATGTGGCACAGAGTCGTAGGCCTTCTTGTAATCTATCCAACATGTCGACAGATCCTTGCGAGATCGACGAACCTGTTGGCTAATGGCCATGTCGATGAGGAGTAGCTCCTTAGTACCACGGGACCCGTTCCTACATCCATTTTGAGAGGCCGACATAATGGAATTACTATCGATGTGTTTGGTAATTTTCACTCTCAAAATGGATGTAAGAAGTTTATAAACCGTCGCCAAACACGTGATCGGTCTATAATTCTTGGGTTCCGCAGGACTACCTGACTTATGAAGCAGGTGGGTAACACCCGTTGTAAGAAACTCTGGTAGCGACCCAGACTCTAAGCATGACTGGAATTGAGACGCCAGGCGAATGTGTGAACTACTCAGCCATTTAAGCCAGAAGTTGTGCAGTCCGTCCGGTCCCGGAGACTTCCAGTTCGGTAACGGACGAACTGCTCTGGTAACATCTAACGGCGTTATTAGAATTTCATCCATTTCTGGGATAGATTCACACATTCGCTCGACATCTCGCATCCAGTCAGCCTCAGTATGACAGACGGGCACCGACCAGATGCTGCGCCAGAATGAACTAGTAGCAGCATCATCTGGACGGCTTACGTCTGTCACATTTTGTTCGGGTCGCTCCCAATCTCTGTATACCCACCTCTCATCGCTCCGGAACATGCGATTCTGAGAGTACTGATCAACCCTACGCTTATACCGCCGAATACGGTTCGCCCATGCATATACTTTCTGCTTCAGGAAGTCGATGCGCTCTGTGACACGGGACATGTATTCATGAGGACTGATTCCAGTCCCCAAGAATGCCCGCCTCACAAATCGCATCACACGTGGTCGTGTGTTGCCCTCCCTGAAGCAGTATAGTTTGCCGATGAGTACCCTGGCCCCGTCGATACGGCACTCGATCCTGCGTTGCCAAGCTGGTACGGCTGGTTTTGGTCGAGTAGCTACGTCACAATTTGGGAATCTGACGTTAGCTAAACGACAAGCCGCTACAGCCCCACAATACAAGATCGAGTGCGTATCAACGAGGTTCTCGCTATGCTCAAATATATTTTCGAGTTGCGAGTCCAAGGCACACACCAGCGCCCTATTTTTCTTATGCATGGGTAACCGTGGTAATCGTGGTCTAAGTTCGGCAGGAGTGGATCGATACTCGCGAAGCGCATCTTCCAGAGCACTCCTCAATTGGTCGTTGCACTGGCTACTTACCGTGGCAACCCTATCATCTTCCTCTACAACAGTAAAATTGGGCCGCGGTGGAATGGCATCATTATCAAAACTTGTTTGTGTCGTGGTTTGTGAAGAAGTCAAGATGATACGGTTGCTCAGTACCTCTGAGCGCAGCCTATCAAGTGCGGCGTCGTCCAACATGTGATTGCGTTGGATGACCCGCACCTGATCCGACAACCGTTGGGCCGAAACGTTGACAGTCGGTTCAAGTTCCTGAAACATAGACAGCATCCTAACACGGTACGCAGTGAGGTTAGTTCCCCCCTCTGTAGACCCATAGTATGCGCGCATGACGTTTTCATTAATGGAATAAGTCCATCTCATGCGCGGCACACAACCACCGGCAGCGGGGACCCGGCTCGGGGCCGGTTGGCCCCTAAGTCCCAAGCTTCTCGGTGGCCGGCCTCGCCCCGGCCGACGTTCAGGTGTTGGCGACGTTGGCGGGGAGAAATACTCGTCACTGGAGCTCGACGCGACTGCCACTGCCGGTGACACAGGTGATCCGGGGTCCGGCGGCGGCGAGGCGGAGCTCAGCGACGAGTCCGGGGGTGGTGGGCGTGCGCGACGTGCAGCAGCTGATCTTGTTATCATATTACGTAAACATTTTCGGTCATTTTCTTAATTTTTTCGATTGTGACAGATGACAGTTTCTGTCTGACTCACATTTTCATATTTCTTCCTGGTGTTGTCCATTTTTCCTAATTAATGTTGTTTTACTTTCCCAAAATTCTCTGTCCAGAAATGCAATTTATAACTATTGTTTCGTGAAGCCAAAAACTGTTTATTTGAATTTTTAAGTATTTTTTTGTAGAGAGAAAATGATTTGACGTATTGATACTTGGGGTTGCCAGCTATTGCCAGTTATTTTATTTGTTATTATTGCACTGATATTTATTGTATATAAGTATATACTTATTCATAAACATAATTCATAACACAAATTACATACCTACTAAACTGTTTTTGTCCGTCACGTCATTTTATCTCGGGTCTAGTTGAAAACCAGCGTCGGGCACTAGCTGCTCGGCAGTTTGCTGAACTGGGCCTATTTGGCGCAGCCGTGAGACATACAATATTATCTTTTTCAGTTTTAGTTCTAAGATTTATGTTTTATTTTATATTGTGTGCATTTGTGGCGTGTGCCAAATAAATATGTTTTCTTTCTTCTTTCTTTCTAACTTGGATGGTATGTTAAAAATTCGGGTTAAAATTAGAGAAGAACTAACTTTTTCTTCAAAAGAGGTGAATTTACATAAAAAAAATATATTTTATCATGATAGCTCTAGTATTCAGCAGTAATTAACAGAAATCAAAATGAAAAGATAATGATTTTTGTTGAAACTACAACCAAATTTGTAATAAAAGGTAGAAATTTCGTAAATAAAAGACAAAAACTAAATATTTTCGGAACCTTTGGGTAAAAATGGTTAAAATTTTTAATTGTTCTATTTAATTATCTGGTTCATCGAATCCTGAACGGTGGACCATTACTTACGCCACACCCTGTATACTGGTATATACCGTAACCTGTATTACTACATCATTCGGTAGTGTCGCTGCTAAGGATCAAATTCTGGGAAGTTATGACATACGGAAAAGTTCATTTTAACAGTAGCAAACAGTAGTTAGGTACTGCTGTTTGCTACTGTTAAAATGAACTTTTCCGTAACGTTGGCAACTTTTGTTAACGAACAACACAACTTTGACATCAGATATTTAAGCTCCGATATAATATTCGGCAAAATTCTTTTAGGAGTTATTATTAAACATTCTACTAAACGTTAGCAACAATTATCTTTCTGGCCGCAGTGAAAAAAATTATGCCATGTCATGGTCCATACAAAGTTGCCCTATACAATGTCACAGTTTTATCCAAAAATAATGATAACGTTCCTATTTTTTAAATTTTGGTGTTGTTTTCGTAAATTGGTTAATGTTTATTTGTTATTAACGATTACCGAACTGTCTGTCAATTGAGCCCTAAGGAAAATTATTGTCATTTTAGGCACGATCAAGTACTTATCTCAAGTTGGCACAAATACTATATGCCTTTTTAAAATATTACTTTTTGTAACTAGGTATTTTAATACATTGTGTATGATTTTCAAATCATTAAATACTATGTAGATTAATAATATAGCTATAATTTTATTTTTTGAACCATTCAAAAGATAGTTAGGTTATTGTTAATAACAAATGAAACAGCCCAATTACGAAAAAAAAAACACATTTTGTTTTTAAAGTAAAACGATATTTTTGGGCCGCGCGTCGCGCCGCGTATAAAAAGAATTGATTGTCGCTGAGATGAGATCGCGACTAAAAGTTGGACGTTTTTGAGAACAAGAAAATTGGCATTCTAATTTTAAGGATTTTGTACTAAAAACATATGTATTTAAAATTATCAGCATAGAATTGATTTGCCTATTTAATATAACTTTTTGTCTTGTACAGTATTTTATTTTACAATTCCACACGTGGTTTAGGCGGTGGTGTTGGTGGTGGCACGGCATCCCGATAGTATCTCTGATAGATATCATCCCAGAAGCGAGTGCGTTCTTCCAAGAGCACCCCACGTAGTTCCAGCTTCTCACCCAGGTCCATGTGTGGTGACCTGTCCGCGCCTGCTGCCGGCCACGCAGGAAGTGATGACCCTTCAGGAACTGGAGTTCTGTAAGTAATAAATAACTAATTAATCAGAATAACCTTCCAAATCACTCATCATCTCCTGATGAGGAAAAAATCAAAACAAACTTACTCAACTCTTGTTTCTTTTATCATCAGGGTAATACGAATCTGGGTGTTGCTATAGGTAAGTACCTAGTACCTAGTATAGGTATAGGTTAGGTGCCTGTAGGTATATTTAGGTTAGCTTTACTCAACTAAAATAATAAAGCGAGGTCTTGTTTGCTACTTCGGGTCCATTGTGCTATAGCGCCCAGGGTCTTCAATAAGACGTGTTTCCGGTCATAAATGCAAATTAGTACAAACAGAGAAACATGACAAGCTCCTCATCTATTTAAACTATGAGTTAGAATGACTTAAGAGTCGTACCTATTTTAAAACTAACGAAACTGTTTGTATGTGATGCAGCAACTACAGCAGATAATTATAATGTTTTTTTTTCACTAATAACTTACCCGGTTTTAACAAAGTTGTGCCAGAGTTCACGAACTATTTTCTTCATGTTCTTTAACTTTGGAGTCGCAAGAGATTCATCATGGTGCGTAATGTTTTTACAATCCATCACAGCAAATGTTTGAGCGCAGTGGGTAGCCCCTCGTATATTAGTGTATGGCACTACCGGAGTGTCTTCATCCACAAAGGAGAATTCATACAAATAAATTTGATCGTTGCCAGCCTCCGCATACAACTTTACTGCTCTAAGCATTGAATAAGAAAACCAAACATCTGAAAAGAAATCAACAAATCCTAACACGTTTTCTTCGCCAACTGGTTTGTCACCAAAATAAAATTTCTTGATTTTGTTGGCTACTTCTTCTCTTTCTTCTGCAGATTCAAACTTCAAATCAGCTGGCAAGAAATCCGAAAACTTTTCATTCATTCTGTGCTTCCAAACATCAAGGAAACCTATCTCCATCAGTCCTTCCATGTTAGCGAAACCATACAACACGGGTAACTTTTTGAAGTTACCTTTCTTTAGTATACTCAGAGGAGATTCTGTCAGGAATGCTCCATCTGTATCACGCTCCACACATGGTGAAAACATAACGGTAGCATCGGTTCTGTCCATAAATGAGACTGAATTCAACATTTCCCATGGAGCTGTCTTGTAAAACTCTTCTAAAGCATAAATATCGTCTACATTCGTGAAATTGAGTTGTCTGGCATACGTTTTAGCAATCTCTAGAGGATCCCTTTGAATTGTAAACGCAGCAAGGTTTCCGCCACTTTCAGGTATGACTCTGTGGAACAATCCTTCAGCAGACTTCGATAGCATTAAGAGATCTACTGCTGCCGATCCTGCACTGTAACCTGCAATAGTGACGTCATCAGGGTTACCCCCAAAGCTGGCGATGTTCTTTTGTATCCAGCGCAGCAGCGCTACCTGGTCCTTCATGCCAGCATTACCTGGTACGTCGTCGGTGCCGAGACAAAGGAAACCGTGAACGGCAACACGATAGTTGAACGTAACAATGATCAGATCTTTCTTGTTCATTAGTTGTGTTGCTTTAAAAATTTCACCAAAGCCTCCTACAAAACCTCCTCCGTGAACGTACACTACGACCGAAAGGTTCTTCTTATTCGTGTTTGGGACATATAGATTGACAATCAGGCAATCTTCTTGAAAGGTATTTGGATAGGCTGGATGGATAATCACGTGCTGTGGGCACATTACTTGCTTGTAGATAGCATCGTATGGTTCTGACCATACAGGCGGTGGAAGAGACGCCTGGAAAAGAAATTCAAAATAAAAACCATTGTCATAACCATGGTAAATATCATATAAAATAAGCTAACTACGAGTATAACCGTTAACATTATCAATAAATCGAAATACATGTGATGTTTGTTATTTTTTTATCTACTTATTGTTAAAGTTAAGCTTCTAGTTTGTATGCTACGGAGGCTACGGTGGAACGAAATAATTTTACAAACATACATAGAGTGCTAAAATCACATACAAGTCTTCCTCTTGGCTTTGCCGTAGTCGGGTCAAAATTCCCAAGTCTACTAATTTACACTTATAGTATAACTGTAATATTTACCTTAAAAACTGCTAAAATTAATAAATACTAAGCGATTGCTAGAATATTTCCCCGATTTTAATGTTTTTGTAGTTCTTCCAAACTTTACAATGAACTTGTGAAACGGGATCTGCTGAACGACTTAATCGATATCCAGAATTATATAAATGTTGAACTGGGTACCGCAATGATAAATTGTATGTCCGAGTACACTAATTATTTATAAAAAAAAGTGTTTTGGTGTGCCGTAGGTTTTGGTGGTTTCATGAATTGGAGGTCCTAAATAGATTTAACAGAATGTGATTTGTATATAAATTAATTCGTATCATTTTACCTTATATCTGTCTTCACCAACGGGTGTTGTGGCATAAGGTATATTAAAGAAGGTGTATAGGTCCTCGCTGGGGTGTTTGCGCCCGCGCACCGGTCCTTGCGCAATATTCACTTCCCGCCATTCATCGTCAGCCAAAACAGCTGTCACGCACAAAAGTACCACACACGTCCGCCACTCCATCGCTGTGTTTGCAAATTGTTTCAGAAAAATAGATTTTATAAAAGACTTTTTATCTGTGCAGTGATAAGTAAACAAATTCCAGATTATAATATTGTCAAATAATCATGATTAAGCATAGTAAAATCATACTAAAACAAAACTTTATAATCTAGCGGCCCGCTTCAGTTTCGATTGAGTTAACGGAGACAATTTTCTTATTAATTCATAGTATTTTTGTTGTGCTATTTTACAAAACAGATGTTGACTCGAAATAACATATTATGAATAGTATTTATACCAACTGAGTAGAATCACCCAATGTTCTTCGCACAATCGCTGATGAACTTGCGAGCCCAGTGTGCGTTCCACACAAAGGCACCCAAAGGCATTCGTTCATTAATTTGTTCATTTAACTATCAAAATAGATAAGATTACGTCTGAACTAATCACACAAATAACTCATAACCAGATACAGATTACAAAAGAATGCTGTAACATAATATAATACTATGTTGCAGATAATTTGGGTACATTCCGATTACGTTTCATATGGAATTTTGAAAAAATCGGCCGTTACATCTCTTTTGTGAACGTGTAGGATTATTATTGCATTGATTTTGATTGTTTTTTTTTTCTAAACAACGATGACGAAGGCAGTAATATCGACTCATGTACCATCACGAGAAATGGTGTGGCACCCCCTATGCCATGTAAACTCAACCTTTTCCCATAAAAAAATATAGTTTTTTTCTGGATTGATTGCAGATCTTGATTTGTTTTTGAAAGTTCCACGTAGAAATATTTTTTTGTTTCTTTTACTCCATGTTTTGAATAGATTTAAAAAAAAAATTAATTCTATTAAAAACGTAGATGTTTCACAAGTTTTCTTTATAGAAGACTGGTTGGTAGGGTCAACTATGGTCTTTTATTTTTGGTATAGGCAGTCGAACAAGAAACGGCGGAATGATATAGTATATAAAATTAGCTGGTCATGGTGACTATGTGTGGCATATCACCGCTCGGTTTGTGAATATCACATGTATAACCACGTTATGGTACCATCGGTCACTAATTACCAGTCACCCTATATAAAATTAGCTGGTCATCGTGACTATGTGTAACTGATCCATGTCTGATACTATCATGGGATCAGTCTATTTTAGGTATAAAATTAGGCAATCGAACAAGATAATGGCGTGATGATATACATATGTAGTATTTATAAAATTAGCTGGTCATCGTGACTATGTGTAGCGTATCACGGTTCTGAACGTGAATATCACACCGTGTGTAGACTAAAACAATAACACATCAGAGCTCCTCAATAATCTTGATCGAGTTTTTAATAACTGTATTCGATTCGTATTTAATCTTCGCAAGTACGACCAGGTTTTTGCACATTTTAAACCATTTTAGAAGGGACCGACCCTTTTAAAATGGTTGCCCATCCGACAGCGCAGAGTACTGAGAGCCCTGACTACCCTATTTTCTCTACTCAATAAGCCCTCTTCCTCATCTTATCTGACTACTCATTTACAATATTTATGCTCTGCGCACAGCAAAAATCTTCGTCTTCTATGACGTCCTTCTCACCGCTCTGGTTTTATTTGATCCTGTTTTTTTGTCCAGGCGGTTTTTCTTTGGAATGCGCTCCCTATGAACTTCAGGTTGGCCAACAGTCGGTTCACATATAAAGTAAAAGCTCGGGAACTCTTACTTAAGAAGCTGGCAGATTCATGTCAAAGTTAAATTATTGTTAGTTGTTTTATCCCTGTACTTTTTTTTTTGTTACGTTTGTATTTATCGTCATCTTTATATATTTTTTGTAATTATTTTCTTGACCATTTGTTGCTGCACCTACTATGTTTTCTGTCTGGATCACCCTAGGTAGACTGGTAGAAAATGCCCAAGGCATCAATTCCGCCTTTGTATGGTGTTTTTTTTATACTTCTGCATAAAGTTTTAATAGATAAATATATTAATTAATTAATTTGGTGTTATTTACGTCGCATCTTGAGTGCACCCGTGCACCCGGATTTTTGGGATAAAAAATATTGTTTAATTCCAGGACACTCATAAAATATAAGTTGTATGCAATGTCATCTACTTCTGCCTCTTTGGTAGCGGTCCTAAGTTTCCGGTTTCCCAGGTCGGGCAGTGTTTTTGGGTTTTTTAAATCAGGAATTTCTCAATAGCAGCCTTTTCCCAACTACGTTAAGGTCGGTTTCCTGTCTAAACGGATGAAGCTGAATACCAGTATTTTACATGGAGCGACTACCTATATAGGGTGGAAGGAATACCAACGCAAAAACGGTTACTACGTATTTAGTGCAG
Source organism: Cerastis rubricosa (assembly GCA_949152445.1). Classification (NCBI taxonomy): domain Eukaryota; kingdom Metazoa; phylum Arthropoda; class Insecta; order Lepidoptera; family Noctuidae; genus Cerastis; species Cerastis rubricosa. Next base: position 10,765,969 of record OX424526.1, on the reverse strand, counting down.
CATTCTGAGCCCCCAAAATGCAATACCTACACGGTCAAAATGTATGGAACAGCTGTTTTTTTTTTAAATACCTACTTTATATCACTGGTATTAAGCTGCAACCGGTTAGACTAGAAGCCGACCCTAACATAGTTATAAAAACGCTAAGCAGATTATGATATAGGTAGTTGTTTCTGCCGCAACTTGTGCCATAGGATATGCTTCTGCAACGTGGTTATGAAGCTTTCCACCAGTGAAAGAATTTGTGAGATTACATTTACATTCAAACATAACGATGTTAAACACTGCTAGTGGTTGCAGGCTAAACAATAACAGCGCTCGGGTCGATTTTCAAAGTTAGCTCAACAAGCAAGCTTGCCATACATGGGTAACCATCCATTACATTGCTTAATTACACACAAGGCATTAATTCGTTTGACCCGGCTGAATTTTCAGGTATTGGACATTCGTCACGGTCAGTTTTACATGCAATCTTTTTTCATCCGTTTTCTTCATTGCCTAGGATTCCGATCCACACAGTATGACACAGGTCGAATCAAGGACTTGTAGATTTAGGCCTTTAACTTGAGGGGTATCCGTGGGTCACATTTCATCTATCCTGAGTTGATATGGTGCCTTACGTCCCGGATTACTTCGCAATCCTCTTGGACTAGCGACTAGAAGTGTTCTCAATTTCATCTACCACAGTTTGTCTCTGTATCACCCAAAGGTTAACTGGTAGAGAATACCATTGGCATTAAGTCCGCCTCTGTACCATTAAGTGTGCTTAAAGTATTAAATAAACAAATCAAAATAGTTCTACTTCATACATTGCAAACCATGTACATTTTTTGTGTGCGAAACGTTTAGATAAATAAATTTTTAGCTATGCAAGGTCACACACGGTTCGAGCTATTAAGTTTTTAACATAGCTAACAGTCTGTCCATGGCCATGTCTGTTGAAAGACCGATGGCTGTTATTTCTAGTACTTCTTGCCAGTTTACATGAAAGAAAATAAAAAGTTAGGAGGAGCGATATTAGTGACAAAAAAAAACTTTTGTTATCAACTTGCTGTTGTATTATCAAATCCTTGTATTACCGAAAAATATACGGTAGATCAGATAATCACAATAAAAACTGTCTCAAATACGGTCGATTATCAAAATTGTGAATTGAATGATATAAAAATTATCTTTAGTCGCTATTGTGTACTATATAATCCGCCTTCGCACTTTGAGTTCTTTTCAACTAAAATATTATTTAAATGAAGCTTCTGTTCTAAAACAATTGGTATTATTGAGAATGTGGCGATTTATTATACTGTTATGTGTAGTGGTGTTGATTAAGTGCGATGACAGTGAGTGGCGACATGTGCGCATTCAACAAGGAGAGGTGCGCGGGCGCTTAGACCCTGCCGGGGGACTGTACGGCTTCTACAACATACCATACGCCACAGCATCCACAGGAACCGACAGGTTTAAGGTATTTGTTTTTAAAATAAATAAATAAATAAAATCATTTAATTCAAGTATCACTGACTCATAATATAAACAATACAATTACACAGCCACATTACATACACAACATTTAAAAACAATTTCATTTACTTAATTCAATTAAGTAAATGAAATTGTGTGTTGTGTATTGTGTGTTTTGAGTTCTAAATACCATTTTACATGTAATACTTGTACTTCCTAATGATTCCTTTAACGAGATAAGAATATCTGAAATTACACTCATACTACTTTATTCTGATTTCCAGGCACCTTCCCCAGCACCTGTGTGGTCAGAACCACTAGAAGCAGTTGATAAAGTCGTCATATGTATACAGGATCCTTCACCATTCTTTGATTTGACTACTAAAACAATGCAAGAAGACTGTCTCATTGCAAATGTTTATGTTCCCGATACTGAAGATACAAACCTGCCTGTTATGGTATATGTTCATGGTGGCGCCTTCGAACTTGGATTTGGAAACGTTTTAACTGCTAAGCACTTAGTCAAGACCAAGAATTGTGGTCAACTTTAATTACCGTCTGGGAGTGCAAGGGTTCCTGTGTCTGGGCTCGGAGGAGGCTCCAGGCAACGCTGGACTGAAGGACCAGGTGGCACTACTCCGCTGGGTGAAGAAGAACATCGCTAACTTCGGAGGCAACCCTGATGACGTCACTATTGCCGGTTACAGTGCTGGCTCAGTGTCTGTGGATTTGTTGATGCTCTCAAAGTCTGCGGAAGGACTATTTAATAAAATTATTCTAGAAAGCGGAGCCTCTGTAGGTTCAATTGCAGTTCAGGTAGATCCGTTTGAAAACGCTAAAACATTTGCTAGAATATTAAACTTCACTGATGTTAATGACTTTCACGCTTTGCAAAAGTTTTACATAAATAGTCCACTAAAAACGCTACAAAAAAGCACATTCACGGACAGAACAGACGCGACCGTGCTGTTTTCGCCATGTGTTGAACGCAAAAACAGTGTGTGAGCGTTTCTCGATGATTCACCCGTTAACATAATAAAGATTGGTAAATATAAAAAAGTCCCGCTTTTAATTGGCACCGCCGACATGGAAGGATCATTATGGATTAGTAATTTTGAAAAAAATAAGAATGGTATCAATGAGAAGTTTGCCAATTTCTTACCTGCTGACTTACAATTCGAAAGTGAAGAAGAGAAGAAAAAAATTGCGGAACAAGTGAAACAATTTTATTTTGGTGACCAGCCAGTGGGAGAAAATACAATCCTTACATACCTTGATTACATGGGTGACATTACTTTTGGCTTTCCTACGCTGAGATCTGTTAAGCTACACGTAGAAGCTGGACACAACCAAATATATTTGTATGAATATTCTTTCGTAGACGACAGTACTCCTGTAATCCCTTTCACGGATGTTCGTCGAGCTGGACATTGTGCTCGGCGGCAGTATCCGACGGATATTCAGAAGACGATTTGTCAGAAGAATACAAACAAATGAAAGCAACTATTAGAGAAATGTGGTTAAGCTTCGCTATTCTCGGGTGAGTTACATTCTTACAATCTAACTAGCTTTTGTTCGCGGCTTCATGCAATGCCCTAATCGGAAGCTTCAAAAACCAACCCCCAATAACCAACCTACAATAGAGTTTGTTATAAATAATGTCCTTTTTTAACAATTTGATCACAGTCAATTACTGTACAATTTTAAACCATCATTCACCCTGGAGAATTCAATGTTTCAGAAAACCAGTTCCAGAGGGATCGTCCCTGTCCGCATGGCCAGCGGTAGGTGCAGATGGGAGCCCATTCCTGTCTTTGGGAAAACAAGTGCAACTGGGCGGAGTATTCCAAGGGGAACGAGGTCGATTCTGGGAAGAAATTTATGGGAAACACTACGTAGAGCCAGTTGCGCCACCTGAGCCACCAACAAAACGCATTGATCTGTAATCAAACTATGCTGTCAAGCGATTGCCTACAATCCGCCTTCTTAGTACATCAATTTTTTGTCTAATCGAGCACATTTTTCATGCACTATCATTGGTTTTATATGATTTTTTTGTCGGAATAGCAATCATATTTAGGACCCATTGTGTGGATTTTGTATCAAATAAATACTGTTGTCAATCAGTTCGTTCATTCTTTTTAAGATCCTGATTTTAAGCGGCCATGAAAACACACCCCATCTACGATTTTCAGTACGGCATCACTATTTTATATGGTTGAAAACGTAAACTCACAAACTGTCATGTGACCCTAATATTTACAGTAAAATATCGTATAGAACAACGCAATGTGAATGTAGACTAACTCCGTTTCATTTCGCCAGTTATGTTTAAATCACTTTATAGGGGGCAAGACTATTGTCTTCAACCAATAATCCCGACTGCGTGGCCGCTACTGTGAAATTCCTGGCGGAAAAACCCAATAACACTTTGCTCGACCTGAGGATTGAACCCGTAATGCTCAGCAGTCACGCTTGCAACCACTAGGATAACGAGGCAGTCTGCGTGTACCTCTATGTATTAAACGTTGTTTTTTTGTCAATATAAATAAATCATTTTAAATTATAAACAATAAACAATATTTAATCGTTCAAGACTTAAACCTACTTTACAAAAGTTTTAACCTTAAATTTAATTTAAGAGGCTAGATACAAAACATGTACAACTGGGCTTAAACTAGGAAGATTCCTGTGCTATAAGCACCAGTTGCTTTCGTCAACACCGTGTTCGAGCAGCCATTTTACAAGTAGTGGTGCGGTGCAAGGTAAGTATTGCAATTTTCATTTAATCAATGGTAAATCTCTAAGTGCATGCATGCATGAGTGTGTGTGTGTGTGAATGAATATGTTTGTGTGTATATTTATGTGTCGTGTTTTCTGTGTGTGTGTGGTGTGTTTATGTGTTTCTTTTACGCGTTGTCTTATTTTCTGTCTAATTATCATTCGCACCTATTTTGAGACTAAGTGGTCACTAACGTGTACCAGAAGTTACTTTTGGTCATGACACAGATAACGGAGGCACGGCAATCATGTCGAAATTAGGCCCAATTCCAGTAAACTGTGTTAAAGTGTGATTTCCTGAATAGTTTACTTTGTGGTAGAATTTATGTGTATCAATCTTACTGTGACATTGTAACTTATAGCGGGGTGGGGGGAGGGGTTCTACCTTACGAAGACATGCTGCACCGAGCCAAGATTGGTGTAAGGACAGGACCTTTTCACGGAGTACAAAACTGTTACTATGCTGCTCATTATTTTGAACCGCCCTAAGCTACGTGGAAATTCATCGGTATAAAACTAAGTGCTCAAAAAAATTAAGTTTTTTTTTCCTTTTTTTACATGTATAGTTCTTTACGTACTTTAGCCCAATAAACTTTAAACCAACGAATGTTCTGTTAATCTGCGCCTCTTTTATCACGTTTTTGCGCGTCGAAGTTACTTACACTTATAAATTTGATTTAGCGAGCTAACCTGCCGCTTCCCCCTTTATGAATTTATACTGTGATAGTATATTCCTGCTCTAAGTAAATATAGGTCGATTATCAGATTGCTTACCGCAATCGTCTGTCAGGAGCGTAGTCAAGGTAAATTAACGCTTTGCATGACGACGTCATGTTTGTTTGCATCATCTAGTTTTTTGAAAAAGTTGGAAAACTTAAGCAACTCTCGCATGTCTCTTGTTTATATACTTTCACTGATATCCATGCTTTTTAAATAAAATGCTGCATTTTACAAAAATAGTCCCACAACACTATTTTTTTTCATTTTCCCCTGCCATTTGTCACGCTATCATTTACTCCTTGTTCATAAATATATGTCGGAGTCGGTCATTATTACGGATACAAAACAGAATGAATCGAAAGCGCGCCAAAGGTAGCATCAAGCGACCTACTTACCAGTCTACCCACACCTAAGCGCGCTTACTACAGAGTCGTGATGATTCGAGCTCGCTGCGTGGAGGACAGTCTGTGTCTGACCGCGGCGGAGTCAAGACGTCCCGAAACTGTAACCCAATTCATGGTGCCTAGTGTTATTGTAATCCATGGATTTTAAACAAACATTTGTTAAAACAAACATGCACCCATTTATTATTGACATCATCGTATTTCATTAAATATTGACATTACCTGACATTACTCATTTTATTAAAATTTATATTGATACCTACTACTAATTAAATTTTTAACTCCTAATAATACTTTTACCGATAGACTAATTTACTTAATTGGCAAAAGCCTGCTTTAAGTGTATATTTGTACGTTAAATGGCAAAACATGGAGAAACTATAACTACGAAATATGTATAACTATAACATCTTGCACACTGTTGTAACCTATGTTTACAACTAAAGAATATTGATTGATTGATTGGCGGGTTGTGGAAATAGCTCAGGATTCTGTGCGAGGGCACTTGTATCCAGATGGCGGTCTTTACGAGTTCTATAATATTCCTCACGCCACTGCACCTACAGGGCATAACGTAATTTGAAAAATCAAGTAGAGCACCTAGTCCAGTGTAGAGTTCTTTCACGTTTTTCATGTACAAGGTGTAAACGGACGTTCCCTATATCCATATCATACCAGTGCATACTTTGTTTATCCTAATTATATTTACGCTAAACAGCTCATCCATAATTTTTTTAAGCATAATTTCTTTCTTCATAATTTTAGGCATAACACTAAAAAGCAAACATTTATTTACGTTTTTTGTGTCCTATAATTTATTGATCGTAAAATGTACCTAAAATTATTATCAAATAATTAACAACAAGAAAACCTTGGCTTTTTGTTGTTTGTTGGTAGAATTATCTCTTCCTAGTGTTAAAATTAACCTAAATTTCTAAATAAATGGTACACATTAATATTTTGTGATAGGCTTAGTTGACGTAGCCCCGCTGTACGGGGCTTCTATTTCTGTCTGCAAGGTGTAAAGTACCCTAAGACGAAGCGTCTGGCGTGCTCTCAGTTCGCATTAAAAACTAGAAGCAAAAATAAGTGAAAAAAAAGGTACTTTTTCTCCCAATATATCTGTAACTAGAAGTTACTCAGGTATTGTTCAGAATAAATAAAAGAATAATTAAAATGACGGGGAGTGTTTACACCCATTTTATTAATGGAATCTTTGTTTCATGAATATCCTCATCCACTCAATATCATCCTAAACTATAATCAAATGTTTCCACTTTCAGATCAGTTTACAATATACTTTAATTTGATGTAGCCGCATACCCAAAGCCCACAATTGTTTTTCAGTGACCGTCTGGCTGACTTTCTTAGCAAGTAAACCGTATTGTTTTAAGACTTTTAGAAAAGGTCTTGTTAGTAGGTAAGTAAGTTATTACTTAGACAGCAATTATGTTTATTTATCAATCTACAAATTATTACTAGAAATATATAATTACTGCTTGTAGTGTATTTTTTTTTATAATTCAATTCGCGAGTTTGGCGCTGGCTTTGGTGGTGGGACGGCATCTCGGTAGTATCTCTGATAGATGTGATCCCAGAAGCGAGTGCGTTCTTCCAAGAGCATCCCACGTAGTTCCAGCTTCTCACCCAGGTCCATGTATGGTGACCTGTCCGCACTTGCTGCCGGCCATGCAGGCAGCGACGACCCTTCAGGCACAGGCTTCCTGAAAGGTAACAAATAAAATAAGCCTAAACGGATTGTAGCCCGTTGTGCACTTACTACAGAGATCAGTGAAAAGTGTCATCGAATCGATTCGTCTCGTGTGGTTCATCAAACTTCATAAGTTTTATGATCTTTGGAGTCGATTGGACTCAGGCAGTACGAGTCGGAACTTATTTAACTTACCCAGTTTTAATGAAGTTGTGCCAAATTTCACGGATTATCTTCTTCATTTTAAGGAACTCAGGGCTCGCAAAAGATTCATCTGGATGCGTAAAGTTACCATGACCATCCAGCACGGCGAGGGTTTGAGCGCCGTGCTTTGCACCTCGTATTTTAGTGTGAGGCACGAAGGGTACATTCTCGTCTACAAAAGAATATTCATACAAATAGATTTGATTGTTGCCAGCCTCTACTTGCAATTTTGTGGCCCAAAGCATGGGATACGTAAATATGACATCCGAAAAGAAATCAACGTATCTTAAAATATTGTCTTCACTGACTGGCTTGTCCCCAAAATAGAACGCCTTGACCTTATTAGCCACTTCTTCTCTTTCTTCTTCAGATTCAAACTTCAAGTCAGCTGGCAAGAAATCAGAAAACTTTTCATTCATCCTGTGCTTCCAAATATCAAAGTAATCTATCCGCAGCAATCCTTCCATTTGAGCAAAACCATACAACACAGGTAACTTTTTGTAGTTGCCTTTCTTAAAAATAGTTAGTGGAGATTCTGTCAGGAATGCTCCGTCTCCTGTATCGCGCTCCACACATGGTGAAAACATGAAAGTAGAATCGGTACTATCAAAAAGTGAAACTGAATTCAACAGTTCCAATGGAGCTGTCTTGTAGAAATCTTCTAACGCATAAATATCGTCTACATTCGTGAAATTGAGTTTTCTGGCATACGTTTTAGCATTCTCTAGAGGATCTCTTTGAATTGTAAACGCAGCAAGGTTTCCACCACCTTCAGGTATGACTCTGTGGAACAATCCTTCAGCTGACTTTGATAGCATTAAGAGATCTACTGCTGCCGATCCTGCACTGTAACCTGCAATGGTGACGTCATCAGGGTTACCTCCAAAGCTGGCGATGTTTTTTTGTACCCAGCGCAGCAGCGCCACCTGATCTTTCATGCCAGCATTACCTGGTGCATCTTCAGTGCCGAGACAAAGGAAACCGTGAACGGATACACGATAGTTGAACGTAACGATGATCATATCTTTCTTCTTCATTAGCTGTGTTCCTTTACCCATTTCACCGTAGCCTACTATAAAAGCTCCTCCGTGAACGTACACTACAACTGAAAGATTTTTATCATTCGTATTTGGGACATACAGATTGGCAATGAGACAATTTTCTTGTACCACCACGGTTTCCGAAAAGTAGGGAGTAGTAAGGATATACTGTGGGCACATTACTTCTTTGTCGATAGCATCGTATGGTTCCAACCAAACAGGCGGTGGAAGAGGTGCCTGAAAAAAAAAGAATGGAAACCATCACCGTCATCGAAACTGACTTAGATCTGTTATGGAACTTAAAGTCTAATCGGCAAAACGAATTATCGATAGTCTATTAGTAATAGCAACATAGTTAATCTATTACAACTTATCACAGGCAATGTCTTTGTTACACAGGACAAGTGTCATCATCCTTCGATGGCATAAGATTTTCTTAACTTGTTTCCTTATTTATTTAAGCTTTATGTTCAATAGTCGTACATAGGCGGAATTAATCCACCTTATCTAAGACATGTACAACTGTCTACCTCTGCCTAATCCTTCAGGGATTACGAACGTGATTTTAAGAGTCAATGCATGCAATTAACTTTTTTTTATACGATACGTTATGTTTGTGATTGATTTGCAACTTAATCGGAACTCGATCGAAATAAACATAACGTAAGGAATTTACGCATTGATTTTGTGACTACTTTGATTTTGTACTATGTCAAATTTAAATTTCGAACGAATGTGACAGTTGTCAACTTGACGTATCTTGAGCATAGAGAAGGCGAGCAAAGGTGGCCGGCCAATTCGAAAACATTTGAAGATAGGGCAGTCCGATCGAAGAGCCGGCCATTGATTTATGGTGAATGTATGTGAATTTTATGATCAGAGATTGTGGCTAACCTTGCAAGAGTGTGTTTGCTGAGAAAATGTTACCAATGAAGGTAGGTAATATCTTTGATTGATTTATTATTTCCGATTTTTCCTATGGGGTCAGAAATAACAGAACGCCATTGATAATAATAGTAGCAAGATATTTGGCCTTGAAATATTAGGTAAGGCTTTCATTAATTTTATGAAGGGAGAGGTTGCTTCTTTACCGACCAAAAATTAAGAAACAGTAATATCGACGAAAATTAAGGAAATTGTTTTTTCATTTTTGGCTATATGGAGATTACGAATTGCTTTAATTGAATGTTATGGATTTAATTAGAAATAGAGAAATAGCGTGAAAGGTAGTATGGACACTGTGTAACTTTCATTAAAGTAAATAGACGTTCCACAAAACACCGATCAAATATAGATTGTTTAAGTCTACGTACCTTATATTTGTCTACACCCACAGGTGCTGTGGCGTAGGGTATGTTGTAGAAGGTATAAAGATCCTCGCTGGGGTGCTTGCGCCCGCGCACCGGCCCTTGCGCAGTTTTCACTTCCCGCCATTCGTCGTCAGCCAGAACAGCCGTCAAGCACAAAAGAACCACACAAGTCCGCCACTCCATCGCTTTGTTTTCAAATTGTTTGGAATTATGCATGAAGGCTCGTATTATAAGTGAACTATTATCTTTCCTTACAGCGACAAGAAAACAGATTGCGGGTCGTAAAGTTGTCACTTAATCATGATTACGCATATTTAGGCCAGACTAAAACAAATGATATAATTATACATAAGCACAGCGTTAATAATAAACTTTGCCTAGTTTAAAAATAAAAGTGGTCTAAGTAATAACTTAATAAGTTATCAAAGTTACAATCTTCGTTTCGAAGTTCTGTTAGAAATTTGATACCTTTAATATTTTTTCGAAAAAAGGGACGCTCCAAGAAATGTTGTTTCAATACTCGTTTGAATAACAATACTAGCTATAGATGAATAAAGGTGTTTGGCATGGCACCTGTTTTGTAAAAAAATGGTGGACGTGTCAGGCCAGGCTTCATACAAAAATATTTCAACCCTTGTATCAAATTTATCCTTGTACTGACTGACCCAACTGACATCCTTTTTGAATGTCCACAACAGCGCTGCCTACCGGGTCCAATTATGAATTATGAATCCTGTATACATATGATGCCTTTGTCAACTGCTTTTAGTGGTTCTAACCACATTGGTGCTGGGGAAGGCGCCTGGAAATAGGAATAAAGTAGTACGAGTGTAATATCAGATATTCTTATCTCGTTATAGGAATCATTAGGATTTACAAGTATTACATGTAAAATGGTATTCAGGACTCCAAAAACAAATACCTTAAACCTGTCGGTTCCTGAGGGTGCTGTGGCGTATCGTATGTTGTAGAAGCCGAACAGTCCCCCGGCAGGGTTTAAGCGCCCGCGCAAATCTCCTTGTTTAATACGCACTTGTTGCCACTCACTGTCATCACAGTTACTCAACACGTCTATTGCACATAACAATATAATTAGTGGGTCCGTGGCTTACGCCCCCAGTGGTCGAGGCACCTGTGGCCGACGCCCCCGATTCGATTTATTGTTTTTTCACCTAGTACAGTAAATGAAAAAAGTGTTTCACTATAATAATAAAGACTTAATCTGAATTACGCGACAAGTACTTAGGAGTCTTACTTGACAACCACCTGTCTTTCGCGGCGCACATCAAAGCAGCTCGCGAACGAGCTGCATTTGCCATGGGTAGGGTTCATTTCATGATTTCGGGAAAAAGCAAGTTGTCACTCAAGTGCAAGTTGCGCCTTTATACCGCGGTGATCCGCCCCATTAAGACGTACGCTTGCGTCGTGTATGCTCACACCAAGCCTAAGTTCATCCATAGGATGCAAACCTTGCGGAACCGGTTCTTACGTAGAGTCACGGGAGCTATTTATTTATTTATTTATCAGGAACAATAAATTGTGTTTGATACATTACATACATCATAATTAATCATATTAATATAACTTTCAAAGTGGCATGCAATACTATAAGACATGCAGCAATAATTAAAACATAACATAACAAAAATATTCAAATTAAAAAATAAATGATCATAACAATAACAATAAAATATATATATATTTTTTTTTAAAGGAAAATGTTATTATAAATCACAGTTCGTCTACTGAGTACAAATTTCTATCCAATAGAAATGCTTTTAGCTTAGCTTTAAAAGAGCTAGTGTAAAATAATATTTTTAAGTCCGCTGGCAGTCTATTAAATATTTGTACAGCTTGGTAATGAGGGCTATGCTTGACAATGTTGAAATTAGGTACAACTTTATTTTTAAAATCCTTCCTACGAGTGTTTTCCCTGGCTATTCTTTCTTCCTCAGACTCGAATTCATGGACATATTTTTTAAAATGAACTAACAAAACAAGTATGTATAAGCTGGGCAATGTAAGAATATTTAAATGCTTAAAATGAGATCGACAACTTTCTCTTTGTGAAATTCTGACAATTGTACGTATTGCTCTTTTTTGGAGTATGAAGGCTCGTTGAGGATTATAACCGTAGCTTTTTCCCCAGAACTGTATACTGTATCGAAGTATGGATTCGACAAGAGCATAATATACCATCTTTAACTGTTCCGTATTAATTTCGTCTCTCAATTTCCTCAATGCATAACATGCAGATGATATAGTGGAGTCTATGTGTGCTAGTTCTTTTTTCCAGTTCAGTAAATTGTCTAAATAGATACCTAGAAATTTGACGTCGGTCACTAATTCAATCCTTTCATTGTTAAGGGTTATATCCATATTATTATCCTTATTGCCTGCAGTGGTTCGAAACAACATGATGTTCGTTTTTTGAATATTGATTATTAATCTATTTGTGTTAAACCAAAACTGAAATGCTGCCAACGCAGTATTGACCTTTTCTGGAAGTTCACTAATACTTTTCGCTCCTGCTATAGCGTTAGTGTCATCAGCAAAGACTACGAGATTAATGTCTGGAATTTTTATTTTAATATAATTTATCAAATCGTTTGTGAAAATAATAAACAGAATTGGACCTAATATGGAACCCTGTGGAACGCCCGTGGTAATATTAATCATGGATGATTGGTATGTTTTCCGTTGTCCATTTTGTTCTGAAGTGCTGATTTCTACGTACATTTTCCTGTTTCTTAAATAGGATGTAAATAATTGAAGGGCTCTGCCTCTGACACCGTAATAGTTTAGTTTGGCAATAAGTAGATTGTGATCTATCGTATCAAAAGCGGAAGATAAATCCAGAAAAATACCTGCTACCTTTAATTTATGATTTATTTTACTAGTCACATCTTCTAAAAGTTTATAGATGGCATCTCCAGTGCCAATTCCTTTCTGGTAACCGAACTGTCTATCGTGTAGAACCTTATTTATACGAAGATGAGTCAATAGACGAGATTTCAATATTTTTTCAAAAATTTTTGAAAGTGTGGGTAGAAGCGAAATTGGTCTGTAATTTTTTGGGTCCGTTTTTGAACCTTTTTTATAAACTGGCACAACCTTTGCAATTTTTAATTGTTCCGGAAAAATACCCTGCTCAAGGCAGTTGTTAATAAATGTAGACAGTGGCCCAGCCAATATTTTTATGTGTTCTTTAAGAATAGCAATAGGGATTTCGTCATATCCACTGGAGTGCTTGTTTGTCATAGCTTTAATTATTTGTGTTATTTCTTTAGGTGTAGTAGGCGTGAGTGACATATCATTTATAACTCTTTCACAACTATGTTGAAGAAGCAATAAAGCTTCTTCCGTCTTAGTTTCAGCTGGATCACAATTTTGGTTGAACTGTCTTGCTAAGATGTTAGCTACGGCAGTTTGTGAGTCTATGATTTGATCCTTAAGTTTTAGTAACAGTGGTTCCTGTTGCACCATTTTAATCCTGTTTGTGCGGTTATTAATTACATTCCAAACTTCTTTACTTACATTTTTAGAGTTGTCTATTTTCTCTGCTACAGCAATTTTTTTGGCTTTGGTTATGACTCTTCTATATATGCGTATATATTTATTCTTATAATTGAGAACACTTTCATGAACACGATTACCATTATTTGTGCATAAAACTCTTTTCATTTTACTAGACGTTTTTACGCCTTTAGTTACCCATTTTAACTGTGATCCCCTTTTCAATTTGATTTTAATTTCCCGTTTTTTGTAACTTTTCCGAAAACTAGTATTAAAATTTCTCAAAAATGAATTAATTCCCATTAAACTCCAATTTTGATTTAATAGTCTGGCCTTAAAAGATATACTATTTCTGCAATTAAAGATTCTTTTAATAATTATTGATTATTTTTATTTTCTAACATATTTTCTAGTAAAAATTCACCTAATTGTGCTCCATGTCCGTCTCCTAAACCATTGTGGTCAATTTCATTTCGTAATACCTGTTATTTGTGTAGGTTCGTTATGATATTGTCTAAGCAGGAATACGAGTTGTTACGAATGAAAGTAGGGCTATCAAAAAGACATCTAAAATTGTAACATGCCAACAGACTCGAAAACTCTGCACATTTCTTATTTTCCAGAAGCAAGTTAACATTATAATCTCCGCAAATAATGCATTTCTTATTGAATAAAAACTCAAGCAATAGTTTCATTTTCTTCATAAATATATCAAAATTCTTATCATTAGGGTTACGATACACACAACATACATATACTCCAGTTGTGGTATCCCTTATGCAGCACACCTCAAAACTCTCTACGGCGTACAGTCTAGCAATTACAATAACATCCTCTACTTTCTTATCTGCTTGAGCTAAGATTAGGCTCCCTCCTCTCTTTTTCTTATTTCGCGTATTATATGATGCCAATTTGTAACCATCTAAGTTAAAAGAAGTTATTGACACACTATTTAAGAAATGCTCTGTCAAGCATAGATAGTCTACCCTTGTCCCAAGAGTTTGTATATAGGCTTCTAGTTCGTTTGTCTTGTTAGAAATACCACATATATTCTGGTGAAAGATGATTAAATTTGTACAGCTCATTGGGACTATATTAACATTGTTTGTACATTTTACAGATGTATCACTGTTACTATTCACGAAAAAAATCTGTTTGTAGAGTTAAGTCATTTGTTTTTATCGCTGAATCAACATCATCAGTCTGAACCCCAACACTTTTGAAAGAAATTGTTTGTACGCTAGCATCCTTTGTAGACTGATGACTACTCCGTCTTACTAGATTTTCATTATATGTTTGATAATTGTATTTATAATTTAAATGTAGAATCTGCCTATGTATTAATCTACATGCATGCAGTTTATTCACATAAGGCATGTAAACATCACTATGTAACGAAAGAAAGGTAGAATTTGTACAATTACCGCACACAAAATTTAGTAGTTTATTTACACTCTTTACATTTATTTTAGAGAGTTGTGCTTGTAAATTTGACCTACCAAAACATTAGTGGATTTTAATTGACATAATGTATAATATAAATAAGTTTGTATATTCATAGGATTGTTGTCATTAGTGCCAGCTAATATTATGACAAAATCGGTTTTACTAAATTCTTTACACATACTTGCACAAGATTTCAAAACCTGCTCCATAGTTGCATCTTCCTTAATAAATGACGTCACGATGAACTTTGACCCCAGATAGTACTGAAGGATTTTACGAACACCATATCCAGCTTGATCAGCGAAGATCGCGACTCTTTGAGTAGCTTCGTTTTGAAAATGAGGTTGAGAGATAACGGTTGACTGCTGGGTTTCCGCTGGAGTACATTCACTATTTGACTCTGTCTTCGATGTGAAAATAGACTCAACAACATATTGCGAATCATGGATTGAGTTGACCGGGAGTGTGAGTGAGTTAGAGATGACATCTCTGTCTCTAAGTTTCCCTCAGTAATACGTCCAGATAAGGCTGAATTAAAAGAATTTTCGCAGCTATCACCACCATTCTGTGCCAATTCGACAGTATTAAGTGGATAATTAGTCACCTTAGGACAGGGATTTATTTTTGTAGGCGTCGAAAAACAGCTTGTTCTTAATAAATTTAACTGGCGAGAAGACTTTGGTGTCATACTTTTTCTCTCCAATAAGTTTACTTTCTTTAATGTTTCAATATGTTTTTGATACTGACCAATATCCATTTTCAGACGAAAATTTTCACTATTCAAATTATCAATCTCCTGGTGAGCGCTTTCTAGTTCTAAGGTTAATCTTTTTACTGTATCTTTTAGATCCAAGGTGGTGTCGCTTTCATTCAACGACGTGCTCGGCAAACTCATCATAGTAGCATCTAGTACCGTGGAATTATCATTGAAAATATTGTCTAAAGAGGTCGATTTCTGTGGTCTACGAATAGTAATGTATTCTGAATCCATTTCTAATTACCAATATTATATAAAAAAACTCAAAAAGTATAACCTCCGATAGGGTTCGAACGTACGACCACTATTTCGGTAACCGCCACGCCACGGAACCACGTCTATGACACAAAAAGCAAAAAGTTTATCGCGTGGCTGGACTCGAACCCACGCTCTCGCTGTACAGCCGCAATTGAGACCATTCGCTACACCGCGACGCCAGCTGAACTCTAGTAGAGGTATTCAAAAATGGTAGTTAGTTGCTTAGAGGTCCAGTAAGTTTATATATGAATGACCGTTAATGACTCAGTTCTTTGTTTATGAAGGTCACTCACTTGGCACAAACACACTGTTTACGGAAAGTTTTTAAAAGTTTTTTGATAATAACTTAAGTAGTAGTTCGAGTACTGGGATAGTTTATGCACTGTTTTGTAGGTATTGGTCTTGGTCACTTAACTTTTTAACTTTTATGATGATATCTGTACTTTTTACTATAATTTTAGAATAAAATATCCGGAGGGCTCAATAACATGACCACTCGTGGCAACGTTCGCGCGCGCGAATTATAGAGCCCCTTTTTATGTCCGTAATGACCGTCTACACGTAGACCTTAGAATGCCCACCGTCCTTCAGTTTATGAAACGTCTCTCGAAACGTTTCTTCGATAACGCAATTAAGCATCGTAATCCCTTGATCGCAGCGGCCGCCCGTTACGAAAACCTGGTGCATTAGTTCAGTTCGCCGTCCGAGGCATAGTCTCGTCACTCCCGATGATGCTATCACCCTCCTCCAGGAGAGTAGCAAAGAGACTAGAACTCTTAAAAAGTTTCGACACAAACCGCCGTCTTTCCGACCTCGCCGTCGAGGTCCGTCGTGCCGCCCGGTTCATGCCCTCCCCGACCCTCACTCGAGCCAGCCCGCGATGCTGTGCCAGTAGTTTTAAATCAGCCCCTAAATAATGATATCATTCAGATCCAGCCTGTCCCCATGCAGTCCTCCCCCAGCGACGCCCTAAGCCGAGGCTCGTACCCCACAGGGGGTGCCCTTAGCGTGTAGTCGCTTAGTTTTTAGTGGCACCCACAGGATAGTCCGGTTAAGCAGACGACAACCTCCTAGGTTGCACTGCGAGATGCCATTCCCAAAAAAAAAATGAATTACGCGATACGCTATAGGTCCCGGATTTAGGGACGAATTTGATTTCAGTAGCCAAGTTAATCAATGATGGTTATGATGTTACATTTAAAAACGATGTAGCTCAGGTAATATTGGTAAGAAAAGTGAAATCAAATTAATGGCATATGGTAGGGGTAATTTGTATAGTGTAAATAGGTCTGAGTATTGTAATTCAAGATTCAAATGCTGATGTACGTTGTTGGCCCGAGAGATTCGAGCGTCCGAAGAAATAACTTAAGTCATGATGATCAACAGAGATTGATGTAGAGAGCTCCTGGTAGATCTCGAATATTGCGTTCAGGTAGGACGCTTATTGAACTCCTGCAGGTTTTGACAAACAATCATCTTGATAATCTCCAGGATATTCTTGACATTCACTCACTATGTTCGTCAGTTTCTGGAACATCATCCTCAAGAATTCAATTTCGATAAAATCCTTATCTTTGTCTTCTGTGAAGTTCACCGGCCTCGTCTCTTACTTCGGAATTTCACTTTCGTGGAATTTCACATGCCTCGCAATCATGAATTTTCTTTGCTCTGGAAAACATATTTTGAATCCTTTTGCATTACCTGAGTATCCTAAAAAAGTACCTGCGATCTTTCTTGCAGCAAACTTATCCTTTTTCGGATCTTTATCCAAAATATGTACCATGGACCCAAGTCTTCGAAGATATTCAATCTTCACCGGCTTGTTACGCCACCTCTCATAAGGAATATCACCATGTATTATACAGATTGTAGGACAACGATTCCTTATATAACATGAATTTAACTGAACAGTATGAAAACAAAAAAAAAATACCACGATCATGTTTTTAGAATAAATCTACCCATATGTGGCAATCCGTCCAAAAAAGTAATAACATTTTTGTGCCAGACAGTACATTTGATCAAAAATTGCTTTGAATTAAAATAATCGAATCGGGGGCGTCGGCCACAGGTGCCTCGACCACTGGGGGCGTAAGCCACGGACCCAAATAAAATCAAGTAATTACATATAAAAACAATTTTTAGCAGGAGCGTCACATGAAAACTGCACACTCTAGTAGAAATTTACGCAAATACGCGGCTTTCGTGTCGTAATTTGTTCGTCGAAAAATCCGCGGTATTGTTATTTCCTATTGGACGATTTTAAAAATTGTCAGACTGGTCGTTGCCAATCACAATCAGTTACCTACAGCTGCGAAATCTCATTTTTGCTTTTTTTGTACATGCGTATGTACAAAAAAAGCAAAAATGAGGTTTTAAACAATGTTAGTTACGCAGTATTGGACTATCAACGACGATATAGCTCCAAGGGACAGTAGACTTGAGTATTTGATATAAATTCTAGCTTGGTACCTTTACGCGTTCCTGAGAAAAAGGGCCTTGACAGACAGACGGACAGACAGACAGACGGACGAACAACAAAGTGATCCTATAAGGGTTTCGTTTTTTCCTTTTGAGGTACGGAACCCTAAAAAGAACTAGTGATTAAAATATAAACTAACTTACGCCATAAGCTACAATGGGGAGGAATTTATTTTAAAATTTTCTTTTCCAGGCACCTCTTCCACCGCCAGTTTGGATGGAACCATACGATGCTATCGACAAGCAAGTTATATGTCCACAACCTTTGTTTCCTCTAGCGGTCTTGCCAGACACTTTTGTAAGACAAGAAAATTGTCTGATTGCCAATGTGTATGTCCCAAACACGAACAAGAAGAACCTTTCAGTCGTAGTGTACGTTCACGGAGGAGCTTTTGTAATGGGCTATGGTGAAATGACTCACGGAACACAGCTAATGAAGAAGAAAGATCTGATCATCGTTACATTCAATTATCGTGTTAGTATTCACGGGTTCCTTTGTCTCGGCACCGAGGACGCACCAGGCAATGCTGGCATGAAAGACCAGGTGGCGCTGCTGCGCTGGGTAACAAAAAACATTGCAAGCTTTGGGGGTAACCCTGATGACGTCACCATTGCAGGTTACAGTGCAGGGTCGGCAGCAGTAGATCTGTTAATGCTATCAAAATCAGCTGAGGGATTGTTCCACAGAGTCATACCTGAAAGTGGTGGAAACCTGGCTGCATTTGCAATTCAAAGGGATCCTCTAGAGATTGCTAAAAGTTATGCCAGAACACTCAACTTCACGAATGTAGATGATATTTATGCATTGGAAGAGTTTTACAGGACAGCTCCAATGGAACTGTTAACTTCAGATTCATTTTTCGATAGAACCGATTCTACTTTCATGTTTTCGCCATGTGTTGAGCGTGATACAGGAGATGGAGCATTTCTGACAGAATCTCCTCTTAGTATATTTAAGAAAGGCAACTACAAAAAGGTACCTGTGTTGTATGGTTTCGCTAACATGGAAGGATTGTTGCGAGTTGGCTCTTTTGATCTTTGGAAGAACAGGATGAACGAAAGGTTTTCTGATTTCTTGCCACCTGACTTGAAGTTTAAATCTAAAGAAGAAAGAGAAGAAGTTGCTAATCAGGTTAAGGAGTTCTATTTTGGAGACAAGCCAGTCGGTGAAGACAATATTTTAGGATATGTTGATTTCTTTTCGGATGTTACATTTACTTATCCCATGCTTTGGGCTACAAAATTGCACGTAGAGGCTGGCAACAATCAAATCTATTTGTATGAATATTCTTTTGTGGACGAGAATGTACCCTTCGTGCCTCACACTACGGTACGGGGTGCAGACCACAGCGCTCAAACCGTGGCCGTGATGGATGGTCATGGTAACTTTACGCATCCAGATGAGTCTCTTGCGAGTCCAGAGTTTCAAAAAATGAAGAAAGTAGTCCGAGAGATCTGGCACAACTTCATTAAAACTGGGTAAGTTAAATAAGTAGGTACAAAGTAAGTAGGGCGTGGTTTTAAAACCCTCACCAAAATTATTTTTGTGAAAGTGTAATGAACCCCTGTTGGTTTTAATTCTTACGCAACCAGTTACTAAAATAAATATAAGTATGTTGAGGTCGGCTTCCAGTCTAATGGGATGCCACCAATACCAGTATTTTACGTGGAGTCTGTCTGACTGTCACCACTTGGCTATGCACTGAGTGATGCGGTAGGTAGGACTGGTTGCAGAGTTTCGGGCTACGATTTTTTTTTAAATCAAATAATTGACACTTACCACACACTGGTCATTGACGCATAATATTTGGTACCTTGCAGGAAGCCTGTGCCTGAAGGGTCATCGCTGCCTGCATGGCCGCCAACAGGCGCGGACAGGTCACCACACATGAACCTGGGTGAGAAGTTGGAACTACGTGGGGTGCTCTTGGAAGAACGCACTCGCTTCTGGGATGACATCTATCAGAGATACTACCGGGATGCCGTGCCACCACCAACACCCCCACCTAAACCACGTGTTGAATTATAAAAGGGGTACCTGCCTATAATATTGGTGTCCCATGTATGTGGTGGTGATTCTGTAACTATAGAAGTGGATAAATAACTTAAGAATGTCTGAGACGTAATAAAGGATTTACGTTATTTATAAGATCGTGCATAAACTTTTTTATAAGGACAGTTGCTTTTGTTATTTCAAATTTAATAATTAGGTACCTACTTCCTTTTAAATCACACTTCCCTAAAAAGTCTGATAATGCGAATGACTTTTCCTATGTGACTGTCTGTCACGTACTACAAATCCAAATAGACAAATATCTTTGTCTTGATTTCTATTTCAAAATCATCACACGGTATCGGGCCACTTACAAACACATTAAACCTTTATTTTATGGCTTGAATACCTGCAAGTAACCGTAATTAATAACAAAACGTCCTTTCTTCCTTTGCATTGTAAAACAACATTTGACCATTTGGAAAGGCATTATGTCTTTATTTGATGGTAAATGTACGAAGAATAAGAGCGGGCTGACAGGCCAAATGTAATAAATATTTCAACTTCAAGAAATGATACAAAAGCATCCGATTTCTAAGCGCATTTCACAATACTAGCGCGACATTTTCATTTTTCGATGGCACATGGCAAACACAGGAAAGTTGAATCAGGTCTGATTCAAGTTTTTTTTTTCAACGACGTAGGCTTGCGTCGTGTACGCACATTCGAAGCCTAAGTACATCTATAGGGTTCCAACATTGCAGAACCGATTCTTACGTAGAGTCACGGGAGCCCTTTTTAATGTCCTTAATGACCGTCTACACGTAGACCTCAGAATATCCACCGTTCTTCAGTTTATGAAACGTCTTTCAAAGCGCTTCTTCGATAATGCCATTAAGCAGCGTAATCCCCTGATCGCAGCGGCCGCCCGTTACGAACCCTCCCGCATTAGTTCAGTTCGCCGTCACTCCAGATGATGCTTTCACCTTCCTCCAGGAGAGTAGCAAAGAGACTAGCACTCTTAAAATGTTCAGACGCAGGCCCGTCGCGACGACCCGGTGATTGCCCTCCCAAACTCAAACTCAAACTCAAAGCATTTATTTCAATTAGACCATTACAGGCACTTTTGAAAGTCAAAAAACACAAAAAAACGCGAAGAAGAACAATCCCAGTCACAAGACATAATAACTTGTGAGAGTACTGTAGTTGCCCATTCCAAAGCGTAGATCTCTATAGAGAAGAATGGGCAAGAAACTCCATGGACACTCAAATCAAAATATGTTACAAAATCTTGGTTACATCATTCGTGTTGAGAATTACTAGTATGTGAGAACGATGTAGAAATGCGGGCAAGTTAAGAGCGTCCAGAGTAAAAGACGAAATCAATGATTCTAAAATAAAGTTTTAAAATAAAATAATTAAAATAAACCGTGGCAGACTGAATGTCTGTCGGTATGTCATAAATTTTTTAGTCCTAGACTATTGGCACCACACAGTTGGCAGAGTAGGTGCCTTCTACCGTTACACAAATACAATATAAAGTGTGAAATTGAATGTACTCTAAATACTGGAGATAGCTAGAGAGGAATACCGAAATCCGAAAAAAATACATCCTGTACTTTTATTCTTTCGATCAATAGGGTCAACTAGAAACAGTGGTTTCTGGGTATTTTAAAAAATAATTGTACATCGTAACATGCTGAAATGTCATGGTAGGTTCTATCGAAATAGTGCGTATATTTTATAAAACAAGTTATGATACGTATACATACAGAATTAGGGATGAATAATATGAATTTCACAGCATAATAAAGCATAAATAGTTTTTAAAATACAATATTCTTCTCCCATGTCAATAATTATGACCTCGAAGACTTGTGCGTTACAAAAAAGCCTCTAGTTTTTTGCGTGCTACAATCTCAGTAACACAAGCTAAAAATGAACTTCAGCATTATTAAGACTATCTAGATCCTGCATTATTTCCTAAAAATAATAAAGAAATAGATAGTTAACTTAATAGCAAATCTGCGTCTACGATTTTTGTCATTTTTGTTATTCCATTTTGTAACACCAATATTTGGTAGTTTTTAAAATGTGGAATTGGTGACACTGCTTTTTTTAATAGCAGCCAATCACGTAGCGCTATTTAATGACAGTCGGCCATTTTTCAACGTGCGTTTTTCTGCCTGCAGTGTGTTTAAGTCAGTGGTGAATTTTTTCAACAATAAAACTTTCCTTTTTGTCGGTGGTCTGGTTAGCACCTAGTAAGTTGTTTATTTACTATAAGACTATTTAAATATTGTATTAA
The DNA here is from genome assembly GCA_949152445.1 of Cerastis rubricosa. Lineage (NCBI taxonomy): Eukaryota > Metazoa > Arthropoda > Insecta > Lepidoptera > Noctuidae > Cerastis > Cerastis rubricosa. Next base: position 10,743,582 of record OX424526.1, on the reverse strand, counting down.
TCTCGCCCAAATCAAAAGTAAACAACAATTTTAGCTCCAAATCAATAAAGCTCCTTAGAGCTTTATTGATTTTTAATTCGTTTGAGATTATATTCAACACGTGTTTTATTTTCCTTTTTGTTACAAAGTTTTGTTACGTAACAAAAATGGGTTAACAAAAAGGAAGTAAGGGTGATTTTATACTGCTGAAAAATATGTCACACGTGTATTTTGTTACCAAAAAAAAACTAGCAATGTTTTCACCTTACCTAGGAATACTAGTAGATTAAAGAAAAGTATAAATTTACTAATGTTATTTTTATAGTTTTACTCGCGTAGATATTTCGTGTTTAGCCAACTTGTTTCAAGCGCCCGTGCCATCAACGCTGTGTTTTGAGCTTATGACTAAGATCCGTTCGAGATTGAAAATAATACCTAAGGGAAAGAATTAATGAATACGTTAGTAAAATGTCTAATCCTACCTGACATCAAATGAATCATGTCCCACGAAATGTTCTTAATACGAAAATATGTGAAAATATTGCTATGTTTTTTTCTTCTATCTAACATTCATGTGTTTTTGTATTTGTTTTTGAGTATCGAGTTGAACATTACACCTGTCAAATTACAATCTGGGTTAAATAACGAACTATACAGCTTAATCGGAGAGGTTAACAGATTTCTGTTAACCCAATTAAGCTGAATATGTTTATGCTGGAGTGGGTTCACGTTTAATAAATAGTGCATCGGTTAGGGCACGAACTCACAACTGAGGCTTTTTACAAAATAAAATTTGTTCTAGAAAAAATGCCCATGACACCTGCAGAAGGAAATCGCAATTACCGAGAACGACTAAACAAAACGATCCCGAAAAATATGAACAAATTCGTAAAACAATTAGCCATGTTATAATGGCCCAATAACATTATTATGAGACTGATATATTGATATCGAAAATTAATGAGGTTAAGAAAAAATATGAAACCATTAAAAATGTGACATACCTGTTTTGTGATTTAAAATATTTTATCAAGAGCTGTTTTTAGGGTTCCGTAGCCAAATGGCAAAAAACGGAACCCTTATGGACTCGTCATGTCTTTCTGTCTGTCTGTCTGTCCGTCCGTATGTCACAGCCACTTTTTTCCGAAACTATAAGAACTGTACTGTTGAAACTTGGTAAGTAGATGTATTCTATGAACCGCATTAAGATTATCACACAAAAATAGAAAAAAACTATAAATTTTGGGGGTTCCCCATATTTAGAACTGAAACTCAATTTTTTTTATCAAACCCATACGTGTGGTATATCTATGAATAGGTCTTTAAACTAAACTGAATAGTTTGCGCGAGAGACTTCCAAAGTGGTAAAATGTGCCCCCCCCGCTCTAATTTCTAAAGTAAGAGAAGGAAAATTCTGAAAAAATTTAGAATTGTAGAACGTAAAAAAAAAAACTATAAACAAAAAAAATTGGTTTGAATAAGATATGATGTTTAGTTTTTGAGATATGGGACTTTTTCATCAAACTGCAGCAGTAACTTTGTTTTTCATTAATATACTATCAAAAACAAATTTAGTTTTACGGTTGAGTGGAAGTTTACTAATGAATGACCGTTCAAAATATTGTTATGATATTGTTTGGGGCTATGGAACCCTGCGTGCGAGTAATACTCGCACTTGGCTGGTTTTTTTATTATTATGAACCTATCCAAATTGTTTCTAACTAGTTGAGTTATTATGTGATTGATTATTATTAATAAAAAAAACGGAAACCTATTTTGTTTTGTTCATAGTGTGAAATTGCCTGATGACTTCCTTTTTGTTTCCTTTTTGTAACACTTTTCATTTTTGTAACACCTTTCATTTTTGTAACGAAATTCATTTTTGTTTCTTTTTGGTGACTGTTCAATTATTTTTGAAATTCTATCAACCATATTTACGGCAAAAAGTGCTATCTATGAACAGAGATCTCTGTTAACAGTGCTTTCTATGATATAAGTTTTTAAACTGACATGGTCACTAACACTATCAATAACACTAGTAACGGGATATTTACCATGGCCATAGCTCAACATCTGCTTGAATCAGGATCAGACCACTGGATTGAGTTACATAACCCTCAGGTCATCTCGACAGAACGCCACTATATACCCAGACTGGTTAGAGAAGCTATTGAAATTACTAAATATAGGAACTTCAATCGGGAGAATGGGTTTCAACTGTCAAGAGCCTGGAATCCAGTGGCTCAACTGTGTAAAACCGAAAAAGTACCGTAAAAAGTTCGCGAGTGGACACAGTGAGTTTCGTGTGTCGGGAACTGAATCGAGTTGTGACTGATAGTGGTAGTGGTACGGCGCGCGAAAAACTAACAAGAAAGAGGGTAGATCGTTTTGTCTGCTCATAAACATTCACCCGCAATAACTTCAGTTTATCCGTGATCATGGCGTTTGCAACAGCGCCGAAATATCGGGAACTCATAACAAATAATAAACATGGTAAATATCCCTTTACTAGTGTTATAGATAGTGCTTTCTATGGACCGAGATATCTACGAAAAGTGTTTCAATAGAGATTTCTATAACTTTACTTACTGCTTGTATGGGTATCATACAAGCGTGTTTCTATCTTAGGTTCCACACTCCAACCATGAAGATGAAATCTCTCTAACAAACATAAATTAAATATGAAATGAAAGGGAAACCAGAGATCTTAACTTCTGTATTTGGATTTAGCTGGTTCGATTCCCGAGCGTGGCAAGCGAATTTTTAAAGATCTTTGAATGCAGATATGTGTGATATTTTTAATGAGCACTTCCTTTTTGAAAGTCGGTTCATCGTCATCATTTCACCTGAAAGACGTCGACTGCTGGATATAGGCCTCAACCAAGTGTCGCCACATTGACCAGGCCCATGCGACTCGCCTCCAGCGGATCCCCGCAACCTTCACCAGGTCATCGGTCCACCAAGTGGGAGGCCTTCCAACGCATCGTCTTCCGGTTCGCGGTCGCCATTCCAGAACTTTTCGGCCTCATCGGCCATCTGTTCTGCGAGCAATGTGCCCTGCCCACGGCCACTTAACTTTGTCAATTCTTCGGGCTACGTCGGTAACCTTGGTTCTCTTGCGGTTGTCCTCATTTCTGATTTTATCACGCAAGGAAACTCCGAGCATAGCCCTCTACATTGCCCTTTGGGTGACTTTAAGTCTCCTGATGAGGCCCATTGTGAGCAACCACGTTTCAGTTCCGTATGTAATCGCTGGCAACACAAACTGGTCGTAGACTTTCGTCTTGAGACACTGCTGTAAGTTAGACGAGAAGATACCACGCAACTTCCCAAAACTTCCCGAAAGTCGTTTAAAATAAAGGAATGTTTCCTTTCAGTAAAATTTCCTATCACCAATATTAAGAGTACTTTCCCTCCAGCATGCGTGACATGATCACTGTAGAAACAAGTTTTATCTAAGAAGGATCGACATAACGACAGATAGACAGTGACAATGTGTCAGTTTGTCGATTCTTCCGTCGACATAGCACGTTTCTACGGCGGTCATGCTACGCGTGCTGGTGGCGTTGAAATCTTCAACTCTGTATACAGGCTTTTAGGTTAACGGTTACCGATACTTTATCAGGAGATATTATGTACTCATTTCTCACATTTTTTGGTGTAAACATTAATTTTATCCCAAAATCCGGTTGCACAGCTCTTCTTGGTGGACCTAGTCGATTTTTGAATTGGCCAATTGATCCCGCTGTCTAATTTTGTGATTTGTATAGTCAAAAAGAAAAGTTTTCTTGATATGATAACGAACACGATCTTAGTGATCGTTGGAGCCAATTTAAGCCGATTTAATTTTTATTGCGACTTTAGTACCGTTACATTCCTAGACTTATAGGTTCACTTACGAGTATTTTGCAAGCTTTTATTCACTTCTTTTGTTTTTGTTTTAATTAAACTCCAAACGCGAGGACCATAAGTTGACCAGCACGCGTAGGATGACCAATATAGAAACGAATTATGTTTACGAAAAAATCGACATAATGACAGATAGACAGTGACAATGTGTCAGTTTGTCAGTTCTTCCGTCGACAAAGCCCGTTTCTACAGCGGTCATACTACGGGTGCAGAAGGTAACGATACGCAATGTCTGACGGTATGCTTTATGGGTTTAGAAAGCGATGGGTAGTTACTAACGGAACATATCGAAAACCTCTTAAGATGCGAAGTAAATAAACACAAATGAATCTGATGTGTTTCTGTTTTTGTCTACACACGGTGTAATATTCACGTTCAGACCCGTGATACGCTACACATAGCGCATTATCTACGTAATAAGAATATACCAAAATTACAAAATAATAATATATGTTACAGCATTGTATTGTAATCTGTATCCTGGTTATGAGATTATTCATGTGATTAGTTCAACCGCAAGCTTATCTATTTGTTTAGTTAAATTAATTTGATCCATATCTGATACTATCATGGGATCAGTTTATTTTGTGTATAGAATTAGGCAATCAAACAAGATAATGGAGTAATGATATAGTATTTATAAAATTAGCTGGTCATCGTGACTATGTCCAGCGTATCACGGTTCTGAACGTGAATATCACACCGTGTGTAGACAAAAACAAAAACACATCAGAGCTCCTCAATAAACTTGACCGACTTCTTAATAACTGCATTCGATTCGTATGTATGACCACGTCCAGTACGACCACGTCTCTGCATATCGGTCACTTTTAAAATGGTTGCCCATCCGACAGCGCAGAGTACTGAGAGCCCTGACTTCCCTATTTTCTCTACTCGATAAGCCCATTTCTCCATCTTATCTGACTACTAATCTTCTATATGTAAAAAAAATCAAAACTGTCATCAATGCGGTAGTTAATCAAAATCGTGAATTGAATAATATAAAACTTATATTTAGTCGCTATTGTGTACAATTCGCCTTCGCACTTTGACTTCTTTTAAACTAAAATATTATTTAAATGAAGTTTCTGTTCTAAAACAAGTGGTATTATTGATAATGTGGCGACTAATTAGGGTCCGTGGCTTACGCCCCCAGTGGTCGAGGCACCTGTGGCCGACGCCCCCGATTCGATTATTTTAATTCAAAGCAATTTTTGATCAAATGTACTGTCTGGCACAAAATTCGAATATGAGTATGTCACACGTATTCTATACTATATTTTTAATAAAAGTGGGTATTTAAGTCGCCTATGTAACTCCTGTATAAACTCTGTATAAAGGATCGAAATAATCATAACCTGCCCAAGGCATGGTACAAAAGAATGTCAAGCTCGCTACGCTCGCTCTTGCCTACGTAACACACAGATACAGTACCTAATACATATACACATAACACACAAACATATACACATATACACTACTTAATACATAAGCCTACTTTGTCTTGAATTTTGACTTGGTCTGTTAGTCGAACAAGTTAGTAACTCCTGTATGAAAGGTCAAAAAAATGTCAAAAGACTGCATATTATCACAGACATCCGTAGTCTGTGCTGGACCGCTTGGTGCGCGTTACACTATATGTAGAGCAAAATGTATTTTAACACAGTTAATTACATTATGCTCGTCACTATGTCATCTAAAACAAACTACGTACGAGTGCTACAGAGCAAAGGATTTGGCAAGGTAGTTAACACATTAAAGAGAACTTAGGATGCAAGAGCGATCGAAGCGAGCTCGGGATATTGGGCACCCCGACTCGGGCAGGTTAGGTTCGAAGGGGATGGCGGGGTTTACAAAACTCCGCCATCCCCTTCGTGTTAGGTTACTTTACACCCTGCGGACAGAAATAGGAGCCCCGCGTAGCGGAACTACGTCAACTACGCCTTACTTTGGAGCTGTGGTTTGGAGTTTTCTTTAATAGGATACCATAATGTACAATTCTTGCTTTTAGTTTCAGATTAAAATGACATTGTGGTTGTCTGTACTCGTATGTATTGCGCTCTAATACTCTTAAGCAAAATGTATTTCAACACAGACATTGTTGTCTGTATCTAAACTAATATTATAAAGAGGAAAGATTTGATTGTTTGTTTGTTTGTTTGTTTGCATTAAATAGGCTCCGAAACTACTGATCCAAAACTCTACTGATGAAAAATTCTTTCAGTGGTATATAGCCCATTTATCGAGGAAGGCTATATGCTATATATCATCACGCTACGACCAATAGGAGTGGAGCAGCAATGAAAAATGTTGCGAAAACGGGGAAAATGTGACGCAAACGAAGGTGCGCCGGACAGCTAGTGTACTATAAAATAAAATAAATTTTCGAACCCGCTTTGCTCCCTCTTGGATCTTTTGTTCTTTAATTCTCTCTGTAAGTCAATTTAGTAATATCGATCTCTGAATAAACGGCCTAAATAAAAGCTAACGTTTTTGGAGTGGAGAGCTTACATTTTCTACTACTATTCAAATAACTTGGTTGGCACAACGTCGAACCAAATGTATTAAATTAATAGTAATAATCAAACTAATCCAGCATTACATAGTAAGTTTCATTTGTATTTGTATGTTGGATTTATGTAACAAATGGCTATATTTATGTAACTAAATAAGTAAAATCTGTTTTTCTGTTTTTATACTCCTATGTTAAATAAATGCATGCCGTGGCAGCCTTTAATTAAGGCTACACTATAAGTTGCAAAATAGTATAAGTAGTTTAGCATGAATTTTGGTGTAAGCTTTGTTGATTGTCCTTAAATAAATAAATAAACTTGACAAAATTAGTTACTTCTATTCTATACGAACAAGTATAGAAGTTCTAACCAATCCGAGGTGCTCACATTTTTGAGGTGGCTATTGTAGTTTAGATTCATAGAAGAACTACAGCTGCATCCGTTGATAGTAAATTTCACCCATAAAAACTGTTTTTTGTACTCATCCCTGTGCCCTCCCTCCCCCCCAGCTGTAAAGCTAGCGACGACCTTGTACATAGTGGATATTTTTGTTTATAAGCTAAGTAAGTACCTGTTTTATCTTTTCTACACACTATGTCTATATTTCTAATCCAACTTTCCATTCGCAGGTCTGCTGGAAGAAATTTCTTTTGAAATAAGCAGTACCTTTGTGCTCTTGTATCTTAATGTATTGTTCTTTTAAGTGTTTTGTGTGTACATAAATAAATAAATAAAAAAATAAATAAGTTTATGAAAGAAATAATATTGACTTTTTAATACTCTTGATATTTTTTCATACTTGTTGCTAGAAATCTTTAATTTTCTCATAACCATTTATGATTAAAAGTAATTTATGTACTTAATATTAATAAATAAATGATTTATATCATTGTCAATTTCGCGTAAGTACTGCATTATGATCCAGAGTCGTAAAACAGTAGTAGTAAAACTATACAGCGAAGTGATTTCACAAATAAACCATTGGGAACATTGACTTTAAAATAGTACATTAGATTAAGGAGAACGAAACGGTCCTATATTCAAGTTCATCCAAACTTCGGCCGATTAGTTTTTAAGAAAATTAGTTTTTTGTCCCTCCTGTAAAATTTGCGAAAGTGTACTTTCGCGGTATTAGACAATGTAAGTTACGCTATATTGGACTATCAACGACGATATCAAACTTCTAAGCCAACGCAATCAAAAGATACAGCCGTTTATGCCGCAAATTTTCGACACTTGCAAGGGAATCAAAACCTACAGGGTACTTCCCGTAAACTCATAATCTTGAAATTTGGTACGAAGCAACGTCTCATAACACAGATAATGGAAAAATTGCGAAAACCGTAAAATTTTAGTTACATCATATAATAAAAATATTTTTAATATTTTTAAACTTACTACCCCTTTCCTCATGAACGCGTTGAGGTATTAAATTGAAATTCATATCAAATACTCAGGTCTATAATACCTTTAAGCTGTAACAAAATCGAACTTCTATGTCAACGCAATCAAAAAAAAAAAGCAATATAAGCCGCATATTTTCAAACTCGCAACTACTCGCAAGGGAATCAAAACCTAAAGGGTACTTCCAGTAGACCTAGAATCTTGAAATTTGACATTTAAAAGCAATGTTTTATAACACATATTATATAAAGGAAAAAAAAACAAAAACCTTAAATTTATTATATAGATCACATATTTTTGAAGTGAAACTTCTCATGCGACTTCCAACAACGTTGCGTTAAATGTTTAACGCTACCATGGAGTGGGAATAATAACAAATAATAATAGCGACGGTTGCCCAGGTCAGTATGTGGATGGGTGATCAAGGTTAAACGACGGTTGACCAGGTCAGTTTGTGGATGTGTGATCAAGGTTAAGCAACGGTAGCCGAGGTCAGTATGTGGATGGATGATCAAGGTTAAGCAACGGTAGCCGAGTTCAGTATGTGGATGGGTGATCAAGGTGAAGCGACGGTTGCCCAGGTCAGTATGTGGATGGGTGATCAAGGCTAAGCAACATTAGTCGAGGTCAGTATGTGGATGGGTGAGCAAGGTTAAGCGACGGTTGCCCAGGTCAGTATGTGGATGGGTGATCAAGGTCAAGCGATGGTTGCCCATGTCAGTATGTGGATGGGTGATCAAGGTTAAGCAACGGTAGCCGAGGTCAGTATGTGGTTGGGTGATCAAGGTTAAGCGACGGTAGCCGAGGTCAGTATATGGATGGGTGATCAAGGTTCCTTTAAACGTTTAACGCTACCATGGAGGGGGTATGAAAGCACTCATTTCCACATTACGAAGTTTCACTTCTTCCGCGCGGAGGGACTCCACGCAATTTTTTTTTTAATAAATAAACTTATTATCCTTTTCCTCATGAACGCGTAGAGATATCAAGTTGAAACTAATAAAAAAACATCATGGTTTCATTTCAGCCCGAAAGACGTCCACTGCTGGACATAGGCCTCCCCAAAAAAGGGGGGGTTTTGCCGTAATCGCCACGCTTGGCAGGCGGGTTGGCGATTGCAGTACGGTAGTTACAAAGGCATAGAGAACGCTGCTGCCCATTCTCTGGTAAGTCCCTTAGTCGCACGGCACCCACGGGAATATGGGATGGTGCTATTGTTTACGTCCGACACCACACAGAGCTATACATATGAAATACTTAGGTCTAATTGCCTTTACGGAACCCTCGGTGCGTGAGTCCGACTCGCACTTGAACGGTTTTTTTTTCTTTATGTGCGAGATGACGTATTTGTAGTGACAGTAGTAAGATTGTTTTTTGCTCAAGGTCAAGAATAAATAAAAGAAGATCGTAATCGAAATAAAGGTAATGTTTTTCAGGTTTTATCTACTAAGATATACTGTATCAATAATTACCATGTTACATAATAATCTTATTACGTCAACGAGGCATAAAATACGAGTAGCTACTAACACCGGCTAGTTTATTAGTAATTTTTTGTGATAATTTAACCAATAATATTGCCCTATTGATAGGCAGAGCCAAACAAGAGTAAATGCAGGAGATTTTATTCTTCTTTTTGTATTAATACCTAACGATTTTTGTAGCTGCAATATTTTGTTATAGTGGAGTGTTTGTTTTATTATTTTTAATATAAACGTTACCTTAAAAAAAGTTTCCATGAAAAAAGCAAAATGCTTCCTATGAAAGTTTCCGTGTATCTCTTTTAGATTCGCATTTTCCCCACACTGTCCCAGTTCAAATACTCGTAATCACCATGTAAATATATTTCAATAATGGAGAATGAAAAAAAATCAGAATAGAATCAACTAAGAGTCCATTACTAAGTCATTTGCACCTATGATTACCTTAAACTTGTCTACACCCACGGGTGCGGTGGCGTAGGGTATATTAAAGAAAGTGTATAGATCTTCGCTGGGGTGCTTGCGCCCGCGCACCGGCCGGGCGGCCCTTGCGCAATTTTAACTTCCCGCCATTCGTCGTCAGCCAAAACAGCCGTCACGCACAATATAACCACACACGTCTGCCACTCCATCGCTACGTTTGCAAACTGATACAGATAGTAACAATTGGTTGATTGTACGAATCCGTCAGCTTTGTTTGTTTGTGTGTTATCTCTCACAGCACCGATAGGTATAAAGATTATCGTTCAATTATTATATTAATTTAATATTTATGGTAATCGCCAACTTACATTATGAAATGCAGGTTAAAGAACAGCTACCTCACCACCACACCACTGGTACCTTTATAGATACGAATGTTATGAGTAGTGATCGGATATTCGGATGCATATTTACCTAAAGTGCGTTCTTTCCTGGCAAAAGGTACAAAAGTATGGAAGCGGCTATTTAAATGCCAATTTTTGTCTCGGTATTGCGAAATTTCATAATTCTTTAGTAAGTATAAAATGTAGTACTCAAAATATCGTAACGAATATTTAAAATATATTTAAAACCTGGCAAGTTTGGACAACAAGGAAAAAAATTCAACAACTATTTGAATTCGTATTTTTGTGCTGAAATGTTGAATGCTAAAACAAAATGGTAAATATGTCTGGGCATAACTCATTTGGAGCTAAACGAAAAAGTAACAAGATGAGTTTTATTTTTTAAATAAACGCCTTTTTCCATACTGACGCGCGCTCCATACTAGTCAACACTCAAACTTAGGTAAATATGCATCCGAATATCCGATCTCTAGTTAGGAGTGAGGGAGTCCGACAGAGTTTACTTCTAACATTTGGTACCTAACTCTAGATATCTAACTCTCTCTTTTGCATGAGTTAGAGATTAAAGTAATTTAAAGACGCTATTTTCTTGATTATTAATGTGTGTTCTCTTGACCTCAATCTAGTCCTGCTGGCCTACCAGGACGTCTTAAAGCAGTATTGTTTTACTCTTATTCCAGTGTGGGAAGAGACGGGGCTATACAGGATGTCTAGCCATCTCTTTTCCACACTGGAAAAAGAGTAAAACAATAATGTTGTAAGACATCATGGTACATGGCCACCTGGTCGTTATGAGGTCGGATGGAACGAGCTAACTCAAAAGAAGCCGACTGAACCGTCGGAACTCAAGACTTAAATAAATTGGGGTCATATGAAGGTCAGGGAATTACACTCCTTGGCTGCGCGCATAATAAAACATGTAATATTGAATGTGGGCTGTAACATGATGTGACCGTTTATCGCAAGTGTGTCATTAATTGGATGGTATAAAAAGTAATTGCATATTTTTTTCCATGTAACTGGTAAGATAATTATACGCTGAATTTATAATAATTATGATATATTATACTTCGTATCTCTCCCGAAGATGATTACAGTTTACATGCAGCAGTACGAGAGTTGATGCTGTCCTTATCACACTTTTTAAAGCTATTTAAATGCTTACATAATTTATTTTTAGATAAATTGAGAAAAATAAATAAAAAAATTGTGTATTGACTATTTTCCCCCACTGCAGTGCGATCCGCCATTGCGTTGCAATGACAATCCTTGACTCATTACGTGATTTCGTGTTGTCCGACTCACACAAAACGTTAATTCGTCCGGAAATAACTGTCATTTCGTTACACGATGAGAAAAAGGAAGCGAACTGGTTGGTTAAAAAACGAAGAAAAATCTCCTCATCGTCATCGGAAGATGAACCAGCGGTATCTTCTTCGCATTCACCGCCGCACGATTTAGCCAGTGATCTGGAACCACCACGTAAGTAAACATAAATATACCAACAAATGTTGATTTAATTTCCCGCCTGTGAGAATGTTCTCAAAAAATTAATTCATTGTGTTATGCCGACGTTTATCGTGTGTGCATTGTATCTATGAGCGTTATGTGTCTTCCAATTGTAATATCCTGACGTATATCGTGTGTGGATGCCTAATGCCAAGTTACAAGTGCCATAAAATGAATTTATTCATTGTGATATCCCGACGTTTGTCGTGCGTGGATACTATGGCCGCCTTATGTGTATCTACCTCCACCTACTTAAATATCCTAAAGCAAAGCGTATGTGGAAAAAGTACTTATGATTATAATTTACTCCTTAGCAGGTGAGATCCCAAATACTGAGGCACCATTAGAAGGCGAAGAAACCGTTGGTGAAAATCCATCCAAATCTAAATCCAATCCAAATGATGAACTAGACCCGGATAGTTTGCAATTGCTAGGTTCAGACCGTACACTTAATAAACCATTTGGAGACAATCTACACAAGGATTTGGCAACGCGGTGGAAACACATCTTAATTAACGGTCTGACTAAAGAGGAAAAAGTTGATATCCTAAAACAATATCTACCCGCTGAAAATTGTATTTACATGAAAGCACCCATGCTAAACCAAAACACATGCTAAACCCCCCAAAATGTCAATGTGACTTGGGGGAGGCCTATGTCCAGCAGTGGACGTCTTTTGGGCTGAAATGATGATGATGATGACCCATGCTAAACCCTGAGTTAAAATCGGCATTGACTGATTCCAACATTAAGAAAGACTCATACAGTGAGCAAAAACAAAATCAAATGGCCAGCTGTATCGCAGCAATCGGCAAAGCACTGAATGTAGCTTTGTCTCAAACCGATAACATTCCACAAGACATAATTAAGACACTCAGTGATGCAGGGCGTCTAATGTGCGATACGCAATACAGAGAATCTCTGTCTAGAAGATTCACTGTCATTAATGCTATAAGTAAACAAAAAAGGATAAAAAAAAGATATAATAAAAAAGGATATAGTAAAAAACACTACAATAGACGATTATTTATTCGGTTCTAACTTGTCTGATCACCTAAAATCTACCAAGGCAATAACTACGACTGCCTCAGAATTAAGATTCACCGCCAATAGTGCGAGATTCAATCAGCAGCGCAATCAGCCGAGTACTTCTACGTATCGTCAAAACAGTCCTTTAAACGCACGGGGGCCGCCGCGGGCACCAGCCGCCGAGTCGCGAGCGTACCCCAACCAGTCTCGGCGTCCGCCGCCACCGCCGCGCGCAGACGGCCATGCGTGCACGGGCGGCCAACTACTCAGCCCGACGCCGCTAATCACCTCGCCACAGGTAGATAATGACAATGCTTTAATAGCTGGGAGGTTACAGCATTACTTTAATGAATGGCAACTCATTACAAATGATAAAACTATCCTTTCTTGGATTAAAGGATATAAAATACCATTTATTTGTGAACCACATCAGACAGACACATCTAAAAGGTTATACACGGTCACAGAAACTAACATAATTGATAATTGTATGTCTGAGCTATTACAATCAGGTTTTATTTCTCAATGTGTTCCATGTGAAAAGCAGTTCATTTCACCCATATTTACAGTACCTAAGCCTAACAGAAAACATCGTTTCATCCTTAATTTAAAATAAATTCGTTTGTGTTGATCACTTTAAAATGGAAGACTATCGCGCAGCTATTAAATTAATAGATCAAAATTGCTATATGGCAAGTATAGACTTAAAAGACGCGTATTTTTTTTGGTCTCAGTTGCCCAAAGCGACAGGATTTACCTTCGTTTTACTTGGAACTCAAAAAGATTTACTAATCAATTATTTGAATTTAATGTTTTGCCGTTTGGACTCTGTACCGCACCCTACGTACGTTCACTAGGACATTTATCAGTAAACTATATAGATGATTTCTTATGCATCGGTGATTCATATAAAAGCTGTCTTAATAACGTCGAAGCGACAAAAGGATTATTATTAAGACTAGGATTTTAATAAATACTGACAAAAGTAAATTTTACCCAAGTAAAAATGCCTGTTCCTTGGTTTCATATTTGATTCAAATAACATGTCCCTAACACTACCGATTGAAAAGAAAAATCGTAAAAAACTAATGTCAAACAAATTATTAAAAACAAACAAATGTACAATCAGAGAACTTGCGAGATTTACAGGTCTGCTAACATAGGCATGCCCCGCAGTTAAATACGGCTGGGTATACACAAAGCTTCTGCAGTAGTAGGTTTTGAAACGAACAATATTATGTTGTGTAAGTAAATAAGAACTGAGCAGTTGTTAAAGTGAACAATATTATGTTGTGTAAATAAGAACTGTAACAATTGAAAGACAGATCTAAAAGAGTGTGTTAGGAGTTTCTTGGCCCATTCTTCTCCTAATAACCAACCATGTTTGCGAATGGGTGGCTCAACCTATGGAAAGTTAAAAAGTGCCTGTAACTGGTTTATTATAAATAAACTTATGGAGTTTGAGTCAAGTGTTGTGTGTGATTTCAACTACCCATCTACTTATCTACCAACAATGAAGAATAATGTCGCACAGTTAGCGACTGAAAGGCAATATGGCGTCGAAATTCGGTTAAGGGTTCCACCTCGTAGAATTCCAGCCGTTTTATAATATCGCTATTTCGCTTGGTCGCGCCATTTTTGAGATTTTTTTTTAAACGTTTACTCATGTGTTATAGAAGATTCTTAGGTAGGTAGTAGGTAGATAGTAGGTAGGTAGTAGGCAGGATGTACTACGCCTTCTCCAGGCGAACATCAACATCAAACACTGCCGCTGCGCTCAGGATCTGTTGATCCAGAGCATGACGCAGTGGTCGTTTAACGTCGCCGTGGTCGCTGAACCATACTTTGTCCTGCCCAGGGAAGACTGGGCCAAGGACATAAGCGGCTCAGTGGCCATAATTTCGTCGGCGGCCGCCGGTACCCCGACCCATGAGAGTGTCAGGAAGGATCAGGGGTGCGTATCAGCACGATTCGGGGAGAACGTCATAGCGCGAGTCTACTTCTCCCCAAGCCGAACTCTCGCCGAATTCCACAACTCCCTCATGGAGTTGAGTGTCGTCATCCGAAGCTATTCATACCACGTGCTTGTGCTCGGGGACTTCAATGCCAAAAACTTCGCTTGGGGTTTTCGTTGCACAGACGCGCGGGGTAGGATGGTGGAGGACGGGGCTCTGGAAATGGGCCTTGTCGTCTAAAATCGTGGTTCTGTCCCCGCGTGTAAGCGGATGCTGGGCGAGTGGGTGGTGGATATCTCGTTCGCTAGCCCCACTTTGTCACCGCGTCTCGCTGACTGGCGCGTCATGTAGGGGGTAGAGACCTATTTCGACCACCGTAATTCCGGTTCGATGTCTCCGCCCAGGCCTCAAGCGCGCCGGTCCTGCAAGCCCCGAGTGATCCGCGATAGGCGCTGAAGCAGCTGGACCAGGAGCTCCTCCTGGAAGCCTCGATTGTGAAGGCCTGGGTTATATCACCGGTCAGGCCTGCCAACATCAACAACGAGGCGGGGTGATACTCCACTGCTGCGGCAAATCGCCGCTTAGCGGATTGACCTCCCGCGCGATCTCATGGCGACAAGGAGAGAGTGACTGTTGCAACCCCGTGCAGGGCACGCCACATGAGTGGCGATAAGTCGGTTGGAGTGTAGCCTTAGGGGCACGATGGCGCGAGGACTTCAAAAAATATTCAATGATTTCATTTCTTTTTTCGGTGATTTCCCTAATTTTCTTGCAGAACCTTGTTGACCTTGTCCATAAAAAACATTTCGGTTCTAAGTAGCATAACCCTACGATGCACCGTTTCCGAGTTACGAGCATATTAATCTTTTTCCATGTTTTACAAAACCTTCTATATTTCCAAAATGGTAGCTCAGATGAAGATCTTTTCTGGAAAAAAATTGTTGCTCTAGTCGTACGAGTCGATGTCGTGCGTCGTGTAAGTTTCTGCAAGCAAAACGGCCTAAACCTGTTAAAAAAAAAAATCTTCGAAAATTTTGCTAAGTCCATAGCCCCTAAGAATACGCAAGCTGAAACACCCATCGACACAGAAAAGATCTTCATCTGAGCTACCATTTTTGAAATATAGATCGTTTTATATAAAATAAAATAAAATTCAGAGGCCCATAATTCGGAAACGGTGCGTTTTGGGTCCATGCTTCTCAGAACTTAAATGGTTTCTATGGTCAAGGTTAACCCGAAACTGCTTTCTTTTTCTCAAATTTCATTTTATTTTTTCCTTGCTGTCCCAAGTCCCAAAAGTGGGGATTTCTGGAAAAAAAAGTAGGGATCCCCACTGGTGGGGGTTTCTGGAATAATCCTCAAAAATGATGAAGAAAATTTTCTATGTGGCTCAGAATGATGTACTGAATAATGAATCAGAATGATGTGGTAACTGTTTTCGCGCAGGTGTCACTTCCTCCCTGTATACCAGATACTCGTAAATATGCTGGTGTGGCTGAAGAAAACATGCTTCACTTACCGACCCCGAAGAAATTCGCATGGAAACAACCGGACGATGGCTACATTATCTACGTAATAAGAACGTACCTAAATTACAACATAATATTATATGTTACAACATTGTATTGTAATCTGTATCCTGGTTATGAGATTATTAATGTGATTAGTTCAGTCGTAAGCTTATCTATTTGGATAATTAAATTAATGTGATTTATATCTGATACTATCATGGGATCAGTTTATTTTGGGTATAGAATTAGGCAATCGAACAAGATAATGGAGAAATTATAGTATTTATAAAATTGGAAGGTCATCGTGACTATGTGTAGTGCATCACGGTTCTGGTCGTGAATATCACACCGTGTGTAGACAAAAAAATCAATATATCAGATTGATTTGGGCTTATTTAAGTCATATCTTGAGTGCACGTGTACCCGGATTTTATGTAAATAAATTATTGTATATTTTCAGTACGTACATTTACTCTGTTAAATATTTTTGCAATATTATTAACTTCTTTTGCCTCTATGGTAGCGGTTGCGGTCTTTAAGTCCTAAATGTCCGATTACCTGGATCGGACAAAGTGTTTTTGGGTTTTAAAATCAGGAATTTCTCAGTAGTAACCTTTTCCAACGATGTTAGGGCGCGTTATGTTTAATGCGTTCCTGTCTAGCCGGCTGTAGAATACCAGTATTTTTTTTACATGGAGCGACTGTTTCTATGTAGGGTGGAAGGGACAGTGGTAGATATTAGGTAGGTAGAAGGTAGCTAGCTCGTAGGTAGTCAAATCAAATCAAATCGAATCGAAATATAGCACTGCATATATATAGCAAAAGGGCACTTATAAAATGTCGGCAAAAAGGTGCCCGGTTCGGGTTTGTCGTTTATTATGTAGAAGAACCGGCAAGAAAGACCATGGTTACTCTTTTAAAATCATTAGGTTTTTACTCGGAAAGCACGTTTAGCCGTTGGTCCCGGCTAGCATTTTAGATCTTTGACAGTCGTTACGAGTATTCAGAAGCCAAAAGTCTGATATCCAGTCTTACCAAGGGGTATCGTATTACCCAGTGGGGCAGTAGTGGAGGTCAGATAGCAAGTCGCTTCATGTAAAATACTGGTAGCTGCATCCGGTTAGACTGGAAGCCGACCCCAAGATAGTTTAGAAAAGGCTAGGCAGATGAGGTTTTTAAATTATTTCTATGGTGCAGCGTTAGTACTTAAGTATGGGAGGACATCGTAGGCCTGACAATCGTCACATCGTCGCTTACTAAAAAACCTAGAACAAGATATAAAGTTACCAAGGATCTAGAAATCTATAAGGCCTACAATGTCCACACATTTACAAACAATCTGTTAATACGAAAAAGAATCTACACAACAATAAAAAAAATACAAAAGACTAGATTAAACAAGTAGTGACAAAAATGTTGTCATCGGTGCTGTAACTATTCTAAACAAAAGGTGTAATGATTTATAAACTATTGTGAAACATCTGATTAAAAAGAATGGAAAGAAAATAAGATTACGATTAAGAGACATCACCACATTTGTGCCATTTATGAGCTACCAGGGAAGTCGCATGTGTGAAGGGGCTAAGGCCAAACTTCTCTATCTTCAACGTAGTCCTTAATTTTGTAATATGTTTTTTAATAAGGACACGTTTGATATAATTTTTAAACTTTCAATCGGTCAGTCTTGTAACTGACTTCAGTATTGCTTAAATATGGTACAGAAGGTTCTTAAAGATAAGTATATAGACCTCTTAATCTGTCTTTTATTTTGGGGTGCAAATTTTACATAATTATATAAAATATGAATGACAAGTAAATTAATTAGTATTATGCATGCAGTTAATAAATTGTTATTTATTCAAATTTAATATTAAAAAATAATAATAAAATAAATAAATGAAATAATAATCCCATTCTAATTTGTGAATAATTCATAATATGACAATCATTGACACTACAAATTATGACCTACAACTTATAATCTAGCAACTCAAGTACACTATAAAATCATTTATAACTTAATATTTTTGTTAAAACACGCTTAAATTAAAAAAAATGGTCTTCGTTTTATACAGCTTGTTGGTATTGAGAGATCGAGGGGCATAGTAACTGGTGCTGAAAAAGACTCTTGTGTTTGAACATAAATATACAGGCTTCCAAGATGTAAATGCACGGTAAAGTGAGTATCTTTTATTTTCTAAAGAAAGGGCGACAAGAATCTATTTGTTTCAACCCAAAATAGCCCTTAAATACTTCTTTTGCATAACAAATGCTTGATCAATTTCCACACAGCGACCCTAAAGAATGATACCGTACCGCAAAATGGAAGATATATAGCCGTGATATGCAGTAATTGCAGCGCTTCTTGATATCTCCCAGATAATACGTCTCAGAGGGTAGACAAAACTATTCATTTTACCACAAACTTCGTTGACATGGACTTTCCCAGAGCAAAATTTATCTAAGGATATTCCAATAAATTTAACTCCTGTATTCCTGTGTCAGTTTCAGTCAGGACGTTCCATTTATAGACTACATTTAGGTTCAACGGTTTTGTTCGGTAGGTATGAAATTGCATTGTTTTACTAATGTTGACCTTTAGATTGTTTGCTTCTAGCTACTCGCTGGATGTTTGTAGAACCGTGTTTATTTCCTGCTCATAGGATTTTTGTCGTTGCTTTTTATTAGAATAAGGGTATCGTCCGCAAATAGTACACACTTATGATTCAATATATTTACAAAATCATTAATGTAGAGCAAAAACAGTGGGGGTCCTAAAATACCGCCCTGCCGTAACTATTTAACAAAAACGAAGACTGAAATAATTCTCGCGTTTTGGATTGATCATAATTTATAACTTGAGACTTCCATTGCCTGTACTCAATCACCTAGATATGAATTCAGCCAGTCGTAAGCTTTACCTCTTACTCCATGACATGATCTAACGCCTTACTCTTGTCCATAAAGAGTACTGAAACTAGAATTTTATTATCAATAGACTCCGTAATAGATTTTATTAATTGAAAAGTTGCCAAAGATTTGCTTCTATTCTTGCGAAAACCATTTAGTTCATCCTTTATAATTTTGAAGTCTCGACCAATATCTGAGAAGGCTTTCGCTTAGCAGCTGGATCAAGGGAATGATTCAGAAAGCAGTGCTTCTGGACACGGCGCGTATTGTTAGGAGGTTCCTCTCTCAAGAGCCCTAACCACCGGTAGCTCGGACCCTGTTCCCAATGCCGATGGGCTACTATTTTTATATTTTAAAATGTCTTTTTTTGTCATTTTGTAAAAAAATTAAAAACGTTATTAGTATGTTTGTAAATAAATAAACAAAATAAATTATAATACTTTATTTTTTGAACCATTCCATTCATTCAAAAGATAGTTATCGTTAATAACAAATAAAAATTGACCAATTTACGAAAAAAAAACTGACCTTTTTTTTTCAATAAAAACGATACAATTATTTTTGCGACGCGCGTCGCGCCACGCCTACGTAAATGAGCACTAACAAGAATTGATTGTCGCTGAGATGAGATTGCGACTTGAAAGCCAATTTACTTGTTCTCAAAAACGTCCAAAACGTTTTGAGAACATTGTCTTTCTAATTTTTAAGGAAGTTTTACTCAAAAAATGTTATATTATCGGTCTAAAATTGATTGGCCTAATTAATTTCTTTCATGCACAGGATTTTATTTTACAATTCAACGCGTGATTTGGGAGGAGGTTTTGGTGGTGGCACGGCATCCCGATAGTATCTCTGATAGATGTCATCCCAGAAGCGAGTGTGTTCTTCCAAGAGCAGCCCACGCAGTTCCAGCTTCTCACCCTGGTCCATGTGTGTCCTTTCCGCGCCTGCTGCCGGCCACGCAGCAAGTGATGACCCTTCAGGAACTGGATTTCTGAAAGTTATAAATAACATTGTTTTGATTTTCTCCTCACATATCATCAGGGTAATATTTATATATTCAACTGAAATAATAATTTTATAATACATGCGACCCGCACCACTTATCGAGTCTACAATTATACCGTATTTTAAGCTGGAACCAACCATAAACTTTCCAAAATTTCAGTGAAACTTTTGGATGGTTTACGTATATTTACAGTAAGATTATAAAGATGTAAGGTTGGATTTGTTGATGATGAGTCTTATGAAAGCTAAGCGTATCCGAGGCTAGGTCTTATTTCCTACTTGGGGCCCGTAATGCTATAGCACCCAGGGCCTTCAACAATACGTCAGTTTCCGGTGAAAAAATGCAAAAGTGGTGGAACAGAGAAACATGACAAGATCCTCATCTATTTGACTAAGAGTTAGAATGACTATAGTCGTACCTATTTTAAAAATAATGATACTCTTCGTATGTGATGCAGCAACCACAACAGATATAATATTTTCTATTTTCACTAATAACTTACCCGGTTTTAACAAAGTTGTGCCAGAGTTCACGAACTTATTTTTAACTTTGGGGTATTTTCTTCATGTTTTTTTTAACTTTGGGGTCGCAAGAGATTCATCATGGTGCGTCATGTTTTTACAATCCATTACAGCAAATGTTTGAGCGCAGTGAGTAGCCTCTCGTATATTAGTGTATGGCACTACCGGAGTGTCTTCGTCCACAAAAGAGAATTCATACAAATAAATTTGATCGTTGCCAGCCTCCGCGTACAACTTTACTGCTTTCAGCATTGGATAAGTAAATATAACATCTGAAAAGAAATCAATATATCCTAACACATTTTTTTCATCAACCAGCTTGTCAGCAAAATAAAATTTCTTGACTACTTCTTCTTCAGATTCAAAAAGTCAGCTGGCAAGAAATCAGAAAACTTTTCATTCATCCTGTGCTTCCAATCATCAAAGAAACCTATCTGCATCAGTCCTTCCATGTTAGCGAAACCATACAACACAGGTAACTTTTTGAAGTTACCTTTCTTTAGTATACTCAGAGGAGATTTAGACAGAAATGCACCATCTGTATCACGCTCCACACACGGTGAAAACATGGCGGTAGCATCGGTTCTGTCCATAAATGAGACTGAATCTAACATTTCCCATGGAGCTGTCTTGTAAAACTCTTCTAAAGCATAAATATCGTCTACATTCGTGAAATTGAGTTGTCTCGCATACGTTTTAGCAATCTCTAGAGGATCCCTTTGAATTGTAAATGCAGCAAGGTTTCCACCACTTTCAGGTATGACTCTGTGGAACAATCCTTCAGCAGATTTGAATAGCATTAAGAGATTAATAAAAAACTGTCAATCTATAAACTTACCCTACATAAGGTTAAGCAGAGTCTTAAGCCTTGGCTACTGTCGCTGAACTATGACGAAACAGAGAAAGTTATCCAATCTATTTCGTAACATTAAAACCCCTCCTGATCTATCAATTTACATACAAACAAACACACACACATACACGCACATACACACATACACACACGCACGCACACGCACGCACACACACAAACTCGCACGCTCACACATAGACACAAACATGCATGCATACATTCTCAAACCCAATTCAAGCTTCTTTTAACCGCTTTTAATTTATTTTTTGTTGTTATCATAGTCTTTTTATTTTATTTTTCTTAATCTTATTGCATAAGATTCAGAACTTAATATCTTCTCCTGGGAGAGGGCACTGACTCTTGCAACACAGGTTTATCACCTAGCACAGGAGTCAGGGACTTCACACAATTTTTGTAATCACTTTCTTGTGTAATAAAGTCTATTCATTCAATTCTCGTTTATTCATTTTTATATCTTATTATATTATTATTTCCTTTATTATTTTTTCTTCTCATTTTTTATATTTTTACATATTCCATAAAAAAAACAATAAAAAAAAACATTTAAAAATATAAAAAACAGGTTTCCGCCGGTATCGGGAGCAGGGTCCAAGCTACCGGCGGTTAGGGCTGCAGAGACAGGAACCTCTTCACAATTCGGGCCGTATCTAGGAGTACTGCCTTCTGAATCTGGCTCTTGATCCAACTGCCAAGTGAGAGCTTCGACAGATGTTCGTTGAGGCTCTTGGCCATAAGGCCATTGGCCGTTACGACAATCGGCACAATGATAGCCGAGTCTACATTCCACATATCGACAACCTCGTGAGCCAAGTCGAGATATTTTATCTGTTTCTCTTTCTCAGCTTTCACGAGGTTTTCGTCATGCGGGATGGTAACATCGACTATCATTTCGCGGCGCGCTGATCGGTCTATCACCACTATGTCAGGCTTATTGGCAACAATAGTCCTGTCAGTAATGATAGGCCGATCCCAGTACAGCGTGACATGGTCTTTCTCGAGAACTGGGTCGGGCACATACTTGTAGTACGGTACTTCAGATTCCACAAGTTTATATTTCAGGGCAAGTTGCTGGTGAATAATCCTGGCCACTTGGTTGTGCCTGTGCAAGTACTCGCCGTTAGCCAGACTAGAACAACCAGAAATAATATGTCTGATGGACTCACCCGGACGGTGGCATGCCCGACACACGTCCACCGTCCCGTCCTTCATAATATGTTTCCGGTAGTTGTTCGTCAGCATAACTTTGTCCATAATCGCACAGACAAAACCTTCAGTTTCCCCAAAGAGGTCGCCGAAACGTAACCAGGACACGGATGCGAGAAAATCTACATCGGGCCCATGAAGAGCCTGGTAAAAGCGCCCGTGAAGAACTTTTTCTTGCCATATTTCCTTGCGGTCATCGGTAGTCAGTATTACAGGTTTGCGCCAGTTCTCTTTAGCCATGGACAGCGGGGTGAGTGCCTTGTCCACTGCGACCACATCTCGGTGCATACCCACCTCGGCTTTTAAAAAATATTCTCTGAGGCTGCACACCTCGCGGTTGTGGAGGGTCTTCGCGTTTAAAAAGCCTCGACCCCTGCACTTCCGCGGGATGTACAGTCTCATCACCGATGATCGTGGGTGATGCATCCGGTTTGCGGTCAGCAGTGTACGAACTCTTCTATCCAGGGCGTCCAGTTCGGTCTGAGTCCATTTGAGTATGCCGAAAGAGTACATTAAAACCGGCATGACCCAACCGTTGAAGGCGTGCACCTTGTTCCCGCCTGAAAGAAGGCTATTTAGTACCTTCTTCAGGCGACCAAAGAAGCGCTCCCTCAACGATTGCTTCATGTCAGCTACGTTAATGCCTAACGCTTCCGACATACCCAAAAACTTATAGTTTATGTCTGATACTGTCATGGGATAAGTTTAATTTGGGTATAGAAGTAAGCAATCGAACAAGATAGAAGAGAAAATACGACAGAAAAGCTTTTCGATTATAGTTAGTTTCCGGAAAAGTCTCAGTACGTTTGAAAATTCGTAAATAGCTGCGTTACATGCTAAGTAGCGAAGTCTCACTGCGGTAAAGTACAAGCCGAATTGCACCCGGTACCTAAGGTGACGAGCCGGTGGTACACGGTTCGTATAGACGCGACGGGTTCGCTTAGCTTAGCATGACACGTGTGCCGAGTTGCCGAAACGATGGCGAAATTAAACGTTTTGCAATTGGGTATTTTGGGTTGTTAAAGATTAGGTCTGTTTAGAGTGATTGAGGTTTTAGACGGTTATCCTTAACACGGAAAGCTTTAAATTCTAAGCGTTCCTACAATTACGAACGCGGTAGGCTAAGGAAGATGCCAGCGGGTCACGTACCAGTCGAGGTGCTAGAGGGGAACCACTACACATTGAGATCATTAAGTTCTAAGCGTACTTACAAGTAGCCATTTCGTAGCCGTAGTCCGGTAGAAGTCGGTGTCTGCTTATAGTAGTCCGTGGATGCGCGGTGCGCGGGTGGCTCTGGCGGAGGTCGGGTCTTGTAGAGACCATAGAGTCATGCATGTGGGACTCGGCGTTCTTGAGGAACGTAGTAAAACAAACAGGGGTTTGTTGGAGGGCCTGAGTGTTGCCCATAGGTCACGGATGAGATTCCTGTGTGGTGATTAGATGGATGAAGAGGTACTTGGTCACTCTTGCATTTTAATTTACCTAATTGTTTGTTTGATATAATTTTGTTTTGATCCATACGCTGGATGTGTGAGAGCAATGCGAATGCTAGTCGGCTAGAGAGCCGTGGCGTTAGTGACTTTACAAATGTGACAGACGTATGCCGTCCAGATGATGCCGCCACTAGTTCATTCTGGCGCAACATCTGGTCGGTGCCCGTCTGTCATACTGAGGCTGACTGGATGCGAGATATCGAGCGAGTGTGTGAATCTATACCAGAAATGGATAAAATTATAATAACACCGTTAGATGTTGCCAGAGCAGTTCGTCCGTTACCGAACTGGAAATCTCCGGGATCGGACGGACTGCACAACTTCTGGCTTAAATGGCTGAGTAGTTCACACACTCGCCTGGCATCTCAATTCCAGTCATGCTTAGAGTCTGGGTCGCTACCAGACTTTCTTACAACGGGTGTTACCCACCTGCTTCATAAGTCCGGTAGTCCTGCGGAACCCAGGAATTATAGACCGATCACGTGTTTGGCGACGGTTTATAAACTTCTTACATCCATTTTGAGAGTGAAGATTAACAAGCACATCGATAGTAATTCCATTATGTCGGCCTCTCAAAATGGATGTAGGAATGGGTCCCGTGGTACTAAGGAGCTACTCCTCGTCGACATGGCCATTAGCCAACAGGTTCGTCGATCCCGCAAGGATCTGTCGACATATCAAGCCCTTGATCCGCTTGAGCCCGACCAAGCCTTGATCCAGCTGCCAAGCGAAAGCCTACTCGGATGTTAGTCGAGGCTCAGTCAAATAATTATTTTGTTTTTGTGTAATGTAACTTCTTATACAGGTTTTTTATAATTCAACACGTGGTTTAGGTGAAGGTGTTGGTGGTGGCACGGCATCTCGGTAGTATCTCTGATAGATGACATCCCAGAAAAGCGTGCGTTCTTTTAACAGCACCCCACGTAGTTCCAGCTTCTCATCCAGCACCATGTGTGGTGATCTGTCCGCGCCTGCTGCCGGCCACTCAGGCAGCGACGATCCTTCAGGTACAGGCTTTCTGAAAATTATAAATAACTTTATTATGTTAAATTTGCCTTCCAAATCATTTCTAATGGTTTTGATTTTCACAACATTACCTGGTGCATCTTCAGTGCCGAGACAAAGGAAACCGTGAACGGCAACACGATAGTTGAACGTAACGATGATCATATCTTTCCTCTTCATTAGCTGTGTTCCTTTAAACATTTCACCAAATCCTCCTATAAAAGCTCCTCCGTGAACGTATACAACGACTGAAAGATTTTTTTCATTCGTATTTGGGACATACAGATTGGCAATGAGACAATTTTCTTGTACCACCACGGTTTCTGGAATGATCGGCGTGGCAAAGATATGCTGTGGGCACATTACTTCTTTGTCGATTGCATCGTATGGTTCCAACCAAACAGGCGGCGGAAGAGGTGCTGTAGCGTAAATAAAAATAAGTATCGTCACTACATGATTAATACGTATAATTTATCCGATATAAAAAAAACCTAATACAAATGTTTTTTATAGAAATTTAAAAAGAATCAAAGGGGAAAAAATGGAATTGGCGATGTAAAATAAGAATTTAAGAAAAGTTGCGAAATGGATTGTCTAGAATTGTATAAGATCTGTGATCCTGATGTCCAGCAGTGGACGTCTTTCGTCTGAAATGATGATGATGATGATGATGATGATGATGATGATGATGATGATGATGACATGTCATAAAAATAATATTGAATGCACTCGCATGTATGAATTCTAATCGAGGTCCTGCGTGAAGAATCAGAGGTAAGGTGATCTATTTGCGACTGAATGGACTAAGATTTTGTTTTAATGTCAGATATTGTGAAATGGGCCAAAATGCAATGACCGCCAGAACTACGTCATTTTATAAAAGCGGAAACATGTTCCGTGGAACAACCTTACTATATAGTCAGTCAAAAAAGTATTGGTAACGGGTGATTTGGTTATGGTTCCAAATTCAATTTTTTGTTAGATTGGCACACCTGTTTTCCATTTTTTTTGGAGTTTGAGTTGCACTGTTATTTAGATTAAAAACAGAGCTGCATTTAGTTAGATCATATCTAGTGTGTATTGCGATTTCATAATAGACAAAATATCGAACAAAGAGTATGTCTTAAATTTTGCATCGCCAATGGAATTTCCTGTACGTATTCCCTGAAAATTTTACAGAAAGCTTACGGTGAATCGACTTTATCAAAACACGTCCTTATAAGTTGTACAAAGCGTTCAAAAGCGGTCGACATGTGATTAAAGATTTGCCTCGCTTTGGTAGATCATCAACGTCTTCAACTGAAATTAACATCGTAAAAGTGAAGAAAATAGTGATTGAAAATCCTCATTCATGTTTGAGCGAGATAGCCACTGAACTTTCTGTGTCTCACGAGTCGATCTGTACCATTTTAAATAATCTCTTAGGTATGAAACATATAGCCGCTCGGCTAGTTCACAACAACAAGCTTCGGAGTGGCGTCTTCCAACTGAACCGAAAAAACCACGCCGAATTCGATCAAAAGTCAGTCATGTTGACCGTTTTCTTTGATTATCGCGGTGTTGTGCACTCGGAATTATTGCCGGAAGTTCAAACAGTAAATAAATAATATTATTTGAGCGTTATGCGGCGTTTAAGAGAGCAAATTTGACGAAAAAGGCCAGATTTGTGGAAAGAAAACTCTTGAGCAGATTTTTTTAAATTTAATTATTGACCACTTTTTGGACATTGCAAATTACTCTGGATGGGTTAGATTCATAATTGGACCCGGCAGGCAGCGCTGTTGTCGACATATAAAAATATGTCTGTTGAGTATTGACCCAACAGACATTGCTGACTGCAGTACAAGGATAAATTTGATACAGTGGTTGAAATATTTTTGTATGAAGCCTGGCAAGACACGTCCACCATTTTTATTTTCAAAACTGTTGCCAATGTATTGTTATTCAAACGAGTATTGTATGAAACAACATTTTCTGGAGCGGGCGTTTTTTGAAAAAAATATTTAAGCTTTCAATTCGTACAGAACTAAAAAATCAAAATATTTTATTTTACATAGGCCTACATGGGCACTTATAAAACGTCGACAAAACAGGCACGGTTCGGGTTGGTCGTTTCCTATGGAGAAGAACCGGCAAAAAACTCCATGGTTACTCTTTTAAAATCATTTGGTTCTACAATATTTGGATGTTACAGCGTTAGTACCTAAGTATGACAGGACAGCGTAGACCCGACAATAAGTCGTCGCTTACTACAAAAGGTAGAAAAAGATAACAGTGAAAAAAAAATTACAAAGCCCACAATGTCCACACACTCACAAAAAATATGAATGAAAAAGAATCTATACAAAAGTAAAAATAAAACATAAGAAAAATAAATTAAACAATTGACACAAACGTAGCGAAGTACAACGTAACGAAGATTGTAACTTTGATATCTTACCTATATTT
The DNA here is from genome assembly GCA_949152445.1 of Cerastis rubricosa. NCBI lineage: Eukaryota > Metazoa > Arthropoda > Insecta > Lepidoptera > Noctuidae > Cerastis > Cerastis rubricosa. The sequence continues at coordinate 10,716,002 of OX424526.1, read as the reverse complement.
CCAACCACTATATTTATAAACTAGGCAAAGTTAATTATTGAAGCTGTGCTTATTTATATAACATCATTTTTGTTTTGGTCTAGACTAAATATGCGTAATCATGATTATGTGACAACTTTACGACCCGGAATCGGTTTACTTATCGCTGTAAGGAAAGATAATAGTTCACTTAGAAAAGGAGCCTTCGTGCATTATTCCAAATCAATTTGAAAACACAGCGATGGAGTGGCAGACGTGTGTTGTTCTTTTGTGTGTGACGGCTGTTCTGGCTGACGACGAATGGCGGGAAGTGAAAACTGCGCAAGGGCCAGTGCGCGGGCGCAAGCACCCCAGCGAGGATCTTTACACCTTCTACAACATACCCTACGCCACAGCACCTGCGGGTGTAGATAAATTTAAGGTACTTACGTAGACATAAAAATTCTATATCACGCTGCTCTTTTGTAGAACTTCTATTTAATTTAATGAAAGTAACACAGATTTTATTATTTCTTACTAAATATATAGCATTTAATTAAAGCAATTCGGAATCTACAAATAGCAAAAGTTAAAAACATCTATTTACTCAATTTTTGCCCATGTTATTACTGGTTCTTTAATTTTGGTTGGTATAGAAGCAACCTCTCCGTTCATAAAATTTATAAAAGTGCAAGCCAGTGTGTTATATATTCGGATGTCCCTCCGTTGGTGGTAATTAATTAATAACACCGAGCTTTAGGAAACAGACTATTTATTAAGTTTTACTTAATCTAACATGACAGCAATGCTACACTTATTGATCGGTATGCAATAGAGAGTGAAAGGGGAGAGTGAACAAACGAGGCAAGTTACCACAGAATACTACACAGTGCTTACCTAATATTTCAAGGCCAAACATCTTGCTACTATTATTATTAATAAATAGCGTTCTTTTATTTCTGACCCCATAGGAAGAGATCTTAAATAATAAATCATTCAAAGATATTACCTGCCTACATTGGTAATTTCACTAATCACTGATTGTGTGAAATATAGTTCTTTCGCTGGTCTTATGCCCTCGGAATCCCACTTCTGATGAAGGTAATTCGTAAGTAGGATTTATCATAAGAGATCTTCTTTCCATAATAGAGTGTGTTTGCTCAGAAAGTGACCATCTCATTGCATTTTAAGGGTAGCCACAATCTCTGATCACAAAATTCACATACATTTACCATTAATCAAACTCTCTCTCTCTCTCAAACTGACCTATCTTCAATTGTTTCGAGTTGGCGGGCCACCTGTGCTCGCCTTCTCTATGCTCAGGATATGTCAAATTGAAAGCTTCCACATTCGTTCGAAATTTAAATTTGACATAGGTTTGGTGTCGCAAAATCAATAGGTAAATTTCTTACGATATGTTCATTTCGATCGACTCATTATAGTCCAAATTGAGATGCAGATCTAAAACATAACGTATCGTATCAAATTGACTTTTATAACCAAAGGTTAATTCAATGCATATACTCTTAAAATCACGCTTGTAATCCCTGGAGGGTAAGGCAGAGGTACAGAGTTGTACATCTCTGTGATAAGGTGGATTAAGTCCGTCTATGTACCACTGTTGTACCTGAAGTTTAAATAAATAAGGAAAAAAGTGAAGTCAATCTTATACTATCGAAGAATATGATGACATCTGTCCTGTGGTATAAACGGAAATTGCCTGTGATCGGTTGCAACAGAGCTATGTTGCTAGGTTCCCTATCCATTTGCATAAAATTTTAAGACCTAAAGAAAATAACGAAAGAAATATAATAATAAGAATAATAATAAAAATTTATTTCAGACCAAGTAAGTCCATATTTAAAAACATAATAATTTTAGAAAACTAGACACATTTCAAGAACTTATTTTAAATATATGAAAGACGCACGATGAGTGGTCATCCAATGCCACATTATTGGACTGTCCATCCTGTCGGCCACGGTAGCCACCAGTCTGTTAGAGCTACCGCGCACTCGCCGCATCAGGGATGCTATTCGTGTCCGCATAATACCGTAAAAATCAGACACGCCATTCTCCGCAAACATCCCCGATGCACTGCAAAAGCGCGGTAGTCCCAACATAAACCTGAAGGCGTTATTATATTGGACCCGCAGAGCATTGTACGAACATTTTGTGTAGCGGACCCATAGGGCGCACGTGTACATAGATTGGCAATACGCTCTAAAAAGTGTAATTTTTACCTCTCTAGTACAACGTGCAAACCTACGAGCCAGCATGTTACATCGAACTGCTAATGCTCTGCGTTCCCTCTCAACGTCCACATCATCGGACAGATTATCGGTAACCCAATGCCCCAGGTACTTGAACCTTGTTACCCTGGAAAGCTGAGCGCCCCCCAAGATAACTGGCGGGACAGTGTCGTAACATTTGTTACCCGCTTTGAAAACTAAAAGTTCACTCTTTGTCGCATTGTACCTGAGGCCGTGAGCCATCGCATAGTCCTCACAGATACCGAGAAGCCTCCTAAGTGCACTGATCGATGGGCTCAGCAATACCATATCATCCGCGTAGCTGATGTTATTGACGCAGTGCCCGTCAATGGAACACCCGATATTGGTATTGTTGAGGTCACAGATCAGCTCGTTTACGTACAGGTTGAAAAGCTTGGGTGAGCTGATTTCCCCTTGCTTGCCTCACTCCCCATTCCAACCTGTATGCATCCGACAGGACACCACTTAACATAATTGTTTTGTTTATCATACCAAAACTTTAGCATCCTAATGAGATCGCTTGGAAGGTCCTTAACATTTTTAATAGTTTCCTCCATAGGCAGTCGTAGGACACGAGATCGAAAGCCTTGGAGAGGTCCAGAAAACACGCATATACAGGAGTTTTCCTATTTGCATAGTATTGAACAGTCTGTTTGAGACAGAGGATAGCAGTCTCCGTGGATGAAAGCGGCTTAAACCCAAATTGGGCGTCGTGGAGTGTTAAGTGCTTATCCAGCTGCCGATCAAACAGATTATAACTTAGCATAATTTTGTTTGGCATAATTATATTTTCGTATAATGTAATTACGCATAACAGCTTACGCATAATTTATTTATCATAATTTCTCCCACCATAATAATGATTATGCATAATATTCTAAAGCATAAATTTATTAAGCATAAAGTTTATTTCATTTTGGACAAATTAATTTGACCAAGTAAGTCCATATTTAAAAACATAATAATTTTAGAAAACTAGACACATTTCAAGAACTTATTTTAAATATATGAAAGACGCACGATGAGTGGTCATCCAATGCCACATTATTGGACTGTCCATCCTGTCGGCCACGGTAGCCACCAGTCTGTTAGAGCTACCGCGCACTCGCCGCATCAGGGACGCTATTCGTGTCCGCATAATACCGTAAAAATCAGACACGCCATTCTCCGCAAACATCCCCGATGCACTGCAAAAGCGCGGTAGTCCCAACATAAACCTGAAGGCGTTATTATATTGGACCCGCAGAGCATTGTACGAACATTTTGTGTAGCGGACCCATAGGGCGCACGTGTACATAGATTGGCAATACGCTCTAAAAAGTGTAATTTTTACCTCTCTAGTACAACGTGCAAACCTACGAGCCAGCATGTTACATCGAACTGCTAATGCTCTGCGTTCCCTCTCAACGTCCACATCATCGGACAGATTATCGGTAACCCAATGCCCCAGGTACTTGAACCTTGTTACCCTGGAAAGCTGAGCGCCCCCCAAGATAACTGGCGGGACAGTGTCGTAACATTTGTTACCCGCTTTGAAAACTAAAAGTTCACTCTTTGTCACATTGTACCTGAGGCCGTGAGCCATCGCATAGTCCTCACAGATACCGAGAAGCCTCCTAAGTGCACTGATCGATGGGCTCAGCAATACCATATCATCCGCGTAGCTGATGTTATTGACGCAGTGCCCGTCAATGGAACACCCGATATTGGTATTGTTGAGGTCACAGATCAGCTCGTTTACGTACAGGTTGAAAAGCTTGGGTGAGCTGATTCCCCCTTGCTTGCCTCACTCCGCATTCCAACCTGTATGCATCCGACAGGACACCACTTAACATAATTGTTTTGTTTATCATACCAAAACTTTAGCATCCGAAAGAGATCGCTTGGAAGGTCCTTAACATTTAATAGTTTCCTCCATAGGCAGTCGTAGGACACGAGATCGAAAGCCTTGGAGAGGTCCAGAAAACACGCATATACAGGAGTTTTCCTACTTGCATAGTATTGAACAGTCTGTTTGAGACAGAGGATAGCAGTCTCCGTGGATGAAAGCGGCTTAAACCCAAATTGGGCGTCGTGGAGTGTTAAGTGCTTATCCAGCTGCCGATCAAACAGATTATAACTTAGCATAATTTTGTTTGGCATAATTATATTTTCGTATAATGTAATTACGCATAACAGCTTACGCATAATTTATTTATCATAATTTCTCCCACCATAATAATGATTATGCATAATATTCTAAAGCATAAATTTATTAAGCATAAAGTTTATTTCATTTTGGACAAATTATATACCGCCACGTACAGAAAAATGGCCTCCAACGCTTATACGGTAATGGTATATCATTTGCCATGGCAATTAAATGTTTATACGCCCTAGCTTTTTGCCTGAAGAGGAAAAAAAAAATTATTATTATTTTTATATATTAATCATTTGCATGAAAATTGTTTTTGTTATTTATATTAATTGTATGCCTAAATATTATTATGGTAGTAGTCATTACTATACAGTTATTACTAACAATTATTACTAGTTACAGTTTGATAGTAACAGTTATTACTAGTTATTACAAACGTTATGCGAATCAAATTTATGTCAAAACAAATTAGTCTTTATGATGATTATGGCAACATAAAATGTATGCCTTAAAATATGCCAAAGTATTATTATGCCAAAACAAATTGTGCCAAAATTGTTATGCCGAAGTATATTAGGACAAAGAACATTATGCGAAAAAATCAAAATCAAAATATTTTATTTTACATAGGCCTACATGGGCACTTATAAAACGTCGACAGAAGAGGCACGGTTCGGGTTGGTCGTTTCCTATGGAGAAGAACCGGCAAGAAACTCCATGGTTACTCTTTTAAAACCATTTGGTTCTACAATATTTGGATGTTACAGCGTTAGTTCCTAAGTATGAGAGGACAGCGTAGGCCCGACAATAAGTCATCGCTTACTACAAAAGGTAGAAAAAGAAGATAAGTAAAAAAAAAAAAAAAAAAACATATATATACAAAGCCTACAATGTCCACACATTCACAAAAAATATGAATGAAAAAGAATCTATACAAAAGTAAAAATAAAACTAAGAACAATTAATTAAACAATTGACACAAATGTAGTCATCAGTACTGTAACTATTCTGCACAATGAATAAACGGTGCAATGATTTGAAAACTATTGTGAAACATGAGAAAAAAAGAATAGAGTAAATAAAATTCGGAATAGTTAGAGACATCCACATATTTGTGTCGTTTATGAGCTACCAGGGAAGCCGCATGAGCAGAAGGAACTACAGCCAAACTTCTTTATCTTCAACATAGTCCTTAATTTTGTAATATGCTTTTTTGATAAGGACACGTTTGATGCAATTTTTAAACTTTCCATCGGTCAGTTCTATAACTGACTTTGGCAACTTATTATAAAAGCGTATACTGTTTATAAGAAATGACTTACTAGTTTTTGTTAATCTAAATTTGGGTATTACAATTTCGTGTTTACTGCGTGTGTTTATATTATGGAAGTCGCTTCTAATTTTGAAAAGCCCTCGGTTTTTGCGGACATATAAAATACATTCTAAGATATAAAGTGAGGGCAGAGTCAGTATATCGATCTCTTTAAATTTTTCTCTGAGGGACTCGCGAGGACCCATTTTATAGATCGCGCGGACTGCCCTCTTTTGCAATATAAAAATTGAATCAACGTCTGCTGCCGATCCCCACAGCAGAATGCCATAAGACATAATACTGTGGAAATAAGCGTAGTATACTAACCTAGCTATGCCTACATCAGTTAATGCCTTATTTTCCTAACTGCATAGGCAGCTGAGCTTAACCTCCCCGAAAGAGTTCTAATGTGTGCGCCCCACTGCAGTTTAGAATCGATAGTAATCCCTAAGAATACAGTTTCCGCGATAACATCGAGTTTTTCGCCGTCAAGAGTTAGATGAAGGTCACGTTGTGTTACATTTGGTAAAGAGAACTTTAGACATTTAGTTTTGTTCGTATTCAGTTAAAGATTATTAGCTGCGAACCATTTCGAGAGAACAGTTAGACTTTCGTTGACATGTTTGACTTCTGTATCTTTTCTATGAATTTTAAAAATTAGCGAAGTGTCATCAGCAAATAGAATTATATCCGATAATTTGGCCATCATATAAGGGAGATCATTAATATAAACAAGAAATAGGAAAGGGCCAAGAATTGAACCTTGGGGCACGCCCATCTTGACTAAAGACCCGGAGGATGTCGCCCCATTTACATTTACTTTTTGCTGTCTGTTAGATAAATATGAAAGAACAAGTTCAGCAGCTCGTCCACGAACTCCGTAGTGATGTAATTTACAGATCAGTGTGTTGTGGTCGACGCAGTCAAACGCTTTTGAGAGATCACAAAAAATGCCAATAGCGTCCTGGGAGTTCTCCCAGGATTCCAGAATGTGACTGATGAGTTTCACTCCCGCGTCTGTTGTTGACCTACCCTTCGTGAAACCAAACTGCTGACTATGCAGTATCCTATTAGAATTGAAGTGAGACAACATCTGGTCCAGCATGATTTTTTCATAGATTTTACTCAATGCTGGAAGCACAGATATCGGTCTATAATTAGAGGGATCACTCTTAGAACCCGATTTGAAAATTGGTACCACTTTACTATGTTTCATCAAATCAGGGAACTTGCCGCTGTCCAAACATTGATTGAATATGCCTGTTAGGACAGGAGCAATTGAGTCAATAATGTTTCCAAGAACCTTGACGGAAATCCCCCATAAGTCTTCAGTATTTTTTATATTGAGACTTTTGAATGCGTTTTTGATTGTGGCAATACATACTGGTTTAAATTTAAAGTTTGGTATGTCTTTTGCGAAGTTCTCTTTAAGAAGGCCCTCAGCTAATTCAACTGAAGAGGAGAGAGATTTCGTAACCTCTAACGGAATGTTAGTAAAGAAAGTGTCTAGTGTCTCAGCGACTTCTAACTTATCAGAAATTGTTTTGTTATCTATTTTTAAAGACAATTCACTCTTATCTTGTTGTTGAGTCTTTCCGGTCTCTCTGTTAATTACCTGCCACACTGTTTTTATTTTATTATTAGAATTACCAATTTTATTACTTATTATTTGAGATTGTGCTTGAGCGCAGACACTTTTAAATATTTTCGAATAGTTTCTGACATAAGTGTGAAAGACTTGATCTGAAGTCAGAGATTTTTCATGATATAAATTATATAAAATATCTCTGCTTTTTCTTATTCCCGTAGTGGCCCATTCGCTAAATTTAGATTTTGAATTGAGTTTAACTTGTTTAACAGGACACGTTTTATTGAATTCATGGCAAACTGTGGAAAATAATGTACCGTAGTTTATATTGGGGTCTGTTGAATCAAAGAAGGGATCCCCTATGTTGCTATTAGTAGTAGACTACCGATACTTCAATTTGCCGATTAGAGTTCACGTTCCCTAACGTTTCTAGGTCAGTGTCGATGACGGCGATGGTTTTCATTCTTTTTTTTTCCAGGCCCCGCTTCCGCCGCCTGTTTGGTTGGAACCATACGATGCAATCGACAAAAAAGTAATATGCCCACAGCATATCTTTGCCACTCCGAGCATTCCAGAAACCGTGGTGGTACAAGAAAATTGTCTCATTGCCAATCTGTATGTCCCAAATACGAATGAAAAAAATCTTTCAGTCGTTGTGTACGTTCACGGAGGAGCTTTTGTAATGGGCTATGGTGAAACGACTAAATATACACAGCTAATGAAGAGGAAAGATATAATCATCGTTACGTTCAACTATCGTGTTGGTGTTCACGGTTTCCTTTGTCTCGGCACCGAAGATGCACCAGGTAATGCTGGCATGAAAGACCAGGTGGCGCTGCTGCGCTGGGTACAAAAGAACATCGCCAGCTTTGGGGGTAACCCGGATGACGTCACCATTGCAGGTTACAGTGCAGGATCGGCAGCAGTAGATCTCATAATGCTATCAAAGTCTGCTGAAGGATTTTTCCACAGAGTCATACCTGAAAGTGGTGGAAACCTTGCTGCCTTTACAATTCAAAGAGATCCTCTAGAGATTGCTAAGACGTATGCCAGGCAACTCAATTTCACGAATGTAGACGATATGTATGCGTTAGAAGATTTCTACAAGACAGCTCCATTGGAACTGTTGAGTTCAGTTTATCTTTTGGATAGAATCGATTCTACTTTCATGTTTTCACCATGTGTGGAGCGTAATACAGGAGACGGAGCATTCCTGACAGAATCTCCTCTGACTATATTCAGGAAAGGCAACTACAAAAAGTTGCCTGTGTTGTATGGTTTTGCTCAAATGGAAGGACTGATGCGGGTTGATTACTTTGATATTTGGAAGCACAGGATGAATGAAAAATTTTCTGATTTCTTGCCAGCTGACTTGAAGTTTGAATCTGAAGAAAAAAGAGAAGAAGTGGCTATTATGGTCAAGGAGTTCTATTTTGGGGACAAGCCAGTCAGTGAAGACAACATTTTAAGATATGTTGATTTCTTCTCAGATGTCTTATTTACGTATCCCATGCTTTGGGCCACAAAATTGCACGTAGAGGCTGGGAACAATCAAATCTATTTGTATGAATATTCTTTTGTAGACGAGAATGTGCCCTTTGTGCCTCACACTGAGATACGAGGTGCAAACCACTGCGCTCAAACCGTCGCCGTAATGGATGGTCATGCAAACTTTACGCATCCAGATGAATCTTTTGCGAGCCCCGAGTTCCTTAAAATGAAGAAGACAGCCCGTGAAATTTGGCACAACTTCATTAAAACTGGGTAAGTTAAATAAGTTGCGGCTTGTACTGCTTGAGTCCAATCAACTACAAAGATCATAAAACTTATGACGTTTGATGAACCGCACGAGACGAATCAATTCGATGACACTTATCACTGATCTCTGTGGTTAGCGCACAACGGGCTACAATCCATTTAGGCTTATTTTCGTTTCCTTTCAGGAAGCCTGTGCCTGAAGGGTCGTGGCTGCCTGCATGGCCGGCAGCAGGTGCGGACAGGTCACCATACATGGTGCTGGGTGAGAAGCTGGAACTACGTGGGGTGCTCTTGGAAGAACGCACTCGCTTTTGGGATCACATCTATCAGAGATACTACCGAGATGCCGTCCCACCACCAAAGCAAGCGCCAAAATCACGCATTGAGTTATAAAAAAAACCGTACCTACACGAAGTAATAATATATGTAGACCATGCAGCGTCCGTAGCCTGGCTACGTTCCGGGGAACTCTTTGGAGAAACCGAAGGTTTTGTTTGTGCAATTATGGATGAAGTTATGATGACGAATAACTACCGGAAATTTATTGTGAAGAATGGCACGGTTGACATATGTCGGGCATGCCACCGTCCAGGCGAATCGATCCGTCACATTATCTCTGGGTGTTCTCGTCTAGCTAACGGAGAATACTTGCATAAACACAACCTTGTAGCCAGGACTATCCATCAGCAACTTGCTCTGAAATACAACCTTGTGGAATCGGAAGTGCCGTACTATAGGTATGTGCCCGACCCAGTTCTCGAAAATGGCAACATCACACTGTATTGGGATCAATCCATCATCACTGACAGGACTATTGTAGCCAATAAGCCTGATATAGTGGTGATGGATCGATCAGAGCGGCGCGCAATGATTGTTGATATAACGGTTCCACATGACGAGAACCTCGTGAAGGCCGAGAAAGATAAACAAATCAAGTATATTGACTTGGCTCGCGAGGTTGTCGACATGTGGCCTGTTAACTCAGCGATCATTGTGCCGATAGTCGTATCCGCCAATGGCCTAATTGCCAAGAGCCTAGACCAATATCTGATGCGGCTCTCGTTAGGCAGCTGGATCAAGGGCTTGCTTCAGAAAGCGGTACTCCTGGACACGGCTCGTATTGTTAGGAGGTTCTTCTCTCTGGAGCCCTGACCGCCGGTAGCTTGGACCCTGTTCCCGATACCGGTGGGCTACTATTTTTATATTTTTAAATGTTTTTTTTATATAATTTTGTAAAAATATTTAAAAATATAATAAGTGTGTATAGAAATGAATAAATGAGTATATATCTAGTACTCGTAATCATTTGTAACTTACTTGCCTACTAACCAGACCTTTTCTGAAAGTTTTAAAACAATATGGTTTACTTGCTAAGAAAGTCAGCCAGAACGGTCCATGAAAAATTTTGTGGGCTTTTGGTATGCGGCTACATCAAATTTAAGTATATAGAGAGATAAAGTACCAGTTTGTGTCTTTGCTTCAAGTTTTTAATGCGAACTGAGACCCAGCCAGACGCTTCGTGTTAGTTTATTTTACACCCTGTAAGCAGAAATAGGAACCCTACAGCGGGGCTACGTCTAATTAGCCTAGCACAAAATATTGATGTGTACCATAAACCTTGAACTTCAGGTTAAGTTAAACACTAAGAAGAGATCATTCTACCAAAAAACAACAAAAAAGCCAAGGTTGTCTTGTTGTTTATAAGTGTGACTATAGTTAATTATGTGATGATAATGTTATGTACATTTTACGATCAATAAATTATAGGACAAAAAAAGCGTACATAAATCTATGCTTTAGAATGTTATGTTAAACATCATTAATAACTAGCTGTCCGGCGCAACTTCGTTTGCGTCACATTTTCCCCGTTTTCGCAACATTTTTCATTGCTACTCCACTCTTATTGGTCGTAGCGTGATGATATATAGCCTATAGCCTTTCTCAATAAATGGGCTATCTAACATTGAAAAAATTTTTCAAATCGGACCAGTACTTTCGGAGCCTATTCAATGCAAACAAATAAAACAATCAAATCCTTCCTCTTTATAATATTAGTTTAAATAATCAATAACAAAACTGGAGATGCGAGTGACAAGAGCTACTACAGGCCTATATCGCTGGCTACTATAATTGTAAAGGTGTTGGACGGTCTGTTTGATCAGCAGCTGGATAAGCACTTAACACTCCACGACGGCCAATTTGGGTTTAAGCCGCTTTTATCCACGGAGACAGCTATCCTCTGTCTCAAACAGACTGTTCAATACTATGCAAGTAGGAAAATTCCTGTTTATGCGTGTTTTCTGGACCTCTCCAAGGCTTACGATCTCGTGTCCTACGACTGCCTATGGAGGAAACTATTAAATGTTTAACCTTCCAAGCGATCTCATTAGGATGCTAAAGTTTTGGTATGATAAACAAAACAATTATGTTAAGTGGTGTCCTGTCGGATGCATACAGGTTGGAATGCGGAGTGAGGCAAGCAAGGGGGACTCAGCTCATCCAAGCTTTTCAACCTGTACGTAAACGAGCTGATCTGTGAGGTCAGCAATACCAATATCGAGTGTTCCATTGACGGGCACTGCGTCAGTAATATCAGCTACGCGGATGATATGGTATTTCTGAGCCCATCGATCAGTGCACTTAGGAGGCTTCTCGGTATCTGTGAGGACTATGCGGTGGCTCACGGCCTCAGGTACAATGCGACAAAGAGTGAATTTTTAGTTTTCAAAGCGGGTAACAAATGTTACGACACTGTCCCGCCAGTTATCCTGGGGGGCGCTCAGCTTTTCAGGGTAACAAGGTTCAAGTACCTGGGGCATTGGGTCACCGATAGTCTGTCCGATGATGTGGACGTGGAGAGGTAACGCAGATCATTGGCAGTTCGATGTAACATGCTGGCTCGTAGGTTTGCACGTTGTACTAGAGAGATAAAAATTACACTCTTTAGAGCGTATTACCAATTTATGTACACGTGTGCCCTATGGGTCGGCTATACAAAATGTTCCATTATAATAACGCCTTCAGGTTTATGTTGGGACTACCGCGCTTTTGCAGTGCATCGGGGATGTTTTGCGGAGAATGGCGTGTCTGATTTTTACGGTCTTATGCGGACACGCCTTATCCCTGATGAGGCGAGTGCGCGGTAGCTCTAATAGACTGGTGGCTATCGAGGCTGACAGGATGGACAGTCCAATAATATGGCACTGGATGTTGCGGTATTTGAAGTGATAAAAACATAACCAGTTTGGGTCGTCTTCTGTAATTTTCGAGTTTCTGGGCCTGGAGTTTGATCTTGACCTGGAACGAAATCTTCTAGATCTAACTCGTCTTGAGCGACCTCTGGAACCACTCTCGATCTTTCGTAATCTGTTGCTTAATTTATTTATTTCAGCTATCACCAAATTATCCTTGTCTGAATTTTCCTTCACGCTGGCGACACTTTGCATTGGGGTGATAGTCTCTGCAACCTTGTCTGCGATCGATGCTAATTTTTCCATGTTTGCTTCATCTGTGACTGCCAAAACTCCACGTACTGATGGTGATAAATGGTTTTTCCACATCACCTTGAGTGTTTCATCGGTTATTTTTCCTCTGGTCAGGTCCCGCATTTTTCGTAGGAGGTGCGATGGCTGTAGATCGCCTAGCTCCATTTCACCAATCAGCTTTTTAATTTGCCTTTCTGCTGACTCTTTGTATACGGAAATTAACTTTTGCTTCAAGGCCTCATATTTCTTCTCCTGTGGCGGATTTGATAGAATATCCGTGACTTGTTCCGTGACTTCGAGTTTTAATTTAGATAAAATAATCCTATATTTGGCATCGTCGGACATCTTCCGGCAGTTAATTATTGCCTCTGCCTTGGTGAACCACAATTCTAGTGCTCTTGTCCAATCGATCAGAAGATCAGAAGGTTGCGTGTTCAAATCATGTCGGGGTCACCAATTTAGTTTGCGTGTGTGTAGGGTCTTTAGGTGGTGTGTGTACGGAGAGAAATGATACTCTCGGAAATCGATATATATTTTACTCAACAACTAGTTACGTATTACAAGGAGTAGTTAATTAGAATGAGAGCGCGTGTAAAGCTTACGGTGGTTACGGGCGAACTGTTGTCGCTGAGCGCTGCACTTACGACGAATACAAAACTGATGTGTCAGCGCTCCTACAACACTATGACCGCAGGGAAGTATGGCAGAGTAAGGAGCTTCACGGACGCTACTTCAGTGCCCTGCATGGGCCTGATGACCAATCAGCGTCCATAGCCTGGCTACATTCGGGGGAACTCTTTGGAAAAACCGAAGGTTTTGTTTGTGCAATTATGGATGAAGTTATGATGACGAATAACTACCGGAAATTTATTGTGAAGGATGGCACGGTTGACATATGTCGGGCATGCCACCGTCCGGGCGAATCGATCCGTCACATTATCTCCGGGTGTTCCCGTCTAGCTAACGGAGAATACTTGCATAGACACAACCTTGTAGCCAGGATTATCCATCAGCAACTTGCTCTGAAATACAGCCTTGTGGAATCGGAAGTGCCGTACTATAGGTATGTGTCCGACCCAGTTCTCGAAAATGGCAATATCACACTGTATTGGGATCAATCCAACATCACTGACAGGACTATTGTAGCCAATAAGCCTGATATAGTGGTGGTGGATCGATCAGAGCGGCGCATAATGATTGTTGACATAACGGTTCCACATGACGAGAACCTCGTGAAGGCCGAGAAAGATAAACAAATCAAGTATATTGACTTGGCTCGCGAGGTTTGCGACATGTGGCATGTTGACTCAGCGATTATTGTGCCGATGGTTGTATCAGCCAATGGCCTAATTACCAAGAGCCTCGACCAATATCTGATGAGGCTCTGGTTAGGCAGCTGGATCAAGGGCTTGATTCAGAAAGCGGTTCTCCTTGACACGGCTCGTATTGTTAGGAGGTTCCTGTCTCTGGAGCCCTGACTGCCGGTAGCTTGGACCCTGCTCCTGATACCGGTAGGCTACTATTTTTATATTTTAAATTTTTTTTTTTATATCATTTTGTAAAAATATTTAAAAATGTAATTGTATGTTGTGTAAATGAATAAACGGAATAATAATAAAAATACACAAAGCAAATAACAAGAGATGCTACGAAAATATTGATTCCCTTTTGTAATACAACATTATTTAAAACGAATTCAGCTGCGAAAATATTTGATAGAAAATTGTTTATAATCTCTGCAAGAGGTTATTATAAGAAATGTAAGAAAAAATACAAAGTGTAATTTTAAATATTGTATAAAGTAGTTTGTTAAAAAAATATAGTTTTATTTTAAGGTACTGCCTACTGAGTTGTAGTTTTATTTTTACTATGTATTTATTTCAGTTACAATTGGTCAGAGATAATGATTTGTTTTAAACAAAATAAGCACTACATACATATCAATCAATCAATCAAAATATTTTTATTTTACATAAGCCTACTGGGGCACTTATAAAACGTCGAAAATAAAAAAAAGGTTGCTCGGTTCGGGTTGGTCGTTTCCTATTACTAATAAAATAAACCCAAAATATTTCAACGAAGCGGGAACTGGCCTCTCTCCAAACATGCGCTTAAGGATGAAGGCGAATGGATAAAATAAGAAATGAGTACATAAGAGGAAGTCTGAAAGTGGCGCCGGTGACGGAAAAGGTGTGTGGTAATCGGTTGCCATGGTATGGGCATGTGATGCGGAGGAATGAGGAAAATATCGTGAGGAAAGTTTTGAGTGCGATTGTGGATGGTTATAAGATTAGTGGAAGACCAAAGAAACGATAGATGAACTAAAGGATGAAATGGCGAGAAAGGAGGTGTCTCATGAGATGACAAGTAATAGAGAAGTATGGAAGAAGAAGACATGAACACAAACTTTGAAAGGGATTTTAACGTTGAATTAATATGGCAAGTTGCCAATAAAGTCTGTAAATAATTAAGTAGAATTAAGCTAATAAAATTGAGAACTTGTTGGTTATTGATGAAAAATCATACCAGTAACAAAGCACAAAAATATGCAATTAGTTTTTATACCATTCAATTAATGGCACACTTGCGATAAACGGTAACGTCATCTTAGTGCCCACATTCAATGTTACTTGTTTTATTATGCGCACAGCCAGGGAGTGCAATTGACCTTCATGTGAAGAAATTAATGAAAAAGCTTTATTTAATTCCATACAAATCACATTAAAAATTAATAAAAATAAACACTGTTTAACAATTATCATCAACAAAAAATATATAATTTTATCAAATCAATAATAACTATTTAAAATATCAATAATCGATATTCAAATAACAATAATTAATATTTTTAAAAATGCTATTAACTGTTAAATAAATGAAACAATAATCAATAATTCATTTCAACAAAACAACAATCGTTCAACTAACAACAATCGTTAACTAATTCCAACAGATTAATAACACAAAATAACAATAAATAATAATTCAAACAAATTAACAATAACTAACAATACTCATTAACAATCAATAAATAATTCGATCAAATCAATAATAACAATTAAAATAATCAATAATTAATTCCAACGAGCTACTACTAACAATAATCATTAAACAATTCCCTCAAATAAATATTATAATAACAATAATAATCCATAACATTCAATAAGTAATTCGATAAAATTTAACATAACAGTAATAGGTAATTAGCGGATAGTTTTCACCGTTTATTTTTATATGGACCCCCTTCGGGTAAAAGCCTCCTCCAAAGATTTCCACTTCTCCCTGTCCTTAGCCATCTCAGGCCATTCTAGACCTACTGGCGCCACAATTTCGTCTACCCATCTAGCACTAGATCTGCCTCTTGCTTTGATAATTATCGCAAGGTCCCCACCATTTTTTGGTTTTTGAAGTCCACCTGTTATCAGCGTACCTGGCCACGTGACCTGCCCAATTCTACTTTCTTTGTAGAGAAAAAGTGAGTGCGTCTGTTATGCTGGTTTTTTTTGCGGATGACTATATTTTTCACTTTGTCTTTTAATTTTAAACCCAGGTAACTTCTCTCCATTCTTCTTTGAGTGGACTAGATTTTGTTTCTGGTTTTGAGGTCGAACGTCAAAGTTTGGCAGCCGTAGGTGAGGCA
The DNA here is from genome assembly GCA_949152445.1 of Cerastis rubricosa. Classification (NCBI taxonomy): domain Eukaryota; kingdom Metazoa; phylum Arthropoda; class Insecta; order Lepidoptera; family Noctuidae; genus Cerastis; species Cerastis rubricosa. Next base: position 10,699,851 of record OX424526.1, on the reverse strand, counting down.
TGGCAAAATTTCAGAGTCCATAACTATCTTCTTGGTAATGGGAGCTACGAATTAAATATTTCCTTATGAGCCCAGTACTTTTACCAGGTCTTCGGTCAACTTCTTCTGTATTTATTTCTTTGTTGAAGCAAATTTGTTTGCCTAGGTAAATGTATTTTTCTACGAACTCAAGAGGGATGTTATTTATCAAGATAGGTTTCGTGTGGTAGTTACTTCATGACTTTCGTTTTGTCTAGATTCATTTCTAATTCAACAGTAGTACTAGCTTGCTGAAGGTCGTTTAACATGCTGTTTAGTTGATCTGAACATTCCGAGATTAGAATTATGTCGACGGCAAACCTGAGATGGCATAGAAATTGTCCGTCAACATTTATGCTTTGCGTAGACCATGATATAAGTCCTTTTTTTTCCATGTTCCTTCTTAGCCCTTTGTGTTCCAGCATTATGTACTGCAGAACAGCTATGAAGTGTTTTGGGGAAATCGGGTCGCCTTGTCTCACCCCTCTCTTTATGTTAATTTTATCTCCTACTCTATCTAGTTTGAGTCTACTTGTTGTACTATTGGCATAAATGTTTTTAAGGATAATGATATAATTTTCCTTTATATTCTGTGACCTCAATGCTTCGCAGATTCATTTGATATAGAATCAAAAGCCTTTTTATAGTCTATGAAAGCTATATAGAAGGGTCTGCGAAATTCCTGATATTTCTCTAGCACCTGGTTGCTACTTGAATATGATCAGCTGTACTGAAACCTCTTCTGAATCCCACATGTTCTAGCGGTTGGTGATCATCGATATCCGAGGTTATTCTATCTAGCAAGCAGGAGGCAAATAACTTGTACAGACAGCATCAGGCTTATTGGACGATAATACCCTATGACAGCCAAATCGCCTTTTTTATACAAGAAGATAATTTCAGATTCGGTCCATATGCGTGGCACAGTTTCTTCATGTAGTATTTTTTTCCATACTATAGTGATTGGAGTCAATAGCAGAGTCCTTGCAAACTTGATGCATTAATTTGTGATCCCGTCCGATCCCGGGCGTTTCTGATTTATGCTTTTTTATCTGTACCAGGATTTCAGACGCTATGAACTCTGGAGTTGGAGAAGCTTTTTTCCTTTGGTTTTCAGTACTGAACTGGTTGTGGTTGACTATAAAGCTTTGCATAAAACTCCGTGGCTACATTTATGCTCTCCTCTCTTGACATATTTTTAGTAGATCCGGGCTCTAATGAGGGAATCTATGTCTTTGTTCAATTTAGTTCTTTTTAGGCTTTTTTCGCGGATCTAGATTTGTCGAGGAGTTTTTTAATAGTATTTATTCTATAGGTATCGTAGCACCTTATTTCTTTGTTGGTAGTTTTATAGAGTACTTTAAGTATTTCTTTGGCAGTTTTATTTAATTGAGGTTGGTTTTGTAGTCTATTTTTTCCATGAGCTTATGCGCCTCTTTGGATAAAATGGTACACTTGTATGTTCTTTTAGTCGTTTTTAAACTTTTTAATAAAGAGTCGTCAATGTTATGGCAATATTCATCTGCATTATAATGTTGATGTGATGTTATAAGTTCAGGTACATGTCCGCTTAGATTTTTAGCTTTCGAGATCAATCTCTTGTTCTTTTGTCGTTTTATGTTTAATTATTGTGTTTGAAAAACCACGTCTGCTTTTTCTTAAAAGTTTCAAGTGGATTGCAGCTATTAGTAACCTGTGGTCCGATCCGAAAAGAAATGATGTTAAGATTTTAAAGTTGGCAAATAGGTGGGGTTTTGTTGTCATAAAAGTGCGCGCAGTACTTGATCATTATTTTGCTGTGATATTATTTTAAAACTGCGAAATCTCTCTTAAGATATTACTTACATTGAAATCGAATTATGTAAAGGGCAATTTTGTTTGTTTTAATTAAATACTTGCTATGGGTAACGTATTTATTTGGATAAGGATTAATACTATGTTTATAAAAACACCTTCGCAAAGATGCATTAATTTGAAACAAATTTGGTTAGCATAAAAAAGGTTATAGTAAGCCAACCTTAAAAGATAGACATATATTGTCGCGGAGTTTTTTTTAGAACTTTTAACGGGGAACAATTCTGTCATACAAGATTCTTGCGAAACTGTTTTTGCTATTTCTTTTTGAGAGATTCCACTGAGTGCGCTGCGTAAACACTAACCGTTTTGTAACGAATCTCTCAAAAAGAAATAAAACCCCCGATTTTGAAACATTCTTCATTGGTGCTCCACTCCTATTGGTCTTAGCGTGATGATATTTATGGCCTCTAGCCTTTTTCGATAAATGGGCTATCTAACACTGAAAGATTTTTTCAAATTGGACCAGTAGTTCCTGAGATTAGCGCGTTCATGCAAACAAACAAACACTTCTGCTTAATAATATTAGTATAGATATAATTATTAAACGATAATCTTAATACCTATAGTTGCTGGGAGCGATAATAACTAAGGACAAAGCTCAAGGATTCGTACAATCAACCAATTGTTATAGTCTGTATCAGTTTGCGAACGTAGCGATGGAGTGGCGGACGTGTGTAGTTATATTGTGTGTGACGGCTGTTTTGGCTGACGACGAATGGCGGGAAGTGAACACTGCGCAAGGACCGGTGCGTGGGCGCAAGCACTCAAGCGAGGATCTATTTACTTTCTTCAATATACCTTACGCCACCGCACCCGTAGGTGTAGACAAGTTTAAGGTAATCATAGGTGCAAATGTCTTAGTAAAGAGCTCTTCGTTGATTCTATTCTGTTGTGTATTTTTTTGAATTTTTCCATTATTGAAATATACAGGGTGTTTGGTGCATCGTTTGCCAAATCGAATAGGCCGAAAGGAGAGGTCATTTGCTATTTTTTTACGCCCAATAACTCATTCTCTGCCACACCGGTTTTTTATAACTCTTTAATTAAAATTTTGAAAATTCGAAAATTCAGCATTTAGGGTCAAATAAAAAAAAAAATTGGTTTAGACTTATAATTTCGATTTCATTTTGATGTGTAGGTACTGTTGTATGATTCTATAAAATTCAAAATTACTTGCTAGTTACAATTACTTTATTTTTTAATAGCTCGTAAAGTTTTTGTAAAAGAAAAATAAACTTAAAACTCAACTTTAAATTGCTATAAAAAAAAGCGATCGGGATCTTCCAATTCTTATAAAAAGTTTTCTAGTCCGTCCCCTTACCAACGGTATGCAATATGCCCAAAAATAACCTTAAATGCCTTTTAATTTTTAACTAAATGTGTAATCGAGACAATTGGCTGATTCTCGATATTACAGTATGAACAGTAGTTTAGCATAAATAACATGCTTCAAGTAAGTAAATCGATACTGTTATCTTACTATTACGTAGTGTTCTATCTTTTTCTTAAACAGGGTAACAATTAGACACGAATTCGAAAAAAAAAAAACATTTGTCAAGAAATCACAAATCTTGTTCGAATTGTCCGCCACTGTTGCGAATATGCATTCGCAACAGTGGCGGACAATTCGAACAAGATTTAAATAATAAAATTTTGAAAATTCGAAAATTCAGCATTTAGGGTCAAATAAAAAAAAAATTGGTTTAGACTTATAATTTCGATTTCATTTTGATGTGTAGGTACTGTTGTATGATTCTATAAAATTCAAAATTACTTGCTAGTTACAATTACTTTATTTTTTAATAGCTCGTAAAGTTTTTGTAAAAGAAAAATAAACTTAAAACTCAACTTTAAATTGCTATAAAAAAAAGCGATCGGGATCTTCCAATTCTTATAAAAAGTTTTCTAGTCCGTCCCCTTACCAACGGTATGCAATATGCCCAAAAATAACCTTAAATGCCTTTTAATTTTTAACTAAATGTGTAATCGAGACAATTGGCTGATTCTCGATATTACAGTATGAACAGTAGTTTAGCATAAATAACATGCTTCAAGTAAGTAAATCGATACTGTTATCTTACTATTACGTAGTGTTCTATCTTTTTCTTAAACAGGGTAACAATTAGACACGAATTCGAAAAAAAAAAAACATTTGTCTAGAAATCACAAATCTTGTTCGAATTGTCCGCCACTGTTGCGAATGCATGCGCGGCATCTTCGTCTTGTCCCGACTGTAGTTGTGCGTAAACGTATTTCTGATAGTGTAGTTTCTTTGGTTTTGATAGTTACGAAAGCCGTATCAATGAGTTGGACTATATCATCCTTAGTCTCAACTTCCGTGGCGTAGATAATTTCTTTGGCTTGTCCCTAGACGGAAAAATTGTTAATGAGAAATTTGTTTTTGAACTGTCATTTAAATAAAATTTAATTACTTAAAGCCACTTATAGAATAATTAAAACCAAATATTTACAAAAAAAGTACTAGTTGATAAAAAATAAACTAACTGACGCCCTAAGCTACCATGAGGAGGAATTTTATTTTATATTATCTTTTCCAGGCACCTCTTCCGCCGCCTGTTTGGTTGGAACCATACGATGCTGTCGACAAGCAAGTTATATGTCCACAACCTTCGCTTCCTCTTTTTGACTTGCCAGAAACTTTTGTAAGACAAGAGAATTGTCTGATTGCCAATGTATATGCTCCAAACACGAACAAGAAGAACCTTTCGGTTGTAGTGTACGTTCACGGAGGAGCTTTTGTAATGGGCTTTGGTGAAATGCTTAAAGGAACACAGCTGATGAAGAAGAAAGATGTGATCATCGTTACGTTCAATTATCGTGTTAGTATTCACGGGTTCCTTTGTCTAGGCACCGAGGATGCACCAGGCAATGCTGGCATGAAAGACCAGGTGGCGCTGCTGCGCTGGGTAAAAAAAAACATTGCCAGCTTTGGGGGTAACCCTGATGACGTCACCATTGCAGGTTACAGTGCAGGGTCGGCAGCAGTAGATCTGTTAATGCTATCAAAATCAGCTGAAGGATTGTTCCACAGAGTCATACCTGAAAGTGGTGGAAACCTGGCTGCATTTGCAATTCAACGGGATCCTCTAGAGATTGCTAAAACTTATGCCAGAACACTCAACTTCACGAATGTAGACGATATTTATGCATTAGAAAAGTTTTACAGGACAGCTCCAATGGAACTGTTAACTTCAGATTCATTTTTCGAAAGAACCGATTCAACTTTCTTGTTTTCGCCATGTGTGGAGCGTGATACAGGAGATGGAGCATTTCTGACAGAATCTCCTCTGACTATATTTAAGAAAGGCAACTACAAAAAGGTACCTGTGTTGTATGGTTTCGCTAACATGGAAGGATTGTTGCGAGTTAGCTCCTTTGATCTGTGGAAGAACAGGATGAACGAAAAGTTTTCTGATTTCTTGCCGCCTGACTTGAAGTTTGAATCTGATGAAGAAAGAGAAGAAGTGGCTAATAAGGTCAAGAAGTACTATTTTGGAGACAAGCCAGTCGGTGAAGACAACATTTTAGGATATGTTGATTTCTTTTCAGATGTTATATTTGCTTATCCCATACTTCGAGCTACAAAATTGCACGCAGACGCTGGCAACAATCAAGTCTATTTGTATGAATATTCTTTTGTGGACGAGAATGTACCCTTCGTGCCACACACTAAGATACGAGGTGCCGACCACTGCGCTCAAACCATTGCCGTGTTGGATGGTATTGGTAACTTTATGAATCCAGATGAGTCTCTTGCGAGTCCAGAGTTTCAGAAAATGAAGAAGATGGTCCGAGAGATCTGGCACAACTTCATTAAAACTGGGTAAGTTAAATAAGAAGGTAAAACGTAGGTAGGGCGTGGTTTTATTATCCTTACTTTTTTTTTAAAGTGTAATCAGGCCCTGGTTAGATTTTAATTCTTACGCAACCAGTTACTTAAATAAATATTAACAGACTAATTTGAACTCAGAGCGTTTCACTTTATTCCTCATATTCTTTTCTAAAGTGATTGTTTGGAAATAATCATCATAATCTACCTAGCCTTTTTCCAACCATGTTGAGATCGGCTTCCAGTTTAATCGGATGCAGCTGAATATCAATATTTTACGTAGAGTTTGTCTGACTGCCACCACTTGACTATGCACTGACTAATGCGGTAGGTAAGACTGGTTGCAGACTTTCAGTTGTTTTAATAGTTTGGAAATCAAGGTTTACGCTTTGAGTAGCACTTACCACACACTGGTCATTTACGCATTATATTTGATATCTTACAGGAAGCCTGTACCTGAAGGGTCGTCGCTGCCAACGTGGCCGGCAGCAGGCGCGGACAGGTCACCACACATGGACCTGGGTGAGAAGTTGGAACTCCGTGGGGTGCTCTTAGAAGAACGCACTCGCTTCTGGGATGGCATCTATCAGAGATACTACCGGGATGCGGTGCCACCACCAACACCCCCACCAAAACCACGTGTTGAATTGTAAAAGGGGGACCTGCCTATAATATTGGTGTCCAATGTACGTGGAATCACCAATTCTGTAACTGCAGAAATGGATCAAAAACATAAGAATGTCTTAGACGTAATAAATTCGACGTAATAGATTTTGTCGACGTTTTCTAAGTACACCTGTGGGCCTATGTAAAATAAAAGTATTTTGATTGATTTTTGATTTAAAGTTTTTACGTTACTTATAAGATCGCACATAATTTGCAACGCATTTTCATAAGGAGAATTGCTTTTTTATTTTAAATTTAATAATTAGGTAGGTACCTACTTCCTTTTAAATCACACTTCCCTAAAAAGTTCGATAATGTGAATGACTTGTCTATGGCTGTCTGTCACGTAATCCTAATATTATCCAAATATCTTTGTCTTGATTCCTATTTCGAAAACATCACACGGTATCGGGCCACTTACAAACACACCTTTATTTTATGGCTTGACTGCCTGACAAGTTACCGTAATGAATAACGAAACGTCCTTTCTTCCTTCGAATCGTAAAACAATATTGGACCACTCGGAAAGGCAATATTTATTTTTTGATAGTAAATGCACTAGGGATAAGAGCCGGCTGACAGGCCAAATGTAATTAATATTTTAACCCAATTCCTGAGGAATTTCAAAAAAATATGCGATTTCTCAGCGCATTCTGCAATACTAGCGCAACATCTGGTTCCCATATTTTTACCTTAACAGACCTTCAAGACACTTGAGACATCGCACAAATAGGGAAATGGACTCGAGACAGTTTGTTTTACACAACGGAAGAGTTCGGACGTGTTAATCTATCGGTACTAAGTCAGGGTGGCTGGTTTATGACCTTAAATTGCTAGGACGTCCTAAGTTAGGCTAGTGAAGTAAGCGTAGTCTTAGTACCAAGATGGACCTGTCCCAGAGAACTGTCGTAAGAGAGATCTTTTTCAATGAACACGTGGCATGCAACAACAACAACCTCCTCAACCTTGTGACTACAATAACCTTTTAGCTCATAGTAGCGGTTTGGCAGCAGTGCAGAGGAGCTGAAAACAATCATCAGCATGGCGGAGTAGCTTCTTCATATGAGCACAATGTATACTATTATCTCATGTGTTATATCCACCTCCTAATCCGTACCTTGGCAAATATCCGTCAGTTGCGTTTGGCTATTGGGAGACCCCTACAACCTAACCAAACGCAACTGACGGATATTTGCCAGGGTAAATAGGTCTAGTATCTGTCGCACCACGGTTGTGCGTTGTTTCATCGCTAATTGTTTAATCGAATATCGTTTCACATAATTTGTTTCTCCTGTTATCATTTCATAGAATAATCAATACGCAGAATACTTACTTTGAAGAAATTTAAATCTTCGATTTTTAGAATATTCATATCATGGAATTACAAATCAAATATTCTTTATCCACATATTGTTTGTTTCACATAAAACTTATTACCAAGAATAACATTTAATCGAATGACGTTTCAATTCATACCTATGATAAAATTAATACCCTCCTATAAAATTACAATACCGAGTTCACAAAAATAATACGGGTAAATTCTTGTGAAGCGGGAAAATAATCTTGTTATTCTCACTAATACTGTCCATGCTTGTTGCATGTTGCATGCAAGATTCAAGCAAGCAAGCAACTTGCAGCGTGCAAGCATGCAGCATGCATGATGCATGCGACATGCATCAGGCATGATTTTTTGCCACGGCTCCGGCGCTGCGGGGCTCCGGCGGCCCCACGCGAGCTTATCGTCGCAGATGGTATTAACGTTCACCACCGCAGCTTTGGCTTGCTTTGGCATTCAGCCGCGGCTGGGAGCGTTAACAACCACCTGCTCCTCAGCTCGTCCGCGTCGCGCCGTCTCGCCCTCCGCGCCTACGCGGGCTTAAATTACACTCTAGGGGTAGGGCAGACAAGACTACGTGGAGTCGTTTCTGCAGTCATTCATTTCTGTCACTAACTTTTGTAGCACAACATATTGACTTGTAAAGACAATATTTTAATTTAAGGTAAACAATTTCGTTGAAATAGAATACCATGGAAATATACATCGAACAAACAATATTCGGTAAAAAATAATTCTACTATTTGATAAGTTTGCTAAATAAATAAATCTAAATATAAATAATTTAAGGGTGACTGACTGACTGACTGACATAGTGATCTATCAACGCACAGCCCAAACCACTGGACGGATCGGGCTGAAATTTGGCATGCAGGTAGATGTTATGACCTTGGCATTTCCTAAGAAAGGATTTTGATAAATTTCACCCCAAAGGGGATAAAATAGGGGATGAAAGTTTGTATAAATCTTCTTAGATTTTCGACTGATTGAACTGAAATTAAAGATTGGAGCTACTATGATGAAGACATCCGCTTAAATGACCCCACCACCTGGACAACCACCCACAAATAAAAAATCTTTAACTTACTTACTTACTTTAACTATTTTTTTCTTGGGTGCTGGGTTTTTGGGTGCAAAGGAAAGCGTTACATCGCAATATAGTGGAAGCCACTATATTAACTGGGTGTGCGAAAGGCGAAACTGTATTTATACCAAGAATCCTATTAATACCTAATAATATCCCGTTCACTCATCCACTCATCAATTTGGGAAACTCTACTCTCCCAAGAAGTGCCACTAGACTACATCAAAGTCCTAAAAAATATCTACGAAAACAGTACTAGCAGAGTGAAGCTGGAAACTACAGGACCACCCATACAAATAAGTAAAGGTGTACAGCAGGGAGACCCGCTCTCGCCAACTATCTTCATAGCGGTGTTGGAGGCCATCATTAGCAAACTAAACTGGGAAATTTTGGCATAAATATAAATGGATGTTACTTAAATCACTTGAAATTTGCCGACGACATAGTCCTGCTATCCGAAAGTACAAATCAACTGCAAGTAATGATAAACACTCTACCCGGTAAAATGTCCACGCTACTATGGTAGCCCAAAACAAAATACAGTCCACGCTACCATAGTAGCCCATACAGTCAAATGTCCACGCTACCATAGTAGCCCAAAACATTAGTTCCGAAAAAACTCACTTACAAATGTTCCACGTCGCACTGTATCTATGGTTTTGCCCTCTATATTTTCTGTATTAAATTCCGCGTCTATGGCAAAAACAACGAGAATCTCAGCCGTACAAAATGAAATGTCAAAAAAGTTTTAAACGTCAGGTGTCAAATTTCACCGTATTGAGTTGTTGTGATATCATTTCCCTGGTTTTAAAACGTGAGTATTATTTTATTTTAACCCAATATATATAGTGTTATATATCAAAATAAACCTCGTTAATCAAGCTTTACGAATATCTAAAAACGTCGTAGGTTAAAAGTCTGTTGAAACGACAATATCGAAATGTAAAAGAGGCGCCATGTCGAGCGTGGTATTTTGATAATGTTTTTTTAGAAATTATTGAAAAAATAGTTAATAAAGTGCTGGTGTTATGAAAATTGGTTCAATTAAGTAATTATTAGTGTCTCCGCAATATAAAACAGTGAAAAAAAACGAAATCGTAGTGATTTTTTTACGAAAACACGACAAAATCAATAGGTGTATAGAATTGATCAGAGCAGGGGTTGTTTGGTTTGGTTAATTTGGCTACTAATAAAGTGCTAAAGTAAGGACAAATGGCTATTAAAACAAAGCTTATACAGGGTGTAACGGAAAGGGTATATACATACTTAAGGGTGTGCTTCAGACCATCAAATTGAACATGTTTCTCCACAAACAAACATCGTAATAACGAAAAAATTATCTGCTGCCCCATAGAAAATTTAAATACCTATTCGACCAAATGTATGGGGCTGCTGATATTTTTTTCGCTATGACGATGTTGGTCCGATGGAGAAACATGTTTAGTTTGATGGTCTGTAGCACACCCTTAAATATGTATATACCCTTTCCTTTACACCCTGTATAGTCTAGTTTAATTATACATAGGTTTTATTGATACGAATTACAATTCTAGCTGGAAAAACTTTAATTCTTGTTGGAGAAACTGAAATTCAACGCAAATTCTCAAGTTTTCATTTTTTTTTTAATACTTATATCTAGTTGTCGTAATTAGTTTTAAAGTAATTAGATTCTGTATATTTTCAGCTATACACACGTATTTTTTGTTTTCGTTTAGCTGCAGTAGTTTACGAGAAAATAAGCTTTAAATGGGAAGTGGCGCGGGGGTCTTGCGCGGCTAAAACTTCCGAGTGCGCGCGGTAGCAGCGTTAGAGCGGGGTAGCATGTTGACCTTGAACATTTGGTTTAGATCTGATTTTTAAACCTACTTTACAACTTTCTTCGTGTAGCCGCTTGCTGTTCATTAAATTAGATCGAAATGGAAGGTAGAACCGTATATTCGAATTTCAATTAGAACAAACTTTATTGTTCAGTGGTGAAGACAACACCTTATTATTCAAGGTTTGATTAAAAAAATGATATTGTTCAGCCGATATTGATATTGTTCAGTTGTGGTATTTTCAGATATAGCCATTCAAATATAGCATTTTTATTACAGTCGTACGAAAAGGTGAGAATAGTTTTAGTATTTATTTATTTTTTTATTAAAACTTTATGCACAAGTATAAAAAACACTGTACAAAGGCGGACTTAATGCCTTGGGCATTTTTTACCAGTCTACCTTAGGGTGATGCAGAGAGAAAACATAGTAGGTGCAGCATAACAAATGGTAATAAAACATTTACAAATAAAATATAACAATAAATATATATATAATATAACGATAAATACATATATGTCGCAGTCTGATGATTTTATTCCGTTAGACACGGTCATCATGTGGGCAGAACATGGGTTTCGTGCAATGAAAACACACACACACTGTACACTGCTTTTATCGAACTAACAAATTACTTGAAATTACAATCCAACACGATAACACTAGGCACCATGAATCGGGTTACAGTTTCGGGACGTCTTGACTCCGCGGTGGTCAGACTCAGACCGTCCGCCTCGCTGGGAGCTCGAAACATCACGACTCTGTAGTAAGCGCGCTTAGGTGTGGGTAGACTGGTAAGTAGGTCGCTTGACCTTTGGCGCGCTTTCGATTCATAGTCAGTCTTGTATCCGTAATAATGACTCCGACTCCAACACGGCCATCCTGCTTGCACACGTCCTCGTGTGATGGGTACCCTGCAAACAAATACTCCACGACAGAAATTTGTTCCACTCGGTCACTCCTGACCAAACTTTAGATTCAACGGGGTGGTGGGAATAAGAACATTGTAGAACTAGCCGTTTCGTTTTAACCGAACCGATTGGAAATAATCGAAACTACAATAATGATAACCCTGGGCCATGTACCATAGTCGTTCAAATCAACCTTTAAAACTCTACTGCAACAACAAAACTACCAAGATTATAGAAACCCTCGAGTAAAGCCACTAACGCCGCGGCTCTCTAGCCGACCAGCAATCGCATTGCTCTCACGCATCCAACGCATGGATCAAAACTAATTAGATCCAACAAAAAATTAGGGCAATTAAAATGCAAGAGCAACCAAGCACCTCTTCATCCATCTAATTACCACATAAAGCAGGAATCTCATCCGTGGCCTATGGGCACTCAGGCCCTCCAACAAACCTCTGTTTGTTTTACTACGTTCCTCATGAACGCCGAGTCCCACATGCATGACTCTATGGTTTCTACAAGACCCGACCTCCGCCAGAGCCACCCGCGCACCGCGCATCCACGGACTACTATATGCAGACACCGACTTCTAACGGACTACGGCTACGAAATGGCTACTGGTACGGTCTGACCATCCGAACCAAGATTCCACACTATCTCTCAACTCTAAATCATTTACTTCAAACGGTAACGGTACTTGGCCCTCGGGCATTCTCCTTAACCCATCATGTGCATACTTGTAAGTACGCTTAGAACTTAATGATCTCAATGTGTAGCGATCCCCCTCTAGTACTTCGACTGGTACGTGACCCGCTAGCATCTTCCTTAGCCTACCGCGTGCGTATCTGTAGGTACGCTTAGAATTTAAAGCTTTCCGTGTTAAGGATAACCGTCTAAAACCTCAATCACTCTAAACAGACCTTTAATCTTTAACAACCCAAAATCACCAATCGCAAAACGTTTCATTTTGCCATCGTTTCGTCTACTCGGCACACTTGTCATGTTGAGCTAAGCTAACCCGTCGCGCCTATACGAACCGTGTACCACCGGCTCGTCACCTTAGGTACCGGGTACAATTCGGCTTGTACTTTAGCGGAGTGAGACTTCGCTACTTAGCACGTAACGCAGCTATTTACGAATTTTCAAACGTACTGAGACTTTCCCGGGAACTAATTATAATCGAAAGGCTTTTCAGTCGTCTTTTTAGCACCAAGGTGAACGATAAGGGTCGTGGAAATTACTGTTTACCGACCATCGGAGAACACGAGCTAAATAAGATACGCATTTAGACCTACCATTGCGTTGAATATGACAGTGAAAGACGCCTGAACTTAGCACTTAAGTCTTGGCTACTCATTGCCAGTTACATTAGTTGCGATAAAAGTTAAATACCGATTGAAACTTGTTACCACTATTATGCCTCACCGAACGTACACAAAAGATTTTCATTAACGAAAATTCCCTTGCCGTCATGTTTGCAACAAAACACCGATTTAAAATCTCGCCACCTAACATGACGTCACTTTGTAAATAATTATCAGGCAAACATTGCAACAAAGTTTCGATAGGGTATTCGTTAAACGCTACACAACATAAAATCTGTTCTGTACTGAATACTCGTGTCTGAACTATACCAGTCTTAGCAACATCGTGACTAATATGTTTGCCATTAAATTTCGATGGAAAACTTTCTTTCACCAACAAGTATTCAGAATCAGAATAATTAGTAAACCGTAACAACTCACCCCTGTGTTGCAACGTGCCCGCGATGTTGCTTGTACGACGCAGACATCGACGCGGCTCGGCACTCCGCCGTCAGCAGGCCCGCTGCACACTGCCAGCACTGTATGTCGCCACCGACGCACGTACGCCAGACGACTACGGCGACGATGAACCGGCATGACACTTGACGCACAGCAAGGGCTTCGCGGCCCCTTGTCGCTTGCCCGATGCCCGTAGCAGCCGGCACAGGCAGCGGCTTCTTCGTGCGACAATCGTTGAGTCCTGGTTTCTCCCTGGTCCGCAAGCATGGCACTAGATTTGCGGTAGCGATGAACACTTGTGACGTTTTTCTTTTCCTTCGTCATGGTCAGTGCGCATTATCTTTAGGGGTTCTCCTTTGGTTTGTCACTACTCAGGTTAATGACGGTAGTCGTAAAAGTTACGGCGCACACGAATCTGGCCTTGAACAATTATTTAAACTGGTACCACGTCAAACCTGGATAGGTTCTCAGTGTTTCGCAAACATTTGTGTTCAAGGTACATCTAGAAATTCGGTAGTACATTTTGGAGGTACACCGTAGATGGAAAATCACCTTCGTTTTCCGAGGCACATCAACTAATGACCACAGTACACCAGTGTGCCGCGGCACACTATGTTACAGCACTGTTACAGCACTGTTACACTATGTTACAGCACTGTTACACTATGTTACACTGTGTTACACTATGTAGATACGGAGCCCTTCAACGCCTTGCTTAACGTCCAAATAAGCTGGATTCCTTCCACTGCACTCAACAAGAAAAAATCAAAAGTCACTTCATTCAAACTAGGCTTATAATCAGCACTTTTTGAACGTCAAAATTACAAGGTCACAGTCCCCCAAAACGCCCGCCCTTCGCCACTTCCTAAGTGTTTTAGCTGGGAAGAAGAAGTGGCGGAACAAACTCCCCAGCAACACATCTGTCTGTTAGGTTAGAAGAACCAGATTTTACACAAAACAAGTCAGCGATGGATGACGCATTACTAGCGCGCATCGCACTCTGTGAAATGTGGGTATTCTATTAGGTACACTCTGCCTAACCCTTCAGAGATTACAAGCGTGATGATATGTTATGTTTTGTCAGGATCAAAATCCGCTAACACACTTAACAAAAACACTAACCGCCAACACTAGCTTGCTGTTCACTGGCTGAGTTTAAGTTCGTATCGCGAGTGCAATTATTCGTTTTGCATTTCAAAAAGTAACCGTCACTGATTGTTATTGTCACTGTTCTCGCGTGTGATTGCATTAACACGATTTGATCGCACTTCTGATGTCGCAGTCTGATGATTTTATTCCGTTAGACACGGTCATCATGTGGGCAGAACATGGGTTTCGTGCAATGAAAACACACACACTGTACACTGCTTTTATCGAACTAACAAATTACTTGAAATTACAATCCAACACGATAACACTAGGCACCATGAATCGGGTTACAGTTTCGGGACGTCTTGACTCCGCGGTGGTCAGACTCAGACCGTCCGCCTCGCTGGGAGCTCGAAACATCACGACTCTGTAGTAAGCGCGCTTAGGTGTGGGTAGACTGGTAAGTAGGTCGCTTGACCTTTGGCGCGCTTTCGATTCATAGTCAGTCTTGTATCCGTAATAATGACTCCGACTCCGACATATATAATATAACGATAAATACATATATAATATAACGATAAATACATACATAAACTATTAACAACAATTTAATTATGAGATGAATCTGCCAGCATCTTAAGTAAGTGTTCCCGAGCTTTAACTTTAAATGTGAACCGACTGTTGGCCAACCTGACGTTCAGAGGGAGCGCATTCCAAAGGAAGACAGCCTGGACAAAGAAAGACGATTTGAGAAAACCAGAGCGGTGAGAAGGACAACGTAGAAGACGATTGTTGGAAGAACGAAGATTCTTACTGTGCGCAGAGCATAAATATTGAAAATGAGTAGTCACATAAGAAGGAGAAGTAGGCTTATTGAGAAAAGAAAATAGGGTAGTCAAAGCTCTCAACGCTCTGCGCTGTCGGATGGGCAACCATTTTAAAAGTGACCGATGTGCGGATACATGGTCATACTTACGAAGATTAAATACGAATCGAATGCAGTTATTAAGAAGTCGGTCAAGTTTATTGAGGAGATCTGCATTCAGGTCGTAGTAGCACACATCACCATAGTCAATTATGGGGAAGATTAGGGACTGTACAAGCGTTACCTTAATGTGTGATGGGAGAATATTTTTAAGCCGATAGAGCGACCGCAACGTTCCGGTGACTCTCTTGCTCACAATCGCAACCTGCTTACGCCAGTCAAGGCAAGTGTCAACATACAAACCCAGATCCTTGACGTCAGAGCTAAACGGAATGACTGTGCCGTCAAAGGTAACCGGGGGCACCGTTAAGCCATTCAGCCTTCTCAGGCTATGGGGGCTCCCAACAATAAGAGCCTGGCACTATGTTGGGTTAACCGCCACCCCAAAACGATCAGACCAATTTTTGACAATACGTAAATCCCGGTTTAGCTCCTCGATCGCACCGGACAAGTTGTCAAAACTTGCCTGACAGTAGAGCTGTAAGTCGTCAGCGTAAAGATGATACACACACTGAAGCTCGGTAGTTATGAGATCTATAAAAATAGAGAACAAAAGTGGAGATAAAATACCGCCTTGAGGGACGCCAGCATCAAGGTCACACCAGCTGGAGCTAGAGTCACCAGCAAGAACTATTTGCTGACGCCCCTGAAGTATTAAATTTTATAGTATTTTGAGTTCTTAACATGACCTTGGTATCGCAGCAGAGTGGATACAATAAACAACTGCTTCACACACACACTGCACTAAATACTGAATACAGAGCATAGAATAATGGTAGGCCGTTTTAATTTATTTCACAGGTGCCTTCATTGCTTTCCATGTCAGACGCTCAACGATTAGTATCCCTATATATTTAATACATGGAACCGGTTCAAATGACAAGCGGGATAGCTTCTATTACTGACACTGCCACAAGCATGACGTTTTAGTTCTTGGTCAGGTGCAGACCGGCCAGTAATGCATAAACACACTTACTTAGTATTGCTGACATTTGAGGTCTGAAAATTGTCTAGCAGCTAGGTAGCAACCTTTTTACTCCTGAGCTATAATAACGATATCACTCCAGCTTTTCTTATGAAAGATTATATCTATTTCATCCGCGAATGGAAGATGAGCGTCACGAAGTTCAAGGAAGCATAGGCCGTTTATATTGACCAGAAACGACGCAGGGCCCAAAACACTACCTTGTGGTACTCAACAATAAACATAATTTGTCAACATAATTAGGAAAAATCACTGTGATGCTCGCAAATCTGAACTTATTGGTCTCGCTACCCTAGATAGATATACGAGATAGATTGGCCGTGAAATGGTATCAAAAATTTTGGCCAGATACAGAAATTCGCTGACACACTTTTGTTACTAAAAAAATCCTAATTAATTTCTTCATTCAAGTAACAAGGACTCCTAATACACATTACATTAATATTCCAAATGAAATTTAAATACAAATACACTTCTGGACACATCTATTGGTCCACCTTAGAGTTTAGGTTTCGATGGCCCCTACCGAAATATGATTGCTAGATTGAACAAAAACTGTTGATGCAGTTTTAAACCTGATACATTTTACCATCTTTTTCGATCGTATTGTTTTAAATTTGAATTCAGAATACCATACGACATGGAGCTACGCCTAACAAGTTGGATATGCGCCTTGTTAAAGGCAATTGATTTTTGAATAAAAAACATGTTTTATCAAATAAAGGTTTAATTTAATAACGCGTGTTACTTCCATGGGCATCTACCACAGCTCTCATACGATTAGGCATAGAGTTTATCAACCGCTCTATGAAATTTTGAGGGATCATCTCCCATTCCTCTTCTTTGGCAGTTTTCAACTCCTGCATCTTCTGGGCAACTGGCTGACGAGCCCTAACACGTCTTTTTAGCTCGTCCCACATGTGCTCAATGGGGTTCATGTCTGAGCTTCTGGCTGGCCAGTCCATAACTGTGATGTTCACATCCCGAAGATATTCCCTGACGATGCCGGCCGCATGGGCTCTTGCATTATCATGCATAAAAAGGAAAATTGGGCCCACATAGTCCGCGTATGGTATGACGTGAGGTTCTAAGCACTCACGAATGTACCTTTCAGTATTTAATGTTGGCAGCCGTGGTCCTGTAACAACCTCAAGTTGAGTTTTGCCGCTCGCGGATATACCGCCCCAGACAGTCCATGGGCCACCGCCATAAGCAACCCTCTCTTCAAAGCAGCATTGTGCGAAACGCTCTCCCTTACGTCGGTAGACCTTCTTCCTTCCATCATTGCCATGTAACATAATTTTAGACTCATCAGAAAAGAGTACACGGCCCCAATCTTGCTGTGTCCAATTTAAATGACTGCGTGCGAAATGAAGGCGCGCTGTTCGGTGGGCTCGCGTTAGTTTGGGCCCATTAGCTGGCTTGTGTGGTACCATATCGCGTTCTTTTAACCTTCTCCGAACAGTTCGAGCGCTCACAGATACTCTGTGGAAGTCGTGAAGTTGGTTTTGTATCCCAATGGAGGTAAGGTGACGATTTCTCAAGCTGGTCGTCACGATGAATCGATCCTGCCATTCAGTTGTGACCCGAGATCGTGGCCTTCCTTGGCGACGAACAAAGCCGCCAGTCTCTAGGTACCTCCGATAAACATTTCGGACCGCAGATCGACTTAAATTAAGTTGAGCACTCACGTTTCTTTGGCTGTGTCCGGCCTGAATAAGTGCCACAGCTTGGGCGGCGACTTCAGGTGAAGTATCCATAGATTATTGATAGAACCTCACCTTAATGTTAAGAATAAGTAATGTTTGTTGCAAAACCAAAGATATCAATCACTTTTTCAAGAATTAAATCCAAGTAAACCAATAAAACCAAGTTTTCTTAGTATTCGATTATTTGATATCAACAAACAGGCTCCAAATTGTCTTTTGTTTCTTTAAATTCTGTGTTCGAAATTCAAAAAAAGACTATTGAATGAAATTGTGAATGTGCCAGGTTCAAAACTGCATAAAAACTTTTTGCTCGACCTAATATAAAATTTTAGCTAGGACCAAACGAAACTGAAAATACAAGGTGGGCCAATAGATGTGTCCAGAAGTGTAGCTTCCTGCTCATTATTTAGACATGCTGGCAACCACTAGACCAACGCAGAGGTCAGTCATTAATTCAAAAATCTACTTTCTACAATAATCTTCGAAAATGTGATCGTTCGGCATACCAATGATTACCTCAGTATAATTTAAGTGTTGCATCAAAAAAATTGGTAAGGATTTCGAGAACAATACAAAAAAATACAAACAATATTCGCCAGCTACGCAAAAAATACAGAGGTGCGCATAAAAACTTGCACATGGTGTTCATCGACCTCGAAAACGCATGCGACCACCCACCCTGTGAGGTTTTGTGGTGGGCTCTTAAGGAGAAAGTTGTGCCTGGGAAGTATGTGCAGTTGGTCCGAGCGGTTTACAGTCGATGTAGAACCCAAGTACGGTCTACAGCGGGCACTACCGGAAGCTTCAATGCGGCAGTTGGCTTGCACCAAGGGTCGGCTCTAAGCTCTTACCTCTTCCTGATGATAATGGACGCTCTTACGTCGGACATTCAGGAAGAGGGTCCCTGGTGTATGCTGTTTGCCAACGACATTGTGCAAGTAGCCGAGAGTGGCCTAGAGATCCAGACCAGATTGAAGGTGTGGTGGCAAAGACTGGAGAATGTTGGCCTGAAACTAAGTAGAACCAGAACGGACTCCTTGTTTTGTAATTTCGGCGGTCTCTCCAGCACTGTGCCTATAGCCCATACCGGAACGCCCATACCGATCTGCTCTGATTTTCGGTCCTTCAGGTCGCTGGGCAGTGAAGAAGATGGATGAAAAAAGATTGCATGCAGCATAGATGAGAATGTTGAGATGGATGTGTGGAGTGACTAAAATGGATAAAGTTGGAAATGAGTATATAAGAGGAAGTTTGAAAGGGGCGCCTGTTACAGAAAAGATGAAAGGGAGTCGTCTGTCTTGGTATGGACATGTGATGAGGAGGGATGAAACACATGTGACTAAAAGAGTGATGAATATAAATGTGGACGGATGGAGAAGGAGAGGAAGACCAAAGAAAAGATAGATGGATTGTGTGAAAAATGACATGAAGGCAAAAGGAGTAAATGATAGCATGACGAATAACCGAGGACAATGGAGGAAAAAGAAGTGTTGCACCGACCCCAAATAAAATGGGATTAGCGCAGGAAGATGATGATGACAAAAACGACACATTCCAACTTTGTCTCTTACTTTGTTTGTCGTCCACAATGATGTACTTTTTGGTCTTCTACGGTTTCCCCCTAAGTGCTTATTTACGCAAACGCAGCGTGACGAGCGGTGCGTCGAGCGACGCGGCCCGCTTTAAATTCAAACATTATGGCGATGTATGAGAGCGTTTACGGAGAAGCGGTTTGACGCGCGTTTGCTTGAGATGTAAGAGTTGCCCGCGGCGTTATGTCACACGGACAAATACAAACATATGGCAGTGCTCGGGTTCGATTTCCACACGGAACAAGTTTACAACGTCGTAGTTTTATCTAAAAATAATGATTTTGTTTTTATTTTAAAGTTAACAGTGTTTTTTTTTTTGTAAATTGTTAAATTTTTATTTGTTATTTGCGATTGTTTGATTTGCGATTTGTTTATGAACCATTCAAAAGAGAATGGTTCAAAAACAAAAAGTTAATTATTATTATGCTACATATTTTGTTATGATTTGAAAATTATAATGCTTTAAAAAAATATAACTTTTTACAAAAAGCAATTTTACAACATAAAAAAAAATCAAAAAAAAAATCAATAAGAACATAAGAACATCCGCTGCTAAGATTACGCCCTAAATAGGACCAACAATATATTCCGGCCCAACGATTAGGCCCCGTTTGTTGCATCTAGATTTGTATCGAAAAAACTTCGAAAAAACATTAATATAACTGGCAACATCTCTAAATGTACCGTCTATGGTCCCCTTTTATGGATACAGTATTAAATTCCGCGTCTAAGGCACAAAGAACGAGAATCTCAGCCGTACAAAATTAAATGTCAAAAAAGTTTTAAACGTCAGGTGTCAAATTTTACCGTATTGAGTTAATGTGATATAATTTCCCTGGTTTTAAAACGTGAGTATTATTTTATTTTAACCCAATGTATACAGTGTTATATATCAAAATAAACCTCGCTAATCAAGCTTTACGAATATATATATAAACATCGTAGGTTCAAAGTCTGTTGAAACGATAATATCGAAATGTAAAAATGGCGCCATGTCGAGCGTGGTATTTTGATAATGTTTTTTTAGAAATTATTGCCAAAATAGTTAAAATGGTGCTCGTATTATGAAAATTAGTTCAATTAAGTTATTAGTGTCTCCGCAATATAAAACAGTAAAAAAACGAAATCTTAGCGAATTTTCACGAAAACACGACAAAATCAGTAGGTATCGAATAGAATGAGAGGAGGGTTGATTGTTTTGGGTGATTGTGCTACTAATAAAGTGCCAAAGTAAGGGCGTATGGATATTAAAACAAAGCTTATATAGTCTAGTTTAATTATAAATAGGTTTTATTGATACGAACTACAATTCTAATTGGAAAAACTAGACATTCTTATTGGAGAAACTGAAATTCAACACATATTCTCAAGTTCACATTTTTTTTCGAAATACTTATATCTAGTTGTCGTAATTAGTTTTAACGTAGTAGATTCTGTATAGTTTCAGCTATACACACGTATTTTTTGTTTTGGTGTAGCTGCAATAGTTTACGAGATAATAAGCTTTAAACGGGAAGTGGTGGGGGAGGCTTACGCGGCAAAAACTTCCGAGTGCGCGCGGGCGTATTAGCGGGGTAGCCATGACTACCGCCGACTTTTCAATGGAATAGAAAATTATTACTGTGGTTCGATCCTGCAATTTTTGATTCGCAGTCCGGTCGCAGTGCCACCAGGTGACTTACTGACACTTAAAGAGCTCATTTACGCACACGCGGCGCGTCGGGCGGAGCGGTGCGCGGCGCGGCCCGCTTTAAATTCGAACATATGGCGATGTATGAGAGCGTTTACGGAGAAGCGGTTTGACGCCCGTTTGCTTGAGACGTAGGCGGCCGACGCGGCGTTATGTCACTCGGACAGAAACAAGTATACGGCAGTGCCCGGATTCGATTCCCACACGGAACAAATTTACAACGTCTTATTTTTATCCGAAAATAATCGGGTTCAATCTTTTAAGCTAAATTAAAACCATTTGGTGATGACCGATTGAGCTGAAATTTTGCACACATCTTTGGTTTTAAGCACAATATATTCTTATGAGAGACATAACTTAATCCTGCAGCTTGGATCGTCTCCTCTCGAGAGAACTCCTCAAAGGTTAATAGCACAGACACGAAAATTTGTATAGAAGTTCATTTCTGATGGATAAACATGAATTCTATTATGATCTCATCCTGCAGCCAGGATCGTCTTCTCACCAGGGAACTCCTGAAAGGTTAACTAGGTCATATAGGCAGTCAAAGGTCGCTTCATTTCAAATATGTGTATGCAGCTGCAATCGGGGTAGACTGGAAGCTGACCCCAACACAGTTGGGAAAAGCTAGGCCAACATATGATTATGATGATGGCTGAAAATCGGCAATTCATAAGCCTTTTCTTCAAGGAACGATAGGTTATTGTTTCAAATCGGTTCAGACAATAAACAAATGTTACTGTCCAGTTTAAAAAGGTTTTCGATGATAGGCCGTGGGTCGAGTCACTTGAGTGTAGCCGTGAACAGCCCGGCACAGTTATGAACCAGAACACTCAGGGCAAGAGTCTTACTCGTATTTGTAGAGTTTTGTTAAAACATTGGTTTCATAGTTTTTGGGGTTGATATACCAAGCTTTCTAAGTGTCCAAAAATATTCTCGCATAAAAGTATTAGTCGGAGAAGGGACAAGATAAACAAAATTCGAAAGAAATGGCAGGCTCAGCTGTGGGACAGAGCAGGCTCATAGAAAAAATAATTAAACAGTGAATACCAAATAACCTCATAGCCATAATTACATATAACCACACCTCCAAACCATAATCAAACTACAGAATTCTTTTTTTTTTCCTAATCTTACTGTTATTATTTTAGTAATATCTCCGAAACTATTCACCGCTGCACTGGAAAATGTATTCAAGGTTCTGGACTGGAGAGAGCTAGGCATCAACGTCAATGGCGAGTACATTTCTCACCTTCGATTTGCCGATGATATAGTGGTCATGGCTGGAGACCATGGAGGATCTCAGTACAATGCTCGATGACCTCAGTAGAGCTTCCGAAAGAATGGGTCTTAAAATGAACATGGATATAACCAAGGTCATGTAACACCCACTCCTATCAAGATCGGAGACTCTACTATCGAAGTTGTAGACGATTATGTCTACCTGGGACGAACGGTCCAGTTGGGTAGGTATAACTTTGAGAAATAGGTCAATCGTCGAATCCGACTCGGCTGGGCAGCGTTTGGGAAGCTGCGGGGTATCTTGTCGTCCAACTTACCGCAGTGTCTCAAGATGAAAGTCTATGACCAGTGTGTGTTGGCAGTGATACATACGGGACCGAAACGTGGTCGCTCACAATGGGCCTCATCAGAAGGCTTAAGGTCACCCAAAGGGCAATGGAGAGGGCTATGCTTGGAGTTTCCTTGCGTGATCGAATCAGAAATGAGGACATCCGCAAGAGAACCAAGGTTACCGACGTAGCCAAAAGAATTGCCAAAATTAAGTGCCAGTAGGCAGGGCACATTGCTCGCAGAACGGATGGCCAATGGGGTCGAAAAGTTCTAGAATGGCGACCGCGAACCAGAAGACGATGCGTTGGAAGGCCTTCCACTAGGTGGTGGACCGATGACCTGGTGAAGGTTGCGGGGATCCGCTGGATGCGAGGCGCGCGGGACCGGTCAATGTGGCGTCACTTGGGGGAGGCCTATGTCCAGCAGTGGACGTCTTTCGGCTGAAATGATGATGATGATGATGATGTATCTTACTGAGATCCTGGCCATTCCACTAACCTTCGAATAGTTTAAAACAAAATTCACAATAAGTACAATATAAATTAGAATAGCGAACTAATTCCTAATTTAAATATGGGAAAAAATCGGCGCGTCAGAATGTACGAAAAAAAAATCAGATTAATATTATAAAAGCTTAAAAAAAGAATATATGTAATTAATATGTATTGTAAACGCTCGTACGCACGTACACAAAAAACAAATTTATTTTAATTTTCATCTTTGGATTTCTTAATTTAATTACTCGAGTTGATCGAAATTTACAAAAATAACTTCTTTCACTCAATCAAATATTTAAAAAAATGGACATAACGGCGCATCGACGCTTGCAACCCAACGTGGGACCATTTCCTTGTATTTGAGCGTGTGACATAACGCCGCGTAACGCATAACGCGCTTGGAGCCCAACGTGGGACAATTTCCTTGCATTTGAGCGTGTGACATAACGCCGCGGTGGACGCGGCGTCAACCGCTTGCAGCCCGACGTGGGACTATATTCTTCAACTGTTTTATAACTGACAACCGTCTAATCATGCATTAAAATAGAACGTCTATTTTAACTATAATATTAGTGGTGTAACTAGCCTGGTGGTATTACGGCCGGACTGCGAATCAGATGTTGCAGGATCAATTCTTAAAAAATTTAGATTTTCTTTTTGTTTTTTTTTTGTCTACGCTGTAAAATATTACTTTTTTTGCATATTGATTTATTTTATAATCAATATAAAATATCTAGTTTAATTATATTATACTTTTAGTTTTTGAACCATTCAAAAAACAGATTATCGTGAATAACAAATGAAAATCGAACAAAATATACGAAAATAATTTGAATTTGATAGAATCATACAACAGTACACATCAAAATTAAATCGTTTTAAATTTGGCTTTGAATGTTGAATTAAGGAATTTTTCAAAATTTAAATTAAAAAGTACTTATAAAAAACCGCTCTGGCAAGGAATGAGTTATAGGGCTTGAAGAGATAGCAAATGACTTCTCCTTTCATCCAATTCGATTTGGCAATCGATGCACCAAGCAGCCTGTATAAACAAATAAAAATATATATACAAATATACGGTTGTGCGTTGTTTCATCGCTAATTGTTTAATCAAATATCGTTTCACATAAATTGTTTCTCATATTATCATTTCATAGAATAATCAATGCGCAGAATACTAAGTTTGATGAAATTTAAATCATCGATTTTTGTTTCAAATAAAGTTTAATGTTAAAATATTCATATCATAGAATAACAAATCAAATATTCTGTATCTACATATTGTTTGCTTCACATAAAACTTATTACCAAGAATAACATTTAAACGAATGACAGTATGTTAACGTTTCAATTCATACCTTTGATAAAATGCATACCCTCCTATAAAATTACAACACCGAGTTCACAAAAAAATGCGGGTAAATTCTTGTGAAGCAGAAAAATAATCTTGTTATTCTTACTGATAGTGTCCATGCATGTTGCATATTGCATGCAGCATGCAAGCAAGCATGCAACATGCAGCGTACAAGCAAGCATGCAACATGCAGCAGGCATTATTTCTGTCACGGCTCCGGCGCTGCAGGGCTCCGGCGGTCCCATGCGAGCTTATCGTCGCAGATGTGTTTCACGCTCACCACCGCGGCGTCGGCTGGCTGGCTGAGCCGGCCAGCCTCAGCCGCGGCGGCGAGTGTTAAAACACATCTGCGACTTTGTATTATTTGAAGCTAAAGTAAAATAACGACTCAACCAATTAAAACGATGTCTATAAATAACTTAATTTCAAAAAGAATGTCAGATAATTATAATGTCAAAAAGTAAGTTATGTCAGATGATAAACCAAAGTCAAAGTAGGAGGAATAGGAATAATAGCTTGATTTATGATGGTGTATATGGGCAAGGACTTATTTACATTTAGGTAATAGTATTTGTTAAGATAGGTAAAGCAAAATAACTTTCGCTTCCTTCTCTCACATACTATCGTCTACATTTCTTTTTCATTTATCCTTTCGCAGGTCTGTTGGCAGAAATTTCATATGAAATAAGCAGTACCTTTGAACTCTAATATTTTATGTTTTTTCCCGCGTTGATTGATTGTTTACTGTGTGTACATAAATAGTAAAATAAATAAAAAAATGTAAATAACTTCTAATACAGATTTAAAAAAAAAACAATTATACTTTCTTATTTCTGAGACATTCTTATGTAATTTATTTACGTCTACAGCCACAGAATCACTACCATGAGGTATCAACAGGCAGGTACTCATTTTACAATTCAACGTGTGATATCGAAGGTGGTTTTGGTGGTGGCACAGCATCCCGGTAGTATCTCTGATAGATATTATCCCAGAAGCGAAAGCGTTCTTCCAAGAGCACCCCACGTAGTTCCAGCTTCTCATCCAGCACCATGTGTGGTGACCTGTCTGCGCCTGCTGCTGGCCATGCAGGTAGCGACGACCCTTCAGGCACCGGATTCCTAAAAAGTTCCGAAGTACTTTAGTAAGCTAAAATAATGATCAATCATTTAATGATCTTTAAGTATCTTTTTGCATATCAAAGTTCACAGTTCTAAGACCTTTGGAAATGATAAAATGAAGGCATTACAAACTGGAACTTATTTAACTTACCCAGTTTTAATGAAGTTGTGCCAGATCTCACGGACCACCTTCTTCATTTTCTTAAACTTTGGACTCGCAAGAGACTCATCTGGATGCGTAAAGTTAGCAGTACCATCCATCACGGCCATTGATTGAGCGCAGTGGTTTGCACCTCGTATATTAGTATGAGGCACGAAGGGATCATTTTCGTCTACAAAAGAATATTCATACAAATAGATTTCCTTGTTGCCAGCCTCCACCTGCAATTTAGTGGCCCTAAGCATGGGATAAGCAAATAAAATATCGGAGAAGAAATCAACATATCCTAAAGTGTTGCCTTCACCGACAGGCTTGTCTCCAAAATAGAACTCCTTGATCTTATTAGCCACTTCTTCTCTTTCTTCTTCAGATTCAAACTTCAAGTCAGCTGGCAAGAAATCAGAAAACTTTTCATTCATTCTGTGCTTCCAAATATCAAAGAAACGTATCTGCATCAGTCCTTCCATGTTAGCGAAACCATACAACACAGGTAACTTTTTGAAGTTACCTTTCTTTAGTATACTTAGAGGAGATTCTGTAAGGAATGCTCCGTCTCCTGTATCACGCTCTACACATGGCGAAAACAAGTAGGTAGAATCCGTTCTATCAACAACTGAAACTGAATTCAACAGTTCCAGTGGAGCTGTCTTATAAAACTCTTCTAATGCATAAATATTGTCTACGTTTGTGAAGTTTAGTGTTCTAGCATACGTTTTCGCAATCTCCAGAGGATCCTTCTGAACTGTATATGCGGCAAGGTTTCCACCACTTTCAGGTATGACTCTGTGAAACAATCCTTCAGCTGCCTTTGAAAGCATTAAGAGATCTACTGATGCAGAACCGGCACTACCACCTGCAATAGTGACGTCATCTGGGTTGCCTCCATAGCTGGCGATGTTCTGTTGTACCCAGCGCAGCAGCGCCACCTGGTCCTTCATGCCAGCATTGCCGGGTACGTCCTCGGTGCCGAGACAAAGAAAACCGTGAACGCCTAGACGATAGTTGAAAGTTACTATGATTATATCTTTCGTTTTCATTATCTGTGTAAATTTACTCATTTCACCAAAGCCTACAAAAAAACCTCCTCCGTGAACGTACACTACGACTGAAAGGTTTTTCTTATCCGTATTTGGGACATATATATTGGCAATCAGACAATTTTCTTGTGCTATCATGGTTTCCGGCAAGAGAGGATGAGACATGTTTTGCTGTGGGCATTTGATTTGCTTGTCGATAGCATCGTATGGTTCCATCCAAACAGGCGGCGGAAGAGGTGCCTGGAAAAGAAAATTAATCTTAAAACACCAGCATCAAGCAAATGTTTTGTAATTTGCAAATCTATCGCGGATTTAAACAATTTATCTAAATGTTTATACAGGCTGCACTAAAAGTATCGTGAATGGAATATTTCTACTGTTTCTGTCATATTAAAATCTTTTTAATTGAAAACTCCTTGGTTTTAAAAATCGAATACCATTTATTTATTTAAAAAAATTCTCGGTCTTGTCACAAGATTTTGTCAAACTTTTTTAGTCGTTGAGAAAATGGAATTGACTCGAGAAAATTCAAGAGCGATGATTTATTATGACTTTCGAAGTGGTTTAACACAAAAACAGTGTGTTGATCGGATGATTTCTGCATTTGGTGATGAAGCCTCATCCAAAACCACAATTTATCGCTGGTTTGCTGAATTTCAACGTGGACGTGTCAAGCTCAGAGACGATCCCTGTCAAGGTCGTCCAAAAACTACAGTCACCCAAAAAAACGTTGATGCTGTGCGTAAGCTGATTGAGGAAGATCGACATGTGACATACCGCGAAATTCAGGCAATTTTAGACATTGGCATAAGTCAAATACAAATAATCATGCATGAACAATTAGCTGTAAAAAAGTTGTTTTCCCGATGGATACCGCATTCGCTCTGTGAAGAGCAAAAGCGGCTCGCATTACTTGGTGCGTCAGAACTCTCGAAAGATTCCACGCAGGATCCTCAAATGCTGTATACAATATCGTATCAGGTGACGAATCCTGGATATACGCGTACGAACCCGAAACAAAAAACCAGTCAAGAGTTTGGGTTTCGAAAATGAGTTAAAGCCAACAAAAATTGTTCGTTCACGGAGTGTTGCAAAAAAAATGGTGGCCACGTTTGTCTCCAAAAACGGCCATGTTGCGACTTTTCCTCTTGAGGGACAAAGAACGTTTAATGCAGATTGGTATGCTAGCATTTGTTTGCCACGGGTCGTTTCTGAACTCCGTAAAGAGAACTGCCACCGCCGCATCATCCTCCATCACGACAATGCGAGTTCTCACACCGCGCACAGAACAAAAGAGTTTTTAGAACAAGAAAACATTGAATTATTAGACCATCCGCCGTACAGCCCCGACCTAAGCCCTAATGATTTCTATACTTTCCCTAAAATAAAGAATAAATTGCGTGGTCAGAGATTTTCATCACCTGAAGAAGCTGTGGACGCCTACTTAACGGCCATTTTGGAGACCCCAACTTCCGAATGGAATGGTTGCTTCAATGATTGGTTCCATCGTATGGAAAAATGTGTCAAATTTCGCGGAGAATACTTCGAAAAGCAATAAATACATTTTTAAATAGTAATGTTGTGTCACTTCCTTGATTCCCGAAAATTTCAGTGCCGCCCTCGTAATACAAGCGTGGTCCATACATTTCATTACAGTAAATTAGAATCAATTAATTACGGTCATCTGTCCATAATGACAGTAATTAATTGATTCTTATTACAGCTGAATTCTTTTAGGACACTGACTTCGGGAACGTGAAAAAATCCAAATAAGTATCACTAAAGTCTACAAACAATTTGGCAATGTCGTCTTATGGCATAGAACAAGGCTTCAAAACCTTCTTTATAATTAAATTGTTATGGATCATAATTATATTAGCGACTCAGAAATCTTGACGAGATAATTCTTTACGATCAGCTAACTTTAGCTGTTCTCAAACAAAAAAGCTTAAAATAATGAAATTGAAAGTTGGTTTTTTACTAAGTTTTGTTCCTATTAATGAACACTATCTCTTTTCTCTGTATGAAAAATACAAATCTATTTAGAGTCAACAAAAACTTCATTAAAAAACTAATTCGTATGATTACCTTATATTTATCTTCACCCACGGGTCCTGTGGCATAGGGTATATTAAGGAAAGTGAATATATCCTCGCTAGGGTGCTTGCGCCCGCGCACCGGCCCTTGCGCAGTTTTCACTTCCCGCCATTCGTCGTCAGCCAGAATAGCCGTCGCGCACAAAAGTACCACACACGTCCGCCACTCCATCGCTACGTTCGCAAATTAATTCAGAATAATGCGTTAAGGCGTTTTATATAAGCGACCTGTTATCTCTCCCAGCAGCGAATACCTAGTAGAAGGCGGATAATAAAGATGTCACATAACCATGATTTCGCATATTGTCACTGGAAAGGCAAAATTACTTAACCGCCAAATTGGGCAAATTGAGTTATATACAAATTCGTAATCAGTGATTTTTTCTGCATCGATCTGTTTAGGTAGCATCGCAATCGAAGCACTTTAGTGGCGCTTCAGTAACCCTTAATTTATTAGAATTACCTTGAATGTATGCAAGCCTAGTTCCAAAAACACAATCTTAGTCAATGATTTGGAGAATAGCCTAGTTGCTTCTCTGTCAGAATAATAAAAAATATATATTTATGATTTTACTAGCTGTCCCCGGCATGCGTTTCAATGCACTTTTTACCTACCCTATCTACCATACCCTACCCTACTCTACCCTACCTACCTACCATACCTACCTACCTACCAACCTACCATACCCTACCTACCTACCTACCTACCTACCATACCCTACCTACCTGCCATACCCTACCTACCTACCCTACCCTACCCTACCTACCTACCTACCTACCTACCATACCCTACCTACCTACCCTACATACCCTACCTACCCTACCTACCTACCCTACCCTACCCACCTACCTACCTACCATACCCTACCTACCTACCCTACATACCCTACCTACCTACCCTACTTACCTACCCTACCCTACCTTTCCTGAATTTTCTATGCTATTAACCTCACGGAGCCCGAGACCTTTCCAACGAATGCAAAACCGTGTAAATCGGTTCGTGCGTTCTGAAGTTCGTGGCGTCAGGAAGGAAAATCCGACTTATTTTTATATAGTAGATTAGTAAGCGACCTCGAGGTTGGCTCGAGGTCAAGCGTAAACTTTTTAAAACAGATGTAATTTGTTTCGCGAACCAGCATAGTGGGAATCGGCATAGCATAGCATAGCGGGCATGTTTAATTAAGGAATTATTAAGTTATACCTTCCGATCGTAACCCGCATTCGTTTAGTATGGTTTGCGTGATTTAATAAGGTAGTTTGTTTTGCATCACTGTTACCAATATCTTGGGACCTCGAGGCCAACAGGCCCCGAACAGGGTCGTCGCTGCCGGTGGAAATGTGTCGCATGTGATGGACTCAGTCCATTAACAAGAATGTCATGCGCGCATAATGTGGGGCTGCTGAGGCGACCGCCTGACTGCGCACCGTGATCGGATGCTCTCTTTAATTCAGGTGCTTGAACCAGCTATCAGCCTTGTAATGACTGTCGGATCAAGTGCGGGTCATCCAACGTAACCATAATGTTTGATATCACCGTACTTGATCGGCTACGCCTCGACTCACGCAGTACCTAATAGTTACGCCTGCTTCGCCAATGATCGTGTCGCAGCTGCAAACTTTATCCAATGCTTCGACACGATCCGATCGCAGGGGTGAAGAGGATGAACGCAATAGCCCATCTCTCTGATCAAGGTGCTCAGAGCTTTGAAAAAGGTAAGAGATGGCTGTATCCACATTATTTATATCATACATAAGTTAAGAACTTATTTAGGAAATCTATCTTAACAACAAACTGAGTTTCAGTATAAAACATACTGTTGTAGTCTTATATTATGTATGTCGCCGCAAGAGCGTCTATGTGCTAAGACTATTCATTAATCTTATTAAGAATCAACTTCATAATCCTCTTTTGTCATAATATTGATGAACCTGCCATATCATCTGTGTGGGGGCAGCATAATTATTACGACAATCATTTGACTAAACGCCATCTATTGGCTTGTGTGTTAACTACTGCGCATTAATAGATTCGTTTAGCTTAGATGGCGAGTAATTTATTAAACAAAAGCCAAAACCTAGAACTATAGCTAAAATTAAGATTAGGAAATATTTTCTGATAACTGGGATTTTAGCAATGACAATTTGGATTTTAACAATGGCTAATTTTGTGAGGCGGCAACCCAGTCTTGTGGGAAATAGCGCCGAATAGTCAATTAGTGAATTTATAATTTGTAGCAACAATTAAATCAATTTCTAGAACTAACTACAAACTTAAAAATAATAAGATTATTTTACAGAGTATTTTATTAGTGGTAAACCAGTTCTTTGTATTAAATCCTTTGATCTGCCGAAAATGGTTTTAAGCATGCGATTGTTGTAAAAAGTGATGAAGCTACTAATTTAGCTTGTAACTTAATAACGCTTTTGCATTTGTGAATATTGGTATTGTTTAATTACTAAAATAATTAATTGTGAAGTATTAGTATGGTTATAATGAAGTATTACTGAACCTACTATGTAATAAATTACTGTACTAAACTATTGAGTGTGTGTGCGTACTTCCGCACACTCAGAACCGAAGGCGTAGCGAGATGTCGTTCGAGCTAGCTCGCGATTAGAGAATTGAAATATTAATGAATTGAAAGTAGTTTTTGAAGTGAGCAATAATAAGTTATTAATATGTTAATAAGAACTGTAATAATTGAAAGATAGATCCAAAAGACACACATTACATCAACCATGTTTGAATGGGCGGCTCAACCTATGGAAAGTTTATAAGTGTTAAAGTGCCTGTAACTGGTTTATTAGAAATAAACATAAGGAGTTTGAGCCAAGTGTTGTGTGTGATTTCAACTACCCATCCACCTAATTAGTAATAATGAAGAGTAAAGTTGCACAGTCAGCGACTGAAAGGCAATATGGCGTCGATATTCATTTATGGTGGAATCCCCGCCTTGATATGTACATTGTCACTCTTGCCCTATACTTTATCTGAATAAAACAGTATGCAGTAAATGCCTGGTTGAGGTAGCAGTACAATTAGTGTCACTGAGATCTTGCAGACATCAAAATTTTATTTTAAAATAATGAATTATTTCCAAATAACCGGACTCCTCCTCAGACGGCTCCTCGACCACTGGGGGCGTAAGCCACGGACCCCTATATTTGTCACTCATTTTGGGAGCTGAAGAGCCACAACACTGAAAATTTAACCAGACAGCAACTTGGCCATTGTAACGTCTGTATTGCATTAAAAAAAACTATGTAAAAATACCAAAAAATGAGATTTATTACTTACACTTTATTATTCAACAAACGCCGCCTTTCAATAGCTGCACATAGCTAGTGAGCTCTGGCTGTTATAATTTATGTAAAACTATATCTTCTCTCAGCGTAGTAAGAATTGTTTTACTTGACCATAAATCGCTTCTAGATCAAAGTCGTAACGACATAGTTTTAATAGTGATTGAACTAATTACTAGGTTAGTAATCAGCTGGCCTACCATGACGTCTTATAGCAGTACTAGCTGTCCCGCGCAACTTTGTCTGCGTCACATTTTCCCAGTTTTCGCAACATTTTTCAATGCTGCTCCGCTCGTGTTTGTTGTAGCGTGATGATATATAGCCTATAGCCTTCTTCGATAAATGGACTATCTAACACTGAAAGAATTTTTCAAATCGGATCAGTAGTTCCTGAGATTAGCGCGTTCATACAAGCAAACAAACCATTATACAAACTCTTCAGCTTTATAATATTAGTATAGATTATTTAACTCTTATTCCAGTGTGGAAAAGAGACGGTGCTATACAGGATGGTCTAGCGCCATCTCTTTCCCACACTAGAAAAGGAGTAAAACAATAATGTTTTAAAACGTCATGGTAGGCCAGCAGTTTAGTCTGTAGCCGCAGCCGGGCAGTTTTATGTATTAGGTTGGGTTAGGTTAGGTTTGGTTTCATCAATTAGGTACAGGCAATGAAGTAAAAATTCGGGTTTTGGCTTAAGACGAGATGCAAAACACGTAACGTCAAAACTAAAACTGCGAAGGAAATACAGTAGTTTAATCTTCCTTTATGAGTCATCTTAAATATTCTTATACAGGGTGAAGTTGAAGTCATGGGCATTATTTTAACCTAAAGCACTACTCACGATACTGATTGCATTAAAGCTATTAATAGGCAAATCAAAAATATTATTAATGCAAGCACGGAAAACCTTAAAAATGTAATAAACCATTCAAAATATCAAATGTTGCGCATCGCTGCCTTAGGTACCTATAATACGCCGTATGCCGCCGCGCCGCTGTACGCGTCATTGTCACAAGAAAATTCCTAACGATTTGATTCTTATTACATTTCAACTTTCCCTTCATACTTGGCCGGCTTAGTCAAAACTACGTCCACGTCAACTACCACACATTAAAAAAAATGTTTACTTACTTATGTAATATTAATTTCCTGTTGTTTTGGCGTATTTACAAAATTGGAATCACAACTAAATTTCTTGTGCACATAGCCTGCCTGTGCGATTGTAATGTAAAACCATTTTTAGGTATTGTTTGGTGGTGTACCTAGCCTGCACATTACGCGGTCGAGGCATCGTATTCACAATTAGTCCACTAACACTTAATGCACTGCAATAAATTTATCCAAGGTTAAGACGCGAGAGGCGCGTGCGGCAATTAAGTACGTCACGGGATCAATCGTAAATCAATAACATGCGTCAACACACCTGCGCAGTCGTTATGAGTGACACTGGTTCGGGAAGCAGCCCCTGCGCGGGGGTGAAATTCGTATTTTTGCGAGTGACGAAGCGGGGCGGAAAGATTTCGCGGCGGGCGGCATGCTTCTCTTAGCCCTATTGTTATTGCCGCTCTATGACTAGTTATTAGTATTATTTGTGTTTACTTTCGTTCCGCGCTGTACTGCGCTTTAAGGTTTTGATACTTCAAGACTTTTGACGGTAATTAAGTATTTTGTTTTAATTACTTTATGTGTTTATTTGCAACAGTAAACGTTGTGCAATATTAGAAATATGTTCAGTTTGATGGTCTGTAGCAAACGCTTAAGTATGTATGTATATACACTTTCCGTTACACCCTGTATAGACGTATATCTCTTTTCTCCCAACTTTTCCGTATTACTTTCCATTTACTATTCTGTTCGTCTTTACTCCTATGTACAACAACAACTATGTATGTGTTTTTTTCGTGTTTTACAACTATGTATAAGCTGCCATTATGAGTGTAACCTCTAAGAGTGGATCCGAAAATACATGCAGCCTCGCGCGAGGACCATAAGTTAACCAGAAGATAACGATACACAATCACCAACGGTATCCTTTATGGGTTAAAACAGATATGGGTAACTAACGGGAAATATCGATAACCTCTCAAGATCCGAAGTAAATAAGCCCAAATGAATCTGATGTGTTTTTGTTTTTGTCTACACACGGTGTGATATTCACGATCAGAATCGTGATGCGCTACACATAGTCACGATTTGTGATTATTTTAAACGTAATCTTATCAATTTTGATAGTTAAATATACAAATGAATGTAAACTGATCCATGTCTGATACTATCATGGGATCAGTTTATTTTGGGTATGGAATTAGGCAATCGAACAAGATAATGGCGTAATGATATATTAGGTTGGGGAAAAGTCTTTTCGCATTATAGTATGTATGAACTTGTAATAAAATCTCTTTGGCTATACTATTTGTATCTGGCTGGTTTTGGTATCATTGAAAGTTTAAATTTTATAGAACATAATTCTAAATTCAAATTAGGAAAATGTGTGATTTTCATTTGTTTTTCGTACCGTCAAGAATCTAATGAAGAAATTCGATACATTTTAAAATTTTACTACAAAAAGGTAAAAATGCAACGCAAGCCGCGAAAAAAATGTGCGATGTTTATGGACTTAGTGCAGTGTCTGTGAGAGTAGCATAAATTTGGTTTAAGCGTTTTCAATCCGGAAATTTTGATGTCAAAGATGCACGTCGCTCTGGTCGCCCTATTACGGATAAAATGGATGTCATTTTTGCAAAAGTGGAGCAAGATCAGTAGTTACGACGTAGCTGAAGAACTGGGAATTGACCACAAAACAGTTTTGGCGCATTTGAAAAAAACTGGCTACACAAAAATGCTCGATATTTGGGTACCTCACGAGCTCACTGAAAGAAACCTAATGAACCGTGTACTCATTTGTGATTCTTTATTACGACGTAATGTTACAGAACCATTTTTGAAGAAGCTGATAACTGGTGATGAAAAGAGGATCACGTACGACAAGAACGTGCGAAAAAGGTCGTGGTCAAAGGCCGGTCAGGCTTCGCAGACCGTGGAGAAACCCGGGTTAAGTCGCAACAAGGTGATGCTGTGTGCGTGGTGGGATTGGAAGGGCATTATTCTGTTACCACCAGGCTGTGTGGTGTCGGATATAAAGAATAGCACCATCCCATATCTTCCCGTGGGTGTCGTAAGAGGCGACTAAGGGACTTAGCAGAGAATGGGCAGCAGCGTTCTCTGTGCTTTTGTAACAACCGTACTGCGATCGCCAACCCGCCTGCCAAGCGTGGCGATTATGGCAAAACCCTCCCTTTTTGGGGGAGGCCTATGTCCAGCAGTGGACGTTTTTCGGCTGAAATGATGATGATGATGACCACCAGGCAGGACCATCGATTCTGAACTCTACTGCGAACAACTGATGAGATTAAAGCAAGTAGTTGAGAGAAAGCGGCCGGAATTAATCAACAGAAGGGGTGTGGTTTTTCATCATGATAACGCGAACATAACTTTTTCCCCAACCTATTATTATTTATAAAATTGGCTGGTCATCGTGACTATGTGTAGCATATCACCGTTCGGTTTATGAATATCACACTAGAACCACGTCTTCGGTCACTTATTATCAGTCACCTTATATAAAATTAGCTGGTCATCGTGACTATGTGTAACTGATCCATGTCTGATACTATCATGGGATCAGTTTATTTTGGATATAGAATTAGGCAATCGAACAAGATAATGGAGTAATAATGTAGTATTTATAAAATTGGATGGTCATCGTGACTATGTGTAGTGCATCACGGTTCTGGTCGTAAATATCACACCGTGTGTAGACAAAAACAACAACACATCAGATTAATTTGGTCTTATCTACGTCGTATTGAGTGCTCGTGTACCCGGATTTTTTGGGTTTTTTCCAAACTTCTTTTCCAATTGATAAAATTGTGCGACTGCCTTGGGTTTTGATTCTCCCAATTTTTCGTTTATTTCGGGTTTTAGCGGTAGTCTTACAACATATCTACCATCCTCCCGTCGCAAAGTTTCAGTCTGATACTGCTGAATGCATTGATGATCCTCCTTCGACATGTTGATATTGCCATCTGCTATGTCTTCAATGGCCCAAAATCTTTGGATATCTTCAATATTGTTCATTACGACGTTGCAGTGATACGATTTGACGTTTCCGCTTAATGTCCACCCAAGTTGAGTTTGTTGTGCTACAGGGGCTGATTCATTTTCTTTGATGATACCTCCCATTATAATTTGAGAATATACGTCGGCGCCTAGTAGTAAATCTACAGGTCGGCTCGGATAGAATTCCGGATCTGCTAGCTGTATGTTTTGTAGGTATGCCCATGATGGTTTTGCGAATGTTCTGTTGTTCAGGTTGTGTAACAGTGTGTTCATTATCAACACATCTGCTTGAAATGTAAATTCAGTATGTATTGATGACGCTATAATATTGATCTCTCCCTTACAGTTAGCTTGACTAGTGCCTATGCCAAATATGACGCCCTTGAATGCTTATCTTGCGAGTTCTAGTTTCTGAGCTGCGCTCTCTGATATGAGAGAGACTTGTGAGCCTTGGTCAATAAGAGCACGCAATGTATGATATGTCCCGTTTCGCGCTTTGATACGAACGAGGGGTGTTGCTAGCAGTATTTCTACAATACTTGCATTAGAGACATGGTTGACAGTGTCTCGTGTCCTGTTTTCTCGTGATGTGGACTGTTGTTCTTCTGCCGACGGCTTCGTATTGCTAGTCCCGGCGTTGCTGTGAAGCGCACCGTGCAGCAAGGTGTTATGCTTTTCTTGACATACTCTGCATTTTGTTTCCGAGTAGCATGGCTTGTCTTTGTGATCATAGAGACAATTTTTGCACAGGTAAAATTTTTTCACAATATCTGTTTTGGCCTCTGGCCTAGATTCTAAAAATGTTTTGCAACGGAAAAGTCCGTGGTTGTCATTGCAGAGTGGACAGTTTGGTTTATTCATTGCAAAACTTTTAAACGTCGAATTGCGGAAAAATGGTTTGCCTGCATCGTTCTTGTTATTGTGCTGATTCGGTTTACTTTGTTTGTTAAACTGATGTTCCGATTCTTTTTTATTGAATGTGTCTTGCTTTGATTTTGGAGTATACTGCTTGCGCCGAGATGATTCAAGAGCAGTGTATTTGTTTTCCAGGAATGTTAGGAAATCGTCGAGTGTCGGCAGTGCTCTGGGATTGGTTAACGATTGAATGTATTCCCCATGCGTCTCGCTGTCCAACTTCAGCGTCAGCAGGTGCACAATGAGTGGGTCCCAGTTTGATATGTTGACGCCAAGATTCTTTATAGCGTTAAGACATTCGTTGGTGGTATCGAACATCTTCTTGATCTGATAATCTGCTTGATTTTGCATTGTAGGTATTGCTAGAAGTGCGCTGATATGCGAGCTAAAGATGAGCTTTTCGTTGTTGTAGCGATGATTCATGATGTCCCAACATAGTTGATAGTTTTCAGAACTGATGTTCAAGTGTTGGACTAGCTTTTCCGCTTCACCTTTTAGCTTGCTCTTCAAAAACTGCATCTTCTGAGCACTCGACATTGATTTATTGTTGTGGATCGTTTCTATAAATAGATCTTTGAATGCTGTCCACTTGAGGTTGTTCTCGCTGAATATAGGAATGTCGATTTTGGGGGTACAATTTTGACGATGTGAAATTGATCCCATCTTAATATTTATTGACTTTTTCATGTCATTGTATAACTGCTCATACTTGCTGTATGTTTGCTCATAATCTTCATCTACCTGGTACAACTCACTGCCAATTTCCCAGTGCAACGAGTCGATGATTGACCACCTTTTTTGCACATTACGCAGTAGATCTTCGAGTTCCCATTTTTCAGAGATGTTCTCTAATTCCACGCTCTTGATTGTACGAGACAACGCCTTGAAGTTGCTTTTTTGCTTTCGCAACATTAATTCCAGTCTGCTCGAATTTCCTTGAGAAACAGTTTTCCACAGTGACGTAGACTTACTGTTACCAGGATTGCTGTTTACTTGATCGGGGTCAGCTGATGAAGTATTGGGAGTTTCTTGATGGTGTTTACCAGGTGCCGATACTTGCATTGATGGCTTGCTCGGAGATTGATCTCTCTTACCTTCACTAGGAGCCTTCGGTTCGTATCGTTCGATAGTTTCCCGTGCTTCAGTGTAGAAGAGTTTCGTCTTTTGATACCAATTATTATTATTATATTTGGTCGTCATTGTGCACTCGCAGCAAACAGACGTGCTCAGTAGCAATATTTAATTAATACTTTAATAATAGTGACCTCCTTTAGCGTATGTTGTATGTTGTGTATTACTGTCGTAATGCACAAAGTAATAGTGCTTAGTGTGCAGTTTAAGTGAACAATGGACACGAAATAGTGAACTTTAAGTAAAAACTAACAAAATGGAAAACAGTCCCTGTAATCCAAGGGGGCCAGCGCAACATTCTGCCTCACCGTCGCAGTCGGCCACGGCCGATGTTATGGTGTCAACGCCTGAAATCCAACGATGGATGTCCACCATCCAGCAGTACTTGAATGAAGTTTGCTCTATTGCCGCGGATGGGAAACTCAACACCGAGCAGAAAATGAAAATCACAAATCTTTGCCGTAAAGTCGAATCTGGTACATCACAAATGGCAGTCCTGTACCAGTCACTGAAGCAGAAAGCTATTCACGCGGATAACATGATAGACAGCCTTAAACAACAGCGCGACCTGACTGAACATATTTCGGAGCTCAAGCAGACAATACGGGACTCTAGTTCTGCGGGAAATGCTTCTTTTGCCGATATGGTCAAAAAGGGATCTAACCAATTCGTTCGACCTAATCATTTAAGCTCTGTCGCCATTTATCCTAATGATATATTGAAAACAAGTGACGAAACAAAAGAACTGGTACAAAAAATCATACGGCCCGAACAAATGAAGCTGCAAGTACGTGGTGTCCGGAAAACGAAAAATGGTGGCGTGATAATAAGTACCGAGACTAAACATGACGCTGATAAGCTGAAGAACGCAGTCCAGCTGTCTACATCTGGACTTACCGCTGACGAACCCAACAAGCGCAAACCCCGGATTGTGGTTGTAGGAGTGCCGACTTCCTTGGCTGAAAATGAGGTCTTCAAGTGCATTTACGAACAAAATGTAGCCGACAAGTTACCAGCAATGTCCTTGGAAACCTTCTTGACCTTGGTCAAATTAAGCCACAAATTTGGGAAGAGAGAGGCAGCGACCTGTAACTACGTTATTCAAGTTGCGGCCAACATACGCAAAATTCTAATACCTCAATCACGGATTTTCATAAATTGGTCATCTTGTCCCGTCAGGGATTTCACATTAGTTACGAGGTGTTATAAATGCCAACAGTATGGCCATGCGGCCAAATCTTGCAGAGAAGTAAATTCTATATGTGGTCACTGCGGTGAAGTAGGTCATATGATGTCCGAATGCGTGAAGAAAGCGGACACTCCTAGATGCGCGACTTGCACCCGCTTCAAAAAGGCCAGTGACCACAAAACGGGGGACGCTGAATGCCCTGCTAGAAAAATAGCTGAGCTCAGATACATAAACTCCGTCGATTATGAGGGCACCTAGTGCCTCACACTTTAGGTCGATGATTTTGTTGTTGATTTTCGCTGTCTTAGCAAATTTTTGCCCGCAACTAAAATGCCTTGACTGTGTTTTTTTGCAATAATAACTTGTATATGTCGCCGCAAGAGCGTCTATGTGCTAAGACTAATAATTAATCTTATTAAGAATCAACTTAATAATCCTCATTTGTCATAATATTGATGATCCTGCCATGCCATCTGTGTGGGGCAAGCATAATTATTATGATAATCATTTGACTAAACGCCATCTATTGGCTTGTGTGTTAACTACTGTGCAAATAATAGATTCGTTTAGCTTAGATGGCCTGTAATTTATTAAACAAAAGCCTTTAGCTAGAACTATAGCCAAAATTAAGATTAGCAAATATTTTATGATAGCTGGGATTTTAGCAATGACAATTTGGATTTTAACAATGGCTCATTTTGTTAGGCGGCAACCCAGTCTTGTGGGAAAGAACGCCGAATAGTCAATTAGTGAATTTATAATTTGTAGCAACAATTAAATCAATTTCTAGAACTAACTACAAACTTAAAATTAATAAGATTATTTTACAGAGTATTTTATTAGTGGTAAACCAGTTCTTTGTATTTAATCCTTTGATCTGCCGAAAATGGTTTTAAGCATGCGATTGTTGTAAAAAGTATTAAAGCTACTAATTAAGCTTGTAACTTAATAACGCCTTTGCATTTGTGAATATTGGTATTGTTTAATTACTAAAATAATTAATTGTGAAGTATTAGTATTGTTTTAATGGAGTATTACTGAACTAACTATGTAATGAATAATTGGACTGATCTAATGAGTGTAGTACATCCGCCGACTCAGAGCCGCGGGCGCACCCAGAGATGTCATTCGTCGAGTTAGCTCGCGATTAGAGAATTGAAATATTAATGAATTGAAAGTAGTTTTTGAAGTGAGCAATAATAACTTATGTTAATAAGAACTGTAATAGTTGAAACACAGATCCAAAAGACTCACATTACATCAACCATGTTTGTGAATGGGCGGCACAACCTAAGGAAAGTTTATAAGTGTCAAAGTGCCTGTAACTGGTTTATTAGAAATAAACATAAAGAGTTTCAGTCAAGTGTTGTGTGTGATTTCAACTACCCATCCAGATCCACCTAATTAGCAATAATGAAGAATAAAGTTGCACAGTTAATGACTGAAGGGCAATATGGCGTCGATATTCATTTATGGTGGAATCCCCGCCTTGATATCAGAAGAGTGGATTGTTCATGCGCGCCTTTCACACTTATGCCGGACATCCAATGAATAACATGCAAAATCCGAAACCGGCTTGCATGGCCATAGCCGAGAGCGTGCTTATAGACTTGATCTCTGAAATCGTAAACGTTTTAAGAGCGTGCGACATAATGATTTGCCCCAGCCAATATAATTATGGTCTTATATAAAGCAATGGACTGTTAAACAGGAAGATACTGAAGACTATGATAGCCAAAGAGTTTGCTTTATTTTCATCAAGTGGCTGACAGATACCAACATGATAAATAAGGGTTATTGCAACTTGAACACACATGACCCAGTCAGACTATCAATGAACACATTATGCAAATGCAGTTTACATTGGTAAATAAACAGTGAAGTTGTATGTGACGGACAACTTCATATTGCACTCAAAATGCTCAACATGTACAGCACAGAATGACCGAAGCAGCAAAAACAAACAAAGATTGGACACCGGGAAAGCACATTGTTAAATAAACCTGCTGACGGATCTAAGATGACCGGATCATCAATCCCGGGAAGTATTTTGTTTTATTAATTTTAGTATGCTGTTACTGTTTAACATATTTACAGTTAACAACAATTTAACTTATCACATCACACACTGGCTGTGGCAATGCCACCTTTAACTTGACACGGAGTGAAATACAAACACAACTTAAATCACTCCATTAAGCTCATGCATAGTGCGCTTATTAAAGCTATTATTCAAAATCATTAATGTGCCATAAACAAGTCAGATAGGCAGTCACTTCATGTAAAGTGCTGATTCTCAGCTGCATCCGGTTGGACTGGAAGCGTCCCCAACAAAGTTTGGGAAAAGACAGACAGATGATGAAACATAACTCATAAATCAGATTAAACTATTTAGTTACTTGCATCTACACCGCATGAACTTAATTAATTAACTATGTATTAGCAAATTTTAAGACATTGTTGTTGACTTCTAATTCATAGTAACAAGGAAAATTCTCTTAGAAATATTTGAGTACAAAGATTAGTCACGTGAATTTCCATAAACATTACATGAAATGAATTAATTAACTAAGTATCAACAAATTTTAATTCAAAACTTGTAGTATTTGACTTGTCATTCGCAGTGACTAGAAACATTGAAAACAGAATATTCTTATTAGAAATTAGTCACATTCATTTGACATTCACATAGATTAATATCTCACAATCATTGTGGTGCCTATTGTTTGAATTTAGAACTTTTCAAACAATTATGCAACTTGAAAGCATATGTATTTGACAACATGTTGCATGATTCATACTAAAACACTTCGCTATGAAACTGATTTGTAAAACAAGACAAGTAATGAAGTGCTAAACAAATTTCAGTTCAACGAGTTGTGACAATGAACTCTTAGCGCAATAAATCAACAGAAAGCAAAGCTTTCAATATGTTAGAATGTGAATGTTTTGTCAGTGCATTAACACAACCAATAGAGTTTTTAAACTAGTTCTGATCAATTTAACTTTCCTATCTTAGTTTAACACATAATCTGCCAGACAATAGACACAATTCAAAATGTATTGTTTGAGGTCACCGTTGACCGGAACGGCAGTGAAGGTGTTAATTAACTTAATCTAAGTATGAAAACTATTTCAAAACAATTGATTACCTACTTCATAGCTTATCACTCCAACTAATTTAGATATTAGTAGGACTGCTTTGTGGTCAGTGCTCATGAGCCCTGCCATTAAAGCATGAGGGCCTGGATTCGATTTTGAGGTCTAGCAAAGTGTCATTGGTTCTTTTTCCATCAGGAATTTGTCAGTAACAACCGACAATAATATTAATGGCAAATAGCCTGCTCCTAAATAAGAGGCTTAGGCGTGATTGACAAAGTGTGGATGTGTTATCTACACCCCTGCCTAACCCTTCAGGGACTGCAAGTGTGATGTTATGTAGGATACCTTTTCTTGCACTATTATTTACCTGCATGACTTCTCACATTCCAGGTTCCAGGAAATTGTCTTCAAAAAGGAAATGATAACCAACTACCAAAGAAAATGAAACAAAATTGGAAGCAACTGTAAAGGAACTTTTAAAACTTTAAGCACCTAGTCACTCCACCATTGTGATGGCATCAAGTGTGGAAGTCTAAACCATTGTCAATAAGAACAGCTTCCTCAAGAATAAGCCTGCTAACCAACACATATCACAATTTGGTTTTAGCTGACCAATACAATTAATTTCAATACCTGGTGAATAGATAACCGTGTCGCCAGCTGTCAAATGAAGAACAGCACGAGGACTGCCAACCAGGGATGACTGATTCGGTGTCCACACACCTAAGCTAATATAAAAGGTGAGGCGTTTTCAAACTACTTCCTACACCTTACCACTGATCTCTACATAATGTTACATCAAAGGCTGAATACAATAGCCAAATCAACCTACCTACATGATGCTCATGTGTGATGAATCTCATGTTTAAACTTTCATTATTTTTTATGTTTCTATATTCCTGTCAGTTGCTCATCTACAATAATAATAACAAAGTATTAGTACTCCTAACTACAACTTATCAATCAAAAATAATAACACAAACATCAAGCTATTGCTATCCGTGGAGGAAACAACTAGCTTGATAAGTAATACAACAAATCACACAAATACTATCAGAAGCCGTGGAGGTCACTGATAATGAACACACCAAATGACAAACAATCTATAAATAGTCGTGGAGACTATTTATAATGTTAATAACAAACTATTAGCGGCCGTGGAGGCTTCTACTAAACAATACTCTCATGTTATCCTGCTGGGTCCACGGCGTACAAACCGCCTAGAGCCTGGTTCCTTATATCCTGTCAAATCAAAGACTTCGTGCCTGTCACGGAGCAATGGTCCTAAACTCCTTATCCTTTAATCCTGTCAAATCAAAGACTTTGTGTCCATCACAGAGCAATGTTCCTGATCCTATCCTTTAATCCTGTCAAATCCAAGACTTTGTGTCTATCACAGAGCATTACCTTCCTGTGAGAATGAACAAATAAAAATATGCTACTTACACCACACTTACCAAATACAAATTACAAAATAACTAAAGCAATCGATAATCTTATTTAAGCCTAATCTAGTAGACAGTAGATCTATTACCATGTCTCAAGGTAAAATAAAAACCTAACTCATACAAAGCATAACCATTGAATGAATATTGTTAAGATAGTTCAAGCGAAAATATCCTACTAATCTAGTAGCTGATCATTCTATTTCAATAAACTCAATTCATATTGATATTGCTGTATAATTGAAGCAACATCATTTCACTCAGCTAGTAGCTGATCATTCTATTTCAATAAACTCAATTCATATTG
This sequence comes from Cerastis rubricosa, assembly GCA_949152445.1. Lineage (NCBI taxonomy): Eukaryota > Metazoa > Arthropoda > Insecta > Lepidoptera > Noctuidae > Cerastis > Cerastis rubricosa. The sequence continues at coordinate 10,655,145 of OX424526.1, read as the reverse complement.
ATGTTGCTGTATAATTGAGGCAACATCATTCTACTTATCTGGTAACTGATCATGCAATATCACTATACTCAACTCATTTAATGTTGCTGTATAATTGAGGCAACATTATTCTATTCAACTATTAGCTGACAATACAATATCAATAAACTCAATTAATGTTGTTGGATAGTTTTGCCAACAATATCCTATTCAGCTAGTGGCTGATTAAACAATATCAATAAAATCGATTCAGTAAATGTTTTTGAATAATAAACAATTTTTATTCAGCTAACAGCTTATCATCCATAAACTGCATGCAGCTTTAAGTCTGTAACTGTGCATATGTGTGTTGGTGATACATAAATGCATTTTATTTTGAATATGAGGAAAACTGAATAGATGTTAGATCTATTACAAGTTTTCCATGTTGACTGAAACTTTTTGTTACCAAATCCTACATTTCAATGAACATTGTAGGTTAATAAAAACAACATTAATCTGCCGACAAAATTTATCTCCATTATTTCAGAAAATAAAATTCCACATACTGAGAGCGACGGCAGGTGCAGGGCGCGCACCGCCGATCAGAATGGCCGTGTCGCCGCAAGAGCGTCTATGTGCTAAGACTAATAATTAATCTTATTAAGAATCAACTTAATAATCCTCATTTGTCATAATATTGATGATCCTGCCATGCCATCTGTGTGGGGCAAGCATAATTATTATGATAATCATTTGACTAAACGCCATCTATTGGCTTGTGTGTTAACTACTGTGCAAATAATAGATTCGTTTAGCTTAGATGGCCTGTAATTTATTAAACAAAAGCCTTTAGCTAGAACTATAGCCAAAATTAAGATTAGCAAATATTTTATGATAGCTGGGATTTTAGCAATGACAATTTGGATTTTAACAATGGCTCATTTTGTTAGGCGGCAACCCAGTCTTGTGGGAAAGAACGCCGAATAGTCAATTAGTGAATTTATAATTTGTAGCAACAATTAAATCAATTTCTAGAACTAACTACAAACTTAAAATTAATAAGATTATTTTACAGAGTATTTTATTAGTGGTAAACCAGTTCTTTGTATTTAATCCTTTGATCTGCCGAAAATGGTTTTAAGCATGCGATTGTTGTAAAAAGTATTAAAGCTACTAATTAAGCTTGTAACTTAATAACGCCTTTGCATTTGTGAATATTGGTATTGTTTAATTACTAAAATAATTAATTGTGAAGTATTAGTATTGTTTTAATGGAGTATTACTGAACTAACTATGTAATGAATAATTGGACTGATCTAATGAGTGTAGTACATCCGCCGACTCAGAGCCGCGGGCGCACCCAGAGATGTCATTCGTCGAGTTAGCTCGCGATTAGAGAATTGAAATATTAATGAATTGAAAGTAGTTTTTGAAGTGAGCAATAATAACTTATGTTAATAAGAACTGTAATAGTTGAAACACATATCCAAAAGACTCACATTACATCAACCATGTTTGTGAATGGGCGTCAAAGTGCCTGTAACTGGTTTATTAGAAATAAACATAAAGAGTTTCAGTCAAGTGTTGTGTGTGATTTCAACTACCCATCCAGATCCACCTAATTAGCAATAATGAAGAATAAAGTTGCACAGTTAATGACTGAAGGGCAATATGGCGTCGATATTCATTTATGGTGGAATCCCCGCCTTGATACAAATGTGGTGTATATATAAGTACTGCTGACAATCATAATATTAGTATTAGCATTTAAGTGCTAAAATTGTTTTCCTTAGATATTATCCACATGTGTGACCTTAATATTTTTGGTCGTATCTTGTAATAGCGTTTTAGTATATAGCATAATCATCATAATATATAAACTTATATTAACTTTTTACACTATTATGTTTGTTCACGTTTGCTAAATATTGTTAAGAAATCTGTTGTCCAAATAGTAATTATTAGAAACATGCCGCCTGTGATACAGGTTTAACCTAGTACAGGCATCGAACTTTGATATATCTTCAATAAGTTTAAGATTTATATTGTATCTACTGTGCCAATTTTAAGTTATTTGAATAAAATATATTATTAATTATCGGTAAAATAATTGGCACTGCGAGTTTCGGATTCACATAATTTCAAATGGTTTGACTGGAACTCAGACCAATAATTGTCTAGAGTTTGCAGTCGTTTCTTGATATTGTATGGAGTCTTACGTTCTGCGGAATCTTTTTTGAAGTTCCTTAATAGCTGCTCCATAGCATGCATGATTTGATCCTGATTTGCTAAAATGTTTTCCATTGTGGAACTCATGGTTGATAGTTTTCTTGATTATATTCTTGACCGCTTGTCAACAGTAAGTGCTTTTGCAAACTCTCCGCGATATTAGCGCCTTCTCAATCCAACCAGTGAGACCCGCTTGTGGGAGGCCGGCTGAACCGATTCGCAACAACGGAAAGAAAAGCAAAGCACCCTCTGTGGTGATGGAGCCCGCAGTCAATGGCTTGATGATGTTGGTAGACCGGTGACCGTCGTTCACAGGTCGTATTCACAGGAACAACCACTATTATGTTCGCGACGTGATTAGATCCCGCTTATCCGGCTCGATGGACCATTAAGATGTATGGTTAGGGACCTTACACCTTGAGTTGATGCTGATTGATACACTGATTACTGATTGATTGATATTTATTGATAAAAGTATGATTGCATGATAGATGAGTGCACGCGGTATGAATGCTATTCGTGAACTGAATTGGCCGGCCCGGCGCAGGTAAAATGCTGACATATTGATATGAAAACTGTGCTGTGCTTGCACTGTACATGCTGCGTCGTCCAACATGTGATTGCGTTGGATGACCCGCACCTGATTCGACAGTCGTTGGGCCGAGACGTTGACGGTTGGTTCAAGAGTCTGAAAAAGAGACGGCATCTTATCACGGTACGCAGTGAGGTTGGTTCCCCTCTTTGTAGACCCATAGTATGCGAGCATGACGTTCTCGTTTACAGACTCCATCTCATGCGCTGCACACAACCACCGGCAGCGGGGAACCGGCTCGGGGCCGGTTGGCCCCTAAGTCCCAGGCTTCTCGGTGCCCGGCCTCGCCCCGGCCGACGTACAGGTGTTGGCGACTTCAGCGGGGAGTAATATTCGTCGCTGGAACTCGATGCTACTGCCGCTGCCGGTGACACAGGTGATCCGGGGTACGTTGGCGGCGAGGCGGACCTTAGCGACGACTCCGGGGGTGGAAGGCGTGCGCGTTGTGACGCAGCTCTGGTTATCATTTTCTAATTCGTTTTAATTCATCCATAATTTATTTCTTTCCGTTGTAAGGTCCGGGCGTACTTATACGCCTATAAATATTTCCCGTCAAACGTCAAGCACTCAAAGTACGCCCAAAATTTTTTCCCGTCAAACGTCCGCGCGTACTTATACGCCTCGAAGAGTTGTACCAAAAAACTTACTAAAACTTTTAAAATCTCTATGAATTTACCATCTATGGTCCCTCTTACGGATACAGTATTAAATTCCGCGTCTATGGCATAAAAAACGAGAATATCAGCCGTCAAAATTAAATGTCAAAAAAGTTTTAAAAGTCAGTTGTCTAATTTTACCGTAATGCCGTGTTGTGATTTATGTTCTCTGGTTTTAAAACGTGAGTATTCTTTTATTTTAGCCCAATATATATAGTGTTATATATTAAAATAAACCTCGTTAATCAAGCTTTACGAATATTTAAAAACATCGTAGGTTAAAAGTCTGTTGAAACGATAATATCGAAATGTAAAGGTGGTGTCATGTCCAGCGTGGTATTTTGATAATGTTTTTTTAGAAATTATTGAAAAAATAGTTAAAATAGTGCTCGTATTACGAAAATTAGTTCAATTAAGTAATTATTAGTGTCTCCGCAATATAAAACAGTAAAAAAAAACGAAATCTTAGCTAATTTTTTACGAAAACACGACAAAATCAGTAGGTATCGAATCGATCAGAGCAGGGATTGATTTGTTTGGTTAATTTGGCTACTAAGGAAATGCCAAAGTAAGGACATATGGGTATTAAAACAAAGTTTATATAGTCTAGTTTAATTATAAATAGGTTTTATTGATACGAATTACAATTCTAATTGAAAAAACTAAAACTTTCATTTTTATTGGAGAAACTGACATTCAACACATTTTCTCGAGTTCACATTTTTTTCCAAATACTTCTATCTAATTGTTGTAATTAGTTTTAACATAGTTAGATTTTGTATTGTTTCAGCTATACACACGTATTTTTTGTTTTTGTGTAGCTGCAGGAGTTTACGAGATAATAAGCATTAAGTGCGCCGTGTTTCGCGCCAAAAATTCGCGAGTGCGCATTTTTGCGAATGAACGTTGAAATTTCATATGTTTTGTGACCTTGACGCAAATTATTAGGCGTATTTCGAGGGCCGGACGGTTGAGCGGCATCTGTCTGCTTGTCTAGTTTTGATCTTTGATCCATGTTTCAAGGCAGCAGAATGATAGCAAAAAAAACTGATATTTGAAAAAGAAATATGGAGAATTTACGAAAGACACCCGACAGCTAGAGTTGCCACAGTTTTTTATTATTATATATATTATATATATTTATTTTCCCCGTTTTCGCTAAATTTTTCATTGCTGCTCCGTTCTTATTAGCCCTAGCGTGATGATATATAGCCTCTAGCCTTCCTCGATAAATGGGCTATCTAACACTGAAATATTTTTTTAAAACAGACCCGTAGTTCCTGAGATTAGCGCGTTCAAGCAAGCAAACAAACAAACAAACAAACTGACAACATTATGGAGGAGACGACTTTCTTCACCGATGTAATTTTGCAACTACGGAAAATATTTCGTCACTACTGTGAGCATAATCGGACAATTTGTTTTATTGTGTTAAATCATGGTTATATGACAACTTTATTATCCGCCATCTACTAGCTAATCGCTGCTGGGAGATATTATAGGTTGCTTATAAAAACGCCTTATCGCATTATTCTGAATCAATTTGCAAACGCAGCGATGGAGTGGCGGACGTGTGTGGTACTTTTGTGCGCGACGGCTGTTCTGGCTGACGACGAATGGCGGGAAGTGAAAACTGCGCAAGGACCGGTGCGCGGGCGCAAGCACCCCAGCGAAGATCTATACACTTTCTTTAATATACCCTACGCCACAGCACCTGTGGGTGAAGATAAATATAAGGTAATCATACGAATAAGTCTTTTGATGGTCTTTTAGTGAATTTAAATAGATTTATATTTTTCATACACAGATATAGAAATAATGTTCAAAAATAGGAAAAAAGGCTTTAGTGTTAGCGGGCAGCTGAACTTAGCTGATCTCAAAGAAATATCATAACATGTATTTCAAAAGGGTTAATTAATACAACTCTGAAATGCAAAAAAGGGCTAAGTATCTTTATGATATCTGAATCGCTAATTTAAGATTCATAATGATTTCGTTATGCGCTTTATTGCGAAGGTTTTGATATCTTGTTCAAATCAAATCGAAACAAACGAAATCATTTATTTCTTTAAAAACATGGGTAATTTGTACAAATGGAAGTTTTATTATTTAGTATAGTTCTCCATATTATACCGTCACATGGGCATGCAAATAATATTAAATTCCGAAATATTATTTATTATTTATAATATTAGTCGATACGAAAAACTCTACTATAAACAATTTAAAATTGAAAAAAAAAAACAAAAAATCTCATGCCTTGTATGCACCATGTTTGTGACGTCATAATGGTAAGGGAATTTCTCGATAGCACAGTTTCAACGGCTTCTACATGTTAATTGAATAAAAATATCCGAAATTTAGGACAAAAACTTTTTTATAATTATTTATATTACAGGTAATTTTATTAAGTCATCAAAGGATAAGGCTAATTCCGACAATATACCTGATATTGTTATTTATTAATTATGATAACAGTTTAATTCAGCTGAAGTTCTGAGTCAAAATTTTTGGGTAGTTTTTTTTGTAGTATTCGTACATAATGGTGCGAAACAAGCACGATAACTCTCAAGGTTAGACATTTTTGATATATTTATCAATATATTGACGATAATAAGAAGATTTGATTGATTTAAAATTAAACACCGTATTTAGCTGTGTGCTACGATGAGTAGAAATGAACATGGTGACGTCACGCTCGCTCGGGTTTGTTCGGGAACTGTCAGCGTGTGTTCGGTACTGGGTTCAAACTGTATCTTTAATTTAACAGAACTTTTCGCAAAAAAAAACCTAAAAATAGTTTTGTCATAAAACGTATATGTGATCTTTACATTTATTACATTAAAAAAAAACAAATACCCAATTGTTTAAAATTGTAATACCGGATAAATTTATATTTCAGGTCATAATAATTACAAAAATAAACAAAAAAGATTCGGAAATTTCGAAATAATTCCGTTCGTTTGATACGTTGCTGCATCGTTATTACTTAACCTTTAGTTATGAAGTTAATTTGTAAAAAAGTCTAGGATTCACTCTTTAGATGATACACTTTAGAAATACGATTACTTGTAGTTTTCTCTATAGAAAATAATGCCAAAGTAATCTCCAAAAAAGAAAATAAATCCTCAGTACGGCGTAAAACCTTCACGGAACGTCATCAGCTTTTAAATAATAACAAAACTACATGTTTTCTATAACGTATACCTTTTAGATTTTCAAAATGTGTATTGGTTTTAATAATATGAAGGAAATACCTAAATTAGCGCGCGTTCTGCCCATTATAACTAGAGCCGCCACTCTTCCCGGAGCGTCGCGCGCGCCTGTCTTACGCACACATACACGGAGCGCATAGATACCTACACGGTGCGCTCTTAACAGTGATGTCAAAAGTAATAATAAAGTATGTCAACCAGGAAAAAAATATGTATAATACACATTTATGTCAATCATAAAAATAGTTGGTCAATCAGTGCAGAGATTTATCATTAAGAAAGTCGTCAATTGTGTAATAGCTTTTCTCCATTAATATTTGGTTGGTGGTTGTTCTATGCGACAAGGCGAAATTGCCATAGAGTGTAGACTTTAGATACTTATTTAGATTGATTATTTTAGTTCTTTTCACGTTACCGAAGTCAGTGTAACTATTAATAGAATTCAGTAGGAGTCAAATGTCTATAATGACGGTAATTAATTGATTCTAATTTAATGTTATGAAATGTATGGACTATGCCTGTATTAAACAATAAGATGAATTGTTTAAATCCGAGATAGATTTTCGAATTACAAAACATTTGTATGGGACTCGTATTTTATGATTTAATAAATTTCCTTTCCAGGCACCTCTTCCGCCGCCTGTTTGGTTGGAACCATACGATGCTATCGACGAGCAAGTCTTATGCCCACAGCATATCATCTCTTTTCCATTTTATCCGGAAACCATGACGGTGCAAGAAAATTGTCTGATTGCCAATCTCTATGTCCCAAATACGGATAAGAAAAACCTTTCAGTCGTAGTGTACGTTCACGGAGGAGGTTTTATTTTAGGCTTTGGTGAAATGACTAAATATACACAGTTAATGAAAACGAAAGATATAATCATAGTAACTTTCAACTATCGTCTAGGCGTTCACGGTTTTCTTTGTCTCGGCACCGAGGACGTACCCGGCAATGCTGGCATGAAGGACCAGGTGGCGCTGCTGCGCTGGGTACAACAGAACATCGCCAGCTATGGAGGCAACCCAGATGACGTCACTATTGCAGGTGGTAGTGCCGGTTCTGCAGCAGTAGATCTCTTAATGCTTTCAAAGTCAGCCGAAGGCTTGTTCCACAGAGTCATACCTGAAAGTGGTGGAAACCTTGCTGCATTCACAGTTCAGAGGGATCCTCTTGAGATTGCGAAAACGTATGCTAGAACACTAAACTTCACAAACGTAGACAATATTTATGCATTAGAAGAGTTTTATAAGACAGCTCCACTGGAACTGTTGAATTCAGTTTCACTTATTGATAGAATCGATTCTACCTTCTTGTTTTCACCATGTGTGGAGCGTGATACAGGAGACGGAGCATTCCTGACAGAATCTCCTCTGACTATATTTAAGAAAGGCAACTACAAAAAGTTACCTGTGTTGTATGGTTTTGCTCAAATGGAAGGACTGATGCGGGTTGATTACTTTGATATTTGGAAGCACAGGATGAATGAAAAGTTTTCTGATTTCTTGCCAGCTGACTTGAAGTTTGAATCTGAAGAAGAAAGAGAAGAAGTGGCTAATAAGGTCAAGGAGTTCTATTTTGGAGACCAGCCAGTCGGTGAAGACAACATTTTAAGATATGTTGATTTCTTTTCAGATGTCTTATTTACGTATCCCATGCTTTGGGCCACAAAATTGCACGTAGAGGCTGGCAACAATCAAATCTATTTGTATGAATATTCTTTTGTAGACGAGAATATACCTTTCGTGCCTCACACTAAGATACGAGGCGCAAACCACTGCGCTCAATCAATTGCCGTGATGGACAGTAGTGGTAGTATTGCAAGTCCAGATGAGTCTCTTGCGAGCCTAGAGTTGCATAAAATGAAGAAGATAATCCGTGAAATTTGGCACAACTTCATTAGAACTGGGTAAGTTAAATAAGGTCCAGTTTGAAATGCCTTCATTTTATCATTTCCAATGGTCTTCATTAGCTGAGAACTTTGATGTGTTTATACATTCATATTATAGATCATTAAATGATCGATCATTAGGGTGTTATTTTTAAAGTACTTTGGAACCTTTCAGGAAGCCGGTGCCTGAAGGGTCATCGCTGCCTGCGTGGCCGGCAGCAGGCGCAGACAGGTCACCACACATGGTACTGGATGAGAAGTTGGAACTACGTGGGGTGCTCTTGGAAGAACGCACTCGCTTTTGGGATGACATCTATCAGAGATACTACCGGGATGCCGTGCCACCACCAAAACCACCTTCGAAATCACACGGTGAATTGTAAAAAGAGAAACTGCGTGTTGACACCTCATGTATGGTAGTGATTCTGTGACTGTAGAAGTGAAAAAAATAACTTAAGAATGTCTAAGAAATAAGAAATTATATTTGTTATTTTTTAAATAAAATCTGTACCAGAAGTTATTTACGTTTTTTTAATGATTTCTAGGTTGAAAACTAAACATTTTCATGTTTGAGTATTACTTTTTTTCTTTTAACTTTAATACAGCAGTCTCGTGGCAGTTTACTGTTGCATTAGTAAATTGACAGATTATTCTAACTGTATCTGCTGCTGAATTTAACCGCCCTTAAGGAGTGTTGGGAAGGCAACGACCGGACGTTACCACTGTGAGGCTCGTCCGGTAGACACGGTGGAGCACACCGTGGAACTCTGCTCCGCTTGGTCTGAGCACCGCCGTGTCCTCGTAGCGGCAATTGGTGGCGGCGACCTCTCGCGTCCGGCCCTGGTTCAATCCATTGTCCGGAGTGAGAGAGAATGGGAAGCCGTCGCCACCATCTGCGAAGCAGTCATACTAGCGAAGGAACTGGCGGAACGTGAGAGGTAGAGAACCTCACCTCAGAGGGTGAGATCGTCCCAGCCGCCGCGGGAGACGCCCTGGGCGTTGGGGGCCACACAGTGCGTTCTTCCTAAAGGACCCACTATCTAGCTGAACACTATTTTAACTATTAAACTTGTGAATTAACACCATTTCAATACTTATCAACACACTTGTTAAAAGTTTCAATGTTTATGTAAAGCTTGAGGCCATACTGCGCGAATAGTCTTTTTTCCCTATACAACGACCTTCACCGAGCTGGTTAATGGATGAAACTTATTATAAATTAAATTTGATATGTCAATAAATATTTTTCATGCGGGTTGTCTAAAAAATTTCAGTCAGTTTTTTTTTTAAGTTTTCACCGGTTTTGTTAATAGACAAATTCCATACCAATCGAAAGTATAAAGCCCATAGAATAGCATCCTAACGTTTACATATTTTATGGGCTTTATACTTTCGATTGGTATGGAATTTGTTTATTAACCAAACCGGTGAAATGTTTCAATTTTTTTTTAAATTATTAATTAATCATAATATCCTGGACTGAAATTTTTTAGGCAACCCATATGCAATATACATATTTATTGACATATTAAAATAAGTTTCATCCATTAACCAGCTCGGTGAAGGTCGTTGTATACCGGGATCTTAGGGTGCTACTTTTTATGTTTTTTCTAATAGCCCAATCACAAGATATTTTAGGACGAATGGTTCTAATCATCTTTTCAAAAGTTTAATTGAACTAGAGTGAACTATTAAAAGGAAATGATCGTAAAATTGATTTACATCAATATCGTCCATATTATGAAAGCTCATTAGTACTCATACTACTTGTCTTGTTCTGTAGAAACTATTAAATATCCATTTAGTTAGCTTGTTGTTTGGCTTATATGTTCAAACGATAGACAAATTACTATGGCTTTATCTAATGAATCACAATCTTTTTATTGTAAATATTAGGGAACTTCCACGCAGCATAGATTTATGGTTGAAACAGCTACGCGCCATAGAGTTCTCATAATTAATAAGCATTTGGTAATCCTATAGATAATCTTCTATCTAAACTAACTAACTACTTAACCGATTTTAATCAAATTTTCACACCGTGTGCAGTTTGATCCAACTTGAAAGATAGGATAGATTACATCTCAATTTATAGTCGCAATATTATTTAATTGCAAATTAAGTCACAATTATCTGTTAGAACCAAACGATTCTAACAGATGGCGGTATCTGTTAACTGAATTGAGTAAGTTTCAATAGACGGCGCTGTATAGGAGCGGAGCAGCAATGAAAAATATTTCGAAAACGGGGAAAATGTGATGCAGACGAAGTTGCGCGGGACAGCTAGTTTTAACTAAAACAAAAAACGTGTCTTCTTTTTTTTCTAAAAGCACTTTTAATAATTTCGAAGAAATAGCTTTACTAATTTTACCTACTCGACTGACCAAGAAAGAGGGTAATGTTACGTGCGTATATGTATGTCCGTTTTATTGTGACCTATATAAAAGGTATAGTGTTATATGATCATAAAAGCTTGTCGCGAGGTTTGCATAAGTACCTATAAGTATTTAATGAAATTAAAAAAAACTTATACTTGGCAGATTGTTACTCAATTAAATAGGTACTAGTTTATTTATACAAGTAAACCTCGCGACAAGCTTTTATGATAATATAAATTGTGTATAATGAGGTTATAAGTTGAAAGTTAAAAAATGAAAAGAAAATTTTATTTTTCTCCTTTTTAGAGCATTTAAATAAAAGCTTTTTTTAAAAAGGTTTTTTTACTTATAATTTTATTTTAATATTTTTAGTTTTGCCGTAATCGTTTCTGAACACATTATTATCTCAATCTCAACACTTTTTTCATATCCATGCTATTAACCGTTGAGAAGTTTCATCGTGAGGAGACGATCCTGGCTGAAGTATGCGTGCATGATACAAATCGTGATTATCCATCAAATATGAACCCGTATGCAAAGTTTCGTGTCCACGCTATTAGCCGTTGAGGAGTTCCCTCGCGAGAAGACGATCCTGGCTGCAGGTTGAATTCATGATACAAATCAAGATTATCCATCAAATATGAACTCGTATGTAAAGTTTCGTGTCCACGCTATTAGCCGTTTAGCAGTTCCCTCGTGAGAAGACGATCCTGGCTGCAGGTTGAGTTCATGATAAAAATCGTGATTATGCATCAAATATGAACTCCTATGTAAAGTTTCGTGTCTACGCTATTAGCCGAGGAGTGAGGAGTTCCCTTGTGAGGAGACGATCCTGGCTGCAGGATTAAGTTATGTCTGTCATAAGCATGTATTGTCTTCAGGACCAAAGGTGTGTGCAAAATTTCAGCTCAATCGGTCATCGGGAAGTGGTGCTAATTTAGCTTCCAAGATTTCACCGGAACAAACATACATACATACATACATTGCAAGTTAAATAAAAGCTTTTAAAAAGCTGGAACAAATAGTAAAAAGATCTGGAAATATATTAAAAACGAAACGTATAGCACGGAACAATATGAGTCATCTTTAGGTTTATTACAAGCACACTTGTCATCGCTGGAATCCGCTAACATAGCAAATAATTACTTTGTTAAGTTTGTGTTGTGTTTGTGTTTGTTGGAAAGTGTCTGGCAGAAAAAAAATTGGGTCAATCCCAAAATCTAATAAGCACTCATTTAACATGCAGCACTGCTTTAACATCCTTTGCGCTGCTAGATACTGACGAGACTGAGGTGGAAAGTATAATTATGACATTGAAAGAAGAATGTGCAGTAGGCTGGGATAACATATCTAATAAAATTATAAAAGAATCAAGGACATTTTGGTACGGCCACTGACTTACCTATATAAACGTTGGGAACATGTACTCCCTAAATTATAGTAACTGCAAAAAAATCCTTAAGGAAACTCTTCAAGCTATGTCCTATGAAGATACAGAGAAGTTATTACTTGTGCTAAAGTAAATATTGTTCGTATTTTCTTTTTTTTTTCTATTATTTAGTAAGTTAAGATATTATAATTTTCTACACCTTTTTACACATGTACCAATAAGATTAATATGATATGTGATTATTTAATCAATTAATGTTACCTCCAATCGCCTGAAACACAGGATCACCTAGTACAGGCACAAACCATGAGTGAACATGACGTAGATTTAAGACAACTTGTATTTAATGTTTACCTTATATTTTTTGAATAAATTATATGATGGATGTAATGGCAGCAGGTCACGGGAACTATTTGCGACTCCCGCATTCCCCTTAAACTTAAGGGGAAGATTTATAAAACAATAGTTAGACCTGCTGTCTTGCATGGGTCAGAATGTTGGGCCACAAAAGGGATGAATGAAAGGCACTTGCATGTGGCTGAGATGAGAATGCTAAGTGGGATGTGTGGTGTTACGCGAATGGATAGAATAAGGAATGAGTACATTAGAGGAAGTCTGAAAGTGGCGCCGGTGACTGAAAAGATGCGTGGAAATAGGTTGTCGTGGTATGGGCATGTGATGCGGAGGAATGAGGAAAATGTCGTGAGGAAAGTTTTGAGTATGAATGTGGATGGGTATAAGGGTAGAGGAAGACCAAAGAAACGATGGATGGATTGTGTGAAGGATGATATGGCAAGAAAGGAGGTATCTCATGAGATGACAAGTAATAGAGAGGTATGGAAGAAGAAGACGTACTGCGCCGACCCCAAATGAATTGGGATAAGGGCAAGAGAATGATGATGATGAAATTATATTATTATAATTATATATCTTGCTTACATTTAAGTCAATCTGGCCGGGACTATAGTATAGGTATACGTTAAAGGGATATAGAATTAGAATTAGAATTATCCGAGGTGATACAACATCTGGGAAAAAACAATTTTAATTCAATAGAATTAGGTCGTTTTTTGCACCCGGATATTATGCGACACATTTCAATCATGATCACATTGCTCGAGTGCGTTTGGGTGCTTTTGAGTCGAACGCACACGGCTCGCAAATTCATCAGCGATTGTGCGTTGTATACGTATAAATATTATTCATAGTAAGTTATTTCGAGTCACCTTCTGTTATTTAAAATAGCACAACAATAACAAAAATACTTCCTTTATTAAAATTACTTAAATTCTCTGTTGTCTTCGTTAACTCAATCGAAGCTGAAGCGGGCCGCTAGATTATGAAGTTTTGTTTTGGTCTGATTTTAATATGCTTCATCATGATCATTTGACAATAATTAGTATCCGGGATTTGCTAACTTATCTCTCTGGACAGATAAAAAGTCACTTTAGAATGTATTTCTCTGAATCAATTTGCATACACAGCGATGGAGTGGCGGACGTGTGTGGTACTTTTGTGCGTGACGGCTGTTTTGGCTGACGACGAATGGCGGGAAGTGAAAACTGCGCAAGGGCCAGTGCGCCGGCGCAAGCACCCCAGCGAGGACCTATACACCTTTTTTAATTTACCTTACGCCACAACACCCGTAGGTGAAGACAAATACAAGGTAAAATGATACGGTTTAATTTATTTACATATCACTTTTTGTTAAACCTATTTAGGAGCTCCAATTCATGATATCACCAAAACCTACGCCACACCAAAAAACCTTTTTCCTGTTTTTTTTTTAGATTATTAGTGGACTCGGAGATAAAGTTTACCATTGCGGTACCCAGTTCATCATTTACATAATTCTGGACATTGATAAAGTTCTTCTGCAGATCCGGGTTCACAAGTTCGGTGCGAAGTTTGGAAGACCTAGGTACAAAAAAAAAGTTCATTTTAATCGGCAAAAAATCAAAGCAAAAAAGTCTTGCATTTTAGCAGTTTTTAAGGTCAACGTTAAAGTTATACTATAAACTAGTAGACCTTGGGATTATGACCAGACTACGGCAAAGCCAAAAAAAGACTCGTTTATGATTTTAGCAATCTATATATGTTTGTAAGATTATTTTGTTCCACCCTAGCGTCCGTAGCATACAAACTAATACTAATAAAATAAACCCAAAATATTTCAAAAGAAAAGTCGAAAATAAAAACCAAAACGACAACTTGAAGTGTATAAACAAGACATTCATGTATTTTTTTTATTAACTTATAACCGGAGTCACAAGTATCTGCACATATAACTTATTTAACATATTACGAATGAGAACCTATTATTTACATGCATGAAAAACTCTCCAGTTTTTTATCCAAATACAAAATTCTTAGTGAAGATCAATTTGGTTTCAGAAAAAATAAATCGACCACAACAGCTTGATTTGCTCTTTTAAAATTAATAACGAAAAGCCTTAATGATAAACTGCCAATTATCTCCATTTTCCTAGACATGTCCAAGGCATTCGATTTCGTGAACCACACATTGTTGATTTATTAATTAGAGCGATATGGCATAAGGGGTAACGCGTTGAAATGGTTTGAAAGTTACCTTACACATCGACAGCAACGTGTTGAAATTTTGAGACAAACAGGAAATCAGAAGCTCACGTATAGGTTTCAGTATCGTGAAAATAACTGCGGTGTTCCCCAAGGGACTATACTAGGGCCACCCTTATTCTTGCTTTATGTTAATGACTTGCCCCATGTAACTTCCCACAATTGCATATTATACGCTGACGATACGACCCTCAGTATTATAAAAGAAAATGACGACATTGTTGATTACCAAAATGAAATAAACATGACATTACATAAAATTATCACATGGCTTGAACACAATAATCTTCATATTAACATCAACAAAACAAATATGATACAATTCCAGACATATAACAGTACGCGTCCACGGCTTAAAATACAGTATAGAAATGAGACAATAGAACAGGTCGATTACGCAAAATTCTTGGGGATAATAATTGACAAAAACTGTAACTGGAAATGTCATATTGATGATCTATGTAAGAAGATAGATAGATTCGTATACGTTTTATATAGACTAACACGTGTGGCTAGTGTTAATGCGGCACTATGTGCATACCATGGCTATGTATCATCCATTTTGCGTTATGGTATTATAATATGTGGTATTTCGGTTGACCTTGAAAGAGTGTTTCGAGCTCAAAAAAAATGCGTGCGCTCAATTTGTGGAGCACACCCACTGGACAGTTGTGTTCCACTATTTAAAAAACTTAGAATACTGCCACTTCCAGCACTGTATATATTTGAAATTTGTATTTTTGTTCACCAAAACAGACACGAATTTGACTTGTTTAATGATGTTGTATCCAGACCCAGCCGAAAAGTGCATATGCTTAATATTCCTAGGCGTAGAATTAAATTATTTTCTAATAATGTATACTGCATGTCCATTACTGTCTACAACAAATTACCTGATGGCTTCAAAACTCTCAGCCTCAAAACATTTAAATGTAAATTATTTAACCTTCTTTTAAACAAATGTTATTACTTGACTGAGGATTTTATGAATGAAAAATTTAACTAAATATTTTAAATTATTGCCTATAAATTATATTTTATCTCCTTGATTTCATCGAATTTTAACTTATATAATTAATCTCTTATACATATATTGTTCAATTTATTTAAATTATATTTCTAATGATGATTTTTAATTCTCAATTTAAATGTAATGATGGACCATAATTTAACGAACCATATTTGTACGCCGGAAACGGCAGAATATTATGATCGTAATACTTATTTCACATAACAGCTTTGTACAATATTCTGACAAATAAATGCATTCTATTCTATTCTTTAAGTGTAAACAAATAGGACCGATAATAACCTTGATGAGGTTGCAGATAATACATAATAAATTTTCTATTGTTTTTATCGATACCGCATATCTTTACTTTAAGAGCGTTTATACCCTACGGCATTTCATACAAACTTTCAAGTCGTTATTTTCCGAAATGACTGAACAGATTTTAATGAAACTTCCTACGCATAAGCATTATACATTTATCTAAAAAGTTACTGACACATACTATAGATACTGACAGACCTATGTCGTACCTATTGTAAGTTACAGTGCAGGATCGGCAGCAGTAGATCTCTTAATGCTATCAAAGTCTGCTGAAGGATTGTTCCACCTGAAAGTGGCGGAAATCTTGCTGCATTTACAATTCAAAGGGATCCGCTAGAGATTGCTTAAACGTATACCAGACAACTGAATTTCGCGAATGTAGACAATATTAATGCTTTAGAAGAGTTTTACAAAACAGCTCCATTGGAAATGTTTAATTCAGTCTCATTTATACACACAGACAGAACCGATGCTACTTTCATGTTTTCACCATGTGTGGAGCGTCATACAGATGGAGCATTCCTGACAGAATCTCCTCTGAGTATACTAAAGAAAGGTAACTTCAAAAAGTTACCTGTGTTGTATGGTTTCGCTAACATGGAAGCACCGGATGAATGAAAAGTTTTCTGATTTCTTGCCAGCTGACTTGAAATTTGAATCTGAAGAAGAAAAAGGAGAAGTAGCCTACAAAATCAAGAAGTTTTATTTTGGTGACAAGCCAGTTGACGAAGAAAACGTGTTAGGATATGTTGATTTCTTGTCAGATAATTTTTTTACTTATTCAATGCTGAGAGCAGTAAACTTGTACGCGGAGGCTGGCAACGATCAAATTTGTTTGTATCAATTCTCCTTTATGGATGAAGACGCTCCGGTAGTGCCATACACTAATATACGAGGGGCTACCCACTGCGCTCAAACATTTGCTGTGATGGATTGTAAAAACATGACGCACCATGATGAATCTCTTGCGACCCCAAAGTTAAAAAGCATGAAGAAAATAGTTAACGTAAACTCTGGCACAACTTTGTTAAAACCGGTTAAGTTATTAGTGAAAATAAAAAATATCATTCTGCTGTGGTTGCTGCATCACATACAAATAGTTTTGTTATTTTTAAAATAGGTACGACTCTAGTCATTCTGACTCTTTGCTTATACAGATGAGGAGCTTGTCATGTTTCTCTGTTCCTACCACTTTGCATTCATGACCGCAAACAATATACAGGGTGAAATTGAAGTCATGGGCATTATTTTAACCTAAGGCTCTACTCACGATACTGATTCCATTAGGGCTATTAATTAGCAAATCAAAAATATTATTACTTAATGTAAGTACGGAAAGAGTTTACGCACAATGAGTGACAATGATGCGTACAGCGCAGCGGCGCGGCGGCGTACGGTGTAGTGTAGGTACCACAGGCAGCATTCGCTATCGCAAATATCGCGATGCGCAATTTTTGATACTTTGCACGGTTTACTACACTTTTAAGGTTTTTCGTACTTGCATTAATATTATTTTTGATTCGCTTATTAATAGCCCTAATGGAATCAGTATCATGAGTAGTGCCTTAGGTTAAAATAATGCCCATGACTTCAATTTCACCCTGTATATACAAAATAATGGGCCCCTAGTAGGAAACAAGACCTCACCTCGGATACGCTTAGCTTTCTTATGACTCATCATCAACACATTCAAACTTTACATCTTTATAATCTTACTATATGTATATAGTTACGTTAACTATCCAAAAGGTTTCACTGAAATTTTGTGAAAGTGTACGATTGGTTCCAGATTAAAATAAGGTATAAATTGTAGACTCGATAAGTGGTGCCGTGCGGGTCCCTTGTATTATATAATTATTATTTTAGTTGAGTATATAAAATATTACCCTTATGATGTGTGAGGAGAAAATCAAAACAGTGATCAATGATTTGGAAGCTTATTCAGGTTAATTAGTTATTTATTACTTTCAGAAATCCCGTTCCTGAAGGGTCATCACTTCCTGCGTGGCCGAAAGCAGGCGCGGACAGGTCACCACACATGGACCTGGGTGAGAACCTGGAACTACGTGGGGTGCTCTTGGAAGAACGCACTCGTTTCTGGGATGACACCTATCAGAGATACTCTCGGGATGCTGTGCCACCACCAAAACCACCGCCCAAAACGCGCGTTGAATTGTAAAATAAAATACAGTACAAGAAAGAAGTTATGTTAATTAGGCAAATCAATGGTAGGCTGACAATTTAATGTACATATTGTATGAGTTAAGCTTCTTTGATAATTAGAAAGCCAATTTTCTTGTTCTCAAAATCGTCCAACTTTTAGTCCCGATCTTGGTGACCTGGGCGAGAAGGTGGAACTACGTGGAGTGCATTTGGAAGAAAGCACTCGCTTCTGGGATGACATCTATCAGAGATATTACCGGGATGCCGTACCACCAGCAACGCCGCCACCTAAACCAATTGTAAAAAAAGTCTTACAAAAATTACGTTCACTCAAATGTATGTGATCGAGCAGATAAATAGTGACAGTTTGTTTTTATTGTAATAATATTCTAATTGATTTCTGGGAGTTATAACATTATTCATATTTAACCCCTTTAGCACCCGGTTTCCGTGCGCGAAAACGCGTTAACTGTATCTTAAAGACTTTTTCATTACTCATACTCTGAAAGTAGGTCTAAAGTAGCCTGAGGAGCGGGATGAAAGTAATACTTTTCATCCCTAGGGAGAATCGCTTTCAACTGACAGATGTCAAATTATTAAAAAAAAACTAGTTCTATTTACACATGTTTATTGAACCATGTTCCAACTGTCTATGCAGCCACGATGTAAAATTGAAGTAACTTAAAGTTAAGTATTGATTAAAGAATATATATTTTATTATAATTTAGTTTCAACAATTTCTTTAAAATAACATAGACTTGGGCAAAATATTTAACATTTTTTCAATGACGAAAATGAAAAATAATGGCTGAATAGCTGACTGGCCACAGAAAAAAAAAGAAAATTGACAGGAAAGCGGCAATCCGAAAAAAAAATTACTTTTTTTTTACTTTAGCCAATTCATGTTTTTATTTTAACTTTCCTTGTATTCGTAATGAAAAGCACAGTGTTTACCTCGGGTTAAAGACTTATTTGGTCCCTCGAACTATTGGCGGCCTCACTTCGTTCGGGCGCCAAACCCCGTCTCGGGACTAAATAAGTTACTTTCAACCCTGGAGTAACAATGTACTATTGCTAAACACACGTACACCATCCGACCCCGCAGACGAGTGGGCGGAAGAGCGTTTCTCGTATGAAAATCGCAAAAAAGGTACAATATCTAAAAACAATGGGTAAAGCTGTCCCATGGCTTTGATAGACCACATGTCTGGTTTATATGTAACTATGTATCCATAAATTCAATTCGTCGCGTCCCATTTCGCTGTGGCCTTGCAATGCGATTGGGTGGCAATGCCGATGCGGACGACTTTATTGTATCATTATAAATTTTGAGCCAAAAAAAGACCATTTGTCGTTGAAATACACATGATTACTTGTGTTTTTTACGCAACATTAATAATGAAGTACTTTTTTCTAAGCGGTGGTTGTCTATGTGGAAAATTTCAGCAATTATGCTGAAATTAGATCCAGTTTGACTAATCAGTACCAATTTAGTTATCTGAGCGACCAGTGTGGTTTCCGGAACTTACGAGTAGCCTTGTATTACAGAACCTCCCTGAAGACCCAATAGTATTACTTACCTAATAAAACTAGTAACAATCAGTGCTAGTTTTAAGTAATAAAGGTGTAAGGTATAGTGTATGCGCCTTAGTAAAATGAATACACACAGACGCCGAAATCAACATGACCACAAACTGGGTCCATCAGATTTAAACAAGTCCTACAATCGACACGAAAGAAGAAGTTCATTAGTTTGTAATATCGTAGCTGGTGGCAGGTGAACTTTGGACATTAAATTAATAGAAAAAAAAAACTTATCTCTAGAAACTTTGAAAATAGTAAAAATACTTTATCACGATCACGGTCTCTATGGTACTGTAATAAAGTATGTATTTGGAAACGTGGGTATACTTGCTCTAAAATATGCATTATCATCATGCTTTTACAATTTTATTACCTGTGTATAGAGACTGATAATAAAATTGACAGTGACCTCCATTCCAATAATCCAATTGTTAGTTAGTTTGAAAAAGTAGCGATGGAGTGGCGGACGTGTGTGGTTATTTTGTGTGTGACGGCTGTTCTGGCTGACGACGAATGGCGGGAAGTGAAAACTGCACAAGGGCCAGTGCGCGGGCGCAAGCACCCCAGCGAGGATCTATACACCTTCTACAACATACCCTACGCCACAGCGCCTGTGGGTGTAGACAAATTTAAGGTATGAATCGAAGTTCTCTTCCTTGTTTTGTGAGTATAATCTGGTTCACGAACATGACATTTTACTATCTTTTCTCACTACTATTAAATTGCGATTGTTTGTTACTATTTCACGCAATAACTACAGAACCGATTTTGCTGAAATTTGGCATCCAGATAGTTTATAAACCATATGTCGGACCCAGTCATTAGTACGGATAGAAAATGAATCGGCTAGCGCGCCAAAGGTGGCATCACGCGACCTACTTACCAGTCTACTCACGCCTAAGCACGCTTCTACAGAGTCGTGATGTTTCGAGCTCGCAGCAAGGTTGACAGTTGAGTGTCTGATTGCGGCGAAGTCAAGACGTCCCGGAACTGTACCCCGATTCATGGTGCCTAGTGTTATTGTATTGGATTGTAATTTCAAGATTTTTGTTAGTTTGAAAAAATCAGTGTACCGTGTGAGTGTTTTCATAGCACGAAACCCATGTTCTGCCCACATGATGACCGAGTCTAACTGAATAAATCATGACACTACGACACATACAATACTTTTTATCTTGGTTATACAATGCTGTGGGACCATTATCGGACTATACGCGGACGACGCCGCGGAAATAAGCTAGTATCTAATATTACCAACCAAACCAACATGAATTAACAATCATTATTGATTTATTAATGACGATGATAAAATACCTGTATATTGATCTGTAAACTGATTATGAGTTTTTTATTCTTATCTTAGTCGATAACGGACATTTTTGTAAGATTATAGTGTTATTTTTTTATCGTAATAAGTACGTAAACACTGCGAAAAAAAGCCTTTTAAATACACTTCGTTTTTTAAGCACAACCTCTTCTAGTTTGGTATTACAATCAGCATAATCGACATAATCATTTATGATTAGCTAAACAAGTTCAAAGTAAGAGTTTGAATTTGAATTTCTGCTAGCTTTTACGTTGTCTGAGTTATCGTATTACACTTTGTGATTAGTGGATTGCGGTGACTGGTTGGTAACAAAAAAAAGTATTATTGTAATATATATGGCTTCCTCGTTGGTCTTGTGGACGTAATCGCATTACGGTTACCAATTACCTTGGTGTCTTAAAGCAGTATTGTTTTAATGAAAAACAAACTCCAGTGTGGCAAAGAGACGGAACTATAGAAGACGTAGGCCATCTCTTTCCTACTCTGGAATAAAATTAAAAGATAATAATACAATTTAAGAAATTCTCGCTATTTATTTGGGCAAAGAATTTGCATTGCCATTAAATGTGGCAATGCTGCCAGTCTTCTGGGCACGTTTCCGGATGACAACGATGTGGAGGAGTATTTTGTCGCCTAAGCGTCCTCTTGTTTTAAGTTAGTTTATATTTAGTTAGTTAGTTAATGTAAATATTTAGTTTTAGGAAATAATTAAAGTTTGTAAATATTTAATCTACAAAAAAAAAAGGAATTACTTGTTAGTATTTAAATTAGGCTGATGATCAACACTTTTGAATGTCACAGTTCTCCAAAATGCCCTTCTTCTAAGCTCTTTCGTTTTCTAAATTGTTTTTAGAATATGCGTTTATTTCCTTTTTTAACCACCGACCAAAAAAGAGGGGTGTTATAAGTTTGAAGTGTGTATCTGTGTGTCTGTTTAGCAGTGTATCTGTGTGTCTGTCTGTGGTATCGTAGCTCCTAAACGGATGAGGCGATTTTGATAAAAGTGGTGTTATTTGAAAGGTATTTTAATCGAGAGTGTTCTTAGCTATGTTTAGAGAAAATCTGCTCAGCCGTTTGAAGATCATCACCTCTTTTCTAGTTGATGAAGGGATATAAACAACTTTCACAGGTAGTCGATTTGAAATGTCGCTTGTCACCATGGGCATTGCTGAGGGGGGGGGGTGCACCCCCACACTTTTTTTTTTTTTTAATTTTTATCTTTCCTAGATTTCGTTCTGGTTTAGGTCTGGTTTAATTAGCGAGAAGAGACGCAACACCGAGAAAAGTGGAAGGAAAGGGGGAGGCCTATGCCCAGGACTGGGACAGTCAAGGCAAAGAAAAAATAATATAAGGTTAAAAAGCATGAAAAAAAAAAGAAATTAAAAAACCTCTAAAAAGCCAAAAAAAAAAACAAGCGTCGTAACGTTGGGGGACCGCTAAGAAGACCGCTTAGTACAAGCACAGAACAAAGCGGACCCCCGACGCTACGACGCTTGGATTGAAGTGAAATCTTTTCACTTTTTCTTTGTCACACCCAGAGTTTATAATAAGTACGTTATTGCTCCAGACAGTTAATATCTCTAACAAAAACCTTATTATCAGCAAACAACTTTAATCCTTCTAAATAGTCCATATTGACTGAATTGTTGGTCATCATAACATGGCTTTCAGACAATATGCACGTAGGGCCATACAATATAATACGGGAACCATAAATATTTCCTAAATTTTGTCAACAATCCAGTTGTGCCTTAGAGCAGTGTTCCACAAACTTTTTTATGTTCAAGGCACATCTAGCAAATTGGAAAATTTTGGAAGTACACCATAAATGAAAATCTATTGCGTGTTTTGCGGTTGTTGAAGTAGGATTTTTCCCGCCTGTCTATTAAGTTAAATTACATAAATACAGCAAAAGCTAAAATCACATGGCTACAACCATGGAAATATAAAATACAAGTTACAACGTATCGAATTTCCAAACAACCAGGTTCCAAAATTGTATTTAAAGATAGTACTATTGTATTCATTCAGCTTCTTTTTTTTAGGCACCTCTTCCATCACCAGTTTGGTTGGAGCCGTATGATGCAATTGACGAGGAAGTTATATGCCCACAACATCCTATTCCAGGTTTAAATACCAAGGCAACACAAAAGACATTAGAAAATTGTTTAATTGCAAACGTGTATGTGCCAAACACAAAACAGAAAAACCTATCAGTTGTGGTGTATATCCATTGGGGAGGTTTTGTAATGGGCCATGGCGAATGGTTAAAAGCTACACAGTTCATGAAAACGAGAGATATGATCATCGTTACGTTTAACTATCGCCTGGGCGTTCACGGGTTCCTCTGTCTCGGCACCGAGGACGCACCAGGCAATGCTGGCATGAAGGACCAAGTGGCGTTGCTGCGCTGGGTACGAAAGAACATTGCCAGCTTCGGTGGCAACCCAGATGACGTCACTCTTGCCGGCTTTAGCGCGGGCTCTGCATCAGTAGATCTCCTAATGCTATCAAAGTCCGCTGAAGGATTGTTCCATAGAGTTATACCCGAAAGTGGTGGAAACCTTGCTGCATTTACAATTCAAAGGGATCCTCTAGAGATTGCCAAAACTTATGCTAGAAAACTAAACTTCACAAATGTAGACGATGTTTATGCTTTGGAAGATTTTTACAAGACGGCTCCATTGGAACTGTTGACTTCAGATTCATTTATGTTCAGAACCGATTTAACTTTCATGTTTTCTCCATGTGTGGAGCGTGATACCGACGGAGCATTCCTGACAGAATCTCCTCTGAGTATATTAAAGAAAGGCAACTACAAAAAATTACCTCTGTTGTACGGTTTCGCTAGCATGGAGGGACTGCCACATATGTACATATTCAATTTTTGGAAAAATAAAATGAATGACAGATTTTCAGATTTCTTACCAGCTGACTTAAAGTTTGAATCTGAAAAACAAAAAGAAGAAGTAGCTAATAAAATAAAGAAGTTTTATTTTGGTGAAAAGCCTGTGAACGAAGATAACGTGTTGGGCTATATTAATTACATTTCTGACGTGTCTATTAAATATCCAATGCTCAGAGCAGCCAAACAGTACGTGGAGGCTGGCAATAATCAAGTTTATTTGTATGAATTTTCCTTTGTGGAGGAGGACGCTCCTGTAGTGCCTCATACTAACATACGAGGGGCTACCCACTGCGCTCAAACTTTGGCTGTGATGGATGGTAAAAATACCACACATCCCAATGAAGATCTTGCGACCCCACGGTTAAAGAACATGAAGAAGGTAGTCCGTGAAATATGGCACAACTTTGTAAAAACTGGGTAAGCATTACAAAGTAATAGTTTCGAATACTTAACGTTTATTATAGCAAGTATGCTTCATTTCTAGCATGTTTGTCTGTTTTAAATTGACAGCGACGGTCATGACGGTTGATGAAAGTTCTGATTTTCATTGCAGTCCCTGCAGTTGTGGCTAAATTGTATAACGATATTTATTCATCTGGTACCTTTCAGAAGGCCTGTACCTGAAGGGTCGTTGCTGCCTGTGTGGCCGGCAGCAAGCGCGGACAGGTCACCACACATGGTGCTCGATGAAAAGCTGGAACTACGTGGGATGCTCTTAGAGCAACGCACTCGCTTCTGGGATAACATCTATCAGAAACACTACCTAGATGCCATACCACCACCAGAACCATCGCCCAAATTACGGGTGGAATTATAAATTAACTGAAAAATGATGACTTGTGTGTTTTTAACAGGTTTCTTGTGCCACTAAGAGCCCACATTAACTGGAAACTTTCCAACTACTATTGTTTGAGAGCAATCGACTGATGGCTGGTTCGTGCTCTCATTACTAACCAGAATGTCTAGTTTGCCCAGTGAGTGCATTGCACTTGCAACTCTGCCCTATTTATAAAGACAGTGGATGATAGGAAGTAGGTTGATTGTGAAGGCTCACAACCAAGTTTAAAAGTGTTGTTTTAATTTAAGCATGTACAACAGGTTATCTCTCGATTTTAATAAATAAATTTAGTGTTGACATGGCATTTAAGTATTTTATTTGGATTATTCCAGAAATCCCCACCGACAAATCCCCACCAGTGGGGATCGTTACTTTTTTTTCCAGAAATCCCCACTAGTTATATAAAGTCAGCCTAGTGGGGATTTTTGGAAAAAAATAAGTAACAATCCCCACCAAGTATTGTTTCTAAATTATTAAACAAAAATTTCTTTCATTATAAATTGATTGCAATGAAACGAAAACCAAACATATTTACAACTACACACACCGGCAAAATTAGGGGAACACAATAAAAAGTAAATGATTTTTTGAGATTAAATGTATACATTTTATATAAAAATTGCGTGTGTTACGCGCTCTTCTTGGGGCTTGAATACGTCTACCCATGCTCCTGATGACACCTCCAATCATTTCCTGAGGCAAAGTGTCTGATCGCGACGATAGGTCTTGGTGAAATAAATGAATGCGAGTGGAGCCGCTGTCCCCGCACCCCTCCTTCTCTGCCGCCGACGCCCGGCTATGATGAGGTCTGTGGCCTCAACAGTGTCCAATTCTTCGACCTGGCTGGAATTCTTTCTCGGACTCTTCGTCCAATCATGTCCCAGACATGTTCTATTGGATTCATGTCTGGTGTTCGTGCTGGCCAGTCCATCTGCGTTAAACCGGTCTCATTAAGGTGATCCCGCACCGCAATGTGCCTTATCGTGCATAAACACAAAATTTGAGCCTATGAATGGAGCAAAAGGGATAACATGGGGTTCTAAGGACTCAGTTATGTACCTGTGAACCGCCATCAATAATGACTAGAGCTGTGTGTGCCGTTAAACTTATACCACCCCACACCATTACAGACCCTCCACCGCAAGCCGTTGTTTCGGAAAAATTAGCTTGATTGTTACGTTCTCCTTGATATCTCCACATCCTCTCCCTTCCATCAATGAAATTTACGCAGAAACGGCTTTCATCAGAGAATAAGACTCGACTCCACTCATCGGACCAATTTTGATGCTGACGGGCGAACGCTAATCTGGCTACTCGATGGCTCACCTCAACTTTTGGCGCCTTTGCTGGCACGTATGACTTTAAACCAACTTCATTTAACCTTCTCCTCACTGTTCGTTCATTAACACGTACGTTACGCACTTCTTCCAAAACATTTCTGGTCTGAACAGCCGTTTGACGACGATTTCTCCCTCCAAAGTTTGCACTCTTATAAAACGGTCGTCTAGGGCACTGGTTGCACGATTTCTGCCTTGTCCTCGCCTGCGCACGTAAGATCCTGTCTGTCTGTATCGTTGCATATTACGCTGGATCACGGATACTGAAACACCCACTTGGTGGGGATTGTTACTTTTTTTTCCAGAAATCCCCACTATATAGCTAGTGGGGATTTCTGGAAAAAAAAGTAACAATCCCCACTGGTGGGGATTTGTCGGTGGGGATTTCTGGAATAATCCTTTTATTTCCGATTTCAAAATAGTTATCAGGTGATTCTCACATAATCACAAGGGGATCTAACGTCGCATTGGCCTGTATGAATTCCGTTGAGCCTAACTAAACGTAAGATGAAAATTGTTTTACGGTTAAAAAGTTTTAATTTAATGATAAGCTAGTCAACGATGACAATATTTTAAAGTAGGGGAGTTTCTACACGGTTGTTAATTTTTTTTTCTGCTTTGGGTTACATAATAGTGGCAAAAAAGAAAGAAAAATAATTGGTCAGTGCTGCAAGGCCAGCTGCAGGCGCGAACAGTTTATGTGCGTAATCTTTACTAATGTTATAAAGCTGAAGAGTTTGTTGGTTTGATTGAACGCGCTAATCTCGGGAACTCATCATTCTCTTTCCCTTATCCCAATTTATTTGGAGTACCTCATTTCTTGCCAAATAATCCTTCAGACAGTCCATCGATCGTTTCTTTGGTATTCCTCTACTCTTATACCCACCCCCATTCATACTCAAAACTTTCCTCACGACATTTTCTGCATTCCTCCACATCACATGCCCAAACCACGACATCCGAATACCGCACATCTTTTCAGACACTAATCTCGGGAACTACTTGTTTGTATTGAAAACATATTGAAGTGTTGGATAGCAATTTATCGAGGAAGGTGATGTTATATAGGCTAATAACATCACGCTACGGCCAATAGCAACGGAACATCAATGAAATGTTGCAAAAACCCGGGTCAGCTACTCATAATCATATAATGGCAAATTAATTATCCAGAATCGGCTTGCTTATCGCTGTTGAGAGAGATTAAAATGCCATAATGCATAATTATGAATCGATTTTCGAACGCAGCGATGGAGTGGCGGACCTGTGTGGTAATTTTGTGCGTGACGGCTGTTTTGAGTGACGACGAATGGCGGGAAGTGAAAACTGCGCAAGGGCCGGTGCGCGGGCGCAAACACCCCAGCGAGGATCTATACACCTTCTACAACATACCCTACGCTACAGCACCCGTAGGTGATGATAAATATAAGGTACCTTATCATACAGATACCTTTTAGGACTTTGTGACTAATTAGTTTTTTTTGGAAAAATAGAAATAATGTTTATGCGAACATAATAGGAAAGAAGAAATCATAAACGAATCTGCTTTATTTTCTTTGACTAACTATATAGATTGTAAGAAATAAAAATATTATATAGCTAACAACAAACTATGTATTGGCCTTTAAAAAAAGGGGCTTTAAAAAAATTCCTCCTTCCTTTGGTGCCCGTCTGGTGCAGCGGCCGTCTATGGTAGGAAGTGCTTCCTTGGCCTATACTATATAATATATATTTACTCACCATGTTCTAGCCACAGTTTGTGGTGTTGTTCCCTGGTGCGTTTCTTTACCAGAGTATGTAGATTCCCGAGGGGGAGTGGCACGATGGATTCTGGTCTCATTGCTGCCATGCTCGATCCCCTTCTAGCTCGTTCATCCGCTGCACCGTTGCCCCGGTAATCGCTATGTCCTTTAATCCGTTGTATGGGTATGTTGTTGAGAATACCAACCTGGTTTATGCGCTGGTGACACTCGTATATTAAACCGGAGTTGACCGTGTGGTTGTTAAGTGCTAGCAGTACAGCCACGCTGTTTGAGAGTATACGAATAGAGTGGTCTTTTACCTTCCTGACTAACATGGCTTATGCGGCCAGGTAAATGCCCATCTTCTTCATGGGGTTTAGGTTTCCGCACTTAGTCCTTTGAGTGGACCATTGTGCGTGAGCCATAGTGGCCGTCACTCCAACCAGCCCACCTCCCTCCAGAGAAGCAGATCACACTTCCCGGTCTTCTCAGGGCATCCGCAAGGGATCTTGGTGTTCTCAGGGTCTCCTCGCGAATCTTGGTGACACCGGTGCACTCAAGCAGCACATGCACCACCGTCTCCTCCGCAACCATGCATGCTCTGCACAGGGGACTATCAGTGATTCCTAGAGTGTGGAAGTGTTTATTCATTGAACAGTGTCCAGTGATGGTCCCCGCCACCATACGCAAGCCATCCCTGTCCAGACGCAGAAGGCGCCTGGTCAGCTTTGTTTCAAGGGACGGCATAGCCTCCTTGGACTGCCTGCACCCTGGTGTCGAGGTCCACCATTTTTCCGCTTTTGTTCGAGTGTGATCTTTTAGCCAGTTACTTAGCTGCTTAAAAGGAATGGGCACAATGTTTCGGGTCCGTATGGTTTTGTGCTGGATCCTCTGCTGGCAAGTTCATCCGCCGCATCGTTCCCTAGGGATCCACTGTGTCCTCTGATCCATTGTAGTGTTACCATGTTGTGGTTTAGTACCGTGATTCGTTCTAGTGCATTATGACATTCTAGTATTAGTCTCGACGTGATCTGATTACTGTTTAGGGATTGGAGAACCGAGGCACTATCGGAAATATTCGAATATTGGTATTCATAACCTCTCTGACCTCTATAGCGTGTGCCGCTTGGATAATACCTACACACTCTGCCTGGTAAACAGGGTTGAGCATACCAAGTGGTTTGGATATTTTTATATTTAGGTCGTCGGAGAACACCCCGAAACTTGTCCCGTCGTTGGTTTTTGATCCATCAGTGTAGATTCTTAGCTCTTTTGTACCTGAGTAGTCACACAACTCCGCTGTGAGTTCGATGCTATAGTGCCTTTGAAAGCAGTGGGACTTCAGGGTTCTGTCGATGGGTGATGCCATCATAGGCTGTTCTTTAATGGCATCCTCTCTAATGTGTGTGTGTTTGATTCTGGAATCTTTGCTTAAAGTGCCGGATACTTCGAGTCTGAAGGTCGCTTTGGCTGCCTCCTCTCTCACGACGTGGTGTAGAGGTGGTAGCCCCAGCATCACCTGTAAGGCGGCAGTAGGGGAAGTTCTCTTGCTGCCGGTGATTGCTACGCAGGCAAATCTTTGTAGTTTTTCGAGGTCCTTTTGTGTCGTACTTAGATTGGTCCTGGGCCACCAAAATAAAGAGCCGTATGTGATGATTGGTCGGATAACTGTGGTGTATACCCAGTAGGTGATTTTGGGGCTTATGCCCCAATTTCTCCCGAGTAGTCTCTTACATTGCCATAGGGCTATACTGGCTTTTGTGGTAATGTAATCAGTGTGTTTCGCCCAGTTCAGCTGTTTGTCCAAAAAGATACCCAGGTACTTGGTTCCAGTTGATAGGCCTAGTGTGGTCCCAAAGAAGCTTGGTAACTGTAACGTTGCCAGCTTCCTTTTCTTTGTGAAGAGGACTAGATCCGTTTTGGTAGGGTTCACTGCTAGTTTGTATTCCTTACACCAGTCTTCTACTATTCTCAAGGCTTGGCGCATAAGGTTGCATAGTGTGTTTTCGTGTGTTCCATTTATTATTATGGTCAGGTCATCAGCATAGCCCACCGTGTAGTAGCCTCTGCTATTGAGACGTTTGAAGAGGCTGTCTACTACGAGGTTCCATAGTAGCGGTGAGAGGACGCCACCTTGGGGGCAGCCCTTTGCTACCATGGCTCTAGTGGTGTCCGAAACTTGGACAGCCCTCAGACGGAGCATGTTTGTGATCCATCCACGCAGGGTCGAGTCCACACCGTGTTCCTCGAGAGCTGCGTTGATGCTATGGAAGATGGTTTTGTCAAAAGCGCCTTCTATATCAATGAAGACAGCTAGTGAAGAGCCTTTGTGGCACACTCGATCTTGGAGATCACACTGTGTAGTGCAGATTCTGTTGATTTTCCTGTGGAATACGCGTGTTGCCGTTTGTGGAGTGGCCGCTCCCGAAGAGGTTCGTCCCGAATATGTCGGTCACAGAGTCTCTCGATGGTTTTCAGTAGGAAAGATGTTAGGCTTATTGGTCTGTACGCCTTGGGCTGTGTGTAGTCGGGTTTGCCTGGTTTGGGGATGAAAATGACTTTCACTCGCCATGCAAGTGGTATGTATTTCTGTGCTATACAGGCTTGGAAGATTTCGTCTAAGCCTGTGGATTTATATGGTTTGAAAGTCTTTATTGCCCATTTTATTCTCTCTGCAGTTACTATGGTGTGGGCTCTGGCCCAGTCTTGGTTATTTGGTGTGTGCCTTGGCTCACTTGCCCAGGTTCTGTCCTCAGAGAGATTGCAGTCTGGAAAGTGGGTTTCCAAAAGGACTTTACTTGTTTCGTAGTCCGACTTGGTATAGGTGTTGTTCGAGGTTTTCAGCGAGCCGAGGGTGAGATCCTGATCAGTGGATAGGATCTTTCTTACACGCGCAGCTACTATTCGATTCGATTTCTTCGCAGAATTTCCGCCAGGCTGCCCTACTGGCACTCCTGACTTGTTTTTTGAAGTTGTATTGTGTTTTCTTGTATGAGTCCCAGTCTACTGGTAGTCTGGAGTTTTTAGCTCTGTTGAATTGTTTGTGCATGGTTTGCCTGAGCTTACTAAGTTCCGCATTCCACCAGGAGTTACTCTTGCTCTGGGTGTTTGGATCTCTTAGCTTGCAGCAGGCATGGTAGGCTTCGATTATAAATTCAGATAGTTTTGTTACGGTGTCTTCTAGTTGTTTGTCATCCGTTAGAGTTTGTGGCGTTTGATGCTGTGCTAGTAGGGAGGCCAACAGCCGTTTGTAGCCGGGTACATTGCTACGGCGTGGGTTGCGCCTTGGTTCGGGTTTATTTAAATTAGCTACTAGTGAGAAGCGGATTCTTCTATGATCAGAGCAGGAAGGCTCGTTGGATACGTGCCAGTTAGTGATAAGCTTTGACGTGTTATCCGACGCCAGCGTGAGGTCAATAATCGTTTGTCCGCGAGACGTGACCCAAGTGGGTTCCGAGTCGCGGTTTACGATATTAAGGTTAGTGGAGAACAGATATGTGCATAGTACCTCACCTCTAGAGTTGGCTTTGTTGCAACCCTAAAGTGGGTGATGTGAGTTCGAGTCCGTGCAGATGACCAGGTCCAGGTTGGCTTCTTCGCAGTACCTTACCAGGTCGGCCAACTCCTTCGATGGGCAGTCTACATCCTCGCCTGGCATGTATACCGAGGACAGGACGATATCGGGTGCGTCGCCGTCGGTTTTGAGCCTGACGGCTCTCTGGGACATAATTGCGTGAGTGTGGTGGTGGGTACATCTTTGGGTATGTAGGCACAGGTTCGTGGTGTGCCTCGAGTGGCGAGGATCAGCTTACCTCCAATGTTGCCATGGCCGCATATTCTGTTATTGCGGATCCATGGCTCTTGGATGAGTGCAATGGTTCGGGGTTCCATCTCCAGTGCCCTGCGTAGGCAGGCGGTAGCCGTCTGGCTATGCTGGAGGTTTGTCTGGATGATATTTAAGCAGCGGGATGTGAGGGGCAGTGGGGTGGAGTTAGGAGGAGCTAGATCCATCGGATAATTCTCATCCGTCCGCCAGTCCATGTCGGTCTTCGCTACGTGCCGGTGATGATGAGAGCAGCTGCTCCGTCCACTGTGACGGTGAGGTTGGCATCCTTACAGCGTCGGCATCAGCCATCGCCGTTCGGGCCACCTTCTCCTCCAGCTGCGTCATCGTCGTGTCTAAATCCGTCGGTGCCGGTTTCGTCGGTTCAGTGTCTGTCGGGGTGTCGGAGGGATGGGTATTGGGGAAGAAGCGCACGTATATTGACCCCAGAAGGTACGACACCCACCGCTCCCTTCCTTAGACCTTTACGACTTCTTCCGGTGGGATTCCTAGGGTCAAATAAGACCCGTATTTTTCGCCACCGACCGATGTCGCCCTGTACAAGGACCACCTACCGGCATTGTACCAAGGGTTCTGGCGTGTCAGGATAGTCTGGAGCCGCGTTATGTCCCCATTGTACCTGGGCACAAAGAGCGCTGCTCGGACCCGGGTCAGTACGTCGGACTGTCTCATTGTAGTCATAGTCTCGTCTGTGTTCGGCAGTCTTAGTTTGGGCACGTGTTGAGTCAGCCAGGTCAGGGCGTTGTCATCCTCGCACCACACGTAAACCGTTCCATCCGCTACCCTGGGGTAACCGCGGAAGGACGGTATGATGGTTTGGGAGGGGTCGGCACACGTGTCCATGATCAGGTTTTCAAGGCTGAGCTTGATGTGCTCAGCCTCGTCAGTCGTCATGTCTCGGGATGGAGGCGAGAGGCAGATTGCTACGGCGAGTCGCGCAGGGATATCCCGTGTGGCCCGCGCGTAGGTTCTCTGTTCCCCTTGAGCGGTCTGGGTTCTAACGCGCTTGGTGTCCCCCTGGAGCATACTTGGTGAGGCCGTGTCGTCCGGACGGTCCCTCTTTGCCGCTGCCTGGCCACTTGGACCGGGCTGTGGTTCTGAGGAGCTTGGCTCACCTTTATGTGCCAGGGTCGCCCCGCACGAGAACCCAGCCCGCTTGCCTCGTTTCTGTCTGGTGCACTGTCTTGGGTCAGGTCGGTCTTGGGTCACCTCGGTACAGTTCCGGCCGTTTCCTCCGGGTGGTCCTGGTGCGGGCAGTGACTTCTCGCGCTGGGTTTCCCTTTCGCGTACTGTTCCCTGCCCGCCCGTTTCCGCGTCCGGATGCTCTTCGCGCTGGGTTGACCCTTCGCGTGTTTGTAGCTGGTCGCATACTCCCTTACAAGTAACCGTTTGCGCTCCGCGCTGGCTATTGCCTTCACGGGTTCTGCGCAAACGGTTGTTGAGCTCTCTTTCCCTGTTCCGGATCTTTCCGCGCTTAGATTTTAACGTGCGTACTTCGCCCACAGAGATAAAACCAAAACCACCAGATTCCACTTCCTTTCCCGTCCCGACAGAGCCTATGTCCTTCAGTCTTGCCTCGATCTTCTCGCGCTGGAGTGCCAGCGCGCGGTGTTCGCTGTTAAGGCTGGAGATCATCGCGTTGTTAGTGTCGTTGTCAGGGTTATTCGTTACACTTTTCCGTACAATGCTCTGTTGCAAGGCACTCGTGGAAGGTGTAGCTTTTATCAGGGTAGTTGACGCAGGAGTCGTAGTCATCATTGTGTCATTCGGCGCAGAAGTCGCAGCCGTATCTAAGTGTGTCGGCGCGTGAATCGCAGCCTGTGCTGTTGGTGCTAAGGCCGGCCGCGCAGAAGGCGCGGCGCTAATTAGCAGGTTGGTGCCCCCCCCCCCCAGATTACGGTGGAGGCAGACCGACGAATCGGTGTGGGATTCCCCGGCTTTGCCGGGACCCACCTGGGGAATATTATTTTTTCCACTCTGCATGATTGGGTTTTGGTGGGCTTTTTTGGAATTGAGGTTACCCGTCCTCATGGACCGAAAGGAGAAATGGGAGAGAAGGAGGGAGGGTCTGGGCGTAGGATCATGGGAGCTTTCGGGAAAATTACGAAAAAGCGCCTGGGGGTTTTTGTTGCGTCCATTTCTTATGGAATTAGACCAAGAACGGGGTGGCAACCTCGTGAAGGTGAATTCCCCAGACTTGCCTTGAGGATCTACACGACCGTAGCGCTCCCCCTAGAGACCCCGCCACCCTACCGCCTCTGAGGGAGGCAGTAAGGTGGGCCTGCATCTATACTACCATGCAAAGCGTAGCGAATACATGTCGTTGTGCAACCGCGAAAGCATAAATACAGACCCCCCCTCCGGAAAATGCCCATGCATTCTGCCTGAAATACCGTGTTGGCTGTTGTAGACCCCCAGTGGTACGAGCTAAATGTCTATAATCATTACGTTATTAGATTGATTCTGACTTAAGTTAATAAACTGGCAGAAAAAATAATATTAGGTCATATAAGTCATTAAATCTGAACGAAACATTTGTATGGCGCTAAGAAAGCCGATGCTCAATATTATACTGGCTAGCTCGACAAATTTATTCTGAATCTCTTTTTCAGGCGCCTCTTCCGCCGCCTGTATGGTTGGAACCATACGATGCTATCGACAAGCAAGTAATGTGTCCACAATATAGGATCACAAATCATCCGGCCTTTCCGGAAACCATGGTGGTACAAGAAAATTGTCTGATTACTAATCTGTATACCCCAAATACGGATAATAAAAAAGCTTCAGTAGTAGTGATCATTCACGGCGGAGGTTTCTATACAGGCCATGGCGAAGTGCTTAAATACACACAGTTCATGAAAACAAAAGATATAATCATAGTGACGTTTAACTACCGTATAAGCATTCATGGGTTCCTTTGTCTCGGCACCGAGGAAGTACCAGGAAATGCTGGCATGAAAGACCAGGTAGCGCTGCTCCGCTGGGTGCAACAGAACATTGCCAGCTTTGGGGGTAACCCTGATGATGTCACCATTACAGGTCACAGTGCAGGGTCAGCAGCAGTAGATCTACTAATGTTATCAAAGTCTGCTGAAGGATTGTTCCACAGAGTCATACCTGAAAGTGGTGGAAACCTTGCTGCGTTTACAATTCAAAGGGATCCTCTAGAGATTGCTAAAACGTTTGCCAAAACACTCAATTTCACGAATGTAGACGATATTTACGCTTTAGAAGAGTTCTACAAGACAACTCCCATAGATTTATTGACTTCAGAACCATTTTTGGATAGAACTGATTCTACTTTCATGTTTTCACCGTGTGTGGAGCGTGATACAGGCGACGGAGCATTCTTGACAGAATCTCCTCTGAGTATACTAAAGAAAGGTAATTTCAAAAAGTTACCCGTGTTGTATGGTTTCGCTAACATGGAAGGACTGATGCAGATAGATTTCTTTGATGATTGGAAGCACAGGATGAACGAAAAGTTTTCTGATTTCTTGCCAGCTGACTTGAAGTTTGAATCTGAAGAAGAAAGAGAAGAAATAGCCAACAAAATCAAGAAATTTTATTTTGGTGACAAGCCGGTTGATGAAAAAAATGTGTTAGGATATGTTGATTTCTTTTCAGATGTTATATTTACTTATCCCATGCTTAGAGCAGCAAAGTTGTACGTGGAGGCTGGCAACGATCAAATTTATTTGTATTTATTCTCCTTTGTGGATGAAGACACTCCGGTAGTGCCATACACTAATATACGAGGGGCTACCCACTGCACTCAAACATTTGCTGTCATGGATTGTAACAACAAAAAGTACCATGAGGGAGCTCTAATAACCCCGCAGTTTGTGAACATGAAGAAGACAGTTCGTGAAATCTGGCGCAACTTTGTTAAAACTGGGTAAGTTAACCTCTGAGTCCCAAGTGTACCGAATTCGGTACGCGCACGCTTTACCGTTGATCTTTATTTTTACTTTCCGTGTATTCGTAATGAAAAGCACAGTGTTTACCTCGGGTGAAAGACTTATTTAGTCCCTCAAACTATTGGCGCCCTCACTTCATTCGGGCGCCAAACCCCGTCTCGGGACTAAATAAGTTACTTTCACCCCTGGGGTAACAATGTACTATTATTAAACGTCCATTATAAACTTTAAAGACTCGGGATTTTTTCGCCCCGTGCCACGGCGCACTTAAAGCTTCGTATCTCGTAAACAACTATACTAACTACTACTATAGCTGAAACTATACAGAATCTTAATATGTAAAAACTAATTACAATAACAAGACATAAGTACTAAGAAAAAAATGTGAACTTGAGAATATGTCTTGAATGCAGTTTCTCCAATAAGAATGTCAAGTTTTTCCATCTATGTGTAAGAAAATAAATAAAGGAAATAATAATAAAAAAATATTTCAGACCAAGTAAGTTCATGTATAAAAACATAATTATTTTAGAAACCTACACACATTTTAAGAAATTATTTTAAATATATGAAAGACGCACGATGAGTGGTCTTCCAGTGCCATATTATTGGACTGTCCATCCTATCAGCCTCGATAGCCACCAGTCTATTAGAGCTACCGCGCACTCGCCTCATCAGGGATGAGGCGTGTCCGCATAAGACCGTAAAAATCAGACACGCCATTCTCCGCAAACATCCCCGATGCACTGCAAAAGCGCGGTAGTCCCAACATAAATCTGAAGGCGTTATTATTATGGAACATTTTGTATAGCCGACCCATAGGGCACACGTGTACATAAATTGGTAATACGCTCTAAAGAGTGTAATTTTTATCTCTCTAGTACAACGTGCAAACCTACGAGCCAGCATGTTACATCGAACTGCCAATGATCTGCGTTCCCTCTCCACGTCCACATCATCGGACAGACTATCGGTGACCGAATGCCCCAGGTACTTGAACCTTGTTACCCTGGAAAGCTGAGCGCCCCCCAGGATAACTGGTGGGACAGTGTCGTAACATTTGTTACCCGCTTTGAAAACTAAAAATTCACTCTTTGTCGCATTGTACCTGAGGCCGTGAGCCACCGCATAGTCCTCACATATACCGAGAAGCCTCCTAAGTGCACTGATCGATGGGCTCAGAAATACCATATCATCCGCGTAGCTGATATTATTGACGCAGTGCCCGTCAATGGAACACTATGACTAGGATATTGGTATTGCTGACCTCACAGATCAGCTCGTTTACGTACAGGTTGAAAAAGTTGGATGAGCTGAGTCCCCCTTGCTTGCCTCACTCCGCATTCCAAACTGTATGCATCCGACAGGACACCACTTAACATAATTGTTTTGTTTATCATACCAAAACTTTAGCATCCTAATGAGATCGCTTGGAAGGTCCTTAACATTTAATAGTTTCCTCCATAGGCAGTCGTAGGACACGAGATCGTAAGCCTTGGAGAGGTCCAGAAAACACGTATAAACAGGAATTTTCCTACTTGCATAGTATTGAACAGTCTGTTTGAGACAGAGGATAGCTGTCTCCGTGGATAAAAAGGGCTTAAACCCAAATTGGCCGTCGTGGAGTGTTAAGTGCTTATCCAGCTGCTGATCAAACAGACCGTCCAACACCTTTACAATTATAGTAGCCAGCGATATAGGCCTGTAGTAGCTCTTGTCACTCGCTTCTCCAGTTTTGTTATTGATTATCTAAACTAATATTATAAAGAGGAAAGATTTGATTGTTTGTTTGTTTACATTGAATAGGCTCCGAAACTACTGGTCCGATTTGAAAAATTATTTCATTGTAAGATAGCCCATTTATCGAGGAAGGCTATAGGCTATATAATATCATCACGCTATGACCAATAACAGTGGAGTAGCAATGAAAAATGTTGCGAAAACGGGGAAAATATGACGCAAACGAAGTTGCGCCGGACAGGGCATTAATAATGTTTAACATAACATTCAAAAGCATAGATTTATTTACGCTTTATTTGTCCTATAATTTATTGATCGTAAAATGTACATGTTGGCGCATTTGCAAAAAGGCTTCATATGATTCACGTTGCAAACTAAACTGTGACCACAGACGAGAGAGAAGCAGTCTACAATTCTCTCTGGCGA
Organism: Cerastis rubricosa; assembly: GCA_949152445.1. NCBI lineage: Eukaryota > Metazoa > Arthropoda > Insecta > Lepidoptera > Noctuidae > Cerastis > Cerastis rubricosa. The sequence continues at coordinate 10,617,072 of OX424526.1, read as the reverse complement.
AACGTCAAGCCGTTGCGGGTAGCCATAATGCCATATTGACTTGGGCAGTTGTCAAGGAAGGTGGCGCGTAACGGGACGTTGACGGATCGCCGACGTCTGTTTGCTTAATCTCATTAAATCTGGTGCCACATATCAAAAGTAATTCCGATGCAGCGGGTAAGAGCCTTTATCATAAGTGGGATAAAGAATCGCGCCCTCCACGAAAGTAAAGCCAAGTGAGGAACATAACCAATGAATTTTTGAAGCAACAAGGAAAGCGACCAAACCTGCGAGCACAAATCATCAAGAGGGTACCCTCACAACATAATCGGGTGAGACCGTTTCTTTTCTTTTCGATAAGTAGGTCGTCTGACTCATTGCTTAAACATGGCTTGTTTAATTGGTTTATGGGTGACATCACAATCATTAAACCTTACTGGCATCGGAGGCTATGCTTTAAAATGCACGATGGAGATCGTACCATTAAAATAGGCGATATTTTGATAAAATAGGTTGTCGGCCAATAAGTTCGTACTGGCGTAATTTTTAAATGTTCTTTGACGTTTGGAGTAAGCGCTTGTGTGGTCTACATGTTTCAGTCGAAAAGAAAGTGTGTTTAGTCGAAATGTCACTGTTGTCCGGTTCATGTTTTAAAATGATCGAAGGGACGCAGGTGCCCGGTTTATGATGTTTTTGTGATGACGTTGGTCGAAGGGACGCTGTTGTCCGGTCCGTACACTGGTATGGTCGAAGGGACGCAGTTGTCCGGTCCAAACGTTGGTATGGTCGAAGGGATAATGTCGTCCGGGCCATGCAGCTGATAGCGGCTGGTTGAGGGGACACATTCATCCGGTCCAACCTTAAGTGTTCACTGGTCGAAAGGACAGTGTCGTCCGGGCCATGCAGCTGATAGCGGCTGGTTGAGTGGACACACCCGTCCGGTCCAGGTGTTAACTGTTTAGGGAAAGGTGTCGTCCGGTCCATGAGTGGTCGAAAGGACACACGCTTTCGTTGTAGGAGAAAGGTGTCGTCCGGTCCATGAGTGGTCGAAAGGACACACGCTTTCGTTGTAGGAGAGAGGTGTCGTCCGGTCCATGAGTGGTCGAAAGGACACACGCTTTCGTTGTAGGAGAAAGGTGTCGTCCGGTCCATGAGTGGTCGAAAGGACACACGCTTTCGTTGTAGGAGAAAGGTGTCGTCCGGTCCATGAGTGGTCGAAAGGACACACGCTTTCGGTGTAGGAGAAAGGTGTCGTCCGGTCCATGAGTGGTCGAAAGGACACACGCTTTCGGTGTAGGAGAAAGGTGTCGTCCGGTCCATGAGTGGTCGAAAGGACACACGCTTTCTTGGTAGGAGTAAAATGCCGTCTAGTCCGTGAGTGATCGAAAGAATACACGCTTTCTTTTGGTCTGAAACAGTTACAGTTACGATGAGAGTAATGTTTGTCATAGTTTGTCAGGATGGAAGAGCGGATGTCTTGGTGATTAGACATTGTTTGTTCCAGGAATACAATAACGCCCGAGGACGGTCGTATGTCAGTCTGGCCGTGTTGGCGCCTTTGCAAAAAGGCTTCATATGATTCACGTTGCAAACTAAACTGTGACCACAGACGAGAGAGAAGCAGTCTACAATTCTCTCTGGCGAAACGTCAAGCCGTTGCGGGTAGCCATAATGCCATATTGACTTGGGCAGTTGTCAAGGAAGGTGGCGCGTAACAGGACGTTGACGGATCGCCGACGTCTGTTTGCTTAATCTAATTAAATCTGGTGCCACATATCAAAAGTAATTCCAATGCAGCGGGTAAGAGCCTTTATACATAACATTATCATCACATAATTAACTATAGTCACACTTATAAACAATAAGACAACCTTGGCTTTTTTGTTGTTTTTTGGTAGAATGATCTCTTCTTAGTGTTTAACTTATCCTGAAGTTCTAGGTTTATGGTACACATCAATATTTTATGCTAGGCTAATTAGACGTAGCCCCGCTGTACAGGGTTCCTATTTCTGCTTACAGGGTGTAAAATAAACTAACACGAAGCGTCTGGCTGGGTCTCAGTTCGCATTAAAAACTTGAAGCAAAGACACAAACTGCTACTTTGTCTCTCTATATACTTAAATTTGATGTAGCCGCATACCCAAAGTCCACAACTATTTTTCATGGACCGTTCTGGCTGACTTCCTTAGCAAGTAAACTATATTGTTTTAAAACTTTCAGAAAAGGTCTGGTTAGTAGGTAAGTAAGTTACTAATTACACAGCAATTATGTTTATTTATCAATCTACAAATGATTACTAGATATATACAAGGTGTTGTTTTGCAACCTCGTCAAATTCTAGGAGGTAACTATGCTAATGATTCTCGACCCGAATCAATAATAAAATGAGTAGGTAATTTTCTTTTTTTTATTTATTTACTGAAATCGGTAACTGTGAACCACCTGTGTTTTGAACACGGGCCGTCTGATTCCCGCCTTATAACGTCGCTTACACACAAACAAAAAACCTCAAACGTTTTTTCGATAATTTTATAATCCCTAAACCACGTTAAGGGGGTTATTCTGAAATATTGACAAATTTAAACAACAAAAAAACGCAGTGTTTTTTAATAATTTACTAGGTACCGTAATTTATATTGATTATTTATGTCTTTTGTGACAACATCCTGAATTTTGACGAAGATGCAAAACAACACCTTGTATATTATTACATCTTGTAGGTACGGTTTTTTTATAACTCAATGCGTGATTTTGGCGCTGGCTTTGGTGGTGGAACGGCATCTCGGTAGTATCTCTGATAGATGTGATCCCAGAAGCGAGTGCGTTCTTCCAAGAGCACCCCACGTAGTTCCAGCTTCTCACCCAGCACCATGTATGGTGACCTGTCCGCACCTGCTGCTGGCCATGCAGGCAGCGACGACCCTTCAGGCACAGGCTTCCTGAAAGGTAACAAAAATAAGCCTAAATGGATTGTAGCCCGTTGTGCACTAACCACAGAGATCATTGATAAGTGTCATCGAATTGATTCGTCTCGTGCGGTTCATCAAACGTCATAAGTTTTATGATCTTTGTAGTTGATTGGACTCAGGCAGTACAAGCCGCAACTTATTTAACTTACCCAGTTTTAATGAAGTTGTGCCAAATTTCACGGGCTGTCTTCTTCATTTTATGGAACTCAGGGCTCGCAAAAGATTCATCTGGATGCGTAAAGTTAGCATGACCATCCATTACGGCGACGGTTTGAGCGCAGTGGTTTGCACCTCGTATCTTAGTGTGAGGCACAAAGGGCACATTCTCGTCTACAAAAGAATATTCATACAAATAGATTTGATTGTTCCCAGCCTCTACGTGCAATTTTGTGGCCCAAAGCATGGGATATGTAAATAAGACATCTGAGAAGAAATCAACATATCTTAAAATGTTGTCTTCACTGATTGGCTTGACCCCAAAATAGAACTCCTTGACCATAATAGCCACTTCTTCTCTTTCTTCTTCAGATTCAAACTTCAAGTCAGCCGGCAAGAAATCAGAAAACTTTTCATTCATCCTGTGCTTCCAAATATCAAAGTAATCAACCCGCATCAGTCCTTCCATTTGAGCAAAACCATACAACACAGGTAACTTTTTGTAGTTGCCTTTCCTGAATATAGTCAGAGGAGATTCTGTCAGGAATGCTCCGTCTCCTGTATCACGCTCCACACATGGTGAAAACATGAAAGTAGAATCGATTCTATCCAAAAGATAAACTGAATTCAACAGTTCCAATGGAGCTGTCTTGTAGAAATCTTCTAACGCATACATATCGTCTACATTTGTGAAATTGAGTTGTCTGGCATACGTCTTAGCAATCTCTAGAGGATCTCTTTGAATTGTAAAGGCAGCAAGGTTTCCACCACTTTCAGGTATGACTCTGTGGAACAATCCTTCAGCAGACTTTGATAGCATTATGAGATCTACTGCTGCCGATCCTGCACTGTAACCTGCAATGGTGACGTCATCCGGGTTACCCCCAAAGCTGGCGATGTTCTTTTGTACCCAGCGCAGCAGCGCCACCTGGTCTTTCATGCCAGCATTACCTGGTGCATCTTCGGTGCCGAGACAAAGGAAACCGTGAACACCAACACGATAGTTGAACGTAACGATGATTATATCTTTCCTCTTCATTAGCTGTGTTCCTTTATATATTTCACCAAATCCTCCTATAAAAGCTCCTCCGTGAACGTACACAACGACTGAAAGATTTTTTTCATTCGTATTTGGGACATACAGATTGGCAATGAGACAATTTTCTTGTACCACCACGGTTTCTGGAATGATCGGAGTGGCGAAGATATGCTGTGGGCACATTACTTCTTTGTCGATTGCATCGTATGGTTCCAACCAAACAGGCGGCGGAAGAGGGGCCTGGAAAAAAAAAAGAATGAAAACCATCGCCGTCATCGACACTGACCTAGAAACGTTAGGGAACGTGAACTCTAATCGCCAAATTGAAGTATCGGTAGTCTACTACTAATAGTAACATAGGAGATCCCTTCTTTTCGCATAATGTTCTTTGTCCTAATATACTTCGGCATAACAATTTTGGCACAATTTGTTTTGGCATAATAATACTTTGGCATATTTTTAGGCGTACATTTTATGTTGCCATAATCATTATAAAGACTAATTTGTTTTGGCATAAATTTGATTCGCATAACGTTTGTAATAACTAGTAATAACTGTTACTATCAAACTGTAACTAGTAATAATTGTTAGTAATAACTGTATAGTAATGACTACTTCCATAATAATATTTAGGCATACAATTAATATAAATAACAAAAATAATTTTCATGCAAATGATTTAATATACATAACATTCTGTAACTTAAAGAAGATTTTTCAATCGCGAGATAACTTTTATCTGAAGAATATATTAGATGTTTTGACAGATTTTGTAAAAAAAAATATTTCAATCAGTTAACTTCTATTATGAGAAATAAATATGGCGGTTATTCCTCGGATAGAAGTTACCTGATTGAAACAGTGGTCCTTAATTATGTATAATTATTTATTTTAGGTGTATATTCTTAGCAATTGCTTGTAAATATGCTAGTTTAGAAGTATACTCATCTTTTTTACTAATATTTTTTTCAATTCTTTTGGTTTTGTTCGTGTATTTTTTCTTTCTTTTTTGGTATTAGTGATGTTCCGACATCCAGTTTTATCTATTTCAATGGTTTGATGTTTTATTTCTTGAACGATCTTTTTTGCCAATAAATAAAATCCAGGATGGTGTTTTCCCACAAAATGAGCAATTCTATTGTGCCATGCCTCTGCATGATTTTGTGTCCTAGGTATATTTTCCTATTCTAGTAGATACGTACTCCAGACTTTGGGTGGAAATGGTGGTGGTGAACTTGTAGTGCCCCATACATAATTCTGATCAAACCATTTTGCTATAGTTTCTGTAACAATTAAATAATATTGTTGGTTAAAAATTAATATGCTGTGCAAGAAAAGTTAGTGACAGAACCGAATTGCTGCAAAACCGACTCCACGTAGTCTTGTTTGTCCTACCCCTAGAGTGTCATTTAAAATCGCGTAGGCGCGTAGGGGCGAGGCAGCCCGCGGGCTGACGAGAACGCGGCTGCAAGTGAAGGTGAGCGAAAGCAGTCTGCGACGATTAGCACGCATGGGGCCGCCGGAGGCCCGCAGCGCCGGAGCCATGACAGAAACCCTGCCTGCTGCATGTTGCATGCTCGCTTGAATGCTGCATGCTACATGCTGCATGCTTGCTTGTTTGCTGCATGCTTGCTTGCATGCTGTATGCTTGCTTGCATGCTGTATACTTGCTTGCTTCATGCTTCCTACAGCGAAAAAAAAAACCCACAAAACTGTTTAATACGTTTATATTTACATTTAATATAGTATAATTAATATGTTATATTGTTATGTTGAGTCAGGAGATATGGCTTTTTTCCAATCATCGAAAAAAATTGGTATATCCTCTTCGGGAAAAAAAACTAGGGCGTATAAACATTTAATTTCCATGGCAAATGTTATATCATGACCGTATAAGCGTTGGAGGCCATTTTTCTGTACGTGGCGGTATATTATTTGTCCAAAATGAAAACTGCATCCTTTTATTGTTGTATTTTCGAAAAATTGTCTAGCACATATATGTGCAGTTTTTTTGCAGCAATATTGTATAAACGTATATAGTGTCTAATATTCAAGGTGTTAATAATTATTTAATTGTTATGCCTATAAAAATATGTTTTAATATCATTATGCGTAAATAAATTTATGCTTTAGGATATTATGCTTAAAAAAGTTATGCTTTAGAACTTTATGCTTAATAAATTTATGCTTTAGAATATTTGCATAATCATTATTATGGTTGGAGAAATTATGCTTAAAAAAATTATGTGTAAGCTGTTATGCGTAATTATATTATGCGAAAATATAATTATGCTAAACAAAATTATGCTAAGTTATATTAGGTCTTAAAATTGTATGCAAATGGATAGGGCACCTAGCAACATAGCTCTGTTATAACCGATCACAGGCAATTTCCGTTTATACCACAAGACAGGTATCATCATATTCTTCGATGGTATAAGATTTTCTTCACTTTTTTCCTTATTTATTTAAACTTCAGGTACAACAGTGGTACATAGACGGACTTAATCCACTTTATCACAGAGATGTACAACTCTGTACCTCTGCCTTACCCTCCAGGGAATACAAGCGTGATTTTAAGAGTATATGCATTGAATTTACCTTTGGTTATAAAAGTCAATTTGATACGATACGTTATGTTTTAGATCTGCATCTCAATTTTGACTATAATGAGTCGATCGAAATGAACATATCGTAAGAAATTTACCTATTGATTTTGCGACACCAAACATATGTCAAATTTAAATTTCGAACGAATGTGGAAGCTGTCAACTTGACATATCCTGAGCATAGAGAAGGCGAGCACAGGTGGTGCCAACTCAAAACAATTGAAGATAGGGCAGTTTGAGAGAGGGAGAGAGTTTGATTAATGGTAAATGTATGTGAATTTTGTGATCAGAGATTGTGGCTACCCTTGAAATGCAATGAGATGGTCACTTTCTCAGCAAACACACTCTATTATGGAAAGAAGATCTCTTATGATAAATCCTACTTACGAATTACCTTCATCAGAAGTGAGATTCCGAGGGCATAAGACCAGCGAAAGAACTATATTTCTCACAATCAGTGATTAGTGAAATTACTAATGTAGGCAGGTAATATCTTTGAATGATTTATTATTTAAGATTTCTTCCTATGGGGTCAGAAATAAAAGAACGCTATTTATTAATAATAATAGTAGCAAGATGTTTGACCTTGAAATATTAGGTAAGCACTGTGTAGTATTCTGTGGTAACTTGCCTCGTTGGTTCACTCTCCCCTCTCACTCTCTATTGCATACCGATCAATAAGTGTAGCATTGCTGTCATGTTAGATTAAGTAAAACTTAATAAATAGTCTGTTTCCTAAAGCTCGGTGTTATTAATTAATTACCACCAACGTGCAACGGAGGGACATCCGAATATATAACACACTGGCTTGCACTTTTATAAATTTTATGAACGGAGAGGTTGCTTCTATACCAACCAAAATTAAAGAACCAGTAATAACATGGGCAAAAATTGAGTAAATAGATGTTTTTAACTTTTGCTATTTGTAGATTCCGAATTGCTTTAATTAAATGCTATATATTTAGTAAGAAATAATAAAATCTGTGTTACTTTCATTAAATTAAATAGAAGTTCTACAAAAGAGCAGCGTGATATAGAATTTTTATGTCTACGTAAGTACCTTAAATTTATCTACACCCGCAGGTGCTGTGGCGTAGGGTATGTTGTAGAAGGTGTAAAGATCCTCGCTGGGGTGCTTGCGCCCGCGCACTGGCCCTTGCGCAGTTTTCACTTCCCGCCATTCGTCGTCAGCCAGAACAGCCGTCACACACAAAAGAACAACACACGTCTGCCACTCCATCGCTGTGTTTTCAAATTGATTTGGAATAATGCACGAAGGCTCCTTTTATAAGTGAACTATTATCTTTCCTTACAGCGATAAGTAAACCGATTCCGGGTCGTAAAGTTGTCACATAATCATGATTACGCATATTTAGTCCAGACCAAAACAAAAATGATGTTATATAAATAAGCACAGCTTCAATAATTAACTTTGCCTAGTTTATAAATATAAGTGGTCGGAGATATAGATAAGATATCAAAGTTACAATCTTCGTTACGTTGTACTTCGCTACGTTTGTGTCAATTGTTTAATTTATTTTTCTTATGTTTTATTTTTACTTTTGTATAGATTCATTTAATTCATATTTTTTGTGAGTGTGTGAACATTGTAGGCTTTGTAATTTTTTTTTCACTGTTATCTTTTTCTACCTTTTGTCTACGCTGTCCTGTCGTACTTAGGTACTAACGCTGTAACATCCAAATATTGTAGACACAAATGATTTTAAAAGAGTAACCATGGAGTTTCTTGCCGGTTCTTCTCCATAGGAAACGACCAACCCGAACCGTGCCTCTTTTGTCGACGTGTTATAAGTGCCCATGTAGGCCTATGTAAAATAAAATATTTTGATTTTTTAGTTCTGTACGAATTGAAAGCTTAAATATTTTTTTTTCAAAAAACGCCCGCTGCAGAAAATGTTAATTCATACAATACTCGTTTGAATAACAATACATTGGCAACAGTTTTGAAAATAAAAAATGGTGGACGTGTCTTGCCAGGCTTCATACAAAAATATTTCAACCGCTGTATCAAATTTATCCTTGTACTGCAGTCAGCAATGTCTGTTGGGCCAGTACTCAACAGACATATATTTTTATATGTCGACAACAGCGCTGCCTGCCGGGTCCAATTATGAATCTAAATCATCCAGAGTAATTTGCAATGCCCAAAAAGTGGTCAATAATTAAACTTAAAAAAATCTGCCCAAGAGTTTTCATTCCACAAATCTGGCCTTTTTCGTCAAATTTGCTCTCTTAAACGCCGCATAACGCTCAAATAATATTATTTATTTACTGTTTGAACTTCCGGCAATAATTCCGAGTGCACAACACCGCGATAGTCAAAGAAAACGGTCAACATGACTTTGACTTTTGATCGACTTCGGCGTGGTTTTTTTGGTTCAGTTGGAAGGCGCCATTCCGAAGCTTGTTTTAGGACTAGCCGAGCGGCTATATGTTTCATACTTATGAGATTATTTAAAAAGGTACGGATCGACTCGTGAGACACAGAAAGTTCAGTGGCTATCTCGCTCAAACTTGAATCAGGATTTTCAATCACTATTTTCTTCACTTTTACGATGTTAATTTCAGTTGAAGACGTTGATGATCTACCAAAGCGAGGCAAATCTTTAATCACATGTCGACCGCTTTTGAACGCTTTGTACCACTTATAAGGACGTGTTTTGATAAAGTCGATTCACCGTAAGCCTTCTGTAACATTTTCAGGGAATACGTACAGGAAATTCCATTACTCTTTGTTCGATATTTTGTCTATTATGAAATTCGCAATACACACTAGATATGATCTAACTAAATGCAGCTCTGTTTTTAATCTAAATAACAGATGCAACTCAAACTCTAAAAAAAAAAATATGGAAAACAGGTGTGCCAATCTAACAACAAAAAATTGAATTTGGAGCCATAACCAAATCACCCGTTACCAATACTTTTTTGACTGACTTTAGAGTAAGGTTGTTCACGGAACATGTTTCCGCTTTTATAAAATGACGTAGTTCTGGCGGTCATTGCATCTTGGTCCATTTCACAATATCTGGCATTAAAACAAAATCTTAGTCCATTCAGGCGCAAATAGATCACCTTACCTCTGATTCTTCACGCAGGACCTCGATTAGAATTCATACATGCGAGTGCATTCAATATTATTTTTATGACATGTGCGTTGTGAAAATCAAAACCATTAGAAATGATTTGGAAGGCAAATTTAACATAATAAAGTTATTTATAATTTTCAGAAAGCCTGTACCTGAAGGATCGTCGCTGCCTGAGTGGCCGGCAGCAGGCGCGGACAGATCACCACACATGGTGCTGGATGAGAAGCTGGAACTACATGGGGTGCTCTTGGAAGAACGCACTCTTTTCTGGGATGTCATCTATCAGAGATACTACCGAGATGCCGTGCCACCACCAACACCCTCACCTAAACCAAGTGTTGAATTATAAAAAAACCTGTATAAGAAGTTACATTACACAAAAACAAAATAATTATTTGCCTGAGCCTCGACTAACATCCGAGTAGGCTTTCGCTTGGCAGCTGGATCAAGGCTTGGTCTGGCTCAAGCGGATCAAGGGCTTGATTCAGAAATATTATTTCTGAATAATATTAATTTTATTTTACGTATTTCTGGACACAGCGCGTATTGTTAGGAGGTTCCACTCTCAAGAGCCTTGACCACCGGTAGCTCGGACCCTGTTCCCGATGCCGGGGGGCTACAACATTTTATATTTTTAAATATAATTTCTTTAATATTTTTTTCTTGTAAAATTATTTGAACATTTAAATAATATGAATAAACGAAATAATAATTTGAGTGAAAGTTACTTTGAAACCAAACCTCTTCTAATAAACCTTAAAAATTCTGTTGGTATAGATACTTGTGTTGGTAATACATTTATTGTAGTCTTGTCTTAGAAACATCGGTTCAAAGATAAGAAATAAGTAAATCGAAAATCGATCTTCACATTCCCAATAAAGCAGATTAAGTTATTTTCCTCTATTTTTTTACTCTGTATGGTGTCGAACGTAAAGAATAGCACCATCCCATATCTTCCCGTGTGTGTCGTAAGAGGCGACTAAGGGACTTTGCAGAGAATGGGCAGCAGCGTTCTCTGTGCTTTAGTAACAACCGTACTTCGATAGCCAACCCGCCTGCCAAGCGTGGCGATTATGGCAAATCCCCATATGTCAATGTGGCGACATTTGGGAGAGGCCTATGCCCAGCAGTGGACGTCTTTCGGCTGAAATGATGATGATGATGATTATATAGAAATAATTTAAGTAAGGTTGTCTGTAAACAAATAATTTATCTGGAAGTTTGTACGTCACTGATTTCGTTTTCTTGGTTTTTCCAGGATGGCGCCGAGGAAAATAAATGAAAATAGTTTTCTTTAATCCGAGAAGGTATTTCTGAATAAAATATAAATTAAGCTAGCTCATTTACACCAATAACTATATCGAAAGGCTGGTTGGATAACATTTGAGCTACGGCACCGTAGCTCGGAACTTCGGAAGACATGTATACATATCGCAGTCTGAAGATTTTATTCCGTTAGACACGGTCATCATGTGGGCAGAACATAGGTTTCGTGCAATGAAAACACACACACACACGGTACACTGCTTTTATCGAACTAACAAATTACTTGAAATTACAATCCAACACAATAACACTAGGCACAATGAATCGGGTAACAGTTTCGGGACGTCTTGACTCCGCCGCGGTCAGACACAGACTGTCCTCATCGCAGCGAGCTCGAAACATCACGACTCTGTAGTAACCGCGCTTAGGTGTGGGTAGACTGGTAAGAAGTTCGCTTGACCTTTGGCGCGCTTTCGATACATAGTCCGTCTCCGACATACTTATAAAATAAATTCTAGTTCAACCGATTTAGGTCAGTAACAATCTAAAAAAAGGTATATCACGGTGTATTTTTTTTAGATTGTTACTGAATCTAAAAAAAATACGCCGTGGTATACTTTTTTCTAACCAGAATGAATTCTCTGGTTTTTTACTTTTAAAATTACAGGGCGAGTGAAGCCACGGGCAACATTATTATCTAAAACATTTAAATGACTATTTTCGACATTATTCTTTATTCTTTATTGCACATAAAATTAAAAGATATACACACAAATAATATACAAGGTGTTGTTTTGCAACCTCGTCAAATTCTAGGAGGTAACTATGCTAATGATTCTCGACCCGAATCAATAATAAAATGAGTAGGTAATTTTCTTTTTTTCATTTATTTACTGAAATCGGTAACTGTGAACCACCCGTGTTTTAAACACGGGCCGTCTAATCCCCGCCTTATAACGTCGCTTACACACAAACAAAAAACCTCGAACATTTTTTCGATAATTTCTTATTCCCTAAACCACGTTTAGGGGATTATTCTGAAATATTGACAAATTTAAACAACAAAAAAACGCAGTGTTTTGTAATAATTTACTAGGTACCATAATTTATATTGATTATTCATGTCTTTTGTGACAACATCCTGAATTTTGACGAGGATGCAAAACAACACCTTGTATAGCTTATGTACAACGGCGAGCTTAACCCAGAAATGGGTTTTCTTACAGCAAACCTTATTTAACAGGAGTATTTGCCAAAGAGGATACAGCTTTGTGCATTATTTTGGGGGGTAACGCACACGTGGGCAATTGCCGAACTCCACGCGGGCAGAAGCTAGTGCCCTATAACAAGCAGCATTATCTTTCTAATATCGACAGATAGTAAATAAAATTGTCTCTAGGCAGTGCATATTTGGATCACATAATATATATAGTTCCCAACCATTTAAATCGTTGATAATAGCGATTTAATGTGTGTTAAAATATAATTTGAAAAATCCAGTAGAGCATCTAACCTAGTTTAGGAGTTCTTTCACGTTGTTCATGAACAAGATGTAAACGGAGGTTCCTTATATCCATTTAAAGATAAACAATTTTAAGGCATAATATAACGTTTCATACTTTTATTAATCCTAATTATATTTAGGCAACAGCTCACCCACAATTTTTTTAAGCATATTTTTTCTAAAATCATAATAATGTATAAGCAGCATTATAAAGCATTCATTTAGTTACGCTTTTGTTGTCATATAATTTTTTGATCGTAAAATATACCTAAAATTATCATCAATTACTACTAACTATAGTCGCACTTATAAGCAATAAGACAACCTTGGCGTTTTTTATTGTTTTTTGGTAGAAATATCAATGATAACCTAGAACTTTAGGCATATTAAAACACTAAGAAGACTTAGTGTTTTAATATGCCTAAAGTTCTAGGTTAATGGTACACATCAATATTTTGGGATAGGCTTGGTCGACGAAACCCCGCTGTGCGGGGCTCCTATGTCTATCTACAAGGTGTAAAGTAACCTAACACGATGCGTCTGGCGTGCTCTCAGTTCGCATTAAAAACTTGAAGCAAAAATATGTGAAAAAATTGGAACTTTGTCTCCCTATATTTCCGTAACTAGAAGGTTCTCCGCAAAACCCACAACTATTTTTCAGGGACCGTTCTGGCTTACTTTCTTAGCAAGTAAACCATATTGTTTTAAGAATTTCAGAAAAGGTCTTGTTAGTAGGTAAGTAAGTTACTACTTAGACAGCAATTATGTTTATTTATCATCTACAAATGATTACTAGAAATATATTATTATTTCTTTTTTTATAATTCAATGCGTGGTTTTGGCGCTGGCTTTGGTGGTGGGACGGCATCTCGGTAGTATCTCTGATAGATGTGATCCCAGAAGCGAGTGCGTTCTTCCAAGAGCACCCCACGTAGTTCCAGCTTCTCACCCAGCACCATGTATGGTGACCTGTCCGCACCTGCTGCCGGCCATGCAGGCAGCGACGACCCTTCAGGCACAGGCTTCCTGAACGGTAACAAATAAAATAAGCATAAATGGATTGTAGCCCGTTGTGCACTAACCACAGAGATCAGTGATAAGTGTCATCGAATTGATTCGTCTGGTGCGGTTCATCAAACTACATACGTTTTATGATCTTTGGAGTCGATTGGACTCGGGCAGTACAAGCCGAACACACGTTGAGTGCGATACCAGGTCTAAACACCTTGTATACGCCTCGCTTACAGTGCGGCTAAGAAAAGTGTAGACTTCCTTGTCGTGCGGAAGGCATAACTTCAATTTGTTTCGGTGTAGGAAAGAGATGAATATATACCTTAGAAGTATTATTAAATAGAACCCAATCAACGGTCTACCTACACCTTAATACTGAGTTTATAAACCTGGGACCGCACGGAAGAAATAAAATTTAATTTAAGTTTCTTACATGTTACAGGGTCTATAAGCCTTGTGCCGCCAGAATGGAAGTTTTGTTACCAGATGTGTAGACCTTGTACTGCAGGAATGGAAAGTCTAGGAAAATCACTGCCGCAGCGAACGTGTTACTTACCCAGTTTTAATGAAGTTGTGCCAAATATCACGGACTGTCTTCTTCATTTTAAGTAACTGAGGGCTCGCAAAAGATTCATCTGGATGCGTGAAGTTACCATGACCATCCAGTACGGCGGCGGTTTGAGCGCAGTGGTTTGCACCTCGTATCTTAGTGTGAGGCACAAAGGGCACATTCTCGTCTACAAAAGAATATTCATACAAATAGATTTGATTGTTGCCAGCCTCTACGTGCAATTTTGTGGCCCAAAGCATGGGATATGTAAATACGACATCTGAAAAGAAATCAACATATCCTAAAATGTTGTCTTCACTGACTGGCTTGTCCCCAAAATAGAACGCCTTGACCTTATTAGCCACTTCTTCTCTTTCTTCTTCAGATTCAAACTGCAAGTCAGGTGGCAAGAAATCAGAAAACTTTTCATTCATCCTATGCTTCCAAATATCAAAGTTATTAACCCGGAACAGTCCTTCCATTTGAGCAAAACCGTACAACACTGGTAACTTTTTGTAGTTGCCTTTCTCAAAAATAGTCAGAGGAGATTCTGTCAGGAATGCTCCGTCTCCTGTATCACGCTCCACACATGGTGAAAACATGAAAGTAGAATCGGTACTATCGAAAAGATCAACGGAATTCAACAGTTCCAAAGGAGCAGTCTTGTAGAACTCTTCTAACGCATAAATATCGTCCACATTCGTGAAATTGAGTTTCCTGGCATACATTTTAGCATTCTCTAGAGGATCCCTTTGAATTGTAAACGCAGCAAGGTTTCCACCACTTTCAGGTATGACTCTGTGGAACAATCCTTCAGCAGACTTTGATAGCATTAAGAGATCTACTGCTGCCGACCCTGCACTGTAACCTGCAATGGTGACGTCATCAGGGTTACCCCCAAAGCTGGCGATGTTCTTTTGTACCCAACGCAGCAGCGCGACCTGGTCTTTCATGCCAGCATTACCTGGTGCATCTTCAGTGCCGAGACAAAGGAAACCGTGAACGGCAACACGATAGTTGAAAGTAACGATTATCATATCTTTCCTCTTCATTAACTGTGTGCCCTTATTCGCTTCGCCAAAGCCTAGTATAAAAGCACCTCCGTGAACGTACACTACAACTGAAAGATTTTTTTCATTCGTATTTGGGACATACAGATTGGCAATCAGACAATTTTCTTGTACCACCAAGGTTTCTGGAAAGTACGGAGTGGTAATGAGATGCTGTGGGCACATTACTTCTTTGTCGATTGCATCGTATGGTTCCAACCAAACAGGCGGCGGAAGAGGTGCCTGGAAAAGAAAATAAGAATGAAAACCATCGCCGTCATCGACACTGACTTAGACACGTTGGGGAACTTGAACTCTCATAGGCAAATTGAAGTATCGATAGTCTGGTTCGTTGTCACTAGTACCATTACCAGTTCCATGATAGAACTACAGAAGTATCGATAGTCTACTACTAATAGGAACATAGTTAACTCTGTTACAACCGATCACAGACAATGTCCGTTTGTTATACAGGACAGAATATGTCATCCTATCCTTATACGATGGTATAAGATTTTCTTCCCTTTTTTCCTTATTTATTTAAACTTCATGAACAATAGTGTACACACAGCTCCATTAAGTTCTAGTCCCTCCAAAAGACATGTGTGTTCAAATTCGTGTTGGGCCTAGTTGATTTTTAGGGTTCCGTAGCCGAATGGCAAAAAACGGAACCCTTATAGATTCGTCATGTCTGTCTGTCTGTCTGTCTGTCTGTCTGTCTGTCTGTCTGTCTGTCTGTCCGTCTGTATGTCACAGCCACTTATTTCCGAAACTATAAGAACTATACTGTTGAAACTTGGTAAGTAGATGTATTCTGTAAACCGCATTAGGATTTTCACACAAAAATAGAAAAAAAAACAATAAATTAAGGGCGTCCCCATACTTAGAACTGAAAACCAAAAAAAAAATTTTCATCAAACCCATACGTGTGGGGTATCTATGGATAGGTCTTCAAAAATGATATTGATGTTTCTAATATCATTTTTTTCTAAACTGAATAGTTTGCGCTAGAGCCACTTCCAAAGTGGTAAAATGTGTGTCCCCCCCCCTCTAATTTCTAAAGTAAGAGGAGGAAAATTCTGAAAATATTTAGGATTGTAGAACGTAAAAAAAACTATCAACGAAAATTGGTTGCAATAAGATATGATGTTTAGTTTTTGAGATATGGGACTTTTTCATCAAACTGCAGCAGTAACTTTGTTTTTCATAAACATACTATGAAAAACAAATTTAGTTTTGCGGTTGTGTGGAAGTTTACTAACTAATACTACTAACTAATGAATGACAGTTCAAAATATTGTTATTATATTGTTTGGAGCTATGGAACCCTGTGTGCGAGTAAGACTCGCACTTGGCCGGTTTTGTATTTTGCAAAAACAATATTCTATAATTGTAATATGGATTTTATCAATAAAACGTTTTTCTCATCTAATATTGGGTACAACGACTAGTAATAATAGGCTTATTATTTACGAGTACTTAGTAGTTTAACGTTTAAGAGCGTTTACACCTTACGGTATTTCATACAAACTTTCAAGTCCTTCTTTTCCGAAATGACTGAACCGATTTAAATATAACTTCATAGGCTAAACATATAATAAATAGAAAAACTTCATAGGCATACTAAAAAACATTTTCCACTGTGTAACTTTCAAAAGTAAATAGAAGTTCCACAAAACAGCGGCCTGATATATATTTTTTGTCTTCGTACCTTAAATTTATCTACTCCCACAGGTGCTGTGGCGTAGGGTATGTTGTAGAAAGTGTAAAGATCCTCGCTGGGGTGCTTGCGCCCGCGCACCGGCCCTTGCGCAGTTTTTACTTCCCGCCATTCGTCATCAGCCAGAACAGCCGTCACACACAAAAGAACCACGCACGTCCGCCACTCCATCGCATTTGTTTTCAAATTCTTTGGAATAATGTATGAAGGCTCATATTATAAGTGAACTATTATCTTTCCTAACAGCGATAAGTAAAAAGATTCCGAGTTGTAAAGTTGTCACATAATGATGATTACGCACATTTAAGCCAGACCAAAAATGATGTAATATAAATAAGCACAGCGACAATTAACTTTGCCTTGTTTATAAATATTTAAAGTAGTCTGAGATATAAGCAATCAAAGTAACAATCTTCGTTACGTGTTTCTGTACGAATTGATAGCTTAAATATTTTTAGAAAAAACGGGACGCTTCAGAAATTGTTGTCTTATACAATACTCTCTGAATAACAATACTAGCTGTATATGAATACCGGTGTTAGGCACTGTTTTGAAAAAAAATGGTGGATGTGTCAGGCCAGGCTTCATGCAAAATTATTTCACCCACTGTATCAAATTTATCCTTGTACTGCAGTCAGCAATGTCTGTTGGGTCAGTACCCAACAGACATTTTTAGGGTTCCGAACCCAAAGGATCAAACGGGGGTCCCGTTACTCTTGATTTACGACCCTTGTATTACTGAGACTTCACTGTCCGTTCGTCGGTCTGTCACCAGGCTGTATCTCATGAACCGTGATAGTAAGCCAGTTGAAATTTCTACAGATTATGTATTTCTGTTGACGCTATAACAACAAATACTAAAAACAGAATAAAATAAATATTTAAGGGGGGCTTCCATACAAAAAAGTGATTTTTTGCTCGTTTTTAGGGTTCCGTAGCCGAATGGCAAAAAACGGAACCCTTATAGATTCGTCATGTCTGTCTGTCTGTCTGTCCGTCCGTCTGTTTACAGCCACTTATTTCCGAAACTATAAGAACTATACTGTTGAAACTTGGTAAGTAGATGTATTCTGTAAACCGCATTAGGATTTTTACACAAAAATAGAAAAAAAAACAATAAATTAAGGGGGTCCCCATACTTAGAACTGAAAACCAAAAAAAAAAAATTCATCAAACCCATACGTGTGGGGTATCTATGGATAGGTCTTCAAAAATGATATTGATGTTTCTAATATCATTTTTTTCTAAACTGAATAGTTTGCGCTAGAGTCACTTTCAAAGTGGTATAATGTGCCCCCTCCCCTCTAATTTCTAAAGTAAGAGGAGGAAAATTCTGAAAATATTTAGGATTGTAGAACGTAAAAAAACTATCAACGAAAATTGGTTTCAATAAGATATGATGTTTAGTTTTTGAGATATGGGACTTTTTCATCAAACTGCAGCAGTAACTTTGTTTTTCATAAACATACTATGAAAAACAAAGTTAGTTTTGCGGTTGTGTGGAAGTTTACTAATTAATACTACTAACTAATGAATGACAGTTCAAAATATTGTTATTATATTGTTTGGAGCTATGGAACCCTGTGTGCGAGTAAGACTCGCACTTGGCCGGTTTTTTTATGTCGACAACAGCGCTGCCTGCCGGGTCCTGGGTGGCTCAGAATGATGTACGTACTGAATGATGAATTAGAATGATGTGTTTTCGCGCCGGTGTCCCTTCCTCCTATACTAATACTAATAATAAAGCTAAAGATTGTTTGTTTGCTTGAGCGCGCTAATCTCAGGAACTAATTCAGATTTTAAAAAATATTTCAGTGTTAGAAAGCCTATTTAGCAAGGCCATAGGCTATATATCATCACGCATATATCACCAATAGGACCGGAGCAGAAATGAAAAATGTTGCGAAAACGGGGAAAATGTGACGCAGACGAAGTTGGCCTTGACAACTAGTCTAATCTAAAACAATATTATAAAGAGGAAAGATTTGATTGTTTGTTTGTTTGCATTGAATAGGCTCCGAAACTAATGGTCCGATTTGAAAAATTCTTTCAGTGTTATATAGCCCATTTATCGAGGAAGGCTATAGGCTATATATCATCTCGCTGCAACCAATAGGAGTGGAGCAGCAGGGAAAAATGTTGCGAAAACGGGGAAAATGTGACGCAAACAAAGTTGTGCCGGACAGCTATTACTAGATAAATATGCTGGTGTGGCCGAAGTAAACATGCTTCACTTATCGACCCCGAATAAATCCACATGGAAACAACGGGATGAGGGCTACATTATCTACGTAATCATACCTAATGTGTTGTCTACACATGGTGTGATATTCACGTTTAGAACGGTGATATGCTACACATAGTCACGATGACCAGCTAATTTTATAAATACTATATCATTACGCCATTATCTTGTTCGATTGCTTACTTCTATACCCAAATTAAACTTATCCCATGATTACGTCTGAACTAATCACACAAATAATCTCATAACCAGAATTCAGATTACAATGCAATGCTGTAACATATAATATTATTTTGTTATTTGGGTATTAAATTTAGCTGGTCATCGTGACTATGTGTAGCACATTACGGTTCTGAGCGTGAATATCACACCGTGTGTAGACAAAAACAACAACACATCAGATTAATTTGGGCTTTTACTTCGTATCTTGAGAGGTTATCGATATGGTCCGTTAGTACCTAGTTACCTTTCTCTGCCTAAACCCGTAAAGCATACCGTTTGACATTGCGTATCGTTATCTTCTGCACGCGTAGCATGACCGCCGTAGAAACGGGCTATGTTGACTGAAGAATCGACAAACTGACACGTTGTCAAAACTCTCTCGTTTCTACAGTGGAAATCCTACGCGTGCTGGTCAACTTATGGCCCTCGCGTTTGGAGTTTAAAACAAAAACAAAAGAAGTTAGTAAAAGCTTGCAAAATAAGTGAACCTATGAGTCTAGGAATGTATCGGTACTAAAGTCGCAATAAAGTCCTTTTACTCAAAAATGCATGTAATGTGGTCATTATTTTGACAACCTTGTTTGAGCAAAGTCGACCTTGCCGTTCTGTTTCAAGGAGCGGCCGGCAAAGTTTTGCTGGCCGCTCTAACAGGCCGGCAATGTTTTGCCGGCCGCTATTTTGACGTTTCAACGTTTTAAAAAATCAAATATTATAGAGCCTGTTAGGGCACAGCAATATACATATTAAAAGTAAAATAATATTAGTAAAAAAAAATATTATAGAGTATGTCGGATCCGGTCAATAGTACGGACAGAAAATGAATCGAAAGCGTGCCAAAGATGGCATCAAGCGACCTACTTACTAGTCTACCCACACCTAAGCGCGCTTACTACAGAGTCGTGATGTTTCGAGCTCGCTGCGTGGAGGACAGTCAGTGTCTGATCGCGGCGGAGTCAAGACGTCCCGAAACTGTAACCCGATTCATGGTGCCTAGTGTTATTGTGTTGGATTGTAATTTTAAGTTATTTGTTAGATCGTTATAGGCACGAAACCCATGTTCTGCCCACATGATGACCGTGTCTAACGGAATAAAATCATCTAACTGCGACATCAGAAGTGCGATCAAATCGTGCTAATGCACACGCGAGAACAGTGACAATAACAATCAGTGACTGTTACTTTTTGAAATGCAAAACAAATAATTGCACCCGCGGGTGCAATTATTTGTTTAGCAAGATAGTGTTGCCGGATTTCGATCCCGACAAAACATAACATATCATTACGCTTGTAATCTCCGAAGGGTTAGGCAGAGTGTACCTAATAGAATACCCACATTTCACCAAGTGCGATGCGCGCTAGTAATGCGTTATACATCGCTGACTTGTTTTGTGTAAAATCTAGTTCTTCTAACCTAACAGACAGATGTGTTGCTGGGGAGTTTGTTCCGCCACTTCTTCTTCCCAGCTAAAACACTAGGAAGTGGCGAAGGGCGGGCGTTTTGGGGGACTGTCTCTTGTAATTTTGACGTTGAAAAAGTGTTGGTTATCAGCCTAATTTGAATGATTGAGTTTTTCGTGTTGAGGGTGCAGTGGAGGGAATCCATCTTATTTGAACGATAAGCAAGGCGTTGCAGGACTCCGCATCTACATAGCTGTAATCTAGTGTGACATAGTGAAACATAGTGTCACATAGTGTAACATAATGTAACACAGTGTAACATAGTGTAACATAATGTAACATAGTGCTGCACACTGGTGTACCGTGGTCATTAGTTGATGTGCCTCGGAAAACGAAGGCTATCTTTTAAACTTGAATAGACAGACGGAAGGAAACTACCTACTTAAACATTCGCAAAACACGCGATAGATTTTCCATCTACGGTGTACCTCCAAAATGAACTACCAAATTTCTAGATGTACCTTGAACACAAATGTTTGCGAAACACTGAGAACATATCCAGGTATGACGTGGGACCAGTTTAAATAATTGTTTAAGGCTAGATTTATGTGTGCCGAAACTTTTACGACTACCTTCATTAGCCTGAGTAGTGAAAAACCAAAGGTAAAACCCCTACAGATAATGGGCACTGACCATGACGAAAGAAAGAAAAACGTCACAAGTGGTCATCGCTACCGCAAATCAAGTGCCATGCATGCGGACCAGGGAGAAACTAGGACTCAACGAAGCGGATTGTCGCACGAAGAAGCCGCTGCCTTTGCCGGCTGCTACGGGCATCGGGCAAGCGACAAAGGGCCGCGAAGCCCTTGCTGTGCGTCAAGTGTCATGCCGGTTCATGCAGCCGTCCGGCGTACGTGCGTCGGTGGCAGCATGCAGTGGTGGCTGTGTACAGCGGGCCTGCCGACGGCGGCGGGGCGCCGAATAAGCGGCGCGACGATGTCTGGATCGTCGTTACAACACAAAGGTGAATTGTTACGGTTTACTAGTTTTTCTGATTCTAAATACTCGTTGGTGAGAGAAAGTTTTCCTTCGAAATTTAATGGGAAACTTGTTAGTCACGTTGTTGCTAAGACTGGTATAGTTCAGACGCGAGTATTCAGTACAGAACAGATTTTATGTTGTGTAGTGATTAACGATTACCCTATCGAAACTTTGTTGCAATGTTTGCCTGATAATTATTTACAAAGTGACGTCATGTTAGATGACGAGATTTTAAATCGGGGTTTTGTTGCAAACATGACGGCAAGGGATTTTTCGTTAACAAAAATATTTTGTGTACGTTCGGTGAGGCATAATAGTGGTAACAAGTTTCAATCGGTTTTGACTGTTATCGTAACGAATGTAACTAGCAATGACTAGCCAAGACTTAAGTGCTACGTTCAGGCGTCTTTCACCATCATATTCAACGCAATGGTAGGTCTAAATGCGTACCGTATCTAGCTCGTGTTCTCCGATGGTCGGTTAACAATAATTTCCGCGACTTTTATCGTTCACCTTGGTGCCGAAAATACGACAGAAAAGCTTTTCGATTATAATTAGTTTCCGGGAAAGTCTCAGTATGTTTGAAAATTCGTAAATAGCTGCGTTACGTGCTAAGTAGCGAAGTCTCACTCCGGTAAAGTACAAGCCGAATTGCACCCGGTACCTAAGATGACGAGCCGGTGGTACACGGTTCGTATAGACGCGACGGTTTAGCTTACCTTAACACGACAAGTGTGCCGAGTTGACGAAACGATGGCAAAATGAAACGTTTTGCGATTGGCGATTTTGGGTTGCTAAAGATTAAAGGTCTGTTTAGAGTGATTGAGGTTTTGGACGGTTATCCTTAACACGGAAAGCTTTAAATTCTAAGCGTGTCTACAATTACGAACGCGGTAGGCTAAGGAAGATGCCAGCAGGTCACGTACCAGTCGAAGTGCTAGAGGGGGATCGCTACACATTGAGATCATTAAGTTCTAAGAGTACTTACAAGTATGCACATGATGGGTTAAGGAGAATGCCTGAGGGCCAAGTACCGTTTGAAGTGACCGTGTGTGTGTTTTCATTGCACGAAACCCATGTTCTGCCCATATGATGACCGTGTCTAACGGAATAAAATCATCTAACTGCGACAAGTATAATACCTTTTAGAAACATATACCACAAAAAAGCAACATACCAATTCAGAATTATACCAATTTATAATATTAAATATAATTTAATTATAAAATTGTGATCAATAGCATTATGGTTATATATTATACTTGTCTGCGCTGGTAAAGGACCTTATCGGAATCTCTAGATACGTTTGTAGAAAATTGCACAACGACAGCAAGGATGGATGTAGGTAAAGGACTCACCACAGCTCGTTGTAATTTGTCCAGAAATTGTAGATTTTTCGGAGGCCTCCTGTCCACGAATTGTTCCCTTCACAGCAGAGTATCGTTCTTCTGTAATTTTGGCCCAGTAACTTGCACTTACACGAAATTATATCAATTTTAGAAAAATCCGATGCGTGCGCGACGGAATCAAGCCGGTAACTGCCTCCTGGTGAGAAAGGGTGGGGAAAGAGCCAAGGAATAGGTTTGCACGGTAGTGCGAGGGAGAAGGAACATCGTTGTGCAATCCTACCTAATTAACTAGGCTATTTTCTTTTCTAACGGTTTGGATTTTATTAAGGTTGGCCTAAACATCCCCCCCGGGTTGACAGGACATAGTCCTTTCAAAAAAAAATATATATGAAAAGTAAGGTAAGACTATAAGCCGCCTTAAACTCAATTATAAAGTTTCGAAGACATTATAGAATCTATTTAAGTTTGTTTAGTTAATATTTATAAATTAGAATTATTAATCTTAAATTATATAGCAAATTATAAGTTATTTGAGTGATATTATGGACTGTATATTCTTGTTTATTGAGATGGTAGAGGGAAAACCTTCACTACTGGTCTACGGTACAACCCAGATCTTGTCCGAACGTCTACTACACGTACAACTCCATCTTTACCGGGAAAAGTTTGTTCTATTATGCCTAAAGGCCAATCTAGTGGGGCGCTATTATCCGACTTTAATAAGACTACAGTTCCCGTTTCTACAGAGCCGTTGGATTTTACCCATTTATTGCGGACTTGTAAAGAGTTAAGGTATTCTACCTTCCACCGTTTCCAAAATGACTGGACTAAGTTGTCCACATTACGTTTCCTCTGAAGCAGAGTAACGCTCTTATTTGTTAAATCTTCTGCCGGAAGAGAACGTAGTGGTGTCATTACGAGAAAGTGAGCAGGCGTCAGAGCCAAAGGCTCCGTGGGGTCACTGCTCAAAACTGAAAGGGGCCGGGAGTTGAGCACAGCTTCCACCTGAGCGAGCACTGTTAGCATCTCTTCAAATGTAAGCAAATGGCTACCTACTACCTTCGTGAGGTGAGTCTTGACACACCTTATGTTACCCTCCCAGATCCCTCCAAAATGGGGGGCAGAGCGGGGTTGAATTTCCATGTAATCCGATTTTGAAGCAATTCGTTAGCAAATTTATCTTTGTATTCTTCCGATTCCAGCAATTGGTATACACTGTCCAAATAAGATTTAGCTCCAATAAAGTTGGTACCGCGATCAGAATACATCACCGCAACAGGACCTCGACGGGATATGAACCGCTTCAGAGCATTCATGAAAGCTTCAGTACTTAAATCGGAAGCCAATTCAATATGCACTGCCTTCGTAACCAGGCAAATAAATAGGCATATATAAGCTTTCTGACTACGTACACCTCTACGTCTGTACGGAACGATATGCAAAGGACCTGCATAGTCCACCCCTGTGTGACAGAAGGCCTTTGCTTCCTGCACTCGGCAAGCTGGCAAATCAGCCATAATGGGAAACTCATTCCGAGGGTTTACCTTAAAACAGATGTTACATTTTTGTATACGTTTACGCACTATATTGCGAGCCGACAAAATCCAATATTTTTGCCTCAGTAGGGACATTAATAATTGGGGTCCCGTATGAAGATACTTTTGATGATAATAATCAATTAGAAGGTCAACGATATGATCCCTTCTAGGAAGTAATATGGGGTGCTGACTGTCGTAACTCAAATCTGCATTACGCAATCTGCCACCGACTCTAAGTAAATCATCTTTTACGAACGCCTTTAACTTTAAGAAAGCTGGGGGTAGATTGCCCCCAGACTGAGCTAGCTTAAGCTCACTTGGGAAGTGGATCTGCTGTAGATCTCTAATGACTGCTTCCTCCGCTTGCTCTAAATGGGCGACCTCAAACTTTCTTGGAATTTTCTTTATGAAGCGAAGAATATACACCACAATCCTAAGCAATTTAGACCAAGAGGACACTCGAAAAGAGAGGTCATAGAAAATTGATGCCGATTGCGGAGCTGCTGGCACAGTAGTAGCCATTACCTTGACCTTCATTTCAGGCATTTCACTGACGGACGCATGATCAAACTGATGGACTGGCCATTCAGGAAAGGGTAGGTGAGCAAATCGGGGCCCGTGGAGCCAGAGAGGGTGATCAATCAACTGGGCTGGCGTCAAGCCCCTCGACAGGCAGTCAGCAGGATTTTCTTTTCCAGGTATGTGGTGGAAATGACAAGGTTCCAATTTGCTTTGTATTTTGGCAATACGATTTGCCACAAAGGTCTGCCATCGGTTAGGCAAAGAGTGGATCCAGGCCAAGGCCACAGTACTGTCCGTGAATGCATACACATTTGTTATTTGACAACGAGCGGAGTAGGTATTAATTACTAGGCGCATTAATCTCGCAAGTATGAGATTAGCACATAGTTCCATTCGGGCAAGAGAAATCACCGTCCTAGATGGCGCCACTCTGGACTTAGCGCAAACCAGGTTAATAAGGGATTTGCCCGTGCTTGGGAAGGACACATGTAAATACACAACTCCACCATAGGCGTTTTCAGATGCATCTGCAAAACCCAAGATAGATATTACGCCTTCGTCGTTCACTCCAAGGTGACGTGGCAGTTTAATTTGTTGAAGCAAGGGCAATTCCGCTTCAAATTTCTGCCATAGAGCCACTACGTTGGCGGGAGGTACCTCATCCCAACCAATGTTTTCCCTCCAGAGGGATTTGATTATTAATTTAGCGAGCAATGTGACCGGTGCCACGAAACCCATTAAGTCCCATAATCGAGCAATAGTGGATAAAATATTTCGTTTTGTGCAGTCACGTGTCTGGGTTGTCACACTAAAAGTGAACACATCTTCGGCTGGTACCCAGTGTAGACCCAATATCTTTAGCTGACTATCAGGACTGAACTCAACTGTTTCAGAGATACGATGCGACACAGGGATATTTGTCAGAACTTCAGGGGAGTTACTAGAAAATTTAACTAACTCAAACCCGCCAGCTGCAAATAGATCGATCAGCTGATTTGAGAGGGCAATGCCTTCTGACACCGAAGAACAACTGGTGGCTAAATCGTCCATATAAATGTCCGTCTCTGCCACTTCCGCTGCCAGGGGGAAGCGCTCGC
This sequence comes from Cerastis rubricosa, assembly GCA_949152445.1. NCBI lineage: Eukaryota > Metazoa > Arthropoda > Insecta > Lepidoptera > Noctuidae > Cerastis > Cerastis rubricosa. The sequence continues at coordinate 10,590,698 of OX424526.1, read as the reverse complement.
GCTCATCTAAAGCGAGTTGACGCACAGTGCGTATGGCCAGGTAGGGGCTGCAGCACAACCCGAATGGAACTCTGGTCATTTCAAAAATGTTTACTGGCTCATTAATGTCAAATCTGTAGAGCAATCTCTGGAAGCGAGTATCCTTTTCATCCATTAAAATTCGTAAGTACATTTGACGTATGTCGGCACTTATCGCCACTGAACGCAATCGAAATTTAAGGAGAATTTGGAATAAATCATTTTGCAGATTTGGTCCGGTGTACAAAATGTCATTTAAGGACTTTCCAGACGTAGTCGCGTTACTAGCATTTAAAACTACACGCAACTTGGTAGTACTTTTATCCGTACGGACAACAGCATGGTGAGGTATTACGTATTGACCATTCCCAGAATCGACTTCAGAAATAGTACCGACTGGCCTCAGATAATTTTTCTGTAGGTAATCTACGAACACTTTATCATATTCCTCCTTAACAGACGGATTCAATAACAATTTTCGTTCTAAAGATAAATACCTATACTCGGCCGAACGCAAGGAGTCGCCTAACTCGGAAGTATCGTTCTTAAGCGGAAGCGAAACTACATAGCGGCCGTTACAATCGCGGCGTGTAGTTTCACAGTAATAATCTTCGCATTTTTGCTCATCCGGGGATAAAATGGTAGGCACGTTAGGTACCTCTTCCAATTCGAAAAAACGATTCATACAATTTTCGAATGTTAAGTCAGTAGTGCAATAAGTACGCACATTATTACTCACGGGGCTAATTATCGGAGCTTGCCCTACTATTATATAGCCTAACAAAGTCTCAATCGCGACAGGTTCTCCAGCGGCGCGCGAGATTGTATTCGGGCCTAAAATACGGGCAAATACGTCCGAGCCTAAAATCAAGTCAATGTTGGCAGGAGTGAAATAATTACAATCTGCTAATGGAATATTATTTAAATAATCCAAACGTGAGGCGTCGATCTTCGCGGTAGGTAATTCATTAGTGATACGATTTACGACCACAGGCTGAATATTAAACCGAACCGAATCATCGAATTTCGAACGAATTGTTAGCCAAGTTACGCCTTCAATAGGATTCGTAACGTCACCTACACCTGATACAAATTTATTCTGAGGCGCACGCATTTCGAGTTTCAACCGTTTACAACATTCTGTCGTAATCAAATCCCTTTGGGACGCACTATCAATTATCGCGCGTAAAACACAAATATTGCCTTCGGTATCAATGAAATGGCACTGCGCGGTTCCTAGCAAAACAGATGTCGTAGTCGCATCGCCATGCGACGGCCCGCTCGACGCAGAGTCGTCGACGTACTCGCTCAGTGCACATAGCGAAACGGCAACCGGGCCGCACTCGGGCGCGGCGCGCTTTTCGCGCGAGGAGCCTTCCTTGAGTTCCGTGACTATCGCGGTAGTACTGGATGCCATCGGTATAGAACCGCGTGTGTTTGAATTCGTATTACTTGTTGGGAAATGTAACAAGCTGTGATGACTACGTTGACATTCGCTACAACGAGTTGACTCGGTGCATTTTGAAATGTTATGTGTATTACTTAAACAATTTACACACAGTTTCCGTATTTTTACGAATTTATAGCGTTCACTAGGAGTCTTTGACAGGAATTTTGGGCACTGAGATAAATGAGAATGCTCACTCTTCCCACAAGATACGCATTGATCCTGTTCCTGCACGTTAATAAACGTCTTAACGTTATTATTATTAGAACGCGAACCATAATTACCGCCCGAATGCGATGAAATATTCTTGCGTAACATAGTACCTCCCGTGGAGGCTGATTGTTTCGTACTCGAGGAAATATTTTGCGCGCGCTGCAAAATGTGAGACTGGTTCCGTACAAATGAAATAAATTCTTGACAGTTTGGAGTTTTATTTTTGTCATTACTAATTAGTAACTCGTAAGATTTTACTGTTTCCAAGCCCACTTTCTTGCAGGCAATGTGAATAAACAAGAAATCTTCCAAATTGTCAATATTCATTTGTTTTAAAGCGGAATAAATTGATGAAAATTTATCTATAAATTCCTCCAAGCTAGTTGGTGAATTTTCTTTCACATTATTTAACGCGAACAGTTTATCCAAGTATGTAGCGGCTCGTACTCGTTTGTCGTTATATTTACTGACTAACGTATTCCAAATAACGCTGTAGTTTTCGGAAGTAGGTAGAATACCTTGACAAATACTCAGGGCTTTGCCTTTTAATTTCCCTACTAGGTACTGAATTTTCTCGCTCTCGGTAAGATCTGGATTGTCGTGAATTACCGTCTTGAAAGTTTCGTAAAACATAGGCCACGACTCGATTTCTCCATCAAAAGAACATAGCTCTAACGCGGGTAATTTTACTGAAGGTTTTTTCTCGCATTTAACCGCGGAACCCTGGTCGCGACTAGTATTGTCAGTCACTTGCGACAACTTGTGAACCTTATATTTGATACGCGAATAAAGCTGTTCAAATGAAATTGCCGAACTGTAATTCGGTACAGGATTCTCCGGGCTAGATAACTGGAACCGGTTTCTTTCGTTTATCGTGGTAAGAAAATCATTTCGTAGGGTATCAAGCGTAAAACAGTCGGCTAAAAAGTTATCGATCGCGATGGGGTCGTCGTCATTCACCTTACAACTACTATCGTAAATAGCTTGAACTCGACCATACAAAGCACTTAGTTTGTTTTGTAATTGTTGCAATCCGCGATCTATTACCGCCGACGCCGGTGCGGGTGGATCGCTCGGCATTTTTACCAATATGGCTGACCGCGCTCACCACGTGCCTACTAACTGACCAACTACACTTATATAACGAATCTATTTATCCGGAACGGAGTGACCAAAAAATGTCTGCGCTGGTAAAGGACCTTATCGGAATCTCTAGATACGTTTGTAGAAAATTGCACAACGACAGCAAGGATGGATGTAGGTAAAGGACTCACCACAGCTCGTTGTAATTTGTCCAGAAATTGTAGATTTTTCGGAGGCCTCCTGTCCACGAATTGTTCCCTTCACAGCAGAGTATCGTTCTTCTGTAATTTTGGCCCAGTAACTTGCACTTACACGAAATTATATCAATTTTAGAAAAATCCGATGCGTGCGCGACGGAATCAAGCCGGTAACTGCCTCCTGGTGAGAAAGGGTGGGGAAAGAGCCAAGGAATAGGTTTGCACGGTAGTGCGAGGGAGAAGGAACATCGTTGTGCAATCCTACCTAATTAACTAGGCTATTTTCTTTTCTAACGGTTTGGATTTTATTGAGTTATTCCGGTCGGATCCCCTGATAAGGTTGGCCTAAACAATACTATTTATAATATATATCACGGCGGGGAATCCCGAGGTGGAACTCGTAATAGAATATCGACGCCACATTGCCTTTCAGTCGTTAGCTGTGCGACATTATTCTTCACTGTGGGAAGTTATATAGATGGGTAGTTGAAATCACACACAAAACTTGACCCAAACTCCATAAGTTTATTTCTAATAAACCAGATAATTTTATATACTTGTACTTAGTACAAGGTACAGGAGGTACTCGTCGAATGCATTTTTAGTCGTGAAGTAGGTATGTTTAGTCTATGTTTGTCTTAGTGTAATTTTATTTTGTATTTCCTCTCTTTTAGTGAAGAATTCCGGATATATTCTGCGCACAAACTTACACATTTCAAAAATATAAAGGCAGGGTAGTGTGAGGATTTTGAGTTCTTAAAAGTGCGGTTTACAACTCTCGCTCATCTCAATATTAACTAAAATTCGAACCAACTTTTTTTGTAGGATGAATAATGTGGGCGTGTCAAGACTGTTGCCTCAAAATATGACACCGTATTTCAGCCATGCGTAGGCTCAATTTTTCCAAAAACCATTTGGTAAATCGTTAAATATCTTATATTTATCACAAAAAGCGTAGACTCGATTGAACACAGCTTTTTCAAATATTTTTGATGACGTAGGCAAGTATAAGGATGATGTACGTAGGGCAATGGGACGGTAGTTATTTGGATAAGTTTCTGCATTTTTCTTGTGTATTTGTTTAATTAGGCCCTTTTTTAGAAGATTAGGGAAAACACCTTTTTCAAAGCACAGGTAAAAAAACTCAGTTATTGGTTAATTAACTTGAGTGAATGTGAATGGTAGAGTTAATTCATCTGCGCATTCCCTAAATAAGTTTATGTCTTAGTGTAAATTAGGTAGGTGGTAGCTCATCAACACCATAGCTCTATTTATTTTTTAGGTTTTTTATTAAAGCGTTTATCTCACAAGGATCTATTGGACTTAAACATACTATTCTGTTGTAGTGTTCACAGGGGTTCCTTTCGGCTTGCCAGTTGTGCTTTTGCTAGTTTCTCCGATAAAAGCAAACAACTGGTTAAAAACGTTAGCTCCTTGGGCTCATTTTTTTGTTTTTTTTTTTTTTTAGGATGGGAAATCATCAACTGACTTCTCCCGCTCTGGGCGGAGCGGAAGGGAGTGTCAGACTTGACTGACTAAAACCCATCCATGTTCCTTCTTAGCCCTTTGTGTTCCAGGGCCACGGTATCTCTTTCGAACAACCCGCAGCCCTGGAGCTCCTTGGGCTCTGAAGTTATATTTTTATTTCGTTGGTTTTACCATGTGTTAAATTCCTAACCCTTACCTATAATATCTTATAATAAGATCTTATTGGTCCAAGGTGTTTTTGGAAAATAATATTTTGTGCCAAGAACGGCTTTACTGCAATCGTCTGTCTGGAGCTTGTCCAAGGTACGACTTTACTATTTGTTTTTTTTTTTTTTTATTTGGCTCACCAAAAATATAATACACCGGTAGAAAGATATAAGATAAGTCCAATAAAGTTACAGACCAGTGTTTTAAGTTGTTACCAGCGACTTTAATAAAAATTTAAAAGGTTACCCTGAGCTCCAGCTGTGAAGAACATGTCTTTTGTCTGTACTTTGACAGATATCCATTTTGGTGTTTATAGACGCGGTAACGGTAGAAATCATACAGTTGTCACGTTATCCGAAAAGATAATATTTCCAACAACTAACCCAACCATGCTTCTTTACTGCGAAAGTATGTGTGGATATCTGGATGTTTGTTACTCTTTCACGCAAAAAACTACTGAATGGATCTAGATGAAAATTGGCACAAGGATGGATAATAGTCTGGAATTGCATATATGATACTTTTTATCCCGGTAATACGATCCCGTGAGACAGTTACCGAATAAAACGCGGGCGAAGCCGGAAGCAAAAGCTAGTTTTTACGATAAATATGTCAGAATCTGATAGGCATAGATATTTATCACGCGTATTATATCAATTTATAATACTTACCGTTGCTGTGAGAGATAATACTGGCTAACTCCGGTGTAGTCATTAAATAATATGAATCAGTTTGCAAACGTAGCGATGGAGTGGCGGACGTGTGTGGTACTTTTGTGCGCGACGGCCGTACTGGCTGATGACGAATGGCGGGAAGTAAAAACTGCGCAAGGGCCCGTGCGCGGGCGCAAGCACCCCAGCGCGGATCTGTACGCCTTCTACAATATACCCTACGCCACTGCGCCATCTGGGGTGGATAAATTTAAGGTATCTATCAATTTATTCGATTAGGTATTCTATTTTGCTCTGTATGGTGTCGGACGTAAAGAATAGCACCATCCCATATCTTCCCGTGGGTGTCGTAAGAGGCGACTAAGGGACTTGCCAGAGAATGGGCAGCAGCGTTCTCTGTGTTTTTGTAACAACCGTACTGCGATCACCAACCCGCCTGCCAAGCGTGACGATTATGGCAAAACCCCTCAAAATGTCAATATGCGACACTTGGGGGAGGCCTATGTCCAGCAGTGGACGTCTTTTGGGCTGAAATGATGATGATGATGATCTATCAATTAAAAAACTTATTTACTTGGTAAATTATTTTTATAGTGACGCTTCACAAAATTAAAGATTGGTAAAAACATTGTCACGAAAAACGAAAACAAGATAAGATGATTTACACATCAGTGTTATTAAAGAATATGAGATCATACATGTTTTGCTTAAAATTAAAGCATGCAAACTTAAACGAATAAACATATTTGAATTTACGAATATTATAATTTATGTGTGTTCAAAAAAAAACCTAAATATTATTACTATTACAAAAATAATTATTAAAAGGCCTCCTCCATCCCTTAAGTCAGGGATGACAGTTCAGTCAGCTCGACTGAATCCAGGGAACCGCTTGGTAGCCCAGGTTCCACAGGAAATTATATTCATATAACCTACCATCTTGTTTATTAAATGAATACCCATCTACGTAAACAGACCAACACGGAAGCATATGAAATAAATCAGGTGTACCTACAATGCCCATATATAACAACATAATCAATGTCAAGCTATCACATGACAGGATAACGAACCTCATCAGACCATTACGTGATTACGTGAATCTGATTTCAAGAAATCAAACTGTTTTATATATTTTTTAAAGTAACTTAAGGCTTGCAGAGAGTTATTAGCCCACACTTTGACATGACTAAGACAGAACTGACATCACCTTGAAGAACAACCATATATTCTGTTTCAAAATATTTTTTGCAGCCAGGCCTATAAAATAGCCGGACTGCATAACTTAAGGTTGCTAGGTTACATAAATGTAAGTGAGTAGTAAGATTGTATGAACCATTCAGTACATACCTATGCGTAGCTAAACCGAAATACCTATGTATGTCAGTTTTATCATTGACGCAAAAAAAAACCGATACGGTCAATACCCTATCGCAGAACAATAACAACAGACCATTCACTATGTTTATAATTCTTATAAATTGACCGACTGACCGTACGATTTGTAATTTTTACGAATTAATTTATACGTGACCTTGATTTACGGATATAAATTATGTACGGCATGTATGTAATGATAACAGGAATAAAGTATCAGGTCATGTAATACTTGATAATTTAACAAGAGATATTTGATATAGAAAGAGATTATCGTAAGAAACCCTGAATTAATCAATCATCTAGTCCAAAATTAAGGACACAAGACACTTTCTTTTTAGATATCACTTTTTGAAACACTGAGTACCTATTACTAATATATGGATATAATGTATATTTTAATTTAATCTAAACTTCTAAAATAATATTATAAAGAGATTTGATTGTTTGTTTGCATTGAATAGGCTCCGAAACTACTAGTCCGATTTGAAAAATTCTTTCAGTGATATATAGCCCATTTATCGAGGAAGGTTATAGGCTATATATCATCACGCTACGACCAATAGGAGTGGAGCAGCAATGAAAAATGTTGCGAAAACGTGGAAAATGTGTCGCAAACGAAGTTTCACTGGACAGCTAGTTAAACATAAAACACGATCTCTCATATCGCTTTCTAACACCGCTTAGTAGCCCTTGACAGTTTTATTAATAGACAGCTTTGCCAGAAAAACATGAAACATTGATCAACAATGAATGACGCTGATTTAACATTGATTTGGTTTTCAGGCACCTCTTCCCCCGCCGGTATGGGTGCAACCATACGAAGCTAACAACGAGGAAGTATTATGTCCACAACCTGCGTTTCCAATTCTAGACCTCATGCCAAAAACCGTAAAGGAAAAGGAAAATTGTTTAATTGCTAATGTGTTTGTGCCAAATACAGACAAGAAAAACCTGTCAGTCTTAGTGTATGTTCACGGAGGAGCTTTTATAATGGGCTACAGTGATATGATTAAAGCAACACGGTTTATTACGAAGACAAAAGATTTTATCATGGTCACGTTTAACTATCGACTTGGCGTTCATGGATTCCTTTGTCTCGGCACCGAGGACGTACCAGGCAATGCTGGCATGAAGGACCAGGTGGCGCTGCTGCGCTGGGTAAAACAGAACATTGCCAGCTTCGGCGGTAACCCTGATGATGTCACTCTTGCGGGTGGCAGTGCAGGTTCTGCAGCTGCGGATCTATTAATGCTCTCTAAGTCAGCCGAAGGGCTGTTCCATCGAGTCATACCAGAAAGTGGTGGAAACCTTGCAGCCTTTACAGTTCAAAGAGATCCTCTAGAGATTGCCAAAAAGTATGCCAGGGAACTAAACTTTACTAACGTAGACGATATTTGGGCATTAGAAGAGTTCTACAAGACAGCTCCTATGAAACTGTTGACTTCAGATAATTTTTTCGATAGAACTGATTCTACTTTCATGTTTTCGCCTTGTGTGGAGCGTGATACAGGAGATGGAGCATTCCTGACAGAATCTCCTCTGAGTATATTTAAGAAAGGCAACTACAAAAAGTTACCTGTTTTGTATGGTTTCGCTAACATGGAAGGATTATTGCGCGTATTACTCTACGATAGCTGGAAGTCAAAGATGAATGAAAAGTTTTCTGATTTCTTGCCAGCTGACTTAAAGTTTAAATCAGACGAAGAACGGGAAGAAGTAGCCAATAAAATAAGGAAGTTTTATTTTCACGACAAACCGATCGGTGACGACACCATTTTAGCATACATTGATTTCTTTTCGGATGTTATATTTACTTATCCTATGCTTAGGGCTACAACATTGCATGTAGAGGCTGGCAACAATCAAATTTATTTGTATGAATACTCCTTTGTGGATGACACCGATCCTGTGGTTCCACACACTAACGTAAGGGGTGCTAACCATTGCGCTCAATCTGCGGCTTTAGCCGATGGTAACCTGATGATGAACTCAGATGAAACTTTAGCGTCCCCTAAGCTTCTGAAGATGAAGAATGTTGTCCGAGAAATTTGGCATAACTTTTTAAAAACCGGGTGCGTATCATAAGTAAAATAAAAAGGGTATTATTTAGTTGATGCTCAGTTATTTTATACCGAACCACTTCAGCTGGTGGTGTCGATGTTTATTCGAAACTTAAGTCAATTGAAGTTTATTTTTGTTGCATTCGCGTTTATTGTGTTTGAAATAGTTTCATTAATATGATTGAAATGTTTTCTTTCTTTCAGGAAGCCTGTGCCTGAAGGGTCGTCGCTGCCTGCGTGGCCGGCAGCAGGCGCGGACAGGTCACCACACATGGTGCTGGATGAGAAACTGGAACTACGTGGGGTGCTCTTGGAAGAACGCACTCGGTTTTGGGATGAAATCTATCAGAGATACTACCGGGATGCCGTACCACCACCAACACCGCCACCCAAAACTCGTGCTGAATTGTAAACAGATACCTACGTAATAACATGCATGTAGATAAATCGTTTGCGATGTTTTTGTGTTATTAAAGAAGTCAGCTGTACTTTTTTTATGTTTTGCTAGGGTTCAAGGTGATAATCTTAGATGGTAAATATATTATTTTGAATGAATCGGTGTTTGTTTTATATTGCAAATTGAATATAAGTTAAAGTATAGTACTTATTTGTCTATCTTCTAATTGACGACTCTTCTGATTACTCGTTTCTTGTTTGCTCGTCAGGAACAATTAAATTAGCGTTAGTTGGATCCAAGTACGTGTTTTTTTTTATTTTATAAAAGTTCTGGCGCCGAAAACAAACCATAGTTCAATGGGCTCAGCTCAATAATGCATTGGTAGCACGACTGGATCAGTTTTTAGACCAGTGGGCTATATAATGCACGTGAACAGTGTGTCGAATGTTGTAAAGAATTGTCGAGTGTTCATGTATGCAGATGACATGTGATTAGTGTATGCTTCGAAGGATATACTGGAAGTACAACAGTACGTACAGGAAGACTTCGTGGGCATTACAAAGTGGGCCCATGACAATGGAATAATATTAAATTTGTTAGAAACAAAATGCATGCATTTACACTCGCCATACAATTTGCGAGCTTAAGCCGAGTTAAGAGAGAATCTAGATATAGTAGGACATACGTACGAATGCTTCCATAGTAACAAGATTAATTGCAGGTGCGAAAAATTGGACTATGTAAGTTCATCTAAATATTTAGGTCTCACTATTGATAGAAATTTTAATTGGAAAACGCAAGTAACTGACATTTGTAATAGACTGAGATGGGCCGTACTATGACCTCTTAAAGCAGTCTTATTTTAACCTTACTTTGCGTTTTCGTACCATCACGTCCTTAAAACAAGCTTTTTATATTCCTGCTAGAATTAGCAATTTTGATGACGTCACCTCAAATAGTTCATTCACTACGTGCCTTTTGACAACCAGCGAGAATGCTTTTCTAGGGATGAGACTTATTTACGCAACCAGGTTTTGAAACCAGGGCTTTGCTTCCAACCAGGGCGCCCTGGTATGAGTGGGAAATACTTGCAAGTATGAAAATTTTAGCAAGGCGCGGCCGCGCGGGCAAATTAGAAGAAACCAGACTTGAAAGGTTCTTGCATAGGAAATTAACCCTTGTCTTCAAATAAATAAGTAGCACAATCGTTTCTGCGAAAAAAAAATACTTGGATGTTAAAAGTATTTTTTTCGCAAGTACGATAATGATCCTTATTGACGACATGGATCGTTATCCTATGCAAGTATTTTAAACCCTGGAAGTTCAGGGCGCAGCGCGGGAGGCGCGGTTCTCGCGGCGCGAGTGCGGGAGTAGGGCTCGCGGCGCGGGCGGCACAAGGCTTGCGCCGCGGGGCTCAGGTCGCGGTCGGCTAGCGGCATAGGTAGCGCAGCCATTTTGTAGACCGGTTCACGCCATTTTTCCACACTTTTATAGAAATAAGACACATAATAGCGTGAACAGTATAGTATTACTAAGTTACGTTTAAAGTCAAGTAAATATTTTGTTTTCTTTTTTTTGTCAGTTGTCGTTGAACTGACCCTGACGTTATTCATTTTAAAGAAGTTATTTCGCGAGTATATTAAACAATTAGAAAGAGTGTGTAAATAAATAAAACTGTTTTTTTTTTGTGTGTTTATAGGTTAGGAATTGTAAATATTTATTTCGTGGATTTATAGAAAGACGATTTTTTTTTTTGTAAATATGTAATAAATAGCGAGGAAAAACTTTGAATAATAATATCGTCGCCATTCTATAAAAATGCCGAAGCAGTCTAAATATATTCTAGCACGGTAGGAACTAGACCGAACTCCACCAAACACTTTCAAGTACTTTAAAACCTGGTTTTCGACCCTGTTTTTTTGTACACTCGTACTTGGAAGCCCTGGTATTGAATGTGGCAAGTATATCTCATGCCTAGTGTTTACGTCAAATTGCAGTTTGTGTTTGACAGTTTAAAAAAGTTGATCCGAGACGACTTATGTATTATTGTTGTACAAATTATAGTTAAAAAATGTATTGTCGTGATATATATGGGTGCGCCAAAGTTCACCTAAATTTCCAACTCCGATAATTGGAAATCCGAAAATGTTCTTCCTAACATTTTTCATCCTAACAATCGCAATTCCTAACTACTCTGTCTCTAATGATCATAATTCCGAAGCATTCAACTTCATAATGTCAGTAGCAATAAACATCTTTTACACTTTTATTTGTTTTCCTATATTTTCTCAACATAACCATCTTTTACACTATTATTCAAAGTCATATCTTTTTTGTTTAGATTTCTTTTTATTTATAATAATCAGTATTATATACATTGATTTTGCGTAACTTTTACTTTTTTATTTATTGCGGTGTGTACCTGGAAAGATATCCATAGGTTAGGTTAGAACTGTGCCGCGGCAGCGGCCAGCGAGCGCTACCTCGAAATTGGTCGCAAAATTTTTCTAAGTATTTTTTTCATAGTGCCCCCAAGGGTGTCCTGCCTTTTCGCCGAAAATTGTTTGGCCGATTATCACTTCCCACCCAACGTTTCGCCGATGTTTCACATTGACAACTAACGATTAGCAAATTTTTGTATGACAACGTTTCATTTGGCAGAATGATTGTTAAGCTGATTATTATAATGGCACAAAACGTTTGGCACATTTATCATTTGTCAAACATACCGTTTTTACAACAACCTAAAAATTCCCAATGTAGCCCCACTGATTGTACGTGTGCAATGTTACTTTTGCTACCAGGAGAGCTTGGATTCAAGAGCGAGCGAAGCGAGCTCTGGACTTGTGGCACCCCAACTCGGACAGGTTAGGTTCGAAGGGGATGGCGGGGTCTAGTGAGCGAGCGGAGCGAGCGAACTAAGACCCCGACATCCCCTTCGTGTTAGGTTACTGTAAACCCTGCATACAGAAATAGGAGCCCCGCGTAGCGGGGCTACGTCGACTATGCTTTTTAGGCGAATATAGAATGTTTTAAGGTTAGGTTACAATAATTGGTTTTTCTTAAGAACGATGCATTACCTTTTCATTGGAGTGGTGCCAGGGGAGAAAGTTGGCATTTAAGAAAGTGTCATTATGAAAAACAGACCAAACGTACAGTTGGTAACTGTGAGGTTGGGAAATAAAACAAAAATATTTGTTAAGTTGGCAAATGATTATTCGGCGAAATATAATTCTGCAAAACGTTGGGTGGCAAGTGAAAATCTGGCAAACAATTTTCGGCGAATTATTACACTTGGTAAATGTTTCTATCTGAGTATCAGTGAGAATATTATGGTAATTATGTTTAGGGATAAAAGAGTTATGATAAAAAACAGTAGGAGTTTAAATTATTTACATTAATGAAATTATTAATTACAATTTTCGGAAACATGAGTGTTATGAACATCGCTGGTAGCACTACAAATAGTATAAATGAAAACTTTAGCATGAAAAATTTTAGGAAGAATGATCATTCGGATTACAAATCGTTAGGAAGAACAATTTCGGGTAAAGAACTTTAGGTGAGCCAATATGGACCTGATATATATTGCATTAAAAACGTATTTATTTACGTATGAGGGGTGTAGGTACTAAACACCTTTGCACAATCCTTCGAGAGGTACAGGCGTGATGTTATGGTGTGGTAAACTAGTCGATTTGATAGTATTTCTAGCAATATCAGTGCATCATTATCATTATGATATCAGCCAAAAAACTTCTGCTGCTGGACGTGGGCATGTCCCATGCATCGCTACATCGACCGATCTTGTGAATCTCGCATTCAGTGAATTCGCGCCACGTTTGCCAGGTCGCGGTTTTCGGAAGTGCACACAGATGGCAAAGGTACGCGAAAGTCGCGTCACTTGAGGCTTGTATAATGAATGTAGTCATTTCAAATAAGACGAAATGTACGCAATGGATGGATATTCAAAGTTAGAGCACAAAGCAGCTCACCAGGCAGGACTATGCCAAATTGTGTGTGATAAACTGATACCTAATAACAGTTTGTATCTACGTCCTAAACAATGTTGTGGAAATTGTACTGTTGCTATAACTTGTATTGCTGGAGAATCAATAAACCTTTACCATTATACCTGTGTTTGTTTGCATGCTTGTACATAACGGTGCTGAATACTATGATGATATATATGTTATGATGATAACTAATTAAACCATTAGCATCCACAAGAATAATGACGTGTGTCTGTATTATAACATAAAGAAGTCATGTGTTGTTGCTATAGATTATAACCAGTGTTACTGAGAATCAATATAGCTTTACCATTTAGGGCATCCACTCCACTAAAACTCGTTTGAACATTCTCAAGTCATCTACAAACTCTTACGCACAGTCATCTATTCTACTAGTCCGACAAATGCCTAGATTCAAAGATGAAATAAAACCAATAAAGCTACAATTAGTTTATAATCAGAATTCTGTATTATTAAATCACTACATATTGTAAAACAAAGTCGCTTCCCGCTGTCTGTCTTACTTAGCAAACGCTGGCTGAACACTACGAGATAGATCAAAATAATGTACTACAATATTGTTCACCTTAAAAAGGTCTACGAAAAAGGTCGCGATAGTATATGTCTTAGAGATATCCCACAATAATCATTTTTTATCCTTTAATTTTTACGAGAAATAATGGCTTAGGTATTTACGAAGCGATTTTAAGCAATACAACATTAATCCTTATCCAATGAAGTACCTTAAATACATTGTGCATTTAATATAGATCAATATGGCCCTTTACAGCATTGCACCCGTGCGAAGCCGGGGCGGGACGCTAGTTTAAAATATAGATTAATGACTCAAAGACCAGTCCATAATCAATTTTCCTGGAATTATTTCAACAAGCTCATGCTTCCTCCATGGTGTGGTTTCTAAGACGCATCGATGCAGCTTCAATGGTTCTACATTGGCTGTTTTTTCCCTCTCAAGGGAACATAAACGTTCGTAGGTCCACGTTCACGTTAAGGTTTTTATTCCAAGCCAACTTCGCAAGCAAGTAAGGCTAACACCAATACGGAGTTCGACATACGAATCGGATCGCTTTTTTGTGAAAGAGACAGCGCTATGCAGTTTATATTGCTAGTGTCTTCCATGGGCCAAACAATCTTTTTGCAGGAACGTTTTGTTTCAAGCTTATAATAATATTACTTTCAATTCATACCATGACCTCAACAAAACAATCTTGTTTCTATCAATTTGTAATCTGCTAAAGAATGAACGATTTATAAGATTTGTCTATTCCCTGCAATCACATGGAAGAAACCACTAGCAATATAAACTGCATAGCGCTATCTCTTTCACAAATAAGCGGTCCGAATCGTATGTCGAAGTACTGAAGTCGATGGTCCTGAAGCCAAAAATAACTTTAATTAACATTAAAAATATTATTTCGCATCAAAATTTTATGTTTATGATAAACATTTAATAAAAAACATAAAACCTATTAAAATCTTTGAAGATTTTTCTTTAGAAAGTACGAAAATGTTTCAAATTAAGTTGTGGCCTTAATTATAACATGAGCGGAATCGGAACAGAGATTTTAAAACTGGCTGGTATTATTATATTTTTTCTTTAAATAGTGACATCCATGTCACTTCATTATGTCATTTATATTTGTCAGTGGGTATCAACAAAAATCTAATAAAATATCTGCATACTTTTAAATCTAAAATTAAATAATAGTGTTTACTTGTGTGCTGTGATAGTAAAACTAAGAACACTTTTTCGAAAATTTGATTCTGTTCTGTTATAAAGTTGGACTTTAATATGCTACTACCTACCGCGCCATAAGAAGATGCGGTATTATCCAAAATGTATTCGTGTAAGCCTTACTTGCTTGCAAAGTTGGCTTGGAATAAAAACCTTAACGTGAACGTGGAATACTACGAACATTGAGATTATCAACAACACTTGTAACGGGATATTTACCATGTTTTTTATTTGTTATGAGTTCCCGATATTTCGGCGCTGTTGCAAACGCCATGATCACGGATAAACTGAAGTTATTGAATTTTATTTTACCATGTATGCTGTTCAGGTGTGCCAAGCATACTTCAACCTCCTGATCATCTCCTTCAATGATACCAAAGACGTCATCAACATACCTCTTCCACAGTTTTATAGGTGTACAGGAGGTCCTACAGAGAAACGGATATACTGGGAAGACCACACAACTCCAACGAAAAACTATTCGTAAGCACCGGAAGTGCGAGGTTGAGAGGCAGCCAGCATTTTTGCCGTACGTGAGGGGAGTGACAGATAAGGTTGCCAACATTCTTCGGAAATACGCCATAAAGACTGTCTTCACTCCTTTCAAGAAAGTGTCTCAGATGCTGCGTTCGCCAAAGGACAACTTTCCGTTGGAAAAGCCCGGTGTTTATAAAGTAGATTGCAGTTGCGGTAAGTCGTATATCGGTCAGACGAAACGTACGGTAGCTTGTCGAATAGCGGAACACATCAGGGCGGTGAAAAATAACGACACCCAAAAATCGGCCATAGCTCAACATCTGCTTGAATCAGGATCGAACCACTGGATTGAGTTACATAACCCTCAGGTCATCTCGACAGAACGCCACTATATACCCAGACTGGTTAGAGAAGCTATTGAAATTACTAAATATAGGAACTTCAATCGGGAGGATGGGTTTCAACTGTCAAGAGCCTGGAATCCAGTGGTTAAACTGTGTAAAAACCGAAAGAGTGCCGTAAAAAGTTCGCGAGTGGACACAGTGAGTTTCGTGTGTCGGGAACAGAATCGAGTTGTGAGTGACAGTGGTAGTGGTACGGCGCGCAAAAAACGAACAAGAAAGAGGGTAGACCGTTTTGTCTGCTCATAAACATCCACCCGCAATAACTTCAGTTTATCCGTGATCATGGCGTTTGCAACAGCGCCGAAATATCGGGAACTCATAACAAATAAAAAACATGGTAAATATCCCGTTACAAGTGTTGTTGATAGTGTTAGTGACCATGTCAGTTTCAAAACTAACATTGAGATTGTTTCTTTGAGAGGGAAAGACCAACCAATGTAGAACCATTGAAGCTGCATCGATGCGTCTTAGAAACCATACCATGGAGGAAGCATGAGCTCGTTGAAAGAATTCCAGGAAAATTGATTATGGACTGATCTTCGAGTCATTAATCTATATTTTAAATTGTATAATAAAGAATTCTGATTATAAAGTAATTGTAGCTTTATTTTTTTTTTAAATCTTTGGATGGATGGTCCGACAAATGCCTAGGCATTTAGGACTATTAGGACTAGTAGAATAGATGACTGTGCGTAGAGTTTGTAGATGACTTGAGAATGTTCAAACGAGTTTTAGTGGAGTGGATGCCCTAAATGGTAAAGCTATATTGATTCTCAGTAACACTGGTTATAATCTATAGCAACAAGAACCTGTTATGACTTCAAAACTGTCCAAACCTTAAAAGTACTTTATAATTCACTTGTACGAACTGTTTTGGAATACGCGTCACCTGTTTGGAACCCTATTTATGGAACACATGTGAATCGCATAGAACGGGTCCAAAAAAGCTTTACACGCTACTTGCGGTATAAATCCGATCGCTGTCCTCTGGACGCTGATTACTCGCAAAGGCTAAGTCACTTCAAAATGATAACCTTAAAACAGCGAAGGCATACTATTGACCTGATTTTGCTTCACAAAATCATGAATGGATCTATACAAATTCCGAAGCTTCTCGTCGAAGTAAATATATCTGTCCCTCGCTATAGTTCACCTAGGTCTGAGCGCGCCTTAAATCTGTTCGCTCCACGCCCAACAAGAACAAACCTCGGAAATTCGACACCAATGAATAGGTTGATGAGGACGTATAATGAGCTCCTTACATTTTCCAATAGCATTGACATCTTCGCTAACAAGCTATCACAGTTTCGCAAAGAATTATTACTGACCTACAGCGGCCACAGCTAGTATCTTTGTTATGTCATTACTTAGTTATTTAATATCTATTAATAATTGTGTTTTTCTGAGAGCATTATAGATTTAGTTATTTCCTTTCTAAATATTTTTAATTTTGTTTTTTTTTTTTTTTTTTATTATCTATAGGCCCGCGCTTGACCACTATCTCACCTGATGGTAAGCGATGATGTGGTCGACGGTGAAGCACGCTTGCCTAGAAGAAACCTATTCACTCTTGACTTAAAGACCTCTAGATTGTAGCTATCGGGAAACACAGACTCCGGCAGGGAATTCCACTCCTTAGCGGTACGCATTATAAAAGTATTCCCAAAACGCTTAGTGCGTATGTGTGGGATGTCAACCAAGTGCCGATGGCGCATCGCCGTACGTCTGGTAGTCCGATGATGAAACGGGCTAGGCGGAATCAGATCATGCAATTCCATCGCACACTCCCCGAAATGTAACCGATAAAAAACCGATAAGCTGGCAACTCGGCGACGATGTTCAAGGCTCTGGAGCTTAGACTTGACCACTTTCTCTTTTTAAATATTTTTAATTTTGTTTTCATGTAGTTCTATTTTTTTTAACTTATCTGTAATTCATGTAATATTATAAGGCTGAAATATGTAAGTGCTTTGCACACCTGTAAGTGACAAATTCACTCTAGATTTTAAGTTCAATTGTCACAGTACCCCAAAGGTTGTATTAGTGAATAAGTCGTAGGAGTGCCTTAATTAAATAAATAAAATAAATAAATATTAAAAATATAATGTTTTCATTTGGTAAAAAAATATACATTGGTTGTACATAAAAATGGAAAACATACGAATTGGTTTTATTCAAGCCTAATAATGGCATCCGCATCCAAACAAGACGAAATTAAAAAATTGGGTCGGAATAAAACTAATCTAGACGATGTAATATTAAGACATTTAGGTAAAACACAAAGCGTCACCCAAATTTGTACAACTTTTGCTAAAACTTTTACTGAAGAAATTAAGTGTATTAAACATGATTGTGGCATAAAATTTTTAGACCGAAAGAACTACGTTGAGCCGAGCGAGGTTAGTTTTAGGTGTATTGCTGTTAGACCGTCGGATATAGATAAAGTAATAAATAAGCTGTCTTGTGAAAAAGCACCAGGTTTAGATGGAGTAAGGGCAAAAGACATTAAATATGTACGAAAACAAATAAGTCCTATTTTAGCTAAATTAATGAACATGTGTTTGACTACGGGTGTATATCCTGATGAGTTGAAAAATGCAATTATTCGCCCTATTTATAAGTCTGGAAGCCATCTGGAATATGTAAATTATAGGCCGATAGCAATATTGTCTGTCTTTGACAAAATAGTTGAAAAAAATATTGTTGGTCAAATTAGTATTTTTTTAGAACGTCACAATATATTGTCAGACACACAGTATGGCTTTCGGAAAGGTCGTAGTACTGCCACGGCCCTAACGGCGTTTGCTGACTATGTTAATGAGGGTCTAGACTCTGGTAAACAGCTGATATCACTCTTCATTGATTACAAAAAAGCATTCGACGCACTGGATCACGACATATTACTACAGGCGATGGATGAATGTGGAATACGCGGTCCCACGAATAAATGGTTTAAGAGCTATCTGACTAACAGGAGAATAAGCACGTTCATAGCGGGTGTGACTGGGGAGGAGGCAGGTGTGGATCTCGGAGTGCCGACCGGATCAGTTTTTGGACCCGTGGGCTATATAATGCACGTGAACAGTGTGTCGAATGTTGTAAAGAATTGTCGAGTGTTCATGTATGCAGATGACATGTGTTTAGTTTATGCTTCGAAGGATATACTGGAAGTACAACAGTACGTACATGAAGACTTCGTAAGCATTACGAAGTGGGCCCATGACAATGGAATAATATTAAATTTGTTAAAAACAAAATGCATGCATTTATACTCGCCACACAATTTGCGAGCTAAAACCGAGTTAAGAGAGAATCTAGATATAATAGGACATACGTACGAATGCTTGCATAGTAACAAGATTAATTGCAGGTGCGAAAAATTGGACTATGTGAGCTCATCTAAATATTTAGGTCTCACTATTGATAGAAATTTTAATTGGAAAATGTAACTGACATTTGTAATAGACTGAGATCTGTACTTGGGCAGTTCAATCAGCTGAAAAGTGTAGTGAATAAACACACACTATTAATTGTTTATTACGCACTCGCTGACTCACTAATCAGTTATGCACTTATTGTGTATGGACGTACTTTTAAGACATATTTACAAGAAATTAAGAATTTACAGAGAAGACTGATCAAGTTCCTAGTTAGCAAAAAGGTTAAGATGAAGTGTAACAAAGAGTACGATACATTATTTTCCGTTTGTAAAATCATGCCAGTAAATTTGAAAGTTGAGTATTTGAAAGGGTTAGAAAATATTATAGTGATAACTTCAAAGTATTTTCTAAAAATAAGTATAACACAAGGAGTGTAAGAGAGAGAAGACTAGTACAACCAAAAATAATAAAAAAAATATTATGGAAAAAGAACGTCTAAATATTTAGTGCCAAAAGTATTCAATAAAATTGAGTTATTATGGAATAACTCAAACCTAAGCAAAGGTGTGTTAAAATCAAAACTAAAGAATTTATTTCTGGAGAACGCGGACACGTCGTCGAGCTGTGGCGGTGTGTATATGCGGTGTGCATAGGCGGTGAGTTCTGGGTTGGAGTGGCCAGCTCCAGCTGGTCACTCTGGTTTGGAATTCATTGTCTCTTGCATGTCGGTTTCGGTATGCCGTTCTCGAGAAATAAATTAAAGAGACTAGAGAGAGATGTAACATAACATTAAGTTAGCAGTAAGTGATGTATTATGTTTGCATTCCTAGTGTCGGATAAGTGGCGTGTCTGCTTGAGGGTAAAACCATTTTTCTTTTTTAAATTGTTGTTATCTACAAAGTCAAATCATTTATTACAATTAGACCGTAAGACGGCAACTTTTAAAATAAACAAAATAAATTAAATATTAATTAATTCTATTGATTCTTGTTGTTCATCCGAAAACGTAATTTTATCAGCGAACAAATTCATTTTTGTCTGACACTGGGTTTAATTTTAAGTCATGTTTATAATTTTAAGTTTATGTATGATAAACGAGCGCTTCTCGCTATCAAACTGTAAAGTTTGCCGAGGAAATATTGGAAAAATATGACTTGTATTTTATATAAGATTTAATAAAAAAAAAAAAAAATATCCTAATTAGAAAAATAAAACTATTTGTTCATTCATCAATTGTGCGGTTTCCTGTTATTACTATAACTAGGTAATGAGTTCACGTACAGGTCGTTCTATGACATTGTGGCACATCATACGACCTTGAGACATGCTAACCTCCTAAACTAGCGTGTCAATGAAGTCTGATGAAATTTAATGAATGATTACGTTCCTGTTTCTATGCTACTAAGCTATGCTATATGCACCACCAGTCTACCTCGGCATGATGGGTTTTGCGTCAATTTTAGTACGGATTTATAGAGATTTCTCACAATATTTGTTTGGAATTTTTATGATTATTAACGACTAAATACGATTAGATAATAAATGAAAAAGTTCAAGCTTAATTTTTTTAATCAACAATTAGGTAGTATCCATTCGAATACGATTATTTATAATAAACTAGCTGTTCGGCGCAACTTCGTTTGCGTCACATTTTCCCCGTTTTCACAAAATGTTTCATTGCTGTTCCACTCCTATTGGTCGTAGCGTGATGATATACAGCCTATAGCCTTTCTCGATAAATGGGCTATCTAACACTGAAATAATTTTTCAAATCGGACCAGCAGTTTCGGAGCCTATTCAATGCAAACAAACAATAAAATCTTTCTTCTTTATAATATTAGTTATGAAAAAGTTCAAGCTTAATTTTTTTTAATCAACATTTAGGTATTATCCATTCGATTTATCCATTGTCTTCTGAAAAGTAATAAAGGGGCACGCAATATAAGAAAGTATATGCCTAGGTGTGTGTGTCACCTGGACACACCTCGAACTGACTGTTCAAGTTTGGCCACTATTACTATATTTAATTCTTATTTCTAAAGAAATCTCTTCCAGCATACCTGCGAAAGGAGATATTGAAAAAAGAGATGCAGACATAGCGTGTAAAAGAAGAAGAGAGAATTGAAAACATAAAGCAAATAACCATTCAAAATATAAAATACAATATAAAAATATAGGTATTAACTTACGTATAAATACAAAACAATAAAATAAATACCTATACTCTTCTCTTGAAAACTGCAACCGCCTTACAACAACAACAACAACTAACTTACTGACTGGCTTAGGTTTTTTATTGGCGTTATTAGTTTTTATGGCTTGGGTGTTCGTGCTGAATATTCTCATAACGGGTGTAAAAATATCCATAACGAAGTCGAAAGTTACTTGTTCTCTCCGCGTCCGCGTCATTGCGACATTTTTTTTTTGTTCTATTCCATACCTGGGAACGTTCCCGTTACGGCGAGTTTGGGGGTCAAAGTTCGCAAAAAAAAAAAACTACAAATGTCCGCCGCCCGGTTGGGTGGTCAGGGGTTTAATAAGACGTCATGGTACGCCACCAGGAGCCCGCAAATGTGACAACCAGTCTCAGTACTAAGGCGTATCGTTATACCTATCAATTGGGTTGTCAAGGTCAGATAGGCAGCCCCTCTATTTTAATATACTGTTATTCCGCTGCATCCGGTTACAATAGACGCCAGCCCTAACATAATTGGGATAAGGTTGAATAAGTAAATGATGACTACAATTATTAATGTGAAAACTCGTGATTTTCGTAATGTGTTTGTTTTCTAAATTAACCTGCATTTTACATAATTGTAGGATGTCCCGAAATTACATACTTATTATGGAAATTCGTATTTATTTGTACACAATGGTGTACAATATAACGAACGACTATGTAAACATAATTAAAACATCCATTTGATTTCAATAATAACACTGACCTTACCAAAATAATTATGAGTCAGAACGTATCTGCGTTCATGTGAACCTAAAAAATAAATAAATAATACCAGCACATACCCGTCCCACTCCTGAATAAGCGCCTCTTCTCACACAGATAAGACATGAGTACGGCTCACCACGCTTCCTCCAGGCGGGTTGTCGATATCAGCCCCCGGAATTCACAAATCGCTTCGATTCGGTTTCGATTCGGAAAGTCGTATGTCTATCTCGCTCGCTTTCGTTAAGGCAAAACAAGATAGACATACGTCTTGCCGAATCGAAATCGAATCGAAGTGTTTGTGAATACAGGGGCAAGACTTATATAATTACGAGTCCGGGTTTGCTCACGATTTTTCCTACGCTGATGTCAGTAAAATCCAAGATAAACTTAGAAAGTGAACCTTACTGTTTACTATTGCTGGCTTCGAATGCATCGCAAGTCTTCGAGAAGGTTAAAGTACTCAATGAAGCTCAATGCGGGTGCAACTCTAAATTACTCTGAAATAGCGATACTTAAAATTCTGGAATGACTAGCAGGAAATAAATTCTTCAAAACTCGGGGCCATACCTGCAGCTTCCGCCTCCATCATGGCGGCGGTGGAGGCTAGCTTTCCTCCACCCAGCGAAGTGGCCAAACTGCGGGCGGAGGTCGCCCGCCTGACGGCCGCCACGGAGCTTCTCCACGAGGAGAATCAGAAGCTCCGGGCAGACGTGACCGGTCTGCGAGAGTCTGGCTCCCGCGAGGTGCCCCAGCAGCGGCAGAGCCAGCCCGTGCCAGTGGAGAACCAGGTCTTGAACCTGGTTCGGCAGGAGCTGGCTGCCTTCCAGGCGCGGTTCTCCGTCCTGGAGGGCATCGTCCTTCGCCCCCCTCTGGCAGCAAACAAGGCTGCCCCGGGCCCGAGGGTGGTCCCGGGCCCAAAGGTGGCTTCGTATGCAGCTGCTACGGCCGCAGTTTCTGGACCAGGGCAGCCTGGCCAGCCCTCCGGCAGGGCTAGGGCGGCCCCTACCGAAAAGTCGGCTCCGGCAGAACCGGCAGCGGCTAAACAGGCGGCGGCCCAGCAGAAAAAGGGCAAAGCGGCTCCTGAGGCGGCGAATGTGCCAGCACCATCAGCAAGGCGGCTGCAGCTACCGCCGCCCCCCCCGCCCACTAATCCTCCCGCGGCCGAAGCCGAGTGGCAGGTGGTCGGGGAAAAGAAAAAGGGGCGAAAGGCGGCAAAAAAGGCCAGGGACGAGGAGCGAAGGCGCAGGCACAAGGCGCGAAGCGTCGCGGCTAGGCTCCGCGCCCCGAAGACCGCAGCTGTAGTGATCATACTACAGCCGGAAGCGGAAAAAAGGGGCGTGTCCTACCGCGACGTACTCACTAAGGCGAAGGCGACGGTGGATCTCGGGGAGCTGGGGATCACCGGGGGACTCCGGCTCAAAGTCACCGCGACAGGGGCTCGAGCGCTGGAGATCCCCGGAGCAAATAGCGGCCTGTCCGCTGACGCTCTGGCTGAAAAGCTCAGAGCGTCCCTAGATGCGGACGAGGTCCGAGTGTCCAGGCCTGTCAGATGCGCAGACATGCGCATCCTGGGTCTGGACGACTCAGTGACCAAGGAGGAGGTGGTTGCCGCCGTCGCCAGGACCGGTGGGTGCCCTGCCGAGCAGGTAAGGGCAGGCACTCTACGTCCGGACCACTCGGGCATGCGAACTGTCACGGTATGCTGCCCTGTGACGGCGGCCGGAACAATTGTGGAGGCTGGAAGGCTCCTGGTGGGCTGGGTGTCGGCGCAGGTGAAGCTGCTGGAACCCCGACCTCTGAGGTGTTACCGGTGCCTCGTGGGGCAGCACGTGAGTTGTCGGTGCTCCTCGGAGGTGGACCGCAGCGGCGACTGTTTCCGATGCGGTCAGCCCGGTCACATGGCCGCGGCTTGCACCGCCATGCCGCACTGCACTGCATGTGCGGCAGCGGGCAAACCAGCCGATCACCGGGCAGGGGGCAGGGCCTGCACACCACCCACCAGGGCCAAGGGCAAGGGAAGGCCCGCAGCCACCGCCTCCACCGTTGCCACCGCCGCAGCTGCCACCACCGTCGCTTCCGCGGCTGCCGCCAGTACTGCCGCTGCAACATCTGTTGCAGGGCCCTCACAGGGGGCCCGGGAGGGGGCTGAAATGGAGTGCCAATAATGGCCCCATTACGCCTTCTCCAGGCGAACATCAACCACTGCCGCTGTGCTCAGGATCTGTTGCTCCAGAGTATGGCGGAGTGGTTGATTAACGTCGCCGTGGTCGCTGAGCCGTACTTCGTCCCGCCCAGGGAAGACTGGGTGGAGGACCTGAGCGGCTCAGTGGTCATAATTTCGTCGGCCGCCGCCGGTACTCCGACCCTTGAAAGTGTCAGGAAGGGTCAGGGCTGCGTAGCAGCACGGTTCGGGGAGATCGTCGTAGCGGGAGTCTACTTCTCCCCGAGCCGAACTCTCGCCGAGTTCCACAACTCCCTCATGGAGTTGAGTGTCGTCATCCGAAGCTATTCCCTCCCCGTGCTTGTGCTCGGGGACTTCAATGCCAAAAACTTGGCCTGGGGTTCTCGTTGCACAGATGTGCGGGGTAGGATGGTGGAGGACTGGGCTCTGGAGGCGGGCCTGGTCGTCCTAAATCGGGGTTCTGTCCCCACGTGTGTGCGGATGCGGGGCGAGTCGGTGGTGGACATCTCGTTCGCTAGCCCCGCTCTGTCACCGCGTGTCGTTGACTGGCGCGTCATGGAGGGGGTGGAGACCTATTCCGACCACCGGTACATCCGGTTTGATGTCTCCGCCCAGGACTCAAGCGCGCCGGTCCTACAGGCCCCGAGTGGTCCGCGTTGGGCGCTGAAGCAGCTGAACCGGGAGCTCCTCCTGGAAGCCTCGATAGTGCAGGCCTGGGTGACATCACCGAACAGGCCTGCCGACATTAACAACGAGGCAGGGTGGTTCCAGGAGGCCATGTCCGACATTTGCGACGTGGCAATGCCCCGAGTTCGGCCAGGAAGCGCCCGGCGTCAGGTGTACTGGTGGTCGCGAGAGCTGACGTCTCTGCGCGAGGCGTGCGTAGCCGCGCGGCACCCGTACGCCAGGCATCGCAGGCTCCGCATCCGCCCTCCGGATGCGGCAGCCATTGAGGCGGAGCTGTACGAGGGATACAGAGCAGCGAAGACCGCCCTCCAGGAGGCTGTCCAGCGGGCCAGAGACCTGGGCCGCGAGGAGATGCTGGAGACTCTCGACAGAGATCCGTGGGGGCGCCCTTACAAGATGGTGCGGGACAAACTCCGCACCTGGGCCCCCCCGCTGACGCAGAGTCTCCGCCCTCAGCTCGTGGAGGACGTGGTGAGCGCTCTGTTCCCTCTGCGAGGGGAACATTCTCCCCCGCCTATGGCTCCGCCGCTTGTGGTGCCGGAAGCGGACCACATCGAGGACGATGACGACATTCCGGAAGTGACCGGGGTAGACCTGAGAGCGGCGGTAGGCAGGCTTAAAGCCAAAAATACCGCCCCGGGACCCGATGGCTTGCCTGGCAAAGCCTGGGTCCTGGCCTCGGAGGCTCTTGGGCCCCGACTGGAAGGGCTCTTAAGCGCATGCTTGGAGAGAGGCCAGTTCCCGCTTCGTTGGAAGACGGGGAAGCTGGTCCTCATCCGGAAGCCGGGGCGCCCTGCGGACTCTCCGTCCGCATACCGGCCCATTGTGTTGCTCGACGAGGTGGGCAAGCTCTTCGAAAGAGTCATTGCCAACCGCCTCGCCGGGCACCTTGTGGGGATGGGGCCGGATCTGGCGGAACACCAGTTTGGTTTCCGCAGAGGGCGCTCGACGGTGGACGCCATCATGCGCGTGAGGGCTCTCACGACGGGGGATGCGGTGTCCAAGGGTGGGGTTGTCTTGGCGGTGTCTCTTGACATCGCCAACGCCTTCAACACCATGCCCTGGAGCTGCATTAGGGAGGCACTCCGGTATCACCGGGTGCCGACCTACCTTCGTCGTGTGGTCGGGGACTACCTGACGGATAGGGCCGTCATCTACCCCGGTCGCACCGGAGAATGGAACCGGCGAGAGATGTCGTGCGGTGTTCCACAGGGATCGGTTCTGGGGCCGCCTTTGTGGAACATCGGCTACGACTGGGTGCTGCGCGCCGACCTCCCTAGCGGTGTTTAGTGTAGTTTGCTACGCTGACGACACGCTGGTGCTGGCACAAGGGAGGTCGCACGAGGCGGCGGCCGAACTTATGACACGCGGGGTTGCGATAGTCGTGGAGAGAATCCGGCAACTGGGTCTCGAGGTGGCATTGCACAAGTCCGAGGCCATGTGCTTTCATGGGCCTCGGAATGCGCCACCGTCGGGATCCATACTGACGGTAGGAGGGGTTCCCATCGGCGTCGAGTCGACGCTGAGGTACCTAGGGCTTGTCCTCGACAGCCGGTGGAACTTCGTGGAGCATTTCCGACGTTTGGCCCCCAAACTGGAACGGGCAGGGGCTGCGTTCAAGCGGCTCTTGCCCAACCTAGGGGGTCCAAACGCCTCCTGCCGGTTGCTCTACGCGGGGGTCGTGCGGTCTATGGCCCTTTACGGGGCCCCGGTGTGGGCGCGTTCTTTGAGGCGGCGAGCCGCCCACTACCTGAACGCGCCCCAGAAGGTGGTAGCCGTAAGGCTGATCCGGGGGTACCGCACGATCTCCGGCGAGGCGGCGAGCCTCTTGGCCGGATTGCCGCCATGGGATCTGGAGGCGATAGTCCTCGCGTGCCTGCACGAATGGCGCGCGGAGGCACTACGCCGGGGGGAAACTCCGCTGCCGCGGCAAATTGTCGCTCAGCGGACAGACCTCCGGCGCGATCTCATGGCGACATGGAGAGAGCGACTGTCGCAACCCCGTGCAGGGCACGCCACAATAGTGGCGATAAGTCCCCTCTTTGAGGAGTGGCTAGAGAGGCGCCACGGCGCCCTCACCTTTCGCCTGACGCAGGTCCTCACCGGACACGGTTGTTTCGGGAGGTTCCTGCACCGAATCGGGCGGGAGGAAACGCCCGGGTGTCACCACTGCGAGGATCGGCCGGAGGACACGGTGGAGCACACTGTGGAGCTATGCCCCGCTTGGGCTGAGCACCGCCGTGTCCTCGTAGCGGCGATTGGCGGCGGCGACCTCTCGCGTCCGGCCCTGGTTCAATCCATGGTCCGGAGCGAGAGGGAATGGGAAGCCATCGCCTCCTTCTGCGAAGCAGTCATGCTAGCGAAGGAGGTGGCGGAACGTGAGAGGGAGAGAACCTCACGTCCCAGCCGCCGCGGGAGACGCCCCGGGCGTCGGCGGGCAACCAGTGGCCCCCGGCCACCGTAGGCGCGGGCCTGTGGACGGTGAGTAATGGGCTAGCTCACCGTCCGTCCGTCTTATGACGACAGACCGTGCCGACGGCGCGTTCGTGTTCCACGCGCGCCTCAAGGAGATGTCAGCAAATCGGAAGGGGTCCGAGAGGGCCGATGCCTGCCAGGGCTGCGGGTTGTTCGAAAGAGATACCGTGCCCCTGGAACGCAAAGGGCTAAGAAGGAACATGGATGGGTTTTAGTCAGTCAAGTCTGACACTCCCTTCCGCTCCGCCCAGAGCGGAAGAAGTCATTTGATGATTTCCCATCCTAAAAAAAAAAAAAAAAAGGCGGGTTGTCGATATCAGCCCCCGGAATTCACAAATCGCTTCGATTCGGTTTCGATTCGGAAAGTCGTATGTCTATCTCGCTCGCTTTCGTTAAGGCAAAACAAGATAGACATACGTCTTGCCGAATCGAAATCGAATCGAAGTGTTTGTGAATACAGGGGCAAGACTTATATAATTACGAGTCCGGGTTTGCTCACGATTTTTCCTACGCTGATGTCAGTAAAATCCAAGATAAACTTAGAAAGTGAACCTTACTGTTTACTATTGCTGGCTTCGAATGCATCGCAAGTCTTCGAGAAGGTTAAAGTACTCAATAAAGCTCAATGTGGGTGCAACTCTAAATTACTCTGAAATAGCGATACTTAAAATTCCGGAATGACTAGCAGGAAATAAATGAAATGAGAAAAAAAAAATGAAAAAAATGAATGATGAAAATGAGCAAATAAATGACTATGACTATGAAAAACAAAGAAGTTAATAAAAAATATTATTATGGCGCAATCCTGCATATTTGTCACTACATTTCAATTTCATTCATTTATTGGTGTAAAACAGCAACAGGGAAAGTATTACAAAAAATAGTTAATCAGTGTTAAGAAATTATATTACCGGGTTCCAAATCTGCTGACCGGGATGACATGGGCAAAATTGCGATACACTGTAATTGGAAGATTATGATATCTGCAAGACAACCAAATTATTGTTCAATAGATAAGATTGGTATAACATGGACAAACAACTCGATATTATCAATATTAGTGCACACTGAGTGCCTTCCGTATAATCTGATAAAGATAAAGTTTAAACAGGGCAATCTAAATAAAACCGTTTCGAAATAGTAGCTATTTATGCGTCATACAACTGTTTTAAAACCATCTATACATATGGAAGGCAGGATTTTATTTTGGTGATATGACCGCCACATCATTCCCAATCATTGCAATTTCTGAAAACCAGAGCTACTGTGGCAACAGCCTGAAAAGCAAGTGGGAAACAAATGGACTGCGTATAATAAGATTATAAAAATGCCGTGAGGAAAGTTTTGAGTATGAATTTGGATGGGTGTAAGAGAAGAGGAAGACCAAAGAAACGATGGATGGACTGTGTAAAGGCTGAAATGGCAAGAAAGGATGTGTCTGATGAGATGTCCTGTAATAGGAAAGTATGAAAAAAGAAGACCCCAAATGAATTGGGATAGGGCAGGGAAAATTATGCGACAAGCACTCTTTGACAACTGATTTGTTGGCTTATCAGTACTTTGGAAATAGGTTGTCAGCCAATAAGTTCAGAAATTTTTAGATGTTGGCGTAATTCCTTAAAGTTCTTTGGCGTTTGGAGTAAGCGCTTGTGGTCCACATCGAAAAGAAAGTGTGTTCAGTCGAAATGGCACTGTTGTCCGGTTCATGCTTTACGATGATCGAAGGGACGCAGTTAGTTTTGCGATGACGTTGGTTGAAAGGACGCTGTTGTCCGGTCCGTACACTAGTATGGTCGAAGGGACGCAGTTGTCCGGTCCAAACGTTGGAAGAGTCGAAGGAATAGTCGAAGGGATAGTGTTGTCCCGGCCATGCAGCTGATAGCGGCTGGTCGAGGGGACACATTCATCCGGTCCAACCTTAAGTGTCACTGGTCGAAAGGGTGTCGTCCGGCCCATGCAGCCGATAGCGGCTGGTGGAAAGGACACACCCGTCCGATGAGTGTGGTGCCGTCTGGTCCATGAGTGGTCGAAAGGACACACGCTTTCTTGGTAGGAGAAAGATGCCGCCTGGTCCGTGAGTGATCGAAAGAATACACGCTTCGTTTTGTTCTGAAATAAATACAGTTATGATGAGAGTAATGTTTGTCAATAGTTTGTCAGGTTGGACAAGTGGGTAGATTTACTGACAACCTGTCGATTGATTGTGTGATTGTTACAGGGTGACTACATTATTGTGCGCCCGAGGATGGTCGATTGTCAGTCCAGCCGTAACGGCGCCTTTGCAAGGAGGCTTCATATGATTCACGTTGCAAACTAAACTGTGATCACAGACAAGAGAGAAGCGGTCTACAATTCCCTCTGGCGGAGCGTCAAGTCGTTGCGGGCAGCCATGTTGACTTGTGTAGTTGTGAAGGAAGGTACCGCGTAACAAGACGTTGACGGATCGCCCACGTCTGTTTTCTTCATCATCATCATCAGCCTATAATGTTCCCACCACTGAGACACAGGCCTCCTCTCTATAAGAGGGAGCGGGCTGTAATCCACCACGCGGGCCAAGTGCGGGTTGGTAGATGTCACATGTTAGAATTTTTAGTTCTAAGACATGCCGGTTTCCTCACGATGTCTTCCTTCACCGTTTTTGAGGGCAGTGGTGATGAAATCGCCGCCTGAACCGGCGAATGCCTGGGTTTGAACCCACGGCTTACTGCTCGTAAGCCGGGGCTGCCACCACTGGGCCACCGCTGCTCTCTGTCTGCTGTCTGCTGTTTTCTTAATCTTATTATAGACCAGGATAGAAGCCTTTAAAACTAATAAAAAGTGAAAAAAAATAATAGTGGGATGAAACCCATTGAAAAAGGAGGAGAATATTATAAAAATGATAGGAAAAATATTTTACGGGCGATCTGAGTTCGGGAAGGGGAAGGGGAAAACTTTTTATGTCCCAAATACACTGTAATTTATTTGATTTGAAATATTTATTTTTCACCTTATTTTGACTTAAAAATCGAAAAAGTAACCTCATTATCAATCGAAAATTCATCCGTCAAAATATCAGCTTTTTTTTAAAAAGTTGGTATGCTTTCTGTTTGTTGAAATCTCTACTTTCCAATGGTGTAAAAAATATATATATTATCATAGTAAATCTTCTCAGAAAATGCTAAAACTAACTCCCCTATTAAAACAGTAATTTCTAGAGAGCAATGTGGCGTGTATGTAATAGTATAAGACTTTGACTAAGTTCGACAACGACAGCACACGTATCATTGCATATATTTTCAATGAAGGCGTTCAAGCAAACGATAAAATTCAAGTCAATAATGTGAACACAGCGGGCTTACTCCGAAATAGCAACTTAACATCAATAGAAATTTGTTTTTGTGAAAATTTCTTAAACTGCTGAAAAAGTTAAACATGACAAAAGGGATCTATCGCTAAGAATTGGTAGCAGTATCGATATTAAATTGGGCGTGGAGACCCAAGTCATTTCAATTAATCTTAGTTAGGAATTGTGAGAAATGGTTTCGTTATAATTATGATGCAAATTATTTGTGATATGTCTTCTACTCATAAATATGTTTATGAGTGGCTTCAAGTGACTTGTTAAATTTCAGGTTAGTAGAAAAAAAAACAGAACTTTCATATAATGAGAGTGCTTAGACCTTGAGTTTTTACCAGCGGCCCCATTCCACCTTCGTCAGCAAAACCTCACATTCAGTTTTTGTTCTCTGTTAATAGCCGATATATTAAGAATATTTTTAGTATAATATTTACGTTGATCGCCATAGAAAGATTTTGAGAAAAATTGCCTGCTTAAACTAAAACACAGGCGATTTTTCCGAATGAATTTTTAGTCACCACACTCGTAAATGTGGTTCTCTTGAACATTTTTACGTCCAGTTATCTGTGAAAATGCATTAGTTACCAATAACAAAAAGATTCTTAGTCTTAAAAGTTGGTAATTTAGAAAAAATGTACGTCTAAACATGTATTATACAGGGTGTAACGGAAAGGGTATATACATACCTAAGGGTGTGCTACAGACCATCAAACTGAACATGTATCTCCACCGGACAAACATGGTAATAGCGAAAAAAATATCTGCTCCCCATAAAAAAATTCAATACCTATTCGACCCAAACGTATGGAGAAGCTTATATTTTTTTCGCTAATACGATGTTTGTCCGATGGAGAAACATATTCAGTTTGATGGTCTGTAGAACACCCATAAGTGTGTATATACCCTATCCGTTACACCCTGTTTAGGTAGTTTTATTGATACATTCATTTCTTGGATCACAATGAACAAGAAACTAACCAAATTGACGTTTTCTGGATTTATACAGGTCACACTATTCCACCACACTTTAAATTCAGCGAATTTCCAATTAATTCGCACTAGCTCTCCACCTAATAATATGGTAATGTGGGTATTGCGGTAGTTTTCGTTTTATTGTATATGTTTGTAGCATTTTTTTTTTTTGTTTCTTTTTTTATGAATATTTATGAAAGCACAATAATTGCAATGTACTAAGCTATGGCTAGGCTCTGTATGGTGTCGGACGTAAAGAAGTCGCCTCTTACGACACCCACGGCAAGATATGGGATGGTGCTACCATCCCATATCTTGCCGTGGGTGTCGTAAGAGGCGACTAAGCAATTTGCCAGAGAATGGGCAGCAGCGTTCTCCGTGCTTTTGTAACAACCGTACTGCGATCGCCAACCCGCCTGCCAAGCCTGGCGATTATGGCAAAACCCCCCAAAATGTCAATGTGGCACTTGGGGGAGGCCTATGTCCAGCAGTGGACGTCTTTTGGGCTGAAATGATGAGGATTATGATGATGACTAAGCTATGAGGAGCCTTGAGTCCTGATGGCGCTACTGAAAGTGTCTGTTACGGGAGCCTGCAGTTTTGCTGAAAAGATTTTGACAAAATTTCACTACCCAAACAAATTTTAGCTGCCTTTTTTATACCAATGCAATATTTGGAATGATTTTAATACGCACTTTTTCATTTGGTCAAATTTTTGCTTGGCAGAATATTAACAAAGATAATGTCATTATGGCATTTAATCTTTAATCAAATGATTTGTTACACCACACAATTTTTAACAATAAACGTTATGTCAAATTGTTTATTCCCGGTCGTCCCCACTGGGTACGAATGGGAAAAAAAAGTTTTGTTCCTTCCTGAGTGGTGACGGTTGGAACTTTTTATTTCCCACACGTTCCGCTACAGACCGAGAGTCAAAATGGAGAATTTGAATGCAAGAGCGAGCGAAGCGAGCTCTGGACTTGGGGCACCCTGACTCGGACAGAATAGGTTCCCCTTCGTGTTAGGTTACTGTAAACCCTGCAGCGTGCCCCGTAGCGGGGCTACGTCGACTATACGCACTTAGGCGAATTTAAAATGGGTTTATAGCGGAATGAGTGGGAAATAAAAAGTTCCAATCGTCACCACAGGGAAGGAACGAAATTTTTTTTTTGCCAGTCGTACCCAGTGGGGCCGACGAGGTGGGGACGACCGGGAATAAACCGGTCAAATGATTTGATATGATGATATTATTTTTAGCAGGCTATCGAGAACCGAACTAGTTAGACGGGGTTAATTATTAAAAGAAATATGTTTGGGTTAGAACTGTGACCTCAGGCAGAAACGACTAGATTATATAGAAAGAAATATGAAAAAAAAACCTACCTACTACCGGCTACCCGAAACTGAACTAAACTGAACTGAAAAATGTTATTTAATTGTACCTCCTAATAATAATTTAGAGCCAGAAGACGGTTCACTATCGCGTAAACGTGTTCGTTCTCCGACGCCGTGTGCAAGAGATAGTGATAGCAGTTCCTCTACAAGCAGTGGACCCAGCCCTGAGAAACGTAAAGTAAGGAGGGACTCCCAAACCGTGATTTATGCACACTTCGAGTTTTTGTCACAACAAGTGGCTTATTTAACAAACCATTACGAAAAATTCCGTTATTGAAAATAATACTACATCAAGAAGTGCTAACATTAATACCGTTTCCGTAACCACAAACGAGTTAAATCTACAACGACCTAAAAACATGTCTCAGAATAACAAACTTCAGATTTTTTCAGAAGTCGGTGCAACAGTAAAAGATCCGATTTACCCTAGAGCAAACGAAACGTACCTTAAAAAAATAACGGAGCTACAGCGTTCTAAGTGTGATGATTGGAATGCGGTTCGGTTTTCGGATGCCAAAAGAAATATTAAGCTACCCCCGGTTTTGTCGAGTTAAATGTTAACCACGAATTAAAGCGTTTTGAATCGGACATGCTGAAAGAAGATTCGCGCTCATATTTATTGGAAAGAACTTTTGCTGGATTAACGAATGCTTTACTGTGTCAAAAAGACGAATTGCACGAATCTTTACAATCATTGGTGGATTGGTCAAATGAGTCTAGAGAATTGTTGACACCCAACTCGACCTCAATACGTTGAAATTTGACACCTGACGTTTAAAACTTTTTTGACATTTAATTTTGTACGGCTGAGATTCTCGTTCTTTTTGCCATAGACGCGGAATTTAATACAGAAAATATAGAGGCCAAAACCATAGATACAGCACGACATGAAACATTTGTAAGTGCGTTTTTTCGGAACTATTTTTTTGGGCTACTATGGTAGCGTGGACATTTGACTGTTGGGGTACTATGGTAGCGTTGACACTTGACTGTACTTTGTTTTGGGCTACCATAGTAGCGTGGACATTTCAGCGGGCGGCGGTAATATTTCCGAGTCCCACAGTTCTGAAAATTTACAGAACAAAAAACCTCTCCCAATATGACCATACAAATCCAATCTATGCTCGAGTCAGGGGTACTAGAACCTTGAGAGCGGCGGTAGGCAGGCTTAAAGCCAAAAATACCGCCCCAGGACCCGATGGCTTGCCTGGCAAAGCCTGGGTCCTGGCCTTGGAGGCTCTCGGGCCCCGACTGGAAGGGCTCTTAAGCGCATGCTTGGAGAGAGGCCAGTTCCCGCTTCGTTGGAAGACGGGGAAGCTGGTCCTCATCCGGAAGCCGGGGCGCCCTGCGGACTCTCCGTCCGCATACCGGCCCATTGTGTTGCTCGACGAGGTGGGCAAGCTCTTCGAAAGAGTCATTGCTAACCGCCTCGCCGGGCACCTTGTGGGGATGGGGCCGGATCTGGCGGAACACCAGTTTGGTTTCCGCAGAGGGCGCTCGACGGTGGACGCCATCATGCGCGTGAGGGCTCTCACGACGGGGGATGCGGTGTCCAGGGGTGGGGTTGTCTTGGCGGTGTCTCTTGACATCGGCAACGCCTTCAAAACCATGCCCTGGAGCTGCATTAGGGAGGCACTCCGGTATCACCGGGTGCCGACCTACCTTCGTCGTGTGGTCGGGGACTACCTGACGGATAGGGCCGTCATCTACCCCGGTCGCACCGGAGAATGGAACCGGCGAGAGATGTCGTGCGGTGTTCCACAGGGATCGGTTCTGGGGCCGCCCTTGTGGAACATCGGCTACGACTGGGTGCTGCGCGCCGACCTCCCTAGCGGTGTCAGTGTAGTTTGCTACGCTGACGACACGCTGGTGCTGGCACAAGGGAGGTCGCACGAGGCGGCGGCCGAACTTATGACACGCGGGGTTGCGATAGTCGTGGAGAGAATCCGGCAACTGGGTCTCGAGGTGGCATTGCACAAGTCCGAGGCCATGTGCTTTCATGGGCCTCGGAATGCGCCACCGTCGGGATCCATACTGACGGTAGGAGGGGTTCCCATCGGCTTCGAGTCGACGCTGAGGTACCTAGGGCTTGTCTTCGACAGCCGGTGGAACTTCGTGGAGCATTTCCGACGTTTGGCCCCCAAACTGGAACGGGCAGGGGCTGCGTTCAAGCGGCTCTTGCCCAACCTGGGGGGTCCAAACGCCTCCTGCCGCAGGCTCTACGCGGGGGTCGTGCGGTCCATGGCCCTTTACGGGGCCCCGGTGTGGGCGCGTTCTCTGAGGCGGCGAGCCGCCCATTACCTGAACGCACCCCAGAAGGTGGTAGCCGTAAGGCTGATCCGGGGGTACCGCACGATCTCCGGCGAGGCGGCGAGCCTCTTGGCCGGATTGCCGCCATGGGATCTGGAGGCGTCCTCGCGTGCCTGCACGAATGGCGCGCGGAGGCACTACGCCGGGGGGAAACTCCGCTGCCGCGGCAAATTGTCGCTCAGCGGACAGACCTCCGGCGCGATCTCATGGCGACATGGAGAGAGCGACTGTCGCAACCCCGTGCAGGGCACGCCACAATAGTGGCGATAAGTCCCCTCTTTGAGGAGTGGCTAGAGAGGCGCCACGGCGCCCTCACCTTCCGCCTGACGCAGGTCCTCACCGGACACGGTTGTTTCGGGAGGTTCCTGCACCGAATCGGGCGGGAGGAAACGCCCGGGTGTCACCACTGCGAGGATCGGCCGGAGGACACGGTGGAGCACACTGTGGAGCTATGCCCCGCTTGGGCTGAGCACCGCCGTGTCCTCGTAGCGGCGATTGGCGGCGGCGACCTCTCGCGTCCTGCCCTGGTTCAATCCATGGTCCGGAGCGAGAGGGAATGGGAAGCCGTCGCCTCCTTCTGCGAAGCAGTCATGCTAGCGAAGGAGGTGGCGGAACGTGAGAGGGAGAGAACCTCACGTCCCAGCCGCCGCGGGAGACGCCCCGGGCGTCGGGGGGCAACCAGTGGCCCCCGGCCACCGTAGGCGCGGGCCTGTGGACGGTGAGTAATGGGCTAGCTCACCGTCCGTCCGTCTTATGACGACAGACCGTGCCGACGGCGCGTTCGTGTTCCACGCGCGCCTCAAGGAGATGTCAGCAAATCGGAAGGGGTCCGAGAGGGCCGATCCCTGCCAGGGCTGCGGGTTGTTCGAAAGAGATACCGTGCCCCTGGAACGCAAAGTGCTAAGAAGGAACATGGATGGGTTTTAGTCAGTCAAGTCTGACACTCCCTTCCGCTCCGCCCAGAGCGGAAGAAGTCATTTGATGATTTCCCATCCTAAAAAAAAAAAAAAAGGGGTACTAGAACCTGCAGAACTGACATCCAGTTACCTTTCCACGTTCTTTTTGGTACCCAAGTCAGATCAGACCTACCGTCTTATTTTCAATTTGAAAAAATTAAACCAGTTCGTAGTAGCCAAGCCGTTTCAACTATTCAGTCACTTCCGTGTACCAAGTTTTTTACAACAACAAGATTGGATGGCCAAACTAGATCTGAGCCAAGCATATTTCCACGTGGCCATCGCACAACAGCATCGCAGGTTTCTGAGGCTAAATTATCATCAAAATTCACATCAACATCAGCTACTCCAGATGACGTGTTTACCGTTCGGCCTCTCATCGGCACCCAGAACGTTTGCCTCGATAACCAATTGGGTAGCAGAATTCCTAAAGAGTCACAAGATCAGGTGCGTAGTTTATTTAGACGATTTTCTTTTGGCCCACCAGTCAAAATCGCAGTTGGGAGACGATATCGCAATCACGATCAAGATACTCCGTTTACTAGATTGGACAATCAACTATGAGAAGTCTGTACTGGTTCCAAAACAATGCCTAGAGTTTCTCGGCATTACATGGGATACAAAACGCAACACAAAGTCACTGTCGGAACCAAAGTGCCTAACGCTACGCAAAGCACTTCACCAACAGCTTCAGTTAAGCAAGTGGTCCCTCAAACAGTACCAAACTCTAATGGGGAGACTCAACTTTGCAACGTTCGTGACTCCGAGAGGCCGCCTTTACTGTCGTACTCTGCAATAATACAGTCGACAGCTGTCGGTGAAACACCCGTATCGGTCGATAACTGTGCCACAAGCAGCTCGATCAGAGATGGAGTGGTGGTGTCGATGCCGATACACTTGAGCTCAGTGACGTCACAACTATTGACCACAGACGCATCAGACATCGGATGGGGGGCTCAACTCGCGACACAAATATTGTGGGAACCTGGACAGATTCTCAAAAGTCATGGCATGCCAACAAAAAAGAGATGTTGCCGTTTACGCAGCTATACGTCAAAACCAGCAGCAACTCCAAGATGCACAGATACTGCTGCAAACCGACAATCGGACAGTAGTCTCGTACATAAAATCAAAATCAAATTATTTTACTTTACATAGGCCTATATGGGCACTTATAAAACGCCGACAAAAGATGCACGGTTCGGGTTGGTCGTTTCCTATGGAGAAGAACCGGCAAGAAACTCCATAAACAAGGAGGGCGGCACAAAATCCAAGAAACTTCTTCATCAAACTCGACAACTTCTTGCTGTTCTAGACAAGCAGAACATTCATCTGACAGCACATTATTTTCCGGGCAGGTTCAATGCCGAGGTAGATGCTCTTTCTCGGCAGAAGGCTTATCCAGAATGGCACCTCACGAGGTCAGCAACGACAAACATTTTTCGAATGTGGGATATGCCGGAGATAGACCTCTTCGCGTCGAGAACAGCCCACATAGTACCAAAGTACGTATCACTGGACGTCAACGATCAG
Organism: Cerastis rubricosa; assembly: GCA_949152445.1. Lineage (NCBI taxonomy): Eukaryota > Metazoa > Arthropoda > Insecta > Lepidoptera > Noctuidae > Cerastis > Cerastis rubricosa. The sequence goes on along the minus strand of OX424526.1, from coordinate 10,552,710 downwards.
AAAGCCCAACATCACAACGCGTTCTGTCATCAGTGGCACTACGACTTAATTTGGTTGTTTCCACCACACAATTTGATTCCCCGCGTTCTCCAACACCTGAACCAAGCCAGCGGAGACTATATATTGATTGCCCCGAAGTGGAGCCAGGTATTTTGGCAGACAGATGTTCAACGGCGATCGCAACATCCCCCTTATCTGATTCCAGACCTAGCCTGCTCTCTAATAGACACCAGAACAGGGACGCATCCGCCGCAAGTGCAAGACCTACAGTTGGAAGCATGGCTGATTTCGGGTGGCAAGATATTTTGACGGACTGGACAGATAAAGAACAAAAATTCTTTATGTCAAGCTGGAGGTGCTCCACAATCAATACCTTCAGACCAGTGTGGCGATGGAAGCAATGGTTTGAGTCCCATTCGATAAATTTTAAATACCTAATGCGGATTAGGTAGCTCGATATTTATCACATTTACACTGTGATATGGTCTTGCATACGGAACTATTTTGGTACACAAATCTGTTATCTCAACTTTCACATACATAACATCTAATATTGATTTGTCGTCTAATTTCTTTGTAAAACACATATTAAAAGCTATTTCTGTAGCAAGAGAGAAATCTGCTAAACCACCTATTTGGTACCCTAAAGTTTTTTTGCAACACAGGAGTGCTTATGATTTTGATGAAAATAACATATTTCAAGTATCAAGACAGGTGACCTTACTCTGTTGCGAATTGATAGCAGCAGCTTAGTCGATGAAGATTCGTCTATCGTATTAGTACATAATCTGTGAAAATTTCAACTGGCTAACTATCACGGTTCATGAGATACAGCCTGGTGACAGACGGACGGACGGACGGACGGACGGACAGACGGGTATGGTTAAAAGGATTTTTTTGAATTTTTGATATTGTTATACGTAAAGTTTAAATATAATAAGGTTAACATAAAGTATGTTATATTATGTCTTAAAATTTTATGCAAATGAACCTTTAAAAAATATCCCTATGTATGTGTATTAACAGTGTTTTCATTTATTATCGTTTTGTGGTCGCCACCTTGCTTATGTTAGCATTGGACAGGTAAGGGAAAAACAATACAATTCACCAACATATTTCATAATGTTTATTAATCTTTGGACGGCCATCAGGCCGCCTGATGTGTCCAATTCACAGAATAAAAGTTCATTCTTATGTTTAACCTATGCTTAAAACTGCAAGTATAATTAAAATGTACTAAACACCAGCTTTCCCACACAGAAGTAGAATAAAACAAAATGCTTTATGATGTCATGGAAGGCCACCTGCTTACGGAAAATTACTTAAAGGAGCAACTTTAAGTACAGGAGCAACTTTAAGCTCATCGGGAGCATTCGCCTGTAATGTAACAGAATGATGCAACATGTAACATGATGGCAACAAACAATTATATCAAACGTTTTCAATCGAATCTTAAATTACTCGCGAATGTTCATCAGTTGCAACGCTTGAAATCGAATCTTGCATTTGTTACATTACTACTACAGGCGAATACTCCAAGAGAGTTCAATCGCTCCATTTAAAGCAGCGGCAGGCAGCCGACCCCTACGCATTTGGTAAAGGCTGGGCACACGATGATGATGACAAGCGAATGTTCCCGATGAGACACCACTTAAAACATCTAATAGTGCACATATCGTATATGTTCACTCGTGCCTCGATTCAGTACACCCGGTGGAGGTATGGCTTCACGGTAATAAAATTTGTAGACTGAATCCCAAAAGCGAGTGATTTTACTCAATAATCTTCCACGGAGTTGCATATGTAATGCAAGCGACATGTGTGGTGACCGGTCACGGCCCACAGGTGGCCACGCAGGCAGCGACGACCCTTGAAGCACGGGTCTCCTGTACGACAAAGCGAGATTTGGAAATCACAAAAATATTAATTTATCAGCTGGCTCAAACATTTTTCCAATGACGTGATACTACAGTAATACTGCTGTAAGAGGTTTTTGTTGTGATTTCAGAGGTGGTCTCATAGTAAAAATTTATTCAAAACGTATCGGTCACTACATTACCAGTCATCATATTATAATTGCCTACCATATTTTTGTTCCTTATGTACTCTTCCAATCTGCTGATATCGTTCCTATGTTTGGTGAAGAAATTTAAAGGAGTAAATTAATAAAATAAATCAAAAGAGTCTAGTGCGTTGCTGCACTAGACTTGATTTCTTTTACTCCTCCAAAGCATGTTTTAACGTGGGATTCGAACCCAGGGAATTATGAATTGAAGCAACAAAATTATTGCATTTAATCAGAAAATAACAAAATTATATAGGTATAGAAGAAACCCGGCCGTTGCCTAGGAATGTGCTCTAACAGACAGACCGGGTTCTGGACAGGTCCTTTAAGAGGAAACGGTGTCTCCTTCCATGTATGGGTTCTACCCACCGGGTGGGTGGTTTTAGAGAGGTAAAAATCGCACACTCGCCAAACGCCTATCGCTTTAGAAAACGTCCCCCCCTACCGCCAAAAATTGTACCCGGCCGTTAATGTGGCAAATTTAAAGTTTACGCTGATCTTTTAATGCTTACCCAGTCGTAATAAAGCTGCGCCATATTTCTCGCACTATTTGTCTCATATCGTGATAATTCCGAGTATCATAACGTTCATTTGTACCATCCGCATTATCCAGCCAAGCTTTTGACTGAGCGCAGTGATCCGAGGTTCGCATTTTAAGGTGTGGTATCAAGTCTCCGTTCTTATAAGAATATTCGTACAAATAAATTTGTTTGTGGCCAGCCTTCACATGCAGCTGTACAGCTCGTAGCATAGGATAATTAACCATGATATCCGAATGATAGTCGATGTATTCCGTAACGGTATCATCACCAATAGGCTTTTTGCCAAAATAAAATAATTTAATTGTCTCAGCTACTTCAAATCTTTCCTTTTCCGAATGGAACTTTAGATCAGCTGGCAAGAAATCAGAAAACTTCTCATACATTCTATGCTTCCAAATTTTGAAGTAATCAAACCGCAACATTCCTTCCATGCGGGTAAAACCATACAACATAGGTACCTTTTTGTAGTTGCCGGTATGTAGTATACTTAAAGGTGACTCCGAGAGGAATGCCTCGGCTCCTTTATCGGCCTCCACACACGGTGAAAATAAGAAAGTAGCGTCCGTCCTATCAAAATGTGTTCTTGAATTCAACAATTTATTAGATGCTGTCTTGTAAAAATTTTCCAATTTAAAAATATCATGAGCTTCGGTAAAATTCAGTTTTAAGGCTTGATATATGGCAATCTCCAAAGGATCCCTCTGAATTGCAAATGCAGCAAGGCTTCCCCCGCTTTCTGGTATGACTCGGTGAAACAATCCTTTGGCTGACTTAGAGAGCATTATTAGATCCACTGATGCAGAACCTGAACTGCTACCTGCAAGAGTTACAGCCTTAGGGTTACCGCCGAACCGGGCAATGTTCCGTTGTACCCAGCGCAGTAGCGCCACCTGGTCCTTCATGCCAGCATTGCCAGGTATGTCTTTTGTGCCAATACAGAGGAACCCATAAACTCCGAGACGGTAGTTGAACGTGACCATTATGAAATTTTTGCTCTTCATTAGCTGTGTTCCCTTATTCCTGTTACCGTAACCCATTAAAAAAGCTCCTCCGTGAACATACACAAGGACTGGTAGATTTTCATCAGGAATATTGGGTACAAATACATTAGCGACTAGACAATTTTCGTCCATCACTAGCTTTTTTGTTACGAACTCTTTGATTATTTGATAGTTTTGTGGACATACGAGATTTATCTCTACGGCGTCGAACGGTTCCTTCCATTTTGGCGGCGGGAGAGGTGCCTGAAGAGCAAAATTAATATTAGAACTTATTTTTGACTCACGCACGAACGTGTGTTAGTGACCAGTTGGTTTATCAATTTGAACAGGGTTAAAATACACAAACTGCCTTTAACACAAACTTTTACCATGGATTTCGGAGCATGATTCTAGAACGAAAACATAACAACAAGGGCTTCAAATCGTAATTATGAAATAAGTCAAGCAGGTACAACTCTTAATTTTTGTATTGAAGAACCTTGCCACCGCGTCCCTTATCTTAAGGAATAACGCGTTATCTGATTCGTTCAAGCCAGCTTACCAGGGCAACATGAAGTAATAAAAAGGAGTGACAAAGTATTCCAATCCTATAAATACAAGAGTTAAGTATACATATTATTAATATTTCCAGACTAATGCGACTGCAGCTGAAGGGGAACAAAAAAAATTGCCTGTGTCCTTGGCAAAGTAGACATTACAATTAATATAAATATAATAAATCTACGGAATGAAGTGTAATAATAGAAAATCTATAACAATGAATATGGTACCTTGAACTTGTTGACACCTGTAGGAGCTGTGGCGTAGGGTATGTTGTAGAAGGCGTATAGATCCGCGCTGGGGTGTTTGTAACCGCGCACCGGGCCTTGCAAAGTTTGTATTTCCAAAAAATCTTCTCTAGCTAAAATAGCCGCCACGTACAAAGTTATCACACACGACCGTAGCTCCATTGTTTCTGTTCCAGACTTGCTCCGAAGTAACAATGGTGGATGTTAAACGAGATTATTAAAACACATTCAATTGTGATCTGGTCTATATTTTTATAATATTATGCAAAGTCGCTTCCACAGCGAAGGTACTTTTTGTGGAGCAACGTTTGCAAGTTTAAGTGCACCAGCAGATAAAGAAAAGTTTTAGCAAAAGCCACAAAAATTAAAGACAGTTACTTAATGTTATTAAAACTTCTGTGTAGGTGACACAATGATACGATATTTGTATCTCTAAATCTGAATTCAAATTGGTGCACTCACTCGTAACCCCGACTTTATACATTGTCCCATACACTTGCTTGTTTTCTCATGGTTTGTTATCTTTATTTTTCAAATACCTTAGAATAGAATATTCTTTATTATGTATGTACACCGCACAAGTAACATCCATATAAAAAACATTTTCATCGGGTTACAATGGGCGATTTTATCAAAACAACTTTGGAAGGATTACCGGAAGAGGGAGACACAATACTGCAGGTAGTCTAGATAGTGTACCTTAGTACTAAGTTTTATCGTTAATTAACTTAACATAATTGCAACATCAACGGGAATGTCATTTTCATCTGCCCACCCTATGTTGGGGCTGGATTCTAGTCTAACCAGATGCAGCTGCATAAACGTGCTTTCCAAGCTACGGAGGAAACTCGGTATATAATGAGTGGTTACCCATAATACCCATCCATAGACCAATCTTGGCAAGCACGGCTTAACCTGAAGATCGACCAGAGTGGCTATTATTATTTGGCTACGAGATCTTCCTTGAATTGATGAACACTTCGTCATTAGGTAGATTATCAGGCAGTGCGGTAATGTAAATTAAAACCATATAAGGCAAATACATTTTACGATTTATTTAATTTAAGATCTTTAGGAAGTGTATGCGCAAAGTAATAATAATAATTACATACCGAGTTTCCTCCGTGCCCCGGAAAGCACGTTAAGCCGTTGGTCCCGGCTGTCATTTGTAGATCTTTGACAGTCGTTATGAGTAGTCAAAAGCCAAAAGTCTGACATCCAGTCTTACCATGGGGTATAGTATACCCCATGGTAACTTTTGGACGGGGTAATACTATAGTATTACTATAGTACTACTATAGTAATACTATAGTATTACCCCGTTACCGGGTTGTGGAGGTCAGATAGGTACTTGGGAAAAGGCTAGGCAGATGATGAGGAAGTGTATGCGCAATGCATGACACATGCTTGCTGTTGACAGCGAACTACAAACCTTTTTACAGTATTTAAGGCATTATTATTGTTTACTTTTTTTTGTTAATCTGTAGGCAACATCCGATTTTCAAATGTATATAGTTTTCTGCGCACCAAATCACTGGTCGGCACAATAGCTACCATTCTTTGATAATAAGCTGGTGGTGGTATGGCATCCCGGTAGAAATTCTGATAGATGTTATCCCAGAAGCGAGCGCGTTCTCCCATGAGCACCCCTCGCAGTTCCAGCCATTTTCCAAGATTCATGTGTGGAGACCTGTCCACGCCCGCTGGCGGCCATGTTGGTAGTGACGAATCTTCTGACGGCACGGGCTTCCTGTACAGCACAAAACAATATACGGATGTCGTGAGGGAGAGAATTATACAAGGGTTTAAGGGACATCGATGCGTTGACCTGACTACTACAATGAATTCTAAACCCGTCCTAGAACGCGTTAAAACTTTTCATTGGGTATTGCTGTTCTATACATTAACTGCATCAATGTTCCCTTATACCAAGTATTGCTATTCATTGGACGCTGTCTTATCCTTACCCAGTCTTTATAAAATTGTGCCATATTTCTCGCACTATCCTTCTCATCTTCTGGTAGTTAAGAGATGCAGAACTTTCGCTTTGATCGTCCAAATTGTCCAGCCAAGCTGTCGACTGACCGCAGTGGTCAGCACCGCGTATAGTAGGCTTTGGTCCGGATTCATTGTTCAAAAAGGAATATTCATACAAATAAACTTGTTTGTTGCCGGCCTCCACATACAGCTGCGCAGCCCGCAGCATGGGATAAGTAATCATGATATCCGAAAAGTAGTTAACGAATCCCATAACATTATCATCGCCAATTGACTCTTCGCCAAAATAAAATAACTTAATCATCTCTGCCACTTCTTTTCTTTCTTCATCGGTTTTAAACTTCAGATCAGCAGGCAAGAAATCAGAAAATTTTTCATTCATTCCATGCTTCCATTTGTCAAAGAAATCAATACGTAACAATCCTTCCATACTCGTAAACCCATATAACATCGGCAACTTTTTAAAGTTACCACTCTTTAGTATACTCAGGGGAGATTCTGTTATGAATGGTCGTTCTCCTGTTTCACGCTCCACACACGGGGCAAACAAGAAAGTAGCATCAGTTCTATCGAAAAATGAATATGAGGTTAATAATTCCAATGGAGCCATTTTATAGAAATCTTCTAATGCACGAATATTGTCGACTTTGGTAAAATTCAGTTTCCTTCCAATATATTTGGCAACCTCCAAGGGATCTCTCTGAACTGCAAATGCAGCAAGGCTTCCACCGCTTTCCGGTATGGCTCGGTGGAACAATCCTTCGGCTGACTTCGAGAGCATTAAGAGGTCTACTGCGACAGAACCTGCACTGCTTCCCGCAATGGTGACTTCGTCAGGGTTTCCGCCGAAACTAGCGATGTTCTTTTGTACCCAGCGCAGCAGCGCCACTTGGTCCTTCATGCCAGCATTGCCTGGTATGTCCTCGGTGCCGAGACAAAGGAATCCATGAACGCCGAGACGGTAGTTAAACGTGACCATAATGAAATCTTTGCTCTTCATCAACTTTGTTCCTTTATTTATATTACCATAACCAATTGTAAAGGCTCCTCCGTGAACATATACGAGGACTGATAGATTTTCTTCAGATGTCCTGGGTACAAATACATTGACAAGTAGACAATTGTTTTCTTCAATCACTAGCTTTTTGTTCGTGATCTGATAGAGCACTTGTGGACAAACGAAATTCCTCTCTTGGGTTTGATACGGATAGGACCATTTTGGCGGCTCAAGCGGTGCCTGGCAAACAAAGGAAATATTTGAAAGTTTGAAAATCTAGAGTAGACTGCAAATAAACAAAATCACTTTTTATTATGCAAAGTGTCGATGTGTACTTAACTATTTTCTGAATATTTGGGAGCGTACTAACAAACCTTTTGAGACATAAACAAAACTATTCTATGTTTTACGTTAAGCTTCTTCATTACCTTAAATTTATGAACGCCTATAGGAGCTGTGGCGTAGGGTATGTTGTAGAAAGCGTATAGATCTTCGCTTGGATTCAAATGCCCTCGCACCGTGCCTTGCGCAATAATCACATCCATCCATTCTTCGACAGCTAAAACAGCCGTCACGCACAAAAGAACTGCACACGTCCGAATCTTCATCGTTAAATGAATAGACTAGGCCACAATTGTATGTTTTAGAAGATTATTCAACACATTCGATTGTTTTCTAGTCTGTTATATTTATATTATTTTGATAACTTACTCCTTGCCTCGTGGTGCATAACTGACAACAACTACATCTGACATAAGCGCAACTGCTGAACACGAGGACCTAGGTTCGACTCCCAATCCAGGCAAAGTGGTATTGGGTCTTCTATTAGGAATTTCTCCATTATGGATTTTTGCCTAGTTGATGACATTAGGATCACTCCCTATTGCATGTGACTTAACCATGACTGGCGCAATGTGGGTGTAATATTAGGTACACCTCTGCCTGGCTCTTCTTTTGAGAGAAAAAAAACGAAATTTCAGTGTGAAGTTCTTTGATCGAAGTTCAGTGCTGAATATTAATAGGTATCTGGAATAAATTCTCTATTCTCATGAAAACGTCATCCAAAATTGTGTAATTGTGCACCGAAATCTCGGTAACTCGAAATTGCAAACATGGTAAATATTTCGTTACAAATGTTAATGATGGTGCAAAATTGTGTAGTTTTGAAAAACTAAGTGGATAAACAGACAGATACGAAAAGCGACCGTGTTTATTCTATAACTACTTCAATCATTTTGACCATTGTTCAGTACAAACTGGAGCTTTCATTTAATTGTTAAGTATCATCGAATACTGCATCAAAAACAATATGTGAATTTGTATTTATCGAATGAGCTTCATCTCCTAGGTACCCTTGTCCCATTTTACTTAGGAGTTATCGATTCGATAATCGAATATACCGGATGTCTAGCGCCATCTCTTTCCCACACCGGAAAAGGAGTAAAACAATAATGTTTTAAGATGTTATGCTAGGCCACCCAATCGTTGTTCGAGTTAATTGATACCTTCAACTGTAACATCAAAGTCAATCAAATTGTTAATCAGTTTTCTACTAAACTGTATTTCTTTTTTAGTTCTAAATATTCTTGCGTTTGGCCGCAAATCGCCTGATGTGAAGCGATGATGCCTAGAAGAAACCGGTTCACACGAGCTTTGGATAGATCCAGTATAATTTTTTTTTCGTATGTGACCTTAAATGTTTGTAAACGCAGCCACCATATAGGATTGTTACGCAAGCGTAGTATATCCAAAGCGCTGACTAAGGACGGCCTCAATTAATTATAACAAACAAGTAAAATGCGCAATTAGCGACACGAGGCAAATGCGCTGAATGCACAAAATACCGCGGCACCATCGCGCCACCGCTACATGAGGTCGGCCACTTCTATTCCGGCTTCGAAGGAAGGCATAACTTTAGATTTAGCTAGATATAGTTTTCATTTATTGTAAGTTCTTTTGCTTTTATTAAATCAGTTTTAGAATCTAAATTGGTTTTTTTTAAGTATCCCGGCCGCAGCCTTCGTAATTGGCGCAGTCGGTAGGATACTCGAGGTTAGCTAGGTCTATCTTATATCGATATTATCGCTACCGCGCGTGAGCGATCGCGGCTAACCTGCTGTCAAGCTTCATCGAGTATCCGAACTCAAGGATTGCTGCCGGGAGAGAACGGGATCCAGACATCGACCCCAGAGACCGATATGAAGGTTATGTGAGTACACTTGAATTATTCCCTGTGTTGCTTCCTGTGTATCCAAGTCACTTAATCCTTCAAAATTTTCCACCCACGTAATTTAGGACCTCGCGAGTCTACATCAGGTAGACCGAATAGTAGGCAATTAGTGCTAGATTCGAGTAGAGACATAGATTTAGGTTTTAATAGCCTATTAGAGGACCGCGAAATGTCGTGTGATCCGGACACAATTTTTAAGGCTCTGCGCCCAGTTCCCGAGTTCGATGGGAACCCTAACGTACTCACGCGATTTATTAAATTATGCGACCAGATAGTTAGTACTTATTTAAGTAATGTACCGGGTAGTGAGTTAGGTAACCTATGCCTTTTGAACGGGATATTAAATAAAATAACAGGCGTTGCGGCAACTAGAATTAATTCGAATGGCATCCCAGATAGTTGGGCAGGAATACGAAATACCCTAATTAATAGCTTTGCCGACCAGAGGGACGAAACAGCCCTCTATAATGACCTCCTAGTATCAGCTCAGGGTAATAGTACTCCACAAGAGTACTACGACCAATGTCAATCGTTATTCAGTACCATTATGACTTATATATCGTTGCATGAAACAGTGACTACCACCATAGAAGCGAAACGTACACTATACAAGAAATTAACAATGCAAGCGTTTGTACGTGGCCTTAAGGAACCTCTAGGTTCCCGAATACGTTGTATGCGTCCTGAAAGCATAGAGAGGGCGCTGGAGTTCGTCCAAGAGGAACTAAATGTGATGTACTTGCAAAATCGTAATGATAGTGCGAGTGTAAAAAGGCCACTTCCAACCGCTCCCATGCCCAAATTACTAACACAGCCCACAGGTTTTCTACCCATGTCGATGCCGAAACCCTTTGGTCACCAACCGTTTTCAAACTGGCAACGGCCACCGGCTCCGCAAAGCAGTTGGAGACAACCTATGTTCCAACCACATGGCGCGCCACGTGCGCCCAACGCACCTAATAACCAAACACGTACGCAGCAAATGTTCCGCGCGGCACCGCCTAACTATAACGCTCAGAGCAACGTATTTAGAGTTCAGCCACGTGCCCTAGCCCCGGGACCTCAGCCAATGAGCGGGGTCAGCCATTTTGTTGCTAAGCCTATGCCAAGTAGACCTCATGACTGGGGCAAGTTTGGCAATCCGGCTCCGACAAATTATTTTAAAACCCGCGAGATAAATTTCAACAATTGCAGCGAAAATAACTACGATTATTACCTCGTGGAGGAACCCTACTCTTATGACTACGACCATGCTGACTATAACGTTTACTATGACGACGGTAACCACTATTACGTACAGGACTTCGGACCAGCTATGGTGCCCGAGCAAAAACCGATTCAACCCTCTACAGCATGTGAGGACCCCCAACCCTCGACTAGTAACGCAAACCAGGATTTTCAGATAAAATCCCCATTAAAACCCTCAAAATAGAAGTTAACTTGCAAACGCAACGACAGTTGCCCTACATAAAAATATCTGACCCCCCACTAAACCTACTCATTGATACCGGAGCAAACCAGTCATTTATTAGTCCTACAGCTGTACAACGGTATTACTCGGAATACCCTCTTAACTATGATCCCTTCGAGGTAACTAACGTCCACGCTACAACTAGAAACGATTATTCAATAACTATACCAGCCTTCCGTGAACTCAATGACCCTAACGAGATTAAATTATTCATATATGACTTTCACAAATTTTTTGATGGACTTATCGGACTAGATTTACTGACCAGATGGAATACGAAGATTGACTTAAAGGACAACCTACTGATTACGGCTACCGCTAGGAACCCTATCGTAATGTTTAATTCCCGAAATGTAAACCTTTATGAGGCTGTTATACCAGCCAACACAACTAAGCTTATCAGATTACCTATAAACGCTAAAGACGGTGACGTACATATCCCACAACAATACCTGTGCAATTGCATTGTAAGCGAATGCATTACAACCGTTTGTAATAACCGCGGCATTATAGAAATTTTAAACCCATCAAACAACGATACTATTCTATCCCTAGACCACCCGGTAGAAGCTGTAACTATAAGTAACATCGAATGCATGAACCTGGAACAAATACCTGACACATCTCGCATTAATAAAGTAATATCTAAATTGCGAACAGATCATCTTAATGAGGAGGAGAAAATTAACTTAGTTAATATTTGCTCGAAGTATGCAGATGTATTTTACATAGAAGGCGAACCCTTATCTTTCACCAATAAGGTGAAACACCGTATACGGACTGTAGACGACGCACCTATCTATACCAAGACTTACAGATATCCTTTCGTTCATCGCCAAGAAGTTAGGGAGCAAATTTCAAAAATGCTGGAACAAAATATCATTAGACCCTCTGACTCAGCCTGGAGCTCTCCCATTTGGGTAGTCCCTAAAAAAGCAGACGCTTCCGGGAAACAAAAATGGAGGCTCGTAGTAGACTTCCGAAAACTAAATGAAAAAACCATAGACGATAAATACCCCATACCGAACATAACAGACGTCCTAGACAAGTTAGGGAAGTGCCAGTATTTTAGTACCCTTGACCTTGCCAGTGGTTTTTACCAAGTTGAGACAGACCCTGACGACATCCACAAGACAGCATTCAATGTAGAACATGGGCATTTTGAGTTCCTAAGAATGCCCATGGGTTTGAAGAACTCCCCGTCAACATTCCAACGGGTAATGGACAATGTGCTGAGAGGCCTACAAAACGTGATCTGCCTCGTCTACATGGATGACATCATAGTCTATAGTACCTCGCTTCAGGAGCATCTAAATAACCTAGAGAAAGTATTCCAACGACTCCGAGAATCTAACTTTAAGATTCAGATGGACAAGTCCGAATTCTTGAAGTTAGAAACCGCTTTCCTAGGTCATATAATAAGCAATGAAGGAATCAAACCAAACCCGGACAAAATTACAGCTATACAAAAATACCCCATACCCAAAACCTCAAAACAGATAAAACAGTTTCTCGGACTTATAGGATACTACAGAAAATTCATACCCGATTTCGCTAGAATCACGAAACCATTTACTCAGTGCTTAAAGAAAGGTAGGATCGTCACACTTAATAAAGACTACGTTGACTGCTACGAACGATGTAAAAACCTCTTAACAAACGACCCGATCTTACAGTACCCCGACTTCAATAAGGAATTCATATTGACAACAGACGCCTCTAACTTTGCGATAGGAGCCATATTATCACAAGGGCCAATAGGATCAGACAGACCGATTTCATACGCATCACGAACACTAAACGAAAGCGAGATAAACTACAGTACCATTGAGAAAGAGCTTCTCGCCATCGTGTGGGCCACTAAGTACTTTCGACCCTACCTCTTTGGACGTAAGTTTAAGATAGTTACGGATCATAAGCCACTACAATGGATTATGAGCTTGAAAGAACCTAACTCGCGTTTAACTAGATGGAGATTGAAACTCAGTGAGTACGACTTCACTGTAGTGTATAAAAAGGGCAAAAACAACACCAACGCTGACGCCCTCTCGCGAGTTGAAATACATAATGACGAGATAAGCTCGATTACAGTGAATCCTTCCGAAAAACCCCCGTCAATAGCAGACTCCAGTACTGAAACAGCCCACACAAGTAACGAGAACCCCATACTCGAAGTACCAATCACCGACGAACCTATAAATAAATTTCACCGACAAATAATCATGACAGTAGTAGGAGACATAAAAAAAAGACCGACCGCGACCAAACCGTTTGACACACATACTCGCACCTCTATACAAGTTTCACAAACTAACCTAATAGATGACGTCATAGCCGCTATAAAAGAGTACGTAAACCCGAAGGTGAAGACGGGTATTATTATTAACCCCCCTTTGAGCATGTATGACATCATTCCTATAATACAAGATAACTTTAAAAGCTCTGCAATGAACCTCGTGTTATGTAAATCCGAACTCGAAAATGTAAAAGAGTACCTTAGGCAGCAAGACATAATTAGGCATTATCATGACGGAAAAACTAATCATCGCGGCATAAACGAATGTCACCTAGCCCTCTCGCATAAGTATTACTGGCCGAAAATGAGAGACCACATTACAAAGTATATTAATGAATGCACTACTTGCGGTCAGGCCAAATATGACCGAAGTCCCATCAAACAAAAGTTTAACATAGTGCCACCAGCCACTAAACCGTTTGAAATAATTCATATGGACCTCTTCACGGTCGAAAATGAGAAATACCTAACATTCATTGATGTATTTTCAAAATACGGACAAGCATACCTTATGAGAGATGGTACCGCAATTAGTATCTTACAGGGCCTATTACAGTTTTGCACTCACCATGGTTTTCCTGTAACTATAATAACGGACAACGGTACCGAGTATGCTAATCAGCTGTTCGCTGAATTCACTAGACTCCACAAAATTAATCACCATAAAACACTAGCTCACAGTCCTAACGATAACGGCAACATAGAAAGGTTCCACTCCACGTTACTTGAACACATAAGAATCCTACGTATTCAACATAAAAAAGAACCCGCAAACAATCTAATACCATATGCCTTACTCGGATATAACAGCTCAATCCATAGTTTCACTAAATGCAGACCATTTGACATAATAACCGGGCACTTTGATAGCCGAGACCCGTGGGACATTGATCTAAGTAGCCACCTATTGCAACAATACATATTAAACCATAGAGATCAAATGAAAACAGTATACCAAATCATAAATGAAACCTCTCTTAGTAATCGCACCTCTTTAATCGAAAACCGAAATAAGACCCGCGAGCAGGAGGAGGAGTATCAACCTAAACAACAGGTCTTCATAAAAAACCCATCAGCCCCGCGGCAAAAATTAGCCCCCAGATACACACAGGATGTAGTCTTAGCAGATTTACCTATCCACATTTATACGTCAAAGAAACGCGGCCCCGTAGCAAAATCACGACTTAAACGCGTACCTAAGACTGCTAAATTGTTGCAGGATGACGCTGCTACTGACGATATATGCAATACGGAGCCAGGAGATAAAACTTGAAAGTTTAGACTCTGGAATTGGATTACTACCCTTTAAACTTGGACCGCTCAGACTAATAACCCATTATCATACTTTCCTCCAATATGTCAACCTGGACGACATTGAAAATACTCTTTCCACCCTTCAAACTCAATTCCGTTACATTAAATTACACATGATGAATAACACATATTCTCTCTACGAGTATCAAATAGACTACCTTTCGGATAAATTAAGTAAAGTCACTGATCAGCTACGTACCCTAGAGCCTAGACGTTCAAAAAGAGGTCTTATAGACGGCCTAGGATCTGTCATAAAAAGCGTTACAGGTAACCTCGATTACTCGGATGCTGTTCGATATAATAATGCCATAAAGACGTTGAGAAATAACCAAAAGAAGACTATAGATGAATTTAACGAGCATATCAGCATCAGTAAAGAGTGGATGCTAACTCACACTAATATCATAAATAAAATTGTCGAAAACCAGAGTAAAATCAACACCACACTAAGTCTATTACTAAAACAGGCAGAAAGTAGCATAAATATGATCCAAGTCGCTAAGTTCAATCAGCTGTTGACTATCGTCAGCGAAAACATAGAGGACGTGTTATCGGAATTATATAGGATAGAGAATATCTTATCGTTCACCCGCGCGATGACTATTCATCATAGCATGTTAGGAATAGACATCTTGGGTAACGTAGTAGACAGGCTTAAGGAAATTTATGGTAATCACCACGTAATAGAGTTAGAATTACGTCAGTACTATGACATCATTAAAGCTGGGTATTATTACGACGACAAGAAAATAGTAATAGCATTTAGGTTTCCCATAGTCTCAGAAGATACCTATACACTTTATAAACTCTCCATAGTCCCGAACAAGAACAACCAAGTCCTCATACCTCCTTATCCTTTCATAGCAACCAATGGGAATACGTTCATGTACATGGAGGCAGAATGCCCGAAGCTAAATAATAATCGGTACCTCTGCGAACAAAAAACAAATCACTATATCCAAACTCAAGCTGACTGCATGCAAACCTTCATTTCAAGCAAGACATTACAAAAATCCTGTAAACTAACGACCGTACATCTATCAAAACCGGCTGTAGAAGAATTAGATAGTAGACATTACGTTATATCATTCCCTCAATCTACCAGAGTTCAGATGAAATGTGGAAGCGACGATTACGACACACTGAGGGGAAGCTACCTTGCCACTATTCCATTGCACTGCTCGATACACACAAACGAAATAACCTTAATAAACACTAAGGACGAGATAAAAGGCCAACCTGTAAAAGTATTGAACATTCCCTACACTACTGAAACACAGGAGATAAGCTTACTACATGCAAATTTAACATCTATTAACTTGGATAGACTACACACTATTCAGGACAGAATAACTCTTCAGTCGCCGATTTCATCGTTTGAAACAACTGAAACGCTATATCATACTACTATACCGTTTTATGTTATACTGTGTATCGCAGCCATACTTACAATTGCGATGTTAACCAGAAGATATTTTCCTGGAAGAAACCTTTCCAGAAAACCGAACCAAAACGACGCTGTACCCACAGGACCAGGAAATCATGAAAACGCAGTTCCTGTAACATCTGAAACGCATAAGCAACGAGAAAACCTACCAGCAACATTTTCACTGAGCGTTTTAAAATAGTTGCTGAACTACAGGCGGAGGTGTTACGCAAGCGTAGTATATCCAAAGCGCTGACTAAGGACGGCCTCAATTAATTATAACAAACAAGTAAAATGCGCAATTAGCGACACGAGGCAAATGCGCTGAATGCACAAAATACCGCGGCACCATCGCGCCACCGCTACATGAGGTCGGCCACTTCTATTCCGGCTTCGAAGGAAGGCATAACTTTAGATTTAGCTAGATATAGTTTTCATTTATTGTAAGTTCTTTTGCTTTTATTAAATCAGTTTTAGAATCTAAATTGGTTTTTTTTAAGTATCCCGGCCGCAGCCTTCGTAATTGGATAATTCCTTGTGTGGCGCAAAGTTTATAAATAAATAAAAAAGTTGACAAGTATGGATGCAATTAGATTGCAGTCGACCAATATCGAAATTGGAATTAATGCATAAACATAATCTGCCTAAAATGTTCCCACCACAATGAGTTACATTGACCACAATGGCACGTATCTGCATCTCCGAAATGTTCTCACAACATGTTGTGTGTTTTGACTATGACATTCTGAGAACCTGCTCAGCTGGCGTGTCATAGATGACTCCTGTGCAAATATGGTATCATTCCAAAATTGACAGTAGGTGCGTTTGTTATCGTCTCCAACCCTACGTAACCTTGGGTTATAGAAAGCAATAGACGCTACTGAAAGTGCCAGTGCCAGTACCAGTGGAACCATATATCTAGTGGACTTATTATTTAGTTCATATGGGGCGACACCTTAAGACCTTAAGATGGCGCCACAAGTCTATGCAATCTGCGCTTAGCAACGCGCTTAGCATCATGGGTGTATTGCTTCCAAATAGAGCGTGAGTCATGAGTAGTAATCAGTAATTTAATCACAAGATTATAATGCTATTCGATAAAAATATAGCTGCCTCAAATTTTGGAAATACCGACCTTTATCTTGATAAAAAAATCATTATTAAAAATAAAATAAATAACAACTCTGGCAAATCTGTGTGTCAACACGTTAAGTCATCCATAATCTTTTTTGAAAATAAAATATTTATTTTGATACACAAATTGTTTACTACAGTTATTTAAATAGGTCGAAAACTCATTATACTGCAAATAATTTGGAAAAATAACAAAAAAAAACCGGCCAAGTGCGAGTCGGACTCGCGCACGGAGGGTTCCGTACCATTATTTAAAAAAACGAGCAAAAAAATATCTTTTTTGTATGGGACCCCCCTTAAATATTTATTTTATTCTATTTTTAGTATTTGTTGTTATAGCATCAACAGAAATACATAATCTGTGAAAGTTTCAACTGGCTAACTATCACGGTTTATGAGATACAGCCTGGTGACAGACGGACGGACGGACGGACCGACGGACGGACGGACGGACGGACAGCGAAGTCTTAGTAATAGGGTCCCGTTTGTCCCTTTGGGTACGGAACCCTAAGAAACGAACAAAAAGCCAAAACCCAACCACCAAAGACCTAACAGATATGACATCTGTCATCATAGTGAAAACGAAGACGAAAATGAAAAATGGAATGATTTAACTAAATGAAAACACGAGCAGCTGCACGACGTGCACTCCCACCACCCCCGGACTCGTCGCTGAGCTCCGCCTCGCCGCCGCCGGACCCCGGATCACCTGTGTCACCGGCAGCGGCAGTTGCGTCGAGTTCCAGCGACGAATATTTCTCCCCGCCGACGTCGCCAAAACCTGTACGTCGGCCGGGGCGAGGCCGGCCACCGTCAAGCTTCGGACCTAGGAGCCAACCGGCCCCGAGCCCGGTCCCCGCTGCCGGTGGTTGTGTGCAGCGCATGAGATGGACTCCGTCTATAAACGAGAACGTCATGCGCGCATATTACGGGTCTACAGAGGGGGGAACTAACCTCACTGCGTACCGTGTTAGGATGCTGTCTCTTTTTCAGACTCTTGAACCAACCGTCAACGTCTCTGCCCAACGACTGTCGGATCAGGTGCGGGTCATCCAACGCAATCACATGTTGGACGACGCCGCACTTGATAGGCTGCGCTCAGAAGTACTGAGCAACCACATCGACTTGACTCCGGCGCAAACCGCGGTGCAAGCGTCAACTATTGACGCAATACCACCGCGGTCCAATCTTGGTGCTGTAGAAGAGGATGATAGGGTTGCCACGGTAAGTAGCCAGTGTAACGAACGTTTGAGGAGCGCTCTGGAAGATGCGCTTCACGAGTATCGATCCACTCCTGCCCAACTTAGGCCCCGATTACCGCGGTTACCCATGCATAAGAAAAATAGGGCGCTGGTGTGTGCCTTGGACTCGCAACTCAAAAATATTTTTGAGAGTAGTGAGAACCTCGTTGATACGCACTCGATCTTGTATTGTGGGGCTGTAGCGGCTTGTCGTTTAGCTAACGTCAAATTCCCAAATTTTGACGTAGCTACTCGACCAAAACCAGCCGTACCAGCCTGGCAACGCAGGATCGAGAGCCGTATCGATGGGGCCAGGGTACTCATCGGCAAACTATACTGCTTCAGGGAGGGCAATACACGCCCACGTGTGATGCGCTTTGTGAGACGGGCATTCTTGGGGACTGGAACCAGCCCTCAAGAATACATGTCCGGAGTCAAATAAATAAATAAGAAGCGTGTTGATCGGTACTCGCAGAATCGCATGTTCCAGAGTGATGAGAGGTGGGTATACAGAGCTTGGGAGCGACCCGAACAAAGTGTGACGGACGTGTGCCGCCCAGATGATGCTGCCACGAGTTCATTCTGGCGCAGCATCTGGTCGGTGCCCGTCTGTCATACGGAGGCTGACTGGATGCGAGATGTCGAGCGAGTGTGTGAATCCATCCCAGAAATAGATAAAATTATAATAACACCGCTAGATGTTGCCAGAGCAGTTCGTCCGTTACCGAACTGGAAATCTCCGAGACCGGACGGACTGCACAACTTCTGGCTTAAATGGCTGAGTAGTTCACACACTCGCCTGGCATCTCAATTCCAGTCATGCTTAGAGTCTGGGTCGCTACCAGAGTTTCTTACAACGGGTGTTACCCACCTTCTTCATAAGTCCGGTAGTCCTGCGGAACCCAGGAATTATAGACCGATCACGTGTTTGACGACGGTTTATAAACTTCTTACATCCATTTTGAGAGTGAAGATTAACGAACACATCGATAGTAATTCCATTATGTCGGCATCTCAGAATGGATATAGGAATGGGTCCCGTGGTACTAAGGAGCTACTCCTCATCGACATGGCCTTTAGCCAACAGGTTCGTCGATCCCGCAAGGATCTGTCGACATGTTGGATAGATTACAAGAAGGCCTACGACTCTGTGCCACATACATGGCTCATGAGGGTGCTGGAGTTGTACAAGATTGATGCAACTCTACGCGCCTTCCTTGAGTCGTGTATGAGGTAATGGAGGACGGTCCTTCGATATCCAGGATGTCGACAGATTCAGGGGAACGATGAGCCTGTATGGATTAAACGGGGAATAATTCAGGGCGACAGTCTGAGTCCACTTTGGTTCTGTCTAGCCCTGAATCCTCTAAGCACATTGCTGGAGGATTCAGGCCTAGGCTACCGGTTGAGGAGAGGTGGTCAGGTCATATCTCACCTTCTTTACATGGATGATCTGAAACTCTTTGCCCCCAGCAAATTGCAACTGATGGAGCTACTGAAAGTAACTGAAAATTATAGTAGTGCCATCAGGATGGAACTTGGTGTGGACAAATGTGCAGTCATGTATGTAAAGCGAGGGGAGATTATGGAATCCGAGGGACTTCAGCTCTCTGATTCCATACACCTAAGATCCCTTTCCTCATCCGAAAACTATAAGTATTTGGGTATGTCGGAAGCGTTAGGTATTAACGTAGCTGACATGAAGCAATCGTTGAGGGAGCGCTTCTTTGGTCGCCTGAAGAAGGTACTAAATAGCCTTCTTTCAGGCGGGAACAAGGTGCGCGCCTTCAACGGTTGGGTCATGCCGGTTTTAATGTACTCTTTCGGCATACTCAAATGGACTCAGACCGAACTGGACGCCCTGGATAGGAGAGTTCGTACACTGCTGACCGCAAACCGGATGCATCACCCACAATCATCGGTGATGAGACTGTACATCCCGCGGAATTGCGGGGGTCGAGGCTTTTTAAACGCGAAGACCCTCCACAACCGCGAGGTGTGCAGCCTCAGAGAATATTTTTTAAAAACAGAGGTGGGTATGCACCGAGATGTGATCGCAGTGGACAAGGTACTCACCCCGCTGTCCATGGCTAAAGAGAACTGGCGCAAACCTGTCGTACTTACTACCGATGACCGCAAGAAAGTATGGCAAGGCAAGGTGCTTCACGGTCGCTTCTACCAGGCTCTTCATGGGCCCGATGTAGATTTTCTAGCATCCGTGTCCTGGCTACGATTCAGCGACCTCTTTGGGGAAACTGAGGGTTTTGTCTGTGCGATTATGGACGAAGTTATGCTGACGAACAACTACCGGAAACATATTATGAAGGACGGGACGGTGGACGTGTGTCGGGCATGCCACCGTCCGGGTGAGTCCATCAGACATATTATTTCTGGTTGTTCTCGTCTGGCTAATGGCGAGTACTTGCACAGGCATAACCAAGTAGCCAGGATTATTCACCAGCAACTTGCCTTGAAATATGAACTTGTGGAATCTGAGGTACCGTACTACAATATGTGCCCGACCCAGTTCTCGAGAAAGACCATGTCACGTTGTACTGGGATCGGCCTATCATTACTGACAGGACTCTTCTCGCCAATAAGCCTGACATAGTGGTGATAGACCGATCAGCGCGCTGCGTAATGATAGTCGATGTTACCATCCCACATGACGAGAACCTCGTGAAGGCTGAGAAAGAGAAACAAATAAAATATCTCGACTTAGCACACGAGGTTGTCAGCATGTGGAATGTGAACTCGGCTATCATTGTGCCGATTGTCGTTACGGCCAATGGCCTAATGGCTAAAAGCCTCGATGAACATCTATCGAAGCTCTCACTTGGCAGTTGGATCAAGAGCCAGATTCAGAAGGCAGTACTCCTCGATACGGCCCGCATTGTGAGGAGGTTCCTGTCTCTGCAGCCCTAACCACCGGTAGCTTGGACCCTGCTCCCGATACCGGCGGAAACCTGTTTTTTATATTTTTAAATGTTTTTTTACCTTTTTTGTTGTATAAGAAATATTTAAAAATATAGTAAATAAGCTGAAAAATGAATAAAGGAAATAAATAATAATAATCTATTTATTGTCAGGTTACAAAGACCCATTGATAAATACCTTAACCTAAATATACATACTATAACAACAATTCTGTTAGTATCTGAAACTTAAAACTACGTTAGTATCACTTCACTTGCACGAATGTTTAGTGCGTTCGTGAGGAATTTGTCCGCGGAAGCGACGGAACACCACATCCTGCGGCCAAAAACTTTCTTCCAACACCAAATGGAGATAACACGTTGGTATGCGCAGCACAAACTCCATGAAATTGACGTTGCGTTGCGATTCCAGCAGCTGCACTCTTGGCGTGTACTTCAGTTTTTGGCGCACGTACTCCTCGATGTTCTCCGCCTCGGTGGTGTAGTGTAGTGTAGGCGAGAGATATACACCGATGTGTTCGGCTTCGCGGCACGCAGTTGAACGTTGGGCTCTACAGGAGCCTTACCGTAGCGGTTCTTACAGCTTCGCTGACGGCGTTTCCTCCTTTGCACCGTCACGAAACCGTCATCATCAGCCTGGTCTGTTGCCTTTGTAAGAACGGGCTGCACCGGGAGAGCAGCAGGGGTACTCGAATTTACCACCGGCTCAGGTGGTCGCGTCGGTAGGGCAGCGCTGCGGAGAGGAGCTGCGGGGACGAGAGCAGGGCTGCGAGGCGCGCTTGCAGCGCGCAACGCTGACTCAGCGATCGACGACAAAACTGCTGACTCGAAACTCATAGCCGATGTATCGAGGCAGCCAGCTTCTCGGCGCGTGTTTACTTTAATTACACGTGCCGGTGACACAGTTAATGCCACAGCGTTGCGCAACTCTTCTAGTTGTGAGCGCAAGTCTGCAACGGTGCTCTGGGATGTAGCCAGATTTCTCTGCACATCAGCTAAACTAGCCTTTAGAAAGACGATGTCCTTCAGCAGGCTGGTCACGACGTGGTCGAATGTGATATTCCCAAGCAAAAGTAGATAGACTATTTCTATGCTTGTACAAAAAGCTCTTTTTTGTCACGAATCGCATATATGAGTTTATTTGGGAACAGGTAACTAAACCGCCAACTTGTATATGTGGCCAAACCCAGGCTAAACTAGTTGGTCCTAGTCCAAACAAGGGCTTATCACAAAAGGATTTCTCAGTAGCAGCCATGGAGTCTGGATTTGTGCTTGGTTCATGGCAATCGTTTCGTCCCCTGTTTACATGGGACTTAAACCCCGACCCGCTGCCTGTATCTGCAGCGTCTGCAAAATCTCGGCATGTTGATGTAGACTTCGTTAGCGTAGTCGCGGGCATTACTGCTCCCGCTGGGAAGCCCGTGCCTGGAAAGGCACCGATTGGTGCTGATGATGGTTTCGTGACGGTGTGGAAGAGGAAGCGCCGTCAACGAACCAACAAGAACCGCTGTGGCAAGGCTCCTTCGGAGCACAACGTTCCTATTCGTGCTGCGAAGCCGTAGACTCCGGTGTACATCTCCCGCTTATACTCCACCACTGCGGCGGACGACATCATGGAGTACGTGCGTCAGAAGACCAAGTACGTGGCGAGTGTGCAGCTGCTTAAGTCACGCCGCAGCGTCAACTTTAAGGCGTTCGTGTTGCGAATACCAACTTGTTATCTACACCTCGTTTTGGAAGAGGAGTTTTGGCCGCAGGGAGTGGTGTTCCGTCGCTTTCGCGAGCAGGTGCCACATGAACGCACTGTGACATAGTGCGCAAGTGAGGTGTTACAAACATTTATAGATTTTATTGACTAACACAAATTGTATTTTATCATATTTATGTTAGTCTGTAGGGTCTAAAAATCTATAGGCCAAAGTTGCCTGAAAATAAATGTATGTTGTTGTTGTTAAACATAACCGGCGAAATGTGGGTGTACTTGTTAGCTACACCTCAGCAAAACCTTTCGGGTATTACACAGCGTGATGTAATGTTATGTAATCTTATAGGATTATTCATATCCACACACGTATAAGCAGTTTATACGAATACGAACCTTAAGGTTAACGTGTACGATCTGTAAATTTAAGTCTTGAACTAGGAAACACGATGGAGATCGTGGCTAAATAATAACAGCCGCTCGGGTCGATCAAAAAGTTAAACCGTGCTTGATTGGTTCGTGGATGGGTGACCACCCACTATATACTGAGTTTTCTCCGTGCCTCGGAAAGTACGCTAAGCCGGTGCCGGCTGCCATTTGTAGACCTTTGACAGTCGTTCCGGTGACCCGAAAATCTGCCAACTCTAACCACTCTACTCTACGTATTACCCAGTAGGTACTAACTTAAGTTGTGGAGGTCAGATAGGCACTCGCTCCATGTAAAATACTGGTATTTTACATGGCTTATAGATAGGAGAGGGCGCTTATAGATAGGAGAGGGCGCTTATAGATAGGAGAGGGCGCTGCAGTGCGTCAACATAGATCAGCTGCGTACATTAAAAGTCTTTAAAAATAGTTCAAGTGAATAATTAACAACAAATAGTTCATCAAGTGATTGTGTTAAAGGACCTGAAGAGGTTCGTGTTGAAGGATAAAACTTTTTGTGAGAGAAAACCGAAGAAATCGAGAAATTGCACTGAGTAACGGAAACACTTCAAACCAGTGCAAGACTAAATATCTGGATTTAACGAACCGTCAGACATCAAGAAAAACCTGTGATAACTGACTGCTAACTTCATATAACACAAAAAGGTACGAATACAAACCCATCCTATTTTGTATTTTTACAACACAATTAGCATTCTACAATCCAAAAAGTGCAAATCATTTAGCATAACCTTATCTCGTAAAAGCGCCATCTATCACCTAGACCAAGAACCATCATAGGTGACAGTGACTGTCCACATACGGTTCACTGAGCATCGATTATTGAAAAACAGACAGTGGCATCTGATCCGCTAGAGGGCGTTACAAGTATCAAACATCCAAAATGTCACTATTGTTGTGCGCCGGTTGTCAACAAGATTTATTAAACATCAAACATGTGATTTGTTCATTATGCAAAGGCACATACGATCTAGAATGTGCCAATATCTCGACCGACCGTTTTAAAGAAATGTCGGCATTAAAGGGCATTAATACTTGGAAGTGTCTAACATGTTTATGTAAAATACCAAAAAAAGGGAACATAAACACCCCAATTCGTCAACGAGAACCCGAACTCCAATCGATAGCTCCATCACCAGAAGTAAATAATGTCACGTTTAGGAAAACTACAAACAACACTATGAATGACACTACAGGCTCTGCAGACCTTAGTCTGTTGGGTGATACAAATTACGCACACGACGAAGCAAAAACATTTCAATCCGCTACACAAACAGAAATAACACTTCAAAACTTGAGTGAAATGATGATGTTACGCCTAAGGGAAAACAACAAATCTATTATCACAGAATTACAAAATACAATCCAAATTGAAATAAACAAAGCCATTTCAAAATTAAGAGAAGACGTTGAGCGTGAAACGAATGAGCTAATGAGGCAAAACGAACAAAGAATAAAAGACATTCAAGAAACAAACACTGCTTTAGAAAACCTAAGAATCGAAAACGAGAAACTAAAAAGTGAAATAGAAGACCTAAAAACAAAAACCGTTAAGGTTCAGTCAAACCGAAGTTATTGCACAGAAAGTAATTTCAAAAAGATTGTTTTGTATGGTCTTGATGAATATTACAAGGAACCAGTCAACAATCTACACATGAGACTAATTGATTTATTTCGCGAGATTATGAACGTCGACCTAATGGGCTACATAGAGGATACTCACAGAATAGGCAGATATAGCACTCAAAGTCGCCCACTAGTGATTGAATTACTAAGCAAAAGAATGGCTACGTATGTAAAAGAAAACAGACACCTCTTCCAGGGCACCGGATTATTTTTATCTGAATTTCTGGATGATAATGCGCGAAGGGAAAGAAAACTAATGCGCGAAGAAATGCTGAAAGCAAGAAGTAAAGGGTTACATGCAATAATTCGTAACAATCAATTGATAGTAGAGGGAAAACTCATAACGATAGAAGACGAGACACCCAAAAACCGAATTAGCATAAATAGAAGCGAAGACAAAGAAAACCAAGTAACATCCCAATATAAAAACAATTGCTTTCAAAGCTACAATAACACAGAACACCAAAACAAGTCATTTCGTAAACAAAGACCAACAATTTAAAATTCTATTTCAAAATATCCAAAGCCTCTATAATAAACAACACATACTTGAAGCCTTCATAGAACAAACACCTAAGTACAATGCTATATGCTTATCAGAATCGTGGTTATCACAAGCAAAAATGGATACAATGCAATTTAGCGGCTACAAATTTGCATCCTCTTACTGCCGGACAACTCGAACAGGCGGTGGAGTTTGCATCCTTTTACAGGAACACATTGAATGCCTGGAAAGAAGTGATATCACAGAATTTTCAATTGAATATGTTATAGAAGTATGTGCAACAGAATTAGTAAAAGAAAAACTACTATTGATAACTATTTATTGGAATAAAAAACAAGAAGATATATTTTATAAACAATTAAAGCAAATTTTAACTTATATAAATAAAAAATATTATAAACTTAATATAATCATAGGAGGGGACTTTAATATAAATATTTTAGAAAATAATTTGAAAACAAGTCAATTTTTAGATCTCATGCTAGAATATAAGTTCAATCAACAAATAAAATCACCAACACGAATTACTCACACTTCATCAACATGCCTAGACTTAATTTTTACAAATTTCAGTAGCAAACAGCATACAACAGTAGAGGAGTTAGGTTTCTCAGATCATAGTGGTACTATCATACATATAGCTTTGCCTCAACAAACTAAACAAACTATCTGGTATGTCAATAAAAGGTTATACAATTACAAAAACACCCAACTATTTAAATCAAAATTAAATGAATTGAATTGGAACGAAATAATAAAAACAACTAAAAACATAAACGACAACTATACAGCATTTAATGATATATTAACTAAAATATTAAACCAATGTATACCTAAAATTAAAATAAAATTAAAAACAAATTATAAAAAGTACTGGCTAACCCCAGGCATAAAACTTTCATGTAAAAATAAAAGGCTTGAAAAGATACTAACAAACAAAACAAATAATCCGCTAATTAAAAATAACTATAAAAAATACGAAAAAACACTGAAAAAAACAGTTTTCGCTGCAAAGAAATTGCAATATATAAACCAAATAAAAAAATCAAATAACAAAGTTAAAACTATGTGGAGTATAATAAATGAAAGAACAAATAAGAAATTAAAAAGGGAAAAAAATAACATTAAATTACTAATAAATAATGTAAACATCACACAACCTAAGGAAATAGCTAACTTTTTTAATAACTTCTTTGCGTCCATTGGTAGCAGCAAAACACCTGGCAATGAGCCGATAGGCACCCCAGTGCTCGACCCCACTGAAAACACCATGTTTCTCAGTCCAGTAGATCCCGGCGAAATAAACACACTATTAAAAAGCTTAAAAAACAAAAAAAGTCACGGAATAGACGAGTTGCCACCAATGTTAATACGTCAGTGTGCAAACGAACTTACATTACCGTTTTACTTGTTAGTACAACAGTCTTTCGAAGAAGCCACTTTCCCGAATTACCTAAAGAAAGCACTAATAAAACCTATTTACAAAAAAAACTCGAAAACGGATCCAAGCAATTACCGCCCAATAGCTCTTTTACCAACCGCCTCCAAAATTTTTGAGAAAGCAATGTGTAATCGTGTATACTCCTTCTGCGAAAAATACAAAATATTTAACGAATGCCAAAACGGCTTTCGCAGAAACCGATCCACTGTGTTAGCAATTTATAAATACATACAGGAAGCTTTAAATATAATAAATGACAAAAAATACGCCGTAGGTATACTGTTAGATATGACCAAAGCTTACGATAAAGTGCAATATGACATCTTACTGACTAAATTACATGGCATAGGGATCCGCGGAAAAACTCACGAATGGTTTAAATCCTATTTATCAAATAGAGAACACCAGGTTGAAATAGATTTTTACAATGAAAATACCAAAGAAATACAAAATATCCGGTCTGACAGTATAACAATTAACGCCTCTATTCCCCAAGGGAGTGTAGTTGGATGCCTCCTATTTCTTATTTATATAAATGACCTTCCGAAAACTATAGAAGGGCCATGCGTCTTGTTTGCCGACGATATTTCGCTTCTTACTTCATGCCGTAACAATGTTGGCTTGAACGAGGACCTAAAGACTACATTAAATAAAGCCATATCCTGGATGAATAACCATAACCTCGAAATCAATTTCTCTAAAACTAAAATAATGTCCTTCCACCCGCGACAAAAAACTCCACTACAAATAAACTTCAGCTACAACGGCACTACAATAGAAGTCGTTCAAGAATTTACTCTACTTGGCCTTTCCATAGATAGTAATATTAATTGGAAATCTCACATTAAAAACATTAGATCTAAACTATCGAAATTCGCATACGCACTTCGTGAAGTAAAAAAGACTACCAGTCTTAAAACCGCACTTGTTACCTATTATGCCTATGCATATGCGTGGCTCAGTTACGGCGTGATATTGTGGGGAAACAGCACAGACGCACCGACACTTTTCACACTGCAAAAAAGACTTATAAGAATATTAGTAAATATAGAAGACACCGACAGCTGTAAACCTCATTTTCAAGAACATAAAATATTAACCCTCCCCTGCATATACATTCTAGAAATTTGCAAATTTGTTCGAAAGTACCCACACTTTTACACTACACGAGAAAACATACAGTCAAGATACACATTACGTCATAAAAATAGACTAAACCTACCGAGCTCTAAGCTTAAAATGCACTCAACAAGTGCCCTTGCCATGTCAATGAAAGTTTATAATAAATTACCTGATTTAATTAAAAATGAACAAAAATTTAATTCATTCATAAATAAATTACAACAATTTTTATTATATAAATGCTATTATACTATTAATGAATACCTAAATGACAAATTTTAAATTAATATGTTCACTAAATAGTTTTGTTATTATTATTTTTTATTTTATTTTTGAATATTGTTGCCTTTGTATACCAACTAATTAATAAAATTAAAGCCCTCTCCCAGTCTCCAACTTTGCTGTGCCCTTACAGGGTCCATATTTATGTACCTAGCTTTAAGCCCCTTGTAACATCCTTCTTACAATATGGAATGCAAAATAAATGAATATGAATATGAATATGTATTCAGCTGCATCCGACTGGAAGCCAACCCCGACAGAGTTGGGAAAAGGCTAAGTAGATGATGACAAGGACACACGAACTGGGACTATCAATCATAAGGTAGGTACACTAAGTACAGCTGATAGTGCTGGAAAAACCGTAATATGTCGCTATAGGATAAGGCATAATTATTTATCATTTGATCGAAAAGTCAATATTTTATCGTGATAAAGAAAATACACTAAGTAAAATTAATATTAGTAAAAATCTAAGTAATTAAGTAACAATCTTTTTCATTTCTAATACTCGGTAAGTAGTGTTTATTTGATCCGAGTAGAGCGGGTGGAAGATGCTATTTCCCACCTTTGGGTGGGAAAGACTCATAGTAATTGTTTCCCTCCTTATGGTAGAAATAAACTTTTTAAAATAGAAATAAATTTGGTTAGGCAGTCGGCTGTATAAAATCTAACATAATTAAGAAAAAATGCTGCGGTCTTGTAATTGTATAAACGGCTAGTGAGAGTTAAAAAAAAACTAAGCGAGACCGCCAGCGTCTTCCACAGTAAAAAAAAAAACTGTATAATTTAGCGGGATACTAACTTTGTAAGCTGTATCGAAATCTCAGATTAGGACTTATTAAAAATGAGTTCAAATGATTCTGAAATGTTGACCCCAGATTCTGTAAAAGACGAGGCGAATACAGTTATCGATTTTTTTTTGCCAGAAATTTATAAGGAAAGATACTTAAATACATACAATGACTTTATGAAGTGGCGAGCAGATAAGAAAATAAAATCATTTTCCAAAAGTGTCTTTCTTACATACTTCAATGGTATCTGGCAAAATAAAGCCTTCTACGCTATGGAGCAGGTATTCAATGCTCAAGAGTACAATAAGAGTAAAACACAATGTCGCTTTGAAAAGATTCCATAAGCTAACATCGTTTCTGAAAAGATAGTCTCAGGGGTTCAAGAGCAAAAAATCTAAGGTTTTCACCTCTTACGAAGGGGGGACATTTTTAAATGAAGCCCCTGACGAGATATATTTGGCAGTGAAGGTAAGCTTAAAACGTTTATCTAGGTAGGGAGAGGTCTTTTATTCCAAAAATAAACGTCGATCCCAACGACTTTACTCTGTATAGGTATTATAGATAGGTTTCAATAAAAAGAGGCAATCATTTATCAATCAAATAAACTGACCAGCTGGCCTACCATGACGTCTTAAAACATTGTTTTACTCCTTTTCCAGTGTGGGAAAGAGATGGCGCTAGACATCCTGTATAGCTTCGTCTCTTTCCCACACTGGAATAAGAGTAAAACAATACTGCTTTAAGGTGTCATGGTAGGCCAGCAGATTGTATAAATTGAGAGTTAAGACGTCGGATAGACTTGCATTTCTGAAATAAAGGTCTCTGTTTGATAAGCTATCTACATATGTACCGAAAAGATTAATAGTAATGAAGAAATCATGTTTTTTACTGGTGGTGTTGATACTTGGTTTATGCGGCGCCTGGAGAAGCAGTGAACTCAGAAATTAACAATTAACGACTTTAAAATCATGGCCAGTTATTACTTTCGGGCCTGTGGACGGTGAGTAATGGGCTAGCTCACCGTCAGTCCGTCTAATGACGACAGGCCGTGCCGATGGCGCGTTTGTGTTCCACGCGCGCCTCAAGGAGATGTCAGCAAATCGGAAGGGGTTCCGAGAGGGCCGATGCCTGCCAGGGCTGCGGGTTGTTCGAAAGAGATACTGTGGCCCTAGGCCCTGGCCCGGGCTAAGAAGGAACACGGATGGGTTTTAGTCAGTCAAGTCTGACACTCCCTTCCGCTCCGCCCAGAGCGGGAGAAGTCATTTGGTGATTTCCAATCCTAAAAAAAAGTCCAGGTATTACTCGTAAAATTGACTTAAACAAATATTGAGCGTACGTTTATTGTGCGAGAAGAGTTTACACAAACAGTAAAAAACAACAAAATCATACCTACTGACATAAAAACAAATCGCTTTTTCACCACTCCCGCACGAAAGAAGTGTCTTTCCTCTACGAAAACAGTGAGGAAAGTTGGTTTTTTCTCACTATTTGAACAGTGAGGAAAGTAATGATCCCGTTCAGAAACTAACCTTGCCTGATTTTTTTATGTCAAGTTTGAAAAATATTTTAAAAAATAAATAATTTTATGCTAAGGATAGAAATATTTATAAGTTAAGATTAATGTTTTTTATAAAATTTATCAAATTATTGTAAGTGTAACATAAGTTCAGAAACATTAAAAAAGTTTAATAAAATATTGAAAAAATTACATTCGCAAATTTAGGATTATAATTTTTTAACGCACTCAAAGAAAGAAACCTGTGAAAGAAGAACATTAGAAGCCAAAATTCGAAAAAAAAAACAAATTAGCGCGAAAATTCTAAGTTTTATTTACGATTTTGATTACTAAAAGAAATGAGTGATTCTAGTGAGGAAGATTTAAGTTTAACTCCAAAAGAGTTGAAAAACCTTGTTTCAAATGCTGAACTAAGTATTTTGCCCAAAAAATCAAAGGAAAGATATCTTAAAACGTTCGATACCTTCAATCAATGGAGACTGAAAAAATGCGAAAACTTTCTCCGAAACGGTTTTGCTGTCTTATTTCATGGAAATTTCAAACACGAAGCAACCCAGTACATTGTGGAGTATTTATTCTATGATAAAATTAGTATTGGTAACGAAACATAACATAAATCTAAAAGAATATCATAAGCTGATTTCATTTCTTATAATACAGTCTTCTGGGTTCAAAAGCAAGAAATCAAAAGTTTTTACGGCAAATCAAGTTGATAAATTTCTAAACGATGTCCCAGACTGATGATACTTTTCTCGGATTAAAAGTAAGTTTAAGTTTAATATTTCCTACAATTTCTAACCCTGGATAATAGTTATTTGTTATACAAGAGTGCAAAGTTGCTTTTTAACCGTGTGTTCAATTTTGATGACCGAGCAAGCGAAGGATTCTAAAATTGAATCACGAGCGCAGCGAGTGATTCAAAATTAGAATCCTGAGCGTTAGCGAGGGAATCAAAAGAGCACGAGGTGAAAAATCTTTGCACTCGAGTGCAACACGTAACTTTTCATTCCACCTCAGCGAGGAAATGACTAAATCCAAAAAAAAAACGTTTACAATCACAAGATAGGTACACTTTTATTTCAGTTTAGGTATTAATTACTACATTATGACAGGTAAGTATTACAGAATAATCTTTAAATTATAGCAAAATAATATTACGGTATAATTAGCAATGACATGAAATAATGCCGCGTAAATAACCGCGTACAAAGCAAATTGAAAAAAGAACACCAAGAAGGTTCCGAGTCTGAGTTTTTAACAAATTAAAAAAAAGTTGTATGATATATTCCTTAGTGCACACGATGTTCTAAATTCAATTTACTTTATCCTCTAGAGAATAAAAACGGCTTTTCCACTCAGATATTGAAGATTAAAAATACTCTTTCCGAGATGGTGGGATGAAAAATAACTTGCTTGGCTTTTGCTAGTTCTGGCAAAATTTCACAGATGGCGCTGATTTAATTAGTTTGCTATGCTTATTACAAATAAAATTACATTGTTTCAGGTATGTTTAATAATTGGAATATGTGGAGCTTGTCGTTCTTCAGAAATGTTAAATCTGCGCATTCAAGACGTAGAGAAACATTCGGAAAAATTATTGCTCATAAAATTACTTGAAACGAAAACCGAAATTAATAGATCTTTTGTGATAAGGGAAGAATACTGCGCTATTATCAATAAATACATTGCTTTACGACCTGACTAAATCAAAACCGACCGTCTTTAACAGCAATATTTGAATAGGAAGTGCAAGAGACAGCCCATGGGCATTAGTAAAATTGGCGAAGTGCCAAAGAAAATTGCGCAATTTTTAAATCTTGAATATGTACACCTCTACACGGAACACTGCCTAAAAAGGACGTCGGCAACTCTTTTGTCCGATTCGGGAGCAGATCTTACATCATTAAAACGACACGGTGACTGGCGGTCTAACACAGGCGCGGAAAGTTATATTGAAGATTCAATAGAAAATAAAACAAAAATCTGCAACCATATAATAAAATCAATAAACCTCAAACCATCAAGTATATCTTTGTCGCCCCAGCCGTCAACATCAAGGGGAGGTGCTGAAATGGAACCTACAGATTCTTGGACGAAGCCGTCCACGTCGACGTCGGCTAGTGTTGCGGCAGAAGATACTGTCATTGCCCCACCTCAGGCCCCTTCTAATGAAACAGTAATATCAAACACTCAAGTGAATACCAGAAGTAATAAAACAACGATAAATGTACCCAATAAAAACGTTACTTTTAACTTGAAAAATTGCAGTAATTTTACATTTCATTTTTAAATTATTTTCATGAATAACAGCTCTTTTTATTTTATAATAAAGAATTATTTTGATTTGCTTTGTGACTATTTAATTTATTTACCTATTATGACTGAATACTTTCTTGCTGGGAGTGGTGAAAAGTTTTGTATGCAACATGTGAGCAAGTTCATTTGCTATTCGTTTTGTTGAGTCTTTCGCTTACTCAGGATTGAAATTTATACTCGCTGCGCTCGTGATTCTATTTTTCAATCCTTCGTTCGCTCAAGACTCAAAATCAAATCTCATAGGAAAAACGAACTTTCCTCACATGTTGGATAAATAACTATTTCACCACTCCCGCACGAAAGAAGTGTCTTTCCTCTACGAAAACAGTGAGGAAAGTTGGTTTTTCCTCACTGTTTGAACAGTGAGGAAAGTAATGATCCCGTTCAGAAACTTGCCTGATTTTTTTATGTTAAGTTTTAAAGATATTAAAAAAAAATATATATGCTTAGAATAGAAATATTTATAAGTTAAGATTAATGTTTTTTATAAAATTTATCAAATTATTGTATATGTTCAGCAACATTAAAAAAGTTTAATAAAATATTGAAAAAATTACATCGTCAAATTTAGGATTATAATTTTTGAACGCACTCAAAGAAAGAAGCCTGTGAAAGAAGGACATTAAAAGCAAAAATTCGAAAAATAAACAAATTAGCGCGAAAATTCTAAGTTTTGTTTACGATTTTGATTACTAAAAAAAATGAGTGATTCTAGTGAGGAAGATTTAAGTTTAACTCCAAAGGGTTAAAAAACCTTGTTTCAATTGCCGAACTAAGTTTTTTGCCCAAAAAATTGAAGGAAAGATATCATAAAACGTTCGATCCCTTCAATCAATGGAGACTTTCAAAAAATGCGAAAACTTTCTCCGAAACGGTTTTGCTGTCTTATTTCATGGAAATTTCAAACACGAAGCAACCCAGTACATTGTGGAGTATTTATTCTATGATAAAATTAGTATTGGTAACGAAATATAACATAGACATAAAAGAATATCATAAGCTGATTTCATTTCTTAAAATACAGTCTTCTGGGTTCAAAAGCAAGAAATCAAAAGCTATTACGGCAAATCAAGTTGAGAAAATTTTAAACGATGCCCCAGATGATACTTTTCTCGGATTAAAAGTAAGTTTAAGTTAAATATTTTGTATTTCTTACAATTTCTCACCCTGGTTAAAATAACTTGCTTGGCTTTTGCTAGTAGTTCTGGCAAAATTTCACAGATGGCGCTGGTTTAATTATTTTGCTACGCTTATTACAAATTTATTTACCTATGATGACTGAATACTTTCTTGCTGGGAGTGGTGAAAAGTTTTGTATGCAACATGTGAGCAAATTCATTTGCTATTCGTTTTGTTGAGTCTTGAGCGAACGAAGGATTGAAAAATAGAATCACGAGCGCAGCGAGTGATTATAAATTTCAATCCTTCGTTCGCTCAAGACTCAAAATCAAAACTCATAGGAAAAACGAACTTTCCTCACATGTTGGATAAATAACTATTTTCTCAACTACCAAAAGGAAAATTGCTGTAAACAAGTGATCGGTAAAAATAAAATCTCAGGTAGCCGACGCAAATAGCAACATATTTTAACTAACCAAACTGTGAACGGTATACTGGGCATTGTTATAGAAGAACGTCAGCGACACTGGTAACCGATTCTGGGGCGAAATTGACAATGTTAAAAAGACATTTAGGATGGAAATCCAGCACAGTTGCAGAAGGCAGTCAATTATAGAACATGTTACTCGTACAAATGTGCTTTACCATTATACAATACTGAGTAATTGACTCCATATAATGCAAAGACAGTCAAGATAGTACAATGTAATAAATTGAACATTCAAAATATTCGATTTAAGAGTGGGTAGAGGAACACCAAAGACCCGATGGATGAATTGAGTAAAAGATCCATTAAATAGTCGTCAACCAAGCATTTTGGACATCAAGGTAAGTAACACAGTTCTGAAATTATTTGAAACAACTTTTTTTGGTGTGCATTATCACGGTTTACGGTTGTGTTCAAGATAACGCACTCATAACATTGTGCTGATAGATTTATTGAAAAGTACAGGCGTCTTGAAGGTATTTATGGAAAAGTTATAACATTAAAAACTTTTTTTTGACGTGACAACGTCTAATAAATCGAAGAACGCCGGCTGCACGCACGAAAAAAATATGACTCATTGTAACGTTACGATCGGAGCGAGAGCGCTGCACGAGCGAGCGAAAGGCACGATCGCCTTGCTATTCATAAAAGTATGCAATAATTTTCATCAATGTTTTGACCGTTAAACTATCGTCCGTAATGATACATTATGAAATAAGTGCAGTAAGTTGAAAATTACAGCCGAGGCGATATTTCTAGTCCGAGCCGTAGGCGAGGGCTACAAAAAAGCAAGAGGTTGTAATTATCAAAGCGCACGTATGTCATACGACGTTTTATAACATATTTGCGAGGAAATTTATCATTACTTGACGACATTTTCAAATAAAAACAATACAGCGAAAAGAAATAGCGCCGGGAATAATTTTTATTTGTTCACAAATTAGTGATGCGCGCGCATTAGCGTTTTTTTTTTTAAGGCAAAGGCACAAAAGCAGCCAGTATTACTTATAAAGTAAATTAATATTTTTGTGTTTGGTTACAGATAAATGCTTGTAAGTATTTGGTTGTATATCAGACTGTGCACTACAACTCTACGTGTTTCTGAGGGGGCTGTGGCGGCGGCATCGGCGCTCTGTAGTATCTCTCGTAGATGTCGTCCCAGAACCTCCCTCGTGTCTCCAGATACGCTCCGCCCAACTTCACTACTTGTCCCAGAGACATATACGGACTCCCATCTGCGCCTGCTGCAGGCCAAGTGGGCAGAGACGATCCTTCCGGTACAGGCTTACTGAAACATTTAATTTAAGTATTTTACTACGACGATAATACAATTCTGCATTGTACTGGGGTTGTAATTTATTGTAATTGTAATTACTTACTTTTCCATTGTAATAACTTTGTTTTTCGTCATACAAATATTTGAAGTCGCTGCTAGACCTGAATGTCTCATGAGGAATTGAACTCAGTGTGTTTATACAGATTTACTAAAATATACTGTCTGCCATGTTAGAACCAATCTTATCGATAACAGCAAGTTTTGCAACGACAGTCGTTAGGAGGCTTGTGAAAATAATGTAGTTGACATATTATGCCATGAGTTTTTGAATGTAACTCACCCGTGTATTACGAAGTTAGACCACATTTCTCTGAGAGTAGATTTCATTTGTTTGTATTCTTCCGATATGCCACTCTCATCTGTGGTCACGAAAGGTACTCCGTCGAGTACGGCGGCCGTCTGAGCACAATGTGTTGCTCCGCGCACGTTCGTGTGAGGGACAACAGGAGTATCGTCATCCACGAACGAATATTCGTACAAAAATATTTGATCGTGTCCAGCTTCTACGTGCAGCTTAACAGACCTGTAAGTTGGATATCCCATGAGAGCATCACTGATGTACTCAACATATTGTAGTATTGTTTTTTCCCCTACTGGCTGATCACCGAAGTAAAACTCTTTCACGGTTTTAGCCATTTCTTCCCTTTCTTCTTCATTTGCAAATTGCAAATCACCTGGTAGAAAGTCGGAAAACTTTTTGTTCATATCGTCTTTCCATAATTCCAAATTCGGTATTTGTACTAATCCTTCCATGTTACTAGTGCCGATCAAAATAGGAACGTTTTTGTTTTTTCTGTTCTTTATGATGTTTAGAGGCGAGTCATCCAGAATCCTTTCTTCTCCTGTTTTACGTTCTACACAAGGTGAAAACAGTAAAGTAAAATCTTTTCTATCTATAAATGTGTTCTTAATTAGTGACATTAGTGGAGTATTTTTATAAAAGTCTTCCAATGCGTAAAAGTCATCAACCTCAGTGAGGTTGAACGTTCTAGCGAATGTTTTAGCGTTTTCTAGTGGATCATTCTGTACTGAAATTGAACCTACATTAGCTCCACTCTCTGGAATAACTTTATTAAAAAGTCCCTCTGCGGCCTTCGACAGCATCAACAAATGTACAGAAATGGAGCCAGCACTCCCTCCTGTAATGGTGACGTCATCAGGGTTCCCTCCGAAGTTAGCAATATTCTTCTTCACCCAACGGAGTAGTGCCACCTGGTCCTTCAGTCCGGCATTGCCTGGAGCGTCCTCCGAACCTAGACACAGGAACCCGTGCACTCCGAGTCGGTAATTGAAGTTCACTACAATTACTTTCTTGCTCTTTACTAAGTTTCTAGGTTGTACTATCTCTCCATATCCAATTTCAAAACCTCCACCATGAATATTTACTATTACTGGAAGGTCTTTATCCTTAGTGTCCGGGACATAGACGTTCGCAATCAGACAATTTTCCTGCATTGTTTTAGATGAGATATCTATGTATGGTGTAGGACTCTGTAAACATATGATGCCTTCGTCAACTGCTTCTAGTGGTTGCAACCATACCGGTGGTGGCAGAGGCGCCTGGAATTAAAAACAAGGTGCATTAGCGTCGTTTTAGATAATCTTATCAAAACGTTGAGTGCCTCACCTTAAAGATTATATCCAAACACAATAAAATAAAACAACATATTATAATTTTACACTCTACTGCACAACATAAAAAACGTACCTTAAACCTCTCAGTTCCAAGAGGCACGCTGGCGTACGGTATATTATAAAAAACGTAAAGTCCACCTTGAGGATCCCTGCGCCCGCGCACATCCCCCTGCGCGGTCCGCACTTGTCGCCACTCACTGTCATCAGCATCACAGTTATTCAGTGCTACCACCGCTAAAACGGTTAATATCCACAACATTGCTAAACTTTTATAATCTAAATAAGAAATAAATTATGCCGGTATTTTTTCTTGTTAAGTTAGCGCGATCGACTACTGTCTGACATCATCTGCTTACAAACCTGATATCTTTTAATGTCGATGACCGCTCCCCCCCTTTGCCGCTTACATCCCCCCACTCTTCCTACAGCAAAGCAGCCATTGGCCACTACGATGTGTAACGTCATGATTCCACCAATCAGGTTCTACCTGACAAGGGCTTGATAACGTCATCGGAAAGATTTGATTGTTCGTTTGCATTGAATACGCGCCGAAACCACTGAACCGATTTGAAAAATTCCTTCACTGTTGAGAAGTACACTATCCCCGGGTGACATAGGCTACATTATATTACTTACTAAAACTCCAAGGTGTAAAAAAATAACCAAAAATATTCTTTACATCGCGTGCACTGCGAAAACTATTAATGATAGAATAAAATCATGTAGAACGACTTTGCAGAACACATCATTATTTACAAAAAATGTCACGACAGCATGTCTAACCCTATGCAAAGCAAACAATCAAATCTTTCCTGTCTATAATATTCCTGTCTATAATATTAGTTTAGATAGATAGATGGATGAAACAAACATAAGTCACAAACTTCCAAAAGTAAAGTTATTTTCCACTTCTTAGTGTTTTTTTTTTGTAAGTTTCTTTCATTTGTTCATAGGAAATATTGTTTTTGTTTGTAAACTTGGTGAGAAAAACTAGAGAGTGTTAGAGCGGTATGGTCGGTTTTACAAGTGTGGGCCTGGTACTGAAGAAGATACTGACTATTCAGCTATCAGTGAATTATCAAGTTTAGTGTATGATGAATAACAATGAATGAAGTTATTATCATCAATATAAATCAACCATATGGGGCGCTAAGCGCATTTAAACCACCACTGAATGAATAAGATGGATAATAAATTAAATTAAAAAAAAAAAATTTTTTGTGCTTTTTAAACTTATGTTATTTTTTCTTAGCCTTGACTGTCCTACTCCTGGGCATAGGCCTCCCCCCTTTCCTTCCAATTTTCTTGGTGTTGCTTCTCTTCTCGCTAATTAACGAAACCAAGGAAAAATATAAATGTATTAAATAAAAAATGAAAATTTTGGGGGGAGGGGGCTGTACCCCCCCCCCCCCTCAGCAATGCCCATGGTGACAAGCGACAACATTTCAAATAGACTACCTGTGAAAGTTGTTTAGATCCCTTTATTAACTAGAAAAGAGGTGATGATCTTCAAACGACTGAGCAGATTTTCTCGAAACAAAGCTAAGAACACTCTCGATTAAAATACCTTTCCGACGACACCACTTTTATCAAAATCGGTCCATCCGTTTTGGAGCTACGATGCCACAGACAGACACACAGATACACAAATACACAGATACACACGTCAAACTTATAATACCCCTCTTTTTTGGTCGGGAGTTAAAAAGAGGTCTAATACAAATTTGCCTGAGTATTTATTTTGGGAAATCAACAGAATTTGAAGTAGTCGAACTGTCACCATGGAGTGGTGGACGTTTGTGGTTCTTTTCTGTGCGGCGGCGGTTCTTGCCGAAGATGACTGAATGTGAACACTGCGCAAGAGCTGGTGCGCGGGCGCATGCATTCCAGCGGCCAGCTGTACCAGTTCTACAATATACCGCACGCCACAGCACCTGTAGGCGTTAACAAGTTCAAGGTGAAAGCGACAGGATGACCCGCGAAATTCAAATTTTTTACGTTTTTTTGCTATTTGCCGATCAGTGTCTGTTTTTATGTTGAATATAATATGATACGCGGCCGTAACTAATGGCTTTACTGAGCTATAATCATTACAGGCGTTGTGGCGTCCAGGGAGGAGTTTTTCATATAGAAAAGATAAAAAGAAAAAGTGAAAAAAAAAGAGAGAAGGGTTATAGAAAAGTTACTACAGCGATACAGTTTATGACGGAAAGGAATTTCATCATGGTTACGTTCAACTACCAACTGAAATCATCAAAATCGTCAATACAACCTCTATAAGTTCATAAAATATAATCTCAATTAATGACTATTTCATGAGATTTGTTTTTTTTGGGAATGGCATCTCGCAGTTCAACCTAGGAGGTTGTCGTCTGCTTAACCGGCCTATCCTGTGGGTGCCTTAAGAGTAAGGCCTCCAGCCAGGGCATCATCATCATCATATCAGCCTAAAAGACGTCCACTGCTGGACATAGGCCTCCCCCAAGTATCGCCACATTGACTTTTTGGGGGGTTTTGCCATAATCACCACGCTTGGCAGGCGGGTTGGTGATCACAGTACGGTTGTTACAAAAGCACAGAGAACGCTGCTGCCCATTCTCTGGCAAAAAACTTACAAACTAAGCGACTACACGCTAAGGGCACCCCCTGTGGGGTACGAGCCTCGGCTTAGGGCGTCGCTGGGGGAGGACTGCATGGGGACAGGCTGGATCTGAATGATATCATTATTATATAGCATCGCGGGCTGGCTCGAGCGAGGGTCGGGGAGGGCATGGACCGGGACGTCGCGACGGACCTCGACGGTTTCATGAGAAAGTCGTTAAATGAACTTATATGAAAAACTCCTCCCTGGACATACACGAGGACTGATAGATTTTTTGGTTGTGATGGGTATAAATACGTTGAAAACTATACAATTTGCACCATATTGTCGGGAAAAACGCCAATAATATGATTGTTTTATTCTGTGGACATACTTATGTTCATTTCATCGGTTTAAAACAAACCGTGTAGAATAGAATAGAATATAATAAAACTTTATTGTACACCAAAAATGAAACATAACGGGTTTACAAAACTGCTGATTTTATGGTTACAACGGCGGTCCTATCGCTGATAGCGATAACTTCCAGACAACCGTGTACCACCAGACCAGTGGTCGAAAGCTCGACTGCTGATCATGCGGTCCTGGGATTTCCGTCAATCACCCATGAATCCTATCATTCACGATTACGACTTGGTGAAGCTTCATTACGAACGTAAAGACGATCGAGTGGACACTGACCAAATGGTCGACTACATCCTAGTCGGTGGCAGCAACATGGCGACTTAATAGAGTTTCTGGTTTTATTTCATTTTTAGATAAATCATTAAAATTCACTAAATCATCTCAATATTCTGGTTGAGACTCTCTATATTCTGGTTGAGACTCTCAATATTCTGATTCCAAATATTAACATTCGTTTATTTGAGACATTCACAGTAACATGCGGACAGGCGCAATTGGTTCAGACGCCACATCAAGTTTTCGTAAAAATCACCATTGAACATCAATATTCAAAAAAAAACTCTTCTTGACATTCCCATATAATGATAAGGATCATTGGTGTGATCCGCTTAAACTACGTAGCAAAGTCAAAATAAAAACAGTCTGTTGGCCTTTGACAAGGACACGTGCACCGAGGCTGTCGATCATGTGGTAGGTCCACTAGCTACAGCAGTGCACAAATAAGTATTATGTTGTAGGTATCGGAAATACCTTATTTATTACGATCGAAGTATTAATTTTGCTATCAAAATAATCTATGTGTTAATCGAAAAAATCAATTATAATCCTAACTTCCTAACTAATAATTGCGCAAGAAAGTTTGTTTGTTACCTTTTCAAAC
Organism: Cerastis rubricosa; assembly: GCA_949152445.1. Taxonomy (NCBI): domain Eukaryota; kingdom Metazoa; phylum Arthropoda; class Insecta; order Lepidoptera; family Noctuidae; genus Cerastis; species Cerastis rubricosa. The sequence continues at coordinate 10,511,059 of OX424526.1, read as the reverse complement.
CTAAACCATTCTGAAATTTTACATATACTTTCTGAAACGGACATCTCTCTCTGTCTCTGGGGTCGGTCCCTCATGCCTGAGGATAGTGGTCAGCCTCAGGGTTTTCTCGGGAGCAGATTATCTGCCTCCATCTGTTTTTGTACATCGCGTCTCTTGCGACTTTGTTGGTGAGCGACCGCGAGATCTCTTGCCTTTAGTGTTTCCAACCATTATCAATTTCTCCAGACTTTCGTCGCCTCTACGCACCGTGTGGCCGAAATATGACAGGATGCGTTGTTGGCATATGGTAGACAAGCGAGTTTTAGTTTGGAGCTGGGCTAAGATGGATGCATTGGTGCGTTTCCAGGGTACTCTCAGCGTTCGTCTCCAGCACCACATCTCGAAAACATCAATCCTACGCGTTTCTTGGGCCAGGATTGTCCACGTCTCTACTCCATACAGGAAGTTAGGGAATACCAGCGCTCGTATCAATCTGATTTTGATTTTGATACCAATTCCTCTTTTTTTCCAGATGTAGCTTAGATGGGTCATAGCATATTTTACCATATTGATGTTCCTTTTTATCTCTGCGATACAGCTGCCGTCATTGCAGATTTGGGAACCCAAGTACATGTAGACTGCGAGATCTATGTTGGCGCTTTCTAACACGAGTCTTCAAAACTTCCCTCATATCTGCCATGGATGTTACCAAAAGAACAGTGTCATCGGCATATTGGAGGTTGGATAATCTCTTTCTACCTACGAGGAAACCGTTCTCCCAATTTTCGAAGGTCTACCGAATAATGTACTCTCCTTATATGTTAAATAGTGCCCCCTGCACTCTTTAACATATAAGGAGAGTATAAGATGCAGCCCTGTCTCACTCGTTTTTTGATTTGAAACATAATTATGGGAATATTCAGTGCCTACCCTGATGAACGAACTGTTCTCAGCATACAAACTCTAGACCAAAGCAACGAGGTGTTCAGGAACACGGATCTCGATTAGCACTTTCCACACTTAGTCCCATTTCAAGCAGTCAAAGGCTTTTGTCTAGTCAATAAAGCATAAGACCACGGGGCTGTTGAATTTCCTGCTCTTCTCGATGATTTAGCGAACGTTCAGTATTTTTTCCCGCGTTCCTTTGCCTTTGGCGAAACCTGCTTGCTCTTTGGGTATCTGCCGGCTCAGAAAGTAGTTGGGACGTCAATTAATTACATGGAGGAGAATCTTATTCGCATGCGATATTGACGCTATAATCCTAGAGCATAAGAAATAATGCAAAGGTATAAACACCGATTCTGTCCAGTCTATGGCCATATTCCAGTCTTGCAGGTGGTATAAAAATTTCACTGATAGCCTTTGTGCCTACCTGATCTAGGTTTTTCAGTACTTCCGCTGTGATACCATCCTTACCCGGTGATTTCTTGCACTTAAGAGCTTTGATGGCATGATCAATTTCTGATGGTATATAAATATCAGGTTCTTCTGTCGCCCATGTAATATTAGCGTTGATAGGTTCTTTCGTGTCATATAATTCCGCGCAGTATTTTTCTAGCGCTCTACGACTTGAGCCACATTTGTAAGTAGACGTCCATTTTTATCTTCCACGACATAGGTTTTTCTTTTACGTCATCCAGTCAATTCATTTTCTTTTTGAAAAATATATCTGGATTCATTTTTCAGTGGGTGCTGGTCGATTTCGTGAAACGGACATAGGGTACCTTTTATCCCGGAAAAAGTACTGTTCCTGAGGAAAACTACAATGACGTTCTTATGATTATAGATTGCGCCACATGTCCTAGCCGGTTATTGTCAAATTCTAAATTAACGCGAGCGAAGGTGCGAGCAAAATTGATATCTGACAATCGTTTCGTGAATTATGACAAGGACGAGATTAATTGATAATTTCGCTTACCAATTCCGGCTAATGATCATATATTATGATGAAAGAATTGAATGGTTTTTTGTATCAACCTGACAACACACAATTTTATTCTTCTCTTCAGTGATTCATTGTTGAACTAAGAGGTCTTCCTAAAAAATATCCTTTTATTGACTTCGTTCTTATCTTTAAAATCAAAGCTCAGCAACCTAAGCTTTCCGTCTCTCATGTTGACAAAGTTGGCTATGGGCAAATGTAAACTTTATAATAGCATATTTGAGGCAAAAAAATCGAAATCCTATGTTCTCTTAGCAGGGAAATGGCAAAACGTGGCGCAGAAGCAATGCCCTGAAAGTCATCCTGGTATCGAGCCTCGGCACAGCCATTATCGGTCGCAAACGCAAGCCGAGGGATGAAAAAATTGATAGATTAGTATCTGTAAGTTGGTTTAAAAACAGGTTAGTTGTTGGTTTTAACAACAAATTAGCTTTTTAAAATTTGTTCGTAATTAATTTTAATTAAGACGGTGAAAAATAATTCGAAGAAATTTGAAAAAGCTTCTTTTTTGCAAAATGGGCCGGTTATTTAAGATTTTTCTTTTTTCAGAAATCCATTTACCTACCTACCCTCTTTTGTTTCTGAACAAATGTCCATAAGCAAAATAGTTTTTCTCCTTATTAGCAATATCAGCTGAATTGGTGTTTCTAAACAAAAACGTTATATTCCTCGTGTTTCGCAACTATTACAATTATATTAATTTTGTAAACGTTGTCAAAGAAAATTGAAAAAAACCCATTGATTATACGAAGGTGAATTATGAATGAATCACTTTATTCTTGTCAATTAATTATCAAATAATCAAGAACATCTAAGATTCTATCAAAGGGAAACGGTAAATAGAATATTATTTTTGATTGTACATGTAAGTAAAAAAAATATAACTTTAGATAAAGATGCGTATAAAGCATCGAATTATAAGGTAAACAATAATCGTAACGATGAAGTGGTGGACGTGTGTAGTTCTGTTGTGCGTGACGGCTGTTCTGGCTGACGACGAATGGCGGACAGTGACAACAGCGCAAGGACCGGTGCGCGGGCGCAAGCACCGCAGTGGGGGACTATACGAATTTTTCAACATACCCTATGCCACCGGACCTGTGGGTCCAAACAGGTTTAAGGTGATTAAATTTATCTTAATTGTTTACGTATCCACCTAAACTATTAACTTACTTTACGTCTGTTATGCAGACTGTAGACTAGTCTTGATCAACTTGTGAAAACAACTTTTGTGAGTGGCCAAAAAAAATATATTTTATCATACGCATTATTCTATCTAGATCAATACTAGAAGGACGTATAATTTTAACTCATCCATGATAACATCGAGGGACCCGTGTCATTCGTAGATCTTTGTCAGTATTTTAACCAGACCTACGGACAATCCGTGTAGTAAATGGCTATGGTGTATGGTGTACTCAGTAACAGAGTTGAGCAGGTCAAAAGGATGTCGATCCATGTAACACACTCATACTCAGCTGCATCCTCTTAACTGACCCCAACAGAGTTTGGAAAAAGCTAAGCAATACGATTATGATCAAGGAAAAAATCTAATGATCAGTTTTACGTTCCAGGAACCGCTCCCTCCGCCAACATGGACGGAGCCGTTTGATGCAATCGAGAACCGCATAGTCATATGTCCACAGAAGAATTTCTTGTATGAAATTCTGCCATTCTTCGACATGAAAGAAGATTGTCTAACTGCTAATGTATTTGTTCCCGACACCACTGAGGAAAATCTTTCAGTTTTCGTGTATGTTCACGGAGGAGGTTTTGCCGCTGGTTTTGGTAACATGGTGAAACCAACACAATTTATAAAGGATAAGAAAGATGTCATCGTGGTTACGTTCAACTATCGATTGGGTGCTCACGGGTTCCTTTGTCTCGGCACCGAGGACGCACCAGGCAACGCTGGCTTAAAGGACCAGGTGGCGCTACTGCGCTGGGTTCAACAGAACATCGCCAGCTTCGGCGGTAACCCTGCTGATGTCACTTTTGGCGGTTTTAGTGCAGGTTCCGCAACAGTGGACTTACTAATGCTCTCTAAGGTAACCGAGGGATTATTCCAGCGAGTCATACCAGAAAGTGCCGGGAACCTTGCCATATTTACAGTCCAGAGAGATCCTCTAGAGATGGCTAGAAAATTTGCTAAAGATCATAACTTTGAAAACGTAGACGATATAGACGCTTTAGAACAATTCTATAAGACAGCTTCTATGAGGCAGTTGACCTCAGATTCATTTAGCCCTGGAACTGACTCTTCTATCATGTTTACCCCGTGTGTGGAGCGTGATATAGATGGAGCACTCTTGACAGAATCGCCTCTGGCTATATTGAAAAAAGGCAACTACAAAAAAATACCTGTGTTGTATGGCTTCGCTAACATGGAAGGACTATTGCAAATTGGGTTATTTGAAACTTGGAAATATTTGATGAATGAAAAATTTTCTGACTTTTTACCTGCTGACCTTAAGTTTGAATCTGATGAAGAGCGAGAAGAAGTAGCCAACACGGTCAAGAAATTTTATTTCGGCGATAATCTTGTCGGCAATGATACCGTTCTCAGTTACGTAGACTTCTTTTCGGATGTCATGTTTACTTATCCTATGCTTAGGGCTGTGAAGCTACACGCAGAGGCTGACAACAATCAAGTATATTTGTATGAATACTCCTTTGTGGATGAGAATATTCCTACAGTACCTCATACAGACGTGCGAGGAGCTGATCACTGTGCTCAGTCATCGGCTTGGTTGGATAACATATTTGGCAATGAGAGTCTCGGAACTTCTGAATATCAAAAGATGAGGAAGATAGTACGTGACATTTGGTACAACTTTATTAAAACAGGGTAAGCAATTAGCTTTTTACGTTTAAATTATGGCATGTCACCTAGGTTTAGGTTTAAAGATATTTATTCTAAAAAAAAACTGGCCAAGTGCGAGTCGGACTCGCGCACGAAGGGTTCCGTAGCATTATTTATAAAAACGAGCAAAAAAAAAACCACTTTTTTGTATGGGAGCACCCCTTAAATATTTATTTTATTCTTTTTTTTTGTATTTGTTGTCATAGCGGCCACAGAAATACATAATCTGTAGAAATTTCAACTGGCTAACTGTCACGGTCCATGAGATACAGCGTGGTAACAGAATAGGGTTCCGTTTGACCGTTTGGGTACGGAACCCTAAAAAGACATAAAGTCACTTACATGAGAACAATGCTTAAAATAAATTATATCTAGAGTTCGTCACAGATGTCACAGTACCAATTATTATATTAAGTATTATGATACACCCATCCAATGAATTAACGTTTTAGGAAGGGTATTATTTGCAATCAAATATTCAGATAATAGGGTTTAGAATACATTGAATTGAATGAGTTCTCATCTTTAGCAAAATCAGAAAACTAGCACGGCAAGTGCTACGTTGGGTTACTTGTCTCACTTTTGTAAACGATAAATTAGTCTGTATACTTTTGTGCAGTGCCATAAGAACGAAAATACATGTATTATAAATATGTAACTGTCTAATGTTCATTATTTTTGTTTCTTCATAAATTTTGCTTGTTGGTGTTATTTAGGGGTAGTTAAAAATATTTTTTACTATTTTGTTCTGGGCAACTGGGAGACTTGCTAGCTACGTCTTTACCGCACTGCCTCAAATTTGAACTAGATATAATAGGTGTGGTTTTACTAAGGCGGTATAGATGGTGTGACGCAATCTATGTGGAATACATCTAACTATGTTTCGGAGGGATCAAAGTAGTGACGTAAGCTTTGTTTTTATATGATCCAAGTAAACAATCTACGATAGAGAACTATCCATTCTTAAGCAAATAATATATTTTTCACAAGATTTTTGCTGTAAGGGTATATTGTTAATAAGTAATGAATTATGTGGAGGTTTTATTTTATTGTTTGCTTTTAACAAGATATAGCATATTTTTGTTAATAATTTATATTGAAACCATGAAGAAAGGGTGTTTAAATCGTGTTGAACCTGGGACACTAAATCATGAATTTTGAAATAAAATAAGCAAGTGTCCTAAGTGTATAGAGTAAGATGACCATGTAGTTGAATTTCCTGAATATTATTTATGTAGAACAAAAAGAGCAGAGGCCCCAAGATGGATCCCTGGGGAACGCCACACGTTACAAGAAATGTGCCACTTTGATTATTATCCGTTTTAACTACTGTTTTCTAGATAGGAATGGACCATTTTTAGTCCACTGTTTTGATAATTTCTAGATTTTTAAGAGCGTATATACCCTACGGCATTTCATACAAACTTTCAAGTCGTTATTATCCGAAATGACTGAACAGATTTTAATGAAACTTCCTACGCATAAGCAGTATGCATGGGTCTAAAAAGTTACTAAAAACATTTTCGAAAAATAATGTTACAGCTAAATTAGACCGATTTTTAATTATCTATAGAAACAGAAATTTCCAATTATCTTCATTTTTAAGAGACATTTCGAAATTTTTTTTTCGTAACTTTTTAGACCTATGTATACTGCATGCGTAGGAAGTTTCATTAAAATCTGTTCAGTCATTTCGGAAAATAACGAGTTGAAAGTTTGTATGAAATGCCATAGGGGGTATAAACGCTCTTAAGTAGCAATTCATGACTTCCAATGTCGAACGCTTTTTTGAGATCAATAAAGATACCAAGGACTTTGTTTTTTACATCTAAATTTTGCTTAATTTTAGGAACGAGGTTGTCTGTAGCTATATATGTTAGTGTGCTTATTTTTGATCTAAACCCTTATTGTTTGTCTGAAAGAAAGTTGATAGAAGTTAAATGTTTATACAGTCGGTTGTGTAGGATTTTTCCTAATATTTTTGACTATCCTGGCAACACTGAAATTGGTCGGTAGTTACCTGGGTCCATTTTTGAACTCGATTTGTGTATGGGAGTGACCTTCAACTAGCAATTTGTTGAAGCATTTGCTCAGGTTTTTCGCAATTAAACTTTTTATGCATTTTATTGCTTTGATACTAATTCCATCTAATTTAGTACTACAGTTAGGTTCTAGGTATTTCATCCGCTAAAAGGGGTCCAATAGTGGCAAAGTAGTCGTTGAAAATCTGGCAAATTTCGGTAGGGTTCGTAATGTGTTCCGAATCGATCAATAGTAAAGTTCTGAAGGAGCACAATTTAGTTTCATTTTATTGTTTGCCAAATTCCACATTTTCTTGGGTTTATTAATACAATCGCTAAACTTTTATAATAAAAAATATTCTTTATATCTTGCATGTGTTTGGCAACATGTTTTCTTTTTGTGATAAATTCTGCTTTCAGTGTGGTTCTTTGGATTCTACTTTAGTTCTGTCCTCAATGCGTTTCTTTGGTTGATATCATCAATTATGTTTCTATTTATCCAGTCGTTTAGGTTCAGAATTTTGGTCTTTGTGGTATAACTTTTGTCAATTATTGATTTTATTTTGTTTTCTAGCACTGCGTAGTCCTTATCTTATTCTTCAAGGTTTGTTGTTTCTAGCATATCATGTACGAGTAGTTTCGTAAAATCAATGGATCCGTGTTGGGTCCGTATTTTTAAATTTAGTTGCTTGAGTTCAACATATTTTTATTACGATTTGACATTGAAAAGTCAGCTATTGCCATGTGGAAGTGATCGTCTTTCAGATTTGAATTAATATGGTCCAAAATAGATTTTCTAGTATTCGATTCTCTTGTACAATAATTTCTTAGTGATTTCATTTAGTAATATATGTCCAGTTCCTTTCAATATTCATAATATTAATAAATATATATATCAATGTTTATAATATCAATGTTAAAATGTTCGAACACTTTTTCATTGTTTTTTGTTGTAGTTGGGATACACCATCATACACCTCAAGAATATCTGCGTAGTTAGTATCACCGGGGTTATATACGACTCCTATTTCCAGTGCATATCGTTCTAGTCGTATCCATAGATAGCTGTTTCCTCCTTTGTACTTAGAATCTGATAAGTTGTGTTTAAGGTCATTGTGTATACGCTGAAACTCCACCTCGTCTTGAATCGTTTCTCTATTTGTAGTCGTGTGAGTAGTTGTTTATTTGTAGTTCCAAGGCTTGTGTTTCAGTTCTTATCCAAGTTTCAGTCAGTAAGATAATCTAAGTATCGTATTACGAAGCGACTGTAGAATGCACTTAAGTTCGTCAAATTTTCCTTTTTTGCGTATAGCGAGCAATAAGGTGGAAAAATCTGTGCCGTGATTTGTCGGTTTCTACATTTTGGTAATTTTTGAAAACTTTGTAGGTATTGGTAAGTTGTTGAACTAACGAATACATACGGACGATATACCATAGTATTGTTGATTTATTGTTTAACTAGCTGTTGCCCTCGACTTCGTTTGCGTGAAAATTTTGATGTGTATGGGTGAGGAAAACATAACAGGGTTACTTTCGCATTTATAATATTAAGTATATGTATAATATGTTAAATAATAATGTGGATAAGTTTTACTTTACTACTATGGATATGTATCAAATTATTAGTAACCTTCTGCCTCTTTCGCTCAAAATGACATCTTAGTTTGTTTTAAATTCACAGAGAGCCGATACCTGCAGGTTCATCGCTGCCTGCGTGGCCTGCAGCAGGCGCAGACAGGTCACCACACATGGATCTGGGTGAGAAGGTGGAACTACGTGGAGTGCTCTTGGAAGAACGCACTCGCTTCTGGGATGACATATACCAGAGATACTACCGAGATCCCGTGCCGTGGCTCGCAGTGGAGTAAGGCGCTATAGAATAATGAGTGTAAAAATACCCTTAACGAAACCGAAAGGCACTAATACTGGTTTTCCTTATCATTGCTATATTTTTTTGTTATGGAGCATTCCTTGGAACCTTCTAGTCCCGTATCTGGAAGGTTCCCAAAAAATATAATAAAGAGTAAGTTGGAACTGGGATCTCTTCATAATATCTCCGTAGATATGGGGGGGCTAAGTTCCAACATAATTACAAGGTTTATATACAAGTTTTTAATATAATAATTTTTCTCAAGACCCCAATAATATTCAATGTTTTGAGTGCGTTACTTATAACTTGGAGATTTTTTTCCCCAAAAAAGAAGTGGTTCCCAACAATATTTTTTGTGTAGGGTTACTTAGTTTGATGTACAAAAAGTTTGCTTGACTGACGGTTTCATGAAGGTTCCATTTACTTCCCCTTTTCCCTTGCATTCCTTTCTTCTTGTCTGTTTATATTTGTGTACACAAACTGTTATATAAATAAATACTATGTGCATACTTAATGGACGTCTCTGAGTTGGACTGTGTTTTATTTTTAACAATCTTTTGCCAGCGCCTTAATCCGCAAAGAGGTAAGAAATTATCCCACAGCAACGTGCCTGGGTTTTTAGCCCTGGGATGGTGTTTTTAGGTGTAACCGTCTTGTCGCAGAGGGAAGCTGCAGAATGGGAGAGGGAGATGACGAGCTTCTCCCTAACCTGCAGCAGACGCAAGGGGCGTAGACAGAGGGCGGACAGCATCCTCCTCCGGCCCTCCCAAACAAGTCCAGGGGCGATGGATTTGGACACACAATCGAACGTCCATCCGTCGCCCCCCATCGCACTGGACTCGACAAGGTGGCGCATGATATTCCACGCGCGCCTCTCTAGCCTCCTCTACACGTCTACAGATGCGTCCGCGGACGCTGACAGATGCATCAGCAGATGGATCACCACGAGCCGTCCACACGTCTGTAGATCGATCAGTCTATGTTCATTCTCAACAGACGCAACTCGCACGTAACGTTTAAAAAGGGATTTTGAGGCTGTAGCTATCGTAGCTATTTATTTATTTAGTACTTTTAACTACTACTTGAGTGTGCATCGCAGTAGAGTATGAATTATTGAAATAGGTAAATAATTAAATTATTTAATAGAATTTACACTTATAGTTCACTTAGGTACAACATTTTTATTTTTGTGATATTTATTTTTATGGTTCCACAAACAGTTTTCAGCTTGATATACGTTGTTTTCAGCTCAAGAAACTTAAAAGTTTCCTCGGTGTTCATAATATTGTTAGCCATTTCAAACGTTTTTACGAATGCTGCGCAAAGTTGGTATAAGAATTAAACAGCAAGAAGCACGCGTGCACTCTCAACCGCAACTCCCATCAAACCAGTATATATGTTCTGTGGATCAAACTGATGCGTTGCCAAACGTGTGGACAGACGCCGGACGTCCGCGCCGAAACCCTTTGATTTGTGCCACAAAAACCAACAACAATCGGATTCGAGGCGGACGCGTCTGCGTGCGCCTGCAGACGTTAAATACCTACAACAGATGCACAAATTACCCCCTCTATACGTCTGCGGTAGCTACCGCAGATGACGTCCGCGGACGCATCTGCAGACGTGTTTATTTATTTTTATTTGTCCCAAAACGGGAGTAAAAAGAGGAGGCTTTAGACGACTCCGGAGGAGTTGTTGTTGTTTACACCGGGTGTAGGTTGTTTCATGGCTAATAGTTTTATAAAATTCTGTTTCACATATTGTTTTTCTCATATTAACATTTCATAAAATAATCAATACGCAGAATACTTACTTTGAAGAAAGTTAAATAAAATATAATGTTACAGTATTCATATCATAGAATAACAAATTAAATATTCTTTATCCTTATATTGTTTGTTTTTTTATGTTGTGACCGTTTCTAAACATTTCAATTCATACTTTTCATAAAATGCATACCCTCCTATATCTTCCCGTGGGTGTCGTAAGAGGCGACTAAGGGATTTGCTAGAGAATGGGCAGCAGCGTTTTCTGTGCTTCTGTAACAACCGTACTGTGATCGCCAACCCGCCTGCCAAGCGTGTCGGTTATGATTAACCCCCTAAAATGTCAATGTGGCGACACTTGGGGGAGGCTTATGTCCAGCAGTGGACGCCTTTTGGGCTAAAATTATGATGATGATGATCATCATCATCATCATTTCAGCCCAAAAGCCGTCGACGTCGTCATAGGAGGGTATCATCATACCCTCCTATAAAATTACAACACCGCGTTCACAAAATTAATGCGGGTAAATTCTCGTCAAGCAGGAAAACAATATGGTTATCTCATTAATTGTGTCCATGCCTGTTGCAACCGAGCATGGTTTCTGTCACCTCTCCCGACGCTGCGGGGCTCCTGCGGTTCTACGCAAGCTTAACGTCGCAGATGGTATAACGCTCACCACTGCAGCTACGGAGGCAAAAAAGCCAATATTTTAATCTCAATTTAATAAAAATGGTATTTTATTATGGCAATGTTAACCTTTACGTTGAAATAAAATACCATGGAAAAGTACACCGAACAAACAATATTCATTAAAAAAATATTCTACTGTTGGATAAGTGTGTTAAATAAAAAAAAATACTATAAAAGTCATTGAATTGTGTTTGTAAAATATATTTCATTCTAGTTCACTTGTACTTTGTGTACTTGTGTGTTTTCACTCGTATAGTTGAAACAATAATATTCGAAATAAAAATACAAGTACCAAATATTATTTGAAACATTAAATTTTCTGGGAGCCGAAATTCTATAAAATTTCTGTCTGAGACACACGGAGACACCGTTTTACACCTCACTCCCCCCTGGGATGACGCCAGCAGGTAAAGCAGACCGACACTAGTGGAGCAGCGGAAGTCGCATTAGATCCCGCTCCCCCCTAAAGCGAGAGAAATTTCAATACTAGTCTGATAGACCCTTCCACTCTCCCCAAGGCGAGGGACATCCATTGAGGTTTTCTACATCGAGATAATAAAAAAGTAAGCCAGTGTTAGCGAAACCGATATCACTCAGTGTTGGGCTAGGCTGGCGTGCGGTGTAATGTACTACCGGGGTAAAAAGTATCCAGTGTTCAAACTTAAGTCATGGTCTACCTGTACGCGTATCAAAACCCTTTCAGCCATTTACGCGTTAAATGTACGGAAAAGACATCACGGATATATCAAAGTAATTAAGGATGATATTGATCATTCAGCTTTATCTTTGAATATTTTGTGTATGATGAATTTATGAATCATCAATTAATCAAGTAATTACCACTTTGTTATCATAATCATAAATCTTTATTTATCACGACATCAAGAATTAAAGGCGCTTCACATAATTACAATCTTATATAGAGAAAGGTGTCTGAAATAGGAAGAGCCTTTTTTTTCCGATGGGAATTCATCGAATGACTCCTCCCGCTCTGGGCGGAGCGGAAGGGAGTGTCAGACTTGACTGACTAAAACCCATCTATGTTCCTTCTTAGGGCCACGGTATCTCTTTCAAACAGTCCCGCGGCCCTGGCAGGCATCGGCCCTCTGGAACCCCTTCCGATTTGCTGACATCTCCTTGAAGCGCGTGTGGAACATGAACGCGCCGTCGACACGGCCTGTCGTCATAAGACGGACGGATGGTGAGCTAGCCCATTACTCACCGTCCACAGGCCCGCGCCTACGGTGGCTGGGGGCCACTGGTTGCCCTCCAACGCCCGGGGCGTCTCCCGCGGCGGCTGGTACGTGAGGTTCTCACCCTCTCACGTTCCGCCACCTCCTTCGCTAGCATGACTGCTTCGCAGGAGCCGACGGCTTAGTGCCCCACGAGGCACCGGTAACACCTCAGTGGTCGGGGTTCCAGCAGCTACACCTGCGCTGACACCCAGCCCACCAGGAGCCTTCCAGCCTCCACAATTGTTCTCGCCGCCGCCACAGGGCAGCATGCCATAACGGTTCGCATGCCTGAGTGGTCCGGACGTAGGGTGCCTGCCCTGACCAGCTCGGCAGGGCACCCACTGGTCCTAGTGACGGCGGCAACCACCTCCTCCTGGGTCACAGAGTCGTCCAGACCCAGGATGCGCAGGTCTGCGCATCTGACGGGCCTGGACACTCCTGCCTCGTCCGCATCTAGGGACGCTCTAAGCTTTTCAGCCAGAGCGTCAGCGGACGGGCCACTATTTACACCAGGGATCTCCAGCGCTCGAGCCCCTGTCGCGGTGACTTTAAGCCGGAGGCCCCCGGTGATCCCGAGCTCTGCGAGATCCACCGTCGCTTTCGCCTTCGAGAGCACGTCGCGGTAGGACACGTCCCTCTTTTCCGCTTCCGGCTGTAGCGTGATCACTACAGCTGCGGTCTTCGGGTGCGGAGTCTAGCGTGATGCTTCTCGCCTTGTGCCTTCTCTCCTCGTTTCGGGCCTTTTTGGCCGCCTTTCGCCCCATCCTCCTTTCTCCGACCACCTGCCACTCGGTTTCGGCCATGGCTGGCGGAAGGGGCGGCGGCGGTGGCTGCGGCTGGCATGCAGGCACCGTCGCCGCCTGGCCCTTCTTCTGGGCCGCTGTCGACTTTGGCGGAGCCAACTTTCCGGGGGCCTAGTCCTGCCGGAGGGCTGAGACTGCCCTGTTCCCGAAGTGGCAGCCGTAGCAGCCGCATATGAGGCCGCCTTCGGGCCCGGGGCCGCATTCGGGCCGGAGCTCGCCCCCGGGCTCGGGGCCGTCAATAGGAAGAGCCTGAGGTACAGATTATCTCTCGGGCTTAGAAATAAACATTTTATTTTTGCAAAAATATAAGTCAAGATAATATTTAGACCAACCATATCACAAAAATACGGTAAATAAGATAAAACTCTGATAAATATAAGCCTTGGTGTTTAGATTTTTTTAATCAGTAGTCGAACTGTAACTATGAAGTGGTGGACGTGTGTGGTTTTTTTATGTGCCTCGGCTGTTCTGGCTGAGGACAATTGGCTGGATGTGAACATTGCACAAGGGCCGGTGCGCGGGCGCAAGCATTCCAGCGGACAACTTTTCGAGTTCTACAACATACCGTACGCCACTGGGCCTACAGGCGCCGACAAATTCAAGGTGCTTAATTTTATTCAAATTTTATGTATCGTGTGATTAGTGCATAATCTGGTGTTAGTTTTTATGCCACCAATATCTCTCGGGAATGCAGGATTCCTCACGATGTTTTCCTTCACCGAAGCAAGTGATAATGATACAATACGCATATTAATCCGAAAAATCAGAGGTGTGAGCCTTGGGCTCGAACTTGAGTCCTATGACTTGGCAGCCATACCGCTAGCCTGTCACTGCTTGAATTCCTAAATAATTACGTAGGACACACGTGTCTTCACGTAAACTGTTTGATTTATTCCTTATTTAAGTACATGACACATTTAGATATAACACGTGACTTCGACTATACGAAAATCCATGTAATTTTTGTTGTTTACAAAAAAAAAACCGTATTTAAGTATGATATAGAAATGATCCTTATTTCGAAGAATTTATACAAAATCCTTTCAGCCTTCCATGCACCAGGTGGGCTGTGGGTTAAAATCCGGGCGATTACCAATATGAATTTTTGAATTCATATGTCTTTCTAAGTTTACTCTGGACATCACAGACTGATTGTTGAAGGAAAACATCGTGAGAACGTGTAACCTGTAATTTGAAATCGCCAAACAGTTGTGAGCAAGCGTGGTGATCAATGATCGTGCTTTCTCTGTACATCTAGCCGTTGCCCATCAGTGGGACAGTCACAAACAATGCCAGCCCATAGTATAGAATTGAATAATATTTATTTCTGAGTGAATGGTACATTAGGATCTTAATATTAAACAGTTTCACATACACTACTGTTGCCGGTGTAGAAATATTAAAATTAGGATATAATGCCAAAGTGGCCAAGTATATGCCGCAACAATATAATTATAATAGTTAGTTTGTCATAAAAAACGCAAAATAAAGATATATCCTGATTAATGTAATTATAATATGATTTTAATACTATGTCAAGTTGGAAAGGAAATTAGTAATATGTAGTTAAATGTCCACTCATACTATATTTGTATGAGTGGACATGCAACTGAATATGGAATGTATGTATTCGAACCGTTTCACCAAAATCAAATAATAAAAAAATATTACGGCGAAAGCACATCTTTTTATCATCCACTTTGCCTGTCTTATTTTTTTTTTCAAAGTGACGTTTGAATTTTCACCAACGACATAATTACTGTCATGTCTGGGGAGAGGACACAAAGCACACCAATAATGTCCTGGCGGCCTACTGCCGCCTCTCATACCAGTATTATCATAAGCTTACTAGTGTTGGAAAGGATTTTCCAATAATTTCAATTTTTTTTTCATCATACATTGCTTCATCTTTTACCCACACAGAAGTTAGAATAAAGTTATACTTACTTCTATGTGAGGTAGTAGCACAATGCTTGAGATATAGTGCCGTTACGGACCTCAATTCACATGTACCAATTTTACCGTGTGTAAGGATCTTCCATATCTGCCCATTTACTTTTACGTTATTATACTAGTTTCAAGTGCCACGACTATGCTAGCTTAGAAACAAAGAATTTTTCTCCTTATCTAGTTTAATGTATGTATTATTATAGATACTCTTATATTAAATTGTTATTTCCTAATTAATTTTCATACATATAATCATAAAAAATCGTCATCGATGTATTGTTCATATCTTTTTGTTTGTAATATTCTCCTGGCTGGGTTTTTTTTTCAGCTATCTTAAACCTATACCAGAATCCACACTCCTAAACTCAGTTCTAGGTGTGATTCCAAACATATTTAAAATGATTTTAGTCCAGTCAAACAAATCTTAACATAATAATTTACTTTACAGGCACCTCTTCCACCACCACAATGGACAGAACGGTTTGATGCATTCGGAGAAGAGAAAATCATAATATGTCCACAGAACGCAAGTCTTATTGGATTTTTTCCAGACCAAGTGGTGATGCAAGAAGATTGTCTAGTTGCCAATGTTTTTGTACCCGTCACAACCGAACAAAATCTTTCAGTCCTCGTGTTTATTCATGGAGGAGCTTACGTACTAGGTTATGGAAAAATGAATAAAGCGACACAATTAATAGAACAGGAAAAAGATTTTATCATGGTCACATTTAACTACCGCCTCGGCATTCACGGGTTCCTTTGTCTCGGCACCGAGGACGCACCAGGCAATGCTGGCATGAAGGACCAGGTGGCGCTGCTGCGCTGGGTACGGGACAATATAGCTAGCTTCGGCGGTAATC
The DNA here is from genome assembly GCA_949152445.1 of Cerastis rubricosa. Lineage (NCBI taxonomy): Eukaryota > Metazoa > Arthropoda > Insecta > Lepidoptera > Noctuidae > Cerastis > Cerastis rubricosa. The sequence continues at coordinate 10,495,079 of OX424526.1, read as the reverse complement.
CTGAAGATGTCACTCTTGTGGGTAGCAGTGCAGGTTCCGCATCAGTGGATCTACTTATGCTATCTAAGTCAGCCGAAGGATTATTTCACAGAGTCATAGCTGAAAGCGGTGGGAATCTTGCTGCATACGCAATACAGAGGGATCCTCTTGAGAATGCCAAAACACATGCAAGAGCACTGAACCCTCTCGCTATGGTAGACAACATAAACGATTTAGAACAGTTCTATAGGGCAGCTTCAATGGACTCATTGACTGCTGATATGTTTGAAGACAGAACTGATTCTACTTTCGTGTTTTCACCTTGCGTGGAGCGTGATACAGACGGAGCATTTCTGACAGAAACGCCTTTGAGTATACTAAAGAATGGCAACTACAAAAAGTTACCTATGTTGTATGGATTTGCTCAGATGGAGGGTCTGTTTCGTATTAACTTCTTTGACATTTGGAAGAATAAGATGAATGAAAAGTTCACAGATTTCTTACCAGCGGATCTAGAGTTTGAGTCTGATGCAGAAAGGGAACAAGTAGCCAATAAGGTTAAGACATTTTATTTCGGCAACAATCCAGTTGGCGACAACCAAGTTTTAAAATACATCGACTTCTTTACGGATGTCATATTTGCCTTTCCTAAGCTTTGGGCTGTGAAACTGCAAGTAGAGGCTGGCAACGATCAAATATATTTATACGAATATTCGTTTGCGGACGATAACTCTACCAAAATACCTTACACTGACATGACAGGAGCTGATCACTGCGCTCAGACAGCGGCTTGGATGGACAACATAGGTGAACTCAACAGAGATGAAAGTCTCGATACTGTCGAATATAAAAAGATGAGGAAGGTAGTCCGTGAAATATGGCACAACTTTATTAAAACTGGGTTAGTTATCATTCAATCTTTTAGCATCTCAATCTTTTCCCAATTATAAATCTAAACTTCACGTCACAATTATAAGCAGGTGTTCCTTTTAACTGGAACTGTATGGAGTAATCTATAAGGGATCCGTGCGTCTATCCCCGATAGATTCCCTTACTGCACCAGTAAGAAGCATAACATACGGTAATCTTTGGAACTACTGATCTGATTTCGTTAATTCTTTCACTAATATGAAGCTACGTTATCCTCGAGTTGCTTATGTTATGTAAAATCTGTAACGGTAAATATGTAGAAGATTACTCACTGCTATCCATGTATTTAATTTATAAAATTGATGAAAAGGTAGTGGTGAGATCTCCGCGTAGCTAATATACCAAAGTCCTAAATTCTATTTAATCCTCAGAAAGCCCGTGCCTGAAGGATCGTCGCTGCTGCCCTGGCCGGCAGCAGGCGCAAACAGGTCTCCATACATGGAGCTGGATGAGGAACTGACACTGAGAGGAGTGCTCTTGGAGGATCGCACTCGCTTCTGGGAGGAGATCTATCAGAAACATCATCGGGACGCAATACCACCACGCAGTGGTGCTGGTAACTTGGCACCGAAAAATTTATTTACTTTATTTGCCTTGTATGTCCTTTTTGGTCTTACTAAACGGATTATAGTATAATAGAGTTAATCATAAATCTTTTTAAATGTAATTGCGAAGCACACTTTCAATGGCAAAGCTGTTCGTTCTTGTAGACAAACAAAAATGAAGCAATTGATAAAGAATTTTCTTCAAAATCGTTCGTATTCGCATTGGGATTGCCAGTGTGTTTCGCAATTCGGGTGCTTATCACTTGAAATATAGGTCCTAGTTGAACTTGTATTTACCTAACCACCATTAGGTTTAATGTTATCTAGTAATGAAACGTCAAGATTAAGTGAAAGTTATGTCATATCAACTTTATTGGTGAAGTTTAATTTTACAGATAATTGTTGCTAAAACTAAAAGTGGTTCAAAAATAATAATTAAGTCGACACTGTTTTTCTGACTTTCTCGGAATGAGGGTTATGTTTAATTTGTGGACAAAGATTTAAATAGTTAGATATCAATGGAGCCCTTACTATGTAGGGATGTGTGAGCTCACACACTATATGGAACGATAGATACGAATTTCAGTATGCTATAATGCTATTCATATGCCAATAAAAAAGAAACGTCACCAGCCTTTGACGCGGTTTTGGTTAATTTTGTACCTACAGGAAATTTCTTTATATTCTTACTTATTTTATAGGGGCTTTTACGCTTAGCGTATGCCAGTCCCATCGTATCCTAAACAATACTTTACTTTCTCAAAATGAGGGCCATGAATTTGAAGAGACCCTTTGCATCGTCGCCAGTTGGGTGGGATAAAAATGGTGTGGAACATGCCTACATCAGCTCTGTTCAGATTCAGGGACCTTATTAAATTACTTCTACCGGACTCATATTTAACACATTCCATCAATAAATGTTGTAGGTCCTCGATAACTCCACATTCCTCACAATTGGGTGATGCAATTTTCTTCATCATGAAGGCAAATTTTTTGCATGGAATGTGTCCAGATCTGAGTCTAACGGCAGTAACAATCAGTTTTCTACTAACATTATTCATAAACCAGGGCACGGGAACAGGTTCACACTGTATTGATTTATACATAGACCCTTCTCTAATGATCGTTTATTAAAATATTCTTTCCAATTATCATAGCATATATTTTTAGATTTTGTTAAAAAATCGTTACTTGTTTTTGTTCGGAATATAAATCTGCATGGCAATAAATATACTTGGTTTAATATGTTTTTTTTTTGTTGAACTATAAAATTATGCTTACCTATACAGGGTGGAGGGGACACCGACGCGAAAGTAGTTGTTACTGAATGTTTTCATGGTGTGTTTAATATAAAACAATTAAACATTGTGTTTTCCTTTTTGTTTTTTAAACTGTGCAACTTGTTTTTGCCACGGGCTGTACGTTGGCTTGCTTCCAAGCATTCGGCGCTTTTCCAGTCTCATACGTATGGGGCAGCAGATAATTTTTTCGCTATTACGATGTTTGTCCGATGGTGAAACATGTTCAGTTTGATGGTCTGCAGCACACCCTTAAGTATGTATATACCCCTTTCTGTTACACCCAGTATATAAAAATCATTCGTTTGTCTCGCTAAAACTCGAGAACGGCTGGGCCGATATAGCTGATTTTGGTTTTGAATGTTTGTCGTTGTAGAATTTAGCGCTTGTTTGGTTTAGCCCTAATTCCTGGGTTGGTTGATATTTGGTTGATTGGTTATGATTTGGTTGTTGATTTGTGACCACTGGTTAAATTATACGAAATTATATGGTTTAAAGTTTATATTGAGACTGGTTATAAAATGGTAAATCTAAGCTAAATTAGCACTAAGATGGTTTGATATGGTTTGGTTGAGTTACGCGATTGGTATCCGGACACGCACTAACTCGGCAGTACTTGCGATACATGCATTTATGGAAATGCATGGAGGCAAAAGTGCTGAGCTGTTCGGTTGCAAATATTGCACCGAACATATTCCCGCGCACAAGACGAGATAAACTGATAATAGTATAGTCATCAAATCACCTTAGTGAACAAGTGCAATGGTAAACAAGTAAAATTAGGTATAAAATAGTAAACATTGGTAAAAGTCTTATACTAATAATATGGTAAAATAAAGTAAAACTGTTATAAAATAAAACAAAAGTAATAATGTAATAGATGGTTGCACTTAAAAACAATTCTTTACACTAAAGAGTCTTCCACTATAAGTACACGTTCTTTTCGAACTACAGGCAACGTAGCCCTTTCCTTTTTCCCCGCACTACGCATACCACTGGGCCACCGCCTGGCGAAATATGCACTTAGACCTATGTGTTCACTCTCACTTTGCTGACGGTCAGCAGTACTCTGCTTTCGCGGTTTCACTTCACTTTGCACATTGGTTGACTCCGATGTAGTCGCCACAGACTCCTGTCTGTGGTGAGGCTCCGCCCGACTGGCCCTAGAATACGAGCAGCATCTTACTTTTGTCCAGACCCAGGCTGCTGCTGCGCAAAGGACGACTCCCAGCAGTATGTAGACAACGGTGTAGTGGTGAATATCATGGACTGACAAGTCATCGACCTCTGCTTTGCTGGATTTCAGTGTTTTGATTTGTTCTCCAAGATTGAATAGAGATCTATTCAGACTCCTGTCTTCTGGTAATTCTGTTTCGGTTGGTATCTTGACGTTCACAATGTGGTTTATTTGGTCTAGCTCTAGTACGAACATGTCAGGTGAAAAATTTAATTGGTTGGATTGTTGTTGTAAAGAGTAAAGCGTGAAATCTTTACTTTTAATAAAGCATTTCTGAGTCATGCTAATGACCCCTGCTCGAGTCAGCTGATGAACGGTTACTTGATCGTCACATATGATTTTAATGGAATATGTGTCACAGCAAAAATACAGGTATTGTGACGTTGAGTGTAATTCTACCCATTTATTTTTGCACACTGTTCTTTCTGTTTTGCACCTTTGGTTTATTGGGCTTGTTTCGCAAAAGTTTTAGTCATTTTTCAAGTTTAAGATTGGTTTGTAGAGCTCACACATGAGGGATTCTCTATGATACAAGCATGTGTCAAGTTCATGATTGGTAGGTAAAAGATAAGCATCCTTTTTCAAGTTCACAGCGACGTACTCCGATATTGGTATTATGCTGGTCATACTATAATTGGTTTGTTGCGGAACGGGTATTATCCTGTATAATTGAAAACTTTCTCGTGCTATGAGCGGGAAAGTAATTTCGAAGATAATATATTTTTCTGTGACCCGCGCCTTTGTTCTCAGTAGCTTGTAGATTTGCTGAAGGTCTGTCTCTATGTTTGCGATTGGTAGGTTTAAATCTTGAGGCATTTGGCCATAGATGATTTGTAGCTCTCGTTTGAGCTGCGCTGGTGTCAGTAGATGCAGACTGATTTGGCCATGGTAGATCTCCGATATTGTATCGATCAGAGTGTCCTGTATCCGTTTCAAGTTTTGCATCATATTAATGGTAGCTATAGAGACTAATGTGAAATCTTGTTGTATAGTTATTACATCGATTTCTTTTTGCAGATTACTGTTAACCTTGTCCAAGGCATTTAAATGTTTATTTATGGTTTTGTGTTGCTTTGCTATTATGTCCTCAGTTCTTTGTAATACATTGTGCTCTGCTTCGACGATAGATGTCAAGTTCTTCCATAACTGACCTTGATGGTTTAGGTTAAGGTGTACAAGTTCAATGTCCTGCTTGTATTTTTCTGCGAAACTTTCGTCTAATACTCCGAACAATGAGTTTGCAATTGAGCCGACAGCGTTGATAAGGCCTCGTCGTGTTCGTAAGCGCTCGCCGTAATGCTGGCTAAGCAACAGCTGGTTGTAGTATTGCAGTTCATTGTAATCGTGTCGTATTTGTTGAAGTATCATATTACAGTGACCGGATTCCGTAATTATTTCACATGTTTTGTCGAGATAGCTTGTAAAATCATTGATGGCTTTATCTCCTTGCCAATACGGAGACATGTTAAAGTATGTCACTAACTTCCACTTATCCCGAATCAATTGTACTTTCCCCACAGTGTCAAAGTACAAAGTTTTGTTAGTATCAAATGTTGTAATGTGGTATGAAGCTGTTGTTGGCAGTATTATATTTAAAAACAATAATGCCAGTGCAATGTTGACGATTTTAGGATAGGTGCTATGCGTTCTGGTTTTTGGTTGCGGGTTGTTATTCCTCGTCGTCGGTCGTATTCCTTGTTCTGGCCTTTTCGGTTCTACTGGTTCGCCTTTTGGTTTTTCTGGTATGGTAGCTTCCACCTGGTTTATTGGTAAAACTGGCAGTTTAACAACAGGTCGCTTCATGTAGCCGTTTTTGGTTTTTAGAGTCACTACTCTGACGAGTTCATCTTTTCCTGGATGAACTTCCATGACACGACCCACTGCCCATTTCCCTGCTGGTAAGTTGTCATCGTGTATCATTACTAAATCACCCACGTTGACGTTCTTCTGGTATTTCATCCATTTCTTTCTGGTTGATAGTTGAGTTAAGTACTCTGTTTTCCATCTCTTCCATAAATCTTCAAATAGTTTTGAAACTAGATGCCACCTGGTTCTGGCGTCGTCTGCTGTTTCAATTATGGTCAAACCTGGTCGTGCTGATAGGAAATGCGCTGGTGTGAGGAAATTTAGATCCTCTGCGTCTTCTGATAGTGCACAAAGTGGTCGAGAATTCAGGCAAGCTTCTAGTTTTGATAACAGTGTGGTGTATTCTTCAAACGTAAGTTTTTGTTGATCAATCACGCGTTTGAGGTGGTGTTTAAGACTTCGCACGGCTCTTTCCCACGTTCCTCCGGCTTGCGGCCAGGAGGGTGCGTTGAAATGCCATTCGATCTGTAGTTCTGTTATCTCTTTATAGAATGATTTATTAAAAATATTTTGGAGATGGTCGTATTCTTCTTGCAGAATTCTGTTGGCTCCAACGAAATTGGTTCCATTATCGCTATAGATGTGCCGTGGAGCTCCGCGTCGTGCGGCCATTCTGGTTATTGCGGCTAGGAAAGCTGAGCTGGTTAAATCAGAGACGAGTTCTAGATGCACAGCTTTCGTCACCATACATACGAAAAGCGCTCTGTAGCCTTTGGTAGTTTTTATCCCACGCCCTTTGTTTGCTTTCACTTCCACAAAGCCTGTATAATCGACGCCACAATGATAGAAGGCGCTTTTAGGATTTACTCTGAATGATGGTAGATCACCCATGAGTTGATACTGTTGGATGGGCTCATGCTTCTTGCATGTAACACACTGTCGTATAACTTTCCTTGTAGCTGAATATCCGCTGATTATCCAATAATTTTGTCGGATATTTGACAAAGTAAGACGCGCTCCGCCGTGGTAGGTTAGCTCATGAGCGTATTGGATTATTAGCGTGGTAATTCGATGGTTGTGTGGTAATATGATTGGGTGTTTCATCTCTGCACTTATTTGTGCGTTTCTTAATCTGCCCCCTACTCGCAGAATACCATCTTGGTCTATGATAGGGTGTAATGGTAAAAGCTTACTTTTCGAATGCACGTTTCCATTCTTAAGTAAGCAACTAACGTCACTGGCAAATTCCATGTGCTGCACATTTTTGATAATCTGTAGTTTTGCGCGACGTAGTTCAGGTAATGTGAGATAAGGTTGACGGTCTGCTTTTGCAGTAGTTGGTCTTAGTATCCATGCAAAAACGCGTACGATTTTTGCGAAGGAATTAAATTTGTTTAATAAATGGTGGATAATAATATTTGGTATGGTCATGGTTCCTTTCTGGTGTTTTTTCACAACTACTGCGTTAGACTGTCTAATCTCTAAGCTGGTGTCATAGGTGGTTTGAGGTATGTCCTGGTTTTGAAATGATTGAATCCATGATGGTCCTTGCCACCACAGATCGTGGTTTTTTAATTGTTTGATTCTCAATCCACGACTAGCACAGTCCGCTGGATTTTCTTTGGTTTTGACATAACTCCATTTTTCTTTTGGTATTATTTTGGTAATAGCTTTCACGCGATTTGAGACGAATGGTTTCCATCTCGCTGGATCTCCTTGAATCCATCCTAACACTGCTGTTGAATCGCTCCAGCAATATATTTCCTGATTATAAGACTCAAGGCAAGTCTGTACTTTTTGCATCAGCTGTGATAATAGTTGGGCACCCATTAACTCCAGCCTTGGTATAGATATGTCTTTACTAACAGGCACTAGTCTTGCTTTTGCTGCGACCAGAGTTACCTCGTTATGGTTATTTTGGTTGCTGACTTTGCAATATATAACAGCGGCATACGCCTTGTTTGACGCATCACAAAATCCGTGTAATTGCAAGTTATGGTTTTCTTTTACTCCTAGCCATCGTTTAACTTCTATGGTATTGATGAATTTTAATTCTTCTCTTAAGTTGAGCCACTTGGTCTTGATATCCTCTGGTAGCGCGTCATCCCAGTTAAGACTTGATGACCAGACACTTTGGAATAGCATCTTCATGGTAATAGTTAATGGTGTGAGCCAGCCTAATGGGTCAAATATTTTTGGAATGTCGGAGAGAAGCGACCTTTTGGTTGGTTTTGGTAATGGTACTGGCTCCAGTTTTGAGTCAAAGTTGAATTTATCCTGTTGCGGGTTCCATCCAAGCCCCAATGTTTTCGTTGAGTCTGACTGTTTGAACTCGTAGATTTGCTGGTTCCACGAATCTTTTTCTAAGTCAGCGAGTAATTTTGGTTCATTTGTGGCCCATTTCCGTAAATTAAACCCACCCTTACTGAGTAGTTTAATCAGGTCTGATTTTATCTGTTTTGCTTGGTCCATTGCATTTGCTCCGCCACAGTAGTCATCCATGTAGAAGCATTCTTCTAACGCTTTTGCTGCAGCAGGGAAATTTTGTTTTTCCTCGGCAGCTAGTTGTTTTAGGCACATCATAGCCAAAAATGGTGCAGGCTTTGTGCCATAAGTTATGGTGGTAAGTTGGTATGTTTGAATTGGTTGGTATGGTGAGTCCCTCCATAATATCTTCTGATACGACTGATCTTCAGGATGTGCCATTATTTGTCGATACATTTTCTCGATGTCTGCAGTGTATACATACTGGTACTGTCTCCATTTTAAAATTAACTCCTGCAGGTCTTGTTGTAGGTTGGGACCTCGGTACATGACGTCATTCAAGCTAAGTCCTGATAATGGTTTAGCTGACGCGTTGAACACAACACGCAACTTAGTAGTGGTTGACTCAGCACGAGTGACGCAGTGATGTGGTAGGTAGCCCTCGGGTTCCGTACTTGTTGATGACGGCATCATATGGTGTAAGTTAGAGTACTCATTCATAAACTTTGTGTATTCTGTTTTCAAATCTAAATCTTTCTGTAACTTTCTCTCTAAGTTACGAAATTGTGCCAAAGTAGGTTTAGTGGACCCTAGCTGTCCCTTGGTTTCTGGTTTAAATGGCAGTCGGACTTGGTATCTCCCGTTTTCTAGTCTCTCTGTTGTTGATAGAAAATATTGCATACATTCATCGTCTTCGGTGGACATTTCAGTCTGCTGGTTGATGTCTTCATTTTCCCAAAATCTGCGTAAATCGTCCATATTGTGAAGAACGACGTTACACCTGTATTGTGGTGCTATTGTCCCACAAAGCAACCATCCTAATTGCGTTTGTTGGGCTATTGGTTGATCGTCGCCATCGCCCCTCAAAAGGCCGCCTAAAGCAATCTTGCAGTATACATCTGCTCCTAGCAGTAGGTCCACTGGTCGACTGGTATTAAATTCTGGGTCCGCCAAATTAATGTTTTGTATGTGAGGCCAAGTTGGTTTTACGAATGATTTATTTGGTAAACTTTTGATTAGGTTATTCATTATAAGGACCTCCCCTTCTAAGGCAAACTCACTATAAATCGATTTAATGCGGATGGTCATTGCACCCTTGCAGTTGTTTTGTTTTTCTCCAACGCCGAATATGGTTCCTTTGCAAGAGTGTCTTCGTATTTTTAAGACTTGTGCCGCCTTCTCACTTATTAAAGAAATTTGAGAACCCTGGTCTATCAATGCCCTCATGGTATGGTATGTGCCATCGTATCCTGGAACTTCCACTAAGGCCGTTGCTAAGAGTGTCTCGGACATGTCATTCCAAGACACATGGGTTGAAGTTGCTGCTTGTTCATCATTGGTCACGCGTGATGTCGCAAGTGTGTGCGCAGCCTTATGGTTTGGTTTTGCTGATGTGTTTTGCCTATTTTTAGTTGTAATTGCGTCATGCAATAATGAATTATGTTTAGCGTTGCATTTGCGACATGTTTTATTAGAAAAACAAGGTTTATTTAAATGGTTGAATAGGCAATTCGTGCAACAATTTAAATGGTTGACAGTTTTTAGTTTTTGCTCATCGGACATTTGCAAAAATTGGTTACACATCCATAACCCGTGGTCTGCATTACACAATGCGCAGGTGATTGACCGCGACACGTGTAATGACTTCGTTTGGTTTTTCATATTGTATGATGATTCTTGGTTTTTATTTGAACTATAGTATTTCTTCTGGTTTGCTTGATAATTTTGGTTTTGTGGTTGGGTGGTCATCTTTTGGTTATATGATTCTTGTTTACGCCGCGATGCTTCTAAGGCGGTAAACTTGTTTTCCAAGAAATCTAGGAATTCTTGAAGTACTGGTAATTCCCTGGGATTCTTCACCGACTCAATGTATTTGGCGAATGACTCACTGTCAAGTTTCTGTGCTAACAAAAGTACTAACAGTGGATCCCAGGTGGTGATATCTACTCCTAGGTTCTGAATTGCGTGGAGACATTCTTTGGTAACGTCATGCAGTTTTTTGATCGCCCCAATGGATTGCTGCTGCATATTAGGGATGTTTAATAATATGTTGACATGAGACGTGAAAATAAGCCTGTGGTTGCCATATCTGTGGTTTAGTATTTCCCAGCATACCTCGTAATTATCTGAGCTAATCTGAAGATGATGGATCAGGCGCTCGGCTTCTCCTGTAACTTTGCTCTTCAGAAATTGCATTTTTTGTGCGCTTGACAACGATGGGTTTTTATGAATGGTTTCTGTGAATAGGTCTTTAAACGATGTCCAATGGTGGTAGTTGCCTTGGAATGTTGGAATATCCATCTGTGGAGTAGATTTGTCGCGATGTGATACAGACCACATTTTAGAGTTAATGGTTTTCTTCAAATCGTTATACATTTTCTCATATCTGTTGAATTCCTCTTGGTACCAGACATCCTCATCCCCGTTTACTCCTTCTATTTCCCAGTGAAGGCTATCTATAATAGCCCACCGACTTTGAAGAGACTTTAATGCATCGTCAAACTCCCATTTGTTCTGCAGTTGATCGATTTCTATGGTAGCTACTGTTCTCATAAAAGCTCTAAAATGGATTGTCTGCTTTTTTATCATTCCTTCTAGTATACTGTCTCCGCTCGTATCCCTACGTTGCTGCTGCGGTGCCTGTGAATGGCATGGTTCCCCTGCTTGCTTCGATGTTCCCGCCGTTGCCGACGGCTGGTGAGGTTCTTGCTGCTTTGACAACAAGTTCTCTATGGTTTTGGTAATTAAATGTTTGATTGACGAATAAACTTCCTCCGCATTATCAAAACAATTCTTGGTGAAATACACATGGTTAAAATCGGCAAGTTCACAGCACTTTCTATGGTTGCGCTGATATTCTCTCCAATAATTTTCTAAAATTTCCAACTTCCGCTTGCAGTAATCTATGGTTTTTCGCTCAGCTCCGTCTTTCTTGATGTTAGTTAGAAGTTTAACCAAGGAGTCGTAAATCTACGTTTGGCTGACTGCTAACTGCTCCATCTTTCTGAACTAAATTCAAAAGTGAAAATAAAGTGTGTAAAATGGTTTGGTCTGACCTTATTCTCCTTACGCGACAGCTGCCCAATTTCTTCCAAATTGATTTCACTGCCTATCTAACTTTCCCTACAAACTGGTAAAACACAAAACACTGGTTGCAAGGTCCCGGCGCACAAACACTTCACTGTACTTCGCGAACCGAGGCCCTTAATGCTCGAAGGACCATGTAGAATTTAGCGCTTGTTTGGTTTAGCCCTAATTCCTGGGTTGGTTGATATTTGGTTGATTGGTTATGATTTGGTTGTTGATTTGTGACCACTGGTTAAATTATACGAAATTATATGGTTTAAAGTTTATATTGAGACTGGTTATAAAATGGTAAATCTAAGCTAAATTAGCACTAAGATGGTTTGATATGGTTTGGTTGAGTTACGCGATTGGTATCCGGACACGCACTAACTCGGCAGTACTTGCGATACATGCATTTATGGAAATGCGTGGAGGCAAAAGTGCTGAGCTGTTCGGTTGCAAATATTGCACCGAACAGTCGTAGTCCAGGGAAGGTTTAAAAAGTGAGAAAGGTAGGGTAGAGTAGGTAGGGTAGATACCTACCTACCCTACGTAGGTAGGTAGGGAGGGTAAGGAGGTACCTATTTAGTAGGGTAGTGTAGGTATGTAAGTAGGGTAGGATAGGGCAGTTGGGTATGGTGGGTAGGTGGGTAGGGTAGATAGGTAGGAAAAAGTTCATTGCAACACATACACACAGCACAGCTACAGCTAGTTATAAAATATAATATAGAATAAAAAACTAAAACAATAAAACTCTATCTCGCTACGGTAATTTTCGTTACATAGAATAGAATACATAAAACAAATAAATAAAATACGTTCTTCGGGGCAGTACTAGCTGCGCCACTGTGTGGTGGTACTGGTGGTACAGCATCCAGGTAGTGTCTCGCATAGATGTCATCCCAGAAGCGACAACGTTCTTCCAAGAGCGGGACCCTACGTAGTTCAAACTCCTCACCCAGGTCCATGTAAGGTGACCTGTCCGCGCCTGTTGCCGGCCACGCAGGCAGCGACGATGCTACGGGCACAGGGTTTCTGAAAAGATAAAACGAAATGAAGCGATAAAATATTATAAATCATAGGTAAAGCACAAATAAAAAAAAAGCTATTGTGTGCCCTTCGTATCTAAATGAATTATTTGTAAAATCAGCAAATAAATGTCAGAAACGTTTTAAAATTAGAATTAGAAACCTAAGTGCTTACCCAGTTTTCATGAAGTTGTGCCAAATTTCACGCACTGTTGATCGCATTTTCTGATACTCAGGAGTTCCGAGACTTTCATCTGTACCATCCGTGTTATCCAACCAAGCAAACGCCTGACCACAGTGATCAGCCCCGTGCACGTCAGGGTGAACCATCAGGTTCTCATCTACAAATGAATATTCATACAAATAAACTTGACTATTACCACCTTCGACGTACGTCTTTGCGGCTCGAAGCATAGGACAGGTGAACATGACATCCGAAAAATAGTTTACGTATCCCACAACGGTCTCATTGTCAATAGAATTGTCTCCAAAATAAAATCTCTTGGCAGTATTGCCTATTTCTTCTCGTTCTGCATCAGTTTCAAATTTAAGATCAGCAGGTAAGAAATCAGAAAAGTTTTCGTTCATCATATGTTTCCAATTTTGAAAGAACCCAATTTGCAACAGTCCTTCCTTATTAGCAAATCCATACAACATAGGTACGTTTTTGTAGTTGCCTTTCTTTAATATAGTCAGAGGAGATTCTGTGAGGAATGCACCGTCTGTATCACGCTCTACACAAGGGGAAAATAACAGGGTAGCATCAGTCCTGTCAGAAAACGTATCGCTAGTCAGCAACTCTATTGAAGCTGTCTTATAGAACTGTTCTATAGACTCTAAATTGTCTAATATAGCGAGGTCATTCAACTCTCTCGCATACGTTTGGGCAATCTGAACAGGATCTCTCTGTATTGTAAATGCGGCAAGATTCCCACCGCTTTCAGGGATGGCTCGATGGAATAGTCCTTCGGCTGACTTAGAGAGCATTAGTAGATCCACTGATGAGGAACCTGCACTGCAGCCTCCAAGAGTGACATCGTCAGGGTTACCGCCGAAGCTTGCGATGTTTTGTTGTACCCAGCGCAGCAGCGCCACCTGGTCCTTCATGCCAGCATTGCCTGGTACGTCCTCGGTACCGAGACAAAGGAATCCGTGAATGCCAAGGCGGTAGTTAAACGTGACCATAATGATATCTTTCCTGTCTTTCAGAAACTGTGTTCCACGAAATACGTCACCATAGCCTGCTACAAAACCTCCCCCGTGAACATACACAAGGACTGATAGGTTTTCTTCAGTGGTGATGGGGACGAACACATTGGCAATCAGACAGTCTTCTCTGAAATCTGCATTCTCTGGTAACATGTCAACCATAAAATCGTTCTGTGGACATATGACACGCGTTTCACCGGTTGCATCAAACGGTTCAGTCCAAGTTGGCGGTGGGAAAGGTGGCTGAAACACAATATTAATGATAAGATTAGTTTGTCATCGTTAACATCATCTGCCTAGCCTTTTCCCAAACTATCTTGAGGTCGGCTTCCAGTCTAACCGGATGCAGCTGAGTACCAGTATTTTACATGAAGCGACTGCCTATCTGACCTCCACAACCCAGTAACTGGGTAATACGATACCCCTTGGTAAGACTGGATGTCAGACTGTTGGCTTCTGAATACTCATAACGACTGTCAAAGATCTACAAATGACAGCCGGGACCAACGGCTTAACGTGCTTTCTGAGGCACGGAGATAACTCTATACATAATTATGGTCACCCATCCTCGGACCAATCTCGGCAAGCACGGTTTAACCTTAAAGATCAACCCGTGCGGCTGTTATTATTTAGCCACGAGCTCCTCGTGTTTGTTATCGATAACGAGACGGAAAAATAGTTTAATTTGCGTCATTGCCGTGTCATTCTGTTTTTCTGCAGTTCCGAAGGCTCTTTTTCTTAAACAGCGTAAACATATTCTACTAAGATCTTATCATGATTAGAACTGCAGCCAGTGGATTCAGGGTAGGTCTCGGCAAAGTCAGCATTTTTTATGCTTACGGCCATTGCAGGCCGCACAAGATATTGGTAACAGAATAATATTCAACACTACAATTATATATAAAATAAGTAAACAATTAGGATTATTTTAGAACCTTGAATTTCTCCTGGCCTGTAGGTCCTGTAGCGTAGGGTATGTTGTAAAATTCGTAAAGAAGCCCACTGGGGTCCTTGCGCCCGCGCACCGGCCCTTGCGCTGTTGGCACTATCCGGTATTCATCGTCAGCCAGAGCAGCAGTCATGCACAATAGAACCACACACGTCCACCACTTCATCATCACGATTATAAGTGAACTAATTTTTATTATTATAAGCCTATATTGACCCACTGCAGGGCAAAGGCCTAACTACGAACTACTTCGCTATTTAATATTTTACTAATTAAATAGCCCTCTTTATCTTCACAAATGAGTTTGATTTGAGTGTTTTATCAACCAAATCCGTTTCATTAATCGTCGATCTACAGATGACCCTGATAAGTATTATATTTCACAATAACTGCCGAAATGGTGAAACATAGATGATGAATTGTGTCCGTCTGAAAGATGTCTTTCCTTGAAGTGAAGCAGTAATTCATCATCATTTCAGCCCAAAAGACGTCAACTGCTGGACATAGGCCTCCCCAAGCGTCGCCACATTGACATTTTGGGGGGTTTTGCCATAATCGCCACGCTTGGCAGGCGGGTTGGCGATCGCAGTACGGTTGTTGCAAAAGCACAGAGAACGCTGCCGCCCATTATTTGGCAAGTCCCTTAGTCGCCTCTTACGACAGCCACGGGAAGATATGAGATGGTGCGTTAGTTTCGTCGCGCGATAGTTCTTTACGTCCGACACCATACAGAACTCCGACACCATACAGAAGCAGTTATTATTATTCGCAAATCATTATTATTTTCTAGCTTCTGCCCGCAGCTTCGTCAGTATTAATTTATTTACAATAATATATTCAAAGGCTCTTACCCGCCACAGTTGTATAAGTGCCCATGTAGGCCTATGTGAAATAAAATATTTTGATTTTGATTTTGACCTACTTATCGAAAAGAAAAGAAACGATCCCACCCGATGATGTTGTGAGGGTATCCTCCTGACGACTTGTGCTCGCAGGTTTGGACGCTTTCCTTGTTGCTTGAGAAATTCATTGGCTATGTTCCTCATTTGGCTTTACTTTCGTGGAGGGCGCGATTCTTTATCCAAATTCTGACAAAGGCTCTTACCCACCGCATCGGAATTACTTATGATATGTGGCACCAGATTTAAGTAGATTAAGAAAACAGACGTCGGCGATCCGGCAACGTCTCGTTACGCGCCACCTTCCTTGACAACGACCCAAGTCAATATGGCTACCCGCAACGGCTTGACGTTCCGCCAGAGAGAATTGTAGACCGCTTCTCTCTCGTCTGTGGTCACAGTTTAGTTTGCAACGTGAATCAAATGAAGAGTTTTTGCAAAGGCGCCGACATATTCATATCAAAATAAATTTATTTGTTTATTTAAACTGAAAACAATTAATACTAGATTAATTACTTAACACCAATAAAATTTTACATGACAAACAGTATGGTTTCACCAAAGGACGTTGTACGACTGACGCCGGTGTCACTTTATTAAAACATATATATACTGCGTGGGAAGAGGCACAAGACGCCATAGGAATCTTCTGTGACCTCTCGAAGGCATTTGATTGCGTAAATCACGAAACCCTGCTCTTGAAACTTGAGCATAATTACGGTTTAGGTAAACTTGCGCTCAGTTTAGTAAAATCGTATTTGAATGATAGACAGCAGCAAGTACAAGTAAATGGTGTAAATTCAATAGGTTTAAAAGTAAAAAATGGGTGTACCACAAGGTTCAATGTTGGGTCCTTTCCTCTTTTTAGTATATATTAATGACCTACCCCATTTGTTTAAAAACCAACCACAAATGGTGTTGTTTGCTGACGACACTTATTTAATATTTAGAATAAACAGACGTGCCACAAACCTCAACGACGTCTATAACGCTCTAATGCAGGTCCATAACTGGTTTACCGCTAATAATTTAGTATTAAATGGGAAAAAACTAAGTGCATAAGATTTACTCTACCAAATGTCGAATGTAGTGATTGTGACATAGTATTTATCAAGAGAAACTTGAATTTGTCGATGAAACTGTTTTCTTGGAGATCACGCTCGACTCAAGGCTACAATGGGGTTCTCATTTAACATCTCTTGCAGGACGGCTGAGTTCAGCAGCATATGCTGTCAGGAAAATCCGTCGATTTACTGATGTAGATACCGCGAGGCTAGTGTATTTTAGTTATTTTCATAGCATTATGTCATACGGTATTTTACTATGGGGACGGGCTGCAGACATCGAGTCTATATTTATTCTGCAGAAAAGAGCTATCAGAGCCATATATAATCTACGTAGGCGCGATTCTCTAAGAGAACTGTTTAAGGAAATTAACATCATGACGGTACCTTGTCAATACATCTATGAAAATATAATGTACGTTAGGAAAAATCTGCATTTATTTAGTAAAATAAGTGACCGGCACCACTATATTACTAGAAACAGGGACCAACTAGTTCAGCCAGGTTTCAGGTTAGCTAAAGTAGACTCATCTTTCATGGGGTACTGTTTAAAATGTTACAATAAAATACCTCCCCCCATTCTACAACTGAATGAAACGAAATTTAAATCTTGCATAAAGCGCACACTATGTAGGCAAGCATATTATAAGTTGGGGGATAACATTGATGATAAAAATGCTTGGCTCAATGCCGGTCCTGCTCCACAACCATAGGGTCTATCAAATTACCATGTGAAGTTATTGTGGAAGCTGCAGAAGATTGTAATATATAAATATCTTTGCTTTGTATAGATTCAATCTCTTAGTATTATATAATTGCATAGCACATGTGTGAAAACTATGTACTGTTAAGCCACCATTTACTGAGTATCTACATTTTTCATTGACGCGAATTTACTCTGGCGGTTGAGTAAATGTCATGCTCACTTAAATGTCACGCTGATGGCGGCGGGTGTGTCGGGTCATTTAGTTCCCTTCAATATGGTTGAGGTGAATGATGGCTGATACATGCGTATTTCTACATCGTTCTCACATACTAGTAATTCTCAACACGAATGATGTAACCAAGATTTTGTAACATATTATATTTTGATTTAAAAGAGTGTCCATGGAGTTTCTTGCCCATTCTTCTCCATAGAGATCTACGCTTTGGAATGGGCAACTACAGTACTTTCACAAGTTATTTTGTCTTGTGACTGGGACTGTAGCTTCGCATTTTTTTTTTGTGTTTTGACTTTCAAAAGTGCCTGTAACGGTCTAATTGAAATAAATGCTTTGAGTTTGAGTTTACTATTCATAAAACAATTAAAACTAAATTAACAACAATTCATTAAAGGGCGTCAAAAAACTCCTCCTCAACGCTGTAAGCTAGTAACGTGCCCAAGAGACTGGCGCCGTTGCCACGTTGTATGTCAATACTTAGCCTCAGGCCAAGGTAAAATCCAGCCCTTGGGTCAAGGAAAGCGTCAACTAGGCGATGGAAAATTTCCTTAAAAAGGCTGTGAGCACTCGGACCCCACGGCCCCAGAGTTTCAACCCCAAACGGCTCGAAAATATTGTTACCTCAAAGGTTACTTTTTTACGCCGCTTGAGGTTCTCCGCAGCCGCAGCGGTAGCGCCTGTACAGCACGATGAGCTTGGATGATGTGATAGTGCAAGAGTATCGACGCAAGTTGCGTCCCACACTAAAGGCATGTCTTTGTTTCCTTGAAAGATGGATCTTCCTAGGAAACAAAGACATGACATCCGGTCTTTTGCCATCGTCGCGTGCCAAGCCGTTGGGCTCTAAGATAGCTGGAACGCCGACGGCAACAAGAGCTCGACGGATGGTGTCGTTTAAGCTCACGTGTCGCAAAAAACGTTCCGCACTTCGGTTGCATGACCTGTAACTGCAGGCACTTTTGAATAGTCGAAGAACAAAAAACCGGTCAAGAGCGTGTCGGGCGACTCGTAGTGTAGGGTTCCGTAGTTTTTACAACAGCCAAGTGCGGGTCGTAATCGCTGACTGATAGTTTCGTACCATGCTCTAACTAAAAGCCAAACATCTGAGTCTGAGTCGAGATTGTAGTAGTTTGACACAATAAAAATAAAAAATAAAAATATTTTATTTTCAGACTACAGGGCCCATATAATATTAGTATGCACAATTGCTTAAAACTATCTTAGTAGACACGATTATTACAGTAAAAGAATTTATAAGTTATTTATGGTAAGTTTATCAAGCCCTGTGCATGACATGTAGCTTGATAAACCTACCAATTGTCAGCCCATCCAGCCTTTCCGCAAGTACCTCCAGAATGCCATTAGCGCTCCTCCCCATTCTGCGTATGACTGAGGCAACTTTCTTTCTCAATATTGCAAAATAATCATCAGTATGAGCATCCGCGAACATACCTGACGCACTGCAGTAAGGTGGAAGCCCCAACAACACCCTGAAGGCATTGTTATATTGGATGCGTAAGGTATTGTCAGATTTTTGGGTATGATGAGCCCAAAGGCTGCTGGTGTAAAATGTTTGGCAGTATGCTTTGAAAAGAGTAATTTTTACTGGTACTGAACAACCAGCAAACCTTCGAGCCACCATATTTCCCCTCATCGCCAACGCCCTACGCTCCCTTTCCATATCCAGGTCGTCTTTTAAGTCCTCCGTAACAATATGACCCAAATATGATATTTGAATTTGGTTACTCTCTGTAATACTAAACCATTAAGTTTTATGGGAGGAACGTATGTGGGACTCTGATTGCTACCTCTAAACACCAATAGTTCGCTTTTCTTAGGATTGTACTTCAATCCATGCTTCACAGCGTACACTTCCGATATAGAAAGTAACTTTCTTAAACCACAGATTGAGGGGCTCAGCAGCACCATGTCCTCTGCCTAACTTAAGTTTTAAACTTGTTCCATCTATGTGACATCCAACATGTGTGCTGCTGAGCTCCACAAGAAGGTAATTTATATATATATTAAAAAGCCTCGGGGAAGTGAGACCTCCCTGCCTAACACCACACTCGAGTTTATAAGGGTCTGACAGAGCATTCGACCACTTTACATAATTTCTCTGTTTCTCATACCATAACCACAGTATAAATATGGACAGTATGGAAACTAGGCCTAGTTGTAGAAATAAATACTTACGATTCACTACAGCATTAGGGTTGTCACTCTTAATGTTTTTGAAACTGAACTGTATTTATTAAAACATCTGATTCTGTGTTCTGTAGTGATCAAACAATCGAGTTAAAATACCTAACCAGTTTACAAATAGAATTTAAATAGGTAATCTCATGGCTTCGGTTAATACTAGTAAAAGAAGATCGTTTATAACACGGAACAGTTTAATATTAATACACAACAACTTGTGAGCTTTGTCAATATCGCGCAACCTTTTACAAGTTTTGGCGTGAGCCGCGGAAAGACGAAAACGTTTCGTTCGGTCCTTGTCGGAAGGGCGCGCGGAGGACGCCGCAAGCGGCGCGCGGCATGGCGCAAATGTGGCGCCGATGCCTGATCAACCCGGAGAGGTCTCGTCCTCTCCGGGTTCGTGTTTGTGTGAGTGTGCCGTTTCGAACATTAAGTACGTAGTTTCCGTACTGTCCATATATATACTGTGCCATAACGCTAATATGGACACTAATAAAGCAGGGACGCCTGACTCCCGACGCTTTCCCCACAACACTTTATACGAAACCATATCGAATGCTTTTGTAAGATCCAGGAAACAAGCATACACGGGTGTTTTCCTATCCGTATAATACTTAACTGTGTGCTTTAGTGCAAAAATGGCGCTCTCAGTTGATAACCCAGGACGAAAACCGAACTGCGAGTCATGCAGCTTTGTGTACTCACTGAGGCGACAGTCAAGCACACTGTCAAATATTTTAGCTATCACATTTGCCAGTGAGATCAATCAACTAATTTAATTACATAGACACAAATAACTATAATTTTATTCGACAGCAACTTTTATTTATAAAACTTATTTAGGAATGAAAGAATAGCGCGATACAACATACGCTTAGCACCATCTATCGACATTTCTATGGAGTTGTTTGAAATTTTCGAGTCAAATACAATTGGTCGACTATTACTCGTAAACTTGTAAAGCCCACTTAATTGTGATAGTTTTCCTTTAAACTTCGTTATATATAGATACTATTGCCGTGACATTTGAATTTCTAACTACAATCGTTTAGTTGGTAGAGGGGGGACAGTTGACTCTAACGAAAATTGGTACTTTAAAGCTTGATAAGTCGCGAACGGTTTACTTCATCAAAAAACGGTCTTCCCAAACCCCTAATATTTTTAAAAGACCTATCCAACAATATCCCACACTACGGGAAGGACGAAAAAAAATATCATCCCCACTTTACATGTAAGGGGTACCCTAAATAATTGTTTTTTTTTCAAAATTTTATTTTATCACTTTTTTTGGCGCCATTAATGTGTATACTCGTGCCAAATTACAACTTTCTAGTACCAATAGTTTTTGAGCTAAACTGCGGACAGACAGACGGACAGCAAGTTAAATAAAAGCTAATAAGAAGTTCACGTATTTTGATCGTCGAACAATAATAATAATATATTTTAAACCGCGATATGTACCTCATAATCCGACCCCCGGACCAAGTGTTCTAAAATAACGATAGACCGCGTGGTCCGACTCCTTAATCGGACCAAGAGGAAAAAAAAGTTCGCGTGGTCCGATTGATCGGACAAAGCAGTCGGACCAAGTGTTCACAGGGGAAACTATAAGGGTTCCTTGTTGTCTAAGGAACCCCAAAAAAATTAAGCTACAGTCGCAGTCACAAGACATAATAACTGTGAAAGTACTGCAGTTGCCCATTCCAAAGCGTAGATCTCTATGGAGAAGAATGGGCAAGAAACTCCACGGTCACTCTTTAAAATCAGTATCTTGTTACAAAAACCTTGGTTACATCATTCATGTTGAGATGGTACATTATGTGGGAACGATGTAGCAAGACTTCACGTTAAAAGTGTCCATATAATTAAAAACGGACGGAGTCGGACTCGCGCACGAAGGGTTCCGTACCATTATTTATAAAAGCGAGCAAAAAAAACCCTTTTTGTGTTAGATTAGAGCCTCCTTGCAGAAGCGATCTCTGTGTTTTTGTAAGAACCGTACTGCGATCGCCAACCCGCCTGCCAAGCGTAGCGATTATGGCAAAACCCCCCAAAATGTCAATGTGGCGACAAATGGGGGAGGCCTATGTCCAGCAGTGGACGTCTTTTGGGCTGAAATGATGATGATGATGAGAGCCTCCTTAAATATTTATTTTATTCTGTTTTTAGTACTTTGTTGTTAAAGCGGCAACAGAAATACATAATATGTAGAAATTTTAACTGGGCAACTATCACGGTTCATGAGAGACTGATGGTTGTTAGCTTTGAAGAAAGATTATTTTTGTATGTTTGAAATGTGTGTGTAGTCAAAATCAATCATCGTCTATTTTCTATAATGTCGATTATCATTTTATTCTCCGTACAGCTTGACCAGAATCAAATATTGTACTCTTTACTTACCATATTATTCTACGGGGTTTTTAGGGTGCAAGTGGTGATTATAATACTATAATATCGTCTTATTCTCGGTAATATTGAAAAACTTGTTTTCTGTAAAGGATTTTGTTTTGGTTTCCCAATGAAACTATGATAAGGTAATCAACTTTAGTTTTATTCAACTGAAATGTTTAAAAATTTACTTTGTCATAAACGTCTTCCAAATTGTTGTATAAAACTAAGTTCTCACACCCGAGAGGAGCCCGAGGAGCTCGTGGCTAAATAATAACAGCCGCACGGGTCGATCTTTAAGGTTAAGCCGTGCTTGCCGAGGTTGGTCCGTGGATGGGTGACCATAATTACATACCGAGTTTCCTCCGTGCCTCGGAAAGCCTGTTAAGCCGTTAGTCTCGGCTGTCATTTGGAGATCTTTGACAGTCGTTAAGAATAGTCAGAAGCCAAAAGTCTGAGATCCAGTCTTACCAAGGGGTATCGTATTACCCAGTTACTGGGTTGTGGAGGTCAGATAAGCAGTCGCTTCATGTAAAATACTGGTACTCAGCTGCATCCGGTTAGACTGGAAGCCAACCCCAAGATAGTTTGGGAAAAGGCTAGGCAGATGATGACTAGGTTCTCACACCTCAAAAATGAAAACATAAAAAATAACAATCGAAGCAATTGTGAAAAACAACAGTATTTTTCTTAATTTACTCCCTTTGTGTCTATTTGGTATTATTTAAAGTCAGCCTTATAAACACATATTATCTAAACTATTATTCATGAAAAATATTATAATGATTATTCATTTAGAAGTTGGCAGTACTACCCGATTTATGGAGCAGGTGGCTTATTCCAGTAGTCAGGAACTCGGGCAGCGACTGGAACTTATATTAGTAACCATGTCATGACTCACGACATTATTGCGATTAGGTATTTTGTTAGACTATGGAAGAAGACAATATATCTTACTCTTCAAAACCATAAAAGTCGTTTTACTAACACATCTTTATATACAGTCATATCTTTGAGAATAAAACGATAACTGCATTTATCATCTAGTCAAACATTTTTCACGAGAACATAATTTTATGACTGTTTGTCATACTAACAAGTAGGAATACGTTTCGGTAATATTATATTAACATTTTACTCTCGTAATTTAAGGCCTGTTAAATCTTTGAATACTATTGTATAATTTTGTAACTTCGTAAATAACAGTATAAAAATTACCAAAAAAATTTTGCAGGTGTATTACCACTCACAGATCCCAAAAATGACATAACACTAAAACCAAGATAATGGCGGTTATCATTTTATTCTCCGGTGGCGGCGATTTGTTTAACAAACTTGCAATCCAGTATACCTACTAACTGGATACTTGTTTTGTACAATCTACCTTTATGTTGCCGTGCCCTAACCGGGTTTCATGTTGGAACTTACTTTTATATACTGTAACTAGCTGTCCGGTGCAACTTCATTTGCGTCACGTTTTCCCCGTTATCGCAACATTTTTCATTGCTGCTCCAATCCTATTGGTCGTAGCGTGATGATATAGCCTATAGCCTTCCTCGATAAATGGGCTATCTAACACTGAAAGAATTTTTCAAATCGGACCATTAGTTTCGGAGCCAATTCATGCAAACAAACAAACAAATCTTTCATCTTTATAATAATGCGCAATAAAGAGTTTGAGTTTTAAATTTCGTAGTATTGTAATTGTGTCTGTCACCTCATTTACTAGAAAGATGCAGATTTTTTCGTATTACTGTAAAGGTTCATCATAACTCTGTAGTTTTGCGTGAAAGAGTTACCTACAAACATCTATCCATCCTCACAAACTTTCGCATTTGTAAGGAAGTTAAGGAGAAGGATGCTTTGCGTACATATAATTCCGAAAAATAAAAGACGAAAATGCCCATAGTTATTTATCTAGAGGGATAAAAAAACAATTGCATAAAGACAAAAACAAATGTAGTGGAACGATTTATACCTTTCCGACCCATGGAACACCAAAGTGGTTCACCTAGGTGTTCCACGGTTAACTTTCTGTACCCCTGGATCAGCTACGTGTACCACGGTTAAGTTTCTGTACCCCTGGTTCACCAAGGTGTTTCAAAGCATTTGAGACACTTTTAAGTTTCTTTCTTTTTTAAGTTTTTTCTTATCAGTCAATTGTTTTGAAGTGTGAATTCATTTTCTCGCTATATTTACGCCAAGAGCAAATTTATCTCCACTAATATAATAAAGAGGAAAGGTTTGTATTTTTAGCATGAGCGGGCGAAGCCGCTGGCAAAAGCTAGTAATAATAATAATTCATCTAGATTTCCTAGCGTCCATATCCTGTCTACGTTTCGGTGACCTCTTTGGGGAAACTGAAGGTTTTGTCTGTGCAATTATGGACAAAGTTACGTTGACGGACAACTACCGGAAACATGTTATGAAGGACGGGACGGTCCGACACATTATTTCTGGGTGTTCTCGTCTGGCTAACGGAGAGTACTTGCATAGACACAACCTCGTTGCCAGGATTATCCACCAGCAACTTGCTTTGAAATACAACCTTGTGGAATCGGAAATGCCATACTATAAGTATGCACCCGACCCAGTTCTCGATGATGGTAATATAACGTTGTATTGGGATCAACCTATCGTCGCTGACAGGACTGTTGCCAAGCCTGACATTGTGGTGATAGATCGATTGGAGCGTCGCGCAATGATTGTTGATACAACGGTCCCGCATGACGAGAACCTCGTGAAAGCAGAGAAACATAAACAATATAAATATTTAGATCTGGCTCGCGAGATTGTCGACATACGGGATGTGAGTACAGCAGCCCTTGTGCCGATAATCGTGTCGGCCAATGGCTTAATTGCCAAAAGCCTCAACCAACATCTGAGTAGGCTTTCGCTTGACAGCTGGATCAAGGGCTTGATTCAGAAAGCAGTACTTCTGGACACGGAGCGTTTTGTTAGGAGGTTCCTCTCTCAAGAGCCCTAACCACCTGTAGCTGGGACTCTGTTCCCAATGCTGATGGGCTACTATTTATTTTTTGTTAAATGTATTTTTTTTGAAGTGAAAACTTCTTTAGCGGCGTTGAGCACTTTTTCTGTAATGGGTATAAAATCTTAAACTCGCGTCAGGTCACGTGTCCTGATCGAAAATTCGTAAGACGAATTGACATTAGGTTGCGAAGGAATTTGAACTTTATGACATCTGTCATTGAGTTTGGTTTTCCAAAACTGGATAATTATCTTATGCGTAAACAAAACCTTCGATTTCTCCAAAGAGGTAAAATTCGTAAAACGTATCGTAATATTTCTGTGTTAAATTTGTTATGTAATGTAAGTTGTCATGTTTGTGTATGATAGCGCAATAAATGAATATTGTATTTTACCACATAAATGATAGAACTAGATAATTAAAGCAATTCGTTCAAAATTATTTCCTAACCATATCCAAAAATGCACAACGTTACTATTCAAGTTTTCACTTCTGCCGGCACTCCCGGAGTGCAACCCGTTTTTTTTTTTATATCAATTTGTAAAACTATTAAAATGTATACTTACATTTTAATAGTTTTACAAATTTTTGTATGTAAGTAAATAAATAATTTATCTAAGTAAGAAAAAAAGAAAGAAAGAAAGAAACATTTGTAAGTAATATCGTCTAAGGTGGTAATAATTTCCACGAAGATGTTTAATTTGGAATTAAATTGTACATAAATAAAGCATTTTTTTTAAGTATGTATAAAATTTTTTCCGGAGGTCTCCCAGTTAGGTGAACTATGGGTACATGATTTTATATAATCATTCGTAGTTCATCAATTAGGTGAACTACGGGTACATTATTTTGTAAAAATACCCATGGTTCACTCATTAGGTGAACTAAGGGTCCAGAAAGTTAACTGTGGAACACCTAGGTGAACCACTTTGGTGTTCCACGGGTCAGAAACGGATATAAGCTAAAAGTTAAAACTTGACGAAAGAAAAGCTTATTATAAGACTTCCTAAAAGTACCCGAAATAATTACTTAAAAACGGCAGCGTACAAAACGAAGACAACTTAGTTTATACAGCTTGGCAAAAAAGAGTAGAAAATAATGGGGGCGCCACTGTGTTGTTCGTATGGCAACCCGAATAGCGTACCAATATAGTCTTGATAGTTGGCTGTAGTTTTGTTGGATATTTATTTATATTTTTTGTTGGATATTCATTTATGTTAATGTAATTGATTCAAATCAGTAAGTATTGAACAAGGACGTGTTCTCGTCATGCAACTGATTACTAAGTACCTAAAAATAAATATTTAGGTTAGTACGCGTTTGTAATATTTTTAGGAAATATAAAAAAAATATATTATTGTATATCAAACATATACTATATAACCTTGTAATTACACTCAAAGCTAAAGTTAAGTAGAAATCGAATTTTCATTTACTTATTTATCAAGTCACTCAAGTATCAAATAATCCAGGCGCGCTATACCAGAGTAATGCAGACAAAATGTAAACATAACCTATGTGCTCGATGTTTATTGTTCCAAATTTCAACTTATTCCTTATGCAAGCAATTCAAAACAGCTTTGGGTTCATCAATTAACACTTGATTCAACTAAAAACAACAAAACAAACTCATACATACCTGTCATCTCAGCGGTTCTTTGGAAAACATTGTCCAGATCGGAAAGAATTGTTCGGGCCTCATATTCCGCCAGACATCGCCTGCAAACCTTGTATATAACTTCCCTGCCGGCACTTCGAATTGTTTTATTCATTATTTCCACTTTTCACGAACCTATTTTACTGATTTATGGTCGAAATTAGAAATTTACGAAGTTCGTATAACTTGTTTACTTAAAACGTCATTACTTTGGGAATGTTGCCAACAGACAAAAAAATTAGTTCCGTTTCTACTCTTTTTTGCCAAGCTGTAGTTATCTATGGAAATTCAAACCACGATTGTGAAATTCTTTGCATGTTGATCTTACTTGCAGTGCGATAAGAGCCTGTTTTCGAGAAAGCAAATTGAAAAATCATCTTTCTGTGTCCTATATTCTCCGTTCTCTATTTCATAAAGCCTTTTTTCTTGCTCTATTGTAAGTGAATTTATATTATTTAAGTCGACATCTATTTTTATAAACTATTCATTAACGTGGTATTGGACATATTAGTAGTGCAGATTTCATGTCAAAAAATATATTTTTTCAGGCCTTCCTTTACGATGGTTATGAGACTAGTGCTTCCACCTAACGGTAATTAGTAGTCCTACAAACCTTTCATCGAATAAGAAAGTTCTGATCAATAAAATCCATGATGGCGCTATAATAGGGTGCTTCAGCTACTACATCTCTCGATGCTCGACGCTTAAATCGGTAGGAGAATAACAGAGGAAGATTTGGTTATTTTTGTTAGCTTCAGTTTCTCATTCACATTTGCGAATAGTGACGGAACGCTTAGGCCGCAAATTCGGAACGGAGGCGCGTGCAGCGGCGCGTTGTTTTGAGCGTGCACGCTCGACTACTGAACGTATGGATTCCTCTCTTGGTGTAGGGTTTTTAGCTTGTAGTTAAGCGGCGTGATCAGTGTTTTGGCGTTTTAACGAGCGTTTACATTTCATTCCATTTCTTCTTTGACACAATCGTATTTTTAACCCCCGACCAAAAAAGAGGAGTGTTATAAGATTGACGTGTGTATCTGTGTTTCTGTGTATCTGTCTGTGGCATCGTAGCTCCTAAACGGATGAACAGTTTTTGTCTAGTCGATTTGAAATTTAAAATCTTTTCACTTGTCACCATGGGCATTGCCGAGGCTGCACCCCCGTATAAGTTAGAAAAGCATGAAAAAGAATAAAAGAATGAAACTAACCGACCACTTAAAAAACTGTTTAGTACAAACATAGAACAAAGCGAACCCCGACGCTACGACGCGTGGATTCATTTATTTTTGATTTTTTAGAGGTTATTTTGTCGGGGGTATTTTAATTTAATTTTCGAACAATGGTTTAGTTGAAAGCCATAACTCCGGTCGTGATTGTACTTCGCTAATTATCATTTCAAATGACATCATGTTGACATTGATACTATGCCGGAAGGATCGCATTCGTAGAAGTGGCCTCGATACATTTAACTCAATTTTAAAGCTTGTTAAATCTGCTAAACAGAATAGCACATTAAACACTTGACCGTTATTTGAAGCTTACTAGATTGAGAGTGGCACTACCTGTTTCCGCTATATTTCCTTTCTCTTTTGCTCTTTACTGTGGTTGTATCTATCCATCTCTTTCGCTCATCCCGTTTCCTCACCAGGTGGCGCTGCCAAATGTAAGCTTAGCCATGGCAGTGAATCGCCGATCATTGGCGTCTTTTTCCGCGTGAAAAGTGGTTGTCGAGACAACTTTTAAAAATACATTTAAATTCTTCTTCTTCAAAAAAAAAAAAGTGAATATAAGTGCATTTCATCGGACAAAATTGTAAGTAGAAATATAATTTTCATAAAACTGTTCAGTGATGCGATGCATGATCACTATGTTTATGGGCAAAAAAATATATAATTTGAAAACGGGTTTACCGTTCGACTTTGCCCTTAGCCAGCATTGCTTAGTTATAATATTCGCAATGCAATGCTGTAATGATTTATAAATCTTTTTTATTTTTTCTCTTTCAAACTACCCTCATTTGCTCTAAAGATTGTAGGAACTATTTTTATGACTTAGAATCGGTTAATTTTGCAATAGATTCAAGACTATATCAGTAAACGTTTTTGGTTCGTTTATGTTTTTAATCGTTTACGTACTCGTTGGGGCGTTGAGATAGATTTCGTAAAAAAATCGAAGATTTTCGTTTTTAATTAGGATGGAGGGCGCAAGTAATTCAATCACGATGGAAGCTCCGGGGCCATCAGGGTTACAAACGAAAGGGTCTACATTGCGTCGAGAACGTCGGACAAACGAGTCGTCTTCCAGCTCCTCGTCCAGTTCTTCTAGCTGTTCCTCTTCGTCATCAGCGAAGCCGAATAAAAAGAAACGTCGCCGTCACTATAAAAAAAAGAAGGGGGGCCGCCATTCTCGTAAAGCAGATTTATTGCTACAATTAACTCAAGAGGTTAGCGAGCTACGAGAACGCGTTTTTCATAGCGACAACAACTCTGCATGTTCACCTCGGCGTTCAGCAGAAATGCAGGCAGTCGGCAGTAATGACGAAATTTCCTTATTAGATAATAATGATTATAGGTCTTTGTATGATTATAATGTAGTAGATGAAAAATCAAACGAATCACATCAATTCAAATTTGATTTACAAGTCAAATTAAAGGAACCGCCTGTTCCTAAGGCTCCTGAAAATTATCTCAACTCTTTAAATGATATTCAGCATTTTAATAAAAATGAATGGTGCGAGGTTAGATATTCGGAAGTGCAGAAGTTATATAATTACAGTCCCGGCTTTACTGAGCTGGAGATCAACGAAGAAATCAAACCATACGATTCTTTAAGACATTTAGCTTTGGCTGACAAAGCCTATGGTGCTCTAACTTTTTGTGCACTTAAACAGCGAGAGGTATTACAAACTAGCATGACGGATCTTTTATCCTGGGCACGTGTCAAGGGTAGTGTGACACCCGATCAGTTGCATAACAAAATTTCTGAATTATTGTCGGCTGGTGAATATTATAAAGTGTCTTCAGATATGATACAGCTTGTTTGCGGTCATCGCGCAGAAATAATTCAAATGCGTAGAGACGGAATAATAAATCATGTTCGCGATCCTCTTGTTAAGTCTGCGCTGCGCAAAATTCCCCCTTCCAATCAGCTGGTTTTTATTCCTGAGCGACTGTCATCAACGTTGGAAAAGAATGGAGGGGTTAAGAAGACCTTCCTACCTCCAAATAAAACCAGTGGCTTCAAACCTACTTCGCAAGCAGGATTTAAGAAGACCAGTCGCTACCCCCCGCAGGGGTCAGCTTATTATAGGGCACCCTCGCAGGGTGCCCGCCAAGCGTGCTGCACTATGCCATGCTTCCAGCCCTCGCAGGGCTGTGGACACAACCATACCTCACAGAGGTCGGGTCATTGCCATCCCACGCAGGGAAATGGCAACAACAATAAAGGAACACGTGGGCCTAGCAACAACTATAATGGGCCCTTTCGTTCTCGGGGAACTCACCAGCAACCTAACAAACAAGATACGAGCAGAAATAACAGAAAACGGACTTCAGCCTCTGAATATCCCCCAGGAGGGAAAAGAAGCAGGTTTTGACAAACAAGACTTCAGAGCGGGCCAGTCAACGTTCTATGCCGATCGATGGAAGAAACTTGGAGCACCAAAAACTCTTCTTCGGATAATAAAAGGTTATCGCATACCTTTCATCAAAAAACCACCTCTAGTGGTACCCGATGCACAAAGCCCATTTCAAACAAAGGTATCCGAGGCAATGTCAACTATCATATCTCAAATGATAACACAAAAGGTGCTAGAGGAAGTTTCACACTCTCCGAGTTTCCTATCATCAATGTTTCTGGTCCCCAAAGCCGATGGCACCAACCGGCCTATTTTCAACCTAAAGAATTTGAACGATTTTGTTTACACGGAGCCATTCAAGCTCATAAACGTGTTTCGTGTCCCAGACTTCCTCCAACCGAACGACTGGCTTTGCAAAGTCGACCTGTCACAGGCGTACTTCAATTTGCCGATACACCAGTCACACAGACGATTTCTACGACTAAGTTACAGAGGAAGATTGCTAGAAATGACCTGTCTCCCTTTTGGCCTCAGCACAGCGCCCAAAGTCTTCGCGACTCTAACAAACTGGGTAGCACAGACACTAAGAGAGGAGGGTATTCGAATACTCGTATATTTAGACGATTTTTTCGTGGTTCACCAGGACCATCAGGTCCTGCGAGTGCACGTCCAAATAGTATTAGATCGCCTACACTACCTAGGATGGCAGACGAATTATCTAAAATCTGTCACAACTTCGTGCAAAAGCCTCGTATTTCTAGGTGTTCTATGGAATCCATGGATAAACGAGAGATCATTGCCACACGAAAAGATAAGAAAAATAAGAGAAAAAGTGCTGGATCTGTTAGACAAACACATAACGACGATAAAAGCACTACAAAGCCTAGTAGGTCTTCTAAACTTCGCCAGTTTCGTGGTACCAAAGGGCAGACTTCACTTTCGGGATACACTAATGTTTCTAAACAAAAAAAACTAAAAGAAGACTCTGCCAGTGTAGTTCTACCTGTAGAAGTAAAGGAGGACCTAAATTGGTGGCTACTAAATTGTCATCGGGCCTCTTTGATTCACAATCCGCCACCATCACATTTCCTGACAACAGACGCGTCGGATGTAGCATGGGGGGGCTCAGCTGGATGGGTACGCACTATCAGGACCGTGGACAGATCAAGAGCAACAGCTCCATTGCAATCAAAAGGAGATGCTCGCAATACTAAAGGCCATAGAAGAGCGGGGTCCAAACATGTCCAAGTCTACCGTTCTAATTCAGTGCGACAACAGGACTGTTGTAGCCTTTTTGAGAAACGAAAGGGGGACCAGGTCTCCTTCATTGCTAAAACTCACGAGAGAGATTTTTCAAATCCTAGACCAGTACCAAATAAAGCTGAAAATCCAGCATATCCCGGGAAAATACAACTGTCACGCAGACCATCTTTCTCGTCATCGGCACCCTCCGGAGTGGTATCTCTTACCCCAGTGTACGGAGAAGATATTCAAAAAGTTCGGAGTTCCAGTGATAGACCTATTTGCGTCGGAAAGGGCAAAAGTCGTGATGAATTATGTATCACTGGATCAGAACGACATTCAAGCAATGTACCACGATGCCTTCTCCCAAAACTGGACTTACCCACTAGCTTGGGTGTTTCCTCCACCGTACCTAGTGCCCAAGGTTCTAGCTCACCTCAACTCATCGACGGGCGTCTTTCTAATAGTAGTCCCGAGGTGGGAGAGAGTCTTTTGGAGAGCAGACCTAAAATCCCGTGCGTTAGCACCTCCATTCACAATCCGGAACCTGCATTCACAGCTGATAGATACGGTGACAGGCCTCCCACCCCCAAGAGTACGGGAGATGACGTTAGAAGTATGGAAATGTGGGGGTGGTCCCAGACCTTAGTTGAATGGAATGAAGCTCAGTTACAGCTCTTAAAATCCTCTTGGCGGCCATCAACCAAAAAGACTTATCGAGTAGCATGGAATAGGTGGCTCACATGGACAAAAACGCATAATTAAACCCCTTCCAACCAACAGGTCCAGTTTTGGCTCGTTATCTTGCAGATTTGAGTCTTATAGAGGGGTTAGCTTATAAAACTATTTTACTACATAAATCTGTGGTCTGCACGCTAAGCAACCCTGACGAATCTGCCAAATTAAGTTCTCACGTTTTAGTTACTCATATATTAAAGTCTATTGCATTAAAAAACCCAATAGCTCAAAAATCTATAGTATGGAACGTCGACAAACTAGCAGAGTTTATGGGAAGCTATTCTGTAGACGCGAATAATGTATTTGCTACTTGTAGACACACGGCAACTTTGTTACTCCTTTGTTGCGGCAGAAGAGTTCATGATCTAACTCTACTAGCTGTGGACTCAAAACACCTGTTAGAAAATACTGAATGTCTGATCCTATGGCCAATGTTTGGATCCAAAACAGATACTGCCGATTATAGACAGTCTGGTTGGAGACTATCCCCTAATCCTACTAACGAGAATTTAGACCCTGTACTTTGGGTGAAAAGAACTATATCTATACTAAAAGATAAACGCCAGACAGGGTGTCTTAATAATCTTTTTCTCAATTTTAGAGGAAAATCAAGGGTCGCTTCTCGAACAGTCATAGCGGGTTGGGTCAAATCTCTATTGTTAGAAGCAGGAGTGAGTGCTTCGCCGGGCAGTCTTAGGTCTGCTGTAGCCTCTAGGAACTGGGTTAACAACTACTCCTTAGATGAAATACTATCTAGAGGTAATTGGAGATCGCAAAATACATTCGCCCGCTATTACTGTAGAGAAGTGATGCCATGTATGCCAGCCAGTTCTAGTTGTAATGTATCTAGAACGTTTAACCCTATTATTTAAAGTACATAGAATTTAACCAAAAAACAGGGCTTTATGAGATGTTTATGTATTTGCATAATATTCTAGAAACAAATGAAGATGGCTTACGTTTAGTCTATCCTATAATGTGATTGATATTTAAAAAGTTAAAAGTTTAAAGTGTTAGTTCCTTTTATTGTAATGGAAATTTGTTCATCATACTCTATAATAAATATACGTATCCTCTACCTATTATAATGATATTTTTCTGTATGAACATGTATGTGTATTGAATAATTCATTCAATTAAACTGTATTTCTCGCTATGCGCATCTAGTTTTACTAATAACTTAATTCCACGTTCACATTGGCGTCATTTCCCACCAGGTGATAACAAACACGTCTCAATCTAGTAAGCTTCAAATAACGGTCAAGTGTTTAATAGCAGTGTTTTACCTTAAAATAAAACACATATTAAATACTTACCTTATTTGAAGCTTACCTTTAATTTCTACCTGGTGAAGATTTTCGACACAATGATCGGCGATTCACTGCCATGGCTAAGCTTACATTTGGCAGCGCCACCTGGTGAGGAAACGGGATGAGCGAAAGAGATGGATAGATACAACCACAGTAAAGAGCAAAAGAGAAAGGAAATATAGCGGAAACAGGTAGTGCCACTCTCAATCTAGTAAGCTTCAAATAAGGTAAGTATTTAATATGTGTTTTATTTTAAGGTAAAACACTGCTATTTTACTGACTGCACAAGCAGCATTTTAAAAAATATATACAAAAAAAAATGTTTTGAAAATAAAACAAAATATATATTGCAGAGATTAAATATACCTAAACAAGTAGTACGAAAATCATTAGAAAATACCGAAAAAATTGTAACTATGTTCAATATTGTATATTGTAAATTCTATTATAACCAATTCGACATCAGTGAATCTCTTGCAATGTCTACGTAATGTCTAAAGATTTATCAAAATGTTAATTTTTATTTTATTTTTCATTTATTTAATCAATATCTGATGTGTTTTTAATTTTAATTCTTTTAAACTTTTTCAATATATTTTAATAGTATTATAATTTTGTTAGCTTAGATGTAAATTCAATTATGCATGCTGTGGTCTCCTGTAAGTGAAGGAGTTCACCTACGTGATACTTTTAAGTCCATTATTTATTTCACATGATCTGTGTACATCCTTTGTTGGAGATCCTAAATAAATAAATAAATAAATAAATATTTATTTGTTCAAATGAAAGCGTATAATCATTATAATCTCCAGCGCCTTAGCCCTCTGCGTGGTGGTACAGCATCCCGGTAATACCCCTGGTATATGCCATCCCAGAAGTTAAAGCGTTCTTCTAAGAGCACCCCACGTAGTTCCACGTTATCATTCAGCACCATGTGTGGTAACCTGTTTGCGGCTGCTGCCGGCCACGCAGGCAGCGATGAATTATCAGGTATCGGCTTACTGTAAAATTTTAAAAAATAAACTTAAATGGCACCCGTTCGTATCTATATACATAGGTATAAATGATAAACTATATAAGTAATAATGATGGTATCATCATCATCTGTATAGCGTTTTCCTAACTTTATTAGGGTCGGCTTGCAGTTTTACCATAAAATTAGCAGTTTTATAAGCCCGTTAAGTTTCATTTTTGATGTACAATAAAGTTTTAGTCTATTCTATTCTACCGATTGCAGCTGAATTGCAGTATTAAACTTCAAGGTTAAAACCTAAATGCTTACCCAGTTTTAATAAAGTTGTGCCAAATTTCACGCACTATCTTCCTTATCTTTTGATGTTCAGGAGTTTCAAGACTTTCATCTTCACTATCCAACCAAGCACCTGACTGAGCGCAGTGATCAGCTCCTCGCACATCAGTATAAGGCACTGGGGGAACGTTCTCGTCCACAAACGAATATTCATACAAATATACTTGATTGTTACCAGCCTCGGCGTGCAGCTTCACAGCCCTAAGCATAGGATAAGTAAACATGACATCGGAAAAGAAGTCGACGTAATTGAGTATAGTATCTTTTTCAACAGGATTGTCTCCGAAATAATATTTCTTTACCGTTTTGGCGACTTTTTCTCGTTCTTCATCAGAGTCAAACTTAAGGTCACCTGGTAAGAAATCAGAAAAGTTTTCGTTCATCAAATGCTTCCAAGTTTCAAAGAATCCAATACGTAACAGTCCTTCCATGTTCGCGAAACCATACAACATAGGTAACTTTTTGTAGTTACCTGTTTTTAGGATAGTCAGAGGAGATTCTGTCAGGAGTGCCCCATCTGTTTCACGTTCCACACAGGGGGTAAACATGAAAGTAGAATCAGTCCCGTCAGCAAACATATCAGAGGTCAACAATTCCATTGAGGCTGTCTTATAGAACTGTTCTAAAGCGTTTATATCGTCTACGTTAGTAAAGTTATGATTTTTAGCGAACGTTCTGGCAATCTCTAGAGGATCCCTCTGGACTGTTAATACGGCCATGTTCCCAGCACTTTCTGGGATGGCTCGATGGAATAATCCTTCGGTTACTTTAGACAGTATTAGAATATCCACTAATGCGGAACCTGCACTGAAACCTGCAAGAGTGACATCTTCAGGGTTACCGCCAAAGCTAGCTATGTTATCTTGTACCCAGCGCAGCAGCGCCACCTGGTCCTTCAGACCAGCATTGCCTGGTGCATCGTCGGTGCCGAGACAAAGGAATCCATGAACACCCAGGCGATAGTTGAACGTGACCATGATGACATCTTTCTTTTCCTTTATAAACTGTGTTCCTGATGCCGAGTTACCAAATCCCGTCGAAAAACCTCCCCCGTGAGTATACACTAGAACTGAAAGATTTTCCTCGGAGGTGTCGGGAACAAATACACTAGCAGTTAGACAATCGTCTTTCATCTCAACGGTGCCTGGCAGTGATTGTAATATGGCATCGTTCTGTGGGCATATAATTATGCGGTCATCGGTTGCATCAAACGGCGCCGTCCATGTTGGCGGTGGGAGCGGTTCCTGGAATGTAAAAGTAAATTAAATAAGTACTTGATTTGTTTATTGTCATAAACATCTGTCAAGTCTTTTTCCACTAATGTTAGCATTAGCTTAACGGATGAAACGTAATGCTAGAATTTTATATGTACCAAACGACTGCCCAACTAACCTAGCTGGGTTGTGGAAGTCACATAGGCAGTATTTTGGGTAACACGATAGCTCTTGGTAGGACTGAGTCAAACTCTCGGGAAATGGACTAATCGTAACGACTATCAAAGATAGACAACCGAGACCAACTGCGTATCGTGCTTTCCTAGGCATGAACGGACTTTGGCATGTAATGAGATCGGTCACACATCCACTGGCTGACTTTTGCAGGCGGCACGAGAAGGTGGAGCCAGTCAAATTTTAGAGTAATCAAGGCTAGCACATGGCCTTGGCATAGCAGACATAATCCTAATTTTAATCCTAAATTCCTAAATAATATTATAAATGCGAAAATAAGTTTGTTGCTGTTTCAGGCTTAAACCACTGAACGGATCATCCTGAAATTTGCAGATACGTTGTCAGGTATACAGAAACGGACACAGGGTACTTCGTGAACAGTACTTTTAAAAGTACCGTTCACAAAGAAAACAACAATAGCATTGTTATGCTAATAACAATGTGTTTTAAGGTGCAGTGTGCAAATCGCGCCCAAACGCGTGCGAAGCCGCGCGCAAAAGCGAGTTTAATAATAATTGTAGCAATTCATATAACCACCTTGAATTTGTTTTCACCTGCAGGTGCTGTGGCGTAGGGTATGTTGTAGAAGGTGTACAGTCCACCGTTGTGGTGTTTGCGCCCACGCACCGGTCCTTGCGCTAATCTCACTTCCCGCCATTCATCGTCAGCGAGAACAGCCGTCACGCACAACAGAACCACAAACGTCCACCATTCCATTGTTTCGACTATGGATTACCTTACAATTCGATTCTAATATTTATATAGGCATCTTTATCTTTTGGCACACGATTTTTTGGTTGCGAACTTCACTAATAATCAAAAACTTTTCGTCTAATCAGGAATATCTAAGATGTTTGAAATGGATACAGTAGATCCGTATTCGTTTATGTAATCTTAGATTTTCCTGATTATATAGTAATTGATTTTAATGACTTTATATTTTGTTTATTTTTTTGTTTAGTCACCTTATTGTAAAATAAAAGGGTAGTTCAGTATATACTTTGTTTATTTATTACAAAAAATCATAGAATAGCAATAACTACTTTAAAATAATTTAATAGCATTTTAACAATATTTATCAAAATCAACATGAATTTATACAATTTAAATATTATCAAAAATAAATATTACAAGACCAGCTTACTTGATAACAGTTGATGATAACTCCACGAACGTCGTACACAAAGAGCGCTCGCAACGTTTTTTTTTTTTTTTTTTATGAATGGCATCTCGCAGTTCAACCTAAGAGGTTGTCGTCTGCTTAACCGGACTATCCTGTGGGTGCCTTAAGAGTAAGGCCTCCAGCCAGGGCATACAAACTTACAAACTAAGCGACTATACGCTGAGGGCACCCCCTGTGGGGTACGAGCCTCGGCTCAGGGCGTCGCTGGGGGAGGACTGCATGGGGACAGGCTGGATCTGAATGATATCATTATTTAGGGGCTGATTTAAAACTACTGGCACAGCATCGCGGGCCGGCTCGAGCGAGGGTCGGGGAGGGCATGGACCGGGACGTCGCGACGGACCTCGACGGCGAGGTCGGAAAGACGGCGGTTTGTGTCTGTACTTATTAAGAGTGCTAGTCTCTTTACTACTCTCCTGGAGGAGGGTGATAGCATCATCGGGAGTGACGAGGGTATGCCGAGGACGGCGTACTGTACTAATGCGCGAGGGTTCGTAACGGGCGGCCGCTGCGATCAGGGGATTACGGTGTTTAATGGCGTTATCGAAGAAACGCTTCGAAAGACGTTTCATAAACTGAAGGACGGTGGGCATTCTAAGGTCTACGTGTAGACGGTCGTTACGGACATAAAAAGGGGCTCCCGTGACTCTACGTAAGAACCGGTTCTGCAAGGTTTGCATCCTATGGATGTATTTAGGCTTG
Source organism: Cerastis rubricosa (assembly GCA_949152445.1). Taxonomy (NCBI): domain Eukaryota; kingdom Metazoa; phylum Arthropoda; class Insecta; order Lepidoptera; family Noctuidae; genus Cerastis; species Cerastis rubricosa. The sequence goes on along the minus strand of OX424526.1, from coordinate 10,456,902 downwards.
GTGTGAGCGTACACGACGCAAGCGTACGTCATAATGGGGCGGATCACCGCGGTATAAAGGCGCAACTTGCACTTGAGTGACAACTTGCTTTTTGCCGAGATCATGAAATGAAGCCTACCCATAGCAAAGGCAGCTCGGTCGCGAGCTGCTTTGATGTGCGCCGCGAAAGACAGGTGGTTGTCAAGTAAGACTCCTAAGTACTTGGCTTGCTTCTCCCAAGGGACAGGCTTACCGTACATAGTGATCGGGCTGAGCGCGGGTGGCTTATTCTTACGCGGTTTAGAGAAAAGAACTGCCTGGCTCTTGTCGGGGTTCACCTCGATTCTCCATTTCCGGAACCAAGCGCCTAAGACGTTGGCTGAGGTTTGGAGGGTGCTGTAAATAGCGTCGTGACTACGGCCAGTGTAATAGATGGCCGTGTCGTCCGCGAACAGGGCTAACTGTGCCTTCTTGCTCTTGGGGATGTCACTGGTGAACAGAGTAAAGATAAGGGGAGAGAGCGGGGAGCCCTGAGGGACTCCGGCTCTAATGGGGTGGGGGGAAGACAGTGCCTTCCCGATGCGATAGCGGAAGGTGCGATCCGACAAAAAGTCTCGTAAGATGAGCACGAGACGGTCTGGCACTCCCAGTTTGTACAGCTTATATAATAAGCCGTTGTGCCAGACTTTGTCGAATGCCTTTGCTATGTCGAAAAACAACACACCCGTCATCGCTCCACGCTGGAAGCCAGCGCTCAAGTGTTCTACGATGCGGTGGGCCTGTTGAATGCAAGAGTGTCCGGTCCTGAAGCCGAACTGTTCGTTGGGGATGAGACTCTTAGCCTCGGCGAAGTCTTTGAGTCGCTTATACATAAGTCTCTCGTAGATTTTACCGAGTGCATTCAGGAGACTGATATGTCTGTAGCTCGAAGGCTCAGACTTGGGTTTGCCTGGCTTGGCGAAACCGATGACAGTGGCCTCTTTCCATATTTGGGGAAACGCGTTGTTGCTCAGGGCGCCATTGAAGATGGCCGCCATTAACACGACGAGCTGAGCGGGGAGGAGTTTGAACACCCTATTGGTGATTCCGTCGGAGCCGGGTGCTTTCCGCGGTTGAAGTTTGTTAATGATGTCTTGCACTTCGTCAGCTGTGACCGGAGGCAGAGGATCATCAGGGTCTTCTTCGGGGGGCAGGGCGGCTCTACGTTCGACGAATGCGTTCACCTCATCGAGATGTCGCTTGTCTACTGGTTGCGAGCTGGGGGAGCACTGGGACTCCAGGCTGTCGGCTAGGCATTCGGCCTTCTCAGAGTCGTCGAATGCGACGCTCTTATCGGGTCGGGTGAGGGGAGGCATCGAAGCCTCTTCGGTGGAGCGCATCTTGCGTTGCAGCTGCCAGAAGGCTAGGTGGGTAGGCTCGAGTTCGCTTAGCGTTTTTTCCCATTGATTATTACGAAGCTCACTGGTGCGATCCTTTACAGCACGCTGTAAATTACGCATGTGGGCTTTGTTTGCCTCGCAGGGAAAGCTGCTGTAGGCACGGATGGCCGCGTTCTTTTCGTTTATCAGTTCACGTACGTCAGCGGGTAGTATCCAGCGTTGATCGCTCATTGCTGGGACTTCCCGTGAGCAGTCCTTCAGTACGGATTGCACGTGTTCTGTAAACGAGTTGATGGCGGCCGTCGTGTCTGCGACTGAGACTATGTGGTCGGGGATGGCCTCTAGGTGAGGCGACGTGGTGGATTTCAGCTTTTCGCTGACTTTCCTCCAGTCGGTTATCACTTGGGTCGGCGGGGGCTGGCTGGGGTCAGAAGGACCCGAGCGAGGAACTAAGTGCATGAGCACTGGTCGATGATCTGAGTTAAGCTCATGTAAAGTCTCGATGGAATGCAACTTAAGGTTGACATTCTTGAGTAGCGCTATGTCGAGAACGTCCGAACGTTGGTCGGGGTCGTGGGGATAGTGGGTGTGCTCCATAGGAGCGATGGGATCGAAGTTGAGGGACTCGCCCAGGTTATACAAGTGACGTCCTCTGGCAGAGGTCGTCGTGCTGTTCCAGGCGGGGTGTTTGGCGTTGAGGTCGCCCGCTATGATAACGGAGTCGCTCAAGCCGAAGAGGACGGCAAGGTCTTTGGTGAACAAAGTGTGCTCCTCGGACGTGCCGCCGGGAGGGATGTACGCAGAGGCGATAGTGATCGGTTGATGGCCGGTCATGCCTAGTCGACACACTGAGGTCTCGAGTAGAGACTCCATGGGAGGGGGATCTAAGGGGATGCAATGCAGTTCTTTCCTATAATAGATTAGCGTCCCGCCCTTGTGGCAACGTGACCGATCGTTGCGAACTATGCGATAGTTGGCAATTCTCGGATCGCGGTGACTGGGCTTGAGGAAGGTCTCCTGTACGAGGAGGATATCAATTTGATGGTCGCGGAGGAAGGTGGCGATCTCATCACGCTGGCCTCTAATGCCATTGGCATTAAAGTACCCTAATTTTAGGGATCGGGGTTTGGTGCACGTTAATCTCGTATTATCCATTGGAGTTAGTCGAGGTTAAGGTTGCGGAGGAGGTCGCCTAACTTGAGTAGGGACTTGAGGATAATTTTAAGTTTATCGCCACCAGTGTTAGCCGCCCTGAGATCAGCCGCCATGCGGTCTGCTTCGGGGGTGACTAACTCTGCTAGCGACTCTAAAATTACGTTGTGAGAGGGGTCCACGGCCGCGGGGCCGGGTGGCGTGGGACGAGCGGGCGACGGTGCGCTCGCTTGGGCCGCGGGAGTGGGGACAGGGGCATCTAATAGCCCGGGGATGGGGTTGGACTTTGCTTTACTGAGAGCCGGGAAGGCTTTCTGGTGGTTCAGCGTGGTCCAGGGAGAGGGCCTCTGAGGGCTGAGTCTCTCCGGCATCTGGGCAGAGGGTAGCCTCACCGATGGGCTTTCTCTTTGTTGGCGGGCGCTTGCACGCTTCACCAGGTTAGAGGAGGAGCCTTTGGGGGCTTTTGAGCAGCCGCGGTAGTTGGCCGTGTGGCCCGACTGGCCGCAAAGCACACAGCTCGGTGGCTCCGTGCAAAGCGACTTGTCTTTGGGACGGGGGCAGTCTGCCGTGCCATGGTCGCCTAGACACTTTACGCATCTGTGCGGTGCATGGCAGTTGGCTTGGCTGTGACCGTACATCTGGCAGCGGTGACACTGTCCGACTACGCTTGAGCGGTAGGGCTTCTCTATTGAGATGCCTGTCAGGGAGCAAACCGACTTCACTTTGAAGATCGGGTGGTGACCTTCTACTGGGTCACAGATGACCAGTACCAAATCGTAATGGTCTCCGCCTCTCGCCTTATAAAGGCGGTGGACGGCTGCGACCGGGATGTCCTGGCCTAGGAGGTCATTGAGGATGTCCTCCGTGGGGATTTCCTTCGGGATCCGCCTGATCACCACGCGGGTGGGCTTCTCCTCTGGGAGGGAGTAGGTGTGGAAGGCTATGCGCCTTCCGATTAATTGGCGGGTTAGTTCCCTGAAGTCGGTTGTCGTAGGGACCACCACTTTTATGCCCTGCTGTGTGCTTTTTGCGCTTGTGTATTGAATACGGCGCTCATTACACATTTTGGACACGTCTGTCCATTTCCCTTTGTCCTGAATGAACAACGGGGGAGGGGGCTTCAGCTTCTTTGAAGAAGCGGCTGAAGGTTTAGCCTTAGGGCTGACTGGCCTACTGGTATGAGCAGCGGCGGACGTAGGTAAGGGGACCGGGGAGGTGGGACGGGAGGCCGCGTGAGAGGGGGCATAAGGGAGCGCGACGATCTTTTTGGTCATGGCGGCCTGGGAATTTTTGCCCTTCTTCCTCTTGCCCTTTCCGACGACTTGATAGTCGTCTTCAGAGGATGAGGAGGCAGAGCACGCGTCTAAAATTGACTCTGAGTCGGAGATTGGCTCAGTTGTGTCCATGTTCTCGGAAACGGGAACAATCGACGCAGGTTCGGACTGATCCTTTGTTTGCGAAACAAAAGGTTTCGAAACAATGGGTCTCGGTTTAGCCGGAATCGCGGCGGCGTCGGCTGACGGTAAGCCTTTGTCCATGTTCTCGGAAACGGGAACAATGGACGCAGGTGCGGGCTGGACCTTTGTTTGCGAAACAAAGGGTTTCACAAGAATGGGTCTTGGGGTGGCCTTAATCGCGGCGGCGACGGCTGGCGGTAAGCCTCTGTCGGCAGGCGGCGGCGACAAAGGGCTCTCGAGCGCGTCACTGAAGTCAGTGAAGGCAATACTGGGTTGCTGCAAGGCAGCGACATCGGACCCATATTTCTTTAAAAAATCTGGATCTTTCAGGACAACGTTTTTGAAAAACGCAAAAAGGCGTTCCTCATCCGCATCAAGGGCCATATTATCTGCTAAGAGTTAGCAGACATTTGAGTGAAGCTCAGCGCGCCTAACAACCTAATTCCTTGCACAATTATGTAGGGAATTTACTGGGTCCAGCGACTCACCCGCTTCAACCTTTCCGCAGCCACAGTCCGAGGGTCCGGGCTTGGTAGCAACTCCAACTCCAGTCCAGGGAACTTTGCTTTCAGGAACTTGTTGAAACGGGAAACACTAGCACAGTAAATCGGCGGCGCACACGTTCGCGACGGAGCCCAATTTTTTTACCTAGGCCCTGAAGGGGTTAGGCGGGCGGATTGGGTCACCACCCTCTCTTGGTTTCGTTGGCACCGTTAGGTTTCCCACCAAGAACCTCGAAACTGAGGACTTTTCCCTGATGGGGCAAAGGAAGTTAAATCGGAATAATATCCGAAGCAAAATGAGCAAGTGCTGTCTTAATAAAAAGACAACAATTGTTCGGGGGTGTAGTCAAGGGACTACTGATGACGTCACGACACTGGGAAGCGACGAACCGATGACACACACTGATAGCGTGCGGGAATGCGAGCAGGTAGCGGCACGTCCGTACGCGGCGGCGGTCAGGCGGAGAGTGCGCTCGCAACGTACGTTGAGCAGTCGCTACGCCCCCGCAGAGGGGCGCGGCGGGCGGGATATGGGCAAGCCCTTTCCCCGCGGAATCAAAATGCACCCGTAACAACGGGCGCCTCATCGGGTTGCCATATAGGCGTAAGAAGAAGCGAGCGCGTGTAAAAGGCGCGACTCGCAATGTGTGATTGTCATTTTGTCCGGTAGGAGGCGCCAGCGGTGCTGGGCGCAGCGCGCTTAGGTACGGTGAGAACTTTACCGTACCGAGCGCCGCTATCTTCACGCCACCTCGGCGGTCTGTCACCGCCAGGTGAGACCTCCGGTTACCCGGAGGAGGCCCAGCGAGTGCAGTCCTGGCCAGAGGTGACTTTGTTGGCGCATCCTACCGCTGAGGGTGATGGCCCCCGTCTGCAACGCTCTCAGAGCTAGCCGATTACGCTCCAGACTAAGGGGCCGTAATGAATGAATGTGAGCGGCAATGTACTGTGTAACACCGCTCATGTAGCGAACGAATAGCTGGCCCGCGCCGCATGTTCGTCGCGTGAGTATAGTCGCATGTTGAGTACATGGGTGTGTGTTCGGAGCGCGTCGTGCCTATATTAACTTAGAACACGCAGCGCTTCGAGTGTATGTAGTGAGTGTGGAGTCGTATTGAGTAGGTAGGTCGCGTGTAGACTGAGACGACCTACCCAGGGAGTCAGTCCGGGAGTGGGGATGGCTATGTCACATCCGTAGGCACTAGGTCGCGCGGGAGGCGACGTGTGCGCCTAGCGCGCCCCGCGTCAGGCGGGCGCGTGTGCCACGGCGCTATTTGCGCCAAGTGGGGCCAGGCAGAGGCGTCGGCACGCGCGAACATGGAGGACGCGAGGCGGCTGCAAAAGTCGTCCAGGCTCTCAATCCTCATGTCCCGCTGTATAGTGGAGTTCCTCACGTAGCGAGGGGCGGCGGCAATTTTCCGCAGCGCGAGGTTTTGCTGCGCGCGGAGGCTGATTTTGTTGGACTCGCTCGTGAGGGCGAACCAAGCTGGGGCGGCATACGTGATCAATGGGCGAATGTACGTCTTGTACACGCCCAGCTTGACACGCAGCGGGAGGCGGGACGAGAGCACTGGGTGAAGTAGGAAGCGGGCACTCCTACATTTGGCGACAGTGCTACGGACGTGACATCCCATCGTGAGTCGACGGTCGATAGTGACCCCGAGGTACTTGACCTGGGGCGACCATGCGACGTCGGCTCCTAGTAGTCTGAGGGGTGGTGGGAGTTTGGTGCCGCCGGTGGCAAGCGCCTGCGTCTTACTCACGTTCACCGACAACCTCCATTTTGAAAGCCAGTCAGGCAGCAGGTCGAGCACGCGCTGTAGCTTGACGGCCGCGTGCCGCGTGTTTAGCGATGTCGCTATGTACGCGGTGTCGTCGGCGTACAGCGCGAGCGTGGTGTCCGATGTTGTGGGGATGTCGTCGGTGTAACATGAGTAGCCGTATGGCGAGACGCAGCTGCCCTGCGGCACTCCCGCAGCGATCGGGCGGGTGCCCGATAGCGCGCCGTCGACCACCACCCTAAAAGTCCTGTTGGAGAGAAATGAGGAAACCACCCTTACCAAGCGACGAGGCGTGCCAGCCTGTGACATCTTGTACAGCAGGCCGGCGTGCCAGACCCGATCAAAGGCCTTCTCCATGTCGAGGAATACTGCTACTGCTTGCTCTTTCTTGTTAAGTGCCGCGGAGAGCAGATGCAGTATCCTCGACAACTGGAGCGTCGTGGAGTGTTCGGCCCTGAACCCGAACTGCTCCGCTCGTGGGGAGAAATGTAGCTTTAGGTGTCGCAGCAGGAGTTGCTCGAACACCTTGGAGGTGGTAGAGAGGAGTGTGATCGGCCGGTAGCTCTCCGGCTTCAACACATTCTTGTTCGCCTTGGGCAGCATGATGACGCGCCCTTCCTTCCACGAGGCCGGGAAGGCGCCCGTGCGTAGTATGCCCGTGAACAGGCGCGCCAGGGCCGCTACCGTTCGGTAGGGCAAGTGGCGCAGCGCTGCGTTGGACACACCGTCCGCACCGGGGGCCTTCCTTAACTTAGTGTTCAGGATGGCGCGTCTGACTGCGCAAGGCGAGAAAGAAACTGGGTCTTCTTCGGAGGCTATCGGCGTAGAGAAGAGCTCTCCAAGGTGTTGCTCGACTACTGCGATGTGCTCGACGTCGGCAGTCGGGTTCGGGACGAATTGACGCTCCAGGTACTCGGCGAAGATCTCCGCGCGGTCTGGCGCGGTGTACCTTGGCGCCCCGTCGCTGTGGAGTAACGGACGCACCGGAGCCGGGGTATTCGATAGCTGCCTGCAGAGCTTGTGCAGGGACCTCCAGTCCCCCTCTGCGGCGTCGATGCGTTCCTCCCAGCTCTCGGTGTTGAGTTCCTGTAGCTTGACCCTAACCTTCTCCGCTAGGCGGTTTAGGTCGGACTTGTCTCTAGGACATCTTGAGAATTGCCACCGCTTGCGAAGGCGCCTCTTCAAGGCGATCATCCGCTCAAGATGGTAGGGCAGAGGCTTGTAAAAGAGCCCCTGTGGTTGCGTGATAGTTTCTGTCGCCTCTTCACAGGCGCGTTGGATGCAAGCGGTGACCTCAGCCGCTAACCCGTCGACGTCCGCGGCGGTGGTGACGGGCCAAGTAGGAGTGGTGGTTTCCATCATGTTTGAGAATCTCATCCAATCTGTCTTGCGACGTGGCGCTGGAGGAGACAGTCTCGTCGGCATCCCTGACAGGACGACGAGTACAGGTTGGTGGTCTGATTGTAGCTCGTCGTCTATCACTTGTTGGGCGATCTGGCATCCCAGGCCCCTGTGGATAATGATGTCCAGTACATCCGGTAGTTGTGCCTGGTCATCTGGATAGTGGGTGGGTGCGTCAGGACCGGACACCATGTACCCACGGGCCTCTGCGTCAGCGAAGAGTCGCCTTCCCTCGGTATCTGTGGTGCGGCTTTTCCACGCCGGGTGCTTCAGGTTAAAGTCGCCAGCGAGGAGAGTTGGGTGCGGTGAGCTAAATAGTAGCGCCCTTAGCTCCGCCACACACGGCGGGGCCTTGGGCGGGCGGTAACACGCATAGATGTCGGTGTCCTCGCCGGCAACGTGGACCTGGACACCCAGCGCGTAGAGGGAGCCGGGTGGCTTCGGAGGAAGAGGTTGGTGGACGACCCTTCGGCTTATCAGGACCGCCAGACCGCGGTAGGTAGCGCCGTGTGGAGACTTCTCGTCCTGTCTATACAAGACGTATCCTGGGAACTTGGGCCTGTCAGCAGGCCCCAGGAGCGTCTCGCTGATGAGCGCCACGTCGATCCTTTGTTCCTTCAGGAGGAGGCGGAGAGGGGCGGCCTTCTTCTTAAGGCCGCGGGCATTCCAATGAATGATTCTCAACGAGCTAGCCATGATAGAGCTGTAAAAGCTGGGCGAGCCCGTCGAGAATAATCAGTTCTGCGTCCTGACCCTGCCTTATGGCCCTTATAAGGTCCAGGAGTAGGTGGATGGCGCAGGCTGTGAACTCCTTTGCTGGAGGAGAGAGGCGCTGTTGAGCTCGGGCGCCGACTAGCGGCTTGGTACTGCTAGTCGCCGCTATTGGTTGTGCGACGGCTGTCGTAGTGTCTGTGGGTGGGGCGGGTTTCCCCGCCCGCTTCCCCTTCTTCTTGCCGGCGCCGGTTGCGGTGTCGGTGGGTTTCACGGAAGTGATGGTGGTGGCCGTGGTTGTGGGCGCCTGAGCTGTCGCCTGCGCCGGTATGGGGCCAGGATCTTGCCTTTGTTGCTGCGCGGGTGGCTGGGGTTTTTTCCCCTTTTTACTCTTGCCTCCGCGTGGCCTCTTCTTTCTCCGCCCCGAGGCGGGAGCGTCTTGAGTTGGTTGGGGCCCGTTCGCTGTCGCCATGAGCGTCTTGCTGGGGGCCTCATGGTCCTCTACTTGTGGGGCAGCGACCGTTTCTCGGCGCTGCCGCGTGATGGCAACAGTGCCCGCTCGCTTATTCCGGAGCTCCCTCCGGAATACGGGGCACCCGCTGCTGGACGCCGGATGGTCACCTGCACAATTCACGCAGGTGGCCGTCTCGGTCCGTGGGCGTGGGCAGTCTCGGGCGGCGTGGTTTTCACCGCAACGCACGCATGCGAGCGGGCGGTGGCACATGTGCGAGCTGTGTCTAAATTGCTGGCACCTGTGACACTGGGCGGGCCCTTTCTTGCTCCGCCAAGCCTCGATACGTACACCCCGCATGTTCATGAGTACGGTGGTGTCGTAAATTTTTTGGAAATCGGGCTGCCTCCTGAGGACAACATAAAACAAGCAGCCGGGTCGTCCGCCGCGCGCTTTGATATTGCGAACGTACTCCGGCTCATGTCCCAGTTGCCTCAGCTCCTCTTCGATATCGGTCGGGTCCGTGTCTGCCGGCAACCCCCTGATGGAGACTTTGAGGCTACGCTCCGCCGGTAGTGAGTAGGAGAACCAACTAAGGCCCTCCGTCCTCTCCAGGTCCGTGAGGTATCTCTGGACCGCCCTATACTCGTCCTCCGATTCAGGGTTGAATCGGATTCCGCCCTGGTACGGACGAGCATTGGGTGGGTGGCCCAGAATATTCCTCACTGCCTTGAAGTGGAACGCCCAATTGGGCATCCTCTCCACCACTAGCGGGGGGTAGCGAGGCTTGTCTCGCTCTTTTTTCTTCGCTGCTGCCTCTGCGCTCGTGCTTGGAGCGGGGGCTGCGGCGTCGGCTGTCTTTGGTTGTGCGGCGTCGTGTCCGGTGTGTGGACGGCGAGCCGTCGCCTCGGCGAACGTCGGCGACCCGACCCCAGCCCTGCCGCGCGGTTCACGCTGCGGGAGCGGGGAGTCGGGGCAGACGCGTTTCGCCTCTTCGGCGGCTTCGTCGTCCGAGCTTCGGGGGCGGCGCTGGGCGCGGGTCTCGAACCCGGGCGCCCCTAGATAATCGGTTAGGTGGGGGGAGGTAGGAGCACCTACCTCAACGTCCTCGTCCATGTCACTATCGCTTTCGCTTTCCTCGGTTGAGAAGCGAGGCGACCTGGGCGCGGGCGAGTCTTGGGCCGAGTTTCGTGGTGGGGGCGGCGACATCGGTCCCGTAGCAACCAACGCTGCAGCGGCTGAGCCTGCCAGCAAGCGGCGGGGTGCGGGTGATGCGGTGCGCCCGACTCTCGGTGCGGCGGCGGCGGCGGCGGCGGCGGCGGGCCGTGCGTGCGTGGATGAGCACGCGGCAGGGCGCGACGCAGCGGACACGGCCTGGGTGTCGGCGACGGCAGTTGATGGGCGCGCAGAGCGCGGGTTTGCGGCGCGGGGCGCATGAGTCGCGGTCGCTCGGTCCGCCTGCGCATCGACGCGTAGGGGGGGAGCGACGGCACGCACAGCGGGCGCGCGGCTGCTAGTCCCGGGAGCACCCGGGGGCTGGATGGGCACAGGGCGAAACGCCGGTGGGCGGACAGGTACCGCCGGGGCGCGCACTGATGGCGGCGTAATTAAAATGCTCTTACTTGGGCTGCTGCGTGGCGGAAGTGTAGGAGGTGAGGCCGGGTAGGCCCTCCTTCGCTCCACTTCGCCGTCCGCAGAGGCATCGGAAACACTGCCGGGCGTCGGGCTCCGAATAGTCGGTAGCGACGCTCGGTCCCCCTTGGGATACGTTGAAGGCGACGACTTTTTCGGCATCATTTATTTGGTGTGGCGACTCCGCAACCGGTACGGTGCAGCTGCACCGGGCAGCACGGGGGGCACCCGCTGCGAACCCACAGGCACACAGTGCCCATGGATACCCAACGGGTACCTACCATTAAAAATAAAATTTATAAAATTTTGTCCGGTTCGGGCGGTATATCAAAAAAGTTTTTCACTCGCCTACCCACAATTCACTTTGTAAAAATTGGGCGGCCGGCCAATCACAACCCGCGCCAGAGGTGGCGCAGGGGACTTCGTTGGCGGCCAGCGGAGGCCTGCACAAACGATAGCGATTTTTCACGCTCGCGAGGAAAAACTTGATCAACTATGGTGAAGCCACAAGCCGATCCCTGCGCTCGCAACGATGGCGGCATGCCGTTTTATACCAAAAAGGTGGGGATGGCGCCATGATTGCGAGTTTGACAGTTAAACTTATTTGAATATTGTTTTGCGGGTAACTTGTGATTTTAGGTAATAGTAATCTGTTATTCTTTAACAACAAATAATGTGATGTAAATTAACATATTATGAGGCATAAATGATAACCTGAACGTGTATCACGAGCACGTGTGCAAACGTGCTTACATTATTATACGTGATCTTCGAGAAACAACCAATACATTCCTTGATTAGGAGCAAAACCTCCTTACTCGAGAATTATGGTCGTTGGACGGAGAGCAAGGCAGACCTTTTATGACCTTTTATGTGCACAACAACCTTTTTACAAGAAAAAAAAAAAAAAAAAAAAAAACTGTTTTCAACATCAACCATCAAGTATGTCGAAGGTCCTAGATTTTGATTGTATTACCGACCGTGCGGGCTGACTAGCTATCTCTATATTTTACCGCAATAGTAACAAGTTACTTTATTTATCCGTTTTGTTGAAAAAATCAAATATTTCTTTAATTTTAGATACAAGGTCCTACACTGACTGCCGACGTATTATATCGTGGGGATGAACATTGTATAAAAAGATAATATCAATCGTCAAAACATTGAGTATTAATCTATAGTCAAAGTGCTTTGATTGCATTTTCTGAAAGCCTGGAACGAATAATAAAATTCTTTTCATCCCACCATCTCGGAAACAGTATTTTTAATCTTCAATATCTGAGTGGAAAAGCCGTTTTTATTCTCTAGAGGATAAAGTAAATTGAATTTAGAACATCGTGTGCACTAAGTTTGTGAATTAAAAAAAACATTAAACCTATTTACTGCTACCTCTATGATGCCGAATATATCATACAACTTTTTTTTAATTTGTTAAAAACTCAGACTCGGAACCTTCTTGGTGTTCTTTTTTCAATTTGCTTTGTACGCGGTTCTTTACGCGGCATTTTTTCACGTCATTGTTAAACCTTATATTAAAAACAAAAAACTTGAAAACAAGTGAAAAAACTAAAATGAGTAATTCTAGCGACGAGGAAGTTTGTTTGACGCCAATAGAATTGACTGAAACTGTTAATTATGCGCAAATGAGCTTTCTCCCTCAACAATCACGCGAGAAGTATTTAAAACAGTACGATATGTTTAACACGTGGCGACTAGCAAAAGGAGCCAAAACTTTCTCAGAAAACGTTTTGCTGGCATATTTTATAGAATTATCCGAGAACAAGAAAGCAAGCACTCTATGGAGTACGTATTCGATGCTAAAAGCAACAATAAAGATGAAAAAAGACATACATATCGATACCTATCCTAAATTAGTGGCATTTTTAAAAAGAGCCTCATCTGATCATCAACCAAAAAAAATCGAAGGTTTTCACAGTATCTGATATTGAAAAGTTTCTTAACGAAGCACCTGATTCCGTATATTTGGCGGCAAAAGTAAGTCAGTTGCACATTCAGTATCTACTTAACTATATTAATCTCAATTAAATAGTATACTTAGTAGATGTTGATAGGCATAATTATGCGTTCATATCAATTTTATTCAATTATCTACTACAATACTCTTTACGTTACAGGTTGTTCTTATTATTGGAATAAACGGAGAATGTCGAACTAATGAACTAACACAACTTAATGTCAAAAACATTGAGAAACATTCAGATGACCGAAAAACAGTACACAAGTGACTAACACCAATATTACAGTACCAAACAAAAATATTACACTCAATTTAAATAACTGTAGCAACGTTACTTTAAAATTTTCTTAATTATACCGTAATATTATTTTGTTATAATTTAAAGATTATTCTGTAATACTGACCAGTATTGTGTCATAATGTAGTAATTAATACCTAAACTGAAATAAAAGTGTACCTATCTTGTGATTGTAAACGTTTTTTTTTTTGCATTTAGTCATTTCCTCGCTGAGGTGGAATGAAAAGTTACGTGTTGCACTCGAGTGCAAAGATTTTTCACCTCGCTTACGCTCAGGATTCCAATTTTGAATCACTCGCTGCGCTCGTGATTCAATTTTAGAATCCTTCGCTTGCTCGGTCATCAAAATTTAACACGCGGTTAAAAAGCAACTTTGCACTCTTGTATAACAAATAACTATTATGTTAACGTCTTAAAACATTTGAGTCACTCATTTGCATCGCTGAGACATATACACATTCACAAGGTAATCAAGTGCACAGGTTTCAGGGCTTACAAGCACAACAACCAGAAGGATCATTGTATGTAGGAGACGCCGCATACTCCAATGAGAACTGAGCCACTCATGAACCCTCCTCTGTGGAGATTGTATTTGCTCGGAGATAATTGTTGCTGTTAAGGTGTTTTCTTTATTAGTGGCAATTAATTATAAAAGTCTTGTTGTGATAAAGAATTACGTTGATTACCATCATCATTAAAACCACAAGACTTTTTTTTTGTCTATTTAAATCTCTTTCATCAGATTAGCCATCTAACGGGTGGGGAGGGTCACTACGCTTCGCCCTCTGGTGTACGGTCGTTGTTGTCTAACTGTATTAAAAATCATTGACGAACTGAATTTTATGATTTAGCTAACACATTGTCGTCAAATGACAGTGTTTGTCACAATATATGTCGAGTGTCGAAGACGTACGCAACACTGCGTATACACTTAATTAAGGCGTTAATGCCTAAATCGTAACTAACACTGCTATCAGGTTTTTTCAGAATAATTCCTAAAGACCATTCCAGAAATGATTACCAGCATCCTCCTGAAAATTTCTTGCAAGCGCCAAATGATCCTTATAGCATGACTGTCCAAGTCTCCTAAGCAGGTACGGAACCGTATAGGAGTTAATCGGTTTTTTTTTTAGGTATAAGGGAAAAATCTTAGAGTAAAGGTTTACTCGTATTATAGGAATAATCAGCCTAGGTTTGGGTCTAACCAGTTAATTAGTTAGTTAGTTAGTTTAAACCTGATTAATCGGTCCAAGCAACTAAATCTTTAATAAAATGGCAAACTGAGAAAATAGATAGTTTTAAATATTTACCGTTTTCCCTTTAAGTCGAAAAATAAAGCTAGGTATGCAGAGCAAAACCTAGAGCTACTTCCATGATCTAGGATGGCTTGTTGCGCCTGAAATTGCGGGAAAGGGGTCGATTTTAAGTAGTTTCGTAAAGTTGAATGAGAACCCATGTACTTTTAGCCCTCTGCCACCGTACGCAGATTTCAGAAAACCGTAAAATAGACCAGATTTTATAAAATCGTAGTAAACTGAAAATTATTTTTTATTCATTTGTTTCTTCTTTTTTTCGTTTTGATAGTAATCCAAAGCAACTTTCTAGTACTATTCCAAATCGATTTGAGTAATAAAACTAATGAGCTTTTCATGAAAATATAAACAAAATCAAAGAAAACGCGAAAACGAATTGTATTTTTTTATTGCCAACTGATTTTCAAATCAGATAAATAACCTATAGAGTACACTATTTCACCACTACACTATCCTTGTCGTTAGATAGAACAAAATATATAAAACAAATAAATTAAATTAATCGTTTGACGCCGTACTAACTGCTCCGTGGTGGTGCAGCATCCCGGTAGTATCTAGCATAGAGGTCATCCCAGAAGCGACTGCGATCTTCCAAGAGCGGGACCCTCCGTAGCACCAACATCTCGTCCAGCACCATGTATGGTGACCTGTCCGCGCCTGCTGCTGGCCACACTGGCAGCGACGACCCTTCAGGCACGGGGTTTCTGAAAAATTAAACCGAAATTAAGCGACAAAATAAAAGATACGTAGAGCGTATTTCAAAAAACAGCAATTAATTATATATTATGGCAGAGAAGTATTACAATTTTACTTGGTAGCTTGAGTTATTACCCAGTTTTTATGAAGTTGTGCCAAATTTCACGCACTGTTGATCGCATTTTCTGATATTCGGGAGTCCCGAGACTCTCATCTGTACCATCCTGGTTATCCAACCAAGCAAACGACTGATCGCAGTGATCAGCTCCGTGTACGTAAGGGTGAACAATATGGTTCTCATCCATAAATGAATATTCATACAAATATACTTGACTGTTACCAGCTCCGACATATAGCTTTGCAGCTCGAAGTATAGGATAAGCAAACATGACATCCGTAAAAAAGTTAACGTATTCCACAACTTTGTCATTGTCAACAGGATTATCGCCAAAATAAAATCTCTTGATCGTATTGGATACTTCTTCTCGTTCTGTATCAGAATCAAACTTAAGATCAGGCGGTAAAAAATCAGAAAATTTTTCGTTCATTATATCTTTCCAAACCTCAAAGAATCCAATGCGAAATAGTCCTTCCATGTTAGCGAATCCATACAATATAGTGCAGCATTATCAAGCTGCTTATTGATTCGGCTGAATAAAAACTATTCCGTTCCTGTAAGTCGATCTCATTTCTATTTTTTTCTTATTTCGGTTCAAACTTAAAAGTATGATCATTCCATTGGATGTTAGAGAAAATTTTTCTTGTCAATTGGCGACGTATCTTCTTAGAAGAAACATACATGGTATTCTGTTTAGAAGAGAAATAACTAAATTATTGTGTCGAATCTGATTCATCTTTTTCCTTTACTGTCTGCAATCAGTGTAAAGTTGTGGCTGTATCTATAAGCACCGCACTAAATTGTCGGTTGCATAAGACTGTGTTTTACAAAGAACCGGTATGTATTTAAAACATTTTAAATTTTAACTGCTTGGAAGGTTCTGTTTTGAGTATTATGGTGTTCATTTCCTTTTATTTTCTCACCATAGATTCGCTCAGAATCGGTTCAAGGAATACCCAATTAGCTGTGGACTGATGTTCCGAGATATTTCAACGCCGCGACTCAATTCCGACTGAGTTTGGGAAGCGTGTGCTTGCGGGTGACTCCGTAATTTACGAGCGAAGACCCTGAAGGACGTCGTGTTATCGCTCCGCGTCAAGTTATCCCAAATTTTTGTTCTTATCCACTTTTTATAATTTGTAGCAATAGCGAAGTACTTATTGAACAGTTTTTTATACTATCGTTTTATAATCTCAGCTATTCGTGTCAAAAGGTCGCGGAATGAACCGTTTTCGATATTATATTTAAGCACGGTTATAATTTAATCGCGCCTAGGGCCGGATAGCGGTTGCAACCCCTTCTCACTTATAGGCATTATTTTTCAAAATCACAAATTTTATTCTTTTCTAGACAATCCATTTCGCAACTTTACTGAAAGTCATTTTTTTACATTGCCAATCCTTTTCCTTTGCATATTTTTTATATTAAAAATGTTTGTATTCGTTATATCTTTTTAATGGAAAAATTAAACGTGACACATGTGGTGACAACTATTTTTTTTACGCTACAATTGGTACCTTTTTGTAGTCACGTTTCTTTAATCTAGTCAGAGGAGATTCTGTCAGGAATGCTCCTTCTGTGTCACGCTCTACGCACGGGGAAAACAAGAAAGTAGAATCTGTTCTATTGTCCAAGTTATCTCTAGTCAGCAACTTCATTGAAACCGTCCTGTAGAACTGTTCTAAAAAGTTTAAATTGTTTACTATGGCGAGGTCGTTCAGCTCTTTAGCATACGTTTGGGCAATGTCAAAAGGATCCCTCTGTATTGTCAATGCGGCATGCTCCCAGCGTTTCAGCAATGGCTCGGTGGAATAGTCCTTCGGCTGACTTAGAGAGCATTAGAAGATCCTCTGATGCGGAACCTGCACTGGCACCTCCAAGGGTGACATCGTCAGGGTTACCGCCAAACCTGGCGATATTCTCTTGTACCCAGCGCAGCAGCGTCACCTGGTCCTTCAGGCCAGCATTTCCTGGTACGTCTTCGGTGCCGAGACAAAGAAATCCGTGAATGCCAAGGCGGTAGTTAAACGTGACCATGATGACATCTTTATTTTCCTTCAGAAACTGTGTTCCACGAAATGCGTCACCAAAACCCGCTACAAAACCTCCCCCGTGAATATACACAAGGACCGATAGGTTTCCCTCAGTGGTGATGGGGACGAAAACATTGGTCATCAGACAGTCTTCTCTGATAACTGCATTGTCTGGTATCGTGTTGATCATAAAATCGTTCTGTGGACATATGACACGCGTTTCACCGGTTGCATCAAACGGTTCCGTCCAGGTTGGCGGTGGGAGAGGTGGCTGCAACACAATATTAATGATTAAATTAGTTTGTTATCGTTATCGAGATATAAAATAGTTACATTTGCGTTATTGTTGTGACATTCTGTTTTTTTGTAGTCCCAAATACATTTCTCCTTTTTGTTGTCTATACCAGCCTAAACATATTTTACTTGGATCACTGTCAAAATTGTCATTAGAAACATTTTACCAGTAATGTTTAGGTCCCATGTAACAAGGGGTGTATCTATTGCCACCAACTGGGCACAAATCCAGACTATTAAGAAATTGTTGATAGAAATATCCAAAAACACTTTGCCCGATCCGGGAATCAAACCCAGGAGCTCATGCTCAGAAGTCGTGCTTGCGAGGTTAGGTCGCAAGAGATGTTGGTGCCAGTATAACAATCAATCTCCACAATCTCTTCTTCTCTTTTCTTCTTCAACCCTTGGCCACCCAATGCAGAGCCGCTCTTAATCTCTCCCCTTTTGGCGGTTATGTGTCATGGTTATCCAGTTTCTTGTGGTCTACTGTCGAGAACCCACAATAATCAATAACAATAGTAAGCAAATAGGATTATTTTAAAAACCTTGAATTTATCCTGGCCTGTAGGTCCTGTGGCGTAGGGTATGTTGTAAAATTCATAAAGAAGCCCACTGGGGTCCTTGCGCGCGCGCACCGGTCTTTGCGCTGTTGGCACTGTCCTGAATTCTTCGTCAGCTAGAATAGCAGTCACGCACAACAGAACCACACACGTCGACCAATTCATCATTACAACTACGGCCTTCCTGACAGTTCGATGTTGTTTTGATTATATTGGCGTCTTTATCTTTGTAAATGAGCAAACTCATTTTGAGAGCTTTATCAACGAAATCCGTTTCATAGGCTCGAAGATAGATGATCTTGATGAAGTGAAGCAATTATTATATGCAACGATTATGATTTTCATGCTTTCCGTTCAGATAATTCAAAATCATCATCGTCATCGTCTGCCTAGCCTTTTCCCAACAATTATGGAGTGGACTTCCAGTCTTACCAGATGCAGTTGAATACCAGATAATCTATATAAATAAAAAGAGAAGTCCTGACTGACTGACTCATCAACGCCCAGCCCAAACCCTTGGACCTAGAAAGCTGAAATTTTGTACAGAGGTTTCTTCTATAATGTAGACAAGGAATAAGGAAGGATTTTTTCGAAATTCAACCCCTAAGGGAGTTAAATAGGGGATGAAAGTTTTTATGGAAATCGGTAATTTTTAAAGTTAGAAGCATAAAAATTCACAAACACGCTACAAATACGCCATTAAAACTTCATGGGATCTGGGACATTTGTGCGAAAGACATTTGCGCGAAGGACACTTGCGGGAACCCACTTGCGCGACAGACACTCCCGCGACTAGATACTGGCGCGACTCAATGGCTTCATGGGTTTCGTTTTGGTGGTTTTCGGGGTCGCTGATAACGAAAATGAGGTCAAAATGCAAATCCGAGACGGCACCGAAGTAAATTTACTTTCTTTCCTTCACGGGTATCGTTTTCGTGGTTTTCGGGGTCGCTAACAATAAAAATAAGGTCAAAATTAAAATCCAAGATGGCGCCGAAGAAAACTTTCAGTTTTTCCTTCACGGGTGTCGTTTTCGTGGCTTTCGGGGTCGCTCATAACGAAAATGAGGTCAAAATGCAAATCCAAGACGGCCACGAAGAAAATTTACTTTTTTTTCCTTCACGGGTGCCTTTGTCGTGGTTTTCGGGGTCACTTACAATAAAAATGAGGTCAAAATGAAAATCCAAGATGGCGTCGACGAAAACTTTTGGTTTTTCCTTCATGGGCGTCGTGTTCGTGGTTTTGCGAGTCGCTGGCAATGAAAACGAAAATCTAAGATTCTGGCGCCAAGAAAACTTTTTAGTTTTACTTCATGGGTCTCATTATCGTAGATTTCGGGGTCACTGATAACGAAAATGAGGTCAAAATGCAAATCCAAGACCGCACCGAAGAAAATTTACTATCTTTCCATCACGGGTGTCGTTTGCATTTCAGGTCCGTGACCCATATAAAACAAAAATAAATAAAAAATCCACACATACATTA
Organism: Cerastis rubricosa; assembly: GCA_949152445.1. NCBI lineage: Eukaryota > Metazoa > Arthropoda > Insecta > Lepidoptera > Noctuidae > Cerastis > Cerastis rubricosa. The sequence goes on along the minus strand of OX424526.1, from coordinate 10,437,681 downwards.
TTGGTCGGCTTAATAATAGCATAATAGTCACCTAAATAATAGTTGTTGGCCGCGGCTTCGCTCGCGCGTTAGTGCAAGTATAGGATTAATAGTTGTGTAAAAGTCTGTGAATTTCAAACTAAGAAGCCAGAGAATTAATTCTCTCGCCCCGGTTATCCATCCACGCCTTTCGATATAGTCAAAAGTGTAAATGAGCTAGCTTACAATTTTGTTTAATAAAAAAATAATCAGACTAAAAAAAATATATTTTAATAATGAATTTGCCTAGCATCTCTTTGTAAATGTCGTTTGTGGTATTTCCTTTCGGAGAAAGCTACATAAAACTGCCCATGTGAGAAACAGTTCTCACTTGAATCAATGCCAGCCATAGCCTAGGGGACGATATTGAGCTGTGTGTATTTTAAATTTCCTTATTTGCACCTAGAAAGAGAGGTCAAGCTGAAAATCCAATATGGCACCGAAAAAAATTCTCATTTTGTTTTCGGCGACCCGGAAAACCACGAAAACGACACCCATGAAGAGAAAACAAAAAGTTTTCGTCGGCGCCATCCTGAATTTTCATTTGGACCTTATTTTCATAGCCAGCGACCCAGAAAACCACGAAAACGACACCCATGGAGAAAAAACCAAAACTTTTCCTCGGCACCATCTTGTATTTTTATTTGACCTCATTCTCGTTATCAGCGATCCTGACAGCCACGAAAAAGACACCTGTCAAGAAAAACCGAAAGTTTTCCTCGGCGCCATCTCGGGTTTTCTTTTTGACCTTATTTTTATTGTTAGCGACCCCGAAAACCACGAAAACGACACCCGTGATGGAAAGATAGTAAATTTTCTTCGGTGCGGTCTTGGATTTGCATTTTGACCTCATTTTCGTTAACAGTGACCCCGAAATCTACGATAATGAGACCCATGAAGTAAAACTAAAAGGTTTTCTTGGCGCCAGCATCTTAGATTTTCGTTTTCATTGCCAGCGACTCGCAAAACCACGAACACGACGCCCATGAAGGAAAAACCAAAAGTTTTCGTCGCCGCCATCTTGGATTTTCATTTTGACCTCATTTTTATTGTAAGTGACCCCGAAACCCACGACAAAGGCACCCGTGAAGGAAAAAAAAGTAAATTTTCTTCGTGGCCGTCTTGGATTTACATTTTGACCTCATTTTCGTTATGAGCGACCCCGAAAGCCACGAAAACGACACCCGTGAAGGAAAAACTGAAAGTTTTCTTCGGCGCCATCTTGGATTTTGTGACTGATAAACAAGTAGCGTCCTCTGTTGTCTTGTAGCGGCAGCAGGAGGTTGAGAAGTCTTTCTGTTTGTGATCTTGGTCACTAAATGGCGCTCGGTATCAATGAATGGCTTACGCATAAATATCGATTAATGCCCGCTTCTCGACACTGGAGGCGCTGTTTTATGAATGGCTATTGTAATATAATGAATGAATGTCGTAGTACTTGCTTCTCGACACTACGAGGCAGCACTTTAAGAAACTGTTTGAACATTCTAGAAACTTCTAGAACCGGATGTTGGTTGTAAAGCAAATTGTTTCCGCCCACATTTTTAATGTAACGTTCTGTTCGCTTCCAGACACGAAAGAGTGCACTAGGTTTAAATAGAAAAGTTGAGTTTTTGTTCGAATATTGAACTGTAGCCATCCTTAGCCCGAAACTAGCCCCTAGCCCGAAACTAGTGAATAATAGTTGTATTAGATAATAATACTAGTGAATGTAATAGTTTTAATCTGTAGATATACCGACAATAAATCTTAGTAGTGATCGTGTGTTTTTATCATTGCTAGATTTGTCCGCTGTCCTCAACATTGGTCCTTCTAGCCGGATTCTGGCATTGGTCCTTTGGAGTCTGATTCGGGCAGGTATAGCTTTGGTTCAATATTACGTGAAAGTGGTAGTGTGGTGTATGCAATACCGTTGACATGGTGAAGACACGCGGTATGCATGAACCCGACACAGCGGCCACGGAAGGGGACGAGTCCGTCTCCACGGAATTGGCGACAGTGGTGGGACCGACAGACCCGCCCAACTATTCCGTCACAGATTCGGACCAACCCCAATCTCACAGCCCTGGGGCGACGACACCTCCACACAGACAACCACGAGGCGAGACGAGAACCAACAGGAAGGCGTTGGCGCGAGCGAGATTGGAACTCGCCGCCGCTAGGCTAGCGCTCTTGGAAGCAGAATCAGCAGACGAAGAATTATTGGAGGGTAGCTCGACTGCAACATCGAAACGTCAACAACAACGACGCCGCGGACACACTTAGTGAACACCGCGACCACATCCGCCCGCCGCAGTCACAACCTATTACGCCAAACACCGAGCCGCCGCCCTTGCCGCAACGTGGCGACGAGGGGAGCCTGATGCAAGGACTGACTCAGGCATTGTTAGAGGTAGCGCGGGGAAAACCCGCTGCCAGCAGGTATGAAATTGATTTACCTACCTATAGTGGCCATCCCGGCGAATGGCTGCATTTTAAAGCAGCGTATAATGAGTCTGCGTCGACTCACACAAAGGCAGGTAATTTGGCCCGTCTCAGAAAATCCTTGAGAGGGACAGCGTTAGACGCAGTTAAATGCCTATTCCTAGGACCCTCGGCCGTTCAAATTATGCAAAGGTTAGAATCTCGATTTGGACGACCCAACGCATTAATAACTTACGAATTAAATAAATTATGTCAGTTACCTAAAGTCTCAGGTAACCCTTTTTTTTTTTTTTTTTTTTTTTTCGGATGGGAAATCATCAAATGACTTCTTCCGCTCTGGGCGGAGCGGAAGGGAGTGTCAGACTTGTACTGACTAAAACCCATCCATGTTCCTTCTTAGCCCTTTGCGTTCCAGGGGCACGGTATCTCTTTCGAACAACCCGCAGCCCTGGCAGGCATCGGCCCTCTCGGACCCCTTCCGATTTGCTGACATCTCCTTGAGGCGCGCGTGGAACACGAACGCGCCGTCGGCACGGCCTGTCGTCATAAGACGGACGGACGGTGAGTATCAGATAACCCTACAGATATATGTGTGTTTGCATCGAAAGTCACAAACGCTATTGCCGCGGTGCAAGCTCTGAAAAGAACAGAATATTTATACAGCCCGGAGATGATTTCTGCAATCTCAGAAAAGTTGTCAGTTACGCTAAGGAGCCGGTGGTACGATTATGAGATGGCTGCGGGTGACGCAGAGCCTGGCCTAGTAGTGTGGGGACGATTTCTCGATAGAGAGGGCGATCTCAATGCACGTCATGCCTCAGCAGAGATGGGACCTAAACGAGACCGTCCACAAAAACCGGCTCACAAGACATTTAGAATAACAGAAAGTGATAAAACACCGTGTGTGGTATGCAACGGTAATTGTAGTAGCGTGACTATCTGCTCTAACTTTAAAAAAATGTTGATAACTGATAGATGGGAAACTGCTCGTAAAAATAAATTATGTTTCAGGTGCCTAAGCCGACGGACGTGGAAGCATCGATGCAAAAGCAAGCAGTGTGAAGTGCAAGACTGCGAGCATTATCATCACAGGCTACTGCACAGTGACAATAGACGGGGAACGAGCACCGCAAACGACTCAAATTAGCGTCCTCGTGTCACAGCGACCGGGCACGTAGCGTCGCGGGACGACTCAGCGCCATGCGGTGACATCGAGCTGCACGCCGTCATCAATAACACAAGCACGCCGCGCACGCACAGCCAAGTTTTGCTGAAAGTAGTGCCAGTGACACTATACCAAACGGTAAAGTAGACACATTTGCTTTGTTGGACGATGGATCGACAATAACTCTACTTACTACTGACATCGCGCAGCGGATAGGCGCAGAAGGTCCAAATGAGCCATTTTACATCGAGGCCGTAGCAGGCGCGCGCATTGACGCTACGAACTCGCAACGAGTCAAAGTAAATATACGAGGAAAATACACAACCGAAGGCATTGACATCGAAGCCAGAACCATTGACAGACTTGAATTATCAGGCCAGTCGATACGCGTTAATGACCTGGCAGGCTTCGAGCACCTGACACCCATAGTCGAGCAGCTAGCATATGACGCTGGCGTACCAACTGTCTTGATAGGCCAGGACAACTGGGCACTCCTGCTCGCTTCTGAAGCACGCGTGGGTACAAAAGATCAACCAGTTGCGTCACGCACACCACTCGGCTGGATTTTACATGGTAAAACGTGCAGCCTGACAAAAGTATATGTATTACCACAGATCGGAGAACGTTGCGGTCATGTAAGTACAGATGAATCTATTGAAAACCTCATACAAGAACATTTTAGCCTGGACTCATTAGGAGTGCAGCCACGTCGCCCGCAAGCAGACCCAGAGGTGAGAGCATTAAACATAATAAAGGAAACTACACGCGCTCTGCCTGGAGGTGGTTACGAGACGGGCTTGTTATGCAAGAATGAGAATAGGTGTTTTCCAGACAACTACGCCTCCGCGCTCAGTCGACTACAAAACACTGAATCCCGTTTACTCACGTCCAACGACCCGGCCGCTGTCGCTGGTCTCGCTACCGAGCCCGTGGTGGAGAACACTGTGCTCAACAAGGAGGAGAAAATTCTCGGTCTTATCTGGCGACAACAGGATGACACTTTAGGATTCAACTTCAGGAAAGTAGACCCTTCTTATTTGAGCAAGCAGGATACGAAACGTCAGTTATTAAAAACGACAATGTCCTTATATGACCCACTGGGACTAGCCGCACCGTTTACGACACAAGCTAAGGGCATATTGCAAGACGCTTGGCGTTTAAAAATCGGTTGGGACGAGCGCCTACCTAAAAGTCTAGAGCGTAAATGGCACGACTGGTTGATTGCTCTGCAGACACTTAAAGGCGTTCGTATTCCACGCTGTCACCTGGGTTATAATGACTCGATTAGACTAGAATTGCACGTATTCGTGGACGCGAGCGAACGAGCCTATGCCGCGGCAGCATATTGGCGTTCAGTGAACGGCATAGGGCAAGTAAATGTTTCGCTCGCGGCAGCGAAAGGGTGCGTCGCGCCCCTTAAGATCACATCTATACCTAGACTTGAATTACAGGCTGCTGTGCTCGGCGGGCGACTAGCACGCTGCGTGGAAGAAGAGCACGATCGTCGTGCCGACCGTCGAGTCTTCTGGTCCGACTCGCGCACGGTGCTAGCGTGGCTGCGCGCCGGAGCACGAGCTTTCAAACCGTTCGTCGCGCACCGAGTAGCAGAATTAGAAGAAACCACCGAGCGAAGAGAATGGCGCTGGGTCCCCACCGCTCACAATGTCGCCGACGACTCGACTCGCGATACACCGACTCATTTCACTGCAAGCCACCGCTGGTACATCGGCCCTTCATTTCTCTATGAAAACGAAAACGCCTGGCCGCAGTAAACAGGCTCACACCCCTACGTCGACACAGGTGAGGAGCGTGTCATCATTGCTGCTGCTCTCGAACGGTCGACCTTAACAGAGGCACTACCTGACGTCACACGTTTCTCTTCCTGGCTACGACTCATCCGGGCCACGGCCCGCGTTCTTCAATTCATCGACAGACTTCGAGTTCACACCACAACAGCTACCACCCGCAAACGCAACAAAGGCGTCTGTGTAGACGACCCGAACTGGCCGGTGAAGAAACGGGAAGGTACGAGAAAGCGACCCGGAGTGCAGAGCCGCAACCTCAGCGTAACACCGACGGTCTACATACCCCTTGGCACCCAGTACACAAGTCGGGCCGAGCTCCTGTGGACTCGTGCTATACAGGAAGAAAGTTTCGCAAATGAATTGCGCCTTCTCACCGGCGGGAGAACGGTACCAGCTGACAGCCGGTTGAAGCGATTATCTCTGACAGTCGATGAGCACAAAATATTGAGAATACGCTCGCGCATCGCAGCGGCAGCTGAAATATTACGAGAAACACAGTCACCAGCAGTACTAGATGGCAATCACCGTTACTGCCACTTGTACATACTCTGGATCCATCGAAAGTTACACCACAGCGGCGTGGAATGCGTCGTGAATGAAATACGACAACGTTATTGGATTCTACGTTTAAGGCCGTCCGTCCGTGCAGTAATCAGGTTCTGCCAACCCTGTAGACTACGTCGAGCCGTGCCGCCAGAGCCACTGACAGGCGACTTACCACCCTGTCGACTGGCACACCACCAACGTCCATTCACACACACAAGACTGGACTACTTCGGGCCACTCTCCGTCACAGTAGCGAGACATCACGAGAAGCGCTATGTGGCATTGTTCACATGCCTAACTACGCGTGCTGTCCATTTAGAAGTTGCCGCTTCGCTATCAACGGATGCCGCTATACTTGCGTTGAGGCGCATGATGGCACGTCGTGGATGTCCTGAAGTCATTTGGAGTGATAACGGCACCAATTTCCATGGGGCAGATGCTGAACTCCGTAAGGCCGCTCTAGAATCTCTTCGACATGAAGCAGAGGTACGTCACATCGATTGGCGCTACATTCCACCAGGAGCGCCGTTCATGGGCGGAGCCTGGGAACGGTTGGTACGCACGGTAAAGGCCGCATTAAATGCTACACTTATCGATCGGCATCCGTATGAAGACGTGCTTCACACACTTCTTACAGGGGTAGAACACACGGTCAATTCCCGACCCTTGACCCATGTATCGGTTAACCCAGACGACGAAGAAGCTTTGACGCCTAACCACTTTCTGCTCGGCGCGCCCTCTAAAGTCCCGTTGCCAGGGATTTTCACAAGGCCGGATGAACTACGCCGTTCACATTGGAGAGCGTCACAACGACTAGCGGATTTATTTTGGCAACGATGGGTACGCGAAGTACTGCCTACGCTTCAAAACCGGCGGGAGCCGCATGGACGCGGCGATACGGTCAAGGTGGGCGATTTGGTTGTCGTAGTGGACCCAAACTAACCAAGAAACATATGGCCAAAGGGGAGAGTCGAACGTATGTACCCAGGTGCAGATGGTGTCGTAAGAGTCGTCGACGTCAAAACCAAGAGTGGTGTAATGCGCCGTCCTGTTAAACGTCTCGTCGTTATACCAGTAGGAACTTAGTTGTCATTACTTGTCATCATGTTTTTGTAGACACTTGTTTAGAGTAGAATAAGTTCTCATATATGTCTCCTTTTCTTGGCGTCACTCCAGGATTCTGCTACCAGGAGGAGTTTTTTTTTATTTCAATTTGATCTAATATATAGCAGAGCAAGGATTCTGGAGTGGCTACCCTTAAACTCTATCTATGTATGTATATGTACTAAATTGTTATCTTATAAATCATTGAATTGTTAATTGCATTCAATTGTTGATATTGTGAAGTGTATACCAGTCACTAGTCGTACAAATTATGTACATTGTTGTATGTACACGGCGGGAGAAATGTGACTGATATACAAGTAGCGTCCTCTGTTGTCTTGTAGCGGAAGCAGGAGGTTGAGAAGTCTTTCTGTTTGTAATCTTTATCACTAGATGGCGCTCGGTATCAATGAATGGCTTACGCATAAATATCGATTAATGCCCGCTTCTCGACACTGGAGGCGCTGTTTTATGAATGGCTATTGTAATATAATGAATGAATGTCGTAGTACTCGCTTCTCGACACTACGAGGCAGCACTTTAAGAAACTGTTGAACATTCTAGAAACTTCTAGAACCGCATGTTGGTTGTAAAGCAAATTGCTTCCGCCCACATTTTTAATGTAACGTTCTGTTCGCTTCCAGACACGAAAGAGTGCACTAGGTTTAAATAGAAAAGTTGAGTTTTTGTTCGAATATTGAACTGTTTTGTTATTGCCATCCTTAGCCCGAAACTAGCCCCTAGCCCGAAACTAGTGAATAATAGTTGTATTAGATAATAATACTAGTGAATGTAATAGTTTTAATCTGTGGATATACCGACAATAAATCTTAGTAGTGATCGTGTGTTTTTATCATTGCTAGATTTGTCCGCTGTCCTCAACAGATTTTAATTTTGACCTGATTTTTATTGTAAGCGACCCCGAAAACCACAAAAACGACACCCGTGAAGGAAAGAAAGTAAATTTACTTCGGTGCCGTCTCGGATTTGCATTTTGACCTCATTTTCGTTATCAGCGACCCCGAAAACCACCAAAACGAAACCCATGAAGCCATTGAGTCGCGCCAGTATCTAGTCGCGGGAGTGTCTGTCGCGCAAGTGGGTTCCCGCAAGTGTCCTTCGCGCAAATGTCTTTCGCACAAATGTCCCAGATCCCCTATATATGATACTAGCTGTCCCGCGCAACTTCGTCTGCGTCACATTTTCCCTGTTTTCGCAACACTTTTAATTGCTTCTCCGCTCCTATTGGTCGTAGCGTGATGATATGTAACCTATGTCCTTCCCCAGGTTGAAATCTATCTTCCTGCCAAATTTCATTAAGAGCCGTTTAGTCGTGAAAAGGTAACAAACAAACATACAAACAAACAGAGTGACTTTTGCATTTATAATATTAGTATGGATGAAGTTTTAATAGCGTATTTGTACATACAAACGTGCTAACACAACAATACAAAAATTTAAAAAATCCATCCCTTTTGTTGTCTCAGGGGTGGAATTTCCAAAAACGTTGTTTTACAAGTTTATTAATTCAATCAAGAAACACATTGTGAATTTCAAGCAGATCAGACCATTTTTGTTATACTAATGCTTTCACCCCTTTTCGGCCATTTGGGGTTGAATTTCCAAAAACTACGAAATACACATTAATTTTTTTTTTACTCATAACCTTTAATATTTAATTTGGATATTTCTCACTTCAGAAATGACGGAGTCCACATATAAACTTTCAACCCCTATCTAACCCTCTTAGGGTGTAGATTCTCAAAAACGCTCAAATACGTATGTATTTATTTCTAACCAGAACCTTGTATGTGAATTTTTATGCTTCTAACTTTAAAAATTACCGATTTCCATAAAAACTTTCATCCCCTATTTAACTCCCTTAGGGGTTGAATTTCGAAAAATCCTTCCTAATTCCTTGTCTACTTTATAAAAGGAACCTCTGTGCAAAATTTCAGCTTTCTAGGTCCAAGGGTTTGGGCTGGGCGTTGATGAGTCAGTCAGTCAGGACTTCTCTTTTTATTTATATAGATAGATAGAAGATAGATAGATAGATAATACGGAAGGACGGAAAGCGTTTTATGATAATAATATGTCGCATCATGGGTGGCCGAGATGCGAAACATCGGGTCTTCTTCACGATCCGACATAGTTTTAGGTAGATGTGGGCACTGTTGTGGGTACTCGAACGAAATACTCTTTTAAATTTAAATCACAATAACTTTATTCAAAGTAACGGCTCACAAGAAACAAACACGTGCGTTGGTAACTGAGCGTCTGCAAAGCCTGTTGGAGTTCGACTGTCGCAACACTCCGTCCCTCTGCTAGGGTTCACTGCATCCCCTCTACCGACGATCGTGTCCAAGCGGTAGGGCGCGCTTGCGTTTCTAGTGACGTTATTATTAGTTCACGAAACTAATTGTTAGATGGCGCTGTCTGTTGCACCATGGCGCCATCAATCCACGACAAATATATAAAATACTACTATGATAATTGAAAAAATGCTTGCTGATAACAATTGCTTCACTTCAAGGCGTGAGCAAATATCGTGAAATAGCAAAATCACTAATCAGGATCATCTATCTGCATATCGACGATTGATGGAACTGGTTTAGTTGATAAAACACTCACAATGAGTTTGCTTATTTACGAAGATAAAGACGTCTATATTATAATTATAAGTAAAATACCTAAATGTCAGAAACGCCATAGTCGTAAATATTCAACCTGTCCCTTAAGGAATGAACACTTGACAAAATTCCAAGGAAAAATCAGCTATTGTAAATTTATCGAGTACAGTGCGAAGACGAACTAAACTCCTCCATGGATCCTATCCTATCCTTTTATTATAATTAAGCAATGTCACCTAATGCTTTCATCACTGCACGCTGATAAACCGAGCTTGCATTCTTCAAATCAAACGGCATGGTCAAATACTCCGACTGACCGTTAGGTGTGACGTATGCAGTAATTTCTATTGATTCAGGGTGCACTGGTATCTGATGGTAGCCTGATAACACATAAAGACCTGTGAACCATTGTGGGACCACCTAACCTAGATACAAGATCCTTTATCAATGGCAGTGGAAAACGATTAGACGTCGTTCAGTTGCATGTAGTCGACACATGCAATCTGAACCATCCTTCTTCAGCATCTTCAGCAATACAGGACTAGAAAAATGCGAACAACTTTGCCTAATAATAATACCTGCTTCCTCTAATTCACAAACTTTAGCAGTAATAACTACGCGCTCACAACACTAAGCCTATAAGGGTGACGACTAAACGTAAGACTAGGATCTACAAGCTGAATTTGCAGCTGTCCTGTCGTAACGAGGGATCTAGAAACACCACTAGAAAACGAATGTATTTGAAACATCACATAACCTAACCACCTTATCACGACACAAAACAACACTATTAGACGTCATACTAACGTTAATTCCCTGGCCTAAAGTCTCACGGCCAATTAACTATCCGGTACAACATGAAATAATATCTCTAATCTTACATCGTTAATCATAACTTCAGATAAAATTTGTAGGGTACTTTGCACACTACCATGACCAATCCCGGTTAAAACAATGTTATTTACACGCTTGCCACTGAACTGACGCAACATTATCCCTGATGAGAGAGCATTCGGCACCAGAATCTTAATAAAATGGGTATGACTCACCAGATTTCATCAGCACACCGCTGGTATTGCTGACATAGCAAACGTCAATGCGTCGCTCACTGCTCGCCGCTGCAGCCTGCTGCAGGCGCTGCTCTGGAATTGCTTGGGCCGTCTCCACCGCTTCATGGTCGTTTCGTAGCAAACTGAAGTGAATTCTCGTCGCACCGTGACGTCATCGCTCCATTTTCCGTGTTTTCTTCAGCTCGAGTGAATCTCACTTCTGATGTCGCATCAGGGGTGGCCGAGATGCGAAACATCAGGTCTTCTTCACGATCCGACATAGTTTTAGGTAGATGTGGGCACTGTTGTGGGTACTCGAACGAAATACTCTTTTAAATTTAAATCACAATAACTTTATTCAAAGTAACGGCTCACAAGAAACAAACACGTGCGTTGGTAACTGAGCGTCTGCAAAGCCTGTTGGAGTTCGACTGTCGCAACACTCCGTCCCTCTGCTAGGGTTCACTGCATCCCCTCTACCGACGATCGTGTCCAAGCGGTAGGGCGCGCTTGCGTTTCTAGTGACGTTATTATTAGTTCACGAAACTAATTGTTAGATGGCGCTGTCTGTTGCACCATGGCGCCATCAATCCACGACAAATATATAAAATACTACTATGATAATTGAAAAAATGCTTGCTGATAACAATTGCTTCACTTCAAGGCGTGAGCAAATATCGTGAAATAGCAAAATCACTAATCAGGATCATCTATCTGCATATCGACGATTGATGGAACTGGTTTAGTTGATAAAACACTCACAATGAGTTTGCTTATTTACGAAGATAAAGACGTCTATATTATAATTATAAGTAAAATACCTAAATGTCAGAAACGCCATAGTCGTAACTATGCTGGGTACAACAGAATATCGCCAGTTTTAGTGGTAACCCTGACGATGTCACCCTTGGAGGCTGCAATGCAGGTTTCGCATCAGAGTATCTACTAATGCTCTCTAAGTCAGCCGAAGGAATAGTTCCAGCGAGCCATTGCTGAAAAGCTGGGGACATTTCCGCATTGACAATACAGAAGGATCCTTTTGACATTGACCAAACGTATGCTACACAGCTGAAGGACCTCGCTATAGTAGACAATTTAGACTCTTTAGAACAGTTCTATAGGACAGTTTCAATGGAGTTGCTGACTAGAAATAACCGTTAAACTGACCAATGACTAAAAGGTGTACCGGAACCAAACTCATAACTGTACTCTCTGTTTTATTTTCTTTGATTTTTTTGTTAACTTGTCATATTTATGATAGTGGCTATATAAGATCAAACTACTAATCCATATACCAAATTAATTTATCACGCTCTACCTATCTTTTATTATGTCACCTAATTTCGTTTTATTTTTCGAAAACCCTGTGCCCGAAGGGTCGTCGCTGCCTGCGTGGCCGGCAACAAACGCGGACAGGACACCACACATGGTGCTGGACGAGGAGTTGGAACTGAAAAAGGGTCCCGTTCTTGAAAATTTTCATTGGTAATTCAAAAAATATCAGTTTTTTAGCAAACATGTGTTTTTTTTTTTAAATAACTGACCAAAAATTTCTATATGGGGTTCAGAATGGTGTACTGAATACTCGGTAACCGTTTTGGCGTCGGGGTGTCCCTTCCAACTTATATATTTTCTTATCCCACTAGTTAGCCAATGTGATGTTTTTTCGTCTTTATTAACAATTATCTGGTTTTCAGCTGCATCTGGTAAGACTGGGAGTCGACCCCATAATTGTTGGGAAAAGGCTAAGCAGATGATGACGATGATGATTTTGAATTATCTGATCGGAAAGCATGAAAATCATAATCGTTGTTGATAATAATTGCTTCACTTCATAGAGTAATCAAGATCATCTATCTTCAGGTCTATGAAACGGATTTTGTTGATAAAGCACTCAAAATGAGTTTGCTCATTTACAAAGATAAAGACGCCAATATAATCAATAAAACATCGAACTGTCAGGAAGGCCGTAGTTGTAACGATGAAGTGGTCGACGTGCGTGGTTCTGTTGTGCGTGACGGCTATTCTAGCTGACGAAGGATTCAGGACAGTGCCAACAGCGCAAGGACCGGTGCGCGGGCGCAAGGACCCGAGTGGGCTTCTTTATGAATTTTACAACATACCCTACGCCACAGGACCTACAGGCCAGGACAAATTCAAGGTTTTTAAAATAATCCTAATTGCTTGCTATTGTTATTGATTATTGTGGGTTCTCGACAGTAGACCAGAATAAACTGGATAGCCATGACACATAACCGCCAAAAGGGAAGAGATTAAGAGCAGCTCAGCATTGGGTGGCCAAGGGTTGAAGAAGAGAAGGAAGAGGAGATTGTGGTGGTTGATTGTTATACTGGCACCAACATCTCTTGCGGCCTACTATGGCCGTACTAACCAAAGAGCTGGTTTAGCCGGGCTAACGATTACCTTGACTCGCAAGCACGACTACTGAGCATGAGCTCCTTGGTTTGATTCCCGGGTCGGGCAAAGTGATTTTGGGTATTTCCATTTAGAATTTCTCAATAGTCTGGATTTGTGCCAAGTTGGTGGCAATAGGTACACCCCTTATTACATGGGACTTCAACATTACTGGCAAATTGTAACTAACACCACAGGGATTACAGGCTTGATGATATGCCAACCCTGAATCCACGGGCTGCAGTTCTTATGCCAATCTTGACAGTGACCGAATCAAAATATGTTTAGGCTGGTATAGACAATAGAGAAAAAAAGAGAAAAGTGTTTGGGACTACAAAAAAACAGAATGTCACAACAATAACGCAAATGTAACTATTTTATATCTCGGTACCGATAACAAACTAATCTAATCATTAATATTGTGTTCCAGCCACCTCTCCCACCGCCAACCTGGACGAAACCGTTTGATGCAACCGGTGAAACGCGTGTCATATGTCCACAGAACGATTTAATGATCAACACGATACCAGACAATGCAGTTATCAGAGAAGACTGTCTGATTGCCAATGTTTTCGTCCCCATCACCACTGAGGGAAACCTATCGGTCCTTGTGTATATTCACGGGGGAGGTTTTGTAGCGGGTTTTGGTGACGCATTTCGTGGAACACAGTTTCTGAAGGAAAAGAAAGATGTCATCATGGTCACGTTTAACTACCGCCTTGGCATTCACGGATTTCTTTGTCTCGGCACCGAAGACGTACCAGGAAATGCTGGCCTGAAGGACCAGGTGGCGCTGCTGCGCTGGGTACAAGAGAACATCGCCAGTTTCGGCGGTAACCCTGACGATATAACTCTTGGAGGCTGCAGTGCAGGTTCCGCATCAGTGGATCTTCTAATGCTCTCTAAGTCAGCCGAAGGACTATTCCACCGAGCCATTGCTGAAAGCGCTGGGAGCCTTGCCGCATTGACAATACAGAGGGATCCTTTTGACATTGCCCAAACGTATGCTAAAGAGCTGAACGACCTCGCCATAGTAGACAATTTAAACTCTTTAGAACAGTTCTACAGGACGGTTTCAATGGAGTTGCTGACTAGAGATAACTTGGACAATAGAACAGATTCTACTTTCTTGTTTTCCCCGTGCGTAGAGCGTGACACAGAAGGAGCATTCCTGACAGAATCTCCTCTGACTATATTAAAGAAAGGTGACTACAAAAAGGTACCTATATTGTATGGATTCGCTAACATGGAAGGACTATTTCGCATTGGATTCTTTGAGGTTTGGAAAGATATGATGAACGAAAAATTTTCTGATTTCTTACCGCCTGATCTTAAGTTTGATTCTGAAACAGAACGAGAAGAAGTAGCCAATACCATCAAGAGATTTTATTTTGGCGATAATGTTGTTGACAATGACAAAGTTGTGGAATACGTTAACTTTTTTACGGATGTCTTGTTTGCTTATCCTATACTCCGAGCTGCAAAGCTATATGTCGGAGCTGGTAACAATCAAGTATATTTGTATGAATATTCATTTATGGATGAGAACCATATTGTTCACCCTGACGTACACGGAGCTGATCACTGCGATCAGTCATTTGCTTGGTTGGATAACCAGGATGGTACAGATGAGAGTCTCGGGACTCCCGAATATCAGAAAATGCGATCAACAGTGCGTGAAATTTGGTACAACTTCATAAAAACTGGGTAATAACTCAAGCTACCAAGTATAATTTTATTACTTCTCTACCATATACAACGTGTAACGTTAAATGCGCAAAACCTGAAAATAGTTTGATCAGAATAACGAGCAGAATCAATTGAACCACTTTTTAATATAGGTCACATTTTTAAAAAAATATCTTCATTATTAATGTTGCCCTGTCTATTTGTTCATAGGTCAAGCCATAACGTGGCAAACCTGCCAAAATAAGTAAACAAACACAAATGTTTGTCATCCAATTTCAATTTTCTCATACGTGGGAAAAAAAGAAAGAAACAATCAGAATTTCCAGTAAAACTAAAACAGCACATAAAACCTTTACGTTTTTTTAATGATTTTTTTTCTCTCAGAATTAGGTTAATTTAATTAAAAATCATTTGGGGTGCCTGAGGTTTTGCGCATTTAACGTTACACGTTGTATATAATTAAATGCTGCGTTTTGAAATACGCTCTACGTATCTTTTGATATGTCGCTTAGTTTCGGTTTAACTTTTCAGAAACCCCGTGCCTGAAGGGTCGTCGCTGCCAGTGTGGCCGGCAGCAGGCGCAGACAGGTCACCATACATGGTGCTGGACGAGATGTTGGTGCTACGGAGGGTCCCGCTTTTGGAAGATCGCAGTCGCTTCTGGGATGACCTCTATGCTAGATACTACCGGGATGCTGTACCACCACGGAGCAGTTAGTACGGCGTCAAAGGATTCATTTAATTTATTTGTTTTATATATTCTGTTTTATCTAACGACAAGGATAGTGTAGTGGTAGAATAGTGTACTATATAGGTTATTTATTTGTTTTGATAACCAGTTTGCAATAAATTTATATTATAAGTCGCGTTTTCTTTGGTTTTGTTTATATTTTATTCGCATTAGGTGGCGGGTCAATGTACTATGCAGATTTTTATTACTCGAATCGATCTGGAATAGTACTAGAAAGTTGCATTGGATCCCTAACAAAACCAAAAAAAGAAGAAACAATGAAGTAATTTTCAGTTTATTACGATTTTATAAATTCTGCTCTATTTTTTGTTTTTTTGAAATCTGCGTACGTTGGCAGAGGGCTAAAAGTACATGGGTTCTAATTCAACTTTACGAATCTTCTTAAAATTGATACTCTTCACGCGTTTTCAGGCGCAACAAGCTATCCTAGATCATGGAAGTAGCTCTGGGTTTCTGCATACCTACCTTTATTTTAAAGGGAAAACGGTAAATATTTAAAACTGTATATTTTCTCAGTTTGATACTTAATAAATAAATTCCCGATTAACTCCAATACGGGTAACCTTTCGGTACCTGCTTAGGAGTCTTGGACAGTGCTATAAGGATCATTTGGCGCTTGCAAGAAATTTTCAGGAGGCTGCTGCTAATCATTTCTGGAATGGTCTTCAAGAATTGTTCTGAAAAAACCGGATAGCGGTGTCAGTTACGATTTAGGCATTAACGCCTTAATTAAGTGTTTACGCAGTGTTGCGCACGTCGTCGAAACGTATTGTTGAAAAAAAAACACTGTCACTTGAGGACAATGTGTCAGCTAAATCATAAAATTCAGTTCGTCACTGATTTCAATCAATCTCCACAGATGAGGGTTCATGAGCGGCTCAGTTCTCATTGGAGTATGCGGCGTCTCCTACCATACAATGATCCTTCTGGATCTTGTGCTTGTAAGCCCTGAAACCTGTGCACTTGATTACCTTGTGAATGTGTATGTCTAAGCGATGCGAATGAGTGACTCAAATGTTTTTTAAGGTGTTAACATAAAGACTTTTATTATTCGTTTCAGGCTTTCTGAAAATGCAATCAAAGCACTATGACTATAGATTAATGCTCAATGTTTTTGACGATTGATATAATTCTTTTACCATGTTCATCCCCACGATATTATACCAGTTATTATTATCAGTGCAGGACCTTGTATCTAAAATTGAAGAAATGTTTTGTTTTTTCAACAAAACGGATAAATTAAGTAACCTGTTACTATTGCGGTAAAACATAGAGATAGCTAGTCAGCCCACACGGTCGGTAAAACAATCGAAATCTAGGACCTTCGACATACTTGATGGTTGATGTTGGACAGTTTTTTTCTTGTAAAAAGGTTGTTGTGCACATAAAAGGTCATAAAAGGTCTGCATTGCTCTCCGTCCAAGGACCATAATTCTCGAGTAAGGAGGTTTTGCTCCAAATTCCTTGATTAGGAGCAAAACTTCCTGTATTGGTTGTTTCTCGAAGATCACGTATAATAAGGTGACTAAACAAAAAAAATAAAGTCATTAAAATCAATTACTGTATAATCAGGAAAATCTAAGATAACATAAACGAATACGGATCTACCGTATCCATTTCAAAACTCTTAGATATTCCTGATTTGTCGAAAAGTTTTTGATTGTTAATGAATCTTGCAACCAAAAAACCATGTGCCCAAAGATAAAGATGCCTATATAAATATAAACATCGAATTATAAGGTAATCCATAGTCGAAACAATGGAATGGTGGACCAGTCCAGGTCCCAGTCTAACCGGATGCAGCTGACTTCCAGTATTTTACATGGAGCGACTGCCAAATAGGCAAACGTATAGTTATATTACTTATTTATGGTAGAGTGTGTAAGCATACACCCCTTCCCAGGTAACACCTACAAAGTTCAACGTCATACAACCATCAACCATCTGCATATGAGATAATATTACCGTCTTGGACTTGAAGCTGACAGAGCTCATATAAATGTATAACTTAATAAAAACAAAGTAGGTCCAAGAATACTCCCTTGCAGGACTCCAAACGTCATTTTAAGATTATTATTTTATAATTATTACACGTTGTAAAAATACGTAAATAAAAATAAAAATCGTCACTGCTACATGTTAATACGTATAATTTTTCCGATATAAAAAAAAAACCTGATACAAATGTTTTTATATAAAAATAAAAAGAATCAAAGGGAAAAAAAAATGGCGATATAAAATGTGAATTTAAGAAAAGTTGCGAAATGGATTGTCTAGAATAGTACAAGGTCTGTGATTTTGAAAATTAAAGCCAGAAGGTGAGAAGGGGTTGCAACACCTATTCGGCCCTAGGCACGATCAAATTGTATTCGTGCTTAATTACGACACCGGAAAAAGTACATTGCGCGACCTTTTGACACGAATGGCTTAAAAATAAAAGATGATGGTACAAAAAAACTACACTATTGCTATAAATTATAAAAAAGTGGATTAGAACAAAATTTGTTTTGTAACTTGACACCGTGATATGTCTCCCTGTAGGTCTGGATCTTCGCTCGTAACCTAGCTGTTGTTCTGGGTCTTCAGTCGAAAGCCACGGAGTCAACCGCTAGCACGCGTCTCCCGAACCCTGGTCGGTATTGAGACGCGGCGCCGAAAGTACTCGGGACACCAGTTCACAGCTAGATTTTAAAGTCCCTGAACCGATTCTGAGCGAATCTATGGTGAGAAAAATAGGGAAAAATTAACACCATGCTCAAAAAAGAATCTTTCAAGCAGTAAAAATTTAAAATGTTTCAAATACATACCGGTTCTTTGTAAAAAACACTTATTGCTACCGACTATTCAGTACGGCGCTTATAATAGGTACAAAGTTCAAACAGTCTTCCCAGAGTAATCGGTTTAAATCACAATAATTTTGGTATTTTACTTAGAAACGGAATATCATGTATACTTCCAAAGATTCGTCGCCAATTGACGAGAAAATTTTTTTACTTGACATCCAAAGGAATCATCATACTTTTTAAATTTGAACGGAAATAAGAAAAGAAATTTAATTAGAAATGAGGTCGACTTACACGAACAGAATAGTTTTTATTCAGCCGAATCAATAAACAGCGTGATAATGCTGCAACGTGTAGCACTGATACTAACACAATAAGATCCTCCTGATAAATAATTAGCGATAAGATCAAGCTGTTTCTCACGTATCCCCATGCTGTTTGTTTAAAAGGTTGGGGTACAGACTGTGTCCAACGCCCTAGCTAGGTCAAGGAAGATGGTAGTAATACTTTTATTATTTGCATCCATTTTCCTAACTAAAAAATGAACAGTCTGATCAGTAGATTTGCCTGCTCTGAAACCAAATTGTGATAAGGAAAGTAGTTATTCGATTCGAGATAATTTATAAGAAATTAAGCAATTCCGTGAGGATTTAGATAGGTCTATAGATGTGGACTTAGTCGGTATCCCCGCTTTGTGTAAATTCGGAACAAAAATTGTGTTTTTAAAATTCATTAAAATTTCCACTTTCATGAATATTTAATTTTCTTAGTCATTACATTCTTAAATTTTTGGATCAACCTTTTTTGATCAGGACAGGATATTTTTAACACACATATTTTATGATAACATAAGTACTAATAAGTTTTATTGATAAATAGTACTAATGGTCTTTATTTGTGGAAAAAAAAACTGTTTTTATTATTGTTTATTTCAAATGCCTGACTTCGAAAAGTTATTAAAAAATTAAATTTTATTTAAGAAATACAGGTCAAATTTGTTGCAGTTTTTTTATTTGGTTAGATAAGGATTTTTTTGTTGGCAAATTTTCTTGTATATGCTGATTCTCGTAAGGTAAGGTAAGTGACTGTTCCCAGGCACGTTGTGAGTTCTCCTGGGTCGCGAAAAGGACACATTACTATTAAATATTACGCTAAACTCAGTACAAAAGACTGTCTTGCGCCCCGGGCAACTCTGTTTAGTATTGGAGCAGAATTTTTGAATTTAGACTACGTATTCCACAAAGTTTGTTCGGAAGGTGTTGATGTCAAGGAATGTGGCTGGGGGGCCAATGGTGCAATATGAGGTTTGTGAATTTTGACATAGTGTATCTTAAGCCCCCGTTCACCTTAATAAACGAGACAGGAAGCAGTCAACCTACATTGATGTAAAAGTTAACTGACACTAATTATTCAGGCGTCGCTACAGCAGTTACCGAACCTAAAATAAAAAAGATACTCTATGACTTACTAACTTAATAAACACTCCTAAATAAAAAACAAAGCATGTCCGTCTGTTCGTACCCTATACACTCCTGAAGTACTGCACCGATTTCTGAAAAACAACCTAATCAAACAAAAAAAAAGGCATTGTGATGCATGCTCCCTGCTAGTACGCTATACAATAAACAGGAAAAAACATAATTACAAATTATAAAAATGTCAATTCCAAAGACAGCGGTGGCATGGCAATAGAGAATATGGGTAATAGACTATTAACCAACGAAAAAAATAACCAACTGCTCGGATTTAAGGTGCCGCACCTGCAAGCGCAGTTTTTTGCCGATGCAGAAGGGCGTCGCGTCACCCATCCTAAAAAAATAGAAATGAAGTGTTTTTGGTTAACATTGTGCTCTCTGCGTGTTATTTTTTTGTTTATTATTTTATTACCTTTGAGTTTTAATTCAGACTCAACTCTTTTTTTTTCAAACTCGATTTATTTGCGATTATCGATTAAGCTGAATGCAACTAATTAATCGTAATTATGAAACCTGGGTTTTCTGTCAGCACTAAGAAGTGTTATGTTACAACATAGTTTTTAGTATTTGTCAAGACTTTGATTGTGTTTTTATATGAGATTGTGTGTGAATAATTGCCAAAATAAGAACGCAGATAGAATGTTACTGTTTTTATTTTGCCCTTTAGAATTCTTTTAGCAAACGAGAAGCTTGCCTATGTTTATTATTTCCAGCGCATCTAACGTACCTACTTTTTGGAAAGGTGTAGTAATTTGTATTTTACACATATTTCGCAATAGACTGACTCCGTTTTACCGACCTCAACACGATATTGGAGGCACAATAAAATCGAATGCTGAAATTTGATAAAAATTTAGTGAATTTCATGACAATTCGAATCACTCTGCCGATTCAGCTGATGTGTCATGTGTCAAAATCTTGTCGGGCATAGTGGTATCGGTTCTTAATCTTTATCGGTAAATTATAAGTGCCATGATTTAGTTCTGATTTTATATATAAGCCATGGAAAAATAAGAATATTTCTAATAAAATAATTCGTGATTTTAACAACGCCAACAAAGAAAGAGCAACAAGGTATAGAGTTTACAACCTACCAACATTTTACGTTTTACAGCTTCAACGTATTTTCCCACAAAAAACTATAGTTCAAGCATCAACTCGAAAACTGAATGCAAAAGCGAGCGAACTTGGGACTTGCGGCAACCCGACTTGGACAGGTTAGGTTAGAAGGGGATGGTGGGCCATTCCTCAGATGTGTTATGGTACTTTTTTATCGTTTTTATTGATATTGAAGTGACTTTGTTGAAGTATATTAAAATCCAGTATCAATAAAAAACCGTAGTATGTAAGAGCGAGCGAAACGAGCTCGAAGATTTTGAGCGCCCCGCTGTTGAGATATTAGATTTTCCTTTTATCATTTAAACAGATTGTATTGAAGTAACTTTGCCAAATTATGCATAATAGTTTCAGAACAAGTCAGATATCTTAGGCTATTACACCGAGCAAAGCGTTAGAAAGTTGTTAGAACCCGCTTCGAATTTGTTAGAATTTCTTTTCAACATTGAAACAGATTTGTAAGCTACGGAGCTGCAAGTTTGAAAAAGTCCAATTTTAACCTATGAAAAAAGAAGAAGTTTATCAATAATATTTTCTAAATTAAGTAATGTTAAGTTTAATTTTGTGAAAAGCAGGTTGGCTGGTTTTACACGCACTGTCAGTAATACGATTGCCCCTCGCGTCTTGATGTGTATCAAACTTGCAACTAAATGAGTTGTAGTTTCTGTTAAGTAGGCTTTATTCAATTTCTTCAGGCATATTTGTCCAAAAAAGCTGAGCAAGGTAGCAGCCTGCCGCCACAGGCCATGGCCCTTTTGGCCCTAGGGTAAATACGCCCCTGCATGCACTTTGTGTTAAGTATCTTTAAACCCTTCAGACTGAAATAAAAGCCCCAAACAGCGGGGCTATCCAAAATATTTATATTTATCATGAAACTAGAACTATAGGTGAATTTAAACATTATAAAGAGCCAATACTACCCAAAAACAAATCCTACGGTTGTTGTATTGCTTATATTTAGTGGCTACAGTAATTTTTTTCAGGATATTTCTACCGAAAACACCGAAATCAATGTCACTGAAACCAAATAATTAGCAAAATTGACTATTTTTTTTTAATTTCCCCGGATATGTATAATACATTAATCTCGTTTATTGAAATCAAATAAATATAAGACAAACTTTTATCATCATGAAAAAATATTAATTCAAATAGTTGTGGATAAAATGAATTCACCGAAATCGATTATAAACCTTAATAAAAGAGAGGTCTGAAGACGCACAGACATGTTATCCTTACCACCGATGGGGTGCAGTGCAATTGATAGTTTTTATTACTCGAACAACTATTATCGCAGTCACTAGAATACAGGATATATGAAAGGAATCGTGCGCGCCACTGATATCAATTGTAAACGTCGAACGCGAAGACAACCAGTTGTAACTTTTCTACTAAGGCCTATTATTGCGTAGATATATTATTATAAATTGAGTTAATAACTATCTAGTTATTTGTGAACGCATGCAAAATGGCGCCATATATTGTATAAAAAAAGATAAAAAATAATTTCTACCGCAAGAAGGGCCGGACGCGACACCGAGGTCAAGACTTCGAGGTTTTTATTTTGATCGTATCAATAATATAAAAAAAAAACAAGTTGCTAGTGGTCCATTTCATACAAGATTTGGCCCCGGACACGCATTTTTGAGCTGTTTGAGAACGACCCATAAATGTCAGAAATGTTTTAAAATTAAACTTGGAAACCTGCATGCTTACCCAGTTTTCATGAAGTTGTGCCAAATTTCACGCATTGCTGTTCTGCCTTTCTGATACTCAGGAGTTCCGAGACTTTCATCTGTACCATCCATGTTATCCAACCAAGCAAAAGACTGACTACAGTGATCAGCTCCGTGCACATCAGGATGAACCATCAGGTTATTTTTGTCTTTTTCGAGGATTTCAGTGTCGGGGTTTTTTTTTAATTTTTATTTAATGTTTTTTTTATTAAATTATGAGTACTTGCTACTTAAATAAATAAATTAATTATATTTCGTTTCTCCATTTTGTGTCATAATTTACATTTTTAAATATTTTACAAAATTATATTTTAAAAAAACATTTTAAAAAATGCAGGTTTCCTCCGGTGTCGGGAGCTTGGTCCAAGCTACCGGTGGTTAGGGCTGCAGGAACAGAAACTTCACAATGCGGGCCGTCTCAAAAAGTACTGCACAGAATAGATGTTCTTCGAGGCTTTTAGCCATCAGGCCATTGGCCGTAACGACTAACGGCACAATGATAGCAGAGTTCATATTCCACATGCTCACAACCGAGTCGAGAAAAAGAGTCCGTAAAAGTTATGCTAATAATGTTTCCCGCCTAGTAGTGAAGGATCTTGTGAATTGTTGCTCGGCGCGTAAATTTCTAGATTTCAGCCAAACCGAAAGGGAGGGTTGTATGTAAGTAGCCTGAGTAAGTCTAGCGCTAATACCGAGTGGCTGAGAGTTTCTTTCGTAAAAGACTGGTTGGTGTGGTGGTTGGGGGTTTCCTTGGAAGGTGTCGTTCAGGGAGCGATCAGGTGACTATTCATAGCACACCGCCTGCCTTTGTCGTCACATAATTCGTCAATTTCTTGTTCTTGTTTTATTTATTTTTGGAAATTTACTTGTCTCGATTAACCAAACTTTTTAAAATAACGCCTTTATAGAAATAATCAGTTGAGAACAATACAATCAAACTAAAATTTAAAGAAATCTTAAATTATGTGGTTTAGTCAACGTTTGGAAACTGTTAATAATTATAATATTCACTTTGACACCAAGGTTATCACAATTGATAACACAAAAATGTTGATTTTATCAACAAAACACACACACACTCGTTAAAATACCAAAGGAGATGCAAAAGAGCAATTTTTGGACACAATAACAACAACGCCGCTGTAGAAAAAATCTAAATAATGGATTTGAAAAGGCAATAACAAATTGTAATATAATAATAAAATAATAATAAGATAAGATTAAATATTGACTATTCTAATATAATTATTGTATTGTGTGTATTGTTTGTGTTGTATTGTATTGTGTTGTTGTTGTAATGCGTGTATTGTTTGTGTTGTATTGTATTGTGTTGTTGTTGTGTATGTATTGTTGTTGTTGTTGATATGTTGTCCTAGATTTGATTGCTAGGTCGGGCAATGTGGTTATTTTAGTAGCAGTCAGGATTTGCGTCCAATTGGTGGACTTGGCAAAATATGAGTACTACACATTAAGAACACGAAATTAATCATTACAGATCATTCGTATACCATATCTCTAAAAAAATAAAAAATATACAGACAAGAAGTTGTGTAGGGTCAGATGATCAACAGTGAACCATATGTACACAGTTAACCAAGCCTATATTTTGGAAATGCGACATTGTAGTGCCGCGCTTCTTAGCAACATAGACCCCAAACGGCCTCCCCATCTTACCAGTTTGCAGCGAGCTGGCATTCGCGTCGTCCGCGTAGCGAGGAATTTTGTGATTACCCGTGTAAAACGGCAGAAAAAAAAGTAAGTAATTTTTCGTTTTATATGTTTCTGTTGTGTGTTGTTACAAGTATTCTAATATGTTAGTTCTGTAGATACCCTTTCGTGCTTCTTTAAAGTATTAACTGTATATTTGGTGTGAGTCATTTAAAAGTTATCTTAACTTAAAACATTATACAAGTGTGTGTCCTACAGTTAACCAACTTGCTATGTTTAACAGTGAGTCATATTTCAATGTGTACTTCATGTTGGTTAACTGTGTTGGTAAATTTTATGAAGAAGTTTAAGTAATAATTTATTTGTTTTATAGCTTAAAAAGGTCATAAGAAGAAAAGGTTCGCAAACGGAAGAATCTGTGAAGGCAGTTCTTGAACTCGTAAAATCTGGGCTCAATATTCGGAAATTATTGATCTTGTTTCCAGTACCTAGCAATGATGTTTTACGAGGATTATGTAATGAGTGTCATATTAGAGAATATTAGGTCTTTACCTATGAAATTGCCGTTTTGTTTGAAAAAATTTTTTTTTTCGAACTTATTTATTTCTTTTATTCAAAGTAATACCCCTTTATTCAAAGTAGTACCCCTGCAATCAATGCATCTTTGCCAACGCTGTGGCAGTTTATGGATGCCCTTCTTGAAAAAATCAGCTGGACGGGAGACAACAAACTCTTCAAAGGCGTTTTGTACTGCCTCTCGGGAATTGAATTTTTTTCCCGCTAAAAAGTTGTCCAAATTTTGGAAAAAGTAATAGTCGGAAGGCGCAAGATCTGGTGAGTATGGCGGATGAAGGAGAGCTTCCAAACCCAACTCATGCCGCTTAGAGACGGTATATTGTGCAGTATGGGGCCGCGCGTTGTCGTGAAGTAGCAGTGGAGACGACCGATTGACCAAAGCTGGTTGCAGACGTACGAGTTTCGCCATCATTGTGGTCAGTTCTTCAATGTACACATCTGCAGTAATTCTCTCGCCGTTTTGTAAAAAGCTATGATGAATCACACCAGCACTAGACCACCAAACTGTGACCATCACCTTTCTAGGGGTCATTTTTCGTTTTGCACATTGCTTTGGTACCGAACCAGGATCTAACCAACTTGCTGAGCGCTTTCGATTGTCAAAAAGAATCCATTTTTCGTCGCACGTAACAATTCGGTTCAAAATTCCTTCATTTCTGTGCCTGTTAAGCAGCGCAAGGCAAGTCTCGACGCGTACGTTGCGCTGGCGATCGTTAAGTTCGTGGGGCACCCATCTATCAAGCTTTTTTATCTTGCCAATCTGTCGCAAATGGACCAATATTGTTTTAATGCTAACATCAAAAGCTGCTGCCAGCTCAGCTGTAGATTGAGTTTCATCAGCTTCAACAATCACCTTTAATTCATCATTGTTGACCAAAGTTTCCGGACGACCACGAGGTTCATTTTTCAAGTCAAAATTCCCAGAACGGAACCGAGCAAACCAATAACGGGTTGTGCGTTCGTTTGTACAGTTCTCTCCGTAAACGTCGTTGATGTTACGGGTCGTTTGTGCCGCGTTGGTGCCACGACGGAACTCATATTCCATAATTACACGAAATTTCAAAGTATCCATTATGAGGAAAAATGTTGAAATGTAATGAAAATACAACGCTAATCAATAAACAAAAGACTGATTTTGTAAATAGAATGTCATATTTTTAAAACAAAATTAATTTGAATTTAGAACTCATAGCCAATCAAAACTTTTTTTTGTTTGAAAAAGTCTGTACTGCAATACGGCAATTTCATAGGTAAAGACCTATTATTATTTTATGTTCAAAAGTCTTTCACACGTTAATCATTATTGTTTATTACAACAAATTGTATTTTTTACAGGTAATTCGTCGATAATTCATAAATATGTAATTTCGATTATAAATAACAAGTGTTGTTATATTTGTTTAATAAAGACTGATTTTCTAACGTAATTTGTAATTATTTCTGATTATATAACATTCTGACATTCTTTGGTTCAATGTGTACTTCATGGTTTACTGTGTACCAGGGGGTGGACACAATGAGCCAAATATCATTTTCGAAAAAAATGCTTAGTCCATGAAATAGTATCACTAAAAGTAATATTTCTTAAATGCAAATAGATAGTCAACTAACCTACCTCTCCTATATTTCAGATACAAGTTTATTTCGAAAGTAAACTTTTGAGTTATGGTACTTAGAAGTTTAGGTGGCTCAGTGTTGAACACTTCACCCTAGTCCTAAAATTTTGATCGGCATATAACTCGAGTATTAAGTGTAGTATCGAGTTCCTAAGGTCGAAATCCGTTATCGAAAGCCGTACAAAGGTTGTCGATATTGGATATTGTGATACAGAACTCAAATAGACTTGGGCAGGACACCGCAGTGACGACAGGTTGACTAAAGCTATCACCGAATGGCATCCAAGAACGGGCAAAAGAAATGTGGTTATTCCGACAGCGAGATGGGCAGGCGTCATTGCTACCATCTCGGCGGAAAAACCTGGAATAAGGCGGGCATAGGACCGTGGAGATTGGCAGAAGAAAAGGGAGGCCTATAACCAGCAGTGGGTGAATTAAGCTGTAAACTGAGCTGATGATGATGATGATGGTAAAATCTTTCTATTTAACTGCTTCTGTTACACTGCCAACTGCAGACAAAACTTTGCTCATATATTTATGTCAGGCTTTTAACCACATAGTTTGGGATCAGGTTGCGCGCCCCTTGGGGGGGCTCGACGCACAAACCTCTGGCTTGGTATCGGCCTTGTTACCGAAAGTGGCTGGCAATTAAGTCATCCGTGATCCTCATAAAAAAAACTCATATCAACGCCATTAAAATTTTTATAGTCATCGCGCAAGTTTCTTAATTACCCCTTATAACATTCAAGTGCAAGGTCATCGGCTCCACTACATGGACAATAATCAACTCGACATTTAAACGAAATCCAATCGATTCTTTTTTGTAAATTTCGATTAGCTCGAGTAATTAAATTAAAGAATCTATGAAATCGATGGATGAAAATTAAAATTTATTTATTTAAGCGTAAAATACAATAAATGTTTATTATAATACTTTTCAAGCTTGTAGAATGGTAATGTTATTAATTGTCTTTCGTACGTTCCGACCCAACAATAAACAGACTGAAATATGGCTAAATTCGGGCCGATTGTTTTTTCATATTAATATTTAAACTAGGCATTCGTTCGCAGTTCCAATTTATATTAAATGTGTCGCATCATGGGTGGTCGAGATGCGAAGCGTCGGGTCTTCTTCACGATCCGACATAGTTTTACTTATACGTGGGCATTGTGGTGGGTACTCGAACGAAAGATAATTTAAATTCAAATCACAATAACTTAATTCAAAGTAACGGTCCACAAGAAACAAACACGTGCGTTGGTACTGAGCGTCTGCCAAGACTGTTGGAGTTCGACTGTCGCAACACTCCGTCCCTCTGCTAGGGTTCACTGCATCCCCTCTACCGACGATCATGTCCAAGCGGTAGGGCGCGCTTGCGTGCACGACATATATGTAAATTTACTGGATAATTTATTGTGAATGTTGTTTGTTGGTAGGTTGGTAGTACGCTCAGGATCTCGGAAGTCATAGTAAAAAAAAAACCGGCCAAGTGCGACTCGGACTCGCGCACAAAGGGTTCCGTACCATTATTTACAAAAACGAACAAAAACATCACTTATTTGTATGGGAGGCCCCTTAAATATTTACTTTAATCTATTTTTAGTATTTGTTGTTATAGCATCAACAAAAATACATAATCTGTAGAAATTTCAACTGGCTAACTATCACCATTCATGAGATACAGCCTGGTGACAGACGGACGGACAGCGAAGTCTCAGTAATAGGGTCCCGTTTGACCCTTTGGGTACGGAACCCTGAAAAGAATTATCTAGTTTGATTATGGTTATGAGGTGTGGTTATATTTATTTATGGTTAGGAGATTGGGTTGGTTTAAGGATATATACTATTTCATAGACTTTTTTTATCAGTCTGCTCTGTCCCACTGTTGGGTAAAGGCCCGCCCATTTCTTTCCTATGTTTTTTTTTTGCTTTTTGCCTCCTCCGACCAATGGTTGAAATTTTTGACAACAGAATCCCCCTTGTCGACGGCATTTACCAAAAGGTCCTTGTAGAAGTCGATCAAGTTGTCGAAGACATGTTGAAGAACACGTCTTCGACCACTTGTTTTACCCTTTCGATACCTTTTTCGCCACCAGCCTTAAAAATAAGACAGCCATGACGAAAATAAATGAATACAAACATTTTTTTTTAGACTTTTGTATTTCACTTCCAAGACTGGGATTTGTCTGAGGCCTCGATGATATCAGTTGACCTTATTTTTGGCCATTTTAAAGAGTCATTCGTTATTAATTTTGATAGAAGTGAGCATATGTGTTGTAGCTCGTTCTGAGTCCAAGGTGAAGGCGGGTTTAATGGCTCAATAATCAAGGAAAATATGACAAATAAAAAAATATTTATTGCAAACTCAACTAAATCAATAAAACTCTATACAACTATGATCCTTTTCGTGAGATTGTACAGAATATGTAAAACGAATAAATCTATACTAAAGAGTATGTTTGTTTGATTCAACGAGCTAATCTCTGAAACTGCTGCTAATCTCTTGAGGATCCACGATGAGGCCAATAGTAGCCGAGTATCATTAAAACTGTTGCAAAAATGGGGAGAATGTGACGCAAATGCAGTTACGCTGGTCAGCTAGTTAAATATATTATTGGGTGCCGTAGCTGCACCACTCCGTGGTGGTATGGCATCCCGGTAGTATCTATCATAGATACCATCCCAGAAGCGACTGCGATCTTCCAAGAGCACCCCACGTAGTTCCAGCTTCTCACCCAGATTCATGTGTGGTGACCTGTCCGCGCTGCTGCTGGCCACGAAGGCAGCGACGATCCTTCAGGCACGGGGTTGCTGTAAAGTTTAGGGAGATGAGAAAAGTAATCAGATGACATATTTAAGATTTAAAGTGCTTACCAAAAGTCTACTCCATACCCTTTGTGATTTTTTTTATGTAATTCAGCAAAATATAAATGGCGGATAATTGCTTACCCAGTTTTAATGAAATTGTGCCAAATTTCACGCATTGTAGCTCTCATTTTTTGAAGTTCAGGAGTCTCATTAAAACTATCGCCGCCATTCAACCAAGCCGCCGTCTGAGCGCAGTGATCAGCTCCTCGCACGTCAGTATGAGGTACTGGGCGAACATTCTCATCCACAAATGAATATTCATACAAATATACTTGACTGTTACCAGCCTCGGCGTATAGCTTTGCAGCCCGAAGTATTGGATAAGCAAACATGGGGATCCCTTCTTTTCGCATAATATGCTTTTTCCTAATATACTTCGGCATAACGATTTTGGCACAATTTGTTTTGGCATAATAATACTTCGGCATAATTTTTATAGGCATACATTTTATGTTGGCATAATCATCTTAAAGACTAATTTGTTTTAGCATAAATTTGATTCGCATAACGTTAGTAGGCCTAATAACTATTAGCATAATAATATTTAGGCATAAAATTAATATAAATAACAAAATCAATTTTCATGAAAATGATTTATTATACATAACATTATGTAACTTAAACGATTTTTCAATCGTGAGTTAACTTTTATCTGAAGAATATATTAGATGTTGTGAGACTTTGGGTGGAAATGGTGGTCGTGAACTTGTAGTGCCCCATACATAATTCTAACCAAACCAATTTGCTATAGTTTCTGTAACAATTAAATAATATTGTTGGTTAAAAATTTTATATGCTGTGCAACAAAAGTTAGTGACAGAACCGAATCGCTGCAAAACCGACTCCACGTAGTCTTGTTTGTCCTACCCCTAGAGTGTAATTTAAAATCGCGTAGGCGCGGAGGGGCGAGGCGGCCCGCGGGCTGAGGAGCAGGCGGATGCGAGCGAGCCGCCGCGGCTGAGGCTGGCCGGCAAAGCCGGCCAACAAGCCGAAGCTGCAGTGGTGAGCGAAAGCCGTCTGTGACGATTAGCACGTGTGGGGCCGCCGGAGGCCCGCAGCGCCGGAGCCGTGACAGAAAACCTGCCTGCTGCATGTTGCATGCTCGCTTGAATGCTGCATGCTGCATGCTTGCTTGCATGCTGCATTCTTGTTTGCATGCTGCATGCTTTTTGTATTCTGCATGCTTGCTTGCATGCAGCATGCAAGCAAGCATAAAAACAAGCGTAAATAAATTTATGATTTAGGATATTATGCTTAAAAAAGTTATGCTTTAGAACTTTATGCTTAATAAATTTATGCTTTAGAATATTATGCTTAATCATTATTATGTTTAGAGAAATTATGCTTAAAAAAATTATGCGTAAGCTGTTATGCGTAATTATATTATGCGAAAATATAATTATGCCAAACAAAATTATGCTAAGTTATATTAGGTCTTAAAATTTTATGCAAATGGATAGGGAACCGCAAACATGACATCCGAAAAATACTTTACGTATTCCAAAACGGTAGCATTTTCAACAGGATTATCGCCAAAATAAAATCTCTTGATGGTATTCGCTACTTGTTCTCGTTCTGTATCAGAATCAAACCTTAAGTCGGGAAGTAAGAAATCAGAAAAATTTTTGTTCATCATATCTTTCCAAATATCAAAGAACCCAATGCGAAATTGTCCTTCCATGTTTGCGAATCCATACAACATAGGTACCTTTTTGAAGTCACCTTTCTTTATTGTACTCAGAGGAGATTCTGTCAGGAATGCTCCTTCTGTGTCACGTTCCACGCATGGGGAAAACAAAAAAGTAGAATCTGTTCTATTGAACAAGTTAGGACTAGCCAAAAATTCTATTGAATTTGCTTTATAGAACTGTTCCAAAGAATGTAAATTTTCTACAATAGCGAGGTTGTTTAGCTGTCTGGCATACGTTCTAGCAATCTCATAAGGATCCCTCTGTACTGTAAATGCGGCAAGATTTCCACCACTTTCAGTAATTACACGCTGAAATAATCCTTCGGCTGACTTAGAGATCATTAGTAGATCTACTGATGCGGAACCTGCACTGGCACCTCCAAGAGTAACATCATCAGGGTTACCGCCAAAACTGGCGATATTATCATGTACCCAGCGCAGCAACGCCACCTGGTCCTTTATGCCAGCATTACCTGGTACATCCTCAGTGCCGAGACAAAGGAATCCGTGAATGCCAAGGCGGTAGTTAAACGTGACCATAATGATATCTTTCTTATCCTTCAGAAACTGTGTTCCTCTAAATAAGTCTCCAAAACCCGCTACGAAACCTCCCCCATGAACATACACAAGTACTGATAGGTTTTCCTCAGTGGTGATTGGGACAAATACATTGGCAATCAAACAATCTTCTCTGATATCTTCATTTTCTGGTATAACGTCAATCATAAACACACTCGGTGGACATATGACACGCGTTTCACCGGTTGCATTAAACGGTTCCGGCCAAGATGGCGGTGGAAGAGGTGGCTGGAACACAATATTAATTATTAGATAAGTTTGTGTTAGTTAACGAGATATAAAATATTTTCATTTGTGTCATTGTCGTGTGTTTTTCTGCAGTCCTAAAACTTGTTGGTCTTTAACAGACTAAACATATTCTACTAGGATCTTATTATGATTAAAACTGCAGACGGTGGATTCAGGGTAGTTATTAACCCAGCAAATCCAGTTTTTTTTTTCTGCAATTGCTGGGCGCACGAGATGTTGATACCAGTATAATAATCAACCACTGCTATAAATAATATATAAAATTAAACGATAAGAATTATTTTAAGAACCTTGAATTTGTTAGGGCCTGTAGGTCCTGTAGCGTAGGGTATGTTGTAAAATTCGTAAAGAAGCCCACTGGGGTCCTTGCGCCCGCGCACCGGTCCTTGTGCTGTTGGCACTATCCGGTATACATCGTCAGCAAGAACAGCAGTCACACACAATAGAACCACACACGTCCACCACTTCATCATTACGATTATGAATGAACTACTTTGCTATTCAATACTTTACTAATTAAATAGCCGTCTTTATCTTCACAAATGAGTTTAACTTTAGTGTTTTATCAACCAATCAATCCTAACATATTAGATTGATAAAAAGGATTTCCGTTCCATCAATCATCGATCTGCAGATGATTCTGATAACTATGAAATTGCACAATAACTATCGAAATGGTGCAACGTAGGTGATGTATTGCGTCCGTCTGACAGCAGTCTCGCCATGAAGTGTAGTAATAATTTTATTGTGATTAGCAAATCATTATGATTTCCTTCACAGATAAGATTACCTCTAGATTCCAGACAGTGATATGAGTTACCACAAAAGTAACTAGATGCTGTTTTAACCCCCGAGCAAAAAAGAGGGGCGTTATAGGTTTGACGTATGTATCTGTGTATCTGTAGATCTGTGTGTCCGTCTGTGGCATCATACTGCTTAGCTATGTTTCAAGAAAGATTTTCTTAGCTGTTTGGAGGTCATCCCCTTTTTTCAAGGTGATGAAGGGATATAAACTACTACCATAGGTCTGGTTGATACTAAATTAGAAATCCTTTTCATTTTTCACCATGAGCATCGCTGAGGGTGGCCACCCTCCCCTAGTTCAGGCTAAACCTCTCCAGTTCGTCCCGCCATCTCCTTCGTGGCCTGTCACGACCTCGTCTCACTGTGTCAGGGCACCAATTTCCTGCCAAGTCTTATACAAACCAATTTACTTTGAAAGTGTTTTTTACGTTCGACACACGTTTTTAAAGCCACACATCTTGGGTTGAGCCGGTTTCTTGTATTTTGCCTCCAAAGTTATAATAATAATAATAATTCTTATAAGCTGGCAACCCCATATGTCATCAGTCAACAGTTATATGATCGTTAATATTTTTTGGATTTAATACACATATTCTACAATAGTTCTTTTATTATAGTCCATATAACCTTTTGAAACAATTTAAATATTTAAAAACTGTAATTAAACCAAAGAAGAGAAAAAAGTAAAAGAAAACTGGTTATCCGTTCAAAACAACATGACGTCTGTCAACACAAAATTTAAACAACAAGAAAAATCAAAATACGAGATTTAAAATGAACAGCTGATGGAATGTTAACACGAGCAGCTTCGCGAAGCGCACGCCCATCACCCCCGGACTCGTCGCTGAGCTCCGCCTCGCCGCCGCCGGACCCCGGATCACCTGTGTCACCGGCAGCGGCAGTCGCGTCGAGCTCCAGTGACGAGTATTTCTCCCCGCCGACGTCGCCATCACCTGTACGTCGGCCGGGGCGAGGCCGGCCACTGAAAAGCCTGGGACTTAGGGGCCAACCGGCCCCGACTCGGGTCCCCGCTGCCAGTGGTTGTGTGCAGCACATGAGATGGACTCAGTCTATAAACGAGAACGTCATGCGCGCATATTACGGGTCTACAGAGGGGGGAACTAACCTCACTGCGTACCGTGTTAAGATGCTGTCTCTTTTTCAGGCTCTTGAACCAACCGTCAACGTCTCGGCCCAACGACTGTCGGATCAGGTGCGGGTCATCCAGTGCAATCACATGTTGGACGATGCCGCACTTGATAGGCTGCGCTAAGAGGTACTCAGCAACCTTATCGACTCGACTCCGGCGCAAACCGCGGTGCAAACGTCTACTATTGATGCAATCCCACCGCGGTCAAATCTTGGTGCTGTAGAGAAAGATGATAGGGTTGCCACGGTAAGTAGCCAGTGCAACGAACGTTTGAGGAGCGCTCTGGAAGATGAGCTTCACGAATATCGATCTACTCCTGCCCAACTTAGGCCCCGATTACCACGGTTACCCATGCACAAGAAAAATAGGGCGCTGGTGTGTACCTTGGACTCGCAACTAAAGAATATCTTTGAGAGTAGCGAGGACCTTGTTGATACGCACTCGATCCTGTATTGTGGGGCTGTAACGGCTTGTCGTTTAGCTAACGTCAAATTTCCAAACTGTGACGTAGCTACTCGACCAAAACCAGCCGTACCAGCCTGGCAACGTAGGATCGAGTGCCGTATCGACGGGACCAGGGTACTCATCGGCAAACTATACTGCTTCAGGGAGGGCAATACACGCCCACGTGTGATGCGCTTTGTGAGGCGGGCATTCTTGGGGACTGGAATCAGCCCTCAAGAATACATGTCCCGAGTCACAGAGCGCATCGACTTCCTGAAGCAGAAAGTTTGTGCATGGGCGAACCGTATTCGGCGGTATAAGAAGCGTGTTGATCGGTACTCGCAGAATGGCATGTTCCAGAGTGATGAGAGGTGGGTATACAGAGCTTGTGAACGACCCGAACAAAATATGACGGACGTATGCCGACGGACGTATGATCTGGGCGATGATGCTGCCACGAGTTCATTCTGGCGCAGCATCTGGTCGGAGCCCATCTGTCATACGGAGGCTGACTGGATGCGAGATGTTGAGCGAGTGTGTGAATCTATCCCACAAATGGAAGAAATCTCAATAACACCGTTAGATTGTCGGTAGATGCATATATGTATGTAGGATAATGTCATTGCATGAGGGTACACGTGAATAGGTGATGGGAGTAAAGAACCAATAAACCAGTCTTGATCTGAACGTCTTGTTTGATTGTCGAATCCTTTGCGCACCTACTCAACATGGCGCAGCCGGTTTAAACATAAGAACATTATTAATTTAGTTTTGAACAAACAGTGTCAAATGAAAGTAAGCAAAAATAAAATAAAATAAAGTAACGTTTCGCGAGTGAGTACAGTAACCGCATATCCGTGAACTTGCTAACGCGCTTTGCAATATGGAGTCTATTTTACCACCACCACCGCCATTTAATTTTAACAACGCACTAAATAATGTGACTACTGGAAATTTATCTACGGAATGGGAAAAGTGGAAAAATTCATTTTTAATATATTATGATGCGTGTGAGTTCAAGAACAAGGAAAAAACTGTGCAAGTTAGCATACTTTTACACGTGATTGGAGAACAATGTCGAGAGATATACCAACAGTTCAATCGAAAATGTACGACGGTAGAAGAGTTGTTACAAAATTTTGATACGTTTTTCCTACCAAAAAAGAACTTAACCATCGAGAGACATCGGTTTTTTACACGTGACCAGATGGAAGGCGAGTCTATTGAACAGTATGCTTTTGAATTAAAGAAATTAGCTACGAAATGTGAGTTCAAAGATCTCATGGAGGATTTAATTAAAGACAGACTCATTTGTGGAATTAAGGAGGGTGCGTTACGTGAAAGATTATTGCGGGATCCAGATTTAACGTTGAAAAAAGCATTAGATATTTGTAACATTGCCCAAATGTCCAAAATACAAGCGGGCAATATTAAAAAGGAGTCGGTGGAGCACAACTGTTTTGCAGTAAATGAGGGTGACAATCAGCAAAAATATCAAAAAGGAGCAGGTGAGCAGAGCCAGAACATTATGTGGATGCGAAGGGGAGCACGTGGAAAATCATGGCGCGGGCGCGCTGGCGCCGGCGGCGCGACGAGCTGGCAACGTGCGGCTGGGCCCGCGCGCGAGCAGCCGTTTGCAGCGCAGAAATCTTACCGCGCCGCGCCGCAATCGTCCCGCGCCGCGCCGCCGCCCCGGCCACTGCAGCCTCGAGTTGGAACGCAATCTGTGAATCGCGATGTGCAGTGTTGTTCAAAGTGTGGGCTAGCGCACGGACAGCGTGAGCAATGTCCAGCGTATGGTCGTAGATGTTTAAGGTGTAATAATTTAAATCATTTCTCTCGTATGTGCAACATTCATGAAGTGTACGAAGACAATGAAGAGTGTCAGGTAATTTATTGTTTTAATAATGTATTAAATGATTGGTCGGTCCCGTTAATGATAAATGGATGTGAAATAAAATTTAAAATAGACACGGGAGCGGATGTTAATGTCTTACCTTGTAGATTTTTAAACAACATAAAGTTAGATAAAAAAGATTTGTTACCATGTAATTTAAAGTTACGTGGTTATTCGGGCGGTGATATCAGAGTTATCGGCAAATGCAACTTAAAGTTATTTCACAAAGGGCATCCATACATCACGGAATTTATTATTGCGGATGTGCCTTCGCCACCAATTGTAGGTAAGTATTCGTGTGAACAATTGAACCTTGTAAAATTGATACTGAATGTAAGCACAGGAAAAAGTATTGAGTATAAAAGTGCGATCATGAAAGAGTATTCCGATGTTTTTGAAGGTATGGGTTGTATGCCCGGAGAGTATAAGATAAATTTAGACAGTTCTTTTAGACCAGTCGTACATGCACCTAGAAAACTGCCAATAGCATTAATAGATAGCATTAAAAATAAATTAGAACAAATGGTTACGCAAGGAATTATTGCAAAAGTCGATGGTCCAACAGACTGGGTAAATAGTATGACTGTTGTTAAGAAAAGTAATGGTGATTTGCGTATATGTTTGGATCCGAATGACTTAAACAAAGCAATTAAACGAGAATATTTTAAATTACCAACCCTAGATGAGATTACTTCGAAGTTAGCTGGTTCTAAATTTTATAGTACAGTGGATGCAAAACAAGGTTTTTGGCAATTAAAATTGCACAGTGATAGCACAGACTTGTGTACCTTCAACACGGCGTTTGGTAGATACAAGTTTTTGCGCTTACCGTATGGAATAACCTCAGCCTCCGAAGTATTCCATAAAAAAATGTACGAATACTTCGATAACCTGGAAGGAGTGTGTCTGTTTATTGATGATCTTTTAATATACGGTAAAACTATTGCAGAACATGATCAAAGATTAAGAAATGTATTAGATAGATGTAGACAAATAAACTTAAAACTAAATCCAAAAAAATGTATTTTTAGACTGAACGAAATAAAATATCTTGGTCACAAAATAACGTCGGACGGTATTCAACCCGATGAGTCACATATATCAGCAATTAAAAACATGCCGCGACCGCAAAATACTAAAGATATAGAAAGATTTTTAGGAATGATTACCTACGTAGGTAGTTTTATATCAAACCTATCAGAAAAAACACATTTGTTAAGGGAACTCTTAAAGAAAGATATTGAGTGGCACTGGACTGAAAACCACGAGAAATCGTTTCACAATCTGAAGGAATGTCTGACACAAAGTCCTGTTCTTCAATATTACAATCTGGAAAAACCAGTGATTATATCTGTAGATGCTAGTAAGTACGGATTAGGTGCATGCCTTATGCAGAGTGATCGTCCAGTGTGTTATGCATCCCGGTCATTAACTAAAGCAGAGATATCTTACGCACAAATAGAAAAGGAACTACTGGCCTGTGTGTTTGCTTGCGAGAAATTTTACTCTTACATTTATGGTAGAAGTGACATAATAATAGAAACTGACCACAAGCCGCTTGTTAGTATTATAAATAAACCAATAGCATTGGCCCCGGCTAGACTGCAGAGAATGTTGCTTCGATTGCAACCTTATTGCTTTAAATTAGTATATAAACCAGGCAAGTATTTATACATTGCAGACACCTTGTCCCGTGCACCCATACCACTGAGCAGGGAAGACCACCATTTGTTACCACGTGATCATTTGGACGCTCAAGCACAAGTTTGTGCAATTTCAACTTGCAATCCACTCACTGATACGCATTTTGTTAAAATTCAGAAAGCAACAGAAAATGACACAGGACTACAAACCTTAATTACATACATAAAAAATGGGTGGCCGGTACACAAGCATGATGTAAGTGCGGAGGTTACTCCGTATTGGACTTACAGAAATGAACTTTCTGAAGCGTATGGTCTAGTGTGGAAGAGTGAGAAAATAGTGATACCGCAAAGTATGCGTAGTGAAATGTTAAAGTTAATACATCTCGGACACATGGGCATTGAAAAATGCAAGCTTAGAGTACGTGAGACAATGTTCTGGCCAAACATTAATACTCAGTTACAGGATTATATAAGTAGTTGCCAGGCATGCCTAACTTTTAAAAATGAAAATAGAAAGGAATCGTTGATACCTCATGAAGTACCGAACCGAGCGTGGTCAAAATTAGGTGTAGACATTTTTCATTACAATAATAATTCGTTTTTGCTTGTAGTTGACTATTTTAGTAAATTTATTTACGTGAACAAATTAAAATCGTTGTGTTCAGAGCATGTCATTAGAAAATTACAAGATATATTTAGCACGCAAGGCATACCAAATACAGTGATGTCCGACAACGGTCCCGAGTTTAGTTCGCATAAATTCAGAGAATTCGCGCGGGATTGGAATTTTGAACATACAACATCATCTCCTAGATACCCCCAATCAAATGGACAGGCAGAAAGGGCAGTTCAAACAGTAAAAAATATAATGAAAAAAACTAACATGGAGGGCACAGACTTCAGGCTAGCCTTACTTGAATATAATAATACTCCTATTAGCAGCTTAATAGCCTCTCCGTCGGAATTATTAAATAATCGCAAATTAAGAAGCATCATGCCCTACTTACCTAAACAGTTACAACCAAATATGCAAAAACATGTACGTGAAAAATTAATTTTGAGACAATCTAAACAGAAAATGCAGTATGATAAAGGTTCAAGAGATTTAAAAGCATTAAGTATAGGTCAAAAAGTTAAAGTGAGAGTAAACAAAGAATGGGTACCAGGAATTGTACGAAAGATAGTAGGAACAAGATCATATGCAGTGGATTTACTAGGAGGTGGTCATCTTGTCCGTAATAGAAGACATTTAATAACAGATGTTGATCAAACATCACCCATTCACGCTCAATCGTTATCTTTCCCTTACGATGATATCACCGCGCAGAATGGTTACGATGACACACTCGGCAACACGCATTCTGTTCCTTCAAATAACATTATAAGTAATCAATATATTACACGGTTTGGCAGAATGGTGAAACCACCTGAGAGGTGGGGCTACTAGTGCATCAAAAGCGGTCTCCAGCCATCACTACATAAGATTAAATAAACCAATAATGAGTTATAAAAAAAAAAAAAAAATGATTGTTATTGTTTTAACTGTAATATGATTGTAATCATTATCTATATTAATGTGTTTATTAGTAAATAGTCCTCGTGCTTTGTATGAATCAAAGTAATGACGTGCACTAGCCACACATAATGTTCATAATTCATAATATTGCCTTTGATGTCATTGATACTCGCATAACTTAGTACAAACAAAGTAAACATGTTTATATAATTAGAATAAGTACCACAAAACCAGTTATGCAATTATGTATAAGGTAGGTACTGTTATTTATGTAAGTCATGCCGGTGTATTGTATAAGCCGATAGGCAAAAATAATTTTGTTACCACCATGTTTTGTTATATTTTTTTTCTTTTCCCAAAAAGGGGGATGTCGGTAGATGCATATATGTATGTAGGATAATGTCATTGCATGAGGGTACACGTGAATAGGTGATGGGAGTAAAGAACCAATAAACCAGTCTTGATCTGAACGTCTTGTTTGATTGTCGAATCCTTTGCGCACCTACTCAACAGAGCAGTTGCCAGAGCAGTTCGTCCGTTACCGAACTGGAAATCTCCGGGACCGGACGGACTGCACAAGTTCTGGCTCAAATGGCTAAGTAGTTCACACACTCGCCTGGCATCTCAATTCCAGTCATGCTTAGAGTCTGGGTCGCTACCAGAGTTTCTTACAACGGGTGTTACCCACCTGCTCCATAAGTCAGGTAGTCCTGCGGAACCCAAGAATTATAGACCGATCACGTGTTTGTCGACGGTCTATAAACTTCTTACATCCATTTTGAGTGAGAAAATTAACAAACACATCGATAGTAATTCTATTATGTCAGCCTCTCAGAATGAATGTAGGAACGGGTCCCGTGGTACTAAGGAGCTACTCCTCATAGACATGGCCATTAGCCAACAGGTTCGTCGATCTCGCAAGGATCTGTCGACATGTTGGATAGATTACAAGAAGGCCTACGACTCTGTGCCACATACATGGCTCATGAGGGTGCTGGAGTTGTACAAGATTGATGCAACTCTACGCGCCTTCCTTGTATATAAGGCAGTGGAGGACGGTTCTTCGATATCCAGGATGTCGACAGATTCAAGGGAACGATGAGCCTGTATGGATTAAACGGGGAATATTTCAGGGCGACAGTCTGAGTCCACTTTGGTTCTGTCTAGCCCTGAATCCTCTAAGCACATTGCTGGAGGATTCAGGCCTAAGCTACCGGTTGAAGAGAGGTGGTCAGGTCATATCTCACCTTCTTGATCATGATCTGAAACTCTTTGCCCCTAACAAATTGCAACTGATGAGGCTACTGCAAAGTAACTGAAACTTTTAGTAGCGCCATCAGGATGGAATTTGGTGTGGACAAATGTGCAGTCATGTGTGTAAAGCAAGGAGAGATTATGGAATTCGAGGGAATCCAACTCTCGGATTCCATACACCTCAGATCTCTCTCCTCATCCGAAAATTATAAGTATTTGGGTATGTTGGAAGCGTTAGGCATTAATGTAGCTGACATGAAGCAATCGTTGAGGGAACGCTTCTTCGGTCACCTGAAGAAGGTATTAAAGAGCCTTCTTTCAGGCGGAAACAAGGTGCGCGCCTTCAACGGTTGGGTCATGCCGGTTTTAATGTACTCTTTCGGCATACTTAAATGGATTCAGACCAAACTGGACGCACTAGATAGGAGAGTCCGTACATTGCTGACCGCAAACCGGATGCATCACCCACAATCATTGGTGATGAGACTGTACATCCCGCGGAAGTGCGGGGGTCGAGGCTTTTTAAACGCGAAGACCCTCCACAACCGCGAGGTGTGCAGCCTCAGAGAATATTTTTTGAAAGTCGAGGGGGTATGCACCGAGATGTGGTCGCAGTGGACAAGGTACTCACCTCGCTGTCCAGGGCTAAAGAGAACTGGCGCAAACCTGTCGTACTTACTACCGATGACCGCAAGGAAGTATGGCAAGGCAAGGTGCTTCACGGGCGCTTCTACCAGGCTCTTCATGGGCCCGATGTAGATTTTCTAGCGTCCGTGTCCTGGCTAAGATTCAGCGACCTCTTTAGGGAAACTGAAGGTTTTGTATGTGCGACTTACACAGGCATAACCAAGTAGCCAGGATTATTCACCAGCAACTTGCCTTGAATTATGAACTTGTGGAATCTGAGGTACCGTACTACAAGTATATGCCCGACCCAGTTCTCGAGAAAGACCATGTCACGCTGTACTGGGATCGGCCTATCATTACTGACAGGACTATTGTTGCCAATAAGCCTGACATAGTGGTGATAGACCAATCAGCTCGCCTCGTAATGATAGTCGAATTTACCATCCCGCATGACTATTTAGGGGTATGAGGAACAGGGTGTAAAGTTCCTCGATACTCCTTAGAAAAGGGAGGATCCTCCGGCCAGACAGGTGTTATGTCTGGCGGGCAACTGCCCAACAATTGTAGTCGGGTTTTTCTATATACTCTTAAGTCGATGTAAACTTTGTATGTGAGATGTAGGAAATTGATGTTAGTTCTTCCGTCGTGTCATAGATGGCGCTGTAGTACTTTTTGTAGTAAGTTGCTTTTTGTTGGTCGCTACAACTAAAACCTCGTGAAAGCTGAGAAAGAGAAACAAATAAAATATCTCGACTTGGCTCACGAGGTTGTCGATATGTCGAATGTGGACTCGGCTATCATTGTGCCGATTGTCGTAACGGCCAATGGCCTTATGGCCAAGAGCCTCGACGACCATCTGTCAAAGCTCTCACTTGGGGGTTGGATCAAGAGCCAGATTCAGAAGGCAGTACTCCTCGATACGGCCCGCATTGTGAGGAGGTTCCTGTCTCTGCAGCCCTAACCACCGGTAGCATGGACCCTGCTCCTGACACCGGCGGAAACCTGTTTTTTTTTTTATATTTTTAAATGTTTTTTTTTTTACCTTTTTGTTTTTAAGAAATATTTAAAAATATATTAGATAAGATGTCAAATGAATAAACATTAAAATAATCAAGAACAAATAAAATACACACCGACACCGTGACACCGTCGTTTTGGTTTTAGCACTATTATTCAATAACGCATGCATGTACACTTTTGTAACTTTTAATGGTTATTAAAAGCGTTAAGAAGGGCCGAATAAAGTCTTCAGCGAGCTTATACGTTTTCTCATTTAGGAGCTACGATTTTTTTTCGGGTTTTCGTAAAAGTGTGATTACTTGAAAGTTATAAATATTTTCCTAAATCTAATACTATCACAAATACACACAAATTAAGAGCTACTCGTGTATGTTTATTCTACAGGCGCACATAAATGGTTTTAGAACTACACAATTCTACAAAACGTTCCTCCAGCAGGAAACGCAATATCTCGAAAACCTGAAGACGCACTAATTATATTTTCGGAGCACATTTTTGCACAAATATAAGCTCTCTGCCCATGCGCAATATTTCTCTCTCCGATCATTCGTTTCGAATTTTCCTGCTAGAAAAACGTTACCTTAGCAAGAATCGTTATTTCCTTTTTTTTTCAAAACGGCCAGGACCACAAATTCTATAAGTAGCGCACATTTCTAGCAGATTACGCACTAAATATACG
The DNA here is from genome assembly GCA_949152445.1 of Cerastis rubricosa. Classification (NCBI taxonomy): domain Eukaryota; kingdom Metazoa; phylum Arthropoda; class Insecta; order Lepidoptera; family Noctuidae; genus Cerastis; species Cerastis rubricosa. The sequence continues at coordinate 10,394,691 of OX424526.1, read as the reverse complement.
TTCCACTCATATCACTCTAGCAGACACTTTCCTGTTGGGGTAACGTACACATCCATGAGGAGTACTAAACAGCTTTCTTTGATGGTGTCCATGGTAGCGTGTGTACCAGTAATAAAAGTTTCAAAAGTAGAAAATAATAATGTTTTTTTTTTAGGTTTTTTGTTTCGGGGTTTTTTTTGTGTGAATTCAATCGTCAATTTAACCAATGTCAGGTTTTTTTAAAGATGAAATTTTATTCATTCGGTATATTCGGAAATCTATTATATTACATGACTGATAATGAAATAGGATCTATTCAACAAAAAAGTGAACATTCATTTGGCATTATGTTTAAATGTTTAATGTCATTATCCCATCACTACGGCAGGTGACGTCACCTTGAAATAGACAATCCCCTTGAAATAAACATTGAATAGTTTTTCCTACATAGAATACATATTATGTAACAATTTCAGACGTGATTATTTTTTTGTTTCTAACTTTTTAGAGCGTGAATTTAACAGTAGGTAGTCGGGTTTCAGTTTCTGAACTTATTATGGCTTAATATATGGCGTAGGTATCAAATAAAAGGGTCATTTGATACCCACGCCATTATCCATTTTATTAGACGTCACATACCCTAAAACCAGCGGACGAACAAGATGCTTTAAACGATACATTTGTCAAATCACTAGTCAAATCAATCATTCGTCAAGTCAATCATTTGTCAAATTATAATTAAGAATTCAGAAGTTATGATAGAACAAATGAACATACACACTGCAGTGTTTCCCTAAATTTAAACCTCTATGTTCGAAACCTTTCTATTTACTGACAGCTTTCTACTTCATGTCTTGTCTGGCACTGTCTAATTTGAAATTTGAATTTAAAATGAAAAGATTTTTAATTTTATTATTCCTACTGACAGCCTTCCTTAAAAACTTTGCTTGAAACACATATGATAATTTTACGTTGTATGATAAAGTTTAAACATTTGGAATTGAAAGTCGTATCCGTTTAAATACAGTTAAAAACCAGTGCAAAGTTATGGCCTAAATAGGCCATAATAAAAAGGAGTCGTTTCGACCAAACCCCTACTTTTCGTGGTACATCGGTTCCTGTGAGTGATCGACTTGAGCTCCTCGGCATGGAGTTGACGTCCAGTGTCAACTTCTGCGCCACCATAGAGTACAAAGCCCAAACTGCGGCCAAAAAGCTGAGCATCCTAAATAGAATGAAGCGATACTTCAGGCCTGGACGGCTTTTAACACTATATAAAGCACAAGTCCGATCCTGCATGGAGTATTGTAGCCACCTTTGGGCCTCAGCTAAATACCAACTTGCCGCGCTTGACTCGGTTGAACGCAGAGCAAAGAGGCGGATTGACGACGTAAAATTGGTGGATGCCAAGCTTCACAGCTTGGCTCATCGTCGCAAGGTTGCCTGCTTGACTGTCTTCTACAGGGTGTTCTTCGGTAAGCGTGCCCAAGAACTCCACGACCTCATCCCAACGGACCCCTTCTACCATCGGACATCTAGACGCACAGTTACCATCCCTACTTTATGGCTATTCCACCAATTCGCACTAAGTGTTTTCAAACGTCTTTCATAATGCGCACAGCAAAGGAGTGGAATTTTCTGCCTACGTCTGTGTTTCCGAATGCTTACAACCGTTTAGAGTGAACAGGCTTCTTCTGGGTAAGCTCGTACCATCGTCGACGTTGTCTCTGTCATCTCTGACCTAGACAAATAGCAAATCCATCGCAAATAAAAAAGAATTGGTTAAAATCCGGTTTCCAACTTGAACAGTTGACACGTTAAGACATTCTTCAAGAGCTTGATTCTTCGTTATTTGGTACGTATAGATTATGATTTTTCTAATACGATTGATTCTGTCTTGATCGTTGTTCCCCTTAACAAAAGTGCGATCTTTGTCTCTGGACTGTAACCGCTTTTCAATTTGTCTTAGGAATAAGAGACACCAGGATGACAAGGCTATGTTTTCCCTTTTGGCCTCAACCCACCGACCCTACCCTTTGGGTATGTCCTTAGGTGACTGGCAGAGGCCGATAATACCAGAATTCCGTCTGCGATTGTCACCATCCATCCAACAAGATCACGCTATTCGGTTCGCTGTTCAATTTCGTTTGTAACAGGCACGACGCACCGAGGGTTATGTGTAATTTAGGCGTAGCTTAGATTGCATTTTGTATTATTAATGCACGTTTCATTCACGAAACCCATTTCAAACATTCAAAATCCAGTTAATTCGGAAATTTAGTTCAACCTTAGACGTAATTATTTAGTTTGATGGCTTGAGGCGCTGCGTACTGAAAAACAGGCTTTAAACCTAGTTCTGTAGCAGATACTAAAAATAGACACAATTTCAGACATAAAATTTTTGAGATTAATATTAAGTAGCTTGTTGACAAATTGTGTGAACAAATGTATATTTTTCTGGTCTAATAAATATTTTTATTATTTATTTCTCCGCATTGCAAAGCATTTGCATTTGCTAATAGGTAAATCTAAATGCGTTACTAAATTTATAAATTTTAAATCAATACCGAATCATCTCATATTTCTATCCTTTTCTTTCTATTCCCGCGACGACGACTCTTTTTTAAAATATTTCTTTTTACACCGATATAATGTGTATGGTATTTCCATGAAACTGTTCTCTGAAAATTAAAAAGGAATACGTATAAAATAGCGAAAGAGTTTTTTAGGGTTCCGTACCCAAAGGGTCAAACGGGACCCTATTACTGAGACTTCGCTGTCCGTCACCAGGCTGTATCTCATGTACCGTGATAGTTACCCAGTTGGAATTCCTACAGATTATATATTTCTGTTGACGCTATAACAACAAATACTAAAAACAGAAAAAAAATAGTTAAAGGGGGCTCCCATACAAAAAAGTATTTTTTTTTCTCGTTTTTATAAATAATGGTAAGGAACCCTTTGTGTGCGAGTCCGACTCGCACCTAGCCAGATTTTTGAAGTGAAAACTTCTTTAGCGGCGTTGAGCACTTTTTCTGTAATGGGTATAAAATCTTAAACTCGCGTCAGGTCACGTGTCCTGATCGAAAATTCGTAAGACGAATTGACATTAGGTTGCGAAGGAATTTGAACTTTATGACATCTGTCATTGAGTTTGGTTTTCCAAAACTGGATAATTATCTTATGCACAAACCAGTGGCGAAGGGTGAAAATATTGAAAGGGGAAGCCGAAGAAAAAAATTTGAATTTGAATTTTGTTTTTCTTCATCGCATTTATATTTTCGTTTTGATTATGCTTATAATCAGAACGAAAATTGAACCTGAAAACCCCGAAAATTACACCCATCACGAAAAAAACAGAAATTTAGGTCGCGCGTCGGCGCTATTTTTAATTTTGGTGTCTTCAGCGACCTCGAAAACCACGAAAATGTCACCCATGCTAAAAGTACCAAAAATTTTCGAAGGATCCAACTTGATCTTTTTTTCATAACGTATGTAATGGAATGATTAAATGCACAAGAACTACATAAAACACTGTATAAAAAATAAAAACATAATATAAAAAAAAACCTTTTTGAAACAAGCTTTTATGAATATGAACTGAAAAGAAGAAAATAAATCTTTGAAAGATATGATATATGATAATTTTTACAAAAACTTGTCGCGTTTAGTTTTTATAGCATTTACCATTCACGCGACAAGCTTCAGGTATTATGTTTATTCATAAAAAGTGAACGCATAAATTTACAAAGTTTCATATCCGTGCTATTAACCGCTGAGGAGTTCCCTCGTGAGGAGACGATCCTGGCGGTAGGATAAGATCATGATAGAATTCATGTTTATCCATCAAATATGAACGTGCATACAAATTTTCTTGTCTGTGCTATTAACCGTTGAGGAGTTCCCTTGTGCAAAGACAATCCTGGCTGCAGGATGAGTTCATGATACAAATCGTGATTATCCATCAAATATGAACTCGTATGCAAAGTTTCATGTCTGTGCTATTAAACGTTGAGGAGTTCCCTCGTGAGGAGACGATCCTGGCGCTAGGATGAGTTCATGATACAAATTGTGATTATCCACCAAATATGAACTTGTATGCAAAGTTTCGTGTCTGTGCTATTAAACGTTGAGGAGTTCCCTCGTGAGGAGACGGTTCTGACTTCAAGATTAAGTTATGTTTGTCATAAGAATGTATTGTTCTTAGAAACAAAGGTGTGTGGAAAACTTCAGCTCAATCGGACATCGGGAAGTGGTTCTAATTTAACTTTCCAAACATACAAACATGGTCGTAACTCGATAAACTTCGGCTTACCTAGTCCCTACAAAACGCTGCTGATAGCCGCGAAATCACGTGTCCGCGTCCATACGAATTTAGTTCTGAATTCTGACACCCGAGCTCCGGCTTACTTTTGGCGCCACATGTTGCTTTCTTTGTTGACATGAAAAATGTTGGTATTTTTTTTTCAATCCGATGTATTTAATGCCTGTACTGTAATGTGATAACCACATATGTGTACATAATTTACTAATTGACTACAGTAGATACTAGACACTACGTACATTGCCTTGTTCCCAAAGGTAAGCCGGCAGGAATCGGCTTCTTAGGTGCCTTCGGGCCTGGCACAAACAAAACCTTCGATTTCTCCAAAGAGGTAAAATTCGTAAAACGTATCGTAATATTTCTGTGTTAAATTTGTTATGTAATGTAAGTTGTCATGTTTGTGTATGATAGCGCAATAAATGAATATTGTATTTTACCACATAAATGATAGAACTAGATAATTAAAGCAATTCGTTCAAAATTATTTCCTAACCATATCCAAAAATGCACAACGTTACTATTCAAGTTTTCACTTCTGCCGGCACTCCCGGAGTGCAACCCGTTTTTTTTTTTTTTTTTTTACTTATTTTGCTACAATACATCCATACATACATGGCGGTCAGCCATGTATGTAAAGCAAAAAGCAAAACATAACACTTTTGCTTTTGCAGTTGGGTAAAAATATAAATAAAGTATCTTGTTTCCGTTTTATGTTTAAAACTGCGCATTGGTGATTTCAGGTTATACTGTTAAGTTGCGTCCTTAAAAATACAAATTAAATAAATGTCAGACAAGAAGTTGCGTAGTTCTAAAAAATCTTTTCAATTAAAAGTGCCTGTAATACTGCCGAGTGCAGACAAAACTTTGCTCGTATATTTACGGCAGGCTTTTGAATACAATCGACGGAATGATCACGATTATAAAGTATCGATCACGATATTTTTCACAACGTTTAAGAACAAGTCACGCTGACGGTTTTATATTAATCTTTTTTTTTAATTCACAAATGTTTTTTGCAGAGGCGTTAATGCGATCAAAAATAAGACTTTTCACGTTCGTGTTTATGAATTAACGAGGTGAGAGTTTGACTTTTATAGATGTACAAGGATCTTTTGGTGTATGACCAAATCAATCACTAAAACCAAAGTCGTTGTAGCACACCATGACGCCGTGGCGTGAGATTGCATTCCAAGTTGAATGAATGAATGAATAAGCTTTATTTAATTTCATACAAAATAACAAAAACAAAAAATATAAAAAATAAAAATAAACACTATTTAACAATTATCATCAGCAACAAATAAATAATCTAATTACAATAATCGATATTCAAATAACAATAATTTACATAAAAAAAACAATTAACTGTAAAATTATTAATTATTTCCAAAAAAATACTAATAACAATAATCGTTACCTAATTCTAACAGATTAATAACACAAAATAACAATCATTAATAATTCAATCAAATTAATAATTACTGAAAATAATCAATAATTCGATCAAATCAATAATAACAATTAAAAATAATCAATAATTAATTCCAACGAGTTACTACAAAAAATAATCATTAATTCATTCCTTCAAATCTATACATATAATAAATCTGTTGAAAAGTCGTTTTTGTACATCGAAAATATTTTCAAAAAAAATAGCCAGGTTGTGAAAGGACAACCAACAGAACCCATATCCAGCATTTTTCTAATTTTTGTCTATTTGTTTATTTATTTGTTCGTGCATCACGTAAAATGACCGAAAGCAATGTAGATAACTTTTATACACAACAATTGTGCGTAACTTGAAGTAACATTTAGTTTTTGTTTCATTACAATCGGTTCACTCTATCAAAAGATATTTGAATTTAAAGTGTACCAGAAGTAAAATTAGGGTTATGCGCACTTGGTCCCACGCGCTTTGCACTAAAAAATACATTGTTTAGTTCCATCATCCATGCGAACGAAGTCGCGGGCACAGCTAGTTAATAATAACAATAATCCTTAACAATTACAATCAATAAATAGTTCAAAAATTAATAATAACAGTAAACAATAACTAACAATAATAATCCATAACAATCAATAAGTAATTCGATGAAATTAAAAACAACAGTAAGAGTTAATTAGCGAATAGTTTTCACTTTTGTTTTTATATGGACCCCTTCGGGTAAAGGCTTCTCCAAAGATTTCCACTTCTCCTTGTCCTTAGCCATCTCAGGCCATTCTCGACCTACCGCACCCACAATTTCGTTTACCTATCTAGCACTAGGTCTGCCTCTCGCTTTGATACCCCGGGCTCCTCTCCTTTTTATGGTTTTTGAAGTCCACCTGTTATTAGCATCACGTGACCTACCCAATTCCACTTTCTTTGTAGAGAAAAAGTTAGTGCCATGAGCATTCAGGTACGGGAAAATATGGCTATGGAAATAGAAGCATTTACGGCGAGAGAAATACAATATGCACAAGAGTATAACCTAGAAATTGTAAAAACAATGTTTAATTTAAAACCAAAGAACAGATGAACATGTATCTCTCCAGACAAAAATACAAGAAATAAAATTGATTACATCATGACAACAAAGCCCCAGCTATTTACCAACTATATAGTCTTAACGTCATTTCTCTTTGGATCGGACCACAGGTTACTAAGAGCTGCAATCCACTTGAAACCTATAAGAAAAAGCAGACGTGGTTTATCAAACACAGCAATTAAACTTAAAACGACGAAAGAACAAAAGATTTATCTCGAAAATTTAAGCAGATATGAACTTTAACTTATAACAACACATCAATAGACAAATATTGCCAAAAAAAAATCGACTGTTTATTAAAAAGATTAAAATCCACTAAAAGAACACAAAAGTCTACCATTTTATCCGAAGAGGCGCTTAGGCTCATGAAAGAAAGAAATAGATTACAAAACCGACCTCAAATTAATAAAATAAGATATGCTTAAAGTACTGTATAAAACTACCAACAAAGAAATAAGAAGATGCTTCGAAACTGTACTATAGAATAAATACTATTAAAACACACCTCGACAAATCTAGATCCGCGAAAAAAGTTTACAAGGAACTAAATAGAAGGCAAAGGCATGGATTCCCTCATTACAGCCCGGCTCTACTAAAAGTATGTCAAGAGTGGAGATCATAAATGTAGCCACGGAGTTTTACGCAAACCTTTATAGTCAACCAGAGGTTCTAAAACAAATAAATACTGAAAACCAAAGCAAAGAACCTTCTCCCACTCCAGAGTTCACAGCGCCTGAAATCCTGATACAAATTAAAAAGCTTAAATCAGAGAAAAGCCCGGGACCGGACGGGATCACAAATGAATGCATCAAGTTTGCAAGGACTCTACTATTGACTCCAATCACAGTATTATGGAACAAAATACTACATGAAGAAATTGTGCCACGCATATAGACCGAATCAGAAATTATTTTGTTGTATCAGAAAGGCGACCCGGCTGACATAGGGAACTATCGTCCTATAAGCCTGATACCCTGTCTATACAAGTTATTTGCCTCCCGCTTGCTAGATAGAATAGCCTCGGATATCGATAATCACAAACCGTTAGAACAAGCGGGATTCAGAAGAGCTTTCAGTACAGTTGATCATAGATCATATTCTAGTAGTCGACGAGGTGATAGAGAAATATCAAGATTTTTACAGACTCTTGTATATAGCTTTCGTAGACTATAAAAAGGCTTATAATTCTTATAGTCTATATAAATCACATGAAAGCATCTGGGAAGCATTGAGGTCACAAAAAAAGGAAAATTAATAAGTATCCTCAACAACATTTATGCCAATAGTACAAGTAGAGTCAAACTAGATAGATTAGGGGATAAAATTGACCATAAACAGAGAGTTGAGACAAGGCGACCCGATTTCCCCAAAACTTTTCATAGCTATCCAACAGTACATGCATGCGTTTCATTATCAGACGTGGTTGTTGCATAACAAACCCACATCGGGGTGTATTAATACAAATATAATATGTGTAAATCCAGGAAGGTTTTTAAAGATAAGCTAAAATATTGCCAGGATAATGAGCAGCAAATAAAAATGGATATCATAGCTAAAAATCAGACTGAAAAGCAATTTGGTGCATTTTGGAAGGCAACAAATAAATTGAACCCGCGGTCGAGTATTCCTTTAAGCGTGGCGGGCATGCATGAGCCAACGGAAATAGCAGATTTATTTAAACAGCACTTTAAGGTTGAGTCACCTCTTGTTGGGACGACACGGGTTGTCGATACTATGAGGCCGTTTCTAGGGACATTGACGTTCGTTTTACTCCTAAGGAAGTTGCATTGGTGGTAAAATCAATGAAAAGAGGTAAATCACCAGGTCACGACGGCCTCAGTATCGAACATCTGAAATACACCTGCATCTGAGTGCACTTGCCACGTGTACGTGCCATGTTTTTTAACTTGTTTATCAGTCACTGTTATTTACCAAATAACTTCATGTTTGCAGTTGTAGTACCTGTTATTTAAAATAAAACTGGGAATGCCTCTGATACCTCAAATTACAGGCCTATATCCTTGGCAACTGTTTCAGCCAAGGTGCTGGACAGTGTGCTTGATGCGCAATTGGCTAAGCAACTAACACTGCATAACGCTCAGTATAGCTTTAGGCCGGGGCTGTCCACTGAAAGCGCTATATTGTGTCTCAAGCAGACTGTGCAGTACTACAAGGATAGAAATACGCCTGTCTTTGCCTGTTTTTTGGAACTATCGAAGGCTTTCGATCTTGTCAGTTATGACGTGATGTGAAGTAAATTTCTGTCTGAAACTTCTGTACCAGTTGAAGTTATATCAAGAATCAAGTATTGGTATGGCAATCAACGCAATTGTGTAAGATGGAACGGTTCCTTGTCGAGTGTGTTCCGGTTGGAATGCGGGGTGAGGCAGGGCGGATTAAGCTCCCCTAGGTTGTTCAACCTGTACATTAATCGGCTGATTGTTGAGCTCAGCAGCACCAAGGTCGGGTGTCATATTGACGGAGTGTGTACCAATAATCTAAGTTACGCAGACGACATGGTGTTGCTGAGTCCGTCAATCAGTGCTATGAGGAAGTTAGTGTCGATATGTGAATCATATGCGGTGACTCATGAGCTCAAATATAATGTTGGGAAGAGTGAACTGATGCTCTTTAAGGCCTGTGGTTTTTCTTACCCAGCTTTCCCCAGTGTATCACTGTATGGCACTCCACTGCGTAGGGTGTCTAAATTTAAATATTTGGGTCACTGGGTCACCGATGATTTATGTGATAGTTTAGACATAGAAAGGGAACGTAGGTCGCTAGCTGTCCGTTGTAACGTGCTGGCCCGCAGGTTTGCACGATGTACGAATGCAGTTAAACTCACGCTTTTTAAAGCTTATTGCCAGTCTTTCTACACCTGCAGCCTGTGGGGCAGGTATTCGCAGCGGGCGTACAGCGACTTGCGTGTCCAATATAATAATGCACTCAGGGTACTGTTGGTTGCCATGGCGTTGCAGTGCGTCAGGGATGTTTGCTGAGGCACGGGTGGATGGCTTTGCCGCTATCGTTAGGAAAAGGTGCGCCTCCTACTCGCTCGCGTTCGTGGCAGTACCAACACTATACTGGGTGTTTTCATTGATCGGTGGGAGTCCCCCATGCTGCAAAGGTGGTTGCGGCTTCATGTCGTAATTTTAATATTGTTTTGCTTTATTACTAACATTCGTTTTAAGAACATTGTTACTAACAAAATATAGACATTGTCTGAAATAAATGTTTTATTATTATTCTTAGTACTTAATGAAGGACTTATCATGGTTTACGCAAGGCATAAATGTGACGACGGACATTCTCTAATTTAAATTTTACCATGCCTCACCTACCGCTGCCAAACTTGGATGTTCGACCTCAGAACCAGAAACAAAATCCAGACCACTCAAAGAAGAATGGAGAGAAGTTACCTGGGTTTAAAATTAAAAAACAGAGTGAAAAAAATATAGACATCCGCAAAAAAACCAGTGTAACAGACGCACTAACTTTTTCTCTACAAAGAAAGTGGAATTGGGTAGGTCCGAGCTGAAGGCGAGTTTAATTACACCATGATCAAGGAAAACATGCCATAAAATAAAAATTGCAGATTAAACTAAAACTCTATCCTTCAGTACGAGCCGAAGGCGAGTTTAATGACATTATGATCAAAGAAAACATAATAAATAAATAAATATTTATTGCAAACTCTACTAAAACAATAAAATTCTATCCAACTACGATCCTTTTCGTGAAATAGAACAGAATATAAAAAAATAATAAATTAAATATATTCGTGGGCGCCGTACTAGCTGCACCACTGCGTGGTGGTATGGCATCCAGGTAGTATCTATCATAGATGCCATCCCAGAAGCGACTGCGATCTTCCAAGAGCACCCCACGAAGTTCCAGCGTCTCATTCAGCACCATGTATGGTGACCTGTCCGCGCCTGCTGCCGGCCACGCAGGCAGCGACGACCCTTCAGGCACGGGGCTTCTGTAAATTTTAGGAAGGTGAAGAAGGAAGTTAGATGACATGTTGGAGATGTAAAGTTCACCAAAAGTCTACTGTATACCGTTCGTGACTTGATACATATAAATCATTAAATTGTAAATTACTAGCTGTACCCGGCATGCGTTGCAATGCACTGTTTCCTACCTACTTACCCTACCTACCCTACCCTACACTACCCTACACTACTACCCTACACTACCTACACTCCCCTACACTCCCCTACACTCCCCTATACTACCCTACCCTACATTACCCTACACTACCCTTCACTACCCTACAGTGCCCTACACTGTCCTACACTACCCTACACTACCCTACACTGCCCTACACTATCCTACACTACCCTATACTACACTACCCTACACTAGCCTACACTACCTTACACTACCCTACACTACCCTAAACTACCCTAAACTACCCTAAACTACCCTACACTACCCTACCCTACACTACCCTACACTACCCTACACTACCCTACACTACCCTACACTACACTACCCTACCCTACACTACCCTACACTACCCTACACTACCCTACACTACCCTACACTACCCTACACTACACTACCCTACACTACCCTACACTACCCTACACTACCCTACACTACCCTACACTACCCTACACTACCCTACACTAACCTACACTACCCTACACTATCTACACTAAGAACCTTTTAAACCTTCCTTGGGCTTGTACAAATATTCCAAAACCAAAATTAGCCATATCGATCCAGCCATTCTCAAGTTTTAGTGAGACAAACGTCATTTCATTTTTATATTTATAGATTAATGCTTACCCAGTTTTGATGAAATTGTGCCAAATTTCACGCACTGTTGCTCTCATTTTTTGATATTCAGGAGTCTCATTAGAACTATCGTCGCCATTCAACCAAGCCGCAGTCTGAGCGCAGTGATCAGCTCCTCGCACGTCAGTATGAGGTACTGGGTGGACATTCTCATCCACAAAGGAATATTCATACAAATATACTTGACTGTTACCTGCCTCGGCGTATAGCTTCACAGCGCGAAGCATAGGATAAGTGAATAGGGTATCCGAAAAGAAATCGACGTATTTTAGAACATTGTCGTCGCCAACAGAAGCGTGACCAAAATAAAATGTCTTGACTGTATTGGCTACTCGTTCTCGTTCTATATCAGAATCAAACCCTAAGTCAGCCGGTAAGAAATCAGAAAATTTGTTGTTCATCATAAATTTCCATATCTCAAAGGCCCCAATGCGCATTAGTCCTTCCATGTTAGCGAATCCATACAACATAGGTACCTTTTTGAAGTCACCTTTCTTTAAAATACTCAGAGGCGATTCTGTCAGGAATGCTCCTTCTGTGTTACGCTCCACACACGGGGAAAACAAGAAAGTAGCATCAGTTCTACCGGCGAAGTTATCTCTTGTCAACAAGTCCATTGAACTGGCTTTATAGAACTGTTCCAAAGATTCTAAATCGTCAACAATAGCAAGGTTGTTGAGCTGTCTGGCATACGTTCTAGCTATCCCATAAGGATCCCTCTGTATTGTAAATGCGGCGAGGTTCCCACCACTTTCAGGTATAACACGGTGAAATAATCCTTCGGCTGACTTAGAGAGCAATAGTAGATCTACTGATGCGGAACCTGCACTGGCACCTCCAAGAGTGACATCATTAGGGTTACCACCGAAACTGGCGATGTTGTCATGTACCCAGCGCAGCAACGCCACCTGGTCCTTCATGCCAGCATTACCTGGTACGTCCTCGGTGCCGAGACAAAGGAAGCCATGAATGCCAACACGGTAGTTGAATGTGACTAAGATGAAATCTTTCTTTTCCTTTATAAACTGGGTTCCTTGGGTTATGTCACCAAAGCCCGCTAGAAAAGCTCCTCCGTGCACGTGCACGAAGACTGATAGGTTTTCTTCAGTGGTGAGGGGCACAAACACATTCGCAATCAGACAATCTTCTTTCACCACTTTATTAGTTGGCAGCGTGCTACTCATCACATCTTCGTTCTGTGGGCATATTATACGCGTTTCACCGGTTGCATCAAACGGCTCCGTCCAAGTTGGCGGTGGGAGAGGTGGCTGAAACACAAAAGTAATAATTAGTTTTTGGAAAAATCTTAATAGTTATGCCATTTTGATTGTGACAGCCTGAAAATATTTTACAACTATCTCCGCTAACAGGCAAATTGTCGTGAGGAGTGCAGTGCTGTCACAGACTCTTTAAAACAACAATTTTTGTGCGGCTGGTGGAGGCGGCACGATATTATGTTTGTGCCAGCTTAAGACTTCAATTTATGGGAGCAAAAAACGTGCAAAACAAGTGAAAAAAATTAGAAATTGTGTCCACGAAACGGGGCACAATGTATAAAGATTATAATTTCCATTCTTCTTGAGTGGTCTAGATTTTGTTTCTGGTTCTGAGGTCGAACGCCCAAGTTTGGCAGCGGTAGGTGAAGCATGGTAAAATTTAAATTAGAGAATGTCCGTCAACGTTTATGCCTTGCGTAGACCATGATAAGTCCTTCGTTTGTACTGCAGGACAGCTATGAAGAGTTTTGGGGAAATCGGGTCGCCTTGTCTCAACCCTCTCTTTATGGTCAATTTTATCCCCTACTCTATCTAGTTTGACTCTACTTGTACTATTGGAATAAATGTGGACACAATGTATAAAGTTAAAATAGTTACGAAATGGCACTGTTTTTCACTTGTTTTGCACGTCTTTTGTTTAGTTGTGCAGATGGGAAAGTTACCACATTGGACGTAGCCTTCCCCTAGTGGTTAGTGCCTAACCGGGTGCCAGAGTTTTTATGCCACCCTCATGGCCTCTGACTTTGCATTACATGCCGTCGAGAAATATCTCTCAGGCATGGATTATATAAACAGCACATGAATCCGAAAATTCAGAGGTGCGTCACACCACTACGCTACCACTACTCCAAAAAAGAAACTACTAATCAAACTGATAAACAAAGGGTGAGCAAGACTAATCCACAGCCCCGGTATGACAGACATAAGAATTATGATGACACACAAAATAGGATTAATTAAACTACCTTGAATTTGTCTAGACCTGTAGGTCCTGTAGCGTAGGGTATGTTGTAGAATTCGAATAGTTCCCCGCTGGAATGCTTGCGCCCGCGAACAGGTCCTTGCGCAGTTATCACTGTCCACGATTCGTCGTCAGCCAGAACTGCCGTCACGGACAAAAGGACCACACTCGTCCACCACGCCATCGTTATGACTATGCTCCACTTCACAATTCGATGTTTCATACAAAAATGAAGCAGCTTTATCTTCAGAAATGAGTTTTTTATCTACCAAATCTGCTATATTAGTTTGTTATCGCTTTGCAGGTGTTTCCTGATAAGTACGTGATGTATTTGGTTTTATAAACAACTATTCTATTCTATATATTCCAAACAAATTCAAACAACGACTGTGCCACGAGTCCACGACCTCTTAGACCTCTACTTATTATATATAAGTGTATAGAGCGGCTTTTTCCCACACTGAAATAAGATTATAATAATAATCTAAGAAGAGATGGTTTGGAAAGCACGTTAAAAGCTGTGGGTCCCGGCTGACATTTGCAGAACTTTGACAGTCGTTACAAGTAGTCAGAAGCCGAAAATCTGACATACAGTCTTACCAAGGGGTATCGTAAAGAATAGCGCCATCCCATATCTTCCCGTGGGTGTCGTAAGAGGCGACTAAGGGACTTGCCAGAAAATGGGCAGCAGCGTTCTCTGTGCTTTTGTAACAACCGTACTGCGATCGCCAACCCGCCTGCCAAGCGTGGCGATTATGGCAAAACCCCCCAAAATGTCAATTTGGCGACACTTGGGGAGGCTTATGTCCAGCAGTGGACGTCTTTTGGGCTGAAATGATGATGATGAAGGGGTATCGTATTATCCGGCACTAACTGGGTTGTGTAAATGAAGATAGGTAAAATGTAAATGTAAAATGTAAAAATGTTTTTAAAATTTGTCCCAAAGCAGTTACATAGATTAATTATAAATGAGACATCCCTAGTAATTAATAATATTTATGTTGGGGTGTCTCGCTCTTTCCCTTAATTATTAACCATATTGAGACTATGATTACATGCACAAATGATTTCAAAAGGTGACTAAAAATTAAATTTAGGAAGAAAGTTACAAACAAAAAACAGTAAATGACTCATAATAAGCTAATTACCAACTCTTCGTGTAACTGTAGTTATATGCCTTTGTGAAACTGTGTGTGCGTCTTGCTTTTAAACAGGGTTTGTATTGTTGTATTGTTGTGTTTGTGTGTGCGTGCATGTCTTTGTGTGTGTGAATGTGTATGTGTATGTCTTCTTTGAAGATTATTCGCGATGAAATCTTACATCATTGATATTGAGGGAATAAAGTAATTGTTTAAACAAGCATAACCAAAACTTGCTCAGTTTCCTCGTATGTTAAAGTTTTAAGCCACTCGGTTATAACCTTTTTGCATACGTGTGAGATCTCATGTTGGAACCCCAATTTTTTGTTCATTTTATTATAGATGTAGACGGGTCGGATCCTTGGGGAGAAAACCACTATATATTTTCGTCTTTTCTCCTGTCTCGTCTTTGTTAAAAGGAATCGCTTACTGTGAGTATAGGGTCGTATTTAAAAAGTTTAGTTTTCTTACTGTAAGTAAGCCACTGATTCTATATTTAGGTCGACAGCGGGATATCTGTATTTATTTATTTATTTTATTTATTTATTTATTCACAAATAAGTTTTTTACATAAACTTAAACAAGGCACACAATTAGACCCCTGGGGTCTGTCTTAGCATGCCATGGCCTATAGTATGGTTTATAGTACCTTACTTTTATGAGTGATCTAGGTATCTTTTATAGGTAGTTGTTTGATGTAAATTACTGATACTCAGCTGCATCCGGTTAGACTGGAAGCCGACCCAAACATCGTTGGGAAAAGGCTAGGCAGATGATGGTAGGCCGCGTGTTTGCGTGCTCTCCCGCGTCGACGTTTAATTAGCAAAGCAATGATTAATCCGCTGATTCAATTTTACAGCGGATTCAGACATACAGGACTGTTTTACAACAACTTTGGGAATAAAGTCATACTACTGATTTTTGAAAGTTTATTCATATAACTGATAGACTTGAACTGGTGCTTATAAATGAAAATAAATAAAAAAGCTTTTTATTTCCTACTAATTGCTTTAACATTAGTTCAAGTTACTTAGGTAATTTTAATAAAGTTAATACACTTAACTAGTTTTTAGGGTTCCGTACCCAAAGGGTCAAACGGGACCCTAAGAGTTCCGTACCCAAAGGGTCAAACGGGACCCTAAGGGTTCCGTACCCAAAGGGTCAAACGGGACCCTATTACTGAGACTTCGCTGTCCGTCCGTCCGTCCGTCCGTCTGTCCGTCCGTCTGTCACCAGGCTGTATCTCATGAACCGTGATAGTTAGCGAGTTGAAATTTCTACAGATTGTGTATTTCTGTTGATGCTATAACAACAAATACTAAAAACAGAATAAAATAAATATTTAAGGGGGGCTCCCATACAAAAAAATTTTTTGCTCGTTTTTATAAATAATGGTACGGAACCCTTCGTGCGCGAGTCCGACTCGCACTTGGCCGGTTTTTTATTCTTTGATTACATAACTTTGACTAATTTAATACTTTTAAACGGGTTTATTCTTTTAGCTACTTTACTCATCAACTAATTTAACATAAATTTTAATGTATGTTTATTTATATGCATTATCTGCAAGAACCCCATAATGGGGGAAGGCCCCCTCCAAACGGGTGCTTATACTTCTACCTAATCCCATCATGATGTCCACACAGAATTCAGTCGGCAAGCTGTATAAAATATGAAACATACACTTTGTTAAGGCATAAAACCAATCGAAAACGCGACGTTACATAAGCCCTCGAAGCAACTAATGAATGGTACAAACTAACGTGATGAAATGACAGTTCAATATATTCCTCGTTTTTCTTTCAGGTAAAAATACAATGTAGCTAGCGGAGAGCCACAATTAAGTTTAAATCCCCAGGAAAAGGTGACGCCGGTGCCTGAGGAGTCGAGGATGCGTAGTTTGGACGTAGGCGGTAATCTTAGGATTTCCTGATCTGATACTGAAAAATCTTTCACCAATGAGAATATACATTATTCCTGTGTGGCATAGACTATATTTACGATGTTCTCGTGACATAATTTCTGAACATAACGTGAGTGAAGTCCCAGGCAAACGCTAGTGTAGTACACTTTTCTGCTCCACAAATGTTCTATATTAGACGTTCCCAACATAAATCAATTACAAACGAGACAAACAACATGAACAGCATCTCGCCAGCACCAATATGAGATTGGAAGCAGAGTCGAAACAATGGGCCAAGAGCCAAGATAAGTCTGTAACTTAATTAACTCTCGAAGGCTTCGGCATAATTAACTTCGAAGCTTTTGGGTGAGGGGGTAAACAGCAGTGTGCGTGTATCAAGAGGGGTGAAGGGTGGGGGTTGATTTATAACTCGTGTAAATGAAAGTGTAAAGCGGCCGCTAACGTCCCCGGGTCGGGTTTTTGTGAATTTTGCGATGTTATCTTAGGATTCACAACAATTTGCTGAGCGGGTTGCGTGGCCTCGTGAGCCCGCGTGCTACGTGACCAAAGGGGCGTTATATACCCCTATTTAGCCGCGTATCCGAGTAGTTTTGGTCCCCAACACGTTTATTGTGTCGTAAATTTTCTCTTATTGCTTCAAACGATTCAAAAGTTAGAACTGCTGCGCTGCAGTGTGACTTTGCTATTGTGTTATTTATGGCATTCCTTGTTTTGCTACGTGCTGGATGGTGTTGGTCATTGTGACGTGGGAATGCAATAAAGATCTATCAGATTCAGAACTTACTGCAGTGGGTATCCGGTTTACTACTTCCCATTAATCAATCCCACATGAATAAGACACGCACGGAAAAAACTATGTGACGCAGTGCCCAAAAAACAGGAATTCAACATTATTCGCCTGCACTTGTTCACGTCGCCTGAAATTAAGTGTAATTCTTTCTAATCTGGGTCATTAAAATAATCCTTTAGATGAAAAAAAAATCTTCAGTCTTACCAAGGGTATCGTATTACACAGTCCGTCCGTCCGTCTGTCACCAGGCTGTAACTCATGAACCGTGATAGTTAGCCAGTTGAAATTTCTACAGATTATGTATTTCAGTTGCTGCTATAATAACAAATACTAAAAACAAAATAAAATAAATATTTAAGGGCCCCATACAAAAAAGTGATTTTTTTGCTCGTTTTTATAAATAATGGTACGGAACCCTTCGTGTGCGAGTCCGACTCGCACTTGGGTGGTTTTTACAATCTAATAGGTGTGGACAAATAAAATGCCAAAGAAAGTGGCGCACTTATATCTCCATTCAATTTTGAAGTACAACTGTAAATTTCTTAGACAGATATGTTATCACTAACACTTGTAACGGGATATTTACCATGTTCTATGTATGTTATCTTGCAATATTTTTGCATGTAGCCAAATGAAATATCAATGATTGCATTTAAAATTAATGTGTCTCTTGAAATTCGTATTTTTTATTTTGTTCTGCAGTAACCTTGCGTAGTTGTAATAATGAAGAGGCCGCTTTAGCAGAATCATAATTATTAATTACGATACAATTCGTAAAATGGTTACAAATAAAATAATATCAATATTAACTGCGCCTGTAACCATTCTCCTATTATGAGTCTGCCAAAAGCGGCCATTTTAGACTCCCTGAGTTATTATTTATTCCTAGAAAATAATTATCTCTGTGCAAATCTTAGTAAAACCAAATACATAAACTTTCAAAATTACAACTCAAAACCAAAAACATTTAATGTAAATTGTGAAGGACAGCAAATAAAAAGTTAGTGAATACAAACTTTGACTCATTTTGGATCAGCACTGTCTCTGGAAATTACATATAGAACACGTTTGCAAGAAACTCAACCAATTTGTGTTTGCTCTTTATCGTCTAAGACGTACCGCTTGTGAAGCAGTCACCCTTACTGCTTACCACGGGTATGCATGTATGCGACACTCCATAGTCAGGTATGGACTCCTGCTCTGAGAAAACTCGACAAATATAAATTAATTATTGTTTTAAAAAATGCCTAAGAGCAACTTGCGGTATCAGCCCATTAACATCCTGTCGAACACTGTTTAAAAAATTAAGGCTATTCACTCTAACAGGCCTTTTCCTAATGCAGGCTGGTATTTTTGTGAAAGAGCACTCTAATTTTTATAGCATGCGACCTGCATTCGAAATCCCACAAGATTATGAATACCTTCACATCAAAGCACATTATGCCAGAAAAATAGTTTAATAACTGCAAAAAAATAATTTACAACATACCAAAAGAATTAAGAGAGCTTCCTTTAAAATATTTAAAATCCAAATTGCTTAAATGGCTCATTTATAATTGTTTTTATAGTGTACTTAAAATAATTTCTGGAAAAAAGTAATTAATAGAAATGATTACTGGGCTCTACAAAATATTTCATGTTGATGTGTTTTTTTTTAAACCTTATATTTATTGTTTCAAGATTTCGAATAGATACGAATTCTTAAAATTCTATGCGTTATACTTATTACCTAGACATACTATAGTATTAATATTTTAACAAATTGTATGTTTCGTATTTAAATTCACGT
Organism: Cerastis rubricosa; assembly: GCA_949152445.1. Taxonomy (NCBI): domain Eukaryota; kingdom Metazoa; phylum Arthropoda; class Insecta; order Lepidoptera; family Noctuidae; genus Cerastis; species Cerastis rubricosa. Next base: position 10,375,174 of record OX424526.1, on the reverse strand, counting down.
TTAACATGTTCAAATATTTGAATGCCATGCCAAATATTTCAATGCCAATTCTATGGCAAAACATGTAAGTTCACAACCCTATTAATAAGACCTAATAATAATGTACGTTTTTACACAAACATAAATTATTCTATTCTATTCTACTCTCAAGCTTATCTTGTTCGAAAATAGTTTATTTATTTATTATAATCATGTTATTCTATTTTTATTTTATCTTTAAAAGTACTCATTGAATCGATTCCAACTTTCTAAAATATTTTATCTTAACTTCTTTTGAACTTCGCAAAAGAATATCCCTTTATGTTTAATGTCTAGACATCAAAGAGTTTCGATGGATTCTTGAATGTATTCCAGATAATTTGAGATACCATTAGAATCTCATTGTGATTGGTTATATTCAAAGTTTCTTTTCATGTAAACTAAACTTGGAATATAACCATTATACCTAACTTTGAACTTTGAAAGTTTTTCCAAAGTTCATGATCTTAGCAATAAAACTTTTTGATAGACGGTAGATCTTTGGATTGGTATTTTTAATGATGTATATCAATACGCTAGTTATTTTTGAAGTTTTTTGAAACTTTAAATTTTTCGTGAGTCTGAGACGGTATTTCAAGATAGTATCTTTAATCTACATTGACCTTTGACTGTATCCCTACAGTTTTGGTAAAAATGTAGAAATATTTTCATTGTGTATAAAGTAGGTAAGGTAGATGATCCAACTTTTGATCATTGGGTCTAGGCAATAGGATCTTTGGGCCTTCTAGGGTCAGTCTAATTATTCTTTATTACAAGGAAACATTAAGAATCTAATTCTCTTTAGCAGCTCAGAGCCACTAATGCTTGATTACAACAACACAATATTTTTTACGACACGTAAATGTTGCCAGCACTTACCGATACTCCTTGTCTTTTCGTGGGGGGAGTTCCACAGAGAAAAAGAACATGATACTAACACCAAAAAATAAAAGAACATCAAAAGTATACAAATAAATATGACTCTGTTACGAAGTCACGTTTTTACATCGCAGGAACGGTTTTAGGGCGAATATTACCATACCACTTATCCACATATTAAATGATCTAAGGATCAGCTATGGCGGCACTCCCATGGGAACGGTCATGTTGTCTTTTTATTAACATTAATGATATTAAATATTACCTACACACTCGTGATAAATGATCGGTACTTCCTGACACACGTCATTTTATTTTAAGAGCTGTTGAAGCCGCAGCTGGCCACATGTTGGACCGATGATACGATGAAGGTAACGGAGGGTCATTTAATGCGGGTACTGCAAGAGCGGTCTTATTTGGGGAGGCCCCTATGTCAGTTAGCTTAACTGAGGATGTTGGCGAAGGATTTGCAAAAAATAAAAAAAGCTCAATTAACCTTATATTTGAGGAGCTTGTGGCTAAATATGAACTGCTACAGGGGTCGATCTTTAAGGTTAAGCCGTGCTTGCCGAGGTTGTTCCGTGGATGGGTGACCATAATTACATACAGAGTTTCCTCCGTGCTTCGAAAAGTACGTTAAGCCGGTGGTACCGGCTCTCATTAGTAGATCAACAGTCGTTACGAGTAGTCGGAAGCCAAAAGTCTAACATTCAGTCTTACCAAGGGTCTGACATCCAGTTTTACCCAGTAACTGGGATTTGGAGATCAGATAGGCAGTCATTTCCCTGAGACGACCCACTGACCGTCGCTTCATGTAAAATACTAGTGCTTAGCTGCATCCGGTTAGACTGGAAGCCGAACCCAAGATAGTTTGGGAAGAGGCAAGGCAGATGAAGAATCTTTTTACTGCCCGTGAGTAGGTACCACGATTTTCTTGTTTTGTAATACTCTTGTTTTATATTCTCTCTGGTATTTTTAATCTCGAAAGAATTAAAGAAGAATTGAAGAAACAAACATTTTTTTAACTTTTTTATATGTAATCTTTTCTCCTTTGACTCCGTCCTTCGTCTAGAAATCGCAAGCGCGACTGCTGAGCATGACGGTCCTGGTTTCGACTCCCTGGTTGGGTAAAGTGTTATTGGGGTTTTCTATCAAGAATTCCTGAGTAACAGCTACGGAATCTGGATTTGTGCCCGGTGCTCAGAAATGTGGGTGTAGTGTTAGATAAGCCTTTGCCTAACCCTTAGGAAATTTTGTCTTGTAATATTATGATAAATCTTTTTATAGACTTGATCCTCTTCACCTTCTTTGGAATTGATATTTCATTCATTTCATTTCTTTACATTTAGTCATTCAACAATTTACATTGTGTTAAATATATACAAGTGCAATTTAGGTACTACAGATTCAGAACTAAGAATTAATATTCCAATATTCATCATCATCATCATCAGCCTATAGTGTTCCCACTGCTGGGACACCGGCCTCCTCTCTATGAGAGGGAGTGTGCTATAATCCACCGCGCGGATGTCACATGTCATCGAACTTTTAGTTCTAGGACATGCCGGTTTCCTCACGATGTTTTCCTTCACCATTTTTGAGAGCAGCGGTGATGAAATAAATTACACAAAGTAATGCGCCTGCCTGGGTTCGAGCCCACGGCTTACTGCTCGTAAGTCGGGGCTGCCACCACTGGGCCACCGCGGCTGCTCTCAGTATCCTTATGCTATGTGCTTTAATAAACTTTATATATGGGGTGGAAGGGACCGATGCTAAAACGGTTACCCGTTTACCCGGTTACCCGGTTTGCCTTTTAATTAAGTTCTTCATCCATTATAGTAAAAGAGACGTTCATCATCTGCCTGCCATTTCCCAAACTATCTTGGGGTCGGCTTCCAGTCTAACTGGATGCAGCTGTGTACCAGTATTTTACATGAAGCGACTGCCTATCTAACCTCCACAACCCAGTAACTGGGTAATACGATACGCCTTAGTACTGGACTTAGCCTGGATATCAGACGAAAGAGACCTTACAGAACAATATTAGATAATGACGGAGCGGTTGCGATGCGATCCATAATAATGATGATTGACAGTTCCTGTTACATCAGCTATATTCATCTTTATTGGGTGATTGGATTCATATCTATATTTCCGGTGTCAGTTTTGTTTCGAATTGAATAGTGGTGGTTATTTGTTTCAAGTATTTTTCACATAATAATTGAAAAAGTACCTGAATCTGTTTATAAAGGTTTAATAACAATAAATTGATCGATTTGTGGGCTTGATTGGCTGAATTGGCGAAATGGCTAAATAAACATTTAGCCAATTCAGCCAATCTAGCCGACATTACCAATCAGTAACGTTCATACATGATTATTACTTTTTAATAAACATCTGGCCTTCCAAAGCTGTTTGTTCCATGTTTGTAGAAAGATGTATTTTTTTTTTTGTAATACAATAATTTTGCAAAACAATATCACAAGATGAAAAAAAAAACTGATTATAGTAATTTTATTTCGACCGAAAATAATAAAATAAAAATTATTTTTCTTGTAGGTATCTAATGTCTTTTTCTTATTATTTTCTTACCATTGCCCTTATTTTGGTGGTCTGAATGATTTTTAAAAGTTTGTCCATCTATTTTAATGGGACTATAAATACTGATTCAACCACATAAGTAAGACTGAAAGCTGATGTCATCATGATTTGGATAAGGCTTGTTATTACCAAACAATTAATCATCTGCCTAGCTTTTCCCAACCGTGTTGAGGACGGCTGCCAGTCTGACAGGTTGCAGCTGAATACCAGTATTTTACATGAAGCGTATACCTATCTGACCTCCACGACCCAGTTAGCAATGGGTAATACGATACTCGAAACGAACAAGAAAGAGGGTAGACCGATTTGTCTGCACATAAACACCCACCCGCAATAACTTTAGTTTATCCGTGATCAAGGCGTTTGCAACAGCGCCGAAATATCGGGAACTCGAAACAAATAATAAACATGGTAAATATCCCGTTACAAGTGTTGTTGATAGTGTTAGTGACCATGTCAATTTATAATACGATACTCCTTGGTTAGACTGGTTGTCAGACTTTAGGGCTTTTCATAACGACTGTCAAATATTAAGGATCTAAAATTGGCTTAACGTGGTTTCCATGGCACGTAGGAAACTGGGTGTGTAATGGGTGGTCACCCATCCACAGACCAACCTAGGCAAGCGCGGCTTATCCTGTAGATTGACCCGAACGGTTGGTCATATTTAGCCACGAGCCTCCTCTTTATTTCCAAACTATATCTTCACCTACCAATATTATAAAACTGAAGAGTTTGTTTGTTTGCTTGAACGCTCTAATCTCAGGCAGGAACTACTACGATTTGAAAAATTCTTTCAGTGTTAGATAGCCCATTTAAGAATCGAAGAAGGCTATAGGCTATATATCATCACGCTACAACCAATAGGAGCAGAGTAGCTATGAAAATTGTTGCGAAAACGGGGAAAATGTGAGGCAGACGAAGTTGCGCGGGACAGCTAGTTTTCTAATATTATATTTAGGGTCAACGTTTACAGGCTGGTAAGAAATAAACAAAAGCGTTCATTAATCGTGACACTCAATCCATTAAACTTCAAAGTCCATCGAAGTTAATAATAATAATCGATCAATCTGTCAAAAAAGCGTCAACTTTGCCCATTGAGAAATTGTCTGACCCCTTTAAGTCACCCCCACTTGAACTTTGACACTGACTGACAAAAGCAACCCGACCCCTGACAGTCTTGTACAATTTCCATAAAACATTGTTTTGCCATGTTCCCCAGCCGGCCGTAATTTTTTATGTTCACAATTTTAAAATGAAAATATATTTTCGGAAGTAACTCCAGTGTGTTGTTATTTATTTGACACCCGATATTCTGCCAGAAGTATCTCGAAGGCCATAAAATGTACGCTCTTTATCTAAAGGTATCTGGTGTTTGAAATATACAGGGTGTAACGGAAAGGGTATATACATACTTAAGGGTGTGCTACAGACCATCAAACTGGACATGTTTCTCCATCGGACAAACATCGTAATAGCGAAAAAAATATCAGGTGCCCCATACATTTGGGTCGAATAGGTATTGAAATTTTGTACCTAAATGGCACCTTTTTGTACCTGTGTAGCAGATATTTTTTTCGTTGTATGATGGTCTTTAGCACACCCTTAAGTGTGTATAATATGTATACCCTTTCCGTTACGCCCTGTATAGGAAAAGTTTTTGTAACACCATGCATGCAACACGACTATATTTTGTTGACTATGTACTGCCAACGTTATGAAGTAAAGGGCCTGTTGAAAAAGATGATTCGCTAATAAATGGGACTAAAACATAACTGGTGCAATGTGGTTGTACCATCATAATGGTACACCTTTTCGGGGATTGCAAGCGTGTTGTTATGTGATGTTATGTCCGTATCTTTACCTGTAGTATCCTTAACATCATCAGCCTATAATGTTCCCACTGCTGGGACACAGGCCTCAACTCTATGAGAGGGGGCCCAGTGCGGGTTGGTTGATGTCACATATCTTCGAAGGGGGTCACCGATGCTAAAATGGTTACATTTGTATTCGGTACATCATCGTGAATCTGAATTTTTCAACGGTTATTAAAAAAGACACTCGGTTAAAATGAATGATACAGCTGTTTTTTTTTTTATAACCGATTTATTGTGTACTAAATACGTAGTAACTTTACAGCATCTGTGTCTTCTTCACCTTGTATTTCTTTTTCAAGGGGAATATTTCTAATCATACAAAACTGCTGAACATTTTTATTCCGCGATCCTACTCACGAACAACGACCAAAGGCCGTAAGTTATATTGCCTGTGTGAATTTACTGCCAAATTGCAACCTTTATGATACCTTTGTTTGTTCAACATGTTTAATCGATAAATAATAACGTGGGGGTCGTAATTTGCTAAATTTTATGGAGGTATGTAGCCGTTTGTCAGCAGGTAGGTACTGTAATGAGTTTTTGGGATATGTTTATGACGTAGGACATGGCATAATGCGGCTTTAATACAGAGTAATGAGATGAAGTATTCAGTTTTATAAAGACATTTCTATCGCTCTTCTACAACGATATTGACATTTTGATTCAGCGTAAATAATGGTGGTTGTAATCTGTCATAACCCGTGTTGTAGTAGAGCTTATATTAGAGTTCAGGAAGCTGGAAGTATGTTTAGTAAAAGCAGAGGCCATTCGAAAGGGCCATTCAAATATTGTCGTAAACCGATACATAGTTTATCTGTAAAATTACAGTCGCATGTTATTTTCCCCGTATGAGAGGAATTATTCAATTACAAAGTAATATCTAACTTCCCACGATATCTTCGTATTTTCTTTTTCTCTTCAAAAAACTGAGACACTCCAGCGGCGTGAACGAATGTTAACTGAATGAATGACAAAAAGGTACTTTAGTAGCGTTGCGGTGGCTTGTATATCAACTGTAATTGGCAAAAATTGTCATGCCTGATACCGCTACATATTAGCCAAGTTATTAACTGATTTAAAATTTATTGTAATAACATTTGACCGAAACCTAGAAAACGCTGGCGCGACGTTAATTATAGGCGTTTGTGAGACATTGACTGGTCAAAACATGCGGGGAGTTAACCGGTGAATTGTCCGCGGCTACCACGAAAGCGTTAATAAAGTACCCTTATCGGTAGCTATATGTTCGAGTCGTCTGGGATTGAAACTCTGGGACCGTTGGGTACTCATTGCTCACAGCCTTTTTAAGGAATTTGCTACATCCATAGCTGATGCTTTCAATTCAATTCAATTTAAATTGTTTATTTGCAAGAAACTACATGGTTTACAAGGAAAGATCTTACAGCCTTAAAGTATTTGTATTCTGCCTGCAAGCAAGCGTGCAAATTATTCATAATTCAATTATCACAATTATTATAATTATATTAAAAAAAAAGTATCGCAGTTATTATGCAGTTTCAATTATAAGTACACATTGTTACATTATTATCCAATATTATTACGCATTATTATTACATACAAATGTCCTTAACTAATTTACAATTTCTGTGAACCAATCACTGGGTTTTACCTTGGCCAGAGACTAAGTATTACTATACATCGCCCAGGTAATGTGCCAGCCCATGATCACTCTTGGGCACATTACCAGTTTTTTTTTTTAGTTTTGAGGTATTTTATTTTAATGTATCGTTTTTATTCATGAAATTATATAGTTTAATTTGGATTGAAATAAATGAACTGTTTGAATGGTTAAAAGTAATAAAAGAACGTATAGTTTTATACGTTCTTTGGCAATGATTAGGAAATATTAAAGCATTAAAAAAATAACAAAATCCCTAAAACAAAAAAAAACAGTTGGGGATCGACCATGGTTATTTTTGGAAATCATACAGCACTATAAAATGAAAATAAATACATACATATAGTGAATTTCATATTGGCTCAGGTTTGATCCTGGAATATACGATTTTTTGAGCAGCTGCTGAACCGTCAGGCTATTTACTTCGGTGACAATTGTTCTAAAATAGCCGATCTATTGTAATGCTTGTCATGACAATTGTCAGTGGTCAATCAGTTGAGGAATATGGACATAATGCGATATTGCTCCTCCCAATGTTATTAGCGTGATAACATATAGCCTATGTCCTTCCTCAGGTTTAAATCTAACTTTTTGCCAAATTCCATTAAGATCCGATCAGCCGTTTAGTCATGAAAACGTAACAAACAGAATGACTTTTGCATGCCTTCCCATAAGCTGAGGCTGAAAGTTGGTGTCCCGGTGCTGTTAATGCGTAATCCAGATGCGCCAAGATTATGTAATGGCACACGGCTACAAATTAAACACCTCGAGCAGTCTTTCCATATATTACAAAAAAAAAACTATTATGATAATGAAGTACCACTAAACCAACAGGCCCACAAGTCTGCTATTTTTATAAACATCATCATTCCCACACGATCCCATTCAAATAAACAAACAGAGTGACTTTCGCATTTATAATATTAGTACCTATGCAGGTTTGATCCTGGTTCATACGATTTTTTGAGCGGCCGCTGAACCGTCGGGCTATTTACTTTTTGTTCTAAAATAGCCGTTCTATTGTAATGCTTGTCATGACAATTGTCAGTTGTCAATCAGTTCAAGATAATGGACTTACTCCAATATTGCTAACTTCCCAATGTTATTGGCGTGATAATATACAGCCTATGTCCTTCCTCAGGTTTAAATCTATATTTTTGCCAAATTCCATTAAGATCCGATCAGCCGTTTAGTCGTGGAAAGGTAACAAACTAACAAACAGAGTGACTTTCGCATTTACAATATTAGTATGGATTTACATTCATGTAAATATAAAGCATAATATATGACGGAGAAAATGTCTCCGTTCCGTTTTTAAAAAGCGTGACGTCAGCATAGCTGACGTCACTGACTATGTTCAGGGTGATCACTCATCTTCGATCTTCCAAGTAAAACACCACAAGTACACTGTATGACTCGTTTATTCAACCGACAGCGTAACGACTTATTTACATAGATCCGTACAGTTCGGCGGCTCAAGCAAGACTGACTCGATCGCCTACAGTGCGGCCGTATTTATAGGGCTCGACGTACGTGCACGTTTAATTTTAGGTTAAGTATTGAAATTACAATGATGACATTCATTTTACATCGTAATAAATTCAAAGTAATCAACTTATGGTTTTTAAACTAATTTTTAGGACAATTAAATGATTAAACTTAGTTATTCTAGGTTTTTCTAGACGAATTGTTGTAGTTGCGCCGATACGGCCATACTGACAGGCGGTGCGCGCTCTGCACCAGCCTCGTTGGTTCTCGTCGATTTTTGTGGATTCTCGTAGACGGTTTTATTCTGATGAATTATTTTCACCCTGTACATAACAATGTCTCGGGAGTATCTGTTCTCAGGTTCAAATGTGGTGATGATGTTCTTTCGTAACTCTTCCCAGGTACTACTGGTCACCATCCAATCATCGATCCACATTTTCGCACGTCCCTTCAGCAGACTGCAGACTTTCATACGAACGTCGAAATCACTCAACTTATATGCCTCAATGGCCACTACCAATATGTTGACACCACTCACGTACTCCGACATGGGTATCCGGGTCGAAAGATGGCAGGTAAATGCCTTTGATCCTTATTATTGATTCGGTAGGCGGAGCACACAAACGCTCTGACATTCTCTGCATCATTTCCATCATCTGCATAAGGAATTGTGGTGGTATTCCGTCCATCCGCATTCCTTGATCAGGGTATATATGCGGTCTTGATTGATTCATGGCTTCCATTGATGTATTGGAGACCAGTCCAGGCTCCTGACGCCGAATGTTGGCTGGTTCTAGTTGCTCAGGTGGTAAACGAGCTGATGAGGAAGTGGCTTGAGTAGAAATCTCTTGCGATCCCACTTCTGATGACGGAGAAAATGTCTCCGTTCCGTTTTTAAAAAGCGTGACGTCAGCATAGCTGACGTCACTGACTATGTTCAGGGTGATCACTCATCTTCGATCTTCCAAGTAAAACACCACAAGTACACTGTATGACTCGTTTATTCAACCGACAGCGTAACGACTTATTTACATAGATCCGTACAGTTCGGCGGCTCAAGCAAGACTGACTCGATCGTCGAGCAATCGCAACGACCCCGACATGGGGGCGTGGCGGGCGGGATGTGGGCAAGCCCTTTCCCCGCGGAGATCAGTATGCACCCGTTAAAACGGGTGCCTCATATGAGTGCCGTATAGGCGTGGAAATTGGCGAGTGCGTGTAAAAAAGCGCGACTCGCCAGTGTGTGGTTGTCATTTTGTCCGGTAGGAGGCGCCAGCGGCGCTGAGCGCTGCGCGCTTAGCTACGGCGAAACTTTACCGTAGCGAGCGCCGCTATCTTCACGCCATCTCGGCGGCCTGACATCGCCAGGTGAGACCTCCGGTTGCCCGGGGGAGGCCCAGCAGATGCAGGCCTGCCAGAGGTGGCTTTGGTGGCGCACCCTACCGCTAAGGATGTTGACCCCCGTCCGTTGCGTTCTCAGAGCTAGCCGATTGCGTTCCGGACTAAGGGGTCGTAATGAATGTGTTTGAGCGGCAATGTACTTGTGTAACGCCGCTCATGTAGCGAACGAATGGCGAGCCCGCGCCGCACGTTCGTCGCGTAAGTATTAATGCATGTTGAGTCACATGGGTGTCTGGTCGGGCGCGTCATGCCTATATTAACTTATAGAACACGACGCGCTTCGAGTGAGTGTTATGCTTGTGGAGTCTTATTGGTTGGGTAAGTCGCGTGTAGATGGTTACGACTTACCCAGGGTCAGTCCGGGAGTGACGACAGCTACGTCACATCCGCAGGCACCAGGTCGCGCAGAGGGCGACATGAGCAGGGAGCGGGCACTCCTGCAGTTGGCGTAGTGCCGCGGACGTGTCGTGCCATCGTGAGTCGGCAGTCGCTAGCGACCCCGCGGTGTTCTACCTGGGGCGCTCGTGCGACGCCAGTTCCGTCAATCAGGATATTATAAGAAAATCAGGGTACTTACCTAGAGGAGGAGGCGGAGAGGGGGCGGCCTATTTTCTATAGACCGCGGCAATCCAGACTAGTTATTCGACGGGCTGGCGTGATAGAGCCGTAGTAGCTCAGTGAGCCCGTCGAGGATGACAAGCTCTGCGTCCTGGCCCTCCTTTATGGCCCTGATTAGGCCCAGGAGTAGGCTGATGGCGCAGGCGGTGAAATCGTTCAGTGGAGTGGTAGGGCGCGGTTGCGCTTGGGCGCCGGCTAGCGGCTGAGAGGTGGTGGGTGCCGCTACTTGGAGTGCGGCAGCCGTACTGGAGTCTGTGGGAGGGGCGGGTTTACCCGCCCGCTTCCCCTTCCTCTTGCCGGCGCCGGTGGTGGCGTCGGATGAGGCCGTGACGGCAAAGTTGGTGGTGAGTGTCGCGGGCGCCTGAGTGGCCGCCTGCGCTGGTACAGGGCCAGGGTCCTGTCTGGGTTGCACCGCGGGAGGTTGGGGCTTTTTCCCCCTCTTGTTCTTCCCCCCGCGTTTCCTTTTCTTCCTCCGCCTCGAGGCGGGAGCATCTTGTTGGATGCCTGAGGGCCCGTTCGCTGTCGCCATCAGCGAGGTACTAGGGGCCTCTGGGATATCGACCTGGGTTGCGGTCGTCACAACTTCACGGCGCTGTCGTGTGATGGCGACAGTGCCCGCACGTTTGTTCCGGAGCTCCCTCCGGAACACTGGACACCCGCTGCTGGACGCGGGATGGTCACCTGCACAGTTCACACAGGTGGCCTTCTCCGTCTTCGGGCGTGGGCAGTCTCGGGCGGCGTGGCTTTCTCCGCAGCGCACGCATGCGAGCGGGCGGTGGCACTGGTGCGAGCTGTGTCGAAACAGCTGGCACCGGTGGCACTGGGCGGGCCCTTGTTTGCTCCGCCAGGCATCAATACGGACACCCCGCATGCTGAGTAGCTCGGTGGTGTCGTATATGGTACGGAAGTCAGTTTGCCTCTTGAGGACAGCGTAAAAGAGGCAGCCAGGTCGTCCGCCGCGCGCTTTTATATTGCGGACGTACTCTGGCTCGTAGCCACGCGTCCTCAACTCCTCTAGGATGTCTTCCGGGTCCGTGTCAGCTGGCAGTCCCCTGATCGCCACCTTGACACTGCGCTCCGCCGGCAGCGAGTAGGAGAACCAACTAAGGCCCTCCGATCTCTCCAGGTCCGTGAGGTACCTTTGGATCACCCTGTACTCGTCCCCGGTTTCGGGTAGAAAGCGAATTCCACCCTGAAAGGGACGAGCGTTCGGTGGATGACCCAAGATGGTCCTCACAGCCCTAAAATGAAAGGCCCAGTTGGGTAACCTTTCCACCACCAGCGGGGGGTGTCGTGGCTGGTCCCTTTTCCTCGCCTTAGCCGCTGCGTCTGCGCTCGTGCTCTGCGCGGGGGCTGCGGCGGCGGGAGGTGTCAATTTGTTGGCACTAGCGTTCCGTCCGGTGGGTGGGCGGCGCGCCGCCTCGGCGAAGGTCGGCGACCCGACTCCGGCCCTGCCACGCGGGTCACGCTGTGGGAGCGGGGAGTCGGGGCAGACGCGTTTCGCCTCTTCGGCGGCCTCGTCGTCCGAGCTGCGTGGGCGGCGCTGAGCACGGGACTCGAGCGAGGCCTCGTGCCCGGTCGCCACTGTGTTGTCCGGTGAGGTGTAATAGGTAGGTGCACCTACCTCTGGGTCGTCGTCGTCCGACTCGCTGTCCATGCTTGAATAGTAGGGCGACATGGGTGCGGGCGAGTCCTTGGCTGCGCTGCGAGGCGGGGGCGGCGACATCAGCTCCGCAGCGGTCGACGCTGCGGCGGCTAGGCCAGCCAGCAAGCGGCGGGGTGCGGGCGACGCTGCACGCCCGGCTCTCGGAGCGGCGGCGGCGGCAGTACGTGCATGCGTGGACGGGCATGCGACGGGGCGAGACACGGCGGGCGCAACCCGGGTGTCGGCGGCAATTGGGCGCGCAGGGCGCGGGTTAGCGGCGCGGGGCGCGTGCATCGCGGTCGCCCGGTCCACCTGCGCCGGGCGCAGGGGGGGGGCGACGACGCGAGCAGCGGGAGCGCGGCTGCTGGACCCAGGAGGGCCCGGGGCCAGAGTGGGCGCGTTGCGGAACGCCGGTGGTCGGACCGGCACAGCGGGTGTGCGCACGGAAGGCGGCGTCGTATCAGCTACGGGGCTGCGGCGCGGCATCGGTGACGGAGGGGAGGCCGGAAAGGTCCTCCTCCCCTCTACGTCTACGTTGGCACTCTCGAGCGTGGGGCTCCGGATGGTCGGGAGCGGCGGCGCTCGGACCCCCTTGGGGTTCGTGGTAGGCGGTGAAAAGTTCTTCGGCATCGTAATTAGGAGTGGCCTAATACCGCAACCGCTACGGTGCAGCTGCACCGGGCAGCGCGGAGGGGGCCCGCTGCGAACCCACGGGTACTAGGTACTCGCGGGTGCCCAGCGAGCACCTTCCATACTAATTATAAAACTTTAAGAATTAAAATTTAAAATAAAATACGGTTCGGGCGGTACTTGCTAAAAGTTCGTAATGCTCCTACCCTACACTTTCATGACAAAAAGTTGGGACGTCGACCAATCACGCGTCGCGCCAGTGGTGGCGCAGGGGACTTCGCTGGCGGCCAGCGGAGGCCTGCACAAGCGATGGCGGATATAGAACGCGGAACACTCAGAACGTACTAGCAAGTGGAGAGGCCACTAGCCAATCCACTGACTCGATCGCCTACAGTGCGGCCGTATTTATAGGGCTCGACGTACGTGCACGTTTAATTTTAGGTTAAGTATTGAAATTACAATGATGACATTCATTTTACATCGTAATAAATTCAAAGTAATCAACTTATGGTTTTTAAACTAATTTTTAGGACAATTAAATGATTAAACTTAGTTATTCTAGGTTTTTCTAGACGAATTGTTGTAGTTGCGCCGATATATATATTAAACAAAGGCACAAACACGAGCAAATAAACGTAGACCAAGAAAACAACGACCAACTCCAGTTTACGACTGAGCGTTGAATATATAGCATGTATCAGTAAGGTGAGGGCATATTTTTAAGGGTGTGGAAGGTACAAACCATCAAACTGAACAACTTTATCCAAGAGACCAACAATGATAATGATCCCATGGAGAACGTCGTTCAGTATGATGATATTATTATACTACATCTGTAATTATGACCACAGCTTTCTAATACACGCTGTATACAGGAACGATGAATTTTTCAAGTAGTCGTGGATGGTCACGTCCGAAACAATGAAGAATAGCGAGATTTCCTAAATTTTACCGTATGTCATTACTTCTCAGCATTTGATCCCTAATAGCAACGCTAGCGAATGGTGTAATAATACAATGTGTATACTTCTTTTCAAAATCAACGGTTCCGATCCCTGGCTAGGAATATTGATTTTTCAAAACTACAATGATGCAGTTTTAGTTTTCATCAAAATTGGGCTCGAGACTCCTTCGAGTAAAATTCACCCTGTATATTAATCCAACGATTTGACACGGAATGACCCGCATATGCATGGATCAGTCGTAAATGGCCATTGCTGAATATAGGACGCTACGCAGATGGCCATAGGGATAATGACATAATCACTAAATTGATGGCAAAGTCGCTTCCTGGAATTACTTCATTGTCAAAACAGAATGCCTAGACAAGACCATGTGAGAACCTACACAAAGCGATAACGATGATGGATTGATTTTCGGAACCGAAAAGCTTTCGTCAATCCTGAAAAAAGGCGATGTAGAAACACGAAAAGTTTTTTAAGCGATTGCCTCTTGTTTGAGTCCCAAGCAATAGCGTTTTTGTATCGTACAACGGAGAAGTTAAGTCTCTCTTAATTATTGGTATTCTATTTAGAGCCACAATTCGCCAGTAACCAATTTCACCAGTCCACCAAACCTTCTTCACTAGTTATTTATTTCAATAACCCTATAAGGAATAAATCCTCATATCTGTTTATTTTGGTGCAGTCTTACGGTCTACATTCAGAAGTATCCGTGAAGCGTAGCGTTACAGCTCGTTTGTTGTCGGGTCGAACGAGCACACCGCGGACGGAACACCCGGAACTACAAGAATTATAAGCTCACTAAACAGATTGAGACAGAAGATCTATTTTCTTCAAGGCAGATCTGAGTGGCAACGCCGGGAGGGAAGCCTTAGAAGGACATACACTGACCTTATCGGTGAGGTTCTTCAGAAGGTCAGGTGCGTAAGCGTCGCAACCGTCGTGTGTGTATTACCAGATGTATGAACCTGGACGAGGCAAAAGGAATATGTAGGTGGCGTTCAGTGGTTACTGTCTGCCCCCTTGGGAAAAAGGCGAGAGTATATGAATGTACTCGTAAGTGTATATAATTTCTTGCAAAAAAAAAGTTTAAGACTTATACAGGCATATAAGTGCGAAATCCGAACCAACTATCTCAGATCGATGTGTCGGTTACTGCTGAATATTATATATTGAAAAGGACCTTTTCTGTGAAATTTTCTTATAGTACAGAAAGCCTTTTAACAATAGGTATTAGCAGGCGGTCGAAGATACTACTAGTTATGCAACTAAAATAATCCTAAGTAGTAGTAGGTCACTTACAAAATCGGAATTTACTCTTCACCGTTTCGTCAAAAATCAAATGTCCTACTCCTACGCAAGCAAACTCACTCAAACTTTTGTAAGTTTCCTATCAACTCGTGCACGCACGTATCTCTTGAAGTTTACGAGACAGTAGCACTCGCCAGCGGCTGTAAACTAGCGTTTAATTACGTGCGATGACGCTAACAGCGGCCATGCGCCCGCGCCCGGCAAGCCGCTGCGATACGCGTAGCTGCGACTGCGATCAACGGCCGTGCCCTCCTAGCAGGAACTAATCGCAGTGTTAATAGTAGTAACTAAAAGTAAAATGCATGTTAATTTCATTTTATTAACTGCGATCCAAGAGTGCACGCCCAGCAGGAACTTATGGCATAGTATTAATATTATAAAAGTAAAACAGAGATCCTACAAAAGAAGAAATCGCATCCAAAGTCTAGAAAACTCAGATCGACCTTATTTAGTTAACTATACGCTATAACAAAGCAAAACAATTGAATGTTAAGTTGTGCCAAAAACTGTCAATTTTAAACGATAGCTATCGCAATATTATCTGTCGTACAGCACGCGTATAATGCATTCATAATACACAAGTCCTACATTATGATACGCCTAAGAATAATAAATCGCGAAAGAAAATATCATTTTCAATGGCCAGTTTTTGGTACAAGTTCACATTCGCTTTTCGCTTCGCAGTACGCTTTCGTCTAATCTCTAAACGGACACAAAGGTTGGATGTTACGGGAGTTATGAACCACCATTTTATCTTTCCTCCTGCGGTAGCACAGGGATTTTACCTGGGACCTATTCTGTTTTGATTTTCATCAATGACATTGTTCATTCAATAAAAAATGGGTAGGAATTAAACCGACTTCTATATAGCATTTTTGTCGTCCACTGACTACACCGGACAGTACGTCCACAAACACTAACCTGTCCGAGTCGGGGTGCCGCAAGTCACGAGATCGGTTCGCTCACTCTCGTATCCTATGTTCCCCTTGCCTCAATGCCTTTTTTACGATGTTGAGGAGTGTTTGTGTTTTTAACGATTATTTTTCTGACTACACGAAACGACCCTTCCCCGCATGAATCGAATAGCGCTCTCTCATTGGTAGTTGCGGCCAGTGTTGCCCGTCTCGCTCCATCGTTAAAAGATATAATGTGTTATTTTACATGCTTAGTTACATTAATTAAGTTTTCGAGTTGATAACTGAAATACATTTTCTTAAAGGAACATACGTTGAAGCTGTAAAACGTAAAATTTTGGTGAGTTGGTAAAATCCATATCTGAGCTAGTAATTTCGATGGTGATGTAGAAATCAAGGAAACAAGTAAAAATAATTGTTGCTATTTATTTCACGCTTTTTGTGATATATTTAGGTGCGTCATAAGAAAGACGAATTAGTGTATTAGAAGCCTCTTTACCTATTTTAAATAACCCCTCCCGTTCTTGGCGTAGCGGAAGGGAGTGTCAGACTTGTACTGATTAAAACCCATCCATATTCCTTCTTAGCCCTTTGTGTTCCAGGGCCACGGTAACTCTTTCGAACAGTCCCGCAGCCCTGGCAGGCATCGGCCCTCTCGGACCCCTTCCGATTTGCTGATATCACCGTGAGGCGTGCGTGGAACTCGAACGCGACGTCGGCACCACCTGTCGTCATAGGACGGACGGACGGTAAAGGAGCTAGCCCATTACTCACCTTTCATATAAATGTTGAGGTAGGGTTCAATAGCCAAATAAAAAAATTGCGCCTAGATATATAATTTCCCAAAAAAATTACACAAGCACTAGAAAATTAATTAAAAATAATAATATAAAATGTTTTTCATAAACCCACCTCACTGTCAAGTAAATCTAAATAAAAGCATAATAACTTATGTTTTTTTTGCTATCTCAACATAATTTTAAGAGTTATTAAAGCTGGCCATTGAAAAACAAGTAAAATGTCGTACAAAGTATCTGTTTCGTAAGTAAAGTAGCAATGACTATTCAAATATTCATGTAAATACCGTCATAGCTCGAATAAGAACTTTCTGCCCTCGTTAACTTTCTAATTAGTTTTATAATACTTGTTGGGGAATCATTAGGCCGTTGAATGTAATAGTGTGCATTGTGTTTCCGTATTCTGAAGTATGAGTCCAGGAACAGACAAAAATAAAAACCACACTTCCAAACATGTACCATCTCATGAAATTAAATGTCAACTTTAGTAAGCAACTCTATGAAAAATCTACACGAAAGAAAAAGTAGTTTAAATAGTAAAATATTTCTAGAAGTTAATTCTAATAAATATTTTTTTTATTAAATTTGTCACTGTGGTGAAGCTGTCAACAGCCTCGGACACCACGGCCCGTCATGCAGCCGAAGTGCAGGCCGTTTTGCGCGGCACGCGAACATAAATGACATCATCCGTCGAGCTCTTATTACCGTCGGCGTTCCAGCTATCTTAGAGCCCAATGGCTTGGCACGCGACGATGGCAAAAGACCGGACGGCATGTCGTTGTTTCCTTGGAAGATGGGTAGGCCTTTAGTGTGGGACGCAACATGCGTCGATACTTTTGCGCCATCACATCTTCCAAGCTCATCGTGCTGTGCTGGCGCTGCCGCTGCGGCTGCGGAGAACCTCAAGCGGCGTAAATATAGTAACCTTTGTGGTAACTATATCTTCGAGCCGTTTGGGGTTGAAACTCTGGGGCCGTGGGGTCCGAGTGCTCACAGCCTTTTTAAGGAAATTTCGAAACGCCTAGTTGACGCTTCCCGTGACCCAAGGGCTGGGTTTTACTTTGGCCAGAGGCTAAGTGTTGCCATTCAACGTGGCAACGCCGCCAGTCTCTTGGGCACGTTACCAGCTGACAGCGTTGAGGAGGAGTTTTTTGACGCCCTTTTATAATTTGTTGTTATTTTAGTTTTAATTATCTAGTTTTATGTTTAGTTTTTATAAATAAAAAAAAAAACCTATATTAAAAAAAAATATCTCAAAACGGACGCGGCGTAAAATCATCATTGCGTGGAGTGAATGATGATGATAAAGTAATTTTTATTTTGAACAAACGAAGTTTTTACACATCAAATCTGGTATTTTTTTTTGTTATAAATAATCATCTCTCAGCCACATTATGTACTACCCACATGGATGTACCAATTTACGTCAGCTAACATATTGTACTTGTCTTAAATCATTTTGAATATTGGTCATATTACAGCACATGACAGGTTTAGAACATGACTGTATGACAATCTCTGGTACTCAACAATCTACGACACAGTTTATGGTGTGATTCATTATTAATTAATAAGTATAACCGTAATCAGGAGCACATAATATACTAATCAGAGCTCAGGCTATTTTGGAAGCTACACTAAAGATAAAACAATTTATTACTCACTCACAATCTGAAATCAAGTACTTCAAGATAAAGATAACATCTGTTTCAAAACGAGAAATAATGTACTGAAGAAAACAGTGTACAATTATAGCTATGAAGTGGTGGACGTGTTTGGCTCTATTCTGCGCCACGGCTGTTTTAGCCGACGAAGATTGGCTGGATGTGACAATTGCGCAAGGGCCGGTGCGAGGGCACAAGCACGCCAGTGGGGATCTATACGCCTTCTACAACATACCATACGCTACAGCGCCGGTAGGCGAGTCTAAATTCAAGGTACTTCAATAAGTTCTTTATATACCCAAAGGTAAACCATTGGAAAAAAGGGAGTGAATAATAGCGTGACGATTAATATGGGAAAATAGAAGAAGAATACGAGTTTCGCCGACCCTAAGTTAAATGATGCAAAGACAAGAAGATTTACAAATAAATCTAATCACTTCTTTTGCTTTCCAGGCACCTATGTCCGCACCAACATGGTCGGAACGGTTTGAGGCAACTGGTAACAAGAGCGTCGTATGTCCACAGAACAGATATATGATTGACTTAATGTCAGACGTTTTAGAGGTGAAAGAAGATTGTCTAGTTGCCAACGTGTTTGTACCCAACACTACTGAGAGAAACCTTTCAGTCCTTGTCTATGTTCACGGTGGAGCTTTTGTAACGAGCTTTGGTAACTTATATCAAGGAACACAGTTTGTGAAGGAAAAGAAAGATTTTATCATGGTCACGTTCAACTACCGTCTCGGCATTCATGGGTTCCTTTGTCTCGGCACTGAGGATGCACCAGGCAATGCTGGCATGAAGGACCAGGTAGCGCTGCTGCGCTGGGTGCAACAGAACATCGCCAGTTTCGGTGGTAACCCTGATGATGTCACTCTTGTTGGAAGCAGTGCAGGTTCCGCGTCAGTGGATATACTAATGCTGTCCAAGTCAACCGATGGATTATTTCAACGAGTGGTTCCTGAAAGTGGTGGGAACCTTGCCGCATTTACAATACAGAGGGATCCTCTTGAGATTGCTAAAACGTTCGCTAAAGATCAAAACTTTGCTGACGTAGACGATATAGAAGCTTTAGAACAGTTCTATAAGACAGCCTCAATGGACTTGTTGACCTCTGATATGTTTGAAAACAGAACTGATTCTACTTTCTTGTTTTCACCGTGTGTAGAGCGTGATACAGACGGAGCGTTCCTGACAGAATCTCCTCTGACTATTCTTAAGAATGGCAACTACAAAAAATTACCTTTGCTGTATGGATTCGCTAACATGGAAGGACAGCTGCGTATTAACTTCTTTGATACTTGGAAGAATAAAATGAATGAGAAGTTTTCTGATTTCTTACCTGCTGACCTTAAGTTTGATTCTGATGAAGAACGGGAAGCAGTAGCCAATAAAATCAAGAAATTTTATTTTGGTGAGATTCCTGTTGGCAATGACAACATTTTAAAATACGTTGACTTCTTCTCGGACGTTATATTTACTTTTCCTATGCTGAGGGCTGTGAAACTGCACTTGGAA
Organism: Cerastis rubricosa; assembly: GCA_949152445.1. Lineage (NCBI taxonomy): Eukaryota > Metazoa > Arthropoda > Insecta > Lepidoptera > Noctuidae > Cerastis > Cerastis rubricosa. Next base: position 10,355,212 of record OX424526.1, on the reverse strand, counting down.
GCTGGGCATAACCATGTATACCTGTATGAATACTCGTTTGTGGACGAGAATGATCCGGTGGTAGAGCACACTGACGTACGAGGTGCTGATCATTGCGCTCAGACGTTTGCTTGGTTGGACGACATGCTTGGTAGGAATGTGACCTTGACTCCCGAATTTCTAAAAATGAGAGCAACAGTGCGTGAACTTTGGCACAACTTTATGAAAACTGGGTAAGCATTAATCTTTTGGCGTTTAGCCACTTACAATCGGAATCAAGATAGTAATATTATTAATATTAATAACTCACTGCCAGGTTCGATTCCAAAGTATAAAAACTTTATTTGACTTATGTGTAGCTGTTCATAGAAAAAAATTGGGCTTTAAATTTGTACTGTGTGTTGCCAGTCACACACAACAGTCTTGGAGTAAAACTTTTTTACAAAACAAATAACCGATATCTCAAACAAAACACAAAAATGTGGAAAATAACTTTACTTTCGGCAGTCGGCGACTTATTTGTTTCATTTACTTTTTTGCCACTGACTTCCAAATTTTCCACGCTTTAGTGTTTTTTATTGGAACTTGGTTATATTTTTTTGTGCAAAAGTTTTTATTTTACCCTTTTCTGTTGTGGTATCTCACATAAATCTTAGTCAAGTATCATATTTACATTGTAACAAGACACCAGCACATCGTCTATACATACGACACAGGACAAAATGCATAATAAAGAGGATAACTCAAAAAGTACCAAAGCAAAGATAATAAAGTTCATATGGGACTACAGCGCAACTTTCTCTACCAAATGAAAAAAAAAGCATCTAAATCGGTCTAGTAAACACGGAGAAATAGGTGTACATACGCGAAAAAAAAAGATGCTGGTTGAATATATAACCACCTCCTTTTTAAGAAGTCGGTTAAAAATGGCTGTGACATACAAACGGACAGACATAGGGACAGGACGAATCAATAAAGGTTCCATCGAACATCTAACGATAAAAAAAATACCTGCTGATGCTGATGACATGATTCAATTCAAAGTAAATTTAAATTTTTCAGGAAACCCGTTCCTGAAGGATCGTCGCTGCTTCCCTGGCCGGCAGCAGGCGTTAAGAGGTCACCGCACATGGTGCTGGATGAGGAGCTGACACTAGGAGGAGTACTATTGGAGGACCGCACTCGCTTCTGGGAGGAGATCTATGAGAAATACTACCGGGACGCCATACCACCACGAAGTGGGGCTGGTAGCATGGCGCCGAAAAATATATTTAATTTGTTTATGCTGTACGCCCTATTCTGTTATACTAAAAAAATAATGGTGGAATAGAGACGCACATTTAGTGTTATGAATATAACAAAACATAACATCGCGCTTGTAATCCCAGAAGGATTAGGCAGAGGTGTACCTAATAGAACACACACATTTCGATAGTTTTGTTAAAGTCCCATGTAATCCCTTTAACTGGGACTTAAATTACAATATATATATATATGAATATAAAAAGTGATATGAATAAAAATTAATGTTTAAATTTTAACCATCAATTTGTGAATTATGTAACGCTGTAGGAAACTTACCTTACGCATGCCGTTTTCTACAGCGTCTCTGGCGTCCCATGTATCGCCGTGAAATATGTTTTCCGTGTCAGCGTATGCGTGGGATAGTTAACTTCAATCCATGTAATGGTGAACAATGTCAGCCCGAAAACACCGCCCTGTGGCACCCCAAAAGTGACTGCAAGGCTTTCACTAACATTTTCCTAGATTACAAAATAAATGCTGACTATCCATTAATTACCTTCCAAAGCAGTTCCGAGCAATGCCTCTTACGCCAAGGCAATCTAGGTTTTTTAAATAGCATTAGAGTATAAACTTTGTCAAATATCTTGGCCAGGTCAAGAAAGATACGAATTGCCCCTCATCTTCGAAGACTCAATGTCAGTCAAAAGGCTGGCTCTGCGGACTTTCTACGTATAATGCCATACTGGCATCCAGACAACAGCCTGTGTGTTTCAAGAATGATGATGAGACGGTTATTAATGAGCTTCTTTAATATCTTAGATAGAACACAAAGCCCTATGGTGGCCAAGATGGTCTTTTCACCTTTCTTATGGCCAACAGCGGTCGCCATCCAGCAGTAAAGTACCCGTTCACATACTCAATTGCTCAAGTTACAGCAACACACTAATCTTAACTATACACTAATTACTCTAGTCTATCAATGATGCGACAAGATAACGATACCGTTTCGTCTATTTCGTCTGATATTTCGCCTTTATCCATTACTAAGTTTGATCTATCAGAAACACTACCGGGAAGCCGTACCACCATGCAGTGGGGCACAATGCCACACTGCTGCCAGGAGCATGGCACCGAAGAATATATTTTTTTTTTTAGTATTCTGCTTGTCCTATTATATTTTAGTAAAAAGGTAACGGTAGAAAGTTTAAGTTCGAGTAATTTTTATTTCTAACCCCCAGCCAAAAAAGAGGCATGTTATAAGCTTGATTTTTTTGGTATTTTATTTGTCTGACTATCTGTGGGATCATAGCTCCTATACGGATAAACTTATTTTGATGAAGCTTTTTCGTTTGAAATGTGCGAGAGTGTTCTTAGCTACTTTACGTTTACTACTTTCAAGAAAAACTGGTCAATCGTTTGTAGTTGATAAAGATATATTAACAAGTTCCACAGGTCTGATCGATTCGAAATTTGAAATCCAGGCTGTTGTCAAGGATACAACATTGATTTATTAATTTTATTTTTATTCTGACATTTGTTTATTTTTCCTTTTTAGAGGTTTTTTGTGTCGGGGGTTTTAAATTTATTTTTTCTTAGCGTTGAGTAGTCAGCCCATTTGTGTACCAATTACTCTAAAGGTGCTGGTTTTATTGCAACTTGTGCTTGGGCACAAGCCTTCTACTCTTACGCGGGCCGAGTGCGGTTTGGTCGACATGGCGGTTGCCTAGTTGGCTTGCCATTGGTCAAATATCTCAGCAAACAAAATATTTCCCCCGTAACTGAAAACACAGAACTTAAATTACCTACTATTAAGTATTTGAAGTTACTGTGTTCTAGTCATGTTCTAAGTTCTGGTCAGAACAGCGGGCAACAGCTAGTTCTTAATATTCAATTCTCTATCAACTTTGAGATCGATAATAACGCTGGTTACTCTAGAAGTAGTTAGTATAACTTAGAGGAACGTCAACTAAAGGTTAATTGAAGTTCACGTCTTAGACGGAGTTAAGTCAACCGATCCGAGCTTTGGATCAAGTTGTACAAAGTTTGACATTGTTATGTGTTTAATATTGGAATCTCCTTTAGCCGGACGGAAGTGAGGCCAGGCTGATCGGGAGTGCAGTTGTGTTTGCACATACTTGTGGTTGTGCACTTTATTATTCTAGCTTCCGTTGAGATTGGCCAGTATGTATGGTCGACGGATGCGCCAAAGTTCACCTAAATTTTCAACTCCGATAATTCGAAATCCCAAAATGTTCTTTCTAACATTTTTCATCCTAACAATCACAATTCCTAACTATTCTGTCTCTAATGTTCATAATTCCGAAGCATTCAACTTCATAATGTCAGTAGCAATAAACATCTATTATACTTTTATTTATTTCCCTATATTTTCTCAACATAACCATCTTTTACACTATTATTCAAAATCATATCTTTTTTGTTTATATTTCTTTTTATTCATAATAATCAGTATTATATACATTAATTTTGCGTAACTTGATAACTGCAAAGATGGTGTCACCTTGTTTCGCAGACTGAAGTTTCACAGAATTTCGTTTCGCAGAAAATGTTTCGCATAGTATTTGGTGCTCGTATTTTTATTTCGAATTAATTATTTATTATGATATTATAATTATTTAATTTATTATGTTTTTGTATAAAAATAAAAACAAAACATAATTCAATGAGTTTTATAATCACAATTTTTTATTTAGCAAACGTATCAAACAGTAGAATTATTTTTTAACGAATGTTGTTTGTTCGATGTATGTTTCCATCGTATTTTATTTCAACGAATTTTTTAACCTTAAATTATTATTTTTTTAAAGTCAGTATTTTGTGCTACAAAAGTTAGTGACAGAAACGAATGGCTGCAAAACCGACTCTACGTAGTCATGTCTGCCCTACCCCTAGAGTGTTATTTAAAATTGCGTAGGCGCGGAGGGGCAAGGCGGCCCGCGAGCTGAGGATCAGGTGGTTTTAACACTCGCTTCCGCGGCTGAGGCCAAGCCGGCTAGCAAGCCGAAGCCGCGGTGGTGAGTGTGAAACACATCTGCGACGATAAGCTCGCATGGGACCGCCGGAGCCCCACAGTGCCGGAGCCGTGACAGAAACCATGCCTGCTGCATGTTGCATGCTTGCTGCATGCTTGCTTGCACGCTGCATGTTGCATGCTTGCTTGCATGCTGCATGCTTGCTTGCACGTTGCAAGTTGCATGCTTGCTTGCATGATGCATGCAACAGGCATGGACACAATTAGTGAGAATAACAAGATTATTTTCCTGCTTCACAAGAATTTACTTGCATTATTTTTGTAAACTCGGTGTTGTAATTTTATAGGAGGGTATGCATTTTATCAAAGGTATGAATTGAAACGTTAACATACTGTCATTCGATTAAACGTTATTCTTGGTAATAAGTTTTATGTGAAATAAACAATATGTGGATAAAGAATATTTGATTTGTTATTCTATGATATGAATATTATAACATGAAACTTTATTTGAAACAAAAATCGATGATTTAAATTTCTTCAAAGTGAGTTTTCTGCGTATTGATTATTCTATGAAATAATATTATCACAAACAATTTATGTGAAACGAAATTTCATTAAACAATTAGCGACGAAACAACGCACAACCCTGAAAACATATCCATAGGTTAGGTTAGGTTAGAACTGTGACCAACTACGAAACCTACGCTACCTCGAAATTGGTCGCGAAAGTAGTTCTAAGTATTTTTTTCATAGTGCCGACACTCTGACCTGAATGTCATTCATTTAAGACAAAATTCAGTGAAACAACCTCAACCACCATTCTAAACAGTTGGTTTTATGGTGTTTTTTATATTTACGTTATGTAAAGTATACCCCCAAATAATAGTCATACCTTCAAATTAAAACTATAAATATCATCTTCTACCCACATATATTTTTTGATGAGTTTAAATATTATAGTAATTATGTTAGGGATAAAAGCGTTATGACAAAAAACAGTAGGAGTTAAATAAATTTACATTAATGATATTATTAATTACAATTTTCGGAAACATGAGTGTTATGAACATCGCCGGTAGCACTCCAAATAGCATTAATGAAAAAAAGAAGAGTGATCATTCGGATTACAAATCGTTAGGAAGAACAATTTCGGGTAAAGAACTAATAGGGACCCATTATTTTGCGTTATTTTAAGAGATCTAATAACTACCTATCTTGCTGTATATCTGGACCTGATGATCTTATCGGTGGAACTATAATTATCAATACGTGCTGTTGATTAGATAACATCTTTTAACCCATCAAGACACTTGCACTATATCACTGATTACAAAAACAAACATAGATCTATGTTTTTTGAAGTGAAAACTTCTGTAGCGGCTTTGTGCACTTTTGTGATGGGTAAAAAATGTTAAACTCGCGTCAGGTGTCACGTGTCCTGATCGAACTGATTGACATTAGATAACTAAGGAATTTGAACTTTATGACATCTATCATTGAGTTTGGGTTTCCAAAACTGGAAAATTCGTAAGACTGATTGACATTAGGTTACGAAGGAATTTGAACTTTATGATGTAGGTACTATCAGAAAAGTGGGAATAGGCTCATTTTTCAAGCAAATCCCGTGTACACAATGATCACATCTGTATAACACCCTTACTTCTATTGGTCCGCACAATTAGTTTGCGGAACTATAGTACTTAAACTAACAAAAAACGTAAACCGAAAAAAACGCGACCATTTTCTAAATAAATAAACTATAAACTAATAATATAAATAGGAAAGATTTGATTGTTTGTATGTTTGTTTGTTTGTTTGCATTGAATAGGCTCCGAAACTACTGGTCCGATTTGAAAAAATCAGTGTTAGATAGCCCATTTATCGAGGAAGGCTATATATCATCACGCTACGACCAAAAGGAGTGGAGCAGCAATGAAAAGTGTTGCGAAAACGGGGAAAATGTGACGCAAACGATGTTGCGCCGGACAGTTAGTTTAAAATAATGTTCTATTTTTAAAAAAAACTCAGGCTCAATTTATGATCCCAGATGTTTGACCACCGTTTTTCGACCAATAGGAATAAAACAAAAAAAGGGACAGCAGTACGTGCAGTAATATAATTTATGAGCATTAAAAATAGAAATTAAAAACAGAATAGTATTACAGTTAAATTTAACAGTGAATTATGACATTAATAAGTTTCACAGGTTTCACTTAAATTTAATATTATAATAAGGAACGGCGAATCTATCATAGATTAAAACCAGGGACCGAATTTAAGATATGGGTTAACCATTTAAATATTGCTGAAAAACTAGGAAGAGGCAAAGCACCAAGCGCGGATTACCTTGCATAATTATATTGTATGTACTAAAATGAATTCTTTACGTGAACAGTGTCCGTACCATGACGCTTAAAACATTATTTTCCATTCCTATTCCAGAGTGGGAAAGAGATGGAGCTAGACGACCTGTACAGGTCCGTCTCTTTTTCACTCTGGAATAGGAATGGAACAATAATGTTTTAAGACCTCATGGTACGGACGCAGGTTATTATAGGCTGAGTAACGCAATATTATCGGTAAACCTACTACTCTGTACTTACTATTCTATATTCTAGGGTTATTCACCTAAGTCTAAAATATTAGGTCTTTACCTATGAAATTGCCGTTTTGTTTGAAAAAAGTTAAAGTATTTTTTTTTTCGAACTTATTTATTTCTTTTATTCAAAGTAATCACCCCTGCAATCAATGCATCTTTGCCAACGCTGTGGCAGTTTATGGATGCCCTTCTTGAAAAAATCAGCTGGACGGGAGACAACAAACTCTTCAAAGGCGTTTTGTACTGCCTCTCGGGAATTGAATTTTTTTCCCGCTAAAAAGTTGGAAATTTTGGAAAAAGTAATAGTCGGAAGGCGCAAGATCTGGTGAGTATGGCGGATGAGGGAGAGCTTCCAAACCCAACTCATGCAGCCTAGAGACGGTCTGTTGTGCAGTATGGGGCCGCGCGTTGTCGTGAAGTAGCAGTGGAGACGACCGATTGACCAAAGCTGGTTGCAGACGTGCGAGTTTCGCCATCATTGTGGTCAGTTCTTCAATGTACACATCTGCAGTAATGCTCTCGCCGTTTTGTAAAAAGCTATGATGAATCACACCAGCACTAGACCACCAAACTGTGACCATCACCTTTCTAGGGGTCATTTTTCGTTTTGCACATTGCTTTGGTACCGAACCAGGATCTAACCAACTTGCTGAGCGCTTTCGATTGTCAAAAAGAATCCATTTTTCGTCGCACGTAACAATTCGGTTCAAAATTCCTTCATTTCTGTGCCTGTTAAGCAGCGCAAGGCAAGTCTCGACGCGTACGTTGCGCTGGCGATCGTTAATTTCGTGGGGCACCCATCTATCAAGCTTTTTTATCTTGCCAATCTGTCGCAAATGGACCAATATTGTTTTAATGCTAACATCAAAAGCTGCTGCCAGCTCAGCTGTAGATTGAGTTTCATCAGCTTCAACAATCACCTTCCATCATTGTTGACCAAAGTTTCCGGACGACCACGAGGTTCATTTTTCAAGTCAAAATTCCCAGAACGGAACCGAGCAAACCAATAACGGGTTGTGCGTTCGTTTGTACAGTTCTCTCCGTAAACGTCGTTGATGTTACGGGTCGTTTGTGCCGCGTTGGTGCCACGACGGAACTCATATTCCATAATTACACGAAATTTCAAAGTATCCATTATGAGGAAAAATGTTGAAATGTAATGAAAATACAACGCTAATCAATAAAAAAAAGACTGATTTTGTAAATATAATGTCATATTTTTAAAACAAAATTAATTTGAATTTAGAACTCATAGCCAATCAAAACTTTTTTTTGTTTGAAAAAGTCTGTACTGCAATACGGCAATTTCATAGGTAAAGACCTATTATAACCCGATTAAAACCCCAATACGGGGTAACCTTTTCGGTCCCTGTACAAAACAATGTCGCTTTTCATGACTGTCCGTCTGTATTATCACCATGGTCTCCTAAATTAATTACTATTTTCGTAATTTTGAAAACGTATTTCTGAACGTTTTAGAACATACAAACATAAACATACTGTCCTTACAAATTAATATTAAAAACATACCTATTTTTTTGTTGTTCCGTCATTAACACTGTACAAAGCAGAGTACATTAATAAATAATTGAAAAATGAATAATTTAAAAGTGTCAGAATGCTTCCGTATTTTACTATTTAATATTACAAGAGTATCCAATATTTAAACACGGCATGGGAATATTGTAACTTTTCTCATGACGGTTTTACAATACACCCTCACAAAATAATAATCCATGCCAACCAATTCGATTAAAATTAATTCGTGTCCTGAATTCGTGATAGTGTCCCATTCATGTATCGGAATTAATTATATCATAGCATAGTATAACATTACGCCTCTTTGTCCGAGGGGTCATGCAGAGGTGTACCTACAGTTAATCCCGCCTTTCGCCAGTCATGTTTAAATCCCTTGTAATAGGAAGCGAACCTATTGCCGTCAACCAGGCATACATGTGGAGACCGAGCCAGGGACTCAAACTGTAACCGTAATAAGGTGTTTTTTTAACACTGTTTTTAAAACAGTTTTAACACAAAAACACTTTTAAATGTAACTGATACAATACTGTGACCGAATCAAACTGTAACCTTTTATATGTGTTAATATGTGTAACTGAAATAATCAATTATAGCTTTAATACGCTGCGTTTACCTGTTACACTTAACACTGTTAACACTTTTATATTTGTTACAGATACATATCAGTTACATATTCGATTCTGTTACCGATTAAACATGTAACACTCATTATTCTGTAACGTTTATGAAGGTGTTTTTAAATCCCTGGACCGGGCTGATACTAATTTATAATGGAAAACCCCAATAACCCACCCCTAACCCTAACCCTTTTCTTTATGAATCGGACTCAGAACCACACGCTCAGCAGAAAAGGATATTACCATTGCAGTTTGAACGCACAGTCATTGTAGTTCGTTTCTGGCAGTAGCGATGGCGCCACAGACGGTAAACTAGAGGCTGATCAGTAACTGCATAACATAACAAATCATTACTTACGCTAATACTCCCTAGTATTGTAAGCAGAGCAGAGTGCATTTATACCCCCTAATTTCGCTAATTACATTTAAACCCCAAGCACGCTTCACAAGGGGTGTTTGCCTTACCGTAGGCTGAACGTATTAAAAAAATATATAATTTTCGTAATTAAAATCTACGCGATGTTCGGACGTCGTTGACGACACGCAACTACGTCCAAGTAATTAAATCAGCGATTATTGTTAACTACCCTCGCAATAAAAAACCAAAGGCGGTAGCTACAAGTATAATTAATTTTCATGTCGCGATTTCCCATGACTGGGGCTTGCATGAGGGTTGACATGGGAAATCCTGAGAACGCACCATGCATACAAGGTGTACCTAATTTAAATAATTGAGAACCTCTTAAAGGTCATTGTACTCACTACTCATCATTAGGAACAACTTTTACTATAAGATTGACATTGAATAGCTTAGCCGAAGTGATTGTAATGTGAAACAGCTGATTTTTGAAACCCAATAAAATATTTTCAGTAAGTTTAATCAAACGCTTTCTTCGGAAAAAATTAAACAATTTTCAATAAAATGCCTAGGGAACTTCCTTTTAATTTTTTAAAAATTATTATTACTTACGTCTGTGTAAAATGGTGTTAAATTCTTGTTACAAAAATCGAAGACTTTTTTGTAACCAAAACACGTAAAATATGAACCGAATGAAAAAGTTGGGATTTATAAATGTTGCGAGAATTCCACCCACCAAAACGACTACGCAAAGTGGTAAAAAGTTAATAGGTATGAACTTTTCTTCATTTCATCAAAAAAGCTGCTATATACTACCTACCTCCATAAATAATTAAGAAAGTATACATATAGTCTCCATTATTGTTGAATAAAATATTTATTTAAGTATTTTAAATTTCTTTGTCACAACCTTAACTTCCTTAACTGCTGATGGGATTTCGATGAAATTCAGCGGTCATTTGGTAGACATGGTTAAATTATCACAATTAATACTTTCATCACTTTAGTACGCTCCCGTGTAGGGTTGCCAGGTCTTAAAACCGAAAAGCCGGACCATCCAACTAGTTTAGCCTGACATTTGAATAAAAAAGCCGGACACCCTAATTTTTTAGTCAGTTAGCAACACGACAATATTTTTTTTTAATTTAAACTAGGAATTTCATCATTTACCAAAAATTTAAAATCTTGTTAAATTTGTAATGAACCATAACATTTAATGAATCAGTCTTCTTTATTATTAATCAAATTTAAAAACATGACAAATGTAGATACCAAAACTGGTCAAATTTAAAAAGCCTAACAAAAGCCGGGCACCATCCAATTTGGCCGGACACGCAACCAAAAAGCTTGACTGAGTCCGGCTTTATCTGGACGCCTGGCAAAGCCCGTGGTGTACTTTCCGTACTTCACTCGCCTGCAGGCGTAAAAGAAGTATGTGTGTTAACAAGTCAACAGGCTTTTGGCGATAGTAACAACTTCTACAAAAACTGTCTATAGACCCATTAAAATTTGTCCATCTATTTTAATAGGACCTTATTTAATGACAAGTTTTCAAAAATCGAACCCCAGCATTGCCCAATATGTACACGCCATGGCCATACGTATCCATAGAATACGAAACGATGTTAATTCATGAGCACAGGATGGGCCAACCGTTTGTAACTAATGAGATGCATAAACTCGTATCAAATTAAATAGCCTTGCTCGCGGTTCCTTCGCTTTGCATAATTCTCTTATTAAATCATGGGAGCCATTACTTCCTTCAGGTTTAAGGAAGAGAGACTAATTTTATAATTAAAACCATTAATAAAATGGTCGATTACGTGGAATGAAAGAGTTCAGCTTTTTCAGGGAAAGTTCGTCTGCAATTTTGCTCTATACAGGGTGTAACGGAAAGGGTTATATCTAATCTAAATATATATAACTCAAAGGTGACTGACTGACTGACTGACATAGTGATCTATCAACGCACAGCCCAAACCACTGGACGGATCGGGTTTAAATTTGGCATGCAGGTAGATGTTATGACGTAGGCATCCGCTAAGAAAGGATTTTGATCAATTCTTAACGCGAGCGAAGCCACGGGCAAAAGCTAGTCCATTATAAATTTCAATACCTATGCGACCCAAATGTATGGGGCAGCTGATATATTTTCGCTATTTCGATGTTTGTCCGCTGGAGAAACATGTTTAGCTTGATGGTCTGTAGCACACCCTTAAGTATGTATATACCTTTACCGTTACACCCTGTATATACATGGTTAATTTCAATGATCACGGTGCTACCTCTTATTTGCGGATTGTGACCACCGAGGTGGTTTTAGTGAGGTACAAATCCCACACTCTCCGGTCTTATCCCCAAAGACAGGTCCCCTTGTGACAGTTAGCAGCGAAAACAAAAAAAAAAAAACAAATAAAAAGGTAAAACTTTACAAACGCCGGTTATCGTGGTTTTATTATAATGCACACCAATTGAAAGCTTCAAGTCAATTAGACCTGCCCTACACATCACCTATCCAACCTGCCATATCAATGATAAATAATATTTTCAAGATGATCATGTTTAGTGGAAACGGTGTTGATCGGAATACCGATTGGGTATTATCCTTTGCAAAACCTAATACTCCTTTCAAGCAGTTTCTGTGCGTTAAATCTTACTTTCCAAAAGTAAAAACAACAACCTATAACTGTATGCACTAAATTTACGTCTTGCATCTCTTCCCCTATCTAAAGTAACTATATCGGTCACTCCCAAGTTGCGAACAACTCCATAGTTTACCCTATCATCCGATTTGTCGTGAAGTTTGCAGCGAGCGTTAGGCGGAGCCTCAAGACCACCACTAAAAGGTTTTCAGTGTTGTCTACTGCCTGCTTGATTGAATTTGAATAAGGAACTTGGGAAACGTAACGACCGATAACCGGAACAAATATGCCGGAAGTAGTAACTTCATAGACAATAGTGCTGCTGTACTATTTAGTGATCACAGTAATTCACAGGTACGCACAAAACTTTTTGGGAACACTTCACTTCAATAGGGGCCTAGACGAGTGGCAACAGCTTTATAGCGTAACGTATAAATTTCTATAATGACCAGAGGTCGGAATTAGGTAGAGTTATTTTTGTACTTGCATCGAAATGTTGATATTAATATGGATCTTCCCTTGCGCGTGCGCATTGGAATTTTGCAACTTCGGATATCCGATGTCGGATGGTTTAAATTGGGTAAAAATAAATAACTTTTTGTTTAATAAATCACGGGATTTTTCAATTAATCTCGGGATTTGAGGCATATCCACTTTATTCTTTCGCTGTATGAAATCAGTGTAAGTACACAAATAACTCTACCTAATTCCGACCTCTGGTCATTATAGAAATTTATACGTTACGCTATAAAGGTATTGCCACTCGTCTAAGCCTTAACTTACTTACTTACTTAACTTTCAACTCACCGGGATTAACATAAACTTTTCTATAGCATGTCAATCTAAAATATTGAAAAGTACAACAAAGTGCAATTAGTTAGTCAGAATTATGTAACTTAATTTCTGCAATTCTTCTCATTAGCAAAGTTAATCTGCAGTGAAATGCCTACAGATAAACGACCCGTTCACATTTTGCGAAAGAGACATTTTGCGAAAGAGACATTTTGCGAAAGAGACATTTTGCGAAAGCGACATTTTGCGCATGAGCCGTTCTCAAATGCTATCCAAAATCTAGAAAAAACATTCAAAATCAAAATCAAAATATTTTATTTTACATAGGCCTACATGGGCACTTATAAAACGTCAACAGAAGAGGCACGGTTCGGGTTGGTCGTTTCCTATGGAGAAGAACCGGCAAGAAACTCCATGGTTACTCTTTTAAAATCATTTGGTTCTACAATATTTGGATGTAACAGCGCTAGTACTTAAGTATGAGAGGACAGCGTAGGCCCGACAATAAGTCATCGCTTACTACAAAAGGTAGAAAAAGATGAAACAGAAAAAAAAAAAAAAAAAAAAATTGCAAAGCCTACAATGTCCACACATTCACAAAAAAATATGAATGAAAAAGAATCTATACAAAAGTAAAAATAAAACTAAGAACAAATAAACAATTGACACAAATGTAGTCATCAGTACTGTAACTATTCTGCACAATGAATAAACGGTGCAATGATTTGAAAACTATTGTAAAACATCTGAAAAAAATGAATAGAATAAATAAAATTCGGAATAGTTAGAGACATCCACATATTTGTGTCGTTTTTGAGCTACCAGGGAAGCCGCATGAGCAGAGGGAACTACAGCCAAACTTCTTTATCTTCAACATAGTCCTTAATTTTGTAATATGCTTTTTTAATAAGGACACGTTTGATGCAATTTTTAAACTTTCCATCGGTCAGTTCAATAACTGACTTTGGCAACTTATTATAAAAGCGTATACTGTTTATAAGAAATGACTTGCTAGTTTTTGTTAATCTAAATTTGGGTATTACAATTTCGTGTTTACTGCGTGTGTTTATATTATGGAAGTCGCTTCTAATTTTGAAAAGCCCTCGGTTTTTGCGGACGTATAAAATACATTCTAAGATATAAAGTGAAGGCAGAGTCAGTATATCGATCTCTTTAAATTTTTCTCTAAGGGACTCGCGAGGACCCATTTTATAGATCGCGCGAACTGCCCTCTTTTGCAATATAAAAATTGAATCAACGTCTGCTGCCGATCCCCACAGCAGAATTCCATAAGACGTAATACTGTGGAAATACGCGTAGTATACGAACCTAGCTGTGGCTACATCAGTCAACTGCCTTATTTTCCTAACTGCATAGGCGGCTGAGCTTAACCTCCCCGAAAGAGTTCCAATGTGCGCGCCCCACTGCAGTTTTGAATCGATAGTAATTCCTAAGAATACAGTTTCCGCGATAACATCAAGTTTTTTGCCGTCAAGATTTAAATTAAGGTCACGTTGATACATTTGGTAAAGAGAACTTTAGACATTTAGTTTTGTTCGTATTCAGTAAAAGATTGTTAGCTGCGAACCATTTCGAGAGAACAGTTAGACTTTCGTTGACATGTATGACATCCGTATCTTTCCTATGAATTTTAAAAATTAGCGAAGTGTCGTCAGCAAACAGAATTAAATCCGATAATTTGGCCATCATATATGGGAGATCATTAATATAAACAAGAAATAGGAAAGGACCAAGAATTGAACCTTGGGGCACACCCATCCTGACTATAGACCCAGAGGATGTCGCCCCATTTACATTTACTTTTTGCTACCTGTTTGATAAATAGGAAAGAACAAGATCAGCAGCTTCTCCACGAATTCCGTAGTGATGTAATTTACAGATCAGCGTGTTGTGGTCGACGCAGTCAAACGCTTTTGAGAGATCACAAAAAATGCCAATAGCGTCCTGGGACTTCTCCCAGGATTCCAGAATGTGACTGATGAGTTTTACTCCCGCGTCCGTTGTCGACCTACCCTTCGTGAAACCAAACTGCTGACTATGCAGTATCCCATTAGAGTTAAAGTGAGACAACATCTGGTCCAGCCTGATTTTTTCATAGATTTTACTCAGTGCTGGAAGCACAGATATCGGTCTATAATTAGAAGGATCACTCTTACAACCCGATTTGAAAATTGGTACCACTTTACTATGTTTCATCAAGTTAGGAAACTTGCCGCTGTCCAAACATTGATTGAATATGCCTGTTAGGACAGGCGCAATTGAGTCAATAATGTTATCAAGAACCTTGACCGAAATCCCCCATAAGTCTTCAGTATTTTTGATATTGAGGCTTTTGAATGCGTTTTTGATTGTGGCAATACATACTGGTTTAAATTTGAAGTTTGGTATGTCTTTTGTGAAGTTCTCTTTAAGAAGGCCCTTAGCTAATTCAACCGAAGAGGGGAGAGATTTCGTAACCTCTAACGGAATGTTAGTAAAGAAATTATCTAGTGTCTCAGCGACTTCTAAATTGGCAGAAATTGTTTTGTTATCTATGTTTAAAGACAATTCACTCTTATCTTGTTGTTGAGTCTTACCGGTTTCTCTGTTAATTACCTGCCACACCGTTTTTATTTTATTATTAGAATTACCAATTTTATTACTTATTATTTGAGATTTTGCTTGAGCGCAGACTCTTTTGAATATTTTCGAATAGTTTCTAACATAAGTGTGAAAGACTTGATCTGAAGTCAGAGATTTTTCGTGATATAAATTATATAAAATATCTCTGCTTTTTCTTATTCCCGTAGTGGCCCATTCGCTAAATTTAGATTTTGAATTGAGTTTAACTTTTTTTATAGGACACGTTTTATTGAATTCATGGCAAACTGTGGAAAATAATGTAACGTAGTTTATATTGGGGTCTTTTGAATCAAAACTAGCATTATTAAGGTTGCTAAGAACATTATTATTGAAAGAAATTAATTTATTTTTGGAAAGAGGTCTTAATTGAATTGTTTTAACTAAGTGTAACTTTTTGTCTAACTCAAACGATACAAGTTGACCAGTATGGTCTGACCTGACGCCACTAATTATCAACGACTCTTTTATTATGCAATTAGTAAATACATTGTCTATGCATGAAGCCGAGGTTGCTGTTATTCTAGTTGCTTCATTAAATAAATATTTTAAATTAAATGATTTAAACAATGAGACCAGCCTATATTTTTCTGGTGAATTGACTAACAGATCAATATTTAAGTCACCACAAACAAAAACTAATTTACTATCTAAGAAAAGTTTAATTAATATTTCTTCCATTGTGATTAAGAATAATGACAAGTTTGATGCTGGTGGTCTATAAACACATAAGACAGTATGACCTTCAATCTCTGCACATGATACCTCACATAAGCGATCAACAGAGTAAGCAGTGATATCCTTCCTCTCCTTATACCTGAGACAGCTATTACAAAGTATCAGGGTACCACCGCCCACTGAGGATCTGTTGTACGCACTGGCAACTGAAAAATTATTCACATTAAACAACATCCTATCTGGTTTTAACCAAGTTTCACAGAAACATAAAATATCCATGTGGTATTTATCAACTAACAGTTCCACGTCTAAAATTTTGCCGGAGAAGCGATTTATATTCTGGTGATAAAGTAAAATATTATTACCAGGCTTCTCTTTTGTCGGCTCTAATAGTTTAAAGAATCTGTAACAGTATTATTGGAGACACAAGATAATACTATTTCATCACAATCATCACTTAACCTAGTCTCAGTTAAATCATTAATAACCGCGTTTATATAATATGATAAAAGTGAAGCCAGAAAATGTTGACTTTTCTTGGGAAGAAACATATGATCCCGAATCAAAACAAAATCTCTAACAAAATTGTTAGTTTAGCATTACAATGTCAACATAACATCTGATGGTCTACCATGGCGTCTTAAAGCAGTATTGTTTTAATAATAATAATAATCTAATTCTAGAATAGGAAAGAGATGGTGCTACACGTCCTCTATAGCTCCGTATCTTTCACACACTGGAATAAGATTAAACCAATACTTTTTTAAGACGTCATACTAACCCCCTGAACTCTTCAACTTTGCTTTAGCGATGCAATCGCATACCGCTAAAAGCAAAGCTGATGAGATGCGCATCACCCAGATACATAAAACATGGCTTAGACATAAATTGCTCTTCTATACATAAATGCATGTGATCAATCATTCTCATGATAATGAAGTTAGTGTAATATCTACGTAGCACAACTTTCTTCTTTCGCTTTTCCTTGTCGTACCAACAAGGCTAAAGAAATTGACCTAAACCATGTTACTTTTGCTATATAAGAGATTTCAGATTTATATATATTTTTCGTCTTCGTTTGACGATTGCCTTTTTTATTAATATCTTCTTTATTCATTTTCTCTCTTATCTATTACATTTTTAAATATTTTTATAAACAAAATAAAATTTTAAAAAAAAGGTTTCCGCCGGTGTCGGGAACAGTGTACAAGCTACCAGTGCTGTTATTCGCTAATCCTTGTAAAAAAAGAGTCGAATTCGTCCCGCCATCTCCTTCTGGGCCTGAAAATAGCCTTAAACCACACTTATTTAAATCTCCTAGGGGCAAACTCTGATCATGTAACTTTCGCTAATATGATGAAAACACAAGACACGTTGACTGTCCAATCAATTCTGTAAATCGGCTGATCAGTAATCGGTTGGCTCGGGATTAGCATTTGTGATGCGGAGGAATAAGGAAAATATCGTGAAGATAGTTTTGAGTATGAATGTGGATAGGGTATAAGAGTAGAGTAAGACCAAGGAAACGATGGATGGACTGTGTAAGGGTGATATGGCAAGAAAGGAAGTGACTGATGAGATTTCGAGTAAAAGGGAAATATGGAAGAAGAAGACATGTTGCACCGACCACAAATAAATTGGGATAAGGGCAGAAGAATGATGTTTGCTGATCAAATATTAATTTTATTAACACGAATAAACGAACCGTAGTTAGAAAGTACTACATAAGTCGTAGCTTGATGATTTTTTCCGTTAGACTCGGTCATCATGTGGGCGGAACATGGGTTTCGTGCTATGAAAACACACACTACACATGGTACACTGCTTTTATCGAACTAACAAATTACTTGAAATTACAATCCAACACAATAACACTAGGCACCATGAATCGGGGAACAGTTCTGGGACGTCTTGACACCGCCGCAATCAGACACTCACTGTCCTACTCGCAGCGAGCTCGAAACATCATGACTCTGTAATAAGCGCGCTTAGGTGTGTCGTTACAGGTAGTAGACTGGTAAGTAGGTCGCTTGATGTCATTTTTGGCGCGCTTTCGATTCATTTTCTGTCCGTACTAATGACCGGATCCGACACTTATAAAAATTATCCAATTACCCAATTATTATTATCATAATTTATATATATATATATACGAATTATGGGAAGTCCTTTCCCTTGGGATAACTTTCAAAGTTCAGTAGAGCACAGCCACGGGAAACAATGCCAATTTTATCTGTATAAGTGATCTCTGATTGAAAATGCCTTTAAATGAACAACACACATACCTCTCTAAGTTTCTTTACATGAAAGCAACACACTACTCTCTCCTATTGCTTGTTATCTAATTAGCGAAGACGGTTCACTTTCCACATTGTTGCTATGTCTAGCTAATGGCTTACTTTGTGTATGTGATAGTTAAGACGTAAGGAGGAAGCCTGGTTACTTTGTTGTACGGCGGCTGCATATAATCGTGTTACTGCGAGCACCTTGTATAATGCAAGCATAAGAGGTTTTGAAAGGCGAGGTACCCATCACAAACAACTTACTGGTAGTTTCTGTCACTTATGAGACAAAGTACTTGACTCTTTTTTTCGCTCGTTTTCGACAAAGATGACATAACTCAAAAATTTAGATTTTTCGATGTTTTTTGTAGTTGATTATAAAATTAACGAAAGTATTTTTAGTAACGAAATACGTAAAATAAACCTTTAATCTCTTGATAAAAGTTTCCTTTTTTTTCGGATGGAAAGTCATCATATAACCCCTCCCGCTCTGGGCGGAGCGGAAGGGAGTGTCAGACTTGTACTGACTATAATCCATCCATTTCCTTCTTAGCCCTTTGTGTTCCAGGGCCACGGTATCTCTTTCGAACAGTCCCGCAGCCCTGGCAGGCATCGGCCCTCTCGGACCCCTTCCGATTTGCTGACATCTCCTTGAGGCGCGCGTGTAACACGAACGCGCCGTCGGCACGGCCTGTCGTCATAAGACGGACGGACGATGAGCTAGCCCATTACTCACCGTCCACAGGCCCCCGCCTACGGTGGCCGGGGGCCACTGGGGCGTCTCCCGCGGCGGCTGGGACGTGAGGCTCTCTCCCTCTCACGTTCCGCCACCTCCTTCGCTAGCATGACAGCTTCGCAGAAGGAGGCGACAGCTTCCCATTCCCTCTCACTTCGGACAATGGATTGAACCAGAGCCGTACGCGAGAGGTCGCCGCCGCCATGATAAAAGGTTCCTAAGAGTTCATTATTTTCGCAAATAAGCGATATATTTTATATCAAATAGATAAAAATAAGCTTCTACCTATTTTTCAGTTTATTTTTTCTTTCCTGTACGTCGCATGTGTTATGTACACATGTTATGTACAGGAAAGAAAAAATAAACTGAAAAATAGGTAGAAGCTTATTTTTAAAAATCTCTTTCAGCACACCAGCGACAGGAAATACTAAAATAAGAGATGTAGACATAGTGTAGTAAAGAAGAAGAGAAAATGAAATACAAAAAGCAAATCGGTATTTTATCTGACAGCAAAGACAGGTTATATTTTCGCAGACAAATCTGTAGAGTTGTGGTCACCGGTTGGAACGGACATTTCGTGCCCTCCGGGCGGGACAGCAGCACGTGATCTACGGAAGGTCTACGTGTTGTGGTTATTTTCAGAAGACGGTATAGGTTGTGGACCATGGAAGTGATTGTGTAACGGAATTTTACGTCTTTTTACTAAATTCTTAACACTGCATTGTTCCTGCATTCATCGATAATTCTATCTGTTTAGAATAACAAATGATATTCTTTGTAGTCGGCAGTATCGGCTGGAAATCGTGCCTCGGAAAGCACGTTAAGCTGTTGATCCCGGCTGTCATTTGTAGATCTTTGATAGTCGTTACAGGTAGTCAGTGGCCCGAAAGTCTGACAACCAGTCGTACCAAGGGGTATCGCATTACCCAGTTCTAAATGGATACTAACTGGGCTGTGGAGGTCAGATAGGCAGTCAATCCATGTAAAATATGGTATTCAGCTGCAACTGATTTGACTGGAAGCTGACGACAACATAGTTGGAATAAGGCTAGGTAAATGATGAGGCAGTTTTGGCTGGATGAAATTGGCAAATATGTTTGTAAAATATTGTTGGACATACACAAAATGAAAGTATGAACGCGTCCATTTAAGAATCTTCCACTTTAGGCCAAAAGATCCTTGTATCTCTGTACGATTATGCCGTCCATGTCACTTGCACCCGCCATTCAGTATTTACGGCACGTACTTTTCACATTTCCATCTTTGTCACCGCGCACCGATCTAATGCAAAAGAAACTAAATGGTTTCTTTATTTTTGATGTCCAGACAGATTTTACTTGATCATTCGACATCGACAAGAATAAATCAAGTCGAACTTAGTTATTATCTTGATAGCAAATTAACAATTCACGTTCGCAATTTTAGGACGGGTGGAGCTCGGAGTCTTTGGGCAACTGGACCCACTCGAAATGTACCTGCGGGATCACTCGACTGACTTACATTTGGCTAAATAATAACAGCCGCTTGGGTCGATCTTTAGGTTAAGCCGGGCTTGCCTAGGTTGGTTGGATGGGTGACCACTCATTACAGACTGAGTTTCCTCCGTACCTCGGAAAGCACGTAAAGCCGTTGGTCCTGGCTGTTATTTGTAGATCTTTGAGAGTCGTTACAGGTAATAACGGGATTGTGGTGGTCAGATAGGTAGTCGCTCCATGTAAAATATTGATATTCATTCTGCATCCGTGGATGCAGCTGATAATCGCAGTTAGACTGGAAGCCGACACCAGCATAGTTGGGGAAAGGCTAGGCAGATGACGATGATGATAGATTAGGTTGAAAACCTACAACAACAGGTCCTTATGTACAACCTGGCTGGAGGCCTTATTCTTAAGGCACCCACAGGATAGTCCGGTTAAGCAGACGACAACCTCCTTGGTTGAACTGCAAGATGCCACAAAAAAAACCATATGTACACCAATAGAATTTAGAAATGTAAGTATCAAACCAAATAATCTCCAAAAAAGAGAAGAAAAACGTTTTGTATGGAAAACCAATGAGCGAAAAAAGCAATTCCTTTTTTCAAATTTCCTGTAACAGTATTGCAATGAATTTTAATCAACCCCTAAAAGCTTTCCATGTCTCTGAAAGAAAATGTTGTCATTATTTAATACAGTTACAACGTTCCTCTTACATCAACATGAAGCACCTTTTTCCCTCCATCTAAAAACAATATAATTTTTTAACGCGATCGTAAATCGCCGGCCAGTCGACGTTTTGGGGACACATCGGGAACAACGCATTAGGAGCTTACGGTTGACATTTCGTAAAAGCATCGTCGATTCAATTAATTCGTCGATAATAAAAACAAAACTTTATCGTAGGCAACAAATTGCTTTTGTTCCCGATAATAATGTACGTTCCGGTAAAAGTAAAAAGGCTTTTTATGTATCTATCGAACACTAAATAAACACACGCAATAACAGTAACTATAAAAATTATGAAGACGTCGAAATGTCTACTATGAAGCACGAACATCAATTACGGCATTATACAGTGTAATGGGTGCTTTAATGGCTCCTAGGAAGCCCTAAACAGCAATTATAAGTTCGTTATCAGCGCTTTAACTATTATTCTTCGTCACAACTGATAATAAGTCCTCAATCGTTAATTCAAACAGTTAGGGGCATTTAATGACTCTTATCTTGCCGGAGTATTTAAAGCTTCGATGTTCATGTGTCTTCTGTAAAGGATATTGCAATGAACAATCAGGATTCCTTCCCATATCGGAAACACTCAAGAATGTCTTGTAGATAGGAGGTATCGTTAACTACCAATTTGTAATCCATATCCATACTAATATTATAAATGCGAAAGTCACTCTGTTTGTTTGTTACCTTTTCACGACTAAAAGGCTGATTGGATCTTAATGAAATTTGGCAAGAAGATAGATTTTAACCTGGGGAAGGACATATGCTATATATTATCACGCTACGACTAATAGGAGCGGAGCAGCAATGAAAAATGTTGCGAAAACGGGGAAAATGTGACGCAGACGAAGTTGCGCGGGACAGCTAGTTCAAAATAAAAATTTCCGTATTTTACAACGGGATTCTTTACTCAAAATGGACTGCAACAGGAAATCTATACGGCTATCGCTGAAGAACAACGCAGCACTGCCTACACTGAAATGGTAATTCTTTTTCCGGTATAGAAGTTGTATAAAAGTCCAGTAGAAACACAAAATGCTTGTGTAGATAGCCAGCAATTTCACATTCCGTGTCACAGGCAACACAGTGTTTGTATTCCCTGCCAAATATGCGCATGCTTCGCTCCTCGCTCGCTCCCACGATGCAAAAATGCAAATGTGATGGAGTGCAAATGAGTGTCCCGTGCGCAGCGTGCCAACGAGTGGGGATCAGCCCGGAGCCCCGGACGCATCACTTTGTGCTGTCCATTGTCAACACTTGCTTTATGAGGGGTTGTCAGCGTATTGTTAACTCATTTTAGTGAGCTTTATGCTCCATCCGTCCTCGATCTGTTCATTCATTCACGCGGTGTCCAACCGTCGAAATAACTCAGTGTGTATCTGTGACATGTTTCGAGATGACGATTAATTGTTATGTTTGTTAAGTGGCCTCCGCGTTCAGTGTTGCTAAGTCACAATATTGTGGTCGTTATGCCTCGCTTCCTGTTCGCTATTAACACATGGGTTTGTAATAGCTTCATATTTCATTCTGTCCGTGTACTTTGTTTTGTTATTGTGGGAATTTTTATTATTAAGTTTGTTTCTTCAAGGTCAATCTGAATTGATTTCTTTTTGGAATTTTGAAGGTATACCTTAGTACAATCTCTTTGGCATCGCATGTTTTTTTGGCGATTCTGATTAAGGACATGTCTTGCATCGTCATGGCCATTTCATTTGGAGCTTGATCAGAATTTTAAGCGACACAAGATGCGTTGAACCCTCGATGTACGTTTTCGTCCATACACCAAAGAGTTGTAGGCTTTTTTTAAAGGTCTGAAAAAATAACAATGAATGAGTAATTGATATTTTCAATTGTAGGCAACCTTATAAAGTTTAGGTTTCGATTTATATGATACCCACGCCACTCATTAAGCAACGTAAATGTTTTTTCTTTAATACTGTATATTATTATTGTCGATCAGCTAGTGTACAGTAGGTTTTTTACAGCTGTCAAAGTTAGAATGGCGCCATTTGTGAAATTCAAATTGTCTATGGACCAAACTGAAAATAGAAACAAACTTCATTTGTTAGACTTAAAGTTTATTTTTATTACCGATGTATTTACGAAAAAAATACGTTCTTGTAAGACTCCCTTTCGCACAATGCGGCTATTTTTTACATTAATCCTGAATTAGTAGTATTCGTAGTCATGGTCGTAATAAAATTTAGAGACGTATTTCAAGAATTATCCCATCTACCTACACGGAAATCTATTTCGGGAGGAAAAAACGCTTAATATATTCCTTGATACAATTATAAGCTCAATAACAATCCCCATTCTACCCCTAAGGGCCAATTCACCCGCGTTTCCCCATAACGCAATGGCGGAGGTCAGATGGCAATCACTCCGCATAAAACAGTAACACGCCATACCAATCAGATATGGTCACGAACATCAGAATATAAACAGTACACGGGCTTAATAACTTTATTCGCAAAATAAATAAAATTATACTGAAAGTCCTTAGAATCTATTTCTATACTAATATTATAAAGAGGTAAATTTTGTAAGTTTGGATGTAAGCGGTGATCTTCAGAACTACTGATCCGGATACATTATCCCCGAATGTCATCTTCTATATATACAATACTATACACCTTCTGTATATAAATCTTCTATCTGCTATCTTCTTACATGAATAAATAAATAACACGTCACGTTGTTTGTCCGGGATGGACTCCGATTTTAATCAAATTTGCACACCGTGTGGAGTTTGATCCAACTTGAAAGATAGGATAGCTTACATCTCAATTTATAGTCGCAATATTATTTCATTCCTAATTAAGTCACAATTATCTGTTAGCTCCAAATGATTCTAACAGATGGCGGTATCTGTTGACTGGATTGAGTAAGTATTCAATAGATGGCGCTGTAAAGGAGCGAGGCAGCAGTGAAAAATATTGCGAAAACGGGGAAAATGTGACGCAGACGAAGTTGCGCGGGACAGCTAAAATATATATATATATATATAGTAGACTATATTTAACGCCCCCGGACGATAATTTTCAACCATAACGCGAGCGAAACCACAAGCAAAAGCTAGTAATAATATAATAGCAAAGTATCTATAACGATCAGGTGGCCAACCATGAAGTCTTATGGCAGTATTGTTTTATTCTTATTCCAGAATGGGAAAGAGACGGAGCTATACAGGTCGTCTAGCTCCATCTCTTTCCCACTCTGCAATAAGAATTAAACATTACTGCTTTAAAACGTCATAGTAAACCAATACTTGTAAACCACAGACATTCAAATATTACGAGCTATAGACGGGACAAGACGAAGAAGATCGCTATCCTATAAATATTACATCTTAGTAATATTTCGATCAGTCTAATGTGACACGTCCCCTTGTCAGGTTGCATTCATGTGTCATTTTGACGAAAATAAAAAATATTTTGTACAAAAATGCCTGTTGCGCTTTGCGTTAATGCAAATCTCGATAAGGTAAAACGAGTGGACTTGAATTCGTTTTTTTTTTTCGTTAGTGTTTTCTTTAGTTACCCAGTATACACAGGACAAGACGAAATAAATCGTAATCCAATGTTGTGTCAAACTTGTTACTACATCGTACGTAACAAATCGATCTGTCTAGCCCTGTCTGTTTACGCCCGATTGTCAGGTAGCATTCGTGTGTCAAACTTGAATATGTTCGAGATCAAAATTTTTGTATGAAAATCTTATCAATGTCCGCTCTGTCTCTTTGTTATAAACCGACTTCAAAAAAAGAAGGAGATTCTTAATTCCGTTGTTTGTTTTTATTGATATTAAATGTTATGTCTGTTTGCATTCCATGCACCAAAATCTATACTCGAGTATAGGTTTGGGTGCATGGCATGCTAATTATTATGCCTTTCCTGCATGTGCATATGTTTGCATCCAGGCCCGGATCTTTTTCGCGGAATTAAAACTAAATATTTTGTCATGGATTTCAGCAAAGAAGCGCCTGATTATAACATGAATTATAACAGTCATGACATATTTGACTACACACATTCAACGTAACCTCTTCGATACGACAGCCCCGGCACTTACGAGTAACCTGTTAGCCGATGCATGCTTAGAATACGCTGATGCCGACCATTTGTTCCTGGTTAAAATACTGTATATTAATAGTAATATGTCTACGGTGCTAATACCCAGTAAAACGAAGTAGGTACTACGTCTTGGTCTCAATCACATCCTTCCTAAGATCCCATTGTTTAGTTCTAAGCGGAAATTCTTCTTCTTTTTTTTGCGTGTACGCTTTTCCGTTGTCCATCATCAATCCTTTTGAATGTATGTTTGTCTGTTTGTTAGTTACGTTATCTATCACGGACAAACCGCTGAACGGATATTGTTGTAACATAGCTTGATATTTGAGAAACATTTGAGGCACACTTTTTTCTAAAGAACCGTATTCTTCTTCACTTTGTGTCGATGGTATTTCGGATAGACTATGTTGTTTCAGCCCCGTAGGCGGTCACGCTAATTGCGGCAATATAGGAATTTTTTATGCAAACAAATGTAAAACGGGCACTTGGGACACTAGCAAATGGAACACGGTCTGATCAGAGACACCGCTCCGGCACTAATGTATCTAAAAGGGCTTAAAATTTTTTGCGAGTTACTGCTCGGGCACAATTTGTTGCCTCGTAGAATTAGTTCCGAAAAAACTCACTTACAAATGTTCCACGTCGTGCTGTATCTATGGTTTTACCCTCTATATTTTCTGTATTAAATTCCGCGTCTATGGCAAAAACAACGAGAATATCAGCCGTACAAAATTAAATGTCAAAAAAGTTTTAAACGTCAGTCAGGTGTCAAGTTTCATTCTGTGTAACACTGTGTATGTTGTGATGTGAAGTTCCCTGGATTTAAAACGTGAGTATTATTTTATTTTAACCCAATGTATATAGTGTTATATATCAAAATAAACCTCATTAATCAAGCTTTAAGAATATCTAAAAACATCGTAGGTTCAAAGTCTGTTGAAACGATAATATCGAAATGTAAAAATGGCGCCATTGCGATCGTCGTATTTTGATAATGTTTTTATAAAAATTATTGCAAAAATAGTTAAAATAGTGCTCGTAATATGAAAATTACTTCAATTAAGTAATTATTAGTGTCTCCGCAATATAAAACAGTAAAATAAAACGAAATCTTATCGAATTTTTTACGTAAACACGACAAAATCAGTAGGTATCGAATCGAATGATAGGAGTGTTGATTATTTTGGGTGATTGTGCTACTAACAAAGTGCCTAACTAGGGACATATGGGTATTAAAACAAAGCTTATATAGTCTAGTTTAATTATAAATAGGTTTTATTGACACAAACTACAATTCTTGTTGGAAAAACTTAACATTCTAATTGGAGAAACTGACATACAACACATATTCTCAAGTTCTCATTTTTTTCTAAGTACTTATATTTAGTTGTTGTAATTCGTTTTAACATATAAAGATTCTGTATACTTTCAGCTATACACACGTATTTTTTGTTTTGGTGTAGCTGCAGTAGTTTACGAGAAAAAAAGCTTTAAATGGAAAGTGGCACGGGGCGCTCGCGCGGCAAAAATGTGAGCGGGAGCGGGGGCGGGAGCATGTGTCACGTGACACATTTGTGGGGGCGTTTAAGCGGTCTCTCTGCGTGTTCCATTATTCAGAGACGGGGCCACTTAGTCAAAAGGATAAAGCTATGACTTGGGGAGTCGAAGTTTGTACTTACATAACATAACATCCCGCCTGTAATCCCCGAAGGGTTAGGCAAAGGTGTACTCAATTACAGTGCACCCACATTTTGCCAGTTATGTTTAAGTCCCATGTAATAGGGGGCGAGCCTATTGCTATCAACCGGTCACAAATTCAGACGCCGCGGCTGCTACTGAGAAATGCCAAATAACACTGCCTGACCTCGGAATCGAACCCAGGATCCCATACTCAGCAGTCGCGCTTACAATCACTCAACCATAGAGGCAGTCTTTTGTGAAGTGTATTGAAAAATTATGATAACAGTGTAACTTCCGATTTTGGCCACGCGCCAATAGATCCTTGTACTGCTAGATACGGACGTTCTTGCAAATGCATTGTTTACAGTACATATATTCCTGATAGAAAAACCCAATAACACTTTGCCCAACCCGGGTATAGCTCTTGCTTAGCAATAGACCAATAGGGCAGTCAAGGCCAGGAAGTTCATACATTATCGTTAGTTTCAGTATCATTCAGCTCGCAATTACCCACTGCTGGGTATAGGCCTCCTCTTTCTTCTGCCACACTTCCCAGTTCCGTGCGTCCTAAATTCATCTGTTCCCGCGACTTTTACGATAATATATTATCTTCAATCTAACGAGCTTTTCGACGGGCCTGATTTCTTTGACCGAACCTTGACCACCACCCGATGCCTTTGACCGAGTTTGTATGTGAGATTCCAAATGCACACGTAGTGTTGTGTCGCAGACAAGTTACCAATGAATATTTGATTTCTATATAACCAGAATGCTCTGCCTGCCAAGCGTGGCGATTATGGCGGAACCCCCCATGTAATGTCAATGTGGCAACACTTGGGGGAGGCCTATGTCCAGCAGTGGACGTCTTTCGGCTGAAATGATGATGATGATGATGACGGACAATATTGACTGTCACTCCTCACCAAGTCAAAGTCAATCAAATGGCATGGATGACTTGATCCAAAGTTTCCGCTGCCGACTTCGATATTCACTTCCTACTCGTAACAATTAAGGCCATAAATCCAAATAATTATTTCGATACTAAAGGGGGCACTAAAACAGTACTTTATGGCAACGCGGTTTACTTTCGTTGCACATGATAATTATGTAACAATATTGATTTTTAACGCCCCCAGAAAACATTTCGGTAAGTCTTAATTAAAATAGATTCAGGCGCTAATCTCCTTATGATAACATGTAATCTACTTACAGAGGTTTGTGTAAAGAGTTTTAAGGAACACCGTTTAATTATTAACTGGAAACAAAGCCTTAATTTTGTTAAAACGTAACCTTTTGATCGTCGAAAACAAGCTTTAAAAGCATCAAGTAGAATCGACCAAAACAAAACATTTCCACCGTAGATTTACATACGTTTTATTTAACTTTAATTGAATGTAATCGATAAAAAATACAAATCACTTGGACATTTGATAGATAATATATTTATTCATTGCCGTCATTACAACATGAAACGGTAAAGACACTGCACTTTAGTCCGCGGTATCTACAACTCGTCTGTTAACTATTAATCTAAAGTGCTGAACTTTCCACTTTTATTTCCGTTTAATCCGTACTATCTTCTCTCATAAACACCTGCTTAAAATTTATTGTCCATATCGTGTGGACTGTAATAAAAATAAAGAAATATGGGCGTTATGGTGCTACTCTAAGTTATCAATATTTCGTTGTTTAAACCCTTTTAATCTTTTACAAACATATTAAGAACCTGTAACAGTTGCGTAGGTATTTATTTTATTGGTTTATATTTTGTTTTGTATTTATACGTAAGTTAGTATATTTTTATGTTGTATTTTACATTTTAAATAGTTATTTGCTTTATGTTTTATGTATTCAATTCTCTCTTCTTGTTTTACACATCTCCTTTCGCAGTGCATGCTGGAACAGATTTCTTTAGAAATAAGCATTACCTTTGTATTTGTTTTCTGTTCCATTTTTCTCTCTGTATTAAGTGTGTACATAAGTTGTTAAATAAATTAAAGATTTTATTTGAATTTAGATTGCCTCGTTGGTCTTACACATAGAAATATAAAAATTCAACCTAAAGATGAAATTTTTTATTGTTTGTTACGATTTAACTCAAAAAATACTCGACTAATTTTTAAAATTATTTCACTATTAGAAAGCTACATCTTTACCGAGTAACATAGGCTATATTATATCACAATTTTCGCGGACGAAGTCGCGGGCGAATTACTAGTTTATTATATCTTTGGTTTTGTACTACTAGGTACAACGTTACTGCTGACCACGAGGTCCTTGTTTTGATTCCTAGGTCTCCTAGGTCGGGCAAAGTGTTTTATGGATTTCTCAAAAAGCAGTCGCAGAGTCTGGATTTGTGCTCGGTTGATGGCAATAGACTCGCCCCTTTTACATGGGACTTAAACATAACTAGCGAAATGTGGGTGTACTTGTTAGATACACTACATCCCTGCTTAACCCTTCGGGGATTACAAGGTTTGATGAGATGTTCTGTTTAGTTAAGAGCGTTTACGCCGTACGACATTTCATACAAACTTTCAAGTCCTTTTTTTTCTGCTTAACCCTTCCATTATTAAAGGCGTGATGTTTGTCGTGCTATGAGTATGGTGTCATTGATCGGTAATCGGTAATAAATACCTACCGTTGCTTTCTTTAGATGTTAAAGGCAATAATGTTTGTAGATTCTGTGATAACGACTGCTCATAAAAGGCTGAGCATTTTAATGCATCGTTAGTTGCATTTTATAGGTGCTAGTTCTGTTAAATGTTAAAATATACGGGGAATGTGGGCTTTAAAATACTTAAAACATTGTAGCTACGATTGCAATGTGTGTGATATTTGCTTGTTTATCTAGTGATAATGAGTTAGCTAAATAATTGGTTTACATTATTGAAAGTACTAAGCATTATTATTTGCCCATACACACTGATATTTATTTCCTTAACGTATTTTAGTCGTCAGCTAATTAATAACCTAGTGACTGATCTGGTGCTTCGTTACGTAACTGCTGCTAAACGAGGTCTACGGTTCGATAGCCAGGTCGAGCTGTGTTATTGAATTCCCTTATCAAGAATTAGTATGTCAGTAGCATAGTTAGTAGCCCAGCCCCCGTATTCACAAACGCTCGGATTCGATTTCGATTCGGAGAGGCGTATGTCTATCTCGCTCGCTTTCGTAATGCCAAAACAAGGTAGACATACGACTTATCAAATCGAAATCGAAACCGAATGTTTGTGAATACGGGGGCTGGATCTGTATTTGTACCGATTTCGGCGATAGGCCGCAATTAAGTATAACAATATTCCTTATGGTGTCGATTCCGTATAGTGTCGGACGTAAAGAATAGCACCATCCCATATCTTCCCGTGGGTGTCGTAAGAGGCGACTAAGGGATTTGCCAGAGAATGGGCAGCAGCGTTCTTTGTGCTTTTGTAACAACCGTACTGCGATCGCCAACCCGCCTGCCAAGCGTGGCGATTATGGCAAAACCCCCCAAAATATCAATCTGGCGACACTTGGGGGAGGCCTATGTCCAGCAGTGGACGTCTTTTGGGCTGAAATGATGATGATGAAGTATAACTGCCAAAATGTAGTGGGTTGACTGTATCTACCTTTGTCTTACCCTAGAGGAGCACAAGGCTAAATAATAACATCCGCTCGAGTCAATCTTTAGTAAGCCGCACTTGCCGAGTGCTCTCCGTACCTCGGAAAGCACATCAAGCCGGTCGTCCCAGCTGTCAGGTGTAGAACTTTGACAGTCGTTACTGGTGGTCAGTGGCCTGAAAGTCTGACAACCAGTCTAAGCAAGGCGTGTCGTATTACCCAGTACTAACTGGATTATGGAGGTCAAATAGGCAGTCGCTCCATGTACAATAATTCTTGCTCATTCTTCTCCATAGAGATCTACGCTTTGGAATGGGCAACTACAGTACTTTCACAAGTTATTATGTCTTGTGACTGGGACTGCAGCTTCGCGTTATTTTTTTGTTTCTTGACTTTCAAAAGTGCCTGAAATGGTGTAATTGAAATAAATGCTTTGAGTTTGGATACCGGTTTTCAGCTGTATCGGTTAGACCGGAAGCCAGCTCCGATATTGTTAGAAAAGGCTAGGCAGATGATGACCTTTGTCTAACTAACCCATCGGGGATTACAGGCGTGAACATGATATATTGTTATATTCTATTAAAAATCATCTGCAAACCACAACCAAAGATATGAAGAGTTAATTTGGCTAATATTTAAGGAGGTAGCTAATATATGAATGAAACGCCCTATAAAATCCCGGAATTACTTCTAAGGCTCCTTTTAAGGGTTCCGAACCTAAAGGGTCAAACGGGACCGTATTACCGAGACTTCGCTGTCCGTCCGTCCGTCCGTCCGTCCGTCTGTCACCAGGCTATATCTCATGAACCGTGATAGTTAGCCAGTTGAAATTTCTACAGATTATGTATTTCTGTTGATGCTATAACAACAAATACTAAAAACAGAATAAAATAAATATTTAAGGGGAGCCCCCCTTAAATATTTATTTTACAAAACTGTGTTTTTACGGAACCCTTCGTGCGCGAGTCCGACTCGCACTTGGCCGGTTTTTTCTATTGTCATGAAATAAAACTGTTAAATTAGAGGTATGATAAATTATTTGGTCGTATAAGTATCTACTTATGTTTAATTATATATAGGTAAACGCCTCCTCAATGCAACCAATATTGATACAAAGTGTATGTTCACGATTAGGGAGCTTTACCGGATTATGTGCTTACCCGGATATCGTGAAACAATGGATGGGGAGCGTAGGAAACAGAATTAGATTGAACGCTATGACATAGGTAGTAGGTAACAATTTGTACCGGAAATAAACAAATTGATGCCCTGCGTCAATTTGCCGTAAAAATCAAAAAGCAGAATAATGTTACAGTTAAAAAACCCGCCAAGTGCGTTAAAAAACCCGCCAAGTGCGTCAAAAAACCCGCCAAGTGCGAGTCGGACTCGCGCACGAAGGGTTCCGTACCAATATTTATAAAAACGAAAAAAAAAATCGTTTTTGTATGGGGGCCCCCTTAAATATTTATTTTTTTCTGTTTTTATTATTTTTTGTTATAGCGTCAACAGAAATACATAATCCGTAGAAATTTCAACTAGCTAACTAGCACGGTTCATGAGATACAGCCTGGTGACAGACGGACGGACGGACGGACGGACAGCGAAGTCTCAGTAATAGGGTCCCTAAAAAACATGCTTTGGAGTGACGTAATTTGATTTCTCGTATTCTTCTCTGCAAACCCTTTCATTTGAAACCCATTATTAGGAGAATGCATGCAAATTAACTAGTCCATATTGGGTTTAAAATGACGTCACTTAGATAACTATACATTGAGGAGCTCGTGGCTAAGTAAAAACAGCCGCACGGGTCAACCTTTAAGGTTAAGCCCTGCTTGCCGAGGTTGGTCCGTGGATGGGTGACCATAATTACATACCGAGTTTCCTCCGTGCCTCGGATAGCACGTTAAGTCGTTAGTCCCGGCTGTCATTTGTAGATCATTGGCAGTCGTTACGAGTAATAAGAAGCCAAAAGTCTGACATCCATTCTTACTAGGGGGTATCATTACCCAGTGACTGGGTTGTGGAGGTCAGATAGGCAGTCGCTTCATGTAAAATACTGGTACTCAGTTACTTAGTTAGACTGGAAGCCGACCCCAAGATAGTTTAGGAAAAGGCTAGGTAGATGATGATGACATAAATCCATACATTGACCTCCAAAATAAACATATTTGCAAAATTTCAGTTCAATCGGGAACTGGGATATGGTTAAAATTCAACTTCTAATATTTTTACATTGTTACCTAAACAGGTGAAGCTAATGAAAGCATGTAATGGTTAAACAACACAGTTACGATTCGAATGTACAGGCAATTAATTACAAGAAGTTGATTGTAAATGTGAATTAAAGATAAAAAAAAATTAAAGATAATAAAATGTGAATTAAAAATAAATAAATCTTAGAAACGTTGTAATTAATAAGAAAATTAATAATATTGAATATAATAATTTATTTTCGTCAGCTAAATGGTAAAGCTGTTTATAAACTATTTTCTCTAATGTTATAGTCTAGGGTCTCATTAACTAATTACTTATAATACTCTCGTAATAAAAATGTGTGTTATTAAAATTCTTATTAGTAGGTAATTAATTCAATTAGATTATTAATAGGTACCTATCCATTTCGTTCAAGCAACTAGGTATGTTAAAAGAGAATTTCGAATCCGTAATTAAAGATCTTAATTCTATTTATCATCATTTTTAATTAGAATCCAACATAATTATTATGATTAAATATTTTAGATACGCGAGATACTTATCGGAAACTTTCTCAGATTTATAAATAATTGTAATCAGAACTTCTTTGCGACCACGATAACGATCAAATACTTCGACTCTCATCAGAAGAACGCTAACCAATTTAAGTATGGCAACAAAACAAGCTAAACCTATCTAAAATGACCACGCTTTGTATGAGCTTTCCGTACAATGAAATATCAGCTTTATTTGGGTTTACATAGCTCGATTGGAAGTGGTGCGCACGTATCCTATAAGGAACATTTAATAGGTCAACATTATTCTTAACTGAACTTCAAAAATATCTTTTTTCACGTCTTTATAAAGTTGAGGAATGTTCAATTGATGAATTCTTTTTAGGGTTCCGTACCCAAAGAGTGCCCGCGGGACCCTTTTAAGACGGAACTCTAAGGCTTTGCTGTCTGTCCGTCCGTCTGCCACAAGGCTATATCTAATGAACTGTTAGGTTAAACTTTAAATAAATAAACTAAAACCATAATACTAGGTTGCATGAATTTCTGTCATCATCATCATCAGCCTATAATTTTCCCACTGCTGGGAAACAGGCCTCCTCTCTATGAGAGGGAGCGGGCTGTTATACACCACGCGGACCCAGTGCGGGTTGGCAGATGTCACATGTCTTCGAATTTTTAGTTCTAGGATATGCCGGTTTCCTCACGATGTTTTCCTTCACCGTTTTTGAGGGCAGCGGTGATGAAAATAAATTATACAAAGTAATGCGCCTGCCTGGGTTCGAACCCACGGTTTACTACTCGTAAGTCGGGGCTACTACTGGGCCACCGCTGCTCTCATTATAGGTCATACAGATAGAGTAAACCCTGATTTCCAAACTAGGAGATTCCGGGATAGGAGATAGAAGAAATTTTCACAAAGTGTGAGTACCTGTGGCCACTATAACACCACATATAAAAATAAATAATTTTAAAGGGGTTCAAATACAAGTCAACTTGTTTTTTTTTTCAGCGTTTCTGCTCGACTAAATTGTACAGAACCATTCGCGTGTTTTTGTTTCACGTCTTCATAAAGGAGAATGTCTAAATTGTCGAATTCTTTACTTAAAACCTTCGACGCTTCATCCTGTGTACCTCGGTGGGTGGGCTGCGAGTAACAACTATCGTCAAAGAATGTACCTAATTATGAATCTCAGATCGTATCATGGACTATACCCGTTGCAGAGAACTGTTCTAATCATTCCCTCGGGCAATGCTTACTGTTTCATTTCACATCATAATTGAAATGGCTCGGTTTCTTCGTCTGTTTATGCCCGTGGGTTGTATGATAGCTCTCGGAATGAAAGAGCAATACTGCATCCGTTGTGATTACTGGAAAAATGGATAATGAGAAGCTGGATTTATTGGCTTCGATTTTATCTTGTTCTAGGCTTTGTTTACCGGAGATTTTTCAGTCTAGTGCACTTCGTTGTCGCTTTGAGTTGGAGAAACCGGGGATAATTACGAGTTTTTCAGGAATATAGATACTGAGGTAATTTATGTAGAAAAGATTTAAAAGTTTAGTAGTATGTCATACCATTTCTAAGAGACAAAACAAGGCAGCTAATTT
Organism: Cerastis rubricosa; assembly: GCA_949152445.1. NCBI lineage: Eukaryota > Metazoa > Arthropoda > Insecta > Lepidoptera > Noctuidae > Cerastis > Cerastis rubricosa. The sequence continues at coordinate 10,320,233 of OX424526.1, read as the reverse complement.
AAAATGTATGTAAAAAAAAGAGGAAATACTCAATTTATTAATTACCTACTTTAAATAATGCTGAAAATTATCTGTTTCATACTTTATACAAAACAATTATTTGAGCAAGACCAGCAGTCAAGATTAATTTATTATACCTAACTTACTTTTTTTGATATTTTATCTAGTTTTGTTAGCTGGTGAACACCTTTTCAATGGACCCATTGATGAAAGAGCGTTATTATTGTAAGTAATTATAAGTGTGAGTATTACTAATGCTCACACTGCAAGAAGTTTCCCCTATTCACAAGGTTTTGACTCTCTTATTTCCCGTTTTACCTTTACTTTTCGGTAACGTGTATTACAAACAAAACATCCATCATCATCTGCCTAGCCTTTTCCCAAACTATCTTGGGGTCGGCTTCCACTCTAACCGGATGCAGCTGAGTACCAGTATTTTACATGAAGTGACTGCCCATCTGACCTCCACAACCCAGTAACTGGGTAATACGATACCCCTTGGTAAGACTGGATGTCAGACTTTTAGCTTCCGACTACTCGTAACGACTGTCAAAGATCTACAAATGACAGGCGGGACTAACGGCTTAACGTGCTTTCCGAGGCACGGAGGAAACTCGATATTTAATTATGGTCACCCATCCACAGATAAACCTCGGCAAGCACGGCTTAACCTTAAAGATCGACCTGGGCGGTGCGTATTACAAACAAAACATCCAACTTTCTTAATTCAAAATCTACCTAGGTACCAATATTACCATCGACAAGCTATTGTTTTACAATCTCGTCAAATTCAAGGTAGTAACTATACTAATGATTCTCCACCCGAATCTATAATAAAATGGGAAGGTATTTTTTTTCTTATTTACGAAAATTGGTAACTGTGGACCACCCGTGTTTAAACGCGGGCCGTCCGATCCTAGCCCTATAACCAAGCTTTCACACAAACAAACAATCTCAAACTTTTATTCGATCATTTCTTACTCCCTAAACCACGTTAAGGGGATTATCCTGAAATACTGACAAATTTAATCAACAAAAAAAGCAGCGTTTATTAATAATTAACTAGGAACCGTAATTTATATTGATTATTGATGTATTTTCTGACAACCTCCTAAATTTTGACGAGGATGTAAAACAACACCTTGTATATTTAAAAACATTAACCCTTTCAGTGCGTCTGCACTTCCGTTCCGTTCAACTCTTCAACCGCTCGGCATGCCGGCTGCACTCACAGCCGCTAACTTTTCCCCTAATCTCCACGTGAGGGCACTCCGGCTGACGTCACGTCTCTCAGACACTTAGCCGTCTCAGAGGCTAATGACTCTACTTACCTCTGTTAAAATTCACTGTTGTAGCGTTGGAATTACGGACGCAATGAGACTTTATGATTTTGGGTGAAGGTGCCTTTTGTCATAATTTGGCGACGTCGGTTTTGAAAAGGATTTTGTTAACTGAATGATTTTCGGCTCAGAATCGGAACGTAGAGTATCTTGAACTTTTTTTTTTAATCTGCCCGTATTTCCATGACTGATCTACCTACCTAAGTACTTGTATTTATGCCAACTTGAGCTACTTACTTATCTTACCTTATCTTCTCCTACATTAGGCACATTTTCAGGACAAACTATCTTCAGGTCTCTCCAAAGACTTTACTAGAGATGTTGAGCCATTTTTTAAATCTTACATTGACTGATTACTTTACCTCGAATCGTAGATTAAAATGCTGCTCCGTACTCTGCAACCAGAAGCCTTAGGTCTACTTCAGTTGGACGGTGTGTATGCCAAAATAGCTACAACTATAAAAGCTGGTATAGTCACCCCTCTGGGGACTATACGAGACTAAGTTTGCACAGCGCGGCGTGCAGCAAGCAAAGGGTTGCCGAGAAAATTATCAGCTGTTCACGAATGACGCGACCGCCAGACGTAAACTGTACATTTTGCAAAGATATTCTTCGCCATAGGTTTTATTCAAAAGTAGCTGTTGCCCGCGACCTCAGTCAGCGTGAAATTGTTATAAAAGTACTTCCCTACTTGAATCTCGGATTTTCTTAACATGTCGCTCCTTGAATACAAAAGGGGCACAAATCGAAATCCATAAATTTTACAGGACAGCCTAAACAAATTTTTGAAACTGTTTTTTTATAATATTTCATATATTTATTAATTAAACATAAGATGTTAATATATAACTTCGTGGAGCATTTCCGACGTTTGGCCCCCAAACTGGAACGGGCAGGGGCTGCGTTCAAGCGGCTCTTGCCCAACCTGGGGGGTCCAAACGCCTCCTGCCGCAGGCTCTACGCGGGGGTCGTGCGGTCCATGGCCCTTTACGGGGCCCCGGTGTGGGCGCATTCTCTGAGGCGGCGAGCCACCCATTACCTGAACGCGCCCCAGAAGGTGGTAGCCGTAAGGCTGATCCGGGGGTACCGCACGATCTCCGGCGAGGCGGCGAGCCTCTTGGCCGGATTGCCGCCATGGGATCTGGAGGCGATAGTCCTCGCGTGCCTGCACGAATGGCGCGCGGAGGCACTACGCCGGGGGGAAACTCCGCTGCCGCGGCAAATTGTCGCTCAGCGGACAGACCTCCGGCGCGATCTCATGGCGACATGGAGGGAGCGACTGTCGCAACCCCGTGCAGGGCACGCCACAATAGTGGCGATAAGTCCCCTCTTTGAGGAGTGGCTGGAGAGGCGCCACGGCGCCCTCACCTTCCGCCTGACGCAGGTCCTCACCGGACACGGTTGTTTCGGGAGGTTCCTGCACCGAATCGGGCGGGAGGAAACGCCCGGATGTCACCACTGCGAGGATCGACCGGAGGACACGGTGGAGCACACTGTGGAGCTATGCCCCGCTTGGGCTGAGCACCGCCGTGTCCTCGTAGCGGCGATTGGCGGCGGCGACCTCTCGCGTCCGGCCCTGGTTCAATCCATGGTCCGGAGCGAGAGGGAATGGGAAGCCGTCGCCTCCTTCTGCGAAGCAGTCATGCTAGCGAAGGAGGTGGCGGAACGTGAGAGGGAGAGAACCTCACGTCCCAGCCGCCGCGGGAGACGCCCCGGGCGTCGGGGGGCAACCAGTGGCCCCCGGCCACCGTAGGCGCGGGCCTGTGGACGGTGAGTAATGGGCTAGCTCACCGTCCGTCCGTCTTATGACGACAGACCGTGCCGACGGCGCGTTCGTGTTCCACGCGCGCCTCAAGGAGATGTCAGCAAATCGGAAGGGGTCCGAGAGGGCCGATGCCTGCCAGGGCTGCGGGTTGTTCGAAAGAGATACCGTGCCCCTGGAACGCAAAGGGCTAAGAAGGAACATGGATGGGTTTTAGTCAGTCAAGTCTGACACTCCCTTCCGCTCCGCCCAGAGCGGAAGAAGTCATTTGATGATATCCCATCCGAAAAAAAAAAAAAAAAAAAAAAAGAAAAAAAAGATGTTAATATATCATTAGATGCGTATTTATTAGCTCTATCTATCTACAATATAAACTTTGTAATAGATGTTACCTATTAAGAAAAAAAAGCATAAAAGTCCCTTTTGCATTCAAAATTTGAACCAATATAATAAAAAAATATGTCAAAAATTAAACACAGTTTTACAAATAAAAATGGTTTATTGTACCTTTTGGTAAAAAACCGTATCAAAAAGTTTAATCTTATTACTAGGTAAAACATAAGTGAATGGACACCAGGAGAACATTGTATTAAAAAATCTAAACTAAAAAATCTTAACTTATTATTAAGTAATATAATTGAGATCAACTTTGTACGTAACTATTATTCAGCAAAATTAAACATCTCTCTAAAACAATTATATTTGTAAGAATTATAGAAAAAACAAGAGATAAAACTGTAATAATCATTATCAAAATATAAATAAAATAACCATATTCATTAATAATTTCTCTAAATAACTCAAAAAATAATCAAGTGACGACACTAATTTGTCTCTCTTTAACATTAATAATTTAAACAAAACAAAATACAAGATCAGTTCTAAAGGCACATAATTCAGTAGCAAAATATTATAGCTTATATGTAATAATACTATTGCACAATAACAATCTAAGTAGTCTTACAAAATCACAGTTATAAACACTTTTTACGTAAACTATTTTAAGTTACAAATTAAAATCGTTATTTATTATTGTTATGTAAATGTTTGTATGAAATTTATAAGTCTTTATTATCAAAAGGAACTTTTAAAATTAACTATTCTAAATATTATCACAATTAGGTATCTAATAATAAAATTACAAATTTTCGTAAAAGCTTTGGTAATACTTAGGAATGATATTTTTCTCAATAAGTTTAAGAATACCCTGTTTTTTAGTTTCAGTTATTTTAAGTTTTTGTTTGTACAGTTTTTTTGGCACTATAGGATTAGCAGACCTTCTTTTTGTCAGCGTGGCTACCGAGGTAAACTCTTCAGTTTCGTATGAAGTCTTGAAGAAAAATTTGTTCTCATAATCTCGATGGACTTTAATAGTTTTTATATCAGCCCATTTGACTTTTTGTCCATCTTCTGTAATAGTGTAATTGCCGACAGCCAGAGATTTTAAATCTAAAAAAACTCTCATGCGTAAGTTCGTGAACAACGAAGGGTCTTCCTTTCTTCTTTGCAGTTTTAATAAGGGTTATATACTGATCCGGCACATAAATGGGCGAAGATTTTAAAGCATTCGAAATGTTGCGTTGAATTAGAGAGTGAGCAGCATCTCCTTCATTTTGAGTGTGCCCTTTTATTAAAAAATTATGAGTAACACTCCTCAACTTCGATAACTCATTTATGGCGTATTGGTACGTTGCTAACATAAATTTATTTTTATGTTGGCCACAACATTTGTCGCTGTAAAATACTACGTCAAAATAGTCAGAAGCTTTCTCATTCAAATTTTTCAAGTACGCGAGCACACACGATCCTATTTCGTTAGCACCACGAGCTCCTGCACCTTCATGCCAAACGTAGCAGGTCGTATAATTTGAACCCAGTTCAGTAACAGTAAAATTCAGCGTATTCAATTTTGAAATATAGTAAAAACTAGAGACTTCGCCTTGCGGACAAGGCATCACAGCCTGTAAGTCATATACACATACTATAAAATTATCGCTTATTTTTTTTTATCATTTTCCTTTTGAGCTCTGGCTAATTTTTTTTCTTTCAAATGCAGATCATATTGTATTTGTAAAAGCGTTTTATCTTCAACATTTGCGAAAGCTGTGCAGTCTTCACACTGGTCTTTTTTCGGTTTCCAAAAAGAAATGTTGAAGTCATTCACGAAGATATTATAGTACAGTTTATAAGAAAGATAACCTTTACCTTCAGCTTTACATTTATCGACGTAATCACGGCGCAAAGTAGCAATAGATCGGCTTCCTTCAATATATTCACGCTTAGAGCGAGCGCGACAGTAGTGGCTCTCAATCCTGGGTATGGAGTTAATGTGTTCCTTTGCCCTATCCTTCAAAGCAGCATCCAATTTAAATTGATTGCCATGTTTTCCTCGGTTATCTTGCATTTGAATTCCAGTAATTGATCCAGAAAATTTCTTTACAACAGTCCGAATGCTTTTATCTGATATAGCAAGTGTATTCATAAAGAATAACTTGCATACTCGAATGCGTTGATCGATTTTCGTGAAGTAATATGCGTGGTTTAAGTTTTGGCGGGTACTACCAACACGGATGTACCGATACTTTGGCTCAATGTTTGTCATATGGTTGTATATAAATTGCCTCTGAACGTTTAAATCACCAGTGTCCCAATAGGCATTAAATATGGCTAATCGTTCCTCAAATGAAAACACATTTTGATATTTAAATTTACACTTATCTGAACAAACAGGTCCCATATTTTTGGCAGTAATCATTTTTTTCGATTTAGACATAGTTGTGTGTGCCATCCCGCTATTGATCAGAGTCTTGGTTTTGTTTCTTTTCCATGATTCTGGATTAGCTTTTCTTTTCCGACTAAGACGCTGAGGATCCACTCTAGCTGGTTCACTGCCAATGCTGGGTGACTGAATATTCACGCTGGGTGACTGATTATGACTGATGGATGGCTGTGTTTCTATATTAGGCGACCGAGTATCCAAATTGACTGGCAGATTATCATTGATGAGTAAGTGAGGTTCTACACGAGAAGGGCCCGGTTGGGGTGAAATACAAAATGGTTTGGCAATTACTTTTGACTGTATATCTCCTTCGGAATCAGAAGATCTTTCATGACTAGGTAGAAAGTTGGGATCTAAAACACTGTCATCAGAAGAAAAATCTGCAATTGATGAACTGCTGGATGTTGATGATCGGCTGGAATTGGTATCAGAGTCATTATCAGAGTCGCTTGAACTGCTACTCGAGTCACTCTGTTCAACAACTATTTTTGGCCTATTTGTGTTTTTGGGATTCGTTACCCAGCTTACTTCACTGTCTTCATCCTCTAATATTGATAGGTTAAGATCAGGTTGACTGTCTGCTATAGAATTTGTATCTGAAGAATCAATGGGTAACGTGACGGGTAGACTGAGTGCAGCTGGAGTATTAAAAAAAGTTTTATTTTGCACATTATTATTGTGGCCAGGTAATGCTTGAACTTTTTCCGATTCTTGAACGGAGGTTGCCATATTCAACATTTTTCGTGCTCTATTCATTTTGTCAATCTGTAAAAAAAAAACATCTTTAACGTTTTATAACTAAAAAACATAAAATACACACAGTTCTATACATAAATTATACAGTCCTTAGTACATACACATAATACATACATACATACAATAAAACATACACACAATCAAATATATAACAATCCTTAATATGACATTTTCAATACTAATTTGACAGGAATAACACCTTAATTATATTTAACAAATTTAAGCTACCACCTCATATTTAACATTCAAATTCACAGTCAAATTCACAGAAAATATGAGGCAATGCATTTTAATCACATATTTTTCAACATTTACGAATATCTACCCATATTATTATAGGGTATAAACACTCACTGATATTATTTAAAAAACTTTAAATTAGTGACGAAAGCTACAGGGACAGGGCTTCAATTTAGTTTATATTATTAATTTACAAACAAATAAATACATTTGTATGATTTTTGAGTTAAAAATCACTGAAGTAATAAGAATAGAACAAAACTAACATCAAAATGGTAATTTTTATTTTTAAAATTGTAACGAAAACTAAATTATTATCATGCAAAACGGCCATATTTCTGGCCTTCCCATTGTAGCACGCTAAAAATAATTATTTATTTCACTATAATTTAATGCAAAAGGGACGTATTTCAAAATATGCTACTGTTGTATTATAAAATATAATTATACTTAACTAATATTGGATTACAAAAAGGACGCATTTCAAATATGGCAATTTTGTATTACAAAATATAATAACAAATACTAATGTTAGAATGCAAAACAGACGTTTTCCAAAATATGGCACTTTTGTATTATATATTATGGTTACAAATACTAATGTTAGAATGCAAAACGGACGTTTTCCAAAATATGGCACTTTTGTATTATATATTATGGTTACAAATACTAATGTTAGAATGCAAAACGGACGTTTTCCAAAATATGGCACTTTTGTATTATATATTATGGTTACAAATACTAATGTTAGAATGCAAAACGGACGTTTTCCAAAATATGGCACTTTTGTATTATATATTATGGTTACAAATACTAATGTTAGAATGCAAAACGGACGTTTTCCAAAATATGGCACTTTTGTATTATATATTATGGTTACAAATACTAATGTTAGAATGCAAAACGGACGTTTTCCAAAATATGGCACTTTTGTATTTATATTATGGTTACAAATACTAATGTTAGAATGCAAAACGGACGTTTTCCAAAATATGGCACTTTTGTATTATATATTATGGTTACAAATACTAATGTTAGAATGCAAAACGGACGTTTTCCAAAATATGGCACTTTTGTATTGTAAAATATAATCACACTTACCTGAAACTTTGAATCCAACACAGACGTATTTTGGATTGTGGCACTTTTTCACGCAACCGACGTGCGTTTGCGTTGAATCTCCGGGCGCAACTAACAAAATGGCGGTTTTGCACTGACATTACCTGTCAAAGTGAGCTAATGCAAAAATGGCGGTAAGTTAGTGTAGCCATAATATAAGCAAAAATGATGGGAGTTTTTTTTGCACTATAAAATATAGTCGGTTCAGGTGTAATTTTTGCAATAAAACGATTTTCATTTTTTTTTTAATTGTGGCCCTTTTGTATTCAAGGAGCGATGTGTTCATCAATCATTTCATGGGTTTTAATTTTTTGGACGGAAAATGATCCTTTTTTTGTATAAAAGTACCTACCTTAAGTTAAGTTACTCCACTTAACATCAACTATCTGCCAGTAAAAGTCCCATCAAAATCGTTTCTAAGATTAGCCGGAACAAACAGACAGATTTTTTTTTGTTTTGTTGCATCTGTTGCAAGTACCGTATTTAAACTCTCAGTTGAGTAAAAAGCATATACAGGGTATAACGGAAAGGGTATATACTTACTTAAGGGTGTGCTATGGACCATCAAACTGAACTTGTTTCTCCACAAACAAACATCGTAATAACGAAAAAATTTTCTTAAAGATGTAGGCATGATTTATGGCGTTTTTATGAGTATCTAGGATTGCGTTAATACTTTGAAATAACTTTCACAATCAGCATTTTTGGGCATGGAATACAAAATGCTTTGAAGTAGCCTAAGCAGCAAAGCCATAACATATAGCAGCCCATTGAAATTATTCCAAAAACTAGGCTACCTCGTCTGAAACAACAAACATTTTATTACTTTGTACAAAAAATTTTGTAATGTGTAAATCTTCCGGTAAATAATTTACCTTTTATCTTCAGAAAAAGGAGGATAATGTTACATGTCATGTACATACTAAAATCGCCAAACGTGTAAGCTGTCAGCTCATAAGGATGCCTAGGCATCCTGAACTCCAGAAGAAACATAATCTAAGATTGAAAACCGTTTCCGCTAACACTATCTCGAGAATAAATGAATCCAGTAAATGAATCCGTAATATTTCGTCCCACAAGACACAATACAGCAACAATTGATAATAACACTTAGTCCTAACGGCCGGGAGTAGGGATCTGTTCGCAGCTGTCAGATTCCCATGAAAATGCCGAGCTCCGTAGAATTGAGCCTCGAATCACTACCGGCTCCCGATTACATTTGGGAACAGGGGACATGAGGACAATCATTTACAGATCAATAAGCGTGTGTCAATTTAGACTAGGTGTGCGAGGCATGGAAATTCTCATCGACCAAATGATAAACATTCTCTACTAATAAACAGTTTATAAGTAGAGAATGTTTAATTAAAAAGATACTTCCTGATTCGATTATTTCTAAAATCCGTCCTATTTGCATGCGGTCTTCGCTATACTTGGAATTTCCATACAAACAGTCATCTATTTCTTTCTTTTTCTTTTCAGTCTTCAATTCCTTCAGAAGGAATTCCTTACTACATTATGACAGGTAATACTTACCTGTCATAATCGTTTTTTTTTGCATTTAGTCATTTCCTCGCTGAGGTGGAATGAAAAGTTACGTGTTGCACTCGAGTGCAAAGATTTTAAACCGCGTGTTCAATTTTGATGACCGAGCAAGCGAAGGATTCTAAAATTGAATTACGAGCGCAGCGAGTGATTCAAAATTAGAATCCTGAGCGTTAGCGAGGGAATCTTTGCACTCTTGTATAACAAATAACTATTATTTTATTGTGGTAGGTCTATTATACTAGCTACTTTAAAATAAAGCTCTTGTCGATTGAACTGGCAAACTTTCAGGAATAATATTTAAAAAGTATGTGCCTACTCGCGTCTATAAATAACTTTGTATAACACAACAATTCAGAAAATGCGAAAAAAAAGCATCGGTTTCATTATTTTTTGATCGGCAAAGCGCAAACATTTTTGAATGAACCAGCAGTTTTTTTTTTTGTTCAAGATATCACAAGTACTTTCATAAACTGGAAGCATGCCAATGATTTCAATTTCAACCGGTATAAGAGGAGAAATGAGTGTCTCATTATTTGTGTTTTATAGAGAAAACTGTCAGTAGTTACGTAGGTAAAGATTCCGGCTTTTAAAGCGATCGATATCAAGGCATGACTGACTTTAATGGTGTCTAGTATAAAAGACTTTAATGTAGATAAGATAAGCTCGATTTCAAAATTCGTTTATTCATTTATATACATATTATTTACATTTTCCTCTCAATTTATTAATGAACAAAAATATCTACTATATACAAGGATTAAGAAACTAAAAAATTAAATAACTAAAATAAGAATAAACTATAAAAGGGCGTCAAAAAACTCCTCCCCAACGCTGTCAGCTGGTAATGTGCCCAAGAGACTGGCAGCATTGCCACGTTGTATGGCAATACTTAACCTCTGGCCAAAGTAAAAGCCAGCCCTTGGGTCACGTGAAGCATTTACATTTTTAAATATTTTTACAAAATTATATAAAAATACAAACATTTTAAAATATAAAAAACTAGTTGTCCCGCTAACTTCGTCTGCGTCACATTTTCCTCGTTTTCGCAACATTTTTCATTGCTGCTCCGCTCATATTGGTCGTAGCGTGATGATATATAGATCTAAACCATCCAGGGAGCCACCCAAACGCATAAAAAAAAATCATTCAAATCGGTCCAGCCGTTTAGGAGGAGTTCAGTGACATACACACGTACAGTATAATTATATATTTAAAGATAGTAGCCAGCCCACCGGCATCGGGAACAGGGTCCGGGCTACCAGAAGTACTGCTTTCTGAATCAAGCCCTTGATCCAGCTGCCTAACGAGAGCCTCAGAGCTCGATTATTATTATAACTGATGCATTGCATAATGCGCCTATACCTACCTAACTGTCCTGTACAGCGTCCGTACCATGACGGCTTAAAACATTATTCATCATCATCATCATTTCAGCCGAAAGACGTCCACTGCTGGACATAGGCCTCCCCCAAGTGTCGCCACATTGACCGGTCCCGGGCGACTCGCATCCAGCGGATCCCCGAAACCTTCACCAGGTCATCCGTCCACCTAGTGGGAGGCCTTCCAACGCATCGTCTCCCGGATCGCGGTCGCCATTCCAGAACTTTCCGGCCCCATCGGCCATCTGTTCTGGGAGCAATGTGCCCTGCCCACTGCCAATTAAGTTTGGCAATTCTTCGGGCTACGTCGGTAACCTTGATTCTCTTGCGGATGTCCACATTTCTGATTTGATCACGCAAGGAAACTCCGAGCATAGCTCTCTCCATTGCCTTTGTCAAAACATTATTGTGCCATTCCTATTCCAGAGTGGGAAAGAGATGGAGCTGGACGACCTGTATAGCTCTATCTCAGTCATGGTACGGACGCAGGACTATGAACCACGCACGTTCTGAGAGCAGTGATAATGAAATCTTTCTTTCTTTATCGTGTGGTTAGTGCCTTTCAAATGTCAAAGTTTTTATGCCGCCTATGGGCCTCTGACTTAGCTTTTCATGCCTTTGAGAAATAAAACACAGGTATATTCCTGTCTCGGTTTCAACTCTACGACACGAAAGCCCGGGCCAACCATGTTTCACAGCGATTTAAAGATAAAACGTTCATTTAATTCTTCAATAAGCATTTTTTTAAACCTCTATGTTATCAGCTATCAGCTCATACCAATGGACTATACAGGGTGTAACAGAAAGCGTATATACATACTTAAGGGTGTGGTACAGACCATCAAACTGAACATGTTTTTCTATCGGACAATCATACTAATGGCGAAAAAATTATCTGCTCCTCATACAAAATTTCAATACCCATTCGACCCTAATGTATGGGGCAGCTAATATTTTTTTCGCTATTACGATGTTTGTCCGATGGAGAAACATGTTCAGTTTGATGGTCTGTAGCTGTATATACCTTTCCGTTACATCCTGTATAAGAAACAGCATTTGAAATAAATAAAAATGTTGTGTTGGTAACCGACATAAAAAGTAATATAACGTAGTACCTACTCGTAGTAACAAATTAAGGTAGACTAGGACTCAGGAATTCTCGGGATAAGCCCATAAATAATTCAGGACATGAAAAGGTAGGTAACCTTACTTAGTACTTGTATATACCTGCTTAAAGTACGAATTATGTATATGATGAGAAAAAAAATGTCTAAGAAACGTTCCCTTTCCCTTATGCTCAAATATTTTTATGTTATAACTTTTGCATACAAAAGATGTTATCGCTTTTCATTCATCATTTTATTACGTTATACATACTTACGAGTGTGTAGCAGATAGGTAATTGCCATTTTGAAACATTACGCTGATACTTTATGGGCACCTTTTTCTATTGTATTCACCTTTTAAATTGCCTCTCGAAGTTATTGGGCAAAGGAATAATGCCTGCTTTGCTGAAGAGCCAAAGATGGGCACACAACAGAAGTTGTTGTGGTGTTCACTATTTACACTAGTTAGGGTTTAGAATAAAACCACCAAATTATCAGTAAGAAGATGAATGCTTAAAGCTCACGCTACGTTTATTATAATATCACATCTGTAACAGTAAAAATACGCCTTTAAGATACGCTTATAATTTCTACTCATTTTTCCGAGGTGACATCATAAGACATGGTTTACAAGTATTTGTGTTATTCATCCATTTCTCCACCACGAATTTTCTCAGCCACGGAGTCTGGATTTCTGCCCGGTTGATGGCAATAGGCTCGCCCCCTAGCACATGGGACTTAAACATAACTGGCAAAATGTAGGTGTACTATAATTGGGTACACCTCCCTCTGCCTAACCATACGGGAATGACAAATTTGATGTTATATTGTGTTAATCCATTTATCCATAGCCCATAAAAATCCTTCAGATAACTCTTAAGAGCGTTTACACCTTACGGCATTTCATACAAAATTTCAAGTCGTGATTTTCCGAAATGACTGAAACGATTTCAATGAAACTTAATTTTTCGAAAATGTTTTTCAGTAACTTTTTAAACATATGTATCCTGCTTATGCGTATGAAGTTTCATAAAGAATCGATTCAGTCATTTCGGAAAATTAGGACTTGAAAGTTTGTATGAAATATCGTAAGGCGTAAACGCTCTAAAACCCAAACCAATAAATACATCACAACTAAACAACGAATGATTGTTACAACTAACAAAGGTGAGCCAGCACTTTAACGCGCCATCGCATACCCATAAGCCTCACTAAGTACTAACACCATTTTATTACCCACGGATGGCCCTTCTTCAAACAATATCCCTTTGTTCGCCTCACCTCTTACCGGTTTAATGAGACTCTGACCGTCCCGTCACCACTCATAAATTATTGAAAGGCTAATTCTATTTACGCTACACGGTAGCTAGCGCCCCTGCCGTTCCAAGCCTTTGAATGCGTTTACGATAAGGACCTCTGCGAAAGCTTGTTGCCCTAGTACTTATGACCGTTGATACTTGATAGCGTGGGTGGGGCAAAGGTGTAGTGAAATAAATGTGCTGTCCTGTATAGATATAAAGTTATCTCGATCGCATAGATTCGTTCACAATCTAGTATGCGTAGCTGAGTTCCGGCTACTTGTCGAATTATGTTGCAAATTATGTGATTTTGCAGGTTTTGTTCTCATTTCCAGTTGGCTAGGTCCAGGTGAAAGCGTCAACTGTAATCAAGTGTTTTTAAGATCCAATATCTTAATAACAGGAGAATTACTTCTTATTCTTCTTGTCGTATCGATGTGAATTTCATATTACACATTTTGGCCCAGCAGAATAACGCCTCTTAGCGTTATTCATCACCTCTTTTCTTGGTGATGAAGAGATATAAATAAACAACTTGCACAAGTCTGTTCGATTCGAAATTTGAAATCTTATCACTTGTCACCATGGGCCACCAGGGGGGGGGCAGGCTGCACTAGCTCTCTCCCCTAGACCGGAATTAAAAAAAAAAAACTTGCTTTGATGGGGGGAAGCCTATGGTCAGGAGGACACAGAAGCGGGACAGTCAAGGCTAAGAAAAAATAATATAAGTTTAAAAAGCATGAAATACATTATAATTTAAATTAAAAAAAAAAACCGACACAAAAATCCTTTAAAAAAACAAAAAAAAATAATCGGAGCATCGTAGCGTAGAGGTAGAGGATTTTTGTTTCGAGGGTATTTAATTTTTTAGGAAATCAAATTCCAAGCCACCTAGGTACCTACCTGTGTTGTTGTAGTCCAACATTCAACACTATAGTATGTTTACCGCCGATATGAAACCAAAATAAATTAAATGTTTCTAAATAGAATAGGTAACCGAAGAAAACCATGTGCGTTTCATCTCGCAGTGCCGACAAAGGTCAAATGGGGAAACTTGGTACGCACAACGGCCAACCAAGCAATGTTTTCCAAATTAAGCTGATCCCTCTTTGTTTGGAAAGCTCATACAAAGCGAGGTCAGGTTATACTGGATATGTATAGATTGATGTATCGCTGTGTGTACTGTCACAATTATCTCTGTAAACACTGGAAATAACATTAAAGTTCTTGTTGCGTGAGAAAACACTGAGTCATCAATTTTAAATCAATATCATATTGCATCGACATAAAATGACCTTCCGGAGCTTTGATGCAATGGGTTTTATAGAAAAATATAGTAACTAATTTGTAGTAGATGACTATGGAGAAGTTTCATGATGTTGATAGTACCACATTTAGATACTTAAATCGTTAAATTTCTAAACGCCTAGTTGACGCTTCCCGTGACCCAAGGGCTGGGTTTTACTTTGGCCAGGGCTAAGTTGCCATTCAACGTGGCAACGCCGCCAGTCTCTTGGGCACGTTACCAGCTGACAGTGTTGAGGAGGAGTTTTTTGACGCCCTTTTATAATTTGTTGTTATTTTAGTTTTATAATTAAAACTAAAATAACAACATATAACTAGATAATTCTAGTTTTATGTTTAGTAATTAATTTATATTTAGAAATTAGTACTTTAATATATTTGAATAAATCTGCTCAGTCTTAAATCGAATTAAAATATAGATCAAAACTAGAAAAACTGCGGAATACGAGTCGAAAGAAAAAAACTTATAATACACTGTTTTGGGCGTTGTAACTTTAAATCCACAATAATTATGTGAGTGCTGAAATAAAGGAATTTAATTTTCCAAGTTAGTACCTACCTAACTAATGAGATAATGTGCCATTCGACGTGGCTTCTACGTTGATGACTTTCTTAGTGGAGAGGATACCATATCTGAAACTGTTGAAATTTAAAAAAAAAAGGTACATTCGGTTCTATCATCAGCAAAATTTAATTTACGTAAATGGCGATCAAATCATCACGTAACTTTCTAGAGATACTTTAATGATATTCTCACATTTTTTGTTTTGATTTTTATAAACCTAATCCAACAATAAAAATGGAAAATCTTTCTCCTGGTTATTTCTATTTTTTCTAAAGGACGTTACGCTTTGTAAGCACAAGTGTGACAACAACAAAGGTATTTATTATGATATCAGAACAAACAAGTACCCACGAACCTAATTTATAGTTTCGCACCCACAAACAAGATAGAACGCCGGCCTATAATAACGTCAATACCTTCGATTCGTGAGTCGACCTGCTTACGGCCCGATACCTTTAGCAGCCCTTTATCAGGCCAAACAATGGCGGACCGTAATAACCGGTGCCCTTAGGCCCGCCCGTATAATAACTATAAATTGGTGCCTAAACCCAGCAGATAACTGGTGCCACGATAAGGACACAATGGCCGATCACAAGAAACACAAAGTGAAGACAAAGAGTGTAAAGGCGGACTCCCAGTTCCGAAAGCTTTTTAGACATTTCCCTCCTTTGTAGAAGTTCGCTTTAACAGTAAAGTGTCTCTGTGGAAACAACATCGTTCATTCGCACAGAAATAAAACCCTCTTTATCTTAATGCATTTCGTTCAATTTACTCAAAACAATGGTTTCAACAAAACCGTGTTGTGTTGCGTCTAAACTTTCAGCTGTCTTTGTTAGACTCAGCGTCTACTGCATGTTCGGATATACAACGGTTTGTGTCAAAGGGGTTTCTCTGCTCTGGAAATATACACCTTCAGCTTCAAATATTTTGAAAACTTTATGGCAAGGGTAAGACAGTTATATAAATATAACGCTTTACGCTAGTGTAAATGAAAGCTGTTATATCTACAAACGACGATTTCTCGGTGATAGGTAGAAACAAACTGTTTAATCTCAAAGCAAAATCTTCTTCAAATAATAAATACATCAGCAACCAAGCAAACAAAATCATAAAACACATTCTAAGCGACAAAGATTTTCATCAAACTCGTAAAAAAAACTGGAATTATATATTCGGGTGCTATTTCTAGTTTTCTACGAAACGTTCCAAATTGTTTCCTTAGAAGCCCGTCGATGTAACCGGAGACCGTCGGGAACTCGGGAAGCGTCGCCAGTTGCATCTTAATGCACTATAAGACCCACCAAACACCACTTACTGGAAACACGATCGTATTATTATGCGTCTCGTGATCTTATCTGACATATGGAGACGCATCGAATTTGATATTACAAGCCATTGATATCACAAGTTCCCAT
This sequence comes from Cerastis rubricosa, assembly GCA_949152445.1. Classification (NCBI taxonomy): domain Eukaryota; kingdom Metazoa; phylum Arthropoda; class Insecta; order Lepidoptera; family Noctuidae; genus Cerastis; species Cerastis rubricosa. The sequence continues at coordinate 10,303,621 of OX424526.1, read as the reverse complement.
TTGTCTGTTGATTCTTTTACGTACAACGAAATGGTTTAAGTTGTGCATTCTTGTCTTTATCTTTTAACGGTGAATTTGGAATGTGGACTGCGATTGGATGTTCAAAAAGTATGACCTTTTCTTCTTCGCCTACTTACTCATGATGATCATGATTCCTTTTGAGTACCGACATTTTGGCTAGGGGTTTTTCATTTGTTAAAGTCTCATCTATCCTTTCGAGTAGGTTCTTTTTGGCTAGATGTTTTTCATTTGCTAAAGTCTGTGTTTCGATGGAGTATATACAACAACTACAGGCATACATGGCTGCATTTTTTTTTCCTTATTCTGTCCTACATCTGGGTAAAGCCCATTCCTTTCCAACTCTCTCAGTGTTTTACCTTCAATAAGCACAAATATATTGAATAAATAGCAGCTGCCGCGGCTTCGTTCGCGTTAAAAATTTTGACGGATTTTAGGGGTATGAAAAATAGATGTTTGCATATTCTCAAACCTACCCGATATGCACACAAAATTTCATACAAATCGGTTCCGCCGTTTCGGAGGAGTTTGGAAACAAACACCGTGACCCGAGAATTTTATATATTAGAAGAGATAATATCCTGATGGTCTTATGTTTCGCCTGTTTTAGACCATCATGTTCCGGTGGAAACAATTACGAGTGAAGTCTGGAGAAAACTTCACATAATTTTTGATCAGCTAGCAGCTGTTTATTATACGTAAGTTACAGTTTAAGTCACAATGCATCTCCAAGCCAAGGTTAGATCAAGTTCAAACAACCTTCGAAACCGCAACAAAAAACCTCACTCAACAACTTACCACAAGGTTCTTACCTCCATCCCTGTCTACCCTGCCTGTGTGACGAGGGCTCGGGAACTCGCGAATATTTTAATAAAAAGTAACTCAAACACTCCACACATGCCTGCATTATTTAAATTGCTCCACACTACTAGCGGAGTACCTGCCTGACCCATATTCGCCAATAATTCTTTATTCAGTGATCAGTTTATGATGCGGGTTCTCCAATATCATTTTATTGATGGCAGCTGTATTTTTAATATTAGATATTGTGAGGGAAGAATAAATTGGGATAATAAAGCTATGACTGTCATCGGCATCGTAAATTATGGTCTATATTGGCCGCGAAGATGAGAGATTACTAGAACATTTTTTTTTAGTCTGTACTGTCTCACCGCTGGGCAAAGACATGCCCAATTCCATCCATTAGTTCTTTTCTTGTTTTTCTTTGCTCTTTCTAGAAGTCATGAAGGATCAAACGATCGTTTGTCTATTAGAATAGCGGAGTGATTGTGTAGACATAACAAACGACATTATTCCCCAGTGGGGCGTATCGGTCGTCGCAGGACAGTCGCTCCCGTTCGCTCCCGTCGCTCCGGTCGCCGACGCCGGCCGACGGATGCAGCCTAATGACTTAAATGCAAATTCGACCATTCGAGCTTCCTGCACGTCGCACAGCCGACTACAGCTACACACATACCATTCCCTCCTTATAAGGACATATTTAGAAAAATAAAGCTCACTCTAGATACAAGTTTTTGTGCGCAACCAAGCCTTAATTGGACTTTAGCGGCTCCAACTATTTCATCAACATTTTTTCCGCGGGTTATTTAGTTAATTAAGAGCTTATCTGATATGAGTGATGTAGTTTTCGTACATTCCTCTCGTGTTGCATTAGACATGCTCATAAATCTGTTGCCGGAACCGTCGTTAAGGTGACTTATGTGTCTGAAATAAAACCAAAGAGTAGTTTCGCTTGTTTTTATTACTCGGTGATCGTTAACACAATATAAAGTACTATATTTTGGTTCAGTCGGGAACTTAAAAAAACAACTAAACGCTAAATTTTGGTACTAGACAACGCGTACTGTACCGGTGGTGTGCTAGAAGGTACATTATGATACATAACTATAAGGTTTCTAGTTTATTATCTTGTCACCACAAAGGTTACGTGTTCTATATGGCTAACTTATCTTATGGCTTATGCACCCATCGTTTATAAGTCATCCACGTCACTTAGACCAATTATACTTACTATGAATTTACTATATACACTCGAAAGCATAAAAAAAATATTAAAGGAACTTCCAAAATAAAATGCTTTTCATGAATTTCAAAAAAGGATTTTACTGCAAAACACTGGGTGCAATCTTTTTTTTATATCACAGGGCTTAGCGTTATTTTACACACTGAAAAATATACATACATTTATCGATGCTTATTTATCCATAAACTAATTTATGAGAGTAACATCGATTCTGAGATAGCTCTCAAATAAATGAGATAAATAAAAAAATGTACAGTCGATGACAGCGGTGTCTGTCAAAATATTATTCGCTTTATTTTTTCGCATCAATTTAATATTTCATCAGACCCGATGTCAGTGATCGTACAGCTAAGTAAAAAAAGTAATTCGTAAAATGTCTTTTTATCTACATATAAAGAAACAGCTCCATACACACTTCTAGCATACAATTCAGTATAAAGGACTAAATTGGAGTGACCTATTAACGTTATTGTCAAGAAACGATCAATCGCTTGTGTCGGAGCGTCTACACACTCCTGCACTCAATTGGAACTCGACTTCTGAACATTATACATTATGTATTACAAATTATATACACGACTACATACAATCCGCACCATTTAGTTACATAGGGATGATTTAAACTGGATACAATGTTTTTTATACAATTTTATTCCGTTTATACAATAGCTGCAAACGCTTATATTGTGTTACATTTGAATAGCTTTTGTTCAAATACAATAAAAACATGTTTTTTTTTATAAAACTGACAAACACAAAATGAAAATGCATTGATCATAAATAACGGTTGGTTTCAACAAAATTTACTAAATGCAGCATATAAGGAATATACAAACAAAAATGGCTCTGTTAAATACTTTTGTGAAAATAACAGGCAAGTTACAACAAATATTCGGTAAAAAAAACGTTTTAAAAGTCTGTCGTGACTTCGTACCGACCGTTTCAAATAGTTAAAAAACAAAACTCGCTTTGATACACAATTCCCTTATACTTTACAGTTGAAAGTGCTATTTTAACTTTAAATTTTGTTACTGTGGTATATATTGTTCAAAATAGCTCGAAGAGGATGGAATACGAAATGCACTCGGACTAAGAATAAATGCAAACAGTCGGTATAGACTTGTTTGTTGCAGTTTACTTTCGCTATTGCTGTTCGAATGGTATATTTCGATTTCAATACATTTGGTACATTGCCTTCGTGTGAAATAATAGAAAAGCTTTTTCCGTTCTTTTTCTGTTGCCAACGGAGAATTGAACGTGGCATTGTTTGTGCTAACATTCTTTTCTGTTTTTTTGACACGAGTATTCTCAGATACCGTATACATTATGGAGTATGTTCACAACGTTTTACTTATATTAAAAATATAAACTTAAAACAAAACCATAGAGCAGGAGGTATTGAGTAGACGTCACGTCTACAGTGTTTTGTTTCCAAAAAAAAATATCTATTACGCGAAACATGACGAGGATACAAAATATATAGCTGACGAACTCGACAATCAGCCTTTTAATATTTAGACATAAAACAAAAAATAAACTACAATAAATATAAAAAAACAATAAAAAAGATTGCAGAACTTCTGAAAAAGATTATGTTCTACAAAAAAAGAATGCATAAAAATCTACCTAATAGTAAACAACACAGAGAACACAATTGTTTTATTTACAGCTGCATAGCGACAGACTTACAGAGTACTTTTGACGCACTTAATGAGTAAATAGTCTTCTAATGATGGCTATAATTTAATTAAAATATAAAGTTATTTATTTTAATTAAGCGAAAAAACGATAACTCAACAAAAGTTTTGAAATATGTGAAAATAAGTACCTATCTCATTTTCAGTACTAAAGTGTGTGCGAGTTATTTTTTTTTGTATACATAAAATACTTATTATATATATTATGTCCCCACAAACATATAATTATTTTTGTTATTCATGTTTCAATCTGTCAGAAACAAAAAGGTCCGATTTTTTTTTTGTTTGAATTGCCGCTTTTTTGCTAACAAGGCCAGAATATTGCATCTGATTATTTATGCATATTTATCTTTTCCTTTTTAGGATATTTGTTTTTTTATTTTGATGTTTTTAATTAAACTATCGCCAAATTACAGACTTCCTTAACATAAAACTTAACCTCAAACTTACCTCATATGAGAACAAACATACATAGCACTCATTTTTGTTCTTTGGTCAAATTTTTAATGAGAATTTTATTGTTTTACCAATCCATATAAAAAAACGAGTAGAAAAAAGACCCGACTTAATAGAAATATACTAAGGGCTAATTTCACCAATGAAACTGGAGTTGATCAGCACATCTAAATCCCTATATGAGATTTCAGTGTCAATATTACAAAGCAATGCGAAGTTTGTCTCTTGTAAATTTTAACGTTCCAAAAAATTCCGATTACCAGCCTAATTTGAATAAATGATTTTGCGTTCAATGATGACACTGACAGCTCTTAAAAGAAGTTTAAATTTGTTGTTCGCATTCACTTTCTTCAGTGAAATTCCACTTAGAAACAAAAACCCTTTACATTTGATTAGGTACAGTAGCTCCACTAAATATAGATGCATTACAAAATCGACTGCACTTGAGATACCACCAGCCCTCAAGAATGGCAAATGTATTAATATTTGCGGTGCATACAATTCCGCACCTTTGTCTTTTGAACTCGACTGTACTTTACGTATTAATAATAGTATTCCCTTTGTTCGCGTCGGTACCGCTGGGGTTACACTAACGATATCGAATAGCGAACAGAGAGGGAAATTAAATATTACCAGGTGTTGCTATCGAGAATTCCCGAAGTACCGAATCATTCATATCCACGGAAAATGGGAGTATCGATGGAATACCTATTACAATTTTGTTCGATCAGCGCAAATGTAGCAGAAAATAACTCTACTATTCGTATAAATTATTCCACATTTTTGAGGTACCTGAGCAATTTGTTTCGATTATTATTACTTTGATACTAAGGTTTGGACTCCGAGGTAAGCATATAGTTCAGACTGTCTGATAGGCAGCCTTCTATAACCCCCCACGTCACATGCATCTTTATACTGGCTAGGAAGGGAATGACGCATGAGATGCCGACTTAAAGAGAAGAATGGACGAAGAAGAAATGCTCTGTCGACTTCAAATAAATTGGGATAAAGGAAGGAGAATTTAGATGATACCATGCATCTTATCAGGCTTGTAAATACCCTTTGAGAGATCGCAAGTGATCTTGAGTTTTTATAGGAACGGTTTAAAATGACAAGCTGTTAACACAAACACTGGTAAACGAAAACACTTTGTTTCTCTAAAGAAACAGGATCAAAATTCAATTGTTAAGTAATCACAATAACCTGAACGGCTACGTACGCTAGAAGGATCGGGGTCATTCCCATTCTCTCCCACAAAGTCGACACGATCAATCACCCGTTCCGATTCAATCACAAACAATCGCAATTGACCGCATCCGCATCTCTTTATATAATATGAGGAATAAGCTGGTTGGGAAATAAATTCGTACGTCATCGGACATACGAATTTATACCTTATGTCCTATGAACTGAATGTCTTCCTTGAGAATTGGAAAGAAGTAGCACAAAATCGTGACCGTTGGAAGGAATGGAGGGAGGCTTTTGCCCTGCAGTGGGACAGATGGGCTAGCTATAAATAATATAATGTTCCATGAGCTATGGGACAAAATAATGGTGCCATAAGGCGACGCAGCAGACCTCGTAGAAGATGGCGGGACAATCTGGACAAAAACAAGGACCAGTGGCCAACATTAGCCTTGGAGGGAACTAACTGGAAGTCATGGGGAGAGGCCTATGCCCAGCAGTGGGATAATGTAGGGTACCGGCTAACATTAACGCCACCAGACACGTCAGACTATAACAGCGCACCTCGGATACTTTACAACGTTTTACAACGAAGGTTTAATGTCCAAAATTGCGAATCTCTAAACCACTCTGAATCTTGGCAATAAAACCTTCGCAGACGAACCTCTGAAGGGTTTTTCTGAAAAATATTACTAACGATAACACTATAGCTACACTTCGTTGGGTTCAACCTAGATGCATTACCTACCCTGTATCTATCAAACGTCAACATTCATTCAACAATATAGAACAACATTACATACCCACTACAGATACATTTATAATATATTGTATGTAATTATGTATGGTTAACTATAAGGGATGGATTTAGAGCGCATTTTACAAAATTAAAAATAAAATATAAAATTGCCAAAGAAAGTAAAAAAAAAAGTAGAATAAAGTTCTAAAAATTTTTGAATATTTTTTTATAAATGCACGATGACGATTAATAAAAATTAAATAAACTCATTTGTACAGTGCGATCGTAATCGATTCCGTTACGCTCTGAGAAATGTACTTATCGCGTTCTAATAGTATTTACATGGTCTGAATGAGACCGATGAATAAAAAATAAATTCTTTATTCAATTTGTGTCGTTATCTATGACTAGTGTATGCACTAGGGTGGTGACGTCACAGGTGGCCTGCACTCGAGGTCCCGAGGAGTCGAGGCAGGTTACTTGCCTTTCGCCTTCTCAGTGGTGGCGTCCTCCAGATTGCTGTCCCAGTCGAACTCGGTGACGCCACTGCGAGCCACCTCTCCCAGGTGACGCCACCGATACTCGAAATCCGTATCTCGTTTCTTCAATGCTTCGAATCTGTAACAAGTAATTAGGTCAGACTTGAACGACGCAGGTGTTGATACTACAGAACACGTACAACGTTCCACGCGCCCGCTACATATTCTATAAGCAAATATAATTTCTCCGGCAATCACAAAGCATTATACAGCTCAATTAACAACACAAACATACCCAGGATTCCTTAAATTGTACAAACATAAGCAAACCGAGCGCGGCTAAAATTCTCCCCGAGACAAAATTACTTTGACACAGTTAGCCAACTTTTGCTCGGTGCGAAGTATCGAACCATAGTGAAGAAATAAAAGAAATTCTATCGAATCAAGCGTGGGGTACCACAAACGTGCGGTATAAAGGGCACAGTTGATATCCCTTTAGATTAGAAACCCAATCTAAAGCGACGTTTCTCAACTTATATCCTCGGGGTCACGCCGACATGTCGAGGTCGGCCCATAAATATGTATCGTATGCGGACTAAATCTGGTCAAGCGTGAATTTTACGCACAAATTGGACTTGTAGAATAATGTTTAGTATTTAAATTTTAAACGCCATTTGACTGCTCGTGAAGAAATACATTAACATGGCATGGAGTTAAAACTAATTGTACTTTACTACGTGCGAACAGATGTACGCGTTGGAATCCCTAACAAAAGGGTTTTATTAGCACCCCCGATATGGAACCCTAGAACCTTTCACGTCGTTTAACCACATTATTAGTGAGCCGTGCGAGACGTAAGACAGCCGATCTTTACTTGATAACATTTGGTTTGTGTAAATGTAAAAAATGTCGGTCACGCATTCGGCGAGACGCGGAGAGAGTCGGGTTTATAAGGAATTTCGTTTTATTCCAACGCCGGGTGTCGAACTACTAATAACGTTAACAAATAACGGTTTTTCTGCTATCAATGCGATACAAATATAGTAGGAGGGCGAGCTTAGTGTTATAGCTCCTCTTTGAAATTGGATTGCGATTGCTGAGCCGAGATTGGCGCCATGAAAATTTGGATTTTATGTAAAACTGGATCCGCGATGGAAATTGCGGGTAGCACTCAGGGCGGGAGAGAAATAGAATAGTGAGAGAGAGTGGACTATTTACTTTAACATGACCATAGAATCACGAAGTCGTAGAGTTGACAAAAGTGAATTGAGACACATTGTTTGCTTTGTCCTTTACAAACGTTGGTTTCATACGAGCCTTTGCTAATGAATACATAGTAAACATACCTTTTAAACATGAGGTTCTTGGCGAACTCGTAGAGTTCGAGGTCGAGCGAGTTGAGTCGCCTGATGTGTGCAATCTGCGCAGGCGAGAGTGCTGCCAGCGTGGCGCCGGACACCGTGGCGTTGTGCTGCGTAAATGGCACCGCGAACAGCAGGTTAAACGTCTCTTCGAAGACGTATTGAGATATCTGTGCGGAAGAGAATCTAATTAATTACTTTATTTAAAGGAAAGGAGTAGAGGTTAGGATCTTAAATAGTGGTGCTCTATGGATTCTGCCTGCCTCCATGGATAAAAAGCGTCATTAATAAGTTACTTGCTTTTGTCCGCGAAGTTATCCCACTGGATCGTTTTAAATACGGCCGATGACAGTCGGAGACAATGTAGCTTTCCATTGGTGAAAGACTAATACACTAACCTGTAGTGCCTTAAAATTACGTGCAAACTCGTAACCACCATCGTTTTCATTTTGATAACGAGCTGTTTGATCAATGTTTTTTTATCTAACAGACGAATTCATCGCGAAGAGTACATTAATTCATTTTGCTGTCCTTTCAAATCTAAAGTGATTGTGATTAAGACTGCGTTACGGATTAAGGGCGTAAGAGGCTTGACGCACCCCTTTTGTCGAATAAACAAAAATTCTTACCAGCCCCTTCGTGTCTGTCAGAAGATGCGATTATCCTCGACAGGGGGTATTGGGGTGTTCAACTTCAAACATGCAAGTCTAACAAACTTCCTCGAATTTGCCAGGAGACATTAAATAATTATGCCATTCAGATGGCTTCATCGACGTCGGTGACTGTCAAGAATTGTGGTAATTGGTTGTCGTGGTATGGGCTTGTGATGCAGAGGAATATTATAAAATATCTATCTATCCAAATATCTTTCTTTTGCTGTGCCCGACAGGGTCCACGATTGTTTCTTTTGTTAAATGTTTACCAACTAAGCCTACATTGTGGAATGCAATAAAGAATTGAGTATTGAGTATTGAATTAAAAAAATGTCGTGAGGAAAGTTTTGAGTATGAATGTGGATGGTTATAAGAAAGACCAAAGAAACGATGGATGGACTATGTGAAAGATGATATGGCAGGAGGTGTCTGATGAGATGATGAGTAATAAAGAAGTATGGAAGAAGAAGACATGCTGCGCCGACCCCAAATTAACTGGGATAAAGTCAAGAGAATGATGATGAGATAGCTTCATTGAATGTTCAGTAAACTTAATAAAAATTCAGTCATTCACTCACTCACTGAGAGAAAGCCTAAACCAGGTCTAGTAGAACCAGCTCAAAAGTTGTCAATGTTGCAAGAGTTCTTTAAACGAAAATGAGCACTAGGGAAGGAATTCGGAAAATTAATACCCCTTGTGCCTGAAATGCCATCGGGGCACGGCTTCTCATGACATAAAATCAAGCTTTGAAAAACTTGAAAGAAACTAACTGTAGTATACAGTGTACTTACACCGTTAGTTTTTCCTAACTCAAGAAAATGTTTTATGTTTCTGTCGCCTGTTACGAAATGAGCCTGTTGGGAAATGTAAATGTAGGTTTTGTTAAGTAAACAGGGCCATGCGCCATGTTTGTTGAGTCATAATTAACGTTTTTATTAAGTTTGGAAATTCCACAGAGAATTTGGATGTAAGCTAAGGCCACATCCAATATTTTGACTGTGTACAAATATATCAAGGGACTTTCGAGTTTTAATGACTTTTGTAATTTCATAACACACACAACATATCATCAGTCCTGTAATCCCTGATAGATTAGGCAGAGGTGTACTTAATATTACTTAAACATAAGTGGTGAACTGTAATTTTAATTGTTACGTTTTGTAAATAAATCTATATACTAATCTATACTAATATTATAAAGCTGAAGAGTTTGTTTGCTTGAACGCGCTAATCTCAGGTTAGTTTGCTTGAACGCGCTAATCTCAGATACTACTGATCCGATTTGAAAAATTCGTTCAGTGTTAGATCCATTTATCGAAGGAGGCTATAGGCTATATATCATCACGCTATGATCAATTGGAGCGGAGCAGCAATGAAAAATGTTGCGAAAACGGGGAAAATGTGACGCAGACGAAGTTGCGCAGAACAGCTAGTATTTGATAAACGTTGTATTGTATGTTTGTTATTTTTTTTTGCACGTCATGGCCCAGCAACAATTTTTAATTTTTTTATTTAAATGTCCATGAAAATAGAGGTCGAGTCTATTGCCATCAACCGGATAAATCCAGACTTCGTGGCTGCTACTGCGAAACTCACATCATCACCATCAGGCTATAATGTTCCCACTGCTGGGACACAGGCCTCCTCTCAATAAGAGGGAGTGGGCTGTAATCCACCACGCGGGCCCAGTGCGGGAAACTCCTACAACAAAACCCAAATACACTTTGCTTGATCTGAGAATTGAAATCAGGACCTAATGGTGATCAGTAGCGTTTGCAACCACTATACCAAAGATTTTTTATTTCTATCGTCAATTTGTACTACTGTTTTCAATTGACGGCACGGTTGGCGCAGTGGTTGAGAGATCGACTGCTGCGCTGCGTGTCGCGGGTTCGATCCCCGCACGGAACAAATATATGTATGGTCTATGGTCTACAGATAGTTGTTCCGGGTCTGGCTGTTTGTGTTTGTTAGTTTAAATGTTTGTAAACGCACCCACGATGTATGAGAAATTCATAGTGGTGCAAAGTTAAAAAAAAAGGAAATTGCTATCGTTATCCATTATGTCAACTCCATTTATTTCCAATAGATGAATTGTAACTCTTAGCAAAACGAAAAATAAACGTAGAATAATATTGGCAGTTTGCTTGGATCACTTAAATAAATATTTGTTTGTCAAAGCCTCTAGGTATGCTTAACTCTATGATCTTCCAACATAATGTTGTCGTTTCAAATAGACATGTTATTGTAACAACGCCTGTCGACATAATAATTGGTATATAGTATACCATCTGTTCACATAAGTTATGGTTAAGATGATAACCAGAAACATGTTTTTTTGTCCTTAGATGAACAATAACAATGATAGCTCGTGGCTTAATAATAACAGTCGTACGTGTCCATCTTCAAGGTTAAGCACTGCTTGCCGAGGTCGGGCCGTGGATGGGTGACCATTCATTACATATCGAGTTTCCTTCATGCCTCGGACAGCATGCTAAGCGCTGGTCTCGGCTATTATTAACCCCCGACCGAAAAAGAGGGGTGTTATAAGTTTGACGTATGTATCTGCGTATTTGTGTATCTGCGTATCTGTGTATCTGTGTGTTTGTCTGTGGCATCGTAGCTCCTAAACGGCTGAACTGATTTTGATAAAATTGTTTTCATTTGAAAGGTGTTTTAATCGAGAGTGTTCTTAGCTATGTTTCGAGAAAATCTGATGAGCCGTTTGAAGGTCATCACCTCTTTTCTAGTTGATGAAGGAATATAAACTTTTACGGGTCTGGTCGATTTCGAATTTGAAATCTTGTCACTTGTCACCATGGGCATCGCCAAGGGAGGGGGGGCACACCCCCCCCCATTCCCCTTAATGCTCGGGATTAAAAAAAAAAAACTTTCCTGTTTTTAGCGAGAAGATGCGCAACACCGACAAAAGTGGAAGGAATGGGAGGAGACCTATGCCCAGGAGTGGGACAGTCAAGGCTAAGAAAAAATAATATAAGTTTAAAAAGTGTGAACAAATAATATATTGAAAATTTTAAAAACCCCCTAGTTTATTTTTGGATTTTTAGAGGTTCTTTACTGTCGGGGTTTTTTTTTTATACATCTTTGAAAGATGTTACGGGTACTCAGCAACCAGAATTTCCAAGTGGTATGGTATTTTTCAGTTACTGGTTTGTGGAGGTCAGATAGGCAGTCGCTTTATAGCGAGGGTGATGGTATTCAGTTGCATCTGGTTTTACCAAAAGCAACTAGAGAAAAATAGAAAAGAAAAGGAGAAAAGGCTAGGCAGATGATGATAGGTATAATATGTGTACATCTGTTACCATAAGTTAAACTAGCTTTATAATATATTGATAACCAGAAACATGTTTATTTGTCCTTAGACAAATAATAGCAATGATAGCAACATTCTTGCGCACATATTGATAAATTATTAGTTAATTACGCATGCATGTCCTTATGCATAACTACTTTATTGCATTATAATTCAACCTTCTTAGTTTAGTGTCAGTCATAGACAAGGTAGACGTTTAAAATTCAAGCTAGACTCTTCTCAAGATCCTTTGCGTTACTACGAAATATTCATGAAGAAGAAACCGCAGCAAAGTATGCATTTTAAGTTTATTCATAACCGCGTTGGTGTTATAGACGTAAAAAAGTAAACCGTGTTCGTAATTTAATTTCCAAATATGTGTGGGGAGAAACACTTTTAATAATATACAATCACGCCTGTAATCCCAAAAGGATAGTGCAGAAGTGTTCCTACTAGGACACCCACATTTTGCCAATTATTTTTAACGCATCGTTCACACCGCTGTCCGCCACATCATTGTCCGCAGCCGACTTTGAGTATGCTCACTGTATAGAGGTATTATAGAATGCGTTTAGTCGGTTAAGTGTGAACGAGAAGTTAAATAGGTACACTGTGAAACGTTAAATGCGCAAAACCTGAAAATAGTTTGATCAGAATAACGAGCAGAATCAATTGAACCACTTTTTAATATAGCCCACATTTTTTCAAAAAATCTTCATTAAAAATGTTGCCCTGTCTATTTGTTCATAGGTCAAGCCATAATGTGAGACACAAATGTTTGTCGTCCAATTTAAATTTTCTCATACGCGGGAAAAGAAAGAAAGAAACAATCAGAATTTCCAGTAAAACTAAAACAGCACACAAAACCTTTACGTTTTTTTTTAATGTTTTTTTTCTCGCAGAATTAGGTCAATTGAATTAAAAATCATTTGGGGTGTCTGAGGTTTTGCGCATTTAATGTTACACGTTGTATATGGAAAAGCAGCGGCTAACAATACGTTTGGTCTGAACAATGCTTAAGTCCCATGAATTAGTGGCGAGCCTATTGCTATCAATCGGGCACAAAACCAAACTCCGTGGCTGCTTCTGAGAATTCCTGACGGAAAAACCCAATAACACTTTGCCCGACCTGGGAATCGACTCCAGGACCTCATGCTAAGCAGTCGCGCTTGCAACCACTAGACCTATGAGATAGTCAACAACTTTAATATTCACCTCATGAAGCTCAGTTTGTGTCACAATTTCAGCCATATGTATGACCTTTCAATAGTATGGGTACTTCATCCCAAAATCAAATCTTATTTACACTAGCATATTTTTGCACGCGTAGCATGACCACTGTAGAGACGAGTTTGTTCTACGGAAGGATCGACATGACAGATGGACAATGACAATTTGTCAGTTTGTCAATTCTACCGTCGACGTAACCCGTTTCTACGGCAGTCATGCTACGCGTGCTGGTGGCCTACCATGACGTCTTAAAGCAGTATTGTTTTAATATTATTCCAGAGTGGGAAAGAGAAAGCGCTAGACATACTCTATAGCTCCGTCTCTTTCCCACACTGAAAGGTTAAAAGAATACTGTTTTAAGACGTCATAGTAACCCCCTAGGGCTTGAATAGACTTAATCACCATCATCCACAGTCCGAGTTCCCCTACTGCTGGTTATAGGCATCTCTTTGCTTGTGCCAAGCTCCACGTTCTTGTGCTCGCCTCATCCAGGATATTCCCGCGATGGCAAAGATATCGTCTACCCTAATAAATCTACATATACATATACAAGGTGTTGTTTTGCATCCTCGTCAAATTCTAGGAGGTAACTATGCTAATGATTCTCGACCCGAATCAATAATAAAATGAGTAGGTAATTTTCATTTTTTTATTTATTTACTGAAATCGGTAACTGTGAACCACCTGTGTTTTGAACACGGGCCGTCTGATTCCCGCCTTATAACGTCGCTTACACACAAACAAAAAACCTCATACGTTTTTTCGATAATTTTATAATCCCTAAACCACGTTAAGGGGGTTATTCTGAAATATTGACAAACTTAAACAACAAAAAAACGCAGTGTTTTTTAATAATTTACTAGGTACCGTAATTTATATTGATTATTTATGTCTTTTGTGACAACATCCTGAATTTTGACGTGGATGCAAAACAACACCTTGTATATATATATATAAATTACGTGTAACGTTGTTTGTCGGGGACGGACTTTTAGACTACTTAACCTTAACCGTGTGCAGTTTGATCCAACTTGAAAGATAGGATTTCTTACATATCAATTTATAGTCGCAATATTATTTTATTGCAAATTAAGTCACAATTATCTATTAGCTCCAAACGATTCTAACAGAGGGCGGTATCTGTTGACTGGATTGAGTAAGTATTCAATAGATGGCACTGTATAGGAGTGGAGCAGCAATGAAAAATATTGCGAAAACGGGGAAAATGTGACGCAGACGAAGTTGCGCGGGACAGCTAGTAGACTTTATGTCCTATGATTTACAAATAATGTCAACTATTTCGAAAGGGTCAAGACATAGAACATAATACCGCTTGAATTAAACAACTGTATATTAAGAAAACCCTCTAAAGTAAATGTTCATTCTTCATACTGAACCCTACTGCGAGTAAGTAATAAAGTAACCCCATGACAATGTAGTAAAAGGATTCTATTAACACTTCATTTCCGACTTCCACTCTTGTCACCTTGTACTCAAGTCTTAACCCTTTTCTTTACAACGTGGTATAAAAATGCTACTTCAGTACACGCTTTTATTTAGCTGCACTGGTTAGGTTAAGGTGGACTCTTACAAGCTAATTCTGTATAAAGTCTTCGTAGCCTATCTTGATGGAACTTTGTATGTAGGTATACTGAACCTGTTCAGATGACAATAGACTTTTTAGGAAATTATTAACTAATGGTGCAGAATCACCGTCGCACGAGTGGACTCTAGTAGTAACTGGTATTATCTTAAAATCTTATGTTTACGTTTCACGCTACATTCAGTAGCAGAACGCCTAAACATTATGGTTACGGTCAGCTAAAATTATTTCATAAATTTCATCAAAAATAGTTCGGCGGATAAAACGTGAAAATTTACTATGTATTTCAGGTTCCCTTTAAAGGGTTATTCTCATAACAGTAGCTATAGTATCGTGTTTAATTGTTTCACGTTGAACGTATTTCCTTACGGCGCCTGACGGGTTTCAGTTAAACTTGACAGTTAAGATTGATTAGCTGCCAGCCATTAACTTCTAGTACTGCCCACAAAACAATACGGAATGACGTAACTAATTAAATGTGGCTTAAATTATTCTAACTTTATTATTTTTCCATTCTCAGCACACAGACACATTTTTATCTATTGAACAGTTCATTTCTCATCTCTGAAATGCATTGTCTGCTTTTTACATCAAAATAATCCAACTAGACAGTTTTTCATAAAAATAAAGAACACGAGCAAAATGCACGGTTACACAAGCAAAACACATCCGAATAAAAACTTTTTAAAACTCCGCTTAAAATGATAAACCGTTTACCATAAAAATTATCTCAGCTGCAATAATTTAAAGGACGCGTTTAAACGCTCTGCATGCTCGTAAAGGTGCTTAGTAGTGGTGTTACTTGTTAGTTACATCATGTACGGATCACTACCGGTGCAACCTAGTTTCAGGTTCCCTGAAACGGGTGAAACCCGGGCGTTTAAGAGGGAAGCGACATGGTAGGCCGCGAAATGCAATTTTGTTTTATGCATTTTGCAGGACTGTGTCAGGCTGTATCATCATTTCAGCCGAAAGACGTACACTGCTGGACATAGGCCTCCTCCAAGGTTCGCCACATTGACATTTTGGGGGGTTTTGCCATAATCGCCACGCTTGGCAGGCGGGTTGGCGATCGCAGTACGGTTGTCACAAGAGCACAGAGAACGCTGCTGCCCGTTCTCTGGTAAGTCCCTTAGTCGCCTCTTACGACACCCACGGGATGATATGGGATGGTGCTATTCTTTACGTCCGACACCATACAGAGCCGACACCATACAGAGCAGGCTGTATGTCAAACAAAATATAATTTACGACCGTAACACGTATGTTATTATAGAATTATAATCATGAATATGACCCCCTCAGTTCATTTAATCCCATTCAATGACTATTTCATGAAAAAAAACATTCAATGGGATTAAATGAACTTAGGGCGCCATATTGATGATTTTAATGATAATAAATCCGTAAAGCCATATTTGTCACGGTCGCAAATCATACTTTAATTATCATACAACCCGAAACTGTCCAGAAAATTCCAAAAAGCGTAAGAAAATTTAAATTTCGAGGCCTACTAACATAAACCATAGTCACACCTCGGGGCACGGTACATAAGTCCGGCCTCACCTTCAGTGGAAGCCCGTGGAAGCCTTAAGAGGTTTCATGCAACAAAATGTCAGCTAACTACGTATTTTAGTTTCGTGAATATCGACGAAAATATTTATAGACTTGTAACCTTTATGAGGGGAGGGCGGAGTTTAAATTGAGTTTTAGTTGTTCGTCTATGTACATATATGGTGCCGTAATTGTTCTTATCATTTTTATGTCATTACAGCTCTGCGCTTTAGGTCCAGAAGTCCTGTAAGAATAACAATGAAAGATTATTGCAGTAACTAGTTTTCGTGTGCAGTTTCATAAAATCTTTATAAATTATAGCATGTGTTAAAAGTCGTTTTAGCGTTAAAGAGTAACATCTACCTTGACAAACTTTCATGTTTATCATATTTGTTAGATAAGAAGAAAAGATACCCAAAGTGGTTAACAAATCGTATAAGTATCATTTAGACGGTTCTGTTTTAAATCAGGCGTAAACAGCATGCTGTAAAGAGAACAAAATAAATCATGGCGTACTTTAGACATCATTGACATAGCACAAACGCAAGCTGTTTGAAGTCTACAGTATGCTTTTTGTCGCGCTATTTACAGCATGCTGGAGCGTCGTCTAAATGGGGCTAATGTTGTGAACAAAGGAAGAATTCATCTCTTGAAGGACCATAGCAGATAATTATAATACTTTTAACATAGGCATTCAGCGGTTTGCGACTTTATCAATGCCAAAAGAAGACATTTCTGTCATGCACCAACCTGCACTGGGCCTGCGTGGTGGATTACTACCCATTTTCTTTCATCAAGAAGAGGGGCCAGTGTCCCACTGGTGGGAAACTTAAAGGCTTATTATGCTTCTGCAATGCTGCATCATGTTTCGGAAACTCTGCCGTAGCCGATTGCCGACACAAAAACCGCCGTTCCTAAAAGCATCTTTTCAACTATCGCCCAAAAGAAGCCAAGATGCCTTTTACGACCCGTGGTTAAAAGAAAAAAGGTTATTAACTTCACGAAAAAACTCCAGTTAAACCATACTGTTTATAGATGAGCAATGAATATTCATTGGGACAAAGAACAGTGCGGGTTGGCCGGGGGCGGTGCGGCGACAAATGGCGTTGCAGATACGACAATGATTCAAGTGCAAATAATGGGCGAGCTTATCTCTGTGGGGTCACTGGACATAGAATAAGTAATACCAGTGGCATAACACGTGAGATTTGTGTTATGCATGCGTTGTAATTTCGCTTTTGTGGATGGTTGCGGTTATATACAGTTGTTTTTTTAGACTATGGGACAAAATAACGGAGAAAAATGCGACTACCAAAAAGTTCAAAATGCAGTTTTGGTTTGATTGTAAGCTTGCTCAGAAAAAGGTTGGTTTTCTAGATCGCGACCCGCCAGATGCTTATCAAAAAGGTTTATAATATTTACAGAAAAATATCAAATACAGTAACGGTTTATCTACTACGAGTATTATCGACTATTATCTGCGAATACCTAGAGGCGTTAACGCAGCATCACATTACGAAGCTTAGTTCCCAGTTCCCAACATTATCAACTATACTTTTCAGGCAAAACTCACATACTGCACTCCGGATAGGTACATTAGTGTGAAAGTTTAGCATTTTACATACACATATTGTTCAGTGAAGCGGGGAACATAACGTCGTACATGGCTATCACCCAGCCAGAAGGAAAATGGCGACTATTCGCCAGAAGTAAGATTAAAGACAAAATTACCATTTTCAGAATAGAATAACCGTAAAAAAGGATTAATACTCATTTATATACAGTAAGGAATTATAGATTTTATATCTTACATAGTATTTTTTGTCGAAGAAAGATGAGTGTTCGGAATAAATTCGTGTGGATTACTTTTAGCGATTGGGTTGGGAAAGGATTGTTTCGACTTATTGGCTGGCCTTGGGTGGCAAAATTTGTAGATCCGTAGAATGATATTGGGGACCGACGTTTTGTTTGTTTAAAAAGGTTCTATTACATCTTTTGTTCTCATGTCAATAAATCGGTCTTCTGCTCTTCGACCCTATTAGTTTTCAATGCTACAAGGATCTTGGGGCATTAAATCACGTTGACAAACAGCGCTGTTGGTGAGCATTTCTGAAATTGTGATATGATTTGAAAAAATCAAGATGGCGGAGTTAGCACTGTTTTTGGCCACACCCCGTTAGCTATATATGAAGTTCTAACACCACGTAAGTCCAACATAGCAACTTTATAGGAGGAAGTAAAATCTCCATAATTAAACCTTGGTAATGGTACAATACCATTTTAAAATTTGTGTTAATTTCAAAAATAGAGATAGAGACGGTGCTTGTTTCTGATTGGCTAAAACAAAGCGTCTTCCGATTCTTTAGCAAACGGCATCCAAAATCAAAATGTCAAAACCGCTAAAAACTTCAACGACGATAGGTGCCAGTTACAGTCAAATATTCGGCAACCGATTGTCGTTTGTCTATGAACAACCTTATCTTTAAATAACTTAATTATTAATTTAATCATGAGTAGTATTCGTCGACGATGTGAAGATAGAACGCTTAGAACTAGTGAGGGGTCTGTGTAAAGGTAAGTTTAATAATCAATGAGTTAAGTGCGATCTCTCGTAACATGAGATGGAGGGCTCAAGGAATAGCAAATTGCAATTTTAAGCCTACATCAGCTAAGTGAAGGGTGAACTAAATTTAAAGGTAATATGGGAGAGAGGCAGAGGAGCTCGTGATTAATAACAGCCACTGGGGTCGATCTTCAAATTAACCCGCGCATGCTTAGATTAATCCGTAGATGAGTGACCCCCCATTACATACAGAGTTTCCTCCGTGCCTCGGAAAGCACGTAAAGCCGTTGGCCCCGGCTGTCATCTGTAGATCTTTGACAGTCGTTACAAGTCAGTGTCCCGGAAGTCTGACAAGCAGTCTTCCGAAGGGGTATCGTGTTACCCAGTACTAACTGAGTTGTGGAGGTCAGACAGGCAGTCGCTCCATGTAAAATACTGGTATTAAGCTTCATCTGGTTAGCCTAGAAGCCGACCCTAGCATAGTTGGGAAAAGGCTAATAATAATAAAAGACGGAGGTGGTTTAGTTAGCTGAGCATTAAAATTTTGTGATGTACTATCGGGAAAGTGGGAATAGGCATACTTTTCAAACAAACAAAATCCCGTGCACACGATGACCACATCTGTTCCACACCCATACTCCTAGATTCATCCTCATTCTGCTGCCCTTATCCCAATTTTTTTGGGGTCAGTCCACCATATCTTTTTCTTCCTTTCTATATTACTTGTCATCTCAGCGGTCACCTTCTTTCCAGCCATATCATTCTTCACACAGTTCATCCATCGTTTCATTTCAACGTGTGATGTACGTAGATTTTACAAATAGTATTTAAACGTCTAGCAAATTCCACTACCAGCCGTCTGCCTGATTAGATTTCCCGTCGGCAGAAATTATGAACTTTCGTAATTAAATTAACTTTCATAGACGATTTTTAATAAATCCTTCACTTCCCTCTCTCTCTCTTGGAACTCTTGTGGAAGCTTTCAAACTTCTAGATCTCATCATAACATAAAGCCTGTAATCGCTGAAGGGTTACGCAGAGGTGTAGCTAATAGTACACCCACACTTCGACAGTTATGTTTAAGTCCCATGTAAAAGAAGGCGAGTCTACTGCCAACAATCCTGCACAAATCTATCCTCCGTGGGTGCTACTGAGAAATTCCTTATGGAATAACCCAATAGCACTTTGGCCTATCTGGGAATCTAACCCAGGATCTCATGCTTAGCAGTCGTGCTTGCGACCACCAGACCAACGAAATAGTCTTAGACCTAATGTGCATAAACCTGTATAATACTTTGGGGATTATAGACTATCTGTTGTAATAGTCATTTTTAGGATTCCGTACCCAAAGGGTCAAACGGGACCCTATTACTGAGACTTCGCTGTCCGTCCGTCCGTTCGTCTGTCACCAGGCTGTATCTCATGAACCGCGATAGTCAGCCAGTTGAAATTTGCACAGATTATGTATTTCTGTTGATGCTATAACAACAAATACTAAAAACAAAATAAAATAAATATTAGTGATTTTTTTGCTCGTTTTTATAAATAATGGTACGGAACCCTTCGTGCGCGAGTCCGACTCGCACTTGGCCGGTTTTTACTCCCTTCTTTACCGATTAAAACATCTCTATAATATAGGTTAATGGACATCAATATCCGTATGTCAACTATTTGTCTATGCATGTACTCTATGGTGAATCTCTAATTAAGCCACGCTGTTCTTAGTATTCTGTAAAGTATTCTTTTATTTGAATCAAATAATCTAAAATCCCTATTGTTTAAACGGTTCCAGCGATAAACAATTGACTCAAATTCCAAACATTACATTAACGTTCCTGCTAAAAGTAAATTACATTCAAGTATTTTAAAACAAATGTTTCCAAATCAAATCCTTGGGACGTTTCATTACAGAGCAACTAAAGCTTGGAACGCATTCAGAAGTGTAAAGCAAACATTGAACAAATCCTATTGGATTTATAGATTGTGATTATCGATACGCCGATATCTCGCTATGGAACCGAGCAGCACAAAATTTAGCAATTAGGTATCATTTGAACAGTCGTATTGGCAGTCAATGTGATTGTATTTACTGATAAGTTCAACTCCGTGCAGTGTTATAATTAGTTCAATACGATTTGGTTGGTTGTACCTGTTTTACTATGATGCCAAAACCTATTTAAGATATCGATTATACATTTAAAGGAAACCTCACTGGGTTCATTAAATGTAGTATGATTAGGGCTCCCTGCTGGCTGTTTTCCGGACCACCTCCCTGCCTGCCTATTATTTATTTTCGGGACAATTCAAGAAATCGGCTTTTCTCATTATGCTGACGCAAGGTATAAACAGATTAAGGAACAGTCCAGAAGGTGACCGCCACCAAAGACAGCAGCGACATGACTAGTTTCTATTTTATTCTATGAAATCGATTTAGAAGCTGATACATTGCCGCCTGTTGTCGGGCTCTTAGAACGTCCACAGACTATCAGCGAGGAATTAAACGGTCAAGCATTTGTGAAACAATCCTCCATTCCTTTGCCAACCTTTTTCCTTCCAAAATATTAAACTAAGTAAGAAACTACGAACCTTCTGGTACTCCGTAAGTCCGAAGTATGCCATAGCAGCAAGGTTCCTCTTAGCAGACGCGAGGAGTACCCTGTCGGTCTCAGCAGTCCTATGCTTCAGGGTTCCATTGTAGCAGCCCACCAGAGCGAGGTCAGCTAACATACGAGTTTGCCGGTTGTTCGCCAGGTTCCAGGGGCAGGTCATGAACTCTTCGAGGGTGACACCGCGCCAAGAGTCACCGGTGTAACATGCTGGTACCTCTGCACCTGTTGACAAAATAAATTGTTAGTTCTCTACATACCCGAAATATTTTGGCACAAGCCAATGTGGACTTTAGCTTGCCAGGTCGGAGAGAGTCGATTCGGAGGCACGAGTGGATTCCCATCCTGGGTGGTGTTTCTGTCGTTACGAATGCGACGTAACCTAATCATCATGAATACCTGAGTCTGCCGGATAGATATCTAGTCTGAATGATACACGAGTTTTTCTTCAAAGAAGGAAAAAAGGTCGGGGAGTATTTTGCCAAACAGTGGTACGATATAGACGAATACGAAATAGAAACCAAATAAGCTTTGACTTATGGAGGTACTTCTGTCACTGGCCAAACATTATAAGCATAGATCGGAGTAGGTAGATTGAATTGAGGTCATTGATCCGAAACGTATATATTAATACGGACATTTCTCCGGAATTGGTGGATTTGATTGAAATTTAAGTGCAACAATTTATAAGAAGTTGTGGCCATAAAAAGCTTAAAAATATGAATGCTTCAATCGGAATATGAATGCTTCAATCGGAATTCGATTGTTTTTATTATTCAACAGTTAAATAATAAATTAATTTATTTTGGAAACCTTCCTTTAAATTCTTGAATTAAGTAGTAATAATATCACTACCAACATTAACAATATTTAATTGAATCCGGAAATACCGGAATTACTTTCCGAAAAAATGGCTTATCCATGTTATTCTTTCTGTTTGCATTTATGATACAATTACCAAAACTCAATCTACCTACTCCAATCTATGATTATAAGTGACTTATTCTGATTGGCCAACGTCTTGGCGCCTGTCGGGCATTATCACTTCATTCCTTATTACATAGTGGTTGCTAATTAGTCATTAGTGTCTCCCGGTCATAATTAAAACGTGCATTGTAAAGGTGAGGAGATCTATTCTTAGACTGGCATCACATTATGAATATTATGATATCCGACTGTCTGGTTCATTACAAATGGAGACTTTACTAATGAAATGTATGTTTAAAGTGGATTTTATGCAGTTTTTAATAACAGGTTTAATATATGTGAAGATAGGTAAGTTTGGCCATACATTTCTGGTATTCAGCTGGTTTAGTTTAGCAGATGATGAAATAAATGAGTAAGTAAATAGATTCTTTGCCTTAATACGTATACTGTTTTTTCTTCTATGCTTCACTAAATAAATTTTATTTAAGTATCCATCTATTCCTAGCCTGTCATGATTATAAAAATTCTAATATATTTCGAAGATACCAAATAAAAAAACTTTTAAAGATAAAGGCTTGAAGAACAACAGGCATCAAAAATATAGTATCATAAAAACTTCAGACATAAAAACTTAGTTAAAAAGTTAGTAAACATCAACAACTGTTCGAAAAACCTTAGTTAATGGAAACATTTTTATGAACGGTTTGACGAACTAAGTATCAATATTTCATAGATTAGCTTAAGTCCGCAGCTCTATTTACGTTGCGTATCCCACGGGAATGTTTTAAATAGATCCTTTGACACTCGGGAATATTGTAACTTCCCATTAGTGAAATAATTTTCGGAATCAGACCACAGCCCCCCCTATTTACAAGCGCTCGGATTCGATTTCAATTCGGAAAGTCGTAATGTCTATCTCGCTCGCTTTCGTAATGCCAAAACAAGATAGACATACGACCTTCGATCAATAATTGATCGAAGCATACGACTTATCGAATCGAAATCGAAGCCGAGCGTTTGTGAATACGGGGGCAGCAATTCCGAATATTACCCCTACTTCCAAACTTACAAACCAAAAACCGGACATTTGCAAATCGAACTCGCCCACCGAGGGTTTCGTACGGATTTTGTAAGGACTATATTTTTTATGATTTAATTAAAAATGCAGTTTTCAGACTTTTCCTTTTACTTGTAGAATAAGACGATATTACTTGCCAAATTTCATAGTTCTTAGGTCAACGGGAAAAACTTTCAAAGATAAAGGCTTGAAGGATAAACCCATTTTGATTCCCTTGACAGTCTCGAAATATACGTTTTTAGCCGCATAAACAGCCTACCTTTTTTTACGTTAAGTTTTATTTCAACTCGATACCTCCACGCGTTCCGGATATAAAGGGTCTTGACAGGCAGACAGACAGACAGACGGACAACAAAGTGTTTCCATTTGAGGTACGGAACTACTAAAAACGTATAAACATTACCTCTTTATATCATTAGTATAGATGGCGTTTAAACATATTGTGTTATACAAAATGGGGAAACAAAATGGCGAACCGACGCTCTGTCAGTAGATTCCCGCACGCAACAAAATATATTTATATTGTTTATCACTTTTAATTAATGTTAATGTTCAGAGCTGATGATTTAATTCTAACGAGAAACGATCGCAGTCACGCATGTTTGCTTTCTCTGCGTCCATTCACAGTAGATTATTACCTATTAGATACAATCATACATACATATAAGGGGTCGTCCTTTTATAACGTGAGGTTTGAGCAGGCGGGGACAGGATAATAAACACGTGGTTTTTTTTTTGAAGACGAAAGAATCAATTTAATGTGTAACCTGAAGGATATATTTTACCAATTATGAATTAAATACCCAAGCATGCGATTTTTGTCTAAATAACCCGAGCAATCGTATTGATTGCTCAAAATCCGTTCACATTTTTTTTTTTATTAAAACAGATTCTAAAAATATGTGATCTTTTCAATGGTAAAAATACACGTGATGCTGGTATCGATGGAGTGGTAGCCTAAAACCTCAAGATCGGTCACGAAGGAGGAGGGATGGCTATAAAAGTGCCCTGAAAACCTTACGTGTTTAAAGGATGGCCCCTAAACAAGATATTGATCATAATTCTTCACTTCCATGCCAGTAAACTTAGCCCACAGCCTTAGATGATTTAGTTACGATTCTAGATCATAGACATTTATTTAGACTTTGCTCGATCGATATTGCGATGGCCAACTTTTAGATCGCAACGCATCAATCTTTATCACGTTAGTTAGTTCAATAAAACACTTCTGTCCGATTCTATTGACCGAATTTAGTCGATCGTCGAAATTGAGAAAGATTACTGGCAACTATTGAATCAAATGAAAAAACAAAATATTTAGCGTTATTTTCAGTTTGATTATTAAGTTGTTGAGTAAATTCTCTATCTTCTTATATTCACCATCATTCTCCTTCCCTTATCCCAATTTATTTGGGTTTTATATTATCTAGTGTAATTCATCATCATCTGCCTAACTTTTTCCCAAACTATTTTGGGGTCGGCTTCCAGTCTAACCGGCGACATGAAGCGACTGCCTATCTGACCTCCACAACCCAGTAACTGGGTAATACGATACCCCTTAGTACTGGAATCAGACTGTTGGCTTCTGACTACTCGTAACTCGTAAATGCCCGCCGGGACCAACGGCTTAACGTGCTTTCCGAGGCACGGAGGAAACTCGATATTTAATTGTGGTCACCGATCCACGGACCAACCTCGGCAAGCACGGCTCAACCTTAAAGATCGACCCGTGCGTCTGTTATTATGTAGCCACGAGTTCCTCTATCTAGTGTAATTATGAATAGGAATAAAATAAAATGCAGCTTCCTTGTTATAAAGCATCATCACATTATGGTAGTGCTATAAATATAAGAAGATATCCTTTTTATCGTCAACCCAGTAAACCTGGCTATAACGAGTTCGCCCAGAAATCTCATGAAATCGAAGACAAATCGCTGACACGTTCATATTCGCACACATTTTTGTATCAGCATGAATATAACGTTATTTCTTGGATTACTGCGTGGGTGTGAATAAACCTATTTAATGCTACGCTTCAGATATATTATGTTATCTTCTAAAATAAATGGCTTTTTCAAATTGCTTATTTCCATTTTCATTTATTTAATCCGTACTTTGCAGTCCACTGAAAGAGTTATCGGGGTTCAACTCTGAAACATTTTAAAACATGAACTTTACCCCCCACTCTGTAACTTTACCCCCAACTCCTTGACCACTAATCCCACATTACGGAGGGGGTCAACCTTTCTGATCTTTGCTTCCAATTTACCCCGAACTTACGCCCTCCTAAACTTAATACATTATCTGCTACTGAATACTGGCAACCCCAAAACGAATCAGTGTTGACACAGCTTTAAATTCCGTTTCAAAGTCGCCAGAGTGTAAAGATACGGAAAAGGTAATTAAAAAAGATCCCCTGTGTACGCTAGCCAAAAAGCAAAGGTAAGAAAAATGTTTACTTAGAGATTTTTCAATAAACGTTCAAACGGGACTTGGAGATCAAAAGGATAGCACGTATGGGGCCATATGGATCCCACTAATAAAGGCAATATTTATAGAAAATATAGCGTGTTTATTTATAAATATGAATCATTTTATACAAACGCGGAAACTGGAATCAGCCGTGGAGAAAAATACACACTCGCTCGTATTGACAACTTCCTCCTTTTTGAGATTGGTTATTAAAGTGTTTTCGAGTTGGTCCAACCTTTTCGGAACCGGAATACGAATTGAGAACCGAATTGGAGTGGTATAGATAGAGTAAATATTGATGATACATGTTTCTGCTTTACGAGAACATTTCATCAGTTTCAAAACTAATCAAAAGTCACTATTTTGTCAATTTGAACGCGGTTTGAACCCGTGCGGAGTTTGAAACTTATTCCATGAGGATGTACTACAGGGACTAAAAGTGTTATACAATATCCTAACCCTGGTCATGGCGTATATTTGTGCCGAATTCATTCAAATCTGGTCAGCTGTTAAGCGGTGAAAAGGTAATAGACAGACATACTACTACTTTCGCATTTTTAATAAATTGAACCTTAAAAAAACAAGCTTTTAAAACGAAAAGAAGAAAATAGGTTTATATATCAACACTGAACGTATATGCAAAGTTTCGTGTCCGTGCTATTAAACTTTGGGGAGTTCTCTCGTAAGGAGGCGATCTTGGTTGCAGGATCAGGTCAGGTCCGACATAAAAATGTATTGTCACCAGAACTAAAGGTGTATGCAAAATTTCATCTCAATCGGATACCAACAAGTGGTCGTACTATGGCTTGAAATTTTGTACTTGTAAAAAAATATTTTGATAAAGAGTGTCCATAGAGTTTTTTTGTCCATTCTTCTCCACAGAGTTCTACGTTTTGGAATAGGTCACTGCATTACTCCACAAGTTATTATGCCATGTGACTGAGACTGTAGCTTCATTCTTTTGTTTTAGACCTTCAGAAGTGCCTGTGACGAACTAATTAAAATAAATACTTGAGTTTGAGGTTTTTAAAGCGGACAACTTACATACATACATACGAACAGAGCTTGTTATATTAGTACGGAACTCCATCAGTCTCAAAACTAATCAAGTCAACATTGTAAATGAAGGACTTAATGGTAATTCCGATATTAAGTTTAATTTAGTCATAATGCCCCTGGACCGTAATTGCCGTACTTTGACAGATCGCAGAAACGATAAAATAGATTATAGACGGTTAAAGACATAGGAACGATAGGAACATGATCTATGTAATGATACTTTTAATTTAATACAGGACATGGCTGACTATAAACTGGTGTAATTTACAAGGTGTAACGTTAAATGCGCAAAACCTCAGACACCCCAAATGATTTTTAAATCAATCGAACTAATTCTGAGTGAAAAAAAATCATTAAAAAAAACGTAAAGGTTTTATGTGCTGTTTTTGTTTTACTGGAAATTCTGATCGTTTCTTTCTTTTCTTCCCGCGTATGAGAAAATTTTTATTGGACGACAATTTACCTATTTTGGCGGGTTTGCGCACGTTATTGCTTGACCTATGAACAAATAGTCAGGGCAACATTTTTAATGAAGATTTTTTGAAAAAATGTGACCTGTATTAAAAAGTGGTTCAATTGATTCTGTTCGTTATTCTGTGCAAACTATTTTCAGGTTTTGCGCATTTAACGTTACACGTTGTATAGAGAACTATAATATTACTGCCTCGTTGGCCGGTTTCAAGTGCACCTACTGAGCATGACGCCCTGGTTTCGATTCCCATGTCGAACAGTGTTATTGGGTTTTTCCAAAAGGAATTTCTCAGTAGCACCCACGGAGTCTAGATTTGTGCGCGATTGATGACAAAAGGCTCGCCCCCTATTTTGAGTCCATGGGACTTAAACTTTGTTTAGTATGGTGTCAGACGTAAAGAATAGCACCATCACATATCTTCCCGTGGGTGTCGTAAGAGGCGACTAAGTGACTTGCCAGAGAATGGGCAGCAGCGTTCTCTGTGCTTTTGTAACAACCGTACTGCGATCGCCAACCCGCCTACCAAGCGTGGCGATTATGGCAAAACCCCCCTTATGTCAATGTGACGTTGGGGGAGGCCTATGTCCAGCAGTGGACGTCTTTCGGCTGAAATGATGATGATGATGATAGGACTTAAACATAACTGGCGAATGTGGTGCTACTATTAGGTACACCTCTGCTTAACTCTTCAGGGATTGCAGTCGTGATGTTATGATATCACAATATGTATAAGACATGGCGCGGGGACCTTGCAATAAGCGGTCAAACGGACACATACATGACTTGACGAATGATTAAGTATAAAATGTTAATTAATATTATAAGTAGTTCAGAATAAATCTACCCGCCCTTGTCCCATTTTATTTGGGGTCGGCGCAACACGTCTCTTTTCTCCATTCTCCTCTGTCATTCGTCATGCTATCATTTACTCCTTTTTTCACACAATCCATCCATCTTTTCTTTGGTCTTCCTCTCCCTCTCCATCCATCCACATTCATATTCATCACTCTTTTAGTCACATGTGTTCCATCCCTCCTTATCACATGTCTATACCAAGACAGACGACTCCCTTTCATCTTTAGTTCAGAATAAATAAGTAATTAATTCTAATTAATTCAAGTGCCCCAAAGTTATAGTATTTTAATCATTTTAAAAGGCTATCAATTATGTTAAGCGGCTTGCTTGTGGTTTGTTCGATAAAACCGATCTCGGATGGATGATAAACGGTTTTTGCAGAAATGAAAAATGCATTCAGCTCTTTAGGCAACAGGTAAAAATTGACAATATTATTATAACTTGTTACATATTACTATTCTCGGATACCATTTATTTAATTTAGGGCGAATTTCACCAATCAAACTGGACGGAGACAGAAAATCTAAACGGCGGCGTTTAAGAGTTGTCCAATGTC
Organism: Cerastis rubricosa; assembly: GCA_949152445.1. Taxonomy (NCBI): domain Eukaryota; kingdom Metazoa; phylum Arthropoda; class Insecta; order Lepidoptera; family Noctuidae; genus Cerastis; species Cerastis rubricosa. The sequence goes on along the minus strand of OX424526.1, from coordinate 10,274,700 downwards.
ATAATTAGATACTATGAAATATTTAGCCCGAGTGTTCTTTTTAATATAATGTGCGAACGTTATCTAAACTAATATTAGAAAAACCTAAAGTTTGTATGTTTGGACGTAGGGAGTAATTTTCAGAACTACTGGGCCTTTTTTTTTTTTTTTGGATGGGAAATCATCAAATGACTTCTTCCGCTCTGGGCGGAGCGGAAGGGAGTGTCAGACTTGACTGACTTAAACCCATCCATGTTCCTTCTTAGCCCTTTGCGTTCCAGGGGCACGGTATCTCTTTCGAACAACCCGCAGCCCTGGCAGGCATCGGCCCTCTCGGACCCCTTCCGATTTGCTGACATCTCCTTGAGGCGCGCGTGGAACACGAACGCGCCGTCGGCACGGTCTGTCGTCATAAGACGGACGGACGGTGAGCTAGCCCATTACTCACCGTCCACAGGCCCGCGCCTACGGTGGCCGGGGGCCACTGGTTGCCCCCCGACGCACGGGGCGTCTCCCGCGGCGGCTGGGACGTGAGGTTCTCTCCCTCTCACGTTCCGCCACCTCCTTCGCTAGCATGACTGCTTCGCAGAAGGAGGCGACGGCTTCCCATTCCCTCTCGCTCCGGACCATGGATTGAACCAGGGCCGGACGCGAGAGGTCGCCGCCGCCAATCGCCGCTACGAGGACACGGCGGTGCTCAGCCCAAGCGGGGCATAGCTCCACAGTGTGCTCCACCGTGTCCTCCGGCCGATCCTCGCAGTGGTGACACCCGGGCGTTTCCTCCCGCCCGATTCGGTGCAGGAACCTCCCGAAACAACCGTGTCCGGTGAGGACCTGCGTCAGGCGGAAGGTGAGGGAGCCGTGGCGCCTCTCTAGCCACTCCTCAAAGAGGGGACTTATCGCCACTATTGTGGCGTGCCCTGCACGGGGTTGCGACAGTAGAACTACTGGGCCTCAAGTCTGCTATTACAATAGTGTCAGAATGGCCTATCACGATTTCATAATTGTTGATTTTGACAAGTTTGGTAATCTACTAATATAATGGCGTCATTATGGCTTCCCAATGGTCAACCACTGACACTCCATTGAAATAAATGGCTTAGAATGGTAATCTCGTACATAATGACAAATGAATAACTGACTTGACAGACAATTTGACTTTGACAGCTAAACTTTTTGTTTTCTGCTATCTAAAAACTTCTTACTACTTCAGATTGCTTGTAACACTAATAAATAATATGTAAAAATACATTTAAATGAAATCTGGCATGAATAAATGTTCAAATTTAGTAGTAGTTTTTCGAAAATCATTTCGACTTACGGGTTTTATAATATTGGCAATACACTAATGTCATTATAACACAATTCCATTACGAGACCATTGACAGACCATTGATCGACCATTATGAATTAATTAGATTACGAACTTTTAGCAAAATGACAATGGGATCGTGTTGGAATGACGATATTTATAAAAATAGCAGACTTGAGGCCCTGATCAGAAACCGAAAATTCTTTCAATAATGGGAAGCTACATTATCCCCGAAAGTCATAGGGTTTATTTAAAGCGTTCCTGTGAGATAATTTCCAAACAAAACGCGAGCGATGCCGCGGGCTCAATCTAGCTATAATATTAGACATCTAAATCTTGTCACAAACCGCAAACATTCCAGCAAGATCTATCGTAACGCGTATTTCTTTCATCAGCCATCAAGAGCAATCCAAGCATGGATGGAATCCAAAAGGGCGTTAAGTTATTAGTAGCTACTAATGATTTAATAAGGTAACGCCTTAGGCGTGTTACTCATCCCAACTTACTCATCTTCACATCGTGGGTGCTATAACAGAAGTCAAGTAAACGATTAAACTTCAGACAATCTTCGTCCAATTCTTTGCACATCGGTGGACTATGAAAATGATCCTTACAGCTACAGCATAAGGGCGATGGTACCATTGCAGTTGACCGTATATTCATCGTGATCTCTTATTGAAATGACCTTTCTTTGTAGTTGTATGAAGTATAACGCAATAAAGGATATGTGTTTGATTTGTGTGGAAACCAATAATTTTTCAATTCTAAGCGCATTCATTTATTACGGCTTTTGTCCCTCAATCAGCTCAGTATTTCATCCACAGATGGTCTTTTGTTATCGTGTGATTATCCTGCTGAATAGCCTCTAGCAGAAGAAGGAATATATGAGACTTCAGCTGGGTAAATGCACTCAATGGCCGCCTATACCACTTGGTGATCCGCTCTCCTTCTTAACCAACGAAAAAAAGGAGGAGGTTCTCATTCATGGAGACATCTTCGTATACTACTTCTGTGAAGACCTCTAATGAAGGTTTTAGGATATTACACCTGATGCCATGAATCGGGGTAGCTGGATATGCGTATAAGCCTTCGATCAATAATAGTACTATTATTGATCGAAGGTATAAGCTTATGTATTGTTCTTCCTGTCGTGCCTAGAGAAGACTTTCCACTAATTCTACCATGCAAGGCAATTCTTTTCCGAATAAGATTAGGTGTTATTTACCTGTAGCAGTTCTTCCCTGACACCAATGTCGGGAGCCCTTCCACGTTGCACCGCGCTTCACATGCCTGTATTCCGACAAGTACCTGGACAAAATATCATTAAATTAACACATAGTCAAATTTAAAATACAGTCAAAATTAGGGACACCAGAGGCTCCTAAGAACTTAGTGAAACAGACATTCTATCAGGACAGTACAGCAGCAGCATATAAAGACGAACTCGACTTTACTGCCGAAAAGTTTTGATATTATCAGTCCATCCATCGTTTCTTTGGTCTACCAATATTTGTCCCGTCTAAATTTACAAACAAAGAACCTCATTGCTACATAGTAACACAGCCATTAGACAAAAGACAAATAAAAAGTAGACTGTTGAACTGAAGTACAGTTCATAGATTCAATACAAAATAGTACGTTTATTGCTCCATTTATTAAATTAGTTATTAAAAAACGTCGAAAATGATCTAACATAAGCCATTAAGATCGAAACTATGAAATTAAAACCCGCCTACAGATATTTGACCTACGTCAATTATTATGGGTCAATTTTAGAAGCTTGGAAATCTTTTCTATTGAGTACCACAGTTTAATTTCTAGTAGTGGACCAAAGCGAGTTGTGATATATAATTTTATTGAAACCGAGTCTTCTGTCTTGGCGTGGTTGATGGATTAGTGATGAAGAGAGATGAAATGCTCGTGACAACAGGGTGACGAATATGGTTGGTATATAAAGAAGGAGAGGGATCCCAAAGAAAAAATAAATTTATTGTGTGAAGAATGAAATGAAAGAAAAAAGAGTAAATGATACCGTGACGTAACCGTTAACAGGGGAGAATGGTAGAAAAGAAGTATTGCACTGTCCCCGAATTTTGTATACCTATGGGAACAGAGTAGAAGATAATAATGGTTTAGTTACACTCTCGTAGAACATACATCACCAAAAAAAGCACAAAATCAATTGACTAAATCTACTCTATTACCCCAACTAGTTCAGTCTACCAAAAACATCATTTATTTTTTTACGTGTAACGAATAAAAATATTGACCAACGGCGTAAGCGGTTTCCGAACGAAAATATTGACGAGGGTCGGTGACAGCTTTCGAACACAGCTTATTATCAAGCTTGCTAAATTACGACCCACGGGGAACTAGAATTTAATGGGCTATGTCACTTCCTTTTAACTTGCCTATACATCTTTATTATGTAAGGGCTTTTAATCAATCATTATTATCAAATTGGTCCCTTTCATTTAAGAAAAAAAAAAGGGTTGTCCCGAAACCAATCTCTTTTGAGGACGAAAGAATGTCTTCATTAAACCTATTTTTCAAAATGACTCACTGGGTTTTTTAATTTTACATGTCTTTGTAAACAATCGAAGAAGAAGACATGCGGCGCCGAACCCCCAAATAAGTTAGGATAACGGCAGAAGAATGTTAATGTCATTGTAAGCAATGTAGCACTTCGGAAGCCCTATTTTTTGCTTACAAACATTCGCCGATTCCAACACCATGAGGTAAACAGGGTCAAAATCCGCAAGCAAAATGTCCCACATAAATTGAATCATTTTCGTGTCGCCCACAAGAGCAAAGAATATCACGCAACCATACATTTAACATAAATATTCCTCTATCTCCTTCCATTTCGGGCCCAATCTCACAATTTCGCAACCACCAAATTTGCGAATATTCTAAAAATCAAGAACAAAATCTTAAGAGAACGTTAGCGCAAAATTTACGGGTATTGCATTAAAAGCAATTACACTGTACCTACAGCAGGTTTAAGTAAAATATAATTATGCTATTAAAGGCTGCACATAAGCAAGTATAGTGTAATTAAGTAAGCTGAACCGGGTACATGGAACATTATTCGCAGGTTTAAGCCAGTACCGTGAACCGATCCAATTTAAGGCTACGCGTTCAACAGTAATGTAATTATGAGAATAGGATCAAGCGCACTGCGCAAGTGCGCACTATTTACTGGTTCAGCAACTAAGTCTAAGGTATAGAATTAAGTATTAAACTCGTTCATTATCTTTATAAGCACTAACCACTACCTTAAAAACCGGCCAAGTGCGAGTCTTACTCGCACATAGGGTTCCATAGCCCCAAAAAATATAATAACAATATTTTGTACTGTCATTCATTAGTTTGTAGTATTAGTTAGTAAACTTCCACTCAACCGCAAAACTAAATTTGTTAACAAACAAAGTTACTGCTGCAATTTGATGAAAAAGTCCCATATCTCAAAAACTGAAAATCATATCTTATTGAAACCAATTTTCGTTGGTAGTTTTTTTTACGTTCTACAATCCTAAATATTTTCAGAATTTTCCTCCTCTTACTTTAGAAATTAGAGGGGGGGACGGGGCACACACATTTTACCACTTTGGAAGTGGCTCTAGCACAAACTATGCAGTTTAGAAAAAAATGATATTAGAAACCTCAATATCATTTTTGAAGACCGTTTTTTGCCATTCGGCTACGGAACCCTAAAAATCAATCCTTCAAGTTAATAATTTTGTTTCTTTTTAAATATATTTTTATCAAATCCAAATATTTTGGCCAACCTGACCCCTGAAACCTTACTCTTCTCTAGTTAAAGACCTTTGTTGAGTTTTTTTTTTGGCACGCATCGATATGGCAAAGAAGAATTAAATACGATGCCATCTACCTCATGAAACTGACAATTGACATTTTTTCAGTAACTGCATAAACCTCACCTGGAGACAGGTTCTCGCAACAGCGTGATGTAGAAGTATCGTCGATGCACTGCTGAGCCCTCATGCCTGTCCAGCTCACCACCAACACACGCAGTCAGCTCCGTGAAGTCAGCGTGTAGACCACATCTGAGGAAAAAACAAGGTTTAGTATGGAGATTTAAAACAATCTTATCAGAGTAAAGGAGACCGGCTCCGTCACACCGTTCTACCACCGGCGATCAGCCAGAAAAGAGTAACGAATAGGTCTAGCAACAAAAAAAAACTGTTTATTTGATAGAATTGAACAGTCGGCGATCCAGTACTGTATTAATATAATATGTATCTCTTTTATGTCGATATGGTGAAACTGCGCACACCTGGATAAGGGAAAGAAAGAAAGAAAAGAAAGAAAAAATATTTATTTGTCGCAGGGACATGACGTGCATACAAAATTAACAAAAATAAAACAAAGAACATAGGTAGATGCAAGAAACAAAAATAAAAGTTCAAATGTGACGGAACAAAAATGTTTACTGCTAGCACGTCGTGTCGTCGTGTGAGGGACGCACAGAACAAAGTGTGGCAGAAGAATGGAGAGGCCTATACCAGCAGTAGGTGATTCGGGGCTGAGATGATGATGATTTCTTTAACTGACAAGGAACCTACATTCTTTTGAACGTCTCTAGAATATAGTCGATAGCTAGGCGCTTCGTCGGTGGGATGCCTTGGAAGAAAGTTTGTAGACGGCATAAACTGCTGTATAGTTCAAAATCAAACTCAACTCACAACATGTTTCAAACAGACCGTCAAAGGCATTTTTGAATGTCAAAAAGCGAAGCTACAGTCCCAATCACAAGGCATAATAATTTGTGAAAGTACTGTAGTTGCCCATTCCAAAGCATAGATCTTTTAAAAAGATTAAGGCGCTCTTCTAGGCAACTTTCATGCTTTTGAGGGGGTGAAGCAGATGAAGAGGGGGGTCGAGTAGTCCCTTTAGTCCCGCCTACTGCGGGGTGCCCCGCTTGAATCACGTCGATGTGCGACGTCAATAAATGTATAGAAGCTTAATTTCGAAATTCTATATAAAAGTACGAATAGCCCAGCGCGCCGCTAGCCTACTTCGCACATTGCTTCCGCGGTGATCTCTAGGTTCGAACCTCAATACACGCAATTCTTTTTTATCTTCTTTTTTTAATATAATGTATGTACCTACATTTCAATATCGCATTTTTTTTTAATATGTTTATATTTTTGTTTTCTTATTTTTTCCTAATAAATTATAACAACAATCAACCGATTGTTATTTTGGATTGTTTGGTTGTTTGGATTGTTATTTTATAGAAAAGGTTATCGAATAGATTCGTCAAACGAATAATAAATAATTCAAAGCAACCTCATGGACAACCAAGGGCATTAAAGTCGGCAGTAAGAGGTTGACGAATCTCCGACTTGCCGACGACATGGTCCTTTTTGCCCACACAGCCCTGGAACTACAGACTATGCTCCAAAAACTGCACGCGTAGCATGACGGCCGTAGAAACGGGCTATGTCGACGGAAAAATCGACAAAGTGCCACATTGACATTGTCTATCTGTCATTATGTCGATTATTCCGTAGACAACTCGTTTCTACAGTGGTCTTGCTACGCGTGCAGTTTTATTTTTTAATAAAGAAGTAAATTTAAAATTTATTGTTCGATTAAATTTAGAATTTGACAATAGCACGTGGCGCCATCTATTGTGATAAGAAAGTTATTGTTGTTTTCCTTCGGATCAGTACTTCTTGTCGGAATGAAAGGTATCCTATGGCCGTTTGTGTACACCTTACAACGTACATGCAGAATTTGAAGATGATCACTTCATTGGTTTAGGCGTGAAAGGGAGAGAGAGAGAGGTAACAAACAAATTTTTAATATAATAACTTTCGCATTAATAATATAACTAGCTGTCCCGCGCAACTTCGTCTGCGTCACATTTTCCCCGTTTTCGCAACATTTTACATTGCTGCTCCGCTCCTATTGGTTGTAGCGTGATTATGTATAGCCAATGTCCTTCCTCAGGTTGAAATCTATCTTCTTGCCAAATTTCATTAAGATCCGATCAGCGGTCTAGTCGTGAAAACGTAACAAACAAACAAACATACAAACAAACAGAGTGACTTTCGCATTTATAATATTAGTATAGAAGTATAGATAACTAACTGCGCGCGACTTCGTTCGCGTGGACTTTTTTTATGTGTATAAATAAAATAGATTTGGGACGATTCTCAGACTTACCCGATATGCACACAATTTCATACAAATCGGTTCAGCCGTTTCGGAGGAGTATGGTAACTAACACTGTGACACGAGAATTTTATATATAAGATATAAGTATTATATATAAATATATATTTAAAGAAATATTTATATAAATAAATATAAGAATTAGGCTCAGGATAGAGAAATTACTTGTAGCGGTTCGATATTAGTTCAATGCTAGCTCAGTGGATAAGACCGTGCGCCTCACATACGAGGAGTTGAAAGAATAATCACAGGAAAGAGACAGACGGAAAATAGTCGCCGTCAAGAATTGGCAAGTTCCGAAAGACTGGACACAGGTCAGAGTATTTTTGGGTTTTTGCTCCTACTATCGACGGTTCGCAAAGAATTTTGCTGACATTGCGAAACCTCTACACAAACTCACTGAGCGACAATTCTGTTGGGAGGTTAAGAGCTGCGACGTCGCATTTCAGGAATTAAAGAAACGTCTGTGCAAAACACCTATTTTTAAACAAACCAAACCGGAAAGAAATCATTGCGTTACTCGACGGGCTACTGCCGTTGTAAAAACATTGCAGCATTTCAGTAAATAAACTCTTTTGCAAAAAAAAACGGGCACCATAGATTTTTTTCTCTGTTTCAATGAAGAGGAACAAGAAAGAGGTTTTATTAATTTGACAACGTATTGGCATGTCATTTGAAGCATCCTGGCATGATTCTTTACGTTCCAAATTTAAATTTTGAAATGAGCAAAAGAAAAATATTGATTATTGTAAAATTGCTTTACTAATGGCGCTAAATGCTGAAACGATATTTTCACTGATTACTAAAATTTTAAAACTCTTTGGAAATTTTTTGCAAATTAAACAATTTAATTTTTCTTTTTACATTAAATACCAGTTTTTGATATGAGTTAAAAGCGATAAGGGCCGGTAAAATTATAGCCCTACTTGAAGAAGGTCGTTCGCAAACTTACGTGTCTCAGCGGCTAAATGTGAGTCGTTCAACTGTCCAGAGGACTTGGCAACGGTACCAAGAGACCGCTTCGGTCAAAAGAAGATCTGGTTCGGGAAGAAAACGATGCACAGAAGAGACCGCTTTTTGGTAAGTCAGGCGTTGCGGAATCGTAAAGCATCAAGTGTGGACCTGAAGAAGAGCCTTGAAGAAGAGGAGTAGAAGTTAGCTTGTGGACGTTCAGGAGGAGGCTTTGGCTGCCAATATCAGGAGTTACCGCCCGGCGCGGGGTCCTAATTTACTCCGTAAGCACCGTGTTGCTCGACTTTAGTTTACTGGAAACTGTGCTTCATGGACTCTGGAGGACTGGAATAAAGTATTGTTTTCTGATGAAGCTATAATCTCTTTGTGCGGAGAGGACCGACGCCGACGAGTGCTACGAAGACCACGGGAACGCTATGCGGAAGTGTGTTTCGAAGAAATCACTCCTTATGGCTGAAGCTCCGTTTTGTTTTGGGCAACAATTAATTCGACGCAGCGTACGGAGTTAGTTTTCATAGAAAATGGAACATTAAAAGCACACCGGTACATAATGGAATTCCTAATTCCATATGCACAACCTGCATTGACTGTACTTGGGGAAGATTCCATTTTTATGGACGACAATGCTCGCCCACACCGTTCTGGCGATGTGGAAGCGTACATGCAAGAAGTCATTGCAGAAGAGTGGGAACGTATTCCTCAAAACGTTATTAAAAACATCGTGGAAAGCATACCCAGATGGATTCAAGTTGTGATTTTGGCAAGAGGAGGTCACACTCGTTATTAGGTTTTTACATTTGTAACTTGATTTAATCAAAAAAAGTAAAAAAGTCTTCTTGTCTTTATGCCGACCACTTCTTATTGTTTGGCCGTGTACATCGGTTTTAAAGAATTGATCGACTTTAAAAAAAAATTATTGCCCAATTTCACTTCACGCGTATTAATTTAGACGATTATAAGTATACAGAGTTCGTCAAATAATTAAATTTCATGGCAAGAGAACGATGATAATTCAAATCGTCCTTAGCACGTAATTTCCTTAGGTGCCCGTTTTTTTTTGCAAATGAGTGTATTTGCTGGGACGAAAGTTCCAGCTGCGAACTGACCATGCTGCATTGAAGTGGCTATTACAGTTCAAAAATCCGGAGGGACAAGTGGCGACATGGATTGTGATGATGGTGGATTGAAATACTGCAAGAGTTCGACTGCATAACTGAACATCGCACTGGGAGAACTCACGGTAACGCAGACGCCTTGTCAAGAAGACCATGTCCTGAAGATTTTAAGCACTGTGCCAGGCAAGAGACTAAGGAGGTAGCAACCGTGAGGGTGCTTAGAACGAATCTCAGTGACGAATGGAAGGAAACCCTACAGCAGGCTCAGCAAAATGACTCAGAGATCAAACCGATCTTCGAGTAGATCAAAGCTGGTGCTCCTAAACCCAAGTGGAGTGATGTGGCAGCGATGAGTTCCATAACGAAGAGTTATTGGGCCCAATGGAACAGCTTGGTTATCCAGGATATAGCCTCTTGCCGTAAATGGGAAAACGCTCGAGGAGACAGGTGTCATCTACAAATAGTTGTCCCTATCACTTGTGCGGCTGTGAAAAGACCCCAAACACGCAGCAGAGGTGCATTAAAAGTGTACAAAGTTGGAGCCTCCTGGGAATGGTGAGCCATTCTCAGAGAGTGAAAGTGGGAACAAGTACTTAATGGTTGTCATGGATTATTTCATAAAGTGGCCAGAAGTGTTCGCCATTCCTAACCAAGAAGCTACAACTGTCGCAGATAAATTGGTTCAGGAAGTTTGGAGTACCCTTAGAAATTCACAGTGATCAAGGAAGGAATTTTGAATCACAAGTATTTCAGGAGACTTGCCGAATGATGGGTACCCACAAAACAAGAACCACTTCTTACCACCCACAATCTGATGGAATGGTGGGACGCTTTAACCAAACTTTGTAGAGCAATCTGGCAAAAGTCGTAGCAAGCAGGCAAAAGGATTGGGACAAGCACATACAGCCGTTTCTTCTATCCTACCGTAGTGCAGTCCACGAAAGTACGACTGTGACACCAGCCTTCGCGAGCTTTGGAAGGGAATTACGGTTGCCCGCAGATTCAATCACTGGAACTGCCCCTGATGCACCACGCAATGTTACAGATTATGCAAATGACTTGCGTAACAAGTTGAACGATGTCTATGAGCATATCAGACAATCCGACCAACAGATGTCTGAGAAGATGAAGATCCGTTATGACCAGAAGACGAACAGGAGAGGTTTCGACGAGAATTCAGTGGTGTGGTTGCATAACCCAGTGCGTAGCAAAGGGAAGTCTCCGAAATTGCAAGCAAAATGGGATGGACCATACCGAGTCGTGACCAGGATTGTCCAGGGTCAACGATGTCACCTACCGAATACAGAAGGGTCCACGAGGTGCGCCTAAGATCGTACATGTAGATCGATTAGCGCGATACTACGGGACTAACGATGCTCGGGACGAGCATGTCTAAGGAGGGGCAGTGTTACGTTGCCTGCTTTACGAGAACATTCTAGGATTCCGTTCGAGTCTAGAATGATCCAGTATGTCTAGAAGATTCGAGAATAATCCTAGAATGTTCCACAATGGAAATGTCTAGAAACTTTGAGAAAGTTCTGGACCTTTCTAGAACTTTCTGGAAGGATTGGTTCCACTATAAAGCTATCTGGAAGGTTCAAGAAGGTTGTAGAACTTTCTCGAAGGATGGGTTTCCCCTAAAGAACTACCTAGAGATTCACGGAAGTTGTGGAAGTTTCTCGAACATGAGTTGTTCATATAAATAGGCGACGGGTGCGGAAGTGAGTTAGTCATGCATTCTAACTCACGCGACGAAGGAGCGGCGCAGGCCAGCTATTCGTTCGCTTACATGGGCGGCGTTACACAGTACATTGCCGCTCAAATTCAAACACTATGGCCCCTAGTCTGGAGCGCGATCGGCTAGCTCTGAGAGCGTCTGCAGACGGGGGCCAGCATCCTTAGCGGTAGGATGCGCCAACAAAGTCACCTCCGTCACAGGTCGTCATCCGCTGGGCCTCCTCCGGGCAACCGGAAGTCTCACCTGGCGGTGACAGACCGCCGAGGTGGCGCAAAGAAAACGGCGCTCGCTACGGTAACGTTTCACCGTAGCTAAGCGCGCAGCGCCCAGCGCCGCTGGCGACTCCTACCGGACAAAATGACAATTACACACTGGCGAGTGGTACTTTACACGCGCTCGCCCCCTCCGAGCCTATACAGGCACATGTGATGATACCGCGGGGCAAGGGTAGAACCCACATCCCGCCAGCCTCGCCCCTCTACGGGGGCATAGCGATTTCTCGCGAGTGAGTTAGTCTGATTTTGGCTACGGAACGAAGTGATCTAAGTGAACTACTAATGCGATTTTTAAGTGATTAGTGATCAGTTGTGTATTTGTGATTGAGTTATAAGTGTTGTTTAGTGTTAAATAAAGATTTTTAGTGTTTAATTGGTAGTGTGATAATTTATCCTATACCCAGCTTGTAACAGTATGTAAGAAAATACATATTTATAAATAAAAACATTTAAAAATAGTAGCATACGGCATCGGGAACCGTGCCCGAACTACCGATGGTCAGGGTTTTTCAAAGAGGAACCTCCTAACAATCCGCGCCTTGTCCAGAATTACTGCTTTCTGAATCAAGCCCTTGATCCAGCTGCGAAACGAAAGACTCCTCAGATGTTGGTCGAGGTTTCTAAGCCAGTTAGCAGTACGCGGACCTTCCTATCACGAAACTTGTTTCCGCCTGACAAAAGACTGCTTAGCATCTTATTCAGGCGGCCAAAGGAGCGTTCCCTCAACGATTGTTTCATGTCAGCAGTATTGATGCCTAATGCTTCTGACATTCCCAAATACTTGTAGGTTTCTGTTGAGAAGAGGAATCGGATCGGAGATTCTGAAATCCCATGGATTCCATAATCTCGCTTCACATGCATGACTGCGCATTTGTCAACAAGTTTCTATAACCATCAGTAGCTTCATCAGTTGCAAATTGTTGGGGGCAAAGAGTTTCTATCAACCATGTAAAGAAGGCAAGGTATGACCACCTCTCTTCAACCGAAAGCTCAGACCTGAACCCCTCAGTAGCATGCTAAGAGGGTTCAAGGCTAGGCAAAACCACAGGGTTCCCCTGTGGTCTATGGTGGAATTATACACAGAGCTGAGCTAGTGTTTGTGAGGGAATCCCCGAAAAAGACAGCTGTGCTAGCTACATATTATTATTTTTCTTAATGTTTGTATTTTGTTCTTGAAGTTGTGAGGACCTCCTCTGCCCTCTCCCCCCCCTTTCTGCTAGGTTACTGTACAGACGGGTGCGTGGATAGACGAATGAAAGGGTGGACATACGGACGGGGCGGATGGAGATATGCATGAAGAGGTGGACGAACAGTAAGAATACACTAAATTAAAACAATCTAAGTCTAAATAAATTTTATTTCTTTTGATGGTTTTAGCAAAATCTAAATATATAAATTCTACACGACACAATTCTTCAAAATGTTGTCTTCTAACATGAGACGTTTTCATATATGGTATCACTCGCGCTTTTTAGTTGACTTATTTACATAAGATAAATCACTTTTATTTGTTTATGGTTCCTCTACATTTTATTCTTGACAATTTACAAAATAGATGAAATTGGCGCTTACGAAATTTTTCGATATTTTTATCATTGGTGTCATTTTTGTAGTTTTAAGGGTCGCTGATAACGAAGATTTGGTAAAAAAAAAACTTCAAGATGTCGCTGATGAAATTTTCAGTTTTTTCGTCATGGGGGTCATTTTCTTGCTTTTCGGGATCGCTGAAAACGGGAATGACGAATAAACAAAATTACATTATTTAATTTTTCGGATTCCCTTTACAGAACTTTGACTCTTCGCCACTGAGGTTCCCCACCCACAATTTTGACTCTTCGCCACTGATGATCACTGATTTTTATTTACACATTTTATGACTAAAATCGAACAAAAATTTACTCGAACGAAAAACTAATCATAAAATAAAATATAATAAACAGCTTTCAACAACAAACAGATCGAAATTTAATTGAAAAAATTTGAGCGGCGAGCGGAAAAAAGTGACATACGTCCATCTAGCAGCGCGCCTTAGCGGTCACTGTCACTCTGCGTAGAAATAAAAGAGATGCGACAAGACGCCGCGAATGGCGTGATGTGACGTTCGACTTGTTCGAATAATTATCATTAAAAACATGAATCCTTACAAATATAGTAAATAAAACGAAAAAGAAAAGCGACAGTTCCCTTTATTATTTTATATTACATCACTGTTATGAATTTAGTCAAGATTAGTTGACCAGTAATACAGTTACACTTGCTTGAAAATCAGAACTTCTCGATTTTTTTTTATCGGGATTTTTTTCCAAAAACGTGTTTTGGGCCCGAAGGTTCCCTCATAAATATGGTCAAGAGTAACATATATTTTTTTTGTTGCTCTAAAATGTATACATTTGGCTAAAAAACTGTTCAAAGTTGCCTGTTTTGACGAGGTATAGCGTCTTAAAGAAAAATGCCGTCAAATTCAGTACGTTTCGCAACTTAATGTAATGATTATCTTAAACTAGCAGCTCGACCCGGCTTCGCACGGGTATTAAACAAAAAAAAAAAACAAAATTAAAAATTACAATACACACACATAACACACCCTTCTATTTGCGCCAGGTTAATAAAAAAAAAAGTTATAAAGAAAGTTTGACGCCTACATCGCATAAGGTGCTGCCTAGCTAGCCCGCTGAGCAGCTTTTTTCTAATACTTACATTTTTAAACTCGTGATATCTTTCGAATGGAATGTCCGAAATGAATAATTCAAAAAGTTATATAAAGGTATTGAAGCAGTCTTGAATATGACGTAATTTATTTTAATAAGGATTAATACCAAGATACAAATACAGAGCCTTTTCTAGCAGCGGCATTAAAATTATTTTTTTAAGAACACTTATTGTGGCATAACTATAATAGTTAGACATATTTTGTAATGATGCACGACACTTATTGTAAATTATATTATTATGTGTTCTGCAAAATCGTAGTACATTATTTTATTCTATCATCAATAGTTTTCGCAGCGCACGCGATGTAAAGAATATTTTAGGTAATTTTTGTACACCTTGGGTTTCATTATTGGAGTATTAGTAAGGATCCCTAATTTTTTGAAAATATAATATATCCTATGTCACTCGCGGATAGTGTAGCTTCCCAACAGTGAAATAATTTCCAAATCGGTTCAGTAATTACGGAGCTTATTCAATGCAAATAAACAAACAATCAAATCTTTCCTCTTTATAATATTAGTTTAGATTTACGATATTGGTGACTATGTCCTTTATTTATTTTGGTAGAACTGCTAACTACACCTGAGAGAACTTATTATTTTCAGGAACAAAGTTGAATTTTGAAAATCCTGAGCATACAAAATTATAAAACGAGTACTTTGTTGAAACTTGAACGCGATCCTCAGTAGTCTGAGAACGCTCAAGTTTTGTTATTGAAGATACAACATAGTTCAGTAACAACTTCATCGTCTCAAAGTTACCTTAAAAGGTCGAGATTCGAGTCACAGCATCTAAGCAAAGTAGAGATCAAAAGGTCGTTTTTAAAAGCGCCGATGTAAAGTGGAATGGAGGTAGATTTTTCACGTTGGTTGAATATAAATTGTGAGGGAGACAGAACACAATGTTCGCTGAAGAGGTGCGTGAAGCGAAGCATGAAGTCACAGATAGGTAGCGACGACCACGCTCGCTCACTGCTCCCGATAGCCGATACCCGACGCAATTGAATCCCTGGCTTTCCAATAATTTCTCACGCTCCAATCTCGTTAACCTTGTTCGTAATCCCATTGCGTTCATATTCTATTGAACAGATTAACCTGTTATGCCATCGAAGCATAAATTATTTTGATTAACAACAATACCGCGGCTATGTTGGCACGCCGAACTGGCGTTTCGCTTGATCATATTGGATAATCGGTATTAGGCCCGTCGCGTTCACGTGTAATTGACATCAAACGATCTCCGCATGCATGTTGATCATGATACCGATAGCGCTGATACATTGTTACGTAACACCACGTAAATGGCGTTTAAGCTGAACCAGTTTAATGAAACAACAAGGATAAAAATTCGATTTGCATGTGTTTACCGTAGTTTATCCATGGAAGGAAGAGGTTTACCTTCAGACGGCTTGGCGGCGAAACGAGGGTTTATAGCAAACGTGCGTTTAATCAAGATACAGAATCGTGGCTGGCAAGCGGCCACACTACACCTTGTCGATACAACGCTGTTTATTACTCGCGGTTTATTAGACTATCATTCTAATTTCACGGTTGTTTGTGTCGTAATTCGTTGTAAATTATCTAGGAATTAATTGCCAATAACAACTTCCATATAAGCTGCACTAATGGGACCAAGATCTACAAGTCAAAATTACCTATTCATGATTAAAGGTGCAAATTGATTTTTCATGAATATGTACAGCAACGTGACGATTTATGTAAACACGTAGGAAACGATTATGATAGTGTCAAGCCACTAAAGTTTACCTACACATATCTGCTAAACAAATGTTTTTCTTCTTTCTGGCATAAAGCCACATTTCCACGCTCAACATTAGGACTATTTCTGCGGTCATTATCGTGAAGATTTTTGAAATACAAATAAATAACCATTATGTATTAATCTTCATCAAAATAAACGTAGTAAAGTGCACGTTTTTATTTGTATTGCGGTGAAGAGAAACGAAGTGATCGTTTATCGTAATAAATGAGTCACACATTCATTGCGACACACAATCTCTTTATTTTTATTCAGAGAGAAAATAAAAACAATCATTTCATTCAATCGTATTATGAGAAGGGAAAATAGCTTAGCGTAGCAAAAGCTCGGTGCTGTACAAATATGACTTGCTATCAGCGTTCTCTGAGCGCTTCGCAGCGACACGCTGACAAATGTTATTGTCCATTAGCTAGTAGTACAGGCAAAGTGTGACGATAACGGCTCCCGTAGGATATTCGAGCGCGGATTGGCAATACGCCACTTCCCTGTGAACATATACGCGAGCGAACGAGCTCACACAGCGGTTCATTCACCGACTGAATGCCAACAACACACCACTCGGCCCCACTCGCCACTCGGCACACCGCACTCGCCCCCGACGCCACACGCTGAATTAGCTAACGCTATACAACAATACTGCCAACCTTCCCAATATATTACAGCTATTACACATTATCTCGTTGCCGATCTAAATTCCGGACACAAAAATGTTGCGTTAGAACGTATCTTGTTTCTAATACCAATATCGTGTGTGCTGCGGGCAGACTAAACAATGCTTTTTTTATGAACATCCCAATCATCGTAAAATAGCTTAAATGTGCCCCGAATTACCGTAAATCAAAGAAGAACGGTCATTAGTTATTGAACAAAAAACATGTCGGTAGTAGGTACTGATCGATCGATACGACCAACGGCAACGTCAGTCCGACCACCTAAAGATAGCTTACAGTAAATAATTAGTTTTTAAAGAGATTTAGCAAGCGCATCGCGGCCGCATTGTCTTCTTTTAAATATTCACACCAAAGACTGACGTTCTCTATGACGTCACCAGGCTATTAAGGCTAGTGTCAGACATGCATAATTTAAACATTAGATACAAAGCCATTTTTCATTTAATATTTTGGGACAGCATCGTTAAAAGTGTTAAGAAATACAAACATAATAAACATTCACGCTGTCCGACAGGACGTATTCATTCGGAAAAGCGGATTCGGATGATTAGCACTATACCACACAAAACTAATGTACGAACTTCAAATGAATACTTTTGCGAGTAGTTCCTGAATTATTAATACCTGTCTTTGTAAGGCTAGTTTTCCTGTCGCGCTGAGCTATGCTAATCGTCGGCGCAGACAGTTCAATTTGTATGAATTCGGCTGTCAGCGCTGAATCAGCGCTGAGCAGTCGCGTCCTAAGAATTCATACAAATTGAACTGTCTGCGCCGACGATCAGCGTAACTCAGCGCGACAGGAAAACTAGCCTAAAGCCTGGTTTATTTCATCGGAATTTCCTTTGATTGAAACTGCAACGACACAAAATATATAGAAAGGCGGAATCAAGCATTAACTTAGACGGAGCCAAATATTTCAAATACATCACGTCTTCGTTGAAATCCAAAAATAATTAGTGTCGCGGTCATTTCATAATTACGGTTGAAAACGTAAGTATCAAAGCGCAAGTCAGGTCTTCCAGTCGCGACAAAGACTAATGAGATTTGCTTCTTTTGAGAGACAAAGCTAGTAAAAACCGGCCAAGTGCGAGTCGGACTCGCGCACGAAGGGTTCCGTACCATTATTTAAAAAAAACGAGCAAAAAAGTAACTTTTTTGTATGGGAGACCACCTTAAATATTTATTTTATTCTATTTTTAGTATTTGTTGTTATAGCATCAACAGAAATACATAATCTGTGAAAATGTCAACTGGCTAACTATCACGGTTCATGATATACAGCCTGGTGACAGACGGACGGACGGACGGACGGACGGACAGCGAAGTCTCAGTAATAGGGTCCCGTTTGACCCTTTGGGTACGGTACCCTAAAAACGAGGTCTCATTGTGCAAGCCAACAAAAGCTGTATTACTACTTAGCTAGTTATACCATTTTTCCGCGCGTGTTGGATTGCAAAACCAACAAACTTTGTTTTCAATTTTCTTCTTTCGTATACCGAACGGAGCCAGTTAAACCGCTTCTATCTGAGCACAGTTGCTGGAAAAATAAAATTTTTTTGCTTCGTATACGTTTCTGAATAGGATACCAACTATTATTATCAAGATGGGGACTTGTTTAGACATATGGAAATATATATCCGAGTGGATTAAGTAGTTTGTCAACGTTTAGGAAACAAAGCGAGTTTCCTTGTCGAAGAAAACTCACTGGTTATGCCGACAGCTGCGCCAGGCAAACATTCGGAAAAAGAATAATGGAGGATGTTATATTAAAAGTGTGTTATATACATACGGAAGTGTCGCCCGTCGTTTGTAACGATCTATTGTGTCGGGACAAGCTACGACGTATGAATGGATATGTTATAGGCGTTATAATTTGCTAGTACTCATAAATATTCTAATATCTTTTATCGGGCGCATTGTCCTTTGAACAACGAAGACGTATAACACAAATTGCTACAGGATCAGACTCCAAGCAATAATTGTAATGTTACTGTTAAAAGCCTTTGATATCCTCTTCAAATCCAACCCTGAAGAGTGTCATTTATTTAGACGAGCTCAGCTTATATAAAGTCAAAATCAACAAAGACACGTCTGACACAAGCCTACCTCTAACGAAAAGGTAGTTACCAGCTTATATTTAAGGCAAGCATAATCTGCTAATTCCTACAAGCGGATCCGACAGTAGGCAAACAAACCACTACCAAAAATACTCGCACACTTCCACAGATACAAATAAACTCATTTCGTTCCACGCTGCGATGATTGATTTATTTACCCTCATTTGTTTACTCACGAATACTTTCTTACCATTCATGTTTGTAAATGACCTTTTGAATACTACGTACACTCAGATACATCCAAATGTTACTAATGACATACTTAATCGAGAAACCGTAGTAGGAGCTAAAGACTAATTTGATCGCCAGAAAGGATTTCGTCGACGACCCTCAGTCGTATTAACGCGGTTTCGACATGAGAAGGAAATTACATCTCTTTTTATTTCAGCCGTCGCTCCCTCTAATGAAAACCTTCATTGCGGTAATCCTCACATCTAGGGGATTACTCAGTGTAAGTCGCTAATTGCGTCTTTTGATATATAAGGAAAGAGGGTAGTTTATATTACGAGTGTGTTTTTCTGGACGAAAATGTGAATCAAAAAGAAAAGCTAAACCTAATCTAGAAAGAGTCGTCGAGAATTTATTATTTTATAACATCGATGCTCAGCATTTTCTTAGAACTGGAATTTCTCATTTCGCATTATGGAAAGACGTTATTTTGCACGTGACTGTACTAAATTAAGTAGTTGTATAAAGGGGTACTCACGCGAGTGGTTCATAACTTATTTCTATGCTCATCTAAGCATTAAATATATTAGGTGTTGTAATATTGCGGTTCGAGCAATTTGTACGAGTCATCTGAGTTATATCTTAGTAAGCGATGAAGGAGTAATTGTCGGTACATATGCGCTATTTGCGAACTTGAAACCTAAGTCGCTAAACGAGGCGCTAAGTTACATGCGCCACAAGTACACTAAACTTAACACTGAACAATGAACTAATAAAAAAAACATGAATGCTAATGAAAAACAAGCAAACAGGAAAAAACGTCCGTAACTGTTGCAACACCAAGGTCGATAGTACAATGATACTGAAGAGATATTATTTACACTGAAGCGCGGCTTTCTTCGAGCGCCGATAAGAGGCATCAGTCGGAAACGCCGCGGCATTATCCGGATTATCCTCACAAGTCGGCCGAAGGACCACGCTTACTCCTTTGTCGAATACAGCCCAACAAACAGCCATCAAATAGGATTGCGACGTGACGGAAATAAAATAATACTACCTACAAGCTACAACCGAATACGAATCCAAAGCTTGACTGAAACAATTAAACTTTATAGCACCATTCAATGCGGTAATTTGACCACAATGTCGTAAAATTACAGGAAAAGAGTGCGTACATAAAATTTACATCGGCTAAACAGTTACTAGAGAGCCGATAACCGCTATACAATTTACGACGCACGAAAATAGCTAACTGTAGAGTGCGTAGCGAATTAGTGTTTAGTGTTGTGCGTTCAAATATGTCTGCGGCTGCAGGGTTGTGTTAACGAGATGGGGTAAACATGTCTGGCGCTTCAAACTAGCCAAAAATCCATTGCGTGAAGAGTTACGCGTACGTAACGCATACCTGTCGATGGAGGACGACAGAAATAACCAGCCGAGCGAACACAGAGTATTTCTGGACCACGCCTCCTCTTGTCTCGTCACCACAGTTCCGCCGAATGATGGATTTCATTTTAAGCCACCCCGGCCGAAAGTCGGCTTTCACTCTTACCGACGGCATTGGTATAATTACGTTTTGAGCACGCCGACTCGTCGTTCAGGTCTAATATGGAGCTACGACGTAACTTTAGAAATATTATTCAACAGTAACAATAATCAAACGTTCACCGAGGGATGCGTAATTATAAACTTTACTTTCAAAGCAATAACTGTTAGTTGTTAAACCGAATATCCTGTTTGCGGTAATAAATTGCCGGTTTAGCCATAGTCTAGTCACACTCACTCGGTTATGTATTGTGGGACTAACGAAACGCATATTTCATCGCGCGCTATATAAAGCTGACACCATTCAAACAGCACGCTATTAACCGATCATTAAGTGCGGCGATTAAATCTTTCATAGACAATACGTCGCATATCGTTGGTAGCGATGTTTCATCTGTGGTCGGCTCGTTACGTTCATTTTCACGACTCAATTACAATCGTGTGATCAAGAGCTCGCTTTGATGCTCGTACGTTCAGCCTTCAGCGTCCCCCCCAGACTGTTAATTAATACCTTCTAATCAGCACTGTTCAAAAGAAGGCGCCGGAGAGGCCATTGATTCAAAATTGAACAGGGATGCTGCAAAATTAATTTTCCATTGCCTAGTAATTTTCCGTTCAGTACTATCATTTCAGCGGTTAGTGCACTGCAGCTATTATTATATAAAATCAGCGTGTGCATGTAGTAACTAACTCTATAGCTTCGCGTGACAGCTGTTGTCTTCAACACAATGGCGATTTTAGTGATTTAACAACAAAGGTCTCGCTTCCATGTAATGATTTCATTTACACGTTAATGCATGCCATATAAAGCCGCCACAAATATGAGCGATAGTAAAATTAAATGTATTTATTGTGATGACGAGCGCTCACGCGACGTTTCTACTAAAACTTTAATATGCCGTTTAATTTTTATTAGTCGTCATAAACAATGTAATCATTGCCGACTAATTGCGTACAACGTAGAGGACGATATGTGCCAGGCATGTCAAAGAAGTAACATGGAGACGATAATTTGTGAAATGTGCTAAGTAAGCGTTTATATGCAGTCGAAGCGCGTAGTGGCCGCTAGCCGCTACCGAGAACATCGTATAAGTTTTTTTGAACATCCTCCGACCAACGTGTTAACTTGTCGAATGAGGGAGATGGAAAAAAAATGTAGAATCGTGTTGCATGTGCGGGTTGAATTTTGATCGCATGAAACCGGGCGCGCGACACCGGGCGGTTCCCAACATAAAGGGAACATCACCGCGCGCTGCATTTGCAATGCGTTCCCAGAAACCGCATGCCTAGAAATCACTGCCGCGCATAATAGATAAACGGGCGAAATTCTACTAATAGTCTCACCTAAGCCACCTCATGCCATTAATTAACTTAATAGCTCCATTGATTAAAGCTATTTGTTCCATAAGTCTACATTAATTTATTCATAGTGTTTACTCCTACCCATTAACTCTGTTTAACTCCCGAAGTTAATCTTGAAGGAACAGAAAATTATTTCTCGAAACAGAATCCCTTGGGGTTGTTTGTAAATTTTTAATTTTCTGCTTGTTGGGCAAGCATCGGGAACATCAGGAACACTGTTTACAGTAAAAAAATCTTATTAAAGAGCGAAATAAGGTTGTCACGATCAAGAACCCTTTTGTATTTTCGACCGCAGAGAAAAAACTTTGGGTCGAAAATGTCGAAATGTGTTGAGCATTTTTGTTTTTGAGTGGTTATAAATAGGTTCGATTGAGAGGTTAACATCAAAGAGGGGAGATGTAACCCTGCGTGTGCCGACAATGGGGTGGGCTCGCCGCGGGCGTGGTTCATTATTGCGACTTGAACGATCGTCTCCGGAATCCCTTTGTCTGTCCGTCACGCGCCGACCAATCTATACTTGTTCTAATAACATAATAACATCAACAACTCCTATACTGACACACAGACAGAAAGCTTCTATTGGGAAATACTTTTGCCTTTGATTTAATTGTATTTTGTTTAACATATCCTATGATCTAAAAATTTTCTGCTGCTTTTATAACTAGCAAAATACTATCTCACCTAATGATAAGACGGGTCGCCAACGCAGATATTAGTCTTTTATAAACGCGAAAGTTTGTAAGAATGTATGTTTGTTACTCTTTCACACAAAAACTACTGAATGGATTTTGATGAAATTTGGTACGTAGATACCTTATTATACCCTGGATTAACACATAGGCTACTTTTTGTCCCGGTCTGCGCGGGTGAAACCGAGGGGCGCAGCTAGTAAACAATATTTCTATGGTCTCACATGCCTGTAATTATAACAGCACCCATACTTTTGAAACCGGAACATAGCAATGCTGCTGGTGGCAGAAATAGGTTATAGTACTTCCCTAGATTTACCAACTATGTAGGTACAATCTAATATAACGCATATATACCATTTTCAACTTCATAACCCTGCGTTCAAAAGCCTCATGAAACTATTAGTAGTCGCAACTAACTATAAACGTAACTTTCCGGATAATTCCGAATGCCTCCAAAGGAAGGCTCTATAGTTTTGGCAGACGAATGCTTGCGGTCACTAACTATTTAATATGAACACGTCTGACATGCATGACAGACTATGCGAGTTAGGAGAGTACAATGCCAATAGGGCCAACAAGACGGGCTGAATATTCGAGTATCGCTAGAATTCTCTTGCCCTTATCCCAATTTATTTGCGGTATTCATCTTCTATACTTTCCTATTAGTCGTCATCTTATGAGTCCCCATTCCAGCCATTTCATCTGATGTGATTCGAGTAATGTTCAAGAAATTGTATATAGCCTGTTCTAGATTCTCAACATTTTGGTAGAAAGGTGAGTTAAAATACACAATGCAAAAGTGTCAGAAGAGCTTCACGAACAAACAAGGACAAGGATTGTACTTTACAAAAGCCAGAATTTAGATCACAGCTCACAGCAAGGAAGCTTTTAAATCACAGTTCGGCAGTAAAATGTTCAACAGATGGCAGAAGTTAACAACAACAACCAAGGCCCGACTAGCTAAGGCTCTACTCCAAATATTATACATTACGTAACATCTCGCGGTGAGCCGTCAGATTAATTTAGGTTATACCCACATGTATATGAGGCAGGCAAATCTATTAAATTTGCATGGATCGATGTGGGCTTAGCATTCGCTCCGGCCGCTTCGCTCGATCCGCCCCCGGCCGTGCTGGCAGCACATGTGTCATTACGGACTCCGGTTCGCCGGAAGCGGCACGCGTGACGTCTGGATGTACCTTAAGACGTGACCCGTGCTTCTAATGTGGAATCGAAAGCTCTCTGCTGTCCCACACAATACACGCAGTCTGTCACCACTGGCTTGGAAATCCGTAGGTGGCCAACCATTTCAATATATTCAAACAACTTGTACATCCATATATGCAAATATACTATTATGATACAATATTTATGACTGCATTGTACAATCATCCATTAAAGTCGAAACTTAATTATACAATATTTATTCTGTGGTTAGAAAAGAACTTTTCCCACCACACAATACAATCAATTACAAAAGGTGTTGCCACATGATAGAGTGCATTATGACTTTAAGAGCCTCAAGAACTTAACGTAATTAAGATATTAATATAAAATGTCGTTAAGTTCAGCGGAAGACGTAAATCTCACCGATGCATATGATTTTACGACAGCCAACAAGCTCCTATAATCACTGCACCCGAGTAACTAGCTGGGGACATAAATTTCAATATCATGAATATATTAACGATACAAGATTCATATTTAATACGCAACAGTCTTATTGTGTATTATGAATCCATTTCTTATGCATGTGTATTGATATTTCGATTAGCATCTACATTCTTTCCCACCGAAACTGTGGTTGACATACATCTCACCAAAGCATTTAATCCAATTAATAAGCTATCTAATTGAAACTCGATACAATCTCATATAAATCTGTCCTTAAACATTCGATTGTGTAATCGGATGTCATCGGCTGCGGCCTGACGACTGGTCCAATTAGTAACTGTTTACCAAAGCGTAGTTTATTCGAGCCACGTTGTTCAGTGGGCGTACAATCATCGATACTTCCTTGCTCACTGATTATAATAGTTAATAGTAAAGCACGACCATATCTTTGGTATATCTGGTTTTTCAATACGCCGTGGGAAAGCAATGTTGCTCGCGCGCAAGTTCCAGATGCGTGCTGCGATCCCATCTGGTACACAGAAGAACTTAATTTTTAACTAGGGACCGGTCTGAACTGACATTATTTCACGTTTTATCAATGCTAATGGGAAACTTAACGAAACCGTGAGTTGGTCTGTGATTGCCTTTATTGCATGTAAACACGACATGTTTATGGAAAACACTGAAGTTCCCTTGAACTTGGTGTTTGCTGCACTCGTTAATTGAATTTTATGTGTTTCTTTTTTTATCTGTATTTTTTTTAAGTGTTGATTAACAGGTTCCAGCTGTACATGGCTGATTTAAGTGCACGTTAATAATAATATCTTCTCATTCATTAACTTTAGTACCTCGTGCAATTAAACGGGTTGCAAGAACATTGTGGTCTTGATTGAATCATGGAATTGCACGGTGCACAGCGTAAAAACTTTTTGCTTAAGTTTTGCACGTCCTGAGAACAAAATATTTAAATGAACAGTGTAAAATAACTGATATCAATATACTTCCCATAAGGTACACCACTACAAATACAAGCATTGTCTTCCATAAAAAGGCATCCAGATACCTGATAACTTTATATGTAATAGGAATCCATAAAGGAAGAAATGGTTATGTATAAAGCTATAAAGTGAATTGCCTTGCATCCTGTTTCCGAAATGTTTCCGAGCGTACGGCCCGGGTTCTGTATGCTACGAATGATTGATCACTGCCACACTGCAGGCCTACAGCAGTAACTTAACATACACCATATAACACGCACACCGATCCCCGAAGCGATAACTTGGTACCAGACCAACATGCTATTTCCATACGCACCTAATCGTACATTTCAAATGCATTTATTCAACGTTGAACTTACATTGACACCCGATTGAATCGACAATTCATTTCAATCACGAAATACCAATACATTTTCAACTTCGACTACTGCTAACTGTATCTATTGGTTCAACATTATCATCGGAATGAAATGGAACACAATGAACATGCCGATAATTCCATTCAGTAGAAGCTTGCATATTCAGTAATCACTTATTGATAAGAGACTAATTAATCAAGTGTTGATTGATTACCTCTTATCGCTTGTGTATTGTATATTGGTGAGTATGACGCGTGCTTTGGCCGTATTTGCATTTTTATCGTGTAGCTAGACTTGTTAGAAGGGTGAGCTTGTCATATGTCGGTCATGCGCCTAGAATGAATAATGTCTCGATCAATATACTCGTAGTGAGCTAGTTTTAATCGGTTATGCATACGTATTCCTTTTATATAGAAAAGTGTGTCATGTGTGCACTCGGCTTTATACGCTTTGTTAGCAATTTAGGTTATCTGGTTGTAGCTACACACGTTCGAGTGATACCAGAACTGCCAAATTAATGCTGTTCGGAACATCACGCCAGGCTGATGATTACTTGTGTTGGCAGTTGGCACAAATTCGATTTGTATCCTTCCTGTTCGAGCCAACAGATTGATTGATATACAAATTATCTGCCGTCAAACACATTGAGGCCTTGATGAACGTATTCAGGATACAGAGGAGGCAGCTAGACTTGAAATCTTGCACTTATTTGGCACAAGCTATCTCTTTCCGCATTCAGTCTAAATTAATCAAGTGGAATGTTTCAATCTATGTAGTATGTCGAGCGGAGAGGCCCCGAAGGCCTCCCGAGTGGCGTCTGACCCCGGGCTATATTTGTTGATGCCAGGCGATACGACAAAGAGACACCCTCCCCCAATACATGCACAAGATTCACGCCCGATATCTCGATACGAGACATTTTTAAATTCGCTGAATTTCTCGGATTTTACCGTTTGCCCCACGCTTTGACATCAAACACGGCGTTTTACACGTCGTATACACTTTGTTTTATGTTGTATGGTTCGCGCTGAGTAAATAAACATGTATGTGAGCCGCACACTCAGACCAAGTATATTTTCCTAAGAATCACAGCGGGCCGCCGAATTAGGCGGACCATTAAATAAACGCGTGTTGGCGATGTTGATACATAACTGTAATAAAACAAAACGCGCTTTATATATTGTAGCAGCAGTACTGGCGACCTGTACAATAGCTGGCCCACTTAAGTACGGTCCAGCGCTTTCATGGCGGAACGAATTCTCCGGACCTGTCGTAATAAGCATCCGCGTGCAAACAAAGACATTTTCCGTTTGGAGCAGCCGGAAACATTACGCCCAAATTATGTATTTTAAGTCCACGTAATTGCTAAAAATACTTAGGTACAGAGAAAAAATTAAATTCTAAGCAGAAAATTCGAGATCTCTTGGTTGGTTCAAAAGTTACGTAACGAATCCATTTAGGATTTCATTCGTTAACTAACTTTTATTAAAAGCTAAATTAATAAAACGTTAAACTAATAGACCACCACTCCGGGGACCCTGCGGGTATCCCTATTTGTCAGACGACCGCTTCACGGTGAATTTTTTATGAACATAACTTATGTCTTGTGGGATTTTCTGGACGTTTGCGGTGTCAGCATAAACGAGGTGACATTTTAATCATCGTCGACTGTACGCGATGGTTACGTAAGTATTTGTTACTAAGCCCTACTTAGGTAGTTATAAATATCTCTAAACTACGCCGTATAGAACGGAAGCTAAGGTGCTACATTAATGACACGCTGCGGTAGGAAAACGCACAGCTGTCACTCCACGCTAGGCATGCGCGTGCGCTCTCAAATTAAACACAATCCGACAAACTATTGCCCTAGAAAACAAACATGTCTGCTCCGATAGGAAAGCTCCACAGGGCCGTACTCTAAGCGAAATCCTGGGGCAACGCATTATTTCCATTAGGAACATGAAAAAAGTATCCGTATGACGGCTACGGTTACGCTAACATTACGATCGCAATCTGTCACGTCACTTGCAAAAACGTACAAAAAACCGGTACTAAACTAAGATAGATACCGAATTACAATGCTACGAATTTTGTACACCGAATCTCTGGCAACACAAATTCGGAACGCTACCATCGCCATTTCGCGAAGCATTTAACTAACGACTTCATATTCACTATCTGCCGACAGCCCTATTTGTTAGGGCCGTGTCGGCAGCATGTGCCGCCAGGCGACTCCCGAACCAAAACAATTAGATCACTACCACCCGGTGTCTCTTAACACATCCCTCATATAAAACTTTCATAGATAGAACAACCATTCGGGCGAAACAAAGATTTCACTGACGAACATCCTTCGGCCCCAATGGACACATAAAAATAGACAATACCAATGAAATCAGATCGTAAACGACGCCATTAATGTTTCCAGAATGATTCGGTTTAAAAAAGGTTTTCGATTATAGTTCAATCACGACATTAGAAATAGGTTTATTGGAAACCAAGAGCGTAACCAATTGATTAGGCACTGGCTTGACTCACCCGAGCGTTATATTGAAATGGACAGATGGCAGATCCGGTACAGACGTCGGTGTAGGGAAGTGAGCAAATTAATTAACCGCAAACACGTCCCCAGCAAACATGCACGGAGCCAAGAATAACAACAACTCTAATACTATCTCAGGAGACGAACAGACTGACCGGGGTATGGAAGCGGCTAACAATACTGTTGTCTCGGCACTGATTGTGCCGAGAAATCTAATTTTGCGGTATAATTTGACCATAAATTTAAGTCATGCTAACGTAAATCACTCATGGTGCAAAAATAGACCACTAACTGAATTAAAATGTACACATTGTGACTTGTGAGTGACCAGAAAGACTCCTTAAGATGGAATTCACATAATTCAGTGTCTTCTAATTGTAACTGAATAGCGACAAATAATACACAAGTGAGAGAGCCTGTAAATTAAGAGTTTACAAGTTTGGAGGTGGCAGCTAACTTGATAGCAAACTTGCTCTACCTCTCGGAGAAACGACTTTGTTCTCGGCTATCCTTTACAGCAGAAAGTGCACTAACAACCGAAATTGTGAATTCTGTGCTTCAATATTAACGACGTCCCGTCCGTGCGCTTTGGGACGATACTGTAGGACGGGGTCCACTTGTAGTTTCTATGCAAACTTGTGCAGAGTACGGTACGGTTTATAATTTGAAAGAAGATTATTCAACGCACTATTTGTATGAGAGATAAAGATCGTCAAATGTTTTACACAACAACGGAGCGGTTTTACAAAACTTTCTTCGCATTCAGTTCTTAGCTTCTTTAGCAGAATGGTTTCGGGTAGAGCCAATTCAGTTTCTTTACAAGTTGACAAGAATGCTGTCTCGATGGACACGCTTTGTTCAAATGACGACTACATTAAGAGAAATTAAAACAATAAAGAACATAATTGGACGTTTCAATGATCTCCAGGCGGAATGTTTACGAGCTGTTAAAGTGTTATATTAAAACAGGACGTTACATTAAACATTGTATTTGGCAATTAATGAAATCATCATTTAATATTTTCCTAGCATGGTGAAGGCGAATCCAATCTTACCTATTTTATTTTATTATTTAATCAAGCCTCTTATAAAAAATCCATGGAAAACTTTTAGGGTCGAGAAATTGATGTAGCCGTCATCTTATATAATTTACCTTTCAACTTTTAACTGTCATATTCCAGCAATAATAGGCCCTACTTTAGCATATAATGCCGTCTCCATTGTGCAATAAAGTGAAAGAAGACTTTAATGTCACCATAAAAGTAAAATTGCCTATTTTCATGAATCACATTATCGTCCACTCTGCCCACACGTTCGAAATTACATTTCACAAAGTTCAAGCTACATTGTACTCGAGCGTTATCTTAATGTGCTTTCATATACTCGTGTACAGTAAAAAGTTCAGTAAAAACATTTAATTATCGAGTAACTTTATTTATGTGAAAATGAACACTCAAAGTTTTTGTTTGCTGCCTTTAATTACAAAAGCAATCCACTTAATTTTCAATTTCCAAGTTATTGTGAACCGACAGAAACGTTCGTGCAACATAAGAGATAAATATACAACGAAACGTTTCGCAATTTATCGGGAAACAAATTAACTGATACGGAATTGCCGGAGGAGATGAATGTAAAACAAAAACGGTGAGGTTGACATGACAAATCGTCGAAATCACGTGGCTAGTCTCCCGATAGGCGGCCGCACTAGCGGGTGGGCAAATTGCACGGATCCTTATAGTTTGCAATTTATTCGAAACTCGGCAGGCTTGTAGATTTATATCGGCCGCAGATTGGCGGCGCGCCTCACGCGAGCTCTATACTGAAAGCAATTTCAGTGTCGGCCACGTGCGCTTTGCGACTCCCGATCCCAACAAATATAAACATCAGTTATTTCCACCCGGGAGGGGTGTGTGTATGACTTCAATATAACATTGATTTGATTTGTACGGTACGTTTCGTATCGGCTCCAAAGAGAAACTTCCGTAGCTTCACGTACAAGAAATCCTATCACGTAACCCAATAAAGAAAACATTGGGGAAATATTAGTCGGTTGATATCGAACAAGGGACAGTTAAAGCCTGGAGGGAACGTAAATGCCATTCCCACACGTCAAATATTTCCGGATAGCGTGGTAATTAATGTTAGGATAGCAAAGCTAGACAATGCGTGAGTGAGCACAGCCATTAGCTGCACAATTAGTGCAATTGTCGTTAATTTATAGTTGTTCACGTCAACGGAGTGGCGTGGCAGCGAGCGGTGCGGTGTGGCGCGCCGTGAAGCTACGCGTGCCGAATTCAATCACTGAGCTAACAAGTGAACTGTTATTGACATTTGATAAAGTGCACGCTATCGATAAGATACCTATTTATGTAATATTTCGGAAATATGCGATAACAGAAATGGGAACCTTACACCATTTCCTATTGACCTAAATACGGAATATATCACAAAACTACGTGAAATTCAAATTGTATCTCAATTTTTACAAAGCCATACGATATTATGAATAAATAATAATTTATTTGTTTAAACGCCGTTTCCCACGCGATATCAGCCATGTATCGTGGCGCTTCGCGATATCATATTACATCCATTTGTTTTTTTTTATTTTCAGTTGATGTTTTGTGCCTACTAATTGGAAAGGCGATATACAGTCGACGAGGTAACCAAAAACCTACTAATAAAATCCGTTAACGGCAAGATTGAGTCTTGCTTGATTACATTAACTGTCGTTCACAATGAGATTAGTCTAGAACTCAAGACAGCCTTTGGTCTCGACAAGCGTAAGACAAAAATGATTCACAGAATTCACGCTAAAATTCACGAAATAAACAGTTGTGCTTTCAATGAAGGAGAAAATCTTGCAGAACAATATTTTAGAGATAACACTTTACTGCAATGATAATGAATCATTCAAACACTAACTACCGATGTCAGAACTAGGAAAACAACATACATTTTAGATCTAGGCTAAAGGAGATAAGATCGTGTTAATAGATTCCACGGTAAATTAAGTTTGCTACTGTCGCACCCTCGTTAGAGCCCGGAGGGACCGAATCACAAGCCACATGGCACCCAGCAAGCTTTAAAGTAATAATTTATTATTACGACAAACTAAAACCACATGGACTATGAGAAAATTAATAGCAGATAATCCCCAAAGTAATTGCACTTTGAGATAAGTTTAGAATCCTCCGTTCTAATTTAGTTTGAGCATATAGTTATTATTGCCGTAATAAACTGCTTTTCTATAGTTAACGATTAAAACTTTATGGATATTTTATGAATCGAGTGAGGATTTGTTTTTGACTTCTATCTGGATGCGAATTTTTGTAATCGATTAAGATTTCGTTTCATTAACATCGTCATCGTCCTCTGGCACCGCCGCAACTTATGTAGAATCGGCCTTCTTTGTTTTCATATTGATTGTACGTATTATCGAATTACTTGGCCCAGTATGAATCGGGACTTCTTTTTTCATAATCTCTATTCGCTTCCATCTGCCTGTCTCTTTACTATTCTTATTCTACGAGCTCTCCATTAAAATACCAGCTGGCTTACCATGACCTCTTAACCCGAATTGTTTTACTCTTATTCCAGTGTGGGAAAGAAACGGAGCTATACAGGATGTCTCGCGCTATCTCTTTCCCATACTGGAAAAGGAGTAAAACAATGTAGTAAAACGTCATGGTAGGCTCTCTGGGGTTTTCCCAGCTACTTAGTAGTTGGCAGTCGCTGGTTGGTCTCCAGTCTACTACGAATAGATCACATCACATCCCAGGGGGGTCGTAACCGGGGACGCGTGGTAATATAACAATATCCTTCCAGGATTGTTCCTTGTAGCGGTCTATAGGGGAAACCCATGTTAAAAGTGGATATTTACGGGCTGTTATAATACGTTGGGGACGGACGAAATTACTACAGGACCGAGAAGATGACTTGATTATTTTACCTAGGAAACTGCGCCCCAAAGGTAATTGCCACGAAACTGTCACTACATCACAGAGTAGGACTGTACATTTAAGGCTAGGTATCCCAGTAAATGATTCCATAATGTATACTGAACATAACAACCAATTTACTAAATGTAGCGCGATTTCTCAAGAGCTCGGATCGGAATAACATGTTTTTCATTAAAACTCTACGGAAACATTGTAAGCTATTGAACAATAAATTCGAAGTAGCAAACAGCAATACAGTGACAAAAGTTTTTAAATTGTGTTCAGAATTGTCAAGCAATAAAGGAAATGCCTATAACCAAGTTAGTATTGATAGTTATTTGTCAGGAAGTGATTCAGTGAATTTGTTCCGCTACAGCCATTGGGCAGCGGGCGGCGCAAACGCATTAATTAATTCACAATTACTATCAGACTTGTTGATTCACAATTGCGATACGACGCCATGATTTTGTCGCTTCAAGATTGACTTACGCACACATGTGGGGACATATTTAATTTGTAATTAGTTTATAAATAGAGGTAATACGTTAGAACAAGATAGTGGAGTCAATTGGTTGAGGGCAAAATATTTTACGATTTATAGGTTCACTGCCACACAAGGCATCAACGTTGTGTTTGTATGGTTGTATTCAAATGCATATAAAGGGTGTAAAACACCTCTTAACGAAGCCGAAAGGCACTGGTTCTCCCTGTCATTGCGATATTTTTTTTGTTCTACACCATACCTGGGAACCTTCTAGTTACGGAGATATTAGGGGTCAAAGTTCCAACTTTTTGACAAGTATTTTTTTAAATACAAGTTTTTAATGAAAGATTTTTACTTTAAACACCTCCACGACCCCCGTACTATTCAATCCGTCCATCAGCACAGTGTTTTGAGAGCGTTACATTGAGTTCTACCACAAAACATGATTTTACACCCCCCAAAAAAAAGTCGTTTCCCAGCAATAATTTTTGCGTAAAGTTACTTAGTTTCATGTACAGAATGCTTGGTTGACGGCTTCGTGATGAGGTGATTTACACCCTGTATGTAGGATTTACATGGAATGCGTGTTGCACTTATACACGTTTACACAAGGCCCTCGTAGCGTCGCGTCGTCGCCCCTTTTAAATATTTCCATTTCAGCGACTACACGCGTGTCGGCGACAAGTCGGCTTCATATTGACGATGCATCCATGCGTTTATAGTAATTCCGTTGGCGGTGTATTTTTGTAGAAATCTGCGTGCATTCGCTGTGTTTTTCCTTTCACACTCCTCTTCGTTTTGTCGAGTAATCAGACTTGTAATCAGAGCCGACATCATTACTGTCGCAATGGGACTTTTCCGCAATTCGAGTCGAACGTAATCAACGATTTAACGGCATCACTTTATGTAATGTAATGTAGGTAAAACGTGGGTCTAATGCGATACCTACTGCGTAGAGGTCTAACAATGAACAGCAGTATGTACATCATAGGTGAATGCCCGATTAATTCATGCGATAGTTCTAGTTCTGCTTATCATAGTAAGTAATAAAGATATTTTGATGTGTCTCCTACTGCGCGTGCGTGATATATGGTGGCGGTTTATTGTGCTGTCTGATATTTCCAAGTTATGGAACGAGCTGGCTGTGTTGGGCTTCGACCGTGATAAAAATAAAAATATGTATCAATTTGATTCGCGGCGTGTACTCTGATTATGTCGTTGTAGTGGTTATATTTGCGTGATCTTTTTGATGTTTTGTTTGTTTCCTTCTATGTGTTATGGACCATTATTGGTTTTATTACACACTATAGTTTTTATCTCCGTGGTTTATTGCATAGCTTAGAGAACTTTTCACCGGCAGAAACATTCCGGAACCCCAACATGGTAAATGATTGAAACAAGGTTAGGTTATTTTTTAGTTGAAATAGAAACCAAGCCTTAAGAAGAGTTATGAAGTACTGCTAAAGCAACCTTAACTTTTAACAAAAGTACCCTTTTGATGTTAATCAATGTTTTAGACAAACAGTCCTACCTTCATTTTAATTTAAATCCGACTTCAGAGAGATTCAGTGGTTCATTTCTCACTAATCTCAAAAGCCACTGAAAAGAAAACATAAAAAGTTTTTATGTTTTTATTTTTAAATGTAAATTCTCTAAATTATAACCTTCTAATGTTATAAATGCGAAAGTTTGTGAGTCTGCACGCCTAGCATGACTACTGTAGAAACGAGTTTTGTCTACGGAAGAATCGACGTACTGACAGATAGACAGTGACAATGTGTCAGTTTGTCGATTGATCCGTCGTCATAGCCCGTTTCTACGGCGGTCATGCTACGCGTGCTGGATGTATAGACGTATCGATGTTAGTTACTCTTTCACGTGAAAACTACTCAATGGATCTGGATGTGGCACAAGGATAAATAATAGTCTGAACTATCACTTACAATACTTACTATCCCGCAGTGCGATCTTGTAGGACAATTACCGAAAAAATCGCGGGCGAAGCCGTGAGCATAAGCTTGTTTTAAATGTTTCTAGAAAAACTTTTGCAGAAACAATGGCACAAATACCTAATAATTTAACGGCTACATGTGTAAATATATGTATATTTTAAATAAATGCTACGTAGGGTAGGACAATGGTACAGCGTCAGCATAAAAATGCCTAGCGTTCAAAAGGTTAACACCAACATTGTAAATTAAACTTTGCTGGCAGGAAAGCGGTGGTTTTCATGTACATTAAATCATTTGTACGTTTTATTAAGGCTTGTGCAGACTAGGGACTGTAGTCCACAGATGACAAATCCTCGAAACATGATTGGCAAAATGTGTGTACTACAGGGACACCGTTGTCTGTCATTTCGGGGCATACATGTGTGATGTTATCGTGTTATGTAAGTAAAAAAAATCAGTAGTCTATAAAACGCATAAATAAGGGAACTAATCAGCCCACACGCATCCTGCACACTTAATGCTGCGTATTATACAAGAGCATGCGTGCGATGATGTGTGTGAAAATAGCTAATAATATCGTCTTTTTTTTCACAGCTTGAACTAAGCTAGCTATGTGATTGTTTAGATCCTCGCAAATGTCTGTAAACGCAGCCTATAGTGAGCGGGCATGCGGGATGCGTGTGGGCTTGTTTGTTGCGTTTTGTATGCGGTGCAATGACAAAAGTGTGCGCAGGCCTTTAAGAGTCGGCGTGTAGGAGATGCGGCTGCAGTACACAGACGTGACGCAATTACCATATCGCGTTACAAGAAACTATATACGAGATCTGAATCTATTGTTGCAATGCAAAAACTTTGAGAAGTTGCTACAAAATTACTATTGTAACAATTCTTAGAAGACAGCTCCGCGTGTATACAGCGTGCATTTGAAATAGACGCTTCGACGGTTCGATGTGTCGAAATAGAGGGCATGGCCCGATTGTGAGACGAGTTGAAAGAATAATGGGCGAGATAACGATTTAGGAGGCGCAAAAGTCAATAACTGTTTGTTCTGATAAATAAAAGCTTTTAAATAATAACTATTTCCTTAATCTTATTAAAAGCGTTATTGGATTTGGCATGTTTTAACATCTCAAAACATGCCAAATCCAATATCGGAATTTGAGAGGAACACACAGTTAATCTAAGAAGCGAACACCAAGACAAAAACATCTGTTACTCATCATTATTTCAGCCAGGAATCGGCCACTGCTATTTATAAGATTTCTTTCTTTTGCCACACTTCCTGGTTCTGCCTGATAACGACTTCGCCCCAAAAGCAACACGCGCCTATTTAAATACAAAACCTTTTTTGCAGTACTACAGTCACTCGTCCTTTGACGAATATTCCCGAATAGATGTCGCGATTTTTGCCGAATATGTAGACCACTCTCCGAGATTGAACGAAAATCTAAGTCCGTGTCGGTGTGACCCAGGGGTAAAAACGAATCACTCAATAAGAACCTGCCTTACCGTTACGCGTTCGATAAAAAAACGAACAACCGTGCTTCTGACAGGTTGCCAGTTTGTCATGGTAATCCGTTTCCCAGTTCCCACACAGTTAATTCTCGAAACGTGCGCAACCTGGCAAGTGGCTGTTTTTCTATAATTCCCACAGAAGGAACGTAAAAAATTAAATATTTATTTTAAACTTTGTCTACCTGAATATTGATAAGCTTAAGCAGCGACTTCGAGGGAAATAAAATATTCACCTCCGGACCGTAAATGTCCAAGTCTAAGACAGTATCTAAATTCTAAACACTAGCCTCCAACTATATAGTCACATGGACTAATAAATCTTGCGAGAAGGTTAATCGAATGACATCTGGCCCAAATATGTAAACATTACCACTTTAATTATGAAAACATAACCTAGATGTGGTTTATTACATCGATAAAACGTTGCTCTAATATGAATGCACAAGTCTTCACATACTACGAGTGTTTGTTCAGAAGGTTTATAACGGAAAGGATCCTTCATAACATAACCCCTTCAATGTTTTATGTTTATTCAGGAAGCAATGTCAAATATTTGCTGTTCGCTTCACTGTAAACATTATATGATACACAAAATTCCCAAAGCTGTAAAAACTTCTCCCGATAAACCCCATCGAACAATATCCATCGGCTGAACAAACAAATTGTTATTTTCCCTACGAACCGTTTCTAATAGCACCCGGAAATTATTTTTCATTCGTCTTCAATGAACCGGCAGAACCTCTCCTCAGATTTAATACAGTCTAGAATTGAGTTTAATAAACTCAAGGCAAAATCAATATCGAAATTAAATGACAGAAATTCTTGTAATCTCATCTAGGCACTTATGACACGAATGCGAGATGTCTTGACAAATTAATATATGGAGCTGAAATTGTCGGCAGTTACGTTGATTTCAACTCATTCAGACGTGCGGGATTGTAATACCTTCATAATTTTATGTCTTTATGAAAGCTTTTCAGAATGACATTTCATTTTATATTTTGAATGGGAGCCATTCATGACGAATGCGCTTGTTAACGTGCATTTCATTTTAACGTTCATATTCTAAAAGATCTGACCTCAGGCATGGCTCTCCAATTAAGATTGTATTAAAAACTGCAGCGATTTTTCTGTCGGATGTAAAAAAGGATTTTATAATAGAAGAACCTCAACCAGTCATCATTTTAATTATCACAGCTTCCATTATAAAAACAATCAACTCCGTATTTAATTCACTGAGTAGTGGTTGAACTAGAATTTACAACAACAGACATTTAGTAAACATGCAAAGTGATTAATTAAAAACACAAGTATAATACAAAGCGGCAGCTTCCGACACACAGGCTGGAGTCTACAATGTTTGCGAGTGGAGACAGATAATTTGAGTTAATTTACGATGGAGCGATAACCGCGCACCGGCTATCGCCCGACGTGACTGATTGAGGCCTAGATATAACCCCAAAGAGAAGTAAGCAAATGGAGCGTTAAATATACCACAGCGACAGACGCCACGCCATCAGAAATGTGCCCTAGGGGTCCGTTCACACAGACCGGGTTCGAGAGCAGAGCAGATTTTTTATCAAGTTTAAGTTTTTAATTTTCAACATGTTTTTACATGTCACTTTTAATATTGAGAATGCTTGTTAGAAAACCAAACGCGGTTAGTGTGAAATAATAAGAGAAGCCGACCGGCTCCGATTGCGTCTTCTCTCGCTCCGCGACCCGCAAGCGCTGACAGCCGCTAAGTTAGCCGCCCCGTTCCAAGCGTATAACTCGCGGCGGTCTGTGTGAAATGAAGAGTACCGGCCGATGCTCTCCGAGCCGGTCTGTATGAACGGACCCTTATGATCCGAAGCCGGCGGTCTTAACACATCAACAATTCTTCATCACGCGCCTCAAGCATTTAGGAAGTGAATTCAATCAAAGGCGAAATGTGCGAGTGCCCACTCCATTTACTGACTACTCCATAATAAACTCAGTACAGACAACTAAAACGGTCAGCAATTC
Source organism: Cerastis rubricosa (assembly GCA_949152445.1). Lineage (NCBI taxonomy): Eukaryota > Metazoa > Arthropoda > Insecta > Lepidoptera > Noctuidae > Cerastis > Cerastis rubricosa. The sequence continues at coordinate 10,236,644 of OX424526.1, read as the reverse complement.
GAAACAGCAATTGTGATACCACTTAAATATTGACGTTACTATTAGTGGAATGTGTTCCGCGTAACTGCAGGCTACTGTTGTTTGATTAGATGACAGCTATGATAGCAGCTAACTGAGCTATGTTTCGAAACCACATGCTCGAACAACCGGCTAATGAAAGTTCTCTGAAATGAATTCACTCTAAATAGTCCACATTGTCCGTTGAAATATGTGACACTTTTATCCGTCGACGATACTATAATACCGCGGTATCGCCGATCTCCTTTGTGTGAGCACAATACATCTGATCCTGTTTAAACGACACTGTCACAAAGAATCAAACCATCTAGAGCAGCTACTGGCGCATAAATAACAACCCACCGGATTATGATAAATATTACGAAGTACACCGTGTCTGACAATCAGGTCGGTGGCACAAGTTGGCCTTCAATCATATTAGAGCCAGATCTTATCTGACATTAATCCCATATAGAGTAAAAATATATCTTACTTGAACCACCGGTTAATAGCGGCCCGCCATTTAAGGGAGCGTGTTTACCCAACCCGTAATGTGCAGCGCATTAGTCGGGAGACAGTGGAGCACAATGAGCCTAATCTCTGAACGGTTACAACTTGTCAAGTAAGGGAAGAGTGCGACCTCCCGCCGCCGCCGAACGACACTACTTGGGAGGTCCACCGGTGCTGTCGACGACAACCAAATTAATAGCTTACTAGTCATCAGAGATAGCATAGCCACCTATCACCCCGTGAGAAGATTCTTAACGACTTAGAAACGCATTATGTTTAAGATACCTTGTCTTATAATTTGAAGTCACCTTGGTCGCTGGACGTTCTTCGCCGGCTTATTGAATGCATAAAATCAATTACCAAGCGATGACTTTTTGACGTTGAATGCGACATATTTCTTTCAATGTCAGAAAGCGTGGAGTGCCGCGTCTAATGAATAAAATATTCAATGTTGTCGTGTATTTGAATAGATCGTTACGAGGCCCCTAACCTAATCCAAGACCAGCACATTATCCATCTTGCGTGTAAATTTAAATGACCCTTTGTGACTTCTGTCAAAACACTTCGTAGGAGAACATGACGCACCCTGTACGTAATCAAATTTAGAAAACATGTAAACATTTAACATACGTTTATATTTTCAAATACGTCTGAAGTTTGGAATTGAAATTGTTTGTTCGTAAATGATTTGAAATTTATTACTTTTGAATATACACTTATTTCAATTTAAATCTCGCGTGAGAAAACTAGGCTGAGGCTGAGGTGGATAATAAATAATACTTTTAGAAAGTGTCAACTACAGGATGTTTTACTACCCTTCCATATAGTAAATTAAGTACGCTGTATAGATAATATTTTTGGGTCCAATAAAAATTCTGTTCGGGCGATAACACCCGCCCAAGTGCGGTCGATATGGGGAGGGTATGAGAAATAAGATTATTTTCGTTGCAAATTGATCAAACGAAATTTATTTTGCGCTCCCCTTCAGATAAGACAAACATTCTCAGCGAAAATAAAGATACTTTTATGACGAAAGCGGGGGAAAACAAAAATATTACCGAAGTTAACAGCCTACACATAATTACTTAAACCGAGACACTGGCTGTAGGGACAAAGACCAGACAAATGGCTCCTTTGACAAAATCCAGATTTCTTTTAAAAATATTGTACAGAATTTCTTCAATAAATTATGATGAAAAATGTCGCGGAGCGAATCAGTAGCTCAGTGGGTGTGAGGTCGAACGTTTATTACAATTAATTCGTACCTTGGACTTTTCCAGTTACGCAACAATAAAACGAGTGGCCATAGAGTTTATGATTGTGAACGTGTGCCTAGTGTTGAGTAGACCACCATGGGTAATGGTTACTACCGGTAACTCTATTTAGTGAGCTCACCGCGTGATGGACAGTTAATTTACGGCCTGCTAACCGGCATAGCAATGAGATGTCAACAGATTGGGACGCGACAAAATTCATATAATCAACGTCTCACAATAAAACAATTGTTTCACTGGCGCGTTTCTTGGTCAGGTGTCGGCAACATTTTGATGGCATTTTAACATGAAAAATAACAGGCCCCTGGAATCTGCTAGTAGGGAGAAGTGAATCTAATAGTAGTAACAGGTACACCCATATATTTGGTTATGTTTAAGTTCCATGTAATGGGGCGAGCCTACTGCCATCAACGGGCACAAATCCTCCTGCTGATGAAAAAAGAATTCCCGTGGTACTACTGGATAGCTTGGTAGTCCTACTGGTTTTTTTTTACCCGTGTTTCTACTACTGGTGGAAATTCGTGATAAAAATGTATCCAGACTGTAAAATAGCAGTAAGCTGGTATTTCTTACCGAGTAGAAACTTAATCGTGTTATTCGTGTATCAGTTAGGCAGGGCGCTGTATGCTCGGCACGCGAGCGTTGCACGTTGCGCTCGTAGCTCACTCGCAACGTGACACGTAACGCCGTTCTCCCAGCATTATACGTCTTAGAAACGTCGTCCATTCAACTTGCACCACCTGATCAACTTCGCCGTACTTCTGGCGCTTTCTTACCGAGAGTTTCGCAATAAACATCGCTTACCGAAAACGTATCGTTAAACAGTAAATATTTACTGATGCCAGCAAATAACTATGTACGTACCAAGATTTTGAATAAACGATAACGATCCCTAATATGGTGATATTATGAAAAAGAATTTCGCAACAAACCATTTTATTTACTTATCTCGCTCGGTATAGTAAGGAAGGCACTTTTGGCTCTATGTGTCTTGGTAGATTTCACAAATAAAGTCGTTTCCATGATAATGCTCCGTCGAGGCGGACCCGACAAATAGATTGTATCCATTATCCCATACCATTTATTTCTATGACTATCTCGAAGCACCTAGTACCTCCGCCACAAACATTGTCTGCGTTAGATATTTACCTACTTACATACAAGTTGGGTCCACATATAAACGTTTACGACCCCTGTATACTGCGAGCGGTAATCAAATCGAAATTCGTTTTCAATCAGAGATGCTAACCACGTGCGGCCAGTCGTATAATCCCCAAGGGCGGTTGACAATAGTCGGGAGAGGTGATTTGCATGGTCCACTGTATCAAGTGCCTATTATTTATGTAGTACATTCGGCACGTTTGCATGCCCAAAACAGGAAGGGGCAACGATGGGCCCAAGGACACGACGGCCGTCGCGGCGCCGCTGATGTAATCGAATGTCCCTGTTCGCGCCCGCCACAATGATAATTCATATTCAAATTTCGAGCCCGAAATAATTACCACGACATGAATTTATCGCGCTACAATATGACTTCAACTCTTTGTCACCATTGGGAACAACACGGAATTCTAATGAGACATATGTTGCAGTTTACACAGCTTGGAGCCGCTCAGCTATGCCACTAACAAAAAATGTTCGTGAGCCAACAAAAAAAGAAAGGAGTGCTTTAAATATTTAGAATTTTATCATGACAACGATGAAACAGTTTTTCTATGAGGTAGGAGTACTTACTTCCAGCCGGTGGAGTATCTCGAAAACAGCCATATTTCGTTGCTGTGCGGCCGAAAACAATGGCATCGTTTTCGCGCTCGTTGACAGTTACATGGCCTCTGCGAAAAAAATGGACCAATTAGTTTTTGTCCGTGTAATTTAAAACTAATAAAATTACGAGTCGTAGGTAGTCGAAGATGACGCGAGCACAACACAATGGTCCGATCATCAATTACTCAAAATCTTTCGTTATGCACATTTATCTTAATATTAGCTGAATTTAACAATGAACTAATGAAACCCAAAAGAGTAAATCATACGCCATAGGTACAAATTGCCATACTGTAGATCATATCCAAATAAATTATGACTTAAGTACATTTAAACACAAAAGTTAAATCGTTCCCTCGCGTACAATTTAAACGAGAGGGATTTTCATTTCCTCCATTGGGCGTGAGTTCTTTGAAGGGGGATCGGTTGTGTGCGGAAATTACCAGTGAAATCGGTATCGCTGCCAGCGCGTGCCGAGCGGACGCACCAAGCGGACAATCGAGTCCCGACACCCGAGACGAGACTTCACGAAAATCTCGGAAAATCCGATGAAAAGCATACCCCTACGCTTCGCAACATAATCCCAACATTTTCATCGGATTCGAATATTTTCCGATTTTGCGTAGATATCGGCTTCGTAGGATTGTTATAAAAACTTTTTCAAGGTAAACACAAGCTGTTTGTCACTGATCCCTGGAATTAAAGAAAAACAGGATATCCTACTTCTTATACCGAGGAAACTTGTTACGATGAGAGCATTCAATGGTAAACATCGAATTATCGGTGTGTGTGATACTGAGAAACCGATACTAAAGATAATAAAAACGATTTATACAATACAAATTGGTGATAAGTCCGGAATTTCCCTACATTGTAGAAGAAAAACATACGTTTATCAAAGACATTCAAGAGGGTCGCTTATTTTAACCCCATGACTTCTCACCACGTTTGATAGATTAGAATAATCTTAAGAAAATTCAAACCAATCATAAGTTCATAACATAACAAATTAACAATACTCTAATACAATCAGCCGTGAACAAGGCCGGGGATAACAATCAGTCATCCTACATAAACTGTAGGACCTTTTACATAACAAATCCTTCGCACGACAAACTACAGAATCCGTATATTTCGGACACTGCACGTAATGAAGCTGAATAGTGAATTCGTAGAGTAAATTAGAAGGACGGAAGCGAGCGAGCCGGACGTCCGTAGAGCGAGTGGCGCGAGATACACTCAAATACCAAATTACAGGACGATTGTGCAAGAGTAAATACACGACGTTACACACAAGCCGGTGGGGAATAGTGACCAGTATTTACTAACATATATGTTAGAAGGTTGGAACTCTAGGAACGCTAGCTAATAATACAATGATGGTACTAAAACAAGGTAACATTTGCTTCAGAGAAAGCTAGATGGCGATTAGTTTCGAGAAGCGACGCACCTTGTAACTGAGTCCTTTGAACAAGCTTTACAGTTAAGGTAAATTACAACCACACTTTGTACAGACTTGCTCGTATTAGACAAAAACAACAAAAATGAACGTTTTGCACTAAGTAAACAGCTTAGAGTATGAAGAATAAGAAGTAAGATCTAAAATATCCAAACTCGGTAAAATGGACACTCAAAACTTAATTTGTTTCTGAATCAGGGCCTGAAGGATATAAAAGATGGTAATGAAATTCGCACGAGGGAATATTAGGTCAAGGAGACTGCTGAATTAACTATTGATTAGATATTAAGAAAGGTTGTAAAAGCTTACCTAAGAGAGCGAAAACGACGGACTAAAACAAACAAGTGATGCTATTAGATAACCAGCACTATACTCGGAGAATTCCACATGAAAAATAAGAACAAAGGCAATTGATTGGCTGTCTCGTTTCAAAAGAGCACAGAAATATCTGAAACGGTATCAGTGGTGAATACTGTCAGTATCTACTATCTACGAGTAGTATACGACTGTTAGCCGAGTAGCTGGAACACTCGCACCTCGTTCCAACGGCCGGATTAATCATTTTTATTTGTTTTCATGCGCTGAACACCGAACGTTACTTTGGATAGATATTGCTGGATTCGCTCAGATTTAATCAATGTTGATATTGTCTTTGTGTTTCTAATACAAACTTTCTGTCGTTCCAAACTCTCGTGTTCCAAATTCCAAGACATCAGGACTTAATTCTCTTTGGTATCTCAGAAATTAATTTCGTTTTAGTAGCTCCTTTGTTCTTTTCTCTGTTGTTTTGTTTATGATCATGTTTACTTGTTTAAACGATAATATAAGTACTCTTTTTGTTATATTCAAATGTTACGATACTGAATTCACATATTTTATAGTCTACTCAATCAAAGTAAAACAATAGGTAATGCTGTTAACACGCAATTTTTATAAAACTTCGGTACCCCTGTGTTCAAAATTATTCAAAGCGGAACAAATGTTATGGAATTAACAATGGCCCCAGAGCGTGTAGTGGTACATTGTAATGCGTAGAAACAAAGCAGTTAGGAGGTAGCTAGGTACACATAATACGTATGCTATGCACATAGAATTAAAGTTGGGTCCGTAAGCACCGGAATATTCATCCTTTGTTGGGACCCCGTCACGAGACTATAAAAGAAGCAGCAATGAGGAACCAATGATTGAAACGTATTTTTATGTATTGTTCGGTGCATATTAATGTAAAACTATAAAAATAGAAACATGAGGCAGTTGAAAAATGAACGTATCATGTCTGAATATTTTGCATGAATAGACATTCCAATTCAGATGTCCATTAATAATTCTGTCAACAGATTTAGAAGCGCGAAGTTGTAAAACGTATCCGATGTGTTGTAAAAATTGTGATGCAGTTATTTTTAAAATTCATACAACAGCTGGACATTCTGCAAAAAAAGCTCAAATGTAAAGTTGAGTGCCGTATCCAATAAAACGTTTCACGTTTGAGCATTGTTCGAAACCACATCCCAATACAGTAGGCAGAGGAGGGCCGAACAGCCGGAGTGTTAAAATATTTACAGTGCGGTTGAAAACACGCGCCCCGTCTGAGCCGCCTCGCTCCCACCGAACATTTGAACGAACTAAATATCTACACGTTCACAACCACACAATGACTTTGAAAAACGTAGAAAACGAACATTCACAAAACATACCCTTCCCAACATATGGACGAGCTAAATGGATTTACCTACGCAAAACAGAATAAGCCCGAGTTATGGCACACATAATAAGTCAATGTTGCTTTTAGACGACATAACACAACAGAATTTCTAGATATTTTTCAAATATATGTTCTAGACTGAACAGATAAAAATAGTGTCTACGTCTGTCATAAAAATACATTGGCTATCCGAAGATAAAGATTGGATATTCGTCGGCACATGCAGACGGAATTTAATATTCCTCTACACAATGGGTTAGCGTCTATAGAATTAATAAGACTTATACATTAATAACGCTGAATATCATTCATTGGTGGTACAGCAGACCTCTTCAATTGTTCGCTCGAGGAGAGCGAATGAAAGGCGTCCCATTGAAATTGTTCAAAGTTTGCGTACGTGCCCACTTGCCCAGCCAGTCCGTATTGAGTATCTTTTTCATTTTATCTTTGACCCCTGCCCCGATCCGTTATAATATCGCCTGTTTTTATTCAATTAACCAAAGAATGATTCGATTCAATTTCGGTGGTCGATTCCCGGAAATGGAATTATCTTGCCTTAGTGGCAGAACACGTACAATTAAGATAACTATTATGTAAATAAAATTGTTGAGATAAAGTAATTACAGCTTTGAGGCGGTCCGATTGAATTATTATATAACAAGGCAGAAAACGGAAACCCCTTTAAAATACTGGCAACGCAGAGATTATCTAATCTACCACTATAAATAAATCCTGTTTTTGATTCTTAACACTCGCCAACGCGAATTGCTTGGTTTCCGTCATGAATAGAAATCTATCTCACATGAGCAGAAATGATACATTTTATTGACGAAGGCTATCGTGGATGTAGCTACTTGCGGCAATTTACATTCAAATCGGCTTTATTAAGGGGGAATATCAATGAGATACGATGCGGAGGATCTCGATATTGCTTTTTAATATGGGTAACTCGGGATGCTGATAAAAATACAACATCCACATAAATTCCATCAGATTATTGATGATTAAACCCAATCCAGCGTGTAGAAGCTAATCTGCAAAGAGGAATCAAATCAAAAGATCCGAGTACTAGGCTATAAAAGTACCGGTTGTAAAGAGCGTTCAGATTTCATCCAGAAAAGCTTAATTTTTATCATGTCCGGTGATCAATTTTCGTAACTAACATAAACCGCCTGCGGAAAATATAAAAATCCAATTACTCTTTTCGGATTACAGTGCGCGCTCTCTGCCCAGCGTCGATACTGAAAATTCGTTTTTAATTAAGTCTAAAAGCTCATCTACAAAGAGCGTTAAATGTTTGAAGAGTCAACCGCAACGCTTCTAATTACACTGCCATTATCATTTACGTCTATGTGCCGACGTTTGACATAACCGCTTTTATGAACTCGAGGATTTTAGCTGCCTTGGTACTGCCAAACGTGTAATTTAATTTGTAACATTTGTAAGAAGTAGGTGGTGGTACAAAGTGTCGGGAAGTCAGGTCGTGAGAGTGACGGTGCATTTTCTTTTAACGTGTTCGCCATTTCCTTCAATTCTGCCTTGTCAGCGTACCTCGCGAGCTTTAATAGCCCACTCCGTCGTTTCATATGTCTGTCACGTGTTTCAGAGATTTTTCATTCAAATTTTCTGATTCGGAATTACCTAGGGGTGATTCCGGCCTATTCACTACATATTTTAACAAGACTCACCCCAATCTTGCACGTTTGTGACTTAACTAACATGTAGACTTACGTACAGGATATTACAGTTTCTCAAAACCTGTTTCTTTTCGCTTAGCGCTGTACTGTGTTCCGACTGTCACTCAACGATCGCGATCTCTAACTTTGTTGTGTAGGCGACTGAGTTTAATGCTTTCAATTGCAATTAAGTACATCTAGCTGAATCGAACCTTAGATCGCCCACGGGCATTCCAGCTCACCCACAAAGCTGCATGTCTAGACACCTACGGGTGGAACAGGAAAAACAGGTGCATTGACGAGATGTGGGTAGATTGTTTATTGGAAACATTTTAAATTTTGTAACAGTACTTTGTGGAGCAGTTCGCCAGTGGATTACCTCGATACCTATTTCTAAAACCAAACAATGGGACGATTGGTCTGTCGGCTCTATAGCCATCCAATAATATTAAAAAATACGAACCTTCAAATCCAAATCCAGTTTATTGGAAACATTTTAAATTTTGTCACAGTACTTTGTGGAGCAGTTCGCCAGTGGATTACCTCGATACCTATTTCTAAAACCAAACAATGGGTCGATTGGTCTGTCGGCTCTATAGCCATCCAATAATATTAAAAAATACGAACCTTCAAATCCAAATCCATGACCAGATGCTTTCCAAAAGAGGTACCGCCGGTTTTCTGTATGTGCAAGAAGACCATGACGTCATGGGCGTTCAGGTCGAATCGGAAATCATCGTGGAGGACTTCATCGTAGGAGAGACCCGGCTGAGCGATGACGTCAGGGAGAGGCCGCCCGGGAGCTTCGGCGTACGAGAGAGCCAAGGATTCGGACACCCGCTCCCGTGCTGACAGGGCGCACACCTGAGGATGAGAAAAAATGTTGAGTTAATGTTTGGGTCTCTCAAAAACAATGTTGAATCAATGTTTGGGTCTCTCAAAAACCTAGAAACATAAATTCAAAGACATGTGGCAACCGCCAAGCCAAACCGCATTTGGCCCGCTCCTGTTGGAGGAGGTCTGTGACACCAACAGTGGGAACGTGTTTATACAGATATGTTTTATGTCAGGCATGTATTCGTCGAACAGGTCTATATTATAATTGAAACATTATAATTAGCTAAGATAACCTCACTGGTAGCACAACGAGACGTGAATCAACAACAATTTCATTGTAAACGAGACAAATATTTTGCACAAATCGTTACAGCTTTGTCAGCATCAGAAACGCTCATTGCTTACAGCTTAATCCGATTAGTCGGTGCGTACAACGCTTGTCAGCGCTTACACAATGGCGCGGAACGAAAATGTTATTTTAGGCTCGCGATATTTGACTGGAACGTATTTTGGCATATACACACTGCTATATATCGATTGTTTTGGTATTTGCAATAATAGTCATGTAGTATAAACCCTAAATAAAACGGTGTGTGCCTAGGTATAAAATTCCTGCATTGACTGTAAGACAAAAGGCACACTTTAAAACTTTAAACCGTTGGGTCTAGAAGCATGAGGTTTAGCACAGGAGTTTTTTGAAGTGAAAACATCTTTAGCGGCGTTGTGCACTTTTGTGATGGGTAAAATTTGTTAAACTCGCGTCAGGTGTCACGTGTCCTGATCGAACGGATTGACATTAGGTTACGAAGGAATTTGAACTTTATTACATCTGACATTGAGTTTGGGTTTCCAAACCTGGAAAATTCCCAGGTGTCACATGTCCTCATCGAACGGATTGACATTAGAAAAATTAGATTAAAATTCGTAAGACGGATTGTAATAATTCTGAATTGTTAAATTTTTAATTTATTATAAATTGTTATGTTTGTGTACGATAGCGCAATCAATGAATATTGTATTTTACCACATAAATGATAGTAGTTTTACACTGATAATTAAAGCAATTCGTGCAAAATTATTCCCCAACCATTCTTAAATATCAAAAATGCACATGGCAACGTCAATATTCAAGGTTTCCCTTCTGCCGGCAACCCGTTTCTTTTTTAATATTAGGGAAGTCAGACAATAAATGATTTTTGAAATATTATCCCTTAATGGGGTTAACCCCATTGATTAAACTTTAAACGTATTTAAATACGTTTAAAGTTTGTATAGAAGTTCGTAATTAAATGAATGCGCAACAGAACAGCGAATAAATAGTCGCGCACCGTGTTATATGCTGACCGTACTAATTGTTACAGGGGGGCTCTCTGTATTGCAGAACATTCGTTTCAGTTACTTTATTTGAATACATCTTCTGTGTTTTTAAGTTAGATACTAAATTGAAACTTGTAGTCGCGGAATTTAAAAAATCCGGATACCAGTTTAATTTTAAATAAATTGTGATCTTTGACAAAAATATCTGCTTTTATTGTTCAGCTTCTAATGTGTTTCTGTCATTATAATAGATCACTAATACCAAATCGGTTTGTATTATTATAATTTACGAGACTATTTTGCATCAAAATACGGATCGTAAACTCTTAGAAATCGTAAATTAACATACCATAATGAAAATGTCTAAAACTTGTTTCGTTCGAAGCATATCGCTTTGTGATTCATATTTGTCACATTTGATGAGAAACCCTTGAAAGTTCATTTATTCTGACCCCCACGGTATCAAAATCAAGAAGATATTGAGGTCGGATGGGTTCATGTAACGCGGCTCAAACCTAAACACACATTGCGGGATACATAGGAGAAATATTACTCAAGTATTATGTGGATATTTCTCATAAATAACGGGTCAATAAGCTTCTCTTTTAGGTCTGTATTTTATCTTATGGATTTTTCTGTATCTTCATCCGAGGAAAGTTTCAGCTACAAGACTACACGTGGCAAGGATTAGGTTCCTTCTTATATTTTACCTTGCAAACAATAACGTTAGCTTGTGGTTTAGAGTACACATTTGTATAAACAAACAATCCTTTTCCTTTGTGGTTATGTTTTAGATAATTGCTTATTTAAAGTGTACTCTATTGACGTTCGTGTCATGTGAATCATTATTCTAATTCTATTTGCGGTTTGTGCAGCATAAATTTTTTGCGTGTTCCAAACATCTTTGTTAGCCGCTGTTTCAGTATTCACACTTTTTAGGGTTCCGTACCCAAAGGGTCAAACGGGACCCTATTACTGAGACTTCGCTGTCCGTCCGTCCGTCCGTCATAAAAATATTTATGGGGGGCTCCCATACAAAAAAGTGTTTTTATTTTCGTTTTTATAAAATAATGTTACGGAACCCTTCGTGAGCGAGTCCGACTCGCACTTGGCCGGTTTTTTTAGCGATATTTGTCGAGGCACTGGATATCATATCATCCTAAGCGTCAACTGTCGGTCATAGTCATGCACAATCTTCATCATTTCAGCCCAGAATCGTCCACTGGGTAGTTATAGGCCTTGCCTATCTTCGGGTTTTAATTCCGTGTTTATTAATTTATTAGAAGTTAACAATACTCCGACTATACCCCACAACACCGTTTACACGAGTTATCTATGGGAACGGAACAAAAGGTAGGTAACCAAGGTTTGCTTCTCTGACATCCATAATCTTAATTTTAACACTTTTCTCAGTCAAAACGTAGCCCTCATTTCTTCGTGTATAAAACATGAAATGCTCCATCTTGAATTTCTCCGTAACGAATGCAGTGATATTAGGCTACGCAAGCGCCCTTTAAAAAAGAAAGGTAATGAGTTGGCTCACTCCAAATTAACCTCAGCTCTGAGGCGAGAGAAATCTGAATATCAAAAGAGGTCATCCGTTTAACGCGAAGAAAAAGCAGTGTAAATTACCTTTTTAGGTGCCATTTTGGAACAAGCGAAGAAGGACTAAATTAGGTTTCCTATGATAAATAATAGTACAGTTTTTATGAGACTTTTTTTAAGAAATAGGTGCCGATACAATAATATTTTAGTCTCAAAAGCTTGAGCACATCTGGACAAAGTATGAAATGGATCCCAAAAACTGCACGATCAAAAACAAAAATTAAGGTAACTTTTCACCACAAGGCCATTTGGCTGTATGAGTGTGTCGAACGTTTTATTATATTAAAAACTTGCTAGAAATGAGTTTTATGACCTCTACATAGAGGGATGTCCTATCATTTCCGGAAGTTTAGAAATATTCCTGCAATTCTTCGTACGGTAACAGCTTTCTTAGAAAGTTCCACACGATACACCTTAACTTGGCAACAACAGCCATTTGTATTCAATATTCTATTCCATATCGCATTGTTCTCTCAAAAACGGGTTTATTAAGACAGATAATTTATTAGTCCAATACAAATGGCCACCTCTGTGGAAACCAACGAAATACTGGTTCTAAGAATCATGTGGCGTTAAATGTTCGAGCTTTTCAATAGAAATGGTAATTTTGGGTCAATTACATACTACAGCAACATAGCATACGTTTTCTATGTTGCTGTAACCCTATTTATTTAATCGCCAAATACAGTTACGTAATAATGAACGTCAATCCGCCCGATCTTGTTTCCCGAAAACGTTCTTAACAAACTTAAGTTGAAGAAACAGACTTAAAACGGCCTCGTCGTCGCCTCATGTACGATCATGAAAGGAGCTCTTTAACCCCTCTTAAGAAACCCAATTTCTCGAGTTTATTTCACATTTCACTGCATACTTTCGTGGTTTCCGTTACAATAAAATCTAATCTAAAAAGAAAAATTGTTTTAATATCTTTTAGAGACGCGTTTAAAGGTCGGTGGGGTTAGGAGGGTGAAGGGATGAAGGGCGTCTATCCTCTCTCCTCTCCCCGCTTGTTTGTTCGCCTAATGAAGTGGGTAGAGCGCCCTAGCCCATTAATATACAGTTACAATCAGCACCGCCACCACCCCAACGATTCTACTCCACTTATTACGATTACTGAGATGTCGTCGAGACGGCAAACAGTAAATATAAAGTACGTTACAGCGAATCGAAAACAAATGTACTTTACTTAAGTAGTATTAGTCAGGCAAATGGTAAAAGCAGTTGTATTTATCGAGGCATTGGAGCGATTATTACTAGTCTCGCATCGATCAAAGGTTTTCGCGGCGGATTACTCATCATTGACTCATCACTGTATATTGACAGTGCGGTTTATAATAAAGTACAATTTTACGAAATAAGATCCGGCGCCTATAGTTCGCAGGCGCTCCTGACGCCTTATTTTAATACAGGAATTCAGTTATTAAATGTTATGAAGTTTATCACCAACTGCAGCCCCTCAGGCATAGCATTACCTTCATTGTTTTATCTTTCTTACTTGACACACAGCGTCGCGTCGCCTCCGTCGCCGAAACTTTACACGACGAACTTGCGCACTAAAGTAATAAAAGTCCCATGAGACTGTATCTAACCGGTACACGTCCTTAGGAGGGTGTAACTATTGCAGCATTATCACGCTGTTTTCGGCTGAATAAAAACTATTCTGTTCGTGTAAGTCGACCTCATTTCTAATCAATTTACTTTTTCTTACTTCGGTTCAAATTTAAAAATATGACGATTCCATGGATGTCACAGAGAGGAAAATTTTTCTCAGATGGACGACAAATCTTTGGAAATAACAGACATATTATTCCGTTTCGTAATTTAATTGATAAAGTAAAAAAGGACCTAAGAAAGATAAATTTTGTAGTGCTGTACTGTATAGTCGGTTATCAGTGATTTCACCAAGAACCGATTCGCTCAGAATCGGTTCTAGGATTTTTATCCTAGCTAAGATCTAGTGACCCATATACTTTCGGCGCCGCGACTCAAGGCCGACCAGGGGTCGGGAGACGCGTACTGGCGGTTGGCTCCGAGGCTTGCCGCCTGAGACCCGGAGCAACAGCGAAGATCCGATTTCGAGCGAGGATCCGGACCTTCAGGGAACAAATTTTGTTTTAATCCTTTTTTTTAATCTATAGCAATAGTATAGTTTCTCTTTTTTTTTTGTTGTACAATCATTTAATTTATTTAAACCCTATTCGTGTCAAAAGGTCGCGCAATGTATTTTTTCCGGTGTAATATTTAAACTCGTATACATTTTGATCGCGCCTAGGGCTGAGTAGGCGTTGCAACCCCTTTCTCACCTTGTTTTAATTTTCAAAATTACAGATTTTATACAATTCTGAACAACCCATTTCGCTGCTTTACATAAAATTATATTACATGTCGTCCATTATTTAATTCCTTTTTTTGATCCTTTTAAATTTTTTTATAAAAATTGTATTAGTTTTTTTTTATAACAGCAAAATTATACGTTTTAACATGTAGCAGTGACGACTTTTATTTTTATTTTCGCTACAAAAATGGCGCCCGAACAACTAAAGTAAGTGTTTTTTACCTAATAACTTTGAAATTTGAATGATTCTACATAAAATCTTTTTTGCCTTATTGAGGATGGTCACTCCCTCCGGGAGCTAATGATTCTTAAGCTTATTTGTTTCAGGACACGGATATTCTTTCATTCTAGAAAGGTATTCTGGGATTTTTACCACCAGTTCAGATCTGTGAAGCTGTCATTTTTCCTTGACATATATATATATTTTTTCATTAAATGTAATTTATTTTAAAGGAAAAATAATTTTGTGAACTATATAACACATAACTGTCTTTTATTTTACCCACTTATCGCAGCAAATATAACGATAGGTCTCCTGATTTTTATTCCATATCCTTAGCTAGCGGTAGTTAGAACCCGTAGAGTATATATGGTGACGTATGAATTTATAGGCGTCGGTTTTCAAGGTAAGCTTAGTATGAACGGTTATGTAGCCTGTATCTTTGTTTAATAGCTTGGCGTTCACTGACTGCTGGTTGCTGGATTATTTTTATCCGTCTGTTCATGCCGTGCCTATTTTTTCGCTAGGATTCAATCGCCTTTTGTCTGTTCTTTCATACGATATTAGGTCTATTCTAGTTACATCATGTCAGAAGAGGGGTTCCCTATTGTTGAGACTCCACGTCGTGTTAGTCCCATTATTTCGCGACCACCACCTCCTCCTATTCCGCCAAGACCTTCTCACGCTTCTTCACAGAGTATCATTCCTTCTCCAATAAGATCTGAGGAATGCCTACAATTTACCAGGCAGTTCTCTCTTACTAAGTGGAAGATTGTTTTCGATGGTAAGACCTGCGTACGGGAATTTTTCACGAGTTTAGAGGAGTGCAGGGAGGCCGACAATTTGTCCGATGGTTATTTAGTTAAGCGATTTCATGAAGTTTTGTCAGGTGTCGCACTTCAATATTTTAGGTCGATCCGTCGACCGGGTCTTTCTTTTTCTGAGATCAAAGATGCCTTTTTTCAGACATTCGGTACAACCGATTTTGAATTTAAGATAAGCCAGGAGGTCCGTAACCTCAAGCAGAAACCGGAACAGCTAATAAGAGAATTTATTATCGAAGTTTCTTACTTAAATTCTAAACTGAGCAAGCCTATTGAAGAGTCGGAGTTGTTGTGGATCATCACTCACAACATGTTGCCAAAGTACACTCCTTGCTTGTCCATCCAAAAATTTCATGACATCAATAATTTAATCGAAGTCGTTACTCATTTCGAGTCTTTTCTAAAACCTCCAAAGGCGGTAGCCAGTCTCGATTGTGTTGCCGACCAGTCGACTTCTCAAGTATTTAACCCTCCAAAACCCAGGCTGAACAAAACTTCCTATCAACCAACATCTAGTAAGCCTCAGATTTGTCCTGGTTGTAGTCAGTCTCAGCTTTGCTTAAAATGTAACAAAGTTGGTCATACTTACCGCTCTTGTCCAGAGATCACAGGCATGATTTGTTTTAAGTGTCGCACTCCTGGATTTATTACTAGAGAATGTCCGAAATGTAATCCAAAAAATGCATAGATCACTGGCGATACGCTTCTTTCCCTACAGTATCCCCAGTGTTTACTTCAGATTCATTTGATAACCGACCGTTTATAGAGGTATTATTATGTGGTAGAGTTGTTAAAGCATTGCTCGACTCTGGTGCTCAGATGTCGCTTGTTAGCGATAATTTTATTCAGCAACTTGGTGTTTCTTTGACATCAAAAGACGCTTGTCCCCGTGTTATATCGGCTAATAATTCGCCGATTGATATTCTTGGTTCTGTGTACCTTCCAGTTAAATTTAATGGTACAACTTTTATTCATGAGTTTTTAGTTGCAAGTTCGATGTCATCTTCTGTTATTTTAGGTATCGAATTTTGGAATAAATTCGGTTTGACGTCTATTTTTAGTCAGGCTTTTAATAAAAATATTGATGGTAATATGTTTATCCCTTCTGTTCAGCACTCTTCCCCTCAAGTTTCCTCTGTCAGCGAGGTCCGTTATATTCATCCTCGTAACATCCTATCGCCGGATCAAGAGGCTTGTCTTCAACAAGTTATTAAAGAGTACGAAGTTATCTCTTCGGAAAAAGTTGGTCTTGGTAAAACATCTTGGTTGTCCCATAAAATTAATACTACGGGTTACCCTATCCGTCAAAGATATTATCCCTTATCCCCTGTCAAGTTGAAGATTCTCAATGAAGAGATTGACAAAATGTTAGGTATGGGTGTTATTCGTCCATCTCGTTCTTCATGGGCTAGTCCAGTGGTAATGGTGACAAAAAAAGATGGTTCTGTTCGGTTTTGTGTCGACAGTAGAAAACTGAATAGTGTGACAGTTAGAGATTCATATCCTCTTCCCCGTATTCACGATATCCTCGACAACCTTCGTGGTGCTAGATATATTAGCTCATTGGATTTTAGAAGTGCTTTCTGGCAAATTCCACTCGCTGATAGAGAAAGTTGTGAGAAAACAGCGTTTATTGTTCCACAACGTGGTCTCTTTGAGTTTGTTAGGATGCCTTTTGGTCTAACGAACGCTGCTTCGGAGATGCAACGCCTTACTGATATGATCGTGAATTTCGAGTTTACTTCTACCAGCGACGACTGTATTTTTGGGTACGTCGACGACTTGATAATCGTGTCTAAAGATTTCTCTAGTCATATGGCGCTGCTCAGGAAGGTGCTTGCTCGACTTAAAGAAGCAGGCTTAACTATAAATTTAAAAAAATGCGAGTTTTGTAAAAGCGAACTAAAATATTTGGGTTATATTGTTAATGAAAAGGGTCTTCAAACCGATCCCGGCAAACTTGATGCTATTAAAGATTATCCTACTCCTACTTCAGCTAAGTCATTACGCGGTTTCATTGGTATGTGTTCCTATTATAGGCGTTTCGTTAAAGGGTTTTCTTCTATAATTGCTCCGCTTACTGCCCTTATCGGTAAGAGAAAGGGTAATGATCCAATAAGTTGGAACGATGCAGCCGATCAAGCTTTCACTCAGTTGAAACAAGCGCTAATTGATACGCCTGTTATGGCATGTCCTGATTTCTCGAAGCCATTCATCCTGCAGTGTGATGCGTCAGCTGTTGGTCTTGGTTCAGTACTGACACAGAAGATAGACGATGTGGAACATCCAATCGCCTATTATTCGCGTTTATTCTCTCAAACTGAACGCAATTATAGTACTACAGAGCGTGAACTCTTGTCAGTTTTGGATTCAATTAAACATTTTCGATGTTATTTAGATGGTATGAAGTTTTCTGTCATAACAGACCATATGGCTCTTAAGTGGCTCCTCTCTCTTAACAACCCATCTGGTCGTTTAGCTCGTTGGGCTACTATTATCTCCCAATATACTTTTGATATTGTGCATCGTAAAGGTTCGCAACATATAGTCCCCGATGTTCTTTCCAGGATCCATGCTAATCCTGTGTCATTTGACCAGGGTCCTGAACATACTAATGACCGTTGGTATAAGAAGATATATATAGGTGCTCGAGATACGCCACAAATGTTCCCAGCATACGCTATAAATAACGGTATCCTTATGAGACGCATGCCTGTTTCTAGTCCTTTATCTTCTGAACCATGGCGTGTGGTGTTACCAGCTGAAAAGGTTCCAGACGCTATTTGGGAAATTCACAATAGATTTCCTTCGATACATCCCGGTGTTACTAAAACGTATCTAAAGCTTAGGGAGTTGTTCTACTGGCCAAATATGTTCCGTGACGTTACTTCGACGTTAAGTCAATGTGAGGTTTGTAAAGCCTATAAAATTTCGAACACACAACCTCGCGGTCAGATGTGTTACCCTAAAGAGGTTTCTTTGCCCTTACAGATGATTTCTATCGATATAATTGGTCCGTTGCCCTGCGCTTATTATGGTTATAAATATATCCTTTCTATGGTAGATGTTTTTTCCAAATATGTTTGGTTAGTTCCTCTGAAAAGGATTGACGCTCTTTCTGTTATAAAAGCGTTAGAGTCTGAAATTTTCTTTAATTTTGGGGTTCCGCGTACTATTCTTTGTGACAACGCTACAGTTTTTCGTAGTAATCAATTCCTTAATTTTCTCAGATCTTTCCATATTCAATCACCTACTTTTACGCCATATTATACACCCCAAGCAAATACGGTTGAGCGATACAACCAAAGCGTTATAACATGTTTAGGTATTTTGGTTGGTGAAAACCAAAGAAGTTGGGCTAAAATGTTACCTAAAGTGAAGCTTTACCTCAATTCTTGTGTTAATCTAGCTACTGGTTTTACGCCTAACTTTCTTATGCTTGGTAGAGAGGTCCTTATGGATAGCAGTCATGTAAATAGTCAGACTCGAAGCTCTAATTTGGCAGACAGTCGGGCTCGTCATGCTTCAAACCTATCCTCTCTCAGCGAAGTTTATGCAAAGGTTGCTGATAATCTTTCTTTAGCTTTTCTCCGTAACTCTCGTGCATATAATTCTAATCGATCAGCTGTCACTCTAAATGTTGGTGATACTGTATGGAGAAGGAATTTTTCCAAGTCTTCTGGAGGTGATTTTTTCTCTGGGAAGCTTGCTCCACGTTTTATTAAGTGCCGTGTAATAAGAGTCATTTCAAGGACCACCTATTTGCTACAGGATTGTGATTCAGTCCACTCCGGACAATATCATATCAAAGATATCTTAAAATAAATTGGATTAAATTCTCTTTGTTCCATTTTGACATTGACATTTGCTTTCTAATCCTTTTTCCTCTTTGGAATATTTCTTTGCATAGTTTTTCGATTAGATTAAAAACTTCATAGATTATCTGTTAATAGTGACATCTGTTTATTTCTGTGTTATGTCAACTTGTGTTCTAAGGTTATTTTGTTTCTTTTAGTTTAACACAGATGGCGTGACATTCAACATTTAATTTTAAATTTGAATTTAAACTTGAGTTTTATGACTTGAGTTCTCTGATTTAAGTTCTGTCTTGAGTTCTTCTTTGACTTAATTAATTTAGGTTTTCTTTCTTAAACTTAGTTTTTTTTGTTCAACTTGTCTTAGTTTCTATAACTAGAGGTTGGACTTTACGTGTTCACGTTATTTATTTTTGGGGATCCCCAAGTTTTTTCTTATAGTTGATAGGTTATTTGATCCCCAAGTTTTTTCTTATAGTTGATAGGTAATAGTTAAGTCTTATATTAAGTTAGGTTAGTTTTACTTAGATCAAAAGTTCACTGGTTGTTCTTCATAATTGTAAGGATGTGGTAGGTTAGAATTTGGCTCTAACTGAACAATATATATTTAGATTTAGGTTTTCGTTATTTTCTTTCATATTCTCCATAGATGTAATTGAGATATCGCGAGTTCGCGCGGATAACGTTTAGATGTGGTGGCCTCCGTGTTTATTCAGTATCTGTTGCACTTCGATATCGTTTGATTCAGATATGATGCCTGTTTTTTGTTTTTGCCTGATCCAGTTTTTTTCTTCTTTCTCACTCGTACTTACGTCCTTTTTTTCTTAGAAAGAGGGTATTGCAGCATTATCACGCTGTTTTCGGCTGAATAAAAACTATTCTGTTCGTGTAAGTCGACCTCATTTCTAATCAATTTACTTTTTCTTACTTCGGTTCAAATTTAAAAATATGACGATTCCATGGATGTCACAGAGAGGAAAATTTTTCTCAGATGGACGACAAATCTTTGGAAATAACAGACATATTATTCCGTTTCGTAATTTAATTGATAAAGTAAAAAAGGACCTAAGAAAGATAAATTTTGTAGTGCTGTACTGTATAGTCGGTTATCAGTGATTTCACCAAGAACCGATTCGCTCAGAATCGGTTCTAGGATTTTTATCCTAGCTAAGATCTAGTGACCCATATACTTTCGGCGCCGCGACTCAAGGCCGACCAGGGGTCGGGAGACGCGTACTGGCGGTTGGCTCCGAGGCTTGCCGCCTGAGACCCGGAGCAACAGCGAAGATCCGATTTCGAGCGAGGATCCGGACCTTCAGGGAACAAATTTTGTTTTAATCCTTTTTTTTAATCTATAGCAATAGTATAGTTTCTCTTTTTTTTTTGTTGTACAATCATTTAATTTATTTAAACCCTATTCGTGTCAAAAGGTCGCGCAATGTATTTTTTCCGGTGTAATATTTAAACTCGTATACATTTTGATCGCGCCTAGGGCTGAGTAGGCGTTGCAACCCCTTTCTCACCTTGTTTTAATTTTCAAAATTACAGATTTTATACAATTCTGAACAACCCATTTCGCTGCTTTACATAAAATTATATTACATGTCGTCCATTATTTAATTCCTTTTTTTGATCCTTTTAAATTTTTTTATAAAAATTGTATTAGTTTTTTTTTATAACAGCAAAATTATACGTTTTAACATGTAGCAGTGACGACTTTTATTTTTATTTTCGCTACACTATGCTCATTATAAGAAGAAAGCTTGCCTAATGAAGTCTCGAATTACATAAGTATGTGTCGACGTTACCAAATTAACAAAAACCACGTGCCCTGAATGTTCACATCGAACCCTTCGATCAATAATAGAACTAGATTAAGGATCAGGAACAAAAATGAATCGCTAAAGTGTCCACGTTTGCACACACGTAAACATCTATATTTCATAGAAAAAAGTTTAATAATATTAACAACTTCAGTTTATTATAAACCATAACACCCTCACATAAAGTTTAATAACAATTGCAAAAGATATTTATTTAAGTCCTTTCATCGGAGAAAGCTAAAAGGCAATAAATTTAAAACGTCGCTTGAAAATAAAAAGTCATGAGTACAAAAATATTTATTCTAAAATGTATCTTAAAATCTAAGTGACAAGGTTAAAAAAATTACGTTGACAATTTCGTGCTTACACTAATTTAGAACTAGACGTATTTCTTAGTATTACATTTCAATGCTCAGAACACAGTAAGTATTGAAAGACGTGGAGTTGCAGAATATATTTTTTTAGGCCAAGGCTCGTTTTGTATGGTGGCAATTTTTTTTTAAAGTAGTAGGCTAAGTAGTAGGTACTATTTTTAACCGACTTTAAAAAAAGGAGGTTGTCCATTCGACTATATTTTGTTTGTTTGTCCACCTATTTCTTCCACCAATAATTGTAAACCGATGTTAAAAATTCTTTTTTTTATTCTAAAGCATATACTCTTGTGGTGGTCCCGTTGTCACCAAGTCTTAGAGAAATCGAGGCAACCCTCAAATTATATAGGTGCATACAATGTTTTTCATGATCTAACGAGGCTCGTCACGTATTCCTGTGGTATCATCAGAACTTAAACTTGTTGAACCTGTAAAGAAACAGGCGCGGTTTATTGAATACAGTTTTAAAGTATTTCATGAAAATACCTACAGGTACTTATAGTTTTCTTCAGATAAAGATTTTTGTAATCTATTTGCGTGTTCCCAGTTATGTCCAAACTATCAAAATAAATTGAACATATTCTCGAATGTTTATAAGGTTTATGTATTCTGCACATCGAAATGGTTCGCTAAAAAATCTATAAACAAAAATAATATATAAAATAACAACACTACTCCATGTATTGCCGGTTCCAAAACAGTCGATGTTTGTAACAATAGTTGGTGCGTTGTTGCAAACATTGGCCAAACATCAGAATATTAGCTAACTTAATAATTTTTACTATTTATCCTGTTTTTATTTCACGAAAAAACACTTAAATAATATAAACTTACCGAAATAAAAAAATCCTTCCAAAATCGTGGTTTTACGGTGGTTATTTTCACAGTTTTAAACGCGCACTACGGCATCTCGACGTCTTAACGTTGGCTATGCTTGGACAATACTAATTTGAAATAAGACCACAAAATTATTTGTGGTCTTATTTTTCGTGCCGTTTTTGAAGCGCTCATCGGGAATCTAGTACTATTATTGATCGAAGATCGAACCGCTTTATCTTTGCTACTCTTGCACGTATGACGTATTTATCCGACTTCAAGTTATTTCTAGGTGCGCGTAAAATTTCTCTGAAAGCAAGACCTACTTTCGATATGGGTCAAGTACATAACGGGTTATCAACATGTTGTAACAAGGCTTCAGTTATAATAACCAACAAAATTAATGCGGCGATCGCGTGTGAAAGCAATTTAGTGCAGAAAAATATGTTTCAGTTCTAAATTATCGCATTAATGCCTAGGCTTCCAAATACTAATTGCACGAAAGGAAAACAGATGTATCGATTAGAAGCGTTTTCCTGAGATAACATTCTTGTCATTAGATTAACCTAGATTGTAGTTCCATAGGTAATTCAGAGTTAATCCTAAACAACTGCCCGTTCTGGCGCCATCTAATTGAGTTAATTGGCGTTAATGTGCAGCTAAGCACTTACAACATAACTACAAATCCTGAGTATCAAGTACTTAACAGTAATTAACATTGCTTATTCAATGACTAGGTAATGTGATTGGACAGGCTTACTTAAAATGACCTCCTCTTGAAGGCTGCAATCTAAACATCAGTCCTTTGAATTTGGCCTGTTATGGCCTTAGTTTGTAGTGGCCTTGTTACTTTTAGCGTTCGTGATCGGTGATTTTGTAGCTTCACCGACGGTGCATAGCGTTCCGTCGAACTCGCGATGCAAAATCGCGGATTCATTCATAGACTTTCTGCGTTTGAGCGCAGTATCCGAATACAGTGAGAATCAAGTCGTGCTTTGCAGATGTCACGGGGTCACCTAATAGCTGCTTCTGGCATCCGAAATTCCAAATGTTTATTTATTTTATTCATTAACACTTACATTTGTTTTAACAGGTAAGACCCAAGTTAACAAAAGTACTCATAAATTGCTAATTGTCCAGTCCGAAGTAACTGGTCTGGGTAGAAGCACAAGCTACACAGTGGACAACGTACTAAGTGTCACCCTCTGGAATTCCGCCAAAGATCAAGAAAATATGTCCAAACGCCGAAAGACACTATTGAGTACTCTCACTGGTGCAAACTTTAATAAGTTTGTACGGGTTGCAGGAACTTTAAAAACCCCTCTCTCGGTCCCAACCGTAGCCTTCTGTCTGGAACGAGCAATCCCAACGAGTCCAATATTAGTGGATTATTCAGCATGTGTTTAGAGTTTCCAAAAAACGACTAAAACTTACGTCGCTGCTGCTAAAAGTATCGTGTTTTCTAAAGCCCATACCACATTCTGAATTCTGAATGAAAAATGCTTTTGAAGCGCACTAAGCTCTCTTCTTTTAAGATATGCACCGTGTCTTTGAACGCACGGCTAAAATTAGCATAAATAAAGTGCTTATATCTGAATACGTGGTCGTCAATGATGTAGGTGTATCTGTCCAGGTGTTATCCTGTCCATTATCAATTCACGGCGGACAACTCGGTGCGCCATATGAGGCCGCAGGGACACCGTAACGAAACGCAGCTCGCGTGCAAAGAGATGCAATTTTATCCTTTGTCTCGTCTCTTGCAATTCGAATGTTAAAACGTATGACCATAATCGGAACTGGAAAGTGGTATTTCAAGGACCAAAGGCTACTGTCTCGCTCTTGATGGCCGGGAAGACTAACTTGGTTACTGCAAGTTTGTCGTTATTACGGCAGACTTTGTGGTATTTTTGAAGAAGTAGCTCCAAAAAGCAATGGTTCCATTAATATGTGAATATTATTGTTTTATTACAAAAGGCTGTCTCCAAATATCTGGTAGTATTTGTACAGTCGGGAATTTACTTTTGTACGGTGAGCTTATGTTGGCACAGATGTCGGTTTGAGCACAAGAATGTTCCCAAAAAAATTAAAAGAAATAATTTAATTTAATTAAAAGAGATCACATTCCAATTCACGCTTTTAATCAAACAAAGCGTAGACGTTTACAAGTGTCTCGAAAACTTTTAGAGACGAGGTCACGCACCCGACAGTCCGTGACACCTACATATACAGCATTATTGCAATCTGTTTGCAGTTATTTAAATTACAAACTGTTTTCCGACTGCTAACACCCATCCGCCCACGAGTCCACGACACGTCTATTAAGTGCGTGGACTCCACGATATTGTTCACATCGGGACCAGTTCTACGAAGCAAAAGTCTTCATTAGCTGTTCCAATCATTTTTACTCAGAATTAAGTATTACTTTAAACTTAGATAAAACCTTTTTAAAACCGGTCAAATGGAGTCGTGTTACTGGCACGTTAGGGTCAATTTTTATTATTAAAAAATGATTGATCGCTACATGTTACGGCCTCGTACCAACATGTAGTCTTGAGTGGAGGATGCAAGTCCTGAGTATTTTTTGCGGGCGGATCGTCGGACCGGCCTGCTCGATTCCTGAATACCTACTTATAAAAACCGAGCAACATGGCCGCCACGCTCTTAATTAGTAGATTTAGAATCGATAATGTACCTAGAACTGTTACAGGGTTTATTTTAGCCTAACATGCCCAGAAAACACGAGTTTTCGCATCAATAAGTTGAGTATGAAGTCTTAATCACTTTAATAAAAACTAAAAATACAAATACAAATGATAAGTACCAAAAATCGAACTAAGCAGATATTATGAAGATGATTTTTACGAATTCCGAAAATAAAGAAGGCTGATGTTTTGTTTACTATTTCTTAAACAAAAAGATACATCCAAGGCTGAGTTTAGTTTATTAATCATTGCAATAACAAGACTTAGGTATATTATTGAGATAGTGCATGTTTTTTTTTATTGTAATAATAACAATAAGCTACTTAAAAGTAATCACTTGGTGATACTACAAAAACCTTAATATTATCCTTTCTTGGTAATTTGCATAGATGATTAGATAAGAAAGATAAATACTTGTAGATTTGGATTTAATTAGGGGGCGTCCACTAATTACGTGAGGCGTTTTGGGGGGGCAGGGTGTCGAGCCAAATCTCACCTAATCTCACGAGGGAGAGAGGGGAGGTCTCGGCTAATATCACGTAATTTTTTTGGTGTATCAAATATTATATATGCTTACATGTTGTCATCTAAACTAATATTATAAAGAGGAAAGATTTGATTGTTTGTTTGTTTGCATTGAATAGGCTCCGAAACTACTGGTCTGATTTGAAAAATTCTTTCACTGTTAGATAGGCCATTTATCGAGGAAGGCTATAGGCTATATGTCATTACGCTACGACCAATAGGAGTGTAGCAGCAATGAAAAATGTTGCGAAAACGGGGAAAATGTGACGCAAACGAAGTTGCGCCGGACAGCTAGTGCATAATAAATGTTCAATGAAAATTATTAAGCAAATTATGTGTGTTATATCAATCCAACGCAATCAAGCACAGGTTAACGTATTTACACTTAACTACGAATTTTTATACATCTCACGTGAGATTAGAGGGGGGGTGGTCAAGTCAAGTCTCGCGATATCTCACCAAAGGGGGAGAGGGGGTCGAAAAATCGCCAAATATTCCTCACGTAATTAATGAACGCCCCCTTATTGATAAAGAAGTTTTTTAAAAAGGTTGAGGTGACATAGGTATTAGTCATGGGTAGACAGTCAGACAGACCATTTAAAAATACCCACTTGTAAAGATTCTTGGTTCAGAATACTGTAACATGCAAAATTTTCCTTAAAAATCGTATTCAATGATAAAACTGCTACTAACATACCTACAGCAAAGTTTTTTTTGTTGCTAACAAACATATTTTGTTACTTTTTTCCTTGAACCTTTATCAAAGTTTTAATTAACAAATTGTTATAATATTTTGTGAGTGATTTAATTAACCAAATATTGTATTTTATCCTGTAACCAGTCAAAGCTATTCAAAGATGTTACTTAGTGATTAGGTATGACCCGCACTACACACGATGACATATCAAGCTCACCTAAGCTCATATTAAGCTATACATTTCTAGTAAAACATCGCCTCGTTTTGTATAGATTATAGAGAGATTTCCTGATCTGCATAAACTGGTTTTGTATAGCTTGATTTGTTGCCGTGCGTACATGCATTACAAAATATAGTTTGGTTTGTTTAAGGAAGATCAACGGCAACAATACCAATATTTGTATGGGAGTAAGCTTGTTTGTGGTTTCATAATCTAGTAAGTACATAATAATTCAAGTTATGTAATATATACAGAACTTGTAGTAACAACAATAACAAGGAAGGAAGGGCTGCAATCTCTGTATTAAAGTTACAATAAACACATCTTGATTGTCATTGAAGTTTTTGACTGATATCCAAATAACAATTTTATTAATGTGTTCAAATATTATTTTTCACAACTACGTTGTAGTTGGTTTTCAGTCTAAGGGGATGCAGCCGCATAAATAATTGCCTCTCTGAAGATGTTACAAGATACATTAAAAAAAACTTTTACGGGCCGAGTCTTTTATCCATAGCATAAAATTCATATAGATCTAACAGTTTAAGAACAAAAATCGCACAAAATAATTTTAATTTTTCACATAAAAATATGTAGTGTTGGATATCAGTCCTTAAACTTTAAAATCATATTATCTTTTAATGTATGTATACAATGGAAATTCATTAATAAAATTTATCTGTGAATGACGCATTGATTCCATATAAATATTTAAATTTTATTTTCATATTATAATTATGTTCTAACCGCATTATAATATCTTCTGTTGAGTCATATATGTATACTTATCAATGTAAAACACACTCATTATAATTTTTACTATTATAGTTTCCTCACGGTTTATATAATAACAAATTGTTGTGGTTTTATACAATAATGTGTGAATGTAATTTTTTATGTTATCAAAATTATATTAACAGTTAAAGGAATATAATATTTGCTCTCAATTAAAACATTGTTTCAGTATTACTGTAATATTCACATTAAGAGGATTCATAGAAATTAATAGATTCAGAATATCATCAAACACATTTAAGTCTTAAAGACAAAAAATAACAGTGGCTGTATACAAGACAATTATATTAGGTGCATATATTTCTATAATTAAAATAGAAACAATTATTATAAAAATCAGTAGCTAGATAAACAATTATTTAACTAGCTACTGATTAGAGCAAGATTTGAATTATTTTATAATGAAAGCAGTGTTTGTTGAGTGATAAACCACTATGCCGGCTACTTAATTTAGTCACTATCATCTTTTCAACAATATTTGAATATTACTCTTACATGTGATTCTACAATATTTAAACTTTAGAAATTGTGATAAACAAACCTTAACAACTGTCAACCTAAAAACATAAACACTACCAACTAGAATATATGTGAAAATGTGTGTGTAGTACAAAAGTGGGCTCACCTGATCGGGGCAGAAGTATCCAAATGCAACCATTCCAAACAACGACAGTAGTAAACAGAAGAGTATCACTTTTCGCAACTTCGATCTTGGCTCCATTTTTTTTATTTCGTAGACACCGCTGGGCAGCAACAAAGCGAAATCACTATCTACTTGCACTGATACACTTTTTTGCATTTCGACTGAATGCATGTCTCATTTTTACAAAAATATCCCCAACCCAACACTCACTGATTCTGTCTACTGTCTTTCTTCCACTACGAAAGTACATAAAGTCATCGTAACATTGATTTCACATTGTTCATATCGTGTGATTATCTGACTACGATACGGTTAGATAACATTGTTTTGTTGATAACACTCGTAATATGTTATGCCATTAACAAAGCCGAGAATAAAATGCGTGACGAGAACGATACTGAAGGTGAGCCCGAGCGGACCGACCGCGACTGACACTACGCGAAGACGACTGACGGACCCGAGACGCGATTGAAGGCACTGAACACAAACAAACAATCCTAGGGCATAGCACGTTTATACAGCGCTCTGACTTACGCACCATGTTAAAGTATCGATGGATCACAACTTACTGCTTACATTAATGAATTTACTACAGTAACATTTCCTTTTCTAATAAAATAACCGAGTTTTTTTTTCACACTAATTTCAATTTGCTCTACACAAATGTTCCATATCTGGCATGTTCTATTTCTTTGAAAATGACGTGAACAATCATGAGCATGAATGTGAAAGTAGGACAACAATACTGAAGTCTAGAGAGAAAGTAAGAGATGCTATGATAGAATTGTCAAAACTAAGAAAATAGGTAATTGTTTGGAACAAAGTTTTCGTTTAGAAACCTTCTGCTGTCATTTTATTTTTGACATATACAAGTCAACGTTCGAAAAGCAATTTGATAAAAGAAAGTCAAAAAGAAATTCATTGGGCTCGTGAGGTTTTATAATCAAGATGGTAATTTGATTAATCGATAACTTTGTGAGATTTTTACTGTTTAGAAAAAATGTTTTTGAAAAGTAAGTGTGCAGGCTAAAGAAAATTACGTTTGCCGGGTGCGATGCGACCCTTCATACAGGAGTTATGTGGGCGACTTATATACAAAGTTGATATTTAAGAGAAAATAGGCTCGGAGCGACCGTAGCGATCTCAAAACATTGTTAAGTACAGGTTTCCTCGAATAAATTCAGATATGTAAGGGGTTGCATGCAAGATTTTTGTATGAAGCGTGGCCTGCTTCCGCCATTTAATTTTATTTTAAAAATAGCACATAAAACCCATATATTATTTTAAGTAGAATTTGACGTTTCAGTCCAATAAATATCGGCCTTATTCTGTACTAGCTGTCCGGCGCAACTTCGTTTGCGTTTCCCACATTTCCCCGTTTTCAAACATTTTTCATTGCTGCTCCACTCTTATTGGTCGTAGCGTGATGATACCGTGATGGTCTTCCTCGATAAATGGGCTATCTAACACTGAAAGATTTTTTCAAATCGGACCAGTAGTTTCGGAGCCTATTCAATACAAACAAACAAACAATCAAATCTTTCCTCTTTATAATATTAGTTTAGATGTAGACCGTATCAATAGCTGGTATCAATACAAACATTTGTTTTGAATAAGACAAAAAGATTTTTGTTTGATCCGATACTTATTTGTATTGATGCCAGCTATCGTTTCATATAAGTCTATCAGTGGCCGAAAATAATTTAAAATGGCGGAAGTTAGGCAGGCCAAATAATTCGAAGCCCTTGGAGATGTCTAAGTACCTCCCTAAATGCTGCTAAGAATCGCCAGGGTAGACCGCGAAATTCAATTTTTTTTCGTTTTTTGCGATTCATAGGGCAGTGTCGTATGTTGAGTAAAATAACATTCGCGGCTGCAACCAATATGGTTTCACAATTTTATAATAAATAAAATTATCAATACAATCCCTTTTAGTTCTCAAATGTACCTACTCAGATCAGTGTTGTATACGATACGAGCCTAGGTGATAAAGTTTTTCAGCAGGGTTCAAAGTACCTACTGCGCGCATTGGTTCAAAGAAAATGTTTAAGTGTTGTAGCGGTAGAGTTACTACCGCAGTAAACTGTAGCTTGATGTGCACGTCAAGCTACATTTCCAATATAGCATGACCTAACATTAGGTTGTACTTAGGATTACGCCATCGCCAGCGTCACCGCAAGCCTAACTTGCGCTCCTAGTAATAAGCCTGTGCTTGAAAAGGCGCCGGCTGGATGGTTTCTTGATCTATATAATGCGCGACTAGGTAGTGACTTGGGCCGCGTTTAGCAAATTGGACGACATTCTGAGATCATCCAAAATCCCGCTTAGTCTAAAGTCTCGCCTCTATAGCCAGGGTGTTCTGCCCACAATGGCGTACGGTGCTGAAACATGGACGCTCATGCAGGAGGCTGATTACAGACTGAGAGATGAGAGTTACACAGAGAGCCGAGCGTTCCATGCTCGGCATAAAGCTGATAGGTCGAGTTCCTAACGTCGAAATCCGAAGACGAAGAAAGATTTTCGATATTGGAAATCGCGTTACAGAACTCAAACGGACTTAGGTACGACACCTAGCAATTAAGGCGCAGGGATGACAGGTGGACTAAAGCTATTACCGAATGGCATCCAAGAACGGGCAAAAGAAATGTGGGGCGGCGAGATGGGCAGACGGACGACATACCTAGTTGTTATCGGGGGCAAAACCTAAATGAGGCTGGCGCAAGACGGTGGAGATTGGCACAAGAAAAGGGAGGCTTATACCCAGCAGTGGGTGAATTTGGGCTGTGGATGATGATGTTAAGGCAGTAAAATCGACTCGTATGCGGTGACGAGGCAATGGTGTTGCGCCCCCATCCCTAATGTCATGTAAAATCAAACTTTTGCCATTAAAATAGTTTGTTTTGGATTTATTGTTGATCTTGTTTTGTTTTTGAAAGTACATAACTCGATAATTTATTTTCTTTCTTTTATTCTACAAGGTATTGTTTTGCATCCTCGTCAAATTCAAGGAGGTAACTATGCTAATGATTCTCAACCCGAATCAATAATAAAATGGTTAGGTATTTTTTATACATAGTATAATTTTGTTATACAAGGTGTTGTTTTGCATCCTCGTCAAAATTCAGCAGTTTGTCCCAAAATATTTAAATAATCAGTATAAAATACGGTACCTAGTTAATTAATGAACGCTGATTTTTTTGGTTGTTTAAGTTTTTCAGTAGTTCAGAATAACCCCCTTAACGTGGTATATGGAATAAGAAATTATCGAATAAACGTTTGAGATTGTTTATGTGTGGAAGTGCGGTTATAGGGCGAGAATCAGATGGGCCGCGTTAAAAAAACACGGGTGGTTCAACACTTACCGATTTCCGTAAAAAAGAAAAAAAATGAAAATTGCATAACTACCCATTTTATTTTTGATTCGGGACAAGAATCATTAGCATAGTTACCTCCTTGAATTTGACGAGGATACAAAACAATACCTTGTATTATAGGTTTTTTTTTTATTAATGATTAACTCTATTGTTTCGCATCTGCCAGACGTCCCGTGACGGCCAACTTTTTATTTTCTTTGCTATACTTATGCGGTTTTTGTTTCGCCAACTCTGCATTGAATCTATCCACCAAAGCAGCATACTAAACTCCAGGTATCGTCTAGCTTTTCTCCAAAAAAACGATGTGCATGATCCTGTAACTGTCCCAAAAGACAGTGGCCATCATTATAACAGCTCAACAAACACTTGTTGCCTCCTTTGGGGCACGTTCACCGGTACAAGTCCACTGCTTTGACAGTAACTTCGGCTCTGCTGTATAATGGTGGACCAAAGTTTCATCAACTGTTATGTACCGCCGCAAAAATTCGGTTGGATTGGTTACACATAGGTACACATTGCTCAGATGTTTTAACGCGATTTCGTTTTGGTAGACTGTGACCGAGCACCCACCATGCAGAAAATTTTGTCATGCCCAGAATATCGTGCAAAAATGAAAAACAAGTTCAGTCGAGATGTGCACCGCTTCAGCAGTTCACTTACTTGGGTTGATGTCAACTGAACTCAATCAAGTCTAAATCAGTGAAAAGCCGTAGAAAGTATAATATTTTAATACACATGGCTGATGGTACAATAGGCGTGCCATCATCTTCTATGTCGCTAAGCACACCATTCCTGTCATGAAATAATTGTTCACCGACACACCAAGAAGTTTTCGAAACTGGCTGCCGCTATGATACGTTTAACTCTAATGTGGCGTGACGAGTACTCTTGGGCCTGTGTAAAATTAGCGGGATTTTAAAACGAAGCCCTACCTCAAAAGTTATTGAAAAATCACAGAATGTGTGTATCATGGTTCTATTGGCTCCCAATCTAAGAACGTACGTAAAATTCCGCGCGGGTGCACGGAGCGGGCGGCTCCAGACGTCTTGTGAAATTTGATCATCAGGGCTCATACAAGGGGACGCGGCGCTTGCAGCGGAGCCTGCAGATGACATCGTTCAAAGTAGCGGTGCACGCAGCGTTGCGGCCAGCCAGTCTGCAGGGTGCAGTTGCACGGGAGGTGCAAGTGCACCCTGTCAACGTTTAGAACTATTTTCATGACGCGATCAGCTGATAAACATGTACGGTAAAACTAAATAAAAATAAAACAGCAGTCATAAGGACTGCAGACAGAAGTGAAAACTCATAACAATAGAACTACGCGTCGCTAGTCTGGCGCAATACGTCACGAGCATGTTGAGGTCATCAGTGACGCGAACCCATAAGTTTTTACTCTACCAAATACTTACCGTCGTTGCTACCAGTACCATCACTTAGCTTGTGTTATCTAAACTATTCAGTGCCGAACAGTGTGGTATACAATCACGGAAGAGTCAAATATTTTCATCATTTTAAAGAAATAATCGCGGCATCGCCACGTATTGCCATAAACAAAATAGAAGAAATCATCAGAGTACCAGGTAAAACGGGGAATAGACACGTCAGGGTGAATCGAAACAAAACACTGAAAAGAATTTTTAATCTTGAATTTGATATAGGGAGACCCCGTGACCGCCAGACCTACGTCACTTTATAAAAGCTGAAAATTTTGCTGTGGAAGTACCTCACTATAGGTTAAAACAATTGATATTACAAAAAATCGATCGTGGTGGCTTTGGCAGATATCAGGTAACAGAGTTGTGCTAAAAAGCTGCTAAGTTATGTCGTACTCTGAAACGTGATATTACTTATGGTTTATTATTATTATTTATCGTATTTAAAAAAAAAACGTTGCCCCACACTATGAGAATTTCTCCTCTATCGTGGGTGCGATTAGAAACATTTAAACTCACATACACAAACAGCCAGACCCGGAACAACTATCTGTAGGGCTTGCAAATATTTGTTCCGTGCGGTGATCGAACCCGCGACACGCAGCGCAGCAGTCAATCGCTTAGTCACTGCGCCAACCGTGCCGTCCACCAGTACAGTCGGTATGATTCACCTCCTCCAATGCCAGACACTTTGTCTGGTATATACTTTTCATAATTTCCAATTATGACATAGGTCTGGTGTTCCTGGGATCTTAGTCCATTAACAAGAACCCAAACGGTTCTATTCACCCCATTTTACGCTTGCAGATATAGTTAGATGGCACGAGGGTTTTTGCGTAGCAGTATACAATGTACTTAGCTGGGCATTTCAATTCAAGCATCGCTATTTTCACATGCACCGCTATTCCGCTAAACCCAGAAGCACTGGAAACTTTCAGTGGGGTTTACTTACTCACAAAAATAAAATGGAATTAAAATATCGTATGTTCGTCTCTTGATTTAAATTCAGTAACAATTACATTCACAAATATTGTCTTTGCTTTGTAACAATTTATATCATCTACAATAACAATTAATAGACACACAAACGATAATTTTAGGAATGGCCGGATAAAAAATAATAATTAATCATTTCAATGACAGGCTTTAATCCAGTATCACTTCTAAGTAAGAGAATTTCATAAAGAAGGTACATAATTTTAAAATCAATTCATCACTTTATGAAGGAAATCAGTTTCCTTACTTAAACAGAATACAAACTAAAAAAAATATGTAAAACAAATGACATTTATCTAGAATGCATTAGCAAAATAACTAGAAATTAGTATTGGGTATTAATAAAATACCATTGTGGCACTACTTCAAGACATCTACACAAATTAAGAACAGATTCCAAACATTTTATTTATTGTAAACGAAAAAGGCACTTTAAAATCAAGGTGGGGAGTAATGATGATACATAAATAAAAATATACATAATTAAGGTCAGAACAAGTTATAATGGAATACTCCTCTTGTTTGTCATCAATTTCTCTCGTCACACTGTAGTTTCACTTAAAAGTAGAAAATATTTTAAGAGTTCTTTTATAATAATATATGTACACATGTTAAAAAAATCAACAAGGAACAAACCATACATACCTACAACTTAGAAATAATAATGTGATCAGAATCTTCTCAAACTAATACACAAAGTACCTCCAATAGATAATAGAGATGACATTTTACTCCATGATATTGAAATATCAAATACATTTGTAGGCAAATATGTAATATTATGCCTTAACGAAAATAAGTAAATCAGCCAGTGCATGGAGTAAGACCAAACCCAATGCCACGAGAGAACTCATACATAACTGTCCATTATATTGATATAAAAAAATGTATACAAAAGGTCCACACCTTATTTGATTACAATTTCTGCAATATAAAAGTTATAAGTCACCACTGATAATATCAGCTCTCCATATATTTAATGAATATCATAGACACTTGATGCCGAGATATCGCAACACTCAGTCAGCGCACAATGTGTAGATACTTGTATCCACGTTTCTGTAACTTCACCAGTCCCTAAACCGTAGGATCAACTCCTCTCACCACAGAATTTTCTAGTTATAAAAATTACTATATTTTATCGATTCAGTCCACAAATTTGAAATAAAGTCCACGATTCCACTCGCCGTCACGTAGTGCGTTACTAGTACATGACGACTGTTGGTATTTACTTAATGTTCTGTTCACTAGGCGTTTGTTTAATTAAACGTTCTTCCAGTACGAATATTATTTAGCACATTTTAATTTGTTGAAAGTTTTTTACCGATGCACTGTTTAAAACAATCAATAATATCTATGTTACATTAAAATTGTTCAAGTAGGAACGCAACAACCGCCGGTCACGTTGTTGAAGGATATAATTCCTCAATCCTGTCTATGTATGTCCACTATACATACGTTTATGTAATGCGGTACCAATTAGTCGACTACTAGTTGTCTATGGGGAGAAGCCAGTCCTCAAATTGTTTTCACAGAACAAGCACATCAATCAGTTGCGAGGACGTCCGCGGCCGCGCGACCCCTCCCGGTCCTGAAACAACACACTCTGTTAGGAACAGATACATAAATATTTTATACATAACTAAATGACAAGTTTTCAATAACAGCTGTAACTTTTAGCATGGAACCAACCTTACGGGGCCTGTTGTAATCTCGGTCGCGATACATATTAGACAGAGGACCGTCGCGGTACATGCCCGAATCATTGCGGTCATTATGATCATTATAGTCCCGAGGTCCTTCATCGTCTAAGTCGTGAGCGTCGCGGGGGTCGCGAAGGTCGCGGGGGTCACGGGGGTCGCGGTAGTTGCGCGAGTCGCGGTGGTCGCGGGGGTCCCGAGCATCTCGCGTGTCGCGGTGTTCCCGGTGATCCCTCGGGTCCCGCGGGTCACGTGCGTCCCGGCCGTCGCGAGCATCCCGCCCGTCTCTGTTATCGCGCCCGTCGCGACCCTCCCGTCCATCGCGGCCGTCGCGCTTGTCACGGTATTCACGATAGTTGTTGCTGCGGTACCCGCGACCGTTATCCTGATCCTCACGGTTATTCTCCTGAGGGTGATGAACAGGAACCTTGCGCGAATCTTCTTCCTCCTGACGCCTCTCGTAGTGAATGAAGTCATCAAAAATAGATGTTGAGTGGCAGTAACAGTGCATGATACGTAACACTTGCAGCCCCTTAGCGTGCGGCACTTCCTGCGTGTCGCGAGAATTTGTCACCGGCTTGTTCTCGTTATTCTCTAATTTGATATGACGTAGTTGCACGTTCGGAACGTCCTTAACATAGATCCACCTTACACGAAACTGTCCCTTCCACTTGTCCTGAGACCACACACTAGAGTTGGAGTTGTAATCTACTGCACTAGTCATGCGAGCCATTCCACAGAAATGGCCGCTACCGTTCACTGAAAAGAATAGGAAGACGGCGCCTCCCTCCCTCTCACGCTCGCGGAACGCCGCGTCCAGGCGCTTGTTGCCGTGCTCGGTACTGCACCATATCTCATACTTGATGCTGCGATGGATGTCATCCTCTGAATAAGACTTGATCACAAAGAATCGAGCTAGGGGCGCATTCAGATCGAACTCCTTAGGGTTATAGTCATTCTTGACGCGTAGCTCGTCGAGTACGGGGTGAGGTACGGCGGGCGCGGCCGGTGGCGGCGGCACAGGCAGCGCGGGCGCGGCCAGCTGCGGCCGCGGCACGTGCGGCGCCGGCGCCGGGTGCGCCGCGTGCGGCAGCGGGGCGCGCGGCGCGTGCGCCCACGCGGGCGGCGGCTGGTGCGTCGGCGGCGGGCCGCGCTGCTGCTGCTGCATGGCGGGCGCGGGCGCCGGGGCCGGGGCCTGCGCCGGCATGGGCAGCGGCGCGGGCAGGGGCGGCGCCTGCAGCTGCGGCGGCGGCGGCGCGGTCACTACAGGAGCGCTCTTGCCGGCGTCCCATGTGCTGATATCCATGTTGTGCTTTCCGGGAATAATCGGTGGCGGAGGCATGCCGGGGCCCTTCTTCTTCACGGCGCCTCCCTGCGAGGACGGCGCGGGCTTGGCCGGCTGACTCGCGATGGACGCCCATGTCATCTTTTTGGGTTGAGAGCCACCAGACACGTCCTTGAGCTCTGGAGGGCGATCCTTCTCCGATTTGTGTTCGCCGAGCGAGAGCGACTGCACTCCCGTCTCCACGGCCTTGATGCCGTCGGGCACGTACAGCCCGTCGGTCCTGTAATAGTCATCGTACTGCTTCGCGCGACCCAGTTGTCCCCACGTCGAATAGTCGCCATTACCGTGAAAATAATTAAAAGTCGACGCTGGTTGTCCGAATGCAGCTGTCGAAAATGGTGTCGTTGAGGGTCCAAACACACCTGAAATTATAACGACGGAGAATTAAAAGAGTGGTCTAGTGTTGCTGACGTTGGGAAGATCAAAAATATATTGTACTTGATAAGCATTTTATGAAAATGTAAGGTAAATGGTAATTAGATGATAATATTAACAATGTCTGGACACAAAAGATGGATGCGGTTTAACAGAAGCAAGATATTGATTCGAGGTATTGTCGTTTTTCTAGCATGAATATTTGATACGGAAAGTGATGAAAAAAGTGACATCTTTTCTCTTGTTACTGTATGAATACTAGCTACCATCCATTCCATAAGAATCGTGAGGATTGTATCCTCCGAAAGTCATCGGGTCTGTTCCATTGGTGGACCATGTCCCATCCCCGACTCCAAAAGCTTGATAAGGAAGTGCTGTTGTACCGTAATAACCTGAAATAAGGAAAAATATTTGCCTCTAAACAAATTTCCCACTTTCTAGTTATAATTAACTTAAAAAAGCAACAAGATACAAAAGATGTTTAATTAATTAAAATTAAAATACTGAATTTAACCTTTAATACACGACAATAAGCCTCAGTATCTCTTATTAGCACAATTTTATATGAAGTCCCGCATTTTAGGTTTATCATCTAAGTAAACTGCTTATCATTATCATCTCAAACTGATAAATAAACTGAGGCTAATATCACAAAAAATCAAATCTGCCTGATTTGATTTTAACACAAAGATATCGTGAACACTGTGACATTGAACTCGATGCAGTTTTTAAAGGTCAAAGTTCAACTAAATATGGACTTGACCTTTACAAGTTATTGACCAAGGGACTCGACTATACATAAAACAAGGCTTTAGGATTCTAGGGACTGTACAGTTACTAAACAAAGGAGAATCATGACCATAGATAAAACCAATTAAGAATTTTCTAGGAACTTTATAGGTTAGTGACTAATATTCAATGAGACACATTATACATTTCTTGGAACTGATAACTTCAAGGGCGAATTAGACCATTGTAACTGATCGCGATCAACATTTTCTGAGTTCAAGAGCTGTCAGTGTCATTATTGCTAGGCAATATGAACGGCAAATTCGTAGAGGCGATTCTTGCAGCGTGTAGCGGGGCGTTTAAGGGACCGCGCCTACTACCCGGCCACGATCACGACTATTGGCCGAAGAAGCTTCGTCCGCGAATGTTTGGTCGCACGACCGAGCATCCGATTCGACCATCTTTGTTTGAGATGGCGACCGGTCATGCGACAAGTCGTGGTCGTAGCCGTATAGTGCGCGAGATCCCAAATGAAACTCACTTTCCGTGAAAATATAGCATCGTTAGTGACCACGTCACGTCGCACGCTGCAAGAAACGCTAACTCCGAATTTGCGCCCCAGATGTGCTGATTGCGTTCAGTTTTGTGGTCAAATTCTTTTCTGGACTTTCTTATATGGTTGGGGGAGGTTGGTTGTGTATCGAAACATAAGTACCTACCTGCCACGCTGTAGGCGTCGGCTGCGGACGAGATGGGTGGCGCATAGGATTGCTGTTGCTGATGACGCCATGATACCTCGGCCAGCTCGTCGCCGCCGCTCTCTAAATGTTGCTCTTTCGGTGCATTTGTCACTAGAATCATAATAATTCAGCTATGAGTATTTAAGCATAAAAGGTGTAGCTGTACAGACAGCAAATCAAGCTACCCGAAACTGTCAAATTTTCCCAATCAAAGTTGAACCTAAACCTTTAAAATAAAGTTGAAAATCTATTAAAGACAGATTGTCGTACGTACGTGCTTGATGTGCCTTCGTCTGTACATGAATGATGAGTTTGGTGTGGCCAAAATCGGAAATTCAGAACTAACAGAACTAAAGCTGTCATCTTGTATTTTTTAATTACCAGCACGACCTTTGTAAACGTCAATCGAGCGCCAAAAGATCCTTGTAGCACATAACACTTCCATCTAAATTCAAATGTTTAGTGTGAAACTATTGCCATAATATTAATCCCACCAAAAACATTTCATGTAAAATGTTGCCAAGACGACCACATAAGGTTTGCCCTGTGAAAAAGATATCAGATCGCATGTAGAGCCAAGCTTCTGAATCTACACGGCCTAACTCTACCGACCCTAACTTCACAAATTCTACATAATATATCAGTAAAAAATTATGCCTTCGCCGTTTCGCTACCTAGTTTCTGAAGTAAGTAACGAAACAGCCAAGCCATACATTTTTATTGATATGTAGAATTTGTGAAGTTAAAACGGGCTTCGGTGATTATTCTTAATTGACTGTATGTGCATAACAAGATACTTTATTTCTGCATATGCAGTGCAGTATACTATACAGGTAGATACATAGAATGTTATACAATGCAATATTGCTACTCTTGTTATTGAAATGTTCTAAGACCATTACAAATTGTATGTAGAAGATCAATGGTAGAAGCACAACACTGATTTGTTTTGAATGACTCATTTAAAATGTTGATAAATGAAAGCAAGCGGCTATGGTCTTTATTTATATGTGACAAAAGATTGAAAATTGTAGTTGACAATAAATATTAAGATTTTAAGCAACACAAATATTAATGGTTTCATTTTACAGTACATTGCAAACAAGCCTGCGTTATGTAGGAATCTAAACAAGGTGGTTTAAAGAAAGAATGCATCAAAAATAAAGTTGTTATTAGGGCAATGTAACTCGGTTTCGTATGCCCTAGTTATCTCTTAGTAATTAATTCAGATATCTACAAATTTTTGGATTAAGATCCAAGAAAGCATTAAAGATGAGATTGCTTTATTTTTCAATTACCACTATAATAATATGGTTTATTCATACGGCTCCTTATACTGAAGTAACCATGAATGTCTGTTTACCTGCACACTTTATAATGGCTAAACCTCTCTAAACTTTAAGCAACATGAGTAAACCCCAAAAGTGATGGTTTTGTCATCTTGTAAGGACCTACTAATTTCAAATTAATCTTGAAAGCTCTGCCTACCCTGTTATCATTCAGGATTTCATGAATGTTTAAGCTCATGAATAGCAATGACTGTTCATACAAAGGCCATTAATTACAATTGAAGTAATCAATTGACTACAATTATTATTCATAGCAGTATTACACATAATCCAATTCTTTGCAGTTATTGAGAAAATGCTCACGGTGCTTGAAGGAAAAAAAATATGGCAGAAATTCTAGGTGTTCATATTAAAATCCATCATTACTATAGAAGCTTGCATCTTACAGTATACAGTGTGAAAGAAACACCAATACTAAAACAGTTACCACATTTTCAGTTTCGGAAATAGATATTTTTCTTCGGTTATAAAAAAGCAAAACAGATGTTTCTTACAAATCTGCAATACCTACATAGTCAAAATGTATGGCACAGCTGTTCTTTTTTTTTAAATTTCCTTTTAAAAATTTAAAAGATGTACTAATTATATGGTAACCGTTTTAGTGTCGTGTCAACACTGACACAACACTAAACGGACCATGTAGGCATTGCAGATTTGTAAGGAACACCTGTTTTGCTTTTTTATAACCGAAGAAGAATATCTATTTCAGAAACTGAAAATGTGTACTACAGTAGTAGTGGACAGCACAAGTAGTAAGGCAGCTACAGTTCGTAATAACAAAAAGAATGTACTACTGCAAATATTTACAAATGGCATTTCAATTATGGTACTAGTAACCTTCATATTATGTAGGTAGATACATTGATGAGTAACATTTAACCCTTACTAAACAAAATCTAAATAAAATTATGACATAAATACTCAAAATATGTATGCTCTTTAGATGTGGAGTTGTGAAAACCAGCTTGTTATACATTACAATGATATAAGTACATGCCAAAAATAGAGTATGGTGCTATTCATGTTTGTTATGCCTATTTTCAAGCTATGGAATCAGTGCATGGCATGGTAATTATTACTTTTTCTACATGTGCATATTTCTGCGAGAGGGAGGGCAGTGCTGCATTCTGCATATTAAAAGGCTGGATCTTTTCGGCTGAATTAACTCTATATATATATTTTTCATAACATTTATGCGAGTTACTTAGATGACTAAATATATTGATGAATTTTCACTTTCAACACTAAGCCGAGCATTGAAATAATGCACAAAAGAGGGGAAGTCTAATTTCTAACTTAACTTGAGATACTGGAAGATTTAGGTTTAATGTTATTAAAGATTGTAATGTATTTTAGTAATTTGACCTACACCAGATGACAATTATGGAACACAGATGTTTCATTTTACAAGTGATAATGGTTTCATTATAAAAGTAGCAGATAGTAATCAACAAAACCAACACATAATGAAAGAGCATTGTATTAGATTGTTCTGTGTTATTTTTACACAACTGCCTACTACTGTACAATTATCACTAGCTTTGGTGAAAGAAAACATTGTGAGAGAACCAGCATGCCTGATAGATTTTTTTCGAGGGCATGTAAAGCTAAGTCAGAGGCCCATGGACAGAATAAAACTGATACCAGGTTATTCACTAACACAAGAAAAAGACAACTGCCTAAAAAATAGGAGTAGCTGTACTATCACATTTCAAATACTGGTATTCAGCTGGCTGCTACCATTGCTGTTGGAAGCCAGCCCCAATATGTATAATTCGGAATAGACTGGTCAGATGAGACAAATGATTTCAAATACTATTAAGTTCCACAGTCAAGGTCAAAAATTAACTGGTTATAAAGGAAACCACCTGCTGATTGTGGTCAAAACTGTATCAATCTACCTATTCAGCCCACACAATGCATAGAGAATTACTTTTACACAAATACAAAGTAAGCACATCATTTAGGGAGTATTTGCATGCAAGCATTTTTATCATGATTGCCTGTCTAATCAAACAATCGTAATTGCACTTATGAAGTTGTTGAATGAATGCATTTATTAATTGTTTCTTGAGAATAGACACTGAGCAAAAGCTGAATACTGCACCTGTAGTGGACCTTAGATCATTTTAAATCAGCTAGTCTAATACATTTCAAAATAACTTACTGTGTTCTACAAAATAGTACATGTCTGCTCTGTAGTCACCCACCTTATAAACAAGATTGGTACAGACACAGCCATTGATTATGTGTGGGTGGTAAAGATTTTCAAGTTATTTTTGATAGATGTCTGTGGGTTGATTGGGTGGGCCACCCACCTACATCCTCTCAGGTGTACAACATAATCATTACATTCATTTCATATAATATCACCATACATGTGAAAACATTCAGATATTACAGTTACAATCCCATACTTCACACAAGAAACATGGTTGGCAGGGTTAACTAAATTATTCAAGATCTAAAATCACGAAAGAAATAATAAAAGTGAAAGCTAAAAAGATTACGACGCTAATCGCAGCATCGCAATAACGAGAAACGAACGCAAAGCCGACCGGTACGCTGTTCCATCTACGGAGAAAACACTTTGCAACGTCACAACGATACCATCTTTACCTTGGTTCCCTTGCCCTTTCATCCGCTACGATCGCCACAATCATGAAACAAGAAACAAAACACCAATATTAGCTATACAACAATACGTTATAACACGTAATTATTGAACAGAGATAGTGTAGATGCGAAATACCTGATCTGACACGCCTGCTGACATTGGCCGCGATTTTGAGAATATAGAGCACTTATACAAGTCTTTAGACACGACAATATCAAAATAAATCACATCAGTTTCACTACACAAGGTCCAAAGTGTCCGAGATTCACTTAATTATTTCTAAATGTCCGTGTTGTATAAAAATCCACTGAAGTCCGAAACGGATGGACGTTTGTTAATGGCGACCAAAGCAGTGTTGCCAATATTTTTTCGGAAAAAACCGGTTAAGTTAATTTACCGTAAATTAATAAACGGAACACTGGCCTCATAGGTTTCTGAAGGCATTTTACATTCATTTCTTTCCGGATTTCGCTAAAATCAACTTAATCTTTTTTTTATATATATATTTTTAATCAAAAAGATTAATGATTCGGGCTTCGATTCCGGTCTTCCACGAAAATAATATTCTTCCCTCCTTTTCTAATGATTTTCATCAGCTGATATACAAATACACCGTAGAAAGAGTAATCTTCTGCTTCGAAATAAACGTAACATAAGACCACTGGTTGGTGGACCACTGTACACTGGTTGGTTTATGTTATACTTTTATATGGGAGTTGTTCTAATTTATGGTGGGAATCACCCCCACCCCACTCTAATATTGTTCTATTTTATAACCACCGTTTAATTCTAAGCTTGTAAAAAGGTCAGTTCTAATGGATGTTTTTCGCGAATATTTTAAGGTTTTTTAGGACTGCCGAACATGAAGTCCTGGGTTAGACTCCCAGGGCGAGCAGTGTTATTGAGTTTTTACATGAAGTTTCCCAATAATTAACAGCCGTGCCTGCTGCAGTCTCAATTTGTTCCCGGTTGATTATACTCGCCAACTATTTCGTCCCTTCGACATAACTGGCGAAATGTGGGTGTACCATTAGGTACCGTACACCTCTGCCTAACCCCATCAATATTACTATACTCTTTGGCCTAACCCTTCGGGATTACAAGCGTGATGTTATGTATGTATTTTCAGGTTGTGATTTTTTCCTATTAATTTAAGAGACGTTTAACACTTCAATTCGTTAACTAATGTCATTTTATATTTGGAATGAAGATTATCAGATAGGTATGCACTTTTCAATTCATTATAGCTTGCCAGAATAATGGAGTTCTATTGGAATCAACCAACAGTTTTATTTTACAATACTCATTAAAATAATTAGTTCATATTATTTATTTAACACGTTACATCATAAGCAATATAAACAATTTTAATTATAATAATTTATTTTTTGGTGAAAAATGATGAAATAGTTTTTGTTCCACTTGCTGCCTTTTGTCTCGCCTTTTCTTTTGCTGTTAAAGGCTTTTCCTTTTTTACTACAATGCTGTCTTTTTCAGGGAAAGTAAGTATATTATTTTTAGATTCATCATCATCTGAAGTTTCACATTTTATTTTTTTCTTAGATTCATTATTCTCAACTTCAGACTTTCTTTTGTTTCCGATAGTTTCAATTGAGTCTGGCTCAAAATTGAACCTTTTTTCTAATGATTGTCTCATTTCGTCTTGAAGATACTCGGACAACATGCCACAGGCATATTTCAAGTAGCGTTCTGGAGAAAAAAAGTTAAAATATAATTAGTCTTTATATTTTATACCTAGTAGTTTTGAAACCAGAGAAATAAATATTATTTTTAAGTCAGTAAATAAAATCTGTTGAATGGGGGGGGGGGGGGCAAATCATTAGCAGCTTCTGGTTAGCCG
Source organism: Cerastis rubricosa (assembly GCA_949152445.1). Classification (NCBI taxonomy): domain Eukaryota; kingdom Metazoa; phylum Arthropoda; class Insecta; order Lepidoptera; family Noctuidae; genus Cerastis; species Cerastis rubricosa. The sequence continues at coordinate 10,192,198 of OX424526.1, read as the reverse complement.
ATAATTTGTTTGTGCAATAAAAGCCTGGATGCCACAACAAAGATTTAAAAGTTTTCATACTGTGATATGGTTATTGATTTATAAAACACTTTTTACAGCTAAGACAGTGTAGTCTTCCCTAAAAAAATCTGGCAGAAATAATGCCACCTCTGTAGATAAAAAGTATACACCTGAGGAAAGGCAATTAGCAATACTAGATCCAAAAATAAACAAGTATAAGTTTAAGAACTTGATAAAATGTTTTTTACCTTCTTGCATATCTTTCAATGAGCTTGACACAAAAGTAGCCGAAACTGCTCCAGAAGATACGTGAATGTTTTTTTCTCTCAACACTTTAGCAAGCCTGCGGACTCGATCTTCCAGCCAAACCATAGTTTTCTCTTCATTATATTTATATGCTTTCATATCAGCTGGACCCTAGAAATTAAAAGACAATACTTTTTTTAATAACTATGCACTGTGTCGGAATTGTAACAAACTTTTACCTAGGTTCCAAGTACATGACTCCATAGGGTGGAACTAGGGCGTGCAAAACCGGTTTTCCGGTTTTGCTAAAATACGGAAACCGGACATAATTTTCCGATTTTTACCGGACATAATTTACCGGTTTTCCCGTTCATCATTATCATCATCATTTCAGCCGAAAGACGTCCACTGCTGGACATAGGCCTCCCCCAAGTGTCGCCACATTGACCGGTCCCGTGCGACTCGCATCCAGCGGATCCCCGAAACCTTCACCAGGTCATCGGTCCACCTAGTGGGAGGCCTTCCAACGCATCGTCTCCCGTTATTAAATTACATTTTAATTTAATAGTTTGGATATCATGAACTTAAAATAATATAAAGTAACTAACTGAGATCATATCAAAAACAAGTAAGTTTGTGGTACAATTCTGTTATCAAGAATAAAAAATAAAAAAACATACAAAACACATTCATCATCAGATACTAAACACAACCACAATTACTATACACCTGAATTTCTTGAATCTTGAGCTCTTTAATTACGAACTACTAACAACATTATTAAAGGATTCATATTTGACTATAAAACGAGATCAAAATCAACTGTGTGCCCTATACCAATTTAAATAAACAATAATCGTTTTTTTTTCCAAGAGACCACTGTTCTTGATAATGTGTTCTTAAGAATAGAAGGCATCTAACATTTTATCAGATAGCATACTTCTTATTTTGTTGCAAAAGAATCCAGCACTTGAAAAGGCCCTCTCACTCTCAACACTTGTTGGTAGTACACACATCAAATAGTTGTACGCTTCTGAGAGATCCACACCCCGATCACTCGCATACATGGCTTGTTGTACATTGACAAACCCTGCGAGGTCGAAATACAATTGATTCTTGGGGGTTTTCTTACATTTATCCAACTCCTTATCAAGCTGCTCTTGACTTGAAGGGTTAATGTGGTTTACTTAGTATTGGTTAAATGGTTGATTCAAAAGAAGTATATCACATAATTTGTTTTATTTATAGGTTTTGTGGGTTTATAAGAATTTAGTTAAAATTCTACTTCTGCACGCCCTCGGTGGAACAAATACCAATGCACAAACGCTTACCATGTATTCAGTAAATCAGTAATTTTGAAAAATAATCTGCCAAACATTTTGTCCAGGTATTGCACATCTGCACGGAACAACTGTTTTTTTTTAAAGTACCAATAATTTTATCCAAAAAAATATTGGGTTTACTGAATCATAATATCTGTGGTCATTTGTGTGTTGTTGTCCCTTCCACCCTTCCATACCTATGTGGTAGAAATATGCTGGGGCATAAAGTCACATACTGCATCCACAGTACAGGTTTTTCTCTAGGAGCTTAATGAATTCAAACCAAATATGGTTATGGTTTTCATATCAAATACCTTTAAATCGGCAACATTTTCCAGACTAGGGACAAACTTGAGAATCTTATCATATCCCTTCTCAGAGAGCAAGTCTTCTAATGGTATTGCTCTATCGCTGCACTGTTCCTTTAGCTTTGGTAATACTGAAAATAGGTTACTACTGAAAAGCATGCTGAAAAACAGTAAAACTAATATTTTAAGTATATTTTTGAGCATGCTTATTGATAAGGCCGGTATTAACGCATTGATTTGATATTTATATTCAGCATTGATAACAACCACCCAAAGAGTTTCACTGTTTTGGTAAAAAAAAATCTTACCCAGAAATATGGGGTTGACTGGAGTAAATATTTGGATACTTCCATCGGATTTAACAGTTTCTCCAACAAACCACGAACGACACGGTTCGTCAAATGTTCGGATTTCGTAGATTTTGTTGTTTTTGTCATCTAGGCAATATTTTGAAGGCTCTCCATGTGCCGGGTGTTGTAAAGTTATTATGCCGAAATGATTGTTGTCCAGCAAAGAATCTGTAATTTTATTCAAATAATTTAATGAATATGTTAAAGTGATGAGATGTAAAGAACGAAAAACGCATAAAAAATGCATAAATCTAAGGAGAAAGAATATTTAAAGTTTCTAACCTTTTGCAAGTAGAAGCCATGACTTTTCAACACGTTTTGGAGGTACAGGAGCAGCAACTGTGTTTAATTTTGTCTTAGATCTTGTCATTTTAGATTGTGATCTAAATAGAGTTGTTTATTTGAGTGAAAATAAATAAATAAGCGAAGTAATGTTTTCGCGCTAATACATCGACAACAACACAACAAACTTCCGCAATGTCAAATCTCAAATGTCAATTTGACAACTGGTTGTGGTTTGAGTGTTACCATATAGGGAACTTTAAAACAGATGGGCCTTGACGTAGTACTTCCTACAAACATGAATCGAAATCGACTAAAAACAAAACCAGCCAATTGAGAGTCTTACTCGCACAAACAGGGTTCCGCAGCACCAAACAATATAATAACAATATTTTGAACACTCATACATTAGTAAATTTACACATTTTCCGAATTTTCCTCCTCTAACTTTGGAAAAAAGAGGTGGGGTGACCGTTTTTTGTCAGTCGGCCACGAAACCCTAAAAACCGTAACTGGAGGCATAAGGTTCCAAGTTTCCAACACTATGTAATGTGTTCCAGCTCTGATTTGCCAAGTATTTTTAGCATAGTTTTCTTTTTTGATCCGAAGTCTTTCGCATTTTTTTTCTTTTTAGGGTTCCGTAGCCGAGTGGCAAAAAACGGAACCCTTATAGATTCGTCATGTCTGTCTGTCTGTCTGTCTTTCTGTCTGTCCGTCTGTATGTCACAGCCACTTATTTCCGAAACTATAAGAACTATACCGTTGAAACTTGGTAAGTAGATGTATTCTGTAAACCGCATTAGGATTTTCACACAAAAATAGAAAAAAAACAATAAATTAAGGGGGTCCCCATACTTAAAACTGAAAACCAAAAAAAAATTTTTCATCAAACCCATACGTGTGGGGTATCTATGAATAGGTCTTCAAAAATGATATTGATGTTTCTAATATCATTTTTTTCTAAACTGAATAGTTTGCGCTAGAGCCACTTCCAAAATGGTAAAATGTGTGTCCCCCCCCCTCTAATTTCTAAAGTAAGAGGAGGAAAATTCTGAAAATATTTAGGATTGTAAAACGTAAAAAAAACTATCAACGAAAATTGATTTCAATAAGATATGATGTTTAGTTTTTGAGATATGGGACTTTTTCATCAAACTGCAGCAGTAACTTTGTTTTTCATTAACATACTATGAAAAACAAATTTATTTTTGCGGTTGTGTGGAAGTTTACTAACTAATACTACTAACTAATGAATGACAGTTCAAAATATTGTTATTATATTGTTTGGAGCTATGGAACCCTGTGTGCGAGTAAGACTCGCACTTGGCCGGTTTTTTTAATCATGCTAAAGTGCTTGACAACAGTTTTATATTTTTTTAATCTGTCACCTGCGCTGCGCTGATATAGACTTACTGTTGTACTTACACTAGTAGTGTTTGACATTTTGAAATATAAACTGCGCTTTTGCAGAAACTTCGTATAGAAAACTTTTAAAACTAAAGAAAATATGCAAGCTTTTCTCAAAAGTGGAAAACTATCCGCATCAGACAAACCCTCGTCTTCGGGTGTAAAGGCTTCTGGCAAGAAAAAGCCTCCAGCGCCATGGGTTGAGAAATAGTAAGTGCTAACTTTAAACATCCATTTGTAAGTGTAACCCTCATCATTCGCATTAAGATCAATGCTATCTACTTTCCAGCCGGCCGAAGACAATAGATGATATTGTCGATCAGGGAGAAGTGGTCCAAGTGCTGAGGGAGTGTTTATCAGGTGGTGATCTCCCGCATTTGTTGTTTTACGGCCCGCCCGGTACCGGCAAGACTAGCGCTATCCTTGCAGCGGCCAGGCAGCTGTTTGGTGATATATCCAGGGACCGTGTGTTGGAGCTGAACGCTTCTGACGAGCGTGGCATTCAAGTTATCAGAGACAAAGTGAAGTCTTTTGCACAACTCACTGTCAGCAGTACAAGACCAGAGTAAGTTAATGTTGTTGTTATTTTACGTTTTAAGTTGTTCTTAGTAATGATTGCAGCTGATACTTGCTTAATTATGACTTACAGACTTCAACCATCTATTGAAATTCTACATCTCTGTTGTGGTGATGTCACTAGACTAAACATGAACGCTGGTATAATCAATTAAACATAATTTGCATAGAAAGGATCCAGACATAGCTCTGTGTGAATTGGACCCTTTCTGTTAAACAGCATCCTATTGAGACGAGGACGAGCCATAAATAACTCTAAACATATAAGTAAACAGTAAGATTATTACAAGGCAGAGATTACACATGGAATTATTTATTTCTGTTTTCATTCCAGTGGTCGACCATGTCCCCCTTACAAGCTGGTGATCCTGGATGAAGCAGACTCCATGACGAATGCAGCACAAGCAGCATTGAGGAGAACCATGGAGCGAGAGACTAGAACTACTCGCTTCTGCCTCATCTGCAACTATGTGTCGAGGATCATACCGCCCATCACTAGCAGATGCTCCAAGTTTCGCTTCAAGCCTTTGGCAAGAGAAAATGTTATTAAGAGGTATGTTTTTTTTTATTTAAATGAGGTGACAGCTGAGGTGAAGAATAATAGAGATGCGTGGGTGCCTACCCCTCATAAATTGTGCTATGGGCAGGATAATGATGATGATTTCACTTTTTAATAACATCATGCCTATTTTGCTAGTCCTTTCAAAAATAGGTATAGATTTGTCTGTTATCTTTAGTAAAATCAACCTATAATATTCCCACTGCTGGAATCATTATCCGTTTATTCAAACTATGCTGAAGCCCACAAATTTTAGGACGCCAGTCCTTCTCCACTTCCTATTGTTTAAGCTGGGAAGATGAAGTGGCGGCACAAACTCCCCAGCAACCACACAAGGTCCAATGTCTTTGAATATTTGATTCAAGTACTTACCAGTTTCCTTACATTGGTTTACTCTGCTGTTTTCGAGAGCATTGGTGATGAAAGAAATAACACAAGGTATTGTAGTGATTGGTGCCATCACGGGTATATCATGGATGAGGATGTTAGCCACCTGTGAGTGAAAGCAAACCATGACTGGGTTAGAAGCCACAACCTAAAACCTATCTTCTTTTTATTATACCTTATCAAGTCACTTGAGCCCAATCTGGATGCCACACTTGACGTCTTGTAAAGTGCACTTCAATTTAAAATTGGAATTGAAGTGTAAAGTAGGTACAGTCAGTGAGCAGCATTACCTGACCCATTTGCCTCTTTTTTGCTCAGTGAGATGGGTCAGGTAATGGTGAAGGGCACTGTACACTGGACATTCCAGCTACAGTACTAGCTGGCTGGTCTGGTCTGGGCACCACAGTCCTAAAAAGTCTTTATTTTTTTATAAAGTGTATGTCTCACTGCTGGGCAAAGGCATTTCCCATATCCTTCCAGGTACTCATGTCCTGCGCCACCTCGAACCAGCTTTCGTGATGCGCGTCCAGATCATTTTGCCACCTCTTTCTAGGCCGGCTTCTATCTTTCTTTCTTTATAAATCTTTATTAACTTAATCAAATCATTAACTACACAGACTGCGCGAGATATGTGAAGCAGAAGGCGTAGACGTCGGGGAAGGCGAAGTCCTGCACCAGGCAGTTGACACGTGTGAGGGAGATCTGCGCCGTGCGCTCACTGCCATGCAGTGCTGCCAACGGCTGCTGGGCAAGATCACTGCTGAAGGACTAGTGGAGGTACATCATTAGATTTAATTTACAGAGCTAATAGCTATAGCTCTTTGACGACGTAAAACTGGTGGATTTCAAGCTTCACAGTTTGGCTCATCGCCGCAAGGTTGCCTGCTTGTCGGTCTTCTATAGGTTGTACGACACTCCACGACCTCATCCCACTGGCCCCCTTCTACCATTAGAATAGAATAGAATTGAACTTTATTGTACACCAAAAATGAAACATAACGGGTTTACAAAACTGCTAATTTCATTGTTACAACGGCGGTCTTATCGCTGATAGCGACATCTTCTAGACAACCTTTCCACCATTGGACCACCAACCAACCATTGGACACCATTGGACTTCTAGACGCAAGTTACCATCTCTACCTTGTTACTATTCCACCAATTCGCACTAAGCGTTTTCAAATATCTTTTATAATGCACACAGCAAAGGAGTGGATGAGTCAAAATCAAACCCATACTCCTGACTGATTTTTGGTCAGACAAGAGACTAGCCATTGGTGCGGGAAATATAACACACAACCACAGGTGTGCTCCCTCTTCCCTCACTCTCATAGTCCTATGGCAGAGCTATCCGCGACCAGGCAGAGATCAGGTTCAAACCAGATGGCTTAATGAGATAAATATGACGAAGGGAATGTTGTAAAGTGAGACAAACCGAGGATCGAGTTAATGGCGTGTGGTTAGAGGCCTATGTCCATTGCCCAGTACTAAACTTCTGCGAAAATGTTTTGAAATTATTATAAACAGTTTGAAATTATTACAAAAAAATACTTTACTATTTGAAGGATTTTTTAATAAATCCATGGGTATTTTTTTTTTAAACACAGAACCCTAATCTTTTTTCTGTAAAAAGTAAAAAGCTAGCTAGCTTAGCTGATGTAATAAGGAGTAACCCTAAGTTACTCCTTATAACATCAGCTATCTGCCAGTAAAAGTCTCGTCAAAAGTTTTCCAGCCGTTTTGGAGATTAGCCGAAACAATCATATTTTTTTTTTCTATAAGTACCATAATATAATATGTATATTCATAATGCATTCGGTAAAAGCTGTTACTTTAAAATTACAAACAGACTGTACAGATAACTAACCAGCAAGTAAGTATATCCAATCATCATCGTGCCAATCAAACAATAGACGACATCGCGGCAGACCAAGGTGAAGAGTCACCTTGGTCTAATAAAAATACCTCTGTTGTAATAGCTATAACTTGTTAACAGGTAACTGGACTTGTTCCTGAGAAGCTAGTCAACGAATACCTGAGCGTCAAGAACTACAGTGAATTGGAGAAGTTTGTGGAAAGGTGAGTTGACAATAAAATTGCTATTTAATAAATTTAGGTTGAATTTCACATTTGATGAAAATGAATGTGATCTACAGTTCAGCACATCTAAACCACGTTGAAAAGCCGTCAGTATCTTCATTATTGTGGAATACTGACGCTTTGATTGCGGTTTGCATGTACTAATTGCGTTCAAATTCGTTGGCGAAATTCGCCCTTCATTGTTAAACTTTTATTTTAACATGATTTAAATAAAAATAGGTAGTTGACATGACCCCAAACTATACTAATATTATAAATGCGAAAGATTGCATGGATGGATGTTTGTTACCGGCTGATCTGTAATGGATGAAATTTGGCACAGAGATAGATTATAGTCTACAATAGCACATTGGGTACTGTTTTTAACCCCCGACCAAAAAAGAGGGGTGTTATAAGTTTGACGTGTGAATCTGTGTGTCTGCCTATGGCATCGTAGCTCCTAAACGGATGAACCGATTTTGATAAAATTGATTTCGTTTGAAAGGTATTTTAATCGAGAGTGTTCTTAGCTATGTTTCAAGAAAATCTGCTCAGCCGTTTGAAGATCATTACCTCTTTTCTAGTTGTTGAAGGGATATAAACAACGACAGACAAGAGGCACAACACCGGGAAAATTCGAAGGAACGGGGGGAAGCCTATGCCCAGGAGTGGGACATTAAAGGCTAATAAAAAATTATATAAGTTTAAAAAGCATGAAAAAAATTAAATTAAAAATTTAAAAAACCCCCGACACAAAAAACCAAGCTTCGTAGCGTCGGTGGTCCGCTTTGTTCTGTACTTTAAGCGGTCTTCTTAGCGGTCCCCCGACGCTACGACGCTTTGATTAATTTATTTTTGGCCTTTTGGAGGTGTTTTGTGAAGGGGGTTTTTTAAATGTTTAATTTTTCTTCTCACACTTATACACAAAACAATTCACGTGAACTACCTTACAACCGCACCATTTCCTTGTTTTCTAGAGCTCTGCCGGCCGCTCAGCCGGTGCTTAGCCTCTGCTTAACTCGCAGAAGAACTAAAGATGTTGTTCTCCTAATTCACATGATAGACTTCAGGAGGACTGCCAAAAATATAATATGCGCCAAAACCGACGCACTCTGGGAATTCAAAACCGCAACCTTCTTGCTAACTAGTAATAGATAATGCTACAAGAGAAATACTTCTCATAACACAATATCTCTCCGCCAGTTTCCTCATGGAGGCGTACTCAGCTTCCCAACTCCTGGAGCAACTATCAGCAACCGTTGTCACCGCTGGCCACCTCACCAACAAACAGAAGTGTGATATCAGCGAAAAGGTAGCTGTCTGCTCGCACCGGCTTCTGGACGGTGGTGCTGAGCTCATGCAGCTTACGGATCTGGGCTGTACTATCATCATGGCGAATAACAACCCTTAGGGAGTGTGCAAGGTCTGTCTTTTATACAAGTTTTGTTGTTGGTAGTGTTGAAAGTGAAGAAGTACCTACTTTGTATAGAAGCGAAATTTTTGCTATGAGCGTGTTCAAAATAGCATTGTTAATGCCAACACACAGTTATGAAATTGGAGGGGCATCATCTCGCCTGGAGACGTTCAAGATTGCTTCTGTGAAACTCCATACTACATCACACACTTTTAAGCACCAACCGGAAAGCCATCGCTTCAGATCAGCTTGTACTAATGATGTCAGGTGATGCCGATGCGGTGCTGTGCTTTAAATCTTTGACCTGTATCGGGCATATGATGCGACCAGTTTCGACTGTATACGATGTTTTATTTGATTATTGTTGGAGAATAGTTTCTTACAGTTCTCCGAGTAGAACTCCCATTCTGAACACTTTCAAAATCGCGTTAGTAGAAAAATTCACCTAGCATCGGGCATATAAAACGCCCAGTTTCGCTTCTATAAAAAATATAATTATAATTATATATATTTTTTTCCCTGTGGCAGTTTGTAGCTGCTGCTGTTTGTACCACCATCTCTTGGGGTGTAACTAGAACTAGATTGAAATACAGATGGACGCGATTGTGTTGTGAAAATAATGGACAGAGGTCGGAATTAGGTAAGTAGAGTTATTTATGTACTTACTCTGATTTCATACAGCGAAAGAATAAAGTGGATATGCCTTAAATCCCGAGATTAATTTTAAAAAGCAAAAAAATCCCGTGATTTATTAAATAAAAAAGTTTTTTTTTTCATTTACCCAATTTAAACCACACCCGATATCGGATTCCGAAGTTGCAAAATTCCAATGCGCACACGAACTATGTTGCCACATTTGTAGTTTATAAATCCCGTGAAATCCTGGGAAGATCTAAATTAATTTCAACATTTCGATGCAAGTACATAAATAACTCTACCTAATTCCGACCTCGGATAATGACACATGGCCATCCGTACCTACATATCGAGTTACGTCGTCAGCCGATATACCGATTCCACAAATTCATTTTTATCAAAGCTGTGCGATGTTGAAATGTAACGTATAGAAATACAAGTGAAATAATTTGTGATTGAAATTGCTACATCATGATCATAAGGGTAAAAATGTTAAGATAGTTTTTAGTTTGTTATTCTATGTATTATGGTTGATTGTTATACCATTGCGTTTGTGAAGAATTTGTATGATTGGAGGCAAAAAAAAAAATATATAAAATATCATGGGCTTTCTTCTTTACCCGTATCCATCCAATGTTGAGTGACTTTACCCGGTCCTGGCAGCATCCTACTTTTGTCTGACACTGTCACCAAGTCGTCAGTCCACCTGGCTCGAGGGTAACCAATGCTTTGGCTAAATAACTGGAAACTGAAACAAAATACTTGTAAAATACACTAAACGCTTAATTGTGAGGATTGTGATACACAAACTAACCCAATTAGGGTGCTATTCATATCGATTGCGCCCTTATACTCTTCGTTAAATGATTTCGACAAAACCAATTTTGCCGCGATTTTAATAATACGGGGTTTATTGAGCAATGGCATTTCTAAACTAATATTATAACGAGGAAAGATTGCGATTGTTTGTTTGTTTGCATTGAATAGGCTCCGAGACTACTGTTCCGATTTGAAAAATTCTTTCAGTGGTATATAGCCCATTTATCGAGGAAGGCTATAGCCTTCCTCGATAAATGGGCTATATAGCCCATTATCGAGGAAGGCTATAGCCTTCCTCGATAAATGGGCTATATACCACTGAAAGAATTTGAAGCGTGATGATATATAGCCTATAGGCTATATATCATCACGCTACGACCAATAGGAATGGAGCAGCAATGAAAAATGTTGCGAAAACGGGGAAAATGTGACGCAAACGAAGTAGCGCCGGACAGCTCGTATTGCTATAAATTGAGAGTCAGCAAAGGCAGGGCATACCTTTAACGGGTGAAACAAAGCTATACAAAATTAATATCACTTCAACTTCTGAATAACAGCCGCTCAGCCCCCGTATTCACAAACACTTCGATTCGATGTCGATCGACAACTCGTATGTCTATCTTTTTTTGGCATTACGAAAGCGAGCGAGATAGACATATGACTTTCCGAATCGAAATCGAATCCGAGCGTTTGTGAATACGGGGGCTGGTCAATCTTTAGGTTAAGCCGTGCGTTGGTCCGTGGATAGGTGAACACCCGTTAGACACCGAGTTTCCTGCGTATCTCGGAAGGCACGTTAAACCGTAGGTCCCGGTTGTCATTTGTAGATCTTTGACAGTCGTTACAGGTAGTGGCCCGAAATTCTGACAACCAGTCTTACCGAGGGTATCGTATTACCCAGTACTAACTGGGTTGTGGAGGTCAGATAAGCAGTCGCTCCACGTAAAATACTGGTACTCAGCTGCATCCGGTCAGACTGGAAGCCGACCCCAAAATAGTTGGGAAAAAGCTAGGCAGATTGATTTATGCAATTCCACTGAAATGTTGCCATGATTGAAAATCGAATCTTTGGACCCATGTTGTCACACCAAAAATACTCAGTGGAAAGGACATCGGGACAAGAACTAACCATGGATTCATTACATAATTCTATACAGAAAATAAATCAGGTGTCCAGGGTCAGGTGCTCCTTGCAAAACATACCTACATGAACAAAATGTATGGAACAGCAGATTTTATCTCAATCCGTTACATAGGTTTATGTCACGAAACAATTATGTTAGGCCAAAATCAATAGTAAGTAGTCAATGGTAAGGACCACCGTGTATAACTCCATCGAATTTCGTATAACGAGGACTTTTTGTGGTGCTATTCGGTTAAGCAGTGTCTAGTAGTGTGACCGTTGGACTGCAAAGTTGTAGCTCTCAATTCGAACTCAAGACACGCACCTCTGATTTTTCGGATTAATGTGCGTATTGTTTAATTACCACTTGCTTCGGTGAAGGAAAAATAGGGAGGAAACCTGCATGCCTGAGAGATATTTCTCTAGGGCAAGCCAAGACAGAGGCCCATGGGCGGCATAAAAACTGACACCAGCCCCCGTATTTACAAACGCTTCGATTCGATATCGATCGACAAGTCGTATGTCTATCTTTTTTTGGCATTACGAAAGCGAGCGAGATAGACATATGACTTGTCAATCGACATCGAATCAAAGCGTTTGTGAATACGGGGACTGGTTAGGCACTAACCACACGCTAAAGAAAGATAGTTCGGTCATTTGAACCGAAATCTCATTAGACCTATTACCTACACATCCTAAAACGTACACACAAGCTATTCCAAAACTCAAATCGTGCACATGTATAAATGATGTTGGCAAAGTACATATAATATTGTCGTATTGTCGGTCGTTGTGAAACGCCTCATCCTGCCCGTCTTAGCCCCGTTAATATCGTATGCAGTGACCTCTTTGAACTTTGTTAGATAATCTTATTTGCATCTTGTATTGCTGCAAGCCGTTAGATATTGAGTATTGAATGTTTCTCGTTCTGATCGTTTTTCTTTATCCTAATCTTTTATAATTTTCACTCTAGGTAGTTTTTGAGATGGGACTTATAGACTCAAACTGATAGATAAATAGAGCAGTGGGGAAACTAACCATGAGCTCGATTCGAAATGATAAAATAGTCCACATAATGCACTAAATATTAACTTAAGCCCTGAATGTTGCTTAGTACAGTTGTTTGATCTAAAATTCAAAATCGACGCCAAACACAGTATGAATTTAAAGCATTAAATTCCATTATCTAAACCAGTGTGAAGTTTAGGGCGGTATAATGTCTGCATAATGTCCGTAGTATCTAAATATCTGATAGTTATACATCTGTAATTGTAGGTATGCGTGTTTTTAATATTTACGGTTTCAATAAAAACTTAATATTACATTTTGAATTCAATTCCACTCAGTTTGTAAATTATACCTTTGTGTATTATGCATGAGATATTCAAGAAATAGTTCATTGATTATAATGTGAACATTTTAACCGTGTGATTATTGTCAACTCGGAATGGCACGGTTTGTGAGCGTCACAGCACTTTGCAATTACCGCTGCAGCCACAATCATGCTACTAATACATTTTGTTATCTCAATGGCATTTAGATTGGATTGCAATTCTATCGATACCGAGCAAATATATCAGGTTGTTGTTTAACTGACTTTTAATATAGCAAACGACGACATGATTGACTGCCTCGTCCATAAAGTATCTTTTTACTTTCATTCATAACGTCGCGTTGGCCGTTTAAAATCTGTTGTCAGGTGGCTATAGCGAGACTGCGAGCACTACCACCGAGTGTGCAGTTTACGCGCGCGTTCATTTCACTTCCGCTGTCGGTTGAACGGACTAGCGAGTAGGAAAGAAGAAAATAACGTTCAGAAAGATAATATCGGGCGGCGCGGCGGAGCGCCCCTCCATGCCAGTATTGCAAGTGCGCGCGCGCGCTGTGCCGCGATTGGTCGCCGCCACTCCCGCCTCCCCCCTCCGCCGCACGCGCAGCGTCTAGCTTTCCAGATTTCAAATCTCGACCGTTTATTTCGTAGTGAGCGGGCAGAGCGCGCGGGCCGCGCTCCTTCGCCGAGCGCGCGCCGCATACAATCATAATTGTTAAAAAAAAACACGGCAACGTGCTCGTGAACGGTTCGGTGCTACAACGTGACATCGCTAACGATCAGTGCGTGCAGTGCGTCGTGCTCGACGGTTCCACGAATCAGCGGCGGCGGAAAGGTCAATTTCTTTCGATGAGTGGAGGTTTAGTGCATGTTTCTGTACATCATGACTAGATCCACACTCATCCATGGAAGTTGCGAGGTTCTACTGGGGGCAGCGGCCCATCGGCGGCGGCAGACAGCATCAGAGCAGTGATTACGGCGGGTATGAATTACCGTGCGCGTAATGATACGTTGAGCGGCAGGTACGCGCTCTAACGCCGAGGTTACCTTCGCGCCTCTACCTGCGCGCGACGGCCGTCCGCCCAAATAATGTCATTTAGATACTCTCCGCGCCGGTTAGCTATTGGTTGTTCAATGTAAGTTTTTGTAGTTGTTTTTCATCAATTTCAAAGGTAATGAATTGAAGTTTTTTGGCGGTTAAGTCACGCTATGTTCTTGAGCGTCGGTTGAAGAATGTGAGGTATATTTGTTAGATTGGACCTGTAAGGTTATCAGCGTCCATTCGAAAACCTCACGTGCGGCCGGGGTGAGCTTGGAGGGCGCGGGGAGCGGGGGTGGCGGCAGATAGCGGCGCAGGCGCATCTGCTCCTTCTAAGAAAGGCCATTGTGGCGGTCCCGAAGTGGTCAGTGCGGTGACGTCACGGGCCGGGGCCGACAACCTTCCCCCCGCGCCCCACACGCCGACGCTGTACCTACACAACATTGAGGTACATCCTTCTCAAAGAGATTAGTTTCCATGTTATTTGTTACATAATATGTTTTTGTTGATTGTTAGTTCTTTAACGTTTTATTTACATTTTACATCCTGTGAGGCGGCTTCAACCGTTCCTAGGAGCCAATGAATGAATATTTACCTAACAGGATAATGCTATGTATAAGATATCAAAGCGCTGGTTTTTCCGATTTACTTTCGTTCGAATACGCCGCAATAAACATCGTCATAGTGACGCTTATCTGATCACGATGATCCATATCCTCCTTCAAAAGTTGCTTTACGAGTACCGATATTTATCTCGTGGATTGCTATGGCGGAAATCTGCCCAAATCGTTTTTGTAATTGTCAATTTCCTGAGGACATTCAAAACCTGATTCTGGTTTCTATCAGTTCCAAAAGTAGATCCTGTCCCAGACAAAGTCTACTCCAGAATTCGTATGAATTTGTTGCCCAGAATACCTGTAAAACCTGTTCTAAAAGTCTGGTTTCAGTTCCAAATATCACAAGCAACATTGTGAAATCCTTAAAAATAACATCCATTTATTTACAAACTTCAGTAATATTACCCATGCAGTGGTAATAACAATAATTTTCCCGCCAGTTCTAGAAACCGGAGTTGAAAACCAGCTATCATTCAAACCCCTGGCGATTACTCCTAATGAACAAATTGTTCGGCTTTCTCAGGAAACGCTCGCCTTCCCAAGAACCCCAGTGCGCTAACAAAGCAATTTCACAAATTCTTTTCAGACTAAATTATACTGTGTCCATCAAGAGTGTCGGCTCTCTGTTATTTCTCCATGTTTTTATGCCTCGTAGAGTTACTTAATAGTGTTCCGGGTAGTGGGCTTAGTGGGGCAGGTACCAAGACCCAGGTAGAAGGTATAAAAGCGCGGGCCCGACAAAAAATAATTATGTAAGGCCCCGCTTGTAAACGTTTTGTTAAAAGTGAGAATTAGACGTACGGTACGGACCGTTCGCTTCGTAGGTAGAACGTTCGCTTCTCCACGCTTTAACATTTCTCATAACAAATTATCGCATTAAGTTTATTACTTGTAATTTTTCCGCTACTCGGTTTTTCTACGAACGTGTTTTATTATCTTCCAAATTAATTAGATGGCGTTTAATTTCGAGATTAATTATGTTTTGAAATGAAGTATGGACGCTTATGTTATTTTTTATGGTTAACCGCGCCCTTCGCGAGCTAGTCTTGTGTAGAACATGTCAATCAATATTGCTTAAGCCAATAGCTATAGCAATTTTATCAAATAGATAAATTCAGGAGACTCACCTCATTTTCCAACATTCCAGAACTCGTGACATCATATCTAATGTAAACATGTCTG
Organism: Cerastis rubricosa; assembly: GCA_949152445.1. Taxonomy (NCBI): domain Eukaryota; kingdom Metazoa; phylum Arthropoda; class Insecta; order Lepidoptera; family Noctuidae; genus Cerastis; species Cerastis rubricosa. Next base: position 10,176,522 of record OX424526.1, on the reverse strand, counting down.
GGATACGGTTGACCTTTGATTTAGACTTTCAATATTGAGATTATCCTCAAAATGCTATTTAGATTTATTGCGTACCCACTACACTACATGAACAATCTTAATGAATACTCAAACGATATGTATCTAGCGCAAATATTACAGCTCCAGTTTATTCCAAAACATGTATAGGAAATGGAATACGAAGAATAACTATTCAGGCGCAGAGGACAACTTGAATAGATCGTTTATTTCGTTCGGTTATAACTCAAAACTGGAAGTAACCGGTGCGGCGCGGGCGCATAAAGATGCTAAAATATAAACGTCGATAAACAAGAGTGTAGCTGTGTAGGCCGTTGCGTTATTCCCATGAAGTCAGAGCTATGTGTATTGTATGCGCGTGCTCACGACGAACGCTATTTTTTTGTCGTGTAAACATCGCGCTTCCGCGTTAGCTGGGCCGTGCGAACCGCGAGGGTCGAGGGAACCGCCCGACCTAACGTAAGTTTCCTTTGTTTAGCAGTTTAACGCATTACTATAAAGTTCGCACAGTTATTGCCACGCGGGTGCTGCATCGGTGCCGCCAACGCTACGCTACATAAACATACATTTGAAATGAACACTTTTTTCCTGTGTCTCTGAAATGACAGTTGATGACTCAAGCTATAGTCTTATTTGATGAAACTTAACGTAACATAAAGGAATTACGCTGTATGCTAATTGGAGCTGTTATGTATGAACACATTGCACAGTGCTCGAAATAGACGGCGAGGGGGAAAGTGCACCCTCCCTAGTTCCCATGGACGTTAAAACATTCAAGTACCTCGTAGCATAGGTATTCAATAACAGTAACGAGGGCGACAAAATAACAGGAATTTAAATTAGCTTTTGATTGTTTACGAAGATCCCTCAACCAGATATGACGCATGTCTATGCAGCGGAATACGCGTTAGAGATATTGATGAACCCCTTTTGTAAATACAATAAGTTAAAATACTTTTGTAAATATAAAAAAGCCGAACTTGAAAGCAGTCAAGATTCTCAGGATGTATGAATAAAGCAATACCATTTGAGGAACCGCGCTGCATAATAGACAAGCCGAACAAAACAACACATAAATAAAGTTAGAATTAGAATTGTCTGAAAAACGAAGTGATGCGACGAGAAAATTGTGCGGCACAAAAGCAGTAGCCAGCTTGATTGTCGCCAATTAGTTGTAATAACGGCCCTCGGCCGGCCGCGCTCGGATAACGCGCTGTAATTTGTTAGCGAACACCGAACACGGCTCACGGGGACTGTGAACAAGATTTATGTGTGAAATGTTCGAGGTCGATGCCTCTACTGGCTACTGGATTTTGTTTCAACGCGCCGCCTCACCGGTCGCTCTCGCTCATCTGGTTTATGAAGTGTTGGACACATTTTATAGACTCCGCGACCGACGATGCATAACGTTATTGATTCGATAATCAACCCTGATTGCTATTTATTGAGAGCTTTGTTTTTAAGGACCCACTTGTGACATTCTATCTTGGCTATTCACTCTGTAACTACTTGTATTCTAATGTGAATTCTCGTACGTCGAGTCGTATTTGAAGTTGGCACTATAATTAGGTACACTTATTTTACCTCGTTATATTTTACGCAACCGAAGCATGATTCATACAGTCGTTAAGTTACAACATTTCGTTTGGATGGTACCTACTACTTAGAGCTAGTTTCCCATCTTGTTTTAAATTAGCTAAGTCAGAAGGTATCGAGTATCAAAACATAACATAAAATTGTTTTTCGTATCGCATTACTGACAACTCGGCATCGATTTGTCACTTGCTTTTGATTAAATGCAATCAGCCAAATTTGTCGTTGTTTCATTAAATACAAACACAATAGTTCAATAATGAAATGCTGCATAGTAACTAGAAATAATTATTTTGTATAAGAATAATAACAATTATCTGTAATAGTCGTCTGTGGAGATCACAAATGTAAAATAGAATGATGCCATTAGAGGAAGCGATTACCTAGATGTAGTTCTCAGAGGATAATGTGGAGCAGTGTAAGCTCCCGGCGGAGAGGCGAGTGCAACGTCCACGGCTGCTCAAGGGCAGAGATGTGAACTGCCTAGCCCTGGATCCTGTTTACGCGCATTCGAATCCAATTTTCTTTGAAGGCGGTCTGCAATCTACAATCATTATTTTTGCAAAGACAAATCCATTTCTGCCTGCGGTACGTGACTGTGGGGTAATGAGAGCTAATGGCGGCGGAGCTGTCATTACGCGGGCTCGGCTGCGCGCGCCGATTGCGGTGTCAGCACGCCGGTGCGAAGCCCGCGATGCGCCCGCCGCGCCGCCTGCCGCCTCACCGCCGCGGTCACGATTGCTGTCAGCTTGTGACACCACAATCATTATTGCACTTTTATGTTCAATTCGCCAGTTACCTTGTTTTCTCATTTTTTTTGCAATAATCAAAGTCTCGGTGCATGATAATCGTGTTTGGCAAAAACTTCATAGTAGATACTCTGTTGCATAACTTATTCTGTAGCAGTTAGTCAAAGGTCATTGATTGCAATAACGTTGCATTTAATACTGTACTGTTTTAAATGGCGAAGTTTATTCAGGGTCTGTTAATGAATTCGTCAAACAAACTCCGAGACTACAAAGGAACGCTTTGTCTTGTTTTAATGACACCTTTTTTCTTATATCTTGTTTGTATTTTAATTATAGTTTTGTCATTTACTTGTAAAATTGTTAGTACTGAAGTGTGCTGTATTAGCTGTAAGTAATATAAGTCACGCTATCTTATGTATTATGTAAGTTTTAAACAGTTATTTTGATAATAAAAGTGAATCTCCATTCAAAAACTTGTTTGATTTACTATTTTTCATTGAATCCATCGATGCACTGAAAAAACAAATGCGTTGCCAGTATACCATTAAAGCAGCCCCTAAAATCCAAAATGGGTTATTAATAAATCGGCAAATTCAATAACAGAAATGTTGATGGAGGGAGGGGAAGACCAAAAAAAAGATGAACTGATTGTGTGAGGTCTGAATGAAAAGGCATTGAATGGTGTGACGGTTAAAAGGCGAGAATGGAAGACAAAAACGTTTTATGCAGACCCCAAATAAAATAAAGCAAGGTCAGGAAGAAGAAGCAATAGCAGAAGTTAGATCTGAAATTCCGGTTCTGCAAATAAACAGAAGACCTGTGTATCCTGATTTTATAAATGAGCTTCCAACAGTACAAAATTACAAGACGAACTTGTAACTAAGTGGCTATTCTGAATGACGTTCTCAAGAGCTCATAACAGTGGAAATATTGCCCACCATCGAATGCTGCTCCATTAAATCGTATGTTAACGAGACCATTGCATTTAGCAGTAACCAGTAACATACATGAAGCTGTAATGTCCAATGAAATATATTTCCTATAAACAGCCCATTCGACTGCGCGCACGCATTATGGGTCTAAAGCGTTTACATTCACCTTAAAGCTCATAACAATAATAAATGTAACCTTTTATAGGAAATGTAATGTGATATTACCAACACCTGTCATAATCAGATTCGAATATCATATTTGAATATTCATGCAAGTTGTAAATTATGCCGTCGCTGTCAACGGATATAAAATCGTTATTTAATTTTGGTGACCACGCATTGACGCACCATGCGTGAGAAAATTGCTACCATACACGGTTTACTACATTTTGCCGCCAAAAGATAAAATAAAAATGTTCCTTATTCTTTTTAGATGAGATAGTTGGTTATATTTTACACCTTTGTACTATTGACTAAGATATAAAACGTGAGTAGCATCGTTTAACAAAACACCACGAGGAGCCGTGAGGTGCGTAGCGTACGCTCAGACTTTGTTGGATATTACTTACGAATGACCATTTTAGCAAGTCATAAATATTTTCGAATATGCTCTCTTCATACATTCAGTTTAAAGTCCACGAGCGCACGACCACGCTATTTTTATGCTTACTTAGATTTTTATTGATGACTATAATTTATGTCGACACAAAACAATTCAACGTGAGACTAAGTATTTTTATTTGGTACGTTTCGTTGTAGGTACTTAAGTATAAAGTATTAGCTAGTCGATCGTCAGATTATCTACGCGGCCTTAGAGCCAATATCCACGATCAAGAAGGACACTGTGTAGTTGGAATTAAATGTATCGTTAACTGGGGCAGAATGTCCGTTCTATTGGTCGTTTGTTTATGATCGCGACCGCCTGCTCCGATACGGAACCAGTACTAGTCACTAGTGCAGTGTTCATTCACGCAGCGACCATTCACTGACACCTTGAAGTTATTGTGTTGTACAACACCTGTCCTAGCACTGCAATGCTATGCGGAATGTTTAATCCGTGATTTCATTAATAATTCAAAGGAAATACTACCTCTGCAATCATAGCCACACCGTACGTTATGGGAATGTTATCAAAGTTTGGCGATCTATTGGATGAATGGTGCCATGAAGGTTTAGCAATGCAAATTGGTTTATCATTCTCTACATACAAAATTACATCAGTGCAAAAATATTTTCATTGGGAACAATGGTCCATATCGTCCGCTACGGTGATTTAACGACAAAACCAATAATTGTAAATCAAACAAGCGTTTATTGGCGGTTCGACAGGCAGCTGACTAGGTAATGTAGTACCATGACATAGGTATTGCGCTAGATATTCAATTGGACGGATTAATTGGTGAACGGAGGGCCCGTGGACGTTTGTTGGCTACGACAATCACTCGGTGTTATGCAATACCTACGTTACTGGAGTTATTACGTAGGTAAATATGCGTAAAAACACATGTAACTACCAGTAACAAGCATGATTTACAGGCAATTTGTAAAGCCTTTCTGATTAGTGATTGGTAATGGTAACGTTTGACATGCATGAGCCGTGACGTGGCACAGAACTGCATTCTGAAATGAACACTAGGAATCGTAACCAACTCAGAAGTCAGGCAGGACCTAAGATAAACCTACAAAAAGCCAGATGCGAACCATCTATAGGAAAAAAGAAAGGCTGATGCAAATACTGTGCGTTTTGTGCCAAGTTAGGCGCAAATAAAGGTTATCCTGCTTACAAAGCCGTCAGATTGTACTTTGTTCCATGCATTTGATTTACGATTAAACACCTTTTCACCCTTTACCTTTAGCGCAAGTGTGGTAAGATAAGTATGTAGGTAGGTACAGACCATATAATTTATGTTCCCTATTATTCATAACATGTTCTGAATCATAATTTTCGTCTCTTTCAACAAGCTATTGTCGCATTCACAATAATGCAACGTCGGAATTCTTTCACAATGCGACAGACAAGTCCCAGGAAACGGTGGCAGTTGGAGTGGTTATTTTATTCGCCACGTTGCACAGTGGTGGCATGCAAGCGACAATTTTATCGTTGCGTAACCGTAGGTAGGCAACAATTTGCGCACGGTGCGTGTCGCCGATGTTGGCTATCAAAGCGGTGTTTCATTGACTTCCCAGCGGCCCCTGCGTCACGCGGGGTGCCCACCGGCTGTGCCACCGGGCTGCGTCATGTTTTGTGAAACTAGTGTTAATGATGGGGTACTATTGAAAGCGCGCCTACAGTTCCTGTGTGAACATTCCGAATAAAACAATTTTAATTGATTGCGTGCTATGTACTCTGTGGAGGCAAGAGAGCTTTTACGATATACCGTTTAAAGTAATGATGGCCGATAAAAAACTAAGTTGCAGTGCTGAGTTTTATTTAGTATCCGACACTTTACTGTTAAAGACTGAAGTTGAAGAAATCACACATGAGGTGGATATTAAACCTAGTATTAAGTAACTAGGTACAAGACTAGTATTCAAAATGTACCTTAGTAACAAGAAAACATACATTATTTTATGACTAGCTCGAGGGCCATTACAAACTGTTTAATAGTTTGCAAGTTAGAATTGTGTTTGTTTCCTTATGGTAGGAAAACAAATGTAAGTACCTAAACCTAAGATACTTGCGCCATCACATCTTCCAAACTCATCGTGCTGTGCTGTGCCGGCGCTGCCGCTGCGGCAGCGGAGAACCTCAAACAGCGTATATATAGTAAGTAACCTTTGGGATAACTATATTTTCGAGCCGTTTGGGGTTGAAACTCTGAGGCCGTGGGGCCCGAGTGCTCAGCCTTTTTAAGGAAATTTCCAAACGCCTAGTCGACGCTTCCCGTGCCCGTGACCCAAGGGCTGGCTTTTACTTTGGCCAGAGGCTTAGTATTGCCATTCAACGTGGCAATGCTGCCAGTCTCTTGGGCAGATTACCAGCTGACGGCGTTGAGGAGGAGTTTTTTGACGCTCTTTTATAGTTAATTGTTATTTTAGTTATTTAATTTATTAGTTTGTTAATCCTTGTAATGTATAAACTAGTAATTTAAATTAATTAAAATTAATCTTAACGTATATTACAAAATGAATTTGACACTCGCCTCGGTCCGGTGTAAAACTTCGATTTTTCGTTTAGTAACGGTTTACCTTTAAAGGTGCGATTTATTTACTAACTAACTATGATGAGAAAACCACTTTTTAACCAACTTCCAAAAGGAGGAGGTTCTCAATTCGACTGTATGTATGTTTTTAATGTATTTTACTTTAGCTTCAGAAAACGGTGGCAAAAAAGCTGAATTTATGAAATAAAAGTCACCGACATCTGAAGCTAAACTTACTTTTCACATTTTAGTGTTTTTGAAGTCGGTATTTTTTTTAAACGTCCTTTACTCCAGACAGTCCCCCAAAACTGCTGCTCGACCTAAATAACGCATCTGTATTCTCCGTCGGCCATTCTAAATTATATCAGTAGACCGTAATCAACTAAATGATGCAATACAAGCAAAAAATCGACTAGACGATTAATAACACTTAATTCAGTTAAATGCTGTTTCAGTAGGCCGTTCAACACTGAAACATAAAAAGATTATTACCTTCTTAGGTATCTGTTACGTCGGACCTAGGTGTTAGCCGCGACTTTGTCTGCGATCTAGAATCTTTCTTTTTTCCAAAGTAGGCATTGTCCTTCTTTAGGTCTGTAGTGTGGGTCTCATGCCTATGTCTGTATGTGTAAGTAGCCTAAGTCTATATATTGAATGCTTTGTTAATAAATATCAATATAAATATAACATACTAGCTGTCCGGCGCAACTTCGTTTGCGTCACATTTTCCCCGTTTTCGCAACAATTTTCATTGCTGTTCCACTCCTATTGGTCGTAGCGTGATGATATATCAAACTAAGTGCATAAGATTTACTCTCGTGACATAATATTAAATCAAGAGAAACTTGAATTTGTCGATGAAACTGTTTTCTTGGGGACCACGCTCGACTCAAGGCTACAATGGGGTTCTCATTTAACATCTCTTGCAGGACGGCTGAGTTCAGCAGCATATGCTGTCAGAGTGTCAGGAAAATCGTCAATTTACTGATGTAGATACCGCGAGGCTAGTGTATTTTAGTTATTTTCATAGCATTATGTCATACGGTATTTTACTATGGGGACGGGCTGCAGACATCGAGTCTATATTTATTCTGCAGAAAAGAGCTATCAGAGCCATATATAATCTACGTAGGCGCGATTCTCTAAGAGAACTGTTTAAGGAAATTAACATCATGACGGTACCTTGTCAATACATCTATGAAAATATCATGTACGTTAGGAAAAATCTGCATTTATTTAGTAAAAGAAGTGACCGGCACCACTATAATACTAGAAACAGGGACCAACTCGTTCAGCCAGGTTTCAGGTTAGCTAAAGTAGACTCATCTTTCATGGGGTACTGTTTAAAATGCTACAATAAAATACCTCCCCCCATTCTACAACTAAATGAAACGAAATTTAAATCTTGCATAAAGCGCACACTATGTAGGCAAGCATATTATAAGTTGGATTACATTGATGATAAAAATGCTTGGCTCAATGCTGGTCCTGCAACAACACCAACACAATTTACAACAACCTATGGTTGTGGAGCAGGACCAGCATTGAGCCAAGCATTTTTATCAAATCTGGGCAATTTGACAAGCATTGAGCCAAGCATTTTTATCAAATCAGGCTATCAAATTACCATGTGAAGTTACTGTGGAAGCTGCAGAAGATTGTATAAATATCTTTGCTTTGTATAGATTCAATCTCTTAGTATTATACAAGGTGTTGTTTTGCAACCTCGTCAAATTCTAGGAGGTAACTATGCTAATGATTCTCGACCCGAATCAATAATAAAATGAGTAGGTAATTTTCATTTTTTTATTTATTGACTGAAATCGGTAACTGTGAACCACCCGTGTTTTAAACACGGGCCGTCTGATCCCCGCCTTATAACGTCGCTTACACACAAACAAAAAACCTCAAACGTTTTTGCGATAATTTTATAATCGCTAAACCACGTTAAGGGGGTTATTCTGAAATATTGACAAATTTAAACAACAAAAAAATGCAGTGTTTTTTAATAATTTACTAGGTACCGTAATTTATATTGATTATTTATTTCTTTTGTGACAACATCCTGAATTTTGACGAGGATGCAAAACAACACCTTGTATAATTGCATAGCTCATGTGTGAAAACTATGTACTGTAAAGCCACCATTTACTGAGTACCTACATCTTACACTGACGCGAATTTACCCTGGCGGTTGAGTAAATGTCATGCTCACTTAAATGTCACGCTCATGGCGGCGGGTGTGTCGGGTCATTTAGTTCCCTCCAATATGGTTGAGTTGAATGATGGCTGATACATGCGTCATGTTCGTGAACGGGCGCTGACTTTTCAGTTGTGACTGGTCATCTCTTAGCTGTCACGGTTTATTTTAATTATTTTATTTTAAAACTTTATTTTCGATTTATTGATTTCGTCTTTTACTCTGGACGCTCTTACTTGCCCGTATTTCTACATCGTTCTCACATACTAGTAAGTAATTCACAACACGAATGATCTAACCAAGATTTTGTAACATATTTTGTTTTATAAGAGTGTCCATGGAGTTTCTTGCCCATTCTTCTCCATAGAGATCTACGCTTTGGAATGGGCAACTACAGTACTTTCACAAGTTATTATGTCTTGTGACTGGGACTGTAGCTTCGCGTTCTTTTTTTGTGCTTTGACTTTCAAAAGTGCCTGTAATGGTCTAATTGAAATAAATGCTTTGAGTTCGAGTTTGATTTTGACACCTTCAAACGAAACCAACCTTATCGAAATCGGTTCATCCGTTCAGGAGCTACGATGCCACAGACAGACACAGATACACACGTCAAAATTATAACCACTGTTTTTTGGCCAGGGGTTAATGAAACTGGTCCTGTACGAGGGCAAAAGGCCCCAAGGGCATGGATAAAAGGCATGCTGAACGGACCCTAAACAAATTGGGTTAAGGACAAGAACTTGATAGCTCTTACTAGTGTAAGAATTTACCCTTTAATCTATTCAATCACAGATAAACTTGATGTAATCTCGTTGCGACCATAAATTCATGTACAACGGCGCAAGTGACGCTACCTGTCGTCCTCAGGGCATTAGGTACAGGCGTGAAGTTGAACTATTTATGTGTTGATTTACTCACCAATCATCATGCTTGCTTTGACTTTATATTATGAACAACAACTTCGAAATATAACTGAAATGATGATACTGGTGATTAGGTATCGATCTTGAGAAGCATAGTTTCAGGTTGTTGGCAGGCTTGCTAGTGGCTGTACAGACAGCGTCAGTAATGTGCTAACCCCTCTACAGTCCGGCCGAGTACGCCAGGGGGGTAACTACTTAATGACGCTGTCTGTACCAGTTAACCTCAGCATTCTGAAGAGATACTAGCAAAGAACTTCATTTGCAGTTATAACAAGTACTTACTAACACACCTCGTATACACCGCTATTCTTTTCTGCTTAATTTCGTTGCGGGATAAACAGTTAAATTGTTTCTCTGGAACTTCGTCTAGCTTCATTATCTCAGCGCTTTTCTGGTGTCTGGTTGTGGCTTACCTATATCAGTTGCAGTGGTTTGGTAACAGTGTGGCGGACTTGTCCCAAAAATAAACACACCTAGTCAAGCTGGCCCCTTATTCTATTGAGACTAACTTGTTGTAAGTCAGCGGGAGGTTAAAAGTGTTAACATCGAAGAGCGATCTCTGTTCTGTATCGAAATTGCTCCGTCTTCTCTAATCAAAGACTGAAGGACAAATTACGGCCAACAGAACAACAGTCATAGACTTTCTCGATAGTTGTTGTCATGTTCAGTTTTCAAATCAGCAAGCCATCCGTAATACGGCTACAACACACAAAGTACTGCAATATAAAATTCACTTCACCAACTCCAATTTTTATTAAAACCAACATACGATACGCCGCCGTGTGAACCCCCATCACTCATTGTGGAGCACTAAACAATATTAATCATCATATTTAGTGTATTCAGCCCGTGGGAGCACGATCTTCAAAACAGTCGGTTAGAAAGGTTCTCCATGAAATGATTCTAGTTGCGTGACGGTAATTACTGCGGCGATGCTGATCGGTGTCTTGGACAGTTAATTGTAATGGCGTGTCGGACTCACAGGCACTCACAGGCCGTTTCCTGTGCATTTATTCCTAGTACAATGTTATGGATGTCAACGCTTTGTATATACTGTGCGTGCGTTGTGTTCTCTGTCTTATGTAATAGTTTTTCTAAGTCGAGTCGTTCCCTGGGCCCTGCAAGTCGTGACAGCGAATGAAAATGTAAAGTCTGAAGTTTTCGATGTGAAACCTGCCGTTGCATTAAAATGCGAAACAATTATCCTGCTTTACATGTACGCGACAGTGGATAGTAAAGCCAGGTTTTCACAGGCCCAGTAGCTGGCGGACAATGAAGGACAGTTACTGTCTGACAGCTACTGGGTCCGAAGTTGAGCCAGTACTGACCGGTCAGTTGCAGTCGGTCAGCAACTTCAAAATATTTTGTTTCTTCCCCCACTCCTACAAGGACAGCTACTGGGTCGTCACTGGCTCCATAATAACGCTACTAGACAGTGGCCGGTCAGTGCCGAAGGACAGTAAACGCCTGGACAATCAGATTTTTTCTAGTTTGAAATCGTTTTTTCCTCTGTAACCAACACCTTGTCCATATTTTTTTCGTTTTTGTCTTCTGACTTTTGAGAATTTCCATCAAATGTTCACCAAGGAGTAATGCCAATACTCGTTTATTTGTTCTAAGTAATTATATTGCACTGATCAGCCATTTTGCTGGCCTCGTGAAAACGCAATGCGTCTGAAGCACCTGGCCAGTACTGTGTACACAGTCGCTGTGTACTGCTGTCTCCTATGCAGACTCAGTAGTGAGAACACGTCGGAACAGTGACAGTACTGTATAGATAGCAGAATGTACAATTGCTGACAACTGGGTGGTCAGCTAATGGCCCTGTGAAAACCTTTAAAGGCTTTTTAAAGGCTTTTTTTTTTTTTTAAAGGCTTTACTCGTAATTAGTTCTGTTTTATAGTGGGCAGTCAGGAATCGTTGTGATCTAATCTAAACTTCTAAACTAATATTATAAAGAGGAAAGATTTGATTGTTTGTTTGTTTGCATTGAATAGGCTCCGAAACTACTGCTCCGATTTCAAAAAAATCTTTCAATGTTAGATAGCCCATTTATCGAGGAAGGCTATAGGCTATATATCATCACGCTACGACCAATAGTAGTGGAGCAGCAATGAAAAATGTTGCGAAAACGGGGAAAATGTGACGCAAACGAAGTTGCGCCGGAGAGCTAGTGTCAAATACATTAACGACATTAGATTTCCCCACGTATATTTGTACTTTGGCAGCCACCTGTATTAGGTACTTACTTAAAGCTCGGCAATAAACTGCAAGAATGGCAATTAATACTTTATTAAGTTATATTTTACGAAACTAACAACGGATTAAATGAGATTGTAAAATAGATGTTTGATTACCCTTATGTATAATTATTTTCCTAATTAGCATAGGAATGTGAAGTACAGTTTTGCAATTACCTCCTCACACGAGGCCTTCAAATATAAATTTTAAATTGCTTCGATTGTGCTGTATTTTGTAGGTACATGTTATAAGTGTGTCTGGTGATGTGCGAACAACGAGCCGTGGTGCGCAGGCGGTGTGGATGCCAGTGACTCCTAAACACAGGGCTGCGGTCAGCAGGAATGCGCGCGCGCTAGCGAGTGTGGCGGCGCGGCGGCCCGGCGCCGCCGACGCACCACCCTCCTCTTATTTCACGCTTCTTGGAAGGGAATTTTCAATCATTTCTCTAGCATGCGAACTGTCATTGGATGCAATATCTAGAATACATTAAGTGGAGTTAGTCGCCTCTGTAATATTGTAACAAGAAGCGGTCGGTCGAGCTCGGACTGGTGAGTGGTGTTTACGCCAGCCTGTTTTATACACATTTCGATCGTGACTATCCGAGGGGATGCTGGGAGCTTTAATAGTAAGTGTGTCTGAGAGACGCTGTGCCTTTAAGGTGGAAGTTTAATCGCGCTTTCCCATACATTGTTTTTTTTCCAAATTCTCGATACTTATATGCTTTTTGTAGAAGTAATGAAACAACATGATGTTATTACGAATTAATGTTGTCGCAAAACTCTTCAAACATAAAGAAATAACAAGGTTTATAGGATTTCCAGGGCCGAAAAAAAACGAAAAATCTTTGCTAGTGTGCGTGCTTGGAGTCACACCATCTACCGGATATCTAAAGAACTTCTAAAGAACAATCGAGCCCCTTGCATAACAAAACTCGAAATAATTATCTGTTGATACTAGATGGCGTGGCGTTGTCATTGTAAGTTGGTGCCAGTAACTGCGTGGACTCGCGAATATTTCACATTTCATTCGTCAAACAAGTAGGTAGGTAGGTACTGGTTGCGGCGTTTTTGTTTGGGTGAATTAGATTTATCATTTCATAAGAATGAAGTTAAATATTCTTAAACTATGTCAAGTTGTTCACCCAAACCAATGTTTGAAAGTACCTATTAGGGATGAAATGTGTAATTCGGAGTTGGTTAATGGTTGGCTAATTTTATTGCGTGATAGCTAAAACTTATTAGTTAGTTATTAACAAGTAGGTATTCAGACATACCAAACATTCGTTATGAAGCCACAGCTTTTTGTACGTGGACTTTTCGCGGTTTATCTAATAAACTAATAATGTACTTACATTATATAACATTACATTCATTCATCACACTATTTACATTCATGAATGTAGGTAAGTACTACCTGCTTACCTACTAAAACATACCGACGCAGTCAAGGTTATGTTGGGAGAAAATTAAGCGTCGTAACTGTTTCTAATAATAATGATCACAGTGAAAAACACAAATCTAACTGTCGTTTTTGCTTTTAATTTCATTCTTATGTCTACGGAATAGAAGTCAAAGTCGGTTGACCGGACTGTAAAAAAGGCGAAGTGGTAACTGAACTAGAGCTATTCGTGTTATTGTGCGATTTTCCATCATGCTTTAATCTAGGCTTAGGACTAGCAGAAAAGTTTCCAAATATGCATTAGTATTTAATTTGGTTGAAACTACGTAAACTTACAAACATTAGGTATATACATTCTTTCTATTTCCAAGAAACATTGAAGCATAAAACAAAATACATCAACGTTTAATCTCGAAAATGTAGTCTTTAAATGCTTGACAGTAAAGATTATATTGATCGCATTATAATGTCTGTTAGATTTCCGAGAACCGAAATCTAAATCACAAAATTCGCGCTATCCTTTTTACTCCGCTATGTTACCCTTAGTTAGAAAGAGAGAAAGCGGATTTCTAACTACGTTTGGATTTCATTTGGTGATGGATTTGATTGTCGATTCGGTTGGTGGTAGATCGTTAGCGTTTGGTTCGGATAGGTAGATTATTAGAATCAGATCTTCAAGTTTGAGAAATCTATACGAATCGATTTTCTAAATTAAACTGCATATAAGCGCAGACAAAATTAGCGTTAAATAAATAAAACAAAGATTTTTTTCCAGTCTCTGTGTCAATTTGATTTATATTTGATTAGGTATACAAAATTATACATTATGATTGCAGACGAAAATATTAGGTAAAAAAAAAATAAGCAGCCGTCGACCTCCTATGTTAAAAATTGCTCAGAGTAACAGGCTTTCCAAATGATCTAAAAACAAAAAGTTTGTTTCATTACCTACAGTCAATGACGTATCACTACATAGTATAAAACAAAGTCGCTTCCCGCTGTCTGTCCCTATGTATGCTTAGATCTTTAAAACTACGCAACGGATTTTGATGCGGTTTTTTTTTAATAGATAGAGTGATTCAAGAGGAAGGTTTATAAGTATAATATATGCATAATATAGTAGAGAAACACAGATAATGTTAGAGGTTTCCAATGTGATGTCGACAGACATTCTGTAGTATATTTAGTATCTGCATTGCACCCGCGCGAAGCCGGGGCGGGTCGCTAGTTATAAATAAAGCGATGTTGGCGGGCACGGGCCGTACCGCCGTACGGGAGAGGAATCAATGTCAAGAAATGATTATGTAGGTATTTAATTTTGAAATTGTTGTGTTATACCTGTGCGAAGCCGTGCCGTGCATAAACTGGTTTTTTCATACCTTGATCAGCGGTCGTGCGTACCTACTGTTATAATTACATATGTACCTACAATACAACGAAAATGTCACAAACCGTCGCAGCGTCGTGGACACTAAAAAGTAACATTACTCAAGAATGCATGTATTGTGGTCATTATTTTGACAACCTTGTTCGAGCAAAGTCGACCTTGCCGTCAACTCAAACTAACTAAATCGCAAACTATTAGTAAGTAACTAGCACCCCGCCCCGGCTTCGCACGGGTATTTAACAATACACAAACATAAATAAACCCTTCTATTTGCGTCAGGTAACTAAAAAAAGTCTCTGTGGTGTGAAACTCTGTATGGACACCATACAGAATTTCACACCACATATAATTTTTTTGGTTCTGTATGGTGTCGGACGTAAAGAATAGCACCATTCCATATCTTCCCGTGGGTGTCGTAAGAGGCGACTAAGGGACTTGCCAGAGAATGGGCAGCAGGGTTCTGTGGGCTTTTGTAACAACTGTTCTGCGATCGCCAACCCGCCTGCCAAGCGTGGCGATTATGTCAAAACCCCCCTTACTTATGTCAATGGCGACACTTGGGGGAGGTCTATGTCCTGCAGTGGATGTCTTTTGGCTGAAATGTTGATAGATGATGAACTAAAAAATAATAATTATAAACAAAGTTTGAATATTCCCCTCCCGAACGGCCCGTACTCCAGTGACGCCTACATCGTATTAGGTGATGCCTAGCGAGCTGAGCAGGGTGAGCGGCGACCACGCAACTTTTTTCTAATACTTACATTTTTAAACTCGTGATATCTTTCGAATGGAATGTTCGAATTGAATAATTCAAACAGTTCTATAAAGGTATTGAAACAGTCTTGAATATGAAGTAATTTATTTCGATAAGGATTAATACCAAGATACAAATACAGAGCCTTTTCTAACGGCGGCATTAAAATATATTTTTTTAAATAAAAGAACACTTATTGTGGCATAAATATAATAGTTAGACATATGCTGTCGCGACACTTTTTGTAAATAATGATGTGTTCTGCAAAGTCGTAATACATTATTTTATTCTATCATCAATAGTTTTCGCAGCGCACGCGATGTAAAGAATATTTTAGGTAATTTTTATACACCTTGGGTTACATAATTGCAGTTTTAGTAAGGATCCCTAATTTTTTTGAAAATATAATATAGCCTATGTCACCCGCGGATAGTGTAGCTTCCCAACAGTGAAAGAATTTTTCAAATCGGTTCAGTACTTTCGGAGCCTATTCAATGCAAACAAACAAACAAACAATCAAATCTTTCCTCTTTATTATATTAGTTTAGATTTAGACACAGATTAGGACAGATACTTCACTCAGTAGAAAACATCCAATACCTATTACGATAATTGCCTACTCCCTCGCGTCAACAACCACTGTATGCTAAAATGCGCCTAAATGCTCAAGCGTACAGCAGTGATTGCTTCGCACCGCGCGATTCCACAGTAATCGCAGGGCTGCCTCTTCGATAAAATTAAATTAACATAACTTTTTATCTATGTTATTGAGAACTGTGAATATGTTCTGACAAAACAAAAATAAAAAAACACTAAAAACACAAAAAAAAACAAAAAAAAAATACTTCTTAGTTTGATGATGATCTTCGGAGATGTTCACTAGAAATGAAAAAAAAAGCCTTAAAAAAACCGGCCAAGTGCAAGTCTTACTCGCACACAGGGTTCCATAGCCCCAAACAATATTTTGAACTGTCATTCATTAGTTAGTAGTATTAGTTGGTAAACTTCCACTCAACCGCAAAACTAAATTGGTTTTTCATAGTATGTTAATGAAAAACAAAGTTACTGCTGCAGTTTGATGAAAAAGTCCCATATCTCAAAAACTAAACATCATATCTTATTGAAACCAATTTTCGTTGATAGTTTTGTTTACGTTCTACAATCCTAAATATTTTCAGAATTTTCCTCCCCTTACTTTAGAAATTAGAGGGGGGGGGACACTCATTTTACCACTTTGGAAGTCGCTCTAGCGCAAACTATTCAGTTTAGAAAAAAATTACATTAGAAACCTCAATATCATTTTTGAAGACCTATCCATAGATACCCCACACGTAGGGGAATGATTAAAAAAAAATTTGTGGTTTTCAGTTCTATGTATGGGGAACCCCAAAATTTATGGTTTTTTTTCTATTTTTGTGTGAAAATCTGAATGCGGTTCAGAGAATACATCTACTTACCAAGTTTCAACAATATAGTTCTTATAGTTTCGGAAAAAAGTGGCTGTGACAGACAGACAGACAGACAGACAGACAGACAGACAGACAGACAGACAGACAGACAGACAGACAGACAGACAGACAGACAGACATGACGAATCTATAAGGGTTCCGTTTTTTGCCATTTGGCTACGGAACCCTAAAAAGAGAACCGACTTCAAATAAAGCACTAAGCCGTAAGAAATAATTTTTTTTTTATGGTAGTGCTAGCAGCTGGTAATTACGATTTTTGGTAGGCTGGTAATTTGATAAGCCGGCGGACCGAGACCGCTCGGCTGGGCGGTAGGCACTTATAGCGCGCAAGTACATGGAGTGACGGAGGCCTGATTTAGATATCAAACCCGGAAAGACGGTGTTGAATTTTAGTAACTGTACTGTTGTCATTTTAATTAAAATTCTAGTTTATTAATATATTTTTTATTTAAATTACTTGCTGGTTTTATTAGGATTAGGTACTTGCATTTTTGAGTAAAGCACTATACAAACCTTGGCCCACAATGACTGCTTCGCTGGTCACGCTATGATTGCCTCGAGCTAGCCTAGCTACGCTCTAGGCCTTTCAGCTTGGCCATCATTGCAGCCCTTGCTGTCCCCGCTGTAATGTCCTCGACCCCGTAGGTCGAGGCCATTATCTCAGCTCGTCCATCAAGTGCTGCACGCTGACCGCGCTGTGTCGGCCTGGAGCTGCGCTACGCTGCGCTGTGCTACGCTGCGCTGTCAGTCATAATCAGCGCGACCAGCAAAGTAGTCATTATAGACCGCGGCAGTAATGTACTATTAGGTACGTACGTAGTAAGGTAATAAGAAAACAAACTTGTTTTGATAAAAACAGTGATTACATTTTGTGATATTGAGTATCGATAGTACCATTATTACCTCAAAAATTTAAGAAAACAGGTAGGTAAGTAATTTAGAAGAAATAAATATGTTGGTAGAACTAATTTAAAATTTTTATATTAGGTATCCACTCGGACATAAGACAAACCCGCACTAGGCCCGCGTGGTGGATTACAGGCCTGTGTCCTAGCAGTGGGAACATTATAGGCTGATTACGCTGCTGCGGAATATAATTGATCGGACAAAAAACTGCGATGAATTTTCAAGTAAGCATGCGACGGCACGGCGCGCGGCGGCGTGAAGTCTTGAATCTCTTGAGCGACCGCTGCATAACCCGGGGAAAAGTAAACATACTTATTTAATAAAATAAGCAATCCATATTAGGTATCTACAGAGCCCTTCAGCTGACCAGGTCATGACCTCCGACCGATATACCTATCAGCTGACCTAGATAGAGACCTAGACCCCTGACCTCAGTACTCATCAGCTGGCCAGGTCATAACCCCTGATCTTGGTACGAACCAGCTGATCCATGGTTACTAATATTAATGCTTCGATCGGAATTCGATTGTTTTTATTATTCAACAGATAAATAATAAATTAATTTAGTTTTGATACCTTCCTTTAAATTTTGAATTGAGTAGTAATAATATCACTACCAACATTAACAATATTTAATTGAGTCTGGAATTACCGGAATTACTTTCCGGAAAAATGGCTTATCCATGTTATTCTTTCTGTGTGCATTTATGATACAAGTACCAAAAATCATTCTACCTACTCCTATCTATGGTGATAAGCATATTACCATCATTATGTATTGTTAACAATGTATTTACATTCATAGCAAATAATTTATTAGGATATTACAACTAAATATGGATAAAAAAAAATAGAAAAAAAGCAACTTCAAAAAAGTGAAAAATAACTTTAGTTTCAGAGAAGTTGGTGGCAAAAAAACTGAAAACAAACATGTCACCGACTTCTGAAGCTAAAGTTATTTTTCACATTTTTGCTTTTTGAAGACAGTTTTTTTTTGCAAATAGTTTTAGTTTTTTCTTAGGTGACACTAACGAGCATGGCAGTTGAGAATTTGTCATGGTATGGGTCGCTAATGTTGGCACGTGTGTTGCACTTGCATCATACAGCTTCTTTACAACTGTTTGAGCAGAATGGCCACCGTTATTCGAGACTGGTCATCTCTTAACTGCTAGGTCACCTAGTTAATCTTTGTAGGTATTAAATTGTTATACATTGTTCTCGCATGTAGAAGCAAAAAAAATAATGTAACCAGGATTTTGTAACAACTTGTTTTTAAAAAGAGTGTCCATGGAGTTTCTTGCACCCCTAAGACGACCCACTGACCGTACATTCTTCTCCATGAGTCTTTGACAATTCAAAACTGCCTGTAAATGGTATTTAAATAAATGCTTTGAGTTTGTATCAATTGTATTTTTTTGCCTTATAAGTGCTTATATGATTTGACTTTGATTGTTTTTATAAACAATTTATTGTATTATGTACCTAGTTGAAAAGGGGGGCAGTGACAGCCTAGTGGAAATGGCCTTGACTAATGAATTGTAGGTTGTATGTTCGAACCCTGACAGGCTCTTTACTTTGGGTTAATGAATACTAATACTACTTGAATAAAAAGCATTACTTACAATAGTTATATAATTTGTGTAAACACAACATAACCACATTCATATTTTGTTTGAACAGAACTTCATTGCGGCATTGAAAACGGACACAATGCTTTTATCAAATGGTACACTTACACAACACATTTATGACAACTAATTTGAGATTCCAGAACCAGAACATAAGATTCTCTTGTTGATGTGTAGAAGCTGATGTATAAAATATAATCTCCCTGTGATGTTTACATACCGTACCTAGAAGTTTAGTCCCTACAACCATGTCTGCTAACTTTCGGTAGATTCGAGTAGAGAAAATACAAAAGATTTTCGCACATTGAATGTTTATTGTTCCCAACAGAGAAAACGTCAATCAAACGAGAGACATTCCGTTTCAAGTTAGGTAGGTACTTTAGAATGGTAATTATTGTAAAAAAAATAGTAACTAAAATAAAAACGTTGCAGTGGCCCTTCTTGTATGTTTTTTTTTAAACATGTTTGTCACAAAATATTGATAAATATGATATCTGCATGTTTCCTAATTAAACGTTTTTGATGACAATGCCATCTAGCGGTTCAGAAATTAACCATTTACGTGTGCATGTGTGTGTGTGCATGGTGTGTAAGGATATGAAGTTGAGACGGCTGGTGGAAATTTTGAAAATCTCCGTTTGAGAAGAGTTAACAAGTAAGCTGTATATGTGGAAAAATCAAGACAAAAGGCTAGTTTACGCAAATAGAATATTGTCCATCAAATATGTTTTAGTTATGCGTAATCATAAATAATACCCAAATGCAAGACTACAGCGCCATCTATTGAAAAAACGGCGGCGGGATGATCAACGGGACCACCTTAAATCGGTGCAAACAACGAGTGCATCTAGTATATTATTATCTCAACTGGCAAATAACAAATAAAAGCTCAGTTTCTTATAGCACTCGAGGTTCTTTGAAGCGTTGTTTACATAAATGTTAGCTAGATGCATATTAACATGAAATTAAGTCGTTCAGCGAGTTCGTTACAAACGTCTGCTGCAGATAGATCCATGTATTTTAAAGTTCTGAAAGAGAACCTAGTGAGATGTAAGGCGGTACTATACGGCCTTAACAACCTGCAAATCGATGCTTACAATTTTACGATCGCTCGTTGAAAAGCTAAACGTTGCAATAACTGTAATACTGGCCACTCATAATTAAGTAAATCATTTAAACATAATATTGCGTTAGTCGGGCATATCCAAGTTCTCACGTAAGCCCATAAACCCGTTGATATATGGTGGCGTCAAAACCTGCAGTTCGTGGAAGGAAGCTTGTAGCTCATGTCAGGACACGGAACGGCCGCCGTATGAAAATGAGATCAGATTAGACTATTATTATAATATCCTTGCTAGCGGAGCGCTTGGCTTGCTTTTCGACGAGATCGAGGATAAGGTTTTGAAAGAAACCGTTTTCGTTTAGTTCAAGGATTTGTGTGTGAACTTACATGTTACACCGTAACGAATGGTTTTGGTGTGGACGCATTTCATTATTCTATAGTCTATGACTACTATCTATTACCTAAATAGGTAACTTACGTTACAAAATCTGAGACTAGCATTACTGCAGAATATTTTTGGAATAGTGAGTACGGCGATTACGCACTATAAGTCACCATTCTCAATTTGAAAATTTACCAAAATGGCTCAATTTCTTTTTATTCTAATTTTGGGCCAGCGCGAATTGTCCGCGTTTTTAAGTGCGCATTTAAAGTTTACAACATAAATCTACTTGTTAAGTCGTGCTACAGCTTTCGGTATCGCGGTAAAAATATGTTATTATCTTCTTGCTCGACATTTAGGCTTGAATCTTTCCTTTTTTATTTCGCCATATTTATTTCTGCCTGTTGCATTC
The DNA here is from genome assembly GCA_949152445.1 of Cerastis rubricosa. Classification (NCBI taxonomy): domain Eukaryota; kingdom Metazoa; phylum Arthropoda; class Insecta; order Lepidoptera; family Noctuidae; genus Cerastis; species Cerastis rubricosa. The sequence goes on along the minus strand of OX424526.1, from coordinate 10,155,324 downwards.
AATAGCTACAGTGCATCTATCTGAATCTGTATTTCTGTTGAAGCCAAGGCTTTAATCAAAGTAAATACCGAAAATGTACATACGAAAATAAATAACCCTATGGGGGTAGGCAGAGTCTTCAGAACGCCACCTGCTACGATCCTTTCATAAGTACTCGTTTCGCTTCGTCCAAATTCACACGTATAAAATGTATAGTTTGAACTTTTACTGAACTACGCTTCGATGACTATGGTGCTTATCTAACTGATGATTATGGATATAGTGTAGTCTCCATAATAGGGTCTTCAATTCAAGTTCATTGATTGGGAATGTTGACATAAGTGTGTAACTATGTAGCCACACTAGATATAATGTCGTGATTTGCACGTTTAAACCGATTTTCAGTATTTAAATGTTCAAGGTTTTCAGTTCGTTGGCATTCACTTAGCACTATTTTAGAAGGCTGAATGAAGGCTCGCTTTAAGAGCGTGTGGCTCCAACTGTTCACAAAAGCTTCATCTATCTAGGGTGGAAGGGACATCGATCTGGAAAAAATGTAAGTTCAGAATGATGTACTAAATACCTACGTGAAAAGCGCTAGAGCGTCGATTACCTTCCAGCCTGTATTAACTACTTTGGTATGAGTGTTTTAATAGCTTGTTTTGTTAATAAACAATTTAAATGGAAATCAGTTAACCTAAGTACTACATAATTTGTTTAACATTTCCGTAGGTACTACTTTCAAAGTTCCAACAAACTCTCTTGTAGATAATACCTAGTAATTTTGATGTAAAAAATTTATAAGTAAATAAAAAACTTAAAAAACAACCAACACAATAGATTTTTCTATTACAAACTGCTTCACGGGGAAACGACTACGTACAGTCCGCCCAGTATATTCTGAGACACCGCAGGGGCGCTGCTTATACAGACCAAAAGAAAAATCAGTACAATTACATCTAGTTCCTCAACTCGCCGCTTGCCAAGGTACGCTGGGCACTCTAGACCACTATCGTATCTGTCAGTGATGGACGCGGATCATGGAGGTTCTTCGTCAAGGGCAAGGCCGTCGGGTCGACGACCCACGCGTTATGGCTATTTAGGGATTATGCCGCGTTACGAACCTCTAATTCGTTATCGTACCTCAAGTAACAAAATGTGGTACTATAAAAGTCCTGAGAACGTTTTAGTATGTGCTAACTAGTGTTCATGATTAGTACTATAATGGTATAATGTCAACGTTTATAGAACCCCTAAGAGGCCCTAGTTTTAATCATTACATAAAGGCTCTCACAGTGATAAATCAGCTCTAAAAAAGTGCTGTTTGCAACGTTAATGTCACAAATTTGGGTGTGGGGTGTGTGTCTCAATGTAACATGTTATAATAATGACATACTACAAAACATTCGTGGACCGTAACTCTGCCATAACTTGCACTTGCGATAATAATTGTATCGGTAGAATCAGTATGCTGATTTCAAATTTGACAATGCGTCTTTATTGTTTTCGAATTTAAATTAAATTTATGTAAATAAAATAAGTATTGTATTGTATGGCTGCTATATTACACATAGGCTCCAGCCATGCTGCTTATGAGCTAACAGCGTAAACGCTTTAGTCTCGTAGAAGTTACACAAAGTCACTTATACAGCTATTTACAATTTAAGTTATTTAGCAACTGCACCAGGAGTTGCTATGGTACTATTTAGCACTATAGATCACTTTCATGACTTTTAGAACTAGCCCCATAGCGGTGTTGATGGAGCTTTTAAGTAGCTAATAGGTTACGTAATGGTTGTGCAAGGTACTTTTATAGTGCAGTTTGATCCTGGAATAGTGTTTTCGATTCTGCTACAATACTAGTACAGTAAAAGTTAGTTTGAAGTGTCAGTAAAGTCGCCTATAGTACTAAATAGTACCATCATAATACCTCTTTAATCTTATATAACCAAAACATTCTGTTAAAAACCTTCATACCACCAGCAGTCACACTATCACAGTGGTTATCATTAGACCCACTATAGCACTGTTTGGTGAAAAAACGCCTTGGTTAAAGAAGCTTTTGTTACTTGGGACATAAGTGAGCTTATAGTACAAATATGAATAAATTTTAAAAATATATTATGGGCATGTCGGTTTGTCATTGTGTCAGATTAGCATAATATAAATAATAGTGATTATGAAGTAAGATCGATTATATCGAACCGATCTTAGTTCATAATCATTATTATACTTAACAAAGGTTTCTATACGAGGGTAACTTTAAATAAATCTTGAACATGAGTCCATTTGGCACAATAAGCCTATGTAGCAATTGTTTTTTTGAGGATTCTGCTGGCCATCGTCTGAGTGTGTAGTGTTTTAAAGCAGTTGGATAGGGGTGACTGGGTTCAAACTATTTCGTGACAGGGACAGATTTATCACCATCCATATTATTTTTAAAGTAACCGATCAAGCCGTCTAAATTGAATTAAAAATATATATAAATTGTATCAAATGCAGAGGAATTAAAATTTATGGTTTGTTACTTACCCAAAGAGGCACACAGGTTAAATGGGATCAATCGACTGGTTTAACAACCTATGTTGGGATCGACTTCCAGTCTTACCGAATTCAGCTCTAAATATTAGTATTTTAAATGGAGCGACTGCCTATCTGACCTCCACAACCCAGTTAGTACTTGGTCATACGGGTACCCCTTGGTAAGGCTGGTTGTCAGACTTTCGGGCCACTGACTACCTATCTGTTAAGACTGGTTTAACAAACTATACACTAACGAGTACATAAACTAACGTTAGTTAACGTTTGCTTAAATAAATAAGAATATTTTATTGTAAGCACACGAGGTTTGGTGAGTCATGACTAGACAAAATGTTATTGACATGTTCATATTGGGCTCTGTATGGTGTCGGACGTAAAGAATAGCACCATGCCATATCTTCCCGTGGGTGTCGTAAGAGGTGACTAAGGGACTTAGCAGAGAATGGGCAGCAGCGTTCTCTGTGCTTTTGTATCAACCGTACTGCGATCGCCAACCCGCCTGCCAAGCGCGGCGATTATGGCAAAACCCCCTAAAATGTCAATTTGGCGACACCTGGGGGAGGTCTATGTCCAGCAGTGGACGTCTTTTGGGCTAAAATGATGATGATGATAGTCATATTTTAAGACATACTGCCTACAGTACGTAGGTAGTTGCGTGACTTAGCACATGTGGTGTAAGACAGAGTTATAGATTTGGAAAACTAGAAAGTGAATGCCGGTACCTATCTACACATGAAATATACCTCTTTGTAGCACTTCAAAAGATTTATTTTATTACTTCACTAAGCTATTTACTAATCTCGGCGCTAAACAATAGTTACCTTTTAACCGAACTTCCAACATAGTTCTTGTTATACAGTTCAGAAACTTTTTGACCGTTAATTATTGAGGCTAAGTAATGTATGAATGAGTAAATAGCATTGTGATGATTTCATCATCATCATCATTTCAGCCGAAAGACGTCCACTGCTGGACATAGATCTCCCCCAACGCCACATTGACATAAAGGTGGTTTTGCCATAATCGCCACGCTTGGCAGGCGGGTTGGCGATCGCAGTACGGTTGTTACAAAAGCACACAGAGAACGCTGCTGCCCATTCTCTGGCAAGTCCCTTAGTCGCCTCTTACGACACCCACGGGAAGATATGGGATGGTGCTATTCTTTACGTTCGACACCGTACAGATTAGACTATACGAGATTTAGATTTTCTTAATCAGTTTTATTTTGTAAGCCACTATGGCAAAACATGACAGTGCCTCAATTAAACTTTTTATGCAACATCTTGCATTTATGTGTATAGGTACTCATGTTTAAGCAAAATAAATATCTTGTAACAAAGTGCTTATTGAAATCAAAGGTAGGCTGCGGAACCTCTGAAAAAAAAACGTTCAGAAGCCTTCGTGAAACCTTTTTGTAATGTGTATTCGAAGACAAAGCTCTGACATCAGATCTGATTTTTAGAAAGTATTTACAAACGTTGGTCCCAACTTTGCAAATGCTACAAAACCAAAATAAATTAGCGGCTCATAACATAAATTCTAAAACATCAGTCATGTTGCTTGTAACAAGAGTATATCACGTGTAGCTCTAATCTTAATGAGATCTACATTAACTTAACAATATTGGATACTTTGCCTATCTCGAAGTTAAAAAGCGTGAGAAATGTATATTATTATGAACACGGTAACATTTTATGTTAATTAAGTGAACTTGCTCGATTTTCTAGCAAAAGTGGCCTAGTATAGCTGTACAAGGATATTTTGGCGCGTGGTCAAAACATGGTTACAAACCCGTACTTTTCATGGTCGTCGCCATAATAAAAGAGAATCAGCAGGCTACATTTTAAATGTGATATGTCTCAAGCCCGTTGACTATGGTTCAATTCAATTTGGAGACGTGAATCCCATCGTCCTTTCATAAATGAACAACTAAAAGCACGGGGGGGGGGGGGTGCTTTTAGTTGCCCCCAATGTAATTCGCGCGCCAAAAGGTCTGTAGGTATAATATTTCTGCTTTGTGTTTGTTTTGTCTCAATATATTTCATCTATAATTCCCCTTTGAGATACTGACAAGATCCTCATATAGACAATTCATCAAATTGCTGACATTGGGAGCCAATGATTCATTATAAACATTTTCCGAGAAAAACGACTCGTGAAAACCATACGCAAGCGAATTTTATTGTGAGCCAAATTTTGGTGCCCTTGCGAAATATTAAACAGAATTCTTGGTAAGAATAATATCTAATGTTAATTTTGTTTACGATGACTTGACAACTGACCTCTTTTTAGTTTATTTTTTTCCTTGTCATAGATTATCAAAACACCACGGTGTATGTGTAATGTGATCAGCGGAGCGAGCATGTTTATTTAAGTTACGTTTAACCAACTACCGGAGAAACTAATGGTGTCTGGGTGCCATTTGATATTTACTGGAGTTTTATTAGCTTGGCTAGACATGTTAATGGTATTGTAGACCCTTTTATTGGATAGGTTTTTAAATAATCGGTGATAGTCATTATGCTTTTTGAATTGAGTGAATATGGTTTCAACTTAAATGACTCTTTGAATTTTATATTTAACTTCATTAAAAGTATGAATACTTAGTAAACCGACTCCCTATAAATTTTCTATCAAACGATGATAACTTTGATATAAATAATATGAAGAGATTCGTTAGCAGTTTGATGGTTGTCGTTTAAATCTTTTGAAAGCTATAATTCACGTTTAAGAGTCGTATACTTTGAAAGCCAGATAACCTTAGCTAAAGTCATATATCTATGGTTCATATATGTACAGTGAATACACTGGTTATCTCGGTGCTTTATGCACGACAAACAGTGTCCTATGACTGGCACACGTAGATCGAGGATTGCGAGATTTCACCTGCATATATCTACATAATATTGGCATTGAATACTGAAAAAAGTATAGTTCGTACATAAATCATTTATGAGGGAGTTCATAAGATTTATGCACTCCCCAAATGTAGATCTACTCCGCCTTCTCGAGCATAAAGCACACCTGCAATGCTGATTCATTTTACCCTTAGTTATCAAACCAAGAACAGGGGGTCTACTCTCTTTCTCCGAAACGTAACTTCGGCAACGAACGAAAATTAAAAGTAGTTTGTGACCTTATTCTATATCATTTGCGGACGCACACAATAACATTTAAACATTCGTTCACGTTAATTGTCTGTGAATTCGAACGTCTTGTGTGCGTCCGCAAACGATATAGATTAGAGGCACCAACGTAACTACGTTTAATTTTCGTTCAGTGCCGAAGTTACGTTTCGGAGAAAGAGAGTAGACCCCCAGGCATCTGACGAAAGCAGGAGTCACCGGGAACCTGACTAATTTCACTGTTAAATTCCTCATTTGATTCAACTTCAGTTAGTAAGAAAGCCAAAATTCCAAGACCTCATTAAACACGATAGCTTTGTTTTTGCTTTTATTTCGTTCCCATTTCGTCATTTCCCGCGTCTGATTCAGTATTCCAGATTTCTACCAGAAAAACGTGAACATTATTTACGAGTAAGTAGGTACATCCATGTCCTGGTCCTTGTCAGTCAAGTTATAAGTACAGTTGATTAAATAGCCAACAAAAAAAAATCATCATCATCATTTCAGCCCTTTTAACGTCCACTGCTGGACATAGGCCTCCCCCAAGTTTCGCCACATTGACATAACATGGGGGGTTTTGCCATAATCGCCACGCTTGGCAGGCGGGTTGGCGATCGCAGTACGGTTGTTACAAAAGCACAGAGAACGCTGCTGCCCATTCTCTGGCAAGTCCCTTAGTCGCCTCTTACGACACCCACGGGAAGATATGGGAAAAAAAATGGAAAGTCAATATTATTTCTAACATATTCGCTGAACCTTTCTTGTGAACTGGCACGATCTGCGTGTGCGTTGAAATAAGGATCGACCGCAAGCGTGCAGTTGTAGTGACTTTTACCATTATTGTTATAAGGGTTTTTTTTAAACTGTCGGGTTGGTGGTGTATGTTGGTGGTAGACGCGGAAGTGTTGTTCGATGTTCCCACACGTGTGATCATTAGCTGTTCCAGGGAACCAGTGAGCGCGGCCTGACGATGGGAACAGCACCATTATTGACACTACACACTTACTGTCGCGCTTTATTGTTACTCTATACAATGATAGTTTTGTTTATTGTTGTGCTGTGATCTAGCGGATGATTGATGGTCTGAAATTCGTAGAAGAATAATTGCAAAACGATCAATTGTTATAGAAGTATCTGCTATGGTATTCTTTACTGTACCTTAGTTTGCTAAATTGCAGGCTCCGGAATCCCGTTAGCTAAAGTAGGTATAAAATAAGAACTTTTTAAAAGTTGAGTCTCCATATTTTCGATCATAAACTCCAACGGTCACGCACTGCCATACTACTTCGCATCATTCTGTATCAGAAGTCAGTACAAATAAATCATTTCCGAGCATGTCATTACACGGGCCGACACTTTCCTAAGAATTCGTGGTCCGGACTACAAGCCTCAGATCTAAGCTATGATTACACTGAACCCCTCCCCCCTCCCCCACACCGCACGACACGTCATCAACATCATGGTAGAAAAAAGAGAAGAAAAAAAAAAGATTGTTATTGCGCAATTTGAAGCGTCGTTGGTGTTCATTCTTCGCCGTAATTGCTGCGGCTAATAGCACCAGCTGCCGAGATATCACTGTGTTATAAGTTTTATATTATTTTATAGCTATTATTCTGAGAATTTTTGGTTCGTTATAAACGTTTTAAATCGTTTAGTTACTATGTTACTTGAGCTAGATTTCGAATGGTTCAAAAAATATTTTCAACGGTCTTCAGGAAAGGACTAGGAGAAATCTATAATCACGACGTAAGTAACGGTTGATTAATCTTTTTAAATCAAACAAGGCTTACAATACTGGTAATTAATTAATTAACAGATCAGTAGGTAACTACTTATGTCAGCAAAGCACAGACAGTATGGCAGTCGAATCGTGCTCAGATAATGATTAATACAAACAGCAAATACAGTTGCAATTGACCATAAACATGGGAATTATCCGAGAAACTGTTAGTTGTGTATCTGTAATTATAAAATCTAGTGGCTCAAGGCTAAAATAATGAATATGAGACTATAATTCAGCGCTGTGGTGCAGTTAGCCCGTTTTACGTCGTCAGCCGTTTGTTAGTTCTGCTGTAATCTTGCGATCAATGCTTTGCTTAAGAGACATGAACGCAAATAAACGACTTCATTTTCAATAAATTAATATGTTGTTGGAGAGTCTTTTAATTTAATTCTGATAGACCGTACCACCAACGTTTGCAAAGCCTACGAAGATTATTCTCGTGGTAACGAGTTTTTCTTTTCATATTATAAAGACGTCGTGATTTGTAATGATATAAAATCCATTGAATCGAGTTTTTTATTTGCGTTCATGTGAACGAGACTGTCTGTCTCTGTATTCATCGAACCCCATGAATGTAGGGGTGAACCCCTGCGATTTTTATTTGCGAAATTGTCTATAGTTGTCGGAGCGGTCACACAAATGTCGCTTGGACACCTTTCAACAATCTGGAATGCACACGAAAGCGAAGGGTTAAGATTAAGCAAAAAAAATTAAGAAACTTTTTGTATTTGTCATCCCAGTTTCAATCACACTAACTTTTAGCCACAACGCGCGTGCATTTTAGGACAAAATCTGAAACAGTTTTATCGTTTGTGCTGGTTTTTTTACGCTAGACCAGAACCCCAGGAGTTTCTTCAATTGACGTTTGCGAAAATATTAATTCGGCATTTATTCATCAACTTCTTAAGAAAAAATATCCGTTTCTCTATATAAACAATTCTTGTTAAAGTTAATGCCTAGTTTATACGTTTATTTAATTCACTGCCAATTAATTCCGCTCATACAGAGAAAAACAAAAACAGTTTACTAATTTTTGCTTGTATCCCCCTCAGCAAGAATTTTGTAACACAATTACACGATGTTATTAATACTAAGCAGTGATCGTTAATTAGTAAAGGTGCGTCGGACAGTTGCCTACGGCTCATGACATGTTACACGACATTTAATTGCTATATACCCCATGAAAGTACTTTGCAAGGCTGTGGGTAGCATGGAGAAGTGAGTAAATGAAGTGCTCATGCACGCGTTATGCTGTACTGACTTAAGTGGGCATTTAAGATCTCATTAACAGTTTTGGCTGTCGATTTTAACTTCTGTTTGCTTTCGTCGTTTCGTACATTCGTTTTGTTAACTAGATTATTTTGGCCACATTGATAGCGGTTTGGGTAGGCTTCTTTATGTCCTGAAATGTACAGGAGTTTCATAAATTTTTATACCCTGGTTTGACTTTAATAGCTAGGGTCAAGCGATAAAATTTGTGTTGATCTAGTGTCGAACAACAATACAATGATCGATACAAATGAAACAATGATACAATGATATCTTCTGTACGAGTTTGTACCTATGTTGTTCTTTCGTGGCGTCCGTTCACCGGCCCGCTATCCCTCCATTTATATATTACTCCATGCCACATGTAAGCTATGTTTAACAAGCTGATACATATATCACTATTAGTTATATACACGTTAGGCAGTTTGTTCTTACCCGGATATAATACGTTAAACACTAGCCTTTCTCTTAGGTACAATAAGACCTTAATGTTCCGAACGGCCAATTATATCGAATAGACGCTATTTATCTGTAAAGCAGTGAAATATGCGCTAAATAGCTGTAATTTAAAATAGGTACATTGTTAAAATGTCTGGTGTATAATTACTTACTAGGAATAACGGAAAAATTGATTTATCTTTAGTATGCGACGCAAATCTTTAGTATGCGACGCAACTGATTATAGACTTAATTTGAAGTTAATTGCTGAGTGTTAGTTATCAGTAAATGGGGATTACTTATAAAGTTATTTATGAGAAATACAAGTCTGTAGGCATTATTTTACAAAGTATCATCTATAATTTTTCTGAAACTTTTACAATGCATGGTGACTGAAAAGTTGCAATGGTAATCGGTTGTCATGGTATGGGCCTGTGATGAGGAGGAATGAGGAAAATGTCGTGAGGAAAGTTTTGAGTATGAATGTGGATGGGTAGGTACCTAGAAGAGTAGAGGAAGACCAAATAAAAGATGGATGGACTGTTTGAAAGATCATATGGCAAGAAAGGAGGTGTCTCACAAGAATGGAAAAAGACATGGTGCGCCGACCCCAAATTAATTGGGATAAGGGCAAGAGGATGATGAAAACTCGAGAGGTTAAGGTTGTCTTGGTATATGTGGTGTAAATAAATGGATAAAACATATGAAACAATAAGTAATTTAAAATACAAACGTCCGTAGCACCGGTGCACAACCCAATATCCATTCAGAAATCACAAAATGCAATACAATGTTTCCTCATAACAGCAAAATATACAATTGTTGTTTTATAGAAGCGGGCTGACGCAACTCAGCCCTTCAGATGTTGGATTGTTCACTTGTTCTGTTTTACAATCATTGCTGCACTTTACGGTGCTATAAAAATATTGTATAACTATAAAATGCCTGATATACAACTATACAGCATTATTTAAAGTCATCGGAAATCTTTAGAAATCTGCACGCGTAGCATGGCCATTGTGGAAACCAGTTTTGTCTACGGAAGAATCGAAGATAATGACAGATAGTGTCAGTTTGTCGATTCTTCCGTCGACATAGCCCGTTTCTACGGCGGTTATGCTACGCGTGCTGGGATTTCATCATTCTCCTGCCCTCATCCCAATTTATTTGGGGTCGGCGCAGAATTACTTCTTCTTCCATACTTCTATAGTACTCGTCATCTCAGCGGTCACGTCCTTTCCCTCTAACGCTGGGAGTTGAACTAGATAAAAGTTTTTACTAACTAAGTATGGAACCATGTAGGGTATCTGATATGGATATTTTTTCGGGAATCGTATCAAAAGGTTTCAACTAGATTATATAACGAAGTCTACGTGTCTTTCTGTCTATCTGACACGGGGTTGCATCTTAAGAATCGTAATATTTAATAATTAATATATTATATTTGTTTTTTTTTATATGGTAAATTTTAATATTTGTAGCTTTGGCTGTTACCATGGCAAAAAGACTAGACTATATCAGATTTTTTATGGCAATATTCATGTAAAGTAAAAATATTACGTAAGGATCTACGCGTTCTGTTGTTTCTAGCTACCCTCGAAAGACGAATCGTAAGGGTGTTTGTACACCGTGGCCCCCGGCCACCGTAGGCGCGGGCCTGTGGACGGTGAGTAATGGGCTAGCTCACCGTCCGTCCGTCATACGACGACAGACCGTGCCGACGGCGCGTTCGTGTTCCACGCGCGCCTCAAGGAGATGTCAGCAAATCGGAAGGGGTCCGAGAGGGCCGATGCCTGCCAGGGCTGCGGGTTGTTCGAAAGAGATACCGTGCCCCTGGAACGCAAAGGGCTAAGAAGGAACATGGATGGGTTTTAGTCAGTCAAGTCTGACACTCCCTTCCGCTCCGCCCAGAGCGGAAGAAGTCATTTGATGATTTCCCATCCGAAAAAAAAAAAAAAAAAAAAAAAGGGTGTTTGTACACCAAGCGATCGATCGTCGATCGATAGTTCCTACTATAAGAGATGGTAGGTAAACCTATCGATCGATGGTTGGCATTCTACCATCGATCGATGGCAAATGGCGATCGACGATCCATCGATTGGTGTGGTAACACCCTAAGGTCGGGCAAATTACTATAGGGTTTTGCCGTAAGGAATTTTTCAGTAGCAGCCACGGAGCCTGGATTTGCGCCCGGTTGATGGCAATGGGTATACCTACTATTAGGTACACCTCTGCCTCTTCGGGGATTACAGAATGTACAGCCGTATGTTATGTTAAGAAATATTCCTATTGAATTCCGAGAACAGACTATATCTATAGACCAAAATGACTTCCTTTGATTTTACTTAGGTACCAAGCAAACAAGCACAGAGTTATTACATCCGGAAGCATTGAGATATCAATCGATTTACAACTTTATTTCTCTATTCAATGCCGAGTTTATTTCTATGTTTTATTGTATGAAAACCGCAGAAATTTATAGTTAACACATTTAGTGTTCACCACCCGAAAACCATGATTATTGACTCTGTAGGTTGTTGCGGTTTCTGAAAGCGAAGAAAGTTGGAATCGAAAAGTAAATTATACTTTCTTTTTTTGCTTGTGTACAAACTTTTGTATATTAAGTTAGAAGTAAAAGAAAACAAATTTCAAAAATATGTTACAGAATAGACAAGAATCAATTTGGAAAAACATTTATTATTTGGCTAAAACGACTGTCATACAATTAAAAAAATAAAAACATAGAATTAAGTGTGCATTACGGCTGCGCCAATAGGTCCATTTTAGCGATTATGCCAGACTGATTACAAATATTTAATAGTTCCTAATTAATAATGCTGAAAACAACCAACAAACATCAAGTTAATCAATAGGACATTAGCTAACGGAAATTAAAAGCTAAGTATTTTCAATCGCCAGTTAGCATTGGAAAATATCCCTTTTATTAATTCAGTAATATGCACATAGTGTAACGTTAAACATAGATACTCCATCGTCATTCTTAACAGGGGTGAATACAAGAAGGCTCGAGAGGGCTGCGCGGGCGCAGATTCAAGATGGCGGACGCAAGAGTTCAATGATCTTAATGACTCACCATCACGACTAGCTACAATGAACTTTTATTTAGATTTAAGCTGACATTTATCATCAGATGCATTTTAGTTTAAAAAAAGAACATCAATTATGATTTGCATGCGTATAAAACCCTAAATTATAAAAATATTTTTAGTCTGCTAATTATATTTTTATTACGGTTTTTATATTCACATGAATGACATTCCTTTAAGTTTCTTGAACTGCAGTCAGACTAAACATTGGGTTTTTTCCATTGGCAAGAATCTTGTTAACAACATTGAAATTCTAAAGTCTGCTTCGCGTCCCACGATCGTTTCGAATAAAACTGGTGTTCAATATAATTTGGCTTGTATCCACAACAAGATTGATTTTAAATAAAAAAAAGCAAAAACGACAAGTTCGTCATAGCGAGGCGGCACTCGGACACAGGTTACGGCCGATTTACTATGACGGTACTCTCGATATTACGTCCAACAGCACGTAATAGACCCGCGATCACTCAACCCCCTCCCTTACCCCGCGCAACCTTCTCTCTTCCCCTCCCCCGCCCCTGGTCGAAGAGTGTACTTCAGTTTTTCGAAGCAGCCGATGCGAAGAGCTTGACGAATCAGCCCCGTGCCGTGACCGTTTGGACATACCAATCTATGAATCGGACCAAATTTCGAGGAAGGCATTAAGCTCCATTAAATAACTAATCCCGCGATTGTTTCAGTTTACCTGTTGTTGGATCATTGAAATTGGTTACGAAACTGCCGGCAAATACATAGGCAAGTGGTGGTTCAATGACAGAACTAGAAATATAAATATCTAGTGAAAACCGCGACTGCAACTGGTTGTAACTGTGATAAATCTTTACGACTTCCTAATTAGTATTTATTTTCTCTGGTTTTCCAAGTTTTATGAGTTGCTTGTATAATCCATCCTTTCCCAATCATTTCGTATGAAATATACGCAACATATTTCCACCCGCATCTTAGAACTAAACATAGGACCACTGACCTGACACTTTCGACTAATACTACCACCACTGTTCGCATAGCCGGCTGCTGAAAAGGTTTCACGATTTGGAACCGAAATTACAATCCCGTAATAAACTACGCAGCCTTTACAGGATTGAGCATTACCCTGCACTTATTTATTTGAGGTCTGCGCAGCATATCTTCTTCTGAAAGAAGTATGGAGTTCTTTATTATTTGTCATCTTATCACTTCATCAGACACCTCCTTTCTTGCCATATCATCCTTCACACAGTCCATCCATCGTTTATTTGGTCTTCCATCCACATTCGTACTCAAAACTTACAGCCTTTACAGGATTCTATTATAAAATAAGACCCCTCTTTTTTGGTCTAGGGCTTATAAACTTTCCACCATTGATATCGACAAAGCGACTGCAAAAGCTATCTCTCCAACACACAGATAAGTGGCCTAGCGTCATACTGGGCACATCACAGTGAGCTAACCGCATGCACGACTCATAATTTCACAGCTAACGTCTCTCTCTCACACATCAGCTTATAAGTGTGCATTGTTGAGCGACCGCTGTGCCTAGTGTGGGATCGATTATCACGTCACTACATTATTGTAACCTTTCGTATTTATGATTGGAACTACAAAAGATATGGGCAGAAGGCCCACGAGGTAACGCGTATACGTAAATATACAATTGATTTCGAATGTTTTGGTTGCATTATTTGAATTTGGAATGGTCTGGTTGCAATCATTTGAATTTAGAATGGTTTGGTTGCATTATTTTAATTTCGAATGGTCTGGTTGCATTATTTTAATTTCGAATGGTCTGTTTGCACTAATTGAATTTCGAAAATATAATTTTTCTCAAGAATTGGGATTTATCTTCCTTCTTCTTTCTTTTAAAGTGATAATAAATTAATAACGGACACGTATCGTAGGGGCTACTCAATTGAGACGTCATAATCATAGATGCTACAGACTCATATACTTTATAAATTAATTGGTTTTTCGGTCAACTTCTCACGTTACTTTATCTTCGGCTGTCAGAAGCTGTAATATGAAGAAATGAGATGTATATTTATCTTTGGTTTTATAACATACTTACCTTTACTTATATTTCATTGTAAGATAATGTTAGATGCTCTTTAATAGTTGAATACAATGCTACAAGGAGTCTTGGTTTGGGGATACACTGCAGACTATCCAACATATTTATTCACATAGATTTTCTATCAATTTGCCCAATTATCTACTCATAAGTTGCCGAGTAAATTCGAAGGTGCTTAATTTAAATCTTAGTTTAGTGATCATATTTAAATTGTAACACAAATAGACGATGCCATCAACTAAAACTTTTAGAGCAGATAGCTAGATAGATATTAGCAGATAATATTAAAATATACACAGTATTTCCTCATATAATATGCGGCAAGATACGACATTATATTCTATAACATAATGTGAAATGATGACAGGAAATTGTTGCCAGCACCGGTGGCAAAAACCTGCGTCTGTGTGTACGTAGACTAGACTCCTTTGCATCCGGGCGCGAGCTGATTGATACCAAGCTCGAAGAAACGCAAGGAAATGTTAAGCAAGCTTCTTTTAATTTATTTCTTATGGTAATTAATCGACTTCTGAGAATATTTTTAATGCCAATCGTAAGCGATCTCGTGCAGGTTGTCGGGAACTGCTGGACAGTTTTTACTTTACTGCAACAGTTTTTCCAATTTTGCTAGCGTAATTAACTCCTTTAATGATTATTTTTTCGGTGTGGTCTGAAGAAACATATTAAGTCAAAATTCCGTAATTTCCGCGAGCAAACCTCGACATAGACCCAACAGAAATATTTATGTGCACAGCGATTTGTAGCTTTGACAAATGGTGTAGTGCTAAGTCGTATAATAATACGGCTTGAGCGTATTATAAATTGCGTCTATTAAAACTTAACACGAAAAACTTCCCAACACACGTGAGTCACGCATGTTAAAACTGAATAGAGGTTTACAACTGATATTTGATAAAAACATGGGAATGTTTAATTGTGAGGTGAAGTAGAATTAGTAAGTGCGTCCATTAAAGCATGGCTGGATGACAGAATATGATAATTATGATCAATATTAGCTTAATGGAACAATAACTTTTTCCCATCGTAAATAAATAATAAAGAGTAATAAAAACGTGGAGGGGTGCGGACTGCGGGCTGCGGGCGCGGTCGATACCTGAGCCACAGCCCCACAGGCCCGCCGCTCACAGGAATAACATTCACACGCATCTAAAACGAGTTAAACATCTACTACACTAGTCTATCTAATCGACTTGTTCACGCTTTAAACTCCATCGACTACAATATTTCAAATGATCTGACCGCTCGCCCCGCGCCTTCAATGTCAGTTACAATTTAGATTACAATTTGACTTACGAATAAATATATGGTCCAAATTGAGCACAAGACATATCCAGTACAAATCACGGCAATCTGCAACTTAATTACGTGTTTTGGCAGATTGGACTGGTATGAGCACGTGAAAAAAGTGCGGGAAAGATCCGGGTGGCGTGGGCAGGCTGCGTACGAGTGGCCAGTGGCGTGCGAGGAGAGCACTGTAACGGTTCTCGACCGTAATTCTAATGTATTTATGGATATCAATCGCATCCGTTTCGACACCTGTCTCTAATAGTTCCATTGTTCCAGTCGTTATGGTGTTTGAGCCCCATGTCTCAGCAATTCAAGATTTTCCTCGAGTCGTTTCGGTTGCTCGCCCCAAGCAAGGAATTCGATGCTATCCGCATTTTTTTATAATTAGAAAATGATTAGTTCCGGGTGTTTTCGATTAGTTTTCGGTTGTTATGCTGGCCGAGCAGCGCAGAGCGGGGTTCGTCGGCGTGACTTGACGGATTCCTGCCTAGCTGTTCCTTTGTTTGAGGACGAGCAACCCGTAGTGATGTGCACTCGTCATGTCGATAGACGCGTCAACCTAAGTTTTTATGCGACAACCTTGTCGTGTCATTAAACTGAATATGACACTTAAACAACATTCAGCGGTGAGACAAGCTTTTAAAACTAGCGCTGAAATAATGTTTAAATTCATTTGTATACGTGGCTATGAGTTTATGTCTGCTATAAAGAACACGTCTACAGGTCCAAATAAGGTTAAATTCGTCGAAATAAAATATTACCATTTTTGCACAAACCTACACCCACACACGGAAGCGGAAGCAGTAAATAACGCTTAACTGTTATATTTTTTAGAGTCGAATAACAGAAATTCGCAAACACGAGGTATTCACAATAGAATAAAAAAACATTGACCTCATGAACACTGTCCTTGTGGCCTTCATCCAAAAGGATTGTTAGCAAAATCATGGGTTGCAAATTAATCGATTTCTTGAAGTAAAATATTCGCGGAACTACGGACCAAATCGGATCCCACGTAGCAGCGTAGATCGAGCATGGGAATAAACATAATATTGTTCGATAAAACCGCGGTTCACAGGCCTACGGTGAGCGTAGTGCGCGGCTAGTGCCCTACGCCGGTTACTACAGAACCGGTTCCGGCGGCCCTCCGAGTACCACGCTCCACGTGCAGATACCATCGTTCGTCTTCGTCTATTTTACCTTGTACCCCGCGCCGCGATACGGCCAGCCTACCTCGACCCCAACCATCTCTTACAACTCCATTTAACGCAACTAAATCAGAGCAAGCGTTCACAAATTCAAGGCTCTTAGTAACATGGTCCGTTCTTCGTACTTTGTGTTCATACAAATCTTTACTTGTGCGTACAAAGGAGTACATAAATCATTTTTTACGAGCTTTACAATCGTGTCCTTTTATGGCGCGAGGGGTTTGTACGGCTCTAGGTTTAAGTAGTTATTGAATATCTGTGACCTCAGGAGGTCGAATAGAAAGTAAACCTGTAATGTTATGGTTTAATGTGCCCTTGTAATGAGCTGACAGCAAGATATCTCGGTTTGTCCTAGTATTAGTCAGTGCTGCGAGTGTTTCTACAGTTCATATAATGCCACTTGATTGCTTTGGTGTAAAAGGTCATGCACGTGTCTATTTTCCAAGTTGTTTTCAAGTCAGTGTGGTTTAGTTTAGTTCCTTTATTGTGAATGTTTTAAAGCAGCATCAAATTAAATATCCACATTTTCTGTTTTGGGGTCAACTCAATTTCAAGTTACATTAAGATTAGATGCGTCAGCACCCGCACAGTGTTTCATGTGAAACAAGTTAGGTATTTTTTTCTTTTTGCGACATTAGATTGTCATTTCGGAGATCATTACGGAGACATGAAAGATTTGATTGTTCGATAATGTGGCTTAGTAAGCAGAAAAAAAGATACATACATTGAGCCATAACTATCAAAAAGCCAACTCGTAACCGTCAACAAGAGTGTATTGACGACGTAAATGTTGATTTTAGAGCCTCGTTACTAAAAAGGCGTTGAGGTTAATAGAAAAACGACCGTATGGACTTCCCCGCCTGTGGACAATGCAATAAAACTAATATTGTGGCAATATTTAAACAAATATAATTATCAATAAACTCATAGGCAGCACATTTCTGCTATTGGAATAGAACATGTGAAACAATCTTACAAAAAGTAAAAAATGCAACAAGGACCAAAAACTACAACTGTAAACTTTTTTGAATTCAAATAAAACACATCATTAATCATCGTTGCATCATCTAAAAATAAATTATAATAACGTCAGTGTTTAAAGAATTCCATCGTCTTGTTGAAAGTGGCAATTAAATAATTTAACATTTGGCTCGGACTGGTCTTTAGATACACTGACATTATCTAAATTTGCTTTGTGTTTAGACGTTAGGTGTTAATATCGTGTAGGTATTTGTCGGCTAGCCGTTAGACCTCCATCGATCAAGCAAACGTGTTAAACCGATTCTATGTGGATTTTTGTCTGTCTTTAGCTTATTAAAATTAAGTTTAAATTAATTTCTCACATGATTTGGGCAAGCTGAATATGGGACTTGAATAGTGAGTGAGTATTTGAAATTAATTAATGTAGTTTGGACACAAATGGTATATTCTATTTTCCTTATTTATTTTATTCTAGGTTACCGTACCCAAAGGGTCAAACGGGACCCTATTACTGAGACTTCGCTATCCGTCCGTCCGTCTGTCACCAGGCTGTATATCATGAACTGTGATAGTTAGCCAGTTGAAATTTCTACAGATTATGTATTTCTTTTGCCGCTATAACAAAAATACTAAAAATAAAATAAAATATATCGTTAAGGGGGAAAGTGATTTTTTTAAATATGGTACGGAACCCTTCGTGCGCGAGTCCGACTCGCACTTGGCCGGATTTTTCTGTTAAAACGAAGACACAAACAAAGATAGAAGAGTAATTTAGGTCGAAGAAGAATAAATTCTCGCCAACTATTTCACCTAAGCAAAGTCTGTCCTGTCGAAGTTATCGGCCACAACAAAGTGCCTCTCCCATGGAACTACTCAACAGATAAGACTGGAAAGTGCCAGCTTAAGTATCACGCTGGCCACGACCACGACTCATTCTTAATTACAAAAGGTTTTCTAAGGGATTGCGTCGATAGCATCACTGAACGGTTCTTTGGGCTGAAATAAAATAATCGTGGAACAGTTTAAATGGGTCCGTGTGCTGTGTAGCTAGTTTATTGCTTGTCGTTATAATTGAAGGACTAAAGAATAAAGCTTTCCTTTTATTAATTTGATTGCGGCCCGCATAGCAGGCACGTGTCGTTGGTGCGGGTTCGTTCTTCAACAGCAGTGTTGTTATCACCCCTTACTCATTACCCAAAGTACCCCCATCGTTCTAGATTTTCACACGAAATGCTATTGATGTTTTCGTTTACAGTTAATTGTATTATCGGCGGAATAAGCACACCTAATTTCATTCGCTAATGGTTTTGGTTATCTGGACGAGTATTTTAGTAGTGAAAGCATTAATTGCATATTTTAATCGTTATATGATAAGCGATCATTTATTATTTGGTTCGCACAACTTATAATAACTCTGGCCGAAAATATAGTCGGCAAAATAAATAATAATTTAGCAACACTACTTCTCGCTCTGTATGGTGTCGGTGTATGGTGTCGTAAAGAGTAGCACCATCCTATATCTTCCAGTGGGTGTCGTAAGAGGCGACTAAGGGATTTTCCAGAGAATGGGCAGCAGCGTTTTCTGTGCTTTTGTAACAACCGTACTGCGATCGCCAACCCGCCTGCCAAGCGTGGCGCTTATGGCAAAACCCCCCAAAATGTCAATATGGCGACACTTGGGGGAGGCCTATGTCCAGCAGTGGACGTCTTTTGGGCTGAAATGATGATGATGATGATGATGACTACTTCGCTTCAGTTCGAACTTTAACAAAAAAAAAACTACGGACAGACAAGCAAGACTAAAGAAGCAAGAAGAAGGCACGAAATAGGTTTAAAATCATTATTTCTTAAGTAGTTCCTATTTCCTAGGCACATACTTAAGCGGGTAATTCCTTTGATTTTAAAGCCAGTTGATTAATGTAGTTATATACATCGCTGCACTTCATCACTAGAGTCCACCGACTCTCAAAACTCAAATAATCAAGGCTAGAAAAGTTGATTTGTTACTTTAATCTGCAGTAATTAAAAGATAATCATTATCTTAATTGTTTAAGGAGTATAGGTCATTCAGCTTGTCTGACGATTCGGGAAAAAAGAACTGGGAATCATTTTATACTACATTTATACTTACTTAGTAGTATGCACATTAATCATCAACATCACCTTCCAATCTAACATGGTGCAGCTGAACATCAGTATTTTACACTGAGCAGCTGGAGCTCCACAAACCAGTTACTGGATCACATGATACCCCAAGGGTACTGGGTACTGATTGCCAGACTCTCGGTCTACCCGTACCTAACGACTGTCAAAAACAACCAGTAAATTATAACTAGGATAATGGTACTTAACGTCTTCTGAGACACAGGGGTTTCCATAAGTAACGGCCGGTCAGCCATCCGCGGACCGACCTCGGTTAGCGTAGCTTAACCTTGAAGATCGACCCGTGCGGCGGTTTTTATTTAGCTACATACCCAATGCCCTTAGATAGGACATAAACATAGATGTTTATTCGTAACAGGTTGTCAATAACGTCATTTGTGGTGAATGACAAATGATTGTCGAGATGGATTACCTATGTCGTAAAATACGCACGAGCTCGAGGTAAAATATGACCTGCGTTCTAGATGTAGGCAATCGTTAGACATGATTGGATCTTTCTTGAGGTTTCTTGACATATTAAGCTTTAAAATGTTGATAGTACCTGTGGTATAAAGCTAAAAGATAGGTATGAGATTCATTAATCGATGCAAGCAACTAAGCATGAAATAAGTTGTAGACAAGCCAAGCATGGATGCGAGTCGCACGGGACCGGTCAATGTGGCGACACTTGGGGGAGGCCTATGTCCAGCTGTGAGCGTCTTTCGGCTGAAATGATGCTGATGATGATGAAGCCAAGCACAATAGCCACAAAATGTTGATAGTCCATGGCTGCAAAAATAGGTATGAGATTCAGCAGTCTGATGCAAGCAAGCATAAAACGTGTTGTAGACAAGCACAAAATCAGTAAGAGCAAGCAGATAAACCCAGTGGTAAGCAGATATCGGAATTATAGCCAGTAGTAAGTAAGCAGTTAGAGGACTTAAGATGAAAGTTACAGGGTAGACCGCGAAATTCAAATTTTCTTACGTTTTTTGCAATTTGCCAGTCACTGTCAGGCTGTAAGTTGAACAAAATATTATGCGCACCTGCGCGGCCATAAAACGTATATTATAACAGAATTTTAGTCATTAAATTTATCAATACAAACTCTAAGTTTATTTAATCCTATTCAATGACTATTTCATGGAAAAGTCATTCAGGGTTAAATGAACTTAGAGGGTTCGCGGAGAGCAGCGGTGGCCCAAGTGGTGGTAGCCCCGACTTACAAGTAGTAAGTCGTAGGTTCGAACCCAGGCAGGCGCACTACTTTGTGTAATTTATTTCATCAGCATCACCGACGCTCTCAAAACGGTGATGGAAAACATCGTAAGGAAACCAGCATGTCCTAGAACTTAAAATTCGTGCTCCACCCTAGGCAGCATCAACGCTTCACATCAGGCGTTTTGCGGCCAAACGCAAGCCGAGTCAATATAAAAAAAAAACGAGTTTATAGTTTTGATGAAGTACAAAAATGAACCATAAAGTAACCTAAATAGACGTTCGATAATCTGTGCTTATTATGTAGACGTATGGACAGGTTCTAGTTTCTCAATGTTCTTAGAAACGGAAATAGATACTATCAACTTGGAATATTCGCATACTTAAGCATCAACCAATATCCAAAGGAGCAAAACCAGACAGGACCCCCTTCTTCAATTTCTCATACATATGACTGCTTTAAACAATCATTACGACGGGCCAGGAACAAGTCAATCACAAAGTGACTCCAAGATAAGGGAATGCCCTTCTCAATTTTGCGTGTGTCTGCCGGTCGTCTTTACCTACCTTACAGTTACTACAGATTTGATCAAATATCTTTATTATATGTGTCTCCAAACACACAACATCGATTTGAAGATGCATCGTAAATTAAGCCTGGAGATAAAGGCAATTGTCTCTCTTACCTTGTCTATTTCACCAAATGACAGATCCCATTTATGTATATTATTTAGAATATGCATATTATTATCTGTGTCAACAGATGGTCCTTTAAGTAATACTATGTGGATCACATTATTTAGGCAGAATGTCATGAAATCTCAGAGACCATGACAAACCTCAGAGTAGAACTCTTTAAGTTATTTTGGATCGTCTTCAATAACTATTTAACAAGCCTCTTTCTTCTGCTGACAACCTTTCTCTGTAACATGACAGCCCCAACACCTCTCATTTTAGAAGCTAAGAATTGCAGCTTGTCAGGTATTAGAGGTTCAGACTGGCTCTCCGAAAGGTCTTGTCTCAAGGACTGGGAACCATGTAAGTACCCATTTCCAAGTTCAGGTGACTGAGCAATCGTTGTTAAGTAGGGCAAGGAAAAAACATGCTAGTCCATACAGTCAAATAATCAAACGAAAATTCAGAACAAAAATAAATTTGCGTCCGTTTCGCGGTAAAATTTAGATGCTATGACAAATTTACTAGTCCTGTCAAAGATCTGTCCATTGGACAGGTACGTTTCCAGGATAAATCTGCTTATGGGTGAAATAGAAATTGTAAGAGAGACAATTGCGTTTATCTTCAGGCTTAATTTACAATGCATCTTCAAATCGATGCTGTGTGTTTTCCACACACATAATAACTGTTTTGTTTTGCAAAACAGTTCTATTATAGCTCTTCTTTATTTTTTGTCTTCCTTTGTATTTCTCAGAGAAGTTTATACATGGTACTATAAACGAATCTTAAATATCGAATGTAAATATCCCGTTTCAAATGTTATTGATAGTATTAGTAACCATGTCAGTTTAAAAACTTAAATGATTTCAAAATGAGTCACAAACTTTTTTAAGTAATTTTGGAGATTTGGGAATAAAGGCAGTCCAAGAGCCAAAAAAAAGAAAAAAGAAGCAGAAAAAATTGCATAATCATTTTTATTACTTAGTGCAACACATCCACACCAACACTCAGTTCCTGTGGATTTGTTTTGTATGGGTCTTAGTCAAAATGGGCGTAAGTCCAACAGAATTGAAATATATCTCAAACCGGTCGCAATACAATGAATTGGAGAACTTATTATGAGCTATGGCTCATAATAAGTTCTCCAATTCATTGTATTGCGACCGGTTCAAAAAACGCCGAATACCAGAGCTACGGCCAATTGAAAATGCTGTTATATCCTGTATTTTGTAAAAGAATTGACTACGACTAACGACAGTCATTTGTTTTTAAAGTAGATCATGTCGAAAATATTTGGCCAAAGCTAAGTAGGTACAGTACAATAAAATAATACAGCAATTTATCTGGCCTAGGCCACTGAGGCCTTTTTTTTTTTTAGGTTGGGAAATCATCAAATGACTTCTCCCGCTCTGGGCGGAGCGGAAGGGAGTGTCAGACTTGACTGACTAAAACCCATCCATGTTCCTTCTTAGCCCTTTGTGTTCCAGGGCCACGGTATCTCTTTCGAACAACTCGCAGCCCTGGCAGGCATCGGCCCTCTCAGACCCCTTCCGATTTGCTGAGGCCTTAGTAAGTGATTAAGGAGTGTAGAGGTTGTTTTGCGGAACCCCCTTCTTAAAATAGGTTTATTGTTAGCTTATAGCAAAATACAGGAAAGGTAACTAATTATTAAATAAAATAATTATTTTAAGTGTCTCTATTTATGTTCTACGGCGATTTAGGTAGGTACTTGTTTGTTGTGTGAGAATGAATTGAAGTCCTGCGATTTGAGATATATTTCAACTGTGTAGATCTTACGCCCAGAGTTCAAAGAAAAATACTCTTTTGATAGTCTATAATTCTAGACATATTAACATAAAACCGTTCACTGTTTGGCGGAAAAGAAAGCGTTGAATCGAAAACAAGTCAATTGTTAACAATCAATTGATCTGTAAGTGTCGCCTGATTGTCGGCAGTAGCGGTCGGCGAACTCCGCTTTCCTCCGCGGTTCATTTCCTAATATTAACCGATTTGTTATACCGGCCAACATTTGGTACTCCGGTGAACCAATGGTTCCGATCAAACTAGTTTTGACCATAAAATGTTTCAATAAAATAAGGTAGAGTTTGGGGTTATTGGCAACAATCAGGCGCTCGTATGCAAGGACCACTAATTTTGTGAGTATTTCAGTTTTACTACCTCCGACTAAATTATATTTTATGGCTTGAATATTTAATTGTACCTGGCCTGCAATTTATGGCTTTCGACCAAATGTTAAAGTTGTATTAGTCCTTGATAACGAGTTTTGATCCGTTAACCTTCAAATGTTAGGGTAGGTTAGGCAAGTTTTCTACATTTCTGTGACATTCTCCCGCGCTGCGTCGTGACTGCTGGCGGGAAACGTCAAATTATGGATGCGTTCAGAAACGACGCGGCCGACCAGAACATGACGAATTATGAGCGCTCTCGAAAGCCGGTCCCGTAATTATTGTGGACAAGGCACTTTTTGCCTCTGACAAATAGTAAGAGCGTGGAATGACTGCGGAGCTTTGTGCCGCTGCTAATGACACTGGAGGAGCGGGCTCTAATATTAACTATTTCTTTTGTGCGAGGACCGGGCGTGGTTGTGATGCGTTCGCATCTCGCCCGGGATGGGACAACGACCTCCCCTTTATTTGTTACATTACTTGAGCGTTAATATGAATCGAATGAACGCGACTGATGGGCTCAAATTTCCTTGGCCCGCCCGACGGCTTTCTGCTGTCACGCGAACCACTTTTTGATGGATATAAAATTATTTATGGTCATTTTAATGCTGTGACTGAAAAATGTCCAAATTACACAGATTTGTTACGAACGTATCTTGTTTTTGATACTGAGCTTAGTGGTTTCAGAAATGATTATGTATTTAGCATAGCACAGTGTTTCGTTAACACGTTGAACGCCGCTTTAATTTTTCAGTCTTTCTATTTGGACCGTGGGGGACACCGTGTGGTCGACATACAATAGTTTCGTTTGGGCCGCGGGGGACAACATATGACCGCGAGTCAGAGGCGATTTTAAGCGTCTCTATTGGGCCGTCGGGCACAGATATGAAGCTAACATGTATTTGACGTGACCCCCACGGCCCTGCAAACAAATAGATTGTATTTGGTTTTTAGTAAAAAATATGACTTAGAAAAATATGACAAATAATTTCGGGACAAGACTTGTTTGAAAGTTCTAAAGGAAAAAGTTTGTATGATAATGTGTTATTTTATATTTTTCCATAATATTACTATTTATAATGTGTTGTAAAATACTGTATACTCTTACTATTTACTTAAATAGTTAAAATCTGTTATTGTTGTACTACATAGCTGCCAGGGTTTAATTTTTCCGGGATAGTTTGATGAATTAAACTACATGTTTGTAAATCAGAAATTTAATAATTATTTATTTAAAGTATATTTATTACATATTTTAAATGAATCAAAATTAAATCAGACTTTAGATTGAGATCAATATAAACGTTACTACACCTATTATTTTAATGAATTTTATGGAAACAATCAAAACAAAGAAATGGTTTGTTAGGGCAGGTTTCACAAAAAGTTACAAGTTTTTTCGTCTTGTTTTTGGCTAATACTCGTCCCATTACTTTAGTATTGTCTTTGTAGCACTGCTGACATGTTCGTCGACTATTTTTGCTTGTGCCGTCTTTCTTCGCAAGCTTATGCTTCATTCTTATTGGTCTTGAAACCTGACTTGAGGTTTCACTTCTCATTAACAGGCCCTTCAACAACTGTTTCCTAAATTCAACTATTTGGATTTTCGTCCCAGTTACTGCTTTATATAATACTAGTGCATTGATAACTGCAGTGTTCAACAGCAAGTTTATGGCAACTTTTTTGTACCATTTTACCGATTTCCTTAATGGCGTGGAATAAGCCCCCATTTGGTCGGACAAATCGACAGCTCCTTTTGCCTTATTATAGCCTAGCACGATTTTCGGCTTCAATACCGCTTTTCCTCGCTTTGTGATTGTCTGGAAACGGTCGGAATGTTTGGTCGAAAGAACAAGTACATCTCTTTTATCTTTCCACTTCATGATAGTAATTCCATCTTCGCTCTCTCTAGCTATATATTCACCTGTCTTCAGTTTAGCATTAGCGACCTCTTTTGGTATATTCCTTCTATTTTTTCTTATAGTACCCACTAGATGTGTTTCATTTTCCAACAGATTCCTTGCTAAATCAATACTCGTATACCAGTTGTCAGTATACAACGTGTGACCCTTGTTCAACAATCCACTGCAAAGTGACATTACAACGTTTGCCGGCGTAGTATTCACTTGATCGTTTTCTTTTCCCGCATAAATATTGATTTTATATGTATACCCCGGTAGAGTGCATAATTTAAACTCTTTTATGCCATATTTGTGGCGTTTCTGTTTGTTATATTGACGGAAAATGATTCTGCCGCGGAATGGCACAACGCTTTCGTCAATGCATATATCTTCGGCAGGAGTAATGCCTTGAAAAATTTGTGTTCATGACCTCCAGTAAGTGTCTGACGCGATGTAACCTATCAGACTTGTGAGCATTGTCAAGCCGGGAAAAATGAAGCATTTGAAGAAGCAGTTCAAAGCGATTACGGGACATAATTGTTGCTGCAAACGGGTGACCTGTTATTTCATCTTTTGACCAATAATCAGAAAGCTTAGGAAGTTTTACCAATCCCATAAAAATAATCAATGCAAAAAAGCCTTTCATCTCATGCACGTTAGAAGGAGACCAGTTACGGATTCTTGCTGCTTTTGAAGCCACGCGCCCGGTGATTCGATCAATAGCAAACTGATTTGTATCTTCTACTATCTGCATAAAAACATCATCGGGAACCAAAAGAGAGTAAAAATCAGCAGGCGATTTGTTAGTCATTGCTAAGCGGAGATTAGTAGGTAAACCAGGATTTTCTGTGAAAGGTATAATTCGACGCTGGTTACCTGTTGGTAGTGTCCATGTGCGTGTAAACGGCGTAGTGTTTCCCGAGGTATCTGGAACTGCATGATCTTCGGCATCACTCTCTTCACTGTCTATCACCATAGTACGACGACGTTTACGAGTAACTGGATGGATATTTATGTCTTCCTCTTCAGAGCTTACATGGAAACTATTATTCAACAAGGTGATTTCTAATTCTTCTATTTGTGATAAATCTTCCTGATTTATTTCTAAATCTTCGAACTCATCCATTATACTATAGCAATGAATGAAATGCAAAAAAAAACAATTTAATTTACGTAAACAAATAAATAGCAAAACTCGAATCGATACGTAATCAATGTATTTAGCTAGGTAGTCCAAATGGTCACTGCGCGGGCGCGCGGGAATCGCTTATCGAGACGGGCGGCGGCCGGCAGGACATGAGCGGGGCTGACCGACACCCCGACCCCCGCGGCCCCCGCCAACGAACAACGCGATTTATTTCCGCGTGGGCCATGGGGGACAACTATTGAGTGACAGTAGTATTTTGGTAAAATAAAGTCACAAATTAGTTTTCTTCGATTTATTTCATGTGATTTGGCACATTTTCTAGCCCCTAAAGCAATAAAAACTTATACGTAAAATTTAACAATCGGGCATTTTTAACCTGGCTCCTTTTACTAAATAAGTGAGGCCCATATGTTGTCCCCCACGGCGTTTAACGTGTTAAAAAAAAACTGCAAAACCGATAAATCAAAACCAAAGTGTACTATTGGTACTATGTTGAGGAAAAGGTTTAATGTTGGAGTCAAATCTGAACCATTTTCGACCTCTCATTTTGAGTTACCTTGTGTCGGAAACAACCATACACCCGTAGCAGATAACAGAATAGATTAACTACGTGCGTACTTCAATGGTAAACAAATTACATGTTTTATACTATCATCTGTCTCGAGGAAAGAGTTTCTCAGAGTTTTGATTGATGCCATTCAAAGTGGTTCAGTTCGTGTGATTTGATGCGTAAAATGAGTAACAACAACCGGCCGGCTGTTCGCTTTTTACCGAAGAATAGAAAGAAAACCACTCCATTCCGACCCTATACGTTTTATCCGACCGGGCTTGTGAAAAAATAAAAATCTTTCGACACCCAAAGTAATTCTATAATCAAGTTGGATTTTCCACGAATTTTGTCCACCGGGTGCAATATGAGAAGCTGTGTTGGTGGCCGCACTCAATGCGGCAACCGAAGTGCATTTTGAAACAATTCTTTCGTAACATGATTAAAAAGACAATCAGTTTGCACCTGTTGACAAACTTTTTAATTGTATTACATTCAAAGAGAAACTCAAAAAGTATTACTTTGACTCGAGGAATTCGTCAGTTAGTTAGAATTTTGGTCCATTTATACTTTTTGAAAAACGCCAAATTATACTTCCTCCTGCGAGGAATCCAATTGTTCATTTCAGAATCATACAAAAGAATCGGAGATTGAAACCGCCTTACAAAACTATCCCGTAACCTACCAAATATCAAAATTCCATTGTTATTGCCGCTCAATGTTCATAATGAGATTTTGTATGATGTCCAATTGGACCTACCCACATCGACAGCGGCTTGTACCACGACTCTGCGAGATAAAGTTCCCTATCGACGGGCAATCACATGCGCCGCCAATTGATCTTACACTGTAAACACCGACAGTTAAGCTATAAAACAACTTGGATGAACGCTAGCGCCGTGGGTCGAGACCATAAATCAGGTTTGTTGCTACCCGCCTATTTTTAGACCTCATTCTTTTAACAGGCTACTACTACCATAGCAACTTGATGGTACAATTTACGAATGAAACCTTATCTGCCTAGTTCGTTCTCATTCCGTCCCTTTAGTTCCAGGTATTCTAAAGGTTAATTTATTAAAGTAGTTTGGATTAGGCATTCAAATGGGAAGAATGCTTGATATGAAAAATCTGACGTTGCTATAGAATTTAAATGTTGGCCCTGGACATGGTCGTTTCAGATTAAACTGTATTGAAAACACCAAAAACCAGTGATTGGAATTTTCAACGCTGTAAAAAAAACATTAGATGCATTTATGTCATTTTTATGAGTCCGACAGCCATAAATTATGCTTACATTTGGAATCGTAAATGATTCATACGAAAACAAATTTTATACCTAATCGATTTAACAAAGATCATTCCTAAAACGAGTCTTAATTTGCTCATTGCCAAAGCTAACCATTACATGCCTATATAATGAATCAAATAATCACGATCTTCTGCAACCAGAAATCAATAAACGGCTTCTCAACATGGAATTTATGAAACCTGTTTCGAAGCACGAATACAATAACGTTTTTGACGTAACGTATCCTATCATCAATGGTTGGAGCTTAAAAAATATAGCCGACGAATTAAAATAAGCGAATGCCTTGCCTTGTTGGACTTCTTTTAAGATATCGCAGAAGCAAATTCAACCGGTGTTGAAGATTTGAGGACTAAAATTTTGGGAAAGTAAATATCTGTAGAACTAAAGCCAAGGATACACTAAGGGACAAATGTGCCACGACATTTATCGACGACATGTCAAGCGAAGCCGCCCGATTTCGGCTGACAAATATGGCGACAACGTGCGACTTATGTCCGCAGCGACGTCAGACGAAGTCGTGCGACTTCGCGAAACTTCGCCTGACACATCTGGCGACATCACGAAGTTCTGTTTCACAAGGCAGTCGATATCATGACACCCACCGAGGTAGTGTTGTTGGCTGCGGCGTATATAATTTTAATTAAAGTCAAAGAAAAAAGACGAGAAGATAGTGTGTTAGAAAGTACTATGTAAAGTACGATGTCGCGCGATGTTGCCAGACATGTCAAGCGAAGTCGGGCAACGTCGCGCTATCTCATCTGATGTTGCTTGCGACCCGTGTCGCGCGATGTTGCCAGACATGTCGACCGAAGTCCAGCAACGTCGTGCTACTTCACCCAACGTAGCTGACGACACGTGTCGCACGACATTTGTCCCCTAGTGGGCCTCCTTGGCTTAAACGTAACAGATTGTTAAGTTCATCGAAATCCTCTTATTTTCTTTATGTTGCATGTGCGGTATTTGTGATTTTTTCATACCTCGAAAACAGAGGACCAGATGGCGAATTTAGGTAAAATATTCATATTTAGTCAAACAGGTCATTTTATCATTAACGAAAAGATCACTAGATTCAACATGCAATAATCGCATTCTATCATTTTAAACCAGCCATCAACCATCTCAATCTTTTAAAAGCTTTTATATTTTTAGCTAAGACAAGGAAATGAAATTACGTTTGTGTGAAAGGACCATTCTCAAAATTCTTGGCACATGTAATCAAAGTAATTTTACAAACAGGGCCCTTTCCACGACTTCATAGAGCAGTTTAACTTTGACAGCTTGGTATAAGAAGAGATGGAGATATACAGGACGCCTATCTCCATCTTTATCGCACATTGAAGTAAAATCAAAGCGATTTTGCTTTATTTATTTATTTCAACTTTACGTACATTGGTTCATAGGCGGACTTAATGCCACAAGGCATTATCTACCAGTCAACTTTCAATTAGGACAGCATTGTGGGAGAGCACAAAAAATAAAAAAAAACATTTTGCTAACATAAACTGATATACATAAATAGGTACACACTTGTACATATATATACAGATCAAATAAACTAATATCCATTAGAATACATACAAATAATCGAAAAAAATATTATAAAGAGGAAAGATTTGATAGTTTGTTTGCATTGAATAGGCTCCAAAACTACTGGTCCGATTTGAAAAATACATTCAGTGTTATATAGCCCATTTATCGAGGAAGGCTATAGGCTATATATCATCACGATACGTCCAACAGGAGTGCAGCAGCAATGAAAAATGTTGCGAAAACGGGGAAAATGTGACGCAAACGAAGTTGCGCCGGACAGCTAGTGCTTAATAAATACGAGAAACCTTACAATAATTACTAAGACTACTAGTCTGACTTTAAATAGTACTTCCGAACTGCTCTTTTGAAAGTAATTTTGCTTTCAGCTTTTTTAATGCCAATAGGGGTAACGCGTTCCAGAGTTTTATTGTTGAGACAGTGTAAGAAGTGGACATAAAACCAGTACGGTGTGAAGGAATTTCAAGGAGTAGGTTTTTAGAAGCTCGAAGGTTACGACTGTAAGAACTGCCCAACATTTTGAAATATTTTTTAGGTAATCAGGAGAACATGGATTTTTCATGATGGTGAAGACTTGAGAAGCATGCCGAGAGATCTGAGGGACCTCCTACGTCGGATAGGCAGCCCTTTTAAGCTGAGACCGGTATAAAAATATATGATCGTATTTACGAAGGCCAAAAATTAATCGAAAGTAATTGTTGAGAAGACGATCCAATTTGTTCAGAAGTTCATTGGATAGATCAGAATAACAAACATCAGCATAGTCGATAATGGGAAGCACAAGTTACTGAAATAAAGTTATTTGAGTGCTCGATGGGAGAAAATGTTTAAATCTATAGAGAGACCGCATTGAGTATGTGACCTTCTGGCTAATCTGAGCTACCTGCTTATTCCAATTGAAAGTATCGTGTATGTACAGGCCCAAGTCTTTTAC
This sequence comes from Cerastis rubricosa, assembly GCA_949152445.1. Lineage (NCBI taxonomy): Eukaryota > Metazoa > Arthropoda > Insecta > Lepidoptera > Noctuidae > Cerastis > Cerastis rubricosa. Next base: position 10,123,931 of record OX424526.1, on the reverse strand, counting down.
GTGTGGCGAGAGATGGATCACAGAATCGTCAAACATAAGTGGCATTAGCTGGCTAGTGTCAAAATTTCTCAGGTAGTACAAATTACCAATGAGGATGGCCTGGCATTTCCCGACATTTAAGAGGTCATAAATTCATAATAGACCACCTGATGTCTTATTTTTGGAAATTAGAAGCTCGTGGTTAAATAATAACAGCCACCCGGGGCGATCTTAACTTTAGCCAGCTGGCGTAGGTCGGTCTGGATGGGTGGACCACCATTACATACCGAGTTTCCTCCGTGCCTCAGAAAGCACGATAAGCCGTTGGACCCGGCTAGCATTTGTTGATCTTTGACAGTCGTTACAGGTAGTCAGTGGCCCGAAAGTCTGACAATCACTCTTCGTGTCTATCGTATTACCCAGTACTGGGTTGTGGAAGTCAGACGAGCAGTCACTCAATGTTATGTACGGGTATTCAGCTGAATCAGGTTAGACTGGGAGCGGACCCCAACATATTTGGGAAAAGGCTAGGCAGATGAAGATGTTTTTTCACATTATGCTGACACTTAACACTTAACAAAACATCTACATAACAGAAAACAATTAAATATCAATTACTTTGACCTGTTAAGGGTATTCTATTACGTCCTTAACAGTTTTCCGCACTCAATACCCATTACAGATGTAAATGTTAATAAATATCTTAATTTTCAATCTCAATGACGTGTCGTAGAATGAGAAGAAATATGTAAATGTATTCATATTATACCTACTATAATAGTTAAATGATCAATTGATTGCTTGTCAACTAACAGGCGCCACCGAGCGAGCTCGGACCGGATTGACGTTATTGTAAATCTTATTAATTAATATTTATGATATGAGTATTTGTGAAATATGTTCATCAGTTGAGAATTATAGATGATGGTAAGGAAACCAGTTTAAGCTGGTATTGTATTCTATTGACATCCGCTGGATGCGAGTCGCACGGGACCGGTCAATGTGGCGACACTCGGGGGCGGCCTATGTTCAGCAATGGACATCTTTCGGCTGAAATAGTGATGACGATGACACTCCGTACTACGCTAAGCTAGTTTAAGGACAAAGTGTTTCAACTGAGGTGTGCCGACTGTACCAGGATGATTAAGAAAACGGGGTTTTCCATGTAAATGGAGAAATCGTAAATTGACTAGATGTGAACAGCAAGATGTCAGATTTGGATGATCGCTAATGAAGTGGCAGTTATCGCTACTACTTACTACGTACCTACACTTCTGACTTATGTACAGACAGAGTCATTAAGTAGTAACCCTCCTGGCGTACTCGGCCGGACTGTAGAGGGGTTAGCACATACTGACGCTGTCTGTACCTATAGCTCAAGAAAACACTCAAGTTTAACGCATTTGTATTAGAAGTACAGTAAGTATAGGGTTAAGTTAAGTACTAGAACTAAATGGTTAACCGTGAATGAAGCCCTGACTAAAAGGATGTTGATGCGTAAACCATACAAACTTATTATTTTTCTCTGTCAAACATACCAGCAGCCTTATTGCATAACACACAATTATGTTGCTTTTCCAGTAACAATATTCATGGGAGAATTTTCGTCGTTGAGCAGACAATTTTTTCAAAACATGTGAAGCTGTGTTAGAAATTCCATTTAAAATCTTTCAGATTGTGATTGAAAGAGGTCAATGCAATTTTAGGTGGTTGTGTATTTTTGGTAAGTTACGCAGGAGCTCGTGGCTAAATAATAACAGCTGCACGGGTCGATCTCTAAGGTAAAACCGTGCTTGCCGAGGTTGGTCCGTGGATGGGTCACCAAAATTACATACAGAGTTTCCTCCGTGCCTCGGAAAGCACGTTAAGCCTTTGGTCCCGGCTGTCATTTGTAGATCTTTGACAGTCGTTACGAGTAGTCAGAAGCCAAAAGTGTGACATCCAGTCTTACCAAGGAGAATCGTATTACCCAGTTACTGGGTTGTGGAGGTCAGATGGACAGTCGCTTCATGTAAAATACTGGTACTTAGCTGTGCATCCGGTTAGACTGGAAGCCGACCCCAAGATAGTTCGGGAAAAGGCTAGACAGATGATGATGATGATGACCCAGCTAAGTTGCTAAAAATTGCTTTTGTGATTTAAATCCAGTCCTAATACTCAAATAAATCCTAAAAAGAGGCTTTGCTTGATATGCTAACTAGATTGTTTTCTATTTTCCCTAGAAATCTACGTGTCACCATGAAAATAATTTAAAGTAGGTAATATCCATTTGTGTGTTAACCTACAATTTTCCACAAACAACATGTTGGTATAGTATTTCCTTACTGATGTGGGTTTGAGGGAAGCTCTCGAGCGGCGCCATCTGTTGACACTGATGAGAGTTACAGATTTACATGGTCGAATTTACAAATAGTTGTGCGATGGGGTTGCCAACAGGCTACATTATACAAGGTGATTTTGACATTATACATTGAGAGTAATATATTTGAGATAGTTTGGTGTAGTAGTTCTAAAACCACGATATTGATTTAAATTTCAGAAAGTACTTACTACTACTAGTAATAAAAAGAAAAAAAAGTACTTGCTGAACTTTTTAAGGATGACTTTATATCATAATATCTACACTAGGCATACCAGATTGTTTCTAGAAACGTTATAAAGGGTGTAAAACACTTCTTAACAAAGCCGAAATAAGGCACTGGTTCTTCCTGTCATTGCGATCATTTTTTGTTCTACACCATACCTGGGAACCTTCTAGTTACGGAGATATTAGGGGTCAAAGTTCCAAATTTTACAAGTTTTTAATGTAAGATTTTTACTTTAAACACCTCCACGACCCCCGTACTATTCAATCCGTCCATCAGCACAATGTTTTGAGAGCGTTACATTGAGTTCTACCACAAAAAAATATTTTACACCCCCCAAAAAAAAGTCGTTTCCCAGCAATAATTTTTGCGTTAAGTTACTTAGTTTCATGTACAGAATGCTTGGTTGACGGCTTCGTGATGAGGTGATTTACACAGTGTATACATAGACATGTAAATACTGCTACAGATTCAGTACCAAACCACAAAACGGCGTGCCCACAGCAGAATCACCACTAAACCCATCACAATGGAAAAAAAAACAGAACTAATTTCCATAAACACTTGTACCTCACTACATCCGCTGAAAGAATAAAATCTCCATGACTAACAGATTCAATGTGGATTGTTTGCCATTACACGATGACGTCATCACCACCATAGATACCTACCTATGGTGGTGCTGGCGTCAGACGCCAGGTCAAGCTACATGAAACTGTCAAATTTACCCAATAAATCTTGAACCGTATTCTTTAACGATAAGGTTCAAATCTATTCAAGAAATTTGACAGATTGTCGTAGCTTGATGTGGTGGCGTCTGTACTTAACTTACCGCCATAAGTTGTACCTACGGCCTAATACACAAACAACTTTTTGCCCACCTACACTATTACCCAACTGTTTATTTGCTATTGGAAATTGTACTGTATCACTTTGTGATAAAGGATATGATTAAAAATGTATCTTTTTCTTTTAAAGTACTATAGAGCTCGTTCGCTACCTATTTGCCTACGCCATAATACATACAATACGATGGTTTGATTAGGCGTCTTTAGTAAACCTACTTTTATTTTTTTATTATCTATAGGCTCGCGCTTGGCCACTATCTCACTTATGTAAGATATGGCAATACAATTATTGCTCGGTCTACAGAACCCGGGAATATTAAAGTCGATCGATAACTGATTAATCCAGCCTTCTATTGAAAGTATTGTTGCCCTTTATGCTCCTCCTTTAGTAATTCCTTCTAGTTTGGGCATGTCCATCGTTTACCACATCCTGTCTTTTCTAAGTACCAACCGCCTTTACCAGATTTTCGTACACCTGGCTTTCTAAAAATGCAAGAGAAAACTGTTAAAAATTAAAAAAAAAACAGCGGAGTACGTTTCACAAACTTCGTATTTCGCCAGTTATATTTAAATCCCATGTAATAGGGGGCGAGCCTATTGCCATCAACCGCGCACAATTCTAGACTCCGTGGCTGCTACTAAATTCCTGATAGAAAAACCCAATAGCAATTTGCCTGATCTGGGAATCGAACCCAGGACCTCATGCTCAGCAGCCGGGATTGCAACCACTAGACCAGCGAGGCAGAGAAAAAATAAAAAATAATTTATTGTAATAAAGCTTGATTACTTAAGTAAGACCATCATCATCACCATTTTAGCCCAAAAGACGTCCACTGCTGGACATAGGCCTCCCCCAAGTGTCGCCATATTAACATTTTGGGGGGTTTTGCCAAAATCACCACGCTTGGCAGGCGGGTTGGCGATCGCAGTACGGTTGTTACAAAAGCACAGAGAACGCTGCTGCCCATTCTCTGGAAAATCCCTTAGTCGCCTCTTACGACACCCACGGGAAGAAATGGGATAGTGCTATTCTTTACGTCCGACAGCATACAGAGTAAGTAATATAGTCCCCCAAAAATGCTAACCTTCACCTCTGTTTCCAGTGCTATAGCTGGTGAGAAGAAGTGGCAGAATCACGCGTAAAAAACTCACCAGCTAAACTACTCTCGTTGTTAAGAGCTGGGAACTTAAAAACTGCTTACTACGGAAAGGCTTTAAATCTACCGTTACTTTATAAAGAAATATTCCGACGCTATTAAAACGGTATCGTGATAGTGATGTCAACAATTCGCACATTAAGTAAATACCACTTAGATGGAGTCATGAGTACGCAATACGCAATGCGAAGTTAACTTTTAACTAAACTACTTATCTTCTAAAAAATAAAAGATCGGGCAAAATCAATAAATTATTAACGACTCATTGACTGGTTTTTATCGATAATAAATAAATTATGAAGTTTACTAATAGATTAAATCCATAAATCGTCACAGACTGATCACCGAAGCATGTAAAATTATTGATTTCTCTAATATTGGATACAAAGGTACACGTTTTCGCACTTTACATTCATCATTAGAAGCAGAATGGTGTAATACATATTGTATATTGGAAAACCGGGCTTCGATGCCGGATACACACAAAAGCCGGAAGGCAGATCGTGTCACCGGTGGGCTGTGCGCAAGTCCGACATACCGGTACTCCATCTTTGAAAAACTCGATTAAAGCACAACTGATAACAAACGTGATTTAAAACATAAGTCATGTATCTGAAGCAAGTTCAATAGCTACTCTAGAAAAAGTTGTGCAACTACTTTATACTGAATGCAACACTGACTCATTTTATACTTAGACTCTGCGTGAAATTGACTTCTATTTGAATGTAAAAGCGTCTAAATGCGATCACACGGAGTAACTAAAAAGGTATGTTTTAAAAAGAAATCAGTCGGTTGAAATTGTTGTTTTCTATCACAGATAAAATCTTGTGCACAAGATGGAAAGAACATACACGATGCATCGCATGAACACGGAGTGGTTAATTTTCACTCTTCCGCTCGAAACCCTAGCACTATAATAACAAAGAGTCTCACTTAAAACAAAACCATAATGACTTCTTGAACATTAGGCGGGCACAAAGGCTTTTACAGACTGTTTAACAAAATAGTTCATTCGACGTTTGCATACGCTCGGGTAATTATCCGCCGTATTGTTATACACAATGGTAGAGTTATTTATTATTTCAATTTCACAATATATTGTTGCGAGGAAAACAATGTAAGCACCTAACGTACCGTTCTCGTTACAAACCTCGCTACACACTTTCTATGAAGGTAACTTATTGCTGTGGGTTGTGATTTGTGATATCAAATCTATTGTCATCATCATCAACATGCGAGCTAGTTCATATTAGTTAATTTATAGGACGTTTAGGAATAAGATATTTTGACCAGCCAACGGCTTTAGGTCATTATAGAAACTTCTCTTTTTCCTGCTCTAGGGCTCTGAAAGCAAATGGGAATAATAGCTCCAAAATTGATGGAAAAGAAGGATGAGGGGATAAATACAGTGAGCATTAAAAAATAATCGTGCGCCAATCCCAAACTCACCATCGCAAAATTCACGATGTAAGTAGTAACGAATTCTATTTAACTCGGTATCTAGATTTAATTACAGCAGGTATCTTTTGAGGATACGATCAAACAATCTAACGGAGAACCACAAAAGCTTCCATTGTAAGAAAGTGTGTGGGAAACAGGGCGCATCCTTACGAGCTAACGAGCCGGCTAATTAATCAGTCATGTGCCTCTCCCTTCTCACTAGCGCCAATCAAACCTTACACAACGCGAACTTAATGACTGGCGAAAATTACGAAGGAGTTGGTAATTCCACGAGCATCATTTTTCAACATTATCCTGCCTTTATCCTTTATTATTTGGGGTCGGTGCTCCATACCTTCTTCCTTACCTTTCTATCCTTTCATCCTTCAGAGTCCATCCGATGTTTCTTCGGCCTTCCTCTCTACTCCTTCCACCATTTCCATGTCAGAGATGTTTGTTGTACCCACGCCACGATTGCATCGACCACAGAAGGTGCGTTAATTATGTTTACTGGCATATACCGCTACAGTTACGTTCATATTCCCATCAGTACGAACAACAATAATATTGGAGGATTGTGCGCATTCGGCGCGGGCGCAGAGAAAGCGTTGCCCGCAACAATGCGCGCTCGTGTAGATGCGCTAGATAGCGCTCGCGAACTTTGAACCGCGTTTTATAACTTCCATACAAGTCTCGAAGTCTCCCGCTAAGGAAAGTCAGGTACTAGTTTCAAATCGCTACAGATTTTATGGTGTTACTTTATCAGCGTTTGCTTTACTTTCCAATGTATTGGGTGCAAACGTCATGCGGGCTTCGTTTTACTGTTGCGTAGCGCAAGAAACAATAGGATATTTTGAAACTGAAATCGGTTTGTGTAACTAGTTTTTTTATTGTTTCAGATGCATTCGTATCAAGATTTGGCCTGTTGCCGTTGCAGAGTGAAATGAAGGTCAAACATGGTCCCCACCGAACTGGTTTGCTCATATACAAATTAGGATTCCTGTTAGAAACTAAAAACTAAAGAACCTTTTTTAGAAGAAGATAAAAATGGGGTCCAGTACGTACATACATAACGATTATTCTTTGATAAGGAATTATTATGAGAAATAAAATCGATGCAATAAGTAGTTAATTGGTGGAAGTCACAATAATTATGAATAATAAAATTGTGATTATAAATTCATAGTTCTCATCCTGCTAAATGATAGATTTATAACTAACGTCCTACAATAACCACTCATTTCTCCAGTTTAGAGCAATAATGAAATAAAATCGAAAATCATAAATGTAAATACTATAATGGGTACATAGGCGGTCCACAAGTAAAGAAAGGATGTCCGTGTGGCAAGCGCACTAACAGTAATATCCCACAAGAGTGTAACTCATTAGTTTTGCTTGAAACAGATAATCAGGAAGTTGAGCAAATTATTCTAAACCTAAGAGAAGACTGCGCTAGAGGTTGGGACAATATACCTGTCAAAATAATTAAATTAGCTAGAGATGTTCTGGTCCCTGCCCTTGTTCATGTTGCCAACTTAAGCTTTAACTCGGGAACATTCCCCACACTATTTAAACTCTCAGTTGTCCATCCAATCTACAAGTCTGGTGATAGGGCTGGTGTCGGCAACTACAGGCCAATTTCTGTGCTCCCAATACTCTCCAAAATAATAGAAAAACTCATGAATAGCAGACTCATAAATTACCTAAATAAAAATAAATTAATTTCTCCAAACCAATACGGCTTCGTGTCTGGAAAATCTACAGAGGACGCGGTAATAAAACTTACAGAACATATTGCAGGTCAACTAGACAGGAAAAATAAATGCATTGGAGTCTTTCTAGACCTAGCAAAAGCCTTTGACACCGTCTCTGTCCCTAGGCTGGTGGAGAAGATGGAGAATATAGGTATTCGAGGAACCCCTCTTAAACTGTTTACCGACTATGTTACTAATAGAACCCAGATAGTTAAAATTGACAAATACATAAGTAGTAGCGCAAATATAGATTTTGGAGTACCACAGGGGAGTGTTCTCGGTCCTAGCTTATTTCTAATCTATATAAATGAGATATGTAATTTAAATGTACAAAATGGTCAAATCATAACTTATGCGGACGACACGGCAATCCTCTTTCATGGAAAGACTTGGTCAGAGGTTGCCGATCTTACTAACGCCGGGATGAGAACAGTTCTTAGATACCTTAACCTAAACTTACTTACCCTAAACGTAGCAAAAACAAAATACCTCATGTTCTCGATAAAGAAAACACCGCCATCTACTAACGAATTAGTTGAAGTCCGAGCTCACACTTGTAATCAAAATAATGTCAGTGAATGCAGATGTCTCCCTATTGAAAAAACAAACTGTATAAAATATCTTGGAATACAGGTAGACGACCAGTTAAATTTCCACCACCACGTAAAAACACTAAGTTCTAGGGTCAGAAAGTTAATAACGGTTTTTAAGAAGTTACGCAGGGTGTGCGACCCGATCCTGTTAAAAACAATCTATCTATCCCTTTGCCAGTCGGTACTGGAATACTGTATCTCTGTCTGGGGGAGTACACACAAAACTCATATACTAAATCTAGAAAGAGCCCAGCGTGCAGTTCTCAAAGTAATACACAAAAAACACTTTCGGTATCCAACGGACCAGCTATATAAAGATTGTGCGGTTTTAACAGTTCGACAACTTTATATTAGAAGGGTTCTGGTTATAACACACAAAGGCTCAACTTACGACCCGGAAAATCTGAAAAACAAACGTAGGAAAGACCTGGTTTTTGACCTAAAACCATGTAAAACAGACTTCTTCAGGAGACAACCGTGTTACATGGGCCCATACCTTTATAATAAAATTAGCAAAAAAATACAGTTACATAACTTACCTATAAAAACACTAAAACTTACCATAGACAACTTCCTTCTCTCTCAAAATTATGAAAACACTGAAAATATAATTAAAAGTATAAAATAAAGCCGCTCACGCCTAAGACAACATGCAAAAGAAACACATAAACACACCACACACACACAGAAAACACCACACATAAATATACACACAAACATATTCACACACACACACACACACACACACACGCATGCATGCATGCACTTAGAGATTAACCATTGATTAAATGAAAATTGCAATACTTACCTTGCACCGCACCACAATTTGTAAAATGGCTGCTGGAACACGGTGTTGACGAAAGCAACTGGTGCTTATAGCACAGGAATCTTCCTAGTTTAAGCCCAGTTGTACATGTTTTGTATCTAGCCTCTTAAATTAAATTCAAGGTTAAAACTTTTGTAAAGTAGGTTTAAGTCTTGAACGATTAAATATTGTTTATTGTTTATAACCACTCATTTCTCCAGTTTAGAGCAATAATGAAATAAAATCGAAAATCATAAATGTAAATACTATAATGGGTACATAGGCGGTCCACAAGTAAAGAAAGGATGTCCGTGTCAAGCGCACAGATCGTAAGACTCAGCAGAGAGAAAATGTAAGTTAATTCTATTGCCGTATCTGTGGACCTGCATGCACCGTACTAAAGTCCATAATTTTCCATGTGTGGTCCAACCAATACCAGCAATGTAACAAAGAATAATTCATTAATATGGAATGTAAGCAAGCCTATTTCCCTCCTGTACCGAATCCTAAACAAGAACTTTTTCTGAAACGTAGATAGATACTAATTAAAATATCACCTGAAATCCACAGTCCAGTAAAAGTAAACCTGATAACATCAACTGCTTTCTGATAAAAATGTCGTTCCCGGGAGTATTAGACCATTAGAGTGTTATGACTTTCCCATAATCATAGGACCTCCAAAATTGACCTGAGAAAACAATAACCATTTGCCTAAAAAAAAGGAAGAAGGATAATAAAGCTTTTTTAAATAGTTTTACTCCGAAAATCATTCTAAAGGCCCGCCCCAAACAGCCCAAGTTCAAACAAAAGCCATCGCAAGTACAAGAGACGGCGAGTCCATAGACTCAAAAGTGAGTACCGAGTAGTGAGGTGAACGACTGGCCCGCCATTACGGCAACCGCATCATTACGGCAGCGGCAGCCGGCAGCGAGGCCCCCAAGCCTTTCATAACGTTTTTTATCCCCCACTACCTCCTCCACTGTTGACAAACCCGTTGAAAAACTGAGCCCCAGTACAAATTAAATAGAGTTCCATTTATATATTGAAAAAAACTGTTTGGTTTTTTGGTGTAAAAAGTGTTTTTAAAACAAATAGAACTACATTGTCGTTTAAAAATAAGTAAGTAGGGGTATCACTCATTTAATCAGACCATCTACAAGAAATTCATTGATTTTAAACCGAAAGAAACATTATTGGTCTCTCAGCTCTTTTTTCATGCAGCACAATAACGACTTCACTAGAACTACTAGTACTTTTCAGTACAAGAGAATACCGGCAGAACATCAAAGTTGTACTAAATGAGCGGCCGGCTATAGGAGCACACGTTCCTTTATCGGCCATCTCCCATTGTTAGCACGCCCGACACATTTACAACAACTACCCGCGAACCACAGCTCGCACACATCAATATTGAATACCATAAAGAATATTAATGGGAATTGCGCATTGATTTTTATCATTCAAAATGTAAAATGTTGATAGAATCTCATCCTCTCACGTAATACGTACGTATGTTTTTGTGTGTCTGTTTGTGTGTGTGTGTGTGTGTGTGTGTTGTGCGCGTGCTAGATAAAAACGTATCATTTGAATGTCCAGCAGTCATCCTTGCGCGCATAATTATGTCTTACTTGGAAATTGTTGTACTGTGACATTATGCTGTATTATACGCAGGGCTGGGCAAAATATTTTGCTTAAATACTAACAAAATTTAAAAAAATGTTTTTTTATAAATATTTAAAAATATTAAATACTTTCAAGTCGTGTATTTGAAATATGAAATCCAATATTTAAACTATAAGTATTTGAAATACAGAATGTGTTGATTGCAGTAAATTGTCGTAAGACCTACCCTATTCTAAGGTCGACTTTAGCTTGCACGTTTGAAAATATACAAAATATTCATTAGGTAAATTTGGAATAGGTTTTCTGAAATTGGGCGCTGTACGAGCTCTATTTCAGAAAACTTTTATAAAAGACAAAATTGACAACTTTGTCTACGGAAAATATACCTAAGTATGTGAAATGTAAAGTTGTTTTAAAATACTATTTCCAAAATACCTTAGCAACAAGTATTTGTAAATATAATAATAATAATCATTTATTAACAGATCATACAATCCAATAAGTAATAGTACATTGTTACCCCAGGGGTGAAAGTAACTTATTTAGCCCCGAGACGGGGTTTGGCGCCCGAATGAAGTGAGGGCGCCAATAGTTCGAGGGACTAGGCACAGTGTTTACGAGTACCTCGGGTTAAAGACTTATTAGTCTTTAACCCGAGGTACTCGTAAACACTGTGCTTTTCATTACCACAATTATAATTATTATTACAAGGAAGGTAAAAATAAAACATACATTAGCTAAAGAAAAAATTAGTACATTTTATTTCGGATTACCGCTTTCCCACCTATTTTTTTTTTCTGTGGCCAGCCAGCTATTCAGTCATTATTTTTCATTTTCATCATTGAAAAAACGGTAAATATTTTGCCCAACTCTATGTTATTTTAAAGAAATTGTTGAAACTAAATTATAATAAAGTTATTTAAAAAATATATATTCTTTAATCAATAATTAACTTTAAGTTATTTCAATTTTACATCGTGGCTTCATAGAAAGTTGGAAAATGGTTCAATAAAATTGTTAAAATAGAACTAGTTTTTTTTTTATTTGATATCTATCAGTTGAAAGCGATTCTCCCTAGGGATGAAAGTCTTTCATCCCGCTCCTCAGGCGACTTCAGACCTACTTTCAGAGTATGAGTAATGAAAAACCAATTACAAATTACATTTGTAGAAAGTACCTAATTGAAATAGCAGGCCACTAAAGAGATGTCGGTACGAACTGGACAGGTTCGGTCTGAATTGGAAGGAGGATGCGCGGGTTTGCGAGAAATGGAAAGAGTAGAGGGAGGCGTTTGCCCAGGAGTGGGACAGAGCAGGCTGGGAAAAACTGAAATACCTAATACGTAATTGTATTTCAAATACATAGCCCAGCCCTGGTTTTACGTACTCGTAAGTATGGAATGGGACTTACCACAAATAAGTGGATTGCAGTGGCGAAGGGTGAAAATATTGAAAGGGGAAGCCGAAGAAAAAAATGTGAATTTTGATTTTGTTTTTCTGCATCGCATTTTTTTCAATCTTCGTTTTGATTATCAGCCAACCCGAAAACCCCGAAAATGACACCCGTGACGAAAAAAACAGAAATTTACGTCGCGCTTCGGCGCTATTTTTAATTTTGGTGTCTGTATCAGCGATCTCGAAACCACGAAAATGTCACCCATGCTAAAAGTACCAAAAATTTTCGAAGGATCCAACTTGATCTTTTTTTCATAACTTATGTAATGGAACGATAAGATGCACAAGAACTACATAAAACACTGTATAAAAAAAAAAATATAAAAAAACCTTTTTGAAACAAGCTTTTATGAATATGAACTGAAAAGAAGAAAATAAATCTTTGAAAAAATTAAAACGATGTAGGATAATTTTCACAAAAGCTTGTCGCGTTAAGTTTTTATAGCATTTACCATTCACGCGACAAGCTTCAGGTATTGTTTATTAAAAAAAGTGAACGCGTAAATTTACAAAGTTTCATATCCGTGCTATTAACCGCTGAGGAGTTCCCTCGTGATGAGATGATCCTGGCGGTAGGATGAGTTCATGATACAAATCGTGATTATCCATCAAATATGAATTAGTATGCATCGTTACGTGTCTGTGCTATTAAATGTTGAGGAGTTCCCTCGTGAGCAGACGATCCTGGCTGCAGGATGAGATCATGATAGGATTCATGTTTATCCATCAAATATGAACATGCATATAAATTTTCTTGTCTGTGCTATTAACCGTTGAGGAGTTCCCTCGTGAGAAGACAATCCTGGCTGCAGGATGAGTTCATGATACAAATCGTGATTATCCATCAAATATGAACTCGTATGCAAAGTTTTATGTCTGTGCTATTAAACGTTGAGGAGTTCCCTCGTGAGGAGACGATCCTGGCGCTAGGATAAGTTCATGATACAAATTGTGATTATCCACCAAATATTAACTTGTAGGTATGCAAAGTTTCGTGTCTGTGCTATTAAACGTTGAGGATTTCCCTCGTGAGGAGACGATCCTGACTTCAAGATTAAGTGATGTTTGTTATAAGAATGTATTGTTCTTAGAAACAAAAGTGTGTGGAAAATTTCAGCTCAATCGGACATCGGGAAGTGGTTCTAATTGAACTTTCTATACATACAAACATTGTCGTAACTCGATAAACTTCGGCTTACCTAGTCCCTACAAAACGCTGCTGATATCCGCGAAGTCACGTGTCCGCGTCCATACGAATTTAGTTCTGAATTCTGACACCCGAGCTCCGGCTTACTTTTGGCGCCACATGTTGCTTTCTTTGTTGACATGAAAAATGTTGGTATTTTTTTTTCAATTCGATGTATTTAATGCCTGTACTGTAATTTGATAACCACAGATGTGTACATAATTTACTAATTGACTACAGTAGACACTAGACACTACGTACATTGCCTTGTTCCCAAAGGTAAGCCGGCAGGAATCGGCTTCTTCGGGCCTGGTGGATTGTCATTTGTAACAGACGCTTTAGTTTTTGTTTTCATTGTTATTTTCATAGTGTAGATTTGGTTTCGATGGTTACTTCAATCTCAGAAATTAATCAACCAATAGCGATAAGATTTAAAAATTCGCTTTTAATCATCTACCTACCTTTTCAACTATGTTGAGGTACCCATCCAATCTAACCGAACGCAGATTAATACCAGTAGTTTACATGGAGCGATTGCCTATCTAGCCTCCACAACCCAGTTAGTACTGGAAGTTACCCTTGGCAAGACTGGTTGTCAGATTTTCTGACCACTGACTACCTGTAACGTCTGTAAGATTCTTCTCTAAATCAAACATAAAATAAGCATAAATATAATCTACCAAATAAAAAATAACATTATGGGTTGTCAAAGCAGTAAGTAGAATCAAAAGCCTTCAGTTGCTGTGTAATATTTAATTGACTAACAAATAAATTCATATCTTCTCAAATTGACATTAAATATTTATTTTCATATAAGTACGTACATTATAATAATATAAATTAAATAAATCATATATTTATTCTTTCAACGCATAATGTTCTCAATTATTAGCCAATTGTCATTATTTTCCTGAACGAGTTCTAGTCTGGCGAGACTGTGCTTAATTGTGAAATCGCTTTATATGCTGTTTACTTTATTATGACTGATATGTCACTCAGCGTTCAAGCTAGATCGACAATATGATTTATTTATTATATTAGTTCTTTAAAATGTAGAATAATCGTTAAGTGAACTTTTTATTTAGGCATACAATTTAAAACATAAGTATTTATATATGTATGCCATACCAACTATCATAAAAATAACAGAGTACGTGTAGCTTGCCATAAATATATTAAATCAGTTGTGTACCTACACAGTAAAAAAATATATACAAAGCCAAGCACATTATGCGCTAAAGAAATATTCTGGCAGTTTCATTAGGTACACGGTAAAAGATATAATGTTCATTACTTGCAAAAAAATCTCATTTACATTACTTATACTTTACATTATTTATTACATGTTTTATCACATTTTAACAATATTCAAAGCTAGCATTAATTTTTACATAAGATCTAAAAGAGTATGTGGTACAAAATTAACAAGTTTGTGATAAAATTACATTAAATAAAATAATAACAAATAAATTAAGATACATAATAATATGAAGTCCTCATTTTAATTTCTCGGTTGTTATTTATTTGCAGGTTTAATATACCCAGTAGGCTTCTTGTAAGTACCCTAATTTCAACATTTAATTGTTAAAACTTAAACCCTGGTATAGAATAAAATATACTTTATTGCACACAAAAAATGCAACAACTGTTTTACAATATTGCTAATTTTATGGTTACAATGGCGGTCTTATCGCTGTTAGCGATGTTTCCACCTTTGGCAAATAATTGAAATGAAGTTTTTTTGTTATAAATATAATATATACAATGCATACATGAATATAAATATTTTTATAAAAGTAGATATATAGATATATTTTTATAAAAGTACTGTAGTAAATTATAATTGTCGTGAATTGGTGATCCTATTAAACCTATAAGGTAAGGTAAGCAATGGCCTGTACATAGATTGCTATTTACTAATACTAAAGGAATATTAAAGGCCGTTACAAATACCTAATAAATTAAGAAACATGTACACTGTTACATAAGATAACGATTCTATTATTTTAAATAATTCATAATTGTCTTGCCAAGTAAAAACTACTTATAAAATAATGCTCATTATCCGTTGGAATGTAAATTTATGACACTTTTAATAGAAAAAGATGGCAACATTGAGAGAGCCTTATTGTAGAAAATACATAGATCGAAGAAATTTGTGGTTTACCACAGAATTAGAGTTTCTTGAACGTCATTTTCAATGCGCAGCTTTAAAAAAATCGTAAAAATTGTTTATTTAATATTTTCAATTGTATTTGGCGACTTCATAAGTTTGGTAACCGAAAAGGGTACATTGCAGTCTTATTTAATCATTAATTATGTCATTGGTGTAAAAGCGGATGCCTTAACTTAGAACTATCATAATTAACATTTAGGCCTAGCACAGTATGAAGCTCAAACTGGTTTAGAAAAATACATAAATTAAAAATAAGTAGATTATTAATCAATTTTAGACAGAGATACCCAACCATATTTCATTTGTGGGTGACAAACACTCATTATTTTGATTTACAAACTAACGTTGCTACAAAAGCTCGGCGGGCCAAAGGTTGAGTACGTCTGGGCCGGGGTCTTACAGCATGATTACTTTATGGTGGAAGCGTCAGGATAATTCGAAATTCAAATTTTCTTACGTTTTATGCAATTTGCAGTTCAATGTCAGTAAGTAGTGTGTGTATGTAAGGCCACGTTCGAACTTATTGTAACCATTTAAATAAGATTAAGTTCATTTAATCCCATTTGATTTTCGGGGGAAACCATTCAACTTCAGTGTGGATAGAGATATAGCTATACATTTTTTTTTGTGAATGGCATCTCGCTGTTCAACCTAGGACGTTTTCGTGTGCTTAACGTGGGTGCCTTAAGAGTAAGGTCTCCAGCCAGGGCAAAAAAGCTTACAAACTAAGCGACTACACGCTAAGGGCATTAGGGCACCCCCTGTGTGGTACGAGTCTCGGCTTAGGCTAGATCTGAATGATGTATAGTATACAGGAGGTCTAGCTCCATTTCTTTCCTACAACGAACTAAGATTAAAACAATGCTTCAATAAGAGGCCACGAGGCCACCGGATAACTAGAACACATGGAGTGAGAACGTGTTTAAGTGTTAATGTCATAAATCTCATTTAAATGTCTGTACAATTGACAGTTCATCGGATATATTTCAGATCCAATATTGATAGAACAATTGATTTATACAACATTTTAAGCTTTAAAGCTCCTTTAAATTCGTAATACATTATTAAAGGGTTGCGCAATAGCATTTTATTTGATTATAGTTAGTAGAAATTCATAAATTGATTTTTAAGTAATTGTTAATTTTGAAATTCAGGCAACATGAGTAAGCACGTTTGATCCTGTTTGGGAATTTCATTTAGTGCTCTTACGTACATTCTATGCTGAAGATGCGTTTTTGCTAGCCATTACTTAAGCTGATTAACAATTACTAGCATAATACTCTTATCATAATAATTATAAAGGCCAAACTTAATTGGCTAGCAAAACTCCATAGACGTGACAGGTATCGTTATCTAAACAAGATAATCATTGTGTTCATCAATACACGCACCCTGATAGCAAAATTGCGTTTCGTGTTTTAGGGAGTTTCCAATAAAATATGTGATGAAATGTTTTTTTGTCCTTTTCTAGGACGATATCGTCACTTTATGATTCACTATACGATGCCCCATGTTATTAGGAGTAGTTTTAGATATTTAACGCAATTCGCCGCAATATGGTGATAAGTTACTTTTGTGCTGAGGGTGCCATGTGTTCATTGACCTTAAAAAATCAAACCCTTTTTTATTTATGTTTCATCGTGTTGAGATACCGACGCCTCTGCGTCTCGCTAGCTAATTAAATGTGATCCTGTATACACATGTTACCGTTATTTGGTGTTACATGTACATATTAAATGGTGTTTCAAATTGGTCTCAATACTTTTAGGCCATAGCGGTTTATATTAAGAGATCCTTAAACAGCCAAGCTCGACTGGCTTTGGGAATAATTATATTATTACTAACTTTCTAAATAACGTATAGACTCGTAAACGTCGTTCTTCAAAACTTTTAATTGCCTTTCGTATTTTATTATTGCAATTTCGGCGGGGTTTATTTACTAAACTGCAGTTTTTGTGTTACTTTTCTTCTTAAAAGCGGTCCACTGCTTTATATGCATCATTTACTTTTTAAAAGGAAGGAAACTTTTGTGTGCAGAAGTTCCATATCCTATTGAAAGGTATGTTAAAGCGGGGATGGCGGGGTCTTAGTTCGCTTACTAGATTCCGCCATCCCCTTCGTACATATTAAGCTTATAGTTTTACGTAAAAGCTCTTTCATTCCTAAGCTGAGGTAGTTATCATCCGTATACGGAACATTTTCTCCTGAACAAGAAGTTTTCTTAACAGCTGAACAGCATAGCTTTAGCTATTACCAAAATTCGGAACTCGTGACAGTCATATTGACTTCCTTTGCCTAGCAAGCTCTATCGTGACATGTGCCACACTTCAAGATAAAACTGTCATGGCGCATTTAGACTTGATTGTCAATCCGCATTTAGACTGACTACCCAAATTAAATATTGACAATCTTGTGCCTATGGAATTCGGGTTCTTTGCGAAGCAGATATCGGAATTAGAGCGAATATCATCAATAGAATGGAAAGCGTCCAGCACACCTTTGAACCGAATTCAAGATCACAGTTGGAGAATATTTATTTATAGCTCTTGAAATTGGTTTATAAAGAGTGAATGAGTGACTGAGTGTGTTTCAGCGCCACACTTGAGGCTGTAGAACAGTCTATCAAATTGATCGAATTTCTCAGCTGGAAAAAACTGCAACACGTATTATTCAGGTGTGCGAAACGAGCAGTTGGACAAATTTATCGACGTTATAAGTAAAATTACAGTTGCTCATCAAACCGAATTCCGCGTGTTAAGGTGCGCCATAATTCCACATCTGTGACACATGTCTTTCCCGACAGCCTCCTTGAACTAATCTCCCAGCTCTGTGACAAAACTGACAACACGCCTCTTAGGCCAACTACACCAACATATACCTAGCTACACTAACTACAGACTAGCTAGTCTACTTATCGTCCCGCTCCCGCTGCCCGTAGTACACGTGCGCGATGTCGAACAGCTCTCGTCGTAACTGTTGCGCTTGCGCACGTAGCTGTTGTTCACGAGCTCGGATCTGCCCGTACTGCTCCTCGCGTTGTTCCGTGTGTTGCTCGACGAGCCAGCGGAGGAAGAGCTCTGGAAAAGGGAGATCAAGCCGTGATTCCTCCCACCCACGATTTTGGACACTGCACCGGATCGGCATTGCGCCATCTCTTTTTATTAGCTGTTCCGATCAAAGCCGATACCGTCGTTAGGCTGAGACCTAATTAATGCGTTGCGTTGCGTCGTCGCAGCGGGTGTGATGCGCTATACTGTCGGTGCTCTACTGTGACCATGAACGGTGTTGAACTACTAGAGGGGCAAACTAGGGCTCTGTGTCATCGCAAAGCATATGTGGCATATAACGCGTTGATCCATTGCGACGACGCAACGCACTAATCAGGTCTCAGCCTTACGGTACTTAGAAGAGTGCGTTACAGTAGGTATGGAGCTTCATAGAAAGAATCCCGAACGACTCGAAATGAGGCGTTGGTGATTCCGTGCAATGCTGTCTACGTTGTTCATTGGCTCAGCTTTGTTTTGATTTTCGGACTTGTATGGTGAACAAAGCTAACAGCTAAATATCTATCTTCTAAATAATATGGTAAATATCCTCACCTTCCCATATGACAAAGCTCATGGGCGCGACGGAGGGCCATATAACGTTGGGCGTGGGGTCGTACAGCGGGTTGATGTACTTGGGCAGCTCGTCGGGCTGGTTCAGCCACGACCAGAGGCTGGTTGTTTGTGAGTGTACGCCGCGGGTCTCGCGTTCTTGTTCGTTGTCACACATGAATGTGCCTGAGACAAGGAGATAAGTTTGTGTACGAAGTCGAAATAACGATGCCCGTTTTCACTGACAATGGGCGTGATGACATGAAAAAAAAACAAACGCTCACTGGTGGATTTTCAACTATGAGTGTAAATCCTAGTTCTAATCAGTTCAATTATTTTTAAGCAAGTGAAAACGGGTGATAAAAAGGGATTAAAGTGATACTGATGACATTACTTTGTAGTGATAAGTTAGTCAGGTTTAGATCTATCGAATTTTTGGTCGGCGTAAGAAGCGACAGATGAATTTTTGACGTGACAACGTCTGATAAATCGATGAACGCCGGCTGCATGCACGAAAAAGGATGAGTCATTTTACGTTACGATCGGATTGTACGTTACGCTCATTGTAACTTTACGATCGGAGCAAGAGCGCTGCACGAGCGGTTGACATGCACAATCGGCTTTACGTTCGGCTTGCGCCGCATCATATAACAATTTCATCAATGTTTTGTTATGTCGTTGTCACGTTAAACTAACATCCGTAAACCGGCTTTACAGACAACCAACTTTTTTTTAACCTTTTTGAAAATCGTTTTTCATTTGGGATAGCATGACACTACACTTCTTGTCAAATATATGCCTGTTTTTATCCAATATGTAGGGCATGATTTTTAGTATTCAATAAGGTTGCAACAATCCTTAAAAATCCATCATACTTGAACATCACCGCAACTCACCAAACTGACTAGCATAAGAATGCTCAAAGAGCGTGATAAGGAACGACTGCCTGAACTCGAAGCTGCAAGGGAACTGCTCCAGGAACTGCCTGATGCAGTCCAGTAGCAGCAGGAAGGTGGGGGCCGCGCGGGGCGTGGAGGGGCCGTATGGACCCACGCGTTGTCGCGAGTACCATGGGTGACCGGCTTGGACCCATTCGCGTTCGATTAGGGCTTGGAGACTGGGGAACAGAAATGTATGGTTAATTTTAATGTATGTAGTTGGTGAAATTCAACGGAACTTATGACGCCTGTCCCACCGCCGCGCTGGCGACAACGGGAAGCGAATAGAGCTACAAACTAAAAATGAAATTATTTGTTAACAGTGTTCTCGCCGGTGGTGTCAACAGTCGGCTATCAACAATTTTCTAGTGATTCCATTTACACAACACGGTCAAAATATTTTTGTGTACCTCGCTGGAATGCGATTCCCCTCCTGCTTATTTAGTTATTAATATTTCTTTCACTGATGTTTTTATCTTTCACACAGGACCTGTACACCGATATGAAGTCATCGACGCCGGGTGCACTGATTGTGTCCGGGTTGTAGGTCCCGAGTCAGTAAACCTGGCTCCACTCGGAAACTTAGCTAGTCGCTGCCTAGTCGGTGGTGGTGCAAGTGCCTCATGAATATCGATATCAGTGGAATTATATCATACACTAGCTGTCCGGCGCAACTTCGTTTGCGTCACATTCTCCCCGTTTTCGCAACATTTTTCATTGCTGTTCCACTCCCATTGATCGTAGCGTGATGATATATAGCCTATAGCCTTCCTCGATAAATGGGCTATCTAACACTGAAAGAATTTTTCAAATCCGACCAGTAGTTTCGGGGCCTATTCAATGCAAACAAACAAACAATCAAACCTTTCCTCTTTATCTGGGGGCATGGTAGTGCCCCCGCCAAGACGAGCCACGCGAAGCGCAAGGGCACTTCCTACCTTTTCTCGAAGTGTTTCGTCGTTTATTTATGTAAAAACGACGAAACACTTCGAGAACCAGATACAGTACAGAGTACTTCCGATGTACCAGATAGTTCATATTCTCAGGATATGATGTGAATAATAGACTAAATAAACATACAAAGTCTCAATTGAATAGCTCTAATACTTTAGATTTTATTAAAATCTAAACTACACCGATTTCCTCACTGACACACTGATGATCATCAAAAAGTTTGGCTACTTCCTGAAGAGCTAGAAAGCTGAAATTTGGTATGTAATCTAAGTTTAGCTTACAACCAACAAAAAAAATCATAAACTTATAACTTTCACCCCCCATCCCCTAAAATGGGGGGGTGGAAGTTTGTATGAGACTTCAAAATGTTAGGGTACTTCCTGAAGTGGTAGAAAGCCGAAATAAACAAGGTTCAGTATACAAAAAAACACTACCATGCCCCCAGATAAACTTACAAGGACTTAAATCCCACCAAAAACATTTTATGTAACGACCAAGATGACGACGTGGGTGTAGGTAGAATTGCATACCCCACCTACATCTACACATCTATCAGCTATGCTTAAATCTCATTTAATTGGTGGCAAACCTATAGTGTGTACTAAACTAAAAAACATTCTATTACTGGACACACACCGAAACTACGAGCTGCTACTGAGAAATTACCCGGAAATCGAACTCAGAATCGAAGCTTAATATTCAAGCCCTAAGACGAACTTATTTTCGGGCAATATGAGAAAAAAAGTCATTTTTGTAAAGAAAAGATGTCCACCTTACCCTCTTATAGTTCTGCAATCAGGGTTGAGAATGATCTGGACTAGAGAACACACCAGTAACGTTGCATCTTCGCCGCGCGTGCCGTGGACTAACACTGGTTCCGCTTTCTAGAACCGCAAATAACACTTTTTTTTTTTACATGATAAATCGGTACATTACAAATCGTGACTCTAATAGAATAAAACTTCGATCGATAAGATCCTCTTTCTACAAAACTTGTAGTTTAAGAGTGTAACTAAACATAGTGACGCGAATCAGCTTAGGTCGGTCAAAAAGAGATTGTAACTTGTCAGTAATATGTCTAGACAGTAAATGCGTCAACAAGACTCGATATCACGTCGGACTATTCCGTCGCAATACCAAGTCGCGTTCAAACCGAAACGAGACGGATGACGTCTTATTCGCTTATACTTCATTGACAGGACATAAACCCATGCTGGCCGGCTCAAAGTTGATTTCGGGTCTTTTAGGCCTACTTCAGAACAAGACCGGCGCGGCGCCAGGTGTGTGTGCCGACTGGCATTTCGATATCCATAGACTTGTATGCTCTTGTACGCTCTTAACTTGCCCGTATTTCTACATTGTTCTCACAAATTTGTAATTCTTAACATGAATGATGTAACCAAGATTTTGTAACATATTTTGATTTAAAAGAGTGTCCAGGGAGTTTCTTGCCTATTCTTCTCCATAGAGATCTACGCTTTGGAATGGGCAACTACACTACTTTCACAAGTTATTATGCTTTGTGACTGGGACTGCAGCTTCGCGTTTTGTTGTTTTTTGACTTTCAAAAGTGCCTGTTATAGTCTAATTGAAATAAATGCTTTGAGTTTGAGTTTGTATGATAGCATTCACTGTTTAACATTCACCGGTCGTTAAATTGCACGCAATCAGCCAGCGCAGCGTCTCGCTGTGAAATAGGCCTTAGTATTAGTCACTGACTAAAGCGACATTTACATCACAAGGCAGCTACTTTTGCGCTATTCCAGGAATAACACGGTTAGTGGCTCTTCTGGGATACGAAAATGACAATCAGTAGCGGTTTATGGGTTAGAAGATCAGGATCAATGTGTAACCTGATGTATATGTTGGGCGACGATGCACGCAGTATGTAACGCGTTCCGCACACTCTCGGGCCAGCCGCACGATTCAAGCCGCGAGATCCACTTGTCACTCGATATTTCGCGGTCGTTGCACGCTGGAACAATTATATACTCATCATTATGTGCCTAGCCTTTTCCCAACTTTGTTGGGGTCGACTTTCAGTCTAACCGGATGCAACTGAAAACCAGTGTTTTACATGGACCGAGTGCCTATCTGACCTTCACAGTCCAGTTAGTAGGTAATACGATACCACTTGGTAAGACTGTTGTCTGACACTGTGACTGTGGCGACAGGTTGTCAAACTTCCGGACTACTGATTACCTGAGAAGACTGTCACAGATCTACAAATGACAGCTGGGACCAACGGCTTAACATGCTTTCAGAGGCACGGAGGAACCTCGGTATTTAAAGGATGGTTGCCCATCCACGGAGTAACCTAGGCAAGCGCGGCTTAACCTGAAGATCGACCCGAACGGCTGTTATTATTTGGCCACGAGCACCTGTTTTATAATCATCATTACTAGAATAAAAAGATTGTTGCATGTCTTAAAGAGTAGTGAGAAACCCGAAAGTATGACAAATTACCCAGTTACTAGGTTCTGGAGGTCAGATAGACAGTCGCTCCACCATGTGAATAACTCATCGACCATCATCTGCCTAGCCTTTTCCCAAACTATCTTGGGGTCGGCTTCCAGTCTAACCGGATGCAGCTGAGTACCAGTATTTTACATCTGACCTCCACAACCCAGTAACTGGGTAATACGATACCCCTTGGTAAGACTGGATGTCAGACTTTTGGCTTCTGACTACTCGTAACGACTGTCAAAGATCTACAAATGTCAGCCGGGACCAACGGCTTAACGTGCTTTCCGAGGCACGGAGGAAACTCGATAAGTAATTATGGTCACCCATCCACAGACCAACCTCGGCAAGCACGGCTTAACCTTAAAGATCGACCTGGGTTAAGCCGAATAACTCATCAACCATACTGCCAAATTACTCTTAGTCGATAAGACTATGAAAGCCGAGTCAAAAGTAGATGAGAAAATGCTGAGCTGATGATGGTGATATTTGCATGTTGGGGATATCATTAATTGTATCTTATTTAGAACTTTAACATTTTTGCTAGCTTTGTTTCACCAGCATAGTGGAGTAAGCTATGCTGGTGAAACATGGCTATGTGGCTATGTCTTCGTCAGCTTCGTATCCAAAATGAACACATACAAGTCATACAAACATGGTTGTTTTTACAAAAATTTTGGAATATTACGGGTTGCCAAGGCAAGCGTGCTTCACCGTCGACCACATCATCGCTTACCAGCAAGTGAGATAGTGGTCAAGCGCGAGCCGTTAGATAGTAATATATATATAAATATACAGGGTGTAACGGAAAGGGTATATACATACTTAAGGGTGTGCTATAGACCATCAAACTGAACTGAACATGTCTCTCATCATAAAACATGTTTTTCAGCGAAAAAATTATCTGATGCCCCGTACAAAATTGCAATAGGTACCTATTCGACCCAAATGTATGGGGAGCTGATATTTTTTTCGCTATTACGATGATTGTCCGATGGAGAAACATGTTTGGTTTGATCGTCTGTAGCACACCCTTAAGTATGTATATACCCTTTCCGTTACGCCCTGTATATACATATATATTTTTAATATTAGTCCAATTGTGTGTATGAGTAAATACTTTACCATCAATTAGTTTAGAGTAGCTATCTAAAAGTGGTTGTTGGTTGTCCACTTCATCCATTGATCTGTTGTATATTTTCCACTGGGAATAGTTTGAATTACTCTCTGTTCCACCACCTGTAAAGTAACCAAACGGGATTATTTAGATTTGTAGGGTACAAAATATTATAAAACTTACTACAGAAGTATGACATTTTGGCGAAATTAGTAACCAATAATTAATTAATCTATTGATAGCTTAGATTCTAGTAAGCTACCTTGTGGTAGCTTATTAAAAAGCGTTTTTCTCGGTAAAATAAAAAGGTAGTCCCAACATGTTACTTGGCGTCGGCGCTACACGTTTTTTTGTTCAATTCTTCCCTGTCAACCGGCACATAATCATTTACGCCAGTTTCTCTCATATCATTCCTCACAAAAT
The DNA here is from genome assembly GCA_949152445.1 of Cerastis rubricosa. NCBI lineage: Eukaryota > Metazoa > Arthropoda > Insecta > Lepidoptera > Noctuidae > Cerastis > Cerastis rubricosa. The sequence goes on along the minus strand of OX424526.1, from coordinate 10,098,840 downwards.
CCATCCATCATTTCCTTGGTCTTCTTCTCCCTCTCCATCCATCAATAATTATATTCATCACTCTTTTAACACACACATTTTTAGGGTTCCGTACCCAAAGGGTCAAACGGGACCCTCTTACTGAGACTTCGCTGTCCGTCCGTCCGTCTGTCACCAGGCTGTATCTCATGAACGGTGATAGTAAGCCAGTTGAAATTTCTACAGATTATGTATTTTTGTTGATACTATAACAACAAATACTAAAAACAGAATAAAATAAATATTTAAGGGGGGCTCCCATACAAAAAAGTGATTTTTTTGTTCGTTTTTATAAATAATGGTACGGAACCCTTCGTGCGCGAGTCCGACTCGCACTTGGCCGGTTTTTCTTTTAGTCACATACATCTACATATAGGAGACTAAAGGACATTCCGGAGAATGGGCAGCAGCGTTCTCTGCGCTTTTGTAATTGTAACAACTGTACTGCGATCGCCAACCCGCCTGCTAAGCGTGGCGATTATGGCAAAACCCGCCTTATGTCAATGTGGCGACACTTGGGGGAGGCCTATGTCCAGCAGTGGACGTCTTTCGGGTGAAATGATGATGATGATGATCTACATATGTTACCTTTATTCTGCTGCTGTGATATAGAGTTAGAGCTCCTGAGGTCGTATATGATACCCTTGGTACCGACGGCAACCACAGCGTTCAGTATCGCCTCGTCAGGCCTACACCGCCGGTGCTTCGGCCCATACAAGGGCTGCCCGGCGCGCATTAGGACTGCCTAATTGAAGAATAACATGATTATCTAAATCTAAACTAATATTATAAAGAGGAAAGATTTAATTGTTTGTTTGTTTGTTTGCATTGAATAGGCTCCGAAACTACTGGTCCGATTTGAAATCAGATTAGAAAAAAAAATATCAGTGTTATATAGCCCATTTATCGAGGAAGGCTATAGGCTATATATCATCACGCTACGACCAATTGGACCACTCCAGTTCCCGTTCCCCGTTTTCGCCACATTTTTCATTGCTGCTCCACAGCAGCAATGAAAAATGTTGCGAAAACGGGGAAAATGTGACGCAAACGAAGTTGCGCCGGACAGCTAGTTAGGATTATTTAGCATCTATTTTAAAGCCAGTCAATTATCTTCAAGATACTACTATTATTAAAAATGTGAAAGTTTGTGCTCATTGATGGATTTTTGTTACTCTTTCACGCCAAAACTGCTGAACGGATTTTGTGGTAAACATTTAAATAACGCGGACGAAGCCGCAGGCGGAAGCTAGTTTGAAATAAAGCTCTTAGATTGACTGATTTTAAGCTCGCCCACGTAATAGCGATCTGTGGTATCTGTTTCTGACGTTTAGCTTATTTACGCAACGCGATAATTAACACGTCTCAATGTCATGCTATTCGCGTTGCAAATCAATGCATGTAAGAGAGTCGTATTGCCATAAATTGCTACTGCGTCTACGGGTGCCATATCTATCGATTGGTTTCGGTTTGACGTCACGTTTTAGACATAATTGTATCGAAATGAACGTCACGGTGATGCGCTGTAAGCTTTTGCGCAGGTTACAGTCACGAGCAAATAAGTCTATACACTTGGTAAAATTCAAAAGTGATTTTCTCGTGAAATAACGGTTTCTACCTATTTAGTAATAGTATGGCTTCCAAACTACAATGTTCGTGAAAGCGTAAGTCAATAAGTACAGATCTCTTTTATCGAATTTTGCTCAGTGTACCTATACATTTTATTGCTCATGACTGTACGCGATTATGGGCGACTTAATTGACGATGTAATAAAATATTGCAAGATCAAGTCGTGCCCATTCAGGAGAACTTAAATAAACAGTACTTACTCCATTATTATGTCTATAAGACAGTACAGGGAACCGTCCGCCCTGCCTGAACGTGGCTGCAGCGGCCAGGGTGTCATCATCAACACATTTGGGCACTACCACTGCCTTCCCATAGCTGGAGCACACGGCATAGTTGTGATTGACGCGGGAAACACGCCACTCTTCGGTTGCCAATACTTTTGTGAATTCGCCTTCTATACTGTAATTAGAAATGTAAAGTTATGTACTCCTACTCCATACACTCTTTTTGGGTTGATTTTATATTCTATTAGTATGGACCTGAAGAGATTGATTAAATTATATAAACATTGACCTGTCAATTGATCCTAAAATCCGCAATCTCCCCATTCAAGCTCTATGGTTTTAAAGATAACATATTTATTGTCACTTCGATATTTTTTTTCTAATATACTATCATTGGTTCATACAACATTTGTCCGGTTGGGTTAATGATAATCAAATTGTAATTTTCACACAAGTAGGATGCTGATAAGTTCAACTAAATAAAGGATATTATTGACACAAATCTCAGGATGGTTAATTGTGATAATGATTGTTGATGTAAATTGACAGGGATTATAAGTTTATGATTCAGTGCAGTTCAGTATGAAGATTCATTGGGATGATTCTCGATGAGTTTTTGGTTTGATTCCATAAAAATATTTTATAACTACCTGTATAAAGTATATCCATTTTCCACAATAGGGTGCATATGTCTATAGAAGAACGGATAGAACAGTCCGGGGTCTTGTAAACCAGACAAGTTCTCAAGTGTTAGGGCCATTTGGTTCAACTCCGTGGTGCCAGCAATATCCAGCTGGAATATCCTCAAGTCTTTGCATTTGAGGAATAGGGAGCCACCCTGGGAGACACCTGCTATAGGCTTGTTCTCTTTCTTTTCTATACTGTCTATGTTCTTGTGGAGAAGCTGAAATTATGATACATAGCTTAAAGATATGATGAAAATAAAATAATTAAAAATCTTATGATAAAAGTCTCATCAGTGCAGGGGTTTTAAAAATTTAGGTTGGTAGACGATTACAATGGGTAGTGGTGGGTTGCTCTGTGAACAAGAAAGCTATTTGACAGATTGCTATGAACATGTTCCTTGTATTTAATTGAGATATGCCTGTTCATAATCAGGCATATAGGCAAAGAAGTTATGAATAGACATAAAGGCATATAGGCAAAGAAACTTCTTTGCCTTCCTACCGGACCTATCGGACTATTTGTTATGTCTATTCATAACTATGAATACACATAACTAATAGTCCGCTAGGTCTGGCTACAAGTTGTGCCTTTCCGAAACTTCATTTCATGAATTAGGTTAAGTACGAATTATATTTAATCAAGAACTTTTTAATGCGACAGCCAGACCAACGGTTGTCACTTTGGAAACAGATGTATTGACTATCAGCTGATGCTAACACATTTGGTAATAGCTATAATATTAAATCAATAGATAGCAGGGCCAGCATTAGACACAACAGGGAAGACAACATCGTTATCAACAACAAGGTATTTAAAATAAAGTAATTATACATACCCATAGTTCGTGAACGCCTTCTTTTCGTGAGCTCAAAATAAGGTGATGTCCTGTGATACATACAGTACCATCCACGTTTTCCTGGTGCGGGTACTTCAGGATAACACCGTCCAATTTATTTATATGTATTAGCTCTATAAATTCCATTCTTAGAAACACTTACACGCAGTAAATAAATAATTGTAAAATAATAAATAACCATCTGAGCTTTGACGTTTACGTTTCATTCATTAAGTTTTTTAAGTTGGCAATCAGCTGTAAATTCTTTAATTAATAACACTCGTCTAGTCAGAATAAAAAAATAATTAACAACAGTGAATGACTTTATAATCATTTAATGACTAAATCATGACCATATTGGTTATTTTTCAATAACAAAATGTTTATGAGGTAGGTGGCAAACTGGCAATATAACATAATAAATAAAGTGAAACTAACTTCATTCTGATTCTAGAAGAGTGCTTACAAATTTGACAACAGCCGTTACCGGTGTGAAAGAGCGAGCTGCATTATACGGTTTACCCTGCTTGCGAAAGAGAAGTCAATAGTGTGTAAAAGAGATGAAACCAAAAAGTTTCGTACGTTGGTTAGTGCAGCTCCATCTGTCGGTTACCAAAAAAACAAACGTAGCTGTACGTGCGATGGCGATGTGTGGATTTTTTCGTTGGTTGGAGATATTTTTTGATCCCAAAACAATTGCTAATTGAAACACAAATCGTATGACAATACATAACAGCTACTGCGTTCAGTTATTAGTGTGTGGTGTTTTCGTGAAGTGCACAAAAAATAACAAAACCGTGTGGTAAGCCTATGTATTTGAATGATTGTGTTGAAAGTAGGTATGTAAGTGGCTGGCAGGGTGGTTGAGCTTGGATAATGACCGGTTCCTTTAATATTTAGATGTCTGTTGTTAGGGCATGACGCTGGTCTACTGTTCAAGTTAGAAGGACCGCGTTTTCTTACATCACAAAAGGTCATGCTAAAAATACCAGATGCTTCTTTTGTCACAGGTGATGGAGGAGAGCACGGAGCCCCACATGGAGACCGACGTGTCGTCCACCACTGATGATGTTCCTGAGACACAGGAAGTCACCGGCTCCGACGGGAACGTCGAGATGATCGTAATTGTAGAGAAACTGGATGATGAACCGTTTGCTGATGAAGAAACTGTGGAGCAACGGTCTCCAAATTATGAACCTACGAATAATGTAGAATGTACATCAGAGGATAAATCGCCTGAGATAGAAACACAAGTACCAAAGTCTCCAGCAAAATCCATAGCAAATTCTCCAGCAAAACCTTTAGTAAAGCTTCCAGTGAAGTCCCCAATTAAGTCTCCAGAGAAGCCCCTTATTAAGTCCCCAACAAAATCTTCAATTATAGAAACTGAAGTTCCAGATGCTCAAAGCGTGCCAGAGGTGGAGCATATGGTTGTGATAGTCCAGCAGCAGGATGAACTTACACCTGCTGCAAAAACACAACAAATTAAAGCTGCGGACTCCTCTATGGAACCTGTACCAATCCAATCTAAGGACAACCCAACTCAGATACAAATATCTCCTTTTAAAGATCTGCAATCCCCAGAGTCTTCAACCACAAAGGACACAAAACAAGGGATAATTGACAAAGTTGTAATCAATGGCACAGTCCAATGCAATGACATAAGCAAAATAGATGACATGAGCACTAAAACTATAATTGATACAATTTCCATAGATATTAAAGAAACATCAAATGACTCTCAACCGGAAATATTGTCTGATGTGTCAGAAAAAGAACCCAAGAGCATTAGCAGAGAATTAAAATCTTTAATAAACTCTGCAAAAGAGTCTAAGATTATCAGTGAATGTACTCAGCTCACAAGTAAAACAAGAAAGTCTAGAACCCTAGACACTTCTAGTTCAAGCTTAAATGCATCCACAGGAGAGCCTAATAAGATACACATGACTAGAAGAATGAGTGATATGTCCCAAAAGAGCAACTGTAGTGAGAAATCTGATAAGGTTGTTCTCAAAAGGTCAATGCGGTCACAAAACCCTGAGTTTGTAAGTAAGGTAAAGCAGTTCCTGAACTCAGTCACTGGTAGGGTTAACAACAAAGACTCGGATGATGAGGAAGAGGAAGGAGATAAAACTGAGCTACTTGAACCTATTCCTAGGCGAACTCCACCAAAACGCAGAAAGTCTGATGCTGCAGTAAGTAAAGCTTTTAATAGATTTAATTCCAAAAAGCAAGTGATGGATCTATCACTTGTTATTTAGATTATCATTCAACAGTTAATATTTATCCAAGTAAGTATTTCATTATTTTGGTTGGCTTATGCCATAACATTCAGATCCATTTAAACACACAACAACTAGTAATGATTTTAGAGACATCAAACTGTCCCTAAAATCATTACAAGTTGTGTGTTTTACCAGATCTTTTCATCTGGTGAAACACTTATGTTTACATCTCAATATTAAGACATTGCTTTATTTTCTCTTTATTAAAAATGAAAAAAAAAACAGTCACCTCCTTGGGCATCATATTCTAGATGCCAGTTAGAGTGTTTTCCAATAAGAGGGGGTATGTTGACAATTGTATGTAGAACAAAATGGCTGCCTATGCTTTACTTGTCACTATAATTTACCATCAGAAATTAGTGTGACATAAAATAACATTTTTGTATTTCATAATGGTTAGTCTGTGTTGTTATTCATTATCAAAATCTTATGCAACTGATTGAGTGTAATAAAAACACTATCAAATAACTCATTTGGTATATAAGACAAAAATTTTGTTTTTTTTTTTTGTAATTATAGACTACTGCTTTCCATTATAACTTTATTGGAGAGCTACACGATGAAGAAAATACTTAAAGACATGCTTCCAATTTGTCCTCAGGTTACCGAGAAGAAAAATAAGCTTAGGTCTGATCCATACTGCTGGCGGTGTCACTGGGTTGTAGAGTCAAATGATGTGCACTCTCCAATGCATTGTACGGTCTGCCCGCGGACCTTCCACTACAAATGTCTGTCTAGTTCAGAGAGGACCAAGATCAACTTGGAGAAGAACTGGGTCTGTCCTGAGTGTATGGTTGTACTGCAAGCGGAGAGCTCAGAGAGCAGGTGAATGCACACTGTAATATTTAAGATTAAATTAATGGTTGCATGTTCTAAAACTCATGTTTAACTAAAACATGAGTTCTGCCAATGAATTTTGATTGATATATAATCTTTTAGCCCTGAAAAAGTAGTGTCTCACTTCTACAAGCTGTTTATAATTTGTTTAGTTTATTGGTTACTTCACTTGTTATCTATTTTTCAAGCATCAAGTGCTCAAAAAATAGATGACATCCAATTAAGCTGAAACTTGTTTGTCGAAGTTTTCTTTCTTAGGCCTTGCCAACAGAGTACTTGTCAAACTAATTTTATTTGTTGTTGTGTTTTTATTGTTTTATTAAAAACTAGCTGTCCGGTGCAACTTCGTTTGCGTCACATTTCCCCCGTTTTCGCAACATTTTTAATTGCTGCTCCACTCCTATTGGTCGTAGCGTGATGATATATAGCCTATAGCCTTCCTCGATAAATGGGCTATCTAACATTGAAAGAATATCTCAAATCGGGCCAGTAGTTTCGGAGCCTATTTGATGCAAATAAACAAACAATCATCTTTATAATATTAGTTTAGAAAATAATCAGCCTCCTTACAATCAACTGCAATTCAAAGGCCTCTTCTACTATAAAGACAAACTACATTCATTTGGTCTTTTAAAAAATCCTTAATTTATCTACACAATCTCGGATGGAATTTGTAAAGTTTAAGAAATTGTTATCAAAAGCCATTGGTGCAATAATAATAATAATTTTTAAATAACTAAATGCATTGCATTATCGCAATAATCAAATATGTATATTTCATAAGAAACTGGGTTATCATTATCACTTAGCAATACAATTTTGCAATGTATCAAATTCGATTAGCGCCATTACATATACAAACATGCTTTCCATCACTTCTTAATATTTTAGCAAGATGTATTAGTGTACAAAACTTCTGACATCTTATCTCATCTTTGCAGTAGAAGAACATATTTTTATCATCGTACTAGGTACTGTTCGCATGCGCGTGCAATAGGGAGGGATAATAGAAAGGATGGCAAATTCATGTCCAATTAGCCAAAGAAAAAAACATTTCGCTGACCCTAAGGATGAGGACAGGAAGACCGCGACTAAGATTGATTATGCTGCCCCAACAAAGATGATTGCAACTGTTTGTGCTTATTTCCAGGTCTCCAGCCATGAAGAAGATTACCCTAGGAATGCTCCGCGATCTCCTGAACTATGCGCTGGATCGCATGATGGACCTCAATGGGGTAATTTATCCGTTTTATTACCTACTACCTACGTTTTAACTTATTGGGAAGTCATATTACGTCTGTCCCAATTCCCAATACAAAGGTCATGCGACGTGAATTTGTTAGCTCCAGCTATTGTTTTTGGATGTTAGCATGGTTTCTATGTTAAGTTTTCGATAGTAGAAAATGTCGTGACAAATTAAAAATGATTCCACCAAAAAGATAAACATCCTCTTCAGTCTTGAAAGTAGACAGAAAATCGATATACATTTACCCACGTCATTGTTTTAGCATAAATGTTCTAGAACAAAGGTGTATTCCTACGTAGAGCTACAATATCAGCTATAAGGCATCGTACGCCGGTGTTCGGTACTTTCACCGGATTAGCGCATGAACCAACAGCTGGACAGATATTAAAATATATGTATGTGGCGCTCCGAGAACGGCGCGTCGCGCGCCGCCGCGCTGTCGACGGTCGGGCGGCGGGCGGGACTCGGCAAAATGACCTTGCCACTTATCTACGTAGACGTGGACCCCGCGTAACGACTATCCCCATCTCTCTCTAACAGAAAAATCTATACTGCGGCGTCGCTATTGCCGTCTCGCTCCAACTGAGCTGCTAATAATAAACGTGTGCGAGTGTTGTACATGATGTATTGTCGCTGTAATGTGTGCTGCACTTTTCTTGATTCGTCATTTTGACTAGCTTTTCAATTAGCAGAATTTGCTTAACATACTTTTTCAATGAGCACTGATTTTCAGAAAAAAAATAATGCTGTATCACAAAGCTTAAAATACGCTTTAGTTTTAAGCAGAAAAACCATAAACAACCATTCTGAGTATTCTGACGCTCCACTTTGAATTGCGTCCCTCAAGTCTCATCTCGCATATGCAATCAGTCATTTGCATGCGGATCGAACAGTGAGCGTTGGCCACCTACATCGTCTACCGTGCCTATCTAGATAATGTTCGATATTGAATGAACGCAGGTGTAAACCGGAACTAGCTAACATACGCCCGTAGTGTTACGTAAAATATTCTTAGAATGGAAAAAATGTCATGTAAAATAACAGGCAAACCATCTTAGAAGATTTGCACAAATCAATTTTGGCATACTTTTCGTACTAAAATCAATTTATCAAAATGTAATCTAAGTTGTTCATGTTGATATACGATTGGTATTCAGCGCACTGCCAATAAAATGAGATTTAAATAAAATACCGTTATAGTTACGGAATAGAACAACTTTTACCGAGGGCGATTTCACGTACAAACAATAAAATGCCATAACCGATTGCTATGAAATGAAAGCTCTTCGCGACATCTTAATTCAGACTTTGGAGTTTTCTCATCAAAAACTACGGTTCCATAGTTTTTAAGTAGACTAAGTTGCTTAATTAGCTATCAACGACGCAATCAATACGCAGTTCTAGCCTACTATGCCAGGCCACACTTTTTTTATCTTCGACTAAAATTAGTATAAGTTCTCGAAGCAGCAGTGCAGTAGAAAACAAGCCCATCATCACTATAATATTGTGTTGATGGTAGTAACTTTTAATTAGCAGACAGTACACGCACAGAACCACACCTCCATAACCCTTTTGAGACTATATATAAATGCCGCAGCGCTTCGAATTCCAAAACAATAAAACCCCAATTGTAGTTTGCGAAGGTAAAGGTACTAATTGTACGAAAGTGCCGTAGAGGGATTTTTGCGTTGCGGTACGGCTGGCTTCATTTTGATACGGCCTGTACGGTTTACCTTTTGAACGCCAGAGCATAAACGCACGCGCGTAGGTCCTCCACGCCAAGCCACAAATTCACTGCAAATACTTGCAAATAAAAAAAGGGATTTCAAAAGTATTGTTAACTTATTTCCTGATAAGACATTTAATATTTAAGATATATAGATCATATTTTAAAGATATATAAATAAACACACACAAAATTAATGGTTTAAATTGCTTATTTCGTGTGCACCACATTTTTTGTCACATATTTTTGTCGTTGGCAGGGCAAGCTTTGCTTGTCACGTATATGTGACAATGGAGTTCAAAAGGGTTAATAAAAAGTGACTGATTCAATAATAAGATGTTTTGAAACTTACCAACTCGAATGTCAGGAGTATAGTACGCATGGCGATCAATCAAGCTATACAAATACAGTTTATGCGGATCACTCATTGTGCGGGGAATCTACACAAAGCAAGGACATGTTATATTGGAAATGTATAGCTTGATGTGTCCCCGTGTGTACTCGCAACCGGCGTGCGTGGCGCGTGTGTGAACGTGGACGAATGTAAAGGAGTATGCAAAGACCATAGCATGTAGTGTTCTATAGTGTCTCTACCTCTAAGAGAAAGCGTGTGTTGTATGTACGTATGTATTGTGACTTCTTTCTCATGTTTCCAGGTGGAACCATTCATGCAACCCGTAGACCGCACAGCCTTCCCTGACTACGACAAGTACGTGGTGCACCCCATGGATCTATCGCTTATGAAGGACAACATCCAAGCATCACTATACGGCAGTACTGAAGCCTTCACTGCCGACGCGCAATGGATACTGCACAACAGTATTATCTTCAATACATGTTAGTATTGCTTGTTTTTTTTTATAAATGTCGGATTTAGGAAACGGAAAGATCTACGTTGAAAAATGATTGTGCGAATTTTCGATACGCTAAGATAGACTATCTGATGCAATGCTTAATTATAGCTGTTTTGCCATCTAAGTTTCGTATAAATATAATAATAAAAATATACAACAGAGACATCTCATGAGTAACAGCCATGGATTCTTCTTATCTTCTAAATCAAAACATTTCTGTGTAATCTATACAGTGCTATATCACATTGACCAACACAGATATCTCATTGATAAATGTTGTAGGAATTCTTAAGAGTAAATAATATTTGATCACTCAATGAAATGGTGTAGTAATTCCTTGACAAACTGTTAAAATAATAAAATCTCTTTCTGTCTGCATTTTTAAACTTTGACTAATGATATTTTCTTTTACCCATTATATTTTGTTTTTGCTAAGCAGAAAATCAGTACTAACCCGAACTGAGCCCTCGTAGTGTGGATTTCAGTTTCTCTCATGCACAGAAGAAGACTTTTGTCTCAAGCACTGGAAACAATCAATATATTAATTTACTGATTATGCTAATCCTGAATTTTATACAAATTATGATCATATTTCCACAGCTTTCATAGTCTATTTAATATACTTTAGTTTGTTACTATACAGGGTGTAAGAGACACCAACGCGAAAAAGCTTACCACTTACTCAGTATATAATTTTAAGCCAAATAGAAATTACATCATTTTGAACACCCCCAAATAGAAATAATTCGTGGGTAACTATTGTAACTCTACATCATTTTGATGCCCCCAAATGGGAATTTTTATCGGTAATTATTGTATGGACCAGCTGATTTCTTTTTTAAATTACCTTTGAAAATTTTCTATGTAAGGGTTTCAGAATGATTTATACGTGGTAAGCGTTTGCGCGTCGGTGTTCCTTATACCCCGTACTTATACCCTAACCCAACCCTTCGGGGAATACGGGTATAATCTTACGCTATATATACTATTTGTTTTATTAAAACTTGTTTCAATCACTTAGTTACGCATGACATTGGTTCTGCAGTGCAGTCGAAGTTGACGGCGGGTGCGCGCGCGCTGGTGCGCTCGTGTCGCGCGGAGATGGGCGAGGTGGAGGCGTGCCCCGAGTGCTACGCGGCCGCGCACGCGCACAGGCCCACCTGGTTCACTGACGTGTGTACCACGCCGCATATACTGTTCTGGGCGAAGCTGAAAGGTATAGCATTTCTTTGTTTTGGAACCTGTAGTTGTGTCTGTATTAGTTGTTTAGGTTACAGTCAAAACTATAAAACGGACAAAACCAGTTTTGACTGGTGTCAGTCAAAACCCTTATTAAGTTAAATGACGTTTTCTTTATTAAAAATATTTTGTTTGAGGACGCCTCAGTTGCAACAATGTTTACTCAATCAAAGGATCACAAAAAACAACATAACAACCTTATGAGTTTCTGAGTAAATGTTCGTTATTGTTAAAACATAAAAACAAAAAAATCAAACATCCGAATTGAAAACCTCTTCCTTTTTTTGGAAGTTGGTTAAAAATAGTTAAACCAGTCAAAAGTACTTTTGACTGTGACACATACAATCATTGCACGTCTGTTATAGCTATTGGTTCTCCTGAACTATAATAAATTGTATGATCATTGTTACAGTAGACATGATTGTATTACTTTCACATGCGAACTAGCAAAGCCGGAATTAAAGTAAAAGACAGCTTCCTCACAGGAGGAACAGTTCCTACCTGACAAAAACCCTCACAACAAATCTGCTAAGGGCTTGTAAAACCGATCGCAAGATGAAACATAGAAAAAGAAAAACATCTGAACTGGCGCTCGAGTGTGGTAAAATTATCACCATAGTGCCAGCTGAGAGATCTAGAATACTCTATCCATAGCTTAGTTACGGAAGTGAACGCGTTCTGATTTGTGATCCCGACACTACTTCCAAATTCAAATACTTCCAATTTCAAAAAAAGAACAAGTTTTAACACCCAATATAACTATAGCCCTATGTAGACATACTGTAGTACATAACTCAAATCCAACATCTAATCTTGCAAAGCACAGATCTGAAAATACCCTCTTCCATCTTCCAGGCTTTCCCTACTGGCCAGCGAAAGGCATGTCAGTGAACAGTGCTGGTCTAGTAGACGTGCGCTTCTTCGGAGCCCACGATCGCGCCTGGGTGCCCGCTAAGGACTGCTTCCTGTACTCTGAGAAGGATCCCAACAACTTCAGGACCAAGCGCCAGGATATTCTTGATAGTATGAAGGTAAAGAGTAGAATTGAATTTATTTACAGATTGAAATGTAGAAGTTTTACATAGGTAAGAGTGTAGCACTGTAATTTTGTTAGTCCTTTTTTTTCCAAAATATCGTCATGTTTTATGTTTTTTTGGTAATAAACCGAGCATGATTATTTTCAAAACTACATATATTGTTGTCGACTATACCGGTTTCTATGTAACTATGGAATTGCGACCGTTGATAGCGACTTTTCCGCGGGTTGCCGTTTTTATATCTTCACGGAAAACACTCTTGCTTTTGAAATTATACTTTAACAGACTTATACCAAATTTTGTCGTTACTCAAACAAACAAATCTAGAGTATTTGTGATTCTATGACGGCAAAAACTAATATCAACTTCAAACTGTGTTTTAGGAAGCAGAACATCACATTAGTAACATATCAAGAAGGTACGGTAAATTCGTTTACCCGCCTTTCAAGACCCAGTTCGACCCAAGCAAAATGTATGAGCAACTCAAAATGATGGTAAGCACAACATTTTTCAGACATATTTAAGTCTATTTCTATCAAAAACACTTGTAACGGGATATTACCCGTACCGGTACAGGCCGGATGGTGTAAATATAGGGAACTCGAAACAAATAATACACATGGTAAATATCCCGTTACAAGTGTTATTGATAGTGTTAGTGACCATGTCAGTTTAAAAACTTATTTAGGTCTATTTCTTTGGCATATAAATATTATGTAGGAACAAGCCGTTTGGACAATCCCTAAAATTTTGTCTCTATATCCATTTGTTGAGTGAATTTAAGAGGCCGTAATTGGCTGCCATAGCTGTAGGGATCTAGTTTAACAAACAATAAAATTGCCAATAAAAAAAAAAATACATACGAACATAATACCTCCTTTTTTGAAGTCATTCAATAAAAGGGGCTGATGAATCATCAGTTAATTTAAGGATAAATCATTCCATTTGTACATATGACAATGCTTATTATTCACTGCTATTATGACCAATAAGCCGGTTGGTCGCCATTCACGGCTTTATTAGTTTACAAAAGTTCTATCAAAGTAGTCACTGCGTTGTGTAGAGGTAAACCAGCTTCAACATATCTCTCGCACCATGAAAACTCCATGATTTAAAAAAAATATGTTTTTCTATTCCCTTTACATATTTCGAATGGTAACTGAGTATAGTTTTGAAATATAAGGAGTAACGGCCTGATCGATGATGATCGAAATTTCGTATTTATTGAATTTCGAAAGAATAAAAAATACCGACCATTAAGTTTGAAGACCGAATTGGTCATCCTTGAAGCTTCCGAAGGCACCGTAGAGGCTAAGGCGATTCTCACACAACACCGCGCGAAAGGACGACAGCGGCCAAGATTTTGTGTCGTGGGAGAGAATCGCCATAGCACAGCCGAAAAATCCCTGATATCCTGTAACCCGATCAGTAGTTACCATGTAACGGTTCTGCGACACTGTTACACTTGTAATTGTAACGTATTTTATTTGTTACAGATCCCATCGTTCGAGGGTGAAGTAAGATCACTTGTAAAGAAGTCACCAGCCGCCAAGCCGAAGAGCAGGTCCAACTCCTACAAAAGCACTAAGGAGAAATTTAATGACGGGTTCGTACACATTCTAATATCTTCAACATTACACATCGCACTAGCTTTGGTCTCAAATAATTACATTAAAAAATATATAATTCAGAGTTCTGAATGAGTTCCATTCTAGTTATATCAACATGCAGTAAAACAAAGCTCAAACGCGATGTTTGAGTCGCATCAATGTATACCTTTAACAAACGGTAGTGCAATAAAATCAGTATATTGAACGCTTTTAGCCTAAACATGCGCCTGAACATAACCATCCTTTTGAGACTCACTGCAGTCGGGTAAAAATCAACCAATACCGATATCTTTTTACTAACAAAAGTCACATAATTGACATTAAAAAAAAAGGTATTTAATCTAAAAGGCCTGTTCAAATATAAGTTTTACTCACTTCAAATAAGATGTAATATGAAAGCAGCACAGAACACTATAGCATAATATTATAAACATCAGGTTGCTGATTCACTCGGATAGTTCGGATAGTGATGAAGAGGAACTACAGCGACTGTATGATCTTCTTGATAAAGACAGGTACGTGGCGTCGCCCCGAAGGTCAGTACTTAGTTGTAAGTCACACCACAAGTGCTTATAAGGACTAGAACACATCACTTTGAAACATCACAAAATAATCACTTTGCTGCTGGCTGTTCAATACATTTTAGCAGACGATAGTGAATATTGCTGTTATCTGAACAGGCCTTTGTGGTGACTTTTTATCATCTATCTGACAACACTAACCTTGTAGCTAAAATTGGGTCACATTGTTGTATGTGTGGTACCCCAGAACTACACCAGTTTCATAATTTTGTTGAGTACAATCCCCCTCGATACAACACAATAAACGTAATTAAGTTGTAGCACCGAGTTGTCGTCTGTGACGTACCTGTGTTAAAGTCGTGATGGTTTGTTTTGGCATATTTTTAGTTAAGGTGGAACCTTAAACTAAAATGAAAATAAATTTAAAAATTAAACATCAATATCCATCTGACCATAGTTCCATAATACTATACTAAATAAATAAAACTGATATTGTCCAGGCGCGCTACAACGCACGCCGTTACAATAATATGAACCCAGCTTTACTTTTATCCATCGGCTTATTTTTATTTTGCATCTATCAATCCTGTATATTTGTATAAAGTTTACTATATGCAATTAAAAATCATTTTTGCAAAAAAAAAGAACAGATTTCTAAAGAAGAAACACTAAAAAGAGAAAAAATCCCTAACTTTCGAAAGTCGTGACTTTGTTTGAATGACTTTTTTACCGACTTCCCGACCGACCGAAAGTAATGGTTCATTTCCACTTTTTTTTTTGTAAAAATGTTTTATTTTATCCTTTTTAGTTGTGATATAGTTTAGAAATTGTTTTTAGTAGTGATATTTTTAGATTTGTGGTGGCTTGGTATAGGCATGTGATACGGAGGAATTAGGCAAACGTCGTGAAGAAAATTTTGAGTTTTTAAGTGGATAGAGGAGTAGAGGAATACAGAACCTTCTCCTTTTTTAGAAATCTGTAAACATTTTATACTTTCCGTATAAAATACCGCATTATTATTAGCCGTTTGTGTCCCACTGCAGGACAAAGGCCTCCCTACCCTCTTTCCACTCATCCCTATCCAGCGCTGTTGTTCGCCAATCCTTGTGGAAAGAGTCGAGTTCGTTCCGCCATCTCTCTTCACTCATCACTCTTCATACTAATTGTGTCAGCTAAATATCGCATTAGCTGACAAAGCTGAAGAGTCCCATTTTTTTTTCGACCCGTGTTTCTTAGGGCATGTGGTCCAGTTTGGTGGTCAATCACCACCTTCGGCACACAAATCGTAGTGACACCTACACGACTTGCATGTGTACTACATAGATCGCTAGCGAACAACAGGTTGTAGATGGCGCCACCACACATACTCTCCCTTTTCAATGAAAGATCATTTCACCTAGAAACACTGACCTGCCCCCGTATTCACAAACGCTCGGTTTCGATTTCGATTCGATAACTCGTATGTCTATCTTGTTTTGGCAATACGAAAGCAAGCGAGATAGACATACATACTTTCCGCGTTTGTGAATAAGGGGCCAGATGACCCAAATATAAAATCATAACCGTCTCAATATAGCACATTCTAAACGATACTAAGCCTTGGCGTGAGTTAATAATGTTTTGTTATGCTTTTAGCGATACGAGTGACAATGAAGACAAGACGATAGCGCGTAAAATGGCGGATGGGGCGGAAATAGTGAAAATGGAGGAAGATGATTCTATTAATCTGGATAAGAGCATGGTTCGTTCGGAAAAGTAAGAAAAATATTCAATAATAATCACAAAATATGCATTCCTTTTTTGTACGAGTATTTATTATTATTATTAAACAATATTTTATATTTACAGAAATATGGAAACTGAGACGCCGGTAATAAACAAAACTAAAGAAGATACTAAGGCTTCTACGTTAACAAGTTCTTCTAGAAAGCGTCGCCGTTCGGCGGCCGTGCTCGAGGAAGCAACCGTTACTATCATCGAATCTAGTGGCAGCAGCTGCAGTAGCAGTAGCACTTCCGAGAAACGAAGTAAACAACACGATCCTGAAGATGACAAGAAATCTGAAGAAAATGAACCAAGCAGTAGCAAGACTGATGAGAATCCCACAGCTGGCATATCTAACGAAGAAGCAACTGAAGCGACTCCATCCCAAACAAACGTAACGCCGCCCAGAGCAAAAGACACTGATCCAACAAGCAGTGCCGAGAAAGACCAACAAAGAGTCACTCCTATAAGAATAGCGCTAGTAACAAAAGAAAAACGTAAAACCAGAAATAGTTCCTCCTCTAAAGATACCACCGCTAAAATCATTACACCTAGTAGAAATAAGGATAAAGAAATTGAGAAGCCGATGCCGTTAAGACGGAAATCTACAAGATCTGAAAACAGAGATAAGACACCCTCTACAAAAACAGAAAAGGTCGAAAAACCTACGCCCAAAGCTGAAAAAACTCCGGCAAAAAAATCTGAAAAACCATCAACCTCAAATACAGAAAAAGTTGAGAAAACACCAAATTCGAAGGCTGAGAAAACACCTAATTCGAAGGCAGAAAAAGTTGAAAAGACACCAAGCAATAAATCTTCTAAAGAGGATCGCTCCAGGGATGAGAAAAGAAGAATTTCTAGAAGTAGCCGGTCAACTAACAGTACCAGTTCGACAAGGTCTACTGAAAGAACAGAAAATAAATCAGAAAAGACTTCTGATGGCTCTAAAACGAAAAGAAGAGGAAGCAACTCTTCAGCTAAAGAGAAAAACAAAGATCCAGATACCGATAAATCTATAATGGATAAGCAGATGTCTCCTAAATCAACCCCAGATATACTAAGTCCAAAATCGGTGAAAGATCGGTTGCAATTCGACGACGACACTACCCTAGCTGACTTAGCCCGTGAAACTAGTATATCAACTGAATCAAGTAACAATCGGGGCCTTCCATTCACTATCAGCTGTGTGCGAAGCTTGTCAACCATCCCTCAGCTCACCGGCGTGACTATCACTAAAACTACGACCAGTGCCAACACTATAGATATCACAGAAGAAACTAACTCCACTTCTACTACTACGGAGAACGTGACGACGACAACGGCGACGGTGACGACGCCGACGACGACTACGCAAGATGCGGTCGCACAGCTTCAGCGAATACGCACCGACACGGAATCGGTCGTAGGTAGGGTCGGCGTCCGCTCGTTCGCAAAGATGACGTCACCGGACAGACAAATCACTAACGACGTAGAAGTAGAAATTAAGGCTGAGCCTATCGAAATCGATGACGCTGATAGGCATATGGAGAAAATGGATCTCATGACCGCGTTCAGATTGCGGCCGGTTAATCCGCAGATGTTGCCAAATCCGCCGAAGAATTTGCGGGATGTTAGGATAAATAAGGTAGTGGTTACGCCGTTGAACGCCCGGAAGGTGTCGCCACCGATGACGGTTACAAAGACGCCTGAAGTTCGTCCTAGGGCCAAGAAAACGTTCCCTCAACCGAAGAAGCCGGATGAGGGTCGTTCGGAACTGAACAGTAAGAACTCGATGGTGTACATCCCGATACAGCCACCCATGACTCAGGCGCCCGTGCGACTGCCGCGCCCGCATATTAACGCCCTGCCTACTGTTACGTCTGTGGTCAGACCGCCCATCGTTTCTGTCGGTGAGTCTTTTTTATAATATTCACACTAGATACTGAAGAGCAGTCCATTTGCCACTGATAAATTTAATCTTTGCATTGTTACTTGTTTAAATTTTGATAATTTCTTGTGTTCGATTTTTGTGTTAAAATTTTACTGTACAACGCCTTATAAGATATAAAATCAGTTATGTTGAGCATATATTTTAAATAAATAATTCATATCTGTGTCTCAAGTTACTTTAAAAAAACTCAACAACCCTCCATTTTGTTCTAGCAAACAACCTAGTGAACACAGTAACAACGCCTCTAATGCAGCAGACGTCCTCTGCTACGAGCACGACCGCGGCCGTGACGACGAGCACGAGCATGGCGTACGTGCCCACCGTGCCCAACGGGCCGCTCGTGACGTCCGTCAACGGACAGTGGATGTTCAGCTTTCAGCCCGTCATGTCCGTTGGCATTGATGTGAGTACAACATGTATGCGCTTCGCCCATCATCGTCCATCTTCGGAAATACAGTCTTTTCACCGTTCGTTTACCGCTGGTTATTAACGAGGAGGCGCTAGGGTAGTCTGTTAAGTTCATTTAAGCCAATTAAATAACTTTTGCGCTCAAAATTGCAAAAACGTAAGAAAATTTTAATTCTCGAACTACCCCCTGGTGCTTTACCTTAAGTTGGCTAACCTGAATATGATTGATACCCTGTCGAACATATTTTACATTAATAACTCTTTTAAAACAAATTACTACAATGCTCAGGTAGGTATTACAGATTTTAATTTCAGAATCATTACTTGACCTCTTGAGCTTGACACTGGTTCAGAAAAGTTAAAAGTTTATCTGCAATTTATGTTCAACAGAACGCCGTGTCCCCTCCGATGGTGAATGGTATCACCGAGCGCGGCAGCCAGGCGGGCCCACCCGGTGCCGCGCTGACGGCCAGCATTGTGTCGGGGCTGCCGGCCTTGCCCGCGCCTGTTCCAGGCACCGGGCCGACCATTACTGTACTGAACAATAGAACGCAAACTGAAAATACGATTGGAGAGGTATGCCATTTCTTTATAAGTATGCTAATGACAAATTCCGACAAGGTTGCTCGAAGAAGATTCTTCATGCCGTCGGGGCCAATTCTCAACGCTCGTTATAGTTCAATTCGTCTTCAGACTTAGCAACAAACCGTCTTTGATGAATATATGCAGTTATGCACCTTTTAACTAAAAACTATGTCGTCATCATCAGCCGCCGCGACTCAAGCAGCGTCCGCTACTGAACCCGCTGGACCCCAACACGCCCATCAGCAACGTGCCGCCGCCCTCCACAGCAGGCCCAGTCACCGCTAAGCTCAACCAGAGCGCAGTCAAGGTAACTTCACGTCACAACACATTACATGCGACATTTGCGCATATACACCGTAATATGGCTGATGTCTGGATAAGAAATCGAAATTCCGTTTTGTCCGTCAGTCAGGTAATATAAAATAATATAGACGTATTTTTTGTTTTATCAACTTAACAAAAAATTACTTTGTTAAAACGCATTCAAGTTGGAGAGTGGGGGCTCACTACGTCACAACTAGGTATAAAATTTACTCAAGCGTAACGTCATGCGCCATAGTCCGGTTAAGCAGACAACAAACTTCTAGGTTGAACTGCGAGATGACATTCCCCAAAAAAAAAAACTTGATCTCTCAGTACTAAGGATATTGATCCTTCTTGAAGCCTTACTACTAAATCAGGACTGACGGATCATGTTGGTTTATGGGACATTACTCTGGGGTCTTTCCACTGACCAAGACTCTCCAGATAGTCGGCGCCACTTCTAAATGTATTGCAAAATTACATTTTGCCTTATAAGCTCCATGGAATAGGCTATTACCGAGTATTGCCATTCACAGTCTATCGTGTACAGCTGTTCAAAGAATTTGCAAAATATATTTTATGCACTGCGCGAAGATGACAAAAATTTCAAAACAGAACAGTACTTGTACTACTTGTGTGAAACTAATACCAAGCTAATCCACAATAGAGGCAAACCTATTTGTACTAAAACTCGAAACCATTGTTCCAGTTGTCAGATTTCTTCCGCACGTTGCTAGAGGACTCGCTGGAGAAGCTGGACGACCCGTGGTCGCAGCTGACGGCGCTGCGGCTGCAGTTGGAGCAAGACAATTGGAGACATCAGCAGGAGATGAAGGAGATCAAACATAACCACGGTATGTACTATGTAATGACATAATGATCTAGATCTCTTCAATATTCGTCTGAATAGGTTTCTTTGCTCCTACCTAGGCAGCATCATCGCTTCACATCAGGCGAGTTGCGGCCAAACCGATTTTGCAGCCAAATATATTTATAATTTAAAAAAATGTAGACATAAAATAAGTTACTGTTACTGAGAAAAACTGTACTTATCACTCGCGGCAAAGCAGTTTCTATTAGCGCAATTTTGAACTCAATTGTAATCAATTACAATATATCATCTTTACATGGTATAAAACGAAGTAATATTTCGTGTCTGTTTGTGTGACCTGTTTTGATGCGGTATATCACATCAATATTTATCTTATGGACCACATCAATATTTATCTAATATACCACAGAAATCTCGATATTTTGACATGCCGCCATTATGCCCTCGAAGGGAAGCAGAGTCGTTTGTAACATAATAAGACATAAATGCTCTGCATGGTGTCGGACGTAAAGAATAGCACCATCCCATATCTTCCCGTGGGTGTCGAAGAGGCGACTAAGGGATTAGTCAGATAACGGGCAGCAGCGTTCTCAGTGCTTTTTTTGAAACAACTTTACTGCGATCGCCAACGCGCCTGCCAAGCGTGGCGATTATGGCAAGGCCCCCCAAAATGTCAATGTGGCGACACTTGGGGCATGTCCTCATGTGTCATGGGGACGTCTTTTGGGCTGAAATGATGATTATGTAGACATAAAATTACCATGACGCTCGGAAGCAACTTATTATTTATTACGGATATAATATCGCGTAGTGATCTGTATTTGCTACCATCATCATCTTCCTGCCCTTGTCCCATGTTACTTGGGGTCGGCGCAACACGTTTTGTTTCTATCCATACTCTGTCAACCATCACGCTACCATTTACTCCTTTTTAGGGTTCCGTACCCAAGGGGTCAAACGGGACCCTATTACTGAGACTTCGCTGTCCGTCCGTCCGTCCGTCCGTCCGTCCGTCTGTCACCAGGCTGTATCTCATGAATCGTGATAGTTAGCCAGTTGAAATTTTCACAGATTATGTATTTCTGATGATGCTATAACAACAAATACTAAAAATAGAATAGAATAAATATTTAAGGGGGGCTCCCATACAAAAAAGTGATGTTTTTGCTCGTTTTTTTTATATAATACGGGTACGGAACCCTTCGTGCGCGAGTCCGACTCGCACTTGGCCGAATTTTAATTTTTCTTTCATATAATTCCTCACACAATCCATCCATCGTTTCCTCTCCCCCTCCATCCATCAACATCACTATTTTATTCACATGCGATTCGTTCTGTATTTTCTACAGTTCTTTTTAAATCCCATCAAGTATCGTTTCACTCTTCATTTCATTAATGCTACAAATTAACGGTAGGGACTGCGCATGTCAGCGCTTTTCACAGTAACGCGGCTAAAGTAAATATACGTTACAGATTTGACGGTTGCGGAGATGCGCGCATTGTTTGAGAAGGAGAAGCTGCGCGCCGTGAGCGAGGCGAGGCGGGCTGCGCAGATCGAAATTGACGCCGCCGTCAAAGTCGCCAAGTCAAAGCAATGGTAAGGAATGCTGAGTATACATGTACTTTCAGGGATGTTACATAGTTAAAGGAAAAGATAGCTCAATCTTTATCTGTTTTAGCAAAACTACTATTACAAACGACGATTTTGTTAGTAGGTACGTAGTTTGTGAAATATGTTTATTCATTTTTTGAATAGAAATGGCGCAGAAAGTATTTGGAAAGGGACAGATCTGGGTATTAAGGCGCCACTTGAGGGAGGCCTATGTCTAGTAGTATTTTATTATGTTTTTGCGCCATGAAACTGTTACAAAGGTTTATGCAGAAATAATACTCAAAAACCACTTGTAACTATAACTATTTCATATTTCACGCTATATTGAACCCAAGATATAAGACTAACAAGAAAATTTTACGGAATTTTGTAATACATATTACGTACATCATACAAGGATATCATGGCGCGCTTTTGGACGTTAATATGGGCTCTGTTTGTAAAAGATTGTGAAATTGTACCGTTAAATGCAGCGGTGACACCGCGGTATAGATTTTGGCTACACGCCGAGTGAGCTGACCTTCCTAATACACTGTCAGTAAACTGTAAATGGTGCGTGTTCCAGGTGTGCTAACTGCAGACAGGAGGCGCAGTTCTACTGCTGCTGGAACACGTCGTACTGCGACCTGCCGTGCCAGCGCGCGCACTGGACGCAGCACTTCTCGACCTGCCAGCAGCGCGACCAGGTAACATCGTGGTCTCAAACCAGCCCAGCAACAACACTCATAAGTTGGCAGACAAGTTCCACCCGCGGCCGAGTATAAGCCCTCGCGTTCTGTTTCCCTGGTCTGCGCGAGTGTCAACTACGCGAGTCATCGTTTATTTTGTTAAAATATTGTGAAATATATTAAATATCGTTCTCTGAGCCGATCTTTTGAGTGTTATTCACTCATCCAGCTTAGTATTAACACTTGTCTCCACAATGTTTTGGGTTGGTCGACGTCCACCGTCTCAAAATATATTATATCACCTAGTCATCTTATACATAATATGTCCCAATAAGATTGTCACGCTTTAGACGATCAGCCTGTATACACCAAATCTGACGTAATTTGTGAAGGAAAAGTCAGTACAATACATGACAAACAGTAATTTGAAAACCAGACAACTGCGAATGTTCAGTTCAAGCCTGTCATAAGCACCGTGTCACGATAACTTCAACTAGAAAGAAAATTTAGTCATTGGAAGCAATATGTGGTAAATGCACAAAACGAAATAATAATAATTTCAGAATGATAGCAATGGAGATCCGCCGATGTCACCGGAAAGCAGGTTACAACCTCAACCAGATTTAATGCCAGTAAGTTTATAATTATTTTATTTTACTCCTAACTCATGTCCAGTGTAGACGTGCTTCTTAAGCAAACATTGTATATTTGTATTAGTATTGACTTAGCAACGTAAAAGAAATAGGACGTCAATTTGAGTTTACATTTAATTCATGTGCTACTTGTATTTTGCATGAAATGTGCATGTGTCAAACGCACTTTAATTTTTTTACAGTTTTTTGTCGTTAGTCTTTATGAACTGGCTAAATTTAGAAAAAAAGTGATATTTTAATATGTATGACCAAATCGGACGACTTTTGATGCTGTACTTGCATAAAATCTAGATAATAGATTTATTGCCATTTTTTTCCAGTATTTGCCTTGCACACGGAGTAGTTGGTGCTACAATAGGCACACATATTTATTACACAGCCTGGGGTGTATTGTTGTTCCAAAAGGCACACATATTTATTACACAGCTGGGGTGTATTGGTGTTACAAAAGGCACACATATTTATTACACAGCTTGGGTGTGTTGGTGTTACAAAAGGCACACATATTTATTACACAGCTGGGGTGTATTAGTGTTACAAAAGGCACACATATTTATTACACAGCTGGGTGTGTTATTGTTACAAAAGGCACACATATTTATTACACAGCTGGGGTGTATTAGTGTTACAAAAAACACACATATTTATTACACAGCTGGGGTGTGTTATTGTTACAAACGGCACACATATTTATTACACAGCTGGGGTGTATTAGTGTTACAAAAGGCACACATATTTATTACACAGCTGGGGTGTGTTATTGTTACAAAAGGCACACATATTTATTACACAGCTGGGGTGTATTAGTGTTACAAAAGGCACACATATTTATTACACAGCTGGGGTGTGTTATTGTTACAAAAGGCACACATATTTATTACACAGCTGGGGTGTATTAGTGTTACAAAAGGCAGATATATTTATTACACTGCTGGGGTGTATTAGTGTTACAAAAGGCAGATATATTTATTACACATCGGGGGTGTATTGGTGTTACATAAGGCACATATGTTTATTACACAGTGGGGTTGTATTAGTGTTACAAAAGGCACACTTATTACACAGCTGGGGTGTATTAGTGTTACAAAAGGCACACATATTTATTACACAGCTGGGGTGCATCGGTGTTCCAAAAGGCACATATTTATTACACAGCTGGGGTGTGTTGGTGTTACAGAAAAGCACGTCTTCGCCGACCCTCACGGTCGGCGGCAAGGTCGCCCCGCCGCGCCCCTTCAACCCCGACCCACATAGCTCGCAGAAGGCGTCTATTATTGGTGCGTATACTATTAATATTGATGAAAGAAGAATAGTGATAAAGCATTCATTTTCCTTTCATAGACATTAACACTTCGCTCCTAAGTTCAAATAATCACTATAATCACAAGTCATCTATGGCTACATATAACGACTACTCGGTAGGCGGGTTGTGCGCACATAAACGAATTATTATGCCCATGGGCATGCCATTTAGGCCCATGGGCTCAGATACAATGTTAAGAAGAGTGAAGTACTGGTTTTCAAGGCAGGCACTAAAACTTACCCGATTGCACCACAGCTGAAACTTTGCGGAAGTCCCTTAAATCAAGTTACCTCTTTCAAGTATCTGGGCCACTGGGTTTCCGAAGACCTAAAAGACAGCCTGGATATTGAGCGTGAGCGCAGAGCGTTGTCTGTCCGCTGCAATATGTTGGCTCGTAGATTTGCAAAATGCTCGACTGACGTAAAAGCTACGCTGTTCTCGGCGTACTGTCAGTCGTTCTTTTTTTTTTTTTTTTTTTCTGGCTTCGCACGGTTTGTGCATTTAGCCAGTGTGTCAGTCGTTCTACACATGCAGTCTGTGGGTCAACTACACGCAGAGGGCATACAGCACTCTGCGCGTCCAGTATAACAACGCATTCAGGGTGTTGATGGGGTTGCCGCGCTACTGCAGTGCTTCCGGCATGTTCGCAGAAGCGGGCATAGATGGCTTTCACGCCATCATGCGCAAGCGATGCGCCTCCATCATGCGCAGGGTACGCGCCAGCCCCAACAGCATCCTGGGTACTATAGCGGACAGGTGGGACAGTGCCATATTGGGGCATTGGGTACGCCTACATGCCACTGTGGCGAATAATAAATAGTTGTTTTATTTTTCTGGTAGATGTAAGTACTAACAATAGTTTCTAAGTAGTGTGTTGTACTAACCAAATGGACTTGTGGTCTGAAATAAAAGAATTTTATTTTATTTTATTATTATTTTATTATTCAACCCATATGCTGGGTGCTTAGTACCGAAAGTATTAAAATAAATCCACGGAATACTGACGTATGCGACATCGCGATATCACAGAGTTATGACTGATATTGTATACTGACAACCCACCAAAATGTCGCAGACGCGTACGTATCAGATACAAAATCTGCGTGTTCATCCCTTTCAAACGAAGCATGAGGAACATTCCACCATTTTCTAAACCTTAAAAATCTTTTCCGTGAATCTTATTCATCATCGAGGTTAGGTGTAGAACGCGTTACCGAGGCCAATAGCTATGCTAACGCTGTCTCAACGCGACGTTGGTTTCGAAACAGTTATATCTACAAAACGCCAACCCTCACCAGATACACATTACCCGTAGCACTTACGAAAAGTTGTTCAATATGAATTTTCGGGCTTTAAATACTACTGCACCGCGAACGCGTCCGTAATTTGTAGCTAATCGATGGATCACATGCGCGCATGCGATGACATAAGACGAACCATTACTTTTCAATTTTGCACCAGCTATTACTTATTCATTATTTTACGACTGTTCACGGCGCAGCTAAAAGATTCGGTCATGATTGTAAATCAGGGTAACGTTCAAGATTGAAAAGGAATGTTTTATCTAATGTCACCCGCACCATCCTACGGCGAAAGGCCTATGGTTCCGACTGAATGATCTACAGTAATATCTCTCTGTGACTATAATGTATTGTTATATTATTTTATTGTGGTATGCATTTCAGTAAGCATGGTAGAAGACACAAGCGGCAACCAGACTATGAAATGCGTCGGCACGTACAAGCCGAACACGCCCACCCAGATTCAACCAATCATCATCAACAAACAAGTACGTGTATTTATTTAAAAATTCGATTATTGGCAGAACTCACGGTCTTTGTTTTTCGTGTGGTTACTGCCTAATCAGCCCCCGTATTCACAAACGCTCGGGTTCGATTTCGATTCGGAAAATCATATGTCTATCTCGCTCGCTTTCGTAATGTCAAAACAAGATAGACATACGAATTATCGAACCGAAATCGAATCCCAGCATTTGTGAATACAGGGGCTGGTGTCAGTTTTTATGCCGCCCATAGGCCTCTGACTTGACTTTACTTGCTGTCGAGAAATATCTCTCAGGCATGTTTGGCTAAAAAACTTTATGTTGAACCTGCTATTGGCCTAATCCTATTACAGTATACCAATCAAAGCTTTGTTTAATATTGTTACATCTTTCAATAGCTAATGAACAACGAAGAATCCTCGAACGCAAACAAGAAAGTGGTGGCATCATCGGGCGGGTACCTCATAGTGGGCGCGCCGAACAACACGTCCGTAGTGACGCCGAACAGGCGTACTCACACCATCCAGTACTACACCTGAGGCGGCACTGCTGACCTCGTGCTACGGTCGGGGCTGGCACGACCAGCACTCTAACCAGCCCATCAACCTAACAATGAGTAAGTGATGCCGTAGCAACAGGAGCAGAGTTCATACTACCATACTCCATTTATCATAACATTAGATAGAACACTCCTAAATGGGTCGAAGATATAGACATCTGTGGATCACACTTACCGACGCAGAATCAGCGTGAGCCGGTTAAAAATAGCTGAAGCGAATGGTCCGCTGCGGTATCGAGTCATGTAGTCCAAATTAAGACATGTATGCCGTCTATTGCTCGGTTCTCCCTTCAAGGAACTTATTGGAGTCATCATTTTTGACCATTTAAGTTCAAAATCGTTTGCTGTTGAAATTCTTGCTGGTAGCAAACTCGGTATTCCTGATTAAATAACTTATTTGTCTACTGTTATAATGAATGGTGTACAGGTTGTAAATATATATATCGCGCGCGGTCAACATTTTGATGTCACGTACAAATACAAAAGACATTTGTTGGCAATCAGTCGTAATACACGAAAATGTAATTTTAAACAGCAATAAGTACTGTTTTCAGTAAAAGTTATAGTTCATACGAATTTTGCAAACTGTTTTGTATGTGTTAGTTAGTCAAGTTGTTATTTTTCTTCCAAGTCAAAGGGAGTTGTAGTAGCCTTTTTGACTGGTAGTTATAATTTGATGTGATCTTCCATTGGTCGCTTTGGATCCCATATTCGCTCCATTCTTGAGGAGCGACACTATGGCCGGTCATGTAGATTGCAAAGTTAATATTTTTGACAAACCTATAGGTAACCCATCAACTGCCTCTAATACTAATTCAATTTATACATGAATCAATGTAATGGCTAAGTGTAGTAGTTGTTGATTGTGACTTTGATGCTGCGGTAACATTTCGCTGTTGTCTTCTGTACTTAGCAGTATACTGTAGATGTTACAGATAATTTCAGTAGGAATAGCTAAGCGCATACAACAAACAAGTAGATTCTCTGTGTGAATTTTGTGCTGCATGGTGTAAAATATCGAATGTTTATAAATTTCATGAAAATCACGATTAGCTTGTGCATAGGTACTGAAATAAATGTTAAAGTAGTCAGTCACACATTGTTAGCTACAACCAAAGCGTAGAAAACAATAGATACAAGCAGTTTTTTTTTAAACCAACTGTGTATGCGCTCAGCTGCCGTTTTTTAAATTAGTCTTTGGCTAGATATCTTTGGCTGGATCTTTGGCTTTGGTTATTTGATTTCAGTAAATTATAAAATTTAAAATAAAAATGTAAATAATAAACTAATTTTTATTGAGCTAGTCTCATTTGAGTCCTGTTTTAATAAAATATTAATTGTATAGCCGGATTAAACAGTTTATCAACACAGAAGTCATTGAAAGCAATAACAAATTGTAAAGAAGGATGTGAAATGAGTTTTTTATTAAAAATTTATGCAACAGATAACTGTTGTCTTTTGTTCTTTGAAATTTTGCATAGCGCGCCCACTAATGAGTAAAGCCGCGCCCACTAATGAGTAAAGCCTTATATTGTAGTAAGCACGTTTTATTAAATACTAAACATAATTTTAGGTTTTATTCTATAAAGAAATGTCGTAAGTTGAGCCTATTATTAAGCTCTAAAAAGGGTTTTAATAATATTATTTCAATCCTAATTTATGTAAATATTGTAAATTGATTGATTCATGATGTTTCGAATAATAAGTTGTTATGATACTGTGTATTATTATAGCAACAGTGCTACTGTTTAATGTGTCTTCAGAATTCTTTCATAGTTGTCACAATAGGGCAGGTGAATCCGATAACTCATGTTACTATACTTTTAATAGTACATTACTGCCGCGGTCTATAATGACTACTTTGCTGGTCGCGCTGATTATGGCCGACAGCGCAGCGTAGCGCAGCTCAAGGCCGACACAACGCGGTCAGCGTGCAGCACTTGATGGACGAGCTGAGATAAAGGCCGAGACCGTAGGTCGACGCCTTTACAGCGAGGACAGCAAGGGCTGCAAAGATGGCCAAGCTGAAAGGCCTAGAGCGTAGCTAGGCTAGCTCGAGGCAATCATAGCGAGACCAGCGAAGCAGTCATTGTGGGCCAAGGTTTGTATAGTGCTTTACTCAATAATGCAAGTACCTACCTAATCTAAATAAAACCAGCAAGTAATTTAAATAAAAAACGTATTAATTAAAATTTTCGCTGAACCGCGCTTTTGTTACATCTTTGTTTTTTTTTTTTCGAGCTATGGTAATTGGAACTATACAGCCTAATATGGAATAAAATCTTTTTGTACCTATCTCTATAGATACAAACAGCTGTGTTCTAAATAAAATCTTTTTGGATTTGATTTTTTAAAATGTTGAAACGTCAAAATAGCGGCCGGCAAAACATTGCCGGCCTGTTAGAGCGGCCAGCAAAACTTTGCCGGCCGCTCCTTGAAACAGAACGGCAAGGTCGACTTTGCTCAAACAAGGTTGTCAAAATAATGACCACATTACATGCATTTTTGAGTAAACTAATTTACGAGTCAAGGTCCGTGAATTATATAAACCTTGAATAGATATAGTGAGGAACTCGCCGCTTGTCTCATACTGAGAAAGATTTTGAGTTATCTGTCCTTATGAAATGCTCAAGATGATGATGTGAGCGTAATTTGAGTATTTGTGTTTGTGATACAGGTACGTACTCGGTACGGCATTCTACAGAGTGGCTCGTGAAATCTGTTTTTATGTCTTTAAATGTTTATCATTTATAAGCATCGGGTTTTTTTTAAATAGCACTCTTCCCATCATTTTTATATGAAATAGTTGTCTCTGTACTGTTTTAGCCAGTATCCTTTTTTAATAATCCTAGTTATTATGACCCATATAAACAACTAGGACGTATTGTTTACAATAATTTTAAGACTGTTAATGTTAAGTTCACTTTTAATGTGCATTTTAGTTGTTATTCTCTACCGATGTTATTAGGAACTAGTCTGTCAGAGGCGAAAGCTTCATCTATTTAATTGTGTTTTTATATATTATTATGTTTCTGACTATAAATGAGGCAATCCAAGCAAGCGAAGATTAAATACTAAGGTTTCATTAATCATTGGAGTAAAGTCACTTATGAAGAAAAAAAATTGCATTAATATCAATTTACGATACGCTTCGCAACTTGGATAGTGTCTTTCTGCAAGCAAACATGCAACTCAATACAATTACAAAGATCATATTTCATTAGATTAAACCTCTTTTCTGAGAACGGAAGTGCACGAGTGTCAAATGATGACGCTGTTGTAAATAGTAAGGTTACGTTACTATTAAGAGCTTTTAGTACATATGGTACCTACGAAACTGTTTCATTCAATAAATAAACGATGAAACCGATTTTATTCTTTTATTTGTTTGATCATTTCCTTTAGTAGTATGTGATATGTAGTATCTAATAGGAAATACCTAATTCAATTTCAGAATAACATGAAATATGCACCATTCAACAAAACAATTATACCTAAACACAAAAACAGAGACAAGTAGGTACCCAAACATTTTTACCTCATCTAAATGGCTAAACATGTAGATACGGATCTTCTAAGTAAGAAAGTATAATATAATTAATACGTTCTGTATAATTTTATATGTTTATTCATTTCTTTATCAAAATACATTTGTACCTATAGATATCTTATAAACAGCAATTTTGAAAATAATACAGAAATTGGACGCTCGACTCTCTGTTTATTGTCTTTCATTCGACATATTTAAGACGATGACGAAGTAAAGCGTCTGAACACAAATACATTAAGATAGACATGTTCGAAGATTTTTAAATCCACTTTTTCGCAAATATCTCAGAAACTAGACGGCCTAAGACAAAACTAATAAAATTTTAAGTTCAAATTTTCTTTGTCTAACAGCCAACGGTGTATTTGTATGATTTGGTTTAATGGAGGCCCTTTTATTGACCCAACCATGGCCTAATTATTGTTGGTTATTCGTATGAAGTTGTGTTGACATTATTTGTCACTGTTGTAGTAAGTTTCGAATGAACTTTTAGAGTTTTTCGTTTCATCATCAACCTCGTTTTGTCTTATATCGGTACCTACATTTATATTGCATGAAGCCGATTGTTGTATTGAAGTTCATACCCAAACATGGTTATTTATGCTGACTGATGATTTTACGCAATCCGCGATTTCTTTTTACATGAGTTTTACAATAAATTCTGAATTGAACTCGGGAAACGAAATCCTACGCTTCACAGTAAAAGATCGTTTCGAAAAAGTTTGTGGAGATACTTTCGGCTACACGTGTGCTCAAGTACCTGGATTTTGTTTCAATAGAAAAGCTGTTACGCACAGATGTTATTGTTATCATGAGCCCAGATGTCAATATTTTGTATTACCTACTGCTTTTTATTTAAAACAAAAGATTGTCCGTCGTCGATACCCATCAAACCATTTTTTGTAAGCAATAGGTTCGTTTCCCAATAGCCCTTACTTTTCTGGAAAAAAAATAATTTGAACGTTACATCATCATCTTCCTGCCCTTGTCCCATTCTACTTGGGGTCGGCGCAACACATTTTCTACTTCCGTTCTCCCCTGTCTTTTTAACCGACGAATAAATGAGGTTCTCATGTCGACGCGTATTTTTGTGACATAATGAGTTTGTACTTGGAAAGAATTTCATTTGTAAACGAAAACGTTATCGTGTTCCGTACGAATGCAGTTCTCACTCACACATAGGGTTGCCACCTTTTTTTGCAGATAAATTACCGACATTGATAAATGATGTAAATATTTTGCAAGTAGGTTTTTACAAACACTTTTACACGTCAAAAAATTGGTTAGTAAGAAAAAAACCGGCCAAGTGCGAGTCGGACTCGCACACGAAGGGTTCCGTACCATTATTTATAAAAACGAAAAAAAAGCTTTTTTGTATGGGAGCCCCCCTTAAATATTTATTTTTTTCTGTTTTTATTATTTGTTGTTATAGCGTCAACAGAAATACATAATCTGTAGAAATTTCAACTGGCTAACTATCACGGTTCATGAGATACAGCCTGGTGACAGACGGACGCACGGACGGACGGACGGACAGACGGACAGACGGACGGACGGACAGCGAAGTCTCAGTAATAGGGTCCCGTTTGACCCTTTGGGTACGGAACCCTAAAAAGGACACAGTATCTAAATAAAGTAAGTATAATTTCTTTTCTTAATTATTATGTTTGAAAACATATTTTTATTGCTCTTTGCAGTTTGTATCAAATTAGTATCTTACGACTAAAGTTTTCAAAATCCCAAAGAAATCAAATCATGCGAAATAAAGTATTTTCGTGTACTTTATTGTTCTCATAAAGTACCTATAAAGTACAATTATCTGAAATAACGTACAATACTTTATTGGAACGAAGTTCCTTATCGCGCGAAAGGGGGCTAGACGACACTTTTGCCATTGTTACAACAATTGCAAAAGTGTCGGCGGCGTCAGCCGTGCGGCGTACAAGGACAAGGACAGGGACAATTGCTATAGTTGTAAGCCGTGCAGCGTGTGCGTGTTTCTTCGTCTGTCTCTCTCTCATAGAAAGCAAGCCAGTTAAAAGGAACTTCGTTCCATCCGGGGGTCTCTTGATACCTCTCAAGTTTTTATAAGGTACGGGTGGCAACCCTACTCACATCGCTAACTCATCAAAAAGTAATATGATACCGTACGGCAAATCCGAGACGTTTAGTGCGAGTTCTCGACTGTGTTACAGGACCTACTTTTTGGTACGCGCGATGACTTTTAGCGTGACGAAATAGTTATTTGTGCAACAAGAGAGCAAAGCCTTTTTTTGCTGCGAGTGCTGATTTTGAATCCTGAGTGTGGCGACTGTGGCGAGGGATTCAAAGGCACGAGAAGCATAAAACTTTTCTCTCGTGTAACACACATAACTTTTCACTTCAGCAGCGAGAACACAAGAGATATAATAATAAACAGGAATAGATTGAAATAACTATTTATTGTGAATCAAAATAATTACTTAACATTGTTGGTAGGTAGAGGTACTGTTCTCGTCGCTAGTTGCACTCATATTTTACGATTATTTTAATATTTTTTAACTTATTCAACTCTTTACGCCAGCCACGAAATTTTATTCCTGCTCTTTTATTTAAATTATGGCGTGTTCGGAAATAGCACCCATGATATTTTATTATTCAAATTATATTCCGTAACATTATTTGAACTGGAAATAAATAGGTATTTACAGGTTAAATATTAGTTTTATTTGCAGTAAATACTTATTTTCGTTTAAATACAACAACAAGTTAAAAATTCAATAAAGACATAATTATCATTTTGCAAAATTTCTTTAGTTAATACGAAATTCCGAACGTGTTTGTCTTTGAGGTCGAATTCAAAATAGGAACTTCGAAAGGGCTGGTCTTTGTATCTCTCTCTTTCTAATGGCGGGAAAGAGATGGAGGGTGAATGTTTCGAATTGTATGATTAACCCAAGGCAGAATAAGATATTCGCGGCTTTATAAAAAAATAATTAAAAAGTTACTTTGTCTCACTCAGTGAGCAAAATCGCATTTTGCTCACTGATTTTAGGCAACAAAACCTACATGTTTGAGCTACTGAAGTGAAAAGGATATTATGGGTACATGACATTATTCTTTAGATGAGCTAACTGATGGGAGGAATAAATAAAGGTTTATTGCAGATTGATTCACTTTGTTCCGTATTATTGAAATCGTTTATTAATAGGCCATCTCCAACGTTTATAAAAACAATGATGTCGATTTGCCTTTTTGTAGGTTCTACCTCTTAAGTTTTCAAGTGTTTAGCTATGGTATGTGTTATACCATAACTCCTAACACTTAGCTTTATTAACAAATTGGGGCATGACATTGTTTTTATGTGGGACTATTAAAACAAAAGTATTCATATGAAATCACATTTAATCTCTTATCAATCTTGTCCTCTTATTATTAGCAATCAATTAAAAAAAAAACAAAAACTTCTATGTATCTTCAAAATAACAGGTCTTAAACAATATCATCAAACTTAAACTAAAACTGGTACATAGCCAGATTCCCATTTGAGGAATGAATAAACCTTATATCTATTATGTAATAACAACTATTGATGAATCAATAGGAATGTAAAAGGGCACACAATATACCTGTAGATAGGTATGTATTTGGCATACAAAATACTTGATGAAAATCTCATCCTTATATCTAATAATAATGATATTCAAAAGAAGTACCTAACAAAAAGTGTACTAACAACACAAATCAAAAGAAAGCAGAAAAAAAAATTAAGCTCTGTTAGCTTCTCTATCAAAAAAATTTAAGGGATGTTGAATATCAGCAAGGTGTTTTTATGATTTTTAACCATACATTGAGGCCCCTTCCCTGGCCAGTTGGTCTGCCATCTCATTACCATAGATTCCCTGATGTGCTGGCACAAACTGCCACCTCACAGAAACAAAGCGCATGGCATAGTCAAGCTGTTTGAAGTCTCTCTCATTCTTCACTGGTTGTCCTGATGCTAGCCTCCAGCCATTTTGTTTCCAACCTGAAATACACAGAAAAATAACTTATTAGATTATTTTGATAGATGCTGTTATTGGGGGACAAGGTTTTTGCATTGTTATCTTAAGTAATCAATATAATAAGTACAAATATTTGTGCAGGGTACTTTTAAGTAGGTAAGTACTACTTACTTACCCATCTAACATTTTTTATCAAAATTCAATTAAGAAAAACCTGAACAAATAATAATAAATTACCTGGCATCCATTTGGTTACAGCGTCGATGAGGAACCGGGAATCGGTGTTGATCTCTAGTTTGCGGATGCCATTGTCATTTGCTAGCTGTAAAGCCCAAGTAGCCGCCTGGATCTCGCCACTGTTGTTTGTGGGTCGGCCCCCTTTCACCGGTGCAGACACGTTCAAGGGATGATCATCACCCCAGAACACGCCGCAACCAGCTTGGGCTCCACTCATACCGTTTGAAGAACAGGCTCCATCAGTGAAAACTTTCACGAATCCGCCTTGGCTCATCATGTACGACATTTTGTTATAGATTGTTATTGCTAGATCACGTGATTATTTCTGGAGCAACACTATCGTGGATTAGTTGCGACAGAACTTCTGAACTCAACGAAGTCTTAAAGTAAACTGCGGATCTGCGATTTAACTTGAGAAGGGAACGGTCAGTCAGACGCCGGGCAAACAATAACAATACCTACGTCGGTCGGTCGGATTTCAAGTATTCTATGATTGTGTGTGTGCGTGTCCGTTTGCATACCATTGACGTTAGCCACCAATCAGGAGTAAGTATATATCGTGTGATGGCGTATTCCTCCAATAATAAGAGTTCTTTTCACCCATAAACAAAAAGATCTAAGCGGGGGTCAGTTGAACTGCGATCATTGGAGAAGAAGTATTTTGGCGGTAACCGGGAAAATACGGTACTAAATTTGACACTAATGGATGTATTGCCATTAGACTTATTCTTCATAATTTGCCTGTTCTAATACCGCCTGTCTTTTATATTGCGTGTCATGAACCGAAGTTGCTGAAGAACAGAAGAATGAAAGAAATGGAAGTGCCGTGCAACCACGCTGTAACCCGTTAACTTCAATTACTGAATAACCCAATTTATACGTAACATGTCATTAAACACGAGAGATTATTAGTATTAAGGCACGTCTAGACTTGCGCTCCAAACTTGCGGTTAGGGTTCGATGAAATGGTATGTGCTTTTTATGATGGCTAGGCAGTTTATTCGGAGCGGGAAAACGCTGTAGGTTTTTCTTCAGTGTCATTTTGCTTCATCATAATAAAATTATGGTATATAAAATGTAACGAAAGTGGCACATCTTGGGAACTAAAGTTTGATAATTTGCCAGTCACAATAAGTACCTATTCAACAATTTTATTAGTGAAGTCTGGAGCCCCTTGTATTTGGAATACAGATTTCGTCACTCGTTTAACTACCTACCTAAGTCTTTTGTACTTCAATATTGTTGCTTTATATTAAAACCCCAATAAACAAAACTGGTTCCAGAGGGGATCAAGGTTACGTAACGTAATTCATTTAAAATGCTAGGTAGGTATGTACTTATTGTTTGAATAGTAACTTGGCCTTGGCCATGTTTGCGTATTCCTATTCAGGTATTCATCAATACGGCCCGTCGGTCGGTCGGAGATAAATGAAATCATGAAATGGTTTAGTACCAGTAATTTAAGTCAGTCTGCACGACGTGGAACATATTTTGTGAGTTTTTTCGGAACTAATGTTTTGGGCTACTATGGTAGCGTGAACATTTGACTGTATTTTGTTTTGGGCTACCATAGTAGCGTGGACATTTCAGCGGTAGGTAGGTATGCCTCAATAATATTAGGTTAGGTTAGTACCGTGCAAATAAATATGAGAAATAAGGGCTTGTCCACATCGCCACGGCACGACGTCGTAAACGTAAAACGGACAAAACGGTGCGGTGTCGCGTTGCTGTGACGTGCTTATTTACGTTGCCGTGTCGTAAAAATGCACATCAAGATGCCGCAACGGAAGCGGACGTGGCTACGACGTCTTCGCACAGTTGATGCTTCATTTGTCGAACTATAATCATGCTGGCTGTATTATGGAGCTTTATGTTTCTTTAATTAATTTTGTATCGGTTGGTATCGGTCATTTCAATCATTTCGGTCCTTAGTTAGAAATATATTGCTATTTCCAAGGTTCATGAGTGAAAAATATACCGAAATTTTATAAGGCACGACAACGTCTAACGTTGCAGCGCCAAGACGTGCATTTTTACGAGACGGCAACGTAAATTACCACGTCACGTCAACGTGACGCACCGCGACACCGCACCGTTTCACGTTAACGACGTCGTGTCGTGGTGATGTGGACAAGCCCTAAGTGGGCCAGAACATGCTAGAAAGAAAAAAGTATGAAAATGAATCCATAGATATATTACCAATGAACTCTGTAGTATTTCAGTTATATTCAGTTCTTTGTCTTTCCTGATAACTTTTCTTGCGTAGTGCAGAAATTAATAATATATCATCTTATATTCATCCATAGGTATTACAATGCCTACAATATATAAAAATACGAAATACTAAAACTTTCGCAGTAAACTTCCGAGATACTTTTTAACATGATGAAAAGATAGAGTACGAGGAGGTAGAGGGCATACACACTGCACTGGGCAGAACACAGGCCAGTGCGCACAATATTTAATGATTTAAAAAATAGGGACGATCATAATAGTATTTTGAAAAAATAAATACAAATATTTGAGTAAGTATTTAAAAATGTACTTACAGAAAATTACATTTTGATACAATAATTACTGCTATAAAAGTTTCATGAGCTTGTAAACAATTTTATAAATTAGAAATGCACATCTCATTGGCATATTTGCCATTATTATAGTAGCAAGCATGATTGACAATATCAATATTTCACATGATCATGAACCAGTCATTTCATGTTTTACAAGGAAGATTAGTCTGAAGCAATAGATTAATACTGGTGACGTGTCCTACTACCTACCACAGGCACCAGTGATTCACAACCATGCAAATTACTTGTTTATGCCAATAAATAAATTTATTTATTTATTAATCAACTTTTAATGAAGGGTTTTATCGTTGTGGTTTTCCTCATTTATTGTACATCATAGCCCCAGCCTTTGCCAGCTCATCAGCCATCTCATTACCATGTATTCCTCTGTGTGCCTCCACATAATTCCATTTGATTTGTAACTTATGCTGTACACTATCTAAGTCTTTGAAGTCTTTTTCGTTTTTTACTGGCTCCCCTGATGCCAGCTTCCAACCTTTTCGTTTCCAACCTGAAAATATAATAAAACAATTGTCACAAGAGTTATGATAATTTTCATAATCTAATTGGTTAATTTGAGTAAAACTGCATTGTTTTTAGGTAAGCTATGCAATTTTCATTGGTTCCAGTATTACCAGGCATCCATTTGGTTACAGAATTGATGACAAACTTTGAATCTGTGTTGATTGAGAGTTTGTCAACTCCATTCTGAAGTGCAACCTTTATAGCTCTGGTGGCAGCTTGGATTTCTCCACAATTGTTGGTAGCTCGTCCAGACACCGGTTCACTGATGTTGAGGGGGTGGCCATCTCCCCAGTACACTCCGAGCCCAGCTCGCGCTCCACTCCTGCCATTTGCTGAACAGGCTCCATCAGTATACACCTGCACATATCCCTCATTATCCATTTCAAATTCTTCTCCACCACTTGTTTTCTGTCTCTTATTCTGTGGTGGGTCTATAAGAATGGTTTTCTTGGTACCCTTTTTAATTATTTTATCAACTCCTTTCTCATTTTTTTGCAGTCTTTTCTCTAAGTCATCCATTTGTTTTACTATTATTGTGTTCAAGTCGTCGGAATCGTCAGAGTTATCCTCATCAGAATCATCTTTTTCCCTCGCATAGCCAATACTAACTTCAGATTTCCTTTTGGGTTTTACTGAAACACTTTTAACTTGATTATTACTTGTAGTGGAATGAGTCCTTTTGAGGTAACTACTTGATGAGTTCGCCGTGAATTTGGGTTGGTTATTGGGTTTCTTTGACTTGGCACTAGTGCTTGGTGCACTTTCCGCACTGATGAAATCTTGAGCACTCGTAACAGAATCAAACTTCTTATATCTAGCACCAGGAAAACCTTTTACTTGAGCTTCACAATCAGGCCATGTCATAAATATTCCTGCAGTGCGACCTTTTGCTACGGCGTAAAAGGGCATTTTTGAAATGAATAGTGGCGCGCTGTACAAGATTTTAATACTTTTTCTAAGAACGTTAGAAGAAAATACCCTCAACAGTGACATTTATGTATTGTTTACATTTTTGACACCACACCGTTTGACAGCTGTTCATTGACAATTTTAGTGATGGCATACATACGATTTTATTTCTATTGACGGTGTAATCGACTATGGATTTCAAGTCGGTTTTCATTCATGTCTATCTGTCTGTCCGCTTTGTTCGTCTAAACAGGATCCGCATCAGGCGCACTTTTTTGCCATCATTAAGAGCTTTATCCGGTTGTTTTGTTAACTAACCTATATTAATCTCAATGTTTTGATATATCACCAGCGCCACATTGTACGCACGACGGCCAATCAAGCTGTACAAAACTATTTTATACGAATCTCTTATTGAACGGGAAATCAATACAAAACGAGGCTATGTTATACTGGCAATGTTTAGCTTGATGTGTCGCCTTGTGTACAACCAAGCTTGATGTTTTGACATACATAACATCACGCCTTTGATCGCTGAATAAGGGGCGGATGCCCCTTGGTCAACCGGTCCCATGTAATGGGGGGCGAGCCTATTGTCATATACCGGGTACAAATACAAAGTCCAAAACAATTACTGAGATAGTACTCTTTGCCCGAACTAGGAATCTTACCAAGGACTTCATGCTCAACAAACTGCTCTATATTGCTGATGAGAACGAACGCGCAGAACGGTTTCTGTTAGGAGACACAGGAACGGGGTAACATACTTACCTACAAGGATGTAGTGTCACTGACTCTGGCAGGGCCACCATCACGGATTTTAATTTTGAAAACACAAAAAAATTGTCGCTAATTTGTCGAAATTTGTCGCCAAATATCAGAATTTGTCGGTCACTGGTTCAAAAGATATAAGGGTTTATAGGTGGCCGATCTGGAGAGAGTCTCCCCAGCAGGGCCACATTTATATCTCAAAAACTATGGCACCTAGCGAAGATCTGTTTTCTCCCATATTTTGTCGCCAATTAGTCGGAATCAGTCGCCAAATACCAGAATATGTCGGTCACTGGTTCAAAAGATATAAGGGTTTATAGGTGGCCGATCTGGAGAAAGTCTCCCCAGCAGGGCCACATTTATATCTCTAAAACTAGGGCACCTAGCGAAGATCTGTTTTCTCACATATTTTGTCGCCAATTCGTCGCAATTTGTCGCCAAGTCATAGATTTAATCGGGTCTTAGTCTAGGAGATATAATGAGTTCAATTAGTAAGGTATAGTCCAAGAGCTAGATCGAAAAGTTCACGAAAAATTACCAAGAAAAAAGAAATCTATTAATATGTGTAATATACTTCTACTTTTATCGGTCTAAAGTCCATAGAAATGTCCGAGAGAGATAAATTCTTAATTAAATTCATGTTTTTATGTTTTAAATTGCTAGGTTAGAGTGGCTTAAACTTCTTTGAAAACATTAAACCTTGCTCTTGGTCTATTTGGTGTCAAGATGTACAGTCGCATGCAACTGTTTTACCAGTTTGCAATGTTAAGCTCTGAGTAACGTTAGAATAATAAAAAAAATACCGTTCCTTTAGTAAAATGTTTAAAATACTTAAACGTTGAAAACGTATTGTCAATTGTTATCAAATTTTATTATATCTAGCTCTTTTCTCCGTTTTTGTATTTTCGGAATACCTAGAGATAACAATACTCGAGTTCGTAACTATTCATAATAAGTTCCACTTTAATTAAACTGGCTGACTTAAACTTACGTGACGGGCAACTCGTTCTAAGCAGCTCGTCTGTACAAGCGCATCTATCTCTTTCTTACTTACCGTAAATGAAACGGAGCGCAGCAATCTATCTGCCTGCGACTAAGTGGTAAGTGCACATTGTGTAAGATAAATAATTACGTATATTTATTGTAGATTTGTTTATAGGTAATGAATACAGCTTCCCTATGATGGGTTGAAATTATAGAATAAGTTTATATTTATTTAATTCGAAACAAACATTCCTCCATAAGACGTCATACATACTGTCTAGAAACTACATAAAGTATTTTGTACTCGCTTGTACCACTGTATGGGGAAATTGAATTCTTTAATATCTTTTTAATTACACACCGACTAAATCTGTAACTTGGCGACAAATTACGACGAATTGGCGACAAAATATGGGAGAAAACAGATCTTCGCTAGGTGCCCTAGTTTTAGAGATATAAATGTGGCCCTGCTGGGGAGACTCTTTCCAGATCGGCCACCTATAAACCCTTATATCTTTTGAACCAGTGACCGACAAATTCTGATATTTGGCGACAAATTTCGACTAATTAGCGACAATTTTTTTGTGTTTTCAAAATTAAGATCCTTGATGGTGGCCCTGCCAGAGTCAGTGACACAAGGATGTAGGAGTAACTCTAAAATCGATTAAATCATCGCATTAAGCACTAAGGGTTTCGACATAACAAAGAAATATTACATAATTATTCTCTCAGGCGTGCCACTGCAATCTGCACGCTCGACGAATCGGCAAATAATCATTCAAACATCTCCTCAGGCAGGGATGAACCCCAGAACCGGTTGTTAAAATGCTGTTTAATTTTGCCTATTGTGTGGATGACTCTACAAGGAAATGAAAAAAAAGTCAATATTAAATACAGTTATGTACTTTATTAGGAGACTTAACAATAGGTCTGTCATCGTTTATTAAATGTTAACACACCATTTTCTTTGTCACCACTAATGTCTGTAAAAAATCTTATACTTATTTAAACAATGATTCATTGTGATTAATCTCGCGGCACTAAGTTACTCAACTAATTTGTTAATGACAGTCTACAACTGTGCATTATATTGACAATAGTGAAATTACGATTAATATTTCGTCTAAAAAATTTAAATATACTTATGCAAACTAAAATATTTTAGACCGGTACCGATAAATATAAAAACGAAATATCGTACCTACCTATTTTAAATAAGGAAATCTTAATTAATTTATAGTGTTACAAGTTTGTAGGCTCTACATAGTTCACTAAAAGATGAACCTAATTTTAATTATTAGGCTTCTTAGGAACGTGCCTTTTTTTATTCCATTCGTACCAAATGCATACATTCCATAGATTTGAAAGATAAATTTTTCAAATGCAGTTATTATTATTTTAATGATGAATACGTGAGAGGTAAATTATTTCTTTAAAACATATTGCATGTGAAGTTAGACTCCTTAAGTACTAACATTGCAAGTTTTAAATATTGCAGTATTTGTTGCAAACACATTGAAAACAAAATGGCACTATTACGAAAAATGGCTGAGATGTTCAGATACAAAGTATTCAGATTCACGTCATTGTAATATGATAAAACATTTAATAAGTTTACCCGATTATTGATTGAAACACTTATAACAAGAATACTCACTTCATATAACAACTAGTTACAAAAGAATACTACAGTCAATCTCTTACTGAAAAAAATTACCATAAAAAACCGGTAACTTAGGTATGCAGGCCTAACCTAAATTAATTAACTAAATTATTCCAACTTTAAAACAGCTTACCTCAAAACTGGTATTTAGAACATACCTCAATAAAATTATTCTAATTTAAACAGTACACAACATATTAATAAAATTTGTTAAAAATGTGAACAATCGTTTTGGTTAATACTTGGTAAAATTAGTTCAATTGAGGATTGTAAATAGAAATGATTTACATTTTATGGAAATGACTAGTCTTAATATTAAATGAAGCTATAGGATAGGTAGGTACGGGTGAGTTCGGTGATCTCATGTTGCGGTATTATTCGTGATAAAAGTCATAAATGAGGCACAATTTTTACATGACTGTATAATATACAAGTCACACATCAAGTTTTTGAAACTACACACTTGAAAACAATGGGATTTAAAATCGTAACTAACATTAGAATAATATAATTAAATTCTCATAATTATAACTTAGCAATTTATTATATCGAGAAAATAATAACTGAAATATAAAATCCATGAATAATAAAACTCAGTACTTTAGGCGATTATAAAATCTAACAACCGATTCTTTGGCTGTGACAAACTTGTGGGATTGAAGATTTGAATAAATTGCTTGGAAGTGGTAGACCGTCAGTTGGCTTGTTACAGCACCTGTAGACTAGAGTATAACGTAATCTACCTAGCATTACCTAGAAGCTTTTTATTTATACAGCTGCCTTCGCTATTTTACCACGTCCTTTATTATGTCGATACA
This sequence comes from Cerastis rubricosa, assembly GCA_949152445.1. NCBI lineage: Eukaryota > Metazoa > Arthropoda > Insecta > Lepidoptera > Noctuidae > Cerastis > Cerastis rubricosa. Next base: position 10,055,684 of record OX424526.1, on the reverse strand, counting down.
AACTCCTCCTTTTTACGAACATCCATACACTCGCTTCAACAGGCATTGTCAAATACCAAATTAATATTTAATAAACAGTTTAAAAGACAAATTTCATTCAAGTTTCGAATTTGATCGAATAAAACAATTCCTTAACTCCACAAATGACTCCGACACACAGGTAAGAGCGACGCCTCTCATCTGATATCAACAGTTTAATAATTTTACTAAAATTACTGTAATACATTTACACTAGCTTCAATGCTCTCCCAGAAAAGAGCTCACAACAATACAATCTTGTTACACACGGTCACTTACACAACACATCACGTTATATGAATATCTTCGAAAAAAGAAGGTAGATGCAGGGTAGGAGTCAACCCCTTATCAAAAATATTTCTATCTACTATTCTAAATTAATCTGTGCGTGTTTATTATACTGACTTTTGTAATGATAAATAAATAAATAAAGCTTTATGGACGACTGATTTCCAATGACAGTGTGATTCTGTTATCAATTTGAATTTTATGATTATTATAAATTTAATACGACCTGGATGGAGGAATGATATGATATGTAATTAATTTTAGGTGACGAATACATTATAGATAACATGATCAGAATTTAGTTAAATAAATAATTAGAATTCAAAACACATACTCCTGCGCAAACAAAAATACCATTGTTTGATATGGTTAATTTGAGACGTAAATTATAATTATACATACATAAATAATACGCTATCAAAATGCTGAAACTAGTCTATGCGATACTAACACAAGGTTCCATACAAAGAACAGTTTTCTTGAGTTCAAGGATAATGCACTTTTTGTTCTAATCCACTAATCGACTAACAATGTCCGAACGCGGAATCGTCTAAACTCGCTACACTGACACAAGGCACGTATCGACCACTAGGATACGCTGAAAAAATATTTCTCTGTTTCGATTAACAGCTGATACAATATTACACACTATTCTAATTTGATATCAGGTAAGGTAGGTAATCTAACGTTTTCACGAATTGCACGTTCATCGTGTAATCTTTGGTGTTCACTGAAATAAAACCGTTGCATAATTATTGCATATGGCAACATCACTGGGTTCGCGTGTCCTAAATGGAACATTCGTCGCTGTCGCGCGCGTAGTCGTCGTCCTCCTCGTCCTGTCGCGCGGGTTTCTTCTTCACTTTGCTGGAGACGACGCCCGTGTTCACTTTACTGAACAGGCTGGTACGGTTCAGTCTGGAGGTCTCCCTCTGCGGGCTCAGTCGCTCCGCCACGGCGCGCTCGTAGTTGTCGGAGATCTTGTTGACTCCGTTGACGGGGCTCGTGACGGGCGACTTTGGTTTGACAGGCGACGTGACCGTCTTGTTGGGTTCGCCGGTCTTGTCGAAGAGTGCACCGCTGGTGGCGGCGGTGTAGGAAGGCGGGTCCTTCGCGCGCGCGCCGCCTGAACCCAGGAGCTGCGAGTACAGGAAGCTGTTGTTGCCGAAGCCCGCGTATCGGTTGTCCATCTTGCCGTTGACCATCATGAGGCTGACGGGCTTCTCGGGCGGCACTGGCTTCTCCGGGAGCTTTTTGTCAGAGAGACCGTTCTTAGTGGGAGGGTTGGCGGTGTTGGCCCAGCGGTCGCCGCCGATGGAGTAGATGGAGCTGAGGTTGACGTAGCCGGCGCCGTGCGGGCCCGGGCCGGCGGGGCCGGGCGGCGCGGCTAGTCCCGCGGGCCCGGCGGGGCCGGGGGCCCCGGGCCGCACGCGCACCGCGGGCCCGCACTCGCTCAGCGTGGACTCCTCGACGCTGGAGTCTTCGATAACGTCTGTGTTGGTGATGTCGTCTAGGTTTGGCGATAAACAGTCCTCGTCCGTCTCATCGTACGAGCTGAAACATCAAACCACATGTTAGTGACATGCGACGCCGCTCGATGCGACTGTCAGTCGAACTCGTATGTACTGAATGCAAGTGAAAAGTTCATCTTTGTTAGTTTCGCTCCATGCGTTGCTGAGTGTCGGTATTATTGACAAACAAAAGCTCAAAATGTTCAATTGTGTACGGAGTGGGCAGGGATTACATATTTACAGGAATAATAATATGTATTTCATCAGTAAGGCAGACAAAGACTTTCAAGCAAAATCAACAGCAATGAATTCTGGGAGAGGAGATTTAGAAGTTTCTTTCGATAGGTATATCTTTGGTTTAATGTGATTACATTTGAGTGCAATGTTCATTCGTATAAGCGACAAATCGTAAATGAGCAAAATGCAAAATGGAGGGCCGCACAACGCCAAGCTGAGTGTGACGCGCCGTATGACGCGCTCGGCTCGGGCTCGGCGCAACATGGCCGGTGCACAAAGTATCACAAGACATACACGGCAAATCACCAACACAGTCTTACCCTAGCATAGCCAGATCTGTCTTCCTCCCTGATGAAAGAAATTACAATATATAATGATCGAAAGAAAAATATATAAGTACCAGAATATATACATACATATAACATAGATAAATATAATAACAGAAATTAAACTACTATATGAGTCTAATATCTTGTGATGTGTTAAAATGATGTCATTGTACAGGTAGGAAATATTATCGTTTGCATTCAGAACATATCGCAGAAGATATCTAAGTATATTATTGTTACAAGAAGATCAGGGGGGCCTGAAAAGGCCGCTTTAGCAGAATCATGATAGGATGATAACATAACTCACGTTACAATTCGTAAAATGATCACAAAGTTATAAATCAAAAATTAACACTGCGTCTGCGACCATTTTACGAATTGTAACGTCATTCGTAATTATTATGATTCTGCTAAAGCGGCCTATAAAGGCCCCCAGTAATTGTAAGTAACGAGGGAATGTGCGGGGCCTACAATACACAGTCGTGATCAAGTGCCGCCCAATGCTTCAAAATGCTTGATGTTTCTAGTTTATTCTAGTGCGAGAATCAGATGGGCTCAAGACATGTCTAATCTATAGTCTACTTTACCACCGAGTGACAAATTATTTATTTGTACAAGCCGAATCCATTCAGCCCACTAGCTCTGCACAACTCTAAGAATCGATTTATACACTTCTTTTTCTCTGCCTCTTTCATTATGCTATATAACTGCCTGTTTATGGTAAGAAACAAACATAATTATTGCATGTGTTCTATTATTAAAAATATAAATATTAATATAATAGTGATGGCTGGTGGTAAGACTGGTGCTTACATTTGGTCTTGTGCGTCGCTGCCTCCCTCTTCGGCGACCAGCAGCTCATACTCTTCGGCTGCGAATCTGTCCCATTCTGACATCTGAAACATACAAAATATAACAAGTGGTGGGTGTGCTAGATAGATCTGACTTTCACATCTTCAGTTAACTAATTTCATTGCGAGAAGTAAAAAAGGTGTCAAAAAAGACAAAAGTTAATGAAAAAAACACCTATCGCTATAGCTTTTGTTGTGTTTAGATGTAAGTTCATGCTCTCAACCATATGGCGGCAGTGAAAAATTTTCTGGCGTGTTTGAAGCTACTTAACACGTATTAGAAAAAAATCTAAAACTCGTAACATGGCGTCAGCCGATTGAATAGACCTTCAGAAACCAGTTGTAGTGGTACAAGTAGTTTAAGGGACCAGTTGGCTGCATTAGATTAGTCTCCAAAAGCCGAGATACTTCCCACAACACTTGCGAAAACTCGCATAAAGGCCAATCTTCCTTCTAGCGACTAAAACATAAATGTTTAGAATAGAAATGCTAAAAAACTGATCAGAATCCTCACCTCACAATCTGAATCCCGCTGGGTAGCGAAAGGATCCCTCTGCTCATGGTCCAGATACTTCTCCAGGTTGAAGAAGGTGTCGAAGAAAATGGGCGTGAGCTTGCAGCGCTTCAGGTCCGACAGCGTCACCTTGCCGTCTGTCGCCGGGTGTACCATGTCCAGCATCTGTGGGGGAGGGGGACTTGTATCTGAGATTTGTGAAGCGGTGATGTTTGGTGAAGTTGGTATTTTCGTAGCGGAATTCTGTTGAAAGTGTTTTTCAATTGTAAGTTTTGTTAGACAGATATAATGAGGAAGGATGAAACGCATGTGAATAAAATAGTGATAAATATGGAAAAGGTTGATTAAAGTAAGAGGGAGCGGAAGACCACAGAAAAGATGGATGGATGGTGTGAGGAATGTTAAGAAAGAGTAAGAAGTAAATGATGTCGTGACTGGGGAGAATCCAAGAAGAAACTGTGTTGCGTCGACCCCATGTAGATTGGGACATGTGCAGGAAGATGATTAAACAGAATTTATATGAACTTTTGTGAGGACAAGGGGTGCAATCACGAGAAGTTCATGATTATTGTTATTTATTTTCTTGGTTTTATTTATTTGGTTCTGTATGGTGTCGGACGTAAAGAATAGCACCATCCCATATCTTCCCGTGGGTGTCGTAAGAGGCGACTAAGGCATTTGCCAGAGAATGGGCAGTAGCGTTCTCTGTGCTTTTGTAACAACCGTACTGCGATCGCCAACCCACCTGCCAAGCGTAGTAATTATGGCAACACCCCCCAAAATGTGAAACTTGGGGGAGGCCCATGTCCAGCAGTGGACGTCTTTTTGGCTGAAATGATGATGATGATGATTTTCTTGGCATTAAAGGATAGTCATCTTTCAACAGTCGATCTAGCAACTTCACCATGAAGCACCATATTTTGTATAACCTTTAGTCGGGCAAGACCTGTCTGAGGTAGTCTTTTGGGAAACACCGTCGTCATCACGCCAGCGTCTCTTAAGCAAGCGTGCTGATGACCGGGTGGTGAGGGCCGGGTGCAAGCATACACTGCGTGTTGATCTATAAATATCTTGACTTGACTAGAATAATTTTTATGGAGAGCTTATGCACTACATCTACGTCTCGAGCTTGATTTTTCATGAAAATCTTGTATGAGATTTGGTTTCTATGCGTTGTGAGATTTATGGATTGTATACGGACTATTTGGAATGGGAGGCTACAGTTTCTGCATAGCATCCTCTGCTTTTGCAGTTCCTTCAAAATGACAATGATATTTGGAGTAACTGAAAAAGCCTTCATTGTCGTCCCGATCCTTGACAATTCAAAAACGCATGTAACTAGTTATTTGAAATAATGCATTGAATTTTAGATTATGCAATTTGAAGAATGGCGGGTTAGAAAAAAAGTCTTGTGCTGATTTTTTGTGCTTGCATCCTACGGAGAATTGTGTCAATTGTGAAGCATAGCAATCAGAAGCCGACCTCAGCATAGCTGGGAATAGGCTAGGCAGATGATGATGTGAAGCATAGCTATCAGAACTCACTTGACACAGGCAGTCGTTGAAGGGCAGCGTCTCGATGCCGATGGCCTCCATCCGCTGCATCTGTTCCTCGTAGAAGTACTCCAGCTCGTACATCGAGATGAAGCCGTCACCGTCCACGTCCATGCATCTGAAGGATAACACGACGTGTCTTAAAAATATGGTCTGATAGGAGTTGCGTAATAGGTATTGGAATAACAAACACGCTTAGAACATTTTATATTCTTGGCAGGAGCATATTCAAAGCTAGGTTCCCATTTAAACTCATCTTGGAGCATTTTGGGGTTCTGAACTTTATGAACTATGACTACTATAATGACTCATGAGTTATTTGCGTTGCAACTTACGTGGAATAGGTTGCACTTGCAGTGGATCCACATCTTAGACAGTGGCCTAGTCACCGATTAAACCTACCTGGTAGCCTACCATGACGTCTTAAAGCAGTATTGTTATAATCATATTCCAGAGTGGGAAAGATCCGGCGCTAAATATCCACTATAGCTCCGTCTCTTTCCAGCACTGGAGTGACATTTTAAACAATACTGCTTTAAGATGTCATGGGAACCTCCTGGCAACACACCACTCCATAATACATACCTGGACCAATACTCGATGGCCGTAGTAAGTGACTTGTCCTCCTCAGCCAATAGGAACTACACGAACTCGGTGTTTGACATGCTAGGCTCCCCGTTCGGTGTAACACGGTTCTGGTTGATATTGCCCCCTATACACCATTGCATGGCTTCCACTGGCCCATTACACACAACTGGCTGGTACATACCTGAACCAATACTCGATGGCCGTAGGATGCGTTTTGTCCTCCTCAGCTAACAGGAACCACACGAACTCCGTGTATGACATGCGAGGCTCCCCGTCCGGTGTGACGCGGTTCTGGTTGCCGCGCGTCACGCAACCGGAGAGCACTCGCTCGATCATGCGGCTTGATAGGGCTGCAGTAGAGGGATTATTGAACATGAATTTTAAGGTGACATATCTGTTTATTTTAATGAGGAGCTCGTGGCTACATAATAACAGCCGCACGAGTCGATCTTTAAGATTAAGCCGTGCTTGCCGAGGTTGGTCCGTGGATGGGTGACCATGCTTACATACCGAGTTTCCTCCGTACCTCGGAAAGCACGTTAAGTCGTTGATCCCGGGTGACAGTCGTTACGAGCAGTCAGAAGCCAAAAGTCTGTCATTCAGTCTTAAAATACCAAGGGGTATCATATTACCCAGTTACTGGGTTGTGGAGGTCAGAAAGGTAGTAGCTCCGTGTAAAATACTGGAACTCAGCAGCATCCGGTTAAACTGGAAGCCGACCCCAATATAGTTTGGGACAAGGCTAGGCATATATCTGTTTATTATAAAGAGGGTTTTATTTTAGGTAAAATACCCCTAAACATGGAATAGTCCAAGAATGAATTACATCTGTAGCAGTTACTAGGTAATCTATACCAATACCAATATTATAAAGCTGAAGAGAGACGAGTTTGTTTGTTTGCTTAAACATGGACGCGCTAATCTCAGGAACTACTGGTCCGATTTGAATTCTTTCACTGTTAGATAGCCCATTTATCGAGAAAGGCTATAGCCAAGTAAAAAAATTACGAAAACGGGGAAAATGTGACGCAGGCGAAGTTGCGCGGGACAGCTATTGTTACTATAATTAGAATTTGTTTTTGTTTTAAGATACTGGCGATTAAGTTTAAAAAGATCTTCCACAAGTACGAAGAAGCTGGAGATGAATTCGATACGCAGGAACTGCTGTCAAATAAAGATTGAACTCACTAATCAAAAAGTGGAATTTTAATTAAATTTATTAAAACGCTATTTTAATAAATAACTGTTCTTAAATCACTGTTGTGTGTTAAAGAAATATGTTGTTTCTTTTTTGAAAAATAGATCGAGTTTTGAAACGTAACATAAAAGTAAATAAACAACATAACAAGTTCAAAACACCGTTTAATATTCTCCAAAGGCATACGCAAAAACGCATAGCACTCTTTGTTTAGTCAAAAGAAACCATATTCCCCCAAGACTTTCTTCAACAAATAAAACTTTATAATGTAACATGACAGGAACTTTGGATGTCTTCCGCGAAACAAAAGTTGATAAGTTACTGCGTGAACGATTATTCGGGGTTTGAAGGCTTTGAAGCCATGTTTTTATTTTGAATGGAAAAAAAGTCGACAGTAAAGTATATTACGGCTGATATTTTCAGCAAGACCTACCTATAAGTACGAGTCCTTCTAGTATAATATGAGTATTAAGTACGATTCCTCCTAGTATTTTCATGAGTAAAGTGACAGCGAACTGATGGCGAATATAAATGTAAACATTTTCGCTCTGTAGGTACCGATAGCTATGGAAGCGACAGTTGATGCAAATCGGAGCATGTTTCTCAATAGCTGCCAAGGCGCCAGGACACACCACCAAACATACTTCCCTAGAATCCTTTTTTGGCGCTAAAGAATTCATTAAATTAATTATTAAATAATAATAGATAAGATTCTGTATGGTGTCGGACGTAAAGAATAGCACCATCCCATATCTTCCCGTGGGTGTCGTAAGAGGCGACTAAGGGACTTGCCAGAAAATGGGCAGCAGTTCTCTGTGCTTTTGTAACAACCGTACTGCGATCGCCAACCCGCCTGCCAAGCATGGCGATTATGGCAAAACCCCCCTTATGTCAATGTGGCTTTGGGGGAGGCCTATCTCCAGCAGTGGACTTCTTTCGGCTGAAATGATGATGATGATGAATAGATAAGAATGGTAAAAAAACGAGACCCCCTTTTATAAAAGAAGAATAAAATTCAATTAGCTTACCATGGTCATTGTGCCTCGCCAGGTCGTGTTTGTCTATGAAGAGGTCGTGGTCTCTGTCCAGCTCCCAGAATTTACAATAGATGACGTAGAAATGTTCATAACTGAAATGTAAAAAAGTTTAACAAGTTAGAACCAATGATATTATGAAGAAACTTTGCGGAAGATGCAGATCGAGAAACTTTTATTGGTCTTTTAGGAGTAGGTACTTAAACCAAAGTAGGTATAAAAATGTCCCTAATGATTTGAAGCAAAATGCTGCAAAGGATTATTTTCTTTGCAATTATAAAGAAGTGTTTGCACTTCCTTCAACTTCGTCTAGCTTAAAGCTGCCAAAACGCTCTATAAGGTCTTCAATAAAGATATTTATGAAGTATATTTTTACCTAAAATATTGTGTAACTTGATTAATGTCTTCTTCGTCTTCTAACAGCTGTATCACCTGCAGGAGGTTCGATCTTCTCAGCTCGGGGATCGATATTCTGCCGGACCAAGTTCGGTTCACGCAATAAAATATCCTAGCGATCACCTGGAAAATCAAGGGTTTACAGTATTAGATATATGCTTATACAAACCTACCTATATTCATGTAGGTAATAGGACTCGACTGTTCTTTATTTCAAGACAATTTCGAATGTGATGTTAAAGAATGTTTTATGAATGTTTTTAATACATAAAAGTTCGGTTTTTTTAATCTTATATTTCACACAATAGAACTACTTATTTTAATCTTATTTTTAAGGTTTCAATAATCTTCTTATAGTTATTTCCTATCGTGGTAATTAACCTTTCGTGAAAACAAACAGCCAAAAACCAAAAAAAAACGAAAGTCATCGATCAGAACAACTGCGAAAGCTGACCCAAGTGACCAGTAATAGCTAAGGTGGAGGAAAAACTGGGCAGAACAAATATTTTCAGGTAAAAGTGGGCAGGTATAAAATAAATACGCGGTCCGCTTCCCCTAATGTGTGTGTATCTTTTAGTATGCACCGCGAAATTTCCCAAAGGGCTGAGTTACCGATGTGGGCCACTCCAATATGTTAGCAGCTTCCGGGTATTCTCGACTTGTGTAACAGAAAACGCGTAAAATATAGTAACGGTGGAAACAACTGTTTGTAAGGTGCATTGGATTTAAATGTCCGTATCGTATCCGACATTTGAGATTTTCACCTTAAACAGTTCGCAAAAGCGCATAGGCTCAAAAACCGTAACAGTTTTTTAAAGTGTGTGTCTCCGCTCACTGGCGAACGCTTTAAAGAAAGAAAACCTCAAGCTGTGGCGAGAAAGTGTTTTCCTACCCGAACCGTTTGTGTCACTTGCTGAAAATCTTCCACCTGGACACGAGTTGCTATGGCTGACCTGGCCCCCTATTCACAAACGCTCGGATTAGATTTCGATTCGATAAGTCGTATGTCTATCTTGTTATGGCATTACGAAAGCGAGCGAGATAGGCATACGACTTTCCGAATCGAAATCGAAACCGAGTGTTTTTGAGTACGGGGACTGAAAACTCTTTGAATAGAGTCTGGACAAACGTAGGTCTAAGCAGCACTCGATATCGTGTACTGCATGTCCTGTTATTTGCACGTCATAGGAGCTGATGGACGCTACTGAAAGTGACAAACTCGTCGCCAAGTTTTGGGCGAACTCAATTTAAATTATTCTAATCGACACGCTAACCTATCTTATGTCAACCTGTCTATATTTTTATTTTAGTTTATTTAATTAATGATTTTATTTAATTTAAACGACTGGGCTTTGTTAACATTTTAAAATACTGACAAGTCTATTCTATTGCGCTTAGAAAGCCGAGCGTCTGGCCTGGTAACCCGTCTCATTAAGTTTTATCCACAAGCAGCGACAGTGTTTTATTTCAAGGAACAGTTTCTCTCCGCTGGTCCCAGTTTTCCGTGCGATAGTCTAGCTAGATAAATCTATCGCCATTTGCTGACCGCACTCCAATCCACAGATAAATTCGAGAATTTCCATTCAGCGACAATAGGAATTGTGAACCTCGTATTTTTCAACTACAGGAATAAAATGGTCATGACATATAGGTCCGTTTGTCTTCTACTCCATGTGCTTTCAAGGCTCACCATTCTCTCTAGCCTTTTCCATACCATGTCATACTATGTTGGAGTGGGTTCCCAGTATATCCTGATATACTCAGTTTTATCATGGATAAATTTTCTGCCTCACCTCTACAACGCAGTTAGATGAATGCTTGTGGTGCACGATATAATGATAAACCTTGGTTTTTACCGAGGGGTATCATCAGTCAGAATCTCGAAAATCAGTCATTCTGTCTTCTGATCGACAGAGTTTCGGGCTTCTGACTAAGTACCCGTAACGACTGCCAAATATCATTTAATGATGATGGCTTACCAATGAACGGAAGGAATTCAGTATGTAACTACGAGTATCAGGCACCCATCCAGGGACCGACTTCGGACAGTGTTGCTTATCTATTAAGTACCTCAAAGATCAACTTTGGAGACAATCTTCATGAATATATGGTTCGTTTTCGTCTACTCACAGTATGCACATATCGTGAGTGGAACTCGGTGGCCTCCTTTAGGAAGGACAGGCCCGGGTGTGTGTCGACGACGTCCTGCACGAGAGGCACGAAGTCCTCCGGTGCTAATGTGTTGCTCTTCCCCCGCGTCAGGATGTACACGAAGCGGGACGCCATGTCGTGGCACTGGGATGCCATTCTGGAAACGAGAACATGGAAATTAGTTAAGTGGGGATAAGATTTCTTTGGTAGATGGTGTGTATCCTGCAAACCTCTTGGTAGCAGGAATATGCAGGACCTTTATCATTTGACTGGTCCTGTATGGTATTACTGAACATTATTTTAAAGGAGTCGAAATCGGCTTGAGCCGAGCACGCATCTCCACATTTTTTTGTCATATTTAGTTTCGCACCGCATGTATACTATATAATAATAATATAAAGCTGAAGAGTTTATTTGTTTGCTTGAACGCGCTAATCTCAGGAACTACTGGTCTGATTTGAAAAAATCTTTCAGTGTTAGATAGCCCATTAATCGAGGAAGGCTATAGGCTATATATCATCACGCTACGATCAAAAGGAGCGAAGAAAAATGTGACGCAGACGAAGTTGCGCGGGACAGCTAGTTAGTCATATACGAACTGAAAGAAACCGAATAACCTCTACACCGTTTTTATTGAATTGACACAAATGTCTTTTCAAACTATGCAAAGGCGATTTTCATTTGTTTATTTTAGTTAAAGACACAAATTGAAGTCATTCTTTAGATGAAACCCAATATGAACATTCATCTTCGTTGGCACAACTCTTATCTGTTCCAGATGGAGTCATCCATCAACAATGCTCGCTTGGAGTTGTATGTCACTGAGCATTTGGGGCAGCAAGACACAACCGAACGGGCCTATAATGCGAAACTATTTAATGGATCCAGAAACTATCGGTATACTACAGTGTCAATTTAAGACGTTAATAAATTAGGAAAACTAAATAAGGAAAAAAGCCGCTAAGCTGAAGTGGGACTCTGGACTGACCATGTTTGTTGCATGCCCAATGAGCTGTAGGCCAAAATAACCACTTTCGGGAGCCTTGAAACAGCCCAGGCGTCGCGGCAGACCTCGTAGAAGATGGTGGGATGAGCTGGACAAGACCAGGGACCAGTGGTCCACATTCGCTTAGGATCAAGCAACTGGACGTCATGGGGAGAAGCCTTTGCCCAGCAGTCGGATGACACAGGCTTACAGTATCAGTAAATAAATAAGACCAGTTTGAATGAGGATTGTTTCAGGATGAGCCCAGACCCAGAGTGCCTAGTTGCAATCGATTTCAAGCGTCTCTAATTTCTGCAAACCACTTTCAACAAGATTGACATTCGGTATTATTTCGGTTTCTGATCATCATTACCTGCCTAGCATTTTCCGAACTTTATTGCAGTCAGTGTACAGTGCTACCGGATTCAGCTGAATACCAGTATTTTGTAAGGAGCAATTGCTTATCTGAGCTCCACAACCCAGTTAGTACTAGGTAACACGGTACCCCTTCGTAACACTGGTTGTTTTTTCGGGCCACTGACTACCTAGTAACGACTGTCAAAGATCTACAAATGACAGTCTTTTGACATTTAGCTAGCTGCGACGTCAATTGAAATTATTTTTGACATTACCATCATCTTTATCGGTGAGAGAACATTAGTACATTGTTCACCGAGAGGAGAAAGTGACGGATTACCGTCGAGGGTGTCGTTTGAAGCCCTCGCCTACGGCTCGGGCTTTAAAACACCCGAGATCGGGAATCGCACTTTCTCTCGAGTGATACATAGTGCTTTATACTACACCTACGAGGAAAATAAAAAACTAAATCTTTACTAATTGAAATTTATATTGAAATTGTTGCAGTTAGTGAAGCTTAATGTAACACTTTTTCCATTAATGTTTGTTTGAGATGTTTGCGACAATGTAGGAGGAATAACTGGCTGTGCTGTTGGCACTGCGCTCGTAGAAGGCTGTGGTGCCAAAGGGGCAACTGGCTGCTGAGGGGCGTCTGGCATCGCCGCGCTCGTTGATGGTTGAGGAGATGAGTCTTGATGCACATTAATCGATCCCGATATTTGGTTATTTATTCGTGTTTTGTTTTCTACGGAATTCTCTATGTAGCTTTCTGCAACAGCGGACGATTTCCAACCACCGTGACGTTTTATTGTGGTTAAATCAGCACCAGTATCGGCAAGAATAGTCGCTGAAGTTCTGCGAAAGCAGTGGCCAGTGTATTCTAGTGGATTGAGTAAATTAAGGTAGGAAGCTATTTCTCTTGGCACAGTACTTATTTTGTTTTTCCCAATTACTTGTTTCGTACATTTTTTGTTTTTATATTGTAGTAAAAACCGATTGGTTTTGGGGTCACTGGGGCGAATTTCGTTATATTTCTTCACTATCTCATAAAATAAGCCCGATATAACAAATGATCGCTGAATTTTGGTTTTTGTGTTAGGAATATTGACGATTATTCCATTTTCGAGGATTTTGATATCGTCTGTTGTCATATCCACAAATTCTTGCGAACGACAGGCCCCATTTACTCCTAAAATCAAAATAACCTGTAAACAAAAATATCAAACATGAAAACCTAGTAGATTTCTACTCATAAATAGGTACGTAATAAATCATAAACCAGTGCATTTTGTTCATAAACTTACCTTCATCAACAAATATTTGTCATCTGGAGCATTCTGCAAAAAGGAATAAACATCCTTTGTAGTAAGCACTTTTGATTTCTTACTACGGAATCCCTCCGACTTTCATTTCAGAAATGCTGTAAGTTTTTTGTATTCTTGAATATTTATGTCGTTTCTTGTCAATATAGTACTTTTCAACATTGAGTACATAGACCATAACGTACTTGGTTTGTATTTTTGCGCTTTTTCACTGAAATAAGCTAGCAAAACAGTTTCAGAAAAAGATGCCGCATTTTTTTCACTTTTCCATTGCAAAAAATCGTCATAAGTTTTATTATATTTTTTAATTGATTTCTGTGGTAAAAGGTTATCAATCAGTATTTTTGCTGTTTCCTTCAACTGCGGCGGAGTTAAAAAATCTTCATCATCACTATCACTACTTATCATTTTGATAGTTTTATTTTACTTTTCTACGAAAACTGAATCCTCAAACAACACACATGTTCTTTTTTCAAATTGTTTGACACCATCCAACACACAGCTAGTGGCCAGTGTCATTTTGCGAACTTGGAGATAAAAACTCACTGTAAAAACTTTTTGGCTTTTGATATTTAGGTTACCAGCGCATAGTCTTACCCAAAATTAAAAAAGAAAAACCACGTAAGAAATGGATTTTCATACACTTTTCTCTCCCGCTCAGATGCGTTTTCTCGCCGCATATTTGTTCGATATGCAATGACGTACTTTCTACCGTAAATTTGATAAAGTATCAAGGTACTTTCCAAGCAGGTGTAGTATAAAAATTTTTACTTTACAGAAAACAAGGTCTTTCAGGACATCTTACTTAGTTTATCACTTGATTAGTGTGGCATCTGTCATAATTCCCCAATGCCATGAAACAACAAGAAAGCAAGTTGTCGACCATAGTTCCGATAGTGCACGCTTACTTAGACGTAATCTTAATCACACTTGTCTTGAAAATTCTCAAGTTTTAGTACAGTCTCTCGCAAGGATTTCCATTTTTTAGCGAAACGCACAGGGAATGCTAACTTCCTAACGATTATAATTACAAAAAGTAGTTAAACTTTAAGAGGATTTAGGTACTAGTTTATTTATAAAAGAAAATAGTCTAGCATCTGTATACTTAAGTAAGTTAAGCTATTACTTTCAGGGTACAACTTACTTCTTTCTTTTCTTAATTAATTATTTTTCATAGCTTTATTTTCTTAAGATTTTCCAAGGGAACCGTAATTAATACTAGTAAAAGTAACAACGGCATTGTTACTTTTACCGGGCTCGTTAGATCCCCGTAAACTTTTCAGCCTGAAGAATTTGTGAGGTTTATTAATTTTCTTTTATGGTATTACTGAACTTATACTACGTATTTAACCTTGATGTTATCGCTCTTTCAGAATGTTTCGTATTACGGTGACGGCCGGAGTTTTCGTGTTGTTTTAATGGTCCGTAAATATGGGAATGAACCTAAAATATGCTTAAAAATATTGTTAAATCTATGGGTTTTATTCCGGAATATCAGAAATTGTAATGCCATGAAGTTACTGATCATTAATCGACTGTTAGCTTATCAACCATTCACTGAAATTAAGTGTGACGACAGATTTTACAGGCTTTTAGTGCAGAGATCCTGGAATGTCTTTGACGTCAATAGTGATATACTCTAGGGAACGAGATAAACATGATTTTTAACGCGCCTTCACGGCCTCAGGGGATGCGATTTGCGTCAAGTGATACGCATTTTTAGAATATCGTCCACACTTTTACAAGCATAAAACTAAATTGAAAATTCAGTTCAAATACAAAAAAAAACTTTTTTAATAAAAAAATAACCGACTTAACGACCGAATGACCGACGAATAAGTTTTTAATTTATACTTTTTTTTTGTTGTGTTATCTCACATAAATCCTAGTCAAGTACATATTAACTTTACACTAGGCTGTAACTAAACACAGCACATCGTCCATAAATACAAAAAAGAAAACAATGTATAATTAAGAGGATAACTGCCTGAGCAAAGTTAATATAATTCATATAGGCCCACCGCGCGAGCTACCTCGACTAAACGAAAAAAAATCACCTAAATCGACCCAGTAATCACGGAGAAATAGGTATGAACATGGACATACATAAAAAAAGATGCTGGTCGAATACACGGCCCCTACTTTTTAAGAAGTCGGTTAAAAATACGAGCATGTTCTTTTCATAAATTACTTTTATTTCAAAATCCTTTGAGCATCCGAATGCAGCTATAAGCAGCCTGCCCTATTTAAGGTTGGTTGTAACTTGTAACCTATAAAACTTTACAGTACTTACTCTCTCCAGAAGTCTATAAACTTGTGTCCGTCGACCGGCACGTGCAGGTTCTGTTGTGTGGCGAGGAACAGTGGCATCTTCCAGTACAGAGGACACTCGCACGCCTTCACTATGTGCTTGAAACTGTCGCGGGGGACCTGGAGACAAGGAAACACGGGTTTAGTATAGAGAGGACAAATTATTACTACCACAATGCCATTCTTCTTCTTTATCTTCTGGTTAGTGCTTAACCTCGTTTCAGAGTTTATATGCCGTCCATTCTGCCGTTCTGTATGGTGTCGGACGTTAAGAATAGCACCATCCCATATCTTCCCGTGGGTGTCGTAAGAGGCGACTACGGGACTTGCCAGAGAACGGGCAGCAGAGTTCTCTGTGCTTTTTGCAACAACCGTACTGCGATCGCTAACCCGTCTGCCAAGCGTGGCGATTATGGCAAAACCCCCCTTTGGGGCAGGCCTTTGTCCAGCAGTGGACGTCTTTCTGCTGAAATTATGATGATGATGATGATGATGATGATGCCACCCATGGGCCTCTGACTTGGCTTTACATGCCGTCGAGAAATTTTACCTCTCAGGCAAATTATAATTATACAATACGCACATGAATCCGAAAAGTCAGAGGTGCGTGTCTTGGGTTCGAACTCCAGACCTATGATTTGGCAGTCCAGTCGGTCACACCACGAGGCCACTGCTGTGCCATTGATGTTGGATTGTAGTTTGCGTCATCGTAGTGAACGGATAAGTCAGATAGACTCTGCGTTTCCGAGTGTTAGTTGTCCAGCGTGAACCGGGCCTTTGGAATAGCAGTTCGGGGAGGCTCCATTCATTCATTCCGCATGCATGCAACCTTTTTGATACGAGAAAACGATCGCAGTCGTTATGTCACAGCAGGTGCCAAGTAACGTTTATTGGTCTCGGCCTAAGTATTACGGAGAAGTACTTATAATAAATCGCTTTTGAGCATAAAAATAAGGAGTACCACACCGACCACAATTCGTAATGAACTAAATAAACGAATGGCTCTTGTGAACATAAAAAAGGTCGAATTTCTGAGAAAAAGGATCGTTTTAATGAAAAACCACTTCTTTCTATTAATAAAAAGTGTAATAAAACTTTAGTCCTGAAGAGATTTTATTCTTAAATCTATCTAAGTAAGACGTAAGGATGAATTTATCTTAGTAGCGGAATTTATTTATCTCCTAAAATGGTGACAAATTTTTCGGCTCTCTAAATGTTCCCAGATTTGGTACAAAAAGTGTTACTAATGGTCCATTGTTGTCCAAAAACGACCATCCGACAGTTACTTGTCCCAAACCTTTACTGCGGTTATCTTTCGCGTTTCCGTTTCCTCCAACGAATGTCAATGGTCATGACAGGTGGCATGGAACTCCCTGTATACTGCTGCTCTGCGTGTTTCCGCACTTAAGGAATATGGGCCAAGAACAGTTACATGTGCTCTCGCTCATGTCTGTTTTAGGTACTAGCTGGTGCCGTAAAAGAATTGACTGTTCACGTTTTCGAATCAGCTGATTGTTTCACCATCCGACTAGCCTTTACGCCACTATGTTGGGTTTGGCTTTCAGTCTAACCGGATGCAGCTCATGCAGCTGTATAGTCTTGTAATTTACGAACCCCTATCAAAACAGCTGTTTGTTTATAAGTATTATTAGTCAGATATAAAGGCAGAATGCATTGAAAAAGGATCCAGTCTTCTCGCAAAATTAGGCCTTTTGAAGTATTAACTTCACATAAACACATCATAGAACGATCTATTATGTATAAAACGTAAACACAAAAAAATACATAAATGAATGTAGCTGTTTTTCAACCCTACTCTATCTAAGGGCACAATAACAAGAGTGGAGGATCTCTCCAATATTCCGAGGGAATAAACAGAATGAATAGGAAGGATCAATACATTCATGTAAGTATGTTGGTATAATCGCATTCTGCCTCTATTCGACCTTATTCGATTCTTATAGGTATACTTTCGTATGAGATCGATACTTGACAATGAATATAAAATCAAAACTAAAATGTTAGGAACGTGTAGTTGTATTCGCTTTGGTTTAATAAAAATCGTATCAAATTCCATGTGACGCTTACTTCAATCCAGAGAACAGGTCAGACAGTCGGCCACTCAGACCAGACAGTCAGACGCCTGACTGACTTTATTAGCAGAATTTAGTACCTATCTCAATGTTTGTACGTCTGTTTATAGTTGTGTCCAATTTCGCGTAGTTCTAAACTTTTTAATTAGAAATGTTTACAATTTATTTTGAGAGGTTTGAAAGCCGTGTAATATTTGCTTATAAAAGTTACTTAACCATCACATTGCTTGCTTTTGGTACTTCTAGGTAAGTATTTTATTCTGTACCTACCTAATAGTTCTGTAGTTTTGTTTAGAAATGTCTTAAAGCTGTGTTAACATTGATTTTGAGAAGAAAACTCAAGATTGATCTAACCCAGGCAATCAAAGCTAACACAAGCCCACAATGCCAACACTCCTATGTTAGTCAAGTTCTCATTCTAAATTCACATAGGAAGAGCGTCTCACAGGCCGCCGCCGGCTGCGGGGCATCAAGCCGTGTTGTCAAACCTAGCCGTCCATCGACTATAAATAGTCACGTCAAGCCGGCGTGACCCACTTACGGCCGGTCGGTGACCCCGCACCGGGCACACTTGTCGTTCGTATTAGGAATATTGGCCCATTAATGCCATAACGCCTTTTACGTCAACTGTTTGACAAAAAACGTGCCGGAAAAATGTTTGTTTGTGAAAATTTTATTAGGGACAGAGGGACGCTCGTGTATAATAAATAATGAAGTAGTTTTATTAGAAGAGGGATCCAAAGCTAGCTTTTTATCAAGGAATTGGGGACATTTTATTATAATTATTAGTGTGTGAATCAAAATATAACGTCGAAGTGTGACAGATTGCGTCTAACTCTCGGACGGAGGCGGTGGGTGGCTGAACTTCAGTGCAGCACTATTTCTGTTGCCAAACATTCGACAACACATGACAGGAGATCTCAATAGCTGATGAAGAAACTTGTTTACTCGATTATTTTTTATTTACCGTGTTAGTACCTCACAGAGGTGTGGTTATATTTCAGGGACCATTTTTTTGTTCACAGGTCCTGTCATTTGTATTTGCGTAAATAATCTCACGGTCTAGGTATTATTTACTAAAATGCCTTTGTGTGAGACTGCTGGAATAATCCAATGCAGCAAAAAACATTATAATTTATGTTCAGAACGCGGATTCGTTTCATGAACGGACTTGGCTGTATGTCATTGTCGCTTCTGAATAAGTTGAATAAAACTGTTTCGTAGCCATCGGCCCATCGCATTACTTCTCAAAGAACCTTCACAGTTATGAATATGAATTATTTAAATAAATATGATCAATGGAATAATTATTAACATATTGACAGCTATAAAGTTGAAACCCACTTAGTATTAAGCAGATGTGGCGACTTTACGACTTAAATTAATTTTAAGACAACAATAAAAATCGACCCAAAAATTTTTGTTAATCATGTAGAATTTACGATATCCCCATGTAATATTGACAACTTTATGATGGTACTTCACAATTAATAAATAAACTTAAATAAATACTGTTTACTATTGGTAATACTAATCCTGGTACTTTGCGCTAAACTTTGTTATATTTTTAAACGGTTTTATACGTATAATCTGAAGTTTAAAATAAATTAAATCTTACCTAGAAATAAAACTGATATTTTACTCGCCCGGAAAATTCACAAGTGTTCTTCTTTTCCTGGCTCTAGATTTAGAAAATCCTAAGCCTGGTTCATGTAACTGAGAGTCGTTTTCTGATTCGGAAAATTTCATACCTAGTATTATTTTTATGTCTAATATAAAATGATATGCGTTGATATAAAACCCTTCGAACCATTGCTACCCGTAAGCTCTGTTACTACTACGTGTAACTACTACTAGGATAAAACGTATACCTACCCAACGTATACTGTAATAAAAAGTTTAGGGCATATCACACCGCCTATGGATAAACGATATCAAGAACATAAACTAAAAAAATAGAACACACCATTTAAGTTTGGAACCATTTAAAAAGACGTCGTAACTTTACAGAATTTTTATTTTCAAACTTCAAAAGGATTTAAAAAAAGAAGAATGCTTTTTTTTGTGCCAGGATCGAATGTCTTTTGAAACTTTGAACTTTGAAGTTATTAAAGGAGACAAGTTTGATCTAATGGTTTTTCGTTGGGTTAAAAGTAATATAGTGCTTTTTAGAAAATTGCTACGAAATTGAATCGTATTGCGAAATTGGAATAAGGTCTGTCAAAAGTAGAACAGCATTGACTGGAAAATAGTAAATGCAGTTTCGTATTCGAATATTTTTTAATTCAAGCCAGAATCGATATATATGAGTGCTCTATTCTCGCGAAAGTTGTTGGAATCGATTAGGGTTTACGGGTCAGTTCGATACTTACTCATTAGGGTTGGGCAAGCAACCCGACAATTTTAAACATGTCTCGCTGCGCCCCAGGTGCCACACTATTTATTACTAAGTTTACTTTGCTTTACTTTTACCGAATGAATATTTTGCGAAGTTGATTTATTATTCATATCAGCTCGTCAATACATGAATACTCAGACTAATGGACTTCAAAACGACCGCTAAATATTACGATACAAGGGGATTTTGGGATTATTTAGCCTAGTTGGTAGATGGATAGGCAAGGCGAATGATATATTGTATGTCCACGTAGAAAATTTGTGGTCGGACAAACTGTGACTGGATAGTAAAAAAGCCAATAAGTTAGATGGGTTGATAATCCTTTATATAGCGTTGCATGGGCGCTGTTGGCAATAATGTGTGGAATTGTCTGTGAAATCATAATAAAAAAACGAGATGATGATAATGATGGTAAATTCTGAAAATGGCGACGCTCCAAAGATCCATGTACAATGTTTTTTTTTTTTGGTAGGACAACCTTTCGTCAACTCTTTGACTTAAAACATTCCTAATTTCATAATTTTCTTTTGCTAGAAAATCACACGCATGTCTACACATTAAGCAGGAAAAACTATACTAGCATGAGTAGGAACAATTACCGCACGTATTAAAAACTTGATATCTCTACACGGCTACTACACACTGACTTATAGCGCAACATTTAGTTACCGTCACGCTTCACCGAACCGCGACCATCACTCGCCATTAAACGCAACTCAATCTCGATGACAATGTGTTCATATAGCTCGCCGCTAATATCAGAAGCTGTAGTGTATCCTACAATATGTAGCCGTCTATGATCTACTATACAATCGCAATAATCGACATCCATAGACTATGGATGTCGAATATTGCGATGTATTGCGTCGCTTCGATGACAGGTCGGAATAGTATCGATGCTTGATAAGCTTAGTGATGTGTGATGTCTTCTGTTATAACGGCTTGAGGCCTAAGAGCGATTTATTATGGAAGTACAAGATTAAGGTAATGAGGGAAACTGGTAAGAGTAATAATAATTAATGTAATTATACAAGGAGCATGAGCAACGCGCGAACTGTTACCATGAATTCAATGATTCTAGGGAGACACTAGGTCAAAATTTATGGGACTTTTTTTTAATAGTCTATACCTTTTAGCATTGGGTTTAGAATCAAGTGGGAACTAACTTCAGTTCACTGTATCTTTAATGTCTAGCGCCATCTTTTTCCCAAACTGGAATAAGATTAAAACAATGGGTAGGCCAACAAGTTATCTTTGTTTCTGCAAACTTCAGTATGTCACCAATTCAGGGGTTTCTAGATAGGTAGACCACTGTACTGGTATGGTACTGTTGTACAGATAACCACAGGCGATTGCTGTTGTACATAAGGACAGGCAAAGGATTTACTCCCCGCCAAAACGAGCGAATTAAATAAGTCAGGGAGATGATATGAAATGGAATAATATGATGATGAGAAATGGAAAGATTCCAATTTCAAAAAATACTAAATGATTATAATCCAACGAGTCACAAATTTCTCGCTTAATAATCAACGGCAGTAGAATATCGCGCTCATTTTCACTTTCAACATCCTATTTCCCGCTCGGTTAAACAACACGGATTAAGTTATTTTATTTATTTAGCCAACGTTGATACTGGGGCTCAAGCAGCTCAAGCTTGTATTAAATTAAACTTGCCCTCCTTTCATAGGGTCCGATGGGAAAAGTCTATAGGGGAGGATGGCACGCATCTAGTCTCATATACCCCCGAATTGCTTCATTTATATGTTCCTTTTTTGATTAAGTAAGTACTAAGCAAACACTAGCGAGCATGCTGAGCATGAGGTCTAGTTTCAATTCCTAGGGCGCTTAAAGTGTTACTGCGCTTTTCGATCAAGAATTCCTCAGCAACAGCCCGGAATAATGTGCTAACCAGCGATTCGAAAAGAAGGAGAAACAAACTCCCGGCTAGCTAATATGGGGTCAGCCTATTGAGGCTGACCCCATATTACATAGGTCTCAAACATAACTGGTGAAATGTAGGTGTAGTGTTGTTGCAAGAACAACCTAATTGCCTAACCTTCGGGAATTTTATGGTGAGTGTAGTTTAAATTGTAAATCACTTCCAGTAGAAAGATACTCCGTGGCCTGTAGGCTCTCGCTTGGGGTAGCGCAGTGCGGTAACACTCGATCCGATGACTAGTTCATGATATAGCTCGTTTACACGTTGAGCACCGATTAGTTCCAATAAAGCATTTAGTGTTCAGGAGGCCTACCGTGCGTGACGTCTTAAAACATTATTGTTTTACTCCTTTTCCAGTGTGAGAAAGAGATGGACATCCTAGATAGACATTCTGTATAGCTCCGTCTCTTTCCCCCACTGGAATAAGAGTAAAACATTACTGCTATAACACGTCATGGTAGGCCAGCAGGAAACGCAATTTAGGATATATACAAGTTGAGGATTACTTAAATTGTCATCTAAACTATGGAAGATGATTTAAGCCATGATGAACATAGAGCTAGAGGAGATAGTTTAGATAGGATACAGACGTGTCCGGGTCGAGATTTAATTAAATTTTCTCCATCTACTTTTTCTGCCTCGTCCGCATCTCGCCACCTGTGAATCTACAATGTAGGTAAATGTATAGTTTAAAGCTCCTACGAGTTATTTGAAGTACCTCTATTCATTCACCCAAAATTTCGAGCCTTTACATCGCTTGTGAAATTACCACTATCTTAGAGGAACTCAATGATACGACTTCCTGGTACTAAGTCCAGTGGACCAGGTCACAGATCGTCGTTTTGTGTCTCAGCCGTCAACCTGGCCCAAGTTTGAGAGAGACACCAGATAAGATGCCATCATGCCTGTGACACAACGTCAGAAGCTCGTAATCCTTTGTTACAAGGATCATGAGTTCACGAAGTCTACGTTAAAACTTAGCTTTACTGATATTACGCTGTAAAGTTGTTTTAGGTAAGTAGGTACTGTACCACACTTGTTTGAAGTGTGAACCTCTTATTTTTTTGCTTTTTCATCTTTAGTATTTTTTATTAATGTTTGAGTTCGTTATTTAAATTAGTTGTCGTTTCTAGTCATTCCGAGGGGTGGGCAACGTCACTTATAATTGATAAAATGCTATCTTATTTTCAGAAATATAGGGACATATTATCCGTTCCTCGGAGCTCGTGGCTAAATAATAAGAGCTGCTCGGATCGATTTCCAGGTTAATCTACGCTTGCTTAGGTTGGTCTGTAGATGGGTGACCACCCATTACATGCATACCCAGTTCCCTCCGTGCCTCGGAAAGCAGGTTAAGCCGTTGGTCCCAGCTGTCATTTGAAGATCTTTGACAGTCGTTACAAGTAGTCAGTGGCCCGAAAGTCTGATAAGCAGTCTTATCAGGGAGTATCGTATTACCCAGTACTAACTGGGTTGTGGAGGTCAGATAAGCAGTCGCTCCATGTAAAATACTGGTATTCAGCTGCATCCGGTTAGACTGGAAGTCGACCCCAACATATCGGGAAGAGACTAGGCTGATCACGACGAGTATCCGTTGTAATCCTCAAAATCAGATAAAATTATATGTTAAGAAAGTATGTAACCATTGTTATGCCCAAATGTACATCGAATCAAAATGACTGCGGTCACCAACAAATCCGATTCAATAACGTTGTGGAATTTTATGTGGTCGATTTCAGACTAATTGATTTATTGAATTAGGCAATCACCAAACAATACAATTATCCAATCAACTGGCATAGGGCTTTAGATGTATTTCAACAAGTGCTGTTTTCAAGAGGCCATGATAGCCACTTACCTCCAAGCAGGAAGTGGCCCAGAATTGAAATAGAGTAAAGGCGCAGTTACTGTTTTTTAGAGTTACTGGCTGAAGATTTTGTTATAACTTCGTCGTCTTTGTAAAGGCTGTTTTTCTTTTTCTCCTGTATTGGTATGAACTATTTAAGAATTTGAATACTTGAAAATTCCAGCGAAGTTTAGTGCGTGAGGGGAAAAGGTCAGGGGTGCTGGGTCAGAAAACCTCCTCGTGAGCCCGATGGCGCTGGTCCCTCTCGATACGTCTGGAGGGAACAGTTGCTGTCGGGACGGTGCACCCTGGGCGCCGGCAGTGTCCTTCCCCGAGGAGTGGGAAGAGATTCCTATTCTCCGGGGAATGTCACTGCCGGTGGCGAATATTCTGACGTGGTGGGGTCCTTGGACCAACGCGGCGTTTCTCCGCGTGACCCTCTGAAAAGCAGAGGGCACAGCGGAGGAGCAAGGGCGGGCTTGGAGTGCACTCACCCTGCCTCCGAGCAGACAGCGAGGGACGCAGTCCTTCTCTGTCCCCGTCGTCCTCGTAATCCCATCATCGGAGTGTCGTGGATCACGTCTCGCGGCTTCGATCGGGACCGAGGGTCTTGGCTTAACCGCCTGGACCGCGAGGTAGAAAACCTCTATAAAAAGCTACCCCGAATCTCAAGCGGCGGCGCACCGTGAGGGGATGTATGGCTGACGGGTGTTCCCATGGAACAATCAGTCTTTAGTGCGACCACCGCCAGAGTACCAGCCGACCCTCTGGCGGGTTATAAATGTCCAAGGCTTATCCGGGTACAGGGGGCACTGCCCGGATGGACCTCTTATTTCCCCCACACTCGTGGGAACAAAATGGAAAAACCCTATAATAAAAATCAAGCCGGTGACGGCAAAGAGAGGGAGAGGAAGGATGCGGGGTCGGAGTCCGACGTCGCATCCAGTGAGGTGAGCGCGGGATGCTCTGAGAGCTCCCGCGTCGAGAGGACTAGGGCTGCTGCGGAGGAACGCAAGCGGTCCAGACCGGAAGGCGACCGCGAGTCGTCTTCCGAAGGGGAGCTTGCCTCGGCCCCTAAAATTTCCACCAGCAGGCGTGGTGGAATAAGGGGCACGGGGAGGGGGCTCTCGGCCTCCGAGAGATCGGGGGTGGCCGGTCGCGGGCAGGCTCGTTTGGGCACCTGTGATGACGCGGCAGGTGAAGTTGGCGGCTCCGACGTGGAGCGTAAGGCCAAGTTTCAAAAGGAGGTGGAAGCTGCGATAAGGGTCGTGGCCTTGAAGAAACTGACTTCTTCAAAACTCGGGGCCATACCTGCGGCTTCCGCCTCCATCATGGCGGCGGTGGAGGCAAGTTATCATCCACCAGGCGAAGTGGCCAAACTGCGGGCGGAGGTCGCCCGCCTGACGGTCGCAACGGAGCTTCTCCGCGAGGAGAATCTGAAGCTCCGGGCAGACCTGAGTGGTCTGCGAGAGTCCGGCTCCCGCGAGGTGCCCCAGCAGCGGCAGAGCCAGCCCGCGTCTGTGGAGAACCAGGTCCTGAACCTGGTTCGGCAGGAGCTGGCTGCCTTCCAGGCGCGGTTTTCCGTTTTGGAGGGCATTGTCTTGCGCCCCCCCCTAGCGGCAAACAAGGCGGCCCCGGGCCCGGGGGCAAGCTCGGGCCCGAATGCGGTCCCGGGCCCGGGGGTGGTCTCGGGCCCGAAGGCGGCCTCATATGCGGCTGCTGCGGCTGCGCCAGGAACAGGGCAGTCTCAGCCCTCCGGCAGGACCAGACCGGGCCCCGGAAAGTCGGCTCCGCCAAAGCCGACAGCGGCCCAAAAGAAGGGCAAGGCGGCTCCCCAGGCAGCGACGGCGCCTCCGCCAGCAGCAAGGCAGCCGCAGCCACCGCCGCCGCCTCCCCCGCCAGCCATGGCCGAAACCGAGTGGCAGGTGGTCGGAGAAAGGAGGAAGGGGCGAAAGGCGGCCAAAAAGGCCCGAAACGAGGAGAGGAGGCGCCGGCACAAGGCGAGAAGCGTCGCGGCTAGACTCCGCGCCCCGAAGACCGCAGCTGTAGTGATTACGCTACAGCCGGAAGCGGCAAAGAGGGGCGTATCCTACTGCGACGTGCTCTCGAAGGCAAAAGCGACGGTGGATCTCGCAGAGCTGGGGATCACCGAGGGACTCCGGCTCAAAGTCACCGCGACAGGGGCTCGAGCGCTGGAGATCCCCGGAGCAAATAGCGGCCTGTCCGCTGACGCTCTGGCTGAAAAGCTCAGAGCGTCCCTAGATGCGGACGAGGTCCGAGTGTCCAGGCCCGTCAGATGCGCAGACATGCGCATCCTGGGTCTGGACGACTCAGTGACCAAGGAGGAGGTGGTTGCCGCCGTCGCCAGGACAGGTGGGTGCCCTGCCGAGCAGGTAAGGGCAGGCACTCTACGTCCGGACCACTCGGGCATGCGAACTGTTACGGTAAGCTGCCCTGTGACGGCGGCCGGAACAATTGTGGAGGCTGGAAGGCTCCTGGTGGGCTGGGTGTCGGCGCAGGTGAAGCTGCTGGAACCCCGACCTCTGAGGTGTTACCGGTGCCTCGTGGGGCAGCACGTGAGTTGTCGGTGCTCCTCGGAGGTGGACCGCAGCGGCGACTGTTTCCGTTGCGGTCAGCCCGGTCACATGGCCGCGGCTTGCACCGCCATGCCGCACTGCACTGCATGTGCGGCAGCGGGCAAACCAGCCGATCACCGGGCAGGGGGCAGGGCCTGCGCACCACCCACCAGGGCCAAGGGCAAGGGAAGGCCCGCAGCCACCGCCTCCACCGTTGCCACCGCCGCAGCTGCCACCACCGTCGCTTCCGCGGCTGCCGCCAGTACTGCCGCTGCAACATCTGTTGCAGGGCCCTCACAGGGGGCCCGGGAGGGGGCCGAAATGGAGTGCCAATAATGGCCCCATTACGCCTTCTCCAGGCGAACATCAACCACTGCCGCTGTGCTCAGGATCTGTTGCTCCAGAGTATGGCGGAGTGGTTGATTAACGTCGCCGTGGTCGCTGAGCCGTACTTCGTCCCGCCCAGGGAAGACTGGGTGGAGGACCTGAGCGGCTCAGTGGTCATAATTTCGTCGGCCGCCGCCGGTACCCCGACCCTTGAAAGTGTCAGGAAGGGTCAGGGCTGCGTAGCAGCACGGTTCGGGGAGATCGTCGTAGCGGGAGTCTACTTCTCCCCGAGCCGAACTCTCGCCGAGTTCCACAACTCCCTCATGGAGTTGAGTGTCGTCATCCGAAGCTATTCCCTCCCCGTGCTTGTGCTCGGGGACTTCAATGCCAAAAACTTGGCCTGGGGTTCTCGTTGCACAGATGTGCGGGGTAGGATGGTGGAGGACTGGGCTCTGGAGGCGGGCCTGGTCGTCCTAAATCGGGGTTCTGTCCCCACGTGTGTGCGGATGCGGGGCGAGTCGGTGGTGGACATCTCGTTCGCTAGCCCCGCTCTGTCACCGCGTGTCGTTGACTGGCGCGTCATGGAGGGGGTGGAGACCTATTCCGACCACCGGTACATCCGGTTTGATGTCTCCGCCCAGGACTCAAGCGCGCCGGTCCTACAGGCCCCGAGTGGTCCGCGTTGGGCGCTGAAGCAGCTGGACCGGGAGCTCCTCCTGGAAGCCTCGATAGTGCAGGCCTGGGTGACATCACCGAACAGGCCTGCCGACATCAACAACGAGGCAGGGTGGTTCCAGGAGGCCATGTCCGACATCTGCGACGTGGCAATGCCCCGAGTTCGGCCAGGAAGCGCCCGGCGTCAGGTGTACTGGTGGTCGCGACAGCTGACGTCTCTGCGCGAGGCGTGCGTAGCCGCGCGGCACCCGTACGCCAGGCATCGCAGGCTCCGCATCCGCCCTCCGGATGCGGCAGCTATTGAGGCGGAGCTGTACGAGGGATACAGAGCAGCGAAGACCGCCCTCCAGGAGGCTGTCCAGCGGGCCAGAGACCTGGGCCGCGAGGAGATGCTGGAGACTCTCGACAGAGATCCGTGGGGGCGCCCTTACAAGATGGTGCGGGACAAACTCCGCACCCGGGCCCCCCCGCTGACGCAGAGTCTCCGCCCTCAGCTCGTGGAGGACGTGGTGAGCGCTCTGTTCCCTCTGCGAGGGGAACATCCGCCCCCGCCTATGGCTCCGCCGCTTGCGGTGCCGGAAGCGGACCACACCGAGGACGATGACGACATTCCGGAAGTGACCGGGGTAGACCTGAGAGCGGCGGTAGGCAGGCTTAAAGCCAAAAATACCGCCCCGGGACCCAATGGCTTGCCTGGCAAAGCCTGGGTCCTGGCCTCGGAGGCTCTCGGGCCCCGACTGGAAGGGCTCTTAAGCGCATGCTTGGAGAGAGGCCAGTTCCCGCTTCGTTGGAAGACGGGGAAGCTGGTCCTCATCCGGAAGCCGGGGCGCCCTGCGGACTCTCCGTCCGCATACCGGCCCATTGTGTTGCTCGACGAGGTGGGCAAGCTCTTTGAAAGAGTCATTGCCAACCGCCTCGCCGGGCACCTTGTGGGGATTGGGCCGGATCTTGCGGAGAACCAGTTTGGTTTCCGCAGAGGGCGCTCGACGGTGGACGCCATCATGCGCGTGAGGGCTCTCACGACGGGGGATGCGGTGTCCAGGGGTGGGGTTGTCTTGGCGGTGTCTCTTGACATCGCCAACGCCTTCAACACCATGCCCTGGAGCTGCATTAGGGAGGCACTCCGGTATCACCGGGTGCCGACCTACCTTCGTCGTGTGGTCGGGGACTACCTGACGGACAGGGCCGTCATCTACCCCGGTCGCACCGGAGAATGGAACCGGCGAGAGGTGTCGTGCGGTGTCCCACAGGGATCGGTTCTGGGGCCGCCCTTGTGGAACATCGGCTACGACTGGGTGCTGCGCGCCGACCTCCCTAGCGGTGTCAGTGTAGTCTGCTACGCTGACGACACGCTGGTGCTGGCACAAGGGAGGTCGCACGAGGCGGCGGCCGAACTTATGACACGCGGGGTTGCGATAGTCGTGGATAGAATCCGGCAACTGGGTCTCGAGGTGGCATTGCACAAGTCCGAGGCCATGTGCTTTCATGGGCCTCGGAATGCGCCACCGTCGGGATCCATACTGACGGTAGGAGGGGTTCCCATCGGCGTCGAGTCGACGCTGAGGTACCTAGGGCTTGTCCTCGACAGCCGGTGGAACTTCGTGGAGCATTTCCGACGTTTGGCCCCCAAACTGGAACGGGCAGGGGCTGCGTTCAAGCGGCTCTTGCCCAACCTGGGGGGTCCAAACGCCTCCTGCCGCAGGCTCTACGCGGGGGTCGTGCGGTCCATGGCCCTTTACGGGGCCCCGGTGTGGGCGCGTTCTCTGAGGCGGCGAGCCGCCCATTACCTGAACGCGCCCCAGAAGGTGGTAGCCGTAAGGCTGATCCGGGGATACCGCACGATCTCCGGCGAGGCGGCGAGCCTCTTGGCCGGATTGCCGCCATGGGATCTGGAGGCGATAGTCCTCGCGTGCCTGCACGAATGGCGCGCGGAGGCACTACGCCGGGGGGAAACTCCGCTGCCGCGGCAAATTGTCGCTCAGCGGACAGACCTCCGGCGCGATCTCATGGCGACATGGAGGGAGCGACTGTCGCAACCCCGTGCAGGGCACGCCACAATAGTGGCGATAAGTCCCCTCTTTGAGGAGTGGCTGGAGAGGCGCCACGGCGCCCTCACCTTCCGCCTGACGCAGGTCCTCACCGGACACGGTTGTTTCGGGAGGTTCCTGCACCGAATCGGGCGGGAGGAAACGCCCGGGTGTCACCACTGCGAGGATCGGCCGGAGGACACGGTGGAGCACACTGTGGAGCTATGCCCCGCTTGGGCTGAGCACCGCCGTGTCCTCGTAGCGGCGATTGGCGGCGGCGACCTCTCGCGTCCGGCCCTGGTTCAATCCATGGTCCGGAGCGAGAGGGAATGGGAAGCCGTCGCCTCCTTCTGCGAAGCAGTCATGCTAGCGAAGGAGGTGGCGGAACGTGAGAGGGAGAGAACCTCACGTCCCAGCCGCCGCGGGAGACGCCCCGGGCGTCGGGGGGCAACCAGTGGCCCCCGGCCACCGTAGGCGCGGGCCTGTGGACGGTGAGTAATGGGCTAGCTCACCGTCCGTCCGTCATATGACGACAGACCGTGCCGACGGCGCGTTCGTGTTCCACGCGCGCCTCAAGGAGATGTCAGCAAATCGGAAGGGGTCCGAGAGGGCCGATGCCTGCCAGGGCTGCGGGTTGTTCGAAAGAGATACCGTGCCCCTGGAACGCAAAGGGCTAAGAAGGAACATGGATGGGTTTTAGTCAGTCAAGTCTGACACTCCCTTCCGCTCCGCCCAGAGCGGAAGAAGTCATTTGATGATTTCCCATCCGAAAAAAAAAAAAAAAAAAAAAAAAGGGGAAAAGGTCAACAGCATATTTAATACGAAGTCTTAAAGGGCGTTTTGGGGATTGTTTTTTTGATAAAAGTGCTGAACCCAGTCCCAGCCTAATTTTATAAATGAGTTTTGGTTTTTGGTTTTGGTATGTCACACTTCGTAAACAGTTTGTAGTGTGAGACTGGCCGTTCGCTATATTGAGCCATTAAGTGTCATCACTAAAAATATATAAATGGTCCTCAATAAAAAAGGTCTTAAAATAGCACACTATCTAAAATACCTGCATGCTATTAAACCGAACTAGGTAGGATTAACTTCCCTACGATGCTAATTCTGTGTGCGGGCCAAAAGTGATATTTCTGATGATATCTTTTATCTTTTCGATCCACACTTGACCGATTTAAATTTTATGAGCACGCGCCCGTAATACATATATGCATTTATTACACACAGCCTAGGGTGGGTGTCTAATATCAGTCTGATATTGATTAATCTTTTTATAGGGCACTGACAGTACTCATGTTATATTTTCAACGCTTGCCAAAACTTTATTCTTAACCATTTTGCATTATCCAAATGTCTAGACGTTATACGGATTCATTTATTCTGATTAACACTTCATTGCTTTATAATAAAGCTTTAATGCAATTCTCACACCTTTATTAGAGAATTTAGTTATGTCGCTACTGTTCGTTGGAAAAACATTTAAGCATCTAGTAATATTGAATAAGATTTGCTTACTGTTTTTTACCCTTATTGCCAAAAAATTTCATCTGAAATGAGTTCTTTGACAACTTCCTTTAAAGAACTACGAATCTATAACAGCAACGCCCGTTGTTCTATGAATTGTTAATCTAGCTCGCTGCTCTTCCATACACCTACAATATGTTCATTCATACTTTACGTCGCCATTTCACAAGTCACAAAAGGCCACAAGCTGTATCGTTACAAATATCGCATTATACTTAGCTGCACCGTGCTCCGATTGACCCAAATGTGTTGAATAGGGAAAGAGGTCGCGAAACGGCCGCTAGCCCGCGAAGTGGGCTCGGCTTGTCGAACAACCGACCCTTTGATGGACTCGCCCGTGATGGCGCTTCCGATACCAAATCGGGCCACAATGACATAATTCTTAGGAATGCGTTCTAGAAACAATTTGCGGAGCGATTTGATTCTTTCAATGTATAATTTTGAACGCGATGATTTATGATTCGTAACTTGAAATTAGAACGCATTTATCAATAAAAAACCTGAAGGAATGGGTGTTTTTGACTGTTTTAACAAGGTTGGAAAAACTCTAATTATTCACTTCGAATTCGAATGCTGTCATTTTTTTTCTTACTACTTTTTTAAGACCTAGCTATTGGCTTTATTCGAAGATCAGAATCTAACAAAGTTGATCATGTATTCGTGGCACCGTAAACAAAAATAATAAGCATAGACAACACAAACAAAAAATGGCGCTAAAATAACACGGCAAATAAAAATGATACCCCATATTAATTACAAAATAACGAATGTTTTGAGCCAAATCTCGTCGCGCTTCGGCACAAAACATGTTAATTGGTATAGAAATGGCAATAAATACTTGAATAAAAACCACAATTACTTGTAATTACTTCCCGTCGCCGCCGTAAATACGGAACAATGGGTATGTGAGGACGTCATTTGCATTATGTGGCGTGTTGTAATATCCGTGAGAAGAGTCTCACGTCCTCCGGCGACGTAGACATGCTGACAAATTGTTCAAAGTTAAGATTTTGATTTGTGGTAGGTATGTAACACAGATTTTTGGACGGTTTTTATGTATTGTAGTTAGGCTTGCCATTTTTTTGTAACTAATGATGTAAGTATGTGTGTGTAATTAATGATGTCTTGACATTTTTGCGACCGGTCTTTTTTTCTGAACTTGAACAAGGTAGGGAATTTTATTTAATAATGCAAGTTTTTTGTGTATATTGTCATCTTAGTACGTAATTTCAATATTAAAATAAACAAAAACCCGAGAAAAAGATGAAGTACAATGAAGTAAGTATCTAAACAATTATTTAAGATTCAATATAGGTAACTCGTTTCAACTTGAAATATAAACACTTAAGTACCTTATAACAGAGCTGGTATATTGCCTACAAACAAACTAGGTAGGTATCTACTGTGTTGTTCTTGAAAAGGAAAACTTAAATATACTGAGCTATTTTCACAAAAGAATAAACTTGTTTAGGTACAGTCGTAGAACTGTAGAAGCCACAGTAACAGCGGGGATAATAATCGTAAAATCTAAATTATCGTCGTCGCTCGTTGATCATCGGCTACTGTCGGCTTTTAGCGAAGTGTTGCCAACTTTTCAGGAGATTGGCATAACTCAATAGGTAGGGATAGCGTTCAGTGATGAAAACTATGAATAATTACAATGCAAGCACTATGTAACGAGTTGTGCATGTTTGTTTACAATTAAGGATAAGTAGATTGATATGAATGAGGTTGGCGCAGAACCAGGGCTGCAGATTGCAGTAGAAAACGGAGGCCTATACCCAGCAGTCGGTGAATTCAGGCTGTGGATGAGGATGATCAGATAGAAATACTGACCGACGAAGTAATGTCAGTGAAGTGTCATAATATAAGAAAAGCATGTCGAATAATTGCTTGCAAACCAGCAGCATATCTTTTAATAGAGGTTGTACCTATACTAAAATGCACCGCCATAGGTAATTGGGTATATTTCGGGAATCGAGATTAGTGCTGGGTTGGACATTTTTAACTTGTTCCAAACAATATACCATTTGACAGTTGGAAAGCCTGCACTTCTGACACTAGACAAATTGGATACGTATATTGACTTAGTAGATCATGGGACATCCGAAGACCAGAATACTAATGCAGCAACCGTTGCAGAGAGCAGCCAACGATAGCATCTTTGTTTTCTCCGCTTTCCCTAGACGACAGCTGCGCTTGTTTGCTGCACTGCACGTAATTATACAACGAGGACTCGCAATTGCAGAATTTTAATACATTCGTCCGTCAACCGTATTTGGTCTGTAATAGGATGGTCTATGGCAATTGGCAGGGTTGGCAAACCTTTTTGAATTTGCGCGTTATCAATGATATTCTAATTAATATAATAATAATTACTTAATATCATTGCGCGTTATGTTCAATTTACCGCGGCACTGCCTGTCAGAGGATTAATGTGATTAACAACAATAATTACACCTAACACATCGTATCCAAATTCCATAATTATTGTTTCTTTAAAATAATTTAAAGTCTTATTAGATTTTGTACTAAAATCTAAATTGGCGCTAGGATTTTCCGACACAATATATTTAAAATTTTCGCGCGCGACATACTTTTGCCATCCCTACCTTTTGTATGGTAATTATCGCTGGACCTAGTGCATGCGTGTGGTATGTACTAGCGACCATAGATAAGTAGTTAGATACGCACAATGTCCTCGTTGTCCTTGAAAAGGTGTGAATGTGTTATTTGCATAGGAGAATACATTTAAATAACTAATTGGTTAACAGCGACTCATTCATAAAGTAGCTAATGCTAATAAAACAAGCCTGATAATGAATTATAAGTAATCATTGTTGTTATTAGCGTTATCATGGACTACTTAGATCTCATATGCGTATGCGTATGGCGTCTTTCCAAAGATAATGGCTATGAGCTGGCTGTGCTATTGAGGCAATTTGACACATGATTAACACTTGGATATATGAAGTGACACCAGTCACCATATACTTCCAAAATGTGGGGTTCTATTGACAAACTTATGGAATAACCAGACACTAAACCCGACTTGGAAATCTTCGGGACCCCGGTTAAAAGAGTCAGAAAGATAACCTGCTATTTTGATAGAAAAGAAAAACAAAGTAACACTCACCTCGTCAAAGATTTTCTTTCGCACTAGCAACTACTTAGTTATGTAATCCTATGTACTTATAGGTTGGTACTGAGTATAAACAGCGGTCTGTGGTAACTTACTGTGCGGTTAGCGGTTTACTTGGAACATAATGTGTAAATGAGTGGAACTACTTACTTTGTTTGTAATAAAGACGGTAGAAAGCTTAGGGTTGGTGCACCGATATTGTTTTTACGGCCGGGAGTGGTGAACCGAATTATGTGGTTTTGTGAGGTGATTATACAGAGCCTTCACGATTTAGTTTATGGTGTTATTAAAGATTCTGATCTGATTAAGTTTTGACTACAGAGTGAAGCTAAACGGGGGCTTAGACGTGATTAAAACTTCTTCTTTATTTCTTTTTCTTTTTCATCGTGTCAGACCTTTTATGCTACCCAAGCCTGGTTGGGTGGTAGTGGTTCATGCCTCTGAGAAATATCTCTCAGGCATGTTTGTTTTCCACACGATGTTTTCCTTCACCGAAGCTCTTGAAAAGTGTAATGTTTTGTAGTATTCTCATTGTAGAACTCATTTTATATGATATGCTGTTATCTCGCTCGATGTTCGAGTTTAATTCGGAATACCTTTGGTTTGCAAACATTTATAAATTTTTCGCGTTTTTTTAACAGAGAAGATCTGAAAAAGTCGAATGTCAGAAGAGCACAGAACTATTTCGATTCGTGGTTTTCGGAACTAGCAACTTTAGAACACTTACTCTGGTTTTATACAAGGTGTTGTTTTGCATCCTCGTCAAAATACTGGAGATTTTCACAAAAGTCATAAATAATCAATTTAAATTACGATCCCTGGTAAATATTAAAAAAAAGCTGCTTTTTAGGGTTCCGTACCCAAAGGGTCAAACGGGAGCCTATTACTGAGACTTCGCTGTCCGTCCGTCCGTCCGTCCGTCCGTCCGTCTGTCACCAGGCTGTATCTCATGAACCGTGATAGTTAGCCACTTGAAATTTCTACAGATTATGTATTACTGTTGCTGCTATAACAACAAATACTAAAAACGGGGGGCTCCCATACAACGAAGTGATTTTTTTGCTCGTTTTTATAAATACGGAACCCTTCGTGCGCGAGTCCGACTAGCACTTGGCAGGTTTTTTTTTGTTGTTTGTTTGTCAGTATTTCATAAAAACCCTTAATGTGGTTTAGGGAATAAGAAATAATCGAATAAATGTTTCCGATGGTTTGTTGGTGTGAAAGCGCGGTTATAGGGCGAGCATCAGACGTGTCGAGTTCAAAACACGGGTATTCACACTTACCGATTTCGGTAAATAAGGCAAAAAATAAAATTACATACACATTTTATTATTGATTTGGGTCGAGAATCATTAGTATAGCTACCTCCTTGAACTTGACGAGGATGCAAAACAACAGCTTGTATATTCTCTAAATCTGCACTGAGAATAGAACAGGATGGACAATAGTCACTTCTGATAAAAATTCCCTCTTTTTTTTACTCACTTTACTTAAAGCTACAGCAGCTTATTTTCTGTGTTTGCAAACTGTCTCAACTTAGCCGCTATATAGTGACCATTCAACGCAGGGTGCTACCGTTGTGAGTGGGCTAGAGCTGAGCAAAATTTGCTGACTCTAGTGAGTCTACGGTAGATATGGATAGGCAAATACATAATATTTACTGTCGAGACAAGCCGTAATAACAGTTATTTTTGGATATTTTTCTTTTAATCAAAGCATAGGTTTTTTTTAGGCTTTTCGTAACTGTTATAAAAATATTATACAATATTGTTTTTAGAACAGAAAACTTAACTAACAAAGTTCTAAAACTTATCCCATCATAACATTTTTAAACGAAACTAATTTCAACTTCTATACTGTCGCATTTGATGATAACTAGAGTACGGCGGCTGCAAAAATAACATAGGGTCAGATCTGGCGAGTTGCCAAGTGCACTAGCATCGTTCGGCCGATAGCCCGACGTACCACGATGTACAAACATGAACAGTTGCGGTACATCACCCCTAAAGGCGAAAATCGGAGTAAATTTATTGTCGACTAGAAACTTTAATTAGGGTTGTCTGTTTAGAATAAAACCACCAAATTATCGGTAAGTAGAGAACAACTTAAAGGGAACGTCCAGGCGCTGTCGTCCGCGATATAAGACCGCCAGAAATAATTATAAAATATTACTTCACTATCTGAATCTAAGAACTTCATGGGTTTTATATTTTTCTACGGAACCCTAAAAGAAACCTAATTTACTCCTTAAACATCGGAAATTAGCCGCAACAGACAGATAGACAAAAATTTAATAAAACACGTTTTTTCGTTATAACTTGTACGTAGGTATAAGGAGTGCAAGTCACAGTCATGATAATAAAAGTACTGGCAATTTTCTCGACTATGCACCCCATCACTATTAGCTACCGCACCGTAGGTGGTCAAAAGGGAATAAAGTTGAATATTTTTTATTGTTCCCCATTGAGCACCAAACTATTAAAACGGTTGGTGCTCAAATGGGAATAAGTACCTTAGGTGCTCAAGGTATAGGTGCCCTAAAAATAGGTGCTCAAACGGGAATACTTCGAACTGTTACTTTGAAATTAGAAACAGACACTTCAATTTTATTTATTTGTATAGATCTCAGACTTCAGAGCCGCTGGCAGCGTGCAAAGTGTATTACCGGGAATGACCGTCACTGTACCTCACTGTACACCGAGTGACCGAATCTGTTGTTCTGTGCACGGCTGACTGAAATCAAGCGAAAACGTTGGGAGCGGCTCTATACGGGTAATGGTTCATCAAGCACTGATGTATAGCTGTTTTGTGTGACGGGAATTCGAGATATTGTGTGAAATTAATGACTTTGTTAACCAGCTGTTGGCTTAACGTCAGTCTGGGTTAACGGAGAAGATCTCTTTTTTGACCGAAGTTCTTTTTTTTAGATGCTTTTCTGTTATCTTGGACTCTTGATCTTCTTTTGCAATTTATGATTGGAGTAACCGTTTTCTATCTTTGATATTTACCTAATTTCATCTTTGATAAAAAGAAAACATTAAGACATAACTGGCGAAATGTGGGTGTGTAGGTACACTTCTGTCCGACCCTTCGGGGATTAGACGCGTGATGTTATCTTAAGTGTGTGTGATAAAAAGAATGAAAATGAAAAATATTGTTTCATGGATTCCTTTTCCAAACGAATCAATTGTGACTGTCTTGATGTTATGAGATTTACAAGGAAGTGAATTTATGAAGTAAATCTGTTAAACGAACCAGCACGAACTTATGCACTTGAAAGCAGTATGCAATGTATCGTTAAATCAATGAAATAGTGGCTGGCTAGTGATATTACTGACGGCCATTCATGAGCACTACCAACGACCTAATTCCATATCCTATGCTTGGTAGTAAACCGTCTCCTTAAATTGGAATGGAATGTGCGTTAAGAAACAGGAAGTCTCAACATCATCTGCCTAGCCTTTTCCCAAACTATCTTGGGGTCGGCTTCCAGTCTAACCGGATGTAGTTGAGTACCAGTATTTTATATGAAGCGACTGCCTATCTGACCTCCACAACCCAGTAACTGGGTAATACGTTACCCCTTGGTAAGACTGGATGTCAGACTTTTGACTTCTGACTACTCGTAACGACTGTCAAAGATCTACAAATGACAGCCGGGACCAACGGCTTATCGTGCTTTCCGAGGCACGGAGGAAACCGGTATGTAATTATGGTCACCCATCCACGGACCAACCTCGGCAAGCACGGCTTAACCTCAAAGATCGACCAGCGCAGCTGTTATTTTTAGCCAGGAACTCTCAACGCTAGTGTACAATTCGTGCACAAACTTTTAGCATCCATGTGAGACATACCAAACATAAAATCAAACTCAAAGCGTTTATTTCAAAAGTGCCTGTAAGGCACATTTGAAAGTCAAAAAACAAAAAACATGCGAAGCTACAGTGCCAGTCACAAGGCATAATAACTTGTGAAAGAACTGTAGTTGCCCATTCCAAAGCGTAGATCTCTATGGAGAAGAATGGGCAAGAAACTCCATGGACACTCTTTTAAATCAAAATATGTTACATCATTCATGTTAAGAATTACAAATATGTGAGACCGATGTAGAAATACGGGCAAGTTAAGAGCGTCCAGAGTAAAAGATTAAATCAGTAATCCAAAAATAAAGTAATTATAATAAACCGTGGCAGCTAAGAGTTGACCAGTCACAACTGACAGCACCCGTTCACGAACATGACGCATGTATCAGCCATCATTCAACTCAACCATATTGAAGGGAAGTTAATGATCCGACACACCCACCACCATCAGCGTGACATTTAAGTGAGCATGATATTCACTCAACCACCAGGGTATATTCGCGTCAATGAAAAATGTAGGTACTTAGTAAATGGTGGCTTTACAGTACTGTAAAGCCACCATTTACTGAGTAAAATAAAATACTAATAATAAAATAGTACTCACACATGTGCTATGCAATTATATAATACTAGATTGAATCTATACAACGCAAATATATTTTTACAATCTTCTGCTGCTTCCACAACAACTTCAAATGGTAATTCAGATGATTCAGATTGGCCCTATGGTTGTGGATCAGCACCAGCATTGCGCCAAGCATTTTATCATCAATGTAATCCCCTAACTTATAATATGCTTGCCTACATAGTCTGCGTTTT
The DNA here is from genome assembly GCA_949152445.1 of Cerastis rubricosa. NCBI lineage: Eukaryota > Metazoa > Arthropoda > Insecta > Lepidoptera > Noctuidae > Cerastis > Cerastis rubricosa. The sequence continues at coordinate 10,016,810 of OX424526.1, read as the reverse complement.
ATGCAAGGATTAAATTTCGTTTCATTCAGTTGTTGAATGGGGGAGGTATTGTATTGTAACATTTTAAACAGTACCCCATGAAAGATGAGTCTACTTTAGCTAACCTGAAAAAAATTGACCTGAAAATAACTATTCTGCCTCCTCGAGGCAAAGTTCTTTACACTATGGAATTGTTGCATAGACTGACTTTGTTTATAATACATATCTGGAGAAATACAGCGAGCGGGATAATAATATGATTTTTGTCTTGTTTATTTCTGTCAGTTTTGACTATAAAATTTCCACCTACATATCGAAATGCTTTTGGCTTTTTAAGTGCACATTTTGTAGTCCTTAAGTTGCAAAAATGTATCTTACAGTAACATAATTATACAAGATGCTTGTCGTAGTGACCATACTACATATGGATGGGTCCTAAACTTTGATGGACCCGTCACATCTCTACATGACGGACGGCACTACAACATTATACGACAGAATGGGCCATAACTTTGACATCCGATCTTCTTTCCCAGGGATCCAGCGAGATCCTCTAATTGTCTATAAAATTATTAGTATGTTCTAAATTCAAGATTTGATGTCAGCCTTTCCTTTACTGAGTATTGGCCATATGAATTGTCCTGAGAAATTGGCTATTTAATTGCGACGCTTGTCCAAAGAAGTGATTTAGGCAAGTTAATCTAGATGCCCATTTGTAATCAATAATTTGGCACATCACCAAGCGATTTTAGTTAATTTATTTGAGTACTGATAAATTTACAAAAACAGTAGAATATTTGACAGTTATTTGCGATGTTGCCAACTTTCAGAATTCGCAGCAATTTTTTTTTTCTGCTGGCCCGTCCCGCTCTGGGCGGAGCGGAAGGGAATAGACAGACTCGACTCAGACTTGTACTAAATAAAACCTATCCATGTTCCTTCTTCGCAACCATAATTTGACAATCCCTCCGTCACAGTCTACAGGACAGCTGTTCCTTTTTATTCAAAATGGAGATAATCTAATGAACATTATAATAATTATGTAGTAATATCAGTGTCAGCCTATCAACGCGTCCCTAATTTGTAATTAACACCGGCTTTATTTGGCTCAAGTCCAGCTGTTTCGGACACACGTCAACACTAACGCCATTTAAATTTAATTTCAACTTTGACGTTAACAACTAAACTAATAATGAACTTTGCTTTGTCAAATCCTACAGAGTTTGACGTCTTTCTCGGCCGGTTGGTAATATAATTTTATAGCTGGTTTATTTGATTCAACTGGACTCTCCGTAAGCAGAATAAAGGGTACATAATGTCAAATTCCTACCTAGTAAAACTCGGTGAACTATAATATGTTCCTTCTGCGACCATGGCAGACGATGACGATGTCTATCTGTCGTGCGGGGGGGGGGGGGCAAACATTCACTTCCCTTCTAACAAAACTGTTACTAGCATACTGCATGGTAGGTACACGTGGCGAAGAATCAAGTTTTACCAAAACAGTTTATGCGGATCTCTCATTGTACGGGAAATCTACACAAAGCGAGGGCATGTTATACTGGAAAGGTATAGCTTGATGTGTCGCCGTGTGTACATACATTAGCTCTCTAGGACTCAATGCAAATGAATGGAATTTAAATGATTAAATACAAATATTGAGAAGTCAATCTCATATTATGTAAATCTGCACAGAATCAGAGCTCCAAAAATCCCATTTCTTTGGTAAATTCAAGCAAAACTATTTTCCAAGAAAAACAATCTCAGGAGATAATCCAAATGGGAGCCTTTATTGATTTTTTTCTCTCCTTCCTCTTTTATCCGATCCATGGAAACTGAGGAGGCAATTTATTTAGGATTACTAATATTCCGGGATTCAAAATTTGGCTTCGAACTAAGTAAAACTTGATAAATTTGACCGGAGGGCGAACCCAAAGTTATAATTAGGACTCGAGACGTGTTTCAATAACTCAGTCTGAAAAGTTAGTTTTTTGTCTAGATCATTTGCGTCAATGTATCACAGTAATATGTCGTAAAATACAAGGACTGCTGTATTTCAACGCATTCATTTTTATGATTGACTGTAATTTTTCATGACTGTCACAATTTATGTACTCGTCTCGTTATTACAAAACATCATAAGAAAGTAAATGAATGGATCCTGTACAAGATGTTTGCTGCAGTTTAATATTTGTGTAAGTACTTTTTTCATGTTATGACCGGTTATTTTGATGGTATTAGTTGTACATGTACATCCTACTGCATGTTCTACCGCAAAGAATCCTCTCTCTTCTAAATGATTGTGGTATAGTATGACAACTTTAAGTTTGCAGTTTAAGTTGGCGTTGCTTCTCAAGAAAATTAGCATCGATATGTTAAACTTGGTACATTTCTTTTAGTTCTAGTTCTGCTTTTGCCGCCTGCACAGATACGTTGGTTCAAAGCGAACATGGCATTTGACAGGAAGCCAATCAAGGATCTCCGGTGCCATATTGTCAATAGAGGTTTTGTGCCAATCTTCGCCAATTGTTTGAGAAAGGATAATTATGCTTAAATGGTGTAAGCAACCAGTACATCAATAAAACAAACCCATAAATAGTACAAGTATAAGTACTTTCTTCCAATTACATTCTACACATCTGAACTCGACTTTTCCTGTTATATCTCAATGCTCTTTCAACAAGCCGACTCGGAGCATCGACGATCTTTCTATAGACCTCCACTTATTAGGTTATCTAAACATTTGACTATAAGCATGCCTTTTGCGGCACAGTCGTGCCGATACCCTTGTAAGGAAACTTAGCTTCAGCAGATAAGCATTTCTCGTCGTATTTGCATTTCGCAGTATTGAAGCTGTTTTTAGATAGATCATCCTTTAGTATGTATGTGTTGGTGTGATATTTTATTTGCTTTACTTCGGAACTGTTCAAATTTAATTTTAAATATGTAAGTGGATGCATCTGGTGGTATGCTTTCTTAGGTGGAAAGTTTTGCATATTTTGTGTTTTTGCCATATCAGCCTCTACTACGTTACTGACTTACTGTACATATTTTTTATATATAATAATGGTTTAGCAATATATATTTTTTTATGACATCTAAGGAAAAACACTCAAATTGTTTTTCCATGGTAGAGATCCTATTCCACATCAACATCCAAACGAATATAGCCCTTCTATGTTGGAAAACATCTCTAATGTATCCAATCTGGCAATATATCAGATATCTATGAACAGAATCGGTTTGAGGTAGGGCCATCCAATAAAGTGGCTAACCAGGTTTCGGCCTTCTTCGTCCAATTACATAAACGACCCGCTAGTACTGTCCTCGACGGTAAAATGACCGTATTTGGAAGTCACCCAACTCTGATTGGTTTTTTTTCCGACGAAGTTATTGAAATACGAAGGATTCGTCGTCCGCCGATGATATATGTCGCATATATTTGTCAGGGTTCCGTGTTATTGAACGATATGTCCCTTTGTCCGTTGTTTCTGAGCGATGTGAAGGCAGTTTTTGTGGTCGTTTATTAAGGGTATATGTGTTGCTGGTTATTTTTTACGGTTCAGATGTTAAATTGTATTCAAACTCTCGCAATATTGCATCAATGCGCAAATACTTTTTGACACATGGTGCAAGGCAGATAAAAAGATGACGTCAAGTTAGTGACATTGAATGCATTAAAATAACAAAACACTGTCCTAGGTAAAGATCGCCAATGACATGTCCATGCCACTACAGTAAAACATTGTAGCCAAACAAAAAGGTCAGCAAAAAGATATAACATTTGGCGAAGTAAACAATTGTGTTCACGCAAATTATTATTTAGACGTGTAACATAATTTGTGTCAGATTTTGCCTTAACATCGTAAATTCAGCAAATGCAAATCCGAAGCTTAAATGGAATTTGTACTAGATTGGATTTATCGATTCGGTTTAGGGCTGTTTGGTGGGAAAATTGTTTTTTTACGATCCCGTCGAGGTTTCGTCGATACTCTCGCTCAATCGAGCGTGCAGATAACATTTGTATACTTAATCCGACATTACCCTTAACGGCTTAATTTCGAATAATGATGCGATAAAACTCAGCCACCTTTATTTCTAAACCAATCAAAAGGTCAGCTTGTGCCGAAAACGAAATTGACTGACATGGCGTCTAAATTGAAGTACGTACGACACAAATGTCGCGGTCGTGCCAATGATATTAATGGATTGTTGTATAAAATAGATGACATGTATGATTCGTTTGACTGCATCGATTACGAATGGACACTAATAGAGAGTAATTGCGTGTCGTCGGTCTCATTATCGTCATGAACTTTGTTTCCGAATTATCTAAACGAATACAGGATGGTTGTGTGCAAGATATCAACCTTAATTCGATAATAGCCGCATTCTGTTGAAAATTTGGATATACCAATTTGGCATCGAAGCATAAAATGGTCTATGCAGATTCACGTAGTGATTCTATTATGTGACAAACCTTTTATATTTCAGCAAACATTCACTGTTGTTCTTGTTCTGTAAGTAGGTAAGTATAGCAAACGATTTTGGATTTCTTCTACAAACAAAGTTATAAATCTTGCGTCCATGGACGATACATTTCTAAGAACGGTCCACTCACGTTACTTATTTACATGTATTGCTTTGGATGGGGAAATTTCTAGAATGTCTCCAACTTCGCAAACAGTCGTTTATATTGAAAGTAAAAGTATCAGGAATGACGAAAGCTACTTTGATTTTTGCAATACAAATGAATTCGGGGATTTTTACATTTTGTAGGTAGCTTATGAAAAAGACTCAATTAATTTAGTACTTAGTTGATAGTTTTGTGAATGTTATGAAGAGTTTAAATGATGCTTTAATGCTGGTTTATTCAGAACACAAGAAAAACTTCATACTTACTCAAGTATTAAGAAGACTGAAGAATATCTACCAGGCTTAGTCGCTAGATCCAGACTAATGAGCCCATTCAGAAAGTATATAGGTCGAAATGTATGAAGAAAGGAGATGTTCCAGAAATGTATGGGCTAGCACTATGTACACTATATGTAAATATTGCTAAATAATACAGTAACCGTTTTTGTTATCAATTTTCTTTAATTTCACTTCGTATTAATGTTCATTCAAATTAACTTGGTCAAAGAGAGCAACACAACATAAAAATTAAACATGGTGGATCAGATCAGCACGTGATCAACAGGCGAAAAATGTCATTTTGGCAATGACATTTGATTGACGTGTATTACGATACATGTCAATCAAATGTCATTGTCTTATGACAATGACATTTAAAGCAGTTATCTGCTTTAGTAAACAAAACAACTGGAATTTCGAAAATCTCGGGTTTTGGTTTGTTTTGTTTGGTTTGGTTGAACAAAACAACAAGTTCAATCCAAACTCAATGTAAAGAAAGACTCAAAGACGGCACTTCTCTAAACTGTCAAAGTCGTCAAACGTCAAACAACTGTCATGGCAAAATAGGGTTATCGTAGTAAAAAAATTTTCAAAAGATAATTATTGTACGACTATACCCTTCTTCAAATTATTTTTTTTTGTATTTTTATGATATTCATCTATTTTTTTCCTATTTATCTGTGTAGTGTACATAGTGGTGGCCCAAAATCAAACATCTCCTATAATAAGATGTAGGAACATATGAAATGAAATGTTTACGACGAAAGTTCTCGTCTTTAGAAGTTTTAGGGAGAACTCAAAGCCTTCTTAAGCCAAGAAAGTAATTTAACGATATAGAATCTTCAATGTCTTGTCATGATACAACCAAATTGGTTTCTCAGAATTCTTTTACGGATTTGCAAAGTTCTTTATATTGAAAGGGCATAATTAAATATTGACGTGAATCCGTACGTCTGTCGCGAACAAATTAATCGTCGAACCCTGAATAGAAAAGTTGGACCTCTAGTTGAGCGGTAAGGGGCTTATCTTGGCATTATTGACGATTTGATTTACTTTTACGTGGTTCTAGACAGTCTTAGCTGGTAAATATATGAAATGATGTGATTTTGTATGCCCGTATTCTCTAAAGCTTTGATAATCCTTCATTTTAAAATTTAAGGATATAGGTACTTCAAAATAGTGCGAACACTTTAATAATAATTGAAAACACACACTTAAAACGTAACTCGTGCGGGCCCGTGAGCTGCAATGTGAGCTCCGTGATGATTCAAACACGATTTTGGGTTTGACGTTAAGTCGCATAGACGCAAGCCAGGACGCAAACGGAGGAGCTTGCTATTGCGTACATATACTTCCAGTTCAAGTAGCTGTTTGGCAGGGTTTTACTCCACCGATCCCGAGATCGGATTGAATTGTAAACTGATTCCGTCGATTTAGCACGAGACCTGTACTTTTGTAACGCTTGACGTTATGCATAGTGCTCTTATTGCATTAGCACCCTGACATTGTACGAAAAACAATGGAAGACTCCATTTTCGAACATTTTAAACAGGCATAAATCCCACCGTATTGCAAGAGCTCTTAGTTCATCTAGACATTATAATAAAATCAACTCACCTGACTGTTAGGGAAGGTGGCAAACGCAGACTGTACTTTATGAAGCGCGTGGTCCTGCTGATGACCAGGCGGTGGTCTGCCTTTGGGGAAGTGGAAGCGAGGGATGACCCGCGCAGGCGCACCACTGCTGGCTGCGCCGCGCACGCTGCGCTGTAGCGTCGTGTGTGGTGGGGCTGATTGCGGCTTTGGAGGTGCTGAGGCGGCATAGCTCTGTGGAGAGAAAGAGGATATTAATTTTATTACATACATACAGACACGCTTTTTTCGTATGTAGATAGGCAAAAACTACAAAACGTTCCTTACATAGTACTTTTGGTTCTAGACACGCACGTAGGTTGCGAGTACGACGCACCGCACTTATTTGTATTATACTCGTAATTAGACAAAATATTAGATGATGAATTTGTCGGAGACGGACTATGAATCGAAAGCGCGCCAAAGGTCAAGCGGCCTACTTACCAGTCTACCCACACCTAACCGCGCTTACTACAGAGTCGTGATGTTTCGAGCTCGCTGCGACGAGGACAGTCTGTGTCTGACCGCGGCGGAGTCAAGACGTCCCGAAACTGTAACCCAATTCATTGTGCCTAGTGTTATTATGTTGGATTGTAATTTCAAGTAATTTGTTAGGTCGATAAAAGCAGTGTACCGTGTGTGTGTGTTTTCATTGCACGAAACCCATGTTCTGCCCACATGATGACCGTGTCTAACGGAATAAAATCATCTAACTGCGACAAATATAATATTGATGAAACAGGAAGGAGTAAATGGTACCTTGTCCATGGAGAAGAAAACGTGTTACGCAGACCCCAGGCAGAATGGGATAATTGAAAGAATAAGATAAATATTGAAAAATTAGCTATTCGCACTGTTATATTGGAGTTATAAGAGGTGTGGGCCTGTTTGAAAATAGGTGAAGTTCTCTTTACCAAAATCAGTAAAATCAATATCAGATTTTTTAAGCTATTGCATAGCTTTTATCGCGGGCTTTGAGCGCGGCAACCGAATCAAGAAATTCCGTAACGAAAAAAACCTGACACGGGGGTTGTTAGGTTTATTTTCAGCTAAAATATTATAATTGCATAAATTGATAAAAAATGCTATGCAATAGCTTTACCGCGGCAGTCCCCGAGTGCCACACGTATTTTTTTAATTTACTTAGGCCTACATGGACACTTAAAAAACGTCGACAAAACGTGCACGGTTCGGGTTGGTTCATAATCATTTCGCTTTACGATATTTGAATCCCACAGCGTTAGTACTTAACTATGGGAGGACAGCGTGGCCCCGACAATAAGTCGTTGCTTACTACAAAAGGTAGAACAAGATTTAAAAAAAAAATAAGTAGGCCACAGAAAGCTTATTTAATTTACTGGTTAACATTGTATCTTCAATTCCAAACGGGCAAAAGCCGTCCCAAAACACTCATGTAGTAGGTGTACAACCAAAAACGTATCACCCATATTTTTCATTTTTATGATTCTCTAACATACGTTATCTCCAAAACTGCTACTACGCGCAAACGTAATAGAATATATCGTTGGCGAGATGAGTGAGTCGCAATTCTTTTGATTTATTGCGTAGCGGATTGTTGATATTTACGCAGTTCGCTGGTCGAGCGAGCGATGAAATAGGAATATACTGATAGATGTCTACCGTCGTTTCGTTCGCAGTATATCCGCCGGGATGAGCGACAGTGATGGTTTTTCTATTTGTAATGGTACAAAAATAAATTGATTTAGATGAATCAACTGGTTTGGCTTTAGTGAGATCAGCTGCAGACTTTGTGGTTGTTTCAATATGGTTGAATGAATAAAATATCAAAGTTTTGTTTTTATTTAGTTTCCATGAACTGATTTCTGTAGCGCTTTTTACTACATAACATCACGCCAGTTATGTTTAACCCCAATCTAATCTAATATTATTTATATATTAACTAGCTGTGCCCGCGACTTCGTCCGCATGGAATTTAACAAAAAAAAAAAAAATACAAATTTTACAATTTTTCAAAAATAAAAGTAGCCTATGTTGCCTCCTTATTACATCAGCTATCTGCCAGTGCAAGTCCCGTCAAAATCGGTCCAGCCGTTCCAGAGATTAGCCGGAACAAACAGACAGATAGACATACAGACAGACAGACAGACAAAAATTGAAAAAATAATAATTTGGTATATGCACCGTATATACATTCATATGGATGTAGTAAAAAGCGGTTATTTTAATATTACAAACAGACACTTCAATTTTATTTATTTGTTATATTTAATGGGCACAAATCTAGACACATTGGCTGCTACTGGGAAATTCGTGATAGAAAAACCCAATAACACTTTGCCCGACCCGGGAATCAAACCCAGAACCTCACGCTGAGTAGTCGCGGTTCCTTGCGACCTCTTGACCAACGAGGTGCGCTTTTTTAACTAATTCTTAAATATTACCACCTGCTTGTTTTTTTAGGGTTCCGTACCTAAAGGGTGAAACGGGACCCTATTACTGAAGAAACTTCGCTGTCCGTCCGTCCGTCTGTCACCAGGATGTATCTCATGAACCGTGATAGTTAGCCAGTTGAAATTTTTACAGATTATGTAATTCTGTTGTCGCTATAACAACAAATACTAAAAACAGAATAAAATTAATATTTACGGGGGGCTCCCATACAAAAAAGTGATTATTTTTCTCGTTTTTATAAATACGTGCCCTTCGTGCGCGAGTCCGATTCGTACTTGGCCGGTTTTTTTTGACTAATTGTTAAATATTACCACTCTAGCTTGTTTTAAGGTACCTAGACATAAGTCTACAATCACAATTCTACTTAATAGCTTTGTAAATTTACTATTCAGAACACTAGCACATTACCACAATATTACTTTTAATTTCAAACGCTTACATGCCCTTGTTCAAAAAGATTCGCTTATATAATTTTTTTAAATAAATGTAGTGTTCATGACAAAAACGTTTACTTAATATCCGCCTCATTACCTTCTAGTTCATACATAGGTACACGTAGATACACAAGTGTATATAATATGCATAATGTTTTCATTTACCCGCGACTCGGTCGTAATATTTGCAAATGCTTATATATTACCAAGCATACGAGGCAAAAAGTACTATGTATAAAGTACTTTATCTACCTACTGCTTAATAACTTTCTTTTATATTTTTAGGTTTTATAGTAGACTTAAGTGGATATAAACTTTTTGGAATAAATTTAGTAATATAGTCGTGATTGTCTCGACGCGTCGCGTCGTTCTTGTGATTTCAACTATGCCATCTTTTTAAGGGTTCCGTACCCAAAGGGTCAAACGGGACCCTATTACTGAGACTTCGCTGTCCGTCCGTCCGTCTGTCACCAGGCTGAATCTCATGAACCGTGACAGTTAGCAAGTTAAAATATCTACAGATTATGTATTATTTTTTATCTGTTGCCGCTATAACAACAAATACTAATATCAGAATAAAACAAATATTTAATAGGTTTTTATAAATAATGGTACGGACCCCTTCGTGCGCGAGTCCGACTCGCACTTGGCCGGATTTTTCGTTTTTTGTAGAGTTAACTGGGATAAAACTAGTAGAATGGAACGATATAACGTAATTAGCTATCCGTCTTCGTTTGCAAGACTTTGAGAAAAAGATCACAACTGAAAAATTGTTGCTACAAAAGTCTTACCGTGGTGGAAAGAGAGTAATGAAAAGTCTTTGTTTATTGAATTCTTTATTGAAAATTGAATGGGAAATATTTTCAAGTTTTCATACGACGAGTAATGGAAGAAGAAATGTTGTGCTGACCTCAACTAAATTCAGATCAGGCAGGAGAATAATGACCAATTTTTTTGACACCGACTTCTGATATAAAGTAATTTTACACTTTATAGTGTTTATCGGAAGTCGGTTATATTAATGCGAAAAAGTTTTTTATTTCAGCATTTTTAGTTGTGGTATAATGGCATTTCACAGAAATTCTTGTCTAGTATTCATTTTCCATTGTTACTAAAAGTTATTAGCAGGTCATCCACATAGACATGAAGAAAAGATATTTATTTAAGAAGATAACTCATAAACTACCCAAGCAATGTGAATACAATTATTATTTTATATGTGACCACTTAGCGAGCCTCCAAATGAAAAAAAAACACATAAATCGGACCAATAATTAAACGGACTTATGAGTATTTTTGTTACAAAAATTAAATAAACCGGAATGGGAACCTCCTCCTTTTTGGAAGTCCCTGAAATAATTTTAGAAGTAGCAGCTTAGAGTACACAATTTATTATGTAACTTGAAGTTAGATAAATCTGAGGTTGTTAGCGTAGATTTGATTCATTCTCTATTAATTTAGAAACATACTTACCTACATTGACAACATCGGCTGGTAACTGTTCCCAATTCAAACTCTCCATTGGCCTGTAATGACATTCCGATGTGACCGCGCGCCTATCCCACCACATGGCACGGATGCTAACAATCCTTTGCCTATAGGACTATAGTCGTACGTTAAACTGTATTGTGAACCAACCCAATGTAGTATGCACGGGTTTCAACTTTAAACCCTATGCTACTGGCTTACGTTTCTAAAATTGTTATTTTTTAAATTTGGACTTAATTAGTCTGACTTTTTTATACTTTTAAAATTTTGGCTTTATTATACTTTTCATATTATACTTTATTAGACTTATAGTATAGTACGGACCGAATCCAAGTACTACCCCGGGAGAGTGGTGATATACAACAAACGATGACGATGACGATATACGATATGATGATGATGATATGGTCGGGGTGTGTGATGAAGAGACTGTGTCTGTACGGTGATTGAGGGGCGAGCGTGTGAGGTGGAATTACTGTATCATTTTTATTTTGTAAAAAAATTCTGACAAGCCTACAAGTATTAAGGATTGCTGCCTTTTGAAGGATTTTATACGTGTATGGTGGTAAATTAATAGTAGATTATGCACCGAGGGGCTAAAGTTGTGTCTTATGTCACGGGCGTCATATTGAATCTCGAGCGCAATGAAGGATTCGGGGTTTAACTCACGAGCAAAGCGAGGGAGTTAATACAAGAATCCTGAATGCAGCGAGGGATTCAAGCTAGCCCAAGGCAAAGACACCTTTAGCCCAGAGGAGGATACTCTACTTTTTACACCTACTGTGAGAAAATAATAACCATAGTACGAAAACAAATAAATTAAGTAATGTTACAGCCAATTACTATTACGGTATTACGGCGCGGTACGGTATTTGTTATTATTAAAAGTAGTAAAAGGAATGGATAAAAAAAAAAAATATGGTTCGTAGTTATCTAATTATTCTTACAATATTATGTCTTCGAAAACATGGCAACGATATGAAGAAGCAGTCGTTATGATTTTGTAGGAAATCGAGAATATCATCCACGTGTAGTAAGGGTATCGAGAATAGCTTTCCTCTTTCTGGCACCAAAGGGTGTTTGTTAGTACTATACTGCCAATTTAGCTGAGCATGTGAGATTCCAAATTCAAATCACATTATTGACCAGCGGGTCATAATGAAATCCAGTACAACATTATTGACCGGCTGTGCCCCGGCCACTAATGACTCACTTTAGGTTAAGGTTGCTTGACATATAATTTGACATTTTCGAGCAGGTGGTGTGAAAATGTTTTTAAAGATGGTGGATTGGTGGAGCTGTTTAAGTATAACACCTGTCGTTGATACTACAATAGGCATAGCGGTTTTGTTACATTTGTCAAATAAAGTGATGTCTGGTCTATTGTAGTGTATTGTTTTATCGCTGAAAATACCTCGATCGAAGTATAGTTTGTGGTTTCCGTTTTCAAGAACAGTTTCGGGCTGGTATTTATAATAAGGTACTGGAGGTGTGGAGATTAAGTTATATTTGATTGCTAGTTTTCGATGAATTTATCAAAAATTATTGTAGTATATTAGCTATTTGATCACGCCTGTGCTTATAATTGCGTCGGAGTTACTACCTAAAACCAGTAGATCCGGAGCAAATTGTCTGTGACAGACGGACAGATTTTAATGGTTCTTTTTTCATTCGGACGAAACCCTAAAAAGTTAGTTAGTTTGCAGCTCTTATACGCACGTCAACGGCAACAAAATACGTGTGCAAAGACCTCTATCAATTAACGATTTTTTGCCGTATCAAAGGATAATGCCTGACGTTTTATTGATCTCTGTATTATTAATTATGTGAGTAAACAAGCGAGCATCGCTAGCCTTAAACAATAAAATGACTACAAAAGTGATGGGTCGTCTATTTGCAGCCGAGGCCGATTCAGCGGACGATATTAACACAATTATGACACACATATTTTCGTAAAATAGTAGTTTACGCAATTTTCCCGGACAACAGAATAAAACTGATGTTGAAGAGTTCACAGAAAAGGAAGGAAAGGGTGTGAAAAATGTGAAAGGCACAAAAGAGCTCACTCCGAAGATTGAGTCTTTGTCGCCCACACCCTGCGTCCGAACACAAAAATAAGTTTTAAGTCGCTTTTTATCCGCCCAACATCGTAATTAACGTTCAAATGAATTCTCGGTGACCTACGCTCATTCTGCAAAGTTTTGCAGAATGAGCGTAGCGCGACACTGATGAATGTGTTCGCGCCAATGAACTTAAATACTAACTGGAATGTGTACAAACCAAGGAACTTATATACTAACTGGGATGTGTACAAACCAAAGAACTTATATACTAATAACTGGAATGAGTACAAGCAAATCAAAAGCGTTCCTTGTTTCGCGACTTCGAGCAAAATCATAAAGAATAACCCTACAGAGTGAATAATAACAAAATGACTGTTGTAGTTCCAACATTTGCTAGGAGAAATTCTTGTTGAAATAATTTATGTTACACAAAAGTAATTTTCGCCCTCGACATTTTCTGTAATTGCTACATAATTTTTCGTTCTGTGGTCGCTTTTGTGATTATGTTCTCAAAACAAAAAGTCTTGCTTAGGGTTTCTTACACAAACAATGAAAACGGACGGTTACCAAGTGATTTCACTGTAAGTAATCAAACAGTTTTTTACGTATTAATTATGCTAATGCGTTTTTTCATTTGTGTAAAAATTATTCTATGGTCGTTTCTTGAATAGGCAGCTACATAAAAAGTTATCTAGTGCTTAAAAGTTTACCAATTATTTATAAGAATTCAAAGGCATTTGATAATAATAACAATACCAATAATAACACAAACAGGAAACTACTTTAGTAAAGAAATAAAAATAGAATCTTCACTTCTTCAATAGCTTCGCACTTGACCTGTTTCTTGTAAAGACGGATCATAATTATGAGATCCATAATAAGGCCGACCTTGGTAATATTTTTTGCGAATATTTTATTTATTCTGTCTCATTCTTGGTAACTGGCATTATCCAGTGTGACCTTTGTCTAGCTTTTGTTAAAATTTTCAACGACGACGTTTCTGGCAAAGGCGCCATCTTGCTATGCCAAATTTCACACCTAAGTATTAGGACTTTTTTTGTTAATTTTGTAATGTCGATGAACTGGTTGATTGGGTTAATGAAGAACACCTGTTGATGTGTCAAATGGGAGATGCCCAAATCATGAAGTAGTGACGGAAGTCAACGTGCCTCGTAACGTAGAAAAAAAACTGCGTCTATCAATTACCTTGTGGCGATGCTAGGGGAAGCCTATATCCAGCGAGCGGCAGGGATCGTATCAGTCAATGATATATAAACTATACGTTATTGGTATAAGTAGTCAAGTAATCAAACTAGGTACTTTAAATAAACGATTGAGAGGAATAAATCGCTTTCCGACCTTCCCAACTCAATTACTTTCAAGCCGATATCCATATCATTTTCCTCGCTAAAGTAACGAAAACAGTTGGAATATTTCTGTATCATAGAGATTATTCGGGTCAGACTATCAGCCTTGAAGCCCCACAAATCCTCTTATATCCAGCTGTAGGTACCTGGCCAAACTACTTTTATAAATCTTTTTTTTACGCAAGTAAGTACTTACTTTGTTTCTCCACAGTATGTTTTTCTTGTACGCAAGGCGTCCAATCAAGCTGTGCAAAACCAGTATAAGCAGATCTGTCATTGTCAGTCAGCACAAGTGTGAACAAGTGAAGTGCTACTAGCATAATTTTAAGTCATTTTTATTAACATGAGATTTGTAATTGATTTATATATGTTAGGGTATATACCACGCGGACGGACGGGCGAACGGCTTCCAGGCGGTGCTTCACAAAAGAACGGCGTCCCTGTGGTCTCGGGTAAAAAGTAGCACCAACACGCTTCTGAGCGTGGTGTCGGACAAAGTGGACAGCCAAACCCTGAGGCATTGGTCGCTCATCCATGCCCAGATTAATATTTATTTTTAATTTTATTAACGTAGCTGTATCTGCCTACTAACATAATATGGACTTGTATCAATTAATGTGTGCCTAGTCTGAAATAAATATATTCTATTCTATTTTATTCTTTACTATCTATGGGCCATTGTAGCCTGAAATAAATGATGTTATGTTATTGTACGGAAAATCTATACAAAGCGGAACATATTTTACTGGAAATGTACAACTTGATATGTCTCCTTGTGTGGGTATGTTGTTGACTCGAAAATAAATATCTGATTATCTGTCAGCAAGGCTGTGTTAACCTTAACCACTAACCTATCCTAGATAAAAAGTACATAACACATTATTTATAAACTACCTAAACTATATTTATGTACAATTTTACTTGAATTGCTGTGTGTTTGTTTGTATGTTTTTTAAAAAATAGATTATTACTATATCTAACTTTGATTACCAGTAAATGTGGTTTCATCATCATTTCAGCCCAAAAGACGTCCACTGCTGGACATAGGCCTCCCCCAAGTGTCGCCACATTGACATTTTGGGGGGTTTTGCCATAATCGTCATGATTGGCAGGCGAATGTGGTTTAAACATTTGAAATAGTCTCTAAAAGTTTTTGATTATTTTTTTCTCACACCTGTGAAACAAGACGTCATGCCAATCAAAAACCAACCAAAATCAAAAACAGAATCATCTTTACGGCACCAAAATCGTAAAGCTGCCCACAAAATATTGTAACCGCAGCACATAATTCTGTCTAACGAACTCATTAATCTCCTAAGCTCCTGGTAACCACAAAAGGTAACTCTACAGCCACAGATATTGTTTTCCAATATAATGAACAGAATGGCGTAACATGTTAGATGTCTTAACAATAAACCAAATGGCCAAGCCGCCTACGTTGACAGTGCCAAAACGAATAAAGGCCAATTCACACGATTATGCTAGATTTTGCTACTGTAAAAGCTCACATAACTATTAAAATTTCAAACAATGCGGATGTTTTACTAAACGTACCACTAAAGCGTCATAACAGATAGATATTATGAAAGTGTGATAAAACGAGATATTTAATATGTTTTTATTTCTATTTTTTTAAATAGAGTGTAATATTTCGGAATACAACCAAGAGTTAGCACTTGAATTCATGCATTTATGAATAAAAAAACTTTATTTTGTGGTTCGTTTTGTTACACACGTATTAAACATGACGCCTGTAACCCCCGAATTGTTAAGCACAGTTGTACCTAATAGTACAACCACACTTCGCCAGTTATGTATAAGTCTCATGTAATAGGGGGTGAGCCTATTGCCATCAACCGGGCACAAATCCAGACTCCATGGCTGCTACTGAGAAATTGTTGATGGAAAAACAATATGCCCGAACCGGGAATCGAACCCAGGACCTCATACTCAGCATTTACGCAACCACTAGACCAACGAGACACACATGTATCATCATCATCATCATTTCAGCCGAAAAACGTCCACTGCTGGACATACGCCTCTCCCAAAGGAGGGGTTTTGCCATAATCGCCACGCTTGGCAGGCGGGTTGGCGATCGCAGTACGGTTGTTGCAAAATGCACAGACAACGCTGCTGCCCATTCTCTGGCAAGTCTCTTAGTCGCATCTTACGACACCCACGGGATGATATGGGATGGTGCTATTCTTAACGTCCGATACCCTACAGAGCACAATTATAACATTACAATTATTACATTTATATTTACGTATTAAAAACATAACCGTGCATGCATTGTCAAAACTAATCACAATGACGATAGACTAAAGTGCTCTCAAAACATAATTGAACCGTGAGAAGCGACCTTAACAGTCGTCTCATGGACCATAAATCAATAACACCTGTTCTTCACCTAAGCAACAATTTAATTAAATTCAACATCCGATTGATTTGACAATATAAATGGGCTTATTTATAAAAGGCATATGTTAATGAAATCGTCGATCCATCATTGACTTCCATCTTTGATTGGGATTAGAGATGGAAGACACTGATGAACTCACAAAGATGTTGTGATACATAGCTTAGAATTTCTTCTAATAAGAAACTTTTTGTCAAACAAGCTATAAAAACCAGTTTAAACTGTATACAGAGCGAGGCCATGTTATACTGGAAATGTATAGCTTGATTTGTCCCCCTGTGTACCCGTTTATAGAAGGCACACATATTGTGTCGCGGTTTAATAAATCTGTGCATGGTTTATGACATAATTTGTGAATAATTTATTCCATTAAGCCCCTTTTTCCACACGGGTGATCCCGCAGGCGCATACTAGTTTACAATTTGGCAGATGCAATCATGTGAGGGACGACACAAAAGGTGAATATTTTGAGTCCCAAATGATGGTAATGTGTGGCTATATGTGTTCTGATGGGAGGGTTATAATTAGCGATGACTTTGACTGTATCAGATAAACATAATAAACTACCGAAAAACTGTAAATCTTGTAGAAAGTCTTTGTGGAAATACCGAGCACGAATTTGAAAACGATTATCACTTATAGGACCTTTGATGATTGCCCAAGAAACTCTTTCAACAGGATTTGTCTAGTGCCTCTCAACTTTTATACCGTAAATATCAGTATCTAAAATGATTCAGACTTACGCAAAAACGCGCTTTTCCTCTGGCAGCCGAATGGCACATCAACTCTCTACACCCACGATTTTAAGAAGACCAATTGAAGACCAAAATAGCAAATTCGTTTTAAAATAAAATAAATTCGCTCAAAGATGTCTGTACAATTTAGGTGGGATAGTCGTAAAAATAAATATAATTATTGTACGGAGAAACATTTATATAGAGGAGGATTTACTCAGAGGAGATCCGAGGAAAAAGATTTAATTAGCGTCCTCATTTTATTGCTACAAACACTGGTTGAAAATTACTCGTTTCCACGAACTTTTGATATTTACCTCTTTTTAAAGATTTGCTTTGTAAGGATGGACGGGAACACGACCGACAACCATGTAATATTCAGGATTCTGGGACCCGACATTTTAGGGATGCTTGGGCATTATGATGATATGACAGTTTTTTGGTCTCGTTTTTAATACCCATTTTAAAACCACAGAAGAAATATCAACAAGATTTAGAATCACCATTTTCCTCAGTTCATTTTAAGGTATTTTCTTTTCATGTTACTTTATAGTCGGTGGTATGTCTTGGCTATAAACAAAAGCCAGAGTAGACAGAGTATAAATTAAATTTTATAGAAAAGGTAGGTAAGTCAGTTTGAGAGGGGCTTCCGAAAGTTGTAACTTTAAGTTTATGGCCACCAGCTATGAAAAAAAACTAGAGCTTTATGAAATTAGAACTGAGGAAAATTTTATTGGTAGCTACTACATTTTCGGGGTCTTGCAAATGAATGTATTGTTTGATTAAATATACCAGACATATAAATTAACGAATTAGCAAACTACTTACTACAATATGCATTTGTTTACTTTTTTCTTTTCGTATCGACGTTAAAACTATTAAAACTAGGTTTAAAAAAAGAGGTTTTCATACAAGCATCGAAATAGTCTGTCTTCTCAATAGAAGACAGACTATTAAAAAAAAAAACAAATTCCCATCCAATGATGGGAATTTGTTTTTGAAGTGAAAACTTCTTTAGCGGCGTTGAGCACTTTTTCTGTAATGGGTATAAAATCTTAAACTCGCGTCAGGTCACGTGTCCTGATCGAAAATTCGTAAGACGAATTGACATTAGGTTGCGAAGGAATTTGAACTTTATGACATCTGTCATTGAGTTTGGTTTTCCAAAACTGGATAATTATCTTATGCACAAACAAAACCTTTGATTTCTCCAAAGAGGTAAAATTCGTAAAACGTATCGTTATATTTCTGTGTTAAATTTGTTATGTAATGTAAGTTGTCATGTTTGTGTATGATAGCGCAATAAATGAATATTGTATTTTACCACATAAATGATAGAACTAGATAATTAAAGCAATTCGTTCAAAATTATTTCCTAACCATATCCAAAAATGCACAACGTTACTATTCAAGTTTTCACTTCTGCCGGCACTCCCGGAGTGCAACCCGTTTTTTTTTCTATTTTCAGAATCAATCATTATTACTGGTTTTGGAAAAGTTGTTTAATATGACGAGTAGGCTCACCTCCTTGAAGAATACAGGTAACTAGAAATAAATGGGCACCCTGTATATGTGATTAAATGTATTGGGTGGGTTGGGCTTAGTAAGTGGTCACGACAATCACGGCTCAGTTGCGTCGCTGAGGTCCACAGAAGTGGAGGTGTTAGGGCACTTTGTACACTCCAATATATGGGACATGGTTTGGTCAGCAGCACCGCAATCAAAATGGATTTTATATGCTTTAATTTTTATAGAATTTGGAGGTGAAAGTGAAACACGTTCCTCAAATTTGGTACAGGAAAATAATAATAGACTAGCTCTCAGCTTCATAACACAGCATCAAAATGAGGTAATGTAGCATAAACAATGGAATAGAGGCGAGCTCTTAGTCATAAACTTCACATTATTATCTAAAGTAAACTGAAATTATGAAACAAGGAGAAATGCGGTCAAAAGATGTGCGTATTAAATTTCGCAAGACAATAAATCTTTGAATATTGCTCGGATTACGTATTCTGATTTAGCACAAGATACCACTGGCTTCCTTTAGACATCCTCGACTCGGGATTTGAACTGAATCAGTTAAGATTCGAAATTCAAATTAAAGTCAATTTGACACGTATTAGGAGCGAGTTAATATCAATTTGACAATTCTATAAGATTCTAATCAAATGCGATTCGATTTTGATTTGAAGATATTCTATTCAATTTTAAAACTTTAAACCGATATGGGAATAAACGATATGGGAGCTAGTGCTAATACAGTTTATTTTTGAAAAATCTTGTTATCATCATAAGCCCAACAAGAAGAAGTTTTATTTTCGTCAATAACTAGCAGGAAGTCTTCAAGGCTTAAATGTCTTAAGATTTTACGATGTATGTACGAGTACGCATATTGAAAGTAGATCAAATATATTTCATGGAATCGATTTATGAGTTTTGTAGGCAAGAATGTCATAATGTTGTGCAACAACAAATCATAAAAATAATTGTTTTCATGGAAAACTTATTTAACAAAACATGATCGCTTTTATAAAAATCCGTCGTGTTAATTGATCAATGATATAAAAACAATGGCGCTGTTGGAAAACCATTTCCTGTTATAGAAAAATTCGTGCGAATTTATCGAAAAATTCAAGCGAATACTTTAAATATCATCCGGAAAATTGACTTCTGAGTCGGGTAAACCGGATATCGCTTTCGTAAAATCAACGTTTTTAATTGAATGCCAATGAGTTCTTGTTTGCATACCCTTTAATACTAGTTAAGGGACTGTTATAAAAATAAAGGCTTAATTGGCACTTTGCGTAAATTTTCTGACTTCCTGTTTAGGTTTTCATGAAAACAAAAGCAAGACGGGATCTAGATTTTTACTAATAATTTCAAAATCTCAAGAAGTTTTGCTCAATTATCCAATAGTTTTCGTCTAAGTTCAGTATTTATTTACTAATTGACAGCTCGTTGACGTAAAAGGCCAATTTTCAAGATTTCCGCATTGCGATCATCTCCGCCACACTTCCCAGCCATTCCCTCTGCTAAACATTAAACAACACATTTTTAAACACTATACTTTCAAACCATAAATAAAATCACGTTTACATACGAGAGGTCGGATTCGCCTTCTATTTACAATTTAACTGTCTGAGTCACACGTTTGGGAGTATTCAGAGCATCGATAATGTCCAACGGCGTGCTGTACGTACAATTCGCAATGGATTCCCTCGGTCTATATTTATAAAGAGCGGGATAGACGAGGAGGGCGCTGTGTGAGGGAAAGGGGGGGAGGAGGGGTTCGACGCGCCCGAGCACGTGGTATAAATAGTCGTACGCGCATGTCAGCGCGCACCCGCGCACTCGCGCCACACCAAATTGGGAAACGTGAATAGACGAGCGATGTTTGGGTTCAATGATAGTATGATAGATAGAAAAACTACACCTTCAAGACTAAGAAGGAAGGTTTGACGCTTGTCGAAGTCAATCAGTGGATGGGTGACCGTTGTATATCAAGTACCCTACGTGCCTCGGATAGCACGTTACGCCGTTGGACCTGGGTGTCATTTGTAGATCTTTGATGGTCGTTACGTGTAATCAGCAGTCCAAAATGCGGGCAACCAGTCTTACTCAGTATCGGTGCTATACTCAGTAACTGGTTTGTGAAGGTCAGACAAGGAGTCGCTCCGTGTAAAATACTGGTATTGGTGGTGGTGGACCCCAATATAATTGGGAAAAGGCTAAGTAGACGATGATAAAATATTGAGGAAGAATATAATTCTAGGAACTAGTTCACTGTTCAGTCTGATGCATTTTATAGTATGTTTGTGAAGCGTGCTCGTCTCATTAGCTGAAAACTTTGTAGACAGCCTGCAAATAGCGCTAGACGACGAGGTATGCTTAATTGATAGTTATTCATCGTGTCTTGTCTGCGTTGGTTAATCCTGGCTGTCTGTACTGTTCACCTTTAGCTGAACTTTAACCAAACGAAGGTTTGCTAGACTAGACGAAGGTGCTTTAATATCTTCAGTGTTTAATCCTTATTTATAATCCATTTAAGGTTGGAAATTGTTAATTCACAAGTTCGCAGTGAAAGCGTAAATTGACAGAACATATCATCACGCCTGTAATCTCCCAAGGGATAGGCAGAGGTGTACTTACCTACCAAATTATACAACCCACATTTCGCCAGTTATGTTAAAGTGCCATGTAATAGGGGGCGAGCCTATTGTTATCAACCGAGCACAGACTCAGTGGCTGCTACTGAGAAATTCCTGATGGATAAACACAATAACGCTTTGGCTAACCCGGGCATCGAACCCAGGACTTCTTGTAACATATGTAACAACTAATTGTAAACACATGAATGCAATAAAGAATTTGAGTTTGAGTTTGCGTTTGAGCTTGTCCAGCAGTCGCGTTTTCGACTACAAGACTAACGAACCAGTCAAAAAAGAAGGTGAAAAAAGTAAGTGTAAATTGAATGAAATCATTTGATAACTAAGCCAGTTTTCAAGTAAACCCCTTTCTCGTCTGATATTAATTTGTGAATACTTTAGAACATCTAGAAAACTCCTAAAGCAGACTCATTCGCATAGCATTCCAATAAAGTCAAGATCAAATATTTTGGATTAGAGAAATCTATTCACATGGCGGGAATAGTTGTTAGTAGAAAAGAAAATGGAATCTTTGGTGACATGACGGGGCTTATCTCTCCGCCTATAAATCTGATGCCCTTTATAGGTTCAGTTTATAGGATAATGAAAAAGTTGTCGATGGGGCCTTCAGTCGGTTTAATAAATAACACTATTTTAAAGTTACCAGACTGTTGTGTCGTTTCTAATTTAAGAGCAAAAAAGGAAAGTATCAAGTCCTTATTTTCCGAAACGACTGAACTGATTTTAATGAATCTTCATATACGTGGGACACTCAGAAAGTTTTGAGAAACTAAAAAAAATTGTTCTATACGTACATATATTTTTATTAAATCTTTTCAAAGTACTTTCCACCAGCCTCTATACAAAGATTCATGCGCCTAAACCAGTTTTCAAAACACTTTTTCCAGTCCGCCGCAGACACCTCGTTTACAGCCTGCTCGAACCCAGCCAGCGCATCTTCCGGCGACGAAAATTGTATCCCTTTGAGCTGATTTTTTATTTTTGGGAATAAAAAGAAGTCACACGGTGCTAGATCAGGGCTGTAAGGAGGGTGACCCAGGAGTTTGACTGGCGTGCTGTCCAGGAAGTCCCTCGTTTTGAGTGCGGTGTGCGCAGGTGCATTGTCGTGGTGGAGCAGTAGCCCGCGGAGCCCTGTGTTTGGTCGCTTGTTGCTTATAACAGAGAAAACTTCTGGCAAACATTTGGAAGTATACCATTCGGCATTAATGCTTCTTTGATCCCGTAAGGGAATTGATACCAAGTGGCCAGTCAAATTAAAAAAGCTAGCGATCAAAATCTTACCCCCGCTTCTAGATCGCTTCACTTTGGTAGGCGTTGGCTCATTTTGAAACACCCAAACAGTCGACTGGCGCTTGGTTTCTGGGTCGTATTGATAAATCCAGGACTCATCACCTGTAACGATGTCGTAAACACGCCGAGACGAGCCTGCTTCAAATTTGTTAAGCATATCACGGCACCATTCCACCCGGGCCTGCTTCTGAGCATCGGTGAGGTTGTGCGGCACCCAGCGTGATACTATCCTCCTCACGCGAAGATGGCTGTGTAGAATCTCGTGAACGCTTCCCGATCCAATCTTCAATATGTGTTGAATCTCCTGATATGTAATTCGCCTATTGTCTTGGATTAAATTTTTCACTGCTAGCACGTTTTCTTCGGTAACAGCCGTCAAAGGGCGACCGCTTCTTTCGTCATCCCCCAAAGTTGGTCGACCGCGCTTGAATTCGTTATACCAACGATACACGGTTGCCTTGGAAGGGCCTTCATCCATGAATGCCATTTGAAGTCTATCGTACGATTCATCCGGTTTCAGGCGACACTTGAAATCGTATAAAATCATAGCTCTAAAATGTTCCCGGCGCAGATCCATATTTCAGTGAGACACAATACTTTGAATTAACTCGCAAAAAATGTGGAGGGAAATTTTGAAATTGGAACTTACTTATTTTTACTTATAAATAATCATATTTTCGAAAAACATAATAACTGGCCAGTCTCCCATATATAAAAACTTTTTTTCGCAATACTTTCTGAGGGGCCTGGTACATAGGTTTAAAAAGTTACTAAAAAATATTTTCGAAAAATAGCGTTATTAAATAAATCGGTTCAGTCATTTCGGAAAATAAGGACTTGAAAGTTTGTGTGAAATGCCGTAACGTAAGGCGTAACGCTCTTAAACTAAACAGTGGGTAGCTAATTTATTAATCCTACTAATGATTTAAATGCAAAAGTTTGTGAGGGTTTATGGACGCTAGTTACTCTTTCACGCAAAAACTTTGGATGAAATTTGGATGAAGTTTGATAGGTAATAGTCTGAAATAGCACGTAGGATACTTGTATATCCCAGTAGTATGATCCCATGGGTCAATTATGAGAAAAAAACGCGGGCGAAGCAGTAGGATAATTACACAAGTTTTGGAATGTTAAAGACTTCCTACATTTCTGAATGCTTAACAATCCGAAAACAAATGTTAAATAATTATATTGGGTGTTAATCAATCAATCACAACAACCAACAATTTTGATTTGACAATAGATTTTCTAACAGGTTCTTATTGACAGTAAATCAAACACCATATCGCCCAAACCATTAGACACAGCGCAGTCAAAAACCAAGCACAAGCCATAGACACGTGCGTACCACGTGCAGGAAAGACTTTTTACATAAAACTCTTTATTGATATTCCGTAATGAGGTCACGCCATGGTAGGAATTAGGTCGTGATGTGACTACACTCGGGTTTAGTTCAGTTTAGACGTTTAGAGGTCACGGCCTTAATATACGGATACTTGAAAAACAAAAGCAAAGTTGTTTATATCAAAGATATAAAAATACGGGTATGTACTTTATTGTAGGTACACCAAAGTTGTTACACTGCTATTTTACAATATTGTTAATTCAATACATTGGTATTTCAATTATTGCATATACCGAAAATTTAAGATAACCTTCAAATATCGCTCTGATTGCTACCAAACTTGGTATATTGGCTCTGAACACAAGGCAGATACTGACGACGAAGTAGACGAGGAAGCATTATGGCACATTTAGGCAAGGGTTGTCGATTAGTTGTAGAAAGTACACTGGATTTTAGGTAATTGATTGATATCTAAACTGTCTCACGTATCTTGTCGAAAAAAAGGCAAAAAATTTGCTTAGTAAGATAAAAAGTTTTTAAATAATAATTTATTTTGAACACAAGGAAAAAGATATCTAAAAAACATTTTAAAATGCGAACTCGGCTCCTAAACTAGGCCAGAAACCTGTGTTTGGGAGCCAATGTTCCTTCAAATGATTGACACACTAATTGGATGGTCAGACATGGAAATATGTTACATACCAACGGCCCGTAGATATTTTCTTAATAATCACGCAAATTACACAAGATTTAGTTTCAGGAAAGAAATGGTAATTTTGTCCATCAACTCAATTATTTTCTCAGCAAACATTTTTTTCCACACGTTTCAATTACCTCATACAAAACACATCCCGAGGAATTACATTTAAAACCGCATCTCAACTCCGTTCCACCGTTTTCAGGCGATTAAATAAAACATACGTAGGATAAACATTCATGGGCTTCGGCAAGCATTCATAAGTAAGGGTAACTTGAAAATGTACTTGTAACGTGTGGTTGCAAGGACTGCTATCCCTTTTACACCTATGGGTTTAGTAAGAGACGGTGAATAGGACAAAAGAGTATGACGCGTCACTCTGTCTGCGATTAATAACTGTGATCGATCTGTCTACCAAGCGTGGTGATGCTGGATACTTCTGTATTTGAAGGGTATGTTGTAATAATAAGCCAGTTGACTTTCGAGTTCTCCATGTGATTGCAGATGTCCGTGGCCAACGGCGAGAACTTACCAAGAAACGTTTAATTGAGGGTAAGGATATGCCCGTATTGACTGAGTACAGATACTGCAACACTTAAGTAAATGCCGAAATATTATTATTGCTCTGTTGTGGAATTTTGACTGTCAGTGCTAAGCCAAACATTGAAATTCCTGCAGTAGGGCTAAGGTGTCACTTATAGCCTGCGCAGACGACGGATTTTTGTCCGTGGACTTTTTTTAACTTGTTTATAAGATACTTCAAAAAAAGAGTATTACGACCGAAATTTAAAGAAAATGTTGTGGTGATGAGCACACACCGTGTGCGTTGAGTTTGCGGT
The DNA here is from genome assembly GCA_949152445.1 of Cerastis rubricosa. NCBI lineage: Eukaryota > Metazoa > Arthropoda > Insecta > Lepidoptera > Noctuidae > Cerastis > Cerastis rubricosa. The sequence continues at coordinate 9,991,004 of OX424526.1, read as the reverse complement.
AAATCAGCGGCAGAATTTTTATTCGCGGAGCGTAATTTTTTTCTCCGCCGCGGAGAAAAGTCCGTCGTCTGCGCAGGCCTTTAATGTTAGTGAGTGGCCAGAAGTATCATAGAAAAGTATCCCTACACCCTACGACGTATGTATGTATAATATTTCGGTCACCAGAAGGCCCATATTCTTCAGAGGATCGCCAACTTGAAAATAACTCCCCATCCGAGCCAACCGTAAAACAAGGCAGTAATTCAGGATTTGTGACGTAAAGACGATTCGGGCTCTCGTCAACAACGTTTAGTATTAGGTCTTTCTTCAGACGGCAATTACGGGATTTAATTACGTCATTATTGGACTTTTGTGACGGGAATTTAACGCCTTCACCTTTGGCAATGTCAAGAGAATTGCGACCATTGCTCCACTAGCATAAAAGACGTTTATTAAAGCGGTAACTAAGAGAGCAATGGACGTCAAACTTTAAAGCGAAGGATTATTGCGTTAATTAAAAAGTCCGTGTTCTTACAAGTTTTACATGGTTATTACTTTTCATAAAGTGCGTAATGTTTAATGTTCTTCTGTATTTGGTGGTTGAATGTTTATTTCGATGATTTGTGACTTATCTGGCCTCGATTATGACAGGAACATTCGCAAAAGCTTGCCTTATTTGGACACCGTTTTTTCGAGGCTTCATCGTCAATGTAAAACTTTCCTATGCTGTCGTCGAGTTCGTCGACACGTTGTTGCGTTCTTCATCTGTTTTGATACGAACATTATAATCAAGGAGTATTATTATTCATTTATATACTTATCCCTTTTTGTCTTTCCAGAATAAAAAGTAAGTATCACAAAGTATTCGTGGTTGGTAAGCCCTCATTATAAATTTCTTTCACAGAAATAGATACTCAACCTGCCTATTTATATTTTTCTAAAAATATAACACAAAGTCTCGAATCATTTATCGAATGAGATGCTCCTTTACGCTTCAGACTCAGGAATAAACAGTTTTATTACCATGGAAATAAACCTCTGAAAATGTAAATTGTTATGCCTCATTAGCATTTAGAAAAGCTTACGAACATAGAATATATTTGGCACGTTAACTCTCCTACTTGGGCATGTAAATTTATCAATAAAGAGTGTCGCAAAAGGATCGGGTTCGGTGAAGCTCCTTTACATTTACATATTGGTCCCTGTTGTCCGGAATCTTCGTCCAACACTGCAATTTAAGGACACAGATAATCGGTCTTTTTCACATCAAATCTTTCTTAACTAGGTTAGGGAATGATCAGTAGGGTCCTCTTTTGTGCTTATATTTATGCTTATCTATGAAGCATGATGATTAAAGCAATCTCCCGCTTCTTCGTGGGTAATCCTTGTGTGTGTAGGAAGTACCTTCCACTAAGTGGAATTGGAATGATTATGTCGGAATACCCATTTTTCAAAATCAGTGATAAATTAATTTTATGTTTGGTATTGTTGTTCAAATCCAATACATCAACCTGTGGTTCACAGTAACTACGAACCCAAGTAAACTACGTTTAATAAAACGTGATTTTATCACGTTACCCTCTGACACAATTCTGAATAACGTCAATTAAAAAAAAAACTATTTGCAACAATGACAGATACTTGAATAAGGCAGTTGGTCTACCAAACAGCTGCAGGGTGATTCCGGTTCACATTCGCATTACCAATGCTATTCATTTTGACAGTTCGGCGATGTTCATTGCGTTCTTGAGCAGACGAATTTTTCAAACATAAGATGCAATGGATTACGAATATTTTTTAAATCTTTGGAATAGTGGATAACAATTTGACCAGAAAGCATTGAAACGGAAAACGGAAAGATTAGCTTCCTATTCTTTTGATTTCACAACATTCTCTTCTTCAGGGTTTTTTTTATAAAAAGAGTTAATACTCAAAACACGTGACAATAAACCGTATGAAAGGGAATATTAGGTATTATGATAATTATATTTATAGATAAGAATATTTCGATACATTTGTCGCAAATCTGAAGCCCACCTGTTATTCGCTTTGATACTCAGAGCGCGTGCCCCTCGTTATTATAAAATGGCCGGGTGTGTCCCCGGAGTAATGTAAACTGTTTTTGTCGCCACTGAAATACAGAGTTATTGCCTTAATTTCTGCGTGTGATAATATTTTTGTGTAATTTTCTTTTTATTTGTTTTGTAGTTGGGTGATCGTTTTGGTTATGGCCGCTTGTCTGCATGGCGTAATGATCCCCAGAAGAATCCTAAACACTCGTAAAAGGGAATTTCTGGCCTACTCCATCCAAGTAACGGTAGGGGAATTCTGTAGATAGACACAATAGTCAGAAGAATATACGGCTCAGGCGCAAAATGTCGCTTTCACAAAATGTCTCTTTCGCAAAATGTCGCTTTCGCAAAATGTCTCTTTCGCAAAATGTCTACTTTTAGTAAAATATCTCTTTCTCATAATGTCGCTTTCGCAGAATGACTCTTTCTCAAAATGACGCTTTCGCAAAATGTCGCGATAGTAACTTAGACAAAAATTTTGCGGTTAGTGGGTCGTCTTAGGGGCAAATTTGTAGGAGTTAGAATATATGCTTAGGGGCACTATGACAAGCAAAGAAAAAAAAAAAAACGGAAATTTGAAAAAAATGGCAGTTTCGGGTTAACCTTGACCGTAGAAACCATTTAGGTTCTGAGAAGTATGGACCCAAGACGCACCGTTTCCGAATTAAAGGCCTCACATTTAGTTGACAACTTTCGTAGCAGGCACGTAGCAGCGTAGCACTAAACTCCTGCTTGCCTTCCATGACGTCTTGAAGCACTATTGTTTTACTCTTATTCCAGTGTGGGAAAGAGACGGAGCTATACAGGATGTCTAGCGCTATCTCTTACCCACACTGGAATAGGAGCAAAGCAATAATGTTTCAAAACGTCATGGTAGGCCACCTGGTTTCCGTTGTGTTTCTAAAACATTCATAACTCACTATTCATGACCCCTGCATTTTGTATAAATAATAATTTATCATAATATGCCTGTAATCCCCGAAGAGGCAGTGCTTTACCTGGTAGTACATCCTCATTTCGCCAGTTATGTTTAAGCCCCATGTCATAGGGGGCGTGCCTATAGCAATCAATCGGGCTGAAATCCAGACTCCGTGGCTGCTACTGAGATACTGATGGAAAAACCCAATAACACTTTTCCAGACCCGTGAATTGAACCCTGGACCTCAAGCTCAGGAGTTGAGCTTGCAACCACTCGACCAAAGAGGCAGACAGACGTTCAGATAGATTACCTGCGAGTAATAAATTGGACATGTTACTTTCTGTTGCTGAGTTAGTTTGGAACACGATCCGTTTGAAACAATACAGACAGTTTAATAAATAAACGCTGTGCACGACTAGAGTTGTTTCCAACTTAAACTAAGATACTTTATAAATTAAACAAGGCAATCGAGTTTTAAAAATTTATAACCAACTAGCTTCTCGCCGCGGCTTCGCCCGCGTGGAGTTCGGCAATTGCCCATGCGTGCGTTACCCCCGCAAAATTCCGTGGATTTCGGGGTCGCTGATAACGAAAATGAGGTCAAAATGAAAATCAAAGATGGCGCCGAAAAAAAATTATATTTTTCTTGAATTGGTGTCGTTTCGTGGTTTTCCGGGTTCATGGCGCGCAAATGCCTTTTCGCGCAAATGGGTTTCGCACAAGTGTCCTTCGCGCAAATAACCCAGATCCCCTAGAAGTATATATTTGAAGTTTTTTTAGCGTATTTGTCCATACAAACGGGCTTACAAACCAAAACAATTTAAATAAAATGGACCACCCCACCCCCTATTGTCGTCTGAGTGGTGGAATTTCCAAACGTTGAAATACGTATTCATTTATTTTTGCTCAGAAACTTTAATATTCAATTTAATTGTTCTTACTTCATAAATGACGGATTCCGCATATAAAGTTTTAACCCCAATCTAACCCTAGAGGGTTAGAGGGGGTAGATTGTCAAAAACGCTAAAATACGTAAATATTTATTTCTAACCAGTAGCTTGTCTATGAAACTTCATGTTTCTAACTTTAGAAATGACCGATTTCCATACAATCGTTGATCCCTTGGTTAATCCCTTTAGGGGTGGAATTTCGAAAAATCCTTTCTTATTGGATACCTACTCTTCACAAAGAACACACCCTCCAAATTTCAGGTCTCTAAGACCAGCGGATTAGACTGTGCGTTGATATCTAGTCAGTCAGTCGGTCAGGACATTAAATTTTATATACAAGCTGTTGTTTTGCATCCTCGTCAAATTCAAGGAGGTAACTATGCCAATGACTCTCGACAGGAATCGATAGTAAAATGGGTACGTCATTTTTTTTCTTTTCTTATTTACCGAAATCGGTAAGTGTGAACCACCCGCGTGTTCAACGCGGCCCGTCAGATCCACGCCCTATAACCGCGCTTTCACACATACAAACAATCTCAAACGTTTATTTGATAATTTCATATTCCCTAAACCACGTTAAGGGGGTTATTCGGAAATACTGTACTGTGTAATAATTTAAACCACAAAAAAAAAGCAGTGTGTATTAATAATTAACTAGGTAGGTACCGTAATTTAATTTGATTAGTAATGTCTTTTGTGGCAACCTCCTGAATTTATTGATGTTAAAATAAAGTTGTTGGATTTGAAAATTACCTATTTTTATCTTATTTTTAATTTTCAAAAATAAGTCTGCAAACATTTATTTTCGTACTGTACAATAAATAAATGAGTCTCTTAAATAGAAGTCGTCTAACAATCAAAATTGAGAGAATACTGTTGCTAGGTAACGACTTTAACGTTTGGCGTGCAATTGGCGCGAGTAATTGTTATGGTAGCGTACGTACTCAAAACGTTTACATTACATGTATTGAAATACCTAGCTATGCTAAGGCAATTCATTTATAATTTTCTTATTTGATCGAATTCAAACCACTTCAGGGTCTTAAAGTCTTAAGCTGTCATTTTAATACCAACGCTGCCTAATTAAGACAAAAGCTTGTTACAATGTTGAGCCTTTTATACCTAAATTTCAGCTGAAAAACCTACCAAGACCGTTCTTACATAAGAATTTTGTCTATCAGCAAGAGTACTTTTGACTTTGTAAAACAAATTAAAATAACTACCGAGGGAAAGCCAATTAGCAAGAAAGGTGTTTTAGGTAAATACAATTTTAATTATTTTTAAAAAGGTTTATCGTGGTACCGTGTCTTCTTTCGTGCCAGTTTATTTGGGTTCGCAAATAAATCGGCGGACTATCGTTTTTTATTATTGCTAAAAGCTGGAGGTGCTTTAAGTTTCTTGTCTCCTGGTACCTTCTTATTTTGCAAGCATTTAGTTGGCGGATGGGCGGCAATGGGGCCGAAACGTTCTGGAATGGCGACTGCGAACCAGAAGACCATGCGTTGGAAGGCCTCCCATTATGTGGACCGATGCCCTGGTGAAGGTTGCGGGGATCCGCTGAATGCGAGTCGCATGGGACCGGTAATGTGGCGACACTTGGGGGAGGCCTATGTCCAGCAGTGGACGTCTTTCGGCTGAAATGATGATGATGAGTTGGCAAAATAATAAAATAGGTATTTAGGGATGGCAGGTGGTGTTATGTAGATTCAGTCTGCCTCCATATCTTCCCAATTATGTAATAACAATATAATTTTTGGAAAATGTTGCTTGTAAATTCAGCATCAGAAACACATTATGGATTAAGCCATTGTAAATAAGCTATATCATTGCAATTATTTAGTTGTTTGTATATATATTTTTATTTTGTATGCAACAAAGAATAAGATTTATGGTTTTCCTTATCTTGTATATATCTCCTTTGTATGAAGGAGATTGCTCAATTTGCCCCAAAAACATCGATGGACGGCAGTCAGCCAATGTAGGTCGTTGGACAAAAGAGTAATTAAAACTATAAACCTGAGGCAAACGAGGGGAGCGTAGCAGCCGTTAGTACTGTAAGTTAGTTTATTGAGGCGGATACAAACAGATTAGTCTTAAATGAAGAGAAACAACCTAAAAACGAGTGTCACGTGATTGTCGTTTGTTCAGTGAAGAGACATGTTTTCACTATCTTCTTTATATTGTTCAGACTACAAAGTAACTGATTGTTTTGGGCAAGACGGCTATTTGCTATAGACTAGACTCCGCTGCTACTGAGAAATTCATGTAGGTTCTTATTAAAAGAAAAAGGAGATACTCGTATAAGTACAAACAAAATGTAGAGGTCGTTTCTAGATGAACGAACCCTGAGAATCTTCAGGGCGAAAGTACGAGTCGCACTCAAAACGATGTTCAATCCATTATATTGGCAACATTGATTTCTATCGCACCTGAGATCGTATCTATTACTTTTATCAGCTGTCTGTAATACTTCGAATAAATATTGATGATATTTTTATTGTGTGTTATTGTAATTGGGTTATTTCTGCGTGTAAGGGAATCGGCAATGAAATAAACAATTGCTGTTCGTACGCACGGCATCCAATGAAGCTAAAAAAACCAGTTTATGCGGACCTCTCTTTGCACGGGCAATCTATACAAAGCGAGACCATGTTATACTGGAAATGTATAGTTCGATGTGCCGCGTGTGTACCTACTACAGCGAGAATTATGAGCCACGAGCCTTCCAGGTGGTAACAACAAGCTTACAGGGATTATATACAGTCGGGTGGCTACTGTAATATCGATAGATAAAGTGGTTCATGTTTAGTATTATGTTTATTGTGTACCTAGCTTCTGTTTTAAGTTCAAGCGTTGTAAAGTATGGGTATCTAAAATCATCTTGTCTTTTTGTCAATAGTGACAAAAAGACAAGATGATTTTAGATACCCATACTTTCATAATTCGAGAAAACAGATACTAATACCTACGATTGCAGCTGTAGCAGAAATCAGCAATAGTGCTGATTTCAGCTACAGCTGCAATCGTAGGTATTAGTATCTGGTTTCTCGAATTAAGAATAATAAATACATGTGTCTTGCTTTTCATGGGTATCTCATTTGCTGAAAGTAGATACGTTGGAATGGCTGGTTGGAGATATGACATAGCCTTACTTAAATAAAATCAAGTCTTGCATTTTTTGGGTTTTTATACTTTAATTTAAAAATAAAAAATGCTAAAATGTACCAGACCAGGTCATAAATACCGGCAAAAAAGTATATATATCCCTATTGACTTAAGTAGTTGTAGAACGATCATTTTCAAGTTATAAAACATATTAATTAATAGAAGGCTCAATCGTGCCACTGATCATTTGGAACAATACTCGATTTTCAAATTTTTAATTTTTTTATGTCATAATTTAATTTTATCAACGATTGTAAATTGGATATAATCCGGTCTCTACTAATTACATTAACATAAGTATTTATTAAAACTACTGGTACGTGGACCAGGGTTCGAAGGATATATATCAATAGATATAATATATCATGATATATATCCGATATTTATCCAATGACTTTTTGTTATATATGAATATTAATTAATGACTGATTAGAATTATTTATAAAAAGGTTTTATATCTTTGAATTGATAATTATATAAATAAGATTTTATGTTTTAGGCAAAACATAAAATCTTCAAGAAGATTTTATGTTTTGGATTCATTTGTCTGATTTTAAGTACTTACCTAAATAAAAAAACCATTAAAAACATTTTAGTTATTTTTTTAATAATTTATTATTTTTATATAAAATATATGCATAAAACATACATAAATAGTATTATAAAATAACAACATTACGTTCATACAAAATGGATATATATCAAACTTGATATATATCGGATATATATCACAAATATCCGATATTTTGATATTTATAATAAATATCGGATATTTTCGAACCCTGACGTGGACCTACAACTACTATACATAATCACGAGATTATGCATAGTAGTAGTAGGTCCACGTAACTACATTATAAAATAACAATCAACATAACGTCAATCCTCCAATGGCAACTCAAAGTAGATACTTACGCCTTTTGGTTGACCTGTAAGTCTATTTTAATAGCTCGCAAACGACCATCACTACACCGCAAGAAACATTCGTTGAAGTCATCAACGCTATCATAAAAACAGTCATCACATATGAATGAATGCAGCATACAAACATACATACGTGCAATGTATGACACATATTGTGATGTACGGAATATTTTTGACGACACGATATTTATAATCTGTGCAGACAAAAAGGTGGTAACAGTGTCGTTAATTTATTCGTGCGAGTTTTATAGGGCTGTCTATTTTCCAATTTCTTTGAACAGAAATGGTTGTTCGAAGATTAGAAAATAATATCGAGATTTCATCGTCGTTCGGAAAATATATTTAACTACCTGCCCCGCTCAACTTTGTCTTGTTTTTACAACATTTTTCATTGATGCTCCGCTCCTACTAGTGGCAGCGTGATGTTTTATAGGTTATAGCCATCCGCGATAAATGGGCTATCCAACACTAAAGATTTTTTCGATTCGAACCAGTAGTTCTTGAGTTTAGCGCGTCCAACCAAACAAACAAACTCTTCAATAAAAATAAAAATATATATTAATAAAAATATCATATATTGTTTTATCTTAAAAAAATTTATACATATTAAGTATAGATATAATGTAGGAATCATTAGCAGCACTAGTAGCTGAAGTACATAGGCGTTTCTAAGGAAGCACATGCCGTGAGACTGACTTCAGCAAACTGGATCGTTGAACGCAGCTTATGTTTGACTCGTAAGCACCACGCAGGAGATTATATCGTAGTATATTGTGGTCCAGAGGGAGTATTTTAAATAGCTTCAGTAGGGGCCTTAAACAATTGACTGTTTCCGTTTTATACACATAACATCACGCCTTGTAATCCCTGAAGGGTTAGGCAGAGGTGTAAAGAGCATACCCACATTTCGCCAGTTATGTTTAAGTCCCATGTTTTAGGGGCGAGCCTATTGCCATCTACCGGGCACAAGATGCCGTGGCTGGTACAGAGAAATTCCTGATGAAAAAACCCAATAAAACTTTGTCGAACCCATTTTATAAAAGCCAATGAAACAAGGACAAACACGTGCTCTTGCAGTTGCAGCCCTGTTACGCTGACAAGCGCTTGCGCCGAATCCACTGCGCCCACGCACACGCGGCAACCTTGCGCGCGAGTATCGGGGACACTCGCAGTCGCCGCTTCCATCAATCAACACATTATGTATTCACTATTCACCGCGAATTATATAAAACAATGCTAAATGCTGTTGCGATTTTCGCCGATGAGTTGAAAGAAATTGGGGAAACCAAGGTCAGGTTGATATTGTTTTTGTTATAAGTCATCAACTCATCATAAACTAAATAAAAAATGGGTGTATTTTACGAAGATTATGTTTTTCTGTTTTTATTTACTACAGATAAATAAATTGCAAGAAACAAAGTCTATTATACCAACACTGTACACACACACTTATTCTATGATCCAATATACTTAAGCAGGTATAGCTACTTAAGATTTTTCAGATCAGAAGTTGATTATTTAATGTTTGTGGTGTGATATAAAAAAAAAAATCTAAAATAACCCGTTTATTTTAGGAATTCAATTGTTTTTTTTCCATATTTGGTAGTAGGTACGTGATTAAAAATCGACGCAATGTAACTATAAATAAATACATTGTGAGTAATTAGTTAGATATGTTAAATTGCTAATTGCTCTTGACTCTTGTCTAGGTCAAAGATGACAGAGTCAAAGTCGAACATGGAACGAGCTTACCCAGAAAAAGCCAGTCCACTCTAACTTTTTATTTCCTGGTAATAACTACCACAGTTATTTTTCTAGTTTAGCCATAAAAACTTCGCAAACAAGTTGTAAACAGAGTGACTCTCACCCATTACATAACACAGTGAATGAAAATGCCAATTAAGAAACATATAAAACATGTTTTCTTAAATCATTCAGTTCCACGCAGTTGTTTCAACAAGTTCTCGCGGCATATAAACATAATTAACTTGTAATTCGTCACAGCACAGAGGCTGCATGACATTTAGCCTTTGCCTCGTTCGTGAACTGAATTACTGAAATAATCACCTCCTATCATTACGCGTTTATGGTCATAAGCCTTGTTACATCACAATTATGTGCAATCTTTGAATGTTAAAGGCAATTAAAGGTACTCATGGTAAGTAAATAAATTGAAAGATTATTGTGTCGTCAGAACGTTAAATAAACAAAGAGTGAGTAGTATCCCGATCTACAAAGAAGTATGGTTAAAAAATGTACAATCTTTCAAAATAAACTGCTACTTACTCTAAGTTAAGATAAGATAAGTTATCTACGTTTAGCACTTTTTTATTCTTTTGTAGTAGATTAAAAAAAAGTGAAAGAAAAGTAAATGCTTTGTTTATAATGAGACTTTGAATGTTCTGAAATAATTTCCATACAACTGGTTGATAAGGATGAAAAAAAATAAGAAAGCCATTTATGTTTTCGAAGAAGAAAAAAATAAGAAAAAACATAAATGGCATCTTAAAATTTTTTGACCGCAAATGGCCAGTGATTGTTTTAAATCCACAATAAGCATCACCAAAAAGGTTAAACAATCAATTATTCTAGAAATCCTCTGAGTTGTTCAGTTAAGAGCCATGAAGTCGTTATAAAATTAGAGATGGTTTTTTTATGAAAATAAAAAACTCATCGCCGTATATGAATAACTTTTGCAATATACAACACCGATAGCGTATGAAAATACTCGAAGTATATCAGCTACAGCCTCACACAACACAGCACATGAAACTATTACACAATTTAGTTCCCACCGGTATTCAAGCCATACTTAATCCAGAACAAATAATGCCTAAAGAAATCTGTATTATCAGTAAACAATACATAGTAGTCACACAAATAATAGATATATCGGGCGTAGGTAAACTTTACCAATTACGAAGCGTAATTTGATTAAGACCACCATAAACAGACTGATTAGCGTCTTCACACGAAGGTTCGTGAACGCTGCGCCAATTCTGCTACCAAAGTCTGAGGGAATATTATGAAGTAGTGAAGAACTTTGTATATTACTTTATTGACTTAATAAGTAAGAGAATTGAGTAGTACGACATTGCCCGACGACGTTCTTGTAGATATATTGTAATAGGGCGTAATTTGATTTTCGGCGAGGAAACCGTATAAAATCTTTATAAAGTGGCAAAAGTAGCATTTGGTATAAGAAATTATTTAAATACAGGACAGGCATTATGTGGAAGAAGACTAAAATAAGAGCGAAAGGTTTTTTGAAGTGGTTACAATTACAACTGCATCATATTTTAATTTAATTATATTGGTTTCTGTAACTAATACAGACTATTAATCAGTTTTCCCGTAGAACGAAATTCTAGTCAATGTGCGGAGTCTGGATTGGTGACCGGTGGCCGGCAATAAGGTCGCCCTGTATAGGACGTAGACATAACTGCTGAAATATCAGCACGGTTGGCGCAGTGGTTGAGCGATCGACTGCTGCGCTACGTGTCGCGGGTTCGTTCCCCGCACGGAACAAATATTTGTATGGCCTACAGATACTTGTTCCGGGTCTGGCTGTTTGTGTATGGGAGTTTAAATGTTTGTAAACGCACCCACGATACAGGAGGAAATTCTTAGTGTGGGGCGAAGCTTTAAAAAAAAACCTTTCTAAGGTGTTGTCATATTATTTGAGTGGTGGCCAAGGCTAGGCCAAAGAAACCAGGGCCGTTCTAAAGCTCGTTAGGTCTACGAAATCGTTAAGGTCGCGGGAAACACCTGAATAAGGACCGCACAGAATCGGGAAGTGTGGTAGAAAAAGGGGCCTATACCCAGCAGTGGCTGATACCAGGCTGATATGATGATGATGATTTGATAGAAAGACATAGCTTAGTCTACAGCAGTCCTCGAAATTGTCCCACAGTTAAACAGTCTAGTAATTAACGTGTAATTTCCAACAGATAGCTAAGCAAGGCACGATTTCATTGAGCAGGCTGGTATAGTACGAGAGCCTAGCGTGGGAATGGCTCATGAATACGGATCTGGGTATCGAGGCACTGCTACTATAATAGTCGGCACGCTTCGCAAGTTCGCACGACAATCGCAGTTCGATAGGGTTGTGAATTATGGGGACTGATGTTGACAATTTTACTGAGAATGAGATGAACGTAAATGTTAATGCATGGAGAGGGAGAGCAAAACCAAAGAAAAAAACGTGTTATCCCCACCCCAGGTAACATAAAGCATGAGACATGGGCAGGAAGATGATGATGTTGACAACTTGAATAAAGATAAAGATATATTTATTGCATAACTGTGTACATTAAGTTCTTATCAATAAACACAACTTTTTTGGTTTCAACAGTCTACCCAAATCGGATATGCAATAGTATTTTAAGAAATTAGGGGCTTACAATAGTTACTATATAGTTAGCAGAATTGATACAGCCGTAGGGTTTGCTGGAGAGATTTTAGCGCCATTAATTATTTTCAGCTCGGGCACTAGGAATGTGTGAGTGATTTTGGGGAGCTGCCTCTTTTTGCATTTTGTGATTCAAAATGTGTTGATTCTTCACACGATGGTTGCCGGAAGACGAACGGCGCCGCTGAGGCCGGCCCAGAAAGAGGTGGCGAGACGACCAGGACGCGTACCACGAGGGCTGGTTCGAGGAGGCACATGAAAAGAGCTCGTGGAAAGAATTGGGGGAGACCTTTGCCCACCAATGGGACAGTACATTCCAGTAAAAAAAACTAGGATAATCAATCTAGCCAATACGGCACCCGGGTAGTGCTTAAGAAATACATGAGTACTCTTATATTCTAATTTATTCCCTAATTTTGACAGGGTCAGATTTCTGGCCTGAATCGGTAATTAATGAGACTAACTGTCAGAACTAGTGAAATAAAGATAGGACCTAGATCTATGGTTTGAAAAACGGTTATTTAGAAGGACATTACGACCAATCCTTGGGAAGATCAGATGAGGATCCAAAAGTAAAGTTAAAGTCAAGTAAAGTCACATCCAATTAAGTTTAAACAGTCCTTGTTAGGTAATGTAACTTGATATTTATTGCCTGTTCAAATTAATGCTGTTTCGTGAATCGCTGGATCTTTCCTAAGGGAGTGTTACTTCGTATGAAAGTGAACATCGAATTTTTTTAAGTTGGATATTGAAAGGTAGTTAATTGGTTAGTAGTTACTGATAGTTTTGAAAGCTATTGCTGAATAATATATTAAGTAAATAAGATTTGTTGAGTTTATTAATGTCTTGGGTATTTTGAGATTGTAATTAACATCTTGTTCCGGTGAGTTACATTTAGTTTAATTTAGTTAGTTTTTCTTCTTCTCTACATATTACTTTCTATTTTGTTATTGAGCTTAAATGAAATCCACATATGTAAAACTTAGGCAAAAACTGGTAATTTAATTAGTTATTGTATGAAAAAATCTGAAAGAATATACACAACAAACAAACAATTATTAATTATGAATCATTTAAAGACTTATTGAGTTGTATAATTTTTAAAACACAAATCACTACGCCGATTGCTAATTGTCTCAAAACACATCCAACACACAGAGGATCAAAGTGCTCATTTCAATATTCAGTAACACACACATAGCAACAAATATATGTGTACCTAACAAACATACATACATAATATATCCACACGTGCCAGTGCCACTTATATTACCGTCTGGTGCCCTCATTATCCGGGATACGTTTAGACATAAAATGATGACATTTTCAACATAGTTTTCTACTTTGAAATGTTTTTCTCGTTTTCGAAGGTTTGTTTTGTCATTTGAGTATTGTTATGCTGTTAGACTAATAATAGTACATTGTAGTGGTGAAAGTAACTTATTTAGTCCCGAGACGGGGTTTGGCGCCCGAACCCCGTCTCGGGACCGCCAATAGTTCGAGGGACTAAATAAGTCTTTAACCCGAGGTAAACACTGTGCTTTTCATTACGAATACAATGAAAGTAAAAATAAAAACACGAATTAGCTAAAGAAAAAATTAGTATATTTTATTTCGGATTGCCGCTTTCCCGCCTGTTTTGTTTTTTTTTCTGTGGCCAGCCAGCTATTCAGCCATTATTTTTCATTTTCATCATTGAAAAATACCGGCCAAGTGCGAGTCTTACTCGCACACAGGGTTCCATAGCCCCAAACAATATTTTGAACTGTCATTCATTAGTTAATAGTATTAGTTAGTTAACTTCCACTCAACTGCAAAACTAAATTGGTTTTTCATAGTATATTAATGAAAAACAAAGTTATTGCTGCAGTTTGATGAAAAAGTCCTATATCTCAAAAACTAAACATCATATCTTATTGAAACCAATTTTCGTTGATAGTTTTTTTTACGTCCTACAATTCCAAATATTTTCAGAATTTTCCTCCTCTTAATTTAGAAATTAGAGGGGGGGGGGGTCACATTTTACCACTTTGGAAGTGGCTCTAGCGCAAACTATTCAGTTTAGAAAAAAATAATACTAGAAACCTCAATATCATTTTTGAAGACCTATCCAAAGATACCCAATACCTATGGGTATGATGAAAAAAAAAAAAATTGGCTTTCAGTTCTATGTATGGGGAACCCCAAAATTTATTGTTTTTTTTTTCTATTTTTGTGTAAAAATCTTAATGCGGTTCACAGAATACATCTACTTACCAAGTTTCAACAGTATAGTTCTTATAGTTTCGGAAAAAAGTGGCTGTGACATACGGACGGACAGACAGACAGACAGACAGACAGACATGACGAATCTATAAGGGTTCCGTTTTTTGCCATTCGGCTACGGAACCCTAAAAATTGTAAATATTTTGCCGAACTCTATGTTAGATTAAAGAAATTGTTGAAACTAAATGATAATAAAGTTTAAAAAAAAATATATATTCTTTAATCAATACTTAACTTTAAGTTATTTCAATTTTACATCGTGGCTGCATAGAAAGTTGGAACATGGTTCAATAAACATGTGTAAATAGAACTAGTTTTTTTAATATAATTTGACAAAGTCAGTTGAAAGCGATTCTCCCTAGGGATGAAAAGTATTACTTTCATCCCGCTCCTCAGGCTACTTCAGATCTACTTTCAGAGTATGAGTAATGAAAAAGATGTTTTTACTTAAAAAGGCTAGCGATCTTCTATAATGAGGGACAGTATTTTTAATGTTCAAACATAAATGTTTACGTTTTACCGACCTACTTAATCATACTCTCCTGAAAGAATTTTCACACCTCCAACCATGCTGTTTATTAAGAAAATTCATAAACTTAATTATCCTTATGGTATCCTTTTCACAAAGTTCCCCATAATTTTCCCATCGATGCCCCCTCTCTTTCATACATAAGCCTTAAAGTATAAGTGTATCTCTGTCGTGTTTTGGTTTCAGCGTGTTTCAGCAGCCAGCTGAGCGGGCGCGACGCGTTGTCATGGTAACCATTGATCGGGCGCCATCTTGAATGCAGCCGTCTGCAAACCCGTACTCTAGACAATAATGGGATTTGGCGCTCGAGTTAAAAATAGGTGTGGTGTTGTATGGGATACGAGAGAGGGATACGATTATGGTGCCCTAAATGAGTTGGGAAAATATTTGAGGGTAACTGATTTATTTGGATGGCAAATTGAATTTTATGCTTTGATGTATTGAAAATGAATACTCAATTTGTAGCAAAAAATATTTTTAAAACAATATCATGTTTTATTTAGTTAAGCGGTAAAAGATTGGCTCCATAGTTTTTTAGTTCCTTCATTTTACGAAGTGGTTCATCATCTGAAAAACTGATAAGTACCTACTCAAAGCAACCTGGGTGATCAATGTGATCACGTGTAACCAATTTATATAGTGTAAACTATGATTTTTTTGTTCTATTAAAACAGACAAAGATTCTACTTAATACCTTTAAATCAGTCTAACCCCGGAAACGATCCCAGACACAATAGTGTAGAATCGCTTTGTGTACGATAGTTAGCGGGTCGCTTTCCATGCCATTCTGCGGGGCAAGAGGCTGGACCGATGTCGCATCCTTATCGACCGAATCCGACCGCTATCAATAATACGTGAACGGACCAAACGGATACGGGTTAAGCCCTTTACTATTTTAGCAGTATAAAATCTAGCTAGGTAATCGTCTAACACGCAATGACAATGCCATTCAATAACATCCATTGCGTAATTTACATTGTTGCCGATCTTTTCAAACTTGTAAAGCAATTGATTAGGAATTTCCCTTAAAAGCCTATCGAATGGGATTAAAAGTGTCTTACGGGTTGCAGGATAGCTTTTTATTTTGTAGGCAATTGTTTGAATCTAGACTAATTATTAGTGTTGGTCTAAGTCTACTAAGCGTTATCAACTAATCACAAAAAGTGAGTGTTTTTTCAGGAAGTTCAAAGATAAAACTGTGTAAGTAATCTTTTTTTGTGCAGCTGTTTGAGTCGCGCCGCATCGTCAACTTTAAGGCGTTCGTGGTGCGAATACCAACTTGTTATCTGCACATCGTTTTGGAAGAGGACTTTTGGCCGCAAGGAGTGGTGTTCTGTCGCTTCCGCGGACAAGTGCCACATGAACGCACAGTGACGTAGTGTTCAAGTAAAGTGATACTAACCTATGTAGTTTTAAGGCTTTATTTACTAACACAAATTGTGTTTTATCACATGTATGCTAGACTGTAAGGTATATGTCTATGAGCCAAAGTTGCCTGAAAATAAATTTATGTTGTTGTTGTTGTTTACTTCGCATATTGCGTTTTTTTGCAGCTGAACTTATTGAAATGAGGACGATTTTAAATAGAAAAGTAACATTGGAACTACGAATAAGCCAAAAAGGGGTAGCTTTTCTCATTCAGGAAGGCTGAATAGTTTACAAGCGACTAGAAGTTACGAGGTCAGACAGTGGGTAAACAATTTGTAGAGTAAAAGATATACCTAGGTACTAGTCTAGCTAGCAGCAGTTGTTGAATTAGTAAAACATAGGTAGGTAGGTATTCTCTCTAGTGGTTGGCTAGTGTCCTTTTAGACACACGTCTTTGCTGGGTGTAGTGTAGTTCTTATAGATAGTCTACACTAAGGTTATAAAGCTATACAGTTTGTTTCTTTGGTTGGTTGATCGTGCTAAACTCGGGATATATTGGTATAATTGAAAAATACATATTTAAGTTTTGGATATCCCATTTATTGAAGAAGGTTATAGGTTATAGAACATCACGGTACGACCAAAAGGAGCGGTGTATCAATGAATATTGCAAAATCGGGAAAATGTGACAGAGACGAACTTGCGCTGGTCAGCTAGTCGTCAAATAAATTGCCGACTATGCAACGTGCTTACTCTTCTATTTTGTTTGTGAAGGCAACCTATTCGTTTTTGTGCTGAAGCATATTTACCCGATAAACATAGTGATGTTTCTATAATAAGTCAACATAGTTGCTAGTTGTTTGCTACAAACAAAATGCCTAAACAACCTTCAGACATTTATCCCACACTCATCTCCAACAATTTTGGTCCATTTAAGTAATTACTATACGAAACTATTTCATAACTATCCCATAGGTTCTCGCTCCCATGAGAATGAGCTCCGTAACAATGTGGGGTATCTATCGACCGATCCGGACTCCTGGACCAATCAATACGGCCCGTAGCCGGGACCCGGCAACCTGACGGCAACCGGCCGGCACCAAGACGGTTCCCCGATAGCGGCCGATCTAAACTTTATTGCTACACTACGCTCGACTGGCTTTTGTCTCGCTCGACAATTTTTTATAGGACCGGGAAAGACTGCCCTGATTGGAAACAGCTGTTAGAGAAAACTTGGTGAAATTATTTGTTGTAATATCATTGGAAATGGAAGATGGTCTATTAACTGATAGATTATGGAGGTTACAAATAGAAGTCTTGTTTAGGAATGGAGAAATTAATGTTTAGTTTTGCAAATATGAGGCATTTGTGAGTCATTGAAAATCGAAAAAAAATTAAGAAATAACAGGAGAAAAATAACCCATAAAATATATAAAAGTTCATGATAATTTACATTTATTAAAGTTTTCTGAGCATGTTTTCTCATAAAAGTCCTTATCAAACAGAGCTACGAGAATTTATACACCAACTTTATAAGAGAGATAAACTTAGCGCTTTCTATTCTGTCAGCTCGGACGTTAAATTTTGTTTTTGTTTACAATAAAACAAGAGTTTCTCTCCCGACTTGGCTCTGGACAGACGTTTCATTAGCCGTTATTAGTCACTATGATACCGTCTAGACTGTTTACCTCGTAGAAAATACACAGCATAAAATCAACATCATAGACAAAGACAAGTTGTTTTAAAACTGCGACCCGTTGAGCGAGTTAATGATCCATATTTTTTATCAACTTTCTATAAAAGTGCCGATATTTTTTATTCAGGCAACACCTCCGAAATACCTGCCGTTCCGAAACACATTTCGTCTTTAAAAAGTAGCGTTTTTCGTGAAAAAATCACCTGTGAATGCCGCACGTACACTTACAGGGTTTATAACCCAATTTGACACCGAAAGCGGCCAGATTCGAGCTTGAACAGTTTAATTAAAGCTAGTCTCGTAAAACGTTCTGAGTACACTGGGGAGGAAAATAAGTTAAGCATAGGCTATCATAAACATATTTGAATACAATGGACAAGATATTGATTTAATAACGCAGTATAATGAAGTCTATGGGATTAGATATCAATTTATTCATTCATTAGAATCAATTTTCAATTTAGGAAAATACAATATAAATTGAGGAACATAAAACTGTTTGCATGCCTTAGTTAAGGTAGTTTGTTTAGGGATCACTTTAAACTAACTAAGATCTCTAACTTGTACATACTTTCCTTTACTATTCTGTTCAAAATTAATAATACAAGGTGTTGTTTTGCGTCCTCGTCAAATTCAGGAGTTTGTCACAAAAGCCATAATTAATCAATTTAAATTACGGTACCCAGTTAATTATTAATAAACGCTGCTTTTTTTGTTGTTTTTATTTATCAGTATATCAGAATTACCCCCATAACGTGGTTTAGGCAGAGAATAAAATAAAAATAGTTTAGGGAATAAAAAATTAACGAATAAACGATTTTAAAAATAAGAAAATATAATAAAAATGACCTAGTCATTTTATTATTGATCCGGGTCGAGAATCATTAGCATACTTACCTCTTTGAATTTGACGAGGATGCAAAACAACAGCCTCTACATTTTTTTTTAATTCCAATTAAAAAAATAATCTGTGGTTCAATAACCTTTTGTAATATGGCAACATCGTCGGAGAGACAATGCCTAATAGGTGTAGTTTTAAAACTGTTATTTATTAAAACAAATTTCAAAGTAAACATAAGTTTACACCTTTCTCAATACACAGTAATTCAGCACAATCACATTCTAGTGGTGTCGCGTATTAAAGTTTAATATTTAATTTGAAGGCTTTAGTAAACGCGCCCGCTCTCCACACCGGTCAAGGGCATTGCACCAGTGCAGCATTCAAACCAGCCCACGCAAAACCCAACCTTAACCCACTCAATTAAAAAGTTACTTTTCGAATAGCCAACGGAAACCCTAGGAAAATTACTTTGCATTTCCCTGCAAAAGCCACTCGGGAAACTTTTGACGGAAACTTTAAGAGTTAAAATTGCGGATGAAAACTTTTACGGAAATAACTAGCTTTAAGGTACCCTATCTATATATGATCACACGTTTAACGTTCTTGCTGCTACATAAAAAGATTTTTCTTTTCTGTTTTTTTTATTTTTTTATTTATATTTACCCTTTCATGGTACAATTTTATTTCTCATGCCTGTGCGGTCATATCGAGGATGAGGTATGAGTGTGGTGTTTTTTTTAATAATAGTTGTAAATTACGGACACACCTATTTGTTAGGAGATATTTTTAGATAGGTCCTTTGAAGAACAATAATAGCGTAGGTTAGAAACTTTTTAGCCAGTATTTATTGTCACGATACCTTTTCGTTGTATTTTTGGCAAAAGTTCTCCATTGATAAAAATAATATTTTGATTCGATTCAACCTACTGCTTTTTTAACTCCTCAAAATTACAATAATGGTTTCATTAATTGTAATTTTGAGGAGTTCTGCATCGTTCTGCATCGTCAAACAAAAAGTGAAATTTTCCGAACTCTGCAGTAGTGTCTGACGAGTTCGAAGGCGAATTTCCTATATTTGGCATTGTTTTTTCCACTGGCGACTCTATGGAACAATGTTCATCAAAAACAAAGCTAGTCTCTATACAAAGTTAATCTAGGTCCATATAAGCAATGGTACAAGAAACCGCGTTCTTTAAAGGATAAACTTCCAGGATATGAGAAACTTGCATTTTGTAACTTACGACTAGGTTTATAAAGTTCTGGTACATGGAATAACAGACATGTAATTTTGATGCAGTTCCTTATAATTCAGTGAATGTTGGATACCTTCTGAAAGTATATCCTCAAACTTTTCGTTTACAGTCAGTTTCTAGTTTACTAAAGTTACATATACTTACCATACGTGTATTTTATTTTGAGGTACTTTATATTATTATGTACCTACTTTGTTCAAATTTATGGGCTTGTTTAATTCACTGTCGATCAATGTGTATGTTATTTTTGTAACAAAATAAAATTAAACTAAACACATTTTTGTGGGCTTAATGGAATGCCCACACAAAAGTTTATTCGCATCTAAATGTCGGCAATTTGAAAATAGAACCTCTATCTGTGCGTACCAATAAAAAAACAAAATAAAGTTGCCATATTGGGAACCTGACTTTTTGTGATAATCTAATCTAGATAGTGGAATTCGCTAATTAAAATAACAGAACGAAAGATACTTACTTATTATATACTTTGCTAAGTCCAGAATTCCATTTTCATCATTACTATCTTACAATTCTTACAGCTTATGTAAATTACTATTTGCTTTACAAATTAACCTTGGAAGATTTTAGTCGTATTTTGTAAGATGGTTCAGTTTTTCTCGGTCATCAATAAAAATACCTTCTTACTGGCGCTATTCAAAGAAAACGGTTTTTTTATTAGGTAGCAAGTATATTAAATAAGTAGAACTTTGCACTTGCAGTATTAGCAGCTAAGAATTTAAGTACATAGCAATATAATTAAATGATTGCTTGTGGTAATTGTCATTAGACTTGTTCATCTCTTCACCAATAAAATGATGATCTGGTATAGAACCAAACTTGTCAAGATATGCAATGGGTCGGCCATTTTAGACATAGAACCGGTGACAGTTGTGGTAGAAGTAATCAGCAAACCAGAGATAAGACACCCTAGTAAGACTAGGTAGAGCAACAATCTTCACAGAGTGGCTGGTACCAGATAGATGAGAGTTGTCAATAGCATTTGATTGGAGAGGCCTATCGTCGTTGAAGTTCTAAAACTACTTTAAAAAAAATTTGCTGCCGTTTGCTAGACGCGTTGTTTCAATCAATCAGAAACAAAAACCGACTCTATCTCTATTTGAAGTGGTCACAACCATCATCATCATCTGCCTAGCCCTTTCCCAAACTATCTTGGGGTCGGCTTCCAGTCTAACCGGATGCAGCTGAGTACCAGTATTTTACATGAAGCGACTGCCTATCTAACCTCCACAACCCAGTAACTGGGTAATACTATACCATTTAGTAAGACTGGATGTCAGACTTGGCTTCTGACTACTCGTAACGACTGTCAAGGATCTACAAATGACAGCTGGGACCAACGGCTTAACGAGCTTTCCGAGGCATGGAGGAAACTCGGTATGTATTTATTGTCACCCATCCACGAACCAACCTCGCCAAGCACGGCTTAACCTTAAAGATCGACCCTTGCGGCTGTTATTATTTAGCCACGAGCTTCTCGTGAAACTGAAGTGGTCACAACCATTACGGTATAATTATGCAGTTTTTACACTCACCTGTAAAGTTGGTATTTTTGACTTACGTGGTGTTTGAACTTCAACGACACTATGTCCTTAATCATAAATTAGTACAGGACGTGTTTTGTATGGAAGGGGTCATGTAGCAGTTACCACGTGACCAGTTCCCCGGTACTAACGTATCTATAAAGCACATTTAAAGCACGGATCAGCATCGACCACACACCTGGGCAAGGGACAGTTAGCCGCTGCATACAAATGGCAGCGCTTTGTTCGAGACATTACGCACCGCGGTCACGTGACCCCACTCTCCTCACGTACGGCTTAGTTCAATGGAATGCGCAGGTAACACCATTGTTGGTCAATACTTAGTGTTGCTGTGATTTATAATGGGGAGTTGTTGCGATTGGTTTAGGTACTGTTTTAAGAAGTGCGAGTTTCAACAGTGCAACTGAACACGATCCGTGCATCTAAAACGCGTTTAAGATCTGTCATTAGTGTCAGTGTCATTATGCTGCTACATGCTGTGGTCATTGTATTGACTCTCTTACGAGTTAGCTCGTATGATGTGCTTGACGCGTTCAAATTCCTTGGTAGGATATCAGAATGGTAGTTTCTGTGACTCTACTTTTGACTATAATTTTTTTTCCAATGTTTAGCCCTGCGATCAGTCGTTAAGACTATAATCAGGTGAGTTGCAAAAGGTTGGGGGTTTGGCGAGGTGAAGCCACTACTCCGTCTTCCCTCAATAAGGTAGTTCAACGGCTCTCTTGAGTCTTCTAGTCGGATTTGGCTGCAAGAGCATACTGGATAACAGGTTTGGGTGAGTTGTTAAGTACAAATTAATTGATTTAATTAATTGTCTTGTTCTTGTGATTTACAACACTGGGGAGTAGTGCTGTTGTCCTAATAACCCTGGTCCCCTTGTCCAGCTTAGTAATTAGGACAACACGCCAACATTGTGTGTCGTTGAAGTCCCTGGGTACTTAATCAGATTTCGATACGCGCGAAAGTAGTCCAGTGCAATTCGTCAATCCAATACAAGGACGAACAAAAAGCGATGTTGTTACAAACGTCCAGAGTGTATATTGCATTGCAAATGAGGTAAGAGACTAATTACAAAGTAATATCTAGTCTGAAACCTGTTGAACTTACAGTTCGAAACTCCCGGGGCGGGAATAGTAGACGGTCCAATTTACGTCGTCAAGTATCAAACATTCGGAAATATTTAGTTTGTTGCCATAGCAACTAACACTTACACCAGATCTGGTGGCTTACTATGATGTCTTAAAACATTATTGTTTTACTCTTATTCCAGAGCGGGAAAGAGACGGAGCTATACAAGTCGGCTAACTCTATCTCTTTCACATTCTGGAATAAGAATGAAACAATACTGTTATAATACGTCATAGTAACGCCCCAGAGAGTATAGACAAAGTGACAACGATGATGGAAACGTCAAAAATCTGGTGGAAATGCTCGGCAAATCCTGATGAAAGTTATTACATTACACGAGGTGTAACTTAATAAACGCAAGCCGTGTGGTGACTGAGACCATGAAGCTGAACCACTTTTGTTTTAAGAATTTTGGGAATTCGCGAAAGATCACGTCATTTCCTATAGACATCCCATTTTGTTTTGCGAATTTTAAGAACTCGTAGTACATAAGTTGTACAGTTTCATTGTTCGAGAAACCACACGATAGGTCTTGCGTTTATTGATGTGAAACAAGTATATCCGCGACTAGGCAGTGAAATTGACTCGTTTGCCGTGATGGGAAATGATGTTGAGCCCCCACACCCCAACGCCACATAAAATAAACCATTTCCCATTAAAATATAGTTTGTTTTGAATTGATTGTTGATTGTGTTATGTTTCTAAGCTATTGCATAGCTTTTTTCGCGGGCTTTCAGCACGGCGACCGAATTAAGAAATTCCGTAACGAAATAAACCTAACACGCCGAATTTGAAAAAAATGGTAAAAAAAATTTCATGGCAAAAAAAATGTTTTCGTAACGGTCACCACGCTCAAAAAGTGTAACTTGAATCCAATATCAAAGAAAAAAAAAATTGCATAAATATTATAATTGCATATTTAAGCTGATAAAACATGCTATGCAATAGCTTTACCGTGGCAGTCCCTGAGTGCCACACGTATTTTTTTTAAGTTGTTGTGTTTTAAATATGAAAAAAAATATGAACGTGGTCAAATTAATTTCATATTTCGTTATAGGTATTAATGATTGATTCTATTAAAACATAGATGTCAATTTGCATTTTTTTTTATAATTATATAGCTTCGAAACCATTGCCACTTGTAACACCCTCTTGTAGTCTTTCCCGACAATACCGAAAACTAGGAGTAAAGCTAGTAAGACAAAATCAATACAGGATTTCAGTGTAAGTCGCTGGAGTAGACTTCGTCAATTAGTGGACTTTGCAGACGGGCTCGGAATCAGTTAACATCTACCGTCTACCTCGTGATGAATTTGCAATTGACTAAGTAGCTTGTCTGGGATTCTGATCCATTATCAATGTGGCATTAGCAATGAGCTCGGCTAAATAATAATGACCGCTCTTGTCGATCTTTAGGTTAAGCCGCGTTTGCCGAGGTTGGTCCGTGGATGGGTGACCACCCATAACATACCGAGTTTCCTCCGTGCCTCGGAAAACACACTAAGTCGTTGGTCCCGGCTGTCATTTGCTGATCTTTGACAGTCGTTACTGGTAGTCTGTGGCCCGAAGGGGTATCGTATTACACAGTACTATAACTGGGTTGCGGAGGTCAGATAGGCAGTCGCTCCTTGTAAAATACTGGAGTTGACCTGCATCCGATTAGACTGGAAGCCGACCCCATAGTTGGGAAAAAGCTAGGCAGATGATGATGTTAAGGTAGACATTTACAGTAGGTTCCAGGCAACGTGTATTCAGTGATTTATTTGGCAAGGTTAGTAACACGTTTTCCACACCTATAATATTGTTATTTCTGTCTACCAGCTCACTCATCTGATTGCGAGGTCGAAATTTCATCAATTTGCGAACAGTTTTGATGAAATTTCACAGGCGATGCTTTTGCAGTAACAAGGTCAGGGTAGCAGAAAATTGGACGAGAATTTTATCAAGGGTGGCATCAAGAATGGTGGAGAATTTGGGGAGTAATAAGGTTTAGCAATTAATAAATTGCTTCAAGACTTTAGCATAGTAGCTTTAGGTAAATATATTTACCTAAAGCTACTATGCTAAATGCTATATATTGTACTATATATTATACTATGCAATATATTGTAGAACCAAATGATTTTGAAAGAGTAACCATGGAGTTTCTTTCCGGTTCTTCTCCATAGGAAACGACCAACCCGAACCGTGCCTCTTTTGTCGACGTTTTATAAGTGCCCATGTAGGCCTATGTAAAATAAAATATTTTGATTTTAATTTTTTGATTTTAGTTTTGAAACTTAGCATCACGCTTGCAATCTCCAAATTCTACCTGGCAGAAGTGTAGACCAGGTATCCTTTTGTACACTCACATTAAGTCTCTCTCTCTCTAGTCATGTTTTAGTGGGGATCTTGCTCTGTCAAATTTACCTTCCAGCAAGAGGAAGTCCGATTTAGGGTACCTAAATCATGTGATTTTTTTTAACTATGCAGTTTAGCCTTATACATGTATAAATTATTCATAAATGGCGTTTGGTGTTAAATTTCGAACCCCATGCAATAGGAGGTCTCCAGGATGCTACCAAGAAATACCTGATAGAAAAACCTGCGGTTGTTTTGAAACTGTTTCAAAACACACTACCAAATACTAATTAGATACTTTATCTAGCCGATAAAATAATAAAAGATAAATAAAATTATAATCAAATAAAAATTTGCTCGTGGCATTCAGTCTTGATTCAGGCTACCACCATGGATAAACAACATGTCTAAATGTATAAAAACCTCAAAAAAAACAATACAAACCATATTTCATCACAACACAAAAATCACGTGTCAAAATTGAACATAACACAATAAAACGTCCTTGTTCATGAACGTTTCCAAACGAGAGATAAGGCGCGTTCGTCCGATAACGGCGCCCGCGCAGGTACGTTGCGTCGCGTTGCGGCGGCACTCGTGCGTAGGGCAACGGACTATCGCGCCGCTTATCAGTGGTTGGGCAACCAGATTATGTGCTACATGGTAATCTTCCTTCCGTGTTGTCTTTTTAATTAAGTGAGGTGGGGGTTTATCTTGGTAGTGATGCATTGTTCTTAGCGGTCGGGTTTGTTGTTGTGTTTTACATTTATGTTGTTGCTACAGACATGCAGCTTAATAAAACAGCTTTAAATGCTATCAAAAAATATCTCTCAGGCATGCTTGATCCCTCACGATCTTTCCTTCACCGAAGCAAGTGATAATTATAGAGTACGCAAATGAATCCTTAAAATCAGACGTGCGTCTCTTGGGTTTGAACTTGAGACCTATGACTTGGTAGTCGGACTGGCTATCACTGGTCCTCGATACTGCTACTCGTGCGATATTATGATATTAGGGCTTGTCAGAACTTCAGAACCTTTGCAATGAATGAGTCGGACGGACGAGTTGCAAACTTTACCGACTTTTCTTTGATTTCCAATATTCAATTGCCAAGGTCAATATCAGCCGTGAAACAAATGCAATCAAACAAAAAAAGAAAACAATTACGTAGAGAGTTACTCGATGATTTCTTCAATTTAGAAACTTCGATTGTTACGCAAAAAGTAGAAACAGTACCTGTCTATGTTTACTTGCTGATTTTAAATTGGCTTAGTAGGTGTTTCAACCGCTGTGTTTCGCCCGATGCGGTCGAAACAGGAATTTTATTTTTATTAATATTTATGAGAGACATCAGAAAAAAAAATACTAACTATTTTAGTTTCTGGTCATGGATAGAGATTTCGGAACAAATAGCAAAGACAGTAATATCTTTGAGAACTCGTCGTCTTAACGGCACTTTGTACTTAATGACCTATGCCAACCATCCATTGCTGCATTTCTATACAGTAAGTGCAAAAAATAGCTATTCATCAATCAATGTACCTCAAAGTCGACACGTTAGGTTGTAAATCTCAATCTGTCCAAGCAGTAAGCACTAACGTTGCCAGACTGGAAAATAAATGGTTCAATCTTAAGCTGCTGCTTGTACCTGTGCTAGTTTGGTGTCACAGCAGCGGCTAACTTGAAAGTAGACATTTTATAGTAGAAGAAGGTTTTAAAAAACTATTCATAAATGTACAGCATACATAAGAGACAGACCATCAAACTGAACATGTTTCTCCATCGGACAAACATCGTAAGAGCGAAATAAAAATCAGCTGCCCCATACATTTGGGTCGAATAGGTAATGAAATTTTGTATAGGGCATGATGATGGAGATGGAAAACTTGTTCGGTTTGATGGTCTGTAACACACCCTTAATAAACCCTTTCCGTTACAACCTGTATACCTGTATAATTTACAGCGAAGAGCCTTTGTGTTTTTTGGAGCCTAGACACAGCCGGAAGTCCAGTCCAGTTGATGGCAATAGACTTAAAAAACATAACTGGCCAAACGTGTGTGTACTATTAGGTACACCTTCGGGGATTGCAGGTGATGTTATGGTATGTCAATAACATTATTCTGACCTTTAACATCCCCACTTTGGGAAAAGGCCACTCCGTTTCAGTTTAGCACTGAAATGTTAACTGTATAGATACTAATATCTTGAACATTTCACCTCAAACTTTCAGCAAATATCTGATTCGTCGCTATTTCTCAAGTTCGCTTTCGACGTTCAAATATACTTCACCAAAGAGGATTTAACTCACGCCTGCTTTCATTCCAGATTCTACCTATCCACTAGTTTCTATGTGACAACAGTTCACTTGTAGTTTCTATACAACATTAATCAGTCACTATTCAACTTAGAAAAGTTGTTTCAACGGCTAAATTGTATAGCTCGAGAGAGCTTGTAATTGCAATGAAAGTCAAACAATTAGAAAATACCATTTAATTATTCCATTAAATTCCAAGTTCATAGAAAACTGTTGTTTTAATTACTTAAGACAATTAAAAAAGTTGTTTGTTAATTTAAATAAGACCGAAATTAAATTAGAAATACGATTAACAATGAAAAGAAAATTCCGATTCAATTGCTGTGTGTTTTCATGAAATGTAACGGCTTTTAGTCGCATGGCATCAAATAACTTTTGGCTAAAGTTACTGTTACTGTTAGCCTATGTCCCACTGCTGGGCAAACGCCTCGCCCCATGACTTCCACATCCTTCGATCCAGGGCCGTATGCCCGACGAGCTGTGGGCCAAAATAAGCACGATGTGGAGCCCTGACGCATCTAGAACGCGACGCGGTAGACCTCGCAGGAGATGGCGGGACGAGCTGGACAGAACCAACGACCAGTGGTCCACATTGGCTAAATTAATAGAAGGTTTTATTTTTGGATAATGCATTAACTAGGCAGTTATGTACCATAACTACCTCGTTGATCGAGTGGCCGCTAGCGTGACTGCTGAGCAAGGGGTCGTAGGTTCGATTCCCGGGTCGGGCAAAGTGTTATTGGATTTCAGCAGCCACGAGTCTGGATATGTGCCCGGTTGATGACAATAGACTCGAGCCTGTTACATATGACTTAACATAACTGGCGAAATATGGGTGTTCGGACCACTTGACAATTTCGGACATCCGATGTCGGATGGTTTAAATTGTGTAAAAGTAAATAACTTTTTTATTAAATAAATCACGGGATTTTTCTGCTCTTAAAAATTAATCTTGGTAGATGTCACATGTCTTCGAATATTTAGTTCTAGGACATGCCGGTTTCCTCACGATGATTTCCTTCACCATTGAGGGCAGCGGTGATGAAATAAATTACACAAAGTAATGCGCCTGCTTGGGTTTGAACCCACAGCTTACTGCTCGTAAGTCGGGGCTGGCTCGACTGGGCTACCGCTGCTCTCCGTTTTTTTCGAGTAATAAGCTTAAAAGCTCTCCAGAATTTCCTTCAATAACATAGACACTTTTCTAACGGATAAAAGTAGTAAACGCAAGCTAAGTCTCCTTAGAAACATCATGCCTCAAAACATACGCTGCTCTAGCTGGCTGTGCCGTTGCTAAATGGTACCCAAGTTTACATGTCAACTACCTCTTACGCCGGTAACCTCAAAAACGTCTATAAAAACACAGGCCTTTCATACAAAGATCATCAATCAGTACGCATTAATTACAGACACTCGTGTCGCGAAAAAAAGATACAAATCTGCATGAGAGGCGGCGTTTACAAAGGCTGCTCGTTCACATGACGTCACTTTTTGCGTTCACACCAAATTGCGACACTCGACTTTTTTCGGCACAGCTGTTCACGGACACTGTTCTCTGATTAAATTATAATTAAGGGCTGTAGTATGTAGTTTTATGAAAATATTACGAAATATAAATACCCACTGAAGGAAATATAAATACCACAATATTACTGCATATAGGGCATTAACTAAAACGGCTTGGACTGTAAAACGTAATACACACGGCGCGAAAACAAGCTATACATTTCCAGTATAACATGGCCTCACTGTGTATAGATTTGCCGTACAATGAGAGATCAATTTGTGATTTTGATTGGTCGTCGTACGTACCTCAAGGCTCAAACATACCAATACCGCCCAGTAAGAAGTGTAAAACATTTCATCATCATCTGCCTAGCCTTTTCCCAAATTATCTTGGGGTCGGCTTCCAGTCTAACCAGATACAGCTGAGTACCAGTATTTTACATGAAGCTCTCTAAAACGGCGAAGGAAAACATCATGAGGAAACAGGCATGTTCTAGAACTAAAAAGTCGATGACATGTGACATCTACCAACCCCTCTCATACAGAGAAGGCCTGTGTCCCAGCAGGGGGAACATTATAGTCTGATGATGATGATGACTGCCCATCAGGCCTCCACAATCCAGTAACTGGGTAATACGATACCCCTTAGTAAGACCGGATGTCAGAATTTTGGCTTCTGACTACTCGTAACGACTGTCAAAGACCTACAAATGATACCCGGGACCAATGGCTTAACGTGCTTTCCGAGGTACAGAGGAAACTCGGTATATAATTATGGTCACCCATCCACGGACCAACCTCGGCAAGCACGGCTTAACCTTAAAGATCGACTTGTATGGCTGTTATTATTTAGCCACGAGCCTCTATTAAGTGTAAAACATTTAATGGAGGTATATTTTTAATATATAAACTGGCCAGCTAATGAATATTCTCAGAAGCTCCCGTATGAATTATTGAGCAAGCGGGAACTTATCGAGAACAGAGTGGTATCGAAATTATAGTGTCGATGGACACAGGACCTACTAACTCGTAGTCCGTAGCCCGGCCTAGACTGGCAACTTGCCACACAGCTATACGTATGTAAATACTTCCAACTATACATATACTTAAGTTTATCTGAAAAACATCGACTATGGTATATCAGTTTTTAAAACTTTCTATATTAGGTTTTAAACTCAGTGATAAATTAAAATAGATTTTTTTTATCACTGAATTTGAAAAAGCTGCCGAATTCAACATTAAGTTCCTAATAGTGTAAAGTAACTAAGAGTGCATAATATTAATGTAAATCTAGTAACTAATATAAAACTTCAACTTTCGTAAACGCCTTACCAGGTGGGCTACCATGACGTCTTAAAACATTATTGTTTTACTCCTTTTCCAGTGTGGGAAAGAGATGACGCTACACATCTTGTATAGCTCCGTCTCTTTCCCACACTGGAATAAGAGTAAAACAATACTGCTTTATGACGTCATGGTAGGTCACGAATGAGAGAATAAAACTGAATACAATTACATCTGAAAAAATGTTTGAAGAATAGAAAAACACACAACATTAATAATATAATAATTAATAGATAGAGTTATAAAGTACGGCGACACATCAAGAAATACATTTCCAGTATAACATGCTCGCATTGTGTATATTTCCCGTACAATGAGAGATCGCAAACACTGGTTTTGTTCAGATTGATTGGGCACCGTACATTTGTGTTACAAGTCATATTTCGTTTCGCCAATCTGTCCCTAGCCTTACGCTCTTGACCAAATCAAACTTGGTCTTCTGCACTTTTCTCGAACACAGTGGACTGTGGAGATGGTACCAATTAGCCGCTTCGGATGCCCCTGATCATGCCGCCACGCCAGCCGCCGACAATGAAGCAAAATTAATAAAAGCTTTACAAGATTCTGTAGGAACACGCTACTCTATTGTTTCAGATACTCCGCATTGTTTCAGCTACGAGGTACCTTGTTGAAGTAATTCGGGAATCTAGAAATAACTTTGGTTTTGGTTGAAACTTTTGTTGCGCTTAGAGCGCTGCGAGTGAAATCTTCGTTATTTTTTTATCGAGAAAAGTGGATTGCATTCGACATGGTTTGGCATTAGTCAACCGCGGCTGGGTGAAACACTGAAACTGGATGTGAAGACAGAGACAGAATCAGGTGTTTTGGGGCTGTATGAGATTTCACAGTCCGTCCAACGCCTTAACATGTGACGCAATTCATGGATGGCCCCCCAAAAGTTAAGCAAAGTTCCCGATAGCGTTTATTTAAAATTACCCTATCTATATTGCAGTTTCAAAAGTTACCGGGTAGATTTCGGAACAGTGTTCAGTTTCGAACGTTTGTCGCTAAAGACTTTGAACAAAGTCACGACATCAACTACTTACTCTTGGCATAATTATTACCTAAGTATAGTGTGTTTTACTTGCTTGCCTTATTTAGTAAACAAACACGGTACAAAAATCACGAGTCGTTGCATTAACCACACACTTTGAGTTTAGTCATCATCATCATCAGCCTATAATGTTCCCACTGCTGGGACACAGGCCTCCTCTAAATGAGAGGGAGTGGGCTTTAATCCACCACGCGAGCCCAGTGCGGGTTGGTAGATGTCTGACATGTCTTCGAATTTTTAGTTCTAGAACATGCCGGTTTCCTTACGATGTTTTCCTTCACCGTTTTGAGAGCTGCGGTGATGAAATAAATTACACAAAGTAATGCGCCTGCCTGGGTTCGAACCTACGACGTACTGCTCGTAAGTCGGGGCTGCCACCACTGTGCCACCGCTGCTCTTGAGTTTAGTATTAACGTGTTTATCTGTGTGATGCTTCACAAAGACATATAAGTTGTTTCTGATACTGTAAGCCTGCGTCATCCGACTGCTGGGCAAAGCCTCTCCCCATGACTTCTAGTTGTATCGATCCTGGGCCAATGTCGACCATTAGTCCCTGGTCGTGTCCAGCTCCTCCCGAAATATTTTATAAGGTCTGCCGCGACGCCTTCTGACTGTGTCAGGGCTTGAGAAAGTTGTTACTTAACAAAAATAATAATGACACTCAGCAACAACTACATAGAGTGTATAATAATGCACTATTAGATTTTCAATACTTGGCGCTAAAACAAGTGTTAATAACCCAAATTACGCTTTATTCAGGCATTCCGTTAGTTGTATTCTAGTTTTGATAAAACCGGAAGTTTGAACTGTTTCAGAATTTAAAACGGATACATAATTTTGAGGTTCATTTTAATTTAAGGACGTCATTTTGTTAACCAAATAAGTATTTTAAAAAATACACTGCAAATACAGATTTCTATTTGTTACCGATTGAATTCCGATTTCCCCACTAACATAATAATCACCGTACATTACTGGAATGAAGGCATCGTTTCCACGCTAACTACTACCCACATATAGAACAAAAAGTGACATCAATCACGCCGCAACCGATACCGACGGACGTCGTTAGTCTCGTATCTCTACGAATAACAAACTTCCCTACTACGACTTCCTCTGACAAATGGTTATTTACGTTTAGCTTAGTTAAGAAGTTTCAACGGTGATGACTTGACAAAATCTTGGAGAAGGATTTTTAAAAGCACATTGTTGTCAATTTAGATTACTGAGCTTTATGCATATTTTGACACTTGAACGACATTCACTGAGGGGTTCAGGGGTTGTCGGTCAGCATTCGTGTTATTGTTTTGATTTGGGCAACGCGCCAAAAGATTCTTGTACAGCTATATTGTTTTTAAGTCTAGCCAAAGTCTTGCGCTACTCTAAATTGCAATACATGGATGACGAAATTTAGAGTGGCTTTTGGCTAGCAGCGGTAAACTACATACAGGCAACCGTTGATATGAAAATAAATAGCCAAGTGCAATTAGACAAAAAATGCTCATAAGATGTTACGAAGTTTATAGTGGTCGGATTTTCATGGGACTTTTTTATTGAGTTCCTACATGTGTGGAGAAAAAAGTTTAAAAAAATTCGACGGTCGCGACTTGTTTTAATTGTCTAATTGCACTCGAAAAGAAGGTAATTTTGACTTTTGTCAAAGCTTTCAATTTAAGAAGTACAATCATAATCCAGAAAATACAAGTCACACTGCTAAAATTCTATAGCACCCGAAACACAAACAGACTTGACATCAGCTAAGTGCTACACTACAAAGGAATAAGAAATAAAGCCGTCAAGTGCCTAACCCTACCAACGTGTAACAGAGCT
Organism: Cerastis rubricosa; assembly: GCA_949152445.1. NCBI lineage: Eukaryota > Metazoa > Arthropoda > Insecta > Lepidoptera > Noctuidae > Cerastis > Cerastis rubricosa. The sequence continues at coordinate 9,957,553 of OX424526.1, read as the reverse complement.
ATCAAAAGCAGAAGACACGAGTGCTTGCGGCAAAGTCCATATTTCAAACGCGCTGTATCCTCGCCTCGCCGTACAAGGCTCGCTGGGGACTATAAAAACTACAAATGCCGGATATACATTTCCGTTACAAATAGACGATGATATACAAAACACACCCCAATGATCATCAAAGAAGGATTGACAACTTGCTAGTTTCTTAAAAAATAAAAAAAAAACGTTGTGTTGAGGATACTTATGTATTCGATATGTCTACAAACAACTAGGTACACTTTTGAAAAAAAAAAAAACAAAAGTATCGGAGACTGATTAAAATATATTTGTACAAACTAGTCAGTTTGATAAAATGGTGTTAGATAACATGTAATGCATATTATTGAAGCCAGACTTTTTCTGGAAAACACACGCAACTGATAAAAGTCTAGATTGAAAAATACTCTATTACATAAGCCAACGACTAGCGCTTAGTCTGAGGTGGAACACAAGCCAGGCGATGAATAAATCTCTTCTCCTCATTCCGATTTCTTCGGCACACATTCTGCTATAAACAATGACGTAGGTCGACCGCAAAAGATTTATTTATATAAAAAACTCATTGTATGTAAAATTGGAACATTCGTCACTCGGTACATTTCGCGGACGATTCCTTCGGACGAACGTAAATTACAAGTAATGACCAATTTTAAGGGGAAATTGAATCGATATTTACGATTATTCGATATGTCCCTTTACAGATTTCGTTAACCACCCACGGAGAATGTTTTTTTGGCAATAAACAACTGTTTTTGGCAAAACCTCATTGTCAGGTCTACAGAGGGCTGCTTTCGGTAAAACTGGGCGTAGCCAACCAATAAATCTCCCAATATTTACGCAATCCTCCTAAAACGCACAAAAACCAGTGATTTCTAAAAGATTTACGGTGTTATATTGTCAAGATGATTGCTTGAACACCTACTCGTACGTTTGAAATAGTTTTACCCATTAGATAACAAGACAGATATGAATGTCGGACATACCAGCTACGTGTCAAATCGCGCTGTGCCCTCGGCTCACCTGTAACAAGAAAGAAAATCTTGATAAATACAAAATGTCGCGGAATAATTGCAAAAGTTATCTGACGAAAACATTGCAGGCTAGACATTGCAATTGTAACCATTTTAAAATGGCCGCGAGGACTTAACAAGCGGGAGTTAAAAGATTAATTGACGTGATTAAATGAACGACATTCGCGAGCACAATATTTTTGTAGATAAAATTAAATACTGTAATTTTCCATTTATACAATACGACCTTTTCTATAACTTTAATCGCAAGTGGGCATCTAGTTTTGCAGCAATTCATAGTTTCAAAATAGTAGTTAGTACGAAAAACACAATGTCTGCAATAATTTTATGTAACTGATAGGTAAGGTATGTTATCGTGTGTAATATCGCGATGGAAACTCGGTATATTAAGTAAACTTATCCCTGTAAACATAATTATTCGAAATGTCTCCGCGCAGACGGACACTCTGCTTCGTCCTTATATTTTTATCGTTCAACGTAAGTTCATTAAGATTATTGTCCTGTCTCACTTTTAAGATAATATCTCTGAGATATAATATAACTATATTTGTCTTTTCGCAGGATGGCTTTGTTGCTAGTTTACCGTTGGGACCAGTCTTGACGGAGTACTCTCCATATCCGGGATCGTCTCCTCAGCAAGTTAATTCTTTATTAACTGTCACTGCAGGTAATCGAGTGTTCCCAGAAAGCCCACAGAAGGCATTCCCTACTCAAAGATTCAATGAAGTATTTTCGTTTGGATCCTATCCTCCAGCATTATCAATCAATTCTGTTGCAACAACGAATTATGGTGTGCCTAAACCTAATTCATTGACCACCTATTCTACATATTCTCCAGTTGAAACTTCAATTCCATTAGTAGAACCAATAATGGAAGCGTTCCCATACCCAGCAGACATCGAATCAGTCACCATAATAGAAAATTATCCCCCCGTTACACAAACTATTCAAGTCGAAGGTTGCGCCCCAACCGCAAATGTAGCTGAAATCTATCAGACACCAATTACTGTTCAAATTCCGTCGATGCCTCAGTTATCGCCGTTCGTAGCCGTAGCCTCTCCCTTTCCCGAGATATTGCCATCACAGAATATTATACAAGAGGTTTGTACTACAAACATTGTCCCTGAAATCTGCCCACAGACATTTGAAACTGAAATAGCAACTGTAACTTCAGTGCCGGTTGAGACCACAACTTTAAATATTCCATCTTGCGATGTAGGTTGTGGATTTGGTGGTCAGCAATTGCCGGTTACTTTACAAATTAATATGGCTTCGCCGTCATTTCCTGAGCCTATTATAGCTGTTATTTCACAACCTGCACCCACTCCTAGCCCTTACTCGTCATTCAATCCCTCATTCGATATGCCTGCGGCTCCGATAATTGTGATGGAGAAGTCTAAATCTAAGTTGAAGAGTATCCTCCCAATTCTCATGTTGTCTCTCATTGACGGTGGGTGTGGGAGCAGCGGTGGTGGTGGGTGTTCCTGCTCTCAATGCAGTGCTCCTACTCCTATTCCGTTCCCCATTGTAATTCCTACTAACAATCCTGTCATTACTCGGGGTCCTAGTAAAGCGAAACCTAAAGCGTCCACTGACACATAAAGTTGAGATGGCCTACTAATGTCGAGGTTTATTTTGACGAAGAAAATAATTCCAAAATGTGATTAAAGTTTGTGGATATGAAAGAAACAGTCAAGGTACAAATAGTCAATGACTATAGTCAAATCAGTCATTTGACGTGAACAGAGAATTTAAATGCAATAAATACATTATACAATTCTGTACTTTTAAGCTTTGTTTTAGCAATTTTTGTGTTTTGATTTTTTTTGGCAATATGTTACAATATTGTGCAAATGAAATGTTATTTATTAAACCAAAAGTCCTGTACATTACAATGTTCTTTTATTTCCCTGTCCTTGAAATATGACGTGTTGGTTTTAGTCCTTCCGACCGAGTTGGTTAAACGCGGGGCAATTCTGATTTGAATAAGCATAGACAGACCGATGGATAACTCAAGCAATGCCCTGTGCCTTATTTGAAACAGTGCAATCACTATTCCTTGAGCAAGCGTAGTGACTTATGAGAAGAGCAATATCTAGGATTTTTTTGGTAAGGAAGCTTGTTACGCTTGTTGTTGCTTGTGAAGAAATTAATGGAAACTATCGTTGATAAAATTAGAACATTAGATTAAAAATAAAAAATGTGGCCGAGTTTGTTTGTTTTTTTTTTTTTAATAAAAAGGTCTGTCAGTCTTTGTTCGCACTGCAAGTGAGCAATCAAGCTATACAAAACCAGTTTATGCGGATGTCTCATTGTATCGGAAATCTATACAAAGTGAGGCCTTGTTATACTGGAAATGTATAGCTTGATTTGTCGCCGTGTGTACTTTCGTTTTCTTACGTCACAAATAAAATACAATGATAAAGCAAATTATAGTAAGTAGTAAAGCAAATTATAGAACGATGTAAAAGAAGCCATACTATCTGCCAGTCCTAAACACAGTACTTTGCATAAAACCAGCGACGACATTTCGCGTCGTTAGAGATAAACAGTAAGCAATATGCTTAAATAATTATGTTGCATTAACAAACTTTATAAGAAAGATTAGATATATTATCTAATCTTTCTTATAAAGTTACATAGTATAAAACAAAGCCGCTTCCCGCCGTCTGTGCGGTAAGATCTTTTAAACTACGCAACGGATTTAGATGCGGAATTCATCAATAAACTTCTTCTTCTTCTTGAACGATTCAAGACGAAGGTTTTTATGTATAATTTATCCCTGAAACACACATCAAAATTTCCACGCGAATGAACTCGCGGGCAACAGGTAGTCTAAACTAATATTATAAAGAGGAAATATTTGATTGTTTGTTTGTTTGCATTGAATAGGCTCCGAAACTACTGGTCCGATTTGAAAAATTCTTTCAGTGTTAGATAGCCCATTTATCGAGGAAGGCTATAGGCTATATAAGGCTATATCATCACGCTACGACCGATAGGAGTGGAGCAGCAATAAAAAATGTTGCGAAAACAGGGAAAATGTGACGCAAACGAAGTTGCGCCGGACAGCTAGTATAGAATATACTTTATTGTATACCGAGATTGAGACAGCAGCAATTTTACAAAACTGCTGATTCTATGGGCACAATGGCGAACCTATCACTGATGGTGGATATCTTCCAGACAACCTTCACCAAAATTAGACAAGCAGAAGCCAGATTTTGTCCTTAATTATCAATAGAAAATAATCTCTCCAAGAACAAAGGCATTATTAAATAAAGTTATCAAATTATCCATTTATCTTTCAACCGTTGCGTTAATTGGTCTTGCTTTCAAATCTCTGCTCATCTAAAATGAATGGAAGCCTTACCTTTAGTTAATCGGTTTATGTTCGGCTCTTTCAACGTGTCTGAACCGCCATTTTGACATGAAAAGGCTGTCTATACCACAACCTAGTTACAGGATAACAAACTGGCTATAGTGTTATAGTATGACCACTATAAATGTGCATTTCAAGGTGGTGTTGCCTGTCAAGAAAATTTGCTTCGATATTAAGAGCTTGGTATATTTATTTTAGTTCTCTGTTTTCCCACTATCATAGTTAAGTTGGTTGAAGTGTAATATGAAATTCAAGCAAAAAATCGGAAATGTGATCGGTTCCCTACGGTAGGTACACTATCCCAATCCACCAACCGAAAGACATGCAGAACCCTTAGGGCCGTTATTATTTGACCTAAATTGTACATATATTACTTCTACGTTTAACTGAATATCACCGTGATGGATGATACAATAAAACCGTGTCCGAAGTCTGGAGTCTCATATGCTGGTAAAGTGTTCCTTACTTAATGCGACATAGTACGTCAGGGACCACTAGACTAAGATGAATAAAAGTGTGACGAAATATTGGACGATATTAAGGGACAGAGTGGATAAGGGTCTGTCGTTATTAAAGTTTATATTCTTGAAGAATTTATTGTACGAACCACTAATTGGTTATCCCCTTTTGTAAAGGCTTTTATAGTCGTTGGAGATACCCAAATTAAGAAGGCTGTATTGACAATATTTGTGTGAAACTAATGATGAAAAAAAGTAAAAGACAAGTTCTATTTGGCGGGGTTAAACTATTCCAAAATTTACCAATTGGCTGAAATGCATAGAGTTTCAAGAATTAAGCTCTTGGATCTCTTTTTAATATTAAAGACACGTATACTGTCTGTCTCTTTTACTTACGATGTAAAAGCTACCAATGAGATCTTTATGTGTATTTACTTTGACTGTAATTATACTGGATGGACGAGTCGAGGCATACCGTTACCAGCAATTATTGCCAGATAACAACAATTTGCACGCAAGAACGTTACCCTCACGCAAAAACAGAGAAATGTATGTTACTGTGTGTCTATATGTGTATGTTTATTCGCCTATTCTATTCCTCATACCCAAGAAATCTCTTTTTATTCTTTTATTACTTTTAGTTTTCATCAAAATTGGACTGATCTGTATGGTGTCGAATGTAAAGAATAGCACCATCCCATATCTTCCCGTGGGTGTCGTAAGAGGCGTATAAGGGAATTGCCAGAGAATGGGCAGCAGCGTTCTCTGTGCTTTTGTAACAACCGTACTGCGATCGCCAGCCCTAATGTGGCGACAATTGGAGGAGGCATATGTCCAGCAGTGGACGTGTTTTGGCTGAAATGATGATGATGATGGACTCGAGACTCGTCTGAGTATTTTTCGCGCCAGCTTGAAAATTCATCCTGTAAATAATATACAGGTTGTTTTATTTAAGTAGTCGAAGAAAATAACAGATTAAGCGGCAGTCACATATATCAACTAACTTATGTGTGCAGGCGGGAAATCACAGAGCTAAAATAAATGTACCAATTTTAACATATCGATGCATCTTGACAAGCAACGCCACCTTGAACAGCACACTTAAAGTGGTCATATTATACCGTCTACAAAGCTATTTGACAGTATAACGGCCTCCTTACAATAATAACACTGGCACACTTTGTCTCACACGTTTGAATCTGTCCCAAAGGATGCTGTCCTCAGTAACATTCGGTAGCAAATCGCCCGGCATGAGGAATGAGCACCGCAATCTATTACGATAAAACCCTTCTTTTTCTAACCAAAGGATAAAAGAAAAATATGGTTTGTCATGCTAGATATATTATGTCTTTCGGACATTTGATGTGAGATATCAATTTTTCCAGTTATATTTTTGGTGATTAACTAATTGATTGAGTGGAAATCAGTTATACCAGCCTTTTCCAAAATATGTTGGATCGGCTTTCAATCTAACCGAATGCAGCTTAATACCAGTATTTTACAAGGAGCGACAGCCTATCTGACATTCACAACCTAGTTAGTACTGGGTAATATGATAACCCTTGGTAATACTGGTTGTCAGACTTTCAGGTGACTGACAGCCGGGACCAACGGCTTAATGTGCTTTCCGAGGCACACAGGAAACTTGGTATGTAATGGGTAATCCTCCATCCACGGACCAACACTTGAATATGGTGTAAGAAAAATATCGTGGTTGATGTATAAATAATAGGGAAAGGCTAAAGAAACGATTGATAGTCTGCGTGAAAGATGATTATGACTAAAAGCGGCGCATTGTAAAGAGGACATTTTTTTCTAGTAGAGAATGGAAGAAAACAACATGGGACAGGAGAATGAAGAGTTAATTGCTTGAGATAATCAGTTTACTTTTAATTTAAATAACTACTATATATAATACATTACAAGGATTAACAAACTAATAAATTAAATAACGAAAATAACAATACACCATTAAAGGGCGTCAAAAAACTCCTCTTCAACGCTGTCAGCTGGTAATGTGCCCAAGCGACTGGCCACGTTGTATGGCACTAAGTATTGGCCTCTGGCCAAAGTAAAAGCCACCCTTGGGTCACGGGAAGCGTCAACTATGCGTTTGGAAATTTCCTTAAAAAGGATGTGAGCATTCGTACCCCACGGCCCCAGAGTTTACTTAGTTTAATCAGCATACTGATTACTGATACCAATTTAAAAATCGTAAATACGATCCTTCTAACTGAAAAGAAATACTGAACTAAACTTCACAGTTAATGACTTAGGTATATTCACCAGTTACATAAGTATAAATTCAATTCAACAGTACCTAACTAAAGTTTCCACTTGGGTGAATTGTCAAAGCCATTTCAACTATTAAACTGGCACTACATTTTGTAATAGAACTTAGTTAATTAAATCCCAGTTCGATTTCCTAGAATATTAGAAGTGAATGAAGAATTAATAGATTTTCCATTTCAATTTTCAATTCAAACTTTTAATTTAATTATTGAGAATTTAATAGATTCCCACCTTTAGAAAAAAAAAACCTCCATTTTGTGTGCTATGTAAAATATCCATTGTTGTCTAGCATTTTGAAGAACGCAGCTTCATAAATGCACAAGTATATCTAATGCACTCCATAAAAATAAATTCGGTTACCAAATTCACATTGCTACCTTTGTTGTAACAATAAAAGATCGATTTCTAATAAATAGTAAAAAAATCAAAGAATTAGCGATAAAATGTTATTATCTTTTAGAGCACGTGAGATAATTTATATTTACGATTTTATAATCAAAAGATAAGATAAGATAAGATAAAAACAGAAATTCATTGATGTAATCTTCATATAAATATAAAATATCTTCCCATTAAGAAAGTTTACGACTCTTATCGGTAGGCAGTGGAGACGCATCAATGAGTCACTATTTATTATTAATTTAAGTAAATATGAAATTAATAATATATTTTAGTGCCATTTTTTCTATTATTTTGTTTAGTTGTAAGGTGAGTCAATTGTATTTTTTTTGTAAAATAATGTTATTTATTTATGTACTTATGTAATTTTATGATTTTTACTATATAGGGCTAATAATCTATATAGGGCTCTAGTAATCATCTACAAAGAAAAACAGAACACTTCGTTGAAAATACGGAAATCACCTTGTGTGTTTTTCGAAATAAATTCTGCACAGGGAATCTAATTTGGCAAGCAAACATAAAGAGTTCTGCAACCTTTTTAACTTTGTTAATAGGAAAACAGCATTTTCTGAAAGTTTATTGACATGTTCTACTACGGCTATCACTTGAAGACGTTACGAGTTTTCTTCTTCGAGCAGTATCAAAATATTTTAACCATTTGAGTGTTTTTATCAATCACAACCTCCCATGTTGCTTTTCACTATGGAAGCTTTCTTAATTTGTTTTATTTTTATTTTACAGGAAACCGAAGTCACAGCACAAGGACTTCAACAATTTTATGGCGGCAACCCCATAGCATACTCACAGAGCAATGATGACGATGACATCGGCCTCCTCCTCACCGTCCTCTTACTGGCAACCAGAAATAGAGGCAACGGCGGTGGTTGCTGCGGTTGCTGCAACTGCGGCGGCAACAACATACCGATACCATACCCGATAGCGATACCAACCAACAATCCGATCATCACATTGTCTAGAAATAATGATAGCGGAGGAAGTGACGGAGATGGACCAGATGAGATAGAAGAAATCAATATAATAACAGAAAATACTTCGAACTCTGACGCTAAAACTAAAGTGAGTGACAATACTGAAAATGATAATAATAATGAAGCAGATTCGGAGTCTAATGCTGCTGCCGTTGCAGGAAGCGACAGATAGATTAAAGAAATATTCTTTTTTAAGTTAATAATGTATGACATGACATCACTTTAAAGACGATTAATAAAACATGATGAGAAAGCTGTATCATCAATTTTTACTGACAGGCAATTTCCTCTAATATGCCTGTTCTTGTACACACCCAGTTTTAAGCATCCAAGGTCTAAGCTATGTAGATTGATGGTAAAACAATTTAGGATATTAGCGTTTATCATATTTTAGTTGAAGATATTGTGGTGCAAAATTAGATTGAGATTAAAATAACATTATAAAATTGGTTGGTAGGTGATCTATGTTACTATCTGATACTTAATGTATTTGAGATTGGTTTTGTATCATATCATCTCCCTACCCTTTTTTCAACTATATTAGGATCGGCTTCCAGTCTAACCGTATGCAGATGAATACCAGTATTTTACATGGAGCGACTGCCTATCTGACCTCCACAATCCAGCTACTACTACTAGTTACTGGGTAATACGATACTCCTTGGTTAGGTTGGTTATCAGACTTTCGGCTCACTGACTACTTGGCTATGGTTAAGGATGTAGAATGGACAGCCGAGCAAAATTAGCCGATAATATTCCCATGGCTGAGACACTTCAATAGCAAGTGTCTGAGACACTTTTATATGTTTTATAGTACAATTTGTATCATGCTAAATTTGTAGCAAGGTATTTAATTTAAGTACTTACTTGTCTGTAGCAATCTTAGTCTTCATTTCTATTAAGCCATCAGAAGATGTTAAATTGTTTATTGATATTGTAATGGTTTTCAGTTTATTAAATCTACCCTGCGTCGTAAACTTACTCTGAAGCATAATAACTGGGAGACTGGGATCTGTAACGTTCACCCATAAAACATAACCTAAAACCACGAACTTGTGATAGGTAATGTTACGCTGATTGAATAAATAAAATTGCTATTGAAGACTTCAGCCTCTCGGGGAACTAAAAACTATTTTAAATGACAATTTTCTAGTTTGTCGCCAGATGTTAATAAATTTTTCGTTCTGAGCTTCAAAAAGCTTGACCAGTATTAACTGAGGATTGGGTTTAAATACAAATTTTAGGCATATTTTTGTACTAATAATCAAAAAGTTCGATATCTCTATCTTGCATTTAACAATCAACGTTTACTTATCCTTCTTCTCTTACAAAACAATCAGCATTATGTCTTACCAAAGTCGCTCTGAATAGTGAAACACAGGCTGAATTGTTTGCTCTCGTTTTACCGCGATGTTTTTGTTTTATAGTTAGCCAGCTGCGACGGGCTGCAGTGGATTCCTCGGGGCATAAATATTTATGGTGTCAGAGATCATCTAGCAAAATGAAATATTTCAAAGACAACTTTTTTTTTGGCCTACGCTATATTTTTCTTCTGAATCGTGGGTGCGTTTACAAACACTTAAACTCACATGTAACACAAACAGCCAGACCCGGAACAACTATCTGTAGGAAATACTAATATGTATTTGTTCCGTGCGGGGATCAAACCCGCGTCACGCAACGCAGCAGTCAGTCTCTCAACCACTGCGCCAACCGTGCCGTCTTACCGCCAACTGATGTATTTTTGTCAAGATTGTTGGATGTAAATGCTTGCGGCTTGGGCATCCTTCACCTTTATTAAAAACTGTATGAATAATAATATTATCATGTTGACAATCTACTTCCAGTATCCTAATTTATATGAAATCGGCGCAGCATGTCGTTTTCTGTCATAACCAGAGGTCGGAATTAGGTAGAGTTATTTTTGTACTTGCATAGAAATGTTGATATCAATATAGATCTTCCCATGCGTGTGCGCATTGGAATTTTACAACTTCGGACATCCGATGTCGGATGGTTTAAATTGTGTAAAAGTAAATAACTTTTTTATTTAATAAATCACGGGATTTTTCTGCTCTGTAAAATTAATCTCGGGATTTGAGGCATATCCATTTTATTGTTTCGCTGTATGAAATCAGTGTAAGTACTTAAATAACTCTACCTAATTCCGACCTCTGGTCATAACTCTCGATGAGTAGTCTCAGTAGTCAGGCTTTCTAGCCATATTATCATTCACACATGTCTTTCCATCATTTACTTGGTCTTCCTCACTCTTATAGAGATCCACATGACAGTTCTCATTGAAAGTATTATTGACGTTTACGTGTATATACTTATATGGATTCTGTGGTTTAAGATCCAGTATGTCCTTAAAGCAGCGGAGACCAGCGGTGGCCCAGTGGTGACAGCCCCGACTTACGAGGAGTAAGCCGTGGGTTCTAACCCAGGCAGGCGCATTACTTTGTGTAATTTATTTCATCACTGCTGTCCTCAAAAATGGTGAAGAAAAACATCGAAGTCATCGAAGAAACTAAAAATTCGAAGACATGAGACATCTACCAACCCGCACTGGGCTCGCGTGGTGGATTACAGCCCACTTACACGATTACACCCTCTCATAGAGAGGAGACCTGTGTCCTCAGTGGGAACTTTATAGGCTGATGATGATGATGTCCTTAAAGCAGGATACAGTCAAAATTGCCAACAAAACCCTTCAAGTCTTGACAAAATGTACCACAATAAGACAGAGAGAAAAAATTTTTCGTAATTTTTCACAATACTTTCACATGATTGCGTGTGGAAAGAAAACGTTTTCTTCTGAAACTCGAATCATTTGATCGTTGCGTCCGCAATCCCCCCTGGAGAGCATATTATTAACATCGCATTGATTCCAAGTAATCTAAGGATCTTAGGAAAATGGCTACGAAATTGCTTCGGAGAAAATGTTTTAACAGATAAAAAATTTTGCTCGTCCAGATTTTGCTTTAAATCATTCCTAAAGGACTGGGACTATACAAATGTTACGTAGATATTCATAGTCTAGTAAGTTTATACATCAGAGTTTGCGTCAAATCCGGTAGTTCTGATTTTTTTTGAGAGTTGTAAATGATGTTGGCCCAATGAATAATCAAAGTTTGTGACTTCGAACGCCGAACGCAACTTTGTCATAAACCGAACAACCGCGAAAATGTCTTTTTTTTTTGATCTTTGCGATTATTACTTTTAACCTCTTTATCCTTTCGCGCGAACAGTAAAGCCCCGCGTGTAGCCCTTCGGGGGCCCCTTGATTACGCCATCGCGTGAGTCATCCGATATCGTAAAGATAAACACTTATAACTCGAGTTATATTAGCTCTAATCTTAAACGGTAAACAGTGTCGGGTTCGTGATGAACGGGGCCATTTATTAATAATAAACAACTCTTTTAGAACTACTTGAGAATTATACATATCCCATATATATGAGAGAGGTCGCAGTAAATACGTCTGTTTTCGTTGCTTATTTTTGTTTGGTAAAACTACTCATTCAATTTACACGAAAATTTATATCTAACATCACAAATATACAAGTAATCTAATGACAGTGTTTTTTAGGAGTCCTTCATACATTATTCTTATAAGATCCTAACTCAAACTTCTTGTTAGAATCGGCCATTTTAGAATTCCGCTGTTCAAAGCATGAAAATACTTGAAATATCAATAAATATGAATAGATATGCCTCGAATACATGAAATAATGAATTATCACTATTTTTTCTTTGCTACTATTGTTTCCAAGACCATTTTACATGGTTAAAGAGTCAAATTATTTTTGTTAATTTCGACTAACAAACTTCACAACAAAGGATTTTTTGTTGGCTCAAATCATAATTTTTTGTTATTTTTTCAAGCAAATGACTATCTAAAAAGTTGCATTATACACTTATAACATACTATACATTTACTTACCAAAGTTTTACAACGTATATCTCACAAAAACAACACTTTTCCGAACATAATAACACGGGTTGCCATTGTCGTTTGACATTCGACATAGACGAGTTTCTATATTTTTTTTAATAATGTTGTGCCGTTTAGTATTACTAACGATTGGTTTTGTTTGAATCGACTACTAGTTGACCATAGAGGTAAATTTTGACAGAACGATTTAGAAATTTACTTTTTTTTATATTAGCGTTTAAGTTTGCTGGTGCGCCGTTGATCCTCGGCGTACCGAATTCGGTACGGCGAGGATCAGCGGTAACGCCCGCGCGCCCGACGGAAAGGTTAAGGACTAGTTTTTTATAGTACCTTTTCTGGGCGTTTTTAAAGTAGACTAAATTTGCTAAAATATGAACCAGAAATGTCTGTGTAGACCCAATTGCTTCCGAGATACACAGCCTTGCCAAGTTTATAATTTTTTCGAACTTCGCAATTTTTTGCAAATTATTTCCCATATAACCATATCTGAAGGGCATGGCACAATTTCTTCAGGTAGCGAATGAATATTGTCTGGGATAACAATATTAATTGCCGTCAAACCCTGATTGGATGGCGCTTTTTTGGAAAGTTTCCAGCCGGATAGGAAAATTTCTATGTACAAGTTCAGAAACTGTGCACTTCGTTAGACGGGCTATTTTATTCTCGGGACATGACGAATCATGGGGAGTCACAATCATTATACCTCCCATTGCGTGAGCAAGTGTATGGCACAACACAATTCACACCATCCGACGACTTTTTCCAGAATGAAAATGCAGTTTTCCCTGTCGTACCCCGTACTTTCAGGCGACAAAGTTACTGGACTATCTAGTATTAGCTATCCAATAAATGCAGACTAGTCTCAATCGAAAAAGAACTCAAAGGACACACTTTTTCAAGGGTTTCAGTCACGTGATGGTAACGAAATGTCCGTCTAGTTTCGTATTTACGAAGTTTAATAAGGTCCCGGTTGAATGTAGGTAGTGTTTGCCACTGAAGCGGAAACAAGCGGAGCGAAGCGGAGCGGAGCGGAGACGCAAGAATCTACCGATTACAGACAAGACGAGATACGCGATATGGATTTCAATTAGTGATTCCTGCAGACGCAGATGCAATTAATATCATGGCTTATCACTTTGTGACCATTTTACGAATTGTAATAACGTGTTTCTTATTATTATCCTATTATAATTCTGCTAAAGCGGCATTTTTAGGCCACCTGTAGTACGTTTCATCAACGCTCCGCTCGTCTGTGAGTCCGAAACCTGACGCGTAAAAACACGTGCGTCGAAACGAAAACAATAACAAATATGACTCACGAAAGTAACAACATAAGGTCAACATAAGTGTCATACTCAACAGTTTATATTGATTGCTGATTGTGTCAGTTATCTATGTTATCATGCAATATCACAGAATACAGTCTTTGTATATTTATTTTACCGTTGACAGAGCTGTAATCCAACAGCAAACTTCTAGTTTAATACTTAAAGATCAAAGTAATTTTTACAGGCTTGTCACTGATATCTAACTATCAGCAACCGTAATGCTACAACAATAAAAATCACAGTGATTTTCACATTAACGCAGTCAGAGGTAAAACAATTGTGAAGACACTGTAGATGACAATCGATCATAGTGCATGTTGACAATTCATTTGTTCTGTGTGTGTGTGTGTATTTTGTTGGTTTGTCAATTAGTATCACTTTCCTTTGTTAAATATGCGAGGGCTGTTTTGATTAAATATTGTTTTTTATTGATTTGTAGAAAAAACTAACCTTATTTTTTTTATTAGTAGTTCTGGATTAATCCAGAGTGGAGCTCGTGCGTCACAATGAGGAGGGATGAAACGCATGTGTCTGAAAGAGTGAGGGATATGCATGTTGATGAATGGAGAGGAAGGCCAAAGAAAGGATAGATGGATTGTATGAGGAATGTTATGAAAAAGAAAGGAATATTTGATGTCGTGTCGTGGCGTCTGACTATAAGAAAATGTGTTCTGCCGACCCCAAGTAGAATGGGACAAGACAGGAAGATGATGATCATACATGTTTACCTGTTAGAGTTTCATGTTAAAAATACTGGACAGACTCCGACAAATTGCATAAATTGCAAACACACCAAACACATAAATAATTTATGATATTATTTATTGGATTTCTATACAGTAGGATGACAGAGAATCCTTGGTGAAGAGTAGGTAAACAATAAATACAATCTCACAACAAGATTTAACGTTACGACAAACGGAAATTAATTTAATAATGGAATGTATTCTAGGAACACGTTCTCCTTTCTTAATATCCAAGGTGTATGTGATTTTAAAAATTACCCTTATTTATGAAGGTATGCTTTCTGGTGTGGGGGTATATAGTGTAATAGTTTGAAGTGGTACCTATCTGAAATTTCTCGTAATTAAACTTTTGGTTACTAGGTAGGAAAATTAATCTCCCAAGCGACAGTTTATACTTAATAGAAATAGACGTTGAAAATAGCCCGAAAGTAGCGTACTGGCCTATAAATATAAGCTTTATAGCGAAAGCATTATATTTAAAGAAAAAAAACAATAACACTAGCTACTAACTTGATAAAAAAGAAAAGTAGCCATTAAATACTGCATCCAATAAAAAGTAATATTCTGTCTACTGCAGCGAAACGGGTAATAATAACTTAGCGATGGATCGAACACGAGCAATCTTGTATCAATTATGTATCATTCAATTATCTGTTAATGCTCCACTGCCTTTCATTTCTGTGCGCCTGGTAGCTCTTAACTTTGTGCTGACTGGCACTACGTCTATTTATCTTGATTAGGGCTTTTATTTGAAGTAAATTATTCTGTTGATTCAATTATTCTCAAATTCCTAAGAGAACTCGAGAAGAAAATTAATTTAAATATAATGTTATACTTTATTTAATGATCGACCAAACCCTGCAGGGTTTTGTCGATCAAGGTGAAGAGCCATCTTACCTACTATTGTTTTAGCCTCAAGAATAAGTGCTAAGAATAAGTGATCTTAGCTTGTAAAAGTTTCAACATACTCTCTGTTTAGTCAAGATGTCGTTCAAACTCAGGAGGCGTGAACAAAAAACTCGCTTTCTTATTGTTGTGGGTTTAAAATCGATACCTACGGCTGTAGGTATCGATTTTTTTATGCAATTATGTCAACCGAATCATAATTGCAAGATGTTATACACAAAGACATATGAGCTCATCAAAATTAAAGGCACATTATCTTAGCGTTATCTTCCATCGGACATTTCGTTTGATTTCCATTGAAGAGACGTGCCGAGATAATACAAACTCCCACATCTCACGCACAGATATAAGATACAGAGATAATTGACTCGTGATTACGTCACATCTCCAAGAAAGATATAATTAATCGTATATAAGAAGAAATAAAAGAATATTGTACAGTTTTTCAATATGGCGGCAGCCATACTTAGTTGTACGTTCGTCCTTCTTTTATATCTACAGGTAAGTGTTTATCTTTTTTGCTGAAGTTATTCACTGGTTTTATGTTACTGATATTGTAACTTATGTTACAGGGGAATTTCGCGCAACAAGGTTTACCCAACAATCAAAATGGAGGCATCAATAACGCTATCGGATTCCAACAACAAGCGATGCAGCGGACGAACGCACCAAATAACATGAACCAGACACCGAACGGAGGATTAAACATGAATTTGCCGCAGCAGTCTAATTACCAGCAGCAAAGCAATTTGCAACAACCTATGAGTGGAAATTTCCAGGGGAATTTGCAGCCGTCATTAAGTGTGCAAGCCAATTTGCAACCGCAAAGTGGAACAGTGTCACTTGGTAATATTCAGTTCACTAAACAAGGATTACAGTTGCCTCCAGGATTAGTTATCAGTCCATCGAAATCACAAAGCGGTTCTGCACAGATTAATAACGGTTGCAGACAAAATGCTCAAACGAATCAGCAGCAAAACAATATGGCTGCTACTTCGAATGCGTGCCCATCACAAACACAAACCACGCCCTACTCATCTAATTCACTCGCGGAGTTAGCAGCTCTAAAGGGTCATCCTTCATTGTTATCCCTTTTTGCATCTCAAAATAATGTCGCGCAGCCCCAACAAAACCAACAGATGGCAAACTTTAATCCTTCGCAGAATCAATTGACGGACGTACAAAAACAGTTTTTAGTGAGAGCAATCCAATCCCAGTCTTCTGGACAAAACCAAGCTAACGTAAACTTTGCTCCGGGTCAGTTTCGCGTAGCTGGTCCAGATAATCGGCCAGCTGTCGCAGTGCAAGGTTTACCAGTCGCACCGCAGCAGCCCCAGGCAATAGTGACACCTATAGCCAACCAACCTCCTTATATAACTGTGCAAGCTCAACCTCTAACCAACTACATACAGAATCAACAACCGCAAGTGATAGAAGAACCTTCAATACTAAACTATATTCTATCAGAACTTCAAGCCTCTGATCCTCAGTATAACATGTATCCTCCTTACCCAGTACAAAAGAAGGAGTCGAAATCAAGTCTCAAAACTTTGATTCCGTTGATAATCAACTTGTTGAAGGAGAAGAGCAGTTGTGGCTGCCAAAATTGCGGGTGTCCTAGTAATGGATGCAGCACCAACAATACTCCTGAACCTACAATATTCGGCGGGTATTCCAGTCTGATGAATTATGGTCAAGGTGCAGTAGAAGCTACTACAAAAACAAGTAATGTCGAAGAAACAAAGACTAAAAGTAACAAGAAAGAAAAGAATAATGCTAAGAAAAACGTAGTCAACGTTGAGAGTGAAGAGGCATCAGATGAAACTTACTCTGACGAAGCGGAGGAGAGTGAAGAAGAATAAATGTTAGTAAATCCTGACAAAACCTAGGATAGTATTGAAATTGTCGACGGTGATAATAATTAGGATGTTTTTTACGTGATAATTACGAATAAACTTAAATAAGTTATTTATTGGAACATTATATTAAGATATTGAAAATTTGTAATTGATGTTTTATTTCTGAAGAACTTGTATAAACTATTAATTGGCTTTCGTTAATTTCCCTTCTTTACCTTTAATACATTACCTACTTAGTTGGAGTTTTAGCTTCCATCGTCAGATTTCTATTTCACAACTCTATTGATATGAACAAACCCTAGCATAAACCAGTGTGTAATAGCTGTATGAAGTGAACAGTTACGGCCACATTGTTCGAATTATGAATAGTTATACCATTGTCATCTCCAACCCGTTTGCTGGCCATTAATCAGATCTCTGTGGCATAATAAAGCATTAGCACTGAGGTAATAATACTAGTGTAGAGTAAATTGAGGCCCACTGAGCCTTAAATGAATATTTTAAGAGGGTTCACCAAATATCTGTTATATATTTAAGAAAAACCTCTGACACAAGAGCTGAAAAAGAACTTGCTACAAATCCCGCATGCATATTAGTTTATAGACTGGAAATATTTGCTGATAAAAAAAAAACAATAATTTGGTGTTTGACTGTAAGTTTACGAACAGACACAAGAAGTCTTCTTGGAAATAAATTGGACCTAGGCTTCTAAAGTTCCAAGTTGTATGACGCAGTACGTAAGCCATACCACCAGATAAGAGCAAATTATCTAACCTCGTAAAACGTTTAGTTAACCACATCAGCAGAAGATTAAGCATAAACTAGTAACACAGGTGACTCATTTAAATTTATTTAAGCATCGTCACACACCCACCTGTTCTCTATCTCTTCAAATACCAGAAGAACAATGATTTTATAAAAGACAAAGAAATATGCGTCTTCATCGTTTTGTATAAAATCTGTGTGCACTTGCATTATACTCGTAATCACCAGAATGTCGTCTTCAAGTCTCATTATACTACTCTCAGTCCTCGTGGCCTTTAATGTGAGTTTCTAACTTTATTATACATACTAATTTTCTTGGGTAGTTTATATTAGGTTCGTTGGTAATAATGTTGTTTTATGGATAGTGTTAATTAGCCTAAATGAGTAAAGTTTTAGTAGGGCGGCTGGCGGGGCTTACGCTAGTAGTTTAATGATTTCAATAACGGTTACAAGCTACTTCTTACACAATAGCTTTTAAACAATCTCTTTTTATTTTAAACCGTTTTTTACTCTCTTAAAATATTTTATGAAGATGTGCCTCCTAAACCAAGATAGATTAAAATAGAGATAGATTCTACCCAAGTTATATGGACACGCTCCATAAAGGGCTTCAAATATTATACTCATAATACAGAAAATAAAACATTTGAAACTAGCCGACGACATTCGTAGAACCAAATTAAAATTCACTGTAAGATGCTTACTATAGCAGAGCTTACCTAATCATGGTGAGCATGTTAGAAGACATAAATTTAATGGTTCAGTTAACATAATCTGAATCAACTAGGTACTGTCTTCTGACCATCTTAGAGGACATCTATTATGAGTTAGAGCATTTTGAATAAGTAGCTATCTGCTGCAAGGTTTTGCAAATAACCGTGACAGTGTCTTAGGCAAGAACAATCTGACTATGAAATATGAATACTTCATGATGTCATTTCTATTTACACTTCTACTAAATTATTAGTACGAGCTATTAACTTATAAGACTCAGTACAAGATGTATGTTTGAAACTGTGGATGCTAGTAAAGAATAATATGACGTCACACTTCAAATTCTAGAAGGATGAAGAAGAGGTGTACGCAAAGTGCACCCTTTTGCCAGTTATGTTGTCTCATGTAAAAGATGCGAGTCTGTGGCCAACAATCGGGAGCATCCAGACTCTGTGCTCCTACTGAGAAATTCTCAACATTTTTTTTTTGTGAATCCCCTCTCGGTCTTTTCAATTATTTTCAACATCTTCTTTTCATTTTTATAAACGTAATTATCATAATTTCACTCGCTTCCAGGTTTAAATAGTTAATCTTTATAAGGCTTAATACTAAAGGTTGTCGAAATATTTTCCTTAAGAAAGCGGAAGTATTTGAGGGAATGTAAGGCTGTGTCGTTATTATTCTAAACATATATCGAGGTTTTGTTCTATAGATTGTAGACAATGCAAATCCTTAAATATTTTGGAACACCGCGAGAAACTTTTTTAGAAAGTGAGACTACTACTGATTTTTTTTTCCTCTATTCTGTAACTAACAGCTTAATTTGCTTTATTTTGAGACTCAAGCATCAGTCAAGGAGTTGTTTATGACATCCAAGATCGAAAGTTTCAAAAGATTCAGCAGTTTCTTTTACAATTTACCTTCGTCTGTCTGCAATTCTTTCAGGCGTAAAGTAAAAGTCATGCTGCTCAATAGGTCATTCACAAGCTCCTTAGCACTCTAAGGCTTTAAACATGCAGTGTAACAAGCATCATCTAATAACATTAGTGGAAATCGGCTTAGATCAGCTTAGCAGGCGCAGTGACCGAGCTGTCCCCTGGGCCTCTGACCTCAGTGCTCATTGTATGAAAGGCAGACGAAGCGTTAAGGATACATAATATGAACATTATATTATATCGTCACGGTCGTCACGCGTGTGGTATCAACTGAATTCTAGCTTGCCTCGTTTTGGTAACTTGAGTGTCAGAGGATTGGGTTTGTGGAGATTTTTACTGTTAGGTCTGCGGTTCACGAATGTTGCTATCAAAAGCTTTTGGAAACAATGAAACATATTGGTCGGATTATGTTACATATACGCTCTTAAATAGGAGGGCATCATAGACTAAACAGAAGGGTTTACACTAACATACGTTAGCTGTAAATCACAATTTTGTCGCTTACCTACGCTTTGGTATCCGCATCTTAACTATCCATAATCTCCTTACAGATGGCAGACGCGAACCCCTACGGCTACCCAGGACCAGGCTATCCAGGGCAGGGCTGCCCTGGAGGATGCAGAGGTGGCTACAACAGCCCCGTACCTTACGGTCAACAACCGTACATGCAGCAACCACCAATCATCATAAGAGAAGATGATAGCACCTTAGAGAAGTTTCTTCCGTTTCTGCTAATTCTGCTAACACAGTGATGTTTTAGCAAGATTAAAGGCCCGCTTGCACCTTAAATCACTCAACGCGTTTAGCGTCAAACTTTCTGTTTCTGTCAATCGTTTGAAGATGGCAGGGACAGAACGATGGTTTAAATAATTATGTGGTGCAACTCTTCGATCAATGATCGAAGGTGCAACTGGCCTAAGTAAATGTTTCAAGAAAGGATCTCACTATGTGTGTATGAGTAATTAGGGTATAAAGAAATTGTACGAATGTATATGTACAATAACCCGTTTTGAATATTGGTTGAGTTTTCTAATAAAAGTAACAAAAAAAAACATTGTTTGATTCTATATTTTTTATCCTTCTGCCCATTTACAGTGAGCTACAGGTTAAGTGAACTTACCGATTGAAGAAGGTAAAATATTGTAGATAAAGTTTGACATATGAAGCGACTTTCAAAATATGTATATTTAATATAATGAAATCATTAGAAATCTACAAATAGAGTTAACGTAACGATATTACATATTTTACATAACTTTACGTGACAAAGTAATCGATGTTAAGTAATTTTGATGGATAAGGGAATAGTATTGTTCGAAGAATATTACTTCAAATCAGTGATATTATGACAAGATGGTGGTATAAATGGTGTAGATTAGTATCGCGAATTATTATTAACCTTTACAATGGCTTCCCTAGCTTGGCTTGCCTGTTTTGTTGTTCTCTCCAACGCCGTAAGAAACTATTCCTTTTTTATAGTTATTTAAATTGTATTGCTCTTATAATTACTCCTATTAACAATATACTCCTTCAATGAAGAGCTCCGAAAGTGTATATTTTTCGCCACCATCACAAGAAACAGTGTGCATTGTTGTTGATATTGCTCAGAGCTTCTCTCTAGTACAGAAGTACCGAGAATATCAAATTTAAAACTTTCTTTTCTTATCCAGGTATTCCTGATCCAGGCCCAGTATGCACCGCCGGGCTTTGGACCGCAAGGCTACGGCGCCCCACCCCCTTACCCCATCATTGTGAAGTCCAGCAATGATGACGACGGTATGAGGACCATCCTGCCGATCCTGCTCCTTCTGTTGTGCGATAATGGAGGCTTTGGAGGATTCGGCGGTGGCTGCGGTGGTGGCGGCAACGGGGGCTGTGGTGGCGGGTGCGGGGGCAACTGTGGCTGCAGCCAAACCATCCCCATTCCTTACCCCATTCCCTTCCCTATAAACAGCCCTGTTGTCTGCAACTAAATTTAAGCTTTTACTCGTCTTATTTGGTAAGCAAATAAGGCTGAGATTAGTTTAAATTGTTTCCTGATACTCTAATTCTGTATTGGTGTAACGAAACTAAAAACCTCTGAAGCTGAAAGTGGCTTGCTGCTTAAACTCTTATGAAATAACTGGCAGAATGTGCGTGTATACCTCTGCCTAAACCCTCGGGAATGACAGGTGTGTGACATTTTGTTACATCTAAGAAATATTGCAATAATGATTCCTGATTCGTTTGTTTATCTTAACTGCGACCATAGTTTAATCATGTTTGGTTCGCAATCGAGAAATGGCGTGTGCGAATCTAGTGATTGATACTGTCGTAACTTCAATTTGAAAATTTGTTCACATGGGTTGGTTTCTGTTACTGCCATTATTTCCTTTCACGATTACAGTAAATATTATTTCTGTTTGATTTATTGAATAAATATATATTTACTTATATAATTTTACTGCTGTTTCATTTTCCAATGTTGGTCCTGGTTTTAAGTATTTTCAACAAAAATGTCTTAGAAAGAAAGTCCAAAGAAGTGTCTTCTTCAAGTATTAATGAAATTATATATGCCTAGGAGAAATGACGAAATCGCATTAAGAAATATTCTTATGCTACTGCGAAACAGTAATTACCAACATACTTTCATGTTTTGTATACGTGTCAAAGGTTGCAAAGGACTACATTACATCATTTACTTAGTAACCGACTTAGGTTTAGAAACACACAGTATATATAGAGTACACAATGTGTGTTATTGATCACATGTCAACCTTCAAAATGGGTTTTAAGAACCTTTTCGTTTTTACCGCACTGTTGCTGATGTGGAAGGTAAGTTTAACAAACCAATAGATTAAGAATAATAAAGAAAAGTCCATTTGAAACGAAATAATCAAAGCAGAAGAAGATCTAAGACTTCCTCTTGATCATCCTCACCATTTGCCTAGTCCTTTCCCAAAAAGTTGGGGATGTGGAGCCTTCCCCAACTTATTTGCATGGAGGAAGGTGTATATCTGACCTCTAAATTCTACATGTTCGCTTGATATTTATTAATTTTTATAACATTTGTTCAGGTATGCAGGGCCTACGGCCAAGCAGCCCGCGTGGAGTACATCACCCAGCCCTGCTCCTCATCAGTAGCGGCCACCGTCCAGGGGACTCCTCAGCTTGTAGTGCCGGCCATCATCAGTCCAATCATCTCGTCTTACGACCCCTACCTCCAAGACTCCGTGCCTTCCGTCCCCAGCTACAACGGCTTCAATGGATACTCCAACTACGCACCCAGCTACCCTCAGCCTATGCCCCCGATCATCATTGAAGATGATGACAAAGACAACTTGAACTACCTTCTCTACTTCCTCATTTTTGCGATGAGAAACAAGAGAAACTGTGGTTCAGGAAACTGTGGAGGGTACAACGGCGGTTATAACGGAGGATGTGGCTGCGGAGGAGGATGCAACGGCGGTTGCGGGGGCTTTAATGGAGGATACAACAGCGGATGCGGCTGTGGAGGCAACTGCGGCGGCGGCAACTGCGGCTGCGGCAACTGCGGCTGCGGCTGTGGATACGACAACTTCAACTTCGGTGGATACTCCAACAACAACTACGGATCCGGTGTCAACTACATACCCTACCCCATTCCTTACCCCACGAACGGTCCCTACCCTTACAGCTTCCCTGGCTTCGGCGGCTACCCTGACAACTCCTGCGGCTGCATTCAGGAGCCCTACCCACCAAACAACGAAATCAATCTTATAATTAAAACAGATGGTTGTTGTACTTGTTAATTCAATTTGCTTTCTGTGTTAAATAAAGTGGTTTTTTCAGTATTCGCATTGTTTCATTGCATTCCTATAAAATCTACAAAGGGTTCGGTACCCTAGAGAGACAGCTGCTCTACAACCCAGCGGACTTGGAAATCTTTTTACCAGGGCATGAGCTAATATTCTTACCTATACCTAGTGCCAACACAAGAGATGAAGAAGACCCCATAAACTCAAATCTTATCGATCTGTTGGCTACTAGTAATAATTCCATGGTCATAGGAGAAAAAGTGGAGGCAGTTGGGGTGGTTTTGTTTAGGACATGTTAAGGTGATCATGTTATATGATGATGATGTATAAACAAAGAATGTATCTTTCGGTTTAAAATAAAATAATTTTAGGTGCACACAAAGAGGACTCAGAAAACTACTATCTGTTATGTTGCGAAATGTACGGAAGACAACATTTCCTAAGCAATTATTAATTTTACATCTGGATTGAGCAACTTGGCCTTGATAAAATTTCTTGTAATTATTATTTTGTGTCCCAATTATTACGAAATATGGTTTGACCCATATATTAGAACTACGAGTTGGAATATAAACAGGTATCGAATGAGTCCACCGGCATAAAGAATAGTGTGAACGACGAGATGACTCGACCAAAGAAAATAATTTTCAATATTTTGCTGTTTATAATTCAGGTTAGTGAGCTCATATTTTAATTATAGAAATTAATAATAACTGCAGTAATAGTAATGGTTTCATTCGTGATTATAACAGTACAGTTCAGGCAAAGCGTTAATTTCCGTCACATCAGTTCAGACTCTGCAGGCTGACTTTAATATTGCTGTTTAACATTGTAGCTGAGGGAAACCTGTTAGACAGTCTGTCTAGGACGCTACTCAAAAGTTACTTGTTACCAACTGAAGTCGGCAATGAGTAGCCAGAATCTTACAGCACTAGTATTTCAGTAGCAATCCATCGCGACGCGACTATCTTACGCGTCGCGTACGGACCACTATTGAAATACTGGTCTGCGACATCTAGCTACTCATCTAATTTGCAATAGCCATCACCTTGAATTTTATAATGTTATTGTAGCAAAATCCTGGGAAGCATTATTTATTCCAACAAGTTCTAGAAATTTCGAGCCACGTACCAATTTCTTGTTGAAAATATCACAAGTTTGTAGAAGTTTTTATTGCGAAAAGTGTCAGATGAAATAGGAGCCACCGGTAACTGGAAAAGTCTTTTGCCTTTGTAAATGAAACTGTCATGATAAAAAACGAATGTTTACGATAGTTTGGTTAGTCCTGGTAGTTTTGGCCAAATGTCGGCCTAGGTATACAGTTCAACTACCCGCTTGTTGTTCATAAAATTAGATCAGATCTAAACCAAATGTTCAAGGTCAACATGCTACCCCGCAAACATGCCCGCGCGCACTCGGAAGTTTTTGCCGCGCAAGACCCCCGCGCCACTTCCCATTTAAAGCTTATTTTCTCGTAAACTACTGCAGCTACACGAAAACAAAAAATACGTGTGTATAGCTGAAAATATACAGAATCTAATTACGTTAAAACTAATTACGACAACTAGATAAAAGTATTTCAAAAAAAATGAAAACTTGAGAATTTGCGTTGAATTTCAGTTTCTCCAACAAGAATTAAAGTTTTTCCAATTAGAATTGTAATTAGTATCAATAAAACCTATGTATAATTAAACTAGACTATATAAGCTTTGTTTTAATACCCATTTGTCCTTACTTTAGCACTTTATTAGTAGCCAAATTAACCAAACCAAACAACCCCTGCTCTGATAAATTCTATACCTATTGATTTTGTCGTGTTTTCGTAAAAAAATCATTAAGATTTCGTTTTTTTTCACTGTTTTATATTGCGGAGACACTAATAATTACTTAATTGAACCAATTTTCATAACACCAGCACTTTATTAACTATTTTTTCAATAATTTCTAAAAAAACATTAACAAAATACCACGCTCGACATGACGCCACTTTTACATTTCGATATTGTCGTTTCAACAGACTTTTAACCTACGATGTTTTTAGATATTCGTAAAGCTTGATTAACGAGGTTTATTTTGATATATAACACTATATATATTGGGTTAAAATAAAATAATATTCACGTTTTAAAACCAGGGAAATTATATCACAACAACTCAATACGGTGAAATTTGACACCTGACGTTTAAAACTTTTTTGACATTTAATTTTGTACGGCTGAGATTCTCGTTGTTTTTGCCACAGACGCGGAATTTAATACAGAAAATATAGAGGGCAAAACCATAGATACAGTGCGACGTGGAACATTTGTAAGTGAGTTTTTTCGGAACTAATGTTTTGGGCTACTATGGTAGCGTGGACATTTGACTGTATTTGGTTTTGGGCTACTATGGTAGCGTGGACATTTGACTGTATTTTGTTTTGGGCTACCATAGTAGCGTGGACATTTTACCGGGTAACATTAAAGAGTTTCTGCATTGTTCGTGTTATTCAATTAAATGAAGTAATGTAACATGGTTCCACATAATGTTGTAAAGAGTCGAAATGGAATCGATACACTTATTAATCTCAATGGTTTTTGTTTCAGCTCAACCTTGTACTGTGCCAATGGCTGCCCCAAGATCCATACAGTCCATACGACTATCTGTATGGCAACCAAAACAGAGGAGTCTGCGGCAACCTGGACTACAACCCATATGGCAATTTGTACGGCACTGGATGTGGCAACCCGACCTGTAACCTATTAGAAGAGACGTGTGGCATTCCTAACTGTAACACTTGCAGCAATGGACTAGGCGGCAACTTAAACCTCAATCTGTATAGCAACGGCTGTGGCAATCCAAGCTGCAACACATGTGGTATTCCCAGCTGCAACACATGTGGTATCCCAAGCTGCAACACATGTGGTAACCCAAGCTGCAACACATGTAACAACGCATGTGATAACCCGACCTGCAACGTATGTGGAACACCGAGTTACAGCCTATACAACAATGGTTGCGGCAACCCGTCCTGTAACCTATACGGCGAACCTTGTGGCAACCCGTACGCCGCGTACGGTTACGACGCTTTCAGTCAACCAACAATCGCTTCTTGCAACCAACCTTACTGGCAACCTGAAGCTGTCTACCCACAACCACAGAACAACCAACCGCCCATCATTATAATAAATGACGATGACGATGGAAGTTCTAGAGACTTCCGCAACGAAGAGCTTTATACTTTATTACTATCGTCAGCTTTTAATAATAATGCCCCTTCTCCATTTTTACCTTTTGGCTTCTATGGCAACGGTTATGGCAATGGTTATGGCTACGGTTACGGCAACGGATGCAGCTGTTGCAATAATAATAACAATTGCAACTGTAACAATAATTGTAACTGTAATAATAATTGTAACTGCAACAATAATTGTTACTGTGACAATAATTGTAACTGTAACAATGACTGCAATTGCGGATGCTCTTGTGGCAATGGATACAATAATTGCAATGATAATAACTGCAACAATTGTAATAAATGCAATTGCAATAGCAACGCTAGTCCCACGTTGCGTGTTACGATTGTTTTACCAAAGGCGGACGGAAAACCGACCATTACTATGGCTTGAAGAAAATTACTTAACTTCGTACTACGTAACTTCTCCTCTCTCATCGGCTCTAAAGATTTCCTCAATATAACTGCTGTATCTTGTTTCGTGCTTTGTCAAAACGTGTTTTTTGTTATCCTTTTCAATAAAACGTTTTTTTATATTCAACATGTGTATTGTAATTATTTTCCTTTGTTGTTTCCAACTAATCGTATTCGATTTTATACTAATTACTGCCATTGTTATAATTATTTCTGAACGAAAAGAAAACTTGGATACCTACTGGTATTCCTTGATAAGGTTACCGAACCGCCACCTCTTCACAGCAAGATACTTTAAAGACACTTAGGTATGTGAAAAAGATAGAGCTATACAGGATTTCTAGCTCTCTCCACCCGTCTCCATCTAACTCTATTTCTGGCGCACGCTGAAGTAAGATTAAACAACAATGCTAAATGAGGTGATGCTGGGTAGGGCCTCTGTTCTAACAAAGAAGAAGACGCGAGTGTTGGTCTAATAAGGCTCACCCCAACTGGAGGAGAAGGCCTATTTCCCAGAACTTTTTTAGGAGTAGTATAGTATACAGGATGTTTGATGGATCGGTTGCCAAATTGAACGGGTCGAAAATATGGATAATTTTCTGTCTCGTGAGCCCCAATAACTCATACGAGGTACCACGGATTTTATTATTTCATTTTTTTTTCGTTTATTTTGAAAAATCGCCCTGTATATCTTAGTTAAACATTCACCTATGGCACATTCAGCTTAGTAACAAGAAACTCAAATGTTATTATTAGATTGTCATTTAAATAACGTTATCAAAAAACTACACAGCCTTGCAAGATCATTGACACCAAATTCTATAAAAGAATTTAAATGCCTTACGACGATAATCTTGCTCGGGCTTGTTTCAATAAACCTCAGCTCAGCAAATGTGTAACGTTTCTGATATACCTAGTCGTAGTAACATGGTAGATATACCTATATAGAACACGTTTATCCAACAGATAATACACTAAGCCTAAAATCTTAAAATCTTGCGATCATGTAGTTATATTTACATTGAAACCTACGCTTGGAACCATGACAAATAGTGTGGGTATGTTTTTAGTGTTAAACTAGAATATACGGGAATTAGACTTCGTAAATATACTTACGATTGTTTGGAGAAATTATTATCAAGCAAAATATCCCACTTGGAAAATGTCTGACACATAAACGTTATAAGAGATTATTTTTAGAAATTTTCATCATCTGCCGAGCCTTTTCCCGACTATGGGTCGGCTTTCAATCTAACCGGATGCAGCAGGATACCAGTATTTTACATGGAATGACTGCCTATCTCATCTCCACAACTTAGTTATTATTTTAAGAAATAAAGAACTAAAAATAAATTTCATAGTATTTAGTGAAATTTATAGTAGAGAAATGTATAGTATTTTACTGAATGCGTTAAATATATAAAATAAAATCCATTTATTTCAGGTTTCCCCATAGAAAAATTACACGTTACACATGCGTTATATAAAATCACGATGAAAAATAAAACATTCTATAATAAAAATAAAAACTTCTAAAATAATAATAAATGCAGTTAACAAATCATAAAATAATGTCAATAAAATCAAATTTAAGATTATTGCTTCTGACACCTTCAAACATTTGCTTAAATAGCAAGATGTTTTAAATTCGTTAATTGTTAAATTAATGTATTTATTAATTATTAATCACTGATCGAATCCTCTTATTCTTATCCAGTCAATATTTCAGATAGCTGAAAGAAGAAATTATCCGTATTCTCTGTAGCTCTGTGCTTTACCTCGAATTTTATAATACTGTTACAAAATAGATGCTACAGAACGAAAGTATCTAGAATTTTAAGACCCTAAATGCGTAGCCGACGACGAACAACAGACTGAAATAGACTAATATCATCAGTGATTAAAATCACAGACCGCAAAAAGATAGAAAAGATTACAAACCATATTTTGTCAAAAAAAGGTCGTCAACGTCATTACATTGTCCTTACATCGAAAAAAAAATGCCAAGCCGAAAAAAGCCGTATGAATCATTTTTAATGTTATCTGAAGAATTTCTGAGCAACCTTATTAGTAATGAAAATTGAGAAATAGTTTTTAATCAGCGACCTACGTGCTTAGTATGGCACACATACCTATATTTACGAAATCCTAGAAGGTAATTGCCTAATTTCTACCTTGATATTGGACTATGAAAATGTATAAAAGTAGGTTTAATTTGTTTACGTGAAAAGTGTCAACATGGCTTCCGTAAAGTTTGTCGCCTTTGCAGCTCTCCTGCTCGTCCTGAACGTAAGTTTATTTAATAAAAAATATTTATAAACTTTTATAAATTGATTATTTACTAACCAACATCCAGTTTTAAATGATTCACTTATGACCGGCTGGTCTTTTTTAAAGTTTTTTTTATAAAAAAATATTTTGATTTATTTTATTATGAGTCTTTTTATCATCCAAAACTCTTCTGATCAAAATTTTTCCAAAGAACAATGGCGAACTCCCAAACTTTTATATCTACAATAAGGAATTCTAAAATTTATTCAAACAGCATGTTTAGAAAATTTAGGATTCGTTCAATTGTTTTCACTCCTTATTCTCCTACCGTCGACGGCATCTGCTGTCATTTGCCAAAAATCACGTGTTAAAATACCCTTTAATTCCATGTAACCTTTACGTACGACTGTATGTCTCCGCCAACAGCTAAAATTACTATTCCTTAGAAACACCGAATTCTATGCGCAGCTGACGCAAATAGAATATCAAAGGTAACCTAGTTATTACTGAACATGTGGTGCTGTGGATGTCAGCAAAAGTTTAAAGATTACGATAATATTGGAAAAAAAGTATGTAATATTTGTTTAATTAAATTATTTTATAGATTTCCCGAAAAATAATTCGATATTTATTAAGAAAGTTTGTGAACGGGCTTACGTATGAGATACAAATCCGCTTTAAACTTTTAACCGAGTAGGAATCGATATCTTTTTGAGAATGCCGAGGATTATGATTTCAAACAGAGGTTTAATTAAAAAAAACATTGATTTCCGAGTGTTACCACAGTTAATAATACAAACAAAAGATCGATTCTGAGTATATTTCAAAACCACACACAATATCCTCGTTTACGCGTAGCTAAATATAAGAAGCGTCATGTAGATTCACACCAGATCAAACAGAATATGATTAGTGTAAGCTTGTAGTCTTGTACCACTCAACTAGTCCTAATCTATTGTCAACATCATCTGCCTAGCCTTTTTCCAAACTATCTTGGGGTCGGCTTCCAGTCTAACCAGATGCAGCTAAGTACCAGTATTTTACATGAAGCGACTGCCTATCTGACCTCCACAACGCAGTAACTGGGTAATACGATACCCCTTGGTAAGACTGGATGTCAACGTTTTGGCTTCTGACTACTCGTAACGACTGTCAAAGATCTACAAATGACAGCCGGGACCAACGGCTTAACGTGCTTTCAGAGGCACGGAGAAAACTGGGTATGTAATTATGGTCACCCATCCACGGACCAACCTCGGCAAGCACTGCTTAACCTTAAAGATCGACCCGTGCGGATGTTATCATTTAGCCACGAGCTCCTCGAGCTCAATCTACTCCACGAGCTCAATCTATTGTCAACATATTTTAATAAATCAATCAGCTATGATTAACATCAACCTGTCTTGTTCTGTTACAGATGCACTGGGCTCAGTGCCAGTTCTACCCAGGTTACGGCGGCTACTACCCGCAAGTCTATGGGAAGAATGACAATAACGACCTGGACAGCATTCTCCCGATCCTGCTCCTGGCCATGTTAGGAAGGAATGGCAATGGTTTTGGCTGTGGGGGTTATGGCGGCGGGGGTTGCGGGAACTGCGGAGGCGGATGCGGATGTGGATGTGGACGGTGTTAACAACGCTGATCAAAGACAAGTAGACGATGCTAAAAAGATTGATGATCGAACGGAAATATTTGAGTCTAAAGAAAAAGAACAGCCTACTTTTAATTTTGGAATGTAAATAATGCCTATTCGTTTTGTTTTCGAAAAGTGAATAATGAAAAAATATTAAACTAACAATGAATTTGATGACTGTCTTTCATTTCAGCCATAGGTTTATTTTCGTATTATAATGACATGAGTCATAATAAAACAAATGGTATGCAATGTACTCTGATAACTCGAGTAATCAACGAATTATGTAATAACAGTAATAATACAATTATTGCCATATAATGTTACAATGCAGTAGAGATAACTAGTTGTTTTAGAATTTTTATATGATACGGCACGTCCCAAAAGTGTGTAACTTCGTGATTTCATTTTTGCACAACACTTATTTGTAACTTGCAAATACAATAAAACCAGAAATCTGTTTATAAAATTAATTATTTTCTAACAATATTTTGTTAGGAATTAATCAGTAAATAAAGTATATTTTAATCGAAAAAATTAGCTTTTCACTAAAATCTATTTTCTACAACACATCACAATGAATTTGGGATATCTAATTCTGATTTTGACCCTAAAAGTAAGTAAATTCTGCTCTTCGGTACTTTTTTTTTTGCGATACAAGTTATGTAAAGAATATCATACATTTATTTTAGGTCCCTATTAAAATAAATTATTTTTTTAGAACATAAACTGCTACGACCCTAAACGGCAGGCGAAAACATCAACGAATGCCTTCACAAACTTGAAATCTAAAGCCGCAGACTCAGTGATTCCAGCCAGATATAAAATTACAAGTACGACGAACTACGAAGACCCAAGTACAACACAAAGTTTCCCAGAATTCTTCCCAGAGGTAGAATACCCAGAAAGTGTAGTAGATTCCTCGAAACCTTTCTATATTAGCTCAAGCCCTTTCCCTAAAGACGTCAAATCAACATTCAATGCCCTTGTTGCAAAACAAAAGAGCAAAGCAAAGACAGCTACTGATTTTTCTTGGCACCAAAGCGAAAAAAGTAAAGAAAAGGTGACCGTCACAACGCAAAAAGATGGCGAAAATGAGATAACAGTTACAAAAGGAAATGAAATCAATTCCAATGATAAGGACACAAACGAAACGCTTCACGAAGATATTACGACGGTGACTGCTGAGGATGAAACTGCGAATGACGTGATTCCAAATTCTGATACTGATATGGACAAACTGTTCACCAACTTGACGTCGATAGAACAATCCACTGAATGTAAAATGGATTACGTCGTAGAGCTTATTAACGACTTGGATGAAGTTATGAAAAACTTAACCAGTGTAGAAACACCAAAATGCGACGAAGACAACCATAAAACAGTGCATACAGTTGAAAGTGAATGCTCAGACGAATTTCAATTAAGTTCAGTCATGACGCTTAATAACAATGATTCCATTTTCGAATTGAATGGAAATTCCGACCTTAAAGAGGAACATCCTGAACCAATAAAGAACCCATTATTTGAAGATTCGGATACAAATGATGCATTAACGAGCTTAACGTCATTATTAAATGAATATATCACGAATGCTACATCTGTTGAGGATATGCAAAGTGATTTTTGCAGCATTGGGACCATTGCCAACGAAACTAATATTTCTTGTACTGAAAGTTAAACTGTATATTTCTGTTCTAGTTTACTATTTTGACGGAAATTTCGTTCAATTGTTTTTGATAACTAAAAGGAGACTTGGCTTTAACGCGACATTATCATTTTCCGTTTATTTAATCTAACGTCATGGTAAACAATATTAGTTATGTATAATTTACAGAAACCAATTAGGTTAGGCAGGTTATTTATTAACTTTAAGTGTTAAGTAACAACTAATACAAATAATTCATTTTTGGTAGGAATTATAGAAAATGTTTCGTTTTGTTAAGTGTGTTAAGAATATTTAAATGGAATAAGTACCTAGGCGATAGTAAATTATAAATTAGTAATTCGTCAAAAATGTGTTTTATTAACTTACCACTAACTCACATCATTTAGCTAAACATCATAGAATTTACCTGGAAAATAAAAAAAAAGTGTTAAGAAATCATCAAATCGTAGAATAACATGTTAGTATGTGGTAATCTATGATAATTTGATATGGAGCATGTAATCATGATAGAAAATAAGCTATAAGAGCAATATGAATAACTCACGTTTCAATATTAACAAAGATAATTAAACCGAAGCAATATAAATAATAAACGCGTAAGTTTTGAAACATTTCAATGAAATGGGACTTCGAGAGAAGGTGACGATAACCTTAGTGATAATCGCGCTAACACAGGTAAGAGTAATTATTGTTTTTTTTATTTTAAAATAATATTTGCGACTTAAAATATTTTTTGAAAAATCGTGTATTCATAGTTTCTTTATATTTTCTATAATTATAACCACAATCTCTGTAAACAAATAATACTTACCTATGTATCTAGTGTTATTTTAGTCTTTAAAGTTCACTTCAGTGTTATTCTTGACACTGCTTAATTTTGAATTGATGGCTTACAAAAAAAATATCAATGTGTCGTATATTTATGTTATACTTATGAGCGAATAATGAAATTACTAGATCACATTATTCTGCTTGGGGCAGTTGTCTTTTCAACTAGGTTGCTCACAAAAAGTACGTCTATTTCAGATAGCGTGCAGACATTGCATGCCAAGAACACCAAGAAAGGCTTCTTTGAAACGTTACCTAAACGACTTGAAACCCGTCAAAAACAACCCTGTCTCGACGCCGTGCTCGCCTTCAAAAGTAAACAAGACACCAAAACAAGCATTTGGAAAGACAGCTCAAAATGGCAGAATAAGCCAGAATTCTCTACAAAAGAAAGCTTTGTACAACACATATAACTTTCCAGAAAATGAATATCCACTGGACAATGCTCCTAGAGATCCTTTTCATATTGGAATGAAATTTAATGAGAATAATCATGCAAACACTCTACAGAAAGCTCGTAATCTACAAAGCTCAACAATAAACGATTTGAAAAAGGAAATGAAAATTAAACGTAAACTTTTAAGTAATAAACAAGCGACATACGAAAACATCCCATTGAAAACAGACATGTCTTCGATAAAAATTGCATCGAATCCTGATTCAGTCCGTTTACTCGATCCTGAAACATTCCCTGAAGTTCAGTATCCCCTAAACACAATGGACACGTGGGGGCAAAACTATTGGAATTATTTACCATTTACACAGGAAAAACAATTAAATGGACTTAGGCAGCAGGCATTTAACCCCAAAGCCAGAGAAGGTATTAATCAACCTTTCACAAGACTCACGAAAGCAAAAGCAAGTAAATATCTTCAATCATATGATAAATTAAAAGAAGAGCACAGGCGCACTTCTACAGAAAATTCCAAACGTAGTAACGTAGGTCAAAAAGGATTAAACTTCACAAAAACTGCTACTTGTGAAACAGTTTCTGACGATTTTATAACTGCTGGCTTATTATCGAATACGCTTGGAAACCCGTCAAATACGAAAACATTGGATTCAAGTACAATAAATAACGAAAACAGTGCAGAAAATACATGTCCACTTATTGAAAATCCATATCACACAATGCCATTGCCGTACAAAGTTATTGAGGAGAATATGGAAAACGTTTGCCCGGTATTTAAATTGAAAAATAATACACATGAATTTGAAGATGTGGAGAGTAGTGTAATTGCTAAAACATTACAATTGATCGAAGAAATACTGTTAAATGATGACACCGATTCTAAAGTACCACTCAAAAACAAAAGCAAGGAAACAGATAACTTTGTGAATACAATTGAGACTGAGTATACTGGTGGGTCAGCAAATAAAAAAATACCCATCCATCTGATCGATACTACTGAAACCTCTACTATCGTCCCCATTGAAGAATTATCACAAGACCTTTCTAATGATGCCCAAGCTTATATACTGCCAAACAACTTGCCATCGCTTCCCCAGAAGACAATACAAGAGAATACGGCAAAAGTTGCAGGTCCATTCAATGTTAGAATGTCTCTACCATTCACTGAGCCTATAACTAACGGTGCACTAACAAATACTTCAAGCCCAAACCTGACTAACACGACTACTTTATCAAACGTAAACACAGTTCCAGAATATACTTCGGTAATTATTATCCCTATGAACAACAACGCTGTTGGTAAGTCACAATCACACATGTTTGAGACTACATCAGATACACCAATAATTGTCTACTTACCGTCTACTCTATCGAGCGGCATACCCACTCAAACTCCAAATCTCAATCATATTGTGTCTTCGTCACTCGGAAACCCCGTGCCAAATAATCAATTATACAATGTTCTTTCTAATAAGGCGCCAGTTCCGAATGATCACCCTTCTTCTACCGCTCTTGTTAGTGAATTACCAAATAGTATTTCAGACAGTGGTTCGTCATCTTTGCCAATGCACGAAACGTTGCCAACAAATTTAAAGTGTTACAATAATGAGAACAGTCCGTCATCGATGAGAGAGAAACCAGTCTCAGACATTCTGATACATAAATCATTGATAGATGTCGCACCTTTTGTCACTCGAACTTGCGATTTAAACTTGTCTCAACGACCTATAGAAACTAATAACTTTGACATGGATCCTGACACTCTGCCACCATCACTAGATTTTGAACATCCAGTCTTTGAATTTGCTGACAGTGACATTGCGTCCTTGAGCCACAGACCATACAACAACGTCCCTAACAATGAATTGCCAATAATATCGCGTGAAATTGATTCAGACCACCAAATCAAAAATACTTCTTCTAAAGATGTGTTTATTCAGACACATGATATACCGAGACACAAAACGGCTTCTATGGATAGTGTTTTAGATGACACTTTGTCTGAAAGTCCAAATGGCGTTCCAACAGTGGCATTGGATAAAGATTTCTCATCTGGAACTCCGACAGATAGTCTACTCAAGAAGCTCCACCTTTCTGATTCTCTTTCAAATTTCCCAGTGTCCACGGATAAATCAATTTCTCCTCCTACATTAAATAAGCAAATTTATGAAACTGCACAACCAATCAATGAAATGCCGGCCACTCCTCTTATTGAGACTCCTTTTGTCGAACTACTACTACCAACAGAGGCGCCGCTTCTACCTATTTTACTTTCTGAGACTTTTTCTGACAAATTACCAGAAATAATGGATCCGATAATCCCTCCTTCAATAGCTTCAGATATCACTTCGGATTGTGCACCACAACCGATAGATAATACCTCTGTGCCGTCTCCAATCTTGAATAGTACTCCAATGACGACAGATTGGTCGATAAAAACGGAACTTTATAAGATCAGACAAATACTTGACAAGATGCTTTCCTCTAAAACCCCTACTGTTAATCAACCACCATCAATGGATACAACATTTTCACCCATTTCAGAGGCTGACAGTCTACCATTACTTGAGGAGCAGTCATTGTCACCCATTCAAACGCCTACTGATAGTCAACCACCACCAATAGACAAAGTATTGTCACCCATTTCAGACACTGACATTCTACCAGTACTAGAGGACCGGTCATTGTCACACATTCAGGCGCCTACCGATAGTCAACCATCTCCATTAGACAAAGTATTGTCGCCCATTTCAGACACTGACAGTCTACCATTACTAGAGGAGCAATCATTGTCACCCATTCAAACGCCTACTGATATTCAACCACCACCACTAGACCAAGTATTGCCCCCCATTCAGACGCCTACCGATAGTCAACCACCACCATTGGACAAAGTATTGTCACTTATTTCAGACACTGACAGTCTACCACTACTAGAGGACGAGTCTGTGCCACCCATTCAGGCGCCTACCGATAATCAACCATCTCCATTGGACAAAGTATTGTCCCCCATTTCAGACACTGACAGTCTACCATTACTAGAGGAGCAGTCATTGTCACCCATTCAAACGCCTACTGATAGTCAACCAGCACCCTTAGACCAATTGTCGTCACCTATTCAGATACCTACTGACAGTCAGCTACCACAACTAGACAAAGAATTGTCACCCATTCAGACGCCTACCGATAGTCAACCACCACTATTGGACAACGTATTTACACCCATTTCAGACACTGACAGTCTACCACTATTAGAGGACCATTCATTGTCACCCATTCAAACGCCTACTGATAGTCAACCACCACCCTTAGTCCAAGTGTCGTCACCTATTCAGATACCTACTGACAGTCAGCCACCACCACTAGACAAAGTATTGTCACCCATTCAGACGCCTACCGATAGTCAACCACCACCATTGGACAACGTATTGTCACCCATTTCAGACACTGACAGTCTACCACTATTAGAGGACCATTCATTGTCACCTATTCAGACGCCTACCGATAATCAACCATCACCATTAGACAAAGTATTGTCTCCCATTTCAGACACTGACAGTTTGCCACTGCTAGAGAATCAGGCATTCTCTCCGACTCAGATGTATACTGATAGTGTGCCTCTGCTTGCAGAAGATAAACCGCTGTTACCCCCGCCAGTGACAGACAGTCCTATTGATAGTTTAAAGCTACAAGACCATGAGACTCTTCTAAAAACACCAATGGATGACGGTTCTAAGAACACCCTTCCTTCAGTTTTAGAGAGCACTGAAAGTCCTCCACAACCTTTAGATGAGACAGTCCTAGCCATACCGCTATCGGAGACTACCATTGACAGTAAGTCGTATCTCATAGACAACTTAGTACCACCGCTAAATGAACCTGTCACTTCCCGCACTAAGGACATTGCTAACAATGGTTTGACACTTAAAATGGTTGACTTGCCATTAAAAATGGATTCAAAGTTTCTGGACATCTATGAATTATATGGTGATGATCTTACTCTTTCTGTTGATGATTTGCCAATCAAGGATGTGGTTGAAACCCCAGATCTACATTCCAAAACCCCGGCGAGTGATCTGCTGAAATCAACTGAAGTGTCATTGCCATTAGAAGAAGTGTTAGAAACTGCCTTACCCGGATTTTCTTTGGATTGTGACAGCCGAAGCCATTTTATGGACAAAAACGACCAACATTTTCCTTCTTCTAAAGATCACTCTGATGGCTTGCCAGCTCTGCCGATGAATGAATTTAAATCACCAATGCATGAAGTAATCCTAAGCAGTCCATTTAATGAAATTTCACCCGAAAACCAACCGCAAAAATATGATTTGCCGCTTTCAGTAGATAAACTTATCCCAAATATGTCCCTTTCTGATGCTCTCGCCAACGAACCTTTTGTAATAAATGATTCAGTTTCACCGGTAACTGATAAAATCCCAGAAATTCCAACCTCCACTGCGGATACTAAAGACCCACCACTAGTCGAAAATCGTTTGCTATCGCCGGAAGATGGTGCCAACCCCTATTCTTTAGTTACTGACATTCCTACCGAGGTGTTATCGTCTAAAAATGAGGCGCCACAATCTACTTATCTAGACAAAACTAGTGATGAGGTACTCTCAGAATCTACGCTTTCCGAATTACATCGTGACGATTTACCATTACCTGACGATAAGTCGTTACCTCTCTCTGACAACACACTGACTAATTTATTACCATCTGAAAAAACTCTTTCAACTTCAAAGTTACCAATAACTAAGGCACTATTGCAAAATGTTCTTTCTGATATTACTAAAGGAGTTTTGTCTTCACAAGTTGCTAAAACTCTACATGTTAAACCACCTTCGGATAAGACGGTCTACTACGTTGATGAAAAATCTCCACTTTCTAAGACCGAAGAGATTCCTCTATTGCCGGTAGAAAACTCCTTTTACAACGCAGAACATAATGACAATCTGATTAATAACTTACACGTTTCGAAAATGACCGATGATACTCCAACCAAAGATGTTCCTTTCGTGTTCCCATTACCAATGGACAAAATGAATAACGACAACTCTGTGATTTCGACCGATGATGCCGATGGTGAAAATAAGAATAAAACTCAAACATCAGACAGTCTTTCTGATGATCAACCGTTACCTAAAGATAAGATTTCTCCACTTAACGATATACTTAGTGATATCTCAAGGAACGAAAAACCATCGTCTTTTAAATTACCAATAACAAAGGCTCTTTTAGAAAATGTACTGTCAGAAATCAACACTAAGGGCTTATCCAGATCGGTATCTAAAGCTGTCCCAGCTACCTCATCTTCGGTGTTAGACAAGACACACTACTACTTAAATTCTACTCTTTCTGACTTTGCTCAAGACAGTTCTTCAGTTCCAGAAGATAAAATCCTGTCCAACACAGCACTTATTGATAATAATTTACCTTTCTCTAGGCAATCCGAAGACACTTTGTCATTAGAAGATGAAACGCTGTCAGAAATTCAAAGCACAAATATCCCTTCAGAAATATCATCTTCAATTAGTAAAATAGAACCAAATTCTTATGATGGTCTAGCCTCACCGACTGCTGAGATTGTTCCTCTTTCCAAAGATAAGAATAAAACAAAAATACCTTCATCCTCAAAATTACCAATAACTAAGGCACTTTTAGAAAATGTGCTGTCAGAAATTAACACTAAGGGTTTCCCGTTGCCAGTAGCTAAAGCTGTTCCAGTAGCATCACGTACACAATTAGATAAAACACTATATTTTTTGGAGCCCCCACGACCCGTTGACACGACTGAAGAGAGTTCAGTTTTTGATGTACCAACTGAAAATGATCATGACTCAGAAATAAATGAGGATGTTTTCCCCCTATCGGCAGATGAAGTGATTCCAGGCTATCCAATCATAGATATTCCTACTGACGAGTTAATAAGTGGTAAAATGTACGAAGACAATTCAGATAATATGAGCGAAGAACTAGAAGGCTCGGACGAAACTCTGTTCTCAGAAGAACTGACAGACGAGTTTCTATCAGAGATGGAAAAGCAAGCTTCCTTTTATGATATGCCAGCTGACCTGAGTGTACCACCAACTAAACAATTGTTTTCTTCAAGACTACCAATAACTAAGGCACTATTGCAAAAAGTACTTTCCGACATTACTGAAGGGGCTATTGCAGCTAATGATCTCTCAAATCACCCCATTCTTTAAATATTGGTGCTCTAAACGAATGTTTTTATTAAGTAGTATTAGTATTATTTATTTAATTTATTGTATTGTCTTAGTTTTAAAGAAAAAAGTAGACTTTAATTAATAAAATAATTTATTTTTAAATGTGTATTTATTCAAATGACTTTCCTATCAGTATCTTGCAATTTCATTTATTACTAAGTTTTGCTAAAATATTTACCAAACTACGAATTTAAAAGAACGTTTAAATACCGTTATTAAAAACCCAGCACCACAGATTAACTAACAGCAGTCTGCCAGTACAAACATAATATTAAAAGATAACATCTAGTATTCATGCACCTAATGCAATAATAATATGTATTTTGCTCACTCAGCGCTTACAGCAGTTACTTAAGCGTAAAAGCAAACTGGATTAACCCTACTTTTTAAAGATTATACGTCGTATTTATGTTACCTTAAAACCTATAAGGTTTCACTACCACTCATTCAGCTTAGCATACGCTAATGCATTTAAATAGTGCCATTAGCTCTACACTTGAACACACAAGTCCACCACTTACTTTCTATGTTCTAGAATTAGATTTTAAAACAAATAACTGGAAATACGCTGAACATAATAATAGAGAAATGTGTGTCAAAAAAGAAAACGAAATGGTTTTAGATCCTTTAGCGACTGAAGTAAGCCAAGAAAAGGAATTTGTGTTTTCTTGCCTTACTTCACTCCCTCTAGGGAATACGGTAAATATTTTACAGATTTCCATACATGTTATTTTTATCAACACTAAAGTAGGAAGACCTAAAATAAAACTGATGTTGTAGTAGTCAAATCAGCTTCGACTGGAAACCAAACATCATTGTAACGAACAGGTAGATGATGAATCAAAATAGTCAAAATAAAATAGGAGGATCAAAACTCATATCATAGAAATAAATTCCACCACAATCCATACGAAAGAACATATTGAAGACGAAGCCGGATCCAAATAATATGATAGGAAAAATGATTGAATGGTAAGTCGTAGAAAAAACTTGGTTGTATACAAATTAACCGGTTCGAGTGACAGTACGAGAGTGCAAGCCACTAAATGTGGAGCTACAGAAGATTCAATCCATACGACAGATGAAATAGACGTAGAATTGGAAATGTCTAAGAAGCAGCTAGGTAAGAAAAGAAAATGAATTTCTGCTGCATTTAAGTGGTTTAATGGAGTATTTTGAACCGCTGTCTTACGGTCTTTGTTCTTTTGAAAATATGGGTTGCAGGTGCCTGAAATTCCTATACTTAGTAACATTAAGGATTCTCTTACATTTTTTAATCGTGGTTTCAAATTCGCTCACATGAATATGACGTTACTGATATGAAACAGACGCAAGAGCATGACTACATAATTATCTTGCCTTGTGATCACGCACAGGCAAATTACTCTAAATAAATCCCATTTCTTTCTGACCGGAAGATGCATGCCCTTCATTTGTTTGGTCACGCGCATGCGCCTGTCTTCTTGCATTGTATGGCTCTTCTGTAGCGAAGCATATCGTGGTAGCAGGCGACCTTGTGTGATTACATCATATCGACAGGCGCGCTCGGCGGCGCCGGTCGCGCTCCGCCGGGTGCGCGGGCGCAGGCGTGCCTTACTGCGCAGCCTGCCACGCTTCACTGCGACGTGAATATGAGCCTCTATGGATCTGACTGGAGATGTTAGATTTTGTTTTTTTTTTACCTTTGATTACTGATTCATTGATGTAGTGTCACAATCAGCATGACTGAGCGTGACTTCGATTCTCTGGTTGGGTAAAGTGTCATTGGGTAGCAGCCCCGAGTCTGAAGTTCTGTCCAGTTGATGGTAATAGGCTCACCCCATTTTATATGGGACTTAAACATAACTGCCGAAATATGAGTGCACTATGTTATATCTCGCGCAACCTTTCGGAGATTACAGGTGTAAGTTGTATTATTTTGATACCCGATATATTTTTTTTCGAACCACTTATTTTAGTCTGTTATTGTAATTTTAGGCCAGACAAGTTTATCTAACCGTTTCACATTCATTATGTTGATCATAATATGTCAATATACGGCCTTCACAGCTTCCCTATATGTTGATTGATTACCTGCTAATAACTTGAAATGCGTCGCAGATCATAGATCACCTGGCTTGACATTTGCGTCTATAAAATATTTGCTGCCAATAGCTCTACCTACATAATACGGGCGATTAAAGACCGCACCCAAACAATTGAGCAAAATGGCATAATCGCTATTTATTAAAGGCATAT
The DNA here is from genome assembly GCA_949152445.1 of Cerastis rubricosa. Taxonomy (NCBI): domain Eukaryota; kingdom Metazoa; phylum Arthropoda; class Insecta; order Lepidoptera; family Noctuidae; genus Cerastis; species Cerastis rubricosa. Next base: position 9,915,073 of record OX424526.1, on the reverse strand, counting down.
GAATAATTGACGTTAACTAGTGAATAATCATCTGGATATACCTATGTGGGTACTCTGAGAAGACTAACATTGGAACAAAGAATCTAAATATACCTAAATGTACTACTATTGTATCTATGAACTGTAAAATTGTATCTAAGTACTGTGAATGTAATTATGAACAAGTATCAAATTGGTAAAATTCGTCCACATCGTTGTCAACAGTAAAAGTACCCAGAAGGCTGGTAGCATTGCCAGCCAAAGAATCAGCATGAAAATGGCCAGCGATATCTCGAAATAATACTCGGACCCCATGGACGTTTCAGCCCCAAACGGCACAAACGGATTACGTTCAAAAACCGCTGTTTTGATAAGCCTTATTTGACCAAATCACTTTTGTTTATCAACTTATCACATACTGATTTGTCCGTACCAAGAATCTTTATGAAACTACAAAAAAAAAAAAACATAGAAAAAGTCATTTAAATGAAACAGAAGTGCAATCTTAAGACACAAACAAAACACCGGCTAATTAAGACAATGCTGCAGATTTTAATGAACACCTGCCTGCAACGACAAACACAGGAAACAAACCAGCGACGTTATTTATAACCAAAAACATACGTCAAACTTTGTTTACTTACTCTCACTTTCCGCACACCAATGTACAGACGCCAACACACGAAGCTACCCGAAACTGTCAAATATTCCCAATCAACCTTGAACCTAATTCTTTAACCATAAAGTTGAAAATCTATTAAAGGAATACAGATTGTGGTAGCGTCTGTAGCGTAGTGTTGTGTGCACGCGAAAGTGAATCTTCATCTCCAACCCAGGATTAATAATATTCAGCGTACTTCAAAGTAGCTCTCGAATCATAAATCTCAAAGCTTCTAAATATAGATTTAAATTGATCGAGCCGTTTATCTCACGTGGTGCTTGGTACTTGGGAGACGCAGCATCCCGGCTCGCTCCATTGAAGCTGTCTCCTTTGTTCCGTCGTGGATTGTCATCCGATTGTTCTTTGTTGCTATAAATGGCTGGATTAGCGGGCGACGTTACATTAATTTTGTATTGAGAACAAAGGTAAGCTAATTGTGTATCTATAGATTTTGGTTATGTGGCTGAATTTTGGAGGTTAAATTGTACTCGTATTCCGTTGAAAATGTGAGAGATATTGTAGAGAAAACTGATTTTGAGAAAACGAGTCCTGATAAACGGAATTCGTGGGGCTGCATTTAACTTGATCTAGCTAATTGCAAAACATGACGTACGTATGGATGCTTCAATTTAGAAACACCGTACCAGTGTAAGGCGCTGAATTAAATAATATTGATTTATATAATTACACTTTTAAATCCGAAGTAAATTTTAAGAACAAATAATCATCGAAGTCAACAGTAGTAGTCGTAATTTATACGCAGTGTCGTTAAAAATAGCCACGTTTCTTACAAAGCAATAATTGCTATTATAATTACCGCTGTCATTGTTTGAAGTTTCAGAGAAAAAATCTTGTGATGCTTACGTTCATTATACATATTACTATCAGCACTAGTAATGCATTGTGGTGCAACCATCACTCTTCACACAATTATATTGTAAAGTCAAGTTTGTCAGTGAATGTGAATGTGTGTTTATCACTCCTTCACGCCTCAATGGCTGAACGGATTTGCATAAAATATGGTTTGTAGATAGCTTATTGGAATAAAAAGCCTATGTGTTAATACAGGGTAGATTAACACATAGGCTTTTTATTCCGGTCTGCGCGGGTGAAACCGCGGGGCGCAGCTAATAGTGTAATAAAAGAGCCTCCTCAAATGACTATCAGGTACTACCAGGTACTAGGTTCTACCTTTCAGTTATTTTTCCTGTAATTTGGCATCACTGGAAATTTCATAGTGATATTTATTCTCATTGTTTTCGGTCACTTTTGGGTTGCTCCACTGAGACTTTTGTCAAAATTACATTGATCTGTACTCTCGTAACAATAACGTTGCTGCTGGCTTGCTGTAGGCTGAGGTAAAATAATTCTGAAAAGATTGAGAAAACTGAATAATTTTGAAAAGGAAGCAATCGTCTGGAACCGGGACTGCTAGCTACCGTACCAATCTCCTAAATGGCTGATCATTCGTATGGCATTAGTCAGAAAAAGAAGAAGTCAAAACCTGCAATGTTTATCAGAATAAGATATATTGTAGTAAGCAGATTATGCGGCTTGGCACGGAGCCCGCAGTGCTGATCTCCCTCTGTTTGTCCAATACTATGTCTTAAGGCAGCATTGAAGCAAACAGGCTCAGATAAATTGTTTTCGCTAGTATGTAAACAATGCTTAATTATAGTAACCTCAAAACCTATACAAGGAGGATTTACTGCTGGAGTTTCCTCGTATGTTACGTCTTTGTACGAGTAAGTGTTCAATTTATGATCTTACATCCATCTCCTTTTGTATTGTTTGTTGTGAACAAACATTTATCATTAGTTTACCTTGTGTCGACTAAAACTGACAATTAAATAATTATCCAGCGATCGTTCAACGAAATTGCTTACAATTTTCAATTATTTAAAATAGGTCATCAGAGCTCCAAATTGCCTGTAGAACCTAGGTTACGATTTCAAGGTCGACCTAAAGGTTTCCAATCGAATTTCTGTAATGAAATGTCTCAGTTAAGACGCTCTAAACTGCTTCAGAAACTATCCTTTCAAAATGGCGATATAACCCTTCCGTTGTATCGTTATTTCTCAAGAATAGGAGGTGAGGGATATAACTCGATATAAAAGAGATCTATCTCTATTCTGTTTCCACTGTTATCGGGATCTCGGAGTGTTAAAAGCTTTATTTCCCGAAGGAACTTCTTTGCAGGATTTTACGTGCCTATAAAGAAATCTTTTGAAACACTTTACTCAGCATAAAGAGCGAATGTATAATGTAAATCTATTATTGGTTTAGCTATTTTGGTCGTAACCTTTTTACTCTGATATCTGACGTCTTATATTTGCGGTAATGCCTATTCAATAGGTAGAGTATAAAGCTGGTGAACACGGCGACTAATCAAGGTACACAAAACTAGCTTATGCGATTCTCTCATTCTACGGCAAATCCATACAAAGCGAGGCCATGTTATACTGGAAACGTATATCTCGATGTGTCGCCGTGTGTTCCTACAAATATTCATAATACAATAACGTAAATGTCAAAAGAAAGGCAAATTACTTATTTTGCTAACACACTGGGGCGTTTGGGGACATATTGTATAAAATGTTGTCTAAAATACAGGGCGAGATGTTGTGAGGGTGTGACCTCTGATATTAACAACTTAGGTAGGTACCTAGATGATGGCGCTAATTAGTTTTTTTTTAAAACGTTGCTCCACACTATAAATTTCTCCCGTTTCGTGGGTGCGTTTACAAACATTTAAACTCACATACACAAACAGCCAGACCCGGAACAATGATCTGTAGGCCATACAAATATTTGCTTCGTGCGGGGATCTAACCCGCGACACGCAGTGCAGATTCAATCGCTCAACCACTGCGCCAAGCACGTCGTTTCATCAGGTGTGAAAACATTTGAAAATCTTTTTTTGATCATCTTTAAAATGATACAACTTAGAAACATGTAATTTAAAGATTCACGAGCACATTTCGATAGCGTCGCTTTTTAATAAATTATAATAATATAATTGTACACGGAAGGTTCCTCAGTCAGGGTGTTTATTAAATACAATAATTGTACTAAGGTTTAGCAACAATGCTCGCCTGATAGACAATAAAGCGCCAAAATATCCATGCAGCATGAGATGTACCTATGCACTTAATAGCTACTAATCATGACGTCTTACGTTCATAAATAAATATAAATCATAAATGTCAGTGTGCAGGAACAATGAAACAAATGACATTCGTCCTTGAAAACGACATGCACTTCAGTACAGTCGGCAAGGCGCTTACCATTTAGCTGTCAGATACATAGATAATAGCAGAAGTTTTAATAAAAGCGAAACATTTTAAAAACCAAGGAATTCGGTAGAATCGGTTTATTTTAGAAGTGAAGAAGATATAATACCCTTTTGTTATTTTGCCCTAAATCATTCATGAAGAGGAAATAGATACAGGGCTACCATAGACTCAGTGAAATGTGAAAAAGATATTGTTGAAAATATATTTTTTAAACGCTAAACATTTTTGAATATGGAACGGTGGAAGTCAAGTTTGAAATAATTTTGTTTTCAATGACTTCCATACACATTACCTTGTCTACTACTCAGTACTTTATAATTTCATGCTACTACTAAAGTCATATTAGCCATTACCGCTCAAGTTTGAACTTTATGTGTAGTAAACTGAATAATATGGAACGCAACATTGTAGAACTAAGTTACAACTTCGACACCTCCATAGAGAAGTTTAAATACATACCTCAGCAAGTAGGGTAATTCTTACGAAAATGATAGTTTAAATGTTTCAATCACCTTTTAAAGTTAAATTACCAACGAAATAAATTATATGAAATTAAATATAAGTTGCCAGTTTATAAAAGAGAATAACACTGGCTGCATTTTAAATCTTGCATTGTAGGTAACGAAACCTTCTTATTGCAAAAAAAAAAAACAGTGGCATGGTGAATGTCACTGTCAATGTTATTCTGCCACTATTTATAAGCACATTTATCCTAGACAATGATAAAACTGATTTAATCGTAGGATTAGTGCGTTGCCCCCTTTTAAAATATTGTTAAAGGCACATTTGAGATAAAATTCTAATTAAATAAGTTTGGGGTCAAAAGTCAGGACCTTTAAACCGCAATTGGGCATGTCAGATGTTTACCAACAATCCCTCAAAATTTCATTGTCCCAACCAACTCAATCGTGTTTGTGCAAATCGCCATCAAGGAGCGGGTGTCCTTACTGCACCCCTCGCCATTCTGTATTGTTGCTCTACTGTGCATTGTCTGAATAATAGCTGATAGATAAGCGCCCAATTATACCATCGCCCACATGACCCATACAATGGATTCGTTTACAATAGCACTGTGTAGTTATCCGCATAGTTTTTCTTAGACCCACCTTGTAGATTTACAAAGATAGTATTTTTATAGTGAATTACGGGTGATAGACGTTGTTTCATTGCTTGTTTCTCACGCGCTGTGAGCGTGTAGTTAATTCTTTTGGCCCGGTTTATCATTAGTGTAGGTAATTCTAATAGGCTGTAAGCAAATTCTTTGAATACATAGGTCGTTGTATGTCAAACAAGGACTAAACAATTTACAACATCCACAAAACAATTTTTTATTGTCCCTTATTGTTGATTAAAAAAAAAACTTTTGACGAGCATTTATTTTTCGTCTCACCGCGGTCTACGCCCTTCGGCTGGAGTTACATTCAGCCGTATAAATCTTCATTAGTGCCCGTATCGGGCACGCCGCTGACCGGCCCTTTTACTCTCAACCAATTTATCGGCCGTTCCGTTCATTGGCTATAACTAGACCACTCGACTATTATTCGGGCTTAGGCATGTCACGCACTACATAAAATGTGATACCGCGGTCGTAAACTGACGTCGTGTGTGAACGCCTGTGCACGCACAACATGAATATTGTGGCATTGCATTCAGAAAATAAAATAAAAAAGAAGCCAGTTCGTTCAAAATTCGAATATAGTTGTTCGATGTGTTTTTTTTCTCATGGAATTTAATGGTTGTACAATCAAAATAAAATAGCACAAACAATATAATCGCTTAACAAGTTTGCATAACACATATAACTTGTATCACATTAACAGAATATAGCCTTTTATTTTATTCTTATTTCATAACCAACAATCTCATCGACAATCAAAGGTCGATTCACAGGCTGTAGGTACATAAAACTGCGAAGGAAATAAAATGTGCAACACAGATATTTTGTAAATCGCATTTCGCAAAAGGATCATAAAAATAAAATAGGTTCCCTAGTTCTAAAAATCCTTTGACGATAGAAAATTCACTACAATTTCTATGGTTTTTAATATTATGATAATGATTTATGAAAGGCGTTAAAAAGATAGACTGAGCCGTATTTGGTTACTTTATAAACGAGTTAGTTACAAAGAATTCATTAAGGTCTCTTATTATGTTCGCTGTAGACTGGTGACGTCTTAACAGTAATTATCTGAATGCAACAGCTATTTAGCTCAAACGTGAATCATCCGTGCAACTACTTATAAACATGACTATTTGAGGACTTGCATGCTTATTTCTTATGTGCCAGTTAGCAACAGAACCCTAAGAACATAGTCTATGCTTTAAAAAAAAAGCCGGGTCATATTAACGTAAATAGACCAGAGAGGAAAATACGGGAAATTTTCGCGCTGTTTTCACATTTCTTTTTTTTGCCCAAGTATTTTGTGATTTTTATAACTTAGATTAGCATCAATATTTCCAATCAGACCAGTACCTAGACTACCCTTTCTTAGATTGGAAAATGCATGGAAAAACGTCTGAAAACGTCTATAAACGTCCTATATATTTTCAACTTGGATACCTGGTAAAGCACCTACAGGGTTTACTAACAAAATTAGCTGGAAACCTTTTTAGTGTCTAATAAAAGTTTGAAGCCAGCTGGCAATTCCCAGTTCAAAGTCAGAAGTTTCAATAACACTAACTCCTACAGAACCTAATAAAAACAGACCAACATCGTTGAATTATTCGGTACCTGCTACCTTGCAAACAACCATTGCTGGTTTTTTTATTTGCCGGTTAAATAAATAAATGTAATGGTCTATCAAACTGTATGTCTTGCCGAGTAAGCAATTTATATTGAAAGATAATTCGATTATGAAGTCGTAAACATTTCAAGTTGACTCCATTTCTAGGCGTTCAATTTTTTTCGGCTTCATGCCCACAGAATTCGCTTTTGGCAGTTTCATAAGCCCCTTGACATTTGAAGTGATCGCGTCCGATCAGCTGACTGTCAGGTCGTGCGATGCTTGTCTGAGCTCGTAGGGAAGCTTACTCAACCGAAAAGCGAGCCATAAAGATAATTTTACATTTTAAATCTCGCCGGCCAGTGTTCTAAAACTCGTTTTTAAAAGTTAAATTATCTGTCTCCAAAAAGCATGTCGTTTAAATCTTTTTGGACATCGCTTATCTGTGAATTTAGTGCTAACTTTGATGTAGGGCCCATTTGTTGTAATTTTGGTTTACTGAAGAAATAATAATTGGATAAAATCTAGAGGCCTTTTGTGTTCGGCAACTGAATCCGTAACAGTTGAGTAGTTGAACAAGACAGCCAGACTGTGGACTAATGAGCGACAAATAATCCGCATTGGTAGGTTTTCTCTTTCACTGATTAGTCAATATTGATTCTGTAGACGACGATATTTGTTTGTTACCATTCATTTATTAGATAACTGTCGATAAATCACTAAAAGTGTTAGGTAGGCGATATTTCAATTCATCATCGAGAATTATTCAAACTGGCTGAATAAAAAACACTATTTGAATTTTGAAACACAGCCGTCCCATCTGCCACAGACTCCCACTGACCCCTATACTTAACTCTTTAAGCCTTGCACAACGAAATAGGCCAATTTTCCCACAGCTTCCTCATTCCTGTCCCCAATTGGACAGAACACAGCTGACCTTTGCTCCGAGCGTGTGGCTGGCTGCAGGTATCCAGCACGTGATGCAAGCGAGAGGAACGGGGGCGGCGTGGGTGCGAGGTCGCTTGCACAACTGCACTGCCGCTAAGTCCTTCGTACTTAGTAGTTCGACTTTGGTAACTGGAATGTCGTTAAACTGTACAAATTTACTCAGTAGGGCTATGAGGAAAGAGAAAGGTTTTGTCCCTTCTTGAAAGGTTTTGTCACAGTTTGCGTGCGGGTCTCCTCACTCCTCTCTCTTCTGTAGGTACATTTTAATTCATCCTTTAAAGTGGCATATCTTGTGACTAAAGTCATGCGTGTTAGTCAAGGTCAGGTCTAGATTTAGACCCAAAATTATCACGGCGGTGGGTCTCCTGATGTAGGCTTTAATTAACAGATATACCTGTGTAACTTGGGATTACAATAACGAATGAAGATATCGTAAGTACGGAATACTTAATGGATTTACGAAATTTCTACAGATTGGATGTGGCTTTCACATCAGAGAGATTACTCATTGGATACCAACTGATACACTCACAACTTTTACTTTCGTTTCCATATTTACGTAAAATATTAATTTACGAAACTCTGGAGATAGAACAACAATAAAGAAAAAATGATTTAAAAAGTATAAGACTCAAATTTTCATATTGTTAGAGATGTGGAAAAAAATTGACAGCACGGTTGGCGCAGTGGCTGATCGATCGACTGCTGCGCTGCTTGTCGCGGGTTCGACCCCCGCATGGAACAAATATTTGTATGGCCTACAGATAATTGTTCCGGGTCTGGCTGTTTGTGTATGTGATTAAATGTTTGAAGACGCACCCACGATACAGGAGAAATTCCTAGTGTGGGGCAAAGATTAAAAAAAAGAAAATCTTCTTTCATTCCACTTATCGCTCGACACAACCTATGTTTAAATCCGTTCGAAATTCGAATCTAAACTTCTACTTTACATTCAATGCGGATAAAGCACAGGTACTGCATTCTATTCAGCCAACCTGACTGGCCCTGGAACTCATTTCGCAACTCTTTAGGTCAAAACAGGTGAACATTGTTGATCTAACTGGTTTCTGTGTTAGATACAGATCCTTTGTCCAGTATGAGGATATGTGACGTAGCTGAACGTGGGAGGTGTGTAGGCAGCTAGGTATTCTTTAGATAGGACATCAATCAATGCCTCTATTTATTGCAACACTTCCTAGATAGCTGTTATCTGACGGTTATTTGTGATCTGTGCATTCATGGCGGAAGGTTATTCTGGGGACTTTGTTCACAATTTGATCAGAAGTGAACCTTGTGAACAGTCTGTTCAAAATAAATAAGTTTAACTTTTACAAAATATTTTTTCCTGGCAACATGAAAAAACACAGTGTATTCAAACAGACTTGGAATAACCCATTCGAACACTAAAACTAAACTTAAGCCAATAGATAAGATTTTTATGACTGTGAATATTAAAAATAAATAAACATCAATTTTATTGTTAGTTCTCGTACATGTTTCTTCAAGGCAAGTACTTATTTTAACCATATAAAGCCGTATTTACCTCAACCATAAGAACAAAGTAATTAACATTACATTAAGACATACTCAGTACATTATTATGGTAACCAGCTTTATTTTTAAGCAAAGCAGCTCTCCAGCAATATTATTAAGCCATTAACAAGTGCTTAAAGGGCGTTGTGTTAATACTTCAATAAAAATGTAATTAATTACAAAGGACTTTATGGTTATAAATCCATTGATTCACTTCTATGGTTTGAATTGGTTCGATTAACGTAACTTTGCGTTCATTATAGACGATGTAATTAAATAAACGTTCTGAGTACGTAAATTAAATTGTGTAAACCATCAATTTAGATACGTACGGTACAAACATCATTCTGAGAGACATTGAATATCTCATCTCATAGTCATGTCAGAGAATAGACCCTAGCTACCTACCTTACTATAATAATCATCCTTATTTATTTGGAATCGAAAATATATTACGTAAATCGGGAATTGCATATATTTTACAACAAAAACCTAAAATTACCTAAACATACATAACAGACATTTTAAATAAATATTTAGTTACATTCGTACAATTTAATAAATCCTTATATTTCCCCTACCTAAAATTTTCCGCACAACGATTGCCTTTCCTGCGAGGCACCTCAAAACACTAACAGTTCAGTACCTTAAGTAGGTACTGACTTACAGTGAAAGCTAACAGCTGCGTTCAAAACAATAACCAAGTCCTCACAGTGAGTCCTTTGAATAATTTCTGAACGAGTCTGTCACTCTCGAACTTTGACAGTCAAGTTGTCTTCCCTTTTAATGGGGGTTGCCATGAGTCCAGGAATTCCCGGCATTTCCAGGTTTTTAGCCATTCCATTTGACCATTTAGACCAATAGACACGGAATTTGACCATTCTTGACATTTGCCTGGACTGTTCGAATTAAGGTGTAAGCGTAATTCAAATTTTCAAACGTTTTTTGCAATTTGCAGGTCAATTTCAGGCTTTACCATCGTAACAAACTTTAATTCGCGCCCGTAACACATTATTATTTTAACTTGTTTTTTCTTAAGTATGAGTAGAAGATTTGGGAAACACTAAAATTACGTTTTTTTTTTTGATAAATCCATTGTGTGGTAAAGTACAAGTGAAGTTTTCCTCTGCGATACTTGCAAGACGAGATTCGAGGGCAAGGCAGTAAGTATGTATTTATTTCAAGTATTTACACAATTATAATAATTAAACTCGTCAATACAACCCTCGAAGTTCATTTAATCCCATTGAATGACTATCTGCTCCGTTTCATGGTTTTTGTCCGGGCTTTTCAAAGGACCGTCTGGTAAACCTACTTCCACTTTACCTTGGAGGATTTGTGCGACTTCCATTTCGAGTATCACTTTAGTCACCGTTCACGGAATTGATAACAAGTTAGGTGATTAGAATTAGGTTTATTTATGGTTTTGTGTAGTGTGAGTGTCGATTGTGTACAACTTTAGATGCGGTTAGATAGAAATTTAGAAACATTATATTGCTAGGTTTGAATATGACAAGATAAAAAAGAACGTTTAAAAAAACTTGCATCGTATCTGCTATGCGATCATTATCAGCTTTAAAAATGAAATGTCTTTAGAATGTGCACTAAGTAATACTAACTACAAAATAAATCGATTCTATGCCTGTGCCTATCCGGCTGATTGCCTACTCATTTTGGCTAAGGCATCGTCCTAATAGAACGCGAATGCTCGATCATCGTAGGTTCGCGCGAATTTTACTCGTACGAACGCGCGATTAAACATATTGAACTCGAATAGGTGTCCTAACTGACAATCGCAAGACGCGGTCGCGCGACTCAAATGTTTGTAAATCTATTCGCACGAACTTAGTTCGTACGAACGCGCGATCAAACATATTGAATTCGAATAGGCGTCCTAATTGAAAATCGCGCGATGATTGCGTCGGCGCGGCGGCGGGCCGCTGTGCCTGCGCCCCTCGCTCGCTCCCAGTTTTTGCCATCGCGCGAACACGCGATGGTCGCATCGCTTACTCGCGCGATGATCGCGCATCCGCGTTCTATTAGGACGATGCCTTAAACTGATGTGGTTGTTCGTATTTTTCAGTTTTCTCATAAAACAGTTATCGTATAGTTCATGTCATGGTGCAGATTCTACAAGGGTCTAATATAGGTAAAAGGCTTTGAATAACAATTTTTTTTGTGACTTTATTAATTATATGTATGACTAATCATGTCCTGCATTACCTATACCTATTCTCATTATTAATGTTAGTGCTGTATTTACCTCGCTAAAAACGAAATTTAATTGAAAAACAAGCATGTTTACCTTCCTCATGCAAATAAGTTCCTGAATTCAACTCATTTAATATACAAATTAATAAAACATTTAACTTCTGAATTAAATAAAAGTTAAAAATAAGCGGAGGTCGCTGTACTTACATAGGTACCCGTTTATACATTTCTAGTTACCACGTAAATTTTCTTGAAACATATTTCTATACTTGATTGATTTATGTGCTCAAAAACCCTCATACATCATGATTGCCTAAACTTTTACCTTTCAGAAGCTATTACGCAAGTTACGTGATTAAATTCCAGCCTAGGCAAACAAAGGAAGGTCGGCTGCAGACTAATTTCACAAAGGTATACATTAGACGGTCATGTCTTATGTATTCAGAATGTTTATATTTTACATAACGCGGTATATACTGCTATTAATTATATTATAACGCATCGCATGACGTCTTGTTGTATTTTAGCTAGTGACGCATCATTGGAACCAGGCCACTGAAATACGAATTGCGGTCTGATCTTATTTAGCTGGAACGGCCTTTTGAACCTAAAAAATATTTTATAAATAGTTCTGCTTCTTCATAAATTGGCTGGCCGATGTTTAAATACGTATTTTCACGGTTCTTGAACACAATAGCAAATGTTGGTCACGCCTGTAAGTATATTCAAGAGCAATTGCACTGAGTCATAATAACATCAATAACAAATGAGACTATAAATTTAATCAAAAGGCAGGATGCTATTTATAAGAAAAATAGTGATCCATCTTTAAAAAAAAACACAGGTTTAGTATTATAAAGTTCCATTGATGATTCAAATAAAGAATGTCAGTCATAGACTTCGTAAAAGATACAAAAATGGCGGTGTAATCTAAACGCCAGCTCCATATTCAGACGATTGTACGGTAAGAGGAAAATAATGTAGATCACATGAATGAATGCTATGTCCTCTGCTAGCGTGGGCACACGGTCTGAGTAACATTTGATTACGCGCGGGACAAAGGCGATGTTACATCTGTATTGTAGTGTGTTGCTAGCCAAAAATAACGTACCTAAAGACGAAAAAACACCTAGACTACCACCTAGAAACAAAACCTAGACTTATTCTAATATCAGACAATTTAAGAACCAATAAAGAAATCTGTTAACAGCTTTTATCTTTTCAGCTTTTACTTTCAACACTTTCACATAACCTTTAATCAAATCTTCGCTCAGCAGACAATTTCACATAAAGGCGTCATCAAAAGTCAAGTCCACACATGGTTGGGCGCCACGCTCTCGTGTCGTCTACGTCACGTGACCGTCACGGTCAATTTACGCTACCCATAGAGCTCACTCTCACCCGCTTTGATATTCGCTATGGTAGACTATTACTTACCAACGCCGTAGGTCCGTATTTGGCCATGTAAGAATTTGAATGAGGAGGAAATTGCGTAAAATAATTGAATATGTACCTATAGCAAAGTTTATGATATGCGTAATTGCTATTTTGATAGCTTCAATCGGGGGATTTTTAAATAGTTCGGCAACTTTCTGTATTGACAAACAACCAAGAAAGCTTTATTAAAATGGTCTAGGAACTTATTAGGAACATCTTAACATAATTATAATAATGTTCATAAAAATATCAAGTTAGGCTAGAGTTGTTTCCATAATTCATAATCGATTCAGACACCACCCACAACGCTATAAAGGTGGGTGGGTATCTAAATTGAAAGCGAAAACCACTTGCTACAAAAAAATAAACGCACTTAGTTATCAATATTTACTTCGTTTCTCATCCCAATAAATAACAGGCAACATCGCTTCTATTTTCAAAGGCTAAATTTTTCAAAGTTGGCAACTCGGCGCCGACATACCAAATGTTGGCGATCTATTTCTTAAGTAATAAGTTCGGATCACGGAGCTTTCGGCACCAAATCAATCTGAACTAGCGATATCAAAGTGCTTACAAGATCGAAGATTAAATCCTGGAGTTTGGCAACATTGAGACATTTTCTTTTTTTATCTTTTGGCCACCTTGACTCCGTTGTTGCGTGGTTAGAGCCGCATTTGCAGTGCGTGGGTTCAAGATCGCTTGATAACATTGCAACAGCTTTCATTATTGGCCAAATAAATATATTGAAGTTCTTTAATAAACAGGGTTTATTATACTTTCAAAGGTTTTTGCTCTTTCGTTTTAAATAAAACGTGGTGTAATCTCTTTTAAATGGTTGTTGCGTACTTTACGGAGCGTACGTAAGCAATTTCTTGGCTTATTAAGATAAAAGAGTTCTTAAAATAAAAACTGAATAAATATTGTGCAGAATCAACCTTATCTGATAACCTTTCTGCATGGACTGTTTAAAATGCTGAGAGTATTTTACGTAAATGTGGAATAATAAATTTAAGTTAATTATATTAATAACTTTCGCTACGTAGTCCCAACGCTAAATTCACATTATATAACTTGCAAAAAAGATAAGAAAAGACAAGTACAAGAGGTATTTCGACAACAGTAATAAAGTATACATACTTACTTAAATCAACTAAAAGTACCAATGTAATCCCAAGTCCACAAACCGTTGCCCGAAACATCCCGACAAATCCCGACCCATCCTAAGCTACCATATTATAAACAAATGACTAACCTAACCTTCACCATCTGTACAATATCCTATTGACTTTGACACACTTATCATATTTAAATAATACATGTTATATCGCATCTGTACAAATATAACGATAGAAAAGACAGGTATCTATCGCGAAAGCGTCCATCATCATCATCATTTCAGCCGAAAGACGTCCACTGCTGGGTTTTGCCATAATCGCCACGCTTGGCAGGTGGGTTGGCGATCGCAGTACGGTTGTTGCAAAATGCACAGAGAACGCTGCTGCGCATTCTCTGGCAAATCCCTTAGTCGCCTCTTTTGTAACAACCGTACTTTTCCTTCCTGTGCTTTTGTAACAACCGTACTGCGATCGCCAACCCGCCTGCCAAGTGTGGTGATTATGGCAAAACCCCCCAAAATGTCAATGTGGCGACACTTGGGGGAAAGGCCTATGTCCAGCAGTGGACGTCTTTTGGGCTGAAATGATGATGATGATGATGAATCATCTAGAAAGTCAATGTGAAAACAACTCTTTAATTACCCTAACAAGCCGAAACAAGCACTCTATGACCCCACAATTAAGATTACATAAAACTTTATTTGTGTACGCTCACGGGGCATTTCCCGCCGTCCTGCATTGTTCTCCGACGGCACAGTTTCACACGCTCTACATATCTACTTACATGGAAAGCGATGTACATATAATATACATAGTCTACCACTATATAGCCATTTTATACATGAGTATTCATAATTTTGTTGCATGAATGGACGCAGCAGAGAGGAATGTTCATTGTGGACACGCGTTGTGTTTAGCTTTCAATACATTTATATTCAATCGGTTTTTACAATACAGTTTGATTGTAATGAAATCGTGATAAACATACAAGGGCAGGACTGAGCTTAGATTTCGTCGAAGCCAGTCTTCCTCAAAATAATTTCTCTTAACGGTATTCCAATTAAGTTAATCTAAAACTGAGTACCTACCCATTTCGGTCTAGTCAATATTGTCATAAGACAATAAACTGGTTATTTTAAATGATTAACACTTAATCAAAATAATAAAAAGACATAAAACAAAATGAATACACACTGTTTCTGAATTTATTATATCATGGCGATAACCTCTCAACCTTTACAACGAGACGTTACTATCTTTAAAAATGAAATGTTCTACCATCGCGAGCTTTGAATTTATTGCCTCAAATAAAAATATTAAATTACATCGGGAACCTCTTTGCTTAATGGACCAGAAAATTAAATGGACGAAAAAATACATACGGAGTATTCTTCTTCAAAACAGAGCAATTTCTCAGGAGATTAAAGAATAATATGTTATTGTGGGTCTAGACGAGAAAGTTACTAAAGGCACTATAAAAATATGGACCGCTGTAACAAACTTCGTAAGTTACATAAAGTGGAGGTTTCAACGCAAGTTAGTTTGGAAGAACTGGCAAGATAATATCAGAACCTCAACATATAGTAATACGAAACAGCTGGCTGTCTATGTAAAAGACCTGAACGAGCAACGAAACCATCTTCATTTTCGAGGTTTTGGGGGATCTAAATGGCCGGAGCTTCTGTCATGTATTTGGTACAGCCGGGATCGACAGGCTCAATGTAGCTTTTCTTTTCTCAGAAGCGAATATTCTACATCTCGACCATAAACACATCAATATTAAAATGATTAAGAAAAACTTTCCTTTTCAACCCTTCAATATTCTTATCGCTTTAAAAAAATCCAATCTCGGCAAGATTTTTAATAAAATCGTTCATTGCAAAAGCAATTTGGACCGCAATCGTCTCAATGCGACAGTTTTTGCTGCTAAAGAAGCTTGATGCGATTATACGCGAGGCCTTCGTCTCTTCCATTGTTTAGACAGCTGTATTAATCAGATACCTACGTATTTGCTACATTATTGAAGTCTTTATGTTGTAGATGTGATAAAACTGCTTTGTGTTAAAAAGTTTATAAATAAGAATGGGATGGAGACATGGTTTTATCATCATTAGCTTACAGAAGTCCACCGCTAGATAAATATTGTCATTAGGGCAGTCCTAAAAGTACCCAGCCTGACGTTTCAATAGCGGTTGTTTGGAAATCGAAAATGTCTTTGGTAAAGAGTACCAACCTTACAAAACTAAAATCAAGAGTTTCAACTAGTTTCACGCATTATTCGTAGTAAGTATACATACTTATTATTATTTGTGTAGTATTCATCATAGTGAAAACTGTCACTCAATTTTGAACATGGAAAAAATTGGTCACCGTTGCGTGATACAAACTTTCATTTGAAAAACTTCAGTCCGCCCAATATAAATGCCGAGTTAGATTCTACTCCGGAGGAGTCTGCTACTTCGTTTACAACAATAAAATATTATCCTATAACTGCACGTCATTTATTTCGATCTATGGCTAATCTAACTTAGCTATTACTGCCACCCTGCGAAGAACTTTGTTTCAAATAGCTTGAGAGCATACTACCCTATGTTTGTTGATTTGCAATCTCCACTCAAAAATTATACGTTATCTCTAATCGGCATAGATTCTTCAAAAACTAATAAAGGCCGACCCATTGCCACTGCCTTCCGCTTGCTTATTGTATGGTAGGCCATGTCATGCCGCTTCAAATGAGCATGTGTCCTTAGTCAAAGCGTTAAAACTGCATAAGCTGAAACTTTCTTAGTCATGGGTTTTTCTATGTTAAAATCTAGAGTTCTACAGTAATTGCGAAAAGCGAAAGTATGTTAGCATAATTTCTATGCATGAAGCGTTCAATGTACTGATCATTTTAAGTAAAACATGACTGTTTTCTGCGAATGAACAAAGGTATTCTTGTATTGTATGACTATGACTGTACAAGTAACTAATTTTGAAATATGTCACCCGATATATTTTGTGTTTCAAGCACACAGATGTCTTGTTCATTGTTTGACGCTAAAACGAAGCAAATGTCAAAATTATTTTTAAAGCGTATAATATCTACAAAACTTGCTGAATATGTTTATTTCCAACATTTCAAATGTTTGCCGATCTCTCTGTAGCTCATCTGAATCAATTTCGCACAGTCGCGTTATTTAAATAACATTGCAAATACGTAAAAAACATCTGTTTTATATTTAAAATAATTCCCGATTTGATTCCAAGTTATTTTTATTTTAAACCAAGATCAAGATCAATAAATACTGAGAAAACAAGTTATTAAAATGAGAATCCTCACAGACTTCAAAACTGTTAGCTTGTGAATTTACAATTTAAATATATTCCTTCCACCGTTTCTAGTAAACAGATGCTTAATTATATTAGATTAAATCGTGCTTTTTCATTTTATTAACAACATAATATTAATCTTTTACATAAGCCACAAAGTTTTCTAACCACAATATTGCGGAATCCTTTTGAACTACATGAATGGGTTGAGTTCTGCATGGCCGCAGACCGAAAACGAAACAGTACTGTTGTAATACGAGCACTATATCGTTAATCTGACACTAATATTAATGGCTTGTATTGTGTGACTTCCGCTTATCTCAGCCTTGCTTACTTCTTTTTTAATATAGTTTGTGGGTTGTTTATGGTAAGTGGCTCCCGAATGGTGACATTCAAAGCTTCCATTAATGGAATAATGCTCCTGTACACAATGGGAGTTGATGGCGCTCTGATATTAATAATATATAAACCGTTAAATCCCTAAAATATTCACAAAATTTCAAACAAAATAGCAACACAAAAATGTTTCTCCTCAAAGATTTATGTTTGAATAATATTTGCTATTTTCGACGCGGGTTGTGAGTCAATGACATATGACAGCACATCACTTCGACGCCATTTTGATGTTAATGAACCTAAAACATTCAGCTACAGCGGGATATATGATCAGATTAAAGTATAAAATCAGTGTAACAAGCAAACATAATTGGCAGTAAATATTAAAACAGTTTTCCGTATAATAAATAACACGTTACTAATTACTTTCCGCCAGTGTTTGCAGCATGAGTGCGCTTTCGATGGCACTGGGCTTTATAAACGAGGTTGTACGCTACTGAAAATAAGGTTGTTGCTATCAAATAATCGTTTAAATCACATTAACCACATAGAAACAACGTCTCAACGGAAGAATCAGCGCGTACATCAATTAAATAAAATTGTTCCACAGCCTTGCACTTTGCGACATTGTTAATGGAGTCCAGTCCGCATAGAAATGCTTACCTTCGTGCCACCACCCAAATGAGCTTTTCCTAGACTTGGAAGGCCAAAGGCGGCGGCAACGTCAAAATCACTAATTTGCCTAACCGTCACTAGCTATAGCTATTTTGGGCTGGCTAGTTGATGGCTTTAGTCACCGATCAGCCAGCCAAAAGGCCCATGGGTAGCCATGGTCAAATAGGTATAGTAAACTCACCATTTAGGTGAGTTTACAGATCACATCGTAAGTATTCTAGGGAAAAATCCTCACATTTACATGACGTCGTCAAACGCCAACAACTGTGTAACCAATAAAGTGTAATCAATGGGGATGCCCGTTAAAAGCTAATTGTAGATGGCACGACTATAGCTGGTTCTCAATCTGACCAATGAGGTCGAGCTATTATGAAATATAAAATGACATTACCAGATTTTCAACCAATGACGATGCTTGGAACCAGCTATGGTAGCGCCATTAGTTCCACAGTTTCCATCCCCATTAGGTACATAATGTAACCGCAAAGTTAATCTGTCGCTTCAATTAATGAACTGCCAACGAAACTGGTAGTTCTAAATGATAATAAAATTGTAATTTCAAATGATTACGTTATAGAAAGCTATTTAGAAAAGGTTTAGCACCCCAGCGGATATTATAGGCGTACTGTGTAAACTCCTTGTTTATGGATATTAGTTCATGCGATGTATGGCGGTAAGCTGCCAGTGTTGCAAGACTTTAATATTACTCCCAGTATGTTTTATGAGTTATGGCAATACCGGTAATTGAATGGTGCACTTATTTGATTGCAGTAAGCTGCTGATTTGTTTCTCTATTTTATTTACTTGCCTTTTTATGTTTAACGCTCTTACGCTCATCTGTTTGTGTTAATGTTTTTTAAATGAAGACGAAGGTTTTTCATAACCTCTTTTCTTCGCTTTGCGTTGAAACGACCTTTCACGAACTCTTGCCAAACCACTATGCACGACAAGATTTTGACACTTGACACATCAGCTGAATCGGCGGGGTGATGTGAATTGTCATGAATTTCACGAAATTTTCATCAACTTTCACCGTTCGATTTTATTGTGAAAAATATGTCACGGGATCTGTTACATACAATAAATTTGAGGTTAATATCTTCAGTGTCGTGTTGAGGTCGATAAAACGGAGTCAGTCTATTGCCAAATATGTGTAAAATACATATTACTACACCCTTACAAAAAGTAGGTACCTTAGATGCGCTGGAAATAATGTACATGGGCATGCTTACCGTTTGCTAAAACAGTTCGAAAGGGCAAAATAAAAACAGTAACATTCTATCTGCGTTCTTTTTTTACCATTATTCACACACAATTTCATATAAAAACACAATCAAAGTCTTGAAAAATATTACTAAAAAATATGTTGTAACATAACACTTCTTAGTGCTGACCGAAAACCCGGTTTTCTTATGTACGATTAATTAGTTGCATTCATCCTAATCGATAATCGCAATTAAATCGAGTTTGGAAAAAAAAGAGTTGAGACTGAATAAAAACTCATAATAATTTTAAATAATAATTTAATTTTGAAATTGGTCTTATAAACCTATCTTTTTTAATAATTTCATTAAGTAATTATTATATCAAAAGCATCTTATAATTAATTAATGAACGTTGACTTCAAGGGAACGAGATTTATTACTAATATGAACAACAGAAAACAGTAATCCCAAAAAAAACAAGTCAACATTTTAATGATTAGGCTTAATTCCCGCCGATATTTTTCAATTTCAAAATTTAAATAAAGAATGCGCTCGCAATTCTCATTATTTAAAATAAGTATATTAATTTTACTAGATAACATTTTACGAATTTGATTGTATAATAAGGTTTATTGATTATTATTGATTATTTAAGTATATTATTTTATTGTATATATCTGAAAGTTGCTTAAAGAATGCCCAGGATCTTAGAAGGCATAGTAAATAATTATTATGATCCGTCAAAGATAAATTATATTTATTCTTCCAAGATTGTGTATCGTATGGTGGGGTTATTGTTATGTTACAGCTGGTCAGTGGCCCGAAAGTATGACAGCCAGTATTACCAAGGGCTATTGTACTACCCGATACTAACTGATTAGAGGAGGTCAGATAGGCAGTCGCAGGTCGCTCCATTTAAAATACGGTTGTGCAGCTGCATCAGTGTAGACTGGAAGCCGACCCCAAAAGATGATGATGAGGGCGTGGACACATGTCTGCCGAAATATTTTTCCGTAACAAGTCAAAAACTGAACGATAGTTGCTGCCTTGTGCCCGCGGTGCACCGTACACGGCACCGTGCCGCAGCACGACGCCGCGCGCCGGGCCGTGTCCTGGTAGCGGCGTCGTCGTACTGTTACACGGTGGCCGGTGTCGTACCGTAGACACGTGTCCACGCCCTGATGGTTGACAATCGGCAATTCATAAGCCGTTTCAAGAAACATTCGTTTATTGTTTCAAAGCGGTTCACTGTCTAGTGTAAAAAGGTTTTTGAAGTGATAACTTCTTATGGGAGGGTTAACCGCTTCGTAACGTAACACGTTACGGCACCACTCTGTGTGGCTTACCTTTCTCTCACGCATACGGCAGCAGGCTTAGATTAGTTTAAGTTATCACTTCTGTCGAGCGTCCCGAGACGCACACGTTTTTTTAAATCTGCCATTTTTAGGTTATCCATCAAAGGCCGAGGGCCGAGTCACTTGAATAAAGCCATGAACAGCAATAAATATGAACCAGAACCATCAAGAGTCTACAAAATATACGAGTAAGACTCTTACTCGAGAGTCTTACCGTATACTTTAGATAGTTTTGTTTAAAATGATTTCTTTTTAATTTTTGGGGTAGCTATCCCAAAACCTAGCCTATCTAAGTAGGTGTAAAAAATATTGTCGATTAAAAGTATTGGACGGTGAAGGCAAAAGATAAACTAAATAGGAAAGACATGGGCAGGCCTTTGCCCGCATTGGGACAAAACAGGCTGATTAATAAAGTAAAGAGTAAATATCCATTAACCAACCCAACGTCCTAACCATAATCAAACTACATAATTCTTTTTACTATTCCTACCGAGATCCTGTGCATTCTACCAATCTTCAGATAGTTCAAAACAAAATTCATAATAAACAATCTATAATAGTAAATTTGAATGCCTACAATATAAATTGGAACAGTGAACGAATTCCAAATTTAAATTTTGAGATGGAAATAAAATTGGCGCGAATTTAGTCATAATATCAGTCCGTGCTGTTTATTGTTGGGTCGGAATGTACGAAAAACAATTAAGATTACCATTATAAAAGCCTAAAACACATTATAATAAATATTTACTGTATTTTACGGTTAAAATAAATTTATTTTAATTTTCATCAATCGATTTCTTAAATTTCTTAATTTAATTACTCGAGTTGATCGAAGATTACAAAAAATTAATCGATTGGAATAATCGCTTTCACACATCACAATAATTAATTAAAAAAAATAAAATGGTCGTCTAATTCAAATATAAATTGAGCGGTGGTAATGAATATTACGTGTTATTGGTCCAGTATTAGTAAATAACGCTAAGATCAGGGCATTTTCATGCGGTTTATAATATTTGGAATGATATTTGTCATGTTTGTAACCGAATCTATACGCGTGTGTGTGTTATATGTGAAAAATAAAAATGTAAACACGCACGATTGGCGCGAAACTTCAACTTTAGGTTTCAAAATTCATCATTACCACTGCTTATTTAAATTGAAATATGGATGAATTCGCCGCATAATTAAATTACGAGTTGATTATTGTCCATATAGTGGAGCTCGAATGTTCGAAAACCACAATTTTTATGATTTTTAGCCTCGACCAGCACAGCCGTCAAAATGGCGATGACCGTATTTATGCACTTGAATTTTATAAGGGTAAATTAAGATACTTGCGCGCTATTTACAGAAGTTTTAATGGCGTTGATGTATGAGATTTTTATCCAACTTTCTTAATTAACGCACACTCATAGTACTTGATAATCAGAAAATTAAATATTTGCATAAATTATGAGGATGACGAATGACTTAATTGCTAGCCCCTTTCGGGGCCGATACCAACCCAGCGGAGGTTTGTTCGTCGAGCCCCTTTGGGGGCCCGTACCGAACTATATGGTTAAAGAAAGGTTAGAAGCATAATATGATTACTGCCAAAGTGCCGACACTTATAAGCTCATCGAAAAAATATTAAATCAAAGTTATATTAGCAAATAAATAAATGAAAACAGTACATAGTTGTTACAATATTTAGTTCTCAAGATATTTGCCTACATGTTTCATGCTTTTTTAATATATTTTAAGACTAGCTTTTTTTTTTAATATTTTTTATTCATGACCATAGATGCAAGTCTTTCAGTCGATAAGACTAGCTGTCCGGCTAGGGTTGCCAGGTTTTAAAACCGATAAGCCGGACCGTCCAGCTAGTTTAGCCTGACTTTTTAGGGAAAAAAGCCGGACACCCTTTATTTTTTAGTCAGAAACACGACAATTAAAAAAATATACATATATATGTATAGAAGATGTATAGATGTAAAAACGTAACAAATGTAAAAGACTTGGCAACTTTAAAAAGCCTAACAAAAGCCGGGCATGCTCGACACCATCTACTTTGGCCGGGCACGCAACCAAAAAGCCTGACTATGGCCGGCTTTATCCGGACGCCTAGCAACGCTATGTCCGGCGCAACTTCGTTTGTGTCACATTTTCCCCGTTTTCGCAACATTTTTCATTGCTGCTCCACTCCTGTTAGTCGTAGCGTGATGATATATAGCCTATAGCCTTCCTCGATAAATGGGCTATCTAACAAAGAAATATTTTTTCAAATCGGACCAGAAGTTTCGGAGCCTATTCAATGCAAACAAACAATCAAATCTTTCCTCTTTATAATATTAGTTTAGATATATTATATATTATAGATATAGAAGAAGAAGATAGAAGATATTAGAAGACGAAGACGAAGACGATTTCATTGAAACTGATGTTTTTGACTAAACAACTGACGTTTGAGTGACACGACTCACAATAAAAGTGTTAATTTATTCGATATTTTGAGTTTCGAACACATTCCATGTTGATTTATAAGCAGCCTTGAAATCACATCGGGAAACTGAACTCTATCTACTTATAGGTAGTAGGTGTATTATACTACGTCACGATTCAGCTTATTTCAACACGCAATTAACACTGCCTAATGACATCAAATCACTTGTTCAAATAAAGAGGCTCCTTGCAGTAAGATAAAAACATGAGACTTTGTAAAATTGTGTTTTACCATCTTATTACGTGTACGTCGTCTAAATATAATTTGCTGGTAATGGTCTGGCAGTAATTTCTGTTAGGGAATGATGATCTGCAATTTCTTATCGTAGAGCGATCGTTTATTTCAGGAATCGAATGAGAGGAAAGTTAATGATCTCGTTTCACCTAGAAACACTGTAATTGGGAGTTTCGTCGGTAATGAGGCTTTAACAGGCTACAAGGTACAACATTTTAATCTGTAGATTTGTGACACTTGAACTTTGCACTTGGCTTAAAATTTCGTCCAACCAGCACGTAGCGACCTGGATAGCTCTATCGTTCTCTTTCTTTAAATTGGTTAGGTGTGTTTTTGAATATTGACGTCACATCACCAACATCAGCCATTGTGTACATGGTTCACGTACCATCACAAGCCAATGCCGGATCCGATGATAAAGCAAAACCTTCCTAAAAGTCGTTTCAAAGTCATCGATGCAGGATCCTGCTAATAAGGTGATTACGGAAATGATAATTCAATTATTTTGGAAGCTAGACAGTAATTAACATTAATAAAAACACTATTTTACGGTGTCTAGTATTTTTTAGTTTCCTAATTTTAAATCCGCATCAAGGTTGTATGCTTGATGAATCAAGAAGTAATTAAAACAAAATTATAAGGAGATTCGCGGTAATTCTGATGCTCAATGGTGTTAATTAAATTCCTAATCCCTTGGAATCAAAAACAGGGAAGTACCTTTCAAATGTCCAAATCATAGTGAAGGTAAGTAAGTAGTGTGCATTACACCGAAAATTAATAACCACGGTCATGAAAACGCCGTAGTTAAAAATATAAAGTAAATAAATAATTGTGAAATCCCAGTAGCACTAGAGCAGTAAGAACACAAGTTTTTACATCGTAAACTGTCCACAAGTATGCATATTCATGTCAAGTTGTACTCAAGAGACATATTAACATGTTCTACATGTTTACAAAAACGACAGAAAATGTAGCCACTAAAAACATACTGATCGATTGAGATTGAAGGAGGCACTTGCTTGCTTACCTGTGCCTCTGCAAATAATGTTCCGAACTCTTTACTTACGAGGCATGTGGCGGGAATTTTTAGGAGGAAGTAATAAAATATTGCTGGCAACTTATGAAACGGCAAGATTTGATTCTGGAACGTGACAATTCCCCAAAGAACAAACAGTTTACAGTCCATTCACAGTTGTTTTACCTGTGAATTTGAACGACGAATGTCAAAATAACCTTAAAATAATTATTGTAGTATTGCACCTGTCATAGACCTATGTTTTTAAATTGTTCATATTTCAAAACAGATGAAAACCAAAGTGTGACAACTGCAAATTTCAATATTAAGTCTAACAGAGCCCGTTTCAGCCCCTTGGAAGAGGAGAACGCCAAATTTTGGTCACGTGCTGTTGTGAACACTACAAGTAGTCAGGGGCGCTGACTTGCGATGTTGAATTGCCCCCTCGAGACTTGCTAAGATACTGCACTGAGATGAGACTAGACTTGCTAAGGTATTGGTGTCTCTAACTCTGGAGTTTCGTCATAAACATCATAAAGACGAAGTTAATGGTAGTAAAAGTCTTGTTGATAAATAATAATAAAAACAATAGTAAGAATGTTTACTACACGATTATTTTCAATGCTCATTCATCAATAATGTAATATAATGCAACCGCAAACAATGCAACCTTCAAGCCCACACGGTTAAATTAAATAACGCCAATTAAATGTTACCAAAATCCCATAATCCAAGTATGACGAGTTGCTAATAAAATAGTAACTTATGCAACGGCCCACGGACGTGTGAAAGTGAAAGCATGATAAAACCGTCACTATTTTAATCTCCGTAGCGCCGCGAATTCGGAGTTATAGACTCGCTTCCTCCTTAACACGAATTGGATGTTTGAAACTTGCTACGTTGTTACCTGTTCAATGTCATTTTGGCATGCATAGAAGGAGCCCTCAGTGACTTCACATTAGTAGAAGGAACTCCATGGGCTGATTGCTAACCTTGGACTTGGATCAAATTAAGTACATATTTGAAAGTTTTGCATCGATTTTGACCTTTTCAATGTCAGTTAAAGAGTGCATTTAATAAGCATTGAATTACAATAAATTAGTTGATCTAGACTAATTTTCACGGACTACCAACTATGCTCTAAGTATTACTGAGTAGCATTTTAAATTAAGATGTACCCCTATTTTGTGTAACAAAGGGAGAAAAATAACCCTTATTAAATGCCAATAGAATCTTTGTCAGTCAAAAGTTTAGCATAAGCCTTGAACTAACCACTGAAAACCTATTTTAGAAAAAATGAAAATCAGTGTCGTTCAAATAAATCTAAATCTAAAATCCGCCAGAGAAGAGTCGATTGTTCTACATTGCAAGACAGATATAGCATACCTATCGTTATACATAGTGTAGACAACTGGTCATAGGTGTAGCTACTCTCGTACCTACACCCGATCAATCAGTCGTCGCACGCTGTGATGCATGAGTGATTGCCACTGCAGGACGCAGGCTCTCCCAAAATGGAAGAAAGATTATTCATCACGTCACGTAGACTAGCAGCTGGTGACCACTATAACTATACGCATTATGCACGTAGGTAACGATTGTTTTGGCGATAACAAAACGTAAATGACACATCCGTTCTGTTATTTTTGAAAAGCTAGGGTCTAGATAGGATTGCCATACGCCCGGATTTTTTCGGACAGGAAGTAAAGCCTTGTTTCTGGAATGCGAGGAAAATTCTAAAACATCTGGAATCCATAACTTTGTTTTTGGACACACTAGTATTTTCTCCTGTATAGTGGGTGCGTTAACATTTAAACTCACATATGGACAAAAATAATAGCCTATGATAATAAAAATGTTCGTTACGAAATCAACATATCTAGGAATTAACATTATCCCTCATACAATAATGTTAACCGGTAAGTAGCGTTTATGAACTATATTTTAAGCACACCGCAATGTCCTGCAACAAATCCTTATTTATTTATATTATGTTGCAAAAAAAAAAATGCAGAATTAAATGAGCTGTAAAACAAAACTCCGTAAATTTCGACAAATGTCCAGAATTTTCTCCGGAAACTTTACTTATGGTTCTGGAAACCCTTGTCTTAACAGCATCACACTGGATAGACCAAGAATGTGTTATTTGTAACACGAATGGATAAATGAATGGATGGAATGGAATTGGGTGGATATATAGATGAATGTTTGTTACTCTTTCACGCAAGAGCCACTTAACTGATTTGATTGTTTCACGCACAGATAGTTTAAAACCTGGATTAACACATAAGATGCTTTTTATCCCGGTAGTACGTTACTCCGTGGTACAATTACCGAACTCCACATGCGACGGCACGGGCATAAGCTAGTTTACGATAATACAAGAACGTTAGTGCAAACTATCAACCAATTACCGCCAGCAAGTAATCAACAACCGACCAGTCATCTCTTACTACGATATCGACCAAAACCAATAAGGAAGGAAGTGAAAGCCACTATACACCGCTTCAATTTATTTTGACAACCCATAAATCGACTCTAATCATTCATAATAAGATGGACAATCGTTCAGATAACTGTTATGTAATCAGACATGTGTTCGCATATGATATTGATTAGGTAGATAGATGAAAGTTTTCAAATTGGTTTGGATCTCTCTTCCATGCTAATCGGTTATTGAGAATTAACTACTTATACTGCTTGCTACGGCTTAAAAACCAAGATTGACTCCTCGATTGAATGGAAGGGCTTTCGGTCTTTAAGTGAAGAAAAAAACGGCCAAGTGCGAGTCGGACTCGCGCACGAAGAGTTACGTACCAATATTTATAAAAAAAAAACACTTTTTTTGTACGGGAGCCCCCTTAAATATTTATTTTATTCTGTTTTTAGTATTTGTTGTTATAGCGTCAACAGAAATACATAATCTGTAGAAAATTCAACTGGCTAACTTTCACGGTTCATGAGATACAGCCTGGTGACAGACGGACAGACGGACAGCGAAGTCTCAGTAATAGGGTCCTGTTTCATCCTTTGGGTGGTAACCCTAAAAAGAATTTGGTATGTCGTAAAGTGAGTCTATTCCTCCAAACACGTTACGAATCTCACAATCATCTTGCAGATAATCGCATTTGACCGCATCTTAGGTCTAATGGTTGCAAACGCAACTATTGACCATAAGGTCCACTTTGCCCAAGCAAAGTGTTATTTTATTTTTCTATCAGGAATTATTCAGTAGCAGCCACGGAATCCGTATTTGCCAATACGCTCACCCCCTATTACATGGGACTTAAAACATATCTGACGAAATTGTGGCTTTGCCTAACCCTTCGATGATTGCAGGCTCGATTTTATGTTATGTTTTAGTCACATTTTTAAAGTTTTACCATTGTAGTAAAAAAATATTTGTCGAAGTATACATAGGTTTTTAGTGCCTATATCACGCCTGGTTAATCTCTATATGCTGAAGACGACCTTGTCATCAAAATGGCGCAATTTTATGCAATGTTTATACACTATACCTACTTAATTTAGATTCGAATGTAGCACTTTTTTGCCAGAACATACTTCGTGACTTGATTGTGTACTCACGGCGACATATCAAGCTATATATATCCAGTATATAATTGCCTCGATTTAAATAGATTTCCAATACAGTGAGAGATCGCGTAAAATGGTTATGTATAACTTGATGTTCGCCGTGCGTACGATTTAACTAGAATGCAAACTGTCTACCTCTTTTCCACATAAACATAAGTATGTAAGTAGTAAATGGGACAGGAAAATGTTTTACAAACAATATCATATGACTTTTGTTTGTGTATTTCCAATTTGCACAGTCTGACGCGTGACATTTCGTTTGTTTTTCAGATTTTTAGATAACAACGTTTCAGGTATAATATGTGGGCAAACTACGATTGGTTTTTTAGTACTCAAATACAGGTAAGTAATTATTTAAAGAATGCATGTTGATGTGTTACTCATGTTAATTGATTGTTACTTAGCAAGCCATAAGGAAAAAGTCAAATAAAATAAACGTTTATTGCCATAAAATAACGCATACATCGATGACATAATTCCCAACACGTCATGCGAAGCACAAGAAAATTATTACAACACAAAAAGGTTGCAATAAAATCAAGAACAAACTTTAATTTAATAGTACTTAAGTTTGAAGTCCTAACACTTAAGTAAGTAAGAAAGATCAAGAGGAACCGCCGCGCGTCAATAACGTTGTTGTCAGACTATATCGGGCATTGACGTTTATTAGTAAAACACGTATCTTGTAATAGCTATCGAAATATAGGTTACTGATAACGCTATCTTATCTCTAATAGGTTGAATTATTATCATAGAAAATTCATGCTGGCAATGGCTTTATTACGTGGAACAAGTGCTTCTAGCCAGTACTTACTGACCAAAGTACCATAGATACCTCTTTGGTCCAGTGCTCGTAACCGTGACTGCTTGCTTAGCGTCAGGTGCATGCCTGACACACATGCTGATCTGGACTGCCATTTGGTGCAACCTTGAGACGCACACCGCACCGTATATACTGTTTATTTTATGTAGCAGCCATGGAGTCTAGGTTTGTGCCCGTTCGATTTGAATAGGCTCGCCTTCTTTTCGATGGGACTTAAAAAACTTGCGTAATGTGGCTGTACTATTAGATACAAACCTGCCTAACACTTCAGGGTTTTTTTTTAAGAACCTTGCCCCGCACTAGCGATTTCTCCTGTATCGTGGTGGCGTTGACAAACATTTAAACTCACATACACAAACAGCCAAACCCGGAACTACTACTTATCTATAGGCCATACAAATATTTGCTCCGTGCGGGTATCGAACCCACGACACGTCGCACACCAGCCAATCGCTCAGCCACTGCGCCAACAGTGTCGTGGATGACAGGCCCGATGTTACGTTAGCTTTTACAAAGAAAATTTATTGGCTTTATTATATCCACAATGAGCTATTCAAATTAGTACTTTCTGTCATTTAAGTGCCTAAATTATTATTCATATAAAATAATAAATTTGTTTGTTGTTCTCATTAATTATTATTCCACCTTCCAACAGTGTAACGACCTACAAATTATAATAAAGCTTCAGTTATTAGAAGTCGGAATTGCGTGACTTAACTCTATCATAATTCTGCTGAAACCAAAATATATTTTTCTATATAATAATGACTGGTTGGATTAAATAAATAATAACGTTTGCCCTTGTGTACTTAATAAACGCAGGTACTGTTTAAGGAAAATTGCGGAAAAGAAAAGCCTCTTGAACGCCTACCATTGATGATGTTCAAAGAAAATATTATTTTAATGAAAAATCTCAAAATCTTTTTTTGTAAAAAAGGCAAAAAATTAAAACATTGGCTTTTGGCCCCGGTTTCCATTAAAAGAGCGATAACAATAACAGGAGAGACGTAGTTAAATAATAACAGCCGGTCCGGTCGATCTTAAAGTAAAACTGTGCTTGCCTAGGTTAGTCCCTCGGAAAGCACGTTAAGCCTTTGACAGTCGTTAAATTTAGTCAGTGGCCCGAAACTCTGACTACCAGTCTTACCAAAGCTTGGCATCCGGTAAGACTGGAAGCCGACCCCAACTTAGTTGGGAAGAGGCAGATGATGAACAGGAGAGCCGTGGTTTTTAAAATGTGATTTATCGATTCTCCCTTGTCTGCTTTCTACTCCACTCGTCTCCGGGTCTTAGGCCTGTTTAGTCATACCAGAAGCAGAATATGTAATGTTAACAATAAAGCTACGGTTGTTAGTTACATCTCACCTTCACACTAACCAAAGAACAGTTCATAAATCACTTTAACACTTTAATAACACTTTTATAGGATTAAATGGCTGTACGAGTTGCAGTTATGTGACCAACTAGCTGAACTAGTGGTTTGGCCACGTTAGTAATTATATCCATTATTTTGCATAATTTTCACTATGAGTATTACCTACTACCTATTTGATAGTATATATACATGAGATGTTTTATGAAAGGGAAAATGGAAATTAAGAGTCGCGAAGATATCCATAATTATAGTTTTTATTTGGTTCTTTTGGCGTTTGTAGAATTTATACAAACGGACGCGCTGCTGGTAAACATTACAGAAATTGTACCTATCTAGTATATACTATATATATAAATATACTTATAATAAAGCTGCAGAGAATGTTTGTTTATTTGCTTGAATGTTTGTTTGTTGATTTGTTTGTTTGAGTTCTGTAACTACTGGTCCGATTTGAAAAAAATATTTCAGTGTTAGATAGCCCATTTATCGAGGAAGGCTATAGGCTATATATCATCACTCTTCGAAAATGTGATGCAGACGAAGCTGCGCGGGTCAGCTAGTTGAATAAATAAGATGGCGGTGTTAGACATGACTATAGCCCACTATAAAACAAGGAGGACAGAAAAGAGTACAGCAAATTTTAAAAGCAAAACCCAACCAGTCAGACCTAATCTAAGATTAGAAAGAGGATAGTTTCCACACAAAACTTTCATTTACATACAAGTGTCGGCGCAGAGACAAAGTTAACAAAACGTTACGTGACGCTCAGTTATAAACCCGCCACACAATCGTGAATAGTGAAACTTGTGCACTTACATAGTTTAGCTTGATTTCATGGCACGCCAATGAAAGGTCCCTGAGAACTTTACAAGTGATAAAACAGCTAGGTAAGTTTTAAAGACCGTATCTACCCAGAATTAACTTGAGCCAATGAACGAGAATTGAGCCAATAAAGAGAGAACGTGAATGAATGAGAAGATAGTCACAAGTTTCTACAGAAAAGAGTTTTCAAATAAGAGAAATATGAAATGGACGACAGTCATTTGGAAAAACAAAACGCATTGCTTCTATGCATAAATAAAAACATATTTGTTTTGGGAAATCATATCATTCCACAAATAACTTAATAAACAGGATAGCCATTGATAAATATTTATCAACCTTAAAATTTCGAGCATGAAACTGTTATTAAAGTAACAACAATAAAATGCATATCATATGAAAGAGTAGCAACTCCATCGTTTTAGAGCCCACAAGACCATGAGATTCATAGCATAACATAACAAAGGTATGTAGCACGTTACCTTCAACGTTACCGTCCAAGATAACGATTAAAATACTTATGGTAATGTTGGTAACATTATACGTAATACTAATTAACATAATATTATCACTACATAATCGCAGCTATAAGATCATTATCGCTACACGAAACACTTTCTCTTCAAATTCGTTTGGTTACTTTTTTAACTATGTTCGTTTAGAAATATCGTCTTATTGCACTCGTGAAGTTGGTAGTGTATTTAACAGTACTAGAAATTCTATTGAAAAATAAAATGTAAGGACACAGACAGTATAAAACACACCTTTCTGCAAGGAAGCATGCTTAGTCCATCCAATGAATAGTGTTCCTTCTAGCAGCAGTACGATTATGATTAAACTAATTAATAGAAAATTTACATTGTCAATCTGTCTTCATATGCACTATCTGATCCCTAGACTCAGCAAGTGCATCAGAATGCAGTAAATAAAGAAAGTTAACGACACTAACTAGAGTTGTTCGAACATATCGCACTATTACTGTTTCCGCTGGCCCAGCATCGCGTGAGAACATGCGACCGTCGGCCTTGGGTCCTTCGCGTTCGCTGCCTAGCCTAACTACTTCAAATCAACTTTTATTACTATACTATCGCTTCGGACCAGTTTCTGCTCCATACCCGCCACATAGGGCACTACTCGCTTTACGTTTATTTATAACCCTCTCGCTAGACAGTTGCCAACTGATGAAAAGACGAAATGTATGCGGAAGGAGCAACTCTTTTATTTAAAACACAACACTCTTTTTTGGGCGGTCGTGTAAAAAGAGGCATTGACTTCTCAGAATGGATTTAACGTACGGAGTTGGCAAAGCCACAATTTAGCGGTAATTATTTAATTGTTTGTTTTTTGTATTTAATTATTTACATAAGTGGTAATGAGGAGAGATAGTATCGGAATATTTCTGTACATTAGGATAGATGTTGGTATTTTTAAAATTGAGTTATCAATTTTAAAAATACCAACATAATAATTCAGAAATCGCTTCTGTACAATATTTTTAGTGGTGTCTTCAAAGAAAATGTCAGGGAGTAAATTTATTGACGTGCTCGACACGACACGTGCGAGATAAAATGCAATTGTTCTGGATTCATGACATTTGGAACTGTTCTCATTCTCGCAACATGTTGCACAACACGACGCCGACGACGTCCCAATTACCGACGACTGCACGAACGATCTCGCACGACACCTATGTCATACGCAACGACTATGATTGTGAACAATCACTTCCGCCCAATTTGTCGGCCACTTCCGACCGATTATATGTAGGTGATAGTGCAGTTTTGGTTTCCTGTGTTTTTATTCACGCAATTCTCATAACCTACATACAGTGGACAAGGGAAGGGACGAATCCGATGGAGGTGTAGAGATTTATACTGATGAATCTATATTCCTACTGGCCCGAAATCATTCGGATGCATTCGGATGTCGGTCGGCTCTAATCGGCTAACGCTGCTGGGCGTCAGCCAAGCCATTCCCGCCGTTTCGACGGATTTAAATTTGGAACACAATTTTTTTCTGTGTCCGTAGTAGTTTGACGAGGTGAACAATCTCTTTCAGTTTAGAAATGTAGAAATCACACGTGTTATGGGCATTTGCTGTAGATGGTTGAAATGTCAAATATGTCCCATATTTCTGTACATAATAACAAATATAGTGGGTGCTGCACCTTACTAACTATGTGACACGAATACCTCGAACACGTATCCTGCTTGTCGTAGTTTATGATTCCACGTGCGTAAATGTAACGGTTATACGAAAACGCGTGTTTAGGCAACAGCTCACGAATTATAAACTTTCGGCGCACTGTTTGCTGCATTTCTTTATTGACCTTTTTCCATTGTGGATACACCCATTATAGCCATGAGGATAAGTAAACTATTCCGATCAGTGCTTTGTTGGGTTTTCCTGTCACATCTATATTATAAACAAATTATTTCTGAATGAGGAAAATATCATCATCATAACTTCTTGTTTTGTTTACCATTCGTTGTTATTTCATTTGCATATGCAAACCCACGAAGGGTTTTTATATAAATAGGTTTATACCATTATTCAAAAAATGGTAGGGGACTGAACTAGTTCTATAAAAGTCGTATTATTTAAACTAGGTTGCTTTTTCAAAAATAGAATCAATTCCATTGCCATTACAATTTATTCCTCAGAAAAGCCACACGTTTTGTCTCGATGACACTAGCTAAAGGATAATAAACAACTGTGATGAATCTTAATTACACAGAAGATGACTGGACACTGTATTCATTTGACAAACGCAATATATTGTTCTAAAAGCTCAGCTTATCTACGGAGCACGTTATACGGCGTCGTGCATGCGGACCCTGTTCAACGACGAACAAATTGGCAATTTGACAAAAATGCAACGAACCGACTCGTACAATGTACACACTTACATATGTACAGATAGTAAATCAGAGCGCACGCTGCGCTCGATGATTGAATAACATCGAACTGGACTAGTTCATTGGACTCATTCTATTCGACAAGCTCTCCTGATTTGTCATTACATCAATCGACACAGCGCTATCTATGCAACCGATACATGTCATTCAATGAAAAACTCTCAACTTTGTCATCTCGTAACAAAAAGCAGAAGCTACAGAATCTGCGAAGGCGTATGAAGCAACCGTTTGGACTGTACAAATAAAACTTAGAACGAATATTAGAAGTGGGCAGATATAAGCGGTATTTGCTTGTGACCTTCTGTTGATGCTCACTATGGACGAAGTCGAACGGTTATTATCCTATTCGAGTGCCTCGTAATACATTCTACTTCATTTACACTTAACAAACATGTTTTCGTGCAGACCATCTCAAACATTTTGCTTAGAGGTTTGCACCAAACAATACATCGTCAACGGAACATATTTTACAAGGCTTCATAGAACAGAGCAGCTGATGTCACTGTGTACTTGAACCACGAAATAATCGCGATATTTACACAAATAACACCGGCTAACCTGCGCACATACGCTTAGCTAACCTCGCGCTCACAGCCCGTGTCCGCTGCGTCTGTGACGCGACAACAAACGTCAAGCAGCGTACAAATAATTACTGTTTGCTTTGCTCCTGCCCCTGGGTTTAGTTCTCGCTTGGCTGATCTTTACCCTCTCGTCGCTTTATTATGTGTACAAAAAAGAGTCAGCAGCGTGCTAAATAAAACATACAACCGTATTCTAGAAAACATCAGCTTCATCTCACCTGTGCTCTATTAATGACATCGTGTGGTCCCCGCCAAGTGGTGGCTGCTGGAGATTTCCTTTTGGCTAGCTCAAGTGTAGCTTCACTTGGGCATCGTTCAAACATAAGCACACGTTCTGCAACTGAGCCACGAGTGAGGAACGGGCGCACCGGTGTCACTCCTCCCGCTGCGGAGGCGGGCTCGCCGGCGCCAGCGCTGGACGCGCGCCGAGCTCGCGCCTCGAACTTAGAGCGTGCTTCTGTGACATGGGAGCCCAGAGACGCTCGACGCTCGCCACTGGCGCCGGCAGCCGGCTTCCTACTCGCTCCAGTTTCGAGCCTGTCCTGGTATCTACTTTTGGCGTAGTCCACCAGTGACAACGGCGGCACCACGTCCGGCCTCTCTGCTGTGCGCTCGGCCACCACACCACCGGTGCGCAGTGCTCGCAGCAGGCGCTCCTCCTCACGGGCGACCTCCAGCCGCATGGCAGCGGGGTCAGCCCGTCTGGCGCCTGCGCCTGCTCCTGTTGTGCCATTCCGCTCCGGCACCAAGTCCGGAGGGAGCATCACCTCTATGGTCTCTCCTTCGGGCTCGAAACTTTCGCGGCGTGTATCGGGTCTCTGTTCTCTTCGGACGTCTGGTCTTTGTTCCCTAGCCGCGTCCGGGCGATGAACCTGTCTAATATCGGGTCTCTGTTTTATTTCGGGTTTAGGTTCCGGCCTAGGTTTAGTCCTCAGACTCTCTGCCAATTTGAGGCCAGGCGTGGGTCTGCACGATAATATTTCCGTGGGTGCGAGGCCACGCGCCTTCCAAGTTTGATATATGGCTTCGGCATGGTCTGAAATCTGTTTAGCGATGGCAGCTATGTCCTCCTCACCCGTGTCTATCTCGCGGCGGGCCGTGGCCGCCATGACCGAGCCGCTCACAGCCTGCGAGCTAGGCAGAGGTGTTGGTACGTACCGCACCGGTAGCTCTAGGGCCGCTCCGCTAGCCCCATTTACACTCACAGCTCACAGAAACACCACAGGATGTGCACATATAAAACGAAATCACTAAAAAGAACAGCACTGCGGCAAGTCGCGGTGCAGCACTGGGAACAGCTGTAGAGCGCGCGTCCAACAATAAACAAAGGCGACGATTGCGAGCGTGGTGCGCGGCGCACACGAGCGGCCGGCGGAGACAACGCGCGCGGACTGCGGCGCGGCGCCAGCCCGCGCCCGCCGCCGCCGCCTCCCCGCCTCCTGGTTCCCGTCCCATCCCACGGCCTCCTTGCTCATTCACTGACACTAATCATTAGGCATGCCGTTTTCAGCTTACAATAGACAGCTTTCCTGAAACCGGAAGTAGTTAAATGATCAACCAAGAACATCTTAGTTTTTAAGTTTCTCGGGAAACCTCTAGATTACCAAACCGTTCGACGACCGCTCTGAAAGGGTCAAAGCGATGATAGCTTTAGTTTTTGTCCTTTTACAAATTCCGGCCTTGGGTTCGGTTGAATTGGGCAGAATCAAGTGGAATGCATTTGGTTATTTAGCTGCAGGGCGATGACAAGGACAATACCATCAGTCCGCATAGAATAAACGATTCCAGACGGTAATGATCATGAAAATAATCTATGGTTACAATTTGGCGGGCTGAAATGCTCTTATTCATTAATACTATGATGAAGAAGAGTATTACACAATTTTTATAGAAAAAAAATCAGAAAAAAGCTTTTACACCATAAAGCTTTTTAGACAGCTTTTATAAGAATTAACTAGATCTATTTCGATCGTCTATAGGACGTTCTATTTAATCATAGTTTTTTTAGCACAACATCGCAACGTGCGACTGTGCGGTATGCGTCACAATGCCAGTGATGTCTTATCTGTGACGGTTGAGTCTGTGGCGTCGCCGCGCGTCGGGCGATGCGTCGCGCACGCGCGTCGCGACACAAATAGCACGCGCCGTGTATTTATTTACACACTCCCTACTTTTTTATTTTTTTTATCATTCTACGAAGCAACGACACTGCACCCGGCCTGCCTAAGAATACAGATCGGATATTCAACACGATACTAATTTTATTAGTTTTAAATATAAACAATGAAATCATTGTTTCAGAAAATGCGAACGGCTGGAACTATTTATTTACAAATGGAAATAGAATGGGTTGATATCTTAATCGAGGCAGCCAGTGCTTTCGCTCGCGATGCTTTCTCGAGCGTTTTGTGATAAATATCAATAAATATAATAATTTACATTTTAAAGAAGGCTAGCTCTAATGTATTCCTTGACATAGTCAAGCGTTTTGTGGAGGCGGCCCTTAGCTAGATAGAACGACGACATTAAATTATGGCTGGACCAGACTGAATGCGGAAGAAGGAAGACATGGTATTGTGGACTGCGATAGTTTGAATTGATTAACTGATTGATATAATGATAAACTTACCCACAAAATTAAAATAAGATCATATTCTGACTCTATCGAAGTATTGGTTCCTATAGAGTTAACAAGAATTAGATACTTTTTAACCGACTTCTAAAACAGGAGGAGGTTGTGTTTTCCACAAGCACATTTATTTTCGTGCATGTTGCATGTTTACCGATTACTCCGTAATTACTGGTCCAATTTGGGTGATTATTTTTTCATTTGTTAAAGGAAGCCCGCGCCGTGGTCCTATAATACTATTTTTGCAATGTCGTCAACATAGTCAAATAATGGTTTCTTAATAACTTCTAGTTACAATGTAAAATTGTTTCCTGAGGTATTACTTACTCATAACAAAAAGGGCATAACATAAAAAAAAATTGAAAAGGAACTAAAAAAGTCCACAGTATTTTGGACTTTAGTGATTTTTTGGAAGTCGAAATAAGTTTTGTCGTAATGACAAAACTTTTTTCAGCAATATTTTTCATAACAAGATTCAGACGGAATACGGAATCCAGGCAGACTAATGGATACGAATTTAGACATAAAATGTTCATCTAAAAAGCACAAGACGATACTAAAGCCTTCGTCTCCATCAAGTTTTTCTGTTGGCGTCTGAAATCCTTTGATAAATCTTGATAATAAGTCACTGGACGAAGATAAAAGAGACAACGTTTCGGCGTCGCCTCGCTTATTTGTATCATCTCGGTTTAGAACACCCTCAAGTCGAATTTTCTTGGACTTGGATAATTAGAAGTTTTGCAAACTTGAGCTAAGCTTTTGTTTGTGTTTTGTTAAGTCTTTTCAATTAAAATGTGGTTATAGAGTATAATGCTGATTAAGGCTGGCAGTAGAAGGAATGGGGAGGTTTTTGTGGGGTATTATTTCCGTTCGCGGCCCAAGGCTGAATATTGATTATAAAGTAAGGCAAATTGGTTGTTATACTTAACCCAGAACAACATTGCAGGTACGTACTTACCTATAGTTTTTTTTTTAAGTTTATCAGTTTGTTGCGAAGGGTGGGCGATTTGGGGGACTGTCTCTTGTAATTTTGACGTTCAAAAAGTGCTGATTATCAGCCTAATTTGAATAAATCACTTTTGATTAGATTTTTATAATCTAGGAATTGGAACTCTTTGTAGTCAGTACCTGAATATTTTTTTTTAATCACGAGTTATATAATTTCAACTACTAACAGAAAAAAATATTTAGAATTTCTATTCTGGCTTTACAGATTCAGTTTCTATAAGGAACGCCATGAACATAGCCGATGCCTCTTGATCTGCACGAAGAGCAATGATCGGCTTGACCGACTAGTCGGTCAGTCGGCTAGTCGGCCAAAGTCATAGTCGGCCATATCTATTAGCTAGTTTACCGAGGAGCATCAGCCTTGCAATTGTAAAACAGTTTGTGCGGAGGGAAATTGTTACTAGTAATAGATAATAAGTTAAATAGGCAAGTTAAAAAAAAAATATATAATTGTAAATGTGTTTGTATTGTAACTGTGATTGGTTTTTATTTCTAAAAAACAATCATAATTACAAATAATTAGATTTTTGCACGTACAAAACAATCTATTCGAAGCTCAACTACAAAATCGGAACACAAACACTTTAAATTAAAACGTGGATTTACCGAAACATCACGGTTCTGAGTACTGCGGCCATTCGATACGGTTCTTAATAAGATTAACTCAATGTAACCACAACTTGCATCTACTTGAATTATGTAAGTTCATGTAACGAGCTCGTGCTATACTTGGCTGCTTTCGTCAGCTATTTATAGACAAAAAACACGCTAAAACGCTATTAGTAACGTAAATATTCACGCTCATGATGAACTAGATACTGAAATTAATTCCGGATTGCTTCACCTAGACTAGTAGACTATATTTTCGGAAATATGAATGCAGTTTTTAACAGTAACTATTATTAAACCTTCAAGGGCAGTTACTGCTGTAATCACCGGAAGAAAAAATTCAGTTAAATTGAAATCTACGTTACCACCACAACACCAAGGTACAGTTTTGAGAAAAAACGAAGGAAGAAGTAGTAGTGCGTTGTCATTGTTGCCAACCTAAGAATGTTAGTGGAAAATTACCTACTGTCTTACCTACTAATAATTTACCTACTGACTACTCTTCAAACTGAAATAATTAAAAAAGCAAGCTTCTTCGAAGCATAGAAATCGGGATGATTTAGTAACACAACCTTAACACTGACTGTGTTTGGGGGTACAGACAGTATCTTTATTCTGCAAGCATTTGACGACAATGTATTTATTTATTTTACTATTTATGTACACACAGTAGACAACACAGAAAAAAAGACATAACATACTAGAGTACAAAGGTACTCCTTATTTCATTTGAAATTTCTGCCAGCATACCTGCGAAAGGAGAAATGAAAAAGAAATGTAGACGATAGTGTGTGAGAGAAGGAAGAGAAAAATGTTTTATTGTGCCTTACCTTCCCTATGTATTGGAATCTACTCTAGTTTATTTAGTAAAGCAGGACTACAGTTAATTATTGAACCAGAGGAAAACAACAAAGTAGAGATGACACAATTTCTATCTACATAACTACCGAATAAGGTAGTGTAAGGTAGAGCCGAGGAATAAAATAACACTCGATTATACCAAGCAGAGCCGGAGTGGGAGCAATATGTGGGCCGCGGGCCATTTGATGCCTTGATGGAGACATAACATTTCTAAGCGCTAGGGCTAACGTTCCAGCCCGTAGGGTTTCAACAACAATGATGCGACCACTATCATTAACACTGAAAACAGAATGTATTTTTTTTTTTTGAGTTCCCGATATTAAACAAGACAAATGGTAAACAAGGTAATTATCCCGTTTTCGGTCACTAACACTATCATTAACAGTGATAGTGTTATTGACCATATTAGTTTAAATATGATGAAACCCTTTTTTAGGGTCTTCGAAGCCTGGTCGTTGCTCATTTTAGGTAAGTCTTGGTACTACTGGAAAATTTTCCTTATCACGCTTGAACTGATTTCGATGTTCACAAAGACCAAATCATGACCTGGGTTACAAAACAGGACACTCGTTCCCCTAAGATAATTTACAACATCCATGCGGGCGAAGCCGCAGTCAGAAGCTAATTGCAGTATAAAGTAGCCCAATTGTGGGAAAATATCACGTAGGTCCAAAAGTTTCCGACCTTATATTCGATTAGTACGAGATACAAAAATCAAAAAATCAAAATCAAAAGTCATTTATTCAAATTAGGCTGATAATCAGCACTTTTTGAACGTCAAAATTACAAGAGACAGTCCCCCAAAACGCCAGCCCTAGTGTTTAAGCTGGGAAGAAGTGGCGGAACAAACTTCCCAGCAACACATCTGTCTGTTAATTTAGAAGAACCAGATTCTACACAATAGTGTTCAAGTTTAAAGAATCCATTACATCAAATTCATGTCACATGTCAGCTAGCACACACTAATAATAAAATAAAGATTTGACGTATTTTGACGTAGCTACCCGACCAAAACCAGCCGTACCAGCCTGGCAACGCAGGATCGAGTGCCGTATCGACGAGGCCAGGGTACTCATTGGCAAACTATACTGCTTCAGGGAGGGCAATACACGCCCTCGTGTGATGCGCTTTGTGAGGCGGGCATTCTTGGGGACAGGAATCAGCCCTCAAGAATACATGTCCCGAGTCACAGAGCGCATCGACTTCCTGAAGCAGAAAGTTTATGCATGGGCGAACCGTATTCGGCGGTATAAGAAGCGTGTTGATCGGTACTCGCAGAATCGCATGTTCCAGAGTGATGAGAGGTGGGTATACAGAACTTGGGAGCGACCCGAACAAAGTGTGACGGACGTGTGCCGCCCAGATGATGCTGCCACGAGTTCATTCTGGCGCAGCATCTGGTCGATGCCTGTCTGTCATACGGAGGCTGACTGGATGCGAGATGTCGAGCGAGTGTGTGAATCCATCCCAGAAATGGAAGAAATTTTAATAACACCGTTAGATGTTGCCAGAGCAGTTCGTCCGTTACCGAACTGGAAATCTCCGGGACCGGACGGACTGCACAACTTCTGGCTCAAATGGCTAAGTAGTTCACACACTCGCCTGGCATCTCAATTCCAATCATGCTTAGAGTCTGGGTCGCTACCAGAGTTTGTTACAACGGGTGTTACCCACCTGCTTCATAAGTCAGGTAGTCCTGCGGAACCCAAGAATTATAGACCGATCACGTGTTTATCGACGGTCTATAAACTTCTTACATCCATTTTGAGAGAGAAAATTAACAAACACATTGACAGTAATTCTATTATGTCGGCCTCTCAGAATGGATGTAGGAACGGGTCCCGTGGTACTAAGGAGCTACTCCTCATCGACATGGCCATTAGCCAACAGGTTCGTCGATCCCGCAAGGATCTGTCGACATGTTGGATAGATTACAAGAAGGCCTACGACTCTATGCCACATACATGGCTCATGAGGGTGCTGGAGTTGTACAAGATTGATGCAACTCTACGCACCTTTCTTGCGTCGTGTATGGGGCAATGGAGGACGGTCCTTCGATATCCAGGATGTCGACAGATCCAGGGGAACGATGAGCCTGTATGGATTAAACGGGGAATATTTCAGGGCGACAGTTTGAGTCCTCTTTGGTTCTGTCTGGCCCTGAATCCCCTAAGCACATTGCTGGAGGATTCAGGTCTAGGCTACCGGTTGAGGAGAGGTGGTCAGGTCATATCTCACCTTCTTTACATGGATGATCTGAAACTCTTTGCCCCTAACAAATTGCATCTGATGAAGCTACTAAAAGTAACTGAAACTTTTAGTAGCGCCATCAGAATGGAATTTGGTGTGGACAAATGTGCAGTCATGTATGTAAAGCGAGGAGAGATTATGGAATCCGAGGGAATCCAACTCTCGGATTCCATACACCTCAGATCTCTCTCCTCATCCGAAAGTTATAAGTATTTGGGTATGTCGGAAGCGTTAGGCATTAATGTAGCTGACATGAAGCAATCGTTGAGGGAGCGCTTCTTTGGTCGCCTGAAGAAGGTACTAAATAGCCTTCTTTCGGGCGGGAACAAGGTGCGCGCCTTCAACGGTTGGGTCATGCCGGTTTTAATGTACTCTTTCGGCATACTCAAATGGACTCAGACCGAACTGGACGCCCTGGATAGGAGAGTTCGTACATTGCTGACCGCAAACCGGATGCATCACCCACGATCATCGGTGATGAGACTGTACATCCCGCGGAAGTGCGGGGGTCGAGGCTTTTTAAACGCGAAGACCCTCCACAACCGCGAGGTGTGCAGCCTCAGAGAATATTTTTTGAAAACCGAGGTGGGTATGCACCGAGATGTGGTCGCAGTGGACAAGGGACTCACCCCGCTGTCCATGGCTAAAGAGAACTGGCGCAAACCTGTCGTACTTACTACCGATGACCGCAAGGAAGTATGGCAAGGCAAGGTGCTTCACGGTCGCTTCTACCAGGCTCTTCATGGGCCCGACGTAGATTTTCTAGCGTCCGTGTCCTGGCTACGATTCAGCGACCTCTTTGGGGAAACTGAGGGTTTTGTCTGTGCGATTATGGACGAAGTTATGCTGACGAACAACTACCGGAAACATATTATGAAGGACGGGACGGTGGACGTGTGTCGGGCATGCCATCGTCCGGGTGAGTCCATCAGACATATTATTTCTGGTTGTTCTCGTCTGGCTAACGGCGAGTACTTGCACAGGCACAACCAAGTAGCCAGGATTATTCACCAGCAACTTGCCTTGAAATATGAACTTGTGGAATCTGAGGTACCGTACTACAAGTATGTGCCCGACCCAGTTCTCGAAAAAGACCATGTCACGCTGTACTGGGATCGGCCTATCATTACTGACAGGACTATTGTTGCCAATAAGCCTGACATAGTGGTGATAGACCGATCAGCGCGCCGCGTAATGATAGTCGATGTTACCATCCCGCATGACGAAAACCTCGTGAAAGCTGAGAAAGAGAAACAGATAAAATATCTCGACTTGGCTCACGAGGTTGTCGATATGTGGAATGTGGACTCGGCTATCATTGTGCCGATTGTCGTAACGGCCAATGGCCTTATGGCCAAGAGCCTCGACGAACATCTGTCGAAGCTCTCACTTGGCAGTTGGATCAAGAGCCAGATTCAGAAGGCAGTACTCCTCGATACGGCCCGCATTGTGAGGAGGTTCCTGTCTCTGCAGCCCTAACCACCGGTAGCTTGGACCCTGCTCCTGACACCGGCGGAAATACCTATTTTTTATATTTTTAAATGTTTTTTTTTCTTTGTTTTTTTAAGAAATATTTAAAAATGTAATAAGTAAGATGTCAAAATGAATAAAGGAAATAAAGAAAAACTCAAGAATAAATAAACACATGGGCGTGCCCGCTTACCTACGTGAACATACAGACGAAAAAAATTAAATAAAAAATTAAGTAAAATAAAAAAAGGGAAATTAAAAAATAAAGTACAAAATCTATGCATGAAGTTATATAACATATCAGTAAGCTAATTTGGAGAAAGAACATAAACATTGTCTTGATACAAAACTATCATATCATATTAAATTACTGAACGTTACCTACTATGAAAAGTGTATTGAAACAAAGGCAGATTACAAACATACTCGTACAAACTTTTCATGTAT
The DNA here is from genome assembly GCA_949152445.1 of Cerastis rubricosa. Classification (NCBI taxonomy): domain Eukaryota; kingdom Metazoa; phylum Arthropoda; class Insecta; order Lepidoptera; family Noctuidae; genus Cerastis; species Cerastis rubricosa. The sequence continues at coordinate 9,871,160 of OX424526.1, read as the reverse complement.
CATTTCTGCCTTTAATGGTATAAAAGCCGCGGCTTTAAATAGTCTGTAATGGTATTATTTTTGTACACAACATGTCGACGCGGTAAACGACTAGATTTCTAAAAACAAGGTACCTACTCTAATATTGTTACGGATGACTCTGCCATAACTTATATGGCGAGAGGAAAGTGAAACCGAATGCAAATGAGCGCCGCGAGAGTGACACGCGGCCGCAACTAAATGCAGACTCAGCTATGTTAAATATACATAATATTTTGGTACCAACAAAGAGATTTAAAACATACTTTATACAGACAGGACAGCGCAAAATTAAAATCTCCTTGAGAGAGAGCCTTGTGGTTCTGGTCAGTACACCTTTAATTTAGTATTTACGCTTTTGTTCCAGATGTCACTATTATAGTCAAAATATGATACCATGAGAAATGGGATCATAATGTTCTTCTGATTATAAGTACAAGATACTCTCACTTTATGAAGTCAAGTATTATGCAGGTATCTAAATCAAACATAAGAAAAAATATTGCTGGCTAACGACAATTTTTTGGGGTGAAAAATCAGTTCAATCTGTTTACGCCAGTCTGTGCTGTACCAAATCACAGTAAGGATACTAAATCCTTAAGGAATTTGTCGACTATTCAGAATCATCATTGGTTTTTGCCAATATTGAAACAACGAATATTTAGGCTCTCACTCTGGCTAGATCTTAAATGCCGTAGTAACCTATTGAGTCACACGCACGATCTGCCCTATAATAAAGTTTAGGCATCGCTATTAAAAGAACAATAACATTATTAACCCTGCCATCATTGCGAAAGCGTACACCAAGGCATTGTTTTCACAATTTTTATTCAAAATTACCACAGCTCTACGCGTATTTAGAATTCTTTACGATATCCGGACATTCTATTAAATCCTTATATTCTTAAATCCATTCTATTAAATCCTTATATTCTTAAATCCATTCTATTAAATCCTTATATTCTTAAATCCATTCTATTAAATCCTTATATTCTTAAATCTATTCTATTAAATCCTTATAATCCTTTAATTTTCATAATTCAATTTATTTTCACACACTATTTTCCAAATGTTTACCCACAGCGCCCTCCTGACAATGTCAAATCATGCTGCACTTTAAATCGTCAGCAAATGCAAGTAACACTTTATAAATCCTGGCCCAAAGCAACCCGCAAAGTTCCTCCTAACAAGTGTAAAAACAAAGCAAGTTTTATGTAGAGAAAACGGAGGGAAACTTAAAATAATACTATTAGCTACTACGTTAATGAAATATCAAGTGGCACCACGACCGACCACCCTTGCGGGGTGCGGCGACCATTGACCTCAGGTGAGCGAAGTGGAGTCACGTTAACTAAATCAGGTGGGATACTTAGGTCGGCGTTCTTTTATTTTAAAACTAGCTGCCCGGACAGACTTCGTTCTGTCAAAAGCTTTTTGGTTTTTTCAAAACCTTCCGTTTAAGAAACATACAAAAAAATAAATTAGCCGAATTGGTCCAGCCATTCTTGATTTATGCTCTTACCAATATTCATTTTTATTTATATAGAAGATTATACTACTTTACATTATTTTTTCCTAGTGACTGTTTTAAGTTGTGCAAGTGTACGAGATGTGTTTGGAAAACATGATCTTGACTACCTTTGGTCATTGGATTCGCCCGCGCCCGCGTAGTGGTTGGTAATAATCTCGCAAAACCGTTCTACCGGGATTAAAAATATCCTATAGCCTAATCCAGTATGCAAAGGTAATAGACACCTGTACTTCATTTTAATATTGAGAAGTTCGTGGCTAAAATAATAACAGCCGCCCAGGTCGATCTTTAAGATTAAGCCGTGCTTGCCGAGGTTGGTCTGTGGATGGGTGACCATAATTACCTATCAAGTTTCCTCCGTGCGCGTGCCTCGGAAAGCACGTTAATCCGTTGGTCCCGGCTGTCATTTGTAGATATTTGACAGTCGTTACGAGTAGTCAGAAACTAAAAGTCTGACATCCAGTCTTACCAAGGGGTATCGTATTACCCAGTTACTGGGTTGTGCAGGTCAGATAGTGTAAAATACTGGTACTCAGCTGCATCCCGTTAGACTGGAAGCCGACCCCAAGATAGTTTGGGAAAAGGCTAGGCAGATGATGACTTCATTTTAATATTGATGTGAATAGCGCCAAAAACACCATGAAAAACAGTTTGTTGCAACATGTTAGCTATAGAAGGGCTGAATTTGGAAGTGCCAAATGTTGGCCTAACGGGAACTTCTTTGGATAACTTTGATTTTTTATTCTAGTGTCTGAGGTTGGTCTGTGGATGGGTGACCATAATTACCTATCGAGTTTCCTCCGTGCCTCGGAAAGCACGTTAAGCCGTTGGTCCCGGCTGTCATTTGTAGATCTTTGATAGTCGTTACGAGTAGTCAGAAGCTAAAAGTCTGACATCCAGTCTTACCAAGGGGTATCGTATTACCCAGTTACTGGGTTGTGGAGGTCAGATAGGCAGTCGCTTCATGTAAAATACTGGTACTCAGCTGCATCTGGTTAGACTGGAAGCCGACCCCAAGATAGTTTGGGAAAAGGCTAGGCAGATGATGATGTCCTTCAAAAGTATTTTTACCAACATAGTATGAACCACACTTCTAGTTTTTATTAACATCAAATATCTTGTTAAGCCAAAATTACAATCGTTATTTTCGAAAACTTTGGCACAGGGCCCTCACAGGGGCCTAATTACTTTGTTGATTTGCTTGTGTATCATTCACGATCGATTACAGCAGGACAACAGCTAACCCACCACAACAGTCAATCACTTACCTACTGAAGAACGCCAGTCTCTGGAGGCAGGGAAACCCAGTCCCCTGTGGATTAGCAGGCGCCGGCATTCTGTTATGATGTCCTTAATGATTTTATAGGTACTGTTACTTTGATAAAATAGGTTTGTAGTTTCTGTGAATAAATTATGAAAGCCAAACCAACAAGTGTCCACGTTCCTAATAACAACAAATTATTTTAAAAGACCAGTATCTACGTTCTTAAAAACCATAAATTGTGCTGAAAGACAAGTATTCAAGTTCATAAAAACAACAGTCCTGTATTGCCAGTTATTAACACATGGAATGTTTTCGTTTGAGTTTGAATTTTTTTGTACCTTTAGTGCTGCTTTTTCATTTGCTAGATCAATTTTCGACAAGAGAGTAAATATTTCGGTTTGACAGTTTCGTGGAGAAAATATGAAAAACTGTTATATTATTCTCAAGATAAAAGATATCTGATCATTAAAAAAAAACACTCCTTTTAAACTTATTAGTAGACTTTTACTAATTTTTATAATATAGCAACTAATGAAATCACAATCTCCAAGTTAAAATTTACAATACAATGCTTTTCAAAATTAATCAATGTAAAAAAAACAATCGAAGTATTTAAAAATAACTTGGGAAAATACTAAAATAAATAATGGCAACTCCCAGCTATAGTGTCAGATCTGAACTAAGAGAAATGTCGCGGTATTTTCAAAAATAATATGAATTTTTACTAAAATTTTATCATACAAAACTAAGTAAAACTTTTTTTTATATTAAATGCTAACCTAGGGAACGATATTTTGGATGCTGTTTAAAATATAAGGATCTGTTTAAAGAAATTGAGAGCAAAATTGTCTACAAAATCAGCAGTGTGTTTACAAAACCCAGTGCTACAAGTTACTAAAGTTCTATGGCTCCTGATATTTTATGAAGATTGGTAGGATGAAATTCCTTGCGTGTGTTAGATAATGAACGTAGAAGAAGCTAGAATCCCTATTATTGATGCAGACTGGTCCATCGAGATATTTTTGTTCTCAAACGGTCAGCAATTTTCCCCTCCAAGAAAGTATAACCTACGAGCTGACGAGCTGGAGTCGTGGGAAGCCACACTAAACCATTTGGCTAGATCACATTATGGGCTTGAGTAAGCTATTATTACGTTGTTATTTTTGACCTTACTAGCTGACCCCACAGAATTTGTCTATCAACAGTCTCATTAAAAACAGCACCTTCTCGAAATATTCTTCTTTAAAAGCTCTTTCCGTGCAACTTTTATAATTTTTCTCTCCCTAGATAATACAACAACATTTAGTAAAACCTAATAATTTAGCTCTGTCGTTCCCAAATGATGCGTTTCCCAACGGATACCATTTAATGTTTATTTGTTTCTATCGGTTTTCCATAAATATTTTATCATGATGAAAAAATTGCAGATGTCCTAAAATAAGTTTGTTCACTACTTATGGACAACTGGTGGAAGGTCCCCTGGACCTCCAAGGCGGCCACGCGTATGTGGCCGTCGCAGACTCAGACAGATACGTTGATGCTGGCTATCAGAAGTATCTGATAAGAGCTTCCAGGTAAACACTCTTCATCCTCTTCACTCTTAAACGATTTTTTTAATTTGTAAAAAAGACCCATTATGTACTTTTACACATTCTTTACATAAAACTAAGTATTGAGCAAAAATTATTTCTGGGAAATAACTTTTCTTTTTTGGTGTGAAAAGCAATGCGCAATGTATCGCACATAAAACTTTTAAAATTAGAAACATAATTATAGAAATTTGACCTACACCTGATATAGTACTTCCAAAAAAAATATCACAATATTTAACTGGAGGAACAAGAAAATCATCGTTGCTTATTAGGTACTTGATACAGCCGAGCGTAATTGAGGGTCATTAAGTACCTAAATTACTTTCATAATTAATGAAAAACTATATTATAACGAATATTTTAAGGTCCTGGGAAAAGCGACAGGCAAGAAAGAAAGTTGCAGGTACAAATATTGTAACGGTGTTATTGTAGTATTGTAGAACAGACCCACAGTTTTATGCCTTTAGACCTGCCCCCGTATTCACAAACGCTCGGATTCGATTTCGATTCGATAAGTCGTATGTCTATCTTGTTTTGGCATTACGAAAGCGAGCGAGATAGACATACGACTTTTCGATTCAAAATCGAATCCGAGCGTTTGTGAATACGGGGGCTAGTTTCTAAAAATAATATCAACACAAGAAAAATATAACAAATAAAGTTATGTGATTATTTGAATGAATTATCAACAGTAAATCGCATTACATTACTTTACTTGACTTACATTTAATTTTGACGTGGTAGAACCCGTCGTGTCATGTCGCGTTTCGCTTCTTTGTTTATGAATCGTCCTGCATTTAAACCAATAAAAGAATGGAACATTTTTCTGACACTCTGCCCTCTAAAATATAATTGCACTATTGTAATTATTGTCCCATTTTACTTGGGTTCTTCCAATCTCCTTTCTCTTGCATACCATTCCTCACACAATCTATGCATCTTTCCTTTGACCTTCTTCTTCCTCCCCATCCATCATCATTAATATCCATCACTCTTTTAGTCGCATGAGATCCATCTCTCCTGGACACTTTCAATCTTCCTCTAGTATACTCGTACTCATACTGTCTTTACTTAATTCGTTCTTGTCACTCCACTCATAGTGACGTAGATCTATATTTACAATTACGCTAATATGTTTAACTTTTTAGAATGTGAACCCGACGACCCATGTTGCTTATGCCCCGAAAAAGAATGTAAGTTTTTTTTAAATACGTTTCACTTAACAGGAAGAACAATATTGCAAGAGATGTCGAAAGATTTAGTTTGTTCCCAAGTTCGTGTTTAGGGCTTGGCCGTAGTTCAAGATCCCAGGTCCAGTAATTTTTCCCGAGCTTTAAATCGGCTGGTGTAAATTTTCGTCATCGGGGAATGTTGATTATTAATGTTTATATATTATCTATATTCTAAACAACATATTATCATACAAAAATCAGCACTCCGATTGAAAAAAAAGTTTAAGTAGAATTTTACGTAACTTTAGCACCTCAAATCTGAAAATATACTGTCGGCTCAAGCTAGCAGATAATGCATACGTTCACAGTACTAACATACTTAACACTACTCGATCCTAAACATTTTTTTAATCAGAAAAGCGGCCCTAGGATATTGCTGTTACATCATACTGCCACTGAATGTTTATTATTTTATTTTAGGGTGTTGTGATCCCCAAACGTGTTGCGTATGCCCTGAAATAGAAGGTAACTAAAGCGAGAATAAAATTATTAATTAATATATTTACATACATAAAGCACTTAGTTTGTTTTTCAAGCTAGTCTGTCCAAACTCCATCACTGTTTCAGATTCATATTCTCAGTACCCGGTATTACCTGCTAGTGGACATCTGGAGTTGAGGCCAGCCGGTGGGCACTACATGAGCTCTGTACGTGTTATTTCAATACACCTCGTAATTATATTTTGAAGCAAAAAGAAAAATGTTTGTTTCTAGAATCATAATCATTTCTTTGCCACCATCCGAATTTATTTGGTGTCGACGCAGCATGTTTTCTTCTTCCATTCTTGATACTTCTTATAACTCGCCACCACCGTCAGCAGTCACATGTCGTGGCTACAATATTATAATGTTATTAATTACTAAAATATGTAGCGCGTCATCATCATCGTTCCACCGAAAGACATGTACTGCTAGATATAGGCCTCCTTATAGCACAACCTTTTTTAAGTTAATGCCAGTTTTTGTAAGATGTATCATTTTACAGGCACCTATAAAACCAGTCGCAACCGATGATCATAATGGACCCAGATCAGGAAGAATTAATTTTACTGCAGGTGAAAATGAAGTTAGGTCGGCTGATTACGGAACTAGCCCGGCTGAATATTTAGGTTATTCGTCCGTACCAGCTCCAGCTGAACCGGATCAATATAAGGCTAGATTGAGTGGTAATGGGGCAAATTCGGCTGAACAAGCACCTAAATTGGGTGAAACCAGACCTAGACCGGTTGAATATAGAGCTAGATCAGACCAATCTGGAACTAAACTAGATGAAAATACAGGTAGACCCGGTAAATATGAAGCTAAACTGAGTGACCCTGCAGCTAGATTTAATAAAAATAAAGCTGAGCCGGGTGAATATGGAGCTAAACTGAATGATCATAGATCTAGACTTAGTCAAAATGGAGAAAGACCGGTTGAATATGTAGCTACATTGACTGAAAATGAACCTAGGTTGAGTAATGAATCCGCGAAATCTGGTGCATATGGAGCAAAACCAGGTGAAAATGTGCCTAGACAAGCAGATTATGAAACCAGATCAAGTTGGAATGGAGCTAGGCCAAATGAAAGTGGAGCTAAACCTGGTGAATATGGATCTAGACCAGGTGAAAATGTACCTAGATCAGCAGATTATGAAACTAGACCAGATCGTAATGGAACTAGGTCGGAAGAAAATGGAGCTAAACCTGGTGAATATGGAGCTACACCTGGTGAAAATGTGTCTAAACCAACGGATAATGAAACTAGACTGAGTCGAAATGGTGCTTGGTTGGATGAAAGCGCAGCTAAACCTGGTGAACATAGATCTAGACCAGGTGAAAATGTGCCTAGACCAGCCGATATTGAAACTAGACTGAGTCGAAATGGAACTAGGTCAGATGAATATGGAGTTAGGCCAGGTGAAAACGTGTCTAGACCAACGGATTATGATACTAGACCGAATCGAAATGGAGCTAGGTCAGATGAAAGTGGAGCTAAACCTGGTGAATATGGAGTTAGCCCTGGTGAAAATGTGTCTAGACCAACGGATTATGAAACTAGACTGAGTCGAAATGGTGCTAGGTCGGATGAAAGTGGAGCTAAATTTGGTGAATATGGAGCTAGGCCTGTTGAAAATGTGCCTAGACCAATGGATTATGAAACTAGACCGAACCGAAATGGAGCCAGGTCAGATGGAAGAGGAACTAAAGCTGGTGAAAATGGATCTAGACCAGGTGAAAATGTGCCTAGACCAGCCGATTATGATACTAGACAGGATCGAAATGGAGCTAGGTCGGATGAAAGTGGAGCTAAACCTGGTGAAAATGGAGCTGGGTCTCGTGAAAATGTGTCTAGACCAACGGATAATGAAACTAGACTGAGTCGAAATGGAGCTAGGTCAGATGAAAGTGGAGCTAAACTTGATGAATATGGAGCTAGACGTGGTGAAAATATGACTCGAGCAACGGATTATGAAACTAGACCGAGTCGAAATGGTGCTAGGTCGGATGAAAGTGGAGCTAAACCTGGTGAATATGGATCTAGACCAGGTGAAAATGTGTCCAGACCAACAGATTATGAAACTAGACCGAACCGAAATGGAGCTAGGTCAGATGAAAGTGGAGCTAAACCTGGTGAAAATGGAGCTGGGTCTAGTCAACATGTGTCTAGACCAACGGATAATGAAACTAGACTGAGTCGAAATGGAGCTAAGCCAGATGAAAGTGTAGCTAAACCTGATAAATATAGAGCTAGACCTGGTGAAAATATGCCTAGATTAACGGATTATGGCACTAGACTGAGTCGAAATGGAGCTAGGTCAGATGAAATTGGAGCTAAACCTGGTGAATATGGAGTTAGGCCAGGTGGAAACGTGTCTAGACCAACGGATTATGAAACTAGACAGAGTCAAAATGGTGCTAGGTCGGATGAAAGTGGAGCTAAATCTGGTGAATATGGATCTAGACCAGGTGAAAATGTGCCTAGACCAGCCGAATATGAAACTAGACTGAATCGAAATGGTCCTAGGTCGGATGAAAGTGGAGCTAAACCTGGTGAATATGGAGTTCGGCCAGGTGAAAACGTGTCTAGACCAATGGATTATGAAACTAGACTGAATCGAAATGGTGCTAGGTCGGATGAAAGTGGAGCTAATTCTGGTGAATATGGATCTAGAACAGGTGAAAATGTGCCTAGACCAGCCGATTATGAAACTAGACCGAATCGAAATGGAGCTAGGTCAGATGAAAATGGAGCTAAACCTGATGAATATGGAGTTAGGCCAAGTGAAAACGTGTATAGACCAACGAATTATGATACTAGACCAAATCGAAATGGAGCTAGGTCAGATGAAAGTGGAGCTCAACCTGGTGAATATGGAGCTGGACCTGGTGAAAATGTGTGTAGACCAACGGATTATGAAACTGGACTAAGTCGAAATGGTGCAAGGTCGGACGAAAGTCGAGCTAAACCTGCTGAATATGGATCTAGACCAGGTGAAAATCTGCCTAGATCAGCCGATTATGACACTAGACCGAACCGAAATGGAGCTAGGCCAGATGAAAGTGGAGCTAAACCTGGTGAATACGGAGCTAGACTAAATGAAAATGTGGCGAAACTATATGAAGATAAAACTAAGCCGAGTCGTAACGGAGTTTCGTCTGATGAATATGGAGCTAAACCTGGTGCATATAAACCTAAACTGCTTGGAAATCGAGCTACACCAAATAAACCGAGTATAAATAGAGCTAAGTCAGGTGAATATGAAACTAAACCGAATAGAAATGAAGCTAAGCCGGGAACTAAACAGAGCGAATATAAAAGTAGACCGAGTGTAAATAGAGGGAAGCCAAAAGAAAATGTTCCTAGAGCACGTGAATACGTATCTATATCAAATACACATGGAGTTATAATAAGTAAACATGAAACTAGACCGAGTGTTAATAGAGCTAAGCCAGGTGAGTGTGGGACTACTGCGGCAGAATACGCAGCTAGACCAACTCAAAATGAAACTAGACTGAGTGTAAATAGAACACCAGGTGAACAAGAAGCCAGACCGAGTGAGCATCTAAATAGAGCTGAGCCAGGTGAACATTTAGTTACACCGAATGAATGTGACACAAGACCCAGTGGAAATGGAATTAGGCCAGGTGATCATGAAGCAAGGCCGGGCAAACATGTAACTAGACCAATTATAAACAGAGCGAAGCTAGGTGATTCTGGAGCTAGACCGGGCAAAAATGAAGTTTGGTCTGTTAAAGATGTAGCCAGACCGATTGTTTACGATTCGAGAGCAGAAAATGAACACACGCGCAGAATAAGCGGGCTGAAAGGCGCAGAAGTTCAGCAGGGCGGCAGAACGGGTGAACAGAGCAAAGAATTTGGTAGTAGAGCTACCGAGCAGAAAGACAGAGAAACTAATCCCCATGACAGAGTCGGCGGACAAAGAGCCACAGAGAACGATGCCAGACTGACTGAACAAAGAAACAAACAAAGCGATTTTTTACCCAGATTGGGTAGCCGTGAAAGCAAATTGGGTGATCAGGAAGCTAGACCTGCTGATCATGGATTGAGAAATATTGATCATGATACTAGTTTGGGAAACCCTGCTACTAGAATAACGAACCCTAGTACGAAAACGGCTGCACCTGAGTCCAGACCCAATGCCAGAGACAGAATAAATTCTACAGTACGAACTAACGCTTTGGGACAACCCAAATCAAGAACACCTACAAGAGTAGACGAAACTGCGGCCAGGTTAGATAACTCAGGAATTAAAAACACAGTGGGTCATCCTGGGGCTAGACCAGGTAGCGCTGGAAGAACTGCAGCAGCAGGGGCTCCCCACATATCTGAAGCTCAGCAACATGCTCGAAAAAGTAGTTTATTTTCGGCAAGACCATCCACTGAGAAAAAACGTTTGTCCATAGGACAAAACTCGACATTGCTAAAGACACCAACTCTGATTCCCTCCGTTCTTCGTGAATTAGAAGACAAACAACCTATAAAAACTAAGAAAAGTAATGAAACAGCCAGCGTTGTTCCTGTCCCAGCTTCCAACAAAGTTGTAAAAACAAAAACTCTGCCCGAGTGTACAAACGAGCGCGCTCCATCTGAGCTCTCATTACCGACTGTCACAAGTCTAGAGAGTCTAACAACAAACAAAGCACCTCTTGAAAATATTATCGATGAAACTGATATACCTATCAAACCAACAAATTTATTTCATATTAAAGACCCGGAAAGTGAGATAACAACGTCAATCAATAAATCCACAGCAGAAACACAAACAGAAATGATATTATTTGAAGGAAAAAGCGCGGCGTCAGTTTCTATTAATGAAGAAGTCCAAACTAGTATAGAAGCTTTAGGCATAAAACAACTGGCACAAGAAGAATCTGCAAGTAATAAAGCAAACCTCGACTCACGCACATGCTGTATGTGTGGTCAAAGAGACCATAAAGTCGCTACTGTAGATCCTGACGAAAACAATACACCAATCTTATTTCAAGAGGACGGGGGAACAATCAACCTAAAACTTGATATTAAGATCCGGAACATAGTTAAATCAGTGTATTCTTGTCAGAAAAATTTTAAGGGGACGCGATCATTAACAAACATAATGACATCAGAAAAAGAATCTCAGATATCTATAGAAGATTACTTTTTTGTACGTGATTCGTTGCATTCTTTATTTAATAAAAACTATTCTCGTTACGGGTTCGAGTATTCTCCAAAGGTGATGGTTGTCCAGTGTGGTGGTTGTGGAAGGCTAAACAACCCACCTGGGTGTGATCCGTCGCAGTGCTGTGAGAATAATAAAAAGTATTTTGTGTTGTTGACAAACTCAGCAAACGAAGATATGGATGAAAAGTGAGTTATTCACCAATATTTTCTTTTTGTTTTTCATGAGAGTACATCTCGAATTTTAAAAAAAGTATCCATTTTTATTTTATTAATGAGTTGAGTGCCGGCTGTTTGTGATATAATGTTATGTCCTAAGAGATAAAATAATGATACGATTGAGGACTCTTGCCTATCGTCAAGTATATGCAGACTGGCCGAGTATCAAAAATGGGCTACAGACTGTAGCGGCGTTAGGGTAGGGCGAGGTTGGGCGACCGCCCAGGGTGCCGGATAAAAAGGGGCGTCGCCCGCTTTTGAGCTAGGGGGGAGGGGGCTGACAGATGAGAAAAAGAAAACCAATTTTTAATGGTTAATCTCAAATGCCTCCTGCATTTGAGATTAACCATTTAAAAATTGTTTGAGCGAAGCGATCACTAAAATATTAATATCATGGTTTGAATTAATTCAGATATAATGTAATTTGTTGAGATCAAAATGGCCTTATGCCCCTTTTTTTGCAACCTTATGTATGACATAATTGCCTATTATGGCATCGGGGCAAGGTGTTCCTAATTTATTCCAGTATCTGTCTATATTTTCGAGCTCGCTTCGCTCGCTTTTGTAGCCTACTTTCGCCTATATCTTATCTTTGTCTATAAGTCTCCATGTAACTGCTGTATGAAGGGTTAAAACAATTCTAACCTCTCAAAGTAGTGTTTAAAATTTATTGAGCTCGCTTCGCTCGCTCTTGCAGACTACAAACTCTTGAATCTTGTTTTTGTCTGAAAGTCGACCAAGTAACTGCTGTATGAAGGATCGAAACAATTCTTACCTGTCCAGGGAAAGATGTTAAAAGTTTCGGGCTCGCCTCACTTTCTCTTCGAACTTTAGATTTGTTCGTAAAATTGTCTCAGTGAGTTAATAAAGTAACATCAGTTTCTAAATAAAAGGCCTCTAGAAAACCTAACTTCTCTTGAATGGAGAGCTTACATTTTGTTTTAGTTCCTAGATAACTTTCTAAATCACTTGATAATATCAGGAACCAAACCGAGCATGAAACAATTTTGAGGTGGCTTTTGTCTTCTAGATTCCTAAAAGAATTTCAGCTGCATCTGTAAGTAGTAAATTTAAGCCTTAAAAATCAGTTTTATATCTCATCTTGCTGCCCTACCCCCCAACCCCCCCGTAGCTCAAAAACTAGCGACGCCCTTCTTTCGTACGGGAACGTAGATTGACAAACTTGCTGAAAATTAAATTGCTAAAAACATCGACTTTGATAGGTAACCTAAGAAAAGAGTTATCTGATAGAAAGGCTAGAAAAAGACATCATTTTCTTTCTTATAAATAGCTATTCTTTTAATGAATGGTTATTTCATTAAATCCTTTGCCTTTTTTCGTATGTGTTTGAATTTCAGTTAGGGGGCGCCGTAGAAATCTCGCCCAAGGCTAGTGTAGTAGTGCACTGTGGCCACGTTTATTTTTTTGCTTAGTTACGGACCCGCTTATAATATAACATTAACTGATCACATAACTGCATGTACTGTTCAACATGTAGCTTTGAAGTTGTGACTAGAAGTCGAAAATGCAGTAAAAGTCAGTAATCTTAGTATTTCATGAAAATAATTTTTTTTTCAGTTGTATTAGCGATCCACCTTGTCACGCAAACGACCTAAGGCAGTCACTATGTAAAAGACAAAGCAGTACCATTCCAGTAAAAAAGAGTTATTCAAATATGACATTCGAAACTATTACTACTGTTACGGTATCGGGACTCCCATTACAAAACCGGGAAATGAAGAAGTGCAACGTAAAAAACGCTTCATGCCAAACTGATGAAACATACGAGTGTATGATAACCAAACAAACTAAAGTGATCATTACAGAAGAATCAGTTACGACGCCGACGAGTGAAAAAAAGAGTATCTCTTCGATATCTCTAACGACACAGGCTTTTAGTCTTACGGCAAAGCGCAGCCGCTTACAAATGTTCCAGGAAATATGCCCTGAACTAAACGAACATGAAGGTTCGCTAGTATGCTCTCAGACAGACCCAGTAGCATGTCAAAAAGTACCGTCAGCGTGCTCAAAAGTAAGTTCACTTACATGTTCAAAAGTACCGTCAATGGGATGCCATCAGACATGTCCACCAGTGCAGACACAAGGATGCTCGGCCGAATGCACCACATCTGAATCGTGTCATCCTGTGTCACAAGCGTGTATACAGATACAGACACACGTGTGTCCACACGTACCACAAGTTTCTGACAAGGAGACGCAGACACAGTGGAGAAGTGTTATAGTAAGTAAAAAACGAGTCATCGTCAAACGAGGTTTTCTTTTGCCAGCTTTATTTTATTTTATTTTATTTTTTCAGTTGCAAGCACGGCTTCACTGTGACGGTCGATACTCTTTCCATTTGCCTCCGTTGAATGTGTTAAATAATTTGTCGTTTTGTAATAATTGACAATATACAACATGATGTAAAGGTTTTTTTACTTTGATTTATCTATGACAAGGTATTTCTTAAAAAGTACCACAAAGATATCTTAGTAGAGAAGGTACATGGGCTGTGTCCCAACTGTGGGGACATTATAGAGTGGTTATCCTCATGCTTATGCGGTAAATCGAAACCGTTTTGACAACCTAACACTCCTGACAAAGGTCAACCCAAAATATTGCCACATTTTACAAAAATCATAATCTATATTGTTTCTAATACAATTAGAATTACAATCGAAATATAAATGATTAAAATTAGTGGAGATATGAATGGCCTGGCTGCCGGACTGGATGCTGCAAGCTGTTGCATCTGGTAGGCGATCAGCTTGCGAGCCAGGATGTTCAGCGGTTTTGGCTCTAGGTAGCGGAGCTGCATCTCTGTGATCGCCTTTATACTGTGGATCGGCATTTCTAGCATCACCTGTAAAGTCCAAACGTTTACGGTTTCAACTACCTATAAAATTAAGTATTACTATCCAAACAAAAATGGATTGGAATAAAGACAGCCTATATTGAATGTGGCCCCGCAAAGCTCAGGATTGGTGCCCTGAAACAGTGACACGGGGTCGCGGCAGACCACGAAGGAGATGGCGGGACGAACTGGATGTCTTCCTTGAGAATTGAAAAGAAGCAGCACAGAATCGTGACCGTTGGAAGGAATGGAGGGAGGCCTTTGCCCGGCAGTGGGACAATACAGGCTAGCTATAATAAATAATAATTTTGAATGTTACTTTCTTTAGAGAAAGCTTCAGTAATTTTGTGACATAGATAGTTTTGTATCCCTGATTAATCGAATGTGTATAGGCTGGGAACTTTGGACCTTTCTGATGTGTTTATCTTGTGAAAGTCTTTGAACCTGTCAACATCTTCATATGCATTCCCAACAATGACGGGGTCAGATCGACTGTAAACGGATGCAGCTAAATACCAGTTCACCTAATGAAAAGTATTTCAAGCGCTTTGTCTTCGGTGCTTTGACGTGTAACGTGCTTTTCGCACATGTCAAAGCACCGAAGACAACAGGGACAGCGATACTTACTCATTTCCCATCAACGGATTTATCAAGGGCTCACTACAGAGTTAATTTGTCTTACGGTTGGGTTTGAAAGGAGATCTTAATTATTTTTGGTAATAATGGCCATCACAAGGGCAATTTAGCTTTCACCTACAACCTCACTACATCAATCACTCACCTTACTGGAACAAATTTACAATTCCAATGCCTTTAATTTTGACAATTCATGAACTTACAATACGTTTTTATGTTGTCGATCACAATGGACGGAAATCCACTTGTCTTACGCATAAGTGCAGCATGTTGCTGATACTATTAGGAAGTAATAATAAAGTCTTACTTGTGCCGTTATACCCGACATCGCTTCAGGGTTGATGGCACTCAGGTCCTGGCCACTGACCTCGGCTAGCAGGAGACCTAGTCGGGATACTTCGCGAGCACTCCAACTGTATGACTTGCCTAACGCCTGGTGGAAATATTATGGCAATAAGTTACAGTTAGTGAAGAATGAAACAATAAAACAATATTTATTCGTTCAGACTTAAACCTATTTTACAAAAAAGTTTTAAACTTGAATTGGATTAACTAAGAGGCAAGATACAAAACATGTGCAACTGGGCTTAAACTAGGAAGATTCCTGTGCTATAAGCACCAGTTGCTTTCACCAGCGTGTTCGAGCAGCCATTTTACGAATTGTGGTGCGGTGCAAGGTAATTATTCCAATTTTCGTTTACTCAATGGTAAATCTCTGACAACAGAATCCAAGTAAGATCAATAACAGTCAATGAGTCAAGTATTTTCAAATGAGTTAACTTAATCCCATCTAACATTAGAACTGAACCTCATTACATAAGTGAAACTCCATCATATGTAACAGGACATTTCTGGTTAATATTTTCACTTACCTGCGTTCTCATCATCATGGCCAAATAAAACCTGCGCTGTAATGGATCACACGCTCGAATGTGGTAAAATATCTGGAAATATTAAGCATTAGATACACATCAAATAACATAATAATATAAAACAGACATCATGTCCTTCTATTTCTATTCTATTCTTAATAGGTTTCGTGCCGATGAAAAAGTAGAAGCAATGTTTCTTTAATGATCGTTTATCATAGTTTGCTTTAAGGCGCCCTATCTCAAAAGTATTCACATCACAAACCTGGTGCGTCAGCTGCAGGTACGTGTTCTCCGGAATCCTTCTCATGAAGATCATGGGCACTCCACACAGCAGATTGTTCATGATGTTCAGGTACTTTGCCTCCGTCCAGTGAGGGTTCAATGTTATGTACTTGTTCGCCACGACACCTACCTGCAATACATACAATGTTTATAACCGAGTCTGTATTATGTGAAGTCACTTTTATTTCAGTTTAAAATAAAGTTGTCTTTAAGCTTTGAACTCCGAGGAACCGACTTGGTCAGTGGGATGTCCCTCCATAGGTCATGAGTGTGGTAGGCATAGGTCTTGGCAATAGCCGCATAAGTGGCCTTAGGGAAGTTTCCTAGGGTGCCAATGGAACCACGAGCTGAAGTGTAGCAGTCCTGGACACCAGCCATCTGAAACAGCTTCTTGGGATGAGAACTGAGATTATACTAGATGGTAAGTAGTTTTTAGTTTAATATGACTTGAGCCGCGAGAATGTCGAAATGAATGTGTGGAGAGAACTATATAAAAATAAGAAGTATATAGTAAGTTTGAAAATGATGCCAGTGACCCAGTGAAAGGAAAGTTGAAAGTAAATTGTTTGGCTTGCGATGGACGTGTGATGAGGACGGATGAAACCCATGTAACTAAAAGAGTTGCATATATGTTAAGGGGAGAAGTATATAAAGACCAAAGAAAAGATGGATGAGTTGGGCAAGGAATGATATTAAAAAAAATCGGGAGAGAATGTTGGAACTAGATGAAAAAACCTTGTAACGACGACCCCAAGATGATGTTGACTACTGTAGCTAAAAAATAAAAACACATTGAAAGTGACAAAAAACACAAGCTTGAGAAAATATTAATTTTTGATAGAGCATCTCTGTAAAGTAGGTCCTGAAATGCCAAGTATACCATGAAACATTTCGCGCTTACCTGATGCCTATTTAGATCGGGATGCGTGCCGATAAACGACAGTATCTTGTTATCTAACAGGTTCAGCCTGGCCATCTCCCTGCCGTTGACGTACTTGAACAGCGGCCGGAACCTCTCCAGGGTCTCGTATGTCACGTCCTCGGTGTTTGTGTTCCCTTTCACCACGTTCCACGTCGCTGCAAGCTTCTCGCGTGCTACCCGCATCATTGCTATTGTTCTTGCCTTGAAAACAAGCTTATTTGTCTTAGCTTTATTGTCTTTCTTTTATTTTTCTTCAGCTAATCGGAATTCTTGCTCCAATCATAAGTAACAACGGATTCTAGCCTTCTTTGTAGGATATTACTACCGAGGCATGAAAGTGTCACCTTCAACTTTCTAGATCCTGATTGCTACTCGGAAAACCGCAATAAGTCTCTTGGCCGTTCTAGGAATTGAATCCAGAATCCCACGCTAAGCATCCGCTTTTCTAAGAGACGAACGAGACATTTAAAAGTGCAGTAATAACGTCCGTATCTTTGGATATCTTGAAAGTTTAACATTTTGTTGGTTTTTCCATCAGCAAATTCTCAGTAGCAGCCATGGACTCTGGATATACCCAGTTGATGGTAATAGAGCAGCAGTGGCCCAGTGGTGGCAGCCCTAACTTACGAGCAGTAAGCCGGGGTTTCGAACCCAGGCAAGCGCATTACTTTGTGTAATTTATTTCATCACCGCTACTCTCAAAACGGTGAAAGAAAACATCGTGAGGAAACCGGCATGTCCTAGAACAAAAAAATCGAAGACATGTGACATCTACCAACCCACACTGGGCCTGCGTGGTGGACTACAGCCCACTCCCTCTCATAGAGAAGGAGGCCTATGTCCCAGTAGTGGGAACATTATAGGCTGATGATGATGATGAGAAATGAGGGAGAAATGTGGGTCTACTAATGGGTAATGTTTCGTAATGTTATGTTATAACATTTTTTTTTAAGATTTTCGATGGCAATCTAAATTGTGTCGGTCCAGAACTGAGCCACCAGTTTGGCGCTCTCGGTAGCGTCCATCAGTTCCTGTAATGAGCAAACAGCAGGACACGCTGGACACGATATTAAGTTCCGCATCGTTTGTGGAACACGAAAAACTTTGATCGTCAATATGACCGTAACTAGAAAATATGCTTAAGAACATAAATTATCAAAATTACGGGAAGAACAATTGCCTTTTGGGTTCTTTAAGAGTATTTTTACACCCTTTATACTTTAGAGACCTGCCTATCCACAGCCAGTTACACGCAGTAACTTACTGACTGCAACACGTAAGACCCTGGCAACCTCTCCACGTCGGAGAGATCTCCAGAGATGAAGATGGCGAAGGCATCTACAGCTGTCTGCATGAAGTCCTTCGTGATCTTCAGCCTGCAGTGGCCTCGGTGCATGTACTCCAGGAACGGCAGGTGGACACTGCCCTTGTCTTGAAACGTCTCGGCTCTGAAGATCGGGAACAACATTTATTTAAACATACCTACATACATGCACAGCATTACAAAACTATATCTATGAGTTTTACGGTAAAATATAAATTTAAAAAGAAACACAAATCCTAATTAACTTTACAAAATACGAAACAAAATTACTATAAAAATTGAAGCAAGAGAAGAGTAAAGACTTTCAAAATCTTCAACATGAACTTGTGGCGCCATCTATACCGCCGCATACAAACTAGACTAATGTATTCTAAATCATGAGAGTTTTCCGCGCGATTTGAAATGTATACAAAATCCCGGCAAGCACCTTCGGGCAGTTGCCGACCAAACACGACACCCGTCTGGTCGAAAGATCCTTCTAAGAAGAATGAGAAACTTCACACTCCATTGACTGCCTGTAAATAGATACGCCTCTTTCTCCATGATCTTTAATTCCTTTTGCTAAATATCCACATTCATACGCCGCTTGTAGCTTACTAATTTACTCTTCATGACATAAAATAACATCACGCCTGTAATCACCGAAGGGATACGCAGAGACGTGTAGGTACCTAATGATACACTCACAGTTAATCCCATGTAATAGGGCGCGAGCCTATTGCCATCAATTGGGCACGAATCCATACACCGTGACTGAGAAATTCCTGACGGAAAAACCAATGACACTTTGTCCAACCCGGGACTCGAACTCAGGACCTCATACTGAGCAGTCGCGCTAGCAACCACTAGACTAACGAAGCAGTTACGTAGGTACTCTGCATAACATAAACATATTTACATAATCACAACAGCTCTGCTTCTAGAGAAGACTGGCCGAAAACACCTAAACTATAAATCCTAATTTTATAGAAGCTATAGGTTTGCCATAAATCCATATTTAAAAGAAATGCACGGCCCGACTTCTCCTGATAAAGTAGATTGTACACCGATTTCTTGTCGTGTGCCCAAAATCTGAACTAACGTTGATAGCTTGATAATCCAATACAATTGCACAATAATATTAACCATTAACGCACAATCAATATAATTCATGCCAAAGGATAATTGGAGCTCTGTGGGAGTCCGCGTATCACTTCCCTCATTCGTCAGTTTATTTAGAGACCATCATCATCATCATCTTCTTGCTGCCCTTGTTCCATTCGACTTGGGGTCAGCGCAACACTTTTTCTTCTACCGTTCTCCCCTGTCAGTTTATTTAAAGACTAGCTGTCCCGCGCTTCGTCTGCGTCACATTTTCACCGTTTTCGCAAGATTTTTCATTGCTGCTCCGCTCCTATTGTTCGTAGCGCGATAATATACATATAGATTATATTTATTGCTTTATTATTAGTAGTATATAGAAGAATATAGATATAACTACGTTGATAAGTCCGGTCCGCTGATTGGACAAGTTTGTGAGTTAGACAGTTGCACCAATTCGACGATTGTCAATGTTTGCCAGTTTCTTGATGAGTGAGGGAAACTGAATAGTGTTAGGCGGACTCCTCTGTAGCCTCTGTAGGTCGGTTTGTTTAAATATATAGGTTCAGATAGAACTAACCGCATAACTTGTCCCGTAGGCCAGTGCATCAAGTGTTCGTCACCGGCGGCATACACTTCTTTTGTACTTGCTGGCCGTTTAATATCTAGCTGGAAAAAATTAAACCGGTTGTAGCTCAACATCGAGCAGACAAACAGAATAATGTCTTTTTCGTGTTATTTTGTGGTTATAAGAAAAGTTAGACCTTTTATTTGGCATGGTAACGGTAATAGCTGTACGTATTCTGTAATTTATTAGTTTTTAGGGTTCCGTATCCAAAGGGTCAAACGGGACCCTATTACTGAGACTTCGCTGTCCATCCGTCCGTCCGTCCGTCCGTCCATCTGTCACCAGGCTGTATCTCATGAACCGTGATAGTTAGCCAGTTGAAATTTCTACAGATTATGTATTTCTGTTGACGCTTTAACAACAAATACTAAAAACAGAATAAAATAAATATTTAAGGGAGCTCCCATACAAAAAAAACGTTTTTAGAAAATAATGGTACAGAACCGGTTGGCCGGTTTTGTTTTTATGGTTTCCTATCAATATTTTAAATATATCAGCCCAAAACCAATATAATATTTTTTTTTAATTTTTGTGGTCTAAGCCAGTACTGAGAAATTCGTCATTGAAAAACCCAATGACACTTTACCGGGCGTTGAAATCGAACCTAGCAGTAGCAACGGGGAATATATATATAAGAACTTTATTTCAGATCATCCCATGATATACACAGATCCATAATTGTGTTAGTACGCACTTAAGAACTATGTTAGTAAACCAAAAATGAAAACCTCAGAACCACCACCCACACCACCACCACACCACCACCTCATGGAATGATGACCTCAGCCTCGTTATCAAGCGAAACCGGTCAGTCTGCCCAGTGCCCAGTGCCCTGGATATAAAGTTACATAGCCACCTTCACTGGGTCGCGAGAGCTTTCGCCGACTGGTTCCATAGCATTACGCAACGTTGTGTCATTCACATTATTACTTACTATGACGAATTTTTAAAACTCTGGTCAACTTTTTCTTCCGAATTTTCACTACGTGCTTTACCTGTGTTGCAATTTATGTTTGTGTGCACTTTCGTTTATGTATGTATTTGAAATACCTCAAGATTAGGGAAAGGATATGCTAACAATACAGAATATTCAATATGAGATGGGAAACGTACCGGATTTTGATCCATATAAAGTTTCATAAAAAATCTTTTCAAATCCGATCATAGGATCTGAGAAAGAGATCAAAAAAAAGAAATCAATCGAATGCTACGCATTAATTAGAGACCAAACTTCTATTAACAAAACTAATGGAACAACATTAAATTATGTTTTTGTCATTCACTACCATGCTATTGGTAGAATTTTAATTCATGCAAAATCATAATTTATTATGTTCCGAATACTTTGGTAATAATCAATCGAGAAGTTTAAAATAAATGTGTTAACCCAGGTTAAAAACCATAGTGTACCACATTTATTTCAAAATACAGGTCAGCCAGGAGAGTAACACACATCCATTCATATGTATCTGTCCACCCTCACAAACTTTCGCATAATTCTCTTTCTCTTTTTTAAAAACCGTTGCCCCACACTAGGATTTTCTCCTGTATCGTGGGTGCGTTTGCAAACATTTAAACTCACATACACAAACATCCAGACCCGGAACAACTGTCTGTTGGCCACACAAATATTTGTTCCGTGCGGGGATCGAACCCGCGACGTCAATCGAGTCAATCACTTAGCCACTGCGCCAACTGTGACGTCAAAAATAAGCTGTCAATTATAACACTAGTAAGATAAAACTTGAACTTGTACGTTAAACACAGTCATAAATGACTAAATATGCCGAAAGGAAAAAACCTGTCGCCTTCGTGGTGCTGATGGCGACGAAGCTGAATCCCGAAGCTCCGGGCGCGAGGGTGACCCCACCCGTGCCACTCTTGTCCTTCACAACTTTCATCTTCACCACGTCTTGGACAGGCTTGGCGTCGGTGTTCATGCCGCATTGGGACTCTTTAGAACATAAAGCAGAAACGTATTAAGTTAGTAAACAAGCCTCATTGGTCTCGTGAAATCCTGGATTCGAATCTTGAGTCGGACAAAGTGTAATTGGGTTTTTCCATCTGAAATTTCTCAGAGTTAGCAAAATTGAAAAAAAAAAGTTTTTATTGTTTCTTATACAATTGTTCACAGCACATAATTGATGCAGCCCCGTTAAGTTATAAGGATACTTGTGATGGGGTTACCTGGCAACTTCCCATGGATGACAGTTCACAATGTTGAAACAGGATCTGTTTCCTTTTAATAGATTCACCCTACATACATGAGACGATAACATAACCAGAGAAATATGAGTGTACTAATTAATAGGCAGACCTCTGCCTAACCAAGTGGTATAAACTTACAATTAGCTACTAGTTAGCCTATGTGAAACAACGGGTCGTTCTTCAAGGTTAAGCAACGCTTACCGAGGTCGATCCGTGGATGGGTGACCACATATACCGAGACCCCTTTATGCCTCGGGAAGCACGTTTCTCCGATCTGCTTCTTCGTAGATCTTTGACAGTTGTAAAACAGAAGCCTGATAGGCTGACCTGGGTGTCAGACTTTGCTAAGGGGTATGGTTTTACCTAGCAACTTGGTTGTGGACGACAGATAGGCAGTCGCTCCAAACAAAATACTGGTATCCAGCTGCACAGTTAACCTGGAAGCCGACAGCAACATAGTTATAAAAAAGGCTGGGCAGCTGATGATGAAACTTACCACTAATGTTCTCATAGCTGGTCAATGTGAACAATCTGTTGTTGTAACTTAATACTACATTTACGCATATTATGGAAAATACTGAAATATATGGAATTAACATGTTTCCTTCGTCGAGTAGCATCTGACAATTGACTGATTTGTATAATTCAGTGAGGCTCTGAAATTGAACACATAAATAGAGATAAAACAGGGAGACTTAGTAGTTGAGTAGAAATTGATGGCACGGTTGGCGCAGTGGCTGGGCAATTGGCTGCTGCGCTGCGTGTCGCGAGTTTGATTCTCACACGAAACAAGTATTTGAATGGCCTACAGGCCATATACTATATGTGTGAATTCAAATGTTTTAAACGCACTCACGATACAGGGTTTCTATAGGAAACAGTTAAAACTGTTTCTTTCTTATTTTACACCTTTTGACTAACTCTAGAAAAGCACTTAAATAGTAGTTCAGCTACGGTGGAATTTAATCCAACATTGGAATGTTTGATTGTTAAAATCCAACAGTGTGCTTTTGCTCAGGTATTACTGTCACCTTTTGTTCGGGAAAACGGGCAATGCTCTACCCATTGGAAAAAGCTAAGTTATGTTATTACTTCCCTACACTACCGTAAATACGTGTTAGAAAAAGTACATGATGCGCACTTTGGTAAACCTGTCACCGTGACGACTCGACGACTCTTCGTTGAAGCGAATTTGTTACGGTGCGGTGATCGAGCAGAGCTTTACATTGATACTTATGAATAAATACATTAAATACTTTTTAATAAGTATACCTCCTACATGCTAGAATCCGTAGAAAAAACTAGTGACAGCAGTCTTGACAGAAACCAAGCAAGTCATGTTACTTTGGTATAAGTATTAGAAGTATTCTACTCTTTGCAAGTTACCATGTTACTCTTATATACACAACATTCTACGTAAACATATTCTAAATCAAATGCGTTTTGTAACAGTATCCTATGTCTTCGACCACCTCCAGTGACTGTGAGAGTTGCGAATGTTCGCAATGTACGTTTTCTTTCCAAAATTATCAGAATGACTATGGGCAATGCATGACGAGTAGTCGCCAGGTCCCTATCTACGCGACGATGGCTCAGCCTCTCATATACTACGCTCAAGTTGTAAGTGCAGGTATTTGGTTAATGCTAAGGGTCATTCTAATCATCTTATTTGTAAACTTCATATGTAACAGTAGTAGTAGGTATACAGGGTGTAACGGAAAGGGTATATACATACTTAAGGGTGTGCTACAGACCATCAAACTGATAATGTTTCTCCACAAACAAACATCGTAATAACGAAAAAATTATCTGCTGCCCCATACAAAATTTCAATACCAATTGGACCCAAATGCAGCTGATATTTTTTTTTACTATGACGATGTTTCTTTGTGCAGAAACATGTTCAGTTTGATGGTCTGTAGTACACCGTTAAGTATGTATTTACCCTTTCAGTTACACAGTGTATAGGCAGACTTAGTGCCATAAGGTTTTCTCTACCAGTCATCATCAGCTGCCTAGCCTTTTCATAGCTATTTTGCAGTCGACTTCCAGTCTAACCAGCTGAATGACAGCCTAGTACTTTACTTGAAACGACTGCCTATCTGACCTGCACAACCCTGTTGGTTGATTGCAAATCTGTTACATATTATTGAGTTTCATTGTTGTTTTGCAGCGTCCGCTTAGCGGGAGGCAAAATAACGACCAGGCCAAGAGAGAGAATCCGTTTAAGAAAGCTTTCAGATGGTACACACAGGTAAACTTTTTGCTACCTACCGCAAGTAACAAAGTATATTTAAGAACGTTTACGCAACTTTAATAACAACGTCGATAAATAGACCAGAGTCGATAATTTTTGAAACTAAAAAAAAAAATAGTAGCATGAAACCCATTGGAAAAGAAGGAGAATATTATAAAAATGAAAGGAAAAATAATTTACGGGCGATCTGAGGTCGGGAAGGAGAAGGGAGGGGAAAGGAAGCTTTTAAGGGTAAAAACGGTTTATCTCGATTTACGGCAAAACTAAATGTCCTATGGAAAAAAATCAAATGGCAAAGTTGTAGGTAATAAAAAGATCTACAACTTTTGTATTTACACTTTTTCCACATAGGTTACCTCATTTACGTGAAAAATGAAAAAAACCAAGATTTTGGTTTTTTATTTTTATCTTCTACAATATTTTTTTTTTCACGACAATTGGTGTAAACTTACCTTTTTATGTCCCAAATACCTGTAATTTATTTGATTTGAAATATTAATATTTTCACCTTATTTTGGCTTAATAATCGAAAAATCAAACTAATTTTCAATCGAAAATTCACTCGTTAAAATATCAGTTTTTTCCCTTAAAAGCTGTTCCTTTTCCCTCCCTGCCCCTTCCCGACCTCAGATCGCCCGTAAATAATTTTTCCTTTCATTTTTATAATAGTCTCCTCCTTTTCCAATGGGTTTCGTCCTACTATTATTTTATTTCACGTTTTATTAAAATTAAAGGCTTCTTCCCTGGTCTAAAATGCAACACCTAGCATACATCCCCTGTAAGACAAACTGCTTACATATTTTTACTACAAAAGTATGTGACAAAAATCTGAAAGCGTTTTACAATTTTTCACATCGAATAAAATGTGGTTTGTTGCATGAAAGGGCAATTTTTTGATGATGATGATGAACTTTGTTAATTCATCTTTTAAATCATTTTCTTCGATTCTAATGCAAATTAACTTTTTTGGGGGTCATTGATTTTCTTGCTCATTCTTATCAATAAGCCAAATAACACGAGTATTTTATCAAGGAGCGTAAAGCGGTTTGCTGTGAAAATGAAGTTGCCTCAGAAAGAAGCGGGTTCGCGAATTGGCTAGACAACAAATATTGCGAGTACCTGCGCGAAAGTGGCCAGCAGCCGACTTTCAACGAGCCCCGGGCTCCGAATACCGGCACCAATACGTGTCAATGGTAAATTGGACTCGGTATTATCCCTCTTAGATGGACCTTGACGAACTTCCATAAAACTTTCATCTCCTGTCAAATTTCTGGGAACTCCTGTCTTATTCCGGCCATTTTCTGGGATATCTATTCAAATTCTGACTGAAAATCTTGCCTTCTTAGTCCTGTCCATAAATAACGTGTGGAGCTCACCTTCATCTAAGGGATCTCTAGTGCAAAACTTCAAGTTTCAAGACCCAGTGGTTCAGACTGCGCACTCACTTTTGTGTCTTAATAATACTGTACAGTATAAATAACTAAGGAATTTGGGGAAAGATAGAGGTTGCAGGACCTACCCTTTCCAGATACTGGTCCCGATTTTTCCAAAAGTCGTATAACAAAAGTTTGTTGTTGTTGTTTCTATTAATATATTTTTGCATTTCAGTCCCAAAGCACCAAAAAGATTTAAAAGATTCAAAAGGTGAGCAATAGATAATTTAAGTTTCCTTTAAATTAAAAAGATTCCGTGTCTGCACTTAATAATATACTGAGCTGCAAAGCTGTCCATTGCGTCATCCTCAAAGCCTTGTTTGGAACAAGACTCGTCACTTGAGCCTATAGAATAGCCGTTTAAAGAAGTAACTTTAGTTATTCTGTTTGAAAATCATATTTTACCGCCGACTAATGAGGTTCCGACCAATAAGGACTGGTCGGAATCGTTGATATACTTACATGGAGTAAAGCTTCACGAAACCGTCAACAAAGCATTCTGTAAATCAAACAAAATTTCGAGAGTGAGACGATAAATAGTGTTCATGTTCAACATTGACATTAGTTTGTACTCGACAACACCCGACATGTCGTTTTGTACCCCCAACATTTACACAATAATTAATACTAGGAAACAACTTTTTCTTGAGGTGAAAAGTCACGAGTACTACGTCGGTATACTACTCAATATAATGCAGCCAAATCATTGTGCTGTTGGATGTATTGAATATTATAGGGGTCATGGAGGTATTTAAAGTAAAGTTATCACACTATAAACTTGTATTTAAAAAGTTGAAACTTTGACCTCCAATATCTCCGTAACTAGAAGTCAGAATCAGAGTCAGAAGTCCGAGGTATGATTCAAACAAAACAATGATCGCAATGAAGGCGAGACCAAATACGTTTCGGCTTCTTTTATTAATCATAATATTTATATTGAGTTTTCAGTCCATGGAGAAAACGAACATGTCCGGCAAATAATTCGGGGGATGTACATCAGAAGTTAGTATATCTCATACCCCTTATACCTATTGTATTATTAAACACATGAATGTCCACTAACTAGTATTTGTTAACAGATGTCCTGATGGAAGCTGCGAATATATTCTAAAACCAAAGCAGTTGTCGCGCGCTGCATCCGAAAATTGCTATCGGTAAGTTCTTACGGCACTATGTATAACCACAGATTATACATCTACATTAAATTGGTACCTCTTGTTAGCTATATCTTTTTTCAGTTCCCCTACATCTGCGGGTAAGTCCAATGCAACTATAGTATCGTCACAATTGCCATGCAACGCTAAATGCTCCAGAAGATCCCAAAGCCTGAGTGATGTCAGTCGCGAGAAATATGTACATAATAAACATGTTGAAACAATACCTCTCACCGTACAAGAAGGTACATATATCAGCTGTGAGTGTCCCCAGCAACAAATAGTGTTTCCACCATTAAAAAAGTGGGATCAAGGTTATCAATGGCCGCGGGAAAGGGTACAAGAAGCAGTGCAAGTACCATCTAGTCGACAAGATCCTAGGAATCAGCTGGAAGAACCTTGTACATGCCAAAAGGAAAAAGTACTAGAACCAGTGAAATTAAAGTCCAAAGAAGTAAAGTCAAAGAATCAACCGGAATCGCCTTGTGCATGCCAAAAAGAAAAAATACCAGTGGTACTAATAGTACCATCGAACCTACTAGATTCAAGAAATCAACCTGAACCGCCTTGTATGTGCCAAAAGGAAAAAGTACCGGACATTTTGAAAAAACCATCTATACAATTAGATTCAAGAAGTCAGCCGGAACAGCCTTGTGAAAAGGAAAAAGTACCGGACATTCTGAAAAAACCATCGGTACAATTAGATTCAAGAAGTCAGCCGGAACAGCCTTGTGAAAAGGAAAATGTACCGGACATAATGAAAGAACCATCGAAGGAACCAGATTTAATGAATCAGCCGGTACCGCCTTGTAAGTGCTCGGAGGAAAAAGTACCGGACATACTGAAAGAACCATCGAAAGAACAAGATTCAAAGAATCAGCCGGTACCGCCTTGTAAGTGCTCGGCGGAAGAAGTACCGACAGTAGTGAAGTTACCATCATATCACAAAAAAGCGCCACAAGTAGTGGAGTTAAAAATAACAGAAGTGTTGGAAGTACAACAGGAAAAAATACCAGAAGTGGTGGAGGTACAAAAAGAAAAAGTAACAGAAGTAGTGAAAGTCCCATCAAAAGCACAGGAACCAACAAATGAGACAGAGCCGTGCTGTAAATGCAAAAAGAAAAAGGTCCCTAAAGTGGTTCAGGTACCATCAGTAGATCAAGATCCAAGGAATCTTCCGGGACTCTGTTGTAGTTGCCACGTGAAAAAAGTAGCTGAAGTAGTGCAAGTACCATCGCAATGTAGATCGGTAGAGGGGTCGTGCCAATATCCAGAACAAAAAGTAGTTCCAGTGTGTGTAGAGACTCAATGTGAGACTGCCCCACCGAGTAGTGCACAAAACCATGGCCCTTGTTGTTGCAATACTTGCAAGCCGGCCCCTGCGCCCGCGCCCCAACCACTGCAGCCGCAGATATTTTGCATACCTGTTAAGGTAATTGAATAACCCTAATAATATATATATTTATACCCGATCATTAAAGCAGAGGCTTATTACATAATTTAAATGTATTTTAGGTACAAGACAGCAAAATATTCAACCCTGGCATGTGTTGCACAGTTGCGCCTTCTGTGCAATGTGATTCATCCAAGAAACAAAAAAAGCTGAAACAATGTACTAAAACTGTAGCAACTGTATGTGGTGAAGGAATGAAATCAAAAGTTGCCTCTCAGTGCCAGCATCAAATAAGTGAATGTGGCAAAGATAACTCCAGCTCGGTAAGATTTGTACGCATTTCTCCTATTAATAAGTGTGACGTTATAATATGTAGTAAGTATTAAATCAAAGTATCTTATGAAAATACATGTTATTTAAATGAAAACTAATGTTTTAGTGTAACTGTCACGAAGAAAGGCAAAGGTTTGATCCAATCCCTATAAAACGCGAATCCTACTCTACTGTTGCCATAAATAAAGAAACTGGTGAATACAGTATCATGAAGGAAGTAGCAGTAGTGAACAAGTTAACTCGCTGTCCGACCTGCGCCTCTCATAGTGCCGCGCAAACATCCGATCATTCCATAAGATTCGTAAGTTTTTATCACATCTTACGTACATACATTCGGCTAGTGTGCGACCATGCCCATGTGTTACATAATTCTTACAAACTTATGACATTCATTATGTACTTTGTAGGAAAATGATGGGGTCTCCAGCTGTCCATATCCGCTCTTTTTCAAAATTGTCTACGCTGATGTAGCAAAGAATGAAGGATGTAAATAAGAAATATTATATCAGACTGACAGACCAAATTATTTGATAAAATATTACTGTTACAATTGTAATCAGAAAATAAAACGAACAATAAAATATATAATAAAACGTTTACTTCGTATTTTATTTACAAAAATCTTAAAAACTCGTCTATTTACAAAGCATTTTGTACAATAACAATTCTAATTCCAATTTCTAGGAGTAACCTAAATCAGTTTGGTGGACCGTAAGATATGGCTGGCTTGTTCTGTGGCAGGAAATTGAAACTACTTTGCGCTGACTCGGCTGACTGAGAGCTGGATACCGCTGGTCCAGACGGCACACCGTAGTCCGTTGAAGGAATCAACGCTTGAGAAGACGCTACTGATGAACTCGATGATGATGAAGCCTCGGAACTAGACACAGAGCTGGAGACTAAAGGAGACGTGTGCACAAAGGAGGTAATCTCCACACTGGGCTTGGCTTGCCCTAGGGACACTCCTGATACTAAAGACTGGTAACCAGCATTACGCGCGACACTATGCTCATCGTCCTTGATGATATTCTGCACGCGGCCGACAACGATTGAGTCCAGAGCATCTCTGTGCGTCTGGTCTTCAACGGTGTTGTACTGATTCGAGTCAGCCTGGTAGCTGGACAGCACGGGTGCGGAAGACTGGAACTGGGCCTGAGCCTGCACCTGGGGCTGCTGGTACTGCACTTGGGGCTGCTGATATTGCACCTGGGGTTGCTGATACTGCACTTGGGGTTGCTGGTATTGTACCTGAGGTTGCTGGTATTGCACCTGGGGCTGTTGGTATTGCACCTGAGGCTGCTGGTAGTTGTAACCTCCATTCTGTGAGTATTGTTGTTGCGAAACTTGTTGTTGTTGGTAAGCTATGGGTTGGAAGTTCACTTGAGGTGCAGGTAGAGGCTGCGCCTGGATCAGTTGTGGGACCGGTTGGGGAGCAAACACGGGGGCGGGAGCAGGCTGTGCGCGAACGAATGACTGTGGGATGCCGTACGAAGTGCTGGGTTGTTGATATTGTGGCTGCGGCTGGAACGATGGCAGTGGCTGGGGACGAGGTAACGGTTGAGGAGCCAACGGGAGAGGCTGAGGAGCTGGGGGCGATGAGATGTACACTGGCGCGGGGTGGTGGTGGTGATGGTGGTGGTGCGCAGGAGGTGGGGGGGGATGCGAGTGGTGCTGGGGTGCGGGCTGAATGTACTGCGGGGCGGGCTGCGGAGCCGGGTAGTTGTAGCCGGAGTTGGAGCTGAACTGCGGCGCAGGCGCTAGGGGTGCGGGCGCGGAGGGGTAGTTGAACACAGGTGCGTTCGCCCCCGGCCGCGGCAGGTGGTAGGGCGCCTCGCCCGCTATCGCCGCCACTACCGACAGTATTACTAGCTGGAAAAACAAATATTAAATTAAGTAGAAATCCACGGTGTCCGCATTAATGAATTGAGTTAAATATGCAAAGTGTGGGTACACAGTTTCACTGGGTGTGTTATGTGTCTTGTGTCAACTCACCGCTCTCCTCATGGCTGCAGATGCGTGCGGCTGTGTAATGCGTCGTCTGGGCCGCTTATGGTTTTATACTCGCCACCACTTCGCCCGAAATTGGGGAGCGTCGCTGATCTTACACATAAGCAAAACAGTATCTATTGTCCGTTGATTATTTCGAAATGCATGCGTTTATTCGCTTTGCGGTTTTGTCGTTTACTTATACTGTTTTTTTTTTGTTTTACTGTAAAACGATTATGAAATGTTAATTAAAACTTTAAACATTAGGAAGATAAGCTTAAAAAATAATTATTGTTAATTATGTATCTATTATATATTAATAGCTTGTCATAAAATTAATCAAACTTGGATATTTATACTTCTGCAAATACCTAAATCATTTCTATCATTTTTTTTTCTATTCTATTTATAAAATTACAGAAAAAGAAAAACTATAAAGTGAGCAAGACAAGGAAAGTAGGGTAAAATTACAACTTCGTCAACGCACCATCTATTACACAAAAGCGTATGTTTGCAGGCATAATTTACAGGATAACAGTTGACAAAGTTACCGTTAAGTTAACGCAATCACTTAGAACTTACGGTAGTTACAAATTATGATCTTACCTTTACATAAAGTAGATAATCTAAAAGTTTGGTTTGTTGCCTTTGTAGTATTCTTTGATTTATTTATATTAATACAGATTAGATTTGATCTTTAGAGCAGATCAGTCATATTTGTTCTACATTTGTTTTGTTAACATAATACTCAATTCTGATAGCCAAAAACTATCTCAATAAAGAATGAAAAAACATAACTCTGCAGAATAGGTAGATTTGTCTGTGGTACCTAAATAACTAAAATAAGATTTTCATTTCAAAGTAGGTATGTTCTCCTAAATCCATTGACCTTAGATATCTTTCCTTTGAAATTGAGTACCGCAGGCTATGCCCGTAGATATTCTAGATATGAGTTAAAATCAATACCAAATACATCATATGAAAATCGGTTTTCTTGACAATATCATTCTGCAAATATTTTCTCAAAACATTTCGCAAGCGATTTTACAATAAATTAATATTTGTCCCTCTTAAGTCTTCACCTCTGACTGATTAGTTCCTCTGCATCATTGAGTATTTAATTAATTTCAAAATCGTGTAATTGAATACTATGTCTATTAATCAGTTTATTTTTAGCATTATGTCTGTCGATTCGCCGACTGATAATAGTTCATCAGACGGTCATTCACCATTTTGTGCCGCCATAGTTCAAGGGACGTTCTGCAATCAAGTGTGATGAATAGGCCTAACTGTAATTAGGTTAGGTAATAGGCCAAATAATGTGTTACAAATCTTCAACTAAGCAATTTCAAG
Organism: Cerastis rubricosa; assembly: GCA_949152445.1. Classification (NCBI taxonomy): domain Eukaryota; kingdom Metazoa; phylum Arthropoda; class Insecta; order Lepidoptera; family Noctuidae; genus Cerastis; species Cerastis rubricosa. The sequence goes on along the minus strand of OX424526.1, from coordinate 9,838,929 downwards.
AAACATTCAAAGATTTCGTGGATAATAGTTGCCCTTAGAGTTTTGTCCAGAACGATTTCAGCTAAGAAGCTAAGAGCCATTTTTTCTTTCTCTATAATACTGTCGTGTTACCCTCACGTTGCAGGTCAAATGCCTCTTTTGCAGAGCAGACACGAGCTTCCATCACCACACTTGCTTAAGATCGATTAATGATTTCAGAGTTGATTCAGACTATTTCAGATTTCGAAATGATAGATCGAGATTTGATGAGAGATTTTTTTGGTATACTGTTCTTTTTATGAACTGGATGGTTTGTTTGATGGTAAAGTCGAGAATTTCAGCTTCCAATATCCTATATACCTAGTCTGAATACCAGCTCTAAATAATTTAAATTCCTCTTTAAGTCATATTATGTTTATTACCGACACTTTAATCTAGAACTGGATCCTCGCCAAACGGATGGCTTACAATGTTACAATGAAGAAGTCGTAATTCTCCGACTTGTACATACAAAGATAATAAATTCCTATGACAAAGGTCTGCCTTAGCCTATTTTACATAGAAAGGGAGGTAACGAAAATATTTAATGTTTGAAACAGTAATGTGCACAGGACACGTTGAGACACAAATAGTTGACTAATTACCGAATATACGTAATGTCCAATTGTACAACAGTTTGGCGTCTCAAATGGATGGCAGCAGCTCAATTAGTAACCAGCACAATAGCACTAATTAGTTGTCTATAGCCATGGATTTTTTCTGCACAATCGTTGCGTTAGCTAAACTGTATTGCCTACCTACACCGCTTTAATTTTAACCATTCTGTTTGTGCAAATCGTGACAGCAGCAGTGATTGTTTAAATTGGCGTCAATTGGCCGAAAAACTTTGGATTAAGCTTTGTTAATATTTGTTAACAAATCCAATGTTAGCCACAAACAAAGACTATAGATACCACTCATTTCAAAGCTTTATGACTAACACAAACATCATAAAACAGGATAAAATTCCGGTTCAAACCGCGAAATAGGCTTTGAAACATTCTGGGAACGCGTCGATTGAATAAGTTGTCATCAAACTTTCGAAATGATAGTAAGTATATGGTATCCAGTAGTAGCACAGAATACATAATAGTATAAGTAGTAGTACGTTTTATTATCATATCTATCAATGGATGTAACCGCACCCAGATTAAATGTCGGAATAATTATCATAGCCTCTTACAAAAACGCGGATAAACAAATCTAGTAATGACCTTCATTCAGACCTCGGCTCTTTACTTAGCGTTTGTCAATGGATAGTCAGCGAAGTTAGGAAAGAAATCAAACATTGTATTTGCTCATACTTGTGAACAATAATGCAACTTAAAGTTAAACAGTAAAAATATATCGAAGCTTTGAAGGTTTCTTTCACGGTCTAACGGTGGTTGATTATGACCATAATAAGAAAAGCAAATAAGTTAACATGTATTCACGTATAAAATCTGCTAACTAAATAGACTCAGGTCATGCTTGACGTTGTCTCATAACAAGAGCCAGTAAGTAAGCAGTGGTAGTAAGTAACCAAGTATAATAAGTATCTTGTAGCATCGATGTTGTAGCCTTTAGTTAGAGTTCTGTACTTTTCAGGGATTTTGTTGTTTCGTAAAAGGGGATTTAAACCTAGGCTTGCTCTTAAAATAAAATTAATTTTATTCTGTTCTATTCTAGAGAAGAAACCACTTCCCACTTTAAGTTAATGGCTAGCTACGAAATACATTGTTAGCTCTGCAATATTTACTTAAATAGTTTACAGTACATTACATTAACTAGTACGTTTCTGAAAACATCGAATCGTCGTGCAATCTTTTATTACATAAGAGCGCATGGCATTTTCTTCTGTTGATAAACATCCATGTTTGGCATTGGTAAATATTTAACTAACAACTTACTCATTTCTGTATTTTCCATAATTTTATTTGATTAACTAAACCTTATTTCATAACGGATTGGAAGTAAATAAAATTAAAGGTAATGGCATCATATTTGGCTAACCGACGTCGTGCGGTGGGTATCCCATTTAGAGGTTCCGTGCACAAACAATGAGGTAAGAGAGAAAAGTGGTCAACTCCGTCACTTCGCACCTCTGTTTTAGCTAACAATTTGGTATATAAGTACATCTTCACAATACATCTTATTCTTAGATAATAGCATTCGTAAGATGACATTTACAACGCGCGAAAGCATTTTTTTTATTTTCTCAATGAAAAAAAAACTTTTCTGTCTGCCAATTTGTCTCCGCCCCCGCGTCTTCAGCATTTTTATCTATATTTATAAAAAATGAATCGCCGAAAAGTATGTACACGCGTAACTTCTGAACGACTGCACCAAATTGGATAATTCTTTTTTTTTGGATTCTATACTGTCGGGAAAACGTTTGTTGAATAAGAAGGTTAGGGGGTAGGTAGGTGCCAGGGCTGCGGGAATGTTCGAAAGAGATACCGTGGCCCTGGAACACAAAGGGCTAAGAAGGAACATGGATGGGTTTCAGTCAGTCAAGTCTGACACTCCCTTCCGCTCCGCCCAGAGCGGGAGAGGTCATTTGATGATTTCCCAACCGGAAAAAAAAGGGGTTAGGTAGGTAGGTAGGGAAGGGTAGGGTAGGTAGGGTAGGGTAGCGTAAGGTAGGTAGAAAAAAGCATTGCAACGGTACGGTACGGTACGGTACAGTTAGTAAGAATATAAAAATATTTAATAATTTTACGTTATCAATAGTTAACTGCGAATTTTCATAATGGAGGAACATTATTGTAGGCGTGGAGTTCTATTTCCTGCGTTGTCGGGAATCTTAATGAGCTAAAAGCTAATATTTGCTTTGCGGTTAAACTGTCGGAAACGGAGATCTAGTAAAAGCTGCAATATCTCTTTGACTAACAGATTTCCAATGAGTGAAGCCGTGTCAAGTCGACTTATCGTTAGAAATCGGCTCAGCAGTTTTTCTTCGAATTATGAATGACAGTCTATCGATAACAAAGGTCAATTTAATTTGAATACAAACACCCATCGTTAATATCAATTTACGCAATCATACGCATATTTTAACGACCTCTCTATCAGAACGTTAAATTGCAGAAAAGCACGAATTTCTGATAGCTTTTTCCACTCTATGCTGTCATCTTACGTGAGAAAAATGCCCGAGGCTTAGACAGAGCAATTTAATATCAGCATAATCCTTAAGACGGGTGGTATTTAATCAATTATTAATCATTTATCATTATTACGTAAGTATTAGAATTATTACAGAAGCATGTTAAAAAAAATAGGTCTCGTGTTATGTGAATTAATAACACTTCAATTGTTCTTATAATGGTGTCTTGAATAATGGATCGTTCTGATACAAGTGACCCGACCTGACCTGTAGAAAACGACACACTTATCTGTCTACTCTTTTAACATTTGAACACATTGTGTTTTGGCCGTCACGTCTCATGGTTTTTAGGCCTCTTTGCCCTCTGGCCATATTACCTTAGCTGTCATGTGTTTTGTTCTGTGATCACCGAAACAGCTTGCACATGTCTTCCTTTCTTTATTTATTTGGCTTACTAGCAAGGGTCATGAGAACATCCAATACAGTTGTAGGCCAGTGTAGCAATCAGTGTATCAATCACATCATGCATTACTTATTTGTTGTTGAGTGCCCACTTAAAACTAGATGAGTACCTACCTACTCAATTGCTTATCGAACACAATAATAATTATGGAGTATACAATTAATCAGGAGTATATTATAATTAATAAGAGAGCAACGGTGGCCCAGTGGTGGCAGCCCCGACTTACGAGCAGTAAGCCGTGGGCTCGATCCCAGGCAGGCGCAGTACTTAGTGAAATTTATTTCACCACCGCTGACCTCAAAATCGGTGAAGGAAAACATCGTGAGTCAACCGGCATGTCCTAGAACTAAAAATTCGAAGACATGTGACATCTACCAACTCGCACTGGGCCCGCGTGGTGGATTACAGCCCACTCCCTCTCATAGAGAGGAGGTCTGTCTCCCAGCAGTGGGAACATTATAGGCTGATGATGATGACGATGTTGACATAATTAAAATTAATTGACATGCAAGCCCAAAGTGATTTAACAAGTTTATCTATTATCCTTTTAGTGTCTTGCTAAATACACCATTGACAGGTGCTCAGCCCACAGGGGCATTGGTTCTACTGTTTAATTATTTCTGGTTTAGGTACCTATCTGTGCGGTTTGGTCCCGCAGCATTTTCACTTTACAAGCCACAACCGCAGCATAATTATGCTTCACATGAAAACATCGCCTGAATCGGTCCACACTACTGCTTCGCAAAACCTGTCATACTCACATTATTATACTTAGTAAACTATGTGCTTTCGCGAGGCTGAGTACTAGTAGTAAGAAAAGTATCATAAAATGGTACACACAGCTCTTATTAAGTAGTTACCCCCCTGCCTCCTCGGCCGGACTGTTGAGGGGTTAGCACAAACTGACGATGTCTGTACCAGCATGTGATTCACTTACAATAGCTATGCCATTAATTTCTCAAGTTCAACATCATTTATTTCGTTATTGTACAAACAAAGCATTTTAGAATTTGAATTATGGTCTTTATTTTCATTACAATGTGCCTATATTTGTCTATGTTCAGATTACTGGGTTGATTTAAGTCTATTTTCTAATAGGGTAGTTCCTAGGAGGCGTCGGCGGAAGGATCTGTCCCTTGCCAGCCGCCAGTTGCGCCTCGCGTTGTTTGCGCTTCGCTACAATCTTCTCGTGAGTACGCTTCATTTCCAAGATCTCCTTCATTTCTTCTTTGTCTTCATCCTTTGACAAAAATGTTAGTTGTAAGTGAATATGATTATGAATTATGAATTGTGAATGTGTTATAGATTGTGTTCATCAGGCAAGGCAATGTATAATCTCCACGGTGTCAACCAAAAAAAATATTAAAAATTGTTTTCACTAAAACAATAAGATACTTAAACCGTAGAAAGGTGCTCGACGTTATTTTTAGTAGTAACTGGTGTCACTATCTAAAATAATAGATATGCGAGAGTATACAAAGGTGTGAAGTAGCACAGTTTTTAGTATTTTTTATACCTGTACAATAGAAAGAATATGTTACAAACTTTTTGAACCGCAAGACAAATACAAAATATTGAAAGGAAAGTTAGAAATCAAAGTATTTTAAAATTAACACTCATGACATAACTATTCAACGAACAATTTATGTGTTGGAATATTTTCCCGAAACGTATATTGACTATGACTGAGCAGCTTTACTTGATCACACCAGGAGTGGCCTGGATGTACTTCCACTTAATCTCGATAGTCATACGCTGCATACACACTTAAGGCTACCACAGAAGGGTACGACGCGACGGTGCGACGCGATTCTGGTAGAACGATTTCCATGAAGTTTTCATAGAAATTATACTAGAGCCGCGTTGCGCTGTCGCGTCGCGCCTGCCTGCGGGAGCCTTAAGTGTGCATGCAGCGTATGACTTTGCCATTCGTTTTCCTCGATAGACTGACAAACAGTGCAAATAACGACAATTTACCTTTTGATTTATCCTCAGTACCAGTGCCCTCTTTCCATTGGCCATCGGCTGACTGTAAGTCAGTAGGTTCTTGAGCCGCTGTGCCGGCGGAACCCCTCGTTCTACCACCAGCACTATCCTAGCCCACTGGCGCTGCCACTCGTTCCTTGTCTCTGCTATCTTCTGATACGTGTTCCCCATCATGGCGATCAACATGTTCACCAGTAATATCGCCACTATGATCATATACACCACGAAGAGGAGCTGCAATCGTGTTGCAATAATTACAAACATTATAACTGGTTTCTTAAAATTATTATATGATTTAGGGAATTTGAAACCTCTTAATAGCAGTATGCGATTAGTTAATACAGAATTTGTAAGTGGATAACCGAAACACGTTCTATTAAAATTGTATCAGTAGCTACATACTGCAGTTATCGAGATGCTCTGAATATTTAATGAAAACACACATGCAGGGAACTTTTAATCTATACTAATATTATAAAGCTGAAGAGTTTGTTGGTTTGTTTGCTTGAACGTGCTAATCTCAGGAACTACTGATCCGATTTGAAAAATTCTTTCAGCGTTAGATAGCCCTTTTATCGAGGAAGGCTATAGGCTATATATCATTACGCATAAATAGGAGCGGAGCAGCAATTAATAATGTTTCAAAATCGGGGAAAATATGACGCATACGAAGTTGCGCGGGACAGCTAGTTTAAAAATAATTTTCGTTTTACAAATTATCATCTTCTAATCTTTTTTCTTTTTCAGTTCATGTCGTAAAAGTTAACAAACTAACATTTCATTTCAAATCGTAATGTACTAATGACTTTACCGTCTAGAAAATCTTTGTGTGATGAATAGATTGCCTAACACCTAATGTGACAAATAGTCTAGTCTGTTTGACTAATTAATATTCTTTCAAATCTCTAATACTATAGCTAAATAGCGCTGATTCAAAGCTATGACAGCTGTGGGAGCAAAAGCAGTCAGTTTCATAACTCGTCAGTGTTGGCGTTAACCAAACACGATGGGGCGGCAGGCGTCGCATGTACACGAGTATAACCTTTAGTTGACATAACGCTACGGGACAAATATCTGTTCGTGAATAGTGTTGCCTCGATAACTGTACCGGATGACGCAGATTAGCAGTTGACGAGAGTATACTGCTGATTTATGGATGTGATGTTACGTATCCATAGATGTGTGTGGCGATCCTCAGAAAGGGAAAGCTAAAGTTTGACATAAATAAAACACACTACAGTTAAGTAGTGATGAGTTTGAGGCATCTCATCGGGGGGTTAGGCTTCAGGCTGGCGCAATAAGGCTGCAAGGTTCAATCGAATAGGCAAAACAAACACTTTTTTAAACACTGGTTCTTAAAATTAGGTTTCTGTTTGTCTTTGACAACTAGAAGACCTATATGATGGTATAGATTAAGAAATTCCGCCTTGAATGCTAATGAACATTTACGGAATATTGATTTTTCTAATGGAAAATTACATTGTGCATAATACAGTCTTAGGACGAAACTATGTCATAACGTCAAAGCCTACCGTTTCGCAGTAGCAAGACGTAATATGTTTACCATGTCTTAGGGTCCATGTCAACGTTTGCGAAATGTGTGAAAATCATATACATATTGCGTAAAAATAAGTATTCTACCGAATATAAGGAAAGGGATCAAGGACGATCACAGTTTCTGTTCAGAACGTGTCACATTTCGACACTAAATTCAATGTATTAGAGTCATGGTAAATGCTTCTTCGTTATTTAGTTATTTATGGAACAAGGTGCGTGTCATAGGTTTGTAGTTCAAAGCGATCCTTTTGTCTTGTAAAAGGTTATGAATATGTAAAGTTTTCCTTTTTTATACTTCTCGATCGTTATGGATTTGTCTACGGTCTTTGGTGTATAAAATAAGACAACTTATGCTGTGTTTAACAGAAAATAGTGAAAATAAATCAAGATATTTGGCCAACATTGTATTATAAATAAATTCAAAAAGGCTTTGAAACTAGTAAAACAATTACGAAATGTCTGACACAGATCCGTTTGTAGGTCCTTTCTTTGAATCGATCCAGTCTAGACTATGCAGTAAGTTACAATTTCCGTAACGGAACATCACAAATCAAATTAGGGGCCCGCACGCTACCCTGCGCAAACTCACACAACATTTGTATTAACTCGCTTGTAAAGCAGTGAAAGGGATAAATTCTAATTTAAATTGACTTTTTCTTTCAGGAATTTCTTAATAACAGTCTTACCAAGGGGTATCGTATTACCCAGTTACTGGGTTGTGAAGGTCAGATAGGCAGTCGCTTCATGTAAAATACTGGTACTCAGCTGCATCTGGTTAGATTGGAAGCCGTCCCCAAGATAGTTTGGGAAAAGGCTAGGCAGATGATGAATTTCTGAACAACAGACACGGAGTCTGGATTTGTGCCCGGTTGATGGCAATAGGGTCGACCCTTGATTACATCGGACTTAAAGATAACTGGCGAAATGTGGGTGTAAGTACTATTACCAAAACCTCTGCCCAACCCTCCAGGGATTACAGGTGTGCTGTTATGGAAAAATCTGATCTGATCTTTATTGGAAACAATGACTGGGACCAAAGTAGATGACGTTGTTACTATCTTTTTTTACAAATGTAGTATAAAACAAAGTCGCTTCCCTTACTGTTTTGACCGTACGCTTAGATCTTTTTAACTACGCAACGGATATTAATGCGGTCTTCATCAGTAGACAGAATTATTCAAGAGGAAGGTTTATATGTATAACTAGCTGCCCGGACAGACTTCGTTCTATCAAAACTTAATGCAATGCACTTTTCCTACCTACCTGCCCTACCTACCTACCCTATCTACCATACTCTACCTACCCTATCCTACCCTACCTACCTACCCTACCCTACCCTACCTACCTACCCACCCTACTTTACCCTACCTACCTAATTACCCTACCCTACCTACCCTACCTACCCTACTTTACCCTACCTACCTACCCTACCCTACCTTTCTCACCTTTTAAACCTACCCTGGACTACGACAAACATTTCAAAACCAAAATCAGCCTAATGTCATGTGTGTGTGTGGCATGTATAATGTGTGTAATGTGTTGTTGTCGAGTTAACGAAAAGTGGCATTGATTTTTATATCTATATATTTATCCCTGAAAATTTTCACACAAAAGAAATTGTGATCAGAAGCTAGTTTTATGAATAAACGCAAAACTTACCTTAGCCTCAATCTCATGGTCAGTGCGGTCAAACGCTCCATAGTAGTCGGAGAATGAGGTGAGAGACATGAGGAACATAGCCATGATGCTCTCCATCGGAGACGGCATGGGGTTCGACACCGAGTCGTCCACGCCTTCGGGGGTGTTCGGGTTGTCGAATGATAGGAATATTATGTAGTATGCTACGGAAAAAGTGGGGTACACGGTTAAGTATATAAATTGGTGGTTTGTTAAAGAATCTGTTTTAATAAAAGATTATAGGGATTTTAACTCAGTCCATCTGAACGAAAACAAAATGAAACAGGGTGTGATGACGCCCTTTGTCTAAACTAATATTATAAAGAGGAAAGATTTGATTTTTTGTTTGTTACGATTTAACTCAAAAACTACAGCTACAGCTTTACTGAGTAACATAGGCCATATTATATCGTACGGACGTAGTCCCGGGCGAAGTGCTATTCTGAATACTTCTAGATGAAGCATAATACCCCGTTTGAAATTCGCCACTTCAGAACCATGTGAAAGATTACATTACATTTCGAGGCTTTTTACACAACTGCCCAAAAAAATAGAGTGTTATGTGTTTACCTTGTGAAAACCCCATGACAAACACCAGATAAATGCAGACGAATCGAAGTAGATCACCCATCACCATCCTGTAGATCATCACTACGAATGGACCAACAGTCTTGAAGCCTCTATCAAAAATAAACAATGGAAGATGCAAATTAATGTTACCGCTTCTCCTGTCTTGCGCGAAAAAGACAAGAAATAGGCAAGGAATTATAATGATGTCTTCAGCCCAAGTTGAAATTTGAATTGAAAAAGTAAATATAATGCCTGTAGCATATTCACAAGATTGTAAAATATAATTAAATACGAGGATAAAGACTTTAAAGTAAAACCTACACGATAGCACATAACAAGCGAAAGTGGAAGAGATATGGGAATCAGTAGATTTTATCTTTTGCCGTTTTCGCTTCGTGCTTTTGGGTGCTTTGAAAGACGGAAATTATGTTTTTAACTATAATTTTGTTTGAAACTTTTTGCGTTTTATAACTTTGAGAAAATTGCTGGACGTTGACGTTATTTTCAATTAAAACGACCTTTTATAGGTGAAATCACACCTGTCAGCATCGATTCGCATTTTATCTATTGAAAATAGTTATTTAGAAAATAGTTATAGCCGCATGGCTTTCGCATTTTAATCATTAAAACGCATATTAAAGTAGCGCTCGATTTAATATGTTAAAGGGTGCTTTCAAACGTCAAAGAAAGGATACTTACTTGCACTCTAAATGCCAGCTAAAACTGGCCATTTCGTTTAAACGTCAACGTTTGATGATATGGCCATCCACGTTTGGCCATATCATTAATGGGGCTAGGGAGCAACTCGTCCCACTCGAAACTGGGACCAAGGACCAATTCTACTCTTTCTTTTTCGATAGGGGTTAACTGGCCCCAGAGAATTTGGATGCAAGAGCGAGCGAAGCGAGCTCTGGACTTGGGGCACCCCGACTCGGACAGGTTAGGATCGAAGGGGATGGCGGGGTCGACTCGGACAGGTTAGGATCGAAGGGGATGGCGGGGAAGGGGAAGACCCCGACATCTCCTTCGTGTTAGGTTACTGTAAACCCTGCAGACAGAAATAGGAGCCCCGCGTAGCGGGGCTACGTCGACTACGCTTTAAAAAACAAAATTTCCTATTATCAAATAAGAAAAGGTTGGATTGGTTCCCTGATCGTAGTGTAGATTCAGTTCAGTAAAATAGTTCTGCAAATACCAATAAACAGTATATTTAATTTGATTTATTTAGTGTGCATAATTTGTGTGGAAGTCAGTACATTTGGTGTAACTTTGAAATATTTTGTCCGAAAAAAGGGAATACAGATATCGATTTGATTACATGCCCATAAACATATAGAGAATAGCACCTGCAAAAGAACAAGAAGTACGGTGCAGTGGTGAGCATGATGATGACGGCGAGATGATCTTCCTCCTCGTCGGCGCACCATAGACGCAGGGTTGGAAGTACTAACATCAGGATGCAGGATAGCAGGAACATTACCCTGGGGACACAGTCATCGAGAAGATGGAATTCGAATTTTAGACTAATTTTATCGTTACACCGAGGACTCAGTCAGGGGCTAAGTTTGAAAGTCATACAAAATAAACTCAACACTCTAGAGAGAAAGAAAGAAAATAAAGTATTAATTTGTCGCGCACAGGACAAAACATACTGGTTAAACTGGTGAAACATATCTGGAACTAAAGCAGTAACATTAGAAAGATTAGATAATTCCTTTTTTGAAATTGTAAATTACAAACAGTAAACGTTTTCCCGTTTTCCCAAGAAAGTTCAATTGTGTAGTAGCGTAGATCGTAGTTACTTACCGAGATGGGACTGTACTAAGGTTCTCTATAAACATTTTAATTCCCAAGAACCGAGCCTCTCTTAGCGCGGCACCCACATACGCCAACGCACCCACCCATAGCAAAAGCTCGGCAGATATTCTGACCTGAAACGAAAATGTCGAGCAAGACATTATTAAGTACAGTATATTAATGTCCTTGAAGTTGAGTAAGTGCCTGATTGCAAACAAAGTCGGATTACTTCGAACGATAACCGAAGGACTTACTTTTGCTTGCCAAGACTCAAAGTTCATTAGTCTACAGTCTTCAGTGAGGTCTTCCCACCAACCTTCCATATCTGATTCTCTCTTCCCTGGTAATACAAAGGTACAGCTGGATTTATAACGCACTATTACACATTGAAACTTTAATTTCAGTGATGCAGTACTAGTGACTATAAAAAAGCCCTAAGAAAACCAAATAGGCAACCTGCAGATAAATGTTTTATCCTTGGGATAAATTAAGACAAACTCACAGCACATTATGCTAGTCATCATGAACTTTACCATTCCTGTTCTTATCAGGCATCCTATTCTTATTTGCAAAATAAAATTTTATTCTGTCCGATTTTTTTTCTTCTTCCGCTCGTATATACTTCTCTGTTAGTTAACTGTCATCTCATGAGTCATCCCCTTTCTAGTAAAGAGAGAATAAAGTTTTACTTACGTTTGTCTTTATCCTTATCTTTTCCGTGACTCTTGAAGCGCGCACACTGCGGTCCATCAGGTTTGCTCCCATTGATAATCTCAACAGCTCCCGGATCAAACTCTGAGCCGTTCAACGGTATTGTACAATTCTCTATAATACAAATAAACTTTCATGAACCAATGATGTTTTTAAAAGTAAGGAAAACGAAACAGAATATTATGTTGGAGATTTTGCAACACTGCATTTTACAACCGATGACGAAATGGAATCAGGTTCTCATGATTACGAGAATCAAGATCGATTTCCGGTGATTCAACTTGACCCTTCGACATTCTGTTAAATTAATTCAGTAAACACGTTATATAAATATATAAGTAGTTACCAAGCTAAGCTTAAAACCTTCGTCAAATAATAAAGCATCGAAAGGTGAAAGTGACAACAAAATAATTGTGTTTGGTGGTTTTCGAAAATGAAAAGTCAAAGGTTAGACCATTTATTATAGCAATAAAACCTATGCCTTTGTTAAATGATGTGGTCTTTATGAAGACTTTGTGTTGATTATGTAATATATAGGATTAACACCATATAATACAAAATGGAAAAAGTAACGTGAAGGGCCTGCCGTAATTCTACCGTGTGTATAGAATTGGTAGGGTAAGATATACACACAGGAATAAAAAAAATGCATAATAAATAAAAACGCTGTTTAAGCAGGACTAAAATAACTACACCTACATTTACATAACAACAGGCGAGACTATTGCCATAAATCGAGCACAACATTCTATATTTGCAAGTTAAGAAATATGTAAAACAAAATAATCTATCTAAAAAGTAATCTTTTGAAAAACCAAAAACAATGACTCTACAACAAAATTGTTAATTAAAAAAATGATATTAAAAAACAAAACTGTCTATTCCAATCGATACGTAAAGAATATTAGCAGAATCTTAAAAAAACCGATGGACACTTTTTTTTATTGGGACAAGCCCACCACAGTATTCCCAAACCACTACAACTCCTGAAAGCCAGGATCAACAATGGCGACCACCAGAAAAGCGCCAACACAATGAAGCTCGACGAAGTCCCAGAGAAACAATTTAACTGTCTTGGATCCCGCAACGAAATGAATCAGAAACACCGACTAAGTGCGGGTCGAACTCGCGCATGAAGGGATCCGTACCATTATTTATAAAACGAGCAAACAAATAACTTTTTTGTATGGGAGCCCCCTTAAATATTTATTTTATTTTATTTTTAGTATTTGTTGTTATAGCGGCAACAGAAATACATAATCTGTAGAAATTTCAACTGGCTAACTATCACGGTTCATGAGAAACAGCCTGATGACAGACGGACGGACGAAAAGCGAAGTCTTACTAATAGGGTCCCGTTTGACCCTTTGGGTACGGAATCCTCAAATATAGCGGAGGAGTAGGAAAAAATAACTAATGGAGACTTACCAACTTCTATTACCAGATCCGTTTCATTGACGGGTCCAACAGTAGCGTTCAGGGCCGTAGTATTCAGGGCCCTGTCAGGTGGTCCCGGTCTTAACGTGAAGCAGACCAGAGAGATCAAGAAGTAGCACGAGAACAGTATGAACTGCCGGTAGAAGCGGAACTTGACGAATGTGTTCCATTTAGTCTTTAGCAGGTCGATCAACATCCCTTCGAGGAGACCCAGATGTTCGTCCTTCTCCTGTAAAAGTTTGGATGTGGTTTGGTAAAAGAAAATCATCGTAAAGCTTTCTAAGAAATCTTCTTTTTTTATATCACAAAACCTCAGCACGAGTTTTGTCTAAAAATAATCGACGTATTGACGCATACTCGTAGCTCGTTTCTACGGCGGTCATGCTACGCGTGCTGGATATGTTCCAGATATCATATCATCATCATCATCATTTCAGCCCAAAAGACGTCCACTGCTGGACGTAGGCCTCCCTCAAGTGTCATTGACATTGACATTTTGGGGGGATCACCATAATCGCCATGCTTGGCAGGCGGGTTGGCGATCGCAGTACGGTTGTTACAGAAGCACAGAGAACGCTGCTGCCCATTCTCTGGGAAATCCCTTAGTCGCCTGTTACGACACCCATGGGAAGATATGGGATGGTGCTATTCTTTACGTCCGACACCATACAGAGCATTATCATGCATGTCCACTCATACAACTATAGTATGAGTGGACATTTAACTACATATGTACGTGTATCTAATTAATTAATTGAGTACAAACTGATTTCCCTTCTGTGGCGATACCCAAAAGGAGGGTAATGTTTTTCTACTAGTGCATAACCGTAGACTGTGAAACTGTGACTGCCTCGTTGCTCTAGTCATCTAGTGGTTGCAATCGCGACTGCTGAGCATGCGGTCGTGGGTTCGATTCCCGGGTCGGACAAATTATTATTGGGTTTTTATTCATTAGGAATTTCTCAGTAGCAGCCACGGAGCCTGGGTTTATGCTCGGTTGATGGCAATTTGTGTTGCTGTGGCTTTGTGTAATGGCTGTTTGTATATATGAGTTTAAATGTTCGTAAACGCACTCACGATACAGGAGAAATTCCTAGTGGGGCAATGTTATAAAAAAAAATTGACTCGCCCCCTATTACATGGGACTTAAAAATAACTGGCGAAATGTGGGTGTACTATTAGGTACACCTGTGCCGGATCTCTTCGCAAATTGCAGGCGTTATGTTATGTAAAACCATTTGAAACTTACGCCAAACGTCACCAAATTCAACGCAGAATCCTTGCATATGCACCCTGTCTCCGTATCAATAGTATCGACCTGCCCCAACGGGTAGGCAGCACACGTGGTAGCGCCGATCTGCCAGTAGATCTCGCGCTCAATGTTAAGGATATGGAAGAACATGTCCGTCCGAGCCAGCTTCGCAGCCAGGGTCAGGGGTGTGAGGTTCAGCACGTTTTTAATGTTTAATGAGGCTCCCACTTCGAATGCCATGTCGAATGTTTCCTGTATTAAAGTATTATTATTATAATAGTCTTTGTAGTGTTGTAAAACTATACGGACTGCAATAGACTAGGCATTCACATGTTGGTGTTGCTATTAGCTGAACATGTATATCATTTTTGAAACTACCAACATCTACTATCGTGGTAAGTGGTGTACTGATGAATAATTTGCTGGTCTCTACAGAGCTAGAAGAGACCAGCAAAGTCTTCAAGTCACACCATTTATTGCACAACTTTCGGTATGAAATTCAAAGTTTGCTGACGAGCATTTGCAGCATCTGGTGTAACCGTACCTCTAACGAAGCCAGAAGGCACTTGTTCTTCTCATCATTACGATGTTTGATTCTAGATCATACCTGGGAACTTTCTAGTTATGGAGATATTAGAGATCAAAATTCCAATTTTTTTCTATATTTTTTTTAAATACTGGCTTTTAATATTATAACTTTAATTACTTCCACGACTCCGTTCTATCCAATCAATCTATCAGCACAATGTTTTGAGTGCGCTACAATGAGTCCCACCGTACAACGTGTTTTTTCACCCCAAAAATAAGTCGTTTCCCAGCAATAATTTATGCGTACAGTACCCGGCGATAAATATTGCACATCGACCTTTGGAAAGAAATTGGTGTATTTTATACAAAGAATAAAAAAGAATTATAAAAAAAGCAAACCATTTGTTTTAACGGCTCCTAATAGATACCGGACTGTTTGTATTTCGTGCGACAGAGATAACGCTCTACGAAGCCGAAATTAGCCGATTGTCTAAAAGGTCGATGTGCAATATTTATCGCCGGGTACTGTAGTTTGATATACAGAATTTATGGTAAACGGCTTCATGAAAAGTCCGTTTACACCGTGCATAATAAATTAATAGGCTGATAGAAGCTCTGCTGTAGATGATGCGAGTCAGAGTCGCATCGTCTACAGCTGCACTTAGAAATTCAGTCTTAAAATCATTAATCTAAAGTTTATAGTCACCATCTTCTCATAAATGACGAGCATATGCAGCACGGTGTTGCCGTTCGTGTCTTGTTTGTCGGGGTCGGCGCCACGAGCGAGGATCAGTCGATAGCACTCCTCCTGACCCAGACACGCTGCGAAACTTAGGGGGTACTCGCCCCAGTATACGTAACTGTAATGATATGGATTTGATAGTGACTCTTTTCAACTATCTTTGAGTACCTAAGTTAGAGAAGAAAAGTAAAACAGTGCAAACCGACTTTAATGCAGTCTTTCTTAGTCATATCATTGAACACCGAACCACCCTCCTCTTACTATGATCTTAATCAATTTGGGATGGGCGCACCACATATTTTCTTTCATACCTACATCTATAACTATCAGGTGTGGTATTCTCGGATGAGTCGTCTTCACAGTGCTCACTCATGTACTCGTACAGGGTGGAAGAGAAACTAATGCGAAAACAGTGCATCAGTAATTCAAAAAAAAATCAACTGTTCCATAGTAAAGTTGTTGTTACTTGTGCTAGTTTTGTAGGAAACAGCTGTTTTTAGGGTTCCGTACCCAAGGGGTCAAACGGGACCCTATTACTGGGACTTCGCTGTCCGTCCGTCACCAGGTTGTATCACACTCACTCACTCACTCACTGTGTGTGTCAGGCTGTGTGTGTGTGTTTTTTTGCTCATTTTTATAAATAATGGTACGGAAACATTCCTGCGCGAGTTGGACTCGCACTTGGCCGGTTTTTTTTTTATAACCGACGAAAATTTTCTCTGCTCAGAACAATGTACTGAAAACATGGTTATCGTTTTCGCGTCGGCGTCCCTTCCACCCTATCTAAAAGTTGGCGATTAGTGATAAGGCCACCATTAGCTTAGGGTACCAAAAATTGATAATTATTCTATCTACCATTCCATTTCATATTTCACACAACACATTCATGTTTTCTTTAGGAAATAATCTACCTTCTCCTTACCCGTTATAGTTAGTCTCCGGCTGGACATTGACCCACTCATGGTCGAAGGAGTCATTTCGTGAAGCCTTCTGGTCTTCAGGACACATAAAGTTGCCATAACAACGCTCATGGTAGTTCGCACCGGCGTCTAGGAGGAACTTCACCATTGTTGGATCTTCGTTTACTATTGTTATGTGCAGTACACTCTCACCTATAGTAAAAGAAACAAAGCATATGTAGACAAGCCGTGCGCCTTACCTATGGGATTTCTCATTGGCAAAATTGACGAACTTCCATGCAACCTTTCACCCCCTAGTTAAACCAAGTCAGTTAGTAAAATTTAAGATGTTTAATATGTAGATAGACCATAACCATGTTACACTTTTTTTTTGTTTTTTTTTTTTTTTTTTTATGGGCTGATGCCTGGCCAGGGCTGCGGGCTGTTCGAAAGAGATACCGTGGCCCTGGAACACAAAGGGCTAAGAAGGAACATGGATGGATTTTAGTCAGTCAAGTCTGACACTCCCTTCCGCTCCGCCCAGAGCGGGAGAAGTCATTTGATGATTTCCCATCATAAAAAAAAAAACATTACACTTTTGGTCATGTTACTTACTAACTGGGTTGTGGTGGTCAGATTAGCAATCCTCCATGGAAAATATTGGTATAGCTACATCCAGTATAAAAACTGGAACGTGACAACGACGTAAGATGGGAAAACGCTAGACAGATTATAGAACAGAACCCTGAACGATTTTGATAAAATGTGAATGTAAAAAACTGACCTAAAAACCATCCGTAACTTTCATCATTAGGTATATGAAAAATGCCTGCAATCTAATATGGTCGTGGATAGGAATCTTCTTAAAGTAATTAATGGACGGGATGGAAGCACTAAATCACTGTCAGATTAATTTTGAGCCTTGATAGACATTATCAGGCGCTCTATCAGATTGACTGCGCGAAATTTTGCTGAAATAGGCGTTTCGCTCCGATGTAAGTACTTGTTAATGTTCCTACAAGGGTACTTTCATCTAAAAATAACCAATATTGCCAACTCATTTCTGTGAAAAGTATGTTCTTGAGCTGCGAGACTTAGCCCGAGAACTATCAATACTTACGTAACAAGTACTTTGGGTAAGCGTTATTCCTATCACTCAAAATTAAAAATCAAAATATTTTATTTTACATAGGACTACATGGGCAATTATAAAACGTCGACAAAAAGTGCACGGTTCGGGTTGGTCGTTTCCTATGGAGAAGAACCTGCAAGAAACTCCATGGTTACCTACTCTTTGAAAATAATTTGGTTTTACTATTTTTGGATGTTACAGCGTTAGTACTTAAGTATCGGAAGTCAGCGTAGGCCCGAGAATAAGTCGTTGCTTACTACAAAAGGTAGTACCTACAAGAAAGAAAAAAAAAAAACCCTGTCCTATCATTGACGGCACGGTTGGCGCAGTGGCAGAGCGATTAACTGCTTAGCTGCGCGTCGGGGGTTCGATCCCCGCATGAAACAAATATTTGTGTGGCCTAAAGATACTTAGTTGTTCCGAGTCTGGCTGTTTGTGCCTGTGAGTTTAAATCTTACACAATACAGGAGAAATTGTCAGTCAAGGATTTAAAAAAAATACAAGCAAAAACTGCAGCAGTCACACTACAAGTCAAAGAAAGTGCTAAATAACATTTATAGATCGACTTTAGATTATATTAATACGACGAAAGACAACAACTTGTGGTTATCCAGAAAGCATTTATTATTGGGCTTCTTCAATCAGAGAAAACTTATGAAATATCGATGTCCAAT
The DNA here is from genome assembly GCA_949152445.1 of Cerastis rubricosa. Taxonomy (NCBI): domain Eukaryota; kingdom Metazoa; phylum Arthropoda; class Insecta; order Lepidoptera; family Noctuidae; genus Cerastis; species Cerastis rubricosa. The sequence goes on along the minus strand of OX424526.1, from coordinate 9,820,401 downwards.
CGTTATCACCGAAACAAGAGCACAAACGAGCACAATATATCTCATGTAAGCACTGTTTGAGTACAAATCGATTCCGTACGTGACTCCTTGCCTGATCCGAAAGCTATGAATCCTATATTGTTGGATTTGTAGTGACATTATGCGGACGCCTCGGCGCCAAATCTCGCCGATATTTTGATAGGATATCATATTTTACGGATAATTAGGAATAGGACTCGATTCCCTAAAGAAATATATTTATTTTGCTGTGACAACATTTACATCAACAGAACCCATTTAAAAAAAGGAAGCTTTCATCGTTAAATTGGTCAATAAGAATGAGATTGATGCAAGACACAAATCAAGAGTCATCATTCTCTTATCCTTATACCAATTTATCTCTCTCTTCTCTCCATTATTTGTCATCTCATGAGAAGCCTCCATTCTTGCAATATCATCCTTCACACAGTCCATCCATCGTTTCTTTGGTCTTCCTCTGCTCTTATACCCTTATAAATTAATACTCAAAACTTTCCTCACGACTTTTTCCAAATTAATCTTCTTGTTAATAGTTATAGTACAAATCCAAACTAATAACCACGCCATCATGTTTTTGTCACCCAACAACGCAATCAACGTCATCTCATTCGACCGCCCATAGATCCTTGTACAACTACATATGTACATTATGTAAAGGCTCTGCTTACCGTAATACTCGTCACCCATGTAGACGTCGTTGATGAGCTTAGGATAGAACCGTAGAAGTCTTTTAGCCAGGTTAGCTAACAGCGAGGAGGCGTTCAGCAAACATAAGTGGAGGATGGTCTCTCCTACAGCCCCTCGCTCCTGCAAGCAAAGGTAAGGGAAGAAGGTAGGTTATGTTATGTTATGTTATGTGTAAGACCAAATTTCTTCATCAGCAAGATAAGTCTTACTATGTCTTTAAAGTTTGAGCCGTGCGTTTGAGCAATATCATCCTGCTTAGACTTTTTCCCAGATAATGATGTCGAAATTGAACGCAAAGAAATAAGGCTCCATGTTTTTTCCTCTCGAAATAGACTGTTTATGAAAACGGTTACTTTATGGACGTCGTAGACCCTCAAGGTCCAGTTGGTCTTCACCCGTATGTACATACGGGTGAAGACCAACTGGACCTTGAGGGTAGAGAAGCTGGAGACGCGCCATAACCACTGGAATGGCGCTATGTTTCTCCGCTGGCGAATATGCTTGCCCAGTATGGGATCGTTCCACCAACGCCAATCCAGTGGATAACACCAATTTGAATTCGTTTGTGGTGCGCGTTCCGACTCACCATCTGGTGACCTTCCTCCAGGAAGAGTTTTGGCCGAAAGGTGTGCTGTATCGGCGTTTCCGCGGCCAGCTACGTGACACCCCGCAGCGTAACACGAGGCCGTCACTTAGTTTTAAGTTAATAAGGGTTTTTATTATATATCAGTTTATTTTTATTGTTTAAGATTATTTTGTGTATTTAATGTTTAATGGGCCTTAGTTGCCTGATAATAAAATGATTGATTAAACAACGTAATTTCTCGAAAAGGTGGAGCTCGTGGCTAAATAATAACAGCCGCTCGGGTCCATCTTTAAGTTAAGCCGCGCTTGCCTTGGTTGGTGCGTAGATAGGTGACCACCCATTCCATACCGAGTTCCCTCCGTGCCTCGAAAGATCCCGGCTGATATTTTTAGATCATTGACAATCGGCACAGGTTGTCAGTCGCCCGAAAGTCTGACAACCAATCTTATCGCATTACCGGTCGCTCAGCAGTCGCTCCATGTAAAATACTGGTATTCAGCTGCATCTGGTTGGACTGGAAACCGACCCCAACATAGTTGGGAAGACGCTAGGCAGATGAATTTCTCGAAAAGCTGAGTATGCATAAAACACACAAATGCCCCCGTATTCACAAACACTCGGATTCCATTTCGATTCGGAAAGTCGTATGTCTATCTCGCTCGCTTTCATAATGCCAAAACAAGATAGACATACGAGTTATCGAATCGAATTCGAATCCGAGCGTTTGTGAATAGGGTGCCTGAGCGAACCATCTTAGTAAAGCATTTGTTTTTCGTCACCTTGAGATCCCAGCAGAGTTCCCTGTAGCCTGATGGATTGGCGTCATACTCCTCCTGAGTGACCAGGGGCCAGTCCTTCTCCACGTCAAATTCATCATCTGGGTTCTCCATACTCCGCAAAGGAGGTAACTGAAATAAGAAAAGTCATTTCCTATCATGTTGCTGACAAGGTCAACAAAATAAAAGCATCAAAACAAATAATAAACATGGTAAATATTTATTTCTTTCCGTTACAAGTTTTATTGATAGAAAATAAAAGCAAAAACCGGCCAAGTGCGAGTCGGACTCGCGCACGAAGGGTTCCGTACCATTATTTATAAAAACGAAAAAAAAAAATTTTTTGCCCCCCTTAAATATATTTTTTTTCTGTTTTTATTATTTGTTGTTATAGCGTCAACAGAAATACATAATCTTTAGAAATTTCAACTGGCTAACTATCACGGTTCATGAGATACAGCCTGGTGACAGACGGACGGACGGACGGACAGACGGACGGACGGACGGATAGCGAAGTCTCAGTAATAGGGTCCCGTTTGACCCTTTGGGTACGGAACCCTAATTAAAAAGTGGTACAAGAATGGTATAGGATTTTACTTATTCACGGCAGACCATGCAATGCAAGCTCAGTAATCAGGAATTATCGATACTGCGATTACCAAAACACTTCTGCTAAATGGGATTGTAACTGGATTATACTCCAAGGATCACTTATGTAGTGATTTATATGAAAAATGGCACATAAATGCTCCTCAGTGGACAATTAAAGCTAAGTGAGTATTTTTCTGATTTTATATTACTTCGCAGAACGAAAGTCTCCAAATGTCCGATCGAAGTGTTAAAATAAATATCCCAGATCTTTCATGACAATATTAACCAAAACGTAGAGTGCAGACAGCAATCTTCTGCTCGATCCTATATCCTGTATATACAAATCACTTCCCAGAATTTGATCCTTATAAATAGCGACGCTATCGAATGGTGTAGGTATTATCCAGTTTTTATTTTTTTCAAAATCAACGGCTGCGATTTCTGATTAGGATTATTGATTTTTCAAGAATCCAACGATGCAGGTTTAGTTCTCATCAATATCGGGTTGGACTCCTTTGAGCATATTTCGCTATTCCTCATAGTTTCGGATGTGGCCACCCACGTCCACTTGATAAATCAACCTGTATATTTAGCAATAGTTTTACATTTTTTGTTAAATATATTATGTTTAATTAAAAAAAAACTATGAATGGACTCTGTATGGTGTCAGACGTAAAGAATAGCACCATCCCATATCTTCCCGTGGGTGTCATAAGAGGCGACTAAGGGACTTAGCAGAGAATGGGCAGCAGCGTTCTCTGTGCTTTTGGAACAACCGTACTGCAATCGCCAACCCGCCTGCCAAGCGTGGCGATTATGGCAAAACCCCCCCTTCTTGGAGGAGGCATATGTCCAGCAGTGGACGTCTTCCGGCTGTAATGATGATGATGATAATCATGATGAATGATGAATGGACTGTGTGAGGTGAAGGATGACATGGCTAGAAACGAGGCGACTGCTGACATGCCTAGTAATAGAGTCGTATGGAAGAAGAATTCATGCTACACTACCCCAAATAAATTGGGATAAGGGCAGGAGAATGTTGATGATAAGCGTGTCTAACCAACTTATGTCTGGAGCGCTCCTTGTTCCTCAGCAGCACTAGATGCGACACGGGGATGTACCGGCCCCGTCCCTTGTTGTACAGAAAGGGCTCCACCTTCGTCTTGATCGCGTGGTCTATCTCTGCGTACTGCTTGTTCTGGAGAGCTCGCTTCATCATGTCTACTAACAGACCTCCACCTGGGGCACCAGCCAATTATACTGACATCAAACTCACCGATACTTTGTATTATTGGATATTGATTAATTTTTTACACAAATAGATCATGTAGTTGTAGTTCGTTCTTTACCGTGCGATATATAAATAAATAAAATTCTTTTATTTCAGACCACAAGTCCATTTGGTTAGTACAACACCACCACCAGGTTAACACCAGGAAGCACCTAAATGTACGCCTATATCATCGGCATCTGCCTGATCGGCTTCCAGTCTAACCGGATGCGGTTGAACATCAGAATTTTACATAGAGCCGACTGCCTATCTGACTTCCACAACTCATTTTGTAGTTAGTAATGTACCCCTAAATACCACGTAGGTACATTTGAATGTTTTACTCACGACACTTACCTGTTATTGTAGTCAACAGTGCGTTTTTGTATAGGCAGCACAAATTCTTAATGTTTGTGTAAAAATCGGGCATTAAACCGTTTTCTTAAAATGCCATAATCATCACATCTATAACTATTGTTACTTCCCTACAGACCATTTACCACCTACGAACCATATGAAATGAATGCTATCTTACCTTTGATATCGACAAGTTTGTATAACTTCTGCTGCGAAGTCCCTGCTTGTTTCTTTACACCGCTTGTGACATTACTTTCAGTATTACCCATGGCTACTGAGTGTAGATACTTTACTTAATTTTTTCACTTCAGTAAATGAATGGGAAGTTATCGCTAACAAAGCTTTGCTTATCGACCAAACATTATCGGTTACCATACCAATGGAGTACCAGTCGTTCTAGCAACCAGTGAAATATGGTGCAGGATATATGATCATGAGAATTCGTAAGGCAAAATAAAAGATAATGTGTCGATAGTGAGTGAGTAGACCTCGCGAATTGGCGAGAAGAAGCACCTTATTGTGAGAAGAGGAAGGAATGCGGGGAGGCTTTTACCTAGGAATGGGACAGCAAAGGATAACAAAAAAAAAAAAAATGATAGATCCGTTTAATTTTATTGATTGTTAGGTCGAAGAATAAGATAGAAAATTTCCAGCAAACTCAAGATAGAGGCACTGAAGAACAGCCCAACGATTCCTCCGACAGTCACTGAAACAGCAAACATTGCTATAAGAATATAACTAAAAGAATACGATAATTTGAAAGCTACCAATGGTTATGTTGGGATAGGTTCGAAACTTTCACTTTAACATGCTAAAACATACGCAAAGAAAGAAAGCCAAACACACCAACATTTTTTTGTTGATAATGGCATCTTGCAGGACAACCTATGACGCTGGTTTCTGCTTAAACGAACTATCCTGTGGGTGCCTTGATAATAAGGCCTTCAGTCAGGGCGAAAAACTTACTTAACTTGTGTCCCCAGTAGGCAAACTGTTAGCAGTCGACTGAGTCTTTAAACGACTAATCTACTAGTGTCGTCTAGTCGTCTGAGTCTTAAACGTAGCCAACTGTGGACACTCCATTTCAAATATATGGAAGGGCGTACTAAACCGATACGCCGCCAACTCAGTCGGGGCACCCCTTGTGGGGTACGAGCCTCGGCTTAGGGCGTCGCTAGAGGGAGAACAGCAAAGGGACAGGCTGAATGCTCGATAACATTATTTAGGAGCTAATTTAAAACTACATGTTCTGCGTCGCTGGTTGGCTCGTGCAAAGGGACTCACCAACTAAATCCAAATTGTCTCTTATCAAGTTCCTCTGGTACCGTAGTGTAGGCAATGAGACCATTCTGACTTCCACAAGAGTACCTACACCGGGTTGATCCTTTACCCATCTCCTGTAACAATTAAAAGTGTGAAACTCATGTAACAAAATCTTGGAAAACCCTTCCAACTATAACAGTGTGAACATAATATCAAGCATTACTGAAGATTATATTGGAGTGAAATTTGGCACACAGATAGTTTATCTGTTTAGTTTATAACCTGTTATAATACGTAGGATACTTTTTAACTCCCGATCAAAAAAGAGGTGTTATAGGTTTGACGTGTGTATCTGTGTGTCTGTCTGTGGCATCGTAGGTCCTAAACGGATAAATAGATTTTGATAAAATTGGTTAAGTAGACCGCTTAGCACAAGCACAAAACAAAGCGGACCCCCGACACTGCCACGCTTGGATTAATTTACTATTGTTTTTTTGTGTCGCAGGTTTTTTTTTTTATTCTGGTAGTAGTAGATCCTGTGGAACAATTACCAAAGTTCACGCTGGTGCAACCGCAGCTTAAGCTAGTTATGTATTGTATAAGCTTAAGACTAGCTCCATAAGTTTAGATTTTCAGTGGGATCCTTCATATCCTTTAAGTACATGAAAATTCCTTGACTGTTGTATAAACGGTGGGACTGCCCGATGCTTGGCCGTTGGGTTAGGCTGCACACCCAGGTCGGATAAGTAGCTGTAAGGTCTAGGCCTAGTTTTATTTTATTTCTATTGTATTGAATTATATTGTATTGATTGTATGCGTGTTACTAATAATAGTTAAATAAGTCATGTCATTACTAACAATATGGACTTCAAAGTCTGCAAATAAAAGATTATTATTATAAACTAATTATATATAAGTAAGATAGCTTACTTTGTGTAATGAATAGTTTTAAGTTCACTCTCGACGCATGAAGGTACGCAGACGTCTTTAGCATTCTTATCTACGCCTAATTTAGCCTTTTGAGCTGAAAAGTTAAAAAGTACAGTTTAGTAAGTCGTCATTATCTTGCCCTTATACCAATTCTTCTGCATGTCTTCTTCTTCCATACATCTCTAATTCTCTATTACTCATCATCTCATCAGACACCTCCTTTCTTCAATTGCCATACTACCCTTCTATAAAGTCCATCGTTCATCGTTTCTTTAGTCTTCCTCTTCTCTGGTACATTTAACTCAAAACTTTCCTCACGACATTTTCCTTATTTCTCCGCTTCACATTAAAATATTATATCACTGATTACTAATTGTATTTCACTTATCACTTATGTAAGTTTTTGTGCATCATACCTTCATATACATTCCAACAGTTAATTCCAGTGTAATTGCAGAAAATCTTGTTATCTGAAATCAAGTAGTTGATACTTCAGAAAGAATTGTATGAAACAGTTAAATTTTAAGACTACTGTTTGAACAAATTTTATGTTACTCTAGTATCTACAAGGTGGAAACAGTTCCTTCACGAAGCCGTCAACCGATATGTATACTTATGTACATCAAACTAAGTAACCCTATGCTAAAAATATTGATGGAAATATTTTTTTTTCTTGGGGTGAAAAACACGTTTTACGGTAGGACTCAATTAACGGACTCAAAACATTGTGGTTAAGTGGTGCATTGTATAGTGCAAGGGTCGTTGAGGTTGGAACTTTGACGTGCAACATCTCCGTAACTAGAAGATTCCCAGGTACGATCCAGAAGAAAAAAAAAACACAATGACTGACGGGAAGAACAAGTACCTTTCGGCTTAGTTAAGGGTGTAGATACACCTTTTATAGGTAATAATGTACTGAATACCGTGAAACCAGCTAAGCACGATACTCCAGCGCCTAAGCTAATACGTTCATATACTCCACGTTCGCTATAATGAGTGTGCTAGTGCTGATACTGCTGATATTTTCACAGGCGCTACTATATACTTACAAGAAAGATCTCGAGCTGGGTGTACACATCCGCAATGTTGATAGAACTCCTTAGTAGTCTGAGCTAAACGACAGGCTCCGTAAGAGTACACCTAAGAAGGACACAAATGATTATAGATCTTCATTGTTCTATGGGATGATCTCTTAAAAACACAAATGCGAGATAAATGCATAAATATTGATAAGCTTGAATTCTATTAAGAACGCAAAGGTTCACCACGACAGGAACATAACGATAAATGATGTTCATTTTGCAAATAGGTTTTTACAAACACTTTTACACGTCGTCTTTTTTTTAAAACTAGATGAGACTGGTGTTTCATACCTGACTACTCTGAAAAGAAACAGCCGAAACAAACTCAGAGGTCATAGTCTCTCTTAAGGTCCAGACATATTCTAGATCAACTCACATGAGGAATATGCAGATAATGATAATGTTGAGATTAAATTCAATTGAAATAATGGTAAAAAATCCATGGTTTTCCTCCGAGCAACGATTTAAGTCAGACGGCTATGCTATTGATGACCATGAAGAGACAAGCAATGTTATGAACCGAATTTCATGCTCCGAATTAAGTATAGAAGTACTACTCCTTCTTCTTTTTCGTGTTGATGATTCCCATAGTTATTTAATTAAATATGTTTCGACCAAAACTCAGCCATGTCGACGGCCGGCATTGGTATTGGCTTCGCACAGGTCCCTTAAAATGCAGGTGGAGTTGCACAAACCGTCTCAATTTACCGGGTAGGTATGCATCAGTTCAGCAGGCACGTCATGCAGATACCGGCACCCCCTATCCTCAATGCTCTCCCTCTGCAGCTGGACATCGTTCACGATCTCCACCACTGAGAACAGAAGCCCCACCTGGTTCTCGCTATACGTGTGAACCGTGTGCTTTAACTTCACATCCAAGTTGTTCGTCGATAACTCTTCGGGACTGTGGACTGATATCTAGAATGGAAGTAGATTGATCCATTATGCTACTTCTTAATTTTGATTTTGTTGTAGTATGAACTATGATGTAAGTATTGGTCTTTCGTCCAAAGATTCAGGTGAATTCAAACTAAAGTTACTTTTAGTAAAGCAACATTTTACGACATGTGTTTTTGCTATAACTTTTTGTTATTCGTTGTTGCCTACGCTAAATTGTTGCCCCAAAAAAGTTACTTCAGCACTATATAACCTTTTAAGTTAACAAGCAAACGGTGTTCACAGTTTAGGCGAAAACCACCGTCATTTTAGGTAATTAATCAATCAGCCGTGAGGAGTGATCAGGAAAATCAAGAATGGTCACATAAAAATATACTCTTATAATCCTTACTTCAGCATTAGACAGCAAACGAAACATCAGCACCCCAGGTCCAGTAGTCATGTTCACAACGAACAAACTATTTTCTCCCCTGAAAAAAGTTAACAAACAATATTCCGCAATTAGGTGCCCATATCAGCTGCACGATGATCTTATCATTGTATAGGTACAGATTAGATTGCTCACTAACTCACTTGTGCTGTAAAGTGTTGAAGGAGAAGCAAGGCCCGTACTCTGAGTCCACTACACGAAAATACTCGCAACATGGAAATACGACATCGTTGTAACTGCAATCGGAAACCATTTCTGAGCAGCTTTTGTGCACCTGGAGGAACAACCATGAATAACCTCTTTGAGAATTTGAAGGTACGTTACAGCTATATTAACTTAATCCGTTAAATCGTTTTTGTAAGTGTGTAATTTATTTTGACCAAAATTAAATTGGCTAAAATTGATCAAGGATCATTTTGAAGTTTGAATTTTGAAGCAAAAAGAAAACCTGAAGTGTCTTGATAGTATTTATGCATGTACTAGCTGTCCCGCGCAACTTCGTCTGCGTCACATGTTCCCCGTTTTCGCAACTTTTTCATTGCTGTTTCGCTCCTATTGGTCGTAGCGATTATATATAGCCTGGCAATGGGCTATCTAACACTGAAAGAATTTTTCAAATCGGACCCGTACTTCCTGAGATTAGCGCGTTCAAGCAAACAAACAAACAAACTGTTCAGATTTATTATTAGTATATAGATATAGATGTAAAATCGATCGCATGCCTAACTTTGAAAGCAAACCCAAAATAGTAAAAAAGGCTAGACAGACAGATGACAAACCGTGTGACAACTTGATTAACCTCAAAGAAACTTGACTTCCTGTTCCTACTGACTCATAAAGTTCTTGGGTAATATTGGGTAGGTATAGATTTATTATACTTAGACCATGCCTCCGATCGTTTTCTGTGAAAAGGTTGTAAGTTACTTATGTGTAATGTGTTTCCTATATTAAATCACAATCTTTACGGAAGGTCATTGGAACGGACATTTAGACAATACAACATTTCCCTTATTTGGCGGTACGCAATGATTAAAGTGACTACGCTTTAGTCAATGCGTGCGAGTAGCAGCAAGTTTTGTCAGATACCAATTGAGAGTCACAGACAGTTCAGGAAAACAATGAAACTCAACAGAGTAAAATCAGGTGTGCGAAATCCCTATGATTTAGAGATTGGAGCATGGTTTGGAATTGGATGTCCTGGGGGGTTACTTCTTAATGTCACTCCGGTGTGGGAAAGAGATAGAGCCATAGAGGACGTCTAACGCCATCTCTTCCCCACTCTGAAATAAGATTAAAACAATACTGCTTTAATACGTCATGGTAACCCCCCCGATCGCGTTCAGTTTCGCTAGGTAATTAATTAGATAGGTTCTCTTACATGTTCGATGATGGTCCTCCACGGTAGATCGCAAGCGACGGTCGTGCCACAGGGCGCACAATGCGCGCCGCTACACTCTCCGCGTGCAAACAGTACGTCCGCCAAGTACCGTCGGTGATCGTAGTTGAGGGGTTTCAGTAGATCCGCTGTAGTGTTAAACGTAATTTCTAGTTACTACTACTAGTTCAATTTAAAATTCATATATCTATATATATATGTTAAATAAAAGGGTAGTTCAGTATATACTTTGTTTATTTATTACAAGAAATCATAGAATAGCAATAACTACTTTAAAATAATTTAATAGCATTTTAACAATATTTATCAAAATCAACATGAATTTATACAATTTAAATATTATCAAAAATAAATATTACAAGACCAGCTTACTTGATAACAGTTGATGATAACTCCACGAACGTCGTACACAAAGAGAGCTCGCAACGATGGCGGCATGCCGTTTTATACCAAAAAGGTGGGGATGGCGCCATGATTGCGAGTTTGACAGTTAAACTTATTTGAATATTGTTTTACGGGTAACTTGTGATTTTAGGTAATAGTAATCTGTTATTCTTTAACAACAAATAATGTGATGTAAATTAACATATTATGAGGCATAAATGATAACCTGAACGTGTATCACGAGCACGTGTGCAAACGTGCTTACAGTCGGCCATCCAAGCAAACTAAGTACGTCCCCGTACTTAGCTGCAAATCAAGTAAACAATAATAAGATAAAACAATTCAGTACAATAGCAATATTATTTATGTAAATGTAGCAATATATAAACAAAAATTAGATAGACCCATTGGTCTTAATTAATAATAATTCAGACTCCATTCGTCCTTATTAATATATTTGACCCCATTGGTCTTAAAGTATTGACCCCATTGGCCTTAAAGTATTGACCCCATTGGTCTTAAATTATTGACCCCATTGGTCTTAAATTATTGACCCCATTGGTCTTAAATTATTGACCCCATTGGTCTTAAATTATTGACCCCATTGGTCTTAAATTATTGACCCCATTGGTCTTAAATTATTGACCCCATTGGTCTTTAGCATTGACCCCATTGGTCTTTAGCATTGACCCCATTGGTCTTTAGCATTGACCCCATTGGTCTTTAGCATTGACCCCATTGGTCTTAAGGCATTGACCCCATTGGTCTAAATAATTTACTAGATATAAAAAAATAAAAGAAAAACAATTTGAATTTCGAATTTTCGCTTAAGGAGTTAAGACGTCATCATGAGGTCTTTTGAAACAGATCCATGGTTTTAACTTGTCTACAGCAACTATACTACAATATTTTTTGTTTCCCTTTCTTGTAAGAGGTGTGTCCTCTACTTGGTAACGGTCATGGTCAAAAATATTAGTAATTTTGTAAGGGCCCTGATACTTTGGTATTAACTTTTTACTACCACCCGTAGAGGGAATTTGACGTTCAATCCTTACTAAATCCCCAATATTATATTTGATAGATTTGCAACGAGATTTATCAAAATTTGCCTTTTGAGCCTCTTGGGTGGATTTGATGTGAGAAGAAATCTCAGTACGAATTTCTTCGAGATTTTTGGTTTTTGAAGTGATATCATCATCAATTGCCGAAATTATTCTGCTATCAGTGGAGCCTTGTGGCCTTATACCAAAAAGAGCTTGTGCAGGTGTCTTATTGATACCTTTGTTAAAGGTATTATTGATACCCCACTGGACATCGGGCAGGTGGTCTTCCCATTTGCTTTCGCATGTGCCAACACATTTAGTTGTTAATGAATCAACAATAATCTTATTATATCTCTCCACCTGTCCGTTGGCCCGTGGAGTAGCAACTGCATTTAATATATGTTTGATGCCTTTATCTAATGTAAACTTTTTGAAGAGATCACTCGTAAATGACGTGCCTCGGTCAGATATAATTCGTTTAGGAACGCCAAAGATACTAATGTACTCGCGCAAAACTTTAATAGTAGTGTTCGATTTTGTATTTTTCACAGGTTTCAAATATATGTATTTTGTAAAAGCGTCAATTAATACAAGAATATACACATTACCCCTACTACTACGTACGAATGGACCCGTATGATCCATGTGTATAGTATCAAACGGGACGTCTACTTTGTGGATTGGGTGCAAAAAGCCGGGTCTTTTCCCACCAGGAGCTTTACTATACGCGCATTCTAGACATGAGGATACATATTTTGTAACAAAAGTACGCATATCTGGGAACCAATAATGAGTTTTTATCTTTTCCAGCGTTTTGTCTAAAGCGAAGTGGCCGATATCGTCATGATTCTGTTTGACAATTTGCCATCGAACGCCTTTAGGCACAACCCACCTATCTCCATCCGGTGTGATTCTAAAAAGTTTACCATTCTTAATTTTATATTTTTCTTTTATTTCTAAAATATCTTTAAATTCAGAGTTACTTAAAATCCCAATAATCCGTTGAAGTTCTGAATCTGAATTCTGAACTGTTGAGAGCCAGTCTGTTTCTGTTATAGAATTAACCATTTTTTCTGAGTAATTACTACTAATGGATGGGTTGCGACTCAAAGCGTCCACATGAGCCATGGAAGATCCCGGTTTGTACTCAATTTCAAAATCAAATTCTTGCATTTGGGTCCACCATCTGGCTACCCGGGGGATCATATCACGTTTCATGAAAGTGGACCTTAACGAATTACAATCGGTCACGATCTTAAAATGTATCCCTACTAAATATACCCGAAATTTTTGCAACGAGGCTACCACTGCTAGAGTTTCCAAGTCATACGAGCAATAATTTTGTTCTTCAGGGCTAGTTTGTCTGCTAAAATAAGCTACGGGTTTTAAAATATTCTGTTCATTTTTCTGGAATAGTATACCACCGATACCTATTTTGCATGCGTCGGTATGCAATTCGGTTATGGATTTTGAATTATACAGGGCTAATATCGGTTTTTGAACTAAAATTGTTTTTAAGGTATTGAATGCATTTTGTTGATCGGGCCCCCATACCCAAACAGCATTTTTTCTGAGTAACTGTGTCAATGGCTTTGCAATAATCGAGAACCCCTTAACGAACCTACGGAAAAAACTCGCGAGCCCTAAAAACTGTCTTATATTGTGTTGATCTTTTGGTACGGGAAATTTTTCTACTGCCTCTATTTTAGCGGATCCTGGTTGGATACCTTCATTTGAAATATTAAACCCCAAGTAAGTTACTGAACGGCCAAAGAAAACACATTTTGACAAATTTAGAGTAAGGCCTGCTTCTGATAACAAAACTAATACCGATTCTAACTGTTTCATACCCTCTTGTATTGATTTTGATGGGATGATTATGTCATCCAAGTAAGCTAGTGCCTCTTTATGACGTAAGTTGCCTAGAACCTGATGCATCATTCGTTGGAACGTTGCTGGGGCATTTGCTAAACCGAAAGGCATCCGGTTAAATTCGAAATGGCCGTCCGGAGTGACGAACCCTGTTTTATGCCTATCTTGCTCTTTGATAGAGATCTGGTAGTATCCAGATGCCAAATCAAGAGTTGTGAAATACCCATTACCAGCTAACGTATCAATTTGGTCATCTATAAGTGGCATTGGGTAATTTTCGCGTATAGTATTTTTATTCAAGGCTCTATAATCGATACAAAGGCGGTAACCGCCAGTTTTTTTTCGTACGAGCACGATAGGACTAGCAAAAGGGGAGACTGAAGGGCGCACAATTTTGTTTTGAATTAGTTCATCTATCATATCCCTGACTATTTCTTTCTCTTTAATTGCTAGCCTATAAGGCCTATAGACTACAGGTTTGTTACAGTGCAGGTCAATGCCCATTTCACAAACCGAAGATTGCCCCAACTCAGAGAGTGTAAACGCAAAGCAATGTCGGTAATTATTTAATAAGCAAAGCAAGTCATCAATCACCTTTTGGCTTAAATCACCAGCAACGTTTAGGTCCGACGAACTGATTAAACTCATTTGTTGATCTTGCCGTTTAGAATCTACTACACGCAGAACCTTCCTTTCATTTTCCTGATTAGCAGTGATACCTCGTGCAATTAAAACATTGTTTTCTAAACATAGAGGCTCGGAATTTAGGCTATTAACAACAATTTGTCCGTAACCATCACTGTTAAATTGATAAATTCCAGTTAGAACAAAATGGAAAAAGTTATTTTTATTACGCAAGCCTCCCTCAACGTAAAGATCACCTGAGAATTTGGGTTCTGTATAGACTTCTATAATTTTTAAACCTATTAATCGAGTATTCTTATGGTTAAAAATTTTTATCTTTTTATGTTGGCTGTTATCGATCTGATTTTGTAAAATTTCAAAATGTTCATTTGTTTTTTTAATCAATACGTGAGGTTGTTCAGTAAAGGTTTGACCTATCATAAGGGGAACCTGCATAACACAATCTGGGACAATTAATATTTCGACTTCAGCCTTGACCCCGTCAATTTCAACTAAAGTATTGACCTTACCCAATGTATGCACAATAGAATTGCCAAAACCTCTGAGTATAGGCAGATCTCTTGTTTTTATTTCTATATTCCCTAATTTGGATAATTCAGATTGTTTAAGCATGGAGCATTCACTACCAAGATCAACAAAGGAATTCATTTGTATATCGTTAATACGCACAGTTTTAAAATATTTGTCTGAAATTGTACCACCGACATCTACCCTGTTAACAGATTTTTGAGCCGGAATTACTTTAGAATAACAATTTTCTGCCTCATGACCAATTCTCATACATTTAGTACATTTTTTGATTGGTTGAGTACATTGACCTACAAAATGACCTTCCTGTTTACAATTATTGCAACGAAGGACTCTGTCTTTGGCGCTTGGATTCTTTGCTTTATTATCAGAGGAGTTTGTACCAGGCTGATTTTTGTGAATATTAGACTTGCGGTCAGAATTCTGTTTAATACTTCTTGAATTTCTTAAATAAGTAAGCAATTTATCCAAGTCCTCATACTGAGCCGCTTCGGCACCTAACCTAACGGCGCGATCATCTATGCCGTGTAGAACACATTCCACCGCTCGTTTGCCAATAATACTACATCGGTTAATAAGAGTAATTTTGTCGTAAAAATAATCTTCAAGGGAGTCTCCGTAACGTGCACGCCTAGACAACATATCTGCTAACATTTGACCATAGTTCTCTTCAGAGGGAAAAGCCGATATTAATTTGGCCTGCCATTCGTCCCAAGAAAAGAGCACCGATGGTAATCCTTCATACCAACGTTTTGCCAATCCTTGAAGTTTAGGGAGTGCATAATGCACAATTTGTTTATTATTCCATGAATAAATGGCAGCACATTCATTCACCTTGTGCAGCCACATACTCATCGTTTGCTCTTTTCTTGCCGGGTCAAACTCAGGTATAGTATTGTTAAAAGAACCTATACTTTCATGACCTGGGGCAAGTGACCTCAATGCCTGCACTAAAATATTTAAATCACCGCTGCATCCGTTAGAAGCAGCAGTGTTACCTGTAGTTCCTTGTGTTGGTGCGGGAAGATATTGCACGTTGTGGTTCGTGCTGTGCCGCGGGCTGCTGCGCCGCTGGCTGCTGCGCCGCTGGCTGCTGCGCCGCTGGCTGCTGCGCCGCTGGCTGCTGCGCCGCTGGCTGCTGCGCCGCTGGCTGCTGCGCCGCTGGCTGCTGCGCCGCTGGCTGCTGCGCCGCTGGCTGCTGCGCCGCGGGCTGCTGCGCCGCGGGCTGCTGCGCCGCGGGCTGCTGCGCCGCGGGCTGCTGCGCCGCGGGCTGCTGCGCCGCGGGCTGCTGCGCCGCGGGCTGCTGCGCCGCGGGCTGATGTGCCGCTGGCTGCTGCGCCGCTGGCTGATGTGCCGCTGGCTGCTGTGCCGCGGGCTGATGTGCCGCTGGCTGCTGTGTAAAGGGCTGCGCGATCGACTGTTCCTGGATATGTGGAAAGTCGTGCCCATCGCGCGGCCACGTATCTGCTGCAAACTCGGTTCGGAACCTGCTGATTGCTCCAAGGCGTAATGACGTCCATGATCTTCTCCATTTTCAATCGGTTGCGTTTGTACACTTCCCAAAATCGGAGAGGCAAGGACTCTTGTTTTATCCATGTTTCTCGACCGAAAAGAAAAAAAAACGCATATTAGAATGAGCTACTAATCCCACTTCTGAATTGTTAAATAAAAGGGTAGTTCAGTATATACTTTGTTTATTTATTACAAGAAATCATAGAATAGCAATAACTACTTTAAAATAATTTAATAGCATTTTAACAATATTTATCAAAATCAACATGAATTTATACAATTTAAATATTATCAAAAATAAATATTACAAGACCAGCTTACTTGATAACAGTTGATGATAACTCCACGAACGTCGTACACAAAGAGAGCTCGCAACGATGGCGGCATGCCGTTTTATACCAAAAAGGTGGGGATGGCGCCATGATTGCGAGTTTGACAGTTAAACTTATTTGAATATTGTTTTACGGGTAACTTGTGATTTTAGGTAATAGTAATCTGTTATTCTTTAACAACAAATAATGTGATGTAAATTAACATATTATGAGGCATAAATGATAACCTGAACGTGTATCACGAGCACGTGTGCAAACGTGCTTACATATATTTTATTGGTTGTAAAATATATTTTTTTATACTGTTAGGTAATCTATAAAAAATCAGAAACTATCTATGATCCGAGCGTACAAAATGTTGATCAAATTTTATCAAAACTAATTTGGGAAATACAAATACGGCAAGAGGCTAAGAATACTAAATAAAAAATGTTAAATCACTTTACATTAAATGTCAGCTATGTCAATATTAAAATAACATACATATAACTTGAGTAAACAGGGTGATTTTTTATGTGGGCGTGGATGTCCAAATCATTTAGGGACTGGCTACATTTTATAGACGCAAAATCGACTTGAGCAAGCGAAATAGTCGTCAATCGCCTCATTTCGATTCGGACGACGGCATTTGACACCTCGTCAGACTATTCGCTTTTATTGGATGGACATATTGGACATTAATACAGCTTTTTCTGACATTCCTCAGCTGATTTTGCGTCCGTAAGTGTGATCAGTTCCTAGCAATGTGTAACATTTTCAGTCGGAAAAATAACTGATCTGTGCAATGTGTTGCAGTTGAAGAATGCTAGAACCAATTTATTTATAGATCCTATTCATTTTTAACATGAACAAAGTTCGAGGATATCGTGGCCGCACGGTCTATTTTTAAGTTTAAGCCGTGCCTTTCGAGGTCCGTGGATGGGTACCATAATTACATATTGAGTTTCATCCGTGCCTCGGAAGGCACGTTATTCCGTTGGTCCCGGCTGTTATTTGTAGATCTCTGTCTCTCTCTGTCTGACATCCAGTCTTACTAAGGTTTATGTCAGATAGGCGTCAGATAGGCAGTCGCTTCATGTAAAATACTGGTACTCAGCTGCATCGGATTAGACTGGAAGCCGACCCCAAGATAGTTTGGGAAAAGGCTCGGCAGATGATGAAGAAAGAAAGAGAAAAGAAAAGAAATTCATTAATCAAGCGCGCCATTACATAAAATGTCTACAGTTGAAGCCATTGAACCCAAGTGCCATGTTGAAAAATAATTGATATTACCTATCTCATCAAATCGAATTATTGTTCTTTACTGAGTCTTATGTACGAATTTTGCTAACTTATATATAATCTTATATAAGAGTGGCAGTAGGTATAACTTTGGGTGAACTTCACTGAAGTACTTAACTGAACACGATCAGTAAATTAGAAACGCATTCAAGTTCTGTCAGTGTCATAAAAGCAATAGAAAAAAAAATGCTGATCCCGTTCATTTCTACGTCGATATTTGCTCGAACATAATCCTATGGATAAGAATGTAAAATTGCAGTGTTCAAATCAAAACGCATTGTTGTACCATCGAATTCACTGACGGTCGACCAGTTTTCAACCTTATAACTCAGGGCATAAGGGTGACCAGTGAACTCGCTAGTCCCTACGTACCATTTGCGTAGTTATATTATCTCATTTAGTAATGAGCAATAACTACCTACTTATGAGTCAACAGTTCGCCCTAATTGAACAGTAGGTACCTACCTAATTAGAACCGCAGCAGTACGAACTGCAAATTAGATAACACAGAAACCGCAAAATCTATTTAATGACGTATTTGTGTCAAGTATAAATGCGAACGTTACCCAAAAGGAACTTTTATGGCTTTTGAGGGCTTGCACATGCAGTAACCGCAATCAGCGACTAGTAGGTAAACAAAACTCGTAATTAAACCCAGGTGCCTACTCTTCACCGATAAACTAGATTACCTGGAATGAATGATTTAACGTCCTGATCAGCGATGAACTAAAAAGAACCTGTTCCAAACTTGGTCCTGGTCACTCCTGGTGCATTCCTTTTTCCCTAAGTTTGTGTATCATCACATTTTAGTTGCACTGCTACTACTAGTACTTCTAATATACTACGAACTATGTTTATCAGGTATCTAAGGGACTAATCCCATTTATTCAGCTCTGTTCAGCTTTTGTTCATAGAAAACAACGATTTTGTATGGAGATGCGTACGCATCCGTTCAGCTTTCCGCGTCTTTTCAATTTTCGCGTCAAATAGGTATACAATGAGGACAAATGTGTTTTTATCATGCGAATGCTATACATAGATTTCAGCAGACAGAACCATCAGTGTATAGCGCCGTGTAGCGACGTTCGGCGCTGTATGTGGACTGTTCTCGACTCTTCGTCGACAAATTGCGACCGTACGCGTCTGATAGAAACCGAACTGTGTCTGATAGAAACCGAAGTGTGACCAAAATCGTTCAGCGAAACGTGTATGGAACTGAATAAATTTTAGTCCCTGAGGCAGTGGTTCCACTGAGGCGGAGCGGAGCAGACCGGAGACGAGCTGTGCCGCGATTCATCAATCACATGGCGGAGTGGAGAAGAGATGTGGATTTCAAGCCATGTGATTGGTGAATCGCGGCACAGCTCGTCTCCGCTCTGTTCCGCTCCGCCTCAGTGGAACCGCAGCCTAAATCTGGATATGTTATGTGGCCAGTTAGGCCTGTGTGTTCTTACATACAACATTGGCTTGCTTATCTGTGTATACTCTAAGCATAAAGACATAAGTAGTAATGTTATCGTCCTATACAATTTGCACTTGAAACTACTCCACTTACCATTACGTTACATACTTACGGTACATAGCATCAAATCTCCGTAAGGTATACTTGGTGGCGTGCTCTTCACATAACGTGACTCCTGGAAACGTAGTGGTCCAGTTCAGATAGAGGGTGTCAGGGGTAAAGTTCACGTCTTCTTCGAGTTCCCCTGTGTGCTCCATCAGTAGGTTGAGGCAACCCAGAGACGCTATCAGTACCAACAGCCAGAATAGCCTGGAGCCAAGAACGGTGCTGTAGAACTTCTACTGTTTGGATCAGGACTAACCGTCCTGGAAAGTGGAGACGAGTGGAGCGGATACCAGACGTGTAACATTCGACCAATCACAGGAGAGATGAGAGACGAGATGTCGTTTTCAACCAATGTGGTTGGTCGATTCCATAACGACCCTCTTTGCTCCGCTCGCCTGTCCAAATTCGGTGGGAAAGACCCCGATGTATGATTTATGATAAAATATCCGATTTACTCGAGATAAAGACCCAAAAAGTAATATTACACCATTGAGCTTGTTTTAATCTCATGTTATCAGTATATCAACATTGCAAAACAAAAATAGAACACTTACTATAGATACTCAATCCTTTATTGCATTCCACAATGTGTACTTAGGTGGTAACATTATGGACGCTGTCTGGTACAGAAAAAATAGCAGAAGAAAGGAAGTTTTAGAGAGAGTAGATAGAAAGAAGAGGGAGGAAGAAAAGATTTAGGAACAAAACGAAATCTAGGACTAATGAAGGTATACCTGGAAAACAGACTTCTATGCGGCTCAAACACATAATGCAGACCATGTACGCCGCTGTTTCTTCCAAAGAATATAAATCTTTTCCTGAGACGTTCTATAACTTCAGGGCCCCGCATTTTCGTGACAAGGCCCAAACAGTTTACTACACAAGTTTAGAAACACTAAACTTGCTAACTTTGTGATTTATTACTGTTACTTGTACTAAACTATTGCGTGCTCACTAAGGGTATGATTAAAAAACTCTGCAATAACTTTAAAAGCTTTAATAGGTAACGATTATGTGCATGGTGGCTTGTTAATATTTAATGCTACTGTAACTACTTGTAATTAAAAGTATTTAATTTGTTAAAGTACCTACTTAAATAACCCTGTTATACGTAAAATGCTTTTTTGTTGATATAATTTTAAATATCTATTGAAATTAATAAAACTAATGCTTAAGTAAATCTAAAATAATACTTTTATTAAAACTTTCATAATATTTAAAATACAATAATATTTCTATGAGTATCGATAAATTGTAGATAGATACATATAAAATACAAATGCAATCATATAAGTAACTACAATATAAATACAAAACTATAAAATTAGTACATGATCAATAAACTACAGGCAAGCGACGATATTTGTTCAATTAGTTAAAACAATCGAGATCCTTCACTAGATAAAACGTACAAAATGTCACTGGATACTGGCCGGCCCCAAGAATCTAAGTACAGTCCGCCTCAAAAAATGAAAACACCAACATTAGATTGTCTGAAATTTGTGTTAAATATTTTGTAGCTACAAATTGCACAAAGATGATTTTTAATGATATTTTCTCGACGTGAGTAGATATCTTTTTGAGGCGGACTGTACCTTATGCTATGTTACCCACGCATATGTTTAGTTCTTCTTGCTTGGTCTCGCTGGTTAGCAGACATAAACGTTTTTAATTTTAGCAATTTACACAAAAATATTAATTTAACACCTATTCATAAAACATTTGGCTTTCCTAGAACTTCAAATTAGTAAATAAGTAAGGGTCTACACAATAATAACTTAAAAATACATAGTCATTAGTTTTCAGTCAGTCCTAAAGTTGTATCAAGTCTTGTCTTTAAAAAGGTTTCTATATTTTTCCTGTTTACCCAAACCATCTTTGGAACCAGCTCCTTTGCGTGGTGGTGTTAAAATCAGCCAATACAAGACTCTTGCCCATGGGGTCCGCGTAGACCGCAGAATTTGTGGTAGGAGCAGGAGCAGTCTTACTTGACAATCTGTCTAAACGGAACCCCTTTTGAAGGTCTGACAGTAAGTCGGATTGCGGGTGACGACGCTCCCATTCCGTTGCTGGAAAGAAAGAGTTTTTAATTATTGTTGTATTTGGGACTAAGGCCATTTCAACATAAGTCATTATCAGTATTTAAAATGTTCTGTCTCTGTTTCCTCATGATTTTCATTTCGTATGATTCATCATTTATCATCATTTCAGCCCAAAAGACGTCCACCGCTGGACATAGGCCTCCCCCAAGTATCGCCACATTGACATAAGGGGGGTTTTGCCATAATCGCCGCTTGGCAGGCGGGTTGGCGATCGCTGTAGGTTGTTACAAAAGCACAGAGAACGCTTCTTCCCATTCTCTGGCAAGTCCCTTAGTCGCCTCTTACGACACCCACGGGAAGATATGGGATGGTGTTATTCTTTACGTCCGACACCATACAGAGCATTCGTATTATTACCAGAAACAGAATGATGTTTTCACATCCGTTGACACACTAAACGCATTATTAATTTGTGGTATAAGCGGGCCTAGTGTAGACATTGTGGTACTCCCTGCCAGAACATGTATTCCCACTACGAATTGCCCACTAACATTTAAAATAGAACTGAAAAGGGATCTTGTGAATATGCTCGTTCTACCGCACATGCAAAGCTTTCTCAATAGAAAGACTTCGAGGCCAAAACCTGTCACTGATAAGAAAAATAGGTGACAATAGGTGATTCAAGAGCTTTAGTTTTATCAAGTTTAAACTGGCTTGTGGAGATCAAATAGACAGTCAACAATGAGAAATATTATTCAGCTGCATCCGGTAGATTGGAAACCATATCATATTAACTTAATTGGGAAAAGGCTAGGTAATCATGTCTGTCATATCATCAGATGGCAATATTAAAATACGAATCGAAAACATCTTTTCAAAATCGTCGCTAATAAAAATGCGGTAGTAAGAACACTTGTTAATGACTAGTACTTGGCACAATGCTAACGTAGCGTAGCGGAAATCATTACATGCCCTTGATTATTATAACAGAGATAAAACACGAGTACTTCAATATAATTAAATAAAAATATCTCACATTTAATTAATGATGCTTTGAAAACTACTTTTTGTATCGGTAGTTCATCGCCATGTTGTTTTTTTTTAAATAGCGGCCACGCATAAAACCTATATTTTATCAATAGAGGGTATCAATAAAAACAAATTATGTATGAGACAAAATTTTCTAAAGTGTATCATTTTCGAAATATTTCCTAAGCATCTGCTCTTTGATGCAGATGCTTAGGAAATATTGCCGTGCTGTGCTTGCCGTATCCAAGGAATTCCCGTGACCAACCCAAACTGCTTTTAATGATGAAATCATGTAAAGATAAGATAGAACTTACGGCAGTAAGGCTCCTTGTCCGTGGTGAGCACGAAGTAGGATCCGCTCGCGCGACGTATACGGTCCAATCCGATAGCCCTGATGCCCATCTCCGAACATGAATCTACTCTGTCACAAGCCGCTTTTAGACTCGCGTTTACTCTGGAAGACGAAAATAATGTAGGATCAAGATCTCAAAGAGAAGTAGCAAGATATTTGATAAGACAAAGTCTAAAAATGGCATCTGTGACTAATGGTATCATATGATGCGGAGGTATGAGGGAAAACATCGTGAAGAAATACCAAAAATACCATGTTTGGACTGTAAGAAAAATTTTATGGTTAGAAAGGTAGTGACTTCTGCGATGGTAATTAATGGAGAAGTATGGAATAAGGAGAATGATGATGATTAAAGATATTTGGACATCAAAACCTTTCAAAGTTATTTCAAACTTACCCTTCGTAAGTCAAGTCCCATTTGTGTCCTCTGAAACTACAGTTGTTGTTAATCAACGACTCAGTGAACAGCAGATAGGCGCGTCCATGACTGCATACAGCCTGCTGCAGTTCTGAAAAAAAACGGATTTGTTTAAGAGCTGACCAACGAATAATTTTAGTAGTAAGCTCACTTTCACGACGATGACAGAAACTTAGAGTTAAATCGAAATCCGATAAACTTACTTGATGCAAATGGTAACATTGACCAAATGGAATCGTTCTTGCAGCCCGGCTGCTTCATGCCTCCATTTGGATAGAAATCGGCATGACCTGAAATATGAAAACGAAAACTAATCATTTGGTAGTTGGAAACATTATGTGACAAGTCAAAAACCCCGATATCTTCAACCAAGTGGACTTTGGGCCCTTTAGGAAAAATATAAGTTGATAAACTTAAGAGGAAGTAAGTTATAATAGAGAAACCTTTACCATTACGTTCAGGAAAGCCGAATCCGATCCTTGACAGTAATCGTCCATTAGTGTGGATGATGTCCACATAATCTGCGTCGGTGGCATCCAGCCGCTCAGTATGGTCGATGGTCCTGAAGCAAGGCTGAGCGGGATCCAGACCTGAGACAGCAAAAGCAGGGAAGAATACGAAATTCATATTAAGTTAATTTTACGAGGGTAATTGAAGAAACTCAAGAGATCTACTGGCAACAATTACAGAAAAAAATTAAGTGTAACTTGGTTATTGCTATAGACATGAAAGAGTCAAAACGCATGTGACTAAATGAGTGATAAATTTTGATGAATAGAAAGGGAGACGAAGACCAAAGAAAAATGTAAGAGGAGTAAATGATAACGAGACATTGACAGGGAACAATGGAAGAAAGAAACATGTTGCGCTGAAGAATTATAAGACAAGTTCAGGAAGATGATAAACAGTTTTATCAACCAGACGTGACAATAATAATAATTCTTTATTCTCAGACAACAATCGATCCAATGACATACACAATTCTAGATGTTAGTAGACAATTAAACTTAAAAATTATGTTAGTACTTATATTCTACTACAGACAGGGTGGATTTTATAAGATGCCTCATTATGGGGCTTAGATCGTGCCTATCAACAATAACTCTCAAGAGGCTGTTGCTACTGCAGCTAGAGCAGCAGAGCAAAGACGTATTCTTTTTGCCCACGACCGCTGCAGAAGCACTGCATTATCGTGGCAGTGGCAACAGCGCCCTGAGAGCGTTGTTATATTGAACACGCAGCGCATTGGCGGCACGTTTAGTACAGCTGATCCATAGGGCCCTCGAGTACAGAAACAATACAATACAATATTATGTACAGAAACTTTGCAACAGATTTACATGCTTACCTGTAATTCGGGCAACTTTTCCCAGGTGATAAGATGCATATGATACGATGTGCGCTCCTAAACTGTGCCCGACGAAATGCATGTCTTTAGTTCTCGCACCAGTTGCTTTCATCAACTGACGCATGAAACTGGAAGACGACAAAAAAAAACTAAATAAAAATTTCTACCATTAGAGTCTAAAGATATTAACAGTCTAATGATTATACTGTTTGGCAGTCACTATACATTGACACAATTAGGTAATACTAGACCTTCACAAGACAGCAATTCCAAAATTCAACACGCTCTTTGTAATCCGACTCGAAGGACCACAAACAGTTTTACCATACATGTTGATTAGCTGATTGCATCAATTCCTATAGATATATCTTTTTTTTGCTAATATCGCTAACTCTTAGAACAAAAGTTGTTTAGTTTGATGGTCCGAGACACCACACCAGAGTTCATGCGTTTATTACGTTAAACCCCGTGTTATTTATTGTGTACCCCTTACCCAACAACATCGGAGCCAACTCTTCGCGTATTCGCCACTGCCCTCCAATACTTCCAGGTGTTCCCACCTCCGCTCCAATCAACGGTAATGACATTAACATCTGCCTGAAAATGAAAAACAAAATAAAGAATGTGCGATGTCGGGATTAAGAAACGTCAGAATGTATAAATCAGTGAAATCACTTTCAAACTAAGTTATTCATATTTCTGTAAAGACTTTCAACTGACATAAACCATACGGTAGTTTATAGCAAACATATTTTTGACTTTTCTTTCATCGTTATTGCTACCACATAGAAACTGCACTGCACTCCAGTGATGAAAACCAGAATAAGGAATACGGTGATTACGACTAAAACGTTAAGAGCAGAACCGATTAACCCATATTGTTTGATTAACCATTAAACGGGTTAGCCTTTATAATATATTTTAAGGGTTAACCATCTATATATTGCTGATTGACCAAAAAGAAAGAGACAAAACACCGAGCGCAGGCTAACTCCATCGCTTTCTTCCATATTTTTCTGTACTAAACTGAACTCTGTGCTTGAACCGGTTATTATAGCTAGGCTAACCTTATAATTCAGGATAAACTTTACTCTAGGATTTTTCACCTAACTCTAAAAAATAACTCGTTTAATTCTTCTCACCTTTTCGGTCCCAGGGTTAGAAATAAAATAATAACGAAAATATTGTAAAAAGTCACTTTATCCAGTCTCATGGCATGAAACTTAAATATGAAACTGTACATACCCAAACCAGAAATGCTTCAGCCATTCGATTGACCCAAGACGCATTGCTGTGGCTCATAAACCCATGCATAATCAGCACAGTCTTCCTGTTCGGCTTGAAGTCAACCCATTCGAGGCCAAACTGAGGTCCGGGCACAACCTGGAAGCAACTAATCTTGTAGCGTGCGTTCCTGTCATCTGCTTTTGTGGGCAAGTCAAAGAAGCAGCGGTGTGATTGAATAACACGCTATCAATGGCAATGCCCTTCAATTTAACAATTAATTGCGTTATTTAGGTTGGCGGAATAGATTAAACCTTTCCTTAAAAATTCTTCATAAAAAGTCATCATCATCTGCCTAGCCTTTTCCAAAACTATCTTGGGGTCGGCTTCCAGTCTAACCGGATGCACCTGAGTACCAGTATTTTACATGAAGCGACTGCCTATCTGACCTCCACAACCCAGTAACTGGGAATACGATACCCCTTGGTTAGACTGGATGTCAGACTTTTAGCTTCTGACTACTCGTAACGACTGTCAAAGATCTACAAATGACAGCCGGGTCCTCGATACTCGATATATAATTGTGGTCACCCATCCACAGACCAACCTCGGCAAGCACGGCTTAACATTAAAGATCGACATGGGCGGCTGTTATCATTTAGCCACGAGCTCCTAATTAATTTTTATTATTATTAATTAAAAGTGTGGTAGGTACGCAATTGGGGTGCTGTGTTGACAACGTGAAAGCTAAGCAGTATAATCCTTTATTTTATGGATTGTTCATATACTTGTAAAAGTACAGACAAACCGACCCAGACTCGGTATTCCGAACTTTGACAGATAATGTACCTAAGTACTTACATCAGAATGAAAATCATCGAAACATCAGTCAAAGTCCGCAACCTAAGAAGCAAAATGCAAAAATATGAGGAAGCAGTTATCCTTACCTGGACCCTCGTTCTCTTATTTCGCGACATGAAGTAGAATTGCGTGTTAACAGAGCTGGCGGAATCTGGCTTCATGTTGAAGAGACTCATCACAGACCGCGAGAGTGAGCCCAGCCCGAAACAGTCCACTAAGGCGGGCACTGGAAGATTGGTCGTGGTTTCCTGAATAATTTGACGACAGTTTAAGTAATGGATCATTTATTTATAAGATATAAATAAGATTGTTAACGAACCTATCAGTTTTCACTTCCACAGGTTCCACTAGGCGTCACATATGTATAATAAGTGAAAGAGCTCTGTTGGTTTTGCAACGCTTGGCTGTGACGAGGGTTGAAGGTGTGACTTAGTGTTAGGGGAAACGGGCATCGGGTTATGTATATTTTATAACACGCGTAGGTGTTTTCAACAAACGATTGTATGTATTTCGAAGACCAGCTGGCCTACCATGACCTCTCAAAGCTGTATCGGTGTACTCTTATTCCAGTGCGGGAAAGAGACGGAGCTATACAGGATGTCTAGCGCCATCTCTTTCCCACACTGGAAAAGGAGTAAAACAGTAAAGTTTTAACACGTCATGGTAGGCCACCTGGTCCTTAGACTGACGTCTAAGGATGGAATCCTGGAATTATCTAGATAATACTGGATGGCTGTCATATGTTCATGCTAATACACACATCAAAAGTGTCTAGGGATCAAGCATTTTTATGCGGATTTCTTGAGATTGAGATGTGGCTTTGTAATAAATTTATGATTTTATAAATTTATATGGATCCTTTTTGGTGCATTTCATAATTTGAATCAGGAACTGTGAATCAAATTCGAGTAAAAGATGAAAATCAGCTGTCAATATTTTTTCCCTATAAAAACATACAACGCAATGAAGACATTATTAGTGCTACTGTTTCCCTACTACTGATTAAAACCAACGTTATTATGGAGCGGCGACGTCATTTAAGCAGGGAAGAAATGCTCAGAGCCGTGGGAATGATAGAAGCTGGTTCCCGGCAACGTACTGTGGCTTTAGCTCTGAATACAAGTCAGAGTGTTATCAGTCGACTTTGGACACGTTACCGAAGCACTGGTACCGTGGCTGAGCGCCATGGAGGACGGTATCGCTGCACCACACGGAGACAAGACCGATACATTCAAATCTTAACTCGAAGAGCTCCAACAATAACCGCCATGATGTTAGCCGTGAGGCTTCATCACTCTTCAGGGAACTTAATTAGCGACCAAACAGTCAGAAACCGCTTGCATGAAGTGAACCTTCATTCCCGAAGACCGCTACGGGTACCACCTATAGCAATGCACAATCGTAGGATTCGATATCAATGGGCTCTTGAACACAGAAATTGGGCAGAAGAACAATGGCGTTTCGTGTGCTTTTCTGATGAGTCTCGTTTTGGTATGAGACCGGATACAAGACGTATACGACACTGGAGAACCCCTGGACGCCAACAGCGATTAAAATCCTGCCAGGAAGTCCATCCTTATAGTGGTGGAACCATCATGGTATGGGCGGGTATTTGGATCGGCGGAAGAACTGAGTTGATTTGGATCAGAGGCAACCTCAACGCTCAAATTTATGCTGAGACGATTGTATCAGACGTCATCGTTCCTCTACAAGTGCAAATCGGTCCCTTATTTCAGTTAATGCATGATAATGCACGACCGCACACCGCAAGAGTTGTAAGACAGACTCTCGCCGCAGCTAACATCAATGTCCTGCCCTGGCCTGCTCAGTCGCCAGACTTGAACCCGATTGAGCATGCATGGGATATGCTACAGAGAAGAGCTCTGCCGAATATGGAGGGTATCCAGTCGCAAGAAGACCTTTTTTTGTTGTTGCAACTTACATGGGCGGCCATTCCACAGCGTGATTTGGATGAACTCATTTTGAGTATGCCAAACCGATGTTTTTGTGTTGTTAGTGTTCGCGGTAGAAACACGGATTATTAATTGTTTAAGTTACCCAATAAAATTTTAAAGAAAACTGTTATTTCAGTCTTTTTTTCGAACTTTAATGTTAGTGGTTCAAATGTCAAAAATCCCTTTATTAGAAAATGGCAAATTTCTTTATTAATGCAAAGGTGACTTGGTTTATCGTTACTGTGACAAACGAAAACACTTTATTTGATGAACCCTTAAAGAAAATTTTAATTAATATCAATCAGGAGAAAAGTTATTGCAAAAATATATGTTGATCCCTAGACACTTTTGATGTGTGTATTTTCTAAATTAATTTCATCGATAATATTTCTTTTAAATTAAAAAAGGGTAATCATCATACCACAGGGTCAGCAAAGTTGAAACGATTCTCGACGTCGGCTTCGTTGGCTTCTGTAGTAGTGCTGGTGTTCGTCTCCATGTGCAAAAACTCCTGCAGGTCCTCCGGGTTTATATGATTCTCCACTGCGTAAACAAGTTCTTTATGGTTAAAAAAAATACCTTGCAAATAGTTGGTGAATATTAGGTAGTGTGCTAGGACTTATACCAACGTTTCACCGTCGTCGAAAATAATTTAAGAATTCCATTTTTCTATTGACTGCAGTATGGAATGGAAAGAGAGACACATGAATATGTTGTTTTTGTTTTTGATCCGGTTTACCTTAAAAACAAGGAGTAGCTTAGGTTTATTTGCAATTATCGACAATGGAGGTAAATATTTTGGTTCAGTTAGGTATTAGTTTTCCTTAATTGCAATGTAGGAAACCATACACGTAATTTGATAGCGTCTGATAGACCAAGGAAATTGTCCAACACACTGTTATATGACTTCGATATTCAAAAATGGGCATGATCTTAATAAAACAATGATGCAAACTACACACGACAAGGGGTCATTAAAGTAGCCCAATAAATTCAAAAATGGGTCGTCTGTCAACGCTGTTTGTTCAAGGGGGCTGGAAAATAAACACACGAAAAACCGAGTTCGTAGTGAAAGCATTACGAAGCCATTGTAGGTGGAAGTTCATCCTGCATTAGGCTCGGTTCCTATCAAATCGAAGACAGACGGAGCGGAGTGTAGAGACGTAACGTACGAAAATTACACATCTCCGCACCGTTCCGGTCATCTCCGCTTGGGTAGAAAATTGGCCTCATCGTTGCGTGGTCGTTTTTATTTCCATGCGTCCTTGTATGAAAACGAGCGCAGTTTCCACGACGACGGCTCGACATTTTCCTGACCTCGACAAAATAATGCCGTGAAGACCGTATTGAATAAGGACAGTTTCCCGCGAAGTAGCTAGCTGCACGCCAGCCAGACGCACGCGATGCGCTCGTACGAGTTTGTCTTCGAATACAGACAGTTTGCGTTGCCGCGACCCTTGCTAAATCGAACCAGTATGCAGTATTGCAAATAATTTTGCCAGTTTTATTTTAAAAAGAACAATAACAGTCCAAGGTCAAATTCCACCAATGAAAATTAACCTGATCACCATAATTATCTAAGCCGCGTTCAATAACTGCCAGTTTATGCGAAATATTGGCTCTGACAGCACTTGACCGTGCTTAAACGGTGCTGATCGCTAGTAGTCAGTAAACGAAACAATGCTTCGATAAATCCGTGTTTTTGTGCAAATTCAAAATGTGAACACACCGTGTAAATGTTTATAACTTCAGTCTTTTATGGTAGCTGTTTGTAAGTAGATATAAATACTTAATCATGTGTTCTTACACAATCAACGACTATCGTCAAACATCATGAGACTGTGACATGCCATGAATAAAATTAATGTATTACAATACGCTAACTACCTAAAGGTACCTCACAGGCAATGTCTAAAGAACGGTTTGACAATACTAGACATTTCTTGTTTATAGTTTTTATTAGCAAAGAAAACGGTATTTAATGTGAGTCATTTTAGAGGCACATGATTTCGCTCTCTTTGTACCTACTTACTTACTTACTTAATTACTTACTTCATCTATCTATTGATTTTTTGTTAGTCTTTTGGGTAAAAGTAATAAATAAAGAAAAGGTAACCCGGTGACAATATAGTTAAGTACGGTATTTCCCGGATTGCAATAAATAAATACAATTAGTTATTTTTAAGGCCAAAGTTTCCGTAATTGTTCTTTTATTGTTGACTGTACTGACCGATAACGTATACGTACTACATACATGTACTCGAGGTATGGTCTTGGAAAACCCCTTGGATACCAAAACATATTGCATAAAAGTTGACTAACCCGCAAGAACCTTACCTCCGCGAAAACAAAACACAGGACAGAGTAAAATGATTGCAGTCACATTTTTAACTATCATAATTTCACATAATTACGGATAATTAACACTAAGTTCCAATTCGACAAATTTCACAAACCACTTGAAAACAAACAAGTTCAAAAACTACTTAGGTACAATTACACAAGCACGACTTTGTAAACATAAGATTAATACTACACTGCCTTTACATGAAACCAAATTAAATCATTTGTAATGCAGTTTCTTCTCAGCTCGTAAGAAGTTTAGAATTATTATCTACACGAAACCTAATCATGATTCGGACGTTCCCTCCAAATTACGGTAGATTAACATTCATAACAAACAACAATCAGTCGCCCCACTGATGTTCATGTCAAGGACAACTAATTAGGTATTGTGACCAATACTTAATATTTAATTAATTAATAACTAAAACTTACATTCATCGGTAGTCATCCACAGACGTTGAAAACTTTCTTCAATATTTAACAAAAACAGAACAGCAATCAACAAAACGTAACGAGAAGCACACTCCATTTTTGAAAATTTTATTTTTTTTAATGATGCACTCAAGGCAGCCTACCAGTACTGGCGTAACTCGTCGTGCAAAATCGTATTTAATTTTTAAATAGAATAAATAAAATTACTGCACAAACTCAGGCACGAGTACGGCGCTGCCGCCTTTGACATTGCTTACGACAAACAAACGCTTTTATACAGTGATTCGCATGAGACACTAGTTAGGTATATAAAGCTCTCATTATCAGCGTCCTTCAGGACATCGAGGTATTGGCTCGATATAATTACTCAGCAAATATTGCTTGGTTAATACTAACGTCAACCGAGACCTTAAGGGAAACCCCTAGGCCTAGAATGATTAAATTTCGAGCGATTTGCGAAAAACTCTGTCGTAGTTCTGGGTTTTGACAGGAAGTTACCGCGAGATAAAACAGCTTATGAATCACCATAATTTTAATGTCAATGACTGAAATGGTTCCCCACTTCTTATTAAAATTTAAGATAGTGGTAATTTAAGAGAGTGTCTGCGCTCAAGCAAAATCTCAAATAATAAGTAAAAAAATTGGTAAAAAGTGCGTGGCAGGTAATGAACAGAGAAACCGGAAAGACTCAACAACAAGTTATGACTGAATTGTCTTTAAAAATAGATAACAAAACAATTTCTGACAAGTTAGAAGTCGCTGGGACACTAGATATTTTTTTTACTAACATTCCGTTAGAGGTTACGAAATCTCTCCCCTCTTCGGTTGAATTAGCTAAAGGCTTTCTTAAAGAGAACTTCACAAAGGACATACCAAACTTTAAATTTAAACCAGTAGGTATGTATTGCCACAATCAAAAACGCATTCAAAAGTCTCAAATTCAAAAATAAGGAAGACTTATGGGGGATTTCGGTCATGTTTCTTGAAAACATTATTGACACAATTGCGCCAGTCCTAACAGGCATATTCAATCAATATTTGGACAGCGGCAAGTTTCCTGACTTGATGAAACAGTAAAGTGGTATCAATTTTCAAATCGGATTGTAAAAGTGATCCATCTCATTATAGACCGATATCTGTGCTTCCAGCACCGAGTAAAATCTATGAAAGAATCATGCTGGACCAGATGTTGTCTCACTTCAACTCTAATGGGATACTGCATAGTGAGCAGTTTGGTTTCACGAAGGGTAGGTCGACAACGGACGCGGGAGTAAAACTCATCAGTCACATTCTGGAATCCTGGGAGAAGTCCCAGGACGCTATTGGCATTTTTTGTGATCTCTCAAAAGCGTTCGACTGCGTCGACCACAACACACTGATCTGTAAATTACATCACTACGAAATTCGTGGTAAAGCTGCTGATCTTGTTCTTTCCTATTTATCAAACAGGCAGCAAAAAGTAAATGTAAATGGGACGACATCCTCTGGGTCTATAGTCAAGATGGGCGTGCCCCAAGGATCAATTCTCGGCCCTTTCCTGTTTCTTGTTTATATTAATGATATCCCTTATAATGATGGCCAAATTTTCGGATTAATTCTATTTGCTGATGACACTTCGCTAATTTTCAATATTGATAAAAAAGATCCGGACGTCTTACATGTCAACGAAAGCCCTACTATTCTCTCGAAATGGTTCGCAGCCAACAATCTTTTATTGAATACAAATAAAACAAAATGTCTTAAGTTTTCTTTACCAAATGTACCACAACGTGACCTAAATCCTGTCCTATTTCTTGTTTATATTAATGATCTCCCTTATATGATGGCCAAATTATCGGATATAATTCTATTTGCTGGTGAAACTTCGCTAATTTTTAAAATTCATAGAAAACATACGGATGTCATACATGTCAACGAAAGTGTTTACTGTTCTCTCGAAATGGTTCGCAGCTAACAATCTTTTACTGAATACGATCAAAACAAAATGTCTAAAGTTCTCTTTACCAAATGTAACTCAACGTTACCTTAATTTTAAACGTTACCTTAAATCTTGACGGCAAAAAACTTGATGTTATCGGGGAAACTGTATTCTTAGGAATTACTATCGATTCAAAACTGCAGTGGGGCGCGCACATTGGAACTCTTTCGGGGAGGTTAAGCTCAGCTGCCTATGCAGTTAGGAAAATAAGGCAGTTGACTGATGTAGCCACAGCTAGGTTAGTAAGCTTATACTACGCTTATTTCCACAGTATTGTCTTATGGCATTCTGCTGTGGGGATCGGCAGCAGACGTTGATTCAATTTTTGTATTGCAAAAGGGGGCAATCCGCGCGA
Source organism: Cerastis rubricosa (assembly GCA_949152445.1). Classification (NCBI taxonomy): domain Eukaryota; kingdom Metazoa; phylum Arthropoda; class Insecta; order Lepidoptera; family Noctuidae; genus Cerastis; species Cerastis rubricosa. The sequence goes on along the minus strand of OX424526.1, from coordinate 9,786,611 downwards.
TCTATAAAATGGGTCCTCGCGAGTCCCTCAGAGAAAAATTTAAAGAGATCGATATACTGACTCTGCCTTCACTTTATATCTTAGAATGTATTATGTCCGCAAAAACCGAGGGCTCTTCAAAATTAGAAGCGACTTCTATAATATAAACACAAAATTGTAATACCCAAATTTAGATTAACAAAAGGTAGCAACTCATTTCTTATAAACATATACAACGTGTAACGTTAAATGCGCAAAACCTGAAATTAGTTTGATCAGAATAACGAGCAGAATCAATCGTACCACTTTTTAATATAGGTCACATTTTTCAAAAAATCTTCATAAAAAAATGTTGACCTGTCTATTTTTGTTCATAGGTCAAGCCATCAAGTGCGCAAACCCGCCAAAATAGGTAAACAAACACAAATGTTTGTCGTCCAATTAAAATTTTCTCATACGCAGGAAAAAAAGAAAGAAAGAAAGAAACGATTAGAATTGCCAGTAAAACTAAAACAGCACATAAAACCTTTACGTTTTTTTTAATGATTTTTTTTCTCGCTGAATTAGGTCAATTGAATTAAAAATCATTTGGGGTGTCTGAGGTTTTGCGCATTTAACGTTACACGTTGTATAATATAATAAGTTGATAAAGTCAGTTACAGAACTGACTGTCGGAAAGTTTAATAAAAATTGCATCAAACGTGTCCTTATTAAAAAAGCATATTACAAAATTAAGGACTTCGTTGAAGATAAAGAAGTTTGGATGTAGTGCCTTCTGCTCAAGCGGCTTCACTGGTAGCTCATAAACGACGGATATGTGGATGTCTCTAACTATTCCCAATTTTAATTATTCCATTCTTTTTTTTCAGATGTTTTACAATAGCTTTCAAATCATTGCACCGTTTATTCATTGTGCAGAATAGTTACAGTACTGATGACTACATTATTTTGTGTCGATTGTTTAATTTATTGTCCTTATAATGTTTTATTTTTACTTTTCTATACTCGTAGATTCTTTTTCATTAATATTTTTTTGTAAATGTGTGGACATTGTAGGCTTTGTATTTTTTTTTTTTTTACTTTTCTCTTTTTTACCTTTTGTAGTAAGCAACGACTTAATGTCGGGCCTACGCTGTCCTCACATACTTAAGTACTAACGCTGTAACATTCAAATATTGTAGAACCAAATGATTTTAAGAGAGTAACCATGGAGTTTCTTGCCGGTTCTTCTCCATAGGAAACGACCAACCCGAACCGTGCCTCTTTTGTCGACGCTGTATGTAGTGCCCATGTAGGCCTATGTAATTTTTTTTATTTTTTATTTTGAGACCTAGCTTTGACTCATTTACGTAAGAGTAAAAATAATCCCATACAGAGAAGAAAAACGATTTTTAAAATTGGGTGTAAAAACACTATTTGAATTGGATGCCAAGATACGAGTGCAATAGAAGTAAGACTTTATCATACACCATGCCAAAATGTGCACAAGGCGGAAGTATCGTACCGTACCGTACGTCTGGAATTTCGGCGGTTTTTTCATAATAAACTTTTATCAGACTTCACACTAATAAACTTTTATCAGACAAGCAGGGGAAATTTTCATTCGGTATTGCTCGCAACTCGGGAGGCTTTCTCTCAAGCTTTAGACTACGACAAAAATACTAGTTAGAAGTTCAAGATCGGAAAAACCGAAAAGTTACGTTGAAGTGAGCATGCATCCCCGTAAAAACCGATTTTCGGGGTTTTCCAAGAGTCACATTATTAATTTTGACGCAAGTCTTGAGATCCCGATCGCTATAACTGGTCAGTGGTTCGTCTTAGGGGAACTAAGTTCCAACAGGAAAAGCTGTTTCCTAAATTCCCACTGGGCAAAAATCACTGTGGTTGAAAAGTTTCCTTAAAACTGACAGCCCATGCACTTCGCGATCATTGGTTTGATCCTCATACTTTTTTTTAATAGCACTATGTTATGTTAGGAGCCCTCGGGTGGTTAACACTATTTGTCTTGTCAACCCAGTTACCCATTTATACTGGCCGCTGCCAACATAGTTTAGGCAGATATTAAGAAGACCAAGTATTTATCTCAAAAGACTGCAGCAGAAACCAACAACACTTTCCATTCACTTGAAGGTGTTGAACAATTACTAGTTCTTGAACACAAACTAGAAATCTAGTGTGTATGTAAGCAATGAGTATTTAATTATTTGAATATCTCCTGAGATAACTGAGATCACAAATTTGTTTGCCAAACGAGGAAGGAGGAATAGGAATAGGATTAGGAATTCTTTATCTTGTCGAGTGCAATTAGCCAAAAAATGACTAATCTTCAATACGAAGCGTTTGTTAAAGAATTATATAAAATGAACAAGGAAAATTATATTTTATGTAATAGTAAAAGGACAATATAATATTATATAATAGTATAAGGATAATAATTTCATCTCTCAAAACCGTGAAGGGAAACATCGTGACTGAACCGGCAAGTCCTAGAACTAAAAATTCGAAGACATGTGACATCTACCAACCCGCACGGGGCCCGCGTGGTGGATTATAGCCCACTCCCTCTCATAGAAAGGAGGCCTGTGTCCCAGCAGTGGGGACATTATAGGATGATGATTGATGATGAAAAGGATAATATCTTTTTTCCTGCGGGTTGCAGGACGGGATAGGTCGAGTATCCGAGAACCTTAAAAGGATAATATTAATCAATGGAAGTTTCCAGATGGATATCGCCATAGGATAATAGAATAATGGAACATTAGCTACTTATAGATTAGTTAAATCCCTTTAGCTCTTATAACAGGAAGTGAGCCCACACCCACAGCGGATATGGCCAGATAAAATAATTATAGTAAGTTATCGCACCGTATTCGCAAATACAAATAAATTTATGTGTTAACAATTGTGACGCACTACAATTCTAAAACAATAGTAGTTTCATTACTAAGAAAGCGCAGCAATTGAGCTAGATGATAATGAACCGTGACCTACTTCATGAAGACAATTTAATGGGGTATCGAGAAATCTTAATTTTATGTCTTAAAAGAACCTATTGAGATATTATTGTGTCCGATGAACGATTGTAAAAAGTGATAAACGCCAAACGGTAAGTCGGCAGCTCTCCTTGTTGATTATTTCCAATAGAAACAGGAAGTGTCCTTAAAGCTCTGAAAAGCCCTGGTCAATCAGCCAGACTACGTGCAAGAGACTACGAGTAAAACACAAACGATACAAAAAGTAGACTAGATAGTAAAGGCAGCCATGAATTCATAACAGCTGGACTTAGAAGACCAAACCAGGCCAAGGTGTGCCAAGAGTAGAAAGGCGAATCCGTTCGGGTTTCCAGGTGAAAGCCTACTTACATTTCAGTTGTAAGTAATCACACATTTCTATGTTATGGTTTGCTCTAAGTTGTAATATTCCTGTCACAGAATTATTGAAATGCAAATTAAAAACCTTACAAAAAGTAACGGGATTTTCAAATACAGTATCTTTGCCGCTAAATTAAACTTAAATATCTATCTCGTTCATTTTGAATGGGAAAGAAATGAGACAGATATATAAAAACAGTTGGGAATAGTGTTGCAAGATAAAATTGCAACTCCTACTAATTGTAAATTTCCTAAAGCATTAATTTTTCATTTAGTAATCTAGAAAGAAACATAAACATAAAGCGAAAATTTTACACTACTTTTACAAAATTATTTCATACAGACATAAATTTAATTAATTTCGTGTGATCTGAGATCTCAAATATATAATTTGCAAACAATAAACATTTTTTCTAGCCTACATTGTGTCCGTCTGCTGAGCAAAGGGCTCCCCTTTCTCCTTCCATACCTCTCTATCCTGTACGATCTCCCCGCAAATAGGATCAGATCGTCACGGCACCTTTGCCCTGGTCGACCACTACGGCGCGGCGGCGCTGTTTTTCCTCAGGTGTCCAGTGTGTTACCATCTTTGCCCATCTCTCCGGGTGCATCCGTGCTACGTGGCCTGCCCACTTCAACCTTGCTGTATTTTCTCCAACATCAGCTAACTAACTGAGTTATGTACCGTAGGGTGATGTTTCTAACGCCATCTATTCGCGTAACACCGAATAACATTTACAAAACAAAATATATTTAAAAAAGACTAAACTTTAGTTCATACAATAATATGAATACAGTATATAATTATATATTATATTCCTTTTCTTTGTCAGACGCAATAAAAAGGAAAAAATTTTGGTAGAAATCACAAAATTGCCAGTAGCCACTTGGGTAGAAAATGCTATTCTGCTATTGGCCGAACAACTCAAACCGTTCAAACAGCCTTCAAAGTTGCTTCAAAGTTCAAACGTATGGCCGTTTGAAATCTCCTTTGTGAATTTGTCAACAATCATCAATAGTTTATTGTTATTCATAACTTTATTTGACTTGTAATTTTATATTTTAAGCTAGTTTAAAATGACGTCGATCAAAGAAGACGAAAAGAAGGAAATTCCGGAAATTATACACGATCCCCAAACGACCTGCACATATCAGAGGTTACGATTTTTCGGCAAGGTGAGTTTCAATAAATTTCTTTCAATAATTATTACAATGGCATTTGTTTTAAGAGTGTTTATATAAAATGTAACAGTTTATGTGAGCAATTTGTGCGATCTGAATACTCAAAAGTCAAAAACTTCAACGATGTTCGCACCTGGTATGTTAGAAAAATCTCAATGAACGTATGAAACCGTTACACGTTAAAATATCATTAATTGATAACTCATTATCCCTGCGGTCAACTGTGTGTATGAAAGGTGATCGTAATTATGTTCTTAGTTTCTGTTTTTGAGTTAGATCGTAATTGTCGGTTACATTTCAAACGCAACACAAGTTGGGCTACAGGTGCACCTGTAAACTTTGGTAATCAATACGAATGTTCAATAATTACATGCTTTGGGGCTCCATCACAAGATTCCCTATTATATTATTATCTTGGGAATGTCTTTGTAAGTGTTTTGGGCTGTAATATGCTGAGAAAAGAAATGCTACAAACACCTCACAGAAAACCCAAACTTTGTTACGTTATTGTATCTAAAGTTAACAGGAAATTGCCTCAATTAAAAGTTCTTAAAAGATAATTACAAGCCATGTCTGTTATTTGTTCTAGATTATAATCTTTTGCTATCAGCTGGAATATCTATCATATGAAAACTACACATCAATTTATTGTTGCATTGCATTCATTCATAAAATCCACTACAACAACTAATATCAACCTTTATTCTATTGGATGTTATCCATAATCCAAATGTCATATTCTAGGGTGGATTTGCAAAATGCTACGAAATCCAAGATATCCAGACAAACCAGGTATGGGCGGGGAAGATAGTTTCCAAGAAACTGATGGTGAAGTCAAGCCAGAAGGAGAAGATGGCTCAGGAGATCTCCATCCACCGCTCTCTGCAGCACAAGCATGTGGTCGGCTTCCACAGCTTCTTTGAAGACTCACTCAATATCTACATCATACTTGAGCTGTGTAAGAGACGGGTAAGTTAACAAACTTGATTGGTCAACAATTTTTTATTCTATCTGCTGCTCTGTTTATAAGAACTATCATGCTCTTGGTATGGGACATCTAATTTAGTTGATCAAAAGCAAATTTTAATGATTTTCTACAAACATTTTTTCTTTACAAATACCTAATTTTTGTTTAGTTCCAAATTCTCCACAACTTGGAAAAATTGTATGTAAAGAAAGGTCTTTGACCGTTTTATGTAGGTAAAATAAATGATAACACATAGTTTAGAATAAACACCAAAGTAAAAGAAAACCTGTAAAAAGAAATTTATTTACTTGATACACAGGTTTATATACTGTTGCAAAATATTCAATTTCATATATTCATGTTAATTTTACATACAGTCAATGATGGAGTTGCACAAGAGAAGAAAAGCCATCACCGAGCCAGAGACAAGGTTCTACATGCACCAGATACTTCTTGGTGTGCAGTACCTGCACAGCAAGCGCATCATCCACAGGGATCTGAAGCTCGGCAACCTGTTCCTTGATGATGACCTCCATGTTAAGATTGGAGACTTTGGACTTGCTGCCAGGATTGAATATGAAGGTTTGTATTAGTTCACCTCATTTACATATTGTAGATATTCAAGGCAACATTGCCTTCATAGTTCATTAACCTGGACATAATTGGTATGTTATATCACTTGGTATGTTGTTGTACATACTGAATCAGGTTCTGGTATTTTATTGCAACCTTTTAAGTTTAAAGCACATCATTTTGACTGGGTTTAAATGAGCAACATTTGTAAAAGACACATGACTGCATTTTGTGCAATAGTCATAGTGTTAAAGTGCAATTTTTTACAAAAAAAAAAGATTTTGCTACATCTAATTATTCACATCATTACAGGAGAGAGAAAACAGACATTATGCGGCACACCCAACTACATAGCGCCGGAGATACTGACGAAGAAGGGGCATTCCTTCGAAGTGGACATCTGGAGCCTGGGCTGCATCATGTACACGCTGCTCGTTGGCAAGCCGCCGTTTGAGACGTCCACGCTCAAGGACACCTACAAGAGGATCAAGCAGTGCGAATACAGGTACATATACAACACATAACTTCATGCTTGTTATCCCAGAAAGATTAGATAGAGGTGTGCAACTATGAGCACTAACAAGTATAAAGGGTGTAAAACACCTGTTAACGAAGTCGAAAGGAACTGGTTCTCCCCGTCATTGCGATCATTTTTTTGTTCTACACCATACCTGGGAACCTTCTAGTTACGGAGATATTAGGGGTCAAAGTTCCAACTTTTTGACAAGTATTTTATTAAATACAAGTTTTTAATGGAAGATTTTTACTTTAAACACCTCCACGCCCCCTATACTATTCAATTCGTCCATCAGCACAATGTTTTGAGTGCGTTACATTGAGTTCTACCACAAAACATGATTTTACACCCCCCAAAAAAAAGTCGTTTCCCAGCAATAATTTTTGTGTAGTTACTCAGTTTCATGTACAGAATGCTTGGTTGACGTCTTCGTGATGAGGTGATTTACACCCTATATATGGAGCAACTTTTAAAAGAGATTATTTTTCTACTGTGTTGATTGTAATTTGATGTGTTAGTGCTTGTGGTAGCCAGCAACCAGCCACAATTCCTGACTCTCGGCTGCTACTGTGAAATTACTGATGGAATATCCAAATGGCCACTTGACATGAAATCATCGTAGGTAGTTTGCGCATGAAGTTCTTTGACTGGTCAACACTTATCATGTTGATCTGATTAAATCACCTTGGTAAATCCAAGTTTCAGATGTAATGCATCACCTATCTGACGTATATGTTGAAGACCCTTGTTACTATATTACCTTGTTTGGCGCCAATTCTAACAGGTTTAACCACGATATGACGGCGAATGCTCTGGCGGCGTTTACGCTCTTAATTATAATATTGTGGCTAGGCCAAACCATTATGTGTTATAACAGAACATATTTTAGTATTTTAATATGAACTAAGTAACATTAGTCACAATTCGTACCATTGAGTATATAGTTCATCACGTTTTCTTGGACAATAATTATCCTTTACAAATTTCTACTAATATTGTAAAATTGCGATTTGCTTTTTAAGTCGTCAATGAATTTTGTTAAAGACCCTCTTAAGGATTACAGAGAAATACAGAGGCCAAGGACCTGCAAAAAAAATAGTTTTATTACCCCACTAGCTGTCCGGCGCAACTTCGTTTGCGTCACATTTTCCCCGTTTTGGCAACATTTTTCATTGCTGCTCCACTCCTATTGGTTGTAGCGTGATGATATATAGCCTATAGCCTTCGTCGATAAATGGGCTATCTAACACTGAAAGAATTTTTCAAATCGAACCAGAAGTTTCGGAGCCTATTCAATGCAAACAAACAATCAAATCTTTCCTCTTTATAATATTAGTTTAGATTTAGATTAGCTATCGATAACCCCGCCATCCAACTTGTTAAATAATGAAGAATACTTTGTATTGTCAACTAGCGAGGGAGTGCACCTAGCGATGAGCGTGTGTTGCACGGGCCCCTGGCATTCGTTGGGTAGTCGGTACGCGAGCGCGTTAGTCAACGATAATACCGTCAACCAGGGATACAGGTGGTTACAGCACTTACGGTGATGGTATCGCTGATCGTTTGTAACGTGTAACAACCATGAGATCATACTGCTGCTAATTGGCGAGAGAGGCAATTATTGTACTTGTTGCTTTATTGATGTTGTTCATTTAAAACTTTGTAACTTCAATCATCAGTGTGATGTTAATAAGCTTTTGTGAACGAAGTGTCTAATTTTTAATGTTTATCTTTTTGTTGACTTTTTAACTCTATGTTCATTCTCTCACTGACTAATACTGAAATGAATTTGCACACCCCAAAAACTCATCAACTCACCCAAAAAAAACATACAACAAAAACTAACTCGTCACAGGATTCCCTCATCGCTCCGCAAGCCAGCAGCATCGATGATAGTGCTGCAACTGCAGTCGAACCCCGCGCGGCGGCCGTCCGTAGACAAGCTCCTACAGCATGAGTTCTTCGCGGCCGGTATCATGCCCGCCGCGCTGCCGCTCTCGTGCCTCACCACGGCGCCCAGGACCGACCAGCTCGAGGGTGTCTCGCTGCACCGCAGGCCGCTCAACGAGGTTAACACTAATGGTACGTTTACAGATACTGATGAACATATGCTGTCTTATAACAAAACAAAGTTTTTAACTCAGTTCGAAATACAAATCTGACTCGAATGTTAAAGTTAGATCTAGTTTTGTAAGACTATGGTGATAATGATTCATAATAGTTTTAGATCCATCTCATAACCCATCAATGGTCCATCCAAAGGTTGGTTTTTATAATAAAGCCTACTGCACTTTACTGAGTGATATAGGCCTTCTCACCATCGTCATTCATTAGTATAGAAGTTCACCAACTTTTATATTTCCCATTGAAGAGAACACATACAAAACATCCAAAGTTGTAGATCACGTGGCGATGGCGGTGGACTCGCCAGTGAAGCGCGACGCGATGGCCGCGGAGCCGCGCGCTGTGGAGCCCACCTCCCACAGGCAGAACCTCATCGCACTGCGCGATCAGCTCAACACGCTGCTCGTTAGCAAGGTAAGAACGTCACACCGACTTCTTCTTTCGTGAGCCCAGTATGTGGAGTCTTTTAGGTCCTCTAAAGTGTAGGTGTCCCACTTGCTGGGGACGTGTGGTCGGACTTGATCATCATTAGGGTAACAAAAGTTAAGGGCACTAAAAAACCGATACCTCTGCCTAGAATCTAGACGGAGTTGAGAGATGTTTTGTTTCAGTTATGCTGTAAGTTGTATAAATTAATCTTGACCTCATTTATTTGAATCATAGCCGTTATTGTTATTGAGAACAATCTTCACTTACCATATTATTGTTGTTTGACTCCAATTCAAATCAGTGACAACGAAATTATTTCTAAGAAGACAGTTCTAACTTGAATAAAGAATGTTGAAGGTGCTCTTACGAAGGCTTCCGTTGACGATATTGCCGCCTATCACCTTTTTATGAGTTACATAGACAACAGGAGTGATATAACGGTTAGTTATATTTCAATTTGGCGACGAGGCCGCTGCGAATTGTTATCATCTTTTGAAACAGCACATTAATGCAGTAATGTTATAATTAACCATCTAGCACCTGGACCTGTATTTTGTCAATATGAATTTATTAAAATTTATTCTTGACTTAACTCTAGTTACTCTAGCTAGTTGCTCTGTATGGAGTCGGACGTAAAGAATAGCACCATCCCATATCATCCCGTGGGTGTCGTAAGAGGCGACTGAGGGAGTTTCCAGAGAATGGGCAGCAGCGTTCTCTGTGCTTTTGTAACAACCGTACTGCGATCACCAACCGCCTGCCAAGCGTGGCGATTATGGCAAAACCCCCCTTATGTCAATGTGGCGACACTTGGGGGAGGCCTATGTCCAGCAGTGGACGTCTTTCGGCTGAAATGATGATGATGAAACTCTACTTCATCGAACTTAACTGCCTCGTCGATCTTCGGAGGTCCACGAAAATTGTTATTGGGTTTTTCCATCAGGAATTTCTTAGTAGCAGCCACAGAGTATGTATTTCTGACAATAGGTTTGCCCCCTATTACATGGGACTTAAAAATAACTGAGAAAATGTGGGTATACTATTAGGATCACCAACCCTTCGAGGATTAAAGGCGTTATGTTATGTGGTGGCTAAACTAAACTTCTTTCCACAGCTGAAATGCCGTCCAGAAAGCCTGACAGACGAGCTGGGCGACCCTGCAGCCCAGCCGCTGGTCTGGGTGGGCAAGTGGGTAGACTACAGCGACAAATACGGCTTCGGCTATCAGCTGTGCGACGAGAGCGTCGGCGTCATGTTTAATGATACCACTAAGCTTATCATGTTGGCTAATGGACTGTGAGTATGCTTATAGAAAAATAAGTTACATTAATCTTATTAAATGTTTTTTTTTAATGATTCAATAATTTCTTATTACACACAAGAGCTAAACATGCTAGAATTATAGGTACATGTCTATACAACGTGTAACGTTAAATGCGCAAAACCTCAGACACCCCAAATGGTTTTTAATTCAATTGACCTAATTCTGAGAGAAAAAAATCATTATAAAGAACGTTAAGGTTTTATGTGCTGTTTTAGTTTTACTGGAAATTCTGGTCGATTTTTTATTTCTTTTTTTCCCGCGTATGAGAAAATTTAAATTGGACGACAAAAATTGTGTTTGTTTACCTATTTTAGCGGGTTTGCGCACGTTATGGCTTGACCTATGAACAAATAGATAGGGCAAAATTTGTAATGAAGATTTTTTTTTAAAATGTGGCCTGTGTTAAAAAGTGGTTCAATTGATTCTGCTCGTTATTCTGATCAAACTATTTTTAGGTTTTGCGCATTTAACGTTACACGTTGTAAACATATTATTTACATTTTTAAATATATTTAAAGACTTTTTATTATTATTATGTGTGGATTTATATCCATGATCAAATTCGGCTCTGTATGGTGTCGGACGTAAAGAATAGCACCATCCTATATATCTTCCCGTGGGTGTCGTAAGATGCGACTAAGGGGCCTGCCAGAGAATGGGCAGCAGCGTTCTCTGTGCTTTTGTAACAACCGTACTGCGATCGCCAACCCGCCTACCAAGCGTGGCGATTATGGCAAAACCCCTCAAAATGTCAATGTGACTTGGGGGAGGCCTATGTCCAGCAGTGGACGTCTTTTGGGCTAAAATGATGATCAAAGTCTTGTGTACAAAATAGTTAATTTCTGGAAATTGTAAATGAAATTACACAACGAACTTGCGGCAAGTCGCAAGTCTGCATTTGCATTGACTATAAAACAGCCTTATCTTACCTAACCTTACCCTTACCTCTCCTGATAGAATACTAGTTTAAAAAATAACGCATTCTTTCTATATTTTTGAGTTCAGACAAACAGTCGCAGTGATTGTTGTTCATCTAACTTACAGAAGTATTTAAACTGACATGGTCACTAAAACACTGGAAATAGAAAAAATAACATGTTTGCAATTCACACGTGGTAGAAGTGAAACCTTCAAAAATGTTGGCTTCAAGATAATGGGACGAATGTAAAATTTCGGGAAGAAGATAATTGTAGGTTTTAGTAATTATCATAGTGATACAAAGTTTGATGATTATTTTACATTTTATTTGTATATATTACATGGATTTATTCAGACTCAGAGCTTACATTTTCGATAAATGATACAAGAGGATTATGGTAACTATCACCCATCTGCAGACCTACCTCGGCTACCGTTGCTTTAAGTAGATCACCCATCCACAGACTGTCCTTGGCAGCCGATGGTTAACCTTAATCATCCACAGACTGACCTCGGCTACCATTACTTAACCTTGATCACCCATCCACAAACTGACCTGGGCAACCGTCGTTGCTTAATCTTGATCACCTATCCACAAAATATAATTTAGGCTATAGCATAAAGAGAACCACGAACATAAGAAACACGGTATAATGCTTCTCTCTCAATTTCAATCTCATTTTCTCCCATGTTAAAATGTGTCTGTCTCTTTTTATTGTCGCTTTTTCGTTTCATCCAGTTTCAAATCACAATGATGCTTTTTTTTTGTTTTCTTGCGATCAGTCTATCAGACTATGAGCATTTGAGATGGTTCGGATGGCGTGTTGGGCGCTACTCTCAGTAGAGTCTGCCCTAACTTTTCCAAGTCATTCTTCGCGCTGACTGTTCTGGTCAAAGATGTCCCGTCGCTTTTTTAACCGACGGATGCTTTCTTGGATGGTAAGCTGCCCCGCGAGCTTATTTGCATTTGCACAACGATGCTAAAGAAGTTTTCACTTCAAAAATGGTAAAAATCCCGTTTCCGGTGTATAACTTATGTGTTGATATTATAATGCAATCTACTTGCGTTTCCAAATTACTAACAGACTCCTCTTTCGCTCAGTTCGTGTACCTTTTAGATGTTCTTACGCGTAATTTAAGTGTTGATATTAAAATGCAATCATCACAACTTTGTTTACACAATACTAACAGACTCCTCTCTCGTTCAGGAACGTGCACTACATCAACCGGCAGGGCCAGGAGCAGTACATGACGATGCGCGAATACCCGCAAGAGCTCGACAAAAAGATGAAACTCCTCACTTACTTCAGAAGATATATGACTGAGCACCTCATGAAAGCTGGTAAAGTATCACCACTTAGCATACATACAACTTTAAACACATCTAGCAATCTTACCAAATCACGAGCTACCCGTGACTGCGTAAAAAGTAAATGAAATAGAGCATTCCACGTCACAGCGACGGACGAAAACAGGGGGCGCGTGCTTCTTACTTCGCAAGTCCTCCTGAACTTGTCACTATCTTTGGGCACCACTTTGTTGTCCTGATTACAGTAGTAATATTTTGTTGTTTATTGTAGGTGCATCGGTACCAGTGAGAGAGAGTGACGGACTGTCTCGACTGCCGCATCTGCACCAGTGGTTCAGAACTACACTGGCAGTCATCATGTACCTGACCAATGGAACACTACAGGTAAAATATATTTTTTTAAACTTCTTTAGAGGCAATGTTGTGGCGTGATGGTTCTGCAATTCTGCATAATTTTGTTGTTCTCTAAGTCTCTTACAATAATAGTTTACCCTACAATGTTCTAATAATCTCTTTACCCAACAGATAAACTTCCAAGACCACACAAAGATAATCCTGTGTCCGCTCATGCAAGCCGTGACCTACATTGACGTGGAGAAGAACTTCCGAACGTTCCGCTTCAGCACCATCGAGGAGCACGGCTGTGATAAGAAGCTATACACGAACCTCACGTACGCACTAGAGAAACTCAACAGTGTACTAGCCAACAAACTCTGCTAGTAGCCACACAAAACATTACAATTAATTAAATGAATTTAATATTACCTATACTTAATTAGACAATCTCGCGTGAGATTCATGTTTTACGTATAGGGTTAGTACACTCAAGGTGATTCTACGCCCATTGTTTCAATTGTTAGTTTATTAGCCACATACAAGATTTTGTTAAAGTTTATTTCGTCCCAAAAATCAATTTCAGTAGGTTTTTTTTTCTAAAGAAATACTTTTATGTCCACTGATTATATCTCTTAATTATTTATTTAGTAGTCTTCTTACATTATATCTTGTGAGCATTCTCGGTGACATGGCACACTACGCGGCGACGGCCAAGACTGGTCGTGGTTCTGACCAAGTTGTGGACTAGCAAACTAAAGTAGGTACTCAAAGTTTGACCGCAACTGGTCGGACAGCCAGGCGTACCAGTTGGTTGTTATGGCGTTCGGTTGGTCCGTGCAACCACGCGCCGTGGTCGTAGCCACGTAGAGCGCAAGGTCCCTGTTGCTAATTTAATTTACCTTCACTACTAGAGCACTGCTACTCAAACTTAGGACAATATAATATTCTGTCCACTATCTGCCATCTTAGATTTTGTATGTAATATTTAAGTAGATGTAAAAATAGTGAATATGTATTTAACTTCACTATTCTTGTCTGTTTTGTACCTTAGGAGCTGCACAAACCAAGCGCGATGCAGTGCGGTGCACTTGCGTACTATTGATTTGTCATGACCGTATCCAAACCTTTCGATTTTATAGGAAACACTAAAGCAAACCGTTACGCGCCGCACCGCGCTTGGTGTGTGGAGCTAAAAGGGTCTAATTCATAACATGACATTCTTATGATGGACACCTTGTCGCGTTAGTGAATACGTTTGATAAGTTAAATTTTAGTAGAACCTCTTGACGTAAGTGGTTAATTGAGAGCACCATGACTGAGGGCTGCGGTGCGAGCGGGTTGCGTTTGGAGTTTTTTTTATTTAGTTTTATAACTATATTTTTATAACTTGTTTCTGTGCTTCAGTAACATCGGATAAAAAAAGTGGTTAGGGGGACACGGACAAATCGAAGCGTTCAACTTACGCACAGTGAAAACGTTGGTATGACCGTACGTTTAGTTGATTTACAGTTACATCACCGTCGAGAAGACTATGATACCACACCGTTTATTTCCAAATTACGCAAAAACCTCAAAGCTGGAGATGCGAAGCGACAGTATTATTTAAAATTCGATGGTGTTGAAGCACTCAATAATTTGTAACAAGTTTCTCAGGGGTCTGTTACCCCACTCATTGTATAATATAATTACAAACTATTTGACAATAAAGTTATTAGGAAAATAAAACTTGTTCATATTTCTTTCACATTATTTTAATTCATTCCAGCCTTATTGATGTTATTATAATGTCAAACTGTCATATTGCTTAGTTATGAGACCGCAATGAATTTATAAATTATAATGTCTGCACCATAGTCTTGCCAAAAGATTGGAATGCATTGTTGTTGTAGGTTTAGGAACTTTGTTGCTATCATGACTACTCAGAAATGAGGAAAACAATAGCTAGAGATTTACTACAAACAAATGACTTAGCAGAATGTCCTTGTGCCTCTCACAGCTACATTATCATTATCACTGAGGGTTTATTCACTGCTTAACAAGTACAACATTTCTTTAATAGCCTGCGCAG
Organism: Cerastis rubricosa; assembly: GCA_949152445.1. NCBI lineage: Eukaryota > Metazoa > Arthropoda > Insecta > Lepidoptera > Noctuidae > Cerastis > Cerastis rubricosa. Next base: position 9,771,514 of record OX424526.1, on the reverse strand, counting down.
ACGACGGTTTTTTGTCCGCGAACTTTTTTGTCCGTTAAAATAGATCGCTTACAACTATCGAGTAATGCAAACGAGGGATTAAAAGTACCGCGTACAAAAAGTCCCCCTAATAACCGAGGGCATGCAGAGAGCGGACCGGACAAAAGTACGGGGCAGTCCCCGAAAAAAATTGAACTCATGTGGCTAGGCGAAGCAACGCACATGGCGGGCTTTAGTCCGCGTTTTGCGCTCGAGATTGACGTACGTATGCACGACGATAAATGACGCAGGAAATCGATTGTAAAAGTTTAATAGAAGACTTAAAAACTATATGATATACGTCAAAAAAAGAGTATCACGACCGAAATTTGTCACACACCGTGTGCGTTGAGTTCGCGGTAAATCCGAGGCGGACTTTTCATTCCCGGAGCGTATTTTTTTCTCCGCCGCGGAGAAAAAAGTTCGTCTGCGCAGGCCTTAAGTTTTGACCCACAAAAAACAAACAAATTGAAAATAAAACTGAAATTAGTGAATCTTGAGATAAGTACAGGCATGTAGAAAAATCTACATTGATTTGTTCCTAATTATGTACACGAGTGTTAAAACAAACCCTGATTATACAACCTAATAATATTACAAAACATTTATTATACAATAAATAATAAGTTACAATTATAATTCAGTATGTATTGCGTGCTCAAATGGTAGTAATTCACCAGGGTGGATGAAGAGTCCTTCTTTGGCTTGCCAGTCGGTGTATGCGCCATACTGAGAGTTGATGCCGACGATCTCACCCTGTCCGCTGATTGGTCGCCCAAATGTACGCCCAGAGCCAGCAAGGAACCTGTAAGATAAAAATTGTTTTGTTTAGTTAGTCCCCAGAATGGTCTCTTTGATTTATTGATTTGCTCAGTTTTCTTTAGCTAGATAAGTCCTGTAAAGCCCAATAATACCCTAAAAAACTTGATTTGATCTAGTTAAACTCGGAAGATACTTACGCTCCAGTATCAACATGCCTAAACTTCACAGGAGTGTCTCTCCTCCAGAAGTCATTATTGCACACCACGGTCCAGTGATCACCGCTGTCTCCTTCACCACCCTCATCACCATAACATGAAACCTCCTGGTTGCCCGATAGTGGGGACGAGAAGTAGTGTGAGTGCAGGTTCTTCCTAGTTGACACATGCTGCAGGCGGATGTTGGTGTTGCATTTTATGGGAACCCTGCAATATAGTTATTAAGACAGTTAGTGCTTTGTTGTTTTGTCAAATATTTTAAGAAGCCGAAAGTACATAAATAAAAGGATAACTTGGGAAACATGAAAAGCCACACAACAGTGTAAAATGGACTGGAAAAAACATGTACGCTTATCAAGATTGATAGAAATTCATCATCATCATCATCATCATCATCATCATCATTTCAGCCGAAAGACGTCCACTGCTGGACATAGGCCTCCCCCAAGTGTCGCCACATTGATCGGTCCCGTGCGACTCGCATCCAGCGGATCCCCGAAACCTTCACCAGGTCATCGGTCCACCTAGTGGGAGGCCTTCCAACGCATCGTCTCCCAGTTCGCGGTCGCCATTCCAGAACTTTTCGGCCCCATCGGCCATCTGTTCTGCAGCCAATTTTTAACTACAACTACAACAATTGGTAGTAGGTAACTACAACCAACTGTTTCATGTTAGTAGCGCTTACCCGCGTTTGCACCCCTCGGCCATGGGCGACCGCACCAACCAGTGGCTGTTGTAGTCATCAGACACATCCACTGCCGTCACCGACTGCTGGCCGGAGCCCGAGCCATACTTCACGTCGTGTGAGTGAAGTCGTAATCTTAAGTCCGTGTTTATAAGCTTCAGAATAGAGCCGCATGTTACGAATTCTGCTTTTGATCCTGCAAAAGACAATATAGCTAAGTTAAAAATCTTAATCAAGTATGTTTTCATTAATAACACTTATTTTTTAATCGAAATCTCGTTTCCTCCCATAACAAAAGGCCACGTAATTTTTTTACAATCACTGCGGTGCGTTAGAAATTGGTAATAAAATTAATTGTAAAAAAACTATACCTTCTGAGATTTGTACTGACAAAAGGGTGAACAATAAAATGGATAAAACACAGTTAAATACGTGGTAATTTGTTGAAAAAGCCATAATTTCTCCAAAAAAGTTCACACATCCACACAGCGCAGTTTGACTTGAGCAGATAGTAATAATGAAAATGTCAAATTGACAAATGACAAGCAACCAGGCAATGTTGCCAGAACCTACTATTTATAAATCTGACCAAATGTGTACCACACACGCACGTTGCTAGTTTCAGCGATTCCCATCAGTCATTGGCATTTTTCATCTGCCTTTTCCAAAAAAATACTGGGTTCGCGTCCAGTGTAACTAGAACTAGACATGTATTATCTTTAGAGCTTCAATGGCTTTGCGTTTGAATACGGTCAGTCTGAAATCTTACAATACTAACCCAAACTAACCGAACTCTGTTTAGGATTCTGTAGCCTAAAGGCAAATAACGGAAGCTTTATAATTTTGGATTGCCCAATTCGGTTTTTTCAGGAGATGGCGAGACGAACTGGACAGGTTCCGTCAGAACTGGAAGGCGGACGCGCGGGTTCGCGAGAAGTGGAAGGTGTGGAGGGAGGCCTTTGCCCAGGTATGACGTGTGAGACACAGCAGGCTAATAAAAGCAGCACAGCAAGTTAGAAAATTATCAATGAAAGATAAACCTTCGGTATGCGAGAACCGGAGTCCGCGAATTAAATTAATTACGGCAGTATAACGGGATTGCGTGGATCCACGTTCTGGCATACCAGAAAACCTATTCGAGGCAAAATAATCTATTCGAGGCAGGATGCAAACAATTCGCTTCGTCCCTGGACAAACGGCTTTAAATATTTACGGAAATCACTCTCTGCTTAGGTTTGTCAGCTGTTCATTCACTCTGTCTGTCTGTTTTTCAATCAATTCATCAATCTCTGTCAGTGTCAAAAACTTACATAGTTTACTGAAAATTGAAACTGTGCAACATTTTGCAACATTGCTATCTTTGTAGCATATTGTAAAGATAAAATTGGCCCAAACTTAAGTGTCGTTGTTCATTGCTTATATTTGTGATTTCATTGTTACCTAAAAATGAACAGCAACGGTTATACTCCCAATACAGGTGTTACAGGTACGTAACCAAAACATTGTTATTGCAAATAAAAATAATATCATAGTGAATAGCGATCATAGCCTCAATAAGGTCATCTTACTAACAAACTTGAATTTATTTTTCAGCGCCAATTGACCCTGGTTGGAACGACCCCCCGAAATTTGCATACAATCCGCAGACGACACCGAATAAACCGCGAAACATTTTAAATAAACGAGTGGCATTTCCCTTATCGAGCGCCACGTCTAGTCCAGGTGCCATGCCCCCTGTGAACCTGCCACCAATGCCTGTAGGTTTCCCTCCTGCGCCGCCTGTGCAGATTCCAAGGACAGAACCACCAGAGGTGGATGTGGATCTAGAGAACACTCTAAAAGAAGTGAAGGGAATACTTCTAGAGCTCTTAGACAACAGTACAGAGCTGGGTGCCAAATCAAATGATATCAGAAGACGAATAGGGGTGATGGAGGAAATGTGGTCTGCAGGGAAATTGGACAGTAGGATATTTGTGCAAATGAAGAACCTGGCATATGGTGAGCCCTTATTCAACAAATCTTTTGACCTTCTTTTGATATTTTTAGCTATTTTCATTTTTTTTCTATCATAAAGTGAATTTCACAAATAAAAATAAATGCTGTCAGATTGGAAATTCCAAAAAAATGATGACACAAACAGCTCTTGAAGACAGTTTAAATGTACTAATCATGTTAATCCGGTGACAAGATGGGCAGACGACATAGTTGCCATCGGGGAAAAACTGGATGAGGCTGACACAGGACCATGGAGATTGGCACAAAAAAAGAGAGGCCTATACCAAGCAGTGGGTGATGAAAAAAAAAATTTTTTTTTTTCATGAAATTTTGCCCCACGCTAGGAATTTCTCCCGTGTTCCGGTGCCTTTACAAACATTTAAAATTACAATACATTATAAAAACAGCCCGACCTGGAACAACTAACTGTAGGCCATCCAAAAAATGTTCTGTGTGGGGATTGAACCCGTGACTTGCAGCGCAGCAGTTGATTGCTCAACCACTGCACCAACAGTGCCGTCTAATGATGAATCATGTTCAGATTCATTGGTGAAATTAACCCAAAATAGCTGTTAATTTCAGTGCACTGTTATTGTAGTGAGTAATCTGAACGAATGAGTCATTATGTTGTTGATACAGCTGAGACCTAAATTCATGCACACTGCACATCTGGAGCATTGAGCATAGCCAGTGAACATTTATGTAATATTCCACTACTTTCCCTTTCAATTTAGTTACATAACTAAATTATATAAACACTCATTGTAAACAATACAATAGCTCATTCATATTTAAATAGAATACAAATTAGTTTACCCTTTTGCATTGTAATATACAAATAAGTGCTTTCCCAAAAAGCAAAATGATGAACTATATTGATTGCTGCAAAAATCTTGCGGTGTAAAGCCAGAGATATTAATTGTTAAGCATATTGACCAACATAACTAATCCATAAATTTGATTTTCAATGGTAATTCTTTGCAAGCTGTATGACATGGCATTAACAATATAAAATTGGTAGGATATCAATATGTTAATTAATTAATATCCTTTCCTTGAAAGAAATTTGAATATGCAGTTAAATGAATCATCATCATCATTTGACCCGAAAGACGTCCACTGCTGGACATTGGCATCCCCAAAGTGTTGCCATATTGACTGAATAATGTTAATAAAGTCAAATATTGTATGGATTATTTGGTTATTACAGCGCTCCGGGATGACACACCAAGGAAAGCAGATGACATACACAGAGCACTGATGATAGACCATGTGAGCTCTGTTGGCACATGGATGCCAGGCATCAAGCAGCTTATACACAACTGTATAGCTCGCTCCGACCTGCTCTCTATTGACAAGGAATAGAAAATACATAAGAACTAAGCCTTAGAATGCCGAAACACAGATCTTCTCAAGATATAATGGAATAAGGGCTGGACTGTTCTCTTTGGAGCCATTTTGACTGTTCTTGAAAGTGGTGGCACTCAATGAAACCAGCCTCCAGCATTTATGTTTAAACGGAACATTTTAACTAACAAAAAATTTGCAGAGTTTTTTGATTGCCTAGATAAATGTATTGCCGAATTATTTGAAGGCAAAGATTGCTTTAAGAACTGTTTGAATTGATGTTGATATATGAGAAAGAGAGAGATAGTAGAAGAAAAACAATGGCAATTGAGTGACTGTGCTACTTTGGTTCTGTGCCGTTTAATTAATCTGTAATTGCATTCATTCAGCAGCTGTGTTCCTAATTCGAATTTTAAATATTCAATTATCTCTAGTTGCTTCCATTTTCGCTTGAAGACTGCTGTATAAATCTGTATAACTTATCCTTATTTCTTAAAAATTGTGTACACACGGCGACACGACAAGCTATATATTTCCAGTATAACACTTGCATAATATAGATTACCCGTACAATGAGAGATCCAAATAAACTGGTTTTGTATAGCTTGATTGGTTGCCATGCATACCTATGAAAAAGATAACTTTACAAGAACCGGAGGTGGTAGGACGCTTTTTAGTAAGATAAAGTCAACTTAGTTTCTCCCTAACAGCCAAAAACCCAATATTGTTTTGTATAAAAATAAACAAGATTTATGAAATAAGTTAACCCTGCAATAACAATGTATACTTATCATATTTTTAAGAAAAGTATTGTGATTTTTAAATTAAGTTAAAACCTTCTAAGTTTGCCATGTGGAATATGAGGTACATTAAAAGCAGTGTTGTAAAAGTTGTACATACAATAAAAATACTATAATTATATATCAATACTTTATTTCTTCTTATTTCTAAGTAGTCCATAACATAATATTCGTGAACCTGCTCACTTTTACAGTCACATAACAAAATAAAATATTTTTATGAGATGTTGTACTTGATTCACTGTACTCCTCTAAATTGCAATTTTCGCGAAATGCAATTTTAGTTTATTTACGAAGACTTATTTTACACAACTTTCCATTCCCAGTAAGAACTCGTCTAAACAATACCGAATAGAAAATTTCTAAAATACTTCTAAGCTCTTTGCAGTAGGCGTGTCCATAACAGAGTCCCAATCTGACCAATGAGGTAAGCTATTTTGATATACAGAGTGGAAGGGACCGTCCATAAACCACGTGAGGCTTAAAAGGGGGGGGGAGGGAGGTGTAGTAAGATATCACGGGTATTTACTCTTTCGTCAAACGCACGATTTCTAAACCTGACCTTGACTCGACGTTGCCAGGCAACGAAAGAAGTCTGTATTTAATGATAATATTTTAATGTGTAAACGTGATTTTGGGTGGGGGCGGGGGGGTTAGTCTCAAACCTCACCACGTATGACCAAGGGGGAGGGCGGGTTAAAAATTGTTAAAAAAACATCACGTGATTAATGGACGGCCCCAGGGACATCAAAGCACAAACAGTTACCACGTATTCTGTACATCATTCTGCAGCCCCCCCTCCCACTCTAAGTGTGCAGGTCAAGGTGGTGTTGCTTGTCAAAAAAATTGGCATCGATATGTCAAACTTGGTACATTTATTTTAGTTCCGTGTTTTGTGTTCCTGTATAAAATGTCATTACAAGATTTCCAACCAATGTCGCTGTTCGGAACTAGCTAGGCCACGATTACTTTCCCCACTGCCGAGTTCCATAACGAATACTTCTCAATCCCCTATTTCCTTTCATGTCTATGGTCTATATGCCTCGTTTGATAGGCTTGGGCGCGACAGTGACTCGAACGGGGCGGCACAGTTCGATGAGCTGTGCTGGCTCGCGGCTACCGCCCTCTTCGACGGCGAGGCATACTGAGATGTCCACGCCGCAGGGCTCCGTCCATACGCCGTGAGATATTAACACCTTGGTTAGAAGACGCACGTTCTGGGTGCCGTCGTCATCTGTGTATAAAAAAAAATAGGATTTAATTCGATCGGCGGGGTCTAATGGCGATTCAATTTAGATTGCCATCGACACGCTAAGTTTGATACACAAGATTAGTTATGCTTTTTGCTTGCTGAAATGTCGACATTAATATTTTATTTATCAACTGAGATTTTATACAAATTAAAAAATTCCATATATTTATTAAATTGAAAAAAAAAATGCGTTGTCTAGTGGTTTTGATTCCAAAGGATCGCAAAACAATGTTAAGTTTGTAAACGTTCCTAAGACAATAATGACCATAATAAATAGTGATCTATTAAAACAGGGACGACAGTGGTAATTATTGCTGCTGTTAGCCTGCATCTTCCCACTACTAAGGAAAATCCTATCCCCATATTCTCTAAATTTCACTTCAGTTCCAGGGCTAATATGGAGAACTACTTAGTATTTTAATACTCGGCCCACCACTCTACGTGCGGCTGACCCGGCTATAGTAGATACTAGTTTATGCCTACGGCTTCGCCAGTTTCGTTCGGTAATTCACTCACGGGGATCGTACTTCCGAATTGAAAAGTATACTACGTGATATTCCAGACTATTATCAGCTATCCCTGTGTCAAGATCCAGGTCCATTCAGTAGTTTTTGCGTGACAGAGTAACAAACATCCATGTATACTTTTTTTTACGTATTGTAAATCATCAAATGAAAGGGTCCCGCTCTGGGCGGAGCGGAAGGGTCATCCTCAAAAACTTTCGCATTTAGAATATTACTAGCTGTAGCCCGCGACTTCGTCCGCGTGGAAATTTTGAAGTGGATGAGTTAAGGTGCATCCACACGGCACTGCTGATTGCTTGCTTGGCCACAAGCAAAGCCGCCAACAAGTGCGGCTGTGAATCGATATTCTCAGTCGTCATGTGACTTTGACACCCATCCATTATACATGTGATACTGGAGACAAAAATGGACGATAAAATAGCAATTGCTGCTGCGATTTCGGTTTAAAGAACTTTATTCCCATTAAGACAATCGTCACTTACATGAGAACATTTAAATCTTATTACTAAAAAATTATAAAATCAGTGCGGGTAGAAGAAAAACAAGAAGCAAAATACACTGTGATCATTGTCAACAAAATTAGAAGCGAGTTCACTGCATTCCTAAGATACGGCGGAGGTACAAGTGAAAAGATGTTGCCGTTTTAAACAAAACTAAACACAACACACTTATAGTGTTTCGTCGTTGTAAATAAAATTAAAAATTTAAAAAACCCCCGACACAAAAAACCTCTAAAAAGCCAAAAATAAATTAATCCAAGCGTCGTAGCGTCGGGGGTCCGCTTTGTTCTGTGCTTGTACTAAGCGGTCTTCTTAGCGGTCCCCCGACGCTACGACGCTTGGATTAATTTATTTTTGGCTTTTTAGAGGTTTTTTGTGTCGGGGGTTTTTTAAATTTTTAATTTAATTTTTTTTCATGCTTTTTAAACTTATTTTATTTTTGCCTAGCCTTGACTTTCCTACTCCTGGTTAACGAAACCAAGGAAAGATATAAATTAAACAAAATATAAATTGGGGGGGGGGGGGATCCCCCCCCCCTTCAGCAATGCCTATGGTGACAAGCGACAACATTTCAAATAGACTACCTGTGAAAGTTTTTAAATCCCTACATCAACTAGAAAAGACGTGATGATCTTCAAACGGCTGAGCAGATTTTCATGAAACATAGCTAAGAACACTCTCGATTAAAATACCTTTCAAACGACACCACTTTTATCCAAATCGGTTCATCCGTTTAGGAGCTACGATGCCACAGACAGACACACAGATACACAGATACACAGATACACAGATACACACGTCAAACTTATAACACCCCTCTTTTTTGGTCGGGGGTTAAAAAGTGAATAATTTATTTTTAAATATGTTGAGTGAAGTCGCTTCTTTTACATCCTTTGGAAGTTTATTATAGAGCTGTGCTCCCCCATAGGTTAGGTTATTTTTACCGTAGTTGGTTCTTACTCTAGACAATTTTAGGTGACAAGCTCGACGAGATGAGTATTTGCTCATTTCACCCTCTGTTGTGAATGTAATGGTTGAGTGAATAAGTTTGTGAATGATCTTATATATAAGTATGCATGTGTTATATATATTTAGTTGTTTGATGTTTAATAATTTCGTTTCTTTGTAAATAGTTTTTGACGGTGTTAAGAAATCATAATTGTGTAGTATTTTGATTATTTTATTTTGTAAAATTTGTATTGGTTTTAGACTAGTTTTAGATGAGTTACCCCATACTTCGATAAGATATAATAAATGAGGCTTAACAAGAGAGTTGTATATTACCAGGCGAGCTTTTTTTGGAATACATCTAACAATTTTATGTAGTGAGCCTACCAATGATGAAAGTTTGTTTTTAATGTGTTGAAGGTGTGCTTTCCATGTCAAATTACTATCAAGAGTTAGTCCGAGGTATTTTTCTTGATCAGTTCTTTTCAGTACTTCTCCGTTTATGCTTAGATTAGGGTAGTTAGGTAGTTTTTTATTTTTTGCACTAAATATTATATACGAAGTTTTGGAAGCGTTAATAGTTAAAAGATTGCACTGGTACCAATTTTGTAGTATATTTAAATCAGTTTGGGCAATTCTTGCGATTTCATTTATGTTGTCTCCAAAATAAAACAGACATGTATCGTCTGCATAAAGGGCAAGGTGACCTTGTAAGCCCGCTTGGTGTAAGTTGTTTACATACACCAAGAACAATAAGGGACCCAAAATAGAACCTTGTGGTACGCCACATGTTAAGGGTTTAGACGTGCTTTGGTAAATTCCCATTTTAACAACCTGATATCGATCACTTAAAAAGGACTTTATCATTTCATAAGCGGTTCCAGTTATGCCAATACTTTCCAGTTTTTGTAATAGAAGTGTATGACTGACTGTATCAAACGCCTTCTTTAAATCAATAAAGACTCCCAGTGCTACTTGTTTTTGGTCAATCTTTGTTTTAATTGTAGTTATTAAGTCAATAGTTGCGCCAAGGGTATTAGATTTGGGTCGGAAGCCATATTGTTGGTCGTATAAGAAATTAATTTCAGTTAAGTATTCGTCTAACCTTTTAAATATGATTTTTTCTAATATTTTAGATAATATTGGCAGGACTGAAACTGGACGATAATTCCCGGGATTTGATTTTGTGCCCGCTTTGTAAATTGGGGTGACTTTAGCTATTTTTAAATTTTCTGGAAAGATTCCGTCCATCAATAGTTTATTTATGCAATCTGTTAGATTTTGGAGGATTGGTTTCTTTATGCATTTCAATGCCTTAGTACTAAAACCATCAATTCCTGTGCTTGTATTGGGATCCAAGTCGTCCACAATTTTAGATACCTCAGAAACTGTGCATGGTTTAAAATTCGATAGTTCACAATGTCCAGTGTGCTGGTTATGGTTCTGTAAGGTGTATAAATTTTTGTTGTGTAAGTGTGTACATGGTATTTTGGCTGCTAGTTGTGTTCCTATATTTGCAAAGAAACTATTAAAAATTTCGCAAATCTCAATGGGATCTGTAGCCATGCTGCCATTTTCGGTTTTTAGTTTTGGGAGAGCACAACTAGGAGCAATATTATTATTTGTGAGGGTATTTATTAATTTCCACATCTTTTTGGGTTTCTTTGCGCATTTCTTGAACTCTCCATAAAAATATGTATCCCTTGTACTCTTGATCAAGTTTGCTACATTGTCTCTTTTAGCTTTAAAGTCTGTTTCTAGGTTGCTGTTTTTAGGGTCGTGTTTTAGTTCGCTCCATAATGTATTCCTTTCATTAATTTCAGTAATTATTTGTCTGTTAATCCAATCCTTTTGTGGCTCATTTAATATTTTGTACTTCTTTGTTTTGGTTTTGATAATAGCTTTTTTTATACACTCGTCTAAGCTGTAATAGTCATTGAACTTATCATTAAGGTTTGACAATGAAATGATTTCGTACAACTTCTCATAATCTGTGACCTCGTACTGTACTTTTTGCTTCTGCGGAGGTATTACTCGTTTCAGTTCCACGTAGATATTCTTGTGATCTGACAAAGATGACTCGATTATAGCCATGTGATAATTGCTTTGCTTCAAATTTGTAGCAACGTGGTCTATAATAGTTTTTGTGACTGCCGTTTCACGGGTACAATATTCCGGATCTATTTTGTTGATTAATTTATAGCCAGATTCAGCTATCACGGCACTGTATCGTCTAGTAGTACTGTCGGAGCTCAGCAGGTCGATGTTTGTGTCTCCAAAAACAATCGTCCTCTTCTTCTGCAGCAGTTGTTTCTCATAAGTGGATAAAAAGTCATTAAAATTTGAGTGTCCAGGTCTATAAACAACCCCAATGTTCACTGAGTACTTGGGTAGATGTATGCATAAGTAATTGTTTCCACAGGTATAAGTTGATGTTGATAGTTCGTGTTTCAGGTTATTATGTACATAGATTGATACACCGCCACCAACAACGTTAGGTCGGATATTGTAATAATGAGTATAATTATTAAATAATTGAGTTATTTAATCGCGCCGACGAAGTGAGTAATGACGTGGCTACTAATGTAAGTACCCAATGCAGTGAGGAAATGAGGAGTGCTTTGGAAGGTGCGATTCGAGAATATCGGTACATGTCGCCTGAACTTAGACCACGCTTACCTCGTTTGCCCATGCATAACAGAAATAGGGCGCTGGTGGCTGTTCTGGATTCGCAGTTATCAAACTATTTTGATAGCTGCGAAGACCTCACTGATGCTCACTCAATCCTGTATTGTGCGGCTGTAGCGGCATGTCGTGTAGCTCATGTCAAATTTTCTGATGACAGAGCTACACGACCTAAACCTGCCGTACCGGCTTGGCAATGCAGAATTGAGCGACGTATTAGTGGGGCCAGAACACTCATCGGCAAACTGATCTGCTTCAGGGAGGGCAACAATCGCCCTCGAGTGATGCGCTTTGTGAGGCGGGCATTTGCGGGTACTGATATTAGTCCTCGAGACTATATGTCCCGTATCACAGAGCGCATCGACTTCCTGAAGCAGAAAGTGTATGCATGGGCAAACCGTATCCGTAGGTATAAGCGGCGGGTGGAACGATACACTCTGAATTGCACATTCCAAAGAGATGAAAGGTGGGTTTATAGGACTTGGGAGCGACCGGACCAAGGTGTGTCTGACACGCGCTTACCGGATGATGACGCCATGTGCTCGTTCTGGCGCAGCATCTGGTCGGTGCCTGTCAGCCACACCGAGGGTGAGTGGACTCGGGTGGTCGAGCGAGTGTGCGATCCAGTTCCAGAAATGGGGGCTATCACTATCAGCCCCCAAGACGTAGCTCGTGCAGTCCGTCCGTTACCTAACTGGAAATCTCCAGGGCCGGACGGGCTGCACAACTTTTGGATTAAGTGGATCCAAAGGTCGCACGCTCGCTTGGCGGACCTATTCCAGTCAGCCTTAGAGTCAGGGTCGCTGCCCGAATTCCTGACTACTGGAATAACTCACCTGCTCCATAAATCGGGTAGTACTGCGGAGCCCAGAAACTATAGACCGATAACCTGTCTCCCGACAGTGTATAAAGTTCTTACATCCATTTTGAGAGCTAAAATTAGCAAACACGTTGATGACAATTCGATCATGTCCGCTTCTCAAAATGGATGTAGGAACGGGTCCCGCGGTACTAAGGAGCTGCTCCTCATTGATATGGCCATTAACCAACAGGTTCGGCGTTCCCGAAGGGATCTGTCGACATGTTGGATAGACTATAAGAAGGCCTACGACTCGGTGCCACATACATGGCTCATGAGGGTGCTAGAATTGTATAAAGTTGATGCAACTCTGCGTACCTTCCTGATGTCGTGTATGGGGCAATGGAGGACAGTCCTTCGCTATCCAGGATGTCGGCATATCCAAGGGAACAGCGAACCGATAAGGATAGAGCGAGGTATTTTTCAGGGCGATAGTTTGAGTCCGCTTTGGTTCTGCTTAGCCTTGAATCCTCTAAGCACGCTGCTGGAGGATTCAGGTCTGGGCTTTCGGTTGAGGAGAGGTGGTCAGGTTATATCTCACCTTCTTTACATGGATGACCTGAAACTCTTTGCCCCCAACAATTTGCAACTGATGGAGCTACTGAAGGTAACAGAAACTTTCAGTAGCGCCATCAGGATGGAATTTGGTGTGGACAAATGTGCGGTCATGCATGTAAAGCGAGGGGGGATTGTGGAATCTGCGGGAACCCAGCTCTCAGATTCCATAAATCTTAGATCCCTCTCAGCAACCGAAACCTACAAATATTTGGGTATGTCGGAAGCGCTGGGCATCAATGCTGTTGACGTGAAGCAATCGTTGAAGGAGCGCTTCTTTGGCCGCCTGAGAAAAGTATTTAATAGTCTTTTATCAGGCGGAAATAAGGTGCGTGCCTTCAATGGTTGGGTCATGCCGGTTTTGATGTACTCTTTCGGCGTACTCAAATGGACTCAAACAGAACTAGACACCCTGGATAGGAAGGTCCGTACATTGTTGACGGCATATCGAATGCATCACCCACGTTCTTCGGTTATGAGACTGTATATCCCGCGGAGTTGTGGAGGTCGAGGCTTTTTAAACGCCAAGACTCTCCACAATCGCGAGATATGCAGTCTCAGGGAATATTTCCTAGAAGCCGACGTGGGGATGCATCGAGATGTGGTCACGATGGACAAGGCCCTCACCCCGCTCTCCTTGGCTAAAGAGAACTGGCGCAAACCTGCAGTGCTTGACACTAATGACCGCAGGGAAGTATGGCAGAGTAAGGAGCTTCACGGACGCTACTTCAGTGCCCTGCATGGGCCTGATGTAGACCATGCAGCGTCCGTAGCCTGGCTACGTTCCGGGGAACTCTTTGGAGAAACCGAAGGTTTTGTTTGTGCAATTATGGATGAAGTTATGATGACGAATAACTACCGGAAATTTATTGTGAAGGATGGCACGGTTGACATATGTCGGGCATGCCACCGTCCGGGCGAATCGATCCGTCACATTATCTCCGGGTGTTCTCGTCTAGCTAACGGAGAATACTTGCATAGACACAACCTTGTAGCCAGGATTATCCATCAGCAACTTGCTCTGAAATACAGCCTTGTTGAATCGGAAGTGCCGTACTATAGGTATGTGCCCGACCCAGTTCTCGAAAATGGCAATATCACACTGTATTGGGATCAATCCATCATCACTGACAGGACTATTGTAGCCAATAAGCCTGATATAGTGGTGATGGATCGATCAGAGCGGCGCGCAATGATTGTTGACATAACGGTTCCACATGACGAGAACCTCGTGAAGGCCGAGAAAGATAAACAAATCAAGTATATTGACTTGGCTCGCGAGGTTGTCGACATGTGGCCTGTTGACTCAGCGATCATTGTGCCGATAGTCGTATCAGCCAATGGCCTAATTGCCAAGAGCCTCGACCAATATCTGAAGAGGCTCTCGTTAGGCAGCTGGATCAAGGGCTTGATTCAGAAAGCGGTACTCCTGGACACGGCTCGTATTGTTAGGAGGTTCCTCTCTCTGGAGCCCTGACCGCCGGTAGCTTGGACCCTGTTCCCGATACCGGTGGGCTACTATTTTTATATTTTTAAATGTTTTTATATTTTTTATTGATTTTATGTAAGAATATTTAAAAATGTAAAAAATATGTTATAGAATTGAATAAACGAAGTATAATTATCTATATGAAACTGTTTAGCCTGTTCATCTGATCGTATCCATGTTTCAGCTAATAGGACTATGTGAATGCATTTTCTAAAAGAGCGGAGTATACAGTTTAATTCATCCAGTTTGCCTGGGCTACATATGCTTCGTACATTAGCGTAGAAAAAGTTAAGGCTTGATTTAGTGGTAGTTATATGTTGGTAATTATTAAGTATCTGATATGTGTCGCTATTCTGTCTGTTTGCGTTATTTTCTGAAGTAGCAATGCTTGAAGTTTTTAGTTTTTTGTATCGCTGATTGAAACAATTTTTGGCATTCCTTTTACATATTTGATTGAGATTTTGGTGTATATATTCTCTATACTACATAGTATAAAACAAAGTCGCTTCCCGCTGTCTGTCCCTATGTATGCTTAGATCTTTAAAGCTTCGCAACGGATTTCGATGCGGTTTTTTTTAATAGATAGAGTGATTCAAGAGGAAGATTTATAGGTATAATACATGCATAATATAGTAGAGAAACTCTGATAATTTTAGAGGTTTCTAATGTGATGTCGTCAGACATTCTGTAGTATATTAGTATCAGCATTGCACCCGTGCGAAGCCGGGGCGGGTCGCTAGTTCTCTATAAGAAGAAAAAAAAAGCGAAAGAAGATTTTGGATGAGACCAAGTCTACAAAATAGGCGATATGTTCCTAGAATGCTTTAAAAGTTTAGAATGGATGACATAAGCCGTGATTGCCGGCGGGAAGCGGCGGCCGCGCCGGCAGAATGCCGCCGCCTTTATGTGCGGTAATAGCAACAAAGCTGCGGCAAGGCCACACATGGGCACACAGGGCCGGCACATGCCGCCGGGCTGTGTGGATGCACCGTGAGATAACAAAAGCCTACAACCTATTCTCAGACCTACCAAATAAAATACACAAAAATGCATAAAAATCGGTCAAGCCGTTTCGAAGGAGTTCGAAAACAAATACTGTGACACGAGATTTTGATATATTAGATTTAGAAGGATCTTTCACTGACTCGTGTTCTGATGGTCGAGCGGCCGCAGATGGTCCTTGTGCGGCACGAGCGCGTGCACGCGCGTGTCGGGGTAGGCGACGCGCACGCGCAGCTGTCGCGGCTGGCGCACGCGCAGCACCTCGGCCTCCAGCGCCACGCCCGCCACCAGCCCCGCGCTGAACCGCACCACCGTGTCGTTGTCGGCCGCCGGCTCCACGATGCTGGCTGTGCACATGCGGATCTGGACATACCAAACATTCTATTATTTTAAAGCAAGTTTGTTTAATCCCTATATAAAAGTGGCATAAAAATCCAGATGTGATGAAAGTGTTAAAATATGTTTATCTATATCAAAATAATACTAGTTAAGTTCATACTAACGCCATCTAGTGAAAAAAAATATGTAGGATAGAAGTGTACCATAGCTATTAAAAAGTAATATTATAGTCTATTCTCAACCAGCAACTCGTTCGTTTTATTAGGTTATGGGCCCAGACAAAAAGTTTTTCTACTTTAAATTCGTATCGTGTATCACAAATAAGTTATAATGTCGTCAGGCAGTTATTTAGTAAATGTGCCGAAGTTAAAAGGACGCGAGAATTATGATGACTGGGCGTTCGCAGCAAGAAATTTTCTCATTTTGGAAGGCATGGACATAGACGCCATTCCTGTCGATTTAAGTGTGGCAGAAGACAGAAAGGCGAAAGCAAAACTCATCATGACGATTGATCCCAAGTTATATGTGCACATCAAGAATGAAACAAAGGTCAAGGATTTGTGGCAGAAACTCCAGAAGTTATTTGATGACAGCGGATTCACAAGAAAAATCAATCTACTTCGAACATTGATATCCATTCGACTAGATAATTGTGAATCCATGACAAGTTATGTAAGTCAGATAGTGGAAACTGCACAAAGACTAAGCTAACCTAATAAAACGAACGAGTTGCTGGTTGAGAATCAAAAAGGAACAAAGATAAAAACATTGAGAACAGACAATGGAGGGGAGTTTTGTTCAGATATGATGGAAAATCATCTGAAAGATAGTGGAATTATCCATCAGAAAACAAACCCATACACTCCGGAGCAGAATGGTCTCAGCGAGCGCTTCAACAGGTCTATCGTTGAACGTGCAAGATGTTTATTGTTCGAGGCCAAACTGGATAAAAGTTTTTGGGCAGAAGCAGTTAACACGGCAGTATATTTGAAAAACAGATCGCCGGCTTCAGGTTTGGACCAAAAGACACCGATTGAAGTATGGACAGGACAAAAGCCTGATCTCAGTCATGTCAGAATATTTGGGAGCCCAGTAATGACGCATGTTCCAAAAAATAAAAGATTGAAATGGGACAAGAAAGCAGTTCAATACATATTAGTGGGGTATTCAGAGAACGTAAAAGGTTACAGATTGTATAACCCAGAAACTAGAAAAATATGTACCAGCAGAGATGTCATTGTAATGGAGCAGAATACTACTCAGATAGAAATAAACGAATCAGTACAAGAGGAAAATTCCACGAAAGACAGTGATAAAACATTGATAAATCGGGATGATGCTACTTATATATGTGATTCAGAAAGAAGTTCAACCTCAACTGAAGGAGAGTCTTATCAGACATTATCAGAAGAAGATCTATCTGTAAATGAAGAGCCTCAATTAGTTGAAAAGCGTATCAGGAAACCTCCTGAAAGGTATGGTTTTACAAATCTTTGTGTTTCAGATGAACCAGAGTCTTGGGCTGAAGACATAACTTATGACGAAGCTACCAACGGTCCAGAGAAAGACAAGTGGCAGCAGGCTATGTCTGATGAACTTCAAGCGTTTGAAGACAACCAAGCGTGGGAGCTTGTTAGCCAAGAGAAGGCAGATAGAGTGGTACAGTGCAGATGGGTGTTCAAAAAGAAGCCAGAAAGCAATAACAGTGTCAGGTATAGAGCTAGACTTGTGGCGAAAGGTTACACTCAGCGGCATGGAGTAGATTTTAATGAGACTTACTCACCAGTTCTCAGGTATTCTACACTTAGACTTTTATTTGCATTAAGTGTAAAATTTCATTTTGAAATCACTCATCTAGATGTAGTTACAGCATTTTTAAATGGTTTTTTAACAGGAAATGTATACATGCAGCCACCTCCTAGTTTAAATTGTCCAAGTAATTGTGTTTTTAAACTTAAAAAAGCAGTTTATGGTTTGAAGCAGTCTGCTAGGGCATGGAATACCAGAATAAATGATTGTCTAACAAATATGGATTATGTAAAGTCAGTTTCAGAACCATGTTTGTATAGTAAAAAATGTAAAAATGAGCAGACTATCATTGCAATATAAAGTAAGACAATGACTAATGATTTGAAGAAAAATCTTATGTCAAAATTTAAAATTAAAGACTTAGGTCAAATAAAAAGGTGTTTAGGCATGCGAGTGAAATATGAAAATAATTGTATCTCTATTGATCAGGAACAATTTGTAAAACAAATTCTTAAAAAGTTTTATATGAACGATTGTAATACTAAAGATACTCCAATGGAATGTAATTTGAAATTAGATAAGGCACAATGTGTTGACAAACAGTTTCCCTATCAACAGCTTATAGGAAATCTGATGTACGTGGGACACTCAGAAAGTTTTGCGAAACTAAAAAAAATTGTTCTATACGTACATATATTTTTATTAAATCTTTTCAAAGTACTTTCCACCAGCCTCTATACAAAGATTCATGCGCCTAAACCAGTTTTCAAAACACTTTTTCCAGTCCGCCGCAGACACCTCGTTTACAGCCTGCTCGAACCCAGCCAGCGCATCTTCCGGCGACGAAAATTGTATCCCTTTGAGCTGATTTTTTATTTTTGGGAATAAAAAGAAGTCACACGGTGCTAGATCAGGGCTGTAAGGAGGGTGACCCAGGAGTTTGACTGGCGTGCTGTCCAGGAAGTCCCTCGTTTTGAGTGCGGTGTGCGCAGGTGCATTGTCGTGGTGGAGCAGTAGCCCGCGGAGCCCTGTGTTTGGTCGCTTGTTGCTTATAACAGAGAAAACTTCTGGCAAACATTTGGAAGTATACCATTCGGCATTAATGCTTCTTTGATCCCGTAAGGGAATTGATACCAAGTGGCCAGTCAAATTAAAAAAGCTAGCGATCAAAATCTTACCCCCGCTTCTAGATCGCTTCACTTTGGTAGGCGTTGGCTCATTTTGAAACACCCAAACAGTCGACTGGCGCTTGGTTTCTGGGTCGTATTGATAAATCCAGGACTCATCACCTGTAACGATGTCGTAAACACGCCGAGACGAGCCTGCTTCAAATTTGTTAAGCATATCACGGCACCATTCCACCCGGGCCTGCTTCTGAGCATCGGTGAGGTTGTGCGGCACCCAGCGTGATACTATCCTCCTCACGCGAAGATGGCTGTGTAGAATCTCGTGAACGCTTCCCGATCCAATCTTCAATATGTGTTGAATCTCCTGATATGTAATTCGCCTATTGTCTTGGATTAAATTTTTCACTGCTAGCACGTTTTCTTCGGTAACAGCCGTCAAAGGGCGACCGCTTCTTTCGTCATCCCCCAAAGTTGGTCGACCGCGCTTGAATTCGTTATACCAACGATACACGGTTGCCTTGGAAGGGCCTTCATCCATGAATGCCATTTGAAGTCTATCGTACGATTCATCCGGTTTCAGGCGACACTTGAAATCGTATAAAATCATAGCTCTAAAATGTTCCCGGCGCAGATCCATATTTCAGTGAGACACAATACTTTGAATTAACTCGCAAAAAATGTGGAGGGAAATTTTGAAATTGGAACTTACTTATTTTTACTTATAAATAATCATATTTTCGAAAAACATAATAACTGGCCAGTCTCCCATATATAAAAACTTTTTTTCGCAATACTTTCTGAGGGGCCTGGTATTTGTCAGTATTAACACGTCCAGATATATCATACAGTGTGAGCTATCTTAGCCAATTTAATAATTGTTTTAGTTCAGTTCATTCGCATCATGCAAAAAGAATTTTAAAATATTTGCAAAAAACTAAGTCTTATGGTTTGAAGTTTACAAAAGACACTTGTAATTTAGAAGGATTCGTAGATGCCGATTGGGCTTCGAATGCTATAGATAGGAAATCCTACACAGGTTTCTGTTTTAAATTGTCAGGCTGTGTAATATCCTATGAATGTAGGAAGCAACAAACAGTAGCGTTGTCAAGCACTGAAGCCGAATACATGGCCATTGCTGAGGCATGTAAAGAGGCAATGTATTTAAAAAGTCTTTTATCAGATATTGTTGATTGTAACTATACTGTAGTAATTTACAACGATAACCAGGGAGCTCAAAAGTTGACGGAAAACACTTTATTTCACAAAAGAACCAAGCACATAGATGTGCGTTACAATTTTATACGGGAAGCAGTTTCTAATAAACTTGTGAAAATTGTTTATCTATCAACATCTGAGATGCCTGCCGATGTACTAACGAAAAGCCTAAGTGGTGCCAAACATAACTATTTTGTAAAATTATTAGGTGTTCAAAATGTTTAAAAAATGTTAAGGTCAAGTTATTGTTCTTGTTTTTTGTTATTTAATTGATATAAGATTATTTTGATAAGTGGTGCTGTTAAAATATGTTTATCTATATCAAAATAATACTAGTTAAGTTCATACTAACGCCATCTAGTGAAAAAAATATGTAGTAGGATAGAAGTGTACCATAGCTATTAAAAAGTAATATTATAGTCTATTCTCAACCAGCAACTGGTTCGTTTTATTAGAAAGCATGGCTCCTTAGGTAAAAATTAGCTGCGCCAGTTCCTTGCTGGTCAACTTCATAGGAAATAGTCAATCCGAATCGGGCTACCTAGCCTAGCTTCTGACGTTTCATAAGTGCACTGTATGTGAGTTTATGTTAAAAGAAACATTTTGAATTGAATTTGGAGGTGTAAGGCAAAAATGTTGTAACTCCTTTTTGCATCATCTTTGTAAATCAAAATAACTTACCTTGATATTAGGTTTAGGTATGACAGGCAGCGGTGCGGACTGCAACAGCGGCAAGATGGCGCGAGCGAGCGCGGCGGGCTTGTGATCCGCGTTCATTGACAGTTGCCGAAACACTGCGATCGTGAACGGATCGGGCTCCACTCCTGTGTGCGGAGAAAATAGGACATTATTAAAAGACTATGGTAATGGGATATGCTTTTGGTAGGTAATTGCTGAGATAAGTATGAATGCTTAGAGGGATCGGCTTCCAGTCTAACCGGATGCATCTGAATACCAGTATTTTACATGGAGCGACTGCCTATCTGACATCCACAACCAAGTTAGTTCTGGGTAATACTAACGGGTATTCGGTTGGTAAGACTGGTTGCCAGACTTTCGGTATTGGGACTACGGTAAGGACTGCCTAAGATCTGAATGAAAAAGGAGTAAGAATATTTATAATTGCAATAGTAGAGACAAAAGAAACGATATGTGAAAGATATGTCTAGAAAACCGGTGTCTGATGAGTTGACGAGTAAAGAAGTATGGAAGAAGATACGCTGCGCCGTCCCCAAATAAATTGGGATAACAGCAGGAGAACTAGAACTACAGTACAAAGTGAACCAAAGCCTCACCTGCAGAAGCCAGCAGTCTATCCAGCAGCTCAGCGTGATGCGTGAGCGCTGCAGCGGCTGAGAGGGCGGCTGCCTGGCCGGCGACAACAGTGGGCGCTCCGATGGCCACGTGTGTGGGCGCCACGGCCGGGCTGGGCGACGCGGCCGCACACAGGCGGGCGGCGCTCACCCGGAGCGCTAGTTGCCACACGCAGGCGCTTTCCTGCTCCGAGACGCCGCTGAATTGGTGCTGTAGTCTGGTGAGATAGGGAGGAAACTGTCAGCGAGTTTTCCTCTAAGTATTATAAGTACCTACGGATTCGCCCGCGTGATGCTTGGAAATTATCCCACAGGAACACAAAAGTGGGATTAATAGTATCCTATGACCTGACTAAGATCATCAGCTAGTAGTAGTCTAAGACTAATTATTGTTTTTTTAATTCTCTTTAACTTTTTCAATCTATTTTAATGGTATAATAATTTTGTTAGCATATATATAAATTCAATTATGCATGCTGTGGTCTCTAGTAAGTGAAGGAGTTCACCAACGTGATACTTTTAAGTCTTCTTTTTAAGTTTTAATATATAAATTCAATTATGCATGCTGTGGTCTCTAGTAAGTGAAGGAGTTCACCAACGTGATACTTTTAAGTCCATTATTTATTTCACATGATCTGTGTACATCCTTTGTTGGAGATATAATAAATAAATAAAAGCTATATTTTTACTGTGTGCCATTGTATATTTTTTGCAATACACCGTTCTCATTAATTCAAACGACAATCTTAGAATGTTAACTAACCTGAGACAGTCCGTGGTGAGGTGCGCGAGCGCATGCGAGGGCGGTCCGTTGGTGCTGTGTAGCGCGGTGTTCAGAGCTAGTACACAGCGCGCGAACACTGACGTGAACTGCGCTGCGCCTGAAACGGCGGGCTCCATCTCCGCGAGTCTGACGAATATGAAGTCGTTTTATAAATTAAAGAAATTAAGTAAACATAACACACATCTACAATCTTCGAATGATTAGGCAGAGGAGAGAGGTGTACCCAATAGTACACCCACATTCCGCCATTTACGTTTAAGTCCCACGTAATAGGGGGCGAGCCTATTGCCATCAACCGGGCACAAATCCAGACTCCGTGACTGCTACTGAGAAATTGCTGATTGAAAAACCCAATAAAAATTTGCCTGACCCGGGAACCGCACCCAGGAACTCATGCAGTCGAGATTGCAACCATTAGACTAAGGAGGTAGGCAATTAAGTAAAATAACATTTTGTTTTTTTTTCACATCCTCGATCGAAACAACGGGAATTCATGGGGCAAGGCTTTTGTCCAGCAGTGGGATGAGTAGGCTAACAATAACAGTACTTTTTTGTTTTATCATTATTTATTGCAACTGTTGTTTGTGAAGTTTCGCTAATCAATTTATATTAACCATGGGGTTCTTTGGGGGTCCCAAAAACTAAAACTTTTTTGGATGTCATTATGGATTTTGTTCATATAAAAGTGTAGCCTATGTCACTCAGACGATAGTAACGAATCAATCGGCTCAGCAGTTCAGGCGCTATGGTGGAACAAAATTAAATGTTACAGACACACATATTTACATAAATAGACAATCCTTTTGGCTATGCCATGATCAGGTAAGGAGGCCTTTGACTGATTAGAATGTATAGACACCAATCAATCTACAACAATCAGTCAAATCTCTTGAATAGATTTTCAACTTTATCGATAAAGAATTAGGTTCAAGGTTGATTGGGTGACATTTTCTTGATCTGTACTGACTTGTTAAGCTGTTCCTCAGCCGACTGCAGCATGTTGAGTCGCACGCCGGTGGACAGCGTGACGTTGTCGATGTGCTGCAGGACGGACGAGAAGAAGCGCCGCACCGCGCTGTCGTCCATAGCAGACTCGATCTTCTCCGCGCTCGACTGGTGCGCGTCACCTGACACCGATTAAGCATTACGAAAAGATCTAGATTAATATCAGCCAAAACCCCATGACGTGTTCTAAACATAATAATATTTTTGAGAATAAAACTATTATTTCCTGACTCCTAAGACACAAGCACACCTAGTTTAGGAGTCAGAACATTAGCATTATTGTGACCTAGTTATAAGCCTTATAATTATGCTCTTAGTCTGTGGAGCTTTTTTGTACTGTGATGGCTTTTAAAGAGTTTATTTATTTCTTTAAATGACGTCTTCAGTACAATTATGTTAACGTAAAACCCGATTGATAAATTGAATCGGGTTTTACGTTTAACATAGTTTCGTCGTAGACTTACAAGATTAACTTTAAAATGGACCAAGTCGAAAGTTGAGGTTAATTTACTGAATACTATTTGGTTAAATGCTTAAGCGATTAAATCCGCCTTTGTACTATTTTGTTTGCGCGAAGAGTATAAATAAATATCGCCCAGAGGTCTCATTTTCTCATTGTCTTTTAGTCGGTTACATTTTGACGAAGGCGAACACCGCCTTCG
The DNA here is from genome assembly GCA_949152445.1 of Cerastis rubricosa. NCBI lineage: Eukaryota > Metazoa > Arthropoda > Insecta > Lepidoptera > Noctuidae > Cerastis > Cerastis rubricosa. The sequence continues at coordinate 9,747,684 of OX424526.1, read as the reverse complement.
GCTTACGCAAAGTGTCAGACGACTGAATTTCAAGCCAGGTACTTTCTTGTAGGTCACTACCAAACATCTGAATTGAACTATCATTACTTGCAACTTTTGAATATGTTTTAGTTATAAGTACTAACCATTGTATGAGAAACAATACTACTGCGCCTGCATGTACACTTTTTTGTAATACTTTTTAAATAAATTTATTTCTTATTGTAGGCTAAACTATTACTAAAACTATACTACCTATAGGTAGATAGGGCACGAGATGCGGCATGGTGTCTCGCAGGTACGTGTAGTGCTTGATGGTGTGCTCCTCGAATAACGGTAGCATCGTGGTGCAGTGCTGTGCCGCGTTCAGTACCAGGATCAGTACGCACATGTCTGATAGTTAATTAAGGATCATTATAAAATACTTTGAAGCTGAAATAAACTCTACTTCTTAAGACGCCCCGGATTTTGATGCTATACTGAATCCTATGGCCGAAAGTCAAAAACAAATGTAATAAAAGATAAAAATATACAAATACTAGCGACCCGCCCCGGCTTCGCACGGGTGCAATGCTGATACTAAATATAATACAGAACGTCTGTAAATACAATTTTTAAAGCTTTTTGTCACCGCCGCTACCGCTATGTCCCTGCATTTTAAATCTGTAATATCTTCGAAAATATTCATTTAAATTACATGCTGTAAGGGGGCATATTGATCTATATTAAATGCACAATGTATTTAAGGTACTTAATTGTATGCTGTATTGCTTAAAATCGCTTCGTAAATAAGCCATTATTTCTCGTAAAATATAAAAAATGGTTATTGTGGGTTATCCCTAAGAGATTGACATATACCATCTCGGACTTTTTTGCAGACCTTTTTAAGGTGTACAATACTGTAGTAAATTATTTTGATCTATCTCGTAGGGTTCAGCCAGCGTTTGCAATGTAAGCGCAAACATAATGTGTTGATTTACGACAACACATAAGAAACCTCTAAAACGGCTATCAGGGTTTCTCTACTATATTATACATGTTTTATACATATGAACCTTCTTCTTGAATCACTTTATCTATTAAAAAAAACCGCATCAAAATCCGTTGCGTGATTTTAAAGATCTAAGCATACATAGGGACAGACAGACAGCGGGCGACTTTGTTTTATACTATGTAGTGATAGTGAAAACACAAAAAATGTTTCTACCTATGCATGTCCGTTATAGACTTGCAAATTATCCAACCGATTTATTTGTCTTAAATTGCGCTTTATTTTTTAACAAAGCCATGAAGATGTAAGCCAGAGAACATGGGATAAGACAGTACAGTAGCCATGAGTTTGACGCCATCACTAGCGCCCATCAATTTAACAGTCAGTGTAAAGGATACAGGCCGGATCCTCGACGTCGGGCTCGGGCATGTCGAAGAAGGGATGCACGGCGAGCAGGCGCGTGGTGAGCGGCAGCACCAGCGCCGCGTGCGAGCTGCCCAGGCGCTGCACGCAGCGGAACGTTGAGCGCTTGTCCTGTAGTAACGATACATGATGTTACTCGAGCTTTGTTCCAGATCATCACCTGCCTAGCCTTTTCCTAACTATATTGGTGTCGGCTTCTAGTCTAACTGGATGCATCTGACCTCCACAACCCAGTCAGTACTGAGTAAGACGATACCCCTTGGTAAGACAGGTTGTCAACCTCTCCGGCCACTGACTACCTGTAACGACTGTCAAAGATCTACAAATGACAGCCTCCCGGCCGCTAACGGCTTAACGTATACGAGACACGGACGAAACTCGGTATGTAATGTACGGTCACGCATCCACGGGCGAACCCAGGCATGTACGGCTTAACCTGAAAATTGATAGGAGTGGTTTTTTTTTTTTAAACTTTGCCCACACCAGGAACTTCTTCTGTATCCTGGGTGCGTTTACAAACAGTTAAACTTACATACACAAACAGCCAGACCCGGAACAACTATCTGTAGGCCATACAAATATTTGTTCCGTGTGGGGATCGAACCCGCGACACGCAACGCAGCAGTCGATCGCTCAACCACGGCATCAACCGCGCCGTCGAGTCACGATTGGAGTGGTTGTTATCATTTACCCACGAGCTCCTCTATAACTTGAAGCTTTGTTTCACATATGGGTTAAATAAAAATAAGTCGTTTTTAGGCCACCAAAAAGTATAAATTGGCCTAAAGGTGCTTAAAATTTTAACTCACTGGTATTAAGTTCTTTCACAAGCAAAGTTTTCCGGAGATAAGTTACATTTCAAAACCTTTACAAGTATGAAATAGAGTTAATGCAAACTTCGAAAAAGAGGCGATAAAATACAACAGAAATTAAATAGCTATAGATGTTTGACTTACTTGTGGATACCTCTTGAGATTCTCCAATATCTTGTCGACGCACATTTCGAGGCAGGTCTTGGATGCGACGGTGCAGGAAGCCAGCATGCGATGTAGGCCTTCTCTCACATCCATAGAATAGTCCTGGAAATTAAATTACTAGTTCAGTTTTATTGTTCGCGGAACTTTGATGAAAGTGATTGGTCTCGCATGAGTGTCTATCTGTCATCATGTGGGTAGACACCCACATGATGACACACTCGTAATTCAGACGAATTACGCGTGTCTTATATAGTCCGGGGAATTTACGCCGAATATTAGACTAACTTTGCATTAATTAAAAACAGCGATTTTTTTCATTGAATGTGTAGGGTATGGACAGGAGAGTATATTAAGCTGTATCCCGCGAAAAGTTCACCTCCGCGTATATGTTTTTTTTAAGAAAACGTCTAATATGTATATAACTTGGTGGAAAAAAATATAAACAGGTATGTTTATTTGGAGTATTTGTAGAACAGATTGAGTACTACAAGTAGGTCAGAAAATTAAACATTTTCGTCCACGGAACACTCGTTTTTTTTAAAAAATCTTATAGTTTGACTTCGTACTTAAGGCAAAAATATTAACAGGACAAAAATAGCGCTAAAATGATTTATATCATCATGTCTAACTATTATTATGAAAATTAAACAAATTCTGCTCCGGATTTCACAGAAAATCAAGAAAATCAAAAAATCTTAAATACTACTTACGGCAAAAATGTAACAGGATTTAAATTCATTTGATAATGAGAAATATATAAATCCAAACCTTAATCCCCCAAAATTAAACAAATTAGAGCGATAATTAATATTGAAAAAGTAAAAATTAAATTACGATGCACGGTGTTAGCGCTAAGCAGCGTGCGGCGTACGGCGTGTGCTAGTGCGCGTAAACAAGATAAGCGCTGCGTTCATTGTGTGAGTATGACTGTGTTGTTGTTTGAGTCGGTGTTTTATTGAGTTACGCGATTGTACACCTTATTTATATTACGGAAAGATCAAATTCCTATGAAAGTGCTGCGCCAAATACAAGAATAAAGCTTGCAGACGTATTTTACGTAAACATTAATTGATTTTTTTTCACGATTTGCTTTAAAGTGTTTAATTTTCGTGTAAATAGGTTAGAAATAGCCTTTAGATGAAAGTTAAACTAAATTAAACCCTGTTACCTTTTCGCCTCAACCGCTATTGTAAAAAAAACTGGTAATAATAACTTCCGGTAGTACAATTTGTTTAATTTTGTTTATTGGCGGTGTAATATATTAATTTAAGTTATTTTATGTAAAAAAACCGCTGTTTATATTTTTGCCTTAAGTACAATCCAAAAATTTCGTAAATGTTTTTTTACCGTAATTTCCGTGGACGAAAATGTTTAATTCTGAAAAAAATATATTACTGTCACCAATTCTTTACCTAAAGTAACTAAATTTGTCCTGTTAACTTTTTTTCCCATGTTTTTATTCACAAAAACGTGTTTTCGTCTTTTTCAGCTTGATCCGGTCTCGGAAAATGTTTAATTTTTTTTTATTATTTGAAGAGCTAAGGTCAAGAACACGATTCAAGAAAAAAAACGCTGTTTATATTTAATGCAGGGTTCAAATCTAAAAGCCCCGGACTAATACTAGAGATCGGATATTCGGATGCATATTTACCTAAAGTTTGAGTGTGGATGGAGTGCTCGTCAGTATGGGAAAAGGAGTTTATTTAAAAAATAAAAACTAGTCTAGTTACTTTTTCGTTTAGCTCCAAATGAATTATGCCCAGACATATTTACCATTTTGTTTTAGTATTCGACATTTCAGCACAAAAATACGAGTTCAAATAGTTGTTGTATTTTTTTCCTTGTTATTTTCAACAAACTTGCCAGTTCGTTACGATATTTTGAGTACTACATTTTATACTTACTAACGAATTATATGAAATTTCGCAATCCCGCGTCAAAAATTGGCATTTAAATAGCCGTTTCCATACTTTTGTACTTTTTGCCAGGAAACAACGTACTTTAGAAAAATATGCATCCGAATAATATCCGATCACTACTTATCACGCCAATGACAGACGAGGCAGAATGAGATCACGTGATTGACTACCTGGACTACCCGATTGTCTGAAATCTAGTGAGTGTCCATCTAACTACACGAATGTCCGAAATCACGTGAGTGTCCACCCGTGACACTGTCTGACACAGACTATCGATAGTACACTCACACATGCACAACATTATCATCAGCTACTACCCACCTCTAAGGCTCCCAGGATAGTCTCGAGCTGGTCTTCTCTCAGCACGATGTGGTGCGCGATGCGCGTGAGACTGTCGATGGCTCGCAGGCGCACGTCTTCGATCTCGTCATTGAACATGTCAACCAGGAAGTCTAGCGAGGTGGTCGCGAAGACTGCGTTCTCCATCGACAGCTGGCATACTGCGTCCACGGCTGCTGTGCGGACCTCTGAATAGGAATTAGATAGTTAACGTTAATTTAATATTTAATCTAATTCGTGACATTCGATGTCAGTCACTTCATCATCAGCCTATAGTGTTCCCTCTGCTGAGACACAGGCCTTCTCTCTATGAGAGGGAGTGGGCCAGTCATTTAGTTCATTCCAATGAAAAGATACAATGTAGAGACGGGAAGGCATGTCTTGCTTGTGTTTTTGAAGATGGGAGATCGAATGACAAGAAAGAGAAGAAAAAGCTGTTGAAATTGCTCTGAAAAGCTTTTATTCTCTTCTTTGTTATCTTTTGAACAAGTGCAACTATTGTTTCATTCCGTTGTTGGTGACAGGCGACCACGCCAACTATGGAAGCATTATTATAGAAACCACTGCGGTTGCGGCTGCTTCGGACGAGCCAGTGACTACAGCGAAGTTGTTAGCAAGGTTAACTGGCACGCCATAGCCCTATCGGTGGCATACCCATGAGCTCGTCCTCCAGGCCGTGCACGAAGGCCCCGGCGGCGCCGCCCGGCAGCAGCTGCACGGTGGCGCTGTGCAGCAGCTGTCCGGGCGCGTCGTCCGCCCAGCGCCGTCCCGACGCCCACGCGCCGCTGCGCACTAGCTCTGCGCCGCGCTCATGCGCTGTGCGCTTTTTCTGAAGATATATGGAGCATATTGTAGTCATATGAAGACTAATTAGGAAGAAACAATGATAGTGTATACCATAATTTATTAAAAAGTAAGTGCAGCAATTATCTGTATAATTAAATTATAAGGGATAAGAACCCAAGTTCTTTTTTTAACAGTGCATGAAGTGCAGACCGTGGTCTAGGTCAGTCAAGTTAGCAAATATCTTGAGGTTATTTTTTCCTTGATAGCCTTGCTAACATGAGAGTAATTATTGCCGATATAAACTACACTTATAGCTTTTAAACAATTTTAACAAAAACTTTGTCCTCTTCTTCAACTTCTGCACAACAACAGCGGCGTAGCTAGTTCTAATCGGGCCCTGTATCTAAAATGTTTGAGGGCCCAAAAAGAGGATTATTAAATAATGATTTGAGCTTTCTGGGCAGTTTATATTGAAGAGCGAGTGTAGCTAGCTTGTTAAAATTGGAGCTTTCTGGTTCGCGATAAATTAGAGCGAGTTGGAAAATGGGAGCTGGAAAGATACCAACCTTCATGTTACTCATCAGCTGTTTATCCAGTGTCTGCAGCAAGAAGCGGTCGGACACACCGCGCGTGGTTCCAAGCAGCGTGCACGCGAGCGCACGCACTTGCATGCACAGGTCGTTCACCGCCGAGCATATGCGCACGAACGCATCGTCCACCAAGCGCATTGTCGTCTCACCGTCGCACAGGGTTATTGTGCTGGGGAGATCATTTAGTCATGTGGGTGATGAGCAGAGAGCGGAATATTTGCATCAACTTCAAGGAAGTGGGTAAGAGGTGTAATTTATGGATGGCCCTAAGTAATATGTCATTTTACCTCACTATAAAATCCCAGAATGATTCTTAAGGTCAAGGTAAACATCATCATCATTTCAGCCAAAAGACGTCCACTGCTGGACATAGGCCTCCCCCACGTTTCGCCACATTGACATAACATGGGGGGTTTTGCCATAATCCGCACGCTTGGCAGGCGGGTTGGCGATCGCAGTACGGTTGTCACAAAAGCATGAAAGAATGCTGCTGCCCATTCTCTGCTAAGTCCCTTATTCGTCTCTTACGACACCCACGGGAAAATATAGGATGGTGCTATTCTTTACGTCCAACACCATACAGAGCTTTAAAATAAAGTTGTTAAATTAGAGGACAGTACCAGTACCAAATGTTACTTAGTTCCTTGAAGTTAAAGGAAATAAACTCTATTATATTCCGAGAGATAGGAATAGATAGATAATGATTGTATTTGCGGAATCTGCTTGAGCTGGACAGAAAAAACTTTGTCTTTGCAATAAAAACGAACACGCTGATGCGATTTCGAGTCACATCGTCCAAAACAAAGCGACTAACTGGTTTTTTCGCTCTTTTTAACCAGATCAAGCCTATTCCACGACGATAAGTGACAAACACTAGACTTTTGCTTACAGCAGCAGTTTTGTTACACAGTAGCCCGCTCAGCATTATGAATGTTACTAATAAAATTGATTATGACTTTTATTTCGCCTCATCATTTATATTATCACTTCTAATGAAATCGGGTGAAGGATGAGAGTATCTGAGAATGAAAAAAAAGAACCAAATACTCTGATGTATACTATTTTTTGTTTTTAACTACTGTTGTAAAACTTACTTGTCAGGGTATTTGTTGCCCAGCACCCATACAAGCTTGAGGGCCACCTCCCTCACAATCTCATAGTCATCGGACAGAGCTATGCACACCAAGTCATATAGGCCTGCGCTTAGTGTCTGTCCCCTCTCATGCATAGTGAGGAGAGACTGGAATGCTCCTGAACGCACTCTGGCATCCTGAATGGAAGAAATAAGTTTATAATGCAATTATAAGAACTGATGTAAAGCACTACAGGGTGACATTTGGTGGGTAACAAATAACTACCTTGTGGTACTGAAATAAAGTTGAAAATTCCAATATATGTATACCTTACTTATAATATGGAGTTACCAGTTGTTATTCAATCAGCCTTTCCCAATGTAAAGTAAAGTAAAGTAAAGTAAAATTTATTTGCATAGATTGTAGGTACATAAAATAAGGTGTAACAATAAAATGGGTGAGCCTTGTACAATTTACCATAAATTAGGCATGCAAACATTTGAGAAATTTGTAACAAATTGAAATAAAATTAATAAAATAATGGTTTCTAGTTAAGACAATAGTTAAGACAATAGTTGGCACAGTGCATTCAAATAAAAGAAAAAACAAACATTTTTAAAATCTACATAATTGGAATAAAATCATACAAATTTAAACAACGAGATCATTAGGTATGTCAGTAAATTATATAAAATCAGAATAAATTAAATCTTATACATTATATTGTTCAATACATATGTCAGTGTCATTTAAAAAGTCATTTACTGAATAATAACATTTTGTAATCAATAATGAAATCAGTCTCCTTTTAAAATTTTGTAATGTGTAATTTTTAATAATATTGGGTACTTTATTAAAAATGATTGGGCCCATACTAATAACACTTTTTTTGAGCAAAGCAGTATTACATCTCTCGACATTAAGTAAGTTCTTATACTGACTTCTTATAGGTCTCTTCCTAGTTTCTGACATTGTAGTGAAAAGGTTCATATTACATTTAACGAAAATTGCGACTTCTAAAATATACATACAAGGGAAAGTTAAAATTTTGAGAGACTTAAACACTGGAACGCAACTATCTGTCACTTTCATATTAAGTATTGCTCTTACGCAACGTTTTTGAGCCTTGAACACCTGTTCTCGTAGAGTACAATTTCCCCAAAAAATTATTCCATATCTTAAAATGGACGCGACTAGACCATGATATGCGACTACTGTTGTGGTGGTGTTAACCTTTTTCGCTAGATTATGTAGGACATACGCGGATACGCTCAGTTTTTTACAGACTTCCTCTGCTTGAGGTTTCCAAGTCAACTGGCTATCCAACAGAATACCTAGAAATTTTGCAACTTTTACTTGGTCTATACAACAGTTATTATTTTCTATAATTAAATTCGGTACTGATGTGCGTTGATAAAAGTGCATTATGTTAGTTTTTTGCAAGTTAATTATTAAGTTATTTTTGTCAAGCCAATCCACGATGTCCTTAAGTGTACTATTTACATCCTGTTCGTATTTATTAATGTCTGTACATTTAATTAGTGCGGTACTGTCATCGGCAAATAAGACCATGGGGTGTTTGATGTGATGAGGTAGGTCATTTATGTATAGCAAGAATAGGAGTGAGCTAAGAACTCCACCCTGGGGTACGCCATGCCTGATGACTCTTGCTTCGGATTTATATTTTTTCTCACGCCTAGTTTTAGTGCAAATTTGAGAAATTTCGGTGTATTGTTTACGTCCACTTAGATACGACTTAATAAGATCAAGAACGTTTCCTCTTATTCCATACATGTATAGTTTATCAATCAGGGTTTCATGATGAACACAATCGAAAGCTTTGGTCATATCTGTGAGGATTGCGCAGATTGGTATTTTTTTATCGACATTCCCCATTATAACACTAAGCAAGTCGTAAATAGCCATATTTATACCTTTGTCTTTTCTGAATCCTTTTTGTTCATCACATAAAATATTGTGTTTACCTAAAAACTTATTAATTGACTCATAGATTATCTTTTCGATGACTTTTGAAAATATTGGAATTAGGGCAATGGGTCTATAGTTACCTAAATTCTCGTTATCGTTTTTTTTGAAAAGTGGTTTTACGATACTTGTTTTTAAACCGTTCGGGAATATTCCAGAGCTAATGCATAAATTTATAATGTGGCATAAGTGTATGGCAATATTATGCGACACGAATTTTACTACTTTTGTATGTATACCGTCATACCCAAAGCTGTTTGTATTTTTTAGTGCCAGAATTACTCTTATTACGTCTTGAGGTATCACTGGAGACATAAACATTGAGTGTGTATTGCTACTCAAAGCAGTTGGTACACGTGTTGGTGGAGAGTTGGGATTTATTTGGTCAATAAAGAAATTGTTGAATGCATTTGAAATTTCTGATGGGTCACTAATGACGGTGTCTTGAATTTTGATTTTACATATAGGCTCGGTATTGCGTATTTTGTTATTTATAATATGCCAAGATGCTTTTGATTTATTATTGGAGCTGTTTATAAAGTAATTGTTTTGTGCTCTTTGGGTTAATCTAATTATTTTCCTAAATTTTTGTGAGTAGTTTTTGAAAGTATTTTTGTTTTCAAAAGAAGGGTCACGTCTGTATTTCCACAACAAGTGTCTCTGTCTTTTACTGCATACTCGTATTCCTCGTGATACCCATTTAATAGTTGGATTTGCTTTGATTGTCACTAACTTGTATGGAAAACAAAGATCGTACAGCATTCGAAATTGTTCCAGAAAGTAATCATATGCTTCGTTTGCATTCTCTGTTAGGTAAATATCCGAGAAAGAAAGACATTGGAGATAACTTTTGAATCTTACTAAATTTTCTTTTGAAAGATCACGTTTCTTAATGCGCCAGGAACTAATTCTACAGGTTCTATTAACTTTTACTTCCATTTTCTGTGCAGTATGATCAGACAAAGCAAAGTCCATTATTTCACATTTACATTTTAGTTGAGAACTACAAGCAAAATTATCAAGGCAACTGTTACTGGATAATCTAGTCGGTTGTCGGAGTTCTAAATTAAGATTATACCCTAATAGAAAGTATTCAAAGTCTTTGGTAACGTTGTTTCTTTTTAAGATATCTATGTTGAAATCCCCACATACAATAATTTTTTTGTTAGGTTTTGTACATATTGTTTTCAAGACAATGTCGAAGTTTTCATAAAATACTGTTAGGTTATTAAGCTTTGGTGGTCTATAAATACATATTACAATCAATCTTTGTTTGATAAGTTCTATTCCGCAACATTCGAAAGTGTTTGTTCTTGATTGACGTGAGATGTCCGTTAGTTCTTTATATTCTAGATCTCCTTTGATTAGAATGCAAGCTCCTCCGCGCTTTTTTGATTGTCTTGCATAACATGCAGCTAGTTTAAAATTCGGAAGGTTCAATAATTTTTCCTGACCACGCATAATGAAGTGTTCGGTAATACAAACTACATCTATGTCTTTATGTTTCCTGGTCATTTCTTGAAGGTGGACAGTAAGTAGGTCCGTCTTATTTAATAGACCAGCGATATTTTGATGAAGAATGTTTATGTTGTTATGGACGAAAAAACTCTGAGTTGCTTGTTATTGTTTTTTCACTTCAGTAGCTCAAACATGTAGGTTTTGCTGCCTAAAATCAGTGAGCAAAATGCGATTTTGCTCACTGAGTGAGACAAAGTAACTTTTTAATTATTTTTTAAGAAAGCCGCGAATATCTTATTCAGCCTTGGGTTAATCATACAATTCGAAACATTCACACTCCATCTCTTTCCCGCCATTAGAAAGAGAGAGAGATACAAAGACCAGCCCTTTCGAAGTTCCTATTTTGAATTCGACCTCAAAGACAAACACGTTCGGAATTTCGTTCTAACTAAAGAAATTTTGCAAAAAGATAATTATGTCTTATAATGTAATTTATTGAATTTTTAACTTATTGTTGTATTTAAACGAAAATAAGTTTTTACTGCATATAAAACTAATACTTAACCTGTAAATATTTATTTCTAGTTCAAATAATGTTACGTAATATATTTTGAATAATAAAATATCATGGGTGCTATTTCGGAACACGCCATAATTTAAATAAAAGAGCAGGAATAAAATTTCGTGGCTGGCGTAAAGAGTTGAATAAGTTAGAAAAATATTAAAATAATCGTAAAATATGAGTGAAACTAGCGACGAGAACAGTACCTCTACCTACAATGTTAATTATTTTGATTCACAATAAATAGTTATTTCAATCTATTCCTGTTTATTATTTTATCTCCTAAAGTGTTCTCGCTGCTGAAGTGAAAAGTTGTATGTGCTACACGAGACCAAAGTTATTTGCATCTCGTGTCTTTGAATCCCTCGCTGCACTCAGGATTCTAACCTAGAATCACTCGCTACGCTCGTGATTCAAATATAGAATCCTTCGCTTACTCGGGATTCAAAATCAATACTCGCGGCAAAAACCAACTTTGCTCTCTTGTTGCACAAATAACTATTGTTCCATCAATATTGATAGCCGGTGCCTCTGAACATAAAACATTTGTATCGGTCCATTCATAGGAAAGGTCGTTCAATAATGTTTTTAAGTTTTCGAAAATATTAAGCATTCCTTTGTTATTAATACGACCAGTATACCAGGAGAACATGTCGTATGATAACTTTAGATTGGAGTCAAACAGCCATGCATAGTTATGGCTTTGGTTATCCATGTATAACAAATTGTTGAAGGTTTCGATTCTCCAATTGTACATCGTCGAGTATTCATTGCATCTATATGTGGGTAGGCATAAGACAACATTTGTGTGGTTTATTTTTGTCAATACCTCCCTAATATGAACAACTAAATCACAGTAATTGCTCGTTTTACGAAAATCTTCCTCTCCTATTAATATAATACAAAAATCTTTTTGGGTGTAATTTGTCAGTTTGGAGTGTAAATTCTCAATGAGTTTCTTGATACCGCAATTCGGTGTAAGGTAGTGGCATAATTGATTGTTATCAAATGTATCTTCTGCTGTTGACAATATTCCCTCAGTTTTGTTGCTGCTTATGATACATAGTTTGTTCTTTTCGGGGTGAGATATATAGGGTGGTAACATGTTGGTAACGTTATTCTGCGTTCTCGGCGAAGAAAAGGAGTCACTCAATGTTTTTTGACATTGATCCTGGATGTAATGTAATTAGAATAGTACTAAATACAATGATTATATATTTCCTTGAACTTCTCAGACTAGAATTCAGATTCAAGTGCATATTGTATAATTATTATCACTTGCTTTTTAGTGAAGGGAAACATTTTGACGAAACCAAACTAGCATGCCAGAGAGATATTTCTCTTTGTCATATAAAGTCAAGTCAGAGCCTTATGGGCAGCATATAAAACTCTGACACCAGATTGGCCAATACCCACATGAAAAACTAAAAAGAAGAAGACTAGAACTTCAGAACAAAATGTTGATTTAAAAAAAAATTTAAACCAATATCATCATGTTTCAAACAGTAATTTCAAGATAACAAATATTTACACACCTCAGCATGTGAATAGTCACCAAGCAGTTTCACAATAGCATCAGCTTCCAGTGCCATCTCCGTAGTCCTCTCTGACTCAGGGTGTATAGGGTACAGCTCACTGATCAGCTGCAGGCACCGGCACTTCACCTGGTGGCTGGTATCCTTCAGGTTATCCTTGGCTACGGCTACCAGGCGCATCATGAGGATCTTGTCATCACTGAGCTTATTGCCAAGCTTCAGTAGAGTGGCTATGCCTTGCGCAATAACCTAGTGAAAGTAATTATGGTGATCATTGAAATGATTTTTTTAAAAGCTTTTTTAAAAGCTTTTTTAAAAGCTTTTATTTTTAACTTGCAATGTATGTATGTATGTATGTATGTATGTATGTTTGTTACGGTGAAATCTTGGAAGCTAAATTAGCACCACTTCCCGATGACCGATTGACCTGAAATTTTGCACACACCTTTGGTTCTGAAGACAATACATGCTTATGACAGACATAACTTAATCCTGCAGCCAGGATCGTCTCCTCACAAGGGAACTCCTCAACGGCTAATAGCGTGGACACGAAACTTTGCATACGAGTTCATATTTGATGCATAATCACGATTTGTATCATGAACTCAACCTGCAAAGAGGATCGTCTTCTCACGAAGGACTCCTCAACGGTTAATAGCGTGGACACGAAACTTTGCATACGAGTTCATATTTGATGGATAATCACGATTTGTATCATGAACTCAACCTGCAGCCAGGATCATCTTCTCACGAGGGAACTCCTCAACGGCTAATAGCGTGGACACGAAACTTTGCATACGAGTTCATATTTGATGGATAATCACGATTTGTATCATGAACTCAACCTGCAGCCAGGATCATCTTTTCACGAGGGAACTCCTCAACGGTTAATAGTGTGGACACGAAACTTTACATACGAGTTCATATTTGATGGATAATCTTGATTTGTATCATGAACTTAACCTGCAGCCAGGATCGTCTTCTCGTGAGGGAACTCTTCAACGGCTAATAATGTGGACACGAAACTTTGCATACGTGTTCACATTTGATGCATAATCACGATTTGTATCATGAGCTCATCCCGCAGCCAGGATCGTCTTTTCACGAGGGAACTCCTTAATGGTTAATAGTGTGGACACGAAACTTTACATACGAGTTTATATTTGAAGGATAATCGCGATTTGTATCATGAACTCAACCTGCAGTGAGGATCGTTTTCTCACGAGGGAACTCCTCAACGGCTAATAGTGTGGACACGAATCTTTGCATACGAGTTCATATTTGATGGATAGTCACGATTTGTATCATGAACTCAACCTGCAGCCAGGATCGTCTTCTCACGAGGGAACTCCTCAACAGTTTATAGTGTGGACACGAAGCGTTACATACGAGTTCATATTTGATGGATAATCACGATTTGTATCATGAACTCAACCTGCAGTAAGGATCGTCTTCTCACGGGGGAACTCCTCAACGATTATTAGCGTGGACACGAAACTTTGCATACGAGTTCATATTTGATGCATAATCACGATTTGTATCATGAACTCAACCTGCAGTGAGGATCGTCTTCTCACGGGGAAACTCCTCAACGGTTAATAGCGTGGACACGAAACTTTGCACACGAGTTCATATTTGATGGATAGTCACGATTTGTATCATGAACTCAACCTGCAGCCAGGATCGTCTTCTCACGAGGGAACTCCTCAACAGTTAATAGTGTGGACACGAAACTTTACATACGAGTTCATATTTGATGGATAATCCTGACTTGTATCATGAACTCAACCTGCAGCCAGTATCGTCTTCGCGCGAGGGATCTTTTCAACGGCTAATAGCGTGGACACGAAACTTTGCATACGAGTTCATATTTGATGCATAATCACGATTTATATCATGAAATCAACCTGCAGTAAGGATCGTCTTCTCACGAGGGAACTCCTCAACGGTTAATAGCGTGGACACGAAACTTTGCATACGAGTTCATATTTGATGGATAATCACGATTTGTATCATGAACTCAACCTGCAGCCAGGATCGTCTTCCTCACGAGGGAACTCCTCAACGGCTAATAGCGTGGACACGAAACTTTGCATACGAGTTCATATTTGATGGATAATCACGATTTGTATCATGAACTCAACCTGCAGTGAGGATCGTCTTCTCACGGGGGAACTCCTCAACGGTTATTAGCGTGGACACGAAACTTTGCACACGAGTTCATATTTGATGGATAGTCACGATTTGTATCATGAACTCAACCTGCAGCCAGGATCATCTTTTCACGAGGGAACTCCTCAACGGTTCATAGTATGGACACGAAACTTTACATACGTGTTCACATTTGATGCATAATCACGATTTGTATCATGAGCTCAACCCGCAGCCAGGATCGTCTTTTCACGAGGGAACTCCTTAATGGTTAATAGCGTGGACACGAAACTTTACATACGAGTTTATATTTGATGGATAATCACGATTTATACCATGAACTCAACCTGCAGTGAGGATCGTCTTCTCACGGGGGAACTCCTCAACGGTTAATAGCGTGGACACGAAACTTTGCATACGTGTTCACATTTGATGCATAATCACGATTTGTATCATGAGCTCATCCCGCAGCCAGGATCGTCTTTTCACGAGGGAACTCCTTAATGGTTAATAGTGTGGACACGAAACTTTACATACGAGTTTATATTTGAAGGATAATCACGATTTGTATCATGAACTCAACCTGCAGTGAGGATCGTTTTCTCACGAGGGAACTCCTCAACGGCTAATAGTGTGGACACGAAACTTTGCATACGAGTTCATATTTGATGGATAATCACGATTTGTATCATGAACTCAACCTGCAGCCAGGATCATCTTCTCACGAGGGAACTCCTCAACAGTTTATAGTGTGGACACGAAGCGTTACATACGAGTTCATATTTGATGGATAATCACGATTTGTATCATGAACTCAACCTGCAGTAAGGATCGTCTTCTCACGGGGGAACTCCTCAACGGTTATTAGCGTGGACACGAAACTTTGCATACGAGTTCATATTTGATGCATAATCACGATTTGTATCATGAACTCAACCTGCAGTGAGGATCGTCTTCTCACGGGGGAACTCCTCAACGGTTAATAGCGTGGACACGAAACTTTGCACACGAGTTCATATTTGATGGATAGTCACGATTTGTATCATGAACTCAACCTGCAGCCAGGATCGTCTTCTCACGAGGGAACTCCTCAACAGTTAATACTGTTGAGGAGGTTGTTGTTGGTTGTTATATGTGACTCCAAAGATTTTTTTTTCTCTTTATTTGTTTTGAGGTTTTTTCTAAACAGATATGTCAACCCCATCGGGTGCGTACCTTTTGATATAATAACAAAAGTTCTAATGATCATTTGATATAATTTTTGATTAGTATAACAATGAAATGATATAAGAAACTATTGATATAATTTCAGTTTACCTAATTTTATATGGTCTAATAAACATTTTCTATAATGCACATTTAAACTAATATTCAGTTAGTACAGTATTTAGTTCGTATATGATTCGTCATATATTCCTGCGTCAGAGGACCCTATTGTGGGTGAACCATCTGGGTTAGGTTAGGTAAGAACCATGACCATCAGCGCGCGGATGCGAGCGAGCAAAGCGGGCGAGCCGCGGCAGCGGCAGCCGAGCGCCAGATCCCCCTATTGTGGGTGAACCATCTGGGTTAGGTAAGGTTAGAACCATTACCATTAGCGGCGAAGGCGAGCGAGCGAAGCAAGCGTGCCGCGGCAGTGGCCGCCGAGCGCCAGATCCCTTCTATTGTTGGTGAATCATTTGGGTTAGACGAGGTTATAACAGTATGATGTTTTCGGATATTTACTTATTCACTACAGAATTTAGGCAGAAAATGAGTAAAAATGAAAACTAGGTCAAATAAAAATTAGGTCAAATGAAAATTAGATTAATTGAACGTTATACTAAATGATTTTAGAGCAAATGAAGTTTATATGAAATGTAATATTAGATCACATGAAATTAGGTTATTTGTTTTTATAGCATATGAAAATTATATCATGTGAACGTTATTTCAAGTGATAATATATTATCTGTTATTATGGCATATATTACACACCCAACCCCATCGTACCTTTTACCATTGTTACATTAAACCTTATAAATAACACAAACTATACTAACCAGTTAAACAATTATATTATTATAAACACTTGGGGTAAAGATAGAAGTCACTGATGAAGGACTGTTTTTAAATGACATAACTTTTTGGCACCTTCTGAAGTTGGTTGGGATAAAATTATTTGTAATAATCCTACATTAAGCCTATTTAAGTCTAATTCTCTCAAAAGAGACTCCCTCTCGCGCGACTCCAAAGATAAAACATGTTTATTGCATGTGTACATCAAAATGTTTTGTTAAAGTATAAAATGCTTATTTTCTTTAAGATTTAGGTGAAATGAGTAACTTATGGAAACTCTTACCTTGTGGGAAGTTTCATTTTTAATTAAATGAGCTGTCTCATCAATCAAATTGCTTAGATTGGCTCCGGGGCACTCCAGCCCAATGTCACAAAACAACCACAGTATTTTCACTCGCACCACAGCTTCCTCTTCAGACTGGAAGTGTTCGGACAGTTTCTTTATAGCCTCTTCCACATCAGATTCTTGGAACTGAAGGCAATCTGAGATACGCAGTAGTAGTTGCAATGCCTCGTCACTAGACTTGCATTTCTCCAACAGGCCAACAAAAGCTGCGGCCGAGCTGCCTATTAGCGGCTTCTTAACGAGATGTAACTTCTTCGTAGGAGGACCATCCTGAAAACAAGTCATTGATTAAATAAAACTCAAATAACCAGCTAAGGTAAGTACAGCCGCAAGCTAAGGTTAGATGCTCACTTGAAAGGATTTGTTGTACTCCGCCAATGCTCTCTTTTTAAGTACCGCTGCCATTTAATATTTTCAGATTCTTCTTATATTGTATACCTCGTAAATACAATAAGAAAGCTAAATCAAAAACAGTTTAGGTCATATTTATATTTTAATAAAATTGACAGAACGTCGTAGTAGCAACGCCATTCATTCATTTCATTCAATCAATTAGTAATCACAGATTATAATAAGTCTTAACCAATTTTTGTAATTTGAATTCTAGTATTTTTGTCCACGGTCGAAACGAGGTTGAGATGACGAGTAATAGAATAGTATTAAAGTAGAAGACATGCTGCGTTGACCCCAAATAAATTGGAATTCGGGGCATGAGAAACATGATGATGATGCGATTGAAATTCGTTCCTTCATCTCAAAGTACACATGAAACTACAAAACTTTGCAGAATGAGATAGTGTCAAACTTATCAAATTCTCTCACTGTCATTGGGCTGGCTGTCACTTGTCAAGTTGCATATGGTCGGGATGTTCGCGTTTATTCACTGAATAATATTTTTTATTATTCAATTTTAAATAAGCAATAATATACCTTTCACCTATTAGTTAATAAACACCAATATAACAGTGTTTTGATAAAGAACAAGTGTAAATGCCGAATATTAAGAAATAAGGATGAAACCACTAGCTCTTCATCTCACACGTAACAATTTATATAATTTACTTATTAATTGTAGTTCGTGAAAGGTAAGGTATTCGACTATTATGTAACTTTATTGCTTAAATTAGTATCTATAACTCGTGTTCTTTGAGGTACGTTTACTGAAGTTGTTTATGTTGCACTCACTCATTCAGTTTCGATCTCTATCACTAAAATTCATCTTCTAGTACTATTAGTATTAGCTTTCTTGATAGATGTTGTTTTTGATGAACAAGAATGAAAGTGAAATCACAGTGTTGTTATTTTCAGATCATGGAAGACAAAAAATAATGACATGTGAAAGCAAAGAGCAGGAAATGTCTGAAGGGCATCTCCTTGAGGCCGCGTGCCTCGGGGAGGGCACCGTGGCCGTGCCAGACGTGCGCGCGCGCCTACCGCAGCACTGGAAGGAGTTTGTGTGTGGAGGAGGCTCTGCATTCTGCAACATACTCATCAGCTATCCACTGAATAAACTCATATTTAGACAGGTAACTTTAAACTTGATGCATCCAATCCTATTTCTATACCTATTGACACACAAAAACTAAACAAAACATTAATCATAATAAGGAAATCATATTGTTTTAAATTGGAATAATCCTTGGATAAACTTTTGTCCTGATCAATGTCACAACACACATATTTTTGTAGGTTGTAGGCATTATTATTTGGATTTTTAAATAGTTTCCAAGATTAGAACTATCTTTAAAAAAGTATTGCAGCATTCATAACAATGCAGTGTAGTTTAAGACAGATCATAGGTATTAATCAAAACTTCTGGGGGCATGTCTTATCACTACAGTGATAAGGTTATCTTATCAAAATTATACATGCATACTTAAAATTTTAGCAATCAAAGAAGACTTTGATCATAATGTGTTATAATTTTAAAGTATCAGAAAATATACTGTATAAGAAGCTTGTCCCTTTATGTGTAAATCAAAACATCAACATGGCTACAATGGTATTTGTGATTCATGTTCCAGATGATGCATGGAGTTGAAACTACATTTGCGTTAAACCAGTTGCAGAAAGAAGGCCTGGCATTCCTCTACCGTGGCATGCTGCCTCCGTTGTTGCAGAGATCACTGTCAATGTCCCTAATGTTTGGAGTATATGATGAATGCCTACAACCACTGTTAGAGAGACAAGTCAACTCTTACTTAGCAAAAACATGTGGAGGAATGGTTGCCGGGGCTTTTGAAGCTACACTCATGCCCTTTGAGAGGTTACAAACCTTACTCATACATCCAAAGTACCACAATGAGTTCAAGAACACTGCAGATGCAGCCAGTCATATTGCCAAGCACTACGGTGTCAAAGAATTTTACAGAGGATTAATACCAATACTACTTAGGAATGGCCCATCCAATGCAATGTTTTTCATAATTCGTGATGAAGTGCGTGATAGGTTACCCGTGCAGGAGAAGGTACTCTATCAAAGCTTACAAAACTTCTTAGCAGGAGCTACAATTGGTGCATTTCTCAGCACACTATTTTATCCTTTGAACGTTATTAAAATTGCCATGCAGTGTCAAGTTGGTGGTCCTCACAGGACAATTGTGTATGAGTTTAATTATATTTTACGCAAGCGAGACTTTAAGCTCGCCAACTTTTACCACGGAGCCTTACTGAACATCTCCCGTGCATTTCTAAGTTGGGGTATCATAAATGCATCATATGAAGTTTTAAGAAAAATTTTATATGCCTAGTCAAGTTGTTTTATCTTGTACAGATATTATTTAACTGTGTTTCAAATATTGTTGAATCAAATTGTTATTTATTTTGTTTCGAAATATCTATATTTCTTGGGAATACATGTGTTGGGAATATTCAGTATGCTATCCAAGCACAAAAATGACAAACAGATGAGTCTGTTTTCTGCTATATCATGTCAGGGTGAACCTTGTTTCGTGTATGTACTGTATACATACATCAAAGGAAAACAATGAAAGTGAACACTGGAGTCAATGTTTTGAACTTATGACTCTGCATACATACTACAGTTTACTAAATATTTCACTACACATCCATGTAAAAGTTTCAATAACTTCAGTTCATAGTCAGTTAAACTGTGTACATTCAATTATAATAATTCAGAATCGAACTTCAATATTCGAGTTGTTTAAATTCCACTTGTATGTATAAGTTTTTTATTTATGAGCTTATTTGGGAAAACCAAGGGTTAAATTCGTTAAGTGCTGTTATAGTTTATTTACTGTAAATGTTATTTTTAAGTAGACAATGATTATTTATACATTTGGAAGCATTTACATGAATGTTGTTAATATCAACATTTACCTGATTAGCTTTCGATCATGGTTATTGTGATCGCTTGTGTATGATATTGTGTTAGTGTGGCTCTGCAATTAAATACCTGATGCTTGATAATAGTACAGCCGACGCTTGTAGTGCATTGTAGCCTATTTATTACATTTTCCAGTATTTTAAATGCCAATAGCCGAACCCAAATACATAACAGTATACTGATCTGTGTTATATAATAGCTGAATTAATTAATGTAGGTTCCCACCTATCTGCGCAAGTTATTCTAAAAGAAATAAATGCAATGAAACAATGTGTGTATTTTTTTTTGCACGCTTTGTCCTGGAGTTGTGGATACCAGCTCGTTATACAATACGATGTGTATATTTTTAATTTCGAGCGCACTCCTACGTATGGTGATGTGGAATCAAAAACGTTATGTGCTGGAAATTATTGTATGTTGATGAATAATTGAATGCGTCAATAAGTATGTACCTATACCTTTATGACTGTGTAATTAATAAAATAAAAGAGGCTATGAAATCATCCTTTACACCGGCTAGGATGACAAGGCCTCCATAGGCATAGAGTAGAAAATAAGAAAAAGAAACTACTTAATTTAATTTTTTTTGACTGTGGACGCCCTTTCGTACAGTTGTCCAAACTAATCAACACTCCCAAATAAATAAAACTTCCTTTTGCCTGTGCATTCAAAATTATCCCTTGGGAACCTACCTCTACTGGGATAAAAGCGATAAAGTTCCTCTGCCCTAAAATGCAAACCCAGGTCAGCTAGGCCAAATTTCATCAAAATCTTTCATCAGCTTATAGCAGTTACTTTCCCATTTTTATTATTTGTGTCGAAATTAGTATGGATTTTCTTTACATAATAAATATATTAAATTAATTTGAATACCAATATATCGAATTATTGGTAACATTTGTATTAGAATAGCGTGTGTAACATATTCATATATATTATCAAATCATTTCCACCTTGACGGTTATGGCAGTGTCCGAAATTATACAGCGCGGAGCAAGAAGTACTTCGTCAATCAATTGTTTTTTTTTGTTAATTGACACACTTCATGCCTTCATGAACTCAAGGCTTTTTCCCATGGGGGTTGGCAGAAACCAGAGAACGCCACCAGCCATGCATGCATGCATGTTGCATGCCTGCAACGTGGAGGACGCAAAGTATGCAGGGCGCCTTACATACTCTTTTTGCCGAGTCCATGTTCTTTCTTACAAAAAAATAATAAGTTTGTGAATGAATAAGTTGGGATAACCACCAACTCCATCTCAAGTTATAATTTAGTAGGTATTGAAACGGAATCTTGAACCGCCAGAATTTTAATTTATGACTGTCTTCATAGGCATGTGTCGTTGTTATAAGATTTTTAGAATAGTGTGATTTTATGTCTCTATACCTAATTAATCACTACCATCTTCATTAACATTAAGCGAAACCTAAACGAATGCATGAATAAAAGCGCGCATTTGGATTCTATCAGTGCGATTTTATTTAAGCATCCGTTTAATTGTTGCTTCGCGTTAGTGTAAACGGTCAAAACGTCTCATTTATACCCGTTATCGGCTGTATAAGCATTTGGATCAACCATCTGTTATGTATGTATATGTAGGTAACAAATGCTCTGATCTTAAATCCAATTGTGATAAGCCAGGATACTAATGAGCTAGTAAAGCCGAGGCCAGACAAGTGGAATCCAATCAGGAGCAGTAGTAACATAGGTAATATAATGCTAACAGTGTATCTGCACTGGCTTTAGATTGTTTGATCTACTTTATCCCCTTTTTGACAAAATCATCACATGTCTCCTCCCGCTCTGGGCGGAGCGGAAGGGAGTGTCAGACTTGTACTGACTAAAACCCATCCATTTTCCTTCTTAGCCCTTTGTGTTCCAGGGCCACGGTATCTCTTTCGAACAGTCCCGCAGCCCTGGCAGGCATCGGCCCTCTCGGACCCCTTCCGATTTGCTGACATCTCCTTTGAGGCGCGCGTGCAACAAGAACGCGCCGTCGACACGGCCTGTCATCATAGGACGGACGGACGGTAAGCGAGCCCATTACTCATCGTCCACAGGCCCGCGTCCACGGTGGCCGGGGGCCATTGGGTGGCCCCCGACGCCCGGGGCGTCTTCCACGGCGGCTGGGACGTGAGGTTTCGCAGAAGGGGGCGACGGCATCCCGTTCTCTCTCACTCCGGACCATGGATTGAAGTTTTGAACCAGGGCCGGACGCGAGAGGTTGCCGCCGCCAATCTCCGCTACGAGGGCACGGCGGTGCTCAGACCAAGCATTACTATACTCTTTGGACCAAGCGGAGCAGAGCTCAACCGTGTGTTCCACCGTGTCCTCCGGGCGATCTACTTTATCCCTCTTTTTATATTTATACACACTCCGTTTATTACGTATAATTCACAGAGTGGAATGAGGCGCCAAGACCTTTATTTTATTGGGAATCTTGGAGTTCTGGAATAGTTAAAAGAAATCTTTGAATAAAACATTTAATAGGTACTTAATAAAAGTAGTAAGGTACATACAATATTATTAAGGTAATACTTAAAATATATTCTATAATCACATTAATTTGGAGCGACCGACGATCATCGCAGGGTGGCCGGTAGCAACTGGATGAGAGTTGAGTCCAGCGTAAGTACGATGGAAGAGGCCTATGCCCAGCAGTGGAGTGCTGTAGGATGATGATGATGATTCGAATCACATTCGTATAAAAAAAAACCTATTCACTTAGTTTAGTAGGAAATTATGCAAGTTTCTGTAGCACTTAATTTCTTCTAGAATAACATGGTACCTATGTGCTACAAGAAACTGAGTACTCAATGTTATTTGTAACCCAAAGACCGGGACCGGGACCGGTCAATGTGGTGACACTTGGGGGAAGCCTATGTCCAGCAGTGGACGTCTTTCGGCTGAAATGATGATGATGATACCCCAAAGAGAAGGCGCGCAGTTTTCCCTGCGCCCCCTCATGAGAGAATGCGGTCGCCGAATTGGCCGTAATTGGTGATACCGCCCACCGGGCAAGACGGGCTGATACCAGTCGGACCCCGACTTCCGGTAATAGTAGAAACAATGGGGTTTTAATCGGTTAGAGTCCGACAAAACCCTCCGTTCACCCAGAAGAACGGTATCCATGAGGATTTCCCCACTATAAAAAGAGTAGGTACAATTTATCTAGGTACACCCTATAAAAATGCGTCTTCTGCAGGATTTTGATCACCGAAAGGATTATATTTGTTCAGGTTTAGTTTCAACGCCTGAATTGTGACGTCCCAGAGCCTGGCAGCTTGGGCACCATCTTGACACTGTTTAGATGGGCTGGCCACTGCACAATCACTGAAACAGAAGAGACTTTTGCATCAGTTCTAATTGAAACAATAATCAATTTGTCTTAAAACCGGACTGTCAATGATTTGATTACGCGACAAACTGCAAATTAAAATACCCGAGAATATTATGCCCGGCCTGGGAATCAAACGCAGGTAATTATGCTCAGTATCAGCGTTTACGATCACAGGAACAACAGAGCAGTCAGTATTTAAACTTAAATCCCCTTTGCTCCTAAACAGTTGCTAGGTCGCAGGATTCCTTATTGGAACTATAATTATTGTTTCCCTATTGGAACTACAGTCCCAAAAAAACCCAAAAAAAAAAGAACTATTGAAATCTTCATTAATACCTATAATAAAACCCGCTCTCCTCAGCACAGGCATCATCCACCGCACAGTAGATGGAGGTCTGCGCGCCACACCGCGGCGACTTCAGGAACCCGAGCCAGCCTAACACGTTGTTGAACAAGAACGACGTCCCATAGACAAGCGCCTCGTCGAAGTGACGACTGATCTCCGTGCGAATGACGCCTGGGTGAAGGCTATATGTCGTTACGTTTGATATGTTGTGTTCCTGTAATAGAAGAAAAGGAATGATAGTTGTATAAAATATTTTATATTATTTTGACCCTACTTAATTTTCTATCAAAACACCAATTTTTCTTTCAGACCCAATAATTTATCATTCAATAAGGTTCCTCTTCATTAATTTACCCCCATTGTATTATAGAAACTCGTGGGGTAGAATGTCAATTGTTATAAAATTTTAATGATAGATATTGGTAAAAATAGAGTCACTACGGAAATGTCTTAAAAAGCGGCCCACGCTTTTATACATTGAAAGGTTTTTTTTTTTGTGAATCACACTATTCTTAATTTAAATTTATCGAAAAGTATTTTCTACTTTTTGGTTTGCTTTTCTATTAAATCGTGTTTCCTTGTTTTATTTTTTTTAAACTGATTATTAGATTTTACCTTCAGTTTATCGGCAAGAGCTCTGGCGAAAAGAACATTGGCAGCCTTACTCCTGCAATATGCTTCGAAGGCGTTGTATGGCTTCCGGTCGAAATTCAGGTCATCCAAGTCTAGTTCATGTTCTGAAAACAAGAAAAAATTGATGACAGTTTTGAACTTTGTTTAAAAAGAGGGGAACCAGTATCCCTTAGCCCATAATGTCATCATCATCTGCCTAGCCTTTTCCCAAACTATCTTGGGGTCGGCTTCCAGTCTAACCGGATGCAGCTGAGTACCAGTATTTTACATGAAGCGACTGCCTATCTGACCTCCACAACCCAGTAACTGGGTAATGCGATACCCCTTAGTAAGACTGGATGTCAGACTTTTCAGACTAAGCCCATAATGTTGTAAAAGGCCCGATCACAAAGTCGTCAGCCAACTAACATCAAACACAGTAACAGTGTGCAACAAAATATTGGAGAAACCATTTATTACTTTGGTGTGAAAAATCATGCTTAACGTTTGCTCAATGTAACGCTCTTAGAATACTAGTGCTAATTGTGCTGATAGAGATATTTAAAGTAAAGTTATATCATAAATTCTGTAATCTCTTTATCCTCGAAATGTTAGATAGGAGGCGTAACCTAATAGTCCACCCACATTTCGCCATATGTTTATGTCCCGTGTAATAGGGGGCCAGCCTATTGCCATCAATCGGGCACAAATCCGGACTCCGTGAATCATCATCATCATTTCAGCCCAAAAAACGTCCACTGCTGGACATAGGCCTCCCCAAGTGTTGCCACATTGACATTTTGGGGGGTTTTGCTGGCCTCCGTGAATGCTACTAAGAAATTCTTGATGGAAAAACCCATCAACACTTTGGCTGAGCTGGATATCGAAACCAGGTGCTCATGCTCTGCAGTCGCGCTTGCGAGCATAAGACCAACAAGGGAGTTACAAGTAAAGTTACGCACTATTATATGTACAAGGTGTAAGGGACACCGACGCTAAAATGCTTACGACATACTCAGTAGGTAAGTACATCATTCTGAACCCCCCAACATAATTATAAACTTTTCATAGTTTATTTAAAAAATCTGCCAAGTGCGAGTCGGACTCGCGCACGAAGGGTTCCGTACCATTATTAAAACAAGCAAAAAAAAAACACATTTTTGTATAGGTGCCCCCCTAAAAATGTATTTTATTCTGTTTTTAGTATTTGTTGTTATAGTGGCAACAGAAATACATAATCTGTAGAAATTTCAACTGGCTAGCTATTACGGTTCATGAGATACAGCCTGGTGACAGACAGACGGACGGACGGACAGCGAAGTCTCAGTAATAGGGTCCCGTTTGTTCCTTTGGGTACGGAACCCTAAAATAACAGCTGTTCCATACATTTTGGCCAAGTAGATATTGCACTTTTGTAGAAAACAGCTGTTTTTTTTTTAAATTACCGACTAAAATCTTCTATGTGGTTCTTGTGTTCAAAATGATACTGAGTATGTGGTGAGCGTTTTCGCGTCGGTGTTCCTTTATACATTGTATCTGTGGAACCAAAGAATACATAATAGATACTTTTTATTTAAAACTTGTATTTAAATAAAAACGTGTGAAAAATTTGGAGCCTTTGACTTTCAATATTATGCATACAAAAAATTAGCGCAATCACTATGACGAGAAAAACATGACATTGTGCCTCTAGCACAGATTGCCTCTAGACTTTGTTAAAGTTAAGGGTATTTTAACACTCGTTACTCTAGGCATTTGGCACTTTTGGTTGTACCAACTGAAAGCCGATTCGACCCCAACGTAGTTGGAGAAAGGCTAGGCAGATAAAGGATAACTTTAGGTAGCTACCGGTTTTCAAACTCACTCGCATGAACGTATGATGAAACGAGCACAACTCTTGACGGGCCGTTTTGTATGAGAAGCGGCAGCAGCAGTAGTGTAAGCAGCGCGTGTCCGAGGTGGTTGGAGCCGATGTGCGTCTCGAAGCCGTCGAGCGTGCGGCTCTCGGGACACATCATGACGCCGGCGTTGCACACCAACCCGCGCAATCGCACCCCGCGTGACGTCACGCGCGAGCAGAACGCGCGAACACTATTCAAGCTGCACAGGTCAAGTTCCTCTATGGATATCTCTCCCGTACCCTGCTTCGTCTTAGAAAGTTTTTCTATGTCTTCTTTAGCTGCTTTAGCTTTTTCCACGTTTCGACAAGCCATTATTACGTGCGCTCCTGAAAAGTTTAGCATTTCACAATTACAAATAGGGTAAGTACCTAAGTAAAGGCTACCGCAGACGGGCGCGACGTGACGACGTGCGACGGTGCGACGCGATTCTGGTAGAACAATTTCCATTAAGTTTTCATAGAATTCGCGTCGCGCCTATCTGCGGGAGCCTTAACAGCTAGCTACTTGCCTTCTTTGATAGGCTACACAACACACCACATCACATTAAGTGGGGCATACATACCTAATTATTATGCTCTATCTACGATGCGGGAATTCCACAGATCATTCCCAACTCAGAATAATATTCTGGAAATTATGTAACAGAACGGGAAAGAAGATGGTACCAGGTGCGGCGCCTTCTTTCGCTCCAAATTACACAGATAAGTTAACAAAAAAATAATTTATGCAAAAAATAATTACCTTTGTTGTAAAGATCCAAAGCAGTTTCTTTACCAATGCCAGTATTGCTGCCTGTGACGATGACCGAGCATCCATCCAGGCGTTTCTGGCTCCTACACCAGCCGCTTAGCCAATCCATCATATAAAACCTACTACAGAATTGATAGAATCTAAAACAATGTTAAACAACGAAAAGTAAAGCATACTCATTCACATGACATTTACGATAATTTTAAAGTTATCTTACACTCGTTTACTGATGAAACTGATCCTAAAGAATGATGCAGAAAAAATACAATTTGTTACCTGTTGTCTATATCAATAAACACACACACACTTATCCGCTACGCGTTCCATGTCCAACTGGACTATACCAATTCGCTATTTACACGACGCGACGGTAATGAGTAGGAGCACTCGCGATTATTAATCGTAGCCTCGTAGGGCTAGCAAACGTTAACGCGGCTTAAACATGATAAGATCCGCAGCACTGTAGATCTGCGTGTCAAGCTGAATATGTGTTAATTGCTTATCTGCGTAAAGTATTACGAAATGCGTTCCCCTCCCAATTGTTTGATCAAACGGCGAGGCCGTGTAGCGGTAACCTATCGGCGAACTATTGCGTACCAACCACAATGTACAGGTCAATGTCACATTTGTAGCGAACTACAGAGTACTTCTACTTTAAGCCTTTAATTGAATTAATAACAAAGCTACGTCATTGAAATAAAATTACGCAGCCTCATACTTTATACTATGACTATCGTTATGTCAAACTGAATTCAGGTTTATTACATTTAAACCACTGTGTCGTAATATTAATGCTAAGCAAGAAAACTAAGGATGCAGCGACACCTTATGAGAGACACTACAACAAGCACAAGAGTAAACACAATGAGACGTGAAGAGGAACTGAGATTGAGGAAACTGATCCAAGTATATCAAGTGATACAGATACAGCCTTGCACTTTCAAAAACATTCACTTCGTCGGAGCCCAAAGTTGTGCTGACATAATAATATGTGTGAACATCAATTATTTCTCATTGAAATAAAAAAATCACCTTGTTTACTTTCCAAAAGACATGTCTTTTGTTTGTCACCATTGTCTTTTTTTTTCATTCTCGTCGAGGATGCTACAGTAGTCACAAAAATAATAAACCTGTGTTTTACTACTGCGGGTCAAAGGTCTCCCTCTATCCATCAACACAATTTACGATAAACGCAAAGCAGTCGCAGGTTCGAATCCCGTACTCGGCTTATGTTTTTTTTCTCGCATAATTATGTGCAAAAGGGGCACATAAAAATAAGGTACATTAAATAAAACAAATTAAATATTAAAAACAAAACAATTTTTAATAGTAGGTATACATTCTTATCATAAGACCATTTATTTTCAAATAACTGACCTACCTACTCAAATAATAATTGTAAACGATAGAGGTCACTCATATCCCCCTTCTACACAACAAAGGCACCCCAGCCACACGTCGGCACTTAACAAAAGAGTTCTGAATCGCGCTATCAACATTTTCGCGCGACTTAGTATAGATACTCGACCCAAGACTCTCACATCGGGGTCCGTAGTTTCGAGGGAAACCAGTCTCACCAAGCTGGTCTCAGTTGGTGGTATACGCCGGGATTTGGGAGTACAAGGGTATAATAGTTAAGGCTAGCAAAATAATTGAGGTAGTAATTAAGTTAAGTCTCTTCCTCCGGTCAGTCAAATCGCCTGCTCACAGTGAACTCATGTCAACGTTCTCACTCACTAGTCACTCCTGACATCAGGATGCTCATTGCTCACGCCACCTCCGAAATGAAGTCAGAACGAACCGTCTGATCGACCCCTCTTTTGAATTCTTACTATTCTTTTAGACTTTAAGGTATTTTATAAAACTTTTCAAATTTATTTTACTTAATTTAATCTACTTAATTTGAATGTGCACATATTTATGTGACAAAAAACTAGCCGAATACGGGGTTTGAACCTGCGACCGCTGTGGGATTATCGCAAAGCTCTTAACCACTACGCCAAACGGACAGTTGTGTTGATGGATGGAGGGAGACCTTTGACCCCCATACAGGTTAATTATTGTTGTTGGTTAATTATAGTTGTTTTATTAGATTATAATTTACCAACTTATTGATGTAGTTCAAGCGACCTCACCATCATAAATGTACACAAATATAGTAGAGGTCTGACTGAGGGTCTCTTTTACGAACTGCCTGGTTGGTTACGAACACCACAGCTTCCAAATCAAATCAAAAGTCATTTTTATTTAAATTAGGCTGAAAATAATCAGCAGTTTTTCAACATTAAAATAACAAGAGACAGTCCCCCAAAACGTCTGCCCTTCGCCACTCCCTATTGTTTTAGAAGTGGCGGAACGAACTCCCCAGCAACACATCTGTCTGTTAGGTTGGAAGAACCAGATTCTTTATGAAAGTGTTCAAATTCAAATTCATTTATTTTGTAAACATAAGTAAAAAATAGGTAGTAAAATATATAACATTCAGAAACTATCTATGTTCCGCCATAAAGCATACAAAATGCAGTCAAGTTTGCAGTTCGGACAAACAGTAATCTGGTTTATCCATCAGGAGTTTATCAAGCAGTCCTGTATTCCGGATTTTGGGTTTGCTGATTGCAATATGTTGAGATTACAGGCGTGATGTTATTTCCTGGTTCCCTAACCCGAAACAACTTCGTTCGATTAGTTTCGATGAGTCTTGTGTGAAAGGGTCGTAGTCGCGCAGGTTCAGCATGTCTATGGTCACGTTCCACAGTTTCTCCGCCTCGCTCTCACTCCGGCATTGTCTCGATGGTGTACTTCTTGCACAGTCGCTGGAAAAAGAGAAAATAGGACTGTTTAGTACTGTTTTCTTCAACATGTATCTCTAATAGTGGCTCTTATTGTACCGCTTTTAGTTTCACGAGGCAGCGTACTTACCGATCACGTGTGTTTTTTTAAAACGGAACTACAGAGAACGGACAAAAAAGATATTTCAAAGATTTTACAAAAATCTACTTATTTAAAAAAATAGAACCGAGTTGAGAATCCTCTTCCCTTTTGAAGTCAGTTAAATAATGAAAGGTACTCTACTCTATCGGTACCTAGTTTGCTAAACTAGGTGTAGGTAGAGCAGTATACCTTTCATTATCATACACACCTGTAATAGAACCCGCTCTCATTCTCGCAGTTCTCATCGACTGCGCAGTAGATGCTGGTCTGTGCACCACACCAGGGACTCTTCTGGCACCAATAATGGAACAGATGGTTCTGAGACAAGTATGTGATGATGCTCCACGCCGTCTGCGGGAAGTGCCGCACGATGCCCGTCTTGACGATACCCGGGTGAAGGCTATACGTTGACACACCTTTTATGTTATGCTCCTAAAATTGTTATTATACCCAAATAATTATGTTATTATACCCTAATAATTATGTTATTAAACCCTAATAGTTATGTTATTATACCCTAATAATTATGTTATTATGTTAGGAGGTTCTCTCTCTCAAGAGCCCTGACCACCCGGTAGCCTGGACCCTGTTCCCGATGCTGGTGGGCTACTGTTTTTTTTATATTTTTAAATGTTTTTTTATATGTTGTTTTGTAAAAATGTAAAGGATGTGTAAAGAAAATGAATAAAGGGAATGTTATTATACCGTAATAATTATGTTATTCATCATCTGCCTAGCCTTTTCCCAAACTATCTTGGGGTCGGCTTCCAGTCTAACCGGATGCAGCTGAGTACCAGTATTTTACATGAAGCGACTGCCTATCTGACCTCCACAACCCAGTAAGTAACTGGGTAATACGATACCCCTTGGTAAGACTGGATGTCAGACTTTTAGCTTCTGACTACTCGTAATCGAGGAGTAATAATTATGTTATTATACCCTAATAATTTGGTAACACCTCTTACAATATCCTTGAATGTATAGGTGTAATATGCTCTTTTATGTCTGTAGACTGTAGGAAATTAAATTTCCGCATTTTGCATTTGCAAGTCTCTTTCACTAAAATGTCTTTTGTGCAATTTACGAGTATGTCTTCACATAGATTTCTTTCGCGAATAATAATATGGGGTTTAGCATAAATGGAGGAGCTCGTAGCTAAATAATAACAGCCGCACGGGTAGATCTTTAAGGTTAAGCCGTGCTTGCCGAGGTTGGTCCGTGGATGGGTAACCATAATTACATATCGAGTTCCCTCCGTGCCTCGGAAAGCACGTTATGCCGTTGGTCTTGGCTGTCATTTGTAAATCTTTGACAGTCGTTAAGAGTAGTCAGAAGCCAAAAGTCTGACATCCAGACTTACCAAGGGGTATCGTATTATCCAGTTACTGGGTTGTGGAGGTCAGATAGGCAGTCGCTTCATGTAAAATACTGGTACTCAGCTGCATCCGGTTAGACTGGCAGTCGACCCCAACATAGTTTGGTAAAAGGCTAGGCAGATGATGATGGGGTTTAGAATTAAATGCTCAACGAAATATACGTTAGATTGTGCACATACCTTAAGTTTCAGATCCAAAGCCTTGGCAAAAAGAATGTTGGCTATTTTGCTGTTTGAATAAGCTTGCAGTGGAGTGTACTGCGTCTTCATTAAGTTCATGTCATCCAGGTCCAATTTGTACACTGAAATAATGTACTCCTACAATTTATCTCGTCATATGACACTTGATATTCATGACAAGCAATATTGAAACAGCCTGATCTATTCCTATTATTGTTTTTGTATCCCACCTTCAAGAGGAGTCCCGACTTTGAGAAAAGAGACCGGGGTTGTAGGATTTTTAACCCACTAAAACCACCCCGGTGATCATCGGTTATCATCCTCGGTAAGACGTGGAACTGGGCACCGTTACCTCCCTAAAGACCGTGAACTGTGGGCATATATGTAGTCATGGTTCTGTGGGGATCGGCTGTATTTTGTGTGAGTAGTACCAATTTGTACAGCCGATCCCCACAATACCTTCACATTGAAAATTGTTGGCTTACAGTGGTGAACAATGGACGAGACGAACACAATCCTCGAAGGGGTATTTTGTATGAGAAGTGGCAGCAACAGTAGAGTGAGCAGTGCGTGTCCGAGATGGTTGGAGGCGATGTGCGTCTCGAATCCGTCGAGCGTGCGGCTCGCGGGACACATCATGACGCCTGCGCTGCACACCAACCCGCGCAAGCGCACCCCTCGTGACGTTACGCGAGCACATAACGCACGAACACTGTCGGAGCTGCAAAGATCAAGTTCCTCTATCACTAACTCCCCCGTGCCCGCCAACCCTCGCGCAGATTGCTCTATGTCATCTTTAGCTTCCTTCGCTGCAATGATGTTACGGCACGCCATTATCACGCAGGCGCCTGTAGAACAAAATTAATCAAAATTCTTGCTTTGGAATTATTAATTAATTTGGTTCGATCGATTCCTAATAACAACTCGGGCAGAAGTGATTAAAAGCGTATACGCCTTACCGCATTTCATACAAACTTTCTAGTCCTATTATAGCAGTTGTGTAACACTTTTCTTTCGAAAATGTGTTTAGTAACTACTTGTAGACCCATGTATCCTGCTTATGCGTATGAAGTTTCATTAAAACAGGTTTAGTCATTTGGGAAAATAAAGACTTGTACGTTTGTACGAAATGCCGCAAGGCGTAAACGCTCTTAAAATTGAATCCAAAACCCTCGAGGTTATGCGTCGCATTTAGGTAGTATGTGCGGTGAAATAAAATCAAAATCAATTACTTATTTTCACTACGTTTTACTCAATTAAGCTCCACAACTGCACTTACCTCTTCGGTATAAATCGGCAGCTGTCTCCCTGCCTATCCCACTGTTGCTACCTGTCACTATGATAGTGAACCCCTCCAGTCTTCTCGTGCTTTTACACCAGCCGCTAAAGTTATCCATTATTGATCCTTGAACAATTTTATTCTACACGCTATGACAATTAGCAGATGATGTGCAAAACTTTGGTATCCATAGTAAGTGACTAAAGCCTAAGCTAAAGCTTTATATACGAATCTAGCTGCTGTAGTTAAGGTGTATTTACATGAAGAATAAGTAATTTCGGATGATGTGCCCAAGAATAACACCTGACTACGTAAAAAAACCGGCCAAGTGCGAGTCGGACTCGCGCACGAAGGGTTCCGTCCGTACCATTATTTAATTAATTTAAAAACGAGCAAAACAATCACTTGTGTATGGGAGCCCTCTTAAATATTTATTTTATTCTGTTTTTAGTATTTGTTGTTATAGCGGCAACAGAAATACATAATCTGTAGAAATTTCAACTGGCTAACTATCACGGTTCATGAGATACAGCCTGGTGACAGACGGACGGACGGAAGGATGGACCAACGGACGGACGGCGGACGGACGGACAGTCGTCTCAGTATTATGGTCTCGTTTGACCCTTTGGGTACGGTACCCCAAAAATCACAGATTGCGCTCTGAAAAGTACGTACGCAACAAAGAGTATCAATAGAGAGAGTAACACAATTAGTTTTACTATCGGAAAACGAAGATCTTATTCTATGATCTTAACTAATTGTGTTCGGCTAGTAATATTTGAAATATGCTTATTAAATACAATATGGTCTGTAATCATAACCCTCCGCCGTAGTCGGTTAAAAAGTCTAAAATAAAATTCTAATATTTAGCTTTAATTAGGTAGTCTGTAAGTAGCTTTAGATCATAGACGTACCTATTTATTAATTAATAAAAAAAATATTGGTGTTAATCTATACTAATATAATAAAGCTGAAGAGTTTGTTTGTTTGCTTGAACGCGCTAATCTCAGGAACTATTGGTCCGATTGAAAAATTCTTTCAGTGTTAGAATGCCCATTTATCGAGGAAGGCTATAGGCTATATATCATCACGCCACAACCAATAGGAGCGGAGCAGCAATGGAAAATGTTGTGAAAACGGGGAAAATGTGACGCAGTTGCGCAGGACAACTAGTAAAAAATAAAACCAAAAGTGCGCATACATAATAATTATCCAGATATACATCAATTTTGTTTTCAATGTGAGAACTATTTATTTTTAACAGTCCATTGTTGTGCAATAATACACTCACAGGCAAAATGAACCTCCCGCCTAGATTTACGCAGCATTATAAAATAGGTGCTAGTTAGCGGGTAGTCTATTTATTGTAAGACATGCTGGACAATAAAAACAAGTGCCAAAAGTAAATCGGTCTAATGAATGGTCTTTATACCTAAAAACGTATTTTAGGGATGTATTATCATTAGGATATATTTTAATTTTGTCGTGAAAACCTCTAATAAATCGATGAACGCCGGCTGCATGCACGAAAAAGGATGACTCGTTGAACGTTACGATCGGATTGTACGTTACGCTCATTGTAACTTTACGATAGGAGCGAGAGCACTGCACGAGCGAGCGATAGACAGGCACGATCGGCTTGACGTTCGCGGCTTGCGCCGCATCTCCTCTCGATTGACCTGTGCGTCCGAGGAGAAGAAAGACAGCGGTAGCACACAACTTATATCTACACGGGTTATAAAGTGAAGAAAAACTGAATGTGGTTTTCAGTATTTATTGCAACAACCAAATTAAAAGTAAATTTATCAATTAAATTGTAGATTTCATTTCACTTCTTCTTTGGATCCATACAAAATAGTGATAATTTAATAAAAATGATTCAATTTTATTCATAAAAGTATGCAATCATTTCATCAATGTTTTGTTATGACGTTCTTTACTAAAGAGACAGGAAACCACGAGACTCCGCAGACGACGTGCTCTTCTAAATTGTCGTAGACGAACTTGTATTGTTCTTGGGGGAAAAAATTCTTGATTATTACAGTCAAGGAGCTCGAAAGTCAGACAACCAGTCTTGCCAAGGGGTATCGTATTACCCAGTACTAACTAAGTTGTGGAGTTCAGAGGCTCTACCATGACGTCTTAAAGCAGTATTGTTTTACTCTTATTCCAGTGTGGGAAAGAGACGCAGCTATACAGGATGTCTAGCGCCATCTCTTTCCAACACTGGAAAAGGAGTAAAACAGTAATGTTTTAAGACGTCATGGTAGGCCACCAGATAGGCTAAACTATCGTCCGTAAACCGACTTTACGGACAAACAATTTTTTTCTTAAACATTTAAATATTTGGCAGCGCCTATCAAACTTTAGTAACGAGCTTTACTTCCTCGGGGTCTAATGACTTCCTTAGGCCGGGCGTAACGACATGGCAGCGTTCGTCATAGAGAATTGGAATGAAATTATCGCCAACACGATCGACATATTATTATGTTATGAGCTTGGAGAACTACATACAACTTTTCAAGTGATGCCTCTCCATATAATGATCGAGCTTCTCTGTCAAACCACTGTTTCTATGGCACGTGGAGTAGGACTGTGTGCGTTACCCCAGCAAAATAATGCCGAAAATAGTAACTTAAATGTCATAGATAAATTTTAAATTTGTTGCACATATAGTTTTTTAGTTATTTTACAAAAACATTTCCTGCTGGGGTAACGTGACCGCAGTCAAACATTTTCTTTTTTATTAGGAATATTGAAATAAATATAGCTATATAATTAGTTGTCTAGACGAGGTAAATGTTGCAACTTATTTTGGATTTGTTATTTTCGGCGATCTACGATATTCACCAGGTCTACCTGGTGACCCACGGCAGAAACTTTATTTATAGAGGCACCCCTTTTCCAGCGATTCAGTTAACTTATTTGGATGGTGGGTTTTTTGTGACTGGGAGAGTAATAATAACAACACTTTTATTTAATTGTACTCTTTATTACCCTCTAGCTCTTTTCACATGACTTTTTTTATAGTTTTCCTACACACCCCCACCACCACCTGGCGTTACTTCGTGGTCAGCCTGCGGCATTGCGGTAATTGGACCCCCCCGTTACCATCTCCCCGTAGTACCGTACAAGTTCTGGGGAAGTTGTTTAACGGTAGTTAAACACCACCTCGTTGGTCTGGTCACAAACACTACGGGTTCGATTTCCACGTCGGGCAATGTGAAAATCGGGTTTTTCCATTATGAATTTTCAGTAACTGCCCGGAGTTTGGATTTGTGCCCGGTTTAGGGCAATAGGGATACTTGGGACTTAAATATAACTGGTGAAATGTTGGATGGCTATTTATGATGCAGGTCTGCCTAACCCTGGCTTGATGTTATGTTTAATGTAAATGTACAAACACATAATATACCTGCCCGATCTTACAAATCCCGTGATATTTTAAAGTTAAACCTGACTATCTATCTATATTCCAAATCCCTGTTTTCAATTCATGTCATATCCAATTTAAAAAAAAACCTGGTTACCTACTCCACCGTAAATCACGCTGATGTCAAAAACTATTTGAAAAAATCTTATAATTATTTGAACTTCTATGGCAAACAGACGTGTGAGGGACTAGAGACTAAAGTAATTTCTCCAAAATCACATATTTCTTTTCATTTTAGAATCAGAATTGCGCACGAGGTTTAATTCTTCAATAGTTTCGATGAGTCTTGTGTGAAAGGGTCGTAGTCACGCAGGTTCAGCATGTCTATGGTCACGTTCCACAGTTTCACCGCCTCGCTCTCACTCTGGCATTGTCTCGATGGTGTACTTTTTGCACAGTCGCTGGAAAAGACAATATAACTGCAATATTTAGGAAATTAACTTAAGTAATTAATTAGCTTTTAGCCTTTTTCTCGAAAAAGTATGTCTGCAATTAAAACAGTTCTTGGGTAAATTTGAAGTCTGAGATCTATACAGTGACCTTCGACTTTGGTCAAGAATAGAAGCACTTAAGGAACTTTTTTTGTCTATTGTTAACATTCATAATACGGAAATTACCTTCGTCTGTGTCAAGTTAATATTCGTATGCAATTAATTTACTATTATATTTAGCTAATTTAGCGTTTAGAATACCTACCTCAATTAACACTTAAAAAAACAAGGAGAAATAAAGTGGAGGGATTTGAGAGAAACTCAAACTCTTCTCTTCAACTCAACACAACTATTCTCTCAGATCTCAACACTTATTCTGATCATTAGAAGACAGCTAAAATACTCGTTGATTTAAAAGCAAAATTAAGGGCGGTATCAGCTGGCCTTTTTTTTTTTTTTTTTTTTTTCGGATGGGAAATCAATGACTTCTTCCGCTCTGGGCGGAGCGGAAGGGAGTGTCAGACTTGACTGACTAAAACCCATCCATGTTCCTTCTTAGCCCTTTGCGTTCCAGGGGCACGGTATCTCTTTCGAACAACCCGCAGCCCTGGCAGGCATCGGCCCTCTCGGACCCCTTCCGATTTGCTGACATCTCCTTGAGGCGCGCGTGGAACACGAACGCGCCGTCGGCACGGTCTGTCGTCATAAGACGGACGGACGGTGAGCTAGCCCATTACTCACCGTCCACAGGGTATCAGCTGGCCTACCATAACGTCTTATAGCAGTATTATTTTATTCTTATTCTAGTGTGGGAAAGAGATGCAGCCATACAGGATGTCTAGCGCCATCTCTTTCCCACACTGGAAAAGGAGTAAAACAATAATGTTTTAAGACGTCATGGTAGGCCAGCAGATTAGCGTATTTTCGGTACGATAAGTTCATTTTTGGAAGCTATAGGCTCGTATGTATACGCGCGTTTTCATCATCATCATCATCATCATTTCAGCCGAAACACGTCCACTGCTGGACATGGGCCTTTCCCAAGTGACGCCACATTGACCGGTCCCGTGCGCCTCGCATCCAGCGGATCCGACAACCTACACCAGGTCATCGGTCCACCTATAGACCAGGGTTGATAATTTTTAAAACCAAAAAAAATAATAGTAGGATGAAACCCATTAGAAAAGGAGAGGAATATAAAAAAAATAAAAGGAAAAATAATTTACGGGCGATCTTAGGTCGGGAAGGGGATGGGGGTGAGTTTTTAAGGGTAAAAAACGGTTTTTCTCGATTTCCGGCAAAACTAAAATCCCTATCGAAAAAAGTCAAATGGCAAAGTTGTAGGTAATAAAAAGATCTAAAACTTTTGCATTTATACTTTTTTCACATAATCTCAAAATTTATGTGAAAAATCCAAAAAACCAAGTTTTTGGTTTTTGTTTTTATCTTTTACAAAAATTTGGTGAAATTTACCTTTTTATGTCCCAAATACGCTGTAATTTATTTGATTTAAAATATTTATTTTTCCACCTTTTACATGTGACATTGATAACAAAAAAATATATAAAATATATATCGTAAATATATTTTTAATAACAAACTTTTGGCCGATTTCCATATATATTTTATACATTTTTTTTTTGTCTTTTCAGATTATCAGTATGGATGAATCTGTTTGTATCTTCGATCAATTATTGATCGAAGGTTTGTATCATCTGCAATAAGGCAGATGATAAGCAAGTGTATGCAATAAAAAAAGCAGCTTTAAATCGTTTAGTGGTATCCAGCAAGAAAAGAATCGACAATAAATACTTACAAAAAATTTGAGACTATGACATCAGCTTTTAAACTCAAACTCAAAGCGTTTATTTCAATTAGACCATTACAGGCACTTTTGAAAGTCAAAAACAATAAAAAAACGCTAAGCTAAAGCTACAGTCCCAGTCACAAGGCATAAAAACTTGTGAAAGTACTGTAGTTGTTGTTTTATTCATCGAAGTTGTCAAAGTCAATATAATGTCGTAGTAATTCATATCATATACTTTAGAACGTACATCTTTTAAAACAATTTCAGCAGCCATTTCAACAATTCTAGTTCATTCGTCTTCTTTACTTTTTAATCTTTTTTCGTACCAGTCTTTGCAGAGTTTCTTACTTGCAGTACCATTTTTGTATAAAATAATCATGTCCCTTTTAATTAAATGACACTCGATATCGTTTTGAAAATGCTCTTTCAATTTATTTTTAATAGTTGTGTAGTCTGGAAGATCTTCTGAAAATCCCTCTTTTATTTCATTTACAGAAAATTGACATTCTGTTTCGTTGTCAACGATATAATTTTCACATAACCTCAAACCAGCTTCCCAGCTAAAACACTAGGAAGTGGCGAAGGGCGGGCGTTTTGGGGGACCGTCTCTTGTAATTTTGACGTTCAAAAAGTGCTGATTATCAGCCTAATTTGAATAAATGACTTTTGATTTTGAATTAATAAGATAATTAATAAAATTCTTAGTGTTTTCACATGCTGAGCGACCCCTTTTTCTTTCTGTTCTTTTGTTATAAAAATTAGCCATACAAGCAGTGTGATAATGAGCTTTTACTGCGACTAAATCAGGCACATTTTGCAAACGAGCTGGAATCTTTTTATCGAAATCATTTAATGTGTTCTGTTTTTTAATATACTGTAATATATTATCTCTTGTATCGTTGTTTTGAACACATGAATTTTTTTCTTTTGAGATATTACCGAAAAATCCACCGCAGATAAAGCAATGAGATTCAAAATTAAATCCAAGAGCATCTTTAATTACTTCTTTTCCTTCCTTTGCTTTTTTTTTGTCTTGAACTACAAAATGTAGCTATTGCGGTCTCATCATTACTTATTGACTTTGACAACTTCGATGAATAAAAGCTGATGTCAAAGTCTCAAATTTTTTGTATTTATTGTCGATTCTTTTCTTGCTGGATACCACTAAACGATTTAAAGCTGCTTTTTATTGCATACACTTGCTTATCATCTGCCTTATTGCAGATGATACAAACAGATTCATCCATACTGATAATCTGAAAAGACAAAAAAAAAATGTATAAAATATACAAGGTGTTGTTTTGCATCCTCGTCAAAATTCAGGATGTTGTCACAAAAGACATAAATTATCAATATAAATTACGGTACTTAGTAAATTATTAAAAAACACTGCGTTTTTTTGTTGTTTAAATTTGTCAATATTTCAGAATAACCCCCTTAACGTGGTTTAGGGATTATGAAATTATCTAAAAAACGTTTGAGGTTTTTTGTTTGTGTGTAAGCGACGTTATAAGGCGGGGATCAGACGGCCCGTGTTTAAAACACGGGTGGTTCACAGTTACCGATTTCAGTTAATAAATAAAAAAAGAAAATTACCTACTTATTTTATTATTGATTCGGTTCGAGAATCATTAGCATAGTTACCTCCTAGAATTTGACGAGGTTGCAAAACAACACCTTGCATATGGAAATCGGCCAAAAGTTTGTTATTAAAAATATATTTACGATATATATTTTTTTGTTATCAATGTCACATGTAATCTAACGTTTTTCGAGTAATTAAAGTGTAAATTTTAATTAATAGCTCAAAATTATTTATAATAATTAAAAAAAAGCTTTCGAATTCGAGTTTTTTTTTTGATTTTTTGCATTTTCTGAGAAGATTTACTATAGTAACATATATTTTTTTTCACCATCGAAAAGTAGAGATTTCAACGAACAGAAACCATACCAACTTTTTGAAAAAAGCTGATATTTTGACGGGTGAATTTTCGATTGAAAATTAGGGTGTTTTTTCGATATTAATTCAAAATTAGGAGAAAAAATAAATATTTTTAATCAAATAAATTACAGCGTATTTGGGACATAAAAAGGTAAGTTTTCACCAAATTTCGTTAAAAAAAAAAAATTTTTGTAAAAGATAAAAATAAAAAACCAAAAACTTGGTTTTTTGGATTTTTCACATAAATTTTGAGGTTATGTGAAAAAAGTGTAAATACAAAAGTTTTAGATCTTTTTATTACCTACAACTTTGCCATTAGACTTTTTTCGATAGGACTTTTAGTTTTGCCGGAAATCGAGAAAAACCCACTCACCTCCACCCCCATCCCCTTCCCGACCTCAGATCGCCCGTTAATTATTTTTCCTTTCATTTTTATAATATTTCCCTCCTTTTCCAATGGGTTTCATCCTACTATTTTTTTTTTTCACTTTTTATTATTTTTAAAGGCTTCTACCCTGGTCTACTAGTGGGAGGCCTTCTAACGCATCGCCTTCCGGTTCGCGGTCGCCATTCCAGAACTTTTCGGCCCCATCGGCCATCCGTTCTGCGAGCAATGTGCCCTGCCCACTGCCATTTAAGTTTGGTAATTCTTGGGGCTACGTCGGTATCCTTGGTTCTCTTGCGGATGTCCTCATTTCTGATTCGATCACGCAAGGAAATTTCGAGCAAAGCCCTCTCCATTGCTCTTTGGGTGACTTTAAACCTTCTGATGAGGTCCATTGTGAGCGACCACGTTTCGGTCCCGTATGTAATCACTGGCAACACACACTGGTCATAAACTTTCGTCTTGAGACACTGCGGTAAGTTGGACGAGAAGATACCACGCAACTTCCCGAACGCTGCCCAGCCGAGTCGGGTTCGACGATTTACCTCTTTCTCGAAATTAGACCTACCCAACTGGACCGTTTGTTCCAGGTATATATAATCGTCTACTACTTCGATTGTAGAGTCCCCGATCTTGATAGTAGTGGGTGTTACATGGGCATTCAACATGACTTTGGTTTTGTTCATGTTGTTCATTTTAAGACCAACTCTTCCGGAAGCTCTACTAAGGTCATCGAGCAATGTACTGAGGTGCTCCATGGTCTCAGCCATGACCACTATATCGTCGGCAAATCGAAGGTGAGAGATGTACTCGCCATTGACATTGATGCCTAGCCCTCTCCAGTCCAGGACCTTGAAGACATCTTCCAGTGCAGCGGTAAACAGTTTCGGAGATATGACGTCTCCCTGTCTCACACCTCGCTGCAAAAGGATAGGTTCCGAGGTCTGGTCCTAAAGTCGGACTGACATGGTGGCGTTTTTGTACAAACACTTCAACTCCTCGATGTACCGATAGTCAATTTGGCACCGTAGGAGAGACTGCAGTACAGCCCAAGTGTCGATCGAATCGAAGGCTTTCTCGTAGTCCACAAACGCTAAACAGAGAGGCAGGTTGTACTCTTCGGTCTTCTGTATAACCTGTCGCAGCGTATGTATGTAGTCTACGGTGCTAAAGCCTTTTCGGAATCCGGCTTGTTCGGGAGGCTGAAAATCGTCAAACCTGCGTGCGAGACGATTCGTGATGACTTTTGAAAACAACTTGTAGACATGGCTTAGAAGTGAGATAGGCCCATAGTTCTTCAACCGGGCATTGTCGCCCTTTTTGAAGAAAAGTACTACCACACCCCTGCACCATGCCTGTGCAACAAACGGAATCAAACAGCGTCTGGAGGCCCTTAAATACCGGTTTTCCCCTCGCCTTCAGAAGTTCGGCCGTAATTCCATCATCACCCGGTGCCTTATTGTTTTTAAGCTGTTTCAGAGCCAGCCTAATCTCGTACAGGCTGATTTCCGGGATGTCTTCGGTGTAGTGTCGGGTCAGTCTAGCTCTTGGGTCATTCGCTAGATTTCTAACGGGATACTGGTTAACTTATACAACTGGCCATAGAATCTCTCGATCTCCCTCAGTAGCTCCGGTTTGGCGGATACGATCCTGCAATCGTCGGTCTTCAGTTTCGTGAGCTGGCTCTGCCCAATAGCCAGATCTCTTGCAAATAACTTGGAGCCTTTATTCCGCTCAATTGCGTCTTTAATACGCTCGGTATTAAAGCGGCGGAGGTCGCTCTTCAAGGATTTAGAGATCCGTCTATTGAGCTGCCGGTATTTCCACGCGTCTTCTGAAGACTGCAAGATCATCTCACGCCGTTCCTTCATAACCTTGAGAGTATGATCAGACAGCTTTTTGTTCTTCTGAACTTGGACCCTGTCGTTTGGACAGTTTCCACGAATCCATCGTTGTATTCGTCCACTGAGCTTCCTAGGCACTCGAAACGATTCTGGAGTTCATGCTTAAAGCTCTCGGGGTTTTGGATCTGGATTTGTGCTGGTCGGAGCCTAGACTTCATAAGTCGAGACCTTTCCAGCTTAATATTAATGTTCAATGTGCCTCTTACCATGCGGTGATCGCTCCCAGTTTTCACCGAATTGATCACAGAGACATCATTGAACATTTGCTTATTGGTTGACATGATGAAGTCAATCTCATTTTTAATTGCACCATCGGGGCTCTTCCAGGTCCACTTTCTGTGCTCACGTTTTTTGAAGAAAGAGTTCATCACATAGAGGCCCTCCTTTTCCATAAAACTAGCCAGTTGGTGTCCCCGGTCTCGGTCTCGGTTCTGACATCGAACCCCAAATTGTCCCACCTGCAGCTCATCCCCGTCTCGTTTGCCCCGTTTCGCGTTGAAGTCCCCCATGAGATCACAACGGTGAAGTGAGTTTTGAAACCATGCATGGCTTTGGAGATATCCTCATACATGGTATCCACTTCGTAGTCGGATTGTGCCGAGGTCTACGCCCCGACCTCGCCTCACCCCGACCTGTATGACCTCCAGCGAATATCTTGAGGATATTCTGAGTATCAGGTACGCCACCCTGGTCGACAAACTCTCGATTTTAACCACGTTATTCACAAGGGACGATAAACCAAACACCACCCTGGGACTACCAGTCACCCTCTCGGAAATAGATCAGGTTGCCGGATTTCAGGATCATCGATACCTCCCCCTCTCTTCGGACTTCGGATCATCCCACAATACTAAATCGCAACCTGCTCAATTCCACCACGAGTTCCGTTATGTTCTCGTCGGTCCGGACTGTTCGCGCGTATGTTGCCAAGTCAAGTCGTCGGTATAGGCAGCCGGATCCCTTCCGGAGATTCTTTGCACCCCTTGCCACGCCGTAACCTCGACCGCTACCATAGTCGAAGGTAGACCGGCTGCCGGGTACTAGGGGCCATTTTTGTATTGCCATATGGGGGTTTTGCCATAATCGCCACGCTTGGCAGGCGGGTTGGCGATCGCAGTAAGGGTGTTGCAAAAGCACAGGGAACGCTGCTGCCCATTCTCTAGCAAGTCCCTTAGTCGCCTCTTACGACACCCACGGGAAGATATGGGATGGTGCTATTCCTTACGTCCGACACCATACAGAACAACGCGCGTTTTGCCAAAGCATAATTCGTACGGGCGTTGAAGCTCGTATTAACGTAAGCCGGGAGAGCCGATGAGAACTCTAAAACGCAAATATAGGTTAATTTACAACTCTTT
Organism: Cerastis rubricosa; assembly: GCA_949152445.1. NCBI lineage: Eukaryota > Metazoa > Arthropoda > Insecta > Lepidoptera > Noctuidae > Cerastis > Cerastis rubricosa. The sequence goes on along the minus strand of OX424526.1, from coordinate 9,703,190 downwards.
TAGCGAATTTAACAAGTAGTTGTTCCTCGTGGTTCTATTGCTCAGAAGCGCTACTGCAGAACATGACGTTCTGTTTTCGATTCTCCTGTCAGATGAAATTGACTTTTTCCATTAGAAATTTCTCAGTAGTATCTTGGATTTGTATCCGGTTTATGGCAAGGCTACATTTAAGTCAATAGGGGTATTGACTTAAATGTAGGTATACTTACCTAGAAACATGTGGGTGTGCACACATCTGCAAGGACATACAGGTGTGATACTAACCTGTAATAGAGCCCACTCTCATTCTCGCAGTTCTCATCGACGGTGCAGTAGATGCAGGTCTGTGCGCCACACCGGGGCGTCTTCCAGCACCAGTTGAGCAGAAAGTTCTGGAAGCCGTAGGTGACGATTCTCCACGCCGTCTGCGGGAAGTGCCGCCCGATGTTCGTCTTCACAATACCCGGGTGCAGGCTGTACGTCGACACGCCTGTTATACCGCGCTCCTGAAATTCAGATCAGTGTAGTCACAAAATCACCTCTTTCCTTCTGGCAGTACTTTTAAATAAGCCAAAAGCATAGCTTGTCCTTATAACCTTCTATTCTTTTTGCATTACGGGCGTGCCGTATTGTTGGATCATTCCCACTAGTCCCACTAAACAGTTCCACGGTAGAACTAGTGGAAGTATTTTTTCTCACTTCATGATTTTGTATCACCTCAAGTCGTATGATTACAATACCCCCCGGTATTGTAATGTAGGGCTGCACCAATACCTAGTAGAAAACTCTACTACTTGTAGAAAAAGAAAACTTAGTACTGTTGCCATATGATCCTATATCGTTTCCCATATGTTTCTGTGCAAAATCAAATCTTGGAGAGTTACATTACAGGCGAATAATCCCGGTGAGGGACGGTTTTACTGACAAGATTTTTAACAAAAGAATTATGTAACTTCCATAAACAAACAAAGGTAATTTTCCTATTTGTTTGAATAAATTATTCTGTTGGAAATTTATCAAGCGTGTAAGTAGATGCAATTCGCATACCTATCCTAATAGAATACAAATAAGCGTCTAACGTAGGACATAGTGCATGACGTTGGGTCACACTACATACTTATGCAGTTTGGTCACGTCTATTCGCATCACCTGCACTCTTTGACTTGACATATTCATTATTATTCCCCAGCCTACCTAGCCCAACCCTATCTAAACCCAATTTATGTAATTCATTAGAATCATTATATAGACATACTGAAAAAACTAACCGACTTAAATGATAAAAGCCTAGATGATGTCAGTCGGCAAAATTACCGATTATAATTATGGCTCTAGCCACCTAAGTATCTACTATCTCGCTAACGCTCAGAATTTTAATTTTAGAATCCTTCGCTTGCTCGGTCATCAAAATTGAGCACACGGTTAAAAAGCAACTTTGCGCTCTTGTATAACAAATAACTATTATATCTTTGACCAGCAAGTATGTTTTACATATGGCCGGAAAATCGGGAAAGGTCCCGAAAGGTTTTGTTCTAGTAATTAGAATTTACTGTCCCGGAAGCCGAACACTGTTTGTTCCCGTTTAATTATGCCATGTTGTGTTACACAGTTAACCTATTAGATTTTTTCGCGAAATACTAGCCCTGGCCTAGGTAAATAATAATATAGTCTTCTGATTGGTAGCCTCAATTTTTCTAAACTCAGGCACTGATATTCTTCTAGCCAGCTGCCTAGTAGCTGCTACTATTGTTTTTAGGGTTCCGTACCCAAAGGGTCAAACGGGACCCTATTACTGAGACTTCGCTGTCCGTCCGTCCGTCCGTCCGTCTGTCACCAGGCTGTATCTCGTAAACCGTGATAGTTAGCCAGTTGTAATTTTCACAGATTATGTATTTCTGTTGATGCTATAACAACAAATACTAAAAACAGAATAAAATAAATATTTAAGGGGGGCTCCCATACAAAAAAGTTATTTTTTTGCTAGTTTTTTTATAAAATGGTACGGAACCCTTCGTGCGCGAGTCCGACTCGCACTTGGCCGGTTTTTTTTAATGATAAAAAGAAACCTTTCATTTGCATAGTTAGCTCTTGCATTTTAAGATCTCTTTGTTATTCTAAAAATGGCATGCATAAGTCTACAAAGTAAGTTTCATTCATTTGTATGAATGGTAAAAGAAAATCAGACGTATGATAATATTATATCCAAGGCAGAAGACTAAAATTTTTCGAACTCGCTTCGCTTGTTCTATCATGGTAAGTCGTTTATAATCAGAACCTTTTATCTATACTTCTACTATAATTTATATATAATATAATATATAATAATAATAATAGGTCTTTACCTATGAAATTGCCGTATTGCAGTACAGACTTTTTCAAACAAAAAAAAGTTTTGATTGGCTATGAGTTCTAAATTCAAATTAATTTTGTTTTAAAAATATGACATTCTATTAACAAAATCAGTCTTTTGTTTAATGATTAGCGTTGTATTTTCATTACATTTCAACATTTTTCCTCATAATGGATACTTTGAAATTTCGTGTAATTATGGAATATGAGTTCCGTCGTGGCACCAACGCGGCACAAACGACCCGTAACATCAACGACGTTTACGGAGAGAACTGTACAAACGAACGCACAACCCGTTATTTGTTTGCTCGGTTCCGTTCTGGGAATTTTGACTTGAAAAATGAACCTCGTGGTCGTCCGGAAACTTTGGTCAACAATGATGAATTAAAGGTGATTGTTGAAGCTGATGAAACTCAATCTACAGCTGAGCTGGCAGCAGCTTTTGATGTTAGCATTAAAACAATATTGGTCCATTTGCGACAGATTGGCAAGATAAAAAAGCTTGATAGATGGGTGCCCCACGAACTTAACGATCGCCAGCGCAACGTACGCGTCGAGACTTGCCTTGCGCTGCTTAACAGGCACAGAAATGAAGGAATTTTGAACCGAATTGTTACGTGCGACGAAAAATGGATTCTGATTGGATCCTGGTTCGGTACCAAAGCAATGTGCAAAACGAAAAATGACCCCTAGAAAGTTGATGGTCACAGTTTGGTGGTCTAGTGCTGGTGTGATTCATCATAGCTTTTTACAAAACGGCGAGAGCATTACTGCAGATGTGTACATTGAAGAACTGACCACAATGATGGCGAAACTCGCACGTCTGCAACCAGCTTTGGTCAATCGGTCGTCTCCACTGCCACTTCACGACAACGCGCGGCCCCATACTGCACAACAGACCGTCTCTAAGCTGCATGAGTTGGGTTTGGAAGCTCTCCCTCATCCGCCATACTCACCAGATCTTGCGCCTTCCGACTATTACTTTTTACAAAATTTGGACAACTTTTTAGCGGGAAAAAAATTCAATTACCGAGAGGCAGTACAAAACGCCTTTGAAGAGTTTGTTGTCTCCCGTCCAGCTGATTTTTTCAAGAAGGGCATCCATAAACTGCCACAGCGTTGGCAAAGATGCATTGATTGCAGGGGTGATTACTTTGAATAAAAGAAATAAATAAACTTTTTTCAAACAAAACGGCAATTTCATAGGTAAAGACCTAATATAAAGCTGTTAAGCTGAAGAGTTTGTTTGTTTGTTTGCTTGAATGCGCTAATCTCAGTAACTACTGATCCGATTTGAAAAATTCTTTCACTGTTAGACAGCCCATTTATCGAGGAAGGCTATAGGCTATATATCATATACGCTACGACAAATAGGAGCGGAGCAGCAATTAATAATGTTTCAACTTCGGGGAAAATGTGACGAAGTTGCGCGGGGCAGCTAGTATGCATATAATCGCATATAAGTCGACAAGAAAATTTCTCTACCATAAAAAAGTTTTCTTGTCGATTGAACACGTAGGCAGAAGAACATAATTTGTATAATCCATCCAAGGTAACTAACATTTTTCTTTATTGATGTATTTGTCGTCTTATGTCGGGGGGTAAATAGAAAATTGCCCCAGGTAGTCTATGCCACACCGCCAATGCAAAATATGTAGTGTTGCTAGTTTATGGAACTGGACTCCTGAATAAGAATAGGAAGGCCTAAAATTGACGTACCTAATTGCAAAAAAAGTGAAAAAAAAACAATGAAGCTTACATACCACATAATATGTGTTATCACATACCTTTAATTTCAGATCCAGAGCCTTGGCAAACATAATATTGGCTATTTTGCTGTTTGAATAAGCTTGCAGTGGGGTGTACTCAGTATCATTAAAGTTGATGTCATCTAGATCCAGTTTGTAAACTGAAATACATTTGAAAGTTAGGTATAAATAGTATTTGCAACAATGTGTACCTATTAAAGACTTTAATAAAGAAATGTTTGTGCGGCTTGAACAAAATGTGCGCCAGTAGCTAGAGCGCCGGACAGTCGTACCACACTCAAACATATTCTTAACTTACATTGGTGAATCCGAGACGACACGAACACAATCCTCGAAGGGGCATTTTGTATGAGAAGCGGCAGCAGCAGCAGTGTAAGCAGGGCGTGTCCGAGGTGGTTGGAGCCGATGTGCGTCTCGAACCCGTCGCGCGTGCGGCTCGAGAGACACATCATGACGCCGGCGCTGCACACCAGCCCGCGCACGCGCCCCTCTCTCGACGTTACGCGCTCGCTGAACGCGCGAACACTGTCCAAGCTGCACAGGTCAAGTTCCTCTATCACTAACTCCCCCGTGCCCGCCAACCCTCGGGCAGATTTCTCAATGTCATCTTTAGCTTCCTTCGCTGCAACGATGTTACGGCACGCCATTATCACGCAGGCGCCTGAAGAACAACATCACTTTTAAATTTTTTTTTGAATTTAGTGCTTACATCAGTGATTTTCTCATTCCTGTATAAATGAACGCAAAGTACCTAATACCGAGTGATCAAATTGGAAAGCTAAAATTTTCGAACTCGCATCGCTCGCTTTGGCACTCTCTGAATTCTCAAAACTTTTCTGAATAATTCGACAAATTACCTCCAAACTCTTAATTCTGCATCAATAGTCAAAAGAAAACGCAAAATTTTCCGCTGTTTCTTCATAGTTCAGACGAAAGTATTTGGTGCTTCAATCTAGTCTTGCTGCCGGTAGATTTACCTGCCTTAACAGTCTGTCTAGTTCTTTTTCTGATTCCTAAGACCTCGATGATGTATAAATTTGATTTTACCTCAAATAAACATCCGGTGCAAAATTGCTTTTGTTAGTGGTCGCTTACGGGCAGAATGGTGCTAGTTGAAACTGATATGTAAGGGTTAAGTTTATTGTTTACGGATGCAGCTGAAGTTCTAAGAATTTATCTTAAACGCAACATTACATGTTCACAAAACCCTAAAAAATAGATCTGACTATAACAAACTTGTCTCTAAACGATTATTCAACATTCCCATTCCCGAAGCAAAGAGCCTCTTAGCCAGACGATGCACGTTTTACTCGCATATCCACATTTATAATAAAATCAGCAAAAGCTGCGACATTAAAGACATGAACAACTTTTCATGCAAGGAAACTCAAATAAAATGGTTTGCCAATCTAACATAATATGAAGAGACGGAAGAAATCTAAAAAAAAAATAAACTAAAAAACATAAAATAACTGAATATAATAAACACATCTGCACGCACACACACACACACACTCATGCACACACACGCACACACTCATACACACACACTCTCAACATTATTAAACTTTAGAGTAGGTACTTTTTATTTCTTTTCACACCACCTGCTCGAAAATGTCAAATTATATGTCAAGCAACCTTAACCTAAAGTGAGTCATTAGTGGCCGGGGGCACAGCCGGTCAATAATGTTGTACTGGATTTCATTATGACCCGCTGGTCAATAATGTGATTTGAATTTGGAATCTCACATGCTCAGCTAAATTGGCAGTATAGTACTAACAAACACCCTTTGGTGCCAGAAAGAGGAAAGCTATTCTCGATACCCTTACTACACGTGGATGATATTCTCGATTTCCTACAAAATCATAACGACTGCTTCTTCATATCGTTGCCATGTTTTCGAAGACATAATATTGTAAGAATAATTAGATAACTACGAACCATTTTTTTTTTTATCCATTCCTTTTACTACTTTTAATAATAACAAATACCGTACCGCGCCGTAATACCGTAATAGTAATTGGCTGAAACATTAGTTAATTTATTTGTTTTTCGTACTATGGTTATTATTTTCTCACAGTAGGTGTAAAAAGTAGAGTATCCTCCTCTGGGCTAAAGGTGTCTTTGCCTTGGGCTAGCTTGAATCCCTCGCTGTATTCAGGATTCTTCAGAAATCCCGAATCCTTCATTGCGCTCGAGATTCAATATGACGCCCGTGACATAAGACACAACTTTAGCCCCTCGGTGCATAATCTACTATTTTGTAATGTCATTTTATTTCTTGTTTAAAGGTAATCTAGAATGACCTACTTATACCTTATTTCTTTTTGTAATATCATTTTATTTCTTGTATGTAATCCAGAATTACCTACTTATGCCTTGTTACCACATCAACAAATTGTGTTTTAACTTTAAGATATCGCAACTCCGGCCCAAGATACAGGCGCAGCCTAGTTTGGGTACCTCTGTTTTTTCTTTACTATATTAAAATATAACTTGTTACTATTACTAATAGCGCTAAGTTAGAATAAGAAAATTATTGTAACAATGGCTTAATAAATGTATTCTTATTCTTATCTAAAAAACAATAGCCACTTCAAAAATGTTAGCACCTTGGTGACCTCGGATTAGCTAAACTTTCCATACTTATTTGTTTATGACGGCACGGTTGGCGCAGTGGTTGAGTGAGCGACTGCTGCGCTGCGTGTCGCGGGTTCGATCCCCGCACGGAACAAATATTTGTACAGCCTACAGATAGTTGTTCCGGGTCTGGCTGTTTGTGAATGTGAGTTTGTAAACGCATGTTTGTTAACGCACCCACGATACAGGAGAAATTCCTAGTGTGGGGCAACGTTTTTAAAAAAGAAGAAGAAGGTAGAAGAAGAAATAGAAGTAGAAATTACTAATTTTGAAGAGTTAGTTGAAAAGTCTACGAACTTTTAGCTAACCACTCTAGACAAGTTACCTGTCGTTATATTATTTTATTATTGGGTTTTTAGATGTTAGAAACTTAATCGACTTAGGAAGACAATTTTAAGAACAAAATCAACTAAGGCTCCAAGAGCAAACGAAGCGTCACTACTATACTTAAATGCGGTAGCAAAGCTTAGCTTTATCAGTTTTTTTATTTATTTTAAATTGTCCGATGCGTCAAATCTTAAAATACGCCACTGCCTATTGATACTACTCAGTCAAGCTTCACAACTGCACTTACCTCTTCGGTATAAATCAGCAGCTGTTTCCTTGCCCATCCCGCTGTTGCTACCTGTCACTATGATAGTGAACCCCTCCAGTCTTCTCGTGCTTTTACACCAGCCACTAAAGTAATCCATTATAATCCTTGTCGTATTTCTTTAAGTTAACACTTTTAATTATTTCTTCACACTATGTCAATTAGCTGACGATCACATTACTTTGTTGTTCATACTGATTAAAAGACTGGTTTGTTGTATAAAGGTCTCATGCCTTTATATAAGGTAGGTAGCTCATTAACGGCCTGTTTACGTGAAGTGATTTGATGACAATGTGGCGCACGAACAATCATGGACACGCAAAGAACTCGATATGTAGATAAATTGGATTTTAGAACATGTCTAGGTATTGCCAAAAAGGTTTCTTTAGCGAAACGCCACAAGGCTACAATATCTTCTGAGATGTTTTGCCTATTTAAGTCGCTTTGGTTCAAGCCGAAGCGAAGCCGTACGATGTGATAAAAATTATCGTTGCTGAACAGCCCATTTTTAGGGTTCCGTACACGAAGGGTCGAACGGAACTCGAAAACTGTCTATAAGGTGACTGGCAGTAAGATGAAAAACGGGGAAGATGAAAAATATACAATAATGCCGAATATCAAGGTTCTTTGAATCGTGGTGCACTATTCTGTCGCGCACCGCCCCGCAGTCTGCGTCAGTCGCTAAGTGAAAGCGCGCTTGTGTTTTTTGACATTTTTCCGGACACATTTCCCGCGTTAAATTGAGTTTTTTAATCTTACCCCACTTGCTGTATCTCGTTACACAGGTAAGTAACAAACATTTTGTTTAGATATTCATAATGAGATTTGAAATGTAATATGCTCTATAATGTGGTGATTAGTATATTTCACGTATTTTAAGATTTATTGTGTCTTTCAAACTTACCCCTCCAAATTTAAAGAATTTTTCCAATCGGACCAGTAATTTCGGAGCCAAATTGCAAACAAATAATCAAATCTTTCCTCTTTATAATATTAGTTTAGAAAAATAATTATAATGTACGCTACGTGGTACTAAATGAAAACGGTTGTTTTATTTATCGACCCGAGTAAGATTTAACAGTCATGAGCAAGATTATTTAATTTTTTTAATATCTTATCATAACATGTTGAGAAGCCCTGACTGCCAGCCGTTACAACGGGGTAAGATCAAAATATTTTATTTGAAAAAATATTTTTTCTTGCATTTAAAACGCGATTTTTGAATGTAACTGAATTTCAAGCTATTTAGGTTATTGGAGCAGGAGGTTTATTGATCACCGCACATCACAGCATAATGACCATGAATACGATTTTAATCACTATTTCAATCTTACCCCTTGGGCATTTCATCTTTCCCCTACATTTTTTTTCTTAAGACCAATTTTATTAACGTTTTATTCATAGAATATTGTTTCAAAGAGATTTCTGTAAACATTATAAAAACAAGTTGACTATACTTTTTTACCCAAAACATCATTTTATGCATTTGACTTGAATCCCTTTGTTTCACAACAATTTCAAATCAACACTGTTTATCTCATCAAAAAACCTATTCCGACTTACCCCCACTCACCTTAATCGCACTGCTATTAAGTTCAGTATGCAGTGTATTTCACACTCGCTGGGTTGATAATTTGTATCTACTAGTGATTTATTTTCAAAGATAACTATCAACTCTTAGTTTAGTTATATTCGTTATTGTTTTTTTAAATCTCAGTTTAAAAAGGCCCTTGTCCTAGAATTTAAATTGTGTTTATAAATAGAAGATCAATGTAGCTTGTTTCACACGCTCCAAGGTTTTCTACTCTTCGATTATACGCGACGATAAGTTTTTGTAAGTAGCCACGCGTGCGGCACGGCGCGCACTAATATCACAAACACTCTGTATTACAGCGAATAATGTGCATATGAAAAATGGTTTAAACACGTGTTTTTCTCCCTTAAATTAAAATGAATCTGACTCCTTAACGAACAGAACGAACCACATCACACACACTCTGCCTCAAACAAATCATTATAAGATACACTCACAGACAATCTCACTACTCTTACTTACTTTAAAAATTAGAGATACGAAATTCGCTTTTTAAAACGTAAAATGTACTCCTCACTTGTTACGGTTTTAGAAGCGAATCTCTCATCAACCATTGACTTAAGAATTTTGGGAGCCTCGACGATATCATCTTTTAAGAGCTGTTGCTCTTAAAAGATGATAACGTCGCCACCCCACACAGTTATACAGGGTGAAAGGGATACCAAAGCTAAAACGGTTAGGTACAGCGTATTCAGTACATCATTTACGAACGATCACAGGCTGCCTCAAACCAACCCGTCATCGCACTATACCCCATAGCGGGGCATAGCACCTGCACATGTCCGAAGAGAAGACGCAAGCGCAGTGCAGAAACACATACAAGCAAGAGTCGGACATCAGACACCCACTTTTAGGCGCACAACTGCCAAAGCAACGGCTAAAAAGTAGGCAGGTTTTTAAAAACAACAGCGGCCCTTTCGGGAACCTTGCCCGACGCCCGAAGTAGGCTGTGGGAAAATAGCTGGCTCTTTTCCACTCACTACTTACCACCAAGTGGATATCTTCCTGCAGGTCACCTTCTGTGACCCACCTGGAAGTCATTGAACTGTCTCCGAACTTAAGTAATAATATACATTTAAGTAAAATGTGATAAAAAATGGAGTAAAATGTTATCCTATGGTTTATTAATTAATTGTATTAGTGTCGGCCCCACGGTGCGTGGACCTATGCAGACATACGTACATCCATTACATACATATATCTGAGGCCCGCCTCGCTTCGCTCGTTCTTGCGTTGTCTTGTAACTTTTAACTTGTCTAGAAACTTTAAAATTTAACTCATCTCAGGGGCAGGGCCATAGGCAGTAGGATTGGGAGTAAGTTAACCTCCCTCCCCCGAAATCTTGGACAACTACAAATCTCTCGGAAATCTGTGTGAAGCGGAATACCAAATTTTTCTAGCTCACTTCGCTCGGCAATACATGCTTTGTGCCTATGCCTATGATTTCTCAATTCTGGAAAAGTTGACAGAGTTCCTCCCACTCTCATTTCTGTAAAAAAAAAAAACAAAAAGAACCTAAGTTATCCATGAGAGGTGTTAAATTTTTCATGCTCTGCTGTATTTTTCAAATCTGCATTGGTAAGTTGAAAGCGTACCTCATTCCCACCCGATGTAGTGCTAAAATGTTCGACCTCATTAGCTGGGACTGAGCATGACTCTCGCATCCTACAGTCTCCTAATTATTCTGAAACATTTATGCGTAATTATTTCGACAACTGTATGAATGGTTAAAATAAAATCTAAACGTGTCCAAGGACTACAAAATTTTTCTAACTCGTTTCGCTCGCTCACGTATTCTGAAGTATATTTTATTTATTCATTCTGAAACTGTTATAAATAAGTCGAAAAAGTAAATCAAATAAAGAAAATCCAATATTTCTGAGGAAAAAAATTTCGATGCTTGTTTTCCAGATTTTTTCGCCAAAGTTGGCAAGATGATTTATATTATAATTTCAATAACGCCTGTTATTAAAATTATAATTAAAAATTATATAGACAAAGTCTTACAAATCGAAGCTGCTAAAATTTTTGAGCTTGCTACACTCGCTCCTGAATTCTGAAAGCTGTTGATTATTCTGAAAATCTAACATATCAGAGGCGGGTGCAAGAAAAATAGAGTTCGCTGCACTCGCTCTTGCATATTATAGGTTGCTTAGGTTCCTTCTTGTAAAATATATAATTAAACTACAACCACTATATTTCTCGATGATTTTTTTATTTCGACGTCACTTTGCTGATTTTTAGGCCGTGACCACAACCTGTGTGGCTGCACCCGACAGTTCACGGATCTGAGATCACATGAATTATATTAATATTTTTTGGGATACCAGGTGATGCCCTCACACCGAATACATTTTAAACATACATAAACTCACGCCTCACGCCATTGGGGTAGGCAGAAGCTGCAAAACCTCACCTGCTACGATCCTTACATACTCCTTTTGCATCGTCCATGTAACATATCTTTTATAATCAAACAATGCTATCACTAAAGGCTGTATGTGTGTTAATACCACCAATTTGTCGTATAGGTATATTAGTTTGTTTTAAAATCGATGCACCTGCTGATCTTAGTTTCTTTACGACATTCGCGGGCGCGTTGATTCTACGACCTTCGACAAATGTTTGCTCAATGCAGTAAGTGCAAGATTATAACAACTCAATTCATCTCATTCATCAAAATAATACAAAAAATAAAGCATTAACAATATAATTCAATGTGTAAAGATTTAAACATTTTATAAAAAAAAAACAGATTTCAATTGCATTTAATAAATAACAGTGTAGATTTTTTAGTCTTAGATGAAAATAGGTAAATAGCACAGAACATGGAGACGCCTCGGCGGCACTATCCGCTCCATACAAACCAAGCGTCACCGTTTACTTGCACCCATTGAGAAATACCTATGGAGACGGCATTTTCTACTAGAAAAGAATCGTTATACAGATATCTATACTATCGACACACACTTGTGAAAAACCTTTGATGAGTCTTGTGTGAAAGGGTCGTAATCGCGCAGGTTCAGCATGTCTATGGTCACGTTCCACAGTTTCTCCGCCTCGCTCTCACTCCGGCATTGTCTCGAAGCTCTCTTTTTTGCACAGTCGCTGGAAAAAGACAATACAATAGATGAGGACAGGCGGTGTAAATTTACTGCAATCTTTGTCAATCATTTTAAAATCATCATTATCATCATCAGCCTATAATGCTTCCACTGCTGGGACACCGGCCTCCTTTCTATGAGAGGGAGTGGGCTGTAATCCACCACGCGGGTCCAGTGCGGGTTGGTAGATGTCACATGCCTTCGAAGTTGTTCTAGGACATGCCGGTTTCCTCACGATGTTTTCCTTCACCGTTTTGAAAATACGTTTAAGTAATTAATTAGCTTTCAGTATTTTTATCGCATATCTGTATCTCTGTAATTGAAACAGTTTTTGGGTCTCAGTCTGAGTGAACTTGGACTTAATTTAAATTTATAAATTTTATGGCATGAGGCAATTTCGAACAAATGTCAGCCTCTGCAGTTACGAGTAGGTTACGGATCTATAGGTGGCTGTGAGGCTGCCGTACACGCTTTGTCGACCTATCTAAATTCTAGCAAAGGTGAGGTCATCCTGAAGGTTGACATAAAGAATGGAAGGTTGACATAAATAATGCCTTCAAATCAGTAAATAGGGACACCTAGTTGATTGAAACTAAAAAAGAACTAAGTACCAGAAATGTATAGTTATCTTTGGCAATGTTACAGACACCCAGCAAAGTGATCACCCGATTGTTCGACATATAAATTCTAACATTTGGTATCTTGATGATGGAACCTTGGGAAGCGATGATAGATACCGTGATAAATGATCTAAATTTCTTAAAAAAAATAACTTCATCAAAATTAGCCATGACCTAAATCTTTCCAAATGCGAATTACCTATTTGTAGAGGACAGTACCGACAGTCAACTGACTGTTTCCAACGCAATAAACATCAAAATTATTGAGAAAAGCTCTTTTCGTCTCACGATTTTATCGAGGAAAAGATTCAAAATGTTAATGATCTTTCGGAAAGATTGCTCGAAATTAACATGAATTCGGCCATCACCATAATTGGTTACTGTACTGCTTTTTCGACCCTAAATTACACATTTCCTTCGTGCTTCCCTTTATACGACTGCGATAGCGACTGCTGGCTGTGGGTGAGTGGGAGTCGGGTCTTTTTGGCTGCCGTCGTCGAACATTGGCACTTTTTTCGGGCACGATTTGTGTCCGGTTTATGGCAATAGGCCCCCTATAGACTTAAATACAGGTTCTTACCTGGAAACGTGTGGGTGTGAATACATCTGCAAGGACATACAGGTGTGATACTTACCTGTAATAGAGCCCACTCTCATTCTCGCATTTCTCATCGACGGCGCAGTAGATGCTGGTCTGTGCGCCACACCGGGGCGTCTTCCAGCACCAGTTGAGCAGAACGCTCTGGAAACCGCAGGTGACGATTCTCCACGCCGTCTGCGGGAAGTGCCGCCCGATGTTCGTCTTCACAATACCCGGGTGCAGGCTATACGTCGACACACCTGTTATACCGCGCTCCTGAAATTCAGATCAGTGTAGTCATAAAATCACCTCTTTCCTTCTGGCAGTACTTTTAAATAAGCCAAAAGCATAGCTTGTCCTTTTACCTTCTACTCTTCATAACGTTAGGGTTTCTGAACAATTTTTTTTGCGTTATTGGCAAGTTATAGCCACATGCATGTAAGTTCTCTTCTTTTTTGTAAGAGGGTATTGTAAAGTAGGATTGTACCCAATACCTAGCAGTAATAGTCCGGGGAATTTACGCCGAATATTAGGCTAACTTTGCATTAATTAAAAACAGCGATTTTTTTCATTGAATGTGAAGGGTATGGACAGGAGAGTATATTAAGCTGTATCCCGCGAAAAGTTCACCTCCGCGTATATGTTTTTTTTAAGAAAACGTCTAATGTGTATATAACTTGGTGGAAAAAAATATAAACAGGTATGTTTATTTGGAGTATTTGTAGTACAGATTGAGTACTACAAGTAGGTCAGAAAATTAAACATTTTCGTCCACGGAACACTCGTTTTTTTTTAAAAATCTTATAATTTGACTTCGTACTTAAGGCAAAAATATTAACAGGACAAAAATAGTGCTAAAATGATTTATATCACCATGTCTAACTATTATTATGAAAATTAAACAAATTCTGCTCCGGACTTCACAGAAAATCAAGAAAATCAAAAAATCTTAAATACTACTTACGGCAAAAATGTAACAGGATTTAAATTAATTTAATAATGAGAAATATATGAATCCAAACCTTAATCCCCCAAAATTAAACAAATTAGAGTGATAAATAATATTGTCAAAGTAAAAATTAAATTACGATGCACGGTGTCAGCGCTAAGCAGCGTGCGGCGTACGGCGTGTGCTAGTGTGCGTAAACAAGATAAGCGCTGCGTTCATTGTGTGCGTATGACTGTGTTGTTGTTTGAGTCGGTGTTTTATTGAGTTACGCGATTGTACACCTTATTTCTATTACGGAAAGATCAAATTCCTATGAAAGTGCTGCGCCAAATACAAGAATAAAGCTTGCAGACGTATTTTACGTAAACATTAATTGATTTTTTTTCACGATTTGCTTTAAAGTGTTTAATTTTCGTGTAAATAGGTGAGAAATAGCCTTTAGATGAAAGTTAAACTAAATTAAACCCTGTTACCTTTTTGCAACAACCGCTATTGTAAAAAAACTGGTAATAATAACCTCCGGTAGTACAATTTGTTTAATTTTGTTGATAGGAGGTGTAGTATATTAATTTATGTTATTTTATGTAAAAAAACCGCTGTTTATATTTTTGCCTTAAGTACAATCCAAAAATTTCGTAAATGTTTTTTTACCGTAATTTCCGTGGACGAAAATGTTTAATTCTGAAAAAATATATTACTGTCACCAATTCTTTACCTAAAGTAACTTAATCTGTCCTGTTAACATTTTTTCCCATGTTTTTATTCACAAAAACGTGTTTTCATCTTTTTCAGCTTGATCCGGTCTCGGAAAATGTTTAATTTTTTTTTATTATTTGAAGAGCTAAGGTCAAGTACACGATTCAAGAAAAAAATCGCTGTTTACATTTAATGCAGGGTTCAAATCTAAAAGCCCCGGACTATAAAGTTTGTTTTGTAGTAGAAGAAAACTCGCTACCTACTATTGTCATATTAATTACCAATCACTATGCGGTCCGCCACAGGTGTCAAGTCAACCTCTAAGGCTTGACAGTCCGTGCCCGTGCAGAACCACTTTCACGCACTTTGCTCAAGGAAATTAGGCAATCGTCCTCAGTACAGCACAGACTGCTCAGCCAGAAGCATGGTCGGCAAGTAAGCTTGCCAGATGGCAATTGCCAGATACCAGTCGTCTTATATTGGGGTATTGCTCAATAGAAAATCGCCCAAGGTGGCAGCCCATGCCACACCACCACTGCAAATAGGTAAAGTTTCTACTTTTTGGAGCTCGACTCTTCAATAAGGACAGGAAGGCCTAAATAGGCAGAAATCCAAGAGAGTGAAAAAATTAAATGAAGCTTTCAATACATCGCCCATTACCTGAACGCGCCCCAGAAGGTGGTAGCCGTAAGGCTGATCCGGGGGTACCGCACGATCTCCGGCGAGGTGGCGAGCCTCTTGGCCGGATTGCCGCCATGGGATCTGGAGGCGATAGTCCTCGCGTGCCTGCACGAATGGCGCGCGGAGGCACTACGCCGGGGGGAAACTCCGCTGCCGCGGCAAATTGTCGCTCAGCGGACAGACCTCCGGCGCGATCTCATGGCGACATGGAGGGAGCGACTGTCGCAACCCCGTGCAGGGCACGCCACAATAGTGGCGAAAGTCCCCTCTTTGAGGAGTGGCTGGAGAGGCGCCACGGCGACCTCACCTTCCGCCTGACGCAGGTCCTCACCGGACACGGTTGTTTCGGGAGGTTCCTGCACCGAATCGGGCGGGAGGAAACGCCCGGGTGTCACCACTGCGAGGATCGACCGGAGGACACGGTGGAGCACACTGTGGAGCTATGCCCCGCTTGGGCTGAGCACCGCCGTGTCCTCGTAGCGGCGATTGGCGGCGGCGACCTCTCGCGTCCGGCCCTGGTTCAATCCATGGTCCGGAGCGAGAGGGAATGGGAAGCCGTCGCCTCCTTCTGCGAAGCAGTCATGCTAGCGAAGGAGGTGGCGGTACGTGAGAGGGAGAGAACCTCACGTCCCAGCCGCCGCGGGAGACGCCCCGGGCGTCGGGGGGCAACCAGTGGCCCCCGGCCACCGTAGGCGCGGGCCTGTGGACGGTGAGTAATGGGCTAGCTCACCGTCCGTCCGTCATATGACGACAGACCGTGCCGACGGCGCGTTCGTGTTCCACGCGCGCCTCAAGGAGATGTCAGCAAATCGGAAGGGGTCCGAGAGGGCCGATGCCTGCCAGGGCTGCGGGTTGTTCGAAAGAGATACCGTGCCCCTGGAACGCAAAGGGCTAAGAAGGAACATGGATGGGTTTTAGTCAGTCAAGTCTGACACTCCCTTCCGCTCCGCCCAGAGCGGAAGAAGTCATTTGATGATTTCCCATCCGAAAAAAAAAAAAAAAAAAAAAAGAAAGCTTTCAATACATCTTATTATGATATTATCATTTACATACCTTTAGTTTCAGATCCAGAGCCTTGGCAAACAGAATATTGGCTATTTTGCTGTTGGCATAAGCTCGCAGTGGGGTGTACTCAGTATTGTTAAAGTTGATGTCACCTAGATCCAGTTTGTAAACTGAAATACATTTGCAAGTTAGTATAACTAGTATTTGCAACAATAATATTTGCAATAATAATAATATTTTTTGATTTTGATTTTGAATATTTATTAAAGACATTAATAATGCCTGCAGAAATGTATATGCGGCTTGAACAAAATGTGCGCCAGTAGCTTGAGCGACAGTCGTACCTCACTCAAACATATTCTTAAGTTACCTTCGTGAATCAAAGACGCGACGAACACAATCCTCGAAGGGGCATTTTGTATGAGCAGCGGCAGCAGCAGCAGTGTAAGCAGCGCGTGTCCGAGGTGGTTGGAGCCGATGTGCGTCTCGAAGCCGTTGCGCGTGCGGCTCTCGGGACACATCAAGACGCCAGCGTTGCACACCAGCCCGCGCACGCGCCCCCTTCGTGACGTCACGTGCGCACAGAACTCTCTAACGCTGTCTAAGCTGCACAGGTCAAGTTCCTCTATCACTAACTCCCCCGTGCCTACCAGGCCTCGGGCAGATTGCTCAATGTCATCTTTAGCTTCCTTCGCCGTAATGATGTTACGGCATGCCATTATCACGCAGGCGCCTGCGGAACAAAATTATTGCATGCATGCTCTCATGTGGTATCAGGACATTTGCGCAAAAGACACTTCCTCGAACCCTTTTGCGCAAAAGACACCTGCTCGAACCCATTTGCGCAAAAAGACATTTGCGCGCTGGGAATTTTGCAAAGTCAGTTGTTGCTAAGACTAGGAACTGCTTCACTCCAGACAACTTAGCTTTTCTTTATAGCCTTTTATTAACTAGTATTAGATATTACTTATGGGCTAGGGGTGTAATTTAGAGAAGACGATTTAGATTTTAAGAACAAAATTAACTAATGGTTCCAAAATTTGATATGTACTTTGAGATCAAAATGTCCACATGGTCCAAAAAATGGAGCATGTGGGGCATGGGGATCTTGATAAAAATTACCTGATCTTGATAAAAGATTTTTCGCGAGGTTCAAAGTACGAACCGCGCGGATGTGTAAGTTTTTAGTAGTACTCAGAAGTTCATTTTTAGTCTTTAACATGTCAGTGTTCAGTTTTAGAGTGATTTTAATGTACGGTTTAATTTATTACGTAGGTACTTACTAATTCTCTGGCATCAGGCTGGAAAGGATATAACTTTTAAAAATCCTGAACCTCTCGAGGGGGCAGCTAAAAAGTGTTAAAATAAAAAGGCTTCGCTCAGGGTCCGTTTACGCCTTGAATAGGTCGATAATTAAAATTACCTATTGATACCTACCTACTCTATTAAGCTTCACAACTGCACTTACCTCTTCGGTATAAATCGGCAGCTGTCTCCCTGCCTATCCCACTGTTGCTACCTGTCACTATGATAGTGAACGCCTCCAGTCTTCTCTCACTTTTACACCAGCCGCTCAAATAATCCATTATAATCCTTGTCGTATTTCTTTATGTCAGCACTTTTAAATACTTCTTCACACTATGTCAATTAGCTGAAGATCACATTACCTACTTTGCTGTTCTGATTAAATTACTTGTTTGTATAACGCCTTTATATATGGTTGTTTATGTGAAGTAATGTGATGCCAAAAATTGCGCGCGAAATATAATTTATTTAATTTTAATTTTGATTGCGGACATTATATAATGCATAAATTGTTTTATTTGACGAAAATTTATTATATTAATTTTATTTCTATTTCATTTTGTGTACAACTTAGTTATAATAGTATTGTGTGGTGTGTATTTGATTTCATACTAACATTATTTTTAAGTGTATTTACTAACTAAATTATGGATCTTTGTGTCTGAAGCAAATAAATAAATATAATATCACAAAATGCTGGTTAACAAACTACACACCATCGGAATTGCAGCAAACTTATTGCAGTGGTGCAAGTCATACCTTGTTAAACGCACATGCTAAGTTGTGGTCAACGGTTATTCGTCAAACCTGTTTCTGACACCCTCAGGCGTACCCCAAGGCGGGAGCCTTGTAAAAAAATAACGGGCCCAGATGGGAATCTGGGCCCGTTATTTTTCAATGTATTCATAAACGACGTGGTGTCTTGTTTTGTACACTCAAAGATACTTGTGAAGGATATAAGTTAATTGGGTCATTAAAAGAGTTTGTTAGCAACATAAGGCAACCATCAGATCATAAGCAGTGGCGGATTTACCAGCAGGCTGAGTAGGCTGGAGCCTAGGGCGACAGATTTTTGGGGCCCGAATTTTTTTTTTTCTACCTCGTAGAAATCACAAAGATTTCTGCATGGCGGTTTTCTGATGTTTGAACATGATTGAGCTTTGAGTAGATCAAAAATTATCAAAAAAAAAAAAAAAAACCGTGCAATTTCAACGAAGTTGTTCGATTGTAAAAATAATCTAGGACATGAAAATTGTAGACGCATTGGCGGCTAAACCTTTACAGCCTATACCTTGAAAATTTGTAAATCCGCCACTGATCAGAAGCTAAAGGATTACAAAGAAAAAGCCAAAAAATTAAGTACAAATGTGGAAGTAAAATCTAAGAATTCAAGTATAGAAGACATGTAGAAAAAAAATGTGCTTTCAAGACAAAAACATGCAACACATTGATTTAGAAAGCGCACGTAAGGTTATTGACTATTATCCCGATGATGTGGATGAATATTTACACAATGAATGCATGCAATTAAAAACTTATTTGCTTCAGCCGACAGAGTCCTACTCGTCTTGCGAAGACATTTTTACGATTATTTATGAAAAGAAGCTTCTTGACGTATTCCCGAACTGCTTTACAATGTTAAAAAAATATTTAACCTCACAATAACCTTAAACCTTTAATAACAAGCTGTCCTTTTCCAGGATAGCCTATATAGAGAATAAATACAGAACGACGATGTTAAACTCACGCCTTAAACTTTTATCCGTTTTGTCAATAAATTTTGATTTAATTAAGAACCTAGAATGTGAGGAGCAAATTAAAGCATTTGCCAAAGGAAAGTGCAGAAAGGTTGCTTTATAATTTGTCAATTTATTTACAAATTAATGTGAGGGCTATTCCAGGTGACTACAGTGCATTATTGTAACGATGCATCTATAATGTAATATAAATCAAATATTTTACTGTCTCACTTTTTTCTATACTTTGAATAATTAGGTGGGCCCCTAAGTACTATTAGCCCAGGGCCCCCTAAACTCACGGTCCGGCCCTGCTGCCAGGAATCAAACCAGTTGATTTTGAAAAAAAACAGACCCTTTATTACACTATGCGAT
The DNA here is from genome assembly GCA_949152445.1 of Cerastis rubricosa. Taxonomy (NCBI): domain Eukaryota; kingdom Metazoa; phylum Arthropoda; class Insecta; order Lepidoptera; family Noctuidae; genus Cerastis; species Cerastis rubricosa. Next base: position 9,683,215 of record OX424526.1, on the reverse strand, counting down.
AATGTGACTGCTAAGGATCAAATTCTTGGAAGTAATGACATACAGCAAACTCTTTTTGTCATTCACTCAAGGTCAAGTTTGTTAGTCTCACTACACTAAAACTCGAGAACCGCTGGACCGATTTGGCTAATTTTGGTTTTGAAATATTTGTACTAGCCCAAGGATTTTTTTAAATGTAGGTAGAGTGGGTAGGTAGATAGAGTAGGTAAAATTGGATATCCTATTCTATTCTATGGTAGGTAGGAAAAAGTGCATTGCAACGCATGCGGTACAGCTAGAAATATCCATACTAATATTATAAATACGAAAGTCACTCTGTTTGTATGTTTGTTTGTTACCATTTCACGACTAAACGGCTGATCGGATGTTAATGAAATTTGGCAAGAAGATTCAACCTAGGGAAGGACATAGGCTATATATCATCACGCTACGACCAATAGGAGCGGAGCAGCAATGAAAAATATTGCGAAAATGGGAAAATGTGACGCAGATGACGTTGCGCGGGACCGTTAGTATTTATATATATAGCACAAGCGTCTATTTGCTGAGATTAAAAATAAACAATGGACCTTGTCTGTATAATTATCTGTGGGAATTAATGACTAGACAAATAATTGAAAAAAAAACACGAGTGGGAAATACACTGCATACTGAACTTAATATGCAAATAGAGCCAGTTTTCTTCTGGGTTGCAATAGCTCCCACCAACTTGTCGTATATTATATTCATTTGTTTTAGAATCGTTGAAAATGCTGATGTTATCTCAATGCGCGATAGTTCGATAATAAAGCCACTCAAAACAACTCTTAGATCGAAATAATTTAAAATAATAATGCTTTAACAATATCCAAATATATTTCAAGGTGTAAAAATTGTAAACATTTTATAAAAGCGAATAAATCTATAGCAAGATTTCAATTGCACTTATAATTAATAGAGTAGATTTTTGAGTCTTAGATGAAAGAGGTAAATAGCACAGAGCAAGGAGACGCCTCGGCGGCACTTTGTTTTATTTTAGGTATTTTTTCTTCGGTACTTTCCATTCCATTCAAACCAAGCGTGTCACTTTTTACTTACACTGCAAAATTTTTTAAAAAATAAATTATTATACAATGAATTTCATTAAAAACATAAAAAAATCCTATTAACAAAGGTAAATTTTATAAGCAATACCATCACCACCATCATTACAAAAATAGTAAATACTAATATTAAATAAAGTTTCAATACTTATGACATAAATGAATCCAATCACCGATAATTTTACATGATATTATCACATTACATTAAAATTTAGTTTATTCAATCATATTACTTAAAATTGACTACTGTGTTTGCTCAGATAGAGGCAATCCTAAATAGCCGACCCCTATGTCCTCTCAGCCCGTCACCAAATGATTTCCAGACCCTTACCCCAGCTCACTTTTTAATCGGTAGGTCACTAACGTCGCTTCCTACGCCGAGCTTCGTGGACTCCAACATGCACCGCCTCGACCGGTTCCAGCGCCTCGAACAAACAAGGCAACATTTTTGGAATCGATGGGCCTCCGAATATATCTCTGAACTTCAACAGAGGACTAAATGGCAAGTAGAACGCAGGAACCTGCAGCTGGACGATTTGGTGCTGATAAAGGAAGATCAGACACCCCCTCTATGCTGGCGCCTAGGACGAATTAGCAGACTGTTTCCTGGGTCCGATGGAATAACTAGAGTCGCCGATGTCAACACAGCCAAGGGTACAATTCGTCGAGCACTAAACCGCCTCTGTCTACTTCCAACTACAGATGAGTGATTGTGTTGAAAGCTGGACCTAGAGCTTTCAACGCCGGGAGGATGTCTACGCCACTGCTTGACCAATCATCGACGGTCAAAATCACGCCATATCTGCGTCGCGCCGCTTGACCAATGACCGCTCGCGAATATGGCATCATCTCCAACAGCCAATCAGCGACGCCGCAACTCACGCGACATCGTAGCCCTCAAGCGGGGCACACAGAACCAATAGCTTACCGTCCAACACCACATCAGCATCGTTCCAAAAATCAGTAATATTCAACCCAATTTTCTACTTTCCCACTGTTAATATTATAACTAGTTTCAATATAAATCTAACCACTATATTAAAGCGTTAGAATTCAAACCCAAAGTTTTTCTTTTGTTCCATCGCGAACAATCGGACTTTATTTATACATAGTCCTCAATAAAATGAATGACAATCAATATGAAGCACAATTTGCGAAATGCATTGGATGCATAAAAAACTTGGTTTAGAGCACTGGATAATGGCCGCCATAGACGTTCAAGTAATTTGATAGTAATATAGTAATTTTATTAGGCTAGTTCAAACAGTTTGGTCAAATTGGCATGACTGTCTGTGGTAAAATTTGATCAAATTTAATGAGAAATCAAATGGAAGGAAGAAATATGAATTTTTGTATTTTTAACCGACTTCTAAAAAAGGAGGAGGTTCTCAATTTGGATGTTTGTATTTTTTTTAATGTTTGTTCGCGCATAACTCCGTCGCTAGCCAACCGATTTGAAAGTTTCTTTTTTTATTTGACCAAACAGTTTGTTCTAACTGTTTGATTAAAATTTGAGAGTGTGTGTTGCGAGCGCTCAGTTGTTGCTACGGAAGTGTTCCCTTGCGGACGTGTTGTATTGCAATATGTCGAACGATGTACTAGAAGCATTCATATAAATATATCGAAATGAAACCTGTTTTTGTGGGCCTTCAAAGCAAACACTAAACCAACAATTGCTAAAGCATCATCTGTAGATATTTTAAAGAAGAACTACCACTCTTCGCCCGCTTCGATACTGAACTGACACCGCTTCAAGTCTGCCGGATGGTGTGTGGTCGCTTAAAGTCTCACCTGTATTGGACGGATTCTTTTTAGTAATTTAAGTTCAGCACACACTTATAAGAACGGCACGGGATTTGCTACGCCCTTATTTTTACTAGCAATGCTGTTACAATGCTTTTAATATAAATGCTTAATGTGCGTTGCGTATTGGTCTGTCAAAGAAAGAAACCCGAAAGGCTGTTTTCTTCTTCAATTCTTGTCAGAGTTTCAGACGTCACTGAATCATTTACTGCTTTCTCTTTCATGTCATTCCTCTCACAATGCACGTATCGTTTCCGTGGTCTTCCTCTCCCTCTCCGTCCAACAACATTCATGTTCACTTTTTTAGTCATTTTGTGACTTTTTCATATAGAATTGTTGAAATAGAATCAATGATTGATGGCCAAGGGCGGCATAAAAACTCTCGACACGCACTAACCACACGATAAAGAAGGAACACATCGAAGAAGAATGATTGATACAAATTACCTTAGAATAATTATTCTAAGTCTATTACCTTCAGCTTCGCTGCTAATTCTCAGGAGAACAGAACGTTAGCAAGCTTGCTTTGCGAGTAGGCCTCTGCTGCATTATAAGGTCGCTTCTTGTAGTTCAAGTCGTCGAAATTGATGCCATACCCTGAAATAGATACGTGAAGATTTAATATAAGACAGTTGTTTTTTTTTATTGTGACGGAATTATTTGAGAGATATCTTTGGGGCGCAGAAATTGATCGCAAAACTTTAAACGGGTTGGTTGTAAGAGTGATCCCTCTAATTATAGGCCTATATCTGTGCTTCCAGCACTGAGTAAAATCTATGAAAAAATCATGCTGGACCAGAAGTTGTCTCACTTCAACTCTAATAGGATACTGCATAGTCAGCAGTTTGGCTTCACGAAGGGTAGGTCGACAACGGACGCGGGAGTAAAACTCATCAGTCACATTTTGGAGTCCTGGGAGAAGTCCCAGAATGCTATTGGCATCTTCTGTGATCTCTCAAAAGCGTTCGACTGCGTCGACCATTGATCTTGTTCTCTCTTATTTATCAAACAGGCTGCAAAAAGTAAATGTAAATGGGGCGACGTCCTGCGGGTCTATAGTCAAGATGGGCGTGCCCCAAGGTTCAATTCTCGGCCCTTTCCTGTTTCTTGTTTATATTAATGATCTCCCCATGATGGCCAAATTTTCGGATATAATTCTATTTGCTGATGACACTTCGCTAATCTTTAAAATTGATAGAAAAGATACGGACGTCTTACATGTTAACGAAAGCTTAACTATTCTCTCGAAATGGTTCGCAGCCAACAATCTTTTATTGAATACGAATAAAACAAAATGCCTTAAGTTTTCTTTACCAAATGTACCACAACGTGACCTAAATTTAAATGTTGACGGCAAGAAGCTTGATGTTATAGCGGAAACTGTATTCTTGGGGATTACTATCGATTCAAAACTGCAGTGGGGCGCGCACATTAGAACTCTTTCAGGAAGGTTAAGCTCAGCTGCGTATGCAATCAGAAAAATAAGGCAGTTAACTGATATAGCCACAGCTAGGTTAGTATACTACGCTTATTTCCATAGTATTATGTTCTATGGCATTCTGCTGTGGGGATCGGCAGCAGACGTTGATTCAATTTTCATACTGCAAAAGAGGGCAGTCCGCGCTATCTACAAAATGGGTCCTCGTGAATCCCTCAGAGAAAAATTTAAAGAAATCGATATACTGACTCTGCCATCACTTTATATTTTAGAATGTATTTTATATGTCCGCAAAAACCGAGGACTTTTCAAAATTAGAAGCGACTTCCATAATATAAATACACGCAGTAAACACGAAATTGTAATACCCAAATTCAGATTAACCAAAACTAGCAAGTCTTTACTTATAAACAGTATACGCTTTTATAATAAGTTGCCGAAGTCAGTTACAGAACTGACCGATGGAAAGTTTAAAAATTATATTAAACGTGTCCTAATTAAAAAAGCATATTACAAAATTAAGGACTACGATGAAGATAGAGAAGTTTGGCCTTAGCTCCTTCGTACCTACATGCGGCTTCCCTGGTAGCTCATAAATGGCACAAATGTGTGGATGTCTCTAACTATTCTCAATCTTATTTTTTTTCCTTTCTTTTTAATCAGATTTTTTACAATAGTTTTTAAATCATTACACCTTTTGTTTAGAATAGTTACAGCACGGATGACAACATTTGTGTCACTTATTTGATCTAGTCTTTTTGTGATATTTTCTATTTATTTTTTGTTGTTGTATAGACTCTTTTTCTTATTTACCGATTGTTTGTAAATGTGTGGACATTGTGGGCCTTATAGATTCCTAGATCCTTGGTAACTTTATATTTCCGCAGACGCGGTGTCACCGACGTCCTCCATCGCTGCCATCTCGATGCGTACTGACGCGATCAATATTGATGCGACACACTATACGCAGGATAATTATCACGATCCAAGATCTGGGATCAGATCACAAGGATTTCTAGAAATCCAGCGATAAATATGGTGATCCGTCAATACACTACCCTACACTTCAATAAATATCACAATCCGACATTTTATATTGACGGATCACAATATGGATCTTCCGTGTAGCGTTCGCCTATGGCTTTCTAAATTCTGCAAAAGTTGACAGAATTCCTGTCACTATCATTTCTGTAAAAATAAACAAGAAGAACGTACCTAAGTTATCCAAGAGAGGTGCTTCTTTTAACCCTGTATAGGTACATACACATTATACGTACACATATAATACACCCTGTACTTTTCAATTCTGCATAGGTAAGTTGAAAGAGTTCCTCGTATTCTCATTCCTACCTTCAAATTACAATTTAAATAATATAAACAAAGTCTTACAAGTCAGAGCAGCTACAATTTTTGAGCTTGCTACACTCGCTCGATTATACTGAAAATGTAACATATCAGAGGCGGGTGCAAGAAAAATAGAATTCGCTGCACTCGCTCTTGCACATTATTGGTTCCTCCTTCTTGTAAAATTTATCATTAAACTACAATCACATTTATTTTTTGTTTCGACGTCACTTTGCTGACTTTAGGTCCGTGACCACAATCTATTTTGAGGGCTGGATGAGTTTGGCTGCAACCGACAGTTCATGGATCTGTGTTAAACCTGAGATCACAAGAATTATGATATTTTTTGCGATACCAGGTGATGCCCTCACACCGAATACATTTTAAACATACATAAACTCACGCCATCGGGGTAGGCAGAAACTACATATATCGCAAAACGGATTATTCCAGAAATCCCCACCGACAAATCCCCACCAGTGGGGATCGTTAATTTTTTTTCCAGAAATCCCCACTAGTTATATAAAGTCAGCCTAGTGGGGATTTTTGGAAATATAAGTAACAATCCCCACCAAGTATTACCCCACCTGCTACAATCCTTACATACTCTTTTTGCATCGTCCATGTAACATATCTTTTATAATCAAACAATGCTATCACTAAAGGCTGTGTGCCCGGCAATGCAACCCGGCAGGAGTATCCCCTACTCCTGCTGGGTTGCAATAGCACACACCAACTTGTCGTATATTCGTTTGTTTTAAAATCGATCGACCTGCCGATCTTAGTTTCTTTGCTATGTCCGAGGGCACGTTGATTCTACGACCGTCGACAACTGTTAGCTCAATGCAATAAGTGCAAGATTATAAAAACTCATACAATATATCTCATCATCATCATTCATCATTATTTCAGCCCAAAAGACGTCCACTGCTGGACATAGGCCTCCCCCAAGTGTCGCAACATTGACATTTTGGGGGGTTTTGCCATAATCGCCACGCTTGGCAGGCGGGTTGGCGATCGCAGTACGGTTGTTACAATAGCACAGAAACGCTGCTGCCCATTCTCTGGCAAATCCCTTAGTCACCTCTTACGACACCCACGGGAAGATAAGGGATGGTGCTATTCCTTACGTCCGACACCACACAGAGCTAATATATCTCATACATCAAAATAATACAAAAAAAATAAAGCATTTACAATACATATATTTCAAAGTGTGATTTAAACATTTTATAAAAATTCGAAACCAGATTTCAATTGCATTTAATAAATAACACAGTTTTTTAGTCTTAGATGAAAACAGGTAAATAGCACAGAACATGGAGACGCCTCGGCGGCACTATCCGTTCCATACAAACCAAGCGTCACCGTTTACTTGCACCCATTGGGAAATACCTATGGAGACGGCATTTTCTACTAGAAAAGAATCGTTAGGTATACAGATATCTATACTATCGACACACACTTGTGAAAAACCTTTGATGAGTCTTGTGTGAAAGGGTCGTAGTCGCGCAGGTTCAGCATGTCTATGGTCACGTTCCACAGTTTCTCCGCCTCGCTCTCACTCCGGCATTGTCTCGAAGCTCTCTTTTTTGCGCAGTCGCTGGAAAAAGACAATACAATAAATGAGGACAGGCAATGTAAATTTACTGCAATCTTTGTCAATCATTTGAAAATCATCATTATCATCATCAGCCTGTAATGTTCCCACTGCTGGGACACAGGCCTCCTCTCTATGAGAGGGAGTGGGCTGTAATCCACCACGCGGGCCCAGTTTCCTCCTCCTAGGACATGCCGGTTTCCTCACGATGTTTTCCTTCACCGGTTTTGAAAATGCATTAAAGTAATTACTTAGCTTTCAGTATTTTTATCACATGGGCCTTACTATGACCTCTTAAAACAGTCTTATTTTAACCTTACTTTGCGTTTTCGTACCATCACGTCCTTAAAACAAGCTTGTTATATTAATGCTAGAATTAGCAATTTTGATGACGTCACCTCAAATAGTTCATTCACTACGTGCCTTTTGACAACCAGAGAGAATGCTTTTCTAGGGATGGGACTTATTTACGCAACCAGGTTTTGAAACCAGGGCTTTGCTTCCAACCAGGGCGCCCTGGTATGAGTGTGAAATACTTGCAAGTATGAAAATTTTAGCAAGGCGCGGCAGCGCGGGTCTCGCGGCGCGGGTGCGGGAGTAGGGCTCGCGGCGCGGGCGTCACAAGGTTTTGCGCCGCGGGACTCAGGTCGCGGTCGGCTAGCGGCATGGGTAGCGCAGTCATTTTGTAGACTGGTTCGCGCCATTCTTCCACACTTTTATAGAAATAAGACACATAATAGCGTGAACAGTATAGTATTACTAAGTTACGTTTAAAGTCAAGTAAATATTTCTTTTCCGTTTTTTTTTTGTCAGTTGACGTTGAACTGACCCTGACGTAATTCATTTTTTTTGTGTGTTTATGAGTTATGAATTGTAAATATTTATTTCGTGGATTTATAGAAAGACGATATTTTAATTGTAAATTGTAAATATGTAATAAATAGCGAGGAAAAACTTTGAATAATAATATAGTCGCCATTCTATAAAAATGCCTAAGCAGACAGTCTAAATATATTCTAGCACGGTAGGAACTAGATCCAGCTCTACCAAACACTTTCAAGTATTTTAAACCCTGTTTTTTTTGTACACTCGTACTTGGAAGCCCTGGTATTGAATGTGGCAAGTACATCTCATGCCTAGTTTTTACGTCAAATTGCACGAATGTTTGACAGTTTAAAATAGTTGATCCGAGACGACTTATGTATTATTGTTGTACAAATTATACTTAAAAAATGTATTGTCGTGATATATATTGCATTAAAAACGTATTTATTTACGTGTGAGGGTTGTACTACACACCTTTGCACAATCCTTCGAGTGGTACAGGCGTGATGTTATGGTGTGGTAAACTAGTCGATTGGATAGTATTTCTAGCAATATCAGTGCATCATTATCATTATGATATCAGCCAAAAACCTACTGCTGCTGGACGTGGGCATGTCCCATGCATCGCTACATTGACCGATCTTGTGAATCTCGCATTCAGGGAATTCCCGCCACGTTTGCCAGGTCGCGGTTTTCGGAAGTGAACACAGATGGCAAAGGTACGCGAAAGTCGCGTCACTTGAGGCTTGTATAATGAATGTAGTCATTTCAAATAAGACGAAATGTACCTACGCAATGGATGGATATTCAAAGTTAGAGCACAAAGCAGCTCATCAGGCAGGACTATGCCAAATTGTGTGTAATAAACTGATACCTAATAAAAGTTTGTATCTACGTCCTAAACAATGTTGTGGAAATTGTACTGTTGCTATAACTTGTATTGCTTGAGTATCAATAAACCTTTACCATTATACCTGTGTTTGTTTGCATGCTTGTACATAACGGTGCTGAGTACTATGATGATATATATGTTATGATGATAACTAATTAAACCACTAGCATCCACAAGAATAATGACGTGTGTCTGTATTACAACATAAAGAAGTCATGTGTTGTTGCTATAGATTATAACCAGTGTTATAATCTATAGCAACAACACATGACTTCTGATAATCAATATAGTTTTACCATTTAGGGCATCCACTCCACTAAAACTCGTTTGAACATCCTCAAGTCATCTACGAACTCTTACGCACAGTCATCCATTCTACTAGTCTGACAAATGCCTAGATCCAAAGATTAAATAAAACGAATAAAGCTACGATTAGTTTATAATCAGAATTCTGTATCATAAAATCACTACATATTGTAAAACAAAGTCGCTTCCCGCTGTCTGTCTTACTTAGCAAACGCTGGCTGAACACTACGAGATAGATCAAAATAATGTACTACAATATTGTTCACCTTAAAAAGGTCTACGAAAAAGGTCGCGATGGTATATGTCTTAGAGATATCCCACACTAAACATTTTTTATCCTTTAATTTTTACGAGAAATAATGGCTTAGGTATTTACGAAGCGATTTTAAGCAATACAACATTAATCCTTATCCAATGAAGTACCTTAAATACATTGTGCATTTAATATAGATCAATATGGCCCTTTACAGCATTGCACCCGTGCGAAGCCGCGGCGGGACGCCAGTTTAAAATATAGATTAATGGCTCAAAGACCAGTCCATAATCAATTTTCCTGGAATTATTTCAACAAGCTCATTCTTCCTCCATAGTGTGGTTTCTAAGACGCATCGATGCAGCTTCAATGGTTCTACATTGGCTGTTTTTTCCCTCTTAAGGGAACATAAACGTTCGTAGGTCCACGTTCACGTTAAGGTTTTTATTCCAAGCCAACTTCGCAAGTAAGTAAGGCTAACACCAATACGGAGTTCGACATACGATTCGGATCGCCTTTTTGTGAAAGAGACAACGCTATGCAGTTTATATTGCTAGTGTCTTCCATGGGCCAAACCATCTTTTTGCAGGAACGTTTTGTTTCAATATTACTTTCGATTCATACCATGACCTCAACAAAACAATCTTGTTTTACTCCTGCTAAAGAATGAACGATTTATAAGATTTGTCTATTCCCTGCAATCACATGGAAGAAACAACTAGCAATATAAACTGCATAGCGCTATCTCTTTCACAAATAAGCGGTCCGAATCGTATGTCGAAGTACTGAAGTCGATGGTCGTGAAGCCAAAAATAACTTTAATTAACATTAAAAATATTATTTCGCATTAATATTTTATGTTTATGATAAACATTTAATAAAAAACATAAAACCTATAAAAATCTTTGAAGATTTTTCTTTAGAAAGTACGAAAATGTTTCAAATTAAGTTGTGGCCTTAATTATAACATGAGCGGAATCGGAACAGAGATTTTAAAACTGGCTGGTATTATTATATTTTTTCTTTAAATAGTGACATCCATGTCAGTTCATTATGTCATTTATACTTGTCAGTGGGTATCAACAAAAATCTAATAAAATATCTGCTTTTAAATCTAAAATTAATTATTAGTGTTTACTTGTGTTCTGTGATTGTAAAACTAAGAACATTTTTTCGAAACTTTGCTTCTGTTCTGTTATAATGTTGGACTTTAATATGCTACTACCTACCGCGCCATAAGAAGATGCGGTATTTTCCAAAATTTGTATTCGTGTTAGCCTTACTTGCTTGCAAAGTTGGCTTGGAATAAAAACCTTAACGTGAACGTGGAATACTACGAACATTGAGATTTTTCCTTTGAGAGGGAAAGACCAACCAATGTAGAATCATTGAAGCTGCATCGATGCTTCTTAGAAACCACACCATGGAGGAAGCATGAGCTCGTTGAAATAATTCCAGGAAAATCGATTGTGGACTGATCTTCGAGTCATTAATCTATATTTTAAATTGTATAATAAAGAATTCTGATTATAAACTAATTGTAGCTTTATTGGTTTTATTTAATCCTTGGATCTAGGCATTTGTCGGACTAGTAGAATGGATGACTGTGCGTAAGAGTTTGTAGATGACTTAGTCCGGGGAATTTACGCCGAATATTAGGCTAACTTTGCATTAATTAAAAACAGCGATTTTTTTCATTGAATATGTAGGGTATGGACAGGAGAGTATATTAAGCTATATCCCGCGAAAAGTTCACCTCCGCGTATATGTTTTTTTTAAGAAAACGTCTAATATGTATATAACTTGGTGGAAAAAAATATAAACAGGTATGTTTATTTGGAGTATTTGTAGAACAGATTGAGTACTACAAGTAGGTCAGAAAATTAAACATTTTCGTCCACGGAACACTCGTTTTTTAAAAAAATCTTATATTTTGACTTCGTACTTAAGGCAAAAATATTAACAGGACAAAAATAGTGCTAAAATGATTCATATCACCATGTCTAACTATTATTATGAAAATTAAACAAATTCTGCTCCGGACTTCACAGAAAATCAAGAAAATCAAAAAATCTTAAATACTACTTACGGCAAAAATGTAACAGGATTTAAATTTATTTAATAATGAGAAATATATAAATCCAAACCTTAATCCCCCAAAATTAAACAAATTAGAGCGATAATTAATATTGTCAAAGTAAAAATTAAATTACGATGCACGGTGTCAGCGCTAAGCAGCGTGCGGCGTACGGCGTGTGCTAGTGTGCGTAAACAAGATAAGCGCTGCGTTCATTGTGTGCGTATGACTGTGTTGTTGTTGTTGTTGTTTGAGTCGGTGTTTTATTGAGTTACGCGATTGTACACCTTATTTCTATTACGGAAAGATCAAATTTCTATGAAAGTGCTGCGCCAAATACAAGAATAAAGTTTGCAGACGTATTTTACGTAAACATTAATTGATTTTTTTTTTCACGATTTGCTTTAAAGTGTTTAATTTTCGTGTAAATAGGTTAGAAATAGCCTTTAGATGAAAGTTAAACTAAATTAAACCCTGTTACCATTTTGCCTCAACCGCTATTGTAAAAAAACTGGTAATAATAACTTCCGGTAGTACAATTTGTTTAATTTTGTTTATTGGCGGTGTAATATATTAATTTAAGTTATTTTATGTAAAAAAACCGCTGTTTATATTTTTGCCTTAAGTACAATCCAAAAATTTCGTAAATGTTTTTTTACCGTAATTTCCGTGGACGAAAATGTTTAATTCTGAAAAAATATATTACTGTCACCAATTCTTTACCTAAAGTAACTAAATTTGTCCTGTTACCTTTTTTTCCCATGTTTTTATTCACAAAAACGTGTTTTCGTCTTTTTCAGCTTGATCCGGTCTCGGAAAATGTTTAATTTTTTTTTATTATTTGAAGAGCTAAGGTCAAGTACACGATTCAAGAAAAAAATCGCTGTTTATATTTAATGCAGGGTTCAAATCTAAAAGCCCCGGACTAACTTGAGAATGTTCAAACGAGTTTTAGTGGAGTGGATGCCCTAAATGGTAAAACTATATTGATTATCAGTAACACTGGTTATAATCTATATCAACAACACATGACTTCTTTATGTTGTAATACAGACACACGTCATTATTCTTGTGGATGCTAATGGTTTAATTAGTTATCATCATAACATATATATCATCATAGTATTCAGCACCGTTAAGTACAAGCATGCAAACAAACACAGGTATAATGGTAAAGGTTTATTGATTCTCCAGCAATACAAGTTATAGCAACAGTACAATTTTTACAACATTGTTTAGGACGTAGATACAAACTATTATTAGGTATCAGTTTATCACACACAATTTGGCATAGTCCTGCCTGATGAGCTGCTTTGTGCTCTAACTTTGAATATCCATCCATTGCGTACATTTTGTCGTATTTGAAATGTCTACATCTACACTAATATTATAAAGAGGAAAGATTTGTATTTTTGTATGTAATGAATAAACTCAAAAACTACTACACCGATTTTAAAAATTCTTTCACCATTAGAAAGCTACATTTTTACTGAGTAACATAAGCTATATATTATCACGCTAATAACTTAGGGGGATGAGCAATATTGCATTAAGTCCACATTACTCAACTGTTTGACAACTGACAACTGTCATGACAAGCATTAGAATAAACCGGCTATTTTAAACCATATGTCATCAAAGTAAGTAGCCTGGCGGTTCTATGACCGCCCTGCCAAGCAAAAGGTTTCAAGTTCGTATCCGTAGTCAGTATGCACTTTTTGTAGTAATTTTTTAATGCCAAAACAACGCGAGTTCGATCCCCAACCGGTGTTCACTTTTTGTAACTAGGTATTTTGTTTTATTTTAATGCTTTATGATTTTCAAATCGTTACAAAATAGTTTTTTTTTAACCATTAAAAAAATGGTGATTATAGAACGAGTGGGTCATAAACAAAACGAAATTCAAGACATGATCGTCGGCGATTTTAAAGTATACACATCCGTAGACACTGTGATGGCTAATGACGGTAGTCCTGCAAACCCCGTTGAATTTTTCAACTCCCTGGAGCTAACGGGTGTGCCGTTCTCATAAGAAAGAGCTTAAAGTTGGCGTTTTAGTTCTGCTGATGCGAAACTTTGATGTACCCAGACTTACAAAGTACTCTGTGACCCAGACTCTGCAATGGCACCAGGCTTCGTATCACAAAGCTTGGCAGTAATATTATAAAAGCCACCATTATTATAGGAGTCGCTAAAGGAGAGAGCGTTTTAATTCGACGCATGCCTATTATTCCAAATAACTTGCCATTCCAATTTTAATTAACAGGTAGTCATCATCATCATCTTTTCAGCCCAAAAGACGTCCACTGCTGGACATAGGCCTCCCCAAGTGTCGCCATATTGACATTTTGGGGGGTTTTGCCATAATCATCATCATTCTTACAGTACTGATGACTACATTTGTGTCAATTGTTTAATCAATTGTTCTTATGTTTTATTTTTTTCTTTTGTATAGATTCTTTTTCATTCATATTTTTTATGTGAATGTGTGGACATTATAGGCTTTGTATTTTTTTTTCCCTATTATCTTTTTCTACCTTTTGTGGTAAGCGATGACTTATTGTGGGCCTACGCTGTCCTCTCGTACTTAGATACTAACGCTGTAACATCCAAATATTGTAGAACCCAATGATTTTAAAAGAGTAACCATGGAGTTTCTTGCCGGTTCTTCTCCATAGGAAACGACCAACCCGAACCGTGCCTCTTCTGTCGACGTTTATAAGTGCCCATGTAGGCCTATGTAAAATAAAATATTTTGATTTTGATTTTGAATCGCCATGCTTGGCAGGCGGGCACAGAGAACGCTGCTGCCCATTATCTGACAAGTCCCTTAGTCGCCTCTTACGACACCCACGGGAAGATATGGGATGGTGCTATTCTTTACGTCCATACAGAGCAACAGGTAGTAATTTCCCTTAAAATAAGCTTTTGCAATGACGATCAACAAATGTCAGGGCCATACCTAAAAACTGGCAGGCATTCTTTTAGGCATACTCCATGCTTCTCAGACGGTCAATTATTTGTTGATTGTTCACGTGTTTCATGAAGCCAAAACTTGCATGTTGTGACGGTCATTGTTATGACATTTTTTATTGTATACAAAAATGTATTGGAAAAAAAATAGTGCTAAACAATGCGCCGTATTGTTCACTTTGAAAAAGATATATTCCGGCTTTTAAGCCATATTATATTGCCGCTTCAACGCCTTTTAATTTTGTTTCGGACATCTGCCGCCCGGAATTACACCACCCTAAAGCACGCCCTTTGTAGTCATCACCCACATAATCACATTACGATCAGACCGTCAGTTCTCACACATAACAACAAAACATCACGTCTGTAATTCCCGAAGGTGTACTTAATCGTACATCCACATTTCGCCAGTTATGTTGAATCTCTATGTAATAGGAGGCGAGCCCCATCAACCGGGCCCGACATTAAATCCAGAATTCGTGGCTGCTATTGAGAAAGCTCAGCCGTGCTTGCGACCACTCTTCATTCTTCTTCTTCATGGGGTTTTTGGTTTCCGCACTTAGTCCCTTAAGTGGGCCATTGTGCGTGCATTTTGCGACCACTCTACCAACGAGGCAGTCTCACACATACACCTTAAAATTTCCGCGCGAACGAAGTCGCGGGTATCAGCTAGTTCATTATACAAGCCTCAAGTGACGCGACTTTCGCGTACCTTTGCCATCTGTGTTCACTTCCAAAAACCGTGACCTGGCAAACGTGGCGGGAATTCACTGAATGCGAGATTTACAAGATCGGTCGATGTAGCGATGCATGGGACATGCCGACGTCCAGCAGCAGTAGTTTTTTGGCTGATATCATAATGATAAAGATGCACTGATATTGCTAGAAATACTATCCAATCGACTAGTTTACCACACCATAACATCACGCCTGTACCTCTCGAAGGATTCTGCAAAGGTGTGTAGTACACCCCTCACACGTAAATAAATACGTTTTTAATGCAATATATATCACGACAATACATTTTTTAAGTATAATTTGTACAACAATAATATATAAGTCGTCTCGGAACAACTTTTTTTAACTGTCAAACATTCCTGCAATTTGACGTAAAAACATTCTTGCTGGGTGTCAAAAGACACGTCATGGTACCAATTGAATGAACTATTTGAGGTGACGTCATCAAAATTGCTAATTCTAGCAGGCCTCTGCCTCGAATCTTGCAGTCTGCGGGGCGGCGGCGGCGCGGCGCGGGCGATCTCCGCTTGAGTGCACCGCTTGTTGCCCGTTGCCGCGTCGCTGTTTTCAAGGCCCGCCGGCCGGTCCATTTGATTTTACGCATTAGATCCTGCCGCTCCCGCGCCGGCGCCGCTGCCGCCCGCAAGATTTGAGGCAGAGATGATTTGATTTGAGGTAATGATGCGAAAACGCAAAGTAAGGTTAAAATAAGACTGCTCTAAGAGGTCATAGTAGAGCCCAGCAGATTTTTTTTAAATTACCGATGAAAATTTTCTATAGGGGGGTTCTGAATGATGTACCTACTGAGTACGTCGTAAGCGTTTTCGCGTCGGTGTCCCATACACCCCGTATAGTATACCGAAACGTGGTCTAGCGGTTGAGTGATCGCATTTTCAGTCATTGAAATTGAATTATTTTAAACCAGTAGAAAATCCACTTATCACTAAAATATATCGTCTCTAAAAGGGGTGTCAAAACTACCAGTTTTAGTGGAAAATCCACTAGGTTGGCAGCACTACTTCAACCTAGCAGAGGGGTTTTAAGAAAGAGACAGCGCTATACAGTTTATATTGCTTATTGTGTCTTCCATCAACAATCTTGTTGCAGGGAAAACACAAATCTTATAAATCATTCGTTCTTTTAGCAGGAGTAAAACAAGATTGTTTTGTTGAGCTCATGGTATGAAACAAAGTAATATTAATTTAAGCTTGAAACAAAACGTTCCTGCAACAAGATTGTTTTGTTAACGGTCATGGTAGGCCTCGCTTTGCAATTAAAACAGTTTTTGGGTCACAGTCTGAGTGAACTTGGACTTGAACTTGAATTTTATTGCATGAGGCAGTTTCGAACATATGTCAGCCTCTGCAGTTACGAGTAGGTTACGACTCTAAAGGTGGCTGTGAGGCTGCCGTACACGCTTTGTCGACCTATCTAAATTCTAGCAAAGGTGAGGTTAAGGCTAAATTAACACATTTCCTTCGTGCTTCCCTTTATACGACTGCGATAGCGACTGCTGGCTGCGTGTGAGTGGGAGTCGGGTCTATTTGGCGGCCGTCGTCAAATATTGGCACTTTGTTCGGGCACGATTTGTGTCCGGTTTATGGCAATAGGCCCCCTATAAACTTAAATACAGGTTCTTACCTAGAAACATGTGGGTGTGAACACATCTGCAAGGACATACAGGTGTGATACTTACCTGTAATAGAGCCCACTCTCATTCTCGCAGTTCTCATCGACGACGCAGTAGATGCTGGTCTGTGCGCCACACCGGGGCGTCTTCCAGCACCAGTTGAGCAGAAAGTTCTGGAAACCGCAGGTGACAATTCTCCACGCCGTCCGCGGGAAGTGCCGCCCGATGCTCGTCTTCACAATACCCGGGTGCAGGCTATACGTCGACACGCCTGTTATACCGCGCTCCTGAAATACAGATGAGTGTAGTCACAAAATCACCTCTTTCTTTCTGGCAGTACTTTTAAATAACCCAAAAGCATAGCTTGTCCTTATAACCTTCTATCCTTATACTCTTCATAACGTTAGGGTTACTGAACAGTTTTTTAGGGTTCCGTAGACCGTAGTCAACAAGGAACCCTTATAGTTTCACCATGTCCGTCTGTCTGTCTGTCCGCGGTTTAGCTCAAAAGCTATTGGTACTAGAAAGTTATAATTTGGCATGAGTGTACACTTTAATAACGCCGAAAAAGTGGTAAAATAAAATTTTGAAAAAAAAAAACAATTATTTAGGGTAACCCCCCCTACATGTAAAGTGGGGATGATAATTTTTTTTTCGTCTTTCTATGGTGTGGGATATTGATGGATAGGTCTTTTAAAAATATTAGGGGTTTGGGAAGACCGTTTTTTGATTAAGTTAACCGTTCGTGACTTATCAACCTTTAAAGTACCAATTTTCGTTAGTCAAGTGTCCCCCCCTCTACCAACTAAACGGTTATAGTTAGAAATTCAAATGTCACGGCCGTTGCACATACCTATATATAACGAAGTTTAAAGGAAAACTAACACACTTAAGTGGGCTTTCAAGTTTACGAGTAATAGTCGACCAATTGTATTTGACTCGAAAACTCCATAGAAATGTTGATATTGTTTGTTGTTGTTATTGTTTGAATTGTTTAAATCATGCTGGACCAGATGTTGTCTCACTTCCACTCTAATAGGATACTGCATAGTCAGCAGTTCGGTTTCACGAAAGGTAGGTCGACAACGGACGCGGGTGTTAAACTCATCAGTCACATTCTGGAGTTCTGGGAGAAATCCCAGAATGCTATTGGCATCTTCTGTGATCTCTCAAAAGCGCTCGACTGCGTCGACCACAACACACTAATCTGTATGTAGGATCCGGTCATTAGTACGGACAGAAAATGAATCGGCAAGCGCGCCAAAGGTAGCATCACGCGACTTACCAGTCTACCCACATCTAAGCGCGCTTCTACAGAGTCGTGATGTTTCGAACTCGCTGTGAGGCGGACTGTCTGTGTCTGACCACGGCGGAGTCAAGACGTCCCGAAACTGTTCCCCGATTCATGGTGCCTAGTGTTATTGTGTTGGATTGTAATTTCAATTACTTTGTGAGTAGTAAGTGAGTTCGACAAAAGCAGTGTACCTCGTGTAGTGTGTTTTCATAGCATAGAACCCATGTTCTGCCCACATGATGACCGTGTCTAACGGAATAAATCAAGACAACTGCGACATGTAAATTACACCACTACGGAATTCGTGGACAAGCTGCAGATCTTGTTCTCTCTTATTTATCAAACAAGCTGCCAAAAGTCAATGTAAATGGGGCGACGTCCTGCGGGTCTATAGTCAAGATGGGCGTGCCCCAAGGTTCAATTCTCGGCCCTTTCCTGTTTCTTGTTTATATGAATGATATCCCTTATATGATGGCCAAATTTTCGGATTAATTCTATTTGCTGATGACACTTCAATAATTTTCAATATTGATAAAAAAAGATCCGGACGTCTTACATGTCAACGAAAGCCCTACTATTCTCTCGAAATGGTTCGCAGCCAACAATCTTTTATTGAATACTAGCTGATACCCGCGACTTCGTTCGCGCGGAAATTTTAAGGTGTATGTGTGAGACTGCCTCGTTGGTAGAGTGGTCGCAAAATGCACGCACAATGGCCCACTTAAGGGACTAAGTGCGGAAACCAAAAACCCCATGAAGAAGAAGAATGAAGAGTGGTCGCAAGCACGGCTGAGCTTTCTCAATAGCAGCCACTAATTCTGGATTTAATGTCGGGCCCGGTTGATGGGGCTCGCCTCCTATTACATAGAGATTCAACATAACTGGCGAAATGTGGATGTACGATTAAGTACACCTTCGGGAATTACAGACGTGATGTTTTGTTGTTATGTGTGAGAACTGACGGTCTGATCGTAATGTGATTATGTGGGTGATGACTACAAAGGGCGTGCTTTAGGGTGGTGTAATTCCGGGCGGCAGAGGTCCGAAACAAAATTAAAAGGCGTTGAAGCGGCAATATAATATGGCTTAAAAGCCGGAATATATCTTTTTCAAAGTGAACAATACGGCGCATTGTTTAGCACTATTTTTTTTTCCAATACATTTTTGTATACAATAAAAAATGTCATAACAATGACCGTCACAACATGCAAGTTTTGGCTTCATGAAACACGTGAACAATCAACAAATAATTGACCGTCTGAGAAGCATGGAGTATGCCTAAAAGAATGCCTGCCAGTTTTTAGGTATGGCCCTGACATTTGTTGATCGTCATTGCAAAAGCTTATTTTAAGGGAAATTACTACCTGTTGCTCTGTATGGACGTAAAGAATAGCACCATCCCATATCTTCCCGTGGGTGTCGTAAGAGGCGACTAAGGGACTTGTCAGATAATGGGCAGCAGCGTTCTCTGTGCCCGCCTGCCAAGCATGGCGATTCAAAATCAAAATCAAAATATTTTATTTTACATAGGCCTACATGGGCACTTATAAACGTCGACAGAAGAGGCACGGTTCGGGTTGGTCGTTTCCTATGGAGAAGAACCGGCAAGAAACTCCATGGTTACTCTTTTAAAATCATTGGGTTCTACAATATTTGGATGTTACAGCGTTAGTATCTAAGTACGAGAGGACAGCGTAGGCCCACAATAAGTCATCGCTTACCACAAAAGGTAGAAAAAGATAATAGGGAAAAAAAAATACAAAGCCTATAATGTCCACACATTCACATAAAAAATATGAATGAAAAAGAATCTATACAAAAGAAAAAAATAAAACATAAGAACAATTGATTAAACAATTGACACAAATGTAGTCATCAGTACTGTAAGAATGATGATGATTATGGCAAAACCCCCCAAAATGTCAATATGGCGACACTTGGGGAGGCCTATGTCCAGCAGTGGACGTCTTTTGGGCTGAAAAGATGATGATGATGACTACCTGTTAATTAAAATTGGAATGGCAAGTTATTTGGAATAATAGGCATGCGTCGAATTAAAACGCTCTCTCCTTTAGCGACTCCTATAATAATGGTGGCTTTTATAATATTACTGCCAAGCTTTGTGATACGAAGCCTGGTGCCATTGCAGAGTCTGGGTCACAGAGTACTTTGTAAGTCTGGGTACATCAAAGTTTCGCATCAGCAGAACTAAAACGCCAACTTTAAGCTCTTTCTTATGAGAACGGCACACCCGTTAGCACCCCGTTGAATTTTTCAACTCCCTGGAGGGAGTTGAAAAATTCAACGGGGTTTGCAGGACTACCGTCATTAGCCATCACAGTGTCTACGGATGTGTATACTTTAAAATCGCCGACGATCATGTCTTGAATTTCGTTTTGTTTATGACCCACTCGTTCTATAATCACCATTTTTTTAATGGTTAAAAAAAAAACTATTTTGTAACGATTTGAAAATCATAAAGCATTAAAATAAAACAAAATACCTAGTTACAAAAAGTGAACACCGGTTGGGGATCGAACTCGCGTTGTTTTGGCATTAAAAAATTACTACAAAAAGTGCATACTGACTACGGATACGAACTTGAAACCTTTTGCTTGGCAGGGCGGTCATAGAACCGCCAGGCTACTTACTTTGATGACATATGGTTTAAAATAGCCGGTTTATTCTAATGCTTGTCATGACAGTTGTCAGTTGTCAAACAGTTGAGTAATGTGGACTTAATGCAATATTGCTCATCCCCCTAAGTTATTAGCGTGATAATATATAGCTTATGTTACTCAGTAAAAATGTAGCTTTCTAATGGTGAAAGAATTTTTAAAATCGGTGTAGTAGTTTTTGAGTTTATTCATTACATACAAAAATACAAAAATACAAATCTTTCCTCTTTATAATATTATAGTGTAGATGTAGAAGTGTAGATGTAGATATATATAATATAATAATAATAATATTATGGGCATGCCACCGTCCGGGTGAGTCCATCAGACATATTATTTCTGGTTGTTCTCGTCTGGCTAACGGAGAGTACTTGCATAGACACAACCTTGTTGCCAGGATTATCCACCAGCAACTTGCTTTGAAATACAACCTTGTGGAATCAGAAGTGCCATACTATAAGTATGCGCCCGACCCAGTTCTCGATAATGGTAATATCACGTTGTATTGGGATCGACCTATCGTCACTGACAGGACTATTGTTGCCAATAAGCCTGACATTGTGGTGATAGATCGATTGGAGCGTCGCGCAATGATTGTTGATATAACGGTTCCACATGACGAGAACCTCGTGAAAGCAGAGAAAGATAAGCAATTCAAATATCTAGATCTGGCTCGCGAGGTTGTCGACATGTGGGATGTGAATACAGCAGTCATTGTGCCGATAGTCGTGTCGGCCAATGGCTTAATTGCCAAAAGCCTCGATCAACATCTTAGTAGGCTTTCGCTTGGCAGCTGGATCAAGGGCTTGATTCAGAAAGCAGTACTTCTGGACACGGCACGTATTGTTAGGAGGTTCCTCTCTCAAGAGCCCTGACCACCGGTAGCCCGGACCCTGTTCCCGATGCTGGTGGGCTACTATTTTTTATATTTTTAAATGTTTTTTTATACAATTTTGTAAAAATATTTAAAAATGTAAATTATATGTGATTAAAATGAATAAAGATTAATATTATAAAGAGGAAAGATTTGATTGTTTGTTTGTTTGTTTGCATTGAATAGGCTCCGAAACTACTGGTCCGATTTGAAAAATTCTTTCAGTGTTAGATAGCCCATTAGATTAGATAGCCTAATGGTGAAAGAATTTTTAAAATCGGTGTAGTAGTTTTTGAGTTTATTCATTACATACAAAAATACAAATCTTTCCTCTTTATAATATTAGTGTAGACGACTAAAACAAAATGTCTTCAGTTTTCTTTACCAAATGTACCACAACCTGACCTAAATTTAAATCTTGACGGCAAGAAGCTTGATGTTATAGCGGAAACTGTATTCTTGGGGATTACTATCGATGTAAAACTGCAGTGGGGCGCGCACATTAGAACTCTTTCGGGAAGGTTAAGCTCAGCTGCCTATGCTATAACTGATATAGCCACAGCTAGGTTAGTATACTACGCTTATTTCCATAGTATTATGACCTATGGCATTCTGCTGTGGGGATCGGCAGCAGACGTTGTCTCAATTTTCATACTACAAGAGAGGGCAGTCCGCGTCATCTATAAAATGGGTCCTCGTGAGACCCTCAGACAAAAATTTAAAGAAATCGATATACTGACTCTGCCTTCACTTTATATTTTAGAATGTATTTTATATGTCCGCAAAAACCGAGGACTTTTCAAAATTAGAAGCGATTTCCATAATATAAATACACGCAGTAAACACGAAATTGTAATACCCAAATTCAGATTAACCAAAACTAGCAAGTCTTTTCTTATAAACAGTATACGCTTTTATAATAAGTTGCCGAAGTCAGTTACAGAACTGACCGATGGAAAGTTTAAAATTATATCAAACGTATCCTAATAAAAAAAGCATATTACAAAATTGAGGACTACATTGAAGATAGAGAAGTTTGGCCTTAGCCCCTTCGCACATGCGGCTTCCCTGGTAGCTCTCATAAACGGCACAAATGTGTGGATGTCTCTAACTATTCTCAATCTTATTTTTTTTCTCTTTCTTTTTAATCAGATGTTTTACAATAGTTTTTAAATAATTACACCTTTTGTTTAGAATAGTTACAGCACGGATGATAACATTTTTGTCACTTATTTGATCTAATCTTTTTGTGATATTTTCTATTTACTTTTTGTTGTTGTATAGACTCTTTTTCTTATTTACCGATTGTTTGTAAATGTGTGGACATTGTAGGCCTTATAGATTCCTAGATCCTTGGTAATTTTTTATTTCGTTCTACGTTTTGTAGTAAGCAACGACTTATTGTCGGGCCTACGATGTCCTCCCATACTTTAGCACTAACGCTGTAACAGAAATATTGTAAAACCAAATGATTTTAAAAGAGTAACCATGGAGTTCCTTGCCGGTGCTTCTCCATAGGAAGCGACCAACCCGAAACGAGCACCTTTTTGTCGACGTTTTATAAGTGGCCCTGTTGGCCTATGTAAAATAAAAATATTTTGATTTTGTTAAATGGTGCTAAGCGTCTGTTGTATCGCGCTATTGTTTCATTCCTAAATAAGTTTTATAAAAAAAAACAGTTGCTGTCGAATCAAATTACATGTTGTAGTTAGTTGTGTCAAAGTAATTAAATTAGTTGAGGATTGTTTCAAACCAGATCTCGACTCAGACTCAGATCTAGATCAGAGAGAAGCTATCAGTCAACGAATACGACCCGCACTTGGCTGTTATAAAAACTACGGAACCCTACACTGCGCGTGGCCCGACACACACTTGACCGGTTATTTTGCGCTATGGGCTTGCCGTATTGTTGGTTGTTAGCCACATGCATGTAAGTTCTCTTCTTTTTTGTAAGAGGGGTATTGTAAAGTAGGATTGTACCCAATACCTAGCAGTAGAGTTTTTTGTTTTGTAGAAGAAGAAAACTCGCTACCTACTATTGTCATATTAATTACCAATCACTATGCGGTCCGCCACAGGTGTCAAGTCAACCTCTAAGGCTTGACAGTCCGTGCCCGTGCAGAACCACTGTCACGCACTTTGCTCAAGGAAATTAGGCAATCGTCCTCAGTACAGCACAGACTGCTCAGCCAGAAGCATGGTCGGCACGTAAGCTTGCCAGATGGCAATTGGCTATTGCCAGATGCCAGTTGTCTAGTATTGGGGTGTTCCTCAATAGAAAATCGCCGCAGGTCGCAGCCTATTCCACGCCGCCACTGCAAATAGATAGAGTTTCTACTTTTTGGGGCTCGACTCTTCAATAAGGACAGGAAGGCCTTAATTCAAGAAAGTGAAAAAATTAAATGAAGCTTACAATACATCCTAATATGATATTATCGATATTATCATCTACATACCTTTAGTTTCAGATCCAGAGCCTTGGCAAACAGAATATTGGCGATTTTGCTGTTTGCATAAGCTCGCAGTGGGGTGTACTCAGTATCATTAAAGTTGATGTCATCTAGATCCAGTTTGTAAACTGAAATACATTTGCAAGTTAGTATAACTAGTATTTGCAACAATGTTTATTAAAGACATTAATAATGCCTGCAGAAATTTATATGCGGCTTGAACAAAATGTGCGCCAGTAGCTTGAGCGCCGGACAGTCGTACCTCACTCAAACATATTCTTAACTTACCTTCGTGAATCAAAGACGAGACGAACACAATCCTCGAAGGGGCATTTTGTATGAGAAGCGGCAGCAGCAGCAGTGTAAGCAGCGCGTGTCCCAGGTGGTTGGAGGCGATGTGCGTCTCGAAGCCGTCGCGCGTGCGGCTCTCGGGACACATCATGACGCCAGCGCTGCACACCAGCCCGCATACGCGCCCCCCTCGTGACGTCACGTGCGCACAGAACTTTCTAACACTGTCTATGATGCACAGGTCAAGTTCTTCTATCAATAACTCCCCTGTGCCCACCAGGCCTCGGGCAGATTGCTCTATGCCATCTTTAGCTTCCTTCGCCGTAATGATGTTACGGCATGCCATTATCACGCAGGCGCCTGCAGAACAAAAGTTTTTTTTTTTTAATGTAACTTTAAAATTAAGAGCTCGCATGTACTATCAGGCCATTTGCGCAAAAGACACCTGCGCGAACCCTTTTGCGCAAAAGACACCTGGTCGAACCCATTTGCGCAAAAAGACATTTGCGCGCTGGGAATTTTGCAAAGTCAGTTGTTGATAAGACTAGGAACTGCTTCACTCCAGACAAGTTAGCTTTTCTTTATAGCCTTTTATTCACTAATAGATGTTACTTATGGGCTTAGGGATATAATTTAGAGAAGACGATTTAGATTTTAAGAACAAAATTAACTAATGGTTCCAAGATCAAGCTCGAAAATTGTGCTTTGAGATCTAAATGTCCACATGGTCAATTTTTTTTCAGCCTTGCAATAATGGAGCATGTGGGGCAAGGGGCTCCTAATTCATTTCAACCTCTGTGTATACCGGTCAATCATACGAACGTCCAATAGCAGTGCCAATCCAGAGGCAGAAAAAAAAAACCCTTACATCTTGATAAAAGTTAAGTCTCCAACTTTGCTGTGCCCTTACAGGGTCCATATTTATGTACCTAGCTTTAAGCCCCTTGTAACATCCTTCTTACAATATGGAATGCAAAATAAATGAATATGATTAAGAATAAAAGTTTTTTCGCGAGGTTTAAAGTACGAACCGCGCGGTTTGGTTTAAAGTACGAACCGCGCGGTTTGGTTTAAAGAAAATATGTAAGTTTTTAGTACTACATACTTAGAAGTTCATTTTTAGTCTTCAACATGTTTTAGTTTTAGAGTGATTCTACTGTACGGTTTAATTTATTACGTAGGTACTTACTAATTCTGTGGCATCAGGCTGGAAAGGATATAACTTTTAAAAATCCTGAACCTCTTGAGGGGGCAGCTAAAAAAGTGTTAAAATAAAAAGGCTTCGCGCAGGGTCCGTTTACGCCTTGAATAGGTCGATAATTAAAATTACCTATTGATACCTACCTACTCTATTAAGCTTCACAACTGCACTTACCTCTTCGGTATAAATCGGCAGCTGTCTCCCTGCCTATCCCACTGTTGCTACCTGTCACTATGATAGTGATCCCCTCCAGTCTTCTCGTGCTTTTACACCAGCCACTAAAGTAATCCATTATAATCCTTGTCGTATTTCTTTAAGTTAACACTTTTTATTATTTATTTCTTCACAGTATGTCAATTACCTGACGATCACATTACTTTGTTGTTCATACTGATTAAATGACTGGTTTGTAACGCCTTTATATATGGGTGTTTACGTGAAGTAATGTGATGACAAAAATTGCGCGCGAAATATAATGGACGCGCAATGAATTCAATGTTTAGATTGGATTTCAGAAAATTTTAGCCGTACAGGTTTCAAATTTACTGCAAGTTCATAATAATGCAAATTGTAAAACCACAATGGTCGTTCTCTTGCCCTTATCCCAATTAATTTGTGGTCGGCGCAGTACGTCTTCTTCTTCCATACTTCTCTATTACTTGTCATCTCATGGGATACCTCCTTTCTTGCCATATCATTCTTCACAGAGTCCATCCATCGTTTCTTTGGTCTTCCTCTACCCTTATACCCATCCACATTCATACTCAAAACTTTCCTCATGACATTTTCCTCATTCCTCCGCATCACATGCCCATACCACGATAATTGATTTCCACGCATTTTTTCAGTCACCGGCACCACTTTCAGACTTCCTCTAATCTACTCATTCCTTATTCTATCCATTTGCGGAACACCACACATCCCCCTTAGCATTCTCATCTCAGCCACATGCAAATGCCTTTCATTCATCCCTTTTGTGGCCCTACATTCTGATCCATACAAGACAGCAGGTCTAACCATTGTTTTTTAAATCTTCCCCTTAAGTTTAAGGGGAATGAGGGGTCCCAGATAGTTCCCGTGACCTGCCGCCATTTCATCCATCCAATGTTTATTCTGTGCTTTACACTACGATCTATTTTGCCATCGCTTTGCACGAGTGAACCGACGTACCGAAAGTCGGAGCAGACAGGAAGCAACGCGCCATCTAGCGCTAGACTCCAGACTGGAGAGACCGCCGAAATCGCAGAACAAGTATTCGGTTTTAGTTCTGCTGATTTTCAGGCCAACATTCTCCAGCTTCAGTTGCCATTTCTCCAATCTGCTCTGGATCTCTGGTCCATCTTCACTAACAAGAACAATGTCTTCGGCGAACAGCATGCACCAGGGTGCCTCTTCCTGTATGTCCGACGTCAAAGCGTCCATAATCAACAGGAAGAGTTAAGGACTCAAAGCCGACCCTTGATGCAAGCCTACAGCCACACTGAACTCGTCGGTGTTGCCAGCAGCTGACCGGACGTAGGTACAAGATTGGCTGTACATAGCACGAATTAACTCTACATACTTCCCAGGCTTACCTTTCTCTTTCAAGGCCCACCACAACACTTCCCGAGGTACCCTATCATACGCTTTCTCTAGATCAATGAACACCATGTGCAAGTTCTTGTGAGCACGTCTGTACTTCTCACCTAATTGACAGAGTGCAAAAGTGACGTCCATTGTTCCTCGACCTGGCATAAATCCAAACTTATTTTGGCTAATCTCACTCTCCTCTCGCAATCTTTTCTCTATTACTTTCTCCCAATCTTTCATACTATGTGACATGAGCTTTATCCCTCGATAGTTGTTGCAGTCCTGCACATAAATTTTATTTTAAAAAATAGGCACTAGCGAACTATTGCACCATTCTTGTGGGATCACTTCTTCACTCAACAACTTATTGAAAAATAAAGTCAGCTACATACATCCGTCTTCTTTTAAACACTTTCATACTTCCACTGGTATTTTATCAGGGCCCATGGCCTTTCCATTTCTCATTCTTCGAACTGAATTCCTCACTTCATCCATGCTTATTTCCCTCACCATAACCATATTTACTTGTACCTCATTAATCACACCGCTCCATTCATTCTCCTCATTCATCAACTTTTCAAAATAAATCTTCCATCTCTCTTTTATTTCATCTTCTCTAGACAGAACCTTACCAAATTGTAACACCACAATAATGAAAAAATAATTGTGGTAAAAAATTACGTTTTACAGCACTCAGAGCACCATTAATCAGTATTGTGCTGATGGATGCAGTAAACAGTACGGGGTGGGTGGAGGTTTTTTAAGTAAAGCACATTAAAATTTTAACTAAAAAAAAACTTGTTAAAGAGTTGAAACTTTGACCCTAAATATCACCGTATTAGAGTGCGCAGACGACGGATTTTTGTACGCGGCCTTTTTTGTCCGCTAAAATAGATCGCTTACAACTGTATCTAGTAACGCAAAGGAGGGATTAAAAGTACCGCGTACAAAAAGTCCCCCGAATAACCGAGGACGTGCAGAGTGCGGACCGGACAAAAGTACGGGGGAGTCTCAAAAAAAATAGAACATCTGTGGCTAAGCGAAGCGACGCACATGGCGGACTATAGAGTCCGTCGTCTGCCCAGATCTTAACTAGAAGGTTCCCAGGTTTAGTCTATTGAAAAAAAAAAACAATGACGGAGAGGCCAAGTGCCTTTCGGCTTGGGTGTAGGGTGTGGAACTTTGTCTGTTTGGTTCAGGCCCCGTACGTTGAGATTAATATCAACGTTGCTAAAGAGCCCGTTTTTAGCTTTAAGCCCTTTTTGAAAACTGAAAGTAGCCCCCTGCCCAAAGGGCTCCTGTCCGACACTTTTCGTAATATAAATTATGCGTTCTCTCATCACCTACTCAGCTTAGTCAAGTTTACATGCTGAATGTGCTTGCTTAAAAACCCTCTGGACTCCTCTCCCATTAATAGTCAGTTTTGATTTGACCTGCTAAAATCTCACAATCAGCCTAATAAAACCTTGTGAGAGTGTGTGAAACGAGCGTTACAGTGATATTCTATTTGTCGGATCCGGTCATTAGAACGGATAGAAAATGAATCGGCAAGCGCGCCAAAGGTGATATCACGCGACCTACTTAACACCTAAGCGCGCTTCTACAGAGTCGTGATGTTTCGAGCTCGCTGCAAGGACGACAGTGAGTGTCTGACCGCGGCGGAGTCAAGACGTCCCGGAACTGTACCCCGATTTATGGTGCCTAGTGTTATTGTGTTGGATTGTAATTTCAAGTAATGTCTTAGTTCGATAAAAGCATTGTACCGTGTGTAGTGTGTGTTTTCATAACACGAAACCCATGTTCTGCCCACATAATGACCGAGTCTAACTGAATAAATCATAACACTACGACATATTTATACATCATCATCATCATCATCATTTCAGCCAAAAGACGTCCACTGCTGGACACAGGCCTCCCCCAAGAAGGGGGGTTTTGCCATAATCGCCACGCTTGGCAGGCGGGTTGGCGATCGCAGTACGGTTGTTACAAAAGCACGGAAAACGCTGCTGCCCATTCTCTGGCAAGTCCCTTAGTCGCCTCTTACGACACCCACGGGCAGATATGGGATGGTGCTATTCTTTACGTCCGACACCATACAGACGTATTTATACACACAACTAATATCTTCTATCTATCTATCCTACCTATCTTCTATACACAAACTGTTTTTTTCAAGTGGGCAAAGCCAAATCCTAAACCATGAGGAAAAGCAAAAAACATAAGGAGTGTCGAGCCCGATTTTGATGAAAAATAAAAACCGGTCTTTGGATTTTTGTAAAATCAATATTCCTGCCAGGAATCGAACCAGTTGATTTTGAAAAAAAAAACAGACCCTTTATTAATACACTATGCGATAGTGTCACTGCTAAGGATCAAATTCTGCGACGTAATGACATACAGCAAACTCTTTTTGTTACTCACTCAAGTTCAAGTTTGTTAGTCTCACTACACTAAAACTCGAGAACGGCTGGATCGATTTGGCTAATTTTGATTTTGAAATATTTGTACTAGCCCAAGGACGTTTTAAAATGTAGGTAGAGTAGGTAGGTAGGGTAGGGTAGGGTAGGGTAGGGTAGGTTGGTAGGTAGGTAGGGAGGGTAGGGTAGGGTAGGTAGGAAAAAGTGCATTGCAACGCATGTGGTACAGCTAGATTATAATATAGCTATCTTCTATGTATATATATATAAATATAAATTACGTGTCACGTTGTTTGTCGGGGATGGACTCCTAAACTACTCAACCGATTTTAATCAAATTTGCACACCATGTGCAGTTTGATCCAACTTGAAAGATAGGATAGCTTACATCTCAATTTATAGTCGCAATATTATTTAATTGCAAATTAAGTCACAATTATCTGTTAGCTCCGAACGATTCTAACAGATGGCGATATCTGTTGACTGTGTTGAGTAAGTATTCAATAGATGGCGCTGTATAGAAGCGGAGCAGCTATGAAAAAATATTGCGAAAACGGGGAAAATGTGACGCAGACGAAGTTGCGCGGAACAGCTTATATATATTTTATATATAGCACAAGCGTCTATTTTGCTGAGATTAAAAATAAACAATCGACCTTGTCTCTGTCATCTCTGACCTACACAAGAGTCAAGAGCAAACCAGTCTCGATAAAAATAAGAAACAATTATCGCCAATTATAAACTACGAGATTATAATTATCTGTGGGAATTATTGACTAGACAAATAATTGAAAAAAAAACCACGAGTTGGAAAACACTGCATACTGAACTTAATATGCAAATAGAGCCAATTTTCTTCTGGGTTGCACTAGCTCCCACCAACTTGTCGTATGGTATATTCATTTGTTTTAGAATCGCTGCAACTGCTGATGTTATCTTAATGCGCGATAGTGCGATAATAAAACCACTCAAATCATCTCATACATCGAAATAATTTAAAATAATAATGCTTTAACAATATCCAAATATATTTCAAGGTGTAAAAATTGTAAACATTTTATAAAAGCGAATAAATCTATAGCACGATTTCAATTGCACTTATAATTAAAAGAGTAGATTTTTGAGTCTTAGATGAAAGAGGTAAATAGCACAGAGCAAGGAGACGCCTCGGCGGCACTTTTTATTTAAGATATTTTTTTCTTCGGTACTTTACATTCCATACAAACCAAGTGTGTCACTGTTTACTTGCACTGTGAATTTTATTACCCATTTTTTATACCATCTCTAGACGTTACAGGCGGTTCCATTCCGTGCTCTGTGGTAAATAACAATAAATAGATAATGAGCATAACAAAAATAGTAAATACTAATATTGAATCAAGTTTCAATACTTATGACATAAATGAATCCAATCACCGATTATTTTACACGATATTATCACATTACATTAAAACTTAGTTTATTCCACGATATTACATAAGATATCAGACTTTACATAGTCCTCAATAAAATGAATGACAAACAATATAAAATGAAGCACAATTTGCGTAATGCATTGGATGCATAAATAACTTGGTTTAGAGCACTGCGTCCGTACCATGACGTCTTAAAACATTATTGTTCCATTCCTATTCCAGAGTGAGAAAGAGACGGAGCTATACAGGTCGTCTAGCTCCATCTCTTTCCCACTCTGAAATAGGAATGGAACAATAATGTTTTCATTACTCATACTTTGAAAGTAGGTCTGAAGTTGCCTGAGGAGCGGGATGAAAGTAATACTTTTCATCCCTAGGGAGCATCGCTTTCAACTGACAGATGTCAAATTATAAAAAAAAACGAGTTCTATTTTGACATTTTTATTGAACCATGTTCCAACTTTCTATGCAGCCACGATGTAAAATTGAAATAACTTAAAGTTAATTATTGATTAAAGAATATTTTTTTTAAAATAACTTTATTGTAATTTAGTTTCAACAATTTCTTTAAAACAACAGAGTTGGGCAAAATATTTACCATTTTTTCAATGATGAAAATGAAAAATAATGGCTGAATAGCTGGCTGGCCACAGAAAAAAAAACAAAATAGGTGGGAAAGCGGCAATCCATGTTTTTATTTTTACTTTCCTTGTATTCGTAATAAAAAGCACAGTGTTTACCTCGGGTTAAAGACTTGACGGCGCCTTTGCAGAAAGGCTTCATATGATTCACGTTGCAAACTAAAGTGTGACCACAGACGAGAGAGAAGCGGTCTACAATTCTCTCTGGCGAAACGTCAAGTCGTTGCGGGTAGCCATAATGCCATATTGACTTGGGTAGTTGTCAAGGAAGGTGGCTCGCCGACGTCTGTTTGCTTTAATCTAAGTAAATCTGGTGCGACATATCATAAGTAATTCCGATGCAGCGGGTAAGAGCCTTTAGACTTATTTAGTCCCTCGAACGGGACTAAATAAGTTACTTTCACCCCTGGGGTAACAATGTACTATTTAAGAGTCATGGTACGGACACTGGACAAGTCTCACCTATATTGGACGGATTCTTTTTAGTAATTTAAGTTCAGCACACACTTATAAGCACCGCACAAAAGGTTAATATTGTGCGTTCCGTATTGGTCTATCAAAGGAAGAAACCCGAATGGTTACTATGCGGAAATCCTAGACATTAAATTTTATGCAAAATATATCGTTTAATTCGCGCCCGAACGGTCAACATCTCCTGAGGATGCTCCGCAAAACACGTGTCCATTATAGGTTTTTGGGTGCAAGGCATGCTTGCATTTTTTGGGCGGGAGGGCCTGGATCATTCTCAAGGAATTTAAACTAAATATTTTGCATAACGTTTCGAGTCCGTGCTTATAACTGTGCGTTAACCTCAAGTTGTTTGAATTACGTTTTAATTTATTTACTGCCACTAAATTGAAGATGCCAATTTTGATAAAACTAAACACTTATTTTCACGTTGGCCAGTCTTGCGTTCGGGATCATGTCCATTTCGTTTAGTATTTAAGTATGATAGTAGTTTTTTGACAGTAATAGCGTATCTTTTTGAACTTCAATGTCATATAGAACATTGAGCGAGTTAAAAAAGTTAAGCAAAAACTTGAGAGCGTCATTTTGCTGTGAATATTTCTTAGTTTTTGTGGTTATTTTTCCCGTCAAAAAAAGAGTGACCGCAACCAAAAGTTTTTGAGCAAAAAAACTGTGGACTAGTGGCAAATTAAAACTCCGGTTTTCTATAACCAACTTGATTTAAACCCTCATAATGAGTCGAAGTAGACACGGTGGCTTAAATAAACATGATTGCATTGATTTCTAAAGCAAGTCAAATAGCTCAGCTAGTGGTAATAGAGTAATACAAGGATCTTTTGGCACTCTAGTGCCTTTCATACATAGAGGGGCGGAGTTGGTGAACATACGTTAAATCATTACGTGAACATAACATCACGCCAGTAATCCCCGAAGGGTTAGGCAGAGGTGTACATACGGCGACACATCTATACTTACTAATATTATAAAGCTGAAGTTTAGAGAAGAGTTTGTTTGTTTGTTCGCTTGAACGCGCTAATCTCAGGAACTACTGGTCCTATTTGAAAAATCCTTTCAGTGTAAGATAGCCCATTTATCAAGGACGCTTCGACAAATAGGAGCGGAGCAGCAATGAAAAATGTTGCGAAAACGGGGAAAATGTGTGTCAAGTTATAAATTTCCA
Source organism: Cerastis rubricosa (assembly GCA_949152445.1). Classification (NCBI taxonomy): domain Eukaryota; kingdom Metazoa; phylum Arthropoda; class Insecta; order Lepidoptera; family Noctuidae; genus Cerastis; species Cerastis rubricosa. The sequence continues at coordinate 9,649,773 of OX424526.1, read as the reverse complement.
GTATAATATGGCCTCGCTTTGATATGTTTCTCGTTCAATGAGAGATCTTCATAAACTGGTTGTGTATATCTTGATTGATAGCCGTGCGTACCTTATAGTAAGGCCACAATTCGTTACCTACGTGAAATTTCGTGAAAAACAAGATAGTGGCCGGTGTTAGTTCTTATTTTAGGCACGTGCCAAAAGATCCTTGTACAGCTATACCTATGAAGCCTCAAATAACTGAATGATAAACTTAGGTTTAATATAAGTTAAACAGTTTTGACGCCCGGATCATTAGCAGTGAATGGGTCGAAGTCTCCTAACTTCACGAGCTCGACGGACATGTCCCACAGCTTCTTGGCGTATTCGTCGTTTGCGCCCTTGGACGCAGGAGCGGTAATTGCACAATCGCTGGAAAAAAAAACAAAGGTTATCTTTACTAATGTTATTAAGCTGACGAGTTTGTTTGGTTGAATGTGCTAATCCCAAGAACTTCTGGTTCGAATTGGAAAATTATTTTAGTGTTGGATTGCACATTTATCAAAAACAAAATATTTTTCATCACACTTCCACTTAATCAGTATCTAAACATACAGGTTAACTTGGCCGAAATGACCCATATGAAACCTTCCGAGCTTTCTTTTTGTCATAAAATGATGAAACACAAGGTCGGTAAGTATTTTTTTTTTATTTATAGGACAGCACACAGGTCATGCAAGTTCAAGGAGTTTACACGCAATTGAAAAATTGTCTTAAAATGTTATCTAAACAGGTATTTCATTGCAATCTCGCTACATGTTACTCAAATATACACACATCAACACGGTGTAGGGATATTTTTAAAAAGCGAATTACTATCAATGTGTTAATTATTTATATGACATGTATACATTTTAAAAGATAGGTTATTTAATATTCTACCATTTTTTAATAATGGTTAAGGTACTTCAATTAAAATTTCAGGATTTTATGGAAAAAAAATGAAGCATAAACGGAAACCGTATATGAATTAACTTTTAATTTATGAGTAAAAACTGAAAAAAAAATAGAAAAATCATTTAATTTGTGTTTATAAACTTGAAGTTAGTAGTCTGAGAAAGCGCCCATGATGTTCATAACACATCGGCAACGATTGGGCATGCTCAGAACAAGGTTGTCAATGTGCTGCGGAATATTGTCCCATGTCCTTCTGAGGTGCGCAAAAAGTTGATCTTCTGTAGCCAGATTTTCAGGAATTTCCTTCAGAGCTCTTCTTTGCAGCATATCCCACGCATGCTCAATGGGATTTAGATCTGGCGATTGAGCAGGCCAGTCTAAGGCCCTAACATTGTGTGTATGTAACCAAGCTGCTACCGTTCTCGCCGTGTGTGCCCGGGCATTGTCGTGCATGAGCAGGAAATCTTGCCCCATTTGTGTTCTGTGGGGCAAGATTACGGGCCCCAGCACCTGTTGGACGTATCGTTCTGCCCCGCACCCAAACGAGATCAGTCCGTCCTCCAAGACGAATTCCTGCCCAAACCATAATTGTTCCTCCTTGGTATGGGTGAACTTCCTGAGGGTTCTGAAGACGGCTCCATCGTCCAGGAACTCGCCAAACACGCGTCCTTCGTGAATCTGGATGGAAGCCGAACCTGGATTCATCCGTGAACAGCACATTGGACCATTGCTCACGGCCCCAGTCCACGTGGTTCCGAACCCATTCTAATCGTCGTCCACGATTGCCTCTCCGTAAAGGTGGGACCCGGAGTGGTCTACGATAGCGTAGATTGCTTTCATGCAGTCGCCTTCTTACAGTTTGGTCACTCACAAGCACTTGGTGTTCCACTCGCAGCCTTTGGACCAATTGAGTCGCCGTTGCATTTGGTTGAGCTCGCGCAGTAATTTGCAAAAATCGGTCTTGTCTGGGGGAAGTGATGCGACTTGGCCCCCGGTGCCTCTCCGCTATTTCACCTATGGCACGATAGCGTGTCCACAATCTTGAAATTATATTTTGGTGGGTCCCTATGGCCTCAGCAACATTACGCTGAACAGACCCAGCTTCCAGCATTCCCACAGCTTGTAACATCTCCGCCCTCGTAAAATGTTGGCGTTGCATGGCTACAATACCTCAATTTTAACTTTATCTTTCGTTTAAAAATTTAAAAAAAACTGTAACTAAACGTAATTCGTATTGTTTTCTAAATTTCGCACAAATGAAAATTCCCTCTCCTACACATCAAGACATTTTTATGCCACCGAAACAAAACAATTTTGAAAAATTAGAATTTGGTATTAGTCTGAGATAAATTACAAACAAATCGGCGTGTAAAAGATTCCAATGCGGCCAGTACTTTTCGAGTTATTTAATTGAGTATGAAATATCCCTAGACCGTGTTGATGTGTGTATATATACTCAACTAATGTTCTTAATAATCGATAGATTTTGTATAAAAACGTCGATATATTTTTTTTCCTCCGTCTTGTCTGTATACCTACGTAAGTATTTGCCCTTAACGTTTCTGAACGAAACATTTGAATAATCTGTGGTGTGGGAAAAAAGCCCGCCATCTGCTTAAAAAAAAGGTCACGTATTTCGTAATAATACACACATCAAAAGTGTCTAGGGATCAACATATATTTTTGCAATAACTTTTCTCCTGATTGATATTAATTAAAATTTTCTTTAAGGATTCATCAAATAAAGTGTTTTCGTTTGTCACAGTAACGATAAACCAAGTCACCTTTGCATTAATAAAGAAATTTGCCATTTTCTAATAAAGGGATTTTTGACATTTGAACCACTAACATTAAAGTTCGAAAAAAAGACTGAAATAACAGTTTTCTTTAAAATTTTATTGGGTAACTTAAACAATTAATAATCCGTGTTTCTACCGCGAACACTAACAACACAAGAACATCGGTTTGGCATACTCAAAATGAGTTCATCCAAATCACGCTGTGGAATGGCCGCCCATGTTCGTTGCAACAACAAAAAAAGGTCTTCTTGCGACTGGATACCCTCCATATTCGGCAGAGCTCTTCTCTGTAGCATATCCCATGCATGCTCAATCGGGTTCAAGTCTGGCGACTGAGCAGGCCAGGGCAGGACATTGATGTTAGCTGCGGCGAGAGTCTGTCTTACAACTCTTGCGGTGTGCGGTCGTGCATTATCATGCATTAACTGAAATAAGGGACCGATTTGCACTTGTAGAGGAACGATGACGTCTGATACAATCGTCTCAGCATAAATTTGAGCGTTGAGGTTGCCTCTGATCCAAATCAACTCAGTTCTTCCGCCGATCCAAATACCCGCCCATACCATGATGGTTCCACCACTATAAGGATGGACTTCCTGGCAGGATTTTAATCGCTGTTGGCGTCCAGGGGTTCTCCAGTGTCGTATACGTCTTGTATCCGGTCTCATACCAAAACGAGACTCATCAGAAAAGCACACGAAACGCCATTGTTCTTCTGCCCAATTTCTGTGTTCAAGAGCCCATTGATATCGAATCCTACGATTGTGCATTGCTATAGGTGGTACCCGTAGCGGTCTTCGGGAATGAAGGTTCACTTCATGCAAGCGGTTTCTGACTGTTTGGTCGCTAATTAAGTTCCCTGAAGAGTGATGAAGCCTCACGGCTAACATCATGGCGGTTATTGTTGGAGCTCTTCGAGTTAAGATTTGAATGTATCGGTCTTGTCTCCGTGTGGTGCAGCGATACCGTCCTCCATGGCGCTCAGCCACGGTACCAGTGCTTCGGTAACGTGTCCAAAGTCGACTGATAACACTCTGACTTGTATTCAGAGCTAAAGCCACAGTACGTTGCCGGGAACCAGCTTCTATCATTCCCACGGCTCTGAGCATTTCTTCCCTGCTTAAATGACGTCGCCGCTCCATAATAACGTTGGTTTTAATCAGTAGTAGGGAAACAGTAGCACTAATAATGTCTTCAATGCGTTGTATGTTTTAATAGGGAAAATATTGACAGCTGATTTTCATCTTTTACTCGAATTTGATTCACAGTTCCTGATTCAAATTATGAAATGCACCAAAAAGGATCCGTATAAATTTATAAAATCATAAATTTATTACAAAGCCAAATCTCAATCTCAAGAAATCCGCATAAAAATGCTTGATCCCTAGACACTTTTGATGTGTGTAGTTGTGCTGACTGTTGTGTATTAAAGCTATAATTCATAATTATTTCCTCGCAAATGTGATGAAAAACATTGTATGTTTCACGGGCGGTACTGGAATTACGAACCTCGACTCAGAAAGCCCTCAGTCTTCGACTTCCACTAGAGCCTCGATCGTAATTCCTTACTTACCGCCCTTAATACACAATGTACTATTCACAAAGGCCTACATGGACACATATGAAACGTCGACAAAAAGTGCGGTATCGAGGAAGGATAAAGGCTATATAACATAACGATAAAACTTTTTAATTTCTTATGTGACGCAGACGAAGTTCAGCGGGTCTGCTAGTTTTACTATAAGGTGTGCTAAAAAAACACTATCATGATCTTAAACCAAGCCAAGAAAATATCTGACAAAAAAATACAAAGACAAAGCAGAAGGTGTATTTAGGGACCGTAATCTTAGTACGTGCCTTTTTTATCTTTTTCTACCTTTTTTAGTAAGCAACAACTTATTGTCGGGCCTACGCTGTCCACCTATACTTAAGTACTAACGCTGTAACATTCAAATATTGTAAAACCAAACGATTTTAAAAGACTAACCATGGAGTTTCTTGCTGGTTCATTTCCATAGTAAACGACCAACCAAAACCGTTGTGACGCAGACGAAGTTGCGCGGGACAGCTAGTATGCAATATATTTATTGACATATTAAATCTTAAACTAATATTATAAAGCGGAAAGATTTGATTGTTTGTTTGTATATTTGTTTGTTTGTTTGCATTGAATAGGCTCCGAAACTACTGGTCCGATTTGAAAAATTATTTCAGTGGTGGATAGCCCATTTATCGAGGAAGGCTATAGGCTATATATCATCACGCTACGACCAATAGGAGTGGAGCAGCAATGAAAAATGTTGCGAAAATGGGGAAAATGTGACGCAAACGAAGTTGCGCCGGACAGCTAGTTTAGTATAAAATAAGTTTCATCCATTAACCAGCTCGGTGAAGGTCGTTGTATAGCGGGATCCTATACTACTATAGTAATAATCTATACTAATAATAAAGCTGAAGAGTTTGTTTGTTTGAACGGGCTAATCTCAGAAATTCTGGTCCGATTTGAAAAATTATTTCAGTGTTAGATAGCCCATTTATCGAGGAAGGCTACAACCAATAGGAGCGGAGAAGCAAGGAAAAATGTTACGAAAACGGGTAAAGTATGACGCAGACGAAGTTGCGCGGGACAGCTAGTATTGACATGAAATTTAAATTACAGTGAAAGCATACGTCAATGTAAATTAAACTTCATTTCATTGAGCAAAAGCCTACATTTACAAACAACTACACAATATAAGCTTGATATTCTTTTTGAATTTATGACTGGTAGAAATGCCTATGGCTAATGCCTTAAGCCCGCCTCTCTACTTTGTGTTTAAAGTGTTAAATAAATAAATAATACCTGGCAGTTTGTGTGTAATGACAATTGTGCGGCGACGTTTTTTTTAAAACACCTGCCAATTGCGAGTCAGATCTGCGCACTAAAGGATTCCGTACCATTATTTTTTAAAACGAAAAAATCACTTTTTTGTATGGGAGCCCCCTTAAATATTTATTGCATTCTGTTTTTAGTATTTGTTGTTATAGCGGCACTGGGACGGACAGACGGATGGACACCGAAGTCTCAGTAAAAGGGTCCCGTTTGACCCTTTTGGGTACGGTCCCGTTTGACCCTTTGGGTAAGGAACTCTAAAAAAGAAAAAAAAGTACCTGTAATACAGGCCAGTTTCGTCGGCACACTTGTCGTCGACCGCGCAGTATATGGTGGTCTGCGCGCCGAGCTGCGGTGACTTCATGAAGGGCGCCATCAGGAAGCCGATGATGCGGCGCGCGCCCCAGAACAGCGTCTCGTTGAGATGCCGCCCTAACTCCGTCTTGATCACGCCCGGGTGTAAGCTGTATGTGTTGATGCCTTCGATCTTGTGCTCCTGACAAGGAAAAGGGTAAGTTATTAAGTTACGTAAATGATTAATTTGAACCAATAATGTGGTAGGATAGTTAATTAAGTTTATACCTATTTAATAGATAATTGTTTGTTTTTCTTTTATATTTGTTGTGTTTTAGTAATAGATAAATTTGTATTTTTTAAACTATAAAGGGTGTAAATAGACTTGTTCTCCCGTCATTGCAATCATTTTGTTCTGGGCCATACCCCTGGGAAACTTCTACCTTCAACCGTTACGGAGAAATTGGAAGTCAAAGTGCCAACCTTCTCACAAGTTTTGTTTTTAATTTTATTACTATTGTTTATACCTCTATGACCCGTTTACTATTCAATGCATCCATCAGCACAATTGTTTATGGTATGCGATTTGGGAGTTTAATGACGATGCTTTTAAAAGTTATCAAGCACAGCTTTTACAAGCTATATTTTTCATTTATAATTCATCATCTTCCTGCCCTCGACGTAACACGTTTTCTTCTTCCATTCTTGTCAGAGTGTCGGACGTGACTAAATTATTTACTCCTTTCTCTTTCATATAATAGGTCTTTACCTATGAAATTGCCGTATTGCAGTACAGACTTTTTCAAACAAAAAAAAGTTTTGATTGGCTATGAGTTCTAAATTCAAATTAATTTTGTTTTAAAAATATGACATTCTATTTACAAAATCAGTCTTTTGTTTATTGATTAGCGTTGTATTTTCATTACATTTCAACATTTTTCCTCATAATGGATACTTTGAAATTTCGTGTAATTATGGAATATGAGTTCCGTCGTGGCACCAACGCGGCACAAACGACCCGTAACATCAACGACGTTTACGGAGAGAACTGTACAAACGAACGCACAACCCGTTATTGGTTTGCTCGGTTCCGTTCTGGGAATTTTGACTTGAAAAATGAACCTCGTGGTCGTCCGGAAACTTTGGTCAACAATGATGAATTAAAGGTGATTGTTGAAGCTGATGAAACTCAATCTACAGCTGAGCTGGCAGCAGCTTTTGATGTTAGCATTAAAACGATATTGGTCCATTTGCGACAGATTGGCAAGATAAAACAGCTTGATAGATGGGTGCCCCACGAACTTAACGATCGCCAGCGCAACGTACGCGTCGAGACTTGCCTTGCGCTGCTTAACAGGCACAGAAATGAAGGAATTTTGAACCGAATTGTTACGTGCGACGAAAAATAGATTCTTTTTGACAATCGAAAGCGTTCAGCAAGTTGTTTAGATCCTGGTTCGGTACCAAAGCAATGTGCAAAACGAAAAATGAATCCTAGAAAGGTGATGGTCACAGTTTGGTGGTCTAGTGCTGGTGTGATTCATCATAGCTTTTTACAAAACGGCGAGAGCATTACTGCAGATGTGTACATTGAAGAACTGACCACAATGATGGCGAAACTCGCACGTCTGCAACCAGCTTTGGTCAATCGGTCGTCTCCACTGCTACTTCACGACAACGCGCGGCCCCATACTGCACAACAGACCGTCTCTAAGCTGCATGAGTTGGGTTTGGAAGCTCTCCCTCATCCGCCATACTCACCAGATCTTGCGCCTTCCGACCATTACTTTTTCCAAAATTTGGACAACTTTTTAGCGGGAAAAAAAATCAATTCCCGAGAGGCAGTACAAAACGCCTTTGAAGAGTTTGTTGTCTCCCGTCCAGCTGATTTTTTCAAGAAGGGCATCCATAAACTGCCACAGCGTTGGCAAAGATGCATTGATTGCAGGGGTGATTACTTTGAATAAAAGAAATAAATAAGTTCGAAAAAAAAAATACTTTAACTTTTTTCAAACAAAACGGCAATTTCATAGGTAAAGACCTAATATTTCCTCACACCATCCATGTATCGTTTCCTTGGTTTTCCTCTCCCTCTCCATCCAACAACACTTATGTTCACCCTTTTAATCATTATGTGACTTTTCCATTTATAATTGTTGAAATAAAATCAATGCGGCATAAAAACTCTCGACACGCACTAACCACACGATAAAGGAGAAGAATGATTGATACAAATCGATTACCTTTAGCTTCGCTGCTAATTCTCGGGAGAACAGAACGTTAGCAAGCTTGCTTTGGGAGTAGGCCTCTGCTGCGTTATAAGGACGCTTCTTGTAGTTCAAGTCGTCGAAATTGATGCCATACCCTGAAATAAATATGTTATATCGTGAACGGGCCTGTCAGTTGTGCCTGGTCGTCTCTTAGCTGCCACGGCTTATTTCGAACTAATTATTTTATCTTTTAATTGTTTTTTTTTTTGTTTTTGCTATGGACACTTTTAACGTGAAGTCTTGCTACATCGTTCTCACATAATGTACCATCTCAACATGAATGATGTAACCAAGGTTTTTGTAACAAGATTCTGATTTAAAAGAGTGTCCATGGAGTTTCTTGCCCATTCTTCTCCATAGAGATACGCCTTGGAATGGGCAACTACAGTACTTTCACAGTTATTATGTCTTGTGACTGGGACTGTAGCTTCATTTTTATTGTTATTCGACCATTCAAAAGTGCCTGTAACTGGCTTATTTGAAATAAGTTATTTGATTTGTATAAGACAATTGTTTTTTTTTATTGTGACGGAATTATTTGAGAGATACAACATTTTTGTTTAAATTTTTACACTTCTGTAGGGCAAGTAAATGTTATAAAATAGTTGTATTCTCGATTAAAAAATCGTTAGAATTTACATCAGACGTTCATGCTAAGTCCTCCTAAATTAATTAATATTTTAACTTACTAATATGTGCTCTAGACGAAACAGTCACAATTCGCGCTGGCGTACTATTTCTGATACGTGGCAGCAGAAGCATGGTCAGTAAAAAGTGTGCCAAGTGATTTGTTCCAAACTGCATCTCAAACCCGTCCTCTGTCTCGCTCTTGGGGCACATCATGACCCCAGCATTGTTCACCAGAATATTAATCTGAGGTTCAGTATCTAGAATGTTCTGTGCAAAGTCTCTGACTGACTTCAAAGAGGTAAGGTCGCATTTCGCTAGTACAATGTTGCCAGTACCTGGCAAATCCTTGCACAGTTTCTCAATGTCGGTTTTCGCCTCTTCCGCCCTTTCCATACTGCGACACGCCATTATCACCTTGGCACCTGTGGAATTTAAACTTTTACTTTATTATGACCTCAGTTTTCTTAATTGTACAGAAAACACTGCGCGAATTCTGCGCAACTGCTGAGCATGAGGAACTAGATTAGATACAGGTTATGCAAAAGCGTTATTGCCTTATTGGGTTTTCCATCGGGAATTTATCATTAGCAACCACGGAGTCTGGATTTGTGTCCGGTTGATGGCAATAGGCTCGCCCCCTATTACATGGGCCTTAAACGTAACTGGCAAATTGTAGGTGTACTAATAGGTAAACCTAACCCTCGGAGGGGCTTAACCCTCGGATCCAGGGATTGCAGGCGTGATGTTATGTTTTCTAATCTAAACTAATATTATAAACAGGAAAGATTTGATTGTTTGTTTGTTTGCATTGAATAGGCTCCGAAACTACTGGTCTTATTTGAAAAATTCTTTCAGTGTTAGATAGCCCATTTATCGAGAAAGGCTATAGGCTATATATCATCACGCTACGACCAATAGGAGTGGAGAAGCAATGAAAAATGTTGCGAAAACGGGAAAAATGTGACGCAAACGAAGTTGCGCCGGACAGCTAGTATGTCATATTATGTACAGAATTCATTAATGTTTTTCATTTCTTGTCTTTATTTCAACACTTATAAATTATTATGAGTTATTCAAAATCAAAAGTAATTTATTTAAAGTAGGCTGATAAACAGTACTTTTTAAACGTCAAATTAACAAGAGACAGTCCCTCAAAAAAGCAGCCTTTCGCCACTTCCTAGTGTTTTAGCTGGGAAGAAGTGGCGGAACAAACTCCCCAGCAACATATCTGTCTGTTAGGTTAGAAGAACCCGATTCTAAACAATAGTGTATAATTCAGGGAAAAACAAGTGAGAATAATTAATGTTCATTGTTTTGGTGTATAGTAATTATAAATCCGAGGTTGAAGCTATTAGCCATTCACTACTTTACCACATTACAGTCAAGCACCCAAAAAATTTTAAATCTTATTATTGCTATATGCTATAATATATTATTCAACATGATATTTATGAACATTTTTTTTATTGTTTTAATGTGTTGTTGGTTTTCCAAAAGGTTTTATTTTTATCCTTAAGTAGTTTATACGAATTTTGTTATGAATGAGAATCAGAAACTTATAAAATAATAAAATTACCTCTTTTATAAAAATCCAGAACAGTTTCTTTCCCAATGCCCGTGTTACAGCCGGTCACTAGGGCAGTCTTGCCCGCCAGCTTGGCAGTGCTCAGACATCTTCCACTGAAGAAAGGCATTGTGCTGTGATGGTGATTTGAAGTGTTTACTAGTCTGTAATAATTATACACAGATACATTATAAACAAAATATTTATTGTGTCTCTTGCTGCCAAGTTCAAATTAACAATTTTTACATATACGTATGCTCTGTATGGTGTCGGACATAAAGAATAGCACCATCCCATAACTTCCCGTGGGTGTTGTAAGACGTGACTAAGGGACTTGCCAGAGAATGGGCAGCAGCGTTGTCTGTGTTTTTGTAACAACCGTACTGCGATCGCCAACCCACCTGCCAAGCGTGGCGATTATGGCAAAACCCCCCAAAATGTCAATGTGGCGACACTTGGGGGAGGCCTATGTCCAGCAGTGGACGTCTTTTGGGCTGAAATGATGATGATGATGATTTATATGCCAAAATCTATAACTATGTTTAACAACAATTCGAGAAGCAAGTTGTGGGCACTCAAGCAAATTATTGTTTGATGCATATGCTGGGTAGCACCAAAAGTGATAATAAATTGATGATGTGGTAAAATGGTCAAGTTGTGAAAATAGTTTTAGATTAAACCACTTGACCGTTATTCGAAGCATAAACAATTGAGATAGGCTGTATCTTGTTTCCTGTGCCATTTTTTCCTTACGCTTCTAGCCAAATAGCTCTGTCTCGCTCTCGTGATGTCACCAGGTCAGAGAGGGGAGTGCACTTGCGAGTGTGCGAGTCTCTGTCTTGTTCATTGGCGTTCTTTTCCTTGCCGAAGACGGTTGTACCTTGCAGGTGAGTTTTTTAAAAATTATAACCGTATTATTTTTCCTTACGATCGAAAACTGATAATCAGTTTTCGATATTTTACTAAACTGTTCCTAGTGTTTAACTATTTTTAGTGTTTAGTAAATCAGTTTGGTGATACAGATATTTAAAATTAACGGTTTTTCCGTTCGCGTATTGATATTCACTTTTTTCCAGTGTTTTGGTGTGCGATTGTTTAATTAAATCACGTACATAATGGATAAAGAAATAACGTTGATTTCACAAAATGAACCGGTCGCAGGCCCGTCTCACGCTATTAATAATAAGGAATCTAGTACGAAACGGAAGCGTTCACATTCCAGCAGCAGTAGTAGTAGCTCTGATAGTACCAGTTCCAGTTCATCTAGTTCTTCTGACCATAGGCCTAAACATAAAAGTGCGCGTCGCCGCCGTTATAAAAAAAGGGGAGGCAAGCACAAACGTCGCCACCCAGATAAAGTGAAACAAATCGGTGATTTACCTAATCAGTATATAAATAACAGTGTACCAATGGCTGATGATGCCATTTCCCTCTTCGCCGAGGATGAATTCGAACAGGAAGGTAGTAATTTTCTTAATAATTTGGGTATTGAGATAAAGCTTAAAGAACCGGCTATTCCAAAAACTGACGAGCGTTACGTAAACATATTAAAAGAAATTCAGTTTTTCAATAAACCGGACTGGTTGAAGTACGTTACGCGGAAACCCAAAAGTCATATAACCATAGCCCGGGTTTCGTTGAACTTGAGGCAAACAAGGAGGTCAGGCCCTATGACACACTTAAGCACCTAAGCTACTCAGAGAGAGCCTATGCTTCGTTAACTTACGGTTTGTTAAAGCAAAAAGAGTCCTTAAAGAAGGAACTGTGTTCTTTTATGACATGGGTCCGAGACCAGAAAGAAGAAATTAGCTTCGAGGCTATAAACCAAAAGCTTAATGATATTTTTACTTCTGGTGAATTTAGCAAGGTTTCGGCAGACCTTTTGCAAATGGTTTGTGGACATAGGGCTGAAACCATACAAATGCGCAGAGATAGCATAACTAATGCAGTTCGCGATCCGTTAGTTAAAGCATCAATTAGGAAAATACCTCCATCTGAGGTCAACTTATATAATTCTGAGCAGTTTGTTGTTGCCTTAGAAAAAGTTGGTGGTATCAAAAAGTCTTTTTGGCCTGCTTCTAAATCGACTAGCTCATCTAAATCGGCTTATGGTTCTGCCTCAACTTCGCAAGTTGGAAAATGGCTAATCCGTCCCTCGCAGGGGCAGCATTCGGTTCCGCCCTCGCAGGGTAAGAACTATAATACTAACATGCCTTCTAACGGCTATCAGAACTGTTATGTCCCCTCACACGGTGACTTTTTGCAGCATAATATACAATGTCCTTCGCAGGGACCGGCGCATGCGTACTACAATTATCCTCAGCAGGGTAGTGGCACAGTGAATAGAGGTTCCTTTCGCTCTCACGGGGCAAGACAGAACCAAAGATACCACGCTCACAGACGTGGCAGCCATAAGCGAAGGTCATCACCTTCAGGCTTCAATGCCAAGAGAAATAAATATTGACATGAACATATTTCAAGCCGGTCAGTTATCGAATTTCGTCGATCATTGGAGGGAAATGCAAGCACCAGAACTTCTAGTTCGAATAATTCAAGGGTACCGTATACCTTTTCAACAAAAACCTCCGTTAATTATGCCCAATTTAAACCACAAAGCGTTCCACACACCCGTGTCGACAGAAATGACTTTGATCATTCAAAAAATGTTGAATCAAGGAATTCTAGAAATTGTAAGTCCAACTCCAAGTTTCTTATCCACCCTCTTCCTGGTACCAAAGAGCGATGGATCGGCCCGACCGATTTTCAATTTAAAAGCTTTAAACGAATTCGTACTGACCACCCCTTTCAGTCTGATAAATGTATTCAGAGTCCCAGATTTCATTCAGCCCAAAGATTGAATGTGCAAGCTGGACATTTCCCAGGCATACTTTCACCTAAGCATAGCAAAGCCCCACAGGCGCTTCCTACGCCTTATTTACAACAAACAACTTCTGCAAATGACCTGCCTTCCATTCGGTCTCAGCACAGCCCCAAAAATTTTTGCCAGTTTGACAAATTGGATTGCCCAAGTAATGAGAAGCAAAGGTGTGAGAATACTGGTATTTCTCGACGATTTCCTCTTGGCCCATCAAGACCCACAAATTCTCGCAAGTCATGTGAGCCTTCTAGTAAAAACATTACAATATCTAGGGTGGCAAATAAATTTCCAAAAATCCATCTTAACGCCAAAGCAATCTCTGGTTTATCTGGGTGTGCTGTGGGACCCTTGGCTAAACCTCAAATGTTTACCAAAGGAAAAAGTAAATTCATTGATGGCAAAAATTCGCCACATCATAGATCTTGGAAAAACAGACTTGAAAAAGTTGCAGAGCGTGATAGGAGCACTAAACTTTGCGAGTTTTGTCGTTCAAAGAGGGAGACTGCATTATCGAGCTCTATTGAAATTCGTAAACACTCTAGAACTAAACAATTCTGTCAAGGTATATTCTGTACCTGCAGATGCAATGGGTGACCTACAGTGGTGGGCCCAGAATTTGCAACATCCATCAACTCTACACCACGCACCAGTGACTCATTTTATCACAACGGATGCCTCCGACTTAGGCTGGGGCGCCCAGATAGACAACCAGTCCCTAAGCGGAACTTGGTCTCAGAACGAGAAAAATGGGCACTGCAACGTAAAAGAGATGTTGGCAATATTGAAGGTTTTTCAAAGTCGTTCCATGTATCTAAGCCAATCTACAGTCACCATACAATGCGACAATCGCACGGTAGTAGCGTATCTGCGTCACGAAGGGGGGACCAAATCCACGCAATTGATGGACATCACTTACGACTTGTTTTGCCTGATAGATCAGTACCAAATTCAAATCAACGTGCACTACATTCCGGGGAGGTACAACAACCATGCCGACCACTTATCACGGTTCGCCAGGTCCCCGAATGGCATCTGTTGCCCGAAGTCACAAAAACGGTATTCCTAAAATGGGGCATTCCCCAAGTGGACCTGTTTGCCTCCAGCAACGCCCACGTAGTCCCACATTACGTATCGAAAGATCAGAACGACAAACAAGCTGTAGCCCACGACGCATTCTCGGTTGCTTGGAAATTCAATTTGGCATGGGTGTTCCCGCCCCCGTTTCTGATACCCAAAGTTCTGAGCTACCTCAATCAGGCATCGGGAATTTTCTTACTGGTAGCACCGAGGTGGGAAAAAGTTTTCTGGCGCAGCGATCTCAAAGCTCGGACTTTAGCCCCACCTTTCACAATACAGAACCTGGACAAAGTATTGATCGATGTGACTACAGGTCTACCACCACCTCGCGTCCAGGATTTTGTACTGGAAATATGGAAATGTGGGGGTGGACGCATCATTTAAGTGATTGGGATAATTCTCAAATAGATCTATTAAAGAGTTCTTGGCGCGCTTCCACCCTGAGAACTTATAAGCCTGCATGGGACCGCTGGGTCTCATGGTGTAGAGCTAAGTGTGTTAACCCTAAGAACCCCTCAGGTTCTGACTTGGCTCGTTTTCTAGCTGATCTGCACATAAACTATAAACTGTCTTATAATACAATAATGTTACATAAGTCCGTGGTCTCTACCCTTTGCAATGTAAATAATTCAGGTGTCCTAAGTAATCATGTTTTGGTAAAACACATTTTGAAATCAATTTCAATTAAAAAACCTATTGATTCTAAGTTGCCCATCTGGAATATTGATGATTTTGTTTCCTTCCTTGGCAATAGAACGATAAATATTGATAATATTTTTGATGTATCGAGTCAAACTGCTGCCCTTTTAGTTCTCTGTTCTGGTAGACGTATTCATGACTTGACCCTTCTTATGACTGATAAAGATAATTATTTAAAATCACCAGAGCACGATTTTATAACTTTATGGCCTGCCTTTGGGTCGAAGACTGATTCATCTGACCATAGGCAATCAGGATGGAGATTATTTAAAAATAATAATGATAAGAATTTGGATCCAGTATACTGGGTTGAACAGACCGTATCACTGCTTTCCATTAGACGGCAGGAAGCAAAATGTCATAACTTGTTTATCACAACAAGAGGTGCAGCTCGTGCGGCCTCACGAACGGTTATTGCAGGCTGGATAAAAACCCTGATGCGTCAGGCAGGCATTGTTGCTACTCCTGGAAGCATCCGGTCCGCTGTTGCTTCTAAGAATTGGTTGGACAATTTCCCCATAGAAGATATTATGGCTCGGGGAAATTGGAGGTCGTCTAATACTTTTATTCGATTTTATAAGCGAAAAGTTTTGGATTCCTCTGGGAGTAACAGCATAACTGGTCTATTTAACCCAGTGAGATAAATAGCTAGTTAATTTTAATATTTCATTTCTTCTTTTTTTTTTGTAATACAATGCATTGTCTATTACATTCTCTTTTTCTTGATCTATCCCTACACATTGGCGTTCGTCGTGAGCGTCACCAGGCGATAACAGACACATCTCAATTGTTTATGCTTCGAATAACGGTCAAGTGGTTTAATATTGGCGTTTTACCTGAAATAAAACGCTTATTAAACTACTTACCTTATTCGAAGCATAATAGTAATTTCTGCCTGGTGACAAAGTCAACCATCCAATGAACAAGACAGAGACTCGCACACTCGCAAGTGCACTCCCCTCTCTGACCTGGTGACATCACGAGAGCGAGACAGAGCTATTTGGCTAGAAGCGTAAGGAAAAAATGGCACAGGAAACAAGATACAGCCTATCTCAATTGTTTATGCTTCGAATAAGGTAAGTAGTTTAATAAGCGTTTTATTTCAGGTAAAACGCCAATATTTTATTAAGAAGTAACATTAATACATTACATTAATCTTCTAAGTAGGTACATACAGTTATAAAAGCTGTAAGGGTCACAGAAGCGAAAAAGAAAAACTGCCGTTTCCTACAAAAGTGCAAAGGTCAAAATGTGTAGAGCAGCAGATTTTTTTAAAATTACCCATGAATCTTCTATGCAGGGGGGGAGGGTTCCGAATGATGTACTGAGTATGTGGTAGGCGTTTTCACATTGATTTCCCTTACACCTTGAATATTTTTCATATAGCTGTTATTTTTAAAAATATTCCCTTAGGACTCATAAAGACCGTTTTTAGAAATGTATGTACTTGTCAGTTATAGAAAAGTGTATTCATATATATTTTATTTAAATCAAGCTAGTTGATGTCAGTAAGCTAGTTTGTCTCAGAAATGTTATCAACAGGGTTATCTAAGAATTTATAGTTTAGGCCTACTTTAGCGCGCTAGATTGATTTAACGGAACTTACCATTAGCATAAATTAACTGTATATATTTATGTGGATATTTATGTTCTAGTATCAGTTAAATATATAGCGATGAATGAAAGAAGTATTTATTATTCACTACACATTGAACTCGATCCCTTTTTCATTACCAAAAGTTTCAATTTAAAAGTTTTACGGCAAGTAGTTGCTCTACTTTGCCGGTCGCGAAATACATCATTTTTTGCGGAATTATTGTATTAAATATGAAACTACTCACCTTTAACCTGTATTGTCATATAAAAGTTATGATTTCTATTTCGTTAACTTCTTAAACCGAAATAAAATTAATTTCTCGTAGCAGTATGTATGTGCACCCTGTTTCAGATTTTTTTAACTGTTTGACATTGACGTTTAGATTTCCGTCACTTCCCGCAGATCTAGGCATGTGATATACTTGCCACATTCAAAACCAGGGCTTCCAAGAACGAGTACGCAAAAAACCTGGGTTGAAAAATACTTGAAAGTATTTGGTAGAGTTCGGTCTAGTTCCTACCGTGCCTATATATATTTAGACTGTCGGCTTACGCATATTTATAGAATGGTGACTATATTATTATTTAGTTTCGTTTCCTCGCTATTTATTATTTACAGTTAAAAAAATCGTCTTTCTTTAAACCCGCGAAATAAATTATTCTATTTACAACTTATAAACACAGAATACGCACAAAAAAAATGTTCAGTTTTATTTATTTACATACTTTTTGTTGTTCAATAAACTCTTGAAATAACTTCTACTAAATTAATTACGTCAAGATCAGTTCAACGACATCTGACAAAAAAAAGAAATCTAAATATTTACTTGACTTTAAAAATAACTCAGTAATAATATACTTTCGTACACGCTATAATTTCTTATTTGTATATAAGTATAGATAAATGACGCGAACAAGTCTTCGAAATGGCTTTGAGCCCTGCACCACCCACCCCACTAGCCCTGTGCCGATCGCGCCCCGAGCCCCACGTCGCAAGCCTTATGCTGCCCACGCCGCGAGACTCGTGCCACCCGCGCTGCGCCTTGTACTTCCAGGGTTTAAAATGCTTGCATAGGATAACAATCCATGTTTTCTGACAAATATCCATCATAATTGCGTAAGAAATACTTTTAACTTTGCAAACACGATTGTGCTCCTTATTAATATGTAGACATGGGTTAATTTCCTATGTGAGTGCTTCTCAAGTCTGGTTTCTTTTAACTTTGCCCGCGTGGGTGCGGCGCCAGTCTAGCAAAAACTGTCATACTTGCAAGTATTTCCCACTCGTACCTGGGCGCCCTGATTGGAAGCGGCTCTGGTTTCAAAACCTGGTTGTGTACATACGTCTCATCCCTACCAAAGACCAAACGTCAACTCATGAACTCAATCAGTCTGCAAGGAACCGAGGTGCGGATTTATTAATTAATTTAATGTATTGTCATTAATAATAGACTGCGTACTTCAGCATTCATGCTCTCTATCATAAGCTTTATTTAAAACCCATACGACTACCAGATCACGTGCGAGAAGAGGTTCAGTGTCTAAACATTCAATGATACTCGTATTTCTTCGTAATGTGAAAGCAAAAACTTAAAACAAACATGTACTGTTGTAGGAGATAAGTGCCATTATTTGTATTTGTATAAGTAACGGAACAGTGTACGATTATATAAGGTGATATTTCACTTGTTTAGAACCTTTGTCTGTTGTTGTTTATAACTTTATTTATGTATTCAATTATTCGCGACTCAGTGCCAATGGAGTATGATAACGATGAGAATACGTGGCGTAGGCCCTCGACGCCTAAGGTAGAGCGCTCAGCGTGCCACCAGATCCCCAAGCGGTCATCAACAGTTGCTGTAGTGGTGCTTGGACTAGCAGTACTTAGCTGCTTGCTCGGATATTGTGTGCTTAGTGAGACCCTGCCTTACGAGTCTAAGACCCTGCGTCTAGTTATTATTGTAAGTATTTCTATATTTATTTTATCAGTATTTAACTGGTTTTTCTATTTGCCACTGCAATTTTCTTAATTAAATTTCATTAAATCTTGTTTCAGAATTTATTTGAGGCATAATTTCAAGCTTAAATTCTGAAATAATTAATGTGTTTCCAAAATCGTAAAAGTAGTTCTATGCTGATTTAATTAATATCATTATTTTCTATCTATCCTCCCACTGATATTGTAAATTAAGGTTTATGTACAGAACTGACCAGATATACTCCTATACACAACATTAATAATTACTTTAATTCCCAGCTGCTCCGCCATGGAGCCAGGACTCCGGTAGAGACCTACAACAGTGACCCATATAGAAACTATCAATGGCCTGATGGACTTGGCAGTCTGACTAATGTAAGTAAACATTTTATCATATCAATAGTATAGTTTTATAATTGGTCTAGCTGGTGTAAGAGTGGCCATGGTGCAAAAGGACCTGGGTTCAATTCCCTGGTTGGGCAGTGTTAACAAATTTTTCAATCAGGAATTTATCATCATCAGCCTATAATGTTCCCACTGCTGGGACACAGGCCTCTCTAGGAGAGGGAGTGGGCTGTAATCCACCATGCGGGCCCAGTGCGGCTTGGTAATTTCTCAGTTGATGGCAAAATGCTCTCTCCCTATTACATGGCACTGAAACATAATTAGCTAATTGAAGGTGTACAATTTGTACAATTAGGGTACACCTCTGCCTAACCCATTAGGGATTACAGGTGTGATGTTATATTTAAAGAAAAGGGGTATTTAAAATACTAATAATGCTTTTTTTTATTTATAGAAATTTTCATTATTTATTTATCCATTTTATTTGTCATCTTCTTTTACCAATAGCAGTCCATTACTGGATAGACTTCACCACTGAGCTGGATGCTTAACCTTACACATCCGTTCAGTACAAACCACCAAGATTTTTTTAATATTACATCAGAAGTTATTATTATAACTTTTACAAGATATTGTTACGTTAGATATTTACGAGATATTTTTAGACCACTAATTAGTTGTCTAAAAATGATGAAACAATGTATGATAATGAAACTTGTTTGTTAAATTGAGTTGAGATAAGAAAACTTAAATATGTACCTAATGAAAACAACAGCTGTTTGATGAAATAAAATACCAATATCTGTTTTACATTGTAATATCAGTTTTACACTTAAAAAACAATTCTGTTATCTAAAACTATGGAAACGAAGTTACAAATGCTCTGTCCTCAGTTTTCTAATCTACTTTCTTTCTTTTGTGGTTAGTGCCTAACCTATGGTCAGTGTTCTTATCCCCATAGGGCTCTGACTTGATAAGATAAGGTACTTGTACTTGGTAGATTTATTTTTGGTACTTGTATCATAAATGCACACAGAAATTATAACATGGATAAGCCATTTTTCCGACAAGTAATTCCGGTATTTCCGGATTCATTTAAATATTGTTAATGTTGGTATATATTGATATTATTACTACTTAATTCAAAATTTAGGAAAGGTATCAAAACTAAATTAATTTATTATTTATCTGTTAGATATTAAAAACAATCAAATTCCGATTGAAGCATTAATTATTTTTTTTTAGCCTTTTTATGGCCACAACTTTTTTTATAAATTGTTGCACTTAATTTTCAACCAATTCCGGAGGAATGTCCAGATTAATATATACGTTTCGGATCAATGACCCCAATTCAATCTACCTACTCCGATCTATTGTTATGATTTGGCAGTCTGATGGTCACACCACTAGGATAGGCTTGTTTTGGAATTAAACTCATTTTGATTGTTTTTTTAGGCTGGCAAGCTTCAATTGTACGAGCTAGGCAAGAAGTACAGAAGCTACTATGCCAACTTCATCCCTGAGGAGTACTGTGAGAAGGACGTGTTCATCCGCAGCAGCGACAGGTCCCGGTGTCTCATGAGCGCGTACACGTTCCTCGCGGGGCTGTACCCGCCCACGGAGCGACAGATGTGGCATCCTGAGCTGCCGTGGCAGCCGATACCTGTGCACGCTCTGCCAAGGGAACTGGACAATGTAGGTCATAAATTAATGTATTTTCATCTAAACTAATATTATAAAGAGGAAAGATTTGTTTGTATGTTTGTTTGCATTGAATAGGCTCCGAAACAACTGAACCGATTTAAAAAATTCTTTCACTATTGGGAAGCTACACTATCAGCGGGTGACATAGGCAATATTATATTTTAAAAAAATAGGGATCCTTACTAAAACTCCAATAATGTAACCCAATATGTTCAAAGATTACCTAAAATATTCTTTCCATCGCGTGCGCTGCGAAAACTATAGATGATAGAATAAAATAATGTACTATGACTTTGCAGAACACATCATTATTTACAAAAAGTGTCGCGACACTTATTGTGGCATAACTATAATGGTTAGACATAATGCATGTCTAACTATTATAGTTCTACCACAATAAGTGTTCATTTATTCAAAAAAAAAAAACAATTTTTAATGCCGCCGCGCTAGAAAAGGCTCTATAGTTATCTTGGTATTAATCCTTAGATTACTGGTCACCCTGCTCAGCTGGCTAGCTAGGCAGCACCTTATGCGATGTAGGCGCACTGAGGTACGGGCCGTACGGGAGGGGAATATTTAAACTTTCTTCATATTTTTTGTTTTTTAGTAACCTGACGCAAATAGAAGGGTTTTTATGTGTGTGTATTGTAATTTTGAAAGTTAAATACCCGTGCGAAGCCGGGGCGGGCTGCTAGTAGCTAATATTTTACCTGGTGTGTACGGAATATTGAACAAGAACAGGTTTAAGAAATGGAGAGTTGCGTTCATTTTCTATATTGGACTGTTCCATTACTTATAAAAAAAAAAACTGGCCAAGTGCGAGTCTTACTCGCACACAGGGTTCCATAGCCCCAAACAATAAAATAACAATATTTTGAACTGTCATTCATTAGTTAGTGGTATTAGTTAGTAAACTTCCACTCAACCGCAAAACTAAATTTGTTGTTCATAGTATGTTAATGAAAAACAAAGTTACTGCTGCAGTTTGAAAAAGTCCCATATCTCAAAAACTAAACATCATATCTTATTGAAACCAATTTTCGTTGATAGTTTTTTTTTTACGTTCTACAATCCTAAATATTATCAGAATTTTCCTCCTCTTACTTTTGAAATTAGAGGGGGGGACACACATTTTACCACTTAGGAAGTGGCTCTAGCGCAAACTATTCAGTTTAGAAAAAAATGATATTTTAGAAACCTCAATATCATTTTTGAAGACCTATCCATAGATAACCCACACGAATGGATTTGATGAAAAAAAAAATTGGTTTTGGTATGGGGAACCCCCAAAATGTATTGTTTTTTTTTTCTATTTTTGTGTGAAAATCTTAATGCGGTTCTTAGAATACATCTACTTACCAAGTTTCAACAGTATAGTTCTTATAGTTTCGGAAAAAAGTGGCTGTGGCTGTGACATACGGACGGACAGACAGACAGACATGACGAATCTATAAGGGTTCCGTTTTTTTGCCATTCGGCTACGGAACCCTAAAAATGAACGCAACTCTACGTATAAATACAAATGTAAGAGATTTTTTGTTAGGATATTCCCATGGATTTAATTCCGACTACCAAGCGAAACCTAAGCAAAAGCTATAATAAGCTCATGACGGCTGTATATCGAAACCATAATAGGTTCATTCTGATAAAACAATTTCGCATCAACGTCAGCACTTCAGCAGGAAAGACCGAAATGGAATATTGACGTAGGTACAGCCATATAATGTATCAATAACAGAATCGGGACGTGCCGATTCATGAACCCGTATTTCCTTTGCTCCCGCCATGTCGCAAACTGCAATCTATACTAATATTATAAAGCTGAAGAGTTTGTTTGTTTGCTTGAACGCGCTAATCTCAGGAACTACTGATCCGATTTAAAAAAATATTTCAGTGTTAGTTAGTCCATTTATCAAGGAAAGGCTATAGGCTATATAATTATGGAAAACCCGAAAAAGGGGAAAATGTGACGCAGACGAAGTTGCGCGGGACAGCTAGTCTATTATAAAGCTGAAGAGTTTGTTTGTTTGGTTGAACGCGCTTACATCGGCAACTACTGGTTCGAATTGAAAAAATATTTAGGTGTAGGATAGCCTATTTATTAAGAAAGGCTATAATAATATGCTATTTAACATCACGCACGACCAATAGTAGCGGAGCATCAATGAAAAATGTTGCAAAAACGGGAAAAATGTGACGTAGACGGAGTTGTGCGGGCCAACTAGTCCCGGATTAAAGATTCAAAGCAGTGTAACATGAACTCAACATAATTTCCATTTCAGATAGTTGCAGCAACAAAACCCTGCAAAGTATGGAAGGCGATGTACGAAGAGCAACTGTCTGAAAAGAATACAGATCCGAAGTTCACCGAGCTATTCGATTATTTGAGTAAACATACGAATCAGAGCATGCGCAGTGTTCTCCCTGTGGACTACTTGTACAGCACTCTTCTGGCTGAGCAGGAGGCGGGCCTCAAGCTGCCGGAATGGACGAGAACTGTGTTTCCTAGTAAAATGCGGACGCCGTTCATGCTTAGTTTGGCGTTACTGTCTTATAATGAAACGTTGCAGAGGCTACAAGTTGGTGAGTAGTGAGAATAATAGTTCAAACACTTTTAAACGTATAATGTGGGTACCTACATAAAATGTAAGGCTTATCAGAAAAGTATCTTAATTAATGCAATTCACTGATTGTCTCCAATACCATTGGCAAACAAACACATTATTACAAACGCAATACGCAATTCACCATGCATTTTCAGGTCCACTTCTAAAAGAGATTAAGCACTCCCTAGACGAGACAGTTGCGCACGAGAACGTGGATCGCTCTCTGTACGTGTACTCAGGCCATGACGTCACGGTCGTGTCCGTCTGGCGCGCCTTCGGGTTCAATGAACTGCTGGAGCCGGAGTACGGATCCAGCATCGTCATCGAGTTGCATGAGGATGTTGAGCAGGAGGCGTTCTTTGTCAAGGTATGTTCTGGATGCCATTATAATATGAAGTCCTTCAATCTTCCAAAAAAGATTATGCTGTATGTCATTACTGTCACTACTTCCCAGAATTTGATCCTTTTCAGCGACACTATCGAATGGTGTAATAATACAGTGTGTGTGTATATTTTTCCAATGGGTTTGATTCCTGGGTAAGAATATTGATTTTTCAAAATTCCAATGATGCAGCTTTATTTTTCATCAAAATTTGTCCTGTCCTTTGAGTATTTTAAGCTATTTCTCAAAGTTTCGGATTTGGCTATCTACAAAAACAAAATTGCCCTGTACAGCTCGCTCTGAACGGCTGAATTCCGCGACGATGAGTGCGGTCAATCCTTACGTAGCGTTTTCTAATCATTTCAGACATTCTACCGCAACAACACAAAGGTGGAAGTTCCCTTGGAGCTGAAGTTACCATTCTGCGACGATCCATGTACTTACACTCAATTTAGTGCGCACGTCACCAAGTTTATTTCTGACGATTGGGAGGCCGAATGCGGCAATGACAAGTAAACCAATAAAGTTGTTGCAAATCACGAGCTCGCATCATGTGACTTTAATGTCATTGACATAAGGTTTAAATTACACTAGTTGCTCGTGCAATGCAACAACTATACCATGTACGTATATAGAGTATGCCAACAGTCCAGTTGCTAGTATAAGTGACGTCGCAACTTGTCGAATATTATATTTTATTTATGTATAGTTTAGTTTTGTAAGATTTGCCCCAACATAGTTGGAAAGAAGCTAAATGATGATCGTTTTGTACCCACATCTGCAGAAATGATGAGCTATTTGGAAACTGCAGATTGCGTTGGAAATTCGATTGTCACTCCCTGTTGAAGTAATCTGTGATTGTTTTGTTACATAGGTAAAGATCTGCCAGTTACTGTAATTAATCGCCACTAACTACCACTGTACCGAATTCGTGTTATTTTATTTTATGAACACAATAATTTTAAGTCACAATGCCATACTTAGTTATCATGTTTGCCAAAATCTTAGTACGGGGTGTTTTATAAGATGACACTTCGTTTCTTTTTATAATTTGTTATCATAATTTGTTATCACAAGCTTATTTTATAAGACTCGAGTAGTAATGAACATGACATGCCAAAATGTAGCTTATTGTGTGTCAGTTTAGATGTTAGGTCAGCTTAACAAGCTGAATGGTTCTAATTGTGACTAAAGTATGCTATTTACTCAATTTATGTATTAGAGTTTTTTGTATTACTCACGTTGATATTATACGTATTACGATCTGCATTTATTGAATATTTATATTGTCTACTACTGATGTACTAATAAATTGAAGAACACTTTGAATTCCGTCTTCACTATTTAGATCGGAATTCAAGGGCGAGCCGCTCGCGGTTACGTTATAGAGAATGTTTGAGCAAGTTCACCTTGATCTCACCGTTCTATACGCGCGGACTTATGGTGCATTTGAATTTTAAATAAAGAAAATCGGTAGGAATTGGTAATGCACTTTTAGCAATTTTATTGACACAAGGGGTGTGTGCCAGATGCATTCCATATTATGACACCTGTGATTTCTGAACGATTTACATTTATCTGTCCACTTTTAAATCTACACGATTTTTGTAAAGACTGTATTAGGACACGTTTCATTGATTTTAATGGTGATTGATATTTTCCTTAGACTCCTTTAAAGAGATTATTTTTTAAGAAGATGCCTAAACTTCTTATGAATTTGATAAAGTATTAAATTGTTGTAAAGAATTAGTTAATATTTAAGAGACATGTTGGAAAATAGCAATATTTTGATATACCTAACAGGCTTCAGCATATATTTAATCAATGTTGATATTCATCTAAAATGTTTAAAGAAAATTAAAAATTGATATCTACGCTGACAAATTATATGATGCACAGATCAAAAGGAGTACTCACAATTTTGTCCCACCTGATATTATATAAAAGCCAAATTTTATATGACTATGTATAATGTAGAGAAGGCCTATCTTAAATATTTGTGTAAATCTAAGTATTTTACTATTTATATTATACTGTAATCTTCTTCACACAAGGTATTTTGTCTGAATGTATGACATTATTAAAAATTAGCGGGATGTTTCAGCTGTTCTGATTATGAATATTTCTTATTCTACAAAGTATTTAGCTTGTTTATGTCACAAATTCTATTACAATCGTTTTACACAAAATAAATATAGGTAATATTGATGTTGTATTCCATGAGCCACAGAGCCAAAAGTTTAATATTTGTGTGGACACTATAATTGAACTGTTTAAGGAGAAAGCGCCAGGATAGCTTTTTAGCGAAAATCAAACTTTCTTACGCTTTTTGCAATTTGCCGGTCAGGCTGTATGTAGAACAAAATATGATTTTCGGCCGTGATACGCATGTATTTCATTAGAGGAGCTCGTGGCTAAATAATAACAGCCGCCCAGGTCGATCTTTAAGGTTAAGCCGTGCTTGCCGAGGTTGGTCTGTGGATAGGTGACCATAATTACATATCGAGTTTCCTCCGTGCCTCGGAAACCACGTAAAGCTGTTGGTCCCGGCTGTCATTTGTAGATCTTTGACAGTCGTTACGAGTAGTCAGAAGCTAAAAGTCTGACATCCAGTCTTACCAAGGGGTATCGTATTACCCAGTTACTGGGTTGTGAAGGTCAGATAGGCAGTCGCTTCATGTAAAATACTGGTACTCAGCTGCATCCGGTTAGACTGGAAGCCGACCCCAAGATAGTTTGGGAAAAGGCTAGGCAGATGATGATACGCATGTATTTCATCATCATCATCATCATCAGCCTATAATGTTCCCACTGCTGGGACACAGGCCTCCTCTCTATGAGAGGGAGTGGGCTGTAATCCACCACGCGGGCCCTGTGCGGTTTGGTAGATGTCACTTGTCTTTGAATTTTTTGTTCTAGGACATGCCGGTTTCCTCACGATGTTTTCCTTAACCATTTTTGAGGGCAATGATGATGAGATAAATTACACAAAGTAATGCGCCTGGCTGGGTTCGAACCTACGGCTTAGCACATGTGTTAAGCCGTAAAGCCATATTTATTACGGCCACTAGTCATATTTTAAACAAAATAACTTGACACTGACCTGCTAATTGCATAAAATGTAGGATTTTTTATATCTCGAGGTACCCTGGCACTTCCATCTTAAGGCCTATTTACACTGAGAGTTCCTCACCCGAGAATATGCATAGGCGATATTCGCCCCCAAGTCATGTCATTTTGACAAGAAGTGTTTCCCTCTCCGCTTTTTCGAGGTGATAAGCTATCTCAATGAAAATTCGCCATTACTCTTTGTCTGTAAGGCAGCTGACGCCAAGTGACTTTGATTGAATTAAAAATTAGTCTTGTTGTCTCTGATATTACACAAGAAATCCTTATACTTAGGTACTTTATTATTCGTTGAGAATAAATGTTAGAGTTTAATTAATTGTAACATTATAATGTTGTTGTTTTTGTAACGTTTACTATTAAATGTTTTATGTGATATATTTTGGTCTTTTTAAGTCTTATGTCTAGTTGTGCAAAACTCGGAAAGCCGCAGCAAAAACAAAAACAAATCGTGTGTGCGTGGACCTCCTTCTTTGACACCTCGGCGTATTTGAAATGTTTGAGATGATGCTAAAGCTGCTTTACCAGCCTATTAACAGACTTAAAAGAGGAGGTTATCAATTCGTCCTTTATATTTTATTCTTATTTCCATTATTCAAATGACACCCATGAAGGAAAAGCCCAACATTGTATGGTGGTTCCATACAATGTTGGGCTTTTCCTTCATGGGTGTCATTTTAGTGATTTTTGGGGTCGTTTCCGCGATCGTCAATTTTGATTTTGACCCCATATTCGTTTAGAGCGCTCTCGATTACCTTGGTCGTGACACCCAAGACGAAAAATTCGCTACTCTTCGAATCCGCCATCTTTGACATCGATTTTGACCACATATTCGTTAAGAGCGCCCTCGATAACCATGAAAATTAGTTCCAAGACGAAAAATTCGCTACTTTTCGCGGCAGCCATCTTTGATTTTGACCCTCCCTCGATTACCATGAAAATGATTCTGTTGACGAAAAATTCGCTAATTTTCGCAGCCACCATCTTTGATTTTGACTCTATATTCGTTTAGAGCGCCTTCGATTACAATGGAAATGACACCCATGCATGACGAAAAATTCAATAGTTTTCGTAGCCGCAATCTTTTGATTTCGATTAATCGTAAAGAATGTTATTGCAAGTATCGCTTATGTCTTTCGCGCATGTGTATTTTTTTTTAATCATATTTAAAAAGGAAACCCTTATTTTCTTTGCAATCGGTTAAAACTATTAGGTAGAGCACATGCACGACATAACATGAGCGCGATATCATGCTTGTGCGAGTGAGAAGTCCAAAAAACAATTGACGATATTCCGAATTTCCGACGTTCTACTACCTCGACCGCCGCGCCGCCGCCGCCGCGCCACCGTCCCGCAAGCCGGTCACTGAGGAAATATGGGAGGCGTTTCTGTATTATAGTAATAATTTCCATTTTACTTCAATTTTAATGGTTTTTTTTTATCATTTCGGTCATTGAACATTGGCCCTTCCATAAAATCGAATCTATCGATAGAAACTATGTAATTTTTGAGAGCAAACACCAAGAAATTTGACGATAATATTGTAATCAGAGTAAGAAAATAAAAGTTTTTTTACGAAAACCATTACTTTTCGTAAAAAAACTTTTCGTTTTCCGAATAAGCCAATTTTGACGACAAGTATGAAAAGATATTTATTGGATCGATAAATCGAGTAAGAATATATTGCCTAGGAAGGAGTGCTGAAACTAAACTCGGATTCGCGTTGCGCGCGAGAGACCTCTTTTCAAAACGCCTGATTTTTGAAATTTTTTGAAAAGTTTTAGAAAAATTGACGTGTAAAAGTGTTTGTAAAAACCTACTTGCAAAATAAACATCATTTATCATGTAAGAACTTCGAAAAAATACGAAGTTATAAAGCATATAACCAATATTATGTTGCACCAAAAATAATTGCAATTAATTAATAACTTTAGTAAAAAAAAACTTGTAAAGCTGCGCGAATATTTCGACAGGTTGTCAAGTTTACTAGACTGGGCCCCTATATAAACAGCAAACCTTTACGAAAAGGAAATAAAATAAGCAAAGTACATATCAATGTATAATTCATTTTTGTAAAATGATTAATAGATTGTAGTAAAATACAATTAAAACATAGCTTACATCTAAGTACAATAATTGGACGGCACATGGGCGAAAATTTCTTTTTCCTTCTACATACAACATGCTAAAGAATAATTTAAGGAAATGTACATTTATGTCAAAATCATAATATAAGAAATGTGCTATAATCAAAATTATAGCTTGAAATCTAGACAAATGGACGAACATTTAACTTACAGTTAATAATAAATACAATAATAAAATTTCACATTACCAAAAAAGAGGTAATAAGATTAATATAAAATTGCGATATAAACTACTTGTGTACCTAAGTTGTAAGTTCGGTGGAATGTTAATTTGTTACGATGCTAATAAAGCTAAAATACAACATTGCGGTTTAAAGCTCAGTCTTCGCTGCTTGACTCATACATATGGCTTATCTGGTAATAAAGTAATACTTATAATAAATTGGAAGTTATACTGTGGGAAGTTCAATATATATCATAAGTTCGTTGTTCCGAAATATTCGTATTTCAAGGCACTGAGGCAAAACGCTAGTCTCGTATTGTTCATTGTTGTAAAACAGATATAAAATATATTACGTTACCTAAAAAAAAAAGCAACAGCTTTTCTTTTTAGATGTCACATTAGCTGTTTACCAAGCTAAAACTGTGCGTTATCAAAATCTTCGCAACTGAACACTAGTACAAAAATCTATGGTTTATTTCAGTTGCCACAGCATGTGAGTACATGTCGTTCTTTAAATGCTCTCAAGGCTGTGAACACAACAATTGCTACCCATATACCCACAGCCAACCAGGCGGTGATGACAGCTAATTGTAAAGCCACACCAGTGTTAATGAAGTCACCTCGGCGGCTATTAGGCGCGTCCTTTTGTAGGTAGTCCATAAAGTCGTAAATCGCTTGGCATGCTAGACGAAAGTGTATCGCGGTCGCATGGTCCCCAGTGGCACGGAGCTCCTGTAATATGTACATTATATGATAATGAGAATTATGCTTATTAACACGATTAACAGTCATAATTACCACTAAGTGATTATGAAGGTTGCCAAATTCTTGTTTTTCGACTTTAACTAATTGAGAGTTCTTCTTAATTAAACGCACAATGAATAACTGTTTCCTCAGGCAGTACATTGTTCTTTTAAGCAATTACTCATCTTAATGCTAATAGTGATATGAATAGTAAGATTTCAATCGAAAAGCTCGGGAAAATGGTTAACACTTTCAGTGCTAAGCACCCAGCATATGGGTTGTACAATAATTCATCTGTATGCCCACAACACGCCTCCTGAGTCATTACCAGAGGTTGGAATTAGGTAGTGTTATTTGTGTACTTACACTGATTTCATACAGCGAAAGAATAAAGTGGATATGCCTGAAATCCCGAGATTAATTTTAAAGAGCAGAAAAATCCCGTGATTTATTAAATAAAAAGTTATTTAAGTACTTTTACATAATTTAAACTATCCGAATTCGGATGTCCGAAGTTGCAAAATTCCAATGCGCACACGCTAGGGAAGATCCATATTAATATCAAAATAACTCTATCTAATTCCGACCTCTGGTCATTCATTACACATAGCCACATTTGAACATGAACACAATGAAAAATTTTCTTTTTGTTTTTTGCAATGGGTTTGCTCTTGACCAAATTGGATCAAAGATGACAGAGACAAAGTCGACAATGGTACGAGCTTACCCAGAAGAAGCCTGTTCACTGTAACTTTGAAGAGATTAGGGTTGTAAGCATTCGGAAACAGACGCAGGCAGAAAGTTGCACTTTGATTCAACTGATTAATCTTTACAAAAATAACTTTTCTTACCCTGACTAAGTACCCCCTGTACTGAGTGCAAGTCTTGAGGAAGCCATCAGTCAAAATAGCAGCGTGCACTAGGGAGTACACGGCAAACATAGCTGCAATACATGATGAGGGAATCCAGCAGTAGATGACTGAGTCATTACTCCTGCTCACTCTAGTCCGAGTACTCACTACGATTGACTCACCCTCTCTGAAACAATGAGTCATAATGTTAACAACTGATATTGAGAAGTTAGATAAGTTTTTTGGAAATTCGAAGAAAACTTACATTTCTTCCATAGTTGTAGATTTCTCATCCTCATACTGGCCCACATTATTGATACATACTCTGTACATATGAAACAGTGCCATGACTACTGCATATACAAACACAGGCAGCGGCGCGAACACTGCATAGAGGCAGTATGAGTTGTGACCACCATTGAAGTACTGGAACGTGCTGACTCCATACAGTATGCAGCCGCAGTTCGTGTTCTCGAAGTATCCGCCTGGACAGACGTCCAACGTCGTGCGCCAGTGGTTGTACGGTATCCCAATGCATAGAATTGATACAGCGACAAACACCGCCACTAACAAGTAGCTCCAACAGAGACGTCGTTCTGTTTGATACTGATTCATCGTGAATAGATTTCTGAAAAATAGACCACCACTTTAATAAGTACTTACATATTGCAACGATTTGATACAGTTTATTTACACACTTCCTCTGAAACATGCAACGTACAACAACAATAACTTACTCAAGTAAAAGTTGACACAAAAACCATTCATTAACTTGATCTACACCAAGACAAAGTATTACTAGGTCAGCTCATACGCCAGGTAGATTTGTTGATAACGATTATAAAGGGCAACGCGAAAATAAGATAAAACATTTGCTACGATAAGAATCCGATAAGACAACGTCAACAATGGACGCCGATTTTGACAGAACTGACTAGTGAAGTAGTGCAGTGTTGCCAACTGCTAGCTTTACCCAGTTGCTAGACAATTTTTAAAATGTTGCTAGATTGCCAGTTTTTTGTACCCCAAAAAGTTGCTAGAAGTAGCTAAATGTTATATACAGTAGATAAATACGTAACAATGAAATGTAAAAATTCCTGACAATCATTTTTAGTTTAATTAATTCTAACAAGAGAGTTAAAAATGTGTTGTGTACGTTATTGAATAAAAAATAAATTAAAAATTAATTATTTAAAGAAGAAGATGTCGATGGCTGGGGTTCAGTATATTTCGTTGATTTAAAATATTATTGAGCGGTGCCCATTTTTTGTAGTATATCTTTAAGCAAAACACAGCATCAATGAACATAGATTCGAGTTTAGTTTTATATTTTTTTACGAGACTCGGTACCCTACTTTACGAATCTCGATAGCCTCAAAAGTTGCTAAAAAAAGCAGCTAAAAAGTTTAGTTTAAATTGTAGCTGTCTGTCACCAAATAATAGCTAGATCTAGCTATAAAGTTGCTAAGTTGGCATCACTGAAGTAGTGTAGTGACAGTGAGTGAGGACTACTGAGAGGACTGAGGGGGTGACATTTTCGACACCATAGAATAATTGTGGTCCTATCTCCACAAAAGCCATTTATCAAGAATTGAATTGAATTGATTTTTATTGTCAAAGCAACAAAATTTTTGAAAAACCTTTGGCTAGAATTTTGAAAGCAAGTAATTATTTTCTAGATCAAGAATTAAAGTTGGTCGAGGCAAATCGAATAATAAACCAAGTTCAAAATGCAAAAAGTGCACCACAATAAAACGGGACCATTGACATTATTTTTTTTTCACTGGTATTCTAATACATTGACGAACAATGTTGCCACCCTAGTGGATTTGCCACTAAAACTGGTGGTTTCGACCATAGAATAATAACTAAAGCAAAGAAGTAGCGCTAAAAAAAAACTCTGTAATTATCTTTCTTCCCGCTCTGTCTTATGGCACGAAAAATAATGTGGGAATGAGATAAATGATTTTCTCTTTGTTTTAGTTCTTGTAGGTTGTCACCGGAAGAGCAGCGGTAGCCCAGTGGTGGGAGCCCCGACTTACGAGCAGTAAACCATGGCTTCGAACCCAGGTAGGCGCATTACTTTGTGTAATTTATTTCATCAATTCATCACCGCTGCCCTCAAAAACGATGAAGGAAAACATCGTGAGGAAACCAGCATGTCCTAGAACTAAAAATTCGATGACATGTGACATCTACCAACCCGCACTGGGCCCGCGTGGTGGATTATAGCCCACTCCCTCATAGAGAGGCCTGTGTCCCAGCAGTGGGAATATTATAGGCTGATGATGATGAGGTTGTCACCAGATGAATTGTCATTTGGTTTTAATTACCCGGCCAAACTTGATAGTACGTTGCTTGCATGTGCATGTCTGACAGTTCGTTTATTGCACTTATTTGTCATGTTCGCGTGTTCATTGTTGATGTTGAGACAAAAATGTTGTCGATCCTTTTCTGGAACAGTTTTAGACGATATCGTCCTAACATTGTCAAATACCGCGAATGTAGGTACACTTTCGCTAATTGTACAGGAGGGAAAAAACTAAGTTTCTTAAAAACTAATCGGCACGATTGAACTTTGAATGAACTTGACTATAGGACATTTTCGTTGTCCTTAATTTAATCTAATATAAAATCTTAATTTATAATACTATTTTCAAAGTCAATATTCCCAATGGTTTATTTGTAAAATAACTTACGCTGTATAGTTTTAAGCGATTCTGGATCATAATGCAGTACTTACGCGAAATTGACAACGAAATAAAACATTATATTTTTAAATATTCCTAAAAATGAATTAAAAAAGGTTTAGGTTTTCTTTCGTAATAAATTTAAAAAAAAAATAGTTGAAAATTTTGCGACTAGATATGAGATGAATATGACTATGAGAGTAGGGCCGGTTTTAGGCGTTGAATTGAGTGGGCCCACCCAATTCAATGTCTAAAACCTCCCCACCGGTGGGGAGTTAATTTAACTGTTGGCACTTGGCAACACTGTTGACAAAACAGCTGATTTATATGAAATATCAAAATTCGAAAATATACTTGTGCTAACAAACAAAATGTTAGACCGTCATTAAATTAAAATTGAAGATGAAACTCAATAGCAATACTCAAATTATTGGACGGAACATAATACTGGTACCATACAGAGAATATCATGTCCTTAAGTAAGTGTTCCTCTCTCTGCTGATAATTTTATATGTAATTGCCGAGTTAACCAACATAACTTTGTGCAGGTACCACGAATGGATGAAGTCCGTAGAACTCCAGAAACTTACGGCATCTGAACCACTGACATTGGACGAGGAATATGAAATGCAAAAATCATGGCGTGAAGATGAAGATAGTGAGTTTTATTCATAGTACTTACTTACGTTTGCTAGCCATAAAGATACTGAATATTTAAGCTCTTTATTTCGTTTCGAATTATTTGTATAATAAAAACAAGATTTTATTTTCAGAGTGCACTTTTATAATATTAGACAAACACATGTATGATAAACATACTGATGAAACAGGTAAGCAGGGCAGACCAGTCTGCAGCTAATATCAGTATTATAGACACTCAGCTTACTAAACATTTTTAATGTAAACATCTTTCTTTTAGAAGCAATGATTGGAGACACAAACATATTCATAACAGACAATGAATTAGCAGCTGGTGAAATAGAAATAATGATAGCAGAGGAATCCGCTCGGGGCAAAAAGTTGGGATGGGAAGCTGTAATCTTAATGTTCCTCTATGGGATTCAACATATAAACCTAAAGTTAATTGAAGCCAAAATATCTCTGAACAATGATATCAGTATCAAAATGTTTAAAAAATTAGGCTTTCAGGAGAAATCCATAAGTGAAGTGTTTCAAGAAGTTACTTTAGAGAAGAAAGTGGATGATGAATGGATAGATTGGTTGAATAAAGAAGCACATTATGAAAAACAAACTTGCTGATAGACATTTTGTGTTTTTTACTGCCACAAAATTAAAAGTACCTACTCTAAAAAAAAACGATTTTCTATTCCTGAACTGGCAACTATGCCATGAATACCCAAATCATCATCTTTTATCTGAATTGCAATTATTAGAAGTGCGTAAAGTATACATTTTAACCAATTAAAATGGCTTGGTTGCATTGTTTCCATGTAATTTCCTTGCTGTCGGATCATCTGGATGCAAAAAACTTTTTGTGATTCTGTATGCTGTTTCGCCAAACATCCTACAATGTAATTTATTGGTTTTCTTCTTTTCTCAACGGTTCTGACTTCTGTTAGCAAAAGGCAAAAGACACGTATTTGAAGACAAAAAGAAAATTGAGTGGTCAACTCAATCCATACTTGTCACTGTCAAATTTAGTTAGTTTGACAGATTGCAGAATTTACAGATTGGTTGAACCAGTTTTGGATTTATTGTAATATTCGATTTGTAAAATGTTTTTCAAAGTTGTTTGTGTATACTTTTTATTTATAACTCAAATATTATGTCATGGTGAAACAGAGGTTAAGTCAGAAGAAGACGTAGGCGTCAAATATGCAAACCGGTGTGAGGTGTGCAAGATTCTAGCTACCGAACTGCAAAGCAGGCTCGAAGAAACCGGCAAAGTTCACGATGTCATCGAAATTGGATACTCACTCGACGACGTGCAACCTAAAAAGAAGACAAAGTATCACAAATCAGAGCTGAGACTGATTGAATCGTTAGAAGGCGTTTGTGACAAAATTCTAGAATATAACATCCATAAAGAACGTCAAGATAGTACTAGGTTTGCCAAAGGTATGAGTCAGACGTTCAAAACTCTACACGGGCTGGTTGACAAGGGGGTGAAAGTGGACCTTGGTATTCCACTTGAGTTGTGGGATAAGCCATCTGCTGAGATCACTCACATGAAAACACAGTGTGAGAGTCTTCTGGAAGAGAATGAAGCTGCAGTGGAGGATTGGTATTGGAACCACCAAGGAGAGATTGATCTAACAAAACACTTGTGTACCCAACATGCCCTAAGGGGCGCTGATGACTCATGCTTGGCTGAGAGGCTGACCACTTCTAAAGGTGAGCGAGGCAACTCTGACAAGTCAGAGCTATGAGGGTCAATATTCTATTAGAGATTAAGTACAAGAACAATGTGAATTCCGATACGTCTGTGTTTATGAACTTTGTGATAACATGGAGGCATTTCAATGATAATATTTTAAGTGTTAGAAGTAAGCTATGTAATAATGATAAGTTCTATTTCTCATAGCTATGTATGTTTCTATGTGTAATAAACAGTAATACTTATCTTATTGCACAGTAAAGTTAATATGATCAAGATAATGAGATGATGTTAATATAATATGATCAAGATTTTCTTCCATTAGAATCACTTTTGTAGAACATTTTGTAAATATATCTGTTTTGAAATAATAATATTAATATAAAATATAAGGGCAATGTCTCGATGATGTAATGCCCTGAAATAAGCTTCTACTCGCTAAATAAATGGCAGTTACTAACAGATTTTTCATCATGTTATTTAACTAACATCATACCTAATACAACGAACATATTTAAATTTTAATATAATTGATCTATACAATTTTTTAATAAAATTGGATGATTTATAAAATATAATGTTTTTCATGCCATTTTAAATCTGATTTTTAATTTGTCTTCTTTCACATGAACTTAAAAGTTCTTCACTTTTACTCATCACATCCACATCACATTAATTAAGACAAACCTGTAATTATGGGTAGAGTAGATGTGTACCTATGTGCCCTCGACTTTGTTCGTGTTCGTTTTCCAGGATGAAAAGTAGCCTATGTGCTATTCCAGACTATAAGCTATCTCTGTGCCATTTCATCCAGATCCAATCTCGCCGTTCTAGTGTGATTGAGTAACAATCCTCACAAGTTTCACAGTTATAATAGTAGTAAGACATATTGAACAAAACTACTTATGGGTTTTGTGAATGGTGGTGTCTTTTTGACTCCTTGTAAACAAAATCCCCTGACGTCACGGCGCTTGCTTTTGTGTATGTGATACGCGAAGAACCTGGGCAGGCTGTGATTGGTAAAGGCGGTTTAGTGAACCCACATATTTCTTCTCTTCGAGGGTTGATCAGTTTCTCCCGTGTCCTAGTGTTTGCAACCAGAACTGCTGAGGTGGTATGAAGTCCAGGGTTTGGTTCCCAGCCCAAGCAGTGTCATTGGGTAGCCACAGACTGTATTTGTGCTCAGTTGATGGCATTAGGCTTGCCTCTATTACAATAACTGGTGAAATGTGGGTTAGGCAGAGGAGTAAAAGAGCACCTTGGTACACCTCTGCCTAACCCTTCGGGACTACAGGCGTGATGTCATGGGATAGTTCAGATGCAGTGTGTGCGATCATTTCTGCCGCATAATGCCTGTTAAGCGTACTCTTTGCGTCGTATACCGACTTGTCCTTGTTTCGTTGGTAATTTACGAAATAAAACAAAATTATCATTAATAAGCACCTTTTTAATCGACTGTCAAAAAGTGTCACCTAGTTTATAAATAAAATTAATATCTCAACTCTATATTTTGCACCAGTTATCTTACACAATGGTATTTATAGGTGCTAATAACATGCAGCCATCCTGCAATCTTATTGGGGCGAGAAGGAAACTAAATTTACTTAACAAGACAAATAAATAACTATAGGATTAAGGTTTTAAGATTTCATATTATGATCTCATAATATTAAATACATTCGCTCTTGTACTCAACGCGCATACAAAATTTAAATGACGTAAATCACACTATAATTTATCTCTTGAGGACACCGAGAAAGGCCCGTGACGCGCGGGGCGTCGTAATGAATCTCCTTGTTGACTGCTAGCGGGCGGCACACACGGAAGTGTGGTCGCGCCACTATCCTGTGTCTATGGTCTAGAGGTAGGGGCTGGTATCTTGGTATTCGTCGTCGCTTTCGTCGGAGCCGTCGTCCGTCAGCTGTCGCTGTGCGGCCGCTTCCGAGTCGCCAGCACAGTCAGAGCTCGATGCATCTGTTGACAAACGTTATCATAAGTCTCCTGTGTAACTTTCACTCAACGGCAATGAATGTACTATATCATAGAGGAATAGCATTATAGAGCATTAGTACGCATTTTTGTAATTAGTGGCCCAAGATTAGTGCAAATATCGTTCTCGTTCTCATTACTTCAAGAAAAACGTTTTTCTTCCTTTGGTTATGGCTTGAATGCATGCAGACTATTGTTTTTATTCTAAAGCAAAAAGAAAAATATCATTTAACATCAATTTTGTACTGCATTGCACACTAAAATCTATAATGCACTGAACTAACACTAAAATCTGCACACAATTAAGGGATTGGACAGGTGCCATAATATTGTTCTAAGTTATAAGCATTATGTAAGACTTTTTAACATTATGGAACGCAAATAAATTGAATATAACTTGATATTAAAATACAGCCTACAGAGTTGCTTGGGTACCTGATATTTTTTTTTAATCTTACATTATTTTCACATTAGTTTTGCAATGATAATAATGTTATCAACAGAGTTTTGCTTCCTGAAATTTTACACTATGGAACATGCAACAAAAGTTATTCTTGGACATTCAAATGGGCCTCGTTTTCGTGGCTGTCCGAGCATGCTGTTGGCACTTTGCAGCTTGTGTGAGTGTGGTGTACTGTCGCGTTACAGTAGCTAAGACAAGCGGTGCAATAATTACCCAGTTACCTGCTTGTGGCTCATAGAGGGTTTCATAGCGCCGGGACTTTGGCGGGGGCGGTGACACTGAACTCCGGCTAAAATAGAAAAGATTTCACTTAGATTTTTTTTCTATTTTTTTTTTGCATTTTCACTTTTGAAAATGGCTGTAGTTTGTCACTGCAGATCAAGAGAGGCAAGGTTCACCACGAGAGCAAGATAAGCTTGGATTATGTTATATTTCTCATACCAAATCGACTGTGCTAGATACCTCTACCAGCGATAAGACCGCCATTGTTTGCAATATTGTAAAACAGTTGTGTTTCAATTCTGATGTACAATAAAGTATATTCTATTCCATTCTAGTCTCTGTATAAACCAGGGCATTGTTTTTGTCTCATGTTCATAGTAGGCCGTGAGTCAGAAATTGGCAGAAGGCCCAAAAACCAAGAAATACCCCCACAACACCCCGCATTTTACCACACTACGTACAGACAGCGTCATTAAGTAGTAACCCCCCTGGCGTACTCGGCCGGATTGTAGAGGGGTTAGCACATACTGACGCTGTCTGTACAGTAAACCAGCCAAAAATACTTTGCACAACTAGCTTGCAAACTAAACTGACCAAACAAGCGTGAACCTACGAACATAGTGAAACATTCGCCAAACAGAAGCTTCAAGTGGGTGATTATACTAGTTATACTACTAATAATATTATTTTAAATAGCAAAACTGTTTATTATGGCGTGTACAATTGACCTCCTTGATACATGCAGGGGGGTTACTATGACATCTAAAAGCAGTGGTCATTCCAGTGTGAGGAAGAGACGGAGCTATAGAGGATGTCTAGTACCATCTCTTTCCCACTCTGGAATAAGATTACACAATACTGCTTTAAGACGTCATGGTAGGCCACCAGGTGTTTGAATCGAAATAAACTACAATAAAGCAATCGAATGCCTAGTACCTGTGATCAAGTTCATCACCATGCGCGTCTCCGTTCTCGCTGGGGGGCGGGGAGCCGCGCGGCGAGGGCGGCTGGCTGAGCGCCTGCATGAGGCGGCCCTTGGACTCGTTCCAGATGTTCGACAGCCGCCCGTCGGGACCGAATAGCAGTAGGAACGCGTCGATCAGCTCCCGAGACTTCTCCTCCCATTTTGTTAGGATGTCCACTCGCTTCTCGCCTATGTTTGTCATCACCTGGAGGGTAATTGTAGGTAAAGTTATAGTTTATATATTTATGTATGTACACACAAAATACCTAACAGAACAATACATTAGATAGCTAGAGCACAAAGGCATAGTTATAAGTTTTGTAAAGTGACGTGGTCACTAACACTATCAACAACACTAGAAACGGGATATTTCCATCTTGACTATTTGTTTTGAGTTCCCCGATATTTCGGAGCTGTTGCAAATGCCATGATCACTGATTAACAAATAGTAAACATGGTAAATATCCCGTTTCTAGTGTTATTGATAAAGTTATAGTTATTGTATTACGGGAACGAACATTTTTTAGATAAACATATAGAACATCCTGCTTCTATGTGATAGGGATTTCAATCCAGGGACTCAAACTGTAACCGTAATAAGGTGTTTTAACACTGTTTTTAAAACAGTTTTAACAGAAAAATACGTTTAAATGTAACAGATACAATACTGTTACCGAATCAAACTATAACCTTTTATATGTGTTAAAAAGAGTTAATAATTATGTTTAACTGAAGTAATCAATTATAGCTTTAGTACGCTGCGTTTACCTGTTACACTTATTAACAGTGTTAACACTTCTAAATCTATTACAGATACATATCTGTTACATATTTGATTCTGTTACCGATTCAACATCTAACACTTATAATTCTGTAACCTATATGAAGGTGTTTTTAAGTCCCTGTTTCAATCTATATCTGAGTCTGTTTACTGATATTGATTAAGTACTTCTATTAACCTAACTACAGCGTATTAGTCTACTGAATAAGTATGAAAGCGCATCACACAAAGGGGTCGGGCGCAAGAGTACGGAATCTGTATTTCATGTACTTTTATGGACGACATCACACAGAAGGTGTGCGTAGGTCGGACGATGCGCGGGACCCACTCTGTTTTTGTTGGAGGGCGAGTCACCCGACACGCGCCCTATATCTGTGTGTGAAGCGCTTAAAAGTTAGGTATGTCAAATGTTGACTCATGTGCAAACATCTAGCTTTATTTCGGACAGTAAATAATTATTTAATTTCCTAAAACACCAAATATAATGCCTGTAATCCCCAATGGGGTTGGCAGAGGTATACATAGAGTAAATAATCATTACGTCAGTTACACACTAATCCAGACATAGCTTAGCTATAGAAACCTTTCAACAACAAATTCACCCTATCGTTTCAACCTTGATCAAGTTCAGTAACTCCAGGCATCCGTGATTCGGTTGTTTAGTGAAAGAGTTCGTTGAATCCGCAACAGGTCCCCGGTGGCAACGAGACAAGGTCAACCGTTCTATCGGCGATATCTTGCTATTTTTACAAAGAGACCGTTGACTACGTAAAGCTTTTGTTAGTGATAATACAAGGTTAAATGTCTCGAACTTGTTTGATATCGGTTTTACCTAACTTGAGATTTGATAGGAACATGTTTTGAGAGCAGGCGCACTTAATGTAAATATTTGAACATTGGGCAGTATCTCTGAACTCTACACAGATTTGGGAGCAAAAAAATTGCTCAGTATTTTTCCAGAATCTACTCGCAAAATAAAATCAACCCAGAGATGAATTGGACACCGGTACAATTTCGAAAGATCCTGTCTGAAATCAGAATGCATTTCTACGCCCCTTATCTCAGGAGCCCATCTCTGGACTGCGCGATATTTGTTAATCAAGGACTGTACGTCTTAAGATAGGTGATGGTCTATCCATGTTTTGTTTGCACCCGAATCCGAGCAACATTTAAGGCACGAACAAAATAACAAACAGACAGTTATTTTTGCCTTTATAATAATAGTACATTTATGGCTAAAAAGGAGATGTTTGATGCTATAAAAAGTATGAAAGAAGAAGACATGCTGCGCTGGCCCCAAATACATAGATTGAGATAAGAGGAGGAGAATGGTGATAATGATCGATAGAAAGGGTTCCACTCACTTTTTTGCCTTTCTCCTTGAGGTCATCCATCTTGTTCTGTAGACGGAACTTCTTCTCATTGAGGAAGCCCACGTTGAGCTCCTTGGCGGAGTAGCCGCGCGCAAGGTTCCGTCGCACGTAGATGTCGTAGTCACGCACTATTCGCGCCACGATGTCTGATGTTGACACGCCTGGAACAATCAAGATGGCACGTTACATTTGGAATAAACATAACTTGCAAAAGGTCGTTGGTGCTGCAAAGCTGCAAACCCATCGAGAGAATACAGGTTTGCTGTTATGATAATGATTTGGAATAGGTAAGAAGCATAAGATCAGATGTACAAAAATACAGTAACATAAAGTACATGTACATCCGACCTTATGCTTCTTACTTTTTTTGTCAGGGAGCGAATCAGGACGAAATAATTCGCACCCCGGCAAAAAAGTGTCTATTAACATAAAAAAAAACTACGAAATTCTAACTAGGATTAAAAAAAATCGAAACAACCATTTCAGTTAAGAGGATGGAGGTATGATTATACTCCTAGTTTGAATCCTGTACAAAATATACTAGTATTTCTCTACATCAGGGTGTAACGGAAAGGGTATATACATAATTAAGGGTGTGCCATCAAACTGAACATGTTTCTCCATCAGACAAAAATCGTAATAGCAAAAAAAAACCAGCTGTCCCATACAAAATTTCAATACCTACCTATTCGACCCAAACATTACAATACGTTTTGCGCCGACAAAAAAGTGCTCATCATACTGATGAGCTATCGTTAAACAGCATAATTGTAAGTGTTCTCTTCCGCTTCCAAACCAAACCTTGGCCACGCTTGATCCTTACACCGTTTTATAGAAAGGCATGGATTATGTACCTCTAGCTGTAGATAACCTTAGAAGATTGCCAACTTCGGTTACTCATGCATGCACAATTATTGCACACATCGACCAGTGATTCTCAAACTGCGGCCCAGTGATATATGCGGCTCAAAAATTTAAATTGTTGAGCCGCACATACATTGAAATAACCATAAAAGGCTAAATACTCCATTAGTCCACGTAACGTGAATGCGGCCATAGAATTATCAACATAAGGAAAGTTTGTTTAGGTACCAAGATTGGCAGGCAAATATTTACGCATTTGCAGTAGGCGTATTTCTTATAGATCACTTTTCGAATACATTTCATTCATAGAGCGCTGTTTTATAACACTTTCGTTTTTAATTCGTTCGTATGCTCACAACCCGCCTCGCGAGTCACTATCCGTAGCTATAGATGACGAGCATACTAGTATTAATAGGTATGACAAGACGTGTGTCAATGGTTTATAATTATGTAGACAGTTATCGCTTTCCAGATCGAATTTCATTAATAACAACAAAAAACACGGCCAAGTGCGAGTCTTACTCGCACACAGGATTCCATAGCCCCAAACAATATTATAACAATATTTTGAACGGTCATACTTCCACTCAACCCCAAAACTAAATTTGTTTTTCATAGTATGTTTATGAAAAACAAAGTTACTGCTGCAGTTTGATGAAAAAGTCCCATATCTCAAAAACTAAACATCATATCTTATTGAAACCAATTTTCGTTGATAGTTTTTTTTACGTTCTACAATCCTAAATATTTTCAGAATTTTCCTCCTCTTACTTTAGAAATTAGAGGGGGGGGAGACACATTTTACCACTTTGGAAGTGGCTCTAGCGCAAACTATTCAGTTTAGAAAAAAATTATATTAGAAACCTCAATATCATTTTTGAAGACCTATCCATAGATATCCCACACGTAAGGGATTGATGAAAAAAAGATTTGGGTTTCAGTTCTAAGTATGGGGAACCCC
Organism: Cerastis rubricosa; assembly: GCA_949152445.1. Taxonomy (NCBI): domain Eukaryota; kingdom Metazoa; phylum Arthropoda; class Insecta; order Lepidoptera; family Noctuidae; genus Cerastis; species Cerastis rubricosa. The sequence continues at coordinate 9,606,485 of OX424526.1, read as the reverse complement.
CAAAATTATTGTTTTTTTTTCTATTTTTGTGTAAAAATCTTAATGCGGTTCACAGAATATATCTACTTACCAAATTTCAACAGTATATTTCTTATTGTTTCGGAAAAAAGTGGCTGTAACATTCGGACGGACAGACAGACATGACGAATCTGTAAGGGTTCCATTTGACTACTGAACCCTAAAAATAGGCTTTCATGGAAATGCTATTCCGAAACAAGTGGATTTTTGTGTGTTTGTTGTAACTTAGGTAGGTAGAAAAAACCAACTGTTTATTGATTACCGTCGTCAAGGTCATGTATACAGGTGTAGTCTTTCTTGTAAAAAACTACTTTCAGACTTTTATATCATGAAAATTCGCAAATTGCAATCTTTGATAAGGAATTGATACCAATCGCAGTTTTACTATATTTATATTACTCTATAAGCATCTGTAAGTTTTTATAATATTGTAAGTTTCTACAAAGATATTATATTTTTTTATGAAATGGATTAGACCCCAAAATAACCGGTCTTCATAAACCAGGTTAAATACTTAAAGAATTAAGGACGAATGAATACTGATAAGCAGAGCTCAATGTACCTTCCGTCCTCTGAGTAGCGACGAACATGTCCTTAGCCTTAATGAGCGCATACGTGTCCTCGCAGTCTTCCGTCGTGTAGGGAATGTCGTCGTGTGCCACGAAGTCTATCTTGTGCTTCTCTAGGAACTCCTCGCTGTACTCCCACGGCGCGTCCATTACTACCTGCAAACAACGTGACGGAATATTAAACATCATCATCTGCCGAGCTTTTTCCCAATTATGTTGGGGTCGGCTTTCAGTCTAACCGGATGCAGCCGAATACCAGTATTTTACATGGAGCGACTGCCTATCTGACCTCCACAACCCAGTTAGTAAAGTAATACGAAATGACGAACGAATGAGGAAATGTTTAACGATGTAGGTTATGTTTTTAGAAAAAAGGGAATCTGATTCATCAACGCCATTGGCTGCCTTGGTATGCCATGCTTCGCTTGTCTGCGCAAGTCTCAATCAGATATGGTGTCAGAAATATGCTGTCACTTTACGGTACTAACTACGATCTAATTGGTTTATAAATAATAAATAACCTGCCCCTCACTGTTCCCGACTGTATTTATTTTGTTTCTCTACGCCATGCAAGGGTTGTACTCGACGGTAGGACAAAACGCCCGAGCAGCCCAGAATCAGATCGGATTCGACCAGTACAACCCTATGTATACGCAATGAACCTGCCGCCAATTTTATCGGTCCCTGATAGGTCATTGAGCTCAGACTACCTGAATTCCGGAAGACCCTGACCTTAATGGTGTCGGTAGACCATTATTAAACACTTTTATTTATAGTGTAACATAATAGTATTCATTAACTAGATATTATGAAAATAATCATAAATTAATTTTAAGTATTATCTTTATTTTATGTAAAATAAAATGAAAAACGTCGAAGGCAATTTAAATAATATGGCGTGTTCGGTGTCAAAGTTCACTTTATTTGCATTTTAGGAAGTTATTCGAATCCATCTGGAAAACTGAAGTGCCCGCCATTGTCTACCAACCTTCGGTTCAAAATGCTAACTCATGGAGTTATAAAAGAATAGTTATCAAGTTGCTATGACGCAAGTATTGTAATTAATTGGGGATCGGCTTCATGTTTTGATTAAAACTAACAGACTGCCTATAAAAACTGAATACATTTTTTACTTGTGCAAAAAAAAGGCAAGTTAAGCCCCCAAAAAAGTAAGGAGATGTGTTTAAACTAAAAATGAGTAGCACATACATTTAGTGTAACAAATACAGTAATTAATGAGAGACGCCCCTTTACAGTCAAATGCTGTTAGTTAACGGTGCATTCATTATTGTTAAGCTGAAATGAGGACAATACTTCAGTTATTTTTTTAAATAAATGATGTACTTTACAGTAAGATTATTTGCGGTCATAGATGTTTAGAAACATGACCGTAAGCAGTGATTGAATGCAATTTGAATTTACCGTATATCAGTGAAAGAGTGCAAACATATTGCGTACATATTCATTGTAGAGGTTTCACGTATCTTTCAAGGGGAACAAGAATAAAAAGCAAAAAGAATATTTTCATTGACGTCAATATAACTTGGAATTCCCCTTGCCCCAGCGGCGCGGGTCAAATTGTTCTTTATTGGACGTGATTGGAGCACAAATTATCATAATAAATCTTTAAATCTCCGTTCAGAACATAAGCAGTACTTACTCGGAAGAAACGAGAAAAGATTTTTCTTAAATGTTTTAGCTAGATAGGAAGATTATTATGTATAGGCATTACGTAAGCAGTATGTAAATGTCGATTTATTTACTCTTTATTTCATCATACGGGAAAGGAAATATTTCTTTAATCAAATATGTATGCATAAGATCGATGACCTTGACGTTTGTCATTTTCAACCGGTTTTTAAATATAAGTGCAAGAGGAAACTCTTAGATAAAAAAAAAAAACTGTGATTTATTAAGATTATACCAGAAATAATTTTAAATTTTAAACAGCTTATTTTGTTGAACTGGCATACGTTAAAGAGAATATATAATATCCGCATTTTCTTGTACATCAGATTTAGGATTCAAACACCAAAATTCTGATAATCTTAGTTCTGCGCAAGCGCATATCAGACTAATCCCCTGAAGATAATTATAGACAGTCGTATGAGAACAATGGACGTGTTCTTGTATTAAAAAAATATATGCTTGTGTTTTTTCGTATCTATTTAGTTGTTCGCTATTCAAATGCACAATAGAGCTCTTTGACCCAGCATCTCACTGTTAAGTACCTACATGCGACTTGAGGTCAGATACAACTGACGCACTCAAATGAACCGTATAAACTTCACCCGTTAGGCGAAACGTGTTAATGATTAATTATCTGTACTTTCAACAATATTGTATGTTAGCCAAGCAAAATTAAACTTTATAGTGTTCTGATATTGCAACCTTCTTTTACAAGTATTGTACCTATTGTGTATACAAATTAAAGCATCTATCGCACGATGATTCCGAGAATAGAGTTGAGGACGTTGAGGTCAAAGATATAATTGAGAGCAATGATGATTAATGACATCATTGGTTTGATAGTTTTAAGTTCAAGCGCCACCATTTAAACTCGTGCATCAAGGAATCATACTTGAGACGAAATTGGGGTAAATACTCTTTTGAAAACCTCTGTTCTATCCTTTCGCAAGGAAAAAAAATGTTTACTTGTGATAGGTCAAAGCCTTTTATAAAACACATAATATCACGCGTAATCCCCGAAGGGTATCCCCAGAAGTGTACCTCTAATAGTTCACCCACATTTCGCCGGTTATGTTTTTAAGTGCTATGTAATAGAGGCGAGCCTATTCCTATCAATCGGGCACAAATCCAGACTGCTGTGGCTGACAGTGAAAAAATCCTGATGGAAAAACCAATACCACCCGACCCGCGAATCGAACCCAGGACGTCATGCTCAGCAGTCGCGTTTTCGACCACTTGACCAACAAAGCAGTCCGAGGAAGCCTTTTATTAGAAACTAGCTGTCCCGCGCAACTTCGTCTGCGTCACATTTTCCCCGATTTTGAAACATTACTCATTGCTGCTCCGCTCCTATTTATCGTAGCGTAATGACATATAGCTTATAGCCTTCCTCGATAAATGGGTTATCTAACACTGAAAGATTTTTTTAAATCGGATCAGTAGTTCCTGAGATTAGCGCGTTCAAGCAAACAAACAAACTCTTCTGCTTTACAATATTAGTATAGAAGTAAAGATGCAAAGTCCCTTTTCGCGGTAGTGTATATCAGGACGTGAAGTGAATAGTGAATCACAAATAACAATTACCTCATCGACGTATCTGCAATGCCGGACTGCCTCATACCTCTCCTCCTCCGTCATGACTGTGCGCCCCTTGCGACTGTGTGTCAGATTGTCGCTACATACTGGAAACAACAAATAAATCCTTATTAGTCATCTTGAAAAAAAAGGAGACAATGTTATCGTAACGGCTGATTACAGCAGAATGGAAGAACAAAAATCCAATTAAAATTATCCTGCTTTGTCTTTTCTGCACAGTGTCTTCATTTCTAATCCAGCTTTCCTCTCGCAGGTCTGCTCGAAGAAATTCCTTGTGAAATAAGCAGTACTTTTGTGTTCTTCTATCTTAATTTAATGTCCAGGTAAGTATTTTGTGTGTACTATAAATAAATAAATGAGTTGCGCCGACCCCAATAAATATGAGACAAGGGCAGCAAGTTGGAGATGAGTCACCTAGGTAGACCCATGGGCCCACAATTACGTGTTTTAAGTTCGTCATCAACCGTAATTAAAGTTGTTATCTCACGTATCTGATAATATTCCTCAATGTTTAACTTCCTGATAATTAAATTAATATACACAATTATAAGTAGCGTTTTTTGTAAGGCCAGCGATTCTCAACATGCGGCCTGTCTAGGCTTACCGTGCGGCCTGTCTGGCCTTAACGTGCGGCCCGTTGACTTAAAGTACAGTAGATAAATAAGGCAGGAGGGGAACGAGTCAGTAATTTATAATGATGTTCATGGTACTAACTACAACAAAACATTCCAAAAGAGCAATCTTATTTCATCAAACAGACAGAAATAAAATAGAAATTGAGGTTAAGGTTGGCAATGACTGTCCAATTACCTAAATATTGCGGGCTAGTGGCCGCATTCAAGGACACATACGATTGATTACACTAATCCATTTATCGGTGATTAAACATGACCAGCTATTCTTAATAGTGCCTACAGTATTATCGCTAAATGCTAATTAGTTTAAGGACTGGAGCATTTTGTTTATTGATTATGTATCAGAATCGCATTGTTTACGTATTGTTTGCTACACGTGCGTAATCGACTGGTCATGTATCGTACGACCCAGGGACCAAATAGAATCGCTTTATTTTTATCTTAATTTTAAGTGTAGAACCACGCGGCATTTTGCCAGGTAAGCCGCATACTGCACGGTGCCTTGCTGTTTACATTAAAAATAAGATTGGCACTCGCCATTTATTGCCGGATTGTGTAACTGTTATCAAAATTACATTGCGTCGTATTTTTAAACACTCCTCTATTCAATACTTGTTAGTTCAGTACTAACTTGCGTAATTGGTATCCTAAAGAAGCATTACGATTGTTTTGTTCCAAGCGACATTTTAATATTTGAATTGGGGTGAATGATCGCCTCTTAATTATCGGCCTATTTTATTCAGGTACATTGCTAATGGCTATTTAATTTTAGGAATACAAGTCCAAGGACAGTATATTTGTACCAGTACGTACTACGAACACAAAGCTACCATTTAATCGGAACTCGGTCAGATGGTCATGGTAACGTAACAATTATTTATTTACATCGTTATTTGTGGCTGCGCCATCGGCCCACACCGATGGCGCGTCGGTGTTGACGTGAGCTAGTATAGTTCGTGTCTTAATATTTTCCAAGTAATTGTTTACTCAGAGTAAAAGTGTTACTTCCTATTAATCTTGCATGAATGGTTTGAGACGTCATAGCCTATAGTTCGATTGTCGCTATCATTACGCGTCGGGAGTCATGCGATGCGCGAGGACTCAATGAGTCAGGCTTGATTATTTTGATGCAATAAGTACACATGGGCGCGGTGGAATATCACAGGGACGTACTCACCACCAACAATTAGGTAGACATTGGGGAAAACTGTCTTAGCCTGTTGCAGTTGCCTGGCGTGTCCTTGGTGGAACATGTCGTAGATGCCGTCTGAGTAGACGCGCACCTTGCGGTGTGCTGTGCCCGCCACGGCGACTGCGCGAGGTATGCGACCATAGTGACATTTTTCTCGTTCCGATATTGCATCGGGGTCTGTACTGAATGGTGCCGCTTGCCTTAGTGACTGGAACAAGAAAAGAAAAAGTTTTATTTACCTTTGAATGTTTAAGTGGTAGGTAATGTTAAAAATAGAAATTGGTTACGATAACCTGCTATGGGGTGAACGTTCTTTATAACTAAGGAACAAATGCCGCCTACATAAAACACAATACAGCGAATGCAAATTGAGATCACGAATAATTTAAAGCTACATTAATATTAGCCAATTGTATTCAATACTGCATGTCAGAATGTTTAAAGCAACCTACACTTTCGATAAATGATTGTAAGGCCGCTGAAATAAAATTCTTAGTAACCAATTTATTTGCCTATTCCAAATCTCCAAATCTGTTATGAATGTAATGAATAATTCCATATCAGATATGAATGTAACGATGAGTGATATTGAAGAGCTAAAAATATAATTAAAATAGATAGAAATTGATAGTATTACCTAAACCGGATCTTAATTCGCGGTTGTTATAAAATAATTAATTAAGAGTAAGTATCTAGTGTTTTTCTCTTAATTAATTATTTTGTTGTGTAAGTATGAGTAAACCAGATTATGTTATATTGTTCAGGCGTCAGAGTTCAAACGCTGGATGTCAGCCGGTAATGATAATGAAGTGGCGTGATGTGACGTCACGCTAGTGGCCAGCATAGATTAACAACAACGATTGATGGAGCGTTATCTAAACGCGCAATGAGTGTGTCGGGGCGCCTCTATCAGCGGACATGCTTCTGCAAATGACACTGATTACTCCATGTTGATATTAATTGTATAGCTCATTCAAAATTCAAGGGCCAACTTTAAATGAAGCGAAAAAATTACTCAGACAAACTTGTAAAACGTTTAGTTCTTCATTAGTAGTGCGACTCATAAGTTTTAGAGTTCTTAGGAAATTTAAAAGTTGGATATGTTTTTACTGTGTAAAAAGAGTAGCAAATTGCAAGTGGTCATACGTAGTGCATTGGATAATAAGCCCAATCGAATAATACTCTCGGCGACAAAACAATGCTTGTTGTTTTTATCAGTTTTTTACTGAAGTACTTCAAGTAGCCGGTTGCGACTCAAGTTATTACCCTACCTAAGCAAAGTACTAATTCCGTGTGAAATAAATTGTTTTACACTCAAGAAAACTTTCTAAATGCGGAAGCATTTCGAGGAAAGATCAATTTGCATGGCGTATGTACACATAAGTAAGTACGCTTAAGCTAACGACAACAGCATGACATTTCGAAATTACTGAAACCTGAAAGCTCTTTTAGCAAACTTTACATAACTGTAAGACAAAGATTATGAAGTAAACCCAAGCAAAGCGTTGCAAAGCTGTATCAGCTGTATTGACCAACCGTCAACAACATTTATATCTATCGACACAGCACGTTATAGAAGAATGCAGGCTAACATTTTTGCATAGTGCAAATCCAGCATTACACTTCAATTAAGACTTGACAATCATGTGATCATCAACAACAATACTTTTACTTATGTCGTGACGAGACGCAGTAATCGCATAGTTCAGGTTAGAAATAATTCGCGTCACATAGCTATTCCAACCGGCTACACGTACAAACATTGCACAATGAACCCAAGCCTTTTTATGGAGTGGCACGTACTTTTATCGCAATTTTCCATGTAATAAATAAATTCCATAAAAAGTATAAAACCTCGTTACGTTAATGGTTTGGTACTATTTAAATTACTTTTTTAATGCATGACGTATTATAGAGCAGCCCAGGCAGCAGCAAAGGCCAACGGCCAACGGCGTCGCAACGGGCCGCATATTCTAGACACTCCTGTCAGTATGCGGCCCGGTGTCTTTAATTTCGCGTGTACGGCCCCTTGTACTTGGCCGTATAATAATGGTTTGGAACCACTGTCCAAAATATTATTTTGGAAAAAAAACTTGTTGTTATGCGAAAATGGAATTATACATTACAGGAAACTTCAATTCCGCTTGTGGTCCGATTAATTAATATTTATAATATATGTATTTAAAACTTAAAAGGAAGGGATACAATGAACGGATATTAATGGATATGCTGCTGTAGAATAAAGATAGAAGTAGAACTTCTCGAACATGAAATGCGACTCTCTATGAAAGGCAGGTCACATTTCTTAGCACACGTTTTCGCGATGAATGCCGAGAAAGTTCAGTTAAATCATACAATATCAATAAGCTTATGTTAAGTTTAGTTAGATTGTAAATGCGGTGCTGTTCCACAAACGATGGTGCACTTAATATCTTGTCCTGCGTGTCCTGTTGTTTGTTTATTACAGGAACCGATGGACGCTACTGAAGGCGCTAACTAGTGCCTCAGTTCTTGGCCGATACCATTTAGGTTGCCATCGACATGCTAAGAAGAATAAGCGTATTTATACAATACATAATTCATCATCATCTTTTAAGCCCAAAAGACGTACACTGCTGGACATAGGCGTCCCCCAAGTGTCACCACATTGACATTTTGGGGGGTTTTGCCAAAATCGCCACGCTTGGCAGGCGGGTTGGCGATCGCAGTATGGTGTTTCCAAAAGCACAGAGAATGCTGCTGCCCATTCTCTGGCAAATCCCTTAGTCGCCTCTTACGACACCCATGGGAAGATATGGGATGGTGCAATACATAATTACTATTATTATAAAACAGTAATTTACATAGGTAGCTGAAATCACACCTGGCAAAAATTATCAACATGATTGATTATGACTAGAAAATTAATAAATAATGTATCTATTTATTATCTATTTTACAATATGATATCTTCTGATATGCTTACCTGAATGTTATACAAGCGCTATGTACGTAATAATTAAAAAATAAACGATTAATTAGTTAGTATCGCTTGAGATAGCAACTTTCTGCGTCAATGCCAGTTCATAAGGTGTGAAATCCTTTGCACTCAATGTCAGGTGAAAAGATGTCGGCTTGCTTATATAAATAATGGCAGCTGATAACAGTAGGTGTGAACACCGGTTCATATCAAACACTTAGGAAATTTAATTCAGGTTATACTAACCTGTCTGAATTATTAATTATTTATTTATCTTTTAGAGATAATATAAAATTACTTTGTTAAGTTATTAAAATACTTATTCGTAAAATGAGCAAGTGACACAAGCAGAGCAGATTATAATTACTTAAAATGAAATATTTTTAAAATAGTGTCAATATTTTTTTAAAGACATTACCTATTTATTTTTTAGTTACTTTTTAGACCTATGTATCCTGCTTGCGTATGAAGCTTCAATAAAATCGGTTGTCATTTCGGAAAATGAGGACTTGAGTTTGTATGAAATGCCGTAATGGCGAAAACGCTCTTAGCCAGCCATTTCTTTATTAGAATACCTACTGACAAATATAAATATTATTATGTCAAGTCTTTTCTAGTCGCAGACAGCCAGACACGTATTATTAAAAATAGTCTCATTACATTGACATTCATTGTTCGAGTAATTGCAATTAATAAACTCTGTAACATAAGTTACAATAATAACTTAATAAGTCAAGTACATACCTACCACTTAAAACTAAGAACTAATTAACTAATCTATTCCACAAATAAGTCGATGTATAATTATATGATGACCTTGTCTATGGGGCGAGTCTATGAGTAATGAGGAAATAGCTACAAATCGATATTCTTTAATAATTCCTATGAACAGTCGTTCGATAAAAACATTTTCACAAAAACCTACACACGCAGAAAACTCATAATCGTGTTTAAAAACTTCTTAGCAATTTTTTTATTGGTAATTTACCTGCAGTAAGTACTAATTTTATTTCACCATTAATAATTGTCACAAAATGAATTGTAATTTGAATACTAAAAGACCTTACGAATTTGAATACGATGAGGTGCATGCAATAATCTAAAGCAGAGTTTTAAAACGATTACATGGAGCTGACCGGTAACTAATTCAGTTTTCCTTAACACTTTCCCTGAGGAAAGTAATAAGGAAAACTTTATTTATGGGTGACCCACCCAACTGGCTTCTGTTTACTCTAGTCATATACGGGAATAATAATTTATGTATGTAGGTGCAAATATTTTTGCGTCATCATGCATTTCATGACCAAAACTCCATATAGTAAATTATTTAAAAATATACTATTTACCTACTCGAAGTTACAAAATTGACAGGTCATTTAGTTTGTGATCAATTTAAAAACAAAACAATGTTATTCGGTAAGTTGGAGTGAATCAGTTTCTTCTAGTCTAGGCAAGCGTGCTCCCCCGGCCCCCCTAGGTCGCATGTGTGTGGTCAAACGCAAGACTATTATTGAGTATAAAGAAAAGAGTTAGACTCACGAAAGATTCCTTCGTGTGAGCCGGATATACGACAATATTATTATTAAACTAGGAATAATAAACCCACTGATAGCCCCAAAACTAGGGGTCACTAATGTTGCATTCATTTAAAACTTTATTGAAATAGAACTTTACCGAATTAAAAACATTACTATAAAAAAACCACATTATTACGCAAAATAACTTCAATAACAAACCACGCGATACTCTATATGCGAAAATTCTGCTAATTTAGATTAGACCACGATCAGTAATCGAAAGTCATCAAAACGTGAAAATCTTTAAACTTAATCAATTACTTAGTTTAGTTATTAATAATTATCAAAATTAATGTAAAGTTTAGCAAAAAAAATAAGTTTAGCAAAAAAAAAAAAGTAAAAGCGCAAATCATGAAAGAGCATAAATACAAATTATCATACAAATAAATAATAACAATTTAAGAATTACTCGAGAAATACAATAACAATATAGACTAATCGTTTGTCAACAAAAAGTAAAAATAAAAGAATAATCAACTCAATCAACTAAAACCATTCTTTTAGGTCATACAATGCGTGTTCGTTTAGTCAGCCTTTTAGTTTACGTTTGAAAACATTATCAGATTTCGCACTTAAAATATCATCGGGTAGACGGTTGCATACCGCTGGACCCAATATATGTATTAACTTTGCAGACTTAGATAGGGTGTGTGGGTGACCAGCTAATTTATTTCTACCACGAGTACAGTAATCATGCCTACTTACTATATTCGTTTAAATGTTCTCTCACATATACCGCCGCCTGCAATACCACCATGCTTAATACCACATTGCTTAGCTGATGTATAACGTTCTAGTATTTAATGGCTGCGGTTACAGTTTAGGCAGCACCGTATTTAGCCCAAACCTCCGGTGGAGGCACCGAGCGAGGTGATTCATTCGTTTTGGCATTCAAGGGGCGAAGGCGACTAGTTAGCGATACAATGAACGCTGAATTTATGGAGTAAGGAATGCATTGGCGTAGGTTTTTGATTACAGACCTCCATCTGGGAGTATAATATATCACAACTGCTTGATCATTTATTGTAAAAGAGACAATAACGTGAAACATGGTAAGCTAGAAGGAGTTCCAACTAGAAGAGTTACCATACTTTATTATGTGAATGATATTATGATAATATATTTTGCACGAATAACATGTATCAAAAAGAAAACAATATAATATATACTTTACAAGGAAAACGTTAAGGGTAAATGATATAAATTAATAGCTCGGGGAAACCTACACAATAATCACGATTCAATAAACAACGTTTAAAAGAAGACAGAGATTCCTACGTCAAGAATGAATGAATGAGTTCTGTTTCCTGAAAGAAGTATTAGAAGCGATGATTCTATTATTATAGGTGGCAAAGATAATTATTAACATTCATATGAACATTGGAAGCAAAGGCACTACACACTACAGTCACGCTACATAATTCTGAACCTTGCATAGAAAAAAATAACTGTTTTATCATTCGTTAGCCTAGCCATAAAATAGAAGCTTCATGTTTGTCACAAATCACGAGACGCTTCCGAAACATACCTACAACGTACTCGAACAAAGACCAATTAAGTTTTATTTTTCATGACACCTTCAAAGACTCAGCCTGGCCCTGTTGATCAACCATGGCTTAGCTATAAACTTGACCAAGATGTGAAAGCCGCTTTGGCCCATTTCAAACAAATCCAAATAATTTATTACCTGCTGATATATTTGACATTTGCTGTGAGAAATGTTATTAACTTATTACGATTGCCGCGGTTGTGGTCGGAGGAGAATGCTGCCTGATTGACGTCAAAAGATTTTGTAACCTTCAGTATTAAAAGGCAACCGAATACAAAGGTGTTTTACGCGGCACAATTGCACAAACTCCGAGTAATTCGTCAAGGTCTTCCGAGAGTAATGGATGCAATAAAATTAAATGAAACACGAGCCCAAAATAAACGAACAACTTCAACATCCACATCCAGTGACATAGAACTTGAACCTGGTTATTTTGAGCGTGAAGAAATCAACTGCATACGTAATCCAATCACAACACTTGGGAAATAGCAACCTTGGGCAGCAAGGCAACAACCTGTTCTAAAAATATTCAACATAAAGTAACTCGATTTTGTACGTGCACCCAACTTAGCAAGTCAGCAACTACAAAGCACGCGGCGATTGCTCTCAAAAACACCCAACTCACATCCCTAACTTGACATCTGTTGTTCATTTAAATGATTATTCGACGATTTACGTCACGCTGGTTAATGCAAATCATCTTTGTGAATACATTGTGGCCTAACTTTACTTCATTTTCAGTGAAACATTCGCCCACGAAGAGATAACTAATCCCAATGATGTTATCTGCAGTTGAAATGTTTAAAATGTTTGTTTAGCTGGTGGTGAGTGACGCAGCTTGCAGGTGTATTTAAACTGTATGCAAATTATACGTAAGACTTCAAGTGAATGTCGTTTTGGAGCCCAAAGTTGGAAACTATTACTGAAACTCTTTTCAAAAACCGTATAGGTAACGGTGTTCCGCACTGGAGGCTAGTCAATAACCGCTGAAAATCAAGACACCTACGTTATCCCACGTAATTGTATGGTCGTGCACCAATGATGTATTCCACTTCTATAAGTAATAACAGTTGTACGTTAACTGCAATTGACCATAAGTATAGGTTACTTCATCATCATGGTCGTTATGTTTACTAATCCCCAATAGACGGTCTGGTGCGTCAAACATTACTGTAACATGTAAATAATTACTTTAGGACTTTACTTCATATTTGTGTACAAAGACAACATCACAGTCCCGCCTTTCTAGTTTCTAGTGACTCGTTATATCAGTAGTGTCCGTTTCTACCATAAATAAGTTTCTTGAGCCGTCATCTTAGCTTAACTTCGTTCCATCCATGTATATTCTAAGTTTTCGATTAGGGCGTCTCTTATCTCTTAGGCATCAACAATGTTAGTTTACGTATGTTCCCGTATCATGCTCCGTATTCCTATATGCATCACTTCTCCATAGCATGGCTATTAGCCACCGACTGTTATTTTACTTTTTCGTCACCGCTGTTACTTTCAAACTCCTTGACTTGGAAGAAACGTTTGCTCTACGTGCCTTCTTATGCGAGTGTCGTACGGCTGGGATCGTTGAAGGATAAGCTGAATAACAATGAAAATAAGGCTGCACTTGGCTTTGATTAAATGTAACTGGTGGAGATAGTTTCACAGCTCGTTCTCAAGTACAAGAAGGCGATACTACTCCTCATATTGTAAAAATTGTGGGCTCACTGCACAATATAAATCTCTAAATCGTGAAGCTAAATTTAGAAAGTGTTATAAAGTTTAGAAGACAGATTGTAATTTATTTTTTCGTATGTCTGTAACTAACAGATGCTAATGAGACAGTAATTTAAATTCTACATGAGACAGTAAAAGTGCATTGACGTTCACTGGTATTATTTAAGAACTTTAGATGATTGTACAAATTATAATGTAGGTACTGTAAAAAGCTCACTGTTTACCAGTTTAAATAATATAAATTATTTGCTATGCATTTAACCTTATTCATTTTCGAGAATTTATGTACGAACTTTCTATGGAGTAGACAAACATAGACCACCTTCTGTGGTGCAGTGGGTAGCTGTAACTTTCACTCATACTTGAGCAAACAATGTAGTCTGTCTGCAAGTTATCGTTCACAAAGATTTCCATTTCACACGGTTTAACTAACTGATCTATGTATCACATTGTGTATCTCTGATAAAGAAGTGAACTGATGAAGAAGTCAAACTACGTGATAGTGTTAACATTGCGCATAGCTCGCGAAAGGTCCGTAAAGAAAGCTGTTACGGCCGGCAAATAAGGAAGGCTAGGATTATGCAGAGATACTTACAGTGTGATCTTTGATTTCCTGTTTGACAAATCCATTTTTTCTGTATCCATTGAGGGAAGTCTCCAGCTGACCGTTGACATACCCGTGCCCGTTCGTGAGCGTCGTGGTTATCGTCAACGCTGACATCATCAACTATTTTATATTGTCTTTCAACTTGAACTTAATAACTTGTATGTACGTGAGGAATATTAAAGCTATCAAATAGGAACTTGCATAGTTTTTGTTTAATCTGATTTGTTAAAAAATATATCTTAGAAATGAAAAAGTATTATTTGTACAAAATAAACTAACTTCAAATCTGAGTAAAGATTTACAAAATGACAAGTCCCAATTATTTTTTCTGTTTTCGTTTGTTTCTGGCTATGTATTTGACAACCGGTATTTTAGGTAAACAACGGAACACGCGAACTCCACGAAACTATACGAGTGACTAAACCGATACGAAGCACGGAGTCGGCGTGAGGAATGTTACTGGTGCGAGCAGCGGGCGCCAGCGGGTGCGCGGCAGGCGCGGGGGCGGTCGATGCCGGGTGGCGCGACGCCGACGTGGAGGCTCGGCAGACACGCGACGCTCCACGAGTTGCCCCGAGCGGGGACTTTACTTCACTTGACAAACCGACGAGCGACGACGGCGCCCACGGACACGGACGACCCTAGCAAATAATAGCAGTGTGCAAAGTACTCAGACCAGACATGGGCATAATGTCACTCGCACGATAGGTACAGCGCTAAGTGGGGCTGTTCTTGCTTGCATCTGAGCAAACAAGAGACTCCAACTCATGATAGTCTAAAAATTTTAAAGGAAACACATTTTTTGCGTCATTTTCACTCATTAATACTTGCATTAAGCTTTACATTAGCAAGTCATACCAAGTTGAAGCTAGGTTGACTATCTAACAGAATGCACCTGGGGGGGATTCCGGGGACAAACTTTTAAATACTGCAGAGCCGAAGCTATTTCGATCCCCAGACGGCTTACAGACAAGATTTCGGTAGCTTGCCCACGCAATGCTGCAACTCCAGATGACATTGATGAAAGTTAGAGATAAGCCGAGAATTGAAAAATAAGCTCAAATCTTTTGCGTAACAATTAATTACAAATTCAATATCCGTTTAAAAACATTTATCACAACATCATACGATGTTGATAACATGTAAATACATAATTATAATATGATATCAACACGTACTCATAGTAGCGGTGATGACACATTTTAATTTGTTAATAGCTGTGAGTCTGAAGGCACGTTAGTTCCAGAAATGTTGACAGCCCTATTAACAGCCCTATTAACAGCTGGGAATGTGTGTGATACTGATAAAATTAAGTACTATGGATAATGTTACAGGATGTTTTATATCCGGCTAAGCCAGAAGCCTTTGTTAGTGCCCCCTTGAACAATTTCACGGATGGTAAGCGACAAACCTGTTCTTAATTTTACGAAATTCTTTTATGCGTGTTTTACAAAATTATCGATACCGAGATCGTTTTTACGTTACGAAATACGGTTCATACTACTTTATATTATGTGTTTAACGTGTTATAATATATTACATGGTGTGACAACGTGTTGTTGTTCTACATTCCAGCATGCCTCTATCGTTCACTGATTCAGTATTATACATCACCAGATCAGCAGCAATAGGAGCAATGCAATTCTCGACAAACGCACATACTGCGCTTACACAATCTTGAAATACTTCGGAAAAATTGACAAACAGACGGCCAGCCAAATTCTCCCGTCTCTTTTTTTAAAACACATACATCCTGCCCGTTATGACAGTACTTATTGATGAAGTAAGAGCTGTTTTGCACAAGTCCTTGTATTTAGCAAGTTAGTACGTTACTCTACATACGAGTACATTTTACACCTGTAGTACGTGACTTGGATGTGCTATTAACTTCCTCGTTTCAATTATTGCAGAGACTGTTGCGTTTGAATCGCAAATAAATTGTTCAGTAGGCGAGAGCAAAAGGAATAAAATATTATTGTCACATCCGATTTCTATTTAAGGTCTAGGAATGTATGTTATTTGGTCAGATGTTAGGAGCTGCTAACAAGCTTGGCTAAGTGGTGCTAACAATAGTAAAAACCGTTCGCACTCAATGTACGAGTACTATTGCGATTTTCCGATACCAGTCAGTTATTCTACTGTGCATATTTCAAAGTGGTACTAGCTCACCTACTTCAGTTAGCGATTATTATCGTTTCTTGTTTGGACCACCCGAATCTCCAGTATTTCTCATTTGAATTCGCACGACTCGTGCGCGTGCGGTCTACCTAAGATTTCTGACGTAGCAACCTCCTCCTAGCCTGTTTTAAAAGTTAGCAACCTTGAATGAGTAAACCTTTCGAATTCCTTCAATTTTACAGAGACAGCCACTCGGCTGTCTGACGTTACTCAAGATTCCTTGTTTATATCGTTTTTAGAGTTCTGTACCTCAAAATTAAAACGGAACCCTTAGAGGATCACTTTGTTGTCCGTCTGTCTTCAAACTTCTAAGTTAAATAAAGGGAAAAAAAAGATACGGCCGTTTATGCCGCAAAAATCCTATATAATTTGACACTCACAAGGGAATCAAAATGTATAGGGTACTTCCCGTTGACCTAGAACTATGAATTTTGGCAACTAATATCCTCTTATACTACAAGTACACGGAAAAATCTGAAAACTATACATTAGTAATAAAATCATAAAAAAATTACGTATTTTTTTAATCCTTAAGTTATCATCATTAACTTTGAATCTTTAGGAATTACTTTTTATTTGTTAAGGTTCTTGTAATGTTTTCAACTCATCTGCAAAATTCGTGTTCAGTAAACATGTTGTTAATTTACGATTTGTTTTTTGTTTTGACATGGTCACAAACAATTGTTTAAAAATAATATCGACAAAGTCACCTTCTACACAGCGGCTAAAAATAAAGGAGATTAAAACCTATTCCTACTAATTTGGTTTTTAACTTTTTTGAATGCTCTTGTACATGTAACTGTACAAGATAAGATAAATAATAAAGGATAAATGATAAACGTGATCATTGAATATTAGTCATGTCTCAGTTGATAAAATATGACTCAAATCCATCTATTTTGGCATTTCAAACTTCAAAGTTTACTTCAGCTGTTTGATAGCATGAAGTAAACAACGACACGTGTGATGAGATCAAAGTCACATTTAGATGGTGTAGTATGGTAAAGATAATGTCGTTGGTCTATCACCTGTTTTCTATATTTAGAATATAGGTTGCCCTCACTAGACTCAGAGGCAATGACCGGCCCACTAACCGAGTCGTGGGCGCCAACTCGCGAAGCTAATGTCTCGGAGGAGTGAGAACAGCAGTGCGCTGGCTTGCCAACACTGACTTGACACACTCAAATGATTTTATTACAGATAGCTAGAAGCCAATAATACTCGTGGGTCTACATTTTGAACTGAGAGTGCGGTTCAGGTCTCAGGTACGCCTACGATCGTACGATTGCGCAATAGTCCCACGTTCAAATCCTACAGGAGGGGACCACGAAAGGTTAAGTGCTAGTGTACTCGTCGCAGGAAGCAAGTCATCAATGAAGATTACACAATCAAGCGAACAATTAGTTTGTACTCGCGATTTTTATAAACTTAGTTTTAAAAACTGATTGTTTATGGAATGTCGCTTCTTAGTGAGCTCATAATGGTTCAAGGATGCTTCAATTTGTTCATGACATGACATGAACACGATTCGCTTGCATGACGTGATTACTGACGAACTGCTGATAAAGTGGGAATAATTTCATCAAGTGCGTTACGCAACGCAATTATTTTTATTATGATTTCCTGGCGTTACTGATTAGTACGGTACTTCTCTCAACTCCTAGTTCAGTTATTTGCTTGGAGAACGTCATCACGTCTTATCAATGCCGCACTCATTCGAGCATGCACAGATGTACAGGTGAACCGCTATTCGGTTCTATTGTTGTATTAGTAGTGCTTAAATGCAAATGTAACGCAACGAGTTGAATATAGTCAGAGACCTAATTGAAAGTTTCACGAAATCACGAGTGTAAAGTTTCCTGCTCGCATTTTTAAGAAGAACTGACTTGACACAGATAATCTTATTCGTTGTTTGTTACCCTATGAACTGGATTTGGCAATCTACAAAGCGTGGGTTTTTTTAGACAAAAATAACAAACTATAATCTGCTTCCGTCAAGCTCCGATAGGAAATCCAAGAAAAAATATTACGTAGTCAGTCGGATTCGGATTCGTTAGGCTATTCATGATTATTTATGATCATGCAGTGGTACTCTAAATTACAATTGGCAGTTGGGTTGTTGATTAGTATAGCTGGTTAGCTAGTCAACTAGCGTATTAGTATGTCCAGCATAGAGCGGCGTAGGAAAGGTACTCATACGAGTGGCGCGGTCAGGAATCACGCCACGCCACATACTTGGCGGCGAGCCCAAACTATTGATTCATTTAGCTTTCATTTTCATATCCCTGCAGAATGAAAACACAATGTATAGGTAGCATACAGCGTCGCAAGTATTGTCCAGCGTGTTTTTATTATGCACAGAGCGCCATATTGGCGGTATGCAATAATGCAACGCGATTAAATGCAATTATTCAATTTTCCTGGCACATTGTGAACATCTATAATATTAATTGCGATTTTTATAAGGAAATTAAGTTTTATAATGTATGTGTGTGTATTTAATTTGAAAGACTGCACTGCACATAATGCCAACATGGCTATTTCAGTAACTGTAAAGAAATCACTGCAAATATCCAAGAAAAATAAGTTTTAGTACACAACATATTTCCCAGATTATTTTACAGTAGTAGTGTGTAACATAAAATTTTCTAAAACCTCAAGTGCAATCATATTCTATGACATTTAAAGACCCTTGCAAATAGATGCTTCAAAACCGACATCTATCTACAGGAGATATCTTACTTGATAAAGAGACTATAATTAAAAGATAAGCTTTATAGTTAACAAGATAATGTGATTATTGTGTTAGTCATCTGATAAATTTATTTTGACTTGGTAAACCTGTATATTTTAGTTCAGGTTATTCCTTAAATAAGGCAAGCATAATTGCTTCAGTAAACATGTTTATTGGTGAGGAAATGTGGAAACATGCCCAGGAAACATGATATCTGTTTTTAATTTGAAACGCTTGCTTTGGAATATGTTTTAAATCACCAAACCCGTATGATCAATGGTGCCTAGCAAAATATGGGCCTCACTCCACCTCTGTCTAGTCTAACTATAATGGGGATTTCAGGCGTGATAATATGTTATAAAGATAATAAGCAATCATTTAATTACAAATGGTGCATGCTAGACAAGAAACAACCTGGTCACTTGAGATTTGAAAAATCACTTGTACTGTGGAACAAGTGGTCCATATGTGTACAAATGTATAATTATAATAAATTGGATTAACCTAAGCCTGTTTGTGCCCACTGACTGATTATGTCATGAGGTTACTGGAGCAATGAACTAACTTCGCTCTGATCCACTTAGCAGAATGCATAATGGACTTGCATTTTCACGGTAATTCAACTATTGTATTCATTTTTCCAGTAAGGTAAATATTCATTAACTTTTAAAAATCAATTGTGATGTGTATGGAGATGAGATATTGAACAGAGAGTTCATATTATTCCTATAAGAATCTTCAACAAAATAATAAAAGTCTTGTGAAAATTTGTTCATAATTATTACTCATGCAACAGACACAGTGAATCATCATCACTCTCTCAATGGAACTATATACCTAGACACATTACAATACAGTGTGAAGGTTGTTTAGAACATTTCAGGCTGTACCAATTTGAATCATATTGCATACACAGATGGTACAGATTTGAAAGGCACAATGGTAATGTTGCTCACCACTTTCATACAATACAATGATAAGGCATGGAGAACAATTTATGGGAAATGGCAATTTAACTCGAATGGTTTATTACTACGTATGCACTGCGGTTGCATAAGCTGTATACATTTTTTTTTGATATTCGTCTTTGAAAAGCATTATATTGTGATATTGGTTCTTGCGTTCATGGAGTCACAGCTAACCCCCATATTGTGGTGATGGCATGCTGTATGGTACTAACCTGCAAATCATCTATCGGCGTCTGACTGGTGCCACTGACTATACTGGTCTCACTGCCATTTTGACCCTCAGTACCTCCTCCTTCAGATAATTTGGAACTCATTTCTTCTTCGCTGCTGAGCCGGGACCTCTTGCGAGACATTATCACATTGCCTGCCGGCGTAACTGGCTGCTTCTAATATAATTGCACTTGAGAGCAATATGGTGCACTTTTTGGTGTTTTAATATTAGGAAGAAATTAACTGTAATCTTCCTTGTAACTGTTTATGACGACTTGACTGCCCAAGCATAGAGCTCTGACAACGTGCGAGCGGTTAGCTACCTATTTGATTTACGGTTACGAATCGCAGAAACTAACAAAACTAACAGGTCAATACGACAAAGTTTTGATTTTTCAAATAAAGTACTCACAAAAGTGTCAATCTGTGTTTTTTTTTCCTTTAGTTTGCATTACAGTAATTTAGAAATAAAAGTTCAGAGCATATATAATAATCAAATACAGGTTAAAGTAAATAGAGAATTTATTGTTACGACACTCGACTTTGACAGGCCAGAACGATTGCCATTGCTTTCATGCTTCGAATTGTGTGACACTGACATTCCTTTCAGTGTTGCAAATTCAAACTCCGAAATGGTCACATGGAACTAATAAGCAAGTCCTTGGAAATGAACACAACTTCACGATTTTCCCAAGATTGAAACAAAAGCACAGCAGGGTTATTTTTTTCCCTGCTTAGGAATAGGGCTTTATGCTCTAACAAGATGAGCACACTATACCAGGGGCTGCTGAGTTACCTACAAAACTGGGGTTAAGATAGAGCTTTATTCTAATTTGTTTTAGGAACTAATCTTATAACTAATCTTATTTATTCATTCCTTGATTTAAATTCACTATCCATGGAATTATTAGGTACCAGATATTATTAGGCAGTGACTCGCGCACTACGCGGCCACGATCACGAATTTTGGCCGCACAAGCTTCGACTGGGAAGTAGTCACACAACCGCGCGTCCTACACGTTTTGTTCATGATAGCGACCGGACATGTGACAATTCATGGACGTGGCCACACAGTGCGCGAGTTTCCATACAGTACACACGGCAATAAATCAAGCTATACATTTCCAGTATAATATGGCCTCATTGTGAATGGATTGTTGAGAGATTCGCTACTGGTTTTGTATAGCTTGATTGGTCGCCGTGTGTACATCATAATTCCATGACTACTCACGACGCGCCCCGCAACGCCTTCTACATCTTCCGGGCACCTGTCTCGCTACCGGCGATCAGTGAAGAGAGTAGAGCTACCAACTAGCGAAAACGACTTGAGGAGCACGATGAGGATTCACGTGAATACTTGCCTGATCTCTACAACCCAGTTGGTACTGAGTAAAAACGATGCCCCATGGTTAGGCTAGTTGTTTACGATTTTTATATTTATATCTCTTTTACACTTGGGACCTACAATATTCCTGTATGATTCTTGAGCAAGAAAATCGTTGATGGCTAGTCGTTTTCTCGACGGCGAACGGTGGGACATGTGCCCCACACCACTGCCGGCCGCTCCATGAACAGGGACTCCCGTGATACACCAAGCTGTGGCGTATCTCTCTTTAAACGAGGTCTTCTATCTATAAATACTTACCCCCTCGTTGCATGCTACAAAAAGGAGCATCAAGCTCTAAAAAAAAAACCAGAATACTTTATTTCACAACGGCCTACATGGGCGCTTATAAAACATCGAAAAAATTTATACGGTTCGGGTTGATCGTTTCCTATGGAGAGGAACTGGCAAGAAATTCTATGGCCCGAACGACCGACTACGACCACCGTATCACCGACTTCTTGCCTGATCGCTTTGCTTGCTTGGGGTTTCTTTATCACAAAGGGCCATTTCCTTACCATAGCTTTCACTGGGTTTGATAAAAATAATGATGGGATGTTTCAAAGACTACATTGAAAGACTAGCATTTTAGTAAGACACCTAAATAAAAAAAAACGTTCCTAGTATCTAGATGGACCAGAAATACTTTGTAGGGTTCCGCTCCTAATGCCAAAAACGGAATCCGATGTCACAGAATTT
This sequence comes from Cerastis rubricosa, assembly GCA_949152445.1. Classification (NCBI taxonomy): domain Eukaryota; kingdom Metazoa; phylum Arthropoda; class Insecta; order Lepidoptera; family Noctuidae; genus Cerastis; species Cerastis rubricosa. Next base: position 9,584,193 of record OX424526.1, on the reverse strand, counting down.
TTACTCCGAGTCTTATAGGCACCCTACACAAATCATCATTGCCGGGCAGCATAATGATGATTTGTATAGGGTTGTTAACTTCGTCCACACTATCCTATTACTAGACACATCCTTTCCTTTCCTTTTCTCCTTTCTAGCCATATAATCCTAAACACAGTCCATCCATAGTAACCGCTACAGAAATATGAAGTGAAATAATGAAAAACATAAGCGACGATCTTTTGAAAAATGATATCGAGAGGTTTCTTATACTTTTAATGTTTGATGAGATATTTGCTTCCAAAGTCGTAAAATAGTGTCCCCTCCCCCCCTAAAGTAATAGGAATATTATGAAACAATGCAGGTTTGCAGAAAGCAAAAAAAAAGAACTTTCAACGAAAATTGGTTTGAATAAGATTTGATTTAGTTTTCGTTCCATCTTTGATAAAGAGAGGCGAGCCGCAAACTTAACATTGATGGGTTTCCATTGAATACAGCAACTTCCCGAAATATCTTGGTATTACTCTGGACAGGTAACAACATTCAGAAAGACCTTCAACAACATCAAGCAGGTGCACACTCGCAATAGTCTTTACGGCGACTAGTCTCGTAAAAGTTGGGTGCTTCGCCTGACGTCATGCGGATTTCTGGGCTGGCGCTATCTTTCTCTGCGGGTGAATTTGCGTGCCCTGTGTGTAGTCGATCTGCCCATGCAGTTAGTGGATACACTTTTGAATGAAACGTGCTGGATCATCCCTGGTTGCCTCAAACCACAGAACATATATACCCTTAAGCGCCTCAAACCGACCCCAGTACAGATGCTGTATCCACTGGCAGGCATAGCGCTACCAGAAATTCGCTGAGCGGTGGCAAGGTTTAATGAAAGAGCCAAAATGGTTTCCGACGCAAGACACATCTTCGTGTCGCAAAGGCTGTGAAGAGTCGCAACATTTTTTTAAAGTGTGTCTCCGCTCCCTGGCGAACGCTCCACAGAAAGACTCAAGCAGTGGCGAAAGTGTTTCCCTATCAATTGCGCCACCTGCTGAATAATCTCCCACCTGGACACGAGTTGCCATGGCTGACCTGGAAGTCTTAAAATTGACTCCGGACACAGGTTGGCTGAAGCAAGGAAAACATTTTCAGGTGGAGATTCATGGATGACTCTGCCCTAGAGTGTAAATGTGGTGTTCCCCACAAACGATGGGCTACTTGTTATCGTGCCCTGCCGGTCCTGTTGCTTACACTTCATAGGAGCTGATGGACGCTACTGATAGTGCTAAACTCGTCGTCAAATTGTGGGCAGACTCAATTTGAATTTTCGAGATACGTCTGACTTTTTGACGAAAAAGTGCAGCAGTAACTTTTTTTAGTTGTTGTTATTCAATTTAATAGTTTGTTAATCGTTGTAATGAATATAGTTAGGTTCCTTAGGCTGGTCATTAGTGAAATAATACTACATAAATAAATTTCAAACAATTTAGTTTTGCTGTTTGCGTAAATTTACTTAAAGAACGAGCGTTCAAAATGTTATTATATTTTTTGGTGTATTCCCGCTATCCCCCCCACTGTGATGTGGTGCTACCTGGGTGTGCGAGAACGACTCGCACTTGGCCGGTTTTTTTTTGTTGACATCTAGTGCAATATTTTCTACAAAAACAAGCAAAATAATGTCAAATAACTTTTATTTTAGTTAAACAAAGAAATGTATATATAATAATTATATATATTTATTGAATAAAATTATACCTTATAAACAGACATGACGCCTCATCCATTGCGAGAAACAGCCACCAAGTTCCCATCATAGCCGAATATGGCAAACTATATAATAAAACGTAAATGCAGACGGCCCAATAGTTTCCAAAACATTTATTTTCATAATAAAAAAATAGAAAGAACACGTGATAAATGTTCTACAACTAAAATGTTAACAGCTGCTTTGCCTTTAGGCCCGGCCTAATACAGTCTTTGCTACAAGAGCCCACAATTTTTCACGAACATTTCTCTATTATGAAAATGATTATCCTAAAGCATTACGCAAGAACTATAAGTAATATTCTATCAAGAAATAACTATGGTTATAAAAAAATGCGAATATACGTAGTGAAACAATATTCCAGTATGTTTCACTGTCGGCACATGATATACAACATAATTATACAGTTGTAATAATATTTTTGCGTATACGCTTAACATTTTTATATATATCACGTGGATAACCACAATACTTTCTCATTTTATAAAAAATTGGACCATCCCCATTATAGTTGCTTAAAAAATACCGACATTTAAGAAAAACAACTACATATAAAGACAATGAATAATGCTCAAAGAGGTACTAACACTTTTATGGCTCAAGCATGAAGTAGCTTCAAAAATTTGTATAAAAATATATCACAGCAATTTAAGTTAGCCCAACTGGTATTTTGCTGAATGAGATCGAAGAAAATTAAGCCTCGAAAGGAAAGAAGAACTCGTTAAATACAGTTACAATATTATAATTTATCTGATATCAGTCATTTTATGAAACTGGGTTAAAACTCGTCCAAATGACAAAAAAAGATATATTTTTCAATTATTACAACATACAACTTTATACACATAGTAATAGTTGGCTTAAAGGCGGTCAATGGTTTAGTGATGCGCGAGAAACTGGCGTGATGAGGCGAGCGTGACTGGCAACGGAGGAGCGCAGGGTGCCGAGAGAGTGACGTGGAATATATGTGCAGCACGGCACTAGGTGGTCAGCGCCAGCTGCAGCGCCTCCTTGTGCTCGCTGCTGAGCTGCATCAGCACGGCGTTGAATAGCTCCGCATTGCTCTGCAACAACACTCTCTTGAGATATTGTGCGCCTAGTGACACTTGTCAAAAATCACATTGAAAAGTTGTTGGAGATGCCTACCTGTATTTGCCTGACGAGAGCCACCATCTGCGCATAAACTGGGTTGTCCGTGGGTACTGCGTCTCTAAGGAATGCCTCTGCAAGTGTGGCGATAACGTGTTTAGGCGCGTCGGGTGACGCGAGCGCTGCGTGCCCACTTGCTGCTAGTTCACACAGTAGTGCGTAAACATGTGGTGCTTCTTCTGTGTCTTCTGTTACTGGCAACCATGTGAGCCTATCAAATGGAAAATCCGAGTTTAGTATTCTACTTAGCAAGGTCAATATTATTGGTATGGGACTGACATACGCATTGCGATTATAAATGTCCCTAAAAAAATAAAGGAAAAAAAAAAAAAAAATTTGGTTTGAATAAATTAGACCATTCGCTTGTGATTTAAGCACTGTTCATAATAATGACCAAATTAATATTTTTTTCATAAATCAAACACTGGTGTAATGGCCGAATCTGAACTGTTACGTTTTCAGGCAAATGCACCCGGTAAGGGACCGCCTTAAAAGCTTTATGGGTCATTGGGGTGCATACTCACCAGTGCCTAATAATTTCATCCCTGTCGATCTGCGAGTGGTTATACTTGATGATCTTGGCGACGGCGGAGATGGCGTTCTCGGTGGCGTTGAGGTTCTCGAGCGCGCGCGAGCTGGGCTCGGCCACGAGCGCGGCCAGCAGAGGCGCGGCGCGCGCGGCGGCGGGCGCGAAGGCGGCGCCGCCGAACTGTGCCAGCACGCCGCAGCCGTACGCCGCCGCCTGCCGCACCTCCGCCTCCGCCGAGCGCAGCCCGCCCAGCATGGGCTCCAGGAATATGTCTTGGTACTTTATACATGCGGGACCTACGGACGTGAGTACCTCGCTATAATTATGGCTCATTGAGACGATGCGAGCGTTGGCGCCTGCACGGCACCGTGGAACCCATATGGGTTAGTTACATCATCCGCCGTTAAGACCCCGAGGAACCCAAATGGGTTACCCTCATACAGGCAAACTTAAACTCTAATCGTACGTGAAGTAGGGATCAATGACGTAAGCGATCACGTAATGCGTGATTCCCAAAAGGGGCCCTCAAACGGGACCAAAGGATTCGGATGGGGTTAATAAGGTTAAGTAGGATCGAGTCGATAGAACTTGCCTCCGAATTCAATAACGTCGTCAAAAATGCATATGGCCCATTGGCGGTCAGAGTAAGGGCGTCCGGGCGCCAGCAGCTGCACGAGGTGCGGCAGCAGGCTGTCGAGGTGCGGGAAGAAGGCCTCGCGGTACGCCGACATGAGCGCGTGCAGCACGTCGGCCACGCGGGAGAGCCCGTACACGTCCTCGTTGTCCTCGTCCGCTAGCTGCTCTTCTACTACCTGCAACACAATATTTGATAAGAAAAACGAAAACATACGCCCTAGATAACCGCTAACTCAAATTAATAGCTATTTCGCCCCAAATTATGTTGAGTGACCCACCTCATCGTAATCTTCATCGGCGCGCTTTTGACGGCGCTCAGTGGCTCGTTCGAAATGTTCTGTGAGTAACTTGTTTAGTATGCGCAGCACCTCGGCCATCATCTCGTCTGGGAGACAACCACCACCCAACAGTTCAATGCACTAGAATCATAATAAAAAGATTGAAAGAGTTTTCGTTCTGTGTTAGATTAATTATTTATTTACTAAATGAAAGAGTGTCCTTCTCCAACCGAACATCAGTTGAAGAAGAACAGTTGGAAGATGGAGAAAACGCCTATAGCCCTCTCTATTCATTGTTGTGACCAACTCTGTCTTTGAAATACGGCTGAATATACCTTAGCGAGACTGTTGAGCAGCTCAACTTGCACCTCTTGCTCTGGTTCTGAGTCGATGGCCTTTAGCAACTCTGGCAGGATGTACGCCCACATGCCCTGGATGTACTGCGGGCCACGGATGCGCGCGCACTCCAGCAGGTACGGCAGCGACTCAGCCGCAGCCGTGCGAACATTGTCGTGGAAGTAGAACTTCAGCATAGGCACCATTAGTTTCACAACGTCTTCGGCGTATTCAGCAAATTCCTCTTTAAGCTCACGTGCGTAGCATACGAGCATGTCACATGCGGATGCTTTGTCTTCGAGACCTGGGAAATAACTATATTAGTAAATAAACAGTTCAATTCTATAACTTTGTGCTGTAAACTAAGCAATACCAACAAAAACCAGTAAATGACATAAGTTTAGAAGCGCTTTTCTTTCATGCAGCAAGGAACAGTTCGACGTGTTTTTATTACATAGAGATAGTTGACATGGACCGAGGAGACACTTGCAAGCTTATTATTCTAAGAATCGGCATGGTTCCTGAGGGATTGACTCCGGAAAAAAAACGTTCCTAATATGATGAAATTATGAATAAATCTTACCGGCAGTCTTGATACCGAAGTTCTGTTGTTCGCCGAGGGTCACGAAGTGCCAGTCGAGGTCTCCCTCGATGGTCTCCAGGTCATCGTTGTCGAGCAGCGCCACTTCGGGCTTCATGGCAGCTGTACGCATCACCGGCTCCATCACCATGGGCAGGTATTGAGCGAATTTCTTACCTGTTAAAGATAAATAATAAATTAATAATTACAAGAAACACAACATAATTATGTAGTATTGCAGCTTCATTCAGAATCCTATTCAAAACTGTTATTATTTTGTTTGATTATAAAAGCTCTGGAATGTGGAAATACTGATCTATCAGTGATAGTAACCGAAAATATTTCCGATCAAATACAATATACTTTATTCTTGATCAAAACGTGGGTGTGATGTTTACATACCCATAATTCTACAGATGCGCGACCAGGCGGAGATAAGGTAAGAGGTTTGCGGATCGTCGGCGGGTAGCTGTTCGCCCTCCGTGTGCGTCTTCAGCAACAGGTCCATGATCTCTGACGCGTCCGAAGTGAACTTCTCTTCACCTACGGCCAGACCTAGGAACACACGAATGCATTATAATTTATTTATGTTACACACCAACGGCCAATAAGTTAAAAAAAAATACAACTTCAGAATCTACAATAATTGCCTTATAACATAAAATTACTATTTAGTTTTGGATTTTCACACAGCTAAAAGCCAAAATGGCTTATGCTTTGTTGAACGCGGCGGCATCATTGAACTTCGAATGTTCTGTTCAAAAACTGCATAGTGAAACTAACCAATAAGACTGACGCATTCGATAGTTTTCCCACGGAGCATCTTGAGCTCTTCAGTGGTGGCGTTGGCGATGATGTACTTGAGGCAGGGCATCAGTCGGTCGTAGTACACCACGAAGTCTTTCTCCACCGTGTCAGCGACAGAGGCGATCGTCGTCACAATCTGTTCTAGCACCAGTTTTGTGCCGCGTTCCACTAGCTACAATAATAATGTGTTGATTAGTTAAAATTCTAATATTGCTAAATAAATACTCCAAATTATTCATGTTTCAATGTCTGTGAACTGAGATCCATGACTGTCTATGAGCTAGAGAGAAACGGAGCAAATGCCATATTTAATCTCCCAATGCTATGGAAGCGATGTAACCTTAGACATGGTTTTATCACTAACGAACATTGGGTAAAGGATGTTTATAAATAATGATAAACCTTACCTCTTTGAATTTAGTGGTCAAGATTACTTCCAGCTTGCACATCAAGGCGTCAAGGTACTGGGTCAGAATTGGTTTGGGACAATCTTCACTGAAGTTTACTAAAGCAGCAGCCGCATGAGCCTGCGAAAAGAATAAGATGTGACAACAGGAAAAATACACTATTTTGAATATACATAGATAAAGTGGCTTCCTCGCGGTCTTGCAACTGTTTCTACTCCTCCTTAAACAACAACAACTGACCCCACCCCTCCTTCAGTTGTCCACCGCTGAACGTTCTGCTGACCCTGACGACTAACTTTCGGACGTTCTCCCACAGGTCAAACGGGTCGTAATGATTTTGCATAAACTTGATTTATGCGCCGGTAAGTAACACAAGCTTGATTGTCTTTGTAAAATTCGTAAGTAAAATGCCAAAGTTTATAGCTACCTGCACGCGGGGGTTAGCGTTATCATCGAGCACCATAAGCAGGCCGGGCACGACCTTGTCGTGGAACTTCTTTTCGAACACCGGCGCGAAGTCCGTGGACATCTGACCCACGGCGTTGCAGGCGGCGTAACGTACGCGAGGGTGCTGGAACAATTACATGGGTATTGTACATTCTGAAGGCTTATAGACCCACAAATGGCATGGTTAACACACGAGTCATCAGGACAAAAGCACAATGCAGCGCGTTATAATTGTGAAAAGGCATAGTCATATAAAAAAGTGAATTTAAGTAAAGTTTATTTCCAGCAGAAAATTTGAAATAATATCGGCATCTGAGCATTTGTCTGGTTAGTTAAATTATAATGTCTGTGAACTGAGATCCATGACTGTCTATGAGCTAGAGAGAAACGGAGCAAATGCCACATTTAATCTGCCAATGCTATGGAAGTGATGTAACCTTAGATATGATTATATCACTAACGAACATTGGGTAACAAAACACAGTGCAGTGACGTACGCGTGTAACATGCGACTTTAAACTTATTGACATAGGATTAAATTACATTGATTGATGCGTGCTTGTGGAATGAAAATTGCTAGTCATTGAGAATGGTTGCGTTTTATAGAAATGAGCTAATAGGGATACTATAAGTATACCTGTACTGTTTGCACTACATGCATAGCTATACTTTTATTATAATGTGTGTAAGTACCTACGCGTATCGCGCGTACGCAGCGCCGTGCCCGCGCGGTGCGTAGACGATCAGTATTAAACTAGCTAGCGAGCGAGACGGTTGTTTTATTGTTTGCTACCGACACACCATTTGGCGACGAGGGAGGACGCGATCAACGCACGTGTTTTTAAGAAAATGGCGAATTTCATTGGAAATTTAAGTGTTTTTGATCATAAAATCCACGAATGGGACGTGTTTCACAGTAGATTGATACAGTTTATCAAGTTAAATAACATTACTAACGATAATCAAAGTGCAGTGCTTTTAACTTATTTGTCGGACGAATCCTACCGTCTGGTTCGGAACTTAGTGCATCCGAATAAGCTCGAGGGAATCGCCTTTAGTGAGCTAGTGACCGTACTCAACAAACATTTCACGCCAAAAAGATCAACGTTCGCCGACAGGGCGAAGTTCTATGAAGCGATCAAATCCGACGGTGAAAGCATCGAGGAGTGGGCTGCGCGGCTGCGAGGGCTGGCCGTGTACTGCGATTTTGGCACGGAATTGGACATGCTTTTGCGTGACCGTTTCGTGCTTGGCTTCAAAACGGGACCGGAGCGTGATAGATTGTTTGAGTGTGACTCCAAGTGCCTGACTTTTGGACAGGCGCTGGAGGTCGCCCAGAAAGCGGCGTGTGCGCGGCAAGCGCGCGCCGAGCTGGTTGTCAAGGAGGAGCCGGTGTTCCACGTGCATGCTGGCGGCCGCCGAGACGCGCGGGGCCCCGCTGCCGCCTGCGGTGCAGGCCGGCGCGGAGCCGACGACGGCGGCGGCGATCAAGTGCGTTGTACAGTGTGCGGTTTAAAAAAGCATAGTGCGGCTCAGTGTAGATTTAAGAACTACAAGTGTCTTATTTGTGGGCAAAAAGGCCATCTAAAGAAGTTATGCGCAGTTAGGAAGTCAAATCTTAATAATATCGGTGCGGAAGATACGGAGACGGTTCAAGGAAGTGACTGCAAAGAGTGTGAACTATATAACATGAGGTATGTTGACCATAATCCCATAAAAGTTAAAGTAAATGTAAATAAAATTGATTTGTGTATGGAGTTAGATACGGGTTCGGGAACCACTGTGATTTCGGAGAAATTGTATCGGCTTCATTTTTCTAGTTTAAGTTTGGATAAAAGTGATTTAACAATGTGTCTGTACAACGGTCATAAAATCACGCCCTTGGGATATTTTGTTGCTAAAATAACATATGAAAACTTAACAAAAGATATAAAAATGTATGTCATAGCAAACGGCGGTCCACCTTTATTGGGACGTGATTTCATGACAAAATTTAGTATGTATTTTGCGACAAATAATAACAATCTAATTTGCGAGAATGAGAACATTCTCGAGGTACAGCGGTTGTTGAACGAATATCCGGATGTTTGGAAGGATGACCTAGGGTGTTTTAATAAGTTCGAAGTCGAATTACAATTAAAAGACAACGCCACACCAAAATTTTTTAAGCCGCGTTCCGTTCCTTTTGCTTTGAAAGACAAAGTCAGCGCAGAACTTGATAGGTTAGTGAGTTTAGGTATACTTGTTCCGGTTAATTATTCTGAATACGCCACACCAATAGTACCGGTATTGAAAGAAAATGGCAAGTTAAAGATAGCAGGTGATTTTTCATGTACACTAAATAAAGATCTAAAAATAGACAAGTACCCCCTACCTCGTATAGAGGAAGTATTTTCCAAGTTGTGGGGTGGGGAACATTATACGAAATTAGACTTGAGCAATGCTTATAATCAGTTTAAATTAAGCAAATCATCGCAGAAGTTAACTACAATAAATACACAGAAAGGGTTATTTTCTTACAGCCGGCTCGTCTACGGATTAGCTAACGCACCAGCCATATTCCAAAAAGCAATGGAAACCTTGTTGTCAGGCTTAGAAGGAGTTAGTGTATGGCTTGATGATATCTGTATAACCGGATCAACAAAAGAAATACACTTGTCAAGACTGCGCGAGGTTTTATGTAGGCTGCAAGATGCTGGATTGCGCCTGCAAAAGGAAAAATGTGTATTTTTCGAAAGTAAGGTTACCTATTTAGGGTACGTAATAGACAAGAACGGGTTAAGGACTTGTCCAACAAAAGTCGAGGCTATCCTAGATGCACCTACTCCCACCAATGTATCAGGGGTCAAAAGGTTTATAGGTGTAGTTAATTACTACAGGAATTTTATTCCGAGCGCATCCGCTGTGCTGAGTCCGTTACATGAACTTCTACGCGCGGGCGCGAAATGGCAATGGGGTGAGCGACAGCAAGCAGCATTCGATGGTGTGAAGCGCGAGCTGGCCAGTGAACGCGTACTGGCACATTTTGACCCGGAAGCGTCGCTGGTACTAACAGTGGACGCGGGACCGTGCGGGCTCGGCGCCGTGCTCGCGCACGGCCCCGCGGGCGGCCCGGGCCCTGACAGACCGATAGCTTACGCCTCAAGGTCGTTGACGGTTAGTGAAAAGAATTATAGCCAAATTCAGAAAGAGGCTACGGCTATTATATTTGGAGTAAAACATTTCCACCAATACTTATATGGTCGTCAAACCCCCTTTATCTTGAAAACTGATCACAGGCCTCTGTTATCTATTTTTGGTAAAGGAAAAGGTATTTCTGTTACGGCCGCCCTACGTCTACAAAGATATGCAATAATTTTATCCGCATACAACTATACGGTGCAATACGTAAACGGTAAAAATAATGAGGTCGCGGACTATTTTTCTCGGTCACCGTTATCGGTCGCAGCCAGTGATAAGGAAGATGAAAAGAGTTCCAAGTATTTTCTGTTTTTAGAGGCTAATGTAAAACCGGTTTCGTTCGACGATATCAAGCGAGCGGTCGCCGCCGACAGTGTGCTGAAAACTGTAACTAAGTATATGTCTAATGGCTGGCCTAGGAAAATAAAATGTAAATCTATAGTGCCGTATTTACAATGCAAATCGGATTTAGAATTAATCGATGGTTGTTTGTTTCGCGGCCATAGGGTAGTAATTCCGTCTGTCTACAGAGATAGGATGTTGGAAGAACTGCATTCGGCTCATTTTGGCGTCGTTAAAACTAAAAGTGCCGCACGTAGTAGAATGTGGTGGCCTGGAATTGACAGAGATATATTACGGTGGGTAGGAGCATGCAGTGCGTGCGCTGCGCTGCGAGCCGCGCCGCCGCGAGCGGCCCCTGCGCCCTGGCCGCGGCCGCCGGGCCCGTGGCACCGCATTCACATAGACTACATGTCCATAGGTCAGTTGGTATATCTTGTCGTCGTAGACGCGTATTCTAAATGGCTAGAATGTGTTCAAATGGACCGTGGTACTTCGAGTAATGCGCTTATTCAAACATTAAAGGGTATGTTTTGTAGGTTCGGTGTGCCTAATGTTATTGTATCGGACAATGATGTGAAAATTAGTTCATCAGAATTTCATACTTTTTGCCAAGTAAATGGTATTGAATACCTTAACTCGCCTATTTATCACCCAGCCAGCAACGGGCAGGCGGAAAATTCAGTAAAAACATGTAAAAAAATGATTAAATGTATATTAGCAGAGGGTAGAAGTCAAAAAGATATACATGAAAAACTACAGAGTTTTTTATTTAATTTTAGGAACACTGTTCACTGCGCCACCGGCGTCACCCCGGCAATGTTAATGTTTGGTCGTAATTTAAGATGCAGATTAGATTTAATTCTACCACAGGCTAAATCTATTGATAAGGGCACCGAACAATCGGTATTAAAATGTAACAGATGTTTTCAAATAGGTGAGACTGTATGGGCTAAGTGGTTTATTGCAAGGAAAAGTATTTGGAGTATAGGTATTGTAAAAAAGATTATAGGTACAAGAATGTTTGAAATTTATTTTAAGGATTACGGAACTAGTTGTAATAGACACATAGATCAGATGAGAAAGTATACTAATTCGAGCAAAGATACTGATGTAGATATTAGTGGAAGAACGTCCGGCGTCGACAGTTCAGTACTGTGCGACCGAGTGCCGGCGCTGGACGCACCGCCGCCGTCGCGGCCTCCGCTCCCTACGGCGAAAGCCGATGGACAATCCCCCGCGAGGCCGGCGCCACAGGCACCTTTTTCGTTCCCGTCAGCTGGTGCTGAGGAGGAGAGAGAGGTGCGGGCCGCGTCAGGCACCGTAGAATGTGGCCATGATGGAGAGATGGAACGGAGGGATGCCGACAATGACGAGTGGGCGGAGGCTTGCGAGGCGATGGATGAGGAGACTCAACCGGTTGAACAATGTTCCGTTGCAAATGAGCATGCTGGGCCAACTATTGTAAACACTACCCCGGTTGAGCGCTCTAAGAGACTCCGAAAACCTGTTTGTTACAGGAAATATTTTTAGTGAAAAAGATTTTGTATTGTTACAGGTTCCCAAATTAATGTTGGAGGAATGTACTGTTTGCACTACATGCATAGCTATACTTTTATTATAATGTGTGTAAGTACCTACGCGTATCGCGCGTACGCAGCGCCGTGCCCGCGCGGTGCGTAGACGATCAGTATTAAACTAGCTAGCGAGCGAGACGGTTGTTTTATTGTTTGCTACCGACACACCAATACCACTACCCAACCCTTCAGGAAAACAGCTGTGATATGAATTTTATGTGTTACACGTGAGCTTACATAACATAGAAACATGATACTGAATAGGCTTGCGCTTGACCACAACACACCTGATGAGGAGTGATGATGTGGCCTAGGTTGGAGCACGCTTGCCTAAGAGAAACCGATTCACTCAAACTTTGAAGAGATCCAGATATTAATTTTCAAAAAACAGAGAAGCTGGTAGTGAATTCCACAGACAGGCGGTACACACAATAAATGTAGAAGCAAAGTGCTTTGTTAGCTTTCAAAATTGAGAACTCTTACCGGGTCAGTAAGATAGTTGAGGACAGCAGACACAACTTGGTCGAGCATCTGCTCCATCTGCTTGTGGCAGCCCTCGCCGGCAGACGACACGGCCATGAGCGCGGCGTGGCGGCGGCGCCAGTCCTCGTGATGCAGCATCTCAGGCACCTGGCCCACGATCAGGCTTAGCATGATCTTGCCGCCAAGGCCGCAGCACATACGGTCCAGAGCTGACTCGGCTGCTACGTAGTTCCTGTAAAGGTTATTTATGTTATAGTTTAGGTTACTTTGGTAATTTAAGTTGAATTTCACTTGTAAAACTGAACAAGAAACAGTGCATCTAAGCCTTGTTCAAGAGCTTTTAGTGTTAATAATCCAAAATCATGATACCAGAGTTATGATATGCTTATGTATTTTCATTTGCTTGAAGAAAAGTTTGATTGTTGTAGGTTCAGTTCTTGAACACTGTTGAGATGTGAAACCATATTTGCCATTTTTTTTTTTTGTTGTTTGTTTAACCATATTTGTTGATTAAAATGTTGGCAAGGGACTGACACTCAAATGTATAAGGAACACCGAGTGCTAATTATCTTGTTATTTTACTCTGGTAAGATTCTCTGTAGCTCAATCATAAGATTAAGCCTGAGATAAAGAACCTTACAATGTTGTTAGATATTAATAAATGATTGTTGGATGGTTCTACAAGACTGAATAAAAGGCCGAATTAAATTAGCTAGTGAAACTGCACAGACATTTCAAAATAAAATTGATTTGAAGTTTTTTTTATTGATTTAAAGTTACGAGATTGATCCGTTATTTTTGCTTTGTTGTGTTTACAGTGAGAAAAACGGATTTTTAATAGACATATCGACGATCATGTGGTTACCTATTGTCCCTAAAAAAAGTGGATTCATCTTGTTTAGATATAAATACCAGACGTCAATACCCATCAAGTCAGACGAGTTTCGTTAGCTAATTTAATTTAAAACTACAATCGAGTCACAAGCAGAGGTACTTGTCAGAAATATTAGTAAGCTTCATCAAATCTTAATATTTAAAGTTTGAAAAAAATCACGTATGTTCGTACACGCTAATCTACGAAACCACCCAACCCATTTCAGTTAAATTTTATGAATGTGTACGGTCGAATCGATCTTGATAGATAGAATAGTTTTGGACCCGATATAAGGCGCTGTGCGACGCAGGAGCGGGGTCGCTGTGAAAAGTTATAAAGATGTTGCTGTTCATAAAGTGATGTGTGAATACGAACTGTTCATTGTCGTCTTCGGCGGCGTCGTCCTGCATGGACCAGTCCGGCTCGTCGTCGAGCTCGCACATCATCTCTAGCACTAACGGCGTCAGCATGCTTACACCGTTGGGCACCTGCTTGCGCACCATGGCGGGTGCCGTCTCGCACAACGTCACCATTGCTTCGAGAGCCAACTGGCGCCAGTTGTCCTCTGAGTTTTTGTCGCCTACCACCTAACAATAACAAAAATTTCATATTGCAGTTTTCATATAACATTGAGCATTCCTTTTAGACAAACAGATTTGTACAGTCTCGAGCAATGAAATGTATGCACTTGGCAAAATTCAAAAGATCGATTTACTCCTGTATTAATTAACGTTTTCACAACAGTATTTTGGAAGTCATACTATTATTGAAGTGAAACTTCTTATGCGACTTCCACCAAGGTTGCGTTAAACGTTTAACGCTACCACGGAGAGGCTGTGAAAGCACTTATTTCCACATTACGAAGTTTCACTTCTACCGCGCGGAGGGACTCCACGCACTATTTTTACGTAGTCCTTTATCAAAGTAAAACTGTTATTTAAGGCGTGGATATACGTGAATTGGGCTTCATATGAGATACATTGGAACCTTTTTTTTCCGTAACCCTTACAAGATTTTTTTTCAAAATAATATATATTAATCTACACAATATAGAGCATGTCCTCTTGGCTTCAAAAAAAATAAAAATATAATTGAAATATCATAAATAAATATGCAAAGTGGCCTCTGTGTTTGTAACTTACTACCATTTTTCTCCTAAACTATCAGTCACAGGATCTTTTAATTGCCACCAATATATTATATTTAGTAATACCGAGGGGACCTTTGGCTTATTTTTACCAATAACTTTCTTAATTATTTTTACGGATTTTTTTTACGTAATCGCTACTCGCAATTCGTACAGCCACCCCTCCGGCGTCCAATAAATCAGTGCGGGACGAGACGCTGTGCTGAACGGACCTGTGACACTTTTCTCCGCAAACAAAATTATTGTCGGTAGCCCAACCAATTATATTTTTTTTGGGTTTATATATAGTGTGTGTAAATATTAGGTTATTTTAGTACGTAATTTACACCTCTGCATTAGAGACAGCTACTGGAAGCGATAAGTAGATAGCATGCGGCGCACAGTGTGCGATTTGACCAATCTAGCAGGATAATAGGTATTGAAATGAAATGTTTAAAACTACGTTTTTTTAATCTTGTTACACTTTCGAATAGGTACTTACATCTTCTAACTGATAGCAAAAGACAAATAATCCCTTGTTCCTTGGTGTATTGAGTGCTTGTAAGTGTTTTTAGGGTTCCGTAGCCGAATGGCAAAAAAGGAACCCTTATAGATTGGTATGTGATCACGTCTGTCTGTCTGTCCGTCCGTCCGTATGTCACAGCCACTTTATTCCGAACTTATTCTGAAAAAATATTGGCATGTAGAACGTAAAAAAACTTTTAACGAAAATTGGTTTGAATAAGATTTGATATTTAGTTTTTGAGATATGGGACTTTTTCACCAAACTGCAGTATAACTTTGTTTTTCATAACAAATTTAGTTTTGCGGTTGAGTGGAAGTTTACTATTCAATGACTGCTACATTGATTGAAGAATTGTGTAATAAACCGAGCCACCACATATAAGACAGCTCGAAGAATTATTAATACTGGTAAAGAACAAAGACCTTATACTCCTGACGAAGCTTTGGCCTTTTTCTTATCAAATAATTCACTGTCCAGAAATACAAAAATGTTCAACAAGAAGCCATAGAAAGGGGATTCAATGTATACCCTTGCTATGATCACGTGGCACAGGTGAGGAAGCAGTGCTATCCTCAAGTTGAAAATATAACAGTAACCGAAATATCGGCTGAAGTAAGACTGGCTATACAAGCAACCATTTAAAGATACCGATAGCACAGAAGAATATATGTTTATCATATCTTTAGTTCCAATAAGACTTGTAAACAATGCACAGAAGTTCATATGGGAAAATCCTCGGCCATCATCACCAAGATTCTATAGAATTATCAAATAACGCATCAAAGAAGAATGCCAAGGCATTGAAAATCAAATACGGATGTTAACGCCGATTCTCGTGGAAGTCAGAGGTGTGTCCATTTCGATCACGCACCAGATGATTCTTTCAATGATTGATGGTAAAGTTTGTAACGTTTTAGCTGAAAATAAGTCGGCTCAAAGATGTTTTATCTGTAAGGCAACATCAACGGAAATGAATTCGGCATCAATGGTTAGAGACCCTAATGAAAATATGTACCAATTTGGAATCTCTAGTTTACATGCGTACATTCGTACAATGGAATGTCTTTTAAATATTATTACCGCATGAACATTTAAGAGTGGCAAGTCATAGGAGGCTCTGTGTGGTGTCGGACGTAAATAATAGCACCATCCCATATCTTCCCGTGGGTGTCGTAAGAGGCGACTAAGGGATTTGCCAGAGAATGGGCAGCAGCATTCTCTGTGTTTTTGTAACAACCGTACTGGGATCGCCAACCAGGCAGCCAGCCAAGCGTGGCGATTATGGCAAAACCCCCCAAAATATCAATGTGACACTTGGGGGAGGCCTATGTCCAGCAGTGGATGTCTTTTGGGCTGAAATGATGATGATGATGAAGTCATAGGAGACAAAAATAAAGACACATTAAAAAAAAACTAAAGAAGAAATAAAGATAAAGTTTAAAGAAATTGGTCTTATAATCAACAAAGTTAAACAAGGATTTGGTACAAGCAATGACGGAAATACCGTACAAGCATTTTTTTATAATTATGACACAACAGCGCGGACTACTGGTCTCAATGAAAACCTTATTCATCGTTTTGGGACAATTCTTGCAGCCATAGCTTCAGGCTATGAAATCAATACCGACAAATTTCACGACTACTGTGTGGAGACCAGGGAGATACCTAAGTATATTTAAGTTTATACCCATGATATAACATGCATACAATTTTTATGCAACAGTGCATAAAATTTTGGTACTTACATGGAGCAAATTTAATAAAAAATTCGGTGATACCTACCGATAGGAAAAATGTTTGAGGTGGCTTCAGAGGCTAAAAATAAATAAATCAGAAAAACCAGATTGGGACATACATTGAAGACATCAAGACACAGAACTTATTATGATTTAATTAAACATTTGTTAATATCTTTAGACCCTTATATATCATTATTAAGAAAACTTCCTCGAAAACAAATATCTAAGCGAGCCATAGATATAAGAATTTTATTAAAAGATTTAAAAAAAATATGTTACACATTTAGTTTAGCGTTTTATTTACTACAACATTCATGTATACTCGTATACAATAAATATAATACTTTTACATATAATATAATAATTAGGTTCCCGAGTTTTGTCCCCCTAGATTAGTCAAATCGTCCACTGTGCAGCGGGCGGCGAGGGCCGGGCGCCGGGCGCTGCGATGCAATATAATTATAGTTCGCGTTGCACGAAATTATTGTTAGGGGTGGGAGGCGCACGCGGGGGGCTTTCTCGTCGTAACGTCCGCATGACCAAGGTCACTGGCGTATATCCCGCCCTTAATGAGAAAATCGTTTTTGTATTCTGCTAGTTGTTTACATTTCATTGTTAGTGACACATATAGGACACATTTTGCCAGCTATTTTTAAGACCCATGCGGACATGGCGCACGAATTCTGACTCAAAGACTGCTGACCTGAGTACCAATCTCAGCTCAGGACCCTTTTGACCAGTGGTCACGCTTGCGAGGATTTTCAAACGTAGCAGTTTTTTTTTGTCTGCCAGACAACAAAGTAACCTACACGCGTGTTCATGTCGCATTATAAGCCGTTTTAAATAAAAGCATGTTATCAAGGGACTGACACTCAAGTGTATAAGGAACACCAAGTGCTAATTTTCTTGTTATTTTCTTTAGTAAGATTCTATATAGCTGTGTCAAATTAACATAGCCGAAAAGACAATCTTACAAACAGAATGGGGCATGCAACTCTCTTTAATTATATACCATAAAAAGTTGATCAAATAAAAAAAGCGATTTACATAAATATGCGAAAATGACATTATAATATTCCAATATTTTTTTGTTTATTATCATAGTCAATATTCTTATCTATATTCATTGGACCAAAAAGCACCCAAATGTACCATTACGCTGTAATTACAATAATTCAACTGAATCACCCGCCTCAAGGCCAATTATTTGCGTCATGGACGAAAATCTACAAAAAATAATAATGGAAACATTAAGGCTCCTCCCACACAGACGCGACGCGATCTAGCTATATCTATTCCTAGTACATTTTGTGGGAAGTCACGCGTGATTCAACGAGCAGCGCGGTGTCTGGATCAGAGTGGGTGGACGAGACTAGAACCCCACAAAGCAGTTTCTATTAAGAACTAAGATTTAAAAGATAAGGAATTACCAACCTTTATGCAGACTTGGAAGATGGGCTCCAACTGTGGGCGCAAGAATTTCGGAGCAGACTCGGCTAGCTCAATCAGCACTTTCAGGGCTGAGTCATCGTCACTCTTCTCAATGGACTGAACTACGACCTGTTAAAACCACCTTAAATTAGGAAAGATTCTATTTCATTTTATTATATGGACTTAAAGAGATAGAATAAATGTCTTGAGAGGTACTATCAAACTCCGCCCTATTGAGAGGGTGGTGTTAGCGAATTCCCAATTTAATCTAGCACATTCTGGCAGTAACACAATTTATAGTAAAATGTTTACGTAAATGATGTGCTGAAGCTAAAGGAAATATCCGGTGCTAAGTTTAAATCTGTAAAATCAATAATTTACGTGCTTGTAAGTTTGGAATTAGACATTTTTGACTAACTTAAGAGAAATTTAGTTTTGGTAAAAGAAACAAGAAAGGTTTATTTTTTGATGAAAATGATAAAACTTTGTTTCAGATTCTAGAAACAAAGTCGTATTTATTCGTTTCGATATCAAGTTCTAACAGTATCAATACAATGGAGTGATAAAAATCAACTATCAGGCACAGTCACTCTAAAAATAGAGCAAATTCTGATCATTCAATGTCGAATTCATGGCGCTTTGAATATACAAGTGGCCAATTACGAATTGCGTGTTATAAAGTTATGATTTCCAATTACTTTTTATTGAATGACATATAACCAGTTTACAAGTACTGAATTTTTTAAACATTTGTCATAATGACTAGATGTCCGAAATTTAAAGCTAAATTACTCGTCGACGTGGAATGGGCTTGAGCCACTCACATATCACTCATTTGACGTTTTTAGTTCAGCGCGGTGTCGAGTCGCGTCATCCGTACCGAAACCAGGCTTGTGAGTTTTCGCTTTTATTGCAAGGTCTGACTGGCTCAAGCCGATTATGTACTTGGTCACTCCCAATGCATCATTTTCTCAAGTATGAACCCACCTGCATCAATGGGACGAGTAAATCACTGAAATGTTTGTGTATGGCAGGCTCCTTGTCGTGAAGCAGTATGAACGCGCCCACTGCCTTCACGGCTTGCACGCGGAGAGCATCCGACGTGGACTGGAGGGCAGTCAGCAGCATGCGCTTGATGACTACCAGGTTCTCATTCTGACGGTGCCCAAACACACCAGGCACTGACCTGTTAAAATAGTTTAAACAAACTTTTATACAAACCAAATTCTTGTAATTGATCTCCAATAACAATTAAATAAGCTACATTTATTACCTAGTGAGAGAATAAAGTATTGAGAACTTGGCATTGAGCCAATCTTTAATAAAACAAAGAAAGTTTAAAATAAATCGGTGTCTCAAATATTTATTGTGTAAGTACTTATATGTATACTATGTGTAGTATATACTTAGTGTCTGACCAAAAATGTTATTTTTTTCGGAAAAAAACGGCGTTCAGTCTAACATATTTTTCGCCCGAAAATTGAGGCAATGGTCCGACTAGACCAGGGATGGGGAAACTTTTTCGTTCCGTGCCCATATTTACTAATGAAATATATGGCAGGCCAAGTTGTTGCATTTATGCCTATATTAGGTACTGAAATAAAAATATTTATATGTATTTTTCGGAAAACGCATTAATATATAAGAAAAAATTGTAAATCAAAGACAATTTTTTCTTAGTTTCACTTGATTTTTGTTTGATGCTTGCGGGCCGGATTTCAACGCTTCGCGGGCCGTAGTTTCCCCAGCCCTGGACTAAACCCTTGTTTATTTTAATCTAAAATTTAATAACTTACGTAAACATTCTAATGCCGGCCTCTTGGATGTTGGGGTCTTGGGCACCAGCACAATTGAACATAAACTGCAGGAATTCTGGCCATTGGTTAACGCCATCGTCATCTATGTGGTTTCGAGCCAGTTCGGATACAACATCACAGATCTAAAGGGAAAAATATTATGTTGATTAAGTTTTGTATATCAGTCAAATTGTAAACTAGCTGTCCGGCGCAACTTCGTTTGCGTCACATTTTCCCCGTTTTCGCAACATTTTTCATTGCTGCTCCACTCCTATTGGTCGTACACAGAAAGAATTTTTCATATTGGACCAGTAGTTTCGGAGCCTATTCAATGCAAACAAACAAACAATCACATATTTCCTCTTTATAATATTAGTTTAGATAAATACCAGAGGAAAAATGATTGTGGCGCAATTTGAAGTAGGCCATCAAGGGCTCACACATATAATACAAGATAATAAGATAATTATATTGAATTTAGTAATGTCTTGAGAGATACTATCAAACTCCATACTATTAAGAGGATGGTGTTAGCGAATTCCCAATATATTTTTGCACATTCTGGCAGTAATACATTTTATAGTAAAATGTTTACGTAAATGATGTGCTAAAAGGAAAAAATCATGAACATGTAAATGAGCTTCTAAATCTGATAACAAATAGTACTATTTCGTAGATTAGGTAATTTTTTCAGTAGATTCGTTTTTTTTTGCGGTGCTGACATCAACATTTTACGGCATGCAGAAAGTAATCTAATCATGGCCCAGGGCATTCCTAAATACTAATACATGTTGTCATGAACTCATGACACAGTGCAAACTTGGAAGTGCACAAGAAGTGATAAACTGATTATCAACTTAGCAAAATAGAACCCTGACCCTCAGCTAATTCTTATAGTTCACATCACACATGTGAAGATAAGATATATTGAATGCTCATAAAATAACGAATTGATACTGAAAGTGAGTGTCATACAATATCTATATAATAAGGTACATACACACAGAAGTTACTTATTTTAGAGTACTTTGCTGCAACATAACATAAGGTTCTTTTACTAGTATGGCTATTCCTAATCTTTTTGTTATTCATTCTTGCCTGCTGCTACTTGCAAATGTTACCCCAAAAAAATTAACTTCAGTGTGAATGCACTTTTACAATACAATCATTATAATATCCTCAAATACATTCAGTATCAGGCTTTTCATTCTTGTGAATGATACAGTACATTTGCTAAGCTAACAGAATCTATGTTAATGATGAATTTTTTATGGCTTCAAACTTCATAGTAGGCAGTTGGAATGCGGATGAGTCACCTAGTTTGTACTATACATAGAATGAAATGAAATTAGATTAAGAGTACCTTAACTGATTCAGTGCATGACTCAATAGAGCAATTAACATTATACATCTGATAATTCTGGGGAAATAACTGTGTTCTCTTTTTTGAAAGTTTATTGCCTGTTATTATTTTGAAAGATTAATATGTCAAGCAAGCCTGTTCATGCAAGTATTTTAATATCATAAAATTACATTCACGATAAGAATGATTTTTATGATCTAAGTTCATTTTCTTAGTTTTATGCTAGAGGAATTAATAAAACAAAAAGCTTCAGAATTAATTAAAATGATTGAATGGGAAATTAATTTTGCTTTAGGATTGCAGTCTTGACCTAAATAACTAAATTTTAAGAGATGCTAAGATATCTATCACTTCATCCTTTATGTGTCAAGTGTCAGACTCAAAGACAAGAGTGATAAGTCACTGTAGGTGCCAAGTTTTTTGTTAGTGAATGTGTAGTTTTGTTGTTCAAATTCTGCTAGTACAGATCAGAGCATGAATCAAATTGAGGCAAAACATCTATGCTCTGCCCTCTTTTTCATAATTTAATTTGCAAAAGGCAATAGTTGTAATAATGGTCATGTCATTGTTGCACAACTATACATTTATTTGGCTCTTTTATTACAAATCAATTACCTTGTTGTTTTTTATATAAAGAATATTTATGATAATACACATTTTTCTCTTCATTCTCTCACACACTATCGTCTACATTTCTTTTTCATTTTTCCTTTCGCAGGTCTGCTGGCAGAAATTTCGTATGAAATAAGCAGTACCTTTGTACTCAAATATTTTATATTTTTTCCTGTGATTTCTACTGTGTACATAAATAGTAAAATAAATAAATAAACTGACCTTTCGCCGCAGCTGTTGGCTCACTTCCATCTGCAGTGTAAGAAGTAGCTGTTCTCTGAGTACTGTTTGCTGCTCCACTGGCAGCTTTGGGAAGAATTCAAAGAACTCTGCACTGAGTAATCTACGGAGCAGCACAGCGGCTGTTTGACGCCCTTCTTCACCAACATCAGCATTTTGGATAGCGCCCACTAGGTGTACCACCTTTGTCTCAGTTGGAATATTATTGTATGCTTCCTGTTCAATAAAAATAAAAACCTCAGTAAAATCATGGTGTAAGAATTTTTAAGTAATTTAAAAAAGACTGACAATTATAAATTTAACTAAATTAACTCATTTTTTGTGCTACAGAGCATAAATTTGATCAAAAAAATTAAATCTCTCGTTTTCGGTTTTCTTCCAGTGTTGTTTTTTTTTTGTTTCCAGTCCTTCTAGTTTAAGGTTGATCTTGCCATTATTTACTACTAGATATAACGTTCTCCGTCACCTCGTTCAGAACTCATGAAAATTAGTGCTATCATTATCAACAAAAAATTTTTGCTAAAAATATGCTAAGCCTTTTGGACCACATGTACCGATTGAACGTTAGCCCGGCCGCAACAATAGAGGCGGTTAGAAGCGGTTTGGTAATATGTAAACATAAAAGATTTAATTTAAAAAAAACTTGCAGGTCTTGTGCGTTAATATATTTTTCATGAATATTGCGAGTTACAAAAGCATAATTCATTAGAACACACATGTCATTGTTTTAGAAGTAACATGAAGATCCTCCATGACCACGTTTTGACACGAGGCTAGCAGAAGACGTTCACAATAAAGACCGGTCATTTTGTATGTTTTTTCGCGATTGAACTAATAAAACGTTAAAAACAATAAGTACTTACTTCTGCTTGGGATCTTAAGTCGTTATCGGTTGATAATAAAGTATTTAGTAACTGGTAAAATTGCGCCTGATCTCCTGCCATGTTGAACCTCTTCGAAAAGGCCCAATTTTTTTTCATAAACTTTTATCTGGCTGGTCACTTCACTTCACTCTGTCGTGTTGCCAGTGTTATTTTTGAGTATTGTTTAGTCGAGTTATTTTTCGAAAAAATGTCATTGGTATGGTGGCATTTCAAAACATAATCTTGATCTATATGTCAGAGTCGATTTTAGTCATTAGTACGGCACCCCCCCCCCCCAATTTATATTTTGTTTAATTTATATCTTTCCTTGGTTTCGTTAACCAGGAGTAGGAAAGTCAAGGCTAGGCAAAAATAAAATAAGTTTAAAAAGCATGAAAAAAAATTAAATTAAAAATTAAAAAAACCCCCGACACAAAAAACCTCTAAAAAGCCAAAAATAAATTAATCCAAGCGTCGTAGCGTCGGGGGACCGCTAAGAAGACCGCTTAGTACAAGCACAGAACAAAGCGGACCCCCGACGCTACGACGCTTGGATTAATTTATTTTTGGCTTTTTAGAGGTTTTTTGTGTCGGGGGTTTTTTAAATTTTTAATTTAATTTTTTGTTAGTTCGAAGTTCGATAAAAGCAGTGTGTGTGTTTTCATTGCACGAAACCCGTGTTCCGCCCACATGACTGAGTCTAACGGAATAAAATCATCACACTGCGACATCAGAAGTGCGATCGAATCGTGCTAATGCAATCACATGCGAGAACAGTGACAATAAAAATCAGTGACAGTTACTTTTTGAAATGCATAACAAATAATTGCACCCGCAGTACGAACTAAAACTCAGCCAGTGAATAGCAAGCTACTGTTGCCGGATTTCGATCCCGCAAAAACATAACATATCATCACTCTTGTAATCTCCGAAGGGTTAGGCAGAGTGTACCTAATAGAATATTGACATTTCACCGAGTGCGATGCGCGCTAGTAATGTGTCATCCATCGCTGACTTGTTTTGTGTAGAATCTGGTTCTTCAAAAATAACAGACAGATGTGTTGCTGGGGAGTTTGTTCCGCCACTTCTTCTTCCCAGCTAAAACACTAGGGAGTGGCGAAGGGTGGGCGATTTGGGGGACTGTCTCTTGTAATTTTGATGTTTAAAAAGTGCAGATTATCAGCCTATTTGAATTTTTTCGTGTTGTGAGTGCAGTGGAAGGAATCTAGCTTATTTGGACGTTAAGGCGTTGAAGGTCTCCGCATCTATATAGCTGTAACATAGTGTAAGACAGTGTAACACAGCGTAACACCGCGCAACACAGCGTAACACCGCGCAACACAGCGTAACACCGCGCAACACAGCGTAACACCGCGCAACACAGCGTAACACCGCGCAACACAGCGTCACACCGCGCAACACAGCGTAACACCGCGCAACACAGCGTAACACCGCGCAACACCGCGCAACACAACGTAACACAGCGTAACACAGCGTAACACAGCGTAACATAGCGTAACACATCGTAACACAGCGCAACACAGTAACTTATTGTTCCGCGGCACACTGGTGTACCGTGGTCATTAGTTGGTGTGTCTCGGAAAACGATGATAATGGGCACTGACCATGACGAAGGAAAGAAAAAGTCACAAGTGTTCATCGCTACCGCAAATAGTGTCATGCATGCGGATCAGGGATAAACCAGGATACAACCAAGCGGATTGTCGCACGAAGAAGCCGCTGCCTGTGCCGGCTACTACGGGCATCAGGCAAGCGACAAAGGGCCGCAAAGCTGTTGCTGTGCGTCAATTGTCATGCCGGTTCACGTAGCCGTCCGGCGTACGTGCGTCGGTGGCAGCATGCAGTGGTGGCAGTGTACAGCGGGCCTGCCGCCGGCGGCGGGGCGCCGAACATGCGGCGCGACGATGTCTTGGTCGTCGTTACAACACAAAGGTGAATTGTTACGGTTTACTTATTATTCTGATTCTGAAGACTCGTTGGTGAAAGAAAGTTTTCCATCGAAATTTAATGGGAAACTTGTTAGTCACGTTGTTGCTAAGACTGGTTTAGTTCAGACGCGAGTATTCAGTACAAATTTTATGTTGTGTAGTGATAAACGATTACCCTATCGAAACTTTGTTGCAATGTTTGCCTGAAAATTATTTACAAAGTGACGTCATGTTATGTGGCGAGATTTTAAATCGGGGTTTTGTTGCAAACATGACGGTAAGGGAGTTTTCGTTAACGAAAATCCTTTGTGTACATTCGGTGAGGCATAATAGTGGTAACAAGCTTCGATCGGTTTTTAACTGTTATCGCAACGAATGTAACTGGCAATGAGTAGCCAAGACTTAAGTTTGACGTAAGTGTTCAGGCTTCTTTCACCGTCATATTCAACGCAATGTTAGCCTATCTTATTTAGCTCGTGCTCTCGATCGATGGTCGGTAATCAGTAATTTCCGCGACTCTTATTGTTCGTCGGTGCTGAAAAGGCGACTGAAAAGCTTTTCGATTACGATTGGTTCCCGGGAAAGTCAGTACGTTTGAAAATTCGTAAATAGGTGCGTTACGTGTTAAGTAGCAAAGCCTCACTCCGGTAAAGTCAAGCCGAATCGCACCCGGTACCTAAGGTGACGAGCCGATGGTACACGTTTCGTATAGACGCGACGGGTTAGCTTAGCTTAACATGACAAGTGTGCCGA
This sequence comes from Cerastis rubricosa, assembly GCA_949152445.1. Taxonomy (NCBI): domain Eukaryota; kingdom Metazoa; phylum Arthropoda; class Insecta; order Lepidoptera; family Noctuidae; genus Cerastis; species Cerastis rubricosa. The sequence goes on along the minus strand of OX424526.1, from coordinate 9,558,438 downwards.
GTTGACGAAACGATGGCAAAATTAAACGTTTTGCGATTGGTGATTTTGGGTTGTTAAAGATTAAAGGTATGTTTAGAGTGATTGAGGTTTTGGACGGTTATCCTTAACACGGAAAGCTTTAAATTTTAAGCGTGCCTACAGATACGCACGCGGTAGGCTAAGGAAGATGCCAGCGGGCAGAGTTTAGAGATAGTGTGGAATCTTGGTTCGGATGGTCGGACCGTACCAGTAGCCATTTCGTAGCCGTAGTCCGGTAGAAGTCAGTGTCTGCTTATAGTAGTCCGTGGATGCGCGGTGCGCGGGTGGCTCTGGTGGAGGTCGGGTCAAGTAAAGACTATAGAGTCATGCATGTGAGACTCTGCGTTCTTGAGGAACGTAGTAAAAGAAACAGGGGTTTGTTGGAGGGCCTGAGTGGCCCATAGGCCACGAATGAGATTCCTGCTTGTTTGCTCTTTCATTTTAATTGACCTAAGTGTTTGTTTGATCTATTTTTAATCCATGCGCTGGATGTGTGAGAGCATTGCGATTGCTGGTCGGCTAGAGAGCCGTGGCGTTAGTGGCTTTACTCGAGGGTTTCTATAAGCTTGGTAGTTTTTTTCTTGCAGTAAAGTTTTAAAGGTTGATTAGAACGACTATGGTACATGGCCCAGGGTCATCATTATTGTATTTTCGATTTCCAATTGGTTCGATTAAACGAAACGGCTAGTTCTACAATGTTCTTATTTCCACCACCCCGTGGAATCTAAAGTTTGGTCAGGAGTGATCGAGTGGAACAAAATTCTGTTGTGGAGTATTTGTTTGCAGGGTAACCATCACACGAGGACGTGTGCAAGCAAGGATGGCCGTGTCGGAGTCGATTTTAGTCATTAGTACAGATACAAAACGAAATGAATCGACAGCGCGCCAAAAGGTGGCATCAAACGATCTACTTACCAGTCTTCCCACACCTAAGCGCGCTTACTACAGAGTCGTGATGTTTCGAACTCGCTGTGTGGAGGACAGTCAGTGTCTGATCGCGGCGGAGTCAAGACGTCTCGGAACTGCAACCCGATTCATGGTGCCTAGTGTTATTGTGTTCGATTGTAATTTCTAGCTATTTTGTTAGTTCAATAAAAGCAGTGTACCGTGTGTGTGTGTTTTCATTACACGAAACCCGTGTTCCAACCACACGATGACCGAGTCTAACGGAATAAAATCACACTGCGGCATATATTATTTTATAAGGTGAATATAGTTTTTTTTAATAGGTATTACATTAACACTATTCCATGACCTTAATTATAAAACCATTACCCGAATTTTCCCAACACAAGTTAATTTACATCGAGGAAAAATGGAAATTTCGGCCATTATGTTAGACTTTTTTTCATGGATAAAGTTATCAGCTGTTGGAAAAATCAGACTTAAAACGACGAGAAGAGTGGGAGGCTTTAATCCAGCTGTGGTAGTGGGACCTAACCAGCTAAGAAAAAGAAAAAAGACTAACGAAAACGAATAACTAATAGAAAGGAAATGCTTTTGCCCAGCAGCGGGACAGTATGGTTTAGCTATAATAACAAGTTATCAACATATGCAGTCTGTCTATTGCCAAAATTGAAATCTCCAGCCTGAAGATTTCCAAAAAGAAGACTTATGCAGCCAGTCCAGGCCTGAAAAGTAGGGGCCGGAATCGCTGCATAACTTTTGGGTCAAATGGCTCTTACATATGTAACAACCCTGCTGTAGTGGTGGAGGTAGATCGATTAAAGCGCGCGCAATGATTGTTGACATAACGGTGCCACATAACGAGAATCTGGTGAATTGTGAAAGCCAACAAGGATGAGTGTTAGAAAAAACAAATCAGTAATTGACTTAGCTCTCGACGTAGCTCAGCGTCGTTTCAGCCAGTGGCCTATTTGCCAAGAGCCTCGACCATTACCTGAGAAGGCTCTCGTTAGCAGGCGCGGTCTCAGCCAAAGACTTTCCGGAGCTGGATCAAGGGCTTGATTCTGAAAGTGGTACTCCAGGACACGGCCTATGTTAGGAGGTTCCTCTCTCTGGACCCCTGACCGTTGGTAGCTTAATTAGACCTGGTTCTCGATACCTGTGGGTGGGTTAATTTTTTTTTAAGTGAAACTTCTTATGCGACTTCCAACAAGGTTGCTTTAATCGTTTAACGCTACCATGGAGGGGGGATAGAAAGAGACAGAGCAAGAGATAATGCGTGGCACTCGAATGCATGTGCGTAGTATACCTGTTACAGGCCAGCGCGAGCGTGGTTCTCTTTGTACTATAGCCTAAATTATATATAACCTATATATTTTGTGGATGGGTGATCAAGGTTAAGCAACGGTAGCCCAGGTCAGTATGTGGATAGGTGATCAAGGTTAGGCAACGGTAGCCGAGGTCAGTATGTGGATGGGTGATCAAGGTTAAGCAACAGTAGCCCAGGTCAGTATGTGGATGGGTGATCAAGGTTAGGCAACGATAGCCGAGGTCAGTATGTGGATGGGTGATCAAGGTTAAGCGACGGTAGCCGAAGTCAGTATGTGGATTGGTGATGGATGGAGGGGGTATGAAAGTACTCATTTCCACATTACGAAGTTTCACTTCCTCCGCGCGCAGGAACTCCACGCACTATATTTTACACTAGCAGCCCGCCCCGGCTTCGCACGGGTATTTAACAATACACAAACATAAAAAACCGGCCAAGTGCGAGTCTTACTCGCACACAGGGTTCCATAGCCCCAAACAATATTTTGAACTGTCATTCATTAGTTAATAGTATTAGTTGGTAAAATTCTACTCAACCGCAAAACTAAAATGGTTTTTCATAGTATGTTAATGAAAAACAAAGTTACTGCTGCAGTTTGATGAAAAAGTCCCATATCTCAAAAACTAAACATCATATCTTATTGAAACCAATTTTCGTTGATAGTTTTTTTTACGTTCTACAATCCTAAATATTTTCAGAATTTTCCTCCTCTTACTTTAGAAATTAGAGGGGGACACATTTTACCACTTTGGAAGTGGCTCTAGCGCAAACTATTCAGTTTAGAAAAAAATGATATTGTATATGAGTTTAGAAAAAAATGAAGACCTATCCATAGATAACCCACACGTAGGGGTATGATTAAAAAAAAATTTTGGTTTTCAGTTCTATGTATGGGGAACCCCAAAATTTATGTTTTTTTTTCTATTTTTGTGTAAAAATCTGAATGCGGTTCAGAGAATACATCTACTTACCAAGTTTCAACAATATATTTCTTATAGTTTCGGAAAAAAGTGGCTGTGACATACGGACGGACAGACAGACAGACATGACGTATCTATAAGGGTTCCGTTTTTTGCCATTTGGCTACGGAACCCTAAAAACCCTTCTATTTGCGTCAGGTAACTAAAAAAAAATCGCTGTGGTTTGAAATTTTGTATGGTGTCTGGTTCTGTATGGTGTCGGACGTAAAGAATAGCACCATCCCATATCTTCCCGTGGGTGTCGTAAGAGGCGACTAAGGGACTTGCCAGAGAATGGGCAGCAGCGTTCTGTGGGCTTTTGTAACAACTGTACTGCGATCGCCAACCCGCCTGCCAAGCGTGGCGATTATGTCAAAACCCCCCCCCCTTATATCAATGGCGACACTTGGGGGAGGTCTATGTCCTGCAATGGACGTCTTTTGGCTGAAATGATGAATGATGATGAACTAAAAAATAATTATAAACAAAGTTTGAATATTCCCCTCCCGTACGGCCCGTACCCCAGTGACGCCTACATCGTATAAGGTGATGCCTAGCCAGCTGAGCGGGGTGAGCGGCGACCACGCAACTTTTTTCTAATACTTACATTTTTAAACTCCTGATATCTTTCGAATGGAATGTCCGAATTGAATAATTCAAAAAGTTATATAAAGGTATTGAAGCAGTCTTGAATATGAAGTAATTTATTTTGATAAGGATTAATACCAAGATACAAATACAGAGTCTTTTCTAACGGCGGCATTAAAATATTTTTTTTTTAAATAAAAGAACACTTATTGTGGCATAAATATAATAGTTAGACATATGCTGTCGCGACACTTTTTGTAAATAATGATGTGTTCTGCAAAGTCGTAATACATTATTTTATTCTATCATCAATAGTTTTCGCAGCGCACGCGATGTAAAGAATATTTTAGGTAATTTTTATACACCTTGGGTTACATAATTGCAGTTTTAGTAAGGATCCCTAATTTTTTTGAAAATATAATATAGCCTATGTCATCCACGGATAGTGTAGCTTCCCAACAGTGAAAGAATTTTTCAAATCGGTTCAGTAGTTTCGGAGCCTATTCAATGCAAACAAACAAACAAACAATCAAATCTTTCCTCTTTATAATATTAGTTTAGATTTAATTTTAAAGGAATATTTATTATTGAAAAGTATATAAAATGTGTATGAAAATAAATAAAAGAGAATAGCTTTAACGATGATTGGAACCAGGGTTGGAAGGCCTCCCACTATTGCCCGACTGATGACCTTGTGAAGGTTGCGGGATGCACTGGATGAGAGTCGCACGGAACCGGTCAATGTGGTGACACTATGGGGAGGCTTATATCCAGCAGTGGACGTCTTTCGGCTGAAATGATGATGATGATGATTAACCATAGGATTAACGTCAGAAATAAAAAAGTCAACAAAATGGTATCTTTACCATGGAGTTCAATTGCAATATTTGTTTTAGGTAGGACCTACTGTTTGCATGATGCTAATGATTTTATCTAGTACTAGCACTTCGCCCGCGACTTTGTCCGCCAAAATTGTGATATATACCCCTCTTTTTTGGTCGGGGGTTAAAAATAGCCTATGTTACTGGGTATGATGCTGAAAGAATTTTCCAAATCAGTTGAGTAGTTTTTGAGTTAAGTCGTAACAAAAAATCAAATCTTTCCTCTTTTAAATAAAAATAATATGTAATAGTTTAGACTTTTTGCCACTTTTTTGTTTTCTATCTAGGTTCGGGTCAAAAGCCACACTGCAGGTTGTAAATGCGTGCGGTAAAAATTCATTCATGCGGTAAAAGGTCATTGCAAAAAAAAACAGCAAATGCTTGCGCTTGGACTGATTTCATTCACAATATATTGTGATTAAAAGTCGTCCAACAAAACCACAGTGGGAAACTACTAAAGATTTAGTCGATTTATTCATAGATTTCAAACCTTACTTTGATTGAGCTTTCCATTGACCATAGAAACCGTAACCGTCATCTCTTCTTCTGAAACTTCACTAGAAACTGTCAAAATCAATGAGTGAAATGCGTCTTTGCTCAAAATATTGAAACTTTTACACTTTTGGTGAAATATAGGTAAAGAAGTATGTTTGTGTAGTTATTGAAATTTTTAGCTATTATACAGTACAATAAGTGAAAATAATTCGATTCAGTAATGGTATGTATGCGTCTCATCAAACTATTAAACAAATAAATTGGAAGTAACCTATATTATTAGAACGTAGCTGATCAATAATGAGTAAACCATTCGTTTATTTATTCGAGAGAATCATTTGTCAGCTCCGCTATGATTGTGCAGCTTGCAGTCTGTTGGCCTGTTTTTTTAATACACAGTCAATCACTTCTTTTATCATTTACAGGCAAGCTCAGTCATTTTAGCGGGCCTAGGGATGGCTGCAGTTGGATTTGCTGGCCGCTACGTGCTCCGACAGATGCCTAATGCCACTTCGAAATTCGCCGAAGCTGTAAAAAATTTACCGAAATTCGATGCCGAAAGTTTAGCTCACTCTAAATATTATAAAGGAGGATTTGAATCGAAAATGACTAAAAGAGAAGCTGCTTTAATTCTGGGTGTGAGCCCTACAGCCAACAAAGCTAAAGTGAGTGCATGACTTGTTGGTGGTTACCGTATGGACTGGTATTTAGTATTAATTCTCTTGTTTTTACTTTGCAGATAAGGGATGCACATCGAAAGATTATGTTACTGAACCATCCAGACAGAGGAGGCTCTCCATTAATTGCAGCTAAGATCAATGAAGCTAAAGACCTGTTAGAGGGAGGAAAGTCATAATGTCTTAGTGAAAATTGAGTGTAAATAGAGGAATAATAAATTAGAACAATTAACTTAGCAGTCATATGTAGCGTATTAACCTGGAGGAGTAGTGACATTACATATTGTTACTATGTTTTAAGGATATAAATAAAATTCAGTTGAACATCTCAATAGTCTATTCGGTCACATTGAACATCCAAACATGTATTACGGCGTATTCTAACACGGTTGATTGGGATCGGGCAGAACAGCTTACTAATCACAGCACATACACAAGTATCCAAGAGAGAAACCATCAAAAGTGTATTTTATAAAAATACATTTACACATTTCTATAATAAAAATGTAAGTGAAATTTGATGATAAAATACAATTTATAAACCCTACAAACTATTATCTTTGAATAATGACAATTTCTATGATGTTTATTATTTGAGAGCAAACAGCTTGAAATATATTATATTACTTGATAAGACTATTTGTATTCTTTTTTCTTGAATGAAGTGCAAATAATGTATTTCTGATTTTATTAAGTTACATGTATTTGATACTACAACTTTTTCTGTGATTTAGTTTACCAATGTGTAATGGATATGTGAAAATTATTGTCCACATTTGTGATACTAAATGACAGATGGCCCTAGGAGTAGATAAGTGGCCTAAGCTCATACATATTGCAGAAAAACTTATGTTTCCAGTTAATGGGCAAGCAATCTGTCCCATGAACAAAATATCATGGGTTACCCTTCTATATAGTGAAATATTCTAGTGGCGCAATAAATCCTATACACATACCTAACAGATAATTTTTGAGCAAATAATTTTCTAACTGCTTAACGAAATATTTTTCAAGCCATTTAAAATTAAGGTTAAATTAGCATAGCATACTTTGTTCCGTGAAGATAACATGAATAGGCATTCAAGCAGATATTAACAATATTGTCACAAAATACATCTATTAAATTACCCGATTTTCTAGCAGGAAAAGTTTACTTTGGGTCCACATTTATAATTTCGTTGAACTACTACTGCAAGATTTTCAATCATAGACTACAGATTTCCATAGCTACTTGTATATAAGTAATTACGTACAATAATATATTTTAAATATATAATTCCTAGCACCTAATTTATTCAAATGATATACAGAAAAAATATAATTATGTAATATGCAAATAAATAAAGTAAAAACCTTCAATTGATAAGGTTGCCATGCTAAAACTAGATATTACTTTAAAAATATCAATTAATTAGCCTATATTAATAACTAACAATTTATTTTTATCAACAAAGAAACTGAATCCCATTGTGTAATAAATATAATTTATGTTACTTCTGCAAATAGCAGTATCAAGTTATTTGATCAACATATCATTATTTATTTAATTTAGAAACTAGCTAATAAAATGCTCACTTTGTTCATACCCTACTAAGTTACTATTACAGGTACAAATCTAATAAAAACCGACACAGTAATAAACAACAAAAATAATACTACTAACAAAAATACTTTAATGATATGCCAAACAACATTACAACTTAATTCTAACTTAGTAAAAGACGATTTCAAATATATGTAGATAAAGCCAAGAACTCACTATATCATCAGCAACCAATGATTTTAAATCCACATAAATAACCAATAATTTAGATGAAATACATCAAGAGGGTCAACCATTGATTTCAGTGATAACGTAGTGGGTACATTAGCCTTAGTAGTTGTCATGACTGTAAGAAATAAAAAAAAAGTATTGTCAATTAAACTCTTTCTTTGTCGGTTTTGTATGAATAGCTACTAAACATGCAAGGCTTTAAAGACTAGTAAGGTTTGTACAAAATCGCAAACAAGCTACATAAATATATTTTTGATTCATAATATAGGGGCGAATAAAACTTGCGCCGTATAAAAAAAAGCCTTCGAAATAATTCGGCAAGCTATCAATGTAAATAATTCAATAGCGTAGTGCTAATATTTGAAATATTCTAATAATCGTGGGGCAACATAACTTCTTGCGATGAACAGTAGACCTCTGTTTGTTGTTAAAATAGAGATCAAAAATAAATGTCGTCATAGTTTGTTACAACTAGTTGTTAAGTAGTGTTATGATGTACAATTTGGTTGTGTTTGAGATCAGGACTGGAGCGGTGCGGGGTGTTCACCGCAGGGGCTCCTTCTGTTGTTGCTCGCGGCGCTGCTTCGCGAACCGCGCACGCAGCTTTATTATTGTTGCGTTTGATAGGGTGCCAGGTACTTTAAAGATCGACTGGAAAATAAAAACATTATATTTAGAAATCTTGAGATGTGCCGAGAAATAATATGTGTACAGTCGAAAACCTGATATAGTCCGGGGCTTTTAGATTTGAACCCTGCATTAAATATAAACAGCGGTTTTTTTCTTGAATCGTGTACTTGACCTTAGCTCTTCAATTAATAAAAAAAAATTAAACATTTTCCGAGACCGGATCAAGCTGAAAAAGACGAAAACGCGTTTTTGTGAATAAAAACATGGGAAAAAAAGTTAACAGGACAAATTTATTTACTTTAGGTAAAGAATTGGTGACAGTAATATATTTTTTCAGAATTAAACATTTTCGTCCACGGAAATTACGGTAAAAAAACATTTACGAAATTTTTGGATTGTACTTAAGGCAAAAATATAAACAGCGGTTTTTTTACATAAAATAGCTTAAATTAATATATTACACCGCCATTATACAAAATTAAACAAATTGTACTACCGGAAGTTATTATTACCAGTTTTTTTACAATAGCGGTTGAGGCAAAAAGGTAATAGGGTTTAATTTAGTTTAACTTTCATCTAAAGGCTATTTCTAACCTATATACACGAAAATTAAACACTTTAAAGCAAATCGTGAAAAAAAATCAAATATTGTTTACGTAAAATACGTCTGCAAGCTTTATTCTTGTATTTGGCGCAGCACTTTCATAGGAATTTGATCTTTCCGAAATAGAAATAAGGTGTACAATCGCGTAACTCAATAAAACACCGACTCTCAATCAACAACAGGCATTCGCACACAATGAACGCAGCGCTTATCTTGTTTACGCACACTAGCACACGCCGTACGCCGCACGCTGCTTAGCGCTGACACCGTGCATCGTAATTTAATTTTTACTTTGACATTATTAATTAACGCTCTAATCTGTTTAATTTTGGGGGATTAAGGTTTGGATTCATATATTTCTCATTATTAAATGAATTTAAATCCTGTTACATTTTTGCCGTAAGTAGTATTTAAGATTTTTTGATTTTCTTGATTTTCTGTGAAGTCCGGAGCAGAATTTGTTTAATTTTCATAATATTAGTTAGACATGGTGACATAAACCATTTTAGCACTATTTTTGTCCTGTTAATATTTTTGCCTTAAGTACAAAGTCAAATTATAAGTTTTTTTAAAAAAAACGCATGTTCCGTGGACGAAAAATGTTTAATTTTCTGACCTACTTGTAGTACTCAATCTGTTCTACAAATACTCCAAATAAACATACCTGTTTATATTTTTTTCCACCAAGTTAAATACATATTAGACGTTTTCTTAAAAAAAACGTATACGCGGAGGTGAACTTTTCGCGGGATACAGCTTAATATACTCTCCTGTCTATACCCTACACATTCAATGATAAAAATCGCTGTTTTTAATTAATGCAAAGTAATCCTATTATTCGGCGTAAATTCCCCGGACTAATAGTGGAGCAGATTGATACGCTATGCTATTCATCATCATCATCAAATCGGTCCGGAGTCACCCACTGCTCACTGCTGGGTAAAGGCCTCCCTAGTTGTCTGTCAAACTTCCTGGTTCTGTGCGTCCTTTATGCAGGTGTTTCCCGCGACTGACGACATCATCGACCCAACGAACTTTAGGACTATACTATTAGCTGTGGTCTAATCATTTATTCGACAGTTAAAGTGTACAGTCAACTTGTTTATCATTCAAGTACCCTTCACACACACATAATTCGAAGTACGAGAAAGTCCCAAACCAACCTGCATGAACTCATGGCAGTGTAAAGCGCTGGCGTTCTTCACGATAGCCTTGAAGCACTCCGCCAGGGAGGTGAAATCGTTACACGACATGATCTCGGCTCGGTTGTTCTTGATCAGCGTCAGACACACTCGGAACAGGATCTTGGATCCCTCGTAGAACAGACAGTCCCATATCCGTAGTACCGTTTCGATTGGGAGGACTTCGGCGAACAGACATACGAACCATTTCGTTGTTATCACTGCCCATGGGAGACCTGGAAATGTTTTTGGCAGTTAGAAAATGGCCATGGAATATGCTCTTCATACACACGAGATCTTCAAAATTGTTATTATCAATAAATTGCAGCATCGATAATCCCCCAAAGGTTGACAGGTAGAGAATGCCTTGTCTGCCTATGTACCACTCTTGTACATGAAGTTTAAATAAATAATCATCAACACTACAGCCAAACAAAAACAGTTCATGGGAAGCTATGGGAGACCTCAGTCCAGCAATGGCATAATACAGGTTGAATAAAACAAAATCGAGCAGGAAAAAGTGGTTCATTCATATATTTCGTAACATCCAAGGTACAGTATGATTGTTTTTCATATCAGAATAGCTATCAAAAGATAGCTGTTATCAATACATGCCAGATTGAGCATAACTGTGGGATGTAAACTACTTCAAAGTACATGGATTATAGGATTATGTTAAAAGATAAAGACCTACTACAGATTCAAAGTGTAACTCTGCCTGTGTTCATGACTTAGTGGTTGAATAGATTTTGATGAAATTCGGCACACCATGTAGTAGACCATGACCGAGGTTTAAAATATTTTCTGATCTTAATGCGCGCAAAAGGTAGTCTTCAATATTAGTCTCCCATAAACGATGGGACACTTGATATCGTGTTCCGCCTGTCCTGTTCTTTGCACATCAAAAGAGTTGATGGACGCTACTGCAAGCACCTAAGATAATTTAAATTGAGTCTGCCCAAAATTTGGCGAAGAGTTTTCGCCAAATTTTGGGCAGACTCAATTTAAATTATCACTGACACTAAAAAGAACCATATTAACAGGATAGATTTACTTATTAGATCTCATTAACATTCTCAACCAATTAGTTTGGAAATAAGAAAAGCAAACCTTGTTAGAATTCTCGGTAACTTGAAAAATGTTTTTACATACCCAAGTTAATAACATGTTGGTGCACATCAGGCACCTTGGACTTGACTAGTTCCGACAGCACCTCAATGTCCACAATGAGGCCATCCATTGTCCTTGTGTAGTAGTCTGGCAGGATCTTCTCCACAAGTACTTTCAGCAGCCAAAATGATGTCTCCTCGCTTTTAGTTGCTAGTAGTAGCAATCCTGAAAGATAACAAACAAAAATCTTAAGATCTACATAAATAAAATAAAAATGTTTGGCCTCTATGCATTCCTAAATTACTGATCCAATTATAATAAAACTTTGGTGGGTTCTTCTGTGTAAGGTTCTTGGCCTGAAAAATCATACCACCCTTTATCAAATTTCGTGCCATCTGCTATGCATGCCTGGTACGCACGACAACCAATCAAGCTATACAAAACAAGTTTAAGCGGATCTCTCATTGTTCGGGAAATCTATAAAACCGAGGCCATGTTATACTGGAAATGTATAGCTTGATGTGTGGCCTTGTGTAAAGCTAAGTCTTGGATCTAGAAACAGTCTTGTAGCTGTTAGCCTAGATATAATTTGTGTAGTATTAAGAGAGATTAACGCATAAAATCAAGGCTTTCGACTCTATTCTCGTGAATTGGTTTTATCAATTACACTAATGAAAATTTCAATGTCTGTTTGAACTTTTGAAGTTAATCCTGCTTATCACCAAAAACATTTACGTGTATCATATTATTCGATTCCTGATAAACTATCATTAACATTATACAGGCTGGTAGCGACTTAATTAGCTTCATCCTTCAAGGAGGTGATTCTACCCATCATATTAAACAACTTTTCCTAAGCAAATCATTTCGAAAAAAAAAATGTGGTTTTCATACGTCTTAAGATTTTTAGTTTTTTTGGACGATTATCTGCCTACCTTTTCCCAACTATGTTGTGGTCGGCTTCCAACCTAACCAGATGCAGCTGAGTACAAGTATTTTACATTGAGCGACCTGCCTATCTGAACCCAGCTAGTACTGGGTAATACGATACCCCTTGGTAAGACTGGTTGTCAGACTTTCGGGTCACTGACGATATTTTTATATTCTATTGACATTTACTTAATTCAATAATACAATTTTAGTGGGATTATCTATTTAATGCTTGCATGATTATGACAATAATTAATTTAAATATAATGTGTAACTTCATTTTTTATTTGCACGGAAATTAAAGGCAGAATAAGAGCAATAAGGCAATTTTGTACATTTTACCAACCTTCTGTATGTTATTTAGGCAAATAAATGATTTTGACTACCTGTATCAATTGTCTACAAATAACAGCCGGGTCTCACCCATCCATGGAGCAACATGGGCAAGCGGCTTAACCTGAAGCTCAACCCGAGCAGCAGTATTATTTCGCCACAAGCGCCTTTATAGGAGGTAACAAAATCGCCACCCTGTATATGTATTATTGTACCTATTTTATATAGTTACATAATCTCTATAGTTAGTTATTATTTAACTATCTATAGATTGTCGGCCGATAATAACAACACATAATTCTGGCAATCCATTATGCTATTATCATAATCAGATAAGTGTGATGAGTTGGTGGACAAAAACAAGGTGGTATTATGTTAATCGACTTACTCATTACGTTAATTCTGGGTGGTGGGAATAGCATTAGTTGTCAGTTCAATTCAATCTACACGAAGCAGAGTAGACTAATGAACTATTTCATTGAATTAAATAAGTTATAATTGACTTGTTAATTTTAATTTATTTAATGAACTTCAATGATTAACTTTGGTTAATATGTCTTTAGTTACCTTGGATTTTGTTAATAGGCTAAATGGATTATGGACTTATTAGCAAGTTCCCGGTAATTGGTTAGCTAACAAAAGAGTAAAGGGAAATAATATAAACTTTTAACAACTACCTGTAGAATTTGTATGGTTGTTTGCTGTTGTTATTAGCAGCTGTGTAAGGAATTATATTTCATACATGGTTGTATAACCCGAATTGTTACTCAATGACATTAATTTTGAATATTATTTAGTATTAGCCATTTATTTCATTTACCTTACCTAACAATATCTATCTCTAATAAGAATAAGACTTTCAATCAATCAAATCAAAATTTAAGAACATTATTTTCAGCAATAACATGGGTGATGTGGTCTCTAAGCGACATCCTTTAATCAAATAAAAAAAAGCAATAACTATTACATCAGTATTGACTCATATCTGAAAATTAACAAATTGGCCCCACTTGACTAGCTGACCTGACTTGATTGACATGAATTTAACAGCCAAAATGTATAAATCAGTGTAGGTAATAGTTTCAAGGTCACTGGGTATGATGAAAAGCAGGTATGGAAAGGTCATACAGTCACATTCAAATCATGATGACAGAGTCAAAAATAGGAACATTTTTTTATTTTTAGAACAAGACCAATATGGGATTAATTCTGTTTGACTAATATTGATCTTAAAATTTTAAGAGAATCTCAATAGATGTTTGAAGAACTTTGTTTATTATTGCTCATTGTTATTTTTATTATAATACCTACCTTGCCTTTTAATAATATTGTGAATGATAATTCACAATATTATTTAAATTTTATATTTTTAATTTGTGTTTGGATAATTCCCCAAATATCTTATGTTAATCACAATCTTCCTGTCCCTAACCTTTGTTACTTGGGTCAGCGCAGCATGTTTTTTTCTTCCATTCTCCCCTGTCAACTGCACACCCTATCATTCCCTATATTTTTTTTAAATCATTCCTCTCACTATCTATCCATCAATTTCTTGGTCTTCTTCTTCCTTTCCCAAATTAATTATCTGAACATAAAAAACTCACCTGCAATATAATTAAGGCCTTGACAGTAACCAACATTCCTGTTGTTGTGTGCGTACGCTATGAGTATGTTAAACAAGTGTGTCTGATGGTTGGCCTCCTTAGTGAAGTATATGTTGTCCGGGAAGGTACGAGGCAGGTCCGTCTTCACAAGATCAACCAGCTCCTTTTCAAATGGGCCATCTAGTATTTTATGGTAGAGGTCTGGAGATTGCTCTTTCATCATTTCTGCTTGGGAAATAGCCATCCATACTGATGGTCGGTGCTCACCTATAAATATGACAATTTGGTGGAGTTTAGTTCATGAGTCACCTTTGACATTTCATGAAACACAAGGTTTAAGGAAGTATCTGTGTTATTATATTATGAAATTGGGTTATTTGTAAGTTTATGCATTTCTAGGTACAACAGCCGACTATATTTTGTAAGTTTTCCTCAAACTGTAGACACAAAATAAACAATAAAAGTCAGAAAGGACAGGAGTAGTTTTGATATGTGTTTTTTTAACAAACTGCTCAAAATCAAGTTACAGTTCATGGCCTAATAACTGCACCACTTATAATTTAAACAAGAGACGAATTCCCCTACTCTAGTAACAAGTTCTAGACACTACATGGTATTTTTAAACTTTAAATACAAGGCACAAAAATGAAAGTGCGGTAAAATTCACACGGCATATAAATGTAAACAAAGAAAGACACTCACTAGGTACTCCTTTACGGACGTATCTCTTCACAGTGTTTGTGCGTTTGACCGACTTTCCTTCTCCAAGCAGCGTGGACCATTTCTGCGCCCTAGTTGCCAGCACCTTCAAGTAGTTCGACATGAAGTCCTCATAGCTCTCATAATCGAAGTCTTCGTGCCTCTCAAACCCGTATTCATCGACCGCACTTTAATCAAAAGTAAATGTTACAAACATAATGATATTAATAGGCTAAAATTAAATTACAATCAACATTCTATTTTGGTAAACATAGTACCTGAAATTAGATTGAGCCATGGTGTCGTTTTATTCTGGATTAGTAGTCACTTATAAACATTATAGTTTTAGGAATTACAGTTTTAATTTTTGTTAGATACGCCCCAAATACCCCACTTCGATCACCCCCACATGATGATGAATGAATGAATAGGGAATGATTTATTTGACATTTTTGACAATACTGACATTTTCATGTACGTCCAAAAACCCACGCTTGAAAGGTCACTTGATGACTGCTTTTAATAAAGCAGTCGTCATCTTATAAAAAAACATCCGACAGAAAAGACCTCAAAAAAACCTTTAAAAATTTTACTTCAGAACCGTTGAAGTTCTTTAAACCCCTTCATTAACTAGAAAAGTGGTGATGTGTAGAAAAGTGTGACCTTCAAACGGCTGAGAAGATTTTCTCGAAACATGGCTAAGTAAGAATACCTTCGATTAAAACACCTTTCAAACGAAATAGTCCGGGGAATTTACGCCGAATATTAGGCTAACTTTGCATTAATTAAAAACAGCGATTTTTTTCATTGAATATGTAGGGTATGGACAGGAGAGTATATTAAGCTGTATCCCGCGAAAAGTTCACCTCCGCGTATATGTTTTTTAGAAAACGTCTAATATGTATATAACTTGGTGGAAAAAAATATAAACAGGTATGTTCGTTTGGAGTATTTGTAGAACAGATTGAGTACTACAAGTAGGTCAGAAAATTAAACATTTTCGTCCACGGAACATTCGTTTTTTTTTTTTAAATCTTATAATTTGACTTCGTACTTAAGGCAAAAATATTAACAGGACAAAAATAGTGCTAAAATGATTTATATCACCATGTCTAACTATTATAATGATAAATTAACAAATTCTGCTCCGGACTTCACAGAAAATCAAGAAAATCAAAAAATCTTAAATACTACTTACGGCAAAAATGTAACAGGATTTAAATTCATTTAATACTGAGAAATATATAAATCCAAACCTTAATCCCCCAAAATTAAACAAATTAGAGCGATAATTAATATTGTCAAAGTAAAAATTAAATTACGATGCACGGTGTCAGCGCTAAGCAGCATGCGGCGTACGGCGTGTGCTAGTGTGCGTAAACAAGATAAGCGCTGCGTTCATTGTGTGCGTATGACTGTGTTGTTGTTTGAGTCGGTGTTTTATTGAGTTACGCGATTGTACACCTTATTTCTGTTTCGGAAAGATGAAATTCCTATGAAAGTGCTGCGCCAAATACAAGAATAAAGCTTGCAGACGTATTTTACGTAAACATTAATTGATTTTTTTTTCACGATTTGCTTTAAAGTGTTTAATTTTCGTGTAAATAGGTTAGAAATAGCCTTTAGATGAAAGTTAAACTAAATTAAACCCTGTTACCTTTTTGCCTCAACCGCTATTGTAAAAAAACTGGTAATAATAACTTCCGGTAGTACAATTTGTTTAATTTTGTTTATGGGCGGTGTCATATATCAATTTAAGTTATTTTATGTAAAAAAACCGTTGTTTATATTTTTGCCATAAATACAATCCAAAAATTTCGTAAATGTTTTTTTACCGTAATTTCCGTGGACGAAAATGTTTAATTCTGAAAAAATATATTACTGTCACAATTTCTTTACCTAAAGTAACAAAATTTGTCCTGTTAACTTTTTTTCCCATGTTTTTATTCACAAAAACGCGTTTTCGTCTTTTTCAGCTTGATCCGGTCTCGGAAAATGTTTAATTTTTTTTTATTATTTGAAGAGCTAAGGTCAAGTACACGATTCAAGAAAAAAATCGCTGTTTATATTTAATCTAAAAGCCCCGGACTAAAACCAATTTTATCAAAATCAGTTCATCCGTTTAGGATCTACGATCCCACAGACAGATACACAGATAAACAGATCAACACATTATTACGTCGTTGATAGTCCAATACCGCGTAACTAACATTGTTAAATACCGCGTAAGTACATCTTTGCAACTTTACAGGAGGGCCAAAAAACTAATTTTCTAAACAACGAATCAGCCGAATTTCGAACGAACTTGTGTTTTAGAACTATTTCGTCCTCCTCTAACTAATGTACTAATTTTAAAGTTAATATTGCTATTAGTTGGTTTACAAAGTCACTTACGCTGTATTTTTTCTAACAGTTCTGGATCATTATCAGTACTTACGCGGAATTGTTAATAAAATAAAATAATACTCTAAACTCAATTAACGATTCATTTAATATTATTTAGTATTCCAATCATTGCACATTAATCATTTTAATCATAATTATTCCACCACTACAAAAAAATTAACAAAACAATCAAAACTCAGTCAAAAAGTAATCAGTGTTGACAGTGACACTGTTCACTATTTATAAAGTAATTTTAACAATCACAAAATAAATCACTAAAGTCCTTTAAAGGTGATGTGCCTAAAAACATCTATTAAAAAAAGTTGAAGTTGAAGGCGCGCACCTTGTTTCCGCCCGAAAGAAGGCTCTTTAATACCTTCTTCAGGCGACCGAAGAAGCGTTCCCTCAACGATTGCTTCATGTCAGCTACGTTAATGCCTAACGCTTCCGACATACCCAAATACTTATAATTTTCTGATGAGGAGAGAGATCTGAGGTGTATGGAATCCGAGAGTTGGATTCCCTCGGATTCCATAATCTCTCCTCGCTTTACATACATGACTGCACATTTGTCCACACCAAATTCCATTCTGATGGCGCTACTAAAAGTTTCAGTTACTTTCAGTAGCTTCATCAGTTGCAATTTGTTAGGGGCAAAGAGTTTCAGATCATCCATGTAAAGAAGGTGAGATATGACCTGACCACCTCTCCTCAACCGGTAGCCTAGGCCTGAATCCTCCAGCAATGTGCTTAGAGGATTCAGGGCCAGACAGAACCAAAGTGGACTCAGACTGTCGCCCTGAAATATTCCCCGTTTAATCCATACAGGCTCATCGTTCCCCTGAATCTGTCGACATCCTGGATATCGGAGCACCGTCCTCCATTGCCCCATACACGACTCAAGAAAGGCGCGTAGAGTTGCATCAATCTTGTACAACTCCAGCACCCTCATGAGCCGTGTATGTGGCACAGAGTCGTAGGCCTTCTTGTAATCTATCCAGCATGTCGACAGATCCTTGCGGGATCGACGAACCTGTTGGCTAATGGCCATGTCGATGAGGAGTAGCTCCTTAGTACCACGGGACCCGTTCCTACATCCATTCTGAGAGGCCGACATAATAGAATTACTATCGATGTGTTTGTTAATTTTCTCTCTCAAAATGGATGTAAGAAGTTTATAGACCGTCGATAAACACGTGATCGGTCTATAATTCTTGGGTTCCGTAGGACTACCTGACTTATGGAGCAGGTGGGTAACACCCGTTGTAAGAAACTCTGGTAGCGACCCAGACTCTAAGCATGACTGGAATTGAGATGCCAGGCGAGTGTGTGAACTACTTAGCCATTTGAGCCAGAAGTTGTGCAGTCCGTCCGGTCCCGTAAATCTATTAAAAAAACTATTTTCTTCCGGAGCGCCACACAAATCCTATCACACTCTTAGCAATCTGCGCAGATACGCGGAATTCAGGTTGAAACTTGTTCGACGATAGATCCGCGGTATCGTTGCATTTCATTTACTCGTCTTCCTATTGGTCAATTCAAATATTTGTCATACGCGTCGATGCCAATCACAATCAGCTACCTACAGCTGCGAAATGTCAATTTTGATTTTTTTGCACATACGCGGTATTTAACAATGTTAGTTACGCGGTTTTGGACTATCAACGACGATTATACTCTTTGATCAGGGACGTGAGATAGTGGTCAAGCGCGAGCCTATAGATAATAATAAAAAACATCTGGATGTCTATAAAAAAACTTGTACATCTGTGAGCTGAGCTGTCACGTAATGTCAATTTGACATCTGCTGATTTGTTTTGTGATTACGATTTCGCTAAAAATATTTTTATTTACATTTAGTAGGTAAAAAAAAACAATAACACGTATTCCGTGGTCAAGAACGGTCAAATTATATCTGTACTTTATCTGAATTCATTAAAACCAAAAAATATGGGTCCACCGCCTGTAGTAACAGGAATATCTCCAAAAGAAGGACCTCCTGGAACTAGGGTTACGATACGTGGAGAATTTCTGGGCACTACCGTTACTGATTTAATAGGTATGTAATCTAAAATTATCATTTATGTCCCAAATCAAAGTTACTGAGTTTAAAGTCCATCAAAAACAAAGTTTAAAATGTGGGCGTAACTAAAATTTTACTTTGATCACAGGGTTAAAGATTTGCGGTTGCGACTGCTTACTGTCTTGCGAATGGAAGAGCAAGAACAAAATAGTGGCGCGCTCGGGACCCTGCAAGGGTCGGGGAGATATTATAGTAACTACTCGCTCTGGTGGGGAAGGAACATCCACTGTGCAATTTAGAGGTAAACAATCATATTTTTTTTGTGTTCATACCTTAACTTAATAGTACAGTCATTGTCATTGTATAGCCTTCTGAGCTTGTTCGTGGTACTGCTGGGACTCGCTGGTGTGGTGGCACTGGATGCAACTACGGCTGTTCATGTCCAAGGCTTGGCATAAACTGGAACTCCTGTGTGATGCTATTAAATTATTTATGTGGCTTTGATTTTGTATGAACCTACTAACAATAGCTTTATAAGGTTTTTTGTGTCACTAACAGTATATAGACTATGTCTGAAATAAATGTTTTATTATTATTATTGCGCTGCATTGCCTGACCTATCTTCCCTCTTTTTGTTAGTATGAGTAGAACAATAGTATTAGCAGTGCAGTCAGGGCCCCTTAACTGTACAAAGAACATGAAGAACATATTGTGATTAATGAAGTACAACTTAAACATTATATTTCCAGGATACCATGAATCAATAGGCCCTGTAAAGGAGAGTGCAGTATGGGTTGAGGAGGCTGCCCCACCCTCACTGCCATGGGGCCGGAGACCCATGTCACCTACAGCCTACACCCCTCCTGACCCATTAGGGCTGTCCACTGAAGGTGATGACTGCAAGTTCCCAGAGGAAGAGCTGAATGAAATGTTCCCAGATGGGTAAGTAGAGTAAACACAGTTGTCTTAATTTTATTACCAAATCTTTAATATTATAAATTGGGCCTGAGACTTGGTATTTATTTAACATTCTTCTACTTTTACATAACAAAGACAAACAGAAAACCACAAATCTATCTAATATTATGTTTCAGTTCTGGCAAGCTGTCTGATGATAACTTCCAGCCTGGCTGGTATCTGCTGGAACATCACAGCAGTACTTCTTATGAGGACCTCAAAGCTGGAATGGTATTTCTTCAGAGAAAGGTATGAAGCAAGAATCATTTATTTGCAGTGTTACCAGTTGTTAAAGCTGGTGGTTTATGTATTTTCCTTATTTTGGGTGTTTGAAGCACAGTGTACATAGTACAATCCTTTACTAGGAGGACACTCTGTTGTTTTTTTTATTTTCGTTATTCATAAAAATGTAAAGGAACATTCACACAATAAACTCAATATGATGTGTCAAAAATTGTAGTTATAATTATGTTGGCAATCAGACATTTTCAACCACTGCTGGTAAGGGGCCATCCATAAATTACGTCACACTTTAAGGGGGAGGGAGGGGGTCGACGAAGTGTGACAAGGGGGTGGGAGGGGTCCAAAATTTCGTGACGTACGTCACATTTCAAAATATATTATAATCTAAGTGTTAAAACAGGCACCTTAAACTATTACTTTACGAAAACCTCAAAAACATATTTATACACAGCTATATCAGTGTAAATATAAGATACCAATTGTTTTATCGACCACTCGCTCTACTAGTGTTGCGCGCTGACCGCCTAGGCGCCCTTTGATAAATGCCGCCAAGCGCATTGCGCCTAGCGGTGATTTCTTAATTCTTTGTTTCTATTTCATTTGACCACTGACTTTCGCGGATGAAACAACGTCGTTCTTAGTTCTGCTATAAGTTTAAAATGAACAAAAAAAGTGATTTAGGTAATCTTTACGGTAAACTATATGAAACATACCGTGCAGCTAATGCTGATAAAAAAAAACAAGTTTTACAAGAAGAAGTTAACAACTTATGGAAAAGTTTAAAAAAAAAATTAAGTTTACAGCCATGATGTGTCTGTTGCAGAGTAACTGTTGTCAATTTATTATATCAATAAAACGATAAACATGCCTTTTTATTGAAATTAAGAACAATTAAGCTTTTTTCGCATTCTATAGCAACTCATATTGCAAACATATCTATGGAATAGAATGGGAAAGAAACTCCATATACACACTTCTAAACTGAAAACTATTTCTTCACCATGATTTTTTTTGGTCTGATGAATTTTTCATCTTTTGACGGATATTATGCTAAAAACACAGCTGATATTTTCAGGTGGAGAGTCAAAAAGAAGGGCAGCTTAGTTTCTTGAAGGCTAACACTGGGGCCGTGATGGACCAACTGGATCGACTTGTACTTCTCAAGAACATGTATGAAGAGGATGAGAGGAAGAATGGCAAGGAACCATTGCCTAGTCTACAGGCTTCTATTGAGGGTATGTACGGTTTATATGTATAAGGTGACTGGTAATTAGTGCCCGATACTTAAGCACGTGATTATCATCCTGATAACAAACAACTTTCCCAAAGAAACATTTTTTATACTCATTCACTTTTATCTCAATAACACATCAGTTGTAAAATTCGCGCGCGCGTGCTCCATTGATCTATCAGCTGTTAGCCGCGTTACGTCGTTCTGTCTCATTACTATCGTACTTGCCACAGTGGGTAAGCAGCCGCACCCGCACATAGAGCACTCGCACGGCTCGCAACCCCGAATGTCATAATTATATGACATTCTGGTCGTTCTGTTATTGTGCTAAAATTTTATGAGTTTAAAAAAATGGTGTTCTGGGAAAGTTGTTTGTTATCTTGAGCACAATCACGGTTTTATCGGTCACTAATTACCAGTCACCCTATATAAGTATTAATTTGTCTTTTAATTCATTAACAGGAGTGATACTCAATTATATTTTGGCTGCTGGGCTGCATATCGCGTTTTCGATTCCCGCACGGAACAAATATAATGTATGGCCTATGGGTACTGGTTCCGGGTCTGGCTGTTTTTGTATGTGAGTTTGATGCTGGTAAAAGCACCCACGCTACAGGAGAAATTACTAGTGACGAGCAAAGTAAAAAAAAAAACATCTCGCTCATTTCGCAGACGAACGACCGGGACCTTTTCCAAACCTTGAACGCCATTCCGTCACAGCTTCACTACACCTGACAAAAGTTAGCGGGTGATAAATGAAAGTGAACTTTACAACTATCATTTTCAAATTTCAGAATCGATAACTCTAGCAGATTCGCTCTTCTCGGAAATTCTTTCTCGCAAAGACAACGCGGACAAGACTCGCGAGGCGCTCTCATTGTTGACGCGTCACAAGTTCCTGTTCCAACTGCCCGCCTCCATAGACAGGAACATTCGGAAGAAGGAGTATGATCTTGTGGTCAACGACTATACTAGAGTTAAGAATCTGTTTGGAAATACTGATGTTAAGGTTTGTTTTGAAATAGTTTTTTTTTCACTAGCGTAATATTCCCACGGGATTGTACTGCCCGGTGATATTATGGTTTCATAGTATCTGTGTACCAAATATCATCCAAATCTGTTCAGCAGTTTTTGTGTGAAAGAGAACTTTTCCGTTTATAATTTTAGTAAGATAAGAAGGTAAGACGAAAAATCATTATGATAATCGCAACAAGTCTTGTTCCATATAACCCAATCCGCCGTCATCTCTTTTGAAACAAACATTTTTTTTAATAAGCTTTTGTGTCCCACTGCAGGGCAAAGGCGTCCCTTTCCTTTTTCCATTTTGCTTCCTCTTTGGCTATTGGGGCCCAACCCTTTTGTCGATTCGGGCCCAATCCTTTTGACGAGCTGTACTCTTACCAAACATAATACATGAATATTTTTTTGCACAACATTTTAACGAAATTGTAGCTATGTTATTAATGTTGTTTTCAGTTATTCCAAAAAATTCTAACCGAGATTGACAAGAAAATAGAAGATTTGAAAGAAAAGTTGTACACCAGAATGAAAACAATGCCTATTAATGTTCAGGAGCAGACCAAGTATATCAGGTAAGGTCTTTTGAAATATTGTGTACCATTAACCATGTATTTATGTTGTACAAAAACTTTCTGACTAAGGTAACCATTGACTATTTTTCATCTAGAATTTAAGGATGACCGCGCTACCTAGATTACATCATAACATCACGCCTGTATTCACCGAAGGGATAGGCAGTGTACCTAATATTGCAACCACGTTTCGCTAGTTAGTTTTTAAGTCCCATATAATAGGGGGCAGGACTATTGTCATCAACCGGGCATAAATCCAGACTCCGTGGCTGCTACTGAGAAATTCCTGATAGAAAAACCCAATAATCTTTGTCTAAACCGGGAATTGAACCCAGGACCTCATGATCATCAGTCGCGCTTGCGACCACTCGAACTACGAAGCAGTTACCTAGATATACAAGGTGTAACATAATAAACGCAAGACCTCCAGTTTGGTCTCTCGGACCATGAAACTGAACAACTTTTGTTCTATGACTTTTAGAAATGCATACCTTTCTTTTTAGTTTTACGATACATCATCAGCTGATCGCTTCAAATTCACAAAACAAAAATTGGACTTTCCATAGAAACCTATGGAAAGTACAATTTTTGTTTTGTGAATTTTAAGAACTCGTAGAACAAAAGTTGTTCAGTTTCATGGTCCGAGAGACCACACGGGAGGTCTTGCGTTTATTGTGTTACACCTTGTATATAAATGAAAATCTATGTATATAAAAATTACGTGTCACGTTGTTTGTCCGGGATGGACTCCTAAACTACTTACTACTCAACCGATTTTAATCAAATTTGCACACCATGTGCAGTTTGATCCAACTTGAAAGATAGGATAGCTTACATCTCAATTTATAGTCGCAATATTATTTTATTGCAAATTGAGTCACAATTATCTGTTCAGCAAGCAGCAGCTCCAAACGATTCTAACAGATGGCGGTATCTGTTGACTGGATTGAGTAAGTATTCAATAGATGGCGCTGTATAGGAGCGCAGCAGCAATGAAAAATATTGCTAAAACGGGGAAAATGTGACGCAGACCAAGTTGCGCGGGACAGCTAGTAGCATTTAAAGTTTTTTCGAAATTGTTAGAGTTTCTATAAGTTTTTCTCGACATTTATGAAATAACTTATAGGTTAAACATTTTTGGAATCACTTAATCAAACTTCATATTATGTGTTCCAGATTATTGATAAGTTTGAATTGGGAGGGTGACGCGGCGTGGGTCGCCATCACGAGTCGCAAGGAGTACCTCATGAGCCTCATGAACAAGGTCAAAGATCATTTCAAGCAGAAGGAGGAACTGGAATCTAATGAGAAAGGTAATTTGAAGATTTTAAAGTTCTGTGGTTATAACATGGCTTCGGTTTATATAGTTTTCCCGTACAATCAGAGATCTGCTTAAACTGGGCTTGCATAGCTTGATTGTTCCTTGTGCGTACATTACAAGAATACCCTTTTTCAAAACTTGGATCCACTTTTGTGAAGACCACGGTTTATTGCTTTGGCGTCGAAAGATTAAATTATTTAATTAATCCCAACCTGAGAATATTTGATTGTTAAAGGCTAACTATTACTAACTTGTCAACAAACACCATGTATTTTATCACAATCAACACCACGGCGTTAACGTCATCATCTGCCTAGCCTTTTCCCACACTATCTTGGGGGTCGACTTCCAGTCTAACCGGATGCAGCTGAGTATTAGTATTTTACATGAAGTGACTGCCTATCTGTCCTCCACAACCCAGTAACTGGGTAATACAATACCCCTTGGTAAGACTGGATGTCAGATTTTTGGCTTCTGACTACTTACTTGTAACGACTCGCGACTGTCAAATATCTACAAATGATTGCCGGGCTTAGCGTGCTTTCCGAGCCACGGAGGAAACTCGGTATGTAATTATGGTCACCCATCCAAGGACCAACCTCGGCAAGCACGGCTTAAGCTTAAAGATCGATCCGTGCGTCTGTTATTCTTTAGCCTCGAGCTCCTCACGGCGTAAACGTATGTGTACGTTATTTACTAGCGAAGAAGGTTGCAGTTAGATTTAAAGCGTGATGTCCTTCAGTTATACCCTACAATGTCGTCAATCTTGTTCTGACATGTCCGCTTTGTGCTCGGAGTTTTTGGTCCAAAGATGGATATGCCAGCCACTTTACAGCAAATGAAAGAGCAGCACCAAAGCTCTCTACAACGACAGCTATCCTAGAAAGCCTTCGAATGCAGTCGCTGTGGCCAAAATCACCTAAATGGCATCATCATCAAGTTTTGAGTGGTCGGCTGTTCCCGTCGTTGGGGTCCAAGGAACTTCTTTATTTGTGGAGTCGAAAATAGTTGAACTGTCAAACTGTGACATTCTTAAATAGGTCTGTCTTCCAGGCAAGCGCAAAGTAAAGGAGAGCGAATGCGAGGGCGGCTGGAGCTCGGTGCGCGGCGCCTGGTGCGCGGCCGCGGCCGGCGCGCTGGCGGCGCAGCTGCACGCGCTGTGGCCGCTCGCGCGCCGGTACTTCGCGGGCGAGCTGGCCGGCCAGCCGCAGACCACGCAGCGACAGCATGAGCTTAAGGTACGGAGGACCCACGTAAATCAAAGGTGTTTGTGACATTCAAATACTTATAAGTTATAAAACTGACATGGTCACTAATACCATCCGGTGCTAGGGTGTGGTACAGAGCGCAAAAAACGAACAAGAAATTGGTAAACCGATTTGTCTGCTCTCTATCATGGCGCTTGCAACAGTGCCGAAGTATATATTATAAAAATGGGTCTATGTCTTTATAATATCCGGTAGTACAAAACCGTAGAGGGTAGTACTGTAGAAATACTCAAGGTAACAGAGGACAAATGTCGAGATTACGGAGAGTTGGAAAGTATACAATTTTTTGTATGTTATTTTTCCGTTATTTTAGGAGATGATAATAGCAGCAGTTGAGCTGTTCTCCGAGCACATGCGGTCCTGCCTGCTGTCTCCGGGCGGTGGCAAGTTGGTGCCGACAGACGCGCTGCGAGTGCGTCTCGTTGCTAACCTCAGGCATCTGAGGGAGGCTTACGACTCGCTCATCAAGCTTGATCTGCCGTCACAGGTATGTTGTCTGAAATAACTTTGGGTTTCGTTTTGTTTCTATTGATTATGAATGTGTGTATATTGTAGGCCTCGTAGATTCCTAGATGCTTGTTAACTTTTTATTTTCTCTTTCTTGTTTTACGTTTTTTGTAGAGATGTGCCGACTATGACTTTGGCCGACTAGACGATAAGTCGGTTGTAAAGAGGCTGACTAATATAAAAATAAGGCCGAGCCGATCACGGTTTCAGGGGTTTTCTGAAATTTGCGTGACGCTTCGTTTACAGCTGATTCGCTCGCAAGTAGCAACCGCCGCCTGCGAGCATGTCGGAACATATTTTCTTTACTTCGAATTGTTTCTTGATTTTTGCGTTAGCACTGGTCAGAGTGGTGTTTTAATGTGAAAAAAAAGAGACAATACTTACTGTTATTGTACCAACATTGAAGTGAATTTTGCTCAGTTAGTGTTATTCCTTCTATTTATTTTATTGAGAAATACATACAAAACAAGAAGCCGGATAGTCGGCGCTCGTTGCCGAATAGTCGCCGACTACGAAAGTGGCCGGATAGTCGGCTAAACCCACTAGTCGCCGACTACTCGGAACATCTCTAGTTTTTTGTGCAGTGAGCAACGACTTATAAGGCGGGCCTACTTAATTAAGCTGTAAAATAATAATATTGACAAACCAAGTAATTTAATAATATTAAGATATATAATGTAATAGCTGTAAATATAATTTGGGGTTGCTCGTTTTCTAAAACCGGCAAGAAATGCAATGGTTACTCTACCATTGCATTTCTTGCCGGTTTTAGAAAACGAGCAACCCCAACCGTGCATCTTTTCTCGGCATTTTATAAGTGCCCATGTAGACCTATGTGAAATAAAATATTTTGATTTTGTTTGTTGCCGGTTAAACGGAAAAGGATCGCCTTCTTTTGTTTAGAAATGAATGGAAATAGCTATATATGGTAGTATTACGTCACCTCTAGTCTGCCTTACTCTTCTGCTTCGGGGAATAAGCGTGATGTGACGTTTTTTTTTCGAATGGCTCGCACTCCCCTTACTTTACGGAGCCCTTTTTCATGTCAAACCGGTTCTTGACCTAGACCCCAAGCTCTTGACGGACGGAATTTAGTACCTCTAACGCAACTAGATGGCGTTGACGTCGAATTAGATCGCGCTATCGTTTTCTGCACAACGTTTGGTTGGGTCGGCTGAGCAAACTTGTAACATTTAACTTTGCGCAGAGGCAATATCGTAACCAATGAGGTTAATCCGAGGTGCGATTATTGCTAGTTGAAAACTTTACCAATACCCCGCCGTGTGGACGTGAAATACCGTCCGCGATGGCAATTTTTGAATGGCCGTAATTGGCCTGAGAATTCATGTAACAAACCAAGGCAAGTCATAGACTATTTGACTGTCATTGATTTTTCCTGGTAACCCGCTGTTTAGATAGAGGGCTCGGATGTTAAAGAGAGTATAATAAATAGTATTATTAAATAGCATGTATTTTGAAAATCCCGGTTGGCCTGACAATGCTTTGATTGAATTGTAGTTCCAGGATTACGTTGTAATGGTTATGATAGCCTTAAATAGTTCGGAGTGATCGTTTTTTATAGTACATTGTGTATTAAGGGCGGTAAGTAAGGAATTACGATCGAGGCTCTAGTAGAAGCCCGAAGTCGAAGACTGAGGGCTTTCTGAGTTGAGGTTCGTAATTCCCGTACCGCCCGTGAAACATACAATGTTTTTCATCACATTTGCGAGTAAATAATTATGAATTATAGCTTTAATACACACGTCAGCACAACTATTATTACGAAATACGTGAACTTTTTTAAGTGGATGGCGGGCTCCACCTACACCACAGATTATACAAATGTTTCGTTCAGAAACGTTAAGGGCAAATACTTACGTAGGTATACAGCCATGACGGAGTGTAAAAAAATAAATAAAATAATTTCGACGTTTTGATACAAATAACTATCGATTAAAACATTAGTTGAGTATTTAAGTAACATGTAGCGAGATTGCAATGAAATTTCTTTTTAGATAACATTTTAAGACAATTTTTCAATTGCGTGTTAACTCCTTGCTTGAACTTGCATGACCTATGTAATAAAAATAAAAAATTTCTTACCGCCCTTGGGTTTCATGGCAAAAAAAACCCCGTGGGTTTTATATGGGGCATTACAGCCAAGTTAACGTGTATGTTTAGATACTGTTTACGTGCAAGTGTAATGAAAAATTTTTTTTAAGTGAAAACTTTTATGGGAGGGTAAACCGCTTCGTAACGTAACGCGTTACGGCGTCACTCAGTCGGGCTTCCCTTTTTCTCACGCAAACGGTAGCAGGCTTAGATCAGTTTAAGTTATCACTTCTGTCGAGCGTCCCATTTTAATGTTTTAAAAAACCATTAAATAATAACTTCCCTGAATTTTAGCGATTTCGTTTCATCAATTTCGGTTTTGGTTATCCCCAGCCTCTCAGCATAGTAGAGAAGGTTATATTCGACTACCGCGTCCACGGCATGACGGTGTTCCTACAGCGCGCACACAAGCGGGTGAAGGGGCTCGGGGAGAAGGAGACGTGGAAGATCGAGGAGTTCTCCGACTACGGGGCTATAACCAATCTTGTGAGTATCGTAGGAGATGCTGGCAGGATTTTGCTCATGACATGGTGGAGTTCCTACAGCGAGCTAACAAGAAAAACTGTTTTTTTTAGACTTCCCTGACGAAAAATTTTCCAGTTTATGGTCTAAAATTCAAAATCACCCCCTAAGAGGTATTGCGCTTTTTGCGTTACACCCTGTACGTTTCTTCCTTCATTTTGCTTACGTGCTAGTAAACATTACATTTTTATTTTTACATTATTCTCGTTTTTAACAATATTAAATGTTATAAAAAATAGCATCGTGAATAGGGACCGGTGGTCAGGGCTTTGAGAGAGGAACCGCCTAACTACACGCGCCGTGTCCAGAATTACTGCTTTTTGAATCAAGCCATTGATAATGCTAAGTGCGAGTCTCAATGTTACTTATTTATGTACAATTGCTGACATTTCCAGCCCCACCTCCTAGAGAGCTACTTGAACGAGGCGTTCTCCGCGATCCACAAGTGCGTGGTGAGCAGCGGGCGGCGCGAGGCCGCGCTGCTGGCAGACGGCACCGCGCCCGCCGCCACGCTGCTGGAGCACACGCAGCTCATCCTGCTGGCCTACGTGACTGTGCTGCAGGATCTCGCGCTCAATCATGATGACCAGGTAATAACGAGAAATGGTTTTTGAACTGAAAACTTCTTTAGCGGCGTTGTGCACTTTTGCGATGGGTAAAAAAATTTTAACTCGAAAACTGTGAAACCCGATCGAAAATTCTTAAGACGGATTGACATTAGGTTATGAAGGAATTTGAACTTTATGACATCTGTCATTGAGTTTGGTTTTCCAAAACTAGATAATTATGTTATGCACAAACAAAACCTTCAGTTATTCCAAAGAGGTAAAATTCGTAAGACGGATTGTAATAGTTCTGAAGTGTTAAATTTTTTATCTAAAATTAAATTTAAATTTAAATTGTCATGTTTGTGTATCGTACACAAACATGACAATTTAGCGCAATAAATGAATATTCATAAATAATAGTACTTTTATACTGATAAGTAAAGCAATTCGTGCAAAATTTTTCCCTAGCCGTAACCGTTTTTTTTTAAATATTATTATGACTTGGGCTCTTTTAGTTTGAGGGGGTCGCGTAAGTTAGCCCTCGGGTGAGAGACCTCAAATGTTATCAAATTGTCCATCAATTAAAAATGTTTAACTTAGTTAGACTTTAATTGAATATTTTATTATGCGGGCGCGTAATTTTAAACATGGTACTGAGCTTCCTAGGAGTCTTCTTTACTTCGAGGCTATCTGTAAACGGACGATTCCACTCAAGCATAATCCTATTGAGATTTGAAACCAGCATGAGTATTTTTTGAGTTTAATGGGGATTTCTTTAATGCCAGTCGTTAAAATATATTTACGTTATTGTAAATCCATCAATTTCACATAACTTACGAGAATCATAAAGCGGTTACATAATATCACGACCCATCGACGCACCAAGGTTGCCACATAATAATAGTCCTGACTGTCTGTCATGGCCGTCAACCTCAGAGAAGACTTTCGACGCGGAAGATATTATAACGTTGAAGTGTGTGCACTGACACAGGTTCACGCGTCCCTGCTCTAACTCAAAGTCCGATGGGACGGCAATCCTAAACGACCGGAGAGAGATCAGACGAGGGATAAACGGCTTCACTTGCGCACCGAGGCACGGGGGATTCCTACCACTGATTTCCATTTGGATTCTGCTGTTTCCAGGAGTTCAACAACAGCAACTTGTCAGTAGCGCTCGAGCAGCGCTTGGAGGAGGGCGGCAGTGTTGCGGCGCGCAGCTGGCAGACGAAACTGCTAGTCGTTGGTGCTAATGCGCACTACACAAGACGCGTCACGCTACCCAACATAGCTACTGCTGTGGACAAGTATGTTTTTATGTTACTTTTTGAAATCTTCCGAGGGTGTAAGCTTTTTGAGTTATGCTGGTCACCACACATCATGATCATTATCATTCACAGTCTGAATTTACCCACTTCTGGGAAAAGGCCTCTCTTTTTTTGTGCTAATCTCCACGTTCTTGTCCCAGCTTCATCCAGGTTTTTCCTCCGCTGGTAACAATATCGTCTGCCCAACTTGCCGCCAGACGACCAAAATTTTTTTGTCCTGTCCTTGTATTGCACTTGGTTACAGCTGACTCCACCTGTCACGCCGCACCTTGCTAGGTGTCCTGCCTAACTCCATTTAGGTGCTATTACGGCACCACTACAATAATGATATATAATCTCAATTCATGTAGTTCACGCACATTAGAACGTGTGCTAATTTTATGCAAATAGCAATGTCTTAGTGATGGGTCGACGATGCAAAACAACGAGTGTAATGTGATAAAGTTAACAAAACTGATCTACGTCTGTCTATTGTATTGTATTGTATAGCGGGCTGGTTTCCGCAACTCCACGTCTAAAGCGCGTATTTTGCGTACGGGTGGGAACATTACTCCAACCACCCCAGCTCCCCGAGAAAGGCCAGCAGCTCCTTGGTGTTGCTGACGATCTCGCGGAGAGTACCTGGGTTACCTAAGTACTTTGCCCTGTATGTTGCAACCTCTGGGCAGTGTAGAAGCACGTGGGCTGCTGTCTCGTCCTCCTCCATGCAGGCTCTGCACAGTGGGCCATCTGTGACTCCTAGGACAAAGAGGTGTTTATTAAAAGAGCCGTGACCAGTGATGGCGGCTGTGACTATGCGGAGCTGTAATTTAAACGTCTGTCTAAAGTAGTTTTACTGAATATATTCAAAGCACCGCGTTTTGGGACGTCACAAACATAAACCTTCTAGGATACCAAAAACTATACTGCAGCAAAAACTCTCTAATTCCTCCTCATTATACTTCCAGCTTCGGCTTTCCGAAACAGACGCAAGCTCTACTAGCCACAAAGGAAGCCCTCAGTACCTTGGAGACTACTATCGCTGAAACGTACCTGGAGCACAAAGGAGATCCTTTAGTGGGTACCATTGAGCCTAGCATGGATATGGGAAGACATAAGACGGATGCTGATGCCGTTGTAGATGATGCCAGGCCTTATGTCTACGAGATTATCAACAATCTGATTGCTGTACACGCCGAGGTAAGTAATTTTGTTATTGATTTTTTGGGTGTAATATGGACCCTGATGCGTGGTAATCGGTTGTCGTGGTATCGGCATGTGATGCGGAGGAATGAGGAAAATGTCGTGAGGAAAGTTTTGAGTTTGAATGTGGATGGGTATAAGGGTAGAGGAAGACCAAAGAAACGATGGATGGACTGTGTGAAGGATGATATGGCAAGAAAGGAGGTATCTCATGAGATGACAAGTCATAGAGAAGTATGGAAGAAGAGGACCTGCTGCGCCGATCCCAAATAAATTGGGATAAGGCCAAGAGAATGATGATGATGAGGTACACCTCTGCTTGAGTCTTCTGGGATTACAGTCGTCAGTATATTATGTTTTTATTAAATTGTAAAAAGTTACTATGGAAGCGGAAAGAAAGATGGCTGTCTAATTATATAGCTAAGTACACTGAACCATTAACGCACACAGACATACTACATTCACACATCCAAAACACGTTTATACAGTCCACTCATTTAGCTATTAAGTTAGTTCAAAATAAAAATTCTACGAGAGAAGACGTTGTGAGTGTTTCATTCACCAAACAAACGGATAAAGACCTTATTGCCCTAAACATATGGTCCTTCGAGCCGGATTTATTGAGTTACATCGGGCGATCGTCGTCACCGTGAGAACAAAAGCATTCCTGAGCGGATTATCTTTGCTAACATCGAGAGTTGAAACAAATCATTAGCGAAAATAATCACTCAAATCATTATCTATTTTGTTTGGATTTCGAGTTTCAACGTCTTATACACATTTGGACACAATGGAGGTACTTCTGGCCTATCAAAAAGAGGTACTGGAAAACTTGAGGAAAGCAGAGAGAAACTACAAGAAAACACCTAAAGAACGAATTAAAAAACCCTACTTAGAATCTATCTCCAGTGCAAAAATTACACTATTTAAAAGGTAACTTGTCAGGTGAACCGGAATGTTTGTTACGTAACTTCTCAACCACCGATGCGAACTATGAGGACGCGTGGAAACAATTAGTTAAACGTTACGATAATAAGCGTTATAATTGTAATGCCATTTTAAGATCATTGTTTACGCAAAAACCAATTATGGGTGAGTCTGCTAGTGCCATTAAACTTTTATTAGATACAACAACGTCGTGTTTACAATCTTTGCGTAATATGAACATTGATACTACTAACTGCGATGTGTTTATTATTTATTTAGTGGTTTCTAAATTAGACCCTGAATCCATGAAGCAGTGGGAATACCAACTTGGCATAATTAATGATGAGTTACCGTCATGGACACAATTATCAGAGTTTTTAGAGTCAAGATTTAGATCGTTAGAGATGATAGATACAAATAAGGTACCTACACAAATAAAGTATACCAACACAAAAACTAAATCTCATCATGGGTCTATTGACGGTAAAAAGAGTACTTCTAACGTGTCTGCCAAGTGTTATTTGTGTAAAGGTGAACACAACTTGTACCACTGTAAAGAATTTAGTCAACTGAGTGTTAAAGATCGGCAAGATTATATTCAAAAGAATAACTTATGTTTTAATTGTTTTTCTTCATCTCATCCAGTTGTGAAGTGTCGGAATTCAGTGAGTTGTAGGCGATGTGGGAGGAGGCATCATTCATTATTGCATTTTGAGAAGGAGTCGAGCAGCACACCAAAACCCGACGACGTATCTACGCAGAGTGAGTCAGATAAAACCGTGAGTATACCTATTTCTACTAATTTCTCGAGTGGAGGATTAGAACCGAGTCGTGTTTTGTTAGCTACCGTGTCCGTTTGGGCATACAATGAGCACGGTTATAAACAACAATTGAGAGGATTATTAGATCAAGGATCGCAGGCGTCTTTTATTAGCGAATCGGTTGTACAACTACTTAGACTTCCACGTAAACGTGTCAATGGTATGGTGTCCGGTATAGGTGATGGTGGTCATACGAGTATTAAACATATGGTGACTCTTGCGGTACAATCACGGCATAGCCCTGATTCTTTGATCCAAGTGAACGCGTATGTCTTGCGATCTGTTACGTCATTACTTCCATCAACCAAGTTAAACACGCCTGATTGGCTTTCTTTGAATAAAATTCCGCTAGCCGATCCAGGTTACGCTACACCAGGAAAAATTGATATTCTGTTTGGAGCTGAATTCTACAGTGAGATTTTATTGGATGGTATAATACGTCACAATGAAATATTGGCACAAAACACTACCTTAGGTTGGGTATTATCAGGGAGGGTGTCAAGAGAATTAACTTCAGCTGCTGGCCGAGTAATCAACATGCATTTACATTTAAGAACAGATGATATACTTAAAAAGTTTTGGGAGATTGAAAATGAGCCTAACTTGGTACAGAAAAGGATGACAAAGAATGAAGAAAGATGCGAAGAATTTTATGATAGGACAACTACACGCGATGAGGAAGGGAGGTTCGTGGTTAAATTACCTTTTGACAAGGAAGATCCAGAATGTCAATACGGAAAATCAGTAGTTATAGCTACAAGAAGATGGGATTTTTTTGAGAAGAGATTAGAGAAGAATCCTACTTTAAAAGAAGATTATAACAAGGTTTTACATGAATATATTGAGATGAATCACATGACACCGGTGAATGAAGCGGACATAGACAATCCCAAGGCAGTTTATCTCCCTCATCATGCTGTGGTGAGAGAGGATAAAGACACCACAAAGGTGAGAGTGGTTTTCGATGGTTCATGTAAAGGTCTTAACGACTTTTCACTTAATGATAATCTCTTGGTAGGTCCTAAGTTACAACAGGACTTAAGACATATCTTGATGAGGTGGCGATGTCACAAGATTTGTATGGTCGCAGATATTGTCAAAATGTTCAGGATGATTAAGGTAAATTCTGAGGATACAGACTTCCAAAGAATTGTATGGAGATCACAGGTAGACGAGCCACTACGACATTATAAATTATTACGAGTGACCTTTGGTACTGCTTGCGCGCCATATTTGGCAGTTAAATCACTTCAAAAGTTAGCTGATGAAGAACGTGCAAGTTTTCCTGTAGCTTCATCAATAACCAAGAGCGATTTTTACATGGATGACCTTCTTACAGGTTGTGACACCATACAGGAAGCTTTACACATTTATAGTGACATTAACAAATTAATGAGCTGTGGTGGATTCGAATTGCAAAAGTGGAGTAGTAATAATCAAGAATTATTGGCACACATACAAGGGGACAAACACAGAAACAGTGATTCGTTAAGAATAAAAACATCTACCTTATTGAAGGTTCTTGGATTGGTATGGCATAGAGAGATGGACGCTTTTCAGTATACAATTAACTTGCCAGACTTAAAGGAGCCTATTACTAAACGTCAAGTTTTATCCGATGTAGCCCGGCTATATGACCCGTTAGGTTGGATTGCGCCCGTAGTAATCATTGCCAAAATATTTATTCAAAAACTATGGAAGTCTAAGCTTGATTGGGACGATCCGCTGACTACTGATTTGAGACATGATTGGCTACAGTTTAGAACGAGTTTGATACATTTGAAAGGGATCAACATACCACGATGGTATTATTTTAGTTCAAGTTCAAAGGTTGAATTACATGCATTTGCTGATGCTTCTAAGTTAGCATACGGCGCTGCCGTATATATTCGTGTTGTCAATGAGGATGGCAATATCTATGTGAGTTTGGTATCAGCAAAGAGCAAGGTTGCTCCTATTGAGAAAGAGGTATCTATACCACGACTGGAACTTTGTGGTGCAGTTCTAGCGGCAAAATTGGTTTTCGAGATATCGCAAATAATGCACATACCGAAGGAAAATCTGTACGCTTGGTCGGATTCAACAATAGTCTTAGCTTGGCTGAGAGGAGGTTCCAGCCGCTGGACTACTTTTGTGAGCAATCGTGTGTCTGAAATTCTTAACATTTTAGACCACGATCAATGGAGACATGTTAGCACTGACACGAATCCCACTGATTGTGTTTCTAGAGGGTTACCTGCGCAAGATTTACTTGAACATTCGTTATGGTGGTCGGGACCGTCTTGGCTTTCACAATCAATTGTACAGTTTGACAGCCCTGAAATTATCCAGGATACTCATGAAGAAGAAAGAGCTAAATCCTTAACTGCTTTACCAGTATTAAAAAATGAATTTATTTGGACTATGTTTTCGTCATTATCTAAAATCTTAAAAGCAATGTCTTACTGGAGAAGATTTATACATAATTTGAAATTACCAAAGGGGAAACGTATTCAATATTCAAACTTAATTACACCTTCAGAAATGAATGAGAGTTTAGTAATATGCATCAAACAAGTTCAAGAAGAGAATTTCAGTGAAGAACTAAATTGGTTAAAGAAGAAGGAATTCGTCCCCAAGAAAAGTAAACTCCGCACTCTTTGTCCTATTTTGGATAAAAATGGGTTGCTAAGAGTTGGTGGTCGTATAGATGAGTCAGAAGTTATATACGACACAAAACATCCTATAGTTATGCCCGCTAAGAGTCATCTTACCGAGCTTATAATTAAGGATGCACATCTTAGAACTTTTCATGGTGGACCACAAGCTATGTTGTGCTATTTAAAAACCAAATATTGGATATTGCGAGCAAAAGAGAGGGTAAAAAGTCATTACAGAGCATGCGTTAAGTGTTTGAGATATTCTAAAACAAAGAGTAACCAATTGATGGGTCAAATTCCGGAAATTAGATTAAAGCCAACTAGACCTTTTAAATCATCTGGTTGTGATTACATGGGACCGATTAATGTAAGATTCTCACCTGGTCGAGGAGCGAAATCCTACAAAGGATATGTTTGTTTATTTATTTGCATGGTTACCCGAGGTATTCATTTAGAGGTTGTAACAGACTTGACTTCCAAGGCTTTCATTGCAGCCTTCAAGCGATTCACAGCACGAAGAGGTCACTGTCAAGATTTGTATAGTGACAATGGCACTAACTTTGTTGGAGCCAACAAACAACTTCACCAAATGTTTGATCAAGCTAAGTCAACAGTGCCACGAGAAATTGAGAAATTACTGAGTTTAGAGCATACATCATGGCATTTCATACCTCCACATGCACCTAATTTTGGAGGTCTGTGGGAGGCTGGAGTTCGTAGTGTTAAAACGCATCTATACAAGGTAATCGGAGACAGCACTCTTACCTATGAAGAGTTGTCTACTGTTTTGGTTCAGGTCGAAGCCTGTCTTAATTCCCGTCCAATCACTGTAATGAGTGATGACCCTAACGACCCACAGGCTTTAACACCCGGTCATTTTCTTATAGGTGAACCATTGATAAGCATTCCTGAGGAAGATTATACTGACAGTCACGTTACAGGTATAGACAGGTGGAGATTGACACAAAAAATGGTACAAAACTTCTGGAAACGGTGGTATAAAGAATATTTAGTTGGCCTTAATCAACGGTATAAATGGAATACTAAAAAACCTGAGCCAGAAGTAGGTGATATAGTTATTCTAAAAGACGATAATATTCCCCCGGCTAAATGGATTCTAGGAAGAATAA
Source organism: Cerastis rubricosa (assembly GCA_949152445.1). Classification (NCBI taxonomy): domain Eukaryota; kingdom Metazoa; phylum Arthropoda; class Insecta; order Lepidoptera; family Noctuidae; genus Cerastis; species Cerastis rubricosa. The sequence goes on along the minus strand of OX424526.1, from coordinate 9,520,986 downwards.
CTAATAAATATCTAGGGCCTGATAATGTAGCACGTGTTGTATCTATTAAATGTAAGAATGGAGAATTTAAACGTCCCATTAGTAAAATATGTGTTTTACCTAAATGAATTTTGTTGTTTTTTTTTTTTTACTAAAGTGTAACTTATTAATACTACTTACCTACTAAGATTGAAGTTGTAAGATACAGTTATCGAATACTTGTGACTGTAACTAATTTAATCCCTTTTGTTTTGCTAATCATGCTTTAGTTTAAACAATATTTACTTTAATGAGTTATTGTTATAGTTCTTAACAAGATTAAATAACCGAGATATATACAAAAAAAATGTTTGTCAAATTGTTTGATTGAATATGTTTTAGCATCAATTTGTGTTTACAATTTATGTATATCTAACTATAGCCCTCCTAGCACCTATGTACTTAGGTAGGTATGGTTTTCTGAGGTGTACCTTCTTACTTAGTTTAAATAAAAACTTGTAATTAATTGTTAAGTTACCTAGTATCACGGTGGGCGGTAAAGGTTAGTGCATATATGTATAGTCTAGATATTAGTTTTAATTTTGGTGTTTTAAGAATTAATGAACTTGAGATGTGGCTCTAAGTATAATGACATGTAGTACTTCTATAACTACCATGAAATATACACGAACAGTGACACTTATTTTTTTACAATCTTAAGTTTAGTCTAATTTTAGAAGTAGTTTTGTTTTGTATCCTATTTTTAGAGGTTGATATTTCGTTTTTAACTTTTACACGATTTAGAAAGTACGATAATGCACTACGTACTTTGGTGGGCGGTATGTCTAATTATATAGCTAAGTACACTGAACCATTAACGCACACAGACATACTACATTCACACATCCAAAACACGTTTATACAGTCCACTCATTTAGCTATTAAGTTAGTTCAAAATAAAAATTCTACGAGAGAAGACGTTGTGAGTGTTTCATTCACCAAACAAACGGATAAAGACCTTATTGCCCTAAACAATGGCGTAGACATCAAAACATCAACTACGTCATATGATTTTTGTAACTTATACCACATTTCTATTACGGTAAAATTTTAAATATAATTATCTAATGAAAACATTGAATTGCAGTGAATAATAAATTCAATGGGATCAGAATTTAATGAACACTTATCTGTTTTCCAAGTTAACACTTCCAACTGCAAAGGCCGTAATTGATTGACCTGACAATGCACTGATCGAATTATAGTTCCGTTCAGATTGATCGTTATTAAAGGTTTTTTTTTATTGTAATCGGTTATAATAAGATCATTTTATTTGCCTCGTTGACGTAAATGCGTAAATGTCCTATGAGTAAATGCTCCTAAATACAAAGGAATGGGAATTATAGTCATACCACACATACATGTAAGTCTTTTTGTAGGATTAAAATAACGTGTGATCTCTTAGAGACAATAAACTAAACCAAATAAATATAGAAGACCGGTTGGCGGATGTCATAAATCTCCGATTATTTGGTTTTGAGGAAAGTCAAAGATTTCCATTTCTATTTTGAGAGTACAATTTTGAAGACATTTTTTTTTTTAAAGTGCCTGCCTGGTTTCGTATCCATCCTAGAATAGTCCAATGGTGTCATGGTGTTTCAAAATGTATGGGAAAAGTTTTTGCCTTTTCTTATTACTTTCATAATTCTAGTACTCAGAACTCATGTGCTCACCCATAAAGTTTTATGACACAGGAACAGGATCGATTTTACAGTTATTTTTTTGTGAAATTATCTTGATTTTAAAAATGTTTTAACTTTCTTGCTGTCTTTAAAGTTTTTTAAAAATAGGTGAATGCAGTTCAAAATTTAAATAAGATAAGGTCTCGTAAAACCGTTTTACTTTAACTACAACGGTTAACGTTCTAAAATTCTACCCTGTATATAGTTCCCCTTGAGAGCCACGCGTGTAGGAAGGCGCGTTGTAATTTTGGACAAACCAAACCTGCTTCACTCTAGGTGGGCGGCACTTTGCAAAACCATCCAGGATCAACAGGTTACATTGATCACAGAAAGTGTTTTACGTCTTTCGATTTTTTCTTTTTAGGTGGACAGCGTATGCGGCGCGGCATCGTCTCGCTACGTGCGCGACATCTGCGAGACTGTGTGCGAGGAGCTCGCGCGCCTGTGCGCCTGCGCCCCGCCCCCCGCCACCCCCGCCGCCGTGTTCCAGGCGCGCCTCGAGTACACGCTGCTGCAGGTGGCGTGTGCCGAACATCTCACGAGGAAGGCCGAGTGAGTAGTGTAGCTATAGTGTGCGAGGAGCTCGCGCGCCTGTGCGCCTGCGCCCCGCCCCCCGCCACCCCCGCCGCCGTGTTCCAGGCGCGCCTCGAGTACACGCTGCTGCAGGTGGCGTGTGCCGAACATCTCACGAGGAAGGCCGAGTGAGTAGTGTAGCTATAGTGTGCGAGGAGCTCGCGCGCCTGTGCGCCTGCGCCCCGCCCCCCGCCACCCCCGCCGCCGTGTTCCAGGCGCGCCTCGAGTACACGCTGCTGCAGGTGGCGTGTGCCGAACATCTCACGAGGAAGGCCGAGTGAGTAGTGTAGCTATAGTGTGCGAGGAGCTCGCGCGCCTGTGCGCCTGCGCCCCGCCCCCCGCCACCCCCGCCGCCGTGTTCCAGGCGCGCCTCGAGTACACGCTGCTGCAGGTGGCGTGTGCCGAACATCTCACGAGGAAGGCCGAGTGAGTAGTGTAGCTATAGTGTGCGAGGAGCTCGCGCGCCTGTGCGCCTGCGCCCCGCCCCCCGCCACCCCCGCCGCCGTGTTCCAGGCGCGCCTCGAGTACACGCTGCTGCAGGTGGCGTGTGCCGAACATCTCACGAGGAAGGCCGAGTGAGTAGTGTAGCTATAGTGTGCGAGGAGCTCGCGCGCCTGTGCGCCTGCGCCCCGCCCCCCGCCACCCCCGCCGCCGTGTTCCAGGCGCGCCTCGAGTACACGCTGCTGCAGGTGGCGTGTGCCGAACATCTCACGAGGAAGGCCGAGTGAGTAGTGTAGCTATAGTGTGCGAGGAGCTCGCGCGCCTGTGCGCCTGCGCCCCGCCCCCCGCCACCCCCGCCGCCGTGTTCCAGGCGCGCCTCGAGTACACGCTGCTGCAGGTGGCGTGTGCCGAACATCTCACGAGGAAGGCCGAGTGAGTAGTGTAGCTATAGTGTGCGAGGAGCTCGCGCGCCTGTGCGCCTGCGCCCCGCCCCCCGCCACCCCCGCCGCCGTGTTCCAGGCGCGCCTCGAGTACACGCTGCTGCAGGTGGCGTGTGCCGAACATCTCACGAGGAAGGCCGAGTGAGTAGTGTAGCTATAGTGTGCGAGGAGCTCGCGCGCCTGTGCGCCTGCGCCCCGCCCCCCGCCACCCCCGCCGCCGTGTTCCAGGCGCGCCTCGAGTACACGCTGCTGCAGGTGGCGTGTGCCGAACATCTCACGAGGAAGGCCGAGTGAGTAGTGTAGCTATAGTGTGCGAGGAGCTCGCGCGCCTGTGCGCCTGCGCCCCGCCCCCCGCCACCCCCGCCGCCGTGTTCCAGGCGCGCCTCGAGTACACGCTGCTGCAGGTGGCGTGTGCCGAACATCTCACGAGGAAGGCCGAGTGAGTAGTGTAGCTATAGTGTGCGAGGAGCTCGCGCGCCTGTGCGCCTGCGCCCCGCCCCCCGCCACCCCCGCCGCCGTGTTCCAGGCGCGCCTCGAGTACACGCTGCTGCAGGTGGCGTGTGCCGAACATCTCACGAGGAAGGCCGAGTGAGTAGTGTAGCTATAGTGTGCGAGGAGCTCGCGCGCCTGTGCGCCTGCGCCCCGCCCCCCGCCACCCCCGCCGCCGTGTTCCAGGCGCGCCTCGAGTACACGCTGCTGCAGGTGGCGTGTGCCGAACATCTCACGAGGAAGGCCGAGTGAGTAGTGTAGCTATAGTGTGCGAGGAGCTCGCGCGCCTGTGCGCCTGCGCCCCGCCCCCCGCCACCCCCGCCGCCGTGTTCCAGGCGCGCCTCGAGTACACGCTGCTGCAGGTGGCGTGTGCCGAACATCTCACGAGGAAGGCCGAGTGAGTAGTGTAGCTATAGTGTGCGAGGAGCTCGCCAGCCTGCACTGACTATACACAGTGGGTGTGGCAATCTTACGATAGATACTGATCATACTTGGAAAATCCGTAGTACATTCATAAACATTTTTATTTCACTTTTCAGAAATTACTTGATGGAAGCTTTAGCTGGCATCCCACAAATAGAAAGTGAAGAAGAAAAAAGGTAAAATTGCAATGAAATTAATAATGATAAATCTGTTAAGTCTGATAGTGTGTCTGATTCTGAAGTCTGAGTCTGAAGTGTCTGATAAGTCTCCTACAAGCGGTCACGCAGGAATTCTGGCCAAGATTAAGTACTGCTAGTCTACCATGTGTAGGTTCTAGCCTTGTTTATTTACTGCAGCTTTGCTACCAGGCATGGGCTATAGCCACAATTAGCTACTGGCACACTTCTGCGTTTTTAACAGTATTGGGTTCTCTGAGTGCAGATCTCGGTAGAGCAAGAAGTACCCTACTGTCATCGTTATGCTGATGGACCATATTTATCACCAACGTTTTTTGTTTAGTCTGTTGTCTGTGGTGTTGGCCTTATTTTAATGTAAGTAAATGTATAATTTCTTAGATGACTTTTACAGAATTAAAATAACTTTTCGATTGCTTGTCAATCTAATACATTCGTGACATTTGCGTCATATTTATCTGTGTCTGGTATTGACTGTATTGTTTAGTCCGTATGTTAATAGGCCTTTCCGTCGACTTTTATTTGTTTCACCTTTATGACCCACCCCTTTACAGATACTTTACGCACTTCTTCTGCTTAAAGTGTCGATGACAAAAAAATAAAACAAATGTGCTATTAGCCCAAAACTCAGTCACCCGAACTCCGCCCACTGACGCAGCTATAAGATCATCAAGTTCGTAGATGTCACTGTCAAGGCATGCGATACAAGATGACAGGTAGACGTTGGGGTTACGTACTAATCAAACAGTTGCTAAATACACCTATCTCTGTTCCGCAGAAGGATGGACACTATAGTGTCCAGCTTCAAGAAACGGATGGAGCTACAGCTAGCGAGCCTGAACTGTAACATGGAGACTGTGTAAAGTATACATTAGAATAGTTTGTATGTATAGAACATAATTATTATAGCTATTGTATACTCATAGATGTATTTGGTTTGAGACCAAAAGCTTTAAAAGTATTTTTATGCGATAAAACTACTAAACGCCTTCGTGAACGGTTATTATTTATATTATTTGTTACTTGTATCATATAGGTATCGCCAGGAACATTAATTACTAAGCTAATTCATATCCTACGTCTGTTTTCATTGATTTTTATTTATTTCATTTTATACAATTGTCATTGGACAGATTTGATTGTATTTGCGGAGTCGTTAAGTTGATAGTCAAGTCTTAGCTTAGCAATCAATTTCTCTGACTTTACATGCCTAGTGCAATTCGTATCTAAAAACCTAAAAATCAATCATTGTTTTTATTGATTTTTAATATTTAACCACTTAAAAGACAATTAAGTGTTACATCGAAGTTATTTGTATCTTTACAAAGCGTGTATTATTATTTAAAAAAAACATTTATTTAAAATATATACTATAAGATAAAGTTAAATTATAAAATAAGTTAATGTATAAAATATATCAGTTACAAAATCAAACGTTTTCAGTCTGTTTCATTTCGTTCCCGGATTGCATTTTCTTGTAACTCTGAAAGAAATGGAAATTACTTTTAATACAAACTAATTAAATCTGCAAATGTTGTCGGACAAGCCTAAAAATTGATCCAAGGCGGTTAAATAAATGTATGTTGTTGTTGTTGTTAATTGTTTCTCTGGGAGTTCGTCGAGCTTCATTGTTTGTGGGGGTTGCCCCTACTGATACTGACTTCCAGGAGTTGCAGTGGTGTGGAAATACTATGGCGGCCTTGTCCATAAAAAAGCGTAAAGATTTTTAATACGTGCGGTTTGCTGACAAAAAAATAATTAAGTCTACACTCAATACTGATACAAATGCTGTAAGCATGTTAGTCTTGTAGATGCTTCCTCAATTATATAACACTAGCTGCTGCCCGCGACTTCGTTCGCGTGGACATTTAGTTTTATTCAGGGATTAAAAGTAGCCTATGTCCTTCTCGAAAATATAATCTATCTCCTTGTCAAATTTCTTAACGATCCAATAAGCCGTTTAGTCGTGAAAAGGTAACAAACAAACAGAGTTACTTTCGGATTTATAACATTAGTATAAATTATATTCATTACACATCTACATATTTCAATTTTACAGGCCGTTTGGCTTATCTAAGACATGCCAGCTTTCTCCAAACTCAAACCATTTATAACAGAGGTTACCCGCGATCTTCGCCGTCGTGAAATCATTATAAGAATATTACTTTCCCATTTGAATTGGATTTTGTTAATAATTTTACGAGCTTTTTTTACATGAAACCCTAATTCTTTTTCTAAATTAAAAGTAGCGTAAGTTACTCCTTATACCATCAGCTATTACCAGATACAGTCCCGTCAAAATCAGTCCATCCGTTTCGGAGATAAGCCGGAAAAAACAGACACACTTAAAATGATTTTTGTTATAAGTACAGTACATGCTTTCATAAATGCATTTAGAAAAAGCTGTTATTTTGAAAATATAAATAGACACTTCAATTTTATTTATTTGTGAGATAGGCACTTTTCAAAAACAAAAATATGAATTAAATAAAAGCGTAGCTAGATCTCTATGGAGGAGAATGGGCAAGAAGGCTCCAAATTTCTTAACTCATCTCATTATTACTACAAGAACCATACGAGATGAGCTAGTGAAATATAAGAAGCTCACCTGTGCCGCCTGCTTGTGCAACATGGATGTCATAGTGGGTCCAGTCTCCGACACCATCTTGCGGAAGTATCCCTTCTTGTTCTGCAGCAAAATGTGCGGGTGGTCGAACTCCATCAAACGGCCCGCGTCTAGTACTAATATCTAAAGAAATATTAATTGTTATAATAGTAGTATCGCCACTATTTGTTGCCTAAAAAAACCCTGTTGTGACGTCGCTACATTTTTTATAACATTACATGGTAGACAGAAGATTTTTCTGAATTAAGAGGTCCGGGATTTCAATTTTTTTTTTTATGTTGATTTAACCAAGATAGATTTAGAATAAGCTGCAAAGACGTAAGGTCCGTGAGCAATCTAGTTCATCCCTACATGAGTCATGTCCTTCGGGGCCTTAACTTAGAAAGAATGGATCCATAGACTGTGTGGAAGATGATATGGCAAGAAAGGAGGTGTCGACAAGTACCTATGGAAGCAGAAGATATGCTGCGCCGACCCTAAATATTGGGATGAGAGCAGTAGAATGATGATGATTTACACGGCTCTATTTATTACCCCGTTCTTGAGAAAACACTTACTTTATCAGAATCTATGATAGTATTGAGTCGATGCGCTATAGTGAGCACGGTGCACGTGTTGAAGTGTAGCCTGATGGCTGTCTGGATCAGCTGGTCCGTCTGCGCGTCCACGTTGGCTGTAGCCTCGTCCAGCACTAGGATGCGGTCGTTGTGTACGATGGCTCGCGCTAAACAAACCAGCTGACGCTCTCCCACGCTGAAGTTTGAACCGCCTTCTGAGACTACTTTGTATAGGGGACCTGTAGATATAAAAATTACTCGTTTTGCCCCAGTTACTATTACATGAGACTTTAATCATAATCGGTAAAATTGGGTGTTGTTTGGTCGTGCTACCCAACACGTCAGCTCGTCATAACATAACGCGAAATATTCATGATTTTTCAAGTGTAAGTAGCGATGTTGATTGTAGAGATGAGTCTGATATCATGTCACAGGTAAAAATCATCGATATTTTAAAATCATTTCATCATGCAATGACAAAGACAAAATCATCAATGCTTTTAAATCATTACTAGAATGAACGCGAACTTCGGTGGTTCGGATCGGACGGTCCCGGGCCGTGAGTTCGTGAATTGCGACGTTCCGAGGCTGCGCAATCGGCGATTCTGAAGTCACAGAACTCGCATATTTCGATAAAATCACTAGAAACGGCAATAATGCTTTCACTTGCGTTGTTTACGTTTGGGAGCGAAATGCTCTGCCCTAAAATACCCTGCCATGAATGTCACAATCTAAGAAAAACTAATTAATTACGAGCGCTAACTGACAAACTCGACCAATGCCTACAAAAAAAACTAATGATAATTTCACTAGGCCGTTCCGCGATCATTTATTTTGAGTATCTACTCACAATTGAAGTGACGAGATCTAATACTCAAATAAAAATCATTGATGATTTTGTCATTGTTCCTGTCATCGATATTTTTTTGTCATTGTCATGCAGTCATCGCTACGGAAAGATCATCACTCAGCCCATCTCTAGTTGATTGTTGTCATTTATATTCAGTGGTTTAGACTAAAAATTTAAGGAATTCTCAGGCCAATTACGGCCATTCAAAAATTGCCATCGCGGACGGTATTTCACGTCCACACGGCGGGGTATTGGTAAAGTTTTCAACTAGCAATAATCGCACCTCGGATTAACCTCATTGGTTACGATATTGCCTCTGCGCAAAGTTAAATGTTACAAGTTTGCTCAGCCGACCCAACTAAACGCCGTGCAGCAAACGATAGCGCGATCTAATTTGACGTCAACGCCATCTAGTTGCGTTCGAGGTACTAAATTCCGTTCGTAAAGAAGGGTGAAGGCTGCCATTGTGTCGTAGTACAATAGCACCCTTACCTAAATTGTGTTAATTACTAACTTGCATCTCCTTCAGCCTGAAGTTCCACATTGTTCAAAGCTTTCACCAACACTGAATCGGGATACTGATCGAATGGATCCAAGTTCTTCCTTATATTGCCACTAAACAATACTGGTTCCTAAAATTAGAAAACATACAATATTTAATCTAGTGCAGGGACATAAGGTGGGTGATATCATCACCATCTTTTCAAAATTCCAAAGATTGCATTGGGAAAATTATGAACGACGAACAAACGTTATGGATGTGCATCACGCAAACGTTAAATAGTTCTTAGAATTAAGGTTTTAAATATCTTACTTGCGGAATTATAGATAACTTCTCTCTCAAATCGTGTAGTCCAATGCTTGTGATGTCTATTCCGTCAATAGTGATGGTTCCCTCTAAGTACGCCAGTCTAAACAAGGCTTGGATAACTGATGATTTGCCTGCACCTGTTCTGCCAACAATACCGATCTAGAATGATGAGCAAAAAAGATAAACGTTAATTCATTGTAACAGGACGTAGGCTGACAAAAGCTTTACGGCAACAAATCGCCAGCCACTTTTTGTAATAATTAAAAATAAACAATATTTAAACCTCATTCATCTGTCAATTTACACTCAACAGCTTAACTAAATTTGTTTTTAATAGTATGTTAAGAAAAACAAAGTTAGGTACTTCTTTTAACTTTAATTGTTAGAGGGACCATTGACTTAAGAAAAACTATAATTTAGAAATCTAGAACTCATTTTTCAAGAGCTGTGAAAAGGCACCCTCACAGTTATATGCAGACACTTTCTTTTTTCATCCTTCAAGTGTAACCCTTATTTTTTTTTTCTCACCAGTTTTGTGTAGCGGTTCATAGAAGACAAAACTCTCGACAACTGTGGGGTGCCAACAGTCTCGGAGTAAAATGGCTATAACATACGAATGGATGAATCTACATGCTTGGCAAAAAAGAGTGTGGAATAAATGAGGTCGCCAGTACCGCAACTGTGGCAACCCGTAATACTACAACTCAACAGATTTTGATACTTGTTATTTTTAGGGATATGATCCCAATTCCAAGTGGGTGGTTCAGTCCCTCGGACGCTTCGCAAACACCATGGAAGGCTTCAATGTCCAGTACGAATTTTAGTTCCAACTGTCACCGCGTCAGACTCTTTTTTGCCAAGCTGTATAAGGGTTCCGTTTTTCGCCCTTTGGCAATGGTACACTAAAAATACTTTTCGTGGTGGCGGTATTTACCTTTTCCTGTGGTTGTATGGTGAACTGCAACCTCTGCAGTACGTAGCTTCCTTCCGGGGAGTACTTCAGGCTCAAGTTGTCGAACTTTATCATTCCTTCTGCAGGCCAGTCGGCTGGAGGCTTCTTTTCTTGAGGCTGCAGATGAAAAACAACATTAAACATGATAAGAAGGAGCTTCATTTGTCAGGCATTGTCGAAATTATATTCGTCCGAAATGATTTTCATGACGTGGCTCTCTCGTTTTACTAAACTATTACTGAGTTACCAGCTGTTACTGAGCATTGTTGATGAATTTTCCTTCAGTAAAGTACCAGCAATCTTCAGGACTGGATGATTGCCTAACAAAATAAGGTGTAAATCTGTGACTTCACGTGAGTAGTTCTGTCTTATGATTGGGGTTTTAAAAGACCCCACGTATATATAAAAATGATTCCTTACACTTCTTAATGCAGACTCTTGTGGTATGTTGGTGTACTCCAAAACTCTTTCCACGCTGGTCATTTGGTTCTCCATCTCTGCCGACTGTCGCATCCCCCATTGGAAGATACCAGTTAGGGATATGGACTGGGTGATTGCTAGGCCGACGTTACTGCCGTCCATGTCTGAAATGTAGAGTAAACAGTTAGATGAATCAAGACCTATAGAGCTGCAAAAAGCGGAGACTCTCAGGTAACAAATACTCTTGATGAAAATTTTGGTTAATTTACTGTGGATTGAACTGGTGTCTATTTGGCTCTCATCCCCTGTATTCCCCTGTATACAGAAGATTTATTGTAACACAATATATATTCTCTAATAAAGTGACATGGAGATTGTATCCTATAGATAACTATAGAAACTCTCAGATTGACTTGCACAACAAACCACAAAAGGCGCTAAACGAATTATACTTTTTTTTTGCCAATCCTTACAAGGTGGAATATTTACATACATTTAGCACTAAATTCAATTAATTATTTTTGGTGCGGTCCACTGGCCTTACTCACCTGTCTTCATCAAACAGCTAAAAGTGACGCATATGATGAACAGTAAGCAGATGAGGTCCAGGAAGTAGCCAAACGCCCGGCTGCAAGTGATGAAGAGGTACCACGCAGCGCTGTGCAAGTCCTGGTGAAGGTCGAACTCTTCAGCCAGGAGGAACTCGGAACCGAACGACCGGATTGTCGCCAGACCAAGGATGGTAGCGTTCACGTGACCAAATACTGGGCTGCGAGCTGGTGAGAATATTTTGTGATACTAAGAAACCTTTAGATGTTGATGATGTTAAATTTAGAGAAGTATTGATTTGATCCGAGTATATGTTTCGTAGACAAAGCCAAAAAACCAACGATCGCATTTTATGACAGCAAACCATAGCAGAAACAAGTAGAACAGAGAAGCTTCCGTAATCCGTCAAATAATTATATATTTTTAAACACTGCCAGCCTAGGCCTTGCCTCTTTATCGCACTTTACTGCAAGGCGTCAGGAGTTGAGTAGGAACGTTTGGGCAATAGCAAGTATAACAAGTGCTATTCTCATTTTTAGCCAAGGCTTACTTACTGATCCCTTCCAAACGTTTGACAGCTCCAGTAGTCCTGATGTAGATTACTCGAAAGATGTAGAATATGACCATAGCGGCAGCAATCGGAATTAGAAGAGTAATGTCTGTCATTAATATGACGATGACGACTCCTATCAGGTTCAATATTATCTGAAAGAAATTGAACGGATAGACTTGAATGCCCTCTTCCAAATAGTATGAATACAAAGCATCTTTTCTTCTACTCTAACCCTCGAAAAGTCCACGAAGGTTTTATTATCCAATCATAGCAATGTGATTAACGTTTCTTACCTGAAAGCAATCAATCATAGCTTGCGGTAGCATTTCATCAACAGCACCCATGTCTTTGCTAAATCTATTGAGAATGCGTCCTGATGGGTTGCTATGAAAAAAACTCATTGGAGACCGCGAAATTGACTCAAACATTTGGTCGTGTAATCTAGAATATGAAACGAAATAATAATGAAAATATAAGAAAGTATTAGGCACACAGTTTTTTTTGTTTGATACTGACTTGATGGAAGATTTCATACACAAGGAAAAGAAGAAGAAAGCTCGTATCAAAGCGACTATGATTGTCGCCAATGTTATTATGCCGAAAATGAACACAAATTCACTTCGCCCCAGACCCTGTTCTGCCCATATAAGAACGTCCATTGTTGCATCGCCCGATAATCTATCTTCGGCGTTACTCCTGAAAACAGAAACGAGGGAAGAACAATATCAAACACTGAAGTAAGTGAACCGGATAACGGCCGGCTCTGGGAAGACATATTTTTGCATTCAATTTTTAGACATACCACTCTGTCACTCAAACGGGACGGAAATGATTAAAAAGATTTGAACCTTACCATCGACTGATCCAATAGTCGCAAGCGCTGGCACAGAACTGCGCCAGTAGGAACAGCAAACAAACGATGACCACGAAGAAACAAGGAGCACCTGCCATGAAATAGTCGCGGTACACAGATCCGTGCACTCGACCAATCGTTTGTGTCTCTGCCTCAGGCTTTTGATCCTGGTAACATTATTATGACGATGAATATCCGAATAAGTTAGGAATCGGCACCTGTATCATCGGCGATGTTTAGGGAAAAGCGAGTCGAGCACCTAGAAATGTGGTGTTGTGTTGTGGAATTGTGTGTTGTTTGAGAGAGTTCTCGTGTATCATAAACTGACACGGAACCTACATCTATCGTACTTAATCTTACGTTTCTATAACAATAAAATAGTGAGCGATAGGTGTAGTCGTTTCCTAATACGTCGTTTCCTAATTCAGTAGTAAGTAGGTACTAAAGGGCAGGAGCATAGAATTATGGGTTTCAATATTTATAATTAGACATCTTACTGCAACGCTCAAGTCCATCATCATAGACCAATGTCGTCTGTGCAAGCTTAGGGTGCTTGGTTGGAACAGCACTGACGCGCTCTGGACGCTGGGGATATTATCTTCTTCGTGCACTTCTCGCGCCTTTTCGTTCATCAGCTGAATTATCTTCAGTTCTTTTTCCTACAAATACAACATTTTTGTCGATGTTCACATTGTTTTCCCGAAGTCCTATAATGTAATTGTGACATAAATATTTAGTATTTACGTCTAATTCTTCAAAGGCACCGTTTCCAATTATCTTTCCTTTGTCCAAGATAATAACTTGATCGACTGACTTGATGAACTGTAGTTGGTGGGTCACCAGGACAACTGTCTTACTGATCAAGTATCTGATTACAAAAAGAATCACCATTGAAGTACCTTCAAACATTCTGGCTTTAAAATTAATTCTTATTACAATCTTACGTTTACCTTTTAATACATCTCTCGAAGATATGTTTCGCGACCTGAGTATCCACAGCTGAAAGTGGATCATCTAACAAATAAATGTCAGCCTAAAATAGTAACATATTTGTTGCATTATCGATACCAGCTTTTATTATTTTAATGTCTTAAACATAATTTGTTTTATGCATTGTTACCTCCTTGTAGACTGCTCTAGCCAGATTAATTCTCGCACGTTGTCCTCCACTGAGGGAAACGCCGCGCTCTCCAACAACAGTCTTGTCTCCATGAGGGAAGAGAGATATGTCTCGTTCCAATGCGCACACCTTGCAGACCTCCATATACCGTTGCTTTTGAAATGATTGTCCAAACAGAATATTTTGTCGGACAGACCCTGTTAAAGTAAGACTTTCTGTATTACCCCTTTGTGTACCCAGTCTAGCTGACTAGCATTAAGTCGTATCTTCCTTTTTTTTACAACAAGTGGATCAGATATAGGTCAATGGGTGGCTTTCATCTAAAAATATTAATACTTCGCATTGTCATGAATCATACCTACGAAAAGCCATGGGTCCTGACTGGCGTAACTGACGGTTCCATTGGTGTGCATAGTTCCACTGGTGCACGGTAACTCGTTCAGAACCATGTGCAGTAGCGTAGACTTGCCTGAACCTACTGCTCCGATCACAGTTGCTAAAGAGCCCGCGAAAATCTGGAATTAGGTCTAAGATGTTTGATCGAAGTTTGGGCATTTAGAATTTTAGTTATAGAAAAGTTGTACCATTTTTGCCGGAACTGTAATTTCTGGATAGTTCACCTTCTCATCGATTGACGAAAAAATCAAACTACTCATCGCACATTCTACAAAATAGTAGGTTCACAGACGGGAGAATTAATTTATTAGTAATTTTTAATTATTATCTTACCGACAATTCCAAATCTATAACGTCGTTTTTATTCGAAGATTTCAACCACCTGCTCGACGCATTGTCAAACTTTATTGCTATTTCATCCGTACGAATTTCTGTATCACAACACAAACAAGTTACTGTATTACATATAGCAGCTATGATAAAAAGACAAACACAGAAAAAAAATGTTTTGTAAAGTACCTTTCACTTTCTCTTTCGGATTATCCTTATCCTTTGAAGTGCTGGGCTCAGGCATCGCTGCTGCTGTCATATTCTTCTGAGGTTCTACAAAACACATAAGATGTAAAAGGACCCTTAAAAAAGTCGTAAGGCACTTTTTTTTTTCTAGACCTTACCTGGTGACTTCTAGTTCCGGAGATATTGGGGGTCAAGGTTAGAACTTTTTTTTAATAATATATTTTACTTAAATGCCGTCACGACCCCTTTCGATCCATCAGCACAATGTGATGTGAGTGTGTGTTAAATGCGTTACATTGAGTCCTACCATGAAACGTGACTTTACACCTCAAAAAAAAACTCGTTTCTTAATAGCAATAATTTTTGCGTCGAGTTCATTACTTTGTTAAACAGAAAGCTTGGTTGACTTCGGTTGGGTCTGTTTACACCCTGTAGGGTTGGTAACAGTTTTAGAAATGAGACAGTGGTTTGTCCAATACTTCACAAATCACAATGAATACCTATGATGGTTACTCGTTTCTTCCTAGCCGTTGGTGAAGTAGCTTCTTGCGTTGAGGCAGGCACTCTAGAAGGTAGACTACATTCTTCACTCAGTAAATAATCCCGAATCCTTTGTACAGCTACGTTCATTTCTGCAATCTAAAATAACATGTATATGCAAGCATGCATCGAGAACCAAAGGGATCATCGTATTTTTCTTCTATTAACAAATAGATAGCCAGTGACTAGTGGGTGAGTGATTTAACTACAACTGAATAAAACCCAATGTCAATGTGGCGTCACTTTGGGGAGGCCTATGTCCACCAGTGGACGTCTTTCGGCTGAAATGATGATGATGATGAATAAAACCCTGGACTATATTATTATTATATTTAAAAAAAAAAACAAAAAAAAAACGTTGCCCCACTCTAGGAATTTCTCCTGTATCGTGGGTGCGTTTACAAACATTTAAACTAACATATACAAACAGCCAGACCCGGAACAACTACCTGTAGTCCATACAAATTTTTGTTCCGTGCGGGGATTGAACCCGCGACGTGCAGCGCAGCAGTCGATCGCTCAACCACTGCGCCAACCGTGCCGTCTTATAAACTACTTTCAAGAAGAATGGACTACCACGTTGGTCTAGTGGTACCAAGCGCGACTGTTGAGCACGACCGCCTGGGATAGATTCCCAGGACGGACAAAGTGTTATTGGGCCTTCAGAAATTTCTCAGCAGCAGCCACGGAGTTAGAAATTTTGGCCGGTTGATGGCAATAGGCTCGCCTCCTATTACAAGGGGACTTAAAAATAACTGGCGACATGTGGGTGTACTATAAGGGACCCCTCTGCGTAACTCTATGGGGTTAACAAGCGTGATATGTTTTAAGAAGAAGCCAATCAGCATAATAATATAGCTTACCTGTCCAACGGCCTGAGGAAAATACAAAGTCATAGTTTGCTTCGTAATATTGTAGTAGCAAGTGAGGAAGAAAACGTTCTCGACGGTGATACGATTGACGTAGGTCACGTACAGTAGCACGGTGATGAAGATACCGAAACGCGACGTGAACATGATGAAGGACATTATCACGCCGCGGATGTATGACGTCATCTTTATGTAGAAGATTTCGTCGCTGTCGGTGATAAGGAGAAATGGGTACGTTTACTATTTGTAGTGTTAATTATTGATATTTGTTACATGTTGATAAAGTTATAGATAAGCTTTGATAGCCGAGAATTATGACAGTCGGACTGCCAAGACATAGGTCGCGAGTTCGAACCCAAGGCACCTCTGATTTTTCGGATTCATATGCGTATTGAGTTATTATCACAAGGTTCGGTGAAGGAAAACATCGTGAGGAAACCAGCATGCCTGAGATATATTTCTCGACGGTATGTTAAGCTAAGTCAGAGGGTCATGGGCGGCATCATAAATATAAAAAAGAGGAAAGATTTGATTGTTTGTTTGCATTGATTAGGCTCCGAAACTACTGGTCCGATTTGAAAAATTCTTTCAGTGTTAGATAGCCCATTTATCGAGGAAGGCTATAGGCTATAGGCTATATATCATCACGCTACGGCCAATAGGAGTTGAGCAGCAATGAAAAATGTTGCGAAAACGGGGAAAATTTGACGCAAACGAAGTTGCGCCGGACAGCTAGTACCTAGATATATTAAACAAGATTTTTATATTTCTATGGGCGGCATAAAAACTCTTACACCAGGTTATGCAATAAGCACAGGAAAAGAAGAAGATAAAGTTCCGATTTTGTACTTAACATATCTTTTTTTTATTGTATTCATTGCTGTGCTGTGTGCAGTGGTATCTTTTCGTTTCTTAGGCTACAGCAAGAATCGAACGTCTAGGAACTGAAACTGACTCTCCATCGGTATTGCCACTAGTTGTTTTTGGATTTAAAGTGAGCAATACTGCTTTTGGTCAAGTCTTTTCTACTAACCGTCGAACAGTATCAATAATTTTCCTAAACGGCTTCTCCCAGGTGTACATTTTGATCACTTCCATTCCCATTATAATTTCTTTCATCAGTCTTACTCTCTCGTCTGATTTCTCCGCTGTTCCTCGTCTGTAGTAAGCAGTGTTTACTCCCAAGAATACTGTAACATTTGATGAAACCATCCGAGATTATTATTATTCTACTAATATTATCCGTAGGAAGTAAGTGCAGAAGTTATTTAAATATATAAGTTTTTAAACTGACATGGTCACTATCAATAACACTCGTAACTTCAGTTAATCCGTGATCATGGCGTTTGCAACTGCGCCGATATTGGAAACTCGAATCAAATATATTAATAAACATGATAATATCTCGTTACAAGTGTTATTGAAATCTGTCTGAGCCATATATTTCCTCTTATAAGTTTGATCTATCACTTGAAAATATGTATATATAAATATCTAAAAGTAACTGTAGTGTAGTGTAGAGTGCCTAATAGTTGGTCTAGTGGTCGATTACCAGGACGCGCAATGTGTTAAGGGCCTTCAGAAATTTCTCAATAGTAGCCACAGAGTCTGAATCTGTGCCTGGTTGATGACAAGAGGTTCGCGACTGGCATCCTATTACATGGGACTTAAAAATAACCGGCAAAATGTGGGTGTACTATTAGGTACACCTCTGGCTACCACATCGAGGAATACAGGCATGATGTTATGTAGTAACTGTAGTTTATGTGTCCCGAGTTGCTGATTCGTAGTCGTTTTTTTTTTTGTCATTTTCTTACTCTGAAACGGAATTACTGCTATTATGATCAGCGATCCATAAACGGCTGACATTCCCATTTCCCGGAACAAGTAAATTGTCATGATCTGTAAAAAATTTAGACATTTTCAAAGAGCTAGAAAAGGTTAATAGTAACGTACTTTATTTCGAAAGACTTATTGTATTTTACCGCAGTTTCCAGAGGTCCTATCCAGAGATAGTGCGCGAACAGTGGTCCGGTATCAAACCGGTTGACGTCATTGGCCATTAGATTCAGGACTAGGCCACCGCTGCTCTCAGATGTGGCCTGGATATTAACTTTTAGAGCCTGAAACCATAACATCCGGTATGTGATTAATTTAAATCTACTGATAATACCCACTGATAGAAATCCTTACGTCCGGAATTTTACGACAATTCCGGAATACGGGGGGAATTCTAAACCGCCCGAATTTTCCAAAAATGAGAGAATACCAAACACTCGATACTAAAATAAAACAGTTGTTGATAAAATTAAATTTATAAAATTGTGAGAAGTTGTGATAGTAATGCACAATCAACATTGCCGCATCACGCGACGTCGCGTGACGGTGCCTTACAATTTTGTACCATAAAATAGCGGCCATCTAAGTACGTTCAGCATTTTGGCTTCGCAAAAAACGTGTTAAAAAAATGTGCGGAACTTTCTTCAAATGTCCGGGACGTTCTTCAGATGTCCAGAATTTTTCTCCGGAATAAAATCACTCCTATGATTTTTTTTCTGGAGAAAATTATTATACCCATTACCATTAATCTAATTGAGTTAACACAAATATACCTTTCTGTAAATAAGACTGCAAACGCCAACCCTCATCTTCATGCCCATGTGCATGACTGCCATCATGAAGGGATGCTGCACCATGATGTTGAACGTGCTGCAGAAGATGATGCCGAACGCGAAGAAAACGGCTTCGGCCCAGGACACACTGCCTTCCATGTTGTAGTATGAGAATAGGCGATACAGGTACGTCGAGTTGCTCCTGGAATTTCTAATAGAGTTTGAAAAGAAGTATACACGGCGCACATCTATACTATATTATCTATACTATATAATATTATAAAGCTGAAGAGTTTGTTAGTTTGTTTGTTTGCTTGAACGCGCTAATCTCAAGAACTACAAATCCGATTTGAAAAATTCTTTCATTCTTAGATAGCCCATTTATCGAGGAAGGCTATAGGCTATATATCATCACGCTACGACAATTAGGAGCGGAGCAGCAATTAAAAATGTTGCGAAAATGGGGAAAATGTGAGGCAGACGAAGTTGCACGGGACAGCTAGTCAAGTTATAAATTTCCAGTATAACATGGCTTCGCTTTGTATAGATTTCCCGCACAATGAGACATCCGCATAAACTGGTTTTGGATAGGTACCTTGATGGATCGCCGCGCCTACATTTAGTCGTAAGTAGATCTTATGATAGTGATAGAATAAATACCTAGATGCCTTTGGATTCATATTAAGAGTTGAATGATAAGACAGTTCTAAGTTATGTGTAACACTCGATAAAAATATGACTGATCTTTAACCTTTTGAAAGCCATTGTCACATATACGTGACAAGCAAGCACATGCCCTGTACGCCAACGACACGAATTTTTGACAAAAAATGTGGTGCACTATAACTCGAAACTTAAATGATTACTTTTGTTTGTGTTTATTTATATATTTAAAAAATGTGATCTATAATTATGTCTTAAATATTAAATGTCTTATCAAGAAATAAGTTAATAAAAGTTTTGAAATCCCTTTTATATTTGTAAGTATTTGCGGCGAATTTGTGGCTTGGCGTGGAGGGCACGCGCGTGCGTTTATGCTCTGGCGTACAAAAGGTTACATAAAGACAAAAGTTTGGAGGTTGTGAAATTGCATTTGAGGTCGAGCATCCTGCACAGTCGTTAAATTACAGGCTTCGGAAACTTAAATCTAAGTATTTAGTTCTACATTATAAAATACAAATAATTTATTCGTCCTCCGTGCGTCCATCGTGTTTCTTAGTACTTTCTGTTGTTACACATAATATGTATATGTTGTTATTGTTTAAGTAACTAAGTACTTGGAATTACTTACACATTATAATCGTCTTGAACAGGGCTGTAGTAACGCAGTAACAATCCAAGAAATAATGGTTGCTGCAACCTATTGATTGAAAACGGTAGATAAAGTAACTTGGTAGGTATTTATTTTATTCAGTGTAGAATAAAATGGGCGTAGTGTAGAATATCATAATTATCTCCACCGTATTTTGGGACCTTTAAACCGCTAAACACTGACGAAAAATTTAAAAAATGTGCTTCTGAAGCCGAACAACTTCCTATTAGTGAACGGGGCGATATTTAAGGATGAAGATAGAGGTTGACCTGATTAGAAACTCCATAGCAGCTAGGGTAAGACCATACAGCATAAGTTCCGTCCCGAACACTTTGAAGAGAACTCTCCAAAGACTTGGTATGGATCTCTCTCCGCGCCGCCGAGCATTCTGCACTTCGCGGTCCCATGCTTTTTGTACGGCATCACCTAAAGTAAGGAGGGCGTGTGTTAAACTTACCTAAGTTTTTCTATCTAGGCATGGATACCTAATGATCGAAACCTATGCCTCTTCTTAGGCATCTTCGGCCTCCAAAGCTGTGTCCAAAGTAAGGACCATAATTTTAAAATAATAAAATTCTATTTTGATTGTATAGTCTCACTTCACTTACAGAAATTAGTTTTGTAATGGGTTACTCGAAACGTAAAACTTTAGCTGGCTGGGCTTTGCAGTACTTTCTACCCGTATAAAGTATAGGTACTGACTATTCTGGCCGGGGGAGTTTGGCCAAAATGCGCAAGCACTCCAACTCCCCGGCCCAAGGTATTTGAAGAACAACGCGTGTGGTTTTAGTCACTAGGTGTACTCCTTCGCCCACCCCCCCTATGATGATTGATTGATGGACATCCATGAGGATATACAAACGGTAAAAAGGGAAAACAACTTGTAGGTACCTTTGGGTAAAAGAGACGTAAAGTAATGTTCCAGACTACGGTAACCTAAGCCTACTAAGAAGACCCGACAAATATTTTGACTTGTTACCCAGCACGTTGGAGCGATGCTCAGGCAGGGGTGCATAAAGATCAGCATCTTTAATATCACGATTGTAGCCCATTTTAAATGTTTCTAACGTCCACCTTTAGGAAAACAAATCTCATTTTAACTTAAGCACATCTAGACCGAGCAGACGAGAAATGCCGACATTGATCTAAATAACCGAACACTCGAACAGCATAAAATTGGGGTTTGCGGTTTTGGAAAGCGTGGCACTAAAATCACTGCTACTTTTCGATCACGATTTCCGAAAATCAACGGATCCTATCGTAAGCTACTGCTGGACATAGGCCTCTTCGAATCTGTGCTACAATACCCTGTCCTTTGCCTTCTAAATCCAATCTGAGCCAGCGACCTGTTTAAGGTTGTCGATAAATCTAACTGGGGCACAAGCAAAATGAGTACATCATCATCAACTTCCTGCCCTTGTCCCATTTTATTTGGGGTCGGCGCAACACGTCTCTTTCCTCCATTCTCCTCTGTCATTGGTCATGCTATCATTTACTCCTTTTTCCTTCATATCATTTGTCACACAATCCATCCACCTTTTCTTTGGTCTTCCTCTCCCTCTCCATTCATCCATATTTATATTCAATAACTGTTTAAAGTGTTTAATCGGTTCTCCCTAGTAATGTCGTCTACATACCCGAATGTCAAGATCGAGAATAAGTTAGCTCCATGTCGGGGATTCATCTCCCTTCTCTGTTTTGGTCCAGTATCCATTTTAAGCAGAAATTATAAAATTATAACGTTCTCATACAATTACATAAGCTGAATTACGCAATCTAGATGGTTACGGCAAACCAGTAGTACTTGTAGCAAGTTCATAGATAAAGCTGCCTTAATGCAATAAAAGCAATAATGATTGATAAACAGGTAGTGTTTATATTACTCGTACATAAATATTACGAACGTGTTATTAGGTAATTGGGTTGTATTTATGTAGATAGGTACGTGTCAATTATAGGGGTAGAAATTATAATAAACTTCCTATGATTTAGGAGATACAAAGTCCCTATAATCTGAACTTGGAGCCCAGCCCTTAACCTAATTAATTTGAGGTCGGCGTATCATGTCTTCTTTTGCCATACTTCTTTATTACTCTTCATCTCAGTAGACACCTCCTCTAACCATATCATCCTTCACACAGTCCATCCAATGTTTCTTTGGTCTTACTATACTCAGAAAAGAAAGCCATCCACTATACTCATTTTTTTTTAGCCTATGGGGTATGACCGATCAAAATTGAATCATGTCATCAATCAAGTCATGTTGAATGCCCATGTAACACCCACACCAACTCCTATCAAGAGACTTTACACTCGATGTTGCAGACGATTATGTCTATCTGGAACAAACGGCCCAGTTAGGTAGGTCTAACTTTGAGAAAGAAGTCAATCGTCGAATCCAACTCCGCTGGGCAGCGTTCGGGAAGTTGCGTGATATCTTCTCGTCCAACTTTCCGCAGTGCCTCAAGATGAAAGTCTATGACCAGTGAATGTTGCCAGTGATTACATTAAAGGACCGAAACGTGGTCACAATGGGCCTCATCAGAAGGCTTAAAGTCACCCAAAGGCAATTGGGAGGGCTATGCTCGTGCCTCGGACTTTCCTTGCGTCATCAAATCAGAAATGAGAATATCTTCAAGAGAACCAAGGTTACCGACGTAGCCCGAAGAATTGCCAAACTTAAGTGGCAGTAGGCAGGGCACATTGCTCGCAGAACGGAGGGCCTATGGGGCTGATAAGTTCTGCCAGCGACGGCGAACCTGAATTTGCTACGTTGGAAGGCCTCTCACTAGGTGGACCGATGACCTGGTGAAGGTTGCGGGAATCCAGGATGCAAGTCGCATGGGACCGGTCAATGTAGCCACACTTCGGGGAGACCTATGTCCAGTAGTGGACGTCTTATTATTAAAATCAAAATATTCTGTTTTACATAGGTCTACATGGGCACTTATAAAACGTCGGCAGAAGGTGCACGGTTCGGGTTGGTCGTTTTCTGTGGAGAAGAACCGGCAAGAAGCTCCATGGTTACTCTTTTGATTATCATTTGGTTTGACAATATTTGAATGTTACAGCGTTAGTTCTTAAGTATGGGAGGCCAGCGTAGGCCCGACAATAAGTCGTTGCTTACTACAAACCGTAGAACAAGATAAAGCAAAAAAAACGCATCTCAGAATTTACAAGGCTACAATGTCCAAACATTCACAAACAATCGGTAAATAAAAAATAATCTATACAAAAATCAAATATAAGAAGACTAATAGATATTCTGAACAGTGAATGAACGGTGCAATGATTTGAAAACTATTGTAAAACATCTGAATAAAAAGGAAAAAATAAAATTGGGAATAGTTAGAGATTTTATGTTTTTTTTTGTCTTTTTCTAGTCTGTTTTTAATTTTAAGTTTATGAGCTACCAGGGAAGCTGCATGAGCAGAAGGAACTAGAGCCAAACTTCTTTATCTTCAACGTAGTAACGTAGTCCTTAATTTTGTAATATGCCTTTATATAAGGATAGGTACCTTTGTTGTAATTTTTAAACATTACTTCGGTCAGTTCTGTAACTGACTGGCAACTTATTATAAAAGCGTGTACTGTTTATAAGAAATGACTTTAATTGGTATTAGTTTTAGTGATACAAATGATTTTAATTTCGAAATCTAAATTAATTACTAAACACAAAACAATTAAAACTAGATAATTTTTATTATTTATTTATTTATTAACTCGTCATCACTATCATTACAGGAATGTCCTAATTCAATAGTGTGGCCATAAATACAATTTCATTATTCACCGTAACATATTCTGTGCATCGTGATTTTTGTGAACTCATTCAGAGAACAAGTAAAAAGATCTATGCTGTCTGCTACGTCATTAAGTACACTACACTACACAATTAAAACTAAAATAACAACAAATTATAAAAGGGCGTCAAAAACTCCTCCTCAACGCTGTCAGCTGGTAACGTGCCCAAGAGACTGGCGGCCACTTTGAATGGCAATACTTAGCCTCTGGCCAAGGTAAAACCCAGCCCTTGGGTCACGGGAAGCGTCAACTAGGCGTTTAGAAATTTCCTTAAAAAGGCTATGAGTGCTCGGACCCCATTGCACGGCCCCAGAGTTTCAACCCCAAACGGCTTGAAGATATAGTTACCACAAACATACTATATTTACGCCGCTTGAGGTTCTCCGCAGCCGCAGCGGCAGCGTCAGCACAGCACGATGAGCTTGGAAGATGTGATGGCGCAAGAGTATCGCCGCATGTTGCGTCCCACACTAAAGGCCTACTCATCTTCCAAGGACACAACGACATGCCGTCCGGTCTTTTGCCATCGTCGCGTGCCAAGCCATTGGGTTCTAAGATAGCTGGAACGCCGACGGTAACAAGAGCTCGACGGATGATGTCATTTATATTCGCGTGCCGCGCAAAATGGCCCGCACTTCGGTTGCATGACAGGCCGTGGTGTCCGAGGCTGTTGCCAGCTTCACCGCAGTGACAGCGATGAGGAGTGCAGCAGGAGGCACCAAGACGTAAAGAAGCAGCGAGGCGGAAGGTCGTGTCGTCGAACAAACTGCCTATGCTCGGCGACGGCAGTGCGTGAAGCCAAAGACCCGACTCCCACTCACCCACAGCCAGCAGTCGCGCACGCTCAGCAGTAGTAGCAGACGTGTTGAGTAAATGGTCCTGAACTATTCTGCAGAGCGGCTCGTCCCACCGTCTCTGGGAAAATGGATTGTCGGGTTTTTCAGTTTGTCAGATTTTTTTATTTTTTATTCCGGCAAGCGAGTTTCCAAGCATCTATAGCCTCGGAGAAACACGGCACATCAAAATCAATCTGTGTGGAAGCCAGGATATTCCTGATTATTTTTTCAGTGCCGCGTAGCGAGGATATGAAAGCAGGTAAACTAATACTAGAAATTATGCAGAAAATAGAAATGACTTGCTAATTTTTGTTAATCTAAATTTGGGTATTACAATTTCGTGTTCACTGCGTGTGTTTATATTATAGAAGTCGCTTCTAATTTTGAAAAGCCCACGGTTTTTGCGAACATATTAAATACATTCTAAGATATAAAGTGAAGGCAAAGTCAGTATATCAAAATCAAAATCAAAATATTTTATTTTACATAGGCCTACATGGGCACTTATAAAACGTCAACAGAAGAGGCACGGTTCGGGTTGGTCGTTTCCTATGGAGAAGAACCGGCAAGAAACTCCATGGTTACTCTTTTGGTTCTACAATATTTGGATGTTACAGCGCTAGTACTTAAGTATGAGAGGACAGCGTAGGCCCGACAATAAGTCATCGCTTACTACAAAAGGTAGAAAAAGAAGAAACTGAAAAAAAAAAAAAATTACGAAGCCTACAATGTCCACACAAATAAAACTAAAATAAAACAATTTTAAAAGAGTAACCATGGAGTTTCTTGCCGGTTCTTCTCCATAGGAAACGACCAACCCGAACCGTGCATCTTTTGTCGACGTTTTATAAGTCGACGTTTACAGTTTCAACAATTTCTTTAAAATACCATAGAGTTGGGCAAAATATTAACTATTTTTTCAATGATGAAAATGAAAAATAATGGCTGAATAGCTGGCTGGCCACAGAAAAAAAAAAACAAAATAGGCTGGAAAGCGGCAATCCGAAATAACGTTTACAAATTTTTTCTTTAGATACTTCATGTTTTCATGTGTTATTTTTACTTTCTTTGTTTTCGTAATGAAAAGCAAAGTGTTTACCTCGGGTTAAAGACATATTTAGTCCCTCGAACTATTGGCGCCCGAACGAAGTCTCGGGACTGAATAAGTTACTTTCACCCCTGGGGTAACAATGTACTATTACACAACACGCTATCACCGCCAAAACCTTTATACATCGTTTACCCAGCTTTTTTGAGATATAAGCTTTGGTTATAGGGCAAAATTGCTAGTTGGGGAAGTCACGATCCTAATTTTGATAAAAGCTAAAACTGAATCATTGATTTTTTGAATAATCAATATTCCAAGCCAGAAATCAAACCCGTTAACTTTGAAAAAAAAGCACCCTGTATTATTACTCCATTCGATAGCGTCGCTGCTAAGGATCAAATTCTAAGAAGTAATGACATACGGTTAACAATAGGAAAGAGTTAATTTATGATAAAATACATAACAGTATGCAAATTGTTAGTAGGAGCAACACAACTTTGACATCAGATATTTCAGCTCCGATATAATTTTCGGCAAAATTCTTATAAGAGTCATTATTATCATATATTTCACTATACGTTAGCAACAATTATGTTTGTGGCCGCTGTGAAAAAAAATCATGCCACTAGTCCATACAAACTTACCCAATGCCCTTTAAAGACATCGATACCTTCGATCGATTCATCGATATCATCGATCTTTCAATAATAATGTTCTTAGCAACCTTAATAATGCTAGTTTTGATTCAAAAGACCCCAATATAAACTACGGTATATTATTTTCCACAGTTTGCCATGAATTCAATAAAACGTGTCCTATAAAAAAAGTTAAACTCAATTCAAAATCTAAATTTAGCGAATGGGAAAGCAGAGATATTTTATATTCAGATCAAGTCTTTCACACTTATGTTAGAAACTATTCGAAAATATTCAAAAGTGTCTGCGCTCAAGCAAAATCTCAAATAATAAGTAATAAAATTGGTAATTCTAATAATAAAATAAAAACGGTGTGGCAGGTAATTAACAGAGAAACCGGTAAGACTCAACAACAAGATAAGAGTGAATTGTCTTTAAACATAGATAACAAAACAATTTCTGACAATTTAGAAGTCTAATACTACAGGCTTGCGCCAGTTCTCGTTAGCCAAGAAGAGCGGGGTAAGGCCCTTGTCCACTGAGACCACATCTCGATGCAAGATGACGTCGGCTTCTAGGAAGTATTCCCTGAGACTGCATACCTCACGGTTGTGCAGGGTCTTAGCATTTAAGAAGCCACGACCCCCACACTTCCGCGGGATATACAGTCTCATCACCGATGACCGTGGGTGATGCATCCGATTTGTGGTCAGCAGTACGCGGACCTTCCTATCCAGGGCATCAAGTTCTGTCTGAGTCCATTTGAGTATGCCGAAAGAATACATCAAAACCGGCATGACCCAACCGTTGAAGGCACGCACAGAAGACCGCTGACAGAAGACTGCTTAGCACTTTATACAGGCGGCCAAAGAAACGCTCCCTCAACGATTGTTTCATGACAGCAGTATTGATACCTAATGCTTCCGACATACCCAAATACTTGTAGGTTTCTGTTGAGGAGAGGGATCTAAGGTGTACGGAATCCGAGAGTTGAGTTCCCACGGATTCCGTAATCTCCCCTCGCTTCACATACATGACTGCACATTTGTCCACACCAAATTCCATCCTGATGGTGCTACTGAAAGTTTCAGTTACCTTCAGTAGCTTCATCAGTTGCAAATTGTTGGGGGCAAAGATTTTCAGATCATCCATGTAAAGAAGGTGAGATATGACCTGACCACCTCTCCTCAACCGATAGCCTAGACCTGAACCTTCCAGCAGTGTGCTAAGAGAATTCAAGGCTAGACAAAACCACAATGGACTCAGACTATCACCTTGAAATATACCACGCTCAATCCTTATTGGTTCGCTGTTCCCCTGCATTTGTCGACATCCTGGATAGCGAAGGACCGTCCTCCATTGCCCCATACACGACTCAAGAGAGGCGCGTAGAGTTGCATCTATCTTGTACAACTCCAGCACCCTCATGAGCCATGTATGCGGAACTGAGTCGTAGGCCTTCTTATAATCTATCCAACGTGTAGACAGATGCCTTCGGGAGCGGCGAACCTGTTGGCTAATGGCCATATCAATGAGGAGCAGCTCCTAGTACCACGGGACCCGTTCCTACATCCATTCTGAGAGGGAGACATGATGGAATTACTCTCAATATGGTGGTTAATTTCAGCTCTCAAAAAGGATGTAAGAACTTTACAGACCGTTGGTAGGCAAGTGATAGGTCTATAATTTTTGGGCTCCGCAGTACTACCTGATTTATGGAGCAGGTGGGTAATGGTTGTCGTCAGGAACTGGGGCAGTGACCCTGACTCTAAGGCTGATTGAAACTGGGACGCCAAGCGAGCGTGCGATCTTTGGAACCATTTGATCCAGAAGTTGTGCAGTCCATCCGGCCCTGGAGGTTTCCAGTTTCGTAACGGACGGACTGCACGAGCTGTCTTGGGGGCTATTGATAATTGCCCCCATTTCTGGTATTGGATCACACGCTTTTTCAACCTCCCGGGTCCAACCGCCCTCAGTGTGACTGACAGGCACCGACCAGATGCTGCGCCAGAACGAACACATGGCGTCATCATCCGGCAGACGCGTGTCAGTCACCCCTTGGTCTGGTCGTTCCCAAGCCCAATATACCCACCTTTCATTGCTTCGGAATGTGCGATTCTGAGTGTATCGCTCCACTCGCCGCTTGTACCTACGAATACGGCTTGCCCATGCACAGATCTTCTGCTTCAGGAAGTCGATACGCTCTGTGACGCAGTCCAAATAATCACGTGAACTAGTGTCAGTTCCCGAGAACGCCCCCCTCACAAAGCACATCACTCTAGGGCGAGTATTGCCCTCCCTGAAGCAGATTAACTTCCCGATGAGTACTCTAGCCTCACCGATACGCCGCTCAATCCTGCACTGCCAAGCTGGAACAGCTAATTTTGGTCGTGTGGCTCTGTCACTGTCAGGAAACTTGACGTGAGCTACACGACATGCCGCTACTGCTGCGCAGTACAATATTGAGTGGGTATCAGCAATCGGTCTTCGCTGTTGTCAAAGCAGTTTGACAGCAGCGAATCTAGAGTACACACCAGCGCCTTGTTTTTCTTGTGCATAGGCAAACGAGGTAAACATGGTCTAAGTTCAGGCGGTGTGGAGCGGTACTCCCGGAACGCACTCTCCAATGCTCTCCTCAATTGTTTGTTGCACTGGCTACTCACGGTTATAACTTCGTCATCATCCTCTTCACCACCGCGATCGGATCGCGGCGAAGCCGCGGATACATTTGGCAGCTGCACCGCGATCATTGGCGAAGCAGGCGCTGGGTTACTCCGTGAGTCGAGGCGTAGTCGATCAAGTAGATTGTCATCCAACATATGGTTATGTTGGATGACCCGCACCTGATCCGACAGTCGCTGCGCCGACACGCTGATAGCTGGCTCAAGCACTTGAAACAGAGAGAACATCCGACCACGGTACGCAGTCATGTTACTTCCCCCCTCAGTAGCTCCATAATATGCGCGCATGACGTTTTCATTAATGGACTCGGTCCATCGCATGCGCGACACATTTCCACCGGCAGCGGGGACCCTGTTCGGGGCCTGTTGGTCTCTAGGTCCCAGGCCCGCTGGTGGCCGTCCTCTTCCTCGTCGTGGTGGTGATGGCGTCGACGGCGGGTAGAAAAACTCGTTGCTGGAACTCGACGCAACTGCAGCAACCGGCGACTCAGCGCCCACAGATGTGGCGCGTCCCGGCGGCTGCGAGGCGGAGCTCAGCGACGAGCCCGGAGATGGTGGGTGTGCTTCATTTAAAAATTATTATTATTATAGCTAGCCTGTATTGTCCCACTGCTGGGCAAAGGCCTCCCTCCATTCTTTCCAACGGTCACGTTTCTGTGCTGCTTCTTTCCAATTATCAAAATAAATAAAATAAAAATGCAATTTTTAATTATATAATTCCCAAAAAATCTTATTTTTGCCTTGTTGAGGCCACAGACCTCAACATAGCCGGGCGTCGGCGGCAGAGAGGTGCGGGGACAGCAGCTCGTTGCACGGCTCACACACAGCCAAGAGCGGGCCCCGCGCCAACCACTCCAACCAGTCAGCTGTGTTCCGCCTTTACGCACGGCTGCGCTCGCGCATTTTAAACTTATTCCATATTCCATATTTTCGTAATTTCTTTTTATAATTTTGTTATTTCATATTTTATCTTATCCTATTACATGTTATTAGTCCGGGGAATTTACGCCGAATATTAGGCTAACTTTGCATTAATTAAAAACAGCGATTTTTTTCATTGAATGTGTAGGGTATGGACAGGAGAGTATATTAAGCTGTATCCCGCGAAAAGTTCACCTCCGCGTATATGTTTTTTTTAAGAAAACGTCTAATATGTATATAACTTGGTGGAAAAAAATATAAACAGGTATGTTCATTTGGAGTATTTGTAGAACAGATTGAGTACTACAAGTAGGTCAGAAAATTAAACATTTTCGTCCACGGAACATTCGTTTTTTAAAAAAAATCTTATAATTTGACTTCGTACTTAAGGCAAAAATATTAACAGGACAAAAATAGTGCTAAAATGATTTATATCACCATGTCTAACTATTATTAAGAAAATTAAACAAATTCTGCTCCGGACTTCACAGAAAATCAAGAAAATCAAAAAATCTTAAA
This sequence comes from Cerastis rubricosa, assembly GCA_949152445.1. Taxonomy (NCBI): domain Eukaryota; kingdom Metazoa; phylum Arthropoda; class Insecta; order Lepidoptera; family Noctuidae; genus Cerastis; species Cerastis rubricosa. The sequence continues at coordinate 9,490,746 of OX424526.1, read as the reverse complement.
TACTACTTACGGAAAAAATGTAACAGGATTCAATTTCATTTAATAATGAGAAATATATAAATCCAAACCTTAATCCCCCAAAACTAAACAAATTAGAGCGTTAATTAATATTGTCAAAGTAAAAATTAAATTACGATGCACGGTGTCAGCGGTAAGCAGCGTGCGGCGTACGGCGTGTGCTAGTGTACGTAAACAAGATAAGCGCTGCGTTCATTGTGTGCGTATGACTGTGTTGTTGTTTGAGTTGGTGTTTTATTGAGTTACGCGATTGTACACCTTATTTCTATTTCGGAAAGATCAAATTCCTATGAAAGTGCTGCGCCAAATACAAGAATAAAGCTTGCAGACGTATTTTTCGTAAACATTAATTTTTTTTTTTCACGATTTGCTTAAAGTGTTTAATTTTCGTGTAAATAGGTTAGAAATAGCCTTTAGATGAAAATTAAACTAAATTAAACCCTGTTACCTTTTTGCCTCAACCGCTAATAATAACTTCCGGTAGTACAATTTGTTTAATTTTGTTTATTGGCGTTGTAATATATTAGGTCTTTATGAAATAGCCCTTTTGTTTGAAAAAAGTTAAAGTATTTTTTTTTCGAACTTATTTATTTCTTTTATTCAAAGTAATCACCCCTGCAATCAATGCATCTTTGCCAACGCCGGTGGCAGTTTATGGATGCCCTTCTTGAAAAAATCAGCTGGACGGGAGACAACAAACTCTTCAAAGGCGTTTTGTACTGCCTCTCGGGAATTGAATTTTTTTCCCGCTAAAAAGTTGTCCAAATTTTGGAAAAAGTAATAGTCGGAAGGCGCAAGATCTGGTGAGTATGGCGGATGAGGGAGAGCTTCCAAACCCAACTCATGCAGCTTAGAGACGGTCTGTTGTGCAGTATGGGGCCGCGCGTTGTCGTGAAGTAGCAGTGGAGACGACCGATTGACCAAAGCTGGTTGCGGACGTGCGAGTTTCGCCATCATTGTGGTCAGTTCTTCAATGTACACATCTGCAGTAATGCTCTCGCCGTTTTGTAAAAAGCTATGATGAATCACACCAGCACTAGACCACCAAACTGTGACCATCACCTTTCTAGGGGTCATTTTTCGTTTTGCACATTGCTTTGGTACCGAACCAGGATCTAACCAACTTGCTGAGCGCTTTCGATTGTCAAAAAGAATCCATTTTTCGTCGCACGAAACAATTCGGTTCAAAATTCCTTCATTTCTGTGCCTGTTAAGCAGCGCAAGGCAAGTCTCGACGCGTACGTTGCGCTGGCGATCGTTAAGTTCGTGGGGCACCCATCTATCAAGCTTTTTTATCTTGCCAATCTGTCGCAAATGGACCAATATTGTTTTAATGCTAACATCAAAAGCTGCTGCCAGCTCAGCTGTAGATTGAGTTTCATCAGCTTCAACAATCACCTTTAATTCATCATTGTTGACCAAAGTTTCCGGACGACCACGAGGTTCATTTTTCAAGTCAAAATTCCCAGAACGGAACCGAGCAAACCAATAACGGGTTGTGCGTTCGTTTGTACAGTTCTCTCCGTAAACGTCGTTGATGTTACGGGTCGTTTGTGCCGCGTTGGTGCCACGACGGAACTCCATAATTACACGAAATTTCAAAGTATCCATTATGAGGAAAAATGTTGAAATGTAATGAAAATACAACGCTAATCAATAAACAAAAGACTGATTTTGTAAATAGAATGTCATATTTTTAAAACAAAATTAATTTGAATTTAGAACTCATAGCCAATCAAAACTTTTTTTTGTTTGAAAAAGTCTGTACTGCAATACGGCAATTTCATAGGTAAAGACCTATTATTAATTTAAGTTATTTTATGTAAAAAAACCGCTGTTAATATTTTTGCCTTAAGTACAATCCAAAAATGTCGTAAATGTTTTTTTACCGTAATTTCCGTGGACGAAAATGTTTAATTCTGTAAAAATATATTACTGTCACCAATTCTTTACCTAAAGTAACTAAATTTGTCCTGTTAACTTTTTTTCCCATGTTTTTATTCACAAAAACGCGTTTTCGTCTTTTTCACCTTGATCCGGTCTCGGAAAATGTTTTTTTTTTTTTATTATTTGAAGAGCTAAGGTCAAATACACGATTCAAGAAAAAAATCGCTGTTTATATTTAATGCAGGGTTCAAATCTAAAAGTCCACTCGCATTCATTTATTTCACCAAGACCTATCGTCGCGACCATGCCTTTATATTTTTTGCCATAGCAAATCATTTGACATAACGTTTATTGTCTAAAGATTGTTTGCTGTAATAAATCAATGCCATAATGACATTATCTTTGGTAATATTCTGCCAAGTAAAAATTTGACCAAATCTAAAAGTGCGTACTTAATAAATCATTCCAAATATTGCATCGGTATAAAAAAGGTTGCTTAAAATTGTTTGGGAAGTGAAATTTTGTCAAAATCTTTTCGGCAAAACGGCAGGCTCCTTTAATTTACAGATCAGTGTGTTGTGGTCGACGCAGTCGAACGCTTGTGAGAGATCACAGAAAATTCCAATAGCGTCTTGGGACTTCTCCCAGGATTCCAGAATGTGACTGATGAGTTTACTCCCGCATCCGTTGTCGACCTACCCTTCGTGAAACCAAACTGCTGACTATGCGGTATCCTAATAGAGTTGAAGTGAGACAACATCTGGTCCAGCATGATTATTACTTACATTGTTTTTACTCAGTGCTGGAAGCACAGATATCGGTCTATAATTAGAGGGATCACTATTACAACCCGATTTGAAAATTGGTACCACTTTACTATGTTTCATCAAGTTAGAAAACTTGCAGCTGTCCAAACATTGACTGAATATGCCTGTTAAGACAGGAGCAATTGAGTCAATAAAGTTTCCAAGAACCTTGCCGTAAATCTCCCAAAAGTGTTCAGTATTTTTTTATATTGAGACTTTTGAATCCGTTTTTAGGGTTCCGTAGTCAACAAGGAACCGTTATAGTTTCGCCATGTCCGTCTGTCTGTCTGTCCGCGGTTTAGCTAAAAAACTATTGGTACTACAAAGTTGTAATTTGGCATGAGTATACACGTTAATGACGCCGAAAAAGTGTTAAAATAAAATTTTGAAAAAAAAAGAACACACTATTATTTAGGGTAGGTACTAGGTACTTACCTCCCCATGTAAAGTAGGGATGATAATTTTTCCCATAGTGTGGAATATCGTTGGATAGGTCTTTCAAAATATTAGGGGTTTGGGAAGACCATTTTTTGATTAAATTAACCGTTCGTGACTTATCAAGCTTTAAAGTTCCAATTTTCGTTAGAGTCAAGTGTCCTCCCCCTCTCTACCAACTAAACGGTTGTAGTTCTATATATAACGAAGTTTAAAGGAAAACTATCACACTTAGGTGGGCTTTAAAAGTTTACGAGTAATAGTCGACCAATTGTATTTGACTCGAAAATTTCGAACAACTCCATAGAAATGTCGATAGATGGCGCTAAGCGTCAGTTGTATCGCGCTAATGTTTCATCCCTAAATAAGTTTTATAAAAAAAGCAGTTGTTGTTTTTGTTTGTATAGGAAGCCAAATCAGGTAGGTAGTCATGTTTGGCTTTTAGTTAGAGCATGGTACGAAACTATCAGTCAGCGAATACAACCCGTACTTGGCTGTTAATATATATATATATAATATAAAAACTACGGAACCCTACACTACGCGTGGCCCGACACTTTTGTTTTTAAGTGTGATAATACATACTGGTTTAAATTTAAAGTTTGGTATGATCTTTTGTAAAGTTATCTTTAAGGGGACCTTCAGCTACACTGTGGAGCTCTGCCCCGCTTGGGCTGAGCACCGCCGTGTCCTCGTAGCGGCGATTGGCGGCGGCGACCTCTCGCGTCCGGCCCTGGTTCAATCCATGGTCCGGAGCGAGAGGGAATGGGAAGCCGTCGCCTCCTTCTGCGAAGCAGTCATGCTAGAGAAGGAGGTGGTGGAACGTGAGAGGGAGAGAACCTCACGTCCCAGCCGCCGCAGGAGACGCCCCGGGCGTCGGGGGGCAACCAGTGGCCCCCGGCCACCGTAGGTGTGGGCCTGTGGACGGTGAGTAATGGGCTAGCTCACCGTCCGTCCGTCTTATGACGACAGGCCGTGCCGACGGCGCGTTTGTGTTCCACGCGCGCCTCATGGAGATGTCAGCAAATCGGAAGGGGTCTGAGAGGGCCGATGCCTGCCAGGACTGCGGGTTGTTCGAAAGAGATACCGTGGCCCTGGAACACAAAGGGCTAAGAAGGAACATGGAGGGGTTTTAGTCAGTCAAGTCTGACACTTCCTTCCGCTCCGCCCAGAGCGGAAGAAGTCATTTGATGATTTCCCTACCTAAAAAAAAAAAAAAAAATGGGACCTTCAGCTAATTCAGCTGAAGATGGGAGAGATTTCGTAATCTCTAACGGAATGTTGGTAAAGAAATTGTCTAGTGTCTCAGCGACTTCTAACTTATCAGAAATGGTTTTGTTATCTACTTTTAAAGTCAATTCACTCTTATCTCGTTGTTGAGTCTTTCCAGTTTCTCTGTTAATTACCTGCCACAGTTTTTTTATTTTTTTTTATTTTACAACCCATTATTTACATTTTTAAATATTTTTACAGAATTATATTAAAAACATATAAAAAAATAAAAAATAGTAGCCCCCCGGCATCGGGAACAGGGTCCGGGCTACCGGTGGTCAGGGCTCTTGAGAGAGGAACCACCTAAGAATACGTGCCGTGTCCAGAAGTACTGCTTTCTGAATCAATCTCTTGATCCAACTGCCAAGCGAAACACTTCTCAGATGTTGGTCGAAGCTTTTGGCTATTAAGCCATTGGCCGACAAGACTATCGACACAATGACTGCTGCGTACTCACGTCCCACATGTTGACAACCTCGCGAGCCAGATCTAGATACTTGAATTGCTTATCTTTCTCTGCTTTCACGAGGTTATCGTCATGCTGGACCGTTATATCAACAATTATTGCGCGACGCCTCAATCAATCTATCAACACAATGTCAGGCTTATTGGCAACAATAGTCCTGTCAGTGACGATCCCAATACAACGTGATATTACCATTATCGTGAACTGGATCGGGCACATACTTATAGTATGGCACTTCTGATTCCACAAGGTTGTATTTCAAAGCTAGTTGCTGGTGGATAATTCTAGCAACAAGGTTGTGTCTATGCAAGTACTCTCCGGTACCCAAACGAGAACACCCAGAAATAATGTGTCGGGTCGATTCTCCTGGACGGTGGCATGCCCGACAAATGTCAACCGTGCCATCCTTTACAATGTGTTTCCGGTAGTTATTCAAAAGATACAAGTTGACCAGTATGGACTGACCTAACGCTACTAATTAAAAACGACTCATTTTACTATGCAATTAGTAAATACATTATCTATGCATGAAGCGGAGGTTGCTGTTATTCTAGTTGGTTCATATATTTTTTTAAATTGAAAGATTTAAACAATGAGACTTAAATTTTTCTGGTAAATTGACTTACAGATCAATATTTAAGTCAAAATAATTAAATTATCTGTGAAAAGTTTGATTATAATATCTTCCAATTTTTTTTTTCCATTTCTTTCCACTTCCAGCACATGCTACCTCACATAAGCGATCAACAGGGTAACCAGTGATATCCTTCCTTTTCTTATATCTGAGACAGCTAATAAGGCTTGCTTTTGGTTGAAATGATGATTAGAATTGAAAATAAAACACAATGAATTGTACTTAATATACGTGACTAAAAGCTTAGTTTTTAATTCTAATTAATTTAGCATTGATATGAATAACGAAATTATAATCAGGTACATGAGGTTTTACCTTCGCGGTACGTATTTATGTTGCAACCAAATCTACATATAAAAGCCTAGTTCTACTGACACACAATTAAGTGTGAACAATGCTCTACGTTCGAATTACTTGTCTCCTTGTAAGCATTTGTCTGTGTGGGGTAAGTTTTCTTGTACTTACTTAATATTTAAGTATTTTTAAAAATATAAGTAGTAGATTCCTTTTCAAGAAGAGTTTTCTTTACTTCACAATAAGTAAACCTTTATTTTTTTGGTATCGCAGGCACAGCAATGGGTGTACCCTACAAGAACGGTGTACCCAACTCGATGTCGGTATGAGTCCTGTAGCTCGGCGATGGAAGACCTCAACGTGTTACTGCAACTCGCTAAAGCCCTCGACGACGACGACAAGGGATGCTGCAGTCCCCAACAGCAGCCGAATAACGGGCTCAGCGATGAAATTATCATGAAACTGGTTAACGCACTCATATACACAGCCACGCAGAACTGTGGTCCAAAGCGGGACGATGGTTGCCAGGGAAGTGGAGGAGGTCAAGGAACAGGAGGTGGGGGAATAGGTGGAGGAAAAGGTGGGGAAATAGGCGGAGGAGTAGGTGGGGGAATTGGCGGTGGACTCGGTGGTGGAATTGGCGGTGGACTCGGTGGTGGAATTGGCGGTGGACTTGGTGGTGAAATTGGCGGTGGACTCGGTGGTGGAATTGGCGGTGGAATTGACGGTGGAATCGGCGGCGGACTAGGCGGTGGACTAGGCGGAGGATTAGGCGGTGGACTAGGTGGTGGACTAGGCGGTGGACTAGGCGGTGGACTAGGCGGTGGACTAGGCGGTGGACTAGGCGGTGGACTAGGCGGAGGATTAGGCGGTGGACTAGGTGGTGGACTAGGCGGTGGACTCGGTGGTGGAATTGGCGGTGGAATTGACGGTGGAATCGGCGGCGGACTAGGCGGTGGACTAGGCGGAGGATTAGGCGGTGGACTAGGTGGTGGACTAGGTGGTGGACTAGGCGGTGGACTAGGCGGTGGACTAGGCGGTGGACTAGACGGTGGACAAGGCGGTGGACTAGGCGGTGGACTAGGCGGAGGATTAGGCGGTGGACTAGGTGGTGGCCTAGGCGGTGGACTAGGCGGTGGACTAGGAGGTGGTCTAGGCGGAGGAATAGGCGGTGGACTAGGTGGTGGACTAGGCGGTGGACTAGGCGGAGGATTAGGCGGTGGACTAGGTGGTGGACTAGGCGGTGGACTAGGCGGTGGACTAGGCGGTGGACTAGGCGGTGGACTAGGTGGTGGACTAGGCGGTGGACTTGGTGGTGGACTAGGCGGTGGACTTGGTGGTGCAGCTGGGGGTGGAATAGGAGGGGGTGATAGCCTAGGAGGCAGTTATGGACTAGAAGATGGTGGTGGCAAAGGAGGGAGTTATGTACTAGAAGATGGTGGTGGCAAAGGAGGGAGTTATGTACTAGAAGATGGTGGTGGCAAAGGAGGGAGTTATGTACTAGAAGATGGTGGTGGCAAAGGAGGGAGTTATGTACTAGAAGATGGTGGTGGCAAAGGAGGGAGTTATGTACTAGAAGATGGTGGTGGCAAAGTACTACTCGGTGGTCTAGGTGGAGCTGGTGCACTAGCAGGTGGACTAGGAGGGGGGTTGGGAGGGGGGCTTGGTGCAGGTGGAGCTGGTGCACTAGCAGGTGGACTAGGAGGGGGGCTTGGTGCAGGCGGAGCTGGTGCACTAGCAGGCGGACTAGGAGGGGGGCTTGGTGCTGGCGGAGCTGGTGCACTAGCAGGCGGACTAGGAGGGGGGCTTGGTGCAGGCGGAGCTGGTGCACTAGCAGGTGGACTAGGAGGGGGGCTTGGTGCTGGCGGAGCTGGTGCACTAGCAGGCGGACTAGGAGGGGGGCTTGGTGCAGGCGGAGCTGGTGCTCTAGCAGGTGGATTAGGAGGGGGGCTAGGAGGGGTGCTTGGGGCAGGCGATTACTTAGGAGGTGATTAAGGAGTTATAATTATAAGTTTCCACAAAGTAAAATATTTGATGTCATTAAATGTTTAGAATTTTGCTTTTGTAGCAATTTTTTATTAAATTAAGTTTTACCAACAAAAAAAATATTTGACAGTTCAGACGAGATTATAGGAACATAGCATTTTTGTATCTTATTCTGTACGAATAATTAAAAATATTTAAATAAATCTTTTATTATAATAAAACAACCACTTAATCTTATTTACTTTTTTTTGTAAATGATGGATGGAGTTTTATCCAAAAGGCCAGCGAAATAATGTCCTTATGAAATAAACAAAATACATAAAATTAAGTTTTATTTTATTCATAACCCTTATTGTTTTCTTTCGCTTTATTTTGTTCGTAGCTCGTTTAGCTTCGTTTTTCGTTCGTAGATTGTTTATTGTTGTCTATACTATGTACGTATTTCATTAAATACTTCAGTATAATTGTAAAACTGTGCAGTGATGTTTGCGTAGAGAAACTGGTGACGTCCTGTATGATGCCTCTCTACATTGTAGTGTTCTCATCTGCCTGAGATACAATAAGCGTACATTATATGAAATCGTACAGGTTGCTTTTACGGGTAGTTTGAAACCTCTCCAATCTCTAAAAGCCCTTAGATTTGATACCTCATTGGATCATGAATTTTTGGATCATGAAGGTTTTACTCTAAGTAAGGAATGATAGTACGACATACTACTTTTACTTAATTATTTTTCGAATAATCTTGTTTCGGATCAAATTACAATTTATACTACTAGACTAATAAAACTAAAATAGTCGACTGAAAAGAGTCGATGAGTAAAATCTCGACTCTAACATTCGATTAGAATGTTGCTACCTGTTGCATTTGCTGTGCTGCCCCTCACTAGTCGAGTAATCTTGGTTTGCTGCTGTCATCAAATACGTTGAATGACGTTTGTTTGATTTTTGAATGTTATTGAATTTTCAAGTACATCCTAATTATTTCGTTAATTTAGTTGTAGTTAAGTTATACAAACTATTTGATTAAGTAATTTTGCTAGAAATGTAAATAAAAACTTATTTTCTTCGAGTCAAATGTCAATATGACTTCAGAGACAGAAGCTATAAAAACAAATGAATTTCTACGACGACGAAAGCTGAGACTTCAACAGGTTTGAATTATGTTATGATTTTTATTTTGAAGTATATTTATAAATACAAAAAATTTGTCAAGTACCGATAAAGTATACAATTCGCGAGAATTTTTAGGTCCGTGAGCAGTCTAAAGACGTCGCAAAGAAAATAAGACAGCGCGCCAAGGCTGAAAACTTACGACAAGTTGTCGATCTAGACTCGAAGAAACAAAAGGAATATATTGAATGTCAAGAGAAACTGGTCAAACGACTGGAGGTGCTGTATGCTAAAGGGTTGGAAAACGTTGGCGCGAGTCATCATAGTGCTACCGAATTCACTGAGCAGGGTAAGTTGGGGTTAGGTGAGACTATGCTGTTGTGATCATTAGTACGATGGGTAATTCAAATTACCTATAATCCTTCTGCACAAGCTAAATTCGTTAGGGTCAGCGCAGCTTGCTTTCTTCAATACCTATCTTGCTAGTGAAAATTAACCTTCATCTACCTGCATGAATTTTATAACACATACCCACACATGAAGTGATAGACTGAAAGTTGATGAGAAAAAAAATGTTATGTTTGCTGTGAATATACTTCGAAGTATATTTATATTACTTACAAGATAAATTACCAACAGCATACCCTTCATTCACTTTAGAAACCTAAAAGATGCCTTATGAGCTATGTAAACACACAATTATTTTAGACATAGGTTATCACTTTATTTCAGTACAAAATCACAACAAATAATTTGACTGATTATCATGAAAATGCCATCATTGATGCTGAGAACAAATCACAAAAGAGGGCTTTATATGGTTTAATAGCTGACCTGCGCGCCTGTGTCACTTTTACCCAGTTTTTGCAACATTTTACATTGATGCTCTGCTCCTTTTGGTTGTAGTGTGATGTTATACATATAGCCTTCCGCAATAAATGGGCTATCCAACACTAGTTTTTTTTTTGTGTGTTCCTGAGATTAGCACATTCAAACAAATAAGCTCGTTGTCCTACTTACCTACTACCTACTACCTACCTACTACCTACTACCTACCTACTACCTACCTACTACCTACCTACCACCTACCTATCTACTACCTACCTACCTGCTACCTTCCTACCACCTACCTACTACTTATTTACGTACTACTTACCTAAAAACCTTCTACAAAGTGAATGAATTATATTGGTTAAGTCTTTCTCAAGTTAGAGCATGAAAGCATGCATGAGCTAGGGAAATAGGGATTCATTTTTATATACAGGATGTAACTGAAAGGGTATATACATACTTAAGGGTGTGCTACAGACCATACATTTGGGTCGAATAGATATTGAAATTTTGTATGGGACACCAGATAATTTTGTCTCTATTACGATGTTTGTCTGATGGAGAAACATGTTCAGTTTGATGGTCTGTAACTACACTACATTACACTGGGTGTAATGTATATTCATTACACCCAGTACATAGTTAGTATAGATGAGGGTTAGGGACAATCTTGTTTCATGATATTCCAATGAAATCCCTTTTTCTGTATTTAGCTACAATATTAGGAAGTAGCAGCTATGAAATTAGTTGATAAGATGTAACATTTTGTTAATAGATGAAGTAGTGAAGACAGACTTGTCCAAGTTGCGAGGTAAAGAGGCTACAGCTGAATTGAGAAAAAAAAAGCAAGAGAAATTAGATCAACAGAAAAAATTACTGGAAAGAAAAGTGCAAGCCAGGTGAGAATTTGAAATAATATTTTGGGTTTTTGTTACTCTTTTATGCCAAAATTACTGACGAGATTTGGATGAAATTTGGCACATAGATAGTTCCTGTATTAACTGTACCTGGATTAACATATGGGGTAGTTTTTAACCCTGTAGTACAATCCCTTGGGACAATTACCGAACTCCACACAGGCAAACCCAGGCATAAGCTAGTATCATAATAATGGTGCTTTCTATAGAAGAACTTCACAAATTAATTAGTTTAGAGATTGTAGTAGATAAATTGCCTTTTATTCTTAACAAAATTCTGTTGGACTTGTTTTATCCAAACAAAGAATAGCCAGATATACTTTACTTGTAAAACAATAACTTATAATTCAATTCAACTACATGTCTACATTGTATCATTATTCTGTTCCACAGAGAGGTTGCTAATGAAATCAGCCGGGAAAAGTCATCAGTGGTAGCTAATAGGCTTTTGGGCAAATCCTCAAGCACAAAGGTTTCTGATCATTCTGCCCAAAAAGCAGGGAGTTCCTCAGAACTTGCAAACTCAAAGGAATTAAAAAAAGATGTAGGAACAAGTAACGATGAAGGAGAGGCTGTGAAGACAAGTGACATGGCCACTCAGTGGGACATGGAGACCATTCCCGCATGGGAACCTTCTGTGCCAGCACTCTCACTGCCGACCGACAAAAGCACTCCTAAGGATTCTGATGACTTCATAGGGAATCGAGCTGACAAGAGCATTAAAATGGACTTGTTTGCCCTCAGCAAGGACATGCCATGTAATTTACGAGGCAAGCATACACAAGAAGTTAAAGAAAGAGAACCAGGAAGACCTTCTTTGACTATTGTATCTGAATACCTACAGAACAGAAAACTGCGCCTACGCGAAACTGAACCAACATTCACAAACAAGAAGGCAACGGATGATATGCAAAGCTTGAAACAGATAATAGAACGCACAAGATGTACTAAGCCCGAAGGTATTCCTTTTAATGTTTGCCAAGTGCATGACCAACAAATCATTCCAGTTCCAGCCTGGAGAGCAGAAAGGAACTGCCAATTTTGTTCTCAGAAAGCTAAATATGGTAGTCCTGTACCTAGTAGACAATTTGAATCTGTGACTAATGCTCAAATTAACCAGATCTTTAGTTCCATAAGACCTGTGCGCCAAGCTCTTATACAACCAAGCCCAGTTGTAAGAGGGAGAAGCCCATTTAGAAGGAGTAAAGTTGATCCAGGAAGTAGTAAGCAAAATTGTGATGCAAGTAACAAGCAATGGTGGCTTTGTAATCCATCGGAGTTGGGCCCATTAATCCATTACATATTATTTCAGCTTTCACTTGTATCATAATATTTAATTTATCATGTAGTCTTGTATTCATTGCACATTGTAAATGTTCAATTATGTATCATTGTGTATTAAAGTTGTATAAATGTGACATGCATCAAGCTTACTTAAAGAATTAGACTCGATGAAATCATGAATAACATCAAGATAGTTATAGTATCATTGACAGTTCCAGGTAAGGCACCTGCCTCTAACAACAACGCTAAGATCAGAAAATCTCCAGATCGAGAAAATTCTGTTCAAAAGAAGAGCTCTGTTTTAATGTACAACCACTCTACTAGAGACACCCGGGACTTGCTTTATGGTGACAGGCTTGTAGTCAGAGACCTGCAGTCAGAAGAGGATGCATACTCCCAGGCCATGAGGGAGGTGTCAGCCCTCAGTGTTAACAACAAAGAACAGAGGAAAGTCCAGGATATGAGGAACAAGGTGGCAGTGACTAAGCAAAATGTTGAGAAAGAGTATAAGGACACTATGAATTTCTTGAACTCCTTGCCTAAGGACAATGGTAGTAAAGTTATTGTGAGTATACCAAATTTTTGTAAATTTTTAGCATTGTTTAATTCCCATACACTACTTTATTCATTTTTAATCTCATTTTTATATTAAAAAATGAATAAAGGAGTGTATGGGAATTAAACACACTATGAAAATAAGATGGCTTCTAATAAACTAATTCGTCTTTTTTATAACGCCAGTAAGATATTTCAAAGAAAGCGCCTAATAAAGAGCAACAATTATTTTTACTTGTCTCCTTGATTTATACATCACCATCTAAATTTCTAACTCAGCCACGGATTTTACAACTCACCAACATTTTGCAGCTTCGTTCTACATTTTACAGCATCAACGTATGTTCCTTAAAAAAAATGTATTTCAGGCATCAACTTGAAAACTATATATTAGAATGTAAAATAATACATCGTATTCGTTTGGCATGAAAATAGTAACTGCAACGATGGACCGACACGGGCGCCACCGGCCGCAACCACCAATGAGCGAGTGCTATTAGGTTCATGCGGGGACGAGTCGTTTTGTGTAGTCAGAAAAATAATAGTCCTCTAGATTGTAGATCTTTTATTAAGTTAAAATAAACAGTAACACTCCTCAACATCGTAAAAAAGCACTGCGGATTTAGAACATAGGATGCGAGCGAAGCGAGCGAGAGAGGACTTGCAGCACCCCGATTCGGACAGTTTAGGTTCGAAGGGGATTAAGGGGAGGGGGACTTCGTGTTAGGTTGCTTTAAACCTTGCACACAGAAACGTGCAACATGCATGACCTTAGTCCTTAGAACTAGGTGAATTTAACACTTAAAAAAAAAAACTAAAAACAATGCTGCTATTGTCATTTCTTATATTTAGTGGCTATAGATAATTATTTGATGGTTATTTTAGGTACATATGATCAATAATACAGAACTAGGTTTTAAACATACTAAGTTATAAAATTAGAAGTCAATACAATTACTTTATGGATGTCATATTATATAGTTATTTTACAAGCTTACTGCGTGAATACATATCACAAATATAGATGCTATAAAATAAAAGCCATGCTGATTTGTATTTACAGTAGCTGACATCGACGATAGTTGGTGGCTGAGATAGTAATTTTTAGATGTACATTGATGGTGGCTGAGTTAGTAATATACAGGACAAGTAATTTTTTTGGATGGCAAAAATGCTAATACATAGGAGTCGGTTTAATTCCTACCCTTAAACTTTTACTTCCATACTCATTTTCTGTAAATGTTTGAACACTTGCAAAGGTAATGGTTTAATATTTTAGAAAAATGCGTATATGGATGAGCATCGGCAGATAAAGCAGCATGAGAGTCGCCAGCAAAAGATGCAACAAGAATACAAGAAAATAGAAAAGGAATGTAAAAAACATAGCTGTTCGGTAAATATTCAGTTGGCGCAAAAAAATAATTGGTAAAACTATACCATTTACAAATTCTCCTAATTTAACTACAGTGATATGTTATTATTTTCAGAAAAGTCGCAACCATTCCAAATCACCTGTAAGACTTGACATGGATGACAATTTTGACAGCAGAGACTTCCAATACTCTTGGATGCCTGTGCCTGAGACGGATGGCAACCTCGCCATCCACGCAATACCTAACACAGTGAAACAGGGGAAGTCTGGCAACAGTGTCAAGTTTAGCCAAGTTGATAGTTACCACGAATACAGGTCACGCCATAAGCACACACCTCCAACTAAAGATACGCAAGACAAACCTGGGAAAAGAGTAGTTGAAGCTGTAGTAATAGATAAGCATATCTCTGATTCTTCTGAAATCTCCTCCATTACTTCAGACACAAGTTCACTAGTAAACATTAGAGTTGAAAAGATAAGGAAACATAGAAATGCTAAAGAGATAAATCAGAATCTATCTGACGCTGAGAGAATAATAATATACAAAGTACTGGATTCAAAAACGAAAAAAAAGTCGAAAAAACAAACAAAACTTTTGAATGAAATTGCGAAATCTTTGACATGTATTGGAAAAAGTCAGAAGCAGGAAACTGAACATACAGCCAACAAGAGAACTGAAAATACAGTGTCATTTGAACAACTGAATGAAGGTATTTTTTAATTTACTATTACTTCAATAAATCCATTCAATACATATTAAATGAAAAAAAGGGACTTCTATTTTTTAACAGACATGCGATACATGTCTGTCCTTTTTTACTGCTGAAATTCAAATAATGTTTTAAAACTATTTTGTAGATGACTAGCTTCTGCCCGCGACTTCGTTCGCGTGGAATTTTTTATATGTTTTTCAATGATCTCTTTTACATACAAACCTTCCTCTTGAATCTTTCTGTCTATTGACGAATACCGCATCAAAATCCGATGCGTAGTTGTAAAGATCTAAGCGCACAGACGGCGGAAAACGACTTTGTTTAATACTATGTAAAGATTAAAAATTCTTTTTCAGGTATCTACAAAATGGTTGAGGAAACAGGGTAAGTTTTGATTTTTTGTAATTAATGTTTCTATCTCATCCCTCTTCCTTCCCTTTTATTATCAATTCCTATCCTTCTGCAGGGTAGGCTACAAGTTGAGTTGTTGCACTACTAATGTTGAGATGTGGAAGTCTACCACGCCTCGCAAACCTTGGTGGTAATTCATATATAATATTATTAACATTGAATAAGTAATGAATGTTATAGTGTATTGTTTGATCATATTAGTGTAGTGGTTAAGACATAGTGTTTTTATACAAAACGATTTTAATCACCTACATATTCTTAAACCAGCAGCCCGCCCCAGCTTTGCATTAAATAAAAATTATTATACACACAAATACACAATCATTTCTTGACATTGATTCCCCTCCCGTACGGGCAGTATCCCGGTGCCGCCTACATCGCATAAGGTGCTGCCTAGCTATCTAGCTGAGCAGGGTGAGTGGCGACCACGCAACTTTTTTCTAATACTAACATTTTTAAACTCTAGATATCTTTCGAATTGAATAATTCAAAAAGTTATATAAAGGTATTGAAGGAGTCTTGAATATGAAGTAATTTATTTTGATAAGGATTAATACCAAGATACAAATAAAGAGTATTTTCCAGCGGCGGCACTTCAATTAAATTTATAAAATAAAAGAACAGTTATTGTGACATAACTATAATAGTTATACATATGCTGTCGGGACACTTTTTGTAAATAATGATGTGTTCTACAAAGTCGTAGTACATTATTTAATTCTATCATCAATAGTTTTGGCAACGCACGCGATGTAAAGAATATTTTAGGTAATTTTTTTTTACCTTGGGTTACATTATTGGAGTGATAATGTAGCTTTCTAACGGCAAAATAATTTTTGAAATCGGTCCAGTAGTTTTTAAGTTTATTCCATACATACAAAAATAAAAATCTTTCCTCTTTATAATATTAGTGTAGATAACACTGAAAAGTCTTTCTGTGATTACATTATCGTTATACATTTCACTGTCAGAGACAGCTTAAGCGGTGAAAAGCTTGTTCTTATGCATTGCGGCATGCTGATAATTAGCAACGTTATACTTAGCTTTCAAATGTTTCACTTATTTCACAACTAAATCAAAATTACTGAATTAAATTATGATTTATATCTGTGTTGCACTAAAATTTTGATTGCAATAATAAAACTGGATTAAGTGTTGAAACAGTTTAAGCATAGAAAAAGTAATTGAAAGGTGCCCAACTGCTTTTTTGCATCTAATTAAATTATTATAAAATTATACAGGGTGGTTGGTGCATCGTGTGCCAAATTGAAATGGTCGACTGGGGGAGTCATCTGCTATCCTTTCAGACCACTAAATAATTCTCATGCCCTATGGATTTTTTTTCATCGACTTTTTATTGTTTTATTAAAAAAATACCCAAATTTTACATTCAGATAAAAAAAAGTTTAAGTTGTAGACTCTGAATTTTAACCTTTCCGTCGGCGCACCAGCAAACTTAAACGCTAATATAAAAAAAAGTAAATTTCTAAATCGTTCTGTCAAAATTTACCTCTATGGTCAACTAGTAGTCGATTCAAACAAAACCAATCGTTAGTGATACTAAACGGCACAACATTATTAAAAAAAATATAGAAACTCGTCTATGTCGAATGTCAAACGACAATGGCAACCCGTGTTATTATGTTCGGAAAAGTGTTGTTTTTGTGAGATATACGTTGTAAAACTTTGGTAAGTAAATGTATAGTATGTTATAAGTGTATAATGCAACTTTTTAGATAGTCATTTGCTTGAAAAAATAACAAAAAATTATGATTTGAGCCAACAAAAAATCCTTTGTTGTGAAGTTTGTTAGTCGAAATTAACAAAAATAATTTGACTCTTTAACCATGTAAAATGGTCTTGGAAACAATAGTAGCAAAGAAAAAATAGTGATAATTCATTATTTCATGTATTCGAGGCATATCTATTCATATTTATTGATATTTCAAGTATTTTCATGCTTTGAACAGCGGAATTCTAAAATGGCCGATTCTAACAAGAAGTTTGAGTTAGGATCTTATAAGAATAATGTATGAAGGACTCCTAAAAAACACTGTCATTAGATTACTTGTATATTTGTGATGTTAGATATAAATTTTCGTGTAAATTGAATGAGTAGTTTTACCAAACAAAAATAAGCAACGAAAACAGACGTATTTACTGCGACCTCTCTCATATATATGGGATATGTATAATTCTCAAGTAGTTCTAAAAGAGTTGTTTATTATTAGTAAATGGCCCCGTTCATCACGAACCCGACACTGTTTACCGTTTAAGATTAGAGCTAATATAACTCGAGTTATAAGTGTTTATCTTTACGATATCGGATGACTCACGCGATGGCGTAATCAAGGGGCCCCCGAAGGGCTACACGCGGGGCTTTACTGTTCGCGCGAAAGGATAAAGAGGTTAATTTTATTTAGATGTGTATTGTATGCCAGTACTTTTAAATTCAAAGTTAGTGTCATTAGCCATCTAGTTTTTTTTTTTTAATTTACTCGCGAAGTTTCTGACTTAAATTAAAGCTGTCCATTTTACAGCTATTTACATGGCTATAAAAAAAACCAAAAGGGACCCCGGGATCTTCCAACTCCCTCAAATATTCTCTAGTCTTTCCTCTTGCGAGTGATGTGCCACATACCATAAAATCTTTTTACAACTTTGTGAATTCGCTAGAATTGTGAATCGAGTCCCAAAATATGAAATTCCAAATAATGATTTAAAAAAATATTTTTGCTTAAATAATACCTGAAAAACTTATTAAATCTGTTATCTCACTCTTATAAGGTAAAATCTGTCTCGTATCTCTCTTTTAGGGGGGAAGGGGGGTTCTAGTTTTTTTTTTTTTTTTTTACATTTTCTTAATAATTTTGTGATTATGTGTTTCCCAATGCGTGGATTGGCCGCGGTGGCCCTTGTGCAAGGCCCAGACCTAACTCCGCTAGACTTTTATGTCTGGAGACGTGCCAAAGAGCTGGTATACATCATGGAGGTTCCGACTAGGGCGGTACTACTTCAATAGGGCCATAGCGATTTAATTTTATATTTTGAATATGAAAATTTTATATATGAATTTAATATTTTGTGACTCGATTCACAATTCTAGCGAATTCACAAAGTTGTAAAAAGATTTTTATGGCATGTGGCACATCACTAGCAAGAGGATAGACTAGAGAATTTTTGAGGGAGTTGGAAGATCCCGGTCGCTTTTAGTAATTTTTTTTTATAGCCATGTAAATAGCTGTAACATGGACAGTTTTAATTTAAGTCCGAAACTTGGCGAGAAAATTAAAAAAAACTAGATGTCTATTGTCACTAATTTTGAATTTAAAAGTACTGGAATACAATACACATCTAAATAATATTAAAATTCAGAGTTTACGACTTATACTTCTTTTTAAATTTGTATTTGAATGTAAAATTTGGGTATTTTTATAATAAAACAATAAAAACTCGATGAAAAAAATCCACGGTGCATGAAAATTGTTTAGGGGTCTGAAAGGGTAGCAGATGACCCCCCCAGTCGACCATTTCAATTTGGCATACGATGCACCAAACACCCTGTATATTTAAGTGCAATACTGAGAGACATTTCATTCAGTAATATTGATTTTTTATCGAGACAGGGAAACATTTTAAAGCTATCTGCGACTTTGAATGGGAAAGAATGGCATTCTGAAATTTTTCATAGAAGATAATTGATTTCTTCTCCAGGGACAACGTAGCGTCGATTTACTATGACGCCCCTGACAAGCTAGCAACTGCTCTGTCTGAAGACATACATCTTCGATCATGTAAGAGCCCATGCAAACATCCACATGACAGAGGTTAGTAGTATCAGTTAGACAGTCGTATTGCATTGATGTGTCCGATTATTTATATTATTTTCAATTTTTCAGGTACTCCCCTACAATGGGAAAGCGGCGATTATCCTGCACCTGCAACGTAAGCATTTGCCACTCTAGATTTTTCAATCCTATATCCATGGGAACAGGAGACTTAACACATAAATAATTTAAAACGATTGCTTTTAGGACAACTAACGAGAGCCAGTGCCCCAGCCAATACAAAGAAAAGCCGACCAACCCTCCTCCTTCTCTACAATCTTCTGTGCCATCAACATCCTCATATGTAACAGTCACCAACGACAAAGGCGGTACATCTGAAGGTGGGTATATTAAATTAGTTGATGAAACTGGCCACGACGCAGGAAAATTCTTTATAGATTCTCCTGGGCTCCTTAATAATAATGCTTACGAAGTGGTCATACAACTTCGTAAGAAAGATAAAACACCACAAGGAAAACTACCAGATGAAAACGCAGTGCTCAATCATAATTTACGATCTGGTAAGGAAATCCATAATAGTGCCAATGGAAATAATCTACCTGCTAGCTGCGAGCCCGACGTGGCTGATGTAAAGCTAACTTCTGACCAAGACAGACGCAATGTATTGGGCAATAGAAATGATATTGATAAACAGTCCATTAAGACACCACCTCAACCCGATCCCACAACCCCAAATGCCTTACATAAAGAACCAAATATGCTGTCTGACAATAACCAAAAATGTCACATCGAAACTATTACTGAAGGAAGTGATGAAGTATTTTTACAATCTACGTCGAAGAATAAAAAAGATATGCGTGATAAAGGTGTGCATACAAGTTTAACTGAAGGAACAAAAATTGACCCACTCGCTAAACCCTCGACAACTACATACACTCAAACTTCCTTAAACTCTCCGACACATAGACCTGTTTTCTTTCACATGAGCTCCTCGACTTCTACTGCTTATATGAGCCCACCAGAAATGATTTTACCTAAATTCTTAAGACATGATTATGCCACGACCGAAGAAGAAGTATACGATCCAATACGCACTATTAAACAAATTGGAAAGGAATACCGCGAAGAATTGACTGACTGCGCGTGCCGAAAATGTGTGCTCGCTAAAAAAGCGGGAAAAGCTAATGTACTAGTAAACTGTACTAATAGAAAATATGAAAGTAAAAGATTTATAACACCGCCGAATACGGCAAATAATTCTCCTGAAAGGGGGCAAGCTAATGATTTTCTAAAAGAAAGAAATGTGTCCTGCAAAAGGACAAATATTGACAAACCAATGTGCACACATCATAATCGTGGAAAAGGTGATCGTGTAAAAGAGGATTGTCATAAAATCAAAAGACCCAAATCGTCCCGAAACGCTAATATGCACATCGGTATAGATTTGACTTCAGGTAATAGATATAAATTTGCAAGCACTTGTCGGGATAGTAAACCCGACCAATCTAGGTTAAATCCCATTATTAGAGATTACGTGAATAAATTATTAGCTCTGAATAGAGAAGGGCTTAAAGCAGTTGAAGTAGCAGATCAAGAATGCAGCTCAGTAGGCACTCCAGGCAGCTCAATAATTAATGTCCCATTTAATGTTGATGAGAGAAAATCTTCATTGGGGAATAAGATATCGCTAGAACAAATAAAAAACTTGATAAAACGGCAAATTATGGAGGAGCAACTGACACAAAATTCACGTGTTCATTCAGTTGCTAATAATAAGAGGAATCTGAGAAATTCTTCATCGCGAACATTCCGCAAAAAGCCTGTACACAAAATAAAGTCCTTAAATATTTCCAAACACTTTCTAAAGCAAATAAAAACAGGTCCGGGAAAGTACAGAAAATCTGCGTCGCAATCATCGACTGAAGGCAAAAACAAACTGGCTCGAACACGCACAGTCAAAAAAACACGCAGCATAAGCCCACCCACACCGAGACAGGTTTATATGGAACCATCCGCCAGATTCAATGATTCTGAATCTACAGCGAAACATTCTGCTGCTGAGACTGAAAGATTCAAAACTCGCACCAGAAATGAGTCCCCTAAAAGGAGAAACGCACCACGTTTGAAGCGCCATCAAGCTACTGCGACAGAGACAACAGTCGATTCTGAGTCAACTGGACAATTTAACTCAACAGATGTTCCCGTAAGTATGTCTACACAGACTACCCAAAACATTGATGTTAACACTGATACTAATTTTATGAAATTAGCAGAAGATAAATTGCAAAACATGGAAAAAATTGCTGATTTGACGGAAAAATGTACTAAAAGATTATCAAACCTTGCCAAAGTATTAGAGGAGGTACGAAAAAACAAATCACTGGCTTATAGTCAAATTTCATCTGCTGAATCTGACTCTCAATCTGATAAGCCACTGGTAAGCCCTATTACATTTGACTCTAACGATGTTCCACAGAGGCTGGAAACGAAATCTCCTGAGTCTACTCGGGATCAGAAAAACATTAAAGAAAACGAACTTCCGCCTGAAAATATTAATATCTTGGCAGATATTCCCAAGCCAGCTTTTAAAGCACCAGAGCCGAATTTACCAGAAAGCCCAAAATCTGTTGACAAGTTGGATTCGCCTTTACATGTATCTAAAAATTCGGCGGAACTGATGGTTAAAAGTAGACCAAAACCACCACCGGCATTATCTCGACTTACTTTAAAACATGGACAAGAATTTATAATTCCGCACGAACTATCAACTGTCATAGAAGTAGACTCCCCGATGAGTACGAAACACAAGAATCAGTCCGCACGCAACGATGCTAAAGAGGCTTCCATCAATTCTAACAGATCATCCTCTGGGTCTGGGGACAAAGTTGTAGACAAAAACGGGCAAAGTGAAGTTGGAAAAGACTCTTCTGTGAACCCTGACTTGCTTCAGACTAAGTTACATTTATCAAAAATGTATAAATTTTCGTCAACTGAATCATCAGACGATTCTAAATTCCAAATGATAGATCTAAAACAGTTTAATGAGATTATGTTGGAGCCTTTTATTAGTATTCAAGAATATGCAAAACAATACAACATGGAGCCACCAGACGAAGGTTCCAATCTGGACGATATACAGAGAGATGATGCTATTCGTGATGACGTCAGTTCTTTACATTCAGATGGTAGTTTACCAGATGTCATAGCAGAATTATTGAAAAGAAATATTATTACTGAACCATTCAAATTTGACACAGCATCCAATATTAACTCTACTACCGTTTCTTCGGAATCTACGTTATCCATGCTAGCTTTGACAAAAGCACGCAGGGCTAAGAAGAGATCGAATCTTGTTACCCAAAATAAAGAAAATATCGGCGAAACGTCTGATACCTTAAGCTTTTCTTCAAACCCTGACTTAGAAAATGCTTTTAAAAAACTTGGTATGGGCTGGGCTTCCTCCACTTTGAAAAAGACAAAGGAGCGTTTGGCTTTATCGTCATCCTCAAACACCTCTAGTTCTAGCTTAACTCAATTTAAAACGAAAAATTCTAATCAGGAATTACCAGCCCCAATTTTATCTGGAGGAAATGTATGTAAGGGCACAAATAATAAGAGTTCTGTAGACAATTCAAAAAATGCAGAACAGCAAACTACTTTCTCGAACACAATGACTGTTAAAGAATTTTTGAGAAATGAATTAGCTAAGAAAATTACCTTTACAAATAAATCAAATGTTAATGATACTCAAGAAGAGTTTGTTTCTTTGTTTGAGACGAAAATACCTGAGGAAATGAAAGAATCATCACAGGTAAATCGCGATGAGCGCTCCACAGAGAGTGTGCGCAGCGGCACTAACAGAGCGCGGACCTCCACCCCCGTCCAACTATTCAAGTCCTTGACGTACCGCTCGAGTTCCAGCTCGAACATATCTGTAAATGGTTTGTTTAGTAACGCCGATGACCTATCATCGGTTAAAATGACGTCAAACTCCATTAAAAATCATTCCACATCTGATAAGGATGACCTGACCATTCCTACCTTCAGTCTAAGGATCAAAAAGAATTCTGACTGTAGTAAAAGTGATTGAATTTGTTGCTTGTTAATATATTCATGAAGTGTAAAAATTTAATGAAACAAATATTTTTGTATTATTGTAATGATGTTGTTTGGACTTGTATGTATATTTTGAATAAATCAATAGGAGCCAAATTTAAGTTTTTATTTTTTTAAGATATAAGGCAAACAAGGTAATATATCACAACATTTATTTTTTATTGCTTTCTCAATTTCACTTGTTAACTATACACAAAATTGCATAAGATCTTAAGTACAGATTTATATTATTATTTCTATTTGAGATTAATGTATTTTTTAATGATACCTTTGGTAAATAAATTAATATCTTGAGACTTGCATAATTTTAAAACACATTATATGGATAGGAGGCAGCAAAAAAACTTTTTTGTCAGAGATTCTACAGAATACTAATTTAGACTTAGTGCTTAGTATTTTGCTGTTATAACTTAACCAATAAATAACATATTATTACAAACATTTAAATTAATACCTTCTAAATGATCACAGAACATAATTAGGTCCTAAACTATACTAGCTAGGGAAACTTTTAAGAAGTATTTAACATAATGTTAATTTTATAACAGTAGGGTTTGGCATTAGATTAAGAGATTTCTGGTCATGAAAGTGCAGTAGGTATCTAGACAGTAACAAAGTTTCCCTATACAATTTTGCTAAATAATCTTTTTAATAAAATTATTCTTTTTTCTTATCAACCTTCAGTACATGATCCCTCACAAGAGTATATGCTAGGCCTAATGTTAACGCTGACACGACTGTGCCTTGGGCTGCCACTCTCAGCTGCATTAGGAACACACTGGTGCTCATTTTGCCCTTCGTCTTGTATTTGTATGCTCCAAAACCACACACACCCAATAATCCCACAATACCTGAAACAAATTAAAATGGCATTCCTTTTACAGCAGAAATGATGACAAGGCTTCTTTTTCAATGATTGTCATTTGTTTCTTGGGTACTGTACATATAATATGTAGCATGCTAAGTTTTATACAGGAACATGGTAGAATTAGGTAATGAATTTATTGTTAGGTGATGAAGTGTCTTACCTATGATCATAAATGGTGAGTCTTTAGACTTCCTTGCTAACTTATCTGATTGAGATTCATCTCTATATTCAAATATTTGCTTTGAATTTGACATTGTGCATCTGAAACATAAAATACATAACTTTCAATAATAAGATATGCTAAGTATGAAAATAAAATTATAATCTAGAGTACGTACTGAGATACAAAAAGAGTAAAGACGATAATGCTGCTAGAAATAAGGTGACTTTATGAAGAGGCATACAAACAAAATTAACTATCAACCTGCACTGGGCCTGCGTGGTGGATTACAGCCCATTCACTCGAGGCCTGTGTGCTATCATTGAGAACATTATATGCTGATGATGATACAAAAAAAAAGGTATTTTATAATAAAAAGTAACTACCTATAATATTTCCCTGAAAGTATATTCCTATCGTTAAAAATCGGATACAGCATCTTGAACATCAGAAAATCAATCCTGTGTTATTATTTTGGCTCTAGCTTGTCAAGATTATTACCTATCATAACAGTAGTTCTCTGTTATCAAGTGTCACAGCTTAGATCTTGATGCCCTCACTTACACTTACTTGTTGACTTATCTGTTAACAATTCCACTTACAAAATTACATAACTAAGAACCTTTTGTACTTTTATTACATCACAATTACACATGGATACTTACACACAGAGTGACAGCTACTGCTACTACTACTGCTGAAAGAAAAATCCTGACCCTGCTCTCCGCTACGTTTCAAGTCTAATCTATTTCTGTCTCGACTGATTATCATCAATGGAAAAGGATGAAACATCAATGTAGTGACGTAGTCCAACGTGAAAAATTTTCAACTTCTCCGGTACAGTAACCGTCAGAACTGCTGAAGGTCACGATTGTCAAAATGCATTACGTCACTTGACGTTGACATATCTAAATCAATGATGACATAATATTTTTTGTTCAGAAATGGTAGTAGTTTAAGTTTTTTTTGCTTTATTTATTTTTCTAATAAAGATCTATGTTCATTCATTTTCTTACAATTAAAGATTTATTTTCTTCCCTTGGGTATCGCTTGTACTTTCGATTTTTCGTTCACTTCCCGTTTCATTTCAATTACGTCGTCGTAGCGTAATTTGGCATGTGATTGATTCTAAAATACGACATAAGGTAAGATAAAGGGCACGTGTAAAAGGTATAAATTCCACGGCAAAGCAAGGCCGTGGCAAATCGAATCAAATAAGTTGGCCCATGAATCCGCTACGCACATATTTTATAAATGCTATCGCTACGTAGTGCGCGTGAATCTACGACACAAAAATGAACAAATGACACGAAATGTCGTTGGCATGAATGAACATTTAGGTAAAGTGCAATAGTTCTCTTGTCAGAAAAGGCATTTTCACAAATAATTACCTACCAACAGCGTCATTTTTGGACATAAAGTAGATCAAGTTAGTTTTAAATAATTAAGTCGGGGCGAAATAGATAACAAAAACTATATTTTTGGTCCCAAAATCAAAGGCAAGACATAAAAAAACAATAAGATATTATTAAATAATTACTTATAAGAAAAACCATACTTATTTAAATTTTTTTAGTATAAGTATAGAACAAAATCTTAAAACTAAAGTAAAAAACAAGCACATAAAAGCAATCTTAAAATAAGCGTTAGGCTACTCGCCCACGTCCGATAATCGGGGACCGATTTTTTGTACGAGAAAAATAGAACACACTGATAACAATAGTGCAACGCACACGTTCTACAAAAAGTTGGTCCTATAACTAAAAATTCGAAGACATGTGACATCTATCAACCCGCTCTGGGCCCACGTGGTGGTCAGAAATCGAGGAAAATAATCAGAGGAAAAATCGGCCCTACTGTCTACAAAATCTGTCCTACAAAAGTCTGATGTGGGCGGGCAGCCCACGTAGTAATTGTAGATACAGTCACCAACAAAAGTAGGTTAACACATTTACATTACACTGATTTATCTGAGTTTGTACCTGGCTACAAATGATAGTAAACTAATGACGACTAATAATGTAAGTATAAAAATTGTGACATTTGATTCTGATTTATGCTACGTTAAGTATATGGAAAATTGTATAGAATGTTTAGTATTTCCAATCTTTACAAAATAAATAACCCGTATTTGACAATCACGGCCAACCAATATTTTAAAAAACCTATCTATAATTTTAGTAAAAAGAACATTGATTGACCCCCAGCCGCACTGCGTCCAATTTTTCGCCTTTCTACTAACCGTACCGCTATAACTAAAGCTACACAATGAGGCACTAGTTAACCTTCGAAACTAGTAAACACACAGCGATCATGGTATTATGAAAAACATTGGCCCATTATGGACTTGTCCCATTATCTTAGTCGATGATCACCCCGATTAAGTGACCGAGAAAAATGCAGGCAAAATAATACGTTCGAGTCCGAGAATGCTGAGCAATAAGTATTTTAAAAGTGCTAGGAGTAAAATCTTCTGACTTCAGCCAATATCGACTCGTAAGATGACTCGTCAATGATGATGAACCGCTTGGCTCGCCTGCTGAAATAGTAAATGTCCCCGGTGTAGATGTCGAACCACAGCGCGTGAATGTGGAGGTCGTGCTTCTCTAGACGCTTCTTCAACATTCCATAAGATGCGACGTTTTGTAACTGTTGTAGAGTGTTCACCTGAAAACATTAAAATAACTATGACGTTCTAACCTTTTTAGACATAGACATTTAACCATGTGAATTTTGTGGCGGTGAGTTTGAACGATTATGCCGATCGGAGTCAGCAGCTTTGCTTTGCTATTAGGCAGCTTTCAGTCGCAAAGCCGTATCTCGTGATATAAAGTTAATTATAGAGAGAAAAAGAACAATAATTCGGTAGTGTTATGTTACCTGTGATAGTTTGTCTTCTGTACAAAATCTATTGTCTGGGTCTATATAGGCCACGAATTTTCTTTGCGGTGTTTCAGCCGTGAATAGTATAGGCTTTGTAAAATCACCTTTCATAGCCAAGAACTTGTCTAAACTCGTGTGTGCATGCGTGCACATCCATGATTTAAGAGGAGACAGTCTCCTTTGTTCCTGAAATTAAAGCGAAATCTTAGCGAAGTATGTGCCTATTCATTAGAAACCTGACCATGCCAGCAACACGCTCGCGACATGCGAAACTGACTGCAAGCCGTACAATTTATGCTTCCCTAAATATGGGGCTTACTTTTCTTCGTTTATCACTGCAGATGATCGATGAGCATAATATGCTCATTATGATATAATTTAAGCATGTAATACAATCTTTACATAAAATCACGCTATGGTTGCCGTGCCTGAAAGGATTGGGGTAAGTAAGTGTATATTACACTGACTATTATAATTTATGATATCAGACACACAATAACATTTTGTCATTTAAAAAATGAAAGGGGTACTAACTTTACTCGATTCCTCTTTACTTTTTAACTTATACAGAAGGTTCATCGCTTTACAGTCGCTGTGCCCACACACAATAATGTGTCTTATATCGTTCAATATACAACCAAGCTCCAAGGCAGCTGGCTCACAGCTTGTCATCTCATCAACAAAGTACTGCGAGTGAGGTATTACATTACCAGCGTTCCGCACTGAAATAAGTAAAGATTCATTTACATTATATGGGATTTAAGTTGAAACCAACAATACCCAGTAAAAACACTTCACTATTAAGTTAATAAAATTACGAACCGACAAACATATCGCCGACACTAGTCTCTGTGAACCTTGTCGGAATCATTCTGCTGTCCATGCATGTGTAAAATACTGCTTTAGGCTGAGGTAAAAAACAGAATGGTAAATTAATACAAGAGGAGGTGCAAACATTAGTAACATTCACTTTATATCTAAGTACCTCTTACAGAAACTAACCTGAAGAAAATTCTGGTGAGGGAAGCGAAAGGACAGGCAGCGAAATTAAAATTTTGATCAACATACAGGGTGTTTGGTGTATCGTGTGCCAAACTGAAATGGTCGATTGGGCTGACTTATTTAAGTGTGTATTGTATTCCAGTACTTATAAATTCAAAATTAGTGACATTAGCCATCTAGTTTTTTTTTAATTTGCTCGCAAAGTTTAGGACTCAATTAAAGCTGTCCATGTTGCAGCTATTTAGATGGGTATAAAAAAAACCAAAAGCGACCGCGATCTTCCAACTCCCTCAAAAATTCTCTTGTCTATCCTCTTGCTAGTGATGTGCGACATACCATAAAAATCTTTTTACAACTTTGTGAATTCGCTAGAATTGTGAATCGAGTCACAAAATATTAAATTCCAAATTATGATTTCATAACATATTTTTGCTTAAGTGATACCTGAAAAACTTATTTAATCTGCTATCTCACTCTTATAAGGTAAAACCTGTCTTGTATCACGCTTTTGGGGGGAAGGAGGGTACTAGAAATAAAAAAAATGCATTTTTAGCATTTCTTTAATAATTTTGTGTGATGATATGTTCCCCAATGCGTGGATTAGTCGCGATAGCCCTATTGCATGGCCGACACGTTCCCCAGACCTAACTCCGCTAGACTTTTATGTCTGGAGACGTGCCAAAGAGGTGGTATACGCGACGGAGGTTCCGACTAGGGAGGTACTACTTCAAAAGGGCCATCGCGACCAATCCACGCATTGGGGAACACATCGTCAAACATCATCATCTGCCTAGCCTTTTCCCAAATTATCTTGGGGTCGGCTTCCAGTCTAACCGGATGCAGCTGAGTACCATTATTTTACATGAAGCGACTGCATATCTGACCTTCACAATCCAGTAACTGGGTAATACGATACCCATTGGTAAGACTGGATGTCAGACTTTTTGCTTCTGACTACTCTTAACGATTGTCAAAGATCTACAAATGACAGCCAGGACAAACGGCCTAACGTGCTTTCCGAGGTACGGAGGAAACTCGGTATGTCATTATGGTCACCCATCCACGGACCAACCTCGGCAAGCATGGCTTAACCTTAAAGATCGACCCGTGCGGCTGTTATTATTTAGCCACGAGCTCCTCAACACATCGTCAAACAAAATTATTAAATAAATGTTAAAAATGCATTTATTTTTTACTTTTAGAACCCCCTCCCCCCCCCCCCCCCCTCAAAGAGAGATACGAGAGAGATTGTACCTTATAAGAGTGAGATAACAGATTTAATAAGTTTTTCAGGCATCATTTAAGCAAAAAAAAAAACATAATTTGGAATTTAATATTTTGTGACTCGATTCACAACTCTAGCGAATTCACAAAGTTGTAAAAAACATTTTATGGCATGTGGCACATCACTAGCAAGAGGATAGATTAGAGAATTTGTGAGGGAATTGGAAGATCCCGGTCGCTTTTGTTTTTTTTTATAGCCATGTAAATAGCTGAACTTTGCGAGGAAATTAAAAAAAAACTAGATGGCTAATGTCTCTAATTTTGAATTTAAAAGTACTGGAATACAATACACATCTAAATAAAATTAAAATTCACACTCTACGACTTATACTTTTTTTTTAAATTTGCATTTGAATATAAAATTTGGGTATTTTTTTAATAAACAATAAAAACTCGATGAAAAAAAATCCACAGGCCATGAGAATTGTTTAGGGGTCTGAAAGGATAACAGATGACCCCCCCAGTCGACCATTTCAATTTGGCACAGAATGCACTAAACACCCTGTATAACATAATAAAAATATTTGAATTGATCTCTGAAATACTTTTCCAAATTTTCACTAGTTCTGAAACTGACAAAATTCACAAATTGCAAAAATCGCGTCAGAAAATTTGAATTTCGCGCGCCGTCGTAGTGCTTCCATGATCTTCAAAAACTAAAAATCTATTTTCTTTCATTTTGAACGCGGTTTATTTTTTGTAAGGTTTGTATTGATTGATAGGAAACTGAACGAACAAACAAACAATCCTTACCTGTCACCTGTCAGTAAGAGTTAAATGAAATGTCAAAATAAATTTGATTTTCGATGAATTTTCGTCAATAATTCTGTGGCAGATACCGTAATTTTCGTATACAACGCAAAATTAGTGCAAAGTCATAATACCATTATTTTTATTTGTCAATTTAACATCTTAGTAGCATTTCACATTAAAAAGGTCAGTAGAAATTGAACTTACCGTAGGATTGTTTTTTACTTCTTGAAATTGTTTTACCATGCTTGCACGATCTAAAACACGATATCTCATAATCCCTCTTAGTATTTTTTCCATGATTTTAGTATTGACACGCTCACATCAGCTTTTGACTGTTCATAAAATGATAAAAAATAAAGAAGTAAGGTTGCATGTGGTTAAACTAAGATTGACATCTGTGACCTTCATAACCGAAGCTTATCGTGTCCGCAGCGGACTTGTTCCACAGAGGTAATACTAAATTATTGTGGGTCAACGTATTACGTACACACGACATTATGTATGTTACTGCTAGTAAATTTTATTTGGCGTGTGTATATCTTTATCATTTAGATATGTATCAGTACACTAGACAGTTTGTAGGTGATTCTACAGTGGGAATGTCTAGAAGCTATGTTGATGAAATACCTCAGAGTAATAGAATTGGTGTAATTATTTATATTTCACTCTTTTGTAATCCTCTGTTTTAGATGACTACCGAATCTGTTATTGGTGATGTAGGGATAAATGAGAATTTTCCACAAGAGTTACCGCTTAATCATCGGTTTCTTGAACCTGAAAAAGCAGTTAAAACACTCACAGACATGGCTATATGGGAGAAATCGGAAGCTTATATGGAATACACCGGCTTCATAGCTACACTGAATGAAGCTATAAAGACCAAGCCACTATCAGTAGACTGTAAGATCTCAGAGAATGTAAAGAAACTCTTAGATATACTTGACTTAATTGATAAACTCATTGATGAATTTCCACCTGTTGAGCAGCCACAAAGATTTGGTAACATTGCTTTTAGGTCATGGCTCTCCAAACTTCAAATGAACAGTACAGTATATCTGCAAAATGCTCTGCATCCCAGAATACACTTAGCTATACCTGAAGTCAAAGTTTATTTAGAAGAGAGTTTTGGTAACTCTACAAGGATTGACTATGGGACAGGCCATGAGATGGCCTTTGTCATGTTTCTCTGTTGTCTGTATAAAATAGGTGATTTAGTAGCTGAAGACAATGTGGCAACAGTATTCTTGGTTTTCAATAAATATTTGAGTATAGTCAGACGTTTGCAGAAGACATATAGAATGGAACCAGCTGGGAGTCATGGTGTGTGGAGCTTGGATGATTACCAATTCATACCTTTTATTTGGGGTAGCTCACAACTTATCGATCAGCCAAGAATATATCCACCTGCCAAGTTCTTGCAGGAAGACATTATTGAAAAATATCACACTGAATACATGTTTTTATCATGTATTAAGCATATTAAAGAAGTGAAGACGGGTCTCTTTGCAGAGCATTCAAATCAATTGTGGAGCATTAGTGGAGTTGGCTCTTGGACCAAAATCAATCAAGGTCTCATTAAAATGTACAAAAAAGAGGTTTTGGGTAAGTTCCCCGTTGTTCAGCATGTTCTCTTTGGCTCCTTGCTGCCTATAAGGAGATTCCCTATCAGCCATTAGATTGATATGCAGCAGAGAATTGTGAGTGCTCATTGAAAAAGAGGATTGGCAATATTTTTTACACAACTAAACGAGAAATGCTGGGAATGTACAGACTGCGGCAACATGATTGTGGAAAAAGAGTTGAAACAGAATTATAAGATGGAATTTATTTCTGTAATTTAATATGTTGTTTTATTAATATACACAACTATGTTAACTCACTGTTTGTGCCTAATACATTTTGTCTTATTGTATGTGATAATGGTATAAAACTATAAAATGTCAGTATTATGTGTTGTGCAATTTATGAGTCTCTGTCACTATTATTTATTAACCTACTTATTATGATATTAACAATGACATAGTGATTTTTGGGCGGGTAAGCATATTGGAATGCTGAATGAGCCAGATGTCTTAACAGATAAATAAATTGCTATTCAGTTTGTTTCTTGATTTTACGCCTGTTTATCTACGTATTTTATGAGTAGTATGAGTTTAGAACAAATACCTTGACCTGTGTTTGAGGCCTCTTCTGAAAAGCGTTTATCTATTAGAATCAAGCTGGAGTCAAAAGTTGATGATATCCAACGAAAATAAAAGAATTAATTGTTTAATTTCTAGATGTGATATTGACGTAACATATTTTGGAATTCCATAATTTAGCACATGGCTGAAAAACATTTTATAATATTTGAATAGTTCTCATAAAAAAGATTTTTATTGATTAATTCCTAATAAAATAAACAAATTTTTAAAAAAATACATCAATCATGTTATAAACTTATATGCCCTTACTAGGTCTAAGAGAAAACAAATAGGTATATCTCAGATTTGTTATATAATAAAAAAACATGATTACTTTTAATATAAAATTTACCAAAATTGACACTTGATTATTTTCTTGAAGGGAAAATTACAGTAATCGTGTTTTTTTCAGCCATGATTATTAAATGATAAGAGTTTTTATTAAATAATATAATTATAAAGTCGTATAAAATTTTACTAATTTCTTGCATCTGCGTAAAACGTTCAGCGCTTAAAGCGTTCCTTGCATAAAAATTCGTCTAACAAGAAAATAATTCGAATAATTTAAAATATTTTTGCAGCCATGTATACTCGATTATGAAATTACAAAAACTTAATATGACGTCATTCATTGTCTTTAACCTATTTACAAATGAAACAGATGATTGTTTATTTTTCGTTATTCTAACAGATGAACGCTCTAAAGTTAATTGAACACACTCACCTTTTCAGTAGATAACCGTTTTATATACGTTGGTACCTATTGTATAATAGTTGAACAATGTAGTAAGTACATTAGGTAGGTACTTTGCCCTGTCTCATTATTATACTGTTAATGATGTCTATGTACATTTAATTTGCCATTGTTTTCGCTTTGCGTGCTTTAGTTGTACTGTATTAAGTGATACAATTCTGATTGATTACGCGTCCTTAATTTTAGCATTGTCTTGTCATTTGTTTCAAATAAAATAACGTACTTATCCAATATCCTGAAATTTTCTTTTTTTGGGGTGCGTTTCAGTTGCTTGCTAATGAAAGAAAACAAAAATTTCAACACATCATACAATAATATTCGTTTATTAACGCATAACGCATAAATTAACACAGCCAATCACTTTACGCCACTTACAATTAAATAATACATACATAATAGCATTGCTACATACATAGGTATGGAGCAGCAGGGTTAGTAAAGAAAAGATGCATGTTACATAATCTCATCATTTACACTCGGGTACCTATCATGTTCACGAATTTTTATTATTATTATTATTTTACTTGGTAATATTGATCCCGAGCTCATAATTTGCCAATATCTCCTTTATTAAAACTTATTTGCCGCCATATCACCGACCTTCGACGTCGTTAATCTATTGGATGCTCACGATACTAACGAAATTGATAGATAGGCGATAGCTCGAAATAACAGATAACAGCGTGTAATGTACCGCAACGACATGTATATAAGCACCACTGTTGATTTGTTAAAATCAATGTTCGATTTCCAAAGAACCAGACATGGCATAGGTAGGAACATTCAATTTAATCATTGTTATCTATGAGTAAGAACCATTTGGGTTTCAATT
Source organism: Cerastis rubricosa (assembly GCA_949152445.1). NCBI lineage: Eukaryota > Metazoa > Arthropoda > Insecta > Lepidoptera > Noctuidae > Cerastis > Cerastis rubricosa. Next base: position 9,457,129 of record OX424526.1, on the reverse strand, counting down.
ATTTACTTCTAATACATGTCCTAGAGTGTTGAATAAACTAGGATAACGTGATTAACATTCGACAATGAATTGTAACGTGTCTGTGTGCCGACTACACACATAAAGCACAAATAAAAACGAAACGTTTTATAGGAATGGGAATATCAATAGCACTTGCTGTATTTCGATCAGTATAATATCGTAGTTGATGAATAACACCTCAGCGGCTTCACAAAGTCGCCATAGTGACATGAGTTTAAGTCTTATAACATTAGACCATCTACATAAATACCTAATTATTCTAGAACTTGTGACTCGTACTTAATGCTCGTTAGATTTCGGTAATATGGCGAGGTTTTCCTTCGGTTTGTTAAAGTGGTTGTTGTATAGGGTGTAGAGCATGCCGCCACAGAGGGCGCCGACGGCGGTGCCCTGTGCGATCACTCGGAACTGCATGAGGAACACACTGGTGCTCATCGCGCCGCGGTTCTTGTACGCCCAGCTGCCGTAGCCAACGGCTCCAGCACAACCGGCGATAGCTGCGAAATAAACAGCAACAATCATAAGTAAGGAAACACTGAACTGGTAACGTGGGTGGAATACTGTCATGCTGTAGCCCTAACTAGTTCTGCAAGGCCGATGTTTGTAATGCCAGTTTCCACTAACAAAACATCTGAATGAATGGTGAAATTAAAAATTCTATCAATGGAATTTCAACTATAGTAGAAAAGCCGAGCGATTTTATTAAGGCATTCATTAAGTGTCGCTTAGTTTTTAGTGTAAACGGCCGTTACTCGACGCCCTCCTATAGTTTCCTCTTTAGCTAACATTGCCTCATCAAAACTGACTATAACCTCATTATATAAATTGACAACACTATATACCTAGGTATCAAACGACATGAATGACACAATGTTTCCGTGACGATTCCCACTATTGTTTAATTTCGTCCACTTGATTGGCTTCAGCTACGTTACTGGCTGAAATAAAACCATATACATAGCTGCTATGGATAACCTTTGTTTTGTTCCACTAAGTACCTACACACGGCGACTCAACAAGCTGTACATCTCCAGTATAACATAGACACGCCTTGTATAGATTTCCCGTCCAGTGCCAGTGAGTGATCCGCATGAACTGTTATTGAATAGCTCGGTTGGTCGCCGTGCGTACCTACTAACCTACTAGTTTTTACGACAAGGCAACCCACAAAGTTAACGGTCGTGTTTTATGTCTATTTAAGGGCTTTGGCTCTACTGTACCTACCTAACGAGATCGTTCAATCACTATCAATCTTTATCGTAAAACACATTCGCGTCTAGACAAGATGGAATCTCCGAATAAGAGATTTCCCATGTTGTGAATTGAAGTACTTATGTATGCGAGAAATCGGTTTACAGAAAAAAAAGTTTAAATACTTATCAGTTATCATAAAACGCAGTCGGGTAATAAGCAGCCTCTTGCCACTGTTCGGTAAGGGACCATGACGAGAGGTTAGGTCTCGATGACTAACGGAGTAAGAATCCTAAGACAATACTTTGCCACTGCCCATTCTTTACTAACGTACTCTCCGTAATCATCACCGTAACAATAACATAACCGGCATCACTTAGATCGTTCCCACAGCTGGGACACAGCCCCTCGCTCTGTAAGAGGAGGTGGATCAAAACCCACCAGGCGGGCCCAGTGCGGGCTCGTCATCATAACAAAAACTTCTACATACCTAAGATCATGAAGGGAGATTCCTTGGTCTTGCGCATCAGCTTCTCGCTCTGACTCTCCTCATGGTAGTCAAATACGGGTTTTTCCTGCGACATGTCTGCGGCTGAAATGAGGTAAATAAACATTTTCATCCTCTTCATTGACTTTATGACGTCACGATCTTCGAAACGACGTCATGATGGCGATCATATGTTTTATGAAACGAGTTGTCGGAAGGATAAACTGCATTTATGAAAATCTTTAAGTAGAGATAAAATATTTTGTAACTAGGTACAGTCAGCTCCATAGTAAACTCACCCCGCTCACATACAAGTCAACATTTCTAGGGGGTGAGTTTACTTTGGAGCCGACTTTACCACTTAATGACAGTAGGTATTTTAAGTTGTGTGAGTATGAACACGAGGGGATTAAAAACAGCTCCAAGTTTTGGATCAAGTTGGTCTATTCAATCTTAAACTGATAAGAGCTAATTGGATTTGTTTGTGTGCTGATCAGATCATTGATTCCTTAAACTTGCTATGGGGTCTCGGCTGGAACGGTTTCCAGAGACGGAATTTATTGTTACTTAATATCAATAACTTGCTGCCTGGATCTTGTTGTTCCTCACTAGATTTTCTTCTTGCAGTATGATATACGTTGGTTTTTTTTTAAATTGGTTTATATTTTGGGCTGAGACTTCTTCTGTGAGCTCTTTCGACGCTCCTGACTGATCGGTGGCTTTAGTGTTTGTGAGGATGATTGACTTGATGGTATCTTCTAACTGTCGTATAGTCGTAGTCTTAACCAGGCTGCTGTGACGATTTAGCCTAAAACTCATGACAAGCAGGTGGAAAACTATAAGGTAGGTAGGTACTATAAGTACGTGAGCCTTATCGGGCACGGGCAAGGAGTGAGGTAAATCTGTTTACGATAAGTCGCTGACAAGGAACCGATTCATATCTAATCGGCAAATATTTAATGTTCTGTAACAGCATTGCTACATGGAGTCTAAAAAACTTTAGGGTAGGTGCAGGATCTATGCTACATTCGAAGGTCATAGAATTTAGCCTAATTGGTGGGCCTACACTTCCTAGGTACTTACCCATTAATTTGCGTAGGTTAATGGTTTATGGGTTCTAGTAATTATGACTACAGGTACTACGAAACAACTCCGTAACCAAGTCTTAAATTACACTAGTTCAAAAGAAAACAGTCATGTCGACTGCATCATGTCAAGCTATTTGAATTTTTTGATAGACAAGATACCTTCATCTATTTGAAACCAGTAGTAACGTTTATATTAGATCCAATGTAATAATACGTACGGTTTCGCCAGTTTCGCGGATGTCTATGTTTAGCTGACTTTTGTATCTGTATCATAGGAATTTTCCTGTTTAATTACAAAACTACTTAGTCCTAGCCAATTGATTTCCTATGTAGCACACACTTACGGACCTATCACTTATGGTATTTAGTTGCTGTAGCTAAAGCTACCAAGGGATATCTTATCAAATTTGTTCCCGTCAGTACCTTTCAATAAAAAAAATAACGGGTTGCACTCCGGGAGTGCCGGCAGAAGTGAAAACTTGAATAGTAACGTTGTGCATTTTTGGATATGGTTAGGAAATAATTTTGAACGAATTGCTTTAATTATCTAGTTCTATCATTTATGTGGTAAAATACAATATTCATTTATTGCGCTATCATACACAAACATGACAACTTACATTACATAACAAATTTAACACAGAAATATTACGATACGTTTTACGAATTTTACCTCTTTGGAGAAATCGAAGGTTTTGTTTGTGCATAAGATAATTATCCAGTTTTGGAAAACCAAACTCAATGACAGATGTCATAAAGTTCAAATTCCTTCGCAACCTAATGTCAATTCGTCTTACGAATTTTCGATCAGGACAAGTGACCTGACGCGAGTTTAAGATTTTATACCCATTACAGAAAAAGTGCTCAACGCCGCTAAAGAAGTTTTCACTTCAAAAAAACGATTACACCACAACAATGGAAACGTCACAATCTGATAGTAAAACACATGATGTAGTGGTGCCGGTTTTCACACGTTAGATAAATGTGCAAATATGTTATACAAACAATCAACTTGTTTTATAACTTACACTAGCTTCCACAAATAATTACTTTAAACACTTCAATAAATAATTGTAAAATTAAATAAAAAAGATTGCGTCACAATTCACAGAATAACACAAACGATAACTAACCTCACGAATCAAGGACACCAAAATTAAAACACTAAATATCACCACGACACCTACACGTGCGGCGTCTGTCGACCGAATGAGCTCAATCAGTTACTTACTACAGCTGCTACACAGCGATGATATCACCGACTATTGCCACTGGGGAATCACACAGCGCAGGATATCGCAACAAACAACGGACAGTACAATTAATTATCCTAGTGTACCGTTACTCAGAAATATACTTTCTATCACGTACCTTGGTACCTTGAACGTAACTGCGTAGCTGGAGTCTCACTGTAGTCTGTGGCGCCGAATGCCAATAAACCGGTCACCTCGCCGCCTCGCGTGTGCCGATAACGTGCGCAAGACGGCAAGACGTGTGCTTTGTGCACTCGGTTCTACAACTTCTTGCATATTTTACGTCATTTCTAATTTACGACGAACTTGTTAATTTTGTTATGATGAAGCTAACAGCGTTGATAGGATGACCGGGGCCTAGTTTCCTTACATCTTACATTAAAAAAAACTATGGAGTATCAATCTCTGACACGATGAATATTTATCTCGAGGAGTTTTGGCAAAGATGGGCTGATTTTACAAAAATCTAATTATAAGTAGGCAGTTCTTTCAAAAACAGAGAGGCTTCTGTGATAAGTAATTATCACAGAAGCCTCTCTGTTTGTTTGTTTTCTCTACCTATAATTATTATTGTAGATAAAAGGTAGGAATCTACCTATTACAGATTCCACTGTTTATGGAATAATTCTTGAGCCGAAAGGTCACATTACTATAATAATAACTCGGTACTTAGTTTATCGTGATTTTTCTTCATACTCGATCGAGACCTTGAGGCTGAGAGGAATCAAGTTCGCAGCTGTTACGACGCGAGGTTTTTATTACTTTTGGATATCATCGACGTTGAATTTTAATCTCAGAATAGAATGACCACTACAAATATTGTGCTAGACCTGTACAATTTATATCTAAGTATCTATAATCTAAAAACTTTTGCTAATCCGTCGTTTGCTCCAGCAGTCTTGAAAGAAGATCAAAGTATCTAAGGGTGTTTACCAATCGATCGATCGTTAGATCGACAATCGATCGATAGTTTTACCTAGTAGACACTATCGATCGACGTTGACTAATCCATACTACTAACGATAGATTGGTGTGGTAACACCCTTAGATAACTAGTTGTTGCCCGCGATCTTTGTCAGCGTGAACATATTTATTTTATAAGCTTTTATTTAACTAAACCTAAATTTATATAATAATTTTAATCGGATTTTGTTGACAATTTCAAGGGGTTTTTTTGCACGGAAACCCTAATCGTTTTTCTAAAATCCTAGTCCTTATAACATCAGCTATCTATCAGTAAAAGTCCTGTCAAAAATGGTCCAGCAGTTTCGGAGATTGGCCGTTACAAACAGACAGAAAAAAAAATGGAGGTTTATATAATTCTTCATCTGTCTAGCCTTTTCCGAACTGATAGGGTCGGCTTGCAGACTTACAGGATGCAACTGAATATCAGTATTTTATATGAAGCGACAACTTGTTAATTGTAGTATTTATTTAATTGTTCATGTGTAGATATAAAAATAATGCAGGCACAGCCTAGGTTTTATCGTCTACGATGAATGATGAGTAAGTCCTAGACATCTCGAGTGTTTATAAAATATTGAATGAATCCAAGTCATCGTTATTGTATTGGCCAGTCGAGTGTCGTAACTTTATAAATGAGACATCATGAAACATAAATAATATATTTTAAAGCAATAAAATATAAGACAAGTAGTGACTACTTGTATTTACGATAACAATAAATTATAAAATGTATTAAACTTACTAAATTGCACAATGTGTTTTTTTTGTTAGAAAGTTAAAAAAAATTGGTTGTCTGTAAAGTCGGTTTATGGACGACAGTTTAACCTGACACTGTCATAACAATACATTGATGAAATGATTGCATACTTTTATGAATAGCAAGCCGAACGCTCAAGCCGATCGTGCCTTTCGCTCGTTCGTGCAGCGCTCTCGCTACAATCGTAACGTTACAACGAGTGTAATGTTACAATGAGCGTAACGTTACAATGAGCGTAACGTTAAAATGAGTCATTATCGTGCGTGCAGCCGGAGTTTATCGATTTATTAGACGTTGTCACGTCAAAAAAAAAGGGATATCTCTCTTATCGAAGTTGGATAGTAAGTTTATGGAATCATTGCAAAACGATAACACAACATCACGCCTTCTTCTCTAAAGTCTAGGCAGAGGTGTACCATGGTGTGTTGTGTATGTGAAACAAAAGATATTTCAAGGTCATTTTATGTTAGTCAGCTGTTGATCGTCAGTTTTTGTTAGAAGCGATATCTCTACAAACAAATATTGTCAGAGCCGCCATTCCGTAATTTCAGTCACTTGACCTTATGAACGCTGTCGACATTCGTTCACGTTCATTGTGCTAATGATGACACAAAAAGGTTGAATCAATGTTTCTTTGCCCACTTGCAATATCGCTGGAATTACGGTTCGTTAAATACAAAGTAATTTTGTCATTTAGTAAACATTAACGACTTTCTGAAGCATTTGGGTAAAACTACAGAACACAATTAGACTTTAACAGTTGTAACGGGATATTTACCATGTTTTTTATTTGTTTCGAGTTCCCGATATTTCGGCGCTGTTGCAAACGCCATGATCACGGATAAACTGAAGTAATTGCAAGTGGGTGTTTATGTGCAGAAAAATTGGTCTACCCTTTTCCTTGTTCGTTTTTTGTGCTCCGTTCCACTACTACTGTCACTCACAACTCGATTCTGTTCCCAGCACACGAAACTCACTGTAGACAAAAAAAAGTAAAAAATTAGACTTACCACTAATTTATACTTGTGGGGTACATTAGAAACCATTAAAAAAAAATTAAGACGTTAAAATTACAGGACATTTCAGAAGCGTTAGCTATTTCAAAATGGTTGGAAGCAATTTAAAACTCAGTATGTTTTTATAAAATCTTTTAATAATAGGCTTGTGTTTTAAAATCAGCAACAGATGTTGACTATACAATTGTGCAACGTAAATATAACGGATACATAGAACTTAGTCTTGTATGCTGACTGTACTGCAATAAATACTATCATAGAATATTAAAATGAACAAAAATATACGGTTCTTACGAACGTACTTAATTATACTATAACAGATAAAAATATTTCTTTAGAATACAATTTCAGTAAATGATAGATTTTAGTACCTATTACCTATTTGAGTATAAGCATGAATATGAAAAGCCAGTGATTTAATGTCTGTAAAAACAGTTTTTGAAGTATGAGATCGTAATACCCACATCATTTGCTGAAATTGTAATACTAATAAAATCACAGTTACATGACCTACACTTACTTAAAAAACGATAAAGCAGCAACTTTAACATAATAATATAGGTACCTACATCGTTTATATAGACATCAAATTGTGAATTCATTGGGTTCCCTGTCTAAATTCAAGAAATAACGATATTTTGGCCTCCAGCACTAACCAAAGAGAAGTAAGGAGCAAACGAATTTGACAGTCAATAATAGACCTTAATATAAGTACCATGAAGTTCAAAACAGAACGCATGGCTCATGAGTGCGCTCAAGAACGACATAGAACAGTTTACGTTCATCCCAGTTTACACTCTATGACACTTTTAATAAAGTATATTTTTTAATATCGTCATAGAATCCACTAGAAACTCGGCGCCCATATTTGATCAGCGGGAAGTCTCAGGAAGCCAATTCACTTAAAGGTTTTATTTTTCTTTATTTGAAATAAAGTAAAATGCCAATTATAACTACTTACCTAAACAAGTTGCTACAAATATTATGGTTAGCGATGGTATACGCGTAAATAAGTAGGTGTTCTAGCTAGTATGAGAGCGTTTTGGTGGACACATGTTTAATTACTACAGTTTTAGTAGAATCACAGCTTTTGGAAGAGTTCGTTTGGGGAAGGATGGTCATACTAATGACTAGCGCTAAGCAGCATTTATCTAGTCTGACGATTAATAAGTATGTATTACTTAAATTATTAAGAAATACCTACTACATTCAAGTAAAGTCAGGGAAATTAATTGTTAAGTAAATTCGATACCATATCAAAAAGTCGTCCTTCAAAAATTGTGTGATATTTCAAAGGAACTTGGAAAGTTGATAATTGGTGTCAACTTGTTTAACAATTAATGACTCCGACTGTTTGTTCCGATCACAAACGAAAAATTCCCTCCATCTTCACTTGTCAACAAAGGACGGACCACCTACGAACGCTACTGTGGTCACATACATCAACATTTTTTACACGGCCACTCACCACACGAATATGAGAAGAGCCGAATATAAATATAGTAAAATATGTATACATTTTTTTTTAACTAAATATATTCTCAAATTGATACTTATGTATACGACAAAGTATGTTAAATACTTTGATTTAGAAGAAAACCACAGTTTGTGGCATAAATATATTTTAGCCAGCAAATGTACTGGCTTAGTATTGTCTTCGTCCATTTGTTGTGGCGCGGTTTTAAAAGACGTCCCGAACAGTAAAGTCTGTTTGAGGGTGACAATGTGACATCGCATAATCTACCTATAAAAAAGGACAAAAGTGTCATCTATTTAAGGTTTATATTTGTAAGTGTCGTTGAAACCGAGACAGAAGTAGCGTGCCAAATTGACAATACTTTGGATACAATGTAAATATTCATAACCAGAGACCGGAATAGGTGCAGTTTATTTATCTAAACTTCAAGGAATTAATAAGTAACATGTGGATAACACCTCCATATAAAATCCCGTAAAAAGTTTTAAGTTTTTTTTACGTTAGTACATAAACTCACGGCTTTTTTCCCATGGGTGCAGGCAGAAACCACGGAACGACACCTTATTTTCGAAACAATGCTGTTAAATTAGAGGGAGGTAGAGGAATTACAAGTATCCACATGATACTAACTTCTATGACGTTAAGGCGAAAAAAAGTATTCCGAATTCCTATCACACACATCACGCCTGTGTCCCATAGCTTACCAAAGTGTGCAAGTTTGCTACGCTGTAACACTTTGTGTTACGGGCGCACTTTTTGCGCCACTTTTACTCTCACGGCTCAACCTCGTTTTCTGTGAATCTGGATATTAAATCGGAGGTGAAATGTTATGTAAGGTTATTAATATTATGTATGGGAGGATTGGTTGATCGAAAGAATAACAACCAGTCTCCTTTGATTTTAAACTGGATTAAGGTCCGAGGTTATTCAATTCACACTGAACTCGTTATTCCCAAAAACTGTTATTTTGGGTAAGACAATTAATTTAAAAACTCGTCTTACACAAAATAACAGTTTTTGGGAATAACGAGTTCAGTGTCTTATGAGTTTTGAAACTTTGGTATTTGAACAGATATAAAATACCCATTTATTCAGAATATTGTTGTTTTTTTGTTTATTTTAGCTGCCGCAGCTATTAGTATGATATGGGTACATTTGTACTTCAGATAGATCATTTGATTATCATGATTATAAAAGTTTTCGTTTTAAATTTTATCGAGCTGCAGCAATGGGGATGGAAACTGTGGAACTAATGGCGCTACCATAGCTGGTTCCATGCATCGTCATTGGTTGAAAATCTATCAATGTAATTTTATATTTCATAACAGCTCGACCTTATTGGTCAGATTGAGAACCAGCTATAGTCGTGCCATCTACAATTAGCTTTTAACGGGCTTCCCCATTAAAAATTATTTTTAGAGGAAAGTTACTTCTGTGAAATAAAGTTAAATAAAATTAAAGTTTAATTTCCCTAAATCTCCGTAAAGGCGCCTACAAAATTACTCGACTATTTCGGTCAATAATGACAGTTGACAGAGAGCAATTGCACAGTTTGCACATAGGTACACACACATGCCCAAAGATGATTGTGCACAGGCACATTGCGATACGACATATGTCTATCACCCGGTAGACAATCGCACTATTACCGAAGATCGTCAAAATCGAGTAATTAGACAAACCATACTTCACCAGAACTGTAACAAACCTGGTGATAATGCTAAAAAATTGATCCTAACCCACGTCGACACAGCATTACAAACCGACTATCACTTGCTTTGGCAAGACCTCAGTGCTTCGCACTCAAACTTGAAAATAATAAAATTAACTACACAGTTCCGCACAATTGCACACAATTTTGCACAGTTGCACAGACATTTTTGCACAAATTCATTGGTACTGGCTGGGGGCGCTGGAGGACACCTTCTCGAGTTTCTCGAAGTGTTTGCGCGCATTCCTGATGTTGATGAGGGTGGCTTCTGACGGGATCTTGGGATCTGACATCTCTACCATGACGTATGTGTTGCTTGTGAACCCGTCTATGAACGCTGCGAATACGCTGTTGCGGACCTGGAATGAAGAATGGAACAATTTTAGTTTAGTTTCTGATAGAAGTTATGCTCCTTCTTATTGAGACGAGAACTGTATCCCAGCAGTGGGAAGATTAGGGTTACTTCAGAAAAACATTGAGAACACTCTGTCAGAGAATTCATTGTATCACTTTCCAGAGAGGCTATTAATTTTATTTTGGCTCTCTGAATTGCAGTGGGCGAGTAATTACATGGCATATTTACTAGCCAACACTGTGATTAGACAACATGTTTTGACTTGTGCCCAGTGCTACATGGTTCATTTATTTTGACATAAGTATTATGACGTTGACAGTGGGCACTGTTGGTAAATATTTGTGAGATGTATTGAAAACACAGGATGGTGGCATTAGTGTAATTTTTGATCATGGGCAAAAAGATCATCAGTCTGATCACAATATTTGAGAAGGTATTCAAAGGGATTATACGGTACAATTTGTTCCGTATGGTGTCGGACGTAAAGAATAGCACCATCCCATTTCTTCCCGTGGGTGTCGTAAGAGGCGACTAAGGGATTTGCCAGAGAATGGGCAGCAGCGTTCTCTGTGCTTTTTGTAACAACCGTACTGCGATCGCCAACCCGCCTGCCAAGCGTGGCGATTATGGCAAAACCCCCCAAAATGTCAATCTGGCGACACTTGGGGGAGGCCTATGTCCAGTAGTGGACGTCTTTTGGGCTGAAATGATGAATGATGATACGGTACAAACGGTACGGTGCTCTGTATGGTGTCGGACGTAAAGAATAGCATCATCCTATATCTTCCCGTGGGTGTCGTAACAGGCGACTAAGGGTCATGCCAGAGAATTGGCAGCAGCGTTCTCAGTGCTTTTGCAACAACTGTACTGCGATCGCCAACCCGCCTGCCAAGCGTGGCGATTATGGAAAAACCCCCCAAAATGTCAATGTGGCGACACTTGGGGGAGACCTATGTTCAGCAGTGGACGTCTTTTGGGCTGAAATGATGATGATGAATGATACGGTACAAAAACGAACGCGAGGCCAGATGGCCTACCTTGACGTCCTAAAGTAGTATAGTTTTAATCTTATCCCAGAGTGGGAAAGAGATGGCACTAAACGTTCTCTATAGCTCCGTATATTTCCCACAATGGAGTAACATTAAAACAATACTGCATTAAGATGTCATGGTAAACCTTCTGAAATCAAACACCTGTCTCATCTATGGATAGGTCAAACAGATTACTTGAGTAAAACTGATTATTTTTTAAAATAATTAGAAATAATTAGTAGTAAGTAGTAGAGTATTCTGTTTTAGTGATTGCTTGTAGTTAGAACTGTCAAAAGTTAGAATTTTACTTTGCTTTCTTTGACGTAGCTTACCAGTTTTAAGTTTCTGCCTAATGCATAAAATGTTAACATAGGTAACTCAAGTAAATACTTTAACTTGACTGTAGATACGGGTGTAAGTATCTCCTCCCCTTATCCGATTCATATAGTAAACAACTATAGTCAGTCAGTCAGCAGATAGTAAAGTACCGACCTCCATGCTCTGGAACTGCGCCGCGAGCTTGGAGCATGAGAGCTTGAACTGCTTGACGATGTTGGAGACCTTCTCGAAGCGGTGCGCGTCGCGGTGCGGCCGCTGCTGGCAGTGAGACACCACCAGGAACGTCGCACGCTCGAACAGCAGCACCTGCAGATAAGGTTAACATGTTTTATATCTTATAAGTATGAAGATAATGTGCATATTCATACACGCTACTGTGATCAAGCTTATCATACGAAAAAGAACATTAATTGTATGCATATGAGGTTAATTTTCGGATGAAGCGCGACTGAGATATGTCCAAGTTTGCTCTATACATCACAGCCTGAGACACAAGCGTGAACCTGCTCAGTAAATAAAAAGTGGTGCAGGAATACAGCGGTATTGACCTCGAATTCTCAGTTGCCACTTTAGTGAGCAAATACTTAATGTAATTTATTTCATTAATACTGCTTTCAATACGGTGCAGGAATAAAACATAGCGAGAAAACCAGTTCATCCTAGAACCAAAAAATCGAAGACGTGTGACAATCACCGCCCCGCACTGGGCTCACGTGCTCGGTCCACTCCTTCCCTCGGTGAGGAGGCGGGTCACCGAAGTAGCAGTTTAAATAAATTTTCAATTGTTCTAATAGCGCATTTTTGCAATTCATAAAAAAAGCATTGTCATGGCTGTTTTAGAAGTATGTAAAGAGTACTATACCTCGTCTGCGTCCACGATTTCGGCGAATTGCTTCAGCGACGACTCTAACGCCTTCACGTTGGGTATTAATTTGTACACTATACTTGACCACGCCCTGGAAATAAAAAGTATACAATTTTATATTCATAATTGCAATGGTGAATGAAAAATCATAACCCTCCTTTTTACTTCGCCGTAGTCGGACATTTTAGGAACATTAGAATCCCCCTAATTTACACGGCACTCAACTCGTGGGTGCATTAAAATGTGGCGAAGGTCTAGTACAAGATTTACAATCATTGATGAAACAAACGATTATGAACTAAGGAAAAGTCGGGAGGCAGTGTCTGAATGTATAATTTCATACATCATGTTCGAGCTTCGCCTACAATGATGAGAAATATCGTATAAAATGACGATTGTGTGAAGTGGGGTATTGAAATTTTAAACATCTGTTGTGACATCACTATTTAGTATGTAATTAGTGTGTCACCACTAGTGATTGTCTATGATGTATATCCGTCTGGTCGCTATAACTTGATCCCAACCCGTCTACTACGGACTGTCAGTATTAATTATAACCTGTGTCCTGTGACAATAAAACATAGTATACCAACAGTATCTTTCATTGGTACTACTGAACATAACATGGTGGTGCGGAGCGGAAGGGAGTGTCAGACTTGACTGACTAAAACCCATCCATGTTCCTTCTTAGCCCTTTGTGTTCCAGGGCCACGGTATCTCTTTCGAACAACCCGCAGCCCTGGCAGGCATCGGCCCTCTCGGACCCCTTCTGATTTGCTGACATCTCCTTGAGGCGCGCGTGGAACACGAACGCGCCGTCGGCACGGTCTGTCGTCATAAGACGGACGGGACGGTGAGCTAGCCCATTACTCACCGTCCACAGGCCAGCGCCTACGGTGGCCGGGGGCCACTGGTTGCCCCCCGACGCCCGGGGCGTCTCCTGCGGCGGCTGGGACGTGAGGTTCTCTCCCTCTCACGTTCCGCCACCTCCTTCGCTAACATGACTGCTTCGCAGAAGGAGGCGACGGGTTCCCATTCCCTCTCGCTCCGGATCATGGATTGAACCAGGGCCGGACGCGAGAGGTCGCCGCCGCCAATCGCCGCTCACCACCCACGCCCTCAAAGAGAATAGGATAAAATCAAAAGTCATTTATTCAAATTAGTCCCCTAAAACGGCCGGCCTTCGCCACTTCCTAGTGTTTTAGCTGACATCAAACAACCTATTTATGATACTGCCAAACCTAACCATGATCAACCCTGAGAAGGTAGAAAATCAGCTGCTTTTCTCCCGACCTACGCCATTTCTTATGACCTTAAGACAAGCAGATTATAAATGGTACATGTACAATCGTAAACATGCAGCAATCACAGCGCACCCGCGTCTTTCACGCAGATTTGCGATAAGAGTCGCGACTGTTTATACCGCGTTATATTAACATGGAGTTTCTTAAGAATGTGTTACTAGGCAAATTATACTGCAGTTTCATAGGGTAATTTATGTTGCTTATTCTTTTCCTTATTCATCCGATTTATTATTTAAAATGGGTAAATTGTATTGTAAATGGGTTAATGGTTTAATTATAGACACGAATTTTCAATGTAGTGTAGCCTATTTTACCATCAACTACTGACTTCAAATTCAGAACTATAATAATACGCGACTTGACGGACAACTGCTACGTTTAAGAAATGCGAAATCATTTGCTTCACTATGTATAACGCATGTTCAAATAAACCTGTTTACAAGTAAAATATAGCTTTTTTATTATATTACTTTATTTCGATTTTATTTTTTATTACAAGATAATTTGATGAGTTGTGAAAGTTTTTAAATTAAAGCAGTATAATTGTTCATAAGTATAAATTTTCGCATTCCAAATACAAAAAAATGGTAGAATGTACCAGGAACAAATAATTACTACTGTAACAACTCATATGTACCTACATTCAATGCTAATTAATTATTTGTATTCTAAGTATAGTTACTTGAAGGGCTTATAAAAACATACTTTCATACTAGAATCATTAGTACACTCACTTGTATAAAGTCTCATCCCATATGCTAGTCCTGAAGCAGGTGCACTCGAGTGGCTTGGACAGCCTCTTCAGGTCTTCCTCTCTTTCCTTGAAGATCTCCTCGCGCTGTTCCTCTGGCACCAAGTCCATCTTGTGCACTAGGCAGAATATCCTTGCCTCTGGAGAATTCTGCGAAATGAAAAATAACATAACTGTTATAAACCTTTAAGAAACAGTCTGCTAGAGGTCAAAGGCAGGGTAACATAGAATCCTATCCTACTACTAGTATCATGCATTTTTAGATAATAGAAAGTAATTAATTTGGTTAATTGATATATATGATTTCTGCTTCTAGAATACCAACAAGATAGGATGTCTAGTCCAAATTTTTTTTTTTTTTTACGTTTTATAAACCTTATACACATGACAAGGGGTATCATATTATTCTGCCGAGAGCTACTCGATATTAAAGTCTATGGATGATGTAATCCTGCTGAAATTATAATATTAGGTGTTGGGTTGGGTTTGGTTTGGGTTTGGTATTTGGTTGGATATTTGGTTTGGTCAGTTATTCTTCACGTTATACTCATGAACACAAATATCTCTCGTTTACCGATCCAATGTGACAAATAGGGCTCCCAATATTTGTAGATGTGTATGTTTATAAAGCCACACACTTATGATTAGACAGTCATCTAAGCATAATTGCTATTTGTTTATTATTTCCGCTGATAAACTAGTTACAGCTGCATGCAACATTATCGAGCATTTGCTTTGTGATTGGATTCAGTATATTATGTTAATATTTGTGATTTGAAATGGAATAATAATTACATGCAAATCACCTAGAACCGGGGGAGACCTTATTTTAGAGTTTATTGATTCAAATACTAGCCTGATGGCTATTTCAAGTGAGTTAATGGCCTCATGGCTGCTGTCGTAATATTTAATTAAACAATCACAATGATTTGGCCAGACAGGAGGTGTCTGATGAGGTTACAGGAAATAGAGAAGTATAGAAAAAGAAGACATGCTGCGACGACCCCAAATGAATTGGGGTAATGGCAGGAGAATGATGATGACGAATCAGAAGGGGTAGTTTGAGTAGATACTTACTGATCTGACGAGTAGACCAAGCATTCAAAAAAGGAACATTTTCATGAACTAAGGAAAAATTGGTTGCCAGTTTAAAAATAAAATAAATAAGTACCTGTAAGATAGCTTCCAAACAAGACTGATAGTAATGCATATCCTTTTCCATCTCCCTGCTTTCAACATCAAACACGTAGATCAGTACTTCCACATTTCTGAAGATGTTGTCTCTCTGTGATGCAAAGTAGTTCTCCATGAAGGCCTCCTGCCCCCCGCAGTCCCACAGGTTTAGGACCAAGTTGCCGAGGAAACGGACATGTGAGTGTTCAACGTCAACTGGAATGGAAGGTGCAATTGATGGTTAGTGTGTCGCTTTAGGGGCGGTTTGTCGAAGTTTAAGTATATGCTTATGGGCAAATCACTAAGAGCAATAAAAAAATTACAAAAAAATGTCGAAAGCCCACATCTCAGAAACGTTGTGGGCCGTAGGGAGGAGTAGTGGGCCGTAGAGGGGCATGCTTCTCAGACTATCAATGGTTTCTATGGCCAAGGTGAACCCGATGTTGTAAAAAAAACATATTTCCGAAAAAAAAAACATCAATCATCAATTCCTTACTCCTGCCCTCTCTAAAGCTACACTTTAACACAGTTGTAGTCAACCCAATTTGTATTATTGTTACATAAATAACATTATGCTTGTAATCCTAAAGGGTTAGGCCACCTATAGAACACCTATATTTTGCCAGCTTTGTTTTATTATTGTTTTTATCGCATAAAGTTTATCTACCTTCAATAGTGATTCTGATAAAAAGGACAATCTATGCATATGTTTCATTACTATTCACCTTAATATTAATTATTAGTTATCTATTTCTCTGTCTATATATATAAATTACGTGTCACGTTGTTTGTCGGAGATGGACTCTTAAACTACTTACCTGATTTTATTCAAATTTGCACACCATGTACAATTTGATCCAACTTGAAAGATAGGATAGCTTACTTTTCAATTTATAGTCGCAATATTATTTTATTGCAAATTAAGTAACAATTATCTGTTAGCTCCAAACGATTCTAACAGATGGCGGTATCTGTTGACTGGATTGAGTAAGTATTCAATAGATGGCGCTGTATAGGAGCGGAGCAGCAATGAAAAATATTGCGAAAACGGAGAAAATGTGACGCAGACGAAGTTGCGCCGGACAGCTAGTTTATTATATTATCTTTTATATTAGATTTTGTCAATGTTATCTTGTTATTATGAACATACTTACCTGTTCTTTAGAAGGAATGAACAAGATTTCCGATGATCATTTTACAGTCAACTTAACATAACCTAATAGATCAATCCACATTTCGTCACTTATGTTTAAGTCCCAAGTAATAGGGGGCGAGCCTACTGCCATCCACTGGGCATCAATCCAGACTCTGTGGCTGACAAATTCCTGATGGGAAACCCAGAAACACTTTGGCCAACCTGGGAATGTAATTCAGGTCCTCATGCTCATCAGTTGTGCTTGCGACCACTCGGCCAATTACCTAAAATCCACCCTCTCCTCATAAGACCTCCACGGTTTCAACAATTATGTTTACTGTCATATTAAGTACATTTTTTTTATGCACTAGATCCCATACCTACTGCATAGTCAGCACCGAAAAGATAAAAACACCAACAAGGAACCATTTTATTGTTCCTTGTCCATCTCAACCGTTTTGTGCTTATATTATGTTATGGTTTTTTATTATTCTTCATTCATTTTCATTATTCATAATGAAATCACAACCAAGCGCGATGTTTGAAGCGCAAAATACCTCAAGACCTAATCCAATCACAGTTATAACTATAGTCTAAACAATGAGGATGTGACACAGGTCACACACCGAGCGCTCCAGCGATAGCTCCAACCAACATACTGCTGAATGTCCCATGAAGGAGACAGATTGTAGTAAATGAAAAAAATAAAAAAAATATTTTCCTGCTATTACCCCAAAAGTATCTCAGGCTTGCATAGTTTCCAATTACTTATGCAATTTTAGAATGGTTACATAGTTGAGTTTCAGTGCATCATTTGCTTTGTACAGTGGGCATGCATGGGCAGTAGAGAGAGACTACATAATTAAGTACCTACAGGCCATGATGACTCAGCTGACATAACAATGCAACAAACTGTAAATGTTGTTACATCTAACAATACTTTCACTCAACATATTAAACAAATATTATTCTTTGCCTTAAGTTCATGTTATGTTGTCTTAACTCTAACAAAAGACTTTCGTTTTAGATAAATTTTCAAAGGGTAAGTATAAAATTCCAAACCACAACTTACTTGTTGCGCCCAGTCGTCTTGTGTCTCTGGCGATGTAGTTGGCAAATATTATTGACCTCATGCTCGTTTTACCTGAGCCACTCTTGCCCATCAACAATACCTGAAAATGGAATGATAAAACAGTTTAGAAAAATACACCTATCTTACTATGACTTCTTTGTAGTTCTGATGAAATTTTCTCCTATAGACAACAAAATAAACGATTAAAATCATTTTTATCTATTTGAATACGCACCTTCTTCTTCATGTTGACTATGTTTCACTAGGTCAAGGGTCTAAAACTTTATAAGTTCCCTATAGCTCGAAACACAAAACAAAACAATTTTGAATAAAAATAATTATATCAGAAAACCAATTTTCATAACTATGTTGCTAATGAAGTGAAATAATTTGATAAAATAAAATTAAAAGTAGGCGTAAATTTGTAATCATTTACGACGCGACGAAGTCAATGAAATTGGTGATGATGAACGACAGATGATAGAATTTCTCACTGACATGACGATTGTCAACTGACCTGACAGAAACTATGACGTTAGCAATAATAGTTCGGAAATTGGAAAAATGGTTCAATCAAACAAAAATTGTGTTTGTGCCTAGAACACTTAGTCACGAAATATACCTTCAATTTAATGAATTAATAACAAACGCCTAAAGTTCAATTTTTGTTTCTGTTTCTCTAAATTTACTAACCATAAATATTTTGATTTTCTGAGCAAATAACTTTCGACTTCTATTGTTTCGTTCCGAATGAGTTAATTTTCAGAGATTGAAAAAGCCTTTTTTTCATTTATTTTGTTATGGAAAACCTAATTTGGTTTGAACTCCATACATAAATACGATTTAATAATAATTGCTAGTTTAAAACCAAAATATTATTTGCCAGTTTTCAGTGATGACTTATCTCTAAAATATGAACGTATTGTTTATGCATGTGTCATACTATAGTTTTTTGTCACCCTGAACGAAAGATTGACAAATAGAATTTATAGAAATAGAAACGTGTGATTTTGCTTAAACTATCTTGCAATATGTTTTCTATTAAGTAAAACCTGAACAGTTGATTAGAGTCTTCACAATGGCTCGTCATCGCGATATTAGAAATAGGAGTTATTCCGAAGACTACGACGACGACGATGTTTACGGATATTCTGTTGAAGAAGATAGCTGCCTGTCGCCGAGCGACACATCACAGTGGATTTATGACCGAAATCGTAGCCAGCAGGTAGATCTCTTGCAGAGCCACAATGACATACAAGAAGAGCCAGAAGAAGATAGTGTAGCAGCTACAAGTCAACCCGGACTTGAGCGACGCGAGTCTATGGACTTTCGGAGTCTGAACCTCGACGAAGAGGATGAAGCTAAGCTCATGTCATGCTTAGACGAACTTAGGAATGTTATAGGAGACACAGTTGCAGATAACATTCTCATACAAACTGTTATAAGGCATAAGTTTGACTTCAGTAAGTCCCTTGATGATATACTCAATAGAAATAGCAAAGATGCTGAGATTCCTAAAACAGAACCTGTGAAGCCTGTGATCATTGTAGATCCTTTAAAAGCTCCAGTTATATCTACCATAGACAAGGT
Source organism: Cerastis rubricosa (assembly GCA_949152445.1). Lineage (NCBI taxonomy): Eukaryota > Metazoa > Arthropoda > Insecta > Lepidoptera > Noctuidae > Cerastis > Cerastis rubricosa. The sequence continues at coordinate 9,437,547 of OX424526.1, read as the reverse complement.
TCCAAAAGTTATAGCAACCAATGTAGAACCAAAGACTGTTGGAATAGTGAAAGGGTTTAAAGTTGGGCAGGATGGCAGCTCTGGTAGTCGTCCACAGACCCCAAGAGACCAATCACCTTGCCCTGAAAGGATATTAAAGTCTGATCAAGCTGATGAAATTAAAGTAACACCTAAAGTGAAAGAAAACAAACTGGATCCCAACACACAGTATGCAAATGAGAGAGGCTCAGACAAAGACCACTTGTACATAGTTGTTATTGGTCATGTTGACGCTGGCAAATCTACCCTGATGGGCCGGCTGCTCTGTGAGCTAGGAGAAGTTAGTCAAAGGACTCTGCACAAATATGAACAAGAGAGCAAGAAAATTGGCAAACAGAGCTTCATGTATGCATGGGTGTTGGATGAAACTGGTGAAGAGAGGGTCAGAGGCATCACAATGGATGTAGGAAGAGCACAATTTGAATCAAAGACAAAAAGAGTGACTATATTAGATGCACCCGGTCATGCAGATTTTATCCCTAATATGATAACTGGTGCGGGTCAAGCAGATGTTGCTCTACTTGTGGTTGATGCTACAAGAGGTGAGTTTGAGTCTGGTTTTGACTTTGGAGGTCAGACAAGAGAGCATGCTCTGCTAGTGCGTTCACTTGGAGTAAGTCAACTTGCTGTAGCCATTAACAAATTAGACACAACTAATTGGTCTCAAGAGAGGTTTAATGAGATCACTAAAAAACTAAAAGCGTTCCTGAAACAAGCTGGATATAAGGATTCTGATGTTACTTACGTGCCTTGCTCTGGGTTGACTGGAGAGAACTTGGTCAAGCCTCCAGCTGAAGCAGAATTAATTAAATGGTATAATGGACCATGCTTATTAGATGTTGTTGATAAATTCAATGTACCCGAGAGGCCTGTATCAAAACCTTTACGTATGTCTGTAAATGATGTGTATAAAGGAACTGGCTCAGGATTCTGTGTTGCTGGACGCATTGAGAATGGCTTGATCAATAAGGGTGACAAGGTGTTAGTATGCCCCACTAAAGAAATGGCTGAAGTTAGAAATATAAGTATCAATGAAATGACAACTAATGTTGCATTCGCTGGAGACCAAGTCAGTGTGACATTGACAGGAGTAGACATGCAGAATGTGTCCGTTGGGTATGTACTGAGTGACCCCATCCAACAAGTACCCGTCACCACAAGGTTTGAAGCCAGGATTGTAGTTTTTAATATCAAGGTTCCTATTACAAGAGGTTTTCCAGTACTTATTCATCATCAATCTCTAGTTGAGTCTGCAAACATTGTGAAGTTGAAGTCGTTGTTGAACAAAAGTACAGGCGAGCTAGTAAAGAAAAAGCCTCGTTGTTTGGGCAACAACTGTGTGGCTGTAGTCGAGATAGAGGTGTGTCGTCCGATCTGTGTGGAGCGCTACAAGGACGTGAAGGAGCTGGGCCGCGTGATGCTGCGCGTCGCCGGCACCACGATAGCCGCCGGACTTGTCACGAACATCGTCAACACCTGATCGATCTGATAACCTTTATCATTGTTTAAACATTATGGCATCTTACATAGATATTAGCCTGGAAATTACAGTAAGTAATGAAGGCACATAGTAGACTTGATTATTTTTAGTAAGTATATTTTTAATAACACATTTTTCAGTCTTCCATTCTTCATTGTTAATACCTCACGTCGCTTTTTGCGCCATATTGTGAAACAAAGACCTATGATGTAAGAGATTCAAATTAATTTATTAAACATATTGTGGCCTATATTTTTAGCAGTTTTAAGTGATAAATGAGATATAGGAATTATTCTTAAATTGTCAAGTCTGTTTTAAGTTTATGTAACAGTTGCCTCAACAAGCATCGCAATGCACATGGAGAATGTACAATAATGTATCGTGCTATTACAAATGGTTATATTTTTAATTATTACCTATAATATTATTTATAATGCCAATAAATTTGTTGTTATACTTGATGCATTTTATTGTTTTTCCTTGTAAGTCACGAATGAGACTTATTAGGTGATTATGTAATACTTACCTATCATTCACATTTGGTAAAATATTTTTATATTCTTTGGTTATTTTGATTTGTTTATACCTTCATTCCACATGAACTGTCCATGGTTGAAAAATTATGGAAATTGGAAGGGACTTGGGGCTATTAGAATGGACATCCACGGGTATTGTACAGACAGCGTCAGTATGTGCTGACCCCTCAAGTTTTAAAATTGTACACTGATACAACTATTAATTCGTTTCGAACTGGACTGATTTATATAGTTTTAAGCTACCCAATATTGCATTTTAAGCTAAGTATACGTGTTTCTGTTGAGACTACGAAGTTGGTTAAAAACCCAAATTAGGGTACATACATTAACAGAGAACCTATTTAGGTTAGCAGGCCAAAGTCCGTAGCGCTGCAGATTGTTATCCGCCGGTCGAAATCCTTAGCTTTCAAATGAACAGGTAGGTAGGTAGCTATGCATGGTGTGGAGAGCGCACGTTTTCCGATAGTGCAATGTACGGTGAAACGCGCGTCCATGGAGGTAACAGTTTATTTGACGTGACAACTTACAAACCTATTAATGTTCGGGTTGGCAAGATACCTACGGCACTGCCGGGCGGCAAAATCCAATAAGTAGTAAGGCGGAAGCGCCGGAGTAACCCGCGATATTCAAATTAAAAAATAGAGAAGAAGGAAATTAGATTAGAAATACGTACGGAGATAAACAGCTCACCTAGCTCAAATTCAGAACATTTGTGCATCACCCTTATAGGCAGTTTCAAGTGTCACCACTGACGTGCGGTCCTGTACGTGCTCAAAAATGGCGACTACCTGACCTACTCACATCCAAGTTATTTAGGTACACGAAAAGAGTCGTTACATCACGCTTTTGCTAAGGAGTTGGCAAAAGTCTCAGCAAAAGCAGTCTCCGTTGGTTGTATCGCATGATTATGTCATTGTGAATTTGACAGTAATACAAAGACACGAGGTAAACAAATTGTGACAGGAGCTCTAGTTGCTGCTGACCCCGTGCTTTGTGTTTAGTATCCTGAATATTCTTAGGTACTTGGTAACCTTATCCTGTGGGATAAATGTGTAAATCATTAACAAAGGCAATGCAATTTTGACTATCAACGTTGACTACATACACTTTGCGTTGTTTATCAGCAGGCGATATTTTCAAATTTCCAATTGGGGGGCTTCTATGCCTTATCTATTATACACCACATTAAGACTAGAAGATAGGTACGGTAGAAAAACTTCGTCGTAACCCTCCTCGAAAGAACTTTTCTTTGCATATACTTAGACATTACTTAGGTAGGTATCACGTTATTAACAAGAATCCGCAGAAACTAGGTATTAACTATTATGACATAAAGAAGGCTCCTGGCTAAGTAAATATTAATGTTTGCAGAGTTGTATACTGTGTGTCTGTGTAGTAAGAAGTAAAGTGCTGCAAGGAAACAGTTTCCCGCCAGGACCAAGAGATTTAATTTAGATAAGTAGTTTGCCGACGACAGCTTGTTATGTCGCTGCAATCAACAGTCTTGAACGTTTGTAGCCGTCTCGAGAAATATCATCTGTGTTTTTATTATGTTGTGGTAGGTCTACGTCTTTGTAAGAAAACGTACGATCTCGTTCGGGTTAACCAAACTGTTTTTAAATATCCACTAAGTACCTTCTTAGGTAGGTACTTGTTTACTTAGGTACTGTTATAAGTTCCTGTAGTTCCTGTAGTTGCTAGGATGGTCAAGATAGAATACTTTACCGAGTATACACTCAAATTCACTTATCGCATAGTTTATTTTTCTTAATTTATTCTATGGTTATATTTATAATGTCGAAAGCGCCTACAAGAAAAGTGCTGTGGCATATTCTTCTCCTGGTTAAGAAAGCAATCAAAATGGTTTTATAGGTAGTACTCACACATTTATTTACTACATCCACAGAATACATAATAGTACAAGTACAAAATCTTAAAATATATTCTGTAATAGGTAAAGAATGGCAGAAGCAGCCTTGCAAAGCGCTGCGCCGCCGCCGCGCTGTGTCACCGTTTGTGCTCAGTGTCGCGGACTCGCGGCGGCGTGGCAGGAGTAGTCGTGAAATTTAATTTCCTGCTAAGTTCCCAACACTCGGTATGTAGTTCAGTGTTTACTCCCTCAACTACAGGCGGAGTCTCCAACCTTTCGCTATTTTCAATTCCGTTTCATCGATTTCCATTTACAATTTTCCCAATGTTCTTTTTTGTGAAGTTTTCTGGCAATTAAAAAGTCCTCTTTTTATTTTTTTTTATCCTCTAAGAGAAGCTAATTCATTATTCTTAATGGTTTCGCAAATTGCATGAGTTCTATTAATTAAAAGTTGAAGCCTTGTAAAGTGTTTTGGAAGTTGTTACTAACTTAACGGTTGGGAATTATGGAGCAAGTGAAACTTTGATTGCAGAAGTCATAACGGGTGGCATGGAGAGCGCGAGCGCCTCTTAAAATGTTTTGAGCAGGAATTATTACGACCGCTCAACTTGTAACTTATACAACTGAACATGCAATTTAGAACTGAACCATCTGGTTTATATTGTTTTAAAAGAAAAAAACGCAAGGCAATTTTTTATGGTCTTTGAATACCCTAAGAGCTAATTAAGAAGTTAATTCTATTCTTCTCAGCGTGTTGATGACAATTCAAATTGAGTCGGCCCAAAAGGCAATGAGTTTGGTACTTTCAGTAGCGTCAATCAGCTCCGGTGATGTGCAAACAACAGGACAGGCAGAACACGATATCAAGTGTCCCATCATTTATTTTTGGTATTTATTCTAGGTACATAATTGTGTATTACGGTATTGCAAGTTAATCCGACAAAATAGGTATTATCTAAAAGATCTGACTAATGATAGAATAAGTACCTACTATTAATTAGTGTAGTAAGGACTAAGCAAATATGCAGTGTTCTTAATCATGAGTAATGAAATTCAGTTGCGGGGCGGTGGGGGCGGGCCGCACCGGGGGGTCACCCTTTTTGGAGTGACACCCGGTGACAATTTCGAGAACAAAATTCAAAAGTAGCCATAGCACAGCTGTCTTTTTCGGGGATTCCACCACAAGCACTAGCTCAACTTTATGTAAATATATTTGTATAATTCGCATTTTTTTTAATCCGCTTGTTTTACAGTTTCTGATTCGCTACCTAGACTTTTTAAAGTTTATTGTAAAATGGGATTTTACAGAATCTCTTCCAAATTTTATGATTGTACTAACATGGTTTATGATGGTTTGCGTGTCCGTAGCTTCTTGTGATAGAAGTTTCAGTGAACTAAAATTAATAAAAACACGAGGCAATACAAAATATAAATTTTGAAGAAGTGTTTTCTGAGTTTGCAGCTATCAAAGCAAGAAAGAAGAGATTTTAACTGTAAAATATTTTTTTTTTGGTGTTGTTGTTCATTATTTTAAATAATTAATAATACATGACGTTTATTATATTTTTTTTTTGGCTTTTATCTTTTAATGGGGTGACACCTCCAACTTTCGATGGGGTGATATCATCAACTTCCGCAACGCGTACCACCCAAGGTAGCTACGCCACTTCTAATAATTAAATTGTTGTACAATAATTTAATTTCATACCTATCTAAGAATTGGTGCCTGCTGCTTCTAATTGATATTATTCGTATGGGAGCCATGGATATTCTTACTTATTCAAGATGCTACCATTCGTCCACAAGACCACAACAGAGCGGTGGAACTAGGGAATTTGGAGGAGAATTAGCATAGATTTAAATATTCAGATAGCTACCTAAATAAAAATGCTACCTTTGGTTTCGAGATTTTGTAGATTTGTAAATGAAGTAAGTAGACCGCTATAACAATATTGTAGGTACCTACCAATTCTATTAGTGGTACCTTTACTATAGGTTTATAATTATTACGGAATGTTACAGTAGGCTCCAAGTGTAGGTCCTAAATGGTTCTAAACACAAAATTTATATCAGGAAACCATTTGAATCATCGTAGGTAGTCGTTTAAGTTGAAATACCAGAATGTATGAAAATACTTTACTTCGATGCTTAAATATTAGCTACGCTCACTTATACTTATTAATAGGCATTATGCCCTCCCTGCTACGTCTATGCTTTGGATGCAAGGTTACTTATTTACGTAGCATTATGGACGTGCTTCGTGCCTTTCTATAAGAATTTATGGTCCATAACTTTTCCTAAGTACTGTATTCTCCATGAAATCTTCATTGCATACCTCCTTTTAAAGGATAAAATTTTCTAGTATTGTGGGAAAACTGTCCCGCAATACTAGAAAATTGAAACTTTAACAGCAATTTGCTGTTAAAGTTTCAAGCAATAAATCAAACCACATGTCCTGCAGGGACGGAAGTGTTCTTGGAGGCCTCTGATTCATTAAATCTCCTCTCTTGATTCCTACTAAGTTAATTTGGTGTTTGAAGCAATTAAAGAATTGAGAGTGCGTATAAATCAGTGTCGGTCGACCACCTCGTACGGCTGTTCGCCGCTGTAATAATGCTACACAAACAAACCTACGCGATACGACCTCATTCATCCCTTAGCTTCAAATAACCAATGAGTTTGAGGTAAGAAACGTAACCAGAGACATCATTGTTCCATGAGTTATAATACTGGTTGGAGTTCTCGAAAAAACGAATTATCTTAATGGCATAAAATGAAAAAGAAGAAACTCTTTTTAGGGTTCCGTAGTCAACAAGGAACCCTTATAGTTTCGCCATGTCCGTCTGCCTGTCTGGCGCGGTTTAGCTCAAAAACTGTTGGTACTAGAAAGTTGTAATTTGGTATGAGTATACACGTTAATGACGCCAAAAAAGTTGTAAAATAAAATTTTGATAAAAACAATTGTTTAGGGTACCTCCCCTACATGTATAGTGGGGATGATAATTTTTTTTTTCGTCCTTCCCTTTGTGTGAGTTATCGTTGGATAGGTCTTTCAAATATATTAGGGGTTTGGGAAGACGTTTTTTGATTAAGTAAACCATTCGTGACTTTTTTCGATATGGTCAAGTGTCCCCCCCCTCTACACACTAAACGGTTGTAGTTAGAAATACAAATGTCACGGCAGTAGTACCTATATATAACGAAGTTTAAAGGAAAACTATCACAGTTAAGTGGGCTTTACAAGTTTACGAGTAATAGTCGACCAATTGTATTTGACTCGAAAATTTCGAACAACTCCATAGAAATGTCGATAGATGGCGCTAAGCGTCAGTTGTATCGCGCTGTTTCATTCTTAAAAAAGTTTTATAAAAAAAAACAGTTGTTGTTGTTTGTATAGGAAGTCAAATCAATCAGTGTTTGGCTTAAAGTTAGAGCTTGGTACGAAACTATCAGTCAGCGAATACGACCCGCACTTGGCTGTTATAAAAACTACGAAACCCTATACTGCGCGTGGCCCGACACGCACTTGACCGGTTATCAGCTAAAGTGTTCAAGGTTTTCGTTTGTAAATTATTTACTTTGCCTTTTTCTTTCTTTCATTTATATGTAGACACTCAAATATGAAATAATTGTCGGTTATAAAAAATCTAAATGTAGAAATAGAACAGATTAAAAAAAAAACAAATTGTTTCAACGTTGCTGGTTAGTCTAGAATCTAGAGTCAAAAACAAAATTATAAATTTGCAGTAAAGCGCATCACACACAGGAAGCGGGCACGGGCCGGCCGGGGCAGGCGCGGTTGTCAGGAATCTGTATTTCATGTAAGCTACGTATTTGGACGACATCACACACAGAGAGCGTGCGCGAGCCTGCGTCGGGGGAAGCGCGGGTCCTACTCTGTTTTTAGTGGCGAACGAGAGGCGTGCGCACGCGCGTGTCTCCCGCGCCCGCTTTCTGTGTGTGATACGCTTAAATGTGAGTCATAAAAGTAAGGTTCTCTATCCATGGTGATAGTTGCTTTTCTGTGTCTAAACTAATATTATAAAGAGGAAAGATTTGATTGTTTGTTTGTTTGCATTGAATAGGCTCCGAAACTACTGGTCCGATTTGAAAAATTCTTTCAGTGTTAGATAGCCCATTTATTGAGGAAGGCTATAGGCTATATATCATCACGCTACGACCAATAGGAGTGGAGCAGCAATGAAAAATGTTGCGAAAACGGGGAAAATGTGACGGAAACGAAGTTGCGCCGGACAGCTAGTAGGGTAAATAGTATATCCCTACCAGGCTTTTCCGATAAGATTTTGAAGCTGTTTGCTTATATGTTTTTTAATAAATTAGAAGTTACTGCGAAATGCTAACATATGTGTCTATCTTTGGCATAGGAATGGATATAAAGATAAGCTCAAAAAGCAGTTCGAAGTTTGAACCAGATTTTTGAATTGAATAAATCATTACTCATTTTCCTTTGTTCTAATTTCAGGTTAGTCACCTTTTCATCGAGTCTATCCAAGCGTTACGAACAAAGCTCTGCAAACAAAGATTATTCAAATAGTTTCAGTGATTTTAGTTTATTTTCTAAGTTCTTGAGCAGTATAGAAAAAGGAATTTATTCGTCCTAACTACAGGTGTTAGTTGGTTTGACAGCTTTTCAAATATCAGTTTATTTTTGACTTCTTTAAATAAGTCAAATGGTAGCATTTGTAACCAAAGGTCTTGAAACCATACAGCGTCATTTGATTACCTACGCAACACAACAGAATAATTCCAGAAAATCATGACGAACATAAAACCTCATCACATAAAACAATTTCTTTCACAATCTGGAATATTTAAGAAGAAAATTAAAAAAAAAAATTATTGAAGAAAATTCATAATCTATTGCTTCAATATGCTTTGTATCTATATTCGAAAAACTCGTCCGGTCAAATCATCATCATCTTCCAGCCCTGGTTCCATGGTACATACTTGTGACCGGCGCAACATGTTTTTTTCTACCATTCTCCCCGGAGAACAAATTAAATAGAGAATTTTATTGAATTGCCCAATTTTATAGCATTTAATTAGGATTATGTGTTGTGTAGTCTGTTACGCAATTACCCCGCAGTTCTATCGAACGGTTTAAACTGCAAAAAAGGACCATAAACTACCACTACCACCACCACCACCACCACTGCCACCACCACTACCACTGACAACCACCACCACCACTACCACTCCTCGTGGTCTTCTACCACTGTTTGTCTCTGCATTACCCAAAGGTTGACTGGTAGAAAATGCCTATGGCATTAAGTCCGCCACTGTACATTGTACTTGAAGTGTTAAATAAATAAATAAATAATAAACCAATATCAGCGCATACTAGCGCACGAGCTCTCTTCAATCTATGGTAGACATACGCAGTCTGCCCAGACGGTATGACAGACAGATCTGTCTGGCAGTTGCGCCGTGCATGCCAAAGAGTATAATAATAATAAGGGAGATCCATCGGCATGCGGGTTGGGCGCGGCGGGCTAGTTTGCTTTGTGTGCAATACAGACATCGGGTCCTGCGAGGGTTAGATAATCATCGGTAGGTATACTACAGGATCTTGTGTCTCTGTAATCTGTATCTAACAAATTTTTCCTTCATCAATTTTTCAACTTTCTTTAATTTCTAAGGTAATATAAATTGTAAGATTACGAAGAGTCATGCGTGACCATCAATCCATCATTGTTATGTTTTAAGTTTCACACATAACGGCGCGACGCGGCATAGCGGTGTTGCCGCGTCGCGAAGCCTCGAAAAAAGGCGCGACGCGCCGCGGCTCGGCATCTAATCGGTTACTCGATCCTAACGTATCGAAAAGTGATAGATTATGATAGTGTCGTCCAGGAGTACCGCTTTCTGAATCCATCTGCCTAAGGAGAGACTGTATATATAATTATAATTACCTACTTTGGCCTATAAAAGCCATGCTAATGTGTTGCTGACGATGTCTTGAAATTGGGTTGTCTTTTTGGATAATCATTTTTATGCTAAACTCTAACTTTCAAAATCAAAATGAATCAAATATCTTTACAAATAAAAAAGACGATTTTCAAGTTACGTTACCGTGGTATCGCTTTTCGTTAAATAAGGATAGAGTAATCGATCAACAAGTTGATGCTGCGGCGGCGCGTGACAGAGCGCGGCCGCATACAAAATGTTCTACGAATCTTTTGTTTCTTGTCGCGGTGTGTGTCGCGGCGGCGTGCCATGTCGTGTCGCGCATTCGAAAAGTGGTTATGAAATCTGAAACGCGTCGCGTCGCGTCTGTGTGAACAGTAGCTTGCGTTTTCATTGAAAGTCTTATACGGAAGTTTTGTAGCTGCGTGCCGCGTCGCGCCTGTCTGCTGCATTTAGTCGCGAGTCGATTAGATTTTTTACGCGAGTAGATTCTTCCAGATATTAATCAGCTTGGTATGTTTTTACAATTTGAACACTTTAGTAGGAGCAGTTAAAGACTTTTCATCTTCAGGACTCGAAAAGCTAGTGTGCAAATGCCAATTTACGACGCGTGTAAGACTAAAAACTTACCCCAAAAATTACCATTCTATCAAAAAGTAAGTCAACCCAACACCAAAAACTATCATAATCGTATTACCAGACAGCTGAACGCCATTTTCAGCAACACTTGTCTACGTAACATCGTTAATTAAACACTGCACATTGGCGATCATAATTCAGACTTTTCATTATCCGTAGTTGTCCGTACACTGATTAATTAACTCGACAAACCGGACGAGTAGTAATTACCGGGCAAAGACCCGGCCCGGGCGGGAGCCGGCCCAGGTCGGAGCCGGGTATTCCTGCCTGATTAGCATTCCGTACTAAGCCGCTTACGTAGGACAGACTGATAAGTCTCCTAACTGTTTGTTGCGGTAGGTAGCGGGTATAATGTAATGTCCCAAGCCTTAGATCATTATGGCTGTAGTGACCCTCTTCTAAGCCTTTATAATACTTTGGGTTATGAACAAAAAAGGGATGTCGGATGTCTCGTTCGTATCACTTGAACTGAACACTACTTATAACCTCCTAAAATATCCCGGTGACATTATACATGATACTCCCAAACACTTTTTTGACAGGCAAATTGTTATAAGCATAAGCAACCCTTTTGCTGATAAACGGAATTAGGATCACGATATTATTATTTGACTTTGCTTCCGCATTAATAATGTGTGAATCGCCAGTCTGTGAAATTGACTGCTGGCTTCTCTATTTCCTGATGATTATAATCCGAATCTCTTCAATGTTCGAATGAATCGGTTTCAAGCGTGCTCAATACAATAAATTTCCCACCGCACAAGCTCTGCGCAAGCCATTTTTTTCTGCGAGAGGGAGTGGGATACAATCCACAACGCGAACCAGGTGGATGTCACATGTCCCACTTTTTGGTGCTTTGGTACATGACATGCTAGTAATGGACCGAAAACTCCAGTCGTGTTCTATTTTGACATGAAGCGAAGCGACACGGCCAGCGATTCTAATACGTATACGCGTTGCATTTCAAAAATATGCTAGATATGGGAGAACTGACCCAAATCGAATGCACTGGAAAAATACGTCGATATTTTTCCAATTTAGAAATATTACCTCTATTTTCCCAAATTACCTTCTATAACTGTATAATACCTATTCGTATTCGAGCTTCTTATCATGATATTGTGATCAATTTCGCCAAAGTGCGAACATCGTACGTTCATGAATTTCACTACGAAGAAATAGCGAATATAAAGTTTTCTCTGTGTAGTAATGAAAAAACATGACGTAATATACCGCCTGATCAATATATTGGATCTGAGCGAGACGTGCTCCGGATTATATCAGAGAATATAGTTTTTCTACGGCTTTAATATTTGACTTCAATTTCATTGTCACTTTTTCGCGCGGGTCTGTTTAACATCTAAGTTTTGTTGCATGAATACAAAAACGTGACAAAACTAAAGTGGGTAATTTTCGTGGGAACCATCAAGACTGCCCAACAAAGTTTATGTCAGAGGAGTGTAGTCTTCTTACCGTGTCGATATTAGAGGAGTATAGAGGAGTAAATAAGTAAATAAATACATAAGTATAGAGGAGTGATATCGTGTTTATATAAAGGAGTAAAGTATTAGTGTTTTATTAATGTTACGTTACCCACGTGGGCAAACGTTCATCGCTGACCATGTTTTCCGCTAACTGCTACAATAGCCAGAATTTACGCAATAATTAAGCATCGCTTTATTGCTGCATGTAAACATATCAAGATCCGGTTCCTGAGCAGTCAGGGCTTTTAGCAGATTCATCGCCTGGGCTGTGGGCGCATATCAAGCAGTTTGGGTACGCACAGTGGGGGACGCGAACAGGGCCCGCGAGGCACGAGCCCGCGACCCCCGCAGCTGGTCCGGAGCAAACAATGAACAGCGAGCTAGTGTAGTTGCGTCGTCAATTGTATTATTTAGTAGTTGATAGTAGTGCATCAACAGCGCACACATAAGTCTCAGTTTTAACGTGTTGATGCCTAATATTCCTGAGACAAACAGAGACACTAGAAACGTGGTAGTTATGTTGATTGGGCGGACGCGAACGCGTAAAGTTGTAGTTTTGCACTTAGAAGTGTTAAATTCTAAGTGGTTGGCTCCACTCCATTCTACCACCATATCAATGTCCCTCTACAGCGCTTCGCAGTCCTGTTCACTATCAATACGCTAAAATAGCTTCAGGTCATCTGCAAACATGAGACAGCACGCCGTTCTAACGACCTTTGGCAGGTCATTTAGGTGTAGACCCAAAGTTGCTTCGCTGACTTACACCAGAACTAGTTGAGTATGGGCCAGACTCGTGCCCAGAAATTTGGACATACTGTAGGCGGTCAGAGAAATAGCTCGCGAACAGTTGAAGCAATTTTCCTATAGCCGATGGCTTTTTGAATAGGACATCATTTTGGACACGGTTGAATGCATTTTTAAAGTCGAAGTAAGCCGCATCAACTTGCTTATTTTTATCCATCTCAGTGACGACAAAGTCCACAAAATTGATGTGATTTGTAACTGTATATTTACCGGCTCTTAAACCATGCTGGCACTCGGCTAGTTGGATCTTGACCTGCCTGGTGATGTACCGATCAAGTATCGACTCAAACACCTTGCCGAAGGCGGATAGAACTGCACTAGGGCTAGTTTTCCTGTCGCGCTGAGCTACGCTGATCGTCGGCGCAGACAGTTCAATTTGTATGAATTCTTAGGCCGCGACAGCTCAGCGCTGAGTCGCTGACAGCCGCATTCATACAAATTGAACTGTCTGCGCCGACGTTCAGCGTAGCTCAGTGCGACAGGAAAACTAGCCTTGGTCTGTAATTGCCATTTTGACCTGATGCCACCCTTGGGCACAGGGGTAACCCGTGAAATTTTTCACTCTGCTTGTTATGTACGAGTAGCTGTTTGTAGGGCTAAGTTAAAAACAAATAGAAATGGCTGTCTAAATATTTTGAAGCAGTCTTTAAGTACATTCGGTGGAATTCCATCAGGCCCTGCAGATGAATGGGATTTTAGGCTTATAAAAAGGCTTTCGCGAGAATTACTATTTTTGGGTTATTTTTGGCTATATAAAAGCAAATACAAGTTTTCTGACATAAATTTGAGTCAAGACGTTGCGGAGCGTGCGTAGTTCTCGTTAACAAGGTAGACAAAAATGTAAGATAACGCTCAACAATAATTAGATGTTCTTTTGACATGCTACTCGTAATCAATCTTCCACGTGTGTATATACAACGTGGTGGTGTTATATTTCAGGGATCTTCCTCAAGGTAAAATAAAACATTACTCGCCGCTTCGAAAAGCCACTTAGGGTTGATGACATCAAACATTTTTTTATTCACTCAGTTTTATCCTTTTCTGAAAAGGTAAAAAAGTTTTTGAAGCATCCAAGCTCTGTAAGAACCTTATCTATAATTCGCTTGCGTTCAAATCGTTTGCGTACATAAAGTTTATCGTAAATACGAGGCGGCAAAGCATAACGCGAGCCAACTTTGTTGGTTCGTTAGATGAGATGTTAATGTTCAAAAGTAGTTAAAGTGTTATCTATGCGCGAGTCTTAATTGCTAGCCAGCCGAAGTTGCCGTCTCCTGAGGCTAATGTTAATTTCAATAGCTTTGAATAACGTCACGGAGGCGGCAAACGAACTTTTGTGGTTCCGCTTTAAGCTAAGAACAGATTTTGAACACGCTTCGCGAATTACTCCTCTCCTGACTTTTACGGTGTGACAAATGTGTCCGCAGCTTTATGCCAGCGGAGTTTTAGCGCCCTAATAAAAATTTAATTAATTATTCAAAAATCATTTGGTGTTGGTTTTCGTTCAACGAATTATAATAAGAAATGTCGCTTTTACGCAGTTGCGCACTTTGGTTTCCAAATTAGATGTTTTGTTCTAACAAAAACAGTAATTGGTTCCGAGAAAGATTAGAATCTAACTTAAAACCAATTACTGTGTAGGGAGCCGAGTTTCCTTTCCGAACTTGTATAAACAAGAAACTTATATAAAGGCCTAATTTCAACATTTTCGGTTTGAAACAAGAAAGAACTTTGCGATCGATTTGGGGGAAACTTATACCTTTTACGAACAAATGGCGTAATACGTTACCATTTGTATTTGATCGACGACCCTTACGTCAAAAATCTTTCTCGTTATAATGTGACATGTTAGTGTGGGTGAATCTTCTCGTAAGCGTCGTTTGTCATGCGATGCACGCCTGCCTGCGATAATTACGATCTGCTCACGAATGAATACGTGCCTATTTGTCATGAATATGTAAATAGTTCGCGACGGATTGGTATTCGCTATAAATGTAATCTGATATTCTCGTTAGTACAAGCCGAGTACTCGAAACTTGTTGATTATTTCGGTTTTTCGGATTCGGTTAAATCTCACACTCAATAGCTGAATTGTTTGGCGAAAACATTTAATGGTTTCTGAAAATGGGATTCGTTTTTCCCCTCAATCCAGTTTGAAAGGCTGTAGGGGTTTATTTGGACATGGTTCTGTTTGATCCTATTTGCGTTTCCTTGCACCACACAGGGATGTGTTCTCAAGCTATCTCCATGTCTTTGTTCACAAAATATATCAAGATGCGAAATATATAAAGTTACGTTTCCTGTAGATACTAAGTTGATCTTCGGCAACGAATAAACTTAAACATGATACTTTTAAAGCTTCTATGGAACATGGAGTATGCATAATACATGAATATTAAGAAGTTAAAGAACAGTCTTCACCAGATTTTCTTTTTATAAACGTTTTACTGCTGGCATTATGTTCACGTAATTCCCGGTAATGAAGCCGCTGCGCGCTGCCGGCAAGGCCATGCTGAGCCAGTGGGAACACTTGCACTTTCTCACAAGAAATAACTTACCATGTATTTGTATATGGTAGCGCCAAATGATTTTTTAAATAATTGTTTAATAAATGTATTCATAGAAAAATGAGAGAGAACGCAGCAGTTAAGTTAAGTATGTTTTTGGTAATAAAATTTGATATGAAACGTGAAAAATATAACTAACGTTGCGTCAAACTAGATAAGTAATGCAATGTTAGTGGAATAAAGTGGTGGCTGAGTTTTAGAGAGTAAATAAGCTAACAGCTTTTTATATCACCGCTTTAAGTTTTCCTCGCAATGTCGGTCGACCGCTAGAGAGGTTAATCCCATCTTTGGTATCCCAAAATCACTTCAAAGGAAAATAATTTATTTTAATAAGTTGTAGTCAGATTTGTGAGCCTTTTTCTGAAATTAGAATTTCTGGGAAGCTGCCTATTAAGCCGCAAAGATTTGACTGTGTGACTACTTACTTTCAGTATGGTAGTAAATAAATGTTTATTTGAACATGAAGGTAGCTTAACATATTATTATCAGAATATTCGTAATCGTCTTGTAGTTTGATGGTACATAAAGAAGTAACATGCCAATTATTATAAAGCAGAACGCAGATGCACGAAAGAGACAAGGTTTTACCTACAATTCTTTATTGCATTCCTCATAACAAATACAAACTAAATATTTTCCTCTATATTTTAGTAAACACTCCAATCTATATGCGCGTAATTTAAATAGTTTGTCGGGTAAAATATTCATAGTGGTGACGTTAATAGCACGGTCGAGTAACGCACGAAGGAGAACCATGGCCCGTCCGTCGGTTGGGACGCTCCGATGCTCCGGCGGTCAGGCCCGCATATCCGCATGAACAATGTGATACATCACTAGATTAAATTGAGTCCAATCTCCACCAGTATTGCATGGATTACTCCTTTGATACAGATCCTTTACTTCCTTGTTTCGATGGTAGGGACTACGCACACATAAAGTGCTACAAGGATCTTTTGATGATGCAATGATGTTGACAGTAGGCGCTTTTTGAAGAATACTTGTACAGCTACTTATATAAAGAAATATTATCATTGATATTACAGGTGATTTTATTTTATTACATGCACGCCAATATTCAGCAATATAAGTTTACTGACATGGTCACTAACATTATCATAAACAATGATATATATATATGGATATTTACCATGTTTACTATTTGTTTTGAGTTCCCGATATTTTGGCGCTGTTGCAAGCACCATGATCACGGATATACTGAAGTTATCTCGTATAATATCGCGTTTTTTGTGTTATTGATAACATTTGTCTATGATGAAACGGGTTACAGTATGTACAGCGTGAATATACATGTCTGACTATGGAAAGACACTAGCACACAGGTGACATACTGATATGAGTTCATAAGACAACGCTTTTGTCTACAAAGCCGAAGTTTTTCTAAAATTCTCGACGGACATTTCAAGTTCTTAGTGAAATGTACCTCGAGAGTCGAGTCCCACATTTCCCCATTTAATTCCAACTAAATCATTGTTGTGTATGTGTGGGTGCAACGTGCGTCTGTATAAGTATGGAGTAGATATTCAGTGCTATCTATAGTATGGATGAGAGCAAGCAACTGAATATCAATCACAGTACGTCAAGCATCCATTGTCTAAACAACACTGATTGTATTATTGCCCAATAGTAATAGGTGCGTGGGAATAACTCTTTAAGTGTCTGTGAGTGGAAAATGTTCTGCAAGAAGGGGTGCCTATACATAGAACTGTCAAATTTAATGGGGGTATCTTAGTATTTTTTACCTTTCACATTTTTTATTAGATTATACCAGCGACTCGTCCTTCCTTCGCACAAGTGTTATTGTCACTTATTCTAAACATCGAGATATCTTTTCCATGTGTTAGTCTTCAAATAAGTAAAACCGCATCAAATTCCACTATCACGAAAAGCGGCTTTTTTATACATGTGTATAAAAATACACAATCATTTACGTTCGAGAAGCTGCGTGGTATCTTCTCGTCCAACTTACCGCAGTGTCTATGACCAGTGTGTGTTGCCAGTGATTACATACGGGACCGAAACGTGGTCGCTCACAATGGGCCTCATCAGAAGGCTTAAAGTCACCCAAAGGGCAATGGAGAGGGCTATGCTCGGAGTTTCCTTGTGTGATCGAATCAGAAATGAGGACATCCGCAAGAGAACCAAGGTTACCGACGTAGCCCGAAGAATTGCCAAGCTTAAGTGGCAATGGGCAGGGCACATTGCTCGCAGAACGGATGGCCGATGGGGCCGAAAAGTTCTGGAATGGCGACCGCGAACCGGAAGACGATGCGTTGGAAGGCCTCCCACTAGGTGGACCGATGACTTGGTAAAGGTTGCGGGGATCTGCTGGATGCGAGGCGCACGGGACCGGTCAATGTGGCGTCACTTGGGGGAGGCCTATGTCCAGCAGTGGACTGACTCGGCTGAAATGATGATGATGATGATGATAAAAATAGATTAGAGATCGTAAAAAAACATAGACACAACATAGATCACTACGATGTAGGTCAGTACATCGTAGTGGTCTATATCCCTACATCGTAGTGGTCTATATCCCTACATCGTATTGGTCTATATCACTACATCGTAGTCATCTATATGTTTTCTTTTCATGGAACACAATGACTATCGATAATATCAATGTAGCGAATCAATTACATTGATTCGCTACATAGCTCCATGGAACTACATAGAGTTGAGTTCCCCTATCTGGGGGTATTACTTAGGGTGTTACTACACCAATCCATCGATCGTCTATCGATGACATCGATCGATGGTAGAATGAATTAGCCGACGTCGATCTACAGTTTCTACTACACCATTCGATCGATCAACGTCGACCGATGGCATCGATCGGCGTTCGATCAATTGTTTATCACCTGGTATCCGTCGATCAGCCAAAGCTACCACAACAATCGATCGACGTCGGCCAATGTCGATTGGTGTGGTGGAACACCCTTAGTCAACATTATTAAAACAAAAGTACTAAAGAAAATTAGTTCTCAGGTCTCTCTACATTCCTCTTGTTCAAGTACCACTCGGGTTTATAATTAGGTAACCTAGTAATTTCCTGAAAATCCAATTTCTCTTTGCCCGACGTACCCGTAGTTAGGTCTAAACTACGGTCCTCAACCGTAACAGGAACATTCGGTTTGGTATAACTTAAATAAATGACTCTTAACCTCACTATTTTGAATAAAACGGTAGTTTATATGGGAGCAAATAGTCCCCATGGTATACAGATTTGCTACTTCATTAATATGTATATCTTTCTCCGCACATAGATTTGGTTTGGTAAATATTTGCGCAAGTGAACGCGCGCGGGTACACTTAGCGGTTACAAAGGAGCGCCAAAAATGTTGTTAAACCACTACGATAAATAATCCCCATTACCTATATTTCCTCGCCCTGTGAACACTGCGTTAAAAATGTCGTGGTATTGTTATTAGTAAAAGCTCTCTGACTCATGAAGGCGCGCTGCTACAGGCGTAGTCTCACTGCTACGCGCGTAGGCGTCCTGCTACGCTCGGAGGCAACCTGCTACGCGCGTAGCACCGATTTGACGTATAATGAATGTACGACCTACGTAGCTGTGCTCTCTACGCACGAAATTGCACGAAAACCTTACGAACATGTGGATAATGGACTTAGAACTTGCTTCCGTTGCTTTAGAAGTTCGTGTGAAGTTTAGCTTAAAGTGACTGTAATAAACGTAACTTATTTTATGCGTACAATCTGCTAAGACATTACGTTAAAGCAAATTAATGCACTTTAAAGCACACTGAAATAGAATGTCACGAGTAGATTTATATTAAATTTTCATCCGTACAACAGCCTGGAGGCTTCAGTCGCAAAGTTTTTGAACAGAAGTTCCACTTCGAACCGCTGAGACGCGTACCTAGTACCTATTTGTAGACTACAAATATGTAGGTAGTCGTATTTCGTTTGATCTGATGATGCTGTAACAAATGTATGACTCTTTTCAAATCTTATCTTGGTTTATTTACACACTTCCAGTGAAGTCCCTACATTGGGTTATCTATAAGATAGCAGGGATTTTCAACGGTTAGTCTCACAACAGCATAACTTTCATTTCCACCAGTGACTTCTACAACTTGTACACTGTGTGGTAAATTAACTGTTTATTTGTTCTTTAAAATCGTATCAAACGGCATGTGGGCTAACTGTACCATTTACTTTGTTCATCTTTGGCGTGTATTACGGATATTTTACGTATTTTATAGGCTTCATTTGTCGAGCCAAACTGTAATAATAGCAGTCTAGTTCGTTTACATTTATGGTTTTTAACAGCGAATCCTTTTACAAAGCGTCTATTTTTAGATTTTCGTAATGTAACACAAACGTTACGTTACGTAACGTTTCGTAACCCAATGGGTTGCTACGCCTACGGTTTATTTCAGTTTGCCCGTCTGCTTGCCCCAGGGCTATGTATTATTACGAGTATTTATGCCTAAAAGAAAATATAATTGTTATCAGACTCACACCACTCAAAAGCTTTTTACAGTAGGTAGTCGGCATTCTTGGAAAAACAAAGAGAAAACAACAAGATCTCCGGAGTTATTTCCAAGAAGTTTTTGTCTACATGTCTAGAACACGTAACTAACATAAGAAAATTATCAAGAAAGCCTTATTACGTTAAGAATACAAAATGATAGGTTGGCGAACAGTTTCAGGGCGACGTACGTTTTTGCGTCATGTTCCTAAAATGTTAAAGGTTAGCAGAGCCCTTTTTGTGTTCGTCCGAGGACATTCGACTATTACATGGTTTTCACATTTACTCTCTTCACTGTATTTTCGCTTCTCGTGTCGAGTTTTTTCTACTCTACGTATGTTGTTTTTAGATGGCCAGAGAATATTAAAATAAGTGGTCGAAACCCGGCTTCACTTAAGCTTAGCGAACAGAAATATAAGCTCGTTCTATAATTCAAAGGTTCCTATAAAAACATGGCTCAAGACGGCTCCACATCGCTAACATTCATATTTTCTTAGAGGATGATCGATGGCGATCGAAGAGTCAGATATCAAGTGATCGGATTTCAAACTATTCAGCCAATGATCATCGCCCATTCATTAACATTTACTAATGTAGATCAAATAAAGATAGTGATAATCGATTCTATAAAAATACCAACTCACAATTTTCATTTCATTGGCGATTTTATCGCCTACTTCATTTAATTAATTGAGAACTTAACATTTTTCACTAAAATTATTGCTTTATTTATTGTTTTTATTACAATTTTTACCGGCAAAGGAGCAAAGGTGTGAGTTTTTGTGCCTCACGTATTTTAATAAGCGGAGGTAATTTCGCGGCCTCGTAAAACCAATGGCGGTGTCGCATGGCCAAGGAACCGCGCTGTGCGGCCTTTTATTTTTTTATGGCAACCTTTTATTTGAATCTTACAACACATTTAAAATTTTGATACTGCCTTATTTCACTTGACCTCGTTTGACGTTAACGTCTGTCGAATTTGTAAAAAAGGTCAAATGGGCGAATATTTTCTCAGGATAATTTTTGCAAAGTTGTTCGTAAACAAACTTCGTCTGATGTCTAGTTCTGTTGTTGACAGGCGTAACATTTCAGTTATTATACTTGAATCTGAGACTTGAATAGAGTTTGCCTTTAGCTTACTTCGTTATAAAGTCGTGGTTATTATTCAGACAGGTCTGAATATAATATTACTTCGACGCCGTAAATGATTTAGTTAGTTTAATCACAAACTAATTTCGGCAGGTGCTAGAACGCCAACACCTTCACTTAAGATGATTGAAAGTCTTCGCCAAAACCATGGGCTTTCATATAAGCCTACTAGTTTATATTTTGGTGATTGAATTATGGTATTATTCACCGACGAGGAAACAATCTAGTGATCCACATACCATCGCTGATGAATGATGATCATTTAAAAGCACAAAGACCATTTTCTCTTTTAAAACAACCCCTTGTTTGTCGATTTTTCCATCGACTGTGCTGCAAACGTAATAAGTGTCTCGCGCTGTTGCCGAGCTCCGCTACGATTCAGATTTATTTGCAATCAGCCCGTTCACTGTGAAATTGGCCCACAATCACACTCACGTTTAATCAACTCTGTTACTCTCTGATTGAAATGGAAACCCGTCACTATATGCTAATTTAACCACGTATTTATATACCTAGAGAAATATATGCAGCATTTAGATGGGCTGCTATTAAATTCGCCTAAATTACCTAGCTATGTAGTTGGAAGGCTTTCTGGTCGTTCTGCAATGCAGGGTCATTAGTATATTATTACTACTTTGCAAGTAGGTTATGCATGTAGTAAAAGTAAGCGCTTGGTAGGTGCGATGTTGTAAATTATGCTGTAATGTAGCTATACTCTATTATTTACTACCTACGTGTACGTACCACTGGCTTGAGCGCGTTGACTTTTGAACCTGCTTAGGAGGTAGACCAACTGACTTGAACACGATAAGGTTTCTTGTGTTTCAAGATAAGCGCACAAACTTATCACTTTTTTAATTTAAATTGAATTTAGTAGCGCTTTAATTGAATTTGTTTACTAAACAAGTAGGAATTTTCGATTAAAATTAATTAGTAACACTACTAAAATGATTAGCGTTACTAAGATGATGAAGTGAATAACTGCCATTTATTTATCCAAACATAGTGATAGCCGGATGCAGTGTTTTTATGTTTAAACATGAGGCAATTTATGCTTATTAGCGGCAAAATTTATCCGTCGTTCGGCGTACCCACCTGTCTGACGCTCCGTATTAATTAATGTATAGTAAGCTTATCACGCAGGCTCAATCAAGATGTATTCATTCAAGATAAGAGTATTAACAGTTTTAATTATTATAAAACGTGGCGTCGGCTTCACTCCGTAAAGTGTTTCTTTTTGTTTTATTTTATGTTGATACATCCTTATTGGTAGCATAATAAAGCCTGATGAACATAAACTTCGGGCATAAAAGTAACGTTTCTTTTGCAATCTCTTCTTATCGGTTTATTAACATGGCAACTTTGGGCACTTATGCATGATTATTTGATTAAGATAATGAAGTATCATGTTTACGTATTCAGGTTTTGGGACCGCTTTTGTTTTCCTTTCTTACTTAAGCTTAGATACGAATTAATTAGGCTATTTACATTCGGTAGTTTTCTTTGCTTTTGGCCTTAATATTATGGACAAAGCGTTTCATATAATTGCGTATTTTGTATTCAAAAGGACATTGTATTTTAGCCCTAGTGCGCAAATCTGAACATTAAATCGGGGAACTATGATAATTCTAGAATTTTCCAAGCGACTCGACGACTCAGTCGACTTTCCACTTCCAGTCGAACTAGATAGGTAGTAATTGTGGTAAACAAGCGGCTGGTTAAGTTGGTACACAGTTACTGGCGATGCCTGGCTGATAGTGGGCCAGTCGGGGGCGGAAGCTGGCGCGATAGTGTGGCGGGGAAATTTATCGGTGTAGCATTGGCCATAGAGTTTAGACTGTGTCTATTGTTCGTGTCGCTTGTGTAATGAGATCAGCTTTGAACAGTACTGAATTGTACTGTTTGTGTTGATTTACTGGTGTGGTTTTGCTGTGAAAGGGGCGTGATTCGTGAAAAGGGTGGTTTTTAGCACTGAAACTAAACTTTTTTTTATAAAGCTTATGGCAGCTAATTTGATTTGTTATTTTCGTAAGCAAATAATAGAAAGCAGGTTTCAAGGTTAATATTGGACTGTAAATGACGCCGTTTGTGAAATTTCATACATAATAGAGATTGTTTTTAGCGATAGCGTAACTAAAGCTATCAAACTCTCGATAAAGATCTATTTGTTCATACATCACCCATACATACGAATATAATCTAGATTTCCTCGTCACGTAAGATCTCATAATGGAATTAAAATAAAACTGAAGAACATAAAACGAAAAATAAAATATAACTCATACCTACCAAAAGAAATATAAGTAATATTGAGCTGGGTTCATACGAATGGGCATTGATTACTCTATCAACATGAAAATGATACCACAAAAGCCTTCCCGTAACACAACTATCGAGTTTCACGTTATCATCAACGGATATACAAAGCTAATGCTCGCTACATTTCGGTGTGAATACATGTCCGCCTGTCCGGGGTCCGAGGCGTCCGGCGAGAAGACGGCATTGTGTCCGTGTCCGGACCGGACGGCGCGAGACAGTTTCATGATTAATTAATATTCCTAATGCTTCCGTGCCAACCGGCCCTTACAAAAACATCGAGTTTGTGTAACTTGAGCATGTGTGTGTGTGTATGTGTGTGAGTGAGTGAGTTTGAGAAAAGGGATACGAAACAAAAACGCTGTTTCATGAGCGTGGGCTGTGATTTCTAATTCTGCTCAAAACAAATGCTGTGATTACGAAATAAATGTAGGCAATGTATTTCTTTAAGGTTAATCTTGCAAATCAATGGATATAGCTAACTAAAATAACGATGGGTATATCTATTGGTAAAAGCGCAGTTTAAAATATGTCTTGTGAAAATTTTACTTATTCCCATGCGGTCCAAATCCATTGTTTTTCAAACAATTTTTTCCATACATTGATTTCCAAGAGCTCCATAATTTTATTACTTAATTTAAAAATAACTAAAACTGTTCCCAGCGGCTCAAAAACAAAATTGCGTAAGGTCAACAAAACACAAATTGCTTACATTAATCTTATAATTTCGTGGTAAATAGTTTCAGTGCATATTGACTGAATAAAATAGCGTTGCATTTGCCATTTCTAATTTTTTTTTTAATCTTCATTGAATGTTCTACAAAATAAACATGTTAACTGTACTATCAATATCAAGTTACAATGTCGTTAAATGTAAGTTTTTAAGATCGCAAAGTGGTTGTTATAAATTGCGACAGTAATGATCCCGTTGCAAGATAAATGGACCAAGGGAGGCTTAGCTAAAGCTCGCGCGAGACAGGAACATGAAATTTTTATGAGACAATAAAATCCCATGCACTTTTCAAGTTAACATTGCCGTTAAAGTTAACTTGAAAGATAATTAGATGAGTTAACTGTGTTTAGTTTTATAGTTAATTTGCTGCTAACTGTTTGACGTAAACCTATTCAACTATCGGCAGGTGACATGACTGAGACGTTTGACAAATTTTGATGTTAAGAAACTGCATGTAAATGTTAGGTTCTGTATGGTGTCGGACGTAAAGAATAGCACCATCCCATATCTTACCGTGGGTGTCGTAAGAGGCGACTAAAGGACTTTCTAGAGAATGGGCAGCAGCGTTCTCTGTGCTTTTGTTACAACCGTACTGCGATCGGCAACCCGCCTGCCAAGCGTGGCGATTATGGCGAAACCCCGCTTATGTCAATGTGGCGACATTTGGGGGAGGCCTATGTCCAGCAGTGGACGTCTTTCGGCTGAAATGATGATGATGATGATGTTAGGTATTGATGTTAACTTAAAACATTTTGCTACTTTGGGGTTACTGAGAAGCTTGTGGTTAAATAATAAAAGCCGCTCGGATCGATATTCTGGTGAAGCCGCGTTTGCCTAGGTTGGTATAGGGATTGGTGACCCATTACATACCGAGTTTCGAGTTAAGCCGTTGGTCCTGGATGTCATTTGTAGAACTTACTCGATATCTGTACTGGAAGCAGTTTGGGGTCTACCCTTTCTACTCGCTTATATATCCAACTGTCATTGTTATAGGGATGGTTGGGTACTATAAGTTGGAAGTAAGGCGCTACCTCGCTCTGGTAAAGTATGTTTTTGTGGTTTTTCGTGGTATGCTGAATAATCCACAAATATTGGAATCGTTGGGATTGCTCGTTCCATACAGGAGGCTACGGTTGGGACCGAGGGAGGGGCTTTTTAAAGTTCCGGCAACCCGTACAAACATATTAAAGTTTGCACCAGTGATTTGTGCAGTAAGAGTACTCAATAGTCTCTCTCGGCGTTTGGACATATTTTTTGCTCTTTGGCGGAATTCCAGAGGGTGACAGTAGTATGTTGTCCACTGTGTTACTTGTGCTTCTACCCAGACTCGTTACTTGGGACTGGACAATTAGCAATTTATGACTACTTTTGTTAGCTTGAGTCTTAACTTTTAAAACAAATGTAAGTTAATGAATAAAACAAAAATAAATAGATAAAAACTTTGGCAGTCCTTACAGGTAGTGAGTGGTCCGAAAGTCTGACAACTAGTCTTACCAAGGGGTATAGTATTACCCAGTACTAACTGGGTTGTGGAGGTCAGATAGGCAGTCGCTCCATGTAAAATACGGGTATTCAGCTGCATCCGGTAACACTGGAAGCCAACCCCAATAAAGTTGGGAAAAAGGCTAGGCAGATGATGATTGCTGTTAAAGTTTACTTGGAGGTAATTAGGTGAGTTAACTGTGCTTAGTTTTATAGGTAATTTGCTGCTAACTGTTTGACGTAAACCTATTGAACTATCGGCAGGTCGTGACATGTTTGACGTATTTCGTTGTTAAGAAACTGTTAGGAATTCATGTTAACTTTGGAGAATTGTGCTGGTTAATGAAAGGGCATGGTTTTAAACCTTCATTAACGAGTATAACATGATATGAACATTTATTTCTGATTTTCTTTAAAGTTCAACTAACTCTCCTCTTAATCTTGCACCGAAGCGTCCTTAAGAATTGGGAGAAGCTTACAAGACTTCCCGTGTTCATTATCGCACAGGGATCCACAGCATCGTAGAGATACTCTACAGGGTGTAACGGGAAGGGTATATACATACAGACCATCAAACTGAACATGTTTCTCCATCGGAAAACATCGTCATAGCGAAAAAATATCAGCTGCCCCATACATTTGGGTCGAATAGGTATTGAAGTTTAAGTATGTATATACCCTTTCCGTTACACCCTGTATAGATATCAATTTATGGAACCCAATATATTTATTCACAATTGATCTTGGTGTTACGATATTATACCTACCTAAGTAAAGTAGATTCACGCCACCTTCAAGAGATACAGAAGTGTAATGTATAAAATTACGTCATTACAAGAACAAGCAAGTAGTACATAATATACAATCACTTCAAAACGTGATTACGTAACACACAGGCGACATCTACATTTAAAGTTTATCGTTTACAGCAATTTGTCGCACATTTCTCTGTAAATAACATTATAGGAACTAAATTATGTATCCATTTGTGTAATACGAAGTGTGGAACTGGATTTGGTTTACGGTAATGACGTGTTATTTTATTAGATTGCTCTTTGTTCTTTCATATTTCTTTCAATGGACTTCTGTGTTTTGCTAACAGAAAACTGAGATGATCTAGGTATTAGTCTGTCAGGCATTTGTCGACTTTGAACGTTCAGTTTAGATGCTAGTTTTGTAGAATAACTACCAGAGTTACAACAGCAAAATATCGGAAACTGTAGGTTCAAACGTGTAAAATAGCTACTGTGGCTACTGTACCTATATACAAACCTGGAAAACATTAACCACCATAACTTCTCGTCACTAAGAAAATACAGAATAGAAAGATGGTTCGTACCTGCTTAAAATGGGCGTCACAAACAAGGTCAACACAACAACAGTCCTCATCTAAAAACGCATAAACTCACCTCAAATTAAATATTAAAATAAGACAGTTATAATGCAGAAAAGCGCCACACACGCCATAAAATTGAGACATCACCAGATTTATTAGCTTATATTTCGTTTAGTTCGGCCTGTGTGGGCGGCGGAAACGCGAGTTTTCGAATGAAAAATGACACACGCACCTTGGGCCCGGTTAATTGTTCGTCGGCCAATGTCGCAACCTGCATGGGACATCTGTCTGGATGAATAGTGTCCATTTGTTTAAGAAATCTCTATAATACCTCACACGTAGGCTTTATCTCCAAATGAAATATCTTTATCTAAGAATTTGAATAAAGACATTAGTTTATCGCGTTGCACGGGTAGACAGGAAGACTGAATTGACATGTTGTAATGTCAAGTTCATAAAGAAGTTATAGTCAAAGAGAGAATACTTCTACGAAACGGAGTGCAACATGGCTTTTTGCCGCTTGGCCATTGACGGAACTGTTGCCGCCATCTTGTTTTTCATACAATTTCCACAAACAATTTCACACATTTTTACTATCAGCGGCCTCCGTACAATGTCATTCAAGTGAAAAGGGGACTATGCTGCAATTCTTACGGCACGTTTGGCACAGTGGCTAAGCGGTTGACTGCTGCGCTGCGTGTCCTGGGTTCGATCCCCGCACGTAACAAATATTTGTGAGGCCTACAGATAGTTGTTCCGGTCTGGCTGTTTGTGAATGCGAGTTTAAATGTTTGTAAACGCACCTACGATACAGGAGAAGTTCCTAGTGAGAGGCAATAGTACATTGTTACCCCAGGGGTAAAAGTAACTTATTTAGTCCCGAGACGGGGTTTGGCGCCCGAATGAAGTGAGGGCGCCAATAGTTCGAGGGACTAAACAAGTCTTTAACCCGAGGTAAACACTGTGCTTTGCATTACGAATACAAGGAAAGTAAAAATAAAAACATGAATTAGCTAAAGAAAAAATTAGGACCTTTTATTTCGGATTGCTGCTTTCCCACCTATTTTGTTTTTTTTTTCTGTGGCCAGCCAGCCATTATTTTTCATTTTCATCATTGAAAAAATGGTAAATATTTTGCCCAACTCTATGTTCTTTTAAAGAAATTGTTGAAACTAAATTATAGTAAAGTTGTTTAAAAAATATAATATATTCTTTAATCAATAATTAACTTTAAGTTATTTCAATTTTACATCGTAGCTGCATAGAAAGTTGGAACATGGTTCAATAAAAATGTCAAAATAGAACTAGTTTTTTTTAAATAATTTGACGTCTGTCAGTTGAAAACGATTCTCACTAGGGATGAAAAGTATTACTTTCATTTCGCTCCGCAGGCAACTTCAGACCTACTTTCAGAGTATGAGTAGTGAAAGGTATTTTTTTTTTTGATGACTGTTCTGTTTTCAAAAACCTATCTATTTACGTAAACATTTTGAAATATATCAAATGATATAAATATCAATGTTTGCAAGTAAGTATATTGAAAACATGTGTCGCAAAATCCCGGGATCTTAAGAACCAAAATAGAACCCAGATTAGCAAATTCTCAAGTTAGCGAAAAGTTAATTGGCTTCGTCAAACGTCCGGAATCGAGAGCTCTTCTGTCACAAAGGCCCAATTTTAATATTTAATATAATAATATCTACTCCTATAGCCCTCTACATTCGTACTCAACACAGTGAGGAAAATGTTGAGTATGAATGGCTATAAGAATAGAGAAAGACCAAAGAAACGATGGACGCACTTTGTGAAGGATGATATGGTGGGATAGCTGAGGTGACGAGTAGTAGAGAAGTATTGAAGAAGAAGACTTACCGTGCTGATCCCAAATAAATTGGGATAAATGATGAATAGATGATGAAAGATTAAACCATACTATTATACACCTTTTACTAATTTCAAATACATATAATCGTAGCTCTGTTTTGTTAATCATTTAAGGATGATAAAGACCGAATGATGTTGTAAATATGTTCAGCGCTAAACGAAACTAGCATTAAGCGAATTGTGGACGTTAAGGCGCCTTCAAATTAGCCGCAAAGAGCCGCGCGGTGGCAGTGCGGCTGCAGAGCTGCGGCCGCGCCCGCAACCGCTAGGTTCGAGCATGAGCATCATAGCGTTGTACATTTTGTTAGTGTTACTATTAAATGAAAAAAGATTTTGGAAACCTATGAAAACGTTGCCGTTATTTTGTATAAGTCAACGAACTGAATTTCATAAAATAAAAGGCTACTGTGACAAAAAAACAAAATTACTTACGATTATGAAGAATTCTACGAATAACTATCGTATCGCTTCGTCACTAGTCGATCGATGAACTAGTGCGCGGCCACAGCGCGGGTGTAGCGCTGCAATCGCGCGTTTTTTTATATATATGGATTAGCAAAGCACCGCGCGGCACTTTGCAGCAAATTTGAAAGCGCCCGTAAAATGTGTAACAAAACGTTTCCTTGTTCATACCTTCGATACTTTACTTGTTCCCAAGGTACGTAGATGCCATTTCGTGTGACATGATCACAAGTTCGATTAATATTCCTGCAGAGGAGCGACTACTTCATTTATTGAACTGGTTATAAATGCATCGGACGTGATATGGCTAATGTAAACCAAGCCTCTGCAACTATGCACTAGTTTATTACTTAGTGGCGATAATGTAAACACAAGTTAACAAGATAAAGATCGTTTGTCATAATTCAATTTTATCTTGCTCCCACGCAAGTTGGAAAGGTTGGTGGAAAATGTGGAAGTGCTTTGCATGTCTGATCAGTTGGCCTACCATGACGTCTTAAAGCAGTATAGTTTTACTCTTACCCAGTGTGGGAAAGAGACGGAGCTATACAGGATGTCCACATTTTCCACCAACCTTTCCAACTTGCGTGGTTCATTTGTGGTCAAATTCACGGGTGTGGTGAAAAACTCATGAGTCGTGGCTAAATAATAAAAGTTGCTCGGATCAATCTTCAGGTTAAGCCGTGCTTGTCTAGGTTGGTCTATGGATGGGTAAAAACCCTTTACATACCGAGTCTCCTCCGTGCCACGGAAAGCAAGTTAAGCCGTTGGTCCCGGCTGGCATTTGTTGATCTTTGACAGTCTTTATAGGAAGTCAGTGCCCGAAAGTCTTAGCAACTAGTCTTACCAAGGAGTATTGTAATTATAACCCAGTAGTAGCTGGGCTGTAGGCAGATGTTGATTTACTGGTGTGGTACAGACAATCAAATTAAACAACTTTCTCCGTGGGACCTACATCGTAATTGCGAAAAAATAATCAGCTGTCAAAGTTTTTACCCAACTCAAATGTGTGGAATAGCTGATTATTTGTTGGTCCTATTGAGAAAGTTTGATGTTTAGATCGAAATATGACAACGCTATACAACTCTATCTACGCAAGGTCAAAAATTGATCCAGGAATATTCACAGGGTTCCCCTCCCTTGATCCCTAACCCTCTATCAAATTTTTATACATTTCTGGCAAAGTGAAATAAGATGGAGTATTGGAGTCCATCAGTATGCAAGTAGTTCATACCCCGGTAATGTATTGGAGATACTATTAATGGCCCCTTCACTGAACATCGTTTGGCATGTCGACCGGCGGCCGCCAAATGAGATTCAAATATTGAACTTAATGTGTGTAATAATATTCCGAAGTGCTTTTCAGAGGGCTTGGTAGCTTGGTAGCGATATTACGGTAAGATAGGTGGTTTCTACTAACTACTCTGTTATGGAGCCTTAATACCTAATGGTATGAAGTAATTTAAGTAAATGGTAATAAGAGAGAAGATTCAAAGTAATTTCTAGTTATTATTAGAGGGTACTTATTATAACAGCACCGATGACAGCATTTGTGCCAATTGATTAATTTAGTGTTCCTAAAATGTTTTATTTTACTTTTGTTTAGATTGTTTTTCATTTACCTATGGCTTTGTTAATTCGTAGTATATTTTTTATCTTTTTCTACCTTTTGTAGTAAGCAACGACTTATTGTCGGGCCTACGTTGTCCTCCCATACTTAATTACTAACGCTGTAACATTCAAATATTGTAAATCCAAATGTTTTTAAAAAAGTAACCGTGGAGTTTCTTGCCGGTTCTTCTCCATAGGAAACGACTAACCCGAACCATGCACCTTTTGTCGACGTTTTATGAGTGCCCATGTAGGCCTATGTAAAATAAAATATTTTGATTTTGAACTCGTCGAACAGCCTGAGGTCATCGGTGCGATTCCCATGTAGGAAAAAGTTTTATAGGGCTTTTCCAGCTTGATTTTTAGTAACATGGTCGTACTTTTTATTGGTGCTCCGTTTATGGCAATATGCTCGCCCTATATTATTACATGGGCCAAAACATAACTGGCCAAACATGTGTGTCTCACTATAGGTGCACTTGTGCCTCAGTCTTCGTGGAAAATATGCGTGATATTATTTGCTATGCTGCTGCCCGCGACTACGTTCGCGTGGAAATTTTGATGGGTTTTAGGGGTATGAAAAATAGATGTTGGCCGATTCTCAGACCTACCCGATATGCACACAAAATTTCATAAAAATCGGTTCAGCCATTTCGGAGGAGTATGATAACTTACATTGTGACACGAGAATTTTATATATAAGAAAATTAAAATTCGTCTGTGGAAATACCAGACTGATTTTGCTCATGTTTTGTTTGTGTTTGAAAGAAATTTGGCTGATTTCTTTCACCCAATTTTCAAAGTACTTCTTCAGCTTTTTCTTTCGACGCGGACGTTACGTTCAAATATTATAATCTTTGGGCCCAGTAACTGGCTACTTTTACTAGAGGTGTTGTAGAGATCGTCCGGTATGCAGGAGAACGGTCACCTGGAACGCAGGACGAACATAGTCTGATCTTGGGCACCGCACTCGCACCTGGTGTTGGATAAATCGATATTAAGACAATTAGCCATTTCAAGCTCTAAATCTTCCTAAATAAGAGGCCTGTGTGCCAGCAGTGGGAACATTATAGGCTGATGATGATGATGATGTATGTCATTCATAAATGTTATTATAATTAATGGGATACTATACTAAGTTGAAAATGACTGAGACGTGCCATCATTGGCCTAGCCTTTTTCCAACTATTTTGGGGTCGGGTTCCAATCTTACCGGATGCGGCTGAATACCAGTATTTAACATAGAGCGAATGCCTATCTGACGTCCCCAACCGAAATAGTACTGGGTAAAACGATACCCAGAGCAGCGGTGGCCTAGTGGTGGCAGCCCCGGCTTACGAGCAGTAAGCCGTGGGTTCGAACACAGACAGGCAGGCGCATTACTTTGTGTAATTTATTTCATCACCGCTGCCCTCAAAAACGGTGAAGGAAAACATCATGAGAAACCCAGGCAAGTCCTAGAACTAAAAATTCGAAGACATGTGACATCTACCAACCCGCACTGGGCCTGCGTGGTGGATTACCGCCAATTCGATGATGATGATGAATACGATACCCCATGGTGAGACTGCTTGTCACACTTTCAGGCCACTGATTACTGGAACGACTGTCAAAGATCTACAAATGATAACCGGGACGAACAGGTGCTGTTCGAGGCAAGGAGGAAACTCGGTATGTAATGGGTGGTCTGGTCACTCATCCACGGACCATCTTTGGCAAGCGCGGTTTAACTTGAAAATCGACCCAAGCAGCTGTTATTATTTAGCCACGGGCTCCTCCTCTCAAGCTCACTATGGCCTAAATAAGTAAGTACTGAAAAAAAAATACAATCACGTAACATTAAAAATGAAAGTCGCCCATAAAACTCTCGTAAGTATCTAGTAATTCTAATTTATCGCTTCAATCAAGAAGAGATTAAATTAAAAACAATTTCGATCACAACCTTTCTGACAAATAAATGGATTCTATTCTATTCAAATTACGCATTTTAAAATGGAAACAAAGCTTTGCTTAGGTATTGGTACAAGTATCAAAGGCTTACACTAAGACTTACACCAAAAACAGAGCTTAGTGTTGAAAAGTACGAGTAACTAATTAATGACATAAAAACATTTTTAGGGTTCCGTACCCAAAGGGTCAAACGGGACCCTATTACTGAGACTTCGATGTCCGTCAGTCCGTCTGTCACCAGGCTGTATCTCATGAAACGTAATAGTTAGCCAGTTGAAATTTTTATAACAACAAATACTAAAAACGGAATAAAATAAATATTTAAGGGGGGCTCCCACACACAAAAAAAAAGAAGTGGTGCTCTCATACAAAATAGTACATTGTTACCCCAGGGGTGAAAGTAACTTATTTAGTCCCGAGACGGGGTTTGGCGCCCGAATGAAGTGAGGGCGCCAATAGTTCGAGGGACTAAATAAGTCTTTAACCCGAGGTAAACACTGTGCTTTTCATTACGAATACAAGGAAAGTAAAAATAAAAACATAAATTAGAAAAAGAAAAAAATAGTAAATTTATTTCGGATTGCCACTTTCCCGCCTGTTTTGTTTTTTTTTTTCTGTGGCCAGCCAGCAATTTAGGCATTATTTTTCATTTTCATCATTGAAAATATGGTAAATATTTTGCCCAACTCTATGATATTTTAAAGAAATTCTTAAAACTAAATTATAATAAAGTTATTTAAAAAATATATATTCTTTAATCAATAATTAACTTTAAGTTATTTCAATTTTACATCGTGGCTGCATAGAAAGTTGGAACATGGTTCAATAAAAATGACAAAATAGAACTAGTTTTTTTGTGATTTGACATCTGTCAGTTGAAAGCGATTCTCCCTAGGGATGAAAAGTATTACTTTCATCCCGCTCCTCAGGCAACTTCAGATCTACTTTCAAAGTATGAGTAATGAAAAAGTGATTTTTTTGCTCGTTTATACAAGGTGTTGTTTTGCAACCTCGTCAAATTCTAGGAGGTAACTATGCTAATGATTCTTGACCCGAATCAATAATAAAATGAGTAGGTAATTTTCTTTTTTTTATTTATTTACTGAAATCGCTAACTGTGAACCACCCGTGTTTTAAACACGGGCCGTCTGATCCCTGCCTTATAACGTCGCTTACACACAAACAAAAAACCTCAAACGTTTTTTAGATAATTTTATAATCCCTAAACCACGCTCATTCTGAAATATTGACAAATTTAAACAACAAAAAAATGCAGTGTTTTTTAATAATTTACTAGGTACCGTAATTTATATTTAATATTTATGTCTTTTGTGACAACATCCTGAATTTTGACGAGGATGCAAAACAACACCTTGTATAAATAATGGTACGGCACCCTTGGTGCGCGAGTCCGACTCACAGTAGGCCGGTTTTTAAACCTCCATCTTTCAAAAGAATTCAATGCGATCCAGTCCAGTCAAATCTGACAAACTAAATAAAGAATATGCTTTTTCTTCTACAATAAAGTACTGCGAAGCTCGCACCCCATGACCTGATCTTATTCACTTCAATTCCCGATCCACTCATAAAAATGTAATGACTTTTCAAATAACGGAAGTCGTATCGCATTTTGTGATCCAGCCAGTAATATGCTGGACCTGGACGTATATTAAATCCGTAGAACCTGGATATTAATGCCTTTGCCTTATTTACATGTATACCTATTATGCACATGGAAATAGGAACTGCATGGAATAACAGCCGGAATTGACGTTATTAACGTTTGAATTTAGAATTTTAGTCTTACCGTCCTTTAGTTGCAATTGCAACGCTTTGTATTGATTTTATTTTTGTGCAATGAAAATTTGTTAATAATTTATTTTAATTGTATATTTCGAATTTTGCTATGAAATAAGGAATACACGATTGAATTGTTCGTAAAATGTAGGCTTAAGTAAAATACTTCGGTACTGTAAAGATAACACGAACTGGGAGTTAATGTTGTGTCATGTAATTTAATATAGGTAGGGTCACATGTACTTGTGCTCATATACATATTAACAACGATGATTCGTCAATATAGTGTAGCAGTTAAAAACTACGTCATAGCTGAAGGGAGGCTGAAGACTGGCCGGAAATAGGAGTCGCGCATGAAGTAGCGCGCCGTCGAATTACCTATACCCAGAGTTAAGCAATCAAAGGTTTTATTTTCAAAACACCATACATCGTTATCATGAATCGAAATATAAAGATATATAAATAAACATCTTAATACAGGATAAGAAATATGAAGATAATAAACAAAAACTTGTTAAATATTTAGACAGAGCTCTAAATTAAATACTTACTTATATTTTATGTCAAAATATTATTAATACATATTGCCAAACCAATCTAGCAAAAACGATTATGTTGACAAAAAAAAGAATGATATTGCTTTTAATATTATGGAAATCTATAATAACGGTTTACATAGTAACACGAACAAATAAACTAGCCATATCGTCTTGTAAAATCGCGCTACAAGCCATTCCGCAGTAGATCTCTCATAATTTTACATTTTACTTCTGTTTTGGAGACTCATTTGAATAATTTAAGTGGGTGTAACAAGGGACAAGAGGAATTTGAGTAGCAACCAGTTTGCGATCCTCCTCAATTTATAGTGTCGGGTGTGACAGGTCTTGGTCATCCCATCGCCTGGCGCCGCGCCGCCACCAGACGCCCGAACATAAATATTTGCGGCGATTCGCCGGCCATTTAGACCCAAAAACTAAAACGATGTTTTACAAAATTGAATCGGAGCCCGATTTACAAAAACGTCCGCGCGGAGACATTCGCCTCGGGTTGAATGGATGGGGATAACGACTTGAGAACCACTTTTAGGTCACAAACCCGTTTCGGCTGCCCGCTCAAAAGACGCTATCTGTCGCGGAATCTCGATATCGATATAAAACCACGTACGTTTTGCATTGTAATTTCATATGTGTGCAACATTATATCGCGATGGAACAGCAACAAGTGAATCACGTTTTAAATGACTCGCCCGATGTTATATGTTTTTATTTTGGGTCCGTCCGCTAAGTTATGCGGCTCGACACCAGACCCGGCATTTAAATCGACTAAATAAAAATACCTTTTTCCAAAAAACCTTTTTCTGATTTCTTGATTCAAATACGTGCTAAAATTATTACTAACCTACTTTAGTATGTTTTGAACTTTCCAGGCAGTTTAAAAACGACAAAAGAGTTTTGCCTAATTTGGTTCCGTGTAGCAATAAAGTAAATCTTATCACAAATTAGGGATTTAGACAACAAATTTATTAGTTTACATCAATAAATTTCTCAGTTATTTGCATAATTAAAGCTCGTTATGATTTCCTAATGCCCAATAGAGTTTGTTAAGAAGGATGTGTCGGCTTAACGTCGTTCGTGGGAGCAAGAAACAAGACGGTCGGCTTAGATGGGTACTGACATGTTCTTCCGCTGAGAAATCACCGACGACCCCCACTGATCATTAATAAGGAGATAGAGAAGTAAACCCTGTTTTCAGATTACCCACGAAAGACTGATTTATTGTAGATAATGTTTTTAGCGATTTAACCATACAGAAACGTGACAAATGTAATGAAGCAGGAGAGAAAGGTAATTATGTAGAAGATAGATAAGTAAAGCGAGATAATTTAGTAGCAAACATTCAGTCTCATAAATAAACTCGAAACGTTAGAGAAAATCTAGTTAAGCTTGAAGCGATTAACCACGACACAATTACCGCAGCCATGCCATTTGATTTCCAGTTCCAAATAGATTTATTTGTTACAGGCTGGCTTCTAATTTAATGTAACCTGCCCCAAGCACGTAAATAGTTTTAATCTAAATTCGAGCAAACATTTTGTTTTAACATAGCAATGTAATGTTCGTAGATTTCTGTGGAATGATAATTGGAATTGTAAGCTTAAGCGAGTAAATTATATACAAAGAGACTAGTGAATAAATACTTGGTTATAATGTCGACTGACAGGCATAATAAGAAAATTCTCTAGTTTGTGTAGTTTGATCTGTAGTTTAAATGTCTTCGGCACGAATATAAAAAATAAGCACCAATAAAAACAAATGTAGTCGCGAGTCTAACAGTGCCAGTGGAAAGATGGCCGCGGTATAAATATTAAAATTACGAGCGACGCAATTCCAAGCTCCGAGGGCCCGCCAGCCCGCCACTTGAGACCACATTAACACAATTTTTGAAACACCCGAAATTGACATTTGTCGCATTATAGCATCCACGTGCCTTGCCAGCACACAAAGTAATTTAATCTATTATAGAATGGAGAATTTATCGCCACGTAAGAATCGGAAGGTCAAGCTGTAGTTTCGGAGTTTTATGAACTTTCTGCCTCTGTTTTTGAATTTTTTATAAGGTTTGATGCGCGGCGTTCATCATAAAATTCTTTCTAGATGGCGGTAGCATTATTGTGATCGTTGGAAGTTGTGTGACAGTTAATTTTACGACTCGGTCGCAGGCGCAAAGGTTATGGCAGTCGCAGTTAGTCAGGCTAGATAGCAGGTTTGTATCAGTTTGCTGTAGTGTGTATGCTACGGTCGGTCTTGGGACTTAGAGCTGGAGTTCCATTTTATGGAACCAAATAAAAGCGACATTATTTTACGTTTCTTGACTTGGCCCCCCATTGCGATGATGTGACTAATTTAAAACATAGTAACGTGCACAAATTTATGAATTCTTGAAGAACTTGCAGCATGTAGTTTTTTTAAGCATAGCTGTTATTTTAGTACCTATATAATAAAGTTTTGTAACAGCAGCTAACAGAAGAGGAGAAAAAAAGACTGAAAACAGGTTTTATAAAAACTAAACTACTTGTTTTATTCTATGATTGAAGCATATGTTTTTTCATTCGAGTAATTTATACAGGGCTGAGAGTCTCTGTTGCTCTATCTGGTAACCAATAAATCTCAATCCCAAAAGAATTATCAATTACAAGTGAATGCACATTCACGCCACACATCACGGCTCACACGCTTCGACCGATAACATATCCTTTCAACGCTCATATTTCATCTATCATGATCATTGACGGCTTGTTTTACCCACAATAGGATCGGCACTTCCTTCTCTTTGTGAATCATGCGCCCCTAGTACATGGAAGGTCTTTGACCTAATATTGAAATTTTTGTTATTCGTTTTTGGTACATTTTGTGTGGGCATTTTCTCTGTTAATGACTATGAACAATGGTCTGGCATCAGATTGCATCTCAGTGGGCGTCTGGACTCTTCGTGGGAGTAGATATTATGAACTGACGCTTCATTAAAGATAGGAAATACACTCATCATTGCTTCCCACTCGCGTTTGGAGAGCTTCAATGGCTATTATGTGATTTTGCGATTCTATATCAGTGTTGTTTATTAGGTACTGTTTCAGGAACGGAGATGAAGACGAATAAGCCTTTGTATTGATTGACGTGCTCAAAAAGGTCTTTGTTAACTTTATCTTTGATCAGTAAAATCCTTTTTGGCACAGGACACTTTTGATCAACAACTTCATCCCTTATTCCTGGAACAAATTACATTTCTGAAGTGTAGAAATTGTCAATTTCAGTAGCTAAACTTATTTGTAACTTGTAAGTCATAAATTTGCATTTAGCTCTGTAACTTGTGGAGCTTTGGCACAAAAACGGCTGCGAGGCAAAGCCCTGACA
Source organism: Cerastis rubricosa (assembly GCA_949152445.1). Taxonomy (NCBI): domain Eukaryota; kingdom Metazoa; phylum Arthropoda; class Insecta; order Lepidoptera; family Noctuidae; genus Cerastis; species Cerastis rubricosa. The sequence goes on along the minus strand of OX424526.1, from coordinate 9,399,059 downwards.
TGCACTTTTCGAAGTTTGAGTAATGAGTCATCAAAGTGTATGGAGTCTCTGGGCAAGTAAGATGGAATGAATGGAATGTACGGCAGATACTGTAGCAAAGCAGTCGATTTTAGTGTATATTGTGTATTTTATTTGTAGGTGTGAAAACACACCCTTATCAAAGCCAAAAGACACTTATTATTTTCGTCATTGCGATTTTTTTTTGTTCTAGATCTTACGTGGGAACCTTTTCGTTACGATTTTACCTAAATGCAAGTTTCAAAAGTTCTAACTTTTTTTTGAAATACCTCAAATGTATGTTTCTCGTTTTAATTTCGCTTTTTCTTAGCGGAATTAAAACTAATAATTTTGCATAACATTTAAAAAAAAATCGGATGGGAAATCATCAAATCACCCCTCCTGCTCTGGGCGGAGCGTAAGTGTCAGACTTGTACTGACTAAAACCCATTCATGTTCCTTTTTCCAGGGCCACGGTATCTCATTCGAACAGTCCCGCAGGCCTGGCAGGCATCGGCCCTCTCGGACCCCGTCCGATTTGCTGACATCTCCGTGAGGCGCGCATGGAACACGAACGCGCCGTCGGCACGGCCTGTCGTCATAAGACGGACGGACGGTGAGCTAGCCCATTACTCACCGTCCACAGGCCCGCGCCTACGGTGGCCGGGATATAGCAGTGATAGCCTAGTGGTGTGACCGTTGGACTGCCAAGTCATAGGTCTCTAGTTCGAACCCAAGAAACGAATCTCTGATTTTTCGGATTCATGTGCGTTTTGTATAATTATCACTTGCTTCGGTGACGGAAAACATCATGAAGGAAACCAGCATGCCTTATTTTTTTATGTCGGATGGGAAATGACCAAATGACTCCTCCCGCTCTGGGCGGAGCGGAAGGGAGTGTCAGACTTGACTGACTAAAACCCATCCATGTTCCTTCTTAGCCCTTTGTGTTCCAGGGCCACGGTATCTCTTTCGAACAGTCCCGCAGCCCTGGTAGGCATCGGCTCTCTCTGATCCCATTCGATTTGCTGACATCTAGCATCTAGATTCGCCGCCGCCAATCGCCACTACGAGGACACGGTGGTGCTCAGCCCAACCGGAGCAGAGTTCTACGGTGTGCTCCATCGTGCCCTCCAGCCGATCCTCGCAGTGGTAATATCCGCGCGTTTCCTCCCGTCCGATGCGGTGCAGGAACCTCCCGAAACCACCGTGTCCGGTGAGGAACTGCTTCAGGTGGAAGGAGAGGGCGCCGCACCGTGGCGCCTCTCCAGCCACTCCTCAAAGAGGGGACTTATCGCCACTATTGTGGCGTGCCCAGGCATTTAATGTCTGAGAATACGTTATGTTAAATAATTTACGAAACTTTTCTCTCTAGTAGAAACAAACCCTACTTAAGACTGTGGTTTGTTTAAAAAAACAAAACAGAGGACCAGCTTGTATGAAATTTAACACATTAATTTATTTCTTTTGTTTATTTGGGACTTCGAAAACACCAGTATTGTTTTATTTGTACTTCGTTTCTGGAGCAGGGGATCATTTTGCTGTGTCCAACAGGGAATGCAATAAATGATTGATTTAGTATTGATTCATGCGAGAGGTCCCTCTATGTCTTGCTTTGGACGACGTGAAAGTCGTTCAGCTAAAAACGCGATGATTAATTTAGAACCTTTTTAAGTCGTTATTTCTTCTGAGTTACTCTGAAATTCTGAATCTTTTAACTTTCTTGGGTCTGTTTAGTTAATTAATACCTACACTGTCACTGTCACTCTGAATCTTATAACTTTTTTGGGTCTTGAATTATATAACTCTGTCGTCATAGTTCCCTGCCAAACATCATCATGTTCATAACCTGCATTCATTGCCTTTTCATAACAATTTTCTATTTCAAAACCATGTTTGTTCTATCCATTTTCATTTAAACAGCACTATGAACTATTCAAAAACAAATATAAAATAGATTTACGACGCGACGTCGAGACGGGGTGTGTCTAGCACAGCGGGTAGGTATCAACAAATTCATTGTGCACTTACAAGGCGTTAGCAGTAAATATGGATTTCCAGAGTTTCCTTCTTAATGTTCGGGAAGTGTGGTTATTACGGACTGTTATGTGTTTTAACTAGAACTGGAGTCATTTACGTATCGTATGTTTAGGTACTTGTGGCGTTTATTTTAAGAATTAGTTGACGCGGTTCAGTCGACTCCACCACAGGAAAAGTTAACACTTTTCAGAGATGAAAATGTTTACCCTTGTAATTATTATATAGGTAAAGTACGCTAAAAATATAAATATGTGGATACAACCAGAGCAGGGGGTTACTATGACGTCTTAAAGCAGTATTGTTTTAATCTTATACCAGTGTGGGAAAGAGACGGAGCTACAGAGTACGTCTAGCGCCATCTCTTTCTCACACTGAAATAAGATTAAAACAATACTGCTTCAAGACGTCATGGTAGGCCAGCTGGTGTGTAAAACACCTCATACAACATTGCATAAACAGTGTCATAAATAAATAAGGTTATGTCGGTCTTTATCAATTTTATTATAGGTAACAAGATTGTCAAAAAGAGCCCACGAAAAAATAAACAAAGTTTTTACTGCAAATTCCATGTTTTTAATTGTTTTAATGGGAATGGCATAAAAGTATTAAATATTTGCTCTGCTATGTCACTTGAGAAAGTATTCTCGGAAAATTCAGCGTATATGGGTATAGAATGAAAGCTGTCCTATTTTTTCTTCTTAAAATGGCCAAGATTATGGTTGTTTCTTTTAATTAACTTTTGAAAGCTGGGATGTCTCTGATTCAATTGTCGCTTTTGGAATTACTCCAGTTCAAACTCACTTCCTAGAAGATAAAGGCCAGTTATCATGTTGGTACTGAATATTTTCATGAATTTTATACCTAATAAAATATTTATCATCATCATCTGCCTAGCCTTTTCCCAAACTATCTTGGGGTCGGCTTCCAGTATAACCGGATGCAGCCGAGTACCAGTATTTTACATGAAGCGACTGCCTATCTGACCTCCACAATCCAGTAACTGGGTAATACGATACCCCTTGGTAAGACTGGATGTCAGGCTTTTGGCTTCTCTACTAATAAAATATTTATGAAAACTTATAACATGTTTACAGAATCAAAGGATTATTGTAAACAATTGCTATAGTTGTAAAAAAAAATCCAGGCTTGAGACCTTTTTGAGTTTTTACAAAAAATAGCAATAAAGGATCGACATGTCGTTCAATAAATTGTGTGTAAAACTAAAAAGACGATAAAAGCGTCTGTCAGTATTCGCGCAACACAGCCCGCATGATCGACTCCTGCGCAGATACACTTCAAACCAGCCCAGGAATGCGGGAACACTAAAGTTATTGCTGCGTACTTCAAATTTATATATTTAGGTTTCTTATTGTATGTATAACTAGCCGTGCCCGCGACTTCGTCCGCGTGTAATATAACAAAAAAGTTATTTGATTTTTTTATAACAATCATAGATTTTTTCTAAAATAAAGGTAGCGTAAGTTACTCCTTATTACATCAGCTATCTGCCAGTGAAAGTCCCGTCAAAATCGGTACAGCCGTTTCAGAGATTAGCCGGAACAAACAGACAGACAGACAGACAAAAATTGTAAAAAAAAATATTTTGGTTAATGTGCCGTACATACATTCATATGAATGGAGTAAAAAGCGGTTATTTTTATATTACAAACAGACACTTCAATTTTATTTTTTGTATAGATTTACTGGTTTAATGTATAATGTAGCTTTTATGTGGGCCTGTGTTGTGACTTTATTTCTTTGAGGCAGGTGTGAAGGGTAAAAAGTGGTGCGAAATTTCATACCAAAACCAGTTAGACACTTTGCTTTGTGTATATTATTTCATCATCACTGCTCTCAAAACGAAGGAAATGATTGTGAGGAAACCGATATGTCTTAGAACCAATAATTCGAAGGCTTGTGAAATCTACCAACACTTACTTGACCCGTGGTGGATTACGGATACCACGGCCGAGTTCCATAGATGTGTAAATGTGTTGGGAGACGTTTCGCCAAACAAAGACATAAAGAGTCCAATGCGAGATGATTCCAATAATATCGAAATTAATACTTCCGGATTCTGCTAACTTCCGCAATCATTAGCAGCCTTTAGTGTTCCCACTGCTGGGACACAGGCCTCCTCTCTATGAGAGGGAGTGGGCTGTAATCCACCACGCGGGGCCAGTGCGGATTGGTGGATGTCACTTGTCTTCACTGTAACCCTAGCATTAAGTAACTTGTGCAGAGAAAATAAATGATATTATTATTAAAACTGCAATACCTACATGGTCTTCGAATTTTAAGTTCTAGGACATGCCGATTTCCTCACGATGTTTTCCTTCACCGTTTTTGAGGGCAGCGGTGATGAAATAAATTACAATAAGTAATGCGTCTGCCTGGGTTCGAACCCACGGCTTACTGTTCGTGAGTCGGGGCTGCCACCACTGGGCCACCGCTGCTATCAATCCGCAATAGGTGCTAGCAATAACAAGACAGATAAGAGATCGGCTGCTTAGCTAAATCTAACCAAATCTAATTAAAATAATAAGAATATTTTTCCATTCTTACTTAGCACAAAGTAAACTAGCGATGTTTCTCTTTAATTAAGCGGAGTGCAGATGGTAGCCTGCATGACCAGTTGTTATTCCGTGCTGTCTGTACCTCGCCTAACATGGTCGTAGTTAATACTCGCCGCGGGCAGTGAGGAGGGCCTTTGACCAAGTACAGTGCATGACTCATTAACCGATGAACCTGAGAGGTAAATTACCGGTAAATTTCAGAAGGTGAAGAACAGTGTTTTGGGAATGCTTCACCGTCTTCTGCTGAAAATAAGGCTCCTAATTAGGGTTCGGTACCCAAAGGGTCAAACGTGACCCTACTACTGAGACTTCGCTGTCCGTCCGTTCGTCCGTCTGTCACCAGGCTGTACCTCATGAACTGTGATAATTAGCCAGTTGAATTGTCTACAGATTATGTATTTCTGTTGCCGCTATAACAACAAATACTAAAAAAATAATAAAATAAATATTGAAGGGGAGCCCCTTCAATATTTATTTTATTCTTTTTCCAAACAAAAAAGAATTTTTTTGCTCTTTTTTATTATATAATGGTAAGGAACCCTTCGTGCGCGAGTCCGACTCGCATTTGGCCGGTTTTTATAAATAATGGTACGGAACCCTTCGTGCGCGAGTCCGACTTGCACTTGGCTGGTTTTTTTTTGGCATATTGTCTCTAAATTGAATGCCAGGATCATTTGTGTTTGCTGACCGCATTGATGAACGTCGATTGATTATTACTGACGACAGAAACCACGAATACCTCCTGACGAATCTCTGCGGACAGATCACATACAATACATAACCTCAGGCTATTTCCCTGAACGGATCAAGTTAATAATAAAGACTAACGCGCATCAGTGGCCACCAAAAGGACTCCATGTTTTGTGATAAAAATGAACAAAAAATCTGACCCCACATAACAATTTTTTAAATATTGGCAAATATTTAAAAAATTGTTATGTGGTTTCAGATTTTTTGTTTTAGCTTCCAGTGGAATTACTGGTTTCATCTACGTATGTGTCTAATCGTTAAAGTCTAAGATAGTGAGCGATAGGATCTGTCCTCGACTAAACCTGGGTACCTCGTAATGCACTAATGGGAGACAATGAAGAGGTATCTATTGAGGTATTTGCTGTATTTGGTCACAGTTGCTTACGAGGCTACGACGAAAATGGTGGCATCTATTAATGATTTTATAGTTTTTTGTATTCGTTCCGTAATTACAGAGTAATTAAGTGCCAAATCTATCATGTTATAGTAGGCTTAAAGACATGTTACAATAGGTTTACCAAAAGCCGTTTCCTTTCAACGTTAGTAGGAATTGTACGCTGTAGAGTTGAGTCTGGGTTTGTTCTGTTCGTTGAAATGACGACCAATAGATTCGTGGTAGATCGACGAACCTCAGTTTTATAATCAGGCATTACAAGATGTTTTTCAAAAATGTCTTCTAATTCAAAAACATCAACGGTCGCAATACGCATTGGTAAAATGCTTGGTGTTGGTACAAAATAATTAAAGGAAAACATTTAAACTATTAGGAGTCAGTCCCTGGTTATTTGATTTGCGTTTGGGACCAGAGACACCTCATGAAAGTACCTATTCTTTATTATAGAAAATATTAGTATTTTTGTTTGATTCACTATGCATATCATAACAAATATTGTAAGTTCCATTTGAACCAGCGACCCTTTTTACCCCTGGAAATGACCATGGAGATATCTTCAATTATATCTCTTGAGCCATCTTCGAATAATTAATAGGAGCCACTGATACCGACACGGCCAAGATCGGCCGGTCGACTGTCGTCCCAATCGATACTATTTCATTATGCACGACAACACAAACGGGTGACACCAAGCTACCTGTACATATCGGGATGACCAGCACACAACCTGCCTTCGTTATTAACTGCATATATTATGGGTATATGCTTATACATATATTTCTACTCGCTGTCCCGCGCAACTTCGTCTGCGTCACATTTTGCCCGTTTTCGCAATATTTTTCATTGCTGCTGCGCTCCTATACAGCGCCATCTATTGAATACTTACTCAATCCAGTCAACAGATACCGCCATCTGTAAGAATCGTTTGGAGTAATGTATATGATGTAAGCTATCCTATCTTTCAAGTTGGATCAAACTGCACATGGTGTGCAAATTTGATTAAAATCGATTAAGTAGTTTAGGAGTTCATCCCCGACAAACAACGTGACACGTAATTTATATACATATATATAGAAGAAGATGTTAATGTAGATACTCGATGACTGCCACGTCTGCGCCAGCGCTACTGCTGAAAATGAGGTCCTAATAGGTTCGATTCCCAGGCTGGGTAAAGTGGCATAGGGTTATTCCATCAGGAATTTCTCAGTTTCAGCTACGGATTCTGGATTTGTGCCCGTTTGATGGAAATACGCTCGAATACTCTTATATGGGACTTAAACATAACTGGCGAAATGTCGGTGTATTATCAGTTACACCTCTTCTAATCCTTCGGGGATTAAAGGCTTCATCATCATCATTCATCATTTCAGCCCAAAAGACGTCCACTGCTGGACATAGGCCTCCCCCAAGTGTCGCCACATTGTGTGCGTTGACATTTTGGAGGGTTTTGCCATAATCGCCACGCTTGGCAGGCGGGTTGGCGATCGCAGTACGGTTGTTACAAAAGCACGGAGAACGCTGCTGCCCATTCTCTGGCAAGTCTCTTAGTCGGCTCTTACGACACCCACGGGAAGATATGGGATGGTGCTATTCTTTATGTCCGACACCATACAGAACATTAATTAAAGGCTTGTTATTTTTATTTTACCTAGATGTTTATACAGAGTGTAACGGAAAGGGTATATACATACTTAAGGGTGTGCTACAGACCATCAAACTGAACATGTTACTCCATCGGACAAACATGGTAATAGCAAAAAAAATATCTGCTGCTCCATCAATATTTCAATACCTATTCGACCCAAATGTATGGGGCAGCTGATTTTTTTCGCTATTATTATGTTTGTCCGATACAGAAATATGTTCAGTTGGATGGTCTGTCACACCCTTTTATTTTTACGATGGGAAATCATCATTGTCTTCTCCCGCTCTGGGCGGAGCGGAAGGGAGTGTCAGATTTGACTGACTAAAACCCATCCATGTTCCTTCTTAGCCCTTTGTGTTCCAGGGCCACGCCCTGGCAAGCATCGGCCCTCTCGAACCTCTTCCGATTTGCTGACATCTCCTTGAGGCGCGCGTGGAACACGAACGCGCCGTCGGCACGGCCTGTCGTCATAAGATGGACGGACGGTGAGCTAGCCCATTACTCACCGTCCACAGGCCCGCGCCTACGGTGGCCGGGGGCCACTGGTTGCCCCTCGACGCACGGGGGTCTGTAGCACACCCTAAAGTATGTAGATACGCTTTCTGTTAGACCCTGTATATTCCTATGTAGATACGCGGTGCCCAGATGGAGCTGCTTGATAGCTTGAAGTGACGAGTCCCATGACTACGACACGTCATTAAAATAAATGTATCGAGAAATGTCGCGGAAGGTAGCATCTTCAATTTATTTGACACCCCTTCTCATTTATAGTAACGCGACTGATGTAAGATGATCCTTTATTACAAGAAGGGTACTAAAGCGTAGGAGGTCATTTTAAACTGGTGCTCATGACGTATAAAAACATGGCGTCGAACGATTTGCAGAAATTATCGTTTAATTGGGTACCTATGGGCGTCGCACACGCAACCGGTTGGTGGCGGATGCACGGTACATGCGATTGTCTCGTCATATAATCGCGCCAATAATGAGCCTGCGCAATTCGGTCGGTTATTGTCGTATCGACCAGCGATCAGTGTTCGTAATGGAACTGGATCCAGTCGACGGCCGGCGACTCGAGATTTTAATTAATATTAAGACCTGTTTAAATGGGGTTCAAGTTGCTTGTCTAAACATAAATTCGAACTGGGAAGGGAAATCTTATCCTTTCTTGCGCACGATGTTGCTACAGTCGCGTGCGAATGGCTCGGCCAAAGACCTCCTTAATGAAAGCTTCACCCGTCGTTTGATGAGTTGACTCGCCAAGTCACAACCTGCAGATGAATAAGATAATGTAATTCTGCGCTCGAAATGATACCTTTAAATACAATTAAGCTCACCACGCCGTGTTAAAGTATTGATTAAAAATAATCTGAATTATTGGTCACATTTGGGCGCCGCCCGGCACGAGCAACATAATATATCGTCGGGTTATTCTGTCACACATGACAATATGAAATATGGCCGCATTACGAAGCTCCTGACTGAATGTTTTATATAATAACGTAATTTGTGAAAGCCATTATGCTAATTTATTGACGTTTTTATGTTCACTGTCGCTTCGACGGCGACGCGGGACATTTTGCGTTCAAACGTCGTCGTCTGCTTGATAAATAATTGTGATTCTGTGACAGCTGAAATATAAACCCGTCCCATAGGTCACTGGTGACACTAACTTTTATAATTTGATAATAGTCAGAATATAAAAATGTGTTAGTGGCTAATATTTTGATTGGCTGTTAAATTATTAATGTGTTAGTAACGGAAACTCGATGCGGATGTTATCGGTTGATTGTGAAACTATAAAACGCTTGCTATTTAATTAGACTTTATTCTTTCACCGTATTAAAAGTATATACGGATTCAGTAGCGTTGAACTCATGTATGTGCAATGCATAAAGAAATAGGGTTCAATTAGGCATATCATAGGTATATTGTAGTTAGTGCCTCCCTTGGTTTATCCCGCGCACGGGCCTCGATATGCATGCCATCGAGAAATATCTCTCAGGCATACTGGTTTGGTTTCCTCACGATGTTTTCCTTCACCGAAGCAAGTGATAATCCGAAAAATCAAAGGTGCTCACGTGTCTTAGGTTCGAACTCGAGACAGTCTTGGCAATCCGACAGTCACACGACTAAGCTATCACTGCTAATAGGTGTAATATAACAATAAAATTTTCTGTTTTCAAAAGCAAAAATGGCAATTTAATAATATTTTAAGACAAAACCAAACCCACAAATCGAACCAGAACTAAAAAAAATATATGCACAAAAACCGAAATTACATCATCTTAAGAAAAAACTACAATTAAATAAGCAATTATCACCTGCTCTAATACCCTATAATTTAACAAAAATAAATAAAGATCAAAAACGGTTTGCCGCGTTTTTGGCGAAAAATAAACTATTGGGCCAAGAATAAAACCTAAAAAATACGGAACGTTTTTGTGATTTGCGATAAAAATTATGAAAACTGACTGAGTGTTTTAAACCCATTCCAACCGAGCTAACGTAGCTGGTGACAGAAATGGGAAACATAGTTATTTCATACATTTGATGTTTACTTCGCAATCCGGATAGGATTTGTCAGTTATAAAACTGTCATTAGGCCCTCAGTTTGAAACTGTATCTGTTATCAAAACAGGCAGTGCTTCAATCTTGGCGGGGTTTTTGACAACACATGTTATTTTTATTCAATCTGTCAAAATTGCGATCGCTTTTTGTTTATAATTTTTGAAGTTGAAGTTGTTTCTAATTTCGCCGCCTCTCAAGTTATTCGTGCAACTTGTTTTAAACGTTCGTGAGGTTAAAACAATTATGAATTTAAAATGGCATCCATTGTGTTAGCCGCGCGACACTAGGTATAATCATAGACGATTCGTTACGGTTTTTTGCCAAATCTATAATAAACATAGGGGTCAACGCTCTTATTCTTTCTTTTCGAACAAAATACGGTACATGGCTTGTTAACTTATTATGAATACTAGAATTTAAAAAATGGAATAAACTCGTTACGGAGACATTGTTGTTTTTTTTTTGCATAGGTTATTTTCTTATTATGTTTTGATGGTAGTAAGAACCGGTTTATATGATTATTATTTTGGCTAAAAGAGCTTCGATTGTAATAATGAATGAGGTTTTAAAGCAGGTTAGTTAAGTAGATTTGACAATTAAAAATTAGTTTGAAGCAACGCGACCCGCACTGTTTGAAACGTTCCTACATTCAAAAAATGCTGCTTATCAGCCTAATTTGAATAAATTACTTTTGTTTTTTTTTAAGAACCTACATACCAATACTCGGCTCCTTACATACATAATACCTATGTATTGTAAGGTTAGGTATAAGTACGTAAACCAGAAAACTATTGACTGAAACTTTTCTTTGTAATACTTTTAGTTCTACTTTACTTTTTCTTTTCACAGTTTAAATGTTATCGTAATGACAATAAGAATCCTCTCAAAAGCTAAGGCAAAACTTAACTCATACTGGACTTTTTGAACAGCTATTATTTCTGTTTTTTTAACGAAGTAGGTTTTCATTATGTAAGACGCGAGAACGTGACTTAAGGTTACCTACCTACCCTCTTTTTAAGGGAAGTCCACTGAAAATATTTGAAGGACGTGATGAACGCTCAGAAGATTTACGGATCTAGATTTTTTTCACTACTGCGATGGTCGGAAACGTTACTAGACTACAGAGGATGAGGTCCTGGGTTACAAATCCCGGGGCGGAAAAAGTGTTATTGGGGTTTTCCCTCTAGTTTTTTTTTTTTAATTCTTATGTAGTTTGGATCTGTGCCTTTTTAGTGTGATACCTAGTAAAGTACCGCGGTACTTTCATGCGAGCCCAAAAGTTTGACTTGTATTGTATAACCCATCACCAATCTCCATGATGTTAGGGTTTCTGAACAGTCAGCTTGCGTTATGAGCTTGCCGTATTGTTGGCCAATAGGCACGCCACTGCCCTATTCCATGGGACTAACACATAAATGGCTAAATGTGGATGAACAGGTTTCCTCTGCCTAACCATTCAGGGAAAACACACATACTTTTTTCATGACCTTATGTATCTTACTTAAGGTACCTGTCAACGTAGATAGGTAATCGTCAATATTTCAAAGAACGTAGCCACTCCTATTCACTTTCAGTACCCAAAAATTCCTAGTTCTCGGTACAGTGCCGGCCAGAAGTGCTAAAACTCCTATATGACATGTGTGAAATTGCGGTATCGCGGTCGCGGTCGTCGGCACTGCGCGTCGCGCGTCGTAGCCGCTGCTGTTTGTAACTGTACATTATCTAAGAAGTACAGACAAGAAAAGCAAAAGTCTAATTTCTATGTCATGCAGGTTACAGAACAACGATAAATTCATGTAACGAGATTTTTCTAATAAGTAAAGAGTAATATTAAAAGATAATAGATATTGATAGAGATATTAAAAGTTTTGAATAAAATTCCGGTATTTGAATTTTGATTTTAGAGTTGAAAACTTATCAAACTCTATTATATGGTTATTCTTTTGAAATTATTAATTTGTTAAGCTAAAGAAAGCTCGAGAAATTATGGATTTTGCGAGCTGTATTGAAGGCATCAGAGTAAAGTAGCGTTTGACAAGTTCAAGACTTACAACTCTGTATCGAGGATGAGAATAGAAAATGAATTTTCCTCCAATTATAATTTGTTTTCTTTAAACACGACTAAAACAATAGACATTTGAAGTTCTTAGATACAACTGCTTCTATTTTCGTGAACCAAAATTTTGCCTGAAATATTTAGGATAGAAATAAGAGCACAAATAAGTCAGCAAGCTCCATACTCCGTAGTTTCTTATTTACCTGTCGCATTTCCCCTGAGGTGCTCCTTAATATTTGAACGAACAATGAGCGACGGCTTCCTTCGAAGTTTCAGCAGAAAGTTCATGCCAAAATGGAAACATGATTTTTGGCAAATATTTAGGTTGTGCTTTGTTATTACAGTCTACTGATTATGATAACATTCTCCTGCTTGTGCTTCGAAGTCTTGGTCTTGTTAACATCGACGTAGACCATAAAAAGATCAAGGGTTTTCTGGTCAGAGTCTGGTCCAATCTCTCCGAGTCAGAACCTACATCGCCATCTTGATATTTCAATTCCATTTCATGGAACTACTAAAAGATATGATAGGCAGTCGCTCCATGTAAAATACTGGAATTCATCTGCATCCGGTTCGACTGGAAGCCGACCCCAATATAGTTGGGAAGAGGCTAGGCAGGTGATGATGATGAAACTATTTAAATATGTAAACCAACAAAGCCGACTTCTGTCTGTACACTATTTTTTTGAGAAAATAATGAAGATATAATAGCTATGCCAAATGATTTTAAAAGAGTAACCATGGAGTTTCTTGCCGGTTCTTCTCCATAGGAAACGACCAACCCGAACCGAGCACCTTTTTGCCGACGTTTTATAAGTGCCCCTGTAGGCCTATGTAAAATAAAAATATTTTGATTTTGATTTTTGATTTTATGTTATAGGTCCTGTAAAAAAGAGTTGACGTACCTACCTATACTATACAAAAAAGCAGTGATAGCCTAGTGGTGTAGGTAACCGTCTGACTGCCAAGTCATAGATCTCAAGTTCGAACCCAAGACCTCGAATTACATGTATTCGAAAAATCAGAGGTGCGTCTTGTACAATTATCACTTGCTTCGGTAAAGTAAAAGATCGTGAAGCAACCAGCATGCCTGAGAGATATTTCTCGACGGCATGTAAAGCCTATTCAGAGGTCCATGGGTGGCATAAAACTCAGACACCAAGTTAGCCACTAACCATACATTATAGAAGAAGACTTAACATTTTTAGCAAGAAAATAAGTCGAAAAAAATCTATTGGTCAAGCAACAGTGAACATTTAGAACCAAACATAGAGCAAGTGGGTTCCAGAATACCAGGTGGCCTACCATGACGCAGTATTAGTTAAATCTTATTCCAGAGTGGGAAAGAGATGGCGCCAGACGTCCTCTATAGCTCCGTCTCTTTCCTACTCTGTGCACTGGAGTGACATTAAACAAAACTGCTTTAAGACGTCATGGGAGGGCCCCAGATCATTTCAGCAGTACAAACATGACTTAGCGAGATGTAAATATAGATATTAAAATTTTGTACCGCATTCAGTAATTAACGGCAGTGCTCCCAGTGTTTTGTTCAAGTGATTTATATTCTGTGGTCGCGAATTAATTGCCTGGAAGCCGTTAAAGATTCTTTGAATAAACAAAGCGTGCTCATTTTCATTTTTGTTACGCTAAATAATACGAATTTACGTTTTTGGGAGTTGTTCGTAAAGTTCTAGGAATAATTTTGTAGACTTCGGCTAATTGTTCAAGGTAATATTAAATTGAGAAATAGTGGCTGAAGTCTGAAACAAGCTTTGGCCGAGATAGGCCTTGGCCAAAAACAAAAGCTGTGCGCAGGGACTCAAACTGTAACCGTTATAAGTATTTTTTTAAATTTAACAGTGCTTTTTAAATCAGTTATGACAGAAAAAGACTTTTAAATGTAACAGATACAATAATGTTACCGAATCAAACTGTTTATCTGCTTTATTTTATGTGTTAATAAGTGTTAATGTGTGTAACTGAAATAATCAATAGTTTTAGTACGTTGCGTTTACCTGTTACACTTATTAACACTGTTAACACTTTTATATCTGTTACAGATATGTTACGGTTAAAAACACATTTAAAAGTGTTACATATTTAATTCTGTTACCAATTCAACATGTAACACTTATAATTCTGTAACCTTTATGAAGGTGTTTTTAAGTCCCTGGGTATGCGCGACCAAAAGTAATTTCAGATCACCAAATTACTTTTGCTCGTGCACAGCTTTAGTTCGCGGCTCCGCTCCCGTTAAATAAGTAAATTAACCTTATTTAAATGTAGCCTATGACACTCGGGGATAGCTAGTTTCCCGTTAGTGAATGAATTTTCGTTAGACCAGTAGTTCCGTAGATTACCCCTACGTACAAACTCACAAACTAATTTTAACTCTTTAAAATATTAGTATAGATCCGATCGAGTATACAAACACCTGTTTTCGTATCGTCCTCCCTGTTCGATATACTTACCTCATTAGATTAATTACAAACTGGAAACCTTGTCCTTTTGTACTAATTAATATTTAAAGCGTGTAATTTACTAAAGAACTAAGTACTTTCTGAAACACGTGTTTAATAGTTAGAACTAAAACTGGAGTTTGTGTTTAATTAGGACATTATTTTGTTGGTCCACGTTACCCTAGCGGCCTAGATTTGATTTTTGAACGTTAAGCTTGTTTAGTGATGTTTATTTTAGAGGGTTAAGCTTGGATTTCTAGAACCCGATAAACGCAAATTTATTTAGCTATTTTGGCTAGCCGAAATAATCACTGTTTGACATGTTAGACCACAGATTAATTCCAGAATAGGTTTTCACTTTTTAGAAACCGAAGTTAAACTAGGTTTTGTTTAATCCTAGTTATACAAGACAGTGTCATGCCAAGGGGCCAAAAATACGGCAAGGATATATAAGGCAAGCAAATTGTTTAGAAACCCTAGCATTATGAAGAATAGTAGTTAATAAGGGCAAGCTAAGCTTTTGGGCTTGAATGTCAATGACTCGAATTGCCGAGCATATTCTCTTAACTGGCGATAAATCGAAAGTAAAAACCATCGAATCAAATACGATTGACAATCAAACTATATGTAGTATGGCGTAGGATAGGCTTTAAACATGTTTCAACCTGATGTTATTGTTACGAGCTGGATATGGGATACATTAAAACAATACATGTTAAACGACAAATATCACACATACCTATCCTTCTAGAAAGTTCCACAGCTTTTCCCGAAACTTCTTTACTACTCATTTGTGGAACATTCTAGGATTATTCTCGAACTTTTTGCACAGTTCCGTGGTGAAATATTCTAGACTCTAACGTTATCTAGAATGTTTTCTTAAAGTAGCCAACGTAACATTATGTTTAGTAATGTCATAGGCCTACACATAACGAGGAGACAAATCGTCTTGATCGCAAATGTCCATCGTCCAATGACCCTTACTTTCAATTCCGCATTGTCCGGTCTAAACGCTGATAGCATCTAGAGTGGTGCCGCCGGCCTAATGGGATCCCGGGGTTACGCTTAATGCTCTTAATAATACAATCGCGGGACTGACAAATTGCAGCGTTCCCGCGGGATTGGGGATGGAAACCATTGCTGTAATCGGTTTAGAGGGTAAACAATGTTTGTGTGATAGAGGGTGAAATTATTTAGTGTTGCTTAATTTTAACTTAGTCTAATGAATATGTCTGTTCCTACATCTACGAACAAAAAAAAACAAATTCTTTATAAGTAACACTTCAAGGCACAAATATCATTGTAGCCCTGGCTCTTGTAGATACTAGGAATTATTGTATCACCAGATAATATATTGTTCCGATATTTACTTCCTTTAATTCTAAAAAGAATAAGGTAGAAGGGATCTGACCTAACGTCACCTGCGTCCCAGAGCTCAAATCTGCTCATTAGTGTCGTAAAATCATCCATTTTATGAACTCTGGCATTAAATAAGTAGAGCAGCTTGTTGAATGGTACGAGATATGGTAGTGACATTCATCTGTATCGTGTTACACTGGGAGCCGAGTTATAGATGGGAAAAGGTGAGACAGATGATGATGATGACTGTCATACAACATATTACGTCAACCACGAATTTGTAATTCCGCTTACCTTTGTTTATCCGAAAGTCTTCGTAGTAGTTGACCTACGATATCTTCCTATTCAGTGACAAAGTCAAGTGAAAACTACTCAATAATTCCGAGACTACTCAGCGGACAAAGCTTAAACATTTTGGTCGCGATCTTACTTCGAGAGCTGTCAGTTCTGTTTACGACTGTACCTACTTACCAATCAATGTTAGTAACGGTCACTTGACTATTGTGGTGATGACGTCAAGATGACAGATGGGTGGTGATGACAGCGATCATTTGTAGAGTGTAGTCTCGTCAAGTGCTGATCTAAAGTACTGTGACTATTGTTTTTATTAAAGAGGAAGAATTACAAATTATTGGTACATACATAATGTTTTTATTGAAAGGGACAGTAAACAGTTACATTATGAGGACTCACAACTAGTTTAACATAAAAAATTAAATAGGCTATAATTTAACTCATAACACAGTCCACAGGAAGACAATTTAAAGAAAAAAAATCTAGCTAGGAAATTTAGTAGCAGTAGGTGCAGTAATATAATACAAGCATCAAAAATAGAAATTAAAAATAGAAAATTATTACAGTAAAATTTAACAGTAAATTATGATATTACTGAATTTCACAGGTTTCACTTTATTTTAATATCATAATAAAGAACGGTGGATGAGGCTTTTAAATTTACTAAAAGAGCATGTGAAGATGTTATGTCAATGATACCAGGCTATTGCTAATCTACAGCAGGGCAAAGACTTCTTCTCATTTCGAGAAGGCATTGACCACCACGCTTGCCCAAAGTGGATCTTTCTAAGTTTATTTTGAAAATTGGTAAAGGAAAATTTCGGGGGAAACCTTGTATTTATAAATGTATGTATCTAAGTCTAAAATCGATATGATTTCCACCAAATGTCTCCACACAAAATTCCATCGGCCGATACAAAAGTATCAGATATTATGTATCAAAAAAGTTGCAGAGATATCTGGCATAAGTCTCGATAGTTGTATTGCAACTTGTATCGCAGTATCGACGAGGCTGAAGAACAATGAAAGAGGTTCAAGTGTTGCTTTGATTCGGAAAATCTCTGTGGGTGCTTTCCATGTCTGGCAGGCGAAAAAAAAAACTTATATTTTTTTTTTTCTCTTTGGCAACTAATCCGATGAAAAGAAAGTGCAAAAACTTTAAAATCGAATCCATGAAAACAAATTGGAATGAGTTAGCTACACTTGGTTAAAAGTTCAAACTAGAATATTCGAAAACACAATAAATATAATTAAATATTTGAAACATGGTAAATATCCCGTTACCAGTGTTATTGATAGTGTTAGTGACCATGTCAGTTTAAAAACTTATAAGAATATTCGAATATTTATAAAATATCTTTCAACTCAGTGAGAATAATTCTCATCAAAAGCTAGCTCAAAGGTTTATTTTTAGAAATATTTAACCTCAAAGGAGTATACTAAGACCGCTTACACATTAAAGCGAAATTACCAGCACGACGGTCGTGGTAGATGCGCGACTGTGGCGCTGCCAGAATTTCATACTTTAAACAGAAGCGCGGCGGTCGCGCGCTGCCGCCACGTCCGCCGCGTGCTTTCGGACGGCGATGAGCCAGTGTTTTTTTTTTTATGAATGGCATCTCGCAGTTCAACCTAGGAGGTTGTCGTCTGCTTAACCGGACTATCCTGTGGGTGCCTTAAGAGTAAGGCCTCCAGCCAGGGCATAAAAACTTACAAACTAAGCGACTACACGCTAAGGGCACCCCCTGTGGGGTACGAGCCTCGGCTTAGGGCGTCGCTGGGGGAGGACTGCATGGGGGCAGGTTGGATCTGAATGATATCATTATTTAGGGGCTGATTTAAAACTACTGGCACAGCATCGCGGGCTGGCTCGAGCGTGGGTCGGGGAGGGCATGGACCGGGACGTCGCGACGCACCTCGACGGCGAGGTCGGAAAGTAGAGCCAGTGTTGCAAGCGCACATGGTTATATACTGCACAATGAGCGAGTTTGACACCGAACGATTTATTATTGAAATTCAAATGCGTCCTGTTTTCTGGAACTCAAAAATACAAAAAATTTCCCGTTAGTTTTAAAATGAAGTGCGCCACACTGAACTAAACAGCGGCGTGGCAGCCGCGCTTCTGACGCTCGGCTGTTCTTATAATGTGAAGACATGTGCTACTGCCGCGCTACTGTCGCGCAACTAACATCCTAATGTGAAAGCGGCCTTAACCTTGATCGATTTTATAGGCAGCTCTAGGGATCAAAAGTTAAGATACGTTCCAGAGCCAAGTTTCAGTTTACAGGTTTCAAAAACAGATAATTTGATACAATAACCTTCTGTATTACACGTTTAGTTTTAAAGGTCTCGAGGCATTTCAAATACTTTTCTTATTTTGTAAGTAAATCATCGAGAAATTTTTTCAAAAAAAAAAACTTTGGAATAAAGTTTTGCCAATGGGTATCAAAACTTTACTAAAATTTAAGAAAAATGCCATGAGAGTATAAATAAATACAAAATAATAAATCAGCCAATATTATTTAATCGTCTGTTTCATTCTCAAGCCTTTTTAATTCCTAACGTTTCAGTGCAACGAGCAGACCATAAAAAAGAAATATGGCTGCCTGGTTACGGAATTTAAAAATGCAACGTTCTTCTACCCATAGTGTAGTTGTCTTTTTATTGCTAGAGATACGGAAAATGTAAAATAGTAGCAACTCTTCGAGAGCAGTTGATGGATGTTCCGATAGAGCTACGTTGTTTTTTATCCCAATTTTCAACTTCTAGATTGAACTTTCATAATATTAGCTTGGCAGTGGGCACGTTTACTGCGAAACATGGCTTCTACGGCCGCAAAATAGAAAGAAAGAAAATAATAGTTATTTGTTATACAAGAGTGCAAAGTTGCTTTTTAACCGCGTGTTCAATTTTGATGACCGAGCAAGCGAAGGATTCAAAATTAGAATCCTGAGCGTTAGCGAGGATATCAAAAGAGCACGAGGTGAAAAATCTTTGCACTCGAGTGCAACACGTAACTTTTCATTCCATCTCAGCGAGGAAATGACTAAATGCAAAAAAAAAAGTTTACAATCACAAGATAGGTACACTTTTATTTCAGTTTAGGTATTAATTACTACATTATGACAGGTAAGTATTACAGAATAATCTTTAAATTATAACAAAATAATATTACGGTATAATTAACAATGACGTGAAAAAATGCCGCGTAAAGAACCGCGTACAAAGCAAATTGAAAAAACCGGCCAAGTGCGAGTCTTACTCGCACACAGGGTTCCATAGCTCCAAACAATATAATAACAATATTTTGAACTGTCATTCATTAGTTAGTAGTATTAGTTAGGAAACTTCCACACAACCACAAAACTAAATTTGTTTTTCATAGTATGTTTATGAAAAACAAAGTTACTGCTGCAGTTTGATGAAAAAGTCCCATATCTCAAAAACTAAACATCATATCTTATTGAAACCAATTTTCGTTGATAGTTTTTTTTACGTTCTACAATCCTAAATATTTTCAGAATTTTCCTCCTCTTACTTTAGAAATTAGAGGGGGGGGGGGGGGCACACATTTTATCACTTTGGAAGTGGCTCTAGCGCAAACTATTCAGTTTAGAAAAAAATGATATTAGAAACATCAATATCATTATTGAAGACCTATCCATAGATACCCCACACGTATGGGTTTGATGAAAAATTTTTTTTTGGTTTTCAGTTCTAAGTATGGGGACCCTCTTAATTTATTGTTTTTTTTCTATTTTTGTGTGAAAATCCTAATGCGGTTTACAGAATACATCTACTTACCAAGTTTCACCAGTATAGTTCTTATAGTTTCGGAAATAAGTGGCTGTGACATACAGACGGACAGACAGACAGACAGACATGTCGAATCTATAAGGGTTCCGTTTTTTGCCATTCGGCTACGGAACCCTAAAAAGAACACCAAGAAGGTTCCGAGTCTGAGTTTTTAACAAATTAAAAAAAAGGTGTATGATATATTCGGCACCATAGAGGTAGCAGTAAATAGGTTTAATGATTTTTTTAAATTCACAAACTTAGTGCACACGATGTTCTAAATTCAATTTACTTTATCCTCTAGAGAATAAAAACGCCTTTGCCACTCAGATATTGAAGATTAAAAATACTCTTTCCGAGATGGTGGGATGAAAAAGCATTTATTGTTGAAATCAAATACCGGTGAAATTACTTTCAACCGAACCTACCAATGCTGTCACTTTGAACAAAACTGGAATATTGTCACACAAGTATTGAATCTATAATTATGTGATTTCACTCGCGAATATCTTGCCTCATCTACGTGTTATCGAAATTGTTGAAGTTGTGACCTCTTTCTATTATGAACTCTCTACGCCTATATTTTATACAATCTTTTGTGTTATAGAATGTTCCACCTCATCGTCGTGGGCGATTATGGCACGCCATACGATGGCCCCATACCTTATAGAAAACATGATCGCTTGACCCCATGGCGCCCCGTGCCGGTTTCGCAGCGGTACTTCCAAAGCGGTAGTAGGTATTCATATGTAAAAGCATATAAATTTCATAAGGTTAAGTGGTATAGGTGACTCAGATTCTAAATTATACTATTGTAGTGTTAATTCAGAATATATTGTATGCGAAATAAATTGCTTTTTGTGACCTCGCGCAGATTAAATTGAACTTGTGAATCTTTAGTTCGTTAAGCTAATTCTCCATCAACAGTTCTTTTATATTTAAATCTGGATGTTTCTTATGAATAGTTTTATTCTGTTAGGTTCGCTTTGGTTATCTTTCGCGCTATCTCCTTGTCTCGGCGTTTGCTTGGCTCGCTAATTAAATTGCGCAGTGGGCTGTGGCTGTGATCCAATTATAATTGGTCAGATTTGGTTTTAACTTGATTTGTGGTTTAGCAGTTTGGTTTATAGAGCTTTGCTCTTGTAACAATTTCTCATCTGATGAAGACCAAATTTCAAAATAAGAAGCTACCTACGTAATTGACCAAATTTTGCAAACAAAAGAGAGAACCAGCAAAATTACTTAAAGAATCCTTAAAGCCTAACCGAGTACTGTACAAAAGCTGGTAACTCAACACTTCACAATGTGCCTGTAGACATTGTTCCTCTGAAGCACGAGCATGCCCTTGTTTCGTGATTAGTGGCAGTTAATCCATACAAATGTTGTCCCTAATTGGAATAATAAATATCACGTTACACTCTCTTCCTCGTTCTAATGTTACAGTACTTGTAAACTTGTAACTGGATGTTTTGTAACGTTTTATGGGTTGAGGATCAGACTCAAGTACTTTTTAAATGGTTGTGTACCTAAGGTCGTATTGGTGCCTGGGGACTGGGACCTAATAATAAATGAGCTAAATATATATACGTTGTGTGTAAAAAAATGCTTGCACACCATTTTGATTGGTTCGTTTGAAAAACTCTAGGTATGATGATTTCCAACAGTGAACTGTTCCATCTTTGTCTGTCCAAGGGCTCACGATTATCCTTCAATTAGTACGAAAAGCTCTCGACTTAATTGATTTGAACGAAATGTCTGGTATTTATTGCAAAATTAAATGCGTAGACCTCGAGCTGTCACTAACAATCGTTCAATAAGACAACCGCAAACAATATCTAACTATTATTTACTAACTTACAATATAATAGAAGAGAATACTTCGAATTATTTCAGTCAGGGATCAATCGATACCTGCTGGATGGGGTGAAATTGGCTGTCAGTTTATGTTACAAATAATGAAAATGAATGACTATTAAATATGATGAATGAGTGAAAATGATGTATTGAGTTCGAATCAAGGACATTCTTGGCATATACGTAGACGTTACTTTTTTCTCCTTTTACCAAACGATTGTATTAAAGTAACATAAAGTCTCTACATTTATTCTAAACAAACTTCTACGTGCAAATCCTACTTATTAGAGGACGGTCGACATTTCAGTTCGATTAAATTCGGCGGATTCATATTCGCCCGATCGCACATCATTCATCATCATCATTTCAGCCCAAAAGACGTCCACTGCTGGACATAGGCCTCCCCCAAGTGTCATTTTGAACACATTGCCATTTTGGGGGGTTTTGCCATAATCGCCACGCTTGGCAGGCGGGTTGCCGATCGCAGTACGGTTGTTACAAAAGCACAGAGAACGCTGCTGCCCATTCTCTGGCAAGTCCCTTAGTCGCCTCTTACGACACCCACGGGAAGATATGGGTGGTGCTATTCTTTACGTCCGACACCATACAGAACATAAACCCATAACTCTGAAATCCTTTTGTTAACTGTTGATTTAAATATCATCATCTTGAGGATCAGCCAAGTTCAAAGTTTGAACAATACTTGCTCCAGTCACAATGAAGTTCAAGTTGAAGTTCAAGTGTAGAACTTATTTCAATTGCGATTGAGATGACTGTTGGCTGGATTGTTCTCAGACGCCTTCCTCCAGGTCCAGCTGCAAACATGTTCGGCTTTAATTATGATAAATGATGTGTTCCATAGTAGTTCCAGTAGTAAAAGACGACTAGGGTGTTCTGTCAAGAGAAAACATGCGTATAATGGGTACATTTAATTTCTTTCATCGTAAATTATTTAAAGTAATATACCATTAGCGAAGGCAATGAGTAAGGCTTATAAAGTCATGATTAATTTTTATGCCGGGTTAAAAGTATAAAATAACCATATTTATGAATGCATCAAAATTCCGTTAATCCAATTTTAATCTTTCACATAACTACAAAGCGGAAAAATATTAATAAAATCCAAATTAGACGTTTACTGTTGTTATAAAGTCCCTGATAGAATCGTTGTGAAGGTAATTTACAATTCAAAGTGAATCGACGACTAAAGTATTTACATAAGAATAGGATCAGCCATTGTAATACAAAACTTATAATTAATGGTAAATAAGACAGTCTCGATTCTCTATGGTAGGTATCCTGACGTAAGTGAGAATTATTAGCATTTACATTCAAAGGAATTTGATCTTTGATCAGAATTGTAGCGCACCCATATAATGTCTGGTTTAATATCTAATATCGATTGAAGATTGGTGTTTTAGAAGATTTTATGACACTTATGTCTAGCAACTTACATGGTTTTTATTGTGGCTATAAAAGTAATTTATTCAGAATTGTTGCTAGGATTTAGCTTTGACAAATGTAAGATCCTAATAGCTATGAAATTGTCAATGACAGTAGTTTTCAAAGGGTTTACTCTAAGTCTTTAAAATCTTGTTCCAATGGGCATGAAAAGTCAAATCGTAATTGCTTTTAAAACATTTAGTATCTCTACCCTTTCCCTTTTAATTCAACGGGACGGACGTAAGCTTTTCAGTAGCGTATGTCAATCCAATATATTTTTCACTTTTCCATCGTCACGTGTCGGCTTATTGATACTATATTTAAGTACTCTGGAGTGGATATTAGTTGTTTATTTAGGGAAAACAGACATACAATATGATGATAAAGTATTGTTTACAACACAAAATACCTATTCTCCAAAACAGATCTCTATTCTTTTAGCCTGTCGGCTTCTCTATATAATCTACCTAGCTGAGGTGTAACTTCAAATTCCCTTCAAAATTCTCCAAATCACCCGATCACCTAACCCTCAATAAACATCTATAAAGCGGTACCACAAACAAGAACCTACAGTCTATCGGCTATTCGGCCTCTGATCCACTAAGGGATGGGCGAGGCCGCGGCCGAATGCCCAGCTATTTGAATACCGAATGACGCCGCGCGATTGTCAATATCCGCCCGATATGGGGATATTAAGTTGCCTTATGATAAAATAGACGATTCATGCTGTTGGTTGAGGGGTCGATTTGTGTTATGTTTTTATACGAGTCGGATAGTGTCCCAACCCTGTTTGTATTTGTATAGGCTAAGGGAATTGGTTTAATATTTTAGTAAAGCTATGACTGTATTAGCGGCTTTTTAGCACTATTTTACGCCGTGTTGTCCATACGATATTGTGTTGGTGCTACAAACATATCCCGAGGACTCCCCAAAATGGTGGAAGATATTATCAAATTCGTGGAAAATACTTGACTGAGAGACGATCATATCCCAGGAGCATGACAGAAAATAAATGGACCCGTTATGAAGTAGTTGCCTCCAGGCTAAAATGAAAATGATCATACCTACTACCCTCAAGACATAATTATTTAAGAACCTTAGTTCAGGATTAAGTTCAGCAATGCTTTGCGACAGACTGAGCTGATTGATTGTTTTGCATTTGCAATAATGGCAAATACCATCTGCCTACACATTCTCCTTTGCATGCGCCGTAACTAATTCCTAATGGCCCCCTCTAGACGCGATCAGGCGATCATACATGATCCTGATCAATCAAAGCTCAATTTAACGTTAACGAAGAACAATTACCGGACGATCATCTCTAGTTACTCCAATTAGTGTCTATCTAACTTTGCAGATTGTGAGACACTTGGTGGTTTGTCAGTTGTGGTGGGGAAAATGGGGAGGTTTATCTATGAACGGTGGATGGTCTTCAATTAAATCGACACGTTTAAATTGAACAATGTTACTATTAAATAAATCATAATCTTTTAAAAAGGTAAGGTGGACAGGACATTCTCAAATTGACAACACAATTTATTTATTTCTTTTTAAAAAAAATGTTGTCTCACACTATGAATTTGTCCTGTATCGTAGGTGCGTTTACAAACATTTAAACTCACATACATGAACAGCTTGACCCAGAACAACTGTAGACTATACAAATATGTGTTCCGTGCGGGGATCGTACCTGCGACATGTAACGCAACCGTCAATCGCTCAGCCACTGTGTCAACCGTGCTGTCATTCAACTTAAGTGTAACTTGAAACTTATCCAACTTAGGTAAGTATCTACCTATGTCTATTCATACACGAAATATTTTTAGAGAATCATCTAACGGCTTTACCGAAGCCATTTCAAGGGATTGTTTTTTTATGTAGGTAATTTAAAGGTAGAAGTTACTCTTAAAATATTTCATGTTTGAAAAGATAGCCCTTATATAAGCAAAGTTTTGTCTTATATTCTAGGCAAGTATTCCATCTCTGCAGAAACTATTGTTAAGAAAATTTCTATTAAAATCAACAAAAGGCTTCTCACAAATCTCGGCTAGATTTGTGCGAAGCGTCTCATGTACCTACATAGGTACCGCGTAGACGTCGTATAACGTCGTCGAAGTTCTAACATTCCGTAACTCAATTTTTCGCGGTTTTTGAAATATGGGTTGTGAAGATCAGAAAGGCACTCCCTCCATGTAAAGTACTGGTATTCAGCTGCATCCAGGTAGACTGGAAGCCGACTGTACGTCGATTCTGTAAAATTCATACAACAACTCGCATTTCACATCGCTATTCACTCTCATTTCGCATAAGGTTCAAAATGACCTTGATTTTGCAACCTGTAAGCATCACCTAGTCACTAGCCACTTCTTACATCATCTCATACTTTATCTGTCAAAATCTCCCTGTTAATTCAGTTCAACTCGCTGACACGCTCGCAAGGGTTGCGCTAATGTTAATTCGAATTATCAACCGAGATTTTAGAATGCCAATCAAGAAACTCACGGCAGCTTCAGATTCGAAATTCTAAATGAGTTCTTACAGAATCACACTGCTGAACATAGTTGGGAAAAGGCTAGGCATATGATGATTACTAGTGAATAGGAAGACGCGCTGTTTCAGCTAATCAGAAACAAGCATCGTCTCTATCTCTATTTGAAGTGAACACAAATAATAAAATGGTATTGTATCATAACCTAGATATAATTATGCAGCAAACTGCATAGTCAATAATAGAAGGGAAAATGCATTCTCCTGTAAAGTTGCTATTTTTGACTTAGGTGATGTTAGAACTTCAACGACGACAAGTATTATAAAATTATTTATGTAGGAGCACGTCCCTAGGTGCGTAGTACGTGACGAGCGTCTGCGAAACACGCGGCCCGTGAAACTGACGAGATGAGGAATATGGTGACGAGTTATTAACTTAGAGAAAAGATTTCGAAATTCATTTGGGAATGGATCTGTAGTTTTTCTAAATTTTAATTTAGTGGCACGGTTAAATTGGATTGGCAAGAGATTGTGCTAGTAGAGGCATGGTTAATAATTTTAACATTTTTCAAATTAGTTTAAAAAAGGAAGTAGGCAAGTATGTCTTGGA
The DNA here is from genome assembly GCA_949152445.1 of Cerastis rubricosa. Taxonomy (NCBI): domain Eukaryota; kingdom Metazoa; phylum Arthropoda; class Insecta; order Lepidoptera; family Noctuidae; genus Cerastis; species Cerastis rubricosa. The sequence continues at coordinate 9,372,729 of OX424526.1, read as the reverse complement.
ACCAACTTATTTTTTACGCCATAGTATTTTTTAGCACATTATATTCGAGAATTTATGTGAATAAATTGCAATTTAAATAAAGTGTTCCCTTTTGAAATAAAATTGAATAAATTACTTGAACTAAATAAAAAACCAGTGAAACAGTGCAAAATTTCAAAAATAAAAGTACTTTCTAACCGTCTTATTGCTACATTACTAAAGTGACCTTTGGACTCGTTAATAATTAACATACGAGTAGGTACTCGACACGTCGTCGTGTTCATCAGCTGTCAAAACAAATTTGTGCATCTAAACACAGGACCACTATTTCACCATTATAAGTTACGTTAGCTTGGCGCGAAGGCAGCGGCGGCGACTCGTAAGCAACGCGTCGCTAGTTCGAATCTCAGAACTTGCATCTCTTTTTGAGATTTATCAAGATCCGAAAAATAAACATCAAGCCGTAAATATCGACCACAACCGAGACAAAGCAGTCAGTGGACCTACACTGCGCTTACGCGGGCACTACGTCACCGACGGAGCTTGCCGCAATTAGTTATAGGCGTGAGCCGGAGCAGTATCATATTGGTAAATAATATATAATGTCACAAACACCCGCTAAGACTTCCCCGAAGGGAAATGTACCTTCCCGCTCCGAATCGGACCTTCGACAGCTTTGTATAGACGACTCCCTTCAACTCAATGTCACCCAACGGGCAAAACGTAGATGTGTGGATGGCGGCGCTAATGGTGGTGAGCTGGAGACGTTCAAGATAGAAATTTTTGAGATGATGAAAGAGATGATGTGCGCTCAAAATGGACGTTTGGATAAATTGGGAAACCATCATACGGAAATAAAAAAGCACAATACTGAGATTAAGAACATAAATGGCGAACTGGAAAAATCATTGACATTTGTCTCCGATCAGCTATCGTCACTGGAAAACAAAATTATGGGACTAGAAAAAGAACGAAACACTATGGTGATCAAGTTATCAACACTGGAGGAAAAAGTCGAATTGTTCGAGCGAAACCTTATTAAAACATCTGTGGAAATCCGAAATGTTCCCAAACTGGCAAACGAGAGCAAAGCAGTTTTGTACGACATGATACAGCACCTGTCGAACCAACTACAGATGCAAACAGTACCTACCACTATTCGTGATGTAATAAGACAACCATCAAAGAAAGAAAATACAACATCGAATTTAACAGTTGAGTTCTCAAATGCTCTCACTAAGTCCAAGTTCCTCACAGCGGTAAAAGATTACAATAAACAAAACCCTAATCAAAAACTGTGCTCAACACATCTCGGCCTAAAAGCTACTCCAGGTACTCCGGTATACATAGCCGAGCAATTGACCCTTCACACCAGAAGACTGTTTTACCTCAGCAGGAACTACGCTAAATCAAACAAATATAGCTTCTGTTGGACTTCAAACGGACGAGTAATGCTGAAAAAGGATCCGGATAGTCAAGCCATCCTAGTCAAAAGTGAACAACAACTGCAACAACTAGCCTCTACTAATATCGCTACTGCCAAGAATGCCTCAGATGCATGACTACGTAATATTTATCATTATGTACCTACCTTTATAGCACTAAATTTAGATAAAGTAGTTTTTAATTATTTTTGTTGCCCCAATGAATTACATGTAAAAACTCATGCATGTAACTTGATTAACGGCTTTATTATCATTGCGAACCGATAAACGATTTTTATGTCAACATTGCTTATATAACACAAAACGATTTACTTCCTATACTATCTCAACATCTATCACAAATGTGCGCTCTGATACTACTGTGCAATCATACAATGATTGCAAATCCTTGGTGGTTTTTATTAACTTGCATTTGTTATGAAGCTGTCAAATTGCTAAATTCTGTATTGTGTCATGCTTTATCTCGTCAAATTCAACAGATACGCCTAATATCTAAGTCATTATTGATCACTCAATTAAACCCCACCCTCCATGCAACCTCACAACGTAAAAATGAATAATGACTTGGACCATTTAATTGATGGGATTGACGAACTTTCTGTATCGAAAATTCACTCATGTGCCCCTGAACAAACAAACACATTATTAAAACATCCGAATAGATATCTAAAAATTCTCTCGCAAAATATTCGTTCTATAAATTGTAATTTCCTAAACTTGCAAACTCTGCTGCAGCGTATCACTTGTGACTGTGACCTAGTGGTCTTAACAGAATGTTGGTTAGCCTGTTCTAACAATTTCTATCTTCCGATATTGCAAAACTATTCTATACTTAAGACCACCAAACATCTCAATCGGAGTGATGGTGTGGTAGTATATTTCAAGTCTGATTTACTAGTTACATATGAAGAACCAGACTTTGGTCAAGCTGCGTCTGGCCTCATAATTAAAATAAAATCGGAAGTGGCAATAGTCTGCATTTACCGTTCACCATCTAATGACAGTATCCAGAATTTTCTTTTAGCTCTTAATCATGTACTATCATCACTGCAAAAATTTAAAACGGTAATCATCACTGGTGATCTAAATATAGATATAAAATCTACAACTACCGACCCACGTTCCCACGAATATCTAAACTGTTTAGCCTCTCATGGTTTTCTCCCTGCGCATACCCGGCCAACTAGAGGAAACAATTGTCTGGATCACCTAATTTTAAAAACAAAATGTCCATGTATCTCATTTGTCTATGATACCACAGTCACTGATCATCACTCTTCCTTGTTGTGTCTGGAAAATCAACGCAAACGCACCGTTTTCATGCCTGTTATGACTAGAATCGATTACGAGGCTCTGGATAAATCGATATCCCAAATTGACTTCAGTCATATTCTGTGTATACAAGACGTTAACACTGCTACTGATAACTTAATAGGCCTCTTGGCTTCAGCTATTTCAAACAATACGTCAGTTAAACGAGTGCCAGCAAGGAAGAGATTGCTCAAACCATGGATCACCCCAGGATTGTTGCGATGTATTAGAAACAGGGATGCTTTGCATAGGGAGCTTAAGTTATCTCCTGATAATGAAGTACTAAAGCTAACGTACAAACGATACAGAAACTTCTGTTCAGGCCTATTGAAAAAAGCAAAAAGATTATTTGACACGCAAGAACTTGATAAGGCGAGCCACAATCCAAAAACTTTATGGGAAACTATAAAGAAAATTACGAATACCACCAATACTACAACATCATCCACACAACTTTTGACATGCGCATCAACACCAGTAGAATGTTGTAATGTAGTAAATTCCTTTTTTGTGAGCATTGGCAAGAAACTTGCAGACCATATTATCTGCAATAATATAGCACTACAGCCGGCATCACTTCCACAGACCCAGCAAAATACAATTCCACTCACATCATTCGTCCTAGAAGCAACAGACCCTGACGAAGTTATATCTATTATAGGTTCGCTTCGATCAAACGCTACCACTGGTTGGGATACCATCTCACCTCTGTTCCTGAAGAAGTATGCTAAAGCTCTGGCGCCCATACTCTGCCATATTTTTAATCTTTGTTTCGAAAAGTCCGTATTTCCCACTTCTATGAAAAAGGCAATTATTCATCCGATATTCAAGGGTGGAGATGGGACCTTGCCAAGCAATTATCGTCCTATTGCTATTCTGAGTGCCCTATCCAAGGTACTCGAACGTCTAATAAACAGAAGACTAATCAAATACCTTGAACGGTATAATTTATTATCCCCACAACAGTTTGGGTTTCGCAGAAATAAATCCACTTGCGATGCAGTTCAAGATGTGACTTCTAATGTTGTTTTACACCTTAACCAGAATAAAAAAGCCCTTACAGTCTTCTTAGATCTCGCGAAGGCGTTTGATACGGTTCCCATCTCTACTCTTCTACTCAAGCTTGAAGGTGTAGGCGTCAGGGGGGCAACTCTAGATCTTTTTCGTAGTTACCTAAGTGATCGCGCCCAAACTGTCAGGATTGATAACTACAGTAGTGAAGAGCTTCCCATCTACTACGGGGTCCCCCAGGGGAGCATTTTAGGGCCCACCCTCTTCCTTATCTTTATTAATGACCTATGCAACCTACATATTCCTAATGGCAGGATTGTTGCATTTGCGGATGACACTGCTATAACTTTCACAGCAGATACTTGGTCTGAGCTAGAATTAGTAGCACAGCAAGGCCTTAACACAGCCTTAGACTGGCTCACTGCACACACCCTTACCCTAAATACCAGCAAAACTAAGTTTCTTACTTATCAATAAGCGCGGCTTCCCAGCCACATACTGCCATTAACTTAAAAGCACACTCTTGCCTCACAAAAACATCATGTAACTGTCCATCCTTAGTAAACGTTGACCATATAAAATACCTAGGTATATTATTAGATAAAAATTTAGACTTTAAGACTCATATTAACCTGCTTACGGGTAGAGTTAGAAAACTAATTTACATATTTAGAACCCTCCGATACGTTGCAAGTCTTAAAATCATTCGTACTGTCTATTTTTCCCTATGCTCCTCAATTATCTCATACTGTATCTCATGCTGGGGCGGTGCTGCCAAGACTATTTTGATGCCCCTGGAGGTCGCTCACAGGGCCATTTTAAAGGTTGCAACCTTTCGACATTTTATGTTCCCTACCAATGAATTGTACAGTCTCTGGGGAATTCTCAATATACGACAACATTTTATTCTACAAGTAATATTATTACAACACAAGAAAACCCCATACAAAAAAATAACAAAACGTCGAAAAGATAAAATATGCGCACTCCCACGAACGAGATCATCCTTCTATAAAAGATTTTTTTACTACCAAGGCCCGGCTCTCTATAATAAGATAAATAAGTACTGTCCAATATATGGTCTATCATATTACAAGTGTAAAAAGGCTGTTTACTCATTCTTACAAGGTAAAAATTACGACGAAACAGAAAAATTCATAACTGATTTTTCTTGAATCACTTGTTAATAACCTTTCTTATTCTTTTTTTTTCCTCATAATTTACTATGAAAATATATTTAATACACTCTAAAAAAAACAAATTAAGATTACTATTAAGATGCACATTGAAATCACGCTAAAAATCGTTACGGTCATACAATTTAATCTATTTATTCGCACAGCATACACATATCACAACAAATACTCACCTACCCACAAGCTACATGATTTACTTTTAGTTTATATACTTACCCTATTATTTTATTTTCTTAACTTGTTATTTAACTTTTTTTTTTCTTTTTGGTTCTAAGCAATAATACACACATCAAAAGTGTCTAGGGATCAACATATATTTTTGCAATAACTTTTCTCCTGATTGATATTAATTAAAATTTTCTTTAAGGATTCATCAAATAAAGTGTTTTCGTTTGTCACAGTAACGATAAACCAAGTCACCTTTGCATTAATAAAGAAATTTGCCATTTTCTAATAAAGGGATTTTTGACATTTGAACCACTAACATTAAAGTTCGAAAAAAAGACTGAAATAACAGTTTTCTTTAAAATTTTATTAGGTAACTTAAACAATTAATAATCCGTGTTTCTACCGCGAACACTAACAACACAAGAACATCGGTTTGGCATACTCAAAATGAGTTCATCCAAATCACGCTGTGGAATGGCCGCCCATGTTCGTTGCAACAACAAAAAAAGGTCTTCTTGCGACTGGATACCCTCCATATTCGGCAGAGCTCTTCTCTGTAGCATATCCCATGCATGCTCAATCGGGTTCAAGTCTGGCGACTGAGCAGGCCAGGGCAGGACATTGATGTTAGCTGCGGCGAGAGTCTGTCTTACAACTCTTGCGGTGTGCGGTCGTGCATTATCATGCATTAACTGAAATAAGGGACCGATTTGCACTTGTAGAGGAACGATGACGTCTGATACAATCGTCTCAGCATAAATTTGAGCGTTGAGGTTGCCTCTGATCCAAATCAACTCAGTTCTTCCGCCGATCCAAATACCCGCCCATACCATGATGGTTCCACCACTATAAGGATGGACTTCCTGGCAGGATTTTAATCGCTGTTGGCGTCCAGGGGTTCTCCAGTGTCGTATACGTCTTGTATCCGGTCTCATACCAAAACGAGACTCATCAGAAAAGCACACGAAACGCCATTGTTCTTCTGCCCAATTTCTGTGTTCAAGAGCCCATTGATATCGAATCCTACGATTGTGCATTGCTATAGGTGGTACCCGTAGCGGTCTTCGGGAATGAAGGTTCACTTCATGCAAGCGGTTTCTGACTGTTTGGTCGCTAATTAAGTTCCCTGAAGAGTGATGAAGCCTCACGGCTAACATCATGGCGGTTATTGTTGGAGCTCTTCGAGTTAAGATTTGAATGTATCGGTCTTGTCTCCGTGTGGTGCAGCGATACCGTCCTCCATGGCGCTCAGCCACGGTACCAGTGCTTCGGTAACGTGTCCAAAGTCGACTGATAACACTCTGACTTGTATTCAGAGCTAAAGCCACAGTACGTTGCCGGGAACCAGCTTCTATCATTCCTACGGCTCTGAGCATTTCTTCCCTGCTTAAATGACGTCGCCGCTCCATAATAACGTTGGTTTTAATCAGTAGTAGGGAAACAGTAGCACTAATAATGTCTTCAATGCGTTGTATGTTTTTATAGGGAAAATATTGACAGCTGATTTTCATCTTTTACTCGAATTTGATTCACAGTTCCTGATTCAAATTATGAAATGCACCAAAAAGGATCCATATAAATTTATAAAATCATAAATTTATTACAAAGCCACATCTCAATCTCAAGAAATCCGCATAAAAATGCTTGATCCCTAGACACTTTTGATGTGTGTAGTAAAAAAAAAAAAAAAAAAAATGTCTTATAGTCAAACATCAAATTTGTTTGTAGTTGGCACAACATAATGTACTTAGTACATACTGTGTACGATTTAATTCTTTTATCTATAGGGGACTGGCACTGTACTCCTTAACACAGGTTATCTATTAACCTAGCTAGGAATACAGCACCTCACCCACCTTTTAATTGTAGTCATTGTACACTATTATAACGATACTGTAAGCTGTAAATTGTGATCATGTACTACAATGTTTTTGATGAATAAAATTATTATTATTATTATTAATTTAGAGAATTTCGTTCTTTATCGAAAATCGATCTCCACTATTTTCACGTATTTTCGTAGTTCTGAGTTCTGGAACAGAACTAGAATTAAGAATGACGAGTACACCTCAAACTTGCGGGATACACGTGACAATTTTTTCCTCATAACGCGCACATAATTCAAGGCGCGTAACATTTTGCATTCTATTGTTGTCATTTGAAAAAAGAAACAAACAATAGAAAAATGTTTTTTTTATTAAATACTTCCTCTTTTGTTGGAACTGTAGTGTTTGTTTATGGCCAGTCTTTTTCTTTTCCCAGGACTTTTGTTGAGCTCGTTGAGAACTATGAGATTGTAAAGCTGAGACGAGTTGTTTATAAAAAGCCCCAAGACCTAAAAAAAACAAAGTCCTGAACTGTAAATTATATTGTTAAAAATAAAACTAGGATATTGGTATGGTTGCCATACCGGAATTTTCTCTATTAGAACTTGCTTCCAGCAAGCTCGTGGCTAAATAATAACCGCTGCCCAGGTCGATCTTTAAGGTTAAGCCGTGCTTGCCGAGGTTGGTCTGTGGATGGGTGACCATAATTACATATCGAGTTTCCTTCGTGCCTCGGAAAGCACGTTAAGCCGTTGGTCCCGGCTGTCATTAGTAGATCTTTGACAGTCGTTACGAGTAGTCAGAAGCTAAAAGTCTGACATCCAGTCTTACTAAGGGGTATCGGATTACCCAGTTACTGGGTTGTGGAGGTCAGATAGGCAGTCGTTTCATGTAAAATACTGGTACTCAGCTGCATCCGGTTAGACTGGAAGCCGACCCCAAGATAGTTTGGGAAAAGGCTAGGCAGATGATGAACTTGCTTCCAGCACTGGCACGTGCACTTACAAAATAATAAAGCAAATCTAACAAAGCAGCATTTATATTAGGTATGCGTAGCGCGACCAACTTCAAAGTACAAGTAATTCCTAATCCTAACTCCGGGTGCCTGCTTGTGATTGAATTAGTTTTCGATTTGTTGATGGAGGACCTTCAATTTGGTAGCACTAAGACGATTAGAGCCCAGATAAGTCTGGGTGAGGCTCCGTAAGTGTCATCGCAATTAAAACTTTAGGAGATTATCTCTGGATCGCCTTCAATAAGTAATTCTTAAAGATTTAGAATATACTTTTGAGATGGAAATATATTTTAATTATGTTCTTATAATATCTTTGTCAAAGGTAGAGCTGAGGTAGAAGATATTTATTTCATTGTTCATTTCAATAATCTAATACCAAAAAGTTCGTGATATTTTATTCAATTCGCGACTTCAGAGTTTGATGAGCTTTAGAACTGAAAGCTGAAAGTATGGAATTAATTGGGCAATCCAAAAATAAATAACGAACACTGCTATTCTTAGTCATGAATTGAACTCAAGTCGTACTAACCATGTCTACATTCCGCCCTGTTTGTTTAAAAATTGACATATGAACGCCTACTTTTCATCTGTCAAATTTGAAATACCGCAAAACAATTAATTATATACATCTTTAACATTGATTAAAGTGAGAAATGACATCTTAAGCATTGATTGAAGCAGGATGCTACTATGGGTTTGACAAATATAGGTAGCTGGAGGAGGTACCTTATTCGAAGATCCGCCAAATGCGGCCAAGAAATTCTAGTAATAAGATTTGGTGCGGGTTTTCAACTGTTGTCATGGCAATTCAGTTCGACTAAATCCAAAAATGGATTTGGTTTGGCCCTTTGAATACGGGTGTTAATCAAAGATACAAAACAAAACATAAGCAGTAACTACAGAACGCTACCTGACACTATTCCGACTTAGGTACTCCTTTCCCCTCGTCCACGTTCATACTCGTACTTAAACATACCGTCAACATTTTTAATCAAACAAAGAACTAATCTGGTGGCCTACCATGACCACTTAAAGTAGTATTGTTTTACTCTTATTCCAGTGTGGGAAAGAGACGGAGCTGTACAGGATGTCTAGAGCCATGTCTTTCCCACACTGGAATGAGAGTAAAACAATAATGCTTTAAGACGTCATGGTAGGCCAGCAGGGCTTAAACATAAATGGCGAAATGTGGTAGTACTATTAGGTAAACCTCTGCCTAAGACTTCGGGGATTACAAGCTTGATGTTATGTTAAAACTAAACCGGCGTTAGTTTAAGCTTGTTTGCCGACGTCAAAGACCCCTAAAACTACAAAAATCTTGCGACTGAAACAAAGTGACGACATCCTCAATTAATCGTGCGACCCTTTCTACACTGTCTTTAATTAAATGGCTGCTCCTACAGGATCTTTGAAACTAAACTTAAGCAAAGTAGTTCTTGTTTGAACTTGTTTGGGACAAAAGACTTTACATAGACACGAAATACTAGAGCCCTAATCAGTCACTGAAAAACAAAAGATTCAAATAAAAGAGTTGCATTAGCATACGGAGGGTTCCGTACCACCATTCAGATGGAGCAAAAAACGCCGTGTTAACGTTTTTTGTATTTAATTTTTAATATTTATTGTTATACTGGCTCTGCTTATACATACCCTGTGAGAATTTCCACATAACATCCCGCCTGTAATTCCTGAAGGTTTAGCCAGAGGTGTACTCGTACATGATAGTACACCCACATTTCGCCAGTTATATTTAAGTCCCATGTAATAGGAGGCGGCCCATTGCAATCAACCGGACACAAATCTAGACTCCGTGGCTGCTACTGAGAAATTCCTGATGGAGAAACCTAATAACACTTTGCTCGACCTGGGAATCGAACCCAAGACGTCATGCTCAGCAGTCGCGCTTTCAACCACTAGACCAACGAGGCAAGAGATATTTCAGCTGTCTACCTAATACGAACGGACGGACAAGTAATAGGGACCCGCTGGTCCCTTTTTTTAATTAAATTGAATAAAATTAAATTCATTTATTTCAGATAACTTAACCATAGTAAAAAAAAAACATTCACACCAACCACACACCAGAAATTAAAAATAAACTTAACATTAGAAAGAGTATCAAAATTGAAAATGACAATTAACATTAAAAACAAAAATTTAAATAAATTAAGTACCATTACAATAAAAAATTAAATCAAAACTCAAATCAAATAGGGATTAAAATAGTAAAAATTAAAATAAGATAAAAAATAAAATAATTCAAATTACCCTCTTAATAAAGGACCTCAGGATATCGGTGAAGAGATCCTATCTGCTACAGTCTTCAGAATTCCGTTGCAGCTGCCACGCTTTCTGCAGATCAAGGATACCGTTTTCTTTCGAATGACGGCATGAAAGCCATCAGTTCGATATAGCGCAAACATCCCCGATGCACTACAGAAGCGTGGCAGCCCCAACATCATCCTGAAGATGTTGTTGTACTGGACGCGCACGACATCCAGCGATCTTTTGGTGTGACTGACCCACAGATTTCCCGTATATAAGCTTTGACAATATGCTTTGAACAACGTTATTTTTACTTGGTCAGAGCTACAATATACTTTGAACAACGTTATTTTTACTTGGTCAGAGTTTTTGGGTACACATCCCTAAAAACTAAAATGCCATAAACAACAGAGCCCGTGGGCGTCCCTGACTTATAGTAGTTGGCCGCACGCGCACAATTATTGATTACGTATCATCTGACTCGTCTCATTATACTTACGAAGGCATTAATCAGTCATGGCGCATTACCGGGAAACAAATTGAAGTGTGGGCTGCTAGAGGAGACATTTTTACGACTAAACTGCTATTGGACGGTTTTAAAGTTCGAATGTCAATTAACACCGTTGCTCGGCTATTATATTTATCATCGGCGCAGACGCCATGTTCTGCCCACGGCAAGCGCGTGTCGTCACGAAATAATATTTCATCATTATTAGATGTTTAGTTTTAATTAATGATTTTCTCTTGGGCTTATTTCTTGTTCTGTTGAAAGGTTTCTGTGCTGAAGAGATTTATGCGTTTTGCAGCGAATTTGTTGGCTATTTTGGAAAGTTATTACTTTCTATATTTTTCTTTCGACTGTTGTAGCTGTGGGTCTACTTAGCTTTTATTTATTTATTTAACACTTCAAGTACAATGTACAGTGGCGGACCTAATGCCATAGGCATTTTCTACCAGTCAACCTTTGGGTGATGCAGAGACAAACAGTGGTAGGTGTCTACCTGTAAAAATAATAATTTATTAAGACAAACTAAGGATACATAAAATACTATAAATACATATCAAAATACTATAAATATATATCAATATATAAATTCTTAAATATAAAAGGACAAACAATGAAGAAAGTATTAACGTTGTGACGATCCTGCTAGCTTCTTTCGAATGTACTCGCGTACTTTAATTTTAAAAGATAGACGATTAGTTAGCTTTTCTTCTGCAGCACTTGCTGAAAATCTTTTGAAGCAATTGCAAAGTCCCAATTTATGCCTATAATACTTGTGTTGTTTTTCCTTTCTTATACTTAATGATTAAAAGTCAATGTTACACTCTCATTCCTTTTCACTCTTTTGTTTTTTACTTAAGTCAAAAGAAAATTAGGTTTTCCTCGTGTTCTCGTTTCACCTCATCAATACAACCTTTTTAGAACATCTAACGTTCCATTATGTTCCCACACCTCAGGTAAAGCTCTATTAAATATGTATAAAGAAGTAAATAAGGCAGTACAAGACGCGGTAAGCGTTGTATTAATATTCTCTTTACTGTGAGTCGGCGCGTGACTGCGGCTGTAATCGGCTTCTTTCGGCTGACATCGGTTTTATCTCGGCGTGAAACTTTTCTTTGATGGCTTTAACATGTACGATTTCATTTATTTTTTTACTTAGGTACACTTGCTTTTTGCAGATTTGTACATCTATTTGGGCTTTGATGAATTTTACCTTGATTGTGTTCGAAATCAAGAGATAGGAGACCAGGGTAGGGCTTATCAGGGAGAAGAACTGTCAGACCTGTGGTCCTGGATGCCGTTCGCTGGTCAGCATAACTTTTCTTCATTAGTTATATTTTTTCTTCTAAAACTTAAGGAAGATCGGAAAGCTATGGAAGAGTATTGCCATCGAGTGGGATAAAACAGGCTGATAAAAAAGATACTGTAGACCTTAAATACCTGAAATCCTTCCTAAAGCTGTCTTTCTTTTCTAATAATGCAAGTTTGTTTGAAACGAAACTGTCTTTCAAGACGGAACAGTTAGGAGTTTCGGAAATTATGTCATTTGCATTCAGGAACTGTCTGTTTAATTTGTTTAAATTAAATAATTGTCTATAACGGGTCCGGGTCCTAATATTTTTTTCATTATCATCGACCTGCAGTTTTGATGACTTATATATACTTATCTTGGAAACTTGTCGCTTAAGAAGATTTTCTCTAATGCAAAACTTGTTTGTATTAATGCCAGATATTGGTTTATACAAGTTTAGGAGCGTTTACGCCTTTCAACATTTCATACAAACTTTCAAGTCTTTATTTTCCGAAATGACTGAACCGATTTTAATGAAACTTCATACGCATAAGCAAGTCTAAAAAGTTACTGAAAGTACTTTAGAAAAATAGTGTTACAGCTAAATTAGACCGATTATAAGTTATCTATAGAAACCGAACTTTCCAATTATCTGTTTTATTTAAACATTTCGAAAATATTTTTTACTAACTTTTTAGACCTACGTATCTTGCTAATGCGTAGGAAGTTTCATTAAAATCGGTTCAGTCATTTCGGAAAATAAGGGCTTGAAAGTTTGTATGAAACGCCGTAAGGTGTAAATGCTCTTAATGCGTGGCCGCTCATTTATTTTGAAAATAAATTAAAATGGCGGAAGTCAGGCAGGCCAAATAATTCAAAGCCTTTTCAACTGAACTTCCTCATAGGAACGGATCGAATCCATCCACGCTAGCTACCAACCATTAAAGCGTCCATGACCATCAATAATAGACCCATAACCTCAATTGTAACAGCTCTTAAACTTCCTATCAAACAGCTATAAAAATAGTTTAGAACCTGCGTGTGCTTGGTAGGTGCGTAGGAGTGACGTGAATGCACTATCTTAGTCATTATAAATAATGTTGAGATATGGTGTAGACAATAGATCGTCGGCGGGTGGGCGGCACGTACCGCCAGTCCAAATCTGACCTGATGTAAGGCAGTTTTACATGGCTACAGTTTTATTAGGGAGGAAATTATGTGATTGTTTGTTACCTCTTTGCTGTAAAATGCATATTAAAATCTACTTATTATGTGAAGGAAGGCGACGCGGTAGTCCTAGGGCCACATTGGCCTTAGGTCGAAGGATTTGGAGTCATGGTGAGAGGCTTTTGCTCAGCAGTGGGATGACACAGACTAGCAGTAAGAGTAACTTAATTTTATATGCATTTTACAGCAAATCACTAATATACCAAATTTAAGTTCTGTAAAACTGAAAAATCTATAAAAATAGTAAATACAAAGAAGTACTTAGTACGTATTTTTTCACAACTTTTCAGTTTTAAGATACGATGATGATACGAGAGAAGAAGTAGGTAGTAGGACTTGACAGATATTGTAATACTATGTTTGCAGCACGTTATTTTGATATTAAAAATCTAGCAAAACTAAATGTTCTAGATGATCAAAATTATACCTACTCTTGTTACCTGGTTGTTCACACGACGCAAGTTGCAAATTTATCGTAAGATACGATATTCACTTTCTGACTGATATATGGAGTTACATAAGTTATGTAAATAAGCCTTAAGCCTCACGCTCACCCGAGGAAGTACAGGCGGGTCCTAATAGAGTGGTTTGTTCCTCTCCGTGGGAGCACGTCATCAGCCGCGAAGGATGGATTTTTACTCATTGTTGTGATCGGCAAACAGTGCAAAGTTTGTGATATAAATATATTAATTGTTTTTGACAGATATCCATCTTTGCTTTGGAGTGTAAGAAAATAAGGGATGATACTTATTGGTAACGGTTGGCGCAGTGGCTGAGCGATCGGCTGCTGCGCTGCGTGTCGCGGGTTCGATCCCCGCACGGAACAAATATTTGTATGACTTACAGGTCCATTGGATTGTTCCAGGTCTGGCTGTTTGTGCATGTGAGTTTAAATGTTCGTAAACGTACCCACGATACAGGAGAAATTCCTAGTGTGGGGCAAAGTTCTTTAAAAATAAAATAAAAAATAACTTTTTCTAAATATTACAAAACATGTTTGGCGTGTCCTTGCCCAATATTCACTGTTCTTTAAAATCAAGTTTTTAAATATTTTTGTGTTCATTCTGTTACAGGATACCGTTTCACAAACTTATTTTGGTCGCTTATCACGGCATAGTTGCCCCATATTTCGGGAAATTTCTAAATATGATAAAAAATTACGCCTTTGCCCAAGAGTGGACAGAGCTGGCTAATGGTGGCAAAAAATGGTGAAAATTATCTAAGCAGCCGTTAAGAATCACTTGATTTTTTGCCAAGAGCAATATCAATTGCCAACAAGAAATCAGCTATTAGCTGGGGCACTAATTCAACCCATAGTCTTCCTACCACATTCCCACTCCTAAAGTTATCAAGGCACTTACCTAAGCTAGCACTAACCAATTCCGTGCCATCTAATAACTTTCTCTTATTACACTGCACATCTCCACGCAGTGCTCATGAACTGGCAACACAATAAAATAACAGTTCTGCGTCAGCGGGCTATGGTCGCGGCTGCGGATCTTCATTCATTATTCAGCCGTCACACTACGGTTGGGGCAGAGGGGAGATAGCAGCAGAAGAACCACTGCAAGGTCACTTGGATTGGGGGACTTGCTATAAGTAATATTGCTTCACGGTATTGTGATGGCATACAGCCGATAGTGGGTCTTTCCTTCACTTAATTTGGGTCTTTGCGTGTTATTGGATAAAGCTTTTAGGAAGTTAAAAAAGCTTTGATGCTCCAGGGGCCGTCAGTTCTGCTACCATATCTGTTATCACGATATCAGCTGTTCTCATTTAACTCTTTAATTTGGAATTCTTTACGACTATTCTTGTGCAGTGACGGCGGTTTTGGTCAGACGAAGAACCAATCATTAAGTGTAGTTGTTCTATTTTCAAATTTTTGACGGCACCCCGCACGGAACAAATATTTGTATAGCCTACAGATAGTTGTTCCGGGTCTGGCTGTTTGTGTATGTGAGTTTAAATGTTTCTAATCGCACCCACGATACAGGAGAAGTTCCTAGTGTGGGACAATGTTTTAAAAATATATTTTTTCTTCTTTTCCTGTTGCTGGTACTTTTAAGATCAGGTAAGCCATAGGTGGCTATGTTAATAGCAGCATCGGTGGCGTTTAAATTAAGGTTTCAAATTGGCAACTGACAGATTCAGTTCAGCAAAGGTTCTACAATCTGAGATCTCGATTGTTTATTTGATTGCTACAAAATTTTAGCCTTCGGAGCTGTCCTTCTCAATGGTCCATCTCCAATGATAGCAGCTTCATTTATACGATGCCCCGAGGACACGGGACTGTCGTAAAGTACCAGGGATTGCTCACAGTTCGCCACTGCGCCGCTGAGGCTTTCACTCAACTCTCCTCTTTTTATAGTCGCCATTAATTGCTGTTTGGTGAGATAAGTTGCATTACGCGACAATGTTGCCTAAGGTATTTTTATACACTTAACACAGAAAAGAAGAAAGCAAGAAAAGTGTGTTTATTAGCGTTAGAACAAAAACAAAGACCTTAAAACTAAAATAAGTAAAGAACAGAAAATACAAAGGTAATGCTTTATTACTTGAGTTCTAAACAAGTTTATATATTGCATCAGCATTTTTTTCGCATTAGTTTGCAATTCTTTGACAAATAATCATAGTGGGTGCTTTATATTTCCATGTTTTCTTTTATTTAAACAAACAGAGTAATGCAGCCATATTTTTGTTGCTTGTCTATTCAAACAGGCAATTTTATAAGACCAATCATTCAGCTGGCTTCATTTGTATTTTTTTGACAGTCGTTACGAGTACCTAGTCAGAAGCCAAAATGCTGACATCCAGTCTTACCAAGGGGTATCGTATTAATCAGTTACTGGGTTGTGGAGGTCAGATAGGCAGTCGCTTCATGTAAAATACTGCTACTCAGCTGCATCCGGTTAGACTGAAAGCCGACCCCAAGATAGTTTGGGAAAAGGCTAGGCCGATGATGAATCATTCAGCTGAGTACCTACTACAAACAAAATAAATCAATCAATAATTAAATCCTAAATCTATACTAATCTATATATCTATATCTATACTAATAATAAAGCTGAAGAGTTTGTTTGTTGGTTTGCTTGAACGCGCTAATCTCAGAAACTATTCGTCCGATTTGAAAATATCTTTCAGTGTTAGATAGTTTATTGAGGAAGGCTATAGGCCATCATCACGCTACAACCAATAGGAGCGGCAATGAACAATTTTGCGAAAACGGGGAAAGTGTGACGCAGACGAAGTTGCGCGGGACAGCTAGTATAACATAACATCATGCCTGTAATCCCCGAAGGGTTAGGCAGAGATGTACCTAACTAATAGTACACCCACATTTCGCCAGTTATGTTTAAATCCCATGTAACAGGGGTTGTTTATGTACAAATTCAAATATTAATGATTGAAAATATAGATTCACCACTAATTATACGCAAGCTAAATCTTAAAGGTCAATCTATATCGGGAATTTCCAACCTCTCCCATCGATTATATCCGATTCATTGCTCATAAAATAAGTAGGTAGAATTTTCTCGTCGCACGTCAAATGATAAATAAAATAGAGTGACAATGGTTAATTGACTTGTACTAGAATGTAGCGCTCCATAGGTTGGGTGTGCAGTCTCGTGTTGCAACGCTGCAAATGCTTCAATTGATATTGGGCACAACCAGTTGGCAGAATTAGTAAGGGCGAACAATCGGCTCGATTTACTGGCAGCCTTGGCGACTGCGGGTTAATTTTGCAATTAAGTTATAATGCTGGCGAAATGTCGGAGTACTATTCTTAACCTCTGATTAAGAGCGTTTACGCCTTACAGCATTTCATACAAACTTTCAAGTCATTATTTTCCGAAATCGGTCCGAATGTTTCATGAAAATCGGTTCAGTCGAACCTTATACGCATTATGCAGGATTCAGGGGTCTAAAAAGTTACTAAAAAACATTTTCGAAATGACTTATAAAAATAAAGATAATTTGAAATTTCTATAGATAATTTATAATCGGTCTAATTTAGCTGTAAAACTATTTTTCGAATTTTTTTAGTAACTTTTTAGATCTATGCATCCTGCTTATGCGTATGAAGTTTCATTGAAATCGGTTGAGTAATTTCGGAAAATAAGGATTTGAAAGTTTGTATGAAATGTCGTAATGCGTAAACGCTCTTAAGTTATTATAATACTGGCGAAATATGGGTGTACTATTCTTAACCTCTGCTTAATCCTTCGGGGCAACAGGCGTAATGCATGTCATGTGTTTATTAGTTATATTTTATACTCAGTTACTAAATAATCTTATTGGGAAAGTAAATACTAGGGCGGCCTTTTCCTAAAACACCGTTTTATAAAATTGGTAAGCATAAGTAGGTAAGTAACGCTATTACGTTCACACAGGTTTACCTCAGCCACCTAAGGCATTGTAATTTACTTGGATTACCTTCACCTGTGGGTAATATATTGGTCTATTTATGTTAGGATGACTTCCCTTTTCAAAGAAGGCCAGTGTAGAAGGCCAGTATATAAGGCCAGTATAGTAAGGCCAAGCCGTTTCCCAAGCATGTTGGGGTTGGCATCCACTCCAAGCGGTTGCGGTTATCAGTATTTAAAATCGAGAGAGATAAATAACTGATCTCCATAAACTAGCAACTGGGTAGACTGATGGTCAGACTCAAAATTATCAACATTATCAAACTTAACAAAAAAAAAAAAAGAAAATGATCTGTCCTTCAGTTTTACCAAACGGTTTAGCACACAATGTCGGCAACATTCACTATGCTTCACCGGTCCGATTAGTTTTAAAACTCATACATAAACTAGAATAGAATCCCAAATCCGTCTAGCATGCGCTAAACTAGATCTCGTAGACAAGGCACAGGCCTCAGGCATTCTTTGAACGAAGTGGAACCTTCAGCAGTTGCCGTGCTAACAGAATGTATTGAACGGCTATAAATAATGCAATACTATTCGGAATGGGCGCAAATTAAACTGGGACGTGTTCGTAATGGATTCGTCCTTCCTTTGTTTAGGGTTTGCACGCGTTTTAGTGCAAGGAGGTAAATAATATTCAAGATATTAGACCCGAGGTGATATTATGAAACGGCTTTTTTCCAAGACTATCTAGAACTGGAGATCTGGGGTGGAAACTTATAACATACTAGCTGCTGCCCGCGACTTTGTTCGGTTGGAAATTTTGATGGGTTTTAGGGGTATAAAAATAGATGTTGGCGGATTCTCAGACCTACACGATATGCACACAAAATTTCATACAAATCGGTTCAGTCGTTTCGGAGTTTGGTAACAAACACCGCGACACGAGAATTTTATATATTAGAAGAAGATATTTCCCTTGGGACAAGCAAAAACTACAGAACGCCACCTGCTACTGTTTTTTTTTTCGGATCTGTAGTCATCAAATACTCCTGCTCTGGGCGGAGCGGAAGGGAGTGTCAGACTTGTACTGACTAAAACCCATATTCCTTCTTAGGCCTTTGTGTTCCAGGTACACGGTATCTCTTTCGAACAGTACCGCAGCCCAGGCAGGCATCAGCCCTCTCCAATTTGCTGACATGTCCTTGAGGCGCGCGTGGAACACAACACGCCGTCGGCACGGCCTGTCGTCATAAGACGGACAGACGGTGAGCTAGCCCATTCCTCACCACCCACAGACCCGCGCCTACGGTGGCCGGGAGCCACTGGTTGCCCCCCGACGCCCGGGGCGTCTCTAGCGGCGGCTGGGACGTGAGGCTCTCTCCCTCTCACGTTCCGCCATCTCCTTCGCTCCTGCTTACCTGCTACTATTCTTACATACTCCTTTCGTCTCTTCCATGTTCATACATCTGACCAGACACACATCTATCGATATTATCATAATAATAGGAGATTCAACTTACCTGTACCAGTGGTTAGGCCACTGGTACATATAGAACAAGTCCAACAAGTCCATTGTACTTCAAGTCATAATACGGATCTCTAAAATCATTATCTCTATTAACATTTCCTATTACGACTAATTTACGATTAAACCTACCTGAGTACTAATTTCACGTAACGCAATTTACTAAGCAACTTTTGGAGACATAATATAATTTAAAAAGCTAAGAAATCACGTAAAGTCTCGGCAGTAACAAAAGCGCCCACATAAAACGAACTAAAATCACTTTTCAGCATCATTTTGGTCTTTTCAAGGGTTCAATGGAGCATATCTTCCAAGTTTCGTTGTTCCCGACGACAGATAGTCTCGAGCGCGAATTGAATCGGATTCAGACGAAAGATTAGCTCCGAATAAGTTACGAGAAAACTTTGATTATTTGCTCTGTGTCTATTGGGAGTCGAGGGATCGTTATCTTTGGCGGGATTATTAGAAAGCCGAGGAATAATGTTTATGTGCGCGAATGAAGGTGTGAAGGTTTGCAGGTTTGCAGAAGTATATTTGATATTATCCATAACTTTGTATCAAGTTGGAATGCAAGTGGGATCGCTTTCAAAGGGTTTCGCACTGCTACAGATAATTTCAACAGTAGGTATTGAGGCACGTAGGCTTTTCGTTAGGCTATTGCAGATTGATTGTCGCTTTGCTTCAACTCTTTGGTCTTCTGCCTCTAAGTACCTAGTCAATATGCTATCCACTTGAGAGCACATGAAACAGCAGCATACCAAAGCTCTCGATAACCACACTAGAAAGCCGTCGAATGCAGTCTCTGTGACCCAAATCAGATAGTTGGCACCATCATCAAGTAGTCAACATCAGTTCTTCGGTAAACTTTTTGAAATCATTATACTGAGCGATATACGTTACATTGTATTTTAAAAACCTTCTACTCGATTTGTGTAACCTTTGTAAATTTCTTCTTGGTAGGTAATTGAACCATGAATATTTAATTACATTTCCAAATAGGCCTTTACTGAAATCAATTTATACTTTCCCCGATAAATTGGTATTTGAATATTCTTTGAGTAACTTAGCTCTTGTTATATTTTGTAACCTTGATCTATCTGTACTTATTGACTTTTACAAACAAATAAGACCCTTTTTCAGACATAAAACTACTTTTTAGCTGTCACCATCATCATAATTTCAGCCCAAAAGACGTCCACTGCTGGACATAGGCCTCCCCAAGTGTCGCCACATTGGCATTTTAGGGGGTTTTGCCATAATCGCCACGCTTGGCAGGCGCGTTGGCGATCGCAGTACGGTTGTTGCAAAAGCACAGAGAACGCTGCTGCCCATTCTCTGGCAAATGCCTTAGTCGCCTCCTACGACACCCACGGGAAGATATGGGATGGTGCTATTCTTTACGTCCGACACCATACAGAACTTCTTAGCCGTATTTCATCAAAATTGCTTTCGTCTACAGTTTGATCAAAGGCTAGTTCATCCTAAACCCTTCCACTCGACGTAAAACATAACGACATTAATATAAGACGCGGCAACCCTACGGAAGGGCTGTCACGGCGGCACATGTGACAGCGATCAGATATAATTGGTGCGAAACTCGTTACCATAACGCATGGTTCGAGACGCGTCACGCCACGCTGTAACGAGTAATATTGAGCAATGACACGTCATCCATCATCGAGTGCTGACGTGAGCTATCGGGCAGCGTGATTCTCACGGACGGACGGTAGTGGAGAATTAACTGGTGTCAACCAAAATCAATGCTGTGACCCTACGGTCATTGTATTAGGAGAAACCATGATTTTAGTTGTTATAGCATTGCAGTCCAGTGTCAATTGTTTAGAGCTAACAATTAGGACCTCCTCAAAAAAATTACTGGGATTTGTAGACTAACAACGTTGTCTTCAAATCATTATGTTTAGTTGATACACTAATACTATCGATTTTCCAAGGTTTTCAATCATTAATCATCGTCTCCATTTCAGTGATTATTATTATTTCCTGAGATAAATGACCCCCTTTACAGGTTTACGTGCTTATACAGTGTGTACCAGAAAGGCGTGATTACATTTAAGGGTGTGAATCGGTATCCCTGTGACGGTGAGTAATGGGCTAGCTCACCGTCCGTCCGTCTTATGACGACAGGCCGTGTCGACGGCGCGTTCGTGTTCCACGCGCGCCTCAAGGAGATGTCAGCAAACCGGAAGGGGTCCGAGAGGGCTAATGCCTGCCAAAGCTGCGGTACTCTTCGAAAGAGATACCGTGGCCTTGGAACACAAAGGGCTAAGAAGGAACATGGATGGGTTTTAGTCACTACAAGTCTGACACTCCCTTCCGCTCCGCCCAGAGCGGAGCGGGATTTGATGATTTCCAATTGCCAAGAAAAAACAAAAACGGTGTGAATCGGTGATGGTCCGATTCACATCGTGAACAACTTTCTCCACTTCCACCACACTTTTCTGGTACACGCTGTATACTTCGACCGATCCTTATTCATTATCTCCTTCCTCATTACATGTGAACAAGCATTGTAAAATACCCACTCACACTGTCTTAACCACGATCCCTTTTATTTACCTGACACACTTCTTCACGCCCGCCTGTGATCCCAAAGGATCGGAAACCATCACACAGGATAAAATAAGCGAAGTAAATTAAAGTATGGGTACGTGGAATATCTCTGTAGCCTCCCTGTGGGTTTTACAGACAGATTTAAAAGATTTTTTTGTCTAAGAACAGCCGATTGCCTTGTGGACTCCGGGATAATAAATGACGAACTTTTCAATAAACTTTGATCCTCTATTTATCTTTAGCCTGTTTCATCCCACTACTGGGAAAAGGTCTCTTTCCATGACTTCCAAATCCTTCGATTCAGGACCAATGTGGACCACGGGCCGTTGGTTCTGTCCAGCTCGTCCCGCCTTCTCCTGTGAGGTCTACCGCGTCGCCTTCTGGCTGAGTCAGGGCTCCACGTCGTGGTTATTTTGGCCCACAGCTCGTCGGTCACACGGCAGAGACGGCCAGCCCAGTCCCACTTCAGCTTATCTTTATAAGAGGATGAATTTTCAAAGATCTTACTTTTATTATACAAGTTACTCTTGTGCAAAATTTTATGCTTCAGGACCAAGCGGGTTAGCCTAGAAGAATGACACTTGTAGCTTTCCATTAAATTTGCTTTGATTAGGATTTATAAGATGTTAATTAAACCAAAGACTAGAGGATATTAGTATTAGTATGCTCGTTGGTGTAGTGGTCGCAACCGAGACCTGTGAGCATAAGGTCCTGGGTTCGATTCCCGGGTCGGGTAAATTGGTATTGAGTTTACCCATCAGGAATTTCTCAGTAGCAGTCACGGAGTTTGGATCTGTGCCCGGTTGATGGCAATAGTTACATGGGACTTAAAAAACATTACTGGCAAAATGTTGAAGTACTATTAAGTATACAAGGTGTTGTTTTGCAACCTCGTCAAATTCAAACAGGCAACTATGCTAATGATTTTCGACCCGAATCATTATAAAATGGGTTATTTTATTCTTCGTTACGGAAATCGGTTATTGTGAACCACCCGGGTTTAAAACGCGGCCCGCCTGAATCTTGCCTTATCACCTCGATTTGACACATATAAACAATCTCAAACGTTTCGATTATTTCTTACTCGTGTTTTCCTGAACCACATTGTGGGGGTTATTCTGAAATATTGTCAAATTTAAACAACAAAAAAAAAATAGCGTATATTAATTATTAATTACGGTACTTAGACCGTAATTTAAGTTGATTGTTTTTAATTATTTTTAATTGATTATCTTTTGTCACAACCTCCTGAATTTTGACGAGGATGCAAAACAACACCTTGTATTTCTGTCTAACCCTTTGGGGTTTACAGCCGTGATGTTTTGTAGTAAAGGGATACCTGAAAGGTTTTCAAATCTCTCCAATAACTTACGACAGCCTCTTTTGTATCTCTAAACTTTACTAAGTACTTAGCCTAGTGGTGAACTTCGGACTGGCAAGTCATACGTCTCCAGTTCGAACCCAACATACCTCTGATTTTTCGGATTCATGTGCGTATTGCACTTGCTCCAGTGAAAGAATACATCAAGAGGAAACCAGCATGCCTGAGAGATGTTTCTCGACAGCATGTTAAGAGCGTTTACGCCTTACAGCATTTCATACAAACTTTCAAGTCCTTATTTTCTGAAATCACTGAACCGATTTTAATGAAACTTCATACGCATAAGCAGGATACATAGGTCTAAAAAAATACTAAAGTACATTTTCGAAAATTTCCAATTATCATTTTTTTTAAAAGACTCTTCGAAAATGTTTTTTAGTAACTTGTTAGACCCATGTATCCTGCTTCTGCGTATGAAGTTTAATCAAAATCGGTTCTGTCGTTTCGGAAAATAAGGACTGGAATGTTTGTATGAAATGTTGTGAGGTGTAAACGCTCTTAAGCCAAGTCAGAGGTCCAGGTTATGCACTAACCACACGATATATGTATAAAGAAAGAAATACTACTCTTATTGAAAACTTTACTTCTAAGTAACTAATACACAAGTACAGCCTTTTTCATCCCACACGATATCATTCACATCAACATTGTAACTTCGCCGCGGGGCACAAACATCTAAAGAGTTTCAACATTTAACATTATTGTTTTTATAGCCGATAAGCACAATAAACTTCATTATAATTATTCTTTTTTTCTAATTATAATTAAGAATGCACGTCGTTAAATTATTGACGTTTTTTGTATAATTGTCGGCAAAGCTTTTTGTTTTAGATATTATTTTGAGATAAGTCGGTATCAAACTGAGATGTAACTTGTTATTAATTACTGATTTTGAATACATTTAACGGTATTTTAATAATTTTTAACGACACATTTTAGTACGTTAGTAAATTACATATCTAAAATAATAATTAATCTCACAATATGCAGTAGTATAAATGTCCGACACTTGTACTTATTATAAATCTTTGCTGATTAATTGCTGTTCCTACTGGAAAATTTAGTTTGCCCGTATTTTCCCATTCCTGGGCAAAGGCCTCCCCCCATATTCCCTAATGTTGATGCTGTAAAATTTTGATAAACCCTAAAATTTTGCATGCTTTGTTTTAACTCTGCTGAACATGTTTGAACTACTAGCATTGTATTTAAAACCAGTGTATACCATGTTTAATGCAAATAAAAGATTTATGTTTATGTTCCACTTTTTACCATGGTGGCGTTATTTTCGCCAATTCGAGAGGCAAGGCTTAGGCATCCAGGGCACCCCGCCATCTACTTCTTCTCGGTGTTCCGCGACTCCAGCTAGCTGTCTCACGGCAACAGTCTTGCGATATTCAGGCACAACTGGCGTGCCCATTAAAAAAAAAAGATAATCTCGCAGCTTAAGCTACGTCGGCCGATTGCGGTCTGGAAGTGAGGTGTTCCTAAATGAAAACTAACTGGTCTCAAAGGTATAGTCCCTTCTAATTTCTCAGGAGTTAGAATGATTACTAACAGAGTAACTAGAAACTAATACGAACATAAGAACTTACTCAAAATTCGTCTCCAAAAATTTTCCAGGCGCTTAATTCTTGGCAAAACCAGCAGCGTCCTCATGGTAGCCGCAAGCACCTGTCATGGTGACCGGCGGTACTAACAGCTGCCTACCCAACTGTGCACATTGACTAATCACTGCGGTTTGTACGGCCTGCTACATTATTACGTGACAATTAATAATCTGTGGTCGTCGCTTACACTGGTTTTCTCTACCATTAGAATCATTAGCATTCACTGATTATGTCATTATTTTATTTTACGACAGATGAAATGCT
This sequence comes from Cerastis rubricosa, assembly GCA_949152445.1. NCBI lineage: Eukaryota > Metazoa > Arthropoda > Insecta > Lepidoptera > Noctuidae > Cerastis > Cerastis rubricosa. The sequence continues at coordinate 9,347,775 of OX424526.1, read as the reverse complement.
CTCCTTTACTTCGGTATCTACTTACAAAGAATACGCTTCAGTTTTAGCATAATATTTGGGGGCTTCCTATCTTACTGCAGTGCGCACTGGATGCTCATAATTGAAATCGCGCAAAATTGACTTTATAAGTTGATGTTCAATGCAAACCTAGGTTAAAAAAGATAAGTTTTTGTAAGTTACTTCCAAGTTACCATCAACCCAAACAATCTCAGCTTATTTATCATAGAACAAGCGAGGCGACATTAAACAGCTTTTACTCAGGCCCCGCGTTACTTTGTGGCTGGACTCTACAGTTTATTGCTTTTTCACTTCCTAGAAAACGTTTTAACCATAATAGGTTTGTCATAACTTGTGTTTATCTTTAGTGTGGTTAATATTATGTGAGGGAACTGGCCCTGAGGTCACGAAATCCGCTATTCTTGCGTGGTACGGCCAAACTCCGATTTTGAGAAAGACCTACATAGGTGTGTGAATCAAAAGTAGATTAGGATAGATTTTAAGGTTAAGATGGAAGCGCCAGGTTGCCCGCGTAGTTAAAATTTTCTTACGCTTTTTCAGTTCAATCCAGGAAATCAGGGGATTTATGAACAGACCCGCACTTGGACAGTTTTATTCTATGCCCAGCAGTGTGGCTTTCTTTTTTTTCTGTGGTAATTGTCTAACTGGATGTCAGAGGTTTTATGCCGCCCATGGGGCTCCTTCACTGAAGCAAGTGATTATTATGCAATACTACTTGGTAGTCTGACGACGGTCACACCACTAGGCTATAACAGACGTAATAGGACATTAAAGGGTACATTTTTAAAAAAAGTTGTCGTTTCGGTAATAAGCCCGAACGATATTCATAGATAATGTTCCAGATAAATCGTACGGAAGAAAACTGCGTCGTCAGTGTAGTCATGGATTCGTATTCTTTCGTTTTGAGAACTTATGTCAGTTTGGTAGAATATATTTTCTTGACTTCATTGAGTTATTTATCATAGTGAATCTACAGTAAACTTGCCGTTTCATGTTAAATGTATAGTAATCTGGGTCAACTATGGTTAACGTCAGATTTCTCGTTATCACCATGCGACCTGTATCTCTCTTTTACGATTCTCAGATACAGTATTGTCTTTTATCTATATCGATTACTTCTTGCAATTGTTTTACGACTGCCATAGACTATGACATCCGTCAAATATATACATTATTTATGGTACAGTCATCTTACAATTATTTTACCTCTAACAGCTGCTGCAGTGCAAAATCAACCTTTTGGACACGAAAATAAAGATCAGTATAATTTGGAAAGACTTTTCAGTGATAGCATCATCATCATCATTTCAGCCGGAAGACGTCCACTGTTGGACATAGGTCTCCCCCAAGTGTCGCTACATTGACCGTCCCGTGCGTCTCGCAACCAGCGGTGCCCCGCAACCTTTACCAGGTCATCGGTCCACCTAGTGGGACATCCTCCAACGTATCGTCTTTCGGTTCGCGGTCGCCATTCCTGAATTTTTCTGCCCCATCGGCCATCCGTTCTGCGAGCAATATGCCCTGCCCACTGCCACTTAGGTTTGGCAATTCTTCGGGCTATGTCGGTAACCTTCGTTCTCTTGCGGATGTCCTCATTTCAGATTTGATCACGCAAGGAAACTCCGAGCATAACCCTCTCCATTGCCCTTTGGGTGACTTAAAGCCTTCTGATGAAGTCCATTGTGAGCGACCACGGTCCCGGTTGGTCGGTCCCGTAAGTAATCGCTGGCAACACACCCTGACCACAGACTTTCGTCTTCAGCAACTGCGGTAAGTTAGACGAGAAGACACCACGCAACTTCCTGAACGTTGCCCAGCCGAGTCGGATTCGAATATTGACCTCTTTCTCGAAGTTAGACCTACCCAACTGGACCGTTTGTCCCAGGTAGATATATTCGTCTACAACTTCGAGTGTAGAGTCTCCGATCTTGATAGGAGTGGGTGTGCATTCAACATGACCTTGGTTTTGTCCATGTTCATTTTAAGACCCACTCTTTCGGAAACTCTACTGAGGTCATCGAGCATTGTACTGAGGTACCACTATATCGTGGGCAAATCGAAGGTGAAAGATGTGCTCGCCATTGACGTTGGATGCCTAGCCCTCTCCAGTCCAGAACCTTGAAGACATCTTCCAGTGCAGCGGTGAACAGTTTCAGAGATCGTCTCCCTGTCTCACACCTTGCTGCAGAAGGATAGGTTCCGAGGTCTGGTCCTGAAGTCGGACTGACATGGTGGCGTTTTTGTACAAACTCTTCAACATCTCGATGTACCGATATTCAATTTGGCACCGTTGGAGAGACTGCAGTACAACCCAAGTCTTGACCAAAGCGAAGGCTTTCTCGTAGTCCACAAACGCTAAACAGAGAGGCAGGTTGTACTCTTCGGTCTTCTGTATAACCTGTCGCAGCGTATGTATGTGGTCTACGGTGCTACAGAATCTTTTTTCGGAATCTGGCTTTTTCGGGAGGTTGAAAATCGTCAAACCTGCGCGCGAGACGATTCGTGATGACTCTTGAAAACAACTTGTAGACATGGCTTAGAAGTTAGACGGGACGGGACTATCGTTCTTCAACCGGGCATTGTCGCCCTTTTTGAAGAAGAGTACCACCACACCCCTGCACCATGCCTGTGGCGTTTTCCCCTCGAGTATGACGGAATTAAACAGCTTCTGAAGGGCCCTAAGTACCAGTGATTGCATAATCACCATCGGTCTCCCTTCCACCCAGTATAGGCTACTGGGTGGAAGGGAGACCGATGCCCGTATGTTTACAACTTATTTCAAAAAAATCTGCCGGTCCATACATTTTGACCGTGTAGGCATTGCACTTTTGTCGGAAACAGCTGTTTTTTTTTTAAATTACCTAATTAATGAAAAGTGTTTATGGGGGCGGGAATACCTACTTGAGTGCGATAGCCGTATCATCGAATTTTGTTTCTTCGAAAACCTTTCAACGACATCTTTATACTGCGACGCCTTGTTAAATCGACGTCTTTTTACAGCGATATTTCGTTACATCGAAAAACTGTACTGCGAACGATTTTACTGCGTAAATATCATACTGCGAAGCCTTGTACAATCGATGTCTCGTTACTGCGATGTTACTTAGGAAAACTTACTTCGGACGACCTTACGGCGATAACCAAATAGGTACATCGATTTTCTTTTTCAAAACAATACCTACTTTTCCTCCACGCGGGCAAAGCCGCAGGCGGAAGCTAGTCAATTATAGCTATAAAAAAACAGACGGACTTTGCAATGATCTACAATCTTTCCTTATACACTGATATTCCTGACAGACGGCGCTCTCTGTTTAGATAATTATGTTAAAAAAGTTGGGATTGTATTGAAAAAAAAAAATCGATGTACCTACTTGGTTATCGCCTTTTTTTTTCGGATGGGCAATCATCAAATGACTTCTCCCGCTCTGGGCGGAGCGGAAGGGAGTGTCAGACTTGACCGACTAAAACCCATCCATCCATGTTCCTTCTTAGCCCTTTGTGTTCCAGGGCCACGGTATCTCTTTCGAACAACCCGCAGCCCTGGCAGGCATCGGCCCTCTCGGATCCCTTCCGATTTGCTGACATCTCCTTGAGGCGCACGTGGAACACGAACGCGCCGTCGGCACGACCTGTCGTCATAAGACGGACGGACGGTGAGCTAGCCCATTACTCACCGTCCACAGGCCCGCGCCTACGGTGGCCGGGGGCCACTGGTTGTCACCCGACGCCCGGGGCGTGTCCCGCGGCGGCTGGGCCGTGAGGTTCTCTCCCTCTCAGGTTCCGCCACCTCCTTCGCTAACATGACTGCTTCGCAGAAGGAGGCGACAGCTTCCATTCCCTCTCGCTCCGGACCATGGATTGAACCAGGGCCGGACGCGAGAGGTCGTCGCCGCCAATCGCCGCTACGAGGACACGGCGGTGCTCAGCCCAAGCAGGGCAGAGCTCCACAGTGTGCTCCACCGTGTCCTCCGGCCGATCCTCGCAGTGGTAACACCCGGGTGATTCCTCCCGCCCGATTCGGTGCAGGAACCTCCCGAAACAAGCGTGTCCGGTGAGGACCTGCGTCAGGCGGAAGAAGAGTGCGCCGTGGCGCCTCTCCAGCCACTTCTCAAAGAGGGGACTTATCGCCTCTATTTTGGCGTGCCCTGCACGGGGTTGCGACAGTCGCTCTCTCCATGTCGCCATGAGCTTGGTTATCGCCGTAAGGTCGTCCGAAGTAAGTTTTCCTAAGTAACATCGCAGTAACGAGACATCGATTGAACAAGGCTTCGCAGTATGATATTTACGCAGTAAAATCGTTCGCAGTACAGTTTTTCGATGTAACGAAATATCGCTGTAAAAAGACGTCGATTTAACAAGGCGTCGCAGTATAAAGATGTCGTTGAAAGGTTTTCGAAGAAACAAAATTCGATGATACGGCTTTCGCACTCAAGTAGGTATTCTATGGGGGCGGGGTTCAGATTTTCAGAATTATGTACTGAATACGTCGTAATCGTTTTTGCGTCGGTGTCCTTTCCACCCTGTATTGTTCCCACTGCTGGGACACAAGCCTCCTCTCTATAATAGGGAATGAGGTAAAATCCACGCGGGCCCAATGCGGGTTGATAGATGTCACATGTCTTCGATTTTTTCGTTCTACGATATATCGGTTTGCTCGCCATGTTTTCTTCCACCGTTTTGCAAGCAGTGAAATAAGTTACAAAAAGTAGTGCGCCTAATTGGGTTCCAATCCAAAAACCCAACTTAAGCTAAGCTAAGTTATTCAAAGCAGTACTGGAGAGCAGTGATGGCTAGACAGCCATCACTGCTCCAACAACAACCCTATTGTTTCGAACATAAAGATCATTGCGTGTTTGGCAGCGATGCAAGGGTGGGTGTAAAGTACTTGTGAGGACTGTACAGGGCTTTGTGCCCGTAACTCGATTGCATTTCGCGGAATCTACCGTCTCGTGTTGACACCTGTTGACCTACAGGACTGATCTTAGATACCGCAGATTGAAGTATTAATTGTTCCGAGAATTTTCTTGCCTATGACCTGCAGGTTAGGAGTTAGGAGGTACTGTTCTGGGAATTGATTAGGATTGGATTTGTAGTATGGTGCTTGTTCTGCATGGTCTGGCACGGTGTTCAGGTGAAGTATCGTTGGAGTCATCTAGTTCTTGAGAACTTCTGGGACTTGTAGATATTATGTCAACATAAAACATGCCGTTTGTTCCGTTCCCACAAACAAACAGTGAAAACGGTTTTGTCGGGCATAGTTCTTATGTAAAGATTTTAAGGAGTTTAAACTTTGTATTGATAAAACTAATAAAATAATATGCGGTAATGGTAATGTGGTATTATGAAATGATACGAACTCCAGCTTTTACTTGAATTGAAAAGCTTTTCATAAGAACAGTGAAAAGTACTGCAATCGCGTAAGATAACAACTTTCTAACTGGTATTCATTATTCTTCACAACTTTTCTATGAAAATACACAATGCTGGTAAACAAAGGGCTCTCTTAATGTTTTTTTTTTTATTACCGATAGCCTCGAATGTTTATTTCGCATAAACATTTTCTGCGAGTACGAATAAATGTATTATTCCTGTAACAATATCAATACATCATTTAAATCAACATTCCTAACATGATGGAACGCTGTATGTAATATTCCTCTAAACACGTTTCAACCAATGTTTCGCATACATGGCTAGTCAATAACTCGGGAATCTATTAATCAACTATATTCAATCATTTTGATTAAACGGTAATTGTTTCCAATTTATTTAACTAGTGATTGCTCGCGACTTTGTTTGCTTGTATTTCGTAAATAGCAACGAGATTATTGATCTTAAAAGCTTAGCCCTCAGCTTTTAAGATCTAAAAACTCGTCTCTTGACTCTATCGATTGACTCTATCTCGTCGATCTAAAAATTCGTGCTTTTCATTACGAATACAAGGAACGTAAAAATAAAAACATGAATTAGGAAAGAAAAAATTAGTAAATTTTTTCGGATTGCCGCTTTCCCACCTATTTAGTTTTTTTTCTGTGGCCAGCCAGCTGTTCAGCCATTATTTTTCATTTTTATAATTAAACAATTGGTAAATATTTTGCCTAACTCAAACTAAACTAAATTATAATAAAGTTATTTAAAAAAAAAATATTCTTTAATCAATATTTACCTTTAAGTTATTTCAATTTTACATTGTGGCTGCATAGAAAGTTGGAACATGGTTCAATAAAAATGTCAAAATAGAACTAGTTTTTTTTAAATAATTTGACATCTGTCAGTTGAAAGCGATTCACCCTAGGGATGAAAAGTATTACTTTCATCCCGCTCCTCAGGCAACTTCAGACCTACTTTCAGAGTATGAGTAATGAAAAAATATTTGTTCGCTTCAAATTAGATAAAGACTTTGCTTGTTCCTGATTGGCTGAAACAACGTGTCTTCCAATTCTTTATCAACCTCCATGTTTATGTTTGACATTTCGTCGTTAAAGTTCCAACAGCACGCAAGTTTTGGACATACGACATAAGCTTAAGCTTAAGCTTAAGCTTAAGCGGCATAAGCTTGCATCACTTTTGTTCAAAGTTAGAAATAAGAAACGATTGGAAAGTTATTTGCCCTTGTCTGGACCCACTGGTATAAATATTAGGTATTATCTTAGAGAACTTTGTGATTAGATACCTACTGAAAAATGTACAGGTCGATTTTCTTCAGAAATAGGTACTTAACAGAAATCTTTAGAAATTAGTACTTAAATGTTTTTCTTTCAGGGACTATTATTGATATTTCTAACAACTGAACTATAATATTGTTTATATATTTTTACGACCTTAAGTACATGCTTACTATTTGGAAGATTATGCAATATGATTGATGCAACTCCGCGATCAAATTGAAAGCCAATAAGCGAGTATTGATTATAGATAAAGCATTGAAGGTACTGCTACTGCCAGGGAATATGAAGGAGGTATTACGAATAGAGTGTTCATGTTATCTTATTCAAAAAAGTCTAGAAGATTACAACGGTGTAGGTCAGCACACTGTTAGGCAGACCACTGATACTGATTAGATAGAAGCGTTACTTACAATTGTTTTTTCTGTGTTGAGAAATGAAAGCTGTTTAAGAGATTTGACAGTAATAGTTAGGAGTATTATAATGACGATGTAAGGACTGAAATAATGACACATCACTTTTCATCAAGCGAAAATAAGGAAACGTAAAGAAGTCAATTACACCCCATTGTCGCTTAAATTACGATTGCTTCTATCGAATTCGGCTAACCCCGCTGCACCGTTGACCCGGACATTAGCACTCCATTCCTTCCTACTCCGCGTTCTCGTGCTCATGTAAGCAATTGTACAAATTGAGTGGAGTCGCTCGACCTCGGGCTAAATGATCCGTGAAATGGGCGTCTGATACAGCTCTTGACTTATTCTATCCGTTATTCGATTCGATTGCCCGATTCCCAGACGATACACTAAGAGATACCAAATGTATTGGAACTTACTTATGTGGTACTTTCGCTTCGGTTTTATTATATTCGAAGTAATCTTGGTTACGGGTTACGTTCGGATCGTTTTGTTTAGTATACATTAGGGTTTATAGCGTCTTACAAACAAATGCTTTTACTAGCCGGTTGGCAGAACTATTTTTCGTCGCAGAAGTATCTATTATTGTATTGGATAAAATCCGAAGGGATCTAGCTCAGAAAAGCAATATACGTTACTTTTAGGGTTTCCATTCTAAGCCTAGTTATTTTTCTTGTCTCAAAGCAATTGATTTCACCACGCACTTCCCGTGGGAGCTCAAGAACTGGAAAAGAAAATGTCGAAACTATTTCTTTTTGGTAAAAACTAAGAATCCCCAGAGGTCACAGAGGTCAGCCGTTACCAGTTACAGAACTATTTATATCTTGGATCAATACAATTTAAGTTAGGAAAACTAAAATGTGTGTGCAAAATTCAAGATTATTCAGTTCCTCCTTTTGTTTGGATATTCTGCACCACCACAGTGCACTGTTTTATTCACCAAATACTGAAATTGTAAATCATAAGTACTGCATGTTAGTTCAGAGTTTCTTAATGTTAAAAGCGTTGGTGGAGTCGCACGTTACTGGTGTTATTATTATGACGCTGGCCGACCGCATACAATGGTCTCTATGAATAAAATATACCGAAATGGGGACAGCGTGTTGCCATGGAGGAAGGAGGGAATGAAGTGGTAATATTAGTCGAAGCAGTGTGTGAAATATTAATGAAAATGTGCTGGGAACTACTTATGTAATTTGCTGTTAATTGCTGAGTAAATTTCTAATCAACAATTTGATGTATTTTTTTGATCCTATTTGTTATTGCAAAATAGGTAAAAAGAAATTCTATCGTACCAATTAACTGAATTAAGCTAGTAGATTACGCACGTGTTGATTTATATTTATCTAACGACTGCTCAATAAAGGGTACCTATTACGTTACCAGTAATCATTTACCTATTGGTTGTAAAATGGATAATTGCAAATATTATAAGTTTTACCATTAAATTCAATCTGGTCCCATAAAAGTATTAGCAGTTGTACTACTACTAGCAAATACCTAAGTATCTTAGTACTCCATTGACCAACTCCTCCGTGTCTGCTGCGCTCCCAATGCGTCCTATGCAACGCTTCATATCTGCTGCACGTCCTTTTATCGTCACTATAATGTACTTAGTACGGCTCGTTGTGTGTAGTTTATACCTGTTGTTGCTGTAACCAGGTCAAAATGTAGTGTATGTACATATAACGTAGGGACCTTATGTTGTTTTCATAGGTCTCAGGAGATGATGTTTCGTTTGTTCTGAATTTCTTAGGTAGGTAAAATTTTCTATTGTCCGTCCACGACCAGTCATCCATGCAATTGAGTCCTACCTATTGATTAAATGTTCTGAATACATGTATATTGCAATTACAGTAGAAATATTTCAACGACTAACGAAAAACATCAGCTGCTGCATGGTCTGTATAGAACTGCAGTACCAATACCTCCTATACAATATCAAAATGTAAGAAACAGTAGTTTCTTAGGGTTACGTACCCAAAGGGTCAAACGGGACCTTATTACTGAGACTTAGCTGTCCGTCCGTTTGTCACCAAGCTGTATCTCATGAACCGTGATAGTAACCCGGTTGAAATTTATACAGATTATGTATTTCTATTGCCGCTAGAATAACAAAAACTTAAAACGGGGCTCCCATACAAAAAAGTGTTTTTTTTTTGCTCGTTTTTATAAAAAATGGTAAGCAACCCTTCGTGCGCGAGTCCGGCTCGCACTTGTCCGGTTTTTTTTAATAATCGACAAATAATATCATCGCTTGGCGGTCTAGACTCTAGAATTGTGTACTGAATTTCATGGTAAAACACTAAAACTTAACTCCAAGATGCCATGCTTAATCTAGATAAAATTTTACATAAAAATGTAGTAAAAAAACTTGTCATTTGCTGGGTTTATAAACGTTTATGCAAACAAACCTTTTAAGCAAAGTGGGCTTCAGAACACTAGCAGAAAAATACATTTAAAATGAGTCAGTATTTTTACAAAAGAGTTGGAGTTTCATTAAAAATGAAAAGGATTAGTAACACGTTTTAGCGTTTAAAACTTTAGCACTACAAGCTTTTTACATTATTCACTTCGCACTGGAGGCTGCGAGCTGTGAACCTAAAGTAACCCACCATCCATTGGAATTCTTTTACCTGCTGATCATTGAAACCAAAATTTGATGGACATTTGAAGTAAAAACTGTACTTACAATTGCATTTCTCGGCATTGAATTTCATGTCAATTAAAAATGTGTCATGTTTTCAGAAATTCATTTCTATCTCTTCATAATAGATTCAATTGCATCTAGGTCACCAACGTTTCGTTCTTGAGATCCCTTTGTCGCCATATTGTAACTGGGCAATAACTTAATCATTAAAAGAATAAGCATATCATCACGCCCGGTTTCCTCCAAGGGCTAGGCAGAAGAGACTTATAAACGTACTGGGTGTACGTTTCTCCAATTATTCTTAAGTCCAATGAGATGGAGAAACCTAAATGATTTTGGTACATGACATAAATCTTCTAGGTTGTTTTACGTCGACATAGCGAAATTTGCGAACATAAAAACGAATAGGAGTAAGGTCGTAACTCGGAAGGAATATGTAAATTGTATAAAACTTTTAGGGTTGTCAATAAAACAAGAACGCGTATAGTACAGAATTTATTTCCATATTATATACTCAGATATAACAGCAATTGTCTCGGTTCCACTCTATATACTCTCCAACAATATTTACATTGAGTTTTGGGTTTCATGTCGCTACGGTTTGTGTCGCCTTTATAAAAGCGATACGTTTGTGTTATTTGAGGGTATACACACATGCGACTTTTATCCTTTTCATTACTCGCAATTCCTTGTATTATATGTACTTACTTTTCATACAGAGATCACCATAATATCACAACGTAAATTACTGTTTAATTAACCATAGCTATTAACGGCAGAAATGTCGGCGCTAGATCCTTTTAACTAAAATGATCTCAGTAAATACGAGTGTGGATATTGCATCCTGCACTAAAATAAGACATGGTCTATGATTAAAAGACCAAATCTTATTTGTACAATCAAATAATACAAAACCAGTTTACGCGAATCTCTCATTGTACGGGAAACCTGCACAAACCGAGGCCATGTTATACTGGAAATGTATAGATTGATGTATCGCCACGTGTACCAGTTTGTTCATAGACTAGTAATAAACTGGCTTTTAAATATGGTGTGTTTGCAAACTTCCTTACACAGAATTAATTGGTGACCTCGATATACGAATCAAGAATACGTATGTACCATCTCAAGGCAGGAGCTGTCGTAAAACAAAATCCTTTGTTATAATCATAAAATATCCGAACGTAGATGATAAAATATACCGTAACAAAAGTCGCATGTGTGCTCCAAACTTTATTCGAACGATATTTTATGGTGAGCTCTTTGACATTTTTTTTTAAACAACGAATATTAGTACATCTACAGGGTGTACAGTCACAAGCACTAATATGTATCTACTGAGTCAAATTCAAAAGACCTATTTCATAATATGGCTTACAATTTAAAAAAAAGATATATCGAGAAAACGTTAAACAATAAAGTAGGAAAAATACTTTTAAAAGTTGTTTCGTGTATTATATTAGTGTTCGTGACTGTACCTCACATATAGGATAGTATTCGAGTAAAAAAAAAACATTAAAAAATAATTAAATGTGAATTTACTATATTCTCTATTATATAGATACATTTTAATAAAGTGGCCTACTGCTACTTGACCGCAGCTTATTCAATTTTCGTCGAGTACTTAATGTCGGTCAAGGTTAGAAGTTCTTTCCTTGTTCCAAAGATAAGCTTCCTAAACCGGCACTTGAAACTGATCAACATACTCGAGTTCCTCGGACAAAGCTAAGAGGCTGCGATCAAACGTGAAAAGATCGAGGTAATGAAAATTTTTAATATACAAGATTATTTTTTAAATGACTATAAAAATTTTGAGATTGAAAGTTCAATTTTTTTCAGGATTAGTTTTCCTGGTTTATTATTTCTTGTATTGTTCTAAAACTAATATGTCGTTGCATTGGAGTTCCAGAACAATAATTTATTATTAAACTAGCATCTTGACCGTGACTTCGTGCGCGAAAATTGTGAGATAATATAGCTTATGTTACTCGGTAAAGATGTAGCTTTCTAATGGTGAAAAAATTTTTGAAATCGGTCGATTGGTTTTTGGATTAAATCGTAACAAACAAACAAACTAATCTCTGATTGATGTTGTTCCTTTTGTTTGGTATTGTTGTAGTTTTTTTTTAATACTTTCGCCAAACAAGGATAACACATTTTTGGATAGTCTTTAAAAATTACCCCTGTATATGTTTCATCTGTAGTAGCGACATGTCCCAACATTCCATCCTGGTCCTCACTTTAACAACCCATATCTACGATACATACAAAACGCAGCCATTACATGACCGCAACACTTTTATATAGATATATTCACTAATCTTTAAAGCAATTTACAAACATACTTTATTGCTACATATAATTTTTATTATTATTTAAAAAAAATCGTGTCATTTTGTTTCTTTCTACATTACTGATTTATTGATATTGAAAGTAAATATTTTTATATATCAGAATAAACATGGGTATTTAGGCCTGCAGTAAATAAATTATACACAACAAACATACAGCTATTTCTTATAATAATATCTTTTATATTTTTTGTTATAGATGGAACTTTGTTTTGCATTTAGATGATCGATTTTAAATTCATGTTATGCAATGAGAATTAATAAATCAATTCTATTAAAAACACAATACAATGCAACGAGTGCTTCAACTTATATCTAATCAGTATCACATAACATAATATTAGTTTAAATTATGACTTAATTAATATTATAAATAATAATATCCGTAATATTAATATGGCAACGAAATATATTTACTAGCTAAGCACCTAGACCAGTAGGATTTCAGGTATTTACACAATCTGTACACAGAATCCTTATTTAAGAGTTATCACTCGCTTCTAATCGTTATACATTTTTCTTAATAAAATTATTGCCAATCAGCTAGTGTTCAACAATGATTAAAGATTTCTCAAATAATTTATTATTATTATGCCAGTAAATTTCACAATCACCTCGAAGTTTTTAAATGCAGAAGTATAGTAAAGCTTCCATTACAATGTATATTTCCACCTAATCTAAGAAGAATCTTCAAAAACAAATATTTACAAAATGAAGACATCATCGATATGCACTGTACATTAACTGGGATATGCACTGTACATTTACAAACGTTAAAATATCTTAAATGCATCGGATTGTCGCGTGCATCGTTATGAGATTTCATTATAAAATCTTATTTATCTTTGTAAATACGCGGGAATCTGGCATCGGATACTACCGTAGTTCAGGACTAGCTACAACGAACGGTCGCACTACGAATCACTCACGTGTCTTTTATTACGTCACTCTACACTATGTTCGTCGCGCACCCGTCTCCCTCGCACACCCGGCCACTCGTGCGTGAGAGCGGGACGGCACGAGAGAGTCGCAGTCGTTCACACGATCACTCATGACGTCATACAAATGATATGGTTATTCTTACGTGTGTGCGCGCGGCTTAGATGAGGCGAGCGAGGAATGCGGCCATCAGTAGCGCTAGCACTGATGTGGTGGAGCGTGGTGTCGCGCTGTTCATCACCTTCGGCGTCGAGGAGTCGGGTGGTGTCTCGTCGGGATATGTTCTGCTTTCTGTTGTGACAATAAGATGGATTTCAGATATAACTCATTTAAATAACAGGCATTGTGTAGGCAGTTCTGGCCTACTGGAGAAGTCCAGGTTATCAATGCAGCAATGTTACCACTGATGTCAAGAACGCCATATTTGCGTCACGTCATCATTCGTTAACACATGTTTTAATCTCAATTTTTTTAAAGGCGAAGATTATCTGGAACTGCTACTTGATTTTTTGGAGCTTTCAGAACTCATATGATTTCATAAGATCTGGTAGTCTGAATGATACCAGAATATTTCAAAAAGACAAAAAAAAATCTCGCTTGAACTGTTTTACAGAATAGCATGTCAGGTTACAACGTACCCGCTGCTGGGATATTGGGCCGTTATCGTCCACAACCTGCATCATCTTCCTGCCCTTGTCAGATGTCACTTGGGGACATGGTAGCGTGAAGGTTGACAGAGGAGAGTGTAACACTCTCCTTCCTTTTTTTATTCACGCTACCATATTATCCTTCACAATCTAATAACCATCATATACTCACGTCCATCATGATCCCCGGAGCCGTCGTCTCCCGAACCCTCGCTGTCATAGTCGTCAGGGTAGCTGCGACCAGATCCTGAGCCTTCCTCGCCGGCCTCGTCGCCTTGCATGAAGGCTTCCGCTGAGAGTTCCTTGCTGCGAGAGTATGACACGAGCAACTGTGGAGGGAAAGCGAAGATATGATGAGATTGGAGTTTATCAAAATTAAGTAGTGAAATGTATGAAAAAGTGTAGAAAATCGACGTGGCGGAATCACTGTGTTATAAAAAAAATATTTCAAAAAAGAAATGCAAAAGGGAAATAGCAACACGTTATTAAAGAATTGGTCTCTACTGATCAAACCATGACCCGGTGTTGCTTAGGAGAAATCTGGTTATTTGGAAAATTTAACGAAAGAGAGAAAAATGAATTTTAATGAAAAATTTTCAAGCAGCTTGATTCTATTGATAGAGCCAGTTAACATATTGATAGATTGTCCGAACTTAAGCCAGTTGCAAGTATGCAACGGGATCATTGTATCAGATTTTAAAGCTAAATTCTCACCAGTTACAATAAGTTCCTCGTTTTCTTAATAACAAAACATAAATTCTTGGTTATAGCCCATAACTGAGGATTTATGTTGTAGAAAATTTTCAATTATGCTTTTTGCTTGAACTTCGCAATCAAAGTACGGAGAAGCGATACTCGAGTTTTATATCTGGAGTTGAATAAAGCCCTTCTATAAACAGGCGTAAGTAATTAATTAAAAAAAAGGGATTGATGTCAATTCGCCACAAACACTTATCCCCGAGTATTTCCCTTCTTCCATTACACAAGTTAACGCTTTTAACGACAACTTTAACTGTGCATTTCCTTCTTGTTGAGCTGGAACCTGTTTCTTATCTACAAAGCTTGGCGTTACATTAGTAGTTTGGGACCACTTTGAGCATTATACAACGTTGATACGTTGACTTATTTCTCGTCGTTTTTTTTTTCAGAGGAAGAACATGATGATTTACTGATATCTTGGATCTGGTACAACTGAGCGGTTTGTTTTGGCCAAGTGTCTTTCACGTAAGTGTATTCGCGTGAGTGCCTTTCGCGAAAATTTCTTTTCCGTTCTTGGTGTCTAACGGAGTATTTTACAGCAGCTTGGCGTAGCGGAGAATTTCTCTTATAAACAAGAGAGAGAAAAGAGAGATCAAAGGAGAAAAAAAGAGAGACAAAAAGCGAGTTTAATGTAGAGTTTATTACAGCCCTGATGATTACTACAATAGATCGCACAGTATATATTTTTATTATTTCTAGGAAGCTAGCACATACATATAAGTTTTGTGTCGACATTTTGTCATCCGGCGTTGTATTCCTCATTGCTGAGGATCGTGACCCCATTCACAGCTGTCTTGGCATGCACTCTTAAGCGCCGCGTTGTTATAAATATGACGGCGCGCTGATTATGGATTTATTTTAATGACGACGAAATTATTACATTACGTTTTACAGTTTCGAAATCTTTCGTAGCTATTTATCGGGGCGTAAACAGGTTGTGAAAGTTGGACCATTTATGAGTGATGAAGAAAATTTGTTTTACGGGGTCCCTCAGGGCAGTGTCCTAGGACCAACCCTCTTCCTCATATATGTCAATGAGCTGTGTCAGTTGTCTCTTCCAAACACAAAAATTATTACGTATGCGGATGACACAGCACTTATAACCCATGGCAAGGACTGGTCTGAGGCTCGTGAAAAGGCAGAATTGGCAATGAGTACGGTTATGAGGTGGTTAACCTCGAACTTGCTCACACTCAACATCTCCAAGACTAAGTTTATCCCCTTCACCCCGAGTATTCTTAGCCAACCGCCTTTGTCGTTTGAGATAAGGACCCATATGTGTACTAACCCAGTCGCCAATACCTGTAACTGTGCCCAAATAGAACGGTCTGATAGCATAAAATACCTCGGAGTAATATTGGACAATCTATTGACATGGAAGAAGCAGATTAACTCAGTTGTGATTCGAGTCAGAAGATTGATTTACATATTTAAAAAACTTCGAGCGGCTGCCGATTTCCAATGCCTTAGAATGGTCTACTTTGCCCTCGCTCAATCAATTCTCGGTTACTGCATAACCACGTGGGGGGGAGCGCACAAGACAACCATGCTGCGGCTAGAGAGGGCTCAGAGAGCAGTGTTAAAAGTACTCGCTAAGAAACCGATTAGATTTCCCACTTGTGAGCTTTACTCACTTTGCGAGGTCCTCTCAGTGAGACAGTTGTTCGTGCTGCAAACACTTATTAGGAAGCACCTACTTCTCCCATACGAACCTCAGTCCCTTCCAAAGAAGCGTCGTGCCGACAGAGTCTGTAAGACTGAACACTGCAGGTTAGCCATGGTCAGTCGCCACTTTACACACACCAGCTCTAAACTTTATAATGCCATAAATATAAGAATTAAACTATACCCTATGACTAGGTTTGTACTGAAGAAAAAGGTGACCAACTGGCTTAAGAGCTTGTCCTACGATGAGACTGAGCAACTTATGGTGTCATAAACGCGGTAGACACACACATACACACACACACACACACGCAAATACACACCTCATCCCCACCTCCACACTACATAAATACGACATAGTAACCACATAATGCACTTTATAATTATTATTTTTTTTTTTTTTTTACTTTTTTCATCTCGTTTTATTATTTCTAATTTATAATTTAACTTCTTTTAGGTTAATCCTGAAACAATATATAAGATTGTATTTATTTTGAATTGGGCGTTGATAGCTGCGCCACAGTACTTTACTTTTGTAGCTATCTTCGTTTTTTCTGTGTAATCTGTAAACTTAAGTTGTTTCAAATAAACTTTATTATTATTATTAAAAAAAAAAAAAAAAAAAAAAAAAGTTTATCATAATTTGATTTTTTTCAATATTGTTTTAGTTTTAATCTGTGAAATATGAGCGGGTAACCCCGAATAGAGTAGTGGGTGTCGTCTCGAGGAATTGCGGCCGTCATGCGGATGACAGCTGCTGACGAGGTGCACACGTACTAACCTATTGGCTCATTATCCAGTTTTATCTTAGTACTTGTGTGATTTTCTGTAAAATTGTGGAACAATTTAGTAACAAGTCTTTGTACAATACACGTGTGCCTTTTTATTTTGAAATTCCTGTCGTTACAACGCCCACGATGAATAGCGACAGCCAGGACCGCTATGAGGCTCCTTCTGACGCTTCTACATCAGAAGTGAGATTACCTGTGACGAATCAGGAACAGAATACAGGTCGGTCCGTTAATACTTCACAAGATAAAGAGTGTGAACGTTGGAAATGTCTTTTTGAAATGCAGCAACAAAATATGATGGAGTTAATTCGTGCCATACGAGAACCACGTGCATCCAGCGTGATAGTTACGATACCTGAATTTAATTCTGATACTCCAGAACACGACGCTCGCGCTTGGTGTGAGACGGTGGACATATGTTTAGAAGAAAAACCAATTTCCGGCAGTGATTTGATAATCACAATGAGCAAGGCACTAAAGGGATCGGCGTCATCATGGCTTGCCCAATCTAGTTTTTCGGGAGTTACGTGGCCGCAATTAAAAGACCTGTTCTTGGCTAGATATGACACTGTTGAGACTCTACCTGCGAGTTTATGGCGATTACTCAATAGTAATCCAAAGGAAGGCGAGTGTTTGTCTGCGTATGCCGGGCGATTTATGAGCACTTTAATAGCGCAGTGGAAGTCTTTGTCGAAAGAACAGATTGCGATCGCGCTTACTCTAGCACATACTTCAAAAGTTGAGCCGCGATTGCGAAGAATAACATTTACTACTGAGATTGACACTCGTAATAAATTACAACAAGAGCTCATGGCTTTTAGCTTTAGAAAAAGATGGCCTCCGCCTAGTGAGAAGTCTACTACGCCTGTGGAAGCGAGGAAGCCACGTATGGAGAATACGTGGCGATGCTATAATTTTGGCAAGATGGGTCACGTATCTAGTGATTGTAGCGGCAATCGTAGTCGTGACAGCAATACACGTCTTGGGATATCAGATACTACCTCCTCGCAACAGTCGAAGGAAGCTGGCGCGCAGAAGAAGACGATCACTCCGACCTGCTTCAAGTGTGGCGAACGAGGCCACATCGCGCCGCACTGTCCCAGTGTGGACGTTAAGGCCAGCGATGCACGAACCGAACGACGAGTGGATATCTGTTCCATCCAACCAGCTATGGGTGAGCTCATAGATGAAACCGGTGAGAAGTTTTCATTTTGTTTTGACTCGGGTGCCGAATGCTCTTTAATAAAACAAGTTCTGTCAGATACATTTTAAGGTAAACGACAATATAATGCAGTAACATTATTGGGTATAGTAACGCGCGCCTTAATTGCAATATCCAAATTATTGCTACAGTTTCAATTCTTTCAGTTTCGAGAATACAGAGTGCGACGTATCTGATCGTGAGAAAGAGCAATTAATAACCTTACTGAAAAATCATTCTAATTATTTTGTTGAGGGTACAACCACTGGTAGGGTTAGCACGGGTCAGCTGGTCATTAAACTTATTGACCCTAATCTCACGGTTCAACGTAGACCCTATAGGTTAAGTCCAGACGAGAGACAGGAAGTACGCCGTCAAGTCAAAGAACTCTTGTCCGCTGCCATCATACGTGAAAGTTCTTTCCCCTTCGCGAGTCCAATTATCCTAGTTAAGAAGAAGGACGGGAGCGATAGGCTCTGCGTAGATTATAGGGAACTGAACAGCAATACGGTACCTGATAGATATCCTCTGCCACTTATTTTGGATCAAATACAGCGTTTAGTGGGTGCAAACTATTTTACTTCTTTAGATATGGCTAGCGGCTACCATCAGATCCCCGTCGAAGAAAATTCCATACAACGTACCGCGTTTGTTACACCGGATGGCCAGTTTGAGTATTTGTCAATGCCTTCTGGTCTACGCAATGCACCTTCAGTGTATCAACGTGCCATTAATAAAGACCTTGGGGCATTAACTGAGTCATTTGCTATAGTTAACATTGATGACGTCATCATTCCATCACAAACAGTAGGCGAGGGTATTGAACGATTACAGCTAGTTCTTAAAGCGTTAACTGATTCAGGATTTTCGTTAAATATAAAGAAATGTTGTTTTCTTAAAACCAAGGTAGAATTTTTGGGTTATGAGGTGTCGGCCGGTGAAATAAGACCAAATCCTCGCAAAATTCGAGCCCTTACTGAACTCCCACCACCTCAAAACGTCACCCAACTTCGCCAATTCATTGGTTTAGCATCCTATTTTAGGCAATTCGTACCTGGGTTTTCTCAAAAGGCAGCTCCTCTTTATGGGCTTACGTCCGGTAAAGGTAAAATCAATTGGACTCCCCAACTCGAGAAGGTTCGTAAGGATATAATAGACATTTTGACTAATAAACCTGTATTAATGATCTTTGATCCTAAACTCCTAACGGAACTACATACAGATGCCAGCACTGAAGGCTATGGTGCAATACTTATGCAGCGAGTTGATGGCAAGCTGTATGTAGTTGAATATTACAGTCGCCGAACCTCCAGCGCTGAATCAAAATACCACTCATATGAGCTGGAAACGCTTGCAATGGTGAACGCTGTCAAGCATTTTCGACACTATTTGCAAGGTAGAAGGTTTACTGTCGTGACTGATTGCAATGCTGTCAAGGCTTCTAAGTCGAAGGTTGACCTTACACCTCGTGTTCATAGGTGGTGGTGTTTTCCGCAAGCGTTTGACTTTGATGTCGAATATAGACTGGGGAAACAAATGAGCCACGTAGATTTCTTTTCCCGTAACCCGTTGCCAACTACAGTGCGTTCAGCCATTAAAACTGAAAAAAAACGTATCCATTTGACCGCGATTTCAGACCATTGGTTACAGGCTGAACAACAAAAAGATAAGGAAATTAATTCTATAGTGACAAAACTTCAGGCAAATGAGCTTAGTAGTGATATCGCTAAAACGTACGAAATTAGGCGCGGTCTTCTTTATAGGAAAATTGACAGGTATTTACTGCGGGCCTTTAACTCTAATAGGACGTATAAGTACGCGCACGATCGGGTGCGTGCTATGCCCGAATGTTATGTTCCATTAGAGTTAAGTGGCGGACTAGAAATCCTAACCAACCAAATTGAGACAGAATGTGCCGATGACGGCCATAGTAAGTAATTAATTTCTTTTCAATTGATCTATGTGACATTGACTAGTATAAATCGTTGATAGCCTGTGTGGCATCGACTGGCCTGTGTGGCATCGACTGACCTGTGTGGCAACAACTAGCCTGTGTGGCAACGACTGGCCTGTGTGGCAACAACTAGCCTGTGTGGCAACGACTGGCCTGTGTGGCAACAACTAGCCTGTGTGGCAACGACTGGCCTGTGTGGCAACAACTAGCCTGTGTGGCAACGACTGGCCTGTGTGGCAACAACTAGCCTGTGTGGCAACGACTGGCCTGTGTGGCAACGACTAGCCTGTGTGGCATCGACTGGCCTGTGTGGCAACAACTAGCCTGTGTGGCAACGACTGGCCTGTGTGGCAACGAGTAGCCTGTGTGGCAACCACTGGCCTGTGTGGCAACGACTAGCCTGTGTGGCAGCAAATGGCCTGTGTGGCAGCAAATGGCCTGTGTGGTATTGAATGACATTTGTAGGACCCTATGCTATGTGTATCTTTTATTAAATTTAATCACTGTGAGTTGTTGTATAACATGAACAAAGAAAGTTACTTGAAGAGTCAGGGAGACCGAACGGAGTATGCTATAAAAAAAACTATGTCCTTGGCTTACAGATGAGACCCAGACACACGAGGACGTGTGATAATGCAGGACGGCCGTGACGGCGCGCTGATTATGGATTTATTTTAATGACGACGAAATTATTACATTACGTTTTACAGTTTATCATAATTTGATTTTTTCAATATTGTTTTAGTTTTAATCTGTGAAATATGAGCGGGTAACCCCGAATAGAGTAGTGGGTGTCGTCTCGAGGAATTGCGGCCGTCATGCGGATGACAGCTGCTGACGAGGTGCACACGTACTAACCTATTGGCTCATTATCCAGTTTTATCTTAGTACTTGTGTGATTTTCTGTAAAATTGTGGAACAATTTAGTAACAAGTCTTTGTACAATACACGTGTGCCTTTTTATTTTGAAATTCCTGTCGTTACAACGCCCACGATGAATAGCGACAGCCAGGACCGCTATGAGGCTCCTTCTGACGCTTCTACAAATATATATTGTAAACTGTTGTTCTAAACCAAACCAACTAAGTGGCGTATTGTGTAAAAAAGACGTTGACGTCTGTGAACCCTCTGGTTGCAGAGACGTTGAAAGTTTGATACTTTTATTGTTTTTCTTACAATAATCAGTTTTAAATCGCTTATCTTTAAATAGCCCTAAGACCCCTACAGATTTGCATACTACAAACACAATATTTACATGGTACACTGTGCGTTTCCGTTATGGCTATCGTAAACAAAGATATTTTAGACGCCAAGGTGTTATGTTAGCACTTAATTAATTTAAATTGTTATTTGATTGAAGCACTTGACTTTTAGCTGGCTTGTTATACTAATGGTTTTTGTATTCAATTACGCGCTAGACACCATCATACAAGATAATCTGAACGCCGCTAATGTATTTTTCCTTCGTGAGTTTGCCGCATCCAATATCCCTCGTATAAAACTCATCATCAACATCTTTTTGCCCTTGTTACTTGTAACTTAGGGTAAGGGCAACACAATTCTACTTCCATTCTATACTGCTAACAGTCACGCTATCAAGCATGCAGAACTTAAGGGCGCACCGTGTAGGTATCTATGCGCTCCGTGTATGTGTGCGTAAGCCAGGGGCGCGCGACGCACCGGGAAGAGTGGCGGCTCTAGTTATAATGGGTGGCACGCGCGCTAATTTAGGTATTTCCTTCATATTATTAAAACCAATACACATTTTGAAAATCTAAAATGTATACGTTATAGACGACATGTAGTTTTGTTATTATTTAAAAGCTGATGACCTTCCGTGAAGGTTTTACGCCGTACTGAGGGTTTATTTTCTTTTTTAGAGATTACTTTGGCATTATTTTCTATCGAGAAAACTACAAGTAATCGTGTTTCTAAATTGTATGATTTAAAGAGTGAGTCCTTGAATTTCTTACAAATTAACTTCATAACTAAAGGTTTAGTAGTAACGATGCAGCAAGGGATCAAACGAACGGAGTTATTTCGAAATTTCCTCGGTGTGACCTTAAGTCAGCGAAATATGTGAAACCTTTTTTTTAAGACCATAATGTACCATATTTCATGCAAATAAAGAATCTTATCTTATAATCACAATACACGTTTAAAAAAGCTCCCTCAAACAAAAGTACCTTTTCTTAAAACTTCTAATAACATGTTATTTACCTGTCTGGCTTGCTGCAGTCTGTCTGCTAAGGTTGCTACTCTTGAATCCTGTGGGGCGCTGCCGGTGATCTCGGGATTATACTTCTGATCGCTCAGCGAGGCCGACGACACCAGGGGTTTCGTATAGCTAGACAATAAAATAAAATAACATTAGTTATGGAAGCGCATACGTACATAGGTACTTATTATAACGCCTGTTATACCCGTTGGGTTAAGCATAGGTGTACCATGTGTTCTGTATGGTGTCGGACGTAAAGAATAGCACCGTCCCATATCTTCCCGTGGGTGTCGTAAGAGGCGACTAAAGGACTTTCCGGAGAATGGGCAGCAGCGTTCTCTGTGCTTTTGTAACAACTGTACTGCGATCGCCAAACCGCCTGCCAAGCGTGGCGATTATGGCAAAACCCCCCTTATGTCAGTGTGGCGTTGGGGGAGGCCTATGTTCAGCAGTGGACGTCTTTCGGCTATAATGATGATGATGATGATGTACCATATAGTGCACTATCATTTTGCCAGTTATGTTTATGTCTCATATATGTTATAGGGGGCAGCCATCAACCGGGTACAAAACCTGACTACTACTGAGAAATTACTGGTACAAAACCCCAATAACAATTTTGCCGACTCGGGAATTAAACCCAGGACCTCAAGATCGGAAGTAGCATTTGTGATTACTATTGACCAACGAGGCATCATTTAAATAGAACGTTTATAATTAGATCTGTATGTGACAACTGTCCGCTTTGAACTTTGGGTGCAATTTGTCAGTCAAATTGAAATGAGATTAGCATAACATAAATGTCGCGTTGCACGTTATTCAATATGAATATAATTTTACTGGGCCATTCAATCACTAAAGTTTAATTATGTTGACAAATTATAATATTTGTTAAACTATATTTCAAAGTAGATTCTTCCCATTTGAATTGAGCCTTTACCATCAACGACGATATTATACTCGTAACAACGTGTGCTCCAGTCGAAGGTCTGAGGGTCTAGACAAAGTGGCATGCAATCTGCGATTACGATTCAAATCGATAAGTCAAAAATATATCATTTTAATCTACAAAAAAACTCATATATGTCAATTCCGTTGAAAATTTTAGACGAAATAATAAATTGACTTGCCCTCTAGTCTTTCAACTTCGCTACCATACTACAAGAGGTTACTATAATTAACAAAAGAAGGTAGCTACTCACTCTGCAACAGCGTTCCCATTCCAACAGCGCTCATTCTCATCAGCAGCGAAGTCCGGTTCATCACACAACCGATCAGCCAGGCCAGCGAACAGCTTCTTCGTCGAGGCGAGGGTAGCAGCAAACTGCAGGAGTTCTGTGTCTGGTGGTGGTGCCCGGAGGTTTTCCCGACGAATAGAACCTGGTGTAGGTTGTGATGCTGAAGAAGCTGGACTGTCCATTGTGGCTGGGGGTCCGCATTCTTGACGTACCTAGGAATAAGAAGGTTTTGGTTAGTTAAATCATTCATCATCATTTCAGCCCAAAAGGCGTCCACTGCTGGGCATAGGCCTCCCCCAAGTTTTGCCATAATCGCCACGCTTGGCAGGCGGGTTGGCGATCGCAGTACAGTTGTTATAAAAGCACAAAGAACGCTGCTGCTCATTCTCTGGCAAGTCCCTTAGTCGCCTCTTACGACACCCAAGGGAAGATACGGGATGGTGCTACTCTTTACGTCCGACACCATATAGAGCCGAGCAGAGAGTTACTTAAATGTGTGACGATAATGTTACTACAGCATTTTTGAGATAAAGAAAGATCATTGTAGTTGATTGCATAATTCAGCATATATTGTTTCTACTGCTGGGATACAAGCATGGTCTCCGCGAGCGGGCCATGATGATTGGCTGCCAAGCAAATTGATTGGTTTTGAAGGTAACTGATTTTTATGCATGGAAGTCTGATACTGAGGGCACGTAAAGCTTTCGTCTCGGTAAGTCTGATACTGAGGGCACGTAAAGCTTTCGTCTCGGTTACAGTAAGAGTTAACAATTGTAACAACTAAATGACAAGCCAACGTTCTAAAACATTTCATACCTTAACTGGAAACAGCGAGAATAATAGCAATAAGGTCGAAGTTAGAACGACCTTTAGAACAGGAATAATCATAACTTCGCACTCAAATCCAAGTATAATTTTCTCAACAACATTAGGACCTGTAACATTATGTGTACGTGATCGTAAACGCAAACAAGGAATGTTGTACCGCTATCCCTATAACTAGCAAAAAGTGAGATGTAGTCAGCGCGCGTTCCAGCGTGTTCCAGCTGAGATGAAGACAAACGACGGCGCAGCTTCGATACAGTCATGTCATTTGTCAGCGGATAGACACCGCTGCAGAGTGCTGCAGACGCTGGATTATCAGTGGATCAGGGATAGAGGTGTGAATAACTGGTGAACGAGTAACTATACGTTATAGAGTTACCTGTATTGATCGGTTTAAAATATAGCACCTATGTCGATCTGAATCTGATAATTAATAGGACTGCGGTTACGACATCGTTAGTGGTGGAAGCTACTTGCCTGGCTTCTTCCGATCCCAAGACATTGTCACAGGGCTAACCTAAACCTAAACTGAAACCTAAATACTATGCACAATGCACAAACAAACACACACACGCACTCACAAAGACACACAGACTCGAAAACCCACTCATATACACCATACTTACATGTGCGCTCCTTTATACCTTTATGTTTTTTTTTTAAATTGTTTTTCTATTGCATACACTGTTTGAAGAGCGGAGTCACCTAACACAAGCATCTCCTTGCTTAAAAGTTGATCTCCAAATATTGTATGTTAAAGAATCATGTAATTGAAATAAAGATATTTTTTTGTCGATATATCTGGCTATAAGATGTTTTTATTAAAAATATGTATAACGGCTGTATATTGTGTTATTTTTTCAGTGACAGCAGCTAAAATTTGTCGTTACTAATTTGTTCATCATTTCCAGCTTCTAATACTAGTAGGTAGGAGTACGAGTAGGTAGGAGTCGGATAGGTTAGCTTTTGCTTGTCACCTATCATATCACCCGACTACCCGTCAGCAACGTCTGGGTTCTGTACCGCGCTATCGTTCTATCCTTTTCTCATTCCATATCATTTAGCTACACGTATCGATACAATCGTCATGGTAACATTCCAGTCCTCACTCACATCTCTAGTCTAGATATATTGGAGTGCTACATTACCCGGCGCGTGCGCCGACCGCCGAGTGAACGGCCTCAACGACTCGCGACACGCAAATAAACCACAACAACTCAGACGCAAATAGGCGCATAGTTCCGACGCAATTATTGCAAAAAGTACTATAATACCACCAAGCGACGCCACCATGAATACGTTTAACATTTTTCTGCTATTTATAACATGTGGCATGTTTGGACTCTTTCGAAATGCAGTTTAAATGTGATTTAAATTGTAATTGTTAACGCTTTTTGCTAGGAGACATTCATGATCTTTATAGGAGAGGTAAAAAGCTACATACTTCTTTTTTCGTGATTGAATGACGTTGACAAAAGACAAGAGACAAAGGCAGCACTGTACCTATGAACTGGACTGTGAAACTCGGAATCTAAAATAGGCTAACTTTATATTATTACGTTTCCATGAATTCTTTATCATAAAGTTTTCCATGAACTTTCCATTAAAACCTTTTACAAATATAGATTTCCATCTTGCAGCTACAGATGAAAATCAGTATTTCCCATGTGATATCTCTCCCTTTCCCTTATGTGTTCCAAGTAAAGTTAGCTACGCAAAGATTCCGCAACTTAGGAGTAATATCATGAATCCCGCAGGATTCAGGACAAAGTTTTATTACGACTGTGACATCTGTCGCGAAAACATACATAGAACGGATAGCTATATACATAACTGCTTTTATTAATATTGGGATATATTCGTGTCAAGCTCTACATACAGCTTTACTCGATAGTCCACGAAGTGAAGCAAGAAATGTTCAACTACAATAAATGTATAAACTGCAAGACTACTTTATCAATTGAAAATAAAGTGAATTGAAGTGTAGCACACACAGAAACATGAGTTACAATAACTCTTATTTTAAAAGTTAAATCATCATTCTCTTGCCCTTATCCCAATTCATTTGGGGTCGGCGCAGTACGTCTTCTTCTTCCATACCTCTCTATTACTTGTCATCTCATGAGATACCTCCTTTCTTGCCATATCATTTTTCACACAGTCCATCCATCGTTCCTTTGGTGTTCCTCTACCCTTATACCCATCCACATTCATACTCAAAACTTTCCTCACGACATTTTCCTCATTTATTTTACAAGTTAAAGGAACTCATTTTTTCTTTCCGGTACTGTTTTTTACACAGATAAAGCTAAACAAAGCGAAACATACTGACGTAAAACACCACAAGAAAATAAAACCTTTAATTAAATAATAAACAGTGATAGTGCAAGTAATATAGCTGCTACAATAAAAAGCAGACATCAATTAAAACTTAACAATCCAAAACTGAGATAGTCGGCACAAACTCTTTACATTATGTGCTAATTACTGAATCTTTTTGCCAACAGCTCTCAAGACAGGCATAAAAAGACACCGACAACTAAATATAGTAAATATTCATTAACGCATTCAGTTTGCACGACCGCAACCGGATCGTATCGCCTTAGTTACGAAAATAATTTAAAAAAACTATCTGCTGGCATGTACAGTCGAATAAGCATTTTGATATCCAGGCAGCTAAATTGCAACTACTTTTATACTCAAAACTCAAAGCATTAATTTCCATAAGAACAATTACAGGCACTTTTGAAAACAAAGAGATGAAGTCTACAGTCCCACTCACAAGTCATAATATCTGTTAAACGACTGAAGTTTAAATTTAAATAATGTTTTGAGTGCTCTAAGTAGTCAATACTTTTATATAGCTTTCTTAAATATGCCATAAGTTTAAAAACTTACACCGACGCTATAAAAAGAACATTGGCAGTGTAGTATTTTTGTGTTTATTAAATAATTTGTTCAACAGTACATAGACTCGCGAGAATTTGCTTGCCGCGGGTGGGCTGTGGGCATGCAAGTAATTACAGTACTAAAGAAACTAGATAATTCAAACCGATATAAAGCACCGCTTGGGATCGCGATTAACGGATAGACAGAAGTTATTATGATTGCGAATTGAAACAGCTGTAGGATAACTGTAGTTTCGCTTTGATAGTTACTGCCTTTTTTTAGCGATTAAGTCAAGTTTTTTTAGAAAAAGATTTAAGGATTGATAAACAAATGGTAATATTTCGTGAAGAATGTGATAAGATAATGGGTGTGAATACATAATTAATACCTAAAAAGGTGTGCCAAAAATTTTGTTATACTTATTTTTATATGATACTCGTAGCTCCATTTGACACTAAGGCCTAATTTACATTGTTTGGCTTGCTTCTTAATCTTGCGTCTGCGGAAATAGCTAACTAGTCTGTTAATGGTTTATCATCGTACTTTTTCATATGCTTTAACGCTTCGTGAATTTGAATCAGGGATTATAAAGGCATAGATCGATGGCTAAAGATTTATTTGCAACACAGTTCATGCAAGCTACTTTCTGCTATACACTTTTTTCTCAAAATTTTACGGCAATTTTTATGAACCCAATTAATTTGGAAATGTTTTGTTCAGTCTACTTGTACTAGTTTCAACTTCCAACAGTGTTTCAATTGGGCACTACATAAACGAATCCATTGTTAATTGGTTCGCTGGCCAGTTTTCAATAAAACGTTAATTATAAATTTATACCGTGTCCGTCACTGCTATTTATGGCAGGCTATTCATTGGACGTCACTCAATCTATTAGATTACCATTTATAGTCTTATCATACCTAGTTGTTTTACCTCTGCCTTGACATTACTATCAATGAAACATTGATCTTATTGTCGTGAATGTAAGGTTGGTGCTGGATTGTTTCCAATGAAAACTGTACCAAGATTACAATGATCTTTATGAACGTTGAATAAGGTTGCTGTTGGTTGGTAAAATAACTGTTAAAAGACTGTACAACGAATGACTAACGCATTGTATAATAGCCAATCGATAAATATTATACAATTACAATAATTGTAACATAAGATCGTCTTTGTTCGCCATGAGTCATACGCAATTGTGCAGTGTGTATGAAAATAATATATTTTGTAGCTCTTAGCAGTAATGATCTAAAATTACTTGAATTATGCCCTGTTTCATTGTTCATTTTAGACGTAGAGTGAGAATAGAATACAGTTGTTATAATAATTATGTACCTATTTAATTTATAACCGCTAAGGTGGGTTCCATATCTTCCCGTGGGTGTCGTAAGAGGCGACTAAGAGACTTGCCAGAGAATGGGCAGCAGCGTTCTCTGTGCTTTTGTGACAACCGTACTGCGATCGCCAACCCGCCTGCCAAGCGTGGCGATTACGGCAAAACCCCCCAAAATGTCAATTTGGCGACACGTGGGAGAGGCCTATGTCCAGCAGTGGACGTCTTTTGGGCTGAAATGATGATGATGATGATGAAGGTTGGTTTGGAACATAATTATAATAATCCTTAGGTTTTGGATGAGTGATTGTAGTATGTTTATCCTTCTTGTTGGTTAAATTAATGTTTCTAAGTTGAACAACTTAGAAACATTAATTTTGAAACCCAGTGACGGACAGAGTGGCGTTTTCGTCACTTATGACTACGACGAACCAAAATAAGCGTTAGACGTATAAGGCATAATATTGGTATAAAAAATAAGCACAGAATATCATACCGATATATTGGCAAAATATAAAACGCATTAATATATGACAGAAGTGTTAAATAATTCAGAAGGTGGTACAAAAAAACGGAAAATCCGGTGTCAAGGCAGCTCGTCATTGAATTTGAATGTCTTTTTATGAATGACATCTGTTCTTGGGACTTGGAGAATTGTGTTACTGAATGCTAATCGCGTACTCACTTAAATTACGGTTGTATTGATAATAAATATACCTATAGAATCTATTAAAGGTGGCTCTTGGCCATCCAAGAGCCACCTACATACATATTACAACAATGCATAATACATTATTACAACGTTTAAAATGAGATTACAAACATAAACTGGTCAGTTGGGTAAAAAGGGTCTTCTGCACATAGAGACAAGACCACTACACGTCATGTTACAAAGACAATCCATAATTTCATATTAATAATACAAAGTAATACCACCATGGGTCTGTTTATCCGAAAACACGATAAACAAGGCGAGCCGAGCACATAAATCATATCACATCACAAAAAGCTATCCGACCCGCAGTCTAACTCGCATTTTTTGCTGCCGTCTGTATAACTAGATTGTACGAGATAAATAATAAATGGCACATTTATAGGTGTTCCCAACATGACAATAAATATTTTAGGTTCAGACGTAAGGCCGTCATATAAATGGCCTATCATAAATCGGCTATACACCTATAGCCATATTTCGAGCAGTATAAGATTATTATACTTAACCTGTTTGCCGGCAAATCTTATAAATTGCACGTATGTTATGTTAGAGTCGTGAAACGCATCTAAGTGTGGTAAAATTTATTACTTGGGTTAGGTTAATATCGCTCGAAATTACGATCTATTTTACTTGAGGCGTGGAGCAGTCATAAATTACTGAAAGTGATTTATTCTGCTCCGTGCTATTGATTTATGAAATAAAATATGAATTTGCTGTATTGAAATCAGAACGTACTTTTATAAATGATTAAAAAGAATAGCACAAAATGGTAAACACATATTTAAAAAAATATACCGTACAGAATTCCTTTTAATATAAAAACAAAATCAGTATCTTGATGCTTAACTCTATCAATAAACGACGAGCATCTTTAACAAATTGGCAGAATAGGTGACGATCATTGCGTCAGGAACGACAATAGAAAAAAGATAGTGTGACGTCATAGTCCTTTTACGCTGAATTGTTCGGGAGAACCATTTGTGGGAAATGAGGCAATTACAGGGCGCGCCGGCCCGGAAGATTACTTAATAGAAAATAAGAAAAGTTTTCCTTGCGATTGCCTATTTGAAATTAATTAAGTAGGTTTAACAACTTCTTCGCCAGGTGGCTTAAGGTTATGTTTATTTCGTGAAGGTTTTGTGGCTTCATTTTCTCGAACGATTTGCAGAAAACCCGGCAAATATCTAGTCTGGTGGAAAAAGTTGAGTTAGACCCTCTTCACAATTCTTACACAATCGTTTTTCTAATAGAGGTGCAGGTGCCTACTGTGATCGAGCTACTGCGAGCGATTGCAGTCAGTGCAAAGTACAATATGTTTTCCATAGTACCTACTGTATTGCTGCTGATGGAAAATATGTAGTTCGCATGCAAGTTGCAATTACATTTAATTATAATTGGCCACAAGATCTACAAGCATGTACCAGTGTATGAAGGCCCATGCTAGCTACTAACCTAGTGGAAAACCATAGAGACAAAGCGTGGGACAAAGAGTTTCATTCTATGTACTTCAATGTTCATAATGTCACTGGCCTTTGTGCACAGATAAACAGACAAACGTGACATTTGCTATTCAGCGCAGTTTAGCGCTTTAAAGCGGTAAATAGTCGCTCAATAGGTAAACTCTCCATTGTTTGTGTGCCTTTGTTATAAGGTGATAATTATACTGCCTTTGATGTAGTATTTAATCAAATAATTGGTAGTTCTTTCTGTAAGAAAATCTTACTTTTGTTTGGTCGTATCGACTTTCAAAAAGTTTGTTTCCTATGCTAAATAATTGAAACTATTTAAGTAATATTATGATATCATAAACAACATTAAAACGAAACAAATAAAATGAATTCAATTAATTATTTAATAGATATTGGGTTTAAAAGTGTTTGAATATCAGCTTAATAACCATGAATGTCGATCATTAATTCTAATTCGTATTAACTTCGACTACGGATAATTTGCTTAATTAATAGTAATCATTACTGTACAGCATAGGTAACAAGTAATACTTGCTACTGAAGACAAGGTAATAAATAAGAAATACCTCGCTTAGACTTAATCGACGGAAAGGGACTCAACTCGACATTACCTGTTCATACATCAGTACAATGTTGGTACGAGTATGTATCTATGTTATTAAGTTTATTTTCGTGATTTCCTACAGTTACATTTTAATTTTATCTACGAGTATGTATTACGCATAAAAATATTCGAATAAAAGTAAGTTTCAGGGCAATTAAAAGAAATCACCCGTCTATGGATCGAAACCGAGTAACGTGCCCATTACGCGACATAAACTGCTTTAAGACCCACTTAAAAACCCGTAACCCACTAAAACTAATTACAACAATACAATTAATTATTTAACGACCCAACTCAAAGAAATGTGTTTCTATTTACGTAACTGCCCACCAATCGCATCGAAACTTTTATAACAGTACAATTCTAATTAATCATAAGTCCTAATAAAAAAAACGTCAGAACCAGAAGTCGTTTCATAAACAAGTCGGAGTATTACAATAAATAAAGTCGGTGGGACTATACATCAGTTCTGCGATTGGTCGTATCGAGGTTCTACGTTTTCGCCCACGTAAGTCATGACCCAAGACACGAGCGGTACAATCTGCCGCACGCCAAACCCACATTTCTAACTAATCAAGTATTATGTGGAAGGTTTAGAAGGCTCACTTCCTATTAGGCACGAAAACTACCAAGAACTTAACATATTAAATGAAATTCAGTACTAGTGCTACTTTTTGGAAAAGCATAATTAGGGAAACAGGACTTTCCGGGAGTATCGCACAATGTTTTGTATTCTCAAGTGGCAACGATGGTGATAACTAGTGAGGTTTATTATGGAGCAATAATATAAGTTTACGAAAACCACGGAACACGGGATAAACTTACATAGCCTGTTGGGCGAAGATAGACTTTACCGCAGTTACAGCAACTTGCACATGTCGTATTTATTGTTGCGAGAAAGTATGCTTGGGCACATATGCATTCTTCCAGAATGGCTCTTCTGAACTTTTTTTTCCAATTTTATAAGTATTTTATATAAGGTCGTGTGCCATACTGTTTAATATGCGTAGGCGCCGGGGAAATGCGTTGAGAAATTAATATTAATAGCTTTACACGTTACATGTTATCTTTAACGTTGTACATTTCGGTATACCTATCGAGTTTCGTGATATGTGGAGGCATTTAAATAGTTGTTTACACTATCAAACTTTTGGTACTTAATTTCAAACAAATTGAGTAATGTATTGGTTATTTATAGGCACAGGGGAGTCACGATCTGATATAAATAACTTCACTTTAATAGCCCTAAGACTATGGAATTTAGGTAAGTATTTTAAGTAAATGGTATGGCACAATAAGATTAAATACTATTAAATTTAATTTAGCAAAAAGACCTGAAAATTATAATCATTTTATCGTATGAGAAAAGCGACGTCCACCTGAATTGTAGATGTAATTTTCTCAATCATCCCCATAAAATCAAGCGTCTTTTCCATTGGGGGAGGCAAAAACTACACGACACCTGCTTCTATTCTTACTACGCTCCTTTTAGTATCGTCACCATCGAAACGAATGAAGTTTCATAAAACTAACATTTACACCACCATTAGTCTTAAATGCAGAGATTCGAAGGCTTTAAAAAAATTAAATAAAGCTTTGACTCCACAGGCTTTTCCCCTCGCTATCGTCTGCACATTGCGCCTGCGATTCGCGAGGTGAAAGCACGCACACGCGTGGGCGGGCGCTGGCGTCTCACTACACAAGAAGGGGCCCTCCATAGTACACGGACTGAGTTCATATGAACTACGGAACACTCAACGTGTGTCGATGACACTATTCTTTTGCCCAGAGCTTTAACCGCTTCGAGTTCGGACAAGAACCCACGAGATCGTACGACTGGGTTAAAAAGTATCCTATGACCGTACCCTACCAGATCATGGTCTATCCGTATGCCAATTTTTTATAGACCGATGGATACGGTAATATAGATAATTGGATATCACGTCTATAGCAAGTTTTCTTAGAACTCGAAAATGTTATTAAAGAAATGATGGCTGAAACTTACTGTTTCACTATAATGAACTGTTATAACGAAGAGTTTGATTTTCATATCTTAACTACACAATAACGGGAAAAGTTGGGTATCAATGATTGGATGACGCTGAATGCATAAAATATGATATTACCAAAAATATTGTGATTAAATCGAATTAAAATTGCTGTCCCGGTCCGAATACATAAGTTTCATATTATGGCAGCAACGGAATTACACAGAGTAGCATGGCAGGGAAAACTTAACGGTGTCGAGGAGTAAATATAGGTACAATTTCAAACAAAGTGAACTTTACAAAATTAAAAAAAAACCGTAAAAATACAGAAAATAGGTACAGCATAGTATTAAACATTGATATTCAGTTGTACGGTTAGACTAGAAGCGTTAGCTTCTAGTCTAACCGTACAACTCCCAATCATCCCAATCATCTGCCTAGCCTTTTCCCAAACTATCTTGGGGTCGGCTTTCAGTCTAACCGGATGCAGCTGAGTACCAGTATTTTACATGAAGCGACTGCCTATCTGACCTCCACAACCCAGTAACTAGGTAATACGATACCCCTTGGTAAAACTGGATGTCAGACTTTTAGCTTCTGACTACTCGTAACGACTGTCAAAGATCTACAACTAACAGCCAGGACCAACGGCTTAACGTGCTTTTCGAGGCACGGAGGAAACTCGATATGTAATTAAGGTCACCCATCCACAGACCAACCTCGGCAAGCACGGCTTAACCTTAAAGATCGACCTGGGCGGCTGTTATTATTTAGCCACGAGC
Organism: Cerastis rubricosa; assembly: GCA_949152445.1. Taxonomy (NCBI): domain Eukaryota; kingdom Metazoa; phylum Arthropoda; class Insecta; order Lepidoptera; family Noctuidae; genus Cerastis; species Cerastis rubricosa. Next base: position 9,313,655 of record OX424526.1, on the reverse strand, counting down.
TCCTCCAATATAAATAAGCTAGCCCCAATATAATCAGGAAATGATTCACTGCAGCATTTCTAAAATTTTACACATTTATGAATCCTATAAACATAATTACAGGTATTCTCCCGTCATTACCTCATGTCCTCAGTGGGTGGGAGATTAACCGAGGTATGATTAGCGCACAACCAGTAAATTGCTCCGTAGGAAGCGAAGAGAGGCGATGATTACCGGTGTCGAGTTCTTGACACAGATACGTGACGTCTGCGCCGTGTGGGATCCAGAGATCTACTGATATGCAAGCGTATATCTCTGTTTTACAGATTATTATTATCTTTCTATATTCTGCTGATTTTGGATATGTATAGTATATGTTTATTTATGCCTTTTGAAATACACTTTACATGACGCAATCTACTAACATTATAAATGCGAAAGTTTGTGAGGATGAGCACGCTAAAACGTGACCCGCGAAGCTGAGCCATTAGTAATAAATCAGCCCCTAAATAATGGAAATCAGATCCAGCCTGTTCCATTGCTGCCTTCCCCCAGCGACGCCCTAAGCCGAGGCTCGTACCCCACAGGGGGTGCCCATATCGTTGTCGCTTAGTTTATAAGCTTTTTGCCTGGCTGGAGGCCTTAATTTCAGGGAATCCACAGGTTTGCCCGGTTAAGCAGTAGCCAGCCTCAGAGGATGAAATGCGAGAATGCAATTATAAAAAAAAGGATGGATTATGGATGAAATTAGACAAAGGAACAGATAAAAGTCTGGCATAACACATAGGATATTTTTTATCCCGGTAGTACGATCCGGTGGGGTAAAAAAACGCTGAAGCTGTGGGCGTGCGTATGCTAGTGTTCAATATTTATCTGATATTATAATTCTAAACATTATCTTACAACTTAAAAGGTATAACACCTTCCCTAATTTAACTTTTGAACACTTTAAGCAATAGTAATATAAACTCATGAATACTCCAATTGATTAGTGTTCAAAACAGAAAACAAATTGGAAAACTAATACTAATTCATCAACATTGTCCGTACTTAAGCTTCTACATACCCCACAGCGTTAATTTTCTCTTCCATTCCACTGTTTTATTAGTCAGCAATTTGTTTCGCAAATACTAGCTCATTCTGCTTGATTAAAAGGCGAGTCGACTTAGCAGTTACTACTTTACTAGTTAGGTAGTGCAGATTGAATGTCAATGACCTCCAGTCTATGGTACAATGTCGGATTTGTCTGGTAAGTGAAAAGTTTTTATAAAGCGCCAAAGTCTGGGTAATAAAGCTAAAGTGTGTTATATTCAGCGTCGTTTATCTTTTGTTATATTGCTACGGCGATAAAACAGGATTTTAAAAACTTTATTGCGGTGCGCCTAGCTGAGTTCGCTTTAAGTCTTTGGGATGAAAAACCTGGTCTTTGCATTTTATATTTTAATAAAAATTGAATCATCCGAGTAGGTACTTAGTAATAATTTTCTTATCCACAATCATTACGTAAATTAGTATTAAAAGATCGTCGTAGTTATTTCTTCAATTAAGTTATTTTGATTTATTTAATGTGTTCCCGATAACAGACGGTTTAGCTTCCATCAGTACACTTTAATGTTTCAGTAAACACGCAATCTTTTTCTAAAAACTTTATTTGTTAATAAACTAAGCGCTCATTTGCGATTTCTCGGATATAGCATGTTTATCCATTCTTCCTTTTTTTCCAAGTTCCGTTGTTTACTCGCTAATAAATGTTTTCAATTGTTTTTCCATGACAAGCAGTACGGAACAAAGGACATTTTTATTTCATATATGCCTAACATTATAGATCAGCTGTCCCAGCAAATAAAACCCGTAGATACAAACGTATGCTGTCACAAGTTTATTGAATCAACCGTCTGTATACGAGGAAAATGATTGAAACCGAAACAAGATTACCTATATTGGCAATATTGCCACGGCTGATTACGGGAGAGGACACAAAATAAAATATTTTCTCTCACAGAAAATATTCACGAAAAAAAACAGTGCGGCATTTTTTTCTTTTTTTACTTTACGCTTAAAATAAATTGGTGTTGTGATTGAGTTAGTCAATCTCTGCGAAACGGTTTTGTATACAGATGAACCTATTAAGCCGGAAGACGGAAGTGATGTCCTTGATCCGAGGTGCGCTGTGACATAACTATATGAGATATATAGGTGTTTTGTCACTTGTGAGTCAACGGGATGTATCCTACGTGTGGTGACAATAAGACTATCCGAGGTCATTTTGCCCGAATTAGGCAGCTACACTGTCTTGCAATATAAACAGCCAATAGCTAAAGGACATTGGGTAAGTTTGTATGGACCAGTGGCATGATTTTTTTTCACAGCGGCCACAAATATAATTGTTGCTAACGTATAGTGGAATATATGATAATAATGACTCCCGAAAGAATTTTGCCGAAAATTATATCGGAGCTGAAATATCTGATGTCAAAGTTGCGTTGTTCCTATTAACAGTTTGCATACTGTTATGTATTGTATCAAAAATGAACTCTTTCCTATAGTTTGCCGTAAGGCATTACTTCCCAGAATTTGATCCTAAGCAGCGACACAATCGAATATTATAATTAATAATGGTGGGATAATACCTACAGGGTGTTTTTTTTTTAATTGACGAGTTTGATTCCTGGCAAGCAATATTGATTTTTCATAATACCTATGATTCAGTTTTAGTTTTTATCAAAATTGCGCTCGTGACTCCTTTCGAGTGTTTTTCGCTATTCCTCATAGGTTCGGATTTAGCCTTCCACTCACTTGAAAAGTTCACATAAATATTTTTCATTAAAAGGCCGCGGACTTCAACAATCATGCCACTTTTACCCAAACCCCTTTGTACATAACCTTTTACTATATTTTGAAAATCCTTTTAACCATATAGTTCGGTACGGGCCCCCAAAGGGGCTCGACGAACAAACCTCCGCTGGGTTGGTATCGGCCCCGAAAGGGGCTAGCAATTAAGTCATTCGTCATCCTCATATTTTATGCAAATATTTAATTTTCTGATTATCAAATACTATGAGTGTGCGTTAATTAAGAAAGTTGGATAAAAAATTCATATATCAACGCCATTAAAACTTCTGTAAATAGCGTGCAAGTATCTTAATTTACCCTTATAAAATTCAAGTGCATAAATACAGTTATCGCCATTTTGACGGCTGTGCTGGTCGAGGCTAAAAATCATTAAAAAATTTGGTTTTCGAACATTCGAGCTCCACCATATGGACAATAATCAACTCGTCATTTAATTATGCGGCTAATTCATCCATAGTTCAATTTAAATAAGCAGTGGTAATGATGAATTTTGAAATCTAAAGTCGAAGTTTCGCGCCAATCGTGCGTGTTTACATTTTTATTTTTCACATATCACACACACACGCGTATAGATTCGGTAACAAACATGACAAATAACATTCCAAATATTATAAACCGCATGAAAATGCCCAGATCTTAGCGTTATTTACTAATACGGGACCAATAACACATAATATTCATTACCACCGCTCAATTTGTATTTTGAAAAAGACGACCATATTTTTTTTTTAAATTATTGTGATGTGTGAAAGCGATTATTCCAATCGATTATTTTTTTTGTAATCTTCGATCAACTCGAGTAATTAAATTGAGTTTTAAGAAATCGATTGATGAAAATTAAAATAAACTTATTTTAACCGTAAAATACAGTAAATATTTATTATAATGTTTTTTAGGCTTTTATAATGGTAATCTTATTTGTTTTTCGTACATTCCGACCCAACAATAAACAGCACGGACTGATATTATAACTAAATTCGCGCCAATTTTTTTATCGATCTCAAAATTTAAATTTGGAATTCGTTCGCTGTTCCAATTTAATTGTAGACATTCAAATTTACTATTATAGATAATTTATTATGAATTTTGTTTTGAACTATCTGAAGATTGATAGAATGCACAGGATCTCGGTAGGAATAGTAAAAAAGAATTATGTAGTTTGATTATGGTTAGGAGGTTGGGTTGGTTTAATGGGTATTTACTCTTTACTTTATTTATCAGCCTGTTCTGTCCCACTGCGGGTAAAGGCCTGCCCATGTCTTTCCAATTTAGTTTATCTTTTGCCTTCACCGTCCAATACTTTTAATCGACAATATTTTTTTACACCTACTGAGATAGGCTAGGTTTAGGGATAGCTACCCCAAAAATGAAAAAGAAACCATTTAAAACAAAACTATCCAAAGTATACGGTAAGACTCTCGAGTAAGAGTCTTACTCGTATATTTTGTAGACTCTTGATGGTTCTGGTTCATATCTATTGCTGTTCATGGCTTCATTCAAGTGACTCGGGCCTCGGCCTTTGATGGATAACCTAAAAATGGCAGATTTTAAAAAAAAACGTGTGCGTCTCGGGACGCTCGACAGAAGTGATAACTTAAACTAATCTAACCAGCTGCCGTATGCGTGAGAGAAAGGGAAGCCACACAGAGTGGTGCCGTAACGCGTTACGTTACGAAGCGGTTTACCCTCCCATAAGAAGTTATCACTTCAAAAACCTTTTTAGACTGGACAGTGAACCGCTTTGAAACAATAAACTAATGTACCTTGAAACGGCTTATGAATTGCCGATTGTCAACCATCATCATCAACTGTTGGGGTCGGCTTCCAGTCTACCCAGATACAGCTGCATAACCGTATTTTAAATAGAGCGACCTGCGACTGCCTATCTGACCTCCTCAAACCAGTTAGTATCGGGTAGTACGATACCCCTTGGTAAGACTGGCTGTCATACTTTCGGGCCACTGACTAGCTGTAACATTACAATAACCCCATCATACGATATACAATCTTGGAAGAATAAATATAATTTATCTTGTTGGATCATAATAATTATTTACTATGCTTTCCAAGATCCTGGGCATTCTTTAACCAACCTTCAGATATTACACAATAAAATTCTTAAAATGTTATCTAGTAAAATTAAAATACTTATTTTAAATAATGAGAATTGCGAGCGCATTCTTTATTTAAATTTTGAAATCGAAAAAAATCGGCGGGAATTAAGCCTAATCATTAAAATGTTGACTTGTTTTTTTTTTGGATTACTGTCTCCTGTCGTTCTTATTACTTAGTAATAAATTTCCTTACCATGAAGTCAACGTTCATGAATTAATTATAAGATGCTTTTGATCTAATAATTACTTAATTAAATTATTTAAAAAGATGGGTTATTAAGACCAACTTCAAATATAAATAATTATTTAAAATTATACTTACGAGTTTTTATTCAGTCTCAACTTTTTTTTTCAAACTCGATTTAATTGCGATTATCGATTAGGCTGAATGCAACTAATTAATCGTAAATAAGAAACCCGGGTTTTCGGTCAGCACTAAGAAGTGTTATGTTACAACATAGTTTTCAGTAATATTTGTCTAGACTTTGATTGTGTTTTTATATGAAATTGTGTGTGAATAATGGCAAAAATAAGAACGCACATAGAATGTTACTGTTTTTATTTTGCCCTTCCGAATTGTTTTAGCAAACGATAAGCATTCCTATGTACATTATTTCCAGCGCATATAAGGTACCTACTTTTTGGAAGGGTGTAGTAATATGTATTTTACGCATATTTGGCAATAGACTGACTCATTTTTACCGACCTCAACACGATACTGAAGATATTAACCTCAAATGTATCGTATTGAACAGATCCCGTGACATATTTTTCACAATAATATCGAACGCTGAAAGTTGATGAAAATTTCGTGAAATTCGTGACAATTCGCATCACCCCGCCGATTCAGCTGATGTGTCATGTGTCAAAATCTTGTCGGGCATAGTGGTTAATGTGTGCTATTAAAATAGCCGTAAAGTAAATGAAAGTGCGATGTTAGAGCGTCGTCCTACAATAACCATAAGTTATATTTCTGCAGTATAAATATTCATGAAGCGAAACGCATGTTATGTGATATTTTAACGCGCTGTGGATGCATACCGCTAAATAAAGGGAAGTCTTTATGAGCCTCGTTATTTCTAATAAAACGACCATGAACCATTCTAGACTGCGCTTAAATCCACGAGCTGTGAGCGACATTAGACGAGCGACGGAAACGAAGGAAATTGGCATCTAAGTAAGGACATAATACTAAAAGACGACGCTGAGGTAAGCCACTTTTATTCGGAAATCAATCTTTGATTTAGTCGAGATAGGTCAATCGATTCAATCAAATCTTCAATCTACAGATAATACTGACAAAAAGCATTTAATTTCGAATGTAATATTTCAATGTAATCGATTATCGGTTTTGATTTAAGCTTTTGACCGCCACCCATCACTGTGGCGCTAACTCACTTTGAACGTTAGATGCGAAGATAAAAAGCTCACTTAGTGTAAAAGCAATTTCTCTTTGTTGTATGTGGTGGGTGCAGGCGGGCTGCGGGCTGGTGGGCTCGACCCGCGCCCACCGCTGACCCGAGCCAGCCTACGTCACTTGTAACTGTTTATGGTCTCGTAATGCCTTGTAAACATTTAGACAGTGAGATGCTTCACTATACGACCAGCCAATAGATATCGCCGTTCTAAGTAATTGAATTCTTGTTCGGATCGAGTTTTAGTACGTAAGTAGCTCAATGCAAATCGTCGACAGCACTTTCAGTTGGAACCAGCAGTAACTAAGGAATAATTGAAACGTCTCGTGGAGGTATTCGGGGCACGTGTGGCGAGCTGCCAAACTGTAGGGCGCGTCTAGCTACTTTATATTATTCAAGTTCTTGTGTTCAATTAGAATATATACGCTCATTTCGCTCTATGAGCGCGAAGTAGCCGTGCCACATTTCATAACTCCTAGTTGTTACAGCAATTTCACGCTAAAATAGCGAACTTCTGTTGGCTACCACTGCACCGGTAAATCAAACAAAATTATAGTCAGCCGTTGTGAATTTAGAGCCATATTTTATCGTTGAGGAAAATATCATGTTGAACCGAAGTCGAAAGTTGTCCAATTAGAAAGAGGGCGTTGATCAGATTGACCTGTTCATCGAGCTATGATTATCTTTTTAAATTGCTTCTGTATGTAAATATTATTTTAGCTTTAATGTGTTAGATTAACTTGGCTTAAATCATCAAGTTTTTAAGTAGTTATTTAAGATATCTTAATATTTTATCTTTGAGATAACAGTTGGTTTATCGTGCCAGTCATCAGCTTTTTTAGTTATTTTTGAGTAAACTTACTTTGTTTTCGGAGACAGCCCTGTTTTCAAGCGCGTACATGATGGCTTTAGACACCTTGGTCTCCAGCTCCCTGAGGGCGACATCGGCGTCCACTTTGGTGAGCCTCTCCACACCTTCCACGTAGCCTGCCCACGGACCATCCAGCTCGGACAGCAGGGAGCCTATGCACCTGTTGAAAAAATATTTATGAGAACTTTTCGTCTAACTCTTGGCTGGAAAACATAAACAGAAGATTTAGAAAAGGTTAAAAAGGAAAATCTATGTTAGCTAATGAATTTGGTAGGAAATAATAGTAGTTAGAACTACGAGTTTTTTAATTGATGTACCCTGAGGACAATGCTGTTTGTCAGTGTGTTCTGTCCACTTTCAAAGAACATCACCAGCTGTCTACATTTATCACAAAACAAGCAGACCTGAAAGAAAAATATGACCAGAATCCTAACTTTTCCTTTATAGAACAAGTCTGCAATGATAATAAAACATAAAAAAAACTTTTATACGTTTTCTTACAGAGTGCAGTTTTTCCTATTGTCTGCGAGACTTGTAAAATGTTGACTGTGTTTCACTTTGTTGCGTTCGCTGAGGAAGTTCAAATGCTCTCGGTGCCATCCTTAGCTTCCTTTTGATCAAATTTGTTATGGATTGCACTGCATCCTCTTTGAACAACGAGCGAGTGTAACATTTTGTATAAGTTTATACGTGTGCTTTGATCATTTTATAGTTTGATTAAATTAATAGAGTTTGCATTAGCTGCTCTGGTTTTCGCAACTGAGATGTGTATCTTTGTAGAATTTCGCCATTTCTATAATTTAGCAATAGTATAGTATTGGTTTGGCTTGATTTATTTGTTTTTGTATTATACGATTCATCGGCTTACCCACGCGCTCCAAAATTGTATTCCCAACAGCTCAATAAAATAATAGAATAATCATCCCCGGCCAGATTTCACCCAGTGCTGGGGCAATTGGGCATAGATACACTGTTAAAAATTTTCAGGGAATTTTACATAATTTTAGGGCAACTTTCGTTGCCCTAACATTTCTGTATTTTTCCATAATTATGTAATTTTACAAGGCGTATGTAATTTTACATATCGACCTGATTTCATTATTATGTAATTTTACATTTATGTAATTTTACATAATCAAACTAATTGACGGTTATGTAAAATTACATTTATGTAATTTTACATAATCTGTAAAATCTTACTTCTGTAATTTTACATAATCTGTAAAATCTCACTTCTGTAATTTTACATAATCTGTAAAATTTCATGTATGTAATTTTACATATCCGTAAATTTTCAATTATGTATTTTTACATTTTTTTCAGTAATATTACTGAGTAATTATGTGTTTTGTTACAAATTTCGAATGTAAAAATACATAAAGTTTGTGTATTATTCATGAAATTTTATGTATATTTACATTTTATTCAATAATTTTACCGAATGATTATGTATTTTGTTACAGATTTCGCCTGTAAAATTACACAAACATTCTGTATTATTCATGTTTTTTTTAGTATTTTTACTTTTTATTCGGTAATATTACACAATCATTATGTATTTTGTTACAGATTTCGTATGTAAAAATACATAAAGTTTTTGCATTATTAATGATATTTTATGTATACTTCCATTATATTCGGTAATATTACACAATTATTGTGTGTTTTGTTACAGATTTCTTATGTAAAAATACATAAAAGTTTGTGTATTATTAATTATATTTTATGTACATGTACACTGTATTCGGTAATATTACAGAATTATTATGTGTTTAATTACAGATTTCGTATGTGAATTTACCACAAAATTTATGTGTTTTTACATAAGAAAACTGTGATTTTAAATATGGGCACGGTAAAATTACTTGTTGTTTGTGTATTATTACCTGTAAAATTAGGTAAGATTACATGTTATTATGGGATATTTTTCTGTAAAATTCAATATTAATTCTGCACATTTACATGCTTTCGGTAATTCTCCGGATTTAGTTATTAGCCATAGTTTTTCTTATGTACTTTAATTAATGCAGCCGTATTAATGAAGACATGAAAAAATCACTTGGAAATAAGTCAATAACCGATCTAATGTATATACACTGGCTGCACCTGTATTAGTAACAATCCACCCAATATTACATTTATTAGGGGTAATATATTCATCATTAAATGGTGTGACCTCAAAGCAAATTAAAAACCCAAAACTTAATTGTTATTAAATAATTTGCCTACACTGCACACATTTCACAAATACTATATTACTCCTGTAATATTAGGCGCACAGTTATATTATTCAGATGTGACGAGAGATTATACCCAGATCGGTTAGACTGATGTTTCCTTATGATTTCCACACAAGTATTTTGATTAATACGACTTCATTTATTAAAATACATAAGAAAAAAACGAAACAACTTGCCAATAGCAAAATCCTGAGAATTATCGATAGCATGTAAATGTACAAGATTTGTATTGAATTCTTTAGATAACATTATCGCCTAATTACATGTAAAATGAACTAATTTTATAAGTCATAATATACAAACAACAAGCAGTTTACAGTTTGGAGGTTATATAATAAAAAAAAACAAATTCAAAAAAACAACAATTTATTGATTTTCGTACAGGTAAAGGATATGCTTAAATGAATAATTAAATGCTTAGCTTATACCTTCTTTTGAAGTGACTTCTTATACTTATAATCACAAGGATTTACTTAGATGAAACACAAGTTGAATTGTACATGAACAAGACCTATGCACAGTAGTAATAGTATAATGTGAAGTTTACTCATTAATGACAACAAACTTTATTCAGCGTGCGTCTTAAAAACATACCTTTGTATAAATTCTAATGTGTTTTGATAACAGGATATTCCATATTATTCAAATTGAAGTAAGCCGCCATCAATAGTTGTAGCGACGTAGACAGACTCGCAGTTTCGCTAACAATCGTTTTTTCTACCAGCAAGTAATATATGTTTTCATTATCTGTGGGCAAATTACAGAATGGTTAAAACAGGCAATATAGGCTCCCAAAATTTATAATAACGTACTTTAAAAACCGGGACCTCACAAACTGATCACTAGACTAGATAATTAAAATAATAAAATATTATCGGTAATGGTTATACATGCATTTCAGTCTCAATTTAAATGTATCATAAAGATTAATTATAAATTATACGAAACATACAGTGTTATGTTTCGCAGATAAGGCATTTTATCATTGTAATAAAAATAAAAATTAAGTCTTACCTAAAAATACAATGTTAGGCGCAGCTGCTTTGGATAGTTCTGTTGCAACTTGAACCCTAGTTAATGGTTCCTGAAAAAGTAAAAGTTAATAAGATTAGTAAATGGAACTACTATGTTTGGCATGGATCCACCATCTGGAAGATTTTTTCAAAAGTGTATCTAAGAGGAATAATTCGATAATGAAACTTTGCACATACAATGACATGATATATATATAGGTCTATAATTAGTTTATATTGCTCCAGTTAATAGAACAAAAGAAATAGAGCAAAAACATATTATGTATGAAAAACTTAAACTTGCTGTATTTTTTCAACTATGGTATTTGAAGTTACTTAAACTACTTACAGACATAGATATACCTTATCCTATTGTAAGTACAAAGTTTAAGAGCAAACTAGCAACTCGTTTTAAAATGAGAGTTTAACTAAGTTTGTATGGAGAACCGAGCTTACCGAGAACCCTTAGAGCAATCTGTGTAGTAAAAATCAGCTAAACTTATTGATAATGGTTAATAACCTTTACATGAAACCATGAAATTCAAACGTTGTTACCGATCACTAATAATATGTTTAACAAATTTCTGTACGTAGTTGTGACTTTTCAAGTTAGCGCTATGTGGTACAATGGTAATTAAATGTATGCTTAATACTTCCATTCAGGTATATCAAGTTTGTATGTATTTAAATAGATGTATATCTGCACAAATACATTTAATTATGTGACAGAAACTAGTATATACAATCTACCTATCTAATTGGATACTGTTTAGCAAAAATTTTGCAATACTTATGTCAACTGTAACCATCTAATTTTTTAATTGACGTCATAATGCACCAAATGTGGTTTGTCAGCACATTATTGCTTATCAGTATCCAATTATAGTGTACTCTACAATCTATTTAAACTAGAAAGATTTCATTACCAAAAGTCAAAATTAATTTAGATTTACCTGATTGTATTACATTTTCCACAGTTAGTTCCAATATTGGCACAGCTTTCTTTACTTTTTGGTCTGCCGACCAAATTTTCACGACGGGCATGTTTTACTGTGAAAGAATAACAAAATTTATTAGCGTTATTGACTAAGTATTTGCGTAGCAGTTTTAATAAAAAAAATGTCATCGCTTTTAGCGTAAGGCACGTCTGTCGTTTCATGAAACAATTGTTTGCCCGCCACAACCAAAAGTTTTTGAAAATGGAACACACAACGAATCAGTTAAGTTATTAACCAACAAAAATCAAATTACGGCTTGGACTATTTTAAACTACGATGTACATAACTAGTACGCGGGTAAGTACTTACGTTTATTTAATGGCAAACGACTTCAACAAGATCATTCGTCCACCCTGGATGTGAACTGAACGTGAATCAACTGCAAGCTGCTTCCACAATCCACAAGTTCTTTCTAAAACAATCATATTACGTAACGCTTTACGGTCTAATGCAGATTTCACTAGATTTTTGATGCAAGAAACTAAAAGTATATCTATTACTCACCATAATAGTACTAGGTACGGTGTGGTGTGAGCACAAACACTGCAGGTTAAAACTTGTTCATGTTCAAGGTTCTTGGCACTGGGGCGGCAAGTAGTCTCAACACGTGGCAGCGTGGGGTCTAGGTACCCACCCACGTACCACGTGTGGATGAGAGGCACAGACGGCAGTGGCGGCCGCGTGGACAGTGCGCGTGTCAGCCTCGCTCGCCGGCAGGTAGGCATAGTAGCCCTAAACTTGGAGTGTAATCCAAGACTGGAACCCTGGAATCAGCGCGTGGCGGGTGCATCCGTAAGCGTTGTGCCAGAACACAGCAAGCCTCCGTCGATGGGTGCGTCTCCCAGCCGTAAGCCCAAAGCAAGGTGGATGGAGGAAGACTTCCCGTCGTGGCGGCTTACAATTAGAGGTTATGCTCGCACATGCCCACAGGCTTCTCAAAGGTTCCTCGCCGCGTAGTCAAGCGATTTAAGCGAGCAGCTAGGCGATGCGCGGCGGGGCAAGCATGGTGCAGGGCGAAGCATGTGAGCGCATTCACAGTGAGGAGCAAGGTGGCAGGTGAAGTGGCAAGGGCCAACTATGTACATAGCCTTTCTCGACAGTCATAGCGAGGCTGCCGAGAAGTTTAAATGGCTGCCGGACTGCGCCGACAGAAAACATAGGTAACGAATGTGATCCATCAGGAACCAAATAAGAATTACAATCACACTGAGCTCTTACCCGTTTTTAGTAGCCTCAGCCTGGGATGGAGTTGAGAAAAAAGCCGCGCCCGCGCCCACGGAATGACCTGCGTCGGTTTATTTATGACGTGCAGTGTTGCCAACAGAGAAACAAACTCTCCACCAGATTCAACTTCTAAAAAGCCACCAGAAAACCACGAACAAAATTCGGATTTACTCCAAAAATTTGGAAAAATCGCTTAATTTCCACTAAACTAATTTTTGGTTTTTATGAAAGAAAACAGTAAGTAGCTGTATTACTAAAAAACCGTTCTTTATTATTACGTAATAAAATATTTAAAATCAGTAAATCAACAAACAATATTGTTAGTAAATAATCAACAAGTCAAGATGAGGAACATAAAAATTATTTGATAACAACAATAACTATAAAAATAAAGTGATATTCTAAAAATCCAAAAATGATTTTTTGCCTTCCACACCGTCTGTTTCACGTTTATATGATTGTTTGGTCCCAATTTGTTTTATAACTTTTATTGTAATTTCATAATCTTTGCAGCATTTTCCTTCCAATCTTAAACCACAGCGTATTCTTAATATAGCAGTTAAAATATTCAACTTCATTCTGTTCCTCTGCTTGTTTTTTATAACATTCATACAGCTAAATTGCCTCTCAAAATCGGCATTAGAATGAAGCAGTATTAAGAGAGTAAGCTCAAAAGTTGCTAATTCCTCAAATCTAGATTCCCCTTGAGCATCTTTGAAATGCAATATTTCATTACAAAAAATTTTGGTATATATATGGTATATTTCGTAACGTTTTAGAGGCTTAGTGGTTGAGTGATAGCATTTTCAGTTATTGAAAGTAGACCACTAGAAAAAACCACCAGCCACTAAAAGCAATATTTCGCCACTAAAAGGGGTCGAAACCACCAGTTTTAGTGGAAAATCCACTGAGTTGGTAACACTGCTGACGTGTTCGTATTTGGAAGATTTAGGGACGTCACTCGTAACTAGTGATGTACGTTTCAGTCGGTTTTACTACAATCTAACTACAACAATCGAATACTTATGCCATAATATGCATCGGTTTGTGTTTATTCTATTCTATAAAATTAATACGTATGATACCAGTGTTGTAGGGGTGGGTAACTCCGGACTCCGGTGGTACTGAATACTGATACAAACAAAGGTGCCGGTTCCGAACGCGGATACGTAACTAAATAATAAACCTTAATAATTCTGTGGTGTCAAGTTAAAAGGGTATGGTAGGGTAATGAGTCTGATTTTTTGAAAAATTAGTTAATTACACAGATGGATAAAACATATTATAAAGTATTACGGTAAAAATGAGCTGAGTCAATATAATGTATTTTTATTACGTGAGTCTAAAATTTCAAATACGAGTCTAGTCATAAATAGCAAAAATTAAAAAGTAAAAAGGGGTTATGTCTAGTCATCTTCTTATGACATAGGTACGTAATTCTTTACTTATAAAATTATGCATAATGAGATAAGTCGACTCGTGCCTAAATTCGTATTCGCCGTTCCGCGTTAGTTGCCTTTCGCGGGCGAACTTGACGTGTTTTGACCTATATAAAAAACCTTTTTGTTTTTTTACGGATGGGAAATCATCAAATTACCCGCTTTACCGATTATGCTCTGGGCGGAGAGGAAAGGAGTGTCAGACTTGTACTGACTATTACCCATCTATGTTCCTTCTAAGCCCTTTGTGATCCAGGGCTACGGTATCGGTATCTCTTTCTAACAGTCCCGCAGCCCTGGTAGGCATCGGCCCTCTCGGACCCCTTCCGATTTGCTGACATCTCTTTGAGGCGAAATTGACGTCATTAGTACATTTGTTAAACAAATGAACCCACACAGCTAACTACTAGGTTTCCTTGCACAGCGGTAGGTTTCCGCCTTAAATGATGATAAATTGTAAAGGAAATTCTTTCCATAGCAACGAGGAAGTATCTAATATAATTATATTCCCTGTCTCCCTGAATCTTACGATAATATTACGTTTAGTTAACCAACAAAAGTTGTCAATTGCACGAGTTTTTCATTTTTCGCGGGCGGGGTGGTGTTGCTGCATCCTGGATCCAGGCCTAAATCGTTTTCGCTAAATTAAACCTAAAAATTTTACATAACATTTCAACCTTTTGAACGGAACTCAACGCAACCACGAAACGTATTTCTCGTATTAAGATTTTTATCTGTGGCGGAGTGTGGCGGACTCAGATGACATGTTGGATTGTTTACGAACAAAGTAAACTTGATAATAATAATGAAACATCCTATTACGCTGTTTGTTTTGTTAATTTTCGCATACTCACAATGCAAAAATAAACAGCAAGACCAAGAAAAAGAGGTCAGCGTACACTCAGTTTAAGAAAATGAGTTCCTTGTGTGAAATTTTTAATAGTAAGTGTCTCTATATCATTTTAATCTTGTAACAATGTGAAATAAGTTTAAGTGATTTTCAAAGCAACAGAATAATACAGTTGATACAGGCATAGGCCTCTGCTTTGTTCTAAAAATATGTTGAAATAATAGTCTTATTCGTTTCAGGATATCAATCGTAGCCTTCGGCAGAGGAATGGTCTGGCAGATAAATGAGACGACGCCGACGATTCAGCTATGTACAATATTTATTTACATAAAATAATTTCTGATAATGTTAGCTCTTGTATTAGTTACAGCTTGTAGATAAGCCGTCTCAGGCACATGAGCATATCTAATTGGTGTCTTGAGCCAAGGCTCCAAAGCATAGGCTGAATTCGCCTGCAAATCAATGATAAATATTTTTTGAAGTGAAAACTTCTTTAGCGGCGTTGAGCACTTTTCTGTAATGGGTATAAAATCTTAAACTCGCGTCAGGACACGTGACCTGATCGAAAAAGCGTAAGACGGATGGAGAGTTTTTGACCAGTTATTGGATCTCTCCACACGCGATTATTTAGATAACTTTTTCAAACATTTCTGCTTATATCAAATTAATTATGAGTTCTTGTTCAATTAAATGGTGTGGGAAATCGTCTAGAACATCCAGCTATAAAAAAGATGGCATAACTTTTCATCGGTAAGTAAAATATATTTATAATTTAATAAAATTATGAATAATTGCAGGGCTCTAGCTAAACTAGTTGTTTACGTTTAAGGCACAAAAAACGTACACCGCGTTGATGTCTTTTTGAAAAGTCCCTTTCTCTCACTAGGTATTGTCAATAAGTCTGTCCCTTTCCATCTGTAGGTGTAGATAGAAAGGGACAGACGTAATGCTGTAGTGTTGTGTCAACTTCGAAACAAAGTATAAATAATATTGAAGATAAAAATTACGGTGTTCCCTTACTGTAAAAAAGTAACATTACTTAATGTTTACATTTTAGATTTCCAAATATTCCAGAAGTGGAAGAAAAGTGGATTAATGCTGTTAACAGGGAAAGTTGAGGAGGATCGTCCAACCTAGGCACAAAATTAAAATTTTCTTTGGATTTTTTTCGATTTTTTTTACGATTAATTTAATAGCAACGTAAAAAATAGTGATAATTCATTATTTTATGTATTCGAGGCATATCTAATCATATTTTTTGATATTTCAAGTATTTTCATGCATTGAACTCCGCAGTTGGAAAACGGCCGATCTTATAGGAAGTTTGAGTTGGAATCTTATGTGAATAATGTATGTAGGACTCCTAAAAAACACTGTCATTAGATTACTTGTATATTTGTGATGTTAGTTATAAAGTTTCGTATAAATTTATTGCGTAGTTTTACTAAACAAAAATAAAATACGGTGACAGTCTATTTGCAGCAAGCAATCGCATTTCTATGGGATGTTTTTAATTATCAAGTAGTCATAGAAAAGTTGTATATATTATAATACACGGTCTTGTTATCTAAGAACACGACACTGTTTACCGTTTAAGATAAGCTTTATTAGAACTCTGGCGATAAGAGTTTTTATGTCGGCCGGCCGAACGACGTCAGCGATAACGTAATGCGCGCGGCCGTTAGGGAAGTTACGCGTTAAGAAATGCAGGACGGAGAGGTTAACCTTGATTTTATTTTAGCATTGATTTGAATAAAGTGAAATTTACAGTGTTACGTAAGTGTTTTATTTGCACCCAGTTAACGCCCTATCAGTATAGTTTAAAAAAAAGTAGAATTAATAGACATCGTAATGTTAAATTTTATCGATATTAGGTATTGTAGCAAAACTGACTTGTGCATCACTATGTGTGGAACATTCGTCCTGACATTGTTGCATCGGCCAATCACAACCGCTATATTGTCTTCGTCCCCCGAACCGCAGTGTAGTACTTTTATACTGATAAAGCAATTGGTGCAAAATTATTCCCTAACCATTCCAAAATATCAAACATGCTCAACGTTAATAATCAAGTTTTCACTTCTGTTTTGTTTATGTTACATTGGCAACTAACAATATTAACTATATTTTGTGTTTGCGTTTCAGATTACAATGAATGAGGATTCAGAAGAATGAAAATATGGGCCCCAAATATTGAATTTATTTACATTACAATTGAATGTCTCACTGTTGGGCAAAGGCCTTTTAATACATATAAATTATAAACAAAAAACTAATATATTATAACTGTTATTATTTTAAATGATATTGTTCAATGTAGCCTTTGGACATTGACTCAGCACTCGGCCTGGCTCATGCGCGGCCCAGTTAATACAATGATTTGGTTGCATCTTACACACATAGGACACATAAAGATTGTTTAAGTTTTTTTTAGAGTATAGACAAAGTAGTATATAAGCAGAAAATTTTGTAAATAAATTAAATTTGAATTTTATATTATTGTCTCATTATCCCCCCTCTTGTCAAGACAACTTTAGCCATCTCTGATCAGTCTCGTGAGTCTGCGGGACTGGCAGTTAGTGTACCCTTCCCGAACCTGGTATTCCTGTCTACTATACGTCTGTAACCCTAGGTCGCATGGTGCAAACATCCTGAACTTATTTATATGATAGATTAGGGCTTAGAGTCGTAGGGAATGTTATGCTTGTGGGTCTTTGTGGGTTCTTTTAACTTATCATATATTTTCATGTTCCGTCACACCTTTGACGGTATTGCGGCCTTACATGACGTTTCTTAAGGGTGGATGTACAGACATACTTCGTTTTTATGACTTGTACTATATCATGACGTCTTACCTAGTAGTAAATTGTTATTTACTACTAGGTAAGACATATTACTACAGGTAAATTTTGGATTCATGTAGTCTGCATAGGTCTGTTTTAATGATAGAACCACTAAAAATAAATTGGTCATGAAACCCTGCCTGGAAAATTTGCATTCAGATTTGATGATTCAAGTATTCTGCCCTCAGCATCTGCAATCTAGAAGTAATAGACTTGATCTTTGGCAATATCCTGTAAGCAGGATTTTCATCAAACAAAGAACCTGTAAATTATCAGACATTGTAACTATGGTTATGGTACCTAGATTGAACTAACTTTAACGAAAACAGGCAGACCCTGAGATGTGCTAGGAGACAGATGCTCGATCAGCTAGCCTGGCACAAATACTGCACCATCTCTTTGCGAATTTGTAGGTAAGGAATTCTTTTTTAAGGGAAATCGAAAGCCCTAGTTAACGCTCGTACAGCAATCCTTTCGGCCTTCCTTTCATTCTTCCCGGCATACAAACTGAGGAGATGGCGACGGTAGGTGCCCAAAATGTTTTTTTAAAATCACCTAAGCTCAAGAAACACAAATAATAACTAGATTCTTTACAATAAAAAGAATCTTTTCTAGGTCCGATGTGATGAAGACTATTTTGACATTTGTCAGAAGTAATGTTTCTACACCCAAGTGTCAAAAGTAGAGAAAATATGGTCGTCATGCTCGACGTTTTAAACCTAAGTAGACTGAAGAATATAAACATTCCTTTTCTACATTCATAACATCGCCATGCTTAGGACGATAGAAATTAGACTTGTGTAAGTAATGCGATTGTTGCATTGCGCGTCATATATCCCGACCGCGTACTGTAGCATTACACATGACTCGACCAAACTAAGCATGGCACATCAGCACATGACACTCAAACATGACGCGCGGTGGCTCGTTCGTTCGCCATGTGTGCAAGCGAGAAGGAGCATGCGCCTAGGTTAACTATTATTTAGAACCGTATTGTAGGTGTTTTATGGTTTATGTTTAATTGATACCGCGGACTGGCTAGTACGTGATGTTTAAAATCATGGCTCTCGCACCTTAGTATGACAACATGATGCAAAACAAAATAATAACACGAAACAGATAGAAAATCAAGTGTATAGTAGGTACATTCCAGCCTAAAGAGGGCGCATTGCGTTTGACGATTGCCACATTACAATATCACATAATAACATTACCGCGATATCTCATCTCATGCAATGATGTGATGCTATCATGCGAGCATTTCATTACAATAGCCATCGCGCATTGCGTTTGACGAATGTCACATTAAAATATCACATTATAACATAACGCGATATCTCATCTCAGTAATGATGCGAGCATTTCATTACAATAGCCATCGTGCGGCGCTTCATGTCGCGTCATGTTTGGAGTCATGGTGTAATGTAACATTCCTCGGTACGAAAAGTAATGTCATATAACATCACTTTACAACGCACTGTTTTGCGCATGTCTAATAGAAATCTTTCTACAATCTGTCATTTTGTCGATTCTTCCGTAGAAATAGCCCGTTTCTACGGCGGTCATGCTACGCGTGCTGGAAATCAAACGTTCTCTACACCTTAATCCCACTCGTGTTGCTTCAAATAACTTTATTATGCATGCAATATCTTGAACTTGCAAAGTTGCAATTGCGACTGAGAAGGAAATACACGGCTAAACGTTCCGATTTACGCTACACAGTGTTTTGTAACGTGGTTGAATGATCTTTAGTCGCTAAAGGCGGTTTAGACTTTACTTTGGTTGAGCCCCCTTGTCGATGTCGGGTCGGGCGGTGTTTGGCCGGTCAAATACATAATGGCTGCTACACACGTTACGTAAAATCGTTACGATCGGACGGTACAATTCAAACTGCAACGATAAATCTACATGTGTCATCATCATCATCATCATTTCAGCCGAAAGACGTCCACTGCTGGACATAGGCCTCCCCCAACGCCACATTGACATAAAGGGGGTTTTGCCATAATCGCCACGCTTGGCAGACGGGTTGGCGATCGCAGTACCTACGGTTGTTACAAAAGCACAGAGAACGCTGCTGCCCATTCTCTGGCAAGTCCCTTAGTCGCCTCTTACGACACCCACGGGAAGATATGGGATGGTGCTATTCTTTACGTCCGACACCATACAGAGCTACATGTGTGTATGAAAAAACTGTACAGTTTGTCCGATTTTCTAGAACTCTACAGTTGAACGGAACAGTATGAAATTTTGGATAGATAAATCGGAATCGGAAGAAACTGTGCCGATAATCGTAACGTGTGTGCCAGTCGTTTCAGTTTCCGGTCCGAATGGTTGTGCGTGCGTTTCATAATAATACCTAAAATTTTGCCAATCTTTAGGAAATACCGTTATTTTCGTCAATAAATTAACATGGGAATGAGCTTGTCTTTTCATTAGTCATTCTTTACACCAAATACGTGTTTTCTTTTCCTTGCTTTTGCTTTTTATGGCGAATAATAAACCTGCTGCTGCAACCTGCTAACGCGTCGTCAGTATAAGCCATCTCAACGAATGAATAATCGTTTTAAAAGTATTTGTTCCAAACATTACATGTAATTTTACAGATTTTATGTAAATTTCGATCACTTAGTGATTATTACATATGAATTACGAAAAAAGACCATTCAAAGAGTAAATTCTACAGAATACATGTAAAATTAAAGAAATGTTGGGAAAATTCATTTTTTTTTTGTAAGTTTACTGACATTCTATGAAATATTACATAAGACGTGAGTAACTTTACATAAAAATGTAATTTTCAGAAAATTAGGTAAAAATATGAGATTTTTATGTAAAATACCCGTTTTAATTGATAAAAACACATAAAAAAAAATATTTGTCCCAAAGGTTCCATGTAATTTTACATATTTTATGTACACTTAGTGATTATTACATATTTATAATGTAAAAAGTCACATTTAAATAGAAAAAATACAGAAAATAGGTAAAATTTAAGAAATGTTTGGAAATTTCATATTGTTGTTTGTATTTTCTACTGAATTTTCCGGAATATTACATTAGACGTAAGTAAATTTACATAAAAATGTATTTTTCAAAAACATTGGTAAAATTATGAGATGTTTATGTAAAATTCCCGTATTTTAATTGTTAAAAACACATAAAAAAAGTATTTGTCCCAAACATTCCATGTAATTTTACAGATTTTATGTAAACTTCCATCTCTTAGTGATTATCACATATTTATTATGTAAAAAGACCATTTCAATAGCAAATTCATAAGAATATATGTAAAATTAAAGAAATGTTGGGAAACTTCACTATTTTTTTTGTAATTTTACTGCTATTTTTCGGAATATTACATGAGACGTAAGAAAATTTACATAAAAATGTATTTTTCAAAAACATTGGTAAAATTACGAGATTTTTCTGTAAAATTCCCGTTTTAATTGCTAAAAACACATTAAAGAAAGTATTTGTCCCAAACGTTCTATGTAATTTTACAGATTTTATGTAAACTTCCATCTCTTTGTGATTTTTACATGTTAATTATGTAAAAAGACCATTTAAACAGTAAATTCAACAGAATATATGTAAAATTAAAGAAATGTTGGGAAATTTCCATATGTTTTATGTAATTTTACTGTCATGTTTCGGAATATTTCATAAGATATTAGTAAATTTACATAAAAATGTGTTTTTCACTAAAATAGGTAAAATTACGAGATTTCTATGTAAAGTTCCCTTTTCCATCGTAAAAAATACATACGAAAATGTATTTATCCCAATAATCCATGTAATTTTACAGATTTTTTGTAAATATCCATGGCTTAGTGATAATTACATAAATTTTATGTAAAACTACTTAAAAATTGTTGATTTTAACGAAAAAATGTAAAATTGACGAAATTTATGTAAAATTTCATATTTTTTCCAGAGTTTTCGGGAATTTTACAGGATTATGTAATTTTTTTGCATGTAAAATTACATAATTTTTAACAGTGTAGGGTTCTTTTTTTGTGCCTATCTCCGCCAGACTCGTCTAGTTCTACCGGTGGAGGCAACAATGTTCGTCCATTATACGATTATTTATTATTTTACCATTCAATCTTGACAACAAAGCTAGCTTTTCCGGGAAATTGAAACAGTAGAGTGAAATCTCGGAGAAATACTTTCAATCGGATAACTCAGTTCAATACTGGAGCGGAAAACAATAGCCAACTGCGTTGTATACGACCACAGTATGTAACAATTCCAACTGGAATCCAGCACTAGGATTTGTGTGTAGCCTGTATAGGACACATTTAACTCAATTCCTAGCCAGTCTTACTCGAAGCTGGGCACAGATATTCTATTAAACTAAAATCTTGGCTCAGAGAACTGATATTCTCAGGAGCCTTTTGCTATGTGTAATTATCTCACATAGCGAAAGCCAGTACTAAAAAAATATGAGTTCATATGTGGTATATCAATCAGAAAAAGCCATATTAAGTACGCAGTCGTCATACAGTTTAGCAACACATGCCAAGTCGGTTCCAAAAAGCGGGATTTTTCTACTAAATACTTATAAGTCTCTAACCATGTCCTGGATAACCATAATAAAATCTGACGGTAAGATTGCATACCAGATAAACTACAGCATCAATATAACAATAATTTTCCTATTAAATTAGCACTCGTAACATTTTGGTCACACATTATTTCCTCTCAAATCCAGCCAGTCTACACGGATGCTCGCACACAGTCCGTATCTCATCCACACAGCAACACTTTTGGTGTAGATCCGTCCACCGACTCATAGATACACAGCAACAAGCCGGGTGTACACCGCCTGCAATTAATCCACACGCACGACTAGAACAAGTGTACACCAACCAAGCTTGTATATTACTCGCCTCGCCTTGATTACTTGCCTCGCTCGCCACAACTGATATTGAACATTTTTTAAATGAAATTGCAATTTATATTACTGTGCATAGTTGAGCCTTTTAAATAAAACTGCTATCTGTTGAACTGTAGCTTCGTTTTGTTTTTGGGATTAATGTTATGAGCATTTATTCTGAGGTTAAGCTCTGTTTTGTTAGTTCTATTGAGTTTTGAACTGGTTTGCAAAACAGTATTGGTTAGTCAGTATCAAGTTATGGAAAGTGGTGTTGTTTATTAGTCTACGCTTAGTCATCAATTCATCACCATCGTCTGCCTATTCTTTTTCCAACAATGTTGGCAGCTGCTTCCAGTTAGACTGGAAACAGATCCCAGGTCTGTTTCCAGTCTAACCGGAAGCAGCTGAATATCAGTATTTTAGTGAGTCTTTATCCGAGTTCTATAATCCAGAGACTGGGTAATGCTTTCGGATTTCTGACTAACCGTAATTGACTGTTGCATACTTATTGTCATGCTAAGATAGTCTTAGTCTTAAAGTTCCTAGAACTACAAGCGATGTGGAGCAGTCAACCTACCTACACGATCGGATGACTTGTGTGACGATGCGGGATGCTGGTTGCATTCCGACTAAGCGCCAATTTAAGTCAATAGAGCAGAACACACGACATTGCAAGCCAGAAACACTGCTCTTGGATATGAAGATCTAGTGATCACTTAATGTCACTGTTAAACACATCAATCATCATACAATTACGTGATCAACCAACGTACCTAGCAGTGGCGAAGGGTGAAAATATTGAAAGGGGAAGCCGAAGAAAAAAATGGTAATTTTAATTTTGTTTTTCTTCATCGCATTTTTCACTTTTCGTTTTGACTATCAGCCAACCCGAAAACCCCAAAAATGAGACCCATGACGAAAAAAACAGAAATTTACGTCGCGCGTCGGCGCTATTTTTAATTTTGGTGTCTTTATCAGCGACCTCGAAAACCACGAAAATGTCACCCATGCTAAAAGTACCAAAATTTTTCGAAGGATCCAACTTGATCTTTTTTTCATAACTTATGTTATGGAACGATTAAATGCACAAGAACTACATAAAACACTGTATAAAAAAATTAAATATAATATAAAAAACCTTTTTGAAACAAGCTTTTATGAATATGAACTGAAAAGAAGAAAATAAATCTTTGAAAAAATTTAAACGATGTAGGATAATTTTCACAAAAGCTTGTCGCATTTAGTTTTTATAGCATTCCCATTCCATACCACTCATGCGACAAGCTTCAGGTATTATGTTTATTCATAAAAAGTGAACGCGTAAATTTACAAAGTTTCATATCCGTGCTATTAACCGCTGAGGAGACGATCCTGGCGGTAGGATGAGTTCATGATACAAATCGTGATTATCCATCAAATATGAACTTGTATGCAAAGTTTCGTGTCTGTGCTATTAAACGTTGAGGAGTTCCCTCGTGAGGAGACGATCCTGACTTCAAGATTATGTTATGTTTGTCATAAGAATGTATTGTTCTTAGAAACAAAGGTGTGTGGAAAATTTCAGCTCAATCGGACATCGGGAAGTGGTTCTAATTTAACTTTCTATACATAGAAACATTGTCATAACTCGATAAACTTCGGCTTACCTAGTCCCTACAAAATGCTGCTGATAGCCGCGAAGTCACGTGTCCGCGTCCATACGAATTTAGTTCTGAATTCTGACACCCGAGCTCCGGCTTACTTTTGGCGCCACATGTTGCTTTCTTTGACATGAAAAATGTTGGATTTTTTTTTCATTCCGATGTATTTAATGCCTGTACTGTAATGTGATAACCACAGATGTGTACATAATTTTGACTACAGTAGACACTAGACACTACGTACATTGCCTAGTTCCCAAAGGTAAGCCGGCAGGAATCGGCTTCTTAGGTGCCTTCGGGCCTGGTACCTAGTTAAGACACTGAAATAGATATAGCGGGTTTGATTTTAACGAGTAAGTTTTTTTCGTACCAAGTGGTTTTTTTTTTGAAGACTGATTCTATTCTAGGGTTATCGTACTACCTAATAACTAGCCTGTGGAGGTCAGATAGGTAGTTGCACCATATAAAATACTAGTATTCAGCTGCATCCGATCAGACTGGAAGCAAACCCCAAAATTGTCGGGAAAGGGCACGGCAGTGATGGAATTTTCGTTGAAAAATCTTTTAATGCACATGAGAAACTAAAGATATTTACGACAAAAATTATATGTCGTTTTTAACGGATTTTCAACAGCTATAGCTACTGAATTTTCTGTTAAAAACTCCCTCGGTATAGATCCATCACAGATTGTGGCATACTTTTGAATAACCGCCGCCTCATTGTTGAGTTTTCTCACGAGTTTCGGGACTCGTTTAAGTCTAAATCTCTTTGTTTGACGGAAGTTAACGAATTTAATTAGTGACGTGTTTGCAGTAGCGTACCTTTCATTTGGATTTCAAAAGGTAGGTCAGATTTTAAAGCGTTATCTGCCAAAATAATGCAAAGTGTTTTTGATTAACACAGGTTGGTATTTTATCTCGTAAAAGTTATGTAAGTACGGAACCAAAGATTCAAAATAGGTACTTACACATTTTATAAGTTCGATTCTTATCACATAAAAATACATCAAAACATCACGCCTGTTATCCAGAAAGATTAGGCAGATTTATACTAAAACACCTACATTTTGCCAGTAAATTATAACACGATGACGATGATTTTTGGTGTACAAGTGTAAAGTTTTATTCTATTCTATTCTATTCTAACACGTTCACATTTTAAACTGCAAGTGAGAATACCATAGCAAGAATTCTTGGCAACCCGGAGTTTCCGTTTGCAGTACCGATTGTATAATAGCAAGCGACACCATGGGCGCATTCCTGGTATATTTCTTATTGACAATAGCACGCGATCCTGTCGTGCCTACGCGACCAGCCCTAACATTCTGAAGCAACTCTAGTTTGAAATAACTAGCCTTTAAACAATTACTTTACGTCATATTATTACGAACTAGGTTTAGTCCACGACTTAGTCTTTGGAAACCGCACAATAGATTTCCCAAACAAACCTTGAAATTCCTTTACAACCACTTAGGAGTATATTCTGGAAAGTGATTTAGTGCTAGACAACCTAAAGATCAGTTAAGTTTCTGTGGATTTTACTGTGAATTGTCATTTGTCAGACATAAAAATGTTTCAAGTGCAAGTTTTGGTCACCAGTGTCCACATAGGTGAAAATTTCGACCATGTAAATTTAATTTTCAACATCTAAACTAACAATATTTGAAGTTTCACTAGTCAATGGACAAGAGAATTTGTATGCACAAATTAGAAGCACAGAGAGGCATGGAACGTATCATGTTTAAAATCAAATTATTAGGGTGAACCTAACGTTGCAAGCTTGAAGACGGTCAAGACTGATAGAGTGAATGCATTTAACTTGGTACACAGGACATGGCCAGACTAAGTGGAATGGGGTCTAACCATCTCGAAAGCATTCCTAATTGGTAAAAGTAATATGGTCAGTTCGAAAAAGTATAGACGTGATTAGGAACAGCCTAAATGGAAGGACTGGACCATGAAGATATACTTTTTTATCTTAACAAAAACAGCTCTGTAAAGATAATACTTACAGCGAAAAGAAAACTGTTAAAGCTAAACTGGACAGGTCACGATAAAAATATAAGAGGAAAAACATCATTTAAGCGCCGAGATAACTACTTTAAAGTCAAAGCAGGCTATCTTGTATACAAAGCTTTGAGATTACTCTAGCACAAGCTTGGACATTACTCGTACAATTTAAGTAAAAGCTAAATTAATCTAAGAGAATCTATCGCGGTCAAAGCGCTTTACGTTTAGACTCCAGTGCCAACAACCAAGTTCCTTCTTGGTAATTGGCTTATATCCACAGCATTAATTATTCATAAAGCTCGATTTCTACCAACGTGGATTCTAGCGGAGCGGAGAGATGAGCTGCAAGGTTTACTTTATCACAAGAGTGACGAGAGACGCGATGCAGATCTAGAAACAATGCGATTTGTCGATTCCAGCACCTTTCCTCTTCTCACCGCTCCGTCGCACGGTGGGCTGAAATCGCGAAGTTGGGACTTAAGGATTTTTAAATATATATTTGCATTGTATATACTTATACCATACTTTTATGTTTTGGAACTTTTTTTTAAAGTAGGTTATTACCCTAAAATTTCAGAGATTTAATTTGTATGAATAAAACAAAGAATTCGATGCATGGTGCATATTATTAGGATTATTATTATTAGTTTGTTGTAAATATTTTGTGCAACTGCATTCCACACCACTCTTTCCACAACACCAAAACCGGTTTTCTTATCAGTAGACGAGTCGTCATTAGTGACGTGCGCCAATCAGAGGGCAGTAAATTTGCAGGTAAAAAATATTTGGGGTAGCAAGTTGAAAACAATGATATCAGTTCGTTGTAACCACCCTTTACATACGGACTACCCGCTCGTTACTTGATTTTTGTTAAAAGTTGATTTTCGAGAATTTTGTGAAAATGTTTAGTGATTTAGTTACTAATGTTGATATGTTTGTGAAATTGAAATCAAGTGGTAGTATTAAGGATCATAACTTTTTATACAGTGCTATCAAGTCAAAATTGTGTGATTTAAATCAAGATAATGATAATTTGCTAAAGGAATTCTGCGCAAAGTATTGTTATAATACTTATAAAAAATGGGAAAATGCTAAACGAAAAGAACATACATTTAGAAGTAAATACAGTGATTGGTTGGCATCGGAGATAGTTTGGCCTGAGTTTATGAAAGATTTTGCAAAAAACGACGACGAACCAGTTCCTAGCACATCAACTACATCTCATGAAAAGGTGTCTGTTGGTACATCAACTCAAGTAAGTCCGAGAAAACCATTTACAGAATTAGGTCCTAAACAAAAAAAGAGACGTACGGAACTTACTACGCAAACTATTGCTTCAGAGGAGTTGTCACATGCCCATGTTTTTAACTTAAAAGCAGAAGGAAAGGAAGATGTTGCTGACATATTACAGCATCTGCTCAAGCATCCACAGGACGTGCAAAAAGTAAAAGATTGTCTTTTTGGAAATAAAAAGAAATCAGTATTCTCTCCAGATGAAGCTTTAGGCTTGTTTTTGTCTTTGAAATTGTCAAAATGGCAATATAATACGCTACGAAAAAGTATCGCAGAAGTAACTGGTACCAACGTATATCCCTCTTACTACGCACTGCAAAATGAAAAAATTAAATGTTATCCACCTAAAACTGCTATTGTAGTAACAGATAAAACGGCTATGATAGAATTGCAGGCACTATTGGATATTACTGTGAAGAGAATTATAATGTCAAACGAAATTAGTGAAACTTGTAAAGATTTGACACTGATTAGTAAATGGGGATTTGACGGAGCTTCGAATCAAGCCAATTATAAGCAGAAAGTTGGAAGAGAAAATGAAGAAGATGAGGACTTTGACGATTCTAGCGTATTTATGGGTAGTTTGATTCCTATCAAATTAGTGTCTGGTGACAGAGTTATATGGGAAAATGATTCCCCAAATTCCTCATTATGGTGTCGTCCGCTGTTTTTTAAATTCATGAAGGAAAACAAATTCAGCATTTTGCAAGAAAAAAATGCGATTGAGGCAGAGATTAACAATTTAGTTAAGACAGTGGTTGATGATTTGACCATCTCGCACAACCTAATACTAACCATGATAGATGGTAAAGCGACTGCAGTTCTTTGCGATACATCAACACAAAGATGTGACATATGTAAAGCTACTCCAAAGGAAATGAATGATTTGTCCTTGGTTTTGGCAAAAGAAATTGATGTCGATTTATATAAATATGGTTTATCGTCGTTACACATCTGGATACGATTCATGGAATGCATTCTTCATATAGCGTACAGATTAGATTTGAAGACATGGATGGTGAAAGGTGACAGTAAAGCTATTATGGAGAGCAAAAAGAGAAATATTCAGGAAGCATTTAAATCCGAAACAGGACTTTTAATTGATGTTGTGAAACAGGGTCATGGTACAACAAATGATGGGAATACTGCGAGGAGATTTTTCGAAAACCCCGATATTGCAGCTTCGATCACAGGAGTAAATGAAGAATTAATAAAAAGATTTAAAACTATATTAGAAGCAATTTCGTCGGGTCACCGTATTGATATATTGAAGTTTAAAGATTATACCGAAACCACCATGGAACTATACATTGAATTATATAATTGGTTTTACATGCCTGCAAGTGTTCACAAAGTTTTAGCTCACGGAGCAGCTATTATTGAAAGCTTGGGTATAGTGCCCATTGGAAAATTATCCGAAGAAGCAGCTGAAGCACGCAACAAAGATTTTCGGAGATATCGTGCTCATAATTCGAGGAAATTCTGTAGAAAAGCTACTAATGAAGATATTTTGAACAATTTGTTAATCAGCTCTGATCCACATATTTCAAAGATACGACACAAACTGGTGCGAAAACACAAAGCCTTTTCAGAAGAAGCAACAGCTTTGTTGATCGTTAAGGATACATTTGTTGACGATGATGATCAAGAAAATTTAGGGGTTTTAACTGAAGACCCGTTATTGTCAGAGCATGGTGTTGAGCATGGTGCAGGCCCCTCCTAAAAATATTGGTAAATGATTTGAATTTTGAATTTGTCTTTGTAAGTCTCACACATACAGAACACAGATTTGTAGTCGTGGATTAGGCCTATTGGGGAGACCACTGATAAAAAAAACGCGCCTAGTTCTCTACCTCTGGGGTGGTGTGGAATAGAGAATACAATAATTATCACTGCTAAGTATTCTAAGATTTAGGTGACTTTTAAGATATTTTCGTTCAAAAAAATCTAAAAAAGTCTAACTACCTACTAAGTCACAGTAAACTACAGTAGACGATTAGATGCAAATAAATTGTACTATTAAAATACTTATCCAACAATTGGAAGAAATTTGAGATTTTGTAGACTTAAATGCGATTTTAATAAGAAAAAAAATTAAAAAAAAAATTCTCCTAAATCGCAGCAAAGCGCAGTAGCTGACTAGTTGTAAAAATAAGCTAATAAATAGTACTATTTTAATATATACATCGCAGTTGGAGATGTTTTCAGATTTTTGAGATTCTTTAGATTTTATGATTTTTTCTATACAAAAAAATATTTAAAAAATTGTAGTACTAAAAATAATGCGTAAAATAAAAAGTCATAGAACAATAATTTACTGTATTAGATAGTAGAACAAATTTGCATCATTAATCAGTAAAAATAAGATGACTTTTTTTTTAATGTCCTAAGTCCACTACGTATATAAATCAACCCACCGTGCGTCGCACCGTCTTTGCTTTCGCGGAGCCCGGGCCTAAGAGTCTTTGGTCAACTGGACCCATTCGAAATGGACCCGCGATTTCACTCGAATTAGTCACATTTTGAATCTGTCGACTGGACCCACTGCCCAATTTCATAATTAGTACAGCCACGGAGTAAAGCCGAACCTTTTAATTTTTATTTAATTTAGAATTTGAACAGAAAGTAATAAGTGATATACCTACAAGATACACCTACAAGGCAGAAAAAGAATAGGTACTCACCCTCTAGCCACATTGAGGCAGTAGTTCCTGCAAGGCCGTGCATCATGACCTTCGCACCGTGCACACCCGCCTGCCCGCAGCAGTCGTTCAGCGCAGTTCTCAGTGCCACTGGCGAGCACTCGTTCAGTGGAGGCCAGTGTGTCCGCCCCTACTGCTAACATCTGAAGCAGCGCACGCGCCGCTTCTAGTGACCGCGACAGAGATGTACCCAGCTGTTGACAAGACAGATTAATTGATTATAGAAATCTAATTTTATGGAAGTTTCACGTTTCGGTAGTTAAAAACCGCCTACGTTCAGCAGGGAGGTCTCGTGACCAAGTGATGATTATGAATAAATTATAATAAATCAAATAATCCAATTAAAATTATGTTCACCGTTCCTACAAAAGTGATAGAAAAGCTTTAAATATCAAACAACTTTTCCCGACCAACTTGTTAAAATAACTAGGAAATGATTTATTATGGCTTCGGCGACAGCTATATTGAAATAAATCCGATTTAGCGCTTTACGAGCCGGCCACCGGGCTGTAAGAAGCGTTAAGTGTCCGTCATTTTTATATGTGTGCAGTATAAATATATAAACGCGAAAATCTCTGAATAGTGAATAGGATTTAGTTATATGGGGCCAAGCGTTTATCGCACTTCCGCACTCTGCGTGTTTCATATCCGGGCTTGTGCTCATTCGCTCGCTGCCGTATTAGCGTGGGTAAGTTTCCAATAATAATCTATCTTCCAAAGCCTATATTATTATTTACATAGGTGTGAACAGTAAAACATTTTATAATATGGAAAATGTTTTTCTCTATCTTTACTGTTTTCAAAACGGTAAAGGGAAATATCGGAACAGAAGATATTTTCCTAGGAAAAAAAAAACGAAAACAATGGTGAAATCTAACAAATTGCACTGGGCCCGCATGGTGGTCTACCGCAGTCTGTCTCATAGACAGGAATCCTGTGTCGCAGCAATGAGAACAATTTGTCAGTTTGAGTCATGTCCCTAACAGCTAAAGTGGTTTTGTAACATCTTGTCCTTTATTTGGAATACCTATGGCATTCTGTTTTATGTAAATGCTTGTGTTATCTTAGTGCCAACAATATTTCATGATGGCACAACTGCAGTGTTCTGCAATAGTACTCATTATACTATGCACACTGTGTTTTGTCCTGCTGCGTACAACGGCTTTCAAAAGACATTTGGTTGCAACATCGCGACCCACTGACGGACTTATTGAATCTTTAGTCAACTTCACATTACGAAATTATCAGAAAATTACTGTATCCTTACACCTGTATCCTTGTTAGACACTTGGGGCCCGTGTGACTAAAGGTCCCATGGAGTACAAATCATAACCCCATTTCGAGATTCAAATACTTACTAGGCATACTAACCAATTATGAAAAGTTGTTGGAAAAACACGAAACAGACTGAAAAGAGAGCTTAAGTCATAAAAATTACCACCTCTCCCTTTATGAAAACGTAAGAAGCTTCAAAGGCATAAAAATAAAAGTGAGTTATCCCGCCCCGGTATGAATATGACACTGCAAGGCACAGGTTAATTCGGATAATTCCGGGGTTAACCCAATTAAGTCACATGCCAGTACTCGAGCAAAAGGTGTAATGCACCATTACTTTTAATGACCGAAACCTACTGCCTACTGCCTACCCGTTTCGCCTAACGTCGCGTGCCTCTCGGCATTTGCTAAGAAGTTTTGAATTTTATACAAGGTTTTGGTACTTAATGCTTATTATAACATACCCCCTACTACTTTAGGGGTGCGTCAGTGTTTATAAACGTAAATGCTTTGGAGTTTTTCAATGTTGTGTGATGAGAAACACGACGAGAGTAGTTTCACAAGATATTTAAAAAACTTGCAAGACGAGACAAGAACTTGTAAAACGACACAAGGATCGATCGTTCACATAATTACACAAAACCGATTGATGTGTTTGTCACAAGCCTATATATTATACGGTAACGAAGCTATGTCACCCTAATTCTGTAAACACAATCGACATACTTAGCAAGCATAATTTACCTGTTGCGGCACATCCCCAAACGGCTGCACTGCATCATAAGCATCTTTCAGACACACTTCATACTCCGACGTGAACTGCTTCGAGTCCAACTTCAGTACATTGTGATAGGCCACCGGGAACAGGTCTCTGAAGAAAGTCTTCGTGGTGACTGATAGGTCTTTCGGCGGGCCTGCGCTGAGGCTCTCGCTAGTCAGGTCCCCTTCGGCTCGGAGGATCGTTCGGATGTCGTCGTATAAGTTCGCTAGGGGCTGGACCGTCCGCGCTGCTAGACCTCGGTACAGCTGGGAGAAGAGAGTCGCAGTCTTGTTCTGCGACGAGTGTGACAGTCCCGTTAAGTGTTCTGTAGGGAAAAAAATAATAATAATTGTAGTATACATTCATACATTGGTAGGGATTAATCTTATTTAAACAGAACACGAGACAAAGGTATTAGTATGCACCATCCTAATTTTAATCATAATCAAATAACAGTTTGATTGGCAGGTCCTAATTCAGTACTCAACTAAACTCTATTTCATAATAATGTAAGTGAAACCTCCAAGGGTGAGTATTTACTTTGCGTCTTACCAGAATTTGGATACATGTAGTTACGAAACATTTGTGTACAATAAATTAGACGTAATGTTAACAGAGCCTGTGTGTTTAGTTGGTTAAACATCCCCCGAGTATTTGGGTTCATAGTTTGTGGCACCTGCTCTGGGTTATAAGAGTGACTCGTGTTATCTCACTGGAATGCAGAGCCGAGTCGCGGGATCAACGCCTCGACGGCGACGCATTCCTACGTACATACACATATCAAGACCTCAAAGACGACGTTATCCTTCCAATACAAGATAACTACCTTCAAGATATTTTTTAATTAAATAACGTTAGTCCTGTTATCAAAATGCTACTACGGGTAAATCCGAGTGGCTGTGTGTTTAAAGTGTAAGGAAAGCCTACTATGTTTATACCTACGAAGGATGAAAAGCTCCTTTGATCTGCGGAGCTTGACGAAAAGCTTTTTAGCCGGCGGCGTTTACCGCGTACATACATATGTATACCTTGAACCGTACGCTTGAAGGATTCATTATGATTCTAGTTATAAATCTCCAAGGATTAAATGCGAGGAGTTAAATGTCACATGGTTTAATTTTAGGACGCAGTTAACTGATATTTTGTCTTTATGTGTGAGGAAATTAAGGCTTAGGATCTACTTTATTACTAAAATATGTGGTTTTTATGACTTGATGTTTATTATGATGAATACAGATAAGTAAATACATAGATTTTGTTACCAAAAGAAACTGTAACCATCAAAAGGGCAC
Source organism: Cerastis rubricosa (assembly GCA_949152445.1). NCBI lineage: Eukaryota > Metazoa > Arthropoda > Insecta > Lepidoptera > Noctuidae > Cerastis > Cerastis rubricosa. The sequence continues at coordinate 9,279,962 of OX424526.1, read as the reverse complement.
CTCAAATTTATCAGTTGGTGTAATATCAAAAGGAATTATTTTCAATTTCACTGAACTTGTCCTCAACTGTCATCAGGAGCTATAGACAGTACATTAAGGTAACCCTCACTATGCCCACCTGCACAATAGAGGATTGATGACAGTTCGCAGTGCTTCACAGTAAATCCCCGCATTCAGTGTTTCGTGGCAGAAAATCCGGAAGGTATTGTATCGCAGAACAGGGGCAGAAGGTTCACTACCTCATTACCGCCTAAACAACGCTGAAGATACTTACATGATAAAACATTGCCATCATAACGACTCAAGCCTTTCGGCCGCCATGGCAACTGAGTTTCGCAACCAGTTGTGAAAAAGGATTTTTTATTCTTTCTTGGCAACTAGTTGCGAAGGAAGATTTTTTTTTCTTTATACGTAACCAGTTGCCAACAATGAATTTTTCAAAAACGCTAGTTTCAAATAGAAGAATTTCTTTCCTTCTTATTACGCTACCATAATATATATTGTTAGATGAAAAATATGTCACTAAAAATGAACGGTTTAGGCGCAGAATGCCTAATTCTCAAAATGGCAACTGAGTCGCAAAAGGACTAGTTCTCAAAATGGCCAATTCTCTAAAAGCCTAATTCTCAGAATGGCCAATTCTCTAAAAGCCTAATTCTCTGAATGGCCAATTCTCTAAATGGCTAATTATCAAAATGGCATATTATCTATAAATGGTAGTAATCTTATAAATGAAAGATTTTTTAATATACGTATTTCTTTAATCAGTGAGTTGAAATTGTAAGATTTTAAAATGCATAAGAAAAAAAAAATTGCAAAAAAAAAAGTATAACTGACTTCAAAAAATCCTAAAAGCACTAAAAAGTTAAAAATAAAACTTAAACCTACTTAATAAACCTAACCTAACCTACGATTAACCTATAATAAAATTAAACATTTTTTTGGAGTCGGTGCCAAGCCAAGCAATACAATTTGAATTAATTAATGAATTTTCTGGCCTAGTCTGTATATAGTAATTTAGGTAACGTATATTGCAAAAAAATATATATTTGTTCATTTTTAGTGACATATTTTTCATCTAACAATATATATTATGGTAGCGTAATAAGAAGGAAAGAAATTCTTCTATTTGAAACTAGCGTTTTTGAAAAATTCTTTGTTGGCAACTGGTTACGTATAAAGAAAAAAAATCTTCCTTCGCAACTAGTTGCCAAGAAAGAATAAAAAATCCTTTTTCACAACTGGTTGCGAAACTCAGTTGCCATGGCGGCCGAAAGGGACTCAAGTAGGTATAATTACGTATTTCGCGACATGTTTAGGCTTCCTAGCTTAGAATATGAGGGATTTGTCCAAAATCTTTGCGTAATTTTTTACGCTTTTAGTAAAAAGACCTACTCCTTTTTTTACGTGTTGGAAATCCTCAAATAACCCCTCCCTCTCTGGGCGGAGCGGAAGGGAGTGTCAGACTTGTATTGACTAAAACCCATCCATGTTCCTTCTTAGCCCTTTGTGTTCCAGGGCCAAGGTATCTCTTTCGAACAGTCCCGCATCCCTGGCAGGCATCGGCCCTCTCGGACCCCTTCCGATTTGGTGACATCTCCTTGAGACGCGCGTGGAACACGTACGCGCCGTCGACACGGCCTGTCGTCATATGACGGACGGACGGTGAGCTAGCCCATTACTTACCGTCCACAGGCCCGCGAAAATACCTACACCTGGATACACCACACACCTACACCTATTCCTACTCCTGAATTTGCATATTTCATCGGAAACGAAATGGATACGTGATAAAACTAATACTTCAATATACTAATCAAGAAATTGAAATTCTGTATCTCTTTAATTTATAGTGGCACGGGATGCTCAATAAATAACAAGTGTCATTCGTCTTTTCAGAGGGAGACCTCCAGACGCCCTTTTTGCAGGGGCCGCCGAACTGACAACATTTAACCTAACTACATATTTTACAGCTGTGTTTGCAAAAAGGCTAACACGTTATCTTTTATGTTGTACTAATAAAACGGTTTGAGTTCTGGCCGTAAATAAAAGGGCATGCAAAGCAAAACAAGTAAAATCTGGCAGGAAATTAAATAACATAAAAATTAAACAAAGCTCAACAAAAATGTTTAAATCAAATGAAAAATACGGTTTGAAAACAAAAAAGAAGAAAAAGCACCGCAAAAACAGAAATGCTTTTAATTCATTATCCCTCTTCTCGCTACATTTCAAAATTTTATGTAAATAAAGCTGACCTAATCAACGAACTAAGCGCCCTTTGCAATTAACGCCCTTTCATCAAAATCGTGACATTTTTCACCGCCCACGCCGTTACCACTCTTACTTAAAAGTCATTTAGTTAAAGAATCTTATATTTCATTACAGTATAGTAGCTTAAACTGTGAATAGTCTGCAGAGAGTGGATTAATTACTTAGTTATGCAAATTCAGCTGCAGAGATTGTTTTAGCAAATGAAGAGTTTTTTTGCGTTTTCATCTCGTAGAGCAAGACCGAACTATAGTAACGAGACGCCAGGGCGACGGTAATTTAGACAGGATTGAGACGAGGGAAAGTGAATATAAACGAGACTGTGTAGGAGCTGCTTAAGAAAATATATAACCTTCCTTTATCTCCCATTTAGCTAAAAGAACTGCTTTTTACTAACGGCTAGGTAGTTTCAGAAACTTAAAATGTTTTTATACAACGTCTCATCTAAGTTTATGTTAAAGGACTAACATTTAACAAAGTTTATCTTAAGAAAATACCGTCTGTACCGTAACTTACGAGTCTCTACGGTTCATATAGCAGGGCGGATAGTATCTTCATACCCAATAAATCTGAGGTGTGCACACTATAGAAAATATGTTTAAGGAAATTTCATACTGTCAGTAGTGGGGATTATATCCTGTCAGAGGTTATGTATGGCGACAGCCCGGGCCCCGTACCCGAGCACAAAACTGGATGAATGGGACCAATACACTGCATTGTTAACAAGACGGTATAAAAGGGTTACTTTATATATCAACACAAAGTTTACCAAATTCACTATTCCGTAAAAGTAAAGCATGAGACAAGAGCTGTTAATGAGAACTCTATTAATATTAAATGGTCTGTATTAACGTTAATGTGGGGTACCTTCATAAAGCACAAAGGTAAATTATTTTAGTGCTCTAATGAGGGTCCGTGCGTGTGGTCGGGGAGGCCCTTAGGCATTCGCTCCACAATGGTATAAAAGGGAACCCTCCGCGTGAAGCACACTCTGATTATTTCCTCTCAGGAGCAGGGGTTGAGCTCATTGTTTCATATTTGTTAGTCGCAGGGTCGTCGCACCCAATATTATATTTTTTATAGATAATAACGCGCCACTCGTGGTGATGGGAATCCTTGAAGAGTACTTTGCAGGTAAGTAGCCCTTGAAGATTCTTTTAAAGGATGAGAGAACCCATTTAATGAAGGCTGCGAAACATAAATAACAAATACCGTCTGATTGCAAGTCGTTAATATATGTGATAGCTGATATTGCTTTTGTTTGTATCGTATGTTATTTGACTGGGCTATATATTATGCTCGTTTGCGTGTTAAACAGAGATTAATCGTGGGTTAGTCTAATGCTTGGCACTAGATGTATTCTACGTTGCTTTTCTACCCGACCAACAATATAACGACTGTATAATAACAATAAATTGTAAACTCTACTACACATATTACAATATGTGTAGTATATATCTACTATATCTAGCTTATAACTCAAACAGATTTTTCGATGTTGTTTGTAATTAAAGTAAGTATTAAATAAAGTAAAGAATTACGTAAAATAAACCTTTTATCTTTTGATTATTATTGATCGAAGCTTTTGATACAAATTTTCTATGCCAAAAAAAGGCAGTATTAAGAAAAAAAAATAGTGTAACTTAAAAAAAACCAGCCAAGTGCGAGTTGGACTCGCGCATGAAGGGTTCCGTACCATTGATTATAAAAACGAAAAAAAAAAAACATTTTTGTATGGGAGCCCCCCTTATTTATTTATTTCTGTTTTTATTATTTGTTGTTATAGTGTCAACAGAAATACATAATCTGTAGAAATTTCAACTGGCTAACTATCACGGTTCATGAGATATAGCCTGGTGACAGATGGACGGACGGACGGACGGACGGACAGCGAAGTCTCAGTAATAGGGTCTCGTTTGACCCTTTGGGTACGGAACCCTAAAAAACGCTGTCTTGTATTTCTTGTTTTTCGAGTTATGTCATTATTGTCGCAAACAAGCGATCGATCTCTATGGAACTTTTGTAGAAATGTTATCCCTGGTCCTTAGTACAAATACTACAGTTGCTAGATTGTTGGGAACAGTTGTTGGTTATCCGATAGGTCACCACGGCCGTTCCCAGAGAAATTCCTAAGCATTTTATAAGCCTTATATGGTTGTTAATTTATTTACGACTGTTGTCGTAAATCGTGTGGCATTTATTGGAAAACACAATTTAATTAATTTTGTAAAGGCCTAATTTTTCGGTCATTACCTACAGGATGTCTGGGCACTTAGTGACATAACCTTTTGGGAGTTCTTACAGCGTATAATCGGCCAATACATTTAAGTGGTCCGTTGGGGGATATCAACACTAGCTAGCCGAATTGATGGTTCTTTGAATCTATGCATTTCATCAGACTGAAATGCCTCTTTTTTACGCAACTATTATATTTTCTTTATTTTTAATTAAAATTTTATCAACTTCTAGGGACAGTTAATACCGCAACGTTTAAAATTCACCATCAGTGTTTGCCCCCGTCTGCAGCGTTTAGTTGTTGTTAGCACACACAGATGACACTAGTTCCACTTTCACTCTGCCTGCGCCACAAGAGCACTAGCAAAACCCTCCAGTTTTGTTTGTCAGTCCCGGTCAGTATTTTTTGAGTGTTCCATTTCTAAAGAGGTTTTACTCGCATGGAATACGAGATTCTAGCAACTGAGCAGGTTCAAATTAAACTTTTTCTGTTACTTCTTTTTTTACTTAAATATTAAGCAAAAGTTACACATATGCCTGATAACAAGTACAATCTACGAGAAAAACTATGTTTTCCAAGTAAAATTGCTTTAGTTTCGGCCGGTTAGCACAGGCAAAGGCATAAAAACCTCTAAAATACCTAAACTTTTCGCAACATCTGTGTCAGAAGTGGGTACTGGAAAATTGTACCTAGTATTTTTTCTATGAATATTAATGCTATGTACAGTCACGTTTTCATTACTAGTTTTATAATGAATGCACACTGCACGCACATGCAGTTATATAATAATGTTTATTGGCTGTATAAGTAAGTTTCTGCGCCCATTTCAGGAATATATACACAGTGAAATATTTATTTAATACCTGAGTTCGGTAATAAAATCGTTTTATATTTATTTAAAGAACGATTTAAATAGGTATGAGGAACAGGATGTAAAGTTCTTCATCCCCTATAGAAAAGGGAGGATCCTCCGATCAGACGCGTGTTGTCTGGTGGCCACTGCCCGACAGTTGTTGTAGGGTCTACTCTTAAGTCGAGGTAAGCTTTGTTGCCGACTTGTAGGAAATTGATATTAGTTCTTCCGTCGTGTCATAGATGGGGCTTTAGTACTTTTTGTTGTTAGTTGTTTTTTGTAGGTCGCTACATTATGCTATACATCTTTGTTTCTAATTTAATTATCCTTTTTTTTATTTAAATCTAATTGTCCTAGATTTTAAGTATCGTTATATCTAGTCCATGTAGATAATTGTAGAACAAGTTTCAAAAAGCGAATGACCAGAGGCAATCATAGAGGTGGAGCATACAGGAAATTAATACGAATCAATTTTCCTTCAATCGATCTCAGTATCAATGAATCGTGTATCGGATGTTATTTTTCGAGAGTTTCTTGTTAAAAAAAGTGTATCAAATTATCTTTTATGAGGGTACACGTGTATTAACAGCGTGTAAGGGCGCACAAAGTGCCCAATTTGTCGGCCGTTGGGAGTGTTTGTTAAACAAGTATTGTTCTCCCGACTAACAAACGGCCGCGGGCCCGCCTCTACTTTCTTATATTTATTGTTGTAAGTACTGCGGGCACGGGGGACGTGGCACAAGTTGCGGTAGGCTCGGAGTGCCACACGATACGCCGCATCTGTTTGATCACCGATTGATCTTTGGCCACTGACATAATAAACATATCTACAGGCTCAGGCGTCTTTCAATAACGTATCTTTTTATAACGAGCATACAACGAGGTTACAGATAGTGTTCATTGTATAATGCACGTTTACAATTTATAAATGAATGCATGTGTGCTATTTTTAAAGCTTCTTTCATTCAAGAATGTGTTTTGTGAATGGAATTTTATATAATGGAGTATTTGACTATTGATAACATACAAGCCTACTTATTCACAAACGCTCGGTTTCGATTTCGATTCGGAAAGTCGTATGTCTATCTCGCTTGCTTTCGTAATGCCAAAACAAGATAGACATACGACTTATCGAATCGAAATCGAAACCGAGTGTTTGTGAATACGGGGGCAGAAGCGACGTTTATACCGAATGCAGCTGAGTACCAGTATTTTACATAGAGCGACTGCCTAATCTGACCTCCACAATCTAGTTAGTACTGGGTAATACGATTCCCCTTGGTAAGACTAGTTTTTACCTAAATATAGACCACTTCCCAAACAGTGCTCCAATCACATTGAAAAACCTGCAATACACCATTAACCATTCAAAGCTTCCACTCACTCATATTTTAGTTGACACCGAGTTAAGCATTACATTATCACATTTTATTCGATACTTGCTGTGTGTGAATTTAACAAAAAAGTTATTTAGTTTTTTTTATTTAAAAAAAAAATAATATTATAATAAATAATTTTAGAATTTTTATAAAATATTAGCTGTCTGGCGCAACTTCATTTGCGTCACATTTTCCCCGTTTTCGCAACATTTTTCATTGCTGTTCCACTGCCATTGGTCGTAGCGTGATGATATATAGGCTATAACCTGCCTCGATAAATGGGCTATCTAACACTGAAAGAATTTTTCAAATCGGACCATGAGTTTTGGTGCCTATGCAATGCAAACAAACAAACAATCAAATCTTTCCTCTTTATAATATTAGTTAGTTTTTTTTTATTTAAAAAAAAATAATATTATAATAAATAATTTTAGAATTTTTATAAAATACTAGCTGTCTGGCGCAACTTCATTTGCGTCACATTTTCCCCGTTTTCGCAACATTTTTCATTGCTGTTCCACTGCCATTGGTCGTAGCGTGATGATATATAGGCTATAACCTGCCTCGATAAATGGGCTATCTAACACTGAAAGAATTTTTCAAATCGGACTAGTAGTTTTGGTGCCTATGCAATGCAAACAAACAAACAATCAAATCTTTCCTCTTTATAATATTAGTTTAGATTAGATAAGTTACTCCTTATTACATCAGCTATCTGCAGTGAAATTCTCGTCAAAATCGGTCCAGCCGTTACAGAGAGTAGCCGGAACAAACAGACAGACAGACAAAATTTGTCAGAAATGTTATTTTGGCATATGTCATGTCATGTAGTAAAAAGCGGTTATTTTAATACTACAAACAGATTCTTCAGTTTTATTTATTTGTATGTATGTATGTAATCTGTAAGTATATATGAAGATAGATTTATAGATCTATGGTCAATCATCGTAATCTATTCACGAAATCCCAGCAATCCAGTTGATGGAACAACACAATGGCCGCTCACCACTCTGTACAGATAGCCATCCACTTTGATCTCGTTCAATATTGATAGTTAGTGCAACAACTAGAGCATAACCAGTAACCAAGCGTTCCTTTAATCTAGGTACTATGGATTTAGACGCTAGATGTGGTTAGAGCCGGCTTGAGACTTAAGATGTCTTAGTGTTTGCATTCATTCATTCACGATTTTCTTGCAGGGCCTCGTGTGGTGGAAAACGGTATGAAAGGAACCAAGTATTCGTAAGGAGAGGTTCTTAGTTTGTTATAGATGCGGCGCTAAATGTGCACCAAATATGTGTATGCGTCCCAAATTAAAGGTTTTTTTATGATCATCCTGACACTCTTTCCTGTCTCTTCAACACCAGCGTACACAAAGTATACCGGTTCCACCCATTTACTTTAAAAACAGAATAGTTTTTTTTATTAGATACAAGATGAACTGTTTCAAACTAACAAAAACATATTCTATGTGTTTCGGTCTATGTGTCCTGTTGAGCTGCTGTATTAGAAAACAACTAAACTTCCCATCAGGTAAAAACGCTTCATTTCTGACATAACCTTTCCGTTTTGACATTTAAATATTGACAGAACTGTAACCCGATCACAAGTCAAACTCTTAAGTCAACACGGTCACTGACGATATCGTTGTCTCTGTCACATTTCTCCCTTGTTACAAGGGACTTGGCGAAATGTGGGAGCAAAGCAACACAGACGTCTGCCTAATCCTTCGGGAAATACAGCCGTGGTTATATTGTAAATCACATGAGTATAACTCAATACGTTACCTTGTAACGATATCTTGGTATTGAGCAGCAGCCTAGCCGTCCTCTTGATAGGCACAGTCGTGCTGACCTCGGCAGCTCGCCGCAGTGCGGACTGCACCTGGATCTCGCGCCCCCGGCCACAGCACTGCCCGCCGCATATTTGACCTGGAAATAAAAGAAAAACTTTAGAATAAATTATATGAAATGGTCCAGAACAGAAATATTTTCTGGGTATTTTTAAACGACCACATAAGTTAGATAACTTGGGAGACTAAGCACACTGAATTCCTTCACTATTTAGTATTTTTAGTACGAGGTAGGAGCACAATATTGTTAGGTAATAATAATATCTAGTTTGGGAGCTATTTACAAACTTTGTCTCTTGTCTTCTTTCCTCAAGTATTGAAATATTTGGTGGCAATCTCATAGACGGTTCTTCAATACGTGTCACTACGTGACATTTACGAAATTGTGGTCTCAAACAAAGCCACAAATCAACAGTTGAAGTTTATGTGTGTAAAGCCTTATTATTGTAATGATGAGGTAGCGACCCGGAACGGTTGATTGGATCCGTTTCATTCGTAATTATGTATTGAATCAACCCTCTCGGAAATATTCGGGAAAATTATTATCCAAATAATTGGTTTGGCAAAAAAGCAGCTGGGATTTATTGGGCTGAATATCGGTTGTTGTTGAAGTATTACATAAATTTGGTTTCGACCGCGAACATTATTTCCGATCATTTTGCAAAAGCACGTAGTTAATTAAATTCTCTTTGTATCATTGTTATTGGTTATGAATATTATTTTTTTTAAATTAAATAATGTTTCCACATATCATAAAAATGAATGCAACGAAATGAAGTACCGAAATTGAATACTTTTAACACATAACTGCCACAAAAGTTTCCGTGTACACAAAAGCAGATAGCCACAGAAACCTCACAAAGGGCAGTGAAGTAGTGCTTCATTTCCAATTACTATTTAATATGAGGTCTAAGGTAAATTGTCGTGGAGTGAGGTCGCGTGACAGGTGTCGCTGTGATGAGGGTCCGCCCACTTAACAGCCTCCGAAACACTCGCATTGATCACTTCTTCTATTAACTAACTCCCGGACTATAAGAATAATTAATTATGTGTTTTGTAAAAGAGATTTTAATCGATTGGAAATTTACATTTTGGTCTACTTACCTACAATTAATCTCTTGAAATGTTTATTCAAAAAGGAAACGTCAATAGGTCGTAGTAGTAGGAATATTTAAGAACTCTAGCAAATCATTAAGTTTAAGAAAATAATTTTAAAATAACCATCATCAGGCTAAATCCCGGAAGTAGGAATGTGTGTACTACAATGATTATAACATAGCAGCTGACAGACATACATCCAATTTTACGTCAGCAGTTTAACTTCCCACATAGAAATTGCAGGAATGACGGAAGTCTGAACTAACCAGACATAAGCAGCCAACAAACTTATAGTCTGGCAATTTCTATCAACAAACTTTATTTACCAATACCCGTTCACCTTTTGTTACATATATGTATACGAGCAATATGCAAGAACACTATAAATAGCAAGTGTCAATTCCTAATTTAGATAAATCAACACATTATCTAAATACAAGATAGGTACATTGACACAATAAATGACGCAAGATAAAGTGTTAATGAACGCTCCTCCAGACCTCTAGTCTAAATAACTCTAACTAGGTTGTCAAATAGTAAATAATATTATATAATATCAATAACGAAGTGTCGCGAGCGTGGTCCGGAGGTATTTCAACCGTTGTCGTTGGACATGGTCCAACATGGGCCAGCCTGCCAGCCATTGTACACGGTGCGTAAAAACCGTCGTCTGGTTAGTTGTGGTATGCCAACACATTTATTTGACTATAAAACATCATGCTGTAGAAATAGAACTTAATATTCGCTGAAATAGCGAAATTTATGTTTGGGTTAATCACAGGATGTGACGAATGTGCTAGGGTTTTTATTGCGTTGACTGAGTCGTTTAGTGTCTTCTTAGTATAATTTATTATGTTAAAATACTAACCTAATCTGTGTTAATAATTACAAATATTTCTGAACTAAATCTAATTACGTAATTATTTACTTTGTCACATATCTAACTCGTTTACCAAATATTATCTAGAGTAAGTAAACAATTCTAAATGAACCAAATCCACGAGTAAACATAATATTATATTTAATGAGTTCTCAAACTATGGTACCTAGTAAATATATAAATTGCCAACTTTAAATTAAAGGTTTAAATTATTTCCAAGTACTAAATATAGCGTAAGTCGACCAACACAAAGGATAGTGGAGTACAACGAGGGGTTGAATGCTCTATCGATTGATTACTGTAAGAAATGTAGGTATAGTAATAGAATTATAGCAGTAACCTACCTAGGTTGACTAACATTGTTGCACTAAAAAAGCATCATTTTAAAAAGCATTAAGGCTATAAACCAATTTTCCCATTAAACTGTTCCTACTGAAAAAGAGCCATTAAATCATTCTTTATTCAGCTTGTATAATAGGAACCTTTCAGCACTGCGGACATTAACTCATTATTAAATCAAATGAAACCACATTTCCTAGAAAAGTCTTGTCGTTTAGATTCCAATTACCCTTTTTTTTACTTTGGACTCGTTCCAGACTGACAAGAAAAAGACGTTTTAGTGATGAAAACATTTTAACTAGCTCCGTCAATAGCAGTGATATATACGTGTATATAGAAGCATGTATATTAAATTACATTTGGCACAATGTCGTGTAAGAGAGCGACGCCCGCCGCAGGTTCAAGGTTGCGTCGGCGCATTGTTGTGTGTGACAGCTAGACGAGCACACAAATAATGAATACCGAGACACGGGCTCTTTTTATTATAAAATAAAACTCTGGACAAAAAATAAAAAATATTCTGTTCCCTGAACCGTCTGTGTTGCCGGCTACGTGGACAATTTTATACATTGCAAAAACTTGCAATATTACGGAGCTTTCATTAATTTCGTTGCAAAAGACCTGTAACCGATATCGACTACTGTTATCTGAATTTATGTCAGAAACTGTATCTCTGCTAAGCCAGTATAATTGCAAGTTTCCTACAAGAGTAATGTGGTTCAATAATATCAGTGGCTTATGTAATGTTCGGTATTAATGCTCGAGCTCGAGCCGACAGCTGTTGCGGTACAAGGCCGCGCCTCCAGACTGAACGGTGCCTACTGCCTAGCACACAGCACCCACATCTATAAAACCTATTACATAAATTGGATAAATAATGAGAATCCGCGATTAGCAGGAAACACCTACATTCGTTACAAGACAAAGGTGATAAATGATGATTGCGGACAAGAAAGTCGTGTCGAACACTTCACTAACAAGATCATAGAGATGCAATAAACAAGTCAATTTTGATAGATGTATAAGCCTTTGCATTTCTTAGTACTATTCCGTTGTTTCCACGTCAACTCCTGTCCGCTAACTAAACAGTGGCCTAGTGTTAGTACAGTCAGCTTGAGTCATAAATCTAATACCACATTTACGGCAAATAGATCGGTAATAAAGTTGTCTCGGTAAATTGCTGGCTTGGTTTAGAACGATTGGCCAATCAATCATTTGTGAATGTATAAGTGGTAGTAAAAAAGTGGGATTACTATGAATAACAACTAGTAACAAATTGATACTACCTCGAGACGGTTATGTGATAATAAACATTGGAGTGTTTATATAAAACCGTCTTCAGCCCGTTTCTCTGGAGTCGTCCATCACTGAATGTTATTTAAATTTGGATGACCTACGGCTGTAGGTACTTCAAAATACGTGTATGATGAAATTTTTTGTACGACAGCGACGAATTGATTCATATTTGAAGGTGCGAGGGCGTCTGGCATGATCGAACGCAGTGAGGACAAGGTGACAAATGTGTCGGCTACAGAAGCGGTACTATCGAGAAAGAAATAAAACGTTGTAAAATGAATGAGACATTGAAATGAAAAACGATAAAAACATACCAGCGTCTATAGTTATTTCTTTGTGTTTACATTCCGCAACTTGAAAGATTGCTTTTCGACCGTTTTCTTCAAAGAATAGTCGTGGCTTCGCGATGTGTTGACATTTTGTTCCGTACCTACGCAGCGTGGGCCCTGGACCACCACTAATACCGTTTCCACTCATGAATATTCTGCCCAATTGTCTCTAAAACGCAATAAAATTAAAATGTAACGTCAACAACATCCGCCATTAATTCTTTTTACGATTATTTGATGATGCCTTGTCGCGTATCTGTAATTCTTTATACCTGTCGGTAAAATAGTAAAAATAAGAAATAGACTAACACAGGTGTGCCGAATAAATGAGTCATAAAAATAAAAAGTTATTTATTAGTTAGGATAAAAACTAGTCTAGATTTTGTGAATGATAAAATTACCGTTACATGTTATCTATTAGTCTGGCTTTTTTGGCTGCAGAATTGAAATCATTAATTTATTTAATAGGGTATCAACATATGCAAAAGATAAATAGACATAATCAAATAACACCGTTACTTTTTACGCCAATATTTTGATTGAATGAGATCCTTAGCTTCATTTACAAGTTTAGTATGTGTACAAGCAGTTGCAAAAAGCTGTCTTTAAAACCACTATAATAAGATACCTATTAATAAGATTAACCCACAGTAGAATCATACATAAATATTAGGCTGCTTTGAAATTTCCTCACAAACAAATATAAAAGTAAAGATCGCTAATCTAAACGTAAGCTACTCACCAGAATAGATTACAGAAGCAAAGTACAAACGCACACGAAAGCCCTACTCAAGTTAAGTACAAATTGCATGGTGTTGGCCCGAGAACTCTATTCCCCTAATGTTTGTACAGTCCAGTTAATGATAGTGTGAAGAGCAAAGCGCGGCAACAGCCCGAAATAACGATAAATAAATATGGCGCTCATTAAATGTGAAAACACTTACTGCTCCCTTGCCGACTTTTCCGGCCGAGAAATAAAGTAATTTTAATTTTATGGAGTACATTTTCGTTAGCTTATCAGTTTTTTTGTTAAGCTTTAAAAAGACGTAACCAACGTAACATATTTAATATTAACTCTGCTTGTGAAAAGCGGGAAAATGTTTGCTCCACTTTGCCAAATGATTTTTTTTTCTTCCAGCCAGCATTTCAAATTGTCTATTATCAATTTTGGAATAAAACCTCCTGACTTTTTTGTTGTAATAAAATAAAATCGAATATTTTCTACTAATATTGATAAGACCGCCATTGTAACCATAAAATTATTAGTTTTGTAAGCCTGTTATGTTTATTTTTGGTGTACAATAAAGTTTATTCTATTCTCTTCTAATATTGGTACTTTTAAAAATTAGATTAAGCCATCAGTTTTACTAGCGTATCACTACAGAGCTATATCGAGTAATCAGTAGTAAATCGGTAAGTGGCGTGCGTTAACTCTCTCAGCGGGAGTGGTAAATATCAACACGTTGGTGTTAACCGGTGCAAGCGTGTATTTGTGCACTGTAACAATATTTCGTTTGCCACTAATTTTAACTTAGAACAACATTTAACGTTGAATAGTAACCGTCAACATTCAAATACGAACTTGAGTTTATGTTTTTTAATAAGAAATGTTTAGTTGTTAATTCTGGGGAAATTGAATGTATTTATTCTGTATATGGGATATTTATCAGTTTACACATATTTAAACACAAGTTTGATGAATTTTTTTTTATTTTTTATTTGATTACCGGGCGAAGAAATTGTGAATGGTAATTGAGGCCAGGATTTTTTTTTAAATATTTTTTGTGTGTGAAAGTAATGAGTAATTTCGGAATAAAGAAGGCTCACACGACCAGCTATGTCATCATAAGATATTTCCTCCTATGTAATGGTCTATCTTCATTCGTATGCAAGCCACGAGCTAAATATTAATATGAACTCCCAAGAAATGTTAACAGCTTTATGTATTTTATTATATCTTAAGACTCCTAGTTATGATCGTAAAAATGTTTTCTTTCGGAAAAATTTAGGCTAAGTTTAAAAGTTACGCTTATTTTAAAACCTACACAAGACTAAGTAAAAGCTCACAATAATGAAAACCCTGAGACTCGAGGTTTCTGGGAACTAACAATATCGTGTACCGAGAGACAAACAAATAGCAATATTTTCTGCAATATTTATGAAGCTTGGTATTTATTTTATCGTAAAAATTATATCTACAATCTACATAAGTAGCACTCCCGACATTTATTTATTACAAAACACTCTATGCATACCACACATTATTTTTACAATATTTATTAGAACTACAGAAAATAATCTTAATTACATACAACACTTTATTTATGCTAGAGGCTAACGTAATTATTTTTAAATAATCCTACTTCACAAAGCACTCACCGCGTATTGCAAAGTTCTCATAATTCTCTGAAATATCAAAGAAATAAAAGTCAAGGTTAGTAACTAGCATAGAAAAAGTATTATTTCTTCCTATTATCGGAGCTTGCATGGTTTTCCACCCTTACAGCCATTGCGAAACTGTTATGCGGCATTATCATAGCACTGCAACACTGAATAACACTTATTTATTAAGCTATTTTCCATTTTAAAGGTTAATCTACTAAATATAAAGGCTATAATCCCGTGCATGTGAACGGCAATGTTGGCAGTTTAGTGTAATTGACATTGGCTGCCGCAAGGAATATTTAAAATGCAAACGGTTCTATCGACAATTAAAGGTAATCTTCGTTTAAATACGGTTGAAAGGATAAATTTATTATACAGCGCAATATTAATTATATCCATTAAATTCTAATTGCGTATTTATTTCTTAACATGGCAACATGAATATGAATTGCTAAAACCTCATTCGTTCTTTTTTCTTTTAAAGTTTCAAATCATTGTGTTTTCAAACGTCACCCGTATTCAAATGATTCGATTGTGATTTGTTTTAGTTTTAGAGTCCCTGGTCCCTTACAATTGAATTTCATTCAACACTGATTTAGAAGGCAAAGGAAAAAAAGAAATGTAGGTACAAATAACGAACATGTCCTTTCTTTTCATTCTGCCCAAATTGTACGAGTTTTCTGAGAGCTCAGTCAAGTACTCTAGAATAAAACCCTTTTTCTTACTATTGTAAAACTTCTATGGTTTTTTTCGGATCCTGATAAATTGTAGGCTTCTGCTGATTTACTCTATTAAGACGAATTTAATTAAGAACAAGTATATGAAACCCATTTTATTTTTTTATGTCCGTCATGTTATTTCATGTATAGGCGCCATGCATGGTTGATCATCATAGGAATTATAAATGTTTTCCTCATTTTAAGTACCCATAACCCAGAATCATTAGCAGTGTCTCCAGTCCTCAAAACGGGTACATAGATAATAACATCGGCTTTAATTTAATGGCAAACTTTACGACTAGTTATAACAGCCACAGTGAACAATAAATTATACCTTTACATGTATGTAAATCGTAATGGCGGTAAGCTTATGGCACATAACACCACGTTAAGCGGTGTGGCGAGTTTGAAATAGCACAGACAATGATAAAGTCTACGCTAACACGCGAGGCACTATCTGTTACCGACTAAGTATAGTTCCATTTTCAAACAGAAAAAAAAACAAGGCGTGGAATACATAATTTGAAAATTGGCTTGGTCTTGTACCTACTAGTTCTAAATGTCAAAGAAGTAATTCGTCTAGAGACTTCGGTATAACTTTCAATCGATTTTGCAAACTTGTCAAAACATTCGATTCGAAGTAACTGGGCACGTAGAACTCGAAAAAGAATGGCCCTTGAGATTTGAGCGTAGGTACGTTTTGTCAATACAAAGTGCCTGTGGAATAAACTAGGCTTTGAATTTATTTATTGTGCCTTCTCAATGTTTGTGCCTAATAACATATTTTTTGTAACACACCTTAGTATCGAAATTATTCTTCCGAACCAGGGTAATGGGGATGGAAACTGAGGAACTAATGGCGCTACCATAGCTGGTTCCAAGCATCGTCATTGGTTGAAAATCTGGTAATGTCATTTTATATTTCATAATAGCTCGACCTCATTGGTCAGATTGAGAACCAGCTATAGTCGTGCCATCTACAATTAGCTTTTAACGGGCTTCCCCATAACGAAAACAATACATAACACTATTTCTAATTTTACACAAGTTGTCGTTTCTATATTTTCTTTTCGGAACATAAACTCCGTGGGATCAAATATTTACCGTTATCACAAATTTCATGTAGTCTAATATACAATAAGTAATATGCTATAACAACTGGGCAAATGTGGATACGTTTTAGTGATGCACAATGCGATCCGGTACTTTCCAGTATCGATATATCGGATGTAATACTTCAATATTTTGGATCGATACAAAAGTATCTGTATGAATGGATCGTTTCATGCTACATCATCCTAAAATTTAGGATCCAGACTCTTATAAGACAACGTGGCAGAGGTGAGGACAATACGATTTGATATTAAGATAATCGGATCGTTCTGATATTATGATCCTTGAATCGTATCGCTTAGTCGCAATCCAAAATATCGGAGTATCGCATTGATCGAAGGTTTTAATTCAAAGTCAAGTATCGTGCATCCCTAGCAGTCATAACACGTTTGCCCAGTGCCGTATGCTTGGCTCTAAAATAAGCACAATACGCGATTGTGGTGTCTACCCGTGTTGACCACCCCTGGCGAGCGTGGTGTGTGCACATTCCCGCGGGACCCTGAAGCGGGCGCACTTTGTGTTACTAAGTGATTGTGAAAAATTATAATTTGGTCTGTTTGTGTGACATTACTATTGAATAATTTTGATGACGAGTAATAGAGAAGTATGGAAGAAGATGACATACTGCGCCGACCCCAAATGAATCGGGCAAGAGAATGATGATGAAATCACTCCTTCCACTATAGGTATCCCGAGAGAATTACAACAAAAACACATCCTACTGCGTACCAAAATCCCCTAAAATACGCAAAATACGTTACTAGACGGCTGGCCCCGCCTTGTCAGCCCGTCTACGTATACTTTTCCATAACACGTGTCTAGACTCTCCCTCGATAAGTCTGGCAATATATTGTGCCAACGACCAGGAAAGATATGGTTGGACTTGGATTTTGATACGGGGTCGAGTAAAGTGAATAGAAAAATCTTAGTATGCACGTAAGCAGCTTGGCTTTGGACCCTTTCAACATTAAAAGTGTGAAGATTTAACTCTTTAAAGCGCCAGGGTATCCCACGAAATTAATTGAATTGAATTACTTTTTCATGAAATAGTCATTCCATGGGATTAAACATATAAATTATGATATCTTGTTCAACATACAGCCTGTCGCTACTAGCCAGGAAATTACAAAAAACGCAATTAATTTTGCAGGCTACCCTGCCGCTTCCACTATAACGGATTTGGACAGACACACGAGTAGACTTAAACTAGTACCTTAAGTCATTTCCTGAATATAAAATTAACTTTAGTGTTTTCGTTTGGGAATATGAAGAAGTTTCCCTGCTATTCGACTAGAACCGAGATCATCAGCTAGTTAACGCATTTTCCGATAAAGTTATCCATTATTATCAACCAAAACTTTGTAATTGCGCAAAACCTATTCAAATTCCAACCTTCTATTAAAACTTCAGACAAAGACACCAATTTTTTGTCATGTACGTAACCCAATTCACAAATCACTGCGGGGTTGCTTTCGAATCGCTCAGAAATCAGGGTATTAGTGATTGTAAACTATCCTTTATTGGAGCACAATCTAGGCCATTCTAGGCTATTCTAGCCGATATTCTAGACCCGACCTTAGCGTAGCTAGCAATGCTAAAAATGTATTCCAGTTTAGTTTAAACCTAAATAGAAATGGACCAGTTTATTTTGCGAATATTTAAAACTGCAACAGTCCCAATGTTACTTAATTTTAGCTTGAGCCGGTTTTGGCTTTACCTTCTATCTATTGTTTGGATTCACTATATTTTTTACTATTAGGGTTCAATAACTTTATTTTTATGTTTTATGTACGGAAGCGTACCTTAGTTAGTGCATAAATACTTTCTGCTTTATTTTTATCAACTGACAACACAACATTTACAATGGTGGTCAAAAAAAGCACCTTAATTTAAGTCCCATCTATCCGTAGAATTAAAAACCACAGACGTACTTATACAGGGTTTAACGTAAAGGGTTAAGGGTATATACATACTTAACTGTGTGCTACAGACCATCAAACTAAACATGTTTCTCCATCGGACAAACATCGTAATAGCGAAAATATTATCTGCTGCCCCTTCAAAATTCAATACCTATTCGACCCTAATGTATGGGGCAGCTGATATTTTTTTTAGCTATTACAATGTATGTCCGATGGAGAAACATGTTCAGTTTGATGGTCTGTAGCACACCCTAAAGTATGTTTATACCCTTTCCGTTACACCCTGTATAGGTTTTAACCATGTTAGTGTATTGCACTTTCGTAGAGAAAAAAAAAATACCAATGGGAACTTTGTACGTCACGTACGTCGTAACTGGATGTGCTGGCGTCTGTACTAACTGATTACGTTGTAATCGTTTAGGCGTCGGTTTGTAACATAGCCCTGTATAACATATATACCTGTGACGGCACGGTTGGCGCAGTGGTTGAGCGATCGACTACTGCGCTGCGTGTCGCAGGTTCGATCCCCGCACTGAACAAATATTTGTATAGCCTACAGATAGTTGTTCCGGGTCTGGCCGTTTGTGTATGTTAGTTGAAATGTTTGTAAACGCACCTACGATACAGGAGGTATGGTAGTGTAAAAAAAATATATGCACCCGCATAACCTAATCTAGTTCAAGGCAGTTCAGGTGGCATACCATGCCGTCTTGAAACGTTATTGTTTTACTCCTTTTCCAGTGTGGGAAAGCGATGGCGCTACACATCCTGTATAGCTCCGTCTCTTTCCCACACTGGAATAAGAGCAAAACAATGCTGCTTTAAGACGTCATGGTAGGCCAAAAGATCTCTCAAGATAGTACAATAGCGGTAGATAGAATTCATTCTGCACATTAACACTAGCCATTATAACCACACCCATATCAACCACAATTTTCTTCTATCTGAGAGGTCTTGGTTTGCTGGCGAGAAAGTCGATTGGTCACATATGTATCTAGGCATGTACGAATAGATATGTAAAACCGTTTCGAAGTGACATTAGCATTTAGCATTAGTGTCGAGTACCTCTGCCAAACTATGATTATCGCGGGTGTTACGTTTAATTTTAACTAGATCATTAGTATTCCTGTATCTAGCGGTAGAAATTAGTGGTTTTAGTGTAATGTTATTGCTTTACTTGCTACGTGGCGGTAGAGTTTTATTCATTGGAATATCGCTCGTTTAAATGAATTAATTATAAATGGTGACTATTCCAAACTTAATTAAAATTAATATTCATCGATAAAAGCCATGGATAACAAAAATAACTAATGAGTACACCGTAATAAGCAAATCGGCCGTTACTTACCGACATCTAACACAAAAATAAAACAAGGAAAATTGAAAATCCCTCCACAATCGGAGCGTTCCACTTCCAAACCCCATTATACGAAAACCTATAACAGTTTTCGCAAATCAAAGTCATAAAAACATAAGCTAAGTACCCTTAACTTTTATGATTACCAGCTTAACATGCAGCAACCCATTCTTAGACTATATCAACAGACGATCAAGACAATAAAACATCGGAAAACAAAACACGCGAACGTAATACATTACACTGTAATTTCTTTGAAATATTTATAGAAATACAAACTTTAGCACTAAAGACAGATAGTTGGTAATCGCTTGCTCGGTTAGTAGGGTGATGATGTGGTATCACTCTAATTTCTTCCAAATATTCATTGGATTACAACCTTTAGATATGAGGACAGATGGTTGGTAATCGCTTGGTCGACTAGTCCGATGATGTGGTATCACTGTAATTTCTTACAAATATTCATAGGATTACAACCTTTAGGCGTATAGGCAGATGGTTGGTAATGGGTTGGTCGGTTAATGCGTTGGTGCGGTACGGTGTTGCCTTGCGACGATAAGCGATCTCGTTACGATCGCATTACATAACGGAAGTAAGGGGTTGGTAGAAACGGTTTTATTGTAATTTTGTCTGACACGTCACCGTGAAAGACAATATGCAGATAGTGCAGTATCTGCGCTGTCGCTAAAAATAGCAATAGTGGTTCATGATTATTTTGACGGAGCTCGTAGCTACTAACAGACGCCAGATCAATCTACAGGTTAAGAGCACGCGCCTAGAACGATCACCAATTACAGAGAAAAAACCGGCCAAGTGCGAGTCGGACTCGCGCATGAAGGGTTCCGTACCATTATTTTAAAAACAAGCAAAAAAAATTTTTTTTTGTATTGGAGCCCCCCTTAAATATTTATTTTATTCTATTTTTAGTATTTGTTGTTATAGCATCAACAGAAATACATAATCTGTGAAAATTTCAACTGGCTAACTATCACGGTTCATGAGATACAGCCTGGTGACAGACGGACGGACGGACGGACGCCGGACGGACGGACAGCGAAGTCTCTGTAATAGGGTCCCGTTTAACCCTTTGGGTACGGAACCCTAAAAACATCTGTAATAAAAAAAAAAACTGCTGTTCCAAATTTAGGAACATACCTATCTCACTTTTCTTCTTTTTTTATTATTTTTTTTCCATATGTGTAGTTAGATATTGTACTTTTGTGGGATATAACAGATTTAAAAAAAAAAGATAGGTATACTGAATACGTGGTAAGTTTATGCGTCAGTGTCGTTTCCACTCGTATACACAGATCCCTATATCAATTGAAAGTGTCGATTATAACAATTTATCAAATAATACTTACATAAACTCACACTTGTTCCCATGTAGCCAGAAACTACAGACCGCCAAATAATCTAATACTAATAATAAAGCTAAAGAGTTTGTTTGTTTGAACACGCTAATCTCAGGAACTTGCTTCAATTTGCAAAATTCTTTCAGTGGTACATAGTCTATTTATCATCACGCTACGACCAATAGGAGCGGAGCAGCAATGAAAAATATTGCGAAAACGGGGAAAATGTGACGCAGACGAAGTTGCGCCGGACAGCTAGTAAGCAATATACAAAAACAAAGAGAATGCGCTACACAAGTTTAACACAGAAACAGGTGTCAAATATCACAAGTATCGTATAACCCTTTAATACGCGTTCCTCGTTGCGCTGACGAAGGGTTCAGTTACGCACGCGAACCGTTTACCAGTAAATATTGTGGTTTTTGTAAATATGAGGCCTTCGACGTGGAGGTAACTTACTAAGTACAATTGATGTTAAGTTACGGTAAATTAGATTTTAAAGGGTTGTTGTTTTGTAAATTAATTGTTTTAGATTTTTCTGTGGTACATAGAATACATGTGGTATAGAAAGATACTTACATCTTTCTATTTCATTTATTGCTGAGCTAGGTGTTGCCCGAGACCTTCGTCCGCGTTAAATTATTAACAATTTCATGGGTTTCCTAAACCTTCTTCTAATATAAAACTAGCCTAAGTTCTGACGGTGAAAGTCCCAACAAAATCGGTCCCGTCATTTCGGAGATTAGGCAAAATAAACAGACAGACCGACAAAAAAATTAAAAACAGCTTTTTTTTGTTATAAGTAGGTACCGTACCTATATACTTTCATATGCATTCTGTAAAAAGCTGTTATTTTGAAATAACAAATAGACACTTCAATTTTATTTATTTGTATGTATTGTATGTACAGATTTAATCGTATCAGCACACTCTGACGAAATTATGATTAAGACTAGGAAACTATGGATAGACATCCCAGCCTATAATTTCGTAAAAATCATAAACAAAAATACCAAAAACACAGCTACAAGAATGGCTGCGGTTGAACAAAATTCGTGTACTTGTATTGAAAAAACTAGATTATACAAAATCAAACAGTTCATTTTTGGGAAATTATAGGGTCGCAGAAATTCAAACGATAGCGTAAAATGTTTTTTTTATTGAAGTGATAACTTCTTATGGGAGGGTAAACCGCTTCGTAACGTAACGCGTTACGGCGCCACTCTGTCCGGCTTCCCTTTCTCTGACACATACGGCAGCAGGCTTAGATTAGTTTAAGTTACCACTTCTGTCGAGCGCCCCGAGACATACACGTTTTATATTTATGTTTTAAGGAATATTTAAAAATGTAATTATTTTTTATAGATATAAATAAAGGACGAAGTAAAATTATCCATAATGTACTTATAAAATCCAATTAATTTACTAAAAGCATTACTTAATAAAACCATGCACAAAATGCAGTAATTAACAAAAGTGAGATTTAACAATATTTGCTGTTACACGTACACTGAGCTCGCGGTTTTCATACCTAGCCGGCAGGTGAAATTGTACGATCGATTTTAAACAGGTTAAACTGAAGTGAAATCCGCAGTTAATTGTATTTAGTAGCGACTAGCTGGGCAATTAAAAGCTGGTAGAGGGGTACACTAGTGACCAGTATGTGTTGCCAGTGATTATATACGGGGCCGAAACGTGGTCGCTCACAAATGCAATGGCAATGGGCCTCATCAGAATGCCTAAAGTCACCCAAAGGGCAATGGAGAGGGCTATGCTCAGAGTTTCCTTGTGTGATCAAATCAGAAATGAGGACATCAACAAGAGAACCAAGGCTACCAACGTATCCCGAAGAATTGCCAAACTTAAGTGGCAATGGGCAGGGCACATTGCTCGCAGAACGGATGGCCTATGGAGCGAAAAGTTCTGGAATGGCGACCGCGAACCGGAAGACGATGCGTTGGATGGCCTCCCACTAGGTGGACCGATGACCTGGTGAAGGTTGCGGGGATCTTTCGGCTGAAATGATGATGATGACGATGATGAGAGGGGTACATAACATAACATCACACCTGTAATCCCCCAAGGGTTAGCAGAGGTGTGCCTAATAGTAGGTAGACCCATATTTCGCCGGTTGTTTTTAAGTCCCATGTAAAATTGGGCAAGCCTATTGCCATCAACCGGGCACAAATCCAGACACCGTGACTGCTACTGAGAAATTCCAGATGGAAAAACCCAATAACATTTTGTTCGACCCGGGAATCGAACCCAGGACCGCATGTACAGCAGTCGCGCTTCCGACCACTACACCAACGAAGCAGTCTAGTAGACGGCTAGTAAAGTTTTTATAATCATGGAATTCTCAATGGAGATTAAGAAAGTAACAATAACACTAGTTACTTGATATTTACCATGTTTATTATTTGTTTTGAGTTCCCGATATTTCCGCGCTGTTGCAGCAAATAATAAACATGGTAAATATCCCGTAACTAGTGTTATTAATAGTGTTAGTGACCATGTCAGTATAAAAACTATAAGAAAATATGTTTGATAACACATAGTATAGGCTCCGCGAGGGTTGATTCGGGGTGATGCGGGAAAAGAGTTCTTGAACTTGGGCGACTAAGACTTGGGGATTAGCCTTAGCTCAGCAGCGGTGTGAACACGGGGACACATCAAGCTCATATTTCCAGTATAATATGGACTCGATTTGTATAGGTATCTCGTACAAAGAGAGATCCGTATAAACTAGTTTTTTATAGCTTGATTCGTCGTCATGCGTAGGTACGTGCTATTAAAGGAGAAATTAGAGAGAGATAGAAACTGAACACAGTGCCTTTTCTTATCATGATAACGAAATATAAAACTTACTTAAACTTATCATTGCAGTCAGGCCGAGAATCAAAAAACTTTGAACGTGGGGGGTGTTGTTTTTGGATTACCGATTCTAACTTTTGCAGTTAGAATCGGCAATCCAAAAACACCCCCCTTTCACAACTTTTTTATAGTTGCAGAAAGCTTGTCATCGTCATAGGTACTCACGTTTCCAATTAAACTCATGAATACTAACAGTTTGACACAAAGAACCATATGAAATTCCTCCATCTAACACGTCAAAGACAAGACAAAGAAAAATGAAGCGTAAACGAGAGAAAATGTATAGGAAATGTCACGTTCAGATATTGAAATATCAAGTCAAAGATGAGGAAAGAGACGTGTTATTGCATCGTTATAACAATGTTAGAACCATGCACAAGACAATGCTGATAATAACGTCAAAAATATACGTCAATTATTTATCACGTTATTCGGGACGTGAATCTGATGAGTATTCAAACTCACGTCCCGAAGCATTTTGCCGCGAAAAAAAGAAGACAAATTATAATTGGACCTCCATAGCTCCACTGAAAGTTACGGAAGCCGAATAGTCGGAAAGTTGAATATGAGCTATCCAGACGTTATTCTAGTTTAGCATTTTTATTTGGGCTTACCTATCGAATAAGCCAGCTATATTAGCTTTTAATACCAGGATCAAAAAAAATATGAGAATCATTCACCGCTATGATGCTTTTAAATAAACCTTTTACCAACCTAATTAAAAATCACCTCCCCATAGGTAAATACTATAACTAATAACAGCCAACCAGTAGTAGTTAGTAATTTTCATTCAATTCAAAACCAACTAAGTCCAACTTTCCATGTACTACCGGTCTGAAAGTTGAATATCATAGCGGTGGGCGCCACATTCACGGGGCTATTATACATCGGGCTATTTACACGGAGCTATTTCGACGGGGCTATTATACACGGGTGTGGAAGGACTTATGAATATTAGATCGGCGAATATAATGCGCTTTACTGGACACATTTGCACTGGATTATGTAAATTACTGGAATATGTTTGAGAAATATCGGTTTTAGTAGGTTTAAGATTTGAAACGGTTTCTTATTGAGTAACTTGTAGGAATTATATGGCGTGCTGTCGAACTGGAGGCCAAGATAGATCTTATATTGGTGCACCAATAATAAACAAAACTTGCAGGATTTGCGTTTAATTTAAGATCACTTAGTTATAAACAGCAATTAGGCAGATTTTATAATATTTACTAAGTTTTGAAACATGCACTGAAGGGAATGCTCCATAAATCACAAATAGTAACTGGACTAACTGAGCTGTAAAGGTCAAATAGATAGTCGATCCACGTAAAATGCTGGTTTTTGGTCACAATATAACATCCAGTTAGATTGGAAGCCGACCAGACCAGGAAACCGGCAGGAGTTTGAAGTAAGGCTAGGCAGAGGTAGATTATGAATAATACAAATTTGTATATAACTCTTTCTCTTTCGTATAAAGCTGCTATATGAAAATAGATGTCGGCCGGAACAAGATAGCTCGTTATGGTATTGACAGGCAATCGGGAAAGTGCCCCATAATAGCTCACGTGATGGTTATCGGCACATATTATTATGTATACACGTGTAATCGAAGAAATGTGATCTTTTTCTGATTTAATGTGTATTGTGTACATAACAATTGTGTGCTACTTTATTATAAATTCTGCTACTAAAATGTTAAGGTTCGATTGAGGTCTCAATTTAGAATTTAAATTTTTTCATCGACACTCATTCGTATTCATTTGGAGCGGCTGCCTATCTGACCTCTACAACCCAATACCTCTTGGTCCTTGGTAAGACTGCTTGTCAGACTTTTGGGCCACTGATTACCTGTAACGAATATCAAAGATCTAAAAATGACAACCGGAACCAACAGCTTAAAGTGCTTTAAATCAAATCAAATCAAATCATTTATTTGAAATAAATGATTTGATTTGATTTAAAGTGCTTTCCGAGGCCCAAAGGAAAAGTCAGTATGTAATGGATGATTAATCTAAAAATCGACCCAAGCAGCTAATTATATTTAGCCATAATTGATACTACCAGAAGATGTTTTTTTTAAACGGTTTTATTTAGCTCACCCCGTTTGTTTTATTTATTATTCTTGTGTCAAATTTAGTAATTCAAATTTCACCCTCTGCCTGTCAACCGATTAATCTGAAATTTTGTATACACTTTGGATTTTGGTGACAATACAATTATGTTTATTCATTATCATTATAAATTCAAGATGGCCGCCGCTACAAAATGGCGGATAATTTATTAAACGGTTTTGTTTTATTAATCCCATCAATATGGGTATCAAATGAAAGGGCTCAACAAGCAGAATACAATATACTATAAAAAATTGAAATACAAGATGGTGGCCGCTACAAAATGGCGGATAACGTTGGTTTTATCGATCCCATCAATATGGGTATCAAATGAAAGTGCTCAACCAGTATAATACAATGTACTATATAAAATTAAAATCCAAGATGGCGGCCTCTACAAAATGGCGGATAACTTAGGTTTTATAAATCCCATCAACATGGGTATCAAATGAAAGGTCTCAACAAGTAGAATACAATTTACTATGCAAAATTGAAATCTAAGATGGCCGCCGCTACCAAATGGCTGATAACAATTTTTTATCAATCCCACCAATATGGGTAAGTCGTATACTTAGGTGCGAAACTGTTTGAAGAAGGTCAAGCCTACGTGGCTCTTAGTAGAGTAAGATCTTTGCAGGGACTACGTATAGAGGAGTTGGACTGCAATAAACTAACGGGCAGGAAACCTTGCAATAATGAAGCACTAAATGAATTAAACAGAATGCGAAATAAAAACTAAAAACTAGAAAATAAAAATAGGTAAAAAAACTTTTTAAGTTAAACGGTTTTAATGTTAAACATACATTGCAATGTTTAAGATAAATGTACTAAAAACCAAAAAATAATAAAATAGATACAGTCGTGGGAATTATAAACATATGCATAGACTAGACTAAAATAAAACCGTGGGGCACGTCAATTGTCTACAAATTATCGACTAAATGTGCGATAGAAGAATCGTTGTAGACAATTGACGTGCCCCACGGTTTTATTTTAGTCTAGTCTATGCATATGTTTATAATTCCCACGACTGTATCTATTTTATTATTTTTTGGTTTTTAGTACATTTATCTTAAACATTGCAATGTATGTTTAACATTAAAACCGTTTAACTTAAAAAGTTTTTTTTCTCATCCAGTAGTTAGGTCTTTTTTTATTGGCTAACTGTACATGAAATGAGCAACTTTTGAAACGTTACAATTGAATATTGTCTGTAAAATGTTCCATTTACAAAAACCGTCATAGTTTTTAACTTTTCAGGACTTACTGTACATTGGGGATGTTTGTTTAAACATTGTGTCTTAGTGCAAACAAACGTGTCTATCATCATTTCGGCATGTAAATTAACATCAAAATTCCACATGCCAAGTTAACGTGTGTGAAGGAAATCAAAGGCGACTAGGAAATCTCAAGATAGGCACTTAAAGACGAAATTCTAAACATTTTTGCGCTCTGTTTGTCACAAGAGAATTAATTAAATTCCCTATACATACGAAGCCAGAGGCAAATGTACATAATATATTAGGTAAATGGAATTCGTGAGCCTGAAGTAATGTTTTTGATTTAGAGACATTTACTTACACAAAGAATGAAAATAATAATGAAATACGTAAAACTCAAGTCTGTTTCTTGAACTGAAAGGCACTTACGTCATGTTAAAAAGCATTTTTTTTTCGTACTTATGACGCGTTTGTACCACAAATGCCTAATCAAGAGCGGATTTCACCGAAGAAATTGAACACAATAAGCATATTTAACAGCTTTCAAGTCCAGCGTCCGTGCCATGACGTCAAACATTATTGTTCAATTCCTATTCCAGAGTGAAAAAGAGACGGAGCTATACAGGTCGTCTAGCTCCATCTCTTTCCCTTTTTTTCCTTCTTTACGGACACTGAACTGTCACTGCCAAAAACGTGTTCATTTTTGAAATCCGCACTTTATGCGTCTGATAGAAACAGAACGTGGTTTTATATATGTTTATTAAGATTAGTGCAACCGGATATAAATAAAAATCAAACAACAATATTATCCTGTGGACTATTTTATTTATAGTAGCCAGTTTTAACAAAAAAAATGTATGATTATAAATTATACCTAACCTACCAGTACCAAGCAATAAACGAAACAAATCGAAGACAACATCGTAATAATTCGGACATTTCATGAGACAGCTTCCACACCATATATAATAAAAGGTAGTGGGATATTTCCCTCACGCCAAATCGCATAAAATATCGGCGAGTAATTTATAAATTGGATTCTCCGAAGGTTGGGCAACGATTTAAATCACTAGATGTGCCCTTACGTAGGTCGCCCGAAAAAGTTTTTACAAAGAGCAAAGCTAAGCTCACACATCTCGCATGCAACAACGGACACTATTTTTAGTATGAGGGATCATAAACTACAGATCACTAACTGAACTACAGAATACTTACATACTCCATACCAAAATTTTTGTATCAGATTAATAGGTAGTTGGCGAAAATATGATCATGTTCCCGATTATCGCGTTAAGCTCAAGTTTTTTAGTTGCCTATCCGCCATCACCAGAATGCGCATATTTTATCGCTACTTAGTTGTGTTTAAATTTTGGTGTGCATGAAAATATATTCTATTATTTATTCCTTCTGCCTCGTTCACGTTCACACACCAACGCCGGATGCGTTTACTAGGAACCTAACTTTTCTGAAGAACAGCCAAAAAGGTCAGTTTTTACGCATTTGTTATAACATCTCTGAAGCGCTAGAGCGGATCCAGGAATTTAAATCATTGGGCATATAATATAGGGCACAATAAACCCTCAATGCCAAGTCAGTTGTAAAACCTTTTGACCTTATTCGTAGGCACCTGCTATGAAAACTTGACAATTAATAATAAAATGTTATATCCAAGCGATCGTTATTAAAGCTAAGTACATACCTACCAGTCATTTGAGAGGATTATGAAGCTCCGTTATAAGTCTGTTAAGTGACCGATATTTTTTATTAATTTCATTACTTAGGCGAAGACTTACTTTAATCTAGCTACTTTATTTCGGCTTAGAGGAATTAGAACAAATGTAATGAATTTCTTAAGACTTTTCTTAGAAATGTTTTATTTCGGTATAAAATGTTCTGTGGTAAGTAAGCTTACTTAGAATAAGATTTCATCTGTTCTATTTCTGTAAAACTTGTTTTATTTTTCTTTTCTTGATGTTTTTAAGCATAATTGAAAACCTTGAGGATATTATCTCTTGTTTTCTGGAAATAACATCATCAAAATTGGGTTGAAACCATTCTTATACTTTTTAGTATAAGAATGCTGCGGGTTATCAAACATTTAAGTCAACTAAACAACATTTTTTAACAAGAAGACCGTTTCTTTGTTTTAGCGTGTCTCTAACAATGAGACTTATTTTCTTATGTTCATACTTTTGTGTGACCGCGTTGTTATTCTAAATACACTCGCAATGGTAAGTTTTATGTATATAAAAACATTCTTATTGAAATTATATGAAAACACTCGATGTTTTGTCAAATCGTAAGAACCATACAAACTAGCATGGCATGTCACTAGTGTTTATTAAATCAAAAGACAAAAACAAAATTGCGTTGTCAAAACTAGATACATTTTTATTATTCAGATATCAAACCGTACTTCAAATCTGCTAAACAAAACTAAATGAATTTTTAATACAGTTGCTCAAAAAGTGGCGTATTGCAGGGACGTATAGCGTTCGGGATGTGGGCTGTTACACACTCGAGCTTTTTCTTTACCTTTCCCGAACTCGTGCGTACTCTTTCCCAACTGTCAAAATAATGTCTATTAAAAAGAAAAAAACCAACCACGGAGTTTTTAACAAAAAAAAATCATAGAAGTTTTTATCATTCATGCAAATATTTCTAAAAAGAAGCTACTAATTTGTTTCAATATTAGATTTAATGATTTGTTTCAATGAGTTAGGTTAGGTTTTATTTCATATCAATAAAAAAAATCTACTGAAGACTTGGCTGTATGGGCATAGTTCCCTTTGCCTACCCAGAATGGGTGAAGAAAACAAAAAAAAAATCTCTGCTTATATTCTTTTACGGTTGGCGCCATTTTCCAAAAATATTCTTTATTAAATTGCTTCATTTTTTCGCAACTGTATTAAAAATAGTTGTTCAGTACACGTGCGGAACCGTCATTGCAACTTGTTCCGACTGTCAACCCTCACCTTCGGCTGCGCCTCGGCTCGGGTAGACATTTGTCGGAACTCTTTGCAATGACAGGCTTTCCGCACTCGCAATGAAATATACTATTTTAATATAAGCTCTAAAGTAGTAAGTAAATAAGGATCTAAATAGGACGTGAAAGACAAAGCAGTTTCGTATCGGCTATGTACCTAAGTATTAGTATATAAGTCTTTATTTACACGAAGCGGGGCAAAGCCTAGCCTTATTTACTAGTGCTGGGAAATTCCTTATGTAAGCATCGATCGGCTGATGTTGAGTATCGCTAAATAAACTTACTACTTTTGTTGTTCGACTGTGGTGTGTGTGGAAGTGGCAGTATAGTAGAATATTGCGAGAGTTAAACATTTCATTATTATAAACGAATTTTAGTGTGATTATTAGTCAGGTTATATATGTTACAAGAAACTGCTGTTTCCATTTTCAAAGTTGATCAAATCTTTTATTTTCAAAAATCAAAAATTTATTTTATATTTCTTTGGAAAATCAGAATAAAACATGTGGATCCAGCTGGGAATGAGTTCGGAGCGCCGATATACATATACCAAATCTATACTGTCCCTATACACAAACAGGAAAAATAACAAAACGAGTGAAAAATATATTTGATATTACGACCTTTTCCGTCCGACCAACGTCCAAGAGCCCTCATCGTGTAATTGAAACAAAAATAATATCCCACAAATCTTTATATCAATATACAGTGCAATTTCATGGAAATGGATCCGTATCGCCTCGTCCATCATCCCTTATAGGCCGTAAAACAAATACGCATGCCCACTATAACATGGTAGACGGCGAAATACTGTACGACAGTAAACATACAGAAATTGATATAAAATTGTCAGTTTCCTTCACCAACAGCGCCATCTCAGAGTATCAAGATATACTAGACACCATGCAGAGCAAGCATATTCAATACCTTCCAGGAAATCTGAACAGTAATGAAAAATTGTTTGCTACGCCATCGATCGTAGCAGGCCTACGAGCGGCTGGCTACGAGTACGAGCTACGGTGCTACGCCGCGTAGCAGCTAGACTATTAAGGTTTGTGATTGTAAGTTGATAACATTGGATTTTGTTCTGCTTATTATTTTATGTTCACACAAAACACTTAATAAATAAATGATATGAATGATACCATAAATACAAGTTGTTGTTTTGCATCCTCGTCAAAATTCAGGAGGTTGTCACGAAAGATATTAATAATCAATTAAAATTACGTTACCTAGTTTATTATTTATAAACGCCCATTTTTTTTGGTTGTTTAAGTTTGTCAGTATTTCAGAATAACCCCCTCAACGTGGTTTAGGGAATAAGAAATTATCGAATAAACGTTTGATATTGTTTGTTTGTGTGGAAGCGCGGTTATAGGGCGAGATTCAGACGGGCCGCGTTTAAAACACAGGTGGTTCACACTTACCGATTTCCGTAAATAAGAAAACTAAAAAAAATTACCTACCCATTTCATTATTGATTCAAGACGAGAATCATTAGCATAGTTACCTCCTTGAATTTGACGAGGTTGCAAAACAACACCTTTTATACAAGAGCACCATAGTCCAATTGAATACTAATATTCAAGGAGGTTCTATTTAGGTTCCACAAGGACAATTTAAATGATAGTCTTCAATTTCAGTTTTCAATAGTAATTTTAATTGGAAAATATTTGAGAAATAGTGACCTATAATTACACATTATTATAACGTTGGGTGACGTGACGACACAAAGGAGATATTATAGGTTTTTATGAACCTTTTTCCTCAAAGGAATTTATTTAGAAGAAAAAGACTACTTCTCCAGAGTATAAGTTAAAATTACATCACGATACCTTATTATACAATGTTTATCACAAATGAGTACTCGCTCTTATTTAATGATAGGTACATTTTCGAGACCTAGTAAGCGAACTTCAAAAGCATATTCAACGTGAAATTAAAATACTGAACGACATTTATCTAACGTAGGGAACAATTTATTAATGACAACCATTCCCACAACAAAACCAAGCAAGAATAGACCTCATTCTTTTACCAATAGAGTTGAAAATCGCATGGACACATTTACGAAACTCAAATAAAATAATTTACGCACACACTACTTCTCACAACTTAATGACAAGAAACAATCTTAATTAACTTGCGCCGTCTAAAAATGTCGCGAATAACACAAATAACGTTCCATATACGGGATACACCTGTACCTCAGCACGGGGTACTGGGGTGGGGGGTACCCCACAGCGCCACCTTCCAACGGTGCCTTTAATTACACCACTTAAGGTCTCTTAATTAAATCCCAGGGTGACACGTATATTCGTTCCCGGGATTTATTTGCCGTTCCCGTGAAACTGTATGAAGTGACACTTTAGGAGAATGTGCAGAATTGTTGACGCTTGTGTGGTAATTAGCTGTGTTAAAGCTCTTTTACACGTTTGCGGAGTTTATAGTAACTCTCTGTTTAATTAACTGGTTTGTAGTAACTCTCGACGAAAGAACGAAACTAGACTGCGTTTTGTAAAGCAGCATAGTAAAATATGGGTAAATCAGGCTTTTTAAGTAAGTATTTCTTATAATTTACGTACATAGTCGCAATTAGATTTAGAATTTATAATGTTCGTTACGCGTGATCAAAAAAGTACAGTTCTGTTATAATATAATATAATTTTTTGGATTTTTTTGTACATTTTCAAAGTGCAATCCGGCGTGGAAACAACCTTTGTAAAATAATATAATCAGACAGCAGCAGTAAAAATCGTACACTAATTTAAACAAACTCGCTTGCTCCACAAAAATTTTCAGGACATGCCAATTGTCACTTATGTAGCGACCAACAAAAAGCAACTTACTACAAAAAGTACTGCAGCGCCATCTATGACACGTCGGAAAAACTAACATCAATTTCCCACATCTCACATGCAAAATTTACATCGACTTAAGAGTATATAGAAAAACCCGACTACAACTGTCGGGCAGTTGCCCGCCAGACACAACACCTGTCTGGCCGGAGGATCCTCCCTTTTCTTAGGAGTATCGAGGAACTTTACACCCTGTTCCTCGTACCCCTAAACTGGTGACCCCGAAATGGACGTCAGCGCAGCCTTCGAGCACCGTGACGTCATCATCATCAACATAACTTCCCTCAAGCTTTCAAGCAGCGAGTCTCACAGCCAGCCAGCTTCAAATGGGTATTCCTGACCACCAGCATGCAGCGGAAGCGCATTCCTGGCCAGCACCCTCAACCTCTCTTCAAGCGACCATGGCACAGCACACTGCACTTTCGGCCGGTCGAGAGCTTCTACCTCCCGGCCGACACCTCTCTAGCTGTCTGCCACATCGCGGCGCTGCACCACGTCCGACACACTGGAGCAAAAAACGCAGCGCCGGCCCCGACTCACTGGGGTTCGCCTCACCACCGCAGACTGTTCCGACTCACCGCGAACAATGCGGCAACGAGCTTAAAACTGGCATGGCAAAATACTTCAAGACTCATTCGACTATCGACCTCCGGTCTCCGGGGGGGAGTGATGTAGCGACCAACAAAAAGCAACTTACTACAAAAAGTACTGCAGCGCCATCTATGACACGTCGGAAAAACTAACATCAATTTCCCACATCTCACATGCAAAATTTACATCGACTTAAGAGTATATAGAAAAACCCGACTACAACTGTCGGGCAGTTGCCCGCCAGACACAACACCTGTCTGGCCGGAGGATCCTCCCTTTTCTTAGGAGTATCGAGGAACTTTACACCCTGTTCCTCATACCCCTAAACTTACTTCAGACACGTAATTTTGGATTACATGAGTCAGGCATTCCCATCACTTTGATATTGAGCTCCACGTTCGTCAATTACCTGGAAAAATAAAATAAAAGATGTTAAATGTTGATGCAGTTAGTCAATCATCGAGTGCTGACATATGAAGTCGGCGAGAGGCAGACTGTATGGCGAGGCGCGCAGAGCATGCCGCCAGCTCAAGTCTAAATTGGTCGAGTTATATGCGTTCGCGCCGACGACGACGCCGCATGCGAAATTAGCGTCAGAGCACGCCCCGTGTCGTTACCCCGCCGCGCACACATTAAATTATTTCGAGAACGTTTGCACATGTTCCTCACACATTATAACTTATAAACTTAACACATGCGACGTGATTGCAGAACAATTAGCGCGAATATATCAACCGACTTAGTCCAACTTAGTTTACGAGCGCACCACCGCCACCGCTCGCTCTTATTGACAATGGAACGATAAATTTTAACATTGCTGCAGCTAACTTTCTATAATAAAACGCAACACGACAGTTATTGCTGTCATTTTGCTGGATTTAACATTTGCTTCGTCTAATTGAACGACGGGCAATATAAGCGATGTTTTAATGCTTAATACGGCGCGCATGGCAACCAGACTCCGCGGCATGTTCGATACAAGGCGGAGTTTTTTGAACACAGGCGTGCAAAAAAGTCAACTAAGCGATACGAGGCACGCAGATTTGTAAAGGAACAACAAGATAGGAGCGCGGCCAAGCCGAGGAACGGGTTCCGTTCGTGAGAATGCACGCTAATGTATACGGCATAAGAACACAATGCGCCGCGGAGCACGAGCGCCGCACCCACACCCCGCGCACTTGATATGTGCACGATATAATAACGCAGCAGAACTTCACAATTAAACACGAATAATAAAATCGTTGAGAAAAAGCCGTACAATGCAGTATTGTGGCGAGAAGTGATAACGATTAATACGGCTAAAATAACAGCTGCACACGCGGCCGGCCTGTCGCATGCAACAAGAGCTCGGTTCGTTAGAGCTACAGATTTAAAATAAAACTCTTCGCGGCGCAACAAAAAGAAGAACCTGCGGTACGAAGTAGGCGCTTGACCTGCGCGCTCAAATGACATCATCGCGAAACACGCCAGAGCTAAAACGATCCTTGCCAAATTGTAATAAGAATTAATTTAGCGCGACGCGGAATTCGCTTCCAGCTTTTTGCAATCGGCCGTGCCGGCTGCACTGACGTTTTATTTCAATTGTCTCTGCGGGTGGATTGCCCTATTTCGAGAGTGCATTCGCGAACAATTTTCGCCCAATCAAATCTAGTGCACTCGTGATTACCGCGGGCCGGCAACGGTTCACGACTAACCGTCAAGTGGGAATCATAATTGTTTGAGCGCATAGAACCAGTAACATTGTTTCAATTAACATTTTATCGTTGGTGTTAACGATACTTGTTATCAGTTATTATCATCTCGGACCGGGACAACGGACAAATGTTGTCCAGACGTTCATTAAAAGCTCTTTATCTGTGCTCGCGATCAAGCAGATATCAAATTATAAAGCTCCGGTTGGTTTAATGAGCAGTAATCATGTTACAGTCAAGGGCTGTCGTTCGTTGATTGAGTTAAATTAGTTGTGATTGCGGATCAGGTTACGGTCGCCGGTCGCCGCAGACATCCGATTTTCTACTTAGTTGCCTTTTCCCTTGCATGCGGTGATGCAGCAGACGCGGCGGCGCGGCGCGCTGCGACCTGACTAATAACACTTTACAGCGGGATTATGCAAAATAATACCAAAGTACACTCACCGACGGCTGCAGAATCTCAATTTGTGAACTCGACATGTTTTCGAACGTGATTTGGAAGAGCGCCCGGATTCAATACAGATTGAGGTTTTATTAACAGGGAATATAGAAGTAAGTATCTACTCTAACGTAATCATCCGATGTATTGATGGATATATGCGAGCAGTATTGGTTTGGGAAACAATTGATTTATTAATAAGCAAATGTTGCAGGATGGTGATAATTTACGGCACCTACAGTAGGGAACACGCTACAAATCTCCGTGTAATCCTGAAAAAGTCCAGTCAGATAGCGCGTTGTCAGCGTGTATCGCGTCGGACGTCATCGGACGCCGGCGGACGCGTCCGGACACGGCCCGGACCCGGCACGATCGATACGATTCGCTCCCGCTACTTATTTACCCAAACCGGCCTGTAATTAAAACCAAACAATGGCTCAACTTAATCAGCGGATTCAGTTTTAAACGTGGTTATAACGCGTTATAATGAAAACGTAACATAAAGGCGGTTACTGAACAGATAGAATGACAATGTTATTACTACTAGTCACGAACCGCTATTAAAACGAATTAAACGTAGGTTAATACTAAAACTGATCACTATATTTAGCAATGCGAGATTTCAAACGATTATGTTCGTAGTTTCAAATCATTTAAACGAAAATTTCGATAAATACCAATAATCTGAATCACAAAACTTCGTGGCGCCTTTCAAATTAATTTGTCTTCTGTTCCGCCAATGAAACAAATCGCCTTACAAAGGAATTTGATCCAACAGGGACACAAACGTAACGAGTTGTGCAAAACGAAATATCAGGATTTCAAATTAAAATGAGAATGCTTGCCCTAAAACAGGAAACATTAGGATTGGACCGTTAACGAAGACTCTATTTCCATCTCAATATTGCGAATACCTTTCGTGTCCTGTGACACTCCTTAACACATGAATTTGGACTCTAAGCAGAGTTGTTCCAAGTATCATATTCGCTTGTCAAGGTATCTAGACGATCAGTTCTTGAATAAAGCTGAACTAATCAACTAAGTGCCTGGAGAAGTGACCGGCTGGACATAAAATATTCAATGTCCGTCAGCTATGCGGTTTCTGTATTAAAGTCAGCGACAATATGCTAATCATTTGGGAATAACTTCTATTATGAACTTCACTATATACGGTATATCACGACTAGAAGTTCTTAGAAAGAACCAGCATGACCATATGACTAGTGTACTAGAATGAGACTTATTGTTCACTCATTAAGAAGAGTTAGAGTGAACAAAAATTAAGGTCTATTTAATTATGGCACGACCTATTACTATTCACAAAGCACACATTAGAAACTGAAACTACGGGCACCTATTTACAAGGAAAATCCCCTATTATTTTTTTTTGAGTAAAAATCAAACTGATAACCCCGTTCTTGTAACGTAAATTACCCGTAGCAGCGTTGCTAAAACTCAACTCAAGAAACTAAATTGTTCAAAATAACCCATGATAAGTATACACGTAAAACTTGTTAGGTATTGCATTAAGATATAAATAAATATCAGATATTATAATATTCTGTCACATCTGCTTAGACTGAAATCCGAAACCAATTTTCTCAGAAAAGGGTAGGACGATGTTGATTGGAATATACAAGCAATCTTCTAGAATTTCACCCTTCTGGCTACAAGTACAGGGTGTTGCAATATCATTAGTGGCTACGTAAAAGCTCCTTTGGCAGAGGAAGCGGTAAATCTTCTTGAAACTTCAGCTGAATCCAGATTTAACTTAAGAAAATTATACTTGGTTATTTGTTTCTTGAAAACTGAAGGATTTTCCGAGTGCTTTCACTTTATGATTTAGTTAACAACTAGAATTATTAATTTACAGTTACCTACTGTACAGTATACACACGGCGACACATCAAGCTATGCTTTTCAAGTGTAACATGACCTCACTTTGTATAGATTTTCCGTACAATGAGATATCCTCATAAAATGGTTTGTATAGCTTAATTGGTCGCCGTGCGTACAATTCATATTTTACAAATATGCTATCATAATTTAAACGAAATAACAGAAAGGTTTGGTTTGGTTTGGTTTGGTTTGGTTTGGTTTGGAATTTTCAAATTCTAATAACGCCACCCGGTGAACTTTAAAATCAAAATCAAAAGTCATTTATTCAAATTAGGCTGATAATCAGCACTTTTTGAACGTCAAAATTACAAGAGACAGTCCCCCAAAACGCCCGCCCTTCGCCACTTCCTAGTGTTTTAGCTGGGAAGAAGAAGTGGCTGAACAAACTCCCCAGCAACACATCTGTCGGTTAGGTTAGAAGAACCAGATTCTACACAATAGTGTTCAAGTTCATATAAACAAAGAATCTAATTAATGTCACATGTCAGCTAGCACACACCAATAATAAAATATTAAAAAAAAAAAAAACGGGTTGCACTCCGGGAGTGCCGGCAGAAGTGAAAACTTGAATAGTAACGTTGTGCATTTTTGGATATGGTTAGGAAATAAATAATTTTGAACGAATTGCTTTAATATCTAGTTCTATCATTTATGTGGTAAAATACAATATTCATTTATTGCGCTATCATACACAAACATGACAACTTACATTACATAACAAATTTAACACAGAAATATTACGATACGTTTTACGAATTTTACCTCTTTGGAGAAATCGAAGGTTTTGTTTGTGCATAAGATAATTATCCAGTTTTGGAAAACCAAACTCAATGACAGATGTCATAAAGTTCAAATTCCTTCGCAACCTAATGTCAATTCGTCTTACGAATTTTCGATCAGGACACGTGACCTGACGCGAGTTTAAGATTTTATACCCATTACAGAAAAAGTGCTCAACGCCGCTAAAGAAGTTTTCACTTCAACAAGAATTATTAAAGCATAAAGGGCGTGCCCGCTTACACGTGCATACAGACGAAAAATAATAAATAAAAATAAAGTAATATAAAAAAAAGATAATAAAAAAATTAAGTAGAAGATCTATGCATGAAGTTATAAAACAATCAGTAAGCTAGTTTGGAGAAAGAACATAAACATTGTCTTGAGTTCAACCCAGCGACCAACTATTCTTGTCGTTTAAATAGTCGTTAATGGAATAGTAGGCCTTTGAACAAAGGTTAGATTTTACTGTAGCTTTAAACGCATTAAATGGCAAGTCTAAAAAGGAAGATGGTAGCTTGTTGTAAAAGGTTATACCAAGCCCTACGAATGAATTATGAACTTTATGAAGCCGGTGAAAGGGAGCACGTAGTTTATGCTTATTTCGAGTGTTTATGTTGTGAATATCACTGTTTTTACTGTATAAATGGATATTTTGTCTTATATATAAAATGTTAGCGAAGATGAATTGTGAAGCCACCGTGAGAATACCAATCTCTTTAAAAAAATCTCTCAGAGACACTCGTGCACCCAGCTGGTAAATTGCACGAACCGCTCGTTTTTGAAGAACGAATATATTTTGGATATCAGCGGCTTTGCCCCACAGCAGAATACCATAAGTCATTACACTGTGAAAATAACTAAAATAGACTAACCGTGCTGTATCAACGTCAGTGTATTGTCTGACTTTTCTGACGGCGTATGCGGCCGAACTAAGCCTCCCAGCTAGGCTTGATATGTGTAGACAACATTGTAATTTTGAATCTACTGTTATACCCAGAAACACAGCTGAGTCAACAGTTTTAAGCTCCTCATTGCCGAGAACAATGTTGGGACCTAGATTTTTAACATTAGGTAAAGCGAATTTAATACTTTTAGTTTTTTTGGCATTAAGAACAAGGTTATTTGTTGTGAACCAATCCGTGACCATTGATAGAGCGCTGTTAACGTCTCCGAAATCGTGTCTATTTCTATCTACTTTAAAGATAAGAGAGGTATCATCTGCAAATAGTACAACGTCACAAATACCCTTCAAATAATATGGTAAGTCATTAATGTAAACTAAGAATAAAAACGGTCCCAGTATTGAGCCTTGAGGTACACCTAGCTGAACAGGTAGCCCGGATGATTTCGCGCCATTAATATCTACACATTGGAATCTATTTTGTAAATACGAGTCTATTACATTCAGGGCTTCATTTTGAACACCGTAATAACGTAGTTTCCGTAAAAGCGTGTCGTGGTGTACGCAATCAAAAGCTTTCGAGAGATCGCAGAAAACACCGATTGCATTTTGCGCGTTTTCCCATGCGTTAAATATGTGTTTCAACAAAGCAACCCCCGCATCTGTAGTCGAACGACCTTTGGTAAAGCCATATTGATCGTTGTGAAGAAGGTTGTTTAAATTAAAATGTCTTAGCAACTGTTTAAGTATTAACTTTTCAAAAATTTTGCTAAATGCAGGTAAAATAGAAATTGGTCTGAAGTTACCAATATCATTCTTACTGCCTGATTTAAATAGAGGGATGACTTTACTGCTCTTCATGAGGTCAGGGAAAGTACCTAAATCAACACATTTGTTAAAAGTAACAGCAAGATAGGGGGCTAAGATTTCTATTATATTACTCAAAAGTTTAATGGAAATGCCCCAGTAATCACCTGTGTTTTTAGACTTAATTGAATTAAAAACATTAACTATATCACGAGGTGTTACATGTTCAAAACTAAATACGAGACCACATTTAGGCACGCTACTATGCAAAAGGTTTTCAGCTTTAGACGGCGACGAACTTAGAGAGCGAGTCGTAGCTATAGGTATGCTAGCAAAATACTCATTAAATGCCTCAGCTACGTCGGCTGGATTATTAACTAATTTGTTATCAACCATGATTTCAAGTTGATTGTCTTGTTTAATAGATTTACCCGTTTCATTGTTTATAATTTTCCAAGTGGCTTTAACTTTATTATTAGAATTTTTTATAGTGTCTGCTAAAAATTTTGATTTTGCAATACCACAAATTCTTTTAAATAATTTTGAATAATTTTTAACATACGCAAGAAAAGTTGTATCAAACCGGTATTTTTTCAGACCATATAACTCGTATAATCTAGCTCGACTTTTATAAATACCTGGTGTAGCCCATTGGTTGAAGCCAGCGGAAGGCCCACTTATGTTAATAGTTTTAGACTTGAAAATAGATTGGTATTCATTTTGAACAACATCAAAAAGGGCTTCATAAATTTCATTAGGAGTTTCGTGATCCACTATTGACGGTGTAACTTTAAGTGCTATATTATTTTTAAATTTATTGCAACGACTAGCTGAATAAGGCCTACATTCTATTTTGCGCGGCTTTTTATTTAATGGCATAGGGAAGCTAGCTATTAATCCACAGTGATCAGAAGATAAGTCACTTAACACTAATTTATTTTCGGCATGACAATCACTAAACATGTTATCAAGACAAGTCGACGAAGACGCCGTGATCCTTGTTGGTTCAAAAAACAAGTTAACCAAATTAAAAGATCTAAACAGATTGAGAAGCCTGATACTTAATGGAGTAACTTCTAAAATATTAACATTAAAATCTCCACATAAAATTATACTTTTATTACTTGATTTTAACTTATTAAGTGAATCCTCCATTACAGATTCGAAACAAGTAAAGTCACCAGAAGGGGGTCTATAAACACAAATTATAATGTATCGCTCAAGTTCAACACAAGACAACTCAATAGTGCGCTCAATGGAAAGATTAACTAAGTCTAAACGTTGTTTACATTTTAGCTTGTTTGACACAAGAACTAAAGATCCACCGCGAATAGCATTTTTTCTAACAAATGCACTCTGTACAATATAGGAATCATCATTGATAAACGCTACTTCATGTTCTTTCAACCAATGTTCAGTTAGACATAACACCTGAACATCATAGTTCTCCATAAACAAACTTAATTCTAAATCTTTGCCGGACAATCCCTGCATATTTTGATGCACAACATTCAACATATGCAGCTTACCCGTTGTCGCACCTAATAGTTTAAAGAACAAGGTGTATCGATAGTAGTGTTAGTATCAAAAATAGTGTTAGTAACAATAGAAGTGTTAGTATCACGAGTAAACATTGGTACAGTCAGCAACAAAAGTCCATGAACAGATACTAATTTTCAAAACACCTGAACACTAAAACGGACCATAAATCACTTACCAGAATAGAGTACACAATAAGGTTATCATTTCAATTTTACAAAAACGCTAAGCATTCATATTTTCATAAGTCGCTAAACATCATTATAGCGTAAGTCGATAACTATGATTTTGCCGTAAGTCGCTAAACATCATTACAGTGTAAGTCGATAAATATCATTTTGCCGTAACTCGCTAAACACCATTACAGCGTAAGTCGATAAATATAATTTTTAACCCCCGACCAAAAAAGAGGGGTGTTATAAGATTGCGTGTGTATCTGTGTATCTGTGTATCAGTGTGTCTGTGTATCTGTGTATCAGTGTGTCTGTGTATCAGTGTGTCGGTCGGTGGCATCGTAGCTCCTAAACGGATGAACCGATTTTGATAAAATTGGTTTCGTTTGAAAGGTATTTTAATCGAGAGTTTTCTTAGCTATGTTTCGAGAAAATCTGCTCAGCCGTTTGAAGATCATCACCTCTTTTCTAGTTGATGAAGGGATATAAACAACTTCCACGGGTCTAGTCGATTTGAAATCTTGTTACTTGTCACCATGGGCATTGCCGAGTGGGGGGGGGGCTGCACCCTCTTCCCCTCTAAATTATAGTTTCTTTTTTAATTTATAACTTTCCTTGTTTTTAACCACCGACCAAAAAAAGAGGGGTGTTATAAGTTTGACGTGTGTATCTGTGTATCTCTGTCTCTGTCTGTGGCATCGTAGCTCCTAAACGGCTGCGCCGATTTTGATAAAATTGGTTTTCGTTCAGAAGCGCAACACCGAAAAAATTGGATGGAATGGGGAAGCCTATGCCCAGGAGTGGGACAGTCAAGGCTAAGAAAAAATAATATAAGTTTAAAAAGTATGAAAAAAAAGAAAAACAAAAACCTCCGACACATAAAACCTCTAAAAAGCCCACAGTAAATTAATCCAAGCGTCGTAGCGTCGGGGGACCGCTTTGAGCACAAAACAAAGCACAGAACAAAGCGGAACCCCGACGCTACGACGGCGCTTGGATTAATTTATTATGGGCTTTTTAGAGGTTTTTAGTGTCGGGGGTATTTTTTATATTTTTCCGTAAGTCGCTAAACGTGTTATGCGCGAGTTTTTAGGGTTCCGTACCCATACCAAAACTGTTTTTTTTTTGCTCGTTTTTATAAATAACTAGCTGTCCCGCGCAACTTCATCTGCGTCAGATTTTCCCCGTTTTCGCAACATTTTTCATTGCTACTCCGCTCCTATTATTCGTAGCGTGATGCTATATATGCCTTTCTCGATAAATGGGTTATCC
Organism: Cerastis rubricosa; assembly: GCA_949152445.1. Lineage (NCBI taxonomy): Eukaryota > Metazoa > Arthropoda > Insecta > Lepidoptera > Noctuidae > Cerastis > Cerastis rubricosa. The sequence continues at coordinate 9,236,440 of OX424526.1, read as the reverse complement.
AACACTGAAAGATTTTTCATATCGGACCAGTACTTCTTGAGATTAGCGCGTTCAAGTAAACAAACAAACTAGTATTATATTTTTAGTATATAGATTATTAGTATATGTAATAGATATATTTTAAGGTTCTGTATTTTATTATGTAGGTAATGGGTAGGTTATCTAAACTAATATTATAAAGAAAAAAGATTTGATTTTTTGTTTGTTTGCATTGAATACGCTCCGAAACTACTGGTCCGATTTAAAAAAATCTTTCAGTTTTAGATAGCCCATTTATCGAGAAAGGCTATAGGCTATATATCATCACGCTACGACCAATGGGAGTGGAACAGCAATGAAAAATGTTGCGAAAACGGGGAAATGTGAGGATAGCCTATAGCCTTCCTCGATAAATGGGCTATCTAACACTGAAAGAATTTTTCAAATCGGACCAGTTTCGGAGCCTATTCGATGCAAACAAACAAACAAACAATCAAATATTTCCTCTTTGTAATATTAGTATAAATAAATAAATATTTTTCAAGTTTTTAAAACGCTGTTTGTGTATGTTACTTTAAATGTTTCTAAACGCACGCACGATACAGAAGAAATTCCCAGTGTAGCGAGCCTATGGGAAGTTTAAAAAAAAAAAAAAAAAACGAAGATAAATTGAACTGGAAATGTAGGAAATTAGCTATGATCAGCGACTTTTGTATTTATTACAGATCATACAATTTTGTCGGTAGTAATATATAGCAATTTATGGTTTAACTGAGTTCAGCGACTTTTGTAGTTTTATTATGACAAGTTGTTTTATAATTTACTTTGGTCAGTAACTTATGCTAAATAATAATGATTAGGAAATATTGGAAACAAATTATGTTCAACGACTTCTGTTGCTGACTGTACAACAGGGGTACCAGTGTTGCTGTGTATATTGTATGCTAAAAGACTAGCAATATGTCGCTTACAACTAGGTGGTAAAAACATGGTGTGGTTAGTGAGCCTGTAATCAGAGATAAATTGATTACAGTCAAAATATAAAATAACGTCACTGTGACGACTTGTCCTATTATAAATTAACATATTTAAATCATAAATGCACCTATTTTGCTCAACAGACAAATATTGAGAATAAGGCAGGGCACAGAAAATAAATTTGCAATTAATTGTCTCGTTGAGATGTAACATCAAATGGACACATTCAACTATGTCCTTTTTTCTTACATTTAAACTATTCCCATATAATAAAATAACAGTAGAATTGGGATTTATTTTAGTCAATTTGATATTACTAATTAATTGGCTAACACTGGCACCGGGCAAACAATTATTTATTACATAATGTTGTGAACATTGATTAAATAAGCTACCAAAACCTTGACCAAATTTGTCAGAAAATAAATATGTAGTTTTTATTAAATTATTACAATTATTTCTATCATTAATAATACGGCTACCTTCTGGCTGAGCCACTGTGGGTGTGGGTAAATCATGCTGAGGCTGTGGTGACCGTGAGCAGGCACAACTACAAGAGAGGTTATTTGTCAGAGACTCATATCTCTCTGCATTGTACGTGACCAGGTCCACCAGCTCATTGGCCTCCTGCATACGCTTACTCGGGTCTTGTTGAGAAGCCTCATATTTACTAAAAATATCCTTTAGAGCATATTCCCTAACAAACAGCTCATCCTGAAGGTTCTGAGTGTCGGTATCATACATTGTCCTACATAATTTTAAATCACTATCGCACTTCTTTAACTCTTGAATTAAATTTAGATTTCTTTGCCTGAGTTTATTGTTTTGTTTATTTACTTTTAGGCGTTTTAAGGATTTTTTAATATTTTGAATTCGTTTATTTATTTTTATGTATTTTTTAATCTTATTATGACTAGCGAATAAATTACATTTAGTGATGGTTTCATTAGTTAAGTCTATAGTTACAATTGGCTCAACACATACAGGTACTGACCAGCTACCAACCAACTCATCATAAAGACTGCAGGTGTTCGCAGACTCTTCATGGGCTCTATGAGCTTCCAAGTGTAATATTGACTTGTGGGCCTTGCATAGTTCTTGTTCCAGTTCAGATATGCGTCTCAAGGCCTGATCGTATGTGTCACTACATTGCTGGAAGTTTGCAACAAGTTGACGGAGGTGTTGATGCTGGTCAAGTATGTCCATGTGCTGTCCATGTAATTCAGCCAATTCATTCTTGAGCTCAGTGTTCTTGTTTACAACTAACTCTATTTCCACCTCACTTTCTTCCCTTTCTTTTAGCATCTGATTGACTGTGGTTTGACTAGATTCTAGCTCTTTCAACGTAGCCCTCAGTTTTTCCTCCAAGGATGCAGCTCTGCGGGTCAACATGTTGACAAGATAACCCCAGAGGCACCCTGGAATAAGAGAAGAGACAGCTAAGTGTGTGAAAGGAATAAGAGAGAGGGATAAGATGAAGAAATTAAGTATTTAGAATGACAATGATGTTTAAGTTATTTTGTAAAAGGGTAAAACAAAAGCTATAACAGTTATGAAATGTATGCAAGTAATTGGTAATTTAACTGTTAATAGATAAAACTTAATTGAGATAACAATTTTTTTAAATAATAGAGAAAAACAATGAAAATAATCATACAAGGAAAAAAAAAAAAAAATGGTTGGGGGTACTACTAGTTAAAATGATAATTTGATTTCTGATATTAGAATCGTAAACTGACACGAATCCAGTAGAAAATTAGATAACAGAGGTATCTGTATTAAATAATTTAAATATTTACATTGGTACACGTAATCTGGATGATTTTAAAACATATTTCTTTAACTTTCTATCCAGTACAATCAAGTAGCTAAAAAGGGTTGTTTACGATATAGTTCGCGAGGACGAGCGGTGTGATAGTTAATGGACAATACATAGAATGTTTAATATTTAGATTTACTTAAAAAATAGGCATAAATTTAAAGAAAAACACTTCCCAAGTGAGGTGGTGATTTCAAATCCATCCGTTGGATGACAGCTGACACATAATTATTGATTTTTCATTGATTTTGCAGCGAAACAACTCACAAACACAGGTTCTTATTATTTACGACGATATCTTACGAATTTAATAACATTAATAACTAAATATACACGAAAAACATTATTTTTACAGTTAAATTCTAACATGAAAATTTTTGACGACCGGCTGCCAGTGTTGCCAGCCCAAAAAAAAAAAGATTTAATATCACAAAATAAGGCCTAAATCGAGAAAAGCGTCTTCAATATGTAAGCTTTCTTATTTTCTCCGAACTAACACTGACTACACTGAGTAAGCTCAAGATGAAAATCGTCAGGTATATTATGTTTCTTTGAAGTGCGACCGCTAGACCAACGAAGCCATAAACTTCTATCTCTCTCGATTTTTTGAGAAGATACTACATCTTCTCAAAAAATCAAGTAGGTTTAATCATAAATCTTTCTACATAAATATATCACATTTTCTTTTAACCAAACTCTGTTTTTCCACTAAAGTCTGAAAATTCAACTTAATCTTACTGTGAGAGTAAATAAAGCAAAAACGTTTTATATCCTGGAAGGTAAGCATCGATTTCCAATTAATTATCCTACGTATACGCCGGTTACATCATTAACTCAGTGACGTCATTAACCCTCCTTGCGTTACCGTCATTCATAACTGCCTTTGTCTTTTAATGGACGCGAATGAAAGACTTTCGTTAACGGTGGAGGGCCTTTTGTGTTCAACTGTACTTTCGCCTATAGATTTTGTTGGTGTAGAGAATTCAATGGCATTTTGTTTTGTGGGTACATTTTGGTTTTTGTACACTCTTATAATACTGTTTTGGCATATTTCTGGACTTTCGGGTCCATTTCGCACAACATGAATTAAGTCGATTTGAAAGGTTTCTTAAAATTGTCTAGTTCATTGAACAGAAAAGAAAAGACTACTTTGAAAATTACCACTATTTCCAGCAGTTGGTATTTTGTTATTTGTATTTTAAATAATTTTCTTGTTGTGACGTATATATATATTAACTCTTATGTATAGGTATAAGACTTTTTTTCTTCGGGAACTTAAAACAAATAGTAAACATGGTAAATATCCCCTTTCCAGTGTTATTGATGTTATTGATAAGAAATTATTAGTAGAAACAGGAGTGACGAGAGCCTCCATTTTTCACTCCAACTTACTTTGATATCGTCAACCCTAAACCACTCCTTTATCAAGCCCAAAGTCTTTCAGTCTCGAATTCTAGCCAAAGGAGCGAAGTTCGATCGCGGAATGTCCGACCCGTTGCCGTCAGTAACCGGAGCGGATTGAAGGGTGTTGACTCGACGGCACCGGGACCGGGCCGGGCCAGAGCTTGTGCCAGTTCAAACGACGCAATAGGGCTGAATATCGTCTGCAGTTTTCATTTAAGAACTTAGAAGTAGTTTGTGCAAATTTTATCGCTGATCGTACTAAGTTGGAGGTTATAAGAATCGTCCGTGAAATGTGCTTGAAGTCATTGTTTTATGGTTGACGGGGTTGATGTTTTTGTAACTTCAAAAGTGGCAATGTACGTGGGACACTCAGAAAGTTTTGCGAAACTATTAAAATTGTTCTATACGTACATATATTTTTATTAAATCTTTTCAAAGTACTTTCCACCAGCCTCTATACAAAGATTCATGCGCCTAAACCAGTTTTCAAAACACTTTTTCCAGTCCGCCGCAGACACCTCGTTTACAGCCTGCTCGAACCCAGCCAGCGCATCTTCCGGCGACGAAAATTGTATCCCTTTGAGCTGATTTTTTATTTTTGGGAATAAAAAGAAGTCACACGGTGCTAGATCAGGGCTGTAAGGAGGGTGACCCAGGAGTTTGACTGGCGTGCTGTCCAGGAAGTCCCTCGTTTTGAGTGCGGTGTGCGCAGGTGCATTGTCGTGGTGGAGCAGTAGCCCGCGGAGCCCTGTGTTTGGTCGCTTGTTGCTTATAACAGAGAAAACTTCTGGCAAACATTTGGAAGTATACCATTCGGCATTAATGCTTCTTTGATCCCGTAAGGGAATTGATACCAAGTGGCCAGTCAAATTAAAAAAGCTAGCGATCAAAATCTTACCCCCGCTTCTAGATCGCTTCACTTTGGTAGGCGTTGGCTCATTTTGAAACACCCAAACAGTCGACTGGCGCTTGGTTTCTGGGTCGTATTGATAAATCCAGGACTCATCACCTGTAACGATGTCGTAAACACGCCGAGACGAGCCTGCTTCAAATTTGTTAAGCATATCACGGCACCATTCCACCCGGGCCTGCTTCTGAGCATCGGTGAGGTTGTGCGGCACCCAGCGTGATACTATCCTCCTCACGCGAAGATGGCTGTGTAGAATCTCGTGAACGCTTCCCGATCCAATCTTCAATATGTGTTGAATCTCCTGATATGTAATTCGCCTATTGTCTTGGATTAAATTTTTCACTGCTAGCACGTTTTCTTCGGTAACAGCCGTCAAAGGGCGACCGCTTCTTTCGTCATCCCCCAAAGTTGGTCGACCGCGCTTGAATTCGTTATACCAACGATACACGGTTGCCTTGGAAGGGCCTTCATCCATGAATGCCATTTGAAGTCTATCGTACGATTCATCCGGTTTCAGGCGACACTTGAAATCGTATAAAATCATAGCTCTAAAATGTTCCCGGCGCAGATCCATATTTCAGTGAGACACAATACTTTGAATTAACTCGCAAAAAATGTGGAGGGAAATTTTGAAATTGGAACTTACTTATTTTTACTTATAAATAATCATATTTTCGAAAAACATAATAACTGGCCAGTCTCCCATATATAAAAACTTTTTTTCGCAATACTTTCTGAGGGGCCTGGTATCTTACTTTATCTCTATATTGTATGTTTAGCAACAGACACTTTTGAAACAAATTCTCCGGTAAATTCAGGTCAAGACCTCATTTTTAGGGTTCCATACCCAAAGGGACAAACGGGACCCTATTACTCAGACTTCGGTGTCCGTCCGTCCGTCCGTCCGTCCGTCTGTTACCATGCTGTATCTGATGAACCGTAATAACGTTGAAATTTCTACAGATTATGTATTTCTGTTGCCGCTACAACAACAAATACTAAAAAACAGAATAAAATAAATATTTAAGGGGGCTGGGTCCCATACTAAAAAGTGATTTTTTTGCTTGTTTTTATAAATAATGGTACGGCACCCTTCGTGCGCGAGTCCGACTTGCACTTGGCCGGTTTTTAAATAACATAGATTTCACCCATTTTCTTTTTTTTCCACAGACACAGAACACATCACAAGTGTTGCAGAATGAACCTTCGCGTTACAAATATGGCGTCGCAATCAACCCACCTATCCCATATCTTTCACGCTTCGCTATGCCGAGCACGCTAAGCGCAAGTGTAATTAAAACCATTCAACTCGATGCGAACTGATGCTAATAAGCGATCAGCCTTACTTGTGAATTGCATAATTAGTTACAGTAAAAACAATTCCTTGTTTCCATTTGAATGTTTTTCCAATTAAACGAATATCAGCTTTATGCTGATATAAATAAACATCAACCCACTACAGAAAGAGCTACGTTATGATCACGACCGCTCTGACAACAAAGTCGCGAAGAATGAGAAATAAAGATTTTGGTGATTTCAGAATTACTAACTGAAATAGTCATAAATATTGTGTAGCGCAAATTGAACTCTATAAATAGGTGTAACAGTTGTTTTTCCAAGAAAACTTTTGTTTATATTTTTGGATACTAAATTGCGAATGCAGTTAAGATATTTGTGCTGAGAAAAGTAAGGAGGTTTGCCATTGACAAAGTCTAGAAGCGCTAGATGTGTTTATAGAACTTGGAATTGTAACGCGGTTCTTGAAACTGGGTTGAATTTGTGAAGTGATTTTAATTAATGTATTTAAATTGCAACTGTGTAATTAGTTCATGGAAAGCTTTGGTAAATAAAATACAAGACTTACTAAAATATGGCTAGGTAGTATGATGTGTGGTGGAATCCTAATTGCCAAAAGGGCGGTATGAGTTAGCTTTAATATAAATCTGCCTCTAAAACGGAGATATTTTATTTATCCTAAAAACCCATAAGTATACAGGAAAACATGGCCAGAAATTGCACGATTGAGAGAGAGATTTGAAAGGAGAAAGGGGAGGCCTTGGCTCAGCAGTGGGGCACCGTATAGGTACAAAAAATAATATATATATATATATACATGTATACCTACTGATAACTAAGTCGAGTTTTACAACACTTATTCAGACCAAGTAACACAAGATTTCCTACTTTATTTTCCTGTTGCAAGGTAAGTAGCGTTCTTGCTTTTCTACTTTTAGTTGCATTAATCTTTTAGGAATAATATAGTTATATTGTATTGTATTAATTGAATTGAATTATAGTTCTCAACCAAATTAAATTTAATTGAAAACTTAATTACGTATGCAGACCATAATTTTACATTAAACACAAAAAGAACATTAAAACCAATTCCAATAAAACAAACAACAAGGGAACACGAGTTGTGGCGTTTAATCTCACCTGCATTATTTATATCATATTAATTAATATGCGCGCAACATTCTCATCGAGTATGAATGATAAATATTGATAATGTGGCTATTATTCGAGCCAGTACTAGCAGCGAGTACTAGTAGCTAGTAATAGTGCAGGTATGATAATGTAGTACTAGCTATAAAGTATTTACTGGTTGATGGTACAAGCACTCGCTGTTTTTGACTGTACGTCACTTTGTAATGTATAGCATACACCATTTTAAGTTAGTATATTAATGAAAAAAGCATAATAAAAGTTGTAGACATAAGTATTTTGTAATTAAATTGAAGACGTTATTCATATTACAGATAATAATAACCAATGTAATTAAAACATGAATATGAAATAAAATAAAATATTTAAATTAGTAGATAAATTTCATGTAGGTACGTTTCAAAATTCATTCTATAGTGGTGCATTATTTTAAAGCGTATATCGTAACTAATGCCGTCATCTTCAGTTCTGAGTGCAAATATCCATCGACAATTTCTTATTTTTTCGTTAGGTCTCTACTGTTGTCATTCAAACAATAAAAAAATAGTCATACAACACTGTCCAACGAACTTATATGCTAACTGGAATGTGTACAAACAAATGGTCAGTCTAAAAAAAAAAAAAGTTTCAAAATGAACTTTATCTGAAACACGTGAAGTTCGTATTACTTTAATTATTAATGTATGTCGAAGGGAGAAGAAAAATCAGAACGAGATAGCTACGAGTGTGGATTGCGTCCTTGTCTTGTAATTGCCAGTAAAAGAAAATTAAAATTAAATAGAAATCGGAAATCACGTTGTTAGCTAATTGTGTGTGTTAGCTAAGTGTCGGAATCTTTTTTTTTTTTTTTTTTTCGCATGGGAAATCATCAAATGACTTCTTCCGCTCTGGGCGGAGCGGAAGGGAGTGTCAGACTTGACTGACTAAAACCCATCCATGTTCCTTCTTAGCCCTTTGCGTTCCAGGGGCACGGTATCTCTTTCGAACAACCCGCAGCCCTGGCAGGCATCGGCCCTCTCGGACCCCTTCCGATTTGCTGACATCTCCTTGAGGCGCGCGTGGAACACGAACGCGCCGTCGGCACGGTCTGTCGTCATAAGACGGACGGACGGTGAGCTAGCCCATTACTCACCGTCCACAGGCCCGCGCCTACGGTGGCCGGGGGCCACTGGTTGCCCCCCGACGCCTGGGGCGTCTCTCGCGGCGGCTGGGACGTGAGGTTCTCTCCCTCTCACGTTCCGCCATCTCCTTCGTTAGCATGACTGCTTCGCAGAACGAGGTGACGGCTTCCCATTCCCTCTCGCTCCGGACGATGGATTGTACCAGGGCCGGACGCGAGAGGTCACCGCCGCCAATCGCCGCTACGAGGACACGGCGGTGCTCAGCCCAAGCGAGGCATAGCTCCACGGTGTGACGGAGCGACCCCTGATACACAGAAAGTTCAGCGGCTATGTCTGTCAAACTTGAATGAGGATTTTCAGTCACTATTTCCATCACTTTTGCGATGTTAACTTCAGTTGAAGACGTTGATGGCCTACCAGAACGAGGCAAATCTTCCATCACATCTCGACCGCTTTTGAACGCTTTGTACCACTCATAACCACGTGTTTTTGATAAAGTCGATTCACCGTAAACCTTCTGTAACATTATCAGGGACTCCGAATACGAAATTCCATTAGGGATGCAAAATTTAAGACAAACTCTTTGTAAAAAAAAAAAAAAAAAAAAACGTGTCGGAATCTTCAAGTTTTTATACAACCCGTAATTTTGAATAAACTACTACCGGATGCCAGCAAGTTATAACACAATAATAACTGTCCCAAATGTAAGTACAAAATAATTGATACACTATTAGAAAAAGATGGCATTCACTTTTGAAGTTTTCTCACTAAGAACGCTTTTGAGTTGCTCGTACTCATTCCAGTCAGTACATAAGTTCCTTGGCACTGTCTAAAAGTCAAAATCATTGGTGCATGGACAAATGTTGTCGTCAGTACATTGGATGGAGGAAGCACAAATAAAGTGGTATATACGTAGAAAGTGTACCCTGGCAGCTGGCCAGGGTGATGGATGAGACAAACAAGAATATCAGCGGTAAATCCCAGCTTGGTAATCTGGAGAAGGTTTGTTTTGTATAAAATTGGTATTTTATGTAAAGAATAAAATCATATGCATTACCTACCCAAGTTGACAAGAAAAGCTGATTTAATTGATTGAAAGTTTTCATTGTTAAGTTTTTTTTTTCTTTATTAGAGGGCGTTATCGCTGATCGATTCATTGTTAAGTTAACCTTCACAACAATACCATATCTTAAATCTATTCAAACACCAAAAAAGGTCCTCATAAATAAAAACTTTTGCATCAAAACAGACTTCTAAAAAATAAAATAGGCTCAAGGCTGTTTGACATGAAAAACTAGAAAACGCCATATAAAATTAAAAACAAATTGATATTCTTTTTTTTCACTTTTATGTCTCTTAATTTTTTTTTCGAGAAATTCACCCAGTTTCATTTTTAATAGTGGTCAATGAAGGTTTCGTTCAACTATTAGATGAAGTTGTAGCATGTAGGTTTGTTTGTGAAACATTATTATAATTATAGCAGTTGTGGATAGGTGTTGTGCGGTGTTAGTCGGCTGACGATTTAATTATATACATTTCGATGTAAGAAGCACATACATAATTAAATCGTACATTTGGTACTACTAATATTCGTATTAGATGTACCAAATGTACAAAAGACACGTTATAAGAAGACCTTACCATTTTTTTTGTCTGGTTTTATTTATAAGCATTTTACTTTGTGTCTTCCGTTAAAATATTTGCTGTAGGTGCTATCCATATATCTCTTAGCATAGGTAATGTTACACTTCAAATAATAAAATCTCGCTCAAGAATCCATCATTTTCCCGCAGTTTTCCCCAGACGTTAGCAGCAGAAAATGGAAGGCAGTTGAAAGCGGGCGCGCGGTGATTTTTCAAACGAACGCGGTCTGAGGTGCCGGTGTAATTGCCCTACTTTTACACAGGAATCCGGTTTTACATTAATGTTGCGATATTGATAAGAGTGATAAGTGATAAGTCATTCAGAGACTAATGGATTTTATTGAAAGGCGGAAATAATTAACTTTCAATATGATTTTTGTTTTGTATAGAAAGTTTCTAGCTCTAATTAATCGAAAAAAAACTTCCGGTGCTGTGTTCATAAAACTTTAATAGGACTCCTGGTTTACTGATAAAGTTCAAGGTTACAAAACAGGCAATAAAACCCTTTGACGGAATTAATCTCACCCACATTCATCTCACAGTCATCAATACATTAATGTGAAAGGGTCATAAGTAGAACTCCTTGCATGAACAAAACAGAAGGAAAACCGGCCATAACAGTTAGCTAACATTCATCTCTTTACGTTATTCTGAAGAAATATTATACCAGCCCTGAATGTGTTAATGGCGAAAGTTCGTGTGTTATGAGAATTAATAGCTGTTTTCTAGTATTTATGCTTGTGGGTATAGTTTGGAATAAACTTGTAATAGAGAAATAATACCTTTGAATGGAGCTTAAGAGTGTTTACACCTTACAGGATCTCATACAAACTTTCAAGTCCTTATTTTCCGAAATGACAAACGATTTTAATGAAACTTAATACGCATAAGCAGGATACAGGTCTAAAAAGTTTCTACATTTTCGAAAAATAGTGTTACAGCTAAATTAGACCGATTATAAATTATCTATTGAAACAGACATTTCCAATTATCTTCCTTTTTTAATATTTCGGAAATATTTTTCAGTAAATTGTTTGACCTATTTATCCTGCTTATGCGAATTAAGTTTCATTAAAAATCAGTTCAGTCATTTCCGAAAATAAGGACTTGAAAGTTTGTATGAAATGTCGTAGGATGTAAACGCTCTTAAACTCTGTGTTTTAGAAACCACTGAGATTCCGAATGTAGGCTACAACAACCAAAATTAACTCAGGAATGTTTTACACAATGCCTCGTTGGTACAGTGGTCACAAGCGCGACTGGTGAGCATGAGGTCCGGAGTTTGATGCCCAGTTCGAGCAAATTGTTATTGGGTTTTTCCATCGGGAATTTCTCAGTAGCAGCCACAGAGTCTGGATTAATGCCCGGTTGATGACTATAGGCTCGCCCACTATTACAGAGGACTTAAACTGAATTATTTGAATTAGGAAATTATAATTATTTTGTTAGATTAAATTATGAAATATTTTATAATATTAATGGATTATATATCCGTGTATTTGTAGTTTAAGATGTGTTGCTGTTTGTTCAATTTTATGATCTTTTACGATTGAAATAAATGATTCTATTCTATTCTATTCTAAACATAACTGGCGAAATGTGGGTGTACTATTAGGTACACCTCTGTATAACCCTTCGGGAATTACAGTCGTGATGTTATGTTCATATTTTACACACTAGGTATTCAGCCATCACTTTCATAGAGAGTCAAAATAGAATGTAGAACACACCTACAATTGATGTTCTGACACTTAGTGCAGATAGTTCCACTCAGCAGACTAATGCTTTCGAATGAAGTAGCCCAGCAATATGAAGTGGTGCATGTTATCGATATAAATAGGTGGTCTGTGGGCCGGCCATCGACAACTTGTGAACTGCCGAGCAAATGTATGCAGTAAACTTTGTATAGCCAGTTAAACAACTTGGCCAAACACTGTCGAGTGTGCTCCTACATGTGTTTTAGTCTGTTTTACGTGTGTTAACCGAGAAAATTATTGCTTTTAAAGTTTGATTTTTAGGGTTCCGTACCCAAAGGGTCAAACGGGACCCTATTACTGAGACTTCGCTGTCCGTCCGTCCGTCCGTCCGTCTGTCACCAGGCTGTATCTCATGAACCGTGATAGTTAGCCTGTTGAAATTTCTACAGATTATGTATTTCTGTTGATGCTATAAGAACAAATACTAAAAACAGAATAAAATATATATTTAAGGGGGTCCCATACAAAAAAGTTTTTTTTTTATTCGTTTTCTTAAATAATGGTACGGAACCCTTCGTGCACGAGTCCGACTCGCACTTGGCCGGTTTTTTTTATGTTATACTAGCTGTCCCGCGCAACTTCGTCTGCGTCACATTTTCCCCGTTTTCGCAACAATTTTCCTTTCTGCTCCGCTCTTATTGGTCGTAGCGTGATGATATAACCTATAGCCTTCCTCGATAAATGGACTATCTAACTCTGAAAGAATTTTTCAAATCGGAGCAGTAGTTCCTGAGATTAGCGCGTTCAAGCAAACAAACAAACAAACAAACTCTTCAGCTTTATTATATTAGTTTATAATGTAGAAGATAGATAATTATAGATATAGATTATTAGTATAGATAGATAATGATTGTGAGTGAGCAAGACAATTCGCATAATTATACAAGGTGTAACTGAATTACTGGAGGAGCTCGTGGCTAAATAGTAACAGCCGCCCAGGTCGATCTTTAAGGTTAAGCCGTGCTTGCCGAGGTTGGTCTGTGGATGGGTGACCATAATTACATATCGAGTTTCCTCCGTCCCTCGGAAAGCACGTTAAGCCGTTGGTCCCGGTTGTCATTTGTAGATCTTTGACAGTCGTTACGAGTATAGTCAGAAGCTAAAAGTCTGACATCCAGTCTTACCAAGGGGTATCGTATTACCCAGTTACTGGGTTGTGCAGGCAGTCGCTTCATGTAAAATACTGGTACTCAGCTGCATCCGGTTAGACTGGAAGCCGACCCTAAGATAGTTTGGGAAAAGGCTAGGCAGATGATGATACAAGGTGTAAACAGACTCGTCACAAAGCTGTCAACCAAGCATTATGTACATCAAACTCTGCGCAAAAATTATTGGTGGGTTTTTTTCTTTTTTGGTTACATTTCACTTTTTAATCTAGGACTCAATGTAATGCACTTAAAACATTGTGCTGATGGATGCATTGAATAGTACTGGGGTCGTAGAGGTACTTTAAATAAAGTAATAACATTAAAAAGTTGTGCTTAAAAATAACTTGTGATAAAGTCGGAATTTTGACCCCCAATATCTCCGTAACTAGAGTTCCCAGGAATGGTCTAGGACAAAAAAAAAATATCGCAATGACGGGGAGAACAACTGCTTTTCGTCTTCGTGAAGGTCATTTTTACACCCACTAAATTTCAATGAATATGTATCTGTAATTTAAGGATTTAAATATTTGTGATAGCATTAACAAACAATTAAATCTTCAAAAATAATTGTAGTGTAAATAGCTTCAATAAATAAAAACCTCATCATCATCATCATCAGCCTATAATGTTCCCACTGCTGGGACACAGGCCTCCTTGCAATGATAGGGAGTGGCAGTGCTGGTTGCTAGATGTCACATGTCTTCGAATTTTTAGTTCTAGGACATGCCGGTTTCCTCACAATGTTTTCCTTCATCGTTTTGAGAACAGCGGTGATGAAATAAATTACACAAAGTAATGCGCCTGCCTGGGTTCGAACCTACGACTAACTGCTCGTAAGTCGCTAGTCGTAGTCACTAAAAAACCTGCGTCCTGTTAGTTAATTCCTAGATATTAGAAGAGAAACTGTATTTTTTACGGAACGATGTTTTATAAACAAGAAAACAGTAATAATACCTCGGTTCTGAGTATTGAGATGTTTTCAGAAGATGATTCCTTTTACAAAAATATTACTTTCAGTTTCAACACCCACATGAATGAGCAAGCGAATGAAAAAAACGACACTAAAATTATTTCTTTGAAGACTATTCATACGTTTCAATCACTGAAAATACAAATGTATTTTCATTTCGTGAATGAGCGATTTTATTACGTCTCACTTAGTGAATGCAAATGTGTGAAAAGAAAAACATTATGAATCATTCCAATATTTGTGTGCACAGTACACAGCCCCTACACTTGCCAAGACCACCGTCTGCCTAGCCTTACCCCAACTATGGGGATTCCTGTCTAACCGGAAGCAACTGAATGCCAGTATTTTATATGGGGTGACTGCCTATCTGACCTTCACCACCCAGTTAGTACTGGGTAATACGATATCCCTTGGTAAGACATGTTGTCAGAGTTTCGGATCACAGACTACCTGTAACGACTGTCCAAGATCTACAAATGACAGCCGGGACCAACGGCTTAAAGTGCTTTCCGAGGCACGGAGAAAACTCGGTATGTGAATGGGTGGTAAACCGACGAATTGGTCGAAACCCAAAACCTTGTCACTAGAATATCTGCTTCGCACGAACTGACCAGTGAGTATCTGCATAAAGACAGACAACAGTGTCATTAATTTCGACAGCAAAATAAAATTCATAGCTTTATATACGTCGTCTAGCAGACGACGATTTTTAAACATAATTATGAAGCGCTACATTACAATTGCCTTAAAATCCTTCGTATCCTTGTTATGTCAATAAAGAGGATAAAGCTCGTTTTACAATTTTTTACCCCGTCAATACAACACAACACATAAAAGTTACCAACAACACACGTGCCTTTTTCCGTGCAACTCATTAATGAATTGCTCAGAGGCGAATGCATGCTGATTACCAATGCACCTCACTCCTTGTGAGCTCACCACATTGCTATAAACACAATCGTGCCAAGGGAAGATGCCTCAGGACACCTGCACCTAAAGGATGTAACTTTTGGCACGTGTAATATTTCATCAACATCATCGTAACATCACGGCCGTAATCCCCAAAAGGTGAGGCAGAGGTTTACGTAATACAGTCTCATTTCTACAGTTATGTTTAAGACCCGAGTGCTTATCGCCATCAACTGAGCACAAATCCAGACTCCGTGGTGACTGAGAAATTCTGGGTGGAAAAAACCCAATAACACTGTCAGACCCGGGAATCGAACCCAGGAAATCATACTCAGCAGTAACGCTTGTGACCACTAAACCAATGTAGCAGTCTATAGTAATTTGTACAGTTTTATCGTTATTTTACCTCTGTCTCTGCATTACAGTCAAAATTACAATTTTTATATAATAAACTTTATTTTCCTACCATTAAAGTAGTTGTTTGGTTACATTAATTAACAAGTCTGTCAAACTAACAGTGATCTCTATTCTCGTAAAAATAAAGTTGCTGTTCCATTGAAGCTGTCAAAGGTAAAAACTGTGAACGGACTATAATACCATGCCATTTCCAAACCCAACTCAATTAGGTTGGGAGGACTTAACACACGGGTTTCGGCTTAACGTTTATGTATATTTGTTTTTGTTTCTTTTATACAATTGGCGGCGTTTCAACATTTGGCACAATAGACAGCTTATTTGAGATGAAATTAGGTATAATATGATTATTCTATGCAAATGCATTAGTTGGTTTGGCTTCGCAATTGCAGAGAACATTGTACACTTAGTTCGCAATAAAAAAATTGACTTTGACTTTTGACTTAGCGTATAGTAACCGTATAGTTCTGTGAAAAGCTCTTGAGCTTACAGACAACACATATTTTAGTTTATTATCTCTAGTGCAAGTCCAGTCTCTCGGGAAATTAACGAAGATTATTTCCACAATACTGTATATTTTCCTTTAATAAAAGTCTCAGTTAGAATATACCAGTATTAAAATCATAAATCAAATCACACTATTTTGCCTCTGATTTTTCTTTATCCTTTTGTTTTTTCAAAACTTTCCGCACCATTCCTGCTACATCCACCCAGTTCTTAAATTGAGAATTTAAAGTTCTGATCGAAATAGTCGCCTAAAGTACCTAATGCTATCAATATTAGCGTTTGACAAAATCCCATCTTCACAGTCAGAAGCCGAGTGCTAATCTCTTTTCACAAGTAACTAATAGTTTGTAAGACGTCGTCTACAAAATGTACTTAAATACATGTCCCACAAGATGCTGTAAAAGTGCTCTCAGATATTAGATCATCTATCATCGCTACCGTCTTGATACATTTCACAAGTACTGCGGTACTAAGCCCGATACATTACGATCCTCTAATAAAATAGCATGATTAGACTCTCGATATTATTAGTTTTTCAGTTAAAAGTAACTGGAAACCTTTTTTACTTTTATTGAGGAAATTAATTTTTATGGGTGTTTTGAAACAATTTTTTTTTTTTAGGATGGGAAATCTTCAAATGACTTCGTCTGCTCTGGGCGGAGCGGAAGGGAGTGTCAGACTTGACTGACTAAAACCCATCCATGTTCCTTCTTAGCCCTTTGTGTTCCAGGGGCACGGTATCTCTTTCGAACAACCCGCAGCCCTGGCAGGCATCGGCCCTCTCGGACCTCTTCCGATTTGCTGACATCTCCTTGAGGCGCGCGTGGAACACGAACGCGCCGTCGGCACGGCCTGTCGTCATAAGACGGACGGACGGTGAGCTAGCCCATTACTCACCGTCCACAGGCCCGCGCTTACGGTGGCCGGGGGCCACTGGTTGCCCCGTGTTTTGCACCCTCAAGTCTAAAGTAAACTTTGTCTAGGCCCCTAGACAATGTTCTCTAATCTCATGTTCTATAATGATGAAAAATTCAAAAAGTTATCAACTTATCACATTGTCGTGAGCTATCGAAAAGCTTTTATCAATCATGTTAAAAGTTTTTGTGGAAGTACGATACGCTTTGAAAGCAGTTTCCACGTGTCTAGATCGGTGAAATACACTGAACCGGTCGATGTGAAGACGCTTGAGGAAGGTCGATGCTACGACGCTCGAGGAAGGTCTATGCGACGACGCTTGAGGAAGGTCTATGTTCAGCTGTAAGCTATTTTGTATCTGAAATGATGATGATGAGGACATTTATCGGTCCCATGGAAATAAAATCATATGAAATAAGGCGAAAAAGTAAGTTTGTATGCTTCTAAAGAACCAGCCTAACGTCATTGAAAAGACGGCACAGTTGGCGTAGTGATTGACTGCTGCGCTGCGTGTCGCGGGTTCGATCCCCGCACGGAACAAATATTTGTAAAGCCAACAGTTAGTTGTTCCGGGTCTAGTTGTTTGTGTATGTGAGTTTAAATGTTTGTAAACGCACCCACGATACAGGAGAAATTCCGAGTGTGGGACGAGGTTTTTTTAAAAAAAAGAGAAAATTAAGGCATTTGAGATTCAGTTAAAACTAATTCCGTATAGCGCCAATCATCTAGCTGTTAAGAACGAGATCAGCTGTTGCACCGAGTCTATTATTAATATATGACGCCCAGAACATTCACAAATTACAATAATATAAACATTTACTCGCTATTATTGTTGACGTCGTCTTATCTGCGAGTCTGCTCCCCTTACAGACGGTCAATAGCTCTGCCTGTCCCACTTTGTATTTATATCGTTACTTGACCACTTAACTTAACGTATTAGTTGGATAGGCAGAGGTATTTCGTTGTGCTTTATAAAACGTAGCTAAACGTAGTTATAGAGACCAGTCAGTACTTAAGTTGATAGATCCCATCGTTCATTCAAGAGTGTCGCAAACTATGTTCTACCTCCTATCCTGAACTCTGTCCAAAACTTAGGAAGGTTAATAATCTGGACCGATGCACAACATGAACTGAGATGTAGTACTCGCAACCGGCGTGCATGTATGACCAGATGGCTTACCATTACGTCTTAAAACATTATTGTTTTACTCCTTTTCCATTGTGGAAAAGAGATGGCGCTAGACATCCTGTGTAGCTGCGTCTCTTTCTCACACTATGGTAGGCCAGCAGATGTATGAACGAGGCTAAAATCATGTAAGGATTGTGGAAGGTGGCGTTTTATGGTTTCTGCCTGCCCCCATGGGAAAGAGGCAACAGTGTATGTATGGTGTCGGACGTAAAGAATAGCACCATCCCATGTTTTCCCGTGGGTGTCGTAAGAGGCGACTAAGGGACTTGCCAGAGAATGGGCAGCAGCGTTCTCTGTGCTTTTGTAACAACTGTACTGCTACGCCAAACCGCCTGCCAAGCGTGGCGATTATGGTAAAACCCCCCTTATGTCAATGTGGCGTTGGGGGAGGCCTATGTACAGCAGTGGACGTCATTCTGAAATGATGATGATGATGAATGTATGTATGTATGTACTTATGTAGAACACGACACTAGAACATGCACAAAACCAACATTACCGGTTAGGACAAAAACTTCTCCCATGTGCTTTCGACATGACATTAATATGTCGTAAAAGCACAGTGTAAGATATCCGGCAGGTCTCAGTCGTTCTCATTTCATGGCGCGGTTTCCTGAAAGCTGTTACATTATCTAATATACCTACTTGTAGATGTAAGGTCGGCTTGTTACTATACTACTACAGAATTTTAATCTAAGATCTCGAGATTTTTGATATTTCCTTTTTTGATTCATAAATCTTCCTCGTAATGTTGGGGGTCATGTCACTTTGACAGTTACCATTCTTTGTCTATGGGTCGGTACATGTCTGACGAGAAATACGCCGCGCATCATCGGTCGCATAACGTCAAAACAGACAAATAGATAGTAAAACATTCCTACCTTACACACATAAGCGATCGATGATGCGTTAGTACGTCGTTCATACTAACTACGATACTTCTAACGCATTTTCCGTCAGATATGTCCCTATGTGTAATATGACGTAAGTATTCGACGAGTTCTAAATTTACTGGTAAGTAAGTTTATTTGATTAAATTCTTTACTGTCACAAATTTTTATCGAGGGTCTTGTCAACGAGAAATAAATGCAAAGCAGCTTTTCTACCTAAAGTTATATACATACCTATTTACAGTTTTATATACCAGATCACCTGAGCAATGGCTACCCTGCAATCATTTGTTTCTACATAAATTAATCAAGAGAGAATCGATCGTTATATAAAGCTTTATTTCTCTATCGTAAACGAAGCGCTTTAAACTAAAACACGATCTATTCGCGTACAATCGCATCCAACGGTGCTCGATCCCAATAATAAATCACTAAATAAAATTGAGTTGGCATTTAAAAGTGGGTGCATATTGCGAGTTTGTCACAGTCGGGGAAACGCGGGGAAACTCTGCGTATTATAAATAAACGTAAACTTTCTCATTCACAACGTTATTTCGGGCACACGTAACGTGGATGCACGTAATGGACGCCCACTGCTTGTGATGCTGATGTTTTAGTGCGGGAAGTTAGCACTGACATTATTGCTGTTGTTTTGACATATTGGAAGAAGAAAAATTAGTTTTCATTTTTTATTATAAAAAAGAGAGCTAATTTTTTAATTAGATTATAATTTAAAAAAAAACCTTCAAATATTTTTTCAAGTTACGAAAAGCAGTTTTTCGTAAGTCTAATTAAACTATTGACATAAGTTAATCACTAGAGCTCACTTATTTTTTTTTAACCCTTCAGCAAGATTTTACCTACATTTTCACGAAAAATTACTGCTGTATTTATCCTTTTGAACGTCCAAATCATCACCAACAATTACCTCTCAATGTAACGAGATGAAATCTGTCAACAGCACAATTAATCCATTGAGTAGGCACGACAGTCCAGATTCCGGGTGCAATACTATTAGTCTCCTCCATTTCGGTAATGTCGTCTTTTGTTCGCGTCAC
The DNA here is from genome assembly GCA_949152445.1 of Cerastis rubricosa. Classification (NCBI taxonomy): domain Eukaryota; kingdom Metazoa; phylum Arthropoda; class Insecta; order Lepidoptera; family Noctuidae; genus Cerastis; species Cerastis rubricosa. The sequence goes on along the minus strand of OX424526.1, from coordinate 9,216,384 downwards.
GACATTGTCTTCGTATTTTTCTTTGACGTCCACGGAAAGTTTTACATTGAAAGACGCATTAATTTAAAAAGTGCTCTAAGAGAGCGGACATCAAGCTCGTGGATTATGAGATTTTTTACTAGTAAAATAAGTTTCCGTTTCAAGTGCAGAGAGATAACAGACCACGAGAATCGATTATCTAATCATATCATACAACTCATACGACAATCATTATATTGCAAATAACCCTATTTGCAAATAATAAAACACTTAGTTTGTTTGATGGATCCGTCCAATGGTCCGTCTAAAATACAAATATTTAATTGACAATATTTACAATACAGATCAGGAATAAACGGAAAATTTAACAAACAAGATCTTTGCATAAAAAAAAACATTACATAAGCGCATGATTAGGAATAATGTGAACCGAATTATTTATTCAATTACAAATAGAAGGGCAAAGACAGCATGATTATATGTCAAAGTATGATCAGACTTTAATCATGACTCGTTGAAGAATGATGATAACTAACTAAATTTAGATAACAGTCACCTGACTGGACTGTCGCCATCTTAGAGGCCACTCCTTATAGACATCAGCGAGTCATTTGGCGAAACTGTCATTACCGTTCCAAAGCTATTCCGAAGGGTTTCTTGTCATACAATCGAGTTATACGACACTGCCGACACTCGCTGACACTCCTGACACGCTTGAAACAACGCCAGATTGCATTGACAGTTGTTAATGATACGCAACGACACGACACGGAAAAAGAAACGAACTTTATTAAAATACTTTTTGTAAACGACTGTACATACTTTACGAATAGAATGGTCGTTAGAAATAATTATTTGAATCTTCCTTAAAGCTTTTGAAATTGGATGGAATATTAGATCGCTTTTAGTATTTTACTTTAAATATATTTTTACTTGGTACCTACAATACAACACAAAGACCAGAACGATTAAAAACTAATTTCTTTATAATCATAACATATTATCACGCCCACCATTCCCGAAGGTTTAGGCAGAGAGAGGACACCTAAATTTCGCCAGTTATGTTTAAGTCCCATGTAATAGGGGTGAGCCTATTGCCATCAACCGGGCTCAAATCCAGACTCCGTGGCTGCTACTGAGAAATTCCAGATGGTTAAACCCAATAACATTTTGCTCGACCCGGGAATTTAACCCAGGACCACACACTCAGCACTCAACAAATGATAATCAATACAACAATTACGTACGTATAATGACAACGTAGTATGACAAGTTAATCTCCTTTGACTAATCACATTAAATCTCAGGTGAATAATCATATTAATTGCTTCAGATCAGTGTCGAAGGAAACCCATTAATCTAACCATTCGTATTAATAAGGAACACATGCTGTAGTAACTAGAACTACACTTCGCAGGGTTCAATCGAAGTTTCTCCTTCACTAGCATGCGTAGGTTTGTAAGCGATAAGTTCTCGATAAGTTCTCAAACTTTAGATCGAAACAAGTCATGTACAGACAGCGTCAGTATGTGCTAACCCCTCTACAGTCCGGCCGAGTACGCCAGGGGGGTCACTACTTAAGGCCGCTGTCTGTACCTTGTACCGTCATATTGTAGGTGTTGATAATATGTTGTTGCAACGAACAGGTGAAACAAGAGGTTAAAATGGGACTGGGGTTTTCTATTCTGACCTATCCTGGAAATGTGACCCACATTTCCAGGATGGGTCAGAATAGAAAATAGCCCGGAATCGTCACACAATGGGTGCCTAAAGACTGTCGTCGTCACCGAGGCAGGCCCAAGAAATGCTGGCGTGACGATTTGTACACGTTTCTGACTGATTGCCCAGAGAAGGGAACCGAGAGAGTTGGAGAAGAATGAGTGAAGCCTTTGCCCAGTAGTGGGACATAATAGGCTATCTAAAAAAAAACCTGAAACGAAGTTGGTGAAAATACAGAAATATGCGTTTCCAGGCTCAACAGAGCGAGATGAGATTCCGATGACATTTTTTAGATCTTTTAGTTTATATTTTTCAGAAAGGTTTCCCTTTACCCTATTGAATAGGCCTCTATATCTAAAAATTCCTCGTGTTAGGTTCAAATAGGTACAATAAACCTTTTTGAACTTTACACTATGTATATATAAAGTCTAATATCGATTTTCATCAATCATCAATTCATCACACAACGTCTTACCATACATGGCAAAAAAAAAAAAAAATTCATGCATTTCGATACTTAATGTTGATAAATAATGTACGTAAGTAAAAATATTTACCTACGACCAGCAGATAAATAGTTTGATGTCATAAGTATATCAGTACATTATTTACAAACGCGGTGCAAGTAATTATTGATTATTCTTATTTACTGAGCACAAGTATCATACAAACAAAACACTTTATATTCTTTCCTCGACATGTTCTGCTATTCATAGACATTCTTTTAAAAACCTAGTGGCCTACCATGACGTCTTAAAACAAAACAAACGGGTTATTGTTTTAACCCGTTTCCAATGCGGGAAAAAGATAGCGCTAGACATCCTGTATAGCTACGTCTCTTTCAAATACAGGAATAAAAAATAAAAATAAAAAGAATAAAAATATTTATTACCTTCAAAAAATGTACAGGAAAACACTTATCTAAACACTATGCAGCGTTACAACTAGGGAACAGAGTGTTTCCGATGAGCTCTGGCACCCAATGTAAGATTTAACTTGTGTTTAGGGTGCCAGCGTCCTCGCCTATGATTTGGACTTATAACAGTAGTTGTAATTCAAATAAGAATAATTCAATTCAGGAATAAGAGTAATACTGCTCTAAGACATCATGGTAGGCCAGCTGATCATACAAAAAATGTGGTATTTCATCTTTAATCTAATACTCATACCAATTTTCCTAAAGCCTGTTTGTGGTGTTTCAAAGGAAAGGTACTTCGTAGTTTCAACTATGAGAACCTTTTTTAAACTGAAACATTACGCAAACTCCAATACAGATTTGTTTAAAACTTTGTTCATCACAATCATCTCTATGATTACGTCTTTATCACTGTGTGTTCATAATTAACAAGGTAGCTGGTAAATAATTGCTGGCATATTCATGAGTCTTGTTTGACGCAAACAAATAAATTAATAATACCACACGTTGTTGGAAACTTAGATAATAATAGTATAGAAGGCGTAATTTGTGACAATAAAAACAAGTAATTTTCTAAGACTTCCGTTTATGTTGTTTCATGCTGACCAATATAATTTGACCTGTCTAGGTGTCGCTGCTGGCTGACGTAAATGTCAATTAGATGTCAAACACACATTTTACACTTGGTTCCTTATTTTCCCGCATGACAAGATATACTGGACATGTAGTATTCGTTATACAAGTTATGCCAGTTGATATAACTCGCATGTAAGTAGTAGAATTTAATAAATATTCAAAGAACAGTTTACTGCCGTTGTCGGATTGATACCATCCTCCGCGCGACGTCTTAGTCATCATAATATCTGGGTAGGTGCATAAGGTATGTTCTTGTTTTATTAATTAGTTCTTTGTTAACCGCAGGGCTAACTCGACAGTTTACCAGTTAATTTTCTTTAAGACATTATTAATAGTCTCCTTTATTTCTAAAAAAATACGTTCGTAGAACTTAATATCTACATAATTTACCTAAAAGGGTCTGGATCAAAGGTACTGCGCAAAATACTTTATCATAGACAAAATAATTTAGCCGCTAGCCGAAAACAAAAAAAAAACATTCGCCTTTGAATTTGGAACGTCGTAAATCTCTAGGGTCCTTGGCTGTTTGCTGGATTCTATAATAGCACAAATTTCAATTTGTGCAGTCCCATTTTTTATAACAAAAGCCTGATATTACCTTACTACGGCCGCTCGTAAAAACAATATAAAGGCTCTTGCTGTCCTTTTAGACATTTTAGGACTTTCTTACATAATATTTAGGGTATGATTTCACATAAAAATGGGGCGTAATGGTGACCAGCCAGAATAGCGGAAGCAAAAGAACTCCTTTGCATTTATTTTTATGCAAAAAATGTCTACCATTATGTTTCTACTCGAATGCTTGTTTTGCAAACAGAGAGCCCTCAGGCAAAGAATATAAAAACGAGTAGTATATTGTGAAAAGAATAGGTACTTTTATTTTATGAAAAAATATATGGTGTGACCATAATTTGTCACCAGCCATACTGTGCGATTTTTATCTATTAAGTATAATAATCCATCAGGGGTGGGGTTGGGGGTGGTTTATGTACTAAAGGCATACCTCTGTCTAATCCTTCGGAGAAATAAAATTTATTTATTTTAATCTTTCCGTAACAAACCTGCCAATACATCGATGTTACATTGATGGCAGCAGTACTTAATTGGAACCTAAAAAACTGTTCATCTGGGGCTCACTGCTAATTGGCAATCAACGACGCATGGCCCGCCATCACAGACATGACTGTACTGGAAGGTACACAGAATACAAACAAACAAAAAGAACTAGCAAAACTGAGGGGGGGGAGAAGAAGAATAGGGAAAACGAGATTTGCAAAGGCATTCGTACACAGAGAAAAACAGTCATAATCACCACTTCCGGTCTGTTCGGCGTAAGGAAGATTTCAGATTTCGCCTACATCAATTTGTCTTCATTGTAAAAAGTACAGTAAGGCACCCTGCTGATATGAGATGTCAGCAAATCGGAAGGGGTCCGAGAGGGCCGATGCCTGCCAGGGCTGCGGGTTGTTCGAAAGAGATACCGTGCCCCTGGAACGCAAAGGGCTAAGAAGGAACATGGATGGGTTTTAGTCAGTCAAGTCTGACACTCCCTTCCGCGCCGCCCAGAGCGGAAGAAGTCATTTGATGACTTCCCATCCTAAAAAAAAAAAAAAAGGCACCCTGCTGCATGTACGAGAACCAATGTGCCTTACTGTAGTTTTTAAATCTCGAATTCAAAACAGTACAAAAGAATTTTATTACTAAGGGCCGATTTTTCAATCGTCAGATAAACAACCAGATAGACTTTATTCGTTGAATAGTAATATTCTGGGTTTTTCAATGGTCAGATAGTAGTTAACTGTCGAATAAAGCCTCTAACGGGGGAATATAGTTACCTGCTACATTATGGGCCAGTTAGGGTTTTATCTCCCCAATAAGTATGATGTTTTGGGTTATGTTTGACAGTTTCATTAGTTTTGTGCGTTTTGGTAACACGACATAGGTACTGTGATTTGTTATGAATTTATGATGGATGTGTTTGAAACAATTTACGACTTTGAAATCGAGGAAGAAAGTGAAATCTTTAATTATTTAACCACCTGAAGAAAACACTGACTTTTACGAGCGAATAATTTTAACTCACGGGACGACAATGAATTTCGGAGTAGATGCTTGAAAATGATACCATAACCTACTTTCATTAATTGATTTACACGAAACAAAATTTTTTTAACACAAATGTTAGGCAACAATTACTTACAATAATGAAATCAGATATGAATTTTCTTACAATTTCTACACATCAAAATAACTTACTACTCAAGTACTCACTCCACGATTCTATGCAACTGCCATTTTTTATATAACAATAATAAAATTTGCCGAACCATTGTTTTTAGTAGTCCCATGTGTTAAATACACGTTTTGTTGCTTTTCTTATCTAACACGTTAAATACTGTATCTGTGCATCTCGCTTGCACTTCAATAGTGTGAAGTTGGCTAGTATAAACCACTGATAGCTATTCTATAGATAATATGCTATTGAAAAATTGAAAATATTTATTCGCTTGATAAACAGACAGATTATTTTAAACGCTAGATAGTTATTGGACGACTTAACTGAGGATTGAAAAATCGGCCCTAAGTAGTTTTAAAGGAAACTAAGCTTTTGCCAGCGGTTTCACCTGGGCGGACGTCGGAAATGATCCCACGGGAAGGTACTACCGGGACAGAAAGTACCTAATGAAAAACATCCAAATCCATTCAACCGTCACTGATACTGTTAGCTCAGCAGTGGGATGACGCCCCACTGCTGGTCAAAGGTCTCTCCCTATGACTTCCAATTGTTTCGATCCAAGGCGAATGTGGACCGCAGGTCGCTGGTCTTGTCCAGCTCGTCTCACAATCTATTCAACCGTTAAGACGTGAAAAGTTTACAGACACGCATACAGACGAGTTGCTTTCGAATTTATAATATTAAAAAGTAACGACGGTTACTACCCCGTTGACAACCACTTTCATCTAAATCTAAACTAATAAATATAAAGAGGAAAGATTTGATTGTTTGTTTGTTTGCATTGAATAGGCTCCGAAACTACTGGTCCGATTTAAAAAATCTTTCAATGGTAGATAGCCCGTTTATCGAGGAAGGCTATAGGCTATATATCATCACGCTACGACCAATAGGAGTGGAGCAGCAATGAAAAATGTTGCGAAAACGGGGAAAATGTGACGCAAACGAAGTTGCGCCGGACAGCTAGTTGTTACTAAGTATACAAAAGTAGCCCCATGTTCACCTTGTTTATAGTCACGTTGTTCCAAGTTACAGCTGTGTACATCCCACGGACGCTCGTGTTTGAGTTGGGAAAAAGTACTACAAAACTAATTGTTACCCTTGTATCGCAGGGTTGGGGTAGGGAGAGTGAACAAAGTTTCCTACCTAAGTACACTTTATACAAAGAAATCCTCATCAAAAAAAGTTTGCACGATTTTAGAGTCAGAACAGAGAAGTCTAGTTTGAAATTTTTCAAACTTCATCAAAAATGCTCAGCTGTTCATGAAACTAATGTTTAGAGTTAAATTTTTTTTTTTTTTAGCAACAACCGATAACGCCCTCTGTCAATGTCATGAATAAGCGCCAAAAGCCAGGTACTTTTATATATCTAATGCAAGAAATACAATGTGCTTACTACGTCCCACAAATTTTATAATTGAAAAAACCGGCCAAGTGCGAGTCAGACTCGCGCACGAAGGGTTCCGTAACATTATTTATAAAAATGAGCAAAAAAATCACTTTGTTGTATGGGAGCCACCCTTAAATATTTTATTATTGTTTTTAGTATTTGTTGTTGAAGCAGCAAAAGTAATACATAATCTGTAGAAATTTCAACTGGCTAACTATCACGGTTCATGAGATACAGCCTGGAGACAGACGGACGGACGGACGGACGGACGGACAGCGAAGTCTCAGTAATAGGGTCCCGTTTGACCCTTTGGGTACGGAACCCTAAAAAATAACAAAACGGTAATTAAAACTGATTTGTTCTAAAATAGTGTTAATTATTATAATCAATGTACGATACATACATTATCAACGTGTTTGTTTTAATTATGCGCAAATAAGCTTCAAATAATTAACACAGGTTGATTGCAAACAGCAATTAATTATTAAAATAGGAAAAAAAACTGCGTCGTTCGTTATTAAAATCGACTTCATTAGCTAGATTAGAAACAATACTATTAGGTACTAATATTCTTTTAGTTTCAAAACATGTACTCGAACGTCTGTTTATTTATCCATACTAAAATTATATAAAGGCTCTTACCCACTGCATCGGAATTACTTTTGATATGTCGCACCAGATTTAATTAGATTTAGCAAACAGACGTCGGCGATCCGTCAACGTCCTGTTACGCGCCACTTTCCTTGACAACTGCCCAAGTCAATATGGCATTATGGCTACCCGCAACGGCTTGACGTTTCGCCAGAGAGAATTGTAGACTGCTCCTCTCTCAGTTTAGTTTGCAACGTGAATCATATGAAGCCTTTTTGCAAAGGCGCCAACACGGCCAGACTGACATACGACCGTCCTCGGGCGTTATTGTATTCCTGGAACAAACAATGTCTAATCACCAAGACATCCGCTCTTCCATCCTGACAAACTATGACAAACATTACTCTCATCGTAACTGTAACTGTTTCAGAACAAAAGAAAGCGTGTATTCTTTCGATCACTCACGAACTAAACGGCATTTTACTCCTACCAAGAAAGCGTGTGTCCTTTCGACCACTCATGGACCGGACGACACCTTTCTCCTACACCGAAAGCGTGTGTCCTTTCGACCACTCATGGACCGGACGACACCTTTCTCCTACAACGAAAGCGTGTGTCCTTTCGACCACTCATGGACCGGACGACACCTTTCTCCTACAACGAAAGCGTGTGTCCTTTCGACCACTCATGGACCGGACGACACCTTTCTCCTACAACGAAAGCGTGTGTCCTTTCGACCACTCATGGACCGGACGACACCTCTCTCCTACAACGAAAGCGTGTGTCCTTTCGACCACTCATGGACCGGACGACACCTTTCCCTAAACAGTTAACACCTGGACCGGACGGGTGTGTCCTTTCAACCAGCCGCTATTAGCTGCATGGCCCGGACGACACTGTCCTTTCGACCAGTGAACACTTAAGGTTGGACCGGATGAATGTGTCCCCTCAACCGGCCGCTATCAGCTGCATGGCCCGGACGACATTATCCCTTCGACCATACCAACGTTTGGACCGGACAACTGCGTCCCTTCGACCATACCAGCGTACGGACCGGACAACAGCGTCCCTTCGACCAACGTCATCACAAAAACATCATAAACCGGGCACCTGCGTCCCTTCGATCATTTTAAAGCATGAACTGGACAACAGTGACATTTCGACTAAACACACTTTCTTTTCGACTGAAACATGTAGACCACACAAGCGTTTACTCCAAACGTCAAAGAAACTTTTAAAAATTACGCCAGCATCTAATAATTCCTGAACTTATTGGCCGACAACCTATTTTATCAAAATATCGCCTATTTTAATGGTACGATCTCCATCGTGCATTTTAAATCATAACCTCCGATGCCAGTAAGGTTTACTGATTGTGATGTCACCCATAAACCAATTAAACAAGCCATGTTTAAGCAATGAGTCAGATGACCTACTTATCGAAAAGAAAAGAAACGGTCTCACCCGATTATGTTGTGAGGGTACCCTCTTGATGATTTGTGCTCGCAGGTTTGGTCGCTTTCCTTGTTGCTTCAAAAATTCATTGGTTATGTTCCTCACTTGGCTTTACTGTCGTGGAGGGCGCGATTCTTTATCCCACTTATGATAAAGGCTCTTACCCACTGCATCGGAATTACTTTTGATATGTCGCACCAGATTTAATTAGATTTAGCAAACAGACGTCGGCGATCCGTCAACGTCCTGTTACGCGCCACTTTCCTTGACAACTGCCCAAGTCAATATGGCATTATGGCTACCCGCAACGGCTTGACGTTTCGCCAGAGAGAATTGTAGACTGCTCCTCTCTCAGTTTAGTTTGCAACGTGAATCATATGAAGCCTTTTTGCAAAGGCGCCAACATATAAATGCGAAAGTCACTCTGTTTGTTTGTATGTTTGTTTGTTACCTTTTCACGACTAAACGGCTGATCGGATCTTAATGAAATTTGGCAAGAAGAAAGATTTCAACCTGGGGAATATAACATAGAACATAGGCTATATATCATCACGCTACGACCAATAGGAGCGGAGCAGCAATCAATAATGGTGCGAAAACGGGGAAAATGTGACGCACACGAAGTTGCGCGGGACAGCTAGTTTTACATAAGTACGTCACAAACCTACAGATATTAGTGTCATTTAGTTTGTTAATCCTTTTGTGTAAGTACCAACCAACAATTATTTTTACTACTTTTTACATGCAAATACATTTACTGGGTTAGACTGAACAACACGAAGAGAATCGGCCAGATCCAAGTGGTTGATGCCGATACAAGTGTAACGTATCAAAATTGGCAGTTACCTATGGATTACTAGCTGACCCGGACAACTTCGTCTACGACACATTTTCCCCGTTTTTGCAACATTGTTTATTGATTATCCGCTCTGTGTGTCATTATGTCATCTAGCCTATAATGTTCCTCGATAAACGGGCTATCCAAAACAAAAATTGATTTTCATTTCGAACCACCGTTTTCGAGATTAGAACGTTCACCCTAACAAACTCTTCAGCTTTATAATATTAAGTATAGATTTTTATAAACGGACTCGCTAACATGGAGCCGCCTTTTTCTATGACATTTACTTGTAGCCTTACTTAATGATAGCTTTTCTATAGTATCAAAAATATGTTCTTCATTTACAATATTTTAACAAACAAACTTATATTCTTGACATATCTAGTTAATTCACATCTCCTTTTGAGTGCGAACACAGCTGTGCGTCGTGCGCCTGAGTGCGCACAGCAGTAACCGCCGTAGATCGCATGCGCAAACGCGGCGTGGCCTTAGCACACATACTGACCGCCTCGCCTGTTTGTCATCATTACACATCATTTCATCGGCAAACACGACTATTTCTATGTTTGCGTATAATTTGCCGAGTACATAAATATTACGTACATGATTATGTTTAAAATTATTGGTGAATGGTTTATGGGGTGTTCTGCTGCCTTGACTAATTGATTCATATAAGCAAAATTCACCAATTAACCACTTCTCTCAGTGTCATCATGCAACACTGTCAATAATGACTGCCCTTAAACTTGGTTTATCGCGTTTAATTTCATTTGTCAAATTCGCCCTGACTCTACTTTTAAAGTCGACACTGCGAATGACGTTCATAAATGTATTGAAACAAGACTTAAGGGAACGGCTACATCCCGTCTGGTAACTTTTCCATTTCGACAACTAACTTTCGTAACTATTTTGATGTTCAAAAGGAACGTTTAAACATGGTGATAACATAAGTCTACCTTTTATATTCACAAGACAGTTCCGCTACTTAATTTGGCATGACTCACTCACAGAAAGTCAAATATTTTGACAAATGATATGCAAATTTTTTTTTCATGTTTAAAATTGTATTTAAATCATTTGACACTTTTAGTATCTAGCCATCAATGAATCACCGATAAGTCTTTATTTGCGAAACTAATAAGAAGTTCGTCGACACCTTTTAAGTATGTTCAAGTTTATCATTTCACCTTTTAGCAACAAACAATTACTTCACGTCTTCTCATAAATAAGTAGATTTCAGGTTTTCCCATAAAACTCGTTTAAATAAGCAGCTTTGGTACAACACAACACAACTACAAAAGCTTTGGTAAATAATTCGGCATAATTCCGAATCACGTTTGTCCCGCGTTCAGGCCCCAATTACCCTTTCCGTGATAAATTATCGCGCACGTGTCATTACTTACAACTGTTTTGAGAATAACCATCGTTACGGTTCACTGTTACTAACATAGCTTTGCGCCGGTTTTCTTAAGGGTTAGGCAGAGTTGACCCACAGCTTGCCAGTGATGTTCAAGTCTCATGTTGTTGGAGGCGAACCTAATGCCTCTAACTGGGCACAAATCCAGGTTGTGTGGTTGCTAATGACAATTTCCTGATGAAAAAAACCAATAACACTTACTCGGGACCTAGTGCTCAGCAATAGCGCTTGCAACACTAGACCCACGAAGCAGTTTACTTTCATTAATATTATTATATTGTTTTTCTGAACTGCTTCATGCATACTGGCAGTATTGTTTTGTAGACGGTCCGATTCGTTTAATGTTAATCGTATTTTTATCAAACAGATCTTCAAATTGAGGTATTATTAGTATTGTAATCAAAAATGTAATCTAAACAAAACAAAAAATGCACGTTTTTGAAAACACGAGCAACTTATTTGCGAACTCTATTTTGCATCCTGCACACGTTAATTTGTTCATTTTCACACTAATTGTTTCATACAACACAATGATTTGATCAACCCACACTACAAACCGCGTACCTCTACACTCATTACCTACGTTACAAAACAATGACTAAAGTGTAATGACATAATAAAACCGCTAAAATAGTGTGGTCCGTGTGTGGGTGTTTGTCTGTGGACTGCGGGTCCCATTACGTCAATAAAATAATTACTTGTTCCACGAACGGCGATACGATCCACATCTCGATGTAATCGGTCAGCTTTTCCTGTCACGCTCCCGGTAATCGTCGACAATTAACATCTAGTTGCACGTTTTTTTCTGTACCACTCACAGATTCATTTACATTGATAAAACTTGAATGTCAATGTCGGTATTTTTTTTTAATTTTGCAATTATTAGGCTGTGGAAATAGAGTTTTTACTGTCAACATCAATTTGAATACAGATTATTATCATCGCAATTGCTCAGTGATTGCGTTTATTTTAAGACTGCATCACGATTGTTATGCGAAGTCACATAATTTTCTCACAATGCCTTATTCAAGTGTCAGAAAATATCGGTCATGAACAAACCACACAGACACTTTAATTAAACCTGCCACTATTTTCCTTGTTTTTAACGTCCAGATCTTCGTTAAAGGGATAAAAACCAAATCAAATTACAACCAAATCTAATTCACACAGATTCGATAAAAGGCACAAATCACTTTTATTAACACTTAATTAAAACGTTGATCAGAGCGGCGCCTGCGCCACAAACACAGGACATGAGAAAAAAAAAAAACAAAAAAAGGCCAAGTTCATTAGTTGCATTCGCACGGTGGCCTACAGGTATGCAAAAATATAAAAAACAAAATACAAAAATGTGGCTAATTTACATAAAATTCCTTTGGGCTGAGTTATCTTAATGCTGGGTTCTCCGTCGTGGCTCGAGGTGTCAGATTGTGTGTGTTGTGAAATATGCGGCGCGCCTGACAAGGGTTGTTTTAATTTAATTCAAAGGATAAGCCGCCGCCGTTGCTCGTAGTATCGTATATAAATCGTTCGCAGATAATGACGAGTGATAATTCACGCGCGAACTTGGCTCACTGTACTGATGCCATCTTTGTATTGGGAGCTATAATGTGAGCTAATTATTTTTGCAATAATGAATCTTAGGTCCATCACAAATTGAATAATGTCCATAATTAGGAATGTGGAATTAAATTTTATCAACAGCAATAACCTTTAGCCAGTGGCGTAGCGCATAAAATTAAAAGAAATATTTATTCATCATCATAATTATCTATCTGTCAGTTTTTCCAAAATTTTTACAAACAATTCAAATTAAATATTACACTCTCCTTGCCTTTTTTTCGGCAAACTGATTTATTAAATCATTTATAGCTGATGATGACTTCAGTTTTTCTAAAGTTTTTATTAATTTTTCCTTACGCACGTCGGGGGCCCCCGTGGCCCGGGGGCCCCGTATAATTGATACGACAGATACGGCGGTAGCTACGCCCCTGCCTTTAGCGAAAATCTTTTAGATTGTAACGAGAGTGAACAAATGTTTTGATACTAAATTTAAAACAAATGAAACACCTCAATGCCCACATTAAACAATGAGAGTATCGTTACACTACATTTTATTACACACAAGTACCTATTCTATCTATGTACACAACAATAAAATTCAAACGAACTAAAACACTGGACGCAATAAAGACGGTTATAAAATTTAATGCTACCGTTATTTCGTACACTGAAACATTTAGAAAGAATTATCAGGGAGGTATGATGACAGTCATGAAGCCGGGGTCATTGCCCTCCTGTCCTTCGAGCCGAATGTGCCCTTCACTTGCCCTAAACAAACCCCACTTACATATTTATGTAGGTAACTAAATCATGTCTGGGCAAGAAATTACCTTTGGTAAATATATGAGAACTGGGCTGTGATTGCTTACGTCAACTTTTGTGAGAATTGTTTTATTTCATTTACATATTTGACGAATCGTACCGAAGGACCAAAAACATTACGCTTTGTGAGAACGTAGACTTTGACACAAATAATGAGTTCATATGAATTGAGAATCTCTAAAGGATTCGAAATACTTTGAGAGTTCTTAATTTGGCACATATGTACCTACCTATTTATAGAGGGGCAGGCCCGAAGGCACCTAAGAAGCCGATTCCTGCCGGCTTACCTTTGGGAACAAGGCAATGTACGTAGTGTCTAGTGTCTACTGTAGTCAATTAGTAAATTATGTACACATCTGTGGTTATCACATTACACTACAGGCATTAAATACATCGGATTGAAAAAAAAATACCAACATTTTTCATGTCAACAAAGAAAGCAACATGTGGCGCCAAAAGTAAGCCGGAGGTCGGGTGTCAGAATTCAGAACTAAATTCGTATGGATGCGGACACGTGACTTCGCGGCTATCAGCAGCGTTTTGTAGGGACTAGGTAAGCCGAAGTTTATCGAGTTACGACAATGTTTATATGTATAGAAAGTTAAATTAGAACCACTTCCCGATGTCCGATTGAGCTGAAATTTTCCACACACCTTTGTTTCTAAGAACTATACATTCTTATGACAAACATAACTTAATTTTGAAGTCAGGATCGTCTCCTCACGAGGGAACTCCTCAACTTTTAATAGCACAGACACGAAACTTTGCATACAAGTTCATATTTGGTGGATAATCACAATTTGTATCATGAACTCATCCTAGCGCCAGGATCGTCTCCTCACGAGGGAACTCCTCAACGTTTAATAGCACAGACATGAAACTTTGCATACTAGTTCATATTTGATGGATAATCACGATTTGTATCATGAACCCATCCTGCAGCCAGGATTGTCTTCTCCCAAGAGAACTCCTCAACGGTTAAAAGCACAGACAAGAAAATTTGTATGCACGTTCATATTTGAGGGATAAACATGAATTCTATCATGATTTCATCCTGCAGCCAGGATCGTCTGCTCATGAGGGAAATCCTCAACATTTAATAGCACAGACACGTAACGTTGCATACTAGTTCATATTTGACGGATAATCACGATTTGTATCATGAACTCATACTTGAAGCTTGTCGCGTGAATGGTAAATGCTATAAAAACTAAACGCGACAAGCTTTTGTGAAAATTATCCTGCATCGTTTTAATTTTTTCAAAGATTTATTTTCTTCTTTTCAGTTCATATTCATAAAAGCTTGTTTCAAAAAGGTTTTTTATATATATTTTTTTTTATACAGTGTTTTATGTAGTTCTTGTGCATTTAATCGTCCCATTACATAAGTTATGAAAAGAAAAAAGATCAAGTTGGATCCTTCGAAAATGGTACTTTTAGCATGGGTGACATTTTCGTGGTTTTCGAGGTCGCTGATAAAGACACCAAAATTAAAAATAGCGCCGACGCGCGACGTAAATTTCTATTTTTTTCATCATGGGTGTCATTGTCGGGGTTTTCGGGTTGGCTGATAATCAAAACGAAAATTGAAAAATGCGATGAAGAAAAACAATATTAAAATTCACATTTTTTTCTTCGGCTTCCCCTTTCAATATTTTCACCCTTCGCCACTGTAGAGGGGTTTACACAGAACCAATAACACAATACTGTAATAAAATTTTCGACATAAGCTATTACACCTCTATCTGTTAATTTAATTCAATATTTTACGCCCCGCAGTTTAATAAGCTGCTAATAATGACAGCTCTTAATCATTTATGGGAACTTGTAATTATCAGATACTCGTAAAGACCTTTAATGACCTGCCGATTGGTGTTTCCCACCCACCCACAGGTTGCCAAGTGGAAAATGATAGTCCAGGTCAAAAGCCAGTCTCGTAAAATTTACGAAACGTAGAAACAACATTACTTTTATCGGTCTTTTAAAAAAAATAACCTGAAGACGTTTTTAATGAAGTTATTAACATAAAGAGATTGCTCGAATGATCTCAAGGGTTTAATACTTTAATTATTATCGCAGTGGGTGAGATGATTAAGTCGAATTACTGAGGCCGATGCACTGGCGTGGGTGGTGCCTAATAAGTGCTGATGAGTGCACCTAATGTGCGTTAAACCGTCTGATGTCTCTTTAAAAAGATGGCTTGGCTTGTGCAACACTTCGGGTTGATTTCCAATCAAGAACGACGCGGGAGTTGCGATGATTGGTCGTATTTAAAAATGGAATATGAAACAAATGACGTTTCATTTTATGGAGTCCGTTATGTTTGCCAATATTGCCAACCAATTTGGAGATAACAGGCGTATTGAACATTTTATGTCAGAATTCTGTTGATTGCTTTCGACCTTAAAATTATTATCCTAATTTAGGCAGATACATAAGCGGTTTAGAATGCCTAGTTAAATACAAAGTCTTAAAATATTGAAGTGTAGCGAGTATTACTTGAATATTCATAAATTTAGGGACTGAATATTTATTCTATACCTTAATAGATTCTGGGAATTCGATATAAAGCTTATTCAAAGTATAAAATAACTTAAACGTTAGTATTAAAGTAATTAATATTCAAACGTAACAGTCACGTCATTTTAAATATTAGAATTTGGTAAATATTACGATATTCGATATACCTAAAGATAACACGTCAATTATTTTCAACAACAAAAAAAAATGAAATGATAAGAGTGGTTTTTATATCATGCTCTAATGACCAAAAAGGTTATCTTTAGAGAATCACCGATTTCAGGTCATACTATGTAAACCTAAGCGTAAGTGCCATATGAAACTAAGTTAACATTTGCCTACATAATACTTTGCTGACCATTATTTAAGTCATGATATCTTTTGTCGGAGAAAACATTAGCGCGAAACGAAAATTTTCAGTTTTATTTTAAATTGTTTTCTCTACGCGTTCGCGCTAGGCCTTAGACAACAAGTAATATATTACCAAGATGAGTGCGTGACGCTTCACTACGTCCCGTCCCACCGTCCCGTTGACACTTTAACAACGTATACTGCACAACACAACCACATAAGTATGCAGTATTAGCATAAAACTAATTACAAAGTAACCCTGGCTGCTATAGTTACTTTAACATCTTCGCAGCATCCGCTGTAACGTTTCATTAGCTAGACCTACTCGTTTTAGATCGAATTTAACTGTATAAATAAGTGCTGGTAGATTGCATAATTATATAGCAGAGGTATACATTTGAAAGACTACTGAAAGTTAACAAGCAAATAGCATGTTTAAATAAAGACGGAATTCTTTCTACCCACAATCATCATAAAAAAAAACATAAATATCAGCCTGTTAACTGTGAAATCCTAAACAGAAGGCCACCCTCGTCGCTTTGAAGAACAAATCGTGGAAAATTGTCATGATCGCCACGCGCAACACGAAATTGATGATAAAACAGGGGAAAATGAGGGAACTCGCCCCCCTGACACCTTTTATAACATTACGCCAAGAAAGAGGGTGACTTATTCTTTGCGCAGACAGAATTGCTCTAGTGAAATTAATAAAATCAGTGTTTTACGGGACGGTCGGAGCATGGTAATGAGAGCCGGCCCTCCTACCCCCCGGCCTCCTGCCTGCTCGGCTGAGGGCGGCACGTAAAATTGCCGACTTTAAGACTTCTCTGAAAGGCAATTTATTTAAACTTCAAATGAAGAAAGGTTAGAAAAGAACTTTTTTTTACTAAACGGAGTAAATAAACATTAAGTTCTTTGTTCAAAGCTGTAAATTATCCTCAGGCAAGCCTCTCGTTTAGATAACGTTTAAATATTCGCATAAAATCCGTTCGTAAAACTTATTTGTCTAAGATTTATAGTGTTGTTCACTTTAGAATCTTGGTCGCAAGATAATATAGTAGCAATATATTTGTATGCTCTTTACAATCTCATCAAATTTGCCACTCCTTGTGCCATTAAACGCGGTGACTTTAAGTACAGTGAGGAGGACCGTGATGCAACAACTATCGTCCGAGGTGGGCCCGGCTATAAAACTAACGGAGATAAGAGAGGCGATTTAGAAAATAAACATACCATTTTATTATCATATTATCTCAAATATCACAATGGCCACAATAGAATAACAATATATTATAATGTGTAAGATCGCTCAACATGTTTATAAATCGATAGTTTTACATCGATGGCACGCCTCCCAAATGAATGATGGGTATTGTTTAGATAGTGTAGATTCTTTTTGTATTGTTTCTTTTAACAATTCACATATATTCGTGAGCAAAGGTGTGCCGATTGCCACAATAAATACAAGCGCGACTATCCAGATTCCAGCCAACAATGTTGATTAAGCAACTATTTCCTTGCGTTAAATACTAACTGTTCACTCGAACAATTTTCTCTGGAAAGCGCTAATTGTTAAACAAACTTTCCAGATTGGAATCTTATTAGATCGCGAATGTTCCTAGAATTAATACATAAGTAGGTAAGACATTTATAATTACAAGTCTCGTATAGTTTACTATTGCTGAACTGAGAATAAGTTTCTCTGGACTTCTGTTGCCTTCAGTTATTACATCTTACTCTGATGAAAATGACCATAGAAAGACGAACGCTGCCAAGAAACACCTACTTATAAACTCCCGTCAACCATTCAAGTAAACTCGAAATAGCAGCGCAATATAGCCAACAAGGCATCCTTTGTAATATTGCCTGAGCTTACCTACGGTCGGTAAAATAATTGCGCTAGTAAAATTTCATAGCGGTCCGTAGCACTTAAATGGCGGGGAGTGCCAACGGATGGACGGTAGAGTGATGGCCACTGACTCATCACGGCCTCACTGTTTCAAGTCATCTGATCATTGGTCGCCGACCCTGTCTGGCGAAATTCGCAATTCATCAGAACGTAGACAAGTTTTATTGCAAATGACTATGTTAGACGCAAATAAATAGATGTAGAGCATCCGGTTTTTTTTAAATTTGAATACGCTCTTCATAGCTTTTTTTTGACAGTTCATTGGTTTTTTTTGTAGTGCATTATATTCTGCCAGCAAAAAAAAATACACGTAGACACTTATTGTCGATTTTACGGTTTTTATTTTCTAAATACAAATACACACTATGTTGACAGCCGCATTTTAATACATATCGATTTAATACATCACCGCCTACTCAGTTCATAAATAACACATTAAATAAATAGTTTGACATTATTACAGTGTAGGTAAAGACATAAATAACCCTAAAATGCTGGCCGGTTGCGTGTCGAATGTCCCGTGGTTGGTAACACGGCGTGCCGCTACTAACCCATATCGCAAGAAACGGATTTATGAGTAACTAGCTCCTTCCTGTGCCGTCGCTCGCATTAACTAGTTGACTATGGAGCTATGACGAGGGTGACCTTCCTTCATGCCTATTACGTAACTCAATGCCGGATTGTGGGCACTCATGGCTGGCATAAATCAGATAGCATTTTTAACATCAAAATAAAGCCTAATTTGTGCACAAAAGAATATTTGTTCTTTTAAAAATGTAAAGCGCTTCCTTCATGACAAAATACCGACAGAAAATTATAGCACACGGCATAGTTTTCCAAAAAAACTGCTGCATTAAACTCATGTAACCCGGTTCCATGTTCATTAATGTAAAAGTTTTACAGCTGAACCACCATTATTATAGTTTCCGCGATAAAAACTAGTTATAAATGTATACAGCGAGTTATTATGCTGTTCGCTCGTCATATCGGCCACAAAAGAACGTGAAAGCATTGTTGCAAACTCGTAAAGCCGTGCAGATACGTGTTCTTTTTTAATATTAGGTAACAAACTTTCTCAAAAATGTGAGAAGGAATATCTTTCCTACTTGTGCAAAAATAAGAGCAATTGAAACGAAAATACTTCACCACATTACTTGGAGAGTTTAAGTCGACATAATATGGTACTCCTGAACTGCAGTTAAGGGGTTAATAAAAAGTGAGTTCAAAAACTGAGCTTTTCATTCGTTTTTCTTTCGAACACAATTGCGAAATGTTTAGCCATTGTAACAAACTAACCCTGCAAATGCAGATGAGTTCACAGCTGGTTCAACACTCACGCTGGTGACATCAGTTGGAAACTTTCGAACTAAGTACAGCTGTGGAACAAAGCAGTCAATGAAATCAATACAGCTCTATTTCTGTCCATGTCTCATTTACATGGCAACGTAAAGGACAAATTTGGCAGTTATTAAAATTGAAACATCACCTATGTATATATTCTCCTGAGCCACAAGATAAGTAGTTTGATTGTTAAGAAGTAATGTTACTTTGAGGTTTGGAAAGAGAAAGAGGAGTCCTTGGCCCAGCAGTGGGACATCTGAGACTGTCCCAAAAAAAATACTTCACTTTAAACCGTTTAAAACGGCTCTCACAAAAATAGGTAAAGTAGTTACACTCCTTTCATTATGGTCTCATTAGCGAGCAACAGCATGCAATATAAATCCATATTATTGTCCCTAAATCTCGAAAATTTGTTCAAGAAATGAGGTTCGAGAAAAATATTATAAGGCACTGTTTACATTAGGGAATGACTTACTCATCGCTACGCGTCGAAGGCACGTGTGTGGATGTGTCCTTGCCTTAAATGCTCAGTGCAGTGCGATGCGCGGTCGAATACGGACGTGTTTCCACTGTGCACGGAACGAATTTTATTCGCGTGTTGCGCGGCCATAGCCGCTGCCCGTACTATCACTATGAGTTCCAAACCACTCATAGTCAATGAATTGCTGGCATTCCTAGTCCATGCCATCGACTACATGGACGAGGTGAGCATCCTGCAGATATGCCGCTCCAATTTCAAGGAGGACGAGATCAGCAGTGGTAAACTGTTACTGTTCCAGTCACTTGGAAAGCTGGACCAGATGCCGTCTCGCCGCAGAGATGGAACGGAGAAGAGTCTTCAAGATATTCTCGATATGTTGAAGAAGACTGACCCGGACGACGTGCCAGATTTCGTGGCGAAGGAGCTGGGTAAGCTGCCACCCGTCACGTTCGATCACGTCGACGTTACACGGCTGCTAAAGGACATCACTACCTTAAAAGTTGAGGTGACCAAGATGCAGTCCCGAATAGAGGTTTCGGAAAAAACCAATACTGAACTTCGTGCGGAAATAGCATTATTGCGCAAAGTGGGTTCAGTAATTGGGTCACCTGAGGCCTCTAAGGTGAACACACGTCGAGGGGCGCAAATTGCATCAATCGGCAGTTTTGAGTCGGCGAACACAAGTGCGTCACCAGCTGCTATTGCTGACCAAGCGCCGCCCGCCGCCCCCGTCGCCCGCACTACAACACCGGCTGCGGAAACGTCACACGTAGGTACGTCGACCCCACAACGTGCCTACGCTGCTATTGTCACCGGCAAAACAGTTGCGTCGCAGCCTAAGCGACAAAACAAAGCAGGGGAAAAACTGAAGAAGGCTGCTCAACCTGCCCTGTCTGCGGTCCGGACCTCCTTGCCAAGGATGGGACAAGTTGATGAAGAGGGTTTTCCCGAAAGTGGAAAGGAAGAACAAAAAGCCCTGTTCGCGAAACCAGTGCGGTACCGCGCCGAGTGGACCTAACATGCTGTTGCGTCCTGCTGTGCCTACGACGCAGCTGTACATTTCGCGTCTGCATCACTCCACGACTGTTGAGGATGTCGTGCAGTACGTGAAAGTGAAGACCAACTGGACTCTGCGGGTAGAAAGGTTGGAATCGCGCCACAACATTAACTTTAAGTCGTTCGTGGTACGAGTTCCAACCCACCATCTACAGACCTGTCTGAGAGAGGACTTTTGGCCGAAAGGTGTCGTATTTCGACGTTTCCGAGGACGGTTACGCGACACCACGCAGCGGAACACGACGCCGTCAACATTACGTGTTTAGTTATAGTTAATAAGGTTTTTGTATGTATTAGTTTATTATTGTATAAGATTATTTTGTGTATTTATCTATGGGCCTTAGCTGCCTGAAATAAATGGATTATTATTATTATTTTTCTTTGTCTTTTTGTTTCTTCTCATTTAAGAGAGCATTAGAAACCTTACACGCGGGTCAGAACCAAGGATGTAAGGTAAGATTTAGATAGAGAATGTGGATGATAATGTAGAAGAAGTCAGAAATTTGCGGGTGATTCGACAGGTATTAAGAATGGTGGCTTTTTGCAGCATGTAAAGTGTGTGAGTGGGCATCTGTAGAGTGTTGAGGCTTTGTGTGAGCGATTTGGGTATAATACCAGTAGATGAGAGAACAATGGGGACTATATGAACAGTTTGTGCTTTCCATTGGGTTTTCAGTTCAATTGCAAGATCTTGGTATTTACTGAGCTTTTCGGAGATTGTGGTTTGAATATTATGTGTGTTAGGTATTGCTATATCTATTAGATAAACTGTTTTATTGGTTTTGTCGTGAACGGTAATGTCGGGTCTATTGTAATGAATTGTTTTATCGGTTATTATAGTTCGGTCCCAGTAAATTTTTTGATCGTTTTTTCTAATGCTACTTCTGGTTTATATTTATAATACGGTATCATTTCAGAAACTAGTTTATATTTAAATGCTAACTGTTGGTGTATGATTGCCGCGACTTGGTCATGACGGTGTTTATAATCGGTTTGTGCAAGTGATTTACATGCTCCTGTTATGTGTTGTATAGTTTCGGAGGCATTGTTGCAATGTCTGCACAAGTCAGTTGGCTGATTTAGGTCTTTTATGATATATTTTCTGTAATTACGAGTGGCAATTATTTGATCTTGTATAGCCATCATAAAACCCTCGGTTTCGGGGAACAATTCGCCTCGTTTGAGCCATTCGTTCGACTTTATTTTATCGACGTGTGGCTGGCTCATGTAGGCTCGATGTTTTCCGTGTAGGGCTTTTTCGGACCATGCTGCTATTTTTTGTTGTGTACTTACGATGTGTTCATTGATTTGCGTGTTTCGGTTTTGTAGGTTTAGTGGTGTCAATTTATTATCTGTCTCCGTTACTTGCTTGTGTAGAGGAGAATTTTCTGATTTTTTATGGAAGTAAGCTCTGAGTGAAAGTATCTGTTTGTTGTGTAAATTTTGTATGTCTATTAATCCTCTCCCTCCTTCTTGGCGTGGAAGTGTGAGTCGTTGTATGCATGATTTTGGGTGGTGTTTTCTGTGTTTTGTTAGGAGTGTATGAATAGTGCGCTGTAGTTTTTTAATATCAGTCTTTGACCATCGTATGATTCCGAACGAGTATGTGAGAATTGGTATTGCGAAGGTGTTGATGGCTTTAATTGTGTTTCTTGAATTGAGGTTGCTTTTTAAGATAAGGTTGAGGCGGTGTGAGAATTTTTTAAGCAGTTCTTGTTTAGATATCTTTTGTTGTATTTGTCTAGACTGTTTGAAACCTAGGTACTTGTATGTACTCTGTTCATCCATTGGCTCGATCGATTCTCCTGATAGAAGGGTATAACTATTATTTTGAATTTTTCCTTTTACAATGGACAAAATTTTACATTTATCAACTCCGAACGACATACAAATATCGTCAGAAAATTGTTGTGTGGAATCAGCAAGTTGATACAGAGCTTCTTTGTCAGCTGCATATAGCTTTATGTCATCCATATACATAAGGTGTGTTAGTGTATATTGTGTGTTATTGCTTTCCAGCGTGAATCCTGCATCTGTTTTGTCTAGCAATTGTGAGAGTGGATTGAGTGCCATGCAAAACCACAGCGGACTTAGAGCATCTCCTTGAAAAATTCCACGTCTTATACAAATTGGTTCAGTGGCTACGGTTGAGGAGGAGGTATTGATTTTAAGAACAGTTTGCCAATTCTGCATGGAAGTTTCTAAAAATTGTTTGAGTGTAGGGTGAATTTTATAAAGATTTAATACGTGTAGCAGCCAGCTGTGCGGAACTGAATCAAAAGCCTTCTGATAATCTATGAACATTGTGTGAATCTCCTTTCTGCTCTTTACAGCGCTGTTCATAGTAATGGCGTCAATGGTAAGTTGCTCCTTACACCCTTGGCTATTCTTACGACAACCCTTTTGCTGTTCAGCTAGAATGTTGTTTTTAGTTAAATGCTCATATACTATTTCGCTTATGCAGGCTGTTAGAATTTTGTACAAGGTTTGTAGACAAGTAATTGGCCGATATTTCGCTGGGTTTATAGTGTCATTTGTGTCTTTAGGTATCATATAAGTTACTCCGTGTGTTATGTATTGAGGAAGTAAATGTGGTGATTGGATGAATGTATTTAAATAATTATGTAAGAAAGGGTGTATGCTCGAGAATTTTTTATACCAGTAGTTGTGGATGTTGTCACTGCCAGGTGATTTCCAGTTGTGTGTGCGTTTGATGACGTCTATAAATGTATCTATTGGTATAAACTCAAATTCCATTTCTGGAATTTCTGGTGTAGCTTCGTTAACCCAGTCTGCGTGGTTATTATGGTGTACTGGGTTTTCCCAAATGTTGGCCCAAAATTCTCGTAGTGTTTCGGGCGCTGGTGTCTCTAGGCTTTGGTGTGTGGTGTCTTTGTTACTAGATGTAAGGTTCCTATAAAATATTTTTTCGTTGTTGATAAATTTTGCATTTTGCACCTTGCGATTCGTGCATGTGATGTACCTTTTGAGTCTACTCGATGCAGCGCTTAATTTTTGTTTTAAAGTGTCCAAAAAGTGTGCTATTTGTGTATTTGGGTTTTCGTACTGTGCGTGTAGTTGGTATTTTCTCTTTATTTCTTCTACTGCAGCTATTAATTTTTTGCTTCTACTACCATTAATGAAATGTGTTAGTCTACCTATATTTGCTCTTAGATGTTCAATCTTCTTTTCTAATCTGATTTACCATTTTGGTTTACTAGGTGTATATGGGCGGCGCTCATTTTGGATAGGGTCTGATATTTTAGCCCCGTTGCATGTAGCTGCCGTCCATGCTGCACAGTAAATTATGGTCTGCAATTTCGTGAATTCAGTGTCGACATTTACATGCTTAGGAAGAATGACAGAATTTATGTAAGAAACAATGGCAGAAAACTTTCGAGAAGTTTTCTGCTTGGGGATGTATGGTCTATTAGTGGGATGTGTGTTATTAAAATTTAGCTGAGCTTGGTGAAATGTAGATTCAATTTCTGGGTTGGTTTCTGGGGTAGTATCTAAATTAGTTTGCGTAGGTCCAAATTGACCAACATCTATATTATTCAAGAAATTTTCGTCATCTATATTAACGACTGTGTGAGATACGTTGTCTGTGTCTGTGCTATTGTTTAATAAATTTGTGCTAAGAGTATTAATAGGTGTATCAGAGAAGTTAGTATTCGTAGCAGGTTGTTCGGTGTCGTCCTGATCATGATTTACATCTTCAATATTTTGTGTGTTAGTGTTACTATTTCTTAATTCTGCAGCTGCTTGGCTTTTTATTTCTTTTAGTCTGTTCACGTGTATATATTTGTTATTTATAATCGCTCTCACTTGATCAGACAATCTTTGCTCTGTTATATGTGCTAATTCTGGATATATATTTATGAATTCCTCATGTAACTTTTTCCTATAGGCTGTTTTATTTGTTTCCAATTGTGTTACAGTATAGTATATTCTAATTATTGTTTCATTGTATTCGTTCGTCCACCTCATGCGTTGGCCGGATTGTGTACAAGGTTGTGTAGAGTGTTGCTGTATTTGAGTGTGTATCATTTGTAGTTCGGCTCTGACTTCCTCATAAATCTGATCTATTGTGTCTTGTGATAATAACTTCTTTTGTACTATGGCTCTACGCTGGTCACCTATTCTTTGTCGACTGACTTGCATAGCCGGGTATTTTTCTAAAAACTTATTGTGAAGCGGTGGCAGGTACGCATTTTTGTCGGTTTCCATACTAGTAAGGTGAAGATAAGTGCGTAGGATGAATTTATTCATTTCAATGGTCCATTTCCTACGACTTGTTGCAGTTTTAGCGGCGGGTACAGGTTCGTCGACAAAATTTGTCTCCTGTACAACGTCCACTGACTGTATACTTATTGATGAGGAAGAAGGCGTCGGTGTGACGCGAAAAGATTGCGATGATGAAGATATTGATGGGAAAAGAGATGAAGGAGATGACGAAGATGGTTGTGAAGTTTCGTCATCTATCTGAGGCAAGTTTGCCTGAAGTTGTTTTTTTGTTTTAGATCTAGTATTCATGTGTATCCCACGAGTAGCTAGGGACTTATAAAGTCGACCACAGCAGAGCCCTGCGTTCACTGTGGCAAGGGTGAATAAAACTGGAGGTCCCCTATTATCCAGAGTTGGCACACTAGCGACTAGCCTCTCCCCTAGCCATGCAGCCCTCGGCGTGTGCGACCTTGGCTTGGATTGTGTATCTCTTTTAGTCTGGCCCCTCACCCCAAACCTACCTCGGCAAAGTAAACCCTGCCGACACAGATCTAGGGCTCATCGGGGCACGCAAGCCCCACCACGACGTCAACGTAGAGATACGGAGGTGGGGTTATTATTATTATTATTATTAAATCGCGGTCCGAGGAAGCGTGTCCACATGATTGGCGTATTATCCGTTTGGCGACACGGAAATGCGACGGCCGACTTGATGATTTTATTATTGTGCTCGTAAAGGAATTTCTGCAATATAGCCAGTATTTTTACCTGAGAATGTCAAATTTAAGACACGCTTGTGGCCTAAATGGAACAGCGGTGTACACTTAGTAAAATGGAAAGGATCGAATCAAACAAGACCCTAAATACGTTTTTTACTAGCAAATACCAAATAAAACTCCGCAACTTCAAGTTATATGTTTACTTCGCATAAAATACGACAGAAGACACCGATCTTTACAAGCGACTCGTACAGAATTCTGAACAAGCAAAATTTCAACGTTTAAGACTCGGTAGCCACAGCGAAGTTACAAAATACATTTGTTAGAGGACAGTTGCAGTCAGTGACATCAATTGTTGTATGGAAGCTGTATGGATGTTGTATGAAAGGTCACTGGGAGAATGCAACTCAATACACATTTCGCAATGCGCTGCACGTACAATCTGCCACTAAGGTTTATCACAGTACTTACGGAATACTGAAGTGAATAATGCTAATTCCAACGTAGATTGTGATAAACTTTATCTGTGCACTGTATCTTATCAAGTTGGGAGTAAGTACCGGTTAATACTGTTAATAAGCACTTGAGGTTGGTTAAGTTAATGTTGATTAAATAAAGCGCATGCTGATTATTGCATTCCGACTGTATCGGGACACTATATTTTGGGCAAAGGTCTGTCCTTTGTACTTCCAAACATCTGCATCTAGAACGATCTCTGGCCACATTTTTCCCGCAAACACAACATAGGTATTAGAAACTAGCACTTCGCCCGCGACGTCGTCCGCGAAAATTGTGATATTGCTTTCTAATAGTAAAACAATTTCTAGAATTCGTCGAGTAGTTTTTGAGTTAAATCGTAACAAACAAACAATCAAATCTTTCCTCTTTATAATATTAGTAGACATAACATAATATCACGCCTGTAATCCCCGAAGGGTTAGGCAGACGTGTACCTAATAGAACACCCACATTTAGCCAGTTATGTTAAGTTCCATGTAATAGGGGGCGAGCCTATTGCCTTCAAACGGACACAATTCCAGACTCCGTGATGGCTCTGAGAAATTCCTGATGGAAAAACCCAATAACAGTTTGTCCAACCTGGGAATCCAACCCAGGACCTCATGTGAGGCGTTTTAGAAACATACTAAAAAACTATTTACATTACAAATCAATCAAATCAGTCACACATTCTTACAGCCACGTAATCCCCATTGTTCCTAGTGTGACACGATTATAATATGCGTATTATTAATTAAAACATTGTAGGCGCGAACAATTCAGTGCCAGCCCTACATTGTAGGCTATGTTAACACAGTCATTGTTTCAAAACACAGTGACTAGTCAATGTATACTTACGCTCGCGATAATGAGGATTAGAAACAACTGTATCGAGTATCAACGGATGACGCACTTCAATAGCGGATCGGATTACACGTCCAATTAGAACGTTTAAAACGTTAACACAAGCCTCATAAAGGTAACTTACTGTTTATTTTTGAAAACATTCATAAGTATTCTACCACATCACGCTATGGCACTGTCAAGTCAT
Organism: Cerastis rubricosa; assembly: GCA_949152445.1. Lineage (NCBI taxonomy): Eukaryota > Metazoa > Arthropoda > Insecta > Lepidoptera > Noctuidae > Cerastis > Cerastis rubricosa. Next base: position 9,188,669 of record OX424526.1, on the reverse strand, counting down.
GGGTCTAATGTTCTAACCCTAGACAGGCACCTCTGTTCGGATTCATGAGCGTATTGTATAATTATCACTTGCTTCGGTGACGGAATACATCGTAAGGAAACCAGCATGCCTGAGAGATATTTCTCGACGGCATGTAAAGCCAAGTCAGTGGCCCATGAGCAGCATAAAAACTCTGACAAAAAGTAAACTATGACCTGAGAGAAAAGTTGACTAAGCAAAACCTCTTTCAAATGGGTAATGGAGATCAATCACAGATCATACAAAACACAAGAGCACACAACAAAGATTGATTGGTAAAGAATGCCTGTTGGCATTGAGTCCGCCTATGTACTACATGGAGTGTAAATAAGCGCTCCCAACCTAGATAAACATTCAAAACAAAAACCAAAGAAAAATAGAAGTCGATTGACAACTTACGTTGTGACAAAACATTATGAAATCAATGATTACTATTCATTACATTACAATGGTGACTACAATGGGTAGTAGTGTACCTATCCTCTGCACGTGTTTAAAGTGGCGATCAAAGTCTATTAATGACATAATCCTCCTGTCGCCAATCTGTTTCCCAGGCCTATAACATACCTATATTACTAGTAATGAAGTAGGTACTTGCAGGAAATTTAGTTAGGGCTATTTTTCATCTTCACATAACTTTTCTTTCTTTCTTTTCTTATTTGAGGAATAGAAAGCACCGGTTGACAGTATTTCTATCAAAAATATGGCAACAATAACAGTTTATTCTTAAGATATAAGCAAACGATTAAAAATTCAGCCCCTAGAGAAGTCAAAACTTAGAAAATGCAAAAAATGCATATTTATTTTTCCATGGCCATCGATTTTCCGTTTTCCGAAGGACAAGAGACAGTCCGGTCCACAGATTCCAGTCCCATCCTTGCTATTCTTTTCTCGTCATATTTGTTGACGTCACGGCACTTTTCTATCCGATCTCCTCCAAGTCAATACTCATTGTGCGGAACCCATTGTGTACCCAGTCCTTCGAAAAAACTCTCCTGAATAGAGTTTTATAGGACAAGCAATTTTTGAGCGAAAAGACTACGAGTATTTTATGTTTTTACGCGCTGATCTGTTTGGAGGTTTAGTCTTTACTTTCTTTTGAGTATATTTGAATGTTTTTAGACTTAACAATAAATAGAATAATTATCTATTTATTGTTACGTCTAAAAACATTCAAAAACAAACTGTTTCCTGTGCGACTTCAAAGCGTTCTGTCCACTGTGAGGTTTGGCGATGTTCCATCACCACGCGACCTAGTCTCGCAAAAGGTCAGCGCGACTCAACACTTGACTGTGATGGCAGTTCCGGAGTATAAGGACGACGTGTGGCTAATGTATGAGTTTTTATTAGGTTATTTATTACGATAGGCCTGAACCGAGGTGTAAAACCAGCTATTTGGATTTTTTTTTATTCACCAAGGATCCAAACCAGCCAAAACTAGCGTACCACGTGAATCTAGAATTTTAGCCTCACAGTCCTAACAACACGGTTTCCATGTTACCTTTATCAATGCAGATGGCAAAAGTACAAATGTTTTGTTGATACAAGACGTCGTTTGTTCAAATGTTCTTTCAACATCTCAGTCGCATTTCCCAAAACGGACTAGACTCCAACTTAAAATTCGTACCAGCACTTACTATTTGCTCAGTTATTTATGACATGATAAGACAACCGGCCGCTGATTCGATTAAATAATAAATTAGACTATCGCCGATCTGCCTCAATAAAGTGCAAATTGGATCTAATCGGTAAATAGGCGTTACGCTCGATAGAACAAGATATTTCTATTACAGTGCAAATTAATACGTCGAATACCAGTTTAACAAGATGTCGAAACTGAGGAATTTCGAAACTTAAACTACCTTAGCCCTGCTTATCACTGCTAACACACATAAAAATTATTTACACACGGTTGAGAATTTCGGCAACACCACGTACCTTGTGCATAGTGGGTGGCACCAATCACTTAACGTCACTTCACCACATTATTAGTTGCTTCGCCCACTATTTTCATATAAATAAACATATTATTAATGCCATCCGAAAGTTGACCTCAGTAAACGAAGCCCATACTAAGTAATCTGCCCGTACAAGGCATGCGTAGGCGCAAACACGTGGGTGTCCGAATGCGGCACTACACTACTAAGCTCCGTACACAATACATCCGACAGGTATCGCGTAATAAGAAAAAGCTTTCGCGTTTCCAATCATAAAGCCATTGACTACATAACATACGTACATAAACTCATGCCGTTTTCTCGTAGGGGAAACTGCACCCCTTACGATCCTCACATACTTTACAAATTCATTCCTGCTATACCAATGTAAGAGAATATAATTTATCGTGTTACCCGTATTTTATCCGCCACTGTACTCGCTTAATTTCAGACTAACCTTGGAACTTCGGACTACAAATACCTAGCTAAAATAAGAAGAAAACAGATTAAATTAATTAAAAGCTCAAGACTACTTTCAGCTTTCAAAGCATACAATTTTATTTATTCGCGTTTTACCAATGTCTGCAGCACTAAAAACCGAGTTTTTATTTCAATTCCAACCGGGCAAAAAAAATACATTCGATATCATATCAGAAAATAATATTTTCCAGACAGACATTTCCAGTGTTGCCACATAAAGTTAGATTATACGGCGATAATATTCAATTGCGCCAAAACTTTAATGTATTCCAATACTAATTGAGACCGGAGAAGTGGGCGGTACTGCTTACCTAGCCAAGTCACTACAAGCGAGATATATCAAGTGATCAGCTGTCGGATATCCCGATACTATTCCATCACATTCCGATATTTAGTTTTAATTCACAAACAGAAATGGATATATTTCCATTTAAGTGGGCTCATAAATTTATATCAAAACGGTATAGCAATAAATAAATTAACTTTAATCTTAATTGTTGTGTTATTCCATTTATTCAAAGTCCGAGTCAGTTTAGCAAATATCAAGCCACTTAAATTATTGTTTGTCAAACAATAAAAGTACTTCAAACAGAAAAAACAGTTGAAGAGCGGCTGAAAGCCCACCTATTTAGGAATTGATTAACCGTTTGTTCTGTTAAAATCAGGATTTTCATTCTTTGTTTAATGTAGTTAGTGCGTAACGTGGTGTCAAAGTGTTGTATGCCGCCTAGGGCCTCTGACTTTTCTTTACATGGCGTCGAGAAATATCTCTCAGGTATGCTGGTTTCCTCATGATGTCTTCCGTCACCGAAGCAACTAATAATTATACAATACGCACATGAATCCGAAAAATCAGAGGTGTGTGTATTGGGTTCGAACTAGAGACCTATGACTTTGCAGTCCAAACGTCACACCACTAGGCTATCACTGCTGTATTTCTATTGTTTTGAAGGTTCCATTGTTTGGAGTTGATGCTGGTGGTTGGTGGTTGGTTGGTGGTGTTTTTGTTGGTTGGTGGTGTTGTTGTTGGTTGGTGGTGTTGTTGTTGGTTGGTGGTGTTGTTGTTGGTTGTTGTAGTGTTGTTGTTGGTTCTTGTGTTTACGGTGAGTTGTTGGTGTTGTTGTTGGTATGGTGAGTGGAATGGAATGGTGAGTACTAGCAATAACTTGAATCGAAACTAGTACATAATTACATAGCAATAACTTTAATCGAACCCAGAATCATTAATATGTATTATCTGCATCGTAAGAAGCAGAACACATTAAGGAAACCTTCACATCGTAAAACTTAACGCACTTACAAATTGTAACTCGTAACTTTAAAGCGATCGTTAAAAATGTACATTAATTGGAGTTAGATAAATTAATATAACTATTGATTTTCGTAGCTGGCTCATTTTCCTGTGACAGATATATTGCGACACTCGTGTACATAAACTTCTCACGTTACCTTCGTTTTCAAGAACTTAAGACTGCAGCCATAAATTCTTATCCGTTGGACACTGTTGGTTTTGTAAGTCAAATTCAGTTTTAAACCTGCTATGATCATGTTAAATTTATAGACGAACAGTTCTCTAAAAGACCATAAAGTCGAATTTACAGTCAAGGCTTTTACCATTTAGAAAAATGTGTCTTCCGTCTTCTGCCCACTTCATTGCTGTGTTAAGTTGTTAATCTGTTGTTAAATATATCTTACACTTGTCAGCCGATTCTTATGTAGATAAGCAGAATAAATTACCTGCAAAAGAAAAAAACACGCAGTTAATAAAAAAGCTTTTTTTAGGATAACCAACAAAATAAAAAATGTTTTCATGACGACCTCATTTGCGTAAAAAACGAAACCTCGTGCGAAAAGTTCGTGAATTTCTAAAACGTCAACTACCGACTGAAAGGAAGTTCTGGTTTGACCTCTAAAGTTTACAGTTTCAATGAATAATTCAACATTTTTTAAGTTTCATGTCTCCATAATTTTTCATGCTGAAAACACGGTTATTTTATGAATAGCATCTCATTTAAAGTCGGAGGATCGTCCCGGGTAAGCTGGCGACTGAATTAGAGAGACCTTAAGCAAGACTTAAATAAAGGAAGATCCCAATCGTAATTAATTAAGAATACTGCTGCAAATATTCAATTCTAAATAACAGTTATACAAATAAACGTAGACGTAGGTTTATGTGAAGCCATTTTCGACATAATACATCCAAAGGTTGTTTTGAAAAGATTGGTCTTAGCGATAAGAACACCCATTGTGTCACCAGATATAATATTTTTTCTTTTCATGTAAATTGAAATATGGTTGGTGTACATAATAAAGAATATTCTATCAATCTAATCTAACCTAACCTCATAAAATAAACGAATAAAACAACGACGAATTTAAAAACACAAAACTTAACAACTAGAATCGTAAATCAGTCGCTATATAAACACTAAGAAATCCCAATAATAATTAGTAAAAGTAGTTGATGGCAGACCAAGTTTATCGGCGTAAACACGAGAAGAGAACTTTTTAATGGGCAAGTTCTCCCGAAGTTCACTAAGAAGTCTGAACAATTGCCGAAAGCGGTGCTCCGCAACTTCGAACATGGTTGTAAATGAAAAATTGGCTGCGAACCATGAGCAACTACTAAATGTTCTTCTTTTTCGTTCTAGTTTTGAAAGAAGGCGGGAATTGTTTTGCTATAAGATCTTATTGGACTTTGGGACAATTTACGTCGTCCAAATGTGTCTATCTTAAAGCATTGACTGGCACTTGAACGCAGTTTAAATGTGCTGATTTCGTTTAGTAGAATTCGTCCTATGACTGCATTGCACAACTTGTAAAGTCCACCTTCGCACCTTGGCAGATTAAAAGGAGATTTAACTAAATTTTCACTGGAAAATACGTTAATAAAATATTATCTTTACTTGTATAAACTGAATTTCTGCTAGAGTTACTTCATTATATTATACCATAGTTAATCCTTTTGAAGTATGTTATCTACTTATCCTTATTTCGACGAATTGCTCTCCGAGGAAAGATAACGAGAAGATCCTCATCAAGTTCGGATCTAGGTTACTATTTTAACGTTTATAATTGCCGATTCTCATAATATAGTTCTTTAATTATGTTGGCAAATAGTCCCATTGTTTTCAAATGGGTAACAGATGATTAATTTCAGCAAATGAAATTATTTTTTACAGTTTTGTATGAACGGAGATTTGCTATATCCTGCAAGCATTAACACTTTGTTGGCTTCCTAAGATGATATTAATTACATAGAACGGTAAATTAATTTTTAAGAAATAAATCCAAGATCGTTTTGCGAGATACGGAAGATTTAATAGCCAAATAATTAAGGATATCCGCCCACGATCAATTGAATTACTAACAGTAGTTCGGGCGATGATCTTCATTCGCAAATTATCGCTCAAACGTCTATTACTGGAATTGTTTCATCAACAAAATGATGACCCGAGAAATGTTTAATCAATTGTCAGTTTAGACGTATCTGCCTTTTTTTGTTTTATCTATGACTCAATCCCTGATATGGAAACATATTTATTAATAGGTTCAAATGTGATAATAATAACTCGGATCATGTGACACTATTACAATTATAATTGAGATGAGATCACTGCCTACCATTTTGGTAAAACCTAATGGAAGTTCAGCAGTCCATATGTTTGCCATTTATAATATTTATAAAACATTACTTTATAATGCTCAAGAGTTTTGACATTTGGATGTAATTCAACCGACTGTTCTTCAGCTGTTAATTTTTTTGCGTGATATCTTGCTTGGCAATCTATTTGGCTACACGCAGCTACACGCAGAGTTATAATAACTAACTTATAATATTTTTTGCTGAATACTCTAATGAGTTTTCATGAGAAGATCGAGGCGTCGGCTAGACTTTGATGATGAAACATATTATAGACAATACGATGCTGAACTCAAGGCTTGAATCACAGATGTTCACGAAGACCTTAACCGACAGGAAAGAAACAATTGGAGCATGTAGTAGTACAGCATGATGAATCGATCACTGATGATCTGTAGGTCTCTCATTCTTATTCTTTACTAGCTGTAGTTTGCAACCTTTGTCCGGATGAATTTATTATTAAAATCTTACTTCTACTACTTCTGCTAAATTGGATTGATATAACACCTTAAATGCAAATTGGGTTCACTTACAGCAAACCCCATTGTAATAACGAGATTTCAATTGATTTGATCTGATTAGTTGACTTTAATATTACTCGACAGTATGTGTGAACTGAAATAACTTTAAAAAAAATGTAGAGCTTAAAAATATCGAACATGACAACTGCAATCGATGCGTGAGGCATGTTGTGACAGAACTTACGAAAGATTACAAGTTACAAACTCTTGTAGTGTGCAGCTCACCTAACCTTATATTTGTAACTGCACACACTAATTATGGGCATTATTACACGAATCGTCGAATTGAACAGTTCTCTTTTATTCTGCTTACATCACTCTAATACATGGCGACCCTTAGCCAGCAATTAAAATTTTGCAACTAACGAGCAAAGCGAAAATGTCAGAAGTTGAAAAAAAAACAACAAGATTTATACTGATGGAAGTTTGTGAAGACGAAGAAAATTAGAAGAAAGAAAGCAATGAAGATTTTAGAAGTTTATAAAAGAAACAGAATCATACCCGAAGAATTTGTTTGAAGAACTAACAGCTAAATGAAATAAGAAGTCGGAGTGCCGGGTGCCGGGAGAATGCTCAAGCCTTATGATGAGAGGATATGCAGGGCGCCGGGAGATAAATAGTTCGGGTCCGATGTGGAGCCGCTGGGAGTCAGCTCGAGTCCAAGTCCGTTCATCCACGCCACGTGAGACGTCGTGACCTACATATACGTTGTCAGTAAAAAACGTACCTACTGCAATGTAAGTTTTGCACAGCAAACATATTTATATTTATTGTAATTTTTTTATGTTATTGTAATTAGAGTATACTGTATTATTTAATATTTAGTTTTGGAGAGTAGGAATGTCCCAACAATTGCAAGATTTGCACGCAAAGTTAAAGTATCTAAGAGAATATTTAGTAAAACTAGGTCCAGATAGGCGTAGACAAGATTTAGCTTATAAGAAACTAATAGAAGCAGAAAAAGAATATAATAAACTGGATTGTATTTTGACTCAGTTGAACCAAGAAGTTAAAGATCGCAAGTTAGACAAAGAAGCTTGTGAGGTTTTCCAAACATTAATTCAGGAGGTTCAATCACATTTTCAGAAAATAAAGGGTTTACTTTCTTTAGTAGATAGTAGTAGTCAAACTAATTCTAAGGATTTTATAGAACATTCAGATTGTGGTCTAAAAATGGCTGACGCATTCGATATTAGAACGGCAATTTCTCTTTTGCCGGTGATGAATGGCCAGGAGCAGGTGACCAATCAGCTTATTGATGGTATCTTGCTTTATAGTTCGCTTATCAATGATGCCAGTAAAACTCAATTGATACAGTTTGTGCTAAAAACGCGTCTCTCGCCTAATGCAAAATTGCGTCTTAAAACTAATTACACAGATGTTCAAAGTTTGGTAGAAGACATACGTATTTATTTATTACCCAAAAAATCGTCTGTAGCTTTACAAACACAATTGTTTAAGGCTACTCAAGGCCGTAGGAGTATAGAAAAATTCGGTACAGAGATCGAGGAGCTGTTTGTGAATCTCACGATTGCACAGGCTAACGACAAGCGCGATGCCTATGAGGTTTTGCGACCACTCAACGAGAAGACTGCAATTAAACGATTTAGCGATGGTTTGGCCGATAAGCGGCTCAGCACCATAATTGCATCACGACAGTTTGCGTCGTTGTCTGAAGCTATTACGGCTGCGGTAGATGAGCAAACCATGTCTGTCCAGTCACAAGACCAGGTTATGCAATTTAGGGCTAACCAAAACTATAAACGTGGTAGCTTTAGAGGTTCTCGAGGCCGAGGAAATAGACAGTTTTATAAAAATTTTAATCAAAACTCAAAAAAAAACCATGAAAATAGCGTAGGTCAAAGAACTTCATACAGTGTAAATCGAGGCAAACAGTCAGGTAGTCAGCGTCAGCATTTACGCGGACGTCCGATGCATTGTCAGCGTGTTCAGCATAACGCGCAACATTCCAATGTCCAAGAAAACTTGCGCAATGATGACACAAATAGTCATGAAAGACTAGAATTTTTTCGTACCTAAACCGTACACTCATTCAATTCATAGTTTTAGTAATTTTTGTATAATTAATTGTCAATAAAAAAATAGTAATGTAGATCTTAATTTACTGAAGGTACGTTTAACATTACAGTTAAACCAAACAACAACAAGGTATCTTCTTGCACTCAATTAGTTACATATAAAAAGGGGCCTCAGCAGAATACCTTGAAATTATTCCACCAAAATATTCAAGGTATTTCTTCCAAATTATTAGAAATTGAATTATTTTTAGAAAAGACTATGTTTGATATTATTTGCTTTACTGAACATTGGCTAAAGGATTACCAAATGCTTATTAATTATGAGAACTATACGGTGGGTAGCTGTTTTAACCGTAAATCTATGCTGCGTGGAGGTTCCCTAATATTAATTAAAAATTGTTTAAAATTTAAGCAACGTAATGACATAATAGGTCTCTCAGTTGAACATTGCGTCGAACTGTCCTGTGTTGAGCTAGATAAGCATGTAATTGTGTGTGTCTACAGACCCCCAAACTATCAAAACTTTTCTTTATTTGAATCAATAATGGAAGATGTCCTGGCAAAACTTACAGCCAGTAATAAATCTGCAATTATCTGTGGTGATTTCAATATAAATATTTTGGAAGAAAATTCGAATAGCAGTAGGTTATTAAATCTTTTTAAGTCATTTGATTTAGCCAACATTTTCATAGAACCAACTAGAGTCACTCCATCTTCTGCTACTTGTATTGATAATGTTTTCTGCGATTGTGATTTCTTAGATAAAGCCATAGTAAGTTGTCTGCCTTCGGATCATAGCGGACAAACGGTAACTTTTAGTTGTATTACACCGGTGCAAAAAGTTCAAATTAAGTTTCGACCTATAACAACTAGCAAATTAAATAGATATAATAATTCCCTACAGAACAAGTTAAGTGTTATGGGTCATCATATGGACGATATTAAGGTAAATCAGTTGTATGATCATTTCTTTTCAATAGTTCACACTGAATTCAATAAAACTTTTGAAAAGAAGATGAAAAGCATTTGCCCTAAATTTATTTTTAGTGATTGGGCAACTACAGGAATAAGAAAAAGTAGGGAAAGACTATTTGAGCTGTATGGCCTTAAGCCTTTCATAAACTCTGAAACTTTTAATAAGTATGTTGCTAATTATTCAAAAATTTTTAGAAATATATGCAAGGTTGCTAAAGCCTTGCACATTAGTAATAAGATCAAAAACGCAGAAAATAAGATAAAGACAGTTTGGAAAGTTATAAATAATGAGACTAATAGGAAAAAAATCGTTAACACTAGCTATACATTAGATACAAAATGTGGTCCTAAAAGCTCTGATCAGGAAGTAGCTCAAGAATTTGTAAATTTCTTTACCGATATTCCGCTTAAAACTACGGAGGCTCTAAATTCCTCACCGGAAGTCTCACTTGCTTTATTAAAGGCGAACGTGTCTGGCTGCCCCGCTGAATTTAAATTCAAACACATAAACCCTATAACAGTTATTAAAGCTTTCCGGCAAATAAAAATCAAACTGACCGAAGATCTATGGGGAATGTCTATCAAAGTTTGTACATCCATCGTTGAGACTATAGCACCATACTTAGCTTTAATTTTTAATTTGTGTGTGGACCAAGGAGTTTTCCCTGATTTAATGAAATACAGTAAAGTCATCCCTCTTTTCAAATCCGGAGACAGTAAAGATACTAATAATTATAGACCTGTATCCGTGTTGCCAGTTTTTAGCAAGGTGTTTGAAAAGGTAATGCTTAATCAAATGCTCAATCATTTTAACACCAACAAAATTTTGCACGAGCAACAGTATGGTTTCACCAAGGGACGTTGTACAACTGACGCCGGTGTAAACTTATTAAAGCACATATTTACAGCGTGGGAAGAGTCCCAAGACGCCATTGGAATTTTTTGTGACCTCTCCAAAGCATTTGACTGCGTAAATCACGACACATTACTTTTGAAACTTGAGCATTACGGACTTGGTAAACTTGCACTTAGTTTGGTAAAATCATATTTGAGTGATAGACAACAGCAAGTTCAAATAAATGGTGTTAATTCACAGGGTTTAAAAGTAAAAATGGGGGTTCCGCAGGGGTCAATATTGGGTCCTTTCCTCTTTCTAGTATATATTAACGATCTACCCTCTTTATTGAAAAGCCAACCACAAAATATGGTGTTATTTGCTGACGACACTTCCTTAATTTTTAAGATAAATAGACGGGCCCAAAATCTAGATAACGTCAATAATGCACTACTTCAGGTACATAATTGGTTCACAGCAAACAATTTAGTATTAAATGAAAATAAGACTAAATGCATAAGATTTTCATTACCGAATGTTAAATGTAGTGATTGTGATATAATATTGAATAAAGAGAAACTAGAATTTGTCGATAAAACGGTTTTCTTGGGGGTTACGCTTGATTCAAGGCTTCAATGGGGTCCTCATTTAACATCTCTTGCGGGGCGGTTAAGTTCAGCAGCATATGCTGTTAGAAAAATCCGTCAATATACCGATGTTGATACCGCGAGATTGGTCTATTTTAGTTACTTTCATAGTATAATGTCTTACGGCATTTTGTTATGGGGACGGGCTGCAGACATTGAGTCTATTTTTATTTTGCAAAAAAGAGCCATTAGGGCCATATATAATCTCCGTAGGCGCGATTCTCTAAGGGAACTGTTTAAGGACATTAACATCATGACGGTACATTGCCAATACATTTACGAAAACATAATGTACGTCAGAAAAAATCTGCATCTTTTTAGTAAAAGAGGTGACAGACACAATTACAATACTAGAAATAGAGACCAATTAGTTCAGCCAGGCTTCAGACTCGCTAAAGTAGACTCATCTTTCATGGGGTACTGTTTAAGATGCTATAATAAAATTCCACAGAGTATTCTTGAACTGAGTGAGACGAAATTTAAAACATGCATTAAACGCACACTTTGTAAGCAGGCTTATTACAAATTGGACGATTATATCGCTGATAATAATGCTTGGCTCCATGCCGGTCCTGCTCCACAAGGACAGGTTCGCATAAATTGATAGCATTTAATAGTATTGTTGGAGCTGCTGAAGATTGTACAACTATCTTTGAATTGTATAAATTCAATTAATTTAGTATTATATAATCGCATAGCCCATATTGTGTGAGTCCTATGTACTAGATAGCTATCATTTACTGGAAACCTACGTCTTTTATTGACTTGAATGTGCCCTGGCGGTTGAGAGTATGTCATGCTCACTCAAATGTCACGCTGATGGCGGCGTGTGTGTCGGGTCATTTAGTTCCCTTCAAAATGGTTGAGTTGAATGATGGCTGATCCATGCGTCATGTTCGTGAACGGGCGCTGTCAGTTGTGCCTGGTCGTCTCTTAGCTGCCACGGCTTATTTCGAACTAATTATTTTATCTTCTGAATGTTTTTTTTTGTTTTTGCTATGGACACTTTTAACGTGAAGTCTTGCTACATCGTTCTCACATAATGTACCATCTCAACATGAATGATGTAACCAAGGTTTTTGTAACAAGATTCTGATTTAAAAGAGTGTCCATGGAGTTTCTTGCCCATTCTTCTCCATAGAGATCTACGCCTTGGAATGGGCAACTACAGTACTTTCACAGTTATTATGTCTTGTGACTGGGACTGTAGCTTAATTTTTATTGTTGTTCGACCATTCAAAAGTGCCTGTAACTGGCTTATTTGAAATAAATGATTTGATTTGATTTGATTTGATTTGACTGATTGACAGTGGAGCAAGCTTATGTGTGCTTAAGTATGAATGGTTGTCGCGACATAGGAATTTAATGAATTTAGTAAAACAGGATAAGATAGTTATTAAAGGAATTAGTGGTAATTTAGAGTCATTGGGATATATTAATTTAGATATTATAATTAATAATGTGATTTTCCGACAGAAATTTTACATTTTTGAACACTTATCGTGCGCCGCAGAAGGTATACTCGGGCAGGATTTTTTTGAGCGATATAACGCGGTATTAAATTATAAAAATGGTACTCTGAGTTTAGAAACCCGAGACCAGTCTGTTAGTGTTCATGTTAATAATAATGAATTTACAATTCCGCCCCGTTGCGAAGTAATTAAACACATCCCGACGTCACACAACAGTGATTGCGTCATTTTGTCAAAGGAAATTTATAAGGGAGTGTTCACAGCGGGTGTAGTATCGAAGCCACATAATGGAATTATTCCTGTTAGGATTTTAAATACAACTGATAGTTCAGTTAACAAAATATGTCAGATTTAATTATTAGTAGCCTAGATAATTTTTATGTTTACAAGTTTGACCACGATGGTAAATCAGTGGATAGAGTCAGAACTTTGCTTACTACTTTACAACTCCATACCTATTTAAATAAAGAGGAACAAAGAGGCATTGAAAACGTATGTGCCATATATGCCGATGTTTTCCATTTGCCAGGAGATAAGCTCACTACTACTAATTTAATAGAACATTCAATAAAACTAAAGGAAAATGCGTCTCCAGCGTACGTGAAGCCTTATCGATTGCCTAAAGCATTGAAAAGCGAGGTACAAAGACAAATAGATGAAATGGTTAAAAACGATATCATTGAAGAGACAATTTCAGAATGGTCAAGTCCAGTTTTATTAGTACCTAAAAAGACAGATAGGTCAGGAGAAAGGAAATGGAGACTTGTAGTGGACTATCGCCAACTCAATAATAGGATACAGGATGATAAATTTCCGTTACCCAACATCACTGAGATTCTAGATTCGTTATCAAATAGCATCTATTTTTCAAAATTAGATCTCAGTCAAGGTTATTATCAACTGTCTTTAGAAAACAAGTCTAGGAAGTTTACTGCTTTTACAACAGACAAGCAGTATCAAATGAAACGATGTCCAATGGGACTTAAGACATCGCCTAGTGCTTTTGCTCGTCTCATGACAATAGCAATGTCTGGGTTAAATTATAAATCATGTTTCTTATATCAAGATGATTGTATTGTCGTAGGAAATTGTCTTGAAACGCATAACAAGAATCTTATAAAAGTTTTAGAATGCCTAAGAAAAGTGAATTTGAAACTAAATCCTCTTAAGTGTGAATTTTTACGCAAAGAAATCGTTTATTTAGGACATAAGATTACTTCAGAAGGTATATTTCCAGATCCATCAAAGGTAGAATGCCTGCAGAAATACCCTGTCCCGCAGAACGTAGACGAAGTCAAGAGATTTGTTGCATTTGCTAATTATTATAGGCGTTTTATTCCAAAGTTTGCTGAAATAGCCTATCCATTGAATGCGTTATGTAAGAAAGATGTAGCGTTCGTGTGGAGTGATGAATGCGAGCGAGCATTTTACAAGCTAAAACAGATCCTTACTAGTCCGACTATACTTGACTATCCGGACTTTAGCGACAATAATACTTTTACGTTACAAACAGATGCATCAAAACTTGGATTAGGCGCCGTGCTGTCTAATAGCAAGTCGCGTATGCAAGCCGTAACTTGAAACCAGCTGAGACACGATATCCTGTGATTGAGTTAGAATTACTTGCTATTGTATGGGCAGTTCGACATTTTAGACCTTATTTATATGGCAAAAAGTTTAACATAAAGACGGACCATAAGCCATTGATTTATTTATTTAATATGACAGACCCTTCAAGCCGGTTAACAAAGTTTAGATTATATCTTGAGGAATATGACTTTGAAATCAGCTATGTCCCAGGACGGCACAACGCAGCTGCAGATGCATTGAGCCGGATACCTATTACATCCAACAGCTTAAAGGATATGAACAAGCATGTAGTATCGGTCATGACAAGGGCACAGACTCGAAGGTTACATACTGACTGTGACAATAACGACATGACTACTGAGGTATCCTCTACTTCAAGGCCTGATCAACCTAAGGTAGTGGAAATCCTCAAACGACCAATTCACAGCGTTGAATTGATATTATGCACTAATAAAAATACAATGAATCAGATAGAAAAAACAAAACATTTCACAAGCGATAATGGAAACTGCAAATTCGTGCCAGAAAAATCAGCAATTTTTGTGATTACTCGATCGTTATCAACCGTAAGTGTGTTAGCGAGAGAATTACAACGTTTTTGCAAGCAAATCAAACTAAACGAGCTCATAATAATCAAAAGCAAGCGCAATGAAATTTTTGTAAACAATTTTATAAAGGAAATGAGTCATTTAAATGATATTCCTAAGCTACTTGTTATTAAAGATGTGACAAGAGTTACTGACAAAGACACGAAAACTGTGATCTTAAATGACTTCCACCTGCTACCTACGAGTGGTCACGCGGGGGTTAACAGAATGTTAAATAATATTAGGAAGTACTATTATTGGCCAGGAATGACTAATGACGTAACAGAATTCGTAAAGAAGTGTAGAAGTTGTCAGATTCAAAAGCATTCCAATAGGCATACGAAGGAGCCGATGGTTATCACATCCACGGCATCCACCGCTTTTGAAAGAGTTAGTTTAGATTTAATGGGTCCTTTAGATGTAGATAATTTAAACTATAAGTATATTCTGACATTACAGTGTGATTTAACAAAATATGTCGAAGCTTATCCTTTAGAAAAGAAAGATACTGTTTCTGTAGCTAGGTTATTTGTAAACAATTTTATTCTGAGGTATGGTATCCCTAAAGAGATAATAACAGACCAGAGAACAGAGTTTATGTCATCAGTTTTTACTGAGATTTGCAATTTGTTGCATATAAATAAACTGCATTCGACAGCCTATCATCATGAAACTCTAGGAGGGTTGGAAAATACTCATAAGGTTCTAGGAGCTTATCTTAGGATTCAGTGTGACAACAACAAAACAGATTGGAGCAGTTGGCTTCCATTCTGGTGCTTTTCTTTTAACACTACAATTCACTCTGAGACAAAATACACTCCATTTGAGTTAGTATTTGGAAAAAATTGTAATTTACCATCTAACATAGCACAAAATACATATGTTGATCCTTTATATAATCCTGATTCATACCCTTTGGAGCTAAAATACAGACTTCAAAGAGCACAAGCTGAAGCTAGAAATAATTTATTAGTTAGTAAGGAATTAAGAAAAATAAATTTTGATAAAAATGTAAATCGATTAAAATATAAGAGTGGAGATTTAGTTCTAATTAAAAATCAAGTAGGTAACAAGTTAGATAAAGTTTATTTAGGACCATACAGAGTTATTGAAGATGTATCACCAAATGTAAAAATTTTAAAAGATGACAAAGAATATGTAATTCATAAAAATAATACAAAACTGTTTGTAACTTAAAATACTAAGATAAGATGTTTTTTTTTATAATATTAGGTTTAAAAGTGTATTACTTTAGATGTTGTATTGTGTTAAGTAAAAAAAAAATGCATTATGTACTCACTAATGTAATAATAACATTTTTTTTAAAAAAAAGGGGAGGTGTAGTGTGCAGCTCACCTAACCTTATATTTGTAACTGCACACACTAATTATGGGCATTATTACACGAATCGTCGAATTGAACAGTTCTCTTTTATTCTGCTTACATCACTCTAATACACTCTACCTGATATTTTCTGAAGTCAACTGCGAAAAGGTGCATTGATTGATTGATACAAAAATTAATATCGAGAGCAACTAGTATCGACAGAATCCGCACTACAGTGAGAACTATCACATAAAGTATGTCAAACACGTAAGTACTGAAAATACAAAAGCAATTACAATTTGCTAATTCCTTTCCACATGCATGTGCATTAATCTCCTCAATCATGTAACAAATAACAAACATTACCATACATTTAGCATGTTTACTAATGAACATAAAATCTATTACTATCGACGATTACAATATGTAAATAGCTATCGAATCCGACGGAATAATCATTCGATCGTGTTAAGTTTTTGTGCACAACGAGATTTGTCAATCAATCAGGCAGACATGGCGGATACGGATTACGGCGACCATTGATATTATAGACGCAAAAAATAGTTTAAATGCGAGATAGATTTTGTCGCGTCAATGGCCTGTAAGAAGTTGGTATGATCACAAATATAGCTTTGCTGTGCAAATAAAACCGCGTGTCATTTACACCGGTAAGAAATGATTTTTTTTTTGTGAGAAAAGTCGCTAATGTTGATCCAGGATGTGGCGTGCCATTGGTTGATTTGACTGCTATTAACCCAGATATCAGTGACGAAAAAATATATTATTACTGCGTTAGGTATGAAATGCAGTGTTACGCCTGGTAATCTGAATATATATTCAGATTACCAGGCGTAACACTGCGCAATACTTATGTACATACATAAGTTCTGTAAAAGGCACCGTTTGCCCACATTTTCAGAGTAAAATGTTCCTTTTAATAAAACACCGGTCACATTTTCTTTCCAGCGTGATACAAAGAATAAATTCAACCGCTTACAACCCAGGCCACGTTGCAGGAAAATAGATTATTGCGGAACTTGAGACCTGACGTACTTACACGGGCGACAGTTGCTAAACCTAATGCATTATTACTACACGTTGCTGTACTAGCGCACTTTCAATTGAATAGTGGATCAAGCATAATGGGTATAGATAGTCATCGTAAACGTGTTGCCATCAAACGATGTATAGATATTGTAATAAAGCCGTACATTTATCTGATTTATGTATGAGAACGGCTAATGAAAAACAGTTTACTACAACGATACATAAGTCCTTTGGGCTTAGACAACTTATCTTTATATTAGAGATAACGACGATGATAGGAAAGTTTAAAATGTATTAGATTGATACAACCTAACGAAAAGCTTTCTTGTTCTTAATGTTTAAAACCGTTTGCCACTTGTCTTCCAACTTTTTCGGGAGGCCCAACTGTCCACAAGTTTTTGGATTTGCTTTGTTTCAGTAGTAGGTAAGTTCAATGGTATAGTTCGGTACTATAATAGGACAACGTCTACACATGAACGTGTCACGTGTGTTCGTGAACTTGCAGACCGGGGTTTCAGACGTTTTTCCTAGAAACGGGGCTACCCGAACGACTCGTGGCTCAGTCGCTTAAGCAACAGCCCTATAATATCAAATTTGAATATGTTAGTTTGACCCTACAATTTGAAGTAAACAAATCAGCTCTGACCAACCGTTATTGGTTAATTTCCAATTCCTAAGATTGCATCGGAATTGATCGGAATCACAGGGCATCGGACATTACACGCAAATGGTGAGAAATAAAACAGTGGCTATTTATGGTACAAGTTTATACTTTCTACTACAAGTGTAAGTCGACATTTTCAACACCTACTTAAGCACATTTGTGAGCCCACAAAACCCCGAAAAAGCACGAAAGCACCCGAACAAGCGTCGGTAATAACTCGAAACGTGTCGTGAATGCGTTCGAAGGCATGTCGCAAGGCTCTCCAGTCCGCCCACACAAACATGCTGTTACTCCAATAGCTTTTAAAAATACTTCAAATCGCCCTTATTAGTATTAAATAGGCAATGTCGGGTAATGGTGACAAATTTGTCAGATAAAACGAATGTATCTTGAATATTAATTTCTTTTAATGAAAATTCCTTGCTTTACGTATGCGGTAATGGTTTCCGATCGAAAGACATTTGGACAGTTGTGTAATGGTCATTTGGATGACGATAATTTTAATTGTTAATGACTTTTTGGTCCGTGTTCGTATCACTATGGCCCGTTACAGTCATTTGGAATAATTACTGAACTTGACTAAATTTTAATTATGTTAATTCGATACGTAACGTCCAGAACACGCCTTGGTGTGAAAATTGCTTTAGAAATTGATGTCTTAAAACCATTTCAACTCAGTTTCTAATTCTAATCAATTTACCTGATGCTCATTCATCATTCATGATCATTGATTTACAGTTCATACGTAGTAAAAAACTGCAGACAAACATTAGTACCAAACAGGTACATTTGTAGTTAAGAGCGGACGGACACGATCGAACCAAATACGTCAAAATCAACGCGTGTCAATTTTATAAATGAGTTGTGTCGCCTTTGATCGGGGCCGCGTGGCTCCGGACCGTGGGACCACTACGCGTCAGCTCGCGGCCCACATCGCCGGCCCAAGTGCCGCCAAGTGCCCACAATGACGAACATTTGGGACAACAAGTACTATAGTTTACTTGGTAAAATGGGCTCTTATGGCGCTCGTGGGCGGCGAACAACTTGTATCCACGTAATTGTGGTGAACTTTGATCTAAGTTACTGTTGGTTTGAGACGCCGACGCCGCCGCCAACGGAAGCGAAACGGGTTCTGTTATCACACTGCTGGTCCCTCAATGGTTAGCTGAGCAAACATTTGTTTTAAGGTCGATAAAATTCCTTGAGTTATAAATATACCATTTACCAAATCAAAAAACCACCGCCCTTTCTGGAATAGGAATCGGTCAAAACGCTAGGACTTTAACAACTGGAGCAACCCGAAACGTAAAAATACAATCCAAACCGTCATTTACATAAAGAGCCAAGTCGCAGCGCAACTTAAGAATCAGGACGTGGCACGAAATGTCTAGCAACACTGGGCCAGTCGACCTTCGCCGACACTGATTGATATTGATAGAGGAAGCCCGACACCTAGGCGGCGGCCCGGAGCCCCGGACCAACCGCGCCGAAGATTGATACGGTGACCCTACGTTTTCGTGGGCCCTCGCTAAACAAATATTGCGAGACTTTCAATTACGAAATGCCTGCGACATTCCTGTCTGTTGCCGTCACTGTATGAACTGAAGCTGAGAGAGAAAATGTGGGTTGATTCTCATTGTTGAACTTGACAGCCTTCGTGTTGGGTTACGAGAAGTCTCGTTGGCTGTCTAGCTGTTTGCTGAAATTATCTCTTTTGAGCTTATTCCGGCTTCAAAGTATCGGACAAGTGTTATATTTTTTTTATTATTTAAGTGTAAGCTTTGTACTGTATCTACTTTTAATGTCTATAATAAACTGTTTAGGCTATTTTCAAGGCTTTTCAGGTTTATCAGTAACAAAAACTTTTCACCACCTTGGCAACCTATGCGGTTGCTACGATTAAAACAGCAATAGTTCACATATGGCGCGTGATGCCTGAAATGCCTGAAACCTCGAAAAGTTCAATCAATCTCATTTTAAAGCCCGGCTCGGCTGTACATCTATAATGGATGTCGTATCGAACAAAATTGCCGAGGTTACGTAAACCGAACACTGTCTACTGCCGTGTTCAGAGTATATATCGATTCGGTATATAATGTTGTGCCAGACTTCGTTTAGTAATATATGGCAAAAGCTTTGTTCGGTAGCGGAAGTGAAAATACTGAAACGTGCCTACTCTTCTCGCCCCAACCACACTTTAAAAACTTCAGAGCAATTTTCACGTTATAAAGTCGTGATGATTCCTTTCCTCTTTACAAAATACCAAGATATTACCTAGACCAGCAAGATTACCCAACCATCAAATATCAATATTCTAACATTAACTCTAGATAGCATAAAGAAGTCAGTTAATAAAAATAAGACGCAGTGCACAACGCCGCGCCTGTTTGTTTTCCCGGGCGCGTCGCTCCAGGCGACATCTGTCGGCGGGCAGACGACTCATTAGCATTGTTACCGAGGCTTGCAACACTAGCCGCCCGACGACAATTCAGTTTCCACGCCAGCCAACTATTGCGGTGTCACTAAGGGCATATCTTACAAAACTAGAATTTGCATTGCTTAGAATATTGAATAGAAAATGTTTTATATAGTGTACCTAGTTATATGGACTGCTGAAAGGTGCTGAAGTTCTCTAATAGTTTCAGTTTACTGGGTGAAAAATTGTTGTAATTAAATTACCTAATTTTATTTAAACGGTCATAAATTAACCTACTCAAACAAGTGTTGAACAGACTGAAATAAGAGGCATTCATTTCAATTTTATACATCATCATCATCATTTCAGCCAAAAGACGTCCACTGCTGGACATAGGCCTCCTCCAAGAAGGGGGGGTTTTGCCATAATCGCCACGCTTGGCAGGCGGGTTGGTGATCGCAGTACGGTTGTTACAAAAGCACAGAGAACGCAGCTGCCCATTCTCTGGCAAGTCCCTTAGTCGCCTCTAACGACACCCACGGGAAGATATGGGATGGTGCTATTCTTTACGTCCGACACCATACAGACGCAATTTTATTCGTTTTCTTGAATCCGTAAGTAAGTTTGTGTCCCATAATTGCATTTAATATACAGATAACTACTCAAATATTTTTATTGGTTTGAGATAAACATCTGCGGAGTTCTACATAAAATATGCAGATTGCGCTTAAAATCTTCTTATTATACGACCTGTATTGCAAGTTAATTGTGACAAATGCTTGATAAACATATCTATTCTTAGCTTAGTAATTTCGAACCATTGGTAATAAAATACAAAATCAGTCCCCATTTCCAAGGAACCGATAAAAAGTCCAGTGGGAGCGTGTGTGCATGGCTTTATAGTTAGGTCGTCACGGTTTCAGCGGTGAAGCGGAACTTTTATAGAGCGCCGAATAAGAGCAAAAACTTGTGAACGCTGCCGCCTCGGCTTACCGAAAAATGACATGTCGGGCGATAGCGAGCGATGTCCAACGAACACTTTTTAAACGGAGCACTTCAAACTTAATACTCTGCAGAAATAAAACGTAAAAGAAACCCGACACGAAACACTTTCAGTACAAAATGTGAGGCCATCCTTAAAAAGCGTAAACGTTGAATCATTTACGAACACTGTTGAATTCGAGCCAAATGGATTTAAATTATTCGATTAGTTGACAGTTTTAATCAGGTCCACATTACGCAACGCTCTTTCATTGATTTGATGAATATGCTATTTAACGTCGTGATACAAAACACATTAAACCGTGCCTTCTGAATGAAGCTAAACGGCCGGAGGAAGTTCAAAGCACTTGCAACGTGACGAAAGTGGAACACTCGGGGAATATATTACTGCTCCAGCTGGGCGAAGCTCGCCCTTCTGCCAAATATTTGTTAAACTCCGGAAGGTCAAGGTATCGGAGAAGTAGGCCACGGCGTGAGATACAGCCCACAAATCCGACCCGGGCTGGTGTTGTCACTTCACTCAGTGCTTCCGTTGTAAAAACTTCGACGTATTTGGAATTTATTTCAACTATCCTCATAAATATATATTAGATCGGAGTAGAACTCTTCCTCACATATCAATTACCATAAATTCCGGGAATTATGCAGCGCGTCGTAAGTGCAAATCGAATGTTTCCAAATAGGGCATTCGCTTCGTAATGTTGTAAGTCATGTGCATTCAAGCCGCATTTCGTCCCGCGCATGCTGAGCACACGTTACTTAACGCGCATTTTATATAAATAACTCCCCTTTTACATTTTTAAACAGGGTTTACTTGGACATTGGCTGTCCGCAACAATCAAATCTTATATAACTACTTTGTATTCCACAAATGCAAACCAAATCTTTGTGTGTTCCATTTTATTTCCCACAGGACCTTTGCGTTTTCTCTATTACGTCCGCTTTATCAAATATGTAAAAGAAAGTATTGCAATACTAGACTTAAACTGTAAAAAAACGATTTTATTACTTCAGACGAGCAAGAAAAGTGAGAAATATTTTCAGAGATCGCAGACGTAAAATTGAAATAGTTGTTGAAAGAATTTATATTGAAGCAATGTAGTGTACGATCGCTGACTCAGCCTTCCACCCTGAGTACCTAAAAATCGAACAAAGAGAGCAGGAATCGATACCGCTTGCCGTCGGGAAGTGAATCGGAACGAAGTATTCGAGTTATCGCAATATTATATCGAGTGACAATTCGATCGGCGAAGTGGCTTGTCACGCACTGATTTACAAGGCATGTGACCTGCCGTGCTCCATTATGTATGTACATATTGAATGTTATAGCTTCTCATATACACGTACGGAGACATGCACTTCGCATAGCTGGAGAAGTTTGTATTGCATTACCTATCTTTTATTTAAATGTTGGAAAACTGTTGTACACAAATTACACTTAAAAAAGATGTATAGTTTCAGTTTAATTTCTTTCTCGGAGTTTATCGTAAAGCTCCAAAGAAAGAACTCAATCTCCATGTTCTGCCATTCATTTAACTAAAACTCCTGAAGACATATTCATATATTTTTCCTCTGCACACAATTACCTCGTGCTAGGTAACCGCGACTTCAGCAGACGATAATATTCGCACATGTGGTTTTCACCGCGTGACGCGGCCGGATCTTCTAAATATATATTTATGTTGAACGGACGCGAATACAGGAAAGCCGTGAGACGCACATGACCGATAGGTACGCACTTTCTAATGCGAAACCATTCATGGCGCTGAATTTCACTGAATACAGGGATCTGACGTCTAATGGAATGGAATCGGAAGAAATACATTTGTGAAAGAGCAGTTCCTAATGGATTAAAGATATAGAAATGAGATATAACAATATGTTAACGTCGCTGTTTTGTAAGTAGAAGAAGATCCCAGTGTAACTTTGAAATATGTGTTTGGCTTATTTTAATGGGTAATTAGGGAAAATGGTAAAAAAAAATACACCCAGCGTCAATTGGCCGTGCCATTTTATACAACTATAAATAACTGGTGATTTGAATAAACGGGTACTTTAAATTACATTGGTAGTGAATTTGCTAAGCAATAAATTTCCCTGTGTAATAAAAGCTTAGTCAAACCACCTTTATTTTTAAGCGGTGCATAAGACAAATTTCCAGCATCAAACATCAACATCTTGGAACTAATAAAGTCAGGATATACCGTCATTGCATTGCATGTAACTGCAACCTCCCTGCTAACGCTCATGTGCCTAACTTCTTACCAGTGGAAGTACTTCTAATTAATTAGCAAGGTACATGTGAACTCCAACACTCCAAGTTACTCTGTAACCGCTGAATTTCGATGTCTCTTCTACGGGAGTTAGAGTTGATAAATTACAACAATCTGCGATGGGAAATGACAATTATTATGGAAATGACTGCTCCATTTTAAACATTTTTCTTTCTTTCGTATAACTTCTACATTCCATTACTGAAAAAAAGAGTCATCCTTAACCACTACGCACTTTGATAAATAATGATAAGTAAATAAGTCCATTCTGAAACAGTCCAAATAGGAAGGACAACCTCTGCCTATTAAGTACCTGTACCTCTACTAATAATAGTTTTCGGTACAAAATACCAGTGTTATAAACAAATGAATAACGCTCCAGTTTGGGCCTCTAATAAACACACAACTCGAAGGCCATCATGACCCTGTATCTGGAAGCAATCAGAAAGATGACTCGCTTAGAAGCGTTTGCCATCGAGATTTGTATGACGGGGTCCGCAGTCAGCCAGTCAATTTATCGGTTGATTAGATTAATTTAATCCATGACACTGAAATGGCCTTCTTCCTGTACCATCGGAACTTGCCATCATACCTCGTTAAAGATAAGAATTCGACAGAAAATGACGGGTCCCAGTTGAATAGATAGATTGAATGGGCCTCGGGATTTGCAGCCGTGAGAACGTTATTGAAATTCATTTTTCGTTTAAGATAACCCGGTTACGGGAATCGTGGGCGCGAACCCAAACACGTCGTGTTTGAGGGCCTTTTATCTCAGATTTTTAGTATTCCAAAGAGGTGTGAACAAAAAGTTCTGTTTTATCTAGAAAATTCGTAAAATATTCCAAATTGAACGTACCGTAACTTAATTACCCAGAAAAAAAACTTAACAATGAAGGAGTGTTAATTAAGATGTAAGACAGTGTTATGTAATTAAGTCAAGTTTCTGTTAGACAAGACCCGAAATTACTATTCACTGACGCACTGTGGACTGCGTTTTAAACAACAGTTTCTATGTAATAAAAATTTGTTAAAACTCTGGCCATTATCTTAAGTTCTTAAGTGCCACTAAGTTAACAATATAGAGAAAAGTAAAAGAGCTTTTGTCACGTCAACTGCGAGACACAAATTAGTCATAACTTACAGGTAAAGAGATTATTTGAATAGGTACCTTCATCATAACAAAGATGTCAGTACTGGGAACTATTGACGAAAATAAATAGATTAGAAGTTATTTACTAAGTTTAACGAAGCCAAAATAATGTTCATAGAGCTAGCAAGCATTTAGCTGGGAAGTAACGGATAACTATCGGAAATGGAGCGGACACGAGCGAATTAAAACGAGCTCACATATTACTGTTTATGACTAACAGAATGAACAGGATCTGCAGTGTGACGGTAAATATAGCATGTTTTATAAAAATGGGACAAAATAATAATGCGTCGTAGTCGTAGCAGTTATTGCAGGTAAAGGCAGAAAAAGCGTTGTATAGACCAAACGATCGACTGTCAACAGTCATAATCCTGTGCATGCGATTGGTTGCAGGAGGTAGCAAATGACCGTATTAATAGTATTGAAGCAATAAAATCTTACGTATCTATTAATACTGTGATCAAAATATATAAACTGAGTGAACGACAAAGCTTTTTTTCCATCAATGAATCCCGAAAAATTGATCTGGTATTAAAAAAAGATCAAAGGATTCTTTTGATATTTTCACCCACAAAATAAATACAGAAAATGTCAATATTTTTAGCATCAGACATTAAGGCCTCATTAGTTTTTGGGTCACCCGAGAGCTTACGATCATCGATCGCGAAGTCATCCTTCCCTTGGTTGTGACTGACGCTTCACAACTATGGTAGTAAAAGATGAATGGAGATAAGTACATACGAGGAGAACCCGTTTTCTAATCATATGGCACTTAGCTCCTTGGCCTTCAACATTGGATCATCTTTAAACGATGCCTGAGGCTCAAGAACCAAATTCTTGATGATTTTGGACCCCACGAATTTTTGTTCCTGTTTTCGGTTGTCTGCAAATTAGAGCTAAAATTGTAATGCGAGAAATCTGGCTCGATAATCACTCGAGAAGACACCTGTCTAAAATGTTTCTGTCCCGTGTAGTAATTACCTTGTTGGTGGTTTCCTTTAAAGATTAAGTGATGAAGGTTTTCAAAGGGACACTGAATTCGGTAGCTAAGTGCTATCTGATAAGGGCATGATCCCCTTTTCGCGACCATCCATTCATCCTGCATTCCTATTCCTACAGGTACAAGTTTCTCGTTCGACATTTTCCGTTCGTTTCCTAAGTAGCAGAGGAACAGGTGGTCGGGATCCGTCGGACTCGTCGCCTCGGTCAGATTGTGTGGTGACCCGAACACTATCGGTTTCACATCAGACCGCTCGGGGCTTCCCATCTCCGATTACTTCGACCACAATGACTCACAGGGTTAAATTGAAAGGACCGATCGATGGGAATTAACCCTTGCTAACGATATCCGAAAATTATGTTCCACACAAGATAATACCCGACAGGCTATTATTTAACTAAGTAAATTACTCGGTTAATTAGCATTTAAATTAACGGTGAAATGTTGACTTCTATTCTTCGCTATCTCGCAAATATTTCTCCTCTCCGTCACAACAAACATGTTTGTCTAGCAACAAGAACAAATTAACCTTTATTTAATCTAACATCGGTACATCGTACGGTACATACCTATGAGAGAGTATGTCCGCCGTGAACCTTGGCGATAACCCTCGCCTACCGCACTCAGATACAAACGGTCTCCCGGACCACGCGAATAATTAGCACAACTGTCTTATCGTACTTTAATTAATTCTATTGGGAGATTGGGAGTTCCCGATCAATGAAAACCCGCACAAGTGTATCACCGAATTCAATATAATCCATAATCGTTAGAATACAGTTCACTGATCGGGTTATATTCAATTACTTCTATATCAAATTCTCCAATGTTTTGAATAGTATATTATTTACGATAATAATTGTAAATTATGAGGAATAACTATCCCCGATGTTTATATAAACGTACTCGCCATTCATTCAGACAGTTGACCAATAAAAAAGCTGTTAACGCTTTAATTGCTCGTAATCACGCTATTAACTAAGCAAGTTCTTTTAAAAGGCGGCTGTAAATATTAAAACACATTCACGCTACATCAGAGGAAAGTATATTATCATGTGTCCCATGATTACAACAATCACACATCTACCCCCCACCGGAAGCTCTTAGTATAAACGGCTATTAGACGCAACTTCCGTTATAATTCCACCTTCTTTAATACATTCCTTCAATTTATTTCGGTTAGTGGCTATTATAATAAAGATACGTTTCGCTTCAGAAGCGATTCTGAGAAGACAAAGGAAAACAAGTGTTACAAAGATAGCACACAATGGCGGGGTGCCACCCTTGTTGATAATAACACTTTTTAACGCACAAAAGTTTGTCAAAACGTATAAACAAAAGTAAGGCTGCGCCTGCCAGTCGCGGCCGTGGGTGTACCTGCGCTCAGGTAATGGCGGCGCCCACAATGGCATTCCGAACATCCGAAATGAATCAAAATTCGGCGCAACAACGATGACTAACGCCTCGGACCCTTCTGATAAATTACAATAATAATGGCCACCTCTATTGTTGTTATTGGGGATGATTTCATTAGGATGCGCCCGCGCACCTGCCCCCCGACCCGATGCGACCGCGATGATCCAAAACGTTACCGTTAACTGTCAAACATATGATTAGTGTTCCTAGTTAATTGGATAACAAAAACTACCATCCGTGACTTTAAATTACAAGTCAGTTAGGTAATAGCAGCGGGGTCGGGCAGGGCAGCGCCACGGAATTAACAAGTGTATCCCTAAATGTCATTTATGGACAGGTCAGACGTGTTTATTGGAGTGAGCCAACAAGTCGTCCCCACTAAAACGACTGGTTCCATTATTTGTACGCGGCGGCGACCTCCCGCGCCGACGGGAACAATGAAAGTGAGAGAGGGCAGGAATGCAGGCGGGGGTGAGGGCAGGTGCGGGCCGCGTGCGGGGCAGAGGGGGGCGCAACGTTCCCGGTTCCCAGGCGAGGAATGCCAGCACGAGCAACAAAGCCTACCCGCCGCCATTCACCCCGCGCCCCCTCCCCGCGCCGCTAGCGGTTCCGTCCCAGACACGTAATTTTTCGTGACTTTCCCCTAAGTAGCTTTTACGATGCCGTGAATCGGTACTCGATACATTCGATATTCAAAAATCGTCGCGTGCCCCCATTCGTTAG
The DNA here is from genome assembly GCA_949152445.1 of Cerastis rubricosa. Lineage (NCBI taxonomy): Eukaryota > Metazoa > Arthropoda > Insecta > Lepidoptera > Noctuidae > Cerastis > Cerastis rubricosa. The sequence continues at coordinate 9,160,908 of OX424526.1, read as the reverse complement.
GCCGCAAAAGGTAAATTCGCTTTATTTTTACCGACGTGATCGGCTAATAAATTATGTACGAGTTGCGGTCTACAGCTACACGGTACACTGTACGGAATTCATTATGAATCGCCGTCGCGTCAGCTCATGCGACCCGCTGTTATGTAGTGCAAAAATAATGTACATACTGTGTGATTATAATAAGTGTTATTGTTCCATTCATGCAGACCGGCAGGCCCGAAGGCACCTAAGAAGCCGATTCCTGCCGGCTTACCTTTGAAAACAAGGCAATGTACGTAGTGTCTAGTGTCTACTGTAGTCAATTAGTAAATTATGTACACATCTGTGGTTATCACATTACAGTACAGGCATTAAATACATAGGATTGAAAAAAAAATACCAACATATTTCATGTCAACAAAGAAAGCAACATGTGGCGCCAAAAATAAGCCGGAGCTCGGGTGTCAGAATTGAGAACTAAATTCGTATGGACGCGGACACGTGACTTCGCGGCTATCAGCAGCGTTTTGTAGGGACCAAGTAAGCCGAAGTTTATCGAGTTACGACAGTGTTTGTATGTATAGAAAGTTAAATTAGAACCACTTTCGATGTCCGATTGAGCTGAAATTTTCCACACACCTTTGTTTCTAAGATCAATACATTCTTATGACAAACATAACTTAATCTTGCAGTCAGGATCGTCTCCTCACGAGGGAACTCCTCAACGTTTAATAGCACAGACACGAAACTTTGCATACAAGTTCATATTTGGTGGATAATCACAATTTGTGTCATAAACTCATCCTAGCGCCAGGATCGTCTCCTCACGAGGGAACTCCTCAACGGTTAATAGCACAGACAAGAAAATTTGTATGCACGTTCATATTTGATGGATAAACATGAATTCTATCATGATCTCATCCTGCAGCCAGGATCGTCTGCTCACGAGGGAACTCCTCAACGTTTAATAGCACAGACACGTAAAGTTGCATACTGGCTCATATTTGATGGATAATCACGATTTGTATCATGAACTCATCCTACCGCCAGGATCGTTTCCTCACGAGGGAACTCTCCAGCGGTTAATAGCACGGATATGAAACTTTGTAAATTTACGCGTTCACTTTTTATGAATAAACATAATACCTGAAGTTTGTCGCGTGAATGGTAAATGCTATAAAAACTAAACACGACAAGCATTTGTGAAAATTATCCTACATCGTTTTAATTTTTTCAAAGATTTATTTTCTTCTTTTCAGTTCATATTCATAAAAGCTTGTTTCAAAAAGGTTTTTTATATTATATTTTTATTTTTTTATACAGTGTTTTAAGTAGTTCTTGTGCATTTAATCATTGCATTACATAAGTTATGAAACAAAGATTAAGTTGGATCCTTCGAAAATTTTTGGTACTTTTATCATGGGTGACATTTTCTTGGTTTTCGAGGTCGCTGATAAAGACACCAAAATTAAAAATAGCGCCGACGCGCGACGTAATTTTCTGTTTTTTTTCGTCATGGGTGTCATTTTCGGATTTTTCGGATTTTCGGTTCATTTTCTGATAATCAAAACGAAAATTGAAAAATGCGATGAAAAAAAACAAAATTAAAATTCTCAATATTTTCTTCGGCTTCCCCTTTCAATATTTTCACCCTTCGCCACTGCAGACCGGTCGGGGTTCAGGGTCGGGTATCAAATAGCGAACAGCTGACTCTCAATTTATTGCTATTTTAATAACACACACGTACTTCTACACAGCTATGGACTGTTACCTGTAACAGTAGGTTTACTTGAAACACGTAGTCATACTTTAAAACAATGGGCATCAATTTACAGCACGCACATAATTATATTACTTGAATTGACACATATAATAAGAATAATCATTATAATACCAACTAGTTTTGAAGAATCATATTTGAAAGGAGCAGTTTTACGTTTTCCTATAAGTTACTTTTTCCTGTAGGAAAAGTAAAACTGCTTTAAGACGGAGCACGAGCAAAAGTAATTTCAGTTTAACTATAAAATACAAGTAGTAGTTACTACCCACTCGGTTCTAATACCATGGTCTTTTACTCATCGCCAACCACCTATTACAGATATTTTTAGATTTCAATCAGTATACCATTATTCTTTTTAGGGTTCCGTAGCCGAATGGCAAAAAACGGAACCCATATAGATTCGTCATGTCTGTCTGTCTGTCTGTCCGTCCGTCTGTATGTCACAGCCACTTTTTTCCGAAACTATAAGAACTATACTGTTGAAACTTGGTAAGTAGATGTATTCTGTGAACCGCATTAAGATTTTCACACAAAAATAGAAAAAAAAACCATAAATTTTGGGGTTCCCCATACATAGAACTGAAAACCAAAATTTTATTTTCATCATCCTCATACGTGTGGGGTATCTATGGATAGGTCTTCAAAAATGATATTTAGGTTTCTAATATCATTTTTTTCTAAACTGAATAGTTTGCGCAAGAACCACTTCCAAAGTGGTAAAATGTGTGTCCTCTAATTTCTAAAGTAAGAGGAGGAAAATTCAGAAAATATTCAGAATTGTAGAACGTAAAAAAAACTATCAACGAAAATTGGTTTCAATAAGATATGATGTTTAGTTTTTGAGATATGGGACTTTTTCATCAAACTGCAGCAATAACTTTGTTTTTGATTAACATACTATGAAAAACCAATTTAGTTTTGCGGTTGACTTGAAGTTTACTAACTAATACTACTAACTAATGAATGACAGTTCAAAATATTGTTTGGGGCTATGGAACCCTGTGTGTGAGTAAGACTCGCACTTGGCCGGTTTTTTTTGAAATGCTCAGCGGGCACTGGCCAGCATTGATTCAAATGTCACCATAAAGCTTTTAAACGCGTTCGTTCCATTTGCTTTTTTCACAAATGGAAATATGTACTTCATGAATTTCCAAGTAGATACTTCTTTTGTTTCGTTGTTACCAGGTTGTCAGTTTTCATTATGTATGTGTAATTTTATTCCAACATTAATTTAATATTGTTTAATTTAACGCGTTCATGGTGGTGTTTAATGTGTAGAGGACAGTTAGCGTCATTATTTCTGCCTCATGTAATAATTCGTTTATTGTTACAATTTTTTCCCCTGTTATGTTTGCAGCGTTAATGTTGTAGTCGAAGCAGTTAAAAATGTCCTCAAACAAGAAGACTGATGTGAGTTTTACGAGTCGAGGGACAGTAACGATGTTTTTATCGGGAACCACAGATAAACTGACAGGTGGAAAACACCGATTTAATTTTAAACCTTTTTACTTCGTTTGGCTATCACGTCGGTGTTGCCACTATGTTTACCGAATGATTCATGTCAATCAGTATCTGTCTGGGAATGTTTATGTAAGTTTACATAAATTGTATATATATTAACTCTTAATCAAGCGTTATCAGAAGTTATGTATACCTATTCGTTTGATTACTTAGTAAATTCGTCTTCTGCTTCAAATGAATATTCCACAATCTAATACTTTTCTTTTTGTTGAAGGAATGAAAGCCTCAATCTTAATATAAACAGACATAGCTATATGCAATCTAAACAGTATTATTAAAAAAGAATATCGCATCTGTAACACATCCATATTGATCATACTTTGTCTATGTTCTCTCACGACAGATATTTTCACTCCACTGCCAATGAGTAACAACAGCAGTAAATTGACTCATCATGTCACTGAACAATTAACACTTTTCATGTTGGTACTGCAACTATTACATCCAAGCAATTTGGTAATTATCAGTTACAATATGACAACAATCATCGACATAGCATGCAAATTGAGCAGTGTAGCTTTTGACATGATTCTTCCCAAAAAGGAGGTAAAGCTCCCTGTCTCTGACTGGCAGTCTGCGATGACACTGATTGGGTACCATTGGTACCTGGCAGGCAGCGCACATGTTATGCAGTGCTTTTGTGGTCTGTAGAAGTGTATTGAGACAATATTATTCGAACTCAAAACTGGTGTTCGAAATGTAGAAGCGGACATGTCAAACGCAAACAGCACGTTTTCGCAGTCACAGTCTGTCAAAGCGTTCATAATGAGTCCAATTTTTCACTCATTGCTGCAATCCTTCTCTCTCTCTTCTCCTATTCTCTTATCCAGCAATCATTATAATCTATGGTATCGAAGTCCGACTGACATATAAGGTTGTCACCGGAGATCAGCTGAGTGGCGCGTGTGTGCCACCCGACTCCCAATATTGATTTCATCTATTAATACTCGAGACACCGCTATTTGATCATCCAATCAAGACATTCTAATTGGACTGCGGTTTCACCAGTTAAGGGATAAAATGATTTTGAAGAAAGTGAGCTGTTAGAATATATTTTCTATTAACCCGCACTCAGAGAGCAGGCTTTTGTCTAAGCAGTAGAAACGTTACAGGCTGATTATATTAAGCTGCAGAAAGGCAATGTATTGAATTGTTCGTTTATCAAAATATATCAAGTTATACATAGAAAGGATTGGTTCATGAACCAACCATGTGAGCCATCAAGGCATCTTTGAAGGAGTCTTTTCGATTTAAGTATTTCCTAATACTACTTTTAACAATGAAGAATTTGAAAGAGAAGAAGAATTCCATGATGAAGAAATAAAAATAGAAGGTTCAGAAGCAATCTCAAAAATGTCTACACTCACTTTTACTTCTGCAAACAAGAATAACTCCAGATGGGTGCGAAAAGCTAGTCAACTGGATAGTGGACAAAGACCAGGGATATTAAAAATGATCGGAAAGTATCCAATAAACGTTTAAGTGTGACCACCATCCCCAGTTGAGAAAACTGATATAGGAAGATGGTACAACAAACAAATCGCGGCTATAGACCCAAAAGCAAGAACAAGATAGATCAAAGCAGGAAAAGTTTGGACTCTAATATTCTTAATGTTGTCCTGTAACTGTAGCAAGGGAATTCGTTGTGATTACGATAGTATCCCTTGAGCCCTAAAGTTTAATTATAACTTACTGTTTCTCTAAAGTTATAATTATAACTTACCGTTCCTCTAAAGTTATAATTATAACTTACCGTTTCTCTAAAGTTATATCTTACTATCGTTACTACTTCTGCTTGAGAAACTGCTCAAACTCAAAAGGCAGAAACAAAAATTACATATAATGAAGGAATGTTTTAAGTTGAGCATGCCAAGAAGTCATTAAAGTAAAAAGTTTTACACTTAACCCTAAAACGCCAGTTGTAAAACATAAGTTAAACGAAAACCTATAGTTAAGTTAATAGCTCCCGTAATAACTAGGGCTCTTAAACATCAGTGTGTTTCAGAGAAAATAACAGTCGCAAATACCATCATTAATATTACCATTTACTGGTAGAAACTAGAATTAAAGTACCACGTATTGAGTGCTTTAAGTTCCACGCAGTTACTAGTAAAAGGATTACGGTACTAAGAAGAAATGCATAAGAATAGTCATTGTCATATACAGTCAATAGTCATGTCAAATTTATCATTAGCGTCGACATATATGAGTAATGGAATACGCAAAGAGATCAAAAGTTAATCAAGGAGATAAAGACGTCTACATACGAGCATAGTATACGAGCAAGGAAGAGGGATGAAACTGGATTTTCCGTTGCTTGCAAAACGCAGCTTAACGAGTCTATGGGGAGTCGTACGCGGTCCCTAATACCGGCAAAAAATGTATTATACATTACATGCAATATGCATATCGTTGCATTTATATAGAGTCATATGTACGTACTGTGAAACTCATGTCGGCAATCTACTAGTGCATTGCACTTAGTAATAGTTGTTTACTGATAATTACGGAATCCACATACATTATGAAAGTTTTCGTCTAATTTTAGATTTTTTAAATCTAATAATCTAAAATCTCTAATTTTCTAAAAAGAAACTCCGATTAATATTGTAAAAATATATGTAAAGCCCTTTCATCAAAACTTCTTCACTCAAAACTTATTTGTGAGTTTAAAAGTTGGCAATCTGAAAGCTTTCCATCAATGCCTTCCGTCAGAGTCCTTGAACATTTGGAGGTGTTTATATAATCGCACCTGGTACATCGTTATCATCAGCTGTTACGTTGTGCCTGACGAAGAACTCGCCGGAGAGGGCGCACGGCACTCCTGCGGCTGAGGACAGCCTCCCACTCGCCACCACCAACAACATCACCACTAAACACCTCATGGTCACCAACACTTATAAAGACGAAAACAAAGTTCTCAAATAAACTCAGTTCTGTACACTCGCGAGCGCGCGTTCGTCGAGTCGACCGGAGAGCGCGGCGCGTGCTCCCTCATCGATGCGCCTTCCCGGACTGACGGACTGACGGCCGACACAGCCAATGAGCTCGTCCAACCGCACCGCGCACAACTTTTATTAGAACTCAAATAAAATAAAGCTTTTTGAATTCCGAAACTGGTATTAATTTAGCGATCGGACAATTATCTGGATGACGTCACGAGCGTGTAAAATGTTAAAGATATAAAAACTAAAAAGTTGCCAAAATTGTCGAATAGCTCAGAGCGTCGCGAATTGTGAGATTTTGTTACGAATCATCAAATCGGTGATTGTCGGAGCTTTTTATATGGCTGTAAAGTGTAGTAAAAAGTGTAGGTATCGTAGTTTTTAGCGAGTCGGTGTTGTTTGTGGCGTTCTCATCAGACAGTGAGACAGTGGTAGCGTGTCGTGGCTCTGCGGCGATGCGCGCGCAGCCTATCGAGCGTCCGCCACTAGTCGCTCATCCACGGTCAGACATCACGGTGAGCGGCTGCTCAACGCTCATACGATATACTAAATAAAATTTTAGCACAACAAGTTGAATTGCGGTTTAAATTTACTTGATATTGGTAATTGTTCGGACGATAAGCCAGTAGATCAAGGAATTTCCGCTGAAAACTTCCGTAATAACACTTTGAAGAATGTTTCAGAGAAAAAATCTTATTTTCCTTAAATACAGATTACAGGTGAGGTGTATGAAGAGCCAAAATGCAATACATCAGACTAGTACCTATCTATAAACGCTTTTTGAAAATAATCATCGAAGCGTGCACAGGTAGTTTTCTCACAATTTATTCGAAAACAATTGACAAATTAACCATGAACTCCCAAAACACAAGTTATATAAAGTAATTAAAATTTATTTCATCAAAATAATCAAGTTAACAACTTCTAAATCGTAAAAGTTATGGCTGTATCATAAATAGTTTATCTTTCATCTACATAGCTCATCTAATGTTCTCAGATATGACGAATATAATGAGGTAGACATGCTTCGAATACCGAACACAATAATTAAATGTTTTAAAAGGTACAATTTCCAATGTCAAGGATGGACTCACGACCTGCATACGAAACTAAAGCGTCCATAGACAAACCAGCCTTCTTCTTTTAACCTTTTTTCTCGTAATAGACAATGGTAGAGCGCCGAAACTGGGATGATGAATGCGTGGAGATGGCATATTTTTAATTTATCACCGATAGATAATCCAGGTACGTTCATTGAGGCTCTTTGGTCGCCTCGCCGCCCGCCGCGCCACTATTGTTAGCGAGGAGTCAGTGGAGAAGGCATAGGCGGTAGCGGGTGAAGTTTTCGGAAGAGAATATTTGAATTTTGTGAAGTTTATAAAAACTTATTACGACAATTTGTAAGAGTGTCTACACGAGCCATCAACAGCAGGAAATAAAAAAGCTTATTTTCAACCTGAGTTGATATTCTGGCAGTTAGAAGCACAAAACTTTGAAGTACGGTTATTAATTTTCACGTGTATCAACGGATACCTACAAAATGCGTAGTAATAATTAGCTTAAATCTTATAAGTATTCCTTTCGAAGATTACTTAGTATGCTAATAAGTAATAATCATAATCCCCATGCTGTGTAATCGGATTACTGAAGAAATGATTTTGGAAAAGTATTACTGTTACTTATTTTATTTACGTTAATAACTCCAATGTAGTAAGTTTACTAGGAATTCATTGCAAAAAGTAAGCCTACCTATGCTTGAAATTGTTTTAACACATTATTTGCCATTATTTTGGTTTCAGTAGGTAAAATAATCATTCTTATTCTTTATTGCACACAAAATTAAAAATATACACACAAATTGCAATATATAGCTTACTAGCGACCCGCCCCGGCTTCGCACGGGTACAATGCTGATACTAAATATACTACAGAATGTCTGTCGACATCACATTGGAAACTTCTAAAATTATCAGTGTTTCTCTACTATATTATGCATGTATTATACCTAAAAACATACCTCTTGAATAACTCTATCTATTAAATAAACCGCATCAAAATCCATTGCATAGTTTTAAAGATCTAAGCATACATAGGGACAGACAGCGGGAAGCGACTTTGTTTTATACTATGTAGTGATGATGTACAGACAGCGTCAGTATGTGCTAACCCCTCTACAGTCCGGCCGAGTACGCCCCAGGGGGGTAAGTACTTATGATGCTGTCTGTACAACGGCGAGCTAAGCCCAGAATTGGGTTTTACTATAACATTAGGGAGGAGCTCGTAGCTAAATAATAACAGCCGCTCTGGGGCAATCTTCAGGTTCAGTCACGCTTGTCTAGGTTGGTCCCTCGATGGGTGACCACCCATCACATACCGAGTTTTCACGCTAAGCCGTTGGTCGCGGCTGTCATTTTTAGGTCTTTGTCAGTCGTTACAGGTAGTCAGTGGCTCGAAAGTCTGACAACCAGCCTTAACCAAGAGGTATCCATAGACCATAACTCAGTACTTTCAGGGTTGTGGAGATCAGATAAACAGTCGCTCCATATGAAATACTGGTATTAAGCTGCATCCGGTTAGACTAAAAGCCGACCCAAAATAGTTAGGAAAAGGCTAGGCAGGTACTGACGTAAAATAAACATTCCCAGTATCGCTTGTCAATTGCACCTCATGTCACGTATATTTATGTGGTCCCAAACTACAGTCCACAGCCACACCGGCCATAGCTGAGCCGTGACTGTTACTGGTAATAAAAGGGACGTCTCATTTATTATTGACAAATATTTCGCGCTGAAAAAACTATTCCTTATCCCTATTGTACCCTAACGGAAGGCGCCACATTCTAAACTTTATTATGTTTATTATATGAGGCACTTTGGCGGTACACTTTTATGGCATAAATAATAAAAGACAGGAAATTATATCAATTCTCGGTGCAACTGCACGCGGGGTGCAAACGGAGGCATGTCTCGAGTGCGTTTATGTCTTTTGTATGTAGCAGCGCCGGCGCATCCTTAGATGTAGCCAGCATTCTTCGTGAAATCGTGAATGACTCCTTGAGTATTACTTGGTAATGTATTTTACTTATTCAATTGGTGGTAATGGTGGGTATTTAAGATAGGATTAGATATTAAAAAAAAATATATAAAATAGATTGTATTTGTGTATGGCCGTCTTAGTTCAACATTTATAAGGAAAATCCAAAAATCAATTTATCATCCTAAATACTTCTTCAGATAAACATATCTACCTCTACCATATATACCTACCTGAGTTTAGGCAAATACTGCGCACCTGATTTGGGGCATGAGATCTCCTGTCAACAGAGATCGAAAAATGTCATCTCCAATATTTAAGTTCAACCTTTTCATCCTTCAACCTCTTTAACAAACACCCCTATAAATTGTAATCAAATTAAACGGTTCCTATATCTTAAACATTAGAATCGCGTGAGACGTGTCTCTTCGTGTCGACACAAGTCTAAACGATTAGCACTGGCCGGCGCAAACGCATAAAAACTTTTTGAAGTAAAAAATAAGTTGAGAGAGAAAAAAAAAAACGAACCGTGCACAATGGCCGGTGATACCGTGAAAAATGTTCACAAATAAAACAAGTCTTAGATCACCCGGGAAGGTGGTTACACGGTGCTCAATACGTGTGAAACTTGTAGACTTGATAATGTAGAGAGAAATATTTATCAGCTTAACTTTGTTATTCTTTGAGGATTTTAATTTTCACGTTTCTAAAACGGATTATTTGTCCACTTCGAAAAAGAAAGGAGACTTGTGGATAGACGATTCTTTAAAAAATGTAGCATAGAATTAGACTACATTCATGTGCAAAATGGCCATTTCGGAAGCATTTGGGTCTTGGTCATTTAGATCAACTGACCTTTGATATTTCAGTTCCGCAATTACACCCCAGAAATTGCATGAAAATGTAACAAAGCCGAAACCTCGTTCCTTATTCATTCAAACGCACCCTCCCATTGCCAATCAAACAGCCAGTTAAGTGCCAAGTTGTGTGGCATCACCACGCATCCGCAAACACGCCGCGTCATCATTCACGTCCAAACAGAGCACCTGATGAGCTCACAGTCACCCCACAATGCTAATGGGTTACCCGAAACCTTACCTGATCACTTGCTTACTCGACAACTTCAAACCAATTAATCATTCCAAAACGAAGCTTCAATTTTTGACAACTAAAGGAATTTTAATCGAATTCAATACGATGAAAACGATTCCGACATTCTAGTTATTCACAATCGAATAGTTAGTCGATGAATGGGGATTTTAAATCTTTTGTGGCGTGTTTGGGCAATTTACTTGGTGCAAAAATAAAATATACGAATACCTTTATAATTGGATACCCGTCAACAGTTCAACACTCATCATAAATATTTGTTTGGTTTTCTTTTTTTGACTGATTCATTGCGAGTAATACGTTCACTGCAAAGGTTTCTTAAAATCGTATTATATTAGTTATTTCTCTTAAGACAACAAAAACACAATTCACAACATCTCTCTACAAAACATTAAAACGCCATCGAGATGGTTTCAATTCTTTTGAAGAAACACAAAAACAAAAGTGAATCTTGGTCAACAAAAGCTCGGTGCCGCGCGCACAAAAACGATATTATTACGGTGAATATTTCCTTGTAACTGTGTCACTGCACTTAAATGCAACAAAACCAGGATAAAATGGCGGACTGGAGGATATTAACGACGATGTTATTGAACCGGGTGGTCCGTAAGAAATAAAATACCTCATATCATCTTTGAACGCAGTTAAAGTCAGCCACGTGTTAAGTAGATTAGATAGGAAGCTGGCAGTGACATCTTGATAAATATACCTGACTTATTTGCAAACACGTTTTCATTAACTTTGGCAGCAGGATTTTCGAGGAACCGAGACCGAGGAACATCTGTGTCTGTCTATGAGATATGAGATGACTCAGGGATTAGGATTAGAGAACAGAAAATGTTGAATGGAAACGTTTCAATAGTACTTTTTTCGAATAACTTGGGCCCACAGCAGCAAGATTAGCGCAGTCACCTGACTGCGCTAATATCAGTCATTCAGTGGCGTTCATTAGGCCCTCAAAATAAAGCCGTCTATAACGTTCCCACTTCTCGGACAAGTCACACATACCTCACTTCTGTAAGAAGAACTGGGCCGTAATACACCACGCGGGTGGGCACAGTGCGGGTTGGTAGATGTCACATTTATATCTTTGGATCTTTGGTTCTAAGATATGCCGGCTATATCACGATGGTTTTCTTCTACGTTTTGAGAGGAGTTGTGATGAAATAAATCACAGGAAGTAACGTGCCTGTTTGGGTCCGAGCCCACAACCAGCGATACGTCGTCGGGGCCGTTACCACACGTTCTAAGCATGGATGGACTTTCATGAATATCACTAAAACAACACATATGCGCCCACCTTCTATTACAGTTGTCTCGTTAGAGGGAGCACTTCATTAGTAAAGCAGACCCCCTTAATAGACCGGGACCCCGAGACCTCTCAGCTCAGAACATAACAAGTGACTATATCTCACGTCAGCCCGCATAGCAACCGTCCAGGTTACTTTTACTAATGTTTTCCTATTGACAGGTTCACTGACTCATTAATTTCTCGCTGAACGGTGAAAGAAATTCGACCACTAAGGCTTTGGGCCTACGCAAGACTTTTGCGTTTCCCGACTTGTCGCAATGATACGGGTCTTATAATGGAGCGATGAGAAAAATGGAGCTCACAAATAAAATCTCCATGCTTCATGATCATTGCACCGTAATCCTCTCAGAAAAGCTCACCCTGTATAGGCAGTTTGGTTTTGACAATGCAGAGTCAGCACAGGTCCTCAGATATCATGATACCAAACAAGTTTTCATGTCACCCTGAGTGCTACCTACAACACGTCGAATCGCCATCGACGTTCTGTCATCGACGCCTTTTTTTGTAAGCCAGCGATTCGGCGCATTCGCCAATCGCGATGGCCGCGACCAAAAGTATGGCGTGTTTGGGTCCTAACTCAAGACATGTTGTTTGAAGCTGCCGAACAAAGAAGCACTTTGTTTAAGATATTGTTTCTCTTTTTATTTACTCGCCAGTTTACTGCCCTTTTAGGGGAGCTTGCTCTTATTTGCTTTCATTGCGCGAAAAATGTTCATGCTACAATTCGGCGATTATGAGATTATGCTTCGGGTCGAGTTGTGTTTGTTCGCCCTGATTTATATTCTGATTTCATATTTTAATATTACGCTACAAGAATTTATAGGGACTAAATTTTGAATTATATTTCAGTGTTTGTTTGTAATTTTTAATATAATTTGACCTGGTTTTAAATCATTTATGCGAAAATTTATACCCAAAAAAGGATCACATTCTAGACGGCGTTTTTAAATTGTTGGTACCTAGTTATAAAATGGAGGCATGGAGGACTGGGTACCAAAATACCCAGTCGTTTTTAGTGAATGCAAAACGCACTTTTTCTTGAATTACTCGTATTTATTGCAGTGTTGCGCTGAGATTGCAGGCGTCAAAAAATCAAATTAACAAGTTATCATTTACTCAGATAGACTACTAGAAACCTATCATACACGAGCAGATATCTACATCAAAATCAAACAACTCAAAATACTCCCAAAGGTGCCGTAGTACCACGAGCGGACATTACCACTCCATCATCACACCTCAATGGATGGGCGTCATTTATCTGTCGCGTCGGCACCACAAGTACCTAATGCTCGTCCATCAGATACCATGAATACAATGTAGTCACGTCACCGATATCATATGGGCTGTTTATAGCTGCGATAATAGTTTTGTAGATAAAGACATCTACGACATATAAAATATCTTAAATCCATTCACTAACGGACTGCCACAACGTTGGGTTAGCATGAAATTTTCAGTTCCTTTTTACGAAAGAGAGCATTTTATATGAATTCTTGTCAATTCATTACCTAGAGGAGTTAAACAGGAAACATAAGTTTGTACTGATTTGAAGTAAATCATTTTTGCCGACGGGAAGTCTCGGTGGGCCTTGGGCACATAGCTTATTGAAATATTAACTAATACTTTATACATATTGGAAGGGACTCCGACGCACAAACGCTAACCACGTATTTGGTACACACCTTTCTGATCTCTTGGTAATTCATTGATAAATTAAAATAAGTAAACAGCTGTTCTTTACATTTTGACCGTGCAGGTATTGTACTTTTGTTGGAAAACGTTGGTTTCTTTTTATTACTGCTGAAAATTTTCTATAGGGGAAATATTCTTCAAGATTCATCCAAAGACCAGATGCTACTAGATATAATTGGTGAATGCAAGTTGAACAGTCGTAAAAGAAGTCCTTAATTAATAAACTGTTGATTGATCTCGCGGCGAAACAGCAAAAGAAGTTTCTCGAAGGCAGCGCAAGTCAAAACAAAGCAAGGAAACTTGAAATCTTGTTGAGAATTCATCAACTTTTACGTACTAATTAGGTACATACGGCAAAAAAACCTTGGCGCAAGAGAATCTTTACGAAACAGGACCAGACTTATCCCGCGTGGAGTGCGGATATTATCCCACGGAATCGTACTACCTGGATAAAAAGTATCCCATGTGTCTTCAAGCCTTGAAGTTGGACTGAAGATGAGTATGTCGAAGACCAAAGTTATGTGCAGTGAAACACCTAAAATAATAAAAGTAGACGGGGAGACAAATACGACATGTCCAGGAATACGAGTTGCCTGTGGCACTGAAACGCAAACTTATGCACATACACACATCAACACGGTCTAGGGATATTTTTAAAAAAGCGAGTTACTATCAAAGATATTATACATTTAAAAGATACGTTATTTAATATTCTACCATTTTTTAATAATGGTTAAGGTACTTCGATTAAAATTTCAGGATTTTATGGAAAACAAATGAAACATAGACGGAAACCGTACATGAATTAACTTTTAATTCATAAAAATCATTTAATTTGTGTTTATAAACTTGAAGTTAGTAGTCTGAGAAAGCGCCCATGATGTTCATAACACATCGGCAACGATTCGGCATGCTCAGAACAAGGTTGTCAATGTCTTGCTGCGGAATATTGTCCCATGTCCTTCTGAGGTGCGCAAAAAGTTGATCTTCTGTAGCCAGATTTTCAGGAACTTCCTTCAGAGCTCTTCTTTGCAGCATATCCCACGCATGCTCAATGGGATTTAGATCTGGCGATTGAGCAGGCTAGTCTAAGGCCCTAACATTGTGTGTATGTAACCAAGCTGCTTCGGTTCTCGCCGTGTGTGCCCGGGCATTGTCGTGCATGAGCAGGAAATCTTGCCCAATTTGTGTTCTGTGGGGCAAGATTACGGGCCCCAGCACCTGTTGGACGTATCGTTCTGCCGTCATATTGCCCCGCACCCAAACGAGATCCGTCCGTCCTCCAAGACGAATTCCTGCCCAAACCATAATTGTTCCTCCTTGGTATGGGTGAACTTCCTGAGGGTTCTGAAGATGGCTCCATCGTCCAGGAACTCGCCAAACACGCGTCCTTCGTGAATCTGGATGGAAGCCGAACCTGGTTTCATCCGTGAACAGCACATTGGACCATTGCTCACGGCCCCAGTCCACGTGGTTCCGAACCCATTCTAATCGTCGTCCACGATTGCCTCTCCGTAAAGGTGGGACCCGGAGTGGTCTACGAGAGCGTAGATTGCTTTCATGCAGTCGCCTTCTTACAGTTTGGTCACTCACAAGCACTTGGTGTTCCACTCGCAGCCTTTGGACCAATTGAGTCGCCGTTGCATTTGGTTGAGCTCGCGCAGTAATTTGCAAAAATCGGTCTTGTCTGGGGGTAGTGATGCGACTTGGCCCCCGGTGCCTCTCCGCTACTTCACCTGTGTCACGATAGCGTGTCCACAATCTTGAAATTACATTTTGGTGGGTCCCTATGGCCTCAGCAACATTACGCTGAACAGTCCCAGCTTCCAGCATTCCCACAGCTCGTAACATCTCCGCCCTCGTCAAATGTTGGCGTTGCATGGCTACAATACCTCAATTTTAACTTTATCTTTCGTTTAAAAATGAAAAAAAACTGTAACTAAACGTAATTCGTATTGTTTTCTAAATTTCGCACAAATGAAAATTCCCTCTCCTACACATCAAGACATTTTTATGCACTGAAACAAAAGAATTTTCAAAAATTTGAATTTGGTATTAGTCTGAGATAAATTACAAACAAATCGGTGTATAAAAGATTCCAATGCGGGCAGTACTTTTCGAGTTATTTAATTGAGTATGAAATATCCCTAGACCGTGTTGATGTGTGTATGTATATTAACCTATGGTGCACAGACTTGGTCTTTGACGAACATCCGCAAGTCCAAACAATGTATGCCAAAGAGCAATGGAGCGCAGTGTACTAGGTGTTAAATTAATCTACCGTGTTCGAAACACAACACTGCGTTTCAAAACAAACGTAGCTGACGTGGCTTAAAAGGCTCCTAACTCAAATGGGACTGGGCAGGACATGTCTACCGCAACTGAGGGCCAAACACACACACACACTGACACAGTGAAGGGGGGTCATAAAGATGGCAGAACAAAGTGGAAAGATTCCGTCAGAACTGGAAGGAAGACACGCGGGATCGTCAGAAGTGGAAGGAGTGGAGGCCTTTGCCCAGGAGAGCGACAGAGCAGGCTGGGAAAAAAAAAGGTAGTCCAGGTTACTATATTACCTACCTGCCTGCCAAGTTTCATCCAAACTCTTTTAATAGTTTTTGCGTGAAAAAGCAACAAACATCCATCCATACTCGTATTAATAAAAGTAGTAAGATGAGATTACTTTCAGTACAGCTCTTTCTCGTGGCGCTCAGTGTGGGAAAGAGATAGAGCTATATAGGACGTCTAGCTCCATCTCTTTCCCTCACTGATAATTCAGTGAGGAAAAGAGATATATATTATTCGTTATATATTGCAATAACAGGTTACGATTGGCCCTCTGGCCACGAGAATAACTTCACAAAACATAACATAGTATGGTCATTAAGTATGTATTTATAACACGAGACATTTAGGTAATTTACGGCAATTTGAGGCTTTATGTGGGCTCTGGTTACTAATTAACCCTAGGTTTTATTAATATTGAAGGTGAAAAGCCTTACGATTAGATTAGTTCTAAGAAATGTTTATATAGATTTTAAGCTATAACTAGCGAAATGTGGTTGCGCTCATACAATATTTTTATTTAATGTTTGTCGGTTTGTCTGACTGTTTGTTCCGGCTGATCTCCGAAACTGCTGGATCGATTTTGACGGGACTTTCACTGGCAGATAGCTGAGTTTTTAAAAAGTGAGAGAAGTAGGGTTTCTTTTATTTTATAAAAAGGATTACGGTTCTGTGCAAAAAAAATACTTTGAAATTGTTAACAAAATCCGATACAAATAGGAAAGTCATCATCATCATCATCTACCTTGCCTTTACCCAAACTTTGTTGGGGTCGGCTTCCAGTCTAACCGGATGCAGCTGAGTATCAGTATTTTACATGAAGCGACTGCCTATCTGTCCTGCACAACCCAGTAACTGGGTAATACGAAACCCCTTGGTAAGGCTGGATGTCAGACTTTCGGCTTCTGACTCAAAGATCTGGTCAAAGATCTAAAAATGACAGCCGGGACAAACGGCTTAACGTGCTTTCCAAGGCATACCTCCGTGCCTTGGAAAGTACGTTAAGCCGTTGGTCCCAGTTGTCACTCGGTATGTAAATATGGTCACCCATTCACGGACTGACCTCAGCAAGCTCAGCTTAACCGTGAAGATCGACCCATGTGGTTACTATTATGTTGCCACGAGCCGCTCAAATAGGGAATATTTTAGGTAATATTTTTATAATAATTCTAAGCGGACGAAGTAGCGAGACACAGCTAGTTCTAAATAAAACGCCCTGTTGGAATTTCAACTTTCCACACTCAGCTATGCGTTGAAAATGCAACAGTAAGCTTTTATACAAGCATTCATTTAATGTCACCTTATGTTAGTAAAATCACTAAGGCTCCGAAATATCTTAGAATGTACAACAACTTCAATCCAGTTCAGTCTAGCCGCGTTAAGCCCATCGTTTATTACTTAGTTAGGTCTAATTTCTATTTAATTACTTTGTCCTAGGCCACTTTGTCCCCTGCAGAGGGTAAGGCAAGGATAATTGAGTCAACCGCGATAGTCTACATTTTTAAACATACTTTTGTGGTTGAGTTTTTAAAGGGGGTAAGTTTTAGGGGCGAAAGCATTAGAACAATGAAAGCTCTTATTATAAGGGTAAAGCAATGGTACGTAGTGTCGTAAACGTCATATTTTGTAGAATATCATCTTATGAAAACGTAAATGAAAGCTCGAGTGAATCGATTTGCCACCGATGACGTCATAAAAGTGGTAAACTTTTGGGCTAGCAAAATTTGGAATTATGTCGTGCTAGTAACACGCAGAAGAAGATTATACAGTGTACGGTCTAGTTAGGTATTGTTAAGTAATTGCTGAGCGCTACTCATTTTGTGAGGTTCTATATGGATTCATGAGACTCTGTTACTCTGTCTGATTATGAAATATTGACTATAGACAATCAATATTTATTCATTGAATCAGGTTGCCATTTCGCATCTTTTTTATGTTCTATCTGGGCCAGGAGACAAGAACTCAACTGCTTATCGGTATATTCCTATCCAACACGTTTTGACTGTACCACTACCGTTATTTTCGCTAGAACATCACTTACACTGGTATTCTTAGTTACGAACTGAACTAAAGTCGGACTAACCAAGCCTACATTCCGGCCAGTTTGTTTATAAATTGTCACATATGCCTTCTTTTCATCTGTCAAATTTGAAGAACCGGAAGACTATTAATTAAAATCTTTAACATTGATTAAAGTGACATATGACATCTTTAGCCTTGATTGAAGCAGAATGCAACAATGGGTTTGACAAAGATAGGTAGCTAGAGGAGGTACCTTATTCGAAGATCCGCCAATTGCGGCCAAGAAATTCTAGGCATACGATTTGTGGGTATTTTCAACTGCTGTCATGGCAAAAAAGGTCAAATTAGTTTAAAAATAGATTTGGGAAGGCTCCTAGAATAAGGGTGTTAGTCTATACCCTCTGGTAACTCTCATATAAAGTGCACGACAGATTAATCGTCACCTGAATAACACATGCAGCTCAGTCTATTTCTGTCTCTGTGCTCCCAAAAGTTTCGTTACGTAACATTGATTGTCTTTCAACCCCTCTGTAGAGAAAGGTCAAGACATTTGATTAAAATAGGGTTGATAGGTATCTTCTTTCTTATTGTTTTGGGTTTTACTCAAAATCTATTGTAAAGAAATTCATTACTTAGGAGCTTGGGTCCCAGAATTATCCAAAACGACCGCGGGTCGCTCGATTGTCTTTTTAAGGGAACTGCTTGTTTGTGTTGTGCAAAATAAAGCTTTTTCAAATACATTTTCTTTTGATTGACTAACGACGTCTCAGTTAAAAACGAATATGGTTCCTTGACCTGTCCCAAGCAAGCAAATTTCGCACTCACTCGGACCTCACATGACTTTAACATAAATGGTGAAATGGGGCTTAGGGTTTTATCTGTCTAACTAAACCATCATGGATTGCAGACGTGATATTATGCGTGACCCAAACCATGACTCGTCACTAAAAAGCCCGTTTCACAATCATCCTAACTATTCTGAAGTACCACAGAATTAACAGTCTACTCCCAACACACTCACGTAGCTAAACCAAAGAAATACTTTCCCAAATTCACACGGCGTCCAAGCTATGAATTACAATATTACAATAAAACCGTCACAATACAATCTAATAGTCCGTGGCTGAATGGACTGGGTTCACGGAAGGGTCCCACAAATCATCGCCGCCTCATACGCGTGTAATTATCTCGAGCCGGACCCGCCCGATAAGATCTCTATAGCCGCTAATCTCTGGGGGTAACGTTGAGAAGTTCCACTCTTTGCTTTACATCCGTGGGATGTGGAATGTGTGTATGGTAGGTTTTTATTCCTATGTTTGTGAAGGCTGATTTGATAGAGGCTACGGTTAGACCACCTTACAGAGTTTCCTCAGTGCATGAAAAGAGAAAGATATCGGCTATCAAAAAGTCAGCACCAATTTATTATTACTGTGACTTTTCAGTCAATAAGATCCTAGATTTAGAAGAAAACCCCAGAACCTTCGCTGAAATGAAGTCTAGAATAGAAAGATGTAGAAAAACAAAAGTTCGAGTCGCAAATTATTGCTACCGGTCCTTTTCTTTCTTTCCGATCTCCTTGAAATTGACCTGCTCCGTAATCCAGCAAAGAAGTGCAAACCTTCTGTTCCCCATAATTCGGTGCGGATGATCCAACGGTTGTGTGACTAAGGCGACAGGAATGTGCGCGGGCGACGCGTTGTCCCCCGGGAACAGCCTGCGCTTGTACACACAACAGATAATTTTGTAGGGACTATTCCGTTTTGACCGAATAGGAAAAGAACATGGTATCACAGTTAACCGAAATAATAATAAAACTTAGAATTCCAAGGAAATTATGAGATGAAAAAGATGATGATTGAAGGACGTTATCACAATATTTTCTAGGTGATGATGTGACATGAATTATGTCCAGGTTAAAAACCCGAAACTATGCTGAAGAACTCCATTTGCCTTGAACTTGGACAAATTGTGATTCCAATGGCGATGACTATTTCGCAAAAGTCGTGTATAGAACTGTCGCAAGACATCGAAGAACAAAGAAATGCTTTAATCATCAAATCTTCTGCCACCTATCTGAGCCCTCTGCTGCGGTCCATTTTATTCTTTCCATTCTGGATGAGTTGGATTTGAACCACTGCTCATTGCTCTATCCCATTGGGCAGCTTTAGCCCTTCCTGAATAAGCTTTCCGAACCTTCTTAGTTTCCTAGCGCGCGGCATGCGCCTGCGCCTCGCGATCGAGATCCACCGCGCATTCCAGTCAGTCGCGATCCCGCTCCACAGATGAAAGGACTCTCCTTTATTTGTAAGTATTTATAAACTTGTCTTAACGTCGGGATAAAACGCATTTTTATTCAAATAGGGATTGCTTGTTTTATTTCATGCACGTCTACAATAAAATTACAATATCTGCAATTCCATTTTATGAGTCTGGTGTCGGTTAGTTGCGTAGTCTTGTGGACTCCCGTATTCCAAAGATAACGCGATTAAGAACTATCATCGGTATTTATCTCATGGCTATTGCGTCAGCTTCGAGGACGCCTTGGTCAAAAAGGCTTGGTTTTAGCAAAAATCCCACAGGACTTGACTAAAAATCCAGTCTCTTCCTATTTAGGTAGAATCGACAGAGTAGCCCGCGAAACTCAAATTTTCTTACGTCTTTTGCAATTTACACGGAGAGTTCAGGTTGTGTGTTGATTGAAATACGATTTGCGGTCGTAACGAGTATGGTTTTACAGAAGTATAATAATTAAACTTATGAATACAGCTTCTTCAAATTCATTTAATCCTATTTAATTTCATGAAAAAGTCATTCAATGGGATAAAATGAACTTAACGGGGTGGGATTTATGATTGTAATTACTACAATTATGTAAATGTACGTTTTACTGCTGCGAATAATATTTTGTTCAACATACAGACTGTCACTGACCGGAAAATTGCAACAATCTAAGGAAAACTTAATTTCGCAGGCTGCCATGTCACTTCTACCTTAAGGTCAGGCTTTTGAATTTCTGGTGACACAGCACAGCAAACCTGCATGACCTGAGTCTTTCAATGAAGCCTGCATTCATTCATACATAATAGATATTCGATACACAACTTCACAGCCAACCCAAAGACCTACAGGCTGCAGTAAATTGACTCGTCACAATTAGGCATACATTAGCAGCGTTCTCCAGACGCGTCTCATATTTGAGTCCATTCACAAAGAGCATCCGTAGCCAGCGACCGACAAACTCCAGACATAACAAAGCAACTTATACATGTAGATACAAATCTGTAGTACAAGTATATTAGCGTAAGTACTACCAGCGAAATTGTCTAGTACGACATAGCTTGAGCAAAACACAGGCATTGCACTCGGCATAAGAATCGCCATTAAATAATTTTTAAATCAGCTTGTCTAAACATTATTTGAAAGAGAAAATGCGAATGCAATGGTGCATGATCATTAAGGTCGAATAGCAGGGAGAACATCAAATCTGTGTTGTATACGAAATATATCCAAATCGACATCCATTGCTAGAAGTGGGCCTTCCAACGGCCACTAAACCAAGAAGAATGCTACCAATAACCGTGAAAAGCTACAATAACCATTGATGTCTGATGGATCCCATTTTATACGGGTCTTTCACACTCTCAGGTGCAAAGGTTTTCCTATATTAATGACGTGGTATAATCTTCTGCGTGAACACTAATCTCTGTTGCCGTGTGTACAGTGTTACAGCGTCAGTATGTGCTAACCCCTTTTTTTTTTTTAGGATGGGAAATCGTCAAATGACTTCTTCCGCTCTGGGCGGAGTGGAAGGGAGTGTCAGACTTGACTGACTAAAACCCATCCATGTTCCTTCTTAGCCCTTTGCGTTCCAGGGGCACGGTATATCTTTCGAACAACCCGCAGCCCTGGCAGGCATCGGCCCTCTCGGACCCCTTCCGATTTGCTGACATCTCCTTGAGGCGCGCGTGGAACACGAATGCGCCGTCGGCGTCGGCACGGTCTGTCGTCATAAGACGGACGGACGGTGAGCTAGCCCATTACTCACCGTCCACAGACCCGCGCCTACGGTGGCCGGGGGCCACTGGTTGCCCCCCGACGCCCGGGGCGTCTCCCGCGGCGGCTGGAACGTGAGGTTCTCTCCCTCTCACGTTCCGCCACCTCCTTCGCTAGCATGACTGCTTCGCAGAAGGAGGCGACGGCTTCCCATTCCCTCTCGCTCCGGACCATGGATTGAACCAGGGCCAGACGAAAGAGGTCGCCGCCGCCAATCGCCGCTACGAGGACACGGCGGTGCTCAGCCTAAGCAGGGCACAGCTTCACAGTGTGCTCCACCGTGTCCTCCGGCCGATCCTCGCAGTGGTAACACCCGGGCGTTTCCTCCCGCCCGATTCGGAGCAGGAACCTCCCGAAACAACCGTATCCAGTGAGGACCTGCGTCAGGCGAAAGGTGAGGGCGCCGTGGCGCCTCTCCAGCCACTCCTTAAAGAGGGGACTTATCGCCACTATTGTGGCGTGCCCTGCACGGGGTTGCGACAGTCGCTCTCTCCATGTCGCCATGAGATCCGCGTAGAGCCTCCGGCAGGAGGCGTTTGGACCCCCCAGGTTGGGCAAGAGCCGCTTGAACGCAGCCCCTGCCCGTTCCAGAACCGATCCCTGCGGAACACCGCACGACACCTCTCGCCGGTTCCATTCTCCGGTGCGACCGGGGTAGATGACGGCCCTATCCGTCAAGTAGTCCCCGACCACACGACGAAGGTAGGTCGGCACCCGGTGATACCGGAGTGCCTCCCTAATGCAGCTCCAGGGCATGGTGTTGAAGGCGTTGGCGATGTCAAGAGACACCGCCAAGACAACCCCACCCCTGGACACCGCATCCCCCGTCGTGAGAGCCCTCACGCGCATGATGGCGTCCACCGTCAAGCGCCCTCTGCGGAAACCAAACTGGTATGTGCTAACCCCTCAAGTTTTAAAATGATACAACATTGAATTCGTTGCGGATAATAATCTAAAGAATACTTCAAAAAGCGTTCATTGCATTCACTTGGATTCGAACCATCGCATCACCAAACTTCGTAATACAATATGGCCGGCAGTTTGACTATTTAGCCAGCGACCCCATGTAAATCGTGATGAAATTGTTATGTACTATCGCCCGAGTCACTTTATTTTTGGGTCTTTGTGTAATCGATAGATATTTTTGAGGATAGTGTCCATTAATTTTATTTAGTAACGTTGTCTTTATAAAATTAATCCTTACCCTCAAGTTATAAATAGAACGTTAGTATAAGTTGATCTAAAATATTTCTAGCGCCTATTATCAAAAACTTTTTATCGTTTTTGTTAATTTGTTTATGGACCCTTTTGTGCCAGTAGGCAAAATTTATAAATATTATAATAAATGTAAACTATCAAATCAAATGGTAAAATATAAACCTTTATAGTAAAATAGATCAAAATTTATTTAACTAATAGTAATAATAAATATTATTAAATGATTATTCAACTATTTTATTTTTATTAAATATTATTATAACAAAATAGAAAAATACTTCACATTAAAAAGAAGAAATAACACGATGAACAGCACAAATGTCGGCCCTAGGATTCGAACTTCCCACCTCGTGCATGTCAAGCGGTCTTTAAACCTCCGGTCTATTAATACTTCAACTGTTTTTTTTTTAATGTTAACATTATTGCTTGTCGTTATGCCTAATAATAAAAATATTGACATTTTATTGAAAAAAAAACAATACTACTAATAACAGACTTTTAAAAGATAAATACTTATTTATTCACTAAAAACAATAAATTAATTTTATAATAAAATATTTTTGCAAAATACAAAAAGCAACTAGGCCCAACACCGATTTGAAACACATGTCTTTTTAGCCGTGTGTACATGCACTGTAAAATATGATCAAGAGAACTTGCAAACAATAGAACTATAAGTCGTCGTAACAGTGACGTTATATCTTTTGAAACAATCACGAAATACCCGCACAATGGACCGCCGTTATTGCGACTCGGTAACGGGTTTCAACTATTGTCTTAAAACTTTAAAACCTGAGGGTCTAAACAAAGTGACTTTCTATAGGTAATAACGAGGGTATGTATGGAAAAAGACACAAATGTATGGGTCTGAGTTATGCTATTCGAAGAGCCTTGTACATCAATGTTTTAGGCACATGGCTAGAATCGGAACCTTCTAGTTTACTCATTACAATTATATGAAGCACTTACAAAAGGTACAAAGACCCCAGCTTCTTCTGGGCCTGGGCCTCATGTCTGCTATTTTTATAAACATCGTCATTCCAACACGATCCCATTGTCATTTTGCTAAAAGTTCGTAATCTGCTAAATTCATAATGATCTGTCATTTGGCTGTCAAATTCTATATGCCATTTCTTTCAATGAGTGTCAGTGGTTGACCATTGTGAAGTCATAATGACGCCATTATAATTAGTAGATTACCAAACTTGTCAAAATCAACAATTATGAAATCAATGATAGGCCATTCTGACACTATTGTAATAGCAGACTTGAGGCCCTGCTGTCAGAGTTTTTATGCCGCCCATGGGCCATGGGCCTCTGACTTGGCACATGAACCCGAAAAATCAGAGGTCCTGGTTCGAACTAGAGACCTACTGACTTGGCAGTACGACAGTCACACCACTAGGCTATCACTGCTTAGATCCTAGCTGTAGCTCTGTGTGTCAATCATGTTGTAGCAATAGGAACAGATTTGAAATCGGTCGTCACTGCTAATGGGAGGGATTCGGTAAACGGCCATATTCTTAGGTGAACTTTCTTGTCTACATAACCATTTCATTTCCGTGTCTAATCACCAGTGATCGGAGTAGGAAAATTGATTTTTGGTACTTGTATCATAAATGCACACAAAAAGCATGGATAAGCCATTTTTCCGGGAAAGTAATTCCGGTATTTCCGGATTCAATTTAATGTTGGTAGTGATATTATTACTACTCAATTCAAAATTTAAATTTATTTATTATGATAAACAATAAATTAATTTAGTTTTGATACCTTCCTGTTGATTTTTTTTTTAATAATCAACCAATTCCGGAGGAATGTCCATATTAATATATACGTTTCGGATCAATGACCCCAATTCAACCTACCTACTTCGATCACTGCTAATCACGTAAGAAATAATAATACGTTGCTCGACGCGGGGAATCGAACCCAAGACGTTATGCTCATCAGTCGCGTCAGGCAACCTGAAACTTGCCTACCTAAATAATCTGCGCTTATCACGATCAAATCAGATTCTACCACACTTATGAATATATGTAAGAAATATGGGTATGTACCAGGGATGGAGACTTGTCGAGCAAGTTGTATAAGTAAGTAGTTGAAACCTACTTCATTAATTCCTTGTTCTGAAATATCTCTTTTTGTCAACTTAAATATAGAGTATCCCAGCCATAGTATACCGACGTCTCAATTACGAAGCTATCCCATATAATTGACAAGCGAAATAAACGTATAAGTAGTGTATAAGGTATGTAGGTATACCGACTTATTTGTCGAAAATATGTAACGCAAAACGCAACGCAAAAAAGGATTTCAGGAAAGTGGAAAGTTTTCGATGCTTCAAAACAATCAATAATGTATCTCATTAATAACTCAGCAACCCTTTGAAGTCATTCAAAACATAGACACTACTACTGCTACTTGCAATTGCGGTAGTAATACGGGCAATTTTTTTCCCATGTCACTAATGGTGGTAAGAATGGTAGTAGCCGGGTCACTGGTTAGGCGTGAGAAGAGTGGAGTTTTTGCCGAAAAACACTGGCCGAAGAAACGGTAGCCAGTAGTTACACCTTCCCGGCATACTGGAGTAACATCAGTTATATCGCTTCTCTTACACGTATAATGCTTGACCTCACCCAATCAACAATGTTTTCTAAGGCCAAGGTTACCTTCTCATTTAAGGCCCCGATTATGTAAAACGCTATTGAATAGAAGCGACCACAGAACGTAGAAACGCGCTCTGACAGCTTTTAGGGACGCACGACGGCCAATCAAGCGATAAAAACCAGTTTAAGCGGATCTGTCATTGGACGGCAAACCTATACATATAAAGTGAAGCCATGCTGGTGTCGCCGTATAGTATCAGCTGCCATGGACCATGTCGTTAGTTCATAAACATTCAGTAAAAAAAGTATCGGGAAAATTTGAATTTCGCGGGCTACCCTGTCGCTTCCACCTTAGGGTTACACAGTATCAAAAGAAGGCATCCAACCATACATGGAGGGAGCGACTGTCGCAACCCCGTGCAGGGCACGCCACAATTGTGGCGATAAGTCCCCTCTTTGAGGAGTTGCTTAGAGAGGCGCCACGGCGCCCTCACCTTCCGCCTGACGCAGGTCCTCAACGGACACGGCTGTTTCGGGAGGTTCCTGCACCAAATCGGGCAGGAGGAAACGCCCGGGTGTTACCACTGCGAGGATCGGCCGGAGGACACGGTGGAGCACACTGTGGAGCTCTGCCCCGCTTGGGCTGAGCACCGCCGTGTCCTCATAGCGGCGATTGGCGGCGGTGACCTCTCGCGTCCGGCCCTGGTTCAATCCATGGTCCGGAGCGAGAGGGAATGGGAAGTCGTCGCCTCCTTCTGCGAAGCAGTCATGCTAGCGAAGGAGGTGGCGGAACGTGAGAGGGAGAGAACCTCACGTCCCAACCGCCGCGGGAGACGCCCCGGGCGTCGGGGGGCAACCAGTGGCCCCCGGCCACCGTAGGCGCGGGCCTGTGGACGGTGAGTAATGGGCTAGCTCACCGTCCGTCCGTCTTATGACGACAGACCGTGCCGACGGCGCGTTCGTGTTCCACGCGCGCCTCATGGAGATGTCAGCAAATCGGAAGGGGTCCGAGAGGGCCGATGCCTGCCAGGGCTGCGGGTTGTTAGAAAGAGATACCGTGCCCCTGGAACGCAAAGGGCTAAGAAGGAACATGGATGGGTTTTAGTCAGTCAAGTCTGACACTCCCTTCCGCTCCGCCCAGAGCGGAAGAAGTCATTTGATGATTTCCCATCCTAAAAAAAAGGGTTCCAAATTCGATTTTTTGTTTTTTGTTGTTGTTAGATTGGCACAACTGTTTACTATTTTGGCGCGGAGTTTAAAGTTACGTCTGTTATTTAGATTTAAATACAGTGCTGTGTTTAAATACACACATCAACACGGTCTAGGGATATTTTTAAAAAAGCGAATTACTTTCAATGTGTTAATTATTTATATGATGTTAACATTATTGCTTGTCGTTATGCCTAATAATAAAAATATTGACATTTTATTGAAAAAAAAACAATACTACTAATAACAGACTTTTAAAAGATAAATACTTATTTATTCACTAAAAACAATAAATTAATTTTATAATAAAATATTTTTGCAAAATACAAAAAGCAACTAGGCCCAACACCGATTTGAAACACATGTCTTTTTAGCCGTGTGTACATGCACTGTAAAATATGATCAAGAGAACTTGCAAACAATAGAACTATAAGTCGTCGTAACAGTGACGTTATATCTTTTGAAACAATCACGAAATACCCGCACAATGGACCGCCGTTATTGCGACTCGGTAACGGGTTTCAACTATTGTCTTAAAACTTTAAAACCTGAGGGTCTAAACAAAGTGACTTTCTATAGGTAATAACGAGGGTATGTATGGAAAAAGACACAAATGTATGGGTCTGAGTTATGCTATTCGAAGAGCCTTGTACATCAATGTTTTAGGCACATGGCTAGAATCGGAACCTTCTAGTTTACTCATTACAATTATATGAAGCACTTACAAAAGGTACAAAGACCCCAGCTTCTTCTGGGCCTGGGCCTCATGTCTGCTATTTTTATAAACATCGTCATTCCAACACGATCCCATTGTCATTTTGCTAAAAGTTCGTAATCTGCTAAATTCATAATGATCTGTCATTTGGCTGTCAAATTCTATATGCCATTTCTTTCAATGAGTGTCAGTGGTTGACCATTGTGAAGTCATAATGACGCCATTATAATTAGTAGATTACCAAACTTGTCAAAATCAACAATTATGAAATCAATGATAGGCCATTCTGACACTATTGTAATAGCAGACTTGAGGCCCTGCTGTCAGAGTTTTTATGCCGCCCATGGGCCATGGGCCTCTGACTTGGCACATGAACCCGAAAAATCAGAGGTCCTGGTTCGAACTAGAGACCTACTGACTTGGCAGTACGACAGTCACACCACTAGGCTATCACTGCTTAGATCCTAGCTGTAGCTCTGTGTGTCAATCATGTTGTAGCAATAGGAACAGATTTGAAATCGGTCGTCACTGCTAATGGGAGGGATTCGGTAAACGGCCATATTCTTAGGTGAACTTTCTTGTCTACATAACCATTTCATTTCCGTGTCTAATCACCAGTGATCGGAGTAGGAAAATTGATTTTTGGTACTTGTATCATAAATGCACACAAAAAGCATGGATAAGCCATTTTTCCGGGAAAGTAATTCCGGTATTTCCGGATTCAATTTAATGTTGGTAGTGATATTATTACTACTCAATTCAAAATTTAAATTTATTTATTATGATAAACAATAAATTAATTTAGTTTTGATACCTTCCTGTTGATTTTTTTTTTAATAATCAACCAATTCCGGAGGAATGTCCATATTAATATATACGTTTCGGATCAATGACCCCAATTCAACCTACCTACTTCGATCACTGCTAATCACGTAAGAAATAATAATACGTTGCTCGACGCGGGGAATCGAACCCAAGACGTTATGCTCATCAGTCGCGTCAGGCAACCTGAAACTTGCCTACCTAAATAATCTGCGCTTATCACGATCAAATCAGATTCTACCACACTTATGAATATATGTAAGAAATATGGGTATGTACCAGGGATGGAGACTTGTCGAGCAAGTTGTATAAGTAAGTAGTTGAAACCTACTTCATTAATTCCTTGTTCTGAAATATCTCTTTTTGTCAACTTAAATATAGAGTATCCCAGCCATAGTATACCGACGTCTCAATTACGAAGCTATCCCATATAATTGACAAGCGAAATAAACGTATAAGTAGTGTATAAGGTATGTAGGTATACCGACTTATTTGTCGAAAATATGTAACGCAAAACGCAACGCAAAAAAGGATTTCAGGAAAGTGGAAAGTTTTCGATGCTTCAAAACAATCAATAATGTATCTCATTAATAACTCAGCAACCCTTTGAAGTCATTCAAAACATAGACACTACTACTGCTACTTGCAATTGCGGTAGTAATACGGGCAATTTTTTTCCCATGTCACTAATGGTGGTAAGAATGGTAGTAGCCGGGTCACTGGTTAGGCGTGAGAAGAGTGGAGTTTTTGCCGAAAAACACTGGCCGAAGAAACGGTAGCCAGTAGTTACACCTTCCCGGCATACTGGAGTAACATCAGTTATATCGCTTCTCTTACACGTATAATGCTTGACCTCACCCAATCAACAATGTTTTCTAAGGCCAAGGTTACCTTCTCATTTAAGGCCCCGATTATGTAAAACGCTATTGAATAGAAGCGACCACAGAACGTAGAAACGCGCTCTGACAGCTTTTAGGGACGCACGACGGCCAATCAAGCGATAAAAACCAGTTTAAGCGGATCTGTCATTGGACGGCAAACCTATACATATAAAGTGAAGCCATGCTGGTGTCGCCGTATAGTATCAGCTGCCATGGACCATGTCGTTAGTTCATAAACATTCAGTAAAAAAAGTATCGGGAAAATTTGAATTTCGCGGGCTACCCTGTCGCTTCCACCTTAGGGTTACACAGTATCAAAAGAAGGCATCCAACCATACATGGAGGGAGCGACTGTCGCAACCCCGTGCAGGGCACGCCACAATTGTGGCGATAAGTCCCCTCTTTGAGGAGTTGCTTAGAGAGGCGCCACGGCGCCCTCACCTTCCGCCTGACGCAGGTCCTCAACGGACACGGCTGTTTCGGGAGGTTCCTGCACCAAATCGGGCAGGAGGAAACGCCCGGGTGTTACCACTGCGAGGATCGGCCGGAGGACACGGTGGAGCACACTGTGGAGCTCTGCCCCGCTTGGGCTGAGCACCGCCGTGTCCTCATAGCGGCGATTGGCGGCGGTGACCTCTCGCGTCCGGCCCTGGTTCAATCCATGGTCCGGAGCGAGAGGGAATGGGAAGTCGTCGCCTCCTTCTGCGAAGCAGTCATGCTAGCGAAGGAGGTGGCGGAACGTGAGAGGGAGAGAACCTCACGTCCCAACCGCCGCGGGAGACGCCCCGGGCGTCGGGGGGCAACCAGTGGCCCCCGGCCACCGTAGGCGCGGGCCTGTGGACGGTGAGTAATGGGCTAGCTCACCGTCCGTCCGTCTTATGACGACAGACCGTGCCGACGGCGCGTTCGTGTTCCACGCGCGCCTCATGGAGATGTCAGCAAATCGGAAGGGGTCCGAGAGGGCCGATGCCTGCCAGGGCTGCGGGTTGTTAGAAAGAGATACCGTGCCCCTGGAACGCAAAGGGCTAAGAAGGAACATGGATGGGTTTTAGTCAGTCAAGTCTGACACTCCCTTCCGC
The DNA here is from genome assembly GCA_949152445.1 of Cerastis rubricosa. Classification (NCBI taxonomy): domain Eukaryota; kingdom Metazoa; phylum Arthropoda; class Insecta; order Lepidoptera; family Noctuidae; genus Cerastis; species Cerastis rubricosa. The sequence goes on along the minus strand of OX424526.1, from coordinate 9,130,360 downwards.
TCCGCCCAGAGCGGAAGAAGTCATTTGATGATTTCCCATCCTAAAAAAAAGGGTTCCAAATTCGATTTTTTGTTTTTTGTTGTTGTTAGATTGGCACAACTGTTTACTATTTTGGCGCGGAGTTTAAAGTTACGTCTGTTATTTAGATTTAAATACAGTGCTGTGTTTAAATACACACATCAACACGGTCTAGGGATATTTTTAAAAAAGCGAATTACTTTCAATGTGTTAATTATTTATATGACATGTATATATTTAAAAGATACGTTATTTAATATCTACCATTTTTTAATAATGGTTAAGGTACTTAGATTTTTTTTTTTTTTTTGTGGCACTAGTTGTACGGTGTGCCATTTTCAGGTAAAAATTTGGGAAACAGGGAAATAAAAAGCGGAACGGAATCGACTAAAATTTCAGGATTTTATGGAAAAAAAATGAAGCATAGACGGAAACCGTATATGAATTAACTTTTAATTTATGAGTAAAAACTGAAAAAAAAATATAGAAAAATCATTTAATTTGTGTTTATAAACTTGAAGTTAGTAGTCTGAGAAAGCGCTCATGATGTTCGTAACACATCGGCAACGATTCGGCATGCTCAGAACAAGGTTGTCAATGTCCTGCTGCGGAATATTGTCCCATGTCCTTCTGAGGTGCACAAAAAGTTGATCTTCTGTAGCCAGATTTTCAGGAACTTCCTTCAGAGCTCTTCTTTGCAGCATATCCCACGCATGCTCAATGGGATTTAGATCTGGCGATTGAGCAGGCCAGTCTAAGGCCCTAACATTGTGTGTATGTTACCAAGCTGCTACCGTTCTCGCCGTGTGTGCCCGGGCATTGTCGTGCATGAGCAGGAAATCTTGCCCCATTTGTGTTCTGTGGGGCAAGATTACGGGCCCCAGCACCTGTTGGACGTATCGTTCTGCCGTCATATTGCCCCGCACCCAAACGAGATCCGTCCGTCCGCCAAGACGAATTCCTGCCCAAACCATAATTGTTCCTCCTTGGTATGGATGAACTTCCTGAGGGTTCTGAAGACGGCTCCATCGTCCAGGAACTCGCCAAACACGCGTCCTTCGTGAATCTGGATGGAAGCCGAACCTGGATTCATCCGTAAACAGCACATTGGACCATTGCTCACGGCCCCAGTCCACGTGGTTCCGAACCCATTCTAATCGTCGTCCACGATTGCCTCTCCGTAAAAGTGGGACCCGGAGTGGTCTACGAGAGCGTAGATTGATGTGTGTATATCATACCTATTGTGTACTGAGAATTTCATAATGGACAAAAACATGGAACAAAGAGTTTATCTTAAATTTTGCATCCCTAATGGAATTTCGTAATCGGAGTCCCTGATAATGTTACAGAAGGTTTACGGTGAATCGACTTTATTAAAAGACGTGGTTATGAGTGGTACAAAGCGTTCAAAAGCGGTTGAGATGTGATGGAAGATTTACCTCGTTCTGGGTAGGCCATCAACGTCCTCAACTGAAGTTAACATCGCAAAAGTGATGGAAATAGTGTCTGAAAATGCTCATTCAAGTTTGACAGAGATAGCCGCTGAACTTTCTGTGTCTCAGGGTCGCTCCGTACCATTTTATATAATCACTTGGGTATGAAACATGTTGCCGCCCGGCTAATCTCAAAATAGAACGAGTCAATTCCGACCCAACATTCCTAAAACGCATTGTTACTGCTGACGAGACGTGGGTTTACGAGTGTGACATGGAAACTAGTCAACAAGCTTCGGAGTGGGGCCTTCCAACTGAACCAAAAGCAAAAAAAAACACGCCTATTTGGATCAAAAGTCAGTCAAAGACCAGTGGCATGATTTTTTTTCGCAGCAGCCACAAATATAATTGTTGCTAACCTATAGTCGAATATATGATAATAATGACTCCTAAAAGAATTTTGCCGAAAATTATATCGGACCTGAAATATCGGATGTCAAAGTTGTGTTGTTCCTACTAAAATTTTGCGTACTGTTACGTATTTTATCAAAAATTGGGTATTTCCTATAGTTTGCCGTATATCATTACTTCCCAGAATTTGATCCTTAGCAGCGACACTATCGAATGGTGTAATAATACAGGGCGTTTTTTTTTCAAAATTTACGGGTTCGTTTCCTGGCTAAGAATATTTATTTTTCAAAAAATCAATGATGCAGTTTTAGTTTTTATCAAAACCGGGATCGTGCCTCCTTTGAATGTTTTTCGCTATTCCACATAATTTCGGATTTGGCCTTCCATCCACTTGAAAAATTCACTCTGTATATCTCGGCTCCGATGCATTTTGGAAATAATAGATAATAGAAGAAAATGAATGTCTTATTGTGTTTTTACTAATTAAACGTTTTTCATCAATGGCCGCAGACTTAGAAAAATCATGCCACTTTTACCCAAACCCACATACCAGGCCCCTCAGAAAGTATTGCGAAAAAAAGTTTTTATATATGGGAGACTGGCCAGTTATTATGTTTTTCGAAAATATGATTATTTATAAGTAAAAATAAGTAAGTTCCAATTTCAAAATTTCCCTCCACATTTTTTGCGAGTTAATTCAAAGTATTGTGTCTCACTGAAATATGGATCTGCGCCGGGAACATTTTAGAGCTATGATTTTATACGATTTCAAGTGTCGCCTGAAACCGGATGAATCGTACGATAGACTTCAAATGGCATTCATGGATGAAGGCCCTTCCAAGGCAACCGTGTATCGTTGGTATAACGAATTCAAGTGCGGTCGACCAACTTTGGGGGATGACGAAAGAAGCGGTCGCCCTTTGACGGCTGTTACCGAAGAAAACGTGCTAGCAGTGAAAAATTTAATCCAAGACAATAGGCGAATTACATATCAGGAGATTCAACACATATTGAAGATTGGATCGGGAAGCGTTCACGAGATTCTACACAGCCATCTTCGCGTGAGGAGGATAGTATCACGCTGGGTGCCGCACAACCTCACCGATGCTCAGAAGCAGGCCCGGGTGGAATGGTGCCGTGATATGCTTAACAAATTTGAAGCAGGCTCGTCTCGGCGTGTTTACGACATCGTTACAGGTGATGAGTCCTGGATTTATCAATACGACCCAGAAACCAAGCGCCAGTCGACTGTTTGGGTGTTTCAAAATGAGCCAACGCCTACCAAAGTGAAGCGATCTAGAAGCGGGGGTAAGATTTTGATCGCTAGCTTTTTTAATTTGACTGGCCACTTGGTATCAATTCCCTTACGGGATCAAAGAAGCATTAATGCCGAATGGTATACTTCCAAATGTTTGCCAGAAGTTTTCTCTGTTATAAGCAACAAGCGACCAAACACAGGGCTCCGCGGGCTACTGCTCCACCACGACAATGCACCTGCGCACACCGCACTCAAAACGAGGGACTTCCTGGACAGCACGCCAGTCAAACTCCTGGGTCACCCTCCTTACAGCCCTGATCTAGCACCGTGTGACTTCTTTTTATTCCCAAAAATAAAAAATCAGCTCAAAGGGATACAATTTTCGTCGCCGGAAGATGCGCTGGCTGGGTTCGAGCAGGCTGTAAACGAGGTGTCTGCGGCGGACTGGAAAAAGTGTTTTGAAAACTGGTTTAGGCGCATGAATCTTTGTATAGAGGCTGGTGGAAAGTACTTTGAAAAGATTTAATAAAAATATATGTACGTATAGAACAATTTTTTTTAGTTTCGCAAAACTTTCTGAGTGTCCCACGTATGTACCAACCGCCGATAAAAAAAAAATAACTGCACATTATTTTTTTCAACTGATCGCTATATCCTCTCGAATGTTTAAATAACAGTTCAAAAAATTAGTTTCCTTAAAATAACTTTGGATAAATAATTTACATTATGTGTAATATTGATCGTTTCCCGGTACTTTCTTGACCTGGTAGTATGTTACTTGAGTTTGTATGTTCTTAAATAAAGTGTTGACGATGATGCCGCCTCTTACAGCGTGCAGCGACCGCCGAGTCATCTCCGTGATCTGTTGCATTAGTCATTAATAACGCGAATAAGTCTCATCATCATCATCAGCCTATAATGTTCCCACTGCTTGGACACAGGCCTCCTCTTGATGAGAGGGAGTGGGCTGTAATCCACCACGCGGGCCCAGTGCGAGTTGGTAGATGTCACATGTCTTCGAATTTTTAGTCCTAGGACATGCCGGTTTCCTCACAATGTTTTCCTTCACCGTTTTGAGCGCAGCGGTGGTGAAAGAAATTACACAAAGTAATGCGCTTCTGCTTGGGTTCGAACCCACGGCTTACTGCTCGTAAGTTGGGGCTGCCACAACTGGGCTACCGCTGCTCTCTGTATAAGTCTATTCTAATCTAATTCTGCGTACACTAGCAATAGCAAAATCATTTTACGTAAATTGTAAAAACCTAATGGATTAATATTGCTCATGTAAATGAAATAATTATTGTCGCTCTCCTAGTCTATTACATTTTTTACTTATTAACTGTGTCGGCCCTTACACGGTGTAATCAATAAAACATTGATTTCATTGACCACACAGTACCTATAGAAAACAATCCCCTTTTTCCTTATTTTCTTTCGTAGTCTCGTGGGAAAGCACGTAATATAAAGGAAGTGTACATACAATGCGATACACTACAACCTATTTCCGAGTCTTAATAGATTTCCTCCATTGTTTTTTGACAGCACATTCACTATCAACAAGGTACAAAAAACGTTTAACTAAATTAATAATTAGGTACTGCAATTTTTCAAACGTCTCAATACCGTGCAAAAAAGAAACCGCTGATAAAAAACTGGCCAAGTGCGAGTAGTACTCACACGGACACAGGGTTCCGTGACAGCAAACAATAAAATAAAAATATTATGAAGGCTCATTCATATGTTGTATTCAACAGCAAAACTAAAATTGTTTTTTCATAGTATGTTAATGAATAACAAAGTTACTGCTGCAGTTTGCTGAAAATGTCCCATTTCTCAAAAACTGAACATCAAATCTTATTCAAACCAATTTTCATTGAAAGTGTTTTTACGTTCTACAATCCTAATTTTTTTCAGTATTTTCCTTCTCTTACTTTAGAAACTAGAGGGGGGGGGGCACATTTTACCACTTTGAAAGTGTCTATCTTTCAAACCATGGACTTTGAGAACAAAACATGGTTTTAAGAAAATTATTGTTATTTTTAAAGTCCTATCTATAGACACCTCGTACCTATTGGTTGGATGTTTTTTTTAGTTTCAGTTCAATGTATGGGGAAAAAATTAAAAGATGGGGGGGGCTTTATCTTTTATATTTTTATTTTTTTATAAAGATCGTAAAGCGGTTACAGAATATAACTACCTACCAAGTTTCAACTGTGTAGTGTTAATAGTTTCGGAATAAAGTGGCTGTGACATACGGACCCAACAGACAGACATGACGAATCTATTAAGGGTTCAGTTTTTTGCCATTCGGCTACGGAACGTTAAAAAAATTACCATAACATTTCCCTAAAGGGTTTATGATGAGTTCGAAACACTTTTAGCCCTGGCAACACTTTCTTACGAAAGCCAGGTGTAACTCGAGCCGAAGAGCCGAAGTAAAACTTTTTCTTTGCGTCATTAATCATTGCCAAAAGTCCGCTCAACACTCGTTGAAGAAAATGACTGTTTCACAGTAAAGCAGATATTTATACTTTTAATTTTCAGCCGCTTCTGTAGTTTGTTTGAGTTACTTTAAACTTTTGGAAAAATGTGCGTTATGGGAATATGACTAGCAGAATGGAGTGAACACTGAACATACACATTGAAAATAAGTTATGTGTACAGGTACACTCTATTTCAATTACCTGCCAATATGCACAAACATAAAAAAATGGAGCGCAGAAGTCGCGCATGTGTGATCGCTTTGACGAAGCACTCACTGATGCTATTTAAATCAGTTTTTTTACAGTAAATACTACCGTGCACGTGATTGCTTTCCTACTACATACTTACTTACGTAAAAATAAGCCAGAAAATTAATATTATGAAATGAAGGGCTTTACATTCGCTACTGAACATTCCGTTTCGTACAGCAAGAAACCTTAAAAATGGCGCCTGTCCGAAACTCAATCCTACGACCCTGTTCTCTAAACGAAACATTTCGTGTAATTAATCTCACTATTTCATGAGTTTAATGGCGAACCGGGGAAGTGTCGAAGTGGGAATCAAAGAAAAGTTTTCATGGTAGGGGAACCAAGCAGGGCCAGATGCAATACGTGGAGCGGCGCGGCGGCCCCGACAGGCCCCGGCTAGCCCGCCCCGGTCATAAAACTTTTTAAATTGCTTCTTTTTACATTTAAACAAATGGTTGTTGTAAATAATTGGCGGATTCCTTTATTTTCCTTCCTTTAGCGGCTCAGTGTGCAAACTTTATTTTATCAGACGTTTTGCTAGTTTTATAAAATACTTTTCTTGCAGATAACATTGTTAGTGCTCGCTTGGGTGTTTAGTTTTATATAAGACCAACCTATACCTACTATAGTGGTACCTACGTACGACTAGTACGAGTACCTAAGTTTATTTCGCAGTCATTCATTGTTTGGTTTTATAAACCTTCCGTTTTTACTGGCACGGAAATATTTTCTATTAAAATGTAGGTACGCACGGCGACTTATCAAGCTATACAAAACCACTTTATGCGGATCTCTCATTGTAAGGGTAATCTGTATAGATTACCCTTACAACAAGTCCCTTATAACATGTTATACTGGAAATGTACAGCTTGATATGTCGCCGTGTGTACTAAGAAGAAAATCTATACATATAATAAATCTGTTGAAAAATCGTTTTTGTACATCGAAAATATTTCCAAAAAAAATTACCAGGGTGTTAAAGGACAACCAACAGACCCCATTTCCAGCATTTTTCAAATTTTTGTCTGTTTGTCTGTTTATCTGTTTGTCTGTTTATTTGTTCGGGCATCACGTAAAATGTACGAAAGCAATGTAGACAACTTATATACACAATAATTGTGCGTAACTTGAAGTAACATTTAGTTTTTGTTTCATTGCAATCTGTGCTCTCTTTCAAAAGATATATGAATTTAAAGTGTTCGAGAAGAACTTTTCATCATTACGTAAGGTAAGCTACATTCAACGACATCTATTGGACTAAAATGGTACCAATGTGCTCACAAGATTACTTTTATCGACTGACCGGGGTTTTCAAAAAGTTATGATAGGAAAAGGTACTCTTAATGGCGCTGCTTTGAAGATCTACGTAGCAGAGTGTTTGTTCGATTGCTTTCCATACATAATATTTTAGCAGTTTAACTCCCTGCTCAATAGATGGCGTTGTGCATTTGTCGCCATTTTCTGAATCGCGATGTTAAGATTTTCCGTCAAAGAATGAGTATCGGCCGAGTTACATCAATATGTTTTTTCATCAAAAATAGTTGCTCACATAGCCCTCACATTCACTCTAGATCTAGATAATAATCCCAATCGATCGATGTTCCTAAAATGGTGCTTAACCTTATTAACCCCATCCGAATCCTTTGGTCCCGTTTGAGGGCCCCTTTTGGGCATCGCGCATTACGTGACGCTGACGAAATTGATCCCTACTTCACGTACGATTAGAGTTTAAGTTTGCCGGTATGAGTGTAACCCATTTGGGTTCCTCGGGGTCTTAACGGCGGATGATGTAACTAACCCATATGGGTTCCACGGTGCTGTAAACTTCCCATTTTAATTATTAATCAGTCTGTTGATACATGCGGTATGACTGCCGCAAATCATAGAGTTCGTGGATTTGTTTTGGAATTTTATTTTATTACATGCACAACACAAATAAAATATTGCGAATGGGTTGCTAATGCAATGCAATGCTAATTTTTTGTTAAAACCTTATGTTTTTTCCCAAACCAAACGGAAATCATTATTGAATGAAAGTACAAAACATATGGGCCAAGAATTGGTTGTGTGTATATTTTTGTCCCTACTACAGGGCTGTAAGGTATAAATAGATGTGTTGATACTATTATGTAAACTATGTTTTCTTATTAAAATATGCATTTAAAAAACAGATAGGTAATTTCATTACAAACACGACTAAACTTATGGTCAAATTAAACTAGGTTAAAAACCGTCTAAGTGCGAGTCTTACTCGCACACAGGGTTCCGTAGCCCCAAACAATATAATAACAATATTTGTACTGTCATTCGTTAGTTAGTAGTATTAGTTAGTAAACTTCCACTCAACCGCAAAACTAAATTTGTTTTTCATAGCATGTTAATGAAAAACAAAGTTACTGCTGCAGTTTGATGAAAAAGTCCCATATCTCAAAAACGAATCATTACATCCCATTGAAACCAATTTTCGTTGATAGTTTTTTTTACGTTCTACATACCTAAATATTACCAGAATTTTCTTCCTCTTACTTTAGAGATTAGAGGGGGGGGACACACATTTTACCACTTTGGAAGTTTTGGCTCTAGCGCAAATTATTCAGTTTAGAAAAAAATGATTTTAGAAACCACAATATCATTTTTGAAGACTTATCCATAGATACCCCAGACATAAGGGTTTGATGGAAAAAAAAATGTTTGGTTTTCAGTTCTAAGTATGGGGAACCCCCAGAATTTATTGTTTTTTTTTTCTATTTTTGTGTAAAAATCTTATTGCGGTTCACAGAATACATCTACGTACCAAGTTTCAACAGTATAGTTCTTAAAGTTTCGGAAAAAAGTGGCTGTGACATAGGGACGGACAGACAGACAGACAGACATGACGAATCTATAAGGGTTCCTATTTTGCCATTCGGCTACGGAACCCTAAAAAAAAGTACATGTTTTTTCATGGCACGTCTAACGTTTAACCTGCATTTGAACTTCGGAGCAAAATATTGATAATAGTCAACATAATTTTCTTATGGTGAATAGATGAAGGGCTTGCTTCGACAGTACCTATTTGTTACATTACAGATCTGCGTGATGCCTGCGTCAACGCTTCAACTTATTTTCGTCCGTGCACCAGAGTCCTTGGAAAAGTATCCGCTTTGCCAATCATGGTCTATCATCGGAAATACAAGATCTAACATAAAATTGCTCTGTTCTTCTTCTTCTTTCGCATCGATGGTACGTCATATGAGATTATTAGCACCCAGGTGGCTACAACTTATTTTCGTCCGTCCAGCAGAGTCCTTGGAAAAGTATCCGCTTTGCCAATCATGGTCTATCATCGGAAATACAAGATCTAAATTAAAATTGCTCTGTTCTTCTTCTTCTTTCGCATCGATGGTACGTCATATCAGATTATTAACACCCAGGTGGCTACGTTATTTGCGGTTTCAGTACCAGTTTTGACAGACGGTCCTCTAAAACGCAGGGACACTTTGGACACAAGTCAGCCATGGTCTGGTCGGGAGCCCCGTAATCACATTGAGCTGCTATAACACGTACAACCATAGAAGTACATGTTTAGTAAGTATCACTATGATTAGAATATTACGGATTTACGACTAAACTCTTTTGAAAACTTGAGTAACATAAATGGTGAGTGAGGTGAGTGCGACCAAAATGGATAGATTTCATAAGTGCGCAATGAATGCAATAGAATGCGTTGAAAAACCAAACTTGGAAGTTCTGTATCTGTGCTGGTCACATTTACATTGCTAAGAGTTCCTTTAATACTAAAAACAAAGATAGTATAGTGTAGTAGTAGTATAGTACACATGGCGACACATCAAGTTATACATCTGCAGTATAACCTAACCTCGCTTTGTTACCAATGAGAGTTCAGCTTTATTTTGTTTTGCACATCTTGATTGGTCGCCGTGCGTACCAACGGGTTTAGTTTAGATTGGTTTAGTTTAAACTAACAGTAAGTCAGTTAATTAGTATATAACATGTAGAGTATGTTAGGAATATACTACGATTTCACGTTACCTTCCATGTTTTCCCTGACAATGCTATAAGAATAAGGGGTCGCGTGAGCGAAGCCGCGGGCACAGCTAGTTAAAAATAAAAAGAGCATTCCAATTGGCATCCAAAGACTATCTATAAAGCAAAATCATCAAACGAAACTATTCACATTTCAAATATTGTTGTATTTTGTGGCTAATACTCGTAGTATTGGACTAGTCTATAATGGTGCTAGAATTGATGGTAAATAAATACACATGCACCAGCAAGTCGGCAAGCAGTAAACGTCGTCTCAAATTCGTCCCTGTACGCATCCCGGCTTCAGCTGCGGGCGAAACTGTTCACCTTTGAACTTCGCAATCTCTCGGCCCACACGAAGCCTCCTTTCTTCAAACTTCACGAGTATGTAATCCGTTTCGGGCTCGTGACCTGATTTCGGGTATCGCTCAAACTCAAACATTTTTTTTTTTGCTACCGGTAAAGAGGTTCTCATGGACGGATATAATAATACTTTTGAGTGTGCCAGTACCTGTAACTTGTAAGGGATTTTCTACGTGATTGCTTTTTTATCGAAATGTATGTATTACAAATATTGTACTTGCCTGCTAACAGATTTTTACAAGCCTACAGTATCCACACTTACGACGAAAGTCAGTCAACCATTTCGGTAATAAGTTTAACTCCTTCGTTGCGTTACTTATAAACAGTGATCAGAATAGGTAGAGCTAATTTACCTAAAGTTTGAGGAAGGAAATTACATAGAGTTGATAATACCAACCACCAAAAAAGAAAAACCAATATATACTACCTACCCACCTTCAAAGAAACAAAAAAGGTGCTACGTGTCTACGAGCATGCTACGAATTTGCTACGAATCTCGTCTATTCATCCATGCGTCCTATTTTAAAACTTTTTATGAAAGCAGTTTATTCAGTTTGTAAACAGCGTGCATACTTCGTTGCTCACATAACACATCACGAGAGGTAATAATATGAATACCAAACGGGATTTATATCAATTAACACTGTCCCTGCGGCTACGCTAGATTAATACTTACTTCCAGTGCTGTACAAGTCACATACTTCCCGTATCAAGAATGCCTGATATGCGTGACGACGTCTATTTTCCCGTACGTAATCATGACTTTAAACCATCACAGAGACATGGAAAGTCTACAGATATTTTTTTTTGTTGTACTAATCAATAGGTTACATCCTTGTGTATATTTAGCTGCAGTCGCACGGGGTTTTAAGCAATATCTTAAAAGTTACAGGTATTTTGGAAAAGGTTGATATTACGGGAAAATACTTGTCGTGGCGCATGCAACAGTCACATTGCTAGGGATGGGGTGTAACAAGTAACATATTCTTCTGTTTCAGATTTATTATTGTTTATTCAGATCGTACACAATCAACGAAAACTATTTTTTAACAAAAGTAATAATTAATTATGTTAACAAAAACAGTAACTTCTTATTTTATATTATTATTTATTTTACTAATGGTCATACACAATCAGCAAAAACCATTTTTAACAAAAATAATAAGTAATTAGCTATGTTAATGTTAACATTTTAACAAAAACAGTAAATCTTTATTTTATATTATTATTTATTTTAGGTGCTTATAAAAGCTAAATTTAAAAAAAATCTGTGACGAATAAAATACCTATCGCGTTCTGTAAAAACGTTTTTACTGGGCACAACACTACGGCTAACTGAGGGCCGCGCGCGCGCACGTTCAGTGCGGTACGGGGTTTAGGATACGGCCAAATAGTTCCCGTATCGCACTATTGTAAAATAATTACCTATCTGTGCGTTACGAAAAAATAATTCCCGTACATTTTTATTCGTAAATTTTAATATACTTCAAGCAAGGACACCGGCAATACAGGTGTCTCTTTTTTACTTGAACGAATACTTGAAGTAATCACCCCCGCACGGAGTGCAAAACAAGGACAACTAGCTGCCGCACAGAGCGAAGCTCAATTACAACCAAATACTTCCCGTAACGCACTGAATGTGTTAAAAAAGATTTATAAATGTGATCGCGGTCGCAATACATTTTCAAATTGCGACTGGACATTATTAATAGATAGCTACAATGAATTCTTTTTTAAAATGACGCCTTTATTTCGACGAACTATTAGGCAGAAGAAGTAGGTACTCACAATACACATCAACCGAGTACATTTCCAAACTAAAATCGAAATTCGCAAAAAAGAAATTCCTAATGGGTAAACCCAAAAACAGGCCCAACCTAGGAATCGTAGTGCAGTACCTTGTGCTCAGCAGTCAAGCCAAAAGAATCACTTTCTCGTTGTTCTTATTGGTTAGCTGGCAAACCAATGCTTGGAACACCTTTTGGAAAAACTTTTGGCATTCGGAAAGTAATTGTCTCCAACATTACCGATGTAATAAATTGCGAAATAGATTGCTGATACGACAAGAATACCTTCAGGCCAAGATCGTGTTTGTTCAGCACAATAGCTCCGTAATTAACTAGATCCATTCATTTATTCGCGTCAGCAGTGAATGAATGAAAAGTCGTAATGGCACAGTAATAAAGGATCGTGGCAGACATGATGGGTTACGAGCTAGAGTCAGCACAAAAAAGTTAAAGAAGGTTCAGTTTCACTTAAAAGTGTTAAATAGCTTTGCTTATTTTGCTATTTCAGCAGGTCTATATGCAGGATGATTAGTTAAACGTGGGACGCAAAACTTAACTGAAGTGAACTACTTATCATCTAATCACTAATGTCATGGTCGGTAACGTATTCAAAATTGTCCATTTCCATGGGTACCTGCCTCTCAAGTACTGCCCATGTTTAACAAATCAGTTCACTCAGTAGAAGAAAAAATCTGTTGGTCCATAACTCCATACAAAAGTGTATTACTAACATGTTCAAAATGTATGGAAAAGGTTTTTTTACATATTCCCAAGTAACTTCATAGTTCACTTCTTTAAGTATCAGTATGTGCCAACTAAAATAATAGTTAGAACAGGTGGTTTGTTAATGTTTGGATCTTATTTATTAAGTTCATAGAGGAGCTCGTGGCTAAATAATAACAGACGCTCGGTCGATGTTCAGGTTGTGGCGCGCTTGCCCAGGTTTGCCCGTAGATGACCACCGATTACATACAGAGTTTCCGCCGTGCCTCGGAAAGCACGTTAAGCTGTTGGTCGCGGCTGTCAACCGTAGATCTTTGACAGTCGTTACAGGTAGTGGCCCGAACGTCTGACAACCAGTCTTACCAGATTCCTAGATCCTTGGTAACTTTTTATCTTGTTCTATGTTTTGTAAAATAATAAATTTTGTAAGCAACGACTTATTTTATCGGGCCTACGATGTCCTCCCATACTTAAGTACTAACGTTGTAAAAGAGAAATATTGTAAAACCAAATGATTTTAGTGTAATCATGGAGTTTCTTACCGGTTCTTCTCCATAGGAAACGACTAAGCCGAACCGAGCACTTATATGTCGACGTTTCATAAGTGCCCATGGCCTAAGTGAATTATAAATATTTTGATTTTGACCAAGGTTATCGTATTACCGACACTAACTGGCTTATAGACTGGCTTAGGTCAGATATGCAGTCGCTTCATGTAAAATACTGGTATTCAGCTGCATCCGGTTAGACTGGAAGCCGACCCCGACATAGATGGGGAAAGGGCAGATGATGTAGTAACTAACAACCTATTGTAGCCTTCGTATTTAATTTAGTTAGTTAGTAGACCTACTGTTTCTAGATGATGGTGTGAAGGACTTTCGTATCGTCTGTCTGGAGGGCGCGCAATGTCGGATTGCAGACGGTTTGAGAACACTAAATTATTATAAGCAACTAAACAGGGTGGAAGGGACACCGATGCACAAACGGTTAATTTAAAAAAATCTGCTGGGTCCTCGAAAAGTGCAATACCTACACGTTTAAATGTATGCAAAGGCAGGTACCTTGTGAAATTACTGTAGTTGCCCATTCCAAAGCGTAGATCTCTATAGAGAAAAATGGGCAAGAAACTCCATGGACACTCTTTTAAATCAAATTATTGTTACAAAATCTTGTGTACTGTTTACTCTAGTTCACTGTTTACTGAATACGTGGTAAACGTTTTTTTTGTGAAGATGTCGTTTCCACTCAGTATTTTGACATTGAATTGCAGTTGAATAAAATGAAACGCACTTGGTTGTTTGCGAAAAGTTGATAGCACTTAGTATAATTTTTCAGACGACGATTATACTTATTGTGAATAGCATTTGGTGCATGCACTTACTTATACTACTTTTTTTAATGTTTTTATTATTGGTGTGTGCTAGCTGATATGTGACATTAATTAGATTCTTTGTTTATATGAACTTGAACAGTATTGTGTAGAATCTGATTCTTCAAACCTAACAGACAGATGTGTTGCTGAGGAAATTGTTCCGCCACTTCTTCTTCGCAGCTAAAACACTAGGAAGTGGCGAAGGGCGGGCGTTTTGGGGGACTGTCTCTTGTAATTTTGACGTTCAAAAAGTGCTGATTACCAGCCTAATTTAAATAAATGACCTTTGATTTTATATTTTCTTATGTTTTGGCTGCGTAAGTACTGTGTCACTCAGTCAGCATCAAAGATAACTCGTAATTATTAATTAATTGAATACTTAGCGTGTTATGTGTCAAATTAATTGGATAGATCCACCCTGAGTTTATTCTTGGAATACAATTTAAATTACGAGTAGGTGAATACTCGGAATTGGTCCAATTGGTGTCCTGGGACAGATTACAATAATTAACCTTTTAAACGCCATTGTCACATATACGTGACAAGCAAGCGCGTGTTCTGTACGCCAACGACACAAATATGTGACAAAAATGTGGTGCACTATAACACAAAACAATTTAAATCATTACTTTTGAGTGTGTTTATTTGTATATGTTTATATCTTAAATATCAAGAAATAAGATAACAATACTTTAGAAATCCTTTTTTGTATTTGTAAGTATTTGCGGTGAATTTAAGGCTTGGTTTGGAAAGCACGCGCGTGCGTTTATGCTCAAGGTTAAAGACAAGAGTCTATCATGATTTTTTTTCGCATGATCAATTGTCTATCTTACATAAAGTAACAAAATAAACAATAGTATACCTTATGAACCTTACTACTCCATCTCTATAACCTCTTTATGTTTTTTTATTAAAACCTTCCATGGCATGCCTGCATATTAAGTACAAGACAACTCATTTTACAGCTTAAATAAAACGTATTACGTGCAAACTCCTGCAATATAACGCCATCAAAAACTAAGCGTCTGCTGAAAAACAAAATAATAAAAGCGACGGCATTGTCGGGACAACTTCGTCACAAATCTCGACGGGCGAGGGCCATACTTACATCAGCGCTAAGATATTACTTTCATAAGAGAAACTTGGGGAAAACAAATTTATTACGCCACTTTCGCCCGTGTTCCCATGTCCTTACGGTCATACGGTAGCGGGAAATGGGAAGGAACGCGAAAAAACAACTTTTCCCTTTATGACGGCAGGTAATTGTTGTAATTTAGTGGAAGAGTAAAGAGCTAAACGGAAATTGCTTGCCATTATATTGCATATTACGGAAATGGACTCAAGGAAATGTCTAAATGAATTCCGAAAATCATCATTTCTAGTATATTTAAACCCATTACCGAAAATATATATTTATTTTGACTTCATGTACTACATTCTCTACCAGTCAACCTTTGGGTTAAATATGATAACATTGTGATATGGTACAAAATAATATCTATAATAAATAAGAAATTGTTTTCGAAAATGTATTTGATTGCAAAATGTTATATGTTAGGGAAATTAAAGTTAAAAAGAGTTATGTGAGCTGAAGTGTTACACGTTAGTGGTGTTTCAAAGAAAACGTCCTGTTAACTAATGAAACGCAATATTATTAGAAAATAACTTTATTAATCATTAATTAATCATAATTCACAGTCAAATCATCGATAATCGTACACACTCAGTAAAAGGCACACTTGATCAACTCTTATTACTAGTAAAGGCTTAAAGTTCAAAGGTACAAAACAAATCATTGGTGGGTAGTTTAACATCTAAACAATCACATGAACGTGATCTTGGTTCGCACCTGGTTCACTTGCCATACGTTGAGATTCTCGTACTCCTCGATACAAGCGTCCACCTGAGAAGGAAACGGAATACTTAGATTTGATACTATATAATATATTTTTTGGTAAAAGTCTATAAGACATCAATAGATTCGAAAATTCAGTTTAGCCCGACAAAAAGAGTAGATAATACGAAAGAAAACGTTCACAGAAGTCGTATTTACTTAAACCACAAATCCGGCTCGCGCTAATCATCGTTCTGTTTCCGTCCATCGTAATCGTTAGATAATTTTTTAGATGATTATTTAGTTGTTTGTGATGCAAGCTGCTTCAGCGCCCATCGCGGACTACTCGGGGCCTGCAGGACCGGCGCGCTGTGGCCTGGGCGGAGACATCAAACCCCGTGTACCCGTGGTCGAAATAGGTCTCCACCCCCGCCATGACGCGCCAGTCAGCCACACGCGGTGACAGAGCGGGGCTCGCTAACGAGACGTCCACCACCGACTCGCCCCGCATCCGCACACACGTGTGGACAGAACCCCGATTTAGGACGCTCAGGCCGCCTCCAGAGCCCAGTCTTCCGCCATCCTACCCCACGCGTCTGCGCAACGAGAACCCCAAGCCAAGTTCTTGGCATTGAAGCTGTCCTTTTTTTTAATATTAACATACTCACATAAGGCAGGCCCAAGAAACTCTGGCGTGACGATTTGGACTCTTTTCTGAATGATTTACCAGTGAAGGCAAAACATCGAGAGAGTTGGAACGAAATGGGGGAGGTCTTTGCCCAGCAGTGGGACAGTATATACTAAGTAAAATAAAAACATACTTGATCAGGCTTGAATCCCTTGTCGACGCAGCGCTCGATGACGTCAGCAATCTTGACAGTCTGGTTGGAGCCCGCCAGATCGCGCACGATCGCGAAGATTCGGTCCGTCGAACTTATACCCCTGGGTAACAAAAAAGTATTTATTTAAAACTTTGCGCACACAAAAAGGTATAAAGACAAGACTTAATACCTTAGGCTTTCTCTACCAAGGGCGGTGGAGTAGTTACTTGAAATTGACTGGCGGCCAAAAAAAAATTAGGGTACCTATTAAGAGCGTTTATACCCCCTACGGCATTTCATACAAACTTTCAAGTCGTTATTTTCCGAAATGGCTGAACAGATTTTAATGAAACTTCCTACGCATAAGCACGATACATAGGTCTAAAAAGTTACTAAAAAACATTTTCGAAAAATAATGTAACAGCTAAATTAGACCGATTTTTAATTATCTATAGAAACAGAAATTTCCAATTATCTTCATTTTTAAAAGACATTTCGAAAATGTTTTTTAGTAACTTTTTAGACCTATGTATACTGCTTATGCGTAGGAAGTTTCAATAAAATCTATTCAGTAATTTCGGAAAATAAGGACTTGAAAGTTTGTATGCAATGCAGTAGGGTATAAACGCTCTTAGATCAGTCCTCGTGACTATGTTTGAAGATAAACTATTAGAATATTTTTGTTAATTGTTCGTTGATTATTAATTGAAATAACGTACTTTTAAGTTGAACACCATTATTGATATTTTTCAAAACAATATGTTATTTATGTCGTAAAAATAGCTGGCGTGGCTAGGGTGGCTTAATTTTTTTGTCCCCCAGTGTGTTTAGTTTTTTGTTTTATCGTCTTAGCATATTCTGGCGAGTTTAGCAGAGCTAATTTAATTCTCTTGTATATTTAACGTGTTTTTTCGTTTGTTATCTTACCTTTGCACGTTTTCATCAACAGGTGACAGCGACTGTTTCGACATCTCCACTAAACGGATAGCTTCAGAGACGTCCTCTTTCTCCACTACGTCCGATAACCTACAATTAGCAAACATTGATTAACAATAGTTTCTTTTCCTTCCTCTTCTTCTTGTGGGCTATAATTACAGTGATCTGGTGCACAAGAGAATGCCGTGCTGAACAAATATCGTTATCGTCTTGTCAAGTTGTTCTTTCTGGAATTGGCCGAAGTTGGCGCAATTTGTATGACCTACAGATAGATGTTCCGGGTCTGGCTGTTTGTGTATGTGAGTAAAGGCACCCACAATACAGGAGAAATTCCTAAAGAGGAGCAAAGTTTAAAAAAAAAAGAACAGGTTTCGTTACGAAGAATTCACGAACACTAACAAGGTCTGTCACTGACAGCGATGCCGTCGTCTGATAGTTTCCAAACACGAACTAAAGTTTTTTTAAGTTTTTAAGAAAAAAAAATAAAAACCGGCCAAGTGCGAGTCGGACTCGCGTACGAAGGGTTCCGTACCATTATTTATAAAAACGAGCAATTAAATCACTTTTTTGTATGGGAGCCCCCTTTAAATATTTATTTTAATCTGTTTTTAGTATTTGTTGTTATAGCAGCAACAGAAATACATAGTCTGTACAAATTTCAACTGGCTAACTATCACGGTTCATGAGATACAGCCTGGTGACAGACGGACGGACGGACGGACGGACGGACGGACGGACAGCGAAGTCCCAGTAATAGGGTCCCGTTTGACCCTTTGGGTACGGAACCCTAAAAAATACTATCGCACTCACTGACGGTCGACCACATTTCACCCTTATATCCTCGGTTATAAGGTTGAATAGTTGTCGATCGGCAGTGACAGCGTTAGTGCATTACCTGAGCCTGGCAAGCGCGGTGGACAGTCGTAGTATCGCGAGCAGGTTCCTCGCCGACGTGAACGTTACGTCGCGAGCGTTGCGAGCCTCGCGACGAAGCTCTACGTATGATGCTGCAACAAAACATACATTATTCAGATTCCGTATTCTCTGAATACTAGTGTCAGAACAGACTGGTGTTAAAATAAGCTTCCTGAATTAAATTGGTTTAAGTGCCGTGACCGCGTGTGGGTATTGCTTTTGAAATAGCTCCTTTTTAACAGACTTCAAAAAAAAGGAGGATCCATTCGACCTGTATGTATATAATATTGTCAGATTTCCACAGTTTTTGACATGTTGTTGTTTTGTCCGTAAGACTGGTTCAAAATATCTAACCAGGGTGCCTACCATGACGTCTTAAAACATTATTGTTTTAATATTTAAAGTTTAATAGAGTTTTGTTTATTTTCCATTACCAATCATTTTTTCCATTTTAACTTTTTCGTTTGAAGTCCATACCGCCGCGGGCGGGCAGTCTGCAAGATTCGTACTGACTACAAAACATGTCGTACAGACGCAGGTGAAGCTACCCAAAACTCAACTTCAAATTTTCCCAATGAACCTTGAACCTAATTCTTTAACGATAAGGTTGAAAATCTATTAAAGAAATTTGTCAGATTGATGTAGCTTGATGCGCTGGCGTATGTACCTCCTACATACGTACCTCTAGCTAGAAGAGCGCCCAGGTAGTTATCATTAAGTGTAATACTCACAGACGATGTAATCAGCGAGATGGTTAGGTACAGCGGGATGCTTCCTCTTGGTGAGCGCGACGTACCGCCGCACCAGGCGCATGGGCAGCGCGCGCACGGCCGTGGGCGGCTGGGTGGAGTGCTGGTGCACGTACGCTATGTGCTTCGCCAGCTCCAAGTCTTTCTCACTGTAGGGACAAGGCAATCGTCATACTTTTGTTAGGGATCTTCTTAGCGTGACGATGAACTGAAACACTAGTTTGGCGCTTCAGTAGTGTCTATCAGTTCCTGTAATTAACAAACAAGAGGACACGATACTAAGTGCCCAACGTTTGTGGAACAGCACCACATTTACACTCAGGGCATTAGTTAGGGATAATATGTTTAAATGTGACAGTATCGCTATCGCTACTTGCACAGTTGTTAAATGTTAATTCAAAGTTATGGTATGTACACCTAGGTACACAACATGCGTGTGCTTAAAGTATTAACCCCGCTATTCCATCATTCACATACTCCGCAGACAAACTGTTACGCAGTTTGGTGGGTGTATGAAATGGTTCACAATGTTTGGTCCTGAATAAATGATTTAATATTCACTAGCTGCTACCTGCGACTTCATTCATGTGGAAATTTTGAAGTGTTTTTCAAAGATAAATAGTATTATTTATCTTTGAAAAACACTTCAAATATGGGGTCTAACGGACACGGACGTGTAAACGCCTATCAAATACTCAGTACATAATTTTGAAAACCCTTTGATTTTGAATACATAAATTTTCATCAGTAATTTTAAAAAAAATACTTCTGTTTCCTACAAAATACCAATACCTACACGGTCAAAATGTATGGAACAGCTGTTTCTTTTTTCAATTTCTGGTGAATTGTTTTCGTTTGGGGGGGTTCAAAATGATATAATGAGTATGTGGTAACTTTGTTTTATAGTATGTAAAGATTGTAACATACCGGTTAGGTTTGTCCTGTATGAGCCACAGCAGGTCGAACCGCGACAGCAGCGCGGCGGGCAGCTGTATGTTCTGCTCGATGGTGCGCTTGGGGTTGTAGCGGCCATACGCGGGGTTCGCGGCCGCCAGGATCGACACGCGCGCGTTCAGGCATGTCATTATACCCGCCTGGGACCAAGGATTCACTTATCAAATCATATATGAATTCATTTTACAGTGGACAGCTTTCCAACACTGACTTTTGTCGCGAGCCTGGCAAAGCATGTATGAGTATTTATATATGTATCATCATTCTCCTGCCCTTATCCCAACTTAATTGGGGTTGGGGCGGTATGTCTTATTCTTCCATACATTCTCTATTACTCGTTATCACATCAGATACAGCAGGTTCGTGCCATATCATCCTTTACACAGTCCATCCATCATTTCTTTGGTCTTCCTCTACTCTTATACTCATCCACATTCATACTCAAAACTTTCCTCGACATTTTCCTAGCTCCTACGCATCACATGCATACCAAGCCATTTATAATTTTGTTTACTAAAACTTTTCTAGGTGCAAGTTACATCAGTTGCTCCATGTTCTATAGTGATAAACATGGAGAAAACGTTAAGAAAAGTCCACGCGAAACACAAAATCGTGTTAAAGAGCCAGTTTTATTGGACACTTTTTTTTTAATGCGTAATGGTTTTGCGATTGGTCGCAACTCCTCACGTGTGAAGCGATGATGAGGCCTAGGGAGCAAGCTTGCCTAAAAGAAACCAATTCACTTGAACATTGAAGAGATCCAGATTATGATCATTATCAGGGAACAAACAAGCCGGCAATGAATTCCAGAGACTGGCAGTTCGCACAATAAATTTGAAAGCAAAGCGCTTTGTTCGGGTCCGTGGAACTTCAACCATATAACGGTGACGCTTCGCCGTGTCTCTGCTCGTCCAATGATATCATGGGGATGGGGGCACTAACCTTAGCAATACTGATGGTCTGTTGCTCCATGACCTCGTGTATGGCGGTGCGGTCGTTCTCGGCCATCTTGTCGAACTCGTCGATGCAGCACACGCCCTGGTCCGCCAGCACCAGCGCGCCGCCTTCCAACATCATCTCACCGGTGAAGGGGTCCTGCAAGAAAATGTGTTTTTAATCATTTATATCACACTTGCACATAAACAGTATCTAAACATACAGGTTAACTTGGCCGTAATGCCCCATATAAACCCAAGATCGGTAAGTAATTTTTTAATTTATATCACAGCACACAGTTCATGCAAGTTCAAGCAAGGAGTTTACACGCAAATCTAAACAGCAGTGGCGAAGGGTGAAAATATTGAAAGGGGAAGCCGAAGAAAAAATGTGAATTTTAATTTTGTTTTTCTTCATCGCATTTTTCAATTTTCGTTTTGATTATCAGCCAACCCGAAAACCCCGAAAATGACACCCATGACGAAATAAACAGAAATTTACGTCGCGCGTCGGCGCTATTTTTAATTTTGGTGTCTTTATCACCGACCTCGAAAACCGCGAAAATGTCACCCATGCTAAAAGTACAAAAATTTTTCGAAGGATCCAACTTGATTTTTTTTTCATAACTTATTTAATGGATCGATTAAATGCACAAGAACTACATAAAACACTGTATAAAAAAATTAAAATATAATATAAAAAACCTTTTTGAAACAAGCTTTTATGAATATGAACTGAAAAGAAGAAAATAAATCTTTGAAAAAATTTAAACGATGTAGGATAATTTTCACAAAAGCTTGTCGCATTTAGTTTTTATAGCATTTACCACTCACGCGACAAGCTTCAGGTATTATGTTTATTCATAAAAAGTGAACGCGTAAATTTACAAAGTTTCATATCCGTGCTATTAACCGCTGAGGAGACGATCCTGGCGGTAGGATGAGTTCATGATACAAATCGTGATTATCCATCAAATATGAACTAGTTTGCAACGTTACATGTCTGTGCTATTAAATATTGAGGAGTTCCCTCGTGAGCAGACGATCCTGGCTGCAGGATGAGATCATGATAGAATTCATGTTTATCCATCAAATATGAACGTGCATACAAATTTTCTTGTCTGTGCTATTAACCGTTGAGGAGTTCCCTTGTGAGAAGACAATCCTGGCTGTAGGATGAGTTCATGATACAAATCGTGATTATCCATCAAATATGAACTCGTATGCAAAGTTTCATGTCTGTGCTATTAAACGTTGAGGAGTTCCCTCGTGAGGAGACGATCCTGGCGCTAGGATGAGTTCATGATACAAATTGTGATTATCCACCAAATATGAACTTGTATGCAAAGTTTCGTGTCTGTGCTATTAAACGTTGAGGAGTTCCCTCGTGAGGAGACGATCCTGACTTCAAGATTAAGTTATGTTTATCATAAGAATGTATTGTTCTTAGAAACAAAGGTGTGTGGAAAATTTCAGCTCAATCGGACATCGGGAAGTGGTTCTAATTTAACTTTATATACACACAAACATTGTCGTAACTCGATAAACTTCGGCTTACCTAGTCCCTACAAAACGCTGCTAATAGCCGCGAAGTCACGTGTCCGCGTCCATACGAATTTAGTTCTGAATTCTGACACCCGAGCTCCGGCTTACTTTTGGCGCCACATGTTGCTTTCTTTGTTGACATGAAAAATGTTGGTTTTTTTTTTCATTCCGATGTATTTAATGCCTGTACTGTAATATGATAACCACAGATGTGTACATAATTTACTAATTGACTACAGTAGACACTAGACACTACGTACATTGCCTTGTTACCAAAGGTAAGCCGGCAGGAATCGGCTTCTTAGGTGCCTTCGGGCCTGCTAAACAGGAATTTCATTGCAATCTCGCTACATGTTACTTAAATACTCAACTAATGTTCTTAATAATCAATAGTATTTTGTATCAAAACATTGAAATTATTTTATTTTTTTTAAACTCCGTCATGACTGTATACGTTTGTAAGTATTTGCCCTTAAGGTTTCTGAACTCTGAACGAAACATTAGTATAATCTGTGGTGTGGGCAAGAAGCCCGCCATCCGCTTAAAAAAAAGTTCACGTATTTCGTAAATCTTAATAATAGTTGTGCTGACTTTCATAATTATTTACTCGCAAATGTGATGAAAAACATTGTACGTTTCACGGGCGGTACGGGAATTACGAACCTCGATTCAGAAAGCACTCAGTCTTTGACTTCGGTCTTCTACTATAGCCTCGATCGTAATTGATTTCTTGTAATCCCCGAAAGGGTTAGGCACAGCTACAATTACACCCACTTTTGGCCAGTTATGTTTAAGTCCCATGTGATAGGGGACCAGCCGAGAGAGTTCTTTTGACCCAGGTTTAATGTGAACCACAAATTGTTGATTTTGTTCAGTTTGTTTATTATATTACATGGTCAATCGTGACTTGATGAGCCTTTTGGAAGCTGCAACACTTTTTTACTTTTGTGTAATAGCTTCAGGATCTCAATAGGCAGTCAATAAAGTCTAAAATCTATTACAATCTATTACAGGCTAGATTGATTAGTTTCTTACCTTCATAACAGCAGCCGTTAGACCGACACCAGAGGAACCTCGCCCTGTAGTATACTGTGAGCGCGGCGCAAGGCGGTCGATGTAGTTGAGGAGCTGAGACTTGGCCACACCAGGGTCGCCCATCAGACAGATGTTTATGTTGCCACGGATCTTCATGCCGTTCGGGCGTCTACACAAACAAAGAATTTGTTAAATTAACATAAGAAATGGTCATAGAGCAAGACTTGCTTTGATAAATTAATTGGTATCGCTATTTAGACCAAGGAAAACGGGTTCAATATTTTAAGATTAAGGTAGGGCAACCAGGGAGAGTTTTCTTTAAATTTTATTCATCATTTCAGCCAAAAGACGTCCACAGCTGGACATAGGCCTCCCTTAAGAAGAGGGGTTTTGCCATAATCGCCACGCTTGGCGATCGCAGTATGGTTGTCACAAAAGCACAGAGAACGCTGTTGCCCATTCTCTGGCAAGTCCCTTAGTCGCCTCTAACGACACCCACGGGAAGATATGGGATGGTGCTATTCCTTACGTCCGACACCATACAGAAGGAACGAGAAAAATAAAACAATTATTACAGTTTTAAAAAAGTCTGGATAACTATTTGGTAGTGTGCAAGTAGGTTTACGGTTACGGATGTAGAAGATGGATGTATGGTACGGATACAGAACATAGTTCCTTACTTATCCACTCCTCCGACGAGCAGTAACAACAGCGCCTTCTTCACGTCCTCGTGGCCGTATATCTCTGGCGCCAGGCTCCGAGCCATGCGCGAGTACAGGTCTTCATCGGCTAACTCTGCGAGTTCCTCCTCTGTTAACGCCTCCGCTAGTTCACTCTCGTCTGCTTGGTTTAGGCAGTTTACGGACTGAGAAATGGTAACAAAAAATTGATTTAAAGCTGTGACAGAATCCATATGTTGTATGGATGGTTTTCAATAATAGAAATTATTTGATCTATAATGCAACAAAATAGAGCTTGGAATGTTACATATTTATACTCATAGTTTTTATTTAACTGGCGTGAGTGAACTATAGGGTCCAGTTTCGGCAGTTACAGGCATGATAATGTGCATGTACATAATAATGTGTCTATGTGATCCCAAGAAACACGAAAGTAGTAGCAGTTAAAAAAGTAAGAGAGCCTAAACAAAGCAGCCATTCACAAAATGATGGGCATTTTGTGATTGGCTAAACAAAAGTTTCCTTAGAAGTGTATCTACTCACATGTGCTTCCAGGTAGGTATCAGACAGTAACCCCTGCACGATCTGCCGGAAGCCAGAGGACAGCAGTGGCAGGAACACGCCAGTGACGGCCACGTGGTCTCCAGGCTGAGCGCGACGCGTGGTCTCTCCGCGGCAGTACACGGACAACTGGCGCGGGATGTGGCCCACTGGCACTTGGTCTGACTGTGATAATATAGTGTTTTAGCCGCTGGACCTTAGTATGTCATACAGATTTTCAAAGGCAGATATTGTATTTTTAAGAAGGTAACTAAAGTTACTACAGTTTCATCAGTCCCTTTGCAAGCACAATAGCAACAATGAACAATAAAGATTTGGTTTTTGATATCACAACTGTAAAAATGCAATGCTTGGTCCACATAACTTGGATCAGTAAACACTACTTATACTATTACTAGAATATTTCTCTTACTTAAGAGTTGGATACTGTTTCCACAGTATACTAATCAACATCATTCACTCTTAAAAAAATATTCAGATAAGCAAGAATTATAAATAAAATTTACATGCTCCTGAATCTTCAACTCCTGGAACTTCTGGAACCGTGACCCCCTGGTCTGCAGATGCAGCTGTCCGGCCGTCTTGTTGAGGCGGCACTCGTCGGCGGAGCACGAAGGGGGTGGTGTGAACTGGAGCGAGCGCACCGGCTGGTAGGTCTCCGCGCCGCATGCGCTGCAGGAGTAGGTGGCCACGACAAGCAGGGGCTTTACGTCCGTGCAGCGGGTTACTATGCCTGCCAGGGGAGATGATTGTGTCATACTTTATTAGACAGCATACCAGCCTACAGTTGTCTGCTATTAAGGTGTGTTGTGATAAGTAATGTACTTTGGTTTTTGTTTTGTGTTGTATTGGAAAGTTTAATATTTGTTTGTGTTATGTAATGAATTTTGTGCAATAGTAACTTGACTTGCAATGGAGAGAATCAAGAGAATCCACATACCTACTCTTTATTCTGATTTTGTGGTTCTTAAGAAAATCAGAATATATTGTACCCTGAATATTTATGAAAAACCAGGCACCCTCCAAACTAGAACAAATTAAGGCAGACCATAGGGTATTTTAATATGAATAGACCTATACTAGAGTCAGACCCCTGCTTAACCTGATCTGCCTTCCCCTCTTCTGCTGTTAAGTGTGTGTGGGTCAGATAAGGCAAGTCATTGATTGGACTATAAATAAATTTGAGTGAACCTTACCTCTGATTGTCACTAGCTTGCCAATGTGCTCAGCCTTGACTTCTCTGATGGGTAAGGACTTAGATGAGGACAAGTCCTTGAAGTATACCTCACTGTAAACAATCAAAAATTAAACATCACTGGATTGAAGCCTTGTTACCCTTTATAACACCATAGGACCATATTCTGTAGCCCAGTGCTGGCAACCTAACTGAACATTTACTTACAATCTTCGGATAAGTTCTGGTGGGTATCTGTTGCGTGGGTCCCTCATCTCTCCAGGGATCCTGTGGTTCCTCGCCTCTAGCAGGATCCTGTGCTCAATGTATACATCCAAGGCATCTTTGGCAGCCACCTAAAAGCAGTAATTGAATTATTTAATGTTGTTATAATCATTATCTTCCCGCCCCAGTCCCATTGTCCTACTACTTGTGGTCAGTAAAATAAGTTTTTACATGCATTCTCTGCTATAATATATCCATTTTATTCTTAGATTTAGTTTTAGGCAGTCTATAAAGGCAAGCCAATACTTCTTTTGAATTGACTTTCTAAACTCATAACATAACTAATACTCTGCAAAACATATGCTTTGCATGCAGAGTTCTAGACACCAGATTCTCAATAATACAATATCCTGCTGGAAATTTAATACTTGGGAATAACTGTGCATTATATCCTTCCATGCCTATAAAACTCCTTTTAATAAGTTTTGTTGTTACCTCTCTATGTTTGTAATCAGGCAACATCTCATATACAACATCTGACACCATGTTGGTGTACCGTCTCGTGTTCTGTCGCACGGCCTCCGCCAGCTCCTCGTTGCTCTCATGCAGGTCATCCAACTCCACAATAAAGGCATTCTGAAACATTTTTTTTTTAAATACAAATCGTGTGACATTTACTTGGACCAAACAAAACTTTGCACATCTGAATTATAAACATAGCCTTTGAATGCTATACAATTTCCAAAATACATACTTCGCAGACCTCCTGCTTTTCGTAAGTTTATTCATAAAATCATTAAAAAAAAATACAATTAGGTATTCCAAAAACCTTACACTAATCTTACCTGTTCCCTGTGTGCGACCCTGGTAAGTTGCTCAGCGTATTTGAAGTTCTTGTTTCCCTCATCGTCGGTTTGGCAAAAGTCTACAAAGAAGTTCTTGAATGCCTCTGAAACATCATTGTTTGGTTGTTGTTATTTTAGGTTAGACGACAAAACAGAGACAAAGTAATAGCCACACAAAACATGTACTTACCACTATCTGCTGCATAGTCGCGCATAGCCATTTTAAAAACTAATTAAACGATCTTTTCACGATAAACAACTTCCAAGTTTTGTAAAATATCCTCTCAACAAACAAGCTGTCGTGTGGGACTACTTTGTTGACAGTTTGATAAAATTGGCGCGAAATGATCGTTGGATTGTGGAACAGTGGAAGGTTTTGAACATAGAGGGTAGAGGTGAGGCATAACCGCAAGCGCACTCGTTAATCATTCTGATATTTTGTTTATGGTTACAAACGAGTGCAAGCGCACTCGTTATTATCCATAAACAAAATATCCGACTTTTGACTTTTAGTGAAGCCCAAATTCAGCCATGTGATTCGCATCCCTATTTGCCGTTTTGTTTACTTTTTTCCCCGTTTTCCCGCCAATCTAAACGTCAATCAAAAGTGCTGTCGAGTTTCGCTGACTTTCTGTAAAAATTAAAAACTGTAAATGTGCGAATAAAATAATAAACAAAACATGGCAGATTCCTTAGGTAAATTCAGTGGATATGAAAGATTAAGCCGCGTATAAAATTAAAAGTCCGTACCGTGTTGTTCAATGAATCAATTTGTAACCTTTGTTTTCAGCTGGTCAAAGGGCCAAGAGGCAGAAAGTAGACAAGCACGGCCGTTTATCGGCTTTTGAGAGGCTGAAACAACTGAAAGGCAAGGGCGTGAAGAATAAGTACGATGTGGACGAGATGGACAATGTTTACGACACGGTGGACGAGAGAGAGTACTCTGAGCGGGTGATGCAGCGACAGGAAGATGACTGGATTGAAGACGATGGTATGTACATGATTTCAGAACTCAAAATAGTTTAATCGCAAAAAAATCTAGCATTCTTGTAATCATAACCTTATAGAATGTTTGTTTACCATTAGGTTGAATTGAATTTTCTAAACAAAGCCTCATCCATTTTATAAATCCAGGCACAGGTTATGTAGAAGATGGTCGAGAGATATTTGACGATGATGAGATTGACGACACTTATGTGGCATCTAACAGCAAAGAGTCAGGACGAGGCCAGAAGAGAAAAGCAAGAGTTGCACCACCTACATCTAAAGGAAATATCAGGAACCTTCTTGGATCTATGCCTACAAAGAAGAAAGAGGTATTGCCATATTCCATTTCACTCTTTTGTAAATTTGTAATGGATAACTTCAGTGGTTTATCTTTCTGTTCTAAAGTTTTGTTAAACAAATTTACACAATGTTCTTATGAAGTCATACTAACTGTTGTCTCTCACATGCAGGGTCAGTATGACTCTTATATTGGCAATGCAAATGTAATTGAAAAGTCTTGTAAAGTAGGAATGTATTGTTATTTTTTCTGTTACGTTTCAGGATGTGAAAATATCAGAAGACAACATCCTCTCAGACATCATGTCTGACTTGGACGGCAATGCATCAACTGCAGTGAAGCCAAAACCAGTAGTTACCAAGGCTAATATAGTGGAGTCCAGTAAGAGGGATGCCCAGAACTACTTCAAAAGTCTGTCTTCAGCTGCTAAGAAACCTACTACCACCACTAGCCTGAGCAAGGAACAACCAGCTGTGAAAGTAGAAAATGTTAGTTGAAGTTTTTAATTTGACTGTCTCATGCCTATCTTTAATTAAATTGAATTTATAAAGTCGGCAACTTTATAAATTGTAGAGTGTAGCAGTTATTCTCTCGTTAATTAACTTGCTCAATAATGTTTTTTGCAGAAAGAAAACCTGATATCCCCAGATAAACCAATTGAAAAGAAAGTAACAGTAAGTTGATATTCGTTGCATTACCCTTTCTTAGTATTATCACTAGTCCCGGTCCCGGTTTATTAAAAAAACCGGCCAAGTGCGAGTCGGACTCGCGCACGAAGGGTACCGTACCATTATTTATAAAAACGAAAAAAAAAAGTTTTTTGTATGGGAGCCCCCCTTAAATATTTATTTTTTTCTGTTTTTATTATTTGTTGTTATAGCATCAACAGAAATACACAATCTGTAGAAATTTCAACTCGCTAACTATCACGGTTCATGAGATACAGCCTGGTGACAGACGGACGGACGGACGGACAGCGAAGTCTCAGTAATAGGGTCCCGTTTGACCCTTTGGGTATGGAACCCTAAAAAGAAGTTTTTTTTTTTAAATTTAATTGTTTTTATATCATTCAAATGAATTATGCCTTAGTCATATTTACCATTTTGTTCTATTTGCAAAATTGAATTAAAATATATTTTTTTTAACTTGGTATTTTCAACTAATTTATTGCCAGGTTTTAAATGGATTATAAAAATTAATTATGCTTTTGAGTAATACATTTTACACACACTAAAGAAATATGAAATTCCTTGATCCTAGGATAGAAATTGGCATTTAAAGAAGCCGCTGCCATTCTAGTCAACCATTTGTTAGGGAAAAATGTACTTTAGGTAAATATGTATCTGAATATCTGATCCCTAATTATCAGCTAATATGATTTGCCTCCATCTTTCTGTTTCTAACAAAATCTACTGTTTACATAAGTGTTCCAACTTTACAGGTACAAAATGGTGAATCATCTAAACCTAGAGTTGAAAAACCAACTCCTAAGAAGCCAGAATGGAAAATAGACAGAGAGATAAAGCAAGAACTAGAAGACTCTGCCACACAGAACATTGAAGAGTTTCAGACACAAGACCTGGACTTTGATGATGACTTCAGTAATGATGCTGCGCCTAAACCAGAGGAAATCAAAAAGGAAGTTATACCCAGCACTGCAGAAACTATTGGCGATGTTGCTGAAGAGTTTTTAAATGAAGATTTTGACATATTCCCGGCTAAAAAGGAATCTCCTAAACAATTGAAGCCATTAACAAGCACCTGGTCTGATCAAATGGGCGAGAACCAGGTGGCAGCCACAGTACAGCTGGACGGACAGTTGCCTCTGCATACTAATGAGAATGGGGAGAAGGTATTAAAGTTCTACTGGCTCGATGCCTGGGAGGATAGGTTTGTGAAGCCAGGGGTGGTGTATCTGTTTGGGAAGGTTTATGCTAACCCGTCTAATAAGAAAGCAGGATGTGTGTCCTGCTGTCTGGTTGTGAAGAATGTTAATAGGCAGATGTTTCTGTTGCCAAGGGAATATGTAAGTATTGAAATCTCATATTAATTTCCATTGTGTTCTTGTCCTAGAACTAAAAATTCGAAGACATGTGACATCTACCAACCCGCACTGGGCCCACATGGTGGATTACAGCCCACTCCCTCTCATAGAGAGGAGGCCTGTGTCCCAGCAGTGGGAACATTATAGGCCGATGATGATGATGTGTTCTTGTTGTTATTGTTTTGTTATGAAAACACAACATGTTTTTTATAACTTCTCCAAATTAGATCTTGGAATCCTAAAACCTATTATTCATTTCCATGTCTGTAATATTTAATTAGGAAAATGGTAAGAAATTAAATAACTAATATAAACATTTTACTATTCTGTTCAAGATACAAACATGAGCTTTTTTGTTAATATTTGTTTTAGAAACTGGACCCAGTAACATTAGAGGCAACAGACCAAGAAGTGACGATGATGGACATGTACGCAGAGTTCAACAGTGCTGTCGCCAGTGACCTGGGACTCAAGGAGTTCAAGTCAAGGAAGGTTACAAAGAACTATTGCTTCAACCTGCCAGACATACCAGCACAGTCTGACTACCTGGAAGTTAGATATTCTGTAAGTGCAGAAAATAAATGTTACCTAATATAGAATATACATATGGATACTCTCAATATAGGGAGTTATTCATTGAAGCGGAATCGGCTTGAGCTGATCACGTATCACCACATTTGTTGCATTTATTTCGGCGCAGTATCGACTTTAGTCGTCCGAACTGAAATGAGGCGAATGGCGTCTTTTTCGCAGTTTTTGCATGGGTATGAACCTCAATAGTCCTTAGACTAAGTGATATGCCATTTCTGAACAAGAGTCTTAGCCCGTGGTATCAGTTTCACATGCAATTTGCTAATGCATTGCTTAAGCTAACGGCAAAACTTATATAGTTGCTGGCTAAAGTATTTTTTTTTTTTTCAATAATTTGATTTTCACTATCTTTTTCCGACAGGCCACCTTCCCCCCGCCTCCAAAAGACAAGAAATACCTAACATTCTCCCACATATTCGGCGCGACGACCTCTTCGCTGGAGACCTTCCTGCTGGAGCGTAAGATCAAGGGTCCGTGCTGGCTGGAGGTGAAGCAGCCGGAGCAGGTGCAGGCCAAGGTGTCGTGGTGCAAGCTAGAGGCAGCTTGTGATAAGATGGAACATGTCTCTGTTATCAGGGATGGGACGGACTTGGAACCGCCGCCTATTGTTGTAGCTACTGTGAGTACTCAGACAGTTTCTGTTTTACTTGACTAAGTTTTATTTGGGTTGTGACTGCTAACCTATTATACAAGATAACAAGGTCTTTAAATCCCATTTACGGATCTTGTGTACTATATTGAGATAAAAAGATAAAGTTTAAAACCATATAGAAAACTTCTGGTGTCCTGTTTGTAATGTACTATAACGAACTTTCAAACATGTAGATTTAAATTAAGTTATTTTGCGAATTTGTAAAAAGAGCGTGTAAAGTTGTGGTATCATGATAATAGTCCTTATTTTTCAGATAAACATGAGAACTACGATGGATCCTAAAACAAGGAAGACGAAGATATTGATGCTTAGTTGTCTGTCACACACCAACTTCCATTTACACAAGCCGCCGCCGAACCCGCCATTCCAACAACATTTCTGTGGTAAGCTAGGATTATTTAACATTTTTTTATAATTGACTACAAGTTACTAAAAACCGTTTTCTGCATCTAATCTTGAAATTATGTTTTTTCAGTTATGACAAAGTGCAATGAAATCTGGCCCTTGGACCTAAAACAATCACTACCTCAGTACAAAGCAACGAAACTGACCAAATGTGACACTGAGAGAGAACTACTCAACTATTTCATGGTACAGTTCTGGAAGATGGACCCAGATCTAGTTGTTGGCCATGACTTACAGGGATTTCAACAAGATCTTCTTATTGGGAACATTCTCGACCTCCATATACCTAATTGGTCTCGTTTGGGACGACTGAAGAGGTCGAACGCTCCTCAAAAGAAGTACGCAGCAAAGGACGCATTTCTCGGTCGCTTGGTTTGCGACATAAAGATATCTGCTATGGAAGTAATACGCTCAAGGAGCTTTGACCTCGACACTTTATGTGTCAATGTACTGAAGATGAAAGAAGGCGAACGCGTAGAGGTTGCGCTTGAAGATCTGCCCAGATATTATGAGAGCAGTAATAATTTGTTCCAACTAGTTTCGCTAAGTATGCAAGATGCGTCCTACATACTGAAAATGATGTGCGAATTGAATGTCATACCGCTAGCATTACAAATTACTCAAATTGCCGGAAATATAATGTCTAGAACTTTGCTTGGAGGAAGGTCAGAAAGAAACGAGTTTCTATTGCTCCATGCTTTCACTGAGAAGAATTACATCGTACCTGATAAAGTTTACGGCAAAAGAGTCGTAGCAGACGATGATAACGACGACCAAGAGGAAGGTGCCACCAATGTATCCAAAAAGCAAGGGAAGAAAAAAGCGGCATATTCTGGAGGTCTCGTTTTAGATCCCAAGAAAGGCTTCTATGACAAACTCATTCTTCTCATGGACTTCAATTCCTTGTATCCTAGCATTATTCAAGAGTATAACATTTGCTTCACCACTATTAAAAGGAAAGCGGCCGGATCGTCTGACGAAGATGTCGCTAATCTGATTTTACCAAAGTCGAACACAGATCTCGGTGTACTTCCTACACAAATTCGTAAGCTTGTAGAGAGTAGACGAGATGTCAAGAAGTTAATGAAGACGCCTGACTTGTCGCAAGAGCAGTACATGCAGTACAATATAAGGCAAATGGCTTTGAAACTCACAGCTAACTCTATGTATGGTTGTCTTGGTTTCACACACTCAAGGTTTTATGCAAAACCCCTCGCAGCCCTAGTCACCATGAAAGGTAGAGAAATTCTCATGGATACCAAAGAAATAGTACAAAAAGCAAATTACGATGTAGTCTATGGAGATACCGACAGTTTGATGATCAACACCAATTGCCTAGATTATGACAATGTTTTTAAGATCGGTGTTGATCTGAAAAAAGAGATCAACAAGAAATACAGGCAAATAGAGCTCGATATAGATGGCGTGTTTAGATATTTGCTTTTGCTGAAAAAAAAGAAGTATGCTGCCGTATTAGTTACCAAAAACAAAGCTGGTGAGTTTGTCTTTACACATGAACATAAAGGTTTGGATATTGTTCGTCGTGATTGGTCCCAGCTGGCCGCAGAAGCCGGAAAGTTCATATTGAGCCAGATATTGTCTGAACAATCTGCAGATGAGAGGCTTGAGAGCATTCAAACGCATCTGAACAAACTTAAGGATGATTTGATGAACGGTAAAATGCCACTTTCAATGTTAACAATTACGAAACAACTGACAAAGAACCCTAACGAGTATGCAGACAAACTCACGCAGCCTCACGTACAGGTAGCTCTAAGACTGAACAATAAAAATAGCAGGAGGTTCAAGAAAGGAGATGTAGTGCCTTACATCATCTGTGAAGATGGTACTGCACACTCTGCCACACAGAGAGCATATCACATTGAAGAGCTAAAGAATTTAGAACATCTCAAAGTTGACTTTAAATATTACTTAGCGCATCAGTTACACCCTGTTATATCCAGAATATGTGAACCTATCGAAGGTATGGACCCGGCCCGAGTCGCCGACTGCCTCGGCCTCGATCCCTCTGGATATAGACAAATAGTTAGAAGAGATAACTCAAATACAGAAACCTATGAAGTAGAGAATGAACAAGAAAAGTACAGACAGTGTAAAGACTTTGTGTTTGTATGCATCAACGAGCGTTGTAAAACTGAGAACAAAATCAGAGAAACAGTTGTAAAGTTGGATAAAGAGAGTGTAACATTTTTAGATAAATGTCAGAATGATAAGTGTAATGTGAGGCCGGTGGATTACCTGGCGAGTATTCAGAACCAGTTGAGTCTACAAGTGCGTCAGTACCACGCTCAGTACTACGCGGGCTGGTTGTCTTGCGAGGACCCCGCATGCGGGCACCGCACGGCGCGACTGCCGCAGACCTTCGCAGGCGGGTACCCTCTGTGCAGGTTATGTGAGAAAGGCGTTATGTTCAGAGAGTACACTGAAAAGGACTTGTACTTACAAATTAACTTCTTCCTATTTCTGTTTGATCTGAGCAAGAATACTAATTCAAGTAAGTACAAATGTCGTAGTATTAAAACTTTTGTAATTTATAATACGGGTTATGGGTTTAAATCGAAAGGCACTCGTTTTCTCCGTCATTGCGATAATGTTTTTGTTCTGGACCTGGGAGCGTAGTTACGGAGATATTGGAAGATAAAATTCCAAGTTTTTAACCAACTTGTCAAAAGGAGGTGGTTATGTATTCGACTAGCATCTGTTTTTTTTATATATATGTACACCTATTTCTCAGTGATTACTGGTCCAATTAAGGTGATTCTTTGAGGATGCTCGCGCGGTGGTCCCATATGAATTTTATTAACTTGGCTTAAATACTTTATGAGTTATCATCTTTATTATATTTTTTTTTCGTATTAATTGATGTGCTGGTGTCTAGTTACAATGTAAAATTGATACTTGACTAAGATATATGTGAGATACCACAACTAAAAAGAGTAAAATAATAAATTACTGGTTTGTTTCATTGACTTTTTGGCCACCAACTTCCAAAAGAAAAGTTATTTTCCACTTTTTTTGTGTTCTTTTTTTCTAAATCGGTTTTTTTTTTTTTGTCAAAGGTTTTGTTCACGACATTATTTATTTATTTTAATACAAGTCGATATTATAACTTTACTTTTAAAATAGAATCGTGTACTATTCAATGCATTCATCAGCACAGTGTGTTGAATGCGTTGCATTGAGTCCTGCCGTAAACCGTGATTTCTAACCCCAAAAAACCAGCCAAGTGTGTCTTACTCGCACACAGGGTTTCATAGCCCCAAACAATATAATAATATCTTGAACGGTCATTCATTATAAAACTTCAACTCAACCGCAAAACTAAATATGTTTTTCATAATATGTTAATGAAAAACAAAGTTATTGCTGCAGTTTGATGAAAAAGTCCAAACATTATACATCATATCTTATTGAAACCAATTTTCTTTGATAGTTTTTTTTACGTTCTACAATCCTACATATTTTCAGAATTTTCCTCCTCTTACGTTAGAAATTAGAGGGGGGGGGTACACACATTCTACCACGTTTGAAAGTGTCTCTTGCGCAAACCATTCAGTTTAGAAAAACATGATATTAGAAACCTCAATATAATTTTTGAAGACCTATCCATAGATACCACACGTATGGGTTTGATGCTCTGTATGGTGTCGGACGTAAAGAATAGCACCATCCCATATCTTCCCGTGGGTGTCGTAAGAGGCGACTAAGGGACTTTCCAGAGGATGGGCAGCAGCGTTCTCTGTGCTTTTGTAACAACCGTACTGCAATCGCCAACCCGCCTGCCAAGCGTGGCGATTATGGCAAAACCTCCCAAAATGTCAATGTGACACTTGGGGGAGGCCTTTGTCCAGCAGTGGACGTCTTTTGGGCTGAAATGATGAATGACGATGGGTTTGATGAAAAAAAAAATATGGGTTTCAGTTCTAAGTATGGGAAACCCCCAAAATGTATTGGTTTTTCTGTGAAAATCTTAATGCAGTTCACAGAATACATCTACTTACCAAGTTTCAACAGTATAGTTCTTATAGTTTCGGAAAAAAGTGGCTGTGACATCGGACTGACAGACAGACATGACGAATCCATAAGTGTTCCGTTTTTTGCGATTTGGCTACGGAACCCTAAAAAATTCGTTTCCCAGCAATCATTTTTGCGTCGTATTACTTACTTTGATGTACAGAATTTAGTTAGTTGACAGCTACTAAAAAAGGCTTAAACGGCTGCTGAAGCCGTCAACTTACTAAATTTTACCGTGTACACTTGTATATTATGCAATATCTAATACATTTTTATTTGTTACAGAAACTCGTATGTCGCCTCAAGTTTCGAATGCTTTTCAACAGCTAAAGGAGATGGTTGTAGAAGACTGGCTGGCACAGTCCGCATACTCAATTATAAACCTGTCGAAACTTTTCCGATTCTTCACCATAGACTCAAAAGCAGGCAGCAAAGTAAAGTCTGAACCCATCGAAATCGACATTTTACCTGAGACTGAGCAAATAGATGCGCTATTGGAGATGGGCGTGTATTAGCTTTTGTATAGTTTTTGTTAGAATTAGAATCATGTTAAGTATTATAAGCTGTAAATAATAATAAAATATTCTTGTATTTAACATCCTGTTTTTGTTTCTTGTGCCCTGCGTTACATACAAACAGCGCTGTACATGGATGGTTCTCGACTCCTTGTCGAAAAGTTGCGACCGCATACAGCCCTGACTGAACGTAGTGGAACATCGATGTACACGGATGGTTCTGATGAACTCTATCAGCATTCTCATGATAAAAAAAAAACATTTGTTTTCATTTTATATACCTGTTTGCCGCGTAGGCTGAATAGACGCGGATAGTTGAACGGATGCGTACGTATCTCCATACAAAATCGTTATTTTCTACGGACAAAAGCTGAACCTGAAAACTAAATAAGTGTGGTTAGTCCATTACTAGTTTATTAGTCAATTTACTCCGTACAAAACGGTCTTCGCCACCAACAATTGATGTAATGGTGTCTGGTATTGGAGGTCTATCGAATTAAGATTGATAGAATGTTGTACATAAATGTCCAGATTTCTTTTCTCTATTGTTTTGTAAAATCACACATTGCATATAATGTGTCTTGTCGAGCAGTCGACATCAGATTCTTGTCTTACAATTATTAGCTATTTTTTTTGAAAAATACTTTAAAAAGAAACAAATTTATCCAATAAAAGTGTTTATTAACACAAAATCTTATCGTACAGAGTTAAAATACATTGAGGTTCTTATACCAAGTCACAAATACGTGAAAATACATCTATCTAATTATAAAACGAATTGCAGGAGCAATGGTAATCTTAATAAAATGCTACTTCATTCACGCGTAACTAAAACTTACAGTAGGTGGTCGTGAATATACCACATACTTTAAAAAAAAACCTTGTTGGTGTACGTTTTTCTGTCACACATGCCTTTTTCACAATCTTTAAAACGAAGTGCCATGTTAGCGACCGTGTTCTGCTCAAAATTTAAAAGTATCCTCGGCCACGACCTCTATTAGGCCCTCCGAAGTTACCCCCGCCGCGACCTCTGAAATTGTTTTGATTATTATTGTAGTTGTTATTACCGAACTGTTGGTTCATCTGAGGCCGCGTATCATAGTTATCTTGACCTCTGCCATTCATGAAGTTATTTCTAGGACCCTGATTGTATGAAGCAGAGGGTCCAAATTTATCTGGTGCTGGTCCCCTCATGGGTGACATACCCATGTTTGGGCGTGGTTTCCACTGCCCTTGGTTGAAATGATCATTGGGCATGTTTCTATTGTCGTTAAAATGTTGTTGCTGATGCTGCGGCGTTTGGTATTGTTGCTGATGCTGCGGAGGTTGGTACTGCTGGTGCTGTGGCGGCTGGTTGCGTTGTTGGTGCGGGGGTAGCATTTGTTTGTGTTGCGGCCCTTGATTCTGGTGTTGCGGAGCTTGATAATTCGGCTGCTGCCCTTGATTATAAAGTGGTTTCTGTTGGTTCTGTTGAGGTGGTTGATAATTTTGCTGTTGCAGCGGTAGCGATTGATAATTTTGCTGTTGCTGCGGTGGAGATTGATAGTTCTGCTGTTGCTGTTGAGACGATTGATATGTCTGCTGATTCTGTGGTGGGGATTGATAAGTCTGCTGATTCTGTGGTGGAGATTGATAAGTCTGCTGATTCTGTGGTGGAGATTGATAGTTTTGTTGTTGTTGCGGACGATTCTGGTGTTGGTGCTGTTGTTGGTGTTGCTGCTGTTGTTGTTGCTGCTGCTGTTGTTGAGGCTGCTGCTGCTGTTGTTGTTGTTGCTGCTGCTCCTGCTGCTGGAAACGTACCTGAGGGCGCAACAAACTTTGCAGGCTTTGGAAGGGAGTCGGTCCTGGCCCTTGCGCTTGGTTATTGAATGGAGTCGGTCCTGGTCCTGACCCTTGCGCTTGGTTATTGAATGGAGTTGTGACTCTCTCACTTTGCATTGGCTTCGACAGTTCTTGTACAACCTTTTGCTCAGGCAGGTCTCCGAAGGACCTCGGCTGAGTGTTACTGACCACGACGCTGGGAGAGTGCGCCAGTGGCGCCGGGGTGGCGGACGTGGACTTGATGCTCGCTTGCACTAACGCGAACAGGTCAGTGGCCGAGCTAGTGGACAAGCTCTTCGTTATATCCGCGAGAGAATTCTCAAGTTTAGCTGGGCCCACCGAAGTCGGTTCTGCTTTTGTCTCCTCCAAAGACTTCTTAACAATTTCCATTTCTTGACGTATTTGATCTTCCTTTACTTTCAGCGTCGCTGATTTGAATACCTGGCGATAGAGAATTTTAGATAGATAAAATATACTTTATTAAGTACCATACCCGCCACGCCCCGTTTATCTACTTGTCAGCAATATCTTACAGACACACTTTGGATGAACTGAACAAACTCAAAATAAAAGGGGGTAGGGGTAGTAGTAGTTGAGTACTGCTAATAATACTACTACACATAATACAAACAAAACAAGGTATTTTACATTATTTTATACATTACAGTTAAAGGAATAGAAAGCCTAGAGGGTTTTTTCTGGAAGCACATTCAGCACGAAACCTTTACAGCTGAGTGGGTGGGGAGTGATGAGAGACACATAGATACATGAAAAGATTTAGTTAGGAGCCCTGCGGGTACGGGGCCACTTCAAACCATAAAGGCCTGTACCGCCCAATCTTAAACTTCGCCACTCATTTCATTACCAACTCAAACTAAAGTGTATAATTATTACCTCTTCAACAGTATAATCATCGTCGTCGCTCTCAAGGACCACAGTCTTGGCAGGTGGTTCTTCGGTCTCCACCTTCTCGGGCGTGGGTTCCTTGGGCGCAGTGGACGCGGCCTCGCTGACGTACTGCCGCAGCCTCTCCACCCGCTCCGGCTCTTTAGCCTCTAACTTCTTCAAGTAAGCGATGAGGCTGTGCTGCTCTTCCGCTGACAACTCGTTAAAATTCTTTAGTAGGGTTTCGAGGTCTGAGTCTGAAAGGCCGTCCATGGCGTCCGGAGCGCTGCTTAGCTCTAACCTGATTGGACAAAAGGTGAAAATGATTATCCAAATAGATAGAAGATTTACGAGACTTTATCTCAAGATAAAGACCAAAGTCAAGTAACCTTAAAATTTGGAGAGAAAAGTAAATCAATTTTTTGTACTAGAATTTAATTCAACATGTTTTGTTAACTTACTTTTTATCGTTCTCATCGTATGCCGACTGTAGCATTTGCAGCGCAGAAGCGGTGCCACTTTGCTTGGCAGGCGCTGGTCTGGGCGCCGGATCGACCGGCGGAGCGACGACCTCCTGGACCTTCTGCTCGGCCGCGCGTTTCTTAGCCTCAGCCATGCCCACTACAGCGTCGACCAGAACTGCTAGATCTTCAGACGACACGTCTGTCTTGCCCTGGGCTATCAAAGCTTCAGCCATTTGTTGGGCGATCTGTGCGCGGTCTACTTGACCCACGCCTGCCACTGCGACTGGTACTGTTGCTGTTTTGCTAACGGCAGTCGATTGCTGGAAGGTTGACAGTTTTTTTGTAATATTACTATCTTGCAAGCAGATACATTTATAATTAAGATATATTAGAAAGGAGAATCGAAATAATATTTAATAGCTGGTCTATGAATGAATAACAAACAGATATTGTTATTAGATAGATATTTTAATAGTACATTACTGCCGCGGTCTATAATGACTACTTTGCTGGTCGCGCTGATTATGGCCGACAGCGCAGCGTAGCGCAGCTCCAGGCCGACACAGCGCGGTCAGCGTGCAGCACTTGATGGACGAGCTGAGATAAAGGCCGAGACCGTAGGTCGAGGCCTTTACAGCGAGGACAGCAAGGGCTGCAATGATGGCCAAGCTGAAAGGCCTAGAGCGTAGCTAGGCTAGCTCGAGGCAATCATAGCGTGACCAGCGAAGCAGTCATTGTGGGCCAAGGTTTGTATAGTGCTTTACTCAAAAATGCAAGTACCTAATCCAAATAAAACCAGCAAGTAATTTAAATAAAAAATCTATTAATTAAAATTTTCGCTGAACCGCGCTTTTGTTACTTCTTTGTTTTTTTTTAGCAATGGTAGTTGGAACTATACAACCTAATATGGAATAAAATCTTTTTGTACCTATCTCTATAGATACAAACAGCTATGTTCTAAATAAAATCTTTTTGGATTTGAATTTTTTAAAACGTTGAAACGTCAAAATAGCGGCCAGCAAAACTTTGCCGGCCGCTTCTTGAAACAGACCGGCAAGGTCGACTTTGCTCAAACAAGGTTGTCAAAATAATGACCGCATTACATGCATTTTTGAATAAAATAATGTAATAATCGCCGTGGGAAAAACCTGACGATGATGATTGCAACGAAATCCTTGAATGACTTCTAGCGATCTCATCGAGTGTGAACTCATTAACTGTATCTTAATAAGTCCGTTTAATTTTACCTGAAGTCTGATCTAGACAACCTAGATAGAATCCTTGAAAAAGACTAGTAAACTCATCAACTACAGTTATGTTTCAGTCAACAGAAGGCTAGAAGACATCAATGCAATTATGTTAGTAGTCCAAGACCTATATGGATGTCACTTTTAACCTTAGAAGTGTTAAAATTGATGCCACTTTATCAGTTTTGAGCCCTAACCACCGGTAGCTTGGACCCCGCTCCCAATACCAGTGGGCTACTATTTTTTATATTTTTAAATGTATTTTTTTAAGGATTATTTAAAAATGTATTCAATTTCTAAATAAATAAATAAAGGAAATAGACAAGGTTCGTCCGGCCAATATAAGCAGAGACATACCTTCTGCTTGAGCCGGGTGCGCTTGTCGGCCTCGTGCAGCGTGGCCGCGGCCCGCACGACCGCGGCCCGCAGCGCATGCGCCGCGCCCGCGCCCACCAGCCCCGCCTGCACGGCGCCCTTCAGCTTCTCCTTCGCCGTCTCGATCAGTACCACGGCGCTCTCCCGCACCAGCAGCTCTTCTGACGAGTTCGCTTTCTCCTGGTGACGTCGGATACGTAATGACTTTCAAGAACTACCTTACCTAGTTTCATGAAGGTTTGGTACTTTTACCATAATTGAATTAATCATTACCATAATAAAACGACTTAGATATTACAAATGCGATGCTACTGTGAATTTCTGTTACCTGTTCACGCCTGAACAACTGAATGAATTTGGCATACAGATAGAACATAATTAGAATTGGAAGGTAGAAGATTTCGACTGTCACGCAAGTGATTTAAAAAAAGAATAAGTGACCATAGTGATACACGGATATATATAGTTAAAAATTGTGTAAGAACCTGTCAACTGAACTAACAAGCATACACCTTTTTTTTTCATTTCATTGTAACCGAATGGTTACAACGAAACCAACAACAACAATTACAACAAACACAAACAACTACAATCTAGCCTTAAGGCTAATAAGTAATTTAAATTTAACTTAATTTCCTAGTAAATTTATACTATAGAATGTGTCCTTTGCACTTTTCTTATTGTCTCTATTATGACGGGAAGACACTTAGTTCTTGTGATCTTAAACGGTAGCACTCAATGCACTCCGTAACAATCACTAAACTATTTCAAAAGGCTTAGTCCTTTTCAGTCTCCTTACTATGTCCGTGGTGTCAAGGAGCTGAATGGTCTCGACTTTCACATGTTTATGAAGTCTTTGTTCATGAGATTCGGCGTATTTTTTATAACTTTAGCGACAAGGTCCACTCTTGAGTCCCGGTGGATGTCCAGCATTCATCTGTCTAACACTCTGACTGAGCTAACAAATCAGGCCATCAAAAATAGAAAATGAATAGCGATCAGTAGAAAACCATACCTTCTCCATCTTCAGCGCATCAGCAAGCAGATCAACAATCTTGGGTCCCAAGCTCCCCAAGTAGTCTTCCAGCGCGACCAGCTGCCTCAGCGTGGCCACCACGTCGTCGGCCGGCCCCCCGGCCGGGCCCCCCGCCAGGCCCCCAGCCGGGCCCCCCACCGGGCCTGGCCCCCCCGCGCGGCGCCGCTTGTCCCCGCGCGACACGACGCTGTCGGCGGGCCCGGACACCACCGAATCGATGTCGTTGTCCGAGTTCCATGGAGAGAGGCCGTCGTCGCTGTAGTTGATAAATTCAATACACATTATTAAAAGTAGTATTAGAATACACATTAAGGTGGAAAGAGACTTATCCTACGCCATGGCATGCCAACACCATGCACCAACCGCAGCGAAACACTTACTTGCCAAAGAATTGTGTTCTATGAATCTTACTCTTAGTTTTTTTTTTTTTATTACCATATGTTTTAAAACAACAATAATGTTTGGCATTATTGCAATGGAATTTGAAAATTGTCATGTTTGATAGTGACGTTTTGGTTTAAAAATATGCATAATTTAGAAATGTAAAGCCTTATGTCTACTCACGGCTTGAGCTCGTCGTCGGAGATGAGCACGGTCTGCATGGAGGGCGCGAGCGAGTGCCGCGGCGCGTGGTCGGGGCTGCGGTTGCGCTGCTGCTCGCGCTGCGACAGCGGGCTGCGGCTGCTGCGCCGGATCGACTCCAGCGCGATGTGCGTGCGCGCCGGACTGCGTCTACACAACAATACATAATATTAAACCTTTCATTGCCAACTTCAAATAATCCATTTTTACTAGTATGCGCGTCATCTATAACTACGTATAAAGACGACTCGGGAGGGGGATTGTGCGTACACGAACGAATTATTTTTCGACTCTTTCGGTCCACCCAGCATATGCTGGTTGCTTAGCACCGAAAGTGGTAAACCTTTCTTACCGTGTCGGCACAAGCTATACATAAATATTGGCTTATGCAGTAGTAAAACGATTGTGTGAAATGCTGGGCGTGTGATAGAGGACAATGGAAGAACAAAACGTGTTACACCCTCAAGTAGAATGGGGCAAGGGCAGGAAGATGATGCAGTAGTAAAAATATTTGACATACAGAATGTTGGTGAATAAGTGTAGAGAGAGAAGCGATGTGAATCTGAAGCAGATTCATCTCTTCAGGCCGTTCGTCGTTCCATTTTGTAGGTTTATAAAGTACTTACCTAAACATTACATTGATTTAAACAACGACATTTAAAAATTATTTAGAAAGGATTTCATTCAGTTGTCACCAACATTTTGAGCCAAATAGGAAAGTGGTGATTCTTCAGCGTGTATCAAAAAGGTGTGGTAGTATTGAAGCGTTTAACCTCACACTAAGACCCCGCCATCCCCTTCGTGTTGGGTTAATTTAAACCAATAGGTAGGCATTTTGCACTACTACATTAAAACTATAAATATTTTGAAGCATTTGGTAACTAAGCCGATAAGTATGTTAACTTAAGTGTTTTATACTTAAGAGTTGTAATATTAAGCATTTTGAAGTGTTATGTCATTTATACACAAAATAGGCTTGCGTTTGGGAAGGGTGAGGGTGGGGCACGCTCGCCTAAGAGAAACCGATTCACTCGAACTTTGAAGAGATCCAGATTATAATGATTAGGGAACAGAGAAGCCGGCAGTGACCACACCTCTCTGATACATGCTGTACTTTCGCATAGCAACTATGGATTAATGTATGTGGTCCTTGCGTTAGTAAGAAATTTTCAGAACATTATTTTCCGTTAATAATCTAGTAAAAAAACTGTCTAAATTTTGGGGTAAGATACGATTAATGTCCTTCCATGTTCGGTAAATAAGTGCTGCTGAATAACATACCTA
Source organism: Cerastis rubricosa (assembly GCA_949152445.1). Classification (NCBI taxonomy): domain Eukaryota; kingdom Metazoa; phylum Arthropoda; class Insecta; order Lepidoptera; family Noctuidae; genus Cerastis; species Cerastis rubricosa. The sequence continues at coordinate 9,085,807 of OX424526.1, read as the reverse complement.
TTGAAACTCTGGCCATGGCGTATTTTTACGGACGTCCGTGATTTGCTAGTGAAGGATAGACTTTTTGTCAATACAAAGAGGGTATATTTTAAAGGAAACTAACTACTAATTATTAAGGAGTAGGTTTGTGTATCCACATATTTAAACTACTTTACTAAACTTTCTTTGGTGGTGTCAGTCTTTAAGAAAGTAGCTTAATTGTCATGATTGAAAGATAAGCCATTCTTATAAGTAAAAATCCAAAGAAAGATAGCTTACTGAGGGTGTTACCATATGTCACAAAAATAGTCCTGAGGGATTTAGCTGTAACCACGATATCTTGCAAAAATTGTAGACATAGTAAATGGTCAAATATACCCAGTACTCAGGCGTGACATATGAGGGTCCTGAAAGCGACTTCCACTCAGGTATGAGTGTCATAGCCTACGAGCCTCGACTTGCCATACCTAGCATATCATCCAGGTACCCACTTCCTTTAAAATGTTCTATCTCATTCCACATTCACTTTGATGAAAGATGCCGAAAGTATGATAAAGATGAACTGAAAATAAAGCGTATGATTAAGCACTAGCTACAAATGTGTAGTAGAATGATATGAATTACCTGTGCAGTGGACTCCTGGAACGTGTACGTTTGTGATGCAGCGGCGGAGGGGAGCGACGGCGTTCTGGTGAGCGGCGACGCGGCGGCGAGCGGCGCGAGTGCGGCGGCGGGGATCTGCGGGACCGTAGTTATAAAACTTAGCTTATACCCTACGGCATTTCATACAAAATTTCAAATCGTTATTTTCCGAAATGACAAAACAAATTTTAATTAAACTTCCTTCGCATAAGCAGTATACATAGGGCTAAAAAGTTACTAAAAAACATTTTCGAAAAGTCTTTTAAAAATAAAGGTAATTGGAAATTTCTGTTTCTATAGATAATTAAAAATCGGTTTAATTTAGCTGAAACATTATTTTTCGAAAATGTTTTTTAGTAACTTTTTAGACCTATGTATACAGCTTATGCGTAGGAGGTTTCATTAAAATCTATTTAGTCATTTTAGATAATAACGACTTGAAAGTTTGTATGAAATGCCGTAGGGTATAAACGCTCTTAATACAGTTTGACTAGTGGCTGGCATAGCCAACAAGACAAATATCTTAGAGAAAATTATCTGTGAAAGAAAAACGAATCTGTGTTCTTCAATCATGTGTTGAGAACTAAAGCAAAATGAAAATGACAATACTGAAATGGCTCACCAAGCAACATATCCCTTGTTTCGTGAGCCATTTTTCGTTTTTTCGTGTTAATAATAAGGTTTAGATAATGGGTTGTGGATGTCAGGTAGGCATCCGCTCCAAGTGCAATACGGTGTTCGGTTAGCATTAAAGCCGACCCAAACAAAAAAGGCCTGGCAGATGATGATGATGATATTGGCTCACGAAATAAGGAAAGAATTGTCTTTCCTTGACTGTCTTTCCCAAAAAATTATTTCCGCTTAACATATTTTTCACCTGCGATCCCGTCTGTCCGGCGTCAGGCGTGGCCTCGGTGGTAAAGGCTCACGAATATCAGGCCGGTCGTATCTGCTCGGTCGGCGGCGTTCGGGTGAGCGCCGGCGCGGGTCCGGCGAGCGTCGGCGCAGCTCGGGAGATCGTCGGCGGTGATCGGGAGAGCGTCGCCGCGGTTCGGGAGACTTTCGGCGAGGTTCGGGAGATTTCCGTAAACCAACAACCAAGCGCGACTTCTCAATAGACAGATTTCGTGGTTGCGACTGTCGCTTGCTCATGTCGGGCGGGGACAGACACATTCGGCGGTAGATCTCGTTTACTTGGATACGTAGCTCCTCTTCGTGTAATTCTTTCATGCGCGCCGTCCAGAACAGGATCCATTCCGGCTTGAAGTCGTGCTTCGATGGGTCTTTGCCCTCTGAAATGACATTCACGATTCAAACTGAAAACTTATTGAAGAGTAAGCCCGAGAATGGTAATATGATAATAATGATTCAGCATGGTCAGCAGAACTTGAGTAGACAAAGTTTAATCACGGGTCTTTGAAACTGAACGAATAATAAAAAGATCCGATCAAGAAGCCAAACAATTTGTTAAAACGATAGGAATCGAATCTTCCAAAGATAGGGCCTGGATGGGACAGACACAGAAATGTGGAGATTGGCACATGCAGAATGGGGCCTATACGTTCACCCAGTGCTGTGAGTGAAGTCATTACATACCGGCCTGTATCTCCTTGTAACGCCGGTTCCAGAACTTCTTCCACTCCTCGGGGTAAAGCGGGTGCTTCTCCGGGTTCTTCTCGTGGTACGCCAGCGTCTTCTTCAGCGATTCTTCGGCAGAGAGGCGCTTCTCATCCGCCAGCTTCACCTTGTACTCGTAGTTGGGAGGCCTTTGTTGCTGTGAATTACGATGTTTTTTTTAGTTACATACGCCTTAATTGCACAGTATATTTGGATTTCGAATATGCTAGTGAATTGTTTGCAATAACATTTGTCTTCTGTAGTCAACAAAAGTTGGTAACGAAAGCAAGACCGTATTTAACTTTTTTTAAATTTATATGATACTTTTTGTACCACATTTGGAGAGTGATTCTAACTTCCTCAGGTTACAACACCTATCGATCGAACGTCGATCGATGCCATCGATCAATGTTAGAATAGATTAGTCGACAATCGATCGATAGGTTTACCTAGTAAGTAGAATCTATGATCGACGTCGACTAATCTATCCTATTTGTTTTACCCCCACAAAGTGATAAGCGTTTTCGTGTCGGTGTCCCTTACTCCCTGTATAAAACAGTAGTTTTGATGTTTGTACCTTCTCCTGCGACTTGCTGTGCTGCGCCTGTCGGCTGCGGATGGGCGAGAGGGCGCGTCGCTTGTCGTACGGCTCGAACCGAGCCTTGCTGAGAGACTCGTGCCTGTCCCTGGAACAATAGCTTATTCAAACTAATGTGTATCACATAGATAATTTCTATTTATTAGAGCAATCAATATAAAACGGTTAATAAATGACATCTGTCCCATTGCTGGACAAAGGTCAAGTCTCTTCTAATACAGACAAGAGATGCGCCTACCTCGCATTCTCAAGGCAGATTGGCGATAAAACAGATTAAAATAAAAATAAAAATGTTCTAAATCACTACAAAGTACCAACGCTCTTAAAACATAGTGAACAAAAAACAAAGACTTATCATACCACCAACTTCTAAACTTCAGGCTCCTACTGAGATATTTTTAATGGACAAACCCAATTAAACTTTTTGCCCGACCTGGGAATCGAACCCGGACCCCATGCTCAGCAGTGGCGCTTGCGTAAGCTAGGGTGGTAGATCATCTAACTGAAGTTAAATTATGACCAGACGTTTCTGCTACATGCTGTATAACCATACATTTTAGTGGCTTAGTTACCTTGAGATCCGCCGGACCCTGCCGTGGTCCCTGCGCTCGTGTTCCGCCTCGTCGCTGATGTCCGACAGGGACTCCACCGACCCCGCGCGCCGCTCCCGCCGACCCGCCGGCCGCTATAGTCACATTTTACATATAATGCTCAAAGTACCAAACTTTACTAACAATGCTTAAAGCATTATTATTTATATGTACATGATGAAGCTAATTCTTTTATTTATATAAATGAAATAGTATTGTTCTGTCTCAGTGCCAAGCCACATACATCTATTTATATGAAAATGAATCCCTTGCTAGTAGTATTTTTATTAATAATTCATTCAACTTCCATTGGTTTTTTTTTTAATTCTCTCAACCCATGTTCGAACTGAGCCGACCACTGTCTTATGTCTATTAGTTGTAAATGTTCTGATTAACAACACTGGATTCCTAAATTTGACAGTACGACGTCCATAAGATACTGTTATAAAAAATCTAAGTATTCAAACACTACAATGCTGCGTTGTATTCTACTCCCGTCCCGATATTTAAATTAAGCCAATATATCTCTGCCTAACTCTTCGGGGAATACATGTTTTGAATACATTTTAATACCGAATAATAATCCCCCCTTACATGTGCGATCGGATTGGAATATGTCGGCGGTGCTGGTGCCTTAATGGTCGCGGTCGCAGCGAGAGCGCAGCCAGGGTTCTGTACCACGGGCACTGTGCCGCCGCGCTCCCCGGACACCAGGGGAGACGTCGTCAAATCCATTTGATGGACTACTGTGACTGGTTTGGGAGAAACCGAACCGACTGCGTTATTTGTTTCCGTGGTAGAGGTTCCGGGCAGCGCGGCCGCGAGATGGTCGGGCGGCAGGCGCTGGGTGAGCTCGAGCGCCTGCCGGTGCCGCTTGGCCGGGCGGCGCCGCTTGGCCGGGCGGCACCGGCGGGCGCTCCGCCGTCTTGGCCCCGTCAAATCCACTTGTTCGGCAACGTCGGGATCCTACGACAACGGGTACCCTATCTATAGTCTGTCAGAGTAGAGATGGTTGGGTTGCGTGATACACGCCAACTCCACTCACAAGAAACAAATCGAATAAGTTTGCCTCGAAATCGACTGTGTTTGGTTATTGCATATTTTTGCCTTGCCTTAATTAATTTTTATCGATTTGGTTTAACAGTAAACATTTTTGCAGGTGTCACGCAAAACCATGATCAAATGAACAGAGTATTTGTGCAGAGTGTTTTTGCGTTTTATTAATTGCTAAACTGTATCTGAACGCCGCCCACACATAACGTATCGGGAATGTTATATTTTCGTACATAATTATAATATACTAGCTGTCCGGCGCAACTTCGTTTACGTCACATTTTTCCCGTTTTCGCAACAATTTTCATTGCTGCTCCACTCCTTTTGGTCGTAGCGTGATGATATATAGCCTATTGCCTTCCTCGATAAATGGGCTATCTAACACTGAAAGAATTTTTCAAATCGGACCAGTAGTTTCGGAGCCTATTCAATGCAAACAAACAAACATACAAACAAACAATCAAATCTGTCCTCTTTATAATAATAGGTCTTTACCTATGAAATTGCCGTATTGCAGTACAGACTTTTTCAAACAAAAAAAAAGTTTTGATTGGCTATGAGTTCTAAATTCAAATTAATTTTGTTTTAAAAATATGACATTCTATTTACAAAATCAGTCTTTTGTTTATTGATTAGCGTTGTATTTTCATTACATTTCAACATTTTTCCTCATAATGGATACTTGGAAATTTCGTGTAATTATGGAATATGAGTTCCGTCGTGGCACCAACGCGGCACAAACGACCCGTAACATCAACGACGTTTACGGAGAGAACTGTACAAACGAACGCACAACCCGTTATTGGTTTGCTCGGTTCCGTTCTGGGAATTTTGACTTGAAAAATGAACCTCGTGGTCGTCCGGAAACTTTGGTCAACAATGATGAATTAAAGGTGATTGTTGAAGCTGATGAAACTCAATCTACAGCTGAGCTGGCAGCAGCTTTTGATGTTAGCATTAAAACAATATTGGTCCATTTGCGACAGATTGGCAAGATAAAAAAGCTTGATAGATGGGTGCCCCACGAACTTAACGATCGCCAGCGCAACGTACGCGTCGAGACTTGCCTTGCGCTGCTTAACAGGCACAGAAATGAAGGAATTTTGAACCGAATTGTTACGTGCGACGAAAAATGGATTCTTTTTGACAATCGAAAGCGCTCAGCAAGTTGGTTAGATCCTGGTTCGGTACCAAAGCAATGTGCAAAACGAAAAATGACCCCTAGAAAGGTGATGGTCACAGTTTGGTGGTCTAGTGCTGGTGTGATTCATCATAGCTTTTTACAAAACGGCGAGAGCATTACTGCAGATGTGTACATTGAAGAACTGACCACAATGATGGCGAAACTCGCACGTCTGCAACCAGCTTTGGTCAATCGGTCGTCTCCACTGCTACTTCACGACAACGCGCGGCCCCATACTGCACAACAGACCGTCTCTAAGCTGCATGAGTTGGGTTTGGAAGCTCTCCCTCATCCGCCATACTCACCAGATCTTGCGCCTTCCGACTATTACTTTTTCCAAAATTTGGACAACTTTTTAGCGGGAAAAAAAATCAATTCCCGAGAGGCAGTACAAAACGCCTTTAAAGAGTTTGTTGTCTCCCGTCCAGCTGATTTTTTCAAGAAGGGCATCCATAAACTGCCACAGCGTTGGCAAAGATGCATTGATTGCAGGGGTGATTACTTTGAATAAAAGAAATAAATCAGTTCGAAAAAAAAAAATACTTTAACTTTTTTCAAACAAAACGGCACTTTCATAGGTAAAGACCTAATATTAGTTAAGATTAAGATCAATAAATCATTCTGAATGGCAAGACAACAGATGTTTTACTTTCGTAGGTAGTAGGTACATGATAATACGTGTTTATTTAGTCTCTCATCATTACAACAGAGCCAAGAAGCACTGCACTAGCACTGTCCTCCTCAGACAGACAACTAACGCAACTTGAGACCTATGACTGTATTCAATGACCGTACATACTGCCCTTTGCTACATTGAATCGATCTGATCGCAACGTATTTACACCCCTGGCAGTGGAATGCGTCGTATGCGGTGCTTACAGTTTCAATACTATCAAACTTTTAAATTAAACTTATCTTCGAAATATGTTCGTAACTTGGCATGGCACTGAAACGTAAACGTAAAACGTGCGAAAAAATATAGCTTCATTCAAGTCAGCAAAATAAGTAGAAAGTTGATACACAGCACATGGATGTATTGGTATCACTCCTTACAAACAATAGTGTTATCCCTAGAGACCAGTACAAAAAATATGCAACACAAAATTTTAATCAGTAATACAAAATAAGGCCTTTTTAAACTAAAAAACATTCAACCTCGTTGGCACACCTATACCGTCCGCCATTTTGAAAAAAAAATAACTAGTTTTGGTGGCCAGCAATAAAACATAATGATGTCGATCGACTGATTATATGACAAATACAGTAAGATTACAAATAAAAAACATTCAGTAATAGATGAATCTCGTAAGTGATACGGTTTCCGAAATACTTGGGTTCAAAAACGTGAAACATTTTTTTAACAACTTCAAAAAAAAGGATAGGTTATCAATTCGACCTGTATGCATGTAATATTGTCAGAATTGCAGTTATTTTTATATGGCCTGCTGCTAAACATGTGTGCCAAATTTCATGAGTGTATGTATGTTTGTTAGTATAAGTCTGACTGCAAAATTTTTGTAGCATTAGGTATATTTCAACTTAGGGAACAGTGCAAGTTTCATCAAAATCGTTTCAGTAGTTTGATTTTTAAATCAAAATGGTTCGAAAAAATATGTCAGCACATTAAACGAAATTGCGTATTTACGACTAACTTCTAGTAACAATTTAAAATTGATTAATGACAAGAATTTCTATGGTATACTACAGTCAAAAAGTGTAAGATAAAAAGCCGCCTTCCATAAAAACAACACAAACACTTAATGCAAAATCAATTCAATATGGTTCTATTTTAATTTTGTGCCCAGCATGACCTGAAATTGCTTCCAAAAAAAAAAAACTGGTTGCACTCCGGGAGTGCCGGCAGAAGTGAAAACTTGAATAGTAATGTTGTGCATTTTTGGATATGGTTAGGAAATAATTTTGAACGAATTGCTTTAATTATCTAGTTCTATCATTTATGTGGTAAAATACAATATTCATTTATTGCGCTATCATACACAAACATGACAACTTACATTACATAACAAATTTAACACAGAAATATTACGATACGTTTTACGAATTTTACCTCTTTGGAGAAATCTAAGGTTTTGTTTGTGCATAAGATAATTATCCAGTTTTGGAAAACCAAACTCAATGACAGATGTCATAAAGTTCAAATTCCTTCGCAACCTAATGTCAATTCGTCTTACGAATTTTCGATCAGGACACGTGACCTGACGCGAGTTTAAGATTTTATACCCATTACAGAAAAAGTGCTCAACGCCGCTAAAGAAGTTTTCACTTCAAAAAAGGAAAATAGGGACCAGGTAATGCAGGCACTGACTGTGCTACATGTGCTGAACAATAGCGCTGCAAATGAGAAATGAGTTAAAATGTATTCTTAAGTGTGAACTTACTAGGCTATTTAGTGATTACCAGGCATCAACCCGAACTGTAGTGGCTAGTGTTAGTAGTAGCTTGGAATTGACTGACGGCTATGGCATTAAGTCAGTTTCTGAACATTTGTGTGCTTAATTAAATAGATGTGTAAAACTGCAATAGTATATTTGCTATAAAACTCGATTCGCATCGGAAGATATTTTAAGCTCCGTTTAGACGTTACAGGAAAACCATTGCAAACAGAAGATATATAAGAATATGATAACTTCCGTCTGTGCCTTCTACGATACCCACTGGTAGATGAGAATCGAGCTAATAGTATAACATCAATGATAGCGTCCTTACCGAGAAATTATTGAACAAAGGTCTCGCCGGCGCGGCCACGATGGGCGGAGAAGGCTCTCTCTTCTCTCTGCAAAATAAGACACCATTGTTACGAAGGAATCATTGTTCTACAGGCTAAGGGTATTACCAAACCAATCGATCGATGGTAGAATGGATTAGTCGATGTCTATCGATAGTTTCTACTACACCAATCGATCGATCAACGTCGATCGATGGCATCGATCGTTTGGATTGGCAACACCGTTACCGTTAAAGCGATGCCTGAGGTAGGTGCGAGGTGCGGGGGGAGGTGGGGCAGTCTTTACAGTCATTTTACCTCTGACAACCCCAGATCTATAGAATGTTTAATGGGCCTACTATTAAACAGCTGTCACAATATGTCAATAATTAATTAATATTGTAAATTATTAAATAGATAAGTGTTAAAAATCCTTACTTTGCCAAAGTCTTTGATTTATTATCATCATCTGTAACAATACAAAAATTTGTTAGTCTTCACATGTACAAATAGCAAATGGTTGAGATATAATTATTACGTTTTTGAAAACAGTTCTCTACGGTGATTTGGGGGACTGTCTTGTGTAATTGACGGTTAAAAAGTGCTGATCTTCAGCCTAGTTTGTATAAATTACATTTGACTTTGATTTCCTGGAGACCCTCAGGTCATATCAGGAGGTTGAGGTCCCCTGTCAAAATACTTTGCTGTTAAACAATCTTAACTGTATGTATCGGTGCTTGTTTGTGTAGTATTTTTTGTTTATGCCTGCACCTAATTTATCACAACTTCTATGTAATAAAAACAATAACTAAGCAAGAACTTACTGGATTTAATCAAAGAGTCAATAAGTCCAGTGTCTACAACTTCAATGAAGGTCGGCCCATCCTTCTCCGAAAAGTGATGGCTTCGGAAGACCCACTCGTGGATTTGCACCCTGAAACAATTTGTTTGTTCTATAAGACTTGTCGGTCTGAATTAAATACGTGTGCTAGCAACACCATTAATCATTATTATGAACTTTTCACATAAAAGTATTTTTTTTTAAATTGGACTGAGAATACACATTAACATTCACAGGACACAAGGCACAACATTGTACCTACAAATTTGTATGGAACCCTCGGTAGGCGAGCCCAACTCGCACGTGTCCGGTTTTGTATTACAATAGTACTGGAACACTCACTTGTCTTTCTCATACTCCTCTTTGTCGATGTTGACGGGTCGCTTGCGGCCGTACTTGTCCTCGATGCGCTGCGCCAGTCGGTTCATGATGATGTTGACGCCCTCACGGTACTTGAGCTGCGCGCGGTACGGCGTCAACAGGCCGCATGCCTGCGGGAAGTGACGCACCTGCGACGGACACGGCCATTTGTTATTGCGAAAAAGTTTTCACTTAACAATTTGAGTGTATCTTTACATAGTATAAAACAAAGTCGCTTCCCGCCATCGGTACGCTTAAATCTTTTAAAATACGCAACGGATTTTGATGCGGTTTTTATCAATAGACAGAATGATTCCAGAGGAATGTTGGTATAATTTATCCCTGAAAAATACATCAAAATTTCCATGCGAACAAACTTGCGGGCAGCAGGTAGAATCTTCATAAACCTATGCTTTGTCAGAGACGTGGTTTTAAGTCACACGGAAATAGACGTAAACGAATTCCTGTAAAGGACAAGGATAGAGATGTGGTTGGGATTTTCTGTCATGGCGCGAAACGTGCGAGTAGGATTTCTAAAAGCTATTGTGTAGTTTTGCTGGGACTTTTTATGACTGCGGCTTTTTTTTCAGTGGGATACTCCTCATGGATACCCTCTGTCTGGGGTGAGCGGATGGTTATGTCTCTCTAATCGACTAAAAACTCACTGTTCCTACTATTGCCATGTTTCGCGGGCCCGAGAGATACAAGTACATTCGCGCGCACCCCCGACAATTTACTCACTAACGAATCTGATTGATTTTTTTCAGTAGATTTAGTTTGAATGGCGTGTGATTGGAGACATCTATGGCCAGCAGAGGACAGCTAGATTGAAAAATCCTATTTCAATTTACTGGAAAACTATATTATTCTACATAATCAGGACATCAGAAAAAGGCGGCTGGTTCAGACTGCATGCGGAAGGTGTGGCAGGTCTGCGTCCAGCAGTGGAGTGCGACGGGCTGTATTGATTGATAATATACTCACGAGGTAGTTGAACCGGTGCCAGAAGCAGGTCATGTGGTTGATGATGGTGCGCGGGTGGCCCTGCTTGGTGCACAGCGTGCACATGTACGTGGGCTCGTAGTGCGTCTGCTCCGGCGGGTGCTCGATCAGGTATTCCACGCCCAGCAGCGGAGCCCTGCCGATACAACATGCGTCAACAAACAAGGATGCGGTATCATCATCTTCCTGCCCTTGTCCCTTATAACTTGGGGTCGGCGCAGCACGTTCTTTTCTTCCATTCTCCCCTGTCGGCCGTCACGCTATCATTTACTCCTTTTTCAGTGGAACCATCTTTTCTTTTGTCCAGCCATCAACATTCATAATCAAACAATGAAGCAGCGAAAAGCCGAACGCTGCATTTTGATCATGCCAGCGATAATACAGTTCTTATTGAGATTATAGTAAGTCTTGGCTTGTTACTCACTTGACGGCATCCAAAGAGTCCTGGATGTGGCAGGTGACAGTCCTGTACTTGTTGTACTTTTGGTCCAAGTCCGACGGGTTCTTGTTGTGGTGGTCTACCTCCTCCGCCATCTTCTGAAGAACTTTTTCAGTGGCTATAAGGAGATTTCAATACATCTATGTTAAGCTCGTCTTTTTACTTAGGCTGTAATAATGCAATTTCTGTATTTTTATTGTACGACCCTACAATCCTTAATAAAGTGTGCACTTACCACCTGTCTTGTTGTGGTGGTCTACCTCCTCCGCCATCTTCTGAAGAACTTTTCCAGTGGCTGTAAGGAGATTTCAATACATCTATGTTAAGCTCGTCTTTTTACTTAGGCTGTAATATTGCAATTTCTGTATTTTTATTGTACGACCCTACAATCCTTAATAAAGTGTGCACTTACCACCTGTCTTGGCAGCAGCTTGATGGTTGTATGGATGATCGTCAAAGATCCTTGGGGGCCAGACGTTTCGGATCGCCAGCTTGATCTTGTGTTTCTTTCCCGATATATGAGTCTGAAAGCAAGAAAACGAATACGGGTGAAAGACGTCTTACATTCAAGACAGTGTCACTCTTTTTACTGGATTTAGTTTAATGGTGATCAAAGATAACAAAATACCCAAATTCTAAAATATTGTTATTTCTGAGAGGCGACTGCAAGTACTCAAGTATGAAATAACGGATAAAAGTAATTAAATCCTATCCGACATGTCGCTTATGATACCTAACCGGTATGGTGTAGTGCGGCCTAACCTGCAGGATGCTCTCGCCGCTGCAGACGGCGGCGCACGGGTAGCACAGGTAGATCCACTTGCCCGAGATGTCGCGCCCGCGCCTCTCCACCATACACCGTGAGCTGCCATCCTCCAGCCGGATCTTCAAACTGTTTAGGTGCTCTTGGAACTCGAACTCCGCCTACAAAAAACAACCACAACTATCACTATCATATAACACATTCGACACAAGTACAAGCCAGTGCAACAACTGACCAAAAACCCGACAATACGTCTTCCAGCAGAAAATCGAAAAACAGTTAAAATCGATCCGCCCTAATAAGTGGGATAAATCAAAACAAATAAAACAGTTCACAATGTTATTTTTATTCGTTTATTGAACGTATTTTTATTTTAAAGTTATTTTTGACTATGTTATACTTACCTGTGTACCGAGCCATGGAGAAATAAAATGTAATCGTTTCACACGTTAACAGTGTGATACTGATAACAATTAACCCAATGAGAGGAAAACGTAACGTAACACAGCGCGGAAAAGTTTATGATAAGCACAAATTAAATCATTTTCTCATTTTCCGATACCAGTGCACACTGATCATAATTATCATATTATTGGCAGAACTTTTCAAAGAGCTGCGTTTTGTGTATCAATGGAAGCTTCCATGGATGCGTTAAATAAACTGCAAGATAATCTAGAAACCGACAACTGCCTCACTCACTACAGAATGTTGAAGTCGCGACTTAGATAGGTTGGTAGAAGCCAGAAGAAACCTTTATACTTTCACAAAGAAAATTCTTCAAAAATAGCTCGTTTACGACCGCCGTTGCAGTAAAGTATGTTCAGACACGGTATACTTTCCTGAATAAAATTGAGAAAGAGCAGCAATAAAAAATTGCCTGTTTAATAAACGATAGTTTTATTTATTTTACTGGAACTCTACATACCGTTTCGCAAATTCACTTGCCATAAAATAATTTATATTAAACCCTATCAAAGTTTTTATGAACATCCTTCAGCAGTCTTACAAAACCTGAGATGATATTTTGGAATTTCTAAAATATTTAAGAACATCCAATCAATCCATACTACTTAATAATATAAATGCAAATTTAACTCTGCCTGTCACACTTTTCTGCCTTAGCGGCTGAACGGATTTCGCTAAGAGGAGTTGGCAGATTTTTGTATGAAGTGGCCTAGGTAACTTTTGACATTTTATATTTTCAAAATAACGGCCACGCGTGAAACCTGTATTTATCAATAGCTTATATACAAACAAGGCTTGTTTGCGGCAAAGTCTACTAAAGCACCACGTTTCCGCGATGAAAGCTATCAAAGTAATAATCTTTTCACTGATGGCACCATCAGTAAAACTTCGATTTTATTAGCCTCTAGTAAAACCTTTATATGTATGGCCGCTATTTCGAAAATAAATTAAAATGGGTAAGTTTTTTTTTATTTATATATTTCATTCAAAATTAAGGTTGTTACATAAACTTAAACAAGGCACACAAATTGACCCGGGGTCTGTCTTAGCATGCCATGGCCTGAGATCTGATCAACGCGCTATTAACAGATAAGTATTAATCAAATTGATAAAATGTTCTTGTGCTTTATGTTTTTACTGTTCATTGAGTCTCTAATGTCTACAGGTATTTTGTTAAGTAAATTGGCTATTGTGAAAGCAGCGGTACGCCTGCCATAAGCCCCCTTGGCTTATGGTGAGTTCTGACGCATTATAAATTATTTTTATCTTCCTTAAACTTTTATTAAAAATATGCTGTCTTTCTATCTTCCATTTGTGTGCTTACAACTAGATAAGCACTAATCCGCTATTTGTTTAATTCATAGATATTATGTTCTCTGACTGACTTATTAACAAGAGATGCCTTAAGCACAGCTGACATCCTGACATTCTTAACTCTCTCTGAACTTTCATACTTACCTCATAACATATAACAATTAACCAAATCATTTTAATTATTTTGTTTGTTCCTTAAATACTGCAGCCATGAAGAAAATTAAGCATTTCACAAAAAAAATGTTAAATAAGTGCAATTAAAAAATTGGGCCGTCGCGAGACACCCGGCAGATGTGAAACATCGATGATGATATTACAATCCTTAATTAAATCTTTGTAATGTTACCCAATAAATATAACATTAATTCTTCTATCGATATCCATCAATCAAATCTGCACCCAACCTAACTACATCACTTTTTGGAACATGAAACTTTCAAAAACAAAACAAGATCTAACCAAAACAAAGTTTATCGTAATGGGAAAAGGTTGATTTTACGTGTCACAGGGGTCCATCTGTTCCCGTCACGACATACGAGTCGATTTTACTGCCTAGTCGCGCTTACAGAAGTTTCACATCAAAAATCTAATACCGACTAACGCATTATCATCATCATAAGACGCCGAAAGACGTCTTATGACTGCTGGACATAGGCCTCCCCCAAGTGTCGCCACATTGACCGGTCCCGTGCTAACGCATCGTCAAAAAACAATAAATAATAGATGTTCTGGTGAGGGAGGTGATATTGAGATCTTTCCTTATAATCACTAGTCTAATATAATAAAGGTGAATAGTTTGTCTTAATGTTTGAATGCGCTAATCTCTAGAACTACCAGTCAGATTTATAAAAATCTTTTTGTATTTAATATGCCAATTCTTGAGAAAGGTTTGCTGAGCAAAAAAAGAATAAGCAGGTGAAATGGCGGAGCTCAGTTAGTAAACTTCATAAATCTAGTTATGCAGATTCTTTTGTCAAGGTGTCATACGAAGAGGCTGAACCATTGTATGTTACCATGTTATGTAAAAATTACAGGATAAAATGTAGAAACTTTTATTTTTATTAATATGAAAAATTGCATATGTTAAGTGTTTTTCCATTAGGAATTTCTCAGTAGCAGCCACAGAGTCTGGCATTCTGCCCTGTTGACTATAGGCAATAGGTTTGCCCCATATCACATGGGACTGAAACATAACTGGGGAAAAGTTGGTGTACTATTAGGTATACGTCTCCCTAACCTTTTAGGGATTACAGGCATGTTATGTTTAAGCATATTCATAGTTTTTTGGAAAATATCAATATGAAGCCCCATTGAAATTACAGTTATTTCATGCAGATTATGTACAAGTCCTACCATAAAAAAAAATGTATAATAATTGTAAATACATAATTATTTATAACTATTTAAATACCCTACAATTTTGGGTTAAAATTTACTTATTTTTAGTAACATGTGTATATTTTATCTAATGTGCAAAAAGATAGTGCTTTACAATTTTATTTTGTGACTGAATATTTTTTATTATTTTTAGACATAGGTATATATGTGTATCTGCAACTTGCTCTGTTTTCTACCTTGGATGTGCCATCCAAGGTAGAAAACGGAAGACCTTTACATAAAACACAATAATTGGCCGTTACTGTTAAAGAATTCCTGTGAAACCTAGAAATTGTTTGCACACAAACTTATTTGCCATAAGATCTTGACCTTTAGCTAACGTGTCCGTTTCAACCACGCGGCCACCTCATAATACTTGATGAAACTTTGCCAGGAATTAGTCCTAATTTGTTCCTATACACACCTCTTTTCGTGAATTTGTTCCAAAAAAATCCAAGGCGCTATGACCAAGAATAGTTGGCCGCTAGAACCGCCACTTGCCGTAGTCATCGCCCGTGATTACACACAAACTATATGATGGAGATAGACGAATTATGCATCAAAAGAAAGGTCTTAATTTGTTCCATTTGTTTCAAAAATAAAAAACATCAAAAAGTAAATAAATGAAAAGTTATGCAATATTTAGTTTTCAGGTTATGAGTAGGTAGGTATCTCACCTTATATATCAAATTATTAGAAGCTAATGTGTATGGACAATTAGTCCCTAATTTGTTACAGCGAATAAACAGAAAAAATACTAGAAAGTAGGTTCAATGATTTGTTAGAGTCGATTTTAGTTGGCCGCTCGGACGGCAATATACCTAAAATACAATGGCGTTTATCTCGTTATTAAAAGCAGGTTTAAGCTTAGTTATAGTACTAATTGACGGGTAACGTAACCTAGTTTGGATAAACATGGAGAATATAACTGCAGCATTCATATTTTAGAAGAAATTTACAAAAAATCTGTAGTATGAAACCGTATGAGAGTAGGGTGACCATGATTACATTGGTACCAAGGCATGTTTTTAATGTTGGACTCTGTTTGAACGAATATGCGGTTCGTTTTGCGGCCATTGTCTATTGTTCTTAATTCTTTAAAGTATTTACTGATTAAATTTTCGTTTCATTGACTTTCCACAGGTGTTTTATGATGGGAACGATTCCAGAAAAAGGATCTCTATTGTTTCCAAACTATTGTTAAAAATATTTGTCACAAGGGGTTTGAACGATTATTTTTTGTTGTGAATATAGTCATTACTGTGCTGAATTTTTAACTGTGTGCTCGTACCTCGTACGTATTTAATTCCCGAGATTTACAAACTACTAAGTTACTGAGACAACTATCACTAAATCCAGAAGTGTCTAAGAGTGCTTAGCTATGAGTTGTGTCACTTATATGTTGGATTTGTTAATGTGGAACTCACCACCAAAAAGTATTGCAGAGGGATCCAAATGAACTGCGGTAAGTTAAATTTTTACTTTTTCATGATGACTTGAAGCAAGCCTGCTTTTGGCTGCTCCCAAACGAAAAAATCTCCTTTTGAAAATCTTATTATTTCTTTATTATTATTTTTTTCTTTTATTATTTATTCTTTTTTTTTGGATTAAGAACAATAGACAATGGCCGCAAAACGAACCGCATATTCGTTCAAACAGAGTCCAACATTCTTCTTCTTAGCGTGTCGATGGCAATCTAAATTGTGTCAGCCCAAAACTGAGCCACTAGTTTGGCGCTCTCAGTAGCGTCCATCAGTTCCCGTAACGAGCAAACAGCAGGACACGCAGGACACGATATTAAGTGTCGCATCGTTTGTGGAACGGCACCACATTTACACTCCAGGGCAGAGTCATTAATGAATCTCCACCTGAGCAGGTTTTCCTTGCTGCAACCAACCTGGGTCCGAAGTCTATTTAAAGACTTCCAAGTCAGCCATGGCAACTCATGTCCAGGTGGAAGACTTTCAGCAGGTGGAACGAATGGGTTAGGTAAGGAAGCACTACCTCGCCACAGCGTTAGTCTCTCCGTAGACCGCTCGCCAGTGAGTGGGGTGACACACTTCAAAAAACTGTTTCGGCTTTTCAACCTTTGCGGCACGAGGGTATTTAAATGCATAGGGTGTCGTGTATCTGAAGCCATTTTGGCTCTTTCATTACAGCTTGCCACTGTTCGGCGTATTTCTGGTGGCGCTATCCCTGCCAGTGGGTACAGCATCTGTACCGGTGTCGGTTTAAGGCAACCAGTGATGATCCGGCACGTTTCATTCAGAGCTGTATCCACTAACTTTGCATGAGCTGAACGGCTCCATACGGGGCACGCAAATTCGCCAGCTGAGAAAGATAGCGCCAGCGCAGAAGTCCGCAAGACATGAGGCAAAGCACCCCACTTTGAAGAAATTAGTCGCCGTAAGAGACCGTTGCGAGTGTGCACCTTCTGCTTGATGGTATTGCAGTTTTTGCTGAATGTCAATGATCTGTCCAGAGTAACCCCAAGATATTTTGGAAAGTTGCTGTGTTCGATAGGCACTCCACCCCAGACGATGTTAAGTCTGCGCCCAGCCTCTCTGTTTCGCAGGTGGAAAATGCAAGACTGTGTAAATACTTTAAAGTAGTAGTCCAACATTAAAAACATGCCTTCGTACCAATGTAATCATGGTCACCCTACTCTCATACGGTTTCATACTACAGATTTTTTGTAAATTTCTTCTAAAATATGAATGCTGCAGTTATATTCTCCATGTTTATCCAAACTAGGTTACGTTACCCGTCAATTAGTACTATAACTAAGCTTAAACCTGCTTTCAATAACGAGATAAACGCCATTGTATTTTAGACATATTGCCGTCCGAGCGGCCAACTAAAATCGACTCTAACAAATCATTGAACCTACTTCCTAGTATTTTTTTCTGTTTATTCGCTGTAACAAATTAGGGACTAATTGTGCATACACATTAGCTTCTAATAATTTGATATATAAGTTGAGATACCTACCTACTCATAACCTGAAAACTAAATATTGCATAACTTTTCATTTATTTAATTTTTGATGTTTTTTATTTTTGAAACAAATGGAACAAATTAAGACCTTTCTTTTGATGCATAATTCATCTATCTCCATCATATAGTTTCTGTGTAATCACGGGCGATGACTACGGCAAGTGGCGGTTCTAGCGGCCAACTATTCTTGGTCATAGCGCCTTGGTTTTTTTTGGAACAAATTCACGAAAAGAGGTGTGTATAGGAACAAATTAGGACTTATTCCTGGCAAAGTTTCATCAAGTATTATGAGGTGGCCGCGTGGTTGAAACGGACACTAGCTAACAAATAACTCTTTTGAATTAAGTCTACAAATTAAGAAAATTAGAACTAACATGTCTGAATAGCATGAATGAGTTCCGTAACTTAAGCATTCAGTTTCAATAGTATTAAAAGATATTTGAGAACTTGTCATTTTTTTGTTTGAATTTTTAAAATACCTTAGAATTAAAAGGGGAAATAGGACTAATGTTCCAATACTAAGCTCTCGTAACTGTAGCAAGGGATGCTCTTTAGTGTCTCAATTGAGGATAATAAACAGTTGACATTAAAATTAAGATTTATTTGAGATTTATTACTTAAGTATTATATTTATCTAATAAGTTAAAAAACAATATTTACCTTGGTACAGGAGGATTCTTCTAACTCAGGTTTCTTAGGTACTTCGGTGACGGAATCCTGATACCCCTCTGCCCCTGGCGGGCAATCTGGAAGGTCCATCTTGAAGCACTACACTTGGTAGTTTATGACCAGAAAACGGTCATAAACTATTGTCACAATTCTTAAGAAATTCTTCTTTCTTCAGTCTTGATTCACGCACAACTGTAACGCAAACCATTTGATATCAAACTAAATGGCCATATTTGGTATTATTTAAAAATCTTGATTATAAATAAATTGATACTTACAACCATCCAATATGATGAATACTTACATGTGGTGAGATTCTTTCTAAGCACTCTGCTATTTGACTAAGCACATCAAATGTGCATGGTTGTGACTGACATGATATAATTTACAAAATCACACAAATCAGTTATTTTATTGCTACATTACATCATACCATAATAATCAAAAGAATATTCCTAAGTTCATGCAGTTTCACATACTGTACTGTATTGCTTTGTCATAGATGCAAAAGGCAAACATAGTGATCATAATCATACACCGCAGACCTAACCATCACCAGCAATTCGGATGCATTGTTCATCTGATAATGAAATATGTCAACTTTTGTGTGCCTACAGTTGAAGTCATATTTTTATCACCTGATAGGAATTAATTTAAGGACATTTCTGTATGTTTCCAAATAAGTACTAGTTTTTATTCTATTAATAAAAGAAATCATAACATAATAATTATAAAATAATAATAACTTGTTTGAACTAAAGTTCTCACTATGGATATTTTCTATATCTTTGTTGTAGACAACACATAGTTACAAAAATATTGTTGCACTTACCAGTTACACTAAAACGCTATAATGAGTAACCGAAATTTAGTACTTTGCTAATCATTCACAAGAATTGGAACTTGGCATTATTACAACGTGAAGTGTTAAGCCCATACTTGATTTTTATTTCAGCAGTAGAAAATTACGTATTAGCTTTCCTCCAATTTCTATAGAAATAATGGTTTCAAGTAACTAACACTTCCATTAATCATAATTTAAATCGTTTTATAGAAAAAGATGCATGTATCGCTTAGAGAAATATATCGTATTCCCATTTGTTTTTCTGTTATAAAATTATTGTGTACTGACCTTTTGACGCAGATGAAACGATGAATTCCGTCAATTGTTTATAGAACCAGAATCTGTTTTTGCATTACCAAAAATGAATTCATCTTGTGATAACTGTTGGCTAACCTTCTCAATATAGTAAAATATAACCGTAATGGACGGCCAACAAAAATTGTAAAATCGATTTACATTACAACACGCTCCTTCTTGCAGCAACCATCAAGATGTTAGTCCATACAGTTTGAAATGTCTCCTATGTGTACAAGTAAAAAGAATTAGCAATATTCCCCTCCTTTTGAAAGTTGAAACAAAATATGTTTAACTGTCACATGAACCAGATATTTAATTTAATCGCATAATAGTACCAAGTGGCAACGCCATAGACAAGAACAGCAAGTGTCACAGCCGGCGAGTTAGTTAGTTAGTTTGTCTATGGAATAAGTTTCCTTTTCCGGTTACCTATTTTTGGTTTGTTACAAACTCGTTATTTTTTGTTAGTCAACATACAGTTAATTAAAAAATAAATAATATAAAATAGTTTTTAGGTTTCTCATTGTCATTATTAAACGAACTTGAAATCCTATAACTTTATCCGTACTACCTTTTTTAGCCGATTTTATAATTATCTTAGAATAATAACTCTTTTTATTATTCTAAAATATTATTATTCTTACCATAAATCGCACATAAATGCTCTTAGCATAGAGAAAAACCCCATTCATAATATTCGTCGGTACAGCAGAAAGACACTATGCAGAACTTTAATGCCTCGACAGTCCATCCATTACTGTGTTGTATACCCAGGCCTCCTTACTTGCGTCCAGCGACTTCGCTAATCGCTTTCCTTCCCTGCCGATCCTTTTTAGGGACCCGTCTCCAAATGGCTATAACGGATACGTCTGTCTGTCTAGCCGTCCGTATGTGACAGCAATTTTACTTTACGAGACTGTTGGCGCCATACAGTTGGAATTTGGAGATAACCGAGAGTTGAAAACAAAAACAATGTATTTAACTGAGTACCTATGTCTATCGACAGCTCTTGTAAAATGGAAGTTTTTAGGAACTTCTATTTCACAAGAGCTGTTGACACATAGTTGCTTGTAAAGCCGTAAAAATTGTGCCTTTCTGAAAGGTTCTCTGTAATTTGTAGAACATAAAAAAAAAACTTTCAACGAAAATTGGTTTGAATAGGTAAGATTTCATATTTAGTTTTTGTGCTAAGGGACTTTTTCGTCAAACTGCAGCCGTAACTTGGTTTTTCATTAACATACTATGAATTTAAAAACGTATTTAGTTCGCTGTTAAGTGTAAATTTACGTAATTATGAATGAGACTGTTTGGAACCCTGTGTGTGCGAGTCCAACACCCATCTGGCCGGTTTTTTTTATAAATATGCAGATTAAAGCTGAGTATTATATTGTTGTTATTATATTGTCGTATTTAACCCAAAGGTTGACTGGCAGAGAATGCCTTATGGCATTAAGTCCGCCTATGTACCACTATTGTACATGAAGTTATATAAATAATATTAGTACCTACCTAAATATTTTTTTTTACATTGGACAGACGTCCTTTCGATGATTGAGACTGACCGTGTTAAAGATCTATCGAGGCCCGTTAGGATCTATTATGGTATGTTATAAATGGTCACCATCCACAGACCAAGCTGCGCGGTATGCGTAGCGTAACCTAAATCGGTCGAACCGTGGCTTGTGGCACTTAGCCACAAGCCACGTCGTCTCACTCATTGGTCTCATGCGGCTTCCCTAATAATTCTTTTAATATCCTGAATAAAAATAGAAGTCCATACAATTGCGGTCCTTACTAAAGCCCTTTGAGCAACTATCGCATTGCGCTTAGTGTTTTTTGTGATCGTCTAAGTTCGTCTTGGTTTCGGCTCCCATGGTAGATATTACTTCATCTGTTGATGGTCCTCGAGTTTCTTGTTCTTTGTTTCCTAATACGCGAACCCTAAATAACTCTTGCGTTTCTGGTAGGCAAGTACTTGTGTCTCGAAGTCGTGATTCGCCAAGTTTAGCAGGAAACTTGAAATATAACGTCGTTTTATTCTATTGTATTCTACGATACTTAAATATTTCTAGTAAACTTCACTATTATTAATAATAAATTGGCACCATTTAATCATGATCAAGTCTGAGTATTTTACAAACGATGGATCAAAATTTGCACTGTGACCGTAGTCTTGCTCTCGGCTATAACTTATACACCGGTAAAAGAATATCCCAACGACTTGCGGCGAGCAAAACCGGCTTTATAGTGAAGCGGTTAATTGGCACAAAAAGTGTTCCGTAATAATATGTCAATTTTGTTATTATTTTTTCATGAATCATGAGCGGTCTTTTAGCAGTTATGCCCGCAGGTGTTTGATAACTATCAATAATGGGTACTTATGCGTTATCTTACCAGAGTATTATCCCACGCACAAAAGGCGCGTTTTGCTCAGACCATCAGAATGTGAGCTAGGTACGAATCCTACAAACTAAATACCGCGAGAGTTAAAAACCAAGAAAGTACTTTCAAGCCACACTCTTCAATTCACGAATGTACTTAAAGGTAAACATCAGTTAAGTCATCCTTATTTATGGAGCTCTGTATGTTCAGTCAAGAATCTCATCAAGTAAGTTTAGCATGTTTAACAGAACGTTGTACCGTACGGACAACAATGCAACATATAATACAATTCGCACAAACTCGCCGAGGGCATTCACCGAAAAGTTCGGGGTCTCAATGCTAATTAGCTACGAAGATTAGCCTAAGCGCCTCGGTGGACCCGAAGCCGTAACCCGTGGTCAGCGGAGCGCCTCACAACCGCGGACAACATGCGTGCTAACGGACGCGTGCTAAGTTTTCGTTTGGCGAGCGTGATCTTGCGCGCCGCTTCTATTTACGCGTGCATCACAATTACTGCATCATCAGAGTACGGTGTTCCAATAGAAATAAAATTATGGGATACTGGAAGAACGCCTTTAGCTCATATGGTCGATGTTACAAACGAATTTGGTTTGAAAGTGCTGGCAGAACATAACTTTTTAAATGATAACAACATCGCGTTCTCGCCGTATGGACTAATGGGGATCATGGTGGCCCTGTACGAGGGTGTGGATGGAGAGGCGTCGTATCAGATCCAGCGCGGGATGCAGCTGCCGTGGAACAGGAATGTCATGAGGATAGGCTTTAGAGATATACATCGCACTTTAAAAGTAAGCAAATATTTAATTATTTACTAGCTAGTGAGAAATTGAAAGTGTTGATTCATGTGTGTGTTGAATTTTTCAGTTAGATTTAATTAAATGAAAAAAAGTATGTCTTTCGGTACCTATCATAGCTATCTATGATATGGTCAGTATAGTAGGTTGAAGTCGTAAAATCCCGTTCAGTTAAAAGCATATTGTGACCCACCAAATAAACAAATCGTTAGGAACTCTCACCGGTGCTATTGTTTTGTTTTGATCTGTGACTAAATTGTACCAAACTCATTTGTAACTTTAGGAAGTACGGCCAGCTTTAACAATTGTTTCGATCACATAATATCCCTTTCTGGCTGAAGTACCTAGTAGCCTAAGCTACCTGAAAGAAATTAGTTTTTCATATGTTCCTTAAAAAAATCGAACTTTAAAAGTAAGCAAATATTTCTACAGGGTCTTTGTCCGGTGGTAGAATAAGTCATAAATAATTTCTATTGTCTCGAGGTCTCAAACGCGGCTGGAGCGAGGGTGACTGCGCGAGCAACACTGCCCCCTAGCTAGAGCGACTTGAAAGGACACTATGTTATTTTGATCAGTAAGAGTCTGACTTGCTAAAAAAGACCTTCG
This sequence comes from Cerastis rubricosa, assembly GCA_949152445.1. Lineage (NCBI taxonomy): Eukaryota > Metazoa > Arthropoda > Insecta > Lepidoptera > Noctuidae > Cerastis > Cerastis rubricosa. The sequence goes on along the minus strand of OX424526.1, from coordinate 9,062,249 downwards.
ACCTGCTATGAAGTCCTCTTTCAACCAAAAAAAAATGACTTCGCGAGAAATCCTTGCCCTTAGTTCCAATAGCAGGTAGGTACGGATAATCGGGATAACTACTCTAACGATAGTTAGAAGCGAGACATGATCAGTGTGAGCTTATCGCGATTTAACACACAAATCTAATAGATATAAGTACCCATTAGACACACTTTCGCTAGACCGGTATTCGAATTCATGTCGTCTTTGCTAAGCGTCTTAATAATTCATTTTACAAATCCTAGTCGAAGGTATGCTAGGAGTTTCTTGTTTCTACATAGGTATCTATATCGACCTTGTCGAGTATGTAATGGGAATAATTTTGGATTTTTGGCTAAATGGCGATATTTATAAAGCCAACTGCTGATCCGATACCTACACAATGAAAATAATTTTAAACCATTTCAGACTTATTTCGTACCGGAAGAGGGATTTCTCGCGGGGTTGGCGTTGAACAATGAAAATGTCACTTTCAACGAGCCATACAAAAAGATTCTACGGTTTTATGGTTTCGATTTAGAAAACGATCAGTTGCCGACACTTGCACCTGAAACTAACAGTACTTCAAATGACACTAATTCAGCGACGACAACCATGAGTCCTGCAGGGTCCAGTGATGCTACCACAGTGACTGTAGCAATGACGGCAGAAAGTAAACCAGGTCGAGAAGATGCAAGTACTACTCCACCGACCAGAGAAGAAACTACCAGTACAATCAATCCAAATGCGGAAACTATAAGCACGATAGATATAAGAGGAGCAACATCAACCACTGCCATTCCATCAGCCGCGCCAAACGCAGAGAGCACGACCATGAGCACAGTCACCACAACAGAAACAACCAGCGAAAGAATTACAGAGACAACAACACAAATAACGAGTACATCGCAGATGCCGGAGACCACAACGCAGACTCCAGCCCCTGAGACAGAACCAACCACTACGACAGTAGCGCCAAGCACGGCGGCTGAAACGGAACCAGTTTCGATAAGTTCCCAAGTCACAAATGCCTTAACGAATGAGCCGACCACAAACAACGAAGTGGATTCGTCTTCAACTCTTGAAACTAGCACGGTGCCAGCGACTACTCTTGATGAAACATCCGCTACAGCCCAGCCTAGCACGCCTGATGCTACTAGCACAGCACAAACCACTCTGACTGATATGACGCAAACACCATCATCAACTATCGATAGTTCTACAATAACATCAACGTTGACAGAGAACACCCCAACAGAGAGTGTGATGACTACAATGACTGAAACACAACAAACAGAACAAATGTCTACTATGACTTTGGATGTCATGACGACCACATTAAATTCCGTTACGCCAGCTAATGAATCCACGCTAGAGACTCTTGAACGAAAGAAGAAGTCGATAGTGGATTTTATATACACAAATCCTCCTTATATAGACGACTATTTGTATTACAGAGCTTATGATATTGGTTCGGATGCGTCTAATCCGAGCTTTGACGACCAAATGTTTTTAGCGAACGGATTGAGAAGCGTTCAGGTGAGTCCTCAAACTATTACGTATGCCTTAACAGCTGCCATAGTTGTGTTTGTTAATATTTACCTATTTATTTAAAATATGATGGAATGTTAAAGCTCTTTGATTTAGCTAATTTAGAGAGCATTTGGTACGCTCTTACGCCATATCATTAAAATCGGTAGCTCGTGAATCGCGCATCCTAGCGACATTGTAAATCCCCTTGTTATAATGGTTAGCGTAACAACACAATTTGCATTATAAATTCGCCACAGCATTGCTTTTCATTATTCAAATTGATGATGGGTCAATTATTTTCAACAGGTCACGTACATGCGATACGATACAGTGCTGGAGCACGCCTATCTGCCTCATTTGGAGGCCTCGGCCTTAAGACTGCCATTAGACAGCGATCGTTACTATTTGCTGGTGGTGCTGCCTAGTCGGGGCGGCTCGCCGGAACTGGGGAGGCTGCTGTCCCGAATGGCGCGCGAGTCCGACTTGTCAGACATCTACTCGGTGTTGCGGCCGCGTCGTGTGAAGGGAATCGTGCCGAGCTTCACTGTTAAAGGTCATGTGACCTTAACTACAGATTTACAGAAGGTAATTTTATCTCGTAGATCGTAACAAATAAATTGCGGTTTTTTTTAAGTGTTTTCAAAAAGAGGAACTATCCACCCACTGTTACATTTTTTAATGCACTTTGTAACTAGTGTAACAACCTAAATCAAAAAGGTAACTAAGCAATACGATTAGTTTTTGTGACCTAGTTTCGGCCTGTGTAACAAAAAAAAAACAGAGAATAAAGCGCGCTCTATTAACATAATAATTAGTTTTGTGTGCTAGTATTTACATACACCTATCTAATATCTACGAACAATGACACAATGTAACACTAAAAGTTGCTCTTGGAAATACTACTACTTAATAAGTACCTACCTAGGCACACCTAGGTAACTAAAATGAAAAGCTAAGAATGTAAAAGCTACGCTGATACATAAGTTTATGAATTTTTCATAATGGTTATGCATTTTGTACCTTCATTGCGATAAGATCACATATTGTAACTTTGTTTGCTTAGTTTTTGGCATTCAAGCCATCTGAAGGTTTTTTGACAATAGACTTGTTTAGTAAGATGAATATCTAATTGCAGCTTGGCATTAGAGACGTTTTTGAGCCTCGACAGCGCGACTTCACGCTCATGACGAGGCAGCCGGGCGTGTACGTGCGAAGCATTGAACAGGCAGTGTCCGTCGCAATCCGCAAGTACCGGCCCGACGACCAGAAGAAAAATAGTAAGTATCCAACAGCTAACAAAGGAACATCGATAGACCTCTGTATGAATAATATGCCTGATTATATGTTTAAACGGAGGCGTGGTAACGAGGCCTGGACCCACCAACGCCGTTCCGGCTTGATCCATTTAATTGGCTAGTCGGCTGGACATGCCGTGGCCATGTGTGTGCGTGTGTGGTAACCCTGCAAGACTGGGGTCACTCGTCGCCGTCACGGCCCGACGCGCCCTCATATGCCCGCCGCCGGAAAATCCTTGAGTGACATTGATGTGCTCCTAAAATATACTAGCTTCTGCCCGCGGCTTCGCCCGCGTGGAGTTCGGCAATTGCCCACGTGTGTGTTACCCCCGCAAAATGATGTCGAAAATAGTCATTTAAATGTTATATGTAGAGTCTATAACATTTAAATGACTATTTTCGACACCATTTCTATCGAGCGAAGCCGCGGGCGAACAATTTTCTATAATATAGACAATAGTTACCCGCGGCTTCGCTCGCGCGTAAGTATAAGTTTAGGATAAATAGTGTGTAAAAGTCTGTGATTTTCAAAGTAAGAAGCCAAAGTATTCATTCTGGCTATAAAAAAGTACCTACAGGTAGGTAGGTAGGTAGTAGGTATATTATGGCGTTTTTTAGGGTTCCGTAGCCGAATGGTAAAAAACGGAACCCTTATAGATTCGTCATGTCTGTCTGTCTGTCTGTCTGTCCGTCTGTATGTATCAGCCACTTATTTCCGAAACTATAAGAACTATACTGTTGAAACTTGGTAAGTAGATGTATTCTGTAAACCGCATTAGGATTTTCACACAAAAATAGAAAAAAAAACAATAAATTAAGGGGGTCCCCACACTTAGAACTGAAAACCAAAAAAAAAATTTTCATCTAACCCATACGTGTGGGGTATCTATGGATAGGTCTTCAAAAATGATATTGATGTTTCTAATATATTTTTTTTCTAAACTGAATAGTTTGCGCTAGAGCCACTTCCAAAGTGGTAAAATGTGTGTCCCCCCCCCCCTCTAATTTCTAAAGTAAGAGGAGGAAAATTCTGAAAATATTTAGGATTGTAGAACGTAAAAAAAACTATCAACAAAAATTGGTTTCAATAAGATATGATGTTTAGTTTTTGAGATATGGGACTTTTTCATCAAACTGCAGCAGTAACTTTGTATTTCATAAACATACTATGAAAAACAAATTTAGTTTTGCGGTTGTGTGGAAGTTTACTAACTAATACTACTAACTAATGAAGGAACCCTGTGTGCGAGTAAGACTCGCACTTGGCCGGTTTTTTTTATTTTAGATCTTTAGTGACCTAAATTAGGGATGCCCAATCTGAATTTTCTAGAAGATTGCTTCGTGGCCATACAATCTACCGTTTTTTTAGGGTTCCGTACCCAAAGGGTCAAACGGGACCCTATTACTGAGACTTCGCTGTCCGTCCGTCCGTCTGTCACCAGGCTGTATCTCATGAACCGTGATAGTTAGAAAGTTGAAATTTCTACAGATTATGTATTTCTGTTGCTGCTATAACAACAAATACTAAAAACCGAATAAAGTTAATATTTAAGGGGGGCTCCCATACAAAAAGGTGTTTTTTTTTTCTCGTTTTTATAAATAATGGTACGGAACCCTTCGTGCGCGAGTCCGACTCGCAATTGGCCGGTTTTTTAATAGATTCAACAGGATGCGATTCTAGGACCAGCGGTTTAGGCTGTGCGTTGATATCGATTTTCCACGCGTATTTGAATTGACACCCGTGTAGAACACACATTCATCATCATATTGTGTGAAAATCTAAGCTTTAATCCGACCCAAAGCAGCAGGGCCACTGGTACTATTATTACGAAACCGTTGCAATATTATAATTGGCGCTCTATATACACATTCTTAAATGCTTACAACGCGCGAAGACACGTTTCGTGTCCTCGTTTTCCGGCGCAGGGGCTGAGATAATTGTTACCAAAAGAGTGCGAAGCTAAGGTGTCAAGTGGCGAGAGCAGGCCGGCCGCATCCATTGTCTCGCGGTGGTGGCGCAACGCGGCGACACGCGCATTTGCGTCCATTGATGCGCGGGCGCAGTGCTCTCCGTGCGCCATCGACAATTAGGGAAATCACCCGCTGCAACATCAATGCGACCTCAATGCTTAATCGCGAGATGAAAATGATGATTTGCAGATAGTCCGTCATTTCAATTACATAAATGAGTTTAACTGAAAAAAACACGAGATGATTATTTCCGGTGGCTACAGTTGGCTTATTCTGTTTCGATTGTTATGATAAGAGCCCCGTATTTGCATTGCAAGGACGTTCATTACGAAATATAAATAACATTATTTTAGCAGATAGGTACGTTCATAACTTCTATAGATTATCTAGGCTACGTTAGAGCATTAACGCTCTCTAACGGTTGGTGCCGCAAGTGGCTGAGAGATTGACTGCTGCGCTGCGTGTCGCGGGTTCGATCCTCACACGGAATAAATATTTGTACGGCCCACAGATAGTTATTCCGGATCTAGCCGTTTGTGTAGATATGAGAGCTTAAATGTTTGTAAACGCACTCACGTTACAGGAGAAATTCCTACGTTTCCTTCGTGGGGCAACGTTTGACCGAGTAGCTAGTAGAAACTTTTAAAAAGTAAAATCTTATGTTTGATATTATAATATCACTGTAGTATCATTATTATAACAATTCAGTTTTTATCCTGAATATATAAAAAACGAAATCAAAATAACATACAACTTAATGGTTATGCTTAGGACTCAGGAAGGTGAATGTTTCGTGTGTTCGTTGCTGAATGTACAAGTTCGCGTGCGGCTGTTGAGAATCAAACTCTCAAGCCACCACTATGAATGAGGACCGGCCTATAGGCTATATTCCAGCCGTCAATCTATCGCCCTATTCCGCCACCCGTTACCATGTTATCACAGAATAGTCGTAACTCAGTTTTCATAAAACCGCACTTTAGAAAACCTAATGAACGCTACTGAATCTTATGCTCCTATTGGTGTGGCCACTTACTAGCGAAAGCGAGCAGGGCTTACGCATCGAGTACAGGAAGCGTTGAACTGCGCGCCTGTTATAACAATTTGTCATTGAAAGTGCCGCTGTAAAGGTGATTTTCATGGTACTTTTACCACTGGTTTCATTGTAACTGAGCGTTTACGCCTTACGGCATGTCATACAAACTTTCAAGTCCTTATTATCTAGTAACTTAGACTTAAGTATCCTGCTTATGCGTATGAAGTTTCATTAAAATCGGTTTAGTCATTTCGGAAAATAAGGACTTGAAAGTTTGTATGAAATGCCGTAAGGCGTAAACGCTCATGGTGCTGCATTGCGTTTGTTTCAGGGTACGTGTCAAGTCGTGATCCCGTCTTATTCTCGGCCACCTACCCGTTCCTGTACTTCGTGATGGACGCAAACATCCACGTAGCGCTCATGGCCGGCAAAATGGTGGACCCGCTCAATTCTAGGATATTATAGTCATGCTCAAACATTACTTGTTTCATTTCTGAACTTTTGATTATCAGTCATGACGAAAGTTTTGAGAATAAATTATGGTAAGTAGAGGAAGACCAAAGAAACGATGGATGGACCGTGTGATGGAGGATGATTATAGCTAGAAAGGAGGTGACTGCTGGATTGACTAGTAATAGATAGAGAAATATGGAAGTTAAGCTTATATTTATCTATTTTTTTTTCTTTCATCTAAATTTTAGATGAAAGGACCCGATACCGAGGCCTATATATTACTACTCTTTGATCGAGGCTTATTGCCACAGACGGAAAGATAGGTTACCTACACATTTAAGGCGGCCGCACACCTGCGTACACGCACGAACCGTGCACGCTACGCGTCTCAAATGGGTATGGACGGATGGCAGATTCAACGCACCGCACGCACGACCTGAACCTGTTTCATTGAAGCGAATTGAATTGAACTACTCGGTAAACTCGCTCGAGAATACATGTCCAAAGGTAGGTACTACCATCTTAAGATGCACGCGAGCCGCATTGCCCGTGCGCAGGTGTGGACCCGCCTTATAGTTCAGATTCAAGCATTACGGGAGTCTCACAGATATATAGGTAAATACAGTACTGTACTGTATTTATACAGGCGAGCCGCATTGCCCGTGCGCAGGTGTGGGCCCGCCTTATAGTTCAGATTCAAGCATTACGGGAGTCTCACAGATAAATAGGTAAATACAGTACTGCGCAGGTGTGGGCCCGCCTTATAGTTCAGATTCAAGCATTACGGGAGTCTCACAGATAAATAGGTAAATACAGTACTGTACTGTATTTTTTAATACAGTTGCTCAAAAACTGGCGTATAGCAGGGACGTATAGCGTTCGGGATGTGGGCTATTACACACTCGAGCTTTTTCTTTACCTTTTCCGAACTCGTGCGTTCTCTTTCCCAACTGTCAAAATAATGTCTATTAAAAATAAAAAAAAACCAACCACGGAGTTTTTACTAAAAATAAATCATAGAAGTTTTTATGATTCATGCAAATATAATATTTCTAAAAAGAAGCTACTAATTTGTTTCAATATCAGATTTAATGATTTGATGATCAATGAGTTAGGTTTGGTTTCATTTCATTTTCATTTCATATCAATAAAAAAATTCTACTGAAGACTTGGCTGTATAGTTCCCTTTGCCTGCCCAGAATGGGTGAAGAAAACAAAAAAATCTCTGCTTATATTCTTTTACGGTTGGCGCCATTTTCCAAAAATGTTCTTTATTAAATTGCTTCATTTTTTCGCAACTGTATTAAAAATAGTTGTTCAGTACACGTGCGGAACCGTCATTGCAACTTGTTCCGACTGTCAACCCTCACCTTCGGCTGCGCCTCGGTTCGGGTAGACATTTGTCGGAACTCTTTGCAATGACAGGCTTTCCACACTCGTAATGAAATATACTATATACAGGGTGTAACGGAAATGGTATATACCTACATAAGGGTGTGCTAAGACTATCAAACTGAACATGTTTCTCCATCGGACAAATATCGTAATAGCGAAAAAATAATCTGCTGCCCCATACAAAATTTCAAAACTTATTCGACCCAAATGTATGGTGCAGCTGATATTTTTAAAATATCAGCTGCCCCATACAGTTTGATAGTCTATAGCACACCCTTAAGTATGTATATACCCTTTCCGTTAGGTACATCCTGTATATCTGTGGGGAGTATGAAGAACCGAGCATTCAGAAGGGGCACAAACAGCGGGATGCGTTGATGCTGCGTGTGATAGCACTATCACACGCAGCATCAACGATGCGCTGTTGGCTGTCGCAAAATGACCAATATCAAAATGACTACAGGTAGCACAATTTCTCTTTCGCAAAATGTCCCCCCTTGTGCAAGGGGACATTTTGAGAGAATGGTCATTTTGCGACAGAGCCGCGCTGTTTTTCGTTCTAGCAAATGACCATTCTGAGCGACAAAGGATAGCATTGAGAAATGAGACTCCGTGTTGATACATGTGGCGAAATCCTCTTTAAAATAACGACTTAAAAATCTTTTTATTCGTCAGTTAAAAATTAAATCTTGGGCTATAATATTACAATGTCCATTGAGGTGCCACTCCCGGCGAGGCAGCGCCTCCTACAGCACAAGTCATAAAAATGCTCAACACATATGAACATTTTGACATGACCCGAGATATTTGTTTGATGATATGAACAGCTTTTTGTATAAATGATGGGGAGGAACTATGAAATAAAAGAAAAAAGTATTTTTTTACATTTATTTCTACCTCATACATCTCACTTCGCCCTCTTGGATTTGATCTTTCTTAAGTAGAACTCGAGTTCTTTGCCTTCCAGGATGTAACCATCAGCACGGCCGCACTGGCCAGGCCGACTGGCCACACATGCTGCAAATAACACAAACATCTTAATAAGCATACTCTAATTAAGAAATAAACATTTATTAATAGAATGAAATTCTCAGAGTAACTATGACAGAATAGATCATACAACTGCTAGACTGTTCCCAAAACGGTACCAGTCCATGATGCAGTCTCAAAACTTCTCGATCACATCATTGAGGTAGGCAAAGTTATTATTTTACTGTATTTAGAAAATTAGACTACAATAAATCTAACAAAACTTAATTTAGTTTTTTTTATTTATATATTCAGTTTAACTGAATCTAATGCTGCTTATGGAAAAAGACAAATTATTTACTGCTGTAATTAAAATGTTAATGAATCTTACCTAACAAACGTCCAGTATGGAACTGCTCTTCCAATGCACCCTCAACCTTTGAGAGACGTTGCCTTGCCAGGTACTTCTTGGCAGTCTTCTGGCTGCGTTTCTTGTTGATGATGGCATCTTCTGCCTCAGTCTATAACCATACAATATCATTTGTTTACAAAGACAATTTAAAGTTGTTTATTACAATGATGGTGCACCTCAGTTTTTGCAACAATCATTGTTCAATCATCTGACACGCAAACAATCATCATTTGGCTATGCAATAAACTAACTAGTAGTAAACTAACCATATGGGAAAAAACCACCAGAAGTAGGTACTTAATTTAGAATCAGCAATACCAAATTAATTATCAGTGACTTCTATAGGCACTTCTTTTGTTTGAATAAAAGGTTAAGTTAGAGAAACTCAGGTGCACTGACCAGATACATTCTCAAAAGCATTATGTATAGCTAGGTTAGGTTGTGTACAAAAATGTAAGACCACACCACCGGAGATAGAACAGAGAATCTGTCCTACACTAGTGTGCACTTACTATCACACTCATACCATGTCACAAACCAATATTTCTGTGAAAGTAACCAGCCTAGGATAATAGAAATAACTGCCCATCATAACTATGTTTCTGAACAGTCTTTAAAACCTATACAGAATCTTAACCTACATAATTGATAACAATAGTGGATAAATGAGTATTTTAATTATGCTCACCAGTTTGGCACCCTTCTTCCTTCCAAGTGGCAGCAGGTAGTGGGACTCAAACCACTGCCTGAAGGGGGTGGCATCCACCACAACAATGGCGTTTTTCACCAGTGTCTTAGTACGCACCAACTCATTGTTAGAAGCATTGTACACCACATCAATGATACGGGACTTGCGGGTGGAGCCTGAAATAAGATAAGGTCAACATTATTATAGTAACTCATAGTAACTCTTGGACATCACACTAACCACTGGCAAATGATTAAAAATACTCACATTCTGATCCCCATGAGAAATTTCCAGTGTCTAAACGCAGTGCACGATATTTCGTGTTACCACCGCGAGAGCGCACCGAGTGAATGCGCTGGGGGCCAAGCTGCAAAGCAATCACATAGAATTATTATAACTTATAATTTGGACTTAAAGTAACACGGTCAAAATAGGTATAGAATGAAAGAGTTTTAGAACAAATAATGTAATTGAAGGAGTGATTTGAAAGTAACTTCCATCACATGGTGTTAATAAATAACACTACTTGTCAAAATAGGTTATGTTTCGAGGTGCTCACCTTTGTGTTGGCAGCCGGGCGACCCAACTCATACTTCCTCTTCTTACGGATGGGCGCACGCTTGCCGCCCGTAGCTCTCCGTTTATGCCAATGATCACGACTGATACCTGTACCACACAAACATCATCATTTCTGACATACAACACTTCACCGACAACCCATTCTTGTTATCACAATCAGGCGATTTCACAGTGTAATACACAAAATACAAACAGAACTTTGTACACTGATTAATTCACGATGTTGTGAACTACATGATTAAAATTAAAGAGAAACCATGATGTAGATATTTTCTGATAAATTTTATTTATTCACAAACTAAAGTTACTCACCCATCTTGGCTGGGTCGGAAAAGAAAAGATTGTTTGACAGACGGAACTTCTATACCTCCACTACTCAGTAGTCTATGGTCGATAGTCTATACGCGACGTGAAAATCGCTTTCAGACAGGCTTTTTAGTACACTCCGATATTATATTACAAAGACGAAAAAGATTAATATTATGTTTTCTTCGAAAGTTCTTGTAGTAAATTGTTACGAAGAAATAATCTTTCGAAGACATTAAACTATTCTTTTGAGTCGGAATATAAAGGACTGCGTCCACAAGGCGCCCCTTTGAAATAGTTATAATTTCACTTAAAGCAAAATTTCAGCTTAGATATTAACGCAAAACATAATTATCTAACTATTATCTAGAATTTTACTTATATTACTCCATAAAATACACCAGACACAGTTCGCAGACGTTCAAACACGGCAAAAAACAAATGCATACAAAAGAATTCTATTGTCAACTATTTGAATTAAGAATTGAACTGAGGAACTGTAATCTGTTTTTCGAGTTTTATACTTTTTCCAAAAAATATGCGCTCTCTTTTTTATGAGACAAAAATATTAACTTCAAATCGCAGAGGCGGGCCTTATGTTGATTTTCACGATGATTTAGGTACCCGTGCAACTCACTGCAGTTGCTGGAACTTTTCAAAATTGGGAGCTCATAATGAACAAAATACAAAATAAAAATTTATATCGCTCCTCGAGCAATATCTACCTGTGTTGCTTGAAGTGTGGTAGCAACTTTTAATTAAAAAACGGACGACCTCCTCTGGCTACTGCTACAAACGTAACGAAAAATCGTTACGATCGGACGGTACAGTTCAAACTGCAACGATAAATCTACACGTGTCTATGAGAAAAACTGTACAGTTTGTTCGATTTTCTAGTACAGTTGAACGGAACAGTATGAAATTTTGGATAGAGAAATCGGAATCGGAAGAAACTGTGCTGATAATCATAACGTGTGTGCCAGTCGTTTCAGTTTCCGCATGGATCGCGGTCCGCATGATTGTGCGTGCGTTTCATAATAATACTTACAAAGAATATAAAATTAAAATTACCTATGCCAATCTTTAGGACATACCTTTATTTCCTTCAATAAACTAACATGGGAATAAGTTTCTCTTTTCATTAGCCATTCTTCACATCAAATATGTGTTTTCTTTTTCTTGATTTTTTCTTCCTTTTGCTTTTTTATTAATCCCCGACCAAAAAAGAGGGGTGTTTTAGGTTTGACGTGTGTATCTGTGTATTTGTGTATCTGTGTGTCTGTCTGTGGTATCGTAGCTCCTAAAAGGGTGAACTGATTTTGATAAAAGTGGTGTCGTTGAAAGGTATTTTAATCGAGAGTGTTCTTATCTATGTTTCGAGAAAATCTGTTCAGCCGTTTGAAGATCATCACCTCTTTTCTAGTTGATGTAGGGATATAAACAACTTTCATAAGTAGTCTATTTGAAATGTTGTCGCTTGTCACCATGAGCATTGCTGAGGGGGGGGGGGGCGGGTGCACCACCCTGCCCCCATAATTTTCATTTTTTTTTAATTTATATCTTTCCTTGGTTTCGTTAACCAGGGAGCAGGACAGTCAAGGCTAAGAAAAAATAAAATAAGTTTAAAAAGCATGAAAAACATTTAAAAAACCCCCGACACAAAAAACCTCTAAAAAGCCAAAAAAAAAACATCCAAGCGTCGTAGCGTCAGGGGACCGCTAAGAAGACCGCTTAGTACAAGCACAGAACAAAGCGGACCAAATTTAAATTTAAATTTTTGGCGAATAAGAACCAATGAAAATATAATGTTTCAACCTCATAAAGATGCAGTACGGCGGAAAGTATGAGAAATCATTGATTAACAAGAAAAGCAATTTGTTGGAAAAAAATTGTTATAATACTAGGGTAGGTGGGTAGGTTGTGTCACTTATTTGATCGAGTCATTTCGTGATATTTTCTATTTATTTTTTGTTGTTGTATAACTCTTTTTCTTATTTACCGATTGTTTGTAAATGTGTGGACATTGTAGGCCTTATAGATTCCTAGATCCTTGGTAACTTTTTATTTCGTTCTACGTTTTGTAGTAAGCAACGACTTATTGTCAGTCCTACGATGTCCTCCCATACTTTAGTACTAAAAAAACCGGCCAAGTGCGAGTCTTACTCGCACACAGGGTTCCTTAGCTCCAAACAATATAATAACAATATTTTGAACTGTCATTCATTAGTTAGTAGTATTAGTTAGTAAACTTCCACACAACCGCAAAACTAAATTTGTTTTTCATAGTATGTTTATGAAAAACAAAGTTACTGCTGCAGTTTGATGAAAAAGTCCCATATCTCAAAAACTAAACATCACATCTTATTGAAACCAATTTTCGTTGATAGTTTTTTTTTACGTTCTACAATCCTAAATATTTTCAGAATTTTCCTCCTCTTACTTTAGAAATTAGAGGGGGGGGGGACACACATTTTACCACTTTGGAAGTGGCTCTAGCGCAAACTATTAAGTTTAGAAAAAAATGATATTAGAAACATCAATATCATTTTTGAAGACCTATCCATAGATACCCCACACGTATGGGTTTGACGAAAAATTTTTTTTTTTGATTTTCAGTTCTAAGTATGGAGACCCCCTTAATTTATTGTTTTTTTTTCTATTTTTGTGTAAAAATCCTAATGCGGTTTACAGAATACATCTACTTACCAAGTTTCAACAGTATAGTTCTTATAGTTTCGGAAATAAGTGGCTGTGACATACAGACGGACGGACAGACAGACAGACAGACAGACAGACAGACAGACATGACGAATCTATAAGGGTTCCGTTTTTTGCCATTCGGCTACGGAACCCTAAAAAGCTGTAACAGAAATATTGTAAAACCAAATGATTTTAAAAGAGTAACCATGGAGTTTCTTGCCGGTTCTTCTCTACAGGAAACGACCAACCCGAACCGAGCACCTTTTTGTCGACGTTTTATAAGTGCCCCTGTAGGCCTATGTTAAATAAAAATATTTTGATTTGATTTGATTTTGAGATGAGATTTTCTTTAGACCTTGGCGTCTTATGCAGAAAGTTTTCAGAATAAGAGTATGCAAGAGCTAACGAAACAAGCTGAAAAATCCCTATGATAGACTAGGTTCTTATTAGGTTCACACATACAGAAAAGAGTAACTGAAAATGTACACAGAATTAGAAAGGAAATAGGGTGTTTTTGAGAGCAAAGCAAGTGCGAAAGTTTTGATCAGCCCGCGTCGGATAGGCTAGTTGCTCTATGTTTGCCGCTGCTTTCTAAAGCTTCACGCAGTTTCCTAATTATTATAGAATTAGTTTTAAAAAACGCAGTTTCCTAATTATTATAGAATTAGTTTAAAAAAAATATTGTTCACTAAACCAATGGATGCATCGCAAGAAGTTTGTTCCACACCTTGATTTTAGGGACTGCAGTTGGTTCACCTCTAGTTGAAAGTATGCAAAAGTTTTGCACAACGTGCTCATCACTATCTCACGTCAACAATTGAACGACATTACATTGTCTGTCAGTTGTTTATGGTCTAGGTCTTGCTTGGGTTCATAACTTCAATCTCTCATTCATTCATTCCTTCAACGAAAGCAAAGCATTTTGCCGGATTAGCACCGAATTTTCTCTTTTCTTGCTTGATTGCTTTTTGTGTAACTGTACGGTTGGCGTGATTTGGAGTTGATGAAAGTGTTTGCCAGCAAGATCTATCTTCAATAATGTCTTCAGATTTTTATATACGTTACTATGTGGGTCATAAGGGAAAATTTGGCCATGAATTTTTAGAATTCGAATTCCGCCCTGATGGCAAGCTCCGGTATGCAAATAATTCCAACTACAAAAATGACACTATGATTCGTAAAGAAGCATACGTACATCCTTGTGTAATGGAAGAGCTAAAAAGAATCATTGTTGATTCGGAAATAATGCATGAAGACGACAGATTGTGGCCACAACCAGACAGAGTAGGAAGACAGGTAAATAATAAGTTAACAATAAATCAGTTCTATTATTATTTGAGTAAACCACTATTTCTAGTATGAACTGCTAAGTAATAAAGGCTCAAGTAGTAATAAAACTTTTTCCCTGTAATATTTACAAAATCCTGCCAGGAAAATGTCAATTTAAGAAACTTAGGTTATAATTTTGTTCGGGTAACAGTAATTAGTGAATTGTTTATTTTGTAGGCGCATTATACATTTGCGTCATCATCTGCCTAGCCTTTTCCCAACCTATCTTGGGGTCGGCTTCCAGTCTAACCGGATGCAGCTGAGTTCCAGTATTTTACATGAAGCGACTGCAGCATTATACATTTGCGTATTGTGCAATAATAATTAATAGCTTGATTGATTATTTTACACTTTTAAGTGAATCTCTAAAATTCCTTGCTTCGTCTCATTGGTCTATATCATATTGTTATTCATTATTTGTTTTTGTTTTGCCCTCAGGAGTTGGAGATAGTCATTGGTGAAGAACATATTTCCTTCACCACATCTAAAACTGGATCACTAGTGGATGTGAATCAGTCTCGTGATCCTGAAGGACTCCGTGGTTTCTACTACTTAGTTCAAGATCTCAAATGCCTGGTATTCTCCCTCATCGGTCTCCACTTTAAGATCAAACCAATATAAGCAGTAGATCTAATGTATTTTAAGTGAAATAAAAATTTATAATAATTTTAGCCTTTTCATTTATATAAGTTTATAAACTGACATGGTCACTAACACTATCAATAACACTAGTTATGGGAAATTTACCATGTTTATTATTTGTTTTGAGTTCCCAATATTTCGGCGCTGTTGCAAACGTCATGGTAATTTCCCGTTACTAGTGTTATTGATAGTTTTTCTTTACTGATGCTTTTTGATTTTGTTATATAAGTTGAGTATCATACTCAACTTCTTTCCAGTGTAGCTTCAAGAGAAGAGTTATTTAGTACCAGTGGTATAAGGTATGGCTTACTTTCTTAAACTGGCAAAGGTATCTTGTTATAAAAATTGAGTCTTAAAATTCAACTTAAAAAAGAATTGCTAAGCAATATTTTCAAGCATTGCAATTCTGTGCTTGTATTGAAAATTAGGATCTAGGTTATCAAAAAAAATAAAAAAAAACTACCTAAAATACATTTTCAATGGGTCAGAGTTGTAGGTGGAGCAATTAGTTTCCACTTTATTTAATTGCAAATGTTATTGAAACTTTGTTTGTCCAAACTTGCTACCATCGCATCGACTGGAGCCAATGGTGGCGTGTAGCCACCAGTAGCCGGGCGCACCGGTGGAACGTCAGCAAATTGGGCCACCCGCAGGGATCTACTATTGCATCGGTACATGTACGGTGCATTGTATGTAGTATTATTTAAACGACACATTCTTTCAAATTTCTTTAAAAAACAAAACTAAAGTAGTTATTACGAATCCCTGAGGCAAGGGGACCTAAAAACAGGCTTACAAAAATTATTTTACGCTGGCAAGACACAAACACGCTAAAAAATAACAACTGAAAGTTGAAATGTTTACTTTCTGTGGATTATTTGACAACCACATTGCGTTCCTTTTTTCATAACAAAAACAAATCTGAAAAAATATTTATAAAAATTAAAAGGGAAAGTTAAAGTTTAAATTGGAATTTTATTTATTTGACTTGAATATAATAGAAGACGTGCATATTGTCATCTTAATTTACTTTCTTGTTACTTATTAGAGTTACCAATAATTAGTCTGCCTAAATATTTCAAACTTTGGATTTTTTAAATGTTGAGTCGACTTTTTTCAAAATTCTTGACTTATTGCTAAAATCTCATGTTAATTGGCATCGTACTTACATTTTTATTTAATTAAATACTTGTGGAGGAACGTATCTGGCATTATGTATATTTTATGTTTATAGTATAGTTTTGCGCGTTGCGCGCGCATCGCATCTGCCCGACCGACCGATTATGGCGGACAGGCAGTGAAGAATGTTTGTCGTCTTTTCTAAATCAGAAAGTATCGACAGCAGCCAATGGCATAAACCGGGTTTTTTGTAAAAATTGTACATTGTAAATAGTTCTGTGTACATATAGTAATTATATTTGTGCTCGTTTTGTTTAGAAATTCTGTGAATAGTGTATTATTTTGAGTGTTTATTCAGTTCAGTTTTCGACGCCGACTAATAGCTATATCCTAACGTTAGTACATTAGTAAAACCCATATAACTTCTAAATTCGTCAATCTAGTAATTTTGTATCCTAGAAATCATTGATTTCACTTCTTGTCTTTGTTTCGATCCGTCAAGGAGACCGTTGCAGTAGGTGCAATATTTTGGTTTCCCTTAGCGGCTGTCATCGTGCTTGATAAAACTACTGTCATTACAAAGACAAAAAGACAGATTTAGTCGCCAAATGTATTCAATATCGAGATCTGGTTGCTGTATTTAGTCATTTGATCATGTAAATCGGTTTACTTGCACATTTGGCTGTATTATTATTATTGGAAGTAGCGCTATAAATCTGTAAAGAGTAGATCGCGAGACATTTTGTGTTTACGGTTACGAAGGATCGAAGTGTTGTGAAACTGAATGCTCGAACCCCACGGTAGCCCAATGAAGTGGCCGGGAACGGGAGAAGAAGACCCGGGCGAAGCAGCTTTGCAGGGCACGCGCGCTTCTCAGGCCCGAACCCAGGACGATGCTACAGTGCATTACGTGTTCCAGCGAGAACCACAGGAGGGCGAGCTGCCCTCGCTAGCGCCCAAGCAGCGTTGGGCCGTTGGAGAAGATACTATTGTTGAGGTTGGTTGACATCTCAATCATTAATCATTTAACTTTGGAACAATATAACCTAAAATTGCCAATTACATGTAAATGTTTTTGTTAATCTCAAGACTTGTTGAGTTACCAATGTTTTTATGTTAATGTTATTGAAATGCATTCTCATTCAATGTTTATTTACTATCATTTCAGAACCAAGATAAATGGAAGAATACCAATCCTATGACCATGAACAATATGCACCAGCAAGCTCAAGTGCAACTTAAAAATTCGCAAGCAAGTCAACAACAGTACATTAACCAGGCTATTGCTTCATCAGTTGGGACACTAGCTATGAATCCCTCAGTGATTGGGAGTCACCCAGCTCATTTGACCACCAACATGGTACATACCCAGTTGGCTCCACTGCAAAATCCAACACTTGGAAACAATTTGATCCAGAACAGTGCAGTGATGATGCCACAGTTGCAAGGAATGCAAAATGCTCCTCAGTTGGGGCAACAAGGATTGTATGACATTCATCAGCATCATGGCAATCCTATGCAAGCTATGAATGGTATTGGAAAGAACACAGAACACCTCATGTATTTGAGCCAAGCTGGCATGCTGGCCCCTGGAACCAATCAGTATCTTCAACAAGGACAAAACCAACTTGGTCTTACACCAGTTGCTGCTATCAGGAACCAGGTAAGTGCATTATTATTGTTTACTAGATAAACAGCATGTGTTTATGCATGAACCTATGTGCAGTGCAGTAATTACTTCTCTTGAGCTCTGTGCACTGTAAGAATTTGCATGATTAGTTTATTGCCTATCTATTCACAAGACAGAAAATATGCTAGAGGTATACAAACTAATTTTATTTATTTGACTTTTAAATTTTATTTATTGGAGTAAATTTTGATTACCAAATTTGTTAAATAGCCTTGGCCCTAGTTAAAATGTATGTTTTGGAATTGTAACACTAACAGACCACTTTAATTTGGTAGTTTGTTTTTTGTTTATTAGTCTCAGTTAATGTTTTGGTCATTATGCATTTTGAACGAAATATTGTCTGCATACATTATTCTATTTCACATAACTTAGATTGCTAAAATGAATCCTGAATTACAGCCTACTAGTAGACTGGACAGGAAGTATTAATTGTAGACTAGACTTAACACTGTATTATTTGGCCACACCTTCTATTATGAAAATGCATGAATCAGGATCAAAATGTTCTGAATATTGATATTTCCAGCATTTTAGTTTTATTTTAGTACTAGTAGTTGTGTAAGTAAATAATAACCTGTAAGGATATTTGTATGTTTAGAGTAAATAATGACTTGAGATTAGAAATAATAGGCTTTATTGGAAGGAGACTTCTTTTCCATATTTTGTAGTCAGTATAACAGTCTTGAATAGGATATCTGAGATCTATGTTTGAAGATAGTGAGCTTATGTTTTGTGGATCTCTAGCACACACATCATAAGTGAAGGGTAACACACACTGACCATGATTCTCATGTGCACCAACTTAATTTGTAGTATAATGAAGTGAGATGCTTCAAATTAGAACAGAATGGCATATAATCAAAGGTCAGGTAATCAATCTGAACCAATGCCTGTATAAATGTATGGAAATGTTGCTGTCTTGCTATAGTTATATTTTCGTGTTATTTATAAAACACCAGAGGCATTTTTGTAAATCTCGATAGCAACTCCTCAAGATTTTGATTTAAAAAAACTTTATTGTGAATAATAATATTTTTGTTATATAAATGTGGGTTGGTGTAAAGGGGTATGGTTGATTCATAGAGCCACAATTAAATACAACTGATCCACATATGTTGCAGATAAGTGAACTACCCTAGACCCAAGAGAAATTCCACTAAACTGAAATAGAAGGCTAAGATTAATTAATGACTACAATATAATGTAAACAAAACAAAAATCAGTTTGTCCAAACCTAGTAAACAAAACAGGAAACAACAAATAAACAAGCTAATGTTTGATACAATATATCTCCAACAATAGAATTAGGAGAAGGTGATTCAGAGAGGCATTCAAATTACCTTCCTTTGTAAATAACAACTGTTGTTTATTCTAAAAGGGAATACTTTGAAATAAATGCTACGTTTCTGCTTCCTATTATGTAGCTTAACTAGGTGTGCCCCGCGATCTTCGTCCGTGTGAAATTATCACTAAAATGTTACATCCCTATTTGAATCAGATTTTGTTAACAATTTCAAGGGTTTAAATTTATTTTTCTGGAACCCTTAACCTTTTTCTAATTTACTCCTTATATCTCTCAGTAAGAGCCTCGTCAAAATCGGTCCAGACATTTCGGAGATCAGCCGGAACAAACTGACAGACTATAATTTACTTATAGAGATGTGATGTGACGTGCTGTGCTATGGTAATAATAAAAGCTCCTATTCTTATAGGTTTATGTATACAGTCACACTATAGTGTGTATATAAAGGCTTCTCACATTCAGTCACGATACAAATGACATATTCCTCAAAGTCTTAATCACGTCATCCAACCCTAGAAATGTGAAGGGTAGCACTAAAAGCATGGCTGGAAAACCAGCGTTTCTCTCAATACCATTTTGCACACGTAAAGTCAGAACGAGAACGACGCTTAGCAGTTGCATTCTCGACCACACGAAACCAATAAACCACAATTTATTTTAAACTAGTTGACCCGCGCAACTTCGTCTGCGTCACTTATGAGATAGAGAGGAATAAATTTCCCCGTTTTTGCAACATATTTCATTGATGCTCCGCTCCTGTTGGTCGTTGCGTGATTTTATACGTATAGCCTTCCTCGATAAATGGGCTATCCAACAAACAAATTCTTCACCTTTATAATATTAGTACTTATAGATTTTACAATGGTTTAAATTCCGTCTTCAGTACTTGTGCATGCGCATGCCCGACTGCGCAACGTTAGTTCGGGGTTCGATTCCAAGGTTGGGCAGTGGTTTTTATTTTGGTTTTCACCAGCTGCTAACTTTATTATCGTAGACGTTGATTCTGGCCGTATCTCTCCCCGGTCGTGTCGGATCGCCGTTCCATCAGACTATGATAGTGAGGAGGAGGCAACAACGTACACAAACTTGTACACTATATCTCTTGCGTACTTGGGTCGTCTCGGTTCAGACTGGCCGCCGTGACCAAAATAGAGTCGAAACAAAAATTTTATGACCTCAATAATTGAATAGTTAGTAAAAATAATAAAATGTCACGGACCGGGTGGTTTGTTCAAATACAGACATTCGTCCTGTCTTTTTTACTGCGCTTCGAGAGAACGCACACACTAAAGAGATCCGGGAAAGTATGATCTTCATACTTACTTAGCACTCACACCAAGCAGTATTGCTGTGTTCCGGTGTGAGAGGTATGCCGGTGTAATGGCAAGCACATGAGACATTTCAACGATCTCTGAGAGAACAATTTATCCGGGAATGACACTGGTGTCGTAGTTTTCTGAAAGCGGAGGTAACCAGTGAACATCAGGGCCTCAAACCTACTCCGGTAGAGATACTGTTTCAACTGGCAGGCAAAGCGCCAACAAAAGCTCGCAGAGCGCTGGCAAACTATGGTTATATGGCTATGGTTTCCAACACACAACATCTTTGTGCCGCAAAGGCTGAAAAGCCGTAACAATTTTTTCAAGTGTGTTTTCTCGCTCTCTCGCGAACATTCTAACACACTTAGTAAAAATGTTCTACTTTAAATATACTCCGAACACCGGTTGGCCAAAGCAAGGAAAACGTGTTCAAGTGGAGATTCATAGATGTCTTTGCCCTGGAGTAAAATGGGGTGTCGTTCCACAAACGATGGGACACTTGATAACGTGTTTTGCCTGTCCTTTTTTTGACACATTACAGGACCTGATGAACGTTACTGACGTGGTAGTAGAATTTTGTTATACAATAGTAAGACACTGCTGCTTACGCCTTTGTTCTTGTTCGAGCTATTACTTCGTGACTATTCGTGACAAATGGAAGACATTTAACAAATTTGTCTCTCATCACTTTTATCACAATCGTCACGGGAATCATCATCTTCCTGCCCTTTTCTCATTCTATTTGGGGTTGGCGCAACACGTTTTCTTTTTCCATTACCCTGGTCAGACGTCTCGGCATCATTTACTCCCTTCTCTTCCATATCATTCATAATATCACGGGAATTCAGGAGCATAAATACCAATAACCCAGATACAAGTGCATTTGTTATAAATTAACGCGCTACAGCGCCGGCGCCACATCTCTGTGGAAGATCCTGATACTGTGAGCTACTTTTATTGCCTCAGAAAGCTTTTAAACAGAACCCCCATCCTCATTTTAGGCCTCTTAATGCTCAACAGGATAAGAGTTTAAAATTCTGTTGACAAGACTAACTGCTATTGCGACATTTAGTCAGGTGTTATCATGCATTCTCTAGATCGCTAAATATGTACAAGCAACTGTAACGCTAACGGTAATAGAAATGTATGGATTTTCAGAAGAAAATCCCAAATGCAGAATTAATGTGACATTTCGAACCTCAGTCACGAAAAAATAATATCCCCTAAACTTTCTTACGTTTTTTTAACAAAATTTGATTTTCGGCTATAACTAATGTGGCTTTACTGTGTTGTAACATTAAAATCATCAATACAACCCGGTAAGTTCATTTAATTTCATTGAATGACGCTTTCATAAAGGGGGATTTTAAATGTTTTCGTAAAGCTAAAGATGCACCTCCCTGGAAATATAGTTAGGATTAAATTAATATTTGTTACGGCCGCGTATCCTATTTTAATCAACATACAGCCTGACGATGACCTGCTAATTGCAATAAACGCAAGAAGATAATTTGAATTTCGCGGGCTACCTTGGCGGTTCCCCCTTAAGCAGATTGTAATTAGCCATAGAAAAAAAACCCAAAATCTAAGGAGCTGCGAAAAGAATAAGTGCTGCTGATTCTGTAGATGATTATAAAATATTGTAGTCGCCGTTACTTTGCCGCCATCGATTTTTTTAAATTGTCAAGTAAACAATATGTGTATGAGTATGAATATGAGTCATGTGAAGGATAATATTTAAGACAAGGGTGTGAATGTTAGCGTGACGGTTGACAGGGGAGAATGGAAGATGAAAACTTGTTTCGCCGACTCTAATTAACATGGGACAAGGCCAGGGGAGGAGAAGGGCGACGAATAGTAACAATAACATGTGATTCGAAAGTAGGAGCATGTGATGTGTCAATAAAAGTTCTGAAAGGCGAAAGTAAATATAGAAGCAGACCAAAGCATATGTGGTATGTATTGTGTGAAAGACGATATGACCAAGAAGATTATTCCTATGCCAATGTTATATTAGCATAGCCCTCCTTCTGCAACAAAAAAGATAAGGTGCGTCGACGCCAAACAAATTAGGATAAAGGTGGCAGGACCAATATTTCACCATCAACGCTCGAATGTGTACGTTGTAAAAAGTTGGTTATGGCGGACCTATTGCAAATAGCCGGGAACACGTTCCAACACCGGGTCGCCACTGAGTTTTTTTTTTGTTAGCCCGTATTGTCTCACCCTGGGCAAAAGCCTCCCCCATTCCATCCACTTCTCTCGATGGTGTGCTTCTTGCCAATTCGCGAGGAAGCCATCCAAGGCGTCCCGCCATTTTCTCCTCGGTTCGCGACCCCCTCTAGCTATAGAAATTAATACTGATAAATAAATTCTAGAATCCAATAGCCCGATTTGGCTCAATCCGGCAAAACCAACCCGAAATTCCGCTTGCGAACGCTTCGCAGACTAAGCACGCACAGAAAAGAATGAAGAAAAAACGGAGCTTACATCGTAAGAGAACTTTCGACAACAGTTTCTTGTTCCATCATCAAAGTGAGCTTACAAGCGTTCGGAAGCACAAACCTATTCATATAATTTCAAAAAGCGGGAAGTGTGGAACAGTAAGATCAACTAGTACTACGTGATTAGACCTGTAGTACTGTATGGATCGGAATTGGCTGGGCTGTGAAGATGCATGAAAAAAGATTGCATGTAGCGGAGATGAGAATGTTGTGGTGGATCTGTGTTTTGACAAAAATGGATAAAGGAAGGTAAGGGAGTATATTAGAGGAAGTTTGAAAGTTGGCGCCATTTACAGTAAAGTTGAAAGGTAATCGACTGTCATGGCATGAGCATGTGACAGGGAGGGAGTAGTCGCATATGACTAAAAGAATGATAACTATAAATGTTAGTAGATGGAGAAGGAGAGCAAGGAAGCGAACGAAACGATGGATGGATTGTGTGAGGGATTATATGAAATAAAAAAGAGTAAATGAAAGCGTGACGGTTGACAGAGAAGAATGAAAGACAAAAAAACGTTTTGCGCCGACCCCAAGTAACGTGGAACAAGGGCAGGAAGATGATGACTGTGGAACAGTAAGAAGCTTTTCTCCCGATCCTGCTGCCGCATAGTCTGCGACGATATATCCGGTGGAAAATAGTGCAAATACAAGGGTAACTAAGTATTAAAGTACATGCTATAACACAGCACTAACGTAAAAATATTATTAGACATAGAACATGATCCAAATGTGTCAACAATTCCGCATAGTATGGTATGGGGCAGTTTTGCTTCAGACCTCGTACCACGAGATGAAAATCAATGTCCCTGAACGCCTTCGTTATATTTTGACTGCCCGTCTTTGGATTTCCTTTCTAGTATGGGTCTTTAATAAACATACTTGATGATATTAAACCGGCCAGGTAAAAATGTTTTATCGAGAGGTGTGAAAGCTTTAATACTAAGCTGGCATATTAAGTTAGCAGTACTGAGCGTGAGAAAAGATTAGTACAGAAGCTAGTGAATACCTTGAAAGATCATGGCGCTTCGTCTATTGCGCAGGTTCCCGCCCTCTGTCTTACCTCTGATGAATGGAAACGCGCTTCCCGCGCCCCGCATACGTTCCTCGAATGACACACCGTCATCGTATCGTTTTTCGCGCAGGATCAAGTTATTTGCCGGCAACTATACTGATGGATGACGGATATTTCTTGAAAGCTCGGGTTCGAAAGCCGTATCATAAATTGTTATCAGTTATCTATCACCATAAACTTTTACAATACATATACCAATCATGCTAAGCAAATCTGCCTCAACTATCCTTACTTGCTGAGGGTTGGCGCATTTTTTTTTTGTTTTTCCCTGTCAGCCATATATGTTGCTATCTTGTGGCCCGTAGATTAATTTCGTACATTGACATAACTAATTTTATGTAGGTAATGGTACCAAATATGTGTTCTCGTTCAATACGTATGTTGTGTTTTGAATATAAAAAAAATCTTTCTTTTATTCATGTTTCAAAATACGAACCTAATTATTTTTCATAAATACTGTATTCCACTACAAAGTCGTCGATTAGTAATTCAAAATCACTACCGCTTTGATGAATATTTTTACTTTGAGCACTTCCGGATGGCCATAGACTAAAATCGTTCCTCAAAAGAACGCGCCTCCAGAAGTTTAGGTTTTATGGTTACCCAGTTTTGGTTTGCACGCCATCTATCAGAAGTGAACACAAAACTTTGCTCCGTGCGACGCACGGTGGGCTGAAATCGCGAAGTTGGGACTTAAGGATTTTTAAATATATATTTGCATTGTATATACTTATACCATACTTTTATGTTTTGGAACTTTTTTTTAAAGTAGGTTATTACCCTAAAATTTCAGAGATTTAATTTGTATGAATAAAACAAAGAATTCGATGCATGGTGCATATTATTAGGATTATTATTATTAGTTTGTTGTAAATATTTTGTGCAACTGCATTCCACACCACTCTTTCCACAACACCAAAACCGGTTTTCTTATCAGTAGACGAGTCGTCATTAGTGACGTGCGCCAAACAGAGGGCAGTAAATTTGCAGGTAAAAAATATTTGGGGTAGCAAGTTGAAAACAATGATATCAGTTCGTTGTAACCACCCTTTACATACGGACTACCCGCTCGTTACTTGATTTTTGTTAAAAGTTGATTTTCGAGAATTTTGTGAAAATGTTTAGTGATTTAGTTACTAATGTTGATATGTTTGTGAAATTGAAATCAAGTGGTAGTATTAAGGATCATAACTTTTTATACAGTGCTATCAAGTCAAAATTGTGTGATTTAAATCAAGATAATGATAATTTGCTAAAGGAATTCTGCGCAAAGTATTGTTATAATACTTATAAAAAATGGGAAAATGCTAAACGAAAAGAACATACATTTAGAAGTAAATACAGTGATTGGTTGGCATCGGAGATAGTTTGGCCTGAGTTTATGAAAGATTTTGCAAAAAACGACGACGAACCAGTTCCTAGCACATCAACTACATCTCATGAAAAGGTGTCTGTTGGTACATCAACTCAAGTAAGTCCGAGAAAACCATTTACAGAATTAGGTCCTAAACAAAAAAAGAGACGTACGGAACTTACTACGCAAACTATTGCTTCAGAGGAGTTGTCACATGCCCATGTTTTTAACTTAAAAGCAGAAGGAAAGGAAGATGTTGCTGACATATTACAGCATCTGCTCAAGCATCCACAGGACGTGCAAAAAGTAAAAGATTGTCTTTTTGGAAATAAAAAGAAATCAGTATTCTCTCCAGATGAAGCTTTAGGCTTGTTTTTGTCTTTGAAATTGTCAAAATGGCAATATAATACGCTACGAAAAAGTATCGCAGAAGTAACTGGTACCAACGTATATCCCTCTTACTACGCACTGCAAAATGAAAAAATTAAATGTTATCCACCTAAAACTGCTATTGTAGTAACAGATAAAACGGCTATGATAGAATTGCAGGCACTATTGGATATTACTGTGAAGAGAATTATAATGTCAAACGAAATTAGTGAAACTTGTAAAGATTTGACACTGATTAGTAAATGGGGATTTGACGGAGCTTCGAATCAAGCCAATTATAAGCAGAAAGTTGGAAGAGAAAATGAAGAAGATGAGGACTTTGACGATTCTAGCGTATTTATGGGTAGTTTGATTCCTATCAAATTAGTGTCTGGTGACAGAGTTATATGGGAAAATGATTCCCCAAATTCCTCATTATGGTGTCGTCCGCTGTTTTTTAAATTCATGAAGGAAAACAAATTCAGCATTTTGCAAGAAAAAAATGCGATTGAGGCAGAGATTAACAATTTAGTTAAGACAGTGGTTGATGATTTGACCATCTCGCACAACCTAATACTAACCATGATAGATGGTAAAGCGACTGCAGTTCTTTGCGATACATCAACACAAAGATGTGACATATGTAAAGCTACTCCAAAGGAAATGAATGATTTGTCCTTGGTTTTGGCAAAAGAAATTGATGTCGATTTATATAAATATGGTTTATCGTCGTTACACATCTGGATACGATTCATGGAATGCATTCTTCATATAGCGTACAGATTAGATTTGAAGACATGGATGGTGAAAGGTGACAGTAAAGCTATTATGGAGAGCAAAAAGAGAAATATTCAGGAAGCATTTAAATCCGAAACAGGACTTTTAATTGATGTTGTGAAACAGGGTCATGGTACAACAAATGATGGGAATACTGCGAGGAGATTTTTCGAAAACCCCGATATTGCAGCTTCGATCACAGGAGTAAATGAAGAATTAATAAAAAGATTTAAAACTATATTAGAAGCAATTTCGTCGGGTCACCGTATTGATATATTGAAGTTTAAAGATTATACCGAAACCACCATGGAACTATACATTGAATTATATAATTGGTTTTACATGCCTGCAAGTGTTCACAAAGTTTTAGCTCACGGAGCAGCTATTATTGAAAGCTTGGGTATAGTGCCCATTGGAAAATTATCCGAAGAAGCAGCTGAAGCACGCAACAAAGATTTTCGGAGATATCGTGCTCATAATTCGAGGAAATTCTGTAGAAAAGCTACTAATGAAGATATTTTGAACAATTTGTTAATCAGCTCTGATCCACATATTTCAAAGATACGACACAAACTGGTGCGAAAACACAAAGCCTTTTCAGAAGAAGCAACAGCTTTGTTGATCGTTAAGGATACATTTGTTGACGATGATGATCAAGAAAATTTAGGGGTTTTAACTGAAGACCCGTTATTGTCAGAGCATGGTGTTGAGCATGGTGCAGGCCCCTCCTAAAAATATTGGTAAATGATTTGAATTTTGAATTTGTCTTTGTAAGTCTCACACATACAGAACACAGATTTGTAGTCGTGGATTAGGCCTATTGGGGAGACCACTGATAAAAAAAACGCGCCTAGTTCTCTACCTCTGGGGTGGTGTGGAATAGAGAATACAATAATTATCACTGCTAAGTATTCTAAGATTTAGGTGACTTTTAAGATATTTTCGTTCAAAAAAATCTAAAAAAGTCTAACTACCTACTAAGTCACAGTAAACTACAGTAGACGATTAGATGCAAATAAATTGTACTATTAAAATACTTATCCAACAATTGGAAGAAATTTGAGATTTTGTAGACTTAAATGCGATTTTAATAAGAAAAAAAAATTAAAAAAAAAATTCTCCTAAATCGCAGCAAAGCGCAGTAGCTGACTAGTTGTAAAAATAAGCTAATAAATAGTACTATTTTAATATATACATCGCAGTTGGAGATGTTTTCAGATTTTTGAGATTCTTTAGATTTTATGATTTTTTCTATACAAAAAAATATTTAAAAAATTGTAGTACTAAAAATAATGCGTAAAATAAAAAGTCATAGAACAATAATTTACTGTATTAGATAGTAGAACAAATTTGCATCATTAATCAGTAAAAATAAGATGACTTTTTTTTTAATGTCCTAAGTCCACTACGTATATAAATCAACCCACCGTGCGACGCTCCCTTGTATGGGGAATTATAACGCAGGCGCTGTGGTCGGCGTACGTCCTTTGTTCGAAACAAGTCAACATTGTATTATTTGAGTTTGGATCTTTCTAGTGTTATTTCGCAGCTTAAGAACATTTTAGTGTAAGAAATGTGCTTTTTAATTGTTGTGGTTAGTGTATATGTTATATAGAACTAGTGTTTCACGTAAAAAGTGTTATTTTCTCACGATAAGCTTTCGTTGTAGTACATGACTGAGCTTTAGGCGGATTGTACGCATGAAACCCTTGAGCAACTTTTTTTTCGAATCTGATGTTAAGGATATGGGCCCCGACATGGTGAGTTTTATGGTTTTATATAGTAGAATATACAAGTTGGTTCCAGTTTTAAGTCATCAAGTCACTGAATTCCTGGTTTTTTCGCGCAACAGGTCCGTTTTTGTTTTGTTTACTTGTCACCGGCGTCCGCCATTTCTGATTCAGAATTTGTTCACCGGTTTAGTTAGTTACGTTTTTTTTTGGGGATGTAGCGTGGGAAATCGAACTTCTATGAAGTATTACGTGGATGCTATCATATCGATACCTCTGTCATTGATTTTCTAAAAAAGTTCGTATGATTTTACAAGTTCGGTCTGTTATTGTCGCCATTGAAGCGACAACGGTGTGACCAATTTATTACCCATAACCCATGTACTGCTCTTTTCTAGTTATTTACAATGCTAAGTAGGTACCTATTTGGTTTTCTAATGAATTCATGTTCCTGTCCTGTCTTATAAACACTTTAAGGTTTCAATGACAATAGTAAACAAAAATGTTTTGTGAAAAGCTTGACATTGCACTGTTTCTCAATGATAAAAATTGTTGATTTTCAACCATTTATTTCATTCAAAAAAACCTACAATCCATGTTGAGGTGCAGTGTATGTAAAGCTCTTAAGTTTCATGAAAAAGTTGCTTCACAAAGATTATTTTGTTGATAGAGACATCCAACTCAAACCTATTTGGCAGAATGCATGAATGAAGGTGCAAAGGGGAAACCAACCTTAATACTAATATGAATTATGTTTTTTTTTTTAAATGATCAGCCTCGGGTAATTTTGGAACAGTCACATGTAGTTTTTGGCTAAACAGTTTCCACTAAAGAATAACAAACTATAGTTGAGATTTTCAACACATAATAATGTATAAAATTAATTGAAAATAACAGACATAACAGTATGTTACCCTAGGTTAAAATATAAATAATGTGTTGCCTTGCACATTTGAATCCGCACTTGTTGCACTATGTTCATGGTATTCTCAATAATATTTTTGAAAATATGATCTTACTTGTTGTTTTACATGAACATCACACAACATTTTAGATTGAAATAATACTTCCATAATTACAAAGCTTGAATTTACTTGTTACAATGTTAATTCAAGGAAATATATTACCTATCCATCTTGTGTTCCAGTCCTTCACTATGTGTTATGATAATATTAAGTGACAACACATGCATAAATTAATACTGAAGCCTATCCATACATACCTATGTAATAGTTAGGTCAAGTTACATGTTGATAGCGTCACTGCATCATATTACTATAACTTCCTTCTCCCTTACTTATAACCTAAATAACAACACTCATAGATATTACAGCGCTTACATAATAAAAATATCTATATTTGTGATGCACAAAATATTTAGTGTGTTGTGTGCCCAACTTGAAAAAAAATATATACAAATAAGAATAAAGTATTATGATTTTATGTTTATTATTTATTGGAAGTTCTTCTAACTAAAGAAAAACTAACTCACTTTGGAGGTGGGCACAAAAAAAAGCCCGTTATACAATACAATTTCTAACTTGACAACATGAAAGTCCATAAACGGAGGCCTATCACGGTATAGCACAACAGTCAGGGACTTCACAGAATATTGTAATCTCTTTCTTGTAAAGATTTGTGCTGATTATAAAACATTGACTTTGGGAAAGCAGGGCTAACTGTGCATTTGCACAAGCTGAACATAAGCATATTAACACACATAATATACAGCACAATTTATTAGACTAAACATGTAAACAAAAACAATTTCAAGTACAGTTTCATGAATGAATACTTCTGTATTCAAGTTGAATAAGCAGAGTTCACTCATGACCTAGTTTTTGGTCATATAGCTTGTTTTGTATCACTTAATTTGAATAACAAAGTTTTGGTGGTCAAACCACTGTTGTTTAATACCTTCATAATAAGACATCAGCATGTGTAGCACAGCTTACATGAAATTTGTTTATAACAATAAATATTGCCTCATTGGTCTAGTGGTTGCAAGCGTGACTGCTGAGCATGAAGTCCTGAGTTCAATTCCCAGGTCGGGCAAAATGTTATTGAGTTCTTCCATCAGGAACTTCTTAGTAGCACCCATAGAGTCTGGATTTATGCCCGGTGTTGATGGCAATAGGGTCACCCCCTTCTTCTTTATGGGGTTTGGTTTCCGCACTTAGTCCCTTAAGTGGACCATTGTGCGTGAAGGGTCACCCCCTATAACATGGAGCTTCAACATAACTGGCAAAATGCTTAACATTTCGGGAATTATAGGCGTGAAGTTATTTATAAGTAATAATTATCTAAACTAATATTATAAAGAGAAAAGATTTGATTATTTGTTTGTTTGTTTGCATTGAATAGGCTCCGAAACTACTGGTCCGATTTGAAAAATTCTTTCAGTGGTATATAGCCCATTTATCGAAGAAGGCTATAGGTTATATATCATCACGCTAAGACCAATTGGAGTGGAGCAGCAATGAAAAATGTTGCGATAACGGGGAAAATGTGACGCAAACGAAGTTGCGCCGGACAGCTAGTTGATATATAATTTCTTGGTTATTCAACATAGGTTTTCAAGCTGGGAACATTATTTGAGAATCAATAACAAAGCAAAGGCCCGGGAAACATGCATGACTGTGGCTTTTTATTACCAACTAGCTGTCCGGCGCAACTTCGTTTGCGTCACATTTTCCCCGTTTTCGCAACATTTTCCATTGCTGCTCCACTCCTATTGGTCGCAGCGTGATGATATATAGCCTATAGCCTTCCTCGATAAATGGGCTATCTAACACTGAAAGAATTTGTCCAATCGGACCAGTAGTTTCGGAGCCTATTCAATGCAAACAAACAAACAATCAAATCTTTCCTCTTTATAATATTAGTTTAGATTTTACCATCACATGTATGAATTGGAATCCTCTCACAAATTTCATGTCATTTAAAATTTAGTTTTGCATCATCTGCTTATCTTTTGCATAACTAACAAGTAACACTTCCATGGTTTTTTAAATGTGAAAAAAAGCATGGAAGTGTCGAGGAGTTTGATTTTAGGAAACCACATTGCAAGAACGGCTTAGTCTCATCTCATCCCCCATGTGGATTCGCCAAACAAATGACATCTGTTTTTAAAAAGTCTATGCTTCACCTGGAGTTTGGTCAAGTACACTTAAAACAAAAAGTAAAATGCTTTTAGTGACTGATTATTCGAGAATGAGTTAGTTTCTTAGTTTATAAGAGATGGTTTAATCCCATCTCTTCCCCCAAGCGTTTATACCAAATAAGAACCCATTAATTAGTTGCTGCAGACTTAAGGTGGATGCTCAGGAGTGGTCAGCGAAATTAAAATTTACTTGCTTTTTTTTCCAATTTTTCACGGCAGTATCAGATTGTATGTTGATTAAAATATGATTTGCAACCGTAATACATATGTATTTGCAGAATTATAATCACCAAAAGCACCTTTTTAAGTTCATTTAATCCCATTAAATGACTATTTCATGAAAAAGATGATGATTCCATGGGTTTAAAAAAACATAGAAAGTTTGTAAAACCATATTTTTTACGGTCGCGAATCATATTTTAATCAGTATACAACCTGATAATGCTGTACAAATTGCAAAAAACGTAAGAAAATTTGAATTACGCGTGCCAACTCTTCGTCCGCCTTTAAAAAATCATGTCACTTTTAAGCAAACCCCTTTTGGTCCGTCTTATTCATGTATGATTGATTCATGAATGATAAATAAAAAAAATATATTAGTCCGGGGCTTTTAGATTTGAACCCTGCATTAAATATAAACAGCGATTTTTTTCTTGAATCGTGTACTTGACCATAGCTCTTCAAATAATAAAAAAAAATTAAACATTTTCCGAGACCGGATCAAGCTGAAAAAGACGAAAACGCGTTTTTGTGAATAAAAACATGGGAAAAAAAGTTAACAGGACAAATTTAGTTACTTTAGGTAAAGAATTGGTGACAATAATATATTTTTTCAGAATTAAACATTTTCGTCCCCGGAAATTACGGTAAAAAAACATTTACGAAATTTTTGGATTGTACTTAAGGCAAAAATATAAACAGCGGTTTTTTTACATAAAATAACTTACATTAATATATTACACCGCCAATAAACAAAATTAAACAAATTGTACTACCGGAAGTTATTATTACCAGTTTTTTTACCATAGCGGTTGAGGCAAAATGGTAACAGGGTTTAATTTAGTTTAACTTTCATCTAAAGGCTATTTCTAACCTATTTACACGAAAATTAAACACTTTAAAGCAAACCGTGAAAAAAATCCAATTAATGTTTACGTAAAATACGTCTGCAAGCTTTATTCTTGTATTTGGCGCAGCACTTTCATAGGAATTTGATCTTACCGAAATAGAAATAAGGTGTACAATCGCGTAACTCAATAAAACACCGATTCAAACTACAACACAGTCTTTCGCACACAATGAACGCAGCGCTTATCTTGTTTACGCACACTAGCACACGCCGTACGCCACACGCTGCTTAGCGCTGACACCGTGCATCGTAATTTAATTTTTACTTTGACAATATTAATTATCGCTCTAATTTGTTTAATTTTGGGGGATTAAGGTTTGGATTTATATATTTCTCATTATTAAATGAATTTAAATCCTGTTACATTTTTGCCGTAAGTAGAATTAAAGATTTTTTGATTTTCTTGATTTTCTGTGAAGTCCGGAGCAGAATTTGTTTAATTTTCATAATAATAGTTAGACATGGTGATATAAATCATTTTAGCACTAGTTTTGTCCTGTTAATATTTTTGCCTTAAGTACGAAGTCAAATTATAAGATTTTAAAAAAAAAACGAATGTTCCGTGGATGAAAATGTTTAATTTTCTGACCTACTTGTAGTACTCAATCTGTTCTACAAATACTCCAAATAAACATACCTGTTTATATTTTTTTCCACCAAGTTAAATACATATTAGACGTTTTCTTAAAAAAAACATATACGCGGAGGTGAACTTTTCGCGGGACACAGCTTAATATACTCTCCTGTCCATACTCTACACATTCAATGAAAAAAATCGCTGTTTTTAATTAATGCAAAGTTAGCCTAATATTCGGCGTAAATTCCCCGGACTATATGATTTTATTGGTAATTTGGTAACCCTTGAACCTAGCCTTTAACTTTTTGTTTTAAATGTTGATACTTCACGAACCTCCAGGTCAAGCGTCAACTTTTTTAAACAGATGTCATTTGTTTTGCGAATCGACATAGGGGATGAGATGCGACTAAACCGCGAGAAATACTGGATTGTAACCCAGAAACAAGTTCTAAACAAAACAGTAATGTCCTAGTCCTATAACATTGTCAAGCAATATTTGGTTTTCATAGCCATGTTAACAACCAACATTTTGTGATATGAAAAAACATAAAGCCACTACAACATTGCCATAACAACTTCTGATTTCTCAGAAGTCTGGTGAAGTTTGGTAAATTTTGCACTGGCAAACAATCTACAAGCAAAACTTTGTACAAGATACATGTGTATTCATGCTTTAGTTGCTATGTTTCTTATCTGTTTATCCCTAGACTAAAAATCTTAGTAAGCCTTTAATAGAATTATACTGAGTGTAGGCACTGTGGGTGTTGTTGTAAAATAAATGTTTAGTCTGTCAATGGCAGTGTGTTGTTGAGTCTATGCTGACCCTTACATGGATATCTGCCCAACAAGTCTTAACAATAAATTGGCTACTTTTAATTTATTATCCATTGACTAGCTGTCCCGCGCAACTTCGTCTGCGTCACATTTTTCCCGATTTTGAAACATTAATTGCTGCTCCGCTCCTATTTGCCGTAAAGTAATGATATATAGCCTATTGCCTTCCTCGACAAATGGGCTTTTTAACACTGAAATAATTTTTCAAATCGGATCAGTAGTTCCTGAGATAAGCGCGTTCAAGCAAGAAAACAAACAAACAAACTCTTCAGCTTTTATAATATTAAGCTTTATTATAATATTAGTATAGATGTGTATGTGCATGTCTTTAGTATATCTAGGACCACTAGAACCTAATAAAGCAGTAATTGCGAATGACACTAAAATTATTTGAAACATCATTCTGTCTGGGCTATTGTCTCGTTATATACTTGAGAGAATGATGTTTAAAATTTGTTTATTCTGGATAAATAAATAAAATTAGAAAATTGGTGGTGCAAGTGCATGAGATATTATCTCATAATCAGTAATTGCTATGGCTAAATAGTTCGTTAAAATATTTAATTTATTAAGTCCTGAGCTAGTTTGTAGCTTTACATAGCTTATAGCTGATGCATGCGAAAGTAACACAAATATACGAATATTATTTTTACCATTACTTTACATTACTTATTATATCATTCCTAAATGTTTTAGTGTACGAAAATCTGGGATGTTCAAACTGTAATCAGCTTTTCCAGTATTTAATTTCTAATTGTATTTTATGAAAACAATTTTATAATTCATTGTTTTCATTGCTTCGGTTTATGAATTTTTAGAAACTGTTTTATCGTTTTTAGATTGCACCTGCTGCAAAAAAACTATGGGACAAAGGCCCCGGCGCTGGCGGCGACAGCAAGGGCCCTCCCCACCTGCCGCCGCTACAGTTGAACCCTGAGCAGATGTGGCGTGATCCGACCTGGTCCGCACAAGGTTCGTTACTCTTTAACACTTTTGTTATATCATAAGAAGGTATGACGATACTGTTATGCTAATCTAAAAAAATATCCTTGTTTTTCTATGTTTTTGTTCTTTTATCAACCCGTTCAAAAACATCTGTTTGGAACCTATTATTGTAGCAGATGTCTCTTTTTCTAAGTTTGTCAATCTTAATTATTTGTTTAACAAAATTGGTATTATTATAGCTGTGGAACACAATGTAGGCGTGCCAATGATGGGCACGCGACGCGGTGTCGCGTTCCCCGGCGGCGATGCCGGCAGCATTCTGTCACCCCGTGACTCGGCCGGACTCGGTGTCAAAATGGTCGAATATGTACTTGGAGGATCTCCTACGGGTATGATCTGCACCAAACTTAAAATTCCGTCTTATATTTTGCCAGTCCCTGCTTTTACCTTCTAGTATCATATTATAGACTATAGAAAAAAAAACGTCATATTCAAATGTACAGTCGGCATCAGAAGTCGATTAACACTTATCAATATTACACCAAGTTTTGTGTTGATCAGAGTGATCTGATATAATATTGTTTTGCGAATTTGTGTAAACATTGATGAAAATATTGTTATGTCTCATACTCCAGTCTGTTAATATGGATTGTTCTAAAACCAAGACGTCTTAAAAATTTGGATTTGTATAGCGACTTTCGTTGCTGACCGTACATTCTTGGTTTTTATATTACAATAATTATGTTCACGAACTTAATTAAGTTTTTACTCGCTATGAAGATAATAATATGCATTGTATACCACTTTGTTACAGTTTCATCAAGAATTAATTATTCACATCTCGTAGAAGCAGGTGGCGTAGCTACTGGTGGAGGTGAAAAGGTACCCGGAGTGGTCACTGGATTACGAGGGATGGTCCTTGAGGAGCGTCCTGAGGATAAGTCAGCCTCTCCATTCGAAAAGGACTTGCACGAAATGCATGAACATGGATCTCTACCTAATGGACTACATAATGGACAAGAAGATGACAAAGCTTTCAAGTAAGTATTTGATTGAAAGTGTTACGAAATTATTCTTTCTGTTTGTCGTAAAATGTAGGCTTAAATATCTGAAATCAAGTTCCCTGTGCATTTTATTAACATTTTATTTAATTACTTCAATTACGTTTTTCCCTTTTTGACTCATATTTATTAAATTTTATAATTACTACCAATAACGCAAAGCTATTTAAATTATGAGGCAATATTAGAGACACGTAGGTGTCTTCTTGTTTGTTTGGCAGGAAAAGTAATAATTTTAAAGTTTTTTTATCTTAATGTCAGCAGTTGAATAAAAAGAATAACAATTTACAAGTCCAATTTGTAAGTCAGTGTCTGATGCGGATTCGTAACTTATCGATTAGTGATATTAGTATGCAACGGAGTTGAAGATTGAGATGTAGAAGCCTGCTAGTCACACTATCAGAAGGCTCAAAACGCGAGGAAGTATGTTTGAACTGAAATCAAATTAATAACATGTACTCTTAATTCCCAAACAAAAGAACCGATAACGAAATCGCTGCCCAACTGTCAAATCTAATCTATATCAATACACAAATTACTACGAGTAGTCGATACGTAAGATCGTTGCGAAGGCCATCGAGTGGCGAGTACGAAACCGTTCGGCGCATGGCGGAGGTACCGAGGTAGCGACAGCGGGTGTGCGTGCGGCGGCGGGTCTGGCGGGCAATAACCGCGCGCGTGGATCATGGCCTCTGTCAATGCCACTCGCCGCACGCCGCACAACCTGCGCGAGAGCGCGCCCGCACAGTCGGGACACTCCATGTTTTATCTAGCGTCGAGCGCTCCGCTTGCTATGATTCACACGGTAAACAGATTTCCTCTGATAAAGCGGCGTTTTAGAAGCTATCAAAGGTTTATCTGGTACCCAAATTCAGAGGCTAGTTTGGTAGTTTCGTAATCTTAGATTCCCTTGTTCAGTTACGACTAATGAAATGTATTCACTTAGCAAGATTCAAAAGCAATTTTCTCGTGAAATAACGGTTCTACTTTGAGATAAAAACCTATTTCGTAACAGTATGATTTCCAAAATACTATGTTCGTGAAAACTTAAATCATTAATCAATGCATTAGGAGGAAATCATTTGTTGTATGTTGCCGCCTATATTCATTTCATTGTTCATAACTGTAAATACACGCTAATTTAAATTGAAACATGATTGAATAATCATGAAGTCTCACAAAAGCGAATCAGTCTGAGGTACACAAAGATGTACCAGTAGAAACACAATTATTCACCATCTCCCTACATATTGGGATCGACTTCCAGTCAATTAAATGATAATTATAAAACTTATTGATGAAGTGTTCAAACAAGAGTTACAATAAAGTCAACTTTTTACAACGTAGTATGGACCGGTGGATAATCAACCTAACAAGTACATTTATTGGTTTCATTCTTGACATGATCTCCCAGTGCTGATTGATATGGGTACCCATTTCTTGTTTTTTTTTTAAACCCTACTCCAATTGTACTGAATTTGTTTTAATTTCGGAGCGATCCTTATAATGTCGAATACATTATGAGGATCGCTCGTAATGATTATGAACAGATGCATGATGGAAGTAAAAGGTGCATGTAGGGATCGTAGCAATGTATAGTTTGTGCCTACCACGTGGTTGTTGTTTATGGTATATTATAGTGCGGTGGTCTGGTTCCGCAGCCGCACGCCGGGCTCGCGCCAGCCGTCGCCGGCGGACGAGGAGGGCCCGCGCAACGGCGACGCGCAAGCCTTCCCGCTGCTGCCGCCGCACGCCATGCCACAGCCGCAGCCGCAGCAGATGCACCATTTGCCGCATCTCTCCCATCCACAGGTAACTTCCCTGCTTACTCATCATCATCATTTC
The DNA here is from genome assembly GCA_949152445.1 of Cerastis rubricosa. Taxonomy (NCBI): domain Eukaryota; kingdom Metazoa; phylum Arthropoda; class Insecta; order Lepidoptera; family Noctuidae; genus Cerastis; species Cerastis rubricosa. Next base: position 9,024,153 of record OX424526.1, on the reverse strand, counting down.
AGCCGAAAGACGTCCACTGCTGGACATAGGCCTGCCCCAGTGTACATAAGGGGGGTTTTGGCATGATCGCCACGCTTGGCAAGCGAGTTGGCGATCGCAGTACGGTTGTTACAAAATCACAGAGAACGCTGCTGCCCATTCTCTGGAAATTCATATTCTCTGGCCTGCTTACTCATTACTTATGTATTTTTTTATTTGGATTATATAAAATGCCCAAGGCGTTAAGTACGCCTTTTTCACGTCTTTTTTTACTTATGCATAAAGTTTTGATCAATAAAAATATATGAGACTACATCATTATAATTTCACCTCTCGGTTCTTGGTTTTTTTTTATAAAAAAAATGGTTAACACAACACCAATTAATAACACAATAAACGAATGGTCTAAATGAAAGCCAATGCAATAAAAAGTATGTTAAATTGTTAACGCAAGAAATTTATTGCTAGTTCAATGTCTACACTTGATACTGAGTGAATGTGCTATTTGGACTTTGTTGTTAATCTTATTTATTACATCTATTTCAGCATCATCCAGGGATGTTAGGTGTTGCCCCTTTGCAAGGATTGCCGCACCCACAACACCCTCAAATCCACCCTGGTTAGTAACAAAATGGTAGAATATTATTTGTGTGAGCACTATGATTTACAGAGTAAAAACACAATGAATTTATTTCAGGGATGACATTGAACGACTCTATGAATCAACACATTGAACTCGTTTTACAAATGGAGCAGCATCCACAATTTGACAACAATAGTTTTGCAAGCTCACAGCAGGTTAGTTTGAACGTATTTCTGAAGTAAGTACTTGATAGTAAAAAGGATGCAGCGGGCAAAAAAAAAATTGTTAAAATTGTGTAGCGACCTATACAAATAGTCCTCTTTCGTACTAATAAATAGCAAGAAAAATACCGTGAAGCAAAGTGCTGATAGTAAAGTAATTATTATCTATTCCCTATTAAACCACATCTAAAGTTAGAAATAATTCTTTGGTGACTGATGGAGCTAATGACTGGAACAGACACTTTCAGCAGTGGAATTTGGTGTGGACAAATGTGCATTCGCTTTATAGCTTGAAATCAAGCGAAATTTGTATGACGGTAAAGCTCAAAACTCTAGAGGGAGTCTCCTCTCGAAGCGGGGCGAGTGCAAAAGTGTGTAGCCAACCGCAGAATACTGAGGTGGGATGAGTGCTCCATGGACACCTTCGCACTCTGAGTGCTCTGCAAGAGTGTACAGGCACCTTTAAATCAGTTAATACAGAGTGTTTCTTATTATTAGTTCTAAATTTGAAACTATGGGTAGTTGAGCAATGCGTTATGTTGGTTTTGATACACTTTTTTTGCACACTCAGATTGGCTCGAAAAGAAATTTGACGCCATGGAGTCCGTACAATTCTTAATTGCTGACAACTAGCAATCCAGCATGATAATTTCAGTATGGTATTTGCGGGTCTGACTATTCTTAATCCCGCTGGATCATCCTGGTATTTGTGGGATGGGATGCAGGGTGATGCAATACTTCGTAGATAGATTTTAAAATAGTGCCAAATTGAACGAAATTGCTGAAAGTAATGACAGAAATTTCAACATGTCAACACAAGGCAATTAACCACTCGTGGAGGTCTGCTCCGCTTGGGCTGAGCACCGCGTTGTCCTCGTAGCGGCGATTGGAGGCGGCGACCTCTCGCGTCCGGCCGTGGTGTAATCTGGTCCGGAGCGAAACGGAAAAGGAAGCCGTCGCCTCCTTCTGCGAAGCAGTCATGCTAGCGAAGGAGGTGGCGGAACGTGAAAGGGAGAGAACCTCACGTCCCAGCCGCCGCGGGAGACGCCCCGGGCGTCGGGGGGCAACCAGTGGTCCCCGGCTACCGTAGGCGCGGGCCTGTGGACGGTGAGTAATGGGCTAGCTCACCGTCCGTCCGTCATATGACGACAGACCGTGCCGACGGCGCGTTCGTGTTCCACGCGTGCCTCAAGTAGATGAGCGAGGGAGCAAATCTAAGGGGTCAGAAATGGGCGATGCCTGCCAGGGCTGTGGGACTGTTCGAAAGAGATATCATGGCGCTGGAACACGAAGTGCTAAGAAGGAACATGGATGGATTTTAGTTAGTACAAGTCTGACACTCCCTTCCTTAATAGTTGGTGTTTCTAAAATGCACGAAAAGAGACTGGCGAAGTGTATCCATTCTATTCTGAACTCCAGGACTACCTTTCTATTATTTACATTTCAAGGACGTTAAGGATTGACACTTGATAACTTAAAAGAGGTGAAATTGATAACTTACCATGTACTAAATAGGCCCAAAATCTGGTCGATTTTGGCGTCATGTGCAGCAGCAGGTTAGGAGAACGTCTAAAAATACAAATATAACGTGCTGACCTTAAAGCTAGACCACCTACAGCTATCTATAATAGTTTTTCGGACAAACTTGGACAGTTGCGTTGTCATGAGAGCACATGAAAGGGCAACCACCGCACTGTAGAAACCTATTGAACGCGGTTGCTGTGGCCGACGGCCGGCGTCATCAACAACATCATTAGAAAGATAAATAAAAAGAGTATCATCGTCGATAAGTAGTAAAAGTCGATAGCGGAAAACGCTCTATCTGCTTCCACACTAAAAAACAACCACCGTTTTCTGTCTCTCGCCAGGCCCGCAAATCCTGCGCAGGATCCCGTTTAATTTATGAAATTAATCTAGCATAATTGCTTGCGGTATCCTGGAATTGCATATCTTACTGACAGCATATCGAATGCATATCACCCACTGTCATCAGTGACACATTTCAAAGATTCTCGAGTCAGTTTTTAGGGTTCCGGACCCAAAGGGTAAAACGGGACCCTATTACTGAGACTTCGCTGTCCGTCCGTCCGTCCGTCCGTCCGTCCGTCCGTCCATCCGTCCGTCTGTCACCAGGCTGTATCTCATAAACAGTGATAGTTAGCCAGTTGAAATTTCTACAGATTATGTATTTCTGTTGATGCTACATCGTTCCTTCCATCGCCTTACATCGTTGCTATCAAGGAAGTTTGGTTCACGCTTCTACTGAGCCCTACATAGAAGCCATGTTGACTTGTTAGCTATGGAAACTGAATGTTTTTGAAGTGAAAACTTCTTTAGCGGCGTTGTGCATTTTTGTGATGGGCAAAAAATGTTAAACTCGCGGCAGCGCACGTGACCGTCAAATTTTATTGACATTAGGTTACGAAGGAATTTGAACTTTATGATATCTGTCATTGAGTTTGGGTTTCCAAAACTGGAAAATTCGTAAGACGGATTCACATTAGGTTACGAAGGAATTTGAACTTTATGACATCAGCCACACAAATCCTTCGGTTTCTCCAAAGAGGTAAAATTCGTAAGACGGATTGTAATAGTTCTGAAGTGTTAAATTTTTAATGTCATATAAATTGTCAAGTTTGGGTACGATAGCGCAATAAATGAATATTGTATTTTACCACATATATGATAGTAAGTTTAAACTGATAATAAAGCAATACGTGCAAAATTATACCATGACCATTCCAAAATTTAAAAAATGCACAACGTTAATATTCAAGTTTTCACTTCTGCGGGCACTCCCGGAGTGCAACCCGTATGATTATATATATCATATTATGTAGCTGCTGCATAATAAATCTGAAACATTCCCAATCCTAGAACACAGGCTTGCTCTCTGTGAGAGGGAGTGTGATAAATAGAAATACCAAGCAGGTGCAGGTGAGAACTCGTATGTCTTATCTTTTTTTCGCATTACGAAAGCGAGCGAGATAGACAAAGAATTTCCGGAATCGATATCGAATCGAAGCGTTTGTGAATACGGAGGAAGATTGGTGTCTGTTACATGTCTACGAATTATTGGTTCTAAGACATGCCAGTTTTCTCCTCCACTGTTTTGTGGGCAATAGTGATAAAATAAATCACGCAAAGTGGTGTTTGCCTGGGTTCGAACCCACTTCAAATACAACATTTAAGTCGCAGGCTTTACCACTAGACCACTGCTCTGTGTTCTCGACATGCATGCAGCGACTACTTGCAAAGACAAAAACCAGAATTAACAATCCAGAATTAGATCAATCATCTAAAATGTAGAAGCCTATAAACTGCTACACAAGAACTTCAAGTTACCGTCATGTCTCAGACAGTAGTACATTAGTATTGCATCTCGGGCTGTCGTCCGGTACGGGGAGTACCGGACGATAAATAATAAAAATAACAGAACGTAACTAAGTGACTGTGTATGTTCAGTGCATTGTGCGCACAGTGCACTGAAAGTAGAATTAATCGTTTATTCGGTTGGGCCTGTTCCGGCTACTTATTTCAATATCCGATAAAGTCAAATAAGATGATTGTGTTTACGTGTGTAACTAAAAGGCATACGTTGCGCAGTATGGAGGTGGCGTCGGCGGCGTGGGCGGGGTGGGCGGCGGCGCGTCGGGCGGCGTGGGGGGCGGCGGCGGCGTGGCGGGGCAGGCCGGCGGCCTCGTCAACGGGGCCTCCGTCGTGCAGCAGGCGCCCGACTCCTCGCAGCACCATCAGCCCTTCGATGTACAGGTCAGTCAATAGCTTGTGTATCTAAACCGCGCATTCATATAGCACAACGAGATTAAAGGCGCTACTCAACCGGAGCATTATTCGCCTGTAAAGTAAAAAATCAAGATTCGATTTCAAACAAATGATTGCTACAAATTGTATGGCGAACTATAATGCTCGGTTCTCCTCAATCATTGATGAAATGCTCATATCTGAACTGTTACACAGGCGAATACTGCCGGTAAGGGAGTGCCTTAAGAGGCAACAGGATTCTTCATACAAATGTATTCCCCTTTTTTCTTGCTGAATAATGCCTCTGGAGCAAAAATTTTATTTTTTAAATTCAAGATTTGCTGTAGACACCTTCCTATTACTTCCTTATTTTCAGCAACTTATAAACAAGGAAAATATGACATAAAATACACCACTTTTACCGCCGTGATTAGAGGAAAACCAGACGGATTCGTAAAGTTTTAAACATAAAAGAAATTGATAGGAAACTCGACAAACTCTTTCTTAAAATTTTGATGTCAGAAATAATTATATAAATAGGTTTCGAAGAGAAAAGGGGGATTACGAACGTCGATCTCGTCAAATTTTTTATGATATAATCGGTTTGCAGCTGTCCCGTTGCAGCTCTAGACGAGGTGGCCTACCATGACTTCTTAAAGCAGTATTGTTTTACTCTTATTGCAGTGTGGGAAAGAGACGCAGCTATACAGGATGTCTAGCGCCGTCTCTTTCCCACACTGGACAAGGAGTAAAACAATAATGTTAGGTGGCCTACCGCCTGATCGTGAGGGCTTGGTTTCATCAATATTTATTTTTAAATTCGCTGTTCCCTCTTAATAGACTGTCACACAGGAACCCGTGACAGAGCTTTCAAAAACAATACAAATTCCGATAAAGGTCGTGGGCTTTCTCATATCACTTTTTTTATTTTTTCTTCCCTTATCGAATGTTGACCATAGAAATATAATAACGGTATTTTCCTTAAGGCTCTCGAGGAATCAATTAGTACATAAAATATGTGATACGATTACTATAGAATGCACTCTAAAATAGCAAAAAAAAAACCAAGTGCAGGTCGGACCAGGCAGTGGTTAAGGGTTCCGTAGTTGGATGAAATTTACGCATGCGTAAAATAACTTCGTATTCTATAGTATTCTCGAAAAAACTATTTAAAGCCGGCCCTAGAATGGCGCCTTGCCGAGTTATTTGGAGGCAAAGATCACTAATAATTATACGAAATTATCTTGGCAACCTGACACTTCAGGGTACTTTATACTTGGCCCACAAACTGGAACGGGCAGGGGCTGCGTTCAAGCGGCTCTTGCCCAACCTGGGGGGTCCAAACGCCTCCTGCCGCAGGCTCTACGCGGGGGTCGTGCGGTCCATGGCCCTTTACGGGGCCCCGGTGTGGGCGCGTTCTTTGAGGCGGCGAGCCGCCCACTACCTGAACGTGCCCCAGAAGGTGGTAGCCGTAAGGCTGATCCGGGGGTACCGCACGATCTCCGGCGAGGCGGCGAGCCTCTTGGCCGGATTGCCGCCATGGGATCTGGAGGCGATAGTCCTCGCGTGCCTGCACGAATGGCGCGCGGAGGCACTACGCCGGGGGGAAACTCCGCTGCCGCGGCAAATTGTCGCTCAGCGGACAGACCTCCGGCGCGATCTCATGGCGACATGGAGAGAGCGACTGTCGCAACCCCGTGCAGAGCACGCCACAATAGTGGCGATATGTCCCTTCTTTGAGGAGTGGCTGGAGAGGCGCCACGGCGCCCTCACCTTCCGCCTGACGCAGGTCCTCACCGGACACGGTTGTTTCGGGAGGTTCCTGCACCGAATCGGGCGGGAGGAAACGCCCGGGTGTCACCACTGCGAGGATCGGCCGGAGGACACGGTGGAGCACACTGTGGAGCTCTGCCCTGCTTGGGCTGAGCACCGCCGTGTCCTCGTAGCGGTGATTGGCGGCGGCGACCTCTCGCGTCCGGCCCTGGTTCAATCCATGGTCCGGAGCGAGAGGGAATGGGAAGCCGTCGCCTCCTTCTGCGAAGCAGTCATGCTAGCGAAGGAGGTGGCGGAACGTGAGAGGGAGAGAACCTCACGTCCCAGCCGCCGCGGGAGACGCCCCGGGCGTCGGGTGGCAACCAGTGGCCCCCGGCCACCGTAGGCGCGGGCCTGTGGACGGTGAGTAATGGGCTAGCTCACCGTCTGTCCGTCTTATGACGACAGACCGTGCCGACGGCGCGTTTGTGTTCCACGCGCGCCTCAAGGAGATGTCAGCAAATCGGAAGGGGTCCGAGAGGGCCGATGCCTGCCAGGGCTGCGCGTTGTTCGAAAGAGATACCGTGCCCCTGGAACGCAAAGGGCTAAGAAGGAACATGGATGGGTTTTAGTCAGTCAAGTCTGACACTCCCTTCCGCTCCGCCCAGAGCGGAAGAAGTCATTTGATGATTTCCCATCCCAAAAAGGGTACTTTATACTTGGTCATTCTTTATTTTTCTTTAGTGTCCTCTACACACATCAGTTATATCGTGCACCACATAGACTCTTTTCTTAGTGATGGCGCGTATTGAACCTGGATTGTGTAGGTAGGGGGTTACACTTGATAAATGGCGATGGGGTGACAATGACTTCGGTTCGATTTCCTTTTCATCGATACAGGTCAAGTAGTCTTAAAAAGAAAATGGCTATTTATTATGAGACCGAAGGTTTTTTCCATTTGTCTGCTCCCACCCTACAAAGCATCTGGTCACACATTTCTATTATGGCAATTTTATCCTGCTTTTTGATTGTTTACTGTTTCGCTATTGTAAAATAGTTGCCAGCTACGCTACACCATCACTGGGTACAATATAAACCTGCATTTAGGCTTGTATTACTTGCATCCTTTTCATCTTGTAAATTCTCCCTGTAAGTTAATTGGAACAATCTACTTAACCAAAGTTCCTTCAAGTTGGCGACACTGCAGGAACACTCGTTAATGTCAAAGTCAAATATTGATTTGCAGATAAATTGTCGTTGTTTTTTTTTGTTTCTTTCTTTCATATTTGCATCTCTTGACTAGTTTGCTTTTATTTTCTCTTCTAATAAATAGTGGTACTGCTTGTTCTGTAAAACGACAAGTCGGTTTCTTCTGGCAAATAATTCCAACACGTGTTTGCAGTATACTCCATTTCCTAGTTTTCAAAGCGTTGCGGTCATGGAATTTTAACCTTCTGTCTTATCCATCGCGAACAGCTATAAACCTCCGCATATTCGGAGACAGACTTACAGATAGACTGTTGGACAATAATCCAATAAGTCAGTAATAAGTCTATTTTCAAGGGTCAATTATGTTTGGAAGACATAGTTAAAATTCCGAAGTATTTTTTTCTAAATCGACATAAAAATTGAAGTGCGTCGGAGAGCCTTTCACATAAGTACATCAGTCACCACTGCGGTCTGTCAAAGCCATTGGGTGGCTGTGCCGGTTTGCATTCTCAACAGTTATCAAAGGCTCTATAATTTTAGTTAGATCCTGTCTAAAGCAGTTGCAGTGGTAAGTATCGGTCTTGGGTCTCCTATACACACATACACTTCGCTTTCTAACCTGTTTAGCTACCAAATATATCTGACCTCTGTTTAGATAAATATATTCTTACGCAACTTCGAGGGCCATTCCTTAGCCGTGGGCCGGTCTCGGAGCGGCATGTTCATTAAACTAGACCTTGGTCTTATCCAAGTGCATTTCGAAACTGATACGTCTGTATCTATTAAATTATGCTTCCAACCAATGAGAATAAACATAGCTTATTCTCATTGGTTGCATGTATTTTCCTTATAACACTGTTAGGATAGTGTGTTATGCCGTAACACCATTATTATAAATTATCATAATTCGCTGTTTGTTTTTAAATCAATAACTATAAAAATATGCTGCATTAACTGTTCGATTCAACTCAAGATGAAAACATCATTGAAAAAAGGTAGTTACGAGCCGCGGAGGGTGCATGTAATGTGTAGAGGTGAGAAATCACCCTCTTAGTGGGTGAAACGGAGTAGAAAAGGTTCTAGTATGCGCAATGGGGTGTATTAATTGACATGATATCTTTTTGTTTCATCTTCAGTGATCTGGTCATCGCGTGAGTCAATAAAATCATGAAACTTCTAAATGTGAGACTTAAAACATTAAACACTTTACAATTTTAAGCATTACGTAAAAGGGTACAGTTTGAAAAAACGACTACAATTGGCACAGTGTCATTTTCTCACATTAAAGAATTTTCCAGTTAGCTGGATACCTATTCGCTCCTGTGACTCGTAGCGGTCACAAGTAGATTATCGCAGTAACTACTTCCTCCAGTGTTGAATAGTATTCCGAGTTGGATTCAAATCAAGCGGTGGCAGTCATGGGGTAAATATACTAATTCTCCATTATAATTATGTATATCGTATGTATTTTAGATATATGTACCTAAGTTAAAAAATACATAGGGTAACACGGCGGTCTTAATATTGAAAGAGATTTTTCTTAAGACAGCCTCTTTCTCTATTTTGATTGACCACAATATTTCCTTAAATTCTGAGAAAGTAGGTACTTACTTATTTCTCAACTGGAATTCTCGTGTGTGAGGCTTCCAATATAAAAAGGCAATTCGCAGAGCACTTGGCAATATTACACGTCAGTAAAAAACAGTGTATCTCAGGTCATGTGTCGTGCCGTGAGAGTAGGCTGACAATAGTAAAGAACGCGTCGACTTTTTATAGACGCGCCATAGAACCATGAGAAATCTATGATAATGTAATGATTAAAAAAATGGCTAAATCCCAATTACCCAATATCAAACGACATGCCCAAATAGTTCCTTCCCAGATAACCACTCATTGTGGTGTGCATGTTACTTAAACGATGTTACTAACACATGAAATGCTGTCATTTAATCGGCGTAAAGATTGTCTAACGGATGGGCAGGCAGACGATCGTAAGACGAACTATTACACATTCGTGAGACCTTTCGTCCTGCACTTATGGAACTTTAATGGCCTGATTCACCTTACCTTAGCATAAGTTCCGTGTCTGGCTGATAGGATGTATCCATCCGGACATCGTAATATTAACAATAACTACATTATACAATGTACTTATATCAAAATTATGAAGTGCTTAGCATTTGAAATGTCGACAATTGCGGAAAGTCCTCGCATACTATTTACTTGGCGATTTCTAGTCTAATGGGAATAAGCCATAATTGGCATCAGTTGACTAGTTTCATCTCCTTCATTATCGCTTATAGTCTAAACTAATATTATAAAGAGGAAAGATTTGATTGTTTGTATGTTTGTTTGCATTGAATAGGCTCTGAAACTACTGGTCCGATTTTAATTATTTCAGTGTTAGATAGCCCATTTATCGAGAAAGGCTATAGGCTATATATCATCACGCTATGACGAATGGGAGTAGAACAGCACTGAAAAAGGGTGCGAAAACGGGGAAAATGTGACGCAAACGAAGTTGCGCTGGTCAGCTAGTATGAAATAAAGGATGTTATTTCATACGTCGTTTGAGAATGTATTTTATTCTCATACACTTGTATTGACTACTTTTGAAATGGTTTTAGTACCATGTGTCTATCATCCCAACCTGCACGATAATCATTGGAGTACACAACAAAAAATAACATGAAAAAAAGGAGTAAAATTTCAATGACTAAATTGCTTTGACTTTGACTTTAGAACCGTTTAAAAATGGGTATAAATAAAATGTATTTGATTTTTGCTTTAGTTACTTGCATATTTTTATTCATGTGAATTAGTTGTCGATTCCCTCATAGTTATAATTGTTAGCAAGAAGTACCAGTCACCAGTACAAGCAATCATACGTATAGTATCTAATAATTTTGAAAATAACCATCGCAAATTACACAAAATCTCTCGCTTTAAAGTCATCGGACGCCAGCAAATGAAACGGTATTTTCGGGGTTATTGGCTCACCAAGCACTTATTGTAAGTTAAATACACGTCATTTTTTTTTCTTTTTTAAATCCTTTTTCTTTTACTAACATCGCAAAAACATATTCATAAATTATTATATATTTCGTTTTAGAGGTTTTACGTCGCTAGCATGTGAGAAACATAAAATGCGTATTACTCCCACAACAGTATTGACGTCGTTAGAAATAATTGTCCACACAATTATTATTCATGGTGGACTGCAGTTGTTGTATTACCATAACAGGTGTGTAAGGCAGCGTGTTATTACGCTACGTTTGGTGCATTGCATTGTCGCATACGCGCCTGGCAATGTATCCGAGTGTAGATAGATAGGTGGCGCGGTTACTGTTAGTCCACGGAGCGTCGCGACGCGTGCCCCGCTAACGAGCGCCTATCTCCGGCCCTGTTCCCACGCCGCTAGACGACGAGGAAGTAATAAACCTACACCTTAACTGCACACACCATTACCGATTGTAACGGCTCACATGTGTGATAGAATCTTCACGATCACACTGTGCCATCGACCGACAATGCGATGTATCAATAATGTCTTATCGAATTGGCGTGCCGTCACGCGGCTGGGGACTCCTATCATAACCGCCTAGTGGTTATGGCGTGCTACAAATTTTTACATTCATTGGTATTGAATGAGCAAGCTTGCAAAAAGCCTTACCAGTTATCTTCACTGGAAAAATTAGTTGGATTGTTTCAAGCACACAATTTTTTGTAGGTTATGAATCTGAACTGCCTAGTCTCATACAAATATGATTATAAGAGAAATAATGGTGTTCTATAATTTAATTATATGACACGGGCTAATGAGCGAATCACCCCGACGTGTAGTGACTAAGTATCCTTCAGTTTTATTTAAAATCAAAACTGTTTAAAGGCTTTAGCAATTTTTCTTCTGTTGCAATAGCTAACGAGAAAGGTTAACTAGATCCATTGAATTCCTTTTGGTCTCAGTTGTAATTATAATATTACACAAGTGTAACAGTGATAGTTGGATGAGTTCACAATGTCGTGAATCATTCAATTTCACGGATTACAAGTTAAATGAAACTGTTTCAAATTAATTCGATTGTAAAGATTTCTTCTCCAGGGTATTTGCAAACTTCTTCAACTTACAGTATTTTAAATTGCTTTGTTAGCGACATAATTTACACTTCTAAACAAGAGTGCAGGGTCATTGAACTGCTAGCGACAATTTAGCAAGCTAGCAGCAGCTACCTGTATTGTTCCAAGTTAGCAATCCGTGTGAACACTGCAATGTGGGTTATAGCACGACTATGTGAGACAATATAGCGTGCTAGTGTTCACTTGCTGAACTCATGTCACCTTCAGGTCCAGAAAAAAACACGCCAATTTTACCCAATCTTCATATTTTTTAAATAATTGTGTTCACTTTGGTTGAAGATGTTGATGGTATCTTAAAATTTGAGTATAGATGTACATAATTAACGGACGTTCACTTGACTATTCATTACTGGCAATTAATTCCCGCGGGTTGCGCTCCGCGGCGCTGAGATCGACCTCGTGGGAAATTAAACTGTGCACGGGCCGTCTTCTGCCTCCCGCCGCCTTGCCGGCCTCGCCGCCCCTACTCCACATATGAACACTTTCTCTTGCTGATTTCCCGATTTTTCCACGTGCACTTAACGTCGGTGGAAGCAAACGCTTTCAACATAATGAACTAATTTACTAAGTCTTTATATTTTCCATTGTCTTAGAACCTACGAGAAAATTGTTTACTTCACGTTCTTAGATTACTACAGTTTTTCAGTGAATGGTCATGTAGGCCATCAAATATGTAGACACATATTGAAATTAGTTAGCTGGCTCGTTGCTAGTTGCGAGCCCATGTGAGTGGCTCATTAAATATGGAGCTGTAATCAGTGTGGTGCTCGTAGAGTCCTCTCGTACCTCGCACCTCTCGGCCTCGCAACCGCACGTTCATTGTACTGGTTTTGATACATCCTCCTCATTTTCTAACCAACACCTACTGGGTGAATGATTCAAGTTTGTGTGGAAGGCCAATCAAAACTATACGGAACTCTAAAAAATCGCTAGTCAAAAAAAATATCCTAGCCTTGAATTGAACCTGTTGTTTTTGGAAAAACTAATTCCGCACATATTAGGCTATTTTTGCACTATCCGATTAAGTCCCTAATAAAGATAAAAAAATTATAAGTACATTCACACAGTTAGACATACATAGACATTCTATAAAACCAAATATTCCATACGGAATAAGTTTCTTAAATTAAAGTTAATAAGCTAAATAAACTAAAATGCATACTGTACAAGTACACCCTAGCGATTATTAATTATACATGCAAAAGTGTTTGTTAACTTAATTACTCTAACTACATTCCATAACTTTGCACATGAATAGACCTGTGTTTATGATTAACACAAATTTTCGTCCAGTACAACTAAACAGTTCATAAATAAATCTAAGATGACTGGACTGATCAAAACACAAAAACTGGCAGAATATACAACGGTATTTTTGTTAATAAGCGTTAAAATTGAAATCGTGTTTTATTGAGTGTTATCGTGACGACCGACGCTTTCATTTGCCTTGTGTTGTCGGAAGGGGCACTCAGTTGAATGTTGCAATGAGGCAAACTGCCGCCGCGAATCGGATCGGAATCGCTCAGCCGCGCCCGATTGCGCCGCCACGCATCACCGGCCGCGGAGAAATTGAAGTATACGGACCGCTAGAATACCCACCTCGGCTAGTAACCACTTGCGAAACTTCTCGCTGCTTAATTCTCCCGCACTTGCTAAGCCAAAATTGCGGGAATTCATCGTAACGTTAACTTCGATGCGCACGAATACTCGTCGACTGGAGAGCGACCGAATAATTACATAATTTTAAAAGTTAATAAGTAATGAGCTTTTGTTATATGTAGTCTACGCGAACTCGGTGGTGTTTGTACAAAGAACGATCTCAGTAAGCCTGAGGGCGCTCGGCATAAGCTGGCCGTGTCGTCCGGGCCGCGGTTATGAGATTATTCTCGCTTTGACGGCCCGGCTCGTCCGCACTCCGCATGCACCGGGTTGCGCTTTTAGGTTGTACTCGCCTAGCTTACATTAAAAAACCTAATTAGCTATTTCATGACTTTCGCTTCTTTGCATTTTCTTGTTATAAAGGTATATTTGAATCCACCTGGTCAGCGCAAGTAAATGTATTTTTTTTAAATAACGGTTGAACACAACTTAAATATAAATAATGAGTCTATGTGTGACTAGATAACTCGGTAAATCTTTTTGTCGTTGTATCTATTATACAAGGTGTTGTTTTGCATCCTCGTCAAAATTCAGGATGTTGTCACAAAAGACATAAATAATCAATATAAATTACGGTACCTAGTAAATTATTAAAAAACACTGCGTTTTTTTGTTGTTTAAATTTGTCAATGTTTCAGAATAACCCCCTTAACGTGGTTTAGCGATTATAAAATTATCGAAAAAACGTTTGAGGTTTTTTGTTTGTGTGTAAGCGACGTTATAAGGCGGGGATCAGACGGCCCGTGTTTAAAACACGGGTGGTTCACAGTTACCGATTTCAGTAAATAAATAAAAAAAAGAAAATTACCTACTCATTTTATTATTGATTCGGGTCGAGAATCTTTAGCATAGCTACCTCCTAGAATTTGACGAGGTTGCAAAACAATACCTTGTATATGTCTCATCACGTATGTATTGACAAAAACGATAGTGCCTAATCGAGGCAAGTAATAAATAACAAAACTGAACGATTAGCGATGCGGGGCTAGAAGCGAGAGCGATAATTTGTTCAGCAGCGCCACACCGGAGATAACAGTCGCCTTATTGCCGGCGCCGCGCCTCCGCCCGCTAACTAACGCTTATTAAACTTCAACAACGCTCCCGCTGATCACTTCACCTTCTTGTTTACTCTCTAAACTTAGATTAATCGTTCGCCTGGCCTCGCACGTATACAGCTATTTATCTTAGTGAATAAAAAGTAGCTACTCTTTTTTCCACCTGGCTTTAAATTTAGTTAACATAATCTAAAACATCAAACCGCTTAATAAATCTAGACTTACAATAAAACAGATCTATTGACTTATGCTAACGCATTGAATATACTTACAGCACGTAACGTCGTATTACGTACACATTTTGGCTTTACGTGCAAGCAGCGAATGGTGAAATAGATTATCATATAAACAACCAGCTCGTTGGAAATTTGTGATCGAATCGTGTTCCGTGTGAATATCAATTTAAATAGATTTTCTAAAATCAGTTACACTACCCACTAGTAATAAAATGTGTGGCAATTATGACCGAAACAGAGCAAAAGTTCCGTTGATTGACCGGCCAGGCTCATGCATGTTCGGGGTAGCGATGGATAGTTCTACCCAAAAAGACATAATAGGGACTTGACTCCTCCTCCAGGAGCATAGGAATTTTGTCTAGAGTCAGTGCTCTCCGATTGCTATAACCTTAACCTAGAAGTAGGACTGAAAGGCTTTGCCATTCTTGCACCAATGTCGACCGAATCATCACTCACGATGCTATGCTGCTAACCCATGAGTGCATTGCACGCTTTCTATCACCATCCTTTTTTTCTCATTTCTTGAAGCAATGTTTTTTAGAACCATTTTGCTCAACTTCGTCAACACGAAACTGCAGTTTTTGGTTTAACGAACAATAAAAAATTATGTAATCGATCTGATGAGCGATTGATTTTATTCGACAATCATCTGAGTGGAACGTTAAGCAAAATTTAGTTTTTTCGTTACTTCGAATGCGGAAGTATCATGTTTCATTTGCTAATCTTACAGCGACACCTGCTGTTTCAATGTTCAGCTTGATACCAAAATTCCCAAACGGGTGTGGAAAAAGAGAATTGTCATGTTATTAAATTATTCGCCTCATAAATTTTAATTAAAATGTAGCTAGAATAGATTCACAGGCAAATTCCATAATTAAAAAAAAAACTGCAGTGATATTCCTGCACGCGTAGCATAACACTAGAAACGAGTTATTTCGACGGAGGAATCGACAAAATGACAGATAGACAATGACAATCTGTAATTTGGTCGTTCTTCCGTCGACATAATTCGTTTCTACAGTGGTCATACTACGCGTGCAGATGTTGTTTTTTATTTACATGTACTCACTCATACAGTTAGTCATTCATGCAAAAAACATTATGATAACGGCATCTATCATTTAATTGTGACATGTGGAGTAGTATCGACCATTAGGTTTTATGGTGTAAGTGATATTGTTCGCGCCAGGTAAATTGCCACTTTACAAAAGTTGTGATTTATGTTCGGCTTTGAAAGTGTACGATGCGAGCTATGTGAAGAAACAAAGGAAGTCATTTAACCGCCCGCGAGACAGTCACGCGACCGACGACGTGCACAGTGCGGTCTCCGCTATCTATTGTTTTATTTCATGTTACTACCCCTTTTGATAATTCACTCGGTTGTTATTTTGACTTTCGATCTTATGCTCTGCTAGAGTTAGTATGTTTTGTCCCTGACATAAACGACGTACTTCATTTGCGCGTGGTAGTAAAATATAATTATAATTAATAACGAGGCGGTCTCACAGCACGGGCTGTTGACTCAGGGGTGAGTCGCAAACTCCGGTGAAACATTGACTCCACCGTCAAGGTAGCAACACGCACAATGGCCACTATGTTTGCTCGCCTGGGCCGTGTTGTGCTGTTGTGTCGTTTTGGTATAGCCATGAGCGATCGCCACCTAGTGTTGAGGCCAGAAACGTGATTAAATTTACAACGACATCAATATTTTATGCGTGTTTACAGAGCCGTTGCCTATTTATGCTAACTCATATTTACTACCTCTGTTAACAATTGTTTCATTTCATCTCTTTGTTCTAGTGCGAAAAAATGAAATAATCCTTATTTACTTTCTCCTGTTGTCGAGACATTTACTAGAGAATCCCAATTATGATCCAATAAAATTAAAATCATAAATACCAATTCCATTCATGAAATCATAACCAATGATTGATGAAAAATTTTTTTTTTCGCTTAACTATTGTTAATAGTCCACGCATCAACAAAATCGAGTGAGCTTCTAAAACGACCAATATCGTCTAGAAACCTCTTTATACATATTTGTAGCAGATTTCACAAAAGGATTTGTTGCCGCCAACCCGCGGCCACAGCCAGGCTTTTCGTTGTCACCATTGGCACATCCCGGCTTAATGTACAAACCCAGATTAATGAGATGAGCCTTGCTCTGCCCGCAACCCTATGCCCTGTCTTTCGACTTACATTTTATGAATGACTGTGCGTTTTGTTTGACGTTATAGGCCATGAAATATCTACTTGTCTAAATTTTAAACGACTATTGCATAATTTCCGCCTTACCCCTGTTTTATTGAAAATCATTATAATACATCGCGTGTTTGAGTGAAATGATTATTCTAGATATCGAGTAGTATTCGCAAGGCAGCCACGTATAGTCAGGGAGAAGCCGTACTGTCCAAGTTATTTGCACGTAAGTTGCGTGTTCAACTTGCTGTTTTTCTATACATGCCCATTTGTGAACAAGTTAGTTGTTAACAGAATTGGGGACGGAAGTTTTCAATAGGCACGTACAGATTTAACACGTTTCAATTCACGTGTTGTATTAAACTGGATTGAAGGATCGAATTATTTAGGGTAGGTTTTCATCGATATCCCTCCCTTGTCGGCAGTTAAACTTACCTATCAGAGCAAAGTATAAAATGAATACCGGTACCGTTGATTTCGTATTTTTGTTCTTATGAAGAGAATGTAATTGTATACGGGGTGTAAATCACCTCATCACGAAGCCGTCAACCAAGCATTCTGTACATGAAACTAAGTAAGTTTACGCAAAAATTATTGCTGGGAAACGACTTTTTTTGGGGGGTGTAAAATCATGTTTTGTGGTAGAACTCAATGTAACGCACTCAAAACATTGTGCTGATGGACGTATTGAATAGCACGGGGGTCGTGGATGTGTTTAAAGTAAAAATCTTCTTCTCTTCTTCTTATTTAAAAATACTTCTCAAAAAGTTGGAACTTTGACCCCTAATATCTCCATAACTAGAAGGTTCCCAGGTATGGTGTAGAACAAAAAAATGATCACAAGGACAGGGAGAACCAGTGCCTTTCGGCTTCGTTAAGAGGTGTTTTACACCCTTTATTGGCTTTGTGTAGGCTCCAGAAATCCCAAAATAGTACAATATTTTAGGACGCAATTCAATCGATCAAAGTTATTAGTTTTTAATTGGTCTTTTGATGGTAGTTTTACCTATACTTACCGCGTCGTACAATAACAACAGTAAGGTCCATCACCTTCGATATTACCAAACGTGTTTGTCAAATGAGATTTAATCATTTTATCTAAACGGTCAAGGTTTCCATAATTTAACTTGACCTTGTTCCATCCACCACCATATTATCAATAATTTGAGACCTACTTTGTGTAGGTATTTATTCGAAATGTTTTTTGTTTGCTCCCAATAGTTTTTGCTCAATGCATGTTTAGTGGCATGAGGAACAGGGTGTAAAGTTCCTCGGCGGTTGTAATCCTCCCTTTTCTATGGAGTATCGAGAAACTTTACACCCAGTTCCTCATACGACTAAACTAGTGACCCCGACACGATACTGAACTGGAACAGCTGCTCAACAGCAACACGTCCTTAAGCCTCATTAAAGTAAAACTGCCAGGATCAGAATCCGAAACTTACTGCGATGAGAGAAGCAAGATCCCTCGACTATATGTCACAAAAGGACAACGTCGTCGCTGACAGTCTCTAGAATCGAGGAGATAACTTAGCTGGTAGACCTATACAAAATATACCTCAAGAATAACGATAAACATGTCTTTCGATTGCCTACAAAATGTTTTCCCCTATATGTGAAAATGAAATTATGAATGATTTACATGACTTTATTTCACATACATAACGTCGTTTTCGGCAATGACTGTTGGTATTGTAACTTAGATTTATGTCTTTTAACGTATGTAAGACTAGGAGTTAGGCGTGATTGTAGTTCCTGTGAAAATCGGCCAAGTAATGGCAGAATTTCCAGAATGATTTTAGACGGGGTTATATGTATTTCCAAAGTATTTTCGGGTTTTCACGGTGCCCATTGTGCTGTTTTGTTGCCCTCCACGGCGTAGTTAGACGACACGAATCACCGATTGTGACATTTAAAGTGCACACTGATATTTGCAATGGGGTTGAAGAGCCGCTCGACGATCCATGACGGGGACGTCGACAGGCTTTTTTTTGTACCGATTTATTTGGCTGTGTATATCATTAGCGTTAACTATGAAAATGGGAACAAACTGCAAAATGCGCACTTGTTAGGTTTGGTTAAAGGCTTGCAGACCGTTAAGCCAGGGAATACAATCGCACTAATTCAGTCGCGGCTTCAGATGCGCCGCCTAATTAGCTGAGCGTTTGCGCAACTCCCGTGCAGCCGGTCAAAGGATTCGCCGCTCATTACGCGCGTAGCCAACATCCCGGTCAACGTGAAACTGTCTCTGCTTTTAACTAACTGCGTTTTATAAAGAGTTGACGGCCCGAATTGTAGTTTCGTAAAAGTTTTACAATCAAATTTAATTTATGGCAAAAGAAAACTTGGCTATAGGGCAAGGTAGTCACGGAACAGACACAAGCGGGCAGTGCGATGCGATGTTCGCGGAAGGCGCGATAAGATCGCGTGAGAGGCGGGCACGCGGGTACGCTCTGGCGCGCCGCCCTACAAACAGGGTTGCCGAATAAATATCAAAAAGCTGAAAATATTGCGAAACAAGAGTCGGATTTCACAACTTTTTTAATTTTCTTTTAATAATAAAATCGAATCAGTCGTGAACCGTTTTAGGGAAGACGATCACAATTTAACAACCGATCATCTAGTCATACATACATTTGCAGTCCTCCGACTCACCCTCAACAGACGTAGGCTGCCACCAAACAAAATCACAGATACTCTGACTGCGCTGGAATTAGGTTTACATGACCAGATTATGAGGTTTGACATAGTTTGACGGCAACCCTGAGCTCGCGCCACTCTCTGCTGGACGATTCGTCACGCTGCGTTAATGGTCGCGCAGCACGCCACACTTGACTATCTGCTTGCACCGCTATTTTCGTTCTAGTTATCGATTCGTAACAGACAATGCACACTAAAAACGATTTATTGTAAAACTAAACTAAGCATTATATTGCAAAAAGTTTACAAAACTGTACTGAAAAAGTTACCTAAATTTTAATCGGATCATAAACTAGTTTTTTTAGTTAGCACATTGCATTGCATTTAATTTTATGTAAACGAAATCTATTACAATTTTACACAAGCCAATACTGCAAAGCTGTACGCTACAAGCTCAGCTATACAAGCATTTCAGTAAAAATACCTCAATTTTGTAGTGTATTTTTACATATTTTTTTCCAAGAAGTGTAAGTTTTCGCGCTGTTTTACGTTATGAAAAAATCTCTAGGGTCAAACATTCTCGCTGTCTGAATAGTAGCGATTTCTTTTTGTTCGTTTCTAATAGGTTTCAGTTTCAGATAGTTATTCAGTCGTAATTCAAACTTTATGGTATCCTTTGTCGATCAAATTACCAAATTTTGAACAATAAAATGTTATCTGATTTTACTACGACAACTTATCGTATAACCGCCACATATTTAATGGAAGTATAATTGTCTATTAAAATACCATATTACGATATTATAATAGGTAAATTAGTTCATAACTTGAAATCCAACTGAATGTAATGTCGCAGCAAAGGCTTTGACGTTAAGATATTATCTTGAAATCGCTGAAATTAAGACCTTCCCAATAAGACTTCAATGAACTGAAATCATACAAATAAAGGGAAGGGATGTAGTGTGTAAGTACTTATTTTTGTAGTTTAATTGATAAATAAATGTAACCACATGTGGTTTGCTGTTGTAACATAATATGGGGGCGTAAACAGGCCGGCAGATGGTCGCCGGCCGTACAACAGGCATAATGGCACTGATTAAACTTAATTAACTGAAGCCATTTACACGCGGTGGGGATAGGGCGCGTCGTGCTCCCACCGTCACACGTCATGGCGTGCGTGTCGCCACGACGCCGCGCGACACTTGCGTTACCGCCGCCCGCAACGCAACGCAACGTAAGGCATCGGTCACTGACATCACTTACATACTGTTCCTCCCGTAGTATTATTGTAACAACCATAATACAGCACCGCCGCTAGCGATAACTATAATGTCAAGCCAATTAATGTTTGTCGACCTTGTTGTTCACAATGCCAATATGCAAACAAGCATATAGGTACTGACTACCGATTCATTTTTGTATGTTAAAACACCTTTTGGTTCATTACGAATGTATCCAGGTCGGACTCACCTAGGGAGTTGGAAAGTTAGGGGGTCAGGCAGCGCTAGTGATGGGATCGGCGTCGGTGGGGCTTCTGCAGCGGCCGCGGCCCGACACGGAGCGGGAGCGTCGCGGGCCGCTCGACGCCGCCCGCGAGATTTATCGCGCGGCCGCACGCAGCTGGCGCATTGCCCATAGCCCTCGCGCCCTTTTATCACCGAGTAAAACACGCCCGTCGCGTTAATTTGTTTGTTCTGACGCGGTCGAGCTAATGAATCGCCCCGAGCTGGACCCGTGTCCACGCGCGACCCGCTCTGAATTAAACGTTTACACCCTTAAATTGGTACGGACCTGTAAATAAATCGTTAATCACGCTATTTGATTTTCATTGCTAAGATTTTTTTGATGTTCTAACGAACGTTTTATTTTGTATTTATAATTTATGTCAATATGTGTGAGAGGTGCAGAGGAACATGGAGATTGGCATGAGTGAAAAAAAGACCTCAAAATAAGGTCTATCATCATCATTCATCATTTCAGCCCAAAAGACGTCCACTGCTGGACATAGGCCTCCCCTAAGTGTCGCCACTGACATGTTGGGTGGTGTTGCCATAATCGCCACGCTTGGCAGGTGGGTTGGCGATCGCAGTACGGTTTTTACAAAAGCACAGAACGCTGCTGCCCATTCTCTGGCAAGTCCCTTAGTCGCTTCTTACGACACCCACGGGGAGATATGGGATGGTGCTATTCTTTACGTCCGACACCATACAGAACAAAATAAGGCCCAGCAGTCATAATATGATATCAAAGCATGACGACCGGTGATGAGGTTAATAATAAAATAAAGAAATTAATAATTGTTAATAATTACTATTGTCCTGTGATAACCTCGCGAGCCAGATCTAGATACTTGAATTGCTTATCTTTTAAGGAAATAAATAAATTAATAATTGTTAATAATTATTATTGTCCTGTGATAATATAAGGTTCTTCAACTGGTCGAGCTCCCTATTAAAGTACTTCTACACATTATTAGCGGAATAGCAATTTTCAGGCCTTCTACAAACAAATAAATAACATGTACATACATTTATTTATTTAAACTTCATGTACAATAGTGGTACATAGGCGGACTTAACACACACACATACATACATGTATGTGGAAGAAGAGAAGCAAGATTTGTGACGGAGTTAATTTATAATATGTACATAATTTACGAGGATCTCTTAAAACATGTACCTATTATAAATTAACTGAAGAGTGGTGATGGATGTATCATGAAAGCAATTCAGCCTCTCTGTATTTCGACAGACATACTCGGTTTAAATGTGGCATCAAAAGTAGGTGATGTCTAATAAATATGTTGAGCTCACTGATTTAGCGCGAGTGAATCAGCATCGCTCAGGTGAGGTCGCATTCCGGCGCGCGCCGCCCTACCTGCACGCCAGAAATACTCCCGCGCACCGCCCGCCCGAACCAACACTGCTACTCATTTTATTTTCGGCAGACACTCGCTATTAGCACAAGCATTCCTGGATTTGATAGCTTTTGTTATTGCGGAAACTATAACATTACATAATTATTTAAAATGTATTGCTCTTCATTTGCGTCAAATTTACTATTTCTTATTCATGAAAAGAATTCGTCCTTTACAAACAAGAAGGTACTTGAATAATCTTTACCTACTTAATATTATCAATGCGAAAGTTTGTATAGATGTTTGTTACTTAATCAAGCCAGAACGGTTTAACGAATCTGTATGAAATTTGCACTGAGGTAGATGTAGTCTGGAATAACATATAAGATACTTTTTTTTTCTCACACTTACACAACAAAATTTCCTCGCGACCGAAGTGGCGGGCAACAGCTAGTCCAACGTACAGGTGTGCACACATAGCGCAGTTCATACGACTTTAATTAGGGATAGATAGAAGGTGAAAGACTCTGATCACACTATTACCCTTAGGGGATTACCCCCGGAGTTATCACCGATTTTTTTATTATCTGACTGTCATATAAAGAAGGAATACTCTTAGACGTTGGTGGTTTGCTTTTAGATTAACCGCTAGTGTCATTAGGTGAAATTAAATTATCAATTTGATCTAAATATATGTATTTAATTCATGAACGTATTAGGTACCGCTGCTTATTTCACTGTAAACATTTATTTCGTTTGCCGGGTTCACCACTTAATTAGGTGCTGCTCGTAAAACTGTCTTCCTCATCTTATATTTACCGCGTTTGCCCTTTTTATTATCCGATTACATGGGCCGCGCGGTTTGCAAAGCGTTTTCCTACGCGAGGGGAGCAGTTTCATTTGTTTCTTCAGAAATTACTTCAGACCGTCGTCTCACAGCGCGAAACGCGGCCTTTTGTAGAAAGTGAAACGACTCACTTCCAACAGCCACGTTAATGTTATAATTAGCTAAGATTATTGTCGCACTCGCTGCTAGTGTCAAATGAGGTAATTAATGTTCACACCGATATGATTGCGGTTGGTCAGAGGCTTATCAGGACGCCCGTTGGGAGATGCTCACGCCGCCGCGGTGTACAGATAATGGAACTTCGCTTATTCATTTCACTGCAGGCGTATGTATGTGGAGCGGTTAATAAATAAAGCGTTCGCAGTTTAATGTTTGTAATGTAGATGCGCAAATAAATGAATGTACCTACATACATATTTGATGATCGGCTGAAGCGATGTGGATGGTGTCGGCCGAGGAATAGCGTGGCGTTGCAATTAGCAGGGCACTCGACGCGTTCCCCGCAAACCATGGCACGGAGTCCACTCGTGTGTCGTCGCGCAAATTAAAACGCGACACTCGACCCGATCGCGTCCTCAAACTGCAATTCGTTCATCGAATGAATCGTTTAAACAACTAAGTAAAAAACCACTCGTTTGTAGTTAACGGTATCGCATTTCATGAATTAATCAGGCAAATAAGTCTTTCAACTGAACGTTTTTTAACACTTTCTACTATCATTGACAGTTTTCGTCACGGGTAATCAGAAGCGCGAAAACCACACAACAAGTCTGACATCAAGTCTTACCGAGGGGAAATGAAATGAAATTAATTTATAACCTGAAAACGGATTTTTTTTTTTGGGTAACCGTCTTACCGTCGTGTCTTCCAGTTACTTGTTTGTGGAGGTCAGATATACTGCCAAACCATTTAAATCTGGCATTAGAAATTAGTTTGGAAGAGGTGATCATTGTGAAACTAGCTACTTCAAAAATAGACCAAGTCTCGAACAAAAAAATAAAACGTATCTGTGTGTTATTAAACTAATCAATGCGTGATAAATGAAGATAACCATTAAATTTCTGTAATTTTATTGTTTGATAGTGGTTGTAATAATCTGTGAACAAATTTCAAAAGCTCATATTATGGTAAAAACTAATCCAAATTCCTAGATAAATAAAATATGCTTCATTGTCCTTTTTGTATAATTGGTTCGACAGACTACATACATAATTAAACAAAAGCACTATCTTTTCGAACGGGGCTGTATATAGCAACTTGTTGGGTTGGGCGTAAGACAGTAAGACTAAGAGATTTGTGGTTGGGCCCGGTCGGTTCGGAGGTGTTCCCACGGGCGCGCCTCTTCGTAATTGAGAGCGCCCGCGGGCCGATAATTGTGCTCGCGCGAACCGACCGCGCCTGAACCTTCTCGATGCCGCGTAAATCATGCCCGTTACTCTCCATTACCTCATAATATCAAATTGACTTGCGAGGATTTTTGCCTCATCCTCTGGCTGTTGTTTCTATGCGCAGTTGTATTTATTTATAAGATATTGGTTGCAGTAGAATTCCCTAAGGAAGTTGAAGAAAAGTTGGAAGCTTTTAAAGTTTAGATTGTAATCAGATAGGCTAGGTTTTTTTTCTTTTAACAAGATTTCTCTTATCATTCTAAGAATTATTGACCTAAACTAGTTGTATTCTGTAGAATTACCAGTATTGATGTAGATTTTTAGGGTTCCGTAGCCGAATGGCAAAAAACGGAACCCTTATAGATTCGTCATGTCTATCTGTCTGTCTGTCTGTCTGTCTGTCTGTCTGTCTGTCTGTCTGTCTGTCTGTCTGTCTGTCTGTCTGTCTGTCTGTCTGTCTGTCTGTCTCTCTGTCTGTCTGTCTGTCTGTCTGTCTGTCTGTCTGTCTGTCTGTCTGTCTGTCTGTCTGTCTGTCTGTCTGTCCGTCCGTATGTCTGTCCGTCTGTCCGTCCGTCCGTATGTCACAGCCACTTTTTTCCGAAACTATAAGAGCTATACTTTTGAAACTTGGTAATTAGATGTATTCTATGAACCGCATTAAGATTTTCACACAAAAATAGAAAAAAAAACTATTAATTTTGGGGGTCCCCATACTTAGAACTGAAAACCAAATTTTTTTTTCATCTAACCCATTCGTGTGGGGTATCTATGGATAGGTCTTCAAAAATGATATTGAGGTTTCTAATATCATTTTTTTCTAAACTGAATAGTTTGCGCTAGAGCCACTTCCAAAGTGATAAAATGTGTGTCCCCCCCCTCTAATTTCTAAAGTAAGAGGAGGAAAATTCTGAAAATATTTAAGTTTGTAGAACGTAAAAAAAACTATCAACGAAAATTGGTTTCAATAAGATATGATGTTTAGTTTTTGAGATATGGGACTTTTTCATGAAACTGCAGCAGTAACTTTGTTTTTCATTATCATACTAAGAAAAACCAATTTAGTTTTGCGGTTTAGTGGAAGTTTACAACTAATACTACTAACTAATGAATGACAGTCCAAAATATTTTTTGGGGCTATGGAACCCTGTGTGCGAGTAAGACTCGCACTTGGCCGGTTTTTATTTTATAAAGATATCTATATTTGTGTGATGGATAGCGCTTAGCTTCCAAATTAAGGAAAGGATGTAAAATGTTTTTTTTTTGACATGTTGCTACATCAATAGGTGCATTGTACATACATTGACGTGTCGTCAGTCTCCACTCTGAAAACAAGTGCACGCCAATTAAACACAAAAAAAAAACTGAAACTTACACAAACCTTTTGAACAACTGATACCATGAAAACAGTGGTATAATTGAGCATAGACTATATAACGTTATGATTATAACGTTATGCTACCAAATTGCTAATTTTAGTTTACTCTGCGTTAAAAGGCCTGTTTTGTTCATATTAGGATGTCGAGGGTTACACCACTTGTCACGAGAAGGACGTCAATGTAGTAAAGACATGCGAGCTTTTTAAACAAACTTTATCTGTCTATAAAACAGAAAGAAGGTGTGCGATAAAACGATCGCGTGACTTAACCTCGTGCCGGAGCGTCTGTGAATGCCTTGATTAGACGAGACAACAAAATATAAAAACAACAGTTAAAACTGATGTCTTTTTTCGATTGACTCGAGCTTAGTGTTATTGGAAGCATATTGACATTACAGATGTTAGAAGGACGTAATCCGTAAGCTGCATTGAAGTCGTGAATCGTAAGTGTGCCAGAGCAGGTGGTACCAAGTGGTTAGCTGGCACTATGAGCTTATCGGCGTGACGTCAGTCCAGGGGCGGTGCCGACGTAGAGGCATGTAGATCGCGAAATTGATTGCATGTTATCTGATGGGGCACGGGTTCTTCGCTAGCGTTTAATACGGGCGTCCGCCGCTAGGCACGCGATCCTTTTGACAGGAGAGCGTCCGTGCCCCAACCCCTTCGATTGTGGTAATTACCGCCCCACAGCCGTGTGCAGCGGCGATGTCGCGCGCGCTCCTGGATACCACCCGGTAATTACCGCCTACGATGTAACCATATTCGCACTACGTTCTTGACTTAATAACACACAAATATCTACCAAACTGATGCATTAGATATCCGGGTCGTAAAGTGTAATTGGAGATTTTTCGCTAAGAAATGCTCTCCAGAGTCGGGTTTGAATTTGTGCAACAGTTGAATATATAGGACCCTACCCCTTATGTTATTTGTCAGTATAAGCATTACAATCGGATACAGCCATACTAGACACTAGCTGTCCGGCGCAACTTCGTTTGCGTCACATTTTCCCCGTTTTCGCAAAATTTTTCATTGCTGCTCCACTCTTATTGATCGCAGCGTGATGATATATATCTTATAGCCTTCCTCGATAAATGGGCTATCTAACACTGAAAGAATTTTTCAAATCGGACCAGTAGTTTCGGAGCCTATTCAATGCAATCAAACAAACAATCAAGTCTTTTCTCTTTATAATATTAGTTTAGAGAAAACGTGCTAAAACTATCCTGGCAAAAAAAACACTACGTTTTCAACTTGTCATCGTCTCAAGTTAGAGAGTATCGTATTACCCAGTTACTGGGTTGTGGAGGTAAGATAGGCAGTCGCTTCATGTAAAATTGTGGTACTCAGCTGCATCCGGTTAGACTGGAAGCCGACCCCAAGATAGATTGGGGAAAAGGCTAGGCAGATGATGATGGGGGTTAACAATCAGAATCTCGAAAATACTTGCCACCGGAAATACTTAGACCAGAACCGGGTTCTGCATAGCAGCAGCAGCAACTTATTCAAATACATAATTATGTGTGGCTGCTCTGTAGAGCACATTTGCAGCCCTTGACAACTGCTAAAATATTGGAAAGGTTTCAATATTAGAAATACAGCTCCAAAAAGAAAAATCCATAAGAACCATTAAATAAAAATAGTTCTTGGAACGAAAATAATTGTCATTTTTTGGTTTTCCGGTCCATCATTAATTGAAGTGTCGGATGTAGCGACACGAATTTAAACGTTAGTTAAGTTTGGGAGGGCGAGTGCGGTTTTCTCGCATTTTGATTGGCGGTAGCGAGAGCGGGCGGGCCGAGCGGGACTCGTGGCGCGTCCGAGTTGCGCTAATTGCCCCGCGCAATATAGAAACAATGACAAAACTTAGGACGGCTTCGGCCGTCGCCGACCCTCGACGTCTCGCTCTTTTATTTAAAATTCACTTACCCGCCTCGCAGATTGTTATTCAGCCAAGTTCCGTCAGACGTTATGAAAACAAGAATAAACTTAATTACATTCCTATTTTAAGTATAACTTTACACAATTATTACAACAACGGTCCGTTTAAATGTTTTATCTTGCCATGGAGCATTCGATAGGCTAGTACAAGCCAAAACACAGAACAGCCTGATTACCTTAGCAAACATCGACATAGAGAGGCGGGGTGGGTAGTCGCGGTAATTGATTGTGACATTTGATGGACATACACCAAGCGTAAACTGATCCACTAGGGACTACATTTAACTAACATCGACTCCACCACATGCATGTTATGTACGAAGCTACTATAGGTGTGGAGTGTGGACTACCTAATTATTATGTAGTTAACAATATAAATGGTTGCAACAGAACAGCAATCTCGCAATAAAAATGTGAACTAAGACATGAAGAAATTATTGTTATGGGTTCGGTAATTGGTGAAATTTTAACAATAAAAGTGGGTATTTACTTATAATATTAATTAATTTGGAATTCTTGATTTTATTAAATGATTGGTTCATAGGTACCAACTTGGGCAGTGTTGTTGACATGGCCACAAAACAAACTCACCTAGCCTAACCTCAAGCTTACCTCTGTAAACTAAGCCCGCCCTAAACTTTTAAGGTACGTCTAATAACGCAAGCAATTTGTGGGTCTCCCCTTGTTTGCATTCTTGCTTTACCTACTAAGGTGATTTGATGATTTTGACTTATTCAACTTGTTGGGATTGTGTTGACCCTAGTGGAACAGTCGACTCCGCTTCCAAGAATTATTAATGACTTACATCCAGATTGTAACATTTGCACAGCTTCTTTCGTACAATTTTAAAGCAACCCTTGTGCGGCAGCCAACCTTAGCGCAAAATATTTAGTTGTTCGTCTGGTCTATTTTCAAACAGAGAAACGCTTGATAAAAAATATTGAATGAACGGGCAACGGCTTCATCGTGCCGATATTAAAGCTCGGTTTCACTGCCATCGAGTGAAACTAAGAACATTTCTCTCGCGAAAGCCACGTTACCAGTCTGCCATGTACTGAGAGCCTATAGGATACATGACTTAAGGTATTAGACTACAGAGTCAAATAACCGTTACAGCTGCAGTCGCAGTCTTGGTTGGTATCGAAATAGATTTGGAAAACATAACCTTAAAATGTAACACCGTTTTGTGCACTGTATTGATATATATATTTTTCCATATTTCAAAATCACAATATTTTATTTTCATAGGCGTACATGGGCACTTATAAAACGTCGACAAAAGGTGCACGGTTTGGGTTGGTCGTTTCCTATGGAAGAACCGGCAAGAAACTCCATTTTTACTCTATTTTAAATCATTTGGTTTTACAATATTTGAATGTAACAGCATCAGTACTTCCTAAGTATGGGGGGACAGCGTAGGCCCGACAAAAAGTCGTTGTTTACTACAAAAGGAAGAACAAGATAAAAAAAAAACTGAGTTTACAAAGCCTACAATGTCCACATATTCACAAAAAAAAACGGTAAATAAAAAAGAATCGATACAAAAGTAAAAATTAAATATTATAAGAAGACTAAATTAAACAATTGACACAAATGTCATCAGTGCTGTAACTATTCTGAACAAAGAATGAACGGTGGAATGATTTGAAAACTGTTATAAAACATCTGAATAAAAAGAATTTAAAAATAATTGGGAATAGTTAGAGACATCCACACTTTTGTGTCGTTTATGAGCTACCTACCAGGGAAGCCGCATGAGCAGAAGGAACTAGCGTCATTAATAATCAAAGTCAGATTGGATCACTATGCCTTGTGTTAAGTATTAACGATAAGCCTAAGTATTATTTTTAATATTTTAAAAAGGAAGGCAGTCCAATAAGACAAAAGTCTCAAAGACATAACTCAATAAAAATGAAAGATGAATTTTATATGAAGTAGCAGCAGTCGTTATTTTAGTAACGCGGCATATAAAGATAATGGTCACATATGGAGAGGTCGCAGTTATTGCTAAGTGATATTGATTGGCGGTGGTGAGGTCGCGCGTTCGCTCTTCGGAAGAGCACGCGAGGTGAGAGAGATGTTTTTATTCGTCCGACACGTCCACGGCCGCTCGTCTCGACGATGTGTCGTCCTCCCACGGGACACTGGCCTTACTTCCGAACGGAGATATTTATAGCCGCCCCAGAAGCCGCTGTTACCTAATGTAACGTTTTATGGTGGCCCTTATTACGGTTACCAGGCCTGTAGTCTATACCTTGCATTCGTACTTTTTCTCTGAAATTTTATTTATTCAATCGATCCGGATAAATATTTAGTTTTGTTTTCCAACTCAAATAAGTAGCGATAGAGCTGCATAGCCATCCTCCAAATAGCTACGGTCACTAGCGGCTCGCAAAAATGCCATGTCGAAGATATTCTTTGCAGCAATCGTAAATTGGGCAGGTCCCCGGGGTACGCCACGGCCGCCTCCAGTGCCGCATACGCTAATCGTAGGCGGCCACCCGCCGCGCCGCCACCGCCTGTGCTCGCGCCTCGCTTTCCTCTGTGTGCCGCGTCGTAATGGCCGCGAGAAAGCCTCTTTTGTTACGCTAGCGATTTGTTATATCTCGCCGCGCTTTTCCGAGATATACCTGCTTTGACTCGCGTAATTGTTCTTTCGAATCGGTGGTTTTGTTGTGTATAAAATGCTTTGTCACATAAATCTGTTAAGTTGCCCTTTATAGGCGGTATAGACTTGGTTTCATTGTTAATAATCCACATTCATTAGCAGGCTGTTGTATCGATTTAGAAATGAGTCATCTTGTTTTCTTCTTAAGTAAATAAATTAAGAAAGGTAAATTAAAGAAATAAGATTTCTATTTGCACAGACAAATTAATAAAAACAGTAGTTGGTTGTCATGACAGCTTGAGTTAGCTCAAGTATATTATGTGTTAGGTGCGAAGCCGTACTCGCCACGCTCGGCTGCGTCCCCGGCCGTTCAACTTGCTGTAGTGCTCGGTTTGCAGTTTGCTGCTCGAGAACCATCACTTCCTACATTCCTCTAACAACACATGTTGCTTCTCATAACAGTAACTACTTCAAGATAATTGTTAATTTCTCTCAAGTCAGAGAAAAGAGAAATCTGGCATTAATATTACGGTCACTTAATGAACTTGATTCGTGCTTATCTCGAGAATTATAAATGTTGTCTTGTTGGTCGTGATGGAATCACAGACAACTTCGTTATGAAGGGCACCAAAATCTCCCCTGAATTAAGTTGCCGGCGTATGTATAAGGGCGTTCATGACCGAAATATGTTCTGAAGGCCTGGCTGCAATTAGGATACCAAGCCATCTCTAAAACAAAAGGCTTTTGCCTTCGATATTAATTACCCTGATTTCAGATTTTTTATTATGTCTTCCATAGTAAGTTCTTATTTTTAAAGCAAGAAAAAAGTTTTAAAATTCTTAGTGACTTTCGTACCTTACCAAATAATGATATAGCCCCGTGACATACTTTGCTGTGTGACAATTTTGGACGTAAGGGGTTGTTCTCTAGCTCACGATGACTCGGCGACCGCTCGTTACTGTCTCACCTGTCCTAGACAGGCTTGATGTTTCCACTAATGATCTCGTGTCAACATATTTTTAGTAAACCTTACCTTCGTAAATATATGTTTTTTTCTGCTTAGCAATCAAATCGTATCGCAATGCTTAGCGACTAATTACTTAGCCTCCTCTGTATGCACGCAACAACACAGTATCTGCGGCTTTATTTTTACATTGTGGTAGCAAATATGCATATGATGTAAATGTAAATAAATTGTTTAGTTTTCGACGCTCTATCGATCTGTATATTTAAAATTTCAATATTCCCAAAAAAATGGCTTTTACCCCCATGATTTTTTTCTCACCAAAACCATTTTTATTAAAAAAAATTGACGTATATGACATTATTTAATTATTTCAAATTAATAAGGGCGTATCACCATAGTATGAAAGAATATTTGGTCGTAAATACAATATTTATTACGTAATGACTTTTACGACATTTTTACTTGGCAATTTAAATATGATTTGGCTTTTACGCCCTTGCACAAAAATAAAAACTTGGAGTTACAGCATTCAAATCGTAACAATAACAATTTCTTTAGTCTAAAAATCGGAGAGATAATCATGTCATTTATCGTTGTCTCTTATGCGTACGTTAAACAGTCTTACAATGGAGTGAGATAGAAACATAATTTATTTAGCCAATAAAGCGCGCGCGCTGCCGACGACACACGCACAAACACAATCGCAACCTGCATGTACACGACTTACCACAAGTGAAGTCCACGTGTCCAATCTTGTCAGTCTGTCAATCGCAGTTTCTTTACCGGATTGTTATTGTTTACGTTCCGTTTGAATATTAATACAGTGCGAATAAGTTACTTGTTTAATTAAAAAAATGGATAATACGAAGCCGAAAGCCTTGGATTCCTTGCTAAAAAGAAGGAATATCGTTAATGCATTATTACAAAGCCGTCGTAGTTCATCACAAAGGTAAGTTTTAAGTAATAGTACAGTACCTATCTATTATTCTTGGCTCAAACTGTTTAGACGTGCTTACCTAATGTGATGTTTCTTTAGTTAGAGATATTCGTATTTATTTTATAATAAATATTAAGAGTGCATTCGTCGTAGTAATTTCTAGGAAGATAGGTACTTACCTATTTTTTTACTACTTAAAATATTAGGTACTCACGGTGTAAAAACGGTCGGGTTTATTATGGTTGTATGTATAGTTGTATAGATGGGTGCTTACGTACCTAAGTGCTAACTAACTTTACCACAAAGGTCATGTTACGTAGGTACCTATCTAATTATTCACAATATTTTTATTCAGTTATTTTGTTTAATCATTTTCTTTATTCAAATTACATGCATTTCTATTTATTCCGTTATAAACTCCATGAAACTGATTTGTTAGACTGGCTTTTACGCCCTAATGACTAATGTCTTCTGATTTTTCGATGCCGTGCGTGACTTTTACGACCCCAATATTACAGGGAACTAAAACTACAATGGCTTTTACGCCCTAACTCTTACTAGCATTAAAAATAAAGACGACTTTTTTGTATAATTTTTGTATAAGTAATTCTATTATCATCTTATTTCCAGATCTGACTACGAGCCGAGTCAGTCGACTAGGAGTTTTGATCAAAATAGTAGTTCGGATCAAAGCAATGATATAATCGAAAACAGCGACACAGAAATGCAACCAATAAAAATATCAAAAGCAACACACAAAAAAATCATAATTAATTCAAGCAG
This sequence comes from Cerastis rubricosa, assembly GCA_949152445.1. NCBI lineage: Eukaryota > Metazoa > Arthropoda > Insecta > Lepidoptera > Noctuidae > Cerastis > Cerastis rubricosa. Next base: position 8,991,015 of record OX424526.1, on the reverse strand, counting down.
TGATGGCGATATCAATACCTCTATGATTTCTTTACCACGAGCACATGCTTCATTCTTTGGAGACAACGTTGGTAGCCTTATACCACCAAAAAGCCCGTTTAAAAACAATAGTAACAAAATAAATATTATTTCTATGGAAGTCTTAAAACAGGCTGATAGTTCGTCGACTGTTGTATTACCACATCCAAATATTACTGCCCTCCCTGCAGATCCAGTAATTGCTGAAAATGAAATCTCATGTGCTGTGCCGACCGTTGAGTCGTTTTCTTCAAACCTTTTGCCAGCTGACTATGCTCCAGAAACCAAAGTTACATCAGTTCCGATCGCTAATTCGTCTCTAATTGTTAATACATTGTCTACCTACGACAATAGCACGCAGCTTGAATCTTCTTCCGTATTGACTGCTGAATTACCTACTTTATATGTTAATCTCGTGCCACAAGATGACTATGCCGCTGATGAACCCGAAGTTCCTTCTGTACTGATCCCTGAATCATCTGACTTGAAGACCAACCTTCTGCCGTTGGATAAATATATACCTCAATCTGATAGTTGTATACCTACCACCTCCAAGACGCCATTTTTAGAACTGAGTCCTTAACTGGCTGCATCTCACGATGAAACTCAGCTTGGACCTCCTAATCCATCTACAAGTACAGCACTGGCCAATTTAAATATTACACACACAGTTGAAAAAGATCGGACTAAAAGAACACGCAAAACTTCAACTTCAAAATACAAGATGTATTATATAGACTTCTTATCTGACGAGGAAGCTTTAGACTTTTCTGGTGGTAGTTCTGATGATTGGACTTGCAATGAATCTGAATCTAGTGGTTCACCTGAAAAGAAAAAGAAGAAAAAAGAAAAAAAGAAGAAAGCCCAAAAGGATGATACAAGTAAAAATATAACAAGGAAGAAACAGAAACTAATAAATAAACGGAAAGAACGAAAACAATTAAAAGATGACGGAAAATCCTACCAAACCAAGAAAGGGGACATAGTTAAAGAAAAATCTATGGGAGAAAACCCATGTAAGCAGGATAAATGTAAAAGAGGTTGTTTTAATATAACGGAAGAAAGGCGAAAGTCTCTGTTTGACATCTTTTGGAGCATAAGTTCACAACGGAGGAAAGATTGGCTTATTAATTGTACTCGCCAGGTATCAATTTCCAGGAAAAGAACGGACTCTCCAAATAGTAGGAGAAATTTAACATACGAGTACTTTATCAATAATGGTGAAGATCGTCAAAAAGTTTGTCAAAAGTTCTTGCTTGAGACATTGAATGTGACCCAGAAATATTTATTATACAATCTGTCTCATTCTAAAGAATATAATATGTCTCAGGATGATCGGAGGACACGTACATTTCCGGATAAGTATTCTCCAGAAGCAAAAGCACATGCAAAGTCTTTTATTGAAAAATTGCCAGCAGTCCCTTCACACTATAACCGGAAACGAACCAGCAGGGTGTATCTTCCCCAAGAATTAAAAAATGTATCCAATTTGTATAGACTTTATGTGAAAGAATGTGAAGATAAAAATCAAGATGCAGTTGGAGATACTATATTTAGAAATATATTTAATAATGAATATAATATCAGCTTTCATTGTCCAAAAAAAGACAAATGTCTTCTGTGTACAAGAGCCGACCGAAAAGAAATAAGCAGCGAAGAAGATAAAACCATTTTAGAAAATCACATTAAAGAAAAAAAATCTACTTATAAAAGGTTTCTAGCACATCAAAATTTAAGTAATCATTATAATATTAATGGTACTTTGACAGCTAGCTTTGATTTACAAAAGGTATTGACAACACCCCACGGAGATAGCATGTTGTTAGGGTACTCAAGAAAGTATGCAGTTTTTAATTTCACCATTTATGAAAGTGGAACTCAAAATGTGAATTGCTACATTTGGGGAGAGTGTGACGGAAAACGAGGTAGCCAAGAAATAGCAACTTGTCTCTTTAAGTATTTACAAGAAGTTGACGAAAGAAAAATAAAAAATTTGATTTTATACTGCGATTCCTGTACAGGTCAAAATAAAAATAAAGTAGTTCTATCTGCCATAAACTATTACCTCAAAAAGTCCGTAAATTTAGAAACAATACAGCTTAACTTTTTGTTGCCTGGACATACATACATGCCTGTTGATTCAGTGCATGCAACAATAGAACGAGAAATAAAAAAACTCACCGTCTGGAGTCCTTCCCAGTGGATGCCTTACATTGCTTCTGCCCGAAAACGGCCACGACCTTATCGTGTTATTGTCATGGAGCATAGTGATTTTATTAGTTGGGACGAACTAGCTACAAAGACTTTCACTAAGGAAACGCTAAAAAACATGCAATTTAAAAATGTTCGGATTGCTACATTTAAGAAGAAGAATGTTGATCAAGTTGAAATTAAGTACTCCATGCATGAAGACACATCAGTACAAAAAGTCATTCTATTTGAAGTACCTGAAAAAAGGCCAAATACAAAAGGGAAATCTAAAGCGAGAGGAAGACCTAAAAAAAATATTTGTTTAGATACAACTAATAATCACTGCCAAGCTGAAAAATCAAACGAATTTGTGTTGCGTAAGTTATATGACGCCAGATTACCAATTTCGACTGCAAAATATAACGATTTAAAACTTCTTTGTGACAATCACACAATACCCAGACCGTTCCAACAAGATTTTTTGTCGCTGCCTCATTTTAAAACAGTAGTAGACCAATTACTAGATACCGACGAAGAAGACGATGTAGTAGAGGAATTAGAATGAATGGGTACTTATCTACATTTTAATTTCATTAGAATAATGCATGAATGATTAATAAGTAGAAGAAAGATTTATTTTACAAATTATAATTAAAAAAAAAGGTTAAACAAATAAGAAAAAGAAAAAAATATATAAGAAGAGAAAGAAGATGAATAAAAAGAAAGTAAAAGATAAAAAAAATAAAGAAGAATACGATTACAAGCAATAAAATTAAAAAAGTAAGAAAACGAAACAAAAAACAGAAAAGGAAATAGAAAAAAAAGAAGATTACTAATTATTGTCAATTTGATTTGATTTATGAATGAATAAAACTGATTTGCATCTTAACTAAATTTATTTATTTAATACACCAATACCTACCTAGTAGAATAAATTACAAACATACCATTATTTTATACTATTTTATCAATTTTAGTTAATTTATTTCTTAATTAATTAATATTAGATGATAGTAATTATTTATCACAGTTAACTTAAAATTTAAATTAATGAAAATAATCAAAGTTCAATTCAATTAAATCTTTTCTTTTGTTTCACTATTCATGAATCGTGTGCATTTAACTTAACAGGTAGGTAACCTAATTCGTTATAATAAATTTTGTAATATAGAACTATGATAAATCAGATAATAATAATTATTATGCTATTATTTTGAGCTTCTATGCACCTTAATTTCAATATTCACCACATTAAATCTTACAAAATTATAATAATTGTAGGTTTACTCACGATAATTGTTATAAGTGGTGCAGTCATTACGACCTTTTCACTGTCTAAAGATGGTTTATACGACACGATGTATGTTAGCATTATAGATATTTGTGGATTTACGTCCTATAGTACGTATTTATAGACGGTGTAAAAGCCATTTTTATTAAAATTTTGGGTCGTAAATCCATCCTATCTTCTAAACCATAAGGTCTACTTAAAATTAAGCTTCTGGATATTAAAGAGCACTTAAATGCAAGTAAATATCACCAATTCATTCGAATTTAACTCTATTGCAAAAAAAGTTATTTTCCAAAATTTAAAAAAAAAAACGTTTTTTCGCTCCCCTGTAAAGTTGCTATTTTGGCTTTTACGCCCTTTCTTCCCCGAAGTAGCGATATGGAAAATTTTAATTTGATAAAAAATAGGGAATTGAAGCTTTAAATGAACAAAGGTGTTATCTGACAAAATTGTAAAAAGTTGAGATGGTTTTATTAAAACAAGGGTTTAAAATTTCTAACTGATGGTAAATTGTCTTTTTAACTTAAAACATTCACGTTTACATTGGGTATTTATTGAGTTGACATGATATACTTTCCAAAAGTTTGATTCTATGTGGGCTCCCCCCGGTTCGGGATGATATAACCGCTTGTGCGACGATGTCCCTTCCAGTATAATATCGTTTTTAGTAGTTACTGTATCATGGCATTGCGTTTGCAACTGTTGGAAACAAAGAATTACAAAGTTCATTTGAAAATCCAGAGGAAAAGAAAGTTAATTACGTTCGTTAGAATGACAGTCGCTGTCCGGATGGACTATTTCCTAAAACCCTTTGAATTGTGGAATAATTGATGATGCAGATTTCTTCCTTTTGTGTTTAGGCTTATATGTTCTACGACTTCTTGTTGCTTTCTTTTTTAGGTTAATAGTTATTACGTTTAAAAATAAAACCACTAATAAGTACTTTGTTTACTACATTGGATAAACATAATTACGTAATATACATTTTTTTTTTCAGTTTTTATTGTAACAAATTGGCATAAAGAATCGCTGATACCTGTCTATTTTTTTTCTATACAGGAGGGTGTATAGAAATTTTTAATTAAAAAAAAATCTGCTGTTTCTTACAAAAGTGCAATACCTTCACGGTCAAAATGTATGGATGGTGAAAAATTTTTGTGCAGGGTTTCAGAATGATGTACTGAGTATGTATGTGGTTAGCGTTTTCGCGTCGGTGTCCCTTACACCTTGTATGTATACTCTAATATCATTGTCCTGTCTCTATAATTTTAAAATTCTATAATTAAAAATTCTCTATAATTATGATATTCTGTATTTCCGAACGCTTATAACCCTAAACTCTTCAAAGTGAGAAAGAACAGGCTTCTTCTGGGTATGCGCGTACTATCGACAACTTTGCCTCTGTCGACCTAGACCATAGTCAAGAGCAAACCCATCGCTAATGAAAAAGAAATATAGACCCTAACACATTTTCAATAACAGAAAATCCAAGTAATTGTACAGTGAAAAGAAACATATTTAGAATAAAGTATGATAAACATTTTAAATAAAGTACATACTTAAAATTACAACAAAAAAAAGTCATCTTTCATGCATCCTCCTAATTAATGAATTAATATTAATTGTACAGTAAAAAGAAACATATTTAGAATAAAGTATGATAAACATATTAAATAAAGTACTTAAAATTACAGCAACAAAAAAAGTCATCATTTCATTTATTTATTCAGTAACAATCTACATTGCATTCGAATATAATCAGTAATGGATACACAAACAAAAAAAAAAAATAGAATCTTTCATGCATCCTCCCACAGAAAAAGCACAAAAAAAAAGATATTCGTTATGGTCCGAATCAAAGCTCAATTATCGTATCATCGCGTACAAAGAACGTGGACTTTTCTACACATATTTTGCAAATTTGTAACATCATCTTGTTCGTAAGCGTTTTATGTAAATGAAAACCGCGTTTTCGAGGTCGGGGTGCGACGACGACGAGGCTCGCGTGCTGTAAAACATTAGGTTGCTGTCTAGGAGTTCACGGGGGGCTGGCCTTATTGTCTCGCGTCTATTAATACCAGTGTTTATGGCAAATTAATTTCTGCGGCATACACATTCTACTTCTTATATGTGACGCTGCCTCAACTATTAAAAGAGGTTATTGCGATTCTTTTTCACTTAACTTTACTCGTGCCTTTATTTACAATTTCATCCTTATGTACATTTGTGAGTTTTGTTCTTTGGGTAAAATAACATTTTTAAGTGTAACACTTTCCCAGACGCGGTATAGGACCGATAGAATCGAAATATTTTTCCAAGTTTTATCATTGCGTCGAAATATCTCTAGGGAACAGTCTTATAAATTGGATTCAACTTTGAATCACGCACTTCGATGACATTTTGTTTTCGCCGAGTTTTGTTTTGGGAAAAGTTATTTAAAGAATTGTATATCCTAATTATCGCTAAGGTTTGTTCCTGCGAGTTCAAACCAAGTTGCTTATGGACCGTTAATTATTGAGAGTTCGTTAATTGTTTGGAAGTCGTTGTTGTTTAGAGACGGAATGTTTGAATTATTGAAAGAAGGAGGGGCTTTAGAATATTGGTCACGTGGCGAATAGAACGACGCCTCGTGCATCGCTAAATCGCTTGAACTAATTTTCAGGACCTTATTCAGTGGTTTCTATTGTCTTGCCTTAATTGCTTCCGATTTAACGACGCCTAACGTTTTCTATACAGCTAGCATTTCGAGAGAATGTTTGTTTTATTGGTTATCGCCTATATTCAAGTAATCTGTTCCTATGTCCGTGGCATCTGTATATTACGTGAGAACTGGATCCGGTTGTCACTATATTTGAGAGTTGGAAAAGTGGGACGAAAGTAGTTTGCAAAGCTTTGTAGATGCAGGGCGACCGCTGCAGCAACGGTGTTTGTTGACGAGTCTGTAGGCGGCGCGAGAGGGGCGCGGGTGGCGCGGCCCGCGGCAGGTGCGCGCCGCGCCAGTTCCGCGACTCTCGCCGCTTGGATGCCACGTATCTTGTGAGAGACATGTAGCTCCGACCCGTGCTTGCCGGCTGTGAAGTGACTTCAGTGTTGTGTTTTGAAACTTAAAGTGAAAATACTCTTAGTACTATGGTGGTGTTAGAAGGCGGTGGGGCCCTGCTCGAGCCGGCACTGGCACTAGACGGTGCAGCCGCCGCGTGCCTAGAGCGCGCGTATGCACAAGCGGATGTTTCGCTAAAACTTTTACCAAAACGTTATATCAATTTACACCAGTGGTTATCGCCAGTGACGACATCTGTCACAGCCGCCGCTGCTGCTGGAAAAGATCTTAAACTGCAAATTGTAAGAGCTTTTCCTTTAAGTTATTAATGTGTCATTGTTTATTTACTAGTACAGTACGTACGACATTGTTTATTTACCATCTAGAAGTATTGGTTCATTTCTTCCCCAAAACTGTGTTACTAACTGATCGGTATTCAATCGCCCAATTATTTTTTGCACTGTGGACCTTTGAAATTCAAAAGGTGTGAGCTTTCAATACGAGGAAATAATTTATCACTGTTGAAGTTGGTTATTTTTGTTAACTATCTTTGTTAATTCCACAACATGAAATAAATTCTAACACCTACATATTTGGAAAGCCTTAGTTTGTTAACTTGTTTTATTAATGCTGCCATCACTTAGTGCTAGCCCAGATTTTCTGGAGAATCGTTAATATTGAAGATTCGTGATCTGTTAATCCACCCAAATAATTCGTTTTATTTATATGATGCTTTAGTTTAAACCTAGCGCCGCTTTAAAAGTGACTGAAGATTGTTTGTAAACAAAGTTAATTACCGTCGTAAGGTGTAGGAAACACAGGGCTTAACTTAAGATCAAAACAAACAAACAAACAAAAAAAAATCAAAACATACAAGTTACTAATAAGTACAAGGTGTGATTGAAATCCCGAATAATCTTTTATTCTGAAAACAAAATATATGGAATTGTAAAGTTTTTTTCTTGTTTGTTTCTAGAGTAGTTGCTAAAGTTTTCAGTTATTTCAATTACGGCTTGTATACTTATTTACCTACTAGAAATTGTAAGAAAGAAATTTGAAGTTGTATTAAAACGAGAAGCCTATTCATGGTCATGCTATTATTGTTCAAATTTGGCTTAAAATATATCGTTAAAACCGTGCATACTTATTTTGATTCCTCGATTATAATGAAAAATATTCTCACCTTCTGATTAATGCCCAAAGACTAGAATTATTATCACCAAGTTAAACGTTTCTCGCATCTCTGCTTCATGTAATATTATTATAAATATACTTTTTTTTTGAATTTTCTTCGAATTGGTAGTTCCGTTGTTCGAAATAACACTTCTTTACTACGGTTGTCATCGTGAAACCTGTTTTATAGTTAGTCACACATTCTGTCGCATTCGACGAATAAATAATTTTCAAAAATCTCTATCTATACTGGTTTTCGCTTATTAATATTGACCGAAATTGGAAATTGCAGTTCTCTCTTTGCAATTTGAATTAAATGAAATGAAATTGTTTATTCAGTAAATAGGATGTAGGAATCACTTTTACACGTCATCACATTTTAAACATAACCTAGATGGGGTCGACATTTCGTATCTGACTACCCTGAGAAGAAATGGCGAAACAAACTCAGGAATCAAAGTTTGTTATAAAACATGTACAATATGTTTCATGTTTTACAATGAATTAAATTATAATTTGAACATAGAAAATAGGATAATAATTATAATGTCAAATTAATAAATTAATTAGTTAATAAATAAAAAAAAGGAAATAATTCATTTAAAAAAGGAAATATACAATAGGATATATCAGTTTTTTTGTCAATATTGAATAATAATTACATAACGCTTAGCAGAGCGAGCAGTTCAATCCCAGGCCTTTTTGTCATCTAAATAATCAATTATTTTATATTACCCCTTCTTACATAGTTTGGTTTTAATGCAAATTTTAAATCGGTTGATTGATAAATTTCTAATGTCAATGGGAAGTTTATTGTAAAATCGTATACACTGGCCCATGAATGAATTGCCTATTCTGTGGAGGCGAGTGCGATGTACAGCGAGGTTGTGCTTATTCCTAGTATTCAAGCTATGAATATCGGACATTTTCTTAAAATTGATATTTTTATGAACATAGGTACAATAAATTTTCAAAAATGAATTGAGAGGCTACGGTCAGAATGTTCATCTCTTTGAATTTCTCTCGGAGGGAATCCCTAGAACCTAGATTGTAAATGGCCCTAACAGCCCTTTTCTGAAGAACAAAGATAGCGTCGATGTCCGCACAGGCACCCCAGAGAAGAATCCCATACGACATGACGCTATGAAAATAACTGAAATAAACAATTCTGGCCGTATCAACATCAGTAACCTGCCTAATTTTCTTGACTGCGTAAGCGGCTGAACTAAGTTTTTTTGACAATGTTTCAATATGTGGGCCCCACTGCAATTTTGAATCAATAGTTATTCCAAGAAAAACTGTTGACTCAACAGGATCCAACACTATTCCATTAAGTTGAACATTTGTACATAACTGCCTCACATTAGGAGTTGAGAATTTAATCAATTTGGTCTTTTTTCCATTCAGGAGTAGATTATTTACATTGAACCAATAGACAACCTCAGATAGTGCATTGTTCACTTCGTCAAAGTTTACTGATTGACGTTTAATTTTAAAAATGAGAGATGTGTCATCCGCGAACAATACAATCCTGTGATTATCCCTAACGTGATAGGGTAAGTCATTTATATATATTTAATATGGAATGGACCTAGAATTGAGCCCTGGGGGACGCCCATAAACATTGTACAGAAAGATATGTTGGTAGCTTCTGTACTTTCAGTCGCTACAAAATGGAATCGAATAATTCATTCAACAATATGGCAGTCTAAAAAGTGATTCATATCCGTCTCTTAAATCAACAGAACAATTGAAAATTCAATTAAGAGCTTTGTATGTTTTCCTATATTTTATTGTAATACAGCCTTTCTGCAAACATTTCAACGCTACTTAGTGTTTGAAGTAATAAATATCTGATTGATCTGATTCTATTGTTATTATAATAATTTAGCCCAGTAGGTAGCCACAATTGCGTATTTAGTAGGCCAGTGGCCTGGTTGAAGTCCACTGCGATGCACAGCTCCATTTCATTGCTATTGATAAGTTAATAAATGAACGCTTAAAATACACCTAGCATCTTAAATTGCTCTCCACACTAAATTTTATAAATCATTGCAATAAAACACTGTAGTAGATAGTTTTCTCTAAAAAATGAGCTTTTCACCATCGCCAAAAATGTATTCCAAAGATTCATATCTCGTGAACGATAACTACTACTACTAACAGTAAGTCGAGAGCAAGTTTTTGGAACACGCGTTTTTGTAAAACCCTTCAATGTTATTACTATTTACACAGTTCTAGAGTAGCTTTAACTAGTTTAATTCACTAGTTACAGCAATTCGTTTTTCAATTCCAAACAATAATATCTGATACCGAAATACTTTAAAAACACGTCTTGTCTTAAATATCTCTACTGCTTAGTAGTACAAAAAAGTTTGTTTGCAGACCTGGGTATGTATGTATCCTAGGTGTGAATGGCTTCTATGTTGGCAACTTTTGCCCAGTTCTCTGATGACTCGATGTAGAAAAGAGGTTTTTTAGTGGCTCTCGCAAAATTTCACATGTAGGCTCCCCCGCTCCTCATTCTAAGCCGTTGGGCAACTGAATTATAATTGTGCATTGGGTGACGTGGGTCATTCTGTAGCCCTCTCGATGCGACTTGCTGTAAGTTCCCGGAATTTTTGGTGCGCAATGCCAGTCAGTGTATACTGGGTATACAGCATATGTGCCGCCTGATTTCAAGCTGCCAGTGGTATTCTGCCACACTTCATTTAGAGCTATTCACTATTTTAGCGTAGACGACAGATCAGCCCTATTCTTCACCGAATATTTACTGGCAGAAACAACAGTTGCCGTTCCATCTGCTGGATACTAGTAGACAGTGTCGGATCAGATTAAATGATGGTACATTTTGGTATTGCCACTTAGGGGCCCCGTAGCTGAGCGTTCCACTGTGATGCAAGGCAAAGATTTGACCATGTGAATATATATTTATTATGACACTAGCTGCTTTGGTGGGTTTTAAGAGTATTTAAAAGAGATGTTGGCCGATTCTTTGACCTAGCCGATATGCACACAAAATTTCATACAAATCGGTTCAGCCGTTTCAGGGGAGTTTGGTAACAAACACCGCGATACGAGAATTTTATATATTAGTTTTGTCATGACATAATTATTACAACAACAAACTTATAAAATGACACGCTCACGCTCGTAGCTCCGTAGCGTCGTAGCGCGTAGCCTGCGAGTTGAGTCGCTAAATGTAGTAACCAATCGTGGACGTATCGAGTCTCACTATACTTATGTATACCGTATTAGGAAAATCACGAATTTACAAGAGAAAACTTTGTAAAAGTGGCACTTGTAAAAAACTTCACGAGATTGCTACAAGTTCTCAATTTTCATAAGTTGATATTTTCTTTAAATCTTTGCATGTCATAAAAAGTTTCTGGAAACTACTTAATACAGATGTACCTATGCAAATATTAATTACTTAGTTTTGAAATATAGAAATACATTTTATTTTTGTATTTATTTTATTGAATGAAAAAATTGCTTTGAGGACATGTGATATAAATCAGTAATAAAATGAGATATCAAAACCGGTAAAGCCAACTAGACACGGTGGATGTAGCCGCGATTCCCGTGCGTTCAACGCAGACGCGGTGGGCCGCCCGCCGCCGGCCATATCGCAACGCCCGATCTCTCCGTATTCATCTCTGCGCCCGGAAATCGCTAAATGTAGAGATACTCCGACCAACCGCCTTACCTCCTAGCTTTTTGAAAGTTCACATTTACCGTGGAAAACTTACATTACACAAGTTGGATAGTCTTTGTATTTCAATGTTATTCATACCGGCTCCCTTGTAAGAACACCGGTGAAGTAAAATTCGACTAATAGATAACTCGAGAGATGTAAGATAGAAATTATTTCATGAAACGCCTTCGAGAAAATCACGTTTGTTAGTGTAGCTTGTCTACGATTCTACGGCTACGGCGTAGGCAGGATGTGCGTACAAGTTGGTTCTCCGCAGCGCTCGTTTATTTGTGACTTCCTAGCTCTTTTGTTATGCTCTGTCGCTTGTGTCTGCTTTGAAAAATTGTGATGCAGCCGCATTGTAGACGCGAGCTGCTGCGATTGTGCACGTAAACGACGACCTACCTACTTATACCACACCCTCAAATTTATGTTCTACGGAATCACTGTGATCTAAACTTCACACGAGATAATGACATTAGCTTCGTATGAACGCGCTGGGTCTTGTAGACTATTTATTATTATATATTTGTGCACTTATCACAAATATTAGTTAGATCATATTAATACATAGTTCACTTAATACCTACTCACTCCGTCTCCACACATTACGTTTATTTCAATTTATCTTTATTACGCTTTATTGAGAGCCAATATTTAAGAAAAAAATATAAGTAACGAATAGTTTAATCTTAGTATTAAATCAAAAAAGGAAACTATTGCAATGATGACACGATACGGTCAAAATGTGACAGTTTGTACAAAAAAACGTATACAAAAATATTATAAATGAAACGGCCGATATTTAATCCTAGACGTGTTTTTGGCCTGTAACAAGGCCAAAAACACGTATAGGGTTAATTAACTATTGAGTTTAGGGCATGCGGAACCTGGTTTCACTATACGACCGACATGGTAAAACATTTTGCGCGTCGATGTCCTTTACACCATGTAAACAAAAAGAAACACACAGCAAAATAAACACATAGTCAATATTGTTACAATGTCCAGGAGATTAATCTTCTAGAGATAAATACTTTACTGAAATAAAAAAATCTACGATTATTTAGCAGTTCAGGTTAATGGAATTTATCCGTCGGCTACACAACAGTGCCTTCAGTAACATTTTTCAATATATTTAATAAATATGTAAAAAATATAAATAAGTAGTAAATACTAAAATATGCGTATCAAGTATTAATTAAAAACATGATTATTTGTATGACGAACTTGTTACCTTGAAACAAATAACATTAACATCAATAAATCCCATTAGAATATACGCAGTTTTAATCCATAAAACATATATGTAACACAATTTCATTCTTTACCGTGTAAAATTGATAGCGTTAATTTGCATTAGGCTTAGTGTGTAGCGTGTGTACATACATATGTGCAGGCGCTACGAAGTACACAAAGACGGTGTAGCAAAGGCGAGGGCGGGCGGAGCACGAGCTGCGGAATACATTAGCCGCCACCAGCGGTGTTGGCGTCCGTACGCCATAATATATTTCACTGGCGGTCATTTTCGACAATTAACCACATAAAATAAGTGAAATTATGCATGCGGCCGACGACGGCGTATATCACGTCCAGTTACGGGCCACGATACCTAACTACATTCATTATTCAAAGAAATGTTTCGCTCGACCAGGTCGCGTCCGGAAGCGCCGCCGGCTCTGTTCGTGTGATTGATGGAGACTTCTTTATTTTGAGTCTTTTTGTGTTTCATTCAGTGTTTGTTCATAAACAATCAGTTGCTTGCTTGTTTCATCTTTTGACAGCAGGGAATTACAGCCGTTGTTCTATACCAAAGCTATTGTTTAGACTGCGAGAAAATCGATTACGTTACTAAATTAACGTCGATTTGGGACTGCTCCTTCATTTAGCTTGTGTTTGCCAAATAAACACCGTCATGTAGGAACTTACATTCCATGCATGCGAGTCCTAAATACCTCTCGTATAAGCCTTTACTTCAACCGGACCTCTCAAACCGTCGGATTCATTTTCTCTTGCAATTTCCTACAATTTCCGGACAGCGTTTTGGTACGCTGATGTGCTGGAAAATTATTTTCATGTAAATCTTGCTTGTTTGCCTGCCTACACGGCGTATGATCAAGGTATAGGCAGGCGGTGGGATTCACGTGGCGTTTTACAAATATTTACAAAATTATGATTGCATAAAATGTTACTAAAAAAAGGAGTGTTAATGTTTAAGTTAAATAATAAAATGTGATCGATGTTTCAAGTTCAAGCACGAGATCAACGTCCTGCTGTGTGTCGGCGTCGCGGCCCGGTTGCGTAACGCAACTAGGCCGCGCTCGACGCGCATGCATGCCTCGTACGTTAGCCTCCGTGCGTCGCTTCTCGCTGTTTGACTTGCTATCGAACAAACTTGTTCACTCATTTACATTAGATTGATCGGTTTTACATACTAGATTCACTACTAGTGCTGGATTTTTTTAATTAGGCGTACTCATATCTTCGTTTCTCGAATCCATAGTTGTGAAGTTCTCGAAACCTTGAAAAGAATACTATGAAACTAAAATAAAAACACAGATTTATTTATAATATCATTGACACATGATTCCTGTGAGCCAGAATAGCCTGCACAATAGCCCACATATGATTGGAGCTCCCGCAAGCTTTACCTTGAGGTATGCGTGAGTCAGCAGACGGCACGATCGCACCGGTGTGACGGCAGCAGGTCGAGAATAGCGTGCGGTCTATTTAGGACTCCTCTCTGTTTGTTTGCCAGCGAAATGTGTCATTGTTAACTAATTTAAGTAACAACCACTGCCAGCTGTTACGACACCGATGTGTAGATGCGGTTCACAGGCGAACTTCGACATGCTTATTAATCACCTTGTGATTCTAAGACTAATCATCTACTGGCGACAGATATTAGTATCAAAACATATCATACAATAACAGCTAACATTCAAGTTACGCAGCAAGTCCAATGTTCATGATTCACGAGCTTTGGTAACGGTAAATTTTTTGACTGGTTTTATTACTTCCTCATGCTCACCAAAAAAATATTTTATACGTAGCCATTCCGTTACAATTTTCCATATTAAACTTATAAGCAATAAATGTAACAGTCTACTTCTTCGATTAAAGTTTACTTACTTTCCTCATTTAAATAAGCAATCTATATGCACAGAACGTTAGTGCCCATAACGAGCTCAATAATGAAACTCTTTAATTTTTTAGTGAGGTAGGCCAAGTTAATAATTAATTAATATGAGTACCGTCGGCGCTGTCATTTCGATAACCAGCGACATTATCGCTGGAGAGTTACGTAAACATCAGAATGTAAAACACGATACCGTTTAGCCAGTTAATTAATTGCCGTGACCGGGACTCTGGAGCGGGGCGAGCGGCGGTCGTCGCGAGCTTGTTATGGAAATAATGAGTGCGACCGCTGCGCAGCCAGCCACCCGCCTCTGCACAAGTTCTCGGCGCTTCCCGCTTCCGAGCCTACCTCTAGTTTTATTGTTACCATCGGATCCTAGATGTTTTACGAGTTTCTCCGACTGCGCGGAATTATTGCCCGTGTTTATCACAACTGCATTTTATTAGGATATATTTCATATTGGTGACTTTTTACGTAATTAATTAACGTGTTTTAAATTGAAATTCATGGCGGTTCACTGAACATACGTGGTCCATCTGTGAGGAAATAATGCCCGATTGAAATGAATACTACAATCACAGTTCCAAGCATTTATTGCAGTAAAGCTCTATTATACCCACCGAGTATGATTTTGCCGAGCAATACCTTTATTTCCAACGAACAAAGTATGATTTTGCCATGTAGTAAAAAAAAGTTCGTAGTCCTAAATAAAAAGCTCAACACACTACAACTTCATAAATCTTAAAATTTTAATTTTGAAGATCTATGAAGTTATAGTGTGTTGTACACACTACAACTTCATAAATCTTCAAAATTTTAATTTTGAAGATCTATGAAGTTATAGTGTGTTGTAGTTTGTGTTGTTGAAGTTGTTGTTTTTACACATTTAGAAATCAAAAGCTCCTCCGGCTCGTATAGCTAAAATAAAAAAATATCTCGAGAAAATGAGACGTGAAACGTTATGATATGGCGAGCCGTGGGGTTGCATACACGAGGGCTTATTAAGTTATGCTTATAGTGCTGCCATTGTAAACGCGTATCAACCAAATACATACAGCGATTATTGCAGAGTAAAGCATAAACCGTATGTTTTTGCTTGTTTCCTGGAAGCTTGCTTACAAAGGTAAACCAAAAAACAAATCTTTTTCGGGCTTCTCACAAGACTAAATTATTTTGAAATAAAATAATTAAGACGTAATAAACACTAGAAATGAATTTCTCAAGCAGTCAAGCGCCTTAGGAGCCCATTTCTTCCATGGTAATATGACATGATATAAAACATTTCCGTTTGGCACATGGGTTTATTGGGGTCGTGTGATTGAGGTAACCTGCGACGAGACGTGTCACTTGATTTAATTAAGAGCCGCTTTACCGCCCGTTCCTCCAAGCTAAAGCTTTATACGGCGCCCCGGTTAATTTCGAACAGAGTCATTCTGCTAGAGATTTATTTCAATATTGAACACGTCTTACCCGTTGCTAGTATCCACTTGCAATACCACTTTTTACGTCCTCATCTCGTGTAATATTTAATTAAATAAATACTAACTACGTAATTAATACAAGTTTTTCTGTACTTGGTACTTTTTAACGAGGTTAGCTATTTAACCTTTTTTCTTGTATCAGATAACAAGAAAAAGGTTAGAATGACTAACGAAAGGTGGAATCTCTTAAATCCGCTAGTGATTGCATCGTTTAGTCCAAATAGTCCTCGTATTTCAACTCAGAATCTCTGACTTACAATTTAATAAATGGAGTCAATTTGTTAGCTGTGGATCCCGTGTTTTCACCTCTACCTCTTCTGTTATGGATCTTTTGAGTATCTGGGTATCTGAGATTTTTATTTTTCTAATTAGTTAGGAGTTATTGCAATAAATGCAAACTAATTTTATAAATCACCCAATTGGAAAGTTTGTTTTCATTATTACAGTGAATATACAGGTTAAACGATCCGCAATTTATTTAAAGAAGTTTATCAGGTATACATGAAAATGTACAACTATTACTAAAGACCTACCCTGAAATTTGAAACACAGTGCAATTCATCCTACTTACGTGATCAAAATGTAAGGAAACGCATTTTTATTGTTGTCACAGTCAGGTTGTTTAATTTCATGAGCACTCATCCTTAAAGTACGTATGTTCCTCGAACCGAACAACCTGTAGACCAGAAGGTAGTCCTAAATCAATCATTGCCACTTTCTCTTTGGAAACGGTAATATTTTCTGTTGCTATTCACAACTTGGTTTTACTTTAATTCGTCGTTGTTTTTTTAGTTGAAATTGACACTTTTTTGCATATTATTTAAATTAAGTATTTTACCGCTGTCTTAAATTTAAGGTAAATCTTAAGTGGAAAGTTAGTTGAGCTGTTTTAAATAATAAATAAGTTATTGGGGTTCCGTGAGTTACTTAAAAATGATTGATCAAAAGACGTTTGAGGGCGAAGCTCATTTATACATTTTAGTAACTAGTTACCTTACCTTCGTATCTAGTTACCTTCATATTTTTGTAGAATAAAAATACTATTTTTTATATTTATGTTAGTAATGGTGCGAGGTAGGGGATTTCGCACTCAGTACAGGTAGTCATGAAAATGCAAACTTTTACTATGAAATCAACGCTGAGAACTGAAAAGCTAATATTATTATTACTTTACCGATACCTTAATTAACAACATTTCCTTTTTGCTACAAGGCAGCTAAGTTCGGGTGAAAAAACTCTTTTTTCTAAATTAATATTATAAAGCAGAAAAATTTGATTGTTACGATTTAACTCATAAACTACTCGACCTATTTTAAAAATTTTTTCGCCATTCGTAAGCTACATCTTTACCGAGTAACATAGGCTATATATTATATCACAATTTTCGCGGACGCAGTCGCGGGCGAAGTGCTAGTTAATAATAAAGACGATCATTTGATGGTACAGTCCATGGAGCCCTTGTGCCTGAGACGGACTCGCACTTAACGTATTTTTATATTTTGTGAATAGAAAAAGTATAAAAAAGAAGTAATTAGCTTGAAATTTGCAAATTTCCGCTGTTGGCATCTAATGCGCTACTCGTGTTGGCCGTCATCACGCGTCGCGGGAGAAGTTCGTTATTAATTCACCGCCTTTCAACTCGGACACTTTTACTCGCTTAAGGCTTTTCGTGGAGATAGGCTTCAACAAAAACTTGAGCGTGTGTCGCGTCAATTCGCATGGCATCTGATTGTATGTGCCACTGTACCTACTCGCCAAAATTGTATCCTAATGTCATACGAATGTTGCTGCTGCTTCTATTATTACAACAATAACCTACTCCGATTTGTTATTTTGCATAGTTTCGTAACAGGTTTAAAACTGTTTTTTATCAAAAATAGAATTCTCAATAAAATTCTTATATTCTCCTATTCTTAAATAATAAAAAATGCATAATGTTTGCGTTATTGAATCGATTGGGACTCTTGATAAATGCAACTGTTACGACGACGATGTTAAAATTAAAATGCATACGTTCTTGGTGATTATGGTGGTCCACAATCGGCAATCACATGGTGACCAAAAAGCGGCCACGCGGTGTTGATTGTGACATTGTCTGATGCGGGTGGGGCGCCGTACACCCGTACCGCCCGCGCTGTACGGGCCGGCGGCGCAGGGCACGCGGCGTGGCGCATCGCGACAACCACCCGCATTTGTGATGCAAATTGTTGCGCCCGCCGCAGAGCCTGTGCTTCGCACCTTACCTGCTGCAACCACTGTAATTATTGTGAAAAATATTCATTTGTCGCTTTTAGACCCTCATTATCATAATGCCGCATTTCGTTAACACGACTTTAAACAGCTTTTCGCTATTTGCCTACCTATTCTCATTTCTATGCATCGGTGGGTCTATCCGTATTATTTCTTTTGTAAACTGATACCTGTGTCTACCGTCGAACCCGTTAGCTATAATCGCGGGAAATTCAATAGCTAACTGAACTGGCTGCAAGAACTTCGTGTGAAGTTTCGTGAGAACCTAGAGCACCTCGGCAATCGAATGAACGTTATCATATTTCAAACGGTTTCGCAAAACGAATAAATAAGAACGGAGGCAAGAAGCGTGCGGTGAAACCGAGTCAAAGCGTGGGTATTAGAAACGCTCCGATTACCACGCTGAGACAAGGCGCTGCCGCAGCCGCCACGTCCCTCCATGTGAGGGAGGGCTTGAATAGCATCTTTTATTGTTATACCAAACACAAGGTACTTGTTGCTTTGGAGTGACAAAATCAAAGTAAATTCGAAATTTTGATTTGTTGCAGTAGTAGAAATTAGTGCAACTTAAAAGTAGTGGGTCGTAGTTTTGAACCTAGGCAACCACTAGGCTTTTGTAAATTATTTCACATCGTCTGCTTTCAAGAAAACATCGTGAGGACACTTGCATGTCTTAAGGGCAAAAATTTGAAGACGTCTGACATTCACAAACCCGCTCTGCCACTGACCTGCGTCAAAGCAGTGGGAACACTGCAGGACTATGCTTATTGAACTCTATCCTTGATCCTGCTGGTCTCCGTTAGTTAAAAACGTGTGTATTATTAAAGACATTATTGCTTGTCGTTGACCCTCTCGATTGCTGCATCTATCGTCTATCTGCGGCATTGTTAATCCCAAGCAGCCACGTCGATCTCAGTCTGGTCATTTTGGTTTGGTTTATTTGTGATAGACTTTTTTGACCATAATCACTTTGATTGCGATTTTCAATACGCTCCGCCGCGCCGCCGGCTAGCCGGTACCTGCTGTGGCACTGTGTTTGGATATATATGTGTTCTGGCAGATTTCATTCGGTTTCCCCTGACATTCACTACTAAGCCGGTGGCCAATGCTTATTATGAAGTGTAGTAAACTTGGCGACTTCGTTAATTTACGTTGATGCGAATCCCTTAACACGAAACAAGTCACAATTTGCGTATTTGTCGCCGTAGCATGCTTATTATCTAAAACCTGAATACACAATAGCAGTTTAAGCGTATGATTCTGTAATGAAGTTAATGTAAGTAGGTTATAGCTGAATGAAAGGTGACGAGGTGGCAGTGTCGGACACGGGTACCGCTGCTGGCTTGACCGCGTTCCACTAACGGTACTCACTCCGGAGTGTTTCTCGGCGCGTGGCACACTTCATGCGTACATTCACCTCGCCCATCTCGCTGTCTCCGCATCGCCTGCGTAACGGCACACTATCCTTGACTCCTTCGTATTAGTTCGTTTATTATTGATCAAATATTGTCTATACGCTCTAAAAACGCTATGCTAAATTCAGGAATAGTAGATAGCATTAACTGGCTCGGAAAAAATAATAATTATATCTCAAACATAACATTAAAAAAAAACTGCTGAGCACGTACTAGCCTTACATGAGATATCATAAAATTAGCTGGCCAATTATTTCTTATTCGTGCTTATGTATCCGTAACAAAGAGGTTTTTCTAGCGTAAAGCTAGCTTTACTAATGAATTTGGATCTGAATACCGTTAGAGGTTGTCGAACTTTATGCGCTTGATGAATAAAAACATACCTCCTATCAACTGAGAATTTTAATATAATTTAGAACCTCTTATACTTTCGAAAGTTACCGTCTTCTCATACAGCGGCAGACATATTTTAATTAATTAATTAATTAGCTTATTTATTACCTATGTTACCATTGAACCTAATTTCTTCTCACTTATTTTGTTACTAAAAAATCGTAACCAGCTATCCGACTATTAGATGAATGGTGCATCAGTGACAATTGGATAAACATAAATTTATTAAATTATTACCCAAATCTTCATGAATTCGATATCTGCATAATAATAGGGTTGTGCCTACCAACCTTGCAGCAGAAACGTGTTATTCGGGCA
Organism: Cerastis rubricosa; assembly: GCA_949152445.1. NCBI lineage: Eukaryota > Metazoa > Arthropoda > Insecta > Lepidoptera > Noctuidae > Cerastis > Cerastis rubricosa. The sequence goes on along the minus strand of OX424526.1, from coordinate 8,970,610 downwards.
CAGGTGTGACAGTTACTGATAAGACATAATTTTGTTTTTGATTTATTCCGGTTATCCCGACTGTCTTAATGCCTATACAAAATGCGGTCCGATAAACAGCCTAGGTCGAAAAAAGTTTTCTAGCCTTTATTTGGACTACAAGCTTTTAATTTGCATAAACGTAACAAAATAATAGTAAATGCTACCTATTTCTCCAAGAAAGTAATACTTAGCCCACAATCACTAAGCGCTTTCTAAAATAAAAGTTATCTAACTGTGATAACAGGAGAATTAGGAAGCTATTTCGCTGTCCCTCTACCACGTCAAGCGGCATAATAAGATTGACTTTGCTCACTCTCCTTTCGTTTATTTTCTGAAAATGAGCTTTCTGTTTTAATATCTTAGGAAAATTTTGTTTTGCTTATCCGTTAAACAAACTTTAAAAATCTGACAATATTCATTTTAAGCACAGTTATAAGTATAGCATCATTTTATGCAGAGTATAAACCAATAATAATATGTATTTGGATATTACCTACCTATTTCATAATGTAATATAAATTAATATCTCCTAAATTTCTTACGTGAATTAGTTTAGAGCCATATCCGTAGTTTGCTAAGCAAGTGGGAGCAGTAAAAGCCCGGAGGTCGTTGCGTTAAGGGTTCAGTTAGCGCAAAATTGGAGTGAAGGTGCGACCCATGTCCTAACGTGCCACTTCATTATGTGGCCTCGTTGCCCGCCTATGTCCATACCATCACTCCATGTGATATGCCTAGCGATATACCATAGTCTACTAGACACTTACCGTTTACCCTACATCAGATACCTATATCCTACCTATATATACCATAATTATGATGTATTTTAAGTAAATAAACTAAACAATTACAAATGTTTTATAAGTCGTAGGGTCTTTAATACGCAGACAGCTAATAAGTTAAGGATATTTACTTCGTTTTATTATTCTCCCTATAGGCCATGAATGGCTCAAAATTAAAGTGTATGAAGGTGAATTATTGGTTTTAGGAGAATAATTCCTGCACAGTTATAAAACGCCGCCCGTTTCTTGCGTGCGTGTGATTACATTGCCGTGTAATATATTCACATTTTCACCACCTTCGCATCCTTAATGTTTCGTTTCCTTCTTTGTTTACAGTGTTCCATTGCGCTGCTGCAATTTAATTTCTTTGTGTGTAGTGAAAAGTTGCGCTGTAAACACGTCTTGTTGTAACACTATTTCAGAAGTCTAAGTAGACAAAAATAACTGAGTACTTTTATATACTTCGGTGTAAGATAACCGATGTACACTTTTCCGGAACTTCATGCACGGTACGGCCTATGAGCTGGCGAAACGACTCTGCTACTTTACTCGTCTGCCAAATCGCCCCCATATCGTGTGTGTCATTTACCAACGTATCTGTTTGGCACTTTTCCAGCGAATCGCAAACATAAATTACCTCTAGCAACCTAATTATTACGTGTTTATTTACAAATCAAGTTAAACTCTATCAACGTGTGTTGTTTTCCACCCACTGTCTTCGTGGTGTGTCTGCTAGAGTGATTTGACAAATGAAGAGCTAAATAATAGTCGAGTATTGGCGATCATTTTAATTCCGCTTGACCAAACCTAAATGGGGTTTCTTGTATGAGTAAATAAAAGAGTCGGTAGATGTGTAACGCTGTGCATACAGATTACGCTGTAATCTACGCGTGTAGTGCAAGCCTTACCTCGGCCGCATGACCAACTTACTGTATCACACGTGAATTTCGGTCATTGATTTAGGACCATTACCATTCAGATCATCTAGTGGCTATTGTTCACCTGAAATTAGGATCATGCTGTTATTACGAAATACTGTTTACTACGATAATAAACTTGCATTGCAACATTTGCAACACAGCTAGCGTTACTTTCCTTTAATACGCATCCTGCGGTAAACAAAAATATTTGAAAAAATACCTACTGAATTTTACTAGGTATCTTTTTGTGTGCATCAAATTAAACTGTCCTGATTTTTTGTGCAGTCCCAAAAATGTTGCTTGTAAAAGAGAAAGTCAGCGCAAAGTGGTCACGCATGTTACTTGAGAAACGGAAACAAAACCCCTGTAACCCTTTTTGCTTGCTACTTTAAACAGATCTCAACTCCACTTTCTTTAATAGTGTCGATGTGCTAAGAATTTATGTTACATATTTATGCGGTTTGTGTCAAGCTTATTTACTCACACTCGTAGCCTAGTGACTTAACCGAGCTCGACCACGAGTACGTGCCTGACTGAAGCAAACGGTTACTTTAACTGTGGCCAACAGATCCCTTTAAGTCCTCAAGCTGTTATTCGTCTTGAAATCTGCCTTATAAGAATTCCGCTAAAACTTTTATCATCTTCAAAAAGCTGGGTTGCGTTCTCTTATCCCCTAAATAGCGGGTCCGGCTTTAAATGGAGTAGAAATGTTTTTTTTTGTAACCTAAATATAAATGTGTGATACAGATAATAACTTGTATAGGGTGAGTTGTTAGGGAGCGACAGCTAGGTGTGGCTCCGGAGCCGTCGTCGATGCGATGCCGGTGATGGTGTTTTTACGATTGGGGTGCGCCGTGGCGCGGGCGCGCCTGCTAATTTTGATAAAAGCTCCGTTCGACCGCACCCGGCTACACCGTCGTCACCACTGCGACCAATAAATACCCGTCCATAACCGCAAACGTATACTTACAGACATATAGTGCTTATACTACAGTTTCTCGTTAATTTGACCATCCATGAAATATATGGATTGAAAATAATAATAATCTCATAAACTGACATAAAATAAAACTTTTGAGTTCACTTCGGAGTCTCTCTAGCTCTCTCGCCGTAAACATTTTGACGAATTTCTGAAAAATTTCATCAGAGTGATTTTAGTAAAAATGGAAAAAAACTTTATTTTTGGACCTTTGTCAAATAATAATTCAGCTTTTGCATGAATATTTTTTTGATTTGGGCGCGTAGCAGCTCTTTTCTCGAAATCGAAATTTTGCACTGCATTTGCTATTAAGAGGGTAGAACTAACGAACGAAGATGAATGGAAATGTTCTAATTAGTAATAACTAGCTGCTGCCCGCGACTTCGTTCGCGTGGAAATTTTGATGTTTTATTCAGGGATAAAAAGTAGCCTATGTCCTTCTCTAAGATATAATCTATCTCCTTGCCAAATTTCATTACGATCCAATAAGCTGTTTAGTCGTGAAAAGGTAACAAACAAACAAACAGAGTTACTTTCTCATTTATAATATTAGTATAGATTACAAAATCTGTTTTCATTTCATTACGCCTGCGACGTTCTGGACAGTTCCTGATCGCTTGGCTCGTCGAGCTACTTATTTCTAAAATTTAGGGTAATGGATTATTATGCTTTACTGTTGTATCGCTTGACCTAACTCATAAACCGAAGTGCATTTTTATTTTGAATAGTGATACTTTGATATTGTTTGATCTGCACCAAACTGTATGCAGTTAGTTCCATTCGAAGCTACTGGACTGCGTATTTATGATTGATTGTCGCAAAACCATGTAGTTCCGAATTCTGACCGGAAATGGTTGATTTAATATTGGTATTGGCGGTTGGCATGATGTGGCTGGATAATGTTTGGAATGTTGACAGGTGACTTGTGATTGGTGTTGCGTTGTGGTAATGGGTGATTATCAGATAGTGTGAAAGGGTAAAAGGTAGCAGTGAATAACGATGGTAATTGATTTGGATAGTTTCTGCTGTCGAAATAAAACAAACATTCATACGAATGGCAACTACAGCGTCGCGGTCAAAGTGAGTAAAATTGGAAGTAATCCATTAAACAACAACAATAATTTGTTCACATTACATCTCTTGTTTTTAGGGTGTTACCACACGAAAGAAACACTGGAAACTATCGATCGACGTCGCCTAATCCATTCTACCATCGATCGATTGTTGTGGTAGCCAAGCCATAGACGGACAACAACAACAACAGACCCTTCACGAAACCGGCAACTACGAATTCTGTACATCAAACTAAGTAACCCTACGCAAAAATATCGCTGGATAACGACTTTTCTTGGGGTGAAAAATCACGTTTTACAGTAAAAATCAAACGCACGTAACACTGAGTAACACATGTAACGGACTCAAAACATTGTGCTGGTGGATGCAATAAGGCATTTAAAGTAAAGTTCTAACCGTAAAAACCAGTATTTTTTTAAAAAGTTACTGACCTCCAAAATCTCCGTAACTAGAAGGTTCCCAGGTATGGTCCAGAACAAAAAAAATATCGCTATGATGCGGAGAGCAAGTGCCCTTCGGCTTCGTTAAGGGTTGATTTACTACAACCTATAGATTCGTACTGTCTGTCCGTCCGTATGTCACTAGGCACAGTAGGCACCACAGTTGAAACTTGGAAAGTAGGTGCCTCCTATGAACCGTTATACAAATATCATGTGAAATTATGAAATAAAAAAATAGGGGTGACCCTCCATACATGTTACTGAGGGTGGAAACTTATATGTACCTATATGCCATCATGCGGAAACGCTGTGACTCTCTTATGAAGCGCATGCGGGGTAAACAGCCTGCTCGGCTTGTTCGTAGGCCGCTGGGACTCGCCAATGTGGTGGCACTGGATGCGACAACACACTGAGAACATAAAATATAAAAAAAATAGTAGCCACCGGAATCGGGAACAGGGTCCGGGCTACCGGTGGTTAGGGCTCTTGAGAGAGGAACCTGCTAACAATACACGCCGTGTCCAGAAGTACTGCTTTCTGAATCAAGCCCTTGATCCAGCTACCAAGCGAAAGACTCCACAGATGTTGGACGAAGCTTTTGGCTATTAAGCCATTGGCCAACACGACTATCGACACAATGACTGCTGTACTCACGTCCCACATGTCGACAACCTCGCGAGCCAGTTCTAGGTATTTGAATTGCTTATCTTTCTCTGCTTTCACGAGGTTTTCGTCAGGTGCGACCGTTATATCAACAATCATTGCGCGACGCTCCAATCGATCTTTCAACACAATGTCAGGCTTATTGGCAACAATAGTCCTGTCAGTGACGATAGGTCGATCCCTACAACGTCATATTACCATCATCAATAACTGGGTCGGACGCATACTTATTGTATGGCATTTCTGATTCCACAACCTTGTATTTAAAAGCTAGTTGCTGATGGATAATCCTGGCAACGAGGTTGTGTCTATGCAAGTACTCTCCATTAGCCAGACGAGAACACCCATAAATAATGTGTCGGATCGATTCTCCCGGACGGTGGCATCCCCGACATATGGCAACCGAGCCATCCTTCACAATGTATTTCCGGTAGTTATTCGTCATCACAACTTCGTCCATTATTGCAGTCAAAACCGGTTTCTCCAAAGAGGTCACTGATACGTAACCAGGATACAGACGCTAAGAAGTCTACATCGGGCCCATGTAGAGCCCGGTAAAAGCGTCCGTGACGCGCCTTGCGCAGAGCAAGGATCTTAGACATACCTCCCTGCGGTCTTCTCATTAACCAAGAAGAGCGCGGAAAGGCCCTTGTCCACTGAGACCACATCTCGGTGCATCCCCACGTCGGCTTCTAGGAAGTATTCCCTGAGACTGCATAGGTACCTCACGGTTGTGCAGGGTCTTTGCATTTAAGAAGCCACGACCCCCACACTTCCGCGGGATATACAGTCTCATCACTGACGACCGTGGGTGTTGCATCCGATTTGCGGTCAGCAGTCCGCGGCCCTTTCTATCTAGGGCATCAAGTTCTGAGTTAATTTGAGTATGCCGAAAGAAATCAAACCGGCATGACCCAACCGTTGAAAGCGCGCACCTTGTTTCCGCCCGATAGAACACTGCTTGGCACCTTATTCAGGCGCCCAAAGAAGCGTTTCCTCAACTATTGTTTCATGTCGGCAGTATTGATGCTTAATGCTTCCGATATCTAAATACTTGTAAGTTTCTGTTGAAGAGCGGGATTTAAGGTTTATGGAATCCGAAGGTTGAGTTGCCACTTATTCCATAATCTCCCCTCGCTTCACATGCATGACTGCACATTTGTCAACAGTTCGACACCAAATTCCATCCTGATGGCGCTACTGAAAGTTTCTGTTACCTTCAGTAGGTTCATCAGGGATACCGACGCGGAAACGATTTATTCATCGGCATTAAAAAAAAAAATGCTGTTCGCTGCATTTTGATCGTGAAGGTATTGTCTGTTTTTTGCTTTTTTAAAATTACCGACAAAAGGATTTTTGAGAGGTTTAGAATAATGTGCTCTGAGTATGTGATAAGCGTTTTCGCCTCCCGCGGTGTTCCTTACACCTCGTAAAGCTGTGTGGGGGGTGTCCTATCGATAGTTCAAAAATATGATATCGAGGTTACTGTAATACTTATTTTTTTTAACTCGGTTGATGAAGATATTTAATATCTAATTTCTAAAGTAAGAGGAGGAAAATTTCGAAAAGAACATTAAAAAACTATCAACAAAAAGGGTGTTGAATTTAGGATTTATTCCGTGCTAATACCAAAAACTTTTACCACTGCTTGTTTTTCAACTACCAGTGTTTGAAACAAACACCTTTATTTTTGTTATTAGAGCGGAATAGATCGAATTTTGAAGTTTAGTTTTTCAGATACGGGAATTTTTCGTCGAGCTGCAGCAGTAACTTTGTTTTTCATTAACATATCATGCAAAACAAATTTAGCTGTGCTTTTGAGTGTACATTTACATAATATGAATGAGCGTAAAAAATATTATTTTACGTACGTTATTTTATTTTTTGACGCAACGGAGCCCGTCTCGAACTTGGTCGGTTTTGTTTAATTTTCATGTAGGTACCTATGATAGGGCAGATATTGTAATTATTTACAAAAAAAAATTAAAAACTCCCGACACAAAAAACCTAAAGCGTCGTAGGGTCGGGGGTCCGCTTAGTTCTGTGCTTCTATTATGTGGTCTTCTTAGCGGTCCCCCGACGCTACGACGCTTTAGGTTTATTGTGTCGGGGGTTTTTAAAATCTTTAATTAAATTTTCCTCATGCTTTTTAAACTTATATTATTTTTTCTTAGCATTGACTATCCCACTCCTGGGCATAGGCGTCTCTCCCCTTTCCTTCCAATTTTCTCGGATTCGCGTTTCATCACTCGCTAATTAACGAAACTAAGGAAAGTTTTAAATATAAAAATAAAACGAAAATTGGGGGGGAGGGGCTTGGCAATGCCAATGGTGACAAGCGACAAGATTTCAAATCGACTACCTGTGAAAGTTGGTTTTTATCCCTTCATCAACTAGAAAAGAGGTGATTATCTTGAAACGGCTGAGCAGATTTTCTCGAAACAAAACTAAGAACACTCTTGATTAAAATACCTTTCAAACGACACCACTTTTATCAAAATCGGTACATCCGTTTAGGAGCTACGATGCCACAGACAGACACACTGATACACAAATACACACGTCAAACTTATAACACCCCCACCTTTTTTGGTCGGGGGTTAAAAATGATTCGTACCTACTTAGCTTGTAACTCTTTGGAATACCTGGTTGGAGTCCCCGAGGCGTTGTGTGAGAGGCTTTCCCGTGTCATACTGGTTCGGTCTTGCATATCCGTCCTCTTCTTGATTTTCTTCACTAAAGTGTAACTAATATACATATATCGTACGGTCATCCAGTACGATCATTTTTAACTAAATTTATTTTAACACACATGAGGCCACTATGGAAACATGCCGTTACAGCATGCTCCGTTGGGGTTGAAGTGTTAAATTAGACTTGACTTATTCAAGTGATGTTATGTCCGATGTCTTACATAAGACAAAATAAAATGCGTTTTGTTTTGACACGTTTTTTTTATTATTCAAGAGAAGTCTTAATCTGTCAGCAGTATGACACTGATAATCATGTGCGAGTTAGTTTTGTAGCGGTATCTATCTCTGCCAACGCCGCATTTTGTCTTTTTTTGTTTTTGGGTACAGCAAAGGTTGAACTTCTTTAAGCTCGTACAGACTTGATAAACTTACCTACCTCTATTTTCACCAAATCGAATGTAAAAAAATGATGTAGTTTTAGGTATTTATTGTATTATTCATTTTTTTGTACGTAATAATGGAGTGTTATTAATTTGGTATAATCTCTGCGGTTAGGTACCACTAGTTTGTGATGAACAATTTGTGGTGGGCTGACAATTTGACATCCTTCTTTTATAATTAAAAACAAACAAACCTTTGCTTATTTCTTCTGTTATTACGTTACGTGTTACATAAGTAACAAAATTTTATTTGACCATTCCGTACATCAATAAAGCTAGAGTATGAAATTAAGGCAAGGTAGTTTGAGCTAGAGTGATCGAGTTACGTAGTTTATAAGGTGCTTTGAAACAAGGCCTACGTGAAGAAAGTTCCAACGTGAAGACTAAAGAAAACAAGGGGTCTTCGTGAACAGCCAGCGGATTATTTGCGTACGTGCAATTTGTTATGACAATACAATAATGAACCAATGGATTAAGAAATTCTTAGAAAATTTTAAATTGGGAGTGTTACGCAAATAGGGTGATGTTTAACGTTTTTACACTAGAGTTATTTATAACGATCATTATAAGTTTAGGTTATTACTTAGAATAGAACTAGAATGTTTTAAAATAAGCACATGTTGTAGCTCTGTGTATTCGTACCTCCCTGTTAATCTGTTTGATTTGATTTCTTGTTTGATGTTAAGAGTTTCTTTGAAAATAATTACAATTCAATATAATATCCAATAAAAAAATCCAAGGAGAAATTTGGGTAGGGCGGCGACGATGTGGGCGTGTCTATGCTCCGCCCAGTCGAGCCACGCCCTCGCCCTTTGCCACCTTTTCGCTGAAAATCTGAAAGCGCTGTTTCGTGTAGGTATTCAATCAACTAAGTAACCAGGATTAAAATGGAACCTTTGTTTTTGGCAAACACTCACTCGTACAAACCGCAAACGTCCAATGTGGGCTCCGACTTGAATTCAACAGTAAAAAAAACAACAAACATGGCTCTATTTAAAAAATATTGCACAAAAAGGATGCATTATTCAAGCGCCAGTTTTTTTGCATGAAAATGTAATGTGGCAGACACTCAAATAGCGTTGATCTTATAAGAAAGAAAGGAATTAATTTTATTCTTAGGAATGTGGCATTGGGGCATTTCCAAACCCATTTTAGAAGTCAGACGGATCTTTCACTCAAAGTCGTTCCGAAAAATGTTGGCATCAGTGCGATGAAAATTGATTACATTCGGCTGCTGATAAGAAAACAAATGAACGTTGTCGGGGTCGCAGCCCGCGGGGCAGATAAACTCGTTACAGCAAGATACGCCACCGACGGCATTACAGCGCGGCGGTGGCAGCCGCACGCCAGGGCCGACGACGGTATCCCTGTAATCTCGTTGTACACTCCCGACCCCGGCGTTTCCGATTCCTTCCCAAATTACCTTTTCTTCTTTTTTGATCGACAATCTAATTCGTTACAATATAAAACGCTTTTCTCTCAATTTGCGATGCTCTACGCTGTTTGGAAAACAACGGCAGTATCTATCCAAGACATTAAACCGGGAGGTGTTGGGTTTGCATGAAGCACGTAGCACCACGTCGACGCCGCTAAAAGCTTCTTGTTGACGTAGCGTTCGATTCAAGAGGCATGAACTACGTCTTGTCCTTGTAATTGATTGCTTTGTCGCGTAATTTGTTTGTCGACGCTGCCGGGCGGAGCGTGCGATTCTCACGGGAGCACTGAGGCGCTCGTCTTCTCGTCATCTTCCTCGTAAATAATAAATGGCAAACGACGGTGGCGACCACCCGCCGTGTTTCTATCGCCTGAGAGGCCCGCGCCACCACGCCACCACTCCACCACTCGCGTGCCCACTCCGTGACTCAGCACCCACATGTCTCTCTACCGTTGATGAATCGCTTCACTTTACCTCAGGTCTCGTACTAAACACATAATACATTATTAAAAAATAATTATGAATTCAAATGCAATCAATTACATTGGATAGCTATTTTATAACTCTGCTCAGAGAAAAAAAGGAGTCATACGGTACATTACAGTGGTAGTTTTGTAAAAATCAAATAGCGTATCGCAACGTCGTGGCGGGCTGAGCCGCACTGGCGTCCGGGTTGAGCTGAGCACGATCGCGCGTTCCCTCACTAATAACCCCGTAATTGGTATCGAAGCTCGCCGCAGCCGGATTACTGAACGTCTAATTGAATGCGAGACGCTTACTCGCCGCCCGCACCGCCTCCTCCACTGCCTCCAGTGCCACCTTGCAGTGACAGTAGTTGGTACGACTTCATTTTGTTGCGGTCAAGTTAGTCTGTTTGCGCACGTGTACAGGCCGCGCTTATCGTCTCGCCCACCGTTCAATTACAGCGTCTCAGTGAATTAAATTGCCGTGGAATCGGGACGAAGCCGCACCAGGAGATCAAACGTTACTCCCCTCGACGAATAAGACTTTAGATCTACCCGTGACGGCTACGCAAACTTTACGACGTTAGATAATCATTTCATGTCAATTAGCTAATGAAAAATAAAATAGGCTTGGTTAATGTACTAGCACCGTAATTAAAATTATGGTGATGATACGCTGGCATCTGTTTTAAGTCTTTAGTATGTATCTTCATTAATTAATGCAATTTAATTTGAACTTATAGCGCGCTATGCCTGATCAATGAAGATCTGAGGAATGAAGACGATTTGCCTATATTGAATCAAACCGAACACGAAATGTTGAAATTTTTTAAGAAATGTTCAACATTTTATCCTTGCTATTTGTATAACAAGTTAGTAGGAGCTCGTGGCTAAATAATAACAGCCGCCCGGGCCGATCTTCAAGGTTAAGCCGCGCCGCTTGCAAGGTCGACTATGGATGGGTGACCATCATTACATACCGAGCTTCCTCCGTGCCTCAGAAATGACGGTAAGCTGTTGATCCCGGCTGTCATTAGTACATTATCTTGAGGCTGAAGATGGTCGTACTATTACAACGTCTAGTATCTATTATATACACCTGATATTTTTCATTTCATTTTGCGCACGGCCTTATATGAAAACTCAACTAACAAAGCAGCTTCAATGTGAAAATTCTCAAGTAATGGAGTATGCTAAAACGTCGGATGCGGGCGGCGGCTGCACGGGTGCGTGCTAACGCGGCGCGCTCCGCTCACTGTGTTTACACCGATCACGCTCAGTCAGAAAGGCCTGGAACAGCGCCAATTCATCTCGTCTCAACAGGTAGATAGAGTCCGCACGTTCCTAATGACATCACATTCTGGATCTATTTCACTCTGATTCACTTCATTCAAAATATTACGACTAGGTGCATTACCCAAATACCTTTATTTAAATAGCAGCAATGCATAGCAGTGCAACATAAATATTCTACTTATTTCCATACCTTAATTAAATCAATGTATGAGTCATTGATATATTGAAGACTGGATTTTTTGAGAGTGGAAAGGCAAGGGCATGAACACTAATGTTAGTACAGGAAACCTTCTTATAGGACAGTCTTAGAAGCTTGATGAGTAATTGAATTGAATGAACACATAGGAATAAAATAGAGTAGTCAACCTAGAAAACCTTTTAGTATTTTAGGGCCCCAATCGATGCAATATTGCGGACTCGAGACCAACATGAGTACGATTACTATACCAGTAACAGACACCTGATTATCATAAAAATAATCAGGTGCTTCATACATTCATGTTCACGTCACCCGTCAACTTTTAGGGCAAAGTAATTTCAGAGTTAGTTCCATAGTAAAAGTGTTAATAATGATGAATACTTTCGAGGGTAGCAGTTATTTAAATTATACTTTATATTTAATTTCTTTTCATTAGATCTTAGGTTTTGATGAATAGTGTAATATCTCCACTTTAGACAAGACACCAGAATAAAAAAATATTACCATTTTTCTCCTCCAGTTCAAATGCCACAGAATGAAAAAACGTTCCAAATTGATTTTTCATATATTTTATATGGTCGCTCTAAATCAGCGGTCGAACGCTTTGGTGTGAACGGAGCCTAAGGGGAATTCGGTTGTTTCAGTCGCTCCCGCAAATTACTATTTCCTGCCAGTCTGCGTTCATTTTGTTCTTGGATATGTTAAAATTACTTACAATGTTTAAGCATATTTTTTTTAATAACTGGATTAGATTAAGAATGCCATGGGCAGCGGCCACGTGCATTGGACAGCACGGAAGCCTGTTATTAACTTTTTAAACGATTGTGTTAATTAGCGCACTTCACGAGGAGTCGCCCTCGAGCGCTGCAACGCGTTGTGCCGAGCAAAAAACAATAAACGATACGTTCTGCTATTAATTAAACCGCTATACGATGCACGACTGCTTCACCAATGCTGTGCTGGATAGGCAAATACAATTAAAATATCTGTTTTGAGTCCCTACGCTAATTAAAGTTTAGCTGTAAACTGTAGTCAACATGTTGCCAGTATAAAGTCGCATCAGTTAATAGTTAACAAAGTTTTTGCGAAGATAAGTGCAATGCGTAATATGATGCTGGTAGTACTTTTATGCCGAAAAAGCGTGCGAAGCGAGCTTGAAAAACACGCAGCACAGAAAGCGGCTATATTTTGTCAAATCCTGGATCCACTGCGGAAAGTGGAGCAATATATTGAGTTAGCTTACAATTATTTTTTTATTTCTGAAAAAAAAAACACTGAGAACAGCGAGAAAGCCTTTACTCAGCAGTGGGACAACAAAGTCTTAATAAAAAAATTGTGGATTTGGTAATTACTAATTACATTGTAAGTTTAGTGAATTTGGTAACACATTGATTTATTCTGAAAATTATATAAAAAAAAAAACGCTTATATTAAAGATAAGTATTCAAGGTAAAGAAACTACACCAGCACGCGCCCAGATTAAAGTGCCAATTGTAAAAAATACCTAATCTTTTGCTAGTTAAGTTTTTATTATAATCAGAATATTAATATGTAAGAAAACTCTGTAGTGCTCCGAGGACTCTTCGAGCAGTGGTGGATTAATCCTATTCGAGCCCCGGGCCCCCGGGCGACAAACCTGTGGTGAGCAGTGGCGTGCCTCCAATGAAAAGGAGGTAAAGCCCAATTAGACAACTGACGATATGGGGTAAAAAAAAAAGTTTCGTTTCGTTCTAATATTGGCTTTCAAAACCATTCCCTTTCCAATTATTTAAATATGTCTAAATATATAAATACAAACAGTTGTTAATATAAAAAAATGCGTATTTCAAACCCCGTCACAAAATTACAACTATTTTAATATCTTGATGTATAATCAGTATCAAGCAAATCATATAAGAGCTATTTTTTGAATTAAATTTGACAAATAAAGTCTTCGTGTCAATTCGTAATTATTTCGCTCGCTCTCTACAGTCGCTATTGGCAAAATTTTAAAAACACCGCTAGATAGCGCACAAACAATAAAATGGTTTCTAACTTGACATTGTTGAAAATATTTGTAACTTCCCACGACTTCGTTAGCGTGGAAATTTTGATGTTTTTCAGGCATAAATTATACATATAAACCTTCTTCTTGAATCATTCTGTCTATTGATGAAAACTACATCAAAATTTGTTGTGTAGTTTAAAAGATCTATGCGTTCAGACGGGGGGAAGCGGCTATGTTGTAAACTGTGTATTATATTACTCACAATGTAAACAGCCTTATTTCTTCAATCTTCGCTTCTCTACCACGAACAGATGACAAACAACAAAGCTCACACTCTCACACATTAACCTTGCACAGTTACGATTTAATTTTCACACACTAAAATCCTTCACAAGGAACAATTTGAATGCGTTTTCAAATTCACTTTAGTGTTAAAACAAATTTATGAATCACTTCAAAACAAACTTAATTACAGCAAAACGAATCGCAAAACTTCAAAACACAAGGAATTGAATAAAAAATATCACAAAAAAACGCACCAGTTGGCGCTCAAAACAAATATTACCTAATTTCAAATCAATTCGAAATCGAATACACATTCTCTGTCAACCTTACACCGACATTCACGCACACATTCCAAGAAAAGCCCAGCTTTTAACTTCATACAAATTCCCAAATAAGTACCTCCCAATTTTATCAAAACAGAGACATTTTACTAGGAAAAATAGAGAGGTCTGAGAAGCCAAATGCAGAAGCCAGTGATTGCGAGTGGGATCATCCGAACAGAGTCATTGACTGTAGGGTCCGTAGATACCATAGCGAACTAAGCTTGAACTCTTCTTTTGTTTAGTATTAGAGCGAGCAAGAGTCTCGCGCGGCCTATATAGGAGATATTAGAGTTTTTTTTGGCAACGTCGCGCATCGTGAATTAGCTTGTATTGTAGATCCGCCACTGGTGGTGAGGCTCCGGGGGAGCCCCCTTAACAGAAAAGTTTCAAAAATAGGAGAATGTAGTATGCAAATCGAGCGAATCGAAAAATTTAGCACCATCCTTTGCATACGAATGGGGGGATTCGGTGATTAAAACATGACATTTGAACACAGGCATTATTTAACTATATTCCTACATGAGACTAGTTCCAAAAGTGGTTACCTCATCCTTACATTTGTTTTCTTTTGTTACAGCAATTGTTCCGGTCACAGCAAGCGGCGGCAGCGGGCGGACAAGCAGCGGCGGCGCAGCTCCAGCTCCTGCAGCAACAACAACAGCAGCAGTTTCAACTGCAACAACAGTTAGCCGCCCAGCAGGCTTTTACACAAGCGCCGTACGTTATTAACGCGGGGCAGGAGGGTACGCCATATGTGAGCGCATTAATAGCGGGCGTACCGCCGTACTACGGCGTCGCCGCGCCGTGGGGCGTGTACCCCGGCCTCGTGGCGCAGCCCGCGCAGCAGCAGGCACAACAGCCGCGCCGGCCGCTCACTCCGCAGCAAGGAGAGCAGCAAGTGAACGGCCAGGGACAGTATGTGATCCCCTACTACGACCCCGGCTCGCTAGTGATGGGCGGCCGCAACGGTACTCCCCTGCGGCTCGTCTCGCCGGGCGGCGTGCTGGCGCCGCGCCAGTACCAGCCGGCGCCCGCGCACCCCGCCGCCTCCGCCGCGCCGCCGCAGGCCGCGCAGCCGCAGCAGCAGCAGCCTGGTAAGAACTCAAAAGCCATCATCACTAACTTGAAAGCCCACTTGACACTCACTGTTGCAGCTTTTTATTAACTATGCTGAAGTGTATCCTTGTTATTAATGTTGCCTAGGACACTACTAGTAAGTAGTACGTACTCCTACGCCGAAGCCTTACTAAATGCCTGTTACCTGATAACAAAAAAGGTACAAATGTGGCCGTAGTTATGTCCATGACCATGTTTTGAACTGTACTGGGTAATTATTTAGTTTGCCGGAGAAAGCTCATGTAGGCTGTAAGTAATTAACAATATAGTAAATTAAATACTGCCCATCAAAAAAATTACCATTCTCTTAAGCCCTTACAAAAATTATGCCAGCAAAACTACCGACAATAATAATGAATCCCAGTCCTAGTTAAAAGCTCATTCAACACGCATGTTGGAGCTTTGCACAGGATGCATCGCCTCAACTCAACCCAATCACATTATTTCTTTAAAACTCCATACTGCAATGCACTATTTTAATCATATTAACAGCATTGCCACGTATCGGGATCAGTAAATAAAATCTATAATGGTTCTGTTTTTGGCCGTTGGGCTACGGAACCCTAAAAATTAGATGAGGTGATGCCGTTTCGGTGCATTACTTAGACGCATTATCTAAGAGCTTTAAATGTCTGTAATTGAATTTGACTGATTTTAATTTCGGACGTTAAAATGTATTTGTTGACTAATGAGTAATGACTCTGGGGAGCATATTTTTGTGTTAGTGTCACTCGCATTGATCACATAGTTATGATAAAAAAAACCTGAAACAGTGGGTTGGTCAAGAAGATATTTGTCTATGTACATAAATTCATATTTACATTCAATAACAACGTAATACTAAAACATTGCGCATGGCGTGATACGATACATTCTCTGTAGACAGTTAGACAAATTTTATAACATTACATACAGATCATTAATAATGTTTTGTAGAACCGACAGAAATTAATTCATCCTAATAATTATTTTACTTTCAGTAACCTGTAGTTTTTTGTTTAAATATTTAGTTGCTACCGAATTAAGAAAGTAATAATGTAGATAAACACTGTCGACTTAAAGCACACATCTTATTTTATTTAGAATTTAATGTCAGTCGATTGCTTGATGAAGTTTTTGCTTGCTGAACTTGTAACATTATTATCTATTTATCTGGTGTATTTAGTTAATAAGCCAATTTTCGTTTATAGTCGCATTGTCTATTAAATGTACATATGTAATACATACTTTCTATGTTTAAGACGTATATTTTGTGTATAGCTATTCACTTGATACTCCTGGTAATTGTAATTACTTACTGTTTGAATGCTTCAAGGTAGAGGTAATAGTGCGCGATAAAAATGAGCCATCTCTTTTTCTTAATTTGAAGTAAATGGTGACTTATAGCTCAAAATTATACCCCACAAATATTTAACACAACAACGTCCAGATATCCTTCAAGACGAAGTGGATATGTCAGGCTACTTAGGCTGTGTCTTCATTAGGCGAACAGTGAACGGCTGTCTGTTTGCTTCCACTTCGCCTCCCTATATTTTTTCTAAATGTGAGTGTACTGCACAGTTGGCTGCGTTTCGACTCATTCAGTGAGCGGCCGATTTGCACAGAAATAACGCGCGTGGCTACACCCCCGGCGATCGGCCTTCTCTGGCAAGAGTTCGACAGCGTATCACGGCTAATTTGCTACAGTTCGGTGCTCACTTGATATTGAGTATATTATAACCGATTGTTGATGTTCGCTGAGAACACAGCTTTATAGGTATTTTAAATGACGTTTAGCTTTAGAAATCAGTTTTGTTTCATACCCAGATCTGTGTCAATTTATCTTTTTGTCACTGTCAGTACCGGTAATATATGTCAAGTTTTATACATTTTAGAGGTAGAGCTCCTCGAGCATTAATGCATTTTCTCTCATTCGACTTAAGCGAATGGGCACGAAAATCGAAACCGAGGCTCGAAAGTAACCTTTAAATAATCATTAAGAACAAAAGCCAAGTATGCTAGAATTTTGTAAAAACTGTCTACTGCGTGATTCAAACAAACAAAAATGTTACAAAATCTAATTATCGCCAACAAAGTGATAAGAAATCGTGGAAAGTAATAATATGAGTAGTAAAATAACTTCATGAGCTATAAGAAGAAAATTATATCTCCATTATTATCAGGTTAAAAAAAAAATACTAGTAATTAGTTTTTTAGTAAGTTATCTAATATTTTAATTCCTTATATTTAAAAAAAAATGCCTATTGCGCCATCTTGAAGATGCTAAACTGCATTTCATGTATCATACTTAAAAATCAGCTGTACTTAACTGGAATACATGGTGTTTCACTTACAAAAAAATTCTAACACGACTTTACTAAGGTTTGGTGTAAATATAGGTATTTACTGAGTTATTTTTTATTTATTGCAACTGGTTGTCATTGAAAACTTCGATCATAAACTATTATATTGCGTCACATATATTGGCCACGCTGGATAAAGGTGGTTGTTATTTAACAGTAAACAGGTTTTTTTCACAAGAGCGACTGGGTCGAGTTCACATCATACACACCATATTATGTCATCTAGTAAATAAGTAGTTCGCATCGGAACCAATACATGCGTGTAGGGCGCGCCGACAGCGCGGTCGTGTCCCGCGCCGACTCGCCCGGTGTTGCCGCACACGATAGGCCTGGAGACTGGAGCGCGGAGGTATGTCCTGTTGCAGGCGGCGCCACTTCGGCTCGGCGCGACTCGCTGGAGTTCGGCGGCGGCGGGCCGGCCGCGGCGCTGCAGGAGTACGCGGCGCGCAAGTGGGGCCCCTCGCCGCTGTCGCCGCCGCTGGGCGCCGCACTGGGGCCCGTGGGGCTGCGGCCCGTGTCGGCCGCGCCCGGCGCCGAGACCGCCAAGTACAGGTGCCCGCACTGCCCGCCCCGCTCGCACATAGTTGCAGCACCCGCACCCGTCGCAGAACTTCATAGCGCACGAAGCCGAGACTTCGTCGTAAATTCAGTCAGAAATCATTCAATCGTCAACTCGTGCCGTTAGCTTGCACGCTATTCAGTCTCAAATTGAAGCTGATAGCTTCGAGAGCGCACGATCGCGCGTCACGCAGATGTTTCTGCAGAACTATCTTATCGTCGATGATTAATACTAGATGGACTAAAATCCGAAATTCTAGAACGCTATACGCTCACGCATTTACGAACACAGCAAAGATGATCGTGCACTATGATGCAGCCGAAACGAGAATAGAAGCGACGCGATCGGGTGCACGGTGATGCTTTGAGCGGGACACTTGTATATTGTAAATAATTGTATGCCATCGTTGTTTATATGACACCGCAGTCTTTAATTTTGTACAGATCTGCCGATGGCGGCATTTTGAGCATGTTCGTTTAATTACTTAAAACTCATGCCCTTTGAGAGTGGCCGTTTCCTTGAATAGCGATATATTTTTCTTTCAGAGCTGTGAGCAGTTTAGCGCAAGGTCTGACATCAAATGGAATGTTTGGATCATCTTCATCCCTCCTCAGCAAACTCAGCGGAGTAGGAACTATATCAGGTCTGTACTACTCGCCATTATCATTCACTAACCCTTGTACATTTTGTAAATAGTTTGTATGATATGTATTATATAATAAATAAAACTATGTTTAACACATCACTTATTTTTACGGCGGTGTTTCAATAGAGACATGGGTTAAACAAATATGAATGGATAACGGTCGATATAAGATAATAAGCTCTAGGTCGGTCTAGGTCTTCTGCGTTACGTGAAAGCACGAGTGATAAAATACCAACATAACACAGCGTTCCGTTATTTTTAAAGTTCCAGCGATAAACACTAGTGATACGTTAACAGTTTATTTGCATTCCTATGGCAGCATTTACTATATAAATTATGGCGTATTTATATTAATGGTACCCGTAGGAATTACTCCATCGGGATAAGTTATTTAGATGTGTGTTTTATGTTTACAGAGCTGGTGGGCGGTGGCGTAGGGGTGGGTGGCGTGAACGTAGGCGTGGGCGGCGTGGGCGCGCTGGTGGGCGACAAGCCGCCCGCCGGCCGCTCGCGCCTGCTCGAGGACTTCCGCAACAACCGCTTCCCTAACCTGCAGTTGAGAGAACTCGCCAACCACATTGTGGAATTTTCACAGGATCAGCATGGCTCTAGGTAAACTATTTTCCTAATAAATTACATAGATAATCCACAACATTCTTTTAAACATACGTGGTGAAATATGTTTTGCCTTAAGCCTTTGCCTAAGCACTTGCTGGTTTTCTAGCTCAGTTCTTGATTGGGGTAACTTCACCCATGCATCAACTATTAATACTCTTATCGCACATAGTATCTTGTGACATGTTAATAAGTAATCGTATTTGTTCCTTTCCAGGTTTATTCAACAGAAATTAGAAAGGGCCACAGTTCAAGAAAAACAAATGGTTTTTAATGAAATTATCGGCGCTGCGTATAGTCTAATGACAGATGTTTTCGGAAACTATGTTATACAAAAATTCTTTGAGTTTGGAACTACAGAACAGAAAACCACATTGGCACAAAAGGTAAGACTAACTCACAGCTAAGGCCTAAAAGCCGACTACTTGTAACTCAAGTTTTATTACAAGTACCTACTTAATCTTAGACGTCTATTGATCGTTGCTTAAGATATATGAATATCTTAGGAGTCCATCAACGGTCAATGGTTGCTTAAGATATGTGAATATTAATTTATCCCTGCATCAGCATAGACAGGTAGGAAACCCTCAGGCATTAAGTCCACCTTTGTTCAGTATTTTTTTCAATTGTGCATCAATTTTAATAAATAAACTGTCCTTAAAATCGTATCATACTCCCCGCAAGGATCGTATTACTTTTTCGCGACACATAGATCTGTAGATGTTACTCGTTGCTAATCTTTAATAAAAAGCAGTTGAAGATTGGTGCTGACCATAACGTGTTGATTACGTGCAGGTGCGCGGGCACGTCCTGAACCTGGCGCTGCAGATGTACGGCTGCCGCGTCATCCAGAAGGCGCTGGAGTCCATCCCGGCCGAGCAGCAGCAGGAGGTGGTGCGCGAGCTCGACGGACACGTACTCAAGTGCGTTAAGGACCAAAACGGGAACCACGTGGTTAGTATACTAGAGTGTTCTAATCACGATCCGCCATATTGGCACCTTTTGGAAAAGCCCCATTAAAAGGCATCTCGAGCAAATGCTGCCTCCATCAATGACCATCCAAGCAAGGAAATTATATACAGACCTTTCCCTACCACCTTTTATATCAAACTGAATCCTCCTGGCAGGCTGACCACCACTATTTGAATGGAGGGATGGACTAATTAATACTTTCATTGAAGTACACGCGGCGACAAATCAAACCATACAATTCCAGTATAACATGGCCTCGCTTTGTATAAATTTCCCATACAATGAGAACTTCGAATAAATTGGTTTCGTATAGCTTGATTGCCATGCGTACAGCCATACATACCTTAAATCATATCACTCGCTTTATTGAAAAATAAAATGAAAAACGAGTCGTCTATACAGTGTGAATTAATATGTGATTCTTTTTATTCAGGTTCAAAAATGTATCGAATGCGTAGAGCCCAATGCTCTGCAGTTCATAATCAACGCGTTCGCGGGCCAAGTGTACGCGCTGTCGACGCACCCGTACGGCTGCCGCGTCATTCAGCGCATCCTGGAGCACTGCACGCCCGAGCAGACCGCGCCCGTGCTCTCCGAGCTACACGCGCACACCGACCAGCTCATACAGGTAACACTAATAAGCCAGTTTACGTTACTGGAAGTTCTCGGAGCAGGTGGAAAGCCAAAGGTTTTCCCAGTCAAGCTCTCTTGCGTTATCTTAATAAAAGACCATTATATATATGAATTTGATTATACAATGTTATCGGCAGGACCAGTACGGCAACTACGTGGTGCAGCACGTGCTGGAGCACGGCGCGGCCGAGGACCGCTCGCGCCTGGTGGCCGGCGTGCGCGGCAAGGTGCTGCAGCTGTCGCAGCACAAGTTCGCGTCCAACGTCGTGGAGAAGTGCGTCAGCCACGCCACGCGCAACGAGCGCGCGCTGCTCATCGACGAGCTGTGCGGCTTCAACGACAAGTGCGTGCACCTACCGACCTTATCGTTTCATTCTGTTTGACGTCTCGTTAGCTGCTGTTACTATAACAAACCGTGTTTGTGTTCACAGTGCTCTCCATGTGATGATGAAGGATCAGTATGCCAACTACGTGGTTCAGAAGATGATCGACGTGGCGGAGCCGACGCAGCGCAAGGTTCTGATGCACAAGATCCGACCGCACATCGGCTCGCTCCGCAAGTACACGTACGGCAAGCACATAATCGCGAAGCTCGAGAAGTTCTTCATGAAGGCGCCGGAGCTGGGGCCCATCGGTCCTCCGCCTCCTAATCCTGTGCTGTAGTCTGTGTAAAGTATTAAACGTCCGCGGGTGTAGGCTGATGCGACGGCGCGGGTATCGCCCGCCTATTATAAATTTTGTGAATATTTGCGATTGTACATTTGTAACTATAGAGCTCGCCGGCCCCGGCCCGCGCGGCCGGCTGGTGGGCGCGGCCCCTGTACATACGTAGCGGCAGACTGATGTACAGAACGATACGATTTACTGTATACTGTAACAATAGTTGTACAGCGTCGACGCCGACTCCGGTGCTCGGCCGTCGCGTCACCGCGGCGTAGCGTTTATTGCGTTTCTAGCTCTTAAGTGTTCTAGTATTATTCGTTGTTCGTATGAATCTATGTATAAATATTTGAACGTCTCTCATTCTCGTGTAATTTATGAATCGAAGGAAAGCGGCGGTTTAATGGAACCCCGGCGTTTCCATAATTTTAGCTCGTTGTAGATTTACTATTAGCTGGGCTAGGGGACCTTGAATCTTCTAAAGCGATAAAGAGATGCCGCAGGCAGTTCTGGACAATCGGCACTATAGTCGTGATTATTATATTATTATTTTGTACTATTCTTCAAGTCAAGCTCTCGTTTAAGTTATAAACCGGCTTTAAAATCGTACATAGCTTATCTCGTTTAGTGCCGGAGTGTATAGTTCGTCGATTATAATTTTGTGAAAATGATATTTTTGTATATTTTTTATGTAGTTAATTTAAGTTATTTAGTTAATGAGTCTCCGAAAATGATCGGAGCGAGCGCTTACGAGTGGGCGATGCTTATGTTAGTGTGTAGGCGCAGCAGTGTCCCGCGCTGCGCATAGGTTATAGTGATGATTGTAAAGTCCTGTACTGATAGTTGTAGTCCCGAGGTCTACCTTGCCGGTTGCACGTCACAAGCGTAGCTACTCCTCATTCCCCCTGTGTAATTAATTTTTATAGGAAGCGTAGTTTCCTACGACACCTCAAGATTTTTTACGTTTAGATGTAATTGAAAATAAAATTATTGTATATGGCTGTACAAAAATGTTAACAAAATGATTTGTAAAACCCGTATGTGATGGAATAAGTCGAGGCGTTGAGAGCGGCGACGTGTGACTGATCGCGGCTCTGTACGTCGCGTCTTGTAGGTTGTACTAGATAACATTTATATGATGATCCATCTATTTAGACATTAATTATAATAAAGCATTTCTGTAATAATATTACAAAGAATCTGTTGTTTTACTATTCATACCTTCAAGGTCCGCACTTAGTGATCTTTGGCAAATTATCCGCTGCTCCTTTGAGAGTTAGCGCAGAACAACGCGAAATGATAGGACCAGCTCGAACCAGAGGTTTTTTCTCGACTAGAAAGTCTCATCTCGCGTACGACTGAGCCGCCGAAGCTTTGACCAGGAAGATGTTCGCAAAACCAGTTGGCTGACCAGTTTAGCTGTCGGTCATGCGACTAGTCGTCGAGGTTGCGGGGACGAAGTCTAACGAGTTTAGTTGAGTTTGAAAATGGCTCCTGGTGGTTCGAAAAAGTGTTACCTATTTTAGTGGGGAGGTTGCCAGTAACTAGCACATCTTCACTATGACGACTTGTTACCATACAATCGCCTACCCACCTCCGCAACACCCATCAATCCAAGGGTCCATGGGCACAATTTTAAATGATTTAACAAACCCTCGCCGTCTCCAAGTGAAACTGAGAATGGTAACCCTTTTAAATGATTTTACGGCGCAGCTGCTGTCCTCACCACTGGTGGGGACGACGGGAATATCTTTTAATAATTTAATTCATTTCCGATTTCATTTTCCGTGCCCACTGGTAAAAGACAGCGGTAATACTCGTACACCGACCGTGACCGTTCTAGTGGTGCATTGATACACCGCTTTCTGATCTAATGATGCGATAGATGCATGAACTGTGGCGATCCACGTCAGCTTGACCGCTACCGATTTTTTCCAATTCAGTAGTAATGATTGATATGGTTTGAAGCTATTAGTAGTTAGTCGACGTTCGATCGACCGCAGTCTATTACGAAATGTGTTGTTGGACACTGGCATGGCCACCATCAGGGATTTTAACTTTGATAACAAAAAAAAAACCGCCAAATATCAGAATTACTCGGCCACTGGTTCAAAAATAAAAAAAGATAATATATAATATATAATAAACTTTTTTTTTAATTTTAAAGTACCTAATTAATTGATTATTTAATGTGACTGTGTGTGTACTATATCATTTTATGAGTCTGTGAAACTTGAAATAAACGATTATTATTATTATTATTATTAAAAATTATGCGGGTTTATAGATTTTGAATCTCAAGCTGGGATACCTCGCGAAGATCTGTTTTCTCTCACACATCACAAATTCAGTCGCTAATTAGTTGCAGTTTTTCACCAAGCCAGATTTAGTCGAATATTCCTAGTCGGCCCCACATGGATTGCCGCCAGGTGGCAGTCGGGAATCCAAATGAGCAATCCAAGGGTCCACGGGCACAATTCTAAGATTTAACAAACCCTCGCCGTCCCCAAGTGAAACAGACAATTGGGGAGAATGGTAACCATTTTAAAAGCCAGATTTAATCGAATATTCCCAGTCACCCCGACAAACATCCAGACATGGATTCCCCCAGGTGACAAATAGTCTGTCTACGATTGCGATTAAGGGTGGGGGGGGGGGTGTGGCCATCCACGCCACTGCAGCGTGGGTTGTACAGGGATTTGAAGTGGAGCAATAACTTCCCAGTCGCCAACCCGGTGGCAACAACTGGATATTTTATTCCCGTCTGCCACCTGGCGGCAATGGCCGACTGGGAATATTCCACCTTGAGAACGACTTAACCGATTTAATTCATACTGTTAGGGTTCCGTACCTCAAAAGGAAAAAACGGAACCCTTATAGGATCACTTTGTTGTCCGTCCGTCTGTCTGTCAAGACCCTTTTTCTCAGGAACGCGTAAAGGTATCACGCTGGAATATATATCCAATACTCATGTCTACTGTGCCTTGGAGCTGTGAAAAATTCAAACTTCTAAACCAATGCAATCAAAACATACAGCCGTTTATGCCGTAAATTTTCGACACCCGCAAGGGAATCAAAACCTACAGGGTACTTCCCGTAAACTCAGAATCTTGAAATTTGGTACGAAGCAACGTCTTTATAACACAGATAAAGGAAAAATTGCGAAAACCGTAAAATTTTAGTTAAATCATATTATAAATGTCGCAGTCTGATGATTTTATTCCGTTAGACACGGTCATCATGTGGGCAGAACATGGGTTTCGTGCAATGAAAACACACACACACTGTACACTGCTTTTATCGAACTAACAAATTACTTGAAATTACAATCCAACACAATAACACTAGGCACCATGAATCGAGTTACAGTTTCGGGACGTCTTGACTCCGCGGTGGTCAGACTCAGACTGTCCTCCCCGCAGCGAGCCAGAAACATCACGACTCTGTAGTAAGCGCGCTTAGGTGTGGGTAGAATGGTAAGTAGGTCGCTTGACCTTTGGCGCGCTTTCGATCCATAGTCAGTCTTGTATCCGTAATAATGACTCCGACTCCGACACGGCCATCCTGCTTGCACACGTCCTCGTGTGATGGGTACCCTGCAAACAAATACTCCACGACAGAAATTTGTTCCACTCGGTCACTCCTGACCAAACTTTAGATTCAACGGGGTGGTGGGAATAAGAACATTGTAGAACTCGCCGTTTCGTTTTAATCGAACCGATTGGAAATAATCGAAAATACAATAATGATAACCCTGGGCCATGTACCATAGTCGTTAACCTTTAAAACTCTACTGCAAAAAAAAAAAACTACCAAGCTTATAGAAACCCTCGAGTAAAGCCACTAAGGCCACGGCTCTCTAGCCGACCAGCAATCGCATTGCTCTCACACATCCAGCGCATGGATCAAAACTAAAATTAGATCAAACAAACAATTAGGTCAATTAAAATGCAAAAGCAACCAAGTACCTCTTTATCCATCTAATCATCACATAAAGCAGGAATCTCATCCGTGGCCTATGGGCAACACTCAGGCCCTCCAACAAACCTCTGTTTGTTTTACTACGTTCCTCAAGAACGCACGAGTCCCACATGCATGACTCACTCTATGGTCTCTACAAGACCCGACCTCCGCCAGAGCCACCCGCGCACCGCGCATCCACGGACTACTATAAGCAGACACCGACTTCTAACGGACTACGGCTACGAAATGGCTACTGGTACGGTCTGACCATCCGAACCAAGATTCCAAACTATCTCTCAACTCTAAATCATTTTACTTCAAACGGTACTTGACCCTCGGGCATTCTCCTTAACCCATCATGTGCATACTTGTAAGTACGCTTAGAACTTAATGATCTCAATGTGTAGCGATCCCCCTCTAGCACTTCGACTGGTACGTGACCCCTGGCATCTTCCTTAGCGTACCGCGTGCGTATCTGTAGGTACGCATAGAACTTAAAGCTTTCCGTGTTAAGGATAACCGTCTAAAACCTCAATCACTCTAAATAGACCTTTAATCTTTAACAACCCAAAATCACCAATCGCAAAACTTTTAAATTTCGCCATCGTTTCGTCAACTCGGCACACTTGTCATTTTAAGCTAAGCTAACCCGTCACGTCTATACAAACCGTGTACCACCGGCTCGACACCTTAGGTACCGGATGTAATTCGGCTTGAACTTTACCGGAGTGAGACTTCGCTGCTTAGCACGTAAGGCAGCTATTTACGAATTTTCAAACATACTAAGACTTTCCCAGGAACTAATTATAATCGAAAAGCTTTTTAGTAGTCTTTTCAGCACCAAGGTGAACGATAAGAGTCACGGAAATTACTGTTTACCGACCATCGGCGAACACGAGCTAACCAGGATAGGCATTTAGACCTATCATTGAGTTGAATATGACGGTGAAAGACGCCTGAACTTAGCACTTAAGTCTTGGCTACTCATTGCCAGTTACATTCGTTGCCATAACAGTTAAAAACCGATTGAAACTTGTTACCACTATTATGCTTCACCGAATGTACACAAAAGATTTTCGCTAACGAAAACTCCCTAGCCGTTATGTTTGCAACAAAACCCCGATTTAAAATCTCGCCACCTAACATGACGTGACTTTGTAAATAATTTTCAGGCAAACATTGCAACAAAGTTTCGATATGGTAATCGTTAATCACTACACAACACAAAATCTGTTCTGTACTGAATACTCGCGTCTGAACTATACCAGTCTTAGCAACAACGTGACTAATATGTTTGCCATTAAATTTCGATGGAAAACTTTCTTTCACCAACAAGTATTCAGAATCAGAATAATTAGTAAACCGTAACAACTCACCCCTGTGTTGCAACGTGCCCGCGATGTTGCTTGTACGACGCAGACATCGACGCGGCTCGGCACCCCGCCGTCAGCAGACCCGCTGCACACTCCCAGCACTGCATGCTGCCACCGACGCACGTACGCCGGACGGCTACGTGAACCGGCATGACACTTGATGCACAGCAAGGCCTTCGCGGCCCTTTATCGCTTGCCCGATGCCCGTAGCAGCCGGCACAGGCAGCGGCTTCTTCGTGCGACAATCCGCTTCGTTGAGTCCTGGTTTCTCCCTAGTCCGCAAGCATGGCACTTGATTTGCGGTAGCGATGAACACTTGTAACGTTTTTCTTTCCTTTGGTTTTTCACTACGCAGGTTAATGAGGGTAGTCGTAAAAATTACGGCGCACACGAATCTGGCCTTGAACAATTATTTAAACTGGTACCACGTCAAACCTGGATAGGTTCTCAGTGTTTCGCAAAAAATTGTGTTCAAGGAACATCTAGAAATTCGGTAGTACATTTTGGAAGTACACCGTAGATGGAAAATCTATCGCGTGTTTTGCGAATGTTTAAGTAGGTAGTTTCCTTCCGTCAGTCTATTTAACTTCAAAAGATAACCTTCGTTTTCCGAGGCACACCAACTAATGACCACGGTACACCAATGTGCCGCGGGACACTATGTTACAGCACTATGTTACAATTTGTTACTCTTTGTTACACTTTGTTACACTATGTCACAGCTATGTCACAGCTATGTAGATGCGGAGCCCTTCAACGCCTTTCTTAACGTCCAAATAAGCTGGATTCCACTGCACACAACACGAAAAAAATCAAAAGTCACTTCATTCAAACTAGGCTGATAATCAGCACTTTTTGAACGTCAAAATTACAAGAGACAGTCCCCCAAAACGCCCTCCCTTCGCCACTTCCTAAATGTTTTAGCTGGGAAGAAGAAGTGGCGGAACAAACTCCCCAGCAACACATCTGTCTGTTAGGGTAGAAGAACCAGATTTTACACAAAACAAGTCAGCGATGGATGACGCATTACTAGCGCGCATCGCACTCTGTGAAAGTTGGGTATTCTATTAGGTACACTCTGCCTAACCCTTCAGAGATTACAAGCGTGATGATATGTTATGTTTTGTCGGGATTAAAATCCGCTAACACACTTAACAAAAACACTAACTGCCAACACTAGCTTGCTATTCACTGGCTGAGTTTTAGTTCGTATCGCGGGTTCAATTATTCGTTTTGTTTTTCAAAAAGTAACCGTCACTGATTGTTGTTGTCACTGTTCTCGCGTGTGATTGCATAAGCACGATTCGATCCCACTTCTGATGTCGCAGTCTGATGATTTTATTCCGTTAGACACGGTCATCATGTGGGCAGAACATGGGTTTCGTGCAATGAAAACACACACACACTGTACACTGCTTTTATCGAACTAACAAATTACTTGAAATTACAATCCAACACAATAACACTAGGCACCATGAATCGAGTTACAGTTTCGGGACGTCTTGACTCCGCGGTGGTCAGACTC
Source organism: Cerastis rubricosa (assembly GCA_949152445.1). Taxonomy (NCBI): domain Eukaryota; kingdom Metazoa; phylum Arthropoda; class Insecta; order Lepidoptera; family Noctuidae; genus Cerastis; species Cerastis rubricosa. The sequence continues at coordinate 8,942,208 of OX424526.1, read as the reverse complement.
AGACTGTCCTCCCCGCAGCGAGCCAGAAACATCACGACTCTGTAGTAAGCGCGCTTAGGTGTGGGTAGAATGGTAAGTAGGTCGCTTGACCTTTGGCGCGCTTTCGATCCATAGTCAGTCTTGTATCCGTAATAATGACTCCGACTCCGACATAAATATATTTTTAATACCTCTACGCGTTCATGAGAAAAGGGGTGGTAAGTTTAAAATACCACCCCTTTTCTCATGAACGCGTAGAGGTATTAAATTGAAATTCATATCAAATACTCAGGTCTTTAAATAAGGAAAAATTCTGAAAACCTTACATTTTTAGTTACATCACATATTTTTGAAGTGAAACTTCTTATGCGACTTCCAACAAGATTGCGTTAAACGTTTAACGCTACTATGGAGGGGGAATAGAAAGAGGCAGAGCGAGAGTAAATGCGTGGTACTCGAACGCATGCGCGTAGTATACCTGTTTCAGACCAGCGCGAGCGTAGTTCTCATTGTGCCATAGCCTAAATTATATTTTGTGGATGGGCGATCAAGGTTAAGCGACGATTGCCCAGGTCAGTATGTGGATGGGTGATCAAGGTTAAGCGACGGTTGCCCAGGTCAGTATGTGGATGGGTGGTCAAGGTTAAGCAACGGTAGCCGAGATCAGTATGTGGATGGGTGATCAAGGTTAAGCGACGGTAGCCGAGGTCAGTATGTGGATGGGATGGGTGATCAAGGTTAAGCGACGGTAGCCGAGGTCAGTATGTGGATGGGTGATCAAGGTTAAGCGACGGTTGCGCGATCAAACGTTTAACGCTACCATGGAGGGGGTATGAAAGCACTCATTTCCACATTAACGAAGTTTCACTTCTTCCGCGCGGAGGGACTCCACGCAAATTTTTTTTTTAATAATTATAAACTTATTACCCTTTTCCTCATGAAAGCGTAGAGATATATCAAGTTGAAACTCAAAATATCATCATATATAATCAAAATCAAAATATTTTATATTACATGGGCCTACATGGGCACTTATAAAACGTCGACAGAAGAGGCACGGTTCGGGTTAGTCGTTTCCCATGGAGAAGAACCGGCAAGAAACTCCATGGTTATACTTAGGTCTAATTGTCTTTACAGAACCCTCGATGCGCGAGTCCGACTCGCACTTGGCCGGTTTTTTTTTTAAACGTTTTCTAATATTTTGTAGAAGGTTCTTAGGTAGGTAGGAAGTAGGTAGGTGATATGTAAGTAGTGGGTAGCAACTACAGCAACAAGGGCATTGCAACGCAAGCTAGGCTCAGCTAGTTCAATATAGAAACAAAATCAAACAAATGAAATGTTTATAGTAGGTATGCTTATACTTTATTGAAGATCGTTACAGCTAAATCCCATGCTATAAAACAAAAATAATTTCATAAAATACATATAGTTTACATCTATTTATCTTCGACCTTTTCCTTGTCCTTGGTCTTAGGTTTGACACTACGCTCTCGATCGCGCGATGTTCGCTCGCGGTCACGGGAACGGTCCCGCTCACGTTCCCGCGGAGACCGCTCCCGGTCCCGCGAACGTTCACGCTGGCGCGGCGAACGAGACCGTGATTTGTGACGACGAGACCTCGAACGAGATCGCTCTCGTCTGTATGATCTGAAATTAAATTCAAAGTTATGTTGTTACAATACGCCCATAATAATCGTTCTAGAAACATTAACACACAGGTATTAAAAACCGGTCAAGTGCGTGTCGGGTCACGCGCAGTGTAGGGTTCCGTAGTTTTTATAACAGCCAAGTGCGGGTCGTATTCGCTGACTAATACTTTCGTACCATGCTCTTACTAAAAGCCAAACATGACGACCTACCTAATTTGACTTCCTATACAAACAACAACTGTTTTTTTATAAAACTTATTTATGTATGAAACATTATCGCGATACAATTGACGCTTGGCGCCATCTATCGACATTTCTATAGAGTTGTTCGAAATTTTTGAGTCAAATACAATTGGTCGACTATTACTCGTAAAGTTGTAAAGCTCACTTAAGTGTAATAGTTTTCCTTTAAACTTCGTTATATATAAGTCCTACTGCCGTGACATTTGTATTTCTAACTACAACATTTTAGTGGGTAGAGGGGGGGGGACACTTGACTCCAACGAAAACTGGTACTTTAAACCTTGATAAGTCACGAACGGTTCACTTAATCAAAAAACGGACATCCCAAACCCCTAATATTTTTGAAAGACCTAACCAACGATATCGACACTATGGGAAGGACGAAAAAAAAATATCATCCCCACTTTACATGTGGGGGGGGGGATATACCCTAAATAATCGTTTCTTTTTTCTTAATTTTATTTTACCACTTTTCCGGCGTTATTAACGTGTATACTCATGCCAAATTACAACTTTCTAGTACCAATAGTTTTTGAGCTAAAACGCGGACAGACAGACAGACGGAAATGGCGAAACTATATGGGTTCCTTGTTGACTACGGAACCCTAAAAACGATGTTTTTAGGGTTCCGTATCCGAATCGCAAAATAACGAAACCCTCATCATGTTTGTCTGTCTGTCCGTCCGTTTGTCACAGCCACTTTATTCCGAAACTATTACACAGTTGAAACATGGTAGGTAAATGTATTCTGTGGATCACTTCACGATTTTTGAACAAAAAAAAAGATTAAGTGCATTCCCCATAAATGAAACTTCTATAAATAGGTCATATATTTTTCACAAAGTCAATCGATTAAAACAAAAACACTTCCAAAGTGGTAAAATGTGTCTCTAATTTCTAAAGTAAGACGAGGGATAGAGAAAATTCAGGAAAAAAATTGGGATCGTAGAACGTAAATAAAACTTTCAACGAAAATTGGTTGAGATAAGATATAATAGGTTGGGGAAAAAGTTCCTTCGCATTTTTTAAGAAAATTCAAATCGTTTTTTAATATAGTTTATTTACATTTAACTAATGTATGTAGGTACCATTTTGTTCGATAACTTTTTGCCATCTTGTAGGTAGGGACATAATCCCATTGCTATAGAAATTTTGGGACTTCTGATCAAAATACCGCGACAAGTGGTTTTGGCCCCTGTGAACACTTGGTCCGACTGCTATGTCCGATCAATCGGACCACGCGAACTTTTTTTTCCTCTTGGTCCGATTAAGGAGTCGGACCACGCGGTCTATCGTTATTTTAGAACACTTGGTCCGATCGATCGGACCACGCGAACTTTTTTTTCCTCTTGGTCCGATTAAGGCGTCGGACCAAGAGTTCTATCATTATTTTAGAACACTTTGTCCGATCGATCGGACAATGCGAACATTTTTTCCTTTTGGTTCGATTAAGGAGTCGGATTATGTGGTATATATCGCGGATTAGAACATATTACTATTATTGTTCGAGCGATCAAAAGACGTGAACTTCTTATTAGCTTTTATTTAACTTGCCGTGTTAGTTTGTTTGGTAGTATTTATTGGTGACATTACAATTTTATGCCAGACATTACTTCATCCTGCAGCCACGATCGTCTCCTCAAAAGGGAACGCCTTAACGGTTAAATTGTGTCATTTTTATTTGGGCATGAATGGGAACCAATACTCAAAGAGGGAATCTTTTTGTCATTAGTTTGTATGGAAAACGTGAAAAAGTTTTTGTACATTTAATGTAACTAAATTTCATTGTTTTTTCTACATTTAATGTAGGTAAATTCTTATTTAACCAACTGGTCACAGTATTCATGCCTATCTGAGCTTTGACAAAGACTTCATGCCAGGAGGTACCACTGAAAAGTAAAGCCGTATCATCAGCAAACGCAACAATTTTCGAATCTGGAAACACTAACTGATATACATCATTTATATAGACCAGGAACAGGGTCGGTCCAATAATACTGCCCTGTGGAACTCCAAAAATCACTGGGACCTCTTCACTAGTTATGTTACCGATTTTAACACATTATGTTCTGTCGGTTAGGTAATCCTTAAAGAGATTTAATTGAAAACCCCAGATACCCAGGCTTTCGAGTTTTGTTAACAGAATAGAATATCAAAGAATATTCCGTAAAACAAACTCTAGAGGACGCTACTTGACCATTACGTGATTTTAATATTTAATTGACATGCGCTTGCGACGGAGGAATATTAATTCTTCTTCCGACATATTTTTTTTTCCTGTTTTATCTGTTCTACACACTGTTTCTACATTTCTAATTGAACTTTCCATTCGTAGGTCTGCTGGAAGAAATTTCTTTTGAAATAAGCAGTACCTTTTGCTCTTGTATCTTAATGTATTGTCCTGCTAAGTGTTATGTATGTACATAAATAAATATTTTCACTTGACGTAAAAATTGTGCATTGACATCAGTCAAACTTACTAGAAATATTAGTTTTCTATGAAGGCTAGCTTATTATTTTTTACTTTTAAAACGGTTTTAAATTTGTTCGGACTAGAAGGAATCATAATTCCTCTTTGTCCGATCGATCGGACTATCAGAATTTGTGATTCCACTTGGTCCGATTAATCGGACGAAAAGGAAAAAATTGTTCGCGTGGTCCGATTGATCGGACTGAGCAGTCGGACCAAGTGTTCACAGGGGTTTTGGCAGTCCTCTCGTGATGTTAAACTGACACTGCCTACAGAATTCTGAAGAGACCGAAACAGGTGGAAATCTGAAGGTGCAAGGTCAGGACTATACGGCGGATGCATTAACACCTCCCAGCCAAACTCTCTTAATTTTTGCTGAGTGGCTAAAGATGTGTGAGGTCTAGTCTTATCATGATGAAAAACCACACCCCGTCTGTTGATTTATTCCGGCCGCTTTCTCCCAACTTCTTGCTTTAATCTTATCAGTTGTTCGCAGTAGAGTTCAGAATCGATGGTCCTGCCTGGTGGTAACAGCTCATAATGAATAATGCTCTTCCAATCCCACCACACACACAGCATGACCTTGTTGCGAGTTAACCCGGGTTTCGCCACAGTCTGTGAAGCCTGACCGGCCTTTGAGCTCGACCTTCTTCGCACGTTCTTGTCGTTCGTGATCTACATTTCATCACCAGTTATCAGCTTCTTCAAAAATGGTTCGGTTTCATTACGTCGTAATACAGAATCACAAATTAGTACACGGTTCATTATGTTTCTTTCAGTGAGCTCGTGAGGTACCCAAATATCGAGCTTTTTTGTGTACCCAGTTTTTTTCAAAAGCGCCAAAACTGGTTTGTGGTCAATTCCCAGTTCTTCAGCTACGTCGTAACTACTGATATGTGGATCCTTGCTCCACTTTTTAAAAAATGGCATCCATTTTATCCGTAATAGGGCGACCAGAGCGACGTGCATCAAAATTTCCGGATTAAAAACGCTTAAACCAAATTTGTGCTAATCTCACAGACACTGCACTAGGTCCATAAACATCGCAATTTTTTTTCGCGGCTTGCGTTGCATTTTTACCTATTTTGTAGTAACATTTTAAAATGTATTGAATTTCTTCATTAGATTCACTCATCTTGACGGTACGAAAAACAATGAAAATCACACATTTTCCTAATTTGAATTTGGAATCATGTTCTTTAAAATTTAAACTTTCAATGATACCGAAACCAGCCAGATACAAATAGTATAGCCAAAGAGATTTTTTTACAAGTTCATACATACTATAATGCGAAAAGACTTTTTTAATACAGTTGCTCAAAAAGTGGCGTATTGCAGGGACGTATAGCGTTCGGGATGTGGACTATTACACACTCGAGCTTTTACTTTACCTTTCCCGAACTCGTGCGTTCTCTTTCCCAACTGTCAAAATAATGTCTATTAAAAAGAAAAAAAACCAACCACGGAGTTTTTACTAAAAAAAAAATCATAGAAGTTTTTATGATTCATGCAAATATTTCTAAAAAGAAGCTACTAATTTGTTTCAATATCAGATTTAATGATTTGATTCAATGAGTTAGGTTAGGTTTCATTTCATTTTCATTTCATATCTATAAAAAAAAATCTACTGAAGACTTGGCTGTATGGGCATAGTTCCCTTTGCCTACCCAGAAGGGATGAAGAAAACAAAAAAAAACTCTGCTTCTATTCTTTTACGGTTGGCGCCATTTTCCAAAAATGTTCTTTATTAAATTGCTTCATTTTTTCGCAACTGTATTAAAAATAGTTGTTCAGTACACGTGCGGAACCGTCATTGCAACTTGTTCCGACTGTCAACCCTCACCTTCGGCTGCGCCTCGGCTCGGGTAGACATTTGTCGGAACTCTTTGCAATGACAGGCATTCCGCACTCGCAATGAAATATACTATTTTAATACAGTTGCTCAAAAAGTGGCGTATTGCAGGGACGTATAGCGTTCGGGATGTGGGCTATTACACACTCGAGCTTTTTCTTTACCTTTCCCGAACTCGTGCGTACTCTTTCCCAACTGTCAAAATAATGTCTATTAAAAAGAAAAAAAAAACAACTACGGAGTTTTTACTAAAAAAAAAATCATAGATGTTTTAATGATTCATGCAAATATTTCTAAAACGAAGCTACTAATTTGTTTCAATATCAGATTTAATGATTTGATTCAATGAGTTAGGTTAGGTTTCATTTCATTTTCATTTCATATCAATAAAAAAAATCTACTGAAGACTTGGCTGTATGGGCATAGTTCCCTTTGCCTACCCAGAATGAGTGAAGAAAACAAAAAAAAACTCTGCTAACATTCTTTTACTGTTGGCGCCATTTTCCAAAAATGTTCTTTATTAAATTGCTTCATTTTTTCGCAACTGTATTAAAAATAGTTGTTCAGTACACGTGCGGAACCGTCATTGCAACTTGTTCCGACTGTCAACCCTCACCTTCGGCTGCGCCTCGGCTCGGGTAGACATTTGTCGGAACTCTTTGCAATGACAGGCTTTCCGCACTCGCAATGAAATATACTATTTCCCCAAACTAATATGTTTAGTTTTTGAGATGAGGGACTTTTACAACAAACTGCAGCAGTAACTTTGTTTTTCATTAACATATGTATGAGCCTTAAAATATTTTATATAATATTGTTTGGTGCTACGGAACCCTGTGTGCGTGTGAGTACGACTCGCACTTGATCGGTTTTTGTACTTACTTTTCTCTTATCCTGTCGGGTTTAATGGAACGAGACCTATCCCGTTCCCTGTCTCTATCTCTTTCCTCCTGTGAAACAAAATAGAAAATTACTAAGCGTAAAGTTGTTAAAACATATAAAAAAAAGGAGAAACAATGTAGACTACTGACCTCATCCCTTCGATCGCGGTCTCGCCTGTCGCGGTCTTCCCTCTCCCGCATGCGGTCTCTGTCGCGATCACGGTCGCGGTCACGCTCGTGCATGTGCGGCGGCGGGTGCGGGCGGTACGGCGACACGTAGGGAGGCGCCGCCATCATGTGCGGCGGCGCGATGTGCGGCGGGCCCAGCGGCTGCCCCATGCTCATCGGCGGACCCACGGGCGGGCCCATCGGCCCTGGGGTTAGCTCCTTTATTTCACTTGGCGCCCAGCCACTCGGTTCAGGGTGACCTGCAAAGATAAACAAGTATTTTTCATAGCAGTGTTGGGGCGATGACACATGGTTAATAGTTCGACTAGAGCAAGATCCCAGGGCCGCCTAGACCTTACTTATTTCCTGATTAACATAATTTGTAGTCATCTAGTAGTTTTAGTATGTACTGTCAATGTTTGCACACCTGCCAACTTTTGCTGACGGCTAATTTTTAGATGTCATGTGCTAAACTTACGTAAATACATTACTGACTGACTTTTAGTAAAGTCTGAGACAAATAAGCTTATGATTGTAATACCATATTCATTCATGCTAAGCTAGCATGAATTGAAGATGGTGTTCTACATGGTCTGATTGATCAGCCCAAAATCCATATAGTGCGTGGCTGCTAAAGCCTCAATTTCAATTGACTACTATGGCCACAATTATTAATGCCACTTGCTAATGGGAATAGCATTCAATCAGTTCCGTATGAAACCGCGACTGCCCTCCGCGGTATCCGTTATTTTTATTTAACTTACCCCAAGGTTCTTCATAGGGAGCATGAGGCGGTGGGGGATAGTAGTGTTCACCGGGCGGGGGGCCGAAGTAGTCCGGCGCTCCCATCTCACGCTGGTGACCACTGCGCCCGTACTCCCGACGTTCAGCAGTCATCACCTGGACCGAAAATTTTAATATTTGATTTCATATTTTATTCCACAAAAATCGGTACAGTCTGCTACAATAGGTTTGGCTTACAATCTAGGGATTAATAAAATTAAGTGAAGCTAAAGGAGTAACAATTGCAGTAGCGAATCTGGCGTCCTGTATGTTATACTATACATTAATTTGTATTAAGGCATGTCAGCCCAGGCCCCCAAACAAAGTACAAAAATTAAATTAACACAAACTTCTTCACTGATTAACATAACTTGTTTATTTCTATTTGTACTAGTGACAATGCTTGAAATATAAACTTTTATACTGATTTAGATAACTTACCTGTATAGTATTTTCTCTAGCTTGATAATTATTTGACATTGGTGGTGGCATCATATCATCATTTCTCGGACCTAAATAAAAACAGCTCATTTTAGTAAAGGATTCTAAATAAGCAAGTCAGGAGTAGTTTCCCATCTATAGCTAATCAGTGTGTTGAGGTCAAATAAGGTGAGATACAGACCATCAACTGAACAATTTATGCATGGGACCGACATTGTAATAAAATAAAAATCTTTCCTAACATACATATCATCACGCCTGTAATCCCCAAAGGGTTAGGCAGAGGTGTACCTAATAGTATCCACACCCACATTTTGCCAATTATTTTTAAGTCCCATGTAATAGAGGGGCAGACTCCGGGGCTGCTACTGAGAAATTCCTGATGGAAAAACTGCACTTGGATGACAAAGATTCAAGTTTGACTGTTGATCAAGCTTTTATACTTCTTGTCTCTTTGCACTGGACCCGCATAGTAAATTTATGGCCCAAGCTCTCCCATATAGAAGAAAGAAGCCTGAGTCGCCATAATGGAAAAATTAGACAGTGTTTCTATATAGGTATAGCATAGTCGATTACCAGGCGGTCTCCGTAGGTCGGGCAGTGGCGGGCGGGGCGCCGCGCCCGGGTGCAGACCCACGCCCGCCTCGTTAACTCGCATGCGCCGTTGTCGTTCGCAGTACGCGCTCCACGTCACCTCGTTGAAACCATAGTTGAAGTAATCTGAAAATATATTTGTTTGAGTGAAGCCAGTCAGATGGCCTTGATTTTTTTGGTTTTAGCAGCAACTAGTTTATGCCGAGGTGGCAGTTGGAATCAAAGAGAATGAGATGAAGTGTGGATTGAATAGGTCTCCCACAATTTTTAGTTAATTGATTCTATTATTAAAAATATCATCTCATAAATGTCAAGTAATAGAGAGGTATGGAAGAAGAAGACGTACTGCGCCAACCTCAAATGAATTGGGATAAGGGCAAGAGAATGATGATGATGATGATGATGAAATGTCAAGTGCTGAATCAATCCTGACCCCCAAATAGTTGCTCATTCATGAAGACAGGACTTCATTTTTAAACTCTGCCAAGATAAAATATACACAAGAACATGGAACTTCCTCCCTTTTAGAAATGTGGTTTAAAGTAGAACTTTTTACAAATATGTACCAGATATGTCAGCCCCAGGCTTGTTCCATGGTTTATCTTCAATGGTGTCAATGTTGAACTCGAGTGCAGGCACTCCATTGATGCTCCCAGGTCCATCCAAGTCTTCTAATGTTACTTTTCCACCGGTGATGGTGCCACTGCGAGGTTTTTCTGCAGCACCAGCGGCTACTAAACCTACACCACGCTGAAAAGAGTAGTTTTGGAACATCACACATTGAAGTTCCGGCTTTTTAATAGACAACAATTACAAGGTCAAAAGCAATGAGAATTTTGTAAGTCATCCTAGGTAAATAATACAAGCTAAAGGTAAGTATCATAATTATTGGTGATTGATGGAATTTTAAAATCTTATAAGGGACAATTTCGACCTTTAGTCATCTGCAAACCTGATGCATTTGGGGTATGTTGCCATCCATATACAGAAAACTTTTCAACTTTAGTTAGCTTAGCAAGAAGATTAGCCTACTTACTTTTATAGCTAAACTAGCGTAAGATTGAGGTCCCGATTTAATCTCCCCAATAGTGACTTTGATATCATCACTGTCATCCGAATCAGAGTCTCCATTATTCTGACTGTCGGCGTCTCCGTTCCGGTCATCACCTTCGCGAGCCACCTCCGCGAAGTGCTCGTCGTTGAAGTGGGAGTCATCATTAGTAGTCTCGTTGTCCTCCTGATCTTTTTCTTCGCCTTCCTGCAAATGAAGAGCTTGTCAACAATTGCTCTAATACAAAAATATAATTATTCAGACTATAAATCAAAAGTTTAAGGATATTTCATTTTGTTTAATTACGAGCATTAATAAATACAGTTAAAAATATTTAAACAGTCGCATTCCACACGTAAACTTTCGATCAAACATTGTTAGAGGTTATGTTATACTTACTGTGGCGGCGTCGGCTGCATTAGTCTGTTGCTGCTCTTTTTCGGTACCTTCAATAGGTTTATCCAATGCCTGATCTGGATTCGATTCACCATACAACCAACTATCGTCATTTTCATCTCCGGGCGCCGTCTCTACGTCCGCGTCTGCCATTTTTATTTTGCTATAATTTTGTTTGACAGACGCTTGATTGAGTTCAGAGTTGACACAAGGGAGCGTTCCGAGCATAGAGTTTATAAAGTTATATACTACTCTTTGATTCTAAGTCACGTCAAAATCGCTTTTATCGCTCTATATTTGTTATATTTTGTTAATATGTGGATAATGTAGTGGGCTGCAATATTGTTAATATTTTGTGTTATCTTCCCCTGTTCCAACACATATTGTAGCTGTTTATTGTCCCTGAATAAATAAAATAAAATATGGGTGGTATCTACTTATTAAATCTTTCGATCAATTGTCGACTAATCCATTAAATTCTTCCATCAATCGACGATCAATCGATTGGTGTGGTAACAGCCTTTTTTTTTCGCGTTGGAAATCATCAAATGGTAACACCCTTAGCGCACGTTACAAAATAAATAATGGTTCCGAATGGCTCAGTCACCGATTTCTTGACGTCATGTCATGCATGACTGACGTTACCATCGATACCATCTTAGGGCAGGGCTCTGAACCTTAAAATAATAAAAAAAATATTTTTTCAAAAAGAAAACCGATTTCATCATCATCATCATTCTCTTGCCCCTGTGAGCCCCTATCCCAATTTATTTGGAGTCGGCGCAGGATACCTTTTTCTCCCGTACTTCCCTATTCCTTACTTGTCGACTCATCAGAGACCTCCTTTCTTGCCATACACCTTTGCACATTATTCATCCTTTACACAGTCCATCCATCGTTTCTTTGGTCTTCCTCTACTCTAATACCCGTCCACCATCATACTCCATCTTCCTCATTCCTACGTATCCGCAATAATGGCAATAACCGACTTTCAAAGTTATTTTTTTTTTTGCAAAAAACTTTTAGTTTACCCTTTTTAGTTGTGGTATTTCACACAAATCCTAATACATACATACATATCCATATACATATAGACGATCAAGAAAAAAAATATTATTTGAGACTAACTCAAAAAGTGCAAAATTAACAAAATTTATGTGGGACCACCGCGCGAACTTCCTCTAACAAATGAAAACGCTGACTGGTCGCTTCGCCCTCAGCCCTTCTCAGTACTTTTTTGAGATATATACATACTAAGATGAGACGTATATACTGGTAGAGGTATATATACCAAGTATGTGCTTCCCAGTACATAGACCGGGTACGGACCGAAATACTGGATAAATACCTTGAAGGTATGACGTCAGACGCATAGTACGATACGAACCGCTACCACAAGGTAGCGCCCAGTTTTATCGGTAGTTCGGTACGCCGAAGCAACCCGAAGCTACCCGACAGCTTACGAAGGGACCCGAAACGTCATTCGTGCCTTATGAACATTCGGTTGATTTAATTTAGTTATATATAGAAATAACTAGAATTCATTAATAACCATCGTCATACTCTTAGCCGACAGTCCTAAGCCTGGTAAAGTAGGAAGGAAAGATTTCATATCTCATAATGCATAATTACGTATAGGTACTTGAAACATCGTACCTACATTATATTGGAGGCATACCATACTTATCGCATACGTTTACTTATCGATATCCTACCACACCCAAATACTTAGAAGTATTTTGATACCTTGTATTTGTACCAGGTATTTAGTGATACCCATACCTTAAAGGCCGGGTATGGAGAATGGCAGGTATATCTCATCTCTAATACTAACTGTGAGTTAAATCTTGATTTCTTTTTACTGACATCTTGTTTGAAGTGAAAACTTCTTTAGCCGCGTTGAGCATTTTTTTTGGTAGGGGAAAAAACTATAGGTTCGCGTCACCGATGACCGCGACATGCTCGTGACGTATTGCGGTAGACTAGCGACGCTTAGTATAGCGGCCTGTGTATAGATTTAAAATAGAACACAGGAATTCCATTGTTTTGAGTTTTCACTTCTGTCGGCAGATCTTATGTCTCTCTTTTTTTTCTTTTTACTTAATTCTTTACGTAGGACCTGCTTATATTTTCTTGGGAGTACTGTGCTTCTATTCTATTTTAGGTATTTTTTTTTTATGTGGACTAATCAATATTAGTTTTTAGAGATCCGTAAATCGAAAGGAAAATACGGAACCTTTATAGGATCACTCTGTTGTCCGACCGTCTATCCGTCTTTCAAGACCCTTTTTCTCAGGAACGCGTGGTATCAAGCTGGAATTTATATCAAATACTCAGGTCTAATATCCTTTGGAGCTGTGAAAAAATCAAACTTCTAAGCCAACGCAATCAAAAGATACAGCTGTTTATGCCGCAAATTTTCGACACTCGTAAGGGAACCAAAATCTACAGGGTACTTCCCGTGAAATCAGAATCTTGAAATTTGGTACGAAACATTGTCCTAAAGCGCAGACAAAAGAAAAATTGCGAAAACCGTTAATTTTTCGTTATATCATACACATATTTTTAATAATTTTTGTACGGAACCCTCGGTGCGCGAGTCCGACTCGCACTTGGCCGGTCTTTTTTATAAGCCAGAGAGTATTTTTTTAAAGTTTTTATTTTACCCCTTTTTAGTTGCGGTATCTCACACAAACTTGGACTTGTTGCGATTGCCCCACATAAAGGCAGCATCTTGCCGGCAAGGCCGCCACGCCCTGCCGGTCCAGTTAAGCATAATAGTGTTTCAAAATATTCCCATGAAACCCTCAGAAACCATTAAAAAATTCGAACGAACAGTCTTTCGGTTTATGTCATAAAACTCTTGAAGCATTCTGGGAACGTCATGCTATTTTGTAGACTTGGTCTCATCCAAAATGTTCTTTTGCTTTTTTTTCTTATTATAGAAAATATACCAAAATTGCAGTAGCAACTGCCATTTTATCGTTCATTTTTGTCTCTGTTATCATTATGTTAAAGTCAACTGAGAATATCGATTCACAGCCGCACTTGCCTTAGGGCTCCCACACATAAACACGATACGACGTCGCGTCGTACAACGATGCGGCGTCGTTTCACGATACGACGTCGCGTCGTGGAAACCTACGACACGACGTCGTAACGTGTCGATGCACGATACGACGTCGTGACGATAGAAACTCACGATGCAATCCTGCGCAGTTGTTATTCGAAATTCAAAGATGACGGATCTTTTAATTACCCTAGTCGATGTTGATGCACTCATTCTTAAGGTAATCTAAAAACTTGTTGTGGTCTATTTTTAAGGCATTGTACTTCTTTATAAAGTAACTCCCGTTATTCATGTTTGAATGAAATGGGTGGATCCAATATCTTCTGAGTATGTCTTTTCTTTCTTCGTCTTCTTATTAACAGCAGAAGCATTCATTCCGAAAAATGGACCGCTCTAGACGCATTCTAGAGCGGTCCATTTTTCGGAATGAATTAAAACACCACCCCACTGTATCGACGGCATCGTGCCGTGTATCGTGCGTGGCACATTACGTTACGATGCCCTGTTTTTTTACGATGCTCATCGTAGATTTCCACGACGCGACCACGTATCGTGTTTATGTGTGGGAGCCCTTAGCTTGTGGTCATGCCGCCGGCAGTGCCCGGGCTGTGTGTATGCACCATAATAACACTTCATCCACATAGACGAAGACGAAAAAAAATACATATTATAGAATGAGGATAACTCATAAGTCATAAACTACCGACGCGAAATTGAAATGAAAAAAAAGAATCGATTAAATCGAAGTAATCACGGAAATCTGTCAACATACATGAGAAAAGAAAAGAAAAAGATTCTGGTGGAAAACACATAACCTCATCCTTTTTTAGAAGTCGGTTAATTACGGGAAGACAGAGGCTAGTGGATTGCTTTGTTTTTGGGGTAATTAGGTAGTGCGCAATAGCGACTGGGAATTACTAACTGAACTAGGTCTTAGGACTCTTAGGACCAAGCAAGAGTATCTAAGCGAGCAAAAATACAAAATCCGTCTTCATGACAAACACCGCTCTGACGGGTCTCGCAGAGCTACAGATAGTCAAAGACGGATCCAAAACTGGTACAGGTACTAGAGCTGAGAGTCTTTTCGGAGGATCTCAATGTCCACATAGCCCCACCACTGGGGGTCCACAACACAATATTTCGGACAGAATGCATGGGCATTTCCCTGGCCGCATCAGCCATCATAGACAAGGATGTTATCATAGCGAATTCGCATACTCTCGAACAGCATAGCTGTCCTGCAAACGCTAAACAGTCAGCTCTAGGCTAATACACGAGTTTCACCAGCGTCGAAACCAGTTGGTAATCACTACAAAGGAGTCGGACGATTCCTGGGCCAACGATGCAGCGGACGAAGGGGGGTCGTTAGAAGGTTATTGAGCATGACACCAGTGGGACCCGTACCCATCGTACGACTCCCTTTCGGGAACCTATGATTGGTATGGAAAGACACCAGCTTAATAGGGAACAACATCACACACTGTGGCTATACTATGGTGAGTGCAGGCTTTTGCGAGGCCACCAGTGGAGACAAGGACTGTGGGGACAACGGGAATACACCCAGGCAGGGTAAGAAAGCACTTCTTTTATCCTCCGCTGGCCGTGAGCATCGAGCGCGCGCGCCCGCCCCCGCCGTACCCCGCGCCGCGCACCTCGAGCGCATCACCGCGTACGCGACATTTGCAATCTCAATCTTTGACCAATCGTGCATGTTGGAATTTTAATAAAGCGGACTTCAATCTAATGTATAGTTAGGTTGCAAAAATAGATTGGAGTGAGATTTACGGTTACGGTTATTTTTTTGAGATTTCATGTGATCCTGAAATAGTTTTAGATTTATTTTATAATAAGGTATATGATGTTTTTGATAAGTCTGTCCCTCCCAAAAGTAAAAATATTAATTTATTAAATAATAGATACAACTATCCAGTTTGGTATACATATGAAATTATTAATGATATAAAAGTTAAATATTTATTACATAAAAAATATAAATTAAGTAAATCACGAAATGATTACGTGGAATTCGCACGATACAGGGCGAGACTGAAAACCGAGACTGCACGAGCGCATGATCAGTACCGCAACCGTGTGCAAGGGCACCTGGCGAAGGAACCGCGAGCGTTTTGGGAGTATATTAGGTCTAGGAAAGGCGATTCGAATCAGCGCAAGTTAATCAAGGATGGACGGGTGTTATCAGAATCCGAATGTGTGAATGAGTTCGCTCGGTTTTTTCAGTCTGTGTACAATCCGGAACCTCCCGAACTGAGTGTGGCGGCGACGAGTGCGGGCGAGGCGGCGGGCGCGTCGCTGGGTGCACGGGTGCACCCAGCGAGCCTGGGCCCCGCGGACGTACAGCGCGCACTCGCACACTTGCCGCCAAAGCGCTCAGCCGGGCCAGATGGTATACCAGCGTACATTTTTAGGGATTGTCGTGCGGTGTTGGTTAAGCCGTTGCTACACTTGTTCAACGTCTGTATCAAGGCCGCAACTTTTCCTGAGCGCTGGAAACTTACGCGAGTTGTACCCGTGCCTAAAGTGAGTAGAGGTTCAACACCCAGCGATTATAGACCTGTAGCGGTATTAAGCACTCCAGCTAAAGTGTTTGAGTCAACCATTCACGGTAGCCTGTATCCACAGATTAGCGCTCTGTTGTCCAACGCACAGCATGGTTTCCGTCCTGGGCGGGGGACAACAGGCAACTTACTGGATCTTATGACACAAATAGTACCGACGGTGGATGCGGGTCAACAGGTAGATGTTGCCTACTTCGATTTCAGGAAGGCTTTTGACACAGTAGATAATGACGTCCTTTTGGCTAAATTGGCTGGGGTAGGCTGTACACCTCACACTTTGTCGTTTTTCGCTTGCTATTTACGAGACCGTTGTCAGTACGTCGACTGCAGTGGGCAGCTCTCTGAGCCCTATTTCACGAGATCAGGAGTCAGTCAGGGCACTAATTTAGTGCCTTTTCTCTTCATTTTAAAGACTTGGGCGTGCGTTTCACAACTGATTTAAATTTCCGTAAGCATACCACGGATGTTTGTAAAAAAGCATATCGCAATTTAGGGTTGGTCTTACGGCTAGGATATCAGTTCACGAACGTAAGTGGTCTAAGATCGTTGTACGAAGCGCTTGTAAAAGTCATTTGGAATGCAATGCTGTCATCTGGTCGCCACATGAAGCCAAGTACAAACTAATGTTAGAGCGTAGTAGCTCTCGCCACTTACTTGTTTAAGATAATGCGTGGTAAAATACACAACCCAGGCGTTCTTAGCACGGTGGCGTTGTGTGTACCGGATGGGTATGTGGGGCGACGGAGGCGGCCGCCGCTGCTGTGGGTGCCGCCCGCTCGCACCAACCTCCTGCAGCACGCGCCACTGACGCGCGCGCTACGTGCACTCAATATGGTGTCACAACAGATTGACAGCTTTAATTGTACTCTCGAGTGAATTCACACGGGCCGCATTTTGTAAAATTGTTAGTAGTTATTAATTACTTATTCATATAATTATTAGTTTAAGATTTATGTGTATTACGTTTTTTGTTTTATCTATTATATAACCATAACTGCACTATTGTATTAGGTAACCCTGTAATGATAGTGTATGTGTTTTATAAATAAATAAATAAATTCTTACTATCGTCACGACGATCAGCAGCGCATTTATTGTCCGGATGTACAATCCGCCCAAGTATCAGCGAGAACGAGGTGCACGATACGATACAATACAGTGAGTCTCTAGTGGGACAGACCAGTTTAAACGCACTGATGTAAAATAATAAGGCATTTCGGGGGAGGGACATTATGGGTGAGATGTAGAGGTGGGATCGAGTGTTGGAGACCCTTCGGGAAAAGGACATTATGGGTGAGGGATGGAGACCCTTCGGGAAAAGGACATTATGGGTAAGAGATGGAGACCTTTCGGAAAAGGGACATTATGGGCGATCCATGTATCCCTACTGACATATCCCCGCTGGTAGGGATAGTTGGTGTTTTTTGGTACTGGTTGGGATATATGGAACTTTCCGCATTTCAGGAAAGGGATATTATGGGTAAGGGTGTTAGTGCCACACCAATTGATCGATGGTAGAATGGAATGGATCGATTGGTGTGGTAACACTAAGGATATTATGTACCTTATATTTTTACTAAATTGCTTTTGTAGAAAGTACCACGCCAGCGATCACGGGATCTCGCTATAATAGGAAAATACATTTCATATTGTGTTTCAACTTGCAAATAATCTGTACCTAGGCAACATTGGCTAAAAACACAGGTGTAACATAATACGAAATTCAGAAAAAAGAAAGATGAAAAAAACATAATTATAAAACAATACTTTTTAATTTCAGCAGCTTTGAATAAATAAATGACTTACAATACATTATCATTAAGCAACATAGACGCAATTTTCCATGACAGTTATTAGTCAAGTCCATTCCTTCTTCGTGGGAACAGCTTTTGTTCAGCCTGTTCAACTTTCTGGGCAACGTTGGCCAGTTGTTCAGATGCATCAGAAGCCGCTGCGCCGCAAGTTTCTGCCAGTTCTTGGACACCTTGAGATACCTGCAGATATTGGTGATCATGTAAACGGGAACATCCAAATACTCCGAAATATTTTATTCCGAATTTCAATGATCCGAGTGCCATAAGTCCGAATTTCATAATACCTAAGAATTATAATGTCTATTATTAAAAATCACGAAATTTGTTTTACCCAAAGTCGTAAATGCGATTTGTTAGTTTTCCGATTTTCGTACGTTTCGAAGAATCAAATGCTCGAAGGGTTATCGGTCCGAAAAACGACATTCCAATTTTTCAATACTTCGAATAAACTAAAAGTCAATATGTTGTGCTAAAAAAGTTAGTGACAGAAACGAATCGCTGCAAAACCGACTTCACGCAGTCTTGTCTGCCCTACCCTAGAGTGTAAATTTAAGCCCGCGTAGGCGCGGAGGGGGGGAGCGGCCCGCGAGCTGAGGAGCAGGTGGTTTGAATGCCCGCCGCCGCGGCTGATGCTGGCCGGCTTGGGCGGCTAGCAAGCCGAAGCTACTGTGGTGAGCGTTATAATCATCTGCGACGATAAGCTCGCGTGGGGCCGCCCAAACCCCGCAGCGCCGGAGCCGTGACAGAAATAATGCTTGCTGCATGATGCATGCTTGCTTGCTTGCTTGCATGTTGCATGCTTGCTTGCTGCTTGCATGTTGCATGCCTGCTTGCATGTTGCATGCCTGCTTACATGTTGCATGCTTGCTTGCATGCTGCAAATCCGCTGTATTATTTGTCTATTTGTGTTGCTATTCAGTTTTACAAGGCGTTTTTATTTCGGAATTATATTAAGTAATCGGTATTTTTAACCCCCGACCAAAAAAGAGGGGTGTTATAAGTTTGACGTGTGTATCTGTGTATTTGTGTATCTGTGTGTCTGTCTGTGGCATCGTAGCTCCTAAACGGATGAACCGATTTTGATAAAAGTGGTGTCGTTTGAAAGGTATTTTAATCGAGAGTGTTCTTAGCTATGTTTCGAGAAAATCTGCTCAGCCGTTTGAAGATCATCACCTATTTTCTAGTTAATGAAGGAATGTAAACAACTTACACAGGTAGTCTATTTGAAATTTTGTTGCTTGTCACACCATGGGCATTGCTGAGGAAGGGGGGCACGCCCCTCCCCCCAAAATTTACATTTTCTTTAAAATGTAAGTAGATCTTTCCTTGGTTTCGTTAATTAGCGAGAAGAGACGCAACATCGAGAAAATTGGTAGGAAAGGGGGAGGCCTATGCCCAGGAGTACGACAGTCAAGGCTAAGAAAAAAATATATAAGCTAAAAAGCATGAAAAAAATTACATTTAAAATTTAAAAAACCCCCGACATCAAAAACCTCTAAAAAAACAAAAATAAATTAATCCAAGCGTCGTAGCGTCGGGGGACCGCTAAGAAGACCGCTTAGTACAAGCACAGAACAAAGCGGACCCCCGAGGCTACGACGCTTGGATTAATTTATTTTTGGTTTTTGATGTCGGGGTTTTTTAAATTTTTAATTTAATAATTATTGGAATTCGTATTTGATGCTCCAAATTATCATTAAGTTAAATTAACTTTTTGTTATTCGATCTATTTTAAACTTGGTGTTTTGAGAATAGTAATTATAAATGTTCTGTATGGTGTCGGACGTAAAGAATAGCACCATCCCATATCTTCCCGTGGGTGTCGTAAGAGGCGACTAAGGGGCTTGCCAGAGAATGGGCAGCAGCATTCTCTGTGCTATTGTAAAACCGTACTGCGGTCGCCAACCCGCCTGCCAAGCGTGGCGATTATGGCAAAACCACCCAAAATGTCAATGTGGCGACACTTGGGGGAGGCCTATGTCCAGCAGTGGACGTCTTTTGGGCCGAAATGAAAAATGATGAATTATAAATGTTAGGAATAAATAGGAGTTATGATAAGTCGGAGTTGTTATATTAGGAATTTTGAACCATTCGGAATTATGACAATCGGCATTTTGAAATTCGGCCTTGTGACTATCGGAATAAAGTTTTTCATATTTATGTAGTGTACCCCATGTAAACAGCAAATGGTACTTTAATAAACATATTTTCATTTAAGTCAACAATACATCATACACAATATGGACTATCGACTAGAAGCATTTTCTTTTATCCTATTCGAAATTAAAATGAAAAATTTATTCATTTTTACCTACATGGAATGTATTACCTGTACCATTCATACACAATTTATGGCCTGTCGACTATGAGCATTTACTTTAATCCTATTCGAAATTAAAATGAAAAATGTATTCAATGTATTACCTGTACCATGCATACACAATATGGACTATCGACTAGAAGCATTTTCTTTTATCCTATTCGAAATTAAAATGAAAAATTTATTCATTTTTACCTACATGGAATGTATTACCTGTACCATTCATACACAATTTATGGCCTGTCGACTATGAGCATTTACTTTAATCCTATTCGAAATTAAAATGAAAAATGTATTCAATGTATTACCTGTACCATGCATACACAATATGGACTATCGACTAGAAGCATTTTCTTTTATCCTATTCGAAATTAAAATGAAAAATTTATTCATTTTTACCTACATGGAATGTATTACCTGTACCATTCATACACAATTTATGGCCTGTCGACTATGAGCATTTACTTTAATCCTATTCGAAATTAAAATGAAAAATGTATTCAATGTATTACCTGTACCATGCATACACAATATGGACTATCGACTAGAAGCATTTTCTTTTATCCTATTCGAAATTAAAATGAAAAATTTATTCATTTTTACCTACATGGAATGTATTACCTGTACCATTCATACACAATTTATGGCCTGTCGACTATGAGCATTTACTTTAATCCTATTCGAAATTAAAATGAAAAATGTATTCAATGTATTACCTGTACCATGCATACACAATATGGACTATCGACTAGAAGCATTTTCTTTTATCCTATTCGAAATTAAAATGAAAAATTTATTCATTTTTACCTACATGGAATGTATTACCTGTACCATTCATACACAATTTATGGCCTGTCGACTATGAGCATTTACTTTAATCCTATTCGAAATTAAAATGAAAAATGTATTCAATGTATTACCTGTACCATGCATACACAATATGGACTATCGACTAGAAGCATTTTCTTTTATCCTATTCGAAATTAAAATGAAAAATTTATTCATTTTTACCTACATGGAATGTATTACCTGTACCATTCATACACAATTTATGGCCTGTCGACTATGAGCATTTACTTTAATCCTATTCGAAATTAAAATGAAAAATGTATTCAATGTATTACCTGTACCATGCATACACAATATGGACTATCGACTAGAAGCATTTTCTTTTATCCTATTCGAAATTAAAATGAAAAATTTATTCATTTTTACCTACATGGAATGTATTACCTGTACCATTCATACACAATTTATGGCCTGTCGACTATGAGCATTTACTTTAATCCTATTCGAAATTAAAATGAAAAATGTATTCAATGTATTACCTGTACCATGCATACACAATATGGACTATCGACTAGAAGCATTTTCTTTTATCCTATTCGAAATTAAAATGAAAAATTTATTCATTTTTACCTACATGGAATGTATTACCTGTACCATTCATACACAATTTATGGCCTGTCGACTATGAGCATTTACTTTAATCCTATTCGAAATTAAAATGAAAAATGTATTCATTTATACCTACATGGAGCCTCCTTAGTGTGAAATAACATTTGTCAGCATAGATTCTTAGTTAGCTGGCTTTGGCCACACTTATACACATCGCGAGTCAAAGGCTGCAATGGCTATCGCCAGCCTCAATAAGATTCTATCGAACACTATAACCAATTTAAAGTTGCTAAATGTATTTTCACACGAGTGAGCGGTTGCCTAACTATTTTTTTCAGTTTATCCATCTGCACATGCAGCTGATCAGTTGCGATCAGCTGAGCTAAGATGTATTCGCATGGGTCAGCATCCATTTGCTTGAATAAGCATCCATTATTTTCATATGTTGATGTTCAAAGGACCCTTTTTTTTGGATTGGTAATCATCAAATGATTCCTCTCGCTCTAGGTGGAGCGGAAGGGAGGGTCAGACTTGTACTGATTAAAACCATATACATGTTCTTTCTTAGCCCTGACGTGGTATCTCTTTCGAACAGTCCCGCAGGCAGGCATGGGTCCTAACGGACCTCTAACAAAAGACCCTTTTCTATCATGTAAAATCGAGTACATTTATACGCATTTTAAACACAGAAATGCGAAACCTGAATCCATGCAGAAAGGAGAATTTAATGATGTGTATGTATCTTTATACAAAATAGCCCTTTTCCATAGACGAAATGCCAATCAATGCTAACAGTTGTGATTTCACCCTTAGCATTAGAACCCTAGGTTAGGACACTCTGATCTTCCATAAAATAAAAATGTGGGATAAAGTAAAGCAAATGGTGATGCTTACAGCGTCAGCTTCAACCTTCACTTCAGCGGCTGCAGCTTGCATGTTGTTCACTACTTCTTGCATCTGGGCCGCATGCTGAATAGGTTCAGACTCAAGCACTGGAGCTGCCTAAAATTAGTAAGAAAATTATTTTGAGGTTTTTTTTCATCAGGAATATATTAATTAAATTTCTATAATAGAAGCCTAATAGCAGCCCATGTGGCGTCATATTACCCATAAGTCAAAGTCACATGTTATTCAAAAAAGAGAGACATGTTATAATTTTAGGGTACATTATTTTTCAGTCATGGATTACATAATTATTATGTAACTAATTAATCCTGGCTGATAAAAAGATAAGGCATTTCCATAAACATTTGATCATGGATTAATCTATGAGAAACTAGTTCCAAGGTCATCATAGTATAATATCACATAATTCCTACAGCTTTCTGGAATATTTTAATGGAGTGTTCAAAAACAAACATTGTTTATATTAGTGTGTTGATGGCAATCTAAACTATAGTAGAAGAACTGAACCCAGAAGTGAGTGCAAAAAGACAATTTCTGAAAAGTCTCAATTTCACAGAAAAGTTACCTGCAGTGACATTCAAATATATACCAGTGATAATCGGGACAAGATGAACAAAACCGTAAACCAACTTGTCAAATCAAAAATGTTCAGGATCACAATTTTTGCATGAAAACATTCTTACAAGTCCACTAAGTCTTTTAGATCTCTTCAGATACCTGTTTGCAGTGGTGCATGCAGTGGCAGTGATGTCTGAGGACAGGCTCTGCAGCACCAACTTCATGCTTGTGCATTTCATTCTGCTGCATCTGAAAATCAAACACTGTGATTATAGGCACCATTTTACCATTTGTGTATTCATAAAAAAGTCTTTTAACATGGCTAAACAACACTGGAATCATGCATAAATTTTAATCATAATAAACAAGTAGGCTTCATGTCTATGACGCAAAAGTGAATAATAATTTATATATGAGTCATCTTCTTTCTGGTTTAGACACCAGAATTATGCATAAAAAGTATGTCAACTAGAAAACATCTGTTAGAAAACTATCAACTGTAATTTTTACATAAATTCGAATAATTTAGTATCAAAACTTCAATGTAAATAGTGAAATAGCAATGTAAACGTCCTTACATTTTCAATAAAATTAGGGTCAGTGTAGTTGTTCAATTCAGAGGCCATATGCATGGCTTCATTGAGTTTCTCATGTCCAGCAGTTGCATTGTTGACAGCTTGAGCAGTATTCAACAAATTGGCGGTCGCAGTGTCTCCTTGTTGCCCATCAATGGGGGCATTCGCTGCCAGACCAAGTTTAGCTTCCAATTGTTCAATTCTGTTCTGTAAAATTGAAATGGGGTCCATTTTTCTATAGCAGACACTGATGAAAATTAAATAAAATAAAACTAATCTATGAAACTATTCAGATTTAATAAAACAAATGAAAATCTCAGTTTTCGAATACAAGAGTGCTATTTTAATTTCGTTTGACATTACGTCAACTTAAAGCGTCAAAATATGAATGACAGACCAGCAGACTAGAGATGAGTCTGATATCATGTCACAGATAAAAATCATCGATATTTTAAAATCATTTCATCATACAATGACAAAGACAAAATCATTAATGCTTTTAAATCATTACTAGAATGAACACGAACTTCAGTGACTCGGATCGGGTGTGTGAATTGCGACGTTCCGAGGCTGCGCGATCGGCGATTCTGAAGTCACAGAACTCTCATATTTCGATAAAATCACCGAACTGGGTGCATGAATCGGCAATAATGCTTTCACTTGCGTTGTTTACGTTTGCGTGCGACATGCGCTGCCTTAAAATACCCTGCCATGAATGTCACATACTAAGAAAAAAATAATTACGAGCGCTAACTGACAAACTCGACCAATGCCTAATACCTACAAAAAAAAACTAATGACACTAATAACAATGACTGATAATTTCACTAAGCTGTTCCGCGATCATTTGAGTATCTACTCACAATTGAAGTGACGAGGTCTAATACTCAAATAAAAATCATTGATGATTTTGTCATTGTTCCTGTCATCGATATTTTTTTGTCATTGTCATGCAGTCATTGATACAGAAAAATCATCACTCAGCCCATCTCTACAGCAGACAGGACCGTTCTACAGTTCCGCACCTTTTTAGTGGACAGTGTGACTAAAAATATGTTTGAATATTTTAAATTCTGCAAGTTTGTGTCTTCTCTGCTTTTCTTCATTATTCCATTACTTTTAGTTTTCACTTGGTGTTTCTTAGAGCCCGCAGTGACTTAGTGAGTGAAAATTTAAAAGCATAGCCAAAGTAAAAACGACGGTTTGTTCCAACTCGGTTATTTTCCAAACGAAATAATAAGTGTCAATATAAAAAAATATAAAAAAATGTCAGTGTCGCTGCAATTGTCAACTAAAGTCAACTTAACTTGTCAAGTAGCTGTTGCGTTGTGTTTATTGATAATTCTAGATGTGCAATTTATTTTAATTTATCTATTTTCGAATCAAATTGTTGTTAAAAATGGATGAAGAGTTAGGTGGACTGACGGAGGACGATTTCGTGATACCACCAGTTAAATATGAGTGTCAGTATTTGTGTTTATGCAAACAAGTTAGACAAAATTGTAAAACACATGATAAATTCATTGGGTAAATTTGTGTATATTTATGATATTTTGTTATATTACAGACTTGGACCACACAGCTGATGTGCAGTAAGTACAAAACAATAATTTTGCCTAAGAACTTATTTTGTTTAAAACATGATGCAATAATAAATGTAAGTCATTATCTGATAAAATATCTACATGTAAAAAGAACTTGACTATGTATTACATACCTACATTGGAGAAATACTCTTCAAAGTCGAAAACGGACTTAATTTTTTGAATTCTAGTTTTCCTTATGAAAAAAAGTTTTCCTGATAGGTTATTGCACAAGTATTTTAATGATTCATCATTAATTTATTTATAATCTTCCTGTTATTATTTTTGAATAATAATTCTGTTTAGTTCTGCGCTTTTTTAGACTACTTGTGCAATTTCTTTACAATTTGAAAACAATAAATTTAATTAACCTATTCCCTTGCATCGTGGTGTGAGACAAGGGGACGTTATATCCCCCAAATTGTTCACAAATGCATTGGAGGATATATTCAAGACGCTGGACTGGAAGGGGCACGGCATTAATATAAACGGCGGGTACCTCTCCTCTCGATTTGCAGATGATATCGTTATCGTGGTGGAAACGCTGCAAGATTTGCAGCATATGCTGAATGGCCTAGCTGATTCTTCTCAACGCGTTGGTCTCCGGATGAACCTGGATAAAACCAAGGTTATGTTCAATGAACATGTAAGTCCGGAACCAATTGCAGTTCAAGGCAGTATTCTCGAAGTTGTTCAGGAGTATGTTTACCTCGGGCAAACTATGCAGTTAGGTAAAAACAACTTCGAGAAAGAAGCCAACAGAAGAGTACAGCTGGGCTGGGCAGCGTATGGAAAACTGCGTCGAATCTTCACATTGCCAATTCCACAGAGTCTCTAAAGACGAAAGTCTATAATCAGTGCGTCCTACCCGTCATGTCGTCCGGTGCCGAAACGTGGACACTCACGGTTGTGTTGGTCCACAAATTTAAAGTCGCTCAACGTGCTATGGAAAGTGCTATGCTAGGGGTTTCTCTGAAAGATCGAGTTCGTAACGAGGTGATTCGACAGAGAACCAAGGTTATCGACATAGCCCACCGCATTAGCACGCTGAAGTGGCAATGGGCCGGCCATATAACCCGAAGAACCGATAACCGTTGGGGTAGACGAGTTCTTGAGTGGAGACCACGGATCGGTAAACGTAGCGTAGAACGTCTTCAGACTCGGTGGAGCGATGATCTGCGGAAGGCAGCTGGCAAGAGCTGGATGAGAGTGGCCGAGGATAGTGCTCAGTGGCGTGTCATGGGAGAGGCCTTTGTCCAGCAGTGGACGAATACAGGCTGATGATGATGATGAAATTTAATTATAGCGGGCTTGGCACCCCTAGGACAGCAGGCCCTGAACAGGGTTCCTGTTGTGTGTGTAAATGTGTCGCTCATTCGATGGAAGTAATCCATGAATGGAATTGTGATGCATGCATATAATGGGGCTACAGAGGGAGCAGTAAACTTTACAGTGAACCGATGTTGGATGCTCTCTCTGTTTTAGGTTCATGAGCATGTTGTCAATGCCTCTGCCCAACAATTGTTGATTAAGATTTTAAATTGGATCAGATGTACGTCATTCAACGTAATCATAGGTTGGATGATGCTACACTTGATTGACTGCGCTCAGAAATGCAGAATAGCCCTGCAACCAACTCTCTCCCATCCCAGAACTTCGCACATGTGTCTGCCGCATTACCACTGTGGGCAAATCAGCATGCTGGGGAAGAGGATGATAGGGCTATATCTGCAGATAACCTGTGCAATATGGAATTGAGGAGTTCTCTGGGGGATGCGATTGTGACTGACAGTGCTCCAAAACCGAAATCGGCCATGGCAGCTTGGCAATGCAGGATTGAGCGTCGTATAATAGTGAGGCCAGGATGCTCATCCGCTTCTAGGTAGGTAATAGCTGTAGATGATGTGATGCGCTTTATGAGGCGGATATTCTCGGGAACTGGATTAGTGATAGATTGTTAGATTACATGATACGTGTCAAAGAGAGCATGAACTTCCTGAAGCTGAACTGAATGGGCTAACCTTATCCGTCAGTATATGCAAAGAGTGAAACGTTATACTCAGAACTGCATGTTCTAGAGTGACAAAAAGTATACATGGGCCTATTCCCATTCAAGGAGTGACTGCCGCGCATCTGCCCAATAACGTCGCCGTAAGTGCTTTTTGGCGAAGTGTTTGGTCGGTGCCCGTCTATCACCCTCACGGTGATTGGATTTGCGTTGTTGAGCGACTGTGTAATGTAACTCGATCCCAGAAATGGGGGTCATTTCTACTAGTCCACTGGACGTGGGCCGTGCAGTCCATCCGTTACCAAACTGGAAATCTCTAGGGCCTGACAAACTGCACAACTTTTGGATTAAATAGTTACAAAGATCTCACACTTGCTTAGCCTCGCAATTCCAGTCACCCGTTGAGATTGGGTTTGGGTCGCTACCACCCTTTTTTACAACAGGAGTTACCCACTTACTCCATAATCGGGCGGAACCTAAAAACTGTAGACCAAGTACGTGTTTACTGTCGGCCTATAAAGTTCTTACATTATACAATCTCAGACATTAATTGTTCATCATATGGATTCGGATTTCTTTCGTCGATCCCGGAGGGATCTGTCGACGTGATGGATAGATTATATAAAGGCCCAGGTGCATGTATGTGTATGTGGCACTGAGTCTAAGAGGGTGCTGGAGTTGTACAAAATAGGTGAAACTCGTTGCACCTTCTTGATGTCGTTTATGGGTCAGTGGAGGACTGTCATTCTCTATCCAGGATAATATCGGCAGATTCTTGGAGACGATGCACCGATCAGGATTGACCGAGAAATATTTCAAGGTGAGAGTTTGAGTCCGCTTTGGTTTTGCTTGGCCATGAATCCTCGGATATTTACCTCCTTTACATGGATGACTTGACAATCTTTGCCCCCAACTATGTGCGATTGATGATACTCTAGTTAACTGAAACTTAGTAGCGCCATCAGGATGAAATTTGGTGTGGACAAAATGTGCCGTCATGCACGTAAAGCGAGGGGATAAAATGGAATGTTTGATGTATTATTTCGGCATACTCAAAAGACCTCAGACAGTACTTGACGCCCTGGATAGGTGGGTTCCCACCCCCCTGACCGCGAATTGTAAGCATCACTCACGATTAATGGTGACGAGATTGTAAATCACGCGAAAGTGTGGTGGTCGTGGTTTGTTAAATGCACAACCACAAGGTGTGCAGTCTCAGGGAATACCTGCTTGACGCTGTAGTGGGGGTCCACCGAGATGTAGTCTGTGTGGATCAGGGTCTCACCCCGCTCTCCTTGGCTAATGAAAACAGGTGCAAATCGGTGGTATTGGGTACTAATTACTGCAAGAAGATTAGGAGATATGGCAGAGCGAGGACTGACACGGTCGGTTTTTTCGGGCCCTTATGGGGCTGATGTAGGCCTATTGGCGTCCGTGTTTGGGGTTTTCTTTGAGCGATTATGGATGAAGTTATCATGACGAATATTTATCGAAAATACATTGTCAGAGACGGTACGGTTGACATCCTGTCGCTCATGCCATCGCCGCTGTCCCGGTGACTTGATCCGCCATATTGTTTGCGGTTGTTTTTGTCTTGCTAACGGCGAGGACTTGCACAGACAAAAACTAGTAGCTAGCATTATCCACCCAAAACCTGCCTTTCAGTACAACCTTACAAATGATGAAGTACCTACCATACTACAAGTAAGTATGTGCTCGACCTAGCTCTCGAAAACGATTATCCCACATGGTATTGGGAACAACTTATCATCACGGTCAGGATTATAGCAAATAAGCCTGGTATTATGGTGATAGATCGCTGAGAGCGCACTGCCATGATTGTTGACTCCACTGTTCCTCATGACGAGAATATCGTAAAAGCGGAGAATGATACAAAAATCAAGTATCTGGCGGTTGGGTCAAAGGCTAGATTAAGAAAGCAGTACTCCTGGACACTTCACGCATAAGAGGTTCCTCTCTTTGGAGCTCTGACCACAGGCAGCCTGGACCTTGTTCCTGATGCCAATGGGCTACAATCTTTACTAAATTTAAATAAATATAAATTACAAAAACACAATTTAAAAAATAAAAGTGTGCATTACATTTTAATTGTTTAATTATAAGAATATTGAATGTTAATACAATTTAAAAATAAACACATAAATATTAACAATTTCAGGCTACACGCATGGGGCAACACCCTGAAGGAAGCATTTGAGCAGTGCGGCATGGCTATGTTTGCATACATGACAGAGATGCCTTACGTCCAGATCCAAGAAGTGCATACAATAGAAGCAAACGCCGATGATCTAATGGGCCTCCTGTACCACTTCCTCGATGAACTGTTGTTTCTATTCTCCGTTGAACCGTTCCTAATCTGCAAAAAGTTAGTGATCACAGAGTTTAATACACAAGAATTCAGGATAGTTTGTAAGTGTTACGGTGAAGAGTTTCAACTGGGAAAGCACCCACAGGGTACCGAAGTAAAGGCTATCACTTACTCAGCAATGCAGATTGTAGATGAACCTAAAGATAATAAGTATGAAGTATTTGTTATTATTGATATTTGATCATTATATTTTTGTTGAATACTTCCTTGGTTTTCTGTTAAACACACTGGTACATATCTATCTTATAAAGGAACTTGCTTATCATGTCTATTAAATTCTAGCTAACCCACGCAACTCAACAACTTCAACTTCGTCTGTGTACGCAGGGGAAGCTATCAAAAGGTATAAATTTTTCCCGTTATTGCAATATTTTTCATTGATGGTCTTGGATTGAGGTCTTATTGTTCGTAACATGATTTTACATAGCCTTCCTTGATAAATGGGCTATCCAACACTAAAATCATTTCAATTCAAACCAGTAGTTCTTGAGATTAGCGCGTCTAAAGTAACAAACTTTTCAGCTTTATAATATTAGTATAGGTACCCAGGTGAAGCGCAGGGTAGACCGTGAAATTCAAATTTTCTTACGTTTTTTGCAATTTCCAGGGCAGTGTCCAGGTTGCATGTTGATTAAAATATGGTTCGCGGTCTAGTCAACAACCAAGCGGGGTGCAAGAGCGAGTTCGATTTTTTTTTACACACCGCCTTTGACAAGCTAGAATTGTTTCGAATTTTCGATCCTGTCTGCAAGACCGAGTGAAGCGAACTCAAAAATATTTAAACACTACCTTGAATAGTTAGAATTGTTTTCCACCGTTTATACCGGATAACTGCATGGGCGACTTATAGACAAAGATAACATTCAAGAGAGTAGACTAATAACGAACGAAGCGAGCACCAAAATTTTGACCTCATGTCTTTAATTAATTCAGAGATTTAACTTGAGATCTGAATATCCACATGCACCATTTTTTGGACAACTTTGGCAACCGTATGTTGACATAAACGCATATTTAGGTCTCGAGGCAATGGCTCCTTATTTATTTTAGCTTCTGTACGTATTGGTCGTTCTACAAAAATCGATATTATAGGAGTGCCAATCCAGAACCAGAAAAAGGATCCTCTGTCATAAAAGTAGCATAGGGCAGGCCTCCCCCCCAACTGGCGACGACCATGCTGAGGGAACGAAGTGACTATAATTATGTTATTGTACTCTTTGGTGGCTGAGAAACAAATGAACTATGGCAAATCGGTTTTATAAGTAGGCAAACTTCTACGCACACAGCATAAAATTCATGTTATGGTCTTATGACTCGGAATGCTTGTGCTACCGCAAAGCCTGGAAATATCGAAAGTGCAACCATGTTACCGGCTTAACCACAAAAACGCCTGAAACTCTGTTTCACCGTCACCGTCCTTGTTAGGTACAAACTTTGGTATTTAGATATTGGCTCTATCCTTTGTTCAAATATCAAGCTAGATCATGGTGATACTACAGCTACTGCTACCTACATTGAAGGATGGTACAGACTAACTTCCTCCAATCACACTTACCTATGGCGATCGCGGGTTGATTATTTTATTATTAATAGCCAGGTTTTCGCCTCGCCTACTACTTATCACTATGTAGAGCTACTTAGATCCAGTCTTAATCTAAAGCTGTGTCCAGATAATATGTTCTTTTGTGCATATCGTACTTCCGTTTCGTATCAGCATCGCGATCCACGAACGCTAGTTTGGAGGGCCGTTCGGTACGGCACGGTGGTACGGCGCATTGATATGGTAACAAGTACGCTTCGAACCATCGCGAGTCGGTTTTTCGTCCCGTTCAAAGGCGAAACGATACGGTGTACGCACCAGTCTGGACGCGATCGCGGCAAGCGAGCATTGCAAGCTGGTATAAGGATCATCTGGAGCCAAGTAACGCAGAGTTATACTAAATCTTTCTTGTACCGAAATCGATTAAATTAATTAAATTAATAAAGTACTCGAACTTCCTTGGTGACATCATCATATGCCTAGCTTTTTCCCAAACTATCTTGGGGTCGGCTTCCAGTCTAACCGGATGCAGCTGAGTACCAGTATTTTACATGTAGCGACTGCCTATCTGACCTCCATAAATGACAATTATCATAGTAAGTACCAATAATAAAATAAATAAATAGACGAATTGATAACCTATTCATTCTGGAACACACATAACATAACATCACGCCTGTAATCCCCGAAGATTTAGGCCGAGGTTTACCCATTAGTATACCCTCATTTCACCAGTTATGTTTAAGTCCCATATAATAGGGGGCGAGCCTATTGCCATCAACCGGTCAAAGATCCAGCCTCCGTGGCTTCTACTGAGAAAATCTAATAACACTTGGCCCGACCCGGGAATCGAACCCAGCATGTCATGGTCAACGGTCATGCTTACGTCCACTAGACCCACGAAGCAGTGAAGAACGCAAGCGAGGGAGGAAGTCGGTTAATTAAAATACAATTGAATTTTATGTAAGTGCCTCCGTGCATCAGTGTCTAATAGATTTAGTTAGTGGCTCCTAAATTAATAAGGCTCTAAGTTCAATAGGTAGTTAACTAGTTCCATTAATTGAGGAGCACGTGGCTAAATAATAACAGCTGCTCTGGTAGATCTTCAGGAACTTTCGCGCTTGCCTAGGTTTTTCCGTGGATGGGTGACCACCCGTTGCATACCGAGTTTCCTCCGTGCTGCGGTAATCACGTTGCCATTTATACATCTTTGACAGTCGTTACAGGTAGGTAGTTTAATGTTCTTGTATACGAGATCCATAAAAGGATGCCGTAAATGATAAGATACTCCCCCTAACGACCCTCAGTATATCAGGTCCCTTTACTGCCCTCCCCCGGCAACGTAAGCCAAGGTTCGTATGCCCTTGCTTCTACGACTGCCTATCTGACCTCCACAATCCAGTAACTGGTTAATAAGATACCCCTTAAGACCCATGTCAGACTTTTGGCTTCTGACTACTCATAACGACTGTCAAACATCTACAAATGACAGCTGATGACCAACAAACAACGACAACAACTTAACGTGTTTTAGAGGCACGGAGGAACTCGATATGTAATTATGGTCACCCATCGATGGACCAACCTCGGCAAGCACGGCTTAACCTTAAAGATCGACCCGTGCGGCTTTTATTATTTATTCACGAGCTTCTATTTAGCGAGATGCCATACAAAAAGAATGAAAGATACTGCAAATCTACCGAAGCTGGCTATATGCTACGCCAAAAACTAGGATGCTACGAGATTTTGGCGTAGCTCGTAGCACTTTGGTGGAACCATGTACATGTACGAACAACAGCATTTAATTAACTACTATTTAGTAGTATTTAGCCACTGACCAGTGAGTTTATTTAGCCTATAAATAACAGGCAGTGCATTCTTTGGACCGCATTCGCCTTAAAGAAATCCTCTGATTAGGTACCGATGTTATATATAGATGCTGGTATGAAGCTCTCCGAAACAACTTCTCGTAGCAAGCCTTTCGAAGTTGAAAGACATTCTAGCTAGGAGACCATCGTCAATTCAAGCACAAGATACTTGCTAGACAATAAAAGCTAGCGGGCATGAGTAGTTTACTTCAACTCATAGAGTCCCTATCAAAACTGACATGATTAGGCGCGTTGCTCACACAAACTAAAGTCGAGGCGCCGTCAAAGTGCGGGCGCGCGCCGCATCTACATTTTCTCTACGAATACCACTCCATCGCGCCCGTGCCGTCCTAAAATAAATGTAGATGCGGCGCGCCGCTTGTGAGCCCGCGGTTTGACGCCGCCTCGACTTTAGTTCCTGTGAGTGACGCACCTTATTATTAGGTGGTTAAGCGGCGGTTCCCCAGGTCAGTATGTGGAT
This sequence comes from Cerastis rubricosa, assembly GCA_949152445.1. NCBI lineage: Eukaryota > Metazoa > Arthropoda > Insecta > Lepidoptera > Noctuidae > Cerastis > Cerastis rubricosa. The sequence continues at coordinate 8,908,615 of OX424526.1, read as the reverse complement.
GGGTGAAAAAAGTTAAGCAACGGAAGCCGAGGTCAGTATGTGGATGGGTGATCAAGGTTAAGCAACGGTAGCCGAAGTCAGTATGTGGATGGGTGATCAAGGTTAGCCGACGGTTGCCCAGGTCAGTCTGTGGATGGGTGATTAAGGTAAACCACCGACTGCCAAGGTCAGGCTGTGGATCAGATCAGCAAGGTCAGATTGTGATTAGGGTTAAGCAACGGTTACCAAGACCGGTTTGTGGATGGGTGATCTACGTGAAGCAACGGTAGCCAAGGTAGGTCTGCGGATGGGTGATCAAGATTAAGCAACGGTAGCCGAGGTCAGTATGTGGATGGGTGATCAAGGTTAAGCGACGGTTGCCCAGGTCAGTATTTGGATGGTTGATACTGATAAAGGTTAAGCGACGGTTGCCCAGGTCAGTATGTGGATGGGTGATCAAGGTTAAGCAACGGTAGGCGAGGTCAGTATGTGGATGGGTGATCAAGGTTAAGCAACGGTAGCTGAGGTCAGTATGTGGATGGGTGATCAAGATTAAGCAACGGTAGCCGAGGTCAGTATGTGGATGGGTGATCAAGGTTAAGCGACGGTTGCCCAGGTCAGTCTGTGGATGGGTGATTAAAGTAAACCATCGACTGCCAAGGTCAGGCTGTGGAAGGGTGATTGTGATTAGAGTTAATTAAGCAACGGTTACCAAGACCGGTTTGTGGATGAGTGATCTACGCAAAGAAACGGTAGCCTAGGTAGGTGTGCGGATGGGTGATCAAGGTTAAGCGACGGTTGCCCAGGTCGGTATTTGGATGGTTGATACTGATGAAGGTTAAGCGACGGTTGCCCAGGTCAGTATGCGGATGGGTGATCAAGGTTAAGCAACGGTAGGCGAGGTCAGTATGTGGATGGGTGATCAAGGTTAAGCAACGGTAGCCAAGGTCAGTATGTGGATGGGTGATCAAAGTTAAGCAACGGAAGCCGAGGTCAGTATGTGGATGGGTGATCAAGGTTGCGTTAAACGTTTAACGCGACCATGGAGGGGATCAAATCAAATCAAATCATTTATTTCAAATAAGCCAGTTACAGGCACTTTTGAATGGTCGAACAACAATAAAAATTAAGCTACAGTCCCAGTCACAAGACATAATAACTGTGAAAGTACTGTAGTTGCCCATTCCAAGGCGGATATGAAAGCACTCATTTCCACATTACGAAGTTTCACTTCTTCCGCGCGGAGGGACAACACGCACAGTTTTTTTCATAAGAAATTTCTTCCAGCAGATCTTCGAGAGGAAAGATGGATTGATTGAGAGTTGAAATAAATTTTAAACGATCTTTATTTTTCTTCTTCTGTATCGGTGACTTAAATAGCTAGAACGTAGCGACCCGTACAGCTCTGTCGTTTGTCTCATTTAAGTCATATCCTGTGGCGGGGTTCCATAGTCTTACTGACTTTGGGATGGTCTATGTATGTAAGTACGCGCGATGTAAAGTACCCTTAGGAGCGTGCTGCTAAGCATATCATCGATGCTGCCCGCTGCCGCCTGCGATAGCACTTTTGCTGATTCTCGCTCTAAAAAAACATTCTGAGCGACAGAAAAGGATAAGAGCATGGAAAAATGCGTGTTTCGAATTCCGTGTTGCTAGATGAGGCGCAACCCTTAGATTGACTACGATGACTCAGTCTGATGTAAACTATGAGTTCAAAGATAGGTAATGAACGGATAGCTTATCATTCAAATAATTTATATTTTTCTGCCATTCAAAAAAGATTGCCTCACACTAGGAATTTGTTCCTGTATCGCACCCAGCATTTAAAACATTTAAAACTCACATACACAACAGTCAGACCCGGAACAACTATCTGTAGGCCTTACAAATATTTGTTCCGTGCGGGGATCGAACCCGCGACGTGCGGTGCAGCAGTCAATCGCTTAGCCACTGCGCCAACCGTTCCGTCTAATAATTTATTAAGTACAACAAGTGAATAAACACACAAACAAGTGAATTATACCTATAACAGCATGACAAAAATTCCTAAGTATTTTTGTCATGCTTATAGGTATAATTCACAGCTATCAGGTATCCCATCAAAAGTAGCAGCTTTATCATCATAAAAATGGTTTGTTTTACCTAAACATTTTAATATTATCTAATGTCTCAAAGGGGTATCGTATTACCCAGTACTAACTGGATCGTGGAGGTCAGACAGGCAGTCGCCCCATATCAAAAACTAAATTTAACATTTTAAAAACCCCCGACATAAAAAAGCCCTAAAACACACAAAAAAAAAAACATTCATGCAAGCGTCGTTGCGTCGGGTGTCCGCTTTGTTTTGTGCTTGTGTTAAGCGGTCTACTTAGCGGTCCCTCGACCGACGCTACGAAGCTTGTATTCAGATTTTCATGAAACATAGCTAAGAACACTCTTGAACACCTTTCAAAGACACCAACTTTATCAAAATCGGTTCATCCATTCAGGAGCTACGATGCCACAGACAGACTCACAGATACACACGCAAAACTTATAACACCCCTCTTTTTTGGTCGGGGGTTAAAAATACTAGTATTAAGCCGCCTCCGGTTAGTAGTAGGAAGGCAAGTGATGATGTGGTACATAATTACAACTGGCTGCTCTACTTTTATAACATTCAAATACAAAATACTTCTAAAATTGCGCCAATTATGAAAGATCGTCACTGCCTTGCCAGCATTGCCAAGTTTTTGTGAACAACGATTACTACCTGAGTAATTACATAATACACTACATAAAATAACACGCTCATCATCTTTTCAGCAAGTCGGTATCAGCGGCCCGCATTGTGCATTTACAGTTTGTTGAAAAATGGGGCGAAAATATAATCAAGTGACGACAGACGTACCCAAATGAGCTTAACACCTTCGAAAAAGAATGCCTCGATGAAAAAAATACCTACCTGCATAACAAGGGGTCGAGGGGGATAGTTTAATCGACGCGACGCCGAGATAAGGGTCATAGAATACCCAAAAAAAAACAATAGTCATCTTCTATCTACGTATTTGAAGAGAAAGAATAAGTAAGTAGGTGTAGAGGGGAGTTTGGTCTTGATGCTGCAAGGTATAAAACCTTGGGAAATAAACAAAATCATCTGGAAGATTCATGTGTCGGTGAAGTCAACTGACGATGAATTTATCGAACCTCTTATAACAATAAAACAGCAAAGCCGTAAGGTAACCCCGGCTTATATGTAGAGCCCCTGTAATTATGGTGTTTTGAAGGCCTATAGGCTATAGCAGAAAACCATCAAAGATTTACCGGAATTGCTAAACCAACAGCGTTTGGATGAAATTTTAGTCTGCTCTGAAATTTTTCATCGGACCATGCTATAATTTAATACTCATTCTATTGCAATATTAAAACTGATGGCGCTGTTTTATTAGGTATCAACGAACCACTATACCACACGGCACGGTGCATGGTGCACAGTCATCGTTTAGTAGAAGAGAAGGCAGCTTATTCTCGCAGGCAAAAGCAGATCTGCCTATCAAATTGTTTAAATTCTTTGCCAAAAACCACATTTGGGGCGCACTTGTATTGGGCCCATAACTGTTACTGTAACTCAACACAAACACACAACAGCAATCAGTTTTATCTCCGGACGGAAATATCTTGGTAAGCATATAAAATACCACGCAAAAATGAAGAGCGTAAACGAAAGTAGATACCCCACATGTTATTTTATCTGATGTAAAGGAGAAAGTAAAAGTACTATGTTTTCAAAAATTTCAAATAATGTAATAAATATTCAATGAAATCTTCAACCGATTCCATCCACTCTATTTTCGAAATTGTAACTGTCTTAGTAAAATTAAGTTAATATTAAAAAGAAATAAACGTTTCCAAAGCAAAATTTTCTATTTTTATTTGTAGTTACAATACTAAAATGTTTCCTTATTTGTTAATTAATTCACGATTTTAATGTATTTCTGAACGATTCTTGTCTATGATACAGATGTATGTTTCACTATACGTATAGTCATTTCCGCTTTGTTCGCGGTTTCACTGATATCCGTATCCTTTACTAAGGATGCTTGAATAACTTATAAAACCAAATCCCATCAAATACATTTATTTATTTATTAAATCCAGAAAGAAAATTAGCATTGTTATTTTAAGCATAAAACTTAAATTGAATTCTTTTTAAATAATTTTCATCTTTTACAAGTAAACAAAGTAAGGTTTACTGTCTTGATACGAACACCGGGAATCAGATTTTTGTAATAAAAGCTAGTCCAAGCTTAAATTAATGTTACTGCCCATTTGTTGATTGTGTAATAAAATATTCATGAGGTTTGACTGAACAATACAACCCAATATAGTTTTTAGCAAGTAAAAACTATTCTTTCATTATCTCATTTTCCGTACGCCTTACAGATTAAAATACCAACAAAACTCATTTTGATGCTTTAATTTATTATTTGTTTGTCTCATTGGTTTGATTTCAATTAACTTATTTACTGTCATTATTCACAAAAAAAATGTGTATGTTCGTTAATTTGCAAAGTGCGTCAACATGCAATGTTGCAATCACGAAAGCACAAAGCACTGATCTAGGTTTCTCTTTCTATTAGTAACTACAATTTCTATCTTGAACTGGACATAATGTACGAAAATTTCATTTCTTTATTCTGTTTCTTATCTTCAATATAAAATTCTGGTTCAAGTACGTAAAGATGTTTTATCAAATTGTCATGGTAAAGTACAGATAGATCTTGCTTGTTGAAATAGTTGTTGATTTAGTTTATTGAACTGATTGGAAAAAGTGAATGCTTAAATTTATTTTTGAATCTCAAAGGTAAAGTAGTAACTATTTATAAAATATTAGTGAAATCTTCAGAAAAGTAAGACAAAACAAAATCAACATTAGCAACTATACTATTTAAATTAAATCACATTACTCGCGCCGCTACAAAATGCTAACAAACGGCTAGGGAGACGCATCGGTTCTCTAAACCGGTCGAACAATGGAAATTCAAAAATTCGTTATATTTTTTATGGCTTCTTCAACGAGGGGAGGAATTTGGATCGCGAAGCGGCGTCCGCTAGGGGTTGCTCGCTCGGTCGCTTCGCGCCTGCGCACGTAGTTCGCGCCACTGCTACGTCGCTTGCAAGCCAGATGTTCTGAAAAGCTTCCTGTCGCCGTTCCAATGCTCCGCATTTTTATCTAATAAGTTATTGTAAAATGTGGACTAGGACCTTTTTATTATTTTCTTTTATTAGTGAAGTAATCAGTGAATAAATATCATGTGTATTGGATAAACTGTGTGTAGTAACTTAAAATTATCGAGCGTCTCGATGTCCACGAGTTCACTCGGGACCAACAAAGCGGCGGACATTTTATTTTGAGTACTCGATAATGTAGCGTTCGCGTCGAAAACATTAATGTCGTTTTATGGTTATAAATTCGGATACCGTTCGCTTACACCTTTTGTAAGTATTGTTATTTCATAGTGGGTATTTTGTGCGTAATCCTTGAAAGTGTACACTTAGGTTTAGAAGCGGTTATGCCCAGGTATCACCGCTAGGTTGTCGATATTTTGGGGAAAATGTCGTTGAAAAAAGTGACGTAAGCAAAACTGGACAGCTGGAAGTGTCGCCTTGGACCTTTGGTATTAAATCCAGTCTGCTAAACTTGCTATCGACCCACTCCGCTTCGGAGGCTTCTCGTTCGTGATTTCCGCGCGCGCGGCACCCCTAACCTCTTTGCTAATTGAATTGTGATGATTATGATGCGTTACTGTTGGAAAACTAGATGTTCAATGGTTCTAACATGTTATTTGTGTTAATTAACAGCGATGCCGAGAGGGGTGAAGCGAGGGCCGGCGGAGGGCGAGGCCGAGGTGGTGGTACGCGCTGCTGCGTCTCCATCGCATACCACGCTACTGGACGACAGCCCTAGCCAGCCCATCAGCTATCACCTGCTCGACCACGGCTATGGCGCCACGCCACAGCATCAGATACGGCGCGAGGCGCCAACGGCACCGCCGAAGACGTCTGAAGTAAGTTCCCCATTAAATTTAGTTTGGTATATCAGGGACCGAGACTTCCAAGCTTAACTGGTTAAATTGGTGACATTAAACAGTCACAGGTTTAAATGAGTACTCCCAGATACTAAAATTCATCAGGAATACTTTGATAAGCAAAATATTTGGAATTATTTTGAAGTAGCGGGTTCACTATAACCCGCAGTGTCATGAAAAGTCTGAAACATGGCATGAAGTGGTAATTAATTTCTAAGCTGATTTGAACTGGGTTATTTTATGTCCTACAAACTTGAACCATGGGGATTTCATTAAAAAAAGCATATTGGTTGCTAATGATGCTGTTTGTTTGTGATGTGGCAATCGGTAGGATGTGGTAACAGTTGTGGTTTATGTGGCAATGCTGATATCACATTATTGCTGTGATCAATACAGCTATATTAAAAAATAATAAGTTAATGAGACTATCAATTTTATTTGTTTGTAGTTTGTATCAAAATTGTACTTTTTAGGATTGATAGCATGTGAGTTTTTTCTATAGAACTGATTAGTGAAGTCAAGCTTGCTAACAGATTCACTACTTAGATACTTTTTACTATTGTAGATTGCACTTGTTCTATTTATGTGATATAAAATATTCCAGTTCAAATTACAAAAAGTCATCATCATTGACAATTTTATGCAAATTGTACATTGGACTGAGTATTACATCATTGGGAGTTCCTGTATGTGATTTGAAAGATACTTGTGGCTAAGTTATTTTTCAATAAATAAATTTAGGTACATTATGTAACATATGAATGAAATTGTTTAGTCATTGAGTTGGAAAGATCTTTTATTCAAATACATACATTATTTTGTTGACATATTTACTCAGTGATTTTTCAACCATAAAATTTTTACTTAGATGTTAAAGAGAAAAGTTTCTATTTGCATTGGAAATCTAAAATAGTTGTATCTTGTTGAAATCTCATGGGTTCCATAACAGAATAGTTGGTTGTGACCTTGTGTCTTCAGCATTTCAAACAATGTTGTTGACATATTGCAAAAATATCTAATACTACTTATAAGTTGCCTTGCTAAGATTCTGCAATCATTTGAACATTGTAAATGTTCAAATGATTGATTAGATACCAGACTATTATAGAGGAGCCATTGACCCATAATAAGCATGTAAAAGTATTGACTTTAAGGTTAGGTTAATGAAAGTCATAAATAAGTTACTTGTTTTGGAAATTTAAGTAAAAGATTTATCTTGAAGCGCAATGGGACATTATAGATATAGGAAACTGATAATTATGAGTGCATGATTAGCCATAAGCCATGGTCAAGCAACAGTGCTACAACAATTCAATGATTTATGTATTTATTGCTCATTTTCCTTAATATTTATTTAATCACATCCTAAGCTTATGTATAAGGTATACATAATTTTCATTTAAAATTTGCTCTAGCTTGTTAGTAATAATAAGCATGGTTTTAGAAACAGGACTGAACTTGATGAGTTCTAAAATAATAATAATGAGGTCATTGGTCTCTGTGGGGTCATTGAACTGGACCAACAGAAATCTGGAGGTTCAAAAAGAGGGTGATATAGGACAGAATCTTCTACTGAATTTTAATTGCAATGTAAAGGGTATACAGCAATGTGACTGCTTCTAGTTTTATTTACCTTTAATGTAAAGGATATTTTAGCAATTATATTAGGATTATTTTTATCAACAGCATGTTGTTTCTCCCCCAAGTAACACATTTGGTAGTGGTGGTTCATTTTATTCTAATGCATACAGACTTATTGATTAATACAATAATTATCATGACCAAGATAACTTATTTAATGCAAGTAATACTACTCTACTACCTTTTATTGTTATAATTTATTATCAATCCACATTGCAACTAATCATTTAAAACGCATTTTAAACTATTTAACTACATAATATCTTATAATAATGGTTAAAAGAATAATTCCATAAAATGGAAAATAAATTACGGTCAAATAAAATGCAAAAACCATAACGTACGCAATTCGTAATCATTATGACAATTCAAAATGGCGGATCCTAGACGACATAATTTTGAGTGTGTAACGGTAGCGGTGCGCAAAAAAGTGTTTAGTCGGTGGGACCCTACGCGGGACCGGGGTTCGGAACTTCGGACCAATCGCGGGACCGACGCTTTCGACTGCATGAATATTTTCTCCGACCCACTCATTCAACGACTCGCATCATCGAAAGTTTACTAATTTTATCTTTCAAATTGATTAATTATTTGGATTTATTTGTTTTGTTTTAATAATTCTATAAAATTAACACCTATATTTTCGCGGGTTTTTAATGCCACTCGCTCGATTCCAGCGAGTGTTGTAGTAACACTGCTGCAGTTTAATTGAAGATTAGGTCTAGTTCACATGAAATAATCGTTTCGAGAAATACGATTTAATTGTTTTGATAGGCGTTCGGTTCACACATTTCATTCAGGAAAAAGTACGTTAGTCTGGTGCCTCATTTTTATAGATAACGCAGCATCGATAACTCTTGTCACTTGATTTCTAACGGTACCTATTCAACTAGTTTATAAAGAGATTAGGTAGGTGATTATTAATTAGCAAATGCTAAGTAGCTATGTTTTCCCTGCCGTTGATTCCGTAGATCTAAAGTGATTTTAGATCTTCGAAATCAAAATAAACTAAAATCCATAATACGTCGAGCACGCTTTACAAAATATTGAGAGGTTTGTATAGCGCCTGTACCCTATTAGGTAAACGTGTCGGCTTCACGCCAAATTTGAGCGATCCCTATAGCATAGCCAAACTTTTGCAATAGCCATTCAGCTTCTGATCGCAAAATATTATAAATAAAACCATTTGAGAATCTTTCAACCTCAGTCAAAAGTTTCAATAATGTACTAATAGGTATCGATCGACAATGCTGAATGCTTATATTCAATCGAAGAGTTCTAGGCACTCCAAATTTGCATTTGATTGATTCAAGATTTAAATACACCCCATATTTTGTGTTTCATTGCAAGAAGGCGGTTACACATCGCGCATATAGACCACCCACGAATTTTTATTTCTAAACCTTTTTTACGTTCTTGAATATTATGGCTGTACAAAGGATGATGCGCATTAGGACACGTTCTATTACGTTATGTTCCGGATGACCGTTATTGTTTTATTCGGGAGAACTAAACGAAAATTTATGAGGCATGCATGATTTATGTTGAAGGCGGTACGTTGCATGCAGACTTTATGATAAACTATTTTTCATGAAATTCAGTTGGAGGTATTATAACCTTAAACTTGGCCGTTACGTGTGGAGCGAACACGAGAATAGCGGGCGGCAAGTGTACGGGAGACACATATGTTCGCAGTATATCATGTGAAGTGGCGTTCACCCGCACCCGGCCATGTGGCTCCAGCACTAGGAGGTCACGTGGCCAGGTACTTACTTCCTGTCATCAGTTCATCACACGTGTATTGCACATTTGCGGTCATTGTCCTTAACGTCCCCTGCGAACTTTGAACTTTCGCCAAGAATAAGAGCATCCCTTTTATAAAGATTTGGGATAATTTCATTTATCAAACGGGATAATAGATTTTTTGCTTGTATCAAGTTAATGTAATTTATTCGATCCGTACCGTTTGCATAATTATTATTACGCGGGACGCGGTGTACGTTTAGGGCTGTATTTGATGATGCGAGTAGTATTGTGCGGACAGAAGGGATGTTTTGTCTGCTTAGACGGCGAGCCCCGTGTCACATCTGCTCCGGTTTACTTGCGCTGCGCAGACTGGCACAAAGACGCGCGGGACCCACAAATCCGGCAAATTAACAATAGCGTCTACTTCTCTATTAATAATAACACAAATATTTCGAGATAAGAAATTGCCATTCTTTCGCCAGAGGTCCCTTCCGAGAGCTCGGCTTTTGTGTTGATTCTAATTTATGTCATGTATTGTTGTTACGCGTACCCTCCCCACATTTCCTTTTAGGGGCTTTGGCCCCGTTGCCTGTCGAAATTGAATTTGTTGCATGGGCTTATTGAAAATGCCTCGTGCATCTTCCACTTCGCTCTCCGTGACTATTTCGGTGTGCTGTTGTTTTACTTTCGTAAAAATAAATTAAAAAGACGCTTTGTCATATTTTGCCGATAATTATCATTGTCGCTATTAATTAACATGGGGTCAACGTAAAGTTTAGAAATGAGAACAGTAAAGTTGTCATAAAATGTTCCATTGAAGTTTAGTGTTAAGTAGGCGCTTTAGTTCTTGTAGTGTAGTGAGTGATGCTCAATTGAAGAGATTAACAATGACTTACTTTGTGTTAAGAGTGAGTAGTAGTTTATCATGACTAGTGATGTGTACATCCCGGTTTACATTGCGACACTTGCATTATTGAGTGTCTATCTTTGTTGTTTCTTTTAGTGTGACCAACCATTTGCGTTTAGTAGGTCTGAACTTAGCTTAAAAGTGGGCAGGGAGTATTTTCTTTGTCATATGGGTGCCATATTTACCTCAAATCAGGTGACACTGTGAAGCTTTTAGTGATTTTTAAGTGCAAAGTGAAAGTCATGGGGGTGAGTTATTGGATAAATGGTCAATGTTAATTATAGTCATAAACTCGTAACCAAATGCTGTTTGTAAGTGTGATGACACTAAATAATCATCATCGCTTCACATCATGGGAGTTGCGGCGAAACGTAGCATATTTAGTATAAAAAAGAAGACTCAGATAAATGTCCTACCTAAGCATACGTTATTTGTATAATTAGCAGCTGCAGACGCGTATGTAATTAAGTGCCTATCTACAATAATGTAAATAGATATCGAATCTCGTCCGTTTCTTGTTAGCTGACGTCATCAAAGCTAGCAATATCATAAAACATTACAATATTGTTCATTAACTTCTTTCTACGTATTTTAATCGATAAACGGACCGCAATATTCCATGAATTCCGTGTTCTAAATTAAAAGGTTATTGATAAAAAGTACGTGTGTAGGTACCTATCTTGGCCCTTTATGCCAAAGGTTCTTTTCAAGTAACAAAGTGAATTTTAAAAACAGAATGTGAGCTGATCCACATTATCTTTAATACATTGCCATCCGTCTATCCGTCTGTCCGTGTATTAGTCTGTCGTTTCCTGAGAGGTTTGTAATACAGATTATTGGTTTATGTTATTTACTAGCACTTCGCCCGCGACTTCGTCCGCGAAAATTGTGATATAAATAGCCTAAGTTACTCGGTAAAGATGTAGCTTTCTAATGGTGAAAGAATTTAAAAAATCAGTCTAGTAGTTTTTGAGTTAAAGCGTAACAAACAAAAATCAAATCTTTCCTCTTTATAATATTAGTTTAGATTTAACGCTATTTAGTAAAATAGAACATTTCTTCTTCAAGTCTGCAGTTTTATGATTGCATGGCAAGAACTAATAGGGAAGCCGTGAACTAAAGCTGTCAGTATTATTCACGGAATGCATTAAAAACGTGTTTGCTAATGCATTGCAAAAACTTGTTCAAATGTAAATCACAAAACATTTCTAATTTAACCGTCTACCGCATTTTTATTTGCGGTTGTCATTTGAGGTTGCGCCAAAAACTAGGTGTCAAAAAGGTTTTAAGCCCGGGACGGATAACTGCGAAATTTCCATAAAATATGCAATTCTTTTGGCAAAACGTGAATGTTAGAAGCATGCTCTATGCAACTTGAATGACTGTCTTGCAGACTCTTGCACGTCAAGTTGTCGGTAAATGCCTAACGCATATTATTTTGCTATAATTTGAAGTTTTATTAACTTTGTTACGATTTTTAACACATGAACGATGAGACTTGAAAACGCTTAGAACCTACACTTAAACCAGTCTGCACTTTCAAAAGCGTTGTGTTCCGAATGATAGATGGACTGGTATTTTTACTTGTCTTCAGCGGTGCGTGGTTATCTGAGATCTGCCCCAAATACTTCCAAGTGATTCAGACTTCAGCCTCCTTCGACAATACGCACGTTTTTATTTCTCTTCATTTGCGGTAATGATTTTACGACTATCTAGGTATAGATACACGCTAAGACAAAATCGTACATGCAAGAATAACTATATAACAATAATACTGTAAAAACAGCCTTCAGCATAATTAGAAGATTTTGTTATGTGCATTTATTTGAGCACGCATAGCGTAAAACAGACAGTGTCTTATTGTTTGCGGGACAGTACGGCATTGCCGTCTGTGATCCGCCTGTTACTTTTTAGTCTGTTTAAAGATTTCCATACAAACCGAGACAACCTCGTGTCTATATACCAATCCCCTAAAGTCCCACTACTGAGCAAAGGCCTCCCTCTCATGGCCACACTCATACAAGGACAATTGCAGAAACGGCACCCTCGCACCGTAGGTGTTTTTCCAACTTTGTATTTATGCTGACAATTTGACAGGTTAATAACTATACTGCCATGATATTACGGCAGTTCTTGGGTCGTCCATGTGAAGTTCACGTGTAAATGTTGCTTGCCTACCTCGATCAATCGGCGCGAAAAGCACCACACTTAACCACTGCGCCGAAATGGCGAAATCGTCAGGCAGTATGGTATGTCCCAGAACTTGGATAACTGCCCACTCCCTCTCACATAGAGGAAGCCTTAGTCCTTGCAGTGCTCCCTAATTGCATCTTAAAAAGAAACTTTTTTACAAAAATAATTAGTGTTACCAATGGGGATGGAAACTGAACTAATGGCGCTACCATAGCCAAGCATCGTCATTGGTTGAAAATCTGGTAATGTCATATTTTATTTCATAATAGCTCGCCCTCATTGATCAGATTGAGAACCAGCTATAGTCGTGCCATCTACAATTAGCTTTTAACGGGCTTCCCCATTGGAACATACTATGTAGCTTGAATATGTTATCAAAGGTTCCATACTTACCCATTTTTAACACGATTGTGATTTCGCTTGTCTTCAGGCGGTGAAAAGAAGACTGAACCTGAGTGAGAGCAGTTCTGGCAGTCAGGGTCACGTGGTGCCCATGAAAGCCGACTTCAAAACGCCCAAACAAAAACGCGTGAAAGTTCTCACGCCCTACAGTCGACCGTCCAGTTCCATGAAAAAGTACACCGAACGTTCCAGGTACTTGTCTCAGTGAGAGGTAAATTTCCATTTTAGAGAGTAGCTTTTCTGTAGTTATAGCGGCTCGCCCGAATATAGCCGGTCGAAGTTGCCGTGAAAATAGTGCTAAAATCGGGCAGCTGTTGCAAGCTACTTGTGGCTACAGAACGTATAGCCGTAGTCGAAAACGTAAAAGAAGTGGCACTGAAGATAGAAGACGAAGGCAATCAACCACATACAAGTCATTTACAAAACTGCTGCCATAGAACCAACATCCTCAAGGAATATCGTGAACTTCATTGACAAACGTAGTAAACAAGCAAAACTGCCCTCCACAGAGGCGAAATCGAAACCACTAGTCGCTTCTCAACAACGATGTGTCCAAGCAATTAGTTACGAGGCTTCAGGGAATCAGCCGGAAGACGTCCACTCTCGCCCACACAGAACCGAACCTGCTTCCTAAATTACGCCTTTACGATGATCAAAACAGAAGCAAATCAAAATAACTGACTCCAAGCTACTTCAATACGAGAAAAGCTATTTTATTTAGTTTTAACATGTACATTCTATCTAAAACGTATATTGTTTGTTTCAGGTTTGACACATCATTAGGTTTACTCACAAAAAAGTTCGTTGCGTTGCTGAAGTCCTCGCCCAATGGCGTGCTCGACTTGAACATAGCGGCAGAACACTTATCGGTCCAAAAACGTCGTATATACGACATCACAAACGTTTTAGAGGGTATAGGAATATTAGAGAAGAGATCCAAAAATAATATACAATGGAAATATGGTAAGTTTGAGCTTTCAACAAATAAATAAAGCCTATAATGTTGTGTATTTTTGAGAATTTTGTTTTACCTCAATGGCGTTTTACTACAAGGTGAATGAAAAGCATTCAATTGCTGATTTTTACTTCACACCTTTGAACTAGACAATAGATTTCATCTGTTCTAAATGATTCTGCAAGCGTTCTCCGACAGTCGTTTCTCCTTTGGACTGATCACCGACAGGACGTTTCGTTTTTTAGAGATTCGTCGATAGAACGTTTCGCCTATGGATGTATTGCCGACAGAATGGTTCGCATTTGTTTGTTTCGACTACAGGACTTTTCATCTATGTAATATTCGCCGTCAGATCGGTTTGTCAACGATTGTTTCGATATGGTTTATTCACTATTTAACTACAAAGCCACAAAAAAAGCTACTAGCTTGTTACAAAGACATGAAGAAAGAGAATGTTTTAATGTAAGACCGCCTTTACTTTTAATGAATGGTATTTATCTATTACCTACCCATATTCTTCTATTTTGTTATAGCAAACATTGGGGAAATATAAAAACAAAAGATTGAAGAAACGTATTTATTTATATTATGAAATGAGTTAATTACAACTGAGTACACATTTTTAAGCCAATTTTAGTAAATCTTTAGTACATACAAATGTTTCTCGAAATAAGTTGCTTTTATAACATTGCTAGTATTATAGTAATAGATGGAACACACTACTAAATCGACAGAAGTGGAACATATTTTAAACTATCTCAGAGTTTAAAAAGGAGCAAAATTATACAGAGAAAATTATTGAAAGCTCTGTATGGTGTCGGACGTAAAGAATAGCACCATCCCATATCTTCCCGTGGGTGTCGTAAGAGGCGACTAAGGGACTTGCCAGAGAATGGGCAGCTGCGTTCTCTGTGCTTTTGTAAGAACCGTACTGCGATCGCCAACCCGCCTGCCAAGCAAAACCCGCTTACGTACACAACTAAATCCGCAGATCTTATGTCTAAGCGAAACCGTGGAGGTACAGATTATTATAGGAAAAGGATTGAGACACATTCCTCTGAAAATAATCAAATATATTTAAAATCATATTAAAATGGATGGGCACACATTTGTCACCTGATGAAATAATTTTATATTTTTAAACCTAGGTAGTACTTAACTACTTATCTCCTTATAATAAAACTGTAAAATGAAGATATTTTTTTTATTATTTTGTATTCGCCACTTTATAATATAAATAAATACGTTTCTTATTTTTTTGTTTTTTTATTTCCCCAATGTTTGCAATAACAAAATAGAAGAATATGGGTAGGTAATAGATAAATACCATTCATTAAAAGTAAAGGCGGTCTTACATTAAAACAGCTAGTCAATTTTTGGTGGTTTTGTAGTTAAATAGTGAATAAGTCCTATCGAAACAATTGTAGACAAAACGATCTGACCGCGAATATTCCATAGTTGAAAAGTCCTGTCGTCGAAACAAACAAATGCGAACCATTCTGTCGGCGAAACATCCATAGGTGAAAAGTTCTATCGACGAATCTCTCAAAAACGAAACGTCCTGTCGGTGATCAGTCCAAAGGAGAATCGACTGTCGGAGAACGCTTGCAGAATCAAACATGATTCGCTTTTGCCTAAAAAAGTCGGGAAAGGCACAACAAACCAATGGACAACAAATCTGATTTTATCATGGTACTTGGAGTGTTCTGTAAAAAGGCTAAAAACATCGGCGAAACATGCTTTGCAGGAGTTCAAGCCACTGCTGCAAGACAAGAATACATGTGATACGAATAGCTGATAATACGAAAGATGAACAGATTGTTCATAATAACTTGCATAATACATTTACTTGATACCTGGCAGTTCGAGTGGCCAGTTGTTTATATTGTTATTTGTAGCTTTCTATCAACTGTTAAATAGCTGAGGCTTATGGACTGGCGGAATTGTGACCACAGGGTGTTTTCTAAGTACGAGACATTATTGTCTATGTGAATGTAAGCTTTATTCTAAACATGCAACTTGTTTGGTTATTGTGCCACCTGTTGGTCGTCCCAGCAGAATGTGTTGGACATGCACGAATTACGGAACCTGGACTAACTTATTCTCTACCAATTAAAAGCTTTTATGCGACGTGGTAAGTTACCATTATACATCAACAGATTCGAAGGTAATTTATTTATCAAAATTGCAGATTTTCGAGCTATTTTTGTGATGCAGTAAAGGTTGCATGCAACAAGTGTGTTGTTGCTCTATTTTTGGTGCGAACACAGACAAAGAAAGCTAAAGTTAGAAACACCTGAGTTCGATTCTCGGGACCAACTGTAATTTTTGTTATGACGTTCTTAGTAGCAGTTTCAATTGCACCTGGAGAAGCCTTGAATGTCCAATCTTGTCTTCATTGACTTGTTTTTATCACGGACTGTCCATTCGTGATAATTTTGTACGACAATAACTCACAATATAATGCTTCCTCTCAGCTCCCTGTGCGAGGGAATTGGCTGTTTTCCATCACGAAGGTCTAGTTTGGGCTGACAATAACTCACTTTGTTATAAAAAGCTTGGCCATCAGTAAGGCCGGTAGCACGGCTAACGGTCGTTAGTGGCGTCGGCGGTATGAGAGCGGTAAGTATGTGCTGCGAGTGACAGGCTCGGTTGTGTGGCAGGGCCGGGCGGCGGGGGCGGCGCGGGCGGCGCGGGGCCGGGCGCGGACGCGGCGCGGCGGCTGCGGCGCGAGGTGCGCGGGCTGGCGGCGCACGAGGCGCGCGTGTGCCGCGCGGTGGGCGTGGCGGAGCAGGCGCTGAGCGCGCTGTCGGCCGGCCACGGCGCGCGCGCCTACATCACGTACGCCGACCTGCGCTCCATCCGGGACTTCCGCAACCAGACCGTCATCCCCATCAAGGCGCCGCCCGACACTCGGCTCAGCGTTAGTTCACCTCTTTATACTTATCTTTCTTACGCCCCTCGCTTTTTGATCTAGCTCTCGATGAAGTTCTCATGACGTCATCGTATGACCCGAGAATGTACTCAAAAACACGCCTGGTTTCAAAAATACAGAACCTCTAAGTTGCCTTACTTCTTTTATATTTAACATATTTTTTATAAGCTTGAAATTACTGTGATACTAAATGCATATGATATTGTTTACCATCTTTACAGGTGCCCCATCCTGATGAGAAAGGTTTCATGATACATTTGAAGTCTATGTCGGGAGAAATCGAAGTCTACCTCTGTCCAAAAGAACGTCCTCCTTCGCCTGCGTCGTGTAAGTTCAGTTCAAATATTTAAAATATCAGAATGTATTAAATGCACAGGACGAGACTTCATAGCTATTACATTGGAAAAAAAAAGTCTTTTTATTGTAAGACTTCTCTGATCTAGCACCGAAAAGGAGTAGAGAGCTAGCTGCTGCGAGACACATTTCTCGTTTTTATCTAGAATTGAGCAACCAAGTTTTCAGGGACCACACCTTTGCTTTTTTGCCATCATTCAGCTAAAAACTTCCACCGCTGGACATAGGACTCTGCTAATCACCGCCACAACGATCAACTTGGTTGAAGGTTCTCAAGGTTCTCATAACCTATATCAAGTCTCGGAACACTTGGAGTCCTGTGTTCGTCAACTCCCTGTATGACTCACTTTGCGCAATCAAGCCACAAATTGGTAGTAGTTGGTAGTGACACGTCGGCTAATGTGTATTATGTGTGTAGCGACCGGCCAGTTACCGGCGGACCCGCTGTTGGAAGACAACAAGGCTTTGCTGGCGCCGCTCATAGCACTGCTGCAGTCCAAGCCCTCCACCTCCATCACCGCTGACTTCACGTGAGTTTTTACTATCTTACTTTATAATGGCAGGAAAAAGTAGAAGATCTCTGAAGAAACAGGCCGACCCAATACAAAGTTTTACTCAAGCCTCAAGTCGTCTTGCGGCTGACAACACACCTTGGGAGCTTATTACTATTAATTTTGAGTTTACCTTACTCCATAGAATCCATGAAGACAATAGTCTTACGCGCCATAGTTTCACCAACATCTAACTTGGACAAAGTAAAGTTTTCTTTTTCATAGAATAGGGTAACTTGAGTCACAGGAAATACTGTCTACTGCTGCTCAACATTCAGTTTTCGTGACTGTAGCTGTAACATACCGAGCGGTCCACACTGCAAAAGACCTGGGGACTTGTTGTTGTATATCGAACGATGAAGAAGTAGAAGAAGCTTTATGTATGTTTTTCCTGTGCAGGACGCCAATAAAGCGGGAGCCAATGAGCTCGAGCTCGTCGTCGTCGTCGATGGCGGTGTGCACGCCGTGCGTCACGGACCCCACGCTGCCGCTGGGCGCGGCGCTGTGCACGCCGCACGCCGCCCACGCGCCGCTCACGCCGCTCACGCCGCACACGCCACACACTTCGCACACTAGCCATCACGACGCGCTCAACACTCCTGATAGTCAGTATCTCTCTCCACCAGTGGCGAAGGGTGAAAATATGGAAAGGGGAAGCCGAAGAAAAAAATTAGAATTTTAATTTTGTTTTTCTTCATCGCATTTTTCAATTTTCGTTTTAATTATCAGCCAACCCGAAAACCCCGAAAATGACACCCATGACGAAAAAAACAGAAATTTACGTCGCGCGTCGGCGCTATTTTTAATTTTGGTGTCTTTATCAGCGACCTCGAAAACCAAGAAAATGTCACCCATGATAAAAGTACCGAAAATTTTCGAAGGATCCAACTTGATCTTTTTTTCATAACTTATGTAATGGAATGATTAAATGCACAAGAACTACTTAAAACAATGTATAAAAAAATAAAAATATAATATAAAAAACCTTTTTGAAACAAGCTTTTATGAATATGAACTGAAAAGAAGAAAATAAATCTTAGAAAAAATTAAACCGATGTAGGATAATTTTCACAAAAGCTTGTCGCGTTTAGTTTTTATAGCATTTACCACTCACGCGACAAGCTTCAGGTATTATGTTTATTCATAAAAAGTGAACGCGTAAATTTACAAAGTTTCATATCCGTGCTATTAACCGCTGAGGAGTTCCCTCGTGAGGAGACTATCCTGGCGGTAGGATGAGTTCATGATACAAATCGTGATTATCCATCAAATATGAGCTAGTATGCAACGTTACGTGTCTGTGCTATTAAATGCTGAGGAGTTCTCCCGTGAGCAGACGATCCTGGCTGCAGGATGAGATCATGATAGAATTCATGTTTATCCATCAAATATGAACGTGCATACAAATTTTCTTGTCTCTGCTATTAACCGTTGAGGAGTTCCCTCGTGCGAAGACAATCCTGGCTGCAGGATGAGTTCATGATACAAATCGTGATTATCCATCAAATATGAACTCGTATGCAAAATTTCATGTCTGTGCTATTAAACGTTGAGGAGTTCCCTCGTGAGGAGACGATCCTGGCGCTAGGATGAGTTCATGATACAAATTGTGATTATCCACAAAATATGAACCTGCGTGCAAAGTTTCGTGTCTGTGCTATTAAACGTTGAGGAGTTCCCTCGTGAAGAGACGATCCTGACTGCAAGATTAAGTTATGTTTGTCATAAGAATGTATTGATTTTAGAAACAAAGGTGTGTGGAAAATTTCAGCTCCATCAGACGTCGGGAAGTGGATATAATTTAACTTTCTATACATACAAACACTGTCGTAACTCGATAAACTTCGGCTTACCTAGTCCCTACAAAACGATGCTGTTAGCCGCGAAGTCACGTGTCCGCGTCCATACGAATTTAGTTCTGAATTCTGACACCCGAGCTCTGGCTTACTTTTGGCGCCACATGTAGCTTTCTTTGTTGACACGAAAAATGTTGGTATTCTTTTTTTTTCAATCCGATGTATTAAATGCCTGTATTGTAATGTGATAACCACAGATGTGTACATAATTTACTAATTGACTACAGTCGACACTAGACACTACGTACATTGCCTTGTTCTCAAAGGTAAGCCGGCAGGAATCGGCTTCTTAGGTGCCTTCGGGCCTGCTCTCCACTATTACTGAGATAAACCTGTACCACCTTATGAAGGATCTTTTGATTGACAGAAATATACAACTATGACTTAGAAACACAATCGTTGTTGTTACACCACAATGTCAATAAGGCTTGTTTTTTGGAAATCATACATTTAAACTACATTAGATGATAAAATATTCGAGTTTATCATTAGTAGGTTCATCAAATTCGACAGTTTCCTACTGTTTCTCCAACTTAAATGAATACTTAATCCACAGGTGGCGGCGCGCGGGGTCGCCTGCGCAACGCGTTGATAGCGGACAGCGACGACTTCGCGCCCATCATGGGCGGCGGACGGTTCCAGCTGCAGACAGAGGACCAGGAGTCAGGTACGACATGTAGCTCACACTCAGCACAAGATCATTTGAAGGTGCGGTCATACTGAGCGGAATGGAGAGCGGACAGTGGACTTTGACAGATAATGTACTGAAAAATTTTCGCAGCCCGTCTGCTCGCTTTGACCGCACTTTTATCAGAGGCCTAGTGGCATCTCTTAAAGCAGTATTATTTTTAACTCGCTTCAGTGAAAGAGATGGAGCCATATTTAAGTCCTGTATAGGTCCATATTGAAATGGTATCAATGTGGTACAATCTCTGGTCTAATAACAACTTATTTGGTCGCCATAGTCGCGAAATGAAGACAGGTCCCACTATGCCCACCACAATAAGATGGAGATTGTAGTGTGCCTGGACACACTGACATCGTCTTTTTTTATTTTGGTGGTCAAGAGGTACGCTCGGTTACTTCATCACTTTGGTTTATGGTTAAAACTATTATGCTCATTGAGACCATTCAATGAAAGTTAACCTTATTAACCCCATCCGAATCCTTTGGTCCCGTTTGAGGGCCCCTTTTGGGCATCGCGCATTACGTGATCGCTGACGTCATTGATCCCTATTTCACGTACGATTAGAGTTTAAGTTAGCCTGTATGAGTGTAACCCATTTGGGTTCCTCGGGGTCTTAACGGCGGATGATGTAACTAACCCATATGGGTTCCACGGTAAAACTTGTTGAGAAAAATCAACAAAGCAGCAGGGTTTTAGAAATAAAACTAACCTTCTACCAAATCAATGCTTTTTTTTTAATGGTCTGTCTCCAACCAAACAAACAACTTTAATTGGTAAGGTGAGTTAATAGATTTCATTTTTATTAACAGGAACTGAGCGTAAAAAGTTTATGTATGTAGTATCTCATGTTAGTTTGATACCTTAAATTGAACACCCATCGCAGCAGACACTTTGCTATTATTATCAATTTGTGTCATTTGCATCATTATCTGTATTATTCTAAAAGATAACTTTTAATCAAATGCACGAACCTTTAATTCAATTAAGTGTTGTATAATCTCGTGGTAACTTATGTCAACAAGACATTTTGATGCCTATTTTGGTGAACCAATCACAAGAACTAACATAAAAATTTATAGCAACTGATCGCTGATCAGAAACTGTGCGCCGATAATCAGTCTCTGATGACGATCAGATTCTTCTGATGGCTATCAATTTTCATAAAGCTGTTTTGGATTGACGCAACAATATAACAAATCCGATAAAATAAGTTGTCATTAAGATTTTACAGCAAAGTATTAACCAGGAGTTTCTTTTCGACCGTTCAATATGAGGTATCAATTCAATAAAACTAAAATAACCATGTTCAACGACAGTCTAACCTTAACTTATATTTCACCAAGTCATGGGTACGCTAAGTCACGCTATAGGCAGGCGGGATCGTCGAGAGCGCACGTCTCGTGGCTAGTACTTTGGCTGTGAAGTGTGTCGTAGTCACATCACAGTCAGAGTTCTAGCTACGCGGCCGTGTGGACCGGCGCGAGGACTCACCACATTAGATATAAGTCATACGGCAGCGGGATTCACTAGGTTGGTTGTTTATTTAAGTGCTGACGCACTTAAAAACGGTGCGAAGCTAAAACTGAGGATATATGTCCGCGGTTTTTGTGTTGCAACGTCGCAATGCTTTTGGGTGTGTCGGCCCTAACTGATTTACTGTGTACGGAAACACGATGGACTAAAGGTTTGATCATCATAAAATATTTGTCCATATGAATTGTAGATCTAATTTAACTGAATTTTCTCACATTCCTTCAATTCAGTTCAATAGGGAGTCTATTTAGCCTATATCTGGTTATACTACCAGTAGTTACATATATAGGCTAAATAGACTCCCAAGTTATGTGGAACCTAGAAGAATTGACACCTCTTTTATTATTGTTACTGAGAAATAGTAGTAGTTTCAATCTTTTAAGATTTTGTCGCAGAATCTCCACTAGTCAATCGTGTTTTCGAATATTATCACGTAATAAAAATGCAGGTACGAATATGTGTCATCATGTAACATACCTATACATGCATGCTTTCATCACGGTGCTCACGTCATCATCACGAACGCTTCACTAACTGTTATACCTATCTCGATACTATGAGATGACACAGGAATTATGAGAGGAAGGAATTGTGTTACATCTTCCGGTCTCTCAAATTGAGTATATGTGGTTTTTGACTCTGTATTAAAACAGGCTCTGTCAAGCACTGACTAGACTAAATCTTAGCTTAAGTCTCCACCAGATAAGAAAAATAAAATGGTCATTGATCCTCCTTTTACTAAAAAGTCCACAAAACTTCGTTAGAGATCGCTGGTCATTCAAAACTGTTGCTTATACTGCAACCAATTATCTCAACGGATTAAGTAAGATTTTTTTTTAGGTTTCAATATTACATATTCAATCAATTAAATATGACGTAATTACTATTGTTTATGTATTTCAAAATAATTTTCGTGGTGTTTTTACTTTTTCGAGATTACTGTTGTCAACTAATATTTCAATAAAAAAATACCATTTATTTAGCTCTAACTTATATTCATAGAAGTATACAATTAATTAAAATAACCGGATTTTAAGGTTTTTACCAAAAAAATTGATTTTTGGGTGCTTTACCTGTGCGCCATTTTGGAATTATTTTATCCAAATGAAATAATTTGTTTTTCCAAGTTTTGCTTGCGCTTGGGATTGACTGAGCGTACTCCATACACGTTTTCACGCATTTTTAAATGATTTAACTTAGGATTTGAGTTAGTACCTTCCAAAATAAATACGACTTAATATGGTTTTGGTCAAAAGGTTTGTAACTCAGGCCCAGTGAACGCGTCAAGGATGCCCCTTATCGCAATAAGTTTCTTTCGATCATGTTAGCGACACTTCCTTTACATTTTTTTCGTATCGTTTTGAAATATTGGAATACATTGGCAGACGGGTGTCTTCGACCTTTATTTGTTTCTTATCTGGCGGAGACTATAGTTGCTATCTTCTACGTTCAGGTATACAAGAAAGAGATGACAGAAAATTCGAATAGTTAACTTAGGGTGTACTGTACTAAAGTGGCACATAAAACGGGCTGAAGTTACTTGAAACTTTTACAACATCAGCAAACTTTCAGCCTGTTACTAAAAGGTAGCAAAAGTTAATTTTAATTTAGTTCTGTGTTAGTGTTCGACAGAGTCATTAACATTAACACTGTAACAGAAATGTTTTAACCAAGAAGAATTTGACCTATAAACGGCAATAAGATTGTCAATTTTGTCTTTTCTGTAAATAATGTTTCGTCTCGGATGTGGATTTAATCGGTTTTGTATTGTGTAAATAATTTGCTACGATTCCTATTAACATTCCCACAGATTTCTCTGAAACATCAATAATGAAGTGTATAAAAGCGAAATTATCCTTTAAAGTTTTTTTTATTGTAAATATGTCTACCTGGTGCATGCTCACATCGCATCACGGGCAGTCTGCTAAATGTTAGCACGCGTTTTCATGTGAGAAAAGTCAAAAAGTGGTCGGAATCCTACACTACAGTCATATTTAAAGAATTTATTTATGTAAATGACTGCTTTGAAGAGTTTTGGCTGTGGGACACAAAAGTTAACACCCACTAGTCAATAACATATTGTAACAGTATCGTCACCTCGTTGATGTCGATGTGAGCGTTCCCCAGCGGAGAGCTTACAGCGGTTCATGATCGGTTCAGCGGGCTCGTCGGTCGCGGTGTTTCGGGAGACGGGAGGGCGGCCGCGAGCTGTATCCCGTGTGGCTCCAGTGCTCCGTGTAGCACCATGGGATTCAGCTCACGGACGCTCGCCACTAACAGCCAACTCATCTACTAACTCCACAGACAACCATCGCCAATGTAACAACGCTCTCATGTCTAACTATGTTTGCACTGTGTTCTAACCTTCGGGAAACGTCGTTTCATTCATTAACTTCGCACAACTAAGCCATTTCATCTGGTTATTGGGTTATGCTTCCACTAAACTTCACCACAAGATATTTCAAACGACATTTTTCGAAGACCTTACAAACTCATTTTGAATAGAAATACGTAACAGTTAATTTTAAACTTGATTTCTCTTTGTATTTAAAATGGGTGTCGCAATTCTAAAATTACAAGCAAAAATAGGCTAACTTGAACTATTTTAGTTTGAAAATACTCTTACATGCAATATTCATACAACGCGCGTGCTTTTTATCACTTACTCCTAATTTTCAAGCTTCAAAGCCTTCAGCACCTGTATTGTCATACAGGTGCTGAGGTATTTGTGTCCGTGTGATTGTTACATAAAGCCATCGTTCAATAGATGCGTGCGCGTTGCAGGAAGTATTGCACATTTTTTCCTTCGCCTCTGCTTCGCCTGTCAAAATCCAATAATGCTTACTCTTTATGTCCATCTGACTGTTTTTACAGATTTTGCAGGTGATGTTGGGGTGGGGACGTGTTTGAAACTAATTTTGTAAATAATTAATTTGTAAACTGTTTGTTTGATGTGGACGTGGGCACACCTCATATTTTTGTATCAAAAAAATCTATTAGGTAGGTAGGTCATTCATTGTCTGGTCGGGTTTATCTATGTTTAGCTGACTGATGATCGGAACTTGTGTGCGCTTACCCTTACTGATATTTAATTTACTGTTTCGACAATCATCATGTGATTTTTATAATAATGTTGATCAATGTCAATTTAAACAAAATGTAATCATGATTGTGTGTAAACTTTTTGGTGTGCATTTGCGATATTATGAGAATAACAATGTAATCGCAAAAGACACTATAGTGACATGGATGTTGTCCCGTGGCATTTCAGAACCGCTGGAGTTGGAGCCGTTCCTGGCGCTGGAGCCGCCCATGTCGGCGACGGACTACGGGTTCTGTCTCGACCACGACGAGGGCCTGTCGGAGCTGTTCGACTTCGAGTTCTAGTGGCGCGCGCCTGCGAGCCCGCGCGGCGACCTCACCGCTACTGTGTAGGGTACCGCATGTCGGCCGCGGGCCTCTTGTGACGACCGCTGCAGGTGTTGGGGCGGGTGCGAGCCGCTCCCAAGCCTTGAACATTTGACGTGAGGGTGGGACGACTGGAGTCTTGTTTTCAGAACACTCTCACGGTTTACTTACGTTGTGCTTCTGATTGTGTTGCGGGCAACATCGTGTTGAGCATTTGCCTTTTATTGTAGGTAAGATAATACCTTGTAGAGGGGCATGCACTATTACTCCAATTACGTAGGCCGATAGACTGGCCAGGGAAGCGCTAAGATAACTTGAGCAATATCTAATGCCATTTACTAAACTAGTATTTTTGATGAATATTTTTAAAGTTTATTTCGTTACGTCGCGTATGATAATGATGCCATTTTATTTACGGGTATAACACTATCATCATGTTGGACTTGTTTTTGTTTATCCGAACACTGTTTTCGACTAGACTACGAAATCATTGTGCTTACTTATTTGTCTCGAAGTAAACGAACGCGCTCAAAGGCGATTCGATCATGTGAAAACATGTATGAAGCATGTGTGACGTTGAGCACGTTGATACATACTTGCGGGACATGGACATGAAATTTGTCTCACAATAAATTATAAGTAGGTATAGAGTAGCTTGCCTACACAGGCTGCATTTTCGAGTTCTGCGGATTCAAGCTAATCCAAATTCAAAACGTAAAGATTACGTCGCAGCTTGTGTGTAAACTACAAGCAATATTAATAAACTGACACTGGATAGTACATTTGTACCGTTGTTACTAAAGTCAAAGTTAAAGTAAAATATGAGAGTGTTCTGTAAAAACAATAATGTGTGGTTATGAACATTGAACATCGCGCTCGTAGTTAGTTGTTGAAATTGATTGCAACGTAAATTATTTAGTTGGATTATTTGTGACGTAGAAGTCGAATATTTAACTAATGCTCGTTCTGTGGGACTGCAGCCGGCGCGTGCTGTTATGATACGATAGTTTAAAACAGATCACCGAGGTTCCGGTTTTAACTGAGAATGTTGCTCAAGTCAAGTAACATTATATACAATAATTCAAAACAAATTTTAGAAAGAAGGCACAGGTAATTGTACCAAGTATCTATTAATTTGATTGGTGTGTTGTAATATTCTCAGTTACCACCAGGTTTATAGACACATCAGTTTACTAAACACCGTTGACAACAGACAGCCTCACACAATCTAATCTGAAAAACATGGTGCTAATTTCATTTCTTCATCTATACCCGTCGGCTACAGTCCCACATTACTGTTGAATAAACTGAACGCTTATAATGAAAATTGTTCCTTGAAGTTATCGAATTGATTTGTTTATGTTATTGGCATGTTGCGTTGAGTGCCGACGACCACTGCTTGTGTACCACTGTCTGCGAACCTGTGGTCGGTATCCGATGTGGGCGCATACTACAGATACCATGCCTTAACTTTATAGAACTTTGTAAATATTACACATGCCAAGTTTTTTATGCGATCTCTTTAGTTTGTTTTTCACATGTATGTAGGAGAATAAAACTAGAATTTGCAGTATGCGTCCGTGCACACATGTTGCGAGCACATAGTATAGGTTGTGTCGTGTCGCAGTGTGGAGCGGCCGGCTCGAGCGCTCGCGGGCTCGTGTGCTCACGTGCTCGTGCTCGTGCTCGTGCTCGCGCGCTCGCGAGCGGATGTGCTCGCCCGCTGCGCGCTCGTGTACATAGTGTCGCTCAAATCAGAGGGGCGCGGGCGGGCGCGCCGTGTACATATTACACACTAATGAACGGTGATATCTTAGCGGCCTTCGATTTTACTTGTAAAGCTAGCTCTAGTGTTCCATACGTCATACGTGCACGTTAGGGCTGTCGATTGCGTATTGCACGTTGTTCCGTTATCAATATAACTGATTTGCCAAATATTTAGTTACTACCTGAGTTTGTCATTTTAGTTTCATTATGGGTTCGTTTAGTTGTCATTGTAAATAGTGGAGGCAGGGCGGGAGCGCGGCGAACGTCAACATTATGATTTCGATAAATATAATTTTGAATGTTTAAGTACAAAGTGCGATACCGCGATAGCCGTCTTACCGTAACGTAAGTACATTACTCGAGCTCGTTGGCACGCCTCCGCTCTGCCGTTTTTGAATAGTGTACAGCACAAATGTCATTGTAAAAAAAACCTATTAATAAGTGCATATCAAAATAATTTTAATGTTAGAGTTAATTTCGAGAAGTGTGTGAGCGGCTTGAGTGAGGGAGGCGCGGAGTGTCGGACACAGGCAGGCGGAACCTGGTTGCAATACTAGTGCACGTAGTGCGAATGAGGGCGAAATCATTGTTTTAACGTTTCATTTTCACATTACATTAGTTACATTCCGTGCCCTTGTAACAACGAACACAAGATCCCGCGTCTTCCAGGCATTTGTACATATTTAGATTTTGATGCATTCACGAGATTAGACTGAGAACGTGGATTTTAAATATCACGTTAGTCGATCAACAACAATAACTGCACGTCGCTGTACGCAGACTGTCCGCGACAGTTCATCACAAGGGCGCGGAACTACTCGCCACCGAGTGTGAACACGTCCGCCAGACTACCCGCTAATAGTATTAAATCACTAATATGTTTATTTAAATAATTATTTGCGTAATGGGTAAACTTATGTTCCGCGAAACGATTTTATTTCACCACATTTGTACAGTACGCCAGCTCTGTTGTGGTAAATCGTTTTTAATGAAATTAAATCTTAATACAAATGAATTTTTAACATTTTTCGTTTCAAGATCGTTATCATTAAGTTTTATTTCAGTTTGATAGGATTTTATTTTTTCGTTTTAATATTGTTTTCGTACAAAGCAAACTCTGTTGAATACCTTTTTGAAATCATACCATTGAAACAGAATTTGCTTCTAGCGGCGCTCGTGAAGTACCTTATTCTAAAGTGAAATTTGATTACTGCAGGATACTTTAGTTACCTCATGTCATGTTCCTTAAACATCGTTGAAATTCGCTAGTAATGTAATAATATCAAGTTCTCTGATATACCATTTTGCTACTGCGCAGTGAACTATCCCCTGATAGACGCTGAACATCGGTACCTAAGTGTCGATTTTTAAGGAACACGTGCAAACAATATGTGGGTTGTCAGTCGCCTATACAAACATTTTGTTCGGCATAACGCCGCATCTCGCGAGAGGCGACGTTTTAATTTTAAAATTAAATTGTTTACGACAAATTCTGGGGCCAAACGTACGAGAAAAAGAAGTACAAATTATAAACAAAAGTTTTCTCGTAAATTAGTTAGGGATTTACGCAACTTCCATTGTTGACATCGATCGATGTTTTGTTCTTAACGAATGATTTAGTAAAATCATAAGTAGCCATTGTAATGAACACGCATTACTCGATGTAATGTCAGCTCAGGTTTGACTCTTATTTATATTATTTGATGTTACTTATGTAATTCAGGCAGTCTCCGAGTGCTATTTATTTAGTGTCCGTTTTGCGATATAATGAGTTCAAATTACTAAATCTACCAAGAGTTAGGTCGCATAGGTACACAATTTTTAATGACCCTCGTAAAAGAGACTTTATATTTGCCTGTCTGGTAGACTGCCGTCTAAATCAATCTGGTAAAATTATTAAGATAACTTCATAATGTTAATTACGCTTATGCAATAGCTGTCAGTATTTTTATGGTTGATTCAATTTGAATACATTGGAATATAGTCCTAACTTGTTTCCACTCCGCGTCGATAGTTTGATGAGATCTCAAGTTAATTGTTGGTATTGTTTGTCTAAGTTATGTGTGGGACTATCGACGTGGGGCGCTACTGTTACAACGATTTTAGTCCGTACATAATAACGTCAGCTCGACGGTCCACAGGGTCCTAATGTAGTATTTCAGTACAGACAATATTAAAGTTAATTGGAACTTCACATTGAGGAGCGACGCGTGACGTAGGCCTGTTAGCTACAACGATGTTTTCACACGTGTCATGCGGGATACACAGATATCACTGGTAGTATTCTATCTTAGTTTCTGTCTGTAGATGTACTTATTTTATTGTATAAATCTGCGAGGTAGCCTAGTGTGAACATTGTCGATGAACGGGTTGTAACTAAACAAGTTTCTGTTTGCTCGTAGATGCAAACGAGCGCTGTTATATGAAATCGAGACTTTTCGACGGCATGTTTTTACTTTATCTGGTTTTTAATGTAACAAATTGAAGGTGCAATGTTATAAATATGTATTTATAGTGTGTGTGAGCGCGGGAGGGACGCGCGAGGGATGCGGGGAGCGGAGGGACGCTCGGAGTAACGATACGCTTGTTTGCGCCATTTGTTGTTGGTGTGAGGCCTGTTTAATTTGTATTCATTTGTGTTGAAAGACTGAGGTTGATTATTCCAGTTTCGACGAACGTGCGAGTTATTTGTTGATTGAATTTAAATATAAAGTCATATATATAGTTAGGTTATATTTTTTAATAAATATAATATTGAGATATGTAATATATTCCGGTCTTTTCTTTCGGCTTGTCCTGAACCCAAAAACGAAATTAAAATTCGCAAGTTGAACATTGATGACTAGTATATTTTGTATTGTATCCGAGTTAAAAAGAAATTAATGCCAAGTGTTGATGACTGAATATGACTATAATGAGTTGACCCTTAATATAAGGTGATGATTATTCTATCTTAAAACAACGTTCTTATTTACAAACTGGCACTTAAAAAATTCAACACTTATGAAGTAAGTAAATACTTTAAAAGTAAGACGACAAGATCAGTCTTTAATAAAGTTGTCAATGGGGAAGTCCTTGAAGGAGTGACTCCAGATGTCTGTGAAGGCTGTGCTGACCAGGTCGTTGATGAGCGGCCTGATGACTGCGAAGCCTGGCTTCCAGGTGGCATTGATGAGGCGGTCCAGCATGCGCTCTGAAAATAATAACCTGTGTGCTTAATTTCTTTTTGGGCGTCACAGAGCAGCTAACTGGTCATCAAAATTGCAACATTCCACTTTATAAGCACTGAGTGGGAAAAATGGTGCGGAGTAATCCTAAGATTCAAACAAGAGGGAAAAATAATGTAACAAAGCAAACAATGGTGCAGTGACACAAATTTTAAGCACTCAATTACCATTCGTCCACAGAATACAGTGCTAACTACAATCATAGAAAGTGCAAATCTACTCACTACCCTAAAAAGACACAGTCGTGTCTAAAAGTATCTTACGCATATAAGTACCGAGTATTCCGTTGCCCCTGACTAAGTTGCCGACGTGGATCTCCATGTCCCCGATGTGATCAACTTCCACATGCACATCTACTCCAGTGCCGTTGCGTTTGATGCGCGTCGTCTGAGAATAGTCCCGGAGTGTCATGTTCCAAGTACCGGAACGTAGGACGCCTAGGCCGAATGCATCACCCTGAAAACGGAAAGTGATGTAAGCATTCGAAATTGGGTCGACTTAATTAGGCACAAAATCGTTTGTATATTCAGCTGCCCGGCTGCAACCATCTATGGTTGCAGCCGGGCACTGAAAGGACAGTTTCAGTCAGTTTCAGTTTACATTTAGATTTGTGTATTAAAAGCTGAGAATCATTCAAATTTGAGCTTAGCCAACATTATCAGGTACCCGCAAATGAGCTAAGATATGATATTTGGCGACTGGTTTCGACTAATTGGCGACAAAATATTGGAGAAAACAGATCTTTGCTAGGTGCCCTAGTTTTTGAGAT
Source organism: Cerastis rubricosa (assembly GCA_949152445.1). Taxonomy (NCBI): domain Eukaryota; kingdom Metazoa; phylum Arthropoda; class Insecta; order Lepidoptera; family Noctuidae; genus Cerastis; species Cerastis rubricosa. Next base: position 8,877,636 of record OX424526.1, on the reverse strand, counting down.
ATAAATGTGGCCCTGCTGGAGAGACTCTCTCCAGTTCGGCAACCTATAAACCCTTAAATCTTTTGAACCAGTGACCGACAAATTCTGATATTTGGCGACAAATTTCGACTAATTAGCGACATTTTTTTTTGTGTTTTCGAAATTAAAATCCCTGATGGTGGCCCTGCCAGAGTCAGTGACACGGTTTTTTAATAGGGTTTCGTTATTTACACTTATCTTCTCGGCTTAGCTTTAGTGAGATCGGTTGAGCTGAGGAGAAGAGATGTCTCGGGTTTTTTATATGTATATCAATTTCTCATATTTGTTTAGTCTAGCATCCGCACTCGGCGGCAGTGCAGAGCGGAGATAGGAAGAGAATTTAGTTGTGTGCAGTGAGCTGTGAGCGGTGTGTGCCGGGCGGTTATAAGGCGGTTGCTAATCTGGGCGTGAGTAGGTGCGCGTGTGAATTGAGCGCTCCTTTTAAACATATCTAGTTTTTTTTGAGAAACTCGAGTTACAGTATTTTTTTCAGGTGAGCAGATTGAGTGTTCTAGTTAATTGACCACGAGTTTCTCACCATTGATGATACAATTTTTTTATCTTCATTATGAAGTGTTTACAATTATTTCTTAAATTCTTCTTTGATTTCGTAAAAATATCATCAACTTTTAAAAAGGAGCACTCAATCCACACCCACATCGTGAGTAGCCTGTACACATCCCATCTCTGCTCCAGTATAGCCAGTACGCATCTCCACACAGCTTCGTATACCTACCTACCTGAATATAATTTTTTACACTAATTCACAGCAGTGCCTTTAATAAGCTGAGTATTTATCTGCAAGCGTGGTTGTCGTGTGAAGCTTCGATAATAGCACCTACACAAAATTATGTATTATAGGAAGGTCGATTGGAATAGGCCGAATAGTATCCGCTAATTATTTAAATTTAGAGGTAAACCTTGGCTAGATCCGTGTATGTATGGCCTAGGATGAGTAGGTGCCCTCGAACCAAAAGTGAAACACGCCTCTTAATTTAATTTATTATGGCACGTTGATAATAATTTACCTTGAACTCGTAGTCACCGTTCAGCCATTTTTCTGGGAAGTACTGTGAGTAAACTATACGCTGGTTATCCCAGTCGGTTCTGTAACAATTAATTTAATATAACAATCAAATATTGTATACGTAGAACGATTTAGTCGAACACTGGCTAGCTTCCACATAGCGGAGCCATTCAGTAATTTAGTTCAAATTTCACCCACGTGGCGCCGTTAACGAAAAACCATATTTTATAAATAATCAAAATATCATAAGATATACGTACGATCATAAGTATACGTATGTTGATAAAATGCTGTCCGGATCTACGATTGAATGACACTGTCACGAAGGTGCTGTTGGTAAACATTTGTAAAATTGCCTTTGGAAATTTACCTATTGAAAAGATTTTGCCTTCAGTATTGGTATGGGAACCAAGAAAATGTTGTTAGGTGGTCCAATGCACTCTCTGAGACTTATAGGTTAGAGTGCGGTGTGAGGCAGGGTGGTCTGACATCTCCTAGGCTATTTAGCTCATATATAGATGGCCTAATAGTGGCCCTCAGCAATATGCGGGTCGGATGTAGCGTACATGGTGTACGAATAAATAGTATCAGCTACGCTGATGACATGGCTTTGCTGGCGCCGACGGCAGGTGCCGTAAATGAAATGCTGCGGGTCTGTCAGGCGTATGCTGCCTCACATGGACTTATTTATAATGTTAAGAAGTGCGAATTCATTGTCTTTAAGGCCGGCGGTGAATGCCCAGATACTATGCCTGATATTACCCTTAACGGCGTGAACGTCAAAAGAGTGACAACTTTCAAATATCTAGGGCATCTTCTCACTGACGACCTTAAGGATAATGTTGATATTGAAAGAGAGCTTAGGGCATTGGCGGTCCGAGGTAACATGTTGGCCCGAAGATTCGCTCGGTGTAGCAGTCTAGTGAAAGTTACACTGTTTAAGGCATATTGCCAGAGCTTTTACACTGGGAATCTTTGGGTCAACTATACCAAAAGGACGCTGGATGACCTACGCGTACAATATAATAACATTTTTAGGATGCTGTTGAAACTGCCACGATGGTGCAGCGCTTCTGCTATGTTTGCGCAAAACCAAACTGATGGCTTCCACGCCGTCATCCGCAAGAAAACTGCGTCGCTGTTATCAAGGTTGCGGGCGAGTGGCAACAGCATTCTAAAAACTGTGGCGGAAAGCATAGACTCTCCGATTATTAAAAGTTTTGTGAGAAGAACAATCCCTGAACATTGATTTGGGGATGTCCTTTTCATATATATTAATATTATTATTATTATAAAGAAAAGCTCTAGTTCCAACAATGACCACGCGCCAAAAGAACTGCGGGACTAACCCTATAGAGACAAGATTTCGAAACTCACTTGTATTTAGTGACAGTGGACTGCGACCATCCTCTTTCGTACACGCTGGTCAGTGTGAGCGTGTATCCGATCCCGTTGATAGCGCGAGCCTGTTTGACCTCAGGCGCGAAGTGAGGGTCAAATGGAGCCACGCCCATCTCTGGGATGCCTGAAGAATGTATAAATATTTTGTGATCACTGTCCACGGATTGCTAAGCCCGCCTTCTAAACAAAGCGATCACACGAACATGAGACTCATTTTCTTTTGGTATCTGTTAAGACGACGCCTCAGTAGGTACCTACTTAATCATAAAAAAGTGAATGGAGGATAATAATGCACTATCAGAATTTTCCATTAAGATTATGTAGGTTTAAGGTTGTTGTACCCAAAGGTTGTTGGTAAACATGTTTCGTCATAGTATATATCAAGGCCTGCTGTTAATATCAGCTCGTGGTAATTCCATAATTCGAACTATTTTGTTTTTTATTTAAGCTTTTATGCATATTTTGACACCAAAATAGTTAAGAAAAAATAACTTTGAAAACTTTTAAATCTGTTTCTGTTAATGGTCAATTCTAAAAGTTATACCTATGTGCAGTCAAGCGGTCAATCTAGAGAGTTGGAGTAACTTTGTGTGCAAGATCATAGATTGGGCAAGTGCATGTTTCACAAAATATATCATGTCTGCGTTTACAATGTACATTATTAAAGGAGTGTGTCTTACTTACCTATTTTGAAATAGGGTCGCACTTTGTTAAATGCTCTCTTCATACAGCCATCGAAGTCTGGGGACGTTTTCTTACACGCTGCAAATATTCTTTCTGAAACACAAGTGCAGATTTTAGATAAAAGTTTACAACGAAGTCTACCCTTAATCTAGGGATAGGTAACTGATACGTTATCGTATAGGTACTAATATTATAATATTACTCATCGCCTATAGATTAGTGCTACCTGTGCGAACCGGGACGCATCGCTAGTAATATTATCAATGCGCAAGTTACTTTGTCTTTTTCGTGTTTAAACCGATTATTATGAAAGACTGATAAGTAGATTAGAACCTGGGGATGGGCATAGTATCCTGAATATTTGTATTTTGTATTTATCCGCATACCAGGCCCCTCAGAAAGTATTGCGAAAAAAAGTTTTTATATATGGGAGACTGGCCAGTTATTATGTTTTTCGAAAATATGATTATTTATAAGTAAAAATAAGTAAGTTCCAATTTCAAAATTTCCCTCCACATTTTTTGCGAGTTAATTCAAAGTATTGTGTCTCACTGAAATATGGATCTGCGCCGGGAACATTTTAGAGCTATGATTTTATACGATTTCAAGTGTCGCCTGAAACCGGATGAATCGTACGATAGACTTCAAATGGCATTCATGGATGAAGGCCCTTCCAAGGCAACCGTGTATCGTTGGTATAACGAATTCAAGCGCGGTCGACCAACTTTGGGGGATGACGAAAGAAGCGGTCGCCCTTTGACGGCTGTTACCGAAGAAAACGTGCTAGCAGTGAAAAATTTAATCCAAGACAATAGGCGAATTACATATCAGGAGATTCAACACATATTGAAGATTGGATCGGGAAGCGTTCACGAGATTCTACACAGCCATCTTCGCGTGAGGAGGATAGTATCACGCTGGGTGCCGCACAACCTCACCGATGCTCAGAAGCAGGCCCGGGTGGAATGGTGCCGTGATATGCTTAACAAATTTGAAGCAGGCTCGTCTCGGCGTGTTTACGACATCGTTACAGGTGATGAGTCCTGGATTTATCAATACGACCCAGAAACCAAGCGCCAGTCGACTGTTTGGGTGTTTCAAAATGAGCCAACGCCTACCAAAGTGAAGCGATCTAGAAGCGGGGGTAAGATTTTGATCGCTAGCTTTTTTAATTTGACTGGCCACTTGGTATCAATTCCCTTACGGGATCAAAGAAGCATTAATGCCGAATGGTATACTTCCAAATGTTTGCCAGAAGTTTTCTCTGTTATAAGCAACAAGCGACCAAACACAGGGCTCCGCGGGCTACTGCTCCACCACGACAATGCACCTGCGCACACCGCACTCAAAACGAGGGACTTCCTGGACAGCACGCCAGTCAAACTCCTGGGTCACCCTCCTTACAGCCCTGATCTAGCACCGTGTGACTTCTTTTTATTCCCAAAAATAAAAAATCAGCTCAAAGGGATACAATTTTCGTCGCCGGAAGATGCGCTGGCTGGGTTCGAGCAGGCTGTAAACGAGGTGTCTGCGGCGGACTGGAAAAAGTGTTTTGAAAACTGGTTTAGGCGCATGAATCTTTGTATAGAGGCTGGTGGAAAGTACTTTGAAAAGATTTAATAAAAATATATGTACGTATAGAACAATTTTTTTTAGTTTCGCAAAACTTTCTGAGTGTCCCACGTACGAAGTCACGACCAATAGCTGTTGTGCCTGTAATTTCACCAGCAACCTTTCCCTTACAAACTGAACTTAGCAATTCTTAAAAAACATGCGTTTTTGTTTTCAGTGACGAAGGCTTGTTAATAAACTTTCATTCATTAGTTCAAGGATCTTTCTAATAAAACTTATTTTTGAAAGATCCTTCTAATCTCCGAATTAGGGGATTTACCAGTGCAACTTCAGCGTTCTGGTAGAGTCTTGCCATCCGCAAGAGGTCATACAGCTCGTTGTTAATATTAATTTTTATTTCGATCTAGTTTAGTTAGGTTGTCTGGCAGTTTGAGCACTATGTGTGGCCTACCCAAATGTCCTTTCTTTGGTATTGTTCGTCATGTCGTTGAGCTCATTGGTTTGATCGAGATGATGAGTCGAGCTACACGATCACCGACAAATGCTTACACTGACTGGACAGGTCCATTCAAATCTGTGTGGTTCTTTCTTCAAAAGACCATTTAAGACGCTAATCTGCATGGTCCTCATCTGACATAAACCATGTCTGGACTTAAAAAGAGATAGTGACCTCTGCGTTTGTTTCGGCTGTTCGAATGATTAAGTAGGTACTTAAAATGGCAATAATAACCGACCCTTCCTTCCCTTCTACACTACTAAACCGCACCACTAGTAGTGTCGTGGCGAATTGTTTTTCCCTTCTACACTACTGGTCCAGTGGTACCGTGGGTAATTGTAAAATACTTGTAATTCTTCCATATTGATATTACAATACTCGTCTAACTATAGACTCATTGCAAAATGAAACTCGACAACATTTTTTATCAAAAAATTCGACACCAAACCGAATCATTGCTAAACGCAAAAATTGGGACATATTGCAATTGACCATCGCGAGAAACAATCTGCGAGTGTAATTTAACAAGATTATGGATTTTAATTAACATACCGGAGTAAGGTGTTCGCACATTACACAAACTCGACGTCGAGTCCTCTCAGATGGTACACACAGTGAAGCATCGAAATGTGAGCTCTATATCGTGCTAACTGTAGAATTTACAACATTTCATCATCATCATCATCATCCACAGCCTGAATTCACTCACTGATGGGTATTATGCCCTCTTTTCTGGTGACCAATCTCTACGGTACAATTGCGCCAGCCTCATCCAGGTTTTTCCCCCGATGGCAACTATGTCGTATGCTCATCTCGCCGCCGGACGATCTACACAACATCAACATTGTATTGTGTTCTTGTTTCATCATTTACTTTGTTGAATTAAATTTCATCCTTTATGCTGAACCGGGATGGTGTTGGATTGGTGTTAGTTTGTGTTATGTGCGAAGACCTTAACATCGGACCAACCTTTTAAGGGAGGCGCCGCTTACGCGTGTATTCCGCACACTGAACCTCATAGCGAGTGAGACGGACTTATTTTATTGTTCTCTGAGTGAATTCACAAGGATTGCATTTATCATCTATATCTTATATATATATATAAAAGAAAGTCGTGTTAGTTACTTCGCTTATAACTCAAGAACGGCTGAACCGATTTAGCTGAAAATTGGCAGGGAGGTAGTTTAGAGCCAGGAGAAGGACATAGGATACTTTTTTTTTTTTTTTTTTTTTTTTTTTTTAGGTAGGTAGTAGGTAGTAGGTAGGTAGGGTAGGGTAGGTAGGGTAGGGTTGGGTAGGGTAGGGTAGGTAGGTAGTAGGTAGGTAGGGTAGGGTAGGTAGGGTTGGGTAGGATAGGGTAGGGTTGGGTAGGGTAGGGTTGGGTTGGGTAGGGTAGGGTAGGGTAGGGTAGAGTAGGGTAGGGTAGGGTAGAGTAGGGTAGAGTAGGGTAGGTAGGTAGGGTAAAGTAGGGTAGGTAGGGTATGGTACGGTAGGGTAGGTAGGTAGGTAGGTGGTAGGTAGTAGGTAGGTAGGGTAGGGTAGGTAGGGTAGGGTAGGTAGGGTAGGGTTGGGTAGGGTAGGGTTGGGTTGGGTAGGGTAGGGTAGGGTAGGGTAGGTAGGTAGTAGGTAGGGTTGGGTAGGGTAGGGTAGGTAGGGTTGGGTAGGGTAGGGTAGGTAGGTAGGAAAAGTGCATTGCTTTAACTTTTGACAGAACGAAGTCTGTCCGGGCAGCTAGTTAGTTATAAATATTAGTAATAAGTATAAATTAAGTTGTTATTAATTAAGGCGCATTTATCGCATTGGGCTAGCCTGTAATGGTAGATGTAAGTAAGTAGATAAATAAATAAATAAAACATAAGTAGACTGCCTCGATGGTCTAGTGGTAACAGGCGCTACTGCTAAGCATGAGGTCTTGGGCCCGATTCCCAGGTCGGGCAAAGTGTTATAAGATTTTCCAGAATATTTCAGCAGCCCTGATTCTGGATTTGTGACCATGTAATGGCAATTGGCTTCCTGCATGAGACTTAAACATAACTGATGAATGGTGGGTATTCTGTTCTTTAAGTACACCTCTCAGCCGTAATGTTATGTCCTCATTAACATTTCAGCACATGCCAACGATTTCTTTCTTATGTAATATATAATTAAACTATCAGCTTGTTAAAGTTTCAGAATTTCTTGCTACAGATAAAGTTCTGTTGTTGTAAACAAAACTAGGGCACAACAGTAACTGACCTTTTTTTTTAAATTAAAGCATTCCATAACTTGTTTGGTCGTAAAGAAAGTCAATTATTATTGCAATGGAATTGCATGATAATGAGATCGGACTGAAAGTCCGCGTCCCAATACAATTGTCGCGCGAGCACGCGACCAACGCGCGTCGTCGTGTTCATTTTGTTCGACGGACCCAGTTGCGCTGAAAGATAGCGCCTTGTGGTTTTCCGAACGATTGAGCGACATAGTTAGAAATTAGAATACAACTATCGCAAATACTACCACATAATATGTTTAGTACCACAGCCACATTGCAGCGACAAAAGTATATGTACTTGTGAATAGTATCGCTGCAGCTTGTTACAGTTGCGTTGTGGTGAATACAAAATGTTGATGTGATTGCGTGGTGTATTTGCGACGTTGTTTCTTGTGTTTGCAGTCTGTGTTGCAGCCAGTGTTGCAGCCATACAAACAGCAGGGCACAGGGGTGCGCACGGGCTTTCGTGCACGCGTCTTTGCGGCGACGCGACGCAACGTTATGTTCGCGATGTGGCCGGGCCTCTAGTGCGAGGTCGCTGCTGGTCTGTGGTTGCGATTGTTGTTGATATCGCCCAAACGGATGAATTTGACGGCAAAAAAGCCTTTTCATCAGGTACTTAAACAACCGCGTGGTACTAGAATAACATAAAGTTCGATGTTAAAAGTTTTTGGCATTATGAAACAAAAGTAGACGTGCTCCATGGTTAACCTTGGGTAGGAAAGTACTTACGTATACTAAAAATCATTATATAGGTGAAATATTAATTGCATTGTTATTCGAAAATAACAGAGGAGAGGATGGACTCCTTTGCATTAAATGGGTGCTCGAGTTATCTATTTATTGAGTTGACAATGGGCTCGCCCATATTACGTGGGACCTAAACATGACTGGCGAAATGTATATAGGTAGGTACTATTAGGTACGCCACTGCATAACCCTTCGGGGATAACAGGCGTTATATAATGTTATGTTATTAAAATAATTACACTTTTCTCTCCTGCATCGGTGCTTTAGTACCTTGTATTTACACGAGAAATCATGGCGCAGAGGATCTTACTGCTCACATAAGAGAAAAAGTTACGAAAATCATTCAGTCGTTCACACTTGCTGATGACCATGATGATTAAACCATATTTTTTTCTAATCTAAGCTGAATTGCCCAAGCCCTTGGCCCAGAAGGAACACCACAGTATTATCCAAACGCTCATCTCACCTTGGTTGTTCTTTGCGTCACTGTTTGTAGATGCTCGCTGTTCACTGAGCAACGCATGCTGATCTTGCTCAATGCATCCGTTACGAAAATTCGACGTTTCATTGTGGTTTCATATATCTGTCGACATGATACTAAGATTCTATGTTATGACCTTTGACTCGGGCAATACTTATCTGTGTTATTGATTGAGATGACAAAATCAGACAGTTTTGGAAGTAACACTCGAATAGATGTGTCCACAAATGGATCGCTTTTGGTATAAAGTGCATATCTAAACTAATATTATAAAGGGGAAAGATTTGATTGTTTGTTTTTTCGCCAGACAGCTAGTACCTAATAAAAATGTAGTACACTCAGGTGTTTCTGAAGAATTAAACTCTGAAGTTACTGGAATAGGGCATGAGACAAAGGACAATAGTGGACTGTTCATGCAGTGTGGTAGCTATTCCTATATGTATTCCTATGGTAAGGTTGTTATGTTGTTGTTATGATTGTGTTAATAATCTTCTGTTATTTCCAACCAACATGTCATGTTTCGGAATAGATCATGCTCATTCATTACTATGAACCAAGTTTGGCACAAACAGGAAAATACACAACCGCCCAAAGACATATTATTCACAACGAAAGGTCACAATAACAGCAAAGAATAACATGCATAATACAACGATCGTACTAATAGTATGGTATCTATAAACACCAGTCATTAAACTTTTATTGCTTGCGGCAATATTCTGCAATATTGCTCAACTCTCACGTAACCGGTAATGTATCCGTACTCACTGTTATGGCTGCCACACCATTAGGAACCCATTAATGGTGCACCTGCTTCTATGTCAAGGAGTCTTCGGCAAGGAGGAAAGAAAAGAAGGTCTGTTGCTAAATTGTGTGGGCCTCTTGTGGCGTAGTCTATAGGTCTCTACGTTTTTTTTGTGTCTATGGTAATCCCGGGAGCATGGTCCCTTTGTTCTTGTGTGAGTACAAATATCTACTTATTTGTTCGATCTGTCGATTGGTCATTGATCCGAGAGTTGGAAAAAACGGTTGTAATAATTGATAGGTAATCTTATATAAACTAATATTATAAAGAGGAAAGATTTGATTATTTGTTTGTTTGCATTGAATAGGCTCTGAAACTACTGGTCCGATTTGAAAAAATCTTCCAGTGTTATATAGCCCATTTACCGAGGAAGGCTATAGGCTATATATATCATCATGCTACGACCAATAGGAGTGAAGCAGCAATGAAAAATGTTGCGAAACGGGGAAAATGTGACGCAAACGAAGTTGCGCCGGACAGCTACTCGTAGTGTAATAATTAAGTATAATAAAGGTACGTTAAGCGAGCCAACTCGAAAACTGACTTGCGAAAACTTGGTGGTGGTAGGTGATGGAAGATCAATTATAAAAATAACTAAGAAATAGTTATCAATTCAAATAAACTTGCATAACGTTAGCCAAAAGTAAGTCGGCCTAGTTATCTAACTTCGTTACAGAATGTTACACAAATGAAAATCGAGGCTTTTGATAGCAAATATCTATAAATGGTGACGCTAAAGGTTACTTAATACTAAAAAATTATAAATGAATGCTTTATTTTGAGAAGCTTTGATACAAAACTACTAAAAACTTCAGTATCCGATCGAAGGTCGATTTCTGGCCGAAGCTGCAGCCTATTAATTGGATATCGCCATAACCTTTTCCGAAGCCGAAGTCGATGAAATTCAGTTTCTATTAAAGTCTATGTTTATTTATTTAATTACAACGATTGTGTTTACCACCAATTACAGTAACTAAAATTAAAATGACAATTATTACACAATTAAGCAAATTAAGTTGAAACTTATATAAAACATGATATAAATAAAAGGACTTTAACAACACTCATAAATTCCTTTCACAGTACTTCTGACATACCAATAAATCCTCAGCCATCCATCCGCAAACAGATCGCTAGTTGGACTAGACTCCAAAAGATCACTAAGCGTGGCCAGAGTGCGAGGAATTGGCGACTTAGCACGTGCAACAGTACGACATGAAGGCACGGCAAACAGCCTGTGCTTTCTTCCCCGGGATCAATAATCTGGGGCAAAGAAGCGCGCCAGCACTTCAAGCAGATGAGGAGCATCTATAGCGCCACGGAGCGTCTTACAGGCTATTGTGAGCTGATCTCGAGCTCGCCTTACCTCTAGTGAGTTGTATCCGAGGCAACTCAGTAAGAATTTTGTCGTATAGAGGTAAGGATAGTAGCCGTGCTTCTGCTTATAAAGGTACCTAAGGAACGCTTTTTGAACCTTTTCTAATAAAAGTGCATAGGTACTTTCGCAAGAGCTGGTTTCCAGCTTGCTACGTACGAGCGCATTAAATAGAATTTGACGGTATGAGCGGTGCGAAAATCGCGGCAACTACGCAGAACAAAACCTAGTCTCTGGTATGATTGTTTACTTACCATGACCATGGTCGTGTGAGGTGAGTTTTAGGTCGAATGTGACTCCTAGGTCTTTCATGGCTGTTGACTTCGTGATGGTGTCATTATTTAAGTTATATTCAAAATTAACTGGGTGCCACATTCGACCGAACAAAGCACGCGACACAGCAAAGCGTTTGGACGAATTAAACTCCATCTTGTTGTCTACACTCCACTTGTAAATCGCATCTATGTCTCGCTGCAGTGCCAAACTGTCACCCTCAGAGTTTTTTTTGAAGGAACAGTTTCAAGTCATCAGCATACAAGAGACATCTTGCATGAAGCATAACTTGAGGAAGATCGTTGACCATAGTCAGAAATAGTAAAGGCCCCAAAATTGAGCCTTGACTTACGAACGCGTATGATAGGTACCGCACACATAAATACCAAGCCTAACAAACTGCTGTCGATCACGTAGATATTCCGCAAAGAAACGGAGGAGAGATGGTGTGACCCCATTTTGCTAAGCTTCATTAGCAGCGTGTCATTATTAACCCTATCAAACGCCTTCCGGAAGGCGAAGTAAGGTACGTCCACCTGACGCCCGCGGTCCAAACTAGACGCGATATAATCTACAAGTATTAGAAGATTTGTGTCAACTGACATTTTGTTTCTGAAACCGTGCTGTTCTTTACAAAGGTACTTGTTTATTTGCTCATACATAGCAATATGGAGGATGTTCTCGAAAACCTTCGCCGGGGAAGATAGGATTGTGATTGTGATAGATGTTGTCTGTATATGAACAAATTTAAAACATAAACTTATCTAGTAACTTGCTTAAAGAAATAACAATTCGTCATGTAATGTGTGACTTCCAACGCGTGGCCTGGTCGCCTCTCCATCCACATCCATCCATCGACCTCTTGCACATTCGTAACAGTTCGGTTTAACTCGGCGCTAGCTAGAAACCTTCAGCTTCGGCCAAAACTTCGTCATAATTTGGCCGAAGCCGAAGCTTTGGTCTGATACTAAAAAACTTACATCATATCGTCGCTGATCTTTCTAACAGACGTATCTGTATTTTCGTCAAAAATGAGTTATTCATACTAGTTAAAATAATTTTGAAGACGAAACGATCGGTCTAATAGACGTATCTGTATCTTCAAGCGTTACCGAGAAAACACATTTTGGCAGGTAGACGTAAGTAGCTTTTTATACAAATATGATTTCTGCTAACCGACGTAAGTACATACGTTATTTAGTTTGAATTTTTCGTAATCAATATTTTAAGCAAAAAAAGCCCTATCTAAATACGTCTTTTAGTGTGAACTAAAATATCGAATAAATGACTATATTTTTTCACTTACGCCTAAATTTAATCGAACACTTTGAAGATGAAACAAGAGTGCGGGGTGCGGGGTTTACAGATCACGCCACCCCGTTCCAACATTGCAGACTTAGCACCTAGAGAGTTCATCATCATTTTGAAAACGATGCTTCTTGTGAACAACACTTTCAATGCGGACCAACATCTTCCAGTATTTTAACTACCCAAAATGATATTACAAGAATAGACAATGATCAAATCTATCTAAGAGAGCCAGAAACCAGAAATGAATGTTCGGATACACCTATATTACAGCACATGCAGATAGATCAGCTTAGTCCGATGACAGCGTCTAGTGAAAATCATCAAAAACAAACATGTGAAGTTGTTGGATGGCAAAAAGAAGATTTTAGTTCTTGCTTTAGATGTCTAATTCTTCAATGTTGGGATAATTTCGTAAAGACGACGTTTCATGTGAACTAATGTTCGACGCGATATACAATCTCCTAATATTACTACGACTATTACGAGCAAAGCTCCAGAGGACTATGAAATGGAAGGCGATCCTAGAGGATTAGAATTTACATATAGTAACAAAATAAATAAAAAAAAAACAAAATAAGCTTCAGAAAGACCAAGGCAAAGAATATTCTACTCAAGTAAAAAAAACTAAAATGCCAGCAAAAAAACTAGGACCTCTATGCAATCTCAGTTATTGCCAACATCTAAAGCGAGACTGTTACAAATTTGATGAGGAAAGTCGTCAAATTATATTTGAAGACTATTGGTCACAAGGCGATATACAACGTCAGCGTGAATTTGTAGCCAGACATGTCGCAGAATCTGAAACTCTCCGAATAACAGTTGGAGTAAATTCGAGAACAAAATTAACGTTTAATAATTATTTAAAACTTTAAGAGTCAATGTTTGTCGCTATTTATTTTGGAACACTTTGAGCACAACTGAACGCGTTCTTAGAACTGCAGTCCAAAAAGTGTCAGAGTGTGGAGTTTTCATGAAAGATAAACGTGGAGGCCGTCCGCAGAGCAACCAAGAACTCGACGCACGATCTCGAGATCTATGTGTTAAACATATAGATCGCTATCCTAGGGTCGAGTCACATTGTTGTCGTGAAGGTAGAATTAGAGAGAGAATACCTTCACTCAGATTTGACTGTTAAAAAAATGTACAGAATGATTATCAGGTCTCTGGAAGGAAATCCATTGAAACCCAGCGTTTCCACATAAAAAAGAGTTTTTAAAGGGAAACATTTGTCTTTCCACCGCCCGAAAAAAGACCAGTGCAGCCTATGTCTGACACATTAAAATGGTACCGAAGAAGTGAAAGCTAAACTGCAAGAAAAATCAGAAGCACCAATTTGATAAGCTTACTTTTCGCAATACGAGAAAAATGTGTTTAAACGAGGCGAAAGAAAATCCTGGCGTGGTACAACGCGTTACTTTTGATCTTCAACAGGTAATTCAAATACCTATAACAAATGAAAACGCAGTATTTTACAAGAGGCGTTTATCAACGTTTAATTTAACTGTCTATGACTTAGGTATTCGTGATTGTTGCTGTTTTACATGGTATGAAACTGTAAGTAAAAGAGGAGCATCAGAAATATCGACTGCCTCAAACATTTTTCTCAGAGAAAGCGACAGAAAAGGATTCAAGCGAATTTATCTCTTTGCAGATGGTTGTAGAGGCCAAAATCGCAATTCGATTGTGGCTGCTGCATTTATATATCCTGACTAATTCTTTAAACATTGAAGAAATCTCTTTGCGATTTTCAATTCCAAACCATGTTCAAAGTGCCGGAGATTCTGCTCACAGTGCAATCAGCTATACTGTCAAAAAAAGCTGGAGATGATTTTATACCAGCTCAGCTTATCCCGATAATGATTAGCTCGAATAGAACAGCCTTACCGAGTATTTTCCATATTACATACTGACTTTCTCGATTTTAAAAAACTGTCTACAGACATTCTATTACTCTCACTGAGAAAAGACGACACAGGAGCTCATGTGAATTGGACCGAAATTACCGAATTTCGCGTTCAAAAGTCTGATCAAATAATTTTTTTCTTCAAAACTTCTCACGATCAGGAATCGTACCGCAGTTTGACTTTAAAAAAACAAAAGATGTTTCTTTTATACGCTGAAATCCGTCCACATAATGAATATCCACCCAAAATAGCGACTGAATATTATGGTACAGTTTTGATGATAAGAAATATACTTTGTGTTCATAAGTTTGTTTTTGATATGTTTAAAATATTAAGTTCCTATTTATTAAGTAAGAGCCCAAGCCCATTTTTATCTTAATTAGGTAAATAACGTTGACTGTGATTTGATTAAGCTATTAAGAATTGCTTTATTTCTGTGACTGATTACTTTTAATAGGTTGGGGTTAACATAAAACCTACATAGTAATGAGAATTTAAATTTTAAGAGACTGTTTTTACGAAACTTTAGGATCTCATTTCACATTTTGTATTAATAGAAGATATTGAAAACAAACAACATTTTTTTTTATAAGTACTTACAAATGCCCTTTTAATAAAGAAAATTCTGAGGTTTGTGTGTTATTTTGCTATCCTTTTTTATACAGACGTATCTGAAAACTATATGAAAACATTTTTTTACAAAGATCTAACAAAAGTTACGTATCTGTTTTTAATGCTTATATTTTTTTATCTAACAGTAATATTTACAATTCATATTTATATATAGGAAGAATAACCAAATAATAATATAATTCATGCAATTTTATTTTTATTAGGTGCTTATTAAGAGAGTTCCAATTCAACAAACATAGTGCGAAACCGCAAAAAGCTTTTCCTGAAAAGTCACCTCAAAGTTAGTTCCGTCAGTTAGTAAGATGAGCGACGATATGTGAAGGGACGGAATTTATTTGGTAATTTAATTAAGGTCAATTTCTCTTAGGTTAATGAGTATAAGGCCGCGTGAAGAGACAAAGACAATAAGATGCGGTAACTTCCGTTGTTGAGCGGAAACTAGCATTTGCGTTTGTATGTTTCCTGTTATTTTATCATCTTCTAAGATGAAGTCCAGCCAGCAACACTGTCTTTTAAACTTGTTGGTGAAATTACAATTTAGCTGTCACTACATTTTTAAGCTTTTCACTGATAGCTCCTACTTAGTCGTATCATAATAGACTTATCACATCACAAGATTCCCAAGTTATAGTTTCATAACAAAATACAGTGTGTTGTAATAAAACATTAATTGTCGGCATTGAAAATCGGTAACATGCGATTTAAATAAATCAAAACATTAATTGAGTCGATGGTGACGATCAAAAAATCGAGAGATATCGAATAAATCCTTCCACTATGATGATTTAATGACTGTATGTTTGTATTTGTATTTTAACTATGAAGGTCGACGTAACTCAAATATTTGCATGTAGAATATTTACTGGACTTGTATGAGATTAAAAAAAATAACGGAAGTCAGAAGTTTCTAAATAAAATCTCGACTTGATGTTCTTAAAAAGGTGGTTTATTGGGACAACCTGGATGCGGTTGGCGGAGGTCAGGGTGTCATGGGCATGGCACAGCTCGGGAGAGGACTATGTTCAGTGGGATGCCATAGACTGAGTTAATGCACCAGGCCTACCATGACGTCTTAAAGCAGTATTGTTGTAATCTTATTCCAGAGTGGAAAAAAGGTAGCGCTAGACGTCGCTAGACGATGAGAAGGAGCAACAGAAGTTAGTTCTCATTCCTACACCGGAGTAAGATTAAAACAATACTGCTTTAAGGCGTCGGGCGTGGTAACCCAGATCGATTTTACGTCTTTCTACATTGTCGAGGCTATCCCCAAAGCATAGCCTTAGCAACGACTTTACTTCCTTACTGAGATTGTTGGCTTTAGGGGTCACCCTCATTGTAGAGCTATATCACCAACCAACTTGATTTTATGCTATTTTTGGCTTCAGCCAAATCTGAAAATGAGAGTTCCTTTAATACTTTGATATTTAAAGCAAGGTAGTTTGCTACATAAATTTTAACAGTTATTGTAAAATCTCATAACGCACGGTTCACCTTGACAGAATACACCATCGCTCTACTTAGCCAACCGACGATTTAGATGCCTTTACTAGAAACCACTTGAAGCTCACTTGTGCAAGCTCTTGCACTTTGTACAATTATGTCTTTACTGACATCATGCTGGTTTTTGTTAAAATATGTATTTGACAGAACGTTTTATACCTACGAATAATATTGTTTTAGGTTTTAGCAGATATTTTATGACCGGCCGCAATAGATGGACTGTGTGAAGGATGATATGGCAAGAAAGGAGGTATCTGAAGAAATAACAAGTAATAGAGAAGTATGGAAAAAGAAGACATGCTGCGCAGACCCCAAATAAATTGGGATAAGGGCAAGAGAATGATGATTGAACGTTTTATTATAACAATAGCAGTCAACTTCTTGCGTTCATTGTCAATTCATTATCTACCACCAAACAAAAATTATCACAAAGTATGTCAGGGTTGACCTGTAGTGTAACTAAATACCAATATGGAGTGACTGCCTACCTGACCTTCACCCTTAGGTACCTACCTTGTTACCGAGTTACACGATACCCCTTGGTACTAATGGAACTTGGTACCTATTGTTTTGCGGTTAAAAACCTTAGATAAAATCTATTCTTTGTAAGAAACGTGATATGATAAAACGGGGGGGCATTTGGTGGCATCTTTCTTTCAGTAAGTACTTAAATTTACGTTTTGGTTTTAATGAATACTAAAGAAAAGCATGAAATACTTTTCCACATTCGACGGAACGGTTGGCGCAGTGGCTGAGCGATCGACTGCTGCGCTGCGTGACGCGAGTTCGATTCCCGCACGGAACAAATATTTGTACGGCCTACAGATAGTTGTTCCGGGTCTGGCTGTTTGTGTATGTGACTTACAATGTTTGTAAACGTACCCACGATACAGGAGAAATTCCTAGTGTGGGGCAATGATTAAAAAAAAATGCGAAAAGTTCTAACACGAATATCGGTTGAAACAAAGGACATGGTCCAAAATGTATGGACCAAAAACCCAAAATCAAAACGTAATCGATACGGTCAAACTGTGTGCACAAAAATTTCCTAGAGCGATCTAAATAATTATTAAATATTTATTTTATTCTGTTTTTAGTATTTGTTGTTATAGCATCAACAGAAATACATAATCTGTGAAAATTTCAACTGGATAACTATCACGGTTCATGAGATACAGCCTGGTGACAGACGGACGGACGGACGGACGGACTGACGGACGGACGGAACGGACGGACGGACAGCGAAGTCTCAGTAATAGGGTCCCGTTTGACCCTTTGGGTACGGAACCATGAAAATTAACTTTTTGACTTGACATTTTCACATGTGTGTGTGTGTGTTTTTTGTTAAATTATAATACCTATTGATAATTGCAACACAACGTATTTCTTCTATCAACATTTAACCTACTACCAATCTAGGTTTCTTGGAAGAGGTATTTTGAATTGCAAAATAGACAATCGAAATAAATATTCATTTAATACACACCTTAATACTGTCAATGACAATACAATACCATCAATGAGAACTATAACTACTTTTACTTACTATTATTATTATTTTGTCAACTGTACATCGATATTATTCTTGGTGTAATAACGCTAATAGCATCTATGACGTCATTGGTACATAATACAATCGATAGAATAACTATTTTGGCACTACAGCTGTGAAAATCCCAAGTCCATAAATGAATTATTTGCATACTTTGACAGCCCATATCTCCGATATCCCACGGATCAGGATGTTGCAACTTAGGTATGTTTATTTACATAGTTCTAGGGAATTTTTGTGCACACAGTTTGCCCGTATCGATTGCACTTAGATTTTTGGGTGAACTATGACACCATCTCCTTTAGTTCACTGTTACAATAAACAGTGGTGATGAAGCGTGAAGATGATGCGATGTGCGGAGATACGTTTACCACAACTGCGTAGCTTTGAGATGTTCTCTTCATCGCCATTCTCCAGTCCTTATCCCATTTTATCTGGAGCCAGCGTAGCATGTATGTGGGCCATAAATAAAATTGAACAACAATAAATGACTTACCAATCTCAAGAACCTCCCGCTCAGTCTTCGTCACTTGCGAACAGCACACCACCATCGCACTTATGCTAATTAGCAATCTTAACGAACGCATATTTACGACTAATCCCAAAATAATTAGACTATTCTGTAATTACGTTAAATTAATCAACTAATGGGGTATTAGAAACAGAATGAAGAAAGTTTGATTACAAAATATTTGATGATCGAATGTGGTTATTTTAAGTTATAATAAGTTAGTTTCATCAACCGTTTGCAAAGATTTTTTAGAGTAGGCTCACGAGCTACGGTCAAGCACAATCTGAGTGCGTCTGCGAAAGTGCAAGCCCCTACCAAGGTGCCGTCGTGCGTTTGCGACATGTTGTCACTGAACTATCGGAGCTGTTGCAAAGCGCCTATAGACACCAAGTTTGTTTATGTCAACAATTTGTTACGACACTACGTTTTGTTATTGTAGACTAGACTTAATATAGTAGTTCGGCATGACTGTTAGGTCAGCATTGACTTAGGAGAGCGGATGATTTGACTAAAGGTACACCAGGTCAGCTCCAGGTCTTGGGTCTGGATGCAGAAGGAGGAAGCCAGAGTTTGTGGCACAGCTTAGTAAAGGCTTATGTCCAGCAGTGGACACTGGTAGGCTAAGTTGAAAGGTCAACCAGACCAAATACTGTTTAAATAATTAACATTGTTGAGATAAGGCTAGAAAAGCAAGCGCTACATAGGTTATCTAAAGCGACACTAGAAATTTTTGTGCTTGTTTTATACTAGGTTTAATACTAGGGTCATTATCCCACGGGATCTTACTACCGGGATAAAAAGTATCCTAAGTGCTATGATCTATCCCTGTGCCAAATTTCATCCAGATCCATTCAGTAGTTCATACATCCATACATCCATACAAACTTTCGCATTTGTAATTTTAGTAGGATTGACTGGATCCCAGATTTGACAAGTCAGCCTTAATTTCAGTATAACCAGCATTTGATGACCTACTTAAAAGGTCGCTTAACACTAAGTACCTACTAGTTCTACCTTCACAGCGCCACAATGGAAATTAAATGAATTCCTCAGATGGTACACGTTACCATTGCAGCCATCTGCCAACTTATGCAACATATGGCATAATACCATTATTCCATACAATATAATAAACGTACAGCTGGATTTGTACCTACCTACTGCGCATGTATATAAGATCTTACAAGTGTTATTATAGACTCTTGCGCAACTGATGTGTTGATGCGAAATGATCTGTGCGTCCGAGAGTTTATGGCAGGAAGACAACATCGGGAACAAAAGCTTTGGCTGTCGTAATATTGTTTGTATGGTCGACTTTAGATATAGATTCTACCTGAGATACGAACAAACATTCGTAATTTATGTAGAATCAGGCAATACAATGGTCTGCGAGCGCCATCTACCGGTGGAAATATTAAGTATGTACAGGAGACGATGAAAATCCAAACGAATGAAATAAAAACACGGTTAAAATCTTAAATCTACCTTCAATGACAATGAAATGTTTTAAACCTACTTTAGACAAATAACGCCTACTAATAACGAATCGATTAAAACCGCATTAATCAAAATCATCTCGATGGTTTAGGCGCAATGGAGGAACACACGTATAAAATACAAACACATGAACTGCTAAAATCATAAGTCTAGCTTTGCTTTTCCGTAAAAAATATTAAAAATTAATATTGCTTGCTGAAGTACAGTACCAGCAGTTAATAATAAAGAAGTGACGGCTAGTAGCAGATGTAAAGCAACGACCGCAAAAGTATGGAGCACCAAAACTGTTTAGCATCATCATCACCATCATCATCAGCCTATAGCGTTCCCACTGCTGGGACACAGGCCTCCTTTCTATGAGAGGGAGTGGGATATAATCCACCACTGTTTAGCATATTGTCTACTTAATATTTTGCAAATACTGGTTATATTCTCAAATATTAGGTACTTCTTAACTCCTCAATCGAGCTACTCTGCTAGTTTCTGTAAAATTGATATAACTTTTTAACGTATTGTAACAACAAGACGCCTTGCAATCCCCGGAGGGTTAAGCAGAGGTGTTACTAACAGTACCTATTTATAGTCCTAGACCAATATTTCGCCAGTTTGGTATGTTTAAGTCTCATGTAATACCCCGGGCAAGCGAATTACCATAAACCGGACACCACACCAGACTTCGTGGCAGCAACTGAAAAATTCCGGATAAATAACACTTTGCCCGACCCTGGAATCGAACCCAGGTCCTCATTGCTCTGCAGTCGCGCTTGCGACCACTGTGTGCTGTAAATTTTAGCTGTCATCTCAGTAGGTACTATCTTTAAAAGTTGAATCTGCTCATTTTTTAAATATATAATCTTCCATTCCTTCAACTATGCATTACGAGGGACAGTCGTCCAACAATCCAGATGAAATCTGTAATCTTTTTTTTAACTTCTTCCATTCTGTTTATGAGCCTACCACTCTCAACAATGTGCAGCAGGAGACTTTCGACGATGATAAGAATAGTCGTCTCGGCAGCAATCTAGTAATCAGTATTGAACATGTACATAGTGCTTTGAAACCCGCAGATTGTTCTAAAGGCCCAGCGCCTGATGGTGTCCCGCCACTCTTCCTTAAAAATACAGTTGACACTTTGAGTGTCCCAGTATTTATTATTTATAATAGATGTTTGAGCCAAGGAACTTTCCCAAAAGTATGGAAACGTGCCAATATCACCCATGTCCATAAATCTGGTGTTAAAAGCGAAATTGAAAACTACCATCCTATTTCCATTTTGTCAAACCTTGTTAAAGCTTTTCAAGAGGTAGGTCCACAATCAGTTATATCCGATTATTCACGATCAAAATATTAAGTAACAGCATGAGTTTGTGAAAAAAAGATCTACAACTACTAATTTGATTGAATATACTGATTAATCATATGATAATTTAGACACACGTGTACAGGTAGACTCTATTTACACTGACTTCCGCAAAGCCTTTGACAAGGTCGATCATAAATTACTTTTAGGCAAAATAGCATTTAATGACATTCGTGGGGATTTGTTCCGTTGCTTTACTTCCTCTGTTACAAATAGAACGCAAAAAGTGGTAGTTAATGGTTTCCAATCTTAATCCATAACTGTTTCATCAGGGGTGCCTCAAGGCTCGATACTGGGCCCATTGTTATATTTTATATTTGTCAATGATATTGACATGTGCTTCCTTAATAAATATATTGAGAGTATAGAAAGCATACAACGTAAGTTTTTGAAGTCAATGCATTATCGCTGCTTAAATAGTACATCGTTACCCCAGGAGTGAAAGGAACTTACCTAGTCCCGAGACGGGGTTTGGCGCCCGAACGAAGTGAGGGCGCCAATAGTTCGAGGGACTAAATAAGTCTTTAACCCGAAGTAAACACTGTGCTTTTCATTACGAATACAAGGAAAATAAAAATAAAAACATGAATTAGCTAAAGAAAAAATTTGAAAAATTTATTTCGGATTGCCTCTTTCCTGTCTGTTAGTCCCTCGAACTATTTACATATATAAACAAACGGGGTTTTATACAAACCCCTTCTCGGGACTAGATAAGTTACTTTCACCCCTGGTGTAACAATGTACTATTCCCTAATAAATACACTTCTGGACACATCTATTGGCCCACCTTAGAGTTTAGGTTTCGATGGCCCCTACCGAAATACGATTGCTAGATTGAACAAAAACTGTTGATGCAGTTTTAAACCTGATACATTTTACCATCTTTTTCGATCGTATTGTTTTAAATTTGAATTCAGAATACCATACGACATGGAGCTACGCCTAACAAGTCGGATATGCGCCTTGTTAAAGGCAATTGATTTTTGAATAAAAAACATGTTTTATCAAATAAAGGTTTAATTTAATAACGCGTGTTGCCTTCGTGGGCATCTACCACAGCTCTCATACGATTAGGCATAGAGTTTATCAACCGTTCTATGAAATTTTGAGGGATCATCTCCCATTCCTCTTCTATGGCAGTTTTCAACTCCTGCATCGTCTGGGCAACTGGCTGACGAGCCCTAACACGTCTTTTTAGCTCGTCCCACATGTGCTCAATGGGGTTCATGTCTGGGCTTCTGGCTGGCTAGTCCATAACTGTGATGTTCACATCCCGAAGATATTCCCTGACGATGCCGGCCGCATGGGCTCTTGTATTATCATGCATAAAAAGGAAATTTGGGCCCACATAGTCCTCGTATGGTATCACGTGAGGTTCTAAGCACTCACGAATGTACCTTTCAGCATTTAATGTTGGCAGCCGTGGTCCTGTAACAACCTCAAGTTGAGTTTTGCCGCTCGCGGATATACCGCCCCAGACAGTCCATGAGCCATCGCCATAAGCAACCCTCTCTTCAAAGCAGCATTGTGCGAAACGCTCTCCCTTACGTCGGTAGACCTTCTTCCTTCCATCATTGCCATGTAACACAATTTTAGACTCATCAGAAAAGAGTACACGGCTCCAATCTTGCTATGTCCAATTTAAATGACTGCGTGCGAAATGAAGGCGCGCTGTTCAGTGGGCTCGCGTTAGTTTGGGCCCATTAGCTGGCTTGTGTGGTACCATATCGCGTTCTTTTAACCTTCTCCGAACAGTTCGAGCGCTCACAGATACTCCGTGGAAGTCGCGAAGTTGGTTTTGTATCTCAATTGACGTAAGGTGACGATTTCTCAAGCTGGTCGTCACGATGAATCGATCCTGCCTTTCAGTTGTGACCCGAGATCGTGGCCTTCCTTGGCGACGAACAAAGCCGCCAGTCTCTAGGTACCTCCGATAAACATTTCGGACCGCAGATCGACTTACATTAAGTTGAGCACTCACGTTTCTTTGGCTGTGTCCGGCCTGAATAAGTGCCACAGCTTGGGCGGCGACTTCAGGTGAAGTATCCATAGATTATTGATAGAACCTCACCTTAATGTTAAGAATAAGTAATGTTTGTTGCAAAACCAAAGATATCAATCACTTTTTCAAGAATTAAATCCAAGTAAACCAATAAAACCAAGTTTTCTTAGTATTCGATTGTTTGATATCAACAAACAGGCTCCAAATTGTCTTTTGTTTCTTTAAATTATGTGTTCGAAATTCAAAAAAAGACTATTGAATGAAATTGTGAATGTGCCAGGTTCAAAACTGCATAAAAACTTTTTGCTCGACCTAATATAAAATTTTAGCTAGGACCAAACGAAACTGAAAATACAAGGTGGGCCAATAGATGTGTCCAGAAGTGTATAAATAGTCGCCTGGCGCTGCAAGCCGGAATAGTCACTACGGTAGTCATATTCAACTTTTGGTGACGTTGTACATACTTTTAACCGAAAATTTCTTCTTCTTTCACAGTCCATTCATCAATTATAATTATTTATTGGTCTTCTTCTACTCATGCGAATAAAACAACTCCATAAATTAAATACTTTATTACAGTTGTACAAATTAACGTAATACCAATAATACGAAAGAGACCATTGCGGTCGTATCGAATGTATCCGAAAATTTCTAAATAAATAGCTTAATATCTACATTTTACAAGAGAAAAACTTGTCCAAGATACGTAACTATTTGTATCTTCTATTAAATTAGTGCAAACACCTGTATATTTAAGTTCTATAGAACTAGACTTATAAAACCTGCCAGATATGTAATTCTTGGATCCATACGTATAACTAGATTTATTTTGTCATTTTGTGGTTTTAGCAGCTATGGTAGGGTCGCCATCTTTATTGTTGTTGCTAGGTTTCTAAATCAAATCATCTTTCTTGGTATTTGAGCGGTTACAATAATCCGTTGTTTTATCTCTAATAATAACATGATTTGATGCCATGCTTTTCCACCCCTGCATAAATAAGAGCTATCTGAAGGTTGCCCCAGCATTTGCGGTGATACCTTCTACATAAGATGAACGTACTAGATATCGACCATCAATTTCTGATTACTTCTGATTTACAACTTTCACAATTTCACTCTCAACAGCAACCAGTAAGAAATCTTTATATTTAACGATGGCAACCAACCATCCATCATCATCTCTCACTGTGTCCTCCCTATCACCTAACCTAGCCTAGTTCTTATGCCATATGTTCTTAGTCTACAATCCAGTCGTCGTAAGGTATCTTCTGCAGGATGTTGTCCAGGAAGCGGGACATCTTCTCTGCGAGGTCCCTCTTCAGCTCGGGTTTCATTTCTTTGAGGAGTTCTTGTGCGTTCGTGTTGATGAACAGGTTTAGGGCCGCCTCTGTTGGTGGGAAAATGTGGTGTTATTTAATTTAACTATTATTATGCGATTAGGATTAAGGGCGGGTCATAAATTGGGGATATTAGAGGATTAAGATTTCTTAATATTAATCGAAGCTTTCAAAGCCAGTAGAGCTTTTATTTCAGTTCAAATCATTATCAAGTATTTACTTTTGAACTTCAAAGACTGAGAAACATTGAGAAGACTTCGTATTTAAATCTTTGTTTAGATACGAGACTATTTGCTAGATTGCAGTTGGATCATTTGCTAGATTGCTAAAATATTTGAAACGATTCCAGCATTTTAGCCAACTAAACCGAGCTCAGTAGCTTCTCCATATGCTTTAACTGCCTAAATTCCATGTCTAATGCATACCCTTGAGCGTGGTAATCTTGCTAGCCGTGCAACGTGCAAATAAACATTTAGCTGAATCTGTTAAGATTGCAACATTATTAACAAAATTGCTGACATAGTTAAGACTGATTATTGGTTTTTTCTGTTTTGAGTTAAGATACTGATCATTGTAGTATACTAACCGAGCACAGCGTTACTATTCTGCAAGTTCTCGACGCCCATCTGTATGTCCTTGACGGAGAAGTCCAGCTTGAGCTGCTGCAGCCGCAGGAAGGTGCGGCCGTCGCGCGTGAACGGCTCTCCACGGAAGTACACCTTCGCTTTCACACCCTCTGCAAATAACACAAGAGAGATGAACTTACGAAGTCGTGTTAAGCAGCCTTTTATTACCTTTATAAGGGTTATTCCTAATAAAGCTAATGACTATGCAAGCAACTTGTTTATTTTATCCTATGTTGTACGTGTGTTGTGAGGTCAACAAATCTTTAGGTACATGAATTGTCGGAGCTTGTTTTTTTAAAATAGCATTGCATGCTTACTGTAAAGATGTTCTTTGCTTGACAGCAAGTCCTTTGTTGGCGGTAGATGTCGTATTTTCCGTTTCTTTCAATGTAGTCGGAAAACGCGAAAACCAAACTTAGTGGAAAGTGGTTGATGCTGCCGATAGACACCACCTAGATTTAGCATTTTAGCTTTAACAACCCATAACAAAAACATAGATTGTGGCGATTATCATTTCATCATTAGATTGATTGATAATTTTCAACGCGGACTGACAATCGGGTATTTATAAGGATTCGGGATAGAGAACACAATGATTAACTAATAAAAGTTTGTAGTAGACTATGCTAACTCACCGTATTCTCCCCAGTACTCGCCACCTCCGGAAGCACGCACGAGCAGCAGAACTCCAGACGAACGGTAGCGAGCGCGGGCGCTGATGTGAGGCCCGAATAGTGTCAGCTGGAACTGGTGCGTCTCCAGGTCTGACCTGTGTAGAATAAGAAAAATATTATCAGGTATTTGGTAGTTTAAGATTATGGGTTTTGTTTTAATACTATCAATAACACTTATAACGGGCTATTTACCATGTTTAGTAAATAATAAACATGGTAAATATCCCGTTATTTATCAATAACACTTTTAATGTCAGTTTAAATCTTTTGTTTTAATGTTGTTGAACATATGCTGCTTAGATGTTCTAAAATGTTTGAGTATTTGTTTAACCCATTAAACTTAGTTTTAATCGAGAGGTATCGATGTTTTGATTTCACGCTATTGGTCGCATAGGGAACATGAATATAAAGCAAACACTTATGTGAGTAAATAAATATTGATCAGAGAAAACATTATCAGATGAAGAGTATATAGCAGCAGATTATTTTATGCAAGTAAATGGAAGGGTACTTACTATAGCAGTAAGTACTAATTTCTAATACTAATAGTACTACCAATAGTAGTGTTCCTCATACTTTAGATATTTGTTATATGAACATCGTTACATGTTTATAAGCAATATTATCAAATATTGTCGGGTTTTTTGGTCATTTTCACACGATTTATCTTATGTGTCTATTGTTTACCAGGAATGAATGAGGTTCTGGGAATGATAAACTTTCATAGAATGTCTTTAATTATTTAGATCAAGTAAAGAAGGATTAAACTATAGCGGAAGGGTTGAAAGAGGAGAATGGATGAAAAAAAGGTGATGCCAGGCGGGGCATCACATTTTTTTCATCCATAGCAACATGGGACAAGGGCGGGAAGGTAATGATGATGAAGCCAATTCGGCTTACAATATAAGATGCTTCAAAACTTACTATCTCTAGGTTTCTCAATATCAAACTTTCTATCTTTATCATATAATTTAAGGAACTCGTTTTAGTTTGAGTTTATTTCGGGCTATGGCCGTGAAAGAGGCAAGATACCAAACAGTAGTCGGTAGCAAGAAGTGACATCTTCACAGTACCTAACTTCAAAACCTTGAAACACAAAATTAACATTTAACCCTATTGTTGTTCAAAGGTAAGGTATCTCAAAATCACAAAATGTTAACCCTGTGTTATTTACGTTATGAGTCGTCAAGTCTTTGTCCGCTACGACCCCGCCGGTAAAACTTGTATGGACATGTCTACCGACGTGAACAGAATATATTAACTGATTATTTTCTTTTCCTAACATTCCAATATTGACTGTCATCGTGTTTGTGGCTTTTGAAAACAACGGTGGTTTCATTTTGTGGTCTTAGAATTAATTATAACAAGGTAGGCAATTAATATACCAGTGAATCGTTGAGAATGAGAAGGTAACGGCTAGCTCTAGTTGTACTGAATAGATTCTGACATTCTTCTCATCATCATTATTATCATATCACCCACTGAGAGGCCTATACCCATTATAGGCCTCTTTTTTTCTGTGCGTCCCTTATTCAGGTATTTTCATGGACCCAATGAGCTTCTTCTAAAATCTGCGATATATTGTACTGGGTTCAAATGTGTCTGGAAGCTTTAGAGTATCTTTAGAGGTAACATATGTAAGAGCCAGCGAAACTGCACGAATATTTTATAAGACAAATATTAACACAGGGTCATGTAAGGATGTAGAAGAAGAAAAACAGCAAAACACATAAGAGCATGATTTCAAAATCCACCACCTAATTTATTCGTAGGGAAAGGCGAGTAAAACTGATTAAAAGTTGGCCAATGCTAATGATGATTAGGAAAAGATGGACACTCATAATTTCCGATGCAACAATAGTGTTGCAAAAACACAAATATTTGCTTAATTAGTGTAATTGGTCTTGCTCTTTGTTAAAATTTTCATGTGGGAACGCTTCTTATGTAAGGGAATTACATGACAAAAGACATGAGGTGTTGGTGGCGCAACTTTTTATCTGCACATAATTTTTACGGTCAATTTTAACTTAACTAGGGTCCTATGCGTTGTGCGTGCTAATACATACCCACATATGTTTAGTCACGGAACAAATATTAGAAGGCTACGTAAATATGCATAGCTCTTGAGCTAGTGTTGGGATAGCGGTAGTATTTCTCATTTATTTTCATTGACTTCGTAGTTTGATGTTACGGTTTAACAACTTTCTCATTGAAAAGATTTGGTGTGCACAGACTGCATTTCACAGGTTTGTCTTTTCTGATGAAGCAACATTCAACCATATTTTTCATCGATAATTTAAAAATCACGACGGAAGACAAAAATATGGACTGACGGAAGTTAAAAATATGGTATTTTGTTTCGATGATTTGATAAGGAAGGAGGTGGGTTCAAAAAGGGTACTAACGATGATACTGACGCGTCTTCATTGTTTCTTAAGTGAAGATCAGCCAACTTATTGAGGAGAAAGATGGGACGGTTTATCTTGAGTTCTCTTGCCGAACTCATGCAGTAGTCAACTTAAGTCTTACCTGACATTAGTGATCGTCATGTTGGATGCTCCCGTCGCGTGGATGTCCTTGAAGCTGGCGCGGTAGCCATCAGGACCACCTCCCAGCGAGATCGAAAGTTCATCTATCACTATTGGTTCCGACTGGAAAGTTAAAAAAGATTTGTCAGAAGCTTTCGATGAAGTAAGCTTAAAAATAAAAATATTATGATAAAACTGTTAAACTGAAACTGTTTTTCCTTTTGTAGGTTTCTTTCAGTTAACTTACTCCGTCTAGATTGGAAGACACTTCCAAAAGTAAAACTAACTTTTAGTGTTAGCAATTCTGGAGTGGATGAACTAAACTTGAGCGGGAGTCGGCTGTAATCCACCACGCGGGCCCGGTGCGGGTTGGTAGATGTCACATGTTTTCTAATTTCTAGTTCTAGGACATGTGGGTGATGAAATAAATTACACAAAGTTATGCGCCTGCCTGGGTTCGAACCCACGGCTTACTGCTCGTAAGTCGGAGCTGCCACTACTGGGCTACCGCTACTCTTCGTGAAATAGTGTCACGGGAATTCAAGATACTTAAATTGAAACTAAACAGTACCTCTTCAAGGCCAAGTTCGGGCGCTCCGCCTTTCATGTATTCGATGAGCGAGTTGAAGCTGCGAAGTAAGCATGCATCCACGTTGGGGTCCCGCCGGGAACACCGCCCGCCGAATATGTCTGACCAAGGAAAGTTCTAGATTAAGATCAATTTTTTCTCACAGTAAATCAGGGGTTCCTTAAAAATCCTTGTAAGGGTGTCATTATTTTAGAGCCACGGAAGAAGAAGTGAAAAAGACTTCATAAGTTTAACTAGTAATTTTAGTAGAAATCAAAAGAGATTTGCTTTTTGTTGCTAGTAAAAGTTAATTTATGTTGATCAAAGATCATAGACAGAAGACATATTCTCAATGACTACTCAAAACAAGCTTTAATGAATGTGTCACACACTTCTAAACCAACCGTAATCATAAAGAACATTCCATAAACAATGTTTCACGTTATTTTATTCGTCAGCTGTTATGCTAATCAGGCTTTCGTTAGTAATATGGTGACTATCATATTCATTAGTATGCTATCTGCACCAGCTAACGGTAGCCAGGTATCGACGTTGTGAAAACAACAATAGGAACTGATAGATAGACAATGCAGGCATCAGTGAAGCCTTGGGAGCGATCGTGCGATTAACAATGTTTTAGCAACGATCCTTCTAAGAGATACTCTTTGTTCAAGTTTTCTTGGCGAGGTTAATGCCGAATGACCGTTTGATAAACTCAGATATGACATTGTTGCAGAATGATCCATCTCGTTCTGAGAAAGGATGTATTCATCAACTTTCTTTAATCGAAATCAGAGATGAATGACAAAGCAATTCAGTTATAGGATTAAATTGAAACATCGTGCGATTGCAGTTGGAATTTGTACTTAAGCTCAATGACCAGAATTATCCTTTCTTTATTGACTGTATTGAGATGAGTAAAAACAAACAAATTCCAATTATGATTAAAGATGAATAATAATTGAAAAGCACTCCTTTCATAGATAATTTGTGTTTAAGTAAAATTTGATCCTCATGTGCTGACAAAGCTATTTGGGTTTCTGTTACAAGTGTCAATAGAATCATTTTTGATGGCTTAGTGATGTAGATAATAAAAGAAACGAGTCATACAAACAAATGAAAGTTAATATTGAAACTCCTTTCACTTTGTCATTATGTTTAACTGTCAATGGGTCTCTTGGAGTTACTGTACTGTGAGGCTTAAGTCATATCTCTATATGACTAACTATGGTAACTAAATTAATACTTATTTCAATAATTGCAGCAATGCAATCTCATATAGCTTAGAGCCAATTCTTAAATGGAACATAAACATAAAAACTTTCGCCATCACCATTTTAGAGTCGGTCAGATCTATAAACTAACGATGAAGGGCCTATAGCCAACGGCTGAACGTGTCAGAAATAATTAAGTTTTTTAACTGGTTGTGAAGTAACGGATCGTTGTAATGCACCTGCCGGGTCGATGACCCGCCGCGGGACCTTGTCCGCGAAACTCGATCTCGCAAAAACCATTTACTGTTAGCACTGGTACACTTTATCCGTTTATATAGGGTGCACAATCATGAGCTTGGAGCCATGTTGCTATAGCGTAATCATCCATGGGCTAGGGTAAGGTTAGGTCAGCTGGGCAGTTTCCAGTAGTAGTAGTTTAGCCTCTTTATTGGTCCATTTTACGTATGTAAATCCTCTTGTTACTCCAACCAGCCAGGGTTATTTTAGAAACCGTATTTGTAACCTCGACTTGACTAATTCGGTTTACCAACGTTTCGAAGAGCAGAGCAATTTTTATAACACTGGTTTTGAATTTGTGGAGGTCTGCATTTAAACGGCTTGTTTGGGATAAAAATAATCTAGAAGCCTATTCTGCATCTGTTTTTAATTTTATGACTTAGTTTCGACGCTTAGATTGGCGTCCATTTTATTGTAACACGCAGTACCTTTAAAGACTGCAAGGAGGATAAAGGACAAACCACTTATCGGTCCATATCGTTGACTAAACTTGGTGATCAATTAGACATTATTCAAGAATCTATCTTTGTATCTATCTTAGGTCAAGGTATAGGTAGTTCTGAAGACCTGGGACAAAGTCTAGATGATAATAGTAGCCTCGGAAGCACTGAATCGCTCAGAGTAGGTCCAGTGACCCCAATAGAAGCCTAAAATTATATCGTTGCGTGTTAACAAAACCTCACGTAAACGCAGTAATACCAAGGTATTATAGACTGTTATGTACTTGATTACATAACTGGGAAGGACAAACTTGTGTACTTACATATTTAGGACGGATGTGGCGATGCAAGTAAATGATAACTTAACAAGTGACAGACTTAGTATGCCTTTAATTAATAGCACCTTCAAGATATTTATGCTTCAGATGCAGATATAACTTTAGCTGTTTGTGGTTATTTTATTCCATCCAACGCTTTTAAAATAATAAAACTTATGATATGAATCTTGTAGTCATGTAAATGAACACACATGAATTGAGGAAAATTAAATATCTTTGGCAAAAGTGTTTACATAGCGGTCAATACTTCCCACCTTTTAAAATCCTGATTCTTTGGTTGGAAACTGAAGGAATAAATAAACATGAAGACTATGGCATGGCATGGTGACTTTGGATTAACCAGGTTTATGGATACTTATCTACACACAAGTGCTCATAGATATATTCATGATCTGGTCATGTCAAAAGTAAAATGAAATTTTTAGCAAGACGAAAAAGCAGATATCTTCCATGCAGATTTTTTCTAAAAGCCCATCTTGTCCAATTCAATTACTGAATTGGCCGTTTTCTTTCACAACATAAGTGACGTGACATTTGAGATATACTCTATACTAATAACAAGCATTGCTTCAAGATTGTGGTCGTTACCACAATCGTGAAGTTTTTGTCGAAATGCAAGCAACAGTAATTTACGTTTCGATAGTTTAGCAATATGAATATCACAAGAATGTGCCTACAGTACAAGCAAGCCTTCAAAAGTGTTAAAGATGGATCAAGACACAAAATTATTAACAAGTATGTTGGTTAAGCAATTTCTTTAATAGAGTAAATGATGGAAAAAATATGTTTGCTACATCGAAAGACCAATGAGTTGCCAATGACATATTGCAATATTTTTAGGCTGCATTCGATGATAATAAATAAGTATCATAAGACAACCTTTGCAACCTCAGCAAGCAACCAGAGTCAAGATTGAAGATCAAAAGAATCTAGGGACGACCAAATAAACTATGGGTGTATTGTATGAAAGATTAAATAAAATATGACTATAAAGGAGGTGGAGAGGAGGAGTGGGCGGTGGCCCAGTGGTGGCAGCCCCGACTTATGAGCAGTAAGCCATGGGTTTTAAACCAGGCGGGCGCATTACTTTGTGTAACCACCACTACCCTCAAAAACGGTGAAGGAAAACATCGTGAAGAAACCGGCATGTCCTCGCACTAAAAATTCGAAGACATGTGACATCTACCAACCCGCACTGGGCCCTCGTGGCGGATTATAGCCCACCCTCTCTCATAGAGAGGAGGCCTGTGTGCCAGCAGTGAGAACATTATAGGCTGATGATGATGATAAAGGAGGTGAGGTTGCAAAAGGTTAAAGATATTATAAGAGAGGAAAATTCGCAAGTGCGCACGATAAATTTTACTAAGGAAAGGAATCGTCGACGATGATGGTTATGTTTGCCTATCAGCAATAGAAACCAAATAATATTTAGAACGAACGAACTCTTTGTGACTCGTGTCTCAGAGGAAGCGACACGCATAATAATATGATCAAAGGCGCACCAGAATTAAATATGTAATAATATACGTATTATATGATAATTTGTAGATACTCAGATAGACCTAACATTATAATAATATAGCTCTGTTAAATAGAATATTGACGAATTAATTATTTCTGGAGTGATGTGCGAAAACCCGAACTAACCTTCTCATGCGAAAAACGTCTTATTGTAATCTTTGAGGAATTGAATTGGATCATCATTCTCCTGCACTTATTCCAATTTATTTGGGTTCAGCGCAGCCTCTCTTTGTCTTCCATACGTCTCAATTATTCGTCATTTAGAAAGCAGATGACTGCATCCATGGCTTCTTTGGCCTTCTACTCTCATACTCAACATTTTCCTTACTATTCATTGAAGTAGGATATCCGAATGTATCTACAACATTTGTCTTTTTTACGTACCGCAAAATTTGTCTTATTTTAAAAGGAAATCGTGAAAAAGAAGAACTGTGCTTCAGTATTCGACTGGTAATGATATTTTTTAAACATGTGGCGAATATACATCATGAAAATAGAAAGTTTACACATACCTTTTTCTGTGGCGAATTAACTTTGTGACTAATGTACAATAGCCCATCTTTTTAGGGTTCCGTACCCAAAGGGTCTAACGGGACACTATTACTGAGACTTCGTTGTCCGTCCGTCCGTCCGTCCGTCCGTCCGTCTGTCACCAGGCTGTTTCTCATGAACCGTGATAGTTAGCCAGTTGAAATTTCTACAGAATATGTATTTCTGTTGATGCTATAACAACAAATACTAAAAAAAGAATAAAATAAATATTTAAGGGGGCTCCCATACAAAAAAGTGATTTTTTTGTCCGTTTTTTTAAATAATGGTACGGAACCCTTCGTGCGCGAGTCCGACTCGCACTTGGCCGGTTTTTTTAACAGACTTTGCTCGCGAACTATTTGAATTGCATGTCTAGTTTCGTAGACAGCCGTCCTGGCATTAGTATTACCATCGCATAGCACTGTCATGGCGTCAGTTCGTGCACAAGCATCCCTATTACTCAACCACCATAATACACATTTTCTCCTACTTTCCCAGCCTTCCGTATTTAACTGAGAGTTTACGCAATGAATAATTTGTGGTCTTATAATTATTAAGTCATTACTGTTGTTACTTCATCGTTTTCTTGTGTTCTATGGGGATTCATCGTACCATGATCGTATTTTTACCTGAATTTTCTTAGGTTGATGTTTAGTTGTCTGTAATAGACTGCGGTCTACAAGATTTTAAAGAGATTTTCGTAGATTTTTTAAACCCATTAAAGAGCCAGGGTTTAGATAAAATCTTGGCTAGCCTTTTGTTAAGTTTGTCATTTAGTTAAATTATCTACTAATAATGTTTTCCACTGTATTTAATTGTATTATAAACAAACAAATGTAGGTAACCTTGCTCACGTACTAGATTTTCAGTACAAACGTTTTGTTGCATTGTTACATTTAATTACTATGCTAAATCAGAAACTCGTGCATAAACTAGTATTTTAGTTTTACACGGTCCCGCTGAATCGATAGATAATGATAACGATTTTTAAAGTCATTCCCTTGCTATATTTAAACAAAAACATCTATTCAGAAACTCTATCAAGGTTTTGTGGCTACAAAGCCCCGTTCTTTCTTTGGCCTATTTTTACTTAACATACAGTCAGCCGCAATGATAATTATGTAAACACGGACAAGTTAATCATATCTTTGTCTACAACCATTATTCCATATATGTCAATACAATGTAAAGCTACAAAACATAGTTAACAATTAATTTTACCAAAACTCGTACACAGGCCGGATACATCTTCTTTTTTCTTTTATTTAAAATTCTCGTGACACAAAGTTAGTTACTATACTCCTCCGAAACGGCTGAACCGATTTGTATGAAATTTTGTGTGCATATCGCGTAGGTCTGAGAATCGGCCAACATCTATTTTGCATACCTCTAATACCCATCAATCAACATTTCCAAGCGAACGAAGTCGCGGGAAGCAGCTAGTAATAATATACCCTATGACCAAAACAAGGTACACAGACTGACAATATCACGACTAGCGACGATTTACATGTCTCGAACTTCGTTTGATAGAAGAACAAGAACTTTATTTCTGTCTTTTTTATTTTATGCATGACGTCAGTGACGTGTCATTTGTTTTTTGTTGAATTGTAATTACATTATTATAATCTATCTAACGATGTTTAGCCCTCTAAAGGTGGTCACTTACAGATAGCATTCGCGTGTTGTAATAATGAAATAAATTAATTTTTTACCATTGGGTTACAACACCGTGCCAGCTCGATTAACTGCTTGAGGAGCATGTGCTCGAACTGTGAATGTTTGTATGCAAACTATCAATTCAGTTGTATCGACATTGTAAGTTGAAATGATCGGTTTTTCGCACACAATGATATAACGTTGGGAATGATGTTATCAATACAAGTTCACTGATGTACCTAACGAACGTTCGTGCGTCGAATCTATAACTGTAACACGTGAATGCTCTCATGCTGTGTGTGACTATCATAAGATGTGATCGTTGTTATAACAACTAATTAATAATATGTCAGTCTGACGCGTAAGAGTAAATAGATAGTCTATGATTCCACATTTTCAATTAAATACTTATTTCGAACAGCCTTTTAGATATATTTATTTATTTATTTAAACTTCACGTACATTGGTGGTACATAGGCGGACTTAATGCCACAAGGCATTCTCTACCAACCTTTGCAGCATTGTGGTAGAGTACAAAAAAAATAAAAATTAGAAAAATACCTTTTGCAAACATAAACTGATATACATAAATAGTACTGATGTAATTAAAACTAATATATATTATAATAAATACAAATAATCCTTAATACTTAGAAACCTTACAATAATTACTAAGACTACTAATGACTGACTGCGAGCAATTTAGTGTGACTTTAAATAGTATTTCCGAACTGCTCTTTTAAAGGCCATTTTTCAAGGGGTAGCGCGTTCCCGAGTTATTGTTGAGACAGCGTAAGAAGTGGACATAAAACCAGTACAATATAATTATAATATATATTTACCTCGTTTCTGAACGATGGTTGTTTACTTAATTGTGAGATTTATGTAGATTACCTTGTTTTGGACATAGAGTGTTTATATTTTTATGAATCCGGCCAACTCCGGCCTGTGTAGGAGGTTTTGGTGACATGAATTGTTTAATATGTTTTGTAGTTTACATTGTATCCACAATTATGGAATAATGGTTGTAGACAATGAAATGGTTACCTTATCCAACGTGTTTACATATTATTGGGGCTGACTGTACAAAATCCTTCGTACCTACCTATCTGCGTAGTACACACAAACCTGCTCCGGTAATGTGCGCACACAGAATCTCCTAGATTAAAGCAAGTTTTACTACAAAATATCAAGGGATAATTTTATCCAACTGGTTTCATAATGGCCGATTATTTTTATCTTGCTTTGTGCATGGCTGACAGGATTTGCTACTCCTTGGTACAAATGAAAGTGTCAGAAAAGACGCGAGTGAAAGTCTTTTAACTTTCTCGTAATGTTCACTTTTATTAAGTAAATATCAATTAGTATCGACTTGATATTGTGGTACTTGATATAAGGGGCAATAAGTATAATATTCGAAAGTGAATCTTAAACTAGGAGTTTATTCACGGCAATGTTGGCAATGATACGGGATTTCATTATTTATTCACCAAACAGGTTTTTGAAGAAAAACAGCAAATTCAACTGCATTATTTAGCTTTTAGTCTAAATGTATTTTTTACATTAGTAGGGAGTTTTATTTTACATTTGCTAGGCACGTGATTTTGCTTATTTTCCTCAACAAGATAAACATACGAAAATATACAGGTACCATGTGTTAAACGGTTATACAGTTTTTATTAATTTTATCCATGTGTTGATCTAAATCTCACTTCAATTTCTCGGATCTTATTAACATTTGCATCAAGCAGGCAAGTGACATGACATTTTGACCGCAAAGGAGGTCGAATATTGGCGTCAAAAAACCGGTGTTGGCTGTTGGTATTTTTTTATTTTTAGGATTCGTCCCCTAGGGGTCGAGGGACGAGTAGGTAAGTCAAGTGACATGACATGCTCTTGACCGCCAAGAAGGTCGAATATTAGCGTCAAAAAACCGGTGTTGGCTGTTGGTATTTTTTATTTTTAGAACTCGTCCCCTAGGGGTCGAGAGACGAGTAGGTAAGTCAAGTGACATGACATGCTTTTGACCGCAAAGGAGGTCGAATATTGGCGCCAAAAAACCGGTGTTGGCTGTTAGTATTTTTTATTTTTAGAAGTCGTCCTCTAAGGGACGAGGGACGAGTAGGTAAGCATGACATGCTTTTGACCGCCAAGGAGGTCGAATATTGGCGTCAAAAACCGGTGTTGGCTGTTGGTATTTTTTTATTTTTAGAATTCGTCCCCTAGGGGTCGAGGGACGAGTAGGTAAGTCAAGTGACATGACATGCTTTTGACCGCAAAGGAGGTCGAATATTGGCGTCAAAAAACCGGTGTTAGCTGTTGGTATTTTTTATTTTTAGAACTCGTCCCCTAAATGACGAGGGACGAGTAGGTAAGTCAAATGACATGACATGCTTTTGACCGCAAAGAAGGTCGAATATTGGCGTCAAAAACCCGGTGTTGGCTGTTGGTATTTTTATAACTCGTCACCTAAGGGACGAGGGACGAGTAGGTAAGTACCTTGAAAAAGTTCCTTGGAAATAATATAAAATGTGGCATGGTATGATAAATGACCTAAAGGTAATTTTAAATTAAACATGCACTTAAAAATACAAATTATGATAGCTAGAAAATAATAATAATAATAAACTTTTATTCCTCTTCCACAAAGGTAAAAATAAGTATGCAAAAATAAATAGATAGGTAGAAAATGCAACAATGGTGTATTGAATTAATAGTAGGTAACTAAACTATGTCATTATATCATCCTTCTCCTGCCCTTATCCCAATTTATTTGGGGTCGGCTCAGCATGTATCATGTCTTCTTCTACCTTATTTCTTTCTCTATTATTCGTCATCTCATAAGTAACCTCACCTCCTATCTAGTGACTAAACCAAGCATTTAAGTAGGTACAATCCTCTTGCTGATATTCCATGATGGAATAAACTTACCATCAAATAAAAGTAATATAATTTACCAACAAATTAATTGTAATTCCTAAGAGTCTTGAATATTCATTGGAAAAAAAAATTGGAATTCTAAATATTTCAGAGTTAAATTGCATAATATTTAAGCTGCAGTTACAAATAAACATTTAGGTACTTAACTGATTGTTATTATACGTTATCATAAATTGCCAGAAAAGCAGTGAAAATACTGAAGCTTTATGTTAGGTGCTCACGTAAATGTATATTTGATTCGCATATTGGATTACCATAAATTAACTACTGTCTGAAAAGCCACCATCATGCTGCTAAATTATGTTCAGAGACAATAAAATAAAATGACACAGTTAGTAACACTCGTCCGTCTACTTTCTTCCATCTACTTACGTGTATTTGAAGTTCCCGATGCTATCACAGCAGCGAAGAATAGTACTAACACTTGGTAATACGCCATTTTTAAATTAAATTAAATAAACATTAAAATTAAACTTGAAGCAACGCGCTTTCGGAGTAATCCACGTTTAAATTTTTGAAATTGACAATTAAGTTTGTTTTTTCTAAAAGCCGGCAAGCGTCCGGCGCGTGCTGCCTCGGCGGGAGCAATGGTGTCGTAGGCTGAACCCTCTCCAAGGTATAAGATGCGTTGACCGCAGGAAAGGTTTTCTATATATTTTTGCGAATGCGGTTTTTTTCTTTTTGTGTCTTTGAAATGTTTGAGAATAACATTTCGATGAACTTCTCACATCATTTCACTTTCTTTTGTTTGAGAAAAATGCCAATTATTTTTATTGTTATCTCTGCCTTGTTACTCATAAGTTACCCAAGGAATAATATAATATCATAATAAAGAAACTAAAAAGTAGGTATGTAGGTGGTAGGTCTTTTGTCATAATCTTTATTTATCTTATGTAAGTTAATTATATAACATAATTAATTGTGCAAAAAAAATGTAATGCTATTACGCATTTAATTAATTAAATACAAAGGCACTACTAAAGTATACATTTAACTAAGTAATTAATAGTTTTAAATATTAGCTATGGTTATGGTATGCAGCCTCGTTTGTCGTTGTTGTTTTTTTTTCTAAATCATAGTTTTGAGCAAAAAGGTACTCCAGATAAATTAATTAAATCATGATCATTTCAAAAATTGGCTAAAATAATTTTGTTTGACTCAGCACTTTCGTTTTCATCGCTAAGCTTCATCCTTCTGAAGAGGCAAGTGACACAAAAAGCTTACCTATCAGAATGTTGCAAACTGCCAGCAAGGACACTTGGGGATGAAGGAGAACTTTTCGTCTCTGAAGTGGTGTTAAGACGATTTAATTATGTGTTTTAGTACAGTTAGGTACTCGTTCATGCCATACCTTCACCGCCGTGTGGTGAATTTGAATCGACATCGAATTATTCGATCGTTAACTTACGCAAAAGCTCGAACACTTTCAGAATAATCGAGCGACGAGAACGTTTAAAAAACCATTGTGTCAAGAAATGACAAAGATTCCAATGAGGTTTTTATTGTCAATGTTACGCATAATACTGTATACTACCTATGCTTTTGATGAGATCAAGATAAGAAGGGAATATTGACCTCGCGCCATTTTGTGAATTGTAAAGTTCTGGCTGTCAAGGCGAATCCTGTTCTTATTTTAGTAGTGTACCTACATTCGAATTAATTATTGAGTTTATAAGAAGGGTCTAGGTATAGGTGTACAGCATAAAGAAGAAACCAGGGAAAGATAAAAATGAAAAGAAAAATTTGAGACTCACAAATAAAAATTATATATAGTCCTCCTGACCGTTTTCGGTCACGACGGTCAATCTTGTAGAGCCATTATTAGCCATAGGGAAGGGGCGATATTATAGTGCACAAGTTTGTGAGAGCCAGAGAGCGCAGGACCAATGGCTTAACGTGCTTTCCGAGGTACAGGGAACACCCACCAACCGTCAACCGTCGTCGTCGTCGCCCGCCGTTGATACCGCCAACTTCCAAATTCCGAATGGAATGGAAGTATGAAAGTTAACACAAGCTGAAAGCATTTAAAGGTTTAGTAAGTTAATTTCACCTGAAATCCTTACATTTTTTGTCGAGTAGGGTTGGAGTGTAGCCTTAGGGGCGCTATGGCGCGAGGACTGGATAAAAAAAAACAAATTTTTTTTCTCTATAATTTTCGGGGTTTTTTACACTATCTTATAGTTTCCCACTAGAGCAACAGTTTCTTTCCAGAAAAGATTTTCATCTGAACTACCATTTTAGGAATATAGAGCGTATATGAAAAACATGAAAAAAATTAAAAAGCTCCTAACTCAGTAACGATGCGTCGTAGGGCCACGCTTCTCAGAACCTAAATGGTTTCTATGGACAAGGGTGATAAGGTTCTGCAAGAAAATCAGCCGAAATGTGTTAGAAAAAAAATCTTCCTTTGACTAACTCTTTGCCCCTAACGATACGTAAGCTGAAAGATCGGCCGACACTTATATTTATAATTTTTTCTCAATAATTTTCGTATTTTTTTACACCATCTCTTAAAACTGCCATTTTTTATTTCAAATTACCGAGTTTTTTTTTTGGAAAATCTTCTGTTTGGAATTTTTTTTTATGTTTTTTTTGCTGCTCATTGTTCCCTAAAGCGTATACTCCAACTCCTACAAATCCGCCCCTAAGACGACCCACTGACCTACATAACACCTGATAGCTTCAAGTAAATAGGAAACAGCAGGAAAACATGATAGAAAAAAACATAGTACACGTACAGACCAGACCAGCACATCAACCCACAACAATTTGTTAAATTTCTTTAATAGATTTTCAACTTTATGGTTAAAGAATTAGGTACAAGGTTGATTGGGAAAAATTTACAGTTTCGGGTAGCGTGACCTGCTGCATGCTGGCGTCTGTACAGATTACATGTCCGTTGTGAATTAATCGATATTTCTCTTTAATGATTTTCGATACGATTCTCGATACAGCCAAATCGAATCTCGATACCGTTACTACCGGTTTGAATTGAATGCATTCGTGACGAGTAATGTCGGTCATGTTTTTTATGTGAGGTTCTTGATCTACATAGACTTTTTTTTTTTTTTTTGGAATTTTAGGCTGAATTTAAGAATATATGTAGAGTTTAATAATGATGGTTGGTTAAATACCTGAGGAAGCTCTCGTTAGGCAGGATTAATTTTTTTATTGGATCAAGGGCTTGATTAAGAAACTGGCACTCCTGGACACGGCTTGTATTGTTAGGAGGTTCTTGTATTCTTTGGAGAGTTACTTGAATCCTGTTTCCGATACCCGGTAGGCTTTTTTTATTGTGTTTTTTTTTTTTTTAATCTAAAAATGTAAGGTGAAGTTAGGGAAGGCCTTCCACTAGGTGGACCGATGACCTGGTTGCGGGGATCCTCTGGATGCGAGTCGCACGGGACCGGTCAAAATGGCGACACTTGGGGGTATTTGTCCAGCAGTCGCCGCAGGACGTCTTTCGGCTGAAATGATGATGATGATGATGAAGGAAGAAGATGAATAAACAGAATGGTTGGTACTAGTAAATAGCTCCATATTTAAGTTTGAACGGAACGAAACGCTGAAAAGTGATGGCAAAATCATTTTTGACGTAAGGTGTATCTACACATCAAACAATATTCAATTATTTTCAAAGAATGGAAGTTGCCGTTAGTTCTTTGTTTAATGAAACATTAATTACTTAACTAATTATTAAGTAATTCCTTTTATACTTTATAATCAAGACGATGAATCACAATATAAACAATGGATATTGAATAAGTTGGGACGTATAGGATTCCTTTTGGCTGTGTCACCTCCCTTGAGTAACTACAGAAAAACTATCCTAATTGAAAAAAAAAACATAAAATATTATTTTTATAGTGTATTCGTAACTACACAAGCACAAGTACACAAATTACTTAAGACAAACAAACAATATTTAAAAATTAAAGAATTCATCTTCATCATACTGTCCCTTAGCAACCACCGGACTTTTAAGAGAAGATAATTTGAAGCCCGTCTCCTGAATTTCATCAACTTTAGGCAACTGTTGCTTAATCAGCT
This sequence comes from Cerastis rubricosa, assembly GCA_949152445.1. Lineage (NCBI taxonomy): Eukaryota > Metazoa > Arthropoda > Insecta > Lepidoptera > Noctuidae > Cerastis > Cerastis rubricosa. The sequence continues at coordinate 8,835,510 of OX424526.1, read as the reverse complement.
CATCTACATTCAGCTTATCCAACTCTTGTTGTATTCTCTCCTTCAGAGGGCCTTCCAAGCCATCCATTATCTGGTACCTCAGCAGATTCGGAATGACGTTCACTGCAAATTCGATGACGTAATCTATGGTGCCAGCGCCGTTCCACCGAATTTGAATATTGCCGATATCGAAATCTATGTCCCTAAACACAGGAGTTTTGCTCGTATCGAGCGGCTGTGCCACTATTACTCTAGCACTTAAGTATTCTATCGTGAACGATGCGGTGCCAGCTCTTGACATAAGACCCAATGCTTCAACCTCCCATTGAGTTCTTCCTTCAACTTTTTGGGTACCAATTTCAAAGTCTGCCACTGCCGTGTTGTTTTCCATCTTCAAAGTTATGTTGCCAACTCTTTGGAAAGAAGATATGCCGAGAATCCAAGTGTTGGACAAAGAGACAGTGAACACGCTCACAGAAGTGTTGTAATCTTGAACATGGTAAGGATCTAACTTCATTTCGCTTACTTTTGTTCTGAGGTCACAGATTACCATGTCTAGCGGAGAAATAGAGTTAGGAAACTGCAAATCGCCAGCTACTTCTTCCAGTTTCTTGTTTATTTCAGCTCTAGCTTTAGGGTAGACTTCCTTGAGGATCGTTGGTAAACTGGAGTCAAAGATGGCTGCTCCTCCATTGTTGATAAGACTCTGCACCACGCCACCGACAAAGCCTAAGTTTTCAAAGTTGGTGGCAATACTGCTGAAGCTCAGATCGACGTGTATGTCTTGTGCTTTTAGTTTTCCGTCGCGCTCGACGCCAACATTAGCCTTTGCTATTATCTTCAAGCCAGTGATGTCGACGGTGAACGGTCCCTTGGTGGAACTGAACCACGACGATATCGAGTAGTTGCCCCGAGCTTGCAATGCGTCTATACGAAGTGCTGCTGTGACCTGAAATAATGATGAAGTGGTATAAATTAACATGATTGATCTATTAACAATAATTCGACTTTGGAAATTTGATAAAGAAAGTGCGATTTATTTATTGCTCGCTTCTAACAGCGATTTCACCCACTACAAAATCGCATTCAGTAGTAATCAGCAATTGCGTAGCTTTACCAGTGAAAGAAGTTTTAGAATGGAATTAGTAGTTTCAGATATAACCTCCTACAATTAAACACACCTTTTTATAATATTAGTTTAGCAGAGATTTAGAATTTTACTCTAAAACGATAGAATTGCGTCACAAAAAAATACCTCTAGATCTTTAATTTCAGCATTCACATACAAGATCCGAAGCTTACTGATGCCGTAAACATTTGTGTTGGTCAGACGTAGCGTGCCGAGTGACAAGGACTGCTTCATGTCTGCCACGGGACAAGGGTCCGGGATCACATCTCCTGGTAGCCCCACAGGATCAGGCTGCTTGAAGTGGTTCAGCATTAGCATTATGTTGTCACTCAGCCTTTGCTCTCCCTCAGCCAGAGCTCTCTCCGTTGTATCTTCATCTGACTCATAATCTAAAAAGTTATGAGCACGGATTTAAAATTTTTCGTCTACTTATCTTTTAAATACATGCTAGGTAGTGTAGGATTCGAAATCAATTTCATAAAGAGGACCTATGTTGGATGGCTATGTTGAACGTCTTTTCAATAATAAATTAAATGTTCCACAGAAACAATGTGTTCCATTTCCATTCCTTCCTATGTTTTTATCACAATCTCCAAACATGTGACGAAAATCTGAATTGTAACATTTCTTATGAAATACACACTGTACACTATCAGAATTTTGAGGAGCTCGTGGCTAAATAATAACAGCCGCCCAGGTCGATCTTTAAGGTTAAGCCGTGCTTGACGAGGTTGGTCTGTGGATGGGTGACCATAATTACATATCGAGTTTCCTCCGTGCCTCGGAAAGCACGTTAAGCCGTTGATCCCGGCTGTCATTTGTAGATCTTTGACAGTCGTTACGAGTAGTCAGAAGCTAAAATTCTGACATCCAGTCTTACCAAGGGGTATCGTATTACCCAGTTACTGGGTTGTGGAGGTCAGATAGGCAGTCGCTTCATGTAAAATACTGGTACTCAGCTGCATCCGGTTAGATTGGAAGCCGACCCCAAGATAGTTTGGGAAAAGGCTAGGCAGATGATGACACTATCAGAATTTTGGTCTTGCTTATCAAACTAACCGTCACAAACTTGTACCTACGCCAGACAAATACGCATAAAGATCTAATATTGACTCATCGTCATCACACATGGACAAAACCATCACAGTAAGGGCACTACAACCAAATATTATTGAAAGAACACGAAATAACGACACGATGATTAGGCACAAACCCCAAATATAAGGTTCACAAATAAATATTTTGATGCACACATTGTCATAACCTAATGAAACACACCTTGGGCGTTCACCGCGAGGAGCACAAAGAAGAATAATATTTTTTCTAACCACATCCTCACTTTGGTTAGTGTTAACAGTGACTAAAAAGAGCCAAATATATTGTTTAGCAGTCGTACGAGTCAGGGGTCACAATTTATCAGTGGATACAATGGCTTTATCAACAGTGCCAGGGATTTCCTGTTTAATAATTTGGGATTCTTGCTAAGTGATATGTATAGTTATAATTGTTGGCATCTTGGCAGTATTGGCTTGATTGATGTTTACAAGCTTTTTCTTAGAAATTGTCATTAGCGGAACAGACATCGCGTGTTATGTTCATTAATGAGGAGAATGGTCGTTGTTGTGCCATTTTTATCTTTTGTATCGGTATTTTTTTTTTGGGAACCTTATTTCTTAAACGTACGATATGTGTGATTTCATTTTGCGCGCCTCTGTGTTAAAATCGCTGCCTACTGTAGCCTCAGCCTTTAGCATTGGCAATAATACAAACTTCCTTAAAACACTTTCCCCTTTCTTTTTTCAACCGTCGTTTTCTTCCGCACCTTCTTTTTGTCCTCACCTTCCATGAATGTAGTAGTTATTATTACAAGAAGTTTATACCCTTGAATGACGACATAAATAAAGATTCTAACTGAGTTTATTATCAATTAAGCTGCTTCAATAAGGAGTTTATGTATCTTTGTTCGTTTAGTATTTCAACTCGTACTTACTTGTTAAATGCTATGAGTAAACGAACAGGCACCTGTGGTGTACCTTTATTATTTAGTTATGACTGGACTCCTCAGACATTACTTTCTTTGTAGATTCTGGGATTTAAGTTACTTCTTAAGTATATATCAATATTGCAAACAAAAATAAGTTTTCTCCTGGTGCCTTTTGTATCTCTTGCTTTGATTTGAGTTGTGTTCACTTTGGTATTCGTTACGTTACACTATGTAGTGCTTTTTTTAGCGCCATCTATTGATGTATTAAGATAACTACGTAGTATATTGTTATCAAGTTGCTGTTGAAAACATGTTCTTTGATATCTTCGATCGACGACTGCGTTGTGATCAAATAAATGAGTATGATATACTACAGATGTCGTGGCTGTTGACATCAGCAAATACCCAGATTCTTGCGCTAAGTATACATACTGTCATTAAGGCTATTATTTGGAGATGACGAAAACACAAAAAGGGAAAAAGATTCCATCTGCACTATTTATTATGCGGGTAAAGATTACCATAAATAAAAATAACTAATTAGGCTTTAATGACTGATGATGATGAAAATGATGATGACTTTCAGTTCCATATTTCAAACTGATGCTCTTTATAGATAAACTGTGGTATAGGTAACGATCATAAGTCAAAATAAAACCGAATCAACATTATTTTATTCAATAAATAAGTAGACGAGCTTATTCCAATAATATTTTTTTTATAAACAATAACTAAGTAATCACTTATTAAAAGTTGAAAAACTCATCTTCATCAAACGGTCCATTTTCTTCCACAGAATCTTTAAGGTCTGATAATTTGAATCCTGTCGCCTGCATTTGATCTACTGTTGGTAATTTTTCCTTTATTATCTCTTCAACATTGAGTTTATCTAGCTCCTGTTGAACTCTTTCCTTCAGAGGACCTTCCAAAGCATCCATAATCTGGTACCTTAGAAGATTTGGTAAAATGTTGACTGTGAATTCTAGGACGTAATCTAACGTCCCTGCGCCGTTGCAACGAACTTGAATATTGCCTACTTCAAGATCTATGCCCCTGAATTTTGATTTATTTCTGGTGTCAAGTGGTTGTGCCAAGATTATCCTTGCACTGATGTATTCTACTGAGAACGATGCAGTGCCAGCTCTTGATACAAGGCCACCTATCGCTGAAATATCCCACTGAGTTCTTCCTTCCAGTTTTTGGGTGCCGATATCAAAGTCTGCTACTGCCGTATTGTTTTCCATCTTCAAAGTTATGTTGCCAACTCTTTGGAAGGAAGTAATTCCTAGAACCCAGGTTCTGGTCAAAGATACAGTGAATATACCCACAGTAGCGTTGTAATCTTTGATTTGGTACGGATCCAGTTGCATATCACGTACTTTCTTCCGAACATCAATTATCACCATGTCTAATGGTGAAATAGAGTTGGGGAATTGCATATCACCGGCTACTTCATCTAGTTTAGTGTTGATTTCAATTCTAGCTTTAGTATAAGCTTCCTTAAGAACGTATGGCTTGATGGAGTCGAAGAGAAAATTACCCACAGTGTTAATAATTCCTTGGAACATTCCACCAAAGAAACCTAAGTTTTCAAAGTTGACAGCGATGGTGTTGAAGCCCAGATCTATCTCGATGTCTTGTGCTCGAAGTTTTCCATCTCGCTCTACGCCAAGGGTGGCTCTCGCTGTGATCTTTAGACCGGTGACGTCGACTGTGAATGGGCCTTGTGCCCTGTTAAAAAAGGTTGACAATGAATAATTCCCGCGAGCTTGTAACACATCTATTGTCATCGCTGCATGGACCTGGAACACATTAAAATGACCAAATAATATTTTTGACAAAACTGAAATATTCAGTTAAGGATATCGAATAGATATCGATAGAGTCTGTTTCATCCATTTTATTCTAGTAAAAAATATACACAAGGTGGAAGAAGGACACCGACGCAAAAACGGTTACCACATATCCAGTACGTCATTCTGAACCAATTCCATGATCATCATCATTATTCAGAATATTTCTTCTGACAAGAAGCTGCTGTTTCCTACAAAAGTGCAATACCTACACGGTCAAAATACGGAAAAGTATGAAAAAAGTTTTTTTTTTTTAAATTACTGATGAAAAAATCTAAGTGGTTCAAAATGATGTATGTATGTACTGAATACTAGTGTAATAATGGTAACTTTTTTCGCGTCGGTGTCCCTTCTACCCCGTATTATAACACTGTCGGTCGGAAAACTGTATATTTTAATCTCTTTGCATGTTTATGATTAGGTACTCGACATATACTCGCAGTTAGCCATTTTGCGTGAGATACCAAAATTCTCTAACTGCTTCCAATTGGCAAACATTTATTTATTTATTCTCATAAAGCTAAAGTTTTCTAACACCAAAGATGGCGTCGGCCCTTTGTATCTGGAAAGAGTAAGTGTACAATCTGATATTTATAGGACATAAATATCAGATTGTACACTTCGATGTTTTCAAGAATGGAAGTATATAAAAAAGTAAATCGCAGCATAGTTACCTCCATTGCTCCAATTTCAGCATTCACATACAAGATGCGAAACTTGCTGATACCGTGCACGGCCGTATTCTTAAAGTATAGCGTGCCAAACTGTAGAGATTGTTTCATGTCCGGCACGGGGTACGGGTCCGGGATCTCTGCTCCCGGCAGACCTATGGGGTCTGGCTGCTTGAAGTGTTCCAGCATCTTCAGTATGTTTTCACTGAGCTTCTTTTCTCCCTCCGCCAGTTTGATTCCTGTGTCATCAGTGTCTTCCTCTGTATCGTCTGCATCTGAAATTTTATTGGCATTTTATTATTCTTTGCTTTTAATACTGCATTTCGAGTCAGTTTCTTTAGTTTGACCTATAGCTAGACATATGTAGTATATCGCTGATAATATACTACTTAATTGCGATTTATAACCGAATAGTTTAGTATATCCAAAATGCATAATAGTAATGCGAAGCATGCAAGTTTATAGATTGAACATTACCAGTTTAGTTATTGAAATATTTGATTAAACTTTCTACGAATCAAAGAAATAATATAATAACACATCTTTAATTCGTAATATTTGTTATGCAACACTAGCTGAGTAGATGCATATAAAGGACTTGGCAAATACTTTATGTATAACTGCGACTCAAGTTTCAAATGCACGTGTTGGTTGTAGCGTTTGGTATGTAGCGCATTAAATACCATAATTAAACTTGAATTAAAACAGAAAAGGAATCAAAGTCATTAATCTGGATAGGACACTAAACAAAAACACCAAAACAAGGGAAATACATCCAAATATTGTTATCACACTCAAATAAAACGTGATGCATGTCACTAGAGACGCAACCGATGACACATTTATTGATGAATATCACAAAATCGATAAAAATATATAATGAAAACACACCTTCACAAAAAACCGCAAGGAATAAAGAGAGGAATATCAGTTTGTGTAACCACATCTCGATAACAAGATGGCACAACTTCGAGTGAGTAATGAATGGTTCCTGTCGCTCGCTCCCGTGCCAGGGGTCACAAATTATCAGTGCACAGTGCATTTATTTGTTATCTTTGTTTGTTTGTCATTTCAATGAATACGGTTAGTAGGTGATTAGAATAGTTTTGTGGTAATGAATGCATGTGCATGCTAGTTAGGATTGAGGACCTATTTGTAAACAAAATTATGTTAAATTAATTTAGGCATACTCGTATTTTAGGAAAGATGGGGATTTAGATATCTGAATTCCGTGTCTTTGTTAAACAACTATAATGCTTAAACCCTTAGTCTACACTGATATTATAAAGAGGTAAAGTTTATAAGTATGTGGGTATTCTTGGGAAACTGATCCGATTCCAAAAATCCTTTCACAGATGGTAATTACAACACACTATCCCAGAGTGCACAGCCTATGTTTACGACGTTCCCGTGGGATAATTTCCGAGGAAAACGAAACCGTGGCCAAAAGCTAGTTATGAATAAAGTAAATCACATAGCTATAAGTTACTCTATCTTCTCCATAGGGAACGACCAACCCGAACCGTGCACCTTTTTGTCGACGTTTTATAAGTGCCCATGTAGGCCTAAGTATGTGAAATAAAAATATTTTCATTTTGATTTCTTATTGGGTTCAACATAATTAACTAACTACCTATGCAGCAGTTGATTAAATCCATAGTATGTTAGTTCTTACGGACTGCACTATCTGTTAATGAAGTGACTTAGACGGACCTTTTGTTCTCAGGCTATCCTCTAATAGATCTTCCTTTTCCGGTAATCCATCTATGTCTGATAGGTATCACAGGAAGTCATATTTCAAAAAAAGCAGCAGAAGTGAAACCTGAAAATAATAGTTAATTACTGTTTTATCATATCTGTCGCTAGTCTGGCGCTATTACGTCACGAGCATGTCGGTCACGCGCATCCATAGCTTTTTCCCCTACCAAAAACTGCTCAACGCAGCTAAAGAAGTTTTCATTTCAAACGAACTACAAAGAACATTGGTGAAAAGTAGGTTCCTACTTTTGGTACCTACCTTTCGGGGTTAAAAAGCGTAATAGTGTGTTGAACTTTTTGTAATACTAATAGTAATAGTAAATTTATTTCATAAAAAGGAAGATTACTAGTTGTTGCATGTTGTTTTGCCTAGTATTCCTGGCTACAGAAGTGTAAGAACTAAAATGAAATCGATTGGTTGAACGCCATCTACATTATATTTTAGCAAGAAACACGACTTGAATAGCACAAAGTATACAACAACCTTTGCTGGCGACAGTTCGTGGTTTATGTATGATTCAATGTGTTTAAGCGAGTATAGATGTCGTTGCTATCCGTTAGTTATTCTAAACCACTCATTTGGAGTCAATACATAGGTATTGTCAATATTTCTACTCCAGAAAAATATATTTAATCGTGCTATCATTGTTTAGTTCTGTGTGTCTTCAGCGCTAGCTTAATACATCCATCTTCTAAAATAAGACATCTTCCTGAAATAAGGGTAGGTTTCAAAAACAAATGTTGGAACACACTTATGCAAAGTTTAATCTTTAAGGATTTCACAGATAGCTCGACAAGCCTCCTGTTACATAAGGCTTTTACATAGCTGAAGCTGTTGTTGTTAGTGCTATATATATAGATATACCTCTGAGTTTGTTTACCTCTGAGTTTGTTTCGGCTGTTTCTTCTCAGAGTAGTCAGGTACGAAACACCGGCCCCACGTAGTTTAAAAAAAAATTGACGTGTAAAAGTGTTTGTAAAAACCTACTTGCAAAATAAACATCATTTATCATTTATATGTACACCTTTATCTAACTGTATGGAGATTGATGGCTTTATACATATACTGTTTACAAAGTGCCTTCATGGATCTCGCTTGACATTATTCTCTACAATTGAATTTTCGGTACTGTACACATGGCGACACATCAAGCAGTTCCAGAACAAGGCTTAGCTTTGTATAGGTTTCCCGTTCAGTGAGAGATCCACATAACCTGGTTTATATAGCTTGATTGGTTATCGTTGTACCATCCGCGAAGGTCCGATCGGTTTGACATTAATCCTCTTGGGAACTTCAAAAGCGGACAAATTGCGACTGAATTACATTCAAGAAGAACATTGTTTCAGTCGTCTCGGTTCCTTATGGAAGCTAGCTATTTAGATTGATAGAGCTTCATCATCATCATCAGCCTATAATGTTCCCATTGCTGGGACACAAGCCTTCTGTCTGTGAGAGGGAGTACGCTGTAATCCACCACGCGAGCCCAGTGAGGGTTGGTAGATGTCACATATCTTCGAATTTTTAGGTCCAGGGCATGCCGGTTTCCTCACGATGTTTTCCGTCACCGTTTTTGAGGGCAGCGGTGATGAATTAAATTACACAAAGTAATGCGCCTGTTTGGGTCCGAACCCACGGCTTACGGGGCCGCCACCACTGGGCCACCGCTGCTCTCGATTGATAGAGATTGTTGATCCAAAATGACATACTTACCAATTTAAATGACAAGTTCTCAAGATTTTTTCTCGTCAAAGAATGCACTAGATGAGTTGCAAAAAGTGTATAGGTATAATGGATATGTGTAACAGAGAAACCTTTGCCTATTGATTGCAAGCTACTGGTTGGAACTTATTTATATTGTTGCGATGCAATTACTAGGAAGGTGGACCTAGTTCTGAGGTAAGTGTATAGTATTAAAAATGCAGCTACCTATAATTTATCAACTATGCTGACCGCTTTCAGTTTTGTTGGTGACTAGCTGTGCCCGCGACTTCGTCCTCGTGGAATTTATCAAAAAAGTAGTATTTTTTCGTTTTGCATTTTTATTATTTTAGAGTTTTTTCTAAAATAGAAGCAGCTTAAATTACTCTTTATTACATCAGCTATCTGCCAGCGAAAATCCCGTCAAAATCGGTCCAACAGTTCCAAAGATTAGCCGGAACAACCAGACAGACAGACAGACTAAAATTGTAAAAAATGTTATTTTGGTACGTATATATATGTACCGTATATACAATCATATGCATGTAGTAAAAAGCGGTTATTTAAATATAGCAAACATACACTTCAGTTTTATTTATTTGTATAGTTTGCCTAAATGTATAGAGAATATGTATAGATTTTATTTTATAGTGACAGTGAAGTACTCCATAAGCTTAACATAATGCGTAGCTACACCTATCTATATGTTTTCTTAAGTACCTACTTGACCTAGTCTCACCCAAGAAATCATTTTCCTGTCGATCATTTCTGACGCGAAGGTTTTCTATTCAAATTGAACGAGACTATAATAAATAAAATACCCTTTGAGATCCGTATCATTTGATGTAGGTCAAGTTTATTTCCAATAAGTACGAGTAGGTACCTACTTGAATTACACACCTACTACCTAATGAGTGTAAAAGGCTTTTAACGACGCTGAAAAGCACTGTGCGATATGTTTGTATAAAAGGCCTTAACGACGCTGAAAAGCACTGTGCGATATGTTTGTGTAAAAGGCCCTTAACGTCGCTGAAAAGCACTGTTCGATATTTTTTTTGTTCTGGACCATCCATTTCTTCTAAAGTATTGATCGAAATTATAATGTAACGTTGTAGATGCCACAGCTTCATCCACTTGTATCCTACCCTAGAGCAATCTCCCTTAGCAATTCATCTATGTAGATGCACTTTCCACGTTTTGTCTCTGAATCACCCATGGAATAACGATATGCTAAACTTCTTGGCACATCCTAAGGTTTAGACTGGTAGAGAATTCCGATATAATTAACTACATTCTACACAATAATGTAAGTATATAGAGGTAAAGTTTGTAAGTTTTGACGTAGGATGTTATCTCTTGAACTAGTTAACCAATTTCAAAAAATGCTTTATGATAGAAAGCCACACTATTGCAGTGTATTTCACGCGGATCACGGCGGAGTTGCCTGTAGAAGCTAGTATTGCAAAGCTTTAAGTAAGTTATATTACAAAGAAGTAAGGAAAACCTTTTGCCTAAGTGCTAAATGGGAATTCTTAACAGAGACTCGATTGAAATATCCATACAATAATGTTGTCATAACAACCATATTTCTTGGAATAATTCCATTATATTACATTTAATGATAACATCAATATGCTAATAGTTGGGACAGAATAGAATTGATTGCGATGTAAATGAGGTTGTCAAGTAACAATATAATTGCATTGTCTGTCTAACATGAGAGCATGCGTCACTTACAGCTGACAGTTATCACATCTCAAAACATAACATCACGTCTGTAATAAAACAGAGTTGTAGGTACCTATTAGTACACCTACATTCCATTTAATGGGGTGTGAGTCTGGGGTGGGGGGGAGAGCAGCGGTGGCCCAGTGGTGGCAGCCGCGACTGAGAACAGTGGTGGCCCAGTGGTGGCAGCTCCGACTTACGAGCAGTAAGCCGAGGGTTCGAACCCAAGTGTATTACTTTGTGTAATTTATTTCATCACCGCTGCCCTCAAAACGGTGAAGCAAAACATCATGAGGAAACCGGCATGCCCTAGAACTAAAAAAATCGAAGACATTTGACATCTACCTACCCGCACTGGGCCCGCGTGGTGGATTACAGCCCACTCCCTCTCATAGAGAGGAGGCCTGTGTCCCAGGAGTGGGAACATGATGATGAGTCTATTGAGTGATGAGTGAAGTGACGGCGTCGTGTTACGCTGCGAAGTGTCACGTAGCTGGCCGCGGAAACGCCGATACAGCACACCTTTCGGCCAAAACTCTTCCTTGAGGAAGGTAACCAAATGGTGAGTTGGAACGCCAACCACAAACGACTTGAAATTGGTGTTATGGCGAGCCTCCAGCTTCACCACCAGTTTTTTTTTTCGGATTGAAATCATCAAATAACCCCTCCCGCTAGGCGGAGTGGAAGAGAGTGTCAGACTTGACTGACTAAAACCCATCCATGTTCCTTCTTAGCCCTTTGTGTTCCAGGGCCAAGGTATCTCCTTCGAACAGCCCCGCAGCCCTGGAGCTCCTCCACCCTCAAGGTCTTGTTTATGTATACGTCACATCACAATTCATGTAAAATCAGCTTTGAATGCTTCTTATCATTATCATCATCTTCCTGCCCTTCTCCTATGTTACTTGGGTTCGGCGCAACACGTCTTTTTCTTCCGTTTTCCTCTGTCAACCATCACGCTATCGTTTACTTCTTTTTCTTTCATATTATTCCTCACAATCTGTTCTTCGTTTCCTTGGTCTTCCTCTCTCTCTCCATCCATTAACATTTCTCTTTGTCACTCTTCTAGTCTCATCACAAAGTAAATGAATGCGACCCACTTCTTGGAATTTTGATTCTGTGACATTTCCTCACGATGTTTTCCTTCCTCGTTCTGAAAACAGTGATGATGAAATGTAAATTACTAGCAACCCGCCCCGGCTTCGCACGGGTGCAATGCTGTAAAGGGCCATATTGATCTATATTAAATGCACAATGTATTTAAGGTACTTAATTGGATAAGGATTAATGCTATATTAAAAGCTTAAAATCGCTTCGTAAATAAGTCATTATTTCTCGTAAATAGTAAAGGATAAAAAATGGTTATTGTGGGTTATCCCTAAGAGATACACATATACCATCGCGGACTTTTTTGTAGACCTTTTTAAGGTATACAATACTGTAGTACACTATTTTGATCTATCTCGTAGGGGTTCAGCCAGCGTCTGCAATGTAAAGGCAAAAAATGTGTGTATTTACGACATCACATTAGAAACCTCTAAAATTATCAGTGTTTCTCTACTATATTATGCATGTATTATACATATAAACCTTCCTCTTGAATCACTCTATCTATTTAAAAAAACCGCATCAAAATCCATTGCGTAGTTTTAAAGATCTAAGCATATACAACATGTAACGTAATAAACGCACACCCTCAAACACCCCAATTACAGTATTATATTATAATCATAATACATACTCTGAAATTTTAGTTAAACATGTATAGACATTGATTAGTAAAGACTTTAACTTCCTTAAAATAAGGTTGATTTTTCTTTATTTTATATTAAAAGACGGAATTTGTATTAATACAAATGAAACTGTACTTTTAAAGTCTTATTGCCTTGAGTTACGGTCCATTTTAGTTGGTTTGACTGTACAGGGGTAGTGTGTCAGTAATTTACGTAGTTTTAATTATTTTTGGGATAAAAAATAACCTATATTAAAAATGATAGAAATCGATTCAGTAAACGATTCTGAACAAACAACTTTCAGGATGTGCGTTAATTATGTTACATGTTGTATAGGGACAGACAGACAGCGAGCGACTTTGTTTTGAGTTTTAACCGACCTACCTCTATCTACTCCAATTCAAGTCCTACTGATGGGTGACATTATAATGTCACCCATGGGAGTCACTGCGCTGCCCTCTCTTTGAAGGTGGCTTTATGAATATGGGAAAAAGTCAATATTTACAAGCTATGGCAAGCCATCTTTTTGGTGAACTGAACTTGTAAGAACTAACATAACATAACATCAGGCTTGTTATTTCCGAATGGTTGGGCAGAGGTGTACCTAATAGTACCCCTTCCCACATTTCGCTTTTCGCATTTCGATTCTTCCCATGTAATAGGAGGCTGAGGAGGCATCAACTGGGCACCAAGGTAGTTGCAGTCAAAAAATCCTGATGAAAATCCGAATAAAACTTCGCCCGACCAGGGAATCGGGAACCTAGGACCTCAGGATCAGCAGTTGTACTGGAGACCACTTAACTTACGAAGGTAATTAAGGAGAGATAAGTTCTTTATGGTGTCGGACGTAAAGAATAGCACCATCCCATATCTTACTGTGGGTGTCGTAAGAAGCGACTAAGGGACTTGCCAGAGAATGGGCAGCAGCGTTCTCTGTGCTTTTGTAACAACCGTACTGCGATCGCCAACCCGCCTGCCAAGCGTGGCGATTATGGCAAAACCCCCCTTATGTCAATGTGGCGTTGGGGGAGGCCTATGTCCAGCAGTGGACGTCTTTCGGCTGAAATGATGATGAATTTGCCAAGCAAAATATCTCTTATTCTCTTAGTAAACAAAACCTTTGGCCCAAAAGATGTAGACGTTTAAAACAGGTTCATCGATGTACGTCATATAAAATACCCAAGTGCCAGAATATAATCACAAAGAGTGCAAAGTAAACATTTGAAAACTCGTGGAACTTTTTCATACAACAGTTCAACAAACACTTGTTATAAAGTATAAAAATTTTCCTTGATAGAACATGCGTAGCAGCCGTATTCTAAGACGCAACTCACTCTTATTTACTTTTATTATGTACGCACAAAACACTCAATGTCAAAAAAAAGAAGAACACAGAGGTACTGCTTATTTAATTAGAAATTTCTTCCAGGAGATCAGCAACAGGAGAGTTGGATAAGAAACGTAGCCCGTGAAAAGGAAAAGTCGGTTATTTTCTGTTCTTAGTTGTGGTATATCACACAAATCCTTGTCAGGTTTTACATTGTAACTAGAAGTTCTACATAGGCGAAGAACAAAAAATGCATATTGTAAACGATGCAAAGTAATACAATTTGTATGGGACCACCGCGCGAGCTTCCTCTACGAAAGAATCACTTAAATTGGACCAGTAATCGCGGAGAAATCGGTTCATACATGAACAAAAAAAAGATGCTGGTGGAACACATAACTACCACCTTTTTAAAAAGTCGGTTGTAAATACAGGGTGTTTACAATGACCAATTTTTTTGGATTGGCGTCTCTCAGTTCAACCTATGAGGTTGTCGTCTGCTTAACCGGACTATCCTGTGGGTGCCTTAAGAGTAAGGCCTCCAGTCAGGGCATATAAACTTACAAACTAAGCGACTACACGCTAAGGGCACCCCCTGTTGGGTACGAGCCTCAGCCACAGCATCGCGGGCTTGCTCGAGCGAGGGTCGGGGAGGGCATGGACCGAGACGTCGCGACGGACCTCGACGGCGAGGTCGGAAATTACAATGACCTTTATATTTGAGTTCTTATGTCAGAGCTGCTAAGCATCAGGCTGATGATGTTGACAAGCAGTTGACATTCTATAGACATGGCTGATATTTCTCTTGTGCCTCTTATAACAGCCAGCGACCGCACGGTACCTATACCTATGTAGTACCTATTGCTGGCGGCAGCAAAGGTTAGGTATGCTGGTAGGATTTCCCCAAACGAAATCATTTAACAAGATCTCTACCTTCAATTTCCTGGAATGTTTTCAAGGAAAGTGTTGTTTATCCTCCTAAGCCTCCTAAACTTCTTTTCCGATTATCTTCGTTGGGGAATCCAAGATGCTGTAGATTCTGGTTACCAGGAGTTGCAGTGATTGGTAATAGTGTAGCGGCCTTGTTCAAAATGGGAGGGCGTTTATGAACTCGCTTGTAACAGATTTAGATAATGCTAAAACATATTTTCGTCAACCTTCATTTCTTAATGAGACGATTAGCAGTTGGACGTGACCAGTTTTCATTATGTCAATGTCTAAACCAAGGCAACTAGGAAGGAGAGAATTGTTATGTCCCAGCTTCATTGTTGCTGATAGGTACCTGCTTAGGATAATTTTAACACAATATAATAGCTTTAATTAGGACACGACCGGCAGGGTATCAGATTTTTGATGATTTTAGTCGCGGGAAGTTAGTCTTCAGCCATTTCTGCCGTCAAAGAGAATCCTAAAGTGAAAAAAAGACATTCGTTTTTATGTTTTAAAGTAATTTACTTTATAAATCTAAAGATGTGTGGTATTTCGTTTTCGTTCTTCTTGTGAAGTAGTAACAATAACAACAAGTTTATAAAAAGTTATCATAGTTTTGAATCAACTTTGAACAAAAGCTTGACTAGTCAAGATCAGAGCCTTCCTCTAAAACCGTCAGTTCTATTTTAGGAAACTTGTACGAAATGTTTCCGATGTAGTTTTCCTTAAAATTGTATGTGTGACTCCTCAATAGTCTTGTGGTCGGAAGGAGAACTGCTGAGCATGAGGATCTGGGTTAGATTTCCAGGTCGACCCAACACGTCCCAGAAGCTGCTGAGCAGCGGAGTCTGGATTTATGGCCGATTGATGGAAACAGGATCGCCTGCATGAGGGCCCTAAAAATAACAGTCGAAATTCGGGGCAGCACTTCTGCCTACATTATCCTGGAATATAAGCGTGATATTATGTGATTTAAGAGTTGTTGGAGGAGCTTGTGGCTCAATAATATCAGCCATTTGGGTTAATTTTCAGGATAAGTCGCGCTTGCATAGGCTGGTCCGTGTGACCACCGTTAAGCCGTTGGTCCCGGCTGTCATTTGTAGATCTTTGACAGCCGTTACAGGTAGTCAGTGGCCCGAAAGTCTGACAACCAGGCTTACAAGGGGCATCGTATTACCCAGTAATAACTGGGTTGTGGAGGTCAGATATGCCGTCGCTCCATGTAAAATACTGGTATTCAGCTGCATCCCGTTAGACTGGAAGCCGACCCTAACATAGTGGGGGCCCATGATTGAGAGTTGTTGATTTGCTTAGTCAAAAAATACTTTATTCGCTACCTATCTCACTAATTGTCTATGCAGAAAAAAGTTATAGGTAATAAAAACACATCACTCGATATTTTATTGACAGCCGCCAGTAACAAGAAAAAAAAATTAACTGAAACTTAATACACTTGTTGTGTTGTTATTCACTTAGTAAAATGGCAGAGAGACAAATCAAATCAAAGTATTTTTATTTCACATAGGCCTACATATTTATAAAACGTCGACAAAAAGGTGCTCGGTTCGGGAAGAACCGGCAAGAAACTCCATTCGGTCAAATTGTCTTACCTATGTTTTTTAAGTGGAAATATTCATAATCTAGATAATATCAATACTAATATCTTAACTTACCAACTACTATAACGTTTTGTACTTCTCGATATCAATATTAATAATAAAAAAGAAAACAAAAAAAATGTTTATTCTGAGACAACTACATAGTTAAAAAACTATATACCAACAATATAGTAATGGGTATGTGGGTAAATAATATCATCATCAACCTATAATGTTCCCACTGCTGGGACACAGGCCTCCTCTCAATGAGAGGGAGTGATGGGCTTTAATCCACCACGCGCGCGGTTCCAATGCGGGTTGATAGATGTCACATGTCTTCGATTTTTTTGTTCTAGGTCATTCCGGTTTCCTCACGATGTTTTCCTTTACCGTTTTGAGAGCAAATAATATAATAAGAATACATCTAAACTAATATTATAAAGAGGAAAGATTTGATTGTTTGTTTGTTTGCATTGAATAGGCTCCGAAACTACTGGCCCGAATTGAAAAATTCTTTCAGTGTTAGATAACCCATTTATCGAGGAAGGCTATAGGCTATATATCATCACGCTACGACCAATAGGAGTGGAGCAGCAATGAAAAATGTTGCGAAAACGGGGAAAATGTAACGCAAACGAATTGCGCCGGACAGCTAGTGATAAAATAATAAGAGTGTAAAAATATTCTTAACGAAACAGAAAGGCACTTGTTCCAAGGAGTGTTTCTGTATTTTATGTCAAATACAGGGTGTTTGAAAGATTTATGTATATTACATGCTATTTTCAACGCTAGTAAGGAGCCGACCAAAAAGAGAAACGGCAGGTGAAACCGCGTCGCACAGTTAGTAATGAAATAAAGTCCGCGTAGTTATTTTCTTCGCAACGAATTCTTCATGTTGTTTCAGCTATCATTTAGTTTGGTAAACTTATAGAATCAAACTAAATTATGGTTAAAATTTGTCAATTTGGTTAATGTGTCTTTATTAAACTCATTAACTTTCACTTATACTGTAGCTGTTGTTGTTGTTGTTTGTTTTGCTTGTTTACTACCGTAGTAGTATTTTAGTTATTCATGTATTGAATTGCTGCAACTATGAATAAAGAATTTCTTAAATTAGTCCTCTATTGAAATCTAAACTATTAATTTTAAAGACGTCAAATAGCATTTTTGAAATAACAAGTTTTGAAAAAAAAACGGTGAAATAACAATAACTAAAACTGAATCTATCGCAGAATATTATTCCAAATGATTCTGATCTGTCTAGTTCCTAAAATACAACGAATGATCCTTTAACATTTAAGTTATAAAAATAACCCACCTAAGTTTAAAATTGAACTTAGTTCTCAGTAGCTATGATCTTTTTCAAAACACGATACAAAAACGCGAAACACTCTGTTTTTGTTTAAAACCAATTCATTCTAGCTAATCAATGGTCATTAAGTTTTTTGCTAACTTAAAAAATGGTTATGTAATGGTTCAAATTGAGCACGTGTTTTTTACAAAATAGTATATTTCATTACGAGTGCGGAAAGCCTGTCATTGCAAAGAGTTCCGACAAATGTCTACCCGAGCCGCGGCGCAGCCGAAGGTGAGGGTTGACAGTCGGAACAAGTTGCAATGACTGTTCCGCACGTGTACTGAACAACTATTTTTAATACAGTTGCGAAAAAATGAAGCAATTTAATAAAGAACATTTTTGGAAAATGGCGCCAACCGTAAAAGAATATAAGTAGAGATTTTTTTTTGTTTACTTCACCCATTCTGGGTAGGCAAAGGGAACTATGCCCATACAGCCAAGTCTTCAGTAGTTTTTTTTTTTGATATGATATGAAAATGAAATTTAATGAGATGAAATGAAATTAAACCTAACCTAACTCATTGAATCAAATCATTAAATCTGATATTGAAACAAACTACTAGCTTCTTTTTAGAAATATTTGCATGAATCATAAAAACTTCTATGATTTTTTTTTTGTAAAAACTTCGTGGTTGGTTTTTTCTTTTTAATAGAAATTATTTTGACATTTGGGAAAGAGAACGCACGAGTTCGGAAAAGGTAAAGAAAAAGCTCGAGTGTGTAAAATTGCAATACGCCACTTTTTGAGCAACTGTATTAAAAAATGTTTGTTTGTGTTTTTGTCAATGTTTGATAAATGTGGTTCTTCTTCAGCATGATCTATTTTTCCCCGACTGAGTAGGGGTGATAGGGGAGAATGGAAGAAGAAAACGTTGCGCTGACCCCAAGTAGAATGGCACCAGGACAGGAAGGTAGTGACGTTTTTCATTTCGAATGCCCATTTAGGATTAAATCTTTAGGAGTATGAGGAACAGGGTGGAAAGTTCCTCATCCCCCGTAGTAAAGGGAGGATCCTCCGGCCAGACAGGTGTTACGTCTGGCGGGCAACTGCCCGACAGTTGTAGTCGGGTTTTTCTATAAACTCTTACGTCGATGTAAACTTTGCATGTGAGATGTAGTAAATTGATGTTAGTTCTTCCGTCATGTCATAGATGGCGCTGTAGTACTTTTTGTAGTAAGTTGCTTTTTGTTGGTCGCTACAAATCTATTTAAAGTTGGTTTAAAAAATCAAGAAGTTAACTCGTCTGTGAAATCACACACACACACACACAGTCACATTATCAAATTGAAAAGCTTAAATAAAAACGGTCAAGTGCGAGTCTTACTCGCACACAGGGTTCCGTAGTCCCAAAGAATATAATAACAATATTTTGAACGGTCATTCATAAGTAAACTTAAACTCAGCAAACCTAAATTTGTTTTTCATAGTATGTTACTGAAAAACAAAGGTACTGCTGTAGTTTGGTGAAAGTCACATATCTCAAAAACTAAACATCAAATTAAAATCAAAACCATTTTTATTGAAAGTTTTTTTACGTATTACAAACCCACATTTTTTCATAATTTTCCAATCAATGGATACAGATCAAATGTTATTGAAGTCACATCTGGTGTTCCACAAGACTCTATCCTTGGGCCGTTATTATTCAATATATTTGTAAACGACATAGGTTATTGTTTTCACAACACTAAGTTTCTAATGTACGCAGATGATCTGAAGGTCTACAAATCAATCAAAACTGTTCAAGACTGTATTCCATTTCAGCAAGACATGGACAGACTGACATACTACTGTCATAGAAACAAACTTAAGCTAAATATACCGAAACGTAATTACCTTACTTTCACAAAAAACACGCAAATTATTAACTTCGCCTACACTCTTTGTCACATTCCTCTCACTAAATTAAACTCAACTCGCGATCTCGGCGTTATACTAGATTCCAAACTATGCCTAGACTTGCACATCAACAAAATTGTTAGCAAAGCTTATCAATTGTTTGGATTTATCATGAGATCCACCCATGACTTCCAAAGAACCTCTTCATTTATAAGTTTGTATAAAGCCCTAGTTAGGTCACAATTAGAGTACGCAGTGTCTGTATGGAACCCTATCTACAAAAAATATTCTGAAACGGTTGAAAATATACAATGTAAATTTTTGCGTGCTATGCACTATAGATGCCATAAAACCTACCTACCTTACACTCACTTACTCAGCAAGTATAAGCTCTTGCCCCTAAGCTCAAGAAGAAACTACCCTTAATGCCATTATTTTATATAAAATTATCAGAAACGGATTCAATTGTATTAATCTGAACAACATGATTTTTTATGCTGTACCAAGAACCTTTCACAGGCGGCAGGTACGCGCGGGTACTCTTTTTACAACGAACACTTGCCAAACTAATTCTGGCCTGCGCTTACCTATCCGCCGTATGATTGACACTTATAACTCAAAATTTGAAAATATTGACATATTCACTTGCTCTTTGAGTAGATTTAAAAGCCTTATCCTCCGATCTTTATATAGTATTAAAATTAAGTGAAACCTGTAAAATTCACTAATATCTATAATTTATAATTGAGTGTTAAATTTTACTGTACTATTTTGCTGTAATAATATTCTATTTTTAAGTTCTTTTTTAATGCTTACATTATATTACTGCACGTGCTGCTACTAAATTTCCTAGCGATTAAACATTATTTTTTCTTCTTTAAATTTTATGTCTACCTGTGGACAGTGTTGCATTATAGCCTATATAATCGTTTTTGTGAAACTAGTTGTAAGTTCTCATAATGTAACTGTTTACTGTCCCTAGCAATAAAAATAAAATAAATACAGCGTAACACTGGTCTGCTAATTGCATTCCTGCTCTGCTTCCTCGTCCTCAGAAGACGACTACCAAGTCGTCGGAAAGGGCAAGAGGAAGAAGGGCAAAAACTCGCAGGCCGCCATGGCCAAAAAGTTAGTCGCGCTTCCTCTAATCCCCTCTCCCGAGGCGTCCCGTCCCACCTCCCCGGTCCCCGCACCAAAGTCCGCCGCTGCTCATACCAGCAGGCCAACCAGCCCTAAGGCTAACTCTTCAGCCGCTTCTTCAAAGAAGCTGAAGCCCCCTCCCCCGTTGTACATTCAGGACAAAGGGAAATGGACAGACGTGTCCAAAATGTGTAATGAGCGCCGCATTCAATATACAAGCGCAAAAAGCACACAGCAGGGCATCAAAGTGGTGGTCCCTACGACAACCGACTTCAGGGAACTAACCCGCCAATTAATCGGAAGGCGCATAGCCTTCCACACCTACTCTCTTCCAGAGGAGAAGCCCACCCGCGTGGTGATCAGGCGGATCCCGAAGGAAATCCCCACGGAGGACATCCTCAATGACCTCCTAGGCCAGGACATCCCAGTCGCAGCCGTCCACCGCCTTCATAAGGCGAGAGGCGGAGACCTTTACGATATGGTACTGGTCATCTGTGACCCAGTAGAAGGTCACCACCCGATCTTCAAAGTGAAGTCGGTTTGCTCCCTGTCAGGCATCTCAATAGAGAAGCCCTACCGCTCAAGCGTAGTCGGACAGTGTCATCGCTGCCAGATGTACGGTCACAGCCAAGCCAACTGCCATGCGCCACACAGATGCGTAAAGTGTCTAGGCGACCATGGCACGGCAGACTGCCCCCGTCCCAAAGACAAGTCGCTTTGCACGGAGCCACCGAGCTGTGTGCTTTGCGGCCAGTCGGGCCACACGGCCAACTACCGCGGCTGCTCAAAAGCCCCCAAAGGCTCCTCCTCTAACCTGGTGAAGCGTGCAAGCGCCCGCCAACAAAGAGAAAGCCCATCGGTGAGGCTACCCTCTGCCCAGATGCTGGAGAGACTCAGCCCTCAGAGGCCCTCTCCCTGGACCACGCTAAACCACCAGAAAGCCTTCCCGGCTCTCAGTAAAGCAAAGTCCAGCCCCATCCCCGGGCTATTAGATGCCCCTGTCCCCACTCCCGCGGCCCAGGCAAGCGCACCGGCGCCCGCTCGTCCCACGCCACCTGGCCCCGCGGCTGTGGACCCCTCTCACAACGTAATTTTAGAATCGCTAGCAGAGTTAGTCACCCCCGAAGCAGACCGTATGGCGGCTGATCTCAGGGCGGCTAACACTGGTGGCGATAAACTTAAAATTATCCTCAAGTCCCTACTTAAGTTAGGCGACCTCCTCCGCAACCTTAACCTCGACTAACTCCAATGGATAATACGAGATTAACGTGCACCAAACCCCGATCCCTAAAATTAGGGTACTTTAATGCCAATGGCATTAAAGGCCAGCGTGATGAGATCGCCACCTTCCTCCGCGACCATCAAATTGATATCCTCCTCGTACAGGAGACCTTCCTCAAGCCCAGTCACCGCGATCCGAGAATTGCCAACTATCGCATAGTTCGCAACGATCGGTCACGTTGCCACAAGGGCGGGACTCTAATCTATTATAGAAAAGAACTGCATTGCATCCCCTTAGATCCCCCTCCCATGGAGTCTCTACTCGAGAACTCAGTGTGTCGACTAGGCATGACCGGCCATCAACCGATCACTATCGCCTCTGCGTACATCCCTCCCGGCGGCACGTCCGAGGAGCACACTCTGTTCACCAAAGACCTTGCCGTCCTCTTCGGCTTGAGCGACTCCGTTATCATAGCGGGCGACCTCAACGCCAAACACCCCGCCTGGAACAGCACGACGACCTCTGCCAGAGGACGTCACTTGTATAACCTGGGCGAGTCCCTCAACTTCGATCCCATCGCTCCTATGGAGCACACCCACTATCCCCACGACCCCGACCAACGTTCGGACGTTCTCGACATAGCGCTTCTCAATAATGTCAACCTTAAGTTGCATTCCATCGAGACTTTACATGAGCTTAACTCAGATCATCGACCAGTGCTCATGCACTTAGTTCCTCGCTCGGGTCCTTCTGACCCCAGCCAGCCCCCGCCGACCCAAGTGATAACCGACTGGAGGAAAGTCAGCGAAAAGCTGAAATCCACCACGTCGCCTCACCTGGAGGCCATCCCCGACCACATAGTCTCAGTCGCAGACACGACGGCCGCCATCAACTCGTTTACAGAACACGTGCAATCCGTACTGAAGGACTGCTCACGGGAAGTCCCAGCAATGAGCGATCAACGCTGGATACTACCCGCTGACATACGTGAACTGATAAACGAAAAGAATGCGGCCATCCGTGCCTACAGCAGCTTTCCCTGCGAGGCAAACAAAGCCCACATGCGTAATTTACAGCGTGCTGTAAAGGATCGCACCAGTGAGTTTCGTAATAATCAATGGGAAAAAACACTAAGCGAACTCGAGCCTACCCACCTAGCCTTCTGGCAGCTGCAACGCAAGATGCGCTCCACCGAAGAGGCTTCGATGCCTCCCCTCACCCGACCCGATAAGAGCGTCGCATTCGACGACTCTGAGAAGGCCGAATGCCTAGCCGACAGCCTGGAGTCCCAGTGCTCCCCCAGCTCGCAACCAGTAGACAAGCGTCATCTCGATGAGGTGAACGCATTCGTCGAACGTAGAGCCGCCCTGCCCCCCGAAGAAGACCCTGATGATCCTCTGCCTCCGGTCACAGCTGACGAAGTGCAAGACATCATTAACAAACTTCAACCGCGGAAAGCACCCGGCTCCGACGGAATCACCAATAGGGTGTTCAAACTCCTCCCCGCTCAGCTCGTCGTGTTAATGGCGGCCATCTTCAATGGCGCCCTGAGCAACAACGCGTTTCCCCAAATATGGAAAGACGCCACTGTCATCGGTTTCGCCAAGCCAGGCAAACCCAAGTCTGAGCCTTCAAGCTACAGACCTATCAGTCTCCTGAATGCACTTGGTAAAATCTACGAGAGACTTATTTATAAGCGACTCAAAGACTTCGCCGAGGCTAAGAGCCTCATCCCCAATGAACAGTTCGGCTTCAGGACCGGACACTCTTGCATTCACCAGGCCCACCGCATCGTAGAACACCTGAGCGCTGGCTTTCAGCGTGGAGCGATGACGGGTGTGTTGTTTTTCGACATAGCAAAGGCATTCGACAAAGTCTGGCACAACGGCTTATTATATAAGCTGTACAAACTGGGAGTGCCAGACCGTCTCGTGCTCATCTTACGAGACTTTTTGTCGGATCGCACCTTCCGCTATCGCATCGGGAAGGCACTGTCTTTCCCCCACCCCATTAGAGCCGGAGTCCCCCAGGGCTCCCCGCTCTCTCCCCTTATCTTTACTCTGTTCACCAGTGACATCCCCAAGAGCAAGAAGGCTCAGTTAGCCCTGTTCGCGGACGACACGGCCATCTATTACACTGGCCGCAGTCACGACGCTATTTACAGCACCCTCCAAACCTCAGCCAACGTCTTAGGCGCTTGGTTTCGGAAATGGAGAATCGAGGTGAACCCCGACAAGAGCCAGGCAGTTCTTTTCTCTAAACCGCGTAAAAATAAGCCACCCGCGCTCAGCCCGATCACTATGTACGGTAAGCCTATCCCTTGGGAGAAGCAAGCCAAGTACTTAGGAGTCTTACTTGACAACCACCTGTCTTTCGCGGCGCACATCAAAGCAGCTCGCGACCGAGCTGCCTTTGCTATGGGTAGGCTTCATTTCATGATCTCGGCAAAAAGCAAATTGTCACTCAAGTGCAAGTTGCGCCTTTATACCGCGGTGATCCGCCCCATTATGACGTACGCTTGCGTCGTGTACGCTCACACCAAGCCTAAATACATCCATAGGATGCAAACCTTGCAGAACCGGTTCTTACGTAGAGTCACGGGAGCCCCTTTTTATGTCCGTAACGACCGTCTACACGTAGACCTTAGAATGCCCACCGTCCTTCAGTTTATGAAACGTCTTTCGAAGCGTTTCTTCGATAACGCCAGTAAACACCGTAATCCCCTGATCGCAGCGGCCGCCCGTTACGAACCCTCGCGCATTAGTACAGTACGCCGTCCTCGGCATACCCTCGTCACTCCCGATGATGCTATCACCCTCCTCCAGGAGAGTAGCAAAGAGACTAGCACTCTTAAAAAATTCAGACACAAACCGCCGTCTTTCCGTGCTCGCCGTCGAGGTCCGTCGCGACGTCCCGGTCCATGCCCTCCCCGACCCTCGCTCGAGCCAGCCCGCGATGCTGTGCCAGTAGTTTTAAATCAGCCCCTAAATAATGATATCATTCAGATCCAGCCTGTCCCCATGCAGTCCTCCCCCAGCGACGCCCTGAGCCGAGGCTCGTACCCCACAGGGGGTGCCCTCAGCGTATAGTCGCTTAGTTTGTAAGTTTTTATGCCCTGGCTGGAGGCCTTACTCTTAAGGCACCCACAGGATAGTCCGGTTAAGCAGACGACAACCTCCTAGGTTGAACTGCGAGATGCCATTCCAAAAAAAAAAAAAAAAAAGTCTGCTAATTGCAAAAAACGTAAGAAAATTTGAATTTCGCTGGCAACCCTGGCAACCCCCTTCAAACTAAATAATAAAACAATTAGTAAGTAATTAAAAATGTCCTTCTTTACATTAAATTATTTTAGTCACGAAATTATCCTTTGTAAGTAAGAAAAAAAATATGTTAAGAGATCTAAGAATCATTAAGAAAAATAATATCTAGATAATTTCAAACCCTGAAAACTAGTACTAATTTCCATAAAATTAATATAATAACATACACATTGTCGTCATAGAACTATACAAAAACATGATACCTACCGACAAAAAATGAGTGACGCTGATCGATGGCGAACAAGCAAATCAGGTTTTAATTCTAGTGGATAGGATAAAGATTAGTAGGTACAGTTCTCCAAGGAAAAGAATGCGCTTCATCGTATAACTTCGAAAATATGAACGTTCGACGATCAGTGTCCGTACCATGACGCTTAGAGTGGAAAGAGATGGAGCTAGACGACCTGTATAGCTCCGTCTCTTTTTCACTCTGAAATAGGAATGGAACAATAATGTTATAAGACGTCATGGTACGGACGCAGATCTGATAAAGATTTCAATTATGAATGTACTCCCATTATTTTGCTCCACTTCCAAGATTGGGATATTATAGATTATCTATCTCTATGTAGTTCTAAATAAGTGTTCAAAACTTGTCAGATGACGATCTACTACCATACTATACTATTTACAAACTCGCAATGATATTGCACTACTACAAAGTACGTCAGGAAAACAGTTCAGATTTGCCTCTGTGGTGTTACTTTGTGGAACGACATTTGTACTAACTCGAAAATTAATGAAGCGCAATACTTTTCTGGTTTTTATCTCTATTTGTGCAGCTTTTAAAAATAGTCCATGATTTTATCAGAAAACTTCTTTTTTGACAACTAAATGAATGTCCTTGTTCGATTTTATTTTATTGTAATTTACGTTAGTTGTAATTTATGCCTGACATTGTAGGGTTCGGTCGTAGGCATTTCGTAGATTTAATTTAGTAGTACTTCTTTTCTTTCGATTTTTATTTTATTGAATTTATTGCCAAATGGTGTTTACTATGAATATAGGTGAATTTTGAGGTTGAATAAATAAGCAAAAGTCAATGAATGACAAAGATTCGTTGATTTAGGCACTATTCTTCTAAATTATTGGTATCTACCTAACATATATGTGTGACTTTAAACAATACCAAATCTGTTACTTTTTTCCTAAGATAATAAAACAGCCTATTTTTTTTCAAAACCAACATTTCTAAAAGGCATGGTTAATAGTTATTTGTTATACAAGAGTGCAAAGTTGCTTTTTAATCGCGTGCTCAATTTAGATGACCGAGCAAGAGGAGGATTCTAGAATTGAATCAAGAGCGCAGCGAGGGAATCAAAACAGCACGAGGTGAAAAATCTTTGCACTCGAGTGCAATACGTAACTTTTCATCCCACCTCAGCGAGGAAATGACTAAATGCAAAAAAAAAACACATTTGCAATCACAAGATACTTTTATTTCAGTTTAGGTATTAACTACTACATTATGATAGTTACCTAAGTATTACAGAATAATCTTTAAAATTATAACAAATAATACTTAGGTTTTAAATTAAAAAAAAATAAAGTAACGTTGCTACAGTTACTTAAGTTGAGTGTAATATTTTTGTTAGGTACTTTAATGTTGGTGTTAGTGACTTGTGTACTGTTTTTCGTAAACTATCTGTCATACTTAATAGTTTGCCGATTCACCGGATTCCCTTGGCGTAAATGTTGGCGAGAGAGGGCGATGGTTAGGTGTTTCGTAACGTCTCATTTTTGATGTAGAAGGGCCAGTCCAAGGATCTGACTGACGCTCTCTCAGTGCAATGGTTCCTACGATGCCTTTACATATTTGAGACTTATTTTGGATGGAATCCTCTATGTATCCCACTACAACCGAATTGGACATCCAGCCCCCATGGCGCTTAAGGGACAGGAGATCAGCTCCTGAATCGGCCAAAATGTGGCTGAAGTTCGTCGGAAACAGTGACCTGTGTACAACAGAGGTTCTGGAAGTTCAAGAAATGTTGCTATTTCTCGTGGGATACTGCCAATTTTATTAGCACCCATAGGCTGTCTTACACACTTTCCGTTGCGATACGTAGAAAACCGGTCAAGTGCGAGTCGGACTCGCGCACGTAGGGTTCCGTACCATTATTTATCAAAACGAAAAAAAAAAACTTTTTTGTATGGGAGCCCCCCTTAAATTTTTTTTTTTTTTATTATTATTTGTTGTTATAGCGTCAACAGAAATACATAATCTGTAGAAATTTCAACAGGCTAACTATCACCGTTCATGAGATACAGCCTGGTGACAGACGGACGGACGGACGGATGGACAGCGAAGTCTCAGTAATAGGGTCCCGTTTGACCCTTTGGGTATGGAACCCTAAAAAAATCGATAGAATGAGTGTTAGGCGGGCGTAAGGCTTGATATTTCTCAACAATTATTACGTATTCCTTGCAAATGACGAAGTTGCGGTCTCTTTTTGTCTTTGTATTAGGTAAATTAATTAATAGTAAGTCATCTGAATGTTTTCCAATGTTTTTGACATTAAGTTGTGTTAGTTCATTAGTTCAACATGCTCCGTTAATACCAATAATATAAATAACCTGTAACGTAAAGAGTATTGTAGTAGATTAATTAATAAAATTTATATGCATCCATAATTATGGCTATCAACATCTACTAAGTACGTACGTATTACTTTATATTAAGTAGTTGATTAGAATGTGCAACTGACGTACTTTTGCCGCCAAATATAAGGAATCAGGTGCTTCGTTAGTAGTTTTCAATTTCGGATGCTGTGAAAACGTTCGATTTTTTTGGTTGATGACCAGATGAGGCTATTTTTAAATGCCACTAATAATATTATAGGTGTCGATGTGTATGTCTTTTTTCATCTTTATTGTTGCTTTTAGCACTGAATACGTACTCCATGGTACACTACATAAATACGAAAAACTTTATTCCGATAGTCACAAGGCCGAATTTCAAAATACCGATTGTCATAATTCGGAATGGTTCAAAATTCCTAATAAAACAACTCCGACTTATCATTACTCTTATTTTTATAATTCCTAAATTTCAATATTCCTAACGTTTATAATTACTATTCTCAAAAACGGAGTTTCAATAGATCGAATAACAAAAAGTCCGACATCAAAAATACGAAATCCGATTATTAAAATACCGATTAATACAATTCCGAAATAAAAACGACTTGTAAAACTAAATAAAAATATTTTGTTTCGCATAAAAATATTTTATTTCCTTGGTCACAATTCTAACCTAACCTAAGTGAAGTGATTCATCAATAATACGGGGGATTTGTGGCATGCAAGCAAGCATGAAGCCTGCAAGCAAGCATGCAAAATGTAAGCGGGCATGCAACATGCAAGGAGCAAGCAAGCAGGCATGAAACATGCAGCAAGCATTATTTCTGTCACGGCTCCGGCGCTGCGGCCCCACGCGAGCTTATCGTCGCAGATGGTTTTAACGCTCACCACCGCACCTGTTCCTCAGCTCGCGGGCCGCTCCACCCCTCTGCGCCTACGCGGGCTTAAATTACACTCTAGGGTAGGGCAGACAAGACTGCGTGAAGTCGGTTTTGCAGCAATTCGTTTCTGTCACTAAATTTTGAAGCACAGCATGTTGACTTTTAGTTTATTCGAAATATTGAAAATCGGAATGTCGTTTTTCGGACCGAGAACCCTTCGAGCATTTGATTCTTCGAACGTGAAATTCGGAAAACTAACAAAACGCATTTACGACTTTCGGTAAAATAATTTTCGTGATTTTTAATAATAGACATTATAATTCTTAGGTATTATGAAATTCGGTCTTTTGGCACTCGGATCATTTAAATTCGGAATAAAATATTTCGGAGTATTTGGGTGTTCTCGTACTCCATAGAGTGCTTGATTTCTTGGTCTCGGATAATTCAATAAAATATGCTAGCAAAACGTTTTCTGAGAAAGTTTTGGCTCCTGTAGTCGCCACGTATTAAACATAATCGTACTTGAGGGAGAAAGCTCATTTGCACCTTATTAACAGTTTCAGTCAATGCTGTTGGCGTCAAATAAACTTCCTCGTCGCTTTAATCCATCATTTTAGCTTTTTCACCTGATATCAAGTTTCTTGTTTTTATCATAAGGTTTTAACAATATGACGTGAAAAGAAAATGGCACGCGCAAAACAACTTAAAAAAAGTACACCAAGAACGTTCCGAGTCTAAGTTTTTAACAAATTAAAAAAGGTTGTATGATAAATTCGGCACCATGGAGGTAAAAGTAAATAGGTTTAATGGTGTTTTGAATCCACAAATTTAGTGCACACGATGTTCTAAATTCAATTTACTTTATCCTCTAGCGGATAAAAACGGCTTTTGCACTCAGATATCGAAGAGCAAAAAATACTCTTTCCGAGATGGGGAGGGAGATGAAAAATACATCAAACTTGTTATTTATTCACCATTCAGTATTTCATCAATAATAAACCATGCCCGACTTAAGCATTTCATGCTTAATGTGGCTACTGCCGCAGCAAGTTAATTTAGTTTAAAATAACAACGTTACAATTTGAAGAACTTAATTCTAGACATATATTCTATCAAAAACGTAGTCTATTTGGTAATGTAACTTGTTTGTCTTGTTATAGTAACTAAATAGTGCTTAAAAAGTCATAATAAGTAGTCAAAAATGGCTCGTTGTGGATTTCATACAGATCGTGAAACTTGCGTTATTTAATTATATCCGTGAGATAGAACAAAGGTCGTTGGTTGCTACTAGACTTGTTTGCACTGGCCTTTTTTGCAGCACACTGTTAAATAAATACTTCAGAATATAAAAATAGATGAATTCTTAGAAATCCTGTTTCAAAAGGAAGTTTTATGATATTGCGGAAATACTTAAGCTCGTTTTCACTAATTCTAAATGACATCTAAATAAAAGAAACTTTAAATAAGGCGACGTAACATATATTTTGTATATTTGGCATTTTATATTTTTAAGACCATCGAATTAGAATAAGTTTATTCTAAGAATCAGTTTCCAATATATAAGAGTGTTTTTCTTTAAGTGATTGACGTAATGGAAAAATCTGTTTGATTAACATACTAATCACATAAGTGAATCGTATCTAAATTAAATTATTCATAAGGTAATATTTACGGAAGTAAATAAAAGCTTTAAAATATAACAGTACATTTGACACCTATATCATTATAAAATCTTCTTCTTCTTCAACCCTTGGCCACGCTATGCTGAATGTAGGTCTCTTTCAAATCTCTCCACTTTTGGCGGTTATGTGTCATTATTATTATTTTATCTAAACTAATATTATAAAGAGGAAAGATTTGATTGTTTGTATGTTTGTTTGTTTGCATTGAATAGGCTCCGAAACTACTGGTCCGATTTGTAAAATTCTTTCAGTGTTAGATAGCCCATTTATCGAGGAAGGCTATAGGCTATATATCATCACGCTACGACTAATAGGAGTGGAGAAGCAATGAAAATGTTGCGAAAACGGGGAAAATGTGACGCAAACGAAGTTGCGCCGGACAGCTAGTGTTATTATAAAATGAGATAAAATAATTGCAGTTTTCCACCTGTTCGTGAGCCTATACCTACGTTCTATTAGCGATAACGGTGATGGATGGTGGTAGTGGTGGTGATCTATTGGATTGATATCATCATCTCATCATCTGCCTAACCTTTTTGCCAACTATGTTGGGATCGCCTTCCAGTCTTACCGGATGGGGATGCAAAGGAATACCAGAATTTTACATGAAGTGACTGCCTATAGTGCCTATCTGACTTCCACAACCCAATTAGTGCTGGGTAATACGATACC
Organism: Cerastis rubricosa; assembly: GCA_949152445.1. Taxonomy (NCBI): domain Eukaryota; kingdom Metazoa; phylum Arthropoda; class Insecta; order Lepidoptera; family Noctuidae; genus Cerastis; species Cerastis rubricosa. The sequence goes on along the minus strand of OX424526.1, from coordinate 8,804,427 downwards.
TTTTCGTAAGACTGGTTGTCAGACTTTCGGGTCAGTGACCACCTATCGATGAAGAACACGAACGCGCCGTCGACGCGGCCTGGTTCAGAGGTAGAACTGCGAGACGCCATTAAAAAAAAAATGGGTTGCACTCCGGGAGTGCCGGCAGAAGTGAAAACTTGAATATTAACTTTGTGCATTTTTGATATTTTGGAATGGTTAGGGAATAACTTTGGGCTATTGTACACAAACATGACAATTTATATTACATTCAAAATGTAACACTTTAGAACTATTACAATCCGTCTTACGAATTTTACCTCTTTCGAGAAACCGAAGGTTTTGTTTGTGTGACAGATGTCATAATCAAATTCCTTAGTAACCTAATGTCAATCCGTCCTACGAATTTTCCAGTTTTGGAAACCCAAACTCAATGACAGATGTCATAGAGTTCAAATTCCTTCGTAATATAATGTCAGTAAAATTTAACCCATCCCCCATAAATTTTTACCCATCACAAAAGTGCACAACGCCGCTAAAGAAGATTTCATTTCAAAAAAAGTGTGCAAGGGAGACCGACACGCTGACGCTTAACAAAATTAAAAAAACAGCTGTTTCCTAAAAAAAAAAAAACTGTTTTCTAAAGAAAATTACGAAGTGGGATTCCGATTGTCAGCATGATGATGTACATGTATGTAAGAAATGGTAAGCGTTTGTGCATCGGTGTCCCTTCCACCTTACTTATATCAATTCTGTTGACAGTTGTTCTACCAATGCGAAAAGTATTGTTAGTTGTCCATTGTCACTTGCCAGACACCTCTGGGTCAGCCCTTCCTTGGCTAATTGGATAACTTTATGGTTGCGTCTGGGTAGCCCAAGAAACTCATTAAAACACTTTTTTTTTATTTGCAGTTTGTCAGGTTGTATGTTGTTTGAAATATGATTCACGACCGTAACACAGAATTATAATCATTCAAATCGTCAATATAACCTTCTAAAATGACTTTTTATGATAATTTTAATTTCGCCGCCTACTTTTCGGTCTTATATTACTTTAGCCGTGCTCGGTCAAAGGGTATTCGGTGTTCGACTCGTGGTTTGTGTTTTCACCTTATGCCGCATGCCTGCAACAAGTGAGGATCCGACTGTTAGTAAAAGAAGAATGCTATGCTGATTTTGAAACAAATACAATCAATTTCCTGGGGAACAACGGGTGTATTGAGGGACCTCCACGTAAATGGCAGGACTACTAAGGTGGTTGGGATAGACTGGATGCGGAAAAAAAGAAAAAATAAGAAAGAGGCCAAAGAGGCCAAAGAGGCCTTTTTCCAGCTATGTACATGCGGAGTTAGACTGAACACCAATAAAGGTATCCCCCCTTAAGACGACCCACTGACCCAAAATTTGAATGTATTATAACATTGGTACCTATATACCATCACTTTAATACGTCAGATCAGTTTCCCATGACTACCGAAAAAAACCTAGAAACTAAAGTCGATGAAGTCGACCTACAGGCATTTATTGCTAGGCTATGGATAGTTGCCAGAGGCAATCGTCATTTAAAAAAAAAGATTCGATATTTATTAACAGATAAGTGTTATTATAATAATATAAATGAGTTTTTGAATGACACTATTTGACATTATTTTTTCTTATTTTATTAATCCTGATCTGTTTGACATTTATCGATTAATTTATTTTATAATTATGACCTTTGAATGTATTACTGACTAATGTACGTTTTGAAGTGCCTTTGTTATTAGGTTTCTTTTTTAAAAAAAATTACGCTTTACGGGTGAAACATGTACGTACTAATAAGATTGTGACATGCGTATACATGCAAAATAAGCATGCAGGATGCATGCTAAATAAGCATGCAGGATGCATGCTTATCTTGCATGTATACGCATGTTTAGACGAATAAAATGATCTTTATCTTTATCACATCATCTTACTGATTTTAGTACTTATACTTTAATTAAATTGTTACAAAAAACAAACCCCTTTTAATATTAACTAGGTCGTGATATTTTTCGTAAGATGTTCAATGATTATAGGGAATAAGTCTACAAAAAAAATGCTCTATGTGGTTTATTTATCCTAAAAAGTGAACATGAAGTTATGTGAAAAAAAACTGTTTCTGTGTTGTGTTTTAAAGTATTAAAATCAATCAACTAATCTATGGTCATTCTTTAAAAAGAAAAAGATATTTCTAATTGTTTCTAATACTAAGAAATTTCCGCAGTTTCACATTTATCGGATAAAATGAACTATATTTTCCCCAAAAATATGACTACGCTTGATCTAGTCAGTCTGCAACGCGTACTGGTTGTCATAGAGATTTTTTTCTGCCTGTGTATTACCTCTTAATTTAGCGATTTAACCATACCTTACAATATTGCAATTACGTTTTTTATCAACTAATTGCAGAGTAATCCGAGTGTGTGTGATCTTTTTTTAATAGCACTAACATGCTAAGTACTGATGGTTTTTACTTCCGAACAGTTTTTTAGGGTTCCGTACCCAAAGGGTCAAACGGGACCCTATTACTGAGACTTCGCTGTCCGTCCGTCCGTCCGTCTGTCACCAGGCTGTATCTCATGAACGGTAATAGTTAGCCAATTGAAATTTTATACAGGTTATGTATTTTTATTGATGCTATAACAACAAATACTAAAAACAGAATAAAATAAATATTTTAGGGGGGCTCCCCGTTTTTATAAATAATGGTACGGAACCCTTCGTGCGCGAGTCCGACTCGCACTTGGCCGGTCTTTTATTAGCACTAACATGCTATGTACTGATGTTTTTTACATCCGAACTGTTTTTTTTATTGTATTAATAAGCGATAATTTTGATTACATGCAGATATACAGGGTGTAACGGACCCTCTACGACGTCACCAAGCATTATGTACATCAATCTAAGTAACTCTACGCAAAAAATATTGTTGGGAAATGACTTAATTTTTGTTTGTCTTGATAAGTGTTACATATTTTTCATCACACTTGCAGGTGAACACTATCTAAACATACAGGTTAACTTTGCCGTAATGCCCCATATAAAACCCAAGGTAGGTAAGTATTTTTTTTAAATTTATAGCACAGAATTTTACACGCAATTGAAAAATTGTCTTAAAATGTTATCTAAACAGGAATTTCATTGCAATCTCGCTAAATGTTACTTAAATACTGAACTAATGTTCTTAATGATCGAAAGTGTTTTGTATCAAAACGTCGAAATTTTTTTTTTTTTTTACACTCCTTCGTGGCTGTATACCTACGTAAGTATTTGCCCTTAACGTTTTTGAACGAAATATTTGTATAATCTGTGGTGTGGGCAAGAAGCCAGCCATCCGCTTAAAAAAAAGTTCAAGTATTTCGTAAATCGTAATAATAGTTGTGCTGACTTACATAATTATTTACTCGCAAATGTGATGTAAAACCATTGAATGTGCCACGGGCGGTACGGGAATTAGGAACCTTGACTCAGAAAGCCCTCAATCTTAGACTTCGGGCTTCTACTAGAGCCTCGATCGTAATTCCTTACTTACCGCCCTGTACTATGACTTATAGTGTAAATGTTAGTAATAATATGTTTCTTGATTTATGTATGTACGTTATTTAATATATTATTATGTACAAGGACCGTTATCAGTAGCGGTGAAAGCCTCCTCCATTCGTTTCTATACTATTCCGTCTCTAGCTACTCTACTCCAAATTTTACCTACTATTTTTACAATATCGTCGCTCTATCTCATTTGTGGTCGACCTTGCCTGCGCTTTTTGTTCAATGGCTACCAGTTGGTGGTGATTTTCTTCCACCTTTCGTCTGGTACTCTTTGGAAATGTCCAGCCGATTTCCACTTTAATCCAAGTACCTTTAGGCCCACGTCTATTGCCCTGGTTTTATTCAAATTTTTGTATTCTTTACTTTTGTCTTTAAGTCTGTGGTTCATCTAACTCCTTTCTATTCCTCTTTGGAACACTTTGATTTTTTCTAAATTGCGTTTCGTCAGGGGCCATGTTTGACAAGCATATGTGAGTGTGGGAAGTAAATCACGTTTCCATGGTTTTTGTTTTTATTTTGGTTGGCATCTTACTCTTGAATATTTCTTTTAGAGCCCAGTATTTATTCCAGGTGGATTTGATTCTTCTTTCTATTTCCTTTTCTGTGCAGTTTTTAAAAGTAATTAGGTGTACTAGGTAGATGTACTCTTCAACGTATTCTAGATTGATGGATGAAACTCTTGAAAGCACCAATGTGCTTTGTGTCTGTTTGTCATAAGTTTTGTTTTTGTTTGGTTTACTTCCAAGCCCACTTTTTTGCTCTCTTAAATCGCTCAAATAGCGACTCTAACATTGATTGCATTTAATTTGGATCTTAAAACTCAATTATAAAGCACTTAAAACATTATGCTGATGAATGCATTGAATAGTAAACAGGTCATGGAGGTATTTAAAGTAAAGTAAACTTTAATGCCAGTATTAAAAAAAAAAACTTGTGAAGAAATAATAAATATTCTTTGTGGCAACTTTGTCACTGTAGATATAAGTAAATTTTTAAAAACTTCGTCACCGCAGATTAAAGTCAACTTTATGACATCTTTGATCATTGTTTCAGAGACCGAGTTAAAACCGTATTGACCTAGGACTGCGCAATCTATCAGCAAAAGTGTATTGCAAAATCATAATAATTCATCTATGATTAGGTAAACAGGTTTCGCACTATTTAGCTTCTTTTTTAAGATGATGTCCTCTGTATAACATTTAGGCACAGCTTGAGTTATCTACCACCAGGCCGGTTTTAAAATATTTATTTTGTCTATTAAGTTTTAATTGTGTTGATGAGATAAATAATTGTGTCATAACTTAGTTTTATCTTCTTAATGTTTTCGAAGTATTTCGGTGTATTTGTTTTTATGCTCTGTATGGACGTAAAGAATAGCACCATCCCATATCTTCCTGTGGGTGTCGTAAGAGGCGACTAAGGGACTTGCCAGAAAATGGGCAGCAGCGAGCAGCTGTCTTTTTTGTGACAACCGTACTGCGATCGCCAACCCGCCTGCCAAGCTTGGCGATTATGGCAAAACCACCTATGTTATGTCAATGTGGCGAAACTTGGGGGAGGCCTATGTCCAACAGTGGACGTCTTTCGGCTGAAATGGTGATGATGATGATGTTTTTATACGTATACGATATACAGGGTCAACAGGGTGTAAGGGACAGCTCTCCGCAAACTGACATGGTTTCGGCTCCTTATTCTGAATAATTTTTCACTGGCACTTTTTGTTTCGTTTTTTATCGTTTTTAAGATTCCGAACCTCGCTCGGAAAGAAAAAACGGAATCCTTATAAGATCACTTTGTTGTCCGTCCGTCCATCCGTCCGTCCATCTGTCCGTCAGTCTGTCTGTCAACACCCTTTTCCTCAGGAACGCGGGGATTTATCAAGCTGGAATTTATATCAAATACTCAAGCCTACTGTCACTTGGAACTGTGAAAAAAATCTAACTTCTTAGCCAACGCAATCAAAACATACAGCTGTTTATGCCGCAAATTTTCGACACTTGCAAGGGAATCAAAACCTACAGGGTACTTCCCCTTTTTCCTTGTTCCTTCTTAGCCCTTTCATCTTGAAATTTGGTATGAAGGTCTTATAGTACAGATAAAGGAAAAATTGCAAAATAGTACATTTTTAGGTACCTCATATAATAAAAATATTTTTATAATTGTTGTACGGAACCCTCGGCGCGCGAGTCCCACTCGCACTTGGCCAGTTTTTTCAGTTATTATTCTTTTATTTCATTGTAAAATTACATTACCTGTACGCAGCACTCCATTTATGTGAATAATACAAAACCAGCAATACAAGGGCGGTTTGATATGTCCGTGACTTTTAGGGCTCATTTTACGGAGACGCGGTGCGTCGGGCGGCACGTAAATGAGCCCTTAAAGTTACCTGAGAAATATTCCGGTCGAATATTATTCAGAATAAGGAGCTAAATGCACCCTGTCAGTTTGCGGAGGGCTGTCCCCTACAGCCTGTATACGATATGATAAATAGCACAGCAAAAAGAACATAATATGTATGGGTATTACACAAACGATTCAGTCGTGGTTTTTGTACTGCTTTTTGTGTCAAATTATTGTTTTTACTTATCGTGTACCTCCTAATATTATCCATGTTTTCTCATGTGTGATGCGATTATTTTAATCAGATTATGATGAATCTTGACGTCTTTTTAGGGTTCCGTTGCCAAATAGCAAAAATTGAATCCTTATGGATTCGGTCTGTCCGTCTGTACCTATATCACAGAGTTTTCATTCCGAAACTATTGGCATTGTTGAAATTTGAAGAGTAGGTGAGTGAACCGCTGTAACATATGTAATGAAAAAATAAACATAGGCCTCGGCCCTCCATACATGTAACTGAGGGTTGAAAAAAAATATATCTACATATATAACTGTGTCGGGTGTTTATCAATAGATCTTAAAAAATATATCATGGTGGTTGGTGAAATATTTGTTTCCAAAGTAGTAGAAAAGAATGTAGGTATGTCGAACGTAAAAAAAACCGTGACATACAGGTGCACAGACAGACAGACGCACGACAAATCGAATCCATAAGGGTTCTATTTTTGCCATTCGGCAACGGAACCCTAAAATCGGTGGTTAAATATTTTAATCTGTTGTCTTGGACATGGATAAGTTCTAAAGACAAATTGTTTGGTTGCATGCTATTTTGGCATCTAATATATAAAATTCTCGTGTCACAGTTTTCGTTGCCATACTCCTCCGAAAAGGCTTGACCGATTTTGATGAAATTTTGTGTGCATATCGGGTAGGTCTGAGAATCGGCCAACATCTATTTTTCATATCCATAAAAAACCCCGCGAACGAAGTCGCGGGCAGCAGCTAGTTTCCTATATATGCATCCGTTTACGGGCGCGGAGCGGTGCTGCATCCTGCATCTAAAGCTGTTTGCGAAATTAAAAATTAAATATTTTGTATAATATTATAGTTCTAAAGCCGTAAATATCTGATGTTTCATAGAGTTGTCTCTTTGGTACAGTGGTCACAAGCGGAACTGCTTAGCTTGACGTTTTGGAACTTTCACAGTTTAAGAGCGCTTATGCATTACGACATTTCATACAAACTTTCAAGTATTTATTTTCCGAAATAACTGAACCGATTTTAATGAAACTTCGTACGCATAAGCAGGATACATAGGTCTAAACAGTTACTAAAACATTTTCAAAAAATAGTGTTACAGCTAAATTAGACCGATTATAAAATATCTATAGAAACAGACTTTTTACACCTCTGTATCCAGCTGATGTATGGCGTTAACGCTCCGGCTGAACGGACTAGTCGGGATCCGCGATCAGCAAATAGCTAGTGTACCCGCTATAAACATCTGCAGGTACCTTTGAGGCATAGAAAGATGTTTTGTGATAAAAATTTATGTTAATGGCAAAAACCTTGCCCCCTGTCACATGCAACTTAAAAATAACTGGCCCTATTTGGGTGTACTATGACGTACATCTCTGCCGTACCCTTTAGGGTTTACAGTCGTGTTGACATGTTACGTTATATAATCATTTATACCAACCCATAGCAACTGAACTTAGTCACAGTCATTCGCAATTCATTACAATTAAATAAATGCTGAGTTATGAAATCTGTTCTTTGTTAATTAGTAGGAAAACTATAGTAATCGTACACATGACGATTGCAGGGTTAGCACATTACCAGTGACACCTGCGTCACAGGTCATAGCTAGTTGCGATCGCAGTTATTGTATCACTCATTATCTACATTATAACATAGCGTAACATCACGGCTGTAATTCCCGAAGGCTTAGGCAGAGGTGCATATTAGAATATCCACTTTTCGTTTAATGTTATGCTAATGCACGCATTACTTATGTTTGATTTCCTTGTAATAGGTGGCAATTCAGACGCACTTTTGCCTAGATATGGGTTCAAAATACCTCTAATCCTATTTTCTGGTTAACATAACGGAAAACTGGGGTCAATCTTCGATGGACATTCCCATTTTTGAAAAAACAAATCAGATTCTTTCATTCCGAATTCAAACTTTGCATCGAATGTGGCATTCGGTTTTTTTTTTCTTCTTATAGGAGCTTCTTTTTCTTTTTTCTTAGTTTATTCTTGTTGTATATGAACGGCAGGCGCGTAGCAAAAATCCAAAGTAACTGATATCTTGTTTTTTCACAAATGCTAACCAACAAAATCCTTCTTACATTATCAATCAAGCGTTACAAGATCAAGGATTTTGTGACGCTTGATTATTTGATATACTGTAACGTGTCTGCAAGGACCAATTGACCAAAGTTCCATCGACAAACGTCAATACTTTTTATAAGATTCTAACTTTTTTTGGAATTTTCAAACATGTGTGTATTTTATAAGTGTGTTCTAAGTCTGGTTACCTTGATTTTCGTAGTGGATGGCGCTTGGTACCTATATAATATCTTTGGTCTCTGGTCGCGGCATAGTGGCGGTTGAGTCTTTGACAGACGCACTAGGTACATAGATCGTCGTGTGACATTCGTCCTGCAGTGCAAAATGTTGTCTTTACATAGATTCTTGATTTCTTCTTTTGTTTTCTTTTGTGTTATCAATGGCGGTTTATTTAAAGAATTACGTGAGTATTTATATTTTTAAATATTATTTAAAAGTGTTATTTGAACGCGAGAAAATGATGATAATTTTTAATAAGTTTGACATGGGTACAATTGTTTGAAACATTTAATTAGAATTCCAAGTTCAGCACCAAATAAACTTCAAAGAAACTTTTATTTAGTTTTAATTCAAATTTTGGTGTCAATATCTACAAAGAGAAAAAAAATTAATAACATGGTAGTGTCTGTTCGTAATTTCAAAATAACAGCTTTTTACTGAATGCATATAAAATGTATATACGGTACATGTAACAAAACAATTTTCTTTTGTCTGTCTATTTGTTTGTTCCGGCTTATATACGAAACAGCTGTACCGATTTGGACAGGACTTTTACTGTCATAGCTACTATTATAAGCAGTAACTTAGGGTACTTTTATTTTAGAAATAAGATAAGGGTTCCGTGCAAAAATTAAAGCCCATGTGAAATTAAAAAAAAACCGATTCAAATCGAGACGTAATACTTTTATTACAGTTTAATTTAAGGCAACAGCTAGGTTATACTTAATAAAAATAAAGACGAAGGTAAAACCAACTTTTACAAAACTTAAGCCATGCTAGGCATGACAAGCCTGATCACACACAATTACTTAGCAAATACAATATGTTAACATTAGAATCTAGACGTAAGTTTTTAGAAGCCAACATACTACATGGTATTCTTCATAATCACTTTGATTCCATTGATCTCACGAGTAAACTATGCTATGTGGTCCCCCGCACTGTAAATAAGCGTAGTGTCCGTGCAGTTACATTGTTCGCTGTAAATACTTGTCGGACTAATTCAGGATTGCATTGCAATTTTTTTTTTTTTTTTGAAATGTTTTGTTTTGTACTGTTGATTCCATATTTCATAATTTATCTGTGATACTTAAGTACTAAATTTCCTATTTACTTAATAATTGACAATCTCACATTTATTTTTATTTATTTTTATCTAAAATTTTATTTTTTTGTTTTTAATAATTAATTAATTGTATTGTATTTTAATAGCCAATTTTTTTCTGATTACTGATTAATGCTAATCAAGTGGCACTTTTTTACTTAATCTTAATTTTGTTAACATGAGAATAATGTAGTGGGCTGCAATATTGTTATTACTAACCTACTTATTATATGTAAAATTTATATTGTAGCTGTTTATTGTCCCATAATAAATAAAATAAAATAAAATAATAAAACGTAAAGTCGTAAAATCTACGCTGAATGGCATAAAAACTAAATCGCTTGCTTTTTCACTATTGCTACTACAAGGATCTGCTGAGAAATCATGGTTAAAATTCAAACTTCCTTATTTTGTTTACCAGTCAACAAAAAACAAGCCATTATTATCTAAAAATAACAAGCGATCATTATTTAATAATAACACCATCCATTATTAACATGAGATAATCGATTTACTTCGAGGAAGTGAATAACAGGTTATAAAAGTTATTCATCGAATCAAAATGTTAAGATTAAATTATATTATGTCCTAGGTTTGTCTAGGTTATTTCCTGATTTAATATTGTGCTCCTATTTTAGGAATAATTTAAGTATTTTCATGGTCTTAATTACGAATACGACACTGGATGAGGTTAAATAATTTAAGACAGCTTTAATTTATTTATACATGCATGTTTATTTATAAAATGTAGATTGGTTTCTTTTATTTATTTTGGTAGTTTTTACATCTGAGAGCGCATTTGGAATTTTCCATAGCAATTATGCCAGTGTCAGCTTTTGGACTCGTTTAAGATATGATTTTGGTGATTGGGAAATTTTATCGGTGAAATTCGCCCCAAGTTGTCAAAGTTGATAGAAATGACAGTTGGGCCGACGACATAGTTGTCATCGGGGTAAAATCTGGTTGAGGCTAGCACAGGCACGTTGAGATACCCAGCAGGGGCTCAATTTGGTACGTTGAGATACCCAGCAGGGGCTCAATTCGGCACGTTGAAATGAACTGATAGCAGTTGAACTGGCTAAAAGCGGAGCGGAGACAACAGTATACGCTCCGGAACCACTGCTGCCCATACCCCAAGCCCAAATAAAATAATGACTGCGTAAAACAAACCGAGGAAACACACCAAATGGAATGGTTAAACAGTAACCTGCAGGCAAACAAAGAGTGCAGTTCAGGAAGCATCAAAGAAACTACCCCGCAGCATTACCAGATTGAAACAAGACAAAATCCGGAAGATTATTGGTATCATAACCGGCCTCTGTCCCCTAAACAAACATCTATTTATTATAGGTCTGATAGACAGCCCTCTGTACAGAGGATGCCTGGAGGCGGAAGAAACACCACAGCACGTGCGTATGGAGTGCAGAAGCGTGGCAGATCAACGGGCACGGACTTCAATCGTCGGCATCGCTCCCGTAACCTGCAGCAGTCTGAAAAGGCGGCTAGCTTTCTAGGAGGACCTGGGATGGTTGGAATAACAAAGAGGATACGTACAATGGCCCAATAAGGAGGATTAGTGTGGAAACAGCCCAGCAAACCTAAACCTAATAATCTATTCGCATCTTTTAAGTTCAAGATCAAATAATTTATTCAAATGACTTAAATTAGCAATTCGTTTCCTGTATGATTAGTATCACTTTTACATGCATTATACCTAATGTTAATGCATTATTACACTTTATAACAAAATTCAAGTGTCACAGAGTAGAGAATTTAATACCACAGTTTAGTTAGCTACTCAGCTAGTCTCAGCTTACTGGCTACTAGGGTTGCCAGATTGTATAATTGGATGGAAAATCTGTATAATTTGGTTATATTACGGATTTCACAGTTTGCCTTGTATATTTGGTTTCTAGAATAGTAATTCGAATGTTAATTAGGTACTTTACATTTGAATTACTATTCTGTTTTATGTTGTTTAATCACTAAAAACTCGTCGTTTACAGTCATTTTACACCATGACAGGTAAATAAGGTATAAGTGTACTTCAAACTTGTTACCAATAGCAAGTAATTGTAATATAACAAAATATCAAGTAATTTTGTACGAACATAACAAAACTAAAAGTTCAGTGTTCGTTTTGTATAGGGTTGCCATCTCTAAAATTTGGCAACCAGTACAAGACGCGTGAAAACCCCGTATCTTAGAGCCCAAAACCCGGACATGTCAACAGGATTTTTTGATCGCGGCGTGCGGGCACAGTGCGTGTGTCGCGGGCGGCCCAAGACTTTAAATTTTTATACCCGGACTACAAATGAAACCCCGCCCGGACGCTCCCGGGATGCCCTCTAAACTAGGACAAATCCGGGAAAACCCGGACGGATGGCAACCCTAGTTTTGTATAACGACTTGATTTTGTATAATTTCTGAATCCCGGCGGTATCACTTATATACCAGCGGTATATATAGGTGAGCTCTACTGACAGCCCGGCCAACCAGAACGCACAGATCATGTCATACTTAAGTGCAATATAATAATAAAGCATTGTCGTAGGTATATACCTAATGTCCGGTTTCTGACGTGAATTACAAGACACTGGGTGCTGTGAAGTGCAATTACTTCCTAAGTAATTTTATTGTATGTGTCATATGTACGTTGCAATGTTATTATCAAGTTTAAGGCCCATGGGCTATTATTTTGATGTTATTATGTATGTACGTACATCCTGCGTTAATTTGTCAACTCCCTTTCTCAAGCCTCTAAGCGCTTGCTTAGTAAAGTTCTGTTACATCGTTCGTTGCCCATTTAGCCCCATCATTTGTTTTTAGGAAGATGAAATAGTGCTATATGTATAATATTTAGAAACTTGGCAAAAATAAATCTATTATCTGGTACGGTAAAACGCTCTTTAGGTTTTTTTTTTCTGTGCTTAACTCTTCGAAAAGTTGTGCGTTTAATCACATAACACTCATCACTTCAGCCCGAAAGACGTCCACTGCTGGACATAGGCCTCCCCCAAGAAGGGGGGGTTTTGCCATAATCGCCACGCTTGGCAGGCGGGTTGGCGATCGCAGTACTGTTGTTACAAAAGCACAGAGAACGCTGCTGCCCATTCTCTGGCAATAAGAGCCCCTAGTCCCTAGAACCCTTAGTCGCCTCTTACGACACCCACGGGAAGATATGGGACGGGGTGCGTTTAATACTTATATTTAAATATTGTGTTTTCCAGCGAGCTACATCCAAATATGCAAGCGAGACCCGAACACGCTAGACGATTGTGTCGTCAATTCCATCAATGCGCTCCGTGAGAAGATGTCCACCGGCATCAAGGAGCTGGGCGTACCCAGCCTGGATCCCTTATTTATTGCAGAGGTTAGTACACTCAAAATTGCCATTTTCATGAGTACCTACTACACGCCCATAAAGTATTGCCAACGTTTAACGAATTTTCAACAATCATATAAAAGGGTGGCCATATGCCCAATAGTCTTAGTTATCTACATTTTCGTATTATTTTTATGTGAAACAATTATACAAGACTAGGTTTGCGCTTCGGTAAAATCTTTGGTAGTCCGATTTACTTTGACTACCGCGCGTCAAAGTAACCTCAATTTGTTTTGCCTTGTTTGTATTTCCGAAGATGGACGTAGATTTCCGAAGCTTAAACGTTTTATTGGAGATTTGTACCTTATTTGAAGAACCTAATAAAAATATTTGGGGTTGACTGAGGTTTTTATCTATAAGACAATGAATATAAATGTGACTAAAAGAGTGATGAATGTAAGTGTTGATGGAAGGAAAAGGAGAGGCAGACTAAAAAAGAAAATATATGAAAGAGAAAGGAGTTTGATACCGAGACTTGACTTTGATTTTGATTTTGAGACGGTTGTCAGAGGAGAATGAAAGAAAAACAAACTTGTCACGCTGACCCCGAGTAATTGGGACAAGGGCAGGAAGATGAAGATGATGATGTTAAGTCGATGTAAAATCTGGTAATCTAATGGCTGCTCATGACGTTTCAGATCAAAGCGCTGACAGCTGACAACACGCCGATCCGCGCGTCAGGTCGCAACATTAAGGTCACCGGCGCCAGCGGCTTCGTCATCAAGAAACTCTCGTAAGTGTTGTTTATTGATTTATGTTGACATGATAAAAATAAAAATAAAATTTTACGAAACCAGGATGTATAAGGTAGGTTTGTGATAAATCTCCAAAATTTTCGAAAGGGTTCGAAATTATCAAAATAATTATTTTCTAATATGGTAAACACAAAAAACTAAAATTATTTGGATAATTATTATCTATGCTAATAATTATCAATGAAAATAATAATTGTTTTTTTTTTTGATAATTTGAGAGTGATTTCTAACTTGATATGACTTGAATTAGCATAGATAAATAACAAAATAATGATTAACGATAATTATCACTTCGAACCCTGCAAAAAATATATTCTATACGTATTATGATAGTCGCTCTTCGTGTCTGTCTATGTAATCACGTTTTTCTTCAAAACTAAGTAACGGCTTCGGCTTTTGATGCGATTTTCCCCATAGTTGACGGATTTTTCTTGGTAAGGGTTATTTATAAAATATCAATTACATGCAATAAAGAAATCATGATATTCCATCACGTCGGGAAAAACGTAACACGTATGTTTCACTAAAATTTTAAGCTGGTGGGACGCATTATTTTGCTGCTCTACATACAAAGAAAGAAAGAACAACACTGAGCATTCAATTGTCGTGCAGGCAATTTTTTATTTACATTTTGTTCGAATTAGCTGGAGACAATGTTACTCTTTGGGCTTAAGGTTCAAAGTTATCAAAACAAAAATGAACTATTGTGTATGAAGTTTCAATACAAAAATAATAAAATATAAATGTAACCATTTCATGAGAACAGCTAGCGCCATCTATCCACAACTATAATAACTACTGAAGACTGGCTGTATGTTGCGCATACGATTTAGTAGGACAGGCTTTAAATTTAGCAGTTAACTATACAAGTTATGCCCGATAGTATAGATGGCACTATGCCGAATCATACACGCTATTGGCATGCAACATCCATTGTTGCGTAAAAAACTAGCAACGGTGCAATATTATAATGAAGAAAATGAGTGTACGTAAGTGTGTTTAGCCAAAAAAAAAATAAAAACAAGATTTTCTTTCATACCAACTTTTTCCTGACAATTAAAAACACAAAAATTCAGCCAAATCGGTCGAGCCGTTCTCAAGTGATGGTCCGTCATACAATGGAGGCAATTGATTTTTATTAATCCTATAGGTAGATCGAGGATTTGCCATTGCCAAAAAAATTGAAAAAAAAAATAAAATTTGTGAAGATGCATAGGTACTTGTTTTTTTTTTTAATGAACGAAATGTGTGCCTTAAGTGGTATTAATAGCAATGCCACCGAGTAAAGGCTAATCACTAACATTGGTTTCTACCTGAGATTAACACTGGCACTGTGTTAGGATGGATCAAAGGACTCCATTTGGTACTTCTTCGGCAACAGACCTGATTTCCAGAATGGCGTGCCGCGTGCCGTTTGTATGAGGCGGCAGGTGTATTGTCTATCGGGCCTTTGGACGGTGAGTAATGGGCTAGCTCATCGTCCGTTCGTCTTATGACGACAGGCCGTGCCGACGGCGCGTTCGTGTTCCACGCGCGCCTCAAGGAGATGTCAGCGAATCGGAAGGGGTCCGAGAGGGCCGATGCCTGCCAGGGCTGCGGGTTGTTCGAAAGAGATACCGTGGTCCTGGAACACAAAGGGCTAAGAAGGAACATGGATGGGTTTTAGTCAGTCAAGTCTGACACTCCCTTCCGCTCCGCCCAGAGCGGGAGAAGTCATTTGACGATTTCCCATCCGAAAAAATAAAAATAAAAGGTGTATTGTCCATATGCGGTTATCATAAGTTCTTATAGCAACACGTAACGTTCAATGTACAGTTTGCTATTCGCGGTGGTACAACAGAGTGACTATCGCCACAGTCAATCTGTTGTTTTTTAGAAAATTCTAGAAGTGACACTTCTAGAAGTTTCTTTTGAGATTTGGCACTGCAGAATTCTGCTACCGTGTTGAGTTGGGTGTATCAACATGCCATACCTTTCATTCTCGGGTTTCAGTTTGTAGATTCTAATACTCCTTTACGATAGTGTCCGAATAGGTTACCCGTATAGAGGTTAAATTGGGTTATTTTTAGGGTTAAACCCCAGAGTACAGGTTAACCTGTACATTAGCTATAAAAAAACAGTTTATGCGGATCTCTCATTGTACGAGAAATCTATACAAAGCGAGGCCATGATATCCTGGAAATGTATAGCTCAATATGCCACCGCGTGTACATAAATGTGCAAGAAAGTGACGGACTTATCCCGTGCTCGATGCTTTGTCCTTGTCATTCTGGTTAGTCAGCAATATTTATATGGTTAACGGTATATACTTTGAACATTAACCCGTATAATGGTTAATCAAACATATGTGTTATAGGTCTAACCTTTTAACCCGATTAATCGTTTCCTTGTGGCCTACCATGACGTCTCAAAACATTATTGTTTTACTCCTTTTCTAGTGTGGGAAAGAGATGGCGCTAGACATCCTGTATAGCTCTGTCTCTGTCTCACACTGAAATAAGATAAAAACAATACTGCTTTGAGACGTCATGGTAGGCTAGCTTGAAGATCCTAATATTTTTCTACAATTGTTCCAGAGTGGACCCAGACACGTTGAAGATCAAGGTGCTCGTGTATTTCCCGAAGCTCCACTTCGAGGGAGAATACATGTTGGATGTCAGCCTCCTCATTGATATAGCTGGAAATGGAACAATGGTTGCTGAAGCTAGTAAGAGTTGCATAATAATAATAAGTTCACACATTACTGGCTTTTTTGATCAAACATTTCTCAGAATTAGCCAAGCCCAGCTCTGTCTACCGGTTGATAGTCTATGCCGCCCATGGGCCTCAAACTTGGCTTTGCATGCCGTCGAGACGAGAAATATCTCAGGCATGCTAGTTTCCTCACTATGTTTTCCTTCACCGCAGCAAATGATAAGTTATACAATACGCATATAAATCCGAAAATCATAGCTGCGTGTCTGGGGTTCGAACTGGAGACCTATGAATTGGCAGTCCGACGGTTGCACTAGGCTATCATTAAACATTATAAATTAAACTGCGACTATGTACAGATTTCCAGTCTCGCGAAAATACCGCGATAATATCGCTATGCTCTCGCTTATCCACCCTTCGCCCACGTAACCACGATTCTGCATAGTTTCTGTCACTGTATAATCATCATCTGCCTAGCCTTTTTTTTTTTTTTTTTTTTTTTTTTTTTTTTTTTTTTTTTTTCGGATGGGAAATCATCAAATGACTTCTTCCGCTCTGGGCTGAGCGGAAGGGAGTGTCAGACTTGACTGACTAAAACCCATCCATGTTCCTTCTTAGCCCTTTGCGTTCCAGGGGCACGGTATCTCTTTCGAACAACCCGCAGCCCTGGCAGGCATCGGCCCTCTCGGACCCCTTCCGATTTGCTGACATCTCCTTGAGGCGCGCGTGGAACACGAACGCGCCGTCGGCACGGTCTGTCGTCATAAGACGGACGGACGGTGAGCTAGCCCATTACTCACCGTCCACAGGCCCGCACCTACGGTGGCCGGGGGCCACTGGTTGCCCCCCGACGCCCGGGGCGTCTCCTGCGGCGGCTGGGACGTGAGGTTCTCTCCCTCTCACGTTCCGCCACCTCCTTCGCTAGCATGACTGCTTCGCAGAAGGAGGCGATGGCTTCCCATTCCCTCTCGCTCCGGACCATGGATTGAACCAGGGCCGGACGCGAGAGGTCGCCGCCGCCAATCGCCGCTACGAGGACACGGCGGTGCTCAGCCCAAGCAGGGCACAGCTCCACAGTGTGCTCCACCGTGTCCTCCGGCCGATCCTCGCAGTGGTAACACCCGGGCGTTTCCTCCCGCCCGATTCGGTGCAGGAACCTCCCGAAACAACCGTGTCCGGTGAGGACCTGCGTCAGGCGGAAGGTGAGGGCGCCGTGGCGCCTCTCCAGCCACTCCTCAAAGAGGGGACTTATCGCCACTATTGTGGCGTGCCCTGCACGGGGTTGCGACAGTCGCTCCCTCCATGTCGCCATGAGATCGCGCCGGAGGTCTGTCCGCTGTGCGACAATTTGCCGCGGCAGCGGAGTTTCCCCCCGGCGTAGTGCCTCCGCGCGCCATTCGTGCAGGCACGCGAGGACTATCGCCTCCAGATCCCATGGCGGCAATCCGGCCAAGAGGCTCGCCGCCTCGCCGGAGATCGTGCGGTATCCCCGGATCAGCCTTACGGCTACCACCTTCTGGGGCGCGTTCAGGTAATGGGCGGCTCGCCGCCTCAGAGAACGCGCCCACACCGGGGCCCCGTAAAGGGCCATGGACCGCACGACCCCCGCGTAGAGCCTGCGGCAGGAGGCGTTTGGACCCCCCAGGTTGGGCAAGAGCCGCTTGAACGCAGCCCCTGCCCGTTCCAGTTTGGGGGCCAAACGTCGGAAATGCTCCACGAAGTTCCACCGGCTGTCGAGGACAAGCCCTAGGTACCTCAGCGTCGACTCGACGCCGATGGGAACCCCTCCTACCGTCAGTATGGATCCCGACGGTGGCGCATTCCGAGGCCCATGAAAGCACATGGCCTCGGACTTGTGCAATGCCACCTCGAGACCCAGTTGCCGGATTCTATCCACGACTATCGCAACCCCGCGTGTCATAAGTTCGGCCGCCGCCTCGTGCGACCTCCCTTGTGCCAGCACCAGCGTGTCGTCAGCGTAGCAGACTACACTGACACCGCTAGGGAGGTCGGCGCGCAGCACCCAGTCGTAGCCGATGTTCCACAAGGGCGGCCCCAGAACCGATCCCTGTGGGACACCGCACGACACCTCTCGCCGGTTCCATTCTCCGGTGCGACCGGGGTAGATGACGGCCCTGTCCGTCAGGTAGTCCCCGACCACACGACGAAGGTAGGTCGGCACCCGGTGATACCGGAGTGCCTCCCTAATGCAGCTCCAGGGCATGGTGTTGAAATCTGCCTAGCCTTATCCCAAACTATGTTTGGGTCGGCTTCCTGTATAACCGGATTCAGCTGAGTACTAGTATTTTACATGAAGCGACTCCCTATCTGTCCTACACAACCCAGTAACTGAGTAATACCCTTTGGTAAGACTGGAGGTAAGACTTTTGGCTCCTGAATACTCGTAACGACTTTCAAAGATCTACAAATGACAGCCGGGACCAACGGCTGTACTGTACAATGAGGATTAAAATTATATTATATATTTACCTTACAGAGAAATGCACCGCTGAGCTGACGTTCCACTCAGAGATTTTTAATAAGGACGGCCAGGAGTACCTCAAGTTCAAGAAGATAGACACCGACATTAACATCAAGGATTACAAGGTCGAGCTTAAAGGACTCTTCAAGGGAGACAAGACTTTAGGTCAGTATGTTTTAACCTTTTGACCACCACAGTCATGTATAGATGACAAACCAAAATGTCCAAACTACAGTCTCATCATTCGTATAAATATGCGATAAGCTATGTAATTTATAGACAATTTCGAAATTAACAATTTCTTTTAGATATTATTTTTGTACCCTATCACAATGTTGTCCTTTTTAACCCAATGGTTGACTGGTAGAGAATGCCTTGTGGCATTAAGTCCGCCTATGTACCCCTGTTGTACATAAAGTTATTATATTAGTTTCTTTGACATAATTTATTTTAAAAGGTTTAAATAAGGTGCAGTATGACAGCGTGTATGTAGCGTGTGGTTGAATAAAATCACCATTTTCATTTAATTATAAATAAATAAATAAGCTAAGTATTTTGACGATCTTAGAAACTTACTATTCACGTTATTTTCACAGGTAAAGCCGCGAACGATATCATAAATCAGAACAAAGGGGAGATCTTGCAGGCCACCAAACCTCACCTGGAGAAGACGGTGGAGAAGCACCTCCTGGATGTTGCCAACAGGATCGTGGACGGTCTCACGCTGGACCAGGTGCTACCCAAACCCTAGATAAAGTTCCTAGTACGGTACTTTTAGCTTTACATTTATAAGCTCACTGTGATTTTAACTCGTTGGAATAGTTGTATTTTTACTTTTTGATTTAAAATAGAAAATGAAAACACTTATTTAATCCGGTCTTGTAATAAAGATCTCGATTTTAGACGGACAAACAAAAGTAACGTAAAGTACACGCGACAACCAATCAAACTATACAAAACCAGTTTATGCGGATCTCTCATTGTACGAAAAGTCTATACGAAGCGAGTCAAAGTTATACTGGAAAATTTAATGTGTCGCCATGTCTACCTTTCGTTGATTAAAATTTATGACAAGTTTTGTGTCAAAGAGAAATATATTAACTAGACGTGTTTTTTTAAGTGTTTGCAATTTTTAATTCTTTTTATATTTTAATAAACATTAAATTATATTTGGAGGAAAATTGAATTTGTCGTTTTTATTTACTCTCCTATTACCAGCTGATGCAGATGATGTAGAATCTGTAGAAGCAAAGTAAAAGTCTGAAGGTTGAAAATCATTCGTGAAAAGAAAAACAAACGCGTTAGTTTTTATTTAAGGCGGTTCCCCAATGCTTTTAACTGCGATTCAGTATCACAAAAACACCAAGATAATATCGCTATGCTGCCGCTTGTTCTACCTTCGCCCACGTAACCACGATTCTGCATCGCTCCTATCATGAAACTGCTTCGAAACAGTCGCGATGCTGAATTCATACAGCGTTGTCTGCTTGTCTGTACATAGTCATACCTATTATGTACGCTCGCGGCACCCTCGACTGTCCCATTGCCTGATTTAGCCTGAAACAGTCTCGCGTTTGCAATTCTGAATCGCTACTGAAATCGCTTCTATCACACATTGCAAATGCGACCTAAAGGGTAATGAAGAACAGGGTGTAAAGTCCTTCATCCTACTACCAGAACGGTGTTGAATCTTCAGCGCCCGAGAGTTGGTGTCGAATTTTTATATATTATGGAGTCGTGGAGAACTTTACTATCGCCATTTTAGGAATTTAATTCATTTCAATATCTAATTCATTGAAAAAAAATTCTTCATTTGTGTCACAGATGGCACAGCTTTGCTGTTGAGTGTTTTCCTAATGAAAGACCGTTCAAAATATTTTTACTAAATAAGAAGACTAAATTAATCCGAATCCTTTGGTCCCGTTTGAGGGCCCCTTTTGGGCATCGCGCATTACGTGATCGCTGACGTCATTGATCCCTAATTCACGTACGATAAGAGTTTAAGTTTGCCTGTATGAGTGTAACCCATATGGGTTCCACGGTGCCGTGCAGGTTAAACAATTGACACAAATGTCATCAGTGTTGTAACTATTCTGAACAAAGAATGAACGGTGGAATTATTTGAAAACTGTTATAAAACATCTGAATAAAAAGAATTTAAAAATAATTGGGAATAGTTAGAGACATCCACACATTTGTGTCGTTTATAATTGTTTGGGGCTACGGAACCCTCTGGCCGGTTTTTGAGCAATGTCGCTGTAGTAATTTTTGAACTAAGCCGTTACACGAGAAAGGGTGATACGGGCGGCAGAGGGCGTCACTGAAGCGACTTGATCGAATAAGGGCTTATTCGCTCAATGCCTACATCTTGCATAATACCTTTGCATGAACTCATTTGTTTAGTAAATTGCTGGTGGTTTGGCCTCAGTAGGCGTTTGGTACAATATTATTAATTTAAACTATGACAAGGCGAGCTCTATGGTTTAATATCTTGTTATTAACCTAGATATGTCAACATGCTATATTATTAGCCTGTATTGTTTGATTTTCGAGTTCTAAAACCTCTTTTATTTTTAGAGGAGAGACAATCGATACTCACACACCTACAGTTTTTTTTAATATTTTTAAAGTTGCCGCACACTACTCCTGTATCGTGGGTGCGTTTACAAAAATTTAAACACACATGCACGAACAGCTAGACCTGGAATAAATACCTGTAGCCTGTAGGACATACAAATATTGGTACCGTGCGGGATTCGAACCCGCGACACGCAGCGCAGCTGCCAATCGCTCAGCCACAGCAACAGCCGTGCTGTCAAAAAAAAAAAAAAAAACTGAATAAAACGGGTTTTTGGAACTTTAGATCCCGATAGGAAACAAACCTCAGGAACTTGAGCTTTATCTTTCGAAAAATAGGGTTATAACTAAATTAGACCGATTACACATTACCTAGCCACAGAAACAGAAATTTCCAATTCTCTTTTTTTTTAAAGACAGACTTAGGTATCCTGCTTATACGTATGAAGTTTTATTAAAATCGATTCAGTCATTTCGGAAAATAAGGACTGGAACGATTGTATGAAATGCCGTAAGGCGTAAACGCTCTTAAGTTACAGTAAAAAAGTAACAACATGATTTTCAGACGGTAGTTCTCTTAAGTACATTAGGATAGAGCGGCAAGTAAGCAGACATCAAACACCGGTTCCAGAACAATGCCGATCTCCTGTGTTATCACTTATCAGCCACAACTATGTCCTCAACATTTGACCAGGATTGCCATACGTCCAGAATTATCCGGACAAGATATTGCGTAGAGTCTGTAATGTGGGAGGAATTATAAAACGTCCGGAATTTCCTAAAAGCCTACATACTGTTGTTTTGCATCCTCGTCAAATTCAAGGACTATGCTAATGATTCTAGACCCGAATTAATAATAAAATGGGTATGTATTTTGTCTTTTTTTTTCTTATTTATGGAAATCGGTAAGTGTTGAACCACCCGTGTTTTAAACGCGGCTCATCTGATCCTCGCCCTATAACTACGCTTTCACACATACAAACAGTCGCAAACGTTTATTCGATTATTTCTTATTCCCTGAACCACGTTCATGGGGTTTTTCTGAAATACTGATAAACTTAAACAACAAAAACAGCAGCGTTTATTAATAATTAACTAGGTAAGTACCGCAATTTAAACTGATTATTTATTTATGTATTTTGTGACAACCTCCTGAATTTTGGCGAGGATGCAAAACAACACCTTGTATAAACATAATTTCACCCCGGTAATCCCTCGTGTTCCTAATGGTACCTACACGGTACACCCACATTCCGCCAGTTATTTTTAAGCAAAAGGGGAGAGCCTTTTGCCACCAACCGGACACAAATCCAAACTCCGTGGCTGTTACTGAGAATCTCCTGATGATGGAAAACCCAATAACACTTAGCCCGACCTTGGAATCAAACCCACCACCTCATGCCCAGCAGTCGCGGTTGTGACCACTAGACCAACGTGGCAGTTATGTCCAAAATTAGTTCATCATCATCATCATCAAAACATCAACACAGCACATTCCACCAAATTTTATGACCAGTCCTTCACGGTCCAGGCTGTCCGTTTGTGGAACGAATTGCCGGTGTCGGTAAGCCAAGCACAGTCGCTCGTTGCTTTTAAAAGCTTAGTTACAAACCATTTTCAGTCTCTGTAATTGCATTCAGTCAAAATTTGTCACCTTTCTAGTTTTATTTTTGCCATATTATTAAAAACACAAATATCTATATATATATATTTATTTATATTATACATGTATATGTACATATATGAAGTGATAACTTAACTTTTGTTATTTAACATTTTTGTGTAATAAGTACACCAGTGACTACCCCCCTTTTTTTTATTTATATTCCATAATGTCCATCCAAAGGTTGTCTGGAAGATATCGCTATCAGCGATAAGACCGCCGTTGTAACCATAAGATTAGCAGTTTTGTAAGCCCGTTATTTTTCATTTTTGGTGTACAATAAAGTTTTATTCTATTCTATTCTATCATCAGCCTATAATGTTCCCACTGCTGGGACACAGGCCTCCTCTCTAAGAGAGGGAGTAGGCTGTGATCCACCACGCGGGCCCAGTGCGAGTTGGTAGATGTCACATGTCTTCGAATTTTTAGTTCTAGGACATGCCGGTTTCCTCACGATATTTTCCTTTACCGTTTTTTGAGAGCAGCGGTGATAAAATAAATTAATGCGCCTGCAAAAAAAAAAAACACAAAGTAATGCGCCTGCCTGTCCGAACCCACGGCTTACTGCTCGTAAGTCGGGGCCGCCACCACTGGGCCACCGCTGCTTTCTCAGCGTGTTTGTAGTTATTTATGAATCTTGAAACCCTATATGTAACCGAGGTTACCGCTTTGTCCTTAACATGAGAACATAAGTCAGATATCTCTGAGCTATTAAGTATGACCAACATCTCGCAAAGTGCGTGACTTAGGCGATTAGTGCTACAAGTTTTATATAATTTAGACATAATGGAGGCTATGTATTATGGGGACATGTTATACAATGGACTTACACCATTTTCATGGTTACGCATTTTGTTTTGTTTTAGCTAATATTTGTGCAGTGGATGCGATGATATGTATATTTCAAAATTTTAAAGGTAATTGTTTGTAGTCATCCATCTGCCTAGCGTTTTTCCAACTTTATTGGGGTAGGCTTCCAGTACGATTGGATTCAGCTAAATACCAGGGCCTCAAGTCTGCTATTTTTATAAACATCGTCATTCCAACCCGATATCATTGTCATTTTGCTAAAAGTTCCTAATCTGCTAAATTCATAATGATCTGTCATTTGTCTGTCAAATTCTATGCCATTTCTTTCAATGGAGTGTCAGTGGTTGACCATTGTGAAGTCATAATGACGCCATTATAATTAGTAGGTTACCAAACTTGTCAAAATCAACAATTATGAAACCAATGATAGGCCATTCTGACATTATTGTAATAGCAGACTTGGGGCCCAGGACACATGGAACAGTCGTTCCATGTGTCCTGGGCCTCAAGTCAGACACATGGAACAGTCGTTCCATGTGTCCTGGGCCTCAAGTCTGCCTACCTGACAACCTCCACAACCCAGTTAGTACTGGGTAATAGGATACCCCTTGGTGAGTCCGCTATAGCTTTCAAGTAAACACTCGAAATGAGGATGCAGGAACGGACTGGGAATATACTGGTTTCACGCTTAGTCTGTTGATTGTGTTCTGCAATTTTCGTTAGTAGAGAATTATTATTTATTTATTTAGTTTAGCGAATATTAATTAAAACGGCGGACGGTTGTTTTGAAAACCTATTTCGGACCCTACAGCGCGCCAAATTAACCTTGGTTTTAGGGATCCGTACCCAAAGGGTCAAACGGGACCCTATTACTGAGACATCACTGTCCGTCCGTCCATCCGTCCGTCCGTCTGTCACCAGGCCGTATCTCATGAACCGTGATAGTTAGGCAGTTGAAATTTTTACAGATCATGTATTTCTGTTGCTGCTAACAAAAAATACTAAAAATAGAATAAAATAAATATTTAAGGGGGCTCCCATACAAATAAGTGATTTTTTGGTCGTTTTTTTATAAGTAATGGTACGGAACCCTTCGTGCGCGAGTCCGACTCGCACTTGGCCAGTTTTTTGTTTTCATTACAAAAGAGCTAAACTTTCCTAAGACAGTTTACGTATATCTCTGTTAGTGTCTCTCTTAAAGATTCGGGTCCATTTTGTCTTAAAAGAATTTTCAGACAAGCTTCTCCATCTACGATTGTTAGGTACTAATGTACAATTACAACAAACGCCTGTTCGAATCAGATTATCGCTTGCTAATAGCGGAAGATAGAAACTAGTATAATGGTAGGTTGCGCATACACAGTTCATAGATATTCGCTGTTGGCTGGCATCCTCCGTCCGGCCGCGGTAGGCACGCGTTGGGGGAACGACCTGAGGGATTAACCTTCAATTTATTTGGCTAACTGTTATATATAACACCATTACGCTAGTTTCTTTGCAGGGCTATGCAAT
The DNA here is from genome assembly GCA_949152445.1 of Cerastis rubricosa. Lineage (NCBI taxonomy): Eukaryota > Metazoa > Arthropoda > Insecta > Lepidoptera > Noctuidae > Cerastis > Cerastis rubricosa. The sequence continues at coordinate 8,778,976 of OX424526.1, read as the reverse complement.
GCGCCTTTAATACTCCCAGCACTCGTTTCATCAGTTATCAGTAAGGTCCAATAAGAAATGTGTACATAAGAGGAAGTCTGAAAGTGGAGCCGAATGACTGAAAAGATGTGTATGGTAATCTATTGTCGTGGTATGGGCATGTGATGCGGAGGGATGAGGAAAATATCGTGAGGAAAGTTTTGAGTATGAATGTGGATGGTTATAAGAGTAGAGGAACACCAAAGAAACGATGGATGGACTGTGTGAAGGATGATATGGCAAGAAAGGAGGTGAGTCATGAGATGATGAAAAAATCGTGAGGAAACCGGCACGTTCTAGAGCTAAAAATTCGAAGACATGTGACATCTACCAACCCGCGCTGGGCCCGCGTGGTGGATCACAGCCCACTTCCTCTCATTGAGAGGAGGCCTATGCCCCAGCAGTGGGAGCATTGTGGGCTAATGATGATGATGATGATGATAGTTGAAGCCGGAAGCTTTTGGATCTTATCATGTATGTTTAAGTCCTATGTGATACTATGAGTCTATTGCCATGTAAATTGGACGCCAGGTTGCTACCGCACTACCGAGAAATCCCAGATAGGAAAACCCAACACACCTTTGAATCGAACCCAGGATCTTCTACTCATCAGTAGCGCTTGCGAGCACAAGCAGCAACAAGTCAGGAACTGTTATATTTTAGGCAAAAATTATGTTTTATTGACGGTTAAATCTTGGGGTGGACCGCGCTATTCTAAAATGGTACAGTCTTTAAGAAACCTTTGGTGCTCGCGTTTGCATGTCGGATGTAAGAAACTTGAAGATTGGAAAACTAAAAGCTTGAAGGGTTCTTGTTCACGACTGGTTTTTACACCCGGGGTTATCAACCAACGGACACCAACCACCAACTTGCAAACTTCGATATGCTACTGAGAAGTTGCTAATATTTAAAAAAAAAAACAATAAAATTTTGCGTCACCTGGTATCGAACCCAGAATCCGACACTGCCGCATTTGAGAGCACAACATAAACAGGACAGTCGCCCTTTATTCAGTTATAATAAAGGCTAAGTAAGACAGAGTGACACATGGTACAGACAGGGTACAGAGCGTTGGCTTTACCGAAAAAGTTATTAAAACAGAATAGCAATTCCACCTAATTATTCTAATGCCGTTTTAACATAACACACCGGCAGATCGACGACCTATCGAAGGCCACTTTTATTTATATTAGTAATATAATTAATTAACACGCTCTATATATTTCTTTTGAGGTCAGCAACCTGAAAGTATCGCCGAATTAAAAGGAAGTTATTTGAGACATGCAATTAGAAAAACAATCACGTATTTTATTAGATTGATGAAATGTTTTTCTAGCCCTTGAATATGGCACGTGCTAGGCGGATGGATAGGGATAGATGGGGGAAGAAAACGCTGGAGTGGTGACCACAAACAGGACGGAGGAATGTGGGAAGTCAACCGACTAGGTGAACAGACGATCTCATTAAAGTGGCTGGAAGAAACTGGATAGCCATGACACATATTCGCCAAAAGTGGAGAGATTTGGAAGAGACTTACACTCAGCATTGGGTGGCCAAGGGTTGAAGAAGAAGAAGAAGGCGGATGGATGGATCTAAATCTCTATTTTTGGCGTCGCCAGCTTCTGAGCACGTAATTTTTTGTTGCAAAAAAATTACGTGCTCAGAAGCTGGCGACGCCCTTGCCAATATCACTATCCGACTGCTCTTCTAATCCGTCTCAAAAATCCTACATTACGAGTAATAGCTTCTTTCAGGATTCCGATAGCAGGGTAAGCCATGAAAATATTTTACGTGAAATACTTAACCTTTGATAATGTGTTTCACAAAAAAAAAAACGCGTACGAATCTTACTCGTACACGAAGGGTTCCGTAACACCAAACAATATCAATATTTTTAACGCTTGCTCAAAAATAATTTACACTCAACAGCAAAACAATTTTTTATTTCATGTTGTGCGTAAAGTTGCAGTTTCATGAAAAAGTACCAAATCTCAAAAACTTAATATCAAATCTTATTCAAACCAATTTTCGTTAAAAGTTTTTATTTTACGTTCCCAGTAAGACAGGCAGACGGACGGGATCGATCTATAAGGATTCCGTTTTTGCTATTTGGCAACCCTAAAAGTATCCGATATAAGAGGGCGATGTGTCATTTCGCAAATGGCTTCGTTCATAGATATTTGAGTGTTGGCAATGCGTATGATATGTCAAGAGGTGCAGATCGCCTTGACCAAAGATATTGCTACATCGGCGCGCGCGCAGCGCCCCTATGCCTTTCTCACCTCTGCTTATTTGATATGGCAGCATATACAATTATTACTTAGGTAAGGTTATGTTTAAAGGGATCTTATTTATTCATTAAATATTCTTGCAAAAGTAAAAAAAATCGTACAACATCGGTCAATGACCCTGAAAATAGGTGGACTGGTAGAAAACGGCCCAGGCCGTTTTCTACCAGTCTACTTGTTTTCAGGGTAGATTCTTGAAATGGGGAAGCAAGGGTAGATATATTTATCGTTGTAGCTACTAGAAAACGTTCTTGGAAGACTGCTTTGAACTTTTAGAGTTAATAATATAACGGTATTTGCAAAATCATCGTCGGTGTCTTTTGAAGCTAAATTTATTTTACAGTATTTTTTTGTGTTTGAAGTCAGTTTTAATTTTTGGAAAAATGTTTTTTATTTTTCCATTTTAAGTTGTAATATCCTTAACAAATATTTGAAATGCGTTTATTTTAAATTGTTAACAATATATGCCATGGCAATAGGCTTATCTATATGAAATCTGCATAACCCTTTCGAGTGTACGAGTGTGATTGCGTAAACAATGCATATTTATGTGATAGCAGCAATCGCGGTTGATTTGCTGTCATTTTTTGAAGAGTTCTGCTGGCTGTCTCCGAAACTCATCACCAGATCTATATGAAATTTAAATGAAACCATTCCGCATATATTTGACGGAGTTATGCAATAACATACATAGAAATATATATATTAACATCCGAATTGGTAACCTCCTCCTTTTAGAAGTCGGTTAAAAATGAATTCTTCTGAACCAACCAGAAAAGTCAGAAATTGTACAAAAACTTTTCCTATGCAAAAACATGTAAGTATCACCTTTTTTGGGCAGTAGTGAAAAAAGTGCGTTGATGTCTTTTTATCCGCCGATCAGTCGATGGCACATTTAAAAAGCTATTAAAAATACGGACCGTAAGATTTTGTCTTTAAGAATTACTGCTGGTACACATGAAGGGATTTGTAAAATACCTTAAAAGTACAGACCCTACCTGGTGAAGCTACCCGAAACTCTCAAACTTTCCCAATCTACCTTGGACCTTATTCTTTAACCATAGCCACCAACTTTGACAGAATTTTGTAGGTTGTGTGGTTGATGTGCGTGCATCTGTACAATCCGTACTATCCATACTACCATACTATCCATACTAATATTATAAATGCGAAAGTCACTCTGTTTGTTTGTATGTTTGTTTGTTACCTTTTCACCACTAAACGGCTGATCGGATCTTAATGAAATTTGGCAAGAAGATAGATTTCAACCTGGGGAAGAACACAGGCTATATATTATCACGCTACGACCAATATGAGCGGAGCAGCAATGAAAAATTTTGCGAAAACGGGGAAAATGTGACGCAGACGAAGTTGCGCGGGATAGCTAGTACTATATGTGTAAAAACCGGACGATCGACGAGTATCGCGTATTTAAAAATAATGTTCCTTTTAAGTCTATTTGATTGAGTTGCAATTACTTTGGCACGTTAAGGATCTAAAATAAAGTGTTGTTATTAAATGATCAATCATCTTGCAGTAATGCCATATATGATTATAAAATGATGGGGGAATTATTTTTAATTGAAAAAGCGGTTAGTATTACCATTTTTAAAGTGGTGATGGCATGAACAGGCTCTCTTTAAAAGATACACGAACTAGTGGAAACTTTTGTCATGGAACGTTTTTTGTTTGATTTTTTGTGGTACCTTGACTCTATGACTTTTTTATAAATGTTACAGCACCATGCTGAGATACCTTTTGGCCTCGTACAGGACCACTTTAATTTGTTCTAAAAACAATTGATATAAAAAGTAAACATAAGTACTTATCTTTACTTTTTACACACATTGTTTTTTGTTAATTTTAACCATTTCTTTTGTGTCCTGGGTGACTCCAATAATTACTTTAACATTCTTTCTTTTAGCTACTCAAGAAAACTCATCTTCATTCATTCTTGTTTCTTCTTCATTATTCTCAAGCATTCAAGAGAATCTCATTAATTTCACTTTCAGCTGACATAAAATAATAACATCGGTAATGTGAGTATTGAAATTTCTTCGCATTACTCTTTTTATTTACCATTCGGTTTACATTTAATTAGCACTTTGCTCGCGACTTCGTCCGCGAAAACTGTGATATAATTTATTTAATAAAAATAAATATATTATTATTATTTATATATTTTTTTAATTTAACCTATTTTTTCAGTAAAGATTTAGCTTTCTAACGGTGAAAGAATTTAGAAAATCGGTCGTGTTGTTTTTGAGTTAAATCGTAACAAACAAATAATCAAATTTTTCCTCTTTATAATTATCATCATTAGCCTATAATGTTCCCACTGCTGGGACACAGGCCTCCTCTCTATGAGAGAGGAGTGGGCTGTATCCACCATGCGGGCGCAGTGCGGGTTAGTAGATGTCACATGTCTTCGAATTTTTAGTTCTAGGACATGCCGGTTTCCTCACGATGTTTTCCTTCACCATTTTTGAGGGCAGCGGTGATGAAATAAGTTACACAAAGTAATGCGCCTGCTTGGGTTTGAACCCACGGCTTACTGCTCGTAAGTCGGTGCTGCTACCACTGGGCCACCGCTGCCCTTCTCTTGATAATATTAGTCTTGAATTAAACCAAGTGAAAAAATAATAAGAAAAGTACAAAGGTGTTAAACTTTCTTCCGGTTAACCTTACTCAGTTCTTCCGACGTTAAACTTTTGACTTATAAGGGTGCGGACATGCGGACACAGTGAAAAAGGTCAAACGATTATTTATAACTGAAAGGCTACTGCAGCACCTACTGTTATATTTGTTTACAACCCATGACTCTGGGAAATTTTAGTTTGATACAGTTATGCGGTCTACCCAAATGTCGATTCTTTGGTATTGTTCGTCGTGTCGTTAAGCTCCTTGTTTTATGATTCGAGCTACACAATCACTGACTAATTCTTGTACTGACTGAACAGGTTCACTCAAAGCTGTGTGGTGCTTTGTTCAAAAGACCATCTCAGACACTAATCTGCAAGGTCCTCATATGACAAGTCAAATCAAAATCAAATCATTTATTTCAAATAAGCCAGTTACAGGCACTTTTGAATGGTCGAACAACAATAAAAATGAAGCTACAGTCCCAGTCACAAGACATAATAACTGTGAAAGTACTGTAGTTGCCCATTGTTGTTGTTGTCATTGGTTAAGACCAATGTTTGGACTTTAAAAGATGTTGTCTCACTTCAACTCTAATAGGATACTGCATAGCAGTGGTGAAGGGTGAAAATATTGAAAGGGGAAGCCGAAGAAAAAAATGTGAATTTTAATTTTGTTTTTCTTCATCGCATTTTTCAATTTTCGTTTTGATTATCAGCCAACCCGAAAACCCCGAAAATGACACCTATGACGAAAAAAACAGAAATTTAGGTCGCGCGTTGGCGCTATTTTTAATTTTGGTGTCTTTATCAGCGACCTCGAAAACCACGAAAATGTCACCCATGCTAAAAGTACCAAAAATTTTCGAAGGATCCAACTTGATCTTTTTTTCATAACTTATGTAATGGAACGATTAAATGCACAAGAACTACATAAAACACTGTATAAAAAAAATAAAAATATAATATAAAAACCTTTTTGAAACAAGCTTATAAGAATATGAACTGAAAAGAAGAAAATAAATCTTTGAAAAAATTAAATGAAGGATAACTTTCACAAAAGCTTGTCACGTTTAGTTTTTATAGCATTTACCATTCACGCGACAAGCTTCAGGTATTACGTTTATTCATAAAAAGTGAACGCGTAAATTTACAAAGTTTCATATCCGTGCTATTAACCGCTGAGGAGTTCCCTCGTGAGGAGACGATCCTGGCGGTAGGATGAGTTCATGATACAAATCGTGATTATCCATCAAATATGAACTAGTATGCAACGTTACGTGTCTGTGCTATTAAATGTTGAGGGGTTCCCTCATGTTCCTCGATCCTGGCTGCAGGATGAGATCATGATAGAATTCATGTTTATCCATCAAATATGAACGTGCATACAAATTTTCTTGTCTGTGCTATTAACCGTTGAGGAGTTCCCTTGTGAGAAGACAATCCGGGCTGCAGGATGAGTTCATGATACAAATCGTGATTATCCATCAAATATGAACTCGTATGCAAAGTTTCATGTCTGTGCTATTAAATGTTGAGGAGTTCCCTCGTGAGGAGACGATCCTGGCGCTAGGATGAGTCCATGATACAAATTGTGATTATCCACCAAATATGAACTTGTATGCAAAGTTTCGTGTCTGTGCTATTAAACGTTGAGGAGTTCCCTCGTGAGGAGACGGTCCTGACTTCAAGATTAAGTTATGTTTGTCATAAAAATGTATTGTTCTTAGAAACAAAGGTGTGTGGAAAATTTCAGCTCAATCGGACATCGGGAAGTGGTTCTAATTTAACTTTCTATACATACAAACATGGTCGTAACTCGATAAACTTCGGCTTACCTAGTCCCTACAAAACGCTGCTGATAGCCGCGAAGTCACGTGTCCGCGTCCATACGAATTTAGTTCTGAATTCTGACACCCGAGCTCCGGCTTACTTTTGGCGCCACATGTTGCTTTCTTTGTTGACATGAAAAATGTTGGTATTTTTTTTTAATCCGATGTATTTAGTGCCTGTACTGTAATGTATTAACCCCAGATGTGTACATAATTTACTAATTGATTACAGTAGACACTACGTACATTGCCTTGTTCCCAAAGGTAAGCCGGCAGGAATCGGCTTCTTAGGTGCCTTCGGGCCTGCTGCATAGTCAGCAGTTTGGCTTCACGAAGGGTAGGTCGACAACGGACGCGGGAGTAAAACTCATCAGTCACATTTTGGAGTCCTGGGAGAAGTCCCAGGATGCTATTGGCATCTTCTGTGATCTCTCCAAAGCGTTCGACTGCGTCGACCACAAAATACTGATCTGTAAATTACACTACTACGGAATTCGTGTACAAGCTGCTGATCTTGTTCTCTCTTATTTATCAAACAGGCTGCAAAAAGTAAAAGTAAATGGGGCGACGTCCTGCGGGTCTATAGTCAAGATGGGCGTGCCCCAAGGTTCAATTCTCGGCCCTTTCCTGTTTCTTGTTTATATTAATGATCTCCCTTATATGATGGCCAAATTTTCGGATATAATTCTATTTGCTGATGACACTTCGCTAATCTTTAAAATTTATAGAAAAGGTACGGACGTCTTACATGTTAACGAAAGCCTAACTATTCTCTCGAAATGGTTCGCAGCCAACAATCTTTTATTGAATACGAGTAAAACAAAATGCCTTAAGTTTTCTTTACCAAATGTACCACAACGTGACCTAAATTTAAATCTTGACGGCAAGAAGCTTGATGTTATAGCGGAAACTGTATTCTTGGGGATTACTATCGATTCAAAACTGCAGTGGGGCGCGCACATTAGAACTCTTTCAGGAAGGTTAAGCTCAGCTGCCTATGCAATCAGAAAAATAAGGCAGTTAACTGATATAGCCACAGCTAGGTTAGTATACTACGCTTATTTCCATAGTATTATGTCCTATGGCATTCTGCTGTGGGGATCGGCAGCAGACGTTGATTCAATTTTCATACTGCAAAAGAGGGCAGTCCGCGCTATCTACAAAATGGGTCCTCGTGAATCCCTCAGAGAAAAATTTAAAGAAATCGATATACTGTCTCTGCCTTCACTTTATATTTTAGAATGTATTTTATATGTCCGCAAAAAACGAGGACTTTTCAAAATTAGAAGTGACTTCCATAATATAAATACACGCAGTAAACACGAAATTGTAATACCCAAATTCAGATTAACCAAAACTAGCAAGTCTTTTCTTATAAACACTATACGCTTTTATAATAAGTTGCCGAAGTCAGTTACAGAACTGACCGATGGAAAGTTTAAAAATTATATTAAACGTGTCCTAATTAAAAAAGCATATTACAAAATTAAGGAATACGTTGAAGATAGAGAAGTTTGGCCTTAGCCCCTTCGCACATGCGGCTTCCCTGGTAGCTCATAAACGGCACAAATGTGTGGATGTCTCTAACTATTCTCAATCTTATCTTTTTTCCTTCTTTCTTTTTAATCAGATGTTTTACAATAGTTTTTAAATCATTACACCTTTTGTTTAGAATAGTTACAGCACGGATGACAACATTTGTGTCACTTATTTGATCTAGTCATTTTGTGATATTTTCGATTATTTTTTTTTGTTGTATTGACTCTTTTTCTTATTTACCGATTGTTTGTAAATGTGTGGACATTGTAGGCCTTATAGATTCCTAGATCCTTGGTAACTTTTTATTTCGTTCTACGTTTCGTAGTAAGCAACGACTTATTGTCAGGCCTACGATGTCCTCCCATACTTTAGTACTAATGCTGTAACAGAAATATTGTAAAACCAAATGATTTTAAAAGAGTAACCAGGGAATCTTGCCGGTTCTTCTCCATAGGAAACGACCAACGCTAACCGAGCACCTTTTGCCGACGTTTTATAAGTGCCCCTGTAGGCCTATGTAAAATAAAAATATTTTGATTTTGATTTTGATTTTGAAAAGAGACAGTGACCTTTGATCTTGTTTCGGCTATTTCTTCTCAGCGTGGTCAGGTACGAAACACCGGCTTCTTCATCTAGTTTTTGCAAAACAAACATCATTTATTATGGATATATACTATACACAAAGCTCAATATCCACTATCTTAGCGCACCAAAAGAACGTCTTTCGGCCCACTTCTTCTCACAGGGAAGAGGACAGCATCTCAGAACTTTGAATTTGTTATCAAATCAACTATTCTCGAACAACATACAAATATTTATAATACAAGGCACAAAAAAGGCCATGCTTTAAAAATAAACTAGATTTATCCTCTCACACCGAGTCCTAACCTAAGCGATAGTCACGCAACCCCGAACTTTTGGCCAACAGTGCCTTTCGGTTTTTGAACGAATGCGTTTCTTAGGTCACTCTACAAAAGAACGAGACGATAGCGTCTTCACGCGATTAATCGCTTTGGCTAGCACACGGGGCATCATTCAAGCTGTAATTTTAACATCAGTTGAGTTGCGATATGTAAGTAAGTATTATAATAAAGAATGTGCTTACTCACCCATGTTATGACAGCGTAGTCTAGGTCAAGGCCAGATGTATATTCTGTATTATTGTAGTTACATTACACTGGCCATAACATATATGTATGTAAGCGAGTATGACATGATAAGGGTCGTTTCTATAACTGCCCTAAGAATTGCCAAACTTAAGTGGCAGTGGGCAGGATACATTGTTCGAAGAACGGATGGCCGATGGGGCCAAAAAGTTCTGGAATGGCGACCGCGAACCGGAAGACGATGCGTTGGAAGGCCTTTCACTAGGTGGACCGTTGACCTGGTGAAGGTTGCGGGGATCCGCTGGATACGAGTCGCACGGGACCGGTCAGTGTGGCGAGACTTAGGGGAGGCGTATGTTCAGCAGTAGACGTCTTTCGGTTTTTTTTTTTAAGGATGGGAAATCATCAAATGACCCCCCCCACTCTGGGCGGAGCGGGAGGGAGTGTCAGTCTTGACTGACTAAACCCATCCATGTTCCTTCTTAGCCCTTTATGTTCCAGGGCCACGGTATCTCTTTCGAACAGCCCGCAGCCCTGGCAGGCATCGGTCCTCTCGGACCCCTTCCGGTTTGCTGGCTTCTCCTTGAGGCGCGCGTGGAACACAAACGCGCCGTCGGCACGGCCTGTCGTCATAAGATGGACGGACGGTGAGCTAGCCCATTACTCACCGTTCACAGGCCCGCGCCTACAGTGGCCGGGGGTTACTGGTTGCCCCCCGACGCCCGGGGCGTCTCCCGCGGCGGCTGGGACGTGAGGTTCTCTCCCTCTCAGGTTCCGCCACCTCCTTTGCTAGCATGACTGCTTCGAAGAAGGAGGCGACGGCTTCCCATTCCGTCTCGCTCCGGACCATGGATTGAACCAGGGCCGGACGCGAGAGATCAGGTGTCTTTCGGCTGAAATTATGATGATGATGATGAAACATAACTGGCGAAATGGGGGTGTACAGGTGTACAAATAGGTCCACCTCTGCATAACCCTACGGGGTTTACAAGCGTGATGTTGTGTTATAGTTGTATATTGTAGTTTTAATCTTTTTTTTCTTTGGTTTGCGGAATTCACAACATCAAACCAAGGTTTTACTTTTTATTAGAAAGGATGGCGGAAATATCTGTCAGATTCAATAGTAATTAATTAAATGCAAGGTAATTTGTGAAGAAAAAAAAAAAGACGGGTTGCACTCCGGGAGTGCCGGCAGAAGTGAAAACTTGATTATTAACGTTGAGCATGTTTGATATTTTGGAATGGTTAGGGAATAATTTTGCACCAATTGCTTTATCAGTATAAAAGTACTACACTGCGGTTCGGGGGACGAAGACAATATAGCGGTTGTGATTGGCCGATGCAACAATGTCAGGACGAATGTTCCACACATAGTGATGCACAAGTCAGTTTTGCTACAATACCTAATATCGATAAAATTGAACATTACGATGTCTATTAATTCTACTTTTTTTTAAACTATACTGATAGGGCGTTAACTGGGTGCAAATAAAACACTTACGTAACACTGTAAATTTCACTTTATTCAAATCAATGCTAAAATAAAATCAAGGTTAACCTCTCCGTCCTGCATTTCTTAACGCGTAACTTCCCTAACGGCCGCGCGCATTACGTCATCGCTGACGTCGTTCGGCCGGCCGACATAAAAACTCTTATCGCCAGAGTTCTAATAAAGCTTATCTTAAACGGTAAACAGTGTCGTGTTCTTAGATAACAAGACCGTGTATTATAATATATACAACTTTTCTATGACTACTTGATAATTATAAACATCCCATAGAAATGCGATTGCTTGCTGCAAATAGACTGTCACCGTATTTTATTTTTGTTTAGTAAAACTACGCAATAAATTTATACGAAACTTTATAACTAACATCACAAATATACAAGTAATCTAATGACAGTGTTTTTTAGGAGTCCTACATACATTATTCACATAAGATTCCAACTCAAACTTCCTATAAGATCGGCCGTTTTCCAACTGCGGAGTTCAATGCATGAAAATACTTGAAATATCAAAAAATATGATTAGATATGCCTCGAATACATAAAATAATGAATTATCACTATTTTTTACGTTGCTATTAAATTAATCGTAAAAAAAATCGAAAAAAATCCAAAGAAAATTTTAATTGTGTGTGTGTACTTTCCCTGTTAACAGCATTAATCCACTTTTCTTCCACTTCTGGAATATTTGGAAATCTAAAATGTAAACATTAAGTAATGTTACTTTTTTACAGTAAGGGAACACCGTAATTTTTATCTTCAATATTATTTATACTTTGTTTCGAAGTTGACACAACACTACAGCATTACGTCTGTCCCTTTCTATCTACACCTACAGATGGAAAGGGACAGACTTATTGACAATACCTAGTGAGAGAAAGGGACTTTTCAAAAAGACATCAACGCGGTGTACGTTTTTTGTGCCTTAAACGTAAACAACTAGTTTAGCTAGAGCCCTGCAATTATTCATAATTTTATTAAATTATAAATATATTTTACTTACCGATGAAAAGTTATGCCATCTTTTTTATAGCTGGATGTTCTAGACGATTTCCCACACCATTTAATTGAACAAGAACTCATAATTAATTTGATATAAGCAGAAATGTTTGAAAAAGTTATCTAAATAATCGCGTGTGGAGAGATCCAATAACTGGTCAAAAACTCTCCATCCGTCTTACGCTTTTTCGATCAGGTCACGTGTCCTGACGCGAGTTTAAGATTTTATACCCATTACAGAAAAGTGCTCAACGCCGCTAAAGAAGTTTTCACTTCAAAAAAACAACAATATAAAAATATCATTGCATTGAGATTACTGACCATGTATGATAGTAATCTCAACTGGAATGGAATATTGAGACATCGAGCCAATATTGTTGCAATATTAAAATTATGTTTAAAATAACTAACCTTTTACAAATGGCAGCACTTTAAATATCTAAATATAAATAATGCTACTTAGTATTTATTTTTGGTCATATTGCAACACCGCTGTTCATTCAATGTTTTCGTTTTCACGCTATGTAATTTCGGTAATTTCAAACTATTTTAATTTTAAACATAATATTTCGTAACTAAAATGCTGATGTAGTAGCATCAGTAATTTAGAAACGAAATATTATGTGAAGTGTTACTTTAATTCAAAAATAAAGGCATTTTTATGTTGGTTTTACTTTGTTTTGGAAGGCAAACAATTTCTTGTGTAAACATGGCCTAACAAAGAATAGTTTCTATGAAGCGTTCCTGTAGGTAATACCTAATTACTGGAAAAAGAGAAAAAACTCGACTATAAACCAAAAAAAAACAAGCGCAAATGAAAGCAGGCGAGACCCCTTCCATCTTTTAATAATTTTATATTTCAATGGTTCCCGGCGCGGCGGTGGCGTCTGGTTGTCGCCATATTGAAATTTGATTACTGTCATGTCTTTAGTGACACTCGCAAGATTAAGACAAATCGATAGACGTAATCATCAAAATTGGCTCGTGCGTTTGGTCTCTACAGTGCCAAAGTACAAAGGAACAAAAATACATGTGCATAGGCTGATAAACACATTACCCTCCTCAGTCGAGTCAATAGCATTTCTGAAAAAGTTCTCTGTTACCCAATTGGCAATGGGATGAGATTAAATGACCTATTTTTATAGAAATCGTATGTAAAGAAACTATAGACGAACACTCTCTGTTCCTCTATAGATTCTTTACATACGATTTCTTCCTCTTTAGTCTGCGTTTCCATCAGAGTGCGAGGTAGCAAGGCGGTTCAAAAATCCACCAACAGAACTCCCTGATCATTTTAAGCTGGATTTCTTCAAAGTGCGATTGAATCGGTTTTGTCTTGATAAGAGTGCTGCACTCTAGCATCCATCCTAGGCCGCACCATCGCTTTACCTCAGGCGAGTTATGGCTAAACCTGGCTAAACCGCAAGCCTATTTTGTTTATTAAAAAAAAACTTTACCTTCCAAGTGCTGTGTGTCTAGCGCAAGAGCTGTTGGGAAAGAGCAAGACGACCAAAGTATTGACACATGCAAGAAAGGAAGAGATATGTGCGACTGACGCGAGTGAGCGCTGTGAGCCAAACAGTTCAGCAAACTACGAAAAGAGTCCGTCTATGCATCCCCGCACCACTCAGCTGTTTACCGCTTCGCTACGCATAGTCGCACCGCGCAGGTTCCTCGCTCTGCTTTGGTGAGAACCATCATACCGTTACACACTGCTACACATTTTCACTCCGCATAGCTAATTCCCACATCTCTGGTGAAAAACAAGCTTTAAAGTCGGTAATAGACTCACTCTGGGGCAAACAATCCTGTAAAACCAACCAATCAAAACTGGTACATTTTATTCAGATCGAGTTCACAACGGCGGAAGGTCTTAATGTAATCACGTGTGCAAACGGAAGCATGCGCGTACGCATCCAGGATAGCGAGCGCGCCCAAGTTTCCCCGAAACGTGGTGCAACGACGCCGACGGAACTCCGTTATCATTTTGTGTTGTTATTGTTAACGATTATTGTTTTGTACATAATGTATTTGTTTTTTGCTTGGATAGCTAGTTTTGTTTACCTATTGAGTTCGGTGTGTTCTCAACGTCTGCCTCATCTACTTAGCCTATTGCGAATAAAGCACTTTATGATTACTTTACTTAACTATATCACAACCATAGCCACGCAGTCTGGATTTGTGCCCGGTTGATGGCAGTAGGGTCGCTGCCTATTACAAAAATGGCGAAATGTGGGTGTACAATTAGGAACACCTCTGACTAACCCTTCGGGGAGAACAGGCGTGAAGTTTATGTTATGGTATATCACTTCATTATTTTCCTGCATTTATTTTTGGTTGCAGCATGTCTTCTTCTTCCAAACTTCTCTTTACTCGTTATCGTTAGCAGTCACCTCCTTACTAGCCATATCACAAATGAAATCCAACTCTTCTCACAGTCCATCCATATGGACTGTGAGAAGAATTTTATTTAATTTTTAACTATGTTTGTCCTTTGTTACTTAGGGAACAAACATAGTTAAAAAACTGTTGTATGTACAACGGGTGGTCAATTTGGTAATATCGCAATAGGCGAAAATTATGTTTGGGTCGGCTTCAAGTCTAACCGGATGTAGCTCATGTCGGATTCCCCACTATATTTTTCCTTCACCGTTGAAGTGTGGCGAAGAAATAAAATCATGGTATGTAGCAAAGTCCCACCCTGGGTTCGAATTAACGATCTTTAGTAAGTCGGAGCCGAATTTACTAATTAAGAATATTATTTCTTAGCGTAAATTTCGTACTGAAATCTGGAAACTTCTGTTATTGTAGGCGTACGCAATTATTTTTTTAGTTCATTTACAGTAAACCTAGGCTATTAAATGGCCTTTTTATGGTTTTTGGAATTGGTCGTAAAACTTTGATTCGAATTTCTGTTTATTTTAAATCGATTTCAAAATATGTTAATGTTACAATTTTTTGGTATGTGTGTATGTTTACGTATCAAACGGGCTTCCTTAATTCTTCAGTTAAGTACTGCAGGCACTTTAAACATACAATAAACAACGTTATTAAAACTGAAACGTCTTCCGGTCAACGACAAAAAAAATATTGAAGGTCGCATCGAACCCCTCACCCACGCTACACTCTTACAAGGAAGCTTACAGAGACGTTGACAAGAATGAATGATAAACATCAGATGGCCAAAGGACAAGTATATAGTTCAGAATAGGGCTGATGCACGCTCACATGTCCTTAGCTTAGTGCGTGGTGGTGGAGTGGTCGATTCTCGCCAGTGCCGGCCGACCAAGCGACCCGGCTGGCCGATTCCACGGCTCCTCGATCGGTTTCCACATCTTTGAGAATTGAGACATAATTCCACGTACATTGTGCAAGCTCTATCGAAATGTTGCCTACTACGGTGCTCCTGTTTGTGCTGCATTTCGTCGCCGCTGATATTCGTAAGTTCTTATCTATTGATTTTTTGGAAAAATTGGTGGCTGGTTTTTTTGGTGGCTACATTTAATTAAAAAAGTAAATAAATAACAATATTGCAACTTTGATACTTTTTGGGAGATTCGGTCGGTGTCGTTAAAAAAACGATTAAGAATTAAGTAGAATGGTATTATAAAGAAAGCTATCAGTGCACATTGTTAGTAAAAGGTTCGTTAAAATCTTTTCGTTAGTAAGATTTACTTATTCAAGCAAAACAATTTGCTTAATTGGCCTAGTTAAATTTACTATCTGTAATAACTTATCCAACGCATTGGAATTTCGATTGCAAAACAAATACAATCACGTATTTATTTTCCCATTTCTTCTGTCGCAATGAAAAGACTATCGTCCTCATTTTCCATGACTATTTACGCAAAAACAGGTAATATTAAAACTACATATAGTGAAAAGTGCGTCAGTTTGTCGTATATAAGTAAGTGTAGATCGTGTTCGCTCGCGTTGGGACATTATTGCAGAACGCGGTTGCGATAAACGACTAGTATACCACTGACATAGATGCTGCTCGGGTAAAAACAACTTACGAATGATTTAGTTCAGAATCACTCGATTTTCCTACGTGTTATTACGGCATGTTATGTTTAGCACGTATTTTAATAGGTTTTCGCAATTATTAGGTTAGAACTTGGTATATTGCAGTCTGTCGCTGGATTTGTATACATTCTAAGACTGTTTTGAGCCTTCCTAGACTTCTCGATGTTTTTGACAACTTGATATTTGTAATTTTCTTGAAATGATCCTTTTTGACCCCATCTCTTTTCATTGTCTGATATTTTGCAATGGTACCTGCTGCATTTCCTACGCTTAGAATAAGACATTGATACTTGTAGGGATTATCAATCTAATACCAAGTATTGATAAGACATCATTTCGTTCTTGTCATTGTTTTGCCACTGATTTAGGTACGTCATTTGCCTAAATGGCGACATTCTATGGATTCCCGATAAGTCTTGGATAGATTAGATAGCATTGTTTTTAATTGTGACTGGAAGTTCGCATATGATCATACAATAGTTAGCCATTCCAAGTTAAGTCTTCTTACGCAAGTGCGGTGCGGGGTTTGAACAGAATTATGACTGTTTATGAAAATAGTTTATTGTCGTGATGAAGAGATAAACCATTCAAAAGGGTTTAAGCAGAGCCAGCACGCATAAGTGACGTAATCATAACGTAAATTGAAACGATTTTTGAATCGAAAAAGACATCTATCCCGTAGCATTTTGGTTTTGTTTTGTCGACAACTAATATCTAAAGCTCGTAACGCAAAACAGATTATTTTAATCGGAAAAAACATTTATAACGTACCGTTTTGGTTTTCACGACAGCTACGAATATAGTCGTATAACTAAATAGATATAATGAGTGGCAAATCATAATTCTGGACGTTTACTAAATACCGACTCTAAATCCACTTCGTACATTTAATTTTACCAACATTTTTTGCGAAACGTATCAAAGTATATGTTATTTTGTATGGCACATGTGACCAGTTTCTGAAACCGCAATTTCTTAATATTTGTGATGACACGCATTTATCGGTTGGGTCATTGTAACTGAGAAATATGTTTACGTTTTGCATAATTAGGTAATCATTTTGAGCACTAATCCTATGTTTCCATCAAATATTTTTCCCTAGCCTTTAATAATTTGGCAAAGGGTTTATGTTATTATACCGACTTGCATATATAATTTTTACTATTTCAAAAGTTGTTAGTTCCCTTGTTGCCTCAGTAAGTACGCTAAGCAGTTGGTTCTGTTATTTCAAAGACATTTGACAGTCGTAAAGGGAAGGTCTGAATCTCGAAAGTTTGACAACCAGTCTTACCAATGAGTGTCGTATTACACAATATTAAGATCTTTGCCAGTCGTAAAGGGTGGTCTGAATCTTTAAAGTTTGACCACCAGTCTTACCATAGTGGTATTAAACTACACGGAAACTTGTTTGTAGAGATCAGTTATCAAGTCATCATAATCATTTCAGCCCAAAAGACGTCCACTGCTGGACATAGGCCTCCCCTAAGTGTCACCACATTGACATTTTGGGGGGTTTTGCCATAATCGCCACGCTTGGCAGGCGGGTTGGCGATTGAAGTACGGTTGTTACAAAAGCACAGAGAACGCTGCTGCCCATTCTCTGGCAAATCCCTTAGTCGCCTCTTACGACACCCACGGGAAGATATGGGATGTTGCTATTCTTTACGTCCGACACCATACAGAGCTGTTAGGCAGTCGTTCTGAGTTAAATACTGGTATTCAACTGCATTCGGTTAGACTGGAAGCCGACACCAACATGTTTGGGAAATGTCTAGGCCAATGATGATGATTTTGTTGGATTGTAGATGATAGTTTGTTAAATTATAAGACCTGTTAAGTTTCCAAGGTTGTATCTATACCAAAAGCTGAAGAGTTTGTTTGTTTGATTGTTTGTTTGCTTGAACGCGCTAATCTCAGAAACTACTGATCTGATTTGAAAAATTATTTCAGTGTTAGATAGCCCATTTATCGAGGAAGGCTTTAGGCTATATATCATCACGCTATGACAATACAATAGGAGCGGAGTAGCAATGAAAAATGTTGCGAAAACGGGTAAATTGTGACGCAGACGAAGTTGCGCGGGACAGCTAGTATATAATATATAGATTTCGAGAAGCGCAAGCAAGATTATTTTTGAAAATTAATGTTTGTATAGTTTTTGCTGCACATTGTACAGACAACTGTAAATGGCAGGTTATATGAGTTCATAAGATCATATTACATTAATCTTGCGACCTTCATTCACCAGATGCTTATGTCTTATAATAACTTTGTTTACCACGAAATACTGTAATACGGACTGTAAATAAAACCAACAATATAAACATCATTACAAGAGCTTAAAGAGTACCGAAGGTAATAACTGAGGTAGTAGCGGCGATTGGCGGCGGCGACCTCTCGCGTCCGGCCCTGGTTCAATCCATGGTCCGGAGTGAGAGGGAATGGGAAACTGTCGCCTCCTTCTGCGAAGCAGTCATGCTAGCGAAGGAGGTGGCGGAACGTGAGAGGGAGAGAGCCTCACGTCCGAGCCGCCCCGGGAGACGCTCCGGGCGTCGGGGGCCACGAAGTGGCCCCCCCTCACCGTATGCGCGGGCCTGTGGACGGTGAGTAATGGGCTAGCTCACCGTCCGCCCGTCTTATGACGACAGGCCGTGTCGACGGCGCGTTCGTGTTCCACGCGCGCCTCTAGAAGATGTCAGCAAATCGGAAGAGGTCTGAGAGGGCCGAAGACTTTGTTGTCAGACTTAAGTGAGGCATCAAATGCTCTCATCTCACTCTTCAAATCTTAGTCAGAGATTATCCTGTCAGCTCTTACTAATGTCGATTGGTGGCAATAAGCTCGTCCACTCTTTCTTGAAACGTAAACATTACTTG
This sequence comes from Cerastis rubricosa, assembly GCA_949152445.1. Taxonomy (NCBI): domain Eukaryota; kingdom Metazoa; phylum Arthropoda; class Insecta; order Lepidoptera; family Noctuidae; genus Cerastis; species Cerastis rubricosa. Next base: position 8,760,149 of record OX424526.1, on the reverse strand, counting down.
CAAAATGTAACCTTTACTACCTACACTCTACTATAGAGTATCGACAGCCTTACCCTTCTGCCAAATACAGAGGAGAAGAGCCTATATACCGAGTGCGAGTGCGGCGTTCCGGTTTAAACTATGCCCCACCTGCTGGAGTGTCCCAGGTGTCTGCACCTGCACTCTCGACGATCTGTTTAACGCCTCTGATGCAGCAATAAACCTGGCCACCTACGGGGCCCAAACTGCTGGGTGCAAACTTCTTTTCTTTTCTTTATTTCTATAATATCGATACGAAAAGAAGCTAGCCTGGCTACATAATAACAGCCGCACGGGTCGATCTTTAAGGTTAAGCCGTGCTTGCCGAGGTTGGTCCGTGGATGGGTGCCCTTAAGTAGTAAGAAGCCAAAAGTCTGACATCCAGTCTTACCAAGACGTATCGTATTACCCAGTTACTGGGCTGTGGACGTCGGATAGGCAGTTGCTTTATTTAAAATACTGGTACTCAGCTGCATCCGGTTAGACTGGAAGCCGACCCCAAGCTAGTTTGGGAAAAGGCTAGGCAAATGATGAAGAAGAAGAAGAAGAGGCGTGATGTTATGTTGTACAGAAAACGGCACATCAAGCTACCCGAAACTGTGCATTTTTCCTTGATTCTTTAACGACAAGGTTGAAAATCTATTAAGCTTCATGTGCTGGCCTGTACTAAGTCACAATCTGATAACTCATCTAGCACTCTGTTGCGTCCTTCACGCCGTATTTTCGCATAAATCGTCATTAAAAAGAAAGACCGAATAAACCAAACTAACTCGCAACGCAATGAAAACAACTAATTGCAGTACATTAGAATGCGCGTGCGCTGATTCCGGAGCCGCGCGGAGTTTAGCTGTATACGACGAACGATGTAACTCGGTGACATAACTCCAACACGCGTATTGTATACCTGTTCTCAATCAGCGAAAACGGGGTATCTTGACTTTAGACTACTATATAATTTACTTACAGATTTTTGTATAAGGTTGTAAGTTTTTACAATAATGTTCTAAACTGTCGCTGCGGTTCCAAAAACAAGCAAATTGTTTGTGTAAAGAAAAATAAGAAAATAGCAACAAGCAGCTCCGTATGTCACAAAACTACAGAATTCACTATGTATGTAATAGATAGACAAAAAGAAAACATAATTATTACAGTTTAAAACAAAGGTCACGTTATAACCAAAGCGATAGACACACAGACACGTGACCGTTGTATTCATTGTCTTAGGCGACTGTGTGATCGCGATGTTAGCGAGCTCCTTCCGCTTTTCTGAACAAAGGAGTGACATCTGGACGCGATGGACACGTAAACTCGTGACCGATCTTTTTTATTAGGACGCGGGGTATAAAAGTCTGCAAAATCATTTAGTGTAGTTTTCCAATTAATAACAACGTTGCATACAACCACAATACAATATACAATACACTATACTTACACATACACAATATACTTTAGGATATTGGCAATTCGACACTAATTATTGCATATTCAATTAATTTTATCTCAACATAAGACAAGCATGCTTGTTTGTATTCTGATTTCGTTTAATTCCATCTTGTGTATATTCTACATATTTTGTAATGTCTGACCTTGCAAGTTACAACTGCAATAATATGTTTAACCTCGTGGTCGAAGCGCTACTGCTGAGCTGCTGGATTCGATTCCCAGGTGCTCCCAAGTGTTATTAGGTTTTCCCATTAGGAATTTCTCAGTAACAGACAAGGCACAACTCTGTTACTGAGAAATTTAAAAATGGCCGATGGCAATAGGCTCACTCCCTATGGACTTAAACATAGCTGGCGAAATGTGGGTGTACTATCAGGCCCCCTATTCACAAACGCTCGGATTCGATTTCGATTTGGAAAGTCGTATGTCTATCTCGGTCGCTTTCGTAATGTGAAAACAAGATAGACATACGACATACAAATTCGAGCGTTTGTGAATAGGGGGGCTAGGTGCACCTCTGCCAAACAATTCGGTGATAACAGGGCTGATGTAATGTTATTATTTTGTTGCAGCATCATATATCAAAGTATGTCAGCGGAACGACCCCCAAGTTGACAAATGCATCATGAACTCTGTGGATTTGCTACGGCCGAAAATGATAGAGGTGAGTTATCCATCATAATTGTTAAGTAACTTTACATTTTGTGATTCTCCATGGTATACTGAGACTTAATCTGTAAAGAGATTCATCTGTAAACACTGAAAAAATCTACGTTTAAGTTAAGAAATGATATTTTGGTGAAACTGCATGAAATTATAAAAACGTGAACTAAAAAAAAATACGTTATTTTTGAACTTTATTTTTATTAATTATGTCTATTACTATAAAGTCTCTAACTGCCTTAATTATCTACATAATATACAGTGTATTAACAAACTTAGTACTTACATATTTGTACCTTACGGTTAATAACGTTAAGAATTGGCTTCAGCCTCGGCTGTTGACTCAGCTTTTGCCTTAGCTGTTGAATCACCATCACCGCTAGGTTTATCGGCAGGTTCTTCAGTAGGTTCATCAGCAAGTTCATCAGCAGGTTCATCGGCAGGTTCATCAGCAGGTGCATCGGCAGGTTCATCAGCAGCTTCATCAGCAGGTTCATCAGCAGTTTCATCGGCAGGTTTATCAACAGGTTCATCGGCTGATTTATCAGCAGGTTCATCAGCAGGTTCATCGGCAGGTTCATCAGCAGGTTCATCAGCAGGTTCATCAGCAGGTTCATCAGCAGTTTCTTCAGCAGGTGCATCGGCAGGTTCATCAGCAGCTTCATCAGCAGGTTCATCAGCAGTTTCATCAGCAGGTTTATCGGCAGGTTTATCAACAGGTTCATCGGCTGGTTTATCAGCAGGTTCATCAGCAGGTTCATCAGCAGGTTCATCGGCAGGTTCATCAGCAGGTACAGCAGCAGATTCGTCAGCTGGCTTGTCGGCAGGTTTGTCCACAGGTTTGTCTGCTGGTTTATCCGCTGGTTTGTCGGCAGGTTTTTCCGCAGGTTTGTCTGCTGGTTTATCCGCTGGTTTGTCAGCAGGTTTGTCCGCAGGTTTGTCAGCAGATTTGTCAACAGGTTTGTCAGCAGGCTTGTCCGCAGGGTTGTCTGCTGGTGTGTCAGTAGGCTTGTCAGCAGGTTTAGGTTCTTTGCTTGGTTCTTTTCCTTCGCCACCAACTTCAGCTGTGCTTCCTGACTCCGCATCATTGCCTTCACCATCACTTGCTGATGCAACACTCGTCACAACAATTTCTTCATCTTCGTCTTCATCTTCTCCATACTCATCGGTACCTGTTTCTTGAACATCTACGGTAACCTCGACATTATTACCATTTTCTTGGGCTGAAGATTTGCTCGTTACACGTTTTCCGTCTTTGTCTTTTGTTGCAGACACATCAGTTTGAGCAGTAGCTGCTGGCTCTGTACTATTGGCCTGTTTTCCCTTATTCGAATTGCTAACCTGTACTATTACATTCACATTTGTTTTTTTTTGACTTCTCGGTCTAGTTTCAGTTGCGTTAGGATTTTTCCTAGTATCAATTATTATGTTTGCCCAGCCAGATTTAGAGGCAGTTGGAATTGATATTTTGACTGCGGCTGGTTGAAGCCTACATTTTGGTGTATTACATTGTTGCTGCTTGGGTAGAGCTTGGTTGTTGGCATTTATGTATGGGTATGGCAAAGGAAAGTAAAAAGGGTAAGTCCGTGGTGTATCTAAATTTGGAATCCTAAATTGTAATGTTGTCGGTCTGCGGTTGTTGCAATTACATCTTGCAGCGTGAGACAGATCGCACTGTAACAATAGATAAAAAAATGCTGTACGGACAAAATAATCATACAATACAGTTTTTATAAATAATGTTAGAAAGATGACGTTAAAACTGAATAATAGCAAAAAAAAAACTAAAACTGCGGCACTTAGCCCTATTGACTACAATGTGGACGATTTTTTTGACGCTCACTAAATCTTTTCCTTAATTTTTATCATAATAATAGATCTGTAAAAAATGTACATACTTAATTCAAATAAATAATACATAAAACTGACTTAACACTATTAGAATCTTATTCTTTGAGACTTACTTGTAATATTCCTATAAAGGCCACCAACACTAGAGCTCGACACCACCCCATATTGGACATATGAAGGGAATCACATCTTCAAACAAGCTTATATACCTTCGTAACAGAGCTGATAACTTAAAATGACGCATTTGTCACAAACTTTGGTCATTGTTGGTGTCAAATCGGAAGCTAAAAGCACGTAGGAATCGTTTGGAGTTTACTTAAAACAGATAACGATGTCAGGTGTTTAATAAATACTTCATGAGACTCGTGTTATCGTGTGAAGTAGCGTCATTAGGTCGAATTCCTAATTCCGATAGTGGTGCTAATACGACTAAATTGCTCTAGTTTTAGAACCATTTACACGAGGCAAAATGTATGGTGTGTGTAGTAGTCTAGAGGGCACGTCGCAACAATAAACGTGTCAAAGTATCAGTCATGTCTAAGGATGCATTTGAATCAGCGCGAACCAAACTTGTTATTGCTTCTCAGTACTTTTTGACCCTGGTTGGTATCAGTTCGGCAAAAAGTATGAAATCTGTCCTCGCCGAAAAGCACTGAAAACCTCGACACGGGAGACCAGGTTACTGTCAGCTGTATACGTTGATAGGGTGCATTCTAGAAGCTAGGTTTTTAATCACTGAGCTCTTTGAATCTTATACGGGGTGTAACAGAAAGGGTATATACATACTTAAGGGTGTGCTACAGACCATCAAACTGAACATGTTTCTCCATCGGACATCATCGTAACAGCGAAAAAAATATCAGTTCCCCCATGTAAAATTTTAATGCTTATATTTTTTCGCTATTACAATGTTTGTCCGATGAAGAAACATGTTCAGTCTGATGGTCTGTAGCACACCTTACGTATGTATTTCCGTTACACCCTGTATAACACACAATCACACGCACGCAAGTGATAACTCGTGGCTTGCTCGTGATTACATTATAACAGTCTGATATTCATAGTTGGTTGACCTCTCCAAAAAACCGCACTAAAAGGGCTCATTTAGACAAATATGCAGTTTTCAATTAAGCTCAAAAACCGTTAATGAATTATACAACGTAATTTATTTATAAGTCCAAAACCGCGTAAAGTAAACAAAACTATACGGTCTCAACAACCGTACATTTACTTTGCGAACGCCGCAACCTACATGGAAATCGCGCGTCACAAATATTAAATAGTCGTCGTCAAATATTACGCTATTTTATTATTATTATTGCATTCTCAAGCAAGGAAGAGGAGTCAGGCAACAACTGTGGAACTAACCACTTGTCACGAGAAAGATTCGCTACCACTTTAACTTGTAACTTCTACGTTTTTAATTTAGCTTTAAAACTATTTTGGTGGTTCTTTCTGCGTACTCCACAACTAAACCAACATCAACATTGTGATAGTGCACGGTGCCTACAACCATTGGCTCCTACAAAAACCAATTGATTTTATGAAAGTAAACATGTTGCTAAAGCGAAGGGACAACACGCAGCATCGGGTACTCAGAGTTGTGCAAATACAAGTAGGCACATATCCTTGGGCACTGAATTAGGGTGAACGGCTAGACCGGTTCGTTGGGAAACATCTAACACTAATAAATTGTTAATTTGATAGCTTACTTTGCGCAGATTCGGTTACTGAATGGAATTTGATGTTTGTACTTTCTGTTTCTTGATTAGGTTCTTACAAATGCATATGACTATACTATACTACTGCCAATAAAGTTATACTAGATTGTACAACCTACTGCCTACATGTGTAATGTACCTTGTTTCCTACCTTATGTACAAATAAATATCTTATCTACTTATCTACTACATAGCTCTTATTGTAGAGGAAATGTTATGAGGCCAAAATTGGATATGCGAGCCACTTGAGAGCACATGGAAGAGCAACACACCAAAGCTCTCGACAACGATAGCCATCCTAGAAAGCCATCGAATGCAGTCGCTGTGGCCGAAATCAGCACGATGGCATCATCATCATTTTAGAGGAAATTACGAATACACAATGACTATACTTTGCAATTAACTTATAATCCGGGTACTCGGTCTTATGAGCAAATTTGTGAGCACATATTCTATTTTTTTTTCTGTTTACTGGCTGAAACGATCGCAACCTAACCTAACCTAACTTATCTATGTATGTTTGCTGTGTTTAAAGTCTACTTCCGCAATACTCAGAAAGTCGCAGTAAAATTTAAACAAAAACAAACCTTGTTTGCGGGGACCTCCCCCTTTGACACCTTGGCGTACTTGAATTATTTGAGACGATGCTAAAGCAGCTCTACCTGCCTATTAACCGACTTAAAAAGAAAGAAGGTTATCAATTCGACCCTTATATTTTATTTTTATTTCCGGGAACCACCGCACAATGACAAAAAAAAACCTGCGCGAATATTTCGACGGGCTGTCAAGTTTACTAGACTGGGCCCTTAAGGTTCAATGCTCGCTTTAGTATGTCATCACATTATGTCATAGCACATTATTGACGTTGCTAAGCATAATGTTCCAGATTAGACTTACAATTTACTCATATGCACCCAGAATGTTCCATAGCAAGAAATAAAAATCGCCATAACCTTGGCTAGACCGCAATCAGGGAGAAAAATGTTTTTTGTGCTACATAGAGAATTTGAAAGTATGTCATTGTCAGTTTAATCAAGAATTCCATTGTCAGTAGTTTCAAAACTAAGTGAAGTGTGTCAAGAGGATGGTGGGTGCAAAACGTAATCTCAGCAACCTGCATCTTGTTTGATATGTTGATATGTTAGTGTGTTCTGTGACTCATTTTTATGTTAAGTGCTAAGTGGACGTTTTGAAGTGAGTAAATAAAGGCATTTACTAAAAAATGTCAACTTATATATCTACGCCACGTTACGCGCACGCGCGCACGTTACTGCCTAACAAGGCACCAAGGTGACCACTAGACCTACAGGTCTAGTAGTCACAAACGCGACTGTACAGCAAGAGGTCCTGCGTTCGATTCCCATGTCGAGCATAGTGTTATTAGGTTTTTCCATCAGGAATTTCTCAGTAGCCCGGTTGGTGGCAATAGGCTCGCCCCCTATAAGGCTGCCTGTCCATTAAAGCGGAGCGAGGCTGCGGAGCGGAGAAATATTAACCAATAGGACTCACGAAATGTGGGTGTACTATTAGGTACATTTATGCATAACCCTTCTGGGAGTACCGGCGTGATGTTATGTTATGTTAAATATCTACGCGATTGTTACTTCGGTAGGGAAGGAAAGTAGTGTTTAAATACCACCTACCTTACCATTATTGCTAAAAGCAATAATATCTTCATCTGATTTTATGATCGATTCCATTTAATTTGTCTACGTAGTTATCGTAAGCGTCACTGATTAAGAGCGTTTACGCCTTACGGCATTTCATACAAAGTTTCAAGTCCTTATTTTCCGCAATGACTGAACCCATTTTAATGAAACTTCATACGCCTAAGCTGTACCTATACATAGGTCGAAAAAGTTACTACAAGCATTTTCGAACAATAGTTTTACAGCTTAATTAGACCGATTATAAGATAGACAAAGAAACAGTAGTTTCCAATTATCTTTTTTTTAAAAGACATTTCTAAAATGTTTTTAGTTACTTTTTAGGCCTTTGTATCCTGCTTATGCGTATGAAGTATCATTAAAATCGATTCAGTCATTTCGGAAACTAAGGACTTGAAAGTTTGTATGAAATGCCGTAAGGTGTAAACGCTCTTAGCATGAGATTCAATTTTCGGGACCGGTAAAGTTTTATTGGGATTTTTGGTCACAAACTCAGTAGCACCCCGGAGTATGAATACGAGCTCGGTTGATGGCAATATGTTCGTCCCCTATATCATCATATCATCATATCATCATGATTTCTGCCGAAAGACGTCCACTGCTGGACATAGGCCTCCCCAAGTGTCGCCACATTGACCGGACCCGTGCGACTCGCATTCAGTGGATCCCCGCAACCTTCACCAGGTCATCGGTCCACCTAGTGGCAGGCTTTCCAACGCATCGTCTTCCGGTTCGCGGTCGCCATTCCAGAACTTTTCGGCCCCATCGGCCATCCATTCTGGGAGCAATGTGCCCTGCCCACTGCCACTTAAGTTTGGCAATTCTACGGCTGTCCCCTATATACGGCACTTAAAAGATAAGTGACAAATGTGGCTGTAATATAAGCACACCTCTGCTATACCTTCGAGCGGATACTGGCGTTGTATTATGATTATGGTACCTATCGGTTTGTTTGTTGAAAGTTTCAATCATTGTGAATTGTGTAGCAACCACTTACTCGTAATCTATTCTTGTTTTCTGGTCAGGGTTTTGTTTAGGAACTGCCAGTAATTTTAATTGATGTAATTGCAAGGTCTGATCTGATGCAATGCGAGTGATCTTGGCTGTTTTAAGTGATTGTAATTAACAAATAAATATGCATGAATAAAGTGTTCATTAAGATTCCTACTATGTCTGCTTCGATACCTTCTGAATATAAATAGCCTGATTGGTAACAATGAGCCAGGGTCTTATCTATTTGTATTCTGGAAACAGTTATTGCCTTAAAAGGCTTATGTGGGTAAGAGTTAATTGACATGGTGAGCATTTACTTAATTAGTTATTGTATTTTAGGGTCCCGTACCTCGAAAGGAAAAAACGAAACCATTATAGGATTCACTTTGTTGTCCGTCCGTCTGTCTGTCTGTAAAGACTCTTTTTCTCAGGAACGCGTGGAGGTATCAAGCTGGAATTTATATCAAATATTCAGGTTTATTGTCGCTTGAAGCTGGAAAAAAACAAATTTCTAAGCCAACGCAATCAAAAGGTACTACAGCCGTTAATGCCGCAAATTTTCGACACTCGCAAGGGAATCAAAAGCTACAGGGTACTTCCCGTGAACTCAAAACCTTGAAATTTGGTACGTAGCAACGTCTTATAGCACAGTTATAAGAAAAATTGCGATAACCGTAAATTTTTAGTTACATCATATATTAAAAATATTTTAATAATTTTTGTACGGAACCCTCGGCACGCGAGTCCGACTCTCACTTGGCCGGTTTTTTTTGTATTCGTCTATCGTCGTTTCGTCAGTAAATCATCGTTTTTGAAATGTCAAATCGCAAGTCGGCTTTTGATGTTTTATTGTATTGTTGGTATTATTGTATCACTACATCAAACATGTTTATAGTATGACCACTTCAAATGTGTCAAGGCGTTGCTTGTCAAGAAAATTTTCAACGATGTTTTGTTTTTTTTTTATGAATGGCATCTCGCAGTTCAACCTAGGAGGTTGTCGTCTGCTTAACCGGACTATCCTGTGGGTGCCTTAAGAGTAAGGCCTCCAGCCAGGGCATTAAAACTTACAAACTAAGCGACTACACGCTAAGGGCACCCCCTGTGGGGTACGAGCCTCGGCTTAGGGCGTCGCTGGGGGAGGACTGCATGGGGACAGGCTGGATCTGAATGATATCATTATTTAGGGGCTGATTTAAAACTACTGGCACAGCATCGCGGGCTGGCTCGAGCGAAGGTCGGGGAGGGCATGGACCGGGACGTCGCGACGGACCTCGACGGCGAGGTCGGAAAGACGGCGGTTTGTGTCTGCACTTTTTAAGAGTGCTAGTCTCTTTGCTACTCTCCTGGAGGAGGGTGATAGCATCATCGGGAGTGACGAGGGTATGCCGAGGACGGCGTACTGTACTAATGCGCGAGGGTTAGTAACGGGCGGCCGCTGCGATCAGGGGATTACGGTGTTTAATGGCGTTATCGAAGAAACGCTTCGAAAGACGTTTCATAAACTGAAGGACGGTGGGCATTCTAAGGTCTACGTGTAGACGGTCATTACGGACATAAAAAGGGGCTCCCGTGACTCTACGTAAGAACCGGTTCTGCAAGGTTTGCATCCTATGGATGTACTTAGGCGTGGTGTGAGCGTACACGACGCAAGCGTACGTCATAAAGGGGCGGATCACCGCGGTATAAAGGCGCAACTTGCACTTGAGTGACAACTTGCTTTTTGCCGAAATCATGAAATGAAGCCTACCCATAGCAAAGGCAGCTCGGTCGCAGGCTGCTTTGATGTGCGCCGCGAAAGACAGGTGGTTGTCAAGTAAGACTCCTTAGTACTTGGCTTGTTTCTCTCAAGGGATAGGCTTACCGTACATAGTGATCGGGCTGAGCGCGGGTGGCTTATTTTTACGCGGTTTAAAGAAAAGAACTGCCTGGCTCTTGTCGGGGTTCTTCATCGATGTGTCAAACTTTGTACATTTATTTTAGTTCTGTGTTTTCCCGCTTGCACAGATAGGTTGGTTGGAGTGTAGTGTAGCAGCTGATTTGTTGACTTTAGTTGGGACTCTTTGATTGGAGGAATCTGTTCAGTCGCTTCCTGTAAAACACTAGGAATCGGTCAACTGAGCTAGTAGCTGGCGTTATTATGGAATGTCTTTGTCATTCTAAAATTTCTGTTTCATAACCTAATTTGAATTTAGAATATTTTTATGTTTCGTCATCCTGAAAGTTTTAACATTTTTTTCTTTTAATTTCAGGGTATCCCAGAGCTAAACGTGCCAGGTATAGAACCTCTAAGCCTGGGCCAGATCGCCTTGGCTCGAGGACCCCAGGGCGCTAAACTGACAGCCGTCGTAAATGACGTCAAAGTGCGAGGACCTAGTAACTTCATCATTGAAGAACTAAAGTGAGTATGACGATAATTTTAGAGTTTTATATTTTATTTAAAGATGATTGCGGATTGAAACGACACCTGTGTGATAGCTTTAAAGATATAAAGAACTGTCGACTAAGTAAAACAATAAGTTTGTCATGTTTATGCACTGTAAAAAGCGGACGTTTCGGAGAAGACGATGGGATGTTTTTTATTTTAGGCAAAGGTGGTAATATTAGTATTTCTAGACAAAGATATACATAGGTTTTTGTTACACCTTTTTTCCGATGGGACACTTCTCTTCTACTCTTCTTCTTCTTTTTGTTACACGTTTTTTTTTTTTTTTAGGATGGGAAATCATCAAATGACTTCTTCCGCTCTGGGCGGAGCGGAAGGGAGTGTCAGACTTGACTGACTATAACCCATCCATGTTCCTTCTTAGCCCTTTGCGTTCCAGGGGCACGGTATCTCTTTCGAACAACCCGCAGCCCTGGCAGGCATCGGCCCTCTCGGACCCCTTCCGATTTGCTGACATCTCCTTGAGGCGCGCGTGGAACACGAACGCGCCGTCGGCACGGTCTGTCGTCATAAGACGGATGGACGGTGAGCTAGCCCATTACTCACCGTCCACAGGCCCGCGCCTACGGTGGCCGGGGGCCACTGGTTGCCCCCCGACGCCCGGGGCGTCTCCCGCGGCGGCTGGGACGTGAGGTTCTCTCCCTCTCACGTTCCGCCACCTCCTTCGCTAGCATGACTGCTTCGCAGAAGGAGGCGACGGCTTCCCATTCCCTCTCGCTCCGGACCATGGATTGAACCAGGGCCGGACGCGAGAGGTCGCCGCCGCCAATCGCCGCTACGAGGACACGGCGGTGCTCAGCCCAAGCGGGGCATAGCTCCACAGTGTGCTCCACCGTGTCCTCCGGCCGATCCTCGCAGTGGTGACACCCGGGCGTTTCCTCCCGCCCGATTCGGTGCAGGAACCTCCCGAAACAACCGTGTCCGGTGAGGACCTGCGTCAGGCGGAAGGTGAGGGCGCCGTGGCGCCTCTCTAGCCACTCCTCAAAGAGGGGACTTATCGCCACTATTGTGGCGTGCCCTGCACGGGGTTGCGACAGTCGCTCTCTCCATGTCGCCATGAGATCGCGCCGGAGGTCTGTCCGCTGAGGGACAATTTGCCGCGGCAGCGGAGTTTCCCCCCGGCGTAGTGCCTCCGCGCGCCATTCGTGCAGGCACGCGAGGACTATCGCCTCCAGATCCCATGGCGTTTTTGTTACACCTCAGCGCATGATTAATTCAGCGTGAGGTTATGAACAAAGTCATAATAAAAATTCGTTATTTTATTCCGTACGTGCTTGGCGTCAATATAGACTATTGATTCAAGCTGACAATCCTAACTGATAAAGCGGAAGGTCGCATTAGGTATTTTTTTAGTTTCAGTGATCACAGCTTCCGTAAGAATCTGAATATCTCGTATTGATTTTTCCAGGTTTATAACGACCTTTATGAAGACCGGTCTATTTGCTAGATACAAGAAAAGTAACTTGGATTCTGATTTCTAAGCCAACGAAACTGCGATGAAAATGGGAAAATTAGATTCATGACTGCTCCCTTGCTTGGGGTACCTACCTGTTCATCTGTAATTTATCAATGCAAGATTTGATTTTGTACAGAAACAAGCGAATCTGAACATCATCATCTCATCTGTTCCATTACAAGCGAATAATCCCGGTGAGGGAACGCTTTTAACAAAATCCTGAAACGATGAATAAGGCTTGTTCAAACAAACAGGGGTAACACAATTAAATATGAAGAGAAATTGAGTTAAAGAAATAAATTACTCTGTGCAAAGTTATAGGTTTTGTTTACTTTCGCATTCTAATAGTATGTAAATTCTTACCCTTAATTGAAAAACAAACAGTCATTTCCCTTACGAAATGTGTTAGTATTACACATATATTACAGGAAATTACTCCGTATTTCAGCACCTTATATAAACGCTTCCTGGCCTAGTCCAGCTAAAGGATCTGTTAACATTTCCGATAGTTAATCGATTAATGGATTTATTCGTCTTTACTGAAGGCCGGGAGTTAAGAGAGAGTTCGATCAATTAAGTTTTGTTACGATACTTTTGATATTTCTTGTATGACTAGCTGATCCGCGCAACTTCGTCTGCGTCACATTTCACCGTTTTTGCAATATTGTCATTGATGTTTCGCTTCTACTGCGTGATGTTATATGGTCTTCCTCGATAAAAACTAAAATATTTTTTCTACTGTAAATAGTAGTTCCCGAGATAGGCGCGTTCAACTAAAGAAACAAACTCTTTAGCTTTGTGATATTAGTATAGATACTTTACCAACAGCTATTTCATCATCATCATCAGCCTATAGTGTTCCCACTGTTGGGACGCAGGCCTCCTCTCTATGAGAGGGAGTTGCCTGTAATCCATCACGCGGGCCCAGTGCGGTTTGGTAGATGTCACATGTCTTCGATTTTTTAGTTCTAGGACATGCCGGTTTCCTCACGATGTTTTCCTTCACCGTTTTTGAGAACAGCTATTTAGGTTTACAATATGTTCCGCAATTTTATCGTTGGTTATCCCAAAAGCGACAGGGATCTTCTTGCGATGAAATTCTTCTAATGATCATGTAACAAGGACATTATAAATTAAAATTTATTTCAGACTACAGTTCATAGCTTTGTTAGTACTTATTTTAATATAATAATATGTTGAAGATACACAAGACTTGCTTCTAATAATTGTCCCAACCAAGCCTCAAAAGTAGGAGTAAAAGACCACAAAAGGGTTTCATGAGCTGGTATTTTGTATTCTAAACAATCGTTATGAAAACTCTTAGATCAACTTGTTTCAACAACAAAATTCATTATTGGTACTAACCTTCCGAATAGTCTAAACACTATAATTTATTTTGTGGTTTCGAGAAAGTAAATATCTTCGAGGTTAATGAACGAGGTTTGGCATTGACTGTCGACGTGTGTAATTGTGAATCTTAAATTAAGCTTGCCGAAATCGGTAGCTTTGTTTTGATTACTTTCAAGAATCGTGAAACGTGAGTTAATACTCACGTGCCCAGGTAAATTGTGAGCACGTCTGCCCGATTTGAAAAGTACCTATCGCCAATAATACGGTATACCTATTTCCTACTAAGCTTGTGTATATTTTACCTTTTTAAAGGCATCACCGTCAATTATCGTACTGCCTATGAGGCCCTAGAAAACTCCGTAGGGGTACTCTCTGAACTCCAAGCGTTTTTAAACTGACCTCTATGTAGGCTTATTTAAAGATTAGTGTTCTTCTACGATTTATCCAAAGGAACCCTTTCTTTGTTTTTCATCATCATCTGCGTAGCCTTTTCCTATGTTGGGGTCGGCTTCCAGTCTGTAACTAGAAGCAGCGAAATACCAGTATTTTACATGGAGCGACTGCCTATTTGACCTTTTAATTTCTAATGACAGAAAATACTGCTATTAAGTCAAATTATTTAAGATAAAAAAAAGATTCTCCACTTATCCTGCGAATTAAGCAATTTTTTCTCACTCATCTATTCATAAGGTTTAACACTATTTTTTGTTTAATTCCAGGTCTGACCTGGATAACAATAGGTTTGACTTCAAGCTGCTGCTACCGAAGCTGGACTTCGCCGGGAAGTACAAGATGGACATCCAGGTGCTTCTGCTGCGTCTGCAGGGAAGAGGAAACATCACTGGGACTTTCAGTTAGTATCATATTTTTTAATTGGCTGTTCGTGTATGTGAGTATAAATGTACCTAAACGCACACCTACGATACATTAGAAATTCATAGTGTGGGTCAACACAACAACTTGAACAAAAAAAGAGTTGACGGCTGTCAAGTGTCTAAACAGCTGCACTTTGAGGACCTCAGACCCCCATCACTCGAAAATCATAAGAAGAATTGACGGCTATGAATTTGGCGGTTTATGTTATGCATGGGATTGTTTTCCTGAACACAGTTGTGTGATCTTCAGATTTTGTCGGATTTTCGATTTAGTTTTTTATTCGCTGACGTTATTTAGTTATTGAAAGATTTTGGTGTTTCTCATAATATCAAGCTTAGATTATTTCACTGCTCGATAGCAAAAACGGGATAATAAATCGGTTCGATCCGTGTTATAGCAATCCTTGGTGCAAGTTTAAACCTCGCTTATTAGTAAAAATTTTAATTTTGCATTTGTATCATCATCATTCACTTGCCTTTACCCCAAATTAATTTGGGATCGGTGCAGCATGTCTACTTCTTCCATACTTTTCTATTACTCGTCATCACATCAGACATGTCCTTACCTGCCATATCATCTTTCATAATGTCCATATCCATCGTTTCTTCCTTTGCTCTTATACCCACATCATATCTTACATCCACATTCATTTTGCATTTAAATCTCGCTTGCAAAAGCATAGTTCACCGAAATATTTTCGTTGTAGTCATCTTTTATTCCAACAATATTGTGGTAAGTGCATAACAACAGTAACTAAAACAAGTGTAACTAAACTCGATTATGAAAGAAAGTTATACAACTTGTTGATCGCATGAATCCATTGCAAACGATATTATACAATTACATTTCTATGTCAAGATCAAACGTTTTTCGTTACAGTGTAATAAGAAAAAAAAGTGATATAAGTAGAACTATGAAGTTGTTACGAATAAAAGAAATAAGTAGTTTAAATGGTCATGCAACATGCACGGCATTCATGACACCACCAACTTCCTGACATACTGACTTTAAATATAGAATTCAAATTTGCTCTTTAATATTAAATACGGCAAGCAATAGATCGTAATTTTTTTAATCACGCTGATTCTTAAGTGCCATCTCCATGGGTGACTCGCGGGTAAATTATTCCGGGTCTACGTCACAAGCATTACAGCTCATTTTTGTTTGGTATTTGAAGTCCCCTCGAGTGGCGATAATTGTCCGTAACTAGTACGGTCTGGGACCCTGTTGCCTAAAGCAATGAATCGTGTAGAGTCCATTTGAAACAAGTTCGCGTTTTACAAAGGAAATTCCTTTTTGTGCAGGAAATGAATCGGGTTTTTGGAAGTCCATTGCACTTTTACTTTGCTCATCATCATCTGCCTAGCCTTTGCCCAAACTATCTTGGGGTTGGCTTCCAGTCTAACCGGATGCAGCTGAGTACCAGTATTTTCCATGAAGCGACTGCCTATCTGACCTCCACAACCCAGTTACTGGGTAATACGATACCCCATAGGAAGACTGGAACACTGGATGTCAGACTTTTGGCTTCTGACTACTCGTAACGACTGTCAAAGATCTACAAAGGACAGCCGGGACCAACGGCTGAACGTGCTTTCAGAGGCACTTTTACTTTGCTATCTTAAAATATTCTCGTAACTTATATTAATATGTGTTTCTTGACTGCCTTCACGTGAAGACGTAACGGTCCAAATGTAGGCGATGCGTGACATTCCAAGAAACTTATTAAACCTTATTTAATCTTTGTCCGTGTGTACTAGTAGCGCCTTTTGTGTTAGTACTTTTACTTAAATAGTTGAAAAATACGTTAATGTAAGGCTGAGATTAAAAAACATAATAAGAAAACCAACTTGGTTTCTAAATTACTAGGGTCCAATCCGCGATTGATTTTAATTTCAGAACATCGTCAAATAATCAAATAAAGCCTATTTGACGTTGTTCTAAAATACAAACAAATCTTCACAGATTTCCAAAATATCCACAAAACATTAAAATCTTAGGATTCAATTAATCAATCATTAATATTCCTCGAATCGCACAATAAATTGAGATTTCATAAGAAAGTGCATTAGTAAATAGCGTAATGCCAAAGTTTGTTGACCCGCGTTGCATAGGATGACGTATTTACTCGCTGTTGCACCGGTTGCACCCTTCTGTGGCGACACGTGCATGCATTGCGGTCAACACAGGGCTCAAGGAAGAGAATGTAGAGAGAAATGGCTTCGGAAATAAAAAAAACCACGAAAAAGGGCTTTGAATTATTTTGCCTGCCTAAATTCCGCCATTTTATTTTCAAATTAGCTGCGATGCATTAAACCTGTCTAAATCGATAGCTGGTATCAATACAAACCAGTTTTGTATGAGACCAAATTTTCTAAAGCATCACGTTTCCGAGATATGTTCCAACAAAGTTTCTATGTTCGCCATCAGCATAACTTTGATAGCTCATATTTCGGAAAAGCGACGCTTTAGAAGATTTTGTCTTAAACAATACTGAACTAATTGTTTGTATCGATCGATAGAAGTTGTACTGATTGTACTATCACTGAATAGAAAAATGTTTCCATTGTTAATCCAGATTTCATAAGTGCGTTAGTAAGTAGTGTGCAAAAGCAAAGCAAGTGTATCAAAGGTAGTTGTCCCGTGGCACGTTGCGTAGGATGACGTATGATCATTTATTGGCATTGGTACATATGCAGCCATATGTGCTTGCATTGGGGTGAACACAAATGGTGCGAGTGAGAAAAAGGAGCGAGTAGTTTTTCCCGTTTTGAGTGAATTGGACCCGCCACATTGTAAAAGTTAAACCTGTCAGCAAGCTTTGTAGCAGGGTCAGGAATAGCGGGCTGTTTGCGGTGACCTGAGAATTTTTATTCGTCTTTTCTTTTGTATCACAAATTTTACAGTGGTTTAGGCGTGACAAAGTAACAGACAGGTAGAAAGACCTGTTTTTTGTCGCATTTATATTATTAGTAAGGATTTTAGTGACTATGAAGTCACTAAAATTCTTACTAATAATCGTCACTAACGAGTCGAAGATTAGGTATGTGGATAAGTGGGTAAGCTGGAAAATAGACTTCACTATTAGGTGCAATCTGTTCACCAAGTTTGCCATTAAGAACTTTAACGTTCATTTGTAGATCTACGGGGTCGTATCTAATGTGCTTGCAATTTGGGTAAAAGAATTTCTAAGTTGTGTTTACTAGTAGTAAACACAACTTAGAAATTCTTTTAACACTACTTAGAAATTCCTATTTAGTTTAATAAATGAAGCTTGAGCGTTAAGGTCATCTGTCTTTGGTTGACTAAAATCAATAGAATAATACATTTAGCAAATATACATACATATAATAACCCATGTAGGTAAGAATAGTTGACTTAGACAATACTAAAATATTGATATTAGCTGTAACATCCTTGCGAAACTAACCATTTACCTTGGCCTTGCCGTTGCTTGCCAGTAATAAAAATAAAAGTATTTACTTAACCATTTGAATAAATATCCTTATTGTCTAGGATAATTATGATTTATATCTAGGATATAAACAAAAACTTCTAACTGTAGCTATACAGTTAGAAGCAGATAAAATTAAAATCATGAACAAGTTTTAGAGGTAACAAGAACATTTGATGAAGCATGCCCTAGAAGCGAAATTAAATTAGCAGAGGCTTGAACTCAAGCCTTGTCATCAGTTTTATAAAACTGCATAATACGTTTAGTCTTACCAAAGGGTATCGTATTACTCAATATCAACTGGGCTGTGGAGGTCAGATAAGCATTCGCTCCATGTGAAATACTAGTATTTCAGCTGCATACCTATAAACCGGCCCCAACATAGTTAGGGTAGTGCGTTTGTAACAAAATTTTCTAGTATTTCGAAGAAATCATAATTGTGCAGAACATAAACCAAAATGTAACTTTTATGCGGCTTAGCAACGCGTTCGTCGCTTGCGCCGCTACCACCGTTTACTAATGCGCCATGCAATGTTTAGCATAGGTGTTAATGTTACAAGCTTACACGTGCATTCTTACTGTGTTACCATGTCGCTTTATGTAATCTTAATCACTGGTTCTAATGAATAAATTACTGAGGACCTGACTGATATAATCAATTTAGGGTATTTAGGCCTGTTATGTATGATATTCTTCTAACCATGTGTTTTTCTTTTCCCTACTTTGCCGGTACCTATTCAACGATGGATTCGGCTATTATTGTGATAGTGAAAATTACTTCATGACTTTACTTTTAGTATTATTTTACTTTCATATAGCCGCAGGCACTTTACAAAGAGTGAGCAAGAAAAGTATAACATAACATTATCTAATATCAATCTTCATACTTGGGTACCTGCAGAGGAAGACAAGATCATGTAAATCTGGAATTATCGTTGCGTAGGCGAAACTTGACTACACTTATCTAACTGCCACTTCCTACATTATGTATGAAGCTTCAGATATAGCTCAAATTACTTATATAGACTGCGTAATAATTAGTTAGTTTAGAGATAACTAACACATTATATATGTGTAATGAACGTTAAAAGGTTATTAGTCAACAATATTTAAACATGCTATATTTTTCCAAGATCTAATAATGTTTTAAGTAAACTATCTATGTCGTTTCATAGCTGTTTTTGTAAAATATTTCAAATATATAATCTATGGCGTCTTTATCCAATGTTCCTGGCAAAAATCATATATTTTGGCGTGACTAATTTTATATTTATCAATTTTCAGGGGACTACGCTTGCAATGTCACAATGAGAGGACACAAAGAAATGATCGGTGAGGACGAATACTTACAGTTCGATCCCTTCAAAGTGAAGCTCCGTGTCGGCCAGTCATCCATCTACCTGACCAACTTGTTCGACGGCGATCCAGTCTTGGGACCTGCCACCAACAGGGTCATCAATGAAAACTCACAAGTATTCCTTTCAGAAATAAGTCCGGTCCTAGAGAAGAGCCTTGCGGACCTCTTCACGGAAATGGCGAATAAAATAACATCGAAGTTTACTTATAAAGAACTGTTCCCGTGATTTGTGGTCATATAAGGGTATTGTGTAGTGTTAAGTTGTTTGTGATGTTGTATGTACGTCTGTCTGTGAACTAAAAGGTCGGTAACAGTATCGAAGGTCTGTGGAAATTCCAAAAATATTTTTAGGGTTGGATCGTTACTTTCCACCACATTCCATTAATTTCATTATCTAGTATAACTAACTGTATCATTTTCATTAATAATGTTTAGGTATCATCATTTTTCATATTCCATACCAGCCCTGCAAGACGATTTTGTACAGTGATTAGTTTCAAAGTGTTAACACAGACACTAGTTGTAAGGTATTGGTTATTTAAGCGGTAAAGTAAGTTTGTAAATAAATAGTTTAGTATTATTTAACAGTACATGTGACGCTGACGCTTTATAAAACTGAAAAAATATTCTTCTTGGAAACGGATGAAATGCATTAATATGAACGAAAAATTGATAGAACTATATTTTCTTTATCTATTTGTGCGCTAAAGAAAACGCCTTTCTGGAACAACAAATTTAATGATTTGTCGTGCCTATTATTACCTACTGTTTATTTTAAAAGAAATTCCACGACGGAATGGGTAAATATTGTAATGTAGTTCGTAGAAATTTATTTTTCTGTATTACACGTATTTATTCATGTATATTTCATCTATTTCGGATTTCATTTATTATTTGTATGTGTACAAACTACATTATTTTTGTTTACTATTGTGTTCACTATTCATCATTAATTTCACGTGCTTATTTAAATATTCATCTCTATTGGATCAATCAAGTTGATACAACAACTACATTTTTCATATTCTGTATAGCTTTTTTTCATACTACGAATATATCTGAAATAACTGTAATAATATTTTATTTATAAACTTTTTTCAAGATGATTGTGCCTTTTTAAAAAGCCGACCATCATTGCCATATTTATCATTTAGTGTACTCGTATGTCATAGCAATATAATATGTATTTATCATTGCAATATTCTATACATTTTCCATCATTTATTTCAGTGCTTGTCCGTTTCATTACGACCTCAAACGTTTCAACTACGCTTGTGATTGTCATTACTATATCATTGACTTGTGATATCAGGAGATAATGTAAAAAATAAATTTTCGTCAGTGAAATTGTCTTTGTTATTTTTTTAACCTCTAACGATTACTTCGTTTGGAGTTTAAAAATGTTCAAACCCAGCATGCATGTTTATTCATTAAGTCGCTCCTTCACCTGGAGCATGTAATGTAACAATCCAAGATTCGAATTTGTACAATGGTTGATGCTTACAATGGTCACAAGACTGGGCTATCTCGGCTTATTAAATCTGAACTGTTACGAGTAAATTACATGCGAGTGCTCCCGTTAAAAGGAGCGCCATACAAAGATTTAAATCCCAGATTCTGTCATTCTACAGTAGGATTCCTTTAGTGGTTATCAACCTCTCCATTATCTATGAGTAACATAAAAAAGGTGAGTGATTGCAACTTCAGCCGACTTCAGAAGGTTTAACTGTAGCTAACATCAGTCATATCCACTCTTTCAGAATACCATTAACGATTAGGTGTTTCTGAAGTGTATTCTGAAAATCTAGCAAATAAATAAAAAGCATGTAGAGATAATGGATCCTTATTTGGATACCTAAATTGTTATTTTTCACGGGTCATATAATATTTAGACCAATAAAATGAAATAGATTCCCGCAGTGTTTTTAGTGCCCCTAGCGGAGAATACAAAAACATGATGAGCAAAATATTATTACATTGCTGCCTACGAAGTTGTTACTGGTGACAGGTGAGGTGGCGAGTTGCAGTTACAGCAATTGCTTTTGAATACAGCCTGTCGCCGTTAGATGGCAGCAGCGAGCGGTAAAGAAAGGAGCTTTAATAAGCAAAGCGCTATTTTTTAGGAGCGGAGTAAGTAGAAGTAATCGGGTAATAATGTTCAGTACAGTAGAACCCATAACTTAATCTTGATGCTTTTGTGGGCCACCGTCCATCTAAGTGGACTGACCTTAAAAGAGTGGTTGGGACTTTGTGACAAACTGGATGCGGAATCCAGAAGACCGAGAATTGTGACACAGCTTGAAAGGCCTATGTCCAGCAGTGGACTTTGATAGGCTGATTTCATTGATTGATCCTATGTTTATCCAGTAGTTACAGGTCAGTAGTGGCCCGAAAGTCTGACAACCAGTCTTACCAAGGGGTATCGTATTACCCTGTTACTGGGTTGTGGAGGTCAGATGGGCGGTCGCTTCATGTAAAATGCTGGTACTCAGCTGCATCCGGCTGGACTAGAAGCCGACCCCAAGATGGTTTGGGAAAGGGCTAGGCAGATGATGTTTATTTATAGCTGACTTTACAAAAGTTGGCAAATTGTGAATTATTTTGGAGAACGTTTGCAAGGTCATTAGTTTTAGTTGAAACAAAATTTGTATTTTACGCACTGATGCATTCTAAGTTTATAGAGACCTACTCAAGATTAGACTTTATCTTTTTATGTAAGTCTTCAAAGACTGTACCTATGTACGCCTGGCATTAACCTCAAGCAGTGCTAGCCTTATGGTGTGACCTTCGGACTGCCAATTCTTGGTCTCGAGTTCGAACCCAAGACATGTTGATTTTTCGGATTCATTTGAGTATTGTATAATTATGAGAGAAATTTCTCGACGGCATGTAAATGACGGCAATATGCCGTCGAGAAATATCTCTCATAACGTTTATACGTATTTTTTTTGAGAAATAAATGTCTTGAGCAGCAAAGAAGAAAGATTAACCTTCTTGTCATTCGCTCTTAAAAACACATACAAGTCATCATCATCATCTGCCTAGCCTTTTCCCAAACTATCTTGGGGTCGACTTCTAGTCTAACAGGATGCAGCTGAAAATCAGTATTTTACATGAAGCAACTATCTGACCTCCACAATCCAGTAACTGGGTAACACGATACCCCTTGGTAAGACTGGATGTCAGACTTTTGGGTTCTGACTACTCGTAACGACTGTCAAAGCTCTACAAATGATCTCGACAGCCGGGACCAACGGCTTAACGTGCTTTCCGAGGCACTGAGCAATCTCAGTATGTAATTATGGTCACCCGTCCACGGACCAACTTCGGCAAGCAAGGCATAAGCTTAAAGATCGACCCGTGCGGCTGTTATTATTTAGCCACGAGCTCCTCCGAGATTTTTCAGATTCATGTGTGTACTCGATAATAGGGATGTTTCCACAGTCAAAAAAATATGATAATATTTAGTCCGTCAGTTAGATTATCGAAAAATATTGTACACGTATTTTTTACTTTATCAAATTAATAAAAATTGACGAAGATAAAACGCATCAAAGATCAAGAGTGGGGGCTTTTGACGTCACCGTGTTTTAAAAAGTGTACGACGTCGTGACGTCACACGAGTTTTAAATGCAATTTATCGTCTTCATTTTCTGTTAAGGTGGAAGTTTAATCGCGCTTTCCCATACATTGTTTTTTTTCCAAATTCTCGATACTTATATGCTTTTTGTAGAAGTAATGAAACAACATGATGTTATTACGAATTAATGTTGTCGCAAAACTCTTCAAACATAAAGAAATAACAAGGTTTATAGGATTTCCAGGGCCGAAAAAAAACGAAAAATCTTTGCTAGTGTGCGTGCTTGGAGTCACACCATCTACCGGATATCTAAAGAACTTCTAAAGAACAATCGAGCCCCTTGCATAACAAAACTCGAAATAATTATCTGTTGATACTAGATGGCGTGGCGTTGTCATTGTAAGTTGGTGCCAGTAACTGCGTGGACTCGCGAATATTTCACATTTCATTCGTCAAACAAGTAGGTAGGTAGGTACTGGTTGCGGCGTTTTTGTTTGGGTGAATTAGATTTATCATTTTTTAAGAATGAAGTTAAACATTCTTAAATTATGTCATGATGTTCATTCAAACCAAAGTTTGAAAGTACCTATTAGGGATGAAATGTGTAATTCGGAGTTGGTAGAACCTTACTGTGTGATAATTAAAACTTATTAGTTATTAACAAGTAGATATTCAGACAATTCGTTATGAAGCCACAGCCTGCAGCACGAAGCTTATATCTTACTAAACTTTAATTTTGTACGTGGACTTTTCGTGGTTTATGTAATAAACTATTAAATAACTGTACTTACATTATATAACATTACATTCATTCATCACACTATACATTTATGAATGTAGGTACTACCTACTAAAACATACGCGAGGTCAAGGTCATGTTGAAAAGCCGTAGTTCTATCTATATATGCAGTATAAATGCTGGACCGATTTCGATAATTCCTTATTTTATTTTGTTTGTTATTGACAGGAGAAGGTTAGTAGGTAGGTAGTAGGTAGGTAGTGGTTAGGAACAAGTGCATTGCAACGCATACCGGGATCAGCTAGTACCTAATAATAATGATCACAATGAAAAACACAAACCTTACATTCCGGTCAACCGACTTTGACTTCTATTCCGTAGGCATAGGAATGGAACTAAAAGCAAAAACTTGGTGACAATACCGACTGTGGTATTGTAAACCACGTTTTTGCTTTTAATTCCATTCTTATGCCTACGGAATACAAGTCAAAGTCGGTTGACCGGACTGTAAAAAAGGCTAAGTGGTAACTGTACTAGAGCTATTCGTGTTATTGTATGTGTTCCCACGTTAGGGTAATTATTTTGGTAAAAATCTAGAATTCTTTGGCAGGTGGAGGGGGCACCACTCCCAATGCACTGTTCTTGAGAAAAACTAAATATTGTAACCTAACCTCAAAACATTTTATATTCGCTTATAAAGCATAGTTGACGTAGCCCCGCTACGCGGGGCTCCTATTTCTGTCTGCAGGGTTTACAGTAACCTAACACGAAGGGGAAGTCGCCATCCCCTTCGAACCTAACCTGTCCGAGTCAGGGTGCCCCAAGTCCAGAGCTCGCTTCGCTCGCTCTTGCATCCAAATTCTCCTGGATATGTATAATACAGTACTAGGTTTTGTCCGTGCATTTTCTTTAAAAATATCCAGGCAAAAAGCTAATTCATTTGAGTCAATTTTTTTACTGAGATAGATTAGGTTTTGGCGAGTAATATTTATGAATAAACAAAAGCTCATCTATTGGAGTCTGGCTCGTGATTCAAATAGTCTTTGTAAATTCGCGTCCGGTCAACCGACTTTGACTTCTATTTTGTAGGCATAAGAATGGAATTAAAAGCAAAAACGTGGTTACAATACCACACACCACGTTTTTGCTTTTAGTTCCAATCTTATGCCTCCGGAATAGAAGTCAATGTCGGTTGACCGGACTGTAAAAAAGGCGAAGTGGTAACTGAACCAGAGCTATTCGTGTTATTGTGTGTTTTCCCACGTTAGGGTAATTTCCCCTGAATTTGGGGATTTTTTGAAAGAATTGTAGATTTTGCCAGAATCTTATAAAACCTATGCCAAAAATTAGCAGGGTTAGATATTGACAAATTACCCGTGCTTCACTTGGGTATAACTAGACTAAAATATCTGTTGACATCGATGGAATGCACGCTCCGTCTCATCCACGTCGCAATCGCCCCGCGCACATCCTAACAGAATTAAAATCACAAAATCAATGGGTGCTATTGTACAGTGCTTCGTGAGTTTTTCACGACTTTCTGTTCTAAAAAAAACTTAGTGAAACATAAAAAAATAGTAGATTGTATCATAAGGGAGCAAAATAATATTTTTACGGCGAGGGCGCTTTTTTGAATCCAGAGCGAAGTGAAGGATTCTAGAGTAGAATCCCGAGTGTAGCGAGGGATTCTTTAGTAGAATCCTGAACGTAGCGAGGGATTCAAAGTACGTCGCCCGAGCCAAAAATATATTTTCGCCCGAGTGATACAACGCTACGATAAAGGAAACAGGCGCCTCGTATTCTATTGTAATATTATTATTTAATAAAACATAGATACAAATAAATTGAAATTAAATGGTATCTAATAATAAAACAACTACAAACTTATATTAACATTTGAGACATTTTCGCAATTATAAAATTTTATTGTTATTCAGCTGGCGGCGCGGGCGCGGCTATGGGCCGTCGTACCAGCCAGTCTTTATTCAAACAATATTTGCGTTCGATTTCTTTGGCGCTGAACACTAAGATGTTCCAAATTCAAAAAGTGCGCGGCAAAGTAAATTGCGGCGCACTTTTTGAAATAAAGAGGAATAAAAACTCATTACTGCCCGCTAAAAGTTCCTCATAGAAAACACTACCTTTGGGTGCACTTAAAGGCGAACCAAGTCGTCCTTTTCGAATAGATGGGATGAAAAATATAATTACAAGTTCTGGACAGTCATCGGTAAGTGATTTTACCTATGTATGCTGCAAACACTTATTTTATTGTGATTTAAAAACATAAGCAGACTTTAGCAGAATCTGGGCAAGCAGCTGGCATAATGTTCTAAACCTGGTCACACTGCAGTCTGTGGTCACGGTACTACTCACAATTCACATGAAATGAAACGGTCAGTCAAGTGAAACCGACGATTCTGATCTGACGTTTGACTATTGACGGACTTGGACTTGTCGACATAACGAAAAACTCCACGAAAAACTCCAGCTCCATTGCGCTCGCTCAATACTTACAAAATTTGCTTTTTACATATTTTGGTTTTCAATTCAATTCAAATAATACAATTTTTAATATTTTTTCCTTTGTTTTTCAGTACTTACAAAAATATGAAGACGAACAAAAAATCGTACACGCGACATCAGTATTCGGGGCCACGGAAATCTAAGAAAAAAATACAAGCTGGTCTTACTCAACAAGGACTACAGTGAGAGAATCAGACTCTAATAAGATAAACCATAAACAGTCTAAAAGAGTTGGCTCGCCATAAAATTCTCTTCGTTTGCCGCCATTTTTCTTCTAAGATTTTTAATATCGGATTACAGCACCAACAGGGCGCAAGCATGGCGTAACGAGAAGCTGAAGATCATGGAACATAGTGAACTGGATCAAACTTTAGGCTGCCTGACTAGGGATAGGTATTGTTCTCTCAGTACACTAAACCTCAACAGTTTTTTTTTAGGTACCATAATTTATCTTTTATTATTATAGTGCACACACAACTCAAGATTCTCATCATCTGCCTAGCCTTTCCACACCTCAAGATACGCCCAAAATAAAAACATATTCGCGGGGAGTGCCAAAAGTTCGTTATGAAGCCACAGCCTGCAGTACTAGCTCTCTGACAGTTGAATCTACTAAAGAGCCAGCAACTATTGATATCAATTGGCCACAACCCGACCCAGACGATAAAGCTTATCAACTTACTGTGGAAAGAACTTCAAATGACAACTTATCTGGTTTGTCAGGGTACCGAATTGTTGACTTGAAACATGTCATCAAATGGGCATTTCAAATGGAAAAACATCATCAGTCGTGTGAATCATCTGTAATTGAGTATATAAGTGAACATCAGAAAGGATTCCACAGTGTTTTAACATTTAAATGTAGCATGTGTAATAAAACATGGCATCATAGCACGGAGAAAGAAAACAAAATAAACACTGCTTTTGTATGGGCAACTGTGACTGCTGGCAGTTACTATACGCAAGCAGCACACATCACAAGTCTAATGGATATACCAACAATGGGTGGAAACACATTTCGTTCCATTGAAAAACAATTGGGCTTTGTATGGTATGATCATTTGACAGAAGAAATAAAGAAAGCTGGTGAGAAAGAGCGGTCCATCGCCATTGAAAAAGGAAATGTTTGTTCAGATGGTGTTCCATACATTACTGTATATGTAGATGGAGGATGGCTGAAAAGGTCATATGGTCATAACTTTGATTCTCCGTCTGGAATGGTAAGTCCAACTTGTTACCATATTTTTGTGTACAGTGTTTTATTTATGTAAACCAATTGTATCTCTAGTGTTGAAATTAAGAGTGAATTTAAATAATATTTAGACCATATTATGTGTTGTGATAAAACAAAAAGTTCAATTGTTTTATGCAAGTATATATATTTTTATTTTAGGCCTGCATAATCGGAAAGGAGACCAAGAAATGTCTATATCTTGGTGTAAGGAATAAATATTGTTATACATGCCAGTATTATGAGCGGACAGGTTTAGACACCAAGGCACATGGTTGCTGCAAAAACTTTACTGGGCCGTCAACTGCAATGGAGTCTGAAATAATTGTTAAAGGCTTTCAACTGAGTGAAGAAATGCATGGGCTTCGGTATTTACATTTTGTAGGGGATGGGGATTCTTCAGTGTTTGCAAATTTGAAACAAAAGGTGTCTTATGGAAACCAAATAAAGAAAATGGAATGCAAAAATCATGTAATAAAAAACTACACAAGTGCACTCTACAAGGTAAATCACCACTACTTCTTACTTCTCCATTTTATAAATAATCCATTGGCATTTATACATAGATTTTACTCCCTGTTACATGTGAAATAAACATTTCACATGTTTGAACATATTTTATTTTAAAGATTTTAGCCAATACCAAACTCCCGCTTTATGGACGAAATATTTTGAAGCCTAAATTAATGAAGTTAACGCTAGTTGCACGAAAGATTATAATACACAATAGCAGTCAGCCAAGCTGAAGTGGCAATGGGCCGGCCATATTAGCCGTAGAACCGATGACCGTTGGGGTAGACGTGTTCTTGAGTGGAGGCCGCGAATCGGCAAGCGTAAGGTGGGACGCCCTCAGGCTCGGTGGAGCGACGATCTTCGCAGGGTAGCTGGTAGCAACTGGATGAGAGTTGCCGAGAATCGGGTTAAGTGGCGAGCGATTGAAGCGGCCTATGTCCAGCAGTGGACTGCTGATGATGACACTTACACAACACATTTATCACAACTAAGTTTCCCTTGTTGAAATAACTGTTATGTGCAGAAACAGTCTCCCTGCGATGTTTACATTGCGTCTCTAGAAGTTTAGTCCCTACAACACTGTCAACACTAACTTTCGGTAGATTCGAGTAGAGAAAATAAGAATAGATTTTCGCACTTGAATGTTTGTTACTGACATATAAATATGTAAATCGCGACGACAAGCAACGTTCCGTTTCACGTTAGGTACTTTTGATTGGTAGTTATTGTAAAAAAAAAATATTAACTAAAATAAAAACGTAACAGTGGCCCTTCTTGTATGTTTTTTTTTAAACATTTTAGTCACAAAATATTGATAAATATGATATCTGCATGTTTCCTAATTAAACGTTTTTGATGACAATGCCATCTAGCGGTTCAGAAATTAACCATTTACGTGTGCATGTGTGTGTGTGCATGGTGTGTACAGATATAAAGTTGAGACGGCTGGTGGAAATTTCGAAAATCTCCGTTTGAGAAGAGTTAACAAGTAAGCTGTACCAGGCCCCTCAGAAATTATTGCGAAAAAAAGTTTTTATATATGGGAGACTGGCCAGTTATTATGTTTTTCGAAAATATGATTATTTATAAGTAAAAATAAGTAAGTTCCAATTTCAAAATTTCCCTCCACATTTTTTGCGAGTTAATTCAAAGTATTGTGTCTCACTGAAATATGGATCTGCGCCGGGAACATTTTAGAGCTATGATTTTATACGATTTCAAGTGTCGCCTGAAACCGGATGAATCGTACGATAGACTTCAAATGGCATTCATGGATGAAGGCCCTTCCAAGGCAACCGTGTATCGTTGGTATAACGAATTCAAGCGCGGTCGACCAACTTTGGGGGATGACGAAAGAAGCGGTCGCCCTTTGACGGCTGTTACCGAAGAAAACGTGCTAGCAGTGAAAAATTTAATCCAAGACAATAGGCGAATTACATATCAGGAGATTCAACACATATTGAAGATTGGATCGGGAAGCGTTCACGAGATTCTACACAGCCATCTTCGCGTGAGGAGGATAGTATCACGCTGGGTGCCGCACAACCTCACCGATGCTCAGAAGCAGGCCCGGGTGGAATGGTGCCGTGATATGCTTAACAAATTTGAAGCAGGCTCGTCTCGGCGTGTTTACGACATCGTTACAGGTGATGAGTCCTGGATTTATCAATACGACCCAGAAACCAAGCGCCAGTCGACTGTTTGGGTGTTTCAAAATGAGCCAACGCCTACCAAAGTGAAGCGATCTAGAAGCGGGGGTAAGATTTTGATCGCTAGCTTTTTTAATTTGACTGGCCACTTGGTATCAATTCCCTTACGGGATCAAAGAAGCATTAATGCCGAATGGTATACTTCCAAATGTTTGCCAGAAGTTTTCTCTGTTATAAGCAACAAGCGACCAAACACAGGGCTCCGCGGGCTACTGCTCCACCACGACAATGCACCTGCGCACACCGCACTCAAAACGAGGGACTTCCTGGACAGCACGCCAGTCAAACTCCTGGGTCACCCTCCTTACAGCCCTGATCTAGCACCGTGTGACTTCTTTTTATTCCCAAAAATAAAAAATCAGCTCAAAGGGATACAATTTTCGTCGCCGGAAGATGCGCTGGCTGGGTTCGAGCAGGCTGTAAACGAGGTGTCTGCGGCGGACTGGAAAAAGTGTTTTGAAAACTGGTTTAGGCGCATGAATCTTTGTATAGAGGCTGGTGGAAAGTACTTTGAAAAGATTTAATAAAAATATATGTACGTATAGAACAATTTTTTTTAGTTTCGCAAAACTTTCTGAGTGTCCCACGTATATGTGGAAAAATCAAGACAAAAGGCTAGTTTACGCAAATAGAATATTGTCCATCAAATATATTTTAGTTATGCGTAATCATAAATAATACCCTAATGCAAGACTACAGCGCCATCTATTGAAAAAACGGCGGCGGGATGATCAACGGGACCACCTTAACGTAAAAAAAGAAAAAATACGTGTCCAATATTTTTTGGAAATCTATAAGACGGACTTATTAGATTTTTATGTCAACTACCCTATTAGCACTTGCTTCGGCGGAGGAAAACAGCGTGAGGAAACCAAGATGTCTGAGAGATATTTCTCGACGGTATGTAAAGCCAAGAGGGAGCGGTGACCCAATGGTGGCAGCCCCGACTTACGAGCAGCAAGCCGCGTGAACCCAGGCAGGCGCATTACTCTGTGTAATTTATTTCATCACCGCTGTAAAAACGGTGAAGGAAAACATCGTGAGGAAACCGGCATGTCCTAGAACTAAACATTCGAAAACATGTGATCTACCAACCCGCAAAAGTCTGACATCCCGTCATACCAGGGCGTACCCTGGTATGACGGGATGTCAGACTTTTGGCTTCTGACTACTCGTAACGACTGTCAAAGGTCTACAAATTACAGCCGAGACCAACGGCTTAACGTGCTTTCGGTATGTAAAGATGGTCAACCATCCACGGATCAACCTCGGCAAGCAAGGCTTAACCTTAAAGATCGAGCCGTGCGAATGTTATTATTTAGCCACGAGCTCCTCACACTCACACGTAAGAAGTGGACTTCGCTGTTTTCTGACATTGATCTTTTTAGTGACTAGGAATGTTTTGTCAACAAGAGAGCAAATCGTTTCCAAAATATTTCGTATTTCTTCAAAAATTTTCGACGGAATTGCTAGAGTTGCTTTTCCACCACCGCTCCCGACATTGTGCCACTTTGTCCCTCTAGACACTTTGTCATTGGCTTTGTACTGCTGCGTTAAAGTAAAATGACACTAATTGCATCAGGCAATTAATATTATTCCATGACATTTTACTTGAATTACAAAAGCGATAATCTCACACTTATTATGTACCTAGATAAAAATAATTTACTTTACAGCATAGCATAGAAGCTGTAGCCGTGTATTACATGAAACGTGGAACATACTCGACAAATTTCTTAAAAATTATCCACAAATAGCAAAGTAAGCCAAAGCTCACAACTGCTTTCAAAACAGTGAAGGAAATCATGGCGGGAAACCGTGGTGTCCTACTTACCCAAAAATCCGAAGACCTGTGCATTATGCATCTACCAACCCGCATTGAGCCTGCAGAGTGTGGTAGAACATCACTCTGTCTTGCACCGAAGGTTCAGAATGCCTTGCATTTACTGAATTCTCACTGGATGAGACAGCTTAGTGCAATGTATCAACAAACAAGGACTGACCCACCGTCTAGACTTCTAATTACTTAACCTAAATAAATGAACAGCGAAACAAAACTGAAGGTTTATGTTGCCCAACTTATTCAATAAAACAAAGTCAATAACTTTATTAATCTGCTGGCAAACTTCCATACTTATCTACCTAGTTAATTACTATGAAATCTGTCTGTTTGTCTGTTACATTTTTACGCCTGTTAAGGCATGAAAATGTAACAGACAGATTCGGTCAGATATGCGAACCCAGGCAGGCGCATTACTCTGTGTAATTTATTTCATCACCGCTGCCTGGAAAACATCGTGATGAAACCGGCATGTCCTAGAACTAAAAATTCGAAAACTTGTGATCTACCAACCCGCACTGAGCCCGCGTGTTGGATTAAACCCCACTTCCTCTCATAGAGAGGGGGCCTGCGTCTCAGCAGTGGGAACATTATAGGCTGATGATGATGATGATTAGTATGTTTCGTGGAATAATTTCTGACCTACGCAGGCAAAAACCAATGCCAAAATCAGCAAATAATAAACAAAGAACATTTATGTTTTTGTTTGTACTACACAAACAAAAACATAAATCCTGAATACACAGAGCAAGTTTCATAATAAACTGCCAACCAAATATTGCGTAGACAGTTCTTTTGAATGAACATGTCCGTTTTGTAAGAGGAAAAAATATGGCGAGACTTTTTTATTAATTTAT
This sequence comes from Cerastis rubricosa, assembly GCA_949152445.1. Classification (NCBI taxonomy): domain Eukaryota; kingdom Metazoa; phylum Arthropoda; class Insecta; order Lepidoptera; family Noctuidae; genus Cerastis; species Cerastis rubricosa. Next base: position 8,727,862 of record OX424526.1, on the reverse strand, counting down.
TAAAATTATAATGTCGACAGTGTTGAGCGATCACGGCCTGACTAATGGCGGATGTGTCAAGTTTGACATTTCGAGCCACCTAGGAAGAAGCCGAGAAATTAGTAAATGATAAAATACTTTATCTAGAAAAAAACAATATTTTGCTGCGAATTCAGCTTTACTGGTATGACGAAATTTGAAGACTGTTTTTTTATGGGCATCGTCTTCCTGTACTTGCCCCTTGTTGCTTGGCGTCACCGGAACACGTTGTTTTCTGCCATTTTCCTTTGTCACGACACGCTATCATTTACTCCTTTTTCTTTCATATAATTCCTAACACAATCTATCCAGCGTTTCCTTGCCCTTACTTTCCCTCTCCCTCTCTGGTATTTTAGTCACATGCGATTCGTCCCTCCTTATCAGATGCCCATACCAAGACAGTCGATTCCCTTACAACTTTTCTGAAATTGCGCAACTTTCAAGCTCCCTAAGCAAAGCAAATGATAAAAAAAAGCAAAAGTTGTTTCCAGCAACATTTAACTGTGTTGCAGGCAATATTTACATGAAAATGAGGTTTCAGTATATGACTGCAAAAAAAAAAACAAAAGCATTATTAACAAAAATAGTTTTTAGTTAACTAAAATGAGCAGTCCAATAGTCTGAAGACGATAAACTGTCCATGTTTCAAGAAAATAAGGATACCTTGGTAGTATGGATAATAGGGTTATAAGACTGTCCACACCTTCTGGTATAACGATTATTTTCATTTTCCTTTTATAAAAATGATGATAGACAATAAGACTCTATTTTCACTTCATCACAAATTTTGAGGAATACCAAGATATCGTCGTTTTGTGATAACGAAACTGTGCGACGCAGCGGACGCGGGACGTGGCGATGACCTGACGGCTACGTTTTGAAACTGATGTACAGAAAGGAGGCGTGTTGGTTGCGACAACCGGATTCGGTTTGTTGATTTAGGGTTAAGAATGGTTAATTAAATTGCTGCCTAAGATATACTAACGATTAGCTAGAGTTGTGGATGTGATACCTAGTCTATCTCTATTATTATCCTATAACAGGGTGACGGAATTCCAGAAATTAAGTTTGAAAATTATTAAAATACCGTTACAAACCACTCGAAAATTACCGGGTATACATGGTGCATGGGACGCCGACGCTCTAACGGTTAGCATGTATTCCACGTATCAGTACATCATTCTAAGGGTCTTTAAGAAAACAGCTGATTCCTTCAAAACTGCATTACCTACGGTCAAAATGTATGGACCAGCTGATAGGTATAGTTTATCTCAAGTTCGATAAAGGGCGGTTTCATGAACGTTTTCTTTCCTGTTTAGGTGCAGCTGGGTTTTCCGTCAGAAAAAAAAACCTCGAGGAAGGAAAAGAATAGACTGCCTCCTGTGACATTGTAGATTCATAGCATTTCACAAGAAAGGTTTGGGCACTCACAAAGTTAGTGTATAGCGACAGGTAGGTAACCAAAATACTTGAAGACACTATGTAGTTTCCAACTGCGGGGCAAAAGCCTCCCGCCACTCTTTTATTCCTATCTACAGTGATTTGGGCTCATGCAAAATAGACCCTTGCATAGAAATACCAAGCTGGAACTACCGCAACCTCTTAGGCCTACCGCACTGCCGTTTGCTACCATCGAAACCATTCTGTGGTCGTTTCGCCCATAATCATAACCAGGCCAAATATGTGATGACTCATTCAACTCCCGTTTGTTCTTCTACCGGGGTATGATCGACCGTAACAGTATCGGTCGGTCCGTAGTTCCGCGATCTGTTGCATAAAGGTGTGACCGCGGCCACCGCCGGCCAGCGTGGCCAATTACTATTACACAACGATTATCTCACCGTAAACAGATTGGGAAGTACTGGTCAAGTGGGCATGCTGCAATATCCGACACTAGTTGTAACTAGGTCTGTTAGTGTGCAGTTGGAAAAATCTTGGGTCCCATTTTAGAAATAGGACTCGAGATTTTTGGGTAATGAATCTTTAACAGGAAGAAAGATGCACTACTTTTCACGGACAACCTAAGCATAAATAATAAAAAAATAACAAATAATAGTGGCAATACTTATTCTATTTTCAAAATTACGTATATCATTATGAAAGCATAATCATATGTTACTTTGCTCATTATTAGCGCGTATTTATTATAATTTATCTTAGTTGTCTCGTATTTATTGTGTTCCTGTTGTTCTCATTTAAAATACAATACCTAAGCATTGCTTTTGTATTTAAATCGAAGCCTACTCGCATCACAGTTTATTGTCCTTCTCATCTAAGATGCAAAACAGAGTAAAATGAAGCGTCTTTTAATCAGACATAGACGTCGATTAAAACCAAAGATGTAAACATATCTATGTGCATCCGTATCCGTGTAGCATGCACTAATTAGAAGTTAGGTAGCGCTTGCTTACAGGAAGTTTCAAGTTTCCTGGTTCTTGACTGCACCTCTGCTATTGTGTGGATGATGTTGTCCAATTGTGACTAATGCCGTAATCTGCCTTTGAAAATGTGATGTGTTTGAAAGAATGATTGAAGATTTTGGTGATGTGGTTTGACAATTGGAATTCAAGACTTAAGTACTTTTGGCATTTTCGGCGCTAGTTAATTATTTTATAGTTTGGTGGCTATTGAAGATTAGAAGGAACTTGTAGATGTGCTGAGTTGCATTCATGTAATATTGGTTAGCCAATGATGAAAAGAAGCAACCTCCCTTTCATAGAATTATAAGCAGAATAAGAAATAACAGATTTCAACCTAGTTTTGCAAAGAAAGGAAGCCGAAAACCTTACTAGCTTTCTTTTGATTCCTTTACCTTATTGATTTTTAAATCTCTTTTTAAAAGTGGTGGATGTTGAGTTCGTCCTGCCGCACGTTGTCTCTATTATTTAAGGATATCAAATGTACTTTTAAAAACGCAAATACTGTTTTTTGGAAAGTTTATACTACTTATTACCGCTGTAAGACGTTAAGTTATTAAAAGTGTGATATAATCACCTTTGTAATTCAAGTAAAGTGTCATGTAATCATATTAATTACTTGATGTAATTAGTGTCATATTACGGTGTATTATTACGGTACGGAGCCGAAGTCATAGTGGCCTAGGTAGCTGGACACATTGGCATCCTAACAGCTTTAGATATGAATATAGAAGAGATAAAATTTTATACAGTTAAAACGGGATATCGAAAATCAAGCCATTACTGTGAAAGGCTGAAACTGGCTCAAGACTGGATCAAAAGGCATGAAATGGTGGTTCTACCTGAATTCAGATAGAAGATGATTAGATTATAGATGTCAAATGACAGAAACATTGTCAAATATACGTGACAAGCAAGCAACCGAAAATATAGGTATTTGCGGTGAAGTTAAATTTCTCAATATCCATGATATAATTTAATTCGTATCAGGCAATTAAATACTGACAAGAGCTTATATATTTAAGTTATACAATTAAAAACCCACAAAAGTTTTGATTTAATTGTTAATTTCGTGTTATAGTGCACCGCTTTTTTTGTCACATATTTGTGTTGTTGGCGTACGGGGCACTTGCTTGCTTGTCACGTATGACAATGGCGACAATGGCGTTCAAAAGGATGAGTAGGTATCTAGCTATGAAAAGATGCAGCCACCAAACATGATTCCCTCTTTGACAACAGATTCAAATGGTAAGTTTAACTTTGAACTCTTATGGGCTAAGCTTATAATCTACTTTACATACAGCAAAAAATGGTCATGTTACATTTTCGTTGTTAAAAAAAAGGTTAAAACTTTTCCTGTTACCACAAAATGGCGAATGCTTCTTACTTCTTATCGTGTGGTTAGTGCCTAGTGTCAGTTTTTATGCCGCCCAAAATGATGATGATGATGATGATGTAAAGTAAAGTCAGAGGACGGGCCTCTGACTTGGCTTTACATTATCATCAGCCTATAATGTCTACACTGCTGGGACACAGTCCTCCTCTCTGTGAGAGGGAGTGGGCTGTAATCCACCACGCGGGCTTAGTGCGGGTTGGTAGATCACATGTTTTCGAATTTTTAGTTCTAGGACATGCTGGTTTCCTAACGATGTTTTCCTTCAATGTTTTTGCAGCGGTGATGAAATAAATTACGCAGAGTAATGCGCCTGCCTGGGTTCGCGCGGCTTACTACTCGTAAGTCGGGGCTGCCACCATTGGCCCACCGATGCCCTCTTGGCTTTACATGCCGTCGAGAAATATCTCTCAGCCATCATGGTTTCCTCACGCTGTTTTGCTCCGCCGAAGCAAGTGCTAATTATCCAGTACACACATGAATCTGAAAAATCTCGGAGGAGATCGTGGGTAAATAATAACAGCCGCACGGGTCGATCTTTAAGGTTATGCCTTGCTTGCCGAGGTTGGTCCGTGGACGGTGACCATAATTACATGCTAAGATTCCTCAGTGCCTCGGAAAGCACGTTAAGCCGTTGGTCCCGGCTGTCGAGATCATTTGTAGATCTTTGACAGTCGTTACGAGTAGTCAGAACCCAAAAGTCTGACATCCAGTCTTACCAAGGGGTATCGTATTACCCAGTTACTGGGTTGTGGAGGACAGATAGGCAGTCGCTTCATGTAAAATACTGGTACTCAGTTGCATCCAGTTAGACTGGAAGTCGACCCCAAGATGGTTTGGGAAAAGGCTAGGCAGATGATGACATAAATTTGAAAAATCACAAGTGCTTTTATTGGGTTGGAACTCGAACCTATGACTTGGTAGACCGACAGGCACGCCACTAGGCTAGCACAGCTTACTTATGCAGTAAAGAGTACTTATTTATGCAGTTTGGAATAAGAATGACATTAGACAAACTTTGAATATGGTTGAAACTAGTTTTAGGTAGTGCTTGAGTATTGAGTGACGTTCCGCATAAGGACCCAGTATCAAGTATACACTATTCCGTATAACGGGTGTAAAACACCTCTTAACGAAGCCGAAAGGCACTGGTTCTCCCTGTCATTGCGATCATTTTTTTGTTCTACACCATACCTGGGAACCTTCTAGTTACGGAGATATTAGGGGTCAAAGTTCCAACTTTTTGACAAGTATTTTTTTAGATACAAGTTTTTATTGGAAGATTTTTACTTTAAACGCCTCCACGATCCCCGTAATATTCAATCCGTCCTTAAGCACAATGTTTTTAGTGCGTTACATTGAGTTCTACCACAAAACATGATTTTACACCCCAGAAAAAAAAGTCGTTTCCCAGCAATAATTTTTGCGTAAAGTTACTTAGTTTCATGTTCAGAATGCTTGGTTGACGGCTTCGTGATGAGGTGATTTACACCCCGTATAGGCCTATGTTTTGTGTTGAGTAAGATCCTGAAAGTCACGATACTGCGACAGCAGGAAAATTATTTGTTTACGCTTGTTTGGATAGACAACTTCAATCCTCACCATATAGTGATTACCACCTAACTAAGACTAGAACTAACTGGTCCTCAACCAGGTCAATAGACAACATTAAAAAGCTGGTTTTCCTCAAGTGACATTCGTTAACTGCATGATATAATACAGATAAGTGTTAAATTACTGACCTAATTAATAGAAGTCTTGTTAAACGTAGTTTGCCATGACTGTATGGTAATGGGAGATAACCATTAAGTTTTCAAATAAAAGTTAAAAGTACCAGCTTGTAATCGGGATTTATGCCCAGTTGATGTCGATGGGCTTGCCCCCAACACATGGGGAACTGTGGGTGCACTACACGGACAGCACTGCCTTCTCCTTCCTCTGGGGAAATACAGGCGGATATCATCTATACTAATATTATTAAAAGGTAAAGCTTCGAAGTTTTGATGTCGGACGTAATATTCGTAAGGAGTTAGTGTTACAGTAAATGTAGAAGCAAAGCTCTTTGGAAAATTAAAATAAAAGCACTAAGACGATCGAATGTCCTCAAGCTACAAAACCGTACCGAAGCATCACATCCTTTATTGTTATGTGCAAGAACTTATGTAAGAAAAGTGATTGTTTTCTTTGTATTAATAACATTGTTCATTTACTCAAGGGCCTCTTATGTTTATGCAAATATGTTAATTTTTTATAATTAATAACATTTTAAAATATAGTTTTTTATTTACAAACTTTTATTATTTTTTTAAAACTAAATATTTACATTAACTAACTAACTAAATATAAACTAACTATAAAAACAACAGGACTCTTTAGGCGACAAAACACTGTTGTTTTTGTTACTCGAAATATACTGGGTGTCAAACTTGCGCACCACATCAGAAACCGATGCTGGCCTTCAAGCTACTGAGTTGAAATGGAACTGGGCTGGTCACATCTAACGCATGTCGAAGGTGCAATGTGGAAAAGCAGCCACACAGCCTAGTGGATCGGAACTGGCACAAACGACTACATGCAGGTTTAGAAGGAGGAAGCGGGATGAGCTGGACCTTGATTGGTCAAAAATCGCACTAGATCGTGAAGAGTGGAAGGAAGGCCTAGCCATGCAGTCCGATAATCATCTGCCTAGCCTTTTCCCAACTATGTTGGGGCGGCTTCTAGTCTTACCGAATGCAGCTGAATACTAGTATATTACATAGAGCGACACCGACAGCCTGTCAGACCTCCACAACCCAGTCAGTACTGGGTAATACGATACCCATTGGTAAGACTGGTTGTTAGACTATCGGGCAACTACTGTCAAAGATCTACAAATAACAGCGGGGATCAAAGGCAGTGGCACAATATAAGGTCATGATAAAATAATTGTTACAGGTAAATAATTTAGGCTAATTCTTTAACTTTAAAATTTTATCTGTTTTGGGAAGTTTAGTCGTGGCAATACCCAATAGCCATACAAACAGACGGACACTTACTTTGACCTTAAACTATTCATGTAGTTGTTACTAATTTAAATAATAAAGTAACGAAATTGTAATTTATTCTCTATTGCAATAGTTAAAATGACTGGAAATGTGAAATAAGTTACGAAAAGATTTATATTAAGTATCTTAATTCTTTAGTTAATCAATTAATTTTAGCAAATGTTTAAGATAGTTTTCAGGGGTCAGTGCTTTCTCGTGTTTGTAAGGGTTATTTGAAAAAGTTCAAAAGGATTTCCTAAAGTTTTTGTTAAAAAAACTGCCTTAATAAAAATCAAGACTAGTAGGTACTTGGTACTTAGATATGTATCTACATCTGAAGACTATTATTATTTCAGTAATTGCAGTCATATTATTCGAACAAAGCAAAGCATTTTCCTTTTAAATGTCGACACAGGTTATACCAACCTTCAAGACTAGCTTAATCTTTCGTGCAATCTATCTTAAAATTCAGGTCTTTTATTTTCAGGGACAGAAGATTACCTGGTTTTAATGAAGATATGTACACTTACAAGTGCTTTTATGATTTATTTAATATTTGCAGAACCCAAATATAAATATGTGGTGGTATTTCCCCAAAGCATTTTCCCTAGGTTGCTCAAGCTTGCTACCTCGGGGCGGCATTCACGCTACTACAAATATCAGTTTATACGTCGCGGGCGCACATTCGCGATCAACTTGTCGTTGCAACCTCACCAATAACTGCACCCAAGTTTTACCGGATAAAGTCAAAATGAAAGTGTTTTTAGTTTTTTTGTTTTGTGTTGTCTGTGCTCAGGCTAAAGTGACGCGTAAGTATTCCTTTTTTGAATTTTAGCGGGAAAAGGATTTATTCATTATTATTCAGTGCTTTCTTCAGTTTCCTGAAGATTTCGGGGACTTTTTAGTGATGTAACAGTTAATTTGGTATTTTTAATTGGTCAGTTAATTATGGAAGTAGTTTGCTAATTATAATGCAATTGGATTAAAAGCGTGTCCTTCACATTTGTTTACTTAATTATTGTTATGCAAAGGGGCTTAATTTATTCAGTTTGATTAGCTGTTACTCTACTTTTTACGCTAAATGCGTTATCGTGATGATATATGCGTAATTATTGCTTGTTTTATTTTTAATTAGAGTAACGGCGTGAGTTTTATGTTCTTACTTATCATAATTAGTTATTCATTAAAACTTTCAAGACTATTGTAAGTTTCAAGAACAGTTTGCAATGATGCAATGGACTAAAAAGCCAATATTTTCTAAAGTCTAAAATAGTATTTAAAAACCTGATTTCTATATCATTGTAAAGTTACTAGAAGAATCTTTTGCTCTATTTATTCGGCTCAAATTCAAAGATTGCGTTGTCGTTGTTACGACATATTGTTAGCCGCTGTTATTTGTATAAAACTAGACAGTATCTATCTATATTAGCCAGTATTATTAGTGGTTGCTATCGGAATTATTTCTTTATGTTTGTTTGGTAAGCTTTTAAGGACGGTGCATTCAGCTAAGTTGTAAATTCTTGACGAGACGAGTTTTAGTGTCAAGTATCATGCCAAGCGTGGCGATTATGGCAAAACCCCCCCTTCTTGGGGGAGGCCTATGTCCAGCAGTGGATGTCTTTTGGCTGAAATGATGATGATGATGATCATGTCATAAGGCTACTGTCCGATTGGTACTGAGAATCTCCTAGTAGAAAATCCTCATTACAGTTTTTCTGACAAGGAATCAAACATAAGAGCTCTGCACTAGAGCTCAAATTCAAATTGAAATTCATTTATTTCGTGAACACAAGGTACCTACAATAGATGTTATAATATATAGGATCCGAGCTGTGTCCCGCAAAAAAGCATACAAATATTTCAAGGCTTTTATTAAAAAAAACATCACTCGCTCTATCACTACAAACCCATTTACTTACGATTAAGACTATTGGCACTTCCACTTAAGTAGATGTGCTACAGTTTTCAGACATCTCTTGTCGAAATGCGAATCAAAATGCGTACAGTTTAACTTTTTCAGTCGGAAGCTGGAAAGGCGATGTCCTACCTTCTTACCCCCCAAAATGATTTGGACATCATAATCTGAAATCACCCGCCAGGTCTCCTCGCAAGCGTTTTTGAAATTCCTGGATTATACTCGGTCCCTGTGCTTAGATCCGTGATCCATCTGGGTTATATCTTGTCGTGGTTGGTTGCCGGGTATCTACGCCTAAGTCTATTTAAGTCTGAGGAATTTGGTCATTCCACCGTTTTAGCCTCTTGGTCTTTTTAGGTACACTTAAAATTTTAATAATTATTTTTTTTACATATTAATTTTACATAGACTTATTTATTTTAATAACAAAGCATAAAATGCCTACCACACGTGGTCGGGCCATGAAATCGAAAGTACTTTCGATTGCATATTTAGCGTAGTTCACTATACTAAGTATACAGCTTTATTGCCTTAATAATTTCAAGGATAGCCGTCACTCAGGGCTAGTAGCATGTATCAATCGTTACGTGCTTGGTCATGTAAAGTATGTGCTTAAGGCTTAGTACATAATATATGTACAATAAAGGTGGTCTTTATGTGTATGCCTGTATGGTATTATTTTTATCGATGATTGAACTGGAATTATTTGAATTCAAATGTTGTTGTTGGACCACCTGTGATATTAAATTCAAGGATTGTTTGGTAACTATGAAGATCCGTCCATGAATGTTTCATAAGAAATCCTTAAACAATGAATCAACATATTTAGCTCTACGTGTACTTAGCTTCTGATTATTTAATAAAAAACATTGCGTCCTCATCTGTATTGTGGCAATGGCATTGGCAAGAAAAAATAATATCATATTTCTAATATAATGCAGACATTTAAATATTTATATTGCTTTGAGCGGGCTCCAGCTGGGCCTGCTTGACAGTGTTTCGGAGAATTTTATATAGGATGATTGGTTAAATGTGGGTTATACTTTAAATCATACACACACAGTAGTGTTTCTTTAATATAAAAAAAACAGCTCTGTTCTCTAACATTCCAGTTATGCGACCATTAGTGTATGGAGCACTGAGATTTTTTTCCTGGATTTCATGGTTGGTTCCATAGTAACAGCTGATTATTTTCATGAATATTACACGCCCCTAAAGTATTGCCTATGTTTAACAAATAAAAACAGAGACTCTGACCCGGAACTGTGTTTAAAGAGCTTTTTGCTACTCATCAGAACTCTTGTGGTTATTTATGATTTGTTGTAGACTCATAATATAATTATAAATAGGAATAAGGAAATATCTCGTTGACACTTCGCGAGACCAGAGGGCTGGCTATTTCTTTGGGCAACGAATTAGCATTGCCATTCAACATGGCAATGCTGCCAGTCTTCAGCACGCGTAGCATGACCACTGTAGAAACGAGTTTTGTCTACGGAAGAATTGACATAATGACAGATAGACGATAACAATGTGTCAGTTTGTCGATTCTTCCGTCGACATAGCCCGTTTCTATGGCGGTCATGCTACGCGTGCTAGGCACGTTTCCGGATGACAGCGATGGGAAGGAGTATTTTGACGCCTAAGCGTGCTATTGTTTTTAAGTTAGTTTATGTAAATATTTAGTTGTAATTTAAATAATAAAGTTGAAAAATCAAAATCAAAATCAAAATATTTTATTTTACATAGGCCTACATGGGCACTTATAAAACGTCAACAGAAGAGGCACGGTTCGGGTTGGTCGTTTCCTATGGAGAAGAACCGGCAAGAAACTCCATGGTTACTCTTTTAAAATCATTTGGTTCTACAATATTTGGATGTTACAGCGCTAGTACTTAAGTATGAGAGGACAGCGTAGGCCCGACAATAAGTCATCGCTTACTACAAAAGGCAGAAAAAGATGAAGCTGAAAAAAAAAATATGTATACAAAGCCTACAATGTCCACACATTCACAAAAAAATAAGAATGAAAAAGAATCTATACAAAAGTAAAAATAAAACTAAGAACAATTAAATAAACAATTGACACAAATGTAGTCATCAGTACTGTAACTATTCTGCACAATGAATAAACGGTGCAATGATTTGAAAACTATTGTAAAACATCTGAAAAAAAATGAGAAATGAAATGAATGAATGAATGAAATGAGATGATGAAATGAGATTTGTTTTTCTGCTATTCGGAGAGGAAACAAATTATCTATAGTAATACTAATAGAGGTTGTAAGTAGACCATCAACGAAGCTGAGAGGCACTTATTCTCCCCATCATTGCGATATATCTTTTTTTCTGCACCTACCTGCACCTATCTGCCCGGGAACCTTCTAATTACTGAAAAATTGAACGCCAAAGTTACAACTTTTTCACAAGTCTTTTTCTATAGACTACTTTTTAAATTTATAACTGTACTTTAAATACCTCCATGTCTAGTTTACTATTCAATGCATCCATCAGCACAACGTTTCGAGTTACATTGAGTTTTACAGCAAAATATGAATTACCGGCTTGAACTCGGTCATACTCGTACCACAGGTCATGCATAAAATCATAGGTATGAAGTAGGCTTTACCGCAAAGGAAATGAATCTAGCCCAAGGCTTATCCGTTCACCGCGGCCCTGTTTTTGGGCTAACCTACCGATTATCTGTCTTTAAGTACTATGATGACAGGAGACGGTTGGATGCACGGCAAAATAACCTGCTTGTAATGCTAAGGTGCTATTGTTGTAATAAGTTAATATTCTTTTTTCCGTTGCTTAGTCGGTATTATCTAATACTAGCTTTTGCCCGCGGCTTCGTTCGCGTTAAGAATTGATCAAAATCCTTTCTTAGCGGATGCCTACGTCATAACATCTACCTACATGCCAAATTTCAGCCCGATCCGTCCAGTGGTTTGAGCTGTGCGTTGATAGATCACTATGTCAGTCAGTCAGTCAGTCACCTTTGAGTTATATATATTTAGAAGATTGATGCGGTTTTTCCGTTGTTCGTGACCTGGCTAGGTCATATTTTTTACGATACGTCTGGTTAAATAACAAAACGATTTACCTATTTTACAAGTATGTGGTTTGCAAACTGAATATAATGGTTTGGGTATTCCTAATTTAGAATAATCTAACTCTTAACTAAAAACATAAACATCACGCCTATAATCCTCAAAGGGTTTCGCAGAGGTGTGCCCTAACGTACACCCACATTTCACTTGTTATGGGATGCCCCATATAATAGGTGCAAGTATTGTATTTCCATCAACTACAGGGTGTAACGGAAAGGGTATATACATACTTAAGGGTGTGCTACAGACCATCAAACTGAACACGTTTCTCCATCGGACCAACATCGTCATAGCGAAAAAAATATCAGCTGCCCCATACATTTGGTCGAATAGGTATTGAAATTTTCTATGGGGCAGCAGATAATTTTTTCGTTATTATGATGTTTGTTTGTGGAGAAACATCTTCAGTTTGATGGTCTGTAGCACACCATTAAGGATGTATATACCCTTTCCGTTACACCCTGTATTGACTGATCCAAATAATCAACAAATATTAAACTAATTGAAATCCTTTCATCCACAGCCGACTACTTCCCATCATGCAAAAGGAGCGATCCTCAAATAGAGAAATGTGTCCTGAACGGTCTGGAGGCAATGAGGCCACACCTCAAGGAGGGTATTGCTGAGGTGAACATCCCTCCTCTAGACCCCTTCACCGTGCCAACCCTGAAGCTGGACAGAACAGCCCCTAACCTGAGGATTAAGGCAACCGTCAAGCATGGGAAGGCGTACGGAGGTAGCGACTTCAAGATCGAGAAGCTGAAGTAAGGAACTACTAAAACTTAATAAAAAATAAAAAAAAATTAGAGGCAGTGGATAACTAGGCTTCATTAGAAAAAAAAAACTTTGTTCTCTCTCTATGAATGCGCGCGAAATACGTCAATATTATGCGGTAACATGCCATTTACGAATGAAATAACTAGTAAATTGCATATTATGTTACCACTTGGCTTGTGCATGACTTGCAGTTAAGTTTCTTTAGTAGAAAAGTTTAGAGTTTGCATCACAAATTACTATTTGCGTACTTATAGTGCTAAACATTAAAAGCATCACTTAGTAATCTCTAAAAGATTGACAAAATTAGAGCGATGTTTATGCGATAAGATGAAGTACTTACACATAATTCGGTATAAGTTCTAAGAATAATCAGTTACAGATTCGTGTAAAATAATATCTTAAGTATCTACCCATGAAATTGGGTCTGACATAAAAACTTAGCTCCTATTAATTTCATGATTTTAAAAGTTCACGTTATGACTTCCAGATTGAACCTGAACAACAAATACGCCGGAGAGCTGAAGCTGTCGCTGCCGAAGCTGATGGTGGTGGCTAACTATGACGTGAAGGGATCCAGAATCCTCGCCCTGGACATCAACGGCAAGGGACGCCTTCGAGGAAACTTCAGTAAGCGTCTCCATCTTCTTCTTACCATATCGATGACATCCCAAATTGAGTCGGCCCAAAAGTTCTCTTGACTTTTGGGCTCGGAATCGGAAATTCTTCCCAATTGAAGCCGCAAACTCACCACGACATTCATTGCATCCAAGAGACCCATTGAGATGAAACCCAAAGCCGGTCTCACATCGATGGACTCACGCTCACGGAAGTAGTAGCTTACGCCACTCTCGGCTAAGCTTACTTACTACTTGTCTCTTGGTCTCCATTCGAACAAGAGATAAAGCAAGAAATTGTTTGTAGCTGGTATTGAGCTGCATCCGTTAGACTAGACGTTGACTCTTAAATAGTCGGGAAAAGTCTAGGCAGATGAGACGAGGAGGAGGAGATGGCGATAGAGTACATAGACACCCAGAACGAATGAGTAGGCTAATCATTTATACGGAAAAACTCGTTTTTCACAACGCCAAAGCCTGAAAGTTAGTCGAGTAAAGTATTTTAGGGGACCCATACTTTTAGTTACTATCAAAAATCCTGAAAGAAGTTCACTGTCACGGTCACGATCACGGATTAAAATGGAAGTATTAAATGTGATTACCTACTTAAGGCAATATTTAGAAACTTCTAGATTCAATTACCTTATCATGAACAATTATTTATCTAATTTTGCAGTAACGCCGGATTTGAATAATTTTAACCTGTGATTCACCAAATTACATCAATTATAAACAGCTTAGATTCAGTAAACAACAAGTTTTAGGCACATATAATAGATTAGTAGTGCAGTGGTCAGGCTCGAAAAGTGCTGAAGAAATATTTACTGTACAGAAAATGAAGAAAACTAGAATCATCTTCCAAAGGGTCCTGGTTAAACATTCATGCTCAATGTTGCAGAGTGAAAGCCTAAATGTCAAATTATCTAAAATAGTCCAATTATTTAAAAAGTCAGGAAAAGCACGAAACTAACAGTTGTCTGATACATAAGACACCTGAAGAGTTAAGCAGAGGTGAACCCATAGATTAATAAACAAGGCCCTGAAGACGAAAATATATCGAAAACCATTCCAATGTCCAGTCACTTAGCGACAAACTTAGGCAATATCTATGGAGCAATGTATAATCATCATCATCATCATCATGAGCCTATAATGTGCCCACAGCTGGGACACAAGCCTCCTCTCAATGAGAGTGAGTGGGCCTTAATCCACCACGCGGGCCCAGTGCGGGTTGATAGATGTTACATGTCTTCGAATTTTTTCTTCTTAGACATGCCGGTTTCCTTACGATGTTTTCCTTCACCGTTTAGAGAGCAGCGGTGATGAAATAAATTACACAAAGCAGCAATGTATTTATTGCAAAAATTGTACAGTCGCTGATATTGAGAAAAAAAAAATAACATAGTAACGTAGTAGTAGTTCATGTTCTGGCAGTTAAGATTGACAGAATAGAAGGAAACATGATATAGGATATAACATTTGATGCCATCTAAACACAGCATAGGTGTCGTTCCAAAATTTATTAATTCCATTTCCATCTCTTTTATGGTTCCGTACCTCAAAAGGAAAAACCAGAAACCTTATAGGATCACTTTGTTATCCGTCTATCTGTCTGTCTGTCAAGTCCCTTCATGTTGTGAAAAAATCAAACTTCTAAGTTAACGTTAAAAAAAGATACTGCCGTTTATTCCGCAAAAAAACGGATATTTCGACACTCTCAAGGGAATCAAAATGTATAGGGTACTTCCTGTTGACCTAGAACTATTAAATTTGACAAGTAATATGCTCTTATACTACAAGTACAAGGAAAAATCTGAAAACTATACATTTGCATGAAAATATTTTAAAAAATATTATGATTTTACTAACGCATAGAATAAATATGATTTTTTTCGGAACGCATTTTTTTTTTAAATGCAGACAGACTTACTAAACAAATCCAAGTTTACATCTTTAATTGTAATTTTGAATTGCGTCTACATACTTGTTAAAAAAATCACAAGCGATAAATGCAGACCGTGCTAGAATGACATTGACACGGGGTCAAACACGTTGATGGTAAACATTAGTGATTGAAATAATCATAGACTAGGTTTGAAATAACAAGATGACTGCGCTAACGCAGTCCACGCATATTTTGACCTAAGCGCTAACAGATCCTTGTACAAAAATTTTTAAATTCGATCATTATCTGTCAAGCCTTTTCCCAACTATATTGGGGTCGGCTGCCAGTTTAACCGGATGCCGCGGAATACCAGTATTTTACATGGAGGGACCGCCTATCTGACCTCCACAACCCAGTCAGAACTGGGTACCTAATAAGATACCCCGTAGTAAGACTGGTTGTCAGACTTTCGTTCCACTGACTACCTGTAACGACTGTCGAAAAACTACAAATGACAGCCAGGACCAACGGCTTAACGTGGTTTCCGAGGCACGGAGGAAACTCGGTATGTTATGTGTTGTCACCCATCCACGGACCAACCTAGGCAAGCGCGGCTTGAAGATCAACCCACACGGCTGTTATTTTTCCCACGAGCTCCTCCTCCTTTGCCTTAATATTTACATTTCTCGTTTACAGCCGGCATCACTGTCGTCGCAAAGGGCTTCGCGAAAGCAATCGCCAAGGACGGTGTGGAGTACCTGCAAGTTGACAAGCTCGTCTCCAAAGTCAGGATTAACTATGCGCAAATCGCGATCGATGAAGCTGAGAGGCCGGTAGCAGGTAAATAACATGTCCTTTTTTAAGTCAAGAAGAGAGATTCCCACGTGTTGTGTCGTAGCTAGTATACCAGTTCTTATATATGTGGATCTTAGAATGTCACTGTCAGTTTTTAATACGCATGTCATAGTAGATATTTTATTTGATCTAACGGTACGTATGCTCTGTATGGTGTCGGACGTATAGAATAGCACCATCCCATATCTTACCGTGGGTGTCTTAAGAGGCGACTAAGGGATTTGCCAGAGAATGGGCAGCAGCGTTCTCTGTGCTTTTGTATCAACCGTACTGCGATCGCCAACCCGCCTGCCAAGCGTGGCGATTATGGCAAAACCCCTCTTATGTACACTTGAGGGAGGCCTATGTCCAGCAGTGAACTTCTTTTGGGCTGAAATGATGATGATGATGATGATGAACGGTACGTATGGCCCCCTTGTTACATCTTGAAGCATCCTTAAATCACAATATATTATTGCCTTTCATTGAACTTTGGTGATCTACTTTATTTTGTTATTCAAAATATTGGAATCTTGAATTATTGGATATGAGTAGCTGTGTCAACCGTCTTGAATTCATGATGAATTAATATTTTCGTTGTTATCCACAGCGCAATCAGCCGCATCATTCTTCAACGCCAGCCCCAACGTAGTGCTGGATATCCTGAGCCCCCTCATCGATGAGACTGCAGCAGCAGTCATCAAGGCATTCGCCAACAAAGTCTTGGGAAGCATACCCATCACTGAGGTGCTCACCGACGACGCCGCCTAAATTATAAGTTGATTAGGATTTATAGGTTTTATATGTAGGAGTGTGAGAGGTAAGAGGCCGTTTAAAACAAAGAAACATTTTTTTTTATAATTTGCTGCCATGAGGCAGAGTAATTTGAAAATGGAAGGAAAATCATCGAGCGATAGATGAGATTATTGCTCGAAATTATCAGGGAAAACATTATTGGAGCTTAAACAGCATAGTAACCACCACTTTTGGGGTATTCGAGTAATCAAATACAATACTAATTCAAGGCAGTAATAAAATTACAAATTAATTAGCATTTTTATCGTCATTATTGACCAATTATTTTGGAACATTTCGATAATTTAATCCATATTGGCTAATTATGTTCTCAAATCCTCTCACATGATACTAACTTAGTTATGAAGCATTAGGTAGAATATTTATTAATTACAAAAACGTATTGTCAACGGGTCAAGGACTTTAACTTCTTAAGTGTATTTAAGTTTTTAGAGGAGACAAAGACATCCATACCAAATTATCGATTTATCGTTGAGCTATTTTTATTTTACGTACACACGACGACACACCAAACTATACATTTCCAGTATTACATCACCTCGGTTTGCATAGATTTTGATTACAATGAGAGATCCGCATAAACTGGTTTTTCATAGCTTGATTGGTTGTCGCGTGTAGAGTCGAGTTCAATTTATTTTGATTGTTGGACTAGGTATAGCAAAGGAAAATATGTGATATTCAATTCGAAATCTTATTTGAGGAAATAAAGAACTGTGTATGTACAAGTTTATGGAAAAATAGGTTGGTCATACAACCTTAGTTTTTGTTAACTCTAGGGCATTAGTGAAAAATTAATCAGCCAGCTCATGATTTATGTGAGCACAAATAAGAACACAAAATTCTTTCCGATTTCAAGGTTTGTCCCCAAGTATTTTACTACTGCTATAGTATTCATATTGGTTGTTTATACTGATGAGTATTAATAATTAATATCAAAAATAATCCTTAAGACGGTAAACAAAAACTAAGTTTGTATTGAAATAAATTTGCTCGTTAGGGCATCAAATGTCTCGTACCTGCTTGATTTGATCAAGGCTGTCAATTAGGTTAAGATTGTAAATAAATTAAACTTTATCATTAGCTATATAAAAGTGTTTTATTTTAATCGAAAATTTAATACTCGAATATGGTTTAGTGTTTGTAATTCCTGAAAACCTATTATTTTTCCTTTAGGCACAGGATGCAGTAGTTCATACGGACCTTCTTGAAAATACTCCACATCAAATGTAGATTCATACTCAGTGACGTAGCTAGGCGATAAAGTGGGTCCATGCCCACGGCCTCGCACCTAGTAGGGCCTCGCGCGGGGCCTCTTTATGTTGGGGCAATGTGCGGCACTCTAGTCATCATCATCTGCCTAGCTTTTTCCCAAACTATCTTAGGGTCGGCTTCCAGTCTAACTGGATGCAGTTGAGTACCAGTATTTTACGCGTAGCGATTGCCTCTCTGACCTCCACAACCCAGTAACTGAGTAATACGATACCCCTTAGTAAGACTGAATGTAAGACTTTTGACTTTTTTTATTCGTTGAGTTTGATTGTTTGGCAAGCCTGTCTCTTCATGTTGTATGAAAGAGCCGCCACTGCCACTACCAACAAAAGCTCGTGAGGAAACCGGCATGTTCTAGAACCGAAAACTTCGTGCAATGTGACATCTACCCCACATGCATTCACGCCACACTAAGCCACATTCACGTTGCATGTACGCCACATCGACGCTACTTCCACGCCACATCCACGCTATATCCACGCTCACGTCCCACGTTTCCGGCCCTCTTCCTCTCATAGAGAGGAGATCTGTGTTCAAGCAGTGGGAACTAGACTCCTTATGCTAAACGTCGAGTTCCTTGGCATTCTTTGGGAAGGTTAATAGAATACCATAAAATGGATGGACTGTTAAAAAACTAATTATAGCTACAAAGGAGGTCAGTGCTGAAATGATGACTGAAAGAGAAGTATGGAGGAAGAAGACAAGCTGCACCGGCCACAAATAAATTGGTATAAAGGCAGGAGAATACTAAATAAAAACATTAATAAGACAACTAAAGAAATCGTAAATTATTAAGCAACCCAGTAATTCATATATTTATATTTCATTCAGCTCTATAAGTAAATGCATTAAAATAAGGATGTGAACAGACAACAAGAGCACGACAATCTCGTGTAAGGTCGGGGTCACGCAGCACGCACTCCTTCCTTATTTCATTAGCACAAGTAGTGCACTACTTCCTGATATAATCTACATATGTGGAGCAAAATTCCTATATATTATTGTAAAGAAAATTATTTTTATAGCGGACATTATATATTGTGGACTGTTAATTTTAGAAAAAAAAACTCAGTAAACTCTTTAATAAGTAGTTTGTTTTTCATATTCTGGAGTAGAAAGGAATCTTCGTCACTCTTCTGCCCATTTCTCAGTTGAATTGGGGTCATCTCAGCCTGTCTTGACTCGTGTTCTAGTCGTTATCTCAGAAGCCAGTCTCTTTAAAGTCATATAATTATATCATCTTGCATACAGTCCATCTTTCCTATACTAACAAAGCCGAAAGGCTCTTGTTCTCGTCATTTTTAGGGTTCCGTACCCAAAGGGTCAAACGGGACCCCATAACTGATACTTCGCTATCCGTCCGGCCATCTGTCACCATACTGTATCTCATGAACCGTGATAGCTAGCCAGTTGAAATTTCTTCAGATTATTTATTTCTGTTGCCGCTATACCAACTAATACTAAAAATAGAATAAAATAAATATTTAAGGGGCTCCCATACAAAAAAGTGATTTAAACAATGGTACGGAACCCTTCGTGCGCGAGTCCGACTCGAACTTGGCCGGTTTTTTTTTGTTCTGGAACATAACTGTAAACTTCTAGTCACTGGTTAAGTAATGTTATAACTGGTTTCGTGAAGGGTCTACACCTTGTATAGTAAACAATTATCTGCCAGAAAAGTTGAAAAAATCAGAGACCCTACACAGAGACGGTAGTGAAACATGCAGAGTAGACTATTTGCAGACGAACAAATTCATAACGCCAGAATGATGATTTGGCCTTGCCACCACTGACATAGGTATGTAGTTAAATGGAATAAATAACCTGAAAATCATTAAAGTAAATTAAAGTCAGAATATAAGTAAGAAAGAAAGAAAGAAAATAGTATATTTCATTGCGAGTGTGGAAAGCCTGTCATTGCAAAGAGTTCCGACAAATGTCTACCCGAGCCGAGGCGCAGCCGAAGGTGAGGGTTGACAGTCGGAACAAGTTGCAATGACGGTTCCACACGTGTACTGAACAACTATTTTTAATACAGTTGCGAAAAAATGAAGCAATTTAATAAAGAACATTTTTGGGAAATGGCGCCAACAGTAAAAGAATATAAGCAGAGATTTTTTTTTGTTTTCTTCACCCTTTCTGGGTAGGCAAAGGGAACTATGCCCATGCAGCCAAGGCTTGAGTATTTTTTTTTATTGATATGAAAATGAAATTTAATGAGATGAGATGAAATGAAATGAAACCTAACCTAACTCATAGAATCAAATCATTAAATCTGATATTGAAACAAATTAGTAGCTTCTTTTTAGAAATATTTGCATGAATCAAAAAAACTTCTATATTTTTTTTTTAGTAAAAACTTCTTGGTTGGTTTTTTCTTTTTAATATACATTATTTTGACAGTTGAGAAAGAGAACGCACGAGTTCGGAAAAGGTAATGATAAAGCTCGAGTGTGTAATAGCCCACATCCCGAACGCTATACGTCCCTGCAATACGCCACTTTTTGAGCAACTGTATTAAAAAATATATTTATTTGACACATGCCACAAGTACACACAAAACAAAATAAAAAAACATTGAAAATATACAAAAATAGAAAAAAAAAGATATAATTGTGCGGCTTACGGCTGCGCCAAAAAGGCCCAGCCCACCAAATAAATATAGTTATGCGCCGATGTTAAAATCTTAACTAAGCGAGAAACTGGGAGACCCCACCTAAGATCATCAGCTTAAGCATTATTAATCTTAAACATGTGTACCTACATGTTTGTAATGTTCTATAACTAGAAGATATTTGCAATGCAGCCCTTGCGACCTTAATTCGAGGTTGTATACTACATAAGGTAACTAGTCGTACCATCGGAGATATTAAAAGGGACTATTCTATATTCAGTCTCTTAGATGAAGTATCAATCTGGACCAGATAGTTGTCAGTATGAATAACTTAAAGTTAACTTTGGTACTTATTTACGTGAGTTGTGTGTTTGGAAGACGGATCAGCAGGAATGGGACGGATAATGATGATTATCATAATAGTAATAATAGCTCCGATATAAGTAAGTCGAAATTTATTTGTATTAGTTTTCTAAGTTTATAATATCATATTGTAACACAGCACTTTTTATTAGCTGAGGATGTTTGCAATTTAAAATTAGTTTTAAAATATCACTATAAAGGCCAAGGATCATAGCAGGAACATTGCACCTGTAATTATTGAAGGGTCAGAGACCCTACACAGAGACGGTAGTGAAACATGCAGAGTAGACTATTTGCAGACGAACAAATTCATAACGCCAGAATGATGATTTGGCCTTGCCACCACTGACATAGGTATGTAGTTAAATGGAATAAATAACCTGAAAATCATTAAAGTAAATTAAAGTCAGAATATAAGTAAGAAAGAAAGAAAGAAAATAGTATATTTCATTGCGAGTGTGGAAAGCCTGTCATTGCAAAGAGTTCCGACAAATGTCTACCCGAGCCGAGGCGCAGCCGAAGGTGAGGGTTGACAGTCGGAACAAGTTGCAATGACGGTTCCACACGTGTACTGAACAACTATTTTTAATACAGTTGCGAAAAAATGAAGCAATTTAATAAAGAACATTTTTGGGAAATGGCGCCAACAGTAAAAGAATATAAGCAGAGATTTTTTTTTGTTTTCTTCACCCTTTCTGGGTAGGCAAAGGGAACTATGCCCATGCAGCCAAGGCTTGAGTATTTTTTTTTATTGATATGAAAATGAAATTTAATGAGATGAGATGAAATGAAATGAAACCTAACCTAACTCATAGAATCAAATCATTAAATCTGATATTGAAACAAATTAGTAGCTTCTTTTTAGAAATATTTGCATGAATCAAAAAAACTTCTATATTTTTTTTTTAGTAAAAACTTCTTGGTTGGTTTTTTCTTTTTAATATACATTATTTTGACAGTTGAGAAAGAGAACGCACGAGTTCGGAAAAGGTAATGATAAAGCTCGAGTGTGTAATAGCCCACATCCCGAACGCTATACGTCCCTGCAATACGCCACTTTTTGAGCAACTGTATTAAAAAATATATTTATTTGACACATGCCACAAGTACACACAAAACAAAATAAAAAAACATTGAAAATATACAAAAATAGAAAAAAAAAGATATAATTGTGCGGCTTACGGCTGCGCCAAAAAGGCCCAGCCCACCAAATAAATATAGTTATGCGCCGATGTTAAAATCTTAACTAAGCGAGAACAGGGAGACCCACCTAAGATCATCAGCTTAAGCATTATTAATCTTAAACATGTGTACCTACATGTTTGTAATGTTCTATAACTAGAAGATATTTGCAATGCAGCCCTTGCGACCTTAATTCGAGGTTGTATACTACATAAGGTAACTAGTCGTACCATCAGAGATATTAAAAGGGACTATTCTCCATTCAGTCTCTTAGATGAAGTATCATTCTGGACCAGATAGTTGTCAGTATGAATTACTTAAAGTTAACTTTGGTACTTATTTACGTGAGTTGTGTGTTTGGAAGACGGATCAGCAGGAATGGGACGGATAATGATGATTATCATAATAGTAATAATAGCTCCGATATAAGTAAGTCGTAATTTATTTGTATTAGTTTACTAAGTTTATAATATCATATTGTAACACAGCACTTTTTTATTTGCTGAGGATGTTTGCAATTTAAAATTAGTTTTAAAATATCACTATAAAGGCCAAGGATCATAGCAGGAACATTGCACCTGTAATTATTGAAGGGTTATTGAAGGTTTTTGAAGAGGTGTACCCATTAGTACAGTCATGGACACCAATGAGTCTACACTTTCCTAAATTTAAAAGCAATGTTCACAAGAAATAACGATTGTAACTTTGAGATAGGATCACAATTTCTTATTAATATGAGTTTCAAAAATACTATGTGCGCAGCAACATGACATTTTAATCAGAACAGTAGGAGATATACTTTTTTTTTAAGTTGCTTAGTGTTTACATATTGGTGCTCGTAGATATTTATTTAATCCAACAGGTGTCTTTTCAGTATGCCCCGATGAAGACAATATTCCTAGGCTACGTTTTTATTTTACAGTTCCTAAGAAGAATACTCGTATGTCTCGTTGGTTTCACTGGAAATGATTCTTATGACCTTCCACAATTCCAGCCAAATCAATATGCCACTACACGGACCCAAATGTAGCGGACTGCATCCAGCGCATCGCTGAACAAGCGAGACATCTCCTGGCCCAAGGAGTTCCGTCTCTGAACATTCAGCCGCTGGAGCCGCTGAAGATCCCTAGCATCCGGCTGCGCCAGCACAACATACCCAAGAACAGCTTCAAGTACGACGCCTGGCTATCTGATGTCGCCTTGGAAGGACTTACCAATTATACCTTTAATAAGTTGGACTAAGTAACCTACCTAATTGTGAACTTTATTTTTATGGCGATTGAGTTTAAACGTACTTTTAGCCAAACTAAAGATGGGAACTACTAGATTATTCAGAGGTCCCGGGTTCGTTTCCCGGGTCGAGCAAAGTGATACTGGGTTTTTCCATCGTGAATTTTTCAGTAGCAGCCACGGAGTCAGGATTTGTGCCTGGTTGATGGCAATAGGTTCTCCCCCCTATTACATGGGACTTAAACATAACTGGCAAAATGTGGGTGTACTATTAGATACACCTTTGCCTAGCCCTTTGAGTATTACAGGCGTGATGTAATGTATGTAAAGATAGGAAGGACCAGAGAGTCTAGTTATGTGACATTATTTCAGTTAAAACGATGATAATAATATCAAAACGGCACAGATTTAAAAAGGCAGTTGTAAATAGCAGTTTTGGTAAGTTAAAAATTATAAATGGCACGTTTAATAACTAGTTCAGCAGTTAAAACTAAGCAGTAAAGTAAACAAAAATGAGTAATAAAAAATAATTAAATGGATCAGTGAATATATAATTGAGCAGGAAAATAATTAAATGGGCGGTAAAAATTATTGAACGAGTGGTTACGTGTGGGCAGTAATAAATCGGAATTTGTCCGTAAGAAATCTCAATCTAAGCAATTCTATAAACAATGAGGTGTAGGGGGGGGGGTGTACTCCTTCTCGCCTGGCACCAGTCTCATCAAAAGGTAATGCACCGTGATGAGAGTGGAAAAATCATGCATTACCTCTTGAGAAAAACCAATTATTGTAACCTAACCTGAAAACCTTTTTGTATTCGCTTAAAAAGCATCGTCGACTTAGCCTCGCTACGCGGGACTCCTATTTGTGTCTGCAGGGTTTACAGTAACCTAACACGAAGGGGAAGTCGGGGTCTTAGTTCGCTCGCTCCGCTCGCGCATTAGACCCCGCCATCCCCTTCGAACCTAACCTGTCCTATTTATCGAACCGCTCATTCCATCATTTTTACCGCTCATTCAGTTATTGGACTGGTCAATTATTTTTAGACTTGACATTGTATGATAAAATAACCGACGAATTGATTTTTTATTACTGTCCCTGTTTTACTGTCGCAATAATTAATCAACGGCCTTTAAATTAAATAACTGCTCGATATGTTTTCCAACTGATAATAATAACATCTCGAATATATAAGCAACAGCTCAAAAAATTAGTTCCCTATCAAAAATGTGTGGGACTAAACAGCCTATAGTATGACCACTTTAAGTGTGCAGTTCAAGGTGGCGTTGCTTGTCATGAAAATTGTCATCTACATGTCAAATTTGGTTCATGTATTTTAGTTCTGTGTTTTTCCGCCTGCACAGATAAGTTGGTTGTAGTTTGCATTATGCTACCGAAATGCTTATAATTAATTTTGTTGAAAGTTGTAATATAAGGAAATGTTTTGCAAAAGTTATTGTCACCAGTCCGATTGCCTTCAGATTCCTTTCCAATGTTTTTTCAAGTTAGTCAACACATTTTATAAATATCTATGGACAATAAACAAAATTTTCACACAGTCTACGCCTTCTCCGATAGTGTTGATTTATAAATGTGCAAAATAATCGTTGCTAACTTACTCACTGTAGGCACACTAAAAAAAACATGCATAGATGTTAAAAAAAGGTGCTGGTGAAATACATAACCTCCTCCTTTTTTATAAGACATTAAAATCACAATAAACTTATGTAATACACTGGACTGGGAGGGAAGTCCAACATTCCATACTTTTTGCCTCCTAGAACAGGTATATCATCATCATCATTCTCTCGCTCTTAACCAATTAATTACACCATTTATTTGGGGTCGGCGCAGCATCTCTCCTTCTTCCATACTTCTCTATTACTTGCCATCTCATGAGACACCTGCTTTCTTGCCATATCATCCTTCACACAATCCATCCATCGTTTCTTTGGTGTTCCTCTACTCTGATAACCATCCACATTCATACTCAAAACTTTCTTCACGACATTTTCCTTATTATATATATAACTAGCTACTGCCCGCGACTTCGTTCGCGGGGTTTTTTATGGATATGAAAAATAGATGTTGGCCGATTCTCAGACCTACCCGATATGCACACAAAATTTCATCAAAATCGGTCAAGCCGTTTCGGAGGAGTATGGCAACGAAAACTGTGACACGAGATTTTTATATATTAGATTATGTATATTTTACTTAAAAGGAGGTCCCTATGTAAGATTTACTGTACCAGTTTCAGCAATACACTTTTTTTTTAACCTTCCCTCAATTCTAAGTAACGTACCACAATTTCACACCTGAAATCCACGAAGGGATAGGCAGAACTGACTCCCAAATTTCGCCAGTTATGTTGAAGTCCAATGTAAATTCTATGTCTCTGACCCAGTTTCTGTCTATTGCAGCGTATACCCTGAGCAGTTGAAGGTGACAGCTAATATCAGTCTACCACATCTGATGATGTCAGGAGACTACGTGGTGCTCGGAGAGTTTCAGATGCTGCCCGTTGAGTCCACTGGCAAGATGGCCGCAAACTTCAGTAAGTGGTTGTTTTTGTTTTGGAATTAACTATTGGCAGAAGAGAGCAGCGGTGGCCCAGTGGTAGCAGCCCCGACGAACCCAGGCAGGCGCATTACTTTGTGTAATTTATTTCATCACCGCTGCCCTCAAAAAGGGTGAAGGAAAACATCGTGAGGAAACCGGCATGTCCTAGAACTAATAAAAATTCGAAGACATGTGACATCTACAGCCCACTCCGTTTCATAGAGAGGAGGCCTGTGTCCCAGCAGTGGGAAAATTATAGGCTGATAATTATGACAGCCCCGACTTATCTAACTGGTTTTGAAGAGAAGAAGAGAAGATGGGTGACATTATACAGAACACAGACTGTACATTCTGCTGTTCTCTCTACTTATGATAACTACGAAGAATCTGTGATTAATGATTGATCAGATGTTCAGGTCAATGATTGTACTTTTCAAATAGATATGTCATCATATTTTCTGTGTGATATTGTCGTGGTCAAGGCCTTTTAATAGCAATCATTATGGATTTTGATGATAATTTAATGCTAATCCAACAAGTCCATCTACTTTCGACCTGGTTACATTTTTATCTATTTACGTAAAAAGAGCCGGTTTTCTGAGCCTAAAGCCAGGCCGCTTTCAAGGCTGGTTAAAAATACAAAATCAATGACAAAATCCACTCACAGTTCACTTTTGGGCGTTCACATTTACCATAGTACCCAAAAGAACCCAACTCTCCACTCGACTTCAATAAGCTGGTTGGCGATACCCAGATATTTTATGGCATATCTTCCACAGCACAATGTACGGCTGCACTGGAAGCGTTAGGTGCTAAAGTACATAAGAGGATGGTGATCCGTGATGCGACTGTACATTTGCGGTGCACTGGACCAATGAAAGCCAGTCTGATGGAAGCGCACTCTACTACCGGAGAAATGGGTATGTTGCCTTGATCCTGATTAATATTGAGCCAAAAGCCACATTTTATTCACTGAGTTAATGTTTTAACAAGTAATGGTTATGATAACAGCCTAGTTAATTATGCTAAGGGAAATGTGCAGAAAACAGAGTAAACCAGGTCATCACGCAAAAAAAACAAGCAAAAAAAAAGCTAAGTAAAAGAAAAACATGCATCTGAAAAAAACTTCTTTGCGTGTCTTTTGGTAGAACCATCAGATTAAAGAAAATTTTGGATCTCCTCTAATTAAATTCACCTAGTAATTCAAATCTTCAGAACGAAATAACTAGCTTTGCAATGATCTATGTAGTTTCTAACTACAGACATCATCATCTTTTCTGAACGTTAGCCCATTTTAGTAAATAGTTCTAGGAGTATCAATAGATTCCTTTTCCATTTCAGAAATGATAACCAACCACATCGCACAAATGCACTCGGCAGACATCGCGAAGGAGGTCCAGCCGGCTGTAGAGACCGCCCTCAGCATGGTCCTCGAGGACATAGCCAACAAGTTCCTCAAGCACATCCCTCAAGACATGGTCTTTCCAAACTAAAGACGGAGCAAAAAATCCGAACGACCAAGTATGTTAAAACTTTCAATGGCTTGACACCGAAGATTTAACGAGAATGCACCTGGATCATCGGTCTCCGGTCAAATAAGAAAGGAACATAGGGTCCCTGGTGCTTGTTGTGATTATTAATTGTTCTAAAATACCAGAGAAACTGGCTGTTTGTGTATGTGAGTTTAAATGTTTGTAAACGCACCCACGATACAGGAGAAATTCCTACAATGGGGCAACTTTTTATAAAAAAAACTTATTGTTTGAACAAGTAATAAATATGTCTCGTCGCATTTGTTATTTACAAGTGGGTACTTTTGTAGGAAGAACGATACATTGTAAATTTTCGTTAATGTTTATCCTTTCTAGGTGATATTTTGAAAGAAAGACAATATTAAGTTTAAAGTAATACTTTCAGCTATCTTCATTATAATATATTTGTTTTAAGTTATGTTCTTAACATTGTTATATTATTTTATTTCATAGTAACTTATTATTTAATTTATTTCACATGTTGTGATAGTAAATAAAAGTTTTAAAATTACACATACCGTTTTATTGCACATAATATGTATAAGAAGGTATATAATATTACATAAGTAATGGTTGCTATAACAGTAAATAATATAGATGGGCACCTAGTACCTACTAGTGTCTTCACGTTCTAATAAATATTTAGTAAACTATCAAATTATTTCGTGTTTCGCTTTGTTTTTATTTTCTTGGGAAAGACCGGATGCAGTTTCGTGAATGTACGCTGTTATTTCATTCAATATGAGGTGATAATTGTACGATGGTAACGAATGAATGATAGACATACGGGTTACAGAGTAGGGAACACTGAAACGTATTGTGTGACTCCAGAAAGATTATGATGGTGATTTTTACGATGACTATCGTAGGTTTTTCATTCGTTTGGAATGATGCGAATATAGATATCAGATCCATTTTATTAGTTATGTCTGATGTAATTATTAGTAGGCCGGACTGCGTGGCCCAGTCGGCACATTGGAACACTTAAGGCACGTTACACAATTACCTTTTTGTTGAACAAACTTTGTCGAAAAGGTATCGCATCCTGAAGTAACGTGTAAATAAATAAAAATTATTTTTGCAAAAAAAAAACCGACTTCAAAAAACCCTAAACGCACTAAAAAGTTAAAAATAATACTATAACCTACCTATATTAATAAACCTAACCTAACCTACGATTAACCTATAATAAAATTTAATAATTCTTTGGAGTCGGTGCCAAGCAATATATTTTGAATTAATGAATGAATTAATATTTAAAAGCTGTAAGATTCATGTTTTGTTTTTTCTGGCCTTAGTCTGTTTATAGTCATTTTGGTATCGTATATTACTTGGCACCGACTCCAAAGAATTATTAAATTTTATTATAGGTTAATCGTAGGTTAGGTTAGGTTTATTAATATAGGTAGGTTATAGTATTATTTTTAACTTTTTAGTGCGTTTAGGGTTTTTTGAAGTCGGTTTATTTTTTTGCAAAAATAATTTTTATTTGTAAATTTTTAGTGACATATTTTTAATCTAATAATAAAATGGGTAGGCCTAGTAAAGATGCTTCTCGTATGTGAAAACGGCGTCGAACTGAAACTGAGAAAAAGGAAAAAGGACAAAAATTAAGATAAATTAGAGATTGAAATGATAAACGCATTATGAATAACAACTCTAATCATCTCGAAAACAGACTGTCAAAGCAGAGGACCTACTTTTGTTACGTAGGTTGTATAAGAAAAGTCAAGTCTGTGGTACACCTGGAAAATGCATACCGTTACAATTCCAACAAACCCAAACACAGCTAAGATACATTGTCTTATTATGGAGTTCCGGTGCCTGTCTCTTGGCTTCATCATCAGATCTGATGGTAGAATGGTTCTTATTGAACGCAAATGCTTCAGTTGTTGTAGAAAATACGAAAATGGCTGTACGTTTTCCTATAAATTTTGAAGAGTTCCCTCGATTTGGCCAAGATTCCATTATCAGTTCCCGACTTGGTGATTATGGGACTAAATGGAAAGCATAGGCTTTGGAATAAAAAAATAATTTTCCAAATCGGTTCGTAAAGGACTGAGTTATGCGCGAACAAAAATGCAATGCAGAGAAAACGAAAAGTTAGATGATTTTTTCAAAAACCGCTTGTCTGATTTCGATAAAATTTTCATGAGACCATTTGGAAAGAATACGCTTTCCAACAAAAAAAGAATTTTTCAAATCGGTTGGCAAGCGACGGAGTTACGAGCGAACAAACATAAAAGAAAAATACAAACATCCGAATTGAGAACCTCCTCCTTTTTTAGAAGTCGGTTAAAAATAGTATTGTGTTGTCGTGATTGCGACTGAATTTAATAACACTTTTCTAATAATATCACGAGCATTGGTTAAGCTGTAGTAGGAATATCCGAAACCATAGTGGAGAACGAAAATGATATCTTGTTGGGCCACAAAACGGATGAGTAAAACGCTATCGCAAATGACTGAGATAAGAATGCTTCATCATCATCATCATTTTAGCCGAAAGACGTCAGCTGCTGGACATACGCCTCATCCAACGCCATATTGACATAAGGGGGGTTTTACCATAATCGCCACGCTTGGCAGGCGGGTTGGCGATCGCCGTACGGTTGTTACAAAAGCACAGAGAACGCTGCTGCCCATTCCCTGGCAAGTCCCTTAGTCGCCTCTTACGACACCCACGGGAAGCTATGGGATGGTGCTATTCTTTACGTCCGACATACAGAATGATCTGATGCATATTTTTTTAATATTGTTCCAGTCTTGTATCAGTAAAACTGTTATGAAAATTTTCAGTTATTAGCAAGTAGGTTAACAAACGATTGAACAGCACATTTATAAATCCTGAGATTATCGGCTCAAGAAAACATTTACTTTCTCTGTTTTAGAACCGAGTTCTCGATTTGCAAAGTACCTAAATGAAGTCTAATTTCATTCTCCACCATAATTTTCATCACCTGAAGCATTCTCATCTCGAGGGCTATGCTCGGAGTTTCCTTGCGTGATCAAATCAGAAATGAGGACATTCGCAAGAGAACCAAGGTTGCCGACGTAGCCCGAAGAATTGCCAAACTTAAGTGGCAGTGGGCAGGGCACATTGCTCGCAGAACGGATGGCCGGTGGGGCTGAAAAGTTCTGGAATGGCGACCGCGAACCGGAAGACGATGCGTTGGAAGGCCGCACTAGGTGGACCGATGACCTGGTGAAGGTTGCGGGGATCCGCTGGATGCGAGTCGCACGGGACCGGTCAATGTGGTGACACTTCATCATCATCATCATCATTTCAGCCGAAAGAAGTCCACTGCTGGACATAGGCCTCCCCCAACGCCACATTGACATAAAGGGGGTTTTGCCATAATCGCCACGCTTGGCAGGCGGGTTGGCGATCGCAGTACGGTTGTTACAAAAGCACAGAGAACGCTGCTGCCCATTCTCTGGCAAGTCCCTTAGTCGCCTCTTACGACACCCACGGGAAGATATGGGATGGTGCTATTCTTTACGTCCGACACCATACAGAGCAAGCGAGTGGTGACACTTGGGGAAGGCCTATGTCCAGCAGTGGACGTCTTTCGGCTGAAATGATGATGATGATAATGATGAAGCATTCTCATCTCAGTCACTTGCGAATGCGATAGCGTTTTACTCATCCGTTTTGTGGCCCCAAAAGATTTCCTGTTCGTTCTCCAGTATGGTTTCGGATATTCCTACTACAGCTTATCCAAATCTGGTGATATTATTAAGGAAAGTGTTATTAAATTCAGTCTCAATCACGACAACACAACACTATTATAGATTTACACGAAACTTCACGACGCGATACCTTTTCAACAAAGTTTGTTCAACAAAAAGGTTATTGTGTAACGTGCCTTAAGTGTGCCAATGTGCCGACTGGGCCACGCGGTCCGGCCTACTAACAATTACATCAGACATAACTTACAACATTTAAATTACGGCCTGCTGAGACAATATCTACTCTACGCTTGAAGATAGAAGGTTCTGGTTTTATTGGTGATGATAGATGGTTTTTTAGGTCAAAGACCTATCATGACGATGCTAAAATGCAAGTTGCATTGTCACATAGTTTCGCTTTTGTTTGTGATGGTGGATTATTTAATGTTTAATTGAGTTTGAAATGCTTGAATTTAGTTTTGTTCTATGATGGGAATTAGCCTTAATAGGTAAGTAGGCTTTACAATAATGCCCGGAATTGTAACTTTGTTACACAAACTGTTTGAATAAGATGCTCAGTACCAAACTTGGTAAAAGAGGTCATCCTTTTTACCAAGTTTGGTGCTGTGCACTGCGTAAACAAATCATTGTTCTAGTTCTGGGACGAATCTAAATTAAAGGTAAGTAAGATTTTTCTTTACACTGCAGTTTTAGAGCCTTCTGGCACACCTATACAAGCATACCTAAGTATTTCATAAAGACTAATTTGATTTGTTACCTACTTAAATTATATTACTAGGCCCTACCAAATGGTCTTTTGCCACAACAAGAAATAGTGTCCTGTCTTTTTAACCGACTGCGGCGAAGTCCTAAAGGAAGGTTATATGTTTGTTTTTCCATAAATATCGAAAAGTTTATTAAATCAAGTATTACTAACCCGAATCTACATACCAAGATATGACAGACGTTATTTGAAGCAGTCATTGTAAGACTCATTAACAAACATAAATTGGCTGATAAGAAATATAATGTTTTTGTTTTGGCACACAAGAACTGAAAGCCAGAATCAGTGGCGACCACCAGGAAAGCGCCCAGACAATGAAGCCCGACGTAATCCTAGAGAAAACAAATTACTGGGTTGGATCCCGCAACCAAATCAATCAGCAAACAATAGGAGGAGTAGGAAAATATAACTCTGTATGGTGTAGGACGTAAAGAATAGCACCATCCCATATCTTCCCGTGGGTGTCGTAAGAGGCGACTAACGACTAACTAACTAGGGACTTGCCAGAGAATGGGCAGCAGCGTTCTCTGTGCTTTTGTGACAACCGCACTGCGATCGCCAACCCGCCTGCCAAGCGTGGCGATTATGGCAATACCACTCATGTTATGTCAATGTGGCGTAACTTGGGGGAGGCCTATGTCCAGCAGTGGACGTCTTTCGGCTGAAATGATGATAATGAGGAAAAATATAAGAGTCTTGGGTTGTGTGATATCATCATTCTTACGAACGAAAAGAAGTACATAAATTATACAGTGACGGTTGACAGGCAGAATTGAAGAAACGTTCTGCCGACGCTAGAAACATGGGATAAGGGAAGATGACGATGACGGGCTGATAAGATAAGGTACCTATTGCCTAACCTAATTTCTGACTAGCCCAATCGAACATCGT
The DNA here is from genome assembly GCA_949152445.1 of Cerastis rubricosa. Lineage (NCBI taxonomy): Eukaryota > Metazoa > Arthropoda > Insecta > Lepidoptera > Noctuidae > Cerastis > Cerastis rubricosa. The sequence continues at coordinate 8,694,958 of OX424526.1, read as the reverse complement.
GATTGATGAATGATTTCGTAATTAATCACGCATTATCTATCCCCCAGATGACGATAACATGATGTTGATATGTTATCATCACGTCTCTTTTGATTTAAATTAGAAGTGTAAGTACTTTTCTGGTAGAAGTGAGTTAATAGGACGAAGATGTGGTCAGTGTTGTGGTGTTTGTCTGTGGTGCATTTGGCTGCTGGGTTCGATAAGAGCTTTATCAATTGTGAGTATCTTAAATCTCATAAAAATTAGGTACTAACACGTGGAGTTTTTAGGACGAAAAAAAAAACTTTGACATGGTGTTTTGTGTGTCTTAAAACATAAAGACGACAAACTACTAAACATTTTTTGGAGTTAAAAAAAAAATGTTCTACATTTATAAGTTTCACGTGTTCTAGAACTCTAGACCGAGCTATTAAAACTCTTGTCTCGACATTACCAACACTCGCTTGATATTTTTTATACAGAACATAAAAAAATTACATGTTTTTTTTATTATTTTGTTTCAGTCGGTGGCTTCATATGTCCCAGAGAAGAGAGAGCGCTGGGCAGATGTCTCAGAGACGCCCTGAACGCCTACATACCACAACTAGCAACAGGTAGGTGGATCGTGAATGTTTCACGCGAGTTTATTAATCATCATCTTTTCAGCCCAAAAGACGTCCACTGCTGGACATAGGCCTCCCGCAAGTGTCGCCACATTGACATTTTGGGGGGTTTCGCCATAATCACCACGCTTGGCAGGCGGGTTGGCGATCGCAGTACAGTTGTTACAAAAGCACAGAGAACGCTGCTGCCCATTCTCTGGCAAGTTCCTTAGTCGCCTCTTACGACACCCACGGGAAGATATGGGATGGTGCTATTCTTTACGTCCGACACCATGCGGAGCTTATTAATATTTTACGTCAATTTCATTGACTATGCAATCATCAAAAACAATCTTTTGTTTCTTTGATCATAATATTCAAACGTGCAGCTGCTTTGGAATAAAAGTGCTAAGCAACGAGTTTTCTAAAAATGGCACGGCAAGACCAATGTTTTCGCTGTTTTGTCACCGAAATCGCTTGCTGTCTGCTATTTGATGTTATTTGTTTACTATAGTAAATTATTTTTGGTTGTCTTAATATAAAACATGGCATACAACTTAATATGCCCTTGAATTTTGTTCTCGCAGCTTTCAACTATCTCATTTATTCTTTAGACTAGGAATACTAACTTGAGCAGCATGAGCAAGAATATAATTCATATCAATATTACCCACAGGAGTGCCAGAATACGGCGTGCCACCATGTGAGCCCATGGTGGTGCCGGCGCTGTCCATCCAGCAGTCCACGGGCCCCATCTCAGTCAGATCCAGCTACTCTGATGTCACCGTCAGGGGCCCCTCTTCTATGCGCGTCAAGGACGTCGAGTGAGTATCAAAACTTTTTCAACGGGATTACTTTGACAACATTTTGGGGAACTTGGGACTAATGAAAAACTATTTTTGGGAAACTTGTAACTTGATGATATAGGCCATCAGCATTTTCTGCAGCTTATGTATGTCAATGAAACACATTTCTGACTTTGCCACCATCATTATTGTTCGTCTAGTCTCCTGTTCGCGTTTTTCCATCGTAGTAAGTCGCTGCCATTTGACCGCGATCCTGTCTAAACCATGAGCTGTTTCTCTCACGGAAGATAACCCATCTTCCGTGATTATAAATGAATGTGAGATCCCGATATTTCGGCGCTGTTGCAAGCGCGATAGTCGACCATGGTGCTGAAAGTTTAAGCAAACCTTCTTACATCGAATGTCCAAATTTTCCGTTCAACTGCACCTTTGAGGACCCCGTAGGTGGCCACGTCAACCGCAGCATCACCCATGTAACAGTGTCATTGACTGTGACGTAGTGATGCAATAAGGAATCTCAAAAAAGCAATTTTTTTACGTCCTGCCGACTACGAACAATGGATTGTGTTTATGCATTTTCCTCCTTTCTAAAGCACGATCTCTGCCACATTACTGTCCTATTTGAACCAAAGGTTGACTGGTAGAGAATGCATTGTGGCATTAAACTTACCTATGTACCACTCTTGTACAGGAAGTTTAAATATATAAATAGCCTAAATTAAATGCAGTCGCTCTATCCAGGCTTTGTTATGGAACAGTTCACCTAACTTAAACATTTAAATCTTCTTAACGCTATACTTCTGCGGTAGCTAGGTCAAACTGGATGTGGGGGGCTGATGAAGAGTTGTTGTGGCACAGCTTGGCAGGACCCCATGTCCAGCAGTGGATAGCGATAAGTCGAATTGATTGAACTTAATTGTGCTTCTCGCTAGCCATTATTTATCAACCAGTCTTACCAAGGGGTATCGTGTTACCCAGTACTAACAGGGTTGTGGAGGTCAGATAGGCAGTCGCTCCGTGTAAAATACTGGTATTCAGCTGCATCCGGCTAGACTGGAAGCCTACCCCAACATTCAACAAGCTGGGAAAAGGCAGATAGTGATGCTATCGTCAAAATTCATCTAGATACTTTTTAAACTCAAAATATGGTTATATGGCGATATTAACTCATTTTCGGCATTATTGTTTCAGTGTGGACTGCCACCAGCATCGTGTGGTAGCCAGGCTGTACATCCCCGAGTTGAGGATGAAGGGCAACTACAGGCTCGAGGGACAGCTGCTTATGCTGCCCATCGATGGAGAGGGACAGTTTTCTGCTAAATATGGTAACTACGACCTAAACTTTTGAGCGCTATTTTTAAGTAGAAACTGTAGAATTACGCATTTCACTGTTTGTGCGTATGTATTTTATACGTTCGACAAAAAACCCCATACTTTTAGTATATAGTAATTCGGGAAATACCAAAGCCTATGTTTAGTGAGAATTATTATTGGTTAATTGTTTTTCCTGTTCTTTAACAAATAAATAACCAGCTGTAGGAACAACATTCTCTTTTACTTTTTCATAGTTTGTTTTGATGTTTTTTTACTTTGTTTACTCCAGGTGACATCGATGCGACAGTGACCATAGTCCTGGGTCGTCAGCCTCGTCACAACGAGGTGGATTCGCTAAAGTGTGAGGACCTGGACGTGTCCTTCCACGTGGGATACGCCTCAATGAAGCTGGAGAACCTGTTCGGTGGTGACGGGGATTTGAGTACGTATATAGTATACGTACCATAACATCTTCCTTAGACTACAAGAGACTTCTGATTTTGCGAATTTATAGAGTAGTAGTACAGGCGCAAGTCCACATAGCATTGTGCATTGTGAATGGATTTGATATCACAGTATGATATTCGCAAGCCCTTCACCATCCCTTTACCATCCCTTTACCATCTTTTCATCTCAAAACTGGCCTTGTAGTGGAGTGGAACCATACATAATAGCAAACTTTTGTTGTTGCATTCTTCCTTACATCTTAAAGGATGTAGTATATCAAGCAACCCGCACTGGGCCCACGTGGCGACATATTAAGGTTCACTACTTCTCACACAGAAGAGGCCTGTGCTGTGGCCCAGTGGTGAGAACCTTATAAGCTGACTCATCATCATTCACTACCTCTTTTTCCAATACATTTGGGGTCGGAACAGCATGTCTTCTTCTTCCATACTTCTTTATAACTCGTCATCTCGTCAGACACCTCCTTTCTTGCCACATCATCTTTCATACAGTCCATCCATCTTTAGTTTGGTCTTCCTAGTCTACACTTATAACGTTACTAGTTACTGCCCGCGACTTCGTTCGCGTGGAATTTTTTATAGGTTTTAGGGGTTTGAAAAATAAATGTTGGTGATTCTCAGACCTACCCGATATGCACACCAAATTTCATACAAATCAGTTCAGCCGTTTCGGAGGAGTTTGGTAACAAACACCGCGACACGAGAATTTTATATGGATGTGCTGACTATGTATGTAATAAAAAGTTTAAAGAAGGATCCGACAGTATATGAAACACAACGCTGCGGTCAACGACAAGAATTACACAGGCAAGAAGGCTGGTAATAAAAAAATGTATAGGTAGTTTTTGTCAGCAACGCTCTTCTTATACACACATCTTTAACTTACCTTTTACAACATACACGCATATTTATGCCTTTTTGTAGTGCGTTGCCAAAGAAGTGACGTGTTCTTTTTGTAATAAATATTAATAATACATAGATATACTTACATAAAACACGTGTACACGGAGATTGCATCACAGCTTGTTAAGAAATAATAACCTTAAAGTAATTAACAATGTGGCAACGAAATGAGATAGAATTTCTTCATTTGTTAATTTCATTTTACCGCAACTCGCTAGTCATGTAGAATAGAACGGAACTGTTTATTCTGCCAGATGAATGGACGTGAAGAATAATGCCCTAAATACTAATCAGATGATGTTTGAAATTTTTGCTTATCTTGTTATCATTTTGGAAGAGTTACCGGATAAGCCACCAACATCTGCTAGCTTTTTCCGAACATCCAATATACTACATCGGATGCAGCATCACATCTCATCATTTTACATGGAGCAACTAAAAATTATCAAAAAACACAAAAATGTGTCAACCATAAAGTGACCCACAATCACGAAAACGTCATCAAAAAATGTCTAGGAATTGACGATAATAACCAACATTTCGAGATCTACTTGTTAATTATTAAGTATGTGTTATAATTAATAATTAATATGTTAAGTAAGTTGTATTAATATGTTAAGTGTTAATATTAAGTATGTTATATACTTAAGTACCTGTGCTGACATATTTTTTTTTTTACTTCTAGGTAACACCATGAACCAATTCCTAAATGAGAACTGGCAGAAGCTGATTGAAGAGCTACAGGCGCCTATGGAAGAAGCTCTGAGAGATTTCTTGAAGCCGCTTGCTGATCACGCTTTCTCTACCCTAAATGCTGATGACATATTGTCTAAAGACTAAACCTGGTATACTTTGGCCAGAAAAAACTGATGTTAGAAGGGTTGGTGTTACTGTTAGATATCTTAGTCCAATTGCAGGGGCCAAAACGAAACTTAAATACTTATACTAAAACGACGTCCCTCATAAATTGCCTGAACAAAACCTTCATCTGCCTAATCTTTTCCTAACTATAATATGTATGTTGAGGTTGGCTTCCAGTCTAACCAGAGGCAAAATTTAAACTTCAGCTATACTATTTTTATATGTTTAAATCAAGAACGGTGATGTAGATAGAGAATGTTCTCTATCGGGTGATGTCTGCAGAGTAGTTCATATCTATGGCTGCTAGTACATCTGCTAAGTTCTCAAAGACAATAGCTCTTTTCCTCAGTCGGTTTTTACGACTGGCCTAGGTTATTGAAGTAGGCAACATTCGGTTATTTTACAGAAATGGCAATAGATAGTTAAAGTTAGTTAGGTAATTATTTTGATATTTAATTAATTTATGAATAAATAATTGTTAAATATGTTTTGTGTTTAATTTTCACTTGGGTATTGTTAAAAAGTCATTCGTGAAAGTTTTTTCTTAATAGTGAGATACCTTTGTGCTTTTTTATCTTAATGTATTGTCCTGTTAAGTGTTTTGTGTGTACATAAATAAATAAATACTTAGGTTAAGTTTTACTCTCTTGCAGAACGCCCTCAGGGAAATTGTGATATCACGTAATAAAAACAAAATAAAGTTGTAAATAATAATATATTTTTACAACTAAGTACATTTTAGTCATCACAATCGTTATTACAAATATTTTAGCCTAGTGTCTTAAGTAGAAAGACTAATTACATCTATAGTATCGGGTTATCACTTAGTAACTTAAATAAATAAAGCTTACTTATGCCTTATGAATGGCTAGTTACCCCTGTACACAATGGCCCAGGATGGTCCAACTTTGGCCACTACTTTGTTTGTTTCATACAAATGAATTAGTGAAAGAAAAGGTCAGGTGCGTCACGTGCCAACATTAGGCCATTGTATACAGAGGTGCATTTATAAAATTAATCGGTACTTAGGACTGTCACTATACTGTCCCAATTTCAACTCACACGATCATACGATTCCTTTGAAAACGATTCAAAAGGATGTTTGAAATTGCAGATTGCAAAATTTACGTTCAATGAAGATCACAATAAAAATTATTTGGAATTCATAGTCATACATATAAAACTTGAATGATTTTTCGTGTATTTGCGCTTGGATAATACAATTCTTTTAATAGAATTCTAATCGAATGATTATTTTATTGAATTTGAGAAACGACAAAGCCGTTTGAGATCTTTGAAACACTGCATTAACAAAAGAAATACCGTGATTGTTGACCGCAAAAAACATTGTCAAAATAAGTATGTAACAGAACGTCATGGATTCTCAAAAACTATAAGAAAAGACATCAACGCATGGAGGATCACTTAAAAAATGTACATTTGACTTCAGCTTTCTACAAGTCCACTATAACTTTCCATTTAAAGAGCTTAGTTTTGCCAAAATGTTTCAACCCACATCAAAATTTCAAAGTTATTGTTTTTGGATAGTTAACGATGAATAATTGAAAATCTGATCGAAGCATTCGTTTTGGATGTTGGTTATATACCCATCCACAGTGATCGATTAATTTGACGTTTTTAACTGAATTACTAAAAAAATGTGGATTGGTTCAATTTTGCAGAACTAAGTCCTTTGTACTATTATCCATTCAAACGAACTTCTATCTACTTGAAATAAAGCCTAAAAATCGGTGAAGATACTTCTAGAAAAATTCACAAGTGTAAACATAACTGACTGTCCACAAGCTCACTCACAGATCTAAGGCGTTAGCCACACATCGATGGGGATCTTCGAGAAAGCGGCATTCACGAACGCCTGGAAGTGTTTCGCGATGGACGCGGATGCAGCAGGCCTCATCTCCTCGATGATCTCAGCTGCATTGTTGTTTAAGAACTGGTTCATCGCTTCACCTGGGATTTGAAACGGTGGACATTAATATTTCAAACTACATAATCAGCGTATAACGTTCCCACTGCTGGGATACATGCTTCCCTCATTGAGAAGGAATGGGCCATAACGTAATCCACCACGCAGGCCTAGTGCGGGCTGTTGAATGTCAGATGGACTTTTTTTATATTTGACAAATATAATGGTTATCGTATGTGGACTACAATAAAGTGAATGCTGAAGAATTGCTTAAAAAGAAGAGTCCGTGTTTCTGAGTTTTGTTCACGATCCATGTTTGATCATGTATTCAAAGGGTGTCTGCCTTTTCGCCTAAAATTGTTTGACAGATTATCACTTGCCGACCAACGTTTCGCCGATATTTCACTTTGACAATTAATGATTAGCAAATTTTTGTATGACAACGTTTCATTTGGTAGAATTATTCCCTTTATTCATTTCTCTAAACAAATTTGCTACATATTTAAATATTTCTTATAAATAATAAATAATAAAAAAACATTTAAAAATATAAAAAAATGTAGCCCACCAGTATCGGGAACAGGGTCCAAGCTTTGGTAGAATAATTGTTAAGCTGATTATTATAATGTATATAAATATAATAACGAAAAGGCAGAGAACCTATTCAAAGATCTTGCAATCTTGGATATCGGGACCAATCAGAGACAGGAACACCAGATTTTTAGGAGAGGAGTTATACTTTTATCGTTGTTAGCGAAGTTAATGCAAAATATTTGATCTGTTAACGATAAGACGCACAGCACATACGTCCATGATTAGCAGTAAGTAAAGATATAAAGCAATGAACTGAAGTTCAAACTCACCAATAACACTTCCATGGTTGACGGTGTCCTTAACCTTGAACCGAGAGGTCCTCAGTTTGAAGTCCACCAGCATTCGGTCAGCCAACATGTACTTGACGTTGTCTCGAGTGGTTTCCTTGCCGAAGATCTTAGCGATAGCCACCACATCACCTTGAAATGTGAAAGAATAATCATGTCAAATGGGATTCATCGCTATTCTGGAAACTGTGTTTATTATATAAAACTACATCGAGATTATTCGCGAACATATGGAAACCCTATAAGGAAGACAATAAATATGGATTGAAGAATTTTATCATCAGCAATTTAACTACACAGATATGTACATACAAATATATATAATACAGTCAATAAAGCAGGCTCAAAATGCCTAGTAATTGGCATAAAGGAAGCTTATGATAACATGAAGAAGCAAATAAAGTTTTGAGTAAAACCTAAAGAGTATGAAACTATTTGATCCCGTGAACAAAAAATGTCCTCCACAATGTACTCCAGTCTCATACTACTTTATTACCATTGTCATCGATGCTATTATTCGTTCAAATACACTTATTCAGTGCAAATATAAGTAAGCCATACAAATATTTATCCCACACGGAAATCAAAAATGTGACCCTGTATTTATTTTTGGTTGAATTATTTATTATTGGCATTGTTTTTCCGCGTGTAAAGTACTTCTATGCGTTTATATACAGCCTTGGCTGAACCTTCTCTTGCAAGTTATTGGTTTATTTCATGCAATTTAACAAGAATTTCATGTTTTGAAATGCATGTTAAGATATCTTTGTCTATCTACGCCCCTTATTTTAAAGGTCTCCAAAGGCCAAGAAGAATCTACTCTGTAGATTCATTAAGTGAAGAACGGATGGGTAACTTTATGGGCACTCTTATAAATCAAAATAAGTAGTATCTTCAAAAATTTTGTTTACCGAATGACGCCCAGAAGTCTCCTTGCGACCTGACGGGGAACAGCAACACTTGTCCAGAGACCTCGTATCTTCCAGTGATCTCGATACGAGGCAGAACCAGTCCCATATCAATGCGAAGTTTCTTCAAATCAGACCTGCGTACATATTAAATCGGGTCAGTTTACAAATAGTGTTAGGTCGAAAACATTACCCACTTTTTGGGCTTCGCACCGAGAGACAGTGGAAATAGAGGAGGCTTGCATTCTTTTTGGGTGTTATAACAAGGTCATTATAATAATTTCCCACTTCTGATGATTAATTTCTTTACTTTCGATATCGTCATAGTATTTAATGCTTTTTTTTTTGCATTCTCTTTGTTTCTTAATATCTATTTAATATACTTTATTGTAAGCATAAATATACCCATTCTTAGAAGATCATTTGCGGTTTATCGCGATCATTTGCGGGTCTACTTTTGTGGCAATGCCTTAATAGATTAAGGCATTGCCACAAAAGTAGAATAAAATAAGTTGTTTCGTCTGTCCCTTTGTAAACCTTCAAGTGTCAAGTTACAAAATTCGGCCTTTACGCTCGAATTGTCCCACAGTAACTTAGGCTTGTGAAATGTTTTGTGCTCCTAATTCTGTCATTATGCCAGCTTCCCAACGTTTTGGAGATCTAATGCAAGAATAAGTATTTCAAAACGGCATACAAGCCAACATTACTATTATTTCTATAATTACTTACTTTTCTGTCTGTATTTCTATAGAAAAATTTTGGGAAAAATTATTGTATGTAGTTTGAATGGGTCGTTAGGTTTCGTATTTGTATTTAAATTAGCCCAAAAATTACTAGTTAATACCCGAAGCTACGCTTGTGTATAATCAGGTATCCCAAGAAAAGGTTTTAAATAGGTACTTCCTATAACACTCGAGGAAGATGCTTCCGTGAAAGATGTTTAGGGAATGTAATCAGTAGTTTCAAAGATTACCCTCTACATCAAATATTTATAAACAGATAAACTTTACAACTTTAAAATTTGTTTACACAATTAGTATAGACAAGACTTTATTATTTCTCACTTTTTTGCTGTTTAGAATGATGCTATCCTACAATATTATGTTGTGTCTATATTTTATTAAACTTACCTGTATTTTTGTCTGTAAAGTAATTGAAAATTATTGTGAGATACAATTATCTAGATGTAGTTTATTTAATGGCGGTACTTTCACACAAGTTTAAAAGTTTGGATTGCCATTTAAACCTACTACTCTTCAAGATCAAAGGTTTCTGAACAGTCTGTATGCCTTATGGGCTTGCTTTAGCTTACTTTATATTGATTCATAGGCACGCCATTCGTTTTACAGGGATGTAATGTTTCATTAGCATGCACAAGTAGATTTGGGCCAAAACTCAGAATGCTTTGACTTAGTGCGTTTGTACACGTTTTTTTTATTTCTAGAACCTTCTATAAGCTACCTAAATCGATCTTGCCATTTCAGAACGTTACTGCTATTTTTGATTGTTTTGTTTTTGTTCTGTATGGTGTCGGACGTAAAGAATAGCACCATCCCATATCGTCTCGTGTGTGTCGTAAGAGGCGACTAAGGGATTTGCCAGAGAATGGGCAGCAGCGTTCTTTGTCCTTTTGTTACAACCGTACTGCGATCGCCAACCCGGCTGCCAAGCGTGGTGATTACGGCAACACCCCCCAAAATGTCAATGTGGCGACACTTGGGGGAGGCCTATGTCCAGCAGTGGACGTCTTTTGGGCTGAAATGATGATGATGATGATGACTGCTATTTTATTACTGTCTACCTTTTCAAGGACGTATTTCATCTCTACGTCAGAATATGATCACAAAGATCGCAGACGATTCTGATGTCCGACGTACAGTCTCCAAAGGAGATAAGTAACCAGTTTCTCATACTAGTTGTATAAGAATCTGGTTACTTATCTCCTTTGGAGACTGTACATACATATTGTTTCGAGGACACTGGAATTATTTTTGGAATATACCATCGCGCCTTCTTCGAAGAGTAGTGATGAAACCTCATTCCTACTTTTCTGTAGCGCACCGAGGGTGTGATGTTTTTCAAAGAAAATATCATAATGAATTTAACATTAAGTGAAATGGCTATAGGTACATATTGCGAAAAGTTTTTGCAACTTCTGTGGTGACTCGGCTATGAATCGGGTTGGTCTCTCTTTCAACATTTAGGCAATTTTTATACTTATCCGTTTGCAATAGCGACAACACAGACTTGACCTCGTTTCCTTACTCTTAAGATTTTCAATTTAACACAGAATTAATGTTTCTAATTAGTAATTTCGAAATAACGCCTTGTAGTTGACCCAGAGATCTAGATTAGCGAATAAGTACGTAGTTTCTATTTCGAATAGCTAGGCCTTTTAAAATTACTATTGCATGTCAATGTTTTATTTATCATATTTTGTAGTTTCTAAAACTGCTTATATTTTATGAATGACTGTATACTTACTTAGCTAAAACAATAAAACTAAGACTTGAAAAATAACTACGTAATTATTTACGCTTTGGTAAACACTGCTACCAACTGCAAACCAGCAAGTCTTATCGACGTGGATGGATTTAATCCTAACATAGGATAAGTGCACGAAGAAGAAGAAGAGTGATCAGCCTTTCAAAGCCAAACGATAGTCTTACCTGATTTTAGTAATGGTATAATTACTAGGTCCGATAACGGTGATGTTACTGAATGCTGCGGTGACCCTGACGGGACCAGCCTCGTTGGCCATGACGAGTCTGTCGATGAAGAGCGGCTCCACAGGAGGAACTCCCAGTTCTGGGATACCCCTGGAGAGGTATGGTCGTAAGTGGTTGAAGGAGTTCTTTATACAGGTATCCAATTCTGCATCTTTTTGACTGCATGGTTGGATATATGCCGCTGAAAGAAAGAGAATATTTTCAAATTAAATACGTTTAACTAATTTTTATTTTCGGAGGAAAACAAAAATGAACAAAGTTAATACTGGACTAACATTTAGAATACTTTTAGGATCTTTATGATGTTAGCATGACTATTTAAGCATCCAAAATGAATATATCGAGACTACATAGCGTCTTGATAGATATAAACTCATCAATAAAACAGTCACAGCGCAGGGTATGTCTGCTAATGACGACATTCCACTCTCGACCGCATGCCACCCAAATCGTAGGTACGTTTCAAAACAGAATATTTGTATACAAATATAAACAATGCACACATAATGCCAAGTAACAGTTACGTAAAGTATACAAGGTGAGGCAGACCGATCACCGAACTTTCCAATATTCAGGTCGCTGGACATATGCGAGTGAACTTGGCAGTACAGTCCTAAAATAATAAAAATAAATTAAATATCTTGTTTCATATGATCGATACAAAGTCTTTCAGATAAAGAAGCCAACAGACACAAGGCTTTATAATACAAGAATAGTTTTAAAAATGAAATGCACCAACCATTCACGAAATGGTGATATAGTTTAGGTAACAATATCAATCAAATAGACCTGAGTCTGCCATTGGGTAATGACAATGATGATGAACATGTCAAACTTGACTAGCATAATTTTTGCAATGTAACAACTGCAACAACCAACTTTAATAGAAACACTAAAATGTATCCTGTACCACAAGGTCCATGAGGTATCAAGTCTATTATTAAACGCGAAACCAAACCTGTAAAACGATTAGGCGGTGTAAAGTTTAATTTAATAAAGTTAAAGCAACAAAAGCCATTATTCCCTCATAATGGCACTATGATGCATAATGTATGTAGAAACATAAAGTAATATGTTATTATGGTAATCTTACGAGCAATTCTCATCACGTTCATAATCAAGCCATTAAAGAAAATTCTTGAAAATGCACTGCAATTGCATACCAATGTGATAGAAGAATGTTTCAACGCGGAAGTAATGTTTTCTGAATATTGAAACGGGTGCCTAGCAAGAATATTTCTATACACATACAACTGCATTCGAATAATATGTCAGAAATAATGATACTGGTAAAGATAGCTAACAATCCTAGGATAAATCTGGTTGATACCGATTTATGCCCAAATGTACTGAATGATTCAGCTGTTGAAATGAAAGGAAACGAACATAACTAGGAGAGACAATGTACTCGTAATGGAGAAAGACCGGTGATGGTTTCAGCGGTCGGTTGCAAAATGTCTAATATTTCTAGAAGCTTATCCATATCTTACCATATAAGGACCACTGACAAGAAACGTTGGTCAACAAAGATAAAAAGTTTAAAGCTACAAATGTTTACTCAACCTAAAAAACAATTGACTAACCAAAAGAAACCTAAAAAAAGCCGCAATCATTCACCACAAAACACACAAATATTAAAATACAAGATGAACTTGAACGCGTTGCTTGCTGTTTCACAAGGTCATCCATTACATAAGTCTTATACAACAGATTGCCGACCTGCTAACCCACTTGGTACAATAGCGTAGGTATATTTTCAGAAACACCCATGATGGAAATTGTGATGGAATTCAGAATATGTACATAATCAAATTGGGTGATTTTTGTGTATTTTCCGTTGCGTCACAGCATGAGAAATGTGTTGATTTGATTATGATTTATTTTAATGGTTTATTATGACAATCATGTGACTACCTCTCCACTAGTTTTGGGTCTGCTTTATTCAATTAGTTTTGTATATATCATCACTTCTTCTTTTTTTTTTTCGTCATTTCGTGTTTTTTCACATGTTTTGGTGTTTAGGCGTATGCATTTGATAACGTGTTTATTTATTTATTTAAACTTCATGTACAATAGTGATACATAGGCGGACTTAATGCCACAAGGCATTCTCTACCAGTCAACCTTTGGGTTAAATACGACAACATTGTGATAGGGGTACAAACAAATATTCAAAAAACCACTAGTTCTCAAAAATTCATATACTAACAAAGATAATAATACATATTAAACAAATAAAATAGACTAATAAATATTATAACAAATACTGAAATAAAAAACAAGAATTCAAATAATAATTATCAAATTTTAATGTTTTGTGTTTTTATTAATGTTTATCAATTTATACCTAATAATACTGCCCTTAAAAATACAATTGCTTCAGTTCTAGGCAATCTATAAATATATATTTAAATTACGCGTCACGTTGTTTGTCCGGGATGGACTCCTAAACTACTTAACCGATTTTAATCAAATTTGCACACCCTGTGCAGTTTTATCCAACTTGAAAGATTGGATAGCATCTCAATTTATAGTCGCAATATTATTTTATTGCAAATTAGGTCACAATTATCTGTTAGCTCCAAACGATTCTAACAGATGGCAGTATCTATTGACAGGATTGAGTAAGTATTCAATAGATGGCGCTGTATAAGAGCACAGCAGCAATGAAAAATATTGCGAAAACGCGGAAAATGTGACGCAGACAAAGTTGCGCCGGACAGCTAGTAAGTATACTATAAGTAGCTGTCATGCCATTACTATGTGTTTAACAAACAATGAAGTTTACCTCGAATAAAATTCGTTTCGAGCATGGATGTAGCCTTTCATAATTTTAAGTATTTTCGAATTTTGATGGGTCCCTTTATTATCTTCTTCATGTTCATATAAGACGGAAGTACACAATGTCATCACATTATTTATTTATAAAGCAATTATAACTTTTGACCGGTCACCGTAATTATCAGTGACACCTTGAAACATATTATATCGTCTGAAAATCGTGTTCCCAAGGTTTTAAATTAACAATTAACGAATGATTATTGTTACGTGGACTTTATTGCTACCATACATGAATTGAATGAACATGTGCAAGAATAAAAATTAGCAATTCATTATGAAAGTACTTAATTAAGTTGCGTATGAACTTGAAAAACAGTTGACTGAGTTGTTTTAAACCAACTTTTTCACGCAAAATAATATCATCCTTATAAAGCATGATATTTTTTTGTAAAAAAAAGTTATTTTTACCTTTGCCCTTCGGAACGCGCTAATAATTTATTACCTAGGAGGAACTTAGTACACAAATACACTTCAAAGTACTGTTACCTTCTTGTTCCATTTTCAAAGTTTTCCTAAGTTACCAGCTGATCTATCATCTGTCGGTCAAAACGCGTGTGTTGTGACGAAACTGTATCGGTCACGTAACAGCGTAACGCAGTATCCAATGTAATGGTACCTAATGTAACAGTACACGGTTCCTCTCTGCTCTTGTGAAACGCACTACAGTCTATAGTGTTAAATTTTTTGGTGTAATAAATAATAGGTGTAACCTTTTTGCCAGCAATGCTAACAGGCAAATAGCAATTTGATTGTGCAGGTTAGATAAACAGTCGCTTAATCTGAAAAACTGGTATTCAGCTGCGTTCTGTTAGACTGGAAGGCATCCCTAACTTAGCTGGACGGTTTCACGTCAATGCTTTTTTTTTTTAATTCTTTATTCGTTTATAGAGGGTTTGATCAACATGACCACGCCACCCTCATAGGGGCATTCCACATCTATCTCCGCTTAATACCTATGTTTACAATTTTGTATAGTTCTTTGGCTGTCCTGGACAAAGGGGCAGCCAAAATACTGTTAAATATGCCAACATCAAAAGATCTAAGACAATTTTCTAAGAAAAAGTTACTCCTCTCATCCTCGTTCCGGACACATTCCGCTAGAATATGGGTGGTATCCTCTACCTTATCACATTCTGTACAGTTGGGAGACTCACACTTTCTCATTAAAAAGGCAAAGTTATTCAACGGGACATGTCCCGAACGCAGTCTAAAAGCAGTAACAATGTGTCCTCGTTGCATATCTACGTCAATGCTTAAAATGTCGTTATGATAATTGGTATTACTTTTTCAGAATTAATAGTCGGGCTATCAACAGTCATAAAAGAAATGGGTACTTAATTTAAGGACATAAAATGCATCACTGACTATGTAATTTTTTTCTTGATTAAAATCTTTGTAGCTACCTTATTACATAATTATTATTGTTCTACGCAAAAACAAGAGAGAAAAAGGATTTTAGAATGCGTTATTTTCGTTAATTAAGCCTCAAGACAATTACCGCGTTTAAAAAGGAGAGAAAGAAAATGAGCATGGACAATGATGAAAGATGGATGCACATCTGTATCACTTATAATCAGACCAAAAAAGTCTATCACGACGTATTCATAACAACCACACTTCATTTTACAGCCATCAGGAGAATCAATAATTAAACATAAGGACTTGTAGTTCAAGACTGGACATAAGTCCAAGCACGAAGCCAAAACCTTACCAACTAAATTATTCATATTATCTAGCAATTGCACCTCGTCTCCTCGTGCTATGATAATTTTACCAAAACTACGCATGCTGGTGTAATAAAATGATTGCATTCCTCTTTCCAACGCATTAAAACCGCGTGCCACTTTCTACAAGCTGTCGAAACGTTTCGAGAGAAGAGAACAAAATTTCCAGTAATGTTTCGCAAAAGCTAGGCTGTAGCAGTAATGCCATTATGTATAATGAAGGTAGGGAACCCATCTAAATGATTGGGCTTGCATGTCCTGCTGCAATGGATAAAGAACACTTGATTAATGAATTTGCGCTTGCATGTATGCTTCTATGAGAGCTGGTAAATGAATATTAACTAGGTAAGATCGTAAGCGGCTTTTCGCCACAACGTACAATGTTCAATAGATGAAAATGCGAGCCAAGTCTTTGACATCGACATAGCTGTTGTTAAAATGTAGGTAACATTTTAAGCGATTGCAGTACAGAAAAATGACGAAACTTTCAAAGGAAGACGCAACAAAGCATTTATGACTGAGACTATTGACGTAGATGTCTCAACTACAAGCTCACATTCAACACAACTTGTTATGTTTCTAAAAGCTTGTTGTATTGACAACGGTTTGCTTACAAATGAGGGTTGCACCCAATGATGCAACCCTAATTTGTAAGCAAACCGTAGCTCGTAGTTTAAATAAATTCAACATGTACACGAACTCAATGTTTTATGACCTTTGACCGAACAACTCGAAGCCATCAAGGAAAAATCAGGATAACAATCTTCTAAAAATACATTGTCTTTAAAAACGATTAACCTACTTTTGTCTTTTAAAATTTGAATTGTATTAGGCTTGGCATTTACGCCACCCACTCCATTATATCATATCAGAAATCCAAGGTTGTTGATAAAGCAGGGAGATCGTGAGGTGACTTGTGACAGGTAGGCGCAACGTGTGATGCAACTCCGGTGTCAAGGCTGAGCTTACCGGCCACGGACTGACCGGTTACCTACGTTGAATTTTGGATTTCGAAAATACGTCACCTTTGTAATGTTGTGGCGATGACTCGCTTTTAAGTTGACGTTGTGTATTGATTGTGGTTTTGTGATGCCATTACTAAAGATGTATCTCCTTTCTTTATGAATTATTTAACAACTATACTTGCAACAATCAGTGATGTCAATGAAGTTATATAACAATCACTAACAACAGTTTTGAAAGCATCTTCATAATTTAGCCTGTTAAATACAGGCACAGTCAAAGAAATACAGGCTAAATTTAAATCAACATAGACAAGATCAAGATCAAGTTCACAGATCAAGTTTTTATTTGAAAATATTAATAATTAACCGCTGCAAATGCAAGGCAATTCAAAGTGTTTGTGAAAATATAAAATAAAAATTCAAAATAAGAGCCTCATATTCCTTGATTATTTACGTAAATTGATTATATCTAGCAAACTAAACGTAAAACAAATAAAGTAAGTATTAAGTAAAATTGGCCCTTGAACGCCCATTCGTCTTTTGATCCAATCATCTGGTCTACTCCGATTAGTAGCTGCGTATGTTTCTACTTCCTGTTGTATCAGACACTCATCTTTGTTTAGTTACTTGTCAACAACTATCTGTAATGTAACGTCAATATTGTTTTCATTATTCTTTGATTTTTCACCGCTTTGTTTGTCAGAATCTTTATTCATCAGGTCACCTCCAACTCTAGTGACACGCAATGAATCACTTCTAATTCCCCGAACCTTCCATCCTCAATCCCCTGAGTCAGCTCACTAATCAAGCTCCATTGCCCAATCTGCGTCCATTTTCCCCACGTATGGCTCACCCATTAAAATGTTATATGTATCACAAAAGGTGAACCAAGGTTGTACATGACTATCTTCGCTTGGAATATATCGATATTTTATGCAAGTCAGGCTCAGTAGTAGCAATCTTTCATTGTCAGTCTATTTTTCAAGGATCGTTCGCTTGAAGCACGGATTATTTGCTATTGTATTATTTTTAGATCTTCTGTAATTGTTTGTTTGTTGTGTTTACTATTTTCCTGTAGTTTGTTTTATCGATTGTGTCACCAGTGCTTCTATAGCTACGAAATAAGTTCATTCGTGTGCTCAGAGACTTGTTTTTACAAAACTTCCCTAGTGAGGATTGACAAATCTAACAACTTTGTCAACATGCCAAAGTTTAAAGCGTGAATGTTTTTCTTTGTTGGTGTTACTTAATTTATACTTTAGAATAGAGTCACAACATAATTTATGTCATTACGTGGTGATTATAATAGTGATGTAATTCAAACACCAAAAATGTTATTTTTTTCTCAATAAACATTAACTTTTTTAATTTATACGTAGGCAAACAAAGGAATAATACAACGAGAAAACTTTTCCATATCTGAAGCAAAAAATATGAACATTATTATTTGCTGTTTATTTAATTTATCAGTGCCAGTGTCTTTCAGGCTATTGACCTCTAACTAATAAAAAAATACTCATAATTATTATCGTAGCGAGTTAGATTTGAACCTCTTTGTGAATGAAACTGTTATGTTAGTACCTTTTTTTAGTTTTGCTAAAAATAAGTTGACAGGAAATGTTGTAATGTGGGAGTCTTTTTGTATTGGGACTTAAAAAGTAAGTCGTGGATGTTGATGGAAGAGCGAGGAAGACCAAAGACAAAATAGCATATTTATTTTATTTGACGATTTTTTTTTTTTGTAAAAATTTAATTTAGATTTCCTTTTGTGTACAACTTAGTTAAAATAGTTTTGTGTGGTGTGTATTTGTCTCTGATTATTTGACAACACATACTACATACTAACATTATTTTTAAGTGTACTTACTAACTAAATTATGGATCGTTGTCTGAAGCAAATAAATAAATTAAAATTAAATATAGCGTCGTTGACAGCGTGACAGTTGACTGGGTGGAATATACGAAAAAATAACCTTTAAAATTAATTTACGGGCATAGACTCGGAGCAATTTGGCTGTGGTAGACAGGCTAGCAGACGGACAGACAGACATACGAGTGATCCTATACGGGTTCCGTTTCTTCCTTTGGACATACGTAACTCTAAAAACGTGTTGTATCGACTCCAAGAAGGGACAAGGGCAAGGAGATGATGATGTTGAAGACAATATAGGTTCATAGGTTATCCGGATAAAAAGCGGCAAGAGGATTGAAGGTACTTGACTACTAGTATCTTCCCTTTAAGATAACCCTGAGGTATGCGATGTTAAATATAATACCAGCCTATTACTGTCTGTGTTGCACTGCTGGGCAAAGGCCTCTTATACAGAGACGGTAATGCACGTGGCATTGATCACCATTAATTTCAGACTTATTTAAGGACTATCATTGCATGGTAAATATTGCTAACCAATCCAACCAACATCTAGTTAGAAATATTTTTGGGATGAGGACTTGCAAAAGTACCCGAGATTCGGCAACCCTCCTCTGTCCTTCTTTGCTACATGTAATAAAATATACTAATAAGATCGAAAATCCTAACCTAGCTGTAATGTTTTAAATAGAAGATATGAATGGTTGATGGACACGCGATCGATAATTTGTATAACTTACTCGTACCATTTGCGTAAAGCAAAAATAATCAAGTGTTACCTAAATCATGAATGAATTAAGGAAAAATGTAATAACGCACGTATGATTACTTAATTGTTTAAATACGCAGTTGAGACGACCTGAAAATAACTCAAAAATCGAAACAGTAAGTGTGATAAAATACATGAACTTTGACATTGACTTTAAAACGCATATTTTGTAACATTATTTTACGCAGTGTTAGACAAAGACTTAATTTTCTTTTTAATTTTTATTAAATTGTTGCATGTTACCATTGAAAACTTTTACTTTTTTCCTAGAAATTCAAGCTCTATCACATTTCTAATAGGAATAAGCACAGGCAAATGCTTCCGTCTACCTCTGGTATAATACTTCGTCTAATAAGAATTCTCACCTAGCCTTACGTTAAACTACGTTGATAACAAAGGATTGTATGGAGATTGGAGGTAGAACTGTATATTACTAGCATGCTTATGCATTATGATCAGCACGCAGGATGTTTGTAAATCACAACGGGTTGGTCCTTTATGCGTGTTCTTTTTTACGTTTTACTTCAAACACATGATAAGAAAATATAACGGATTCAGTATCAGAATAAAATGTGCCAAATATTGAGTACGTCATTAACCTTGACTCAAAATCACGCCATGTTAAGCGCCCATTCTTTCCATTGAAGTTAATCTCTAAATCAAAACTCCGATTAACAAACTTACTTGGATTAATACAGAGTAAGATAAGAATACAGTTACCCAAGAGGCCTTGGGCAAGCAAGGTAGTGACAGCACCGTAGCCAGGCCGTGACGACCACCATTAGATAACTAGGAAGGTAGGAAGACGATGGCTTACAAACTGATGTCACGAGAGATTACGTTATATCACTGCGAAATATTTATTCTAGACCATTTTACAGGCTTGGGCGAAACGATTTCCTCGTGACAATTAGTTATTTGAATTAGTCGATTTTGTGTCTGTATTTTTTGAGAAACAAACTTTGTCCGAAACTGTGAACAGCAATACAGAACAAAACTAGGAAGACTATGACCTGGTGAATGTCGCGCGAGATCACGTTACTTCACTATGGAATTCAGACTGGCCCAGGTTTAGTCACTTGATATAATTTAGTTTAAAGGAAACAATTTACTTGTTAACTTGGTGACAGATTATTTAGGTACTTGGTCACAAGTTATGTAGCTTTGGAAGAATATCAATTGATTTCAAAAGAATATTAATTTATTAATTTAATTCAAAAAGTCTGGCATGGCAGTTTATCATTCATCTTTTATCACCCCTATTCCAGTTTATTTTGGTAAAGCACTTTTCTTCTCCCATGTTTTTTTAAAAGTCGTCATTTCGGTATAGTTCCTTCCTTTGTATCAATATTGTCTTTCCAACCATCGTTTATCTTATTCATCGATTCTAAAAACTTTCTTCACGACAATTTTACCTAAGTTCACAAAGTCAAATTCTTTGGCCTAAATTTCTTTAGGCTAAAGATCTTTCCTATTCCCTTAACTATTTTAAAATTATGAAGCCCTTTAACTGTTCTCATTACGTATGACAACATAAACACCGGGTTTTCTGCAAACATGAGATTATCAGAATCAACGGATGTATTAACTTGTTTGTTAATTGTCCACCTTTGTCAGTTTCGACAGCGGATACCTACAACGGCCTTGACATACATCACACACAAAAATCACACTTTTGACTATAGGTAAACGAACATCATTAGTGGAATGACATTTTGACTGCCTAATTCGATATTTAGAAGGATTTTTGGATAATTTTGACCAATTTTCTATAATTGCTTTGGTGATTGGAGCAGGCTTATAATGATTGGCATTTAGACGTGTCACGTTGGAATCCAATATATGTATATACTAATACTAATAATAAAGGTGAAGAGTTTGTTTGGTTGTTTGCTTGAACGCGCTAATCTCAGAAACTACTGGTCCGATTTAAAAAAACTTTACAGTGTTAGATAGTCCATTTATCGAGGAAGGCTATAGGTTATATATGATCACGCTGCGACCAATAGAAGCGGGGCAGCCATGAAAAATGTTGCGAAAACGGGAAAAATGTGAAGCAAAACGAAGTTGCGCGGGACCGCTAGTCATAAATAAGTAGATTTGAAAGGGCGTACTTAAAGCGCGAATATAAAAAACAAAAAGTAAAGAAGAAAATCAAGAAAAAGTTGATTGTTAGTTAACATAGGATTAAGGACTAACTTAATAGGATTAAAACAAATATTAATGCAGGGAAGTAATTTTGATCCCTTCTCCTACATAAGGTTTGTTTTGAAATCACATGTCAACTAATGGAAAAGTTCTTTCAGAAAGTCGTAAGTCATAAATTATATCTTGAAAAGATTATAAAAATAAATACTTTGTCTATACTTAATTGGAATGACTTGACTGGCCTTAACCCTGACGTCAATTATTCGATAAACGTATTATCTTTATTTTTATAAAAGCTTACAAATTGACGATAAACCGTGTATTTTTATAAAACCTAGGTTTATTATGACATAAAAAATCCCATTCACAACAAATTCAGATTGTTCATCATCATCATCATTTCAGCCCGAAAGACGTCCACTGCTAGACATAGGCCTCCCCCAAGAAGGGGGGGTCTTGCCATAATCGCCACGCTTGGCAGGCGGGTTGGCGATCGCAGTACGGTTGTTACAAAAGCACAGAGAACGCTGCTGCCCATTCTCTGCTAAGTCCCTTAGTCGCCTCTTACGACACCCACGGGAAGACATGGGATGGTGCTATTCCTTACGTCCGACACCATACAGATTCAGATTTCAGAATTCAGATTGTTAGTAAACTGTAATTAGAATAAACGGACACCGTTTCCTTTTCAGAAAATTAATTGATAAATCAATTATTGTATTTCGTCACTTTATTAATAGTTATTATGAATTAGGTTGGTGTCTGTTTTATCTTGTTGACTTTGCAGTATGTTGCATTCGTTCAGCATTGTTGTGAATGACGGAATTTGTTACAGAGTTCAGTAATAAGAAAATTTATTATTTTTATATGCACTTTTAAGGGTTGTTATACTACATAGCGTTCTTTCTCCTAGTAATGTTAATAATTGAACTTCGCAATGAGTAGACCGCTACAAAACACATCATCATCAGCCTATAATGTTCCCACTGCTGGGACACAGGCCTCCTCTCAATGATAGGGAGTGGGGTGTAAGCCACCACGCGGGCCCAGTGCGGATTGGTAGATATCACGTGTCTTCGAACTTTTAATTCTGCCGGTTTCCTCACGATGTTTTCCTTCACCGTTTTTAAAAGCAGTGGTGATGAAATAAATTACACAAAGTAATGCGCCTGCCTGGGTTCGAACCTACGACTTACTCCTCGTAAGACGGGGCTGCCACCACTGGGCCACCCCTGCTCAACAAAACACAACCAACAAAACACCTAATATAATAATATTCTGATGAGGGCAATAAATTCATAATTCTCAAGTAAAATTATGCATTCAGGGTTTCTTAATCAAATCATACAAAAAACACAGAATCATTCAATTATCTTTTCAAAAATAAACAGACCTTCATCAATATTTAAATAAAATCTTTCTAAATGTTACCCACGTCAAAACTCTAGGCTTTTAATATTGAATGCCTATGCAGCGCCTAAAGGTTAATATTTTTCGAAAAGTTTACTTGCAACATATTTGTTTCAACATAATTGGGCACGCAGACCAAGTCTGATCCACACCATTTCATAATACAATATTTGAATACAGCCTATGGCTGTATAATAGTCTTGTGGTCGTGCGTCACCTTAAGATAAAAGTGTTAAGGTTGACTTAACACTTTTATCGACGTCGTGTTTTATTTAATGAATTTAGGTGTCATGAAAATTCTACCACTGATTTTTGTTTGAAAGTTTTACATCGTTTGCGTCATATTTTTACCATTCGCACAAAGTTCGTTATTATCTAATTTTTATTATGTTGGTCCTTCGAGTCACCGCTCTGAGGTCAAAACTCAATAAAGCCCCTTGCACTTTCATACCAGCGTCTTTTAATCACTATCCTAAAATAATTTTCAGAACTGCATGAAAATCGTGTTAATTTATCGCTTATTTTGTTTGAATCGAAAACAAATCGTTTAATAAATATTTCGCCACCAAAGTCGTTACTGATACTTTTTCTTACATTCCAACTTTACAATCGACTGTAGGTACCAGTATTGATGTATGCTAGCCGCAATCAAATACAAGAGAGTATTAAATCTGTGATTACCACACACGCAATTATTACGCATACCTACTGTAGTTGAGTAGTAAGTAATATGTTTATAAAATCTCTGACAGCGCCGCGGCACAAACTAGGCTAATTTTGACATTTGTGTTTTGTCACGCCGCGGCTTGTCAACAGATGCTAATGAGTGTTAGGAGGAATTTTATTTAGTTTGTACTGGAATGAAGTGCTTATCTTCCATGTGCGTATAAGCAACATCAACATCCATAGGCCAACTATACTCACCGCATTAATCGAAACCAAATATTTACAAAGAGAGGGCCCGTTTGTGAATATTTGGTTTAGAAGAAATACGCACTTTTGAAGTTCGTTTCACTTAACTATAGGTACTTAGATAATTACTAAATGTAACCATAACTATTGAAAAATAAATTATTATTATCTTTATGAAGTTTTTCAGAAAAATTATAACCGGCTTAACAAACTTTCAAGGTAGTTGAATTGACATAAAAATAATAAATGCTTGAATTAAATTATTAGGTTGGTATCCGTGATATGGTATGATATGAAAACTTTTTCAGTTAAAATGTTAAATGAAAATAAAATGCAAGTTAACTTACGTATATTGGCTGCTTTTCCATTTTCCGCAGCTTCCCCGGTGTGGTATATAACAGTCAAACATAACATCAACAGAGACAAAACACAACGGTCAGCCATTTTCATTTTTGTTAAAAATTAATTTGTATTTTAATAACTAACAAAATGATTATTTACAAAAAAAAAAATAGATTAAAACTTTTTCAATGTTTCAAACAATCCATTTTTCACTGAACGTTCGATTTTCGAAAAGCACTGTCTTTATTTTTCTTTTATTTAGATTCGTATTTTTTTTATTATATTAAAATGTTTTTTTTTGGCGTTCGAATTTTTAAATTAGCCCGCGTCCGTTGTTCGACGGTTTTAGTTGGCAATAGGCTGGCGCTTGGATTGTAGGCGGACGGGCGCACGACTCATTTTGTTTGAGGTGAAAGCAAGGAGCTATGTGTTTTATTCGCTCAAGATTTTCGACATCCCTGAGTGGGCTCCCCACCGCCTGCGAACTATTTACTAGCTCAGTCCGCCAGGACGAAGAGGTTATAGGATTTGCTAGGTTTTTATGGTATACGAGCAAGTTGATGACTTGATAAGTAATTACGGTTATGTCATGTGAGCAAGTGCTTGAACAAAGAGGACACGTCTCGGCTAATAGTGCTCACTTCCTACAGTTGGTCATGCCCTAAAAGTGCACACAAACAGACGAACATCGACAATTCGCTCGCTATTTTAATGACCGATTGTTTCAATGGTATTCGACGAATTTATACCTCTATGAGCATAGTTTGCGATTTATTACATCTCTAAGACTACGTGCAGTACTTAGGGAAAACCGTAGTGGAATTTCGGTGAGCTTTTTTCCGTGGGGATATTCACCGTTTTTTGAACCTGTGTTGGTTGTTAAATTTGACCGTTCTATTCATTCTTATCATTATTTATTTAGGTATTTGGATGGACCTTGAACGTAAAAAATATTTTATTAAGAGTACCGATCCATCTCATGGTTTTTATTTTGTTTTCGGTGCCAACCCCTATATGGTGAAGCCCTTGCTTTGTTTTCTCATCACCTGCTCATCTTCCCTTTTTCGGTAATTATGAAAAAAGTTGATGATGGTCACCGTGAAGTAATTTTATTTCCGAGTTGCTATTATTGGATCTGTTACCACATTCGCGTTTATAATCTTTTTTAAAGTCTCGCTATTGCTTAGCAGCCCAAAGGGCCTAAACAGTAAATAAAAATTAGTTCCTCATGCAAGTTAATACATTCAGTGGACTTGGTAACATTGATGTTCTCCACTTCTTTTCTTGAAGTGATATCCAATTCACTAGTCAGCAAGGTACTGCTCATTCATCTCTTATTCCATTTCTTCTTTGCTCCTATGAGAGAAAAAAAATATTGGAAGTAAATGTAGGTAATAAATATGAGTTGAAACAAATACCAGTGGTATAGTTTTTGGGATTAGAACGGAATAAATCGTTGTAGGTCGTAGGTTTGAAGTCAGGCAGGCTCTTCCTTCGTAGATTATTTCATCACTATTGCTTCCAAAACGCAGAAGTAAATCTGCTTGTTCTAGAAACAAAAGAAATCAAATTCTACTAATTATACTCGCAATCGCAGAGCTAGAAGGCCTGCATCCTAGCACTACGAAGATTATGCTATGCTTTGCTAGTTGGCAAGGGAGTTATAAAAAAAGGTTTCCCGAACTTAGGACTTTAAAAGCTTTGTAGGTGAATTCAGCATCAGTATCTGTAACATTGTAGTTCATTATCACGAAACTCGTTAAAAATTAAACGTAGGCATGTCACGAGGGTCACAACCACGACCTCTCTCTTTTTGCGTGGAGGAACACGCGACGGACTAATTGTTATATTTTATCTTGGAAGCAATTGAGACGTGTTATACTGTTGAATCTAGTGTTTAATCATAACTGTGATCATCACCATCATCATATCAGGTTACGGAGGTCCACTGCTAGACGTAGGCCTCCCCCAGACAGCGTCGACTTATCCTCTGCTTCCCCCGCGGCCTTTATCAGGTGGCCTACCATGACGTCTGTCATCATCCTGTAGAGCTCTATCTCTTTCCAACACTGGAATTACAATAAAACTACTATACTAAGATAGTGCTTTCAGACGACACGTTGCGCGTGTTTCCAGATTTAAATGACTAGTTTGTGAACCAACGCTGATTGGAGTAGGTTACGCTAACTTTAATCTGACTACACTTTTGAATTTTCAACGTTTTATTTCGTGTACGTTTGAGATACTAGAAATCACTAACGATCACAATACAATATGTTAGATACTCAAAAATATATTAGTTGGCGCCATGTTATAGTGAACTCAACCTTACAAATCCGTCGATTATTAAGACGCATTCAAATTACTGTCGAACAAAAAAAAACAAACATTCGCTAACATCTGTTTCACGATACGCTCACACGTGATTCCGATAGTGACTGCCATTACAATTTCGTACTCAGTAACATGTAAACTACGGGTCACCATTACTACGATGCTTTTAACTCTAGGTGGCCCACCATGACGTCTTAAAACATTATTGTTTCATTCTTATTCCCGAGTGGGAACGAGACAGAGCTATACAGGTCGTCTAGCTCCATCTCTTTTCTACTCTGGAATGAAACAATAATTTTTTAACACGTCATAGTAACCCCCCTGAAAAGGGATCTTTAGTGGTGGCATCAATAACGCCATTCACGAACCACACATGACATCATGCAGTTCCCGCATCGGAAAAGTGGAGTAATTAACATGTATAGATACAAAAACCCGAAAACTGTCACTCAGTAGAGCTATAACAACACCCGTCTAGTCGGATGATCCTACCTTGTCAGTGGAGAATGAGGAACTTAACACTCCTGTTCCACATTATGTCATACTCTCATCATCATCACTCTCTTGCCCTTATCCCAATTCATTTGGGGTCGGCGCAGCATGTCTTCTTCTTCCATACTGCTCTATTTTTAATTTTATTTCTTGTCATCTCATCAGACACCTCCTTTCATGTCATATCATCCGTCACTCATTCCATCCATCGTATGTCTATACTCTATAAATGTTAAATTCTCAGTAGTTTTGTGTACTTTACATTTAGTATTATTAGAACCATTTTCCCTTGAAAAGAAGCATGGTTTCTGTAATTCATTTTCATTCTAGTCAATTTCGGGTTTATGCAGTACTTGACTACATCTACATCTGTTAGCTAACATTTTGTATTCACATCTTGCCTTCTCTTCCAGCTCTCCTCTTCCACGCATCCATCCATCTTATAGTCATCGTTCCCTTATTTTGTTTTTTTTTTGCAACATGTATGTCTGAGTCTGCCATGCTTCTCTTATAGCTGTTATCTCTGAGTTACACACTTTCCATCCATTTTTTTTTTACACAGACGACCCATATTTTTTTTAGTCTAACCCTTCTTTTAACTGTCCATATTCATACTCAAAGACTTCGTCCAGACTTTTTCTCGTTTATCCGTATCACATACCATAATTTAAAAAAACTACATAATTTGTCAGTCCACCATTGCCACTTTTAGGCTGCATTTTAATATATATTCTCAGTCCTTATTCTTTATTATCCCACATCACGTGGCAAATACGAAAAAAAACATCTTATACGTCTTAATTTTCCTCACTTAATAAAAAGCAAATCGATTGTTTACCAGAAGTCTAATTAACAATAAAAATATTAATGAGTATATTATCTGCCGCTGATATTTTAGTCTCGTTTTATCGTAAGTGCGGTCATTACTTCTTCAATTACTACCCCTATACGATAAATGACTTCGGTACGGGAGGAATCTTCAAGAATTTGATGTACAACGATGAATTTGTTCAGGAAAATGAAAGATAGAGCCAAGTCAAGCGAGCAATGAATCTTTGTTTAAACAATACAATGATTAGAGTCCACTAGACCGTAATGATAACTCAATACTAATTATAATATAGTAATAATTTACTTGTTATCCAGAAAATGATATGTCTTGACTTAGTGTTGGTCCCGCCTTTGAAATAAAAGCTCATTTGATGAGCGACTTAATTAAAGTGGCTGTGTATAATTTAGTTACAATTAAATTATCGAAAAAAATTAAGAACTTTCTAAACCAAATGAAGAATTATGTTGGGACTTTATAAAAGTTTTCTATTTTTATAATAGTGTTTTTAGTGCATCATTTAGTTTTTTTTTTTCTAAAAAATTATATCTTAACTTTAAAAGACTGATAATAAATTATTTACAATGGGTTTTGATTTTACCCGCAGACAGTGGTTGACGATAATCGTCATATCGATAGCAGACTTCTGCAACGCTATTTGTGTTGCCCTACAAGCGCCATTTTATCCTCAAGAGGTGGGTTTACCATTATTGGCATAAATGTTATTTTTAATGGAAATCTGAGGGTTTTACTTTGAAAGTACGTCATGGCACGATTTAATGCTTTATTTCGGAATTCCTTAATCAAGAAAAATAACATGAGGACTTCGGTGTTCTCTCAAAAGAAGTACATGTACGTTTTGGAGATTTCCGGGATGAAAAAAAAAATTGTGATTTTTTAAATGATATTCTGGGTTGTTCCAGCAAAATAAAATAGATTTGAATCCGCATGCCTCGGGGCATCCGAAAATACCCAACGTATTTTCCGCGATTCTTGATACTTTTCAAGTTATATTATTTTATAAATATTATGATAACTGCTTTAAAAAATACCTATATGTCTTTGTGTTAACACGGCTTTTTCACGTTCGTTAACGTTAACTAAAATATTAACTAAGTAGTATGTGTTAGTACGTTTACTTTAGAGACATTTTCTAACAAAGTCATGTAAATGTAAAGATTTCCTTATAATTTTCATGAAACCATAACTCAAAAACTATCAAGAAACGCGGAACATACATGAGGTATTTTCGTATAACCTAGACATGAAGAATCAATTTTTTTTATGACTTTACTATTTGGGACAGCATGTACGTGAAACTTAGGTATAAAAAATAAGGAAATAACGTAGAAACCCTCACAATGTTGTCCATTTTAACCCAATGGTTGACTAGTAGAGAATGCCTTGTGGCATTTAGTCCGCCTCTGTACCACTATTGTACATGAAATTTAAATAAATAAATATTCTTGCAAAAAAGAAACATTTTATGTTTCGTGACTCTTTTTAATTTAACCAAAAAATCAATTAAATCTTAATTTTAGCTTGAAATCAGTCTCTTTCTTCAGTGTCAACCTAACCATGCCATATTGGCTACAAAATTATTCCATTGTGAATAAAATACTTGATTGAAATCTGCACGGTTTTCGTATCGATTGGAAATCGTTTATACCATAGGCTTTATATAAGTTTTTCAAAATAATTTAAAGGCGTTTATCCACTATTCGTCCTTGGCAGTATTAACGAGCGGTGGATTCACTCTCTAAAATTTCGACATAAAAACGAGGGGTTTTTAAAATATGTAAAATTATTATAGGTAGCCTAATACTAAATGGATCTACATTTTTAATACAATGTTTAAATTATCTGAACTAAATTCTGTAGAAAAAAAACCGGCCAAGTGCGAGTCGGACTCGCGCACGAAGGGTTCCGTAATTTATAAAAACAAATAAAAAAAATTGTATGGGAGCTCCACTGGAAAAAAAAAACTGTTTTTATTATTTGTTGTTATAGCGTCAACAGAAATACATAATCTATAGAAATTTCAACTGGCTAACTATCACGGTTCATGAGATACATACAGCCTGGTGACAGACGGACGGACGGACGGTCGGACGGACAGCGAAGTTTCAGTAATAGGGTCCCGTTTGATCCTTTGGGTACGGAACCCTAAAAATACGTTTTCTTACATGATAAATTCATTTATTTGCAAGTCTGGCTGCCTTATTTGATTAAATGGGTTGGTCAGTTTCACAATTAATTGTGAAGGTCAAGCAATACTTGCAGCAGTTTTCATAGTGCCATTTAAACATAAGGACTTTGTGGCGTTGGTCCTGGCAGTCACCTAAAATTGACAGTCATTACGTCATTTTAGTATAACCACTTTAAGTGTGCATTTCAAGGTGGCGCGAAGGCGTTGCTCGTGAAATTTTGCATCGATATGTCAAACTTGGTACATTTATTTTACAATGGGTCTTCGTGAATCCCTCAGAGAAAAATTTAAAGAAATCGATATACTGACTCTGCCTTCACTTTATATTTTAGAATGTATTTTATATGTCCGCAAAAACCGAGGACTTTTCGAAATTAGAAGCGACTTCCATAATATAAATACACGCTTACTGCGTGTACACACGAAATTGTAATACCCAAATTCAGATTAACCAAAACTAGCAAGTCTTTTCTTATAAACGGTATACGCTTTTATAATAAGTTGCCGAAGTCAGTTACAGAACTGACCGATGGAAAGTTTAAAAATTATATTAAACGTGTCCTAATTAAAAAAGCATATTACAAAATTAAGGACTACGTTGAAGATAGAGAAGTTTGGCTTTAGCCCCTTCGCACATGCGGCTTCCCTGGTAGCTCATAAACGGCACAAATGTGTGGATGTCTCTAACTATTCTCAATCTTATTTTTATTTCCTTTCTTTTTAATCAGATGTTTTACAATAGTTTTTAAATCATTACACCTTTTGTTTAGAATAGTTACAGCACGGATGACAACATTTGTGTCACTTATTTGATCTAGTCATTTTGTGATATTTTCTATTTATTTTTTGTTGTTGTATAGACTCTTTTTCTTATTTACCGATTGTTTGTAAATGTGTGGACATTGTAGGCCTTATAGATTCCTAGATCCTTGGTAACTTTTTATTTCGTTCTACGTTTCGTAGTAAGCAACGACTTATTGTCAGGCCTACAATGTCCTCCCATACTTTAGTACTAATGCTGTAACAGAAATATTGTAAAACCAAATGATTTTAAAAGAGTAACCATGGAGTTTCTTGCCGGTTCTTCTCCATAGTAAACGACCAACCCGAACCGAGCACCTTTTTGCCGACGTTTTATAAGTGCCCCTGTAGGCCTATGTAAAATAAAAATATTTAGATTTTTGATTTTGATTCTATTTCCGTTACTTCAGTCGGGGAAGAGAAGTAAAGCCGAGCGTGCCTGGGTTGGTACGTGGATTGGTGACAGCACATACCAAGTTTCCTCCGCGCCTTGGAAAGCACGCTATGCCGTTGTTCCCGGCTGTCATTTGTAGATCTTTGACAGTCGTTACAAGCAGTCAGTGGCCCGCAAGTCTGAAAACCAGTCGTAACAAGGGGTTTCGTATTACCCATTACTAACTGGGTTATGGAGGCAATCGCTCCATGCAACATACTGGTATTCAGCTGCATCGAGTTAGACCGGCAGCCGACCCCAAATAACGTTGATGATGAAAAACAGCCTCTAATCTTCTAAACAGCAATAAAAGCCTTGAGAAAAGTTTTTGGAAGGCATGATTATCGTTTCAAGCATAGTTATATATACGATGTATATATAACGATGCTTGAAAGATGATATGGCCTCTAAATCAAAATCAAAATATTTTATTTTACATAGGCCTACATGGGCGCTTATAAAACGTCGACAATAGGTGCACGGTTCGGGTTGGTCGTTTCCTATGGAGAAGAACCGGCAAGAAACTCCATGGTTACTCTTTTAAAATCACTTGGTTTTACAATATTTGAATGTAACAGTGTTAGTACTTAAGTATCGTAGGCCCGACAATAAGTCGTTGCTTACTACAAAAGGTAGAACAAGACATATTAAAGGCTTGAAAGGAGATGACAAATGGGGTGGTAAATAGGGTAAGAATAAGGGAATTATGATTTGTCCTAAAAGCATAGTAACCCATTTCTCCGAAAAACGATCGTGCAAATCACAGTACCACATAGTCAGTAGCTTAGCAGTTACTTAGGTATTTCCATCCGTGCGATAACCTTCGAGCAAAAAGTCGGCTCTTATCGTCACAATACAATCACTAGGCGCTCGCACATACGTCTATGTGCGACGAACTTATATAACTATACCTAAAACTACTATTTCGTCAAATGAAATCAAAAGTTTTTAATTTTGTAAGAATAAGATTAAATTCATAATGCGTATTAGCACAGAGTCGAAATATACCCTATTTTTAATGTACATATTTACATTAAAAAACTAGCCAAAAAACTAGCTGAGGCAAGATACGTAAATTCCATCGATTACAATGACTTTGCGTAAGAGCGCTTATTATTCAATACGGTATTTTTACTAATTTGTGTTATAGTTTACTCATAAGTATGATGAATTGATGACCTGTAATATTGATGCAATATTTACATTTTAGTGACATGACATTTTTCTCTGTAGGCAAAGGAAACTTGACCTGAGTTTTTATGTTATGCATTACAAATGCTTCATTGCAAAAATAGTAGTACGCTGCAATGAAGTTGTGAATGTAAACCGTTTTTTCTTACATTTTATAGATAGTTATGTTATTTACTAGGTATTTGTTTAAGAAATCTTAGATAATATTTGTGTATGGACTTGAGTGTGCTACCTGAGATACAGGTTTATTCCTAGTTCAGGTAGAATTCTAATATTATATACCTTTAGTTTTTAATGCCCTAATTTTGTAAAATTTTGTGGAAATCGTTATTTCATTAAACAATTAAATTAAGTACCTGAAATGCAGTGTTTGAGTGTATTGTGTTCGCTTGCATGATTATGTATAAAACCCAAACTGTTCGCGAACATTAGCGCTCCCTAAATAATGATATCGTTGCGATCCAGCCTGTCGCTGCTGTCCTCCCATAGCGACGCCCTAAGCCAAGCAAGACTCGTATCCCACAGAAGGGTTACCGCTTAGTTTGTAAATTTCTGGCTGGAGGCGTTACGCACAGGATAGTCTGGTTAGGCAGACGACAACCTCCTAGATTGACCTGCTAGAAATCATTAAAAAAGAACCAAAGCGCTGCTTTTATAGTCGCTTCTTGACGCATTGATTGAACTCTGTGTGAGCCAAGTACCATCAATTGGTTTTCACCTTTTCTTCTTTTTTTCTTGCTTCGTTTGAATATTAACTGCAAACGTTTCAATTCCCAGGTTGGACTGTATTTTAGTTTTTTTCAATCGGGAAATTCTCAGTCGCAGCCTGGAGTCAGGAATTGTGCCCCGTTAGTGGCAATGGTCTCGCACCCTACTACAAAGGAATCGAAAATTATTCTCGAAATGTTTCTAAATGTACCTAACCCTTCAAGGGGGATTTTTACCCTAGCGAGACGTTCAGAGAGTATGTTTAATATTGACAAAGTCTACAATCAGGATTCGTGATAGGCCAGAGGATTAAAAGGTCAATTCAGGCTGAATGACCGTGACCCCTCCCGACCCTTGCTCGAGCCAGCCCGCGATGCTGAGCCTATAGTTTTAAATCGACCACTAAATAATGGAATCATTCAGATCCACCCTTTGCTGTCTTCCCCCAGCGACGCCCTAAGCCGAGGTTCGTACACCGCAGATAGTTATAAGTTTGATGCCCTGGCTGGAGGCCTTACACTCAAGGCATCTACAGGATAGTCCGTAGTAGGCCGGTAAAGCAGAAGCCAGCCTCATAGGCTGAACTGCAAGATGCCATTACCAGAAAAAAAATACTGTGGGCTAATGGCTACAATAATCGTAACGGTTTCAAGGCCACAATAATTATGTGAACTTACAGCACATTATAAAACTAGTTTTAAACTAGTATATCTTGCTTAGTTTTTGTAACCGTTACACTAGTTGACTAATTCAGTTGACACATCAGGATCATTTATTATTCCGTAGGTATCTCTTGTTCACACGTTTAGTGTTGAGCAAAAAAGTGTTATGAATATAAGATAATATACTAGACACTAGACTACCACTGAACTGCCTAGAAACTAGAGATTTAGTGCAGTGATGTAGTTTTAAAACTTGATTATAAGTTAGATAGTGTATGTTGATGTTATTTTTAAGCATATTCTGTGTATCTATCTATGTTGGGGCTGGTAAATTTAACACCAGACGTAATACAGTCTTTAAGTCATTGGTAATCTTTCAGGGGATTTAGTTACTCTCCATAAAAACAACTTATTACCAGAGGTCGGAATTAGGTAGAGTTAGGTGTACCTACACTGATTTCATACAGCGAAAGAATGAAGTGGATATGCCCAAATCCCGAGATTAATTTTAAAGAGCAGAAAGATCCCGTGATTTATTGAATAAAAAAGTTATTTACATTTACACAATTTAAACCATGCGACATCGGATGTCCGAAGTTGCAAAATTCCAATGCGCACACGCAAGGGAAGATCCATATATTAACATCAACATTTCGATTCAAGTAGAAAAATAACTCTACCTAATTCCGACCGCTGCTTATTATTACCCTGTGCAGTAAATGGAACTCTCGAGAGATTTTCTTGACTGTGACACGACTGTGACACGACATTCTACTTGACATTTGCCTGTCAAGTAGGTATGTCGCCGTGTGTACTTGTGTAGTCAGTAAAATAACTGTGTAAAGACTGTATGTCATGGGTTTTTTTTTACTTTTTTACTTTTGTGAACATATTTTTAAATCTAGAACTACTGGAGGTTTGGAAAGAGAAACGGGCGGCCTTTGCCCAGCAGTGCTGCCCCTGATGTTAAGAAATACGTATTTATCTAACAAAAAGTATATTCAGAAAAAAAAAATTGAAAAACGGGAAAACCTGTGCGATTTAAATATTGCATTTATCAAAATTCTAAAAATGTATCATTTTCGGCCCATATCTCCTCTTAATTTTGTATTATAACATTTTAGATTTTTATTATTGAAAAAATATTTAATTTTAATTTAAAAAATGCGTCAAAAAAAGAACCCGAAAATTACCTAGATCTGAGTGGGAAAGCCGTAAAACACCATATGCACCCAATTCACCAATTAAAACAACTGCTTTCATTATATTAAATTTAAGAATAAAAGGCGGGTTGTATTATTTACCCCTTTCATCGTTATTAACTTAGCTGTGGCATCACGCTGTTACGTCTATTGAAACAAGTGGTGACTAAATTGAAAAGACGCAAGTGGTAAATTTGTCCTTTTCTCCTAAAATTAGCCCATATTTTCAAATAAATTAAAAGATGCGATGGCGCTACGTGTTTTCATTGACACACGTGAAAGGAGACGGGCGAGGCTACATGTATTTTGGGACCCACTCTTATAGGTAGCATACATTATAGCAACTTATACATAGTTGTAGAACGACTAAAGACTAACAGAAAAGTAAATGGAAAGTAAGGTGGAAAAGTTGGGAGAAAAGAAATATACGTCTTTATACAAGATAACCTAAAAATCTTACGATTAAGGTTTTTAATTGTGGAATGTCTGTGTAATTAAGATAAATCAAGAAATAATAATATTTAAGATGAATCATGAAGGAAGATTCGAATAAACTATGTATTTCCCTCGTTCTGACGATACGTGTGTTGCTCATTGTCTTATGCAAACCCCTAATTTTTACTTCATTGCCTGTACCTAATTGATGAATCATAAAACTGCCAGACTGCGCTGAAACTACATTGATTACTGACCTAGTAATTAGTTCAATGACTATTAAAACGATATCGTTACTATTTTTTTTTTAACCTAACCTTCTCTACTGCACTGAGAGAAAATATAGTTTCACATAAATTATAACAGCCAGAGTTCACTAGCTATGTAAAGCTAATAAAAGGCAGGTATTGTTAAATAAAAAAAAGTGTAAGTAATAAATCTCGTTTATTAGTATGTTTAAATAGACTTTATTTTATATTTTTCAATATTGTTATACAAATGAATGTTATAAAATTAAAAGATTATCGCGATATAGCTCTGGTGTCTGGCATAGCCCATATACCATAATATGCTCATGATATGAGAGCAACAAACCACTGTCCGTGTCCCAAAAGGACAAGTGACAATAATAGCCTAATACACCACTTCGCCCCTGCAGCCTTCTATCTACTGGGATATATGTATTATATGACTTGCTACCAATGTGCCTTGATTTAATTCTGACATGTAAAATAAATCGGTGGTTGCCATAAAATAATCCTTGTAGAGGTGTGTCATCCCTGCATACTTCTATTGCATATATTCCGGCAGCTCTTATGCTCCCCTACGTACGATTTTGCTTGCCTTATTTGGTAAGTAGCAAGAGCGATAAGCTCTAGTTCACTAATTGACGGATCAACCTCTTCAACTTCTACTTCTTGATTGATTGTACAGAAGGTCCAGGATGTATTTCTTCTGAACTTGAGGAGTGTGCAAAAACAGCACTTAATTATTAGGTGTTAACTGAAACAATGCCAGTAAAAAGTCAAAAACACAAAATAACAAAAAATATATAAATTGTGTTCATCATAAGCTCATTATCATACTAACCAGGCGGGGCCTGATCCATCCTGAAATAATGTTTCCCACTTGAGTTTCTCTTTCAGACATTTCTGTTCTTAGCACCTGCCTGCGTCTGATTCTTAAAATTGATCGCCTGCAATACAGACGTTTCGATGGCCAAGTTGATGTCGGGTTTCATTTTCAGGGTCGCTGCTTGTCAGCTTTCAACATGAATGACAAACATAGTCATCTCCGGTTATCTGGAAATAATTAATTATTTACAAATAAATAAATTCACTTTTGGTGTAATAAATATAAAGAGTTACAGGTGTAAGTAAGAAAAGAGCCTGACTCGGTCCCCACCCGAAAGAATACCGGAAATGTAGTTTGATATGGAAGAGAATGTGACCACCCAAACCTGTCGAGGGGTTGGGTTATCCCTTATAATGTGTCAAGAGAAAATGCGACAGCCACCCATCTTCCATTTTGATGACTGAAAAATTTCGGAAAAATACAATAAGTACTATAATGTTTTTTTACGAATATACTTACATCACGTGGATACACCCATCTCTGCACTTTTTAAAAACAACTAAGCACGTTCATCAGAAAGATGATGCCTCCGTAAGTGCGCAAAATGTAAATGGCAATTAACGCAACGCATATTACTAGTTATACAAATTACAAAAGCAAAGAAATCGTTGTCCAAAGAAGAATCCGGTAGTCCAAGTCAGGATGCAGTACTGCCAGTTCAAGATGTACAATTCAAAGGCCAAGTCTACGAGAATCCACAAAATCGCAATGATAGACGTAAAATCCTACGGAAGATACAAAGGTAACGATTACTAACGGTGGAATAGATCATCACAGCACCCGTATTCATAAACGCTTCGATTCGATTTCGATTCGACAAGTCGAATATTTATCTATATATATAAGTAATCGGAAAAAGTTGCGTTTTGTGATTGCACGATTAATTAATTTGAGTAAATTGAAAACATTTATAACTTTTAATTCTTGTGTCCCAAAAATTCAATATTTTTAAAATAAATATTCTATTTATAATTATTTTATATTTACACTTGAACGGAGTTTCGTTAATTTTTTGATTCTTTGGGTCCATTTACGCCAGCCTCCTTTAATGAAAAGCTGCGCCTTTTTTACTTTTCAATCAAAGTGGTTTTTCATTGAAAAATTAGACCCATCTACGCAAATATGAAAATATGTCTTTTCATATAAGGTGAATATTTATAATGATAATGGAGATGAGCCCTTCTTCACAGTGGTAAATCAGAAACCAAATGAGAAAAAAGAATATCATCAGATTCGTCATTTATTCTCATTCCGGTATTATACATAATTCAATTTTGAAAAAAAATGTAAGCGTTTAAACCCTTGACCATGATAATTATTGTTTATAAGAGCATTGCATCAAAATAACACAATCGTAAATATACTACATTATAACTGACACATTAATCAACATCGAATGTTCGAGTTTTATTCTTTACTAAATAATTATGATTGTAACGAGTGTAAATAAACCGAGACAAGGGTTCAGATACGATTGCATCTTATCAATCGTTCATTCTGGAATGAACTAATTAGGGCAGTTAGGACAAGTACTTGATTGATAACGGATTTTCATTTACAAAGAAACATTTGGAGCGGATAATAAAACATTTTGTAAACATAAAATAATTAAGAAACGCACATTTTCAGTAATTTTCAAGTTTTGTATTTGAGTAGGATCATAAAAATATTCGTTTATTTACACAAACCCGCATAGTGGATTACGGAGTTGCGCCAGTTACAGAAAAGTTGAAAGGGAATCGACTGTCATGGTATCGGCATCACATAATGACATGACGAATCGAATTTGCTAAAAGAGTGATGAAAAGAGTGAATATAAATGTTGACGGAGAGGTAGAGGAAGACCAAAGAAATGATGGATTGTGTGAGTAATGATATTGTAGTGGTATGAGGAACAGGGTGAAAAGTTCCTCATCTCCAGTAGTAAATTGAGGATCCTCCGACCGTCTAGACGGGTGCTGTCTGGTGGGCAACTGCTCAACAGTTCCTGTCGGATTTCTCTATATACTCGTGGGTACTCTTAAGTTCATGTAAACTTTGCTTGCGACTTGTAGGAAATTGATGTTAGTTCTTCCGTCGTGTCATAGATGGCGCTGTAGTACTTTTTGTTGTTAGTTGCATTTTGTAGGTCGCTACAATATAAAAGAAAAAGGAGTAAATGATAGCGTGACGGTTGACAGAGAAAAATGGAAGAAAAAAACGTGTTGCGTTGACCCCAAGTAACATGGGACAGGGGCAGGAAGAAGATAATGAGTGGATTACGGCCCACTCTTTCTACCATTCCAATGTCCCACCAGTGGAATCTTTATGCTATGATTATGCTTGTGCTTGCTGTGAAGGAAGCCATGAGTTTAAAAAAAAAAAACATCTACATGTCCCAGTCAAAAGTTATAAAATTTCGAAATTATCAACTTTACCAGTTATTTGGGCGATTTTCTCCAACATGTTTGATCCTTGACTACAGCCAATTCTTGGATCAGCTAACTAAATAATGTATCAATCTTACTGCAATAGGTCAATTTCTCTGATCCGTGGTATTGTATCATTATCAGTAGATAATTATTGAATTAATTAATCAAGTCTTGCTATTGCAATTATTATCAATGTACTTAGGCATCTTCAAGAGGAACTACGATTTGTTGAAGGTAAATAGTAAATCAGATAGATAAACCTAAAAATGTGATGTCCAGGTATTCTAATTGTATAATTAGTTTAGTGTTTTTCAGCCATTTTCTTTTACTTATTGTAAGTATACTTACTAGGTACCTAAAAAAGTCCACCTCGTTAAAAAAAAACTAGAAGGGGATTAAATAGTTCGTTTATTTTGTGATTCCCATGACAAATCTCGCTGTCTATTTAAAGTTGTACAAGGATCTTTTGGCGCGTGACCAAAATTTATCCAAAATTGGAATCGAAAAATAAATAAATATATTCTACAAAGGAATTTCACAAATGGCACGGGAAATGTTTATCAACAGCTCCTCTCAGTAGTCGGCATTGGTTCGAGCACCAAAAAATCCTTGTCTCACTGACATTTGTAATTTATCTCACCCATTTTTTTAAATTCCAGGCAGAGAAAAAAGGCTGTACAGCCACGGAGTATGGGCTGGTCTTCGGCGTGTTTGAACTGGTGGTGTTCCTGGTCAGTCCGATCTACGGTGCCCACCTGAACAGGCTGGGCCCGAAGCTGCTCTTCAATGGGGGTATACTGACTACAGGCACATGCGCTATCTTCTTCGGGTGAGTTTGGGTATTTTCGTTTTTGTAGGTCTAGTTGTGTTATAGCAATAAATACAATTTTTCGGTTTAAAAAAAAGTAACTGGGTAATAATTCCACGTATTTTAAGTTTGTTACAAAATAATTATATTAAAATTCATTTGTATAAACCTGTTTTACGATTGTTGTTTTCTAAATAAAAAGTTCTAATATATAATCATTACCTTTAAACTGGCTGATGATAAACGTGTAAAACAGTGGAGCTGCCATTACTTTTCTGAAGAAGAATATTATGGAAAATAGACTTTTTTAAGGGCTAATGGTCAGTCGTAGTTTTATATTGCAACAAAAACACTGAAAAGGTTACACATAAATAAACACATAATTTAGTGACAGAATAAATATTTAGTCAGACTTGATGAAGTAAAATGCACACTTAATTTAGAAAATTATTTACTGTTGATTAGGTAGCGATTAAAGAATATGAACTCTATAAAGTTATCAATAAATTATTAAAATTAAACCAACTGGCTGATATGCTTGAAAAAAACAAAGATAAGCCATTTACTTTTCCGAAGAAGAAATAATTAAGAAAAAACTTTAATGGCATCCCACAAATTTTTGTTCGCAAATGGCCTGTGACTGTTTTCATTTCTGCAATAAACATCACCAAAAAGGTTAAACACCATGACCGGTTCCTATTTTTTTTAATTATACTTGAACATCTACAGCTGCTCTTTAACTCTATCAGGGTGGCTGGTGGTTAAATTTGCACTTTGTTTTGCCTAGGATGCTGGATAAAGTGGAAGGCCACGTGCCATTCATCACCCTGAGCTTCATCATCCGCATCGTGGAGGCGATGGGCAACGCCGCCTTCCTCACTGCCTCCTTCGCGATCATCGCCAAGGAGTTCCCTAACAATGTGGCGACTATGTTTGTAAGTTTTTCCTTTCAGAAGATTATTTTTGTTTATCGAAACAAAAAAAAGAATATCTTACGAAGGAACCTGGTCTACAGTTGATTTGAGCTTTCGATAGCAGGATTTAATTTTAAAATCATCGTTTGAAAAAAAACACATTTTCTACGATTACGTTATTACAATACAATATCCTTTATTTCAGGCAACTGGGGCCCATAAATCCTAATACATATATAGGCATAACAACAATAACTATAAACTAATAAATACTTTATACAAAAATAACTTAATAACTACTGCACACGAAGTGACAGCGTCGTGGTACGCTGCGAGGTGTCACGTAGCTGGTCGCGGAAACGCCGATACAGCACACCTTTCGGCCAAAACTCTTCCTTGAGGAAGGTCACCAAATGGTGAGTCGGAACGCGCACCACAAACGACTTGAAATTGGTGTTATGGCGTGCCTCCAGCTTCTCCACCCTCAAAGTCCAGTTGGTCTTCACCCGTGTGTACTCTACGATGTCCTCAGTCTTCGTAGAGTGGTGCAATCGGGACACATACAACTGCGTCGTCGGTACTGCAGGACGTAGCAGCATGTTACATCCTGCCGGCGCTGTTCCACACTGGTTGCGATACGTAGGCTTCCTCTTCTTTTTCTCCACCCTGATGAATCCGTACCCATCGCACTTGTTCTTTGGTGGAAACTGTTATTCGCAGACCTTCACAGCGCCCTTAGTCGCGCTCGTTTCTGAGCGACTCTGCTTTCCCCCTTTCGGTTGTTCTGCTTGTCGTTTTGTTTGCGACACAGCAGGTTTCGTCTTGGCGACAACTGTAGAATAGGCACGTTTGGGGGTCGATGTACCTAATACACCTGTCACTTCCCAGGCGGGCACGACGCGATCAGCGGAACACGATGCAACGCTTGCATTCTTGACAGCCGATGACGTAGATTCACTCGCCGACTGTAAACTGCAAACAGAAGCATTTTGTGCTCCGCGACGTATGTTTACGTTGGAGCCTTCCGGTGACCCACTTACCGGAATAGCATTGCGCAACAATGCTACTTCGGCTCGCGATTCACCAATGATGACATCCGATGACTCCAACTTGGACTTCATCTCAGCCTGGCTCACCTTCAGAGACGTGACGTCCTTCAGCAGCCTGGTGACGTCGACGTGGTCGAAAGTGACAGGAGGCAGCTTGTGTAGCTCCTTCGCCACAAAATCTGGCACGTCATCCGGATCGGTCCTCTTCAGCAGGTCAATGATGTCCTGCAGACTCTTCTCGCCACCATCCCTCCGGCGAGATGGCATCTGTCCGACTTGGTCGAGTGACTGAAATAACAGCAACTTGGCACTGCATACGTCTTCCTCTTTGAAGGAGGACTTGCAGATCTGCAAGACGCTGACCTTGTCCATGTAGTCGATGGCATGCTTGACGAATGCCAAAAGCTCGTTCGCAATGAGCTGCTTTGTAGCCATTGCGTACAAAATCGGGCAGCGGTTACCGCTGCGCAAAACGTGAATAAAATATTCGTGCTGAGTAGAGCAAACGCGTCCGTTTCCGAGCGTGCATCACTCTACACGTTAAGCTAGTTGGGGCTGGAAATCATTCCAACTTGGTCAGACACAATTGGCATATAAGTGAAATTTGAACACTCGATGTATTGAGTGTACGATATGTTGAATAATCGATTTAATAACCATTCGATATTATGAACGTTCGAGTATTTAGATGTACGATTTATAGTGGTCGATCAATTGATAGTAGTTTGGTATTCGATTTGTGCATAGTACGGGGTGTACTCCAACCACTATTCAAAAGAGAGAGATGATCATCAAAAATGCTTAGCAGAAGTCTTGTACAACATTACATCAGATCAGATGAATGTCACCGGACGCGACATTAGCTGAGATTAGCCACGCGGTAGGTTCAACTGAGGGTCGCGTGATTGTGAAACTAAACATTGATCTCGAGCAGAGAAGATAGTGTGCCATTGACCTGCGTACGACGTATATTTGTGATTGAAAACGTGGCCATTGTGACTTTTGTACCCAAGTACCCATATTAGCACCAGGAGACGAAAACCGGTGCAAATGGACATGGCAATGGCAAAAGTGATTTTCTGTCAACGATAACGTTGATGGACAAGTCAATTATATATGCAGGCGGGAAAGACAGAACTAAAACCTCCCCGACCCTCGCTCGAGCCAGCCCGCGATGCTATGCCAGTAGTTTTAAATCAGCCCCTAAATAATGATATCATTCAGATCCAGCCTGTCCCCATGCAGTCCTCCCCCAGCGACGCCCTAAGCCAAGGCTCGTACTCCACAGGGGGTACCCTTAGCGTATAGTCGCTTAGTTTGTAAATTTTTATGCCCTGGCTGGAGGCCTTACTCTTAAGGCACCCACAGGATAGTCCGGTTAAGCAGACGACAACCTCCTAGGGTGAACTGCAA
Source organism: Cerastis rubricosa (assembly GCA_949152445.1). Taxonomy (NCBI): domain Eukaryota; kingdom Metazoa; phylum Arthropoda; class Insecta; order Lepidoptera; family Noctuidae; genus Cerastis; species Cerastis rubricosa. Next base: position 8,651,575 of record OX424526.1, on the reverse strand, counting down.
GACGCCAATCTCAAAAAAAAAAATACAGAACTAAAATAAATGTACCAAGAGTGACATATTGATGGAAATTTTCATGACAAGCAACGCCTCCTTGTACTGCACACTTAGAGTGGTCATACTATTACATACATAGCAATGTTCATTGTCGCCAAAATGCTGTCATAATCATGCAGGCACCAAACTTACATTCAATCGGACTATTTTGCACCCGAATATCTTTGACTGAAAGTGTTATTAGTAAACATTTGTAAAATGTTTTGTGAAATTCAATGAAAAACGGCAAAATGGCAGCTTTAGTTCTGATTTTAGCCACGCGCACAAAAGACAGGGATCTGTTTCTAGGCCAATCTATTTTGCGCAAAATTTTAAAGTTCAGTGTACTTTTCCCGACTCTTTTTTACATCTGAACCTTAATTGAAATTTCTAGGCTTCCCTGGAAACGTTCTTCGGCCTGGGTTTGATCGTTGGCCCAACCCTGGGAGGAGCTCTATACAACTTCGGAGGCTACTCCTTGCCGTTCGCTGTTCTCGGGTTTGCTCTGTTCTGTGCCGCAGTCATGAGCTGCCTGGTGCTGCCAAAGAATCATGATGATGAAGATCTGAAGCCTAGTGGACGTGAGTAGAAACTTGCAATGGCTATTAATAAAATGTTGATCCGATGTGATTTGAGTGATAGTGAAAATCATGCGAGCAACATTTTCTGAATCAACCACGGCTGACCATTTCTATACCAGGCGTTTTCATTTTCTTGCACTTAATTTCAATGTACAGACTATTTACTTGCATCATACTAGAAAATCTACCTATTGTTCTAGGCGTGACTCCATACATGCCCGTTTTTGACTCTCAACACGTGTGAAACAAACAAAAACGAGTAATCGTACTTTTTACAGAACGTGCAGAACGTTTTAGTTTAACGGTGGAATCGATAAAGTGAAGTGATGCTCGATTTTCACCTTGATATTTGTGTTTTAGGTGGTAGTCCAGCACTCAACTCAAATAAAAATATTTTCATTTCACATAGGCCTACACGGGCACTTATAAAAAGTCGACAAAAAGGTGCTAGGTTCGGGTTTCCTATGGAGAAGAACCGGCAAGAAACTCCATGGTTGCTCTTTTAAAATCATTTGGTTTTACAATATGTCTGGTTCAGTGTCAGTACTTACGTATGAGAGGACATCGTAAGCCCGACAATAAGTCGTTGCTTACCTACTACAAAACGTAGAACGAGATAAAAAGTTACCAAGGATCTAGGAATCTATAAGGCCTACAATGTCCACACATTTACAAACAATCGGTAAATAAGAAAAAGAGCCTACACAAAAACAACAAAAACATTGAAAATATTACAATAAAGCTAGATTAAACAAGTGACACAAATGTTGTCATCCGTGCTGTAACTATGCTAAACAAAAGGTGTAATGATTTAAAAACTATTGTAAAACATCTGATTAAAAGAACGGAAAATGATAAAAAATAAGATTGAGAACACATCCACATATTTGTGCCGTTTATGAGCTACCAGGGAAACCGCATGTGCGAAGGGGTTAAGGCCACTAACTAGTAATATACTTAGGTATTAACAATGATAACATTTCATTTGCAGCCTCAATGATATCTCTGCTGAAGGTGCCTGGAGTAGTGCTGTCCGCACTCAGTATCATGGTCACCAGCATGAGCATAGGGTTTCTACAGGCGACGCTCGAACCACATCTGCGTCAAGTAAGTATTTCAATAATAAATTCTCGTGCAATTTAGATTATTGACAAATTTTTACTTAAATCTAGTCCAAGCACACGTATTCTAATGATAAAGCTTATACAATTATTGATAAAAGTTGTAATGTATTAGAATATCTAGGTACTTATGTTAGGTAGGCACTTTCCTCAATATCCATCGAAAAATAAACAATGCATGATGTGCTTACCTGTTAGAAATTGGTACACTAGTCTATAACTCTTTTAGATGTAGGTATCACATTTCTTTGTATCAGTGTTAACAATTATTTGTTTTAAGCCAGATGTTCTTGCTTGGTGAGATTATCTGGGAACCGTTCATACACAGTCTAAATAACGTCGACGTTCAATCTGTTTCCATGACAAATCAGCTCTTAATACATTTTGTGTGAAACAGAAGTTGGTTTAAACTGGCGAACATTTCACTATATGCTGGGGTTCTAAAATCACGTACTAAATTCTTATGGAGCTGGTTGACCGTTAGTGTCTCTTACACTGCGTATTATTTAAAACGTGTTCTCAAATCAGAGCAATAGACAACTGACGGCCATGTTTTAATTTTATTTTATGGCTTTATCGACGTGTTCGTCTTAATTACTTCATGTACTTATTGTGCCACTAACGGATAATGTGAATTGTATTCTACACATCTAGTACGTTTTATCTAGGTCAAGCGTTTAATCTACGATAGGCTATCAAATAATTATCAACAACACTTGTAACGGGATATTTACCATGTTTTTTATTTGTTATGAGTTCCCGATATTTCGGCGCTGTTGCAAACGCCATGATCACGGATAAACTGAAGTTATTGCGGGTGGATGTTTATGAGCAGACAAAACGGTCTACCCTCTTTCTTGTTCGTTTTTTGCGAGTGACAGTGGTAGTGGTACGGCGCGCAAAAAACGAACAAGAAAAAGGGTAGACCGTTTTGTCTGCTCATAAACATCCACCCGCAATAACTTCAGTTTATCCGTGATCATGGCGTTTGCAACAGCGCCGAAATATCGGGAACTCATAACAAATAAAAAACATGGTAAATATCTCATTACAAGTGTTGTTGATAGTGTTAGTGACCATGTCAGTTTAAAAACTTATATTAAATAATTGTGAAAACAAATGAAAATCTGAACCCATAAATTTGCAGTGAATAAAATTATTTAGACACCATACGAATTATTCTTCCAAAGCCTTTTTTCCGTACTACCGAGACGGAAATCATCTTTTGTCCCAACCCAGACCATGGTCTTCCTGTGTGCCAAATTGCATCAAAATCCGTTCAGTAGATGCGGCATGAAAAGGGTCCAGACAGACTTATAGTTAGTTACAACACATTTTAAATTGACGGCACGGTTGATGCATTGGCTGAGCGATTGTCTACTGCTCTGCGCGTCGCAAGTTTGATTCCCGCAAATATCTGTATGGCCTACAGATAGTTGTTCCGGGTTTGGCTGTTCGTGTACGTGAGTTAAATTTGTAAAGAAATTCCAAGTAGGGGCAACATTATAAAAAAAATACATAAAAACAAAGTCTATTATTATTTTATATTGAAGTGAAACTTCTTATGCGATTTCCAACAAGGTTGCGTTAAACAAGGGTGCATGGAGGGGGTATGAAAGCACTCATTTCCTCATTACGAAGTTTCACTTCTTCGGCGCGGAGGGACTCCACGCACTATTTTTTTATGTTACTTCCACTTCCATTACATCCGTCGCTTTTTGTTTTGTTTTGGAGAAGAAGCTGAGCATGAGGTCCCGGGTTCGATTCCCGGATCGGGTAAAGTGTTATCGTGTAGTTTCATCAGGAATCTCTCAGTAGCAGCATGGAGTCTGGAGTTGGGCTCGGTTGATGACAATAGACGCCCCTATTAGGTAAATGGGACTTAAAAATAAATGGCGTAATGTGGGTGTACATAGGTACACCTCTGCCTAACCCCTCAGGCATGATGTTATTTTATGCGAAGAACCTGAACCGGTCCTTCGTGTTTTTAGGGTTCCGTACCTCAAAAGGAATAATTGAACCCTTATAGGATCATATCATGTTGTCCGTCCGTCCGTCTCCCCGTCTGTCTGTCTGTCAAGACCCTTTTTCTCAAGAACGCGTGGAGGTATCAAGCTGGAATTTATATCAAATACTCAGGTCTACTGTCCCTTGGAGCTGTGAAAAAATCAATCTTTTATGCAAACGCAATTAAAAGATACAGCATTTATGCCGCAAATTTTCGACACTCGCAAGGGAATCAAAACCTACAGGGTACTTCCCGTGAACTCAGAATCTTGAAACTTGGTACGAAGCAACGTCTTATAGCACCGATACAGGAAAAATTGCGAAAACCGTAAATTTTTAGTTACGGTTTTTTTTACTAATTTCATATAACCTCTCCCCCCAGTTCCAGTTCTCGCCTATGGTCCTCGGGCTAATGTTCGTGATCAACGGCGGCGTATACGCGGTGTCTGCACCAGGGTGGGGGTGGCTGTGCGACCACCCTTCCGTGCGCCCCAAGTATGTCATCGCGTTTGGATGCGCCTTCGTGGCCGGAGGGTTCCTGCTCATCGGACCTGCGCCTTTCTTTGATATGCAAACGTGAGTGTAGTTCCTTTGTCCAACCATATATTACACAGACTTACAGACGTGGACTTAATGCCATTGGCATTTTCTACCAGTCAACCAAATTATGTCTGGTTCATCATCATCTGCCTAGCCTTTTCCCAATTATGTTGGCGTCGGCTTCCAGTCTATCCAGATGCAGTTGCATACCGGTATTTTATATGGAGCGTCTGTCTATCTGACCCCCACAACCCAGTTAGTACTGGGTAATACTATACACCTTGATAAGACTGGTTGTCTGACTTTCGGCCCACTGACTACCTGTAATGACTGTCAAAGATATAAAAATCAAAACCCGGGACCAACGGCTTAGCGTGCTTTCCGAGTCATTGAGGAAACTCGGTATTTAATGGGAGGACAAGCTCGGCTTAACCTAGAGGTCGACCCCAGCGGTTGTTATTATGTAGCCACGAGTTCCTCAAATTATGTGTGGTTATGGTACTGTAGCGACCTACAAAAAGCAACTTACTACAAAAAGTATTACAGCGCCATCTATGACACGACGGAAGAACTAACATCAATTTCCTACATCGCGCCAGCAGAGTTTACATCGACTTAAGATTATATACAGTAACCCGACAGCAAACTGTAGGGCAATTGCCCACCAGACATAACACCTGTCCGGTCGGAGGATCCTCCCTTTTCTAAGGAGTATCGAGGAACTTTACACTCTGCTCCTCATACCTCTAGAGTACATTAAGGACAAGACTACTGGATAATGTACATATTGACAGTTCTGCTGTCCAAACAGTTAAAGCAGTATTGTTTTACTCTTATTCCAGTGTGGGAAAGAGACGAAGCTATACAGGATGTCTAGCGCCATATCTTTTTTACACTGGAAAAGGAGTAAAACGATAATGTTTTAAGACGTCATGGTAGGCCACCTGGACACAATGTGATGGAATTGACACTAACAACTGTTGGTACAAAAACAGCATGAGTTCGATAGTGAGGTTTGCAAAATGGTTTTTAGTTATTAGCTAATACCAGAGGAGTCATTCCTCATAATAGCTAGTCTCTGCTTTGAACTTCAAATAACACGCCTGTCAGATTATTGTAGCAATCTTTGGAGTTGTTACGTATTTGCATTCTGTTCGATGATACCTGTAAATGAAATCTAATGCCATTGTGTGATTACAGACAAATGTGGGCAGTGATAGTCGGCCTTATGCTCCACGGATTAGGAATGGGCAGTCAGCTCGTGGCTTCTTTCTCTGACGCACTTGGAACTGCCATGTAAGTACCTCCCTATAATCTATTTCTCATATCGCCCTTAGGTAAACTTGTATCTTAATGGGCCCAAAAAGACACCCATCACCTCCTGCCTTCGATAGTTTCTATTGATGTTCCCCTGTCTTCTGACTAAACGTCAAGGCATCTTACGACTTCTTATTACCGAAACGAGTAAAAGGGACCAATACCAAAACGGCATTGTACTTTTTTTACGAATTGAAAAACATAACATCTGCCACCCGAACAACTCAAAACAAGATAAGAAAAAAACTTATTACTATCGAAATAAATTCCTCTCTCGAGCAAATCATTCACATTTTTACTGAATATTCACCCAAACTTGCACTTACACCCAAAATCCATCTACTCATTTACTATAACCCTACCGCAGGTTTTGTACGAATACCTTAACTTGGAAAAAAATGTCACATCCACTGACCATCTTACGCGCATAGGTACCGAAGAGATTGGAGATCTGTCAGAATCTAAAAGTATTGTGTTGTAGAGCATCAAGAGGTTTTTTAATCGTGGATGCGTCTACAGACACAGAATAAGGATCATCATCTTCCACAACCAGACTTCAAACACAACAGAACTACGTCTAGGCCTCTCTTAACTTGTTGGCGCAAGTAGTAGACTGGCGTCTCATCTACGTTCTACCTGTCATATTATACGCTATTACCGATTACCGATCTAAACAATAACCATACAATGTTTATATTTCAACCCCTTTCTTCCCCAGTGCAAGTGGTCTCCCGAACTCCATAGAGACGTACGGGCTGGTGTCAGGCATGTGGACGTCCACTTTTGCTTTGGGGGCGTTCATCGGCCCCACCGTGTCGGGGCTGCTCTTCGACTCCATCGGCTTCAGAAGTTCCACGCTCTTCGTGTTCATACTGCATCTTCTGGTGGTATGTATTGTTGAATGTTAATGGTAATCTTTCTCTTTTGCAACGCTGCTACTAATGCCCTATTTTTCTTCGTCCTTGTGCGAAGAAAATTGACGACAGTTTAGATTTAAATTACTTCTTCAAACTATTTCTTAGTTTTAATCACTGTCTTTGTTGCTAGATGGTGATGATGCTAATGTTCACCTGGACTTGCGACCGGTCTTCCAAGATGGATGTCTCTGTGTCCGCCGGAGACTTGCTCCAAATCGATGGAACCCTGGACGAAAGCGTTCTCATTGGTGACAAGTTCCTTCCTCCTACTAGGACTAAGAGGTGATTACTCGTACTTCGTCTTTATTCATGTTCAGAACGCAGGATTGTCAGTTGCTGAGTCATGGTTCATGCTTATCGTATCATCCCGATGCCACAGCACAGGTAAACTATCACTATAGAGTAACAATCACTTCTTTGGGTCTCCAAAAATGACAGCGTCATCATAACACACTGTTATGATGACGCTGTCATTTGACTTTGGGGAAGTAGAACTCTGCTTAAAGCATCCGTCCGTCCATCATTATTAAAAGCACAATCATAGTACCATGTCTCTTGTTTGCCGAGCATCACATTCTGCGCTATGTGGAAACGAACTTCAAGCATAGCTCAAGGTATGCTACTATCACTTACCTTTTCCAAACTATTGTCATAAAGTATCATCAGGACATAGAAATCAACACACTGTTTTTGGGGCTCCCAGTGTGATGGTTATCTATATATATTTATTGTATGTCAAAGATTTTCGAGCCGGTGCACAGTGGATGACCCATTGGTGGAAAACATGGTCATCGGAGACCGACTACAGCAAGACAGGACTAGAAGGTAAGTCGAATACCGTAGTCTTTCATGTCTGTCAGGTAGATTACGGCCTTCATCTAACAAAGAAGAGCCCTGTGACCCGACAGTGGGATCATACTAATCTGGTTATGCATATGCTAATTAAATTCTTTTGAAGACAGAATTACCGAAGTGCTAATTTCCTGATACAATTAATATTCTTCGTCTCTCTGTTCTTACCAGTGATGTTCACAACCAGCTTCAAGAAATCTAAATAGACAGCCAGGGAAGAGCCTGTGACTTAAAAAAAATTAAATCACCATGTTGAGATACCTTGTGGCCTCGTACAGGACCAGTTTAATTTATCTTATTTTTCAATTATTTTCTTGTTACTTTTTTTTTCGTTAATTTTAACCGTTTCTGTTTTTGGTGCCTTGAGCGAGAATAATATCTACTAAATACTTTTCTTTCCTCTTTCTTTATCTTTATTTACATCTCTAATTCCCTAACCCCTTCCAGTCGTCGCTGCGGCATTAGCGTGGAACAGTCCCGCCCGCCCGCGATGAACAGCCTGATCGCTTGCTCCAGCTACAAGAACCGGCGCAGTCCCTGGAGCCAGCGTACCCCGCGTTACCGCCCCACGTACGGAAGCCTCGACCACAGGTACCGAGGAACTTACAACACGTAGAACTGGAAGTGGGAGTAGGGTAAGATGATAGGTAGGAAGATTTTTATGCTGTGTGTTGTGGGTGTGAAAAGTTGGCTGATGTATGTTTTACAGACTTTTTTTTGTTTTAGTTTTGTAATTCTTAGGTCAGGCAAAAACATTTGAATGTTTTTTCGCTGATGTATGTTTTGTGTAGCTGGAGTTATTTTGCTCAATTTTTGCTCAAATGTAATTTTAGGTCAAATGTAATTTTAGGTCAAATGTAATTTTTGACTTAAATTTAATTTTTGCTCAACTGTAATTTTTGCTTAGCTGTAATTTTGCTCAATAGTCTTTTAATTTCCTTACATTTTCTTGTCTTGCATTTAAGTAATATTTATTTATAGTTTGCGGATATTCCACATAATATTTAATTATATAGAAATAAAAATATGTAATGATGAGATATAGTAAATAAGTTTTATTTTGTAAATAAACCATAATTGTGTGTGTTCTGAAATGTTTGATTAATAAAAATGTATCTTACATTTTTGGTTTTCATTATCTCAAAATGGCAAATTGTTAAATATGTTAACCCAAAATTCAGCTATGCGAACTCCGCTCGTTGATGCAGTCATAATAAGATCGTTAAGTGCGCAGGTGACAATGCATGTAGCGCAAAATGGAAGGTGGGCCTTTGTCTATGAAGACACGACACATACTCACTTGAGATCTGAGCCGTCCATGAACCCCCATCTGAAGAGATTGACTTTGCTACGGCCGACTTGGGTTCGGAGTCTATTCAGAGGTTTCCAAGTCGGCCACCGCAAAGCATGCCCGGCTGGGAGGCTTTCAGACGGCTAGATGAAGTTGTCAGAAGGCTTAAGCAGCTCCCGCCAGAGATCATATCTCGCTGTGGAGGCGTTGCTATTAGCTGGACTAGCTGGATCAACGCACCTGTAGAGAGATACAAAAAGTACTACAGCTCCATCTATGACACGACGGAAGAACTAACATCAATTTCCTACATCTCGCAAGCAAAGTTTACATCGACTTAAGACTATATAGAGAAACCCGACAACAAGTATCGGGCAGTTGCCCATCAGACATAACACCTGTCTGGTCGGTGGATCCTCCCTTTTCTATGGAGTATCGTGGAATTTTACACCCTGTTCCTCATACCCCCTAAACACCCAAAAAAGTTTTTACGACTTTTCAGTCTCTGGGGCACTGAGACATAACTGTGCATTGGGTGGCGTGTGTCAGCTTGTAGTTTGGTTCTCTCGGTGCGGCTGGCTATGGTTTTACGAACTTTTGGAATCCCAGTTAGTGGATACAACATTCGTACCAGGGTTGGTTTAAGGCATCCACTAATAATCTGGCACGTCTCATTTAGAGCTGTATCCACTAGATTGGCGTGGGCAGAACGGTCCCGTACTGGACAGGCATATTCGCCAGCGGAGAATCATAGCGCCATCAGTTGTTCGCAGAACTTGAGAAGACGCCCCCCATTTGTGTTCTTTTTGTTATCTAACTAAGGCCATATTATTTCTGGTGGCCTACCATGACGTCTTAAAGCAGTATTTCCACAGTGGGAAAGAGATGGCGCTAGACGTACTCTCTAGCTCCGTCTCTTTCCCACACTGGCATAAGATTAAAACAATACTGCTTTAAGACGTCATAGTAACCCCGCAGCTGACCTACCATGACTTCTTAAAGTAGTATTGTTTTACTCTTATTCCAGTGCGGGAAAGAAACGGAGCTGTACAGGGTGTCTAGCGCCATCTCTTTCTCACACTGGAAAAGGAGTAAAATAATAATGTTATAAGACGTCATGGTAGGCCACCTGGTCGCAAACAGAATCAAAATAATGTCCTAATTGTGTTTTTAATTTATATCTTCTTTTTATTCTATTCGCAGACATAAATAACAATAACTAGACTTTTTCTTTTGTCAATGTAATGTCGATATTATTTGAGGTGGAGGTTTATTATTCCATTCCGTTTTTTAAAGCGACTACGGCAAAGCCAAAGGAAGGGTTAATGATTTTAGCAGTCTATGTACGGTACGTTAGTAACACTTTCCATTTTAATTACATTTCTTTTTTAATACGGTTACCACACATAGAACAGCTGTTTCATACATTTTGACCGTGTAGGTATTGCAGTTTTATTTTATTTTATTTATTAGGGACAAATAAACAGTTACATGTTCAAGTTTAAAATTTTTGTGTCGTTTTGTAGGAAACAGCTGGTAGTTTTATGATACCCCACGAAAAATCAGATGTGGGGGTTTTATGTACAGAACTGTACGTGGTAAGTAATGGTTTTAGCGGCGACATCTCTTCCATCTTGTTTTAATGCTGGCCAGAGTTTACCCATATAGGGTCCAATCTAACCAAACAGAATAATGCAAACAAAACTGCAGACATACTCATCATTTCAACCGAAAGACGTCAACTGCTGGACATAGGCCTCCCCCAACTGGCGCCACATTGACCGGTCCCGTGCGACTCTCTTCCATACAAACACATGACCCATCACAGACAAACCCATTGCCCATTTACCCATTTATTGTATCTCAGACATACTCATGTCATGTAAATTAGTCTATAAAAGGACTAACTTGCCAACAGTCAAATCACGACTGAAACACATGAAATGCGTTCCATTACTGCACAAAACCATATCAACGTTTTCAACAGACTGTTCAAACCATCGATGCATTAAAAATAAGTGAACATCAGAGAATTGCATGTGCCTACATAGGTAAAAGTTGTGCAGAATTTTTCGAAAGCAAGGACGTTGTCGGTATTGGTAAACTGGAGTTATTTACAAGCTGTGGCTTCTCTTGGATAGGTTGATAAACTCTCGCATTGTTTGTGATTTCACTATTTTACGTTCTTGGAGTTAGTACGATCAAGAGAATGGTGAAGAAGCTTTTTAGGTTTATAGGTTTGTATGTTTAAATTGTTCTTTTCGAAATCCAGTCAGTAATCTCAGATATAAGACTAAGTAGCATTATATTATACAAGCTGTTGTTTTGCATCCTCGTCAAAATTCAGGAGGTTGTCACAAAAGACATAAATAATCAATTAAAATTACGGTACGTAGTTTATTATTTAAAAACGCAGATTTTTTGGATGTCTAAGTTTTTCAGTATATCAGAATAACACCCTTATCGTGGTTTAGGGAATAAGAAATTATCGAATAAACGTTTGAGATTGTTTGTATGCGTGGTAACGCGGTTATAAGGCGAGAATCAGACGGGCCGCGTTTAAAACTGGGGTGGTTCACACTTAACGATTTCCGTAAAAAAGACAAAAATTAAAAATTACCTACTCATTTTATTATTGATTCGAGACAAGAATCATTAGCATAGTTACCTCAATGAATTTGACGAGGATGCAAAACAACACCTTGTATATGTATAAACATAATCTATGCTTAGAAAATCGTTTGTCCTGACTACTTGTAGCCGGGCAATTGGGTTAGGTTAGGTTATTTTTTGTTAACTTTTCATGAAAATTTTGTAAGTTTATTTTCATTTAATAAACAAAAACACAACAGTACCTACACCTATTTTATTACTTTTCCCAAGATAGGGTGGGCATTATTCATAATGGCCGGGAAAAGTGATTAATCATGCTGTTTTAATCACATTGCCCAATTGAGTCGGGCATTATCAATACAGACCGGCCATTATTAATAGTGCCCGGACTTTTCAAATTGACGATTTTAATCAAATTTGCTCACCGTGTGCAGTTCGATCCAACTTGAAAGATATGATAGCTTACATCTCAATTTATAGTCGCAATATTACTATTGCAAATTAAGTCACAATTATCTGTTAGCTCCAAACGATTCTAACAGATGGCGGTATCTGTTGACTGGATTGAGTAAGTATTCAATAGATGGCGCTGTATAGGAGCGGAGCAGCAATGTAAAATATTGCGAAAACGGGTAAAATGTGACGCAGATGAAGTTGCGCGGGACAGCTGGTTTAATATAAAAATAAATAAAAATGTCAACTGAAATAATGAATGCCGCTGAAAATTTTTTACTATAAGAAAATATTGTAATTTTTATTTCAAAAAAGCTTAATTCTTTGTATCTACTTTCAAAAAAAAATAAGAATTCGGCAACGTTTTGTTGCACAGAGGCTAGCTGATTGATTTTAATTTTAATTGTAATACTATAAGTATGATTTAAGCTATTACTATAATTGTAGAAAAATAACTATACGCAGAAATTTGTCTAATGACAGCTTGATAAGGTGTTATTTATAAAAAACATATTAAAAAGACCAAATAAAAAAAATACTGTGTCTGAAGTCACATTTCGAGAATTTGTCATGTTTTGTCATTTTGCAAAAATGGCGTTTTGCAAAAAGGCATTTTGCTAATGTGGCCTTTTGCAAAAAGGCATTTTGCTAATGTGGCCTTTTGCAATGTGGCGTTTTCAGAATATGACATTTTGCCAAATTCTAATTTGTGATTTTGCGAATGTGGCATTGTGCGTGTAATCCACTGAAAATTACTTAATGTGTGATTCTTTTTTTTTGTCAATAAAATATTTTTTGCTTAATTTTGTTTAATTGTTAATTCATCATTTTGTTTTTGTCCTTTGCGAGACTATTAAATACTTTTTCTTTTTTTCTTTCTTTCACAGATTAATAGATGCCGCATATTTCGATTTTTTGTTTCTAGGGAATGCCGATGTTTTCCTTCACCGTTTTGAGAGCAGTGGTGGTGAAATCGTAAGACAACGTAAATGAAAGTGAATTGTGGTTCTCTACAAAGAATAATTATCGTCTCATGTCTTTTATTTAGTTCATTACAAAACTCATTAGACTTAGTAAAAAAACTTACTTCTAGTTAGTACTTTTATTTATGCGTTTTTTGTTACAGTCAAAACTGTTAATCGGACACAACCACTTTTGCCTGGTGTCAGTCAAAACCCTCATTAAGTTAAATGGCGTTTTGTCTATTATTATTGTTGGAGAATGCCTCATTTATAATTACTTACCTAGAATTACTAAAACACGATGTTTTTGCAAAGCATCACAAAAAAAAACCCAACACCCTAAAGAGTTTCTAAATAAATGTTAGTTATTGATAAAATAGTTTTAACCGGTCAAAAATAGTTTTGACTAACTAGCAGTTTTGACTGTGACATATGACATTTTTAGAATGACAAAGAGCCAAGTTTCATTATAAGTTTACGGAGTTTAATATTACATCGTGTCATACATTAACATCATACATAGTAAGTAATGTTATGTTAGTTAGATGAGTTATTATGCAATGTTTTGAGGACGATCTAGTAATACTAAATACGGGTTTGCGACAAAATTTATGTATTCAAGTAACATTTAATTTACGATAGTTAATTAATTAAATATTCTATTTAAGTACTACTACATTGACCAATCTTACACACTTAGGATGATAATGTTTAGTATTTTCATATTTTGAGAAACAAATTGTAGGTCTTTTTAATACATTTTTGGTTTTTTTTTCATAAAAGCATAGCATAAATAAATTATGAAATAACTAGGAAAAGTGTTCTATCATAAATGTAAAAGCTTACATGAAAACCCATAAAAACTACACATAGCTATTACAATACCATCACACTAAACACAAGAGTTATCTAACACACACCTAACCAAACTAAACTCTTCAGACCACATCCATTACTGGTCACATTCACCACTCTTAACCTCCATTAAGAACAAAACCAGCATTGTACATCATCAACTACCTTACACTCAAGAGATGCTACAAAGTTCCCAGGCGTAAAGGTCAGATACCCACCGCGACGGCATAAAGGTCGCGTCCCACTTGACATGAAGCTCGATAGACTGCTAAACAGAGTAATATACATAATAATAGGATAAGTATGTTGAGAAAGTTATTCCGAAGTTGGTTGCAAGACTGGGTAAAAGTTAACTTAACTTAACTTTAGGTACTTACACTGAAGCGTTTTATTATTTTCTTTTTCCAGAATATGATAATCGATAGTGCTGTTGTGATCTATTATTCTGCTTTGGACTAATATTAGTTGTATTTGATGGCCATGTTTCTCATAACCCTACATTTCTCTGTATTTAAGTTAAAATCTCAAATTGAGTACTTACATGTTTTGGTCGTCATCATCATCAGCCTATAATGTTCCCACTACTGGGACACAGGCCTCCTCTCTATGAGAGGGAGAGGGCTGTATTTCCTACGCGGGCCCAGTGCGGGTTGGTCATATTTTGGTACATATTTATTATTCATTCATCAATTATTTACGGAGGCGTTTAGGGGTGGGGGAGGGTGTCGAGCCAAATCTCTCCTAATTTCACGAGGGAAGGAGGGGAGGTCCCGGAAAATATCACGTAATTTCTTTGCTGTTAGAAATATTGTTAAAATGTTTACATGTATAATAGACTCACAGACTATGGATTAAACTTAAGACTTTCAGGATGCCTAGGTGAAGTACTGAAGAAAATACAGGTAACAAGAAACACAACTTTATTCTTCTTACAACCTTCTCGTCCAACCGTTAGAGTTAGAATGTTCAACCGACCTTTTTGCACTTCCCGGGTTTTCGATAATTTGCGCGGTAAAATGGAGTTCTACGATTGGTTAACGACTTTATGTCGTCAACCAATCACAGACGACCATGTGCTGGCCTCTCATTGGTTAGCCAATTGGAAGCATCGAACGACCAAATGACAAACCAAAGTGTTGCCAGCACAAAATATTCGAATCAAATAGTTACTGGCCTGGAAACTAGTCTTTTTGCGTTTCAATTTAATTAAATCAAACTTAAATTAGCGAACCCTAACAATCGACCATCCTGATATCGTGTGCGTCCCTGCACACGGTACCGGGTGGAACCCTAACAATCGGAATTAGGTCAGTTGAACAAACTTAACAATTCATGTACACAATATTTCAAAATCAATTCAAATGCTATGCTGATAATCATACAAAATAATTAACATTCAAAACTTTATAGTTACTATCTAAACTAAAACTAAAACTCATTTATTGAATATTCAAAAATTTATAAATTAATACAACTATTGTTATAACTAAATAAAAAATAAAACATGAAATATCTAAATATTTAGTATCTATTTACAAAATTGTTTAGCTTATAGAGATGTACAGATTTCTACGCAAGAGCAACTTCAAATTAATCATAGCAAGGTGTAGATATCACAACGATCGATTAGTTGTGTTTAATCCATTACAGAACTCAGGACCCAATGATCGATTAATCGGGATACCTGATTATCGACACGATCGATTAGTCGATATACTTAAAAGATTACCTCGACGATCGATTAATCGAGGGAGCTTTTGCTGACCATTTGCTCAAGCCGATCGATTAAGCTTGTGCAACAGGAGCAAGACGAACGAGTACCTCTGGCATAGTTGATCAGATGCGAACCAATCGATTCTCGCATTAAAATCTGAAACAACACAACAACCATTCTGTAGTAACCTGCCTCACAAGGGCCACCAAAACTTAAATTGAGCATATCTAATCATCATCCGTGTCGGAAGTAGATTCAGAGTTCTCGTTCACATCTAATGCAGCCACGTGGATCCAAGGCATCATGCGATCCGCAGCAACAGTCGTTGGACGCTTGCCTTGTGTATTACATAAACCAGGTACTGGAGCTACTACATATCGGTCAGTACCCAAGACTTTTGTAACCCGATAGGGACCGATATACGACGGCAAGAGCTTCTTACTCTGCCCTTCATTATTAAAACAAGTTTTTGTTATTTTAACAAGGTCGCCTTCCGCGTATGCGCGTGCAGGCTTCCTACCCTTGTCATAATACCGTTTTTGCTTGATCTGCTCATTTTCTATCCTACTTTTAACTTCTTGGCGTATAGTGGGTAAATCAGTGGAATCGCGAGTTTCGTCAGAAATTTCATTAAGGATAGGATTTGCCGAAACATTCATAGAGGTACCAAACAACACCTCAGCTGGCGTCCTGCCGGTCGTTTTTTGGATAGTGTTGTTTAGACCCCACTGAATCCTTCCTATGTGGCAATCCCATTCTTTTTCGCCATATTTCACGCTTAAAGCCTTCATAGAGCCGAGAATTGTGCGGTTATACCGCTCTACTTGACCGTTTGATCGGGGACTAGAGACAGCATTCAGGATATGTTTAATGCCTTCGTCTAGACAAAATCTTTTGAACATATGCGACGTAAAGCAGCTGCCGCGGTCACTAACGAGGCGATCAGGAGTTCTAAATATCCTAAATATGTCTTCTAGCACCCTTATTACGTTCAGAGTGTGCGTGTTCCGAACCGGTCTGACAAAACAAAACTTTGTGAAAGCTTCAACTACTACTAGTAGGTAAGAAAAACCTCGTTTGGATTTCACGAAGGGTCCGAGATGGTCAATATGTAGTGTGTGAAAAGGTACCTCCACTTTCGTTATAGGGTGAAGGAGACCTTCTTTACCACTTTGATTATTTTTAGCGTATGCACATTCAATGCAGGCGCTTACGTACTTTTTTACGAATCGTGTCATTTTTGCGAACCAATAACTTTTCTTTAATCGTTCCAAAGTCTTTTCAACCCCAAAATGACCGATATCGTCATGATTCATCCGACATAACTGCCATCTCGCACCCTTCGGTACTACCCAGCGCACATCTCCTTTGTTTTCACCTACACAACGAAATAACTTGTTGTCCTTAACGACGTAGTTTTCCTTAATATATTGCAAGCCTTTCTGATCTAGTCTACTATCCAAAATATCTCTAATCCTCCTAAGTTCCGAATCTCCAAGTTGGAGGGTGTGTAACCAATCTTCACTTGAAATGGCCATAACGGTTGGAAGATTATCAGATTGATTGTCCTCGGATTCGACTACAGGATTACGGGATAGCGCGTCAACATGTCCCATTTTTATACCGGCTCTATATTCGATTGTGTAATTAAATTCTTGCAATTGTAGCCACCAGCGCGCTATCCTAGGAATGAGATCCCTTTTAGTAAAAGTAGACCTAAGGGCGCTGCAATCTGTAACGATTTTAAAGTCTTTCCCTAGCAAATAAACTCTAAACTTTCGTAGGGAACAAACCACAGCTAATGTTTCCAGCTCATAGGAATGGAAATTCTTCTCTTCCGGCGATGTTTGCCTACTATAGTATGCAACCGGTCGCAGCGTGTTATCTACTGAACGCTGAAGAAGGATACCTCCGATACCTATCCTACTCGCATCAGTGTGCAGTTCCAGCTCTGCTGATGGATCGAATATTGCGAGAATGGGTCTATTTATCAACCTAACCTTCAAATCCTGAAAAGCAGTTTCCTGATCATCGCCCCATTCCCATGGTACACATTTCTTTAACAATTTGCTGAGTGGAAAAGCTACCAAGGCAAAATCTTTAACGAATTTTCGGAAGTAGCTTGCTAGCCCGAGAAATTGGCGAACATTGTGTACATTTTCAGGACGCGGAAAATTCATTACACTGGAGATCTTTTTCTCCCCAGGCCTTACTCCTGCTGCTCCGATTTCGTATCCGAGATAGTCGATTTTATCGCGCAGGAAATCACATTTTGATAAATTCAAAGTAAGATTCGCCTTTTGTAACAATTGTAATACGTCTTCAAAATTTTTCAGACATTCCGAGTAGTCTTTCCCAAAAATTAGTATATCGTCCATATATGCGGTTGCCTTACAGAAACGAGCTGACCCTAGAATTGTGTTGATCATGCGCTGAAATACAGCAGGCGCATTTGCCAAGCCAAACGGCATGCGATTAAACTCATATTGGCCGTCCGGCGTGACAAATGAGGTGAATCGCTTACTTTGCTCCACGAGTGGTACCTGGTAATAACCAGACGCGAGGTCTAAAGAAATAAAACAGGCCTGACCAGAAAGGCGAGCTATTTCATCCTCGATGATTGGCATTGGATATCTCTCCTTAAGAGTTACAGAATTCAGCATGCGGTAATCTACACACATTCTAAGAGATCCATCTTTCTTGCGTACAAGCAGAATAGGACTAGCATAGTCGGAAGATGATTCGCGCACTATACCCGAATCTAACATTTCATCTACCATTGTACGCACCTGCGAGCGCTCGTGATGCGACAGTCGATACGGACGGTATACAACGGGACGTTGACTGTTAAGCTCTATTTTCATTTGGGCAACGTTAGTACAACCTAGATCTTTCAAGGATGACGCAAAACAATTATTGTACTTTCTGAGCAAATCTAGTAACAGTTTCCTAGTATCATCAGGTACCTTTTGACAAATGCGAACCTGGCTCTCATCGAATTTATTATCGGCAGCATCACTCATCAGTTCAGGTGACTCTACGACAATCCTCTTGACAAAATAGACCTTTTCAGCTCGACTAAAGACATTATCCTTTGGAATCAGACAGAAACTAGCATGGGGAATAACAACTATATTCACACATCCATTTGTCGCATTATAAAGTCCTCCGCAAACTGAAAATTGCTTATTAGGTTTTCCTGCAACACTATTTTTCAGTAAAATACTGCCACTAATGGTAGGGTCAACGCTGGCTCTGATCGAAACAGGTCCCCAAAACTTGACAGCTCCTAAAGTGCGAACCTTTAACGAGTTTCCACTTTCAATGTCAACATCAGAAAAAGGCAATTTATTGCCGTTGTCGAAGAATTTCAATTCAGAAGCATTCTTATAAGCAACTATATGGGGAAGTTCCGTGTAAGTCTGACCAATCAGCAAAGGCTTCTCCAAAAAGTCGTCACTCACAACCTTACAAATGACCCTGGCGCTGACATCATCTATAATCAAATCAAGCGACAGCTCTCCTAGAGATTGCACAACACTATTACCGAAACCTTTCATTTGAGAGGACGTGTTATCGTGATTCAAGCCTAGCTTCTTTGTTACAGACTCTTTAACCAAAGTAACCTCGCTCCCAAAATCTATAAACCCCTGTAGGGGCACCCCATTAACAATAACCTCTTTTATAAATTTGGAGTTTGGAGTTTCAGTACCCTTTTTGTCAGAATTTATGCGCATTGTCTTCGAAACAGTAGCGCTAGAATTCGTTGGCTTTTCCCTTGGCTTACTAAAACAAGTCTCCGTTGTATGACCGAGTTTATTGCATCGTTGGCACTTCAAAAGAGGTTTCGGACAATGTAGGAAACTATGCCCCTTCTCCTTACAATTATAGCAACCATTAGGCTGACCCGATCTAGATATAGATTTTGGAGCTTGGTTTTGGCTATTATTCTGATGAGTATTGTCCACAGTTTTATTACGAAAATGGCCACGGTCCATAGAAGACTGATGAGTATCCCTATTGCTTAACAAGAACTGCAGAAGTTGGTCGGGGTGATTGCAACGTAATGCCAAAGCACTCGATCTAAGCGTCCTGTCACTCAAGCCATGAATAATGCAGTCCACGGCACGATTCCCTACTATATCGCATTGGTTTACGAGAGCAAGCTTTTCGTAGTAATAAACTTCGATGGGCTCATTGAACTTGCTCTTCCTTTTCAGCATATCCTCCAAGGTCTGGCCGTAATTTTGTTCACAAGGAAATGCATTCAACAATTTATCTTGCCATTCTTTCCAGCTGAAAAGAATGGAATTCAAACTTTCGTACCACATTTTAGCCAGGCCTTGGAGTTTCTGCATAGCAAAATGAGTGGTGGTTCTGTCGTTCCAACCATATACCGACGCACATTCGTTGACCTTTTTCAACCAAATATCAACACGTTGATTTTTAGTTGAAGGGTCGAAATTAGGCAATATATTTTGGTGGTCTATCTTTTGAGACGACTGTGCATTTTGGTTATGTGGCTGTGACGACAGATCCTCTTTCAATAGTTTTAAAACACTAACAAGATCGTTCTTAGAAAAAGATGGACTACGTGACCTTATATCTCCCGCATTGCTTCGTTGCTCGGCACGTGGCTCTGCCCGACGCTCAGCTTCCCGACGTCCGGAGAGCTCGCGACGCTCGCTGGCACGTGGCTCTGCCCGATGCTCGGCTTCCCGACGCCCGGAGGGTTCACGACGCTCACTGGCACGTCGTGACGATGATTGACGACGGTCCTCCGTTGCACGAAGTCGTTCACGCTCTCGGCGTAATTCCTGCTCCAGCATCTCTACTCTCTGCCGTCCCAGCAGGAAGTCACGCTCATCTCGAGATGGATTCGGGCTGCGCATACGCAGGTCGCTTCGACTTCGTGAGCGATCCTCTCGACTAGGTGTCTCGAGTCTACGCCGACTGGAGTCTCGATTTGAGCGTTCTCTGCGTCCTGGTAGCTCGGCCATGATCTAAACACTCGCAGAAAAAATAGGTATGGTTAATAACAATGACCAAAAAATATGGTGAATAACACCGACATTATTCGGTTCAAAAGGAGTATAAAATAAAATTAAAAAATATATATATATATCTCTGAAACGGTGCGTCCTACGCCAAAAATAAGCAAATTTTAGTACCCCTTTTAGAAACCCCCATAGAATGATATTCTCGATCATTTCAGACACTTGTTAGGACACACACACATAGACAAAAATTTAGTAAAAAGAATAAAAAATACTGTAGGTCGCTTTACGAAAAAATACAACCCCATAGAATGATATTCTCGATCATTTCAGACACTTGTTAGGACACACACACATAGACAAAAATTTAGTAAATAGAATAAAAAATAAAAAATTAAACCGTTATAAAATACTGTAGGTCGCTTTACGAAAAAATACAACCACTCTCTTATGTCTACTACGTTTATAGCTGCCATTTAGATAGGTTTAAACACTGTTTATATCTAACACTTGTTCAACGAATGTTCATTCTTTCCGGAATCCGACCGTTATGCTTTAAACTACCAACACAAATATTAAGCAAATTTGAATGAACTATACAATTATAATAACTATTTGATTGCAAAGATAAAACAACAAGAAATATAATTTAGAATTAATATAATAAAAACAATGGGCGTTTACTTACGTTTTAAGTTTGGTTAGCGTGTCACTTCTGATATATAATAGACTCACGGACTATGGATTAAACTTAAGACTTTCAGGATGCCTAGGTGAAGTACTGAAGAAAATACAGGTAACAAGAAACACAACTTTATTCTTCTTACAACCTTCTCGTCCAACCGTTAGAGTTAGAATGTTCAACCGACCTTTTTGCACTTCCCGGGTTTTCGATAATTTGCGCGGTAAAATGGAGTTCTACGATTGGTTAACGACTTTATGTCGTCAACCAATCACAGACGACCATGTGCTGGCCTCTCATTGGTTAGCCAATTGGAAGCATCGAACGACCAAATGACAAACCAAAGTGTTGCCAGCACAAAATATTCGAATCAAATAGTTACTGGCCTGGAAACTAGTCTTTTTGCGTTTCAATTTAATTAAATCAAACTTAAATTAGCGAACTCTAACACATGTTGTCATGAATAAAAAATATTCAATGAAAATTCTTAAGCAAATTATGTTTTTTAAATCAATCCAACGCAATCAAGTACTGGTTAACATATTTACACTTAACTACGAATTTTGATACATCTCACGATTAGAGAGGGGCTGAGGGGTTCAAGTGAAGTCTCATGATATCTCACCAAAGGGGGAGAGGGGGCCAAAAAATCACCGAAATTGCCTCACGTAATTAATGGACGCCCCCTTAGCGAGAATGATCAATAAGGAAAACTGCATACGTTTATTTTTAAATGCAATCAATTTTATCGTTTTCAGGATGCATTTTGCCGTTTCATTAGAATTATGCAACTGTAACTAATTGAAGCAATAAAGATTTACGAAATACCAAGTAAAATATGTTTATTAAATCTTATATTTTAACATAATAATCAAGCTAATCAATCAACAGTGACAAATAACAACAACATTAAACCCGGAAGAATAAAAAACCAAGGTAGACTAGCTATCAGAATATGTCAAAAAGCAGTAATTTTTCAAAACATCCCATTTATTTATATTTTATTATAATGATGAAGTATTGTAGGTTTTAATCGACACAAAGATGACGCATTTCTTTGAACGATTATAAGAGATAATCTTCCAAAAAGAACTAAAGAATATTATGTATTTTCGTTCCAATCACAGAACTGATTAGTTGTAAGACTTTGATACCAATTTTAAAAAGTGCCGAATAAAAAAAAAATTAGTATAATAAAATTATTTTCGAATGTCACAACCATAACTCGTATATCAAGACCCCCCGATTTTTAGTTACTTGTAGAGTTCGCTTTCCTTTACGAAATTGGAATTGTGTGAACCATTTTTAACCGACTCCAAAAAAGAGGTGGTTCTTAATAAGGCTGTTTCTTATTTTCAGTGTTTGTTATCTCATAAAGTCATACTCGTAACCATGTAATTTATAATTCTATTTTTAGGGTTCCGTACCTCGAAAGGAAAAAACGGAACCCTTATAGGATCACTTTGTTGTTCGTCCGTCCGTCTGTCCGTCTGTCTGTCTGTCAAGACCCTTTTTCTCAGGAACACGTGGAGGTATCAAGCTGGAATTTATATCGCATTATGCCGCAAATTTTCGACACTCGCAAGGGAATCAAAACCTACAGGGTACTTAAAATATTTTTAATATTTTTGTCCGGAACCCTCAGTGCGCGAGTCCGACTCGCACTTGGCCGGTTTTTTTATATCCCAGCCCCTTTATTTCTAGTCTTTAGTGTCCCTTTTAGATCAAAATCCTATCTTAGTCTATCTACCTATCTTCCCTTTATCCTCAATTTATTGCCGACAGTGATCAATAATGACTTCTATCAAGATTTTTCATCATTCTTCTTGGCGTGCTTTCGTTAACTGCTGTTTGGGACTCACTCTAAACACCGACGTTTTTATTTATTAGTGATAACCTAATGTAGAAAAACATGATGACTATTTAACTATTATGATAGACTACGGTTTCTTTAAAACTTGATTCACTATCACAACGTCATCAGCTAAGCTTACTCATACAGAATCTCTGTCATCATTGTTCAGCTATGTTGATTCTTTGAAATCTGACGTTGAATCAGACTTGTCAGAATTTGTTTTTGAACTGGATTCAACTTGTAGTCTTGGTAGCTCAGTACTTGTGTGGGCGGGGCAGGTGAATATTAAGTGGATTAAGGTAAATAACGGTCTTACTTCTGTTGTTGCTATGTGAAGTATACATTAGTCAGTACATAGTTGTAAGTTAAGACTTTCTGTTTATCTGCTCTTTCGTCCGTCTCATGCTCGTTGCGTCGCAATTATTGTTCGGTTTTAAATATCCGTTCTTAAAAAAAAACTTCCTAAAAAATAATATTTTTTGGAAATATAATATATTATCCACTAACTTAGTATTTTTTTAGTTTTTAGACATTCTTCACACTATCTTCCTTTACCGTTTTTAGAGCAATCGATCCCGACCCTTATATCGATAATATTGGCTCAAATCACAGAACGCAACAGTATTTTTTGCGATATCATAAAATTAATAAGATGCTAATATCTTAACAGCTTTTAAAACTACTTAGTTACTTACATAATATTTAATGCGTGTAAAAAATTGCTTTACCAGACACCAATAACAAAACTCATCAGCTATTAAATTTCATAATTAGCCGCCTAATCTTAAGTTTCCAGCCATCCATTAATTGTTTATTAAATTCAGCTATTTAAATGAATACTTGGCATTTTAACGATTAAATAGAGTTTGAAGTTAGCAAATCCAAAAAATAAGTTTAAAAAATACTATTTTTTTTTAATAATAGAGCATTCAATCAAATCAAACAACCGTTTGTTTCAAAATCATCATCATTTCAGCCGAAAGACGTCCACTGCTGGACATAGGCCTCCCCAAAGTGTCGCCACATTGACATAATAGGGTTTTGCCATAATCGCCACGCTTGGCAGGCGGGTTGCCGATCGCAGTACGGTTGTTGCAAAAGCACAGAGAATGCTGCTGCCCATTCTCTGGATAGTCCCTTAGTCGCCTTTTACGACACCCACGGGAAGATATGGGATAAAGTTTCAAAATATTGTAGACGTATCTAACTTCCTTCTACCATTTTCCATTTTCTCTAAATATTTCTAGCGCTATTTAGAAACATGGCGAAAATGGAAAATAGAGTGCTAATATCTTATGCGACTATCCAGAAGTTCTTGATCTTACAGAACATAATTTCCATTTACCGAAAATAACAGTTTTAAATCACAAGGACTCGTCAACAGATCTGTGTAACTAGTAGTTTCCACACTATACTAAGAAAGAAATGGGCCATCCCGAGCAAGTGTGTGAGCAAAATGGCAAAAACGAGACTTCGCAAAAGTCGCGAATACCAGGCAATAGGAAGACGCAAGATATCATCAGTGAAGACCCGCTATGTGGGGTTGAGGCACCGCATCTTTGGCGCTACATTGAGAGTACAATTCATACAATAAATACAGTATTTTACTGCACTGTAACCATTTTTTTAATGTTGTGTTCTCGATCAACCCAGCCCAAAAGAAGAAACGAATTAATCTGGAAATAATACTGACTGATAGGAAGAGACGAACCAAAAAGTTTACGTTTTTACTAAAAATGAACCGAAGCTTCGGCTTAGCTTTAAGCCCAAAAAACACATTCAAACCTGCTTTTAATGCGTACATTAATTCAGAAGCAACAACAGCCACATAAAGCCCCCAAACTGCATAAAAGATTCAATTTTGCTGATCTTGTTGAAAACGCAAGGTCCGATTGAGCGTTCCATTAAAATTCTCGACCAATCAATTACAGTACCGACATTATTGCAGTTCACCTTACAACTGTGTCCGCCATACTGGAACCCGTCTGACGGGCCCTGAGTCACGAGTTTGGGTTCAAATTTCGAACCGTTTGGACCCTAAGACTAAATAAACCGCGAAACGTGCAAAGAGGTAAAACAGTTGAGGTTGTTTAAAGCACCTTAGGATTAAATACAGTAGTAAAACTTGAACTTGTAATGGTTTAACTGGTAATAAAAGCTCGGAATTGTAATTATTGTTGACTTTCTTTAGCTTTAGAATATGGAAGGCGGTTCGGTTGCTGTCAATATGTGATGAAAGTTTCTTGAAATATTGCAGAATTATTTATAATTAGTCCAAGGAGAAGCCAAAAACAACAATATTTGTAATTGTGAAATAACAATCTCTTTTGCAGTCAGAAAGTAGAGAAAGTCTTGCAGGTGCAGTACACACTTTATTTTGTATTACGGCGGTTTCCAATAGACTTGAGATGATAATGCCGATTTCAAGGAAAGTTAGGAGAGCTGTCCTTTCTCTAATTAACAACAACAAGCAAAAGCCGACCATTACTATTCTACCACCATCTTAAACATAAGTGAATTCTTGAACGTACGCCAGAAAAAAAACAAAAACAAGAGGGTGACTTCGAGAACGTCCAGTATTAATTGAAAGTTCAAGGTGGCGTTGCTTGCCAAGGAAAAAGAAAATCATCCGTCAAATTCAGTAAATTTTGTTTTAGTAACTTTTACTGCCGCGGGTCAAGTTAAACTGGTTATTCTAAAAACATTGTAAGGAGGTCAGTTGAGTGGAGTATTTTATCGAGTGTCCGTCAGCCAGTGATCGAGAGTCAAGTGTGAGTAATAAGTCCACACCTGACATGTTGTGACCCTTTGGTAACTTTCCTCTTGCAGGGGTTTTCAACTTTTGGTGTATTACAATTTTTATAGGAATAGATCTAAAGAAATTGAGGTTAAGTCCTAAAGTATAGTTTTGAAGGGTTCAGCTCTAGTACTTTTAAAGAATAATAAGAGCATTCTGTGATTGGACAAGTAAGGGTTAGTAAGTATTGAATTAGCATACAAATTGTCTTATACAAATAACCTAATTTAATAAGTCCAGGTGAAACCTAAACACGAAATTACTTAATCCCTCCAGAAAACAGTAAAAGTTAAATTAAGTGCCAATATTTAACTACACCACAACAACCTGGTCTAAATCAATGCTATTAATAATGTTGATCACAAACAAATTACATTAATAATGTATGTTAAATCGTTGATTTATTATCTAAGCACCATAATAGACAAGTACTAAGAAGTTGCATATTACAACGAGTCTTGCATTTCATACCGTGTTTAGTCAAGACCCATGGTTAAGTAATTACTATATATTAAACAGGTTTTTGTATCACGTCAGTGTTGTTGCATGTTAATTTTGCTAATCAGGATAGAAGTTTTATTCTCTATTACAGCCTCACTGCAGGATAAGGAGCTCTTCTCTTCTCTTCTTTATGGTGTGCACAACTTATCTTGGCTTCGAATTTGGTACCCATGACTTAGCAGTCGCACGGTCACACCACTAGGCTATCACTGCTTATACGTTTTATTGAGCGATAAAATCAAAATCAAAAGTCTTTTATTCAAATTAGGCTGATAATCAGACTTTTGAACGTCAATATTACAAGAGACTGTTCCCCAAAACGCCCGCCCTTCCGATATGAACATAAACTTGATTTAAAAGCAGATTCCACAATAATGTTAACCAAGGTTATTGTTACAAGCAGCGTGTCAACACTATTAAAAGATTAAGATCAGACACGCATTAACTCCTACACAAAAACTACAAATACGTCATATAGCTCGGAGGACCCCTGAACCGGTATAACGGACCTAAAGAAGATCGCTTCACCTTGACACCTCTCGCAAATGTCAGCTACGTTATTGTAACGAAACTATTTGGTGTTATAACAGAAATAATTGAAGCTGAATGGGAGTGATGATACTTTGTGTATTTATTTTTCTTTTGTAAATCATGACAACACATTACATGGAGACATATTGAACTCTATGATGGCAATAGGCTCGCCCCCTTTTACATGGGACTTAAACCCTTCGGCGGATACAAGCGTGATGTTGTTTTATGTTTTTGTTATATTGAACTGTTAAATGTGATGTTTTCTTGATCATTTTTAAATACATTCACTTCATCATCGTCAAAATGTGTATTTTTTTAAATTGGTTTACAAATATATCGCATGTGTGTACAAAAAAGGTGACATAAATATGTAAGAAGAACAAAAATACCATCAAGAGAAAAGTTAATTTATAGGTAATGGTGAAAAAAGTTAAGTTGTTGGTAAATTGATTAAGTTCGTTATAATTCTCTTGATAAATTACTATGAATTAGAATGAACTGTAGCAAAACAGAAATAACGATCATCGCAACCGTTAAAAGGATCTTCGGCCAAACAAAAACATATGCATCATGTTCGTTTGAGGCATATAAAAACTTCAAGACGTGTTTTCTATTATGTGTTTTTCTACTTACTTACTTAACTACTAACTTAACCAGAAAAACAGGTTTTTCTGGTTAAGTTTAATAAACTTATACATATGAAAAAAAAAATGTGAATTCTTTGTATTTTCCTGCTGCGGATTATGGGAAAAGCAAACCCTAAAAGAAAATACCTATTAAAGTCATACTTATTCGTAGTTTCCAAAATTCACTTTTCAATCAAAACTTTTTACTTAGTGCTAGTTTAAAAAACCGGCCAAGTGCGAGTCGAACTCGCGCACTAAGGGTTCCTTACCATTTTTTATAAAAAACGAGCAAAAAAATCACTTATTTGTATGGGAACAAAATGAAATAAATATTTAAGGGGGGCCCCTTAAATATTTATTTTATTTTGTTTTTAGTATTTGTTGTTATAGCATCAACAGAAATACATAATCTGGGAAAATTTCAACTGGCTAACTGTCACGGTTCACGAGATACAGCCTGGTGACAGACGGACGGACGGACGGACAGCGAAGTCTCAGTAATAGGGTCTCGTTTGACCCTTTGGGTACGGAACCCTAAAAAAGGTGAACTCGGTACGTTTTCGTTCCGTCATGTAAAAAAATAAAGAAAAGGTTGAATATCCCTGTCGATATTCGCAACTTTTTTATATTTTTTCGGAGTCTTGGAAGGGGAATGACGTAATCAACGATTGAAGGACTACAAGGGGAAAGAAAAGGTTCAGAAGTTTAAGTTTGGATTCGCACCCGGTATTAGAATCAGTACTCTGATTAGCCTGTTATAGCCCTTAGTGTGCCCAATGCATCCACTTACTGAAAAAGAGCGAGTTTTGGATATTACCAGCACTACACATTACTTACTTACTTTAAGAAGGTGGTATTTGATTACTGAACACAACACGATTCCACAACTCCACGAAAGTTTCGGGACGCCATTGATGGCGTCCACATGAATTCGCGTCAACAAGCATAACATCAGGCGAGGGTCAAGGGGTTCATGACCTTCCCCAAAGCAATTTTTCGAAAACTGTATTAATTTTTAACTTCCTGCTTTATCGTTCAACAAGAGAAACTAACCTTATGCCTTTACGAGGTAGAATGTTAAAAAAATTCCAAATTCCTGGCTACGGCCCTGTGTGACCCTCAAAATCTTTGGCTAGGACCGCGCCTGCATAACATCGAGAAGTGGATAGAATGGGGAGTGACCTGAAGTGAGACAGATCAGGTTAACTAAAAATAGATACCGCGTACACGAAGCAATATCATGATCGTTATTATTATCCAACTTGGTTACCAAATTAGCACCAATATATGAGAATACGATTTATTATTTGCCTTTACGTTATATTTAGATACACCAACGGTCATATTTTTGGTTTCGAATAAACACTTCAATTCATTGTCAACCCTATTTAACATACTTTTAAAGACAGTATTTTAATACGTTATTGCAAGCATAGCTACATTTTGGTTTCCAGCTTCGTACAAATCATTTTATAACGTGCTGGCTGGATGTAACCACCAAAAGAAATCAAATCGTAGTGTTATCAGTTGAGGGTCAGTCACTGCTGAGTATGAGGTGCTGGATTTGATTTCCAGGTTAGCCATAGTGTAACTAAGTTTTTTCACCAAGAATTCCTCAGTAGCGAATTCTTAAATTGTTCCCGGTTTACGGATCACACCTATCACTTAGGGCTTAAGAGCGTTTACACCTTACGGCATTTCATAAAAACTTTCAAGTCCTTATTTTATTTATTTATTAAAACTTTATGCACAAGTATAAAAAAAACACTGTACAAAAGCGGACTTAATGCCTTGGGCATTTTCTATCAGTCTGCCTTACCTTTTTCGAAAATGTGAAACAGAAATTTCCAATTATCTTTTTTTTTAAAGTCATTTAGTAATGTGTTTAGTAACTTTTTAAACCTATGTATCCTGCATATGCGTATCAAATTTCATAAAAATCGGTTCAGTCATTTCGGAAAACAGGGACTTGAAAGTTTGTATGAAATGGCGTTAAGGTGTAAACGCTCATAAACAAAACTAGCAAAATATTGGTGTATTTAGTAGGTACAGGGTAGGTAAACCTCTGTCCTTACCGTTCAGGGGGTGCAGGCATGATGACATCTTTTGTTAAATCGATTAAGCTTATCATTTAGCTCGTGCAAGCGATAAAGGAAAATCCTCACATAAATTACAAATTCCATACATGTTCAGTGACTGCGATCGGCCATAGGTTACCACTTGTCAGATGACATGACCCAAGTATTACTATGTATGTACATAACAAGAATACGTTAAATGTCATGAATAGGTAAGCACTCCGTACACAGTTGATGATTTATAAATAAATATCTGCACATAGTAAAATTTTAATCATCTTTTGTTTTCATCTTGTTAAGATTATCATCAGCATAAGATCGATCTGTTACTATCCTATCCCTCCACAGTGTTCACTTTTGAACAAGGACTTCAACAAATAAATAAAAAAGTGTCTCTTTGTAATCTCAAAATAACAGCTTTTTACTGAATGCATACGAAAAGTGTTCAACAGTGAGCCACTTAAATTTCTAACCACCATGAATCAAAAGTTTACTTTCAAAATAAACTTTTATCTGAAATACAGGTGAGGTAGGTTAGTTGACTATCTATTTGCATTTATGAAATGTTACTTTTAGTGATACTTTTCATAGCATAAGCATTTTTTTCGAAAATGATATTTGGCTCACTGTGTCCACCCCCTGGTACACAGTAAACCGGGGAGGTCTGTTACAGTTAACCATGAAGTACACATTGAACCAAAGAATGTCAGAATGTTATGTAATCAGAAATAATTACACATTATGTTAGAAAATCAGTATTGATTAAACAAATATAACAACACTTGCTATTTATAATCGAAATTATTTATGAATTATCGACCAATTACCTGAATAAAATACAATTTGTATTCTTATATTTGGTGAGAAATTAAAAACTAATCGTAAACCATAATAATTTTCAGAGCTGCCTTCACACACTCTTCCGTATACGAACCTTTTCTTCTTATGACCTTTTTAAGCTATAAACAAATAAATCATCATCATCATCATCATTTCAGCCCAAAAGACGTCCACTGCTGGACATAGGCCTCCCCCAAGTCATATTGACATTTTGGGGGGTGTTGCCATAATCGCCACGCTTGGCAGACGGGTTGGCGATCGCAGTACGGTTGTTACAAAAAGCACAGAGAACGCTGCTGCCCATTCTCTGGCAAGTCCCTTAGTCACCTCTTACGACACCCACGGGAAAATATGGGATGGTGCTATTCTTTACGTCCGACACCATACAGAGCAGAACAAACAAATAAATGATTACTTGAATTTATTTCATAACATTTATCTACACAATTAACCAACATGAAGTAACAATGAACCATGGCTCACTGTTAAACATAGCAAGTTGGTTAACTGTGGGACACACACTTGTTTAATGTTTAAAGTTAAGATAACTTTTAAATGACTTACACCAAATCTATAGTTGACGCGTCAAAAGAAGCACGATTAGGGTATCTACTGAGCTAACATATTAGAATACTTGTAACATTAAACTGAAACATGTAAAACGAAAAATTACTTACTTTGTTTTCTTCCGTTTTACACGGATAATCACAAAATTCCTCGCCTGCTCGCTGCAAACTGGTAAGATGGGTGGGAGGCCGTTATGGGGTCTATATTGCTAGGAAGCGCGGAACGACAATGTCGCATTTGCAAAATATAGGCTTGGTTAACTGTGTACATATGGCTCACTGTTGAACATCTGACCATGGAGTTTCTTGCCGGTTCTTCTCCATAGGAAACGACCAACCCGAACCGTGCCTCTTCTGTCGACGTTTTATAAGTGCCCATGTAGGCCTATGTAAAATAAAAATATTTTGATTTGATTTGATTTGATTGACCTTATATACGGTAGGTACTTATTTTTACTTTTTTTAATTCTGTCTGACTGTTTGTTCAGGCTAATCTCCGAAACGGCAGGACCAATTTTGACGGGCCTTTTACTGGCTTTTACTATGTGACATTATAAGTAACTAAGACTTTTATTTTATAAAAAAGATAAAGCTTCCTTGCAAAACAATTAAAACCCTTGAAATTATTAATCAAATCTGAACCAGGAATACCTTCTTCTTTTTATAAACGTCAAGTAATGCAGGGCACTGAGGTCTTAAATATCCTTCACGCAAATATGGACGGGGCGTTCTAAAATATGGTTCCTTCCATCCATTAAGTTGACTGTCATGTAAAAATGACAGCCAATATCTCCATGAAAGTTTGCTAGACGACAGCTTTTAACGAAGTTTATAGTATAATAATATTAATATCTTTATACAGGTTGTTGTTTTGCATCGTCAGCTAAATTCAGGAGGTTGTCACAAAACACATAAATAATCTATTTAAATTACGGTACCCCGTTAATTATAAATAAACGCAGCTTTTTTTAGTTGTTTAAATTTGTCACTATTTCAGAATAACCCCATAATGTCGTTTAGGGAATAACAAATTAACGAATAAACGAATGAGATTGTTTGTATGTGTGAAAGCAAGGTTAGAGAGTATCAGTATCAGACGGGCCGCGTTTTAAACACGGGTGGTTCACAATTACCGATTTCCGTTAGTAAAAAACTAAAATAAAATTACCTACTCATTTTATTATTGATTCGGGTCGAGAACCATTAGCATAGTTACTTCCTTAAATTTGA
The DNA here is from genome assembly GCA_949152445.1 of Cerastis rubricosa. Taxonomy (NCBI): domain Eukaryota; kingdom Metazoa; phylum Arthropoda; class Insecta; order Lepidoptera; family Noctuidae; genus Cerastis; species Cerastis rubricosa. Next base: position 8,619,613 of record OX424526.1, on the reverse strand, counting down.
CGAGGATGCAAAACAACAGCCTGTATAAGTCTTTCATATTTATTGGCCACCATTTAATCTACACTTAAGCGAAGTTATGAGCCTGGACCTTAAGGCACCTCTTTGTTGTATGAGCATTATTTTAAGTGAAAGTTGTGTTGGTTTATTTTTGACCTGAAATACTGAATTGATAAGCCTGTACAAAAGAAAGTTCTTTTATTTTCTTGACATTTCTGAGCTTCAAGTAGACCATCGAGGTCCTGTATACAAGGTGGTAGGGACATCGACGCCAAAACGGGTACCACGTAGCGTAGGTACTCAGTACATCATTTTTTTTTTACTATTATCCTTTTCTACCTTTTGTAGTAAGCAACGACTTATTGTCGGGTAACATCCAAATATTGTAGAACCAAACGATTTTAAAAGAGTAACCATGGAGTTTCTTGCCGGTTCTTCTACATAGGAAACGACCAACCCGAACTGTGCCTCTTTTGTCGACGTTTTATAAGTGCCCATGTAGGCCTATGTAAAATAAAATATTTTGATTTTGATCGATTCTGACTTCTCTTCTTTAAAAAGAACATTGCTGTTGTTATCTAAAAAAATTCAATACCTCCACCCGACGGTCAAAATGTATGGAACAGCAGATTGGTTTCTTCAACACCTTTTTTAGAACTACCTACAGCTTTGTTGAATGGCTAATACAATTTTTTAACAAGGCATGAGCATGTTATATGTTATATTTTTTTACACATGGCGACACATGAAGCTATACATTTCCAGTATAACATGTCCTCGCTTCGTATAGATTTCCAATACTATTTTTATGTAGCTGGATTGGTCGCCGTTCGTATGAATGTCTGCGCCGCAGAAAAAGATTTAAGAAATCCGAGTTCAAGGCAAAATCCTGATTTTGCTCTACTTGGTTCTTATTATTTAACTCCAGTCAATAACGGAAAAGCATATGACCGGAAGCAAAGCAACAAAACCACTTCCATAGGTTATTTACTCTTTATTCAACTTTTTTTTTTATTTATTTACCTTGATCGAGGAGTAAGGCCAAAATAATCAAAAACAATAACAGACCAAGTAGGAACTAATGTGTCATACAAAGGAAGTTAATGGGCATTGACCCTCAACTTGCGAAATTGAGGCAGCCTTTAAAAACAGACTTAAATAAAAAATAAATAAGTAAATCAAATAATAAAATCGTAGGTCACTGTCAAACATCGCCATTCAAGGTGGAATCAGATACCAAGCTTATAACTACAACAGATAACTGACATTACTTCCTAAAATGGCTACTACTACTACTATATTACTTGGTTTCCACGTTTTACGTACAAAATGACATCCCAGCATTTTTTGTTCCCACATGTAGTCTATTTAATAGATATGTAATCACAACAGCCACAAGAAGTCAAGTAGCTGTCACTAATGTCAACTGTCAGACACCACGAATGGCGGGAAATCAGAAGGAAAAGCGTACCCTGGTCTTGGGCTTCGCGTGGTGGTGCTGGTGAGTCAGTCATATAGTAAGTAAATTGTTTTATTAACATATTAGCTCGGCTACAAGAGAATACTACACCGGTATTCCCTTTCTTCTAACAAATTTGTTTTTTTCCGGAAATCATTATCAGTAACACGTTTAATATAAACTTCAGTAACCCTAATGTTCAAAATCCCGAAATTTTGTTTAACATTATTATTTTTAGTTCTAAAAGTATTCTGTCATAATATCGAGTTCTACAGTAATTGAATCTCCTAATTTTACATGACCTAAAGTCAAATGTCCTAAGTATTGTGTTAAATAATGTGTATTATTCCGAATGTTCATTTATACTAAATTTTTTAGTCCTAAACCATTTGCTAATAATTTGGTTTTAGTGACAGAAACGAATCGCTGTAAATCCGACTCCACGCAGTCTTGTCTGCTCTACACCTAGAGTGTAATTTAAAATCGCGTAGGCGCGGAGGGGCGAGGCGGCCCGCCAGCAAGCCGAATCTGCGGTGGTGAGCCCATCTGTGACGATGAACTCGCGTGGGACCGCCGCGCGCCGGTGCCGTGACAGAAACCATGCGTGCTGCATGTTGCATTCTTGCTTACATGCTGCATGCCTGCTTGCATGCTGCATGCTTGCGTGAATGCTGCATGCTGCGTGCTTGCTTGCATGCTGCATGCTTGCTTGCTTACAAAAACCACATGTTCACAATCAATGCTTTATTGAGTACATGTATAATATATTTATTTATGCATAATAAAAATTATAATGCAAAATCAGATATTTTTTAATTATAACAAAATGATACTTAAACACATACAATAATTATTATATAATTTAGGCTTAATTATAATGACTAATTTTAATTCATAGACACATTCTAAGCCAATTCTATATTAGATGCGTTCAAAAAATTGTGATGAAATTTTGTTCTAGGAATATTATTATAGTAAATAAACATTATGTAATTTGAATTTAGGACTTATAACTTTTATTGAAACGGTTTTATGTCTTTTGTATATTATTGATTGTAATATTTATGACAAACGGATTTAGGACATATTATATTTACGGATTGCAATTTTATGGCATGTGATATTAAGTTCGGGTAAGTTATCATTCGGACAAATGATGATTAGGACAAAAAAAGTTATGGCACTGTAAATTATGGATAAAAAGTTAGGTGACACAATAGAGAACCTACTACACCATATACCTGCGAAATATTCCGGCAGCGGTGAATTGATTCTTAAGAAGGTAAATAAGCTAAAGATAAAGTGCATTTAATTACCGACAACATCCTCCCCGCTGACGTATGTAAACTAAACCGCTCGTCCAATGCAATAAAAGACGTTATTTCGTAAAGGTAAAGGCTGTTTTTGAAATAGACAGGGGAGTACAAGTGAGTGACGTCATACAAGAAGAGCACGAAAAACCTGAATCATTCCACGAAAACTTGTTGAAGTTGTAGCTAGTAGACATTCGCAATCAAATATACAACCTTTACCTTGAGCCTTCAAGTGAATCATTAGGACATAAAAGAAGGCGTGAATCCGTGAGAATAACAACGAGAAGAACAATAAATTGGAGTTTATCCACATTCGATTACGTCTTTCCATCTTGGATTTTCTATATGTCAATCAATGGGAAGGTACTGGATTATTTTTCCTTTTATTATTATAACTGAACCTGTACCTACAGATGTAAATAATAACATGATAATGCATTCGTATTCAACCTACATGTTCGATAACTGCGCCACTCCGTTGATAAATTTAAAATATGGTTCAGTCGATTGAATTAAAAAGTAAGTCTTTGAAACGCCTTTTAAGTTTGATTAAGGGATACATGATTATACAGATCTAAAGGATAACACAATTAGCTGAAATACCCCTGAATTCTTGTTTACCTTCTACTACTTTTTGGAACTTGGTATTTTTTTATCTGTTTTTGGTTCTCTTTTTGAAATCTACATGGCACAGTTGCCTTAGGTATACTACTCCTTTGTTCTCTGTCCTTTACGAGTAAACAAACTTTGGTGAAATAATTAAAAAAAAACCGTAAAGACTTATTACCAAAAACAAAACTTTAATAAATTTTTTTAAATAAAAATCCCTACTCTGAAAAAGGTGATAAATCCGAGTTCCAACGGTAGCTTTAGAACATATATAGCGATGAGACGATGAGTCATCGAAGCCGATCGCGAGGCTCAACCGCTCAACGGTCAGGAACACCCGACAACACGTTTTTTTGTCTGCACTAGCGATACAGCCGACTTCGCATGTCTGGTGTAGCGCCACGGAAGTGTAGACACTGCATTCTTATTTTATCTTTTGTGAATTTAAGAATGAAGAATTTTATCGAACTTTCTTGAGTACGCAACTTTATCAAAAACTTGATACACGTTTCTACATAATGCCATCAGATATGAGACTCATGAGATTCATCACGACATGCATCTCAAATGGATTGATGAGTTACGCATTAATAGATTTCAAATTCAGAGTACATGGGGGATAGAAAAGATATTAAAGAATTATGTATTATTAAGTTGTATTTTACCTTCCAAGCGTACGTCAAATACCAGTATAGAAACGCAAAATACTGCTCCCAAGCAGCTTCCTAAAATTCCAGCGGAAAGTCCCACGTTTTTTTTCTTTTTTTTTCTTTTAGTAGTGGTGTAAACGGGAGCGAATCCAAGTTCACACGGGATTTTGTCAGTATTTAGTAGAAGGCTATTTATTGTAAATGATTCTCTTTACTCTCGTAAAATAATAAAGACTCTTTAATATCGATAGGAAAGCTGACATAAAGGAAGGAAAGAGTCAAGATGTAAGGAAAACTAATCGTTTTGAAAAGCTTTGATCACGTTTTTGTAATTCAAAAGAAACCCAATGTTATCCTTGATATGCAAATTTTGAATAAACAGGCTTGCTTTTTCTTCTTTTGAAAAACCATAATAAAGTGTACATCCGTTGACCAGTTTTGAAAACATGTGATGTTAACAACTTATGATGAGGAGGATAATCTTCGATGAAAGCAGTCTCTGTCTACGTCATGATTCATGATCATAGATCAGAGTAGGTAGATTGAATTGGGGTCATTGATCCGAAACGTTGTACTAATATGGACATTTCTCCGGAATTGGGTAATTTGATTGAAATTTACCACACATTTAATTTACAATTTATAAAAAGTTGAGGCCATAAAAAGGCAAAAAAAAATTATTCGATCGGAATTCGATTGTTTTTATTATTCAACAGATAAATAATAAATTAATTTAGTTTTGATACCTTCCTTTAAATTTTGAATTGAGTAGTAATAATATCACTATCATTAACAATATTTAATTGAATCTGGAAATACCGGAATTACTTTCCGGAAAAGTGGCTTATCCATGTTATTCTTTCTGTGTGCATTTATGATACAAGTACCAAACATCATTCTACCTACTCCGATCTATGTTCATGATTTATAAATTATAAGCTTTATATGTTAGAAAAAATACTATGCCCTCATGTAAACCTATATATAACAACTGCTGTCAGTATTTTAATCCTATTAATCTCCGACATAATTTAGGTAGGTATAACAAAGTACCATGGCGATGGCGATGGTAGAGGAGCTCGTGGCTAAATAATAACAGCCGCCCAGGTCCATCTTTAAGGTTAAGCCGTGCTTGCCGAGGTTGGTCTGTGGATGGGTGACCATAATTACATATCGAGTTTCCTCCGTGCCTCGGAAAGCACGTTAAGCCGTTGGTCCCGGCTGTCATTCGTAGATCTTTGACAGTCGTTACGAGTAGTCAGAAGCTAAAAGTCTGACATCCAGTCTTACCAAGGGGTATCGTATTACCCAGTTACTGGGTTGTGGAGGTCAGATAGGCAGTCGCTTCATGTAAAATACTGGTACTCAGCTGTATCCGGTTAGACTGGAAGCCGACCCCAAGATAGTTTGGGAAAAGGCTAGGCAGATGATGATGATCAACAAAGTACCATGGCGAATTGTATTATGCTGGGTTGTATTGTGGGTTACTAATAATAACCATTTGGACAACAGTATTTTTTTATTAGTGATATTATTCCGTTTATTCATTTTCAAAACATACTTTTACATTTTTTTTTTTTTTACAAAATGATAAAAAAAAAACATTTAAAAATATAAAAATAGTAGCCCACCGGTATCGGGAATAGGGTCCAAGCTACCGGCAGTCAGGGCTCTAGAGAAAGGAACCTCCTAACGATACGAGCCGTGTCCAGGAGTACCGCTTTCTGAATCAAGCCCTTTATCCAGCTGCCTAACGAGAGCCTCATGAGATATTGGTCGAGGCTCTTGGCAATTAGGCCATTGGCTGTTACGACTATCGGCACAATGATCGCTGAGTCAATATCCCACATGTCGACAACCTCGCGAGCCAAGTCAAGATACTTGATTTGCTTGTCTTTCTCGGCTTTCACGAGGTTCTCGTCATGTGGAACCGTTATGTCAACAATCATTGCGCGCCGCTCTGATCGATCCACCACCACTATATCAGGCTTATTGGCAACAATAGTCCTGTCAGTGATGATGGATTGATCCCAATACAGTGTGATATTGCCATATTTGAGAACTGGAACGGGCACATACCTATAGTACGGCACTTCCGATTCCACAAGGCTGTATTACAGAGCAAGTTGCTGATGGATAATCCTGGCTAAAGGTTGTGTCTATGCAAGTATTCTCCGTTAGCTAGACGAGAACACCCGGAGATAATGTAACGGATCGATTCGCCCGGACGGTGGCATGCCCGACATATGTCAACCGTGCCATTAGTAATATCATTTTATGATAGTAATATAGGTACCTAATTTACTTAAACTCTATTAATTATTTATTACATTAGAACAAAATTAATATGATTATTATCCAGATATCACTATCATCCTTTAAAGTCTAAAAAGACTGACAATACCCAATTCCTAACTAAAAACTTCATTCATTTGTTTCTTTAAACAAAGTAGCATCAGAACGGTTGAGTAGTGATATCATTGAGGCTGAAGACTCGCTCCCCTGCACACATCCTCTCATTCAAGCCAGGTAGATAGACATGTCGGATATGCGAGAGTTTATTGTTCCTTTGCAGGTAGCCTTAGGACCCGTGTACACGGGCGTAGCGCCTTTTGTTGCCCGGTAAAAACACGTGACTTTGAACTTGACCGATCAATTGTGCCAGTGCCTTAAAATTGCGTGAGAATATTAGAGCATGCATTGTAAAAATTGTTAACTATCCTTTCGTAGAATTTTTTCTTACTCGGAACTGGATTGAAAGATTTAAGGATAATTTTTTGACTTACCGGGAAAATAAGTAGGTAACTAATTAGATTACTGCCGACCATTTTATAGAATTGATGTTATCATGTCTTGCCTTCAAAATTTTTTGCATCGTAAAAAAACTTGATTGATAAAGTACACAGTATAAAAACCGTATAAGAAATCCAAACTGCCATGATTATTAAGATGGTTTCAACGCCACTTTATAATTTAACAGCAAAATTGCTTTAAAATCACTAGTTTTGTGGGCGAACATTCTATTTTATACCGTAGCAGATATTATTAAAAATTCGCAGCAGCAGCGTATAAAAATGTTTCGTGAGACACATTTTGCAAGTGTTTGGCCCGAGGCACGAGTCTCCGCTCCGCTTGCCTCGCGTGAGTCAAACTTGTATGCAGTGTGCTCTCACCTTTATATGAGGTCAAACTGTATAATTTAGTAAGACTAATATTTGTTCTTCACATGGTTGATACTAAGCGTTTAATTAGTATTTAGATGATTACAAATGGAGACTATCGGTCTGCAAATCATCATCATCATCATCATTTCAGCCCAAAAGACGTCCACTTCTGGACATAGGCCTCCCCCAAGTGTCGCCACTTTGACATTTTGGGGGGTTTTGCCATAATCGCCACGCTTGGCAGGCGGGTTGGCGATCGCAGTACGTTTGTTACAAAAGCACAGAGAACGCTGCTGCCCATTCTCTGGCCAATCCCTTAGTCGCCTCTTACAAATATTGCAAATATTTCACTAAAATTTATAGGTACTTCTACGTTTTTGTAGGGCTAAAGATGAAATATTCTTTCTATTATCATAAGACATAATTACTTCTACACGTGGATTATATTCTACTCTGTGTCTACGTGATTGGATGTGGTTTATATTCTACTCTCTTTAGGATGCAAGGAGGTAGGTAGGATTTTAAACTGTCTTAAGTCACATTATAAAACATAACATACACCTGTATAATCTGAAAGGGTTAGGCAGAGTGTCTTGTCATTTTATCACTAACGCAAACATATCGCCATGAACAGTTAAGTTAAAACAAATAACATCCTTCGTCAACGTTTATTACAAGCGTTAAGTGTGTGAAATCCGATAACCAACCAAACCTTTTAATTAAGTAACTACCTAATTAACTGTTACTTCTACCTAATTAGTAAATAATTAAAAGAGACCTTCATGCAATATTACATAAGTTCCTTTTCAGTACTAGAAACCAATTAATATAATTACCGTAACATCCTTATGCACTTGTCTTTTTCACTAAAAGAAACCTGGTAGAGGTTGCATATTACCCCAACAAGTTTATCTATTATTCAATTGAAATTCAAATATCATCATACCTGTAATCCCTGAGACACCCACATTTCGCCAGCTATGGAGTATGAATACTTGCACCTTTACACCTTTCGGCATTTCATACAAACTTTCAAGTCCTTATCTTCCGAAATGACTGAACTGATTTTGATGAAACTTAATACGAATAGCAGGATACATAGGTCTAAAATGTTACTAAAAAACATTTCGAAATATCTTTTAAAAAAACAAATACCTAGAAATAAATTTCCAATTATCTGAATTGGAAATTTGTTTCTATAAGTAATTTATAATCGGTCTAATTTGGCTGTAACGCTATTTTTCGAAAAGGTTTTTGGTTACTTTTTAGACCTATGTATGATGCTTATGCGTATAAAGTTTTATTAAAATCGATTCAGGTATTTCGGAAAATAAGGACTTGAAAGTTTGTATGAAATGTCGTAAGGCGTAAACGCTCTCCGTACATTGTACTTGAAGTGATAAATAAATAAGTCATCAGGCTTTATGGCCTTAGACTTATCATGACCATTGCTTAGGTGGTTTTCAAGGCTCAAGTGAACTAGAGGACCTACCCTACCTACTTTTTGGCCTCTTTCTTTAAGCTGCAAGGCTGAAGTTTCGCTTCACGACAGCAAATGTCCTGAATAACCTTTTCATTCTAGTCTCAACAATTAGGGGAAGATTACAAGTTGTAGGTTCTACCGCATTTACTGACGACCAATATTAAACCTTATTCCTCAGGGCATAAACCCTTATTAAAAGTGGTCATCAGTCAGTGAGCGCGGTAGTACCAACCTGTTAGGGCACAGTGAGCTCAAATGAGTGAGAATAATTAAACACAGCTAAATCAAGAAATGTGTACTCCAAAATATTGTTCGTCTTTCTACTGACCAGTACAAATAATCACACCAAAGTTATAAGAAGTGGGGTAGCAGGTTGAGTGGTCGTGCCGGCTGAGTGCGCCGGCGCATCGTCTCGACACACTTGAGCGTCGCCCTCCACTTCCTGCGCGAGCGACCTGACGTGAGGGCCGAAGGGACTGGTTGTCATGTGTGCGCCCTACTTAACCTGATATTTTAGTTGTAAATAATATGATTGAAATACTGAGAGTTTAATGAGAAATGCTACTGCGATAGTGTTAAGTGAAGATCGGAAAAATATTTAAAAAAAATATTAAGAAATGAAGAAAAGAGTAAGTAAATTTACCATTGACACAGTGAGTCACACATCAATGATAACAATTTCGTATTGATAGCGCCTTCTATCATTACTTTTAATACGATTTTCGTATAACTACAACTAAAAATGGCACTGAAGATTTCATAAATGCTGAAGAGTTTTGTTTGTTTGATTGAACGCGCTTATCTCAGGTCTATTAGTCTGTTATCATCATTAGTGAAGCCACACCCACATTAAGAAATCGTACAAGTTACAATGATCCCAAATATCAAAAAACCAAAGAAAGCTCTCTAAAACGTAATTGAAACAGAAGATGCAACTAAATAACTACATACCTACTACATTCTACTTAATGTAAAAAATGTATCTGCAGGCACGCTGTCTAGTGCCTAGCTCAAAAATCAAATCACAATGTCATTTATTTTTCCATCAAAATTTTCAATTAAACTTCGGCGTTCTATCATGATTATGGTGTTTTACGGCTGATGGGATATTTGAAAGCCTTCCATCGTTTGGCATGAGTGGCTAGCAACCAATTACTGTAATTGAACACATCGAATATACGCTGGCACCCTGTTTTGACGTTTAGTCATCACTCTAGTATGCTTTTTTTTGTCTCTACCTTAGGATGTATTTTTAAAGAATAGTGCTAACTTTGGTATTTCTTTTTGTTTAGCTTGTAAATTTATTATCCGACTAGTTGTCCCGCGCAACTTCGTCTGCGTCACATTTTCCCCGTTTTCGCAATATTTTTCATTGCTGCTCCGCTCCTATTGGTTGTAACGTGATGATATCTATATTTATAGCCTATAGCCTTTTTCGATAAATGGGGTATCTAACACTGAAAGATTTTTTCAATTCGGACCAGTCTTTCCTGATATTAGCGCGTTCAAGCAAAGAAACAAACTCTTCAGCTTTATTATTAGTATTAGTATATAGATTAGTATAGATATCGGATAATAAATTTGGTTTTCTTGTGCTACCCTTGGTAGTTTAATAGAACAATAGCATTGGATGAGCTGATGATAACAACAGTCTGGTACGTACAGGTCAGGACGACATAAACTCATATTCCAAAGAGAATTCAACATGCATAATATTATCTGTGAAATATCCAGATTGTTTATCTTCTAAAACAAAATACTAAAAATATTCTTTTGTTCAACAAATTCTTGTCAATTGTAAAGATTTTCATTATCATTGTGATTTATCTTATCGAAAATAAAGAAAATGTCTACTTGTTACAATGATTTTACTGTAAAGAGCTACAGAATTCGTTATAATTATATAGTTTTAATAATGGTGTATGCGGATGTAAAGCACCATGAATGAATAAGTTTGTCGACACGTGTCATAAAAGAATGCGAAAAATTACTTTTGTGGGACCTATTATGTAATATTGGACTTTGCAATTACCTGAAATAAACTAAAAATGGCTTAGTAATTTTACAACGAAATCTATACAGTTTATCGTAAATATTCTCTATGAAATCCTGAAACTTGCCCCTTTATATGAGGCCTATCGGACAGCCTTCATATATTCTGCTTAATAAAATGTAGTTACAATTGTAATTAATTATGCCATTATTTTTCAAATGCAGTAAAACGTGTGGGTGTACTTTCTGCTTTTGAAAATCAACCTTATTTCCCTACCCAGCATCTCATAAAACAATTATGTTTTAAAACTTATAATAGGGGTCTATTTTAAGTTTTAAAACATGTTTTGTGAGATGCTGGGTACTACTACTCATCCCAAAAAAAGACTACCGAAACTTGAAATCATCTAGAAATAAAAAAAAGCTGAAAATTGTGATCTTATAATATCATGAAGCTAAAGGAAGCTTACTTGCAACGCTTTGTCGTCGGTAAGCACCGCACGCCGTAATACTTCAGTTCCGAGTATTTCCGAGACTTAGCGAACGATAAGCCCATACCTGAGCGAGCTTTTGCAACCGTACTGTTAGCCGGACAAATTGAAAAGCTCTGAGCTTTGATTTGATAGTTCTGTCTCACTGCATTGTTTTGAATTGAGATTAATTCTTTGGGATGGTTTGTTTTGTTATTGAAAAACAATGTAGATAATTTAATTTAGTAAGAAAATAGTCGAATTTAAGTTATGTTACTTATTCTTTTTCATTGAGTTTAAAAGACAGTTCCACGCAGAATTTCACTTATTCATATCTCAGAAAGAACTTAGTAAGTTACTCACTGTTGACAACAAAAGTAAAAAGCAACTAACATATTTTTATAATTAAACATCCAACAAATATTTAAGCTTATCGTAATCTTATCCACAGCTATGCACCGTAACTTCCGTATGCTAAGCCAACAGGGCGCAAACGTATTGCACTTTTACGCCGGAAAGCTGTGACCACGCAACATGGTGTTATAAAAAGACAGGTGGGTGCCGTACACCATAATTTAATATTTTTTGACCCCTATAAGGACCACTACGAAAAGGAACATAACATCAGGCCTGCCATCCCCATAGGATTAGACAGAGCTGTACCTATTAGTAGACCCATATTTCGCCACTTATATTTGAAGTCCCATGTAATAGGGGGTGAGCCTATTGCCATCACTATACCAGACTCCGTAGCTGCTACTGAGAGATACGGAAAAAAAGTGATCTTAAAACTATAAACGATATTAAAAGAAACATAAGGAAACTGGATTTTTTAAAGCCTTAATTTATTTTCAGTTCAGGAATCGTTTTAATCACGATTTTCAAAATAAAGGACGTATCAATTACAATAGCACCAGAATTAATTAAACAAATATACTCGTAACGGATATTGTTTTTCCGTATTAAAAACTTATTGAAAGTTTGGCTTGCAGTGACCTTGCTGTTTTTTTATAACGCCTTCATTTTAACTAATTAGAAAGGATTTGTTCTGAGGCTACTTAAATAAACTGTACGGATTTAGATAAATCTTTTTCTAAGTCCGTTGAACCATGAAATAATCTCTAATTATGGAATAAATGGTTTGGCAATTTTCTAGAACTGGAATTGCTTTTAAAGCACTTTGTTTTTACATGAAAATACTATTTAAAGGCGAAGATAAACATCAAAAATCTAAGTGTTGAACAAAAATGTATTCAGAAATTCTAAGAAAAATCTCCAGGATTTCTAATATCTTCCTGTCAAGGACAGTTCAAATACTTTCTAGGATTTCGCTGACACCTAGAAAAGTAGTATGGTTATTACCCGTTTTTTATTAAAGTATCAGTAAAAACCACCACCTCTCGCTCTACAAAACAAAAACTTAAGTACAACAAAACGTCCCCTTACTCGCGTGCCCTATTTCAACAAAACAATGAAACCTGTCCCTTGAAGAGTCACTATATCTCGTCATCAAAAGGAAGCGGAAAAGGGAAAAAACCAATCGTTGGGGACTTGGGGCGCAGGCTATACAACTTGGTTGGGTAACAGGTGCCGCTCTGCGCCTGCGCCGTGCACGTGACACGCCGCCATTCGCGCGCGCGCCGCCATAGCCGCCGCTTCGAAAATCGAACGCGGAACGTCCGACCGTTATTTTTCAAATATTTAAAAGTGCTGTGCAACGAACATTTCACTGAGGATTTTGTGCCAGTGTTTGTTATTTTGTGTGGTACTCTTTTTGTACAGGTTTGTTGATTTTTTTATTGTTTTTTTGCTATTTTTTTTTAAACCATAATTTAAAAATTAATTATCATATTTTAATATTATAATGTAACTATTCCCCTAAAAAATATGAAAAACCTAAGAAAAAACATCTTGGAAGTGATTTTTCTCTAAGCGTCAGAATTTCTTAAGAAAAGATTTCAACGAGCAAGCATCGTAAGCTGTAATGAGCTTTGCCTCAGACGTTCGCCAACGGAAACAGAAATGTTCTAATAACAATAGTTATGTATCTAATGGGCGGATTATACGAGCGATAACGACGGATTTATAGTCAAATTGTTATTATTACACGATTATGTAACGTTTGGGATAAGTAGACAACCTGATGAAGTGGATACGACGATGTTTCTTCAACCTTTTACTCGGCTATTGCTAGTGTCGAGTGGTTTTTGTTCGAGATATTATTACTTTTTCTACTACATTTTTCTTTATTTTTGAGATAAACTGTTGCTTGACATGAGTTAAGTAACTAGTTTTAGTTTGTCTCCCAAAAACGTTTCAGACAAAACAGTTTTCAAAAGCTTTTAATGAAAACATGACATCACAGCTACATTCCTGCAAATTCCTGCGTAATCAAATCAGGTATTAACCCTTCCTAGCAAGCTAACTTAGCTAAGTAGGTATGCGTGCACACGGAAAGGGTTCACAGCAATGGTTGAACGGGACAGACTTGAACCCGTGACCATTTGATCGCTGGTCAATGCCTTCGGCGCAGGACTCTAGTTACCAGTAATGTATTCAAGTGAACACGTCTGGTTATTATTTTTACTTTGTTAACGTTTTTCAACGGAGAATTGTGTACTGAGATTTAAAAAGAGTTTCATGGTAGCTTTTTTATTGTTTCTGGGATTTTTGGGAAAAAACAATCCCCGATGTCGAGATTTACAAGAATGTAGTACCAGGAAAATAGGAACTTGGGATGATAAATCATTAGAGTTCTGGGAACTTGTAATCTTTGAAACAGTTAAAAAGAGATCCGGAAACAAAACAGCTCCTAAGTAAATTCCCATTTTTTTTTACATACATACGCAAATACATACGTTTTATGTAATCATAAATACAAAGTCACAAGATTAACTTTTTTAGGACGATAAACGCTAAGCCGTGACCGAAGATCACGCTTGCACACAAGGCACTCGTTATTTACTATTTATATAAGTAATAATTACAATATTTACGTATATTATGTACTTATGTAATAAATGGTAGCACGAAGTTAGTAACGTATTAGGAAATAATATGAATATGATAACATTTTATGTTGCGCCAGTAATTAGATAATATTTACTAGAAAACTTTTACAATCGTATTCATAAGAACTCAATTACAAAAGGAAATATTAAAAAGGAATGTAATTATTTCGAAAACAGAAGACACAGCCTTAAACTTCTTAAAAGTCTCATCATTTCGTCATTAACCTAACGGTTTTGGAATCAGTCAACACGTTCGGTCTAAAGTATTTGGTTATATCGATGGAGCAACTGCTACTCGAAAGCAAAATGTCAATCCGTACGAAATAACTATGTAATCATCTCGCATTATCCATTTGTAACCATGGATGAAATATTCAAGGAAAACAAGAAGTCTCATGCACCTGAAGAAGGTCTATATTCTAATAGAAATCACTTGACAAATTCTTGAAAGAGATGAGCCTTTGTCCTATGACCTCAGTGAAAACAGCTATGAATAACACAAACGCAGCTGTTTTAGATTTAAATAGATAAACAAAAAATATCACGTAATACTGGTAACGAATAATAAAACAACCAATACAGCAGATTATTATTCGAAATGATTTATGTTTTAAATCATTAACGAGCACACGGATATAATACGGAGGGAAAGGCAAATCAATTTGTTCGTCGACTCACATTTGACAAGTTTGGGTGAGAGCGGTTACATCACAGTTAATAAGTACGTATGGAAACCTCTAGCGAGTGTCAGTCATAGGTAATACGATGATTTAGCAAAGATTTGTGAGATAATCTAAGTGCTAATAAATTAACAAGGCAAAGATTAGTGCAGAAGCAAATTGAAGTCGTTTTGGTATTAAAAAAGGGTTCAATTAACGTTGATAAAAACGATGGCATCTTGTCAGTCTTTGACTTCTTTTATTATCTGGGTCTCATAGAGGTAACAGTCAATTTAATTTTCACAGACACACAAAAAATTAAGACTCTCTCAGGTCATTATTTTGTCAATAGGTATAAAGATATCACGTTTCTCATTCAATTTGTTATTTTAAGGATAAAATTAAACACCAAATAAGGCAAAAAGCCGCTGCTGAATCCACCCATAACTTTAATGCATTGACAAATAAAAGACTTAATAAGGATGTGAATAAAGATAATAATATAAAATCCACTAAACAGAAACCATAAAATGAAGGTCAAACCCCAACAAAGTTTGAACTTCAAAAACCAGTTCCATGTTTTGATGCAAACATTTCCATTTCTTGCAAAATCATGTCTGGAACGAAACTTGTGATAAATAAAACAAAAATATTTATTGCGATGTCAAGAAGTGTTTATGAAGTAAGTTAGAATAAAACTTTTAATTACTTTTATAAAAAGTGTTACCTAACAAACGCAATTCATACTCGCTATGATAAATCAATGCAATTTCGTAATTGCGTAGTTTTTGTAAAATCAAACATGGCAATTCGTAAATTGGTATTTTTAAAGCTCTACGACTACTTAAACACTTTTAACCGAATATTTACCATGTTCATTATTTGTAAATAAAAAAAAGAAAAAGGGGAACGGGTAAATATCCCGTTTAAAGTGTTATTGATAGTGTTAGTGACCATGTCAGTTTAAAAACTTATATTACTTAAACACTTATTTCTAAGTGGATTGAAAGGATTAAGGACAAACAAACACTGAAAAGAACAAGGTCGAAAAGCACAAATCTAAAATGCTCTCAAGAGCTGCCATCATTACCAATATATTGACATTGCTAGCTCTTGAATGTGATGAAGATATGTTGATCGTCCAGTTTCATTGGTGAACTTGGACCTTAGTCTTTCTATTTTTCAAGTTTGTTCTTCGACTTCTCTATATTGGTAGTCCTTATTGCTATAGTTTTATAGTAAACTGATCATCTCAAACGCAAGTTCTTCTCAAGTAAATCTTCCGATCAAATTAGGAGCCCAAAAAAATATAGAATCAATGACCTTACCTCATTAGTATTAACTTTGATCTTCTTCTGCTACAAACCAAGGTTGGTGTATAAAAACATAAATTATCCTGACGGTCAAATGTCGAAATTGTGAATTATGTTCGCAGATAGCTGATTTGTAAAAATCTTCGTGATTCACATAGAGTCTATTCGATTAAAAAAGATTCTATTTTTGGAAAACTGGATGATTTATTAATAGTGTTATTGAAGAAACAGACAGCATGTCTAATTATTTTGATATGTACAAATTCAGCTTCATTAGTATGAAATACATTTAATGCCATCTAACCTAACTTGTTTGAAGAATCCCAAAAATACTGTCGTTTACCACCTGCATAGCTTTAATTCGTTTAAAAGCTTGAACAACAAGTACAATGGCGTCTAATCGCAACCCCATAGTTACACTGTGCTCACCCACCCCATAATTTCTCATTTCCTGTATTGATGTAACAACTGGTGAAATGCATCAGCTTTTCTCTCCCCACACACGTTTACATATTATTTATCGTACAGTCTCGCCCTGTTCTATTATGCAGCTATTTCATTATTATAATGAGTATGAGAGCTATTTTTCTGTGTTTGTATCCATTAGTGTTACTTTTTATCATTAACGCCTTATCTTATTCTTTTACTTGATTTTGCATTATGTCAAGTGTAAGTACCGAAACTATCAATAATAAGCGATCTTCTGAAAAGAAAATTGTTTGATTCTTAATCATGTTTCTGAAGAAATGTCCATACGTAAGTTAAGTGCCTCGAACATTTTACTTTTTTGTTAATCGTACGCAATCACAGACTCGACTTTCCAGCACTTAATCATTGGTCCTTGGATACAATTCTTTTCCAACGCTTCCCTTTTTGCAAACCTCGGTCTCAAGCCTGCCATATTCCTTATTCCCAATGCTGTATTTACAAACACCGTGCTCTCGTCACGGGGTGCGACAAGAACGGGAACAGTGTGCGAGCGAGACGCAACTTGTTTCGGCTGTTGTGCGACTTGCAAGCGTGCACTATGCGTTTTTGCGGCTGCATTTCTGCAATTTTGCGCGTGGTGTAAGGTGAAAGAGGATTGTGGGTTTGAATTTAAAGGTGTATGCATTAAACTTGTCATTTCTAGGCTGTGTTAACCTAAATAATATTTTAGTGAATTTTATATTTTTTAATGACGCTGATGTCAGTTATTTTATGCTTCACATCTTTTGTATTAGTACCTTTGTTATCCGATCTTATAAATATTGTCAAATCAACCGTATCGTAGTTAACTGCTGGACCTTTCCCAATTTTAAACATAGCACAGTTCTCTGCCTTCCACGGTGAGTTTGACCTTGACTTTGTTGACCTGAGTTCATAAATCCTTGGCTTGGTGTCCGAAATTTGCTACGCTTGCCAAACCGCGTTGTTCCCTAGAGGACTTCCCCTGCTTGCTCCCAAGGCTCAGTCTGCCAAACTGTGTGTAGTGATCAGATTTAATATAGGCACTACACTTTCAGAAACTGTAAATGAATCAGCATCAGGAAGTGCTACCCCGCTTCCGCTGCCTCCTCTACCTGTACCACGAGCATTAGACAAAAGCGGGCGGTCGGCCTTCGGGCGACCGGTTGCCGGCCGCTTACTTTCGTATTGCAGCCACCAAGCCGCACTATTCAATTATTGCTCCAAATTGCTCGCAGATAACTTCGGCGTCGCTTACCTGATTTTAAGTGATAGATAACTGTGAATTTTACAGGTAGGAAGTAGAGTGACGTGGCCTTAGGTGCTTTAGTAATTTTGATGACAGTTTGGTTGGTTTTCTTTAGATGTGACGAGTTTTGTAAATGTAGCCCCATTGGCATAATTACAGACACTTTTTATCCCATTTTGAAGGATGTTGCAGAAAAAAATATCCTCAGGTCGAAGACAACAAACACACGTAACATAACTCAATGAATGCTGTTCAAGAATTTGGAACATCATTGGGAACGTCCCTGAACCCTGTTGATCTAGCTATCAACGATATCGTAATTATAATACTGATATAGGTACCACTAATATCAAGACCCCTGCTATATAAAAACAGGGGTCATCCAACAAACCATCGATGCCGATGGCTCAAACTGAATGATTCCGACACTGACGTCACTCCCGAATTCATTAAGATGAGTTGGACCTTTAAAGATTTCAATGAGTCACAGCGAATCCCAGGTTTTTTTTTGCAAAATCCATTATATTTAACAGTTTCTCATGTTAGATGACTCACGAAATAATAAAGATTAATTTATATATGAATTTAAAATCTTCTAATACTTATTCACGTAAAGAGCAATCAACTTTGTGGTAATACAATGAACTTTGGTTACTTTAAGAATATTTTAAAATAGTTTTATACCTGCAAAAACATTTTATACCTGCAATGAAGTGGTTCAGAGATCATGATACGACAAAAACAATCTACAAGCACAAAACATTTTAAATTTTGCTCACATCTTAAATAAAAATTTACAACGTGCATTTGATTTATCAAAATTAGCACCAAACAAACAATACAATATTTTTTTTTATATCCGATGTCAGATATTAATAGCCATAGAAAAATTTATTAAGAAATGGATAAAAAAAAAAAGAAATGGATTTGAATCTTCAAACACGCTGGCTTTAATCTTCAGACAAGCGTGCTTTAGTCATCAACTTTAATAGACAATTTTTTAATTTAATTACAAAAGCCCTGACCGAGACCATAATATCATGAACTTAATGCTGATTAATGATGATTGAAGGGAAAATTCAATAGCTAGGACTTGTCCAGCCATCCTTTCTAGAGTATATGATGAATAGCTCCGTGTGAATGAGGAATAAGAAGTAATTATTGATCATAATAGATACAATGACTGATGACTCCGTTCTAGGTATTGGGGATTTTTATTACGTAGATCTAATAAACATGAGAATTTACTTTTCGTGGTGCAAAATTAATCGCGATTTAAAATGGATCGCGATTCTGTTTTGTTTCTTATCAAACCGTTGCATGAAAATCGTGTTCCAAGTTTAAACATTCATTGATCAAAAACAATTTCGAGTTTTTTGTTTGCTATTGGCTATTCAATTTCAGCTTATTCACTCTTAATATCATTCGACAGTTGAATCAACCTTATTCCAAAATGCAGGCTGAATGTAGACTGACTTTGGCTCGCGGTCGAAACAACAAGTTTGCTGATTGAATCGCGTTGTGTTTGCCTTCTCTTGCGCAACAGCTCCAGTTTTTAGCTGTTAGCACCTTATATTTGTATGAACATGCATTCCTATTTTGTATTGATACATTGTTCTACAAAACAGACGTTGCCCTTTTGCAAATTGTACAAATGTTCACCCTGGATTCTCGCCAAACTAGTTCAATTCTAAAAATATACTCTTAAGTTGTTTGTCAAATGAAATAGATTTAAAATACGGTTTTTTAAGGGCCCACCAAAAACATTAATTTAAAAGTCCGTGGTTATCTGAAACCTTTATTTTTATATGATACCACGTAAGACTGCAGTCACAAACAACAATGTTTTATGATGACTTTTGCAAAGATAAAATATTCCTTTTAGAGAAATAATGATGTTATTTTAATTTTATCTGAAGTTGGGATTCTTACAGACGAATATGTATATCGACATTTTGGAATCCGAAGAAGTAAATAAATTATCGTATCGGCAAGAGCAGACTAAGGTTGGGATGCTAGAAGGAGCTAGATGAAAGGTTGCTATGATGGACTGAAAGCGGGAGGCGGAGGGTAGGGGTTGTGGCGCTATTTGGGGTAGTCAATGTCCAACAGTGGGCTTTGAAATCTATTTAAAAATGTGTAACTTACTGTAATCTCGCCGATAGGACTCGATGAGCACAGGTGCAGTGGGTACACTCGGGAACACATCACGCTATACATATCCAGTATAACCTGACCTTGCTATATGAGCTTCAGTACAATGAGAGATCAGCTTAGTTTGATTTGCCTAGCTTGATTGGTCGCTGTGCGTACACGTGATCCGGACTTGAAAAACGAAAGTACTTTTCACGTGAAAAGCAGTTCCAATAAAATCAATGAAGTGTTTGAGTGTACCACTAAACGCCGACAGACACTACGCCGACAGACCGAACACCGACAAGACTTTATTTCGACGGGACTTTTCTTCGACGGGACTTTTCTTCGATGGGACTCTGTGCCGACAAGACACTTCGCCGACAAGACACTTCAAAGACAGGACATTTCAAAGACAGGGCTCATCAGCAAAGAAACTATCTCCGATAATCAGTTAATATCGTTATGTAAAGACACCCATAAAAACGCATAAAAAATAAACAAACAAAAAAATTTATTTAAACAAACCTCCTAGTAACAATAAAAATCAAACATTCAATAAATGATAATCATTCTAATAACAACTCCTTTTAATTAAAAATTAATTTATGTTTTAAAATTAGGAGGTTCAGGAAACGAGGTTAGTTAATTCTAAGTATAAATATACATATGTAAATAAATAAAGGAAGGTCACTACGTCTCGTTTTATATTATATTTTGTCATTTTTATTTTATTTTTCTTTCGCAGAGGATATGAAAAGGAAATTTCCAATTCATTGGAAAAAGTACGAAATTATGTAACATATTTAATCCATATAAGTAAACCTTATTTGGATAAAATATGTACATATTTTTTTTTATTTTAGTAGTAAAGCACAGTGTCAGAAAAGTTGAAAGGAAACCGCTTGTTTTGGTAAGGTCATGTGAAGAAGAGTGGTGAAACATTTGTTTTATGGGTGTCTTTACATAACGATATTAACTGATTATCGGAGATAGTTTCTTTGCTGATGAGCCCTGTCTTTGAAATGTCCTGTCTTTGAAGTGTCTTGTCGGCGAAGTGTCTTGTCGGCACAGAGTCCCATCGAAGAAAAGTCCCGTCGAAATAAAGTCTTGTCGGTGTTCGGTCTGTCGGCGTAGTGTCTGTCGGCGTTTAGTGGTACACTCGAAGTGTTTGATATCGTCTGCAAATCTTACAATATTTACATGAAGTGCCAACATTAAACTCAACATCTTTTGAATGATTGCATTTGCGCACAAGTGACATAAAATAGAATTTATGATGCGGCTTTAGAATACAACTTATGACAGAATATCGTAAACATTGCCAGATCACTACGTCTAGCGTCTCTCTTATATTTCTATAGCTATTTCCTTGTAGTAAAATATATAGCTTGTTACATTATTAATGATGCTTATGTTTTATTATTCGATGTATACGGAAATATTGATTGTTTGTTTATTACGTTTTAGTACCTATGTGAACCTATTATATCCACTTATAATAAATATAATAACAATTTTATTTATTCGGACAAGTTAGAAGTAAGTTTTCTCAAAACTACTTCTACTTCTATATATTTATTAGATATTCACGTAATGGTTCTGTATGGTGTCGGACGTAAAGAATAGCACCATCCCATATATTCCCGTGGCTATAAGAGGCGACTAAGGGACTTGCCAGAGAATGGGTAGCAGCGTGCTCTATGCAACCGGGCGCCAAGCGTGGCGATTATGGCAAAACCCCCTTATGTGAATGTGGCGTTAGGGGAGGCCTATTTCTAGCAGTGGACGTCTTTCGGCTGAAATGATGATGATGATTCACGTAATTATGTTACATGAAAACTAACTTCTAGATTTGCCAACAAAAATAACTCGTTTTCATTTGAAAACTAGGTGTTGCATTTTAAAATACCTATAACTTCGATAAATAATGCAAGTTTCATTAGAAATAAACTAATATACCAATACTCGATCGATTACTGGTTTCGAGAACTTGTTATCACAAAAAAGACGCTAAAATCATATATTACCAATAAAAACAAGAAATATATGCTATTGGGTAACTCGCCTAAATGTCTATTAAAAGTGTAATACCTATTTGTTTAATATTTATTCAAATCTAGCAGGAAAGTAGTCATTACTAATAGCTTTAATCAGACATTAATCAAAAAGTTCACATAATTTCAAAACTTTCTCAACAAACTGTCAAAAAAGGAAAAAAACGACTATTCAATTTTATCATAGATCAAAGATAACTCAAATATCACTAATTAATTAATTATAAATACGAAATTTAAAGATACGGCACGCAAGTAATACCTACCCAAAGCTTATCTACCTCTTTTCTCATTTCTTAAGCCATGTCCACACTATTACATTACGTTTGCCTTATAAATTACGTAAAGTTGGTAAATACCGACAGGTGGCAGCAGTGGGTCAACATTATCGTGACGAGGACGTCGAGTAGCCGTTTGACATTTTAAATTTGGAATTCGTCGGATTGTACTCTAGTCGTGTATGGCAGTTAATGACGTAAGGTTGGTTGATAGACGACCTTGCGACTTGCGATTTTTATGTGATGCTCACTTGATAGAAAGTGTTATTGGGCTTATTCGGAATGAAGAACAATTAGATCAGCGGTGTATGAGACGATTACTATAGAACAGGCGCCATAAATCATTTCTATGAATCAAAAACCTACCTAAGTTTGAACTCCCTCGTATTCTCAGTGTCAGGTCAAGCTTGACTCGAATTGTTTTCTCTACCGTAAACTAATATACTTACTAAAATCACAAAAACTCACAAAAATTCAACGCATTGGCCAAACTTAGCCCCAATTCATTTGACCAATTTCCACACTACTCCATCACAGTAACTTACCAATTTCGCGTCCCCATTACTACAATTATCATGTAAAAATCATTAATTCCAGCAATTTGCCAATCAATTGCTTGGTACCTTCGCAACAACTGCAATTTCGACGCATCAGCGGATTTATAAGCTCATGCATCTAGTTCAAACGCAACCGATTGCTTCGCATGATGTTTGCGACATGGAATTCGTGGTCAGTCGTGCGTTTCTGAGCGTTCTGTGTTGGTGTGCCTTAATAATCGATTATAAACATTATCGATTCGGTCATTTTATGTGAATGGGTGTTAAGCATCGATAGGGCAAGCCTGAGATGTATTTTTGTAACGCTTAAAATGTTTGAAGTTGCCAACCTTTTTGGGTAATCTTAAAGAAGCTAATTCTATCATGAAATATATTTCAAAACTTATCAAACAATAAGATCCTTGTATCAAAGCAATCGCAATCGATTATTGTTATCGAACTGCCGATCGGTTCGAGCCGCCATTCGAAAACCAAGTGCTTAGTTGACCCGAATTATTTGTGCCCGGTAATTATCCATAATTACCAGACTACCGGTACGTCAACCCTAATTATTTCTTATGTATTGGAATGCGCATTAACACGGATAGTTAGTATTTCATGTAATAACTATGATAATAACACGAGCTATTTGGAAAATTCCCGAGTTTACATACGAGTTAAAATGTATTATTATTGTGGTTATAAAGTAATGTGCTCAATTATCATGTATTAATGTATTCTGAGGCATCTTCACGTCAACCTCTTCACGCTTCTTAGTAAACAACTTTGACGCAGGTATATCGTGTCCAACATGACAAATATCCAGTAGTAGGTACATACAAACCTCTTTTGTATATCTTACTTGTATTTCTGGTTTTCAGATCTAGCAAACGTTAGGTTAACATAGCTAAAAGTAGAGCTATTACATGCGTTGAGCCACTTACTGATGTCTTAAGTGTTAAGTAATTATTTGGCGAGTCTACTTGTCTACACAACTAAGCACAAAAATAAACCTGATAGTGCTAAATACATACAGCTAAGCTCATAATTTACTATTGTAAACGAAGACCTTTCATAAACAAATAACTAAAATATTTAAGTACGAGTATTTTCTAGGCATAAAATAACAAAATATTTGATCTTAAGTTTAACAGATGAATAAAGTTAAAAAGAAAAGTACATACACTAAACAAATAAACACCTGATTATGACTAAGTGAGTAATATGAACAAAGAAGTCAATTGAAATCACCCAAGAACTTACAATCCTAAAACAATATTATCTCTACCAAATAAGGTCGCATGTATATCAACTGCAGGCACTCAACAAAAACGTTAAGTCTCTCAGTACATTGACCGTATAATCATCACGTTAAATCTTACACTAAAAAAAGAATAAAACAAACACTAGTTACCATAAAAGGAAAACAAGCAGACAAAGCCACTAGGTTATAATACAAGTAAACCGCGTCTTTTCTTTTAAGTAACGTTT
Organism: Cerastis rubricosa; assembly: GCA_949152445.1. NCBI lineage: Eukaryota > Metazoa > Arthropoda > Insecta > Lepidoptera > Noctuidae > Cerastis > Cerastis rubricosa. The sequence goes on along the minus strand of OX424526.1, from coordinate 8,595,302 downwards.
AAGGCGTTATAGTAGATATTTACTTTCTGGTAAAATCTGGTTCCTCTAAGGGTTTCCGAGGTCAAACGGTAGTTGTTCCTTAACCGGAAAATATACAGATAGAAACTTGATATGCCATAGTATGAACTGGTAAAACTCTTTTTGAACCGCTTGCCAAAGAAAATGGAATAAAGAAAATTGTACAATCCGCAGCATTACATTTATTTTTACAATAAATTGAACGTATTTTGATGGCCGAAAAAAAAAGAGACACGAGCTTACGAATTTCATGGAGGCGTAGTCGGCTTAACATATCAAAATTGTCGGTAAAATAATGGCAACAAATTGCTTGCCCATCGCCCACATTCTCATAACGCGCTAAAAGGCAAACCTGTCCATAAACCATAAATATATTCATGTCGTGAAGTTTACCATAAAGTAGCTTATTTTTAGTCGGAGCCAGGGGCCGAGCAAACCAGAACAAATAAAACGAGTTAGCAAGATGACACTATAATCCAAAGATTTGTGATTTATGCCACAATGATGAGGATGTCGAACGCTGTTGTTGCAAACAATTATCGAGATGGCGGTTTTTCCAGTTTTTGAGCGTAAAAACAAATGTTGTATTTAAATTCAGGACGCTATATTTAACAGAAAGCTAGTTTGCATGAATTTATCACATTGTAGAGTTCGTTAAGATAAGTTTACCTTAATATTGTCAAGTTCGAAATTTGAAAGAGCCAAGTTTAGAACCTTGAGGACGGGACGCCCCCGTCCACAAATTTTTCTTATCCATTTATAACATTTTGGTGAGTGATAACGATTAGCTAATTCGAAACACGTAAATACATGATGGCAGAACTAATCCTAGCATCATAACCTTGACCATTACAATGATTCCACAAACCAACTTTTGAGTGTTTTTTGAGAGTATCGTTTATATACATCTTGTCTGTCAACTGAGATTACGTGATATAGGCCCATTATCAAAACCAAGAACCGAATGTATACAAGAGCGTAGAACTTATGGCAAAGGTATCCTAGGATACAAGTTCCTTTAAAATTACGTATTATTTATTATTTAGCTCACCATAACAATTCAAATTCAGGCAGGCCCTGCACGAAATTATAATATAAATCACCCATTTTTAAAATAACAATAGCATAATAAGACAGAAGAAATAAATGCGCTTTGTCATGAGCACTGCGCCTGTAAATATTTGCGCAGTCGCCGATTGTTTTGATACTTGTAACTTGATCTGGGGCCGTAAAACCTAGGACTAAACATTTCTTGTCATGCACTGACCTTGGTATGATTCATTTTATATTTGATTCCTCATTGAATCCGGGAAATGGTGGGAAATACCAAACGCTCCTAAGCTTTAAATGTTGATTTCGAACGAATTTTGATCAGTCATGTCGGATAAGATTTTATTGCCGACACTAAAGTAACATGCCTAGCTGCGCCTGCAATCATTTATCTTACAAACCCTTTATCATGAAGATCTTTTTCATCAAGTTTTTCACCAAGATCGTGATTTGAATAGTAAATTATATGTAGACGTAAATCTGCTGCATCCTCTTGGAAAACTTTTAGTTGCCCTTTTATCTTCAAATTCAGAAAAGGTTGTCGTTTTAACCGATTGTTTGCTAAAAGTGAATCAGTCTCACTACTTACATTATTAATACCTACATAATAGTACTCCATTTGCAATTTTACTGTCTGCCTACTACTAGTACCTATGGAACCACAATATCTTCGAAGATAATTAAACTGAAAAGTCAGTTATAGTAATAGCACAGTTGATAATAACTTAGTTTGCACAGACGTTGTGGTCAATACTGCAATGAAGGCTACAGATATAGATTCGATTGTATGATCTTTATGGTGTTTACTACTACGTTTATTGTAAATAACGCTTTGTTGCCTTCACTTGTTAATGCAAAGGAATTATTAGTTCATTGTATACTTTATTATTTGTTTCTCCCATAAGTAGTTTACATTTATTTCTCTTTGAAATGCTGTTAAACTGTATGATTTCATGTTTGTCTATATTACTACGTACTTGTAGTTAAATTTCCTATTAGTTGGTCCTAAATAGGTGTCATTGAAGTCAAAAAATCTTCAAAATATTGATGGAATTTGAAAAACTTTATACCAGATTATGCAACTTTTACTTATCACAACTCCTGGATTTATGCTTTTGTTTTTATTATATGTATTTTTTCTTTGTTCTAGAACGCAAAGGATTCGCAGACTGTGAAATGTTAAGAGTGTTTCTGTTAGTAATATCGTGTTATTAACAATCGTGATAATCGACTAAAGTGCAGTGCTCTGTGTCCTGGATACATTGGACAACGCTTCACTACTAGGCTGTACTGCCTTGGTAAGTGTGTCCATTTTTTTTTTAATTTAAACTTTTATCAAAAGAGTTGACAGTTCAACATTGTCAAAAAAAAAATCATTTGGATGAATATTTTTACAAAATTTGCATAAACGTGATCATTATTTTACCTTCGACTAAACACGTGTGATATAAAAACTAGTTTTTAAAAATGATATAATGATAATCATGGTAGTGATGCGAAAAAATGTTCGTTCATGGTATTCAATTCTAGTGTCATTCTAATGTGTAAGTATGTATTACTATTTGTAACCACTTCGGTATTCGTTAGCCTAGATAGCATAGAATCCAAGCGTATGCAATAGTTGCTAGATAGATTGATAACTTCCTCCTAGGCTTTTAAAAAGATAGTTATTTTTTTAAATAACAAAGATACAATGTAAAGTGTCAGTGGACAGAGAAGTTCTGCCGGGGCTGCGGGACTGTTCCAAAGAGATACCGTGGCCTTGGAACATAAAAGGCTAAGAAGGAACATGGATGGGTTTTAATCAGTACAAGTCTGACACCCCTTCCGCTCTGCCCAGGGTGGGAGGGGTCATTAGATGATTATCCTGTCCTTTTCTTTTTTAACGGATGGGTCGTTAAAAAAGAAAAGGATAGAGAAGTTGGTATGTCAATTCTAGGTTTCTGTCAAAGTAAGTCAAGTCAAGTATCAGTCTTCTTTTTCTTAGCTATGGCAATCTAAATTGTGTCCGCCCAGAACTGAGCCACTAGTTTGGCGCCCTCTTCTCCTCGTAGAATATCAGTTTCAGTAGCTTTGCACAGATCAAAAATACTTCATTTGAAAGTTCCCTCTGAAATCCGTTGAGATGTTCTCCGATAAGTTTATCCAAATTATGTAATATCATTATGCATAACAGTTGGTGGCTGAAGGCCTCTTTTATACCGGTTCACACATCCGGCTTAGCTTGAACTTGTACAACTTTTTATCGACAGCATTTTGGATGAGACTTTGCTCAGTACCGTCAAAACAATCTTTTTGCTGCATTTTAGCAATGATCCTAAGAAATAAATCTTAAAAGCAACTTCATCATGAATGTACAAACACCATAAAATTATTTTATTACCAAACTTGCATAGCCAAATAAAATTAACAAAATGACGAAACGAAAATTGCAAAAAAATCCTTACTTTACGGCAAATATTCACACCAATCATACAACAACACATTTTATTGTAACTGCGATTCATTACAAAATAGCAATTAGCAGATTACAGTAACTAAGAATCGATTATGAAACTCGGTTCGTTGACAGCACTATTTCCCGCGTTTTTGTAATTATGGCGGGCAATATGGCGGCTGAGCTGTCAGCGTGATGGGGCTGTTCCGGCAATGTTTCCGTCGAGTGATGTGATTACCGTCCTTGACTACAATGGCCAAGGTCGCGGACGCGTGACACTTTATATTTGCCATGAGAAATTGAACGCGTGATTAGGGTCGGCCACTCTGTGTTTGATGATTGGAAACAGTGCGCATACAATCATCATTCGACTTTGAAATATATTCATGCATTCATATATTTTACAACTTGACCTATAGCTTATATGCGTCTCTAGGAAAGTTTGTTTCCTCATTCTCCACACATTCACATTAAAAAATACTTAGCGTCGGATCAAAACATTCATCAAAGATTCAAATGGTTATTTAATTCCAATCAAATACTGCTCAGGCCATCGGTGCAATAAATTCAAAATTACCTAAAAATATGACATAATCTCACATCATCATAAGGCACGCTCACACATCTTAAATACAAAAAAAGCTGTCATATCAGCCAATCTAAATCAAGAAAAACTTGTACCAAGCAAAGCGAGAAAACTGTAACCCAATGCAAATGCCAATGCATCCCGAAGTCTCAACATCTATGACGTCAGCATCGTCAACCATGCGTGTGGTCCCACAGTGGGTCCCACATGTACTTACTCGCGCAGGCAAAACGCTTGTCATCACGTATGTGCAAGTGATCACTAATCACTTATATCAGCACTATGTACCGTGGGATCGCAGGGAAAGTACAGGGTGTGCCCACCACGGCTATGGAATAGTACCACGACACGGTATGTGGGGTGTGATCAGAACCAGCTGTGATTATCGTGACTACATATGCATAATTTTATGTTGATGATTAACTTCCGTGTGATAGATGAATTTGAGATAATTCTGGGTGCGGACTGCATACGTTTAATTTACTGTTTCCTGATGACAGCTGTCTGTTTAGTTTAGGAAAATAAAGGTTCCTGCACAGTCAGTTGTAAGCTTTGATCACTTTTTTTTTAAATAGATTTAGAAGATTTAGCACCCCTTAAAAATCTAACCAGAATCAGAACGCCCCAAATTTAAACCCTACTCAAGAAAGCTGGCTTTCCATTACAATAACTTATCAATCAACACAAAGTAAATCAAGCAAGCAACATTACACTAAACAGCTATTGAAACAAGCAAGAGTATTACGTGAACAGCTAGGTCTGCAACAGCAATGCACAGGATCGTAAAGTATTCCACGAGCCAGCGCCAGCACCGAGCGAGGGCAGGGACCGTGCGCAGAAAGCTCACCGACCCACTTACAACAACCGAACCCGTTCCAACGCTTTTACATAATTCCAACTCTCGCTACTGCCTTTATCACATACAAATATTTCCGAATTACTGTTAAAGATGGTTGCTCGAACCGGTTGACAAGCACAACCCGCAGGTACGCCTGAACAGTGCACATTCACGGGTTAAGTGCATCTTACGTAATTCGAAAGGCGATCGAAAGCAGATTTTTAAAATAAACATGCGATGTAATTATTCGCTATTACAGTTGGTACGACAGTATTTGCTTGTGAAAATAGCGTTGACAGCATTGTAGACGACCTAACCTACTTACAGTTGTATAATCTTGATGATGGATATAAAAATCAACCTTAGATATTCGTTTTGAACTCGATCGAAGCACGTAAGGCATGCCTTAAGAACCTGTTAATAGCTTTCTTAGTAATTACAGCGAGAAATAGACTGTACTATTTTCTTATCACACTTCGCAACTTGCCAGATTCAATAAACTACTTTTGCGACTATTGCAATCTTTACAATTCTCGAACCGGCTTTGTGTCGGCTTCAATTAGCATTACTCCGTTACCGATAGAAATACGTTCACGTTCAAGTATTCAAATCAATACTATATTAAACCTAAATCAGACCACTAAAAAGCCGACCTCGAACTACTTTTAATATAAAAATACGCGTTCGCAAAACTGCAATCGCGTCTTTGGTGACTGCCACAACACCAAAAGAAATAAATATTTATCACAGTGAGACCGCTAGATAAGTTTCGTCATGTACCTTTTTTGTGAACAACAAAGGTAACTGAACTAAGAACTATCTAATAACGAATAACAGTATTCTATAATAGAGTTGAAATAAAACAAGCTGTTAGCGAAAGTGAATGAATAGTTAAGTATTTTATAACAAAGTCTAGTACACTATAGATAGACTAGTCGCCTATGCGGCTAGTTCTCGTTCCCACAAAAATATATTAAACTAGCTGTCCCGTGCAATTTCGTCTGCGTCATATTTTCCCCGTTTTTGCAACATTTTTCATTGCTGCTCCGCTCCTATTGGTCGTAGCGTGATGATATATAGCCTATGTCGTTACCCAGGTTAAAATCTATCTTCTTGCCAAATTTCATTAAGATCCGATCAGTCGTTTAGTCGTTAAAAGGTAACAAACAAACAAACATACAAACAAACAGAGTGACTTTCGCATTTATAATATTAGTTAGTATGGATAGCTTACTGTTAAGAGGTTCTTTCTCTTAGAATTTTAGCCGACGCAATTTTTTTAAACAGGAAAGTTGTGTCTACTTACATGATAATACTTTTATCAACTCTTCAGGTTGTTTTGTGATGAAAAACCTAACCTTTTCTAAATCTTCGCAGCACTATCTTAACAAAACATTTTAGCTCTTTTGAGCTGTTAAATCTCTTCTAAATAATACCAAATGATCAGAACTAGCGTGACTAAATGACTGAGCAAGCAACTTTCCAGAAATCGACTAAAATTTGTATATTCCTATCAATTTAGGGCGGTTAATAAATCTCAATCAAAGTGAAAAAGTTTGATTGCCCCACCCGCTGATACCAGGACAACAGAAAGTTCTTGCATTCAACCGTTTTCCCAATATGGAGGTACTGCTTTCGAAGTATGCACTGAAAGACTATTAAAACTTTATTACAACACTAAGTTGAGTATTTAACGTCTTTAAGATAATGTGATGTTCACTTTCTAGGCTTATTCCGAGTGCGACAAAGTTATATTAAGTATGAGAAATGTGTTTTACGATCAGCGCGTGAGTGCCAATAATTTCAGTTGAGTTAATTAAAAGTTCGATTACATGTTGTGACTTCTAATCCAGCATTATTACTATAACTTAGTAGCCTTTTATGCGGCTATGTGCTAACTTATTTCTGTTTATATTTTAAATGCACATGACGTGCATATCAAACAAAATGATTAGCAAACGCAATCAACAAAATCGCAGATTTACATTCCACAACATTTATTGATAGTAAGCAAAACAGTTTACATGTCATGGTTATGAGGCCATGTTTAATAAGATACAAGTTACAATATTCTTATTTTAGTCAAGCTGTTTTAGTATGTATTGCTCATAACAAGTTTTAATTTATTTTCCATTTTGTTGTCCATTATCCATGTGTAATTTTTTGTGTATCTTTTGTCCAACAATATCCTAAAATAAATAAATAAAAAATCATTTGAAATACATACAATTTGTCCATTACGATTCTATTAAGGTACCAAAAGTTATCATTTAAAAATAAAATATTTTGTCCAACGCCTTGCACTTAAGCAGTAGCCACCATTGTTATGTATTATTTGAACATCTATGCAAATCTCAGCACTGGACCACAAAACGAATTTGGCGAAGAATGTCGAATTGATTTGGTCAACATTTTCTAAAACTTGTTTTTTTGTAATACCAGTAGGTATGTTGTTTTAGAATATAGTGTAATGGTACATTTACAGACCCCAAAATGTTTAGTTACGCTAATAATAAAACGACATGTATTTGCAGTGGTATAATCACTGCGTGTTCTTATAAAACATGAAAAACAAACATCACCACTGAAAATAGGCCTCCTAATGACCGGTACAATGCACGCCCATTAAATCATTTGATAGCGACACACAACTCGACTATATTTAGAGCCTAGAAATAGAAAATAATTTGCAAAGCTCGCCAATGCCATGAAAATCACGATCTGTATCTCACGCACTATTGCTACACGGAACCCCTTACTCTTCTAGTATATAGCAGCTGTTTACAAAACGTTTTCGAATCTGGCTAGCTTGTAAACCTCAGTCTAGAGTATTTCAGGCTAAGTTTTTGTCGATCGTTACGTATTCAGTATACCCGCAGTTTCTTTTGTTGCTTAGTTTAATTCAGATTAATATTTTCTCAATTATGCATGCAGTTATACTGACATGAATTCTGTCAGTTCTCTGCCATACGAATCCAATCCAGTTTCGCTGTGAAAATTTCTTACTTAATTCATTTCTGTTCCTTCATTGTAAACAAACTTTTGACATTTCGAAAGTGTCCTGGCAACGCCTAAACCAAACTCGCACGTGATTTACGAGTATTATATAAATCATTTAATTTTCGTCACTCGAAAACAGTCGTGAATACATCTTTAGCACCCAAATCAACACAAAGGAAGGTTGCAAATGTTTAGAAGATAGTGAAATCGCAAACATAACATAGGTCGTGCCGGCGGGTGCTTCGTGATCCGTTCATCTAGTGTCGAAACCACAGTTCACGTGCCAATAAGTGGCTGACGTTGGAATGTGATGTGCTCATTAGTTTACTTACTGTAGGTGAACTATGCAAAGAGATATGCACTCAACCATCACAAGATTATGAACGATTTCTGATAAAGTCGCTCTTGGATCATAGAGCGGCATTCACGACACCTCGCAATATCCCTCATCCTCCATAGAAAATGAGGGATCCTGCGATCAAATGGGTGTCTACATCCATGTAGAGGCTACCTCTGGTCGGTTGGTTTTGGGTTATTGTGTATGTTCTAGTCCCACAAATCCCCAGAACTCTGAGTGAGCGATTTATGAAGAAGATATAGGTGAATTTGTGCCGATATCCAAACCACCATGCCTTTATACTACTCACTAACAGCGCCTCATAATGGTGAAAATAAACTTTAGGAATTTCACATTATAGCTTATACGAGTACCAACACAGGACCATAAACTGTCAGGAATGAGGTAGCCCTACCCACCCACAAGTCAACTGCCTATTCAAAACCGAACCCTACCTTGACGTGTAGTGGTATTTCAAGTATCGCCAGTGATGAGGCAACGCCATACACGGTGCGAAAGTGAACTGTTATCTCTTATTAGCAGGCAGACTCGCTTTTACTCAAACAACTAATTGCTGACTATCGTATTACTGGCCAGTTGGAGTTGATTGAACTCGGCAAGATCTTAGATGGAAACTTTTTAATAGATTCTCTTTTAAACCATAGACGTTAGAGGAGGTAGACGAATCATAGTTCATTGGTATTGAGTTCATTCAGTCGCCCGAAGCGTAGTCGTTAATCAAATGTGGTCTTGACTATTAACTGTTTATTACCTGTAAGGCTCAAGCGGGGTACACCGCTGTAGATGGCGATGACGATGGACAAAAAGAAATAGATTCTCAATTTTTTTTTTTTGCGTCTTGTCTCCATGTCTTAGTAGATTAGGCAGAGCGTTAATTTCTTTGATTCTAGCGTTAGTCGAGTAACTTTATACATCAGTGCTTGCGTCAAATCCGGTAGTTCTGATTTTCTGCAGTCTTGTAGATGCTGGCCCAATGAATAAAATCCAATGTAATCTCTAGCGCCGAACGCAACTTCGTCAAAAATCGTTAAACCCCGCGAAATTTTTATTTTTTTTCAGATTTTTGCGATTGTAGCCCTAAAGGACTAGTATTTTGATAGTACCTAAGGATTTGACGATAATTACCACGTACTTTCAGGTGACAAGAGTATTGGACTACGTCCCGCTAGTCGCACCGCTTCAGTGATGTCGCAAACTTAGTATTTCTAATCTAGTAATATACTTTTGTATGACCATTCCAAGAAATTCACGCTATTTATTAACTTGTACTTTTACTCCAAATACTCGTTAAACTACTCTTCGTAAAATATTGATTTAGAATATTTTAATACTAATAAATATGTAAATTGTTTCTGTTTTTGATTATTCACATTAAACGTCATGTAGAAATATTATCATAAAAGTTAAATCATATTAATACGCAATCATTTTATTTAAACATCATTTTTATTTTTACCTTGTGGGTTCGTATGAATATTTATTAATGTTAGAATCTAGACATATATCGTTAGGTGTTATAAGAGATGACTAATCTCATATTTAGCCATGATAAACAGCATAATCTACTCCCTAATTATCTTTTAGAGAAAAACACAATTTCACTCACAAAAAAAAAACACTAATACATAGAACCTGAGAAAGAATGAATTGACCTATTAAAAGCCAGAACCACATTGCAAAAAGATCCAACCAACAATATAATTGGTGTTGTATGTGAAGCTACAAATACTCCACCGGGTGCTATTACCGTAACAAGTTCTTATTAAAAACTAGAAACAGATCCATTCACTGATAGTGGAGCTTTCTATGAAGCATTGTTTTGATCGTACAGCCTGCTCTACTGTTACATTGGTTAAGTAGTAAGTACTAATGGATACATGTGTATGCGCACTTACATCTTCGTTTAAAACTGTAATAAATATCATCTACAAAAGTATTTTAGTCTCACTGATGTGGCAAAAACATGACAAAATATAAATGATTTAGGTTTAAGTGACCACACTAAGTAAGCTGGTAGATAAATAAAAGCCACGTATTACGAAACTTTTTTTCGGATTTTTATTAAATGTATTTGAAAAACCACAATTATATTGTATTGTGTTTTATATCTACTTCCCCTTCGTCAGTTCTAAGTTGTTCTTTCAAGAAATACGGTTTTATAAAACACAGAACAAGTAGTATACTCTATCAATATCTTTCCGCTTGTGTTGTTTTCTGATGTTCACTCCTTACTAGGTAAATACAGAAGTACGTAAGCCAGACGAATAGTTCCGGCTTTTCACTGAAATTCTTTACTTGTATTGTTTTTCGCTCAGCTGCGAGCGGTTGGGTAACTATAACTTTCGTATTTATGATGTTTTTACGACTTACACGCAAATACGGTGGTCTTCAATGCACCTTCTGTCTTATGTCATCTTTATTCTCGTATCATGCAATATAAGATCTCGTGTAGCAATCTAAAATTCAATTAATGTTTATATCGTTCTAGATGCTATTTTATTGGTCATTTATTACGCTTATTTTACTTTTTACAGTCTGTTTGATGATACTTTTTTTGTAGTAAACCGCTAGTAGGTTTTCTTCTTATTTTTATTTACGAATAAAAGTTGTTTTTGGTCTTTATATGAAAAAGTTAATTCATTGCACAAAAACAATAATAAATTGCACAAAAAAAGCAGCTTTTAACATTCTTTTATACTTCATATTTTAATTGAAGTATGGAACTCGTTTCACTTTTAATCTGTCAATCTATCTACTTTAACAACATAAAATTAAAGCTCAACAAAACGCAAAGGAGCGTAAAACTCACACAGGTGTACTAACGACGCGTCGTGGAGTGTTCGATACTTTCCATCATTACCAGCCAGTTCTCGAGGCGTCTTCTCATAGACATCGTAGAAAGTCAGCTCGTGACGTAACGAGGACAAACATTTCAGTTTACAGTACATTATACAATTCATTTAGCGCTCGATTGCAGTCTGTGGTCAACTGGGCAGGCGAGGGAATGCAAATTAGGTGTTTGTTTTGTTCTAAGTTATTAGCTTGCTGGTTTGTCGAGGTCTTAGGTGGACTACAAGCGCATGTTTAACTCAATATATTTATTGTATTCTAGAATTTGAACATAGGTTGTAGGTTACAGAGTCATTGCAGAACCAAGCACAGCAAAGTTGGGTGTATTTTAATAATTTTCCTTATTCTCCATTGTTTCTCACGAATCTCTTAATCACAGTTTCTGATCTGATTTTAAAAGTCCGCTTAAAATACAGAAGCACATCGAGATTTTTCGTAAATTCTTAAATAATTCGTTGGTCCACAAAAAATCGTAAAAAGCAGTGCAATTAAAGTTACCGGTCTGTCCTTTTACAAGGTAAACAAACATAAGAAAGAATTAACCTTCACTTAAAAACAAATGAGGAACGGAATGATCAGATAAATGAACATATGTATATAAAAAAGTATTTCCTTCCTGAGACCAACTTGTGCCTATACGAATACTGTACAAATTACCTACGTGTAGTCTTAAGACAGGATACGGTTTGTCATTGTGAATGGCATTGGTGAAATTCGTAATTTTGATTACAAGGTTAGGATGATGTGGTTTGAATCATAGATGATGGTTAAATGTAGTTCCTCTGCACACGATCAAATAAAAATCCAACTAGCCAGTAATTAAATTCGGCATCCACAGAAAAAAAAACTGAAAGATTAAACAAAATAAAAAGGCTGCATATCAATCTGGAGAGTTCTGATAAGCCTCGTAAATAAAAACCCGTACTGAGTGGATTACTGCCCAGAGAGGAGGTTTGTGTCCCAGCAGTCGGAACCATATAAGGCTGTATTGCACAGGTATGTAATACTCTTTAATGTAAAACTCAGAATTGATTTCACATTATTAGATGGAGAAGACAATTACATGACTTATCCAAATCGCTACCAAATCAAAGTAGGTACACATAAAATCATATAAATAAACTTTCACTTATCACATCGAGACACGACTGAAGCTATTGATGTCAGTCAAATAAACCCACCACAAACAAACATTGGACAACGAGTACATAATACATACGTAATTACGGACCTAGATACATAATGTAAAGTCATTTCTATCAATTATCCTCTTACTGACATACGTGAGCGAGGCTCTGGTCGAATAGGCTTGGATGTAGATCGTTATGTTGGACAAAGTGTAATTGAGTTATTTTGTAAGACAAATCTGGAAAGTCCGGATTATGAACTGTTCTTGATGGCATGCAACGTATCATGGAATATAATACTCTTTTTTTGCAGAATTTCGAAAGATTGAGTCAATAAGTCCTCATCATCTGCTTAGCCTTTTCCCGACTATGTTGGGGTCAGCTTCCAGTCGAACCGGATGCAGTTGAGCACCAGTATTTTATATGGAGCGACAGCCTATCTGACCTCCACAAACCAGTTAGTACTGGGTAATACGATACCCCCTTAGTTGTCAGACTTTCAAGCCACTGACTACCTGTAACGACTGTCAAAGATCTACAAATCCATACTAATATTATAAATGCGAAAGTCACTTTGTTTGTTTGTTTGTTACCTTTTCACGACTAAACGGCTGATCGAATCTTAATGAAATTTGGCAAGAACATAGATTTCAACCATATATAGCCCATGCCCTTAGGGTATATAATCACGCTACGACCAATAGGAGCGGAACAGCAATGAAAAATGTTGCAAAAAGGGGAAAATGTGACGAGAACGAAGTTGCGCGGGACAGCTAGTGAGTCAATAAATCCTACCACTACATATAACTAAGACAGCACCATTTCAATACAAAATGTCGTTTATTGCTCATGGCATCCTTCCTGTCTTCTTTGTGCTGTGTGACCCCTGGGGGGTCAGATGCTAGCTTTCTCAATACATCTGAGTAAAGTGCAATGACTTTACTGACGTTATATTGTCAGACTATCATCACTAATCTCATGTTTATTTTAAACTCCAATCTCTTCTAATGCTTACTTGCAGTCAAATATAAAAACTCTGTTATACAATTTACTAAAATGCTAAGAAGATAATAAATTATGCAGTTTCGACACGCGACCAAAATGAAATGGTGTTGGCTTACTCGTTGGCTCATTAAGTTGGCCACACCTTAGACATGGGCTAAAGTGTGACAAGCATTCAGGTGAAATTCTGGAAGTGTTTGCCCATTCTTTTCCCTATTTAGCATTATTGGAAGTTCTACAAACACTTGCATCTGTGACGTTGATTGGAAAACGAGAAATGCAGTGTTGATCAGGGCCAGAGCTCTATCTAACCTTGCTTGATCGTATATTAATGTGGTTTAAGTAGACCGCTCGCTTAACCGAGAGTGAAGTTATAAGGTTATGAATATAACAGATTATGACAAAGATATCGATATGAGCAGAATATTAGTCCCATGTGATTCAAAGTCAAATCATTTGTTTCAATTAGATACGTGACCAGAGCGCTGGCCTTTTTTTTTGCCCAAAGAATCAGCATTGCCATCCAACGAGGCAATGCGGCCAGCGTTTTGGGTACTTTTGCTGTTGACATCGATGTGGAGGAATTTTTTTGACGCCCTGTTTTTTTGATACTTGTAGGTACATATTTTATTATTATTTCAGATGTATTTGTAGTTTGTAAATAATGTATAAAGGGTGTAAAACACCTCTTAACGAAGCCGAAAGGCACTGGCTCTCCCTGTCATTGCGATCATTTTTTGTTTTACACTATACTTGGGAACCTTCTAGTTACGGAGATATTAGGGGTATTTTTATTAATACAAGTTTTCATTGGAAGATTTTTACTTTAAACACCTCCACGACCCCCGTACTATTCAATCCGTCCATCAGCACAATGTTTTGAGTGCGTTACATTGAGTTCTACCACAAAACATGATTTTACACCCCCCAAAAAAAAGTCGTTTCCCAGCAATAATTTTTGCGTAAAGTTACTTAGTTTCATGTACAGAATGCCTGGTTGACGGCTTCGTGATGAGGTGATTTACACCCCGTATATGTCATATAAATAATTCTGAAAATAAATAAAATAACATATTAGACTGTTAAAAGGTACTTTTGAATGTTAAAGTTTACAAGGAAATAGAATGGCTGCTTATCTTATTCCGATATTGCGATGTTTACTGAAACATATTAGAAAATACGTTAATATGTTTTGGTAAAAGTATGACATATCTAAAATGCCATTATACTGTACAAATAAGTAAGAGTAGTTATCACCTACGCTATTTCCCAGTTTCCATTTGCCTTCGGACAACAACACGCTAATTTACTTAAACATACAAACTTTCACATTCTGTGCCTAAAGGGACATATGCAAATTGTCCATGTGAGACACTCTGAGGCCGTCTGCTAGCCTCCTATAGATTGCCTCTAGGCCAAGGTCATTTTTCCAATCTGGTGCAGCATTAGACATTTATTTTCCTTTACCTATTAGAATGTTTAAGCTGTCTTTACCCTTCCATCTTGTCCACAATAAGTTTAGTTCTTCCTGCTGGAAAGCATAATTTGTATCTTTTGACAAGAATTAACTATATTACGAATGGATCGATAGATGGATGATGTGTTTTAAACGGGGATCATGGACAAAAGATGATCCATGCTCAAGACGATACCAGACGACTCATCCCAACCCACATTTGACCTGTTAACTTAAATTATTCAATTATGATTAATACCTGAACAATGTACATTCTCTGTAACCTCGTGTGAGGCGTCACTCAGGGCCAGCGCCTACGCATCACTCTCGTTTTCAACACCACATGCGTAAGAGTCGAAACGTTCAATGATAGTAAAAGTTCGTGATGTAAACGTTTTTATGTAGATGTCTGATGGGTAAGTAGACCAAGTAGTTATGAGTGACACTTGGATAAGTAGGGGGAGGTGATTATAAAAAGTGTAGGTTCATGCAGTAATGAAACCGTTTACGAAGTTTTAGGGTGTGACGAGAGCTTTAGTAATTTCACAGCAGACATATTCATGTCATTATAAACAAATTCGGAATCTTGGCCAGTAGAACAGGCTCCTAATATGCTCAGACTTGTTTGCCTAACAAGCATAACAGTTGCAACAATCATGCAAATTTGCAACACTACATCTGAAAGTAAACCTTCATATATTTAATGAGTAATTATCGTTACACACTAATGCATTATTTAAGAACTAAAATATAAAACTTTTAAGGAGTAATAAAATTATGCCGCTGCCGATGGCGATGGTTACAAAAGCCGTTCACATTTGTACATCCGGTACGGCGGAAGTAACGGTGCAAACGTCGCGTGCGCAACTCTAGGGTTGGAGACTCTTATTAATAGATATCAATAACTTTTGGACTGAGATCTTTTAGACAGCCAGGTCACAATCGCGACTAAAGAGCATGAGGTCGGGCAAAGTTTTATTGGGTTTTTCCATTAGGAATTTCTCAGAAGCAGCCAAGGAGTCTGAATTTGTGCTGATGCCAATAGGCTCGCCCCTTATTCCATGTTACTTACACATAACTGGCGAAATGTGGGTATACTATTTAGGTACATCTCCTAATCTTTCGGCGATTACAGGCCTGATGTACCTAATGATTATGTTGTCTTTAAAAATAGAACAAAAGCGAAACGGTAAACTGAAAAAGAGAATGGTTAAGGTTTGCACCTGTACCAAGTAGGGTGTTATTACAAAAAGCGGTTTAACTTAAAACCCTGTGTTTATATTTTGCCAAAGACTGATAAGAGACACGGACTACGATGAACGGCACTTTTCAAGAAAAGTGTTGACAAAACTGCCTCTAGCAGCGACCGCAAACTGTGTCTCACTACTCTGTGAAGAAAATAGAACGTAATCACCTCCTAACCACATGATTATTAAATAGATAACTAACCATAGTCAATAGTCTCTTATTAATGCGCGTTCTGTCCATACGAAATATTACTTTTCATCCAGTAACTCTGCCGCCAGCCCTAAGTTACAGAATAGAGATCAATAAGATCCGCCCACGAGGTCGGTAGGCACATTATATCGGTTCATTGTCAAGTAAAAGTTGCGCTACTACATGCTTACCTACGCAATACCTACTTGACTGTTGACCAGCCAAGTTTGTTATAAGCTGTGCAAGGATATTTTGGCGCGTGGTCAAGATCAGTAGTAATGCTGCCATCTTGTTTTTACACAAAAAAATACCGCCAACGTCATTTGAACGCCGAAAGAGCCTTTTGTGAACTTTTGAGGAAATCTATATTAAAAAAAAACCGGCCAACGGCGAGTCGGACTCGCTCACGAAGAGTTCCGTACCATTATTTATAAAAATAAGCAAAAAAATTACTTTTTTGTGTGAGAGTTAAATATTTATTTTATTCTGTTTTTAGTATTTGTTGTTATAGTGGTAACAGAAATACTTAATCTGTAGAAATTTTAACTGGCTAACTATCACGGTTCATGAGATACATCCTGGTGATAGACGGACGGACGGACGGACAACGAAGTCTCAGTGATAGGGTCCCGTTTGACCCTTTGGATACGGAACTAAATTAAAAATTAAAAAGGCACTAAAACTTGTTTGTGGTTTAATTTGTGAAAGAATTTAATGATCCATTACGTGATATTAAGTAAGTCATGAACTTAAATGTCACAGAAAGTTGTAATCTGTGTTTTTATTACAGTAACTTGTAAAGCTTTTTGAAAGCTGGCGATGATATTTTGCAGCCCTTTCTTTACAAGTAGGTGCATATTTAAGTTCATACCATAATTTCGATCCTAATTTTGATACATATGTTTGGTATCCAATACTTACTTATCCCTTCCATTCCAATACATTGGATTACCACACCGTCGCTTAGCAACAACTCCACCATTCCTCCACGCGTTTCTTTCGATGCTAATCAGCGAGACTCATTCAGCTCAGTTCAATTGTGTGAGGGGGCGTGGCCCAGCGCCAGTGCCTGCGCCCGAATTCTTGCGCACTGACACTGACAGCTTACGGGCAAGTGTCATAATCGAGAGGTGCGTTTAGTCATGTTGAACGGGACTGTTTATTAGTTGGGTTGATACTTGTAGTGTGGGCAAGCCATTAGGTAGGAGTTGTGATGTTGTAAAGTGTGGGTCGGGTGTTACAATTGCATGTTATTTTGTGTGAGATTTATAATCAAAATAAAATAAATAAAACAAAATATAATAAATCCAACATTCGACACGTCTTTCTTTATCTACATCTTTTGTTCGTGGCTTCGCTCGCATTATAGTCGTAGATTATTACCCCCCCCAGGACCGTCCTATTTTTTTAGGCTGTAACACTGGGGGACTATGTAACTTAACATTAATGAAAATACTATGAAACTTTGCCTGTTAAAATATTTGTGTAGATTTCTATACTATAACATCACTTAAAGGGTGGTATTGTAATCAGTGTCCCTTAATAATCTCTTATTAGTATCTATTAAGCAATCATTAGTTGTTCAACAGTATTGTGGTCTTTATCCTCTAAAGAAAATGTAATTAGTTATTATAAAATACGTAACAAAAGATTTCGTGTTTTATTATTAACAAATCAATCGATATGTTTGTCACATTTCCGCGTAACGCAATGACAATCTACCATAAAAGATATACAAAAGGCTCAAACACTATTGAAAACTTTATTAATCAATCTGTCACAAAATGCAACTGAACGCGATCAAGAAAGCTAAACAAAGTTCAAGAGCTATCTACATTCTACTACAATGATGACATCTGCCATCCCGCCAACCCGTCTCCAACCCGCCTGCCAAGCGTGGCGATTATGGCAAATCCCCCCATGTTATGTCAATGTGGCGACACTTGGGGGAGGCCTATGTCCAGCAGTGGACGTTAAAAAGGCTGAAATGAGGTTGAGGAATGAGGATGACATCTGACAGCTCTTGCACATAATTAGTTTAGATGTGGAGGCATTTATGGA
Organism: Cerastis rubricosa; assembly: GCA_949152445.1. Taxonomy (NCBI): domain Eukaryota; kingdom Metazoa; phylum Arthropoda; class Insecta; order Lepidoptera; family Noctuidae; genus Cerastis; species Cerastis rubricosa. Next base: position 8,577,082 of record OX424526.1, on the reverse strand, counting down.
AAAGGTTCAAATACTATTAAAAACTTTATTAATCAATCTGTCACCATACAGACATGTGATTGACAAAACTCTAAATGCAACTGAACGCGATCAAGAAAGCTAAACAAAGTTAAAGAGCTATCAACATTCTACTACAATGATGATATCTGAAAGCTCTTGCACGTAAGTAGTTTCGATGTGGAGGCATTTATGGAAAAGGGCCGAAATTCACTAGCTAATTCTATACAATTCTAAACAAAAAAGGGGCCTATTATAAATTTATTATAGTGATCTGTTACCACTTATCAGTCTTAAAGGTTAAATATTTTCTACCTTTGTATCAAGTAACACTTCTTCCCTTACCTGTCTGAGACTTGTCAGCGGTAGCTGACAAGTCTCATTGCGCTCGACAATCGTCACGATCGATAACGTACCGACAGATTTATTGCATCGCTCGACAGGCACGCGGGTGCGGCCTTGTGCCGACTGCTTTCAGAATAGGACCCCGCTGCACCGGTCACTATTAGTTATGACAAGGAAATATTTTTCCGGTGCCTAACAAAGGACTTGATTCAGCTGTCTCTTTGTTTTTTAGTTTCTTTGCTAACAAGATTGCGTTACTTCGGTATCGTGAGTTTATCTGAGTAGGCGACAAGTTTTTTTTTTATCTTAACTATGGTTTGTATTGAATATTGTCGCATTCTTGCACAATACAGCTTCGACTACGTCTGGAAATTTTCCTGACTTGATCTCACCCTGTACAACTTTAGACATTACTTTGTACGCATAATGACTAATCAAGCTATAAAAAACCAGTTTATGAGGATCTCTCATTGCACAGGCAATTATATACAAAGCGAGGCCATATTATACTGGAGATGTAGAGTTTGATGTGTCGCCATGTGTACCAGTTTGAAACTAACGAAGATTGGATTTTCCGTAGTCTTAGTATGTAAACATACTTAGGGAATCACCTCTGAGTATCCATTTACTGGGGTACTTACTACAGAAGCTTCATTGTATCTGTACTTACGGATACCTATGATAAAGCTCGTTTCTGGTTTTCACGCAGAAACTCCATCTGACCTCCACAACCTCTTGATTTTACTTTATCTGTGTAAGTGCTACCACAGATTACGTAACTAATTCTAAGTAGATACTGCTTATGTGGTCAATATTATCTACGTGGGAAAACTTCCGGGGTGGGTTATAAAATTGCACCTAAATAAACGCGAAAGTTTGTGGAGATGTGTATGGGATGGACGTTTGATATTTTAGAACGGATTTTGATTAAGTATTACTATGAAAGAGTAATATTATAGTAAATAATAATAATTATGTCAAAATAGCACATGGCATAAACAAAAATATTGTGTAAAAAAAATACGCGGTCAAAGCCGCAAGCGGAAGCTGTCCGGATATGAACTTGAATTTGTTAATTATTCAACCGACTTGTACTTTACTTAAGGAATTAAATAAACACGAAATATTTAATTGACTTTATAATGTTAAATAATTATCATTAGTCATAGAACACCAATACAATTAATAAAGCAACATACCACAGACAAGCTTCCTTATTCACCTATAAGTTACGACCTGCCTTAACAGTAAGTATCACAATTATGCCCATTTTAGATTGCAAACTTCCAATTGATTCCAATTATCTTTATAAAACAAAGAATTAACTACGCATTGTGCTAAAGAAGTAGGTAAAGAAAACTGCAATCAACGCCATTAATAAAATTATAAAAATAAATGTTCCTTTTATGAATCTGACGTGATTTCCATTAAAAGTAAAACCAGGAACACAATGAGTGCACGTTTGTTATTAGATGATAAATGGTTCAATGGCGGAACCACGTTCACTTTAATGCTCATGGTTGAGGTTTTGATTCCTGTGCGGCTAATCGATTTTTAAGGGTCTGAGAATATTAATTGTGTAAACATTAGCATTAATAAAAGTGCACTTATGTTCAAGGTACTTTTTCAAACAAGTACAAATTTTACCTACCTGGACAAATTGAACATAAATAACAAAACCATTGTTATTTAATTCATGAGTTTTAATATCGTTCGAAAATTGAACCTATATTTCTCCAGCCCCATTTACTAGTCTGAAGACATAAAGTCTACTTCTATCTGTCGAGTATCGTCGTAAAACTGGATGGAACACATTTTAACTTCCCAATAAAACATGATTGCGTCTAAACAGACGCGATTTCGAGCCACTCCCACACAAGAAGGTTCGATTACCTCTGGTCTCCTCATTACTATCTGTCGCTGTACGTCTAAGGTTGTCAGTACGGCCTAAGAGACATTAATTGAATAACGAAACTAAAAGCTTGTAGACAAATAATCACGGATCTACTAGGTAAAAGCAAACTAGGATTTGTTTGAAACAGCGTGGAATTAACTTCCGGCCTGGTACATAGAAAAACCAAAAAAAAAATGCGAGCAAGGTAAACACGAAGTATAACACTAAATGCAAAGCCTGGCTGGTAGCGGAACGGGAATTTCTGTTAAACCACTTTCCCCCTGCAGTCTAGCAACTATCATGTTTAAAAAACTAGGCATAGTAAAACGTCCTTTACACTGAAGTTTGCTAGCTCCTACAACATATTGAGACAATTTTAGGGATACCACTTTTTGTTTACAGTTGGATGTTTCCTTTATATATAATAGACAGTTAATAGATTCCCATAGTGCCCTGGCAGCCCTGTGGTCAGTGACCACACACTACAGTTACGCCCGAAACGAGCCGAGACACGGAATCGTTTCCGACTACGTGACCACTCCGTAATGGCGGTGATCAATCAGAGAGCCGTCCGAATAAATACCGCGTAATTCGATTCACAACCATAGACACCGGATATTTCTAGATAACTGTAGTTTTTGGCGTGAAGTAAAAGCTCTGCAATAAAACTATTAGAGACCTTATAACATTTTCGCACTCGGTGTACCACTCAGATGTTGTTAATTTCAAAATGGAATGGCGATGTATTATTGTAAGCTATGAAAAAAATATGTTTTTTCAATCTTGATTGTACAGAGTATTTTTTACATTGGGTATTTGATTTTTAGCTAATGCAATAATTTGGTAGAGTAAAAGTTGAAGATGTCTAAGTAGGTAATTAAATTTTCCAAGAAGTTATTTTTACAACTAGCCAATGTTGCCATTAATTCAATAACTAAAAACAGTTACAGTAATTGCCATGCCTATATCTAGCAGTGTATATTTAAGGTCTAAAATAACTAATAATGATGACAGTTTGATTCTCACACTGCCAAAAATGGTCATAATTATAAAGATGAACTTATGTCATTAATGCACGGTAATCTTGGAAAGAGCTAATCCCTAATTGTAGATAATCAATTAACGGAACGACTAGCAAAGTAATTAGGTAGGACTGTTCATCGCCAAGTGGACTTGTATGGTAATACATAGTGGTTGGCTATACATAATGTTACTGTTATGTATAAATATTTGCCTTCGACTCCACCGTAATTACTTGTAATTTTGTACTTATTAAGTTTATAAAGTATAGTGTTATTCCGTTAAACTGTCCATAATGAGTTCTGACGGACCTACCTCTGTGATCTGGAATTAAAAAAATATTGAATTGCATAGTGCCAACATGGACTTTAAGTCCAGGGGTTTCAAGCGTTTTAAGTTCAATTGCGTTTTCTAAAAAGCAAAATCGAAAAAAACCTTTTCATTACTCATACTCTGAAAGTAGGTCTGAAGTTGCCTGAGGAGCGGGATGAAAGTAATACTTTTCATCCCTAGGGAGAATCACTTTAACCTGACAGATGGCAAAGTATAAATAAAACTAGTTCTATTTTCACATTTTTATTGAACCATGTTCCAACTTTCTATGCAGTCACGATGTAAAATTGAATTAACTTAAAGTTAAGTATTGATTAAAAGAAAGAAAAAATAAAATATATTTTTTAAATAACTTTATTATAATTTAGTTTCAACAATTTCTTTTAAATAACAGAGTTGGGCAAAATATTTACCAATTTTTCAATGATGAAAATGAAAAATAATGGCTGAATAGCTGGCTGGCCACAGAAAAAAAAAAACAAAATAGGTGGGAAAGCGGCAATCCCAAATAATATTTACTAATTTTTTCTTTAGCTAATTCATGTTTTTATTTTTACTTTCCTTTGTAATGAAAAGCACAGTGTTTACCTCGGGTTAAAGACTTATTTAGTCCCTCGAACTATTGGTCTCGGGACTAAATAAGTTACTTTCACCCCTGGAGTAACAATGTACTATTATTGTTCTTTTTACCTTATTACTGTAGCTTGGCACATTAAGCCGTTAATCCCGGCTGTCATTTGTAGATCTTTGAGTTAGCGAGAGAAAGTCTGACAATCAGTCTTACTAAGGGATATCATATTACCCAGTACTAACTGGGTTGTAGTGGTCAGATAGGTAGCCGCTCAATGTTATAAGTATACTGGTATTCAGCTGCATCCGGTTAGACTGGCAGCCGACTCCAACATGGTTGGGAAAAGGCTAGGCACATGATGGTTATCAACTACAAATATTTATCCTTCTCCTTTCGTTTTCTTGGATTAAGGGTAGGCATTGTACTCATAAACGCAGCACAGAATTTAAGAAAGTAAGTAGGATTACTTATAGTACCTACTTATTAGTAGGTAACTATGATTTGTAAACGAAATGTTTTCATCTATTCCACAACACGCTTGTACAATACTTGGTAACACGTAAGTATTATTTATTAGGCATTAGTTTATCTGCAAAAAGTATTGACCCATGAATTTACAGATTACTTCATAAATAAGGAGTCTAATCGGCAAATACACTTACCTACTCTCCACGTAACGTAAGTAAACCTATTTTAATTTCAGGTTCTACTCGTATAATTTCGACTGGTTGTACAAAGTCGCGGCGAGGTCGACTGGTGTCACGACACTTGACGCGCTTGCGAAACGCCACTCCAAATACATGCCTTGTACCAAATCGAGCTGTTTCTGTCCATCGGTACACTTGTACCTAACATTCTACAAATAAAATGCATGATCAGCCTATATGGAAGTAGAAGGCATGCTGCGCCGACCTCAAATAAATTGAGATAAAGACAGGAGAGTGATGATGATGAATCAGAATCAGCCTATATTGTTCCCATTGATGGGACACAGGGTTCCTCTCTATGAAAGGGAGTGGACTATAATCCACCACACAGGCCCAGTCAGTAGGCACATGTCACATAACTTCGAAGTTTAGGTTCTAGGACATACCTACTGATTTTCTCACGATGTTTTCCTTCATCGTTTAGAGAGCAATGGAGATTTAATAATAAATTACACAAAACAATACATGTAGAATCTATCACAAGTTCAACTTTAGCCTAGCACGCGCAACCAAGATGGAGGGCTTCGGACGCTTCCAATATTAGGTCAGCTTCGTTTTTCAAACGTGTTTTTTTTTCGTTTTTAAAGCTCGGCGCAAGAAATGTTTTGTGCAAGGCTAAGAATAAGAATACATTTTGGAGACAAACTTTTTGCTAGATTTTTTGCTCCTACTTTATATCTTTGATGCTGTAGAGATTACTTTGGATTGGACTTAAGCTACTCACGATGCATTTAAATGAGAATTATAAGCTTTGGGATAAACGACCTACCTGGTTTTAAAATTGAGGCAACTTTAAACATTTGTAACAAAAGAATTGATTGAATTCAAGTTAATCTCTGTTATGGATTATCTTGAAAACGAAAAATAAGTAATAACAAATCTATGTTGGAGATATGATCGCCAAGCCATAATGAAAACAACATTTCAATAACTATTATAAACATGGAAATTGATACTAAAATGGGAGTGAAACTGAAACGCAAGATGAACCATAGCCAGCAGTAAATGGCAATTAATATAGACATGCTACAGTAGTGAAAGACGGTTAATAAAGAAAATCCACATTTTCAAAGTACTATTCAATTTAAAAACACTCAGGAAATAATATCAAATGAAAACGATCAGGAATTAATTAATTTAAATTCGTTTTCTAATATCCATTACATTTGATAGTGTAATACCGTGTTGGATAACATAAAGGAAATAGTTGGAATGGTTGGAGACCGCCTTGACGAAGGTAGGCGAGAGTTGTGAATAGCTGCTGAATCTGACTCACCTGACCTTTGTGTAAAGTTCGCACGGTTATTTGTCTGATCGACTTACGTACGAGTTATGCGTAAGAACCGCAGACATCCGCTATTGCTAGTATTATTTCAGTAGTGAATGTAAGTTCTGTGAGAGATCTCTGCAGAAACGCACGCTGACTAAAAGAGTGATGGAAACGAATGTTTATTTATTTATTTATGTACACACAAAACACTTAACAGGACAATACATTAAGATACAAGAGCACAAAGGTACTGCTAAAGGTAATGTTGATGGATGAAGAGGGAGAGGAAAGCCAAAGAAAAGATGGATGGAAGGTGTGAGGAATGATATGAAAGATAAAGTAATGATGCCGTGACGTCTGACAGGGAAGAAGGGAAAATAGAAACGGGTTGCGCCGACCCCAAGTACACTGGAACAAGGGCAGGAAGATGATGATGATGCCTGCAGAATACTCAAAGAAAACACTGAAGAGGGCTACATTTGTGTCTAAATGATGCTTCGCAGCTAGCCTTAAAATCTTATTTCGCTAGATAACCAAACAAAATTTTATCATAAAAAACAGTCTACAATCGGAAAAACTTGCAAGCAATAACAGGTACAGCAGTGTAGCCTTAAATGGAGCCACAAGATTTGACAACATTTTGAAGCAGATTTACTACTGAATGAATTAATAGACTTCCGCAAAGTGACGCCCGATTCCATTTATCTTTATAACTAGATTACTTAAGCTATTCGATACTATCATCAACCTAACTAGTAGTGCGAGAATTCTAATAACATAATACCAACTGCATAAGCACGAATAAAACCTAAACCCATCATAATGAAACGTTCGTGGAACGGTATGTAAGGATGGTGAATTTACTCATGAGTCATAGAACGTACGGTCTCAAGCTAAAGCTCTATTGTTTGATGGATTTAGATAAGCGGCTTTCTTAGCTGCGCCTGCGACTGTAGGCCACTGTAAAGCTAATAATTATCTACGTCTCTTGGTATTTAAGTATTTAGGTAGGCTTTTATGATGTGTTTATTGAGTCATCTTGGAGATGTATGCGCCCATACAGTCCTTCTACTATTTTACCGCTAACTTTACTATTAAGTTGGCTAACCTGAATGTGGGAATCATTTAAACCTAGAAGTAAAATAACTGAGAAAGGATAGCATTTCTGTTTTCTATGTCAATAACAACTGTAGATCCTCGAGGTTATAGTGCCGACCTTTCGTGATATTTTGCAAGGCATCGCTGGGAATCGCTTTCAAAGAGTTTCTTATTTCTACAACGAATTTTAACAGGACTTTGCTAAGCTTTTCCGAAGCTTATGTTCTTGAATGCATTTTTCACTTTACCAACATCGTTTTCGGTAATAGAATATTACTTTGTCTAGGGTCTCAGGACATCTATTAAGGACTATAGCATACCTCGTTTAATTCAACCGGAACTAATATGCAACATTTTCAATTACATCTGTGTCGGTACAACCAGGAAAATCATCAGCTAACCACATAATATATGCAAGCTTAGCTCATCTAATCTTTAATTCAATTCATTGCGCAAGCGTCGTACGTCAGCTTCGCATGTGCTCCGCTAGAGGGCAGTGATTGCGAACAATTGTGAACTCCCACGCACTCCTGGGAAACTAACTGCCACCGTTAGCTTGGAACAATTATCATCATTAACAGTAAAGGTCGGTGAACAATTCATTTGCCAAAATAGTTTGATAGGTGCACAGATACGGGATTAATGAGCGCAAATGGGGAGGTTCCGAAGTGAACAATTAAAAGCTTTGTACAGACACATCCTTGGCAATCATTTGATATTAATATCGCCTTTATGTCTTAGCAGTAAGGACTGCACTGTTTTACTGATTGTCCATAGAACAACTAGAAACCATTTGCTATAATAATTTTATTTATTTGCTATAATTATAATGGCGGAACCACAGATCACTAACATAACGTTAAACTACCCAATGAGCGACCACTCTATTGCATTTAGTTACTTTCGTTTTTATGCGTTGTTCATCTAAGTTCTTCGTTAATCATTAGGTTTTATAGACCAACAGCACGCCATGCTATTGCATGTATCTACTCTATTCATTCATTATGCCGATCATTATGTCCAACTTATCTAGATAATTCTACTAGCCCATTGACCACCTCTTTTAGCTTAAACGTTAGTCTGCGTCAGTCTTCATGTGCATAAAATACTGCAAATATCGTTGTTTCTGTGCTGTAAATATTACAGCTGACAGTTTAGCAACACCAATCCTAAGATCTGCTCCACATAATCTATACCATAAGCTGCCCTAAATGAGAAAAATAAGTTCAAACCACGAGCTTGCAAATCGAACCAAACATAATAGAAGTGTTTCCCTGCCACACGATTGTATGTAGATGTTATGTCGCAAGACATGATCGGAATTGCCTAATATTGCCGAGTGACTGCCGCACTGTGAATCTCTGATGGAGCCAATTTGTAAACAAGACATGGCAATATAGACCTTACGGCCTTGGGGAAACATGCGCGGAATTTCGATTGTTGTTCGAAGGCTGTGTTTAAGGGCGATTGGGTAAATTGCTGAGTGTATCCTTAATATTGGTGTTTTGTTCCGAAGACGTAAATGTCATCGTCTTCGGGTTTTTTCCGATTAATTCGTGCTTCACTAGTTTATTATTACTGAGTTTATAGACTCTCAAGTAGGTGTTAAAAGTTTAAGAAGATGGTAGACTGGTATACGAGACAAACGTAATTGATGCTTCCGAAGCCTTGTATTTCATTAAATGAGAATAAGTACACAGTAGTCACACTGGATAAGATTATTTTACAAGCCACACTCGACATGAACCAAGCTTCAACTTTACATGCAGCAATAAATACTGCTATCAGCATATAAGCCATCATTTACTGAATGTGTAATTCGAACCACGTTAATTAAAATAGTGGTTATCTAATTTAAATACACATGTTTCTATTTGTTGTTTAATTATTTTAATTAATATCTGTGTTTATTTATCATTAGATATTCTACTAAACTATTCTATTCTGTATGGTGTCGGACGTAAAGAATAGCACCATCCTATATCTTCCCGTGGGTGTCGTAAGAGGCGACTAAGGGACTTGCCAGAGAATGGGCAGCAGCGTTCTCTGTGCCTCTGTGACAACCGTACTGCGATCGGCAACCCGCCTGCCAAGCGTGGCGATTATGGCAAAACCCCCCAACATGTTAATGTGGCGACACTTGGGGGAGGCCTATGTCCAGCAGTGGACGTCTTTTGGGCTGAAATGATGATGATTCTACTAAACGTAAGCCGCTGTATTTTTTTATGTTTTGTTTTTTTTTTGCTTGCTGCTCCTTCTCCAATAATTCTGATCTCATAAAACTCTTGCGTTCAGAGTAAATGAAGCCATTCTTAAGCCATCCTATATCCTTGTCCTTGCATCCTACAGCCTTGTCTACCACAATTTTAAATACCTACTAGTGCTGAGCTGATGCAGTTTTAACTTAGGAAACCATTGTCATGACGACATCATCAACATCTTTAGTAGTACAACCCTCCTTACTTTTGTATTACCTATGCTTGCCTGGTATGTGCGAGTCCCAACCAGATCTTCCCCGCAATCTTCATTAGGTTGTCCACCTATCTCCCAGCAAACTATCCATTAGAGCTTTATCCATCTCTACTGCAGAACTACTGCACATAACATAACATAACACAATCCCGGGGTTTAGGTAGAGGTGTACCCAATTATAGTCCAATCACATTTCGCCAGTTGCGTTTAGGTCCCATGTAATATGAAGCGAGCCTTTTGCCATCAACCGGGCTCAAATCCAGAGTCCGTGGCTGCTAATGAGAAAATTCCTTATGTGAAAACCCAAAAACACTTTCTCTGACCCGGGAATCGAACCCAGGACCCTCATACTCAGCAATCGCTCTTGCAACCACTCGACCAACGAGATAGTCCAGGTAGAACTACTCCCATTACCCCAAAAACCAGTAAAACCTCACATATTAGTTTTCTTATCACCCACAGCCTGTCGTATTTTGCATACCTGTTTATTTATGACTGCGTAACCCTCAAAGTCTAGTACATTATCAAGAACAAGATCAGGAAAAATAACTTAATACACAAGATTTTCTCAATGCCTTCCGGCTGACGTGCCTTTTAATTCTTTGACTCATAAACGGGTTTTCCTCCTGCCTTTGTTACATTTTATACTTGGTTGGTATTTCCAGATTTTTTAAATCGTAATAGTAAAACCTCAATGGTTCTTGGAAAAAATATAAATGAGATTGTGAGCATTTTTTTCCATGTCAGTGTGTTTTATTGAGCGATTTTTATGAATAAGCCCATTGTGATACTTTTTTAATTGCCTGAAAAGGTCAGCATCGCTATAATCTAATTATAGACAATACTTACTTTTAAAACTTGAGCTTCTTTTCATTTCAAGACAGCCACAATTTAACAAAAAGAACATTACTGATCGACGATCAGAAAAAGGAATTGCACGATCAGTGATCGTGCAATTCCTTTTTATAACATCACTAGTCAGTAATAAAATATTGTAAGTATCGTATCGCACTTTGAACTTTCACAAAAGTATCCTGTGTACATTGCGACTTGCCGAGTTGCCACTGATGTCACCTCTAAAGATTCCGGTCACACCCGGATGCGCAGACGCACACAATCGAGCTTTTTTACAATCCAATAGACAGGTATAATGTAGGTAAGGTATTGAGGAGCGCTTTATTACCTGACAAGTGTGAGTTTAGAAAAAAAACTGTTTTGTAGTTAAGATTTGAGGTTTTATTCAAAAGCAGTTTGTTGGAAAGTCTGGTAAGTGTTTTGTTATTCATGACAACTTAAACCAAAATCTACCTTTTATACAGTATGACCGCTTTAAGTTTGCAATTGAAGGTGGCGCTGCTCGTCAAATAAATTGCATCGATATGTCAAACTTGATAATATTAGGTATTATATTGAATCGAAGTGAGTGTAAATCTTTAACTCAATTTGTGACCCAATTTCAGTTTAAACATTTGGTTTTGCGAATTTTGGCAGAAATCACTTTCCAGTATCAGTTGCTCAATCACTAAAACCTGATCGACTGGTTAAATAATTCATTCAGTGCACAAGGAATGACAGGAGAATGACGATGATGATGATGAACGAATGGCCTGCCTTTCGTCGTTCCCGCTGAAGCTTAGGGACAAAAAAAAACCTGTAAAACTTGACCAAAACTTGACAAACCTGTAAAGATTATGTATAAAACATAGGTCAAGTAAAGCTGTGAACCAAAAATCTATTCAAACTAATTTTCTCACAAAATATTGAGCGCTAGAGCAACCAGGCAAAGTCTCGTGACCTCATACCTTTCACTGGCTGCAAATAATACTGAACGGTTCACTTCACCGACACAAAGGAACTACACAGAGAAAATACTAATACTTATGCACTAGATCCGAAAACAACTTATCACGGGGACAGTGCTATTATGTAGTGAATTGAAAAGTAATTTTCGGCGATTTTTGAAATCGGAAGCTGGAAATATCCTTATTTATTAAGAAAAAAATGAAGGCTGATAGCGGCAACCCCGTATCTAATTGTTGTCTAGACTTTTTAGAAATAGTGACTGTAAATCCACATATTCTTTATGAGAAAATACTGAAAAACTTTACAAAGGGAAATACTCAAATAACAAGGGATAACGGAAAACAGGACGTTACTGCTAAAGTTCCAACGTCAAATGAATAATTCGTATTAAAGATGAGTAGACACTGAATATGTTATTACTGCAAATGATCAAGGTACACATATAGATACTGAAAATGATAAAATGTCTAACGTCTAGTTTTATCTTGATCTTCCATATCTAAATCTTTGCGCTGCATTTGAAACGCAATTTAAAAAAGATATCGGAGCGCAGACAACTTATGAATCTAAGGCATTCAAGACATCTTCATCTTGAATGCCTTAGATTCATAAATAACCAATAAAACAACACAGGCATTCGACAGGTGAATATAATATAGTATCTTGAACTTTTGAAGATGTCATTATTAACTGTCAACAAGTCGAGATCGTGCGTCTGTATGGTGTCGGACGTAAAGAATAGCACCATCCCATATCTTCCCGTGGGTTTCGTAAGAGGTGACTAAGGGACTTGCCAGAGAATGGACAGCAGCGTTCTCTGTGCTTTTGTAACAACCGTACTGCGATCACAACCCGCCTGCCAAGCGTGGCGATTATGGCAAAACCCGGGGAGGGAGGCCTATGTCCAGCAGTGGACGTCTTTTGGCTGAAATTATGTTGGATGTTGAAGTCAAGATCGAATGCCAAGTTATTGATGCCAACAGTTTCAAAAGTATGTAATAATGTAGCATCAGATGCAATTATAATATATAATCCCTTCAAAACTGCAGTAAATTCTTCAATCTATTATCCAAATGTAAAACGCTTTAGCGTATTAAAATCCTTGGCTATTTAAGCTTAGAAAATGATATTGAAATACGATTTACAAAGTATAAATATTAAAATAAAAACGATCAAACGATATTGCAGGCACAAATGTTAGCACAGAGTTTCTTAATACCTTAAGGCTGTATTTTAACTCAATTAAAACTACGTATTACTGATTATCATCAGAAAATAAAAATGCACTGAAATAATACGAAGAACGATTCAGTTTTTACTGCCGTTCAACGACCTAAGATTATGTAACCCGAGGACATGGACCTTAATGTATTTTGTATTTGTACTGAGATTAGTCATGACAACAGAGAAACTCCTCGTCATGACCATTAGGTCGATGCTTACCAAGATATTTTGCGTCTGTGGAGATGCAGCCTTCTTTTATTGGTGAACTTCAGCGATTGAACAGGAGAATATGTACTTCTTATTTTAATTTTGGAATACTTTTTAATTTTTATAACAAAGCTGGAGGTGCAATAGTAATCATCTCTACTGCCAGTTTTCAAAGCGGATAAGGATCGTATTGCCTCGTTATTAAGATTTATGGTCAACATAGCCATGAACAACACCTATCACCATCTTCACATTTCTGACGTCAGCACACAACTACAACAAAGACTCATTATCAAAACTAATTACCGTTGATAAGTCAAAAAGAACCGTATCATAATATGGTTTTATGTCGATATTTCGTAAAGACACAAATATGCAGTACCTTTTGTTAAACAGGGTGTAAATTTCATGCTTTATAATTAGGTGGTGTTGGCCAACGCTTGGCATTCTAGTGATGAACGATGAACGATTGACAAATTAATATTGAAACCGATGATATTTTAGATTTCGAACCTAGTGGCTTGTCGCGTCTAGTCCATGAGTTTCTAATTCGGTGGGTTTCGTCATCGAAGACTAATTTTCCGATTGTTTTCATTAAAATAATTATGTCATAAAAATTTATTTTGCTTTGCGTTAGATCATGCATTTTGGGTTATTGAACTAAAACTCTAATGAATTCATTATTTACTAAACAAACGGTGGTTCACATCGTTAAATAAATAACAACTAATTAGTGAATAAAACGATTATTTAATGAAAGAATCATGTCGTAAATCTTTTTCAGAAACTGTTTTCTTATTATTGTAAAATTAATTACTCATTTTCATACGGTTACAGAAAAAATACAAAAATTAAATAAAACCATACTGAATTTAATTTTTTATCAGGTATAAAGATCTAACGAAACAAAATAACCTAGAAACTTGATTTTGATTCGTCTAGGTGATTATTACTAAACAAAAATTGTAACACCTAGGCTGTGAGGAAACTGGTAAAACAAATTGGTAATCTACTGTTATTTACCGTATCGATTTCAAGGACTTGTTTCATGAAATATTTAAAGAATATTGGAGTTTCTTCTTCATTTGTAACAATTGTTATTCCTACGCACTTCTTCTTAATAACAAATATAGGCTGTTCCTATAATATTGTTCTTGTTTCTGGTATATGCCATCTTACTTGATATAAGCCAGAATTTAAAGCCTTCAGAGGCATCCATCTTCCTGTAAAAAACAAACAATATGACGCAATATTAAATACTTCAGTGTTTTTAAAACAGCACCACATTTGCACTCTGAAACGAAATCCTTTTTCAACCTTTCCTACTTCTGGTGCCCCTCCGATTATCTCTTTCAGGTTGGCCATAGATTTCGAATATATTTGCAGCTGTTTTTTCTATTTTTGAATCTTAATAGCCGGATAAACCTTTTCAAAACATAAACATATTCTAAAAAACAGTAGGTAACCACAGACAACTTAAATAAATTAAGCTAAAATATTCGACAATATAAAGAACTGCATGACAGAAAAAACGTAATTAAGTTATATTTTAAAAGCGTCAAGACAGACATTTAATGGATAGACGAAAACGAATCGTGCCTTCATTTAATTTGGACGTAATTGCAACAGTTAAAATTGCAAAGAACATTTAACGCAGACGCGATTCAAGAAAATATAAACATTACACAATTATAAGGGCAGAAGAAAATCGTAACACAACATTAGATAATACGACATAACAAAACAAAACAGAAAGTTCTTACCTCACTGTTTATGACAGCAATAAATTGAAAAATACAATAGGGTCCCACTCTCCCTTTCCAAGCATCAAGCATTACAATTTTCTCATAAGAACAACACAAATCTTCAACAATGAAGGTTATCACGTCCGCTTCGTTGATAAAAGTGATCCAAGCCTCATTATAAAAAATTCTACACGGGCTTTTAACATTGAAATCGCATGAAATAGCGAGACTAATCCACCGGTTGCACGCGTGAAAGTGCAAGTAGCAACGATTCGTGTCCCTGACGTAGGTAGAACAGTACTAACGTGATTCGTATACATACGTATTGATTTACTCGTAAGAATGATAAACTGGGACGTTTGAATAAGACATGAGATTGCAACAGATTTGCCCTGGTTGTTTGAAGGTAGCGGAATAATGCTGCATCTGTTGGTGCTGCATACCAAAGTGTTCGTCTTCATAGTCTATGCCAAAACGTTGTTAATGAATATCGTGCCAAAAGTTTCGAAATGGATGAATAACACGAAACGATAGCTGTGAGTAGAGGGGATAAAACTTACCACACCACATCGAGTACTTAGTGCACATAAAAGTTCAGAACTATCCCGAAAATAGAGAAGCAAATTAGTCACAATTTAGGACCAGTATCCAGCAGACTGATGGCAAAAACTAGATAGGGCTGGCACAAAACAAGAGGCCTGTAATTACTAGTGGCTGAATTGAGGCTGTGGATGATGATTATGATGAATCATCATCATCATCATCATCATTTCAGCCGAAAGACGTCCACTGCTGGACATAGGCCTCCCCCAAGAAGGGGGGATTTTGCCATAATCGCCACGCTTGGCAGGCGGGTTGGCGATCGCAGTACGGTTGTTACAAAAGCACAGAGAACCCTGCTGCCCATTCTCTGGAAAGTCCCTTAGTCGCCTCTTACGACACCCACGGGAAGATATGGGATGGTGCTATTCTTTACGTCTGACACCACACAGAATTAATTTAATTAATTATGATGAATGATCTAGCAGATTTATAGTATACTGGAAAATTTCAAACTACAACAGCATTTGAACATATTGCAAGCCAATATAAGCAATCTTGACCACACATGGCAGCACAGATCTCACTAAGTACAGTAAATACTCGTACATATCTTCAACAGTAATTAGCGCAAGTGAACAGGTGCCATCGTACGTCATAGATTGAAATGCAGTTAGTCTAGTATTTGCTAAGGCTGCTGGGCCTTTCACAACGGCGTGCTTAACATTCCTGCAATGCAGCAAAACAGCCGCGCCTGCGCCTGCGACGTTGTACCGATGTGTACTTACGTGTTCATAGTAATACATCTTGGTAGTTCTAGATCTGTAATTTCTAATAATTTTGATAAATGACGAAATTCATTTAGTAATTACTCACGAGGAAACAGAGGAATTTATTCGTATAGGGCGAGAGCTTGTTTGTGTGCAAACGATTGTTCCCATTTTTCTTCAAAACGATTTGACCGATTTAGATGCATGGTTTTGAGAAATGTTCTGATGCATTTGAGATTTTCAGGTCAATCAAATATTTATAGTAATACACTATTATAATATCTACTAGACTATTACTGTTCCACTACTGCGCCAAGGGCTCATACAGAGAAGGTGGTTGAATCTCCAAGATGTGCTTGCTCAAATGCTCAAAAAGATATTAGCAAACACAACACTATTAAAACATATACTAATAATGCAATTAACTTTATATAACTAGAAAGGATGCATATAAAGAATCAATGATCGAAATGATGATGTTGTTTACGCAAATTCTGTGAAGTAATGGCAATGATCGCAATCGAAATCGATTGACCAAGGTATGTCCTATCGTAAATAAACTATTGTAAGTCAATTTGTTCAGTGATCAGCCTATTCTTTGAATGGCAGCGCATTGTACGCGCTTCGTGTATTCTTTTAACATGAAGTCATTGATGTTGAAAATATTTCCATACAGGGTGTTGGGATTTAAACTTTCCAATTAAATCGTGATTGAAGAGTGTAAGTCCGCCTAACGCATCCAGTCTATCATTTATCTGCTACTAAACTGCTCCTGACTAATTTCACTTTGGCCTAGATCAGTTCCACGAAATCATTTATCCACTGTTACTTAGGGTTGTCATCCGGTTAGACTGGAAGCCCTTTTCCTAAATATGTTGGGGTCGGCTTCCAGTCTAACCGGATGACAACTAGGCAAAATTGGGGTTGTCACTGCTGGGTAAATGCCTCTCACCTTGGCCTCTGGTGTCCCCAGGGCTGCTTATAGTAGCTATTGAAAGTATATATTATCTCTTTTGCTTTCATACTTTATGAGATGATCGTTTCAGTTAAAATCCGGATCTTGACTTTATATTATAGCGGACTTTACTAGAGTTACATGTGAGTTAGCGGTTCATTCGAAGCCGTTTTACCTTGACATTGATTTAGAACACGTTCTAAAATACTCAGGCGCTTTGACAGACTATACTAAGATATTTGTACTGTTAGTTTCAAACACAATACCCAATTGCTTTTATTCGTTTCATGATAATCCTAATGGCACCCAAAATGGACCCTTGAAGAACACCACCAATGAATTTCACTAAATTTGGCTAAATATCGCTGCCTTCAAGCAAATTAAGCTATTTGCCGCTACACAAATTAATAAACAAAATCTAGAACATCCCGTACGTCGCATAACAGAACAATATTATTGTTTACAAGATTGTTTTCTTCGTCAACTGAATACGGACGCACCACGAGCCGCGCGGACGTCAGTCCAACAACAGAATCGATCATACAACCACATTTTGAGTGTAAAAGTACAAAATGTTTATTATTCGTGAAGGGTAGTGTAATGTTAGTGAAGGATGCCTGGAGGAGGGAACCTAGTGAGGGCCGAAAGGTTCCGCAAGGGTCCGCGGACGCCTCGCAGCTCGCATGCGCGGTACTACTATACCAGATCTTTGGTGTTAGATTCTCCAGTTAAGAAGAGACCGAATACGCCTAGAACAAGGTGAGAATAAAATGTTGAGACTAGCCTACTAGATTAACGACCAGACATCAGCAAAAATGCTTGAACTTTAAAAGTTCTTATTTCGGTGTACAGGATATTAAAATAAAGTAATATTTTGGTGTTTCATTTATCTTACTTATCAAAATGAAACTGAACCAGTAATTTGCAATGGTGTCAAACAACTTTGAAGAAATTCGTTAACAAGTGACACAATTGTAACAACAGATTTCTGTGTAGCTTTGTTTTAAAACCAAACACAAACCTTCACATAGGCAAGTTATTTAAACGATAGTATTTAATCTAAATGAGCATTCTCTTGACTAGAGTCACGCGTTTAACAGTTTCGACACTGCAGAAGATGCCAACAAAACAGACCTCATTGTAAAGGTTACTTTGAACTATGGAATCATTTATTTATTTATTTATTCAGTAAGACATTTCAAGCTAACAGTAATATACCAAAACGCTTAAAAGTTAACAATAATCAAACTAGAATTTCAAATACATAGCATCTCCAATTAAATAAATATATTTCAAGTGGTGCTTAGGTCATATCACAAATAAAATGATATAAATAAGTTCTAGTATGTCAATAATCATATAAGAATGTCAAATACATAGCATCTCCAAGTAAATAACTATATGTCAAGTGGTGCTTAGGTACATATCACAAATAAAATAATATAAATAAGTCTTAGTATGTCAAACCATAAAAAATAACATGTAGTATGTCCTATAATGTACGGTTATACTGGAAGCTGACGATGACTGATCATGACGTTTTATTGCCATCAGGTCATCTTTGAGTTTAAACCAAAGATAGAAAACTCTTAATTCCAAACCACAGTGTGATAATTATACTATTGGTTGAAAAGATTAGGATCAAATTTGGTTCAGAGCTTTATACTCGTAAATCTGTCATGTCCATTATCCTACCTCAGGGGTTTTCAATGTTATTAAATGGTAGAACCGATAACCACGTACCCGTAGCCACTTAGATGTTGACAACTAGTAAAATGTACTGTAACACCATATTTATAATTAAGTCTTATTATCAGTTGGTACTGTTCCATTGCTGGGCGAAAACCATCTCCGCTATTCCTCCCATCGGACACGATTCTGCGCTACTTCTTTCCAATACTCAAAGAAGACATCCCGCTGGTCCGATGGTCATCCCGCCATCGTTTATTTGGTCTTTTCGAGTTTTAGTGCACCAATCCGACGCCATACTAAAATTTCAAAACTAAACTCTGAAAGTGTTTTATTCTTTCTCTCTCTGTCTTTTAATTTATTGTAATTTTTTCTCGTACGAAATATGCTCATACCTACTCTGCTATCTACGTAACCAAGTATGTCCAGTTTATTTTTACGAACATCAACACCAACAGTTATTTGTAAACAACTACTCGTATTGTTTTCGGCCGTTCCACAACTACGCTTTTGTCTGGCGACCTAACCGTCAAAATATGCGCCTTGATCAAAATTCTACTACTACTACTGTGCTACAATATGTTCGATTCTTATGATGTGTTAGATTATCAGGATCTCTCTTCATCCAGGTTTTTTTTTCTTCATCAGCCTTGCACAGCATCTTCATCATCATGTACCTTTATAAGTTTATAATTTAAAATTTTAGAATCCTGTAACGGAAAATCTATTAAAAACCAAAAACCTAAGTTTTTAGGAGAGTTAATTTTAATTTAAAAGTTATCAAGTCTGTGTTCAGACCCCTATAATTTCTAGAATTGATAATTAATCATCCTGAAAAAAAAAAACAAAGTATCGGCATTTACTAACATAGCTGCTTCAAAACAAAACGACGGCATCAGTTCAACGCTTCCGAATTTAGGCAAATACCACTACTGGTTGCTTCGTAGCGAATCCAAAAGGTTATAATTATAAACATTTATCTCCTTTCTCAACAGAGCTGAAGCCCGACCTCTAACTCGTACAATTATCGCTGCACAGAGGAACACGCGCGGTTCAGTAAGAGGTGGCTAGCCTCGGCGACTAGCGTATTGGGACTAAGGACAAACGCCTTGTTCTCACTTGCCATTGATTGTGGGCTCGTTATTTTGATACCCACGTTGTCACATTCATGCATCTTCTCGATACTTGCAAACTGGTTAAGCAGCTTTAAATTGTGGTTAAAAACCCGATTTGACCAAATCTCGGTATTCCAATTAGTCAAAAGTCTAGTCTAAAGCAAGCTAACCACACATGAATATCCTTAAACACCTAGGCCACGACCGCGACGTGACAGCCGCGTGTCGATCGCTTTGGTTAGGATGCGGCCGAAAACGTATCTATATGCATGTGCAAAGATAAAAATTACAGGGCGTCGAAAAATACGTCGACGTCGTCGCTGTCAACAGGAAAAGTGCCCAGAAGGCTGCCCGCATTGCCACGTTGGATGGCTTTGCTGCTTCTTTGGCCGAAAAAAAGGCCAGCCCTCTGGGCACGTTAACAGCCGAGATTCATGCGATTAATCACACTGGTGAGGACACAATGTGAATCACACATTAGTCTTAGCAATAAATACAAAGAGACAATTATCAGAAAAAACTGAGACCTTTGACTTTACTTACCTCACAGTCTGAGAAATCAGTAGGTAATCATTTAAACATAGCCTCATAATGACAGGTAGGTACCATCACCAAACTGGGTATCGATCACGGTAAGCACTATCCTTGCTTGCAGCGTTAAAACAGTTAAAAACTTTCTATTCCTTGGTCCCTTTTTTTGTTTTATTCCTATTGGTCACAAAAAAACAGTGGTCAAACATCTGGGATCATTAACAGATCCTGAGATTTTTTTTAAACAAAACATATTTTATTAATTAGGTACTATTGGTCCGCCAACTATTTGAGCGGACCAATAAGGTAAGTAAGGGTGTTAAACAATTGTGGTCATCGTGTACACGGGATTTAGTTTGAAAAATGAGCCTATTCCCACTTTTCTGATAGTACATAAATCTTGATGATCTTTTCTACAAATCTATTGATAGATCTAGTGTATACTAAGCTTCACATAGCCAAATTAAGCTGTCATTGTAGTCAAGATTGCATGCCAGTGATGGCTCAAAGGTGGGGAAAGCCTAAGGATCAAAGGTGGGGAAAGCCTACGGCATTTTGATTACAGCGAAGCGCTGTAATCGCTATAGCGGTATAATTTAGAACGCTCAATTTTGTTCTTAACTTGAATTAAAATTGAATTTGATTCTTATCCCGGAAACTATTCGGCAGAGTTTAGGGTGATAAGCTAATTTTATGTTAGATTATGTTGTTATTAGTGATCGATTTTTAGGGATATAAAGTACAGAGTGTAGTCTTTGTCGAGGGTTTTTTCATCATCTGCCGAACCTTTTCCCAAACTATCTTAGGGACGGCTTCCAGTCTAACCGGATGCAGCTGAGTACCAATATTTTACATGAAGCGACTGCCTATCTGACCTCCACAATCCAGTAACTGGGTAATACGATACCCCTTGGTAAGAATGGATGTCAGACTTTCCGCTTGTGACTACTCGTAACGACTGTCAAAGATCTACAAATGACAGCCGGGACCAACGGCTTAACGTGCTTTCCGAGGCACAGAGGAAACTCGGTATGTCATTATGGTCACCCATTCACAGACCAACCTCGGCAAGCACGGCTTAACCTAAAAGATCGACCCGTGCGGCTGTTATGTTTTTATATCGTCTTTAATTGCAGATAACTTTAATAGCGAGATTTAACAAAGTCTTATCGTTATAATTACCATGCTTACAAGAATTCGCTAACTGCTACATGATGTTAATAGCGGATGACGCCTTTTAACTTTAATCTCTATTAAGTTCACTTAGGCAATGTTGGATAAACAATAACAGTGATTAAGACTATCAATAATCGAAAATCATTTATTTGCTTAAAATATACCTGCACAAAACCTAATTTGCCTTTTTTGAGCGTGCAAATTATAACTAAATAGTGCTTCATTAATCAGTTGTCTAATTAATAAATTCTCCAAAGATCGAAATCAATGTCTTTACGAACGTCCGACTTCGAAAACAATTTCTCTTTGCCGAAATTCTGATATGCTTTGAATGTCCTGAAATGTGGTTCGCTGGATTTGCCAACCAGCGCCAGGGTTATTATTGTATCGTACAGTGGACCGTGACCGAGTGGTTCCACGTTATTCGTAACATTCTAATTTGGCACGCCGAAGGTTTTTATTAGAGCCCACTTCCGCATCCATTTGAATAACTTGAGTAATATCACCAAAATGTCACGTCACGTTACATTTGTCACAGACATTTCATGTGCCAATATGGGTACTTATAAAGTTCGGCAACGTTCTTGAACTTTAATGCCCTTAAAACTTCCGATTGTTCACTTAACATTAGTGAACGACCATTTACCACAATGATGACAATACAATTTGGTATTAGAATGTAGCGTATGACCTTTCACACGATTATCAGTTATGCAA
The DNA here is from genome assembly GCA_949152445.1 of Cerastis rubricosa. Classification (NCBI taxonomy): domain Eukaryota; kingdom Metazoa; phylum Arthropoda; class Insecta; order Lepidoptera; family Noctuidae; genus Cerastis; species Cerastis rubricosa. The sequence continues at coordinate 8,554,903 of OX424526.1, read as the reverse complement.
ACATCGTAAATCATGTTATCATCACACAATTGACAAGCAATTTAAAAATTTTTGCTGCACTCAAACACAATACAAAGAAAACGTTTACAGAACAATATCTACAATTTGTGCTAAAATAATAGCCAATACTTTGGGTAATTCCGAAGACATTAACGTAAAATACATAATGTCCGCATAAAGGACCCACATATTATGCAAATCAGCTGTTAAGTACGAATTAGATAATGACACAGTACTAAGATAGTTCGCTTGACTAACAATGTTCATTTGTTTGCAGATGTCAGTCCGCTCCAAAAGTAATGGATAGTCACAGCAGATCGGCGTCGCCGCGCGAGCCCATGCGGCCGCAGCACCGACCTCCTTCGCCCCCAGCCTCCCCTGGTGCCTTCGACAACCAGGCCTACCAACACGACGAATCAGACCCCAACCACAACGACTCCTTCTCCTCGAATGGAACACAGCAGAATGGGCACACTAAAGAGCCGAATGGAGAGACAAAAACGCTGGAAGCAGTGAATTTAGAACTGATCAACCTTACCCCGAAGAATGGTAGTGCGAAGAAGAAAGACGTGGAGGTGGATATGAACACCACCAACCCGTACGACGAGTACTTCGTGCCCGTCAACGAGCACAGGAAGTATATGAGGTTAGTGGATGTACTATTGTTTTGCTCTTAAAGGCCACACAGGCAGAATAGATAAATCAGTATTATTGGTTAAGGTTTGATTTGTGCAACCACATTTTGCGGTAACAGATTCCGATGACCAATTTTTAGAGATGTTACAAACAAGACAACACTGACCATCAATACGATCATCGAACAAAATAGATGAATTCATGCGATTTGTTTTATTAAAAGAACAAAATGGTTTGAGGAATTTAGATTTTGATCATAAGGATGCGATCACTGATTACGTGAAACTTGGTTACAAATAATTTCACATTCTTCTCACAACTGTTACTCGAACAGTCATTCTATACCTTTTTTATTGACTATACCTAATTTATTTGGCATCGGACGAGACTCCGCTCGATCTATTCTCTTATTCGTTGTATAGTAGAATATGCGCACTCTTAATTTTATTTTAGGTATCGTTGAATGGCTAATTCATGTGAACTTAAAACAGTTTTTGGCTAAAATCTTGTACCAAACGATTTTTAAATACCAGGGACCATGAAATACATCTGTAGGGTAGCGTAACTGTTAACATTTATGTCATAAATACAACCGCTACCATAAAGCTTGTTAAGGCCCTACCATTAAAAGACAGCTTTTTGCAAAAACGTGGGAGTCCCATTCAAATTACAACCGATCCACCTCTCCGTGGCCGACATTTTAAAAAGAAAAATAAGGCCAGTAAACAATTAAGCGTAACAAAATAATACTGGCTACTAAAAGCCGACTATCTCTAACAAAAAGAAATAAACAACTGCAATCCGTGGATGAACCGATGAACTGCAGCGGTACTCAACCTTTTTTGTATCTGGTCCGTTACATTACGTGTATCAATGACGGTATCGATTGCTCACATAAAGATTAAAGCTGCAAAATAAAACTGACACACAAAAAGGAAGTTTCTCATACTACTATACCTTTAGAGCTTTCCTTGGGGCTTGTATTTAAGACCAGCGCATTTCGGAAAACAGAACAAAACGTTGCATTAAAGATTTAAAGTGAGGTACAGTGACATCTTTGTTAGGAACCCCACATGAATTCGGGCTAACAGTTGTATCCCTGGTGTATTGACTGACTAACAGCGAAAGAAGAGATGGTTATCAGCGACTACAGTTAAGCATGGAAACAAATCGTACAAACTCGGACCCGGTGCAAATTAGTGACCTCGACAGATCGAACACCGAACTAACGATTACATGATAACCGGTGAAGATAGTTTCGAACTGAGATCAAGACTGTGAATTTATACTATCTGAAAAAGATTACATACAGTTTTATTTATATGATATTAAGTAATTAAGTAACGCTTCGGTATGAGAAGTATGGAACAAGAAGATATGCTGCGTCGACCCTTAATGAATTGGGATATGGGCAATAGTAAGATGATTATTAAGTAACGCTTCAGTAATCCTTGAACTTAAACAAGCTTTGACTTTTGTAAAATTTAGACAATTTTATCACCACCATAATCATAATCAGCTTAGAAGAAAAAAAGAAGTACTTAAAGGAATCCAGTAAGCCTCCTATCCTTTTTGCCTTCTTCAGGGTTCTGCGCGTTCTTTATCTAGGTGTTTCCCGACTTTAGTATTAGTGATATTAGTCAGTAAACCATAATCAAAGTCTCATAATTTCACTAGACCTAGCTACATAATTGTCAAAAAAAAAATGATAGCTTCTGGCTAAACAATCATTCTAATAGTTTATGGACACAAACCTACGCAATTAAATGAGGTTTGTAAAATGTTTTGCGGTTAGTTTAATGTCACGGTTAATGATTGTGTGCCTCTCCAATTGTACAATAAATAAACAATAATAATCGAGACTGTATACTTGTATAGCCGTACCTTGGAAGCAGAACATTATGTTTATTTTGATCTTCATACATCTTCAGCCATTTTTGAGTTTTTAGCACGAATTTCGTGTTCTTGACTATGATTTACGAGAAGGATAAGAGCTTTGGTACCTACATTTGTAATGACCTGAGGTCGGAATTAAGTAGAGTTATTTATGTTCTTACACTGATTTCATACAGCGAAAGAATAAAGTGGATATGCCTCAAATCCCCAGATAAATTTTAAAGAGCAGACACATCCCGTGTTTTATTAAATAAAAAAGTTATTTACTTTTACACAATTTAAACCATCCGACATCGGATGTCCGAAGTTGCAAAATTCCAATGCGCACACGCAACGGAAGATTCATATTAATATCAACATTTCGATGCAAGTACAAAAATAACTCTACCGAATTCCGATCTCTGGTAATGACTAATAAATATTATGACATTCCATGTAGGTAGTTACTATAAACTTATTTAATCTACTTTCGAGGTTTTGCTGGCAATGGTTCATCAAGATTCAGGATTGGCAATGTAAGAAAAATATGTTACAGTCGCAGAAACAGATCGATATAAAAAATGGGTTGCAAAACACTGACACAGCAATCAATTCAAATAAAATGAAATTAATGTGACAGAATATACACGCAATTTACGTCAAACATCACTAAATGTTTATTTTATCTCAATAGTTGCATAAAATCTCTGTCCGGAAAGGTACAATAAATTATTGCTATGTTTTCAGCAATATGTGCAACCGATTGTACAACTTATGTCAAAACTTTAAAAATGTAACGTGTAAAAAGGGTCCCAGACAACATTGGTAACTTTTACATACTTAATTCGCTGATATTCGGCTCATGCTCATGGTGACAAACGGCTCAGTCATCTTGGATATACTAATCAGAACGAGTTATACAAGCATCCTTAATAATATCAAATTAAGTAACTACCAGTATCTATATAATCGACGACACGGTTGGCGCAGTGGTTGAGCGATCGACTGCTGCTGCGTGTCGCGGGTTCGATCCCCGCACGAAGCAAATATTTGTATGGCCTACAGATAGTTGTTCCGGGTCTGGCTGTTTGTGTATGTCAGTTTAAATGTTTGTAAACGCACCCACGATACAGGAGAAATTCCTAGTATGGGACAACGTTTTAAAAAAAAAAAAAAAGTATTTGTGCGGAATATAGTTGCTTCTAATACTACATATTTATGGAAGAGTTTTCTACTCTTAATAACAAGTTACCTAATTACAAAAGGCAACTACCGAAATTTGGTACGCCACATCACAATACGCCTTTTTTTACATAGCTCTTTGACAAAGGACTTCAAACTTAAGATTCACGGAGCGTGTCTCCGATTGGTCACAGGCTTGCTTTCCGCATCAGTAACATCTCAAACGACTCCTGAATAGATCGGACTTAGTCCAAGGGTTCACGACCGAACTGTGAAATTCGAATTAGTATTTGCTTGTTTTAAAAAACCCGTGAATTTTCTAGTCTTAACATGCCAACAGGAGAACTGTTTTAGTTGTTAGGATATTGTTAGCCTACATTGTGGAATGCAATAAAGAATTGAGTATTGAGTATTGTTTTTTTTTTTCGGTTCTTACATGTTGTCAAATTTTAGTTGACTGATATCAACCTACTTTTCTTCTGTTGGTCCACAAAGCGACACGTCAATCTACTTTGCTGCTACTAGTTATGTATCGCTTGATGTGTCGCCATGTGTAGGTAGGTACTTAATTTATTACATCATTGTTTTTTTTTTCTTTATGTGTTTATTTTAATCAAAATTACATTAATACAATCTACAAAGTTCATTTACGTGCAGTACCTAATTCAAAACTGATGAATGCTGATTATTTCACACTTTAAATCCAGTCGTTTTTTCATTTCATAAAAATGCAATTTTCAGAAAATGTCTGTAGAAACTTCTCCATTTTACCGTTCCAAGGCCTGCTAAAAACAGATATGGTAATAGAAATATTTGAAAAATAAGTAATGAAGTAATTCATCATTACAACATGCGATGAACCGTTCAATTACGCGTTCGTGCCGATGCGCTGCGCTTGCACAACTCAGCAAAAAGGTTCACACTCCGCGACCTCTGTGGAATGTAAACACAAACTTAATATGACAAAAACAAATGCAATTTAATTTCATGCCAGTTTAAATCATTTTAATGTTTTAGACTGATTTTCTTGTATAATTAAACTGCTAAATAAGCGTTTTCATGTAAATATGTGCTTAGAGTAGTTTATAAGATGCACTGGGGTTATCCTGAAAATGGGTAAATAAGGGCCTCGAAAGTTAAAAAGATCTACTAATTGTAACGATATTTTCCTAAAATCTACCAAAGTAGCGATATTTTCCTAAAATCTACCAATCGTAGCGATCTTCTCCTAAAAACTACCAATAGTAGCAATATTTTCCTAATGACAAAATTACGAAAATATCATACCTTATTGTTTTTCCTTTTTTTCTAAATTTACTTTCTCCAATTTAATAATATCGTAAAAGATCCTTTAAGATATTAAATAAACTCATTAGTTAGTAATTTTGGATAATTGATTTGTATCACAAAAACAGCGTGGGTACTAGTCTAGTCTGTCACTACAAACCGCGGTCCGATGCGGTCAGCGTTATGCAATCGTGCGCAATGAGCCGAATCGTCACTCAATCACTCAATAAAACACAGTCGGTATTGATTTACTTCGACAGATTCGCGTTTTCTATTGTCTGACAATGTTCTGACACCGATATTGAACTGGAGCGGGTTTTCGTAATGGAATTACGGAACAAAACACTAATTATAAATGTTCCACAAATGATGGATGGGGTACATTTAATGTTGTGTCCTGCATGACCTGTTGTTTGTTCATTACAGGAACTGATGGACGCTACTGAAGTCACCAAATTAGTGTTTCAGTTCTGGGCCACAGAATTTAGATTACCATCGACACGCTAAGTCGAAGGAGAATGGAAATCTCTTTAGTTGCTTTTAAGTAATTTATTATTACATGTCATTAACGGGACTGATAACATAGACTTACGTGGATGATTGTAGCCAATGTTTTTTTTTTTTCATGATACTAGGTAGGTACTTATTTAATCATTGTAGTAATTGGTGCCCTTGCATTTCGTTCGAAGATCTAATCTTAATGTTATTTAATTTTGACATTGATCCAATCTGCTTCAGTTTAATTTTATTAGGCAAGACCTCAGATAACCTATATGTGGGTAGGCTTTATAAAATACAATCGTCACAAACATCGAGCTACCAAACACAACAGAATGTGGAAATTCTTAACCTTAAATTCTACAAATTATTTTTTGATAAAATCAAGTTTGGAATGATAAAAGCCGTTGAATACATAAGAACAATTTAATTTGTTAATAAAATCTGACCTTGACAGGATTCCAACACGAATAATCGTCACGTATTAAAGCGCTCCTCAGAATTGCAAATTAGTTACTTATTATAACGAAGGAATCTTGATCAAAATTAACCAATGGATGTAAATCTGTCATATCAAAATGTTTAAAAATCTATGAATATTGTTTATTCATTACATTTCCAGTTTTATGGACATTTCTGAACTTTGAACTCTGACCTACTTCAAATATCACCATGACTACCTTTGTTTTATTTTAGTTTGTAGATAGTTAGGTTAGCGTACGAGACAATGGATTACACCTACATTAATCAATGAATTACCTGAAGGAATCATCAATCGTGTCAAAAAATCACCTGAAAAGTGTGTTGAAATGCTTCCTGCATTGTGTTCATAGTTGCTGTGGTCGATCGGCGGCTTATGTCGTGGGTCCTCAGTACGCTTACCGTATAGCGAGTACGTACAATGGGATGGTCTCATGACATTCGATGGCTGATGCCGCTGAGTGTATTAGCTGTGGTTGTAGAATCTGTGGTTGTGTGTTTAAAACTACTCCGTATTTACATATATACGGAGTCTTCGCTTAGAACCATGGTCTTAGTCTTAACTTAAAGTTAATTTTAACGTTTATTTTTAGCAAAGATTCGTGCAAAATCCACGAGAACCTACTACCGACAAATTGAAAAATTAAACAACAGATAAAATTTTTATTTGGCAGGTGTTACGTAAAAATAAAACTGTATCATTATGAATTAAATAAATAAAAAAATAAAAACATTATAATAAGTATGTAGAACTATTTATGCTAAGCTCGTCACTGCATTACACCTTTTCATGGGAAACAAACATACTAAGTCATAACTTTATAACATGACGCCTGTAATCCCCAGAGGGATAGGTAGAGGTGTACCTACCTAGTTGTACACCCACATTTCGCCAGTTACGTTTAAGGGACGAACCTATTGCTATCAACCGGACAGAAATCCAGACTCCGTGGCTGCTACTGAGAAATTCTTTATGAAAAACCCCTATCTTCAAACAATAATGAAGTACTTATCACCCAAGTTTAATTACATGTCTTATCTCAAGTTGAGTCACTTACAAAGCAACAAAGGGATTGCGTGTAACTTCCACAAACATTAGTAAAGTTATAACTCAATTTACTTGCACGTTTATTAACACTTCCTATTCCAAAGGAAATTCTCTAGGAAATTCCGTAACGACCAATATCCTTTTCCTGAAATCGACACGTAAAGAAATCTGATTGGTTTCGAGAAATCAATGATTAATGTGTTCAGGCGGTATTTAGAAACGTCTGAATAATTATACAACCTAACACAGCAACACTTGTCGAAACTCGAATGGTTAGACAGACCTTACGTGACAGCGTCAGTATGTGCTAACCCCTTAATACTCCGGCGGAGTAGGCCGGGGGGTATCTACTTAATGGTACTGTGAGTGTGTAAGTGTGTGTAAGTGTGTGTGTGTGAATAGTAAACATTTCTCTACTAATGTTTAAGTCCTATGTAGTTAATAGGGGGAGGAGCTCGTGGCTAAATAATAACAGCCGCCCAGGTCGATCTTTAAGGTTAAGCCGTGCTTGCCGAGGTCGGTCCGTGGATGGGTGACCATAATTACATATCGAGTTTCCTCCGTGCCTCGGAAAGCACGTTAAGCCGTTGGTCCCGGCTGTCATTTGTAGATCTTTGACAGTCGTTACTAGTAGTCAGAAGCTAAAAGTCTGACATCCAGTCTTACCAAGGGGTATTGTATTACCCAGTTACTGGGTTGTGGAGGTCAGACAGGCAGTCGCTTCATGTAAAATACTGGTACTCAGCTGCATCCGGTTAGACTGGAAGCCGACCCCAAGATAGTTTGGGAAAAGGCTAGGCAGATGATGATGTAGTTAATAGGGGGGCGAACTTATTGCCATAAATCAGACACAAATCCATCCTCCGTGACTGCCTCTGAGAAATTTATGATGGATTGACCCGATCAAAAATCAAAATCAAAAGTCATTTATTCAAATTAGGCTGATAATCAGCACTTTTTGAACGTCAAAATTACATTAGACAGTCCCCCAAAACGCCCGCCCTTCGCCACTTCCTATAGTGTTTTAGCTGGGAAGAAGAAGTGGCGGAACAAACTCCCCAGTAACAGATCTGTCTGTTAGGTTAGAAGAACCAGATAACAACAATTTTGCCAACCTGAGAACCGAACCCAGGACCTCAGACTTAGCAGTACTAGACCACTAAACCAACAGTCAACTCCTGCTTAAAAGCTGTGAACAAAACAATATTTTACTGTGGTAATTGTAGTGTACATTTCCAGTTTTGCGAAAACAACAAACTCAGGTTAGGTGGGTATTATGGAAATGTCAATAATAATCAGGTTTTTAATGGCGCTTACATTTTTATGGCGTATTAAGCACAAAATAGATTTCAAGGACACAATTATGTCAAAGATTTTTATCCGAAATTCGTCTCACATGGTGATTAAAATCTGACAATTTCTTTACGTCGATACCGAGTCGTTTCATACAAAACGATCGAAGGTCGTCCACTACACAATTAACATTCTAAAAGTTTCGAACACGTTTACTTGAATGGATTGTTTCCTCATTAATTGGAGCGTTGGTATCGTTTGATTTGTTAGAAAAACTCAACAGGGTGGACGGGACCCCGACGTCTTTTTAATAACAGACGGAAGTCATCGTCGGTTATTAAAAAAATCAGCTGTTTCCTACAAAACTGCAATACCTACACGGAGAAAATGTATGGAACAGCAGATTATTTTTTCTTAGCGATGAAAACCTTCTTTGAGGGGGGGTTCAAAAAGATGTATTGTACACTTGGTAACAGTTTTAGCGACGGTGTCTCTTCCACCCTCATCATCATCATCATCAGCCCACTGCTGGGACACAGGCCTCCTCTCTATGAGAGGGAGTGGGCTGTAATCCAACTCGCGGGCCCCGTGCGGGTTGGTACATGTCACATTTCTTCGAATTTTTAGTTTTAGGACATGCCGGTTTCCTCACGATGTTTTCCTTCACCGTTTTTGAGGGCAGCGGTGATGAAATAAATTACACAAAGTAATGCGCCTGCCTGGGTTCGAACCCACGGCTTACTGCTCGTAAGTCGGAGCTGCCACTACTGGGCCACCACTGCTGTCTTCCACCCTTTATTTGATAATTGTGCCTTATTAAGTCGTACGCGCAACCTTTAACGGAAACCCCCGTTTAGCTTTAAGTTGGTTAAAGTTCATCATCGCCTTAGCTTTTTCCCAACTTTATTGGAGTCGGCTTCCAGTCTTACCGGATGAAGCTGAATACCAGTATTTTATATGAAGCGACTGCCTATCTGACCTCCACAACCCAGTTCGTATTGGGTAATACGATACCCAGATACACGATATTTTTTTTCTTGCGTTGTACCCTTGTGTTGTTTATTGTTTCATTTTATTTTTGTCATTTCGAATGCACGTCATGTCCCTGCGACAAATAAATATTTTTTCGTTCTTCTTCCATACCCCTTGGTAAGACTGGTTGTCAGACTTTCGGGCCACTGACTGTGACCTGTAACGACTGTCAAAGATCTACAAATGACAGCCGGGACCAACGGCTTAAATTAGTCACAGTTATAAATGAGTAATATCCTCGAATAGTTGTTCGCATATCTTTGTAAAGAGGTCTTCATTTATAACATTCCCCGCTTCATGATTTGATCTTGTTCAGACAAGCTCTTTAATTTAGTTATGCGGTAAAGTCTTGTGCATTTACGGGGCATGTAAGCAGCTTAGGGTAATTAACTAAAGCTATGCCGCTTGTGAAGTTGGATAGGTGGTCTTTCTATTCCTACTTAATTAGGTATTAACTGTTTGTATACATTGCAGTATCGTTATCCAATCCTGCCTTACCTTCTACTTTAAACTTAAGCTCAACGCGATTGCAATAAAATTCAGATTTAATTTCTTTAAAAAGGTAGGTAGGCAGCTTGGCCATCGAGCGAGTGCAGCAATAAGAATCTAGTTTTTAATACTACTTATATATATGCGATTATGCAAAGTTGTGACAGTTTGCTCTTTTGAAATAGCGATAAGCGAACAAACTAGTCTTTATTTTTAGACCTTGTTTTACTAAATTAATAATATGAAAACTTCTTTTAATGAACAACTAAATGGGTGGAGATTCCCTGCCCTTTAAAAAAGGAAAATGTTTCGTCCATGTTACAATAGAGTAGTATCTTTAGTAAAGCTTTGTCATAACATTACTAACCTTTGTGCACCTACGCGTGTTTCGTAGACAAAGGTCGACCTATCTAAAATATTTAAATGCGTAATTTTTCATGTGACACACGCCTCTTGGCATTTATTTGAATTAAAAGAAACAGATTAAGATGGCTGACTCATTGGCGCCAATCCTAGACTAGTATAGTTACAGTTTTATTGTTCAAATGGATATAAAATAAGTATTTTTTTTACATTTTTTTTAGCAATCAATAAATATTATTCAAAATAAGATAAGTAATTATGTCGTAACAAAACCAAATGAAGTTCCCACAGCCACTATTATCATTATAGTACCTGGGAAATTGGATGCTTGCTAATTTTTTTGTATCTCAAAAGTTTCATCCAGTTCAAGTAGTGATATAAGGTAATGATTAGCCTAATAGCCTTTTACAGGCGATTACCTAGATCATTTAACAACTAGATAATCGCCTACTTCCCACAACACATATTTTAAATAATTCATCTACACAATGTGTTTTACTCTCAAAGTTTACTTTCACCGTCTAAATAATGGCAAAATATTAAACGGAACATGTTAATCCCACGACAGGTGAGTAGTATTGTTGGGAGGCCGGAAGCCAGGAAGTGCACATCACGACTTGTTCCATTATGCAACGTGTTCTCTGTCATCAGTCGCCGGTCACTCACGGACGAGCCATAAGGATGTTCAGTTATTTTGTTTTAATACTTACTTTGTTATAGGTTATAGTGCTTCATGGTTCTTTTCGCGCGGAATTATCCCCGCCATTTTGTTTTTTTAATACGATTTCCAAAGCATTTAAATAAATTATCAACAGCACCCTCCTGACCATGTCTTTCAAGCGAAGAATAGAACCATGATGCACTATACTTTTGAACCGGGGCTGTACGGCAATGCACCTTTGCCTGCTTGCAGAAAAGTGATAAGATGTTGAAATTTTAACCTAATATTGTCTCGATGAAAAATCGGTTAAGAAATCGACTAACGACCCAGCTCTAATCACTTTTACTTAGGCTAACTCTAAGTTGACTACACAACGAGCTTCTTCATTAATCTTGGTAAGATAATGTCCCCGAGTGTCCAGTGTTCAGCAATTTTATCGTTAATTAGAAAGTTTACTCAGATATTGCATTAATAACACGCTGCTTTCCAATTATTGTAGTTTACACTTTCCTCGGTGGTTTATGACAGGCGACAGCAGATGGTTGATTATATAACATATAGAGCATAAACATTTAATAATAGATTTGTGTGCGCATTAGTTAACGTCAATTCAGATTAGTCTGGCAAAGAAGACTATTGATATTGTTTAACACAAATAAGAAAACAATACTAAATCAAATGCAAATCGATACTTGCCTGTGAGTTACTGGTCACATGCCTAGGATTATATTTTAATAAAAGCCTGCCTCGATTAGTTTCCTTGATTTTCAATTTACGTGCCTAAACAAGGGTTTCAGGTTGCACAACCGTTGTTTTGGTCGCAAACTAAAATCCGGCAGAAAGTTTTTAAAACAAACAACCTGGACTAGTTGTAAACAAAAAAAATAACACGTTAGCTGTAACTATTTGTCATTGTTTGTAGAAAGCCGTTGCATATTCAAACTTGTTTCACAAAGAGTATGTCGTGGGCTGAAAGAAATTCATAACAATACGAAATGGAGCTCGCTCCGGACTTAGGCCATGACGAAAACATTGGCATTGCATTTCAAAGCCTTCGCCTGACTATTGAGTAGTGTTACTAACTTAGTAATTAAATTTAGATACGCTAGGAGTCGATTGTTTAGTCGATTAGTTCGTGACTCACGATTTTACAAAAAGAAGTGTAACGACCAAACTTTAATAGTTTTGACGTCCAATCTTTGTGAAAAAAACAATGCGACACTACAATCTATTAAAACGTTTTTCAGCGTAAAAAAGGTTCCTAATTTCTTCCCAATTTAAGAAATAATTTCATCTTTTCCTTTTATTTCTAAAAGTACTTAATCAATCACCTCTCCACTTTGTTATTCGCCATTTTGTCTAGCCATTCCACTTTATCGACTTTTTCGATTTAAAAGCAATAGGTATAAACGATTTGGTTGGTTTAGTAAAAATACATTAAAGAAACCAACTGGGCTCTTGCACGCCTGTTAACTTAAAAACCGATTCTTACTAACAAATGAACTGTAAAAATAAGTGATATGTGTTAAATATTTAATTAATTTCACCTCAGATGCTCATTTAAGTGTCTATAACCGATTCAGCCCGCGTTCGTGGGTATGGGAGCAAAGAGGCCGAAACTGCGCCTGCGTCGCTATAGGGAATATAAAGTAGACCTCACATGGCGCCCATGGCTTGTTTTCAAGTATAATATAGGTACATTTGTCGGAAAATTGATATGAACCAGTTTGACCACTTAACATTGACATAATCTACTTGATTCTGTAGATTATTAAAGACTTTAACCGGCTTTGAATCTTTGGAAGAGTCGAGTTCTTGGCACTTTAAAACCTGACAGAAAATCTAAAAATAAAGTATCGATCAGAATAAGATACATAAACGCAATTGTGCAATACTAACTGTTGAATTCTTTTGCATACGAGATGCCATAGAGAACACAGCTCACATAATGTATAATGGTTGGCCTATTGTTATGAAAAACAAAAGGGGATCGGTTACCTCGCTGGCCTATATGAAGACAAAAGCTCGCGCCGAAGATTGGAGTCCGTTTAAAGATACTACCCGCGCTTAAAATGCTTGAACAGTTTAAGAAATCTAAGATAACCTGAAAATCTTAGAAATTCATTTTGATTTTACTTTAATATTAAGCTTATTTATAGGGACTTTCAATGCAATCTTGCCATTTGGTTAGGCAGGGCTCCCAGGCCTCGCAGGCTCTCATTTGTTACTAGTTCTTTAACCCGCGAAGGCTTTAGAGATAACACGTGATGCTATTTAAAAACAAACAGAAAGGTGAACTTATTTTCTATAACACCATCTTTATGAAAACAAAGTCAGTACAAAAAATAACGGTAAACCTAGTCATATGTAAATCTCTTCTTTTACAATTTCGCTCGCCCTTTAGCCATGTAAAACGGTACTCAAATGAGATGCAGTGGTAGACAACCAAATATTGTTATGCCAGACTATAGTATTCGAGAACTTCCATTGAACATTGCAATCTGCATTGCAGAACAAACACCGAAACACACACCAATAACAGCGGTTTAATAGTGTTGAGAAACACACAGAGTATTGAAGACTTATCGATACTGAGTGACGAATGACGAATTTCATTCACTGTTTATCACACCAAAATGACCCAATACCCGAGTATCATTGCTAATCTTGTTTCTAGATTCAAAAAGCAGTTAATGGTAAAGAATCACAGTAATCTAGAATTAAAAACCAAAACAAACAATACGATACATTTTTCTCCCAAGTTGCGCAATTCCAAACGACACACTGATATTTGAGCCCATTCATGATCTGAATAGACAGAGGCTTGCTCAATGGCTCGTGCTCTGATTGATCGGTGATCATGATCACACACGCGTCGAATGAGGGTCACTAGTCACTGCTGTTCACGGCTTTTCGGCTGAGACAAAACGAGTTTCGCATTAGCTACTTACTGTTTAAAATCGCATTTAAATATGGAGTAATGTTTTGAGTTACGCAACCGTTGACAGTCTGCGCAGATTTAAAATTGGCCTCATTAGACTTTGTATTATGCTTACTGCTTATTCGCCAATTACGGGCGGATTAGTTGCTCTTTCCAAAATTGGAAAATTAATCGATCATTATCAACTTTAACGTTCTAGGTTACTGTTATACTACAGTGTGGATTTAGTCTTACTTCACAATTACTTTAGATAAGTCCATATCAAGCGCCATTACTCAAATGCCCATGTCCAAATGGACCGAAGGCTAACAGTACAACTACCGTTTCAATTCCACACAGGACGTCGAAACTTAGCTAGGAAGTGACAAATCTTTGTAAGGAGTCCCACTTCAAACGCTAAGGCTGAAGGGACACAAGGTGCAGGACTCGGTGTTCCGGCAGGCACACTACCGCGGGTCGCGGGGCAGGCGCGGGGAACAAAGCGCAGGGCGACGACCCGTCGACCGCGCTCACCTCGCGACCACGCCGACCACCGGCGGATTTTATAATAACCGACATGTCTCACTGTTCTATAACATGTCTATGGTCTACGCCGGGCATGATCGCCGGTGTGTGAGCGAGAGATATAGTGCATGTGCAAAGTTACATGACGTCTATGACTTTTTTTTTTTGGCAAAGGTGAGATTAGCTTTTGCATAGTCGTGAAAACTTTAGTCCTGACTCAACTTCTAACTCTCAGAAAAAATAAGATGATTAAAATGGCATATCATCATAATTAATAATTCGAAGGGTAAGTGTACATCTTGTCTGTTTTACAAACGAAGCGCAAGATCTGGCTGGGTTGCCAAATCATAAAAAAGTCCAAGTTAGTGCGTAGTCGAATAGTTCTAAAAATAATAACATTTGAAGCCAAAAGATAATCTAGAATAGATCATAGCAGGATTATGCAATATCAAATCAATGACGGGTACCTAGGTACTTCAATTTACAAAACAAGAAATGAGAAATCTTTCAAGACGGTCTCGGAGAAAAAAGTATGATACCAAGTGCTTATATCACAGTGGTCATTGAAGAAAACAAGTTGTGCTTAGAGACTAGCACCTGGCACTATTTATGCAGTATGTGTTGCCATTTATAACCTCAGTAAACAGAGGGTTTATAACCATAGGTAATTTGTCCACGGAGACTATACTAACCTGTATTTATACCTGTGTACGTACGCACAGCTTCATTAAATAGTTACCCCCCCAAAAGACAAGTGTTGGGCCAGTTTTTTGTATTTTACAAAAACGTTTTATTTTAATTAAGGTATTGTTTTAGTGAAGTTTAAGTCAGTATAATTTTTTTTAAAGTCTGTTTTAATATTGTTTCTTTTTTTCAATAAAACGTTAATGCTTTTGGGTTGACATTTACAAACAGTTATTTTATGTCTAAATAGACCGAAGGATACAAGACCGCTTGCCGTGCATAATATTGGAGGTTCAAATCCGCGCACAGAAATGTGCTCTTTGTCATGCATTATATTATTTATAAATATAAAGTTGTTTTCTATTCTGTTTTAGTAATTCTTTGTCAATACAAAGAATTAAAAATCAAGAAAATCGAAATACTTTACTAATCATTTGATAATATTCTTTATTGTTTTTATTTAACAAAACTTGATTTTATTTTACTAAAGATCTATTTTACTATTTTTGTTCAAATAAATTAGATAAATTAGAGAACGTATATCAAACGTCGTAGTTATAACTTTAGGGCAAGGATTAATAGTATAAAAAAACATAAGTAAGTAAAATTATTGGATACCGTCAAATTATAAAATCTATCGATTAGACAGAGACCTAAAGATAAAGTGACTCGAACGATACTACATAACAATTTCATCGCAATTTACATGGGCTTGCTTGGCTAGTTTTGTTTGAACTGCCGCCGGAATAAATAAGACGACGTTCGGTCATGCTATGGTTCGAATCCATGTCGAAACAAATAACTCTTTATGTATACAAATACCTTTTTATATTTATACTCGAAGCAATCTTTAGATTACTCGTATCGAATTCAATGTTGTAGCAGTGTAACATTTTAAAACTTGAGGGGTTAGCATATACTGACGCTGTCTGTACCTATATCCTATCATTTGCCCAATCACAGTAATTTTTTTGCCCCGGTTTGTCTGTCTTGGTGACATTATTTATTTATTTAAATGAATATTATTGATTGCTAATTACTGTTAATTAATTTAAATGCAAGTATCTATAAAAAAATGTTGTGCCCGACAACCATGTGAACTTTATTATTATGATCATGTAAAATTGTGTATCTGACTACGATTTTTTGCTAGGCTCTCTTATTTTACATTGGTTTTGAACATGTTCTTTTAGTAAGTATCCTTATCATACTTATGAAGATACGTTAATATACCTATGTAGAAACTAGTAATTATGTTACCGAGATCGTAAATCTTCTTAAACCTAACACGGGCAAAGACGTTTACTTACCTGCCTAGTTTGAATTATGTTAGCTATTCGATTCCTCTTTAAGGCAACATTTCGTGGCCGGAATGCGGCACACCCTGACTCTTGGCTTCCGACCTTCCAATAACTCAAGCCGTGTATTTGCATAGGTGCATCCGAAATCAGTCTTGAACCAAGTAGCTGTTTGAGTATTATGTCATTGAATTTTGTACTCTGTAACGAGTAATCACAAGCTATTTTGGGTACTTAACAACGTATCTTGTATATGGTTAACGATATTTCATGTTAAATTCCTTTGTGAATTAAATCTAAATGCTTCTCATCAAATTCAGACATTTCAAAAGCTATTGCAGGTAGGTACTTGCTTTGTTACACATTCCTTCTTTAATTATTTTAACTATTACAGATTTATTTTGACCTGAACGCTGTCACTAGAAAGTTAAATACTCGAATCATAATTATATAAACCGTTTAACATAACTTAATCGTAAAGAAAATGACGATAACTTTCTACAAGTGGAGTAAGAGCAACTTGTTCGCCAAAAACACATAACTTGGGACGAAATAATTATTTTGCAATTACGCTAGCTACAGTTAACTACCAGAAACTGGCAACATTCACTTTTACCAATAAACATTTTAATGTGGGTAGATCGTTAACTATCTCACCTAACGAAAAATTTGAAAAAAAGTTAGTAAGTGTCCATTCGTCTATCGGGTTGCCGAGCCAGAGTGAATCACTTCTCATTCAGTTTTAGTGGCAATTGAAACTATGGAAAATCCCGAAGAAAGGCTTTTAACCTCTCGCGATGAAAACTCGGACGTTGAAGAGTGCGTATCATTAATTTTGGCTAATTTTTATGCAAATCAGCCATGTTTTGTTTCTGACCTCCTGAGATACGGTGGGTGATCTTGCCCACCGTGTAATTACGCAATCTATTTCGTAATTATTGATAATTTTTGTTGTCTTGTAGAAGCGATGATAATTATTTGTTTAGTTAAATACTCGGTGAAGCAAGTCTTGCTCAAAATTTTGATGAAAACGGCCATGATGGTAGTAAACTACCGAGACTTTTTATTTTCTTGTAGCGTGTGTAATTTTATGGTGATTTTAGGTGGTTAACTTTGCTTCGATCGATTACTTAAATGGTTACAGAAAAAACATCTAATACCAATGGGAAACAGTTTTCCTTAAATTATTTTCTTTTGCTTTTCTGTTCCATTCCGTATAGACGCACTATCAAAAAAATTTTAAAAATTACTTTTCTTATTCTTATTTTACACGTAACTTTTCGTTGTTTACAGAGGTGAAAAGCTGTATGTGACGGCGGACAAACGTGGTGACAAGGGAGGCTGCAAGCGACCTCTCTGCTGGACCCTCCTTGGTCTAGTCGTAGCAGCCATCGTCGCAATCATTGTGCTAGCAGCCAGTAAGTCAACCACTTAGTCTAACTAGTCGGGAACGCTCACGAATAGTGAGGACGTGTCAACACGTTGGGGTTGCAATTTGTTGGTTAGAGCGAGCTTGGGTTCCCCCCATGAGGCTGCTTACCGTGTCCTACCTTCAAATACTTCATGTACACGGTAGACTTGCTGATTAATTATTAAGAAAGGGGTTGGAGGATTTTTTGTATGAAGCGTGTGGCCTCCCTAACTTCCACCATTTTAATATTTTCTCAAAGTTGCGGCTACGCATATGAACTGTTTTATTCTATCTACTAGGTACCATATGAATAAAATAAGCACTTATTATCAAACATCAGTGTAACTAATCCTTCCTAAAATAATTTCCAGCGGGTGTCCTGTTCACGAACTCGCCAACTCCTCTGGAGCAATACAACACATCTGTCAGCTCGGCGCGTGCGTTAGGCGGCATCGGTCACGTCCACCATGACCACGAACATGACCATGAGCACGACCACAACACCAGCACAGACCACGACCATAGTGCCGAACATGACCATAGCGCAGACCACGACCATAGCGCCGACCATGACCTTAGTGCAAACCAAGACCACAGCATGGAAACGACGGAGCATCAACACGGACCGGAACCCCAGAGTGATGAGGGTCACGAACCTTCCATCATTTCGGATGAAACCGCCGATTTTTCTATGTATGGTGAGTAAATTTTGTTTTTTTTTTTTTTTATTGGAACTTAACTATTGCGTATGTTAGCGTGTGTAGCAGAATTTGAAAGCTTCCTGCTTATGGCATCCCAGCTGATTTTTGTAGCTGGATATCAGACTTCCTAAGTGAACGCTGACGGCTGCTCCTCTGACCTCATGGCTATTGATGCCGGAGTTCCTCAGGAGTCTGTTCTCTCTGCAACTCTTTTCCTGCTGCACATCAATGACTTACTTCAGCCTGGTTTTGTTGGGTACGGAGATGACAGTACGGTTTCACAGAGATACTTGTCCAGCGCAACAATCAGCGGGGATGAAGTTCGTTCTTTGAAAGAGGCCAAAAATATAAACAAAAGACCTAGAGAAAATATGACCTTAAGCCTTGTCTCCCAGAGGGGTGATGACAATCTAGTCTCTTTTAATGCCACCAAAACAGGTGTGTCTTTTAACCGCAAAAAGGAGTCGTTTCGACCAAACTCCTACATCTTTCGCTATGACTGATCGCCTTGTGCTCCTAGGCATGGAGTTGACGTTCAGTCTCAACTTCTGTGCATCATTTTGCTATACTTCAGGCCTGTACAACTTTTAACAGTGTATAAAGCACAAGTACGATCCTGAATGGAGTATTGCATCCACGTTTGGGATGGCTCAGATAAATACCAGTTTGCCGCGCTTGACTCGGTGGAACGCAGAGCAAAGAGGCTGATTGATGACGTAAAATTGGTGGAAACCAAGCTTCACAGCTTGACTCATCGACCACGACCTCATTCCACCGGCCCCCTTCTACCATCGGACATCTAGACGCACTGCAAGTTTCCATCCCTATTTTATTGCTATTCCACCAATCCGCACTAAGCGTTTTCAAACGTCTTTCATAATGCGCACAGCAAAGTAGTGGAACTCTCTGCCTGCGTCTGTGTTTCCGAACGCTTACAAACCTAAGCTCTTCAAAGTTAGAGTGAACAGGCTTTTTCTGGGTAAAATCGTACCATCATCGACTTTATCTCTGTCATCTCTGACTTAGACTAGAATCAAGCCAACCTTCGCTAATAAAAAAAAAACATTGAAACCAGAACATTTAAAGGATCTAGATTTATTACTCGCTTAATTCATATGTAACATCTGTTCATTATAATTCTACAGTGCCCAGAACAGTGGAAGGCGAGCTGAAGATTGATAACGAAGAGTTTACTCCCGCGCTGGAAGACCCCGAGAGCAACGAATACAAAGAGTTTGTCTCCAACTTCGCTGATGGCATCAAACGAGCACTCTTCGATAGAAACAGCCTGGAGAAAGGAGACAATGAGATCATAGTCGAAATCATACAGATCAAGTAAGATTATACCTTTATTTAGAACAATACTATACAATCTAACTTCCTTTTTCTTCTATTTTGTTTCGTAATGCAGCAATATTGAAAGTCAATACTGAAATAACAATAATAGAATTACTGTACAACAATGCCTACAATATATATTTTTTTAATTTACAGAAAAGGCTCAGTCATCGTCACCTACAGAATCCACTGGAAGCCCAAGGTGAACAATGAACCGACAGAGGACTTGTTAAATGCTAAAAAACTTGAAGCCGGACTCGATGCCTACCTTACTAGAAACAACAGAATGATTAACGTCTACCATATTGCCGAAGATAAGCTGCCCACTAGACCCGTCCTCGATATCTGTCAGATAAACAAGAATGGTTGCGAACATGGTTGCATATTCGATGAAACGACGCTTGAATTTACATGCACTTGTCCATATGGAGAAATATTAGACATGGTTAACCCCAAACGGTGTATATCGTTATTAGGCACAGAGCATGACAAGAGCCTTGAAGACACGAAAGAGAGAGACTTCACCGTTCTCACAGTAAACGCCAGTCCGGTCACTACTAAAATGGTTCTAGAGGAAGAAAACCCCACCACTGAAACGGTTGACCATTCCGAGCATACTTTCGACTGGACAGAAACTCATCACAGAATGCCAGAGACGACCACCGAAACTGAAAATGATGTTAACTTTTCGCACATTTTTGGCCACTCAACCAGTAAGGTTGGAGATTCAGACACAACTAAACCTAATTCAAGTGAAGAGAATCCAGTTCCTGAGCCAGAACCGAAACCAGCATCTGAGTCTACATCCGAGCCTAAACCCACACCCACGTATGAATCCAAACCAGAGCCGGAACCTAAATCTGAGCCTGAACCCAAGTCTGAGCCAGAGCCGGTAGCCGAGCCGGAACCCAAATCTGAGCCTGAACCCAAGTCTGAGCCAGAACCGGTAGCCGAGCCGGAACCCAAATCTGAACCTGAACCCAAGTCTGAGCCAGAGCCGGTAGCCAAGCCGGAGCCCCAACCAACTGCTGAGCCAGAGCCCCAACCAGCTGCTGAACCAGAACCTCAACCCACTGCTGAGCCAGAA
The DNA here is from genome assembly GCA_949152445.1 of Cerastis rubricosa. Taxonomy (NCBI): domain Eukaryota; kingdom Metazoa; phylum Arthropoda; class Insecta; order Lepidoptera; family Noctuidae; genus Cerastis; species Cerastis rubricosa. Next base: position 8,534,095 of record OX424526.1, on the reverse strand, counting down.
CCCCAACCAACTGAGAAGTCGGAGCCACAACCAACTGCTGAGCCAGAACCCCAACCAGCCGCGGAGCCAGAACCCCAACCAGCTGCTGAGCCAGCACCCGAACCTACTACAGAACCAGAACAGAAGTACGAATCAGAATCAGAACCTAAATCTATACCAGAACCGGCAGCAGTACCAGAACCGACATCAGAACCAGAACCCTCTCCAGAACTGAAACCTGAGCCAGAACCAGCACCAGAGCCAGACGCTACCTCCACTACGCCATCACCGGAGTTTGTCGCATTGAACCCTGCCTTTATGTTGCGGGAAGAACAGCAATCCGAAATGACAGCGGAACCCAAGCCTGAACCCGAATCGACGAGCGTGCCTATGGTGGAAGCTTCCTCCGAAACTAACACACAAGCTTTCACAGAAGAAATTTCTCGAACACTAGAAACTGAGATTGGACACGATTCTACTGCAGTCACAGAAGAAGCCAGTACCACTACAATCGCAGATAACAATCAGCAATCTGAACATCACACTGATCAGTCAGATAACACCGAAGAAAAATCAATTTTGTACACTAATGAAGGAAAATTTGAATACAAACCTATTGAAGATACAGAAACTCAAGAAACGACGACCAGGCGAATTTCTTTATCTGAACCAAACCTCATTAATGAGCCCTCTTACGAACCAAAACCCGAAATAATTTCAATTTTAAGTGCCAAACATGAGAACAACCCGACAGAAAATCAGAGTAATACAGACGACGAAATTCGTACGACCACTGAAATTACCGATTGGCTCGAACAACAATCTCACAATTCGGCAAAATCGGTCGATCATAACCGAACAGAATTTGAAGAGCTTCTAAATAATAATGTTAACAAAATCATGCACGAATCAGAACAAAGGTCATTCAAAACGTTTGATGAAGATTTCTTATTTGAAACGACGACTACCGTGAGCCCTGTAATCGAAAACGATTCACTCGACGTACTCAGCAAAGTTATGGAGAACCCGAGTACCGAAATAACAAGAACCATGGAGGAGGAAACCAAAGAGCCAGTTTCAATTTTACCCCTTAACCAAGAAACATCTGAAGGAGAAATTAGCAATACAGAATCAACTACTAAAACCGTCAACACAATAGCTACCGTCGAATTGGAAACGCACACGGGTGAAACTGGAACAGAAAATGAAGAATCGTCAGAATCTAAAACGGGATCTATGATAACTTCTATCCTTGAAGAAGCTAAGTCATTAGAAACCAACAATTCGGTACCAATTGCAACAACAACCTCAGAGCCTGAACCGATTCAAGAATTTTCAATTAATAAACACTATCAAGACCCTGCAGATGGAGATAAATTATTAAAAGTATTAGAGAAAAAACCTCATACTGAGAATATCGAAACATCAACCGAACACGAACCTGAAGAAGGTATGGATATCACTTTTGATGCAATAAACATGCTTTACAACCGTTCCTCTAAGTCGATTGAAGATAAATATAAAACACCCATCAATTACAATGGCATACAGTTTGAAACCGAGAGTACCACCACAGGAACTACTACTGATTCTGATTGGCTGTCAGAGTCTGTTGCTGTAATAAACTACGATGAAGCTATGAACAAAATGGCAAAACATGAAACAACAGAAACCAGTATACCCAAAATGGATGAAATAATGAACCATGGCCAGGTGAAAGATGATTTTGAACCTGATTACTTGAATAACATGGATTCCAATAGTAACAAGCAGGAACAAGACGAACCGTTATATGGAATGGTGCAGGACTATGATAACGAAGATACTCGTTATAAAAGAGTTAACAAAGAAGTAACAACTGGAGCAGTAGGTAATGTCACCACGAACGCAGGAGACGCCGAAAAAAACAATTCTGGAGCGATAGTTAGCACAAATGTATCAGTTGAAACCACCACTGTCAGCGAATATATTTATAAAGTAGCTGAAAAGTTTATTAAAGAGGAGCACAAAGAAACAGAAGCCAATAACTCGTCCCCAGTGCTAGGAGCTGAGCCAGCAGCAGTCAATATTAATGACCTAACGACTGTAGAACCAACCACTAAAGCTGAACCAGCCCCCGTTTGGGAAGAGTCAGACTCTGATAAATATTTGACTGTGAAAGAATTGCCCAAAAAAACTGAAGAAGTGACTACTGAATTTCAGCACCCTGTTATAATCGATGAAAAACAAATAACCTCTTCTACTATTGCACCGACCACTATGGTGCCAATAAACGAAACCACCAAAAATATTTCGATGACCGAAACAGACAATTCAGACCTTTCGGCTATCTCCCAAAATTCGACACAATTAAGTAATCTAAACGTAACTATTTATGAGATTTCTAGTCATAGTGGTAATAATACAGTCCTATTAGCGAAACCAGGAAATGCACAATCAGCAGAGTACGATGATCATGAAACTGAAATGAATCCTTTCTTACCAGAGGTCGAGAACAACAAAAGTTTAGTAAAAAAACTTCAAGAAGGTCATGACCTCGAACCGAATAACCTTACTGAGACCCAAAACGAGAACACTGAGGCCATAAACCAATCAGAAGGGCAAATATCTTCTTCTAACGATACCTTAGCTGTGGTAGGGAAAGCAACTGAGATAAACAAACAAGAAGAAATTAAGCCCGTTCCGACAACCTCAGAAGACGATACTTCATTTAATGAATTACTCATGAACGTGAATACAACAGTAACCGCGACTTCAGCGACGCTAAATAAAACGAGCGACAATGAAACAAAAGTGTCCAAACCCGAGACTGTGCCCATTTCCACGTTCTTATTGGACACCGATGACTTAGAAACTATAACAACAACAACAACGATAAGTAGCAACAAGGAAGATACTACATCTGCGCCAGTGACCAACAATGACGGGGCGTTCCTCAGTGTTGTTCCCATTGAAGAACAGAAAGAAAATCTGCTGGAGCAGCATAAAAGTGAAAACAATACCGAGCTTAATGACATCAGTGATTTGCCAAAAAGTGATAAAAGAACATTAGAAGCTACCAAATTTGAATCAGTAATTAATAATGAAGCGTAATACGCGCCGCTCAATTTTAACTCAACACACAATTAGTTTTAACGTTGCTATTTCACTTTCTGTGATTCCGTTTACACCGTCGAACAAATTATTCTAAACAGACTTTTATACCAATGTAAATGCAATATTATATGATTAATTAATTCAATTTACTGGGTTTCGGTCCTTAGAAACTTACGCAGTACCTTTTAATTGTATCGTCCTGTATTCATATCGTGAACAATTTTATTCATTAGACTAGTCAAACTAGGAAGAGTCATCATCTTGAAAGAAAGATTTAGATTTATTTATTGCTTTGTCTATATAAAAATTATGTGGATTGCGTAAAAATGTATAAATAACTGGTAAAACGTATGTACTTTAAGTATTTTACGCGATTCATGCTCTATTAAGGTACACAAAACCCTTAGATCTTTTAATATTACGCCCTCACTCTTAGAGGATTACCTGACAATCCTATCTTGTAATTGTTACCATAGCTAAATGTATATTATTATTATTTTAAATAAATTACTCTTGAATCGGACGCTATAACGAGTTTGAAATAAAATGGCGTAACCGTTAGACGGCGTTTGTTATATTATGTTCTCGTGATTGTCTGCCATGTCGTATGTGATAACTCGCAGATGAACTACATTCCGTTCGTACTTATTAACTTAGTGATATTACACAGAAGTGAGGTCTGATTGTAAAATAATAATTACTTTAGTACTCGTTAACTAAGATAAATATTTTGTATAAATGGTTGATTTGTAAAATAATTGAATTATGTTGTAAATAAATATAAAGTTAATAATAATTATATCTGTGTGTTTCTTGTTCCCTCACACAATGACTTAACAAAAATTTATTAAATGAACCACTGCAATAATAAAACTATTGTGCGTGCCTTCAATGGTTGGCCTATGCGGCGTTTTGATATCTGCAGGATACGGCGCCGCATACGCTGGCGGAATGTGCAGCGTGGGATGATCCGCGCCGGACCCGGTTCCCTATCCATTTGCATAAAATTTTAAGACCTAATATAACTTAGCATAATTTTGTTTGGCATAATTATATTTTCGCATAATATAATTACGCATAACAGCTTACGCATAATATTTTTAAGCATAATTTCTCTAACCATAATAATGATTAAGCATAATATTCTAAAGCATAAATTTATTAAGCATAAAGTTCTAAAGCATAACTTTTTTAAGCATAATATCCTAAATCATAAATATATTTACGCTTGTTTTTATGCTTGCTTGCATAATGCATGCAAGCAAGCATGCAGAATAAAAAAAACATGCAGCATGCAAACAAGCATGCAGCATGCAAGCAAGCATGCAGCATGCAGCATTCAAGCGAGCATGCTACATGCAGCAGGCAGGGTTTCTGTCACGGCTCCGGCGCTGCGGGCCTCCGGCGGCCCCACACGTGCTAATCGTCGCAGACGGCTTTCGCTCACCACCGCAGCTTCGGCTTGTTGGCCGGCTTTGCCGGCCAGCCTCAGCCGCGGCGGCTCGCTCGCAGCCGCCTGCTCCTCAGCCCGCGGGCCGCCTCGCCCCTCCGCGCCTACGCGATTTTAAATTACACTCTAGGGGTAGGACAAACAAGACTACGTGGAGTCGGTTTTGCAGCGATTCGGTTTTGTCACTAACTTTTGTTGCACAGCATATTAAATTTTTAACCAACAATATTATTTAATTGTTACAGAAACTATAGCAAATTGGTTTGATTAGAATTATGTATGGGGCACTACAAGTTCACGACCACCATTTCGACCCAAAGTCTCATAACATCTAATATATTCTTCAGATAAAAGTTATCTCGCGATTGAAAAATCGTTTAAGTTACATAATGTTATGTATAATAAATCATTTTCAGGAAAATTGATTTTGTTACTTATATTAATTTTATGCCTAAATATTATTATACTAATAGTCATTAGGCCTACTAACGTTATGCGAATCAAATTTATGCTAAAACAAATTAGTCTTTAAGATGATTATGCCAACGTAAAATGTATGCCTATAAAAAATATGCCGAAGTATTATTATGCCAAAACAAATTGTGCCAAAATCGTTATGCCGAAGTATATTAGGACAAAGCATATTATGCGAAAAGAAGGGATCCCGCCGGACCCTCGTTACAGAGGTAGGAGGAGACCCGTCACTGCCGACCGTTGTTCGCACAATGCTCAATCTGTTGTTGCAAATGCAGTACAAAGTCCTGGGACACAGTGGTGTCCTTCTGCGAAACCGTCATGTCGCAGAACGCAGCTGCGGAAAGGGAGTGGGAAATCACAAGCTCCTTCCAGTCCCGCAGCAGGCGCACCGGGCGTCGGCAAAGGGCGGATAACGCCCTCTTCCAGCCACGTCCAGGGGGACAGGTCCAGGGGCGACGGATTCGAGGACATCCCTCGCCCCCCATCACACATTAATGTTTCACGCGCGCCTCTCTTAGACGTAATGGGACGAGGCCCACACAGGTCAAGCAGGCCGGCACCAGTCCGGGGCGGTTTTAATGTAGGTACTCTTTCGCCATAGTCAATTGGGCACAAACAGAACTAGAGGCCATTGATAGGAAGGTCCGTACATTGTTGACATCATATCGCAACGGTCAGCAACAGGCGGACCGCGGTCCGTTTCCGGACCGCGAAAGGTCGAACCTCGGACCGCCAAATATTGTAATGAATTGTATACCAAGTATAAATTAATACGTAGATAAGGTATACTATACCTTTATTAATTGAATGATTTTTTTGAAAAACAAATGTCGTTCGAGTTTAACGGACGCCCACCTAGAAGACACACTTCGAATTTGCTGTTCTTCTCGAGAACCAAACTATAAAAAAACTGACTCAAGACCGTGGGTGTAGTTTCTCACATTAAATTTATGTCTTGTGTTTATAATACAGAATTTTATTTGAAACCATACAATAAATAGGTGGCACTTAATTGTTATCAGTTGTTTTTTTCGGGATCTCGTTAAAATTATTCCACAGTAACCGGACCCCACCTAAAACTACTTGCCGACCCCAAGCATATCGAATGCATCACCCAACGTTCTTCGCTTATGAGACCACAACCCGCGGTGGTGTGGAGGTCGACGCTTTTTAAATGCAAAGACTCCACAATCGAGAGATATGCAGTCTCAGGGAACATTACCTAGAAGCCGACGCAACGTGGGGATGCAGTGAGATGTGGTCGTGGTGGACAAGGGCCTCATCCCGCTCTCCTTAGTTAAATAGAAGTGGCGCAAACATGTAGTGCTTGACATCAACGACCGCAGGGAGGTATGGCAGAGTAAGGAGCTGTAAGGACGCTTTTCGCGAGCTCTGCATGGGCCCGATGTCGACCTATCAACGTGCGTAGCTTGGCTACGTTGCGGGGACCTCTTCGGAGAAACATGATTATCCATCAGCAACTTTCTCTAAAATAGTCTTGTGGAATCGGAAGTGCCGTACTATGGGTATGAGCCCGACCAAGTTCTCCAAAAAGGGTTATATCACATTGTACTGGGATCAATCCATTACCACTGACAGGAATATTGTAGCCAATAAGCCTGATATAGCGGTGGTGGATCTATTACAGCGGTCCTGCATGACGTAACCCCGTGAAAGCCGAGATAGATAAACAGATCAAGTTTCTTGACTTTGCTCGCTAAGTTGTCGAAATGTGGGATGGGAGCTCAGTGATCATTGTGCCGATAGTAGTTTCAGTCAATGATTTAATTCCCAAGAGCCTCTACTGCTAATGAGTGAGGAGGCTCTCGTTAGCTGGACACGGCTCGTACTGTTAGGAGGTTCCCTTCTCTGAAGCCCTGGCTGCCCGTAGCTTGGACCCTGTTCCCGATACGTTTGGGGTACTATTTTTTATAGTTTTAAATGTCTTTTTTACATATTTTTTTTAGAAGTGTAGACAGACCCTTCACGAAGCCGTCAACCAAGCATTCTGTTCATCAAACTTTAGTTGGTAGGGTTACTACCCTACGCAAAATTATTGCTAGGAAACGACTTTTCTTTGGGGAAAAAAATCACGTTTTCCCGTAAAACTTAATGTAACGAACTCAAAACATTGTGCTGATGGATGCAATTACTAGTAAACAGGTCATGAAGGCATTTAAAGTAAAGTACTAACTTAAAAAACTCGTATTTTTTTTTAAACTTGTGGAGAATTTGGATCTTCGACCTCCAATATCTCCGTAACTAAGTAGAAGTTTCCCAGGTATGGTCCAGAACAAAAAAAAAATTGCAATGACGGGGGGAACAAGTGCCCTTCGGCTTCCTTAAGGGTTGATTTACACCCTATAAGTACAAAGAATGCTAGAAAAAATAATAAACGAAATTATTTAAAGGTATATACCTACATAAACTTTATTAAGTACTAACAAACTATACAACTTTTCAACATCCTTTTGTATTTAATCACAGAACATTTCATCTTTTGGTTGCGGTGTTATATCATCAATCTCTTGAGCAGTTACTTGCTCGTCTAGGATCATCCTCGCGCATAGGCACCCGTCACCCATCAACCCATTCCCACTCACGATGCAGTTACCCAACACAGCCTTGCAACTGTTGTATGGAATGAATTTGACATCATTGTTTATACTGTCAGCTTCTACTTTAAATTTTTTGGCTGGATGTATATCCATTTCAAATATATCCTTTAATTTAACGGTGCCATCAGGTTTATATTCTATAACTGGCGTATTGTCCCTATAGTCACCGGTACTTTCATTTGGAACATTGCATCGTTCAGAACATTCGCAGCCTTCACAGAAGTTGCTCACATTATTATCAACTTTGCTCATGTTTATGGGTTCATTGTCAATAGGTGTAAAATCGTAGTCTTCATCGACAGTCTTAGATATTTGTGCACAAACGCATTTTTCGCCTTTATCAATCATTATACAACTGCCTAATAGTAATTTACAATTGCGAATTTCCTCATCATAATCATCATCAATATTCTCGTTTAGCGTGTCTATGACATTATCTTCAAACTCACTGCTTTCAAATGTGGCAACAGCTACATCTTCAGAGATACATTCTTCTTTTACGTTTTGCATACAACTAAGTGTATGTTTTTCATATTGAGACTTTAGTATTGTTAGTCTACATGAAGAACACGTTATGGCATCTGAAAAAAAAAATGGAAAAACATGATATTTTTATGAACAATTCAAAATTGAGAACTAAATCTGTCAAACACCATGTAAGATTCAACAAGCAAAGTTGGAATAAAATATTTTCTCTCACACTTGCATAAAAATCGATGAACTTATTTGAGCATTTAAGTTTGCCTAGTTCCCACAGTGAAAAAAATCTTAGATACGAAATGGACCGTTAAATGAATGAAAGCTTCCTGAATAAATATTACCATTTTCAGGTTTCTTCCTATCCAGACACGACAAGTCACACGTTGAATTAGAGTCGGATGATATTCCACTGTCTGCTTTAGTATCTGAAACAAAATCTAAGTCAAAATAACAGTTTTTTACTGAATGCATATATGAAGGCACATACGCAAAAAACAACTTATGCAAAAACTTTTTTGTATTTTTGTCTGTCTGTTTGTTCCAGCTAATCTCCGAAACGGGCGGACCGGATTTTGACGAGACTTTTACTGGTAGATAGCTGATGTTATAAGGAGTACTTTCATTTCAGAAAAAAATACTGTTCCGTGCCAAAAATTAAAACCCTTAATATTAGTAAACAACGATGCTAGAGGCACTAACACTATGATGGTCTATTGGTTACAGCCGACGACATCCCCCTAAACAGGGTTAGTAGAGTAAGGAATTCTCTTTCATTAACCACAGACAGGAAACACTTACGATGTTTAGACACATGTCTCTTCTTCGCATAGACAGTGGCAAAATTCTTGCCGCAGTCAGCAAATGAGCAGTATAGTGAAGTATCGGCAGTGTGCGTCTTCATGTGCGACTTCAAGTGGTGGGACTGTATGAACCCTGCAAGTAGATGATTATTATAAAGACATTGAAAGTATGATAGCACTAAATTGCTTTCCTGCAGTAAATTCAGTTTACCATAACATCACACTTGATTCCCTGAAGGGCTAGGCAGAGTGTACGCTATGCTAAAGAAAGTCCCATGTAATAAGAGCAGGCCCATTGCCATCAACAGAACACAAATCCAAAGAGAGGCAACTGCTGACTACCAAGCAATTCTTGATGGAAAACCCCAACCAAATTTTTCCTGTGTTAGGAACCAAACCCAGGACCTTTATACTCAGCAGGCGCAATTGCAACAACTAGATAAGGCAGTTTCAAATCCGGTTTCCAAGCTGATATTCAATCACCATGGACAGACCACAATCCTGATCTCACCCATGAAAATCTGGAATGCTCAACATTGGATGACAAACCACCATTGGATACCAAACAGGCAGGGCTGCTTGGGGTTGGTGCAACAGATTTTCTTTTCCCATTCCTCCCTGTCAGAAGTCACGCTACCATTTACTCGTTTCTCTTTCATATGATTCCTCACACAATCAATCCATCTCATCTTTGGCCTTCCTCTCCCTCTCTGTCCACCAATTCATTCCACAACTATGTACAGTCAAAATATATATCTCACCCTTATTACAAATTCTACAATAGTGTTGCTTAGTATTAGTATGTGTCAGCTCGTGATGTTTCAAATGATGAGGGAAGTTGAACTTCTTGGAGCAACCCGTGAAGCTGCATTGATAGCGTCTCTCGAACTGTGACTTGTGCGTCTTCATGTGAGTGCTGAGTGCCGGCTCGCTGCTGAAGACTGCACTGCATTTTGTGCATGTATATGTTCCTGGAAAAATAAGATTATTGCATGTTGTTGTACGTTAATGAATAATATTATAAATAATTATGTTCCCACTGCCAAGACACAAGCCTACTCTCTTAAAAAGTAAGTGGGTAGTAACTCTAGATGTCCCATGTCTTTTAGTTCTAGGATATGCCATCACCAGTTTGAGAGCAGTGGCTTTTTGCTTTAAACCCGGGCCAAACTTCTTTGTTTTTTGTGTGGTTAGTGTGTAACATGGTGTCAGAGATTTCATGCCGCCCATGGGCTTCTGAATTGGTCATACCTGGGCCAATATAAAAATAAGTAAACAAATAAATACACTGGCAGTTTAGTAATCTGTTTCTAAGATTATTTTTGGCAGTAGCCTCAACTAACCTACTGATGATGTGACCTTTGGCATGAATAATTGTTTGTTTTAAACCAATGACTATTTGTTTACAATTCAAAATAATTTACCGCCATGTGCATATTTGGTGTGTCTCTTTAGTAGTATGTTGTCTCGGAACTCTCTGCTGCACTCGGAACACTGAACGCTGCCAGTCCTCTCATGTTGTTTCTCATGGCGACGCAGAGCAGATCTAGAAAATTTATTGATATTTATTGACCTTGTCCCACTGGCCCCCTTCTACCATCGGACATCCAGACGCACAGCAAGTTACCGTCCCTACCTTTTTACTATTCCACCAATTCACATTAGGCATTTTCAAATATGCCTATGCCATCAATCCATATTATAATATTTACTAAAATATTGTGTAATACACAATTAGTAACTGTTATCACCTCGCAGGTCAGTACAAGATAATAATATGAGTCATAAAGACGACAGATTTATTGACTGGACACAAGTAGCTGAGATAAGAGAGCAAAATGTGCTAACTCACATGAAACTAAAGTTTTTGCTGCAGACTTTGCACTGGAACTGAGGACTATGGCTCTGCTCATGCCGCCTTCTTTCACTGTCGTATTTGAAGCTTTTGGAACAGTGACGACATTTCAGTATGGTTTTCTTATCAGGCATTGTAAGCTTACTCCTTCTCTCCTTGTTAGATAAATCTTTTTCACAATCAGATTTTATACAAATATTACTGTGGATTTTTTCAACTGACGCTTGCAATTAGTATTTAATTAGGAGTAACGAAAAAAAATCAAGAGATCGATCATTTTAAAACATTTTCGTCAATTTAATACCACAGCACGGCAAGCAGAAGCTAATCCTACGTCATAACACAAGAGTTGACATTGACTAATGGCTTGACAGGGACGTGTTGGCTGGCTGTCAACTGTCAAATGTAGCAATCAGCTGATAATCGTTCAGAACTAGACATACAATGTATGTCAAGTATTTACTTTATCGAGTGAAAAGTGAGGTTTTTGTTTTATAATAATTAACTTTGATCTTGTACCAAGCTCCCAAAGAAAATGGCAGTCCTCTTTTAACATTGCAGTACAATACAACATGGGCGGCTCCAAGGGGGCCCACTCTAGCAGCTCAGTTTGAAGATACAGCATTTTTTTTTTAAATTGTATAAGAAAAATAAACTTTGCATCTAGCAGCTTCATTTTTCTGTAGCAGCAGGCCACGCACTACAAATCAAGTATGAAATTACGAGATCGTGGCGTACCGCATGGCTTGCTAGTAAATCAAACAGTGAGCCCGCCAGCGGCCCGTACGGCCTGCTCCACTCCACTCGTTACAGATTTTTCACCGCGGCCTGCACGGGTAGGCAAAGTTGCGGCCGCCGGCAGACCGCTTGGCCTGCTGCACTGAAAAATTCTACATAATATATATGGGTGGCGGTGAGACTGATAAACAATTTTGATTTGTTATTCTATGTTAGGAATATTCTAACTTAACTTTATTTGCAATAAAATACAATGATTTAAATTTATTCAAAATAGTATTCTGCGTATTGATTATTCTATGAAATGATAATATGAGAAATTATGTGAAACGAAATTCTATAAAACAAATAGCCATGAAACAACGCACATTATTCCATGGCACAACCATTTTTGTGACGTACTGACTGTCAATGACCTTTTTGACAAAATGTGAAACGACGTTACGACGATGACGTTGACGTGACGATTTTGTGACGTTTGTCGTTTATGTTCGTCTGCCTGCTTGAGGCCGGTAATTTTCCTGATGAAACTAAAAGAAAGTGCAGTGAAATAAATTTGTTATTACGGGAAGGTTTAACGAATTGAATAAAAGTGAATCTATAAAAGTATTTTCGGTACTAGTGTTGTTTTAGGGGCGCTTTGACATGTGCAACATTTCAACACAACTCAAGAAACCTGTTACCTGAGCCTAACTATGGTGGAAATAGTTCGATCGTAATGTTTTACGTAAGTTTTGGCGCAAAATACTGATGCTGGCGTGCTCACCGGTGAGAGATGCGTGGAGCGAGGAGAGCGCGGCGCCGTCTCTTCAGTCGGCACGCGGCACGTGAGCACTTTGCACGGCCGCTCGCGAGCGCCAAGGGTTAAGTTGCGCAAACAGTTTTTTCCACATTTATTACATAAAATCCCGATTTACAATGCTCCCGTGGATTCAAGTGACGCTTATTTTGTGCGCTTTCGGGCTGCTGCGAGAGATACGGCCGTCGGAACCGTTCGTATCCGAGTTCCTTCTCGGAGAATGGAGGAATATAACTGAAGAGCAACTGAACAGAGATGTGTACCCTATTGGAACTTACTCTTACCTTGGTCTGCTTGTTGTTGTGTTCCTGGTAACAGATTTCCTGAGATTTAAGCCTGTTATTATCCTATCGGGTAAGTTATTTGATTTGTTGACATATTGAAATAATAACATGAAAACCATGACATCCGAATTGTTTTATGTGCTTAAATAACTTGTCATTATTGAGAAATCTTTTATTTTTTTTTCATTCAGCTGCTGAAAGATTTTTTTTAACATTTTGACAACTCTTTTACCAGAAGTTTTATAAAATTGGATTCAGCATCAGCATCCACAACCCGCCAACCCCTAGCTAGATGTAGCTCTCTCTTTGCTTGTGCTAATATCTCCACATATAACTATTCTCATAGTAGCAAGTTTGTGATTTGAATGTTTTCATACATATTTTTTTAGTAAGAAATAATTCAATGTCTTTTGCATTGTTATGTGAATAATCAGTTTATCAATATATACACTGCTTGGCATTTTTGTTTGATTAGATCTATTATGAAATGTTTGAAATTCTATATTAGATCTACTGACAAATCAAATGTTTGCACAAAAACCAGCCAAGGTCTTCCAAACAGATAGAAATAAGAAACAATATATTGTAGTCTCAACAAATTGGACAAAAAAAAACCTAAGATAGTCTGACTAACTAAATTTCATAAAAAATAATACCATTTATTGTCTGCTACAGAGTTGCAGTCTGGTCATTAGAATAATTTACAAAGTAAAGGTAATACAATACAACCATACGCAAAATATGCGCAAGGAGATTTAGACAAGGAGCTTTAGACTGTATGGTGTCGGACGTAAAGAATAGCACCATCCCATATCTTCCCGTGGGTGTCGTAAAAGGTGACTAAGGGCTTTGCCAGAGAATGGGCAGCAGCGCTCTCTGTGCTTTTGTAACAACCCTACTGCGATCGCCAACCCGCCTGCCAAACGTGGCGATTATGGCAAAACCCCCCTTATGCCAATGTGGCGTTGGGGGAGGCCTATGTTCAGCAGTGGATGTCTATCAGCTGAAATAATGATGATGAGACATGGAGTTGCGGAAACCAGCCTGCTATACAATACAAAGTAAAGGTAGAAAAGTGACTAGAACAAATATTTATATGTATTTTCATATTGCTTGCAAAGACTTATTTAATATTTATCTAAGTTTACTAAACATTTAAACGTCACTTTGAAAAGATTTACAAGGAAACTACATCTGTGTTATTAAAAATTAAATTGACTATAAGATAATAATATCCTCAACTACATGATAAGAATCAAATGCAATGAGGGATCAATGTTATCAGTCTTCAACTGATTACAGAACTCTATGGTTGTTATATCTTTATAGCTACTCAAAGTATGATGTAGCTAAGATGTACTTGTGCTTAGTTTTGATAAAATAGTAAATTTCTGTAGAAATGCATTTCACATTTGGTTTAACTGGTCAATGAGTTTGGGAAGATCGTATCATGTCTGATAAGAAATGAAAATTAATGTCTAGTATTATTTTACTGGAATGTTGTTTAACAATAACATTTTTAAAATAATGTTTAAACATAATGGTTGAAACAGTATCTTTCTAACTACCAACCACACCCCCAAAACCAGTGGTGGCTGAAGCTGAAGCCGATACCTGCCAAGTCTTTGAATCCCAAACCTTAAAGTGACCTATCTCAATGTCTGAACCTTGATTCTTGAATGAATGCAAACCTAGGAAAACTAGTAAAGATATGATAAGCTACATATTGTAAACAATGACCTTGAAAATGTATGTTCAGTTACTATAATATCCAGCACGATGATGCAATCTATAGAAATATTTGTTAATTTCTAAAATATTTTTCATACCTCTTCCTTGTTTGTAGTTCTACTCTGTAAGCGATGAGATTAAATCATGCCATGATAAAAAGAGCTACATACTCTATCTAGATCACTCACTTATCACCTTTGATGTCATAATGCAGTAACCATCAGAAAACCATCCTACAATTCTGCCCTTTTGTAGTGGACAGAATAGTTTTACATAATACATACTACCTAACAAAATCCAATAATATTAATGCCCTTTTAAACGGTTTTTAAATATTAAACTTGCCTTGTTAATTAGTAAGTAGAATGAATTGGTCAAATCTTCGAACTGAATTTCAAACCAGTTCCCCCAACAATTGAGCTGAAATATTAGTAGTGACAATACATTTTTATGACACACTAGCTATGCCCGCGACTTCGTCCGAGTGGAATTTAACAAAAAAGTTATTTAGTTTTTTTATATATATCGGCGCAACTACAACAATTCGTCTAGTAAAACCTAGAATAACTAAGTTTAATCATTTAATTGTCCTAAAAATTAGTTTAAAAACCATAAGTTGATTACTTTGAATTTATTACGATGTAAAATGAATGTCTTCATTGTAATTTCAATACTTAACCTAAAATTAAACGTGCACGTACGTCGAGCCCTATAAATACGGCCGCACTGTAGGCGATCGGGTCAGTCTTGCTTGAGCCGCCGAACTGTACGGATCTATGTAAATAAGTCGTTACGCTGACTGTTGAATAAACGAGTCATACAGTGTACTTGTGGTGTTTTACTTGGAAGATCGAAGATGAGTGATCACCCTGAACATAGTCAGTGACGTCAGCTATGCTGACGTCACGCTTTTTAAAAACGGAACGGAGACATTTTCTCCGTCATCAGAAGTGGGATCGCAAGAGATTTCTACTCAAGCCACTTCCTCATCAGCTCGTTTACCACCTGAGCAACTGGAACCAGCCAACATTCGGCGTCAGGAGCCTGGACTGGTCTCCAATACATCAATGGAAGCCATGAATCAATCAAGACCGCATACATACCCTGATCAAGGAATGCGGATGGACGGAATACCACCACAATTCCTTATGCAGATGATGGAAATGATGCAGAGAATGTCAGAGCGTTTGTGTGCTCCGCCTACCGAATCAATAATAAGGATCAAAGGCATTTACCTGCCATCTTTCGACCCGGATACCCATGTCGGAGTACGTGAGTGGTGTCAACATATTGATAGTGGCCATTGAGGCATATAAGTTGAGTGATTTCGACGTTCGTATGAAAGTCTGCAGTCTGCTGAAGGGACGTGCGAAAATGTGGATCGATGATTGGATGATGACCAGTAGTACCTGGGAAGAGTTACGAAAGAACATCATCACCACATTTGAACCTGAGAACAGATACTCCCGAGACATTGTTATATACAGGGTGAAAATAATTCATCAGAATAAAACCGTCTACGAGAATCCACAAAAATCGACGAGAACCAACGAGGCTGGTGCAGAGCGCGCACCGCCTGTCAGTGTGGCCGTATCGGAATCGGAAAACCGTAATTCATCAGAATAAAACCGTAAGTAACTTAATTCAAATATTCTAAATATCCCTCCGAGAACTCTACGAGAACCTCCGAGAACTCTACGAGAACCTCCGAGAACTCTACGAGAACCTCCGAGAACTCTACGAGAACCTCCGAGAACTCTACGAGAACCTCCGAGAACTCTACGAGAACCTCCGAGAACTCTACGAGAACCTCCGAGAACTCTACGAGAACCTCCGAGAACCCTTTAATAAAATCTCCGAGAACCTACTAACCTTATCAGAATCGATATTCTCAAAAGACAAAACAACGCAAGTTGTTTACAGATGTACTACTCAGAGGAAGTTTTGTTTCTATTCTTTCAGGTCTACGAGAATCCACAAAAATCGACGAGAACCAACGAGGCTGGTGCAGAGCGCGCACCGCCTGTCAGTATGGCCGTATCGGCGCAACTACAACAATTCGTCTAGTAAAACCTAGAATAACTAAGTTTAATCATTTAATTGTCCTAAAAATTAGTTTAAAAACCATAAGTTGATTACTTTGAATTTATTACGATGTAAAATGAATGTCTTCATTGTAATTTCAATACTTAACCTAAAATTAAACGTGCACGTACGTCGAGCCCTATAAATACGGCCGCACTGTAGGCGATCGGGTCAGTCTTGCTTGAGCCGCCGAACTGTACGGATCTATGTAAATAAGTCGTTACGCTGACTGTTGAATAAACGAGTCATACAGTGTACTTGTGGTGTTTTACTTGGAAGATCGAAGATGAGTGATCACCCTGAACATAGTCAGTGACGTCAGCTATGCTGACGTCACGCTTTTTAAAAACGGAACGGAGACATTTTCTCCGTCATATATATATACATGTATATATATATTCTAAAATAGAAAGAGCCTAAGTTATTCCTTATTACATCAGCTATCTGCCAGTGATAGTCCCGTCAAAATCGGTCCAGCCGTTCCAGATTAGCCGGAACAAACAGACAGACAGACACATGGTAAAAAATGTTATTTTGGTATATGTACCGTATCATTCATATGCATAATGTAGTAAAAAGCGGTTATTTTAATATTACAAACAGACACTTAAATTTTATGCATTTGTATAGATGACTTGATTGTCTCTCATGAGAGAACTCCTAAAAGGTTAATAGAACGAACACAAAACTTTGTATACGCGTTCTATTTTCACAAATAAACCTAATTTTCTTATTTCATTTTTTTTTTAGTTTTAAGTTTTTAAATCACTAACTTAAGGCGACCCCTAAATGAGTACCTAAATAAAAACGCGTTGTAAGAATTTGAACTTCGGTACCAAACTAATTGCTGTAAGTAAATCTAATAGTGCGTAAAAAATGAACTTTTATAATCCAACAGGCGTTACTTATACCTATAGTTATATAATATCACACGGATACAGATTATACAGGTCATAATACAAAAGCACGTGTTATAAGACGTCACAGTTTGTAAGGAGTTAAATTGTCACAAAATTCTCAATGCGTTTTTTTATATAAAAGTGCCAACTATTAACGTAACATTCGAGCGACCCACTTAGTAGGTAATAGACTACTTTTCAAACCAATGAATACTAGAAAAAAACAGGCGGGTAAGTAGGCACTCGGACCATGATTCATCATGGCTCAAATAGAGATATTACAAATCTTTATAACACACACAAATTGTAATATATATATATATTATTATATATATTTATTTATGCTGCGAAATTTATATATAAACACAATGTTTATATTATATACTAGCTGTCCGGCGCAACTTCGTTTGCGTCACATTTTCCCCGTTTTCGCAACATTTTTCATTGCTGCTCCACTCCTATTGGTCGTAGCATGATGATATATAGCCTATAGCCTTCCTCGATAAATGGGCTATCTAACACTGAAAGAATGTTTCAAATTGGACCAGTAGTTTCGGAGCCTATTCAATGCAAACAAACAAATCTTTCCTCTCTATAATATTAGTTTACATAAATGTACATCATCACCATCATTTCAGCCGAAAGACATCCACTGCTGGAAATAGGCCTCCCCCAAGTTTCGCCACTTTGACCGGTCCCGTGCGACTCGCCTCGACTGTGTTTTTTTGCTCCATGGACTTTAACCTAGTTTATGTTTCTGCTGATGCTCATTTTTCCCTGTTATTATTACGTGTTTTAGTTCTAAATTAATAGTGTTAAGTTGATTAGGCTTACTATATCAAATGATTCCAATTTGATCACTATAATATGATGTAAAATATTGTTTTAAAAATCTGTTGGCTTCTATTTATGTGATATATTGTTAGAGCTCCTTCCGCCTTTGATATAGGATTATCCTAGTACAGGCATCGAACATTGTGAGACCTGCATTGTTTAATTAAGATTAATTTTTAGGGTTCCGTACCCAAAGGGTGAAACGAGACTTCGCTGTCCGTCCGTCTGTCCGTCCGTCCATCCATCCGTCCGTCCGTCCGTCCGTCCGTCCATCCATCCGTCCGTCCGTTCGTCCGTCCGTCCGTCCGTCCGTCTGTCCCCAGGCTGTATCTCATGAACCGTGATAGTTAGCCAGTTGAAATTTCTACAGATTATATATTTCTGTTGCCGCTGTAAATACTAAAAAAAAAAAAATATTTAAGGGGCTCCAATACAAAAAAGTGATTTTTTTTGCTTGTTTTTGTAAATAATGGTAAGAACCCGCGCGGATCCGACTCGCACTTGGCCGGTTTTTTGTTCTGAATAAAGATTTATTATTATTATTAAAAAAAACAGCAGCATCCATGCACGACTGCCGGTAATTGATCATAATAGTCAGCTAATATATTTCAATTTATGAATCTTTGCAACTCATGGTACAAGTCCACTGCCATTCGTCAAATCAATGCGAGAACGATATCATTGTATTGAAATTACATTAATTACGAGGCGGAGACAATGATAAATGATTAAACTTTGTGAAGAATCATACAATAACTGGATATTTTACGTAGAACCATCTATCTATATATATATAAATTACGTGTCACGTTGTTTGTCGGGGATGGACTCGTAAACTACTTAACCTATTTTAATCAAATTTGCACACCGTGTGCAGTTTGATCCAACTTGAAAGATAAGATAGCTAACATCTCAATTTATAATCATATATTATTTTATTGCAAATTAAGTCACAATTATCTGTTAGCTCCAAACGATTCTAACAGATGGCGGTATCTGATGACTGGATTGACTAAGTAGGTATTCAATAGATAGCGCTGTATAGTAGCGGAGCCAGCAATGAAAAATATTGCGAAAACGAGGAAAATGTGACGCAGACGAAGTTGCGCGGGACAGCTAGTAGTAGGTCTATAAAAAAAAAATCTTGCCTTCGACTATCAATAAACTACAAGCTATACGTAGATTCAAAGTAAGTTTACGTCATTTCCATGCCCATCACAAGTTATGAACAGAGGTCGGACTTAGGTAGAGTTATTTTTGTACTTCCATCGAAATATTGATATTATTATGGGTCTTCCCTTGCGTGTGCGAATTGGAATATTGCAACTTTGGACATCCGATGTCGGATGGTTTAAATTGTGTAAAAGGAAATAACTTTTTTATCTAATAAATCACGGGTTTTTCTGCTCTCTACAATTAATCTCGGGATTTGAGGCATATCCACTTTATTCTTTCGCTGTATGAAATCAGTGTAAGTACACAAATAACTCCACCTAATTCCGACCTCTTCTTATGAACAACGGTAAATTAATTACGAAAGAAAACCGTAGATTGGAACCTTATAGCGTCCACACTCGCAGATAGAAACGACGTACTTTCTATCAATTAATGTCTTTGCTAGAATGATCCCGCAACGAAACCATGAGCATTGTTGTTGACTATTACACGTGTTTGTGAAGAATGGTAGAACTGATCATTTGAAACCTACTACATTGATATTTGTACCCACGGCGACACACCAAGCTTTACATTTCCAGTATAAC
This sequence comes from Cerastis rubricosa, assembly GCA_949152445.1. Taxonomy (NCBI): domain Eukaryota; kingdom Metazoa; phylum Arthropoda; class Insecta; order Lepidoptera; family Noctuidae; genus Cerastis; species Cerastis rubricosa. The sequence goes on along the minus strand of OX424526.1, from coordinate 8,514,207 downwards.
ATTGCCTAGTTTAGTATAGATTTCCCGTACAATGAGATATCCGTATAAACTAGATTTCTATAGCTTGATTGGTCGCCGTGCGTACATAACATCATGTTCTTTGCACTTCTTAACACAACTAGCAAAATGCGTATTTACAAATGCGCTACTCCCGAGTCCTGCCCCCGTATTCACAAACGCTTCGATTCGATTTCGATTCGACAAGTCGTATGTCTATCTTTTTATTATTTTGGCATTACGAAAGCATGCGAGATAGACATACGACTTTCCGAACCGAAATCGAATCAAAGCGTTTGTGAATGATCCTTAAATCAGGATCGATTCGCAAGATTGTTGAGGCGCAGGCGAGATCTATTTTTATAGTTCTGTTGATTTTCCGATAAGCATTCTTCAGTAAATTATTACATAAGATGTCATAATGTTTTCTATTGTTACAGGACTTAGCGGCATAGCTGTATATGCTATTCTGCTATGGACTACAAGTCTAGAATGGGTGCAAGCGTCGCAGTTCTTCTATGGCCTCTACATCGCGACAGAAGTCGCTTATTACACCTATATTTACGCGAAAGTAAGCTATTTATACGCTGCTATTCTAGTGCATTCTCAGACGATACGCAAATTTTAAAAAAACATCACTTGTTTGCTGCAGAATAACCTGCGGTCTTTAGATATTCCTCGACTTTGTCGCCTAGCCTAGTACCAGGAGTCCTGTCTGTACTATCCAGTACAAATGTATTGACATTTAAAGACACAAAAGCACGTGTCTAAAACCGGATATAGACTTAAATATAAAGCATGATGGGAATAAGCGATAACTAGTTTATGTACCTAAGTATTAATAACATAATAAAGATAAGATGGAAAGATAAAATAGCTAGGTATGGAATAAGCAAATTGTGCCTCAGATTTCATGAAAAGTCTCTATAAAAATCGATCTTTTAATGTATGCTTTGCCGATTCTGTTGTTGACTATACTTACATTGTCATTACCAGCCTATCATATGCCACAGCTAGGCAGGCAAAGATCTCCCCGATTCTAACTAGACACTCTTACCTACTTATAATTAAATAAGCTGTTCTCTAGGTGGACCCGGCAAAGTACCCTCGCGTGTCGTCGTACACTCGCATCGCGGCGCTGTCGGGCCGGTTCCTCTCAGGCGTCAGCTCGCAACTGCTCACACACTTCGGACTGATGGACTACCGGGACCTCAACTACATCACGTTCACAGGTATACCGGTGCCCTTCAGCTGTCTGCGACAGAACAAATTGTGGAGCTGCGTCGGAAACTTTGTTCCACCTCCTATCTTGCCTTACCTATGTGCAACACTCAATATTCCCAAATAAAGAATCTTAACCCAATTTTAAACTTTATCAAGTTCTTTGGAATAAGGTACAATCAGCTGTGCCAGACTTGTCCGTCAAAATTGGCAGTTTTCATATCTTGACCGCCGTGTCTTTCAGAAATATACTACACTAGAAACAGAAAGAAGCGACGATGAAATCGTTTTGCGGAAAACGCAAGTAATCTTAGGTCCAAGCTTATGACGACAGGCCGTGTCGACGGCGCGTTCGTGTTCCACGCGCGTCTCATGGAGATGTCAGCAAATCGGAAGGGGTCCGAAAGAGCCGATGCCTGCCAGGGCTGCGGGACTGATCGAAAGAGATGTCTGTGGCCCTGGAACGCAAAGGGCTAAGAAGGTATATGGATGGGTTTAAGTCAGTACAAGTCTGACACTCCCTTCCGCTCCGCCCAGAGCGGGGAGTCATTTGATGACTTCCCATACAAAAAAAAAAGTCCAAGCTTAACTCTAAATGTCTTTCTACCAGCAAGAAATTTTGCCGTGAGTAACACTAGAATGTCTCAGCTCAGATCCTGGCAACGTTCTGGGCGTTCTGGCTGCCCACCGTGCAGTACGGCATCTACTTCCATCGGAGGACGTCCGTCGTAGCTCCACCACTCGGCAAACAACTGCATCAGAACTCTAGTGAGGTAAGCTTTAAGTCTTCTCAAGCCCAAGTCCACGGAAATGAATTGGAAGCTTCCGCATACCAAAAATTTCTCATATATATATCATAATCAAAGAACATTATTTAGAAGTGCCAATTTTCTAGAACCTTTTATAATCTATCGGGACGTTCTGGTTTTCTGATGTGGTACACACAGCTCCATTATGTAGTTACCCCCCGGCCTCCTCGGCCAGACTGTTGAAGGGTTAGCACATATTGACGCTGTCTGTACGTATTTGAAACTTTTGCCTTTTTAATCTAAAAAACTTACTGGTTCTAGGGCGTCAAAGTGAGGGGACAGGAATAGCTGTCACTCCTAATATGAAGGTTTAATTAAGAAAATTACAAAACCGTCAACCCGCACCACCGCGCCGATAAGAGGTGTCCCTGAAATTTGAACCTTATTTGCTCTTCTCTACTTAGCCAACTAACATGAATATTTCCTCTACATTCCAGAACAGTATTCGCTCCAATGTGGTGGAGGCATCAACCCTAATCGCGCGCCACGCACGGGCGGCGTACACGCGACCCAAGGTGTTGGCCTGGTCGGCGCTGTACGCGGTGGCTCTGGCGCTGTTCGTGCAGGCACAGACCTACGTGCAGCTGCTGTGGAAGCAGATCCAGGACGAGAGCAACTCTCCGGTGAGGAACATAAATGCCTAGTCTATAGTTTGCCACTGCTGGGCACCTTTTTTTTTTCGACATTTCTCTGGCATTTGTTCAGATTCATCATAACTTAACGCCTGTAAATCCCAAAGGGTTAGGCAGAGGTGTAGCTAATAGCACACCCACATTTTGCCAGTTATGTTTTAGTCCCATGTAATAGGAGGTGAGCCTCTTGCCATCAACCGGGCACCCATTCCAGACCCCGCGGCTGCTACTGAGAAATTCCTGATGAAAATAGCCCAATATCACTTTGCCCGACCCAGGAATCGAACCCAGGACCTCATGTTCAGCAGACCACTCGACCAACGAGGCAGTTTGTTCAGATTGTATCCACATAATAGTCTTAGTAAAAGGTTTATCAACACAAGTTTATTTTATCGGGCCTATTACCAACATCCGATCACTTAATTAATTGCCCGCAACATTTATAATTTTATTGTACTGCGATTAATTAAATCTTTAATTAAATCCACACTCCTAACGATCCTCTCTCGAGAACTTTACGGTTAGAGGCATTTGAATTCAAGCCAACGTAGACAAACAGCATTCAACATGAGCTTGACTTTTTACAGTCTTTATGATAATTCCAAAAAATCTTGTATTAAATAAGACGTAACGGCTTAACAGCTGTTACTTAACATTGCCTTTTAAACGAGATGTATTCATAAAAAAGATAATCCAAAAAAAATGCTTAATTTTAACCTTATGCCAATACAATAAAGCTCACACGACATGCCATCGTGAAATGCATAAACTAGTTATAAAAAATCTGATACGTCTCGTATGTCTGAGTTTTTTGTTTATAAATTAATCATCTGTCGCGTCAATGGTAATTCTTCTCATATCAGTTACAAATAGGAACATTATGTGATAACGTCTGATTATAAACAATCAGTTGTTCTACGTTTTCTTAATTATATTACGACATAAGCTGGATGTCCTTGTTTTAAATGCAATTGTTTATGCAATCACGAACGAATTAAAATTCTTTATCTTTTTCATATTCCAACTCAAAGTACAAACATTTTTTTACAGAAATCGACTATGAAACATTGTTAACTAGCTGATTCCTGCTTGTGTTGCAATGTACCTGTACCCACTGCTTACATGCCTAAGCCATCGTCCTAATAGAACGCGAATGCGCGATCTTCGCGCGAGTAAGCGATGCGACCATCACGTGTTCTCGCGATTGCAAAAACTGGGTGTCCTAGCATAGCGCGAATTGACGACGCGAGCGAACGAGGGGCGCGAGCACAGCGGCCCGCCGACGCAATTATCGCGCGAATTTTAATTAGGACGCCTATTTGAATTCAATATGTTTGATCGCGTGTTCGTACGAACTAAGTTCGTGCGAATAGATTCACAAACATTGGAGTCGCGCGACCGCGTCGTGCGATTGTCAGTTAGGACACCTATTCGAGTTTAATATGTTTAATCGCGCGTTCGTACGAGTAAAATTCGCGCGAACCTACGATGATCGCGCATTCGAGTTCTAGTAGGACGATGCCTAAGAACATAAGAATAAGAACATACCTTCTAAAAAGTATTAGAATACATTAAAAAAAAACCGGACAAGAGCAAGTCGGACTCGCCCACCGAGGGTTCCGTAAAAATTTGTATTTGTGAAGACCAAATTTGTACGAAACCCTGCCTTACCAAGGGGTAAAGCAAGAAGACCCACTTTCTATGAAGAATGATGGTCCGGCTGTTTGTAATCCAATTGAAGCAGTGCTGTTTAAATACACGTTACGGAGTAGACTGATGTAGGTGGGATTAACCTCTTGGTTGTTGAAAGCGTCGAATATAGCATCGTGTGTCAAACTATCGAAGGCTTTCGAGTAGTCGATGAAGGCGACGTATATGGGAATATTGAACTCTTGATATTTTTTTATTATTATTTGATTTATTGCGTGTTGATGGTCAGTAGAGGAGAGGACAGATCGAAAGCCAGCTTGTTGAGGAGGTTGGTGTTTTTCCAATTCAGGTGCGATACGGTTGTCTATAGCTTCAATGAAGGCCTTGTAGAGATGGGATACAAGACTGATTGGTCGATAGTTGTTAACGTCCGACTTATCTCCCTTTTTATGCAGCTTTATGATATTTGGATATTTGGAGTGGCAGAAACCATTCGGGAATATACCTGTTTTTAAGAATGGAGTCGAACATATTAGTTATTACAGGGAGAAAAGAAGGATCGCCTATTTTCAAAATTAAAAACACTTTTTTGTACGGGAGCCCCCCTTAATTTTTTATTTTTATCAGTTTTTATTATTTGTTGTTATAGCGTCAACAGAAATACATAATCTGTAGAAATTTCAACTGGCTAACTATCACGGTTCATGAGATACAGCCTGGTGACAGACGGACGGACAGCGAAGTCTCAGTAATAGGGTCCCGTTTGACCCTTTGGGTACGGAACCCTAATAAGGTGTCGTTTGGGCATAGGCATATATTCAAATGGGAGGCGTTTTTCCCTCAGGATTTTGTCAGTAGCATGGAGGCAGGACTTGTGCCCTATTGATGGCAATAGGCTCGCCCTCTAATACTTGGGACATAAACAACCTCTGCCTAAACTTTGAGGGCGGACTGGCATGATGATTTGTTATTTGAAATGGGAGGTTTGATTACCTAAACATCTTACAAGTTGAAACCTCTAGGAAGAAAAACTATAATAACTTTCTTCTCATATTGTTTATGTGTATAAAAATAAATACTTGCATGATGGCCCTATCTTTAACAAAGGCTATTTTACTTCACAAGTCTGGCAAACAGTTAAGTCTCGTCACAGTTTATCTTAGGCTTGTTAAATAGAGCTTATGGATAATGTTTTCACTAAGCATACAATGCAATCTTAAAGTTTTAGTGCATGGTAAAGTTAAACATTGCATTGCTGTTTTCTTAACTAATATTTAAATTATGATTTGAGTTTGCTAGGAAGTGAATGACCTACAAAAGTTCTGTAATGGCGACCGCGAACCGGAAGACGATGCGTTGGAAGGCCTCCCACTAGGTGGACCGATGACCTGGTGAAGGTTGCGGGGATCCGCTGGATGCGAGGCGCATGGGACCGGTCAATGTGGCATCACTTGGGGGAGGCCTATGTCCAGCAGTGGACGTCTTTCGGCTGAAATGATGATGATGATGAATGACCTACTAGTGAGAAGAGACGGCTATTATATATTATATTATTACATTATCTTTAAAATATTGTTATTATATTGTTCTGTTCCCACAGACAAACCGTGAAAACGGTTTTGTGGGGCATAGTTTTTAAATGAAAGTTTGTAATAAAATTGTTTAATAAATAAATAAATAAATAATAATAATAAGATGATGAAAGTTTTCTACTCGAACTGTAAAAAGTACTACAGCTACATTGAACATAAAGTACTACAGCGCCATCTTTGTCTCAAATAAAGAACTAACATCAAACTATACATCTCGATATTATGATCAAGATGTGCCAGTTAAGGCCCCTCGCCCACGGCGACTTCTTGTAGCGATGCTGTTGCGCCTTTTTGTAAATGCGCGACAGCATCGCTACTATCGTGCGTTAGTCGCGTTTGCAACAGAAACGATGCAAAGACGCGGCTGTATCGATACACATGCGCGACAGCATTGCGACTATATATCGATTCAAACGCGCGACCTTTTCTGATGACATCGGTGGAACGTAGGGTAATGTGCAGGAGCACCAAACACAACGTAACGAATGTTATCTCGACTGAATCTATCTTGCAACTGTAGCGTTCACAGGCGGCCCTTTCACTTTTCTGTGTCGATGCTGAAACGCGTTTGCATTGCGACTGAAGCGCGACATCATCGCGGCTGTATCGATACACATGCACGACAGTATCGCTACTGCATCGCTACAAAAAGTCGCCGTGGGCGAGGCCTCTAAGCGTTTTTACAAAAACCCGGCAGACTAAAAGGCCCCTCGCCCACAGCGACTTTTTGTAGCGATGCTGTCGCGAGTTTTGTAAACGCGCGACAGCATCGCTACAAAAAGTCGCCGTGGGCGAGGGGCCTAATCTGGGAAGGTACAGTACTTAATTACTTCACTTTAACCTTAAATATCGGTAAGACGAAGCCGTATAATAATTTCTGAACCGCAACTGGGCTCGTATTACTTTCTCCCTTTACATGCTTTCAGATTTAAAAGACCTATAAAGCGGATATTGGAAATGTTATATTTTTGATTTTGATACACGAATACTACCTCGGAGCTGAGAGTCGGAGCGGAATAGGAGCTCGTGGCTAAATAATAACAGCCGCCTAGGTCGATCTTTAAGGTTAAGCCGTGCTTGCCGAGGTTGGTCTGTGGATGGGTGACCATAATTACATATCGAGTTTCCTCCGTGCCTCGGAAAGCACGTTAAGCCGTTGGTCCCGGCTGTCATTTGTAGATCTTTGACAGTCGTTACGAGTAGTCAGAAGCTAAAAGTCTGACATCCAGTCTTACCAAGGGGTATCGTATTACCCAGTTACTGGGTTGTGGAGGTCAGATAGACAGTCGCTTCATGTAAAATACTGGTACTCAGCTGCATCCGGTTAGACAGGAAGCCAACCCCAAGATAGTTTAGGAAAAGGCTTGGCAGATGACACGAATACTACCTGACAAGCAGGCGTATTGCACTAGACAGTCCGATTTGATACTAAGTTTGACACAACATTGGATTACAATTATCTTCGTCTTGTCCTGTCTATCGCCTGAGAATATTTGAAATAGTTGATAAGAGGTAAATAATCGAATTTTCTTTACCCAGGTAGCATATAACGGCGCAGTAGAAGCGGTCCAAACGCTCCTGGGCGCGGGCGGCGCGTTCCTAGCGTCGATATACGCGTCGGCCGGCATCCCCGCGCCCGTGGCGGCCGTGCAGGGCGTGGCCGTGTTCGTGGGCACCTACGTCAACAACGTGTTCGTGTCCTACGCAGGGTACATCGTTATGGGCATGCTGTTTCATTATACCATCACTTTAGCTAGGTGAGGGAGGTTTTGATATTGTTGAAATGAAACTTCTTATGCGACTTCCAACAAGGTTGCGTTAAACGTTTAACGCTACCATGGAGGGGGTATGAAAGCACTCATTTCCACATTACGAAGTTTGGTTAATGTAATTACTTACTTGATGAATATAAATGTTGATGGATGGAGGGGGAAACCAAAGAAAAGAGACTAAATGATAGCGTGACAAATAACAGGAGAGAATGGAAGAAAAATACGTGTTGCGCCGACCCCAAATAACATGGGACAAGGGCATTACTTACTTGGTCAGTTTAGCTGTTTGTGATCTCCACTGCTTCCTAAACGGCTATGGCAAACATCATGAGAAAAAGTGCGGGTTGCCCAGCGGGCTATGATTAAAGATCGGATATTCGGATGCATATTTACCTAAAGTTTGAGTGTTGACTAGTATGGAGCGCGCGTCAGTATGGGGAAAGAAGTTTATTTTAAAAATATAAACTAGTCTAGTTACTTTTTCGTTTAGCTCCAAACGAATTATGCCTAGACATAATGACATATGTATTTACCATTTTGTTTTAGCATTCGACATTTCAGCACAAAAATACTAATTCAAATAGTTGTTGTATTTTTTTCCTTGTTATTTTCAACAAACATGCCAGGTTTTAAATAAATTTAAAATATTCGTTACGATATTTTGAGTAGGTACTACATTTTATACTTACAAAAGAATTATAAAACTTCGCAATCCCGCGACAAAAATTGGCATTTAAATAGCCGCTTCCATACTTCTGTACCTTTTGCCAGGAAAGAACGTACTTTAGGTAAATATGCATCCGAATATCGGATCACTAGCTATGATCCACCACACTAGCTCAATAGCTAGCGTGGTGGATTATAGCCCGCTCCGTCTCATACAGACGAAGCCTATGTCCCTGAAGTGGGAACAGTATATTATTATGCCAATCATCATCATTTCAGCCAAAAGACGTCCACTGCTGGACATAGGCCTCCCCCAAGAAGGGAGGGTTTTGCCATAATCGCCACGCTTGGCAGGCGGGTTAGCGATCGCAACACGGATGTTACAAAAAAAAAAAAATATGCCAATACTGCAGGGCAGTTGTCAATAGTCATAATTGAAAGAAAAGATAGAAGAAATAAAGTTATCCCGCCAGCACGCGCATGACCGCCGTAGAAACGGGCTATGTCGACGGAAGAATCGACAAACTGATACATTGTCATTGTCTGTCATTATCCCGATGTTCCGTAGACAAACTCGTAGAAAAACAAAATGGTAGTACACCTAACGGTTGCAGGTGTTATTATAGGTTGTAGGGGTATAAAAGGTTCTACACAATTATAGCTTTTTTTTCCAAAGTTACTCCAATGTTAAAAACTCCAGCAGGTAAAACAATTGTTTCAATTTGCCCTAGTACGAAAGTAAATTTAACAGCAATGCTACCGCCATTATTTTCCAGCTCCAAAAATTATTAATTCAAAGTTACTTTTCCATAATTCCAGCGCAAAAATAGCAAGTCAGTTGAGCGACGAGAGTTGCTTCGGCTTGATATTCGGCATCAACACATTAGTGGGCACAGGACTGCAGTCCATACTGACGCTGGTGCTCATCCAGAGCCTCAAGCTGCCCATAGCCAGCCAGTACTTCGCCATCAGCGGACTGTACCTACTGCTGGCGTCGGTCTGGCTGCTCGGATGGATGCTCAACATGTGCGCACAGAAACGAAGTATTACTGTTAATAATCAGTATTGATTGAATGCTACTATTATACTACTCGTAAAGGTTTTTGTACTTACAGCCCTTTCGCCGTAGTGGTGCGGGTGATATTGGATTGGATGAACCGTTCCTTTACAATAAACTTACTACAGTTATTACTGATTTTCGTATTCCGAACGTTTGTTGGAACGTTTCATCGAATGTCGCCCGCACCATCCTACGGCGAGAAGACTATAGTGGCACTGTGATTTTATAACTAAGACTCATCAATCAATTTTAACCAGACCATTGAAATTCCTTTTTCCTAGGTAGCTACGCATTTCAAACGCATCGTTTATTAAATTCCTTATTTTGACTATTCTTCAATCTACTTATTTCAATGTTGCTTCAGTGAAAAAGGAATTTCGACGTTTTTTAAGTATTTTTAACTTGGACAACACTTTGATCGTAAATTTTAAAATGTTTCTTCAACGTTGATACGATTCAACGGATGTATTGTGTTGTGTGGTACTTGGTAGTTGACACTGAGTAAGTAAAGTAAAGCAATTAGACACGGCGCGTTTTTGTCATCAATAAATAATAGGGAAAATATAAAACTTATAATGAGTAGGTACTGCTAAATAAAGTATGCCAACCGCGTGAGTAGTGACAAAAATCAAGAGTCGCTACAAAGCTACCGCGTCCCACGAACTTTCTTAAAGTTCCCAATCATCAGAACATTTTCAGAATGAGCCACGTGAGGTGTGTGGGCCCAGTACATACTACTTTGTATTTACTTATTTTAAGTATATGTGAATTTAACAATTAAAGCTAATCAACTAAACTCAAGAGTTTATAGATTTGCACCTATAGTATTTGTAGGGTAATAGAGCTTAAAAATATGGATTTTATCAATTAGAGCTTTAGCCAGCAATGCAACAAAATAGATATAAAAATAAAACCGTGTTGCACCTTGTAGAATATCTATTTGTAATATCTAATAAGGATTTTTGCTTATGTAGTTGCTACCGACATCCATGGGTAAAAGGCGTCAGTTTATAGCAAGCGGTGTAACAGAATAAACACATGACCTCTCGTGTGGTGACTCAGACAACGAAACTGAAACACTTTGTTCTATCTTCTTCAATCCAGTGCTGAGTGTAGGTCTCTTCCAAATCTCTCCACTTTTGGCGGTTATGTGTCATGGCTGTCCAGTTTCTTCCGGCCACTTTAATGAGATCGTGTGTCCACCTAGTCGGTGGTGTTCCCACATTACTCCGTCCCGTACGTGGTCTCCACTCCAGCATTTTCTTCCCCCATCTTCCATCCAATCTACGGCATTTAAGTATGGCCCGCATATCTGTTCTATAACATTTGGAAATTCATAACTTTTCTTTTAGCTTTCCCATACATATCATGATCAGCTAATCGCGTCAAGTCCTAAAGAAAGTCCATTTTGTTTTTGCTATATTTTTATTTCAAGATATCGCAGAACAGTAGTTGTTCATTTTCATGTCCAAGACAACACGCGGGAGGCCTTGCGTTTATTATGCACACACAGACAGCTAGTAACATATATACATATGCTAGGTGTAAACCTAGTATATGTATATATGTTACTAGCTGTCCGGCGCAACTTCGTTTGCGTCACATATTCCCCGTTTTCGCAACATTGTTCATTGCTGCTCTACTCCTATTGGTCGTAACGTGATGGTATATAGCCTATAGTCTTCCTCGATAAATGGGCTATCTAACACTGAAAGAATTTTTCAAATCGGACCAGTAGTTTCGGAGCCTATTCAATGCAAACAAACAATCAAATATTTCCCCTTTATAATATTAGTTTAGAAGATATAGGTAAGCAACTTTACTTTCAACAAAGGCTGTGAGTTTGTGTATGTTTGTAACATGTTATCTCAATCTGATGTGATCTTGATATTTTTAAGCAACTGCAATCATAGATTATACTTGTCCAATATAAAACGTGTAACGTTAAATGCGCAAACCTCAGACACCCCAAATTATTTTTAATTCAATTGACCTAATTCTGCGAGAAAAAAAAAACATTAAAAAAACGTAAAGGTTTTATGTGCCGTTTTAGTTTTACTGGCAATTCTGATCGTTTCTCTCTTTCTTTCCCTTTTCCCCGCGTATGAGAAAATTTAAATAGGACGACAAACATTTGTGTTTGTTTACCTATTTTGGCGGGTTTGCGCACGTGATGGCTTGACCTATGAACAAAAATAGACAGGGCAACATTTTGTATGAAGATTTTTTGAAAAATGTGATCTATTTAAAAAGTGGTTCAATTGATTCGGCTCGTTATTCTGATCAAACTATTTTCAGGTTTTGCGCATTAATTTAATTTTACACGTTGTTTATAATATAATAATTTATTCAAAAAATATAAGGTATATATTAAATACAAGTTTTCTTAAATATATGTCATGTTCACTCATGATTGACGAACATGAGAGTTTAAAATACTAATTATTACTGCAAAAAAACAATACTGCCTTATTAATCAACAGAGATCAGAATAGGCAGAGTATATTTGGCTTAACTTCAAGGAGTTAAGTAACATGTGGATACCTTTGCATAAAATCAGGGAATGATTTTTAAGTGCTGAAGTAACGCTGTTAAGGGTTCACAAGTCGGTCATTCTTCCATACAAACGTAGTATGGTGATTACTCGTCTGTTTGACGGTGTAGGTTCAAAACTATAAAAAATAACAACTGGTTTTGTCATTATCTAGCCCTGTATGGAAGCAGAATTGGAAAAAAAATATTGGTTTGAAAGTTATGGGCGTCGAAAGTTCCGTATTTCAACACTAATTTTAACTCGTCTTTGGGCGTAAATAAATAACTTATGTAGTATGAAAATGGAAAAAGTGAAACCGTACAGGGATAGATAATTTATTCAACAGTTCAAATAATTTATTTTGAGTAGATACAAATATCTATACGGCCAAAACTCAATTTATGAAATTTGGCGCGCTCATTTTCGCTATAAATCGTCGTATATTTCACTAAACAAGTAAATAAATACATAAATAAGTAAATAAGAACTAGATAAATGAATACTAAATAAGTTAAACTAAATAAATTAAAAACTTACTAAATAAGATGCATATTGGCCACGCCCGCCAACGAGTTCGAGTCGTCGACTTGTGCAACCTTAAGTCAGAGATCAGGTTACTTACCACAAGTTACTTACTTCCTTGAAGTAAGTTAGACAAATAAACTATCCCTATTCCAATCTCTGTTAATCACATATTCTATGGTTTGTTTTAAATCTATCTTTCATGCTTTAGTAGTAATATGAGAATAGGCAATCAGGAATACAGTGTTGGTAATAGGTATTTACCTCAGCTTGACGATCTACTTGTAATATGAAACAACATGAGGACTAATAATATGTAATGGATGTATGAAATGACTAACAGAAGTTGCATTTTGAGATCTATGATTTTTCAACTATTTAACAGTGATGATCATTGTTATAGTCTAAGAGCTAGCAAACCAGCTGACTAACCCATTTCCCAAAAAGCTACAATTTTTTTAAATGATGTTTTATTCTTAAATCTATATATATAAAAGAAAGTCGTGTTAGTTACTTCACTTATAACTCAAGAACGGCTGAACCGATTTAGCTGAAAATTGGCAGGGAGGTAGTTTAGAGCCAGGAGAAGGACATAGGATACTTTTTTTTTTTTTTTTTTTTTTTTTTTTTTTTTTTTTTTTTTTAGGTAGGTAGTAGGTAGGTAGGGTAGGGTAGGTAGGGTAGGGTTGGGTTGGGCAGGGTAGGGTAGGGTAGGTAGGTAGGGTAGGGTAGGTAGGGTTGGGTAGGATAGGGTAGGGTTGGGTAGGGTAGGGTTGGGTTGGGTAGGGTAGGGTAGGGTAGGGTAGGGTAGAGTAGGGTAGAGTAGGGTAGGGTAGGGTAGAGTAGGGTAGGTAGGTAGGGTAAAGTAGGGTAGGTAGGGTATGGTACGGTAGGGTAGGTAGGTAGTAGGTAGGTAGGGTAGGGTAGGTAGGGTAGGGTTGGGTAGGGTAGGGTTGGGTTGGGTAGGGTAGGGTAGGTAGGTAGGGTTGGGTAGGGTAGGGTAGGTAGGGTTGGGTAGGGTAGGGTAGGTAGGGTTGGGTAGGGTAGGGTAGGTAGGGTTGGGTAGGGTAGGGTAGGTAGGTAGGAAAAGTGCATTGCTTTAACTTTTGACAGAACGAAGTCTGTCCGGGCAGCTAGTGACTAATAATGAAACAGGTTAGTTGGATGGTTCGTGAGCTCTTCCACTATTATATCCACTCCACCACTAACAAATATCGTCAGGTCTATTGGTTCAAGTGTTTATCATAAACAAATATGATTATTTTAAACACATTTATTTGAACAAATGCTAAGTTGTTCAAGGTTATTCTGGCAATTTCCTGGCAGCAAAAATAATAAAGTTTATACAGCTCTTATCTTTCTATATGGTCGATTTAGTTTAGTCTGAATGAAAATTTACGTTTGTTGTCACTTTGTTGAATACTTTTATATGACAGCTTTGCAAAAGAATTGTATGAATGTGACATATGTGTAGATTTAGTGGATAATGGATTTAGCTTAGATTTAAGCTGGTATTGAAATAAAAAAGGACTTCTCCTTTTTAGCATGTAATATAAATATTTGTTATGAAGTAACAATACTTTTATTATAAAATAATTAAAAGACCTTATGACCAGTCTATAAAATGTTGTTCATAATAAATTATTGATGAAATTTGACTAGTTTAATTTGTAAAGTTTTGTTTCTATTTCATTTATATGTTTGCTGCACAAACCAAGAAGGTATTTTATATTTTTTTTCTTAAAAATTAGCTAAATTATGTCACAACACATTGAAGTGATCAGAGCATAGCTACTGTAGCCTCAAGACTGAAACAATAATATTAATTGGGTGCATTAAAACAGACATGTAATTTCATAACTTTATTTTAATATTTACATTAATTTTGTCACTTTTAGAACAAGAAATTAATGTTGATATGTGGACGAATATAAATATGGAATGTGTCATAGCACTTTTATTAAAAATATAAATACTGTGTCAATAAGTCCTCAGTATCATTATAGATATTACATTGCATTTCTTGAGCTCACAACCTTAAAGATAGTTTAAATAAAATTTCCCAAACCATTTTAAATTGATGATAAGCTATTTATAATTTACTATGTACAATTTTCACACAACTTAAGAGCTATTTATGTTACGCGTACTGCATCGACGTCGGTCTGGTTTTTAGGTACACGTATACGCAAATTAACAGAAATATTACCGCAAATGTAGGCAAAACAACTGTATGGATTTGTTGTCGCATTTGAGCGAACTCCTGTTTCCTCTCACGCTTCTGTCTCGCGGTTTCTTTCACTGCTCCTTTTAGTTTCCTCATAGTGATGCTGAAAAATAAACTTATTTAGAATATCGTGACTTATTATGGTCTTGAACTATGCCACGTCCAAAACATTATCACTTAGTATTAGCAGAGTATATATATCCGAGATTGAAACATTTCCCTGTCAGCAGATATAAAACAAGTTATTTCATATTAATTTAATACCTTTAAATGCAGGCACTAGACTGTTTATTTTATTATTTGAATTTATTTTTATATAATTCTGGATAGTTTTAGCCAAAGTACACACGTCACAACGCCGAACGTCAATTTGATTTGACTAATTTGACAACAAAAGAAGTTGACAACTCAACTGACAATAACCGGCTGGTCAGTTTTGACACTGACAGTTCAATAATTGTGTCGTGTGCATAGAACAAGGAATAGAAATATAAAAATGTATTCTGTAGATAAGTTTATTATAACTTATAATTTATGTTTTTTTTTAACAATACTTACTGGAATGTGTACAAACTAAATGACAATATCAAAAAACCGTTAAAAATTAAATTCATCTCAAACACGTTCGTATTAATTAATTAAAGTAATACGAAACGAACTCTAACTCATTAATTAAAGTAATACTAAATCTGTGTTTACACATTCCAGTTAGTATTTAAGTTCCTTGGCTCCGACTTCCGGTGATTTACCGGATTAGTTGGAGCAGATCGGTATATCGCTTGTCCAAGGGGATGACGTAGTAGACCGGGACGTAAGTAACGCTGGTGCGTTACGTCCACAGAACATTGGTTACGTACCGGTGTCTTCAACTCAGGATGGATGAAATGGCGACAGGTCACAGAAACAACTTGCGACCCAAGGATAGAGTTCCTCCTCAAGTTACGCAGGAAAATATACAAATCCGTAATTAGACCTGTCTTACTTAATTAATACATCAGAATGCTAGGCTGTGAAGATGAATAAAAACGATTGCATGTAGCGGAGATGAGAATGTTGAGATTGAGATGGATATGAGGAGTCACAAGAATCTATAAAGTAAGGAATGAGTATAGTATAGTAAACGTTTGTCTTTGTATGGACATGTAATGAGGTGGGATGAAACGCATGTGACTAAAAGAGTGATGGATATGAATGTTGGTGGATGGGAGGGAGAGGAAGGCCAAAGAAGAGATGGATGATTGTGTGTGGAATGATATGAAAGGGAAAGGTGGGGAATTATCTGACAGGGGACGTAGAATACAGGGGCAGGAAGATGATGAGCTATTTAATATGCATGAACTCATTGAAATAGCCTACAACACAAAGCCCCTGAGAAAACTAAGTGGATTGTTCCCCAGATTGGGCAAGATTTTTTTTATTTTCCCAATAGTTTTTTTTTGTAGCTGCCAGCAAATCCCTTTTGGGGAGCACAAGCATCATGTTGTTATGCTTTCGGGCCATATACCCCAGGATGGGATCGTACTTGCCGCTTGGTTTATTTAAATACACAGTAAAACAACAACTTTTATTTTCTCACTGTTTATTTATTACACATGAATACTTTATAAGTTCATTAGCTTACCACTAAATTATCTTTTTGATTATAAGTTAGTTGACTACTCACTAAGTAACTTACCTCATCAAAGAATTTGAGATGTGTCGGGTTGCTGCACAATTGCATCTTAATTAATATATCAGTAAAAACTTTCAATTTCATCACCAACTAAATTTGTTATTGTAAAAAAAAAAATGAAATGAGGGTGTGCACCAACATCTCTGCCGACATTTAATCTGATATTCTAGATAATATAGTTGATCGAAGGTTTGAATTCGCAGACTGATTGACAGATTTAAGTAGCAATAGGTAAATAATACGATTCTAATAAATAATGATTGCAGGATATATTATTTGGTATTAAAATACATAAAATTACACATGATATTCTCCTCCTTCAACCTTCTCATCAAACAACGACGCAACGATAGACGCACAGGTGTCTTGCGAAAGCCACAGCAGATACATAAAAGAACCTTCTAGAATGCCAATCATAACTCCGCATACTACGTCCAAGATGTAGTGTCTTTCGGCGAGTACTCTCGTGAGGCACACCGCGCCTACCCAGGCGAGGAGCGGTGGGGCGAAGTACATGGGGACATCGTTGAGCAGCAGTATAGTTACGATCATACACGCGCGGCTCGCATGGCCTGATGGGAAGGAGTATTTGTCCGGGCCCGCTTCTAGCAACTTGTTCATCGGGACCGGACGTCTTCGACGCACGAACGCCTTGATCACAGCTATAACTATGATATCCAAGATGAGAGCTGCGAAAAATAGAACGTAACGTTAATATTTCTAACGTGTATCTTTCCAAGAAGGAATAAATGAGGAGAGCAGAGGAGTATTGTGTTCGCAAATGCATTCATTTAAGGAGACGGGTCCAAGACTATTCTGTTTCAAAGCTGAAATGAGAAACCAACCACCCATACACGTTTATTAAATTTCAAAGTAGGTTGGGTGGTTTTGGAGATTAGCCTGTACGAACATAGTGACAGATTTTTATACCTAGAATATGTTTGGAATTTGCTTTACCATGCGATTACGTCGGTTCTCTTAGTACTGATGCGCGGGGGATGTTCCCTTTACCTATTAATATGCTATACACGTCGACGATTGCCGATGCGCTATGGCCTTGGCGGTCATTGACGCCTTAGTTGACCAAAAACAATATTCAAAAGATGTAACACAATTCTTTGACACTGAAAGTTCAAGAATAGGTAATCATTTCAAGGCTGACTTAGTGAAAAAATCTAAGCATCAGTCTAATTTACTTCGCATTGTTTTACAGACCTAGTGATTAATTTAGCTTAGAGATCATTAGACTGTAGTGACATCATGGCTAGTACCAGTCCTGGATTGGCCATATGGGCAAATGCCTGAAGGGCCGGATGCGGAATGGGCTGGTGTGCCCACACTGGTGCCACACTGGTGTGCCCACACTATTTTCGGAAGAATCTATTTCATTATAATATAATTTCCAGAATACTGTGCTGGCCACAACATGAGATTTTAATCAGAACTCTATAAGATAATCTTTTTAGGGTTCCGTACCCAAAGGGTCAAACGGGACCCTATTACTGAGACTTTGCTGTCCGTCCGTCTGTCACCAGGCTGTATCTCAGGAACCGTGATAGTTAGCCAGTTGAAACTTCTACAGATTATGTATTTCTGTTGATGCTATAACAACAAATACTAAAACAGAATAAATTAAATATTTAAGGGGGGCTCCCATACAAAAAGTGATTTTTTTGCTTGTTTTAATAATGGTACGGAACCCTTCGTGCGCGAGTCCGACTCGCACTTGGCCGGTTTTTTTTAAATGTTATTAAGTGTCCACATATTAATGCCCATGACTGTACATGACTACAATAAACATATTGTCATACCTATGAATGTGTTAACTTGCAACTGATAAAGATACTTTTTGTTGAACAGCCAGATAAAAGTGAGCCAGCTAGCCAACCACACGATCCCATGACAAGATACCTGCAAACAAGAATAGATAATATTACAACCTTTTATTCTGCAACCTACCTTTTTTTTAAACAGTGATTTTAATACTCAACTAACAGAATGTTCTTATAGCATAAGGAAGCCATACCATATACTGCGAGAACACATCTTTTCAGTTATTTTTAATTACACTTACATATTTGAGACCATAGTTTCAACCTTTTTGCTTTTGATCTAAGGTAATTGTGTTTATAATTGAATATAACCTACAGTTAGTCTCAGAGGAAACCTGGTATGTAATGGGCGGACACTAATCCCTGGACTAACCTACGCAAGCACGGTTTAACCTAAAGATCGACCCGAGCAGCTGTTATTAAATATGCTGATGGCAAAATTGGCACGAGCTACTTCTACAGTTTGATAGTAAATACCTCAAATAGTCTGTAGTTATTGCGTAGGGATCTTGTCCATGTAGTTTTCATCCCCAGCTCCACAACCTTCTTTGTGAACCGTACATCTTCCTGTAATACCTTCTTCAACATTGGAGGTATTTGTCGCTTTGACTGTTCTCTCTCTATTAACTGGAAACCACATAAACAAATTCTTATAAGAAATTAATGTGATTTAAGTATTCTAATATCAGTTTTATTTTTTCAGCTACATAGAAAATAATTTAATAAAGACACATGGAACCATATATTGCCTTTTACTTTATTTCTGGACACAATATACAGCAAACTATCAAGAAGATTTGGAAATTAAAGTATTATAAGGTGTAATGGTAAACCTGGAAAACACTAGTTTTTTACATGCATGAATACTATTGTAATATATAGCATATACATTTTCTAAAAGAAACTATACATAATTAATTTATACAAGCAAGTAGTGGGATCAAGTTAGACCCTGATGTTGGGTTAATGCATTAACAATAAAGCCAGTATCCTGGATGGACACAAGAATAAAACTATAATTAGGTATCTATAAACAACTAAGTGTGCGTTAATAGGTCAGGTGCAGCTTACCTCCTCCATTTTGTCAAGCTGTGACCTATACAGATATTTTCAACATGCGAACACACCTGTACAAACAAAAGGTTTAAATCTACATTGAAAGGTAAAAAGATGCAAAAACAAACATTGATAAGGTAGGTAAATGGATGTGTTCAGTATTATGTATTTACAGACATATGAAAAAATTTCTTACTTGACACTAAAGTGTACAGTTGCATTAATTTTTATCCCTAAAAACGATTAGCCAACACTTCTTCACTTTAGCTAGGTATTTGTATTTTCTCCTCTAACTCAATTCCAAATTGAAACACCACAGAACATATATACCTGAAACACAGACTACAAAGTTACAAACCCTTTTATATTATAGTACTCTGTGCACAGAACAAATACCCGGGACTCTGTGCTACAAACAGCAGATTTATTTATCAATACCGGAAATACACGACCGGATCTCAACTCGACTGCCTCGACTGGGCCGCATGGAACTAATAGGTACTGAGGCGGTTTTTGATAGGAGAAAAGAAAATAGACCCGATCAAACAAAATGCCCGCACATTCAGTCTTATAACAACAACAATTGAATTTCAAATTAATGACATCGTAAAAATGGCTGGGAAAAACTGGATGTACACAGCCCAAGACAAACAAAAATGGAAAAAGATGGAGGAGGATTTTTGACCTACAGGGGCCATACAATAAAATATATTTGATAAATCTCTTTTAGTAACTAAGTTTGTAAGAGTATGGATAAATAAAGCTTAAATAAATAAATAAATAGACTAACATAAACAAAAACTATGCAATTCTGACAATACTACATACATACTGGTCGAATCGAATTGATAACCTCCTGAACCTTCTTTTTGAAGTCGGTTAAAAAATACATTTTGAGAATAGGCTAGGTTCTTGGACTTCTTGGTGACAGTCGTGACAGACACTGTCATTGATTGTCATTGAATGACAATAACACACAATACGTAATACAATACAATAAAATTGTTGAAATTGTGAAAAATAAGATAATTGCGCGGATTTGTGATTCGATATTCAGATATCACTGACTTTAACTGACTCTGGACGTACTTTACGTAAATCTTAGAGTTCAAATGTTCTATCAGTCAGAATAATAAAAAAAAGTAGCGGCTATCCAATTATTGAACATTCTGAACATTCTTCTCCCCAATATTATTGTGCTCAATAGAATCATCATCTAGTTGTATAAATAACCAGGTACAAGTCTACAATGAAGCGTTTATTCGAAGCGGATACAATTTGCAGACTATGCCTTAGAGTTGACGAAAAAGCTAATAGATTAAACAACACAGATATGAAGGCTTTCATCGAAAGCATTATCGTACTAAAACAATCTAACTATGTAAGTACCTAATCCTTCATTTTGCTATAATGTACATACGCCAAAATTTTAACAAACTTAATTTGTAAAAGCATAATTTTCATGATAGTATTCAAGGTAGTAATTTGTTTATCAGTGTAATCTTAATTACTGTAGAACAATTGGATTGCCAACATGCCAACGGGAGTAATGTAACAATAGTAAGTCAAGGGTAGACAGGAGGAATATAATGAATAGTAGATGGATGTATTGGTACACTCCAAGAGCTTTCCTTCCCTCCTCATGATTTAAGAGTGTGCATTTTGAAAGACTCCACTATTTTGGTAAACCAATTTATAAAAGTCTCTCTGTGCTGCACTAAAATATTGAATGCAGCTGGACATAAAATTCAAGTAGAAAGCTATAGAATGCTACAATCATCATAATCATCAGCCTATAATGTTCCCACTGCTGGCACACAGACCTCCTCTCTATGCAGGGCTGGGCAAAATACATGCATTGCTTTAATTGAAATACAAATTACAAAATACAGTATTGCAAGTAATTAAAATACAAAAAACTAAATAAATTTAAGTAAGATATTTGAAATATAAAATACAAATTATATATTACAAAATAAGCATGCAGCATGGGCTGAAAAGTAGAGGAAAACAAGTTTAATTAATCAGTAAAACCAGAGTTTCCTTTCTTAAACACTACATTTTTAAATGTACTGTCAGACAAACAGCTTCTTGTTGGAGAGAGAATAAAACCTGCTTAAGAAAACAATATTTCTACATGTCCCAATGAGCACTAACTTGTGTTAAATTGTATGAACACATTTTTTATATTTGGATAGCGCTCAAGAATTGCACTCTCGCCTCGCATTTACACTCACACTCGCTAAATAAAGGTTAAATGTATTTTAATGAATAATGATAAAATGTATTTTGAAGCCTGAAGTATTAGAAATACTAATTACAAAATACTTCATCGTCAGGTATTTGAAATATGAATTACAAATTACATTTTATGGAAGTAATTGAAATACAAATACCAAATACGTATTTGTATTTCAATTACGTATTTTAATTACAAGTAATTCAAATACTTTTTTTTAGTTCTAGGACATCAATAATGTATTTTTACAATCATTAATTTATTTGTTTTCAGGTTCCAACTGAGGATCTTTACCTATGTTACATCTGTAGTGCTCTTCTAACAAAGAGTTTTAATTTTATGCAGACCATTTGGAGTGCACAAAAAATTATTTGTACTGTATTAAAAAATACCAATATGGTAAGTACTATATGAGTGACAATAGTCCCCAAGATTCAGAGTGGAGTGGAATTGAATTGGATCATTCCACTGTTGGACATACGCCATGCCCACCAGTGTAATGCTTAAGGCTAATGATGTGACAAATTTATTGAGTTGAAGCTCTTTTTGATTTATGACTCTAATAGACAAGTGTGCCATTTTTGTAATTGTATTCATTTAATTACTAATTCCAATAAATTTATTTTAAAATAAAAATTAATTAACTTTTACAAAAATTACCAGTTCTCTTTGACAATAATAATTAAATAAGTACTGGATGTTTCAAGATGTATCTAAGTGTTTATAAAACGAAAACTTCGTATTTATTTTTAGATTACCAAGCGACTGCTTTATTGCATAGATAGACAGAACACTGGACTAAATCCTATAACTCTTAGTTCAGTTGTAACTTATTGGGAAAATGTGAAGTGTGATAGCTCTAATAATAGCAATACAAATACAGACATAAAGGAACCAGATTTTGAAGTTTTCATTAAAAAAGAAGAACCGAGAAAGAAAAAGAAGAAAAAAAAGAACACTTACATGAACAAAACTAAGAATTTCACAGATTCCACAAATGAGAATAAGCTAATTATAAGTAAGGGTGATGAAGATGAAGAATCAGACAAATGTAATCTAGATGAAATTGAAGTAGAAATATGCAACAATTTTGAAATAGATGGCATTAAAGCCGAAAGTAGTGATCCACTCACGAAAGAGTTAAATACAGATGCATGTAATGAACCAATACCAGAGACAAAACAGAAGAGGTTAATAAAAAAAAAAAATGTTTTAAAAAAAGAACCTTCGCTTCCTACTACTTCTAAGGACACAACTTCTAAAGAAAAGAAAATAAATTACATAGATACTAGTGATGATGATGAGAACTTGGCTTATATTAAAATAAAAAGAGTTAAAGTGAATAAAGAGGAAATTGATGATGATTACCAACCTGATTCAACAAGTCACTCGGAAAAATCCTCTGATGACTCATATGACGATGAAGGAAAAGCAATCAAAAGACCAGAAGATAATCGAGTTTATCCAATGCAGTGTGACCATGTAGGTACAAACACATATAAGATTTTCTACTGATAATTGTTAACTTTGTTGCACATTTACAAATGTAAAGTAAAATTGCAGTATGCTTTCATGAAGAGGAATTGCTACAAAAAGTCATACTGCTTAACTGAGATGGTTTCTGACGGTAGTGATAGGTATGTCACTCAGTCATTAAATTGATGATGGGCACTAACGTCCTCTCCCGACCATGCAGCAGTGCAGCTATTGACGCAGTGACTCAGCAATCAGTAGGGTTAAACCTGTAGTAAGATGTGTGTGAAAAAATTGCTCTGTAGGTACATTGCAGTGTACCTAAACGAGTGCTCTCTGTTCTTTGGTGTGAATAAGCATGCTTATTGCTAGCGAATGTGTCCAGTTGAAGAGCATGCACAATTCCACACATCAACATTTGCGTAACCTTTTCGCAAACTATCTTACGGTTGGCTTCCAGTCTAACCCGATGCAGCTAAGTACCAGTATTTTACATGAAGCGACTGCCTATCTGACCTCCACAACCCAGTAACTGGGTAATACGATTCCCCTTAGGAAGACTGGATGTCAGACTTTTGGCTTCTGACTACTCGTAACGACTGTCAAAGATGTACAAATGACAGCCGGGACCAACAGCTTTAACGTGCTTTCCGAGGCAGGGAGGACACTCGGTATGTAATTATGGTCACCCATCCACGGACCAACCTCGGCAACCACGGCTTCACCTTAAAGATCGACCGTGCGGCTGGTATTATTTAGCCACGAGCTCCTCCACAGAGTCATACAAAAAATATCTTTATTTTCATCTTGCTCATTCGTAAATGTTTGATAATTTCGTTTCAGTGTGATTTCGAAGTGCGGGAAAAACGTAATCACTATCGTCATTATCAATTTAATCATCCCAATATCGAGTATCCATATAGACATCAGAAGGAATACGCTTGTTCAATTTGCGGCAAACTATGCGTAAGTATTGATTGATTTTATGGTGTCAGGTTGCCTTTTTGTAATAAGAGATACTCCGCAGACCAAGCCTTGGGGCAGACGAGCCATTTTCATTAAAAGCAGCCGATCCTCTACCAATTAATTACTCCTGGACCTGGCCGGGCACTAAACTTTTGCATAGTCTTACAGTCTCCTTGGCAGGCTTGGTCCGCCTGATATCCTACTGCCGCTGAAACCGCCCACTTCAGAGACACAAGCTAGACACGCGCTGCTGTGTCGGGCTTGCGTATTTGACCCGCAGGCCAAACGGCCCTGTGGACAGTGAGTAATGGGCTAGCTCACCGTCCGTCCGTCTTACGGCGCGTTCGTGTTCCACGCGCGCCTCTAGGAGATGTCAGCAAATCGGAAGGGGTCCGAGAGGGCCGATGCCTGCCAGGGCTGCGGGCTGTTCGAAAGAGATACCGTGGCCCTGGAACAAAAAGGGCTAAGAAGAATGGGTTTTAGTCAGTCAAGTCTGACACTCGCTCCCGCTCCGCCCCGAGTTGGGGGTCATTTGATGATTTCCCATCCTTAAAAAAAAAAAGCCACACGGCCCTGACCGGGGGTCCATGAAACTCCTATCAACGCCTTGTGCCTCTAAGAAAGAGGTTGTAGTCACCAATTCCTTCCCTTGTCCCTTTCCCTGTCGTTGTCTTTTCCTTTCTTTGTCCCTTTCCCATTGAGACCATAACTTCCTCGAATGAGGCGACCAAGTGCTCTTGAGCACGTGACCCTGCACCATGGACTGAAACAATCTAATTGGGAGCATCGAACGCTGCGAGCTGCGGTATGATTACGGCGCGCTGCTGATTCAGGAGGAGGCTAGGCCCATTGTTTGCAGGAGTGCCCTTTTCCAAACAATGTGCCTGGGCAACAGCCCGCTATCAACCTGATCCATTCACAACCAGCCTTTTTAGGAGTGTAAACACAAATAATTTAACCCAAAATAAACCATAATAAACCTAACTACCTAATGTTATGATGTCTCATGAACTATGATAACATCCTCTGAACCTGTGTTATGCAAATAAATTAATTACATGTATGTTATTTATAGACAAAACTGAGAATAGCTTCACATGAGGCTACTCATACGACACAGGAACTTAAATGTTACTTCTGTCCAAAAGTATTTCCCGATAAGATAAAAAGGCAGAGGCATTTGTCAAACGTTCACCCAAAGAAAACATACACCTGTGAGTACTGTTCGAAAATACACAAGACAAGAGAAGGTTTCATAAGACACATTCGGGTGAGTTCAAAAATATCTATAAAATATGTTTTTTTTTTGTTTCCATAAGTCTAGGTTTAAATTTTATAAGTAAAAATAAAACAAATGGTCCTAGAATAGGTGGTCCAAAAATGCATAGTTTCGGAGATATCATCAATAATAATTAAATAAATCGATGTGTGTAGGTACCTACATTTCATTTATAAATAGTAGTAAGTAGTAGTAGTAGGTGATTCATTTTCATACAAACCAATCATTTATATTTTAAGCTAAGAAAATGCGATGTTATCATATTTCACGGAAGGGTAGGTGTTTTACATTAATAATCGTGTTGTACTTCGTAGCACGACCATGAAGGCATTCATTATAACTTTAGATGGTAATAAAATCCTTTTAATTTATACTATTTTATACCACTATTTAGAAATTTTGTACCTATCAATTATCGTAAATATACAGGTCGGGAAAAAAAATTAAAAATTATTACTCAATATGTACTCTTATTTCATTACTGGTAAATTGTCGTAAATTGTTAGAAAAGCAAAAAAAACATTTTCTGCCTAATTATAAGCCTGTGTATGATTTTTATATTTGACACTAGATGGCGTTAAATGCAAAAAATACATTTACTTACACAAAATAACATACTGGCCGTGCTACGAAGTACAACACTAATAATCGTGATTTTCTCAAATTGTTTTTTTTTTTTTAATGAAAAATAGTAAAATAAAAGAAATAATGATTAAAAAATAACACCACAGATAGACAACATTAAGTTCCGAAATTCATATTGTTGCTAACAATGTTTTTGTGATTCCGCTATTCAAATCCGGTTGCACAACCGACCCCACAAACTTTCGGCCTATTTCTATATTACCTACTATGAGCAAAATTTTTGAAAAATTAATTCTGAAGCAAATGTTAAAACATTTCAATAATAATAATTTACTTCACTTGAAACAGTTTGGCTTCACAAAGGGTCGGTCAACTACAGGCGCGTGGAACTACTTAAGAGCATATTTGAGGCCTGGGAGGAATCGCAGGATGCTCTTGGTATCTTCTGCGACTTGTCCAAGGCCTTCGATTGCGTGCAGCATGAAACGCTTATCAGGAAACTATACCATTATGGTATGAGGGACAAGGCTCTAGACCTTCTGACTTCTTATAATGGAATAGAGTTGGATCCTGTTGAGCCAACAGTTTTTCTTGGAATAACTATTGATTCAAAATTACAGAAACATTATCGAAAAAACTTAGTTCAGCCGCCTACGCGGTCAAGAAAATTAGGCAGGTTACTGATGTTGATACGGCCAGAATTGTTTATTTCAGTTATTTTCATAGCGTCATGTCGTATGGGATTCTTCTCTGGGGTGCCTGTGCGGATATCGACGCTATCTTTGTTCTACAGAAAAGGGCTGTTAGGGCCATTTACAATGATCTAGGTCCTAGGGATTCCCTCCGAGAGAAATTCAAAGAGATGAACATTCTGACCGTAGCCTCTCAATTCATTTTTGAAAATTTATTGTATGTTCATAAAAATATATCAAATTTTAAGAAAATGTCCGATATTCATAGCTTGAATACTAGGAATAAGCACAACCTCGCTGTACATCGCACTCGCCTCCACAGAATAGGCAACTCATTCATGGGCCAATGTATACGATTTTACAATAAACTTCCCATTGACATTAGAAATTTATCAATCAACCGATTTAAAATTTGCATTAAAACCAAACTATGTAAGAAGGGGTACTAAAAATAATTGATTATTTAGATGACAAAAAGGCCTGGGATTGAACTGCTCGCTCTGCTAAGCATTATGTAATTATTATTCAACATTGACAAAAAATGTGATATATCCTATTGTATGTTTCCTTTTTTTAAATTAATTATTTCCTTTTTTTTATTAACTGATAATTATAAATTTGACAATATAATTATTATCCTATTTTCTATGTTCAAATTATAATTTAATTCATTGTAAAACATGAAACATATTGTACATGCTTTATAACAGACTTATATTCCTGAGTTTGTTTCGCCATTTCTTCTCAGGGTAGTCAGATACGAAATGTCGACCCCATCTAGCTTATGTTTAAAATGTGATGACGTGTAAAAGTGATTCCTACATCCTATTTACTGAATAAACAATTTCATTTTATTTCATTTGGACATTCGTTTCAAGACAGAAATTTTATTTTGTTTACTATTCCGCCCCGGAAAGTATGGTTTCTCTACAGTTGTCAGAGTTTTATAATACACTAGCTGTCCCGCGCAACTTCGTCTGCGTCACTATTTTCCCCGTTTTTTTGTTTTTTTCGCAACATTTTCTGTGCTGCTCCGATCTTTTTGGTCGTAGCGTGATGATATATAGCTTATAGCCTTCCTCGATAAATGGACTATCTAACACTGAAAGAATTTTTCAAATCAGATCAGTAAGTAGTTCCTGAGATTAGCGCGTTCAAGCAAACAAACGAACAAACAAACTCTTCATGTTTATTATATTAGTATAGATCTAAAATACATTTTAAACATTTTCAGACTCATACTGGAAGTAAACCATTCAAATGTCATATTTGCGGAGATGGATTTGCGCACAGCGGAAACAGAAGTGTCCACATTCGTGCTATACATCAAAATTATAGATATGTTGCTAAGAAACAAAAGCAAGCCCAAACAGTGCGCAGAAAAAAGAAACACCGTTCAACAGACACAGAAATCTCGTGTAACAGTGAGAAAACAGTACGGAAGACTAAAACAAAACGCAAAAGTAACAATCAATCCGAAAATACTGAAACGACACTAAAAAAGAAAAAGAAAAGTACTAAAAAAGTTTCCAAAAATAAAGAAATGGACGGTACTGAAACATCAGTGGTGTCTGAGGACGGAAAGCAAAATAAGAAGAAGAAAAAGAAAACCGAAATGGTGAGCGAAATAAACCTTGAACGACATAATAAAAATTACGAGAACGCAGAAATGGATTCGGATGATGAATTTCTTGCTGTGGTTAAAAGAAAGAATACTCAAGATGGACCTGTAAGTCAAAAGGCTAAACAAGTTGATGAGGAAAATAAAGTCAAATGATCAAAATTCAGCCCGACTGAAAATAAAGCGGTTATCTTACGCCCCGCCTCTGGAACGAAAATCAATCCAAAAATCTGCCAACAAATTGTCAAGCGTGCGTCATAATAGGCAATGCTATAATCAACAATAAAACATGTATATTTTAAATACTTACAAAAACTTTCAATTAAATATTATCAAAATTTCTTTAAAAAATAGGTGTTAGCACCGTAAAAGTATGAATACCGTGAGTTTATAATCTATCTCGCGAGGTAGATGAGACAATATAACGCATTATTTGTTTTGTATCAATATCCGAAATCCATCTTGAGTCAAGCACCTGTCTTTCAGCCTGTTGACAGCGATTTCCTTTGCCTCTCCGCTGGTCGCGCCCTCTATGCTTACCGTTGGTACTAAGTATTTCAAGCGCGCCTCGGGTGATCGCCCGATTTATCGTCATTATAGCGTCGTTTTTCGCGCCGTTCGGTTGATAGCGTTATAAACGTTAACTTCGCGAAAAAGTAACTACCCGCTTATTTTAATTAAGTTTGGTAAAACTATTATAGTTTCAATTCGTGAAATTGTACCTCTCCGTTGTTATTATGGAAAATCCTAATAATAATTTAGAGCCAGAAGACGGTTCATTATCGCGTAAACGTGTTCGTTCGCCGACGCCGTGTGCAAGAGATAGCAGCAGTTCTTCTACAAGCAGTGGACCCAGCCCTGAGAAACGTAAAGTAAGGAGGGACTCCCAAACCGTGAGTTATGCACACTTCGAGTTTTTGTCACAACAAGTGGCTTATTTAACAAACCTCATTACGAATAATTCCGTTATTGAAAATAATACCACATCAAGAAGTGCTAACATTAATACCGTTTCCGTCACCACAAACGAGTTAAATCTACGACGACCTGAAAACATGTCTCAGAATAACAAACTTCACATTTTTTCGGAAGTCGGTACAACAATAAAAGATCCGATTTACCCTAGAGCAAACGAAACATACCTTAAAAAAATAACGGAGCTACAGCGTTTTAAGTGTGGTGATTGGAATGCGGTTCGGTTTTCGGATGCACAAAAGAAATATTTAGCTACCCCCGGTTTCGTCGAGTTAAATGTGAACGACGAATTAAAGCGTTTTGAATCGGACATGTTGAAACAAGATTCGCGCTCGCATTTATTGGAAAGATCTTTTGCTGGATTAACGAATGCTTTACTTTGTCAAAAAGACGAATTGCACAAATCTTTACAATCATTGGTGGATTGGTCAAACGAGTCTAGAGAATCGTTGACACCCAACTCGTTATTCGAAAAACTGGAATCTTTGTTTTCGAAAGAATCCGCGTATAGTACGGTTACTAGTCACATATTACAAATAGTGTGTGGTCGAAGAGCTGATTTGATAAATATACGTCGAGAGGCCATGTTTCGCCAAATTTCCGAAGGTTTTCATCGTGATGTCCTACATAAAATTCCTCCTAGTACAGAATATCTTTTTAATGATGAGGCAATTCAAACCTACCTCCAAAAAATTGGGGGGGTGGATAAACTTACGGTATCAACTAAATCAATACCACAAACATATTCTAAGGAAAACTTTTATCAAAATCAAAAACCATCGACTAGTAAACAAGCTGACGATAGGTTTTTTCGTCGAGATACCTATAATAAAAGACAAAGACAGGCCTCAAACGCTTCACACCCAAACAAAAACCGAACAATCAATCAGCGATATAAACCAAAGGGTAAGAAATAGCAATCGCAGGCTATCCCTAAAAACAAGCGTCGCGAATGACTGTCGGACATTTCAAGGCGGCTGTATAAGGCAAATTCAGTATGCTTGGAGCAATCTGGGTGCGCCAGACAAAATATGCCGACTGTTGAACGGGGCACGCATACCCTTCATACTCAAACCGCCGCTAATATTTCCGAGTCCCACAGTTCTGAAATTTTACAGAACCAAAACCTCTCCCAATATGACCATACAAATCCAATCTATGCTCGAGTCAGGGGTACTAGAACCTGCAGAACTGACACCCAGTTACCTTTCCACGTTCTTTCTGGTACCCAAGTCAGATCAGACCTACCGTCCTGTTTTCAATTTGAAAAAACTAAACCAGTTCGTAGTAGCCAAGCCGTTTCAACTATTCAGTCACTTCCGTGTACCAAGTTTTTTACAACAACAAGATTGGATGGCCAAACTAGATCTGAGCCAAGCATATTTCCACGTGGCCATCGCACAGCAGCATCGCAGGATTCTGAGGCTAAATTATCATCAAAATTCACATCAACATCAGTTACTCCAGATGACGTGTTTACCGTTCGGCCTCTCATCGGCACCCAGAACGTTTGCCTCGATAACCAATTGGGTAGCAGAATTCCTGAGGAGTCACAAGATCAGGTGCGTAGTTTATTTAGACGATTTTCTTTTGGCCAACCAGTCAAAATCGCAATTGGGAGACGATATCGCATTCACGATCAAGATACTCCGTTTACTAGGTTGGACAATCAACTACGAGAAGTCTGTACTGGTTCCGACACAATGCCTCGAGTTTCTCGGCATTACATGGGATACAAAACGCAACGCAAAGTCCCTGTCGGAACCAAAGTGCCTAACGCTACGCAAAGCACTTTACCAACAGCTTCAGTTAAGCAAGTGGTCCCTCAAACAGTACCAAACTCTAATGGGGAGACTCAACTTTGCAACGTTTGTGACTCCAAGAGGTCGCCTTCACTGTCGTACTCTGCAATACTACAGTCGACAGCTGTCGGTGAAACACCCGTATCGGTCGATCACTGTGCCACAACCAGCTCGATCAGAGATGGAGTGGTGGTGTCAAGCCATAGGAAAGTCGATGCCGATACACTTGAGCTCAGTGACGTCACAACTATTGACCACAGACGCATCAGACATCGGATGGGGGGCTCAACTCGGCGACAGAAATATTGTGGGAACTTGGACAGATTCTCAAGACATGGCATGCCAACAAAAAAGAGATGTTTGCCGTTTACGCAGCTATACGTCAGAACCAGCAGCAACTCCAAGATGCACAGATACTGCTGCAAACCGACAATCGGACAGTAGTCTCGTACATAAACAAGGAGGGTGGCACAAAATCCAAGAAACTGCTTCATCAAACTCGACAACTTCTTGCTGTTCTAGACAAGCAGAACATTCATCTGACAGCACATTATTTTCCGGGCAGGTTCAATGCCGAGGTAGATGCTCTTTCTCGGCAGAAGGCTTGTCCAGAATGGCACCTCACGAAGTCAGCAACGACAAACATTTTTCGAATGTGGGGTACGCCCGAGATAGACCTCTTCGCGTCGAGAACAGCCCACATAGTACCAAAGTACGTATCACTGGACGTCAACGATCAGGAAGCCCAACGTCACAACGCGTTCTGTCATCAGTGGCACTACAACCTAGCTTGGTTGTTTCCACCACCCAATTTGATTCCCCGCGTTCTCCAACACCTGAACCAAGCCAGCGGAGACTATATATTGATTGCCCCGAAGTGGAGCCAGGTATTTTGGAGGCAGATGTTCAACGGCGATCGCAACATCCCGCTTATCTGATTCCAGACCTAGCCTGCTCTCTAATAGACACCAGAACAGGGACGCATCCGCCGCAAGTGCAAGACCTACAGTTGGAAGCATGGCTGATTTCGGGTGGCAAGATATTTTGACGGACTGGTCAGATAAAGAACAAAAATTCTTTATGTCAAGCTGGAGGGGCTCCACAATCAATACCTACAGACCAGTGTGGCGCCGATGGAAGCAATGGTGTGAGTCCCATTCGATAAATTTTAAATACCCTAATGCAGATCAGGTAGCTCGATATTTAGCACATTTACACTGTGATATAGGTCTTGCATACAGAACTATTTTGGTACACAAATCTGTTATCTCAACTTTCACACACATAACATCTAATATTGATTTGTCGTCAAATTACTTTATAAAACACATATTAAAAGCTATTTCTGTAGCAAGAGAGAAATCTGCTAAACCACCTATTTGGAACGCTAAAGTTTTATTGCAACACATGAGTGCTTATGATTTTGATGAAAATAACATATTTCAAGTATCTAGACATGTGGCTACTCTTTTATTGTTAGCATCAGGCCGTAGGGTCCACGACCTTACTCTGTTGCGAATTGATAGCAGTAGCTTAGTCGATGAAGATTCGTCTATCGTGTTGTGGCCAGCATTTGGTTCTAAAACAGACAACCATAACCACAGACAGTCTGGATGGAGGCTTAGAGAACACCCTGATAAAAAATTAAATCTGATTTTATGGTTGAGACAATTAATATGCATTACTTCAAACTGTCGAGGAAATATAAAGCATTTGTTTATTACAGCTAGAGGGGATATTAAACCTGCTTCTAGAACTGTTATTGGTGGATAGGTGAGATCTCTTTTAAAAGCTGCTGGTATTGATGCAACTCCAGGTTCAGTAAGATCCGCAGTTGCTTCTCTCAATTTCATAGAGAATTTTCCTATTGATCAAATTCTTGCCACCGGTAATTGGAAAACGATTCATACCTTCCAGAATTATTATCAGAGAGAACTGTTACACCACAATGATTCAAATGTTCTCAATCATTCTACATCTTTGTCTAATTATTTTGATCCTGTTCATTAAGAATTATATTTTTATTATTATTTTCGAAACCATTTGTTTTGTTATATAATTATGACTAAAAGTAGTATGACATACCAGATTAATTATTGTAATACATTAACATAATTTTGACGATGTTTTTTATTAACCCAATATTTTACATCATACGACACATTATAGCGTCTTTGGGTTTAGCGCACCAGGTGATAACAAACACATCACTCAAGATGGATTCCGGATATTGATACAAAACAAATAATAGAGAGTTTTACATAAAATAAAACTTACCTATTATTTTTTCATCAATGTCCGGAATCCAGGTAAGGTCTACCTGGTGCATCATGAGTTCTATAATGACGATAAATCGGGCGATCACCCGAGGCGCGCTTGAAATACTTAGTACCAACGGTAAGCATAGAGGGCGCGACCAGCGGAGAGGCAAAGGAAATCGCTGTCAACAGGCTGAAAGACAGGTGCTTGACTAAATGATAAATGATAAATGATGTTTATTTTGCAAGTAGGTTTTTACAAACACTTTTACACGTCATTTTTTTTAAACTAGATGGGGCCGGTGTTTCGTACCTGACTACTCTGAGAAGAAACAGCCGAAACAAACTCAGAGGTCACAGTCTCTTTTAAGGTCCAGACAAAATCTTGGCAAACTCACATGAGGACTATGCAGATACGTGTCTGAAATGGTCTTTTGAAGAAAGAACCACACAGATTTGAGTGGACCTGTCCAGTCAGTGCAAGCATTTGTCAGTTATCGTGTAGCTCGACTTATAACTCAAGGAGCTCAACGAAACGACGAACAATACCAAAGAAAGGACATTTGGGTAGGTCGCTTAAAGTACTCAAACTGCCAGATAGTGGTGGGAGAAGATCAATAAATTACGAAAACATAAAATGTGACCTACATGGTCCTCACATTCACAATAATCAAATGTAATTAATAATAATTAACGAAATGAATTTTAAAAAATCACGAATGTCAATAAATGTCACAATAATAATAAAAAAAGTAAATATTTATGTCAAATCAATAAATGTAAAATCAGTAAATGTCACATCAAAATAATAAAAAGTAAAGTAAAAAAAATAATCAAATACTGAGATAAGTATTCATGTCAAATCGGTAAATGTCACCTAAAATAATAAAAAATAAGGTAAAAATAAAATAAAAAATATCACAGTGTATAAAATAAAATAAAGGAATTAACAATAAACAATTAACAAAGGAATCAACAATAAACAAGCGAAGTCCGAAATTTCGACATTCACAAAGCAAATTTCATTGGAGCAGTTTAATCCCAAGCCTTTTTATCTTCGAGATAGTAATTTACATGATAGTAGGCTTTCAAGCATAGCTTCCTTTTTATAAACGATTTGAATTTATTTAAGTTTAGTGCTTGAATATGGCTCGGAAGCTTATTGTAAAAACGTATACATTGGCATCTGAACGAACCCCCTACTTTTTTGAGCCTCGTAGCAGGAACAACAAATTTGTGTTTGTTTCTCGTATTTATGTTGTGGATATCACTGTATTTTTTAAACAAATTGATATTTTTATGGGCGTACAAAAGGTTTTCATAAATAAACTGAGAGGGCACAGTAAGAATATTAATCTCTTTAAATTTTTCTCTGAGGGAGTATCTGGGACTTAATTTATAAATTGAGCGAATTGCCCTTTTTTGCAAAACAAATATTGTCTGAATATCGGCGGCATTGCCCCACAAGAGAATACCGTACGACATCACGCTGTGGAAATAACTAAAGTAAACTAAACGGGCTGTCTCTAAATCAGTTAAATCACGAATTTTTCTAACGGCGTATGCTGCAGAGCTAAGTTTTTTTGACAATTTGTCTATATGCGGGCCCCACTGAAGCTTGGCATCCAGAGTTATGCCTAAGAACACTGTGCTATCTTCCGGTTTCAACTCTTCATCCTTGATTAGTACTCTAGTTTCTACTTGTCTTACATGGGGTATCGTAAACTTAATACATTTGGTTTTTTTCTCATTTAGGAGTAGATTATTAACATTAAACCAATTAACGACTTTTGCCAGGGCGCTATTAACCTCGTCCGTAACTATCTGCTGACGTTTGAGTTTAAATAAAAGAGAAGTGTCATCTGCAAACAATACTATGTCATGATTATCCTTTATGAGGTAAGGCAAGTCATTTATATAAATAAGAAACAAAAATGGGCCAAGAATTGAGCCCTGGGGTACCCCCATTCTTACAACGGATCCGGGAGATCTTTTTCCATTAACATCAACTCTCTGAATCCTATCACTCAAATATGAAGTAAGAAGATCCAGAGAGGCGTTACGGATTCCGTAGTGGTGTAGTTTTCTGATTAATGTTTCATGAAGAACGCAATCGAAAGCCTTAGACAAATCGCAAAAGATGCCCAAAGCATCGCATTTGTCCTCCCATGCATTATAAATGTGGCCTAAAAGTTCAACACCTGCATCAGTAGTTGAACGACCCCTTGTAAATCCGAACTGTTTGTTATGTAATAACTTATTTTTATTAAAAAAACGCTGCATTTGTTCTAAAATTAGCTTTTCAAAAATTTTACTAAATGTGGGTAGTACTGAAATGGGTCTATAATTAGTGGGGTCTGATGTACTACCCGATTTAAACAATGGTATTATTTTACTATTTTTCATTAGATCAGGAAACTCACCACGGTCAATACAATCGTTAAATATTACAGCTAGAGAAGGAGCTACAATGTTTATAATGGACTTAGCAACGTCCACGGAATGACCCCATAGATCGGCGGTCTTTTTAACATTTAAGGTGTGAAAAGTTTTAATTATATCTTTACAAGTGACATATTGAAAATTAAATTCGGAATCACAGACTGAAACGCTTTCCTTAAGTAAAGACTCGGCAGTAGCAGGTGAAGAGTTTAGCGATTTAGTAGTCGATACAGGAATATCCGCAAAGAAATTTTCAAAGGCTGTGGCAACTTGAGTGTCTGAATTTAAAACTGTATCGCCAATAGCAAGGCTGTAGTCACTATTTCGGTTGCAAGACCTTCCCGTTTCGCTATTAATAATGTTCCATGTCATTTTAATTATATTACTACTGTTTTTAATCTTTGAACTCAAGTAACGTGACTTTGCAAAAAAACAAACTTTTTTAAATATTTTAGAATAATTCTTAACATATAACTTAAATTCTACAGTGTTTTTAAAGGTCCGCTCTGCATACAACTCATAAAGACGTTTTCGGCTCTTATGAATACCAATAGTGGCCCAGTCGTTGAAGGATGCGTTACTATTAACCGAGATTGTCTTAGGGATAAACGTGGTATTATACTGTGTGCAATACATTCTGAAAAAATCGTTATAATGTTGGTTGGGATCATTATTAGTTGACAATAGTGGTAATTTAGACAAAAGCTTTGTTTTAAAAGTTTCCAGGCGAGTTTTAGTTTTTGGATTAACAATGATATCCTTTTTAGTGACTTTCTTGTCTACATTTGAAATTGTGATCAATTGCCCACAATGATCTGAATCTAATAAGTTAATAATTTCTTTGTGGGTAGGTATAATATCTGTGTAAATATTATCTAGGCAAGTGGCACTAGTTGGGGTTATTCTAGTGGGCTCCAGAAATTTGTTTTCAAGATTGTATGAATGAAACAGGCTTAAAATTTTAGTACTTAACCCAGACTTTTCTAACAAATTAATATTAAAATCACCACAAGTGATTATAGACTTCCCAGAATTACAGATTTTATGGAACACTTCATCCATTACCTTTTCAAAACAATCATACAATCCTGAAGGGGGTCTATACACACTTAATATGATAAACTGCTCCATTTCTATACAGGCTATTTCAACTGTTCGCTCAACAGATAGGCTTACAATATCCTTGCGGTCTTTAAATTTAAGCTGATTATTTACTAGGATTAATGCGCCGCCATGTATAGCATTTACCCTGCTGAATGAACTACCAACCTGGTGATTACTAAAATTGAACATTAATTGGTGACATTTGAGCCAATGCTCCGTTATACAAAGAATATCTATGTTGTTACAATTCATGAAAAGTTCAACTTCTAATTCTTTGTTCAAAAATCCTTGAATATTTTGATGAACCAGGTTGATACTATTAAAATTCTCAAAACATTCGCCCGATTCATTGTCTGGCTTCCTTATAATAGTGCAAGAGGTTGCCTCTGTTGTCTCAATTTCTAATTTAAATGATTCATTGATTTATTCATTGTTGACAACCTATTGGCAGAGTAATTAAGCTTAGTATTGCATTGATCAAAAGAGGCAACTGGATTAGCCAAGTTCTTGGCTGTTATAGAAAAGTAATATGATAGCGACATAGCTACCTGTCTCTTACAATAGTTTGGAAGATAACACCTGTCTACACAATATCTATCTTTTGTCAAATAAAAATTTCTGCCAATATAATTGTTGATGTCAATTAAGTGAATTGCATTACTATTGTATGTCAAATTATGCAATGTGTTATTAATATTATATCTACGACTCAAGATGGATTCCGGATATTGATGAAAAAATAATAGGTAAGTTTTATTTTATGTAAAACTCTCTATTAATTTTCGGTAGTTTTTTAATGAGATATAACAAACCTAGATTTATTGAGTTTCTCGTTCAGTGTCGGCGCGGGACGCGTGCCGTTCAATCAATTAGCGCGTAAGGTGCGGTCCGTCGCAAACAAGTTTGATACCAATTCACATATTGTCAGTTTTTAAATATTTTTTTATAATCTAGCTATCCATGGAAAAACGACAATTTGTGTACCTAGATGAAATCGCTGTCATAACTAACTTTTCACATTTATCAATTTTAACGCAATATTATGGTGAAACCACCGGGGTAGCTCGTGAAATTCAAATTTTCTTACGTTTTATGCAATTCAGTGTCAGCAGCAGTGTGCAGCAGGTCAGTGTCAGGTTGCATGTTGATTAAAATATGATTAGCGGCAATATCGGCTGTAACAAATATGGCTTTACAGATTTATAATCATCAATACAACAGTTCCTTTATGCCGCACTTGCCTAGTTTGGTTCGTGGCTGGGTGAGCAACCAGTGCATACCTAGTTTCCTCCGTGCCTCGGAAAGCACGTTAAGCCGTTGATCCAGCCTGTCAATTATAGATCGTTGACAGTTTTTAAATAGTCGGTGGCCCGCAAGTCTGACACCCAGAAAGGGGAATCATTACCCAGTACTAACTGGTTTGTGGAGGGTTTTTTTTTGCTTTTTGTTGATTTAAGTAAACTTAGAAACATTCTTGTAAGTATTAGGTAACCTAATTTAATGTTTCGTTTTTACTTAGGTATTGTGTATTGAAATAAGTACCTTGTTTATTAATTATTAATGTTTGCATGTCATTTTATAGCTGTGTGTCATTGCACTAGCATATTATTTTTATCATGTTTTGTACCACATTACCGCAAATAAATAATTTTGATTCTGATCCCTGACTTTCCAAGTGGCCCCTCAATTACACTGACTTTCCCATACCAACTTTTCCCTGACTTTTACATGTTGTTTGAATGTGTGGTCTCTACGAAGGCGATTTTCTTTATTTTATAAAACTTATTTATTAGGTTTCCGTACCCAAAGGGTCAAACGGGACCCTATTACTGAGACTTCGCTGTCCGTCCGTCCGTCCGTCCGTCTGTCTGTCACCAGGCAGTATCTCATGAACCGTGATAGTTAGCCAGTTGAGATTTCTACATATTATGTATTTCTGTTGACGCTATAACAACAAATACTAAAATTTGAAAAAAAAAATATTTAAGGAGGGCTCCCAAACAAAAAAAAATTTTTTTCTCGTTTTTTTAATAATGGTACGGAACCCTTCGTGCGCGAGTCCGACTCGCACCTGATCAGTTTTTATTAAAACATGCTCTGTCGTCCTTACGAAAAGTGCAATAACTCGAGTTTTGCGCCGAATTGAGTTTATTTATTTATTTATTTATTTATTAAGTACATATTCGGAATATACTACTACTACATTTTATAATTAGCATATTTCATCATTTGTAATATTCATTTACTAGTTATAAATGCAATAAGTTTGAGTTATTGCAGATATGATACGGAACCTTATTTACGCTATTAAATCATATAATATAACTAGCTGTCCCGCGCAACTTCGTCTGCGTCACATTTTGCCACTTTTCGCAATATTTTTCATTGCTGATCCGTTCTTATACAGCGCCATCTATTGAATACTTTCTCAATCCAGTCAACAGATACCGCCATCTCTTAAAATCGTATGGAGCTAACAGATAATTGTGACAGTCAAATAGCAAAAAAATAATTTGTAATTAAATAATATTGCGAGTTGCGAGATCTAAGCTATCCTATCTTTCAAGTTGGATCAAACTGCACACGGTGTGCAAATTTGATTAAAATCGGTCAAGTAGTTCAGGAGTTCATCCCGGATAAACAACGTGACACGTAATTGATATATATATATATATGTCGGAGTCGGAGTCATTATTACGGATACAAGACGGACTATGAATCGAAAGCGCGCCAAAGGTCAAGCGACCTACTTACCAGTCTACCCACACCTAAGCGCGCTTACTACAGAGTCGTGATGTTTCGAGCTCCCAGCGAGGCGGACAGTCTGTGTCTGACCACCGCGGAGTCAAGACGTCCCGAAACTGTAACCCGATTCATGGAGCCTAGTGTTATTGTGTTGTATTGTAATTTCAAGTTATTTGTTAGTTCGATAAAAGCAGTGTACAGTGTGTGTGTGTTTTCATTGCACGAAACCCATGTTCTGCCCACATGATGAACAATTCTAACGGAATAAAATCATGTAACTGCGACATCTTATAATAAATCTGTAGAAAAATCGTTTTTGTACATCGAAAATATTTCCAAAAAAAATTGCCAGGGTGTTAAAGGACAACCAACAGAACCCATTTCCAGCATTTTTAGAATTTTTGTCTGTTTGTCTGTTTATCTGTTTGTCTGTTTATTTGTTTGGGCATCACGTAAAATGTACGAAAGCAATGTAGATAACTTTTATACACAACAATTGTGCGTAACTTGAAGTAACATTTAGTTTTTGTTTCATTGCAATCTGTGCTCTCTATCAAAAGATATATGAATAAGTTTTCGAGAAAAACTTTTCATCATTACGTAAGGTAAGATACATTTAACGACATCTATTGGACTAAAATGGTACCAATGAATAAAATGTGCTCACAAGATTACTTTTAAATCGACTGACCGGGGTTTTCAAAAAGTTATGATAGTAAAAGGTACTCTTAATGGCGCTGCTTTGAAGATCTACGTAGCAGAGTGTTTGTTCGATTGCTTTCTGTACATAATATTTTGGCAGTTTAACTCCATGCTCAATAGATGGCGTTGTGCATTGGTTGCCATTTTCTGAATCGCGATGTTAAGATTTTCCGTGAAAGAGTGACTGTCAGCCGAGTTACATCATTAGTTTTTTCAATCAAAAACAGTAGCTCACATAGGTTACACATTCACACTAGACTAGATCTAGATAACAATCCCAATCGATCGATGTTTCTAAATGGTGCTTAATACACTTCCCATTTTAATTATTAATCTGTCTGTTGATACATGCGGTATGACTGCCGCAAATCATAGATTCCTGGATTTGTTTTGGAATTTTATTATTACATGCATAACACAAATAAAATATTGCGAATGGGTTGCCTGATTAAACTAAGTCAACAGTCAGTCTAACTTTTTGTTAAAACCTTGTTTTTTCCCAAACCAAACGGAAATCATTATTGAATGAAAGTACAAAACATAACTAAGGGCCAAGAATTGGTTGTGTCTATATTTTTTTCCCTACTACAGGGCTGTAAGGTATAAATAGATGTGTTGATACTATATGTAAACTATGTTTTCTTATTAAAATATGCATTTAAAAAACAGATATGTAATTTCATTACAAACACGAAAAAAACTAAACTTATGGTCAAATTAAACTAAGTTAAAAAAGTAAGTACATGTTTTTTCATGGCACGTCTGTAACGTTTAAATGTGACTGCACCTGCTTTTGAACTTGGGAGCAAAATATTGATAATACTCAACATAATTTTATTATGGTGAATAGATGAAGGGCTTGCTTCGACAGTATTTGTTACATTACAGATCTGCGTGATGCCTGCGTCAACGCTTCAACTTATTTTCGTCCGTCCACCAGAGTCCTTGGAAAAGTATCCGCTTTGCCAATCATGGTCTATCATCAGAAATACAAGATCTAACATTATTGCTCTGTTCTTCTTCTTCTTTCGCATCGACGTACGTCATATGAGATTATTAACACCCAGGTGGCTACGTTATTTGCGGTTTCAGTACCAGTTTTGACAGAAGGTCCTCTAAAACGCAGGGACACTTTGGACACAAGTCAGCCATGGTCTGGTCGGGAGCCCCGTATTCACATTGAGCTGCTATAACACGTACAACCATAGAAGTACATGTTTAGTAAGTATCACTATGATTAGAATATTACGGATTTACGACTAAACTCTTTTGAAAACTTGAGTATGGTATATCCAAAATGGATAGAATTCATAAGTGCGCAATGAATGCACTAAAATGCGTTGAAAAACCAAACTTGGAAGTTGTGTATCTGTGCTGGTCACATTTACATTGCTAAGAGTTCCTTTAATACTTAAAACAAAGATAGTATAGTGTAGTAGTAGTATAGTACACACGGCGACACATCAAGTTATACATCTGCAGTATAACCTAACCTCGCTTTGTTACCAATGAGGGTTCAGCTTTATTTTGTTTTGCACAGTTTGATTGGTCGCCGTGCGTGCCAACGGGTTTAAGTTAAACTAAAAGTAAGCCAGTTTATTAGTATATTATATGTAGAGTATGTTAGGAATATACTACGATTTTACGTTACCATGTTTTCCCTGACAATGCTATAAGAATAAGGGGTCACGTGAGCGAAGCCGCGGGCACAGCTAGTATATATATATAGATATAATACTATTATATATTATACAAGGTGTAAACGGTCCCTTACCTAACTATGTACCCCATGCAAAAATGATTGCTGGGAAACGACTTGTTTTTTTGGGGTCAATAATCAATCACGTAATCATCGGTAAAACTATAAGTAAAGCACTCCACACATTGTGCTAATGGGTGCATTGAAAAGTAAATGGATTATGAAGGTATATAAAATAATGTTTTAACCTTAAAAACTGGTATTTAAAAAGAAAATGTGAAAAAGTTGGAACTTTCACCTCCAATATCTCAGTAACTAGCAGGTTCCCTTCCCAGGTAGTATGGTCCACAACAATAAAAAATATCGCAATGATGAGGAGAACAAGTGCCCTTCCGCTTCGTTAAGGGTCTATTTACACCCTTTATAATTCAATATAGATTATTAACTACGTAGCTTTTCTAATGCACTCTCTATAGTGATTTTCTTTTTATCTAATTGCATTTGTATAATGAGGATATAGGTAGTTATCGTTTTTGATTACTTAATGTTTTTCTTTTTTTACATGGATTTTTATCGGATTTTTATCAGCATGTGCAACTGAAATATTAACTAACTTAAAATAACCACTTGTCAAGTTTAATTTAAACGTGATTGCGTGTCTTCAAAGTGTTTTTTTAAGTGGCTATTACTCTTAGATAGAGGATGGTAGTACATAGGTATGAATAGTAGATTATTAACCAAGGGGATAAAGCAGTGTATTTTTTTATTGTCTTGTTCTACCTTTTGTAGTAAGCAACGACTTATTGTCAGGCCTACGCTGTCCTCCCACAGTTATGTACTAACGCTGTAACACTCAAATACTTATTGTAAAACCAAATGATTTTAAAAGAGTAACCATGGAGTTTCTTGCCGGTTCTTCTCCATAGGAAACGACCAACCCGAACCGTGCATCTTTTGTCGACGCCCAGAGTGCCCATATAGGCCTATGTAAATAAAATATTTTGATTTTGATTTTGATTCTGACGCGGGTGATGATTTAAATCGCGAGCGTAACGAAGGACTCGAGGTTTACTCCCGAGCGTAGCGAGGGTGTTCAAAAATTAAATCCCTCGCTTCGCTCGTGATTTAAGACGAGTCCTGAGTGTAGCGAGGGATTTAAGTTCACCCAAGACTAAGACAGCTTTATCACCGAGGAATATACTCCACTTTTGCTGCTTTAGAAGAACTTCGGCGACTTTCTTGGCGGATTCAGGCCGCCAAGAAAGTCGCCGAAGTTCTTCTAAAGCAGTGACCGGTGTAGAGTTCAACATCTTTAAGTTTTAAATATTTAGTAATTTCCTTTGGCTTAATGCCAATTTTATTTTTGCCGATGGCTTGTCGTACATTTCCAATTCCGATAGTTTATAAAAAATCTATTGTTTTCCATGTTGGTAGGACGTAATGCTTGGTATTTATGAATGATTTTAGTATATTGTCCTTGTACAATGAATGACCGATTTTTCTTTGTCTTAGTTTCCTTTACATTAATCAGCAGTAACTCATTGGAATGATTTTCAACGTCCTCCACCTTTAAGTTTACAAGTTCACATCCGCGGCAAGCACCATTGAGTTCAAAAATTAAGGCCACCTATAACAAAGATAAAAAACAGGTAAATATATAGAATAATTACCATTACTAAGATACGAAATATTCATAGTTAAATCATGTATACTTACTTACTTTTGTGGCCAGAAAAATTTCGTCAGGAGCTTCATTTAAGAAATTTCTACACATTTTGAGTCGTAAAAATTTTAGACTTATTTGCGCAATGCCCTTCTGATTTTCTTTTTAAAAAAGCCAGTAATTTCGTGAATCTATTTATTTAAA
This sequence comes from Cerastis rubricosa, assembly GCA_949152445.1. NCBI lineage: Eukaryota > Metazoa > Arthropoda > Insecta > Lepidoptera > Noctuidae > Cerastis > Cerastis rubricosa. Next base: position 8,470,517 of record OX424526.1, on the reverse strand, counting down.
TGCTGTGTTTGATGCTTATTGCAGCTTTCCAGCCCCAAAATTTACCTGTCATGGCGGCGACTCTTTTGCGAACATTGTTTATTGGTATTAACACACCGCGATTCTTGTGTTCCGCTTCACAGAACTCCTTCACCTTTAATATCATTTCTCGACCTGCACTTTTAACAACGTTTGGCATCGTAAATAAACCTTATAACGCAATAATCCAATAATAAACTCACAAAATATCTACCACAACAAACGCACCTTGATAACATCGACGAACGACAACATGGCCGATCTCCCCATCTGTCAAATTTAGTTCAACAATTGGCCGCGGGACTTCTTTCGTGAAATGGACTTTAGTAGTAGGTGATTCATTTTCATACAAACCAATCATTTATATTTTAAGCTAAGAAAATGCGATGTTATTAGGTGCATGCATTCCGGAATTTCGTAATTCCGGAATTGTGTTACAATTTTACTGATATTTCAATTCCGGAATTGAGACGAGTAATATCGGAATTCCGATATTCATATTTTTTTTTATATTTTCTCGTTTCGGATTTGGTCGGATAAAACAGGCGACTACTATTAGCAGTTGTGCTCCACTATTTACATAATCCCCAAGACTTCTTTGCACAAACAGAGGATACCTTTCCTAAAACCAATAATGAAGAAATTTCTGAGGTCATTGTCGATTTACCACGTCAGCTAAAGTTTAAAACTCTTATCGAGCTCATCGACCCTACAGCTGCACAACCCTTTGCACTAGATTTATCTGATAATGACGTAACAAAAAATATACTTACTTTACAAGAGCAGCTCGATAGAGTATTAGATAAATTTAAGATTTTGATAAATGTAATGAAATCTGGAAGAGGGAAGAAGATAAACTGAGAGAGGCTATGCGTTCTACCAACGAGTGTGGAGAGTATTTTCCTGTGCTGGCTATTTTCGTAACCGAATACGAAGTTCACTCTCTGGCAAAATGTTTGATGCTTTTTTGTTCTTGAGAACATATTATAAAGAACAACGAGTCCTCTCAAAAGAATTAATTATTGTTGTTTTCGTGATTTACTTAATCTCAATGTGTTGTTTTTTAAATTGTTATGCTATCTCAATTCACACTGAAAATTTTAAGGAGGATTTGATGGAGACTAATGAACGTGACACGTGATACATATAAAGGCTCTTACCCGCTGCATCGGAATTACTTATGATATGTGGCACCAGATTTAATTAGATTAAGCAAACAGACGTCGGCGATCCGTCAACGTCCTGTTACGCGCCACCTTCCTTGACAACTACCCAAGTCAATATGGCTACCCGCAACGACTTGACGTTCCGCCAGAGAGTATTGTAGACCGCTTCTCTCTCGTCTGTGGTAACAGTTTAGTTTGCAACGTGAATCATATGAAGCCTTTTTGCAAAGGCGCCAACACATACATGTATTACGATTCAAATATCGTATGTTTTTTATTATTATTTACTTATATGTTTAATTCTATTATGTGATAAATAAACCTTGTTAATTTTACGGTTTAAAATGTTTAATTAGAGCAATAAGGGAGAAAGATGACCAAATATGTTTAATTGGTTACTAATAATAATTAAAAGACTCAATATAATTATAAATCTTGTTAGATTTGAAACAAACAGTAAAAATTTCCAGTTCCGGAACTAGTTCCGGAATTCCGGAAACAGATCTCCAGTATTGGAACTCAGTTCCGGAATTGAGAATGTTGCGATATTGCATGCCCTAGATGTTATCCTATTTCACGGAAGGGTGGGTGTTTTACATTAATAATCGTGATTTTCTCAAATTGTTTTTTTTTTATGAAAAATAGTAACATAAAAGAAATAATGATTAAACAATAACAACACAGATAGACCACATTAAGTTCCGAAATTCATTTTGTTGCTAACAATGTTTTGGACATTCGTTTCAAGACAGAAATTTTGTTTTGTTTACTATTCCGCCCCGGAAAGTATGGTTTCTCTACAGTTGTCAGAGTTTTATAATACACTAGCTGTCCCGCGCAACTTCGTCTGCGGCACATTTTCCCCAATTTTTTGTTTTTCGCAACATTTTCTGTGCTGCTCCGATCTTTTTGGTCGTAGCGTGATGATATATAGCCTATAGCCTTCCTCGATAAATGGGCTATCTAACACTGAAAGCATTTTTCAAATCGGATCAGTAGTTCCTGAGATTAGCTCGTTCAGAAAAACAAACACTGCAGCTTTATAACATTTTATTTTAACTATCTGTCCCGCGCAACTTCACTGCGTCACATTTTCCCCGTTTTCGCAACATTGTCTGTGCTGCTCCGCTCTTTTTGATCGTAGCGTGATGATATAAGTATAGCTTATAGCCTTCCTCGATAAATGGACTATCTAACACTGACATAATTTTTCAAATCGGATCAGTAGTTCCTGAGATTAGCGCGTTCAACCAAACAAACGAACAAACAAACTCTTCATCTTTATTATATTAGTATAGATTATAATACATTTTAAACATTTTCAGACTCATACTGGAAGTAAACCATTCAAATGTCATATTTGCGGAGATGGATTTGCGCACAGCGGAAACAGAAGTGTCCACATTCGTGCTAAGCATTAAAAATGATTTCCAAAGAATAAAAATGAGCCAAAAAAGTGCACATAAGCAATAAACCCTGTTCAACTGATCTCGTCGAAAAATCTCGTCTAAGGGTGCCTGTCCACCGAAGTGGAGCGAGGCTGCGGAGCGAAGAAACGGAGAAATATTAACCTATAGCGGAGCGGAAATTTTATTCAATCCTATTGGTTATTTTTTCTCCACTTCTCTACACTGCGTCGCTCCACTTCAATGGACAGGCCGCCTAACAGTACGAAAGACTAAAACAATACGCAAAACTAACAATCAATTCGAAAATACTGCAGCGACACTTAAAAAGAAAAGGTAATAAAGTATGAAACAAGTTTCCAAAAATAAAGAAATTGGTAGTACTGACACAGCAGTGGTGTCTGAGGACGGAAAGCAAAATAATAAGAAGAAAAAGAAAACCGAAATGGTGAGCGAAATAAACATTGAACGACGATATGAATTACGAGAATGCAGAAATTGAGTCGGATAATGAAAATCTTGCTGTGATTAAAAGTAAGAATACTGACCTAAATGTATCGAGAATACAAGAATAAGTATTTCATACAGTTTCATTAATTAAAAGTGAAATTAATAAATCATAAGTACCTACAATTTTATAGAGGAAAGTCATTTTATGGGAACTAATTTTTTGAACTGTTATTTAAACATTCGAGAGGTTGATCAGTTAAAAAAGTAAAAAATAATGGGCAGTTATTTTGGTTGGTGTGCGACAGTAAAACAGACAGTAATAAAAATAAGCATTTATAAAACCTACTTACTTTTTGCGAAATAAAATAGTGTAATAAAAATATGTTAATAGAAAATCATCTAACCTTGTTAAGTATCAAAAATATAGTTTATCGAATATTTTGTATTTGTACAGCGATCTCGATATTCTGTATGGTGTCGGACGTAAAGAATAGCACCATACCATATCTTCCTGTGGGTGTCGTAAGAGGCGACTAAGGGACTTACCAGAGAATGGGCAGCAGCAGTGCCGGATTAACCACGTAGCAAGAGTAGCAATTGCTACGGGCCCCACGCGAAAGGGGGCCCCGCGTATTTAAACCCACTCATCTCTGCCGGAGCGTAATTTTTTGAATGAAACTTATTAAAATATAACATTAGCTATTCCTAAAATATACATACTACTTACTTATATACTTTGTATTAAATGCATATTAGGGGAATGAAACTGCCGTTTTATATTGTAATGGTACTTCGAATTAACCTTCATGGTTTGAGATTTTTGAGTGAAACATTTTTCTTTTGGTACCTATGAAATTCTTCTTTTATAAAATGTGCAACAATCTATTATCGACTTTCAGTTGTTTTTAAGAAGCGATTGCATAGCTTTTAGCGCGGCGACCGAATCAAGAAATTCCGTAACGAAAAAAACCTAACACCCCGAATTTGAACAAAATGGTGAAAAAAATTTCATGGCAAAAATTTTGTTTTCTTATCGGTCACCACGCTCAAAAAGTGTAACTTGAATTAATATCAAAGAAAAAACAAAATATTGCATAAATATTATAACTGCATAAGTTGATAAAAAATGTTAAGCAATAGCTTTACCGCGGCAGTCCCCGAGTGCCACACGTATTTTTTTTTATTCAGCTTAGACAAGAAATATGGATACTTCGAAAATTCGAGTGATTTTTGAATACGAATTCCGACACGGAACTAACGCGGCAGAAACAGCTCGCAATATCAATGTTGCGTTGAGGAGGGAACTGCTAATGAACGCACCCTGAGATTTTGGTTTAAACGCTTTCGGGATGGAAACTTTGATTTGAAGAACAAACCACGTGGAAGACCGCCAGGTGAATAACAATGAATTGAAAGAGATGGTGGAAGCCGATCCGAGCCAAACTACCCAGGAATTAGCGGCATGGTCTAACGTTACCTTACCAACAATATCGACTCATTTGCGTCAAAACAATAAAATATAAAGTATGAAAAATAGGTGCCTTATGATTTGACTGATCTGCAGAAAGAAACGCGTGTTGAAACTTGTGTTGCCTTGTTGAATCGATACAGAAAGGAAGGAATATTGGACCGAATTGTGACATGTGATGAAAAGTAGATTATTTACGATAACCGTAAGCGAAAAATGCAATGGCTGACGCCAGGTTAAATGCCGCTACAGTGTCCTAAAGCAAAGCTTACCAATAAAAAGGTAACTGTTTGGTGGTCTCAGCATGGTGTTATTCACTACTTTCTCCGATCTGCCCGTATTCACAAAGGCTCGGATTCGATTTCGATTCGGAAAGTCGTATGTCTATCTCGCTCATTTTCATAATGTCAAAACAAGATAGACAAACGACTTATCGAATCGAAATCGAATCCGAGCGTTTGTGAATAGGGGGCCTGGTTAAGCAATAACGGCGGATGTCTATTGTGCTGAACTCCGAACAATGATAGCAAAACTAGCAGTGAAACAGCCTCGACTCATGAATCGATCTTCACCATTATTGCTCCATGATAACGTGAGACCTCATACAGCACGAGAAACCGTTTTAACTCTACAGGAACCGCTATTAGAAACTATTCGTCACTCTCAGTGTTCGCCTGATCTTGCTGCAACGGCCTTCCATTTTTTTCGTGATTTGGACAATTTTCTACGTGATAAAAAGTTTTCTTCTCGGGAGGCAGTACAAAATGCTTTTACACAGTTTGTCGAATCTAGATCACCGGAATTCTATTGCAAAACCATAAAAGACCTTCCTATTAGATGGAAGCAATGTATAGATAATAATGGTAATTATTTTGATTAAATAAATATGTTAAATAAAAATAAAAAAAAACGAATTTAAATTTTTCAGTACAAATCGGCAATTTCATACTTTAACACCTAATATAAACTTTGAAATATGTAAGTATTGAAAAAAAAATATGTGTTGTATCATCAGTTTTCAGTTATTAGTTTCCTATCAAAATTATTCTAAATTCCCAGGAAATATCATCTCAGGCTTTTTGTACTTGTCAGAGCCTAACAGCGCCACACTATTAATTACCCACAAAAGTGTAACCTATAGATACCAAATAAACGTATTGTGTATTGAATTGTTTTTTTTACCACTTTATACTTAAGAACCCATAGCAGATCAAGGGCTCTTTGAAAGAATTTGCTACGGGCCCCGCGCTTGCTTAATCCGGCACTGGGCAGCAGCGTTCTCTGTGCTTTTGTAACAACCGTACTGCGATGGCCAACCCGCCTGCCAAGCGTGGCGATTACGGCAAAACCCGCCTCATGTCAATGTGGCGTTGGGGGAGGCCTATGTCCAGCAGTGGACGTCTTTCGGCTGAAATGATGATGATGATGATGTACAGCGATCTTTTCAACACGAGCCGCAGCAGGCGATACAGAGCCCATTCACGACGGCGGTCGAGCGCAGACCTATATTACTATACACTTTGGCGCAGACTGAGGTTTCAGTCGAAATGTTTGTGCAATCAATCAAGACAAGGACTAATAATAAAATAACCCTTATTTCAATCAATTAAGATTCAATCATAGTAGCAAAATATTATGTGAAAAAACTCAATGATAGATGTCATAAAGTTCAAATTCCTTCGTAACCTAATGTCAATCCGTCTTACGAATTTTCCAGTTTTGTAAACCCAAACTCAATGACATGTCATAAAGTTCAAATTCTTTCGTAACCTAATGTCAATCTGTTTGATCAGCCTCCGTATTCACAAACGCTTCGATTCCATGTCGATCTACAAGTCGTATGTCTATCTTTTTTTGGCATTACGAAAGCGAAATAATAATATACAGATGTTAGAAATAAATGTTGGTCCATACTATGTCCCGCCAGAAGTCAAACAAAATAGTCGTAGGTAATCAAAATGTCAGTTAACAAAATAAAAATCGAAATAAAACTAAAAGTGTAAATGTTACAATTCATTGCAAACACTAAAAGTCTAATAATAATATATCAATAAATTAAGACGGCGCATAAACAAGTATAAATTATTTAGTAACTATTTCTTTTATAATAGTCCGGGGAATTTACGCCGAATAATAGGCTAACTTTGCATTAATTAAAAACAGCGATTTTTAGGGTTCCGTAGCCGAATGGCAAAAAACGGAACCCTTATAGATTCGTCATGTCTGTCTGTTTGTCTGTCTGTCTGTCTGTCTGTCTGTCTGTCTGTCTGTCTGTCTGTCTGTCTGTCTGTCTGTCTGTCTGTCTGTCCGTCCGTCTGTATGTCACAGCCACTTATTTCCGAAACTATAAGAACTACTACTGTTACTACTACTGTTGAAACTTGGTAAGTAGATGTATTCTGTAAACCGCATTTGGATTTTTTACACAAAAATAGAAAAAAAAAACAATAAATTAAGGGCGTCCCCATACTTAGAACTGAAAACCAAAAAAAAAAAAAACATTAAACCCATACGTGTGGGGTATCTATGGATAGGTCTTCAAAAATGATATTGATGTTTCTAATTTCATTTTTTTCTAAACTGAATAGTTTGCGCTAGAGCCACTTCCAAAGTGGTAAAATGTGTGTCCCCCCCCTCTAATTTCTAAAGTAAGAGGAGGAAAATTCTGAAAATATTTAGGATTGTAGAACGTAAAAAAAACTATCAACGAAAATTGGTTTCAATAAGATATGATGTTTAGTTTTTGAGATATGGGACTTTTTCATCAAACTGCAGCAGTAACTTTGTTTTTCATAAACATACTATGAAAAACAAATTTAGTTTTGCGGTTGTGTGGAAGTTTACTAACTAATACTACTAACTAATGAATGACAGTTCAAAATATTGTTATTATATTGTTTGGAGCTACGGAACCCTGTGTGCGAGTAAGACTCGCACTTGGCCGGTTTTTTTCATTGAATGTGTAGGGTATGGACAGGAGAGTATAATAAGCTGTATCCCGCGAAAAGTTCACCTCCGCGTTTATGTTTTTTTTTAACAAAACGTCTAATATGTATTTAACTTGGTGGAAAAAAATATAAACAGGTATGTTTATTTGGAGTATTTGTAGAACAGATTGAGTACTACAAGTAGGTCAGAAAATTAAACATTTTCGTCCACGGAACATTCGTTTTTTTTTAAACATCTTATAATTTGACTTCGTACTTATGGCAAAAATATTAACAGGACAAAAATAGTGCAAAAATGATTTATATCACCATGTCTAACTATTATTATGAAAATTAAACAAATTCTGCTCCGGACTTCACAGAAAATCAAGAAAATCAAAAAATCTTAAATACTACTTACGGCAAAAATGTAACAGGATTTAAATTCATTTAATAATGAAAAATATATAAATCCAAACCCCCAAAATTAAACAGAGAGCGTTAATTAATATTGTCAAAGTAAAAATTAAATTACGATGCACGGTGTCAAAGCTAAGCAGCGTGTGGCGTACGGCGTGTGCTAGTGTGCGTAAACAAGATAAGCGCTGCGTTCATTGTGTGCGAATGACTGTGTTGTTGTTTGAATCGGTGTTTTATTGAGTAACGCGATTGTACACCTTATTTCTATTTCGGAAAGATCAAATTCCTATGAAAGTGCTGCGCCAAATACAAGAATAAAGCTTGCAGACGTATTTTACGTAAACATTAATTGATTTTTTTTTCACGATTTGCTTTAAAGTGTTTAATTTTCATGTTTGTAGGTTAGAAATAGCCTTAAGATGAAAGTTAAACTAAATTAAACCCTGTTACCTTTTTGCCTCAACCGCTATTGTAAAAAAACTGGTAATAATACAATTTGTTTAATTTTGTTTATTGGCGGTGTAATATATTAATTTAAGTTATTTTATGTTAAAAACCGCTGTTTATATTTTAAGTACAATCCAAAAATTTCGTAAATGTTTTTTTACCGTAATTTCCGTGGACGAAAATGTTTAATTCTGAAAAAATATATTACTGTCACCAATTCTTTACCTAAAGTAACTAAATTTGTCCTGTTAACTTTTTTTCCCCATGTTTTTATTCACAAAAACGCGTTTTCGTCTTTTTCACCTTGATCCGGTCTTGGAAAATGTTTAATTTTTTTTTATTATTTGGAGAGCTAAGGTCAAGTACACGATTCAAGAAAAAAAACGCTGTTTATATTTAATGCAAGGTTCAAATCTAAAAGCCCCGGACTATAATAATAGATGCAATTTACAATACAATAAAAACTATCATCCTTATCATCATAACAGGGAGCAATTACATTCTATCGTCAGATTTTAAAATTATATAAATATTACTTTAATTTGTCATGAAGATATTCATTGACAGAGTAATACGCCTTGTCATTTAATAATTTAAAAAGCCCACGTTTAAACTCATTCATGTTGTTGCTTGATACAATTTGATTAGGTAATTTGTTATAAAGTTTTGGACCCATTGCATATACAATATGTCGCCGCAAGAGCGTCTATGTACTAAGACTATTCATTAATCTTATTAACTTAATAATCCTCATTTGTCATAATATTGATGAACCTGCTATGCTATCTGTGTGGGGGCAGCATAATTATTACGATAATCATTGGCTTGTGTGTTAACTACTGCGCAAATAATAGATTCGTTTAGCTTAGATGGCGAGTAATTTATTAAACAAAAGCCTTTAGCTAGAACTATAGCTAAAATTCAGATTAGCAAATATTTTATGATAACTGGGATTTTAGCAATGACAATTTGGAATCAATGGCTAATTTTGTGAGGCGGCAACCCAGTCTTGTGGGAAATAGCGCCGAATAGTTAATTAGTGAATTTATAATTTGTAGCAACAATTAAATCAATTTCTAGAACAAACTACAAACTTAAAAATAATAAGATTATTTTACAGAGTATTTTATTAGTGGTAAACCAGTTCTTTGTATTGAATCCTTTGATCTGCCGAAAATGGTTGCATGCGATTGTTGTAAAAAGTAATGAAGCTACTAATTTAGCTTGTAACTTAATAACGCTGTTGCATTTGTAAATATTGGTATTGTTTAATTACTAAAATAATTAATTGTGAAGTATTAGTATTGTTTTAATGAAGTATTACTGAACTATGTAATGAATAACTGTACTGGTCTAATGAGTGTGTAGTACATCCGCCCACTCAGAGCCGCGGGCGCATCCAGATGTCTCATTCGAGTTAGCTCGCGATTATAGAATTGAAATATTAATGAATTGAAAGTAGTTTTTAAAGTGAGCAATATTGTTTTATTAAGAACTGTAACAATTGAAAGACAGATCCAAAAGACACACATTACATCAACCATGTTTGTGAATGGGCGGCTCAACCTATGGAAAGTTTATAAGTGTTAAAGTACCTGTAACTGGTTTATTAGAAATAAACATAAGGAGTTTGAGTCAAGTGTTGTGTGTGATTTCAACTATCCATCCACCTATTTAGCAACAATGAAGAATAAAGTTGCACAGTTAGCGACTGAAAGGCAATATGGCGTCGATATTCATATAAGGTGGAATCCCCGTTTTGATAAATACTATTGTAGAGAAATTTGGTTTTAGTGTATAATGGGTGCAGCTTTTTTGAGCGCCGTTGACTTTCTACAGATTTAAATAATGACATGTTGGTTTTCACAAAGATATAGGCTTCATAGACATAGAGTAATGGTACAGTCAGTATTTCCAAGTTTCGGAAATGTGGCTTGCAAAAAACGAAGTGAACTGGTGAACTATTCAAACGGACTCACGTTTGAATAGTTTAGCAGTTCACTTCGTTTTTTATTTATTTACAACCCCGCTTTTACCCCGACTCGGGGACATGAGGAGCGTAGGCTGAAGGGCGGCGAAGCGACGGGGACACGACATGATTTTCAGAAGATAGGCCGTCAAATTATTTTTTCGCGAGCGCAGCGAGCACGACATGCAACATGCGACATGCCGCAAGCAACTTATAATGAGATTTCTTACCGACTAATTTCGATTTGTCAACTGCCCACTCGTAACAGCTGATGTTATTTCACTGCTCAGTATTTATTAAAAGATCCTTTTTATTAACATAACAAATAAGTACTTGATTTACATTTATTCCATATTTTGTAGAAACGCCAGCAGATCTAGCTACCCGAAACTTTCAAATTTTCCCAATGAACCTTAAATAAGTAACTTTTCTAAAGTGCTGGAAAACGCTAGTGGAGCGTGCAGCAAGAACTAAAGAGTAGAATACTTATTCTAAACCGGCAAAAACTGAACGACAGAGGAACGGCTTTAATCCAACAGAACAGTGTTTTAATTTCTCACATTTTCATACCGTATTCTTTAACGATAAGGTTGAAAATGAATAAAAACGAATTACCGATTTGACGAATTTGACCATTGTCGTTCAACCCCTAATTCGGAACCAACGCCTTTTTACTAGAGATGAGTCTGATATCATGTCACAGGTAAAAATCATCGATATTTTAAAATAATTTCATCATGCAATGACAAAGACAAAATCATCAATGCTTTAAGTCATTACTAGAATAAACGCGAACTTCGATGATTCGGATCGGACGATCCCGGGCCGTCTCGGGTGTGTGAATTGCGATGTTCCGAGGCTGCGCGATCGGCGATTCTGAAGTCACAGAACTCGCATATTTCGATAAAACCACCGGGACTGGGTGCGCGAAACGGCAATAATGCTTGACAATGACTGATAATTTCACTAAGCTGTTCCGCGATCATTTGAGTTTCTGTCACAATTGAAGTGACGAGATCTAATACTCAAATAAAAATCATTGATGATTTTGTCATTGTTCCTGTCATCGATATGTTTTTGTCATTGTCATGCAGTCACCGATACAGAAAAATCATCACTCAGCCCATCTCTACTTTTTACGCTATGATCATGATCGCTAAATTCGCTAATTAATAGTGGTTTTGACGTGACTCGGAACGCACAGTAAGTTCGCAGTTTCCAAAATTGTATTGTCAAAGTGACATTTATCGTTAGGGTATTTATTTGATGTGTTCTGTTTTGTGCATTTTGTAGCCGGCGCGCAAAAGTTGTTTCGATTTTAGAAATCGTTTCAATTCAGACTACTACCTACAGAGATTTAGGTTGTTTATTTTTCAAAGATCAATTACTAAACTTTATCTGCAACACGTGGGTAGCCTTGAGTGAGAGTTCAAAACTTCAACCAGTGAAAATAAAAGAATGTGCGTCCCCTAATGTTGGTCAATGTAAAGAGAAGTTTCTTCTTCCAGTTGTCATTGCAAAGTCCAAGTCTAAAATGAAGCGTTTATTCGAAGTGGATACAATTTGCAGACTATGCCTTAGAGTTGATGATAAAGTTAATAGATTATACAACATAGATCAGAAGGTTTTTATCGAAAGCATTATCAAACTAAAGCAAGAAAATTATGTAAGTCCTTATAAACATTTACTTCATATATCCAAAAGATAGTAAAATTTATTAAATGCTTTTTAAAGACCATCAAAATTTTAACACATTACTAACACTACGGCTGCTGGACTCAAGCTAATAGCTATAGCAGCCAAATAATCATTAATTGACTTGCTTTCAGGTTCCAACTGATGATCTTTACATATGTTACATCTGTAGTGCTCTTCTAACAAAGAGTTTCAATTTTATGCAAACCATTTGGAGTGCACAAAAAATTATTTGTGCTTTATTACAAAATACCGCTATGGTAAGTACCATAACTCGCAACATAAAGTATGGAGACCGATGGAGGGGCTCTTGACTAAATAATAACAGCTCGGGTCGATCTTCAGGTTAATAGTGGCAACTCCACAGGGTGGGGGGTAGGAGCTGGATGAGAGTTGCAAAGAAAATAGAGCAGAGTGGCATGGAATTGAATTGGAGCGGCCTATGTCCAACAGTGGAGTGATCACATTATCAACCTTCAGGTTAATAATGTGATGTACTATTTATTGAATTGAAGCTGTTTTTGTTTGTGACTCTTATAAACGAGCCTGCCATTTTAGTAAATGGTATTAATGGTTCTCTGCCTTTTCGCCAAAAATTGTTTGCCAGATTTTCACTTGCCAACCAAAGTTTCGCCGAATAATCATATTGCCGACTTATCATATAATTTTGTTTTATTTCCCAACCTAACAGTTACCAACTGTACGTTTGGTCTGCTTTTCATAATGCCTGGCACCACTCCCATGAAAAGGTAATGCATCGTTCTTGAGAAAAAACAATTATTGTAACCTAACCTCAAAAAAAATTATATTCGCCTAAAAAGCGTAGTCGACGTAGGCTCCTATTTCTGTCTGCAGGGTTTACAGTAACCTAACATGAAGGGGATGACGGGGTCTTAGTTCGCTCGCTCCGCTCGCTCGCTAGACCCCGCCATCCCCTTCGAACCTAACCTGTCCGAGTCGGGGTGCCCCAAGTCCGGAGCTCGCTTCGCTCGCTCTTGCATCCAAATTCTCCTGGAAGCAAATGTAACATTGCCTATTGTACACACATACAATCGGGGCTACATTGGGGATTTTTAGGTTGTTATAATAACGGTATTTTTTACAAATGATAAATGTCCCAAACGTATTGTGTCATTATAATAATCAGCTTAACAATAATTCTGACAAATGAAACATTGTCATACAAAAATTTGCTAATCGTTAGTTGTCAAAGTGAAAAAACCGGCCAAGTGCGAGTCGGACTCGCGCACGAAGGGTTCCGTACCATTATTTATAAATACGAGAAAAAAAATCACTTCGTTGTATGGGAGCCCCCCTTAAATATTTAGTTTATTCTGTTTTTAGTATTTGTTGTTATAGCAGCAACAATAATACATAATCTGTAGAAATTTCAACTGTCTAGCTATCACGGTTCATGAGATACAGCCTGGTGACAGACGGACGGACGGACAGCGAAGTCTCAGTAATAGGGTCTCGTTTGACCCTTTGGGTACGGAACCCTAAAAACGGCGAAACGTTGGTTGGCAAGTGAAAATCGGGCAAACAATTTTCGCCGAAAAGGCAGGACACCGGTATTAATTTCTTTCTGAAGATGATGTTTCTGTACTTAGAAACTATTTAGTTTTTTTTTTCTATTTTTCCCATTTTTTTACACGCAGCCAAAAAAGAGGGGTGGTATAATGTTGCAAGTGTGTATCTGTCTGTGGCATTAGCTCCTGAATGGACGAACCGATTTTAAGTTGGTTTTAGTTTGAAAGGTGTGTTAACCAAGAATGTTGTTAGCTATGTTTCAAGAAAATCTGCTACACCGTTTGAAGATCGTCACCTCTATTCTAGTTGATGAAGAGATATGAACAACTTCCACAGGTCTAGTCGTTTCGAAATTGGAAATCCTGTCACTTGTCACCATAGGCATCACCATATTCACCATGGAAGGGGGGGGGGGAGCCCCGTGCAGGGCACGCCACAATAGTGGCGATAAGTCCCCTCTTTGAGGAGTGGCTGGAGAGGCGCCACGGCGCCCTCACCTTCCGCCTGACGCAGGTCCTCACCGGACACGGTTGTTTCGGGAGGTTCCTGCACCGAATCGGGCAGGAGGAAACGCCCGGGTGTCACCACTGCGAGGATCGGCCGGAGGACACGGTGGAGCACACTGTGGAGCTATGCCCCGCTTGGGCTGAGCACCGCCGTGTTCTCGTAGCGGCGATTGGCGGCGGCGACCTCTCGCGTCCGGCCCTGGTTCAATCCATGGTCCGGAGCGAGAGGGAATGGGAAGCCGTCGCCTCCTTCTGCGAAGCAGTCATGCTAGCGAAGGAGGTGGCGGAACGTGAGAGGGAGAGAACCTCACGTCCCAGCCGCCGCGGGAGACGCCCCGGGCGTCGGGGGGCAACCAGTGGCCCCCGACCACCGTAGGCGCGGGCTTGTGGACGGTGAGTAATGGGCTAGCTCACCGTCCGTCCGTCTTATGACGACAGACCGTGCCGACGGCGCGTTCGTGTTCCACGCGCGCCTCAAGGAGATGTCAGCAAATCGGAAGGGGTCCGAGAGGGCCGATGCCTGCCAGGGCGGGGGGGGGTGTTTGAAAGAGATACCGTGCCTCTGGAACACAAAGGGCTAAGAAGGAACATGAATGAGTTTTAGTCAGTCAAGTCTGACACTCCCTTCCGCTCCGCCCAGAGCGGAAGAAGTCATTTGATGAATTCCCATCCTAAAAAAAAAAAAAAGGGTGGGTGATTCCCTATTTTCGTCAATTGGCGTGAAAAGGCGCAACACCGAGAAAAGTGGAAGATATTGGGAGAGGCCTTTGCACAGTTAGACAGTCAAATCTAAGAAAAAATAAAGAACTTTTCCTGCCTGAAGATGATGACCAGACATGACACAGAATTTGTTAGTACTGTTCGTATGTGCGTAGTAGATTTCATGCTTAAATATTTTTAGGGCTTAAAATGAGCCTCGTACTACCTACCGTATACCGTATGTATAGCCGATCTGTCATCAGAACTTTTAAACAGTTTTCTTTGATGGAGTTGATGGTAGCGTGTCTACCAGTTAGATAAATTTAAAAAGCATGAAATAAAAACTTGTTAATTATGAAAAATCTACTCAACTTTAAACACTTCATTGATAATGTTCTGATAGTTCATCTACTCTATTGTTTAAGTAATTATTAGTTTTAGAAAACAAGTCAGAAAATTTCAATACAATCGAAGAACCAACACAGCTCGGTAGCCATCCAGTTTTGACCCTTAGTTAACTAGACTTGTTACTAATCTCTAATACCCCTTTCCAGGAATAGGTCAACTTAGCCTGTAACCCTGTATGTTTTGACAGTAATACTGTTTGTTAGATGGCGTTGTGCAAATATTTCCTGTTTGACGTAATTTGTAATAATAACTTGTTTATTATATCGATAGCATGGTGTTGTGTCAACGGGATCAGGCAATACAACGCAGAAACAAGAATTCCACAAAGTCTGTTTAAAAAAAAACCGCTTTGTTTGTCACTTCGCACTCACATTTCACTCCTTGTCCTAAGCGGTCTACTTATTCGTTTTCCGACGCAATGACACTTGGATAAAAAGGGACAATATTTGATTTTTTTGGTAGGTTGTTACAATATAAAAGTCTTTACTGTAACTTTATGCAGGACTTCTCAGTTTAGGCCACATAACACACAGATAAATACAAAAAACATCCACATCAGCATAGTACGGTCTAGGTTTTATTTAAATTGCGTCCATCCCAGCGTTATCTAAGTCTAACGGGTGGTAGATTCCTATGAATCTCCGTGTTATTTCATGCCACATCATGGCGTGTTCCGCGAGGTCAGCATCGCTACCAAGTTGCTTGTGATGTTTGACGCAAGCGCACCTTCAAGCTCCAGTAAGTCACTGAATGATTTGCTACAACACCCCTCTACAGGGTGATCTTTCATCATTGCCATTGTTTTCCGCTTTCGGCAGCACAAGTACGTCGTATGTGCCGACGTGGAGAAGATGTACCGGCAATGCCTAGTCGATAAGGGTCAGCGACTGGACTATTAGCAGAATTTCAATATTTAAAAATGTTTACATTCAGATGTTGATGTGATGTTTACCTGTAGATAGATAATGACCCTAACCGCCCAAAACCGCTTAAAACACTTCGTATGAGCCCAAACACAAGGTAAATGCCTGGAAGATGATGGTTACGTTGGGTGTCCTGCATCATCCTGGTGATGCGTGCGCATCAAGTGAAGGTTATTATACTTTTGTAATATCATCGTCAAGTGACAGGGTTTCAAATTTCGAATCGATTAGACCTGTGGAAGTTGTATAGATCTCTTCATCAACTAGAAAAGAGGGGATGATCTTCAAACGGCTGAGCAGATTTTCTTGAAACATAGCTAAGAATACTCTCGGTTTAGACATCTTTACAACGAAAAAAACTTAATAAAATTGGTTCCTAAGCTTTGTCGCCTTGCCTTAACTGCAGGACAGATTCAGGAGTTATGATGCCACTGACAGACACACGTTAAACTTATACCAGCCAATATTTTGGTAGTAAGTTAAAAATAAATTGCTGGTTTACTGTGACAATAATCATTTAGCAATAGAATAAGCACCAAATTAATTAAATATGTAAGGATTGGATGTTTCAAGATGCAACTAAGCCAAAAACTGTCAAATTATTTTTAGATTACCAAGCAACAGCTTTATTGCATAGATAGACACAACACTGGACTAAATCCTATAACTCTCATTGAAATTGTAACTTATTGTGATAGTGAACAGTGTGACAGCAGTTATTATAATAGCTCTAGTGATAGCAGTACATGTGCAGACAATAAACTAATTTTAAGTATTAGTGATGAAGATGAAGAATCAGACAAATGTAAGCTGGATGAAATTGAAGTACAAATATGCAACAATTTCGAAATTGATGTCATTAGAGCTGACAGTAGTGATCCACTGACTAAAGAGTTAGGTTCAGATGAACCAATACCAAAGACAAAAGTTAGAAAACCAGTTAAAAAAAACAAATGGTGTTTAAAAACAAGTCCCACACTTTCTTCTAATGACTCGACTCCAAATGAAAGTGATATAGAAACAGCTTTCAGTGGAAAAAAAAGAAAGACAAGATATAAAGATGAAGATTACCAACCTGACTCAACAAGTCACTCGGAAGACTCAGATTTTGACTCATATGATGATGACGGAAAACCAATTAAGAAACCAAAAGATGATCGAGTTTATCCAATGCAGTGTGACCATGTAGGTAGAAATACAAATAAGATTTTCTTCTAAAATATCTTTAGCTTTGATTAACATTTGTGTTTAACTGGTGCATGGCTCATACACGTTTAATTGAGACGGTTCTGAGGTAGCTGCGCGGTGCGGGGAAGATGTGGTGACATATCACTCAATCATTTTAATTCTTGAAGGATATCAACACATCTCCCCCACCAAACGGTTATTCAGGCACGTTTCAGTAAAATTTTATGGATTGACCGTGATAGGACGTATTTGAAATCCTTGATAATAAAAAGTATGCTCCTGGGCCTATTCATTCGTAAACCACACTGTTGATGAATTTTAACTTTTGGTAACTTCGTTTCAGTGTGATTTCGAAGTGCTGGAAAGACGTAATCACTACCGTCATTATCAATATAATCATCCCAATATCGAGTATCCATATAGCATTCAGAAGGAATACGCTTGTTCGATTTGCGGGAAACTTTACGTAAGTATTGATTGATTTTATGATATTTTGTTTACCTGTTGGTTACAAGAAATACTCAGCAGACCTGAGCCGTGTTGATATAATCATTTCACTAAAACGAGCCGGTGTTCTACCAACTACCCCTGGCCTGGTCGGCCGCTGAATACGCTCCCACAACGCCCAAATCATTTGTAGTCGCCTGTTCCCTTTCCGTATTTCCTATTGAGACCATAACTTCTTCACATAAGGCGACGCACGGCTTCCTATGTGCTTCTTGTGTCGCTTCCGAGCATGGACTGAGACACTCGAAGCGGGACGAGGTTACCCGCGACACCGACCGCGAGATGGTCACGGGACTGCACGGCTCTCTCAGGGCACTCCTCCAAACAAAGTGTCCGGGTGACACCCATAGCCCAAATCAACTTTGATGGTATTTTTTGAGTATTAATGCATTTAACTATAACCCAAAATGGAACTTACCTATAGCTTTAATACTAACTGTTTCTACAATATTTTATTAGCTATATTATTTACAGGATAAACAGAGAATAGGTTCACATGAGGCTAGTCATACTATACAGAAACTTAAATGTTACTTTTGCCCAAAAGTATGTTCCAGTAAGCTACGTAGGCTAACACATATGTCGTCTGTGCACCCAAAGAAAACGTTCACATGTGATTACTGCGCTAAAGTATTCAAGACAAAAGGTGATATATTACGACACTTACGGGTGAGTTGAAAAAAAGTGTATTCCTAATATCATATACTAAAGCTGAGAAGTTTGTTTATTTGAACGATCTTAATTTTGGTTATGTCCTGACACCTGTCAATTTTACCGAGTAAAACTTATCTAAAAAATTAATGACCTTTTTTATCTACAAACATTAATACACTTCTGGACACATCTATTGGCCCACCTTGTATTTTCAGTTTCGTTTGGTCCAAGCTAAAATTTTATATTAGGTCGAGCAAAAAGTTTTTATGCAGTTTTGAACCTGGCACATTCACAATTTCATTCAATATTCTTTTTTTGAATTTCGAACACAGAATTTAAAGAAACAAAAGACAATTTGGAGCCTGTTTGTTGATATCAAACAATCGAATACTAAGAAAACTTGGTTTTATTGGTTTACTTGGATTTAATTCTTAAAAAAGTGATTGATATCTTTGGTTTTGCAACAAACATTACTTATTCTTAACATTAAGGTGAGGTTCTATCAATAATCTATGGGTACTTCACCTGAAATCGCCGCCCAAGCTGTGGCACTTATTCAGGCCGGACACAGCCAAAGAAACGTGAGTGCTCAACTTAATTTCAAGTCGATCTGCGGTCCGAAATGTTTATCGGAGGTACCTAGAGACTGGCGGCTTTGTTCGTCGCCAAGGAAGGCCACGATCTCGGGTCACAACTGAAAGGCAGGATCGATTCATCGTGACGACCAGCCTCCATTGAGATACAAAACCAACTTCGCGACTTCCACGGAGTATCTGTGAGCGCTCGAACTGTTCGGAGAAGGTTAAAAGAACGCGATATGGTACCACACAAGCCAGCTAATGGGCCCAAACTAACGCGAGCCCACCGAACAGCGCGCCTTCATTTCGCACGCAGTCATTTAAATTGGACACAGCAAGATTGGAGCCGTGTACTCTTTTCTGATGAGTCTAAAATTGTGGAAGGAAGAAGGTCTACCGACGTAAGGGAGAGCGTTTCGCACAATGCTGCTTTGAAGAGAGGGTTGCTTATGGCGGTGGCTCATGGTCTGTCTGGGGCGGTATATCCGCGAGCGGCAAAACTCAACTTGAGGTTGTTACAGGACCACGGCTGCCAACATTAAATGCTGAAAGGTACATTCGTGAGTGCTTAGAACCTCACGTGATACCATACGCGGACTATGTGGGCCCAAATTTCCTTTTTATGCATGATAATGCAAGAGCCCATGCGGCCAGCATCATCAGGGAATATATTCGGGATGTGAACATCACAGTTATGGACAGGCCAGCCAGAAGCCCAGACATGAACCCCATTGAGCACATGTGGGACGAGCTAAAAAGACGTGTTAGGGCTCGTCAGCCAGTTGCCCAGACGATGCAGGAGTTGAAAACTGCCATAGAAGAGGAATGGGAGATGATCCCTCAAAATTTCATAGAGCGGTTGATAAACTCTATGCCTAATCGTATTGGGAGCTGCGGTAGATGCCCATGGAGGCAACACGCGTTATTAAATTAAACCTTTATTTGATAAAATATGTTTTTTATTCAAAAATCAATTGCCTTTAACAAGGCGCATATCCGACTTGTTAGGCGTAGCTCCATGCCGTATGGTATTCTGAATTCAAATTTAAAACCATACGATCGAAAAAGATGGTAAAATGTATCAGGTTTAAAACTGCATTAACAGTTTTTGTTCAATCTAGCAATCATATTTCGGTAGGGGCCATCGAAACCTAAACTCTAAGGTGGGCCAATAGATGTGACCAGAAGTGTAGTTTTACATTAGGTTTTAAACGTTTTCAGACTCATACTGGAAGTAAACCATTCAAATGTCATATTTGCGGAGATGGATTTGCGCACAGCGGAAACAGAAGTGTCCACATTCGTGCTATACATCAAAATTATAGATATGTTGCTAAGAAACAAAAGCAAGCCCAAACAGTGCGCAGAAAAAAGAAACACCGTTCAACAGACACAGAAATCTCGTGTAACAGTGAGAAAACAGTACGGAAGACTAAAACAAAACGCAAAAGTAACAATCAATCTGAAAATACTGAAACGACACTAAAAAAGAAAAAGAAAAGTACTAAAAAAGTTTCCAAAAATAAAGAAATTGACGGTACTGAAACATCAGTGGTGTCTGAGGACGGAAAGCAAAATAATAAGAAGAAAAAGAAAACCGAAATGGTGAGCGAAATAAACATTGAACGACATAATAAAGATTACGAGAACGCAGAAATTGATTCGGATGATGAAATTCTTGCTGTGGTTAAAAGAAAGAATACTCAAGATGGACCTGTAAGTCAAAAGGCTAAACAAGTTGATGAGGAAAATAAAGTCAAATGATCAAAATTCAGCCCGACTGAAAATAAAGCGGTTATCTTACGCCCCGCTTCTGGAACGAAAATCAATCCAAAAATCTGCCAACAAATTGTCAAGCGTGCGTCATAATAGGCAATGCTATAATCAACAATAAAACATGTATATTTTAAATACTTACAAAAACTTTCAATTAAATATTATCAAAATTTCTTTAAAAAATAGGTGTTAGCACCGTAAAAGTATGAATACCGTGAGTTTATAATCTATCTCGCGAGGTAAATGAGACAATATAACGCATTAATTTTCGGTAGTTTTTTTTTATGAGAAATAACAAACCTAGATTTATTGAGTTTCTCGTTCAGTGTCGGCGCGGGACGCGTGCCGTTCAATCAATTAGCGCGTAAGGTGCGGTCCGTCGCAAACAAGTTTGATACCAGTTCACATATTGTCAGTTTTTTAATATTTTTTTATAATATGCGTATAATCTAGCTATCCATGGAAAAACGACAATTTGTGTACCTAGATGAAATCGCTGTCATAACTAACTTTTCACATTTATCAATTTTAACACAATATTATGGTGAAACCACCGGGGTAGCTCGTGAAATTCAAATTTTCTTACGTTTTATGCAATTCAGTGTCAGCAGCAGTGTGCAGCAGGTCAGTGTCAGGTTGCATGTTGATTAAAATATGATTAGCGGCAATATCGGCTGTAACAAATATGGCTTTACAGATTTATAATCATCAATACAACAGTTCCTTTATGCCGCACTTGCCTAGTTTGGTTCGTGGCTGGGTGAGCAACCAGTGCATACCTAGTTTCCTCCGTGCCTCGGAAAGCACGTTAAGCCGTTGATCCAGCCTGTCAATTATAGATCGTTGACAGTTTTTAAATAGTCGGTGGCCCGCAAGTCTGACACCCAGAAAGGGGAATCATTACCCAGTACTAACTGGTTTGTGGAGGGTTTTTTTTTGCTTTTTGTTGATTTAAGTAAACTTAGAAACATTCTTGTAAGTATTAGGTAACCTAATTTAATGTTTCGTTTTTACTTAGGTATTGTGTATTGAAATAAGTACCTTGTTTATTAATTATTAATGTTTGCATATCATTTTATAGCTGTGTGTCATTGCACTAGCATATTATTTTTATCATGTTTTGTACCACATTACCGCAAATAAATAATTTTGATTCTGATCCCTGACTTTCCAAGTGGCCCCTCAATTACACTGACTTTCCCATACCAACTTTTCCCTGACTTTTACATGTTGTTTGAATGTGTGGTCTCTACGAAGGCGATTTTCTTTATTTTATAAAACTTATTTTATTAGGGTTCCGTACCCAAAGGGTCAAACGGGACCCTATTACTGAGACTTCGCTGTCCGTCCGTCCGTCTGTCACCAGGCTGTATCTCATGAACCGTGATAGTAAGCCAGTTGAGATTTCTACATATTATGTATTTCTGTTGACGCTATAACAACAAATACTAAAATTTGAAAAAAATAAATATTTAAGGGGGGCTCCCAAACAAAAAAGTTTTTTTTCTCGTTTTTATTAATAATGGTACGGAACCCTTCGTGCGCGAGTCCGACTCGCACCTGGCCGGTTTTTATTAAAACATGCTCTGTCGTCCTTACGAAAAGTGCAATAACTCGAGTTTTGCGCCGAATTGAGTTAAGTACATATTCGGAATATACTACTACTACATTTTATAATTAGCATATTTCATCATTTGTAATATTCATTTACTAGTTATAAATGCAATAAGTTTGAGTTATTGCAGAAATGATACGGAACCTTATTTACGCTATTAAATCATATAATATAACTAGTTGTCCCGCGCAACTTCGTCTGCGTCACATTTTGCCACTTTTCGCAATATTTTTCATTGCTGATCCGTTCTTATACAGCGCCATCTATTGAATACTTACTCAATCCAGTCAACAGATACCGCCATCTCTTAAAATCGTTTGGAGCTAACAGATAATTGTGACAGTCAAATAGCAAAAAAATTATTTGCAATTAAATAATATTGCGAGTTGCGAGATCTAAGCTATCCTATCTTTCAAGTTGGATCAAACTGCACACGGTGTGCAAATTTGATTAAAATCGGTCAAGTAGTTCAGGAGTTCATCCCGGATAAACAACGTGACACATAATTGATATATATATATATATATGTCGGAGTCGGAGTCATTATTACGGATACAAGACGGACTATGAATCGAAAGCGCGCCAAAGGTCAAGCGACCTACTTACCAGAATAACTAACATACACAAACAGCCTTTTAAAAACTAGGACAATATTTATTTATTTCTAGTCATCATCTGCCTAGCCTTTTCCCAAACTATCTTGGGGTCGGCTTCCAGTCTAACCGGATGCAGCTATTTATTAAGCTAAGCTATTTTTTTTGTTTTACATGCAGCGACTGCCTATCTGACCTCCACAACCCAGTAACTGGGTAATACGATACCCCTTGGTAAGACTGGATGTCAGACTTTTTGGCTTCTGACTACTCTTAACGACTGTCAAAGATCTACAAATGACAGCCGGGACCAACTGCTTCACGTGCTTTCCGAGGCACGGAGGAAACTCGGTATATAATTATGGTCACCCATCCACAGACCAACCTCGGCAAGCACGGCTTAACCTTAAAGATCGACCCGTGGGGCTGATATTATTTAGCCACGAGCTCCTCCTAATATTTATTTATTTATGTCTGGTATAAAACAAATACCAATAAGGGCCTACCCATTACCTACATAATAAAATACAGAACCTTAAAATATATCCTAAAAATATAATACTAGTTTGTTTGTTTGCTTGAACGCGCTAATCTCAGGAACTACTAGTCCGATATGAAAAATCTTTCATTGTTAGTTATCCCATTTATCGAGAAAGGCTATAGGCTATATAGCATCACGCTACGACTAATAGGAGCGGAGTAGCAATGAAAAATGTTGCGAAAACGGGGAACGACGCAGACGAAGTTCCGTGGGACAGCTAGTTATTTATAAAAACGAGCAAAAATAACACTTTTTTGTATAGGGGCCCCAGCGGCAAAAGAAATACAAAATCTGCAAAATTTCAACTGGCTAACTATCACGGTTCGTGCGATACAGCTTGGTGACGGACAGCGAAGTCTCAGTAATAGGGTCCTGTTTGACCTTTTGGGTACGGAACCCTAAAAATTCGCGCATAACACGTTTAGCGACTTACGGCAAAATTTTAAATACCCCCGACACAAAAAACCTCCAAAAAGCCCATAATAAATCAATCCAAGCGTCGTAGCTTAGTTCTGTGCTTTGTTTTGTGCTCTAAGCGGTCTTCTTAGCGGTCCCCCGACGCTACGACGCTTTGATTAATTTATTATGGGCTTTTTAGAGGTTACAGAGTCGGGGGTTTTTTAATTTTAAATTAAATTTTTTTCATGCTTTATAAATTCTTCCAATTTTTTCGATGTTACGCTTCTGAACGAAAACTAATTTTATCGAAATTGGTTCAGTCGTTTAGGAGCTACGATGCCACAGAGATACACAGATACACACGTAAAACTTATAACACCCTTCTTTTTTGGTCGGTGGTTAAAACAAGGAAAGTTAAAAAATAAAAACTGTACTTTAGGAGGGAGGAGGGGTGCAGCCCCCCCCCACTCGGCAATGCCCATGGTGACAAGTAACAAGATTTCAAATCGACTAGACCCGTGGAAGTTGTTTATATCCCTTTATCAACTAGAAAATATGTATTGTGATGATCTTCAAACGGCTGAGCAGATTTACTCAAAACATAGCTAAGAACACTCTCGATTAAAATACCTTTCAAACGAAACCAATTTTATCAAAATCGGTTCATCTGTTTAGGAGCTACGATGCCACAGACAGACACACAGATATACACGTCAATCTTATAACACCCCTCTTTTTTGGTCGGGGGTTAAAAATGATAGTTATCGACTTACGCTGTAATGATGTTTAGCGACTTACGGCAAAATTATAGTTATCGACTTACGCTGTAATGATCTTTAGCGACTTACGGCAAAATTATAGTTATCGACTTACGCTGTAATGATGTTTAGCGACTTACGGCAAAATGATAGTTATCGACTTACGCTATAATGATGTTTAGCAACTTATGAAAATATTAATGCTTAGCGTTTTTGTAGCATTGAAATGATAACCCTATTGTGTACTATATTCTGGTAAGTGATTTATGGTCCATTTTAGTGTTCAGGTATTTTGAAAATTAGTATCTGTTCATGGACTTTTGTTGCTGACTGTACGAGCGGGCGGGGCGGCGCGGCGTCGGACGAAGTAAGCTTGGAGCGGCGGCAAACGCGTACGCGATTTTTTAGGTTGTTACAAATGTAGGTAATTCCTTCTTCACAACATAAAAACTGTGAATTTTTTGCCGTATAGCGCACAAATCAAATCCATCCAAGTCGAACGATTACCTTAATAGCGACAATCGTCACATGGTGGTGGGTAGCAGCTGAATGGTGTGGAATTGAATTGTAGAGGCCTATGTCCAACAGAGGACTGCTTTAGGCTGATGAAGTACTTTATTGAGTTGAAGCTATTTGAGACTCACATGGTATTAATTTCATTATTAAATTCCAGTTAAATTCCTTGTAGAAAAATTACTAGTTCTCTCTGACTTTGACTATTATAATTACATATCAAAATAGAAAATAAGCAACAATAGTAGATTATGCACCGAGGGGCTAAAGTTGTGTCTTATGTCACGGGCGTCATATTGAATCTCGAGCGCAATGAAGGATTCGGGATTTAACTCACGAGCAAAGCGAGGGAGTTAATACAAGAATCCTGAATGCAGCGAGGGATTCAAGCTAGCCCAAGGCAAAGACACCTTTAGCCCAGAGGAGGATACTCTACTTTTTACACCTACTGTGAGAAAATAATAGCCATAGTACGAAAAACAAAGTATTTATTAAATAAACAAAAAGTAAGAATAACTTATTTAGAACTAGTTAGTTATATGCACTTTAAATTAATAATTTAAAGTTTCAACATTCAAAGGTGTGAAAACTTTCGATTTCTTTGATTGGTGACTTTCCGATATCCTCTTTAAAAAATTAAAAATGCTAATAGCTTAGCGTATGTCTTGATGTCTATATTGTGTTTCATGCATATTGTTGACCTAAGCATTGACGTACACCATAGGCTACTTGACTTCTGAGTACAAGATAAATGCTGAAAATACACTAATAGAACTGGTTCCGAAATGGTGTCCGTTTCTACCACGCGGCCACCTCATAATACTTGATGAAACTTTGCCAGGAATTAGTCCTAATTTATTCCTATACACACCTCTTTTCGTGAATTTGTTCCAAAAAAAACCAAGGCGCTATGACCAAGAATAGTTGGCCGCTAGAACCGCCACTTGCCGTAGTCATCGCCCGTGATTACACAGAAACTATATGATGGAGATAGACGAATTATGCATCAAAAGAAAGGTCTTAATTTGTTCCATTTGTTTCAAAAATAAAAAACATCAAAAAGTAAATAAATGAAAAGTTATGCAATAACTAGTTTTCAGGTTATGAGTAGGTAGGTATCTCACCTTATATATCAAATTATTAGAAGCTAATGTGTATGGACAATTAGTCCCTAATTTGTTACAGCGAATAAACAGAAAAAAATACTAGAAAGTAGGTTCAATGATTTGTTAGAGTCGATTTTAGTTGGCCGCTCGGACGGCAATATGCCTAAAATACAATGGCGTTTATCTCGTTATTAAAAGCAGGTTTAAGCTTAGTTATAGTACTAATTGACGGGTAACGTAACCTAGTTTGGATAAACATGGAGAATATAACTGCAGCATTCATATTTTTGAAGAAATTTACAAAAAATCTGTAGTATGAAACCGTATGAGAGTAGGGTGACCATGATTACATTGGTACGAAGGCATGTTTTTAATGTTGGACTCTGTTTGAACGAATATGCGGTTCGTTTTGCGGCCATTGTCTATTGTTCTTAATCCAAAAAAAATATAAGAAAAAATAATAAAAGAAAAAAATAATAATAAAGAAATAATAAGATTTTCAAAAGGAGATTTTTTCGTTTGGGAGCAGCTAAAAGCAGGCTTGCTTCAAAACATCATGAAAAAGTAAAAATTTAACTTACCGCAGTTCATTTGGATCCCTCTGCAATACTTTTTGGTGGTGAGTTCCACATTAACAAATCCAACATATAAGTGACACAACTCATAGCTAAGCACTCTTAGACACTTCTGGATTTAGTGATAGTTGTCTCAGTAACTTAGTAGTTTGTAAATCTCGGGAATTAAATACGTACGCGGTACCAGCACACAGTTAAAAATTCAGCACAGTATTTACAACATAAAATAATCGTTCAAACCCCTTGTGACAAATATTTTTAACAATAGTTTGGAAACAATAGAGATCCTTTTTCTGGAATCGTTCCCATCATAAAACACCTGTGGAAAGTCAATGAAACGAAAATTTAATCAGTAAATACTTTAAAGAATTAAGAACAATAGACAATGGCCGCAAAACGAACCGCATATTCGTTCAAACAGAGTCCAACATTAAAAACATGCCTTCGTACCAATGTAATCATGGTCACCCTACTCTCATACGGTTTCATACTACAGATTTTTTGTAAATTTCTTCTAAAATATGAATGCTGCAGTTATATTCTCCATGTTTATCCAAACTAGGTTACGTTACCCGTCAATTAGTACTATAACTAAGCTTAAACCTGCTTTTAATAACGAGATAAACGCCATTGTATTTTAGGCATATTGCCGTCCGAGCGGCCAGCTAAAATCGACTCTAACAAATCATTGAACCTACTTTCTAGTATTTTTTTCTGTTTATTCGCTGTAACAAATTAGGGACTAATTGTCCATACACATTAGCTTCTAATAATTTGATATATAAGGTGAGATACCTACCTACTCATAACCTGAAAACTAAATATTGCATAACTTTTCATTTATTTACTTTTTGATGTTTTTTTATTTTTGAAACAAATGGAACAAATTAAGACCTTTCTTTTGATGCATAATTCGTCTATCTCCATCATATAGTTTCTGTGTAATCACGGGCGATGACTACGGCAAGTGGCGGTTCTAGCGGCCAACTATTCTTGGTCATAGCACCTTGGTTTTTTTTGGAAAAAATTCACGAAAAGAGGTGTGTATAGGAACAAATTAGGACTAATTCCTGGCAAAGTTTCATCAAGTATTATGAGGTGGCCGCGTGGTTGAAACGGACACCCGAAATGGACTTGACGCCTTTCGTACTTTTCCATTTTTGGAAATTGTCGTAGGCTTTTATATAAGTTTCCTTTGACTTTTCCGGCAGTAAATCATTGGAAATATTATTAGCTTCGGTTGTAATGAATTTAGGAGTACAATCACTTTCATCACTCGACATTTTATAATACTTTGTTGATAAATTTAAAGTTTAAATGCCAAAAGTCCGCGCCTTTATTGCGTCTACCAATAAGTAGCCAAGACACGATCAATTCGATTTTCAAAAAAAAAAGTCTCTTCTACGGTTTTGTCGTGTGTGTCTATTGATATCACTCTCATGGAAGTGGCGTTTGTGTAAACTAAGCTTTATACAGGGCTGGTAGAATGGTTTTGGATGATTGGCTGTATGAATTTTGAATTTAAAACGTCATTGGAGACGCTCGTGAAAATAGAGCAGTGATGCCAACTTAGCAACTTTATAGCTAGATCTAGCTATTATTTGGTGACATACAGCTACAATTTAATGAAACTTGTAGCTAAACTTTTTAGCTACTTTTTTTAGCAACTTTTGAGGCTATCGAGATTCGTAAAGTAGGGTACCGAGTCTCGTAAAAAAATATAAAACTAAACTCGAATCTATGTTCATAGATGCTATGGTAAGTACAGGTCTCAGGAAAAGTGGTAAATGCTGCTATAACTGTGTTTTGCTTAAAGATATACTACAAAAAAATTGGCACCGCTGAAAAATATTTTAAATCAACGAAAGATACTGAACCCCAGCCATCGACATCTTCTTCTTTAAATAATTAATTTTTGATTTATTTTTTATTCAATAACGTACACAACACATTTTTAACTCTCTTGTTAGAATTAATGAAAATAAAAATGATTGTCAGGAATTTACATTTCATTGTAACCTACTTATCTACTGTATATAACATTTAGCTACTTCTAGCAACTTTTTGGGGTACAAAAAACTGGCAATCTAGCAACATTTTAAAATTGTCTAGCAACTGGGTAAAGCTAGCAGTTGGCAACACTGAAATAGAGTATTTTTGATAAAATGTGATAAATCGACTGTAGTACAGAACGGTTTTATTGTTTATTAATTAAATCACAAAATCCACAGCAATCTTTGCGCAGTTTACTTAAAATAAATTAACTAATGTTTCAGCCAATTACTATTACGGTATTACGGCGCGGTACGGTATTTGTTATTTTTAATGCCAGTTTTAATGTGAATCCATTACTTTAAAAAAAATGGTTCGTAGTTATCTAATTATTCTTATAATTTTTGTCTTCGAAAACATGGCAACGATATGAAGAAGCAGTTGTTATGATTTTGTAGGAAATCGAGAATATCATCCACGTGTAGTAAGGGTATCGAGAATAGCTTTCCTCTTTCTGGCACCAAAGGGTGTTTGTTAGTACTATACTGCCAATTTAGCTGAGCATGTGAGATTCCAAATTCAAATCACATTATTACCTGACCAGCGGGTCTTAATGAAATCCAGTACAACATTATTGACCGGCTGTGCCCCCGGCCACTAATGACTCACTTTAGGTTAAGGTTGCTTGACATATAATTTGACATTTTCGAGCAGGTGGTGTGAAAATTAATTAAAGTCAATATGTAGATACTAGATGTTGTGTCTATAAAAACTAAAACTATCTTATTATTTTTAGATTACCAAGCAACTGCTTTATAGTGTAGATAGACAGAACACTGGACTAAATCCTATAACTCTTAGTTCAGTTGTAACTTATTGGGAAAATGTGAAGTGTGATAGCTCTAATAATACATCTAGTGATAACAATACATGTGCAGACATAGAACTAGATCTTGACCTTTTAACAAGAAAGCAAAAGAACCCTAACAAGAACAAAATTAACTATCATTCCACAAATGAAACTACGCTAAATATAAGTATCACTGATGAAAATGAGGAATCAGACAAATGTAATCTAGATGAAATAACAGTAGAAATATGCTACAAGTTTGACATAGATGGCATTAAAGTTGAAAGTAGTGATCTACTCACAAAAGAGTTAAGTTCAGATGAACCAAAAACGCCAGTTGTAAAAACATAAGAAGGTTTATTAATAAAAAGTCCCTCACTTCCTTCTAATTCTAAGGACTCAACTTCTTATGAAAGAAAAAGAAAAAAAGGGAAGATAAATAGTGGTGATATGGACTCAACTTTTATTCAAAGAAAAAGAAAATATGTGAAAAGAGATGATAATGATGATTACCAACCTGACTCAACAAGTGACTCGGAAGACTCGGATGACTCATATGATGATAATGGAAAACCAATAATAAAACCAAAAGATGATCGAGTTTATCCTAGACAATGTGACCATGTAGGTACAACTACAAACACAGATTGCTTTTGTACTGAAATATTGGTAGCTTTTGCTCACCTTCACATTTAGGTATGTTAAAGTTGCTACAGGCTTTCATGCCAGTAATGAAGAATTGCTAGGCAGACTGATTAACTGAGATAGTGCCTGAGGTAGGTGCACAGAAGATGTGGTGACATGCTACTCAGTCAGCAGCTCTACCCCACCATATGGCTTTTCAGGCTCATTTCAATAGAATGTAAAGGATTGACAGTGATAGGATGTATGTGAAATCCTGGATTGTAAAAAAGTATGCTACAGGGCCTAAACAGTTATATTAAAAAATGAATGGTTGTTACTTTTTCGAGTATGGGACTTTTGGTGTGGAGGGGGGGTGTGTAAATACTTACACACACCTACACCAAAAAAATGATCAATGAGCTTATGCTTATACACACCAATGAACAGTATATACATCATTCTCACACTCATACACCTACACCAAAAAAATGATCAATGAGCTTATGCTTATACACACCAATGAACAGTATATACATCATTCTCACACTCATTGCTAGCGAATGCGTCCATTTGAAGAGCATACAACCCACAATTGCACACAGTCATAATAATTTAATCTGGTTCATTCGTAACCACACAGATACATATGTGAATTCTTATATTCCGTAATTTTATTTCAGTGTAGTTTTGAAGTGCTGGCAAAATCTTTGCACTTTCGTCATTATTTATTTATGCATCCCAATATTGATTATCCATATAAAAGTCAAAAGGATTACACTTGTTCGATTTGCGGCAAACTTTACGTAAGTATTGATTGATTTTATAGTGTTTTGTTTGCCTTTTGCCTTGTAATAAGAAATCCTCTTCAGAGTGCCTTATTGAGATGCTCATTTCACTAAAACCAGCTGGTGTTATACCAACTACCCCTGGGCCTGCCCGGGCGCCGCTGAACACTCGCCCACCAACGTCCAGTGCATCTACTGCGGATGAGGAAGGAGGTTTACTCGCTAGTCGCTTGTTCTCTTTCCCGTCTTTCCTATTGAGACCATTACTTCCGAGCATGGACTGAAACACGCTGCGAATGTTTCAGTCCATGATGTCCAGTCGAGAACACGTGGCATGCCTTCGCCTCATGAGAATGGTCTCAATTATGGTCACTCCTCCAAACAAGTGTCTGGGAGACACCCATAGCCCACGTCAACATTAATGACCCATTCACAACCCTTATTATTGCATTTAAATTTAATTTTAACCCAAATGATACTGTCTTATGCCTATACCTACTTAGCTTTATAACTACCAATTGCTATGATTTCTCATAAACTATGTTGTTCACAGACAAAAAAGACAATAGCTGCACATGAGCTTGGTCATACTGAACAGGAAATTAGGTGTAACTTTTGTCCAAAAGTATGCTCCAATAAGGACAAACTGTACAGGCATGTGTCAAATGTTCATCCAAAGAAAACATTCACCTGTGATTACTGCTCTAAAATATTCAAAACCAAAACTGATTTAGTACGACACTTACGGGTGAGTTTGAAAAAAACCTCAAAATCATCTATACCAATATAATAAAGTTGAAGAGTTAATTTTGTTTGAATGCGAATGTGTTTCAAAGATATGAAAAATCCTTGAGCCCGATTCTAGAGGAAGGGTTTTCCACCAGGCTACGACAATTAGGAGCCGTGTAATCGGCTGAATCCTTAGGGCACAACTATTTTTATAAAAATTGTTTTTTTTGTAGTTAATATTGATTTGTGTTCTTAGTTTGAAACACATTTTTCGAGTCATCATCATCGGCCTACCCCTTTACCAACTATGTTAGGTAGTTCCTTTGCTGAGTTTCATTTACAGAGTTACATTAATAGTTTAACATTAGGTTTTAAATGTTTTCAGATTCATACTGGAAGCAAACCATTCAAATGTCATATTTGCGGAGATGGATTTGCGCACAGCGGAAACAGAAGTATTCACATCCGTGCTAAACATCAAAATTATAAATATGTTCCTAAGAAACAAAAGCGAGCCCAAACAGTGCGCAGAAACAAAAAACACCGTTTAACAGACGAAGAAATCATATCTAACAGTGAGAAAACAGTACGGAAGACTAAAACAAAACGCAAAACTAACTACCAGTCTGAAAATATTGAAAAGACACTAAAAACGAAAAAGAAAAGTACTAAAGAAGTTTCCAAAAATAAAGAAATTGGTGGTACTAACACAGCAGTAGTGTCTGAGGACGGAAAGCAAAATCATAAGAAGAAAAATAAAACCGAAATGGTGAGCGAAATAAAAATTGAACGGAGAAAAAGTACGAGAACACAGAAATTGAGTCTATAAATATCGTACCTATAAAAGATGATGAAAATCTTGCTGTGATTAAAAGTAAGAATACTCAAGATGGACCTCAAAATAAAAAGAGCAACAAATTCACAAAGCAAAATAATGATCTCTAGGGGTCCCTGTCCTGTTGCTCCCCGTGTCATACCATTTCGTATTTTTTTTTTGTAAGGTGCTGCGGGGCAATCTCGACTGGTAAAACCTAAACCACAACTTTGAAGGTATAAAAATATAAGATGATATAGTTTTATTAAAAATGTAATGTATTGACGCTCCAGAGTCATTATCTGTGTATTATTTTTACAAACTCATATTGAAAAATATTCAATAGATAGGCTTAAAATTTCAATAGATAGGCTTAATGTGTTTTTGTCAAAAAAAGCAAAAATAGTTGTAATTCCCCCTCCGTGGGGCAATTTCAACTATTAATTATAATTTCTCTTCTAGAAAGCTTAGCTTGATGTTAGTCAGTTGCAGAGTTTTTTTATAGGGATGGTAATCTAAATTGAATCTTGCCATATATGCAGCTAGGCTCATTTTTTAATAAAAACACTTTAAAGGTTTAGGCGGGGTAATTTCGACTGCTCGCCATAGTTAATAGTGATGGGAACGTAATAAAAAATAAGTCGATAGATACACCAATAAATAATTTTGGTCTGCTATCTACTAAAGGTACTATATCTACTCACTAATCATAAATCAAAACTTCCATTTTAAGAAAGGAATATGTATTTAAAATAGAACCCAAGCACTCCTTGTCCTAAATCTACAATTGGTCATATAAACGTTACGCAATTTTATAATTTAGGACCAAGATTCATCTGTCTTTTTTAGTTTTAAAACAGCAATTAATAATCTAAGAAATATAAAAATTAACAAGTCATAATAAAAAGTAGGTAATCAACTTAAAACTAATCTTTGAATTCTTAAAAAGTACTGGTCGAATTGACAGGCACCTACTAATTATGTATTCAATTACAAAGATTTTTGCAATCGAAGTTTTATCAGATAACACTTCTTAAATTTGTACCTTAAAAAATATCTAAAATCTCCTAACTAGCTTTTAATAAATGCGCGTTTTTAAATTGTGTACAAAACGTCAGTCTTTAGTTATGTATCAGAAAAGTATACCTATCAAGTTATTAGGTATTTTAATAAAATCTTCGAAAGTTACGAATTAAAAATCAACAGTTATAAAGTATATACCAATTTACGTTTTTAATCAGTCTGGACTCGACTCTTCAAAAGAGAAAAGTATATTTATCTAACTATGTATAACCTTTCTACGTTTTTAATCAGTCTGGACTTAACTCTTCAAAAGAGAAAAGTATATTTATCAAACTAAGTATTAACTTATACTTACATATTTAAAATCTTCAAAAGTTACAAATACATAACATTAGGTATTTATAATGTTGTAAAATAATTATGCAAATACCCTATCTAGGTAAAAGTAGGTAACATGTTAAAAGTTGAGATCTATCATCAGACTCTAAAATTCAAACCTTAATAACTAAGTGAATATCAAATACATAACATTAGGTATTTATAATGTTGTAAAATAATTATGCAAACACCCTATCTAGGTAAAAGTAGGTAACATGTTAAAAGTTGAGATCTATCATCAGACTCTAAAATTCAAACCTTAATAACTAAGTGTGAGTATCATAATTCATAAATTTCAATTATACTCCTGGATATCAATATTGCTCGGAAAGATATAATCAGGGCCTTTCACTTCAGGGTCGGGAAGATATTGAATTATCTCTTCTTAATCAATTATTGATTGATCGTTTTCTATGAGACGAAAAACTTTTTTGTTTTTTTTGTATGATCGAAACCCTTGTACAAAAATCTTGTCTTGAGCTACACGTTCAATCTGGCATACGTATTTAAAAAAGTTAGTAAATAAAAGTTTTCTTTCCTTTGGATGAAAAAAAAATTGCCAATACGAATCTCCCTTTTTCTGGAGTTTGTTTCGGAGAAGCGACATGAACTGGGATGTCCCTAGAAGTACTAGCACCAAAATTTAAATTAGAACCATTTGTAGACATACGTAAGTCCACATTACCAACATTGACTAAGTCCACATCAATCTGATTATCTTCATCTTCCGAGTCAGACTCCTGGTCACGTATCAAGCTTTGGTAAAAGTCTTCCATATCACATTCAGAATCCGTTTCACTGAGACTTTTATAGGAGCCAGAGGAATCACTGTCCATTTTGTACTTGTTTTTTTTGGAGGCTTTTTTTCGTTGAGTAGACCTTTTAGTAACTTTCGATCTTTTTTTTACTCCATTTTCTTTTTTCTTTGGTTTTTGCTTCTTTTGTTTTTTGTTCTGGTTTTGTTCATGCTTCAATTTCTCTTTTTGCATTTTTTTGTTTTCCTTTACTAATGTTTTGTTCTCTTTCTCTTCTTTTTCTTGTTTTAAACGATCCAGTACTTCTTTGTAAGTCAGTACTTCCGCGTTGCTATTGGGGACGCGTTTTCTTTTAGTTTTAGTTGGATCATTTTTGGCAATACTCTTAAGTAAAAGTTCCTCAAAAGAAACTGGTTGGATAGCGTTTTCTGAAGGTTTAACTATCTTGCAATCTAAAATCTTTAAAGATGTCAATCGTTCCACGTCAATTCTTTTCGGTATCGGCAGCTTAATCGTGTTTTGCACTGTGACAAGTGTATTTTGCGTCTCGTCTTTGCTATAAATCGCGTTCTTTTCATCGAACACAGTATCTGATACATCAGCTGAAACACAATTTTGTGTAGGCTTGTCGCAGATTTTTTCCGGGATCTTACCGCTGCTATGATATTCGTTGATTTTTGTCAAAACAATTGTTAGTAAACTGGGAACGGCTTTACTGAAACGCATATCATTGTACGTACGTGGTTCAGTTGCGTTGTAAGCTTCACCTTGTGGTTGTTTGTGATTCACTGCACGGGTTTCGGCTTGAGAAGTCTTCCATTTTTGCAACGTCAATGGGTCGAAAATCTCCTCTCGGATGGCATTTCGGTTAAGAGGATAAATACCTGTTTTGCGGAATCCGTTTCTTAAAATAATACAATCTAGTTCGTTCCATATTTTTGTCAAAATCCTGGCAAATTCTGACTTCGGCAATTTCGAACCTATGTGAAGTCTCTGCCATCTTATTATTTCATCCTCCCATCGGTCTTTAAGAGGTTTCATTGTGCTGCAGTCCAAGGGTTGGAGAACATCGGACGAGTGTGGTGGAAGCTTTAAAATTGTGATACCTTCAGAGGCCGCATATTGTATGACATTTAGATCGACATGAGAAGCATGCCCGTCGTATATTAGTAGCACCGGCCTAACACTTCCCAGCGAAGGAACAAATACAGATGTCAGATATTTTTCAAATATGCTGGTCTGCATCCAGCCTTTCTCGCTTACGGCGTAAGCTGTTTGTATGTTTTCGTTTTTAAACATCCACTCGGACCAGAGGTGTTTTCCTTGAAAGATGATTAACGGCGGAACTTTGTTGCCAGAAGCATTCGTCGCCAACAAAACCGTTGTATTATTTCTTCCGGGACCACTAGTCGTTCTAGTACAGCGGAAACCTTTTTTACCGATTACTTTGCCTTTAACAGGATCATTACATATGCTTGTCTCATCTAAGTTATAAATTTGCTCCGGTTTATCTGTCAGGTCCAGTTCTTTCAATACCTTTTCTAGTAAATCGAAATAACTATAAACAATAAAAGGATCGCAAGCCTTTCTTCTAGCTATCTCAACGGATTGAGGCTTTTTGATTGAGAGACTGTTCCTTTTCTGAAATGCCTGGAGCCAGTCTTTTCCTGGCAAATCATTTTTGAAGGGATTGTCGATTCCATTTTGGCGAACATATTGAGATACCAAAACAGCTACTTCTTTTCTAGTTAACGGGAAACCATGTTTTTCCATAACATGTAAGCTATGGGCAATTCTTCTCTCCACATCTTCCCCGAGAGCTATAGGTCTTCCAACGTTGTCGTTCATGTGATTATTGTAAACTCTAGTTACAATGGTTGATCTAGGAATGCCATATATTTCTTCAGCTTGGTAACTCGTCATTACTTTATTTTTGACATCTTGTACTGCTTGCTGCAATTCTGCCATTGTGTATGACTTGTCCGTTTTTTTTCTATAGTGGCGAACCATCTGCAATAAATTAATAAAGTAGTAAGAAATTGAAAAAATCCCTCGAAATGCATCGATTTGAATCGTGTTGCGATCCTGCGAATAGAAAGATTACAATAATATAGCTACAAGTTAAATATTTGTAAAGTATTTACATCGACAAAACATATCGAAACATGCACATCACTAGTATTTGTTCATTTCCATATAAAATCTGGTGGGGCAATTTCAACTGCAAAAAAGTTGAAATTAACCGCCATTACAATCCAGGTGGGGTTATTCAAACTCACACCAAAATGCTGTTAAAACGCAAGTTACAACAGAAAAAAATAGCTAAAAACATGAAATAGGCTTAATTAAATATCTTACCTTTGAAAATCTTCGAAAAACACATTAATTACCACTTTTTTTCGCAAAAATGTGAGACACTAATTTGCACGTGCAAACAAGAAAAAGAGAAGAAAACAAAATGGCCGTGTCGATCAAACAGTTTTGGGTCTAGCAGTGCCATCTATGTAGAAATTATGAAATTGCTTTTGAGCTATCCGGTCATAGATGGCACTTATTCAAATAAAGTAAAATGTAGAAGTTATTAAGATTAGTTGAAATTTCCCGCTGTCGAGATTGCCCCGCTGCACCTTATATCGTATTTAGATGGCATAGAGACCCATCATCAAGCTAGGTATTATCATAACACCTATAAAATGAAAATATGGTTGCATGGACGATGAATGTAGGTATTATAACTGTATAATGTTGATTGAATAATACTTACCTATATATTTTTATTGTAAATACCTAACTAGCTCGCAGATAGCAATTGCGAAGTGCGGTTTTTTATTAGTAAACTCAATGGTAATGCAATAAAAACAGCGATAATTATAAAAAAAAACCGGCCAAGTGCCAGTCGGACTCGCGCACGAAGGGTTCCGTACCATTATTTATAAAAAACCGGTCAAGTGCGTGTCGGGCCACGCGCAGTGTAGGCTTCCGTAGTTTTTATAACAGCCAAGTGCGGGTCGTATTCGCTGACTGTTAGTTTCGTACCAAGCTCTAACTAAAAGCCAAACATGACTACCTACCTAATTTGACTTCCTATACAAACAACAACAACAACAACTGTTTTTTTTTTATAGAAATCTTATTTAGGAATGAAACAGCGCGATACAACTGACGTTTAACACCATCTATCGACATTTCTATGGAGTTGTTCAAAATTTTCGAATCAAATACAATTGGTCGACTATTACTCGTAAACTTGTAAAGCCCACTTAAGTGTGATAGTTTTCCTTTAAACTTCGTTATATATAGGTACTACTGCCGTGACATTTGTATTTCTAACTACAACCGTTTAGTCTGTAGAGGGGGGGGGGACACTTGACCCTAACGAAAATTGGTACTTTAAAGCTTGATAAGTCACGAACCTTTTACTTTTTTTTTTTAATTATTATCTATAGGCCCGCGCTTGACCACTATCTCACCTGATGGTAAGCGATGATGTGGTCGACGGTGAAGCACGCTTGCCTAGAAGAAACCTATTCACTCTTGACTTAAAGACCCCTAGATTGTAGCTATCGGGAAACACAGACTCCGGCAGGGAATTCCACTCCTTAGCGGTACGCATTATAAAAGTATTCCCAAAACGCTTAGTGCGTATGTGTGGGATGTCCACCAAGTACCGATGGCGCATCGCCGTACGTCTGGTAGTCCGATGATGAAACGGGCTAGGCGGAATCAGATCATGCAATTCCATCGCACACTCCCCGAAATGTAACCGATAAAAAACCGATAAGCTGGCAACTCGGCGACGATGTTCAAGGCTCTGGAGCTTAGACTTGACCAGTGCCTCATTGCCAATGAGCCTCTTGGCCCGCTTTTCAATCGACTCAAGTGCATCAAGCTGGTATTTGGCAGATCCGTCCCAGAGATGAGAACAGTACTCCATGCATGATCGAACCTGCGCTTGATACAAGTTGAGCAGATGTTCTGGCGTGAAGTACCTTCTCACCTTTGCAAGGACCCCCAACTTTTTGGCAGCCTGTTGTGCTTTTGCCTCAATATAAATATGAGCCAAAATTGAGGGTTGATGTCAAAGTAACGCCTAGAAGCTCAAGATGGTCTGCTATTGGCACGATTACATCTCGGAAAGTTGGAGCCGGGTGAAATTGGCTCTTTTTCGCGGAAAAAAGACACGCCTGGGTTTTAGCAGCATTAAAACTGACCAGATTGGCCTCGCCCCATTCGGAGACTGCCTGCAAGGACAGGTTCAAACGCTCCACTAGGGCCTCACGGAGAGACCGGATCTGACTTATTCAAAAAACGGTCTATATTTTATACGGTAATATTTTTGAAAGACCTATCTAACGATATCCCACACTATGGGAAGGACGAAAAAAAAAATTATCATTCCCACTTTACATGTAGGGGAGGTACCCTAAATAATTGTTTTTTTTTCAAAATTTTATTTTACCACTTTTTCGGCGTCAGTAACGTGTATAATCATGCCAAATAACAACTTTCTAGTAACAATAGTTTTTGAGCTAAACCGCGGAAAGACAGACAGACAGACGGACATGGCGAAACTATAAGGGTTCCTTGTTGACTACGGAACCCTAAAAATGTCTAAAATAAATAAACTCAGTCACAGTTCTCTCATCTACTTCTTAGTGTGTCGATGACTATTTCAATTGAGTCAGCTTTAGCGACGAGTTTTGCACTTGCAGTAGCGTCCATCACCTCCTGTGATATGCAAGCAGCAGGACAGGCGCTATCTCAGTACAAATTTATTATATTAAAGGAGATCACCCAGATTGGGGTAATTTAAATTTTTGTCGGCTTTTGAAATTAGCCCAAAAATGTATGGAGGCTGGGTTCTGGATCTCCTTTCTGATAATTTTTATAAATTTTTGATTTCTAGATATCTTAATATTGTTATTTACTTAACAGTAGGTAAAAACCGCGAACAAGTGCACTGCAACGCATGCCGGGAT
Organism: Cerastis rubricosa; assembly: GCA_949152445.1. Lineage (NCBI taxonomy): Eukaryota > Metazoa > Arthropoda > Insecta > Lepidoptera > Noctuidae > Cerastis > Cerastis rubricosa. Next base: position 8,430,753 of record OX424526.1, on the reverse strand, counting down.
CAGCTAGTTTATTTAAAAAATATAACTTCCCTATTTGAATCTGATTTTATTAACAATTTCATGCATTGTATTTTTTTTTTGCATTGATCCCTAATTCTTATACTAAAGTAAAAGTAGCCTAGTACTCCATAACGTAGTAATTAATTAATTTAATCGTATAATTATGTTATAAGTTCTGTATATACATCTCCGCATTCAGTAAAAAGCTGTTATTTTGAAATTACAAACAATTTTATTTATTTGTAGATATATACTTGCCTCGTTGGTCTAGTGGTCGTAAGCGCAACTGCGGAGCATTAGGTCCTGGGTTCGATTCCCAGGTCGGGCAAAGTGTTATTGGGTTTATCCATCAGGAATTTCTCAGTAGCAGCCGAGGAGTCCGGATCCGTGGCCCGTTGGTGGTCACCCTCTATTACATGGGACTACAACTTCGATCAATAATAGTACTAGATTCCCGATGAGCGCTTCAAAAACGGCTCGAAAAATAAGACCACAAATATTTTTGTGGTCTTATTTCAAATTAGTATTGTCCAAGCATAGCCAACGTTAAGACGTCGAAATGCCGTAGTGTGCGTTCTAAAACTGTGAAAATAACCACCGTAACACCAAGATTTTGGATGGGATATCTTTTTTTCGGTAAGTATATAAATTTAAGTGATTTTCGTGCATTAAAAACAGGATAAATAGTCAAAATAATTAAATTTGCTAAAATATTTATTGTTTGGCCAATGTTTGCAACAACACACCAACTATTGTTACAAACATCGACTGTTCTGGAACAGGCAATGCATGGAGTAGTGTTGTTATTTATATATAATTTTTGTTTGTAGATTTTCTAGCGACCCATTTCGATGTGCAGAATACATAAACCTTATAAAAATTCGCGAATATGTTCGATTCTTTTTTATAGTTTAGACATAACTGGAAACACGCAAAGGCGTGGATTACAAAAATCTTTTTCGGAAGAAAACTATACCTATTGGTATTTTCATGAAATATTCTATTTTATATATTCTATTCTACATTAAAACTGTTTTCAATAAACAGTATTTGTTTCTTTACAGGCCACACCTTCAACAAGTTTATGATTTGAAGGTACCACAGGAATACGTGACGTGCCTCGTTAGAAAGTATATGAAAAACATTGTATGTACTCTCTATAAAATTTGAGGGTTGCCCTCGATTTCTCTGGGATCCTACCATCAGATTCTGACTTGCAGACATTATGACCACCACAAGAGTATAGGCTTTCGAATAAAAAAACATTTTAAACATAGGTTTACAATTGGTGGAGAGATCGGTGGACAAAGACACAAAATACAGTCGAATTGAGAACCTCCTCCTTTTTTTAAAGTCGGTTAAAAATAGTACATACTACTTAGTCTACTACCTTTTTAAATCGGTCAAAAAAATTTGCCACCATACAAAAGGAACATTGGCCTAAAAAAAATTATATTCTGCAACTCTACGTCTTTCAATACTGACTGTGTTCTGAGCATTGAAATGTAATACAAAGAACTACGTCTAGTTCTAAATTAGAGCAAGCACGAAATTTTCACCATCATGTTTTTAACATTATCACTTAGATTTTAAGATTCATTTTAGAACGAACATTTTTGTACTCATGACTTTTTATTTGCAAGCGACATTTTAAATTTATTGCCTTTTAGCTTTCTTTGATGAAAGGACTTAAATAAATATTATTTTGCAATTATAATTAAACTTTATGTTAGAGTGTTAAGGTGTATAATAAACTGAAGTTATTAATATTATTAAACTTTTTTCTATGAAATATAGATGTTTACGTGTGTGCAAAACGTGGACACTTTAGCGATACATTTTTGTTCCTGATCCTTAATCTAGTACTATTATTGATCGAAGGACTACAACATAACTGGTGAAAGGTGTACTATGAGGTACACCTAATTAGGTCTGCCTAACCCTACGGGGATTACAGGCGTGATGGTATGTTATGCAAACTATATTTTGATGCTTGATGATTTTGTAACTGCAGTACAGCAGGAGTCATACGAGTTCTCGGAAAACCTAGGCAGAGGGTTTTTACTACGTAGAGCACGCTGTCATTGAATAAGGGGCGAGCTTATTGCCATTAAACTCTTACAAAACCAGACTCGCGGAACCCAATAGCCTTATCTGGGAATCAAAAAGCCTTCTTTGCGAAATGGCGGATCTTCCTAGACCCATGAGTCTGTTAGAATAATAATTATTGCAAAACATATTAATGCACTCCCTATTACGATCTTAGGTGATTCTAATTACACACCGAGTTTCCTCCATGTTTCGGAAAGCACGTCAAGCCGTTGGTCCCGGCTGTCATTTGTAGATCTATGACTAGAGATCGGATATTCGGATGCATATTTACCTACAGTCGTTACGAATAGTCAGGAGCCAAAAGTCTGACATCCAGTCATACCAAGGGGTATCGTTTTATAACCCACTTGCTGGGTTGTTGAGCTCAGATAGGCAGTCGCTTCATGTAAAATACTGGTACTGAGCTGCATCCGGTTAGACTGGAAGCCCACCCCGAGATAGTTTGGGAAAAGGCTGGGCAGATGATGATACGATCTTAGGTGGTTTTCACCACTGGGTGGTAGAGACATCGCCGCACAAACGGTTACTTAACACTTATTCAGTATCAGTACATCTAAGGGTTCGGAATGATGTACTAAACACGGGGTAAACGTTAGTGCGTCGATGTCCGTTCCACCCAAGTCTAGAATACTTTTAAGTTTTTTTTTTATAGTTTCTGAATAATAAATACAATAAGTGAGAGGTCTATGCAAATACCTACCTACATAATTTTAAAAGGAGGTTGGTTTTGCCCGTGTGAAAAGGGACTGCCTCTTCCCCTGAACCAGATTCCAGACAAATCATCTGTCTTCAGAGAGGATGCAGATTATTCTCATACTTGTAATGTACCTTATCTACAGCTTTATGAACTCTTTCTACATTTAATGTAAACACCAATTCGCTAAATATACTTAAAGTGTTATCTTGAATCTCTTTTAGTAACAAACCATAGATCTATGAGTGTATATGTCACCTCATTAACACATTCATTGATGTTTGATAGACTCAAATTAAAAAAATATCGCAATCGCCTTTTAAAATTTTCGTTGTTGTTGCAAAACTTTGTACCTTAGATAATTTACTGCCTACAAGACGTTTATAGTATTTCTAATAAAAATTATTTTTCAATCATGGAGTTCTTTGGTATAACTATGTTAGGTCCTCAGAATTATGTTGGAGATATTATGAACGAAAAATATAAAGAACCAATGAGTAAACAAGCTGTTAAACCTTTGATGGAAAGAGTCAAGGAATACTCAACTCTACCAAAAACGGTATCCCCTTTTGATATTCTAAGCTAAGTTCCTAAATCTTTGCTGTCAGTAGATAACAGCTGTTGAATATAAGGCGGCTATTTGTCGTTATCCAGTCGGATTTTGGTCGTGGATGTAGGTACCTGCATCTGAGCAATATGACTAATTCTTCGTGGCACCGGAATGGATAAGAACCTAATAGTATGAATCAGAAAAGTGTTTTCTTAAATAATCAACTGTCCCATACATTTGGATCGAGTAGGTTAATTGAAATTTTCTTATGGGACAGCTGATATTTTTTGCGATTACGATGTTCGTCCCATGGACAAAAGTTGTTCAGTTTGATGATCTGTACCCAATCTTTACTTTCCTATTCTACCTACAGATAGAACGTCCAGACGTTGATGTGATTAGAGTTATAGATGTTTACATAGGAAGAGTTAATGGATTTGCTTACGGCTCAACGGAAAGATTTATAAAGATGAAACGTAAAGGAGTTATGTTACCTCCTTTTCCTTGTGACATGTACAGGTTCCCGCCTACCACTTATTTAGAGGTTGGTAAATAATAAATTATAATTAGTGAATTAAGCTAAACCTATATACCTAAACAACAATATACAAATTGTAGGTTTTGTCTTTATATCCATTAGTCAACGCTAAAGGCTTGACGAGTTAGGTAAATTAGTTACCTACTGCTGTCCCTGGGTTTCCTAAGTACTTGAAATCGAATGATGTGAGATCGAATAAATAACTCGCTCGAATACGCTCGATAGACTATGAGCGCGATAGTTCACTACCTCGATGCATCAAAATCTCGAACCTACTGTATCTCTGCAAAGCTTTTTTTTTATTTATTTATTTAAAGGGCTTTGTCACTTAGCGACCGTACATCACCCAGTGCAGGATAACAATTTTTTTTCATTACAATCTATCTACTACTAATACTTACATACGATCTATTTAACACTAACTTACGATCTACTTATTACTAAGTTATACACTTCTTTTGCTTTCTCGGACATTGGGGAAGCAAGGATGGTATTGCAAAGGCCAACATTATATATTTTACACTAGCAGCCCGCCCCGGCTTCGCACGGGTATTTAACAATCATCATCATCATTTCAGCCCAAAAGACGTCCACTGCTGGACATAGGCCTCCCCCAAGTGTCGCCACATTGACGTTTTGGGGGGTTGTGCCATAATCGCCACGCTTGGCAGGCGGGTTGGCGATCGCAGTACGGTTGTTACAAAAGCCCAGAGAACGCTGCTGCGCATTCTCTGGCAGTCCCTTAGTCGCCTCTTACGACACCCACGGGAAGATATGGGATGGTGCTATTCTTTACGTCCGACACCATACAGAGGAATTATTAACAATACACAAACATAAATAAACCCTTCTATTTGCGTCAGGTAACTAAAAAAATTCTCTGTGGTGTGAAATTCTGTATGGACACCATACAGAATTTCACACCACAGATATTTTTTTTGGTTCTGTATGGTGTCGGACGTAAAGGATAGCACCATTCCATATCTTCCCATGGGTTTCGTAAGAGGCGACTAAGGGACTTGCCAGAGAATGGGCAGCAGCGTTCTGTGGGCTTTTGTAACAACTGTACTGCGATCGCCAACCCGCCTGCCAAGCGTGGCGATTATGTCAAAACCCCCCTTATGTCAATGGCGACACTTGGGGGAGGTCTATGTCCTGCAGTGGACGTCTTTTGGCTGAAATGATGAATGATGATGAACTAAAAAAAAAAAAAATATAAACAAAGTTTGAATATTCCCCTCCCGTACGGCCCGTACCCCAGTGACGCCTACATCGTATAAGGTGATGCCTAGCCAGCTGAGCAGGGTAAGCGGCGACCACGCAATTTTTTTCTAATACTTACATTTTTAAACTCCTGATTTCTTTCGAATGGAATGTCCGAATTGAATAATTCAAAAAGTTATATAAAGGTATTGAAACAGTCTTGAATATGAAGTAATTTATTTTGATAAGGATTAATACCAAGATACAAATACAGAGCCTTTTCTAACGGCGGGATTAAAATATATTTTTTTTAAATAAAAGAACACCTATTGTGACATAAATATAATAGTTAGACATATGCTGTCGCGACACTTTTTGTAAATAATGATGTGTTCTACAAAGTCGTAATACATTATTTTATTCTATCATGAATAGTTTTCGTAGCGCACGCGATGTAAAGAATATTTTAAGTAATTTTTATACACCTTGGGTTACATAATTGCAGTTTTAGTAAGGATCCCTAATTTTTTTGAAAATATAATATAGCCTATGTCACCCGCGGATAGTGTAGCTTCCCAACAGTGAAAGAATTTTTGAAATCGGTTCAGTAGTTTCGGAGCCTATTCAATGCAAACAAACAAACAAACAAACAATCAAATCTTTCCTCTTTATAATATTAGTTTAGATGTTCCAAAAACATCTCTGCATAGTTAATAGGCACCTACCTACTTAATTACAGTAAACAGGATGGAATGGTCACCGATGCACAAACACTTACTCACGTATTCAGTAGTGTATTTAAAAAGATATATGCGGACGGCCGCACAGAACTTTTTCGTGGGTAATTTAAAAAAATGTGCTGTTTGCTCCAAAGTGCAATACGTCACTGATAGTCCCCTGTGCAGAGCATGCATGGTTGCGGAGGAAACGGTGGCGCATGTGCTGCTTGAGTGCACCGGTGTCACCAAGATTCGCGAGGAGACCCTGGGAACACCAAGATCCCTTGCGGATGCCCTGAGAAGACCGGGAAGTATGATCTGCTTCTGGAGGGAGCTGGGCTGGTTGGAATAACGGCCACTGTGGCTCACGCACAATGGTCTACTCAAAGGACTAAGTGCGGAAACCTAAACCCCATGAAGAAGTGCATTACGTACTCAGTCAACATATTTAAAAAAAAACTGCCGATAGGTAGCTACTGAATACGTGTACACTTTTGCGCGTCGGTGTCCTCTCCACCCTGTATAAAACCTCTCCAATTTTGATTTGTGACTAAGTACTACTTACCCACAAAAACTACACTTTTATGTAACTAGTTTTATTATTACATAACAGTAGGTAGGTACACACGGCGACCAATCAAGCTATGTAAAACCACGCTATATAAACTGGTTTTAAATAGCTTGATTAGTCGCCGTGTGTACCTACCTACTGAGTACTGTTATACTACTACATAAACTGTTTATGTGGATCACTTATTGTACGGGAAATGAAAAACCTACACAAAGCGAGGACGTGTTATACTGGAAATGTTTAACTTCATGTGTTGATGTCGCCGAGGGCCGTGTGTAAGTGTACCTACTTTTAAAAAAAACTGCTTATCGTTTTAGTATGGCTGGTGGCAACATGATCCGGCATTATTGAAAACAGATTGGTATGTAACCAATCCAAGATTTCCACAACCATCTTCGCCGAATACTTTGATTCTAGACAAAGTGCGGAGAAACAATAAATATGCAACTCTTTTCTGATTAATTGTATCATGCTAAAATTGTTATGGAACAATAACTTGATTAGGTAATAATTAAAATAAATGCCAACTTATAAAATTTACAAAACCTATTTCATTCAATATTTGTTTTGAACTAAACAGTGTCTACTAATTTAAGTGCGATGCAAACCCTGAGTGCATTTATTATATTATGGCTTGTATTACACTGTCTCTACCTATCCCCATGGGAAAAAGGCGTGAGTTTATTTATGGATTTAAAAAGTACTTTCTTTGAGGTGGAGGCAAGTTTAAATGAGACACGTTTAAAATATTATTAAAAAAATAGAAAACGAAGAAAATGGCTGAAGATACCGGGACTTTTAACAGATAATTTAATCCAAAAAGTCCAGCCTGATCAGCCCCCCTATACAGTGTCCGGGCCCCCTATTCACAAACGCTCGGATTCGATTTCGATTCGGAAAGTCGTATGTCTATCTCGCTCGCTTTCGTAATGCCAAAACAAGATAGACATACGACTTATCGAATCGAACTCGAATGCGAGGGTTTGTGAATAGGGGGCCCGGACACTGACAATGCGAAGGTTCGATGTGCTTATGAATAAACGATTCTATTGAGAACAAATTAACCTTCTGTTTTTCATTAATTGAATTTGTGTGGGGCTTATTTCACCTAGAATTATTTGGTTACCCACTGCTTTTAAAATGTCTACAGATCAACGGATTTTTCTAGAGCTAAGCAATCTAACATTCCATTCTCTATCCATTTGATTACAATGATCGAGTGCACAGAGAATCGAATGTTAGATTGCCTTGTTACTACTGATTTTTGGGATCGATCTCAGAATATAAGATTCTCAATATATCCGATTTCGAACAGTCGAAATCAAAATATACCCGCGGGATCATTCGACCTACTGAATTTTGAGAATCTAGTATTCTGAGATTGAGCCGATTTCTCGTAATCGGATGGCAACACTTCTCACTACACTGTCACTGCAAACGTCAAAGTCGGAATCCTAAAATCCTTCTTTCAATTCGTTGACAACGTGAAAGGAGGACAACTCTTCCACAATGTCGTAAGTAATCTGTATTTATTTCAGAAATCAATACTTCTTACTTATGCGTCTCTATTGCGATCTCCATTTATCATGTAATATTATTGGTTGTACAATAGATTTCTTTTATTTTCATTCCCCTCCACATATTATAATTTATAACCTCAAAGTGACATGATCGTGATGCGTTAATTTTCTTATTTTAGGTCTAAAGTATCGCGTGATACGCTTTACGAGTGCGTAAATGCCGTCCTCCAGACTTCGAAGGACAAAAAGCGAAACTTTTTGGAGACTGTTGAGCTTCAAATTGGTCTGAAAAACTATGACCCCCAGAAGGACAAGCGTTTCTCGGGCACCGTCAAGTACGTTTACCTGGAAAGAGCATTTTAGTGGGACATTCATTGTTTTTATAAGTTCCACCAAGATGAATCTGGACAGGGAGTCGGTGAAAACTGACGGGACTCGACCCAGAGTCTTTAAATATCGGGTAGGTAAGCCTCGGCTTACCGAATTAGCTTAAAATTTTGAAAACACTGGTTCAGGTATGCCTCATTGAATGTGTTAGTGGTAAAATTATAGTGTGATGAATTATAAAACCACATGTGGAATCACCATGGTTATCTATGATACCAAACTGATATAGGTGCCACAAGCAAATGATGTTAAAAATTGCATGTATTATCTGTTGATATTGATGAAAATTTTACTACTGATGCACTCTGATAATTTACTTGTAACATAATCCCTATGTGTTCAATTATTGACCATAATATAACTTTGCAGGCTCAAGTACATTCCCCGCCCTAAAATGCAGGTGTGTGTGCTTGGAGACCAACAGCACTGTGACGAGTCTAAGACCCTGAACGTACCCTGCATGGATGCTGAGGCACTCAAAAAACTTAACAAGAACAAGAAACTTGTTAAGAAGCTAGCAAAGAAGTGAGTATTCTTTATTTATTTTTCTAAATACTATAGCATATAGTGTGCCGGATCCTTTAATTATCTCATTTACTTAAATAATACTGTGTAGCCTTGTCTACTTAAGATTTGTTACTTAAATGTAATGGCAAACAAAATCTCTTCTCTTCGAAGTAAGCTTAAATCCATGTCCTGGGTTGATTTAAGAAATTAGTAAGTTTACACAGTGGCATATCTAGGCATAGATGAAGCGGGCCGTTGCACAAGGCCCCCTTGTAGTTACAACAAACATGAAATTTTCAGGATAGCTTTGAATTCTAAACTCTGAATAATTTTGCTCTGCATTTTCTATGCCTAGGTCTAGATTAGTCTATGCTACACCATTGAACTTACCTCAACAAAATCTGTCAAAAATAACACTTGTTTTAAACCTTACTTTCAGATATGATGCCTTCCTTGCATCAGAATCCCTCATCAAGCAGATCCCACGTCTGCTGGGACCTGGTCTCAACAAGGCGGGCAAGTTCCCTGGTCTCCTCTCCCACCAGGAGTCCATGACACAGAAGATTGATGAAGTCAAAGCTACCATCAAGTTCCAGATGAAGAAGGTATGTTTCATCATTTCAGCCGAAAGACGTCCACTGCTGGACATAGGCCTCCCCCAAGTGTCGCCACATTGATCGGTCCCGTGCGACTCGCATCCAGCGGATCCCCGAAACCTTCACCAGGTCATCGGTCCACCTAGTGGAAGGTATTATGTTTCATGATATGGAAATCCTCAGTTCCTATCTATTAACAATGCTTGTGAAAACAGTTGAGCTCTATAATATTTTGACAACACTGTTGGTGCAGTGGCTGAGGGATTGGATTCTACACTGTGTGCCACGGGTTCGATTCCTGCACTGGTATTTACATGACAGTACTACTACTGTAAGTAGTTGTAGGTCTGGCTGTTTTATGTCGGATTAAATGTTGTTGTTGCGACGCAAACCTTATTTTTTATTGTCGTAATGAAACAACTTTACAAAACTAATGTGGCCTATGGCTTCACTTAAACTTTTTTGAATTTTAATTAAATTTCTAAATATTTCTTTTTGTGCATTCCAGGTGTTGTGCCTTTCGGTGGCGGTCGGCCACGTGGACATGACCCCGGACGAGCTCGCGCAGAACGTGCACTTGTCCATCAACTTCCTGGTGTCTCTGCTGAAGAAGCACTGGCAGAACGTGCGCTCACTTCATATGAAGTCCACGATGGGCCCGCCCCAGAGATTGTACTAAGCCTACTTCAATAAATATGACTTAACATTATTTGTGGTTTTGTTCTATCATAACATCATCATCACGCCTGTAATCCCGAAGGGTTAGGCAGAGGAGGTTTACCTAATAGTACATCCACATTTCCCTAGTTATACAAGGTGTAAACAGACCCTTCACGTAGCCGCCAACCAAATATTCTGTACATCCAACAAACTAAGTAACCCTTTTTTTTTGGTGATATATCTTGTTTTACGGTAAAACAGTAATGCACTCAAAACATTGTGCTGATGGATTCATTGATTAGTAAAATGGGTTATGGAGGTATCAGGTAAAGCAACCTTCAAAGCTAGGTTTAAAAAAAGATTGAACTTTGACCTCCAATATCTCGGTAACTTTGTCCAGAACAAAAATGATCGCAATAAAGAGAATTTTTGATTTTGGTGTGCTATTATGTTTTTAATTCTGAATATAAAATTGCCAGGCGTTTTGGTTTAGGTAAAAGTAGTGCGAGGTGACGTCCAATATGCGCGAAACAAGTGTCGAAGAAATATCATTTATCTGGCCCAATAACTTGAGAGATTTCCTTGCTCTATAAATTGCAACCGTAGTGCCGTAAGTTGCTATAAGGCACTAGATATGTGGTCAAGCCACATATTTAGTGCCATAAGGTTGACATTGGTGAACTCTATACACCAAGCCTGCCGACATGTCATCCTGGACTCGTACATTCGTCAGCTTTGATGTGTAGAGTCCATTGCTTTGCCAGTAAAAACTGCGAACAACGTCAACAGGTCTGAAAAAAAAGTGTAGGTTGGTACGTTTTATAAATACCTATGTACCTAGTGTACCTGGGTAGGTACAATAAAAGGTTTTTATCAACAAATGAATACTTATATTGAATTACTTAATAATAATTAAACAATGTCACTGAGACTTCTAGAATCAGGATTAAGCATTTCATCATCTGTTTCGTCACTGTCTTCGTCTTCTGGCAACTGTTCATCACATTCTTCAACGGATTCTTCACTTTCAATGCTTTGTTGAGAAGCAATCACTTCGCCATGAATATCCTTATTCTTGAGATTACCCATCCAAAATGCCTCTGAACAATTATTTGCAGCTAAGACAGCTTTCACCTTGTAAATCAAAGTTTCCAGTAGCTGTCTCATGTGTGGAACCTTGCTCATCAGAACAGTATCTTTCTTCAATCTTGAATGGCAACATAATGTCTGCAAGAATCGAGTAGATTGCTGAAGAATTTTCAAAATTTCCAAAACTTCTTGATTTTCTGTTTTGAACTGGATTTCCAAAATAGGGATACCTTGCGACATAAAAAGTTTGAGGACTGGAATGGATTTCTTGAAAAATGCTGCCAAGTTATTTCTGTTCTCGAGAGTTTTCGCAATTTCAGACATATTCTTCATAATTATTGCTACGTCTTTCCACAGATCCAAATGTTCTGAGTTTGTCATTCCTTTCTCTATGCGAGCTTTGGTTGCTTCGTGAAGGGCTGTACCTAGGTTTCTATACAAAATGGGGAAATTACTCTTGGTTATGCACTTAAACGTACGTAGTGTGTTTTTGCTTGTTTGCAGCAACTTTATATCTTCCGTAAGTTGCAAAGTCAAATTTTTCAGAGCTAGCACTTCGTTATTTATGAAATAAATGGAAGCCAATCGATCTACACTTTGATTAAATTGCAGTCCCTTTTCTAATATACCTTCCGGAGTTTTCCACTGTCGTGACAAAAAGTTTTGTGCCAATGTTTTTAAAATGTTAAGTATGACTCTGTTATCAGAGAAGTTTTGAATGCTTTTCAGGAATTCTATAAGCGATACTGCGGTTGATAATTGCAAACAGTATTTTTCATGTTTCTGTAGATACTGGGCAGCAGCTATCAGTAGGTCTTTCAGTGATATTGTAGCAGTATTTGGATTTGCTAAGGTTCTCAGTGAACTCTTTAGTAAGGCACTGTGCTGTTGATTCTTAAAACCTATCCATTTGAAATATATGGTAAACAAGTTGTAGATGCAGTCCAGACATGTAAAGAGATTGATCAAATCTGATGTGTACATAATTTCATTGTCTACTTGTGTGTTCTCAGTTGTTAACTTTTCTATGCACAAGGTAACAAATTTCAAATGCTCCACCAGTTGTGGAAATACTTCACTGACTATCTTAGCACACTGTTCAGCTTTAGTAGCATCATACACAGCACTCTCCTGTTTAGTTAGAAATGTTTTCCTTTTAATTTTAGAAATTAATATATTCTCAATATGACTGTTAACACACTTAAGTAAGAAGGTTAAAGTTTGAACTGTTAGCTCTGTTTCTGACTGCTTGTCTTCAGTCATATCAGTTTTGATTAGATGTAGTAAGTTTAAACTTAACTGTCTGAGGGGCATATTGTGACTTATTTCAAGGCTGCTTTTTACAGAGACATTGTTCTGGGTTGCTTGAGAGCGAGCTGTTTCAGGAAGCACCGTGTCATCTGCTGCTGGCTTCTTTGTAACTTTTTGTTTAGCAGTTTGTACTTTTACTGGCTTTCTTTCAAGTTGTTCACCAGTGTACTTGTTAACATTGAATGTACAAACAGGTGGTTTGTAAGGAATCTTGGTTTTAATGAGGATTTCTTTCACAAAGGTTTCCAACTCCTCAATCTGTAACACCCTTTTTAATGTTTTTGTCTTCAAATCATCATCATCTTGAGTAGCAAAAGCATTGAGTAATTCCCTGAACCAATTAATGCAATGGACTAAACAATCTAAGATATTACTTATTGCAACTGAATCCATGTCTTCAACTATGTCTATGTCAAACTTGGGCATGACAACTGGACATCCTAAAAGTGCATCTATGCTAGATAAGTTTCCTTCATGCTGCTTAAAATGTAAAGTCTGAACAAGTTGAAAAAGGGGTGATAGAATACCAATGTACACTTCAGAATTTGAATCTAAAGTCTTGCTTGCTATGTTGATAGCAATAACTTCATCCATTTCACTGTCTGCATTTAGACAATACTGCATGGACAGCTTTATTTCACCAATCCTGTCCACTTCTATTGAATCTACTATAAAGTTTTGTTGCAGGTCATTAGTTACTGCATCAGTGAGCCATGACAAAAAGTTTTTGTTTATAAATGATGCTGAAAAAATTACTTTAGACAATTCATCATAGAAGAATGCAATCATATCTGGAAATTGTCTAGTACTTCGGCTTATCAGTTCTATAATTTGTGCTGCTTCACGAAGATCCCCTTCTGATAAGTGAGTAACAGATCCATAACTCACATCATCGGGTATTTCCCTGGTCTGATCATCTTCTGAGCTTGCAACCATTAGGTACTTGATAGCATGAATTGCAGCTAGGATACCTTGAACTTTGATTCTTGGGTTAGATGAACCTAGTTCTTTTCTTATAATCATATGAAGATCATCTCTTATAACTGAGTTTTCATAACTGTAGGCCAAGCCACATAGCAAATTCATAACAGCTCTTACTTCATCCAGAGGCATATCATCCATTCTATCCAATAGAGTAAGCATTTGAACACTCTGTGGTTTTAACAAGGACATGTCTTTTGATGCAACATTGTTTAAGACAAGCAAAATACTCATAACAGACTGTTTCGAATCCAACCCCAACTGTAACAGTTCGGCAACAATTGTTGGACAACATTCCTCTAATTCTGCAAACATAAAAGAGTAAATATGAAAAGCAAATGACTCTACAGCTGGGTCCACTTTGGACTTCAACAGGGAATTGGAAAGATCAATCAAATGTCTTAAATATTCCTTCAATATTGGTTTGAACTTCTTAAATACATCTTCTAGTAGCTCTTCTTTAAGAATATTAAGTTTGATTTGCTTTCTAATAAAATTTTCTACTTGTCTCTGTTTCTCTTCTGAAGTTGAATATGCTATTAGAAGTAAAATAAAATCAATTGGCTTATGATCTGTGTGCACTTTACATAAAGATATTGCCTTTAACCATGAATTGCCAATAACTTTTGATGACACCATGGAATTTCTTATAGCTGTGCCAGTGAGCACCTGACTTGTTGCTACTTCCTGAGCTTGAGCAACTGATGAGGACCATCCTAGAGCATTCCTCAATCCTTGAACTGCTTCCAAGTAAGCATTGTCACTCATTCTTCCAGGTATTAACAGAAATTTAACAAAATTTGGGAAATAATTACACTTAGAAAGACTCATTAGCAGATTAAGTGTTTTTTTCTGCAATTGCTCATACTGATCATCAGATAAGCACAGGTAAGATAGACAGTCTAATATAGCAGGAATTAAATCATGATCTTCACTTAGAATTCTGCTCATTTCTGAGGCAATATTATCATGCTCTTGATCTCCAATTATGTCTGGAATAGCAGTTATTATTTCCAATTTAACCATTTTTTCTGATGCAACATCTAAAAGGTTTATTAAATTCGTAGACATCTTGTCTGTATTGACTATACTGTCTAATGACGAGAAACATTTGAGTATCATTTGGATCCATGGCCCGCACTTTGATTCAGCTGCTAAATCAATAGCTTTTTCAAACACATAATCTGTTAGTTTATCTTGCAGAACTGGAACACTCAGCAGTATTTTTATAACACTGTCGCTTACCGGGAACTCTTCAGTACTTCCTTCAGATATCCTCACAATATTTGGAAACAAGTAATGTTTGAAAACATTCAAATCTTTGCATTCATTCTCTAAATTTGAGAAAAGATCGGATAAGTTACGTGGATAGTCAAAATGCTTTTCCAAGTTTTTCTTAATATTGCGAACAGTATGAATAATTTCAGTAGAAGCGACGCACTTTTCCGGTGGGTGCTTCAAAATAAGCCCACTATCTCGCAGGGAAACGCGGAGATACGTAGTGTTTATGTCCGATACTTTAGATTTCTTGCTCTGACTGACATTGCTTCGTTGAGATGAAAGTCTTTTGGAACTCATCCTTTTGTCTGTTTCACTTTGTTTATTTTTGACTTCGAAACCACGACCGGCGGCCGCCTTTTCAAATTAAAACTTGTCAAAACATGTCAAACACAAACATGATGTCATCGATGGTCAGATGGTTTTTTTTTTTTTATGGTATTTTTTGTTTATTTTCCCAGTAGGTAGTGATTTACTTGAAAAAATCGACTAATACCTTGTATTTACCTGAATGTTTAGGCCGACATGACAGAGAACAAGTTCCTATCTTACACCTTACACCCACCCATCTCTCCGACTAATATACATATATATGTATACAACTTGGCAAAAAAGAGTCTGTGGAACTAAAAATCGTACTGGACATTGAAGCCTTCCATGGTGTTTGCGTAGTGAAGGGACTGAAGCATCCACTTGGAATTAGGATCATTTCCATAAAATTAACAAGTATCAAAATCTGTTGAGTCTTACAGTCTTAGTATTACGGGTTGCCACAGTTGCGATACTGGCGACCTCATTTATTCCACACTCTTTTTTGCCAAGCAAGTTATCTGTAGACCTGTAGACCCATCATCACTTCACTTGACTGCTGTCAAGTGTCAATGTCAACTGACATCTCAAAATGAAATCACGAATGTCAAAAAAAATTAAATAACCTAAGATCTTCATAACCACAAAAATCTAAATAAGCAAATTAATCATGAATTTAAATATATCTGGTCTTGCAAAATATGTCTGGAAATCTCAAACTGTCGCTGGTTTCGGGGTTCGTTATTCATTGCAACCATCATCTTAATTATCTGCATAGTTTTCAAATATCTCTCGGATTATAATTCTCCACCAAAAACTTACAAATTGTTAACTTCTTGCAGTTCCAACAAGTGAGAAATAAATGGGCGAACTGGCACATGATAAGAGACGTGAAAAGGCGGCGAATGAGCGCGGAAAACTTTCTTGAAAGAACTCGAATTAATGCCATGAGAAAAAATGATATCTTGCCTTTGGAGATTAGAGAACTTGCTGATAAAGAAATTAACAAGTTTGAGATGAATGCCATCCCACTTAGAATAAACAACAGATGCGTTGTGACATCAAGGTTTGAAATTACTATTATAAGCTCGAAAGTTTGTGAGGAAGTATGGATTTGTTTTTTTTTTGTTAGTCTCTCATGTGTCGCACTGCTGGGCAAAGGCCTCCTCTTTCTCCTTCCAAACCTCTCCCCTTTCTCCTTCCAAACCTCTCCCCTTTCTCCTTCCAAACCTCTCTATCTTGTGCAATATCTGGCCATGATCGCCTGGCAAACAAGATCAGATCGTCACAACACCTTCATTGCGGTGTCGGCCTCGACGGCGATTTCCTCCGTCAGGCGTCCAGTGAGTGACGATCTTTGCCAACCTCTGCTGGTGCATTCGTGCTACGTGGCTTTAGCTTGGCTGTGTTTTCGCCGACATCTGCAACTTATGTTAAGGAATGAAGGGTGGCATTCCTAACACAATCTGTATACATCTCTAAACATTTATTTTTATGTTGGATTTTTCTTACATACACAAAATGAACGAATTTTGATGTAGTACAGCTTGTATTTCAGAATAACAGACTTTAAACTATAAAATATTGTGTAAAACAAGAACAATCCACACAGGTGTAGCTGTTTGATGAACAATAGAAAATCATTTATTTGCATCTTGATCTGTTTAAGACATAAGCTGGTCAAATGCGGGATAATACTGCTACTGCTTCCAGTGTTATTGATATATACAATTTATTTAAGTAATAATATCCATAGACTGATCTGATCTAATTTTTTTAATTTCCAGGCCCAGAGGTATTGTGCCAGAATGGCGGATGAGCCGTATAGTGTGGAGACACCTAGCTGACTACAACAAACTGTCTGGAGTCCAGAGAGCTATGTGGGGATAGAATGAGATGTGTGCTTAGATAATGTTAAGTAGGTAAAATAAATAAATTATGTTGTTGCTTTAATTGCGCGTTTTATTCACCAAAGGCCGATGTTTTTTTTAGTATCGTAACAGAACCAAGATTCTGCAAGAAAACATGCCTCCCCTTCCATAAGTTTTTTGTGGAGTTATGATGGAAGTTACCTCTTCTTAATGATGTTAATCATACCTAATAAACTGGTAATGTATGGGATTCGGTTGTGGTTCACCTACCTGTCAAATTATGATAAACAGGTAAAAATTGTTTGTAAGTAAGAACTACTCATCTGATTCCAAATATTCCCTAGTGTACTACACATGGCTACATTTAAAACATTCCCGTGGGTTGATTTCCTTACATAACAGGAGTGAAGCCGCAAACAAAAGCATTTTTTTGTTAAATAAAGACTTAGAAATAATTAGGACTAGGTAGATTTTATTTCATTACCTCTATTACAACTCAAGTTTCAACCAACAGATTTATTTTATTTGTAGAATAAAATAAATGTCCAAGTTTTCGTATGGATAAATTACAAGACTTTAGAATGATTTCTTGTGTAAAACTTTTACTGGGAAAGCTTCATTAGTGTCCTAATAATTACATGTGTTTTGATATTCAAAAGGATAAAATATCGTGTCACTGACTCTGGCAGGGCCACCACCAGGGATTTTAATTTTGAAAACACAAAAAAAATGTCGCTAATTAGTCGAAATTTGTCGCCAAATGTCAGAATTTGTCGGTCACTGGTTTAAAAGATATAAGGGCTTATAGGTGGCCGATCTGGAGAGTCTCCCCAGCAGGGCCATATTTATATCTCAAAAACTAGGGCACCTAGCAAAGATCTGTTTTCTCCCATATTTTGTCGCCAATTAGTCGGAATCAGTCGCCAAGTAACAGATTTAGTCGGTGTGTAATTAAAAAGATATTAAAGAATTCAATTTCCCCATACAGTGGTACATGCGAGAACAAAATAGTTTATGTAGTTTCTAGACAGTATCTATGACATCTTATGGAGGAATGTTTATTTCGAATTAAATAAATATAAAATTATTCTATAATTTCAACCCACCATAGGAAAGCTGTATTCATTACCTATAAATAAATCTACAATAAATGTACGTAATTATTTATATAACACAATGTGCACTTACCACTTACACGCGTGTACAGACGAGCTGTAGAACGAGTTGGCCGTCACGTAAGTTAATGTCAGCCAGATAATTAAAGTGGAACTTATTATGAATAGTTACAAACTCGAGTGTTGTTATCTCTAGGTATTCCTAAAATAAAAAACGGAGAAAAGAGCGATATAATAAAATTTATATTATAATAAAATTTGATTACAATTGACAATACGTTACGTAGTAATTTAAACATTTTACTAAAGGTACGGTATTTTTTTATTATTCTAACGTTAATTAGAGCTTAAATTGTAAACTCGTAAAACAGTTGCATGCGACTGTACATCTTGACACCAAATAGACCAAGAGCAAGCTTTAATGTTTTCAAAGAAGTTTCAAGCTACTCTAACCTAGTAATTTAAAAAACGTAAAAACATGAATTTAATTGAGAATTTATCTCTCTCGGACATTTCTAAAAACTTTAGACCGATAAAACTAGAAGTACACAAATTAACAGAAATATTTTGTCTTGGTAATTTTTCGTGAACTCTCCGATCTAGCTCTTGGACTATACCTTACTAAGACCCGATTAAATCTGTGACTTGGCGACAAATTGCGACGAATTGGCGACAAAATATGGGAGAAAACAGATCTTCGCTAGGTGTCCTAGTTTTAGAGATATAAATGTGGCCCTGCTGGGGAGACTCTCTCCAGATCGGCCACCTATAAACCCTTATATCTTTTGAACCAGTGGCCGACAAAGTCTGATATTTGGCGACTGATTCCGACTAATTGGCGACAAAATATGGGAGAAAACAGATCTTTGCTAGGTGCCTTAGTTTTTGAGATATAAATGTGGCCCTGCTGGGGAGACTCTCTACATATCGGCCACCTATAAACCCTTCTATCTTTTGAACCAGTGACCGACAAATTCTGATATTTGGCGACAAATTTCGACTAATTAGCGACTAATTTTTTGTGTTTTCAAAATTAAAATTCTTGATGATAGCCCTGCCAGAGTCAGTGACACTAAAATATCTGATGGGGACCAGTTAGCTCCAGGGCATCTCTGGAAAATTCATGTATTCAAAGTAGGCTATATTATGTAAGTACCACAGTGCATAACAGGTTTAAGTCTAGTGTCCGTTTCAACCACGCGGCCACCTCATAATACTTGATGAAACTTTGCCAGGAATTAGTCCTAATTTGTTCCTATACACACCTCTTTTCGTGAATTTGTTCCAAAAAAAACCAAGGCGCCGCAAAACGAACCGCATATTCGTTCAAACAGAGTCCAACATTAAAAACATGCCTTCGTACCAATGTAATCATGGTCACCCTACTCTCATACGGTTTCATACTACAGATTTTTTGTAAATTTCTTCTAAAATATGAATGCTGCAGTTATATTCTCCATGTTTATCCAAACTAGGTTACGTTACCCGTCAATTAGTACTATAACTATATGTTAAAAATATGCTTTTAATAACGAGATAAACGCCATTGTATTCTAGGCATATTGCCGTCCGAGCGGCCAACTAAAATCGTCTCTGACAAATCATTGAACCTACTTTCTAGTATTTTTTTGTTTATTCGCTGTAACAAATTAGGGACTAATTGTCCATACACATTAGCTTCTAATAATTTGATATATAAGGTGAGATACCTACCTACTCATAACCTGAAAACTAAATATTGCATAACTTTTCATTTATTTACTTTTTGATGTTTTTTTATTTTTGAAACAAATTAAGACCTTTCTTTTGATGCATAATTCGTCTATCTCCATCATATAGTTTCTGTGTAATCACGGGCGATGACTACGGCAAGTGGCGGTTCTAGCGGCCAACTATTCTTGGTCATAGCGCCTTGGTTTTTTTTGGAACAAATTCACGAAAAGTGGTGTGTATAGGAACAAATTAGGACTAATTCCTGGCAAAGTTTCATCAAGTATTATGAGGTGGCCGCGTGGTTGAAACGGACACTAAGTCTAAGGTCACAACTTATTATGGACCCTTTTACATTCAACACTACCAACCCCATCAATTTTATTAGTGGGCCTAAAATTGGAATAATTACACCACTATTTATGAGGAAGTTCAATCTTCTCCTGAATTAGATTATTGCTAACTTACACATAAATATACAGATTAATATTGCTCAACTCTTGTGGCAAGAACAAATGAAAATACAGTGCCCAATCTTCAGACACATAAGGATATGAGTAAATGGCATCATAAGGGCCAACATGACGTGTAAGTAACCGTAATAAACAAAACCAAAAATAAGTTTAAAAAAACTTTATTATAAAGTCATTTAATCCTTACAACTAAATAAGCTTCATAAAGCTTACAATGGAATATCGCAGCTTCAATATAGAGCTTTTTAGTCAAAGAGACCTGAAACAAAACAAAAACCGAATTAGCATGGGTTTATAAAACCACATTTAGATTTGATTGTTGGAGAATAATCTCAGGATAATTTTTTTCAATCATTAGATTCTGAAGCTAATACATGCAAACATCATTGATTTTGTTTTATATGACACAGCTGTAAATAATGCCATGAGGAGGGATGTTATTTGTCACTGTTTACTGCATTGGTGTAACAATACATTCACATATTAACATGATGCAGAATGCCAATTTCTTCCTGTCATCGCATAGTTGAATTATCTCTCCATTAGATAACATTTGTGTTTAAGTAATTGTTTCGCCAGTACCTACACACGCACAGTTTGGGGAAATGTTCCGAACATTCAATACTCTAATTTAGGGTGGTTGCTTACCGAAGCCCATGTCGTCGTCGGACTCCTCAGGTTCTTCCTCCTTCTTCTCCTCCTTAGCCTCGGCAGCGGGGGCCGCGGCGGCGGCGGCGGGCGCAGCACCGGCAGACGGTGCGGCTCCCACGCCGGATCCGATGTTCGTGATCAGGTCGCGCACATTGATGCCTTCCAGCGCCTTCGCGAACAGACCAGGCCAGTAGGGCTCAACATCAACGTTGGCCGCCTTCAGGATGGTGGAGATCTTCTCACCCTACAAAACAAAAACACGGTCAGTATGGGTATTCGCGCCATGACTATTACAGTGAGTTTGGGTAAAATATATATATTCACAGATAGAGTACAGTTAAAACAAACGTTTCAAATGATTTCATGCCATGTTTACAAAGAAACAGACACGATGAAAGTGGATAATCTCATTCAGACGGGAATCTAACCTAACACAAAAATTGTGAAAACCATGTAAATACTCACAGTTACGGCAACATCATCATCAACGAGGATGAGAGCGGAGTAAACGCAAGCTAATTCAGCCTTTGATGCCATTTTTAATTATAAGACGTGCAAGTCGCCAACAGGCCTTAGCTCTCAGAGAACAAGCACGTTTGACTTCTTGATTTGGAAGAGAAACAGAAAGGTAGCGACCTGTCAAAGGCTTTGATCTGTCAAAATCTTGACAAAGACAAAATTATAGTAACTATTCGTAAATTGTAGCATGAATTATCTTGCATCTCACTTAGATCTAAGCAGTAGCTCTTCGACACGAGTGTGAAAAAAAAAATAACAAAAGCAATAAAGTTAAATACTGGAACGCAATTAGTGTTACCAGCAAATAAAAATTCCCTACACTTCGTAAACAATCGAGAAAACAAGTTTTTCTACGTAACTTTTTTAGCGTTAGGTGACAATTTCAAAAATCCAGATAAAAGTCGCTAACGAAATATAAGTTGTGTGTCGCGAGACCAGAGGGCTGGCTATTTCTTTGGGCAAAGAATTAGCATTGCCATTCAACGTGGCAATGCTGCCAGTCTTCTGGGCACGTTTCCGGGTGACAGCGATGGGGAGGAGTATTTTGACGCCTAAGCCTCCTATTGTTTTTAAGTTAGTTTATAGTTAGTTAGTTTATGTAAATATTTAGTTTTTAAGTTAGTTTATACTTAGTTAGTTAGTTTATGTAAATATTTAGTTTAAATAAATGTAAATAAAGATATAATGTCAGATTAAAAAAAAAAAAAAAAAGTTGTGTGTGAAATGTGTCAGGAAAATATTGTCAAGACCGCGGGAAACGGATGGCTAAGGGATGCTCAGAACAGAGAAGAGTGGCAGAAGAAAGGGGAGGCCTATACCAAACAGCGGGTGATTCCGGCACAGATTACTGAATAGTTTAATTCCGGGCTGAAATATAATGAATCAGGAAAATACTGTCTTGCACATAGATTGATTTGGATGTGTCGTGTTTCTCCGAGGATATTGGAAATTCGCATGCCTGAATACTGAAGAACCAGATAATTCATTTTTCCAGAGATAAGGAATATTCCGCTCTACATAGTAGCTTAGGACAGTTTACTGAACACGACCGCTACTACCGCAGAGCGTGTGGCTGTGGGTAAAAAAGAGTCGGCTTTTTGGCTTCCTGCACTACATCGAATAGCACTTTGTTGGACGACACTGCTGTCCTCCTCGGTGCTTCTCTACGATTGGGAGCCCCTAAGTGTTCTTCTCATAGCTGTCTGGGCCCATAACCTATTATATAGTGTAGCAGAGCGTGGTTTATATAATTAAATACATATTTTATAATATCGTCTCAACCTTTTATTTTTGACATCAACAAGACAGTAACCAAGATAAACAATAAAACTTAAACTAAGAACACTTCTCTATGACAGTTTTGTCAAGTTGTCACCAGCCTCGGACACGCCGTCGGCGTTCCAGCTGAATAAGAATAGAACCCAAGGGTACATTTATTTATCATTACATATTTACAAACTACAAATATATCTAAAATAATAATAAAATATGTACAAATATCAAAATTACAGGGCGTCAAAAAATTCGTCCACATCGCTGTCACCAAGAAAAGTGCCCAGAACGCTGCAAAACAAGAACCCAATGACTTTTCACGACGATGTTAGAAGACCGGACGGCACGTCTTTGTTTCCATGGAAGGTTGGTAGGCCTTTAGTGTGAGACGCAACTTGTGTCGATACCTACCAGACGTACGGCGATGCGCCATCGGTACATGGTGGACATCCCACCTATACGCACTAAGCGTTTTGGGAATACTCTTATAATGCGTCCGCTAAGGAGTGGAATTCCCTGCCAGAGTCGATGTTTCCCGATAGCTACAATGTAGGGGTCTTCAAGTCAAGAGTGAATAGGTTTCTTCTAGGCAAGCGTGCTTCACCTTCGACCACATCATCGCTTACCATCAAGTGAGATAGTGGTCAAGCGCGAGCCTATAGATAGTAAAAAAACCCACTCTAGCGCCATGCCCGCTTCAGCATGTGCTGTTGGCGCTGCCGCAGCTGCTGTTTAGAACCTCAAACAGAATACATACAACGTGGCAATGCTTACCCTGTCGCCATGCCACCATTCTCTTGGGCACATTACCGGTTGACAAGTTTTTTGATGCTGTTTTCGGTGGTTATAAGTTTAGGTTATTTTATTGTTTTTATTTCTCATGTAGGTATACATGTATTGGTCGCGATGGCCCTATTGAAGTAGTACCTCCCTAGTCGGAACCTCCGTGGCGTATACCAGCTCTTTGGCACGTCTCCAGACATAAAAGTCTTGCTGAGTTAGGTCTGGGTAACGTGCCGGCCATGCAATAGGGCCATCGCAACCAATCCACGCATTGGGGAACACATCGTCACACAAAATTATTAAATGTTTAAAATGCATTTTTTTTTTATTTCTAAAACCCCCCTTTCTCCCCCAAAAGACAGATACGAGACAGATTTTACCTTATAAGAGTGAGATAACAGATTTAATAAGTTTTTCAGGTATCATAAAAATATATTTCTAAATCATAATTTGGAATTTAATTTTTTTGTGACTTGATTCACAATTCTAGCGAATTCACAAAGTTGTAAAAAGATTTTTATGGCATGTGCACATCACTAGCAAGCTGATAGATTAGAGAATTTGTGAGGGAGTTGGAAGATGCCGGTCTTATTTTTTTTTTATAGCCATGTAAATAGCTGTAACATGGACACCGTTAATTGAAGTCCGAAACTTTGCGAGTTCATTAAAAAATACCGGTCAAGTGCGTGTCGGGCCACGCGCAGTGTAGGGTGTAGGGTTCCGTAGTTTTTATAACAGCCAAGTGCGGGTCGTATTCGCTGATTTATAGTCTCGTACCATGCTCTAAATAAAAGCCAAACATGACTACGTACCTAATTTGACTTCCTATACAAACAACAACAACAATTTTTTTTTTTTATTAAATTTTTTTAGGAATGAAACAGCGCGATACGACTGACGCTTAGCACCATCTATCGACATTTCTATGGAGTTGTTCGAGATTTTCGAGTCAACTATACAATTGGTCGACTATTACTCGTAAACTTGTAAAGCCCACTTAAGTGTGATAGTTTTCCTTTAAATTAACAGACCGTGTTCAAAACACTAAATTGCGCTCCAAAACACAAATCGTTGACGTGGCTCAAAAGGCTGCCCAACTTAAATGGGACTGGGCAGGACATGTCTGTCGCATGCCGAACGAGCTGTGGGCCCGTAAAGCTCAGGATTGGTGCCCTGAAACCACTGTTTCGTGTCACTACACGGGGTCGCGGCAGACCACGAAGGAGATGGCGGGACGAACTAGATGTCTTCCTTAATAATTGGAAAGAAGCAGCACAGAATCGTGACCGTTGGAAAGAATGGAGGGAGGCCTTTGCCCAGCAGTGGGACAATACAGGCTAGCTATAAAATATAATTAGAGATCAGCATCAAAGAGACACTTAGGTACATATCTATACCAAACAGAACGGGTTGTATTGGGATAGATTTACTAAACGGATATCAGCATTTATTAGGTCTTTACCTATGAAATTGCCGTTTTGTTTGAAAAAAGTTAAAGTATTTTTTTTTTCGAACTTATTTATTTCTTTTATTCAAAGTAATCACCCCTGCAATCAATGCATCTTTGCCAACGCTGTGGCAGTTTATGGATGCCCTTCTTGAAAAAATCAGCTGGAGGGGAGACAACAAACTCTTCAAAGGCGTTTTGTACTGCCTCTCGGGAATTGAATTTTTTTCCCGCTAAAAAGTTGTCCAAATTTTGGAAAAAGTAATAGTCGGAAGGCGCAAGATCTGGTGAGTATGGCGGATGAGGGAGAGCTTCCAAACCCAACTCATGCAGCTTAGAGACGGTCTGTTGTGCAGTATGGGGCCGCGCGTTGTCGTGAAGTAGCAGTGGAGACGACCGATTGACCAAAGCTGGTTGCAGACGTGCGAGTTTCGCCATCATTGTGGTCAGTTCTTCAATGTACACATCTGCAGTAATGCTCTCGCCGCCGCCGTTTTGTAAAAAGCTATGATGAATCACACCAGCACTAGACCACCAAACTGTGACCATCACCTTTCTAGGGGTCATTTTTCGTTTTGCACATTGCTTTGGTACCGAACCAGGATCTAACCAACTTGCTGAGCGCTTTCGATTGTCAAAAAGAATCCATTTTTCGTCGCACGTAACAATTCGTTTCAAAATTCCTTCATTTCTGTGCCTGTTAAGCAGCGCAAGGCAAGTCTCGACGCGTACGTTGCGCTGGCGATCGTTAAGTTCGTGGGGCACCCATCTATCAAGCTTTTTTATCTTGCCAATCTGTCGCAAATGGACCAATATTGTTTTAATGCTAACATCAAAAGCTGCTGCCAGCTCAGCTGTAGATTGAGTTTCATCAGCTTCAACAATCACCTTTAATTCATCATTGTTGACCAAAGTTTCCGGACGACCACGAGGTTCATTTTTCAAGTCAAAATTCCCAGAACGGAACCGAGCAAACCAATAACGGGTTGTGCGTTCGTTTGTACAGTTCTCTCCGTAAACGTCGTTGATGTTACGGGTCGTTTGTGCCGCGTTGGTGCCACGACGGAACTCATATTCCATAATTACACGAGGAAATTATGAAGAAAAATGTTGAAATGTAATGAAAATACAATACGCTAATCAATAAACAAAAGACTGATTTTGTAAATAGAATGTCATATTTTTAAAACAAAATTAATTTGAATTTAGAACTCATAGCCAATCAAAACTTTTTTTTGTTTGAAAAAGTCTGTACTGCAATACGGCAATTTCATAGGTAAAGACCTATTATATTTTTTATACAGGTTTCGTATAGCTTGATTGGTCGCCGTGCGTACTAAATACGTGGTTACCAAAGAGTATAGTAATATACCCGGTGTGGTTACCGTAAACCGTTTTAGCATCGGTGTATACAGATCGATCACGAAGCCGTCAATCAAGCATTCTGTACCTACATCAAAGTAACTACGCATAAATTATTAGGAAACGGCTTTTAAGGCACTCAAAACATTTTGCTGATGGATGCATTGAATAGTAAACGGGTTATGGGGGTATTCAAGTAAATTCGTAACCTTCAAAACTAGTACTTATTTAAAAAAAAAATACTTTTTTATTTTAAAATTGCGAAATAGTTGGAACTTTGACTTCCAACATCTCCGTAACTAGTAGATTCTTCCCAGGTACAGACAACAAAAAAAAATGGTAATGATGGCGATAATAAGTGCCTTTGGGCTTCGTTAAGGGTCTATTTAAACCCTTCTACTATACAGGGTGGAAGGGATCCTGGCATCCTGTATAGCAGTATTTACAGAAATAAATGATTTGTTAACAATGAAATTAAATAGACGGCTAACTGTATAATTATGGGTATATTTTATTTAGCTCTTGAAATAAGCGTCAAATTTTATAATTGATAGATTAGGCAAACAGTGCACAGGTACGATAAATTATTTACATATTTAATAATTTTGATAGCAGTAATAGAAATTACAATTATTTTAGCTTTAAAATTACGCGTAACATCTAACATAATAATATGAAATAATTACAAGTCCCATGAAAATAAATGATGTTTTACGAGCATATCTCTCACTCCTTCTTTTAAGGGCTGATTTTGCGTGTCCTTCTTTAATGGAAGCTCCCAATCCGGATTTAAATTGAAGCCGAATTGAGAAAGAATTCTTAATTCACATTTGATCTGCACCCATCCTGGAGAATTAATAAATGACCAGGGATGGTACCATTTCTGCACCACATCTACGCAAGAACACAATACTTCCAGCCATAGATGTAAAGCTTCTTCATTTAAGCCCATACAAATCAATGTGCGTAATTTAACGTCCATTTGAGCGTGAGCGTTATCGTGGGACAAGTTGATGGCTTGAACACATCTGTATAATAATTCTTCAGGTGTCAGAACTTTACCATCTTCATCCAAACGATAGGTCTTGCACAGTACTAAACGGCTGTAGACGGAATTAAAGTCTTTTTCAACCTCTCGCGATGATGCTTCTTCAATGAAAAGCCACGGATGGCACGGGCCATCCAAGAAACTAGGACGTTTTATACCATGTAGGAGAACTCTTTTAAAAGCTGGAGCTAAAACTCCTCTGACTAGATGTGCGGCTTTTTCTGTGACAGAGTCATCTCCAGCCCTGCTATACTTAACCCCTTTTTCATCTAGCAGCTTTACAAATCTTGCTGGAAACCAACCTCTTAGACCATTCAACTCGCCAATCCAACAGTGTTCATCTCTTGAGCTGATCACTTCAATAACGTCATTTTTCCTAAAACCTAATTCATCTCCATCCCTTCGTTCAAAATCTAAGAGTGCTTTAGCTCGCCTCCTTTTACTCCTTGATACATTGACGTATCTTTCTCTATCAGCTGCATGACTTTGCATTGTGTAGTCTGCAGTCAACTGAACCTCAGAGGCTAGTTGTGGTTCAAGAGCTAAGAAGTGACGAGCCACTTGCAAAATTGCTTCTCTGAGATCAACTAAAATTTCTGTCTGCTTCACATTCTTCGAAACGGCGTCTTCATTATTACTATCTTCCCCAAAAAGTATTGTTTGTATCACTGACTTGCTTTTCTTTATCTGGCGTCTCTGAAGCTGTTGCTTAGGTAAATTAGGTATAGCACTAGGATTACCTACCAGAGCTCCCTGATCAGCCATCAGGTATGCTAGATGTCTTCTTCTATGGGTATCTATCAATGTGGGACTCAAAGTGTCACCACAAACTTCATCAATTGTTTTGATCAGAAGTTCAACATCGTCAATTTCACCAGGAATGTCAGATAGAGCGTTAAAAATTTGTGCGGAATTGGATATTTCTGTAAATCTGTTCTCTCTAATTTTCAGCATAGCCAATGTTACCTTAAATAGCACTAAAGAGCCATCCAAAAAGAACAAATCCCAAATTCTGAGTAGAATCTTCATATGAACAACATTGGCATACAATGTCAAAAACCAATGCATTGTTATCAGAGAGAGTTCAATGTCATGTGCATTTAAAACCTGATCAATTCCCGGTAAATATGTTGAAATCAGGCTTCTTAATACTTTTTGGTCTGCTTGGATTCCTATTAAAGTAGAAGAGTAATAAGATGCTGGTAGCAGATCTTCTACTGTTGTGCACATAATCCAAAATGCATCTTCTTCTTCCATTAACAACAGTAGGGATGCTGCAATCATGCCAGTACCCTGACAGTATCCAATGTCAGGGTAAAGCCATGCTAGTGCTCTCAGTATTCTTCGCAATCTTGGTACACCTGTGCTGGTTGGATGTGAGAAGCAAACATTATTAGGTAATATTTGCACCAAGTCCTTTTCAATTTGTTTACTGGTCACCAATCCATCGTCACTTGACGCTCGTACAATCTCATGGTATGTTATTTCAGTAGAAGCCCTTTTTTTATTAGCGCCACATAAATGCATCCAAACCTGAGGGCGGAGCGAGTGTGGCACACCATCTTTCACCATTTTTTGGAGTTTGTCAGTTTTTTCAAGTTTTCCTTCTCCTTCAGAAAAGTTTATTTCTTTACTGTAAAATTCCCACTGAAGACGATGTTGATCATCCTCTACAAATGCATTTGCTAATAATTTATTAGAACTTGGTTCGGGTCCATCTTCTTCTTCAACACAAAATCCAAACTCGTCAAATCTGTAGTCCGGGAGTCCACCACCGTGACCTTCAGATTCTGGTTGCGCCAATTTAGCCATTATGTCTTGAGGTACCATGCTAGGCGTAAGTGCTGAGAATGGTCCACCAGGTGCCGGAAGAAGCTCATCAGCAATATTCAAACCTCGTATCGCATCGATCATATCTTCTGGGTCGTCGTCAGCTAATGCAGCACTTATTTTACGTTCATGGTCTTCACGTCCCACATAACCCTCGTGATCGCGTGAACTAAACAGAGACTTTGCCAAATCCATTTTACTCTAACTGAAACTGCACTTTATTATCAATATTATTGGAACAGTTTGTTAGGTTTTCTCTTTACTAAACAGTTTCACGTACACTCATTGTTGTAGATGGCAAACGTCAAAATAAATAAAGGTCAAACGTCAGTCCCGATTTGAGAACAAAGTTATCATATGTCGTTGCAAAACATATCGTGTAACTGTAAAATATACGTTTTCCTTGTCACGCTTACTCATGGATCCCATGCTATGTCTCTTTCTTACACACAAGTGATGCTAAGTTGGGAACGACGAAGACAGCAAGAATAATTTGGTTTTTCAGCGTTGTTAGTTATCGATTTTCTATTGGTCCAAAGACAAGAAAACCATCAAATAAACTCTAATCTTTGGGGTGATGATAAAAGTGCTAAATGGAATTAAATCGTTAGTAAACAGTCTATCAAGCAATATTTATAAATGATCACACACTAAGTATAAAACAGGATATTCAACGAAAACGTTGGGAAATGGATTTAAATCCATTTCAAAGCTAAGAATGTCATCATAAAATGTAGCATAATAAGCGTAATACCAAATAGAATGTGGCTTTATTTAGGTAATTGGATAGGTAACCATGACAATGTATAACAGAATTGATATACAGCCAAGGAGGTCGAGTCAATAGGCATGTCACCTCATAAAAGAAAATAATACACAGAACACACAAAAGAAGTTCTTGTATCTTATCTACCTCTTTACCTCTTTCAATAGGATTTTCCATATTTCGATAATTTTAAATATATTATTTCGGAGTTTGATATATCGAAAAAAATATCGATATTTCGATATATCGGCTTTATTTAAAAAGAAAGATCTTAGGAAAGCTCTAAAATGATTAAACAGTTTAGTCTAGTATATATAAATACAAATTAAAAATGTATAAAAGTGTAAGTTCTTAGTAATTATTGTTTAATAATAAGACAATCATTCATTATTAATTATGTGTTCGAGTCGTTTGGGGTTGAAACACTAGGGCCATGGGGCCCGAGTGCCCACATTGTGTATCGAGATATCGCTAAACGGTTGGTCGACTCTTCACGCGACCAGAAGGCTGGCCTTTTTTTGCCCGAAGAATCAGCATTGCCATGCAACGTGGCAATGCGGCCAGCGTTCTGGCCACTTTTCCTGTTGACAGCGATGTGGACGAATTTTTTGACGCCCTGTAATTTTGATAAATGTACATATTTTATTATTATAATATTAGATATATTTGTAGTTTGTAAATAATGTAAATATGTAAAGATAAATAAATACAGAGCAAACCTTTAAACCAAAAAAAGAAACAATCATTTGTGTACCAATATTTTTCAGTAAGCGTTTTTAAAAATACAAACAAGAACTGTAAGTAAAGTCGATACTCTATATCATAGATTATAGTAATTTTTACGATGATTTTGTAGATTAAATATTTTACAATCAAATATTAAAAAAAAAAATCGACCATCGATATCTACATTTCAATATCAAATTATCGATTTATCGTCCATAAAATATTAGTATTGTAATTCGACATTTCTAAATCAAAATATCGATATATCGATATTTTATCAACAGTCCTTGTCTCAATATATATTAAAAAGAAACTCTATGGTACTGCACACTAAGCTAGAGAGAATATTTTTATTCTGTGACCAATCATAATCAATTCCATTAAATTAAATCAATTCAGTTTTTGTTGGTAACCTGTAATTTGGATGACTGTTTAAGTAAATTCCCTTTATTATGTTGAAAATTACAACGATCTACGTGTAAATAATTATACCGTGTTGATAAATACTACCATACTGTCACTATCAGGTTTGTAAACTCGGTTTTCTTTTAAATTTAGATTGTGTTTACCAATAACATTTTTCATTTCGATTGTGTTTAACATCAAATTACGCAATTAAGAAAAAGGAATTCACTTTTAATAACATTCAATTATTCATATCTAGCTGCTTTTAGAGCGTGGTGTTCATATCAGTTTATTTTTTATTTCGTCATAACAAAAAAAAATTGATTAGTTCTGCAAGCTTGCTTGGGCTTGATGGGATTGCTATTCCTAACCCTTGGGTGCTTTACGTCTGAGGGTGCACAATTTAGAAAGAATAATAAGCTAGTGTACTAGGCATATGAAAACTTACTGAAATATTATGATGGGTTCCAGGAGTCTTGCCAGCTTAAGGCCAGCTCATTCGAGCTCATTTTATACATAAAATTCTACTGTTTTTATTTTGCAATCTTTTCAGTTTTACTTCATTTAATTTACTACTAAAATGGTATATGTAAAAGAATAGGGAGACCTTTGCCCTGCAGTGAGACAATACTAGCTGCCAATAAATCTAAAGCAGTATAACTAAAGCTTTGTGCTTATGCCACTTAACCACTTATATCAATGATTACCACTTTAATCTGTAAAGGATCCTCAACACCATTATTAGACTGCTATAGCTTAGAGAAACATAAGAAAAGTAATAGAAATAATTTGTGCTAAAATGAACCTGTGAAGTGTGATGCTTGTAGTGCGTTACTGATGAAAGCACAATAGTATAAAATGATGCTTAGTATTACGGACTTCGGTCTTAAACACCACTTGTACAAAAACACTTTCGTACAATATTATCTCTCTCTCTGAAACTATTGACTTTCACCAATAAGCATTAATTACATTGTTAATACATGATATATTAACATTAGGATGGCTGTTAAAAAGTGTTGCATTGACAACTGTAAGTCATGTTCTACGAGAAAGGAGGACAAAGGTGTAACATACCACAAGTTCCCAAAAAATGTTGCAATATGTAACCTTTGGATAACCGTAACACATATTAAACACACAGACACAGACTTGTCCAAGTTTGTGTGCTCACGGCATTTCTGTAAAAATGATTTTCAAAGTTTCAAGGACTCTAAATACAAACTGAAAACAGGTATTTCGTAGGATGTCCGTATTGCTTGAATGGGTTATTTTGATTATAAAGGGTTTATGTTGATTATGATTTATATTTTTTATATGTAGCCTCTTAGATGTTTTTTCTTTTTTCTATATTGAATGGTACTGTAGTTTTGGTTGCTATTTTGAAAAGCACTCTAGGGGCAGTGTATCTATGTCTTCTGCCTATCTCAATGTATTGGCTAAAGGTACACTTGCTAAAGACTGCAATATTTGAATGTCAAACTTATTTTTAGTTTAGAAAAAGTTGCTTTATATTGGATCTTTTTGATTTTCTGTCATAGTTTTGTTATTGCTGTCAGTAGACATAAGAATGATGAAATATTGAAGTATGAAAATGTTAGTTACATAATCATTAATTATTCTTTCAAGGTGCACTTGTAGAAACCACTGCATAATCATTGCATGTTAAAAATATTAGATAAAACACAGTAACTGATAACACAGTTGGTTACAGATGCGATCCCATCAATATTTCCATGGGATTCTGACACTGACGAAGATATGGAAGACATAACTGCCCCAGTGGAAGGTTTTAGTAAAGATTGTGAAGTTGAGAATGTGGATGCTATAAAGAGGTTTATTGAAGCACAGGAGAAAGAGATACAGGACCAGAAAGAAGCAGATATTCAGAACACTGAAAAAATTAATGAGTCTGAAGACAATAAAGCGAGTCAGGAAGAGACACTATGTGTGGCTAGCAGTGTGATAGATATGATTCTAGATAAGTCTGAGATACAGATTGCTAAGAAGAAAGATGTTGCAAGTAAGGAGTTTTTTAGTCCTATGGAATTTAAAGGTAAGAAAAAAAAGTAATCATCATGCCCATCATCTTTATGGAGCCTACACACTGAAGCCGTTGGGTATGTCGGCTTCATGACAACGGAACGCATACTTAGTTGCCGACATTAACGGTGGCTTTGGTGTGTAGGCTGCATTATGTAAACAAAATTCACCTTATTATCCTGTTTTAATGAACTTGACCTAGACCCCAGATGCGTAATTAAAAACAAATGCATGGAGTTCTTGTGTAAATACAGTTGTGTGTTAACAAAAATGAAATTAAATACACAAAAACCTTATAAAATATACTTTTGCTGTCTCACACAGGAAATACCAGTATGGCACTGTCTATTGGCTCTAAGGTCGAGGTTAAAGACTTCGAAGATGAATGGCACACTGCAGATATTATAGAAGTGGACTATGAAGATATGGAGGTACTTGTACATTATATTGAATCAAAAAGGTGAGTACTACATTGATTATATACTGAATCTTGACAGCTTTCGTCATCTTACAGCTTCTCAGTGTGTTTGATTCTGTTGACATTACCTTCTTTAGTGTAGCATCTCTGCTAACTCACATTTTCAGAAGAACCGTAATGTTTCACGTAGGGCGATATCCATGATCCAACAAAAAAAAATTCAATAAAACACTGCCATAAAAACTTTTTTTTTCATAATGCTGGCCACAAAAAAAAAAAACAAAATTAAAAACAAAATAATGACATAATGACTATTCTTTATTTTTTCGTAATTAAAATGTCGTTCTCGTATAATACACGCAATAAAACATTGCGTGAAAAACGCAGGTATGTTGTTACATTTAAGCTTGCTATATTAAACAATTATTAAAATAATTTAAAGTAAACCCTTTCATGATCTTTTGATTTTGTGGAAACATTTCTTAGGTTTTTTCTAGATTTGATACTGTTTCTAACTATGGTTTCTTGAGTTCACTTTTTTTTGTAAATCGTTGGTACGTTTTTTTAATATTAATAAGATGATTAATGAGATAAGGGCAAGAGAATGATGATGATTAACAACAATTTTATTGATGATTAATAAGAAAGCAAAATACTATTCAGCAGTATGGGAACGGGCTATTACCGTGATTTATCTCGTGCTTGAGTTTCCTTAATCAGAATTGTAATTTAGATAAATTTAAATTATTTTAATAAATTTAATAAAAGATGCTACAATTAAATTAAAAATAATTGCAGGCATGACGAATGGATAAGCGTGGGCAGTCCACGTTTACGGCCGGTCAATCTGTCCAGTGAGAGTAGTGTGGCAATCACTACATCTACGGTACAGCCGGGCCCTAGTTCAGAGGAAAGCCTCACTGATACTATACCTATAGCCAATCTGAAAGAAGAACCCAAGGATGTGAAGGTGGAAGAAAAGTGTAGACTGAGCTATGCGGTGGGCGAGCGATGCCTCGCGAGGTGGCGCGATAATAGACGCTTTATAGCCACTATTCTGAGGAATTTGGGGGATGGTGAGTTTTAACATAGATTTGAAACCTATTTTGTTTTGCTTACACGAGAGAATAATTGAGAGACCCATTTAATATATTTTTGTTTGTTTTTTTTTGTTTATTTCATTTTCTTTATTATTTTTTTGACAGGCAATTACGAGATAGTATTCGACGACGGTTGCCATTGGACGTGTAACACAACTAGGCTGCACAAACTGCGTTCAAAATCGGGCGAATCAGGCGCGACGTCGGCCCCGCTCACGTACGGGGCGGGGCCTAGCAACACAACCCCACAAACAAACACACAGTTCCCTTCACCAGCTTTCCACACACACCTCTTCGACCCCACGCGAGACTACTTAGGATCCAAAAGCGAACGACGTGAAATGAAACGTAAACTTAACATCAAAGAAATATTCAACATAGGACAAAAGAAGTCACGTAAGCAGAAGATTGAAACGGAAAAGATCTTGAAGACAGAGCCCAGGAAACCAAGGATTCTGAAGAAGAGAAGAGAGAAGGTGGTCAAGTTAAAGCTTGCCAGTGAAGTGAAGACTGATATAAAGACTGATCTGCCTGGTGAGTGCTGTTGTTTTATATTAAATAGGCTTGCGTTTGGCCGCAACTCGCCTGATGTTTAGTTTCTACCTTATTTTTTCTACAGTTTTCTTGATTTGTAATCATAAATATTAGCCGTAGATGCTGTAGCTTCGATTATTGGTACTTTTAACAATGAGGAAGCAGCACCTCTGGAAGTGAAGAAAGAAGATAAAGCAGCGCAAGTGCAAGAAGAGAAAGCCGAAGAAGTCCAAGAAGACGCAAAGAAGGAAGTAAAACAAGGAAGCTCTGATGAAGCAGCGACTAAAGAAAAACCTGAAGAACCTGCAACTGCAATAGATAGTGAAGACCTAATTCAATTGGAGGACTTGAGAGGTGAACTGGACCCAGTAAGTGATGTTTTGGTTTCTAATTATTCCATTATGCAAGTTATATGGTTTCTCATATAAAACTGTACATTTCTTTCAAAGCCGGCCATTGGTGTTGTGAAAGTGAGTGGTTTTAAAACTTTTAGCTTTAGGTAATTACTTCTTTTACTGGTTTTAATTCATGTATTTTATAATTAGGCCCTAGAAGAGGAAGTGAAACTCGAACAGTTCGAGAAAACAGACGACAGTAGACATGAAGAAGTCATTGACAGAATAAAAGAGGCTATCAACAAACTAGAAGATGGTCTCCACAGCGAAAATATCGGCTCGCCCAAGCTGGTACCGAAGGAAGAAATACTGACGTCTCCGGAAGTAAAACCTGAAGTAAAAGTAGAAGTTAAAGAAGAGTTACAACAGAGGGCAGAAGTAAAAGATAAAAGTAGAAAGGTGCCAAAGATAAAGAAGGGTAAGAAGTTGCGGATGTTGCGGGAGCAGAAGGCGAAGATGCAAGCGGAGAAGGTGCAGAGTGAGCTGGACAAGATGAGGAAGCAGATGGATGAAATGCGGCAGCAGATGCTGAAGGGGCAGGAGATGGGCAAGGGTGCTGCGATGCCGGAGAGCTTCCTTCTGCCGGGCGAGTGGTGCTGTCACTGGGTGAATGGCCAGCCCGTGGGTGCCGTCAGCGAGATCGAGTGCGAGCCGCGCGGAGAGCCAGGCGCACAGGCGCCGCTGCCGAGGAGGAGTGTGCAGGTAAAAGTATATGAAGTGGTACTTTTGACAACCTCTAATAAATCGATGAACGCCGGCTGCACGCACGAAATAGGATGACCCATTGTTACGTTACGCTCATTGGAATGTCGGAGCGAGAGCGCTGCACGAGCGAGCGAAAGGGACGATCGGCTTGAGCGTTCGGCTTGCTATTCATAAAAGTATGCAATCATTTCATCAATGTTTTGTTATGACGTTGTCACGTTAAACTATCGTCCGTAAACCGATTTTACAGACAACCATTTTTTTTTAATTTTACGTACAATACTCCTGAAGTTTAGAAAGAATTAAAATCGGTCCTGTAGTACTACAATCGAAAAATACAAAGCTTTTTAATATCAGTCAGGCTTTATAATATCAGTGTAGGTGAAGTTAGGAAAATAACCGCGCGATTACGCTTTTATTTAGGTATTATTATAACAACTAGTAAAACTTATAATTGAAGGATAAAGTTGTCTCTCTTTGCGTTCTAGGTCGAAGACAAAAGATTACCTGAAGGCTGGACCAAACACATGGTTCGTAGGAGCTTTGGACATTCTGCGGGCAAGTGGGACGTCGTGTTAGTCAGGTATGATATCTAAACTAATATTATAAAGAGGAAAGATTTGATTGTTTGTTTGTTTGCATTGAATAGGCTCCGAAACTACTGGTCCGATTTGAAAAATTCTTTCAGTGTTAGATAGCCCTTTTATCGAGGAAGGCTATAGGCTATATATCATCACGCTACGACCAATAGGAGTGGAGCAGCAATGAAAAATGTTGCAAAAACGGGGAAAATGTGACGCAAACGAAGTTGCGCCGGACGGCTAGTGTTCAATATAATAAACACCCATCCATCATCATCATCATCCACAGCCCGAACTCACCCACTGCTCGGTATAGGCCTTTTATTGTTACTTTCCACGATCCTGTATCAGCCTCATCCAAGTTTTTCCCCCAATCGCAACTATGTCGTCTCCCCATCTCGCCTCCGGACAACCCACATTTCTTTTGCCCGTACTTGGACCCGGTTCGGTGATAGCTTTAGTCCACCTGTCTATCATCCCTGCGCCTTGCAAGGTGTCCTGCCCAAGTCCATTTGAGTTCCGTACCGCGATTTCTAATATCGAAAACCTATGTACGTCTTCAGGTTTCGAATGTCGTCCAATTTGCTAAACGCGGCTCACCCAAGCTGTTCTTAGGGATATCTTCTTTTGTTGATGCTGTTTGCCAAATGAAAGGATGTAGCCAAGATAGACATATTGGCCAACCATCGCCAACTCTTCATTTCCAACTTTCACTGAAGGATTTGAATTGCTGTTGATGTTTGCCATAATCTTCGTCTTGACCATATTCATGCTCAGTCCTACTTTAAAAGAAGCATCGTATAGCCCTTGAATCATATTCTGAAGATCCTGGAAGTTTTCAGCCCCATCCATAGCGCCATCTTATTTGTGCGACAAATCTTTTATTTCTATAAGTCATCTTAGAATTCCATCGTTTCTTTGATTTGTCTCTTTTATTCACATTTTTACTTTGATTGTGAGTTTTTGACCTTTCTCTCTTTCCTTCGTAGCCCCGACAACCGAAGGTTCCACACCAAGCACGAAATGCGTCTTTACTTAGAGAACAAACCAGAGCTTATCGAGCAAGGTTACGAACACGCGCTCACAGACTTCGGCGTACACCTGAAGATGGCGCGGCGTCTGGGCTGGATCACGCACACGCCGGACGGAGTCCCGGGCGCCGCCCCGCTCGCGCCAGGGACGCTCAGCAGCACCTCGCCGCTCGTCAAGCGAAGGAAGCTGACTCTCAAGAAAAACAGAAAAGAAAGAGAAGTCAAAGTAAAGAGGAGGAGGGTACCCAAAATAACCATTAAGATGAAGGCCCCGAAAGATGTAAGAGTTGTTTTTTTTTTGGTGAAAGTAATTTTCTACGTGCTCCAGTGGTCCATCCCAAAGGAAACATGCCTTCGTGATAACAATGTTTACTGGATAGCGGATATTATAATTAGTTTTTCACTTTGTCACTGTCATTGTTAAATAAATAAATCTCTTTCCCACTCTGAGTTAAGATTAAACAATGCTTTAATACGTCATGGTATGCCACTAAGTGTTGAAAACCATGGACTAGGATTTGTTATTTTTATTAGAGAGTCCGATCCCGTAATTTTTTTTAAATTTACATGAAGAACTCCTGCCAGCCGGCATTAGGTCGCTTGTGGACTAGGCCTGCAGTGTGGCCATAACGCGCGGATAGGAACGGTTTGAAAACACCCACCCCACCCCCCGCGGTAAGTCGCTCAGACGCTCATGACCGTCGCTCGTTGCGGCTGCCTTAGTCACTTTAGTGTGGCGACAAACGGCGGTTACATATGTTTGATATTTCGGGCCCGCTGTCGCCACTGCGCTAGGCCTGCAGTGTGGACGCAAACTTGGAATCCAATTTGTTTTTTTTTTGTTTTCTTCGAAAATGCACTAATATATTGTTCTTTTGCCACAGTACGTATCAGCAGAAGACTCTATGCCATCTCCAGGTGGTTTAAGCGTCACTGACAGTATTCCTGGTGAAGCTGTCGATGTGCCGCCGTTAGAAGATGGATATGGTATGTATCTATAAATCTACGTTTTGGAACCGCTAACTTTTAACTCCTGACTTACTCATTCCTAGACAATTCAAAAGTACGTCTGTAAATGGTTCAATTGAAATAAACGCTTTGAGTTTGAGTCTTTATTTAATGTTTTTTTCTCGTTTTCAGTATATGTGGGCTCACTTAAAGTGCAAGTAATCGACAACCTTCTTCGATGCCCGGCCGAAGCTTGCTTAAAAAACTTCAGAAACAACACGCTACTGCAGATGCACATCAAGCACTACCACAGAGAACTTAGAAAGATGATGGGAGCAACTCCTAAGGTGCTGGATCTAGCATATGCTAGGACTCTGCCAGTAGGGCTGGAAACTCCTCGCTCTAAAGAAGACAGCAAGATCATCAAGGTTAAAATTCCCCGACCACCAAAACGTGAAGAGCCCAAACCACCTGTAAAAGACCCAGAAGTAAATGACATTGAATCTGAATTACAAGTGGACACCAGATCTATCACCCCTGTTAAAGATGGCGACGGTATACCTGTGCCCCGGAGTCAGGACTCGCCTAAACTGCGGCAGGCTCTCATCAACAAGCCTGTGAGAAAACGACCAAGAGTCCTATTACCTGTTAGAAGACCGGAACCCGAGCCGGTCATATCAGACACTATGAACGAAGATATAGATGTTGAGGAGACAGAACCCATCGAGCCCATCATTGAAATACCAGCTTTAAACATGCCTTTGGACTTCGAGAGTGCCATATCAACGCACACAGTGACCAAACCTGTGCTTGACAGGAAACCTAAAGGCGAGAAGCGGCATAAAACCTTCGCGATAGCTGCTAAAAGACCAGCTAGTGAAGAAGAGGACTGGTACGCGGTGAACTCAGACTTTGAAACCCGGTCCAGCTTCCCCAGGTCTGGAACACCGGACTCGAAGTTTGGTTCCAAAGTGGCGCTCGCGTCTTCAGAGTCTAATGAGGAGATCAAGGACGCTAATATGTACATGTTTAATGAGAGTAAGTTGAATTATTGTTTGTAATTTCGATGCCAGATTAAACTGATTCGCTAGTTAATTTAACCTTAAAAAAATCTAATCAATTGTCCGTGTTTACAGATGGCGAGAGGATAAAGATAGTGCACATGAAACGTGAAGAAATCATCAACTGCCACTGCGGGTTCCGCGAGGAGGACGGGCTCATGGTGCAGTGCGAGCTGTGCCTGTGCTGGCAACACGCCATGTGCCACAACATACAGCGGGAGTGTGACGTGAGTGTACTGTAGACCATCTGTAGTGAGGAGGACGGGCTCATGGTGCAGTGCGAGCTGTGTCTGTGCTGGCAACACGCCATGTGCCACAACATACAGCGGGAGTGTGACGTGAGTGTACTGTAGACCATCTGTAGTGAGGAGGACGGGCTCATGGTGCAGTGCGAGCTGTGTCTGTGCTGGCAACACGCCATGTGCCACAACATACAGTGGGAGTGTGATGTGAGTCTACTTACTGTATGTAGTCACTTGATCTGGTTGTATCTGGACCAACATCAAGGATTGGTAAAGCGATCCATGAAGAAAAACATTTTTTTAACCTGGCAAAGAAACGCTGTCAATAATTTGAGATTGGGTTTCAAAGGGCTTTGGCACATTATTGCTGTTTTACGTAATAATACACAATACAGACAGGGAGTTGCCTCAGCTTTACCAGCTTAAAACTTTAAATTTTTTAGAAAATCCTATCCCCGTCCAGCAACCTCTTTCAATTTATCTATAGTTAGTTATTAAAGTAATAATCTCATACTACCCAGGTCCCAGAAAAATACACGTGCAGCATATGCCTTAACCCTCGGCGCGGGCGGCGCTCGCAGCGGTTCCTGCACGACCAGGACCGCATGTACGAGGGCCTGCTGCCCAACAGCAAGCCGTGCGAGACGCTGCGGCGCTCGCACGAGCTCACCGGGAACCTGCTGAGGATCCAGGATGCTATCCATGCGCTCAAAGTCAAGTGTTATGTGGCTAGGTGAGTTTTGAAGTATAAGAGTATCTTAGCTTGTCAGTTTTAAATTTTCCTATAGATGTGAATACAGATTTTTAAAAGAAATACATTATTTTCCATGCATTTGTGTGAATAGACTTCTCGGGAGTCAATATGGCGTCAGAGGCGACACTTCCGAACTTTTTATAAAACACGATTCGCCGTTTGAACGATAGCGTACAATAATTGTACGCTATCGTTATAATTATTATAGTAAAAAATCCCTAGAACTGCACCATTAGCCAATAATACCATTAGGATCTCTTATCAGGAACCAAACATTGAATTTCTAGCACATCTAAATTTCTAAACTAATATAGGAAAGATTTGAATGTTTGTTTGTTTGCATTGAATAGGCTCCGAAACTACTGGCCCGATTTGAAAAATTCTTTCAGTGTTATATAGCTCATTTATCGAGGAAGGCTATAGGCCACCATCACGCTACGACCAATAGGAGTGGGGCGGCAATGAAAAATGTTGCGAAAACGGGGAAAATGTGACGCAAACGAAGTTGCGCCGGACAGCTAGTATTTTATAAAAATGTTTTTACTTATAATTTGCCTCAACAATGAGTACACTATACATATAGAAAAACATTTATAACTTAATTTTAAGTTGGCCCATCACTTAAAGAAGTGCACTACATGCACTATATTATGCGCTTACAGCTAACAGCTACTTAAACATTTTACTCACCCATCCATAGCAAGAAAGACCATCCAAAGCTGTACCTGTGGGCCAAAGACTGGGAACAAGTAGAGATCCAGAACACGCAGGAGAAACTGAACTCGGACTACTCGGACCTGAACATCATGATCAACATGGACAAGGAGAACCAGCCTCTCCGCCCAGATGACATGAAAGACTTGCCGATGGACATTCGCACCCCTACCTTTGACGAGCAGCAGGAGCATGAGAGGTAGGTGGATTTTGCTAGCTGACCAATTACTATTATAAAATACGACAGATTTGTACTGTACGCTAGGGAAGGACCTAAAGTGTCAAGCTGGCCAGTACAGGTTATTCTGATTAGTTCTCTAATAGAGGTTGCTTTTAAGGGGGACTCTGCACTCTTTTTGTGACAAAACCTGCGTGAAAATTATTTATTTCTATCTTCCTAATTTCTGCTCTTCTCAGGTACACACAAAGGGAGGCTCCGCTGGGTTCTCACGCCCTACTGAGTGGTCTGCTGTCAAGTCCTGGTGGGGCGTCACTGGACCTGCCTATCAGCACGTCTGAATTGGAACGACTTGCCAAGTCTGTACAAGGTATGCTTGCCTAGTATCTACTTCTCCCGTATCAGCCTGAAGTATAAAATAATAGCTAATTCTGTGGTAAGGATATTCCAAAAGCCAGACAGCAATCTTCTTTGTTTTTCGTGTGCCTAATATGGTGTCAGAGATTTATTGCCGACCATGGACCTTTGAGTTGGCGTTACCTACCGTAGGGAAATATCTTTCAGGCATGCTGTTTTCCTCACGATGTCTTTCTTCACCGAAGCAAATGAAAATGTATACGATACGCACATGAATTTTCTCCACGATTTCTTCCTTCAACGAAGCAAGTGATAATTTATACAATACGCACATGAATCCGAAAAATCAGATGTGTGTATCTGGCGTTCGAAGACCTCGAGACTTGGCAGTCTGACGGTCACACTACTAAGTTATCCCTGCTTGCTAGACAGCAATGTGTTGGGAGACTGCGCAGTAATGTACTTATACTCATACTATGAATTGAATCTTTTGTTAGTGTAATCAAATATCTGCGTACCCTGACTGATCAGAATATTTGCAGAACAAGAGCCCCAGCGACCCATGATCGCGGCCCCGCAGCCCGAGCCGCCCATAGAGAACGCGGCGTGTCGCCGGCAGCTGCTGAAGCACGTGCGGCGCTGCCAGGCGCTCATCGACGCCAGGCTTGACTCCATCGAGGCACAAGTTGCAGGTAAACCACCTAATTCATATTATCAAAATGTGACACTTAAATAAACCCTTGTCAGCTTAGCTAGCGCAGTCGATTTGATCATGATTTCAAAGCTTGGCCCATAGTTAAACATTCATCGTGAATCTAGTTTGTTTATTAGAAGATTTTTCGCTGTTCCTGTTGTGTTGTTTGAATTATATCTTAGTGCTAAATTAATTGTATTATTTTCAGAACTAGAATCTCAAGACCCATCGTTTGAGGACGACGAGACAGCGGACTACTTCCCGCGCACCAAACAGACGGTACAGATGCTGATGAGAGATCTGGAAACCATGGAGGAGCTAGGAACAATCACCTAAACTCATAGCCACCTTGGAACTACCCTAGGATAGCTCATAGATGTGATAAGCACATATTTTGTGAATTTAATACATGTTAGTAAGTAATTCATTGATAAATCAATGTGAATTTTTGATTGAAGTAGAGATGCAGATAATATTCCGGTTTATGTAATACTAGCATGTATATACAATATACATGATAATATATATGTATAGCCTATGACCAGAATAATGTACCTTTCAAATAGAGTCCGTAGTTCCGGAGATTAATCTAATAAACACAAACGTACAAAAATCGTTTTAGGCACGATTGGTCCAATGTTTAAAAAAATATCCAATTCGCGGTTGGTCCAATTCGCAGCTTGTCCAATTCGCAGTTGGTCCAATTCGCGGTTGGTCGGTCCAAAATGTTTTTTTTTTTCGGAAATTTTACAATATATTCGATTGGACGATTCCAGGCCAGACTAGAAAGACACGTCTCAGAATAAAGATAAACATACAAGGTGTTAAAACTGTTCCCTATCCATTTGCATACAATTTTAAGACATAATTTAACATGGCATACGTTTGTTTATCCTAATTGTAATTTGTTTTGGCATAATTTTAATTCGCATAATGTTACTAGGAGTAATTATTATAACATCACGGCAGGGTGAACATAGGATGAAAGTGCGATCGAAGCGAGCTCGGAACTTGCGGCACCCCGACTCCCGACTCTGACAGGTTAGGTTCGAAGGGGATGGCGGGGTCTAGTGAGCGAGCGAACTAGATCCCGCCATCCACTTCGTGTTAGATTACTTTAAACCCTGCGGACAGAAATAGGACCCCCGTGCAGCGGGGCTAAGTTGACTAAGCCAAAAAATAGTGTGTGGAGTCCCTCCGCGCGGAAGCTGTTGCGTTAAGTGAAACTGAACGCAACAGTGCTTTCATAACCCCTCCATGGTAGCGTTAAACGTTTAACGCAACCTTGTTAGAAGACGCATAAGAAGTTTCACTAAAAAAAAAATACTATATTTCATAAAAATGTGTTGTTTTGTTTAATTTTGTAAATATTATATTGTACCAACCTTTCAATGGCCTAAACGAGACTTGGACCAACCGCGAATTCGACTAATTCCGAATTGGACCAACCGTGAATCAAGGTGAATTGGACCATTCGCACCTAAAGGAATGTTTCTTATGAAGTATCAGAAATGAACTTTACTAGCTGTAGCGTTGGAATCAACTGCTTCCTTTCTTTTTTCATTGTTTTAGTGGTCCAAAACCATGATCGCATTATTGCATTTCTAGGTTTTTGGGGCACATTGGTTGGATAGTTTCAAATTCTATAACAAACATAGGTAGGTAGAAACATTTGTTGTTTTTTATATTTATATATAGAAGAAGATTATATTATGTGCGACCAGAGCAGGCTCGAGCCTGCGCGAGGATTTTTCC
Organism: Cerastis rubricosa; assembly: GCA_949152445.1. Lineage (NCBI taxonomy): Eukaryota > Metazoa > Arthropoda > Insecta > Lepidoptera > Noctuidae > Cerastis > Cerastis rubricosa. Next base: position 8,386,240 of record OX424526.1, on the reverse strand, counting down.
GTTGTCAGAACTAACATCACCCTTATGCATTGCATTGGATAAATCAATGTAAATTTTGATTGAAGCGATTCACATATATGATTATATTATTCCTGTTTATGTAATATCGCATGTAACTTGGAAATACCAAAGTAAGAAATAAAGTATATATAATCTGAAATAATCGTTTGTATTTTATGATTCTGTTCCCATGAATTCTTTAGTGAAATATTGTATGCATCAGGTTGGCGGGTGTATGACTACAAATGGCCATGCGATATGCGTGAGAGCAATGTGCTAGCAATGTTCCGAATGTACGTACAATATAAAGCTAAGTACTATTTTAAAACAACAGTTATTAGAAAAAGAATGTGAGCCGCCAACCTGATATCAGAATGGCGGGTGTATTCTAGATCTGAACAAATTACCAACTATTTGAGTGTGAAATGCCTACCGTAGAAATGTATGAGCAATGTTCGTTACCGTATTAGAAGCATAAGCATATACTATTAACGGTTAAAGAGTAATTTAAAAAATAAAATTCTCCACATTTAGCGCCTGTCCAAATTGATTAGCAATAGTTGTGCCCGGAAAACGTTGCTATGTCAAAAATTAAGGGATTTCTTGAATTAAATGACAACCCCTTTATGCTACTTTTTAACCGACTTTTTTTTTACCCGACTTCAAAAAACGAGGAAGTTCTCAATTCATATTTTTTTTTATTTTAACCCCCGACCAAAAAACAGGGGTGTTATAAGTTTGACGTGTGTATCTGTTTGTCTGTCTGTGGCATCGTAGCTCCTAAACGGATGAACCGATTTTGATAATATTGGTTTCGTTCGAAAGGTATTTTAATCGAGATTGTTTTTAGCTGTTTCTAGAAAATCTGCTCAGCCATTTGAAGATCATCACCTCTTTTCTAGTTGTTAAAGGGATATAAACAACTTCCACAGGTCTAGTCAATTTGAAATCCTGTCACCAAACCTCAACGACGTAAATAACGCTCTAATGCAGGTCCATAACTGGTTTACCGCTAATAATTTAGTACTAAATGGGAAAAAAACTAAATGCATAAGATTTACTCTACCAAATGTCAAATGTAGTGATTGTGACATAGTATTAAATCAAGAGAAACTTGAATTTGTCGATGAAACTGTTTTCTTGGGGATCACGCTCGACTCAAGGCTACAATGGGGTTCTCATTTTACATCTCTTGCAGGACGGCTGAGTTCAGCAGCATATGCTGTCAGGAAAATCCATCAATTTACTGATGTAGATACCGCGAGGCTAGTGTATTTTAGTTATTTTCATAGCATTATGTCATATAGTATTTTACTATGGGGACGGGCTGCAGACCTCGAGTCTATAATAATTCTGCAGAAAAGAACTATCAGAGCCATATATAATCTACGTAGTCGCGATTCTCTAAGAGAACTGTTTAAGGAAATTAAAATCATGACGGTACCTTGTCAATACATCTATGAAAATATCATGTACGTTAGGAAAAATCTGCATTTATTTACTAAAAGAAGTGACTGGCACCACTTTAATACTAGAAACAGGGACCAACTGGTTCAGCCAGGTTTCAGGTTAGCTAAAGTAGACTCATCTTTCATGGGGTACTGTTTAAAATGTTACAATAAAATACCTCCCCCATTCTACAACTGAATGAAACGAAATTTTAATCTTGCATAACGCGCACACTAGGTAGGCAAGCGTATTATAAGTTGGGGGATTACATTGATGATAAAAATGCTTGGCTCAATGCTGGTCCTGCTCCACAACCATAGGGGCTATCAAATTACCATGTGAAGTTACTGTGGTAGCTGCAGAAGATTGTATAAATATCTTTGCTTTGTATAGATTCACTTTTAGTATTATATAATTGCATAGCACATGTGTGAAAACTATGTACTGTAAAGCCACCATATACTGAGTATGTACATCTTACACTGACGCGAATTTACCCTGGCGGTTGAGTAAATGTCATGCTCACTTAAATGTCACGCTGATGGCGGCGGGTGTGTCGGGTCATTTAGTTCCCTTCAATATGGTTGAATTGAATGATGGCTGATACATGCGTCATGTTCGTGAACGGGCGCTGTCAGTTGTGACTGGTCATCTCTTAGCTGCCACGGTTTATTTTAATTATTTTATTTTCGAATGATTGATTTCGTCTTTTACTCTGGACGCTCTTAACTTGCCCGTATTTCTACATCGTTCTCACATACTAGATATTCTCAACACGAATGATGTAGCCAAGATTTTGTAACATATTTTGATTTAAAAGAGTGTCCATGGAGTTTCTTGCCCATTCTTCTCCCTAGAGATCTACGCTTTGGAATGGGCAACTACAGTACTTTCACAAGTTATTATGTCTTGTGACTGGGACTGTAGCTTCGCGTTCTTTTTTTTTTGTTCTTTGACTTTCAAAAGTGCCTGTAATGGTCTAATTGAAATAAATGCTTTAAGTTTGAGTTTATGGGCATTGCCGGGGGAGGGGGACTGCACCACAAAAAAAAAAAAAATTTAGAAACCCCCGACATAAAAAACGTCGAAAAAGCCAAAAATAAATTAATCCAAGCGTCCGCGACGTAGCGTCGGGGGATTGCTAAGAAGACCGCTTAGAGCACAGAATAAAGCGGACCCCTGACGAAATTTTATCCTTTCACTTAAAAAAACAAATCATCAGGTTATGAGGTAACAAACGTACAAAAAAAATCCTACTGATGAATTGAGAACCTCCTCCTTTTTTAAGTCGGTTAAAAAGTCGCATAAACGGGTTGTCATTTCATTCAAGAAATCCCTTAATTTTCGACAGAGCAACGTTTGCTGGGCTCAACTAGTTGCTAATCAAAATGGACAGGCGCTAAATGTGGAGAATTTTATTTTTTAAATTACTCTTTAACCGTTAATAGTATATGCTTATGCTTCTAATACGATAACGAACATTGCTCATACATTTCTACGTTAGGCATTTCACACTCAAATAGTTGGTAATTTGTTCAGATCTAGGATACACCCGCCATTCTGATATCAGGTTGGCGGCTCACATTCTTTTTCTAATAACTATTGTTTTAAAATAGTACTTAGCTTTATATTGTACGTACATTCGGAACATTGCTAGCACATTGCCCTCACGCATATCGCATGGCCATTTGTAGTCATACACCCGCCAACCTGATGCATACGAAATATTCCATTTACATTTTGAAACGCTATTGTCTGCTCGGCGCTATGTTGAATGGTTTAAACCAAGAATATATTATGTTATACTAGCTGTTGCCCGCGACTTCGTTCGCGTGGATGTGTAAGTGTGAGAAGAAAAAGTATCCTATGCTAAGTGCTGTTCCAAACTATAATCTATGTGCCAAATTTCATTATGATCCGATCTGCCATGAAAAGGCGTTTGTTCCCACTAGTTCTACTGAACAGTTCTACGGTAGAACTAATGGGATTTTTTTTTCTCACTAGTTCTACGATATTAGGTGTAACAAAATAGTAGAACTATTGGGATTCTCTCTTCCCACTTGTTCTACCTGTTCCATCGGTAGGACCCAATATTAGGTTTATAAGACACTTAGATATTACTGGAAACATTACAACACCATTAATTAAAAGACACATTGTTTATATAATGGTAAATATTGTACTAATATTTATTTAAGACACATTAGTTAAGTAAAATATAAATTGTAATATAAAAATGACAAATGTTCTACATCTACTTGTATATCCATAACTATATTAACACATGAAGCAAAAACTTTGAAGTATGTAATTTGGCACAGTTTAAGTTTACATGGAGAAAAACAGCAGAAAGCTAATATTTTTTTTTCAATATGCTTTATTATTGCAGGACCTCTAGTATATCTAACTAGAGACGGTTTTTGATTGCTGTATTTCTAAATTCTTACTTAATTACCGAATCATTTCTCAAAAGTGCCCCACGCTAATTTCGCTAGTTATTAATTTTAATTGTGCATTTCTTATAAAATCTTCATTTTCGATATCATGTCTTCGTCTGATTGAGTTGCAATTACTGCCAATATCGCCATGAATACTGAAAATCTGCTTAAATGGTGAAGGACAGGACTTAAACGTCCCATTCATGAAAAAATGTTTTACTTTTTTCATATTTTCTCTGGCATCTTCTGAGATATGTACGTAAGTTAATTAGTTTGATTACAGTATATTATTGAATAATTGAGTGTATGATACCTCAAAAGGAAAATAACTATAAAAAATAAATATTATTACAATATTTACTATTATATAAACAACTAGCTGTCCGGTGCAACTTCGTTTGCGTCACATTTTCCCCGTTTTCGCAATATTTTTCATTGCTGCTCCACTCCTATTGGTCGTAACGTGATGATATATAGGCTTTAGCCTTCCTCGATAAATGAGCCATATACCACTGAAAGAATTTTTCAAATCGGACCAGTAGTTTCGGAGCCTATTCAATGCAAACAAACAATCAATCTTTCATCTTTATAATATTAGTTTAGATGTGTCTTTTAATTAATAGTGTTGTAATGTTTCCAGTAATATCTAAGTGTCTTTTTAACCTAATATTAAGTTCTACCGATGGAACAGGTAGAACAAGTGGGAAATAGAGACTCCCACTAGTTGTACTATTTTGTAATATAGTATATCGTAGTACTAGTGAGAACAAAAACTGTCATTAGTTCCACCGTGGAACTGTTCATAGAACAAGTGGGAAGAGAGAATCCCAATAGTTCTACTATTTTGTTACACCTAATATTGTAGAACTAGTGAGAAAAAGAAATCCCATTAGTTCTACCGTAGAACTGTTCAGTAGAACTAGTGGGAACAAAGGTGAAAAGGTACCTAACCAACAAACATACAGAGTTACTTTCGCATTTGTAATATTAGTATGGATATGTACAAGCCAAGGCAATTAGTTATTATTTTCGTGATCCTATTTGTGTGTGACTCTTCCTAATCCCACATTCAAAGCTACTTAAAAAAAACGCGCACACTTTTTTTTCAAAATTTTATTACCTTACAAAATAGAATACAAAAAGAAAACTAGCCCTCATAGAATTTGGGCAGCTGGTCTCCAAGAATGACGGAGCGTTCAACACCGGCTTCAGTGATAACACCCAGTCTGACAACACCACCAGAGGAGCCGTCACGAAGGATAGCCAGCGTGAGAGTGTTGGTGACGAACTTGATGGCTTCTTCCTTGCTCATGTTGGGCTTGAAGTTAGCGTCAACATAACCGTACACGTAGGTCGAACCTGAGCCACCGATGGAGACAGCTTGACGCTGAACCATACCGCCGATTGGCACTGAGTATATTTGTCCTGTAAAATGAGACAAATTTGTTAGGAAAAGTAATTCTTACTTTATTGAAGTGACAAACCCCAGAACCACTGATCCTTCGAAAGAAAAGAAAGAAAGATAGAAAAAATATTAATTTGTCGCATGGACATGACATGCATGCAAAATGACAAAAATAAAATTAAACAAAGGTAAAACGCAAGAAAAAAAAAATTAAAACTACAAACAGGACAAAATAAAAATATTTACTGCCTTCCATTCATTATGAATATGGGCCACTTTACTTAAAAATCATGCTCAGAAATGACATCCCATAAACTATACAAGTAGGTCTTACCTCCATTCTTCTTATCCCAGCCAGCCACCAGGATACCAGCAACTAAGGAGTCACGGTAGTTGTAGCAAAGCTCACGGAAGATGGCAGCAGCAGTGTGAACTAGTGGGGGCTCGCCCAGCTCCATCTTGTGGAAATCTGGTAACAAGAGCTTTTGCATTAGGGAGAATATTGATGCAGCTTAAAATTAAATACCTAGCATTTTTATAGTTTATCCTAACCGGATACAGCTGAATACCTTCCTGATCTCTCATCATCTGCCTAGCCTTTTTCTGAAACTATCTTTGGTTCGGCTTCCAGTCTAACCTGTTGCAGCTGAGTACCAGTATTTTACATGAAGCGACTGCCTATCTGACCTCCATAATCCAATAACTGGGTAATACAATACCTCTTGGTAAGACTGGATGTCAGACTTTGAGCTTCTGACTACTCGTAATGACTGTCAAAGATCTACAAATGACAGCCGGGACCAACAGCTTAACATGCTTTCCGAGGCAGAGGAAACTCAGTATGTAATTATGGTTACCCATCCACACAACCATGATGTATCTGCATCAGCTGTTCTCAATTAAATGCAAGAAAAAATGTAGCCTGATTCACTTTGCTTTAGCTGCAGGACAAAGAGCAATTTGCATTATATATTTAATATGGCGGAACTACAGCTTTGAGAGACATACAATAATTTTAGTTAAAGACACCTAGCTCTTTGTTCAGATGTTCTTTTAAGTTTCAAGGGTTGGTTTTAAAAAGATTGGAAAATAAAGGCTATATTTCCCCATTTAATTTCTTATTTTAATTAACTACGAGAGCAGTATACTCACTCAAATGATACGTAACAATATCAGCAATAGCTTGCGTATCAGCCGCGGATCCAGATCTGCAGCAATAGATATGATCAGTGATCCTCGTCAGTTTGTCCGTCACTCTGTTGGCGATGTAGGCGCCCGTGGTAGTGCGAGAGTCTGCGCCGATCACCACACCGCCATTGAACTCGCAAGCCATGATCGAAGTACCCGTACTGTGAGGGGCGTTCATCCATTCAGGAATGCACGGATCATTGTAAGCGTTGACTACTGATGTCGCCATGTTTCTGAAAAAGGTTGACAAAGAGTTATTTACAGTCCTTTACAGGTATAAAGGACAAATTAATGATGATGAATGAAGATAGCGTGTATTGTGAACAAGATTTTCGATTGTTTGTTCTAGCGTCATTTTGGAAAGGTTACTATTGTAAAGAGTTATTAACAGTACTTGATGTTAATAATGCAGTTAGAAGAAGCAAGTGCCCGTAAATACTTACAATATTTTGTGGTGAAAACTGAATTATTTAGCTAAAACAATTTTTGAAAGTCACGGTTTGACTGCGGCGAATAGATGTCACTGTCAAAATTGGAACGTCATCGAAACCAACAACTCATGCGGCCTACTTCGGAACACGCAGTATTTGTAAAAGATTGAATTAAGTTAAATATTAATTTCAGTTAAATAACTTATATTAATTATAGTTATTTGGCAAGGAACAAAAAATCTGCTTGATATTAGCTTGCAAATTGTTTAATTTTAAATGCGCAGTGTGATAAAACTCAAACAAAACTCCAAACTTTTGTGCCAATTTCACGTGTTACGAAACACAACTGGAAATACGTTTCTGTTTACGTAAGATTTAAGTTAACCACCAAGGTTTTATTTACTTCTGAAATAACTTTTTATTCAGCTCATTAAATAAATACGTATGTATTCAACTGAATACCATCGTCTTTTTGGTTGGGACTGCCTCGTTGGTCGCGACTGTTGAGCACGAGATACTGGGTTCGAATCCCAGTTATTTTAACCGTTTTTTTTTTCTGTCAGACTAGTTTTGAAGATCTGGCCGTGAGTTGTAGAACGCTGGTTCGACCCAGACAGGCAGTTTACAATTTGTTAAATATTTTTTGCCCCTTTTCATTAAACGGCAAAGAAAATTACCGTGAGGAAAGGAAGTTGTCACTTCAAAAATTAAGATATGCCACGACATCCTCATCACGAAACCGTACTAGTATGCATCCCATACATGTAGTCCCCATGCAATATGCATGTACTAGTATATGCACAGTATGCAGCAATTTTATACAGACCACGAATCCTGATAAGTTTACGTAGTAGGTACCTTCTTACCGACGAAACTACAGAATTGGTCGTTTTGCTCCAGTCCCTGCGGAAAGAGAAAACAGAATGAGAAAAATGATTTATAGTTACAAACAATCATTTTCTCCACCGTAAGTAGTGAACAACGGTTACTTATAACAAATACCAATAACAAAGTCCGCATGGCGTAGAAGATTCGCAAACATTGTCTACATTTTACAAAGAAAACGCTTCGTCATCATAGCGTGGGTGTCCTCCACTCATTAGCATCCCTTGTCCCACTAAAAAGACACCTTAAAAAAAAAGAAAAAAAGAATTCGCTACGCGCCATTCTGTACGTCATCCCAAAAACGATGTTTATTTAAAAGTTATAAAAGACTATCCTCTATTGAATGCTCGCGACATTTATGATAAATCACCTTTTTATTCGATATTTTGATTCAAAAAGAATATCGAATTTAATATTTATTCATGAAGTTTGCGATTCGCCACTGTTGTTCAATACGATAGCACACGTCTTAGAAAAATCCTTACTGAATGCAATAGTATACCCATTCTTGATACTTTAAGAATAGTTTTTGAAATTTTGAAGGTGAAATTGGTCAAGTAGACCGTAGCTACACAGACAGAGATTAGAGAAGCTTTTAGAAATCTACTGCCTAGCAGCATTGCTATGTTTCAGTTTCTGATATTTCATCATCATTTCAGCCCAAAAGACGTCCATTGCTGGACATAGGCCTCCCCCAAGTGTCGCCAGTGTCGCCACATTGACATTTTGGGGGGTTTTGCCATAATCGCCACGCTTGGCAGGCGGGTTGGCGATCGCAGTACGGTTGTTACAAAAGCACAGAGAACGCTGCTGCCCATTCTCTGGCAAATCCCTTAGTCAACTCTTACGACACCCACGGGAAGATATGGGATGGTGCTATTCTTAACGTTCGACACCATACAGAACTGACATTTAAGGATCTCGATAATTACATCGGCAGAGTCAAAGCTGAATGCCTCAAGCGTACATACCTATTTCATGTTTTTGTCTGGGACAGCAACCAACACCCTGATGTCTATGATCTTGCAGTGACTTAGACAGGGACTTGTGTTGTCTGCCATTCGATGCCATAAACTTACAAAACCTGGCTTAATACAATGAGAACTTTACATTATTCCAAGTAAAGTCATGTGAGGCGCTCGCTCGACGACGGATTGTTGTAAAATTTCGTACGACTAAAAGTCTGCCGAACACAGTTAAGGTTCTATATTACAATTTAATTCTCAATTACCAAAGTTTAGCTCAATTTACAATTTCACAAAAGCATCAACTACGTTCTGCGCAGTAGGCACGCATTGCTCAGCGGCAATAAGTAGGCGTATTATTAAGGCCGCGCGACCCCGCGCCTGTGCAATGGAAGTGGCTGTCAATCGCACTTGAATAATGACGCGTGCGGTGGCGACGTTTTGTTATTTATTTATTTATTTCACGGACTCCCCCGCGAGACCCGCGACCCGCACAATGGCCAGATGTTGATATTTTTTTCAACATTACAATGTATTTTAAGTTTCGATAGCCATTGTCGTGTGATGCCTATTTCCGTTAGACCCTCGGTTGCCAGTCAGCTGAATTGTCAGTCATTATGTTCACTCGATTCATTAAACTTACATCTTCAACAATATTCGACAAAATTTTCAAAAAATGTCTGTTGGCATCAGCAAATTTTAATTTTTCGTTTTTGGTACCTACTTTAGTACTCATCATAATTATTATGTAGGTAGGTATTTAATTATTGGTACAGGTGTTTTAAACAAAATATTCCACTGCCAAAAAAGTCAATGTTATTTCAACTTATTATAATTACTTCCTTCTGATGGTTTAAGTAGTCACATGAGTTATTTTATTAAAAAAACCGGCCAAATTCGAGTCGGACTAGCGCACAAATGTTTCCGTTTTACACTAAACAGCAAATCAAAAAGAAACTTATACCTACTGCTGCATTTTCACGAAAAAATCCTGTACAACCTACATAGCTCAAAATTAAATGAATGAATAAAGCCTATATAATTTCAGACATTAACAATAAGCGCTTCTTGTACACTGTTTGTCATTTTGCTATACTATGAGCGTGTATATTTTTGATAAAGTTCATGTGTAACTGACCCCTTATTTTTTTAGAGCTTTCCATATTTTTTCGTGCTTTAAGGAGTCAAATGCTTTGCAGTAGTCCACGAAGCAGCAGTAGAAAAGTATTTTAGATTGGCACTGATTTAAAGCGGCAAATGTATACAAGGTGTTGTTTTGCATCCTCGTCAAATTCAAGGAGGTATGCTAATTATTCTCGACCCGAATGGAAAAATAATAAAATGGGTAGGTTTTTTTTTTCTTATTTAAGGAAACCAGTAAGTGCGAACCACCAAGTTTCAAACGCGGCCCGTCTGATCCTCGCCCTATGACCGCGCTTTCACACATACAAACAATCTCAAACGTTTATTCGATAATTTCTTATTCCCTAAACCAAGATTGGTTCTGATCAACAGAAAATACAATGAAAAGTAGATACTTTCAGTAATCCCATGAACTTTATTGTTTGGTACCTTCAATTAAATGTGTTAAGGTTCGTTTTATTTCGTAGTAAGAGAATGTCGTAAAATTAGAACCTATGTCATGCCATTAGGTACCTACCACACAAAAGGTACCTCACACAAGGTATAGATTAGGTACACGTTTCACATGAGTAGGCTAAATCCTATTTCTTGTTTTATACATAGTACTTACTAGGTACAAATGCTTAGGTACTATACTTATTATGTATTAGGTAATTGTTTGCCATAAACTTATTTGCGCAAGAGTTGACTGACACAAATAAAATAAACGTCAAACAACCATACTTGGTTGATGATAGGTAGGAGTAAATTATAGCTTGACAGTTGACAGAGGAGTATGGAAGAAAAATTTCTTTTGCGCCGACCCCAAGTAACATGGGACAAGGGCATGAATATGATGTTGATAAACCATGCTAGGTTGATTATGTACTTTGATAAGATTATAAATATTTATACTTCTACATTTTAGATAGCGGCGAGCAGCAGTGGTCCCGACTTACGAGCAGTAAGCCGTGAGTTTGGACCCAGGCAGGCGCATTATTTTTTGTAATTTATTTCATCACCGCTGCCTTCAAAAACGGTGATGGAAAACATCGTGAGGAAATCGGCATGTCCTAGAACTAAAAATCGAAGACATGTGACATCTACCAACCCGCATTAGGCCCGCACTGGGCCCGCGTGGTGGATTACAGCCCACTCTCATTGAGAGGAGGCCTGTGTCCCAGCATTGGGAACATTTTAGGCTGATGAAGATGATGATGATTAGATAGCTAAGTAGGTAGTACCGAGTTAACTGACGGTCGTTCACTTTTCAACCTTATTTAATATTACTTAATATTTAACCAGTTATACAAGGTGTTGTTTGGAATTCTCGTCAAAATTCAGGAGGTTGTCACAAAATACATATACAATCAAATTAAATTACGGTATATAGTTAATTATTAACACGGGCTGCTTTTTTTGTTGTTTAAATTTATCAGTGTTTCAGAATAACCCCCTTAACGTGGTTTAGGGAATAATAAATTATGGAATAAACGTTTGAAATCGTTTGTATGTGTCAAAGCGCGGTTATAGGGCGCGGATCAGACGGGCCGCGTAGAAAACACTGGTGCTTCAATCTTACACATTTCCGTAAAAAAGAAAAAGAAAATTGCCTACCCATTTTATTATTGATTCGAGTCGCGAATCATTAGCATAGGTTACCTCCTTGAATTTGACGAGGACGTAAAACATCACCTTGTATAGAAATCGGTAGTAGTACCTAATATAGAGGTAAAATATATTTAGTTAAAGTTCCTACTTTACCTAAGTTGAGGTACTTACCTCAACTTAGGTAAAGTAGGAACTTTAACTAAATAAACAACTACCATAAAAATAAATAATTCCTTAGGTAGGTACCAGTTTTTGGTAAAATATTTTGTAAACTTCCCTCTATAATCTACCGACTTATTACCTACCTATTTTCCTCAAATTAAAGATAGAGCTTGTATTAAAATACTTAAAGGGGACTTTAGTACCTAATTATGTATAGCTATAATTGCTAAAATATTTACGTTTAAAACTTACCTTAGTAATAAAATGATAAATACAAACTACCGTATTGCGCTGTTTACGAGCAACCAAGTGCTAATTTAGGATTTATGATTTGCTATAATTACCCAAAATCAGTAAATCACGTCTGAGGTTTTCCTTCCTCTAAGAGCACATACCTACCTAATGTTGATTTTAAAATTAATTTTCATAATTTCCGACACGCTTATGTAATTGTCCACCTACACGGTAAGGTCCAAAAGTTTTCCCGCCTTCACACTTTCGATTAATCAGAGATACAAAATTATCATGTCATTGAATTAATGAAGGTTTCTCTACTGACCCACAGTAAAAGTGTAATAATGTATTTTTGTACAGTCTCTCTTTATTTCAATCCATTTTTGTGTAGATTTGAATCCTTAATTTTATAGTTGAATGCTAATTGTATTGTTTGTTGTTGTTGTTAATTTTATGTTGTTGCTTTTGGAACTTACATACCACCTTCCCTTCCCTTCTTTCATTTTATACCTACCTAGTACCTATAATATATTGGCTTGGTTCATTTTCTCGACAAATTCGTCAATCACGAAATGGCGCGGTTTTTTTCCATGCTATCACAACCTAATTTCCCCATGACGCAGCAACCAAAAGATTGATGGTTACCAGTAAATATACTCAGATATAAAAACTGTGTAATCTCTGCTTATACTTCAGTGAGAAATCATTACATCAAAGTTAATCTCACTGGCTGGCTTCCGCCCAACGCGCAACGTTCGAAATACAAACTTTTACAGCGCCAGTTATGAAACCGTCTAACGCTGCGTTCAAAGAAAAGCTAGAAATCTATACTAAGTTAACGTATCGCACACTAAGGTACAATAAAATACTGAAAATATAAGCACTTATGTGTTTCTCTTTGCTTTATGACTTTGAAAGGTCATTTCGTTAAGAAGTTTAACGTTTTAATAACTTTTGTTCCTACATTTTCTGTACATAATAGAAAAGGTTGAGAGCCTATTGTTTGAGGGGTGGTGTTGCAGGCAGTATTTCTTTATAAACTGATATAAGTTTAAATTAGTCTAGTTCTAACTTGGATTGTTAATTTAGGTACTTTACACAATATAATATTCTACACAATATCTCCTTGATAGTATTAGTAGAACATAATTTAGATTCTGCTCTTCCTTAAAACTTTCCTCTGTGAATACTTTCTGTCACGTATTCAAAATTGAATGAATTCAAAAAATGTTTTCGTCCACATTCGAGTTTCTGAGATTCATCAAAAAATTAAAAAAAAGAAACTAAATTCTTTGTATATTCAATTAGCGCAGAAATGAAACAAATAAACTTCATCTCAACACTTTGGCTACACGTGTAGGTACTACGAGTCCACACTACCCCACAGATCGTTAAGTAATAGCCGCGGTTCACTTCCCTAAATCCATCAAAACAGCCCTAATGTCCGGCTCCTTTATTCCGAATACGTTTTTTTCCTCTTTCCTCATGCCAACAAAGGCACTTCCCATTATATAAATTTGATACGATATTTTATAGATATTGTAAGCACGCGCTGGAGCTCGCGTCGATATTTTTTTATATATTTCGGTAGGTGGCACCGTGGCTCCGAAGCGGGCGGGTCGGGCAGACGGGGGGACTGCCGCCCCTAAAAAGTTATGTATTTTTTTTCCTCTTTTTTCCCATTGACGTGATGAAACGGCGCGCGATATTGATCCACCTCGCGTTAGATGTTATAAGCTCGCTGGCTCTTATACCCTTGATATTTTCTGCACTAGTTTGGATTCTCATTAAGTTTTTGGCTGGAGACTTATTTTTGCTGACGGTTGTAATTAGAGAGAAGAAGTACTTGTAGAAAAAAGTAAGACCCTGATTTTTCTTTGGGTTTTACTTTTCGTATTTTTTTGTAGGTCTATCTATTTTATTACCATCGGCAAAGCGGCTTCTACATAAGTTTTTAAAATTATTTTCACTATGTTCTGAAAAAGAAATGATCAAATTATGCTATTAGTGATACTCAAAAAGGTACTTTAAATGAATGTAATTAAGGCTTTTCAGCTTAGCCAGGAAAAAGGTATTCTATGAGTGTAGACAAGTAAGCAACTTGATTACTTAGTTGACGTATATGTAATGGAGATCATAAACTTAGAAGTATCAACCGATCGGCTGTTATGATCGACTAAGATTTAATACAAGGCTTGAAAATAATTCTACCATGTTCTGAAAACGTATACTTAATCAATTTGTCTGTAAAGCTCAAAACCTGATCTTTTGAATTCATTCAAAGTTTTGCTGTAGGTACAGAATACCCTGTAATCTACCACCACCCTTCACAGCTTTCGCTTCTGCATTCCCATTTTTTTAAACTTCTACGTTTTCTCCTTACCCATTACCTTGTTCTAATATCAAATGAGATCATTTTTTTCATAGACATCTGTCATTTGTTCATAAATGGAATAAGGTATTAGGCTTTTAGGTATTCTTTGCCACATGACTATTGTCGTAGTTCCATATTCGGTTGCAGTACAGTCCACAAGCAGGTGCGAGGTTGGCGCGCGGCCGGCGTGCGTCCATCCTTTATGCTATTATGTGATGGGACAAGCTGCTAGCCATAGAGCACGATGGGCACATGTCACTCTACAGGATGATTCTATTTAATATTCATACATGACATAACGTTGAAGATTCAATTAGTGACATAAAGATTATGTCGGATTTGAAAGAAAATTACAATCAGAAGTAGGTAAGATACAATACACTTAATCATGTAATTAATAAAAACGTTTGTATAGGTTCTCGTGTCTAGGATACGAGAATCTACATATTACAAGCGTACTTTACTTGATTTTTACCTTGTTTTTTCAGTTACTAAAGTAAGTTTTCAGTAATTTTTTGCAGTATTGGAAAGATCTAGAAGGATCGGAAATAATATTTTTCTTTTTTAAATTAATTTCAAAGGAAATTTTAGTCCTCTAAAATTACGATAAATATTTGTGGAAGTTATTTTAGTCGACCTAATTGTTATCAAATGACCAAATTGTAATATTGTGATTGTGTGATGTGTATCAAAGCTATTTTGTGCTACACACGTCATTAGGTACCACTTGAAACAATATTGTGTTTATAAATAGCACATTTGTTATAAACTTTACGTGTTACATTATCATTTAACAATCGCCTTTTTAAGATTTATGAAAAACAAGTGTTCTGTTCTGTGACGTGGCTCAGGTTTTATTATTTCGATTTTAAGTAATTTATTGTTGGATGATAAAGTCGAATTGTTATATCTTTTCAAGTTTTTAAAACAAAAGACAACGAATGGCATGCAAACACAGCCTCAAATAAATTAATTTTTTTAATTGTAATAAATGAATTAATGAACCAGTAGCAAAACAACACGCTGTATATTCACGTGTATCAAAATTCTGTACAAATAGACGATTATATTTTTTTGTGCACACCGCTGCTGTGTCGGGGCCATGGCTCGCATTCAGGGGTACAATCCTGAGTACTCTTTGGGGTCACTTTTTGGAGATTATTGGGCATTGTGGGCCAAAGTCGAAAAAGTGGGACAAAGAGCCAAGAGGCACTGTTGACTGACCGACCGTGTCAGAACAAACGGATAAAAGTAACGGCGGATTACAATTTGGGGATCGGTTACATCTTGATTTTGGTTACGTGTCGAGTGCCCGGAAAATGTGCAGGGAAGATACAGATCTACAGATGAAGATATTTTATTACTCGTAAAATTGCCTTTAGATTATCTCCTGAAATAAAAAATGGAAGGCTCAATTACGTAGGCTATTCGTATTTACGCAGACATTTGAACAGCTGGTGGGTTTTTTTAAATACCAATAGGTTATTTCCATTTGTTGCATTTTTTTAATGAAATTTTCTAGATATAATATTTAATAAGTAAATCAACTTTAAAAAAAAAAAATATTTACAAAAAAAAAAATGTTGTAAAATAAACCTGATATAGGTTTATTTTACAATTAATTTTAAAAGGAAAGAATGCATGAATCACTCCAGACTATGTATGTGTCTTTTGATACGTATTTGTTGATTCGTAAATAAAAATTGTGTTATATTAGAAATATTTTGACATAACGCAATCAAATAACTAATTCCAACATCCTAATGGTTATTATGTAATTGGCATATAAAAACCTATCATTATTTTAAAGCCTCACTTTTATTTTTCAGCCTGTATGGTCCCGGCTACTAGACCAAACTTGACTGGCCTCTTCTAGAACCTTCCTCTCTTCTTTGTGTGTTCAACACAGACAATGCCAACATAAGATATGCTGGCCTACCATGACGTCTTAAAGCAGTAGGTATTGTTTTACTCTTATTCTAGTGTGGGAAAGAGACATAGCTATACAGAATTTATTGTATTTTATTTATTTATTTCGGATGTTTAGCGCCATCTCTTTCCCACACAAGAAGAGGAATAAAACAATAACGTTTTAAGACGTCATGGTAGGCCACCTGGAGGTATCATCATAGGGGCTTTTTGGCCTCGTACAGGACCAGTTCAATTTCTCTTATTTTTGAATTTTCTTATTCGTTACTTTTCTATACTAGGTATTTTTATTTTTTTTTGTTTCTGCTCTGTATGGTGCCGGACGTAAAGAATAGCACCATTCCATTTCTTCCCGTGGTTGTCGTAAGAGGCGATTTCCAGAGAATGGGCAGCAGCGTTCTCTGTGCTTTTGTAACAACCGTAATGCAATCGCTAACCCGCCTGCCAAGCGTGGCGATTATTGCAAAACCCCTCAAAATGTCAATGTGACACTTGGGGGATGCCAATGTCCAGCAGTGGACGTCTTTTGGGCTGAAATGATGATGAATGATGATGGTTTTTTTTATTTTTTTTGTCTTTTTCGGACTATCACATACTTTTTCTTTCTTTCATCACGGTGTGTGGGTTTGTCTGACCATTTGCTAAATCTCCAAGTGTTGATGGCTTGCTATACATTAGTATGAGTACCTAATTACACGTTGCACCGTAATAGTTGCAACGCTATCAAATGATTTGCAAATTATTGCGAAGAGCGGGTTCATAACTAACGACAATTTAAAGGATATGATTACTTAACGATCAACAAGAAAGAAACATACCTTAGGTTGTACTTCAAGTTTTTAATGACACATATAATTGGGTTAAAATATACACTTAATGCTAGTTTTCTCTTTTTATTGGGTTCATTAGTAAATTGTACATGTGCTTAAGCACTTGTATTATTGCATAATCCATAAAAATATTATAAATTCGTAAGTAACTCTGTCTGTCAACCTCTTCATGCCTTAACGGCTGAACAGATTTCTGTAATATTTGGCAAACGGGTATGCCACGATAATATTATCTAAGCGTCTTATGTCCGAACATAGGATACGTATTAATTATCCCGGTAGTATGCATCCTCGTGAGATAATTTTCAACCCCCATGCGGATGAATCCGATGGTAGAATTTGTCTAAAACGCTTTTACTTGCTTTTACTCATCACCAGCTACCTATAACCGGTATGAACTGGTCTCAAACTAGGTTATTTATTCGAGAAAGTACGTCATCAACATACTTTTTGGTATTTGCGTTTCCGTCTGGATATTCCCCCAAACAAAAAAAAACGTCAGTTGACAAGTGCTAAGTAGGTATATGCATAGGAAAGTACATTAAAAAAAAAGTAAAAATAAGAGTTGTAAAAAGTCCCCTATTTTTAATATAATCCTAATTATATGTACTTTTACAAAGGGGCGCTTTTTACACCTCAGAGATTAGTGTTGACGGAAGTAAGGGCGCGGTGTAAAAAAGTTCGCTAACCATAGATATTTTTTACGGGTGGCGGTAAAAACTGGTATAATGCCGGTACCACAAGTTTATGGTAGTATCGTTATTGGAGAGCGGTAATGCCACCCAGAAAACGTTAATGGTGGTCATAAAATTATACACCTAAGACCAATTCCAGAAAATTTAAATTACTCTATTCCAGCGTGCCTCTAGAAGTAGGTTTTGTGCGTCGTAGCACATTTTATTATTCATTTAATTACCAATCAAGCAGATATTTGCTTAGATGACTAGCAACTTTTAAAGAAATTAAACGTAAACGCTCATTTAAATAAAAGAGTACTTCAAGCAGAAATTTGAGTTAAAGTATGCTACTTTTTATTGTAAAATGACTAGAATTTTAAACGATTAAAACATACAAAAAGACATAACACTTTTTAACTGTGTCATTATCCACTAGCTAATGATGGTAAAAAGCTATTTACTAAAAAAAAAAAAACATACAAAAAGATATAACACCTTTTTAACGGTCTCATTATCCACTAACTAATGACGATAAAAAAGCTATCTACTAAAAAAAACTCAAAACAACACAAGCCACTACTTATCATTATCACCCTAGTTTTAAAAAGCCTACTTAAAAAACCACAACAACAGCTCAAGCCACTAATCACGTCATCAAATTACAATTACACGCGCGCTCGTTTTTTTGTACAAAAAATAGAAAAAACCGCAAAGGGAACACACCTCATATAGGGGTGCGACGTGCGTTTAAAAAGTTATAAATAAACAATGGCACGTTTTTTGACGTTCGCGTGCGCGTTTTTAACCGCGGGGCGTAAATGTCAAGTGTGCACGCTTCCGGTATTGTGTGCGACCCTCTTTAATTTGGAAGTTCTTAGGGGTCACGGCTTTGGATGTCACGGTACGGAAGACGTGCGTTTAGTTGACAGTTTTTTAAGTTTTATATTTGGTAGTATTTAGTGTTGCTGCTGACGTATTCGTATACTCAAATGAAGATGCTCTTTAAGTTTGGTAGTATGAAAAACTTTGTATAGGAATTAATGGTCTCACATTAATATAATTAATTAATTAGATATCGATGGACAGTGAGAAATCATTAACGTTTTATCGTTCAAGTCAATTGTCTGAAACAATACAGATTGTCTTTAAAAATTGTTCCATTATGCACTGCAGTTGCTGTACACAACAATGCTTAGAAGTAATAGCCTAACTTCGAAGTGAATTTTTTCGGCTTTAGAAAAGTACTAAAACGGTGTTTTAAAACAATGTTGTCCATAGCATAGGCATCGGCTAGAATACTAACAGGATTATCCCGTTAAAAAAATAAGCTTACAGGGCGGCAAACTTTAATTTAGCAGTAAAACAGTTAAATCCCGTTCATTGAATCCACGTTGGACTTTTTGCCAAAATACCGGTCGGGTACATGAAAGTCACTGTTTCCTTCGCCGTTATTTTAAATACACGGCCTAACTAAACAAAGTCTTGAAAAATTAATTCCATTGTCCATTAATCAAGTTAAAAGGATTTTCTATCGCAAAAACTGTCCGCTTTTGATGTCCAACCCTTTTTTTATCGATGCCGGTTCGTACCGTTAGCTCGGCAATATTTAGAACAATCTCTTTGTGTATTTTCTAAGCTTTTTACGACGGTCCACGACGTCGGGTGCCGTCTTTTGTTGTAAGATGTAAAGTAATATATTTGCATATTCAAACATGAAGATTTGCATTTTGTTCCCGTAGCTATTGACGGGTTAACTACGTTTTATTTCGTCCACGTCCACTAAATGACAAAGAGTTGAAATAATAAAATGCAAATGAATAGAAAATGGATGGAGTCTTTTACTGTTTTAAAGCAATCTTTGACTTGGACCAGTTGCCGTCTGCAACGATATTTAAATTTTGTTGGAACAACATGCACTGATCTACCTATTTTTCATGTGTTTGTTGAAAACATACTTTTTTATTAATTCTAGTGTTTTCTCAATGTTTTGCCTGGGTCAGCTGAATTAAGGGAAACGTGCAATTGCCATGTGTGCCTATGGACTGTAAACTATACATAAAAATTAACAAAAGAACAGCGGGGAAGAATGTAATACTTAGTCAATATTATTACCCGCCTAAATGTTGTACAAAGTTGTCACATTTACTTTATTTAATCAAGCGAGTGGTCTTTAGAAATCTTCAAGTTTAGTAACAAAATTAAAATACAAGCGTAACATAAAAGGATTAAAATTTGGACCATATTTCGCGTTCTTCCCTATAACTGTACAAAGAAGTTCGTGATATGACAAAGGATTTTTTCGCATGGCAGAGATGGATAGTTTATGAAAGATATATTTTTTTGATGTGGCAATCACTGGAATAACATTTAAAAACGGAATGTGCATGTGGCTGTAAAGGGACAGTGCGGGGCAGGTACTCGCGTTTTTGCATTTCCTTTCCTTGCTTTTTACAATAAAAACTTTCTTTTAAATAAATAATCCCGACATCGCTTGACAGGGATTCATCTAAAAATAATAATTGTTACCACCGTTTTTTTTAATCCGTAAATTGTAGGACACTGGACGAATGGCCTCTCTCTCTACCCATACTTACATATGAATTCACCCTACATTCATTTCCTAAAAGTTCTATCTTATATTTCAAAAAATTATGCAATTATTTTATATTTTCTCTTTTTCAGTTCAAAACAAAAATCAACAACATATCTCCCGTCATGAATGATCCGAATTTTCCTCCAAAACGAAGCGAAGGTTACTCATAAAAGTTCCTCCAACATCGATCCTCGTGTTTCGGAGTAAGTAAAAAGAGGGCTCTCCCTCACTGCGAGGGCGGAGGGCCATAAATTCGGCCAGTCTCATTTGAATTTCCAATCAGTGCATCTATTACCGCTACTAAGACTAGGGGCGATAGGGTCGGGAGAATATAAGGCTATGTGATACGAAATACATTCACTGAAACATTTTTTATTAGATCTTGTGTAAATAGAGTAAATATGTTTTGTCTCTATGGAATTTTGTCCTGTATTCTTGAAGGTTTTTTTGGTGGAAAAGTATTCAGTATTCTCTAATACCAAATGTTCTTGTTGCTCTGCCTGACTCTCTGCACGCGTAGATAATAAATATAGTATAGTAGATAATAAATATTTTTTCTTTCTTTCTTTAGTAGCATGACCGCCGTAGAAACGGGCTAGGTCGACGGAAGAATAGACAAACTGACACACTGTCATTGTCTATCTGTCATTATGTTTATTCTTCCGTAGACAAAACTCGTTTCTACAGTGGTCATGCTACGCGTGCTGGGTTCGCCTAGCCTTTTCTCTTATTTTGGATTCGAGCTGAAACTATGACCTCCACAATCCAGTTACTGACTGGTAACTTGAAACCCCTTGATAAGACTTATCAGACGTTAGATTTTCTGACGTCCTAAAACTGCTGTGAAGATCTAATTGAAGGCGGGACCGACGAAATAATAAAGTAAGTACTTCTTGTCAGACGGTCACCTATGCACCGACCGACCTTGGGAAACATGGTTTTACCTTGAAGATCAACTTTTCCTGGAATGACAAATGCAATGACCAAAGTGACTTAAAATAGTATCTACTAAGTTTGCATAACGACTCGAAATAACATTCACACAAAAACCAAGGATTAAAAATCATTTAAAAACTGATTTTAATTCTCTTTTCTGAGAGTTTTGATAAAACTTTGTTACCTGTCGTCTGGGATAAGTTATGAGTCGATTATATCAAAGTTAAGCAGTAGTTGCACTGTTTTATTGTTAAAATCGTAATTCCTTTAATCCGTAGTGGTGAGGCTTTGTGGTGGGTGTCGATTGCGAGATAGATAGGTTGCTCCTTCGGTACGAAACGTGGTAAGAAACTGACGGCAGGCGGTACTATGGGTGACGACTTTGTGGAATGTCTTGCTTGAACTCGATCGTAAAATATGCTTGCTGTGGTTTACTTAGCCCTGTCCTGAATAATAGTTATCCCTTGTAACTTTTAAAATATTTTAAAGCAACCGGGAAATGCTATTTTAAACGAAAGCTAAACTTACTACGGTTGAGAAGAAACATGTTTAAATGAAACTAAAGGCACGTGGCGATATCCAATCGAGTAACTGTCGTACCCGTCCACGAATTAATTTTCTAAAAACTTAAAAAAAATGGAAGAGCGAACATGAACACGTGTCGCGACAAAATAATGCTGTCTTGAGCGACACAGATTAAGCAAGTGCCTCGTCTCGCTTCCTAGAAACGGCAAATCGATTTTTATTCTAATAACATTCATCCCCAACGTATTCGTTCCTCTTGTTTTGGGGATTAGGAACCCGTTTTTATAAGCTTTGTGACAAAAAATATATTTTTGCATGCTGTTCGAACTATTTTTAGTTATTTTGAATAAGAAGTGATATAAAGGCGCACCTGGCATGTGGCCACATGATGCGAATGAGGAATTAGGATTATAGGAGTTTTTCGTGGTCGTGGTTAAAACAAGGATTCAAAAAGGTTTGTGTTTTGATTTGGAAAGTAAATCGATATCTAATATAGGTATTCGACAGTGCCCTTGGCACTTTAATGATGGTATTGCAGCATTTTAATCACCGACTTATGCGTCAACACACTGTTTAAAGTTAGTTTTCTTGGGAAAATATATAAATAAATAAATAGTTGGGGAACTATTAGTTAGAGAAAGAGGAGGTTCCCAACCCAAGGCCGTCTGAAGAGTCGGGTAACTCTTAGAAACTGTCACGCATTATGATCAACTTTGTAACTCAAATGTGTGGTATCATTTTAAAGCTACAGCAGCTGAAGAGCTTTTCTCTTCAATTCCCCAAATCAGCATGAAACTTTCCGAACTGAAGCTTTTTAAGCAAGAAATAAAAAATATCTCTAATCTCAAGTAACGGTGAGTCTTATAAAGGCATCTGGTACAGTCTTAATACGTGCAATCCACTCCAATCATAGTATCGTTTAACATAGACCGTTCCATTTGAACAAAAAATCGGACAGTACGAGTGGTCATCAAACAACAGCTGGCTTCTTTGGAAGAAGAAGATTTAAAAAAAAAAAAGATTGGTCTTTATGAAAAAAATCGCGCGTTTTGAGGTTAGGGAGCGTGCCGCCCCAGTGACGCCCCCCTATTGCAGTTTTACTTTACAATTTTACTTTTTATTTTTACCGAGAAGTCTAGTGGGTTGTGCGGTCCGTATGTGGTCAGTTGCCATATGGTATCATTTAAATTCGAATACGAAATGACAAAAAAAAATTGTGCGAGACTGTCTGAAAATGCACAACTTTATGGTATTACATTTTCGTACAGTTGTTTTATTAAGTAAGTATGTATTTTTTTTTCTTAAAAATACTTAATTACCATTTGAAAAGAAAGAATAACTGAAACAGCATAATTATACATTTATATGCATGCCATTATGTGCATTTTGAGTTCTTTATGTAATCAGTTGGTGTCATTCAGAAAATGTAAGGGCAGATGTAGTGTTTGCGAGTTTCCTCTTCCTACTGGCGGGGTTTGTATGAAATAATATACAGCTTAACTTTTAGAACATACTTAGATTGTAGGGCACCTAAATTATGATTTTTAATTAGTTGTTACGTTTTTTGTTCCTATTCCATATGTTTATCCTTTAATTCAATCAATGATGGTTGGGGAAAAACACGTTTTGAATTTCGTGTTAAATTTTAGGAAAACAATATCATTATATTATCATTTTCCTGGTCTTATACAATTTATTCGGGGTCGGTGTAACATGTCACCTTCTTCCATACTTCTCTATTAAACGATAGACACCAATATAAAACTAAAATACTTACCTACTTATTAACTACTTAACAAAAAAGGTATCATCATTGAAATTAGAAAAAAAAAAACTCGATCAATCACTGAAACCCCATTTTTTAAGATTTTATGCGAAAATTGTTAGGGTGTGTGTGAAAAATCACAAATTAGAGGTCGATTGTAAACTTAAAAGGTATCCATAGAAACTGTGGCGCCGCCTCTTGAAGTCTTGATAAATGGCTTCTAAGATTAATGATCTTATTAAATTATATTTTAGGAAGCCGCTTTTTAAAAAACATTTTTTTTTTCAAACCCATATTAAGCATCTTTTTTTATTTTAAAAAATGTTAGGAATTCGGGGACTCGTACGGATTTTTAAAAATGTGGGCACTGTACAGGAATAAAGGACGGTCAAATTCGCGGACAGCCGAATTTCAATGCGTTGGTACCTACTTCAAAAATACTGAATGGCAAAGTCCGATACGTTACACATAAGTTACCAAAATCTATTGTACTAAAGGACCATTATAACGTAGAAGTGCGTTTTACGCAGGTCCTTTAGGGTTTTTTTACGGGTTGCCATCAGCACCTGCGTGGCACGAACCTGGCAAAAAAGCACCACATTATTCCATCCACACACCGATTCATGGATTTATTGAGAAACGATTTTGGAACAGAAGTTATGTAGAGACGAATTTGGAGAAGTTTGAAGATACTTTTTGATATTTAAGTTACCTAGGAATCATTTTGGTACTAGTTTGTAGTTGGTTTTAAACGGGCTTCAGGTGTATTTTTAGGGTTCCGTACCCAAAGGGTCAAACGGGACCCTATTACTGAGACTTCGCTGTCCGTCCGTCCGTCCGTCCGTCCGTCCGTCCGTCCGTCCGTCCGTCCGTCCGTCTGTCACCAGGCTGTATCTCATGAACCGTGATAGCTAGGCAGTTGAAATTTTTACAGATTATGTATTACTGTTGCTGCTATAACAACAAATACTAAAAACAGAATAAAATAAATATTTAAGGGGGGCTCCCATACAACGAAGTGATTTTTTTTTCTCGTTTTTATAAATAATGGTACGGAACCCTTCGTGCGCGAGTCCGACTCGCACTTGGACAGTTTTTTACAGATATAAAATGTAGTACATGTTTGGATAGAGACACCGAGTTACGTATGTTTCTTTTCGCAATCAAAAACGACTTGCAGTTTCTATTTTCCAATATTCTTAAATTAACATAAGTACACCACTGAAATTTTTCCATCACCATCTAAAAAATACTAGTATGAAAGTTGAACAAATATTTACTGATTAGCTCGATAGGTTTTTGCTCCCATACCACTTGTATGGAGTTAAGCCGAATTCTTTTTAAGCGCATTTTTTTTCCAAAAACGGTCTTTTCATTGTGAAAACTGCAACATCCGCTGGATTTGGGTCAGGCGACAATGTGGGTGACTCTAGTCTTCTCGATATTGCAAAGATTCCATAGAGCCTACCGTGACGATTTGCAAGTGTGCAAGTTAAAAATATGCAAGTAGGTGCTAGAATAATTAATTTTGTTGATGCAGTCGTGAAATAAATTAATAGTTTTTAATTGGAATCAAGGAAATAGAGTTGTAGAGTTAATAGATTTCCCACGTATCTATTGTCTGTAGTTGATTTTGAGTTTACAAATTGTTTATCACTTTTTTATAAAAAAAACTGACCTAACGAAGTTTGTGATTTTTTTTTGTTTGAAAAAACTGCGCATAATTCAAAGTTACACTCAGAAAATATCACGTTCTGAGTAATATTGATTCACATATCGGAATGTTTTTTTATTCCGTCACCTGTTTTCTATCTAAACACACAAATCTGCATGTCACCTACGTGCGTAAAACAATTGTTTTACAGAAAAAACTAGGTAGGCCTACGCACGTAACAATTTGTTTTTCGGGGACACATGTGTGAGAAAATTCTCCACGCCATACAGCCAGTTCGAAACTGATATATCGGTTTTTTCTTTACTTTAGCACTCGGCAATGACGTCAATCTCATAGATACTTTTTTCGCCGTGTCAAAGTTTGAATTTTGAATATTTTTGTGTTATAAACGTCATTCTTGTACGTTATCTATTGGTAGACGATTTATAAATTCTCCTTCAATATGACCACTTTAAGTGTGCAGTTCATGGTGGCGTTGCTTGTCAAGAAAATTTGCATAGAAATGTCATACTTGGTACATTTATTTTAGTTCGGTGTTTTCCCGCCTGCATAGATAATTTGGTTTAAGTGTTTAGCATTAAAACAGGCCCTAGCAAGGAGATAAACCTTTTAAAGTGTTTCCAGAGAGCCAAGTCTGTACGAAATTACTATAACATCTGTCGCCCTAGGAAACTCAGATGGAGATTTAATCATACAGCATTTGAACTAGTATTTTTATAGTGCTCAACTCAAGTAGACATCACGACAATCCCTAAAGGGTTCGGCAAAACTGTAGGAACACTACCTTTATTTCGCCATGTATGTGTAGGTTCAGACAACGTCATTAAGTAGTAACCCCCCTGGCGTATTCGGCCGGGCTGTGGAGGGGTTAGTACATACAGACGCTGTCTGTACTTACCTGCGTAATGGAGGTCCCTAATGCTGCATCTGAAAACTCCTAATCGAACCAAAATATACTTACCTACCCAATAGAGAACCAGATAGCGAACCTTAACAGAGGATCGTTTAGGTTGGTACAGTGCGAAGTTAATCTCAATTAATTCGAATATAAATTGCATAACAACCTGTAAAAACCGTCACTATACCTACTGAAGCATTTAAATGTTAAAACACAAAAGATATCGGACCATTTTAATAAAAAAACACGGTAATTAAAGCGAGTCTAAATAAAGACTAGTTTATTTAAATAACTTGCCGATAAGTGTAGCGCTCAGGAAGTTGGATGTGGTTGGTATGGGACCAGTTTATACCTCAACTTCATACAACAATGAATATCTATACTTTCATGTCCTTTATTTTTTTACTGTTGTTCTGTATGGTGTCGGACGTAAAGAATAGCACCATCCCATATCTTCCTGTAGGTGTAGTAAGAGGCGACTTAAGGGACTTACCAGAGAATGGGCAGCAGCGTTCTCTGTGCTTTTGTAACAACCATACTGCCATCGCCAACCAAAAATGTGGGGGGCAAAACCCCCCATGTTATGTCAATGTGGCGAAACTTGGGGGAGGCCTATGACCAGCAGTGGACGTCTTTCGGCTGAAATGATGATGATGTTTTTTTTTTACTGCTTCTTTGGCCAAAGGCAAATGCTGAGCACGAGGTCCTGGGTTCGATTCTCGGGTCTTGCAAAGAGTTGTCGAGTATTTCATCTGGCATTTCTCTGTAGCAACCATGGAGCTTGGATTTGTGCCCAGTTGATGCCTTTGCCTTTTCTTTTTGATGGATTGCTAATCTACCAATATTATAAATCTGAAGAGTTTGTTTGTTTATGTGCTTGCTTGAACGCGCTAATCTTGGTCCGATTTGAATCGATCGATTGTCAATTTGATCCGATTTCGAAAAACTCTTTTAGTGTTAGATAGCCCATTTATCGAGAAAGGGTAAAGGCTATATATCATCACGCTACGGCTAATAGGAGCGGAGCAGCTATGAAAAATGTTGCGAAAACTGGGAAAATGTGACGCAGACGAAGTTGCGCGGGACAAATAGTTGAATAGTATAGGATAAGATAAGTTGCTAGGTATTATTATTTCAATGGTTTTGGTATCTAAGACAATACTATGCCGTTTAATAGGTTTTCCCAAGCCTGTAGTATAATTACTTTTGGTGTTATTGTGAAAATTGGAATGACGTCAAAACACGATATTGAAACATCTAGAATAATGCATGTTTTTAACAAAAAATAAAAGTAGATGTGTACTTAATAAAAAACCAATTGAGTAAATTAAAAACACAGTGTTTTTTTTAAATAAATGGGTATGACGAGCGAACATATAATGGTATTAAGAAAGAAACATGTATTTATGCTGAAAGTTACACAAGTTGTTTTAGTCATTTTAATGAGTAGTACTAGTTCTGTGTGGTGTATGGACGTAAAGATTAACACCATCCCATATCTTCTCGTGGGTCTCGTAAGAGGCGACTAAGGGACTTACCGGAGAATGGGCAGCAGCGTTCTCTGTGCTTCTGTGACAACCGTACTGCGTTCGCCAACCCGCCTGCCAAGCGTGGCGATTATGGCAAACCCCCCCCCTTCATGGGGGAGACCTATGTCCAGCAGTGGATGTCTTTTAGGCTGAAATGATGATGAATGAGTAGTAAACATAACATAACATAACATCACGCCTGTAATCTCCAAAAGGTTACGCAGAGGTATACCTATTAATAATAACCATATTTCAGCAGTTATGTTTAAGTCCCATGCAATAGGGGGCCAGCCTATTGCCATCAACCGGGCACAAATCCAGACTCCGTGGCTGCTACTGAGAAATTCCTGATTGAAAACTGGACGACACTTTGCCCGACGAGGCAGTCCTTGAGTAGTAAAGGGAAATAAATTGACTACCAACTTAAACTGTCCGTATCTCTGAATGTGATAGGTACCATGTCCGATCTGCTGGACTGTTCTTTAGTCCGTTCTGCCCGATCAAGTTATTCATAATATTTATAATCAATAAGAGCGTTAACACCTTACAGCATTTCATACAAACTTTCGAGTCCTTATTTTCCGAAATTTTCTAAAAAGTTACAAAAATACATTTTCAAAATGTCTTTTAAAAAGAAAAACAATTGGAAATTTCGGTTTCTATAGATAATTTATAATAGGTCTAATTAAGCTGTAACACTATTATCGAAAATGTTTTTTAGTAACTTTTTAGACCTATCTATCTTGCGTATATGAAGTTTTATTAAAATCGGTGCAGTCATTTCGGAAATTAAGGACTTGAAAGTTTGCATGAAATGCCAAGGCAAGGCGTTCGTAAGGCGTAAACGCTTATAACCCCTCTGATGATGCAACGCCTCAATAATGCTGTCAAAGTTCACACAATACACATAGAAATACTTCAAGATCATGGAAATCCAGTGGAACACAGAGACACTACATAATCGCCTCGCCTCTCGTTTTATAAAAATAAGCTTCGCTTTAATCAATTCTGCATTGCACTGCCCACACTTGCCTATTCTGTAGTCGGCAAAACAAAAAAAAAATACGAAAACATGAAGAAAAGAATGTCATTCTTTGAGTTTTATGAGATAGGAAATTGACACAGTGTGTAGAGTTGATGAACAACTAATTTCCCTGACTTTACCTAACTTGTATTTTCTAAAAATATTTATTTTCTTTTCTAAAAATACTCATTTATATTTTAATGTATTCAAGATGTATGTTAATCAGAATTTCTATTTAGTTTAGTTCAAACGTAGTTCCTACATTTTCAGTAAAATACTTTATCAAACGCGACTATAAAAAAAGTACCTACACAGAATCTCACGCTCACGCCCTTTCCTTGGGTATAGGCGGAACTTTACCTAGGTTAAATTCTTAACTTTACCTAGGTTAAATTCTTATAACATACAAATACTTTAGATTACTCCCCGTTTATACAGTCCTTTATCTGAATCATCATCATTCGCCTAGCCTTTTCCCAACTAGGAGCGACTGCCTATCTGACCTCCACAACCCAGTTAGCACTGGGTAATACGATACCTCTTGGTAAGACTGGTTGTCAGACTTTCGGGCTACTGACTACGTGTAACAACTGTCAAAGATCTACAATTGACAGCCGGAGGCAACATCCACTTTCTGAATAAAGATGATAAATAGCTCATTCATTCTAATTTTAAACTTTAAATCATTCAAGACACCAAAAATAGCGTAATTATGGTTATAGAGACAAATTCCTAACAGGACTTGAGATTTCCATGTGTTTTCGACTCAAATAATTAGGCATATTACACACCTTTAGTACAATTCGATGAGTTTTCGGCGAACGATGTACTCCTTACAAACAGATACACCTTATACATATTCATGTGCAGTTTTTACCCGTAACGGTGACATAAAAATAGTATTGTTTCGTAAAAAATAGTCGCTTCATAAATAACAATTAAGTTAGAAACAAAAGAATACGTTATCTCTTATTTTCTACTTGAGACGTGGGTACTTTTGTTTGTCACATGTGGCCGATTGTGGCCTGTATGGGTTACCGTTTGAAAAATAAAAAGTGTTACTTTTTTGCAACCACCATTGTCCGGTGATGATTTCTTTCATTATTATTCTGATGTGAAAAAAAAAGAAGGATAGGTGAATGGAAATGAAGAAAACGGAATTAAAATTCTGAGCATAGTTTTTATGAAAGAACTCGTGCGTACTTTTTTTTAAGTGTTGCCGCGCACTAGGAATTTCACCTGTTTCGTGGGTGCGTTTACAAACATTTAAACTCACATACACAAATAGCCAGACCCGGAACAACTATCTGTAGGCCATACAAATATTTGTTCCGTGCGGGGATCGAACCCGCGACACGCAGCGCAGCAGTCGATCGCTCAGCCCCAGCACCAACCATGTCGTCAACTGAAACAATAAGCTTAGACAGCAGCATCGGATTCTTACGCAACTTCGGAAATTCCAGCTCACACTTCCTGGACGTGAATCTACACGATCATGGAGACGCTTTAGCGGCCGTTGTTGCAGGCGACATTGTGTGATCTCTGGAGGCGGCATCGTTAACACTTTCTTTACTAACCAAGTCACCGTTGACTTGCACAGCCGCACGGCTTTTTGGCCCCCCATTTGGAAATTAGCCACTTGTCCAGCTTTGTCCGCACGTTTCGACTTCGTGACGTTTAGACCTAGTTTCTTTAGAAGAGATTAAACAGTAACATAATCGAACTATTACTTTTGCAAAGTTGGGCTCATGAAAAAGATACTTTTCAAATTTTGAAAAAGTGTTCTCTACACGCACTATGACTCAGGCCCCGTTGACTTGGCGTCCATCTGTACGATATTTGAAGTATTTTGGTGTCACATGGTATTTCCATACTGTATTTGTTTTTAACCGGACATCGGGTAATTGGCTTGTGATCGCAACGTTTTCTCGTAAAAAATCGTGCAGTACGCCGCTGCCGTCGTGTGAGCGTCCGTTCAAATGACAATGCTAAATGGTTCTGAATCAGTACTCGAATTTGTATTGAAATATCTCTCTTCTTTATAAAATCTTTACATTTACCAATTCATGTTGGTAAATCCTTAGATTTGCTTGTAAAACCTAAGATTTACCAATATACGGGATTACAGTTACATATAGGTACAAATGTGGTGTTAACTGGTGTTGATTAGAAACACTAGTTAGGGTTTAGTATAAAATTGTCGGGACGTTAAAGCTACGTACTAACTACTAACTCAGTATGTAGGTTAGCTATAGGTATGTTACTATTCATTCCAAAAATAAAAATTCAGCGCACTAACCTACCTCATTAAATAGTAAAATATTAAAAACAATGATGTTTTTCCTATTTTATACCTACCTATGTGTTCAATTTAGTATCGACTGATATTTTTGTATTTTGTATCCATTGTTAAAAAGTAAAAAGAATTACGTGAAGTGTAAAAATAACTTATTGTATGAGCTATTTGTGCTAATAATGTATTTGTTATTTTAATTGTTTTAAAAGACTTTAACAATGAAAAACAAGTATACAGCATGAATTAGAAAGGTGTGGATGTGGTTATAGACCATTAAATTGAACTACTTTCTCCAGAAGACTATCATTGTAATCCTGCTAAATTCTTCATCTGTCTCATAAACTGAAATGTATGAGCAGCTGATTATTCCACTACATACCGAGTTTCCTCCGTGCCTCGGAAAGCACATTAAGCCGTTGGTCCAGGTTTTCATTGTAGATTTGTCATCTGTGGCAGTCTTTACAGGTAGTCAGTGGCCTGACAGTCTGACAATCAGTCTTACTTACTAAGAGGTATCAGTCTTACCAAGAGGAATAGTATTACTCAATACTAACTGGGTTTTGGAAGTCATATAGGCAGTCGCTTCATGTAAAATACTGGTATTCAGCTGCTTCCGGTTAGACTAGAAGCCGAACCCAACATACTTGTGAAAGGGCTAGGCAGATGGTCCCATGGAGAAAGTTCTTCAGTTTGATGGTCTACACCACATCCTGAGTAATAAATATAACCACACGATTCTGATACATTCTGTATTGTATAGAATAGTCAATGTGCATTGTACTATAGTACTAATCAATCATTATTAAAATGCAAGTAAGTATTTACTTAGACATTGGAAAATGACATCCATTTTAGAAATGATTTAGGTGAGCACAACCTAAGTAAATATTTGCTCATATTTAAAGCTTGTATATTAAAAGCATATTCCAAGCTCGTTTAGCGCAGTGCAGTGTCTAAACAAAACATTTGCTGAAATAGGTTCCTTTTCCACATTGTGAAAACAATAGTACATTGTTACCCCAGGGGTGAAAGTAACTTATTTAGTCCCGAGACGGGGTTTGGCGCCTGAACGAAGTGAGGGCGCCAATAGTTCGAGGGACTAAATAAGTCTTTAACCCGAGGTAAACACTGTGCTTTTCATTACGGATACAAAGAAAGAAAAATAAAAACATGAATTAGCTAAAGAAAAAATTTGTAAATGTTATTTCGGATTGCCGCTTTCCCGCCGATTTTGTTTTTTTTTCTGTGGCCAGCCAGCTATTCAGCCAATATTTTTCATTTTCATAATTGAAAAAATGGTAAATATTTTGCCCAACTTCTAGGTTATTTTAAAGAAATGGATGAAACTGAATTATAATAAAGTTATTTAAAAATATTTATTCTTTAATCAATACTTATCTTTAAGTTATTTCAATTTTACATCGTGGCTGCATAGAAAGTTGGAACATGGTTCAATAAAAATGTGAAAATAGAACTAGGTTTTTTTTTATAAGTTGACATCTGTCAGTTGAAAGCGATTCTCCATAAGGATGAAAAGTACTACTTTCATCCCGCTCCTCAGGCATTTTCAGACCTACTTTCAGAGTATGAGTAATGAAAAGTACTTTTATGAAATCAATCATGCCAAAACGGCTAAACGGGTTTGGTTTAAATTTGACACACAGATAGAATATAGTCAAGAATAGCATATAGGCTTCCAGACTATAACCTATATCTAAGTCACTGAAAACAGCTAGTCATAAAATATGTGTGAACACCTTCATATTATGTACTAAAAATTCAAAGACATGTGACATCTACCAACCCGCACTGGGCCTGCGTGGTTGATTACAGCAGTGGGAACATTTTAGGCTGATGATGATGAAGATTAGTGCTTTCCTCCCCGTGATTTTGGCTCACCTTTTTGGTAAGTAGTTGCGGATGACAAGGATCTATAGGTGCGTGGTCAAACTTGAAACGAACGCGGAATTATTTTAAAATCAATAGTTATTTGTTATACAAGAGTGCAAAGTTGCTTTTTAACCGCGTGTTCAATTTTGATGACCGAGCAAGCGAAGGATTCTAAAATTGAATCACGAGCGCAGCGAGTGATTCAAAATTAGAATCCTGAGCGTTAGCGAGGGAATCAAAAGAGCACGAGGTGAAAAATCTTTGCACTCGAGTGCAACACGTAACTTTTCATTCCACCTCAGCGAGGAAACGACTAAATGCAAAAAAAAAAAAAAACGATTACGTTCACAAGATAGGTACACTTTTATTTCAGTTTAGGTATTAATTACTACATTATGACAGGTAAGTATTACAGAATAATCTTTAAATTATAACAAAATAATATTACGGTATAATTAACAATGACGTGAAAAAATGCCGCGTAAAGAACCGCGTACAAAGCAAATTGAAAAAAGAACACCAAGAAGGTTCCGAGTCTGAGTTTTTAACAAATTAAAAAAAAGTTGTATGATATATTCGGCACCATAGAGGTAGCAGTAAATAGGTTTAATGTTTTTTTCATCCCACCATCTCGGAAAGAGTATTTTTAATCTTCAATATCTGAGTGGAAAAGCCGTTTTTATTCTCTAGAGGAAAAAGTAAATTGAATTTAGAACATCGTGTGCACTAAGTTTGTGCATTAAAAAAAACATTAAACCTATTTACTGCTACCTCTATGGTGCCGAATATTATATACAAGGAAATTTGCACTCTTGTATAACAAATAACTATTTTAATTCACAAACTTAGTGCACATGATGTTCTAAATTCAATTTACTTTATCCTCTAGAGAATAAAAACGGCTTTTTCACTCAGATATTGAAGATTAAAAATACTATTTCCGAGATGGTGGGATGAAAAATATTTTATTTTCAATAGGCTTACACGGGCACTTATAAAACATCGAAAAAAGGTGTACGGTTCGCGTTGGTCGTTTGCTATGGAGAAGAACCGGCAAGAAAAACCATGGTCACTCTTTTAAAATCATTTGTTTTTACAATATTTCTGTTACAGCGTTAGTACTAAAGTATGGGAGGACATCGTAGACCCGACAATAAGTCGTTGCTTACTACAAAACGTAGAACGAGATAAAAATTTACCAAGGATCTAGGAATCTATGAGGCCTATAATGTCCACACATTTACAAACAATCGGTTAATAAGAAAAAGAGTCTATACAAAAACAAAAAAAATACAAAATATCACAAAAAGACTAGATAAAACCAGTGACACAAATGTTATCATCCGTGCTGTAACTATTCTAAACAAAAGGTGTAATGATTTCAAAACGATTAAAAATTCTAAAAGGTGCTTAATATCTGATTAAAAATAATCGGAAAAAAAATTAAGATTGAGAATAGTTAGAGACATCCACACATTTGTGCCGTTTATGAACTACCAGGGAATCTATAAAGTATCTATATCTTTACTAATAATAAAGCTGAAGAGTTTGTTTGTTTGCTTGAACGCGCTTATCTCAGGAACTACTGGTCCGATTTGAAAAATTCTTTCAGTTTTAGATAGCCCATTTATCGAGGAAGGCTATAGGCGACGTATCATCACGCTAAGACCAATAGGAGCGGAGCAGCAATGAATCATGTTGCGAAAACGGGAGAAATGTGACGCAGACGAAGTTGCACGGGACAACTAGTTTTTAATAAAATTCAGGGAAATATTTTATAATTTCCACAAAACAATTTCAAAATTTCCTCCGGACAGCCTCGTTAGTTCAGTGGTCGCAAGAGCTACTGCTGAGCATGAAGTCCAAGGTTGGATTCCCAGCAAAGTTCGGGCAAAGTGTTATTGCGTTTTTCCACCAGGATTTTCTCAGTAGCAGCCACGGAGTGTGGATCTGTCGGTTGATGGCAATAGGCTCACCCCCTATTACATAGGGCCTAAACATAACTGGCAAAATGTGGGTGCGTAATGTGCACCTCTGCTTTACCCTCCGGGATTATAGGCGTGATTTTATTACCTAATTTCACAATTTCAAATGTTCAATAACATAGATAGTTAGGAATAAGACACGATTACAGTCTGCAGCCAAAAATACACGCAGACAGACAGAGTACATTGAAAATGTCGCCCAAATACAAGCTGTTGTTTTGCATCCTCGTCAAATTCAAGGAATGAACTATGCTAATGATTATCGACCCGTATCAATAATAAAATGGGTAGGTATTTTATTTTTTTAGGGTTCCGTACCCAAAGGGTCAAACGGGACCCTATTACTGAGACTTCGCTGTCCGTCCGTCCGTCCGTCCGTCCGTCCGTCCGTCTGTCACCAGGCTGTATCTCATGAACCGTGATAGTTAGCCAGTTGAAATTTCCACAGATTATGTATTACTGTTGCTGCTATAACAACAAATACTAAAAACAGAATAAAATTATTATTAAAGGGGGGCTCCCATACAACGAAGTGATTTTTTTTCCCGTTTTTATAAATAGTGGTACGGAACCCTTCGTGCGCGAGTCCGACTCGCACTTGGCCGGTTTTTCCTTATTTACGGAAACCAGTAAGTGTGAACCACCCGTGTTTTAAACGCGGCCCGTCTGATTCTCGCCCTATAACCGAGCTTTCACACATACCTACAAACAATCTCAAACGTTTATTCGATAATTTCTTATTCCCTTAACCACGTTCAAGGAGTTATTCTGAAATACTGACAAATTTAATCAAGAAAAAAAAGCAGCGTTTATTAATAACTAACTAGGAACCGTAATTTATATTGATTATTTATGACTTTTGAGACAACCTTCTGAATTTTAACGAGGATGCAAAACAACACATTGTACCTATATAAAAAAGTGTATCCTTTCTGACTAGGTAAATGAGGCAGCGGTGGCCCAGAAGTGGCAGCCCCGACTTACGAGCAGTAAGCCGTGGGTTCAAACTCAGGCAGGCGCATTACTTTGTGTAATTTATTTCATCACCGCTGCCCCTAAAAACAGTGAAGGAAAACTCGTGAGGAAACCGGCATGTTCTAGAACTAAATATTGGAAAACATGTGACATCTACCAACTCGCACTGGGCCCGCGTGGTGGATTACAGCCCACTCCCTCTCATAGAGGAGGCCTGTGTCCCAGCAGTGGGAACATAATAGGCTGATGATGATGAGGTAAATGAGGCGGAGTCTAGAAAAGCTTACCCACTGACTACTCTTGCAGATAGTCAACTACTTGTTAGAAGCAGTGTCTACAGTTTCTCGTTGATCTACTTAAATAAATCCTTTATCATCTACTGGATACCTTTCATCCCGACAAACATCCGTGAAATACTTTAATTGTTTAAGTTCCCAAGACGATTCATTAATAAAAGACCAATCGTCACCTCTACGTGTTCACAAACACTTGAAAGTGAAACTCACACAGAAACTCAATGAGAGGAATTTATACTAATAACATAACATCACGCTTGTAATTCACGAAGGCTTAGGCAGAATGTGTGCCTAAAAGTACACCCACATTTTAATGTTATGTTTAAGTTCCGTGTTATGCAGGGTGTAACGGAAAGGGTATATACATACTACAAACTGAACATGTTTCTCCATCGGACAAACATCGTAATAGCAAAAAAATAACAGCTGCCCATACATTTGGGCCGAATAGGTATTGAAATTTTGTATGGGGCAGCAGATATTTTTTTCGCTACTACATCGTGAGGAAACCGGCATGTCCTAGAACAAAAAATTCGAATACATGTGGCATCTACCAACCCGTACTAGGCCCGCGTGGTGGACTACAGCCCACTCCTTCTCATAGTGAGGAGGCCTGTATCCCAGCAGTGGGAACATTATAGACTGATGATGATGAGTTATAAGTAAGTTAAAATTATTTAATCAATCTATATTGTCGTAGGTCGTGGCCGAAAGTCTGACAACCAGTCTTACCAAGGGGTATCGTATTACCCAGTACTAATTGGGTTGTGGAGGTTGATAAGCACTCGCTCCATGTAAAATACTGGTATTCAGCTGCGTCCGGTTAGACTGGAAGCCGAACCCAAGATAGTTTTGGAACAGTCTAGGCAGATGATGATGATCTTTTCGTAGGTCGTGTTTTTAAACACAGGCAGTGTAAATTATGTCATCACCATTGGTCTCAAAACGGTGAAGTGAAACATTGTGAGATAGCCAGCATAGCCTAGAACAACGCTTCTCAATTTATTTAAAAGGTGGGCAAACCTTTTGATTCCGTGTAAAGCAACCGGCCGGCCATCTAGTAAATAAAAGTTTTGTAGAGGTTTTTGTGATAACAATTCATCATGACTTTGTTGACTTTCGCATAGAAGTTACACAATAACTAGGGGAAATTAGGATGCATGAGCGTGCGATGCGACCACAAATGTTTTTAGAAAATATAACTATTATGTTCGAGGCAGGGTCGAACATTTTTAGTTATATTTTCATTTTGCAGCATTACAGTGCGGAAGAAAGAGAGCTTGTATCAAGTGAATATGGGGTTGCAGGCTAGTAAATAAAGGAGGCGGGGTCTGCTTCCTCAGTTTGCAGCTTGGGACCATGACCTCGCCTAAGAGGAAAATAAGCCCTTCTCACTCATTGATTGTGAAAATATTTTCGGATTATGGCCCCCTATCACAGAGAGAAGGTTTGTATACCAACTGTGGGACTTACATGCTGATCATGGGTAGACTTAAGTTTATAATTTAATAAACAAGGTGTTGTTTTGCAACCTCGTTAAATTCAAGGAGGTTACTATGCTAATGATACTTGTCCCGAATCAATAAAATAAAATGGGTAGGCTTTTTTTTTCCTTTTTTACGGGTATCTGTAAGATTGAACTGCCAGTGTTTTCAACGCGGCCCGTCTGTTCCTCGCCCTAAAGCTGCGCTTTGACACAAACACACATTTTCAAATGTTTATTCGATAATTTCTTATCCCCTAAACCGCGTTCAGGAGGTTATTCTGAAATCCAGACAAATGTAAACAACAAAAAAGCCGCCCGTGTGAATAATTAACTAGGTACCGTAATTTTAATTGATTATTTGTCTTTGGTGACATCCTCTTGAATTTTGACGAGGATGCAAACAATATCTTGTATATTATTAGTAAAGTGTATTTATTAATAGGGGGCTGTTCACGAACCCTAACATCATGAAGAGTTAAAAGGGCGAGCCAAGATTTTAATAGGCTTGTATGAAAGTACCTACACTAAATAAGGAGGCCAATTCTTTGAGATGTTGGAAAATGATCACTCTTTGTCGTTGAGGATGCTGATGATGTAAATTCAATTAAAACAAAGAGGTTAAGATAAAACTTCCAATTTTATTATGTATCCAGCACACAAAATTATTCAACAATAATTTACATTCGATGTTTAATAGATTAGTTTTCGTTTTCTTACAATAAAAAGGTTCTGGAAACTGTACAGATTTACAATGATTTCGTAGGCAAGTTTTGTGACTGAAAAAAAATTAAACAATTAATATGAAATAAAACAGCATGCACGTAATATGATTTTGTAGGTACGTTATATTTTTTAGTCATAAAACCTTGAAAATGTTTGCTTGCAGTTTTTAATTGGACAAGTTGCAGTCAAAGGTCAAAGACTTTTGGAACATACTTTTTACGTAGTCGGTGTTTTTTTATTGAATCAACAGAATTTTGTTTACCAAGCAAGGTCAGATTACAACATACGTTTTAACAAAATTACGAAACAATATCGAAATGAATATGTGACAATACACCAAATTACAACTCCCATACAAACTACATACACAATAAGGATAAATAAATAAAAATCTTTCTTCGTACATTATAAATACACTCTGATTTAATAATAATTTACATTAAATTGTTATTGTTAATTTTTTATGTTTTACAATAGTTTAACGCTATGACTAATAGGTAACTTCACCGTTGTTTTCAATAATGTACAGAATGTTAAACTTAATGTTTTTCTATATGTAACACTTCACAAATAAAGACACAGTTATTTTTAGACTGAAAATAACAATGCGTTGTTATTTAAAGCTAAGGTTAAAAACGTTATTCATTTTTTCATCAAATCTTATCTGTAATTCCGAAGCTGTTACATTTAGATACAAATATTACAGAAACTAGGCCTCACTTATAGTAATTTTTAGATTAATTATACTTAAGTAAGACCTATTTAACTATAATGTTGTTACTTAAAACTAAACTAAACCGCGTATTATGAACTGTTTTGTACTTAATCGAGAGATACAGTCTTGTTTATACATTGGTCACTCGTAACTACGTCACATCTAAATCTACTCAAACACAGGGTAACATACAACCTTATAACATACATTATATCTATGACTAAAACGTGTGGGTAAGCATAAATATATCTATTTACATTTTAGGAGAAAATAATAGTTAACACGATTTCAACAAGTTTGGTAGAGTCAAAAGTGAATTGCGAAAAGATTGATCATGAAAAATCTTCTCCGATTAACTTTTGCTGAAATTACAGATACAGTAGTCTTTGGCCTTAATAATATTACTCTACAATAATTTACTTGTCTCTAACACAAAGCCTCTACTACAAGCGTCGCGCGTCGCCTGTGCAGGTGCAAGCTAGGCATGCTGTGCTCTGCCCAGGTGGATGAAGAACGCGACGCGGTCGGCACTGCGCTCCCCACACTTGTTACACATAAACGGATCATTGTAACCATGGAAACCCATGTGAATAGTGTGCATCGTCAGATCTCCGAACGTAATGTCACAATACTGGCACGAGTATGACTGAATGGTGGCAGGAGCTTCCACGGAACCTTCCGACTCAGAATCGGAAATTTCCATGTCCTTAGTCTTCTCGTCCTCGTGCTGAAGTCGCAACGCTGCTGGTTGGAGTTTGAAGGCGCGACCTTTCCGCCGGTTTTTGAGGGCAGTGGTCGGGGTGACAGGCGTCGCTCGCTCTGTGCTGGGGGGTGGCGTACCTGCTTCGCTGGTCTTGGTGTTCGTGAGGTCGAGCGCGTCGTTAGCTGCCGCCGGCAACTCTCGAGGAGTGGTCGGTGTTTGTGGCAAGCTCGCGGGTGACTTAGCAGGTGGTGACGTGGTGCCACTGTCGAGAGGCCTCTCAGTGTACGCGAGGCGCTGGTGCAGTAGCGAAGGCGGAGGAGAAAGCGTCTGACTTTTCTCAGACGGCATTTCAGGTAGTTTGGGTGAGGTATGGTGTTGTTCATAGTTGTTGTTCGGAGGGAATAAGAATGAGTGAGGTAGGAGTGGTGGGAGGTAGGGGAGGTTCACCGGGAAGTGGTTACCGAAGATCGGATGCGACGCCGGGGGAGGCTGCGGTTGGTTGTTGTTGTTCATCGGTGAATGGTGATCAAACATCTTAGACAGCGGCTTTTGTTTAGGTCCGCGCCTGGTTCCGTAGACGTCAATGATAGGCAACGGGTTGGGTGTGCCGTCGGGGTTCAGCACCATAGCAGGGCTGTGCTGGTACTTGCGCAAGTGTAACTTCAGAGAGTGGCAGTACTTGGTCGCGTAGTTGCAGTCAGCGCAGCGGTACTGGTACACGTTGGAGTGAGACTTCAGGTGAGAGTTGAGCATCGACTTGTTGACGCACGAGTAGGAGCACTGAGTGCACTGGAACGGCTTGGATCCCAGATGATTCCTCATGTGGTATTCAAGGTGGTGCTTGTACTCTGTTACGAACGGGCATTTTCTACAGCATAACATTTTCTCGGGTTTGATGTGTTCCTTGCTATGTTCCCAGAAACTGAGTTTAGTGACGGCTACAAACTCGCATTGTTTGCATTTGAAAGTTTTAACTTTACCGTGTGAGTTGACGGCGGGCACGCGGAGCCCTGGCTCGTCGTCGAAGTCTTCATCACCGGAGACGTCGCGGCCGTCGTCACCGTCGTTCTTCTGTCCGACATCGTAGCCAGAGTCATGGTAGCGTTCAAACGATCTTCTATCATGATCCCTATCGGGGGATGAAGGTGTTCTTGGGGGAGATTTCGGTGGGGTAGCGTCGGCACGTGCTAGGGGTGTGGACACGTGCGCAGGGGGCGCTATGTTCCTCGGTGAGTAAGATGTTTCATAGCCGGGTGACGGCTCACGTCCGTCATTGTTGCGCGGCTCAAAGCCGGGCGGTGTGAGTAGGCTGTAGGGCAAGCCATTGCGGAATGCGTCCAAATGCATGCCGAGATTGGCTTTAGCTTTAAGGGACATTGTGTCATAGAACGGGGAAGGCTCTCCGGAGCTGCCGACGCTGCGCGGGGAGTGTCCGTTCGAGTCCTTGCTGGAGGAGGAAGGCGAGGCGCTGTGGAAGCCCTCCGAGTAGAAGCCGCTGGTTTGGTCTTTCAGAAAGCTTCCGTCTTCCATTGGTTCGGATTTCTATAAAGAAGGAACTTATTGTAGAACATTGCGTTTAAAGCTATAACAGTAGTTATAAAGTACTGTAGGATGATTGAAAGTCATGTAATGTTTAAGATACATACCACTGTGGGAGGTTGTAGCAGTGATCCCCAAGCCTGGGGATGCGCGGAGTGATGCGCGGGCGGCATGCCAGCGGGGGACGCACAACTGATCATACCTGGGGGATGGAGCGATCCATTAGAATGATGCAAGATGTATTTTTTGCGATGTTACTTAATTGCGAAGTAAATAAAGTACACAGGAAACCGCTTCGCAAGCGAATGAGTGAGTAATGTAAAAAAATGCGGAACGAACAGTCACGTACGTTGGCATAATTAATTTTTAGAATACGTATTTGCAAACTTTTGCCGAGATAGGCGATTAATGCAGTAATGATGAGTCCTTTCTGTATGAACTGAATGTCGTAATTACGATTTCCGATGTTACGTCCACCTACATAACATTTGTTTGTAAACATAGAACTATTGAGTTTCTATATTCAATATTAGGTATACTATTAATTGTTTATCAAGGAAATATAGGTCTACAACAATAGCTGAAAGATTGCGGTTTGTAGTTATTGTGGCTAAAATTAAACACTTACGAGCACCTACTTTTTGAATATGATAAAAACTAGAGTTTTGTTCTAAGGTCATGTAGAGGATAATGCTAATAGCATTGTCTAATGCATTTTTGACAGTATACAATAAGAATGACGAATGTAAAGCATAAATAATGAACATTTACAACAAATAAATTGCTAAATTTTCCTTAATTTAAACAAAACCTCATTATCCGTCTTGCAAATGAAGGAAAATTTGCAAATTATGGCATTATTTGCCGTTTTGAGTTTCCTAAAATGTTCCGCAAAACAGCGGAGGTTTGCTAGTCGGTAGGTACGACAATTCACTAAGTATTTATAATTATATAAGGATAATTGTACTGGAAATTGGTTTATAGAGACTTTTTGATTATCCCTGATTTAGCGGTACCTAAATATGTTACCACACGGACATGATACTTAGTTATCAAATAAAGGAAGTCCGAGATTGTATTATATTTCAGTTTGATAAAACCTGAAATCAATGTTTATTTATTCATTCTAGCCAACATTATTATTGTTGCTTAGCGACTAGGCTAGGGTAGCTCGGATCCGTGTTCACTGGTACCTAAAGCTTAAAATTTAGCACTAATTTCACACAAAGCTGTAAAGTTATAAGTTTATTAGCCGTACCTAAGTAGTAAGTATCCAACTAAATCAAAATACATAATTGACGAATAATTATGATACTTATATACCCGTACGCGGTCATGTCAATAGCATAGAACGTTAAAATAAAAATCAGAAATAAAAATAAACAAAAAATAATGAAACTCACCTCAACTCTAACTTAGAAAGTTTCAGAACACACAGCACAACAGATATTTCATTAATAGAATCCAATAAAGTTCACTTTAGTCCTTAAAATCACTGATAAATAAAATTTCATACACACGACAAAACCTTGAGCGTTTTTTGAGACAACCCTTCGATGCGACGATCGGGATACGTCTGCCCGACGCCACTTCTCACAATGAACTGAAAAAAATCTGTCAATTTTTATGCTCCAAACATCGATAAATGTATTCTATGTTTGAAGGCGACGTGTTTCTGTGGGAGGAGGACAGCAATAGGCGATAGATACGTTCGTCCCTTTCGAGCCCCCACAGCCTATTTCCCTCCACCAATACGACGCGAGCTTCTGTGGGTGGGGATCAAGTTATTAAGTTATTGTTTATGCGATATTAATAATAAAAAAATAAGCAACCCCGCGTATTTTGCCAGTTGTTATTGTAATAAAGCCTGGCCGTATTATTCCGCGTATTATTGCCCGATAAAATTGCGTGTAGGGAAATTAGATTGTTTTGGTATTGTATCACTTAATGTTTACGGTTATAATGTGATTTTTATGTATGTTTACCCATTTATTAAGTAAGACAATAAAATATTGACGGCGAGTGTTAAAACAAATGGATTGTTTGTTTAACGTTCATTAGTCGTAAAATCATAACATGTTGATTGTGTGGTTTTAAAACTAACATACCTACTTTAAGACGGTAAATAAAAACATGAATAAAAAACTCAAACCCCTATGTAATATCCATCTATCGTTCCCCTAGCTCCTAAATATATCTCCCGCTTTTTTATATAGTAAAAAGTAGAACATAAAAAACTCTCGCGGTCGCTACGTTGAAGGGGCGTTGAGCTTTTTACGTCACCCGCCAGCCAATAGCAGAGAGCAGATTAAAAAAGGAACGCCGTTCACTTTTTTTCTGTATCGAGCAACCAATTAAAAACTGTTGTCCATTTTTGTTTAGCGGGGTTTTTTACGTGGAGATAGTAGGGTGACAGAGAGAGATAGTTTTAGCTATTAATTGTAAATGATTTGATAAACTTATACTTATATAAACAGTTTTTTCAGCCATTTGAAGTACGTTAAAAATAGAAAACTGAACGTAAACGTACCGTAGGACGTCCTCAGACTCGGTGGAGCGATGATCTTCGCAAGGCGGCTGGCAAGACCTGGATGAGAGTGGCCGAGGATCGTGCTCAGTGCCGTGTCATGGGAGAGGCCTAAGTCCAGCAGTGGACGAGTCAGACTGATGATGATGATGAGAAAACTGAACTGGTTTTTACCGTTAATGTCTAGCTGTAGTTACCCTATATGTAAATAACTTAGATGTTGACTTTCTAAGTTAAAATCGTTAAGTTAAACATCAGTCATATGTAAGTCTTGTACAATAGATTGTTCTGTTTTTTATAAAAAAAAAAACTTGTAATAACTTAACTTTTCCATTTACATAGCGAATTTATTTAAAAAAATATATTATTTTATGTTTTACCTAGCAAAGCCATAGTAACAATTTGATTTTGAAAGCGCTTCTAGGTAATTCGTGGTTATGATAAAGTTTTGCACTTTGGTATTACATACTGAATTGTGGTTGATTGTTGGTATTTTAAAACATTACTGCTTAAGTAGGTACTGACAGGTATTTTTTTTATAGGATTGTAGGTGCAATTATATGGCAAATATCTTTCTTTAGGTTAAGCTTTTTATGAGATCTGTAAAGTTTTCCTAGGTTTACGTATGTAATCAACAGAGTCGGAATTAGGTAGAGTTATTTGTGTACTTACACTGATTTCATACAGCGAAAGAATAAAGTGGATATACCGCAAATCCCGAAATTTATTTTAAAGAGCAAAAAAATCCCGTGATTTATTAAATAAAAAAGTTATTTACTTTTACAGAATTTAAATCCTCCGACATCGGATGTCCGAAGTTGCTAAATTCCAATGCGCACACGCAAGGGAAGATCCATAATAATATCCACATTTCCATGCAAGTTCAAAAATAACTCTACCTAATTCCGACCTCTGGTAAT
This sequence comes from Cerastis rubricosa, assembly GCA_949152445.1. Classification (NCBI taxonomy): domain Eukaryota; kingdom Metazoa; phylum Arthropoda; class Insecta; order Lepidoptera; family Noctuidae; genus Cerastis; species Cerastis rubricosa. The sequence goes on along the minus strand of OX424526.1, from coordinate 8,341,540 downwards.
CAGCCGTTGGGCAAATATAGAGCCCTAAAAACTATTTGTTATTAGATTTTGTTTGCAACCCGTTGGCTTCATTAAATTCTTAGTTGTTGCAATCAGCAAACATGTAAAAGGCTGTGTATGGTAGTGATGAAAGAGAGAGTGCACCTTTGTATAGATTAGCAGCCATGACAGAAGAACGGTAGGAGGGAAATTATTATAATTAAGATATTTTTTTTGCTTTATCTTGTTCTATTTTTTGTAGTAAGCAACGACTTATTGTCGGGCCTACGCTGTCCTTCCATACTTAAGTACTAACGCTGTAACATTGAAATATTGTAAAATCAAATGATTTTAACAGAGTAACCATGATGTGGAGTTTTTTGCCGGTTCTTCTCCATAGGTAACGACCAACCCGAACTGTGCACCTTTTGCCGACGTTTTATGAGTGCCCATGTAGGCCCATGTAAAATAATAGTACATTGTTACCCCCGGGGTGAAAGTAGCTTATTTAGACCCGAGACGGGGTTTGGCGACCGAACAAAGTGAGGGCACCTATAGTTCGAGGGACTAAATAAGTCTTCAACCCGAGGTAAACACTGTGCTTTTCATTACGAATACAAGGAAAGTAAAAATAAAAACATGAATTAGCTAAAGAAAAAATTAGAAAATTTTATTTCGGATTGCCCCTTTCCCGCCTGTTTTGTTTTTTTTCTGTGGCCAGCCAGCTATTCAGCCATTATTTTTCATTTTCATAATTGAAAAAATGGTAAATATTTTGCCCGAACCTATGTTATTTTAACGAAATTGTTGAAACTAAATTATAATAAAGTTATTTAAAAATATATATTCTTTAATCAATACTTAACATTAAGTTATTTCAATTTTACATCGTGGCTGCTTAGAAAGTTGGAACATGGTTCAATAAACATGTGTAAATAGAACTAGTTTTTTTAAAATAATTTGACATCTGTCAGTTGAAAGCAATTCTCCCTAGGGATGAAAAGTATTACTTTTATCCCGCTCCGCAGGCTACTTCAGACCTACTTTCAGAGTATGAGTAATGAAAAATATTTTGATTTTGATGTTTAGTAGCTATGTGTCTGAGCCGTTTGATGTTGAAACACTAGGGTCATGGGGTCCGAGTGCCTACCTATTATTTCGGGATAGGGCTAAAGGGTTGGTCGAATCTTCACGTTACCAAACGGCTCGCCTTTTCTTGGGCCAAAGAATCAGCATTGCCATCCAACGTGACAATGTTCTCGTGGCAATCGTAGTCAATCGGGCACTTTTCCTATGTGCAACGATGTGGACAACTTGTTTGTCGCTCTGGAATTCTTTTCCCGTTGTGACCATCATCATTATTTCAGCCGCCGAAAGACGTACACTGCAGGCTGGACATAGGCTTCCCCCAAGTGTCGCCACATTGACCGGTCCGGGCGAACCCCCGTTTTGATGCTTATAATTTTTGTTTATTACCTATTATTCTAGATGTTTTTTCATAGTCCAACGTTTATCTAGCCAAATATGAGCGAAAATGGACCCAAAACAAGCTCAAGTGCAACACTGACATTATTGTTTTTGAAACTCAGCTTAAAAATACCGACAGACAGATTAACACAGATTAAGTGCCCTGATTAGCGACAATATTCAAATTAAAGCTACTTCGGCACTATAAACGACATCTTTCATAAGTTAACAACTACTTTTTGTTATTTTAATTGTTTTTCTTCTAAATATAATTACTAACGGGTTTTTATTTGGCGGCAAATTACTCTTAATGATAATAGACAATAATGGGATAAGCGATATTAAAGCGACGTCGGTAAAATAAAAGAAAAAGTCGTTATTAAAAAATTAATAACGTCTGTCGTTAGTGTATTAGTTAACCCGACACATCGCGGTATGATTGTCAACATTAATTAAACTATAATATAGTTAATTTATAAATGGTAATGAATTCCTCATCATTATCATCCACATCCTGACTTCAAGCACTGCTGGGTATCTAGCAGTAGCCTATACCAGGCGCGGATATAGCATTGTGGGCACGGTGGGCATGCCCACGACCCTAATTGAGATTGATAGACTCGAGGCGTTAATAATTTTCTTTTTAAAAATCCTCGTTTGCCCTAGCATTAAAATTTTCTTACGTGACTTGCCCGGTCAGCGTGGCAACCGCGGAGTGATCATTTTCTAATACATGCAGACGAAAACATTTTTTAATAATTCATCAAAATCGGTTGAGTAGTTTAGAGTTTAAATGTGTGATTTATATTCAGACAAACATACTTTTGTAATTTTCATGACATGGCTAACATTTTACAGGTTTAATAATTAATTAGTGTCCGCCCCACGGTTCCTACGTGGACCTATGCACACATACATACATGCATTACATACAAATATCCGAGGTCCGGCTCGCTTCGCTCGCTCTTGCGTTGTCTTCATCTTGAAACTGTAAGATTTAACTCATTTTAGTGATAGGGCCGTAGACAGGTTGGGAGTTAAAAAGAAATTAACCTATGCGAAGTGGAATACCAATTTTTTGTATCTCGCTTCGCTCGCCAATACATGCTTTGTGCCTATGCCTATGCAAAAGCAAACATTCTCAGTTCTGCAAAAGTTGACAGAGTTCCTTCAACTCTCATTTCTGTAAAAATGAACAAAAATAACCTAAGTTATCCAAGACGGGTGCTAAAATTTTCTAGCTCGCTTCGCTTCTTAATACGTCCTGTACTTTTCAATTCTACATAAATTAAAAAAGTTCCTCCTATTCTCATTCCTGCCCGATGTAGAGCTAAAATGTTCGAGCTGGTCCTATCGAGCTTCTAAGCTGAAGGTCCCCCCGTCCCGGAAAAAAACTTGAAAAAAATAACGAGCTCGCTTTGCTCGCTCGACTCTTAAAGCCAGCGTGATTTTTCCAAGATTTTATCGTCGAAGTCGCCAAAGCGTTATTAAAATGATAACATAAATGATCTATATAAAGTCTTACAAATCGGAGGAGAGCTGCTAAAATTTTAAAGCTCGCTGGTCGCTGCACTCGCTCCTGAATTCTAAAGGCTGTTTGTTGATTATTCTGAAAACTTCTAACATATCAGAGGCCTCTGAAGCCTCTGATATGTTAGATATCCATGATTAAAAAATTTTTTTTGATTGTCAAGAAAAATGGAGTTCGCTGCACTCGCTCTTGCATAATATTAGTTTCTTCTTGTAAAATATATCATTAACCTACAACCGGTAGATATTTCGCTTTTTTTTGTTTTGACGTCACTTTACCGGTTTTACGGTTTACGTTATCTGGTGTTCGTATTAATAAAGGCTGGATATGTAGCCTATTCTCTACGTAGTTGTCGGTACGTCTACTACTATCAATAACACTTAAACCTTTTTTATACTATGTTAACTCTATCACTTTTTATCTGGTCTTTAAGTTCCAGAATGAGTTCGAGTGATTTGGTTTCTTCTAGGCAAGCGTGCTCCACTTTAGACCTCGTCATGGCTTCACATAAAAAATAGTTCATCATCTGCCTATATAGCTTTTCCCAAACTATCTTGGGCTCGGCTTCCAGTCTAACCGGATGCAGCTGAGTACCAGTATTATGCATGAAGCGACTGCGTATCTGACCTCCACAACCCAATAACTGGGTAATACGATCCCTTGGTAAGACTGGATGTCAGAGTTTTAGGCTTCTGACTACTCGTAACGAATGTCATAGATCTACAAATGACAGCCGGGACCAACGGGTTAACGTGCTTTCCGAGGCACGGAGGAAACTCGGTGTGTAATTATGGTCACCCACCCGCGGACCAACCTCGGCAAGCACGGCTTAACCTTAAAAATCGACCCTTGCGACTGTTATTATTTAGCCACGAGCTTCTCCTTATAAAAAATAGTTAGGATAAAATTATTTGAAGTTGAAGAAAGACTCAAACAAAAAAAAAACATCTTTTTATTTTTGTAAAACACGTTCTTTATCGAAAGGGTTAATGGCTATACTTAGTTATTTTTAATGTGAGTCACAGTTGGCGACACCGACAAACAACGGTATCTAAAACAAACCTCAGTTAATTACAAAATAATGGTAACTGTGTTATCACGCTCTACGTATGTTATTTGGTAATTATTCTAGATATTTATGAAAGGAACTTTTGATGTTATGTATCCGGAAGAGAATAGGTATTCAGCTTCATCTGGTTAGACTGAAAGCCGACTCCAACATAGCAAAAAGGCTATGCTAGTAGAAATGAGGGATTACATATGGAGGCGCCATTCTGCTTCTCTCTTAGTTGATGTCATGTGGCATTTATTATGGTGTCGGACGTAAGGAATAGCATCACTCATATCTTCCCGTGGGTGTCGTAAGAGGCGACTAATGGACTTGCCAGAGAATGGGCAGCCGCGTTCTCTGTGCTTTTGCAACAACCGTAATGCGATCGCCAACCCGCCTGCCAAGCGTGGCGATTACGGCAAAAACCCCCTTTTTTGGGGAAGGACTAAGTGCAGCAGTGGACGTCTTTCGGCTGAAATTATGATGATGATGATGATCATTTATTTAAGAAGGTTCCAGTTATAAAATCTACTCTGAGCCAGAAAAATCTGGTATTCACTGGGTTGATCTGCATTCTTTTAAACCTTTGGTCGTGTGTTTTTTTCTTTTATAGAGAAAATATGAGTTTTGCTTATACACCACTCAGTAGGCATAAGTTACGCGAGTTCTGAGTTTAATTATGCTTAATTAGGAACATTTCTATAACTTAGGAACTCTATTTTTGAGTTTGCTGCTTTAAATAATAATATTCTATGTCATTGCTGGCAATTATTTGTATGCGAACTCTTTGAGTGTTTTTTCTTAGACGTCTTCAAGTGTTTTTAAAGCAAGTTTCAGGAATAATTAACTTACCCATACCTTAGTAAAAACATTAAAATGAAACATAGGAAGGTACATAATACATAAGACAACAACAAAGGCCTCTATCGCTTCCGACAGGAATTCAAACACATAATCAATTTTAACCCATTTTTTTATTTAATCGTCACCATTTACCTTATAAACAATAAAAACATTAATGTTTGACTTTGATAGCAATGGCGTCAACTAAAGTCAATAATTTTAAATCAACATAATTAACTGTTACACTGTTTTGTAATTATATTAATTCTAAGAAAAGTACCTACCTCTAGATTGTTCCTCTTTGGCCCCTAGCACACGGCGTTATAAAAACGCGCAGACGACGCGCAGATGACACGCGTATACGCGCTTCAAACGAGATTTGAACGCAACCTTGTAACCTAAGCACTCGGGGCGACCGTGAAACGCGCAGCTATAGCGATACAGACGCGCTGTAGTCGCTCGTAGTTTCCGCGTTTTGGTCAGAAACTCCTCGTCAATTGTGTCTCTCTCATCCCTCCTCTACCCCTCATCCAACCCCATGTACACGCTTCAAACGAGTTTCGAACGCGCTTTATACGCACGTTTGTATCGCGTTTTACGCGCGTTATATTCTATAAAAACGCAAAAATCGGAATCTACGGCGCAGAAAACGCGTGTTCCATAAACGCGCGTCGTCTGCGCGTTTATAATACGCCGTGTGCTAGTGGCCTCGGTGGCTTTCATACAAGCTTAAAAGCTTAGCTTGTCCTTATAACCTACTACTCTTCACGATGTTAGGTTTTCTGTATAGTCTTCTAGGCTTATGGGCTTGCCACATTGTTGGCCCCTAGGTATGCCACTTTGGTACTTGTCTCTTACATACAATTACATCTTAAAGGCAACTACAAAAAAGGTATAGAGACTGACCTTTATACCCAATTTTTGGGAAATACCCCGCACCATTCCTCTGATAGGTAGTCTGCTTTGTACTGCTTTTTCAGTATCAACTAGGAATTGCTAGACGGATTTTTTTAAGGCCTTTGCAAGTTAACAATCTGATTCTATAATTTTTTACGCTTTAAGTACTGGATACTAACAGAAAAGACAAATGTCGTTTGCTTCATCATCATTTGCCTAGCCTTTTTCAAACTATCTTGGGGTCGGCTTCCAGTCTAACCAGATGCAGCTGAGTACCAGTATTTTACATGAAGCGACTGCCTATCTGACCTCCACAACCCAGTTACCGGGTAATACGATACCCCTTGGTAAAACTGGATGTCTCGTGTCTGGGTGGCTTCTGACTACTCGTAACGACTGTCAAAGATCTACAAATGACAGCCGGGACCAACGGTTTAACGTGCTTTCCGAGACACGGAGGAAACTCGGTATGTAATTATGGTCACCCATCCACGGACCACCCTCGGCAAGCACGACTTAACCGTAAAGATCGACCCGTGCGGCTGTTATTATTTAGCCACAAGCTCCTCGAACGAAATGTTCTTTGAAAGTTTTAAGATTAATGTGACCTCATCTTACACACAAAAACCTGTTCAATAAACAAGTACCAGCCTAACCTCCATAAGGAAAAAGGAAAGCCACAAAAATTCAGATAGCAGTTCGCGCAGGAGCGCGGTATCCAATATTTTGGCAATAACTGCCCTCGATCGTAGCGAGAAGAAAATTCCCATTTTCCGGTCAGTACACTCGCGCAGATATGCGCTACTCTAGTGAGTGGGAGGCTGTGTGCATACTATACCATGGTCCGTGTGGTCTTGTAGGAAAACGTCTAGCAATACGAAGAGGTGTGCAATACGAGGAGACCTTAGAACTATGGAAACAATTAGTAATACAAAAAGAGCCACAGCTCACTGTAATGTGAAAGACAATAGAAGCACATTGATTTTCAGCTGCAGCCTACAAGTGTTATAATCTCAAATATCAAGAACGATATTGTAAGTGATGAATACTTACCAAAAATATACTTTTTAAAGCCGATAGAGTGAAATACGAGAAGTCGAGTACAAAGACACTGAAAAGACTCACGTTTTTCTCAGTTTCATTAATTAAACTCTTTGCGTTAGACATGAACAATGTTAGCTAACTTTAACTTGTAATTTTATATAGGTATTTACTCTACCAAATTCACGAATAGGTGGCAATTTTGACAAACCTCACGAACGTTGTGAATCAATAATTTTATTCTCAAAACCACCCCAGTCGACAAAAAAAGTCCAACGTTATATACCTACCTCTACATAACCGTTAGCTCCACATACGCGTCCGCTCGTATGTCCAAGTCCGAACGTTCTTATCGCTGCGAGTAAAAAGTAATGCGTCCAGCCTTTATGGCAGTTTCGAGACACACTCTTTATTACGGAGGGCAGGGCTTTGTGGAGGGCTGGGGGTGCACTGGGGGCTAGGGGAGTAGATGGGAAGGTTTTTGTAAAGGAATCAGACAATTATTTTATTAATTTCCATTCCATTTATTCAATCAGAATTTAAATTGTGTTAAATATATAGGTATATCCATGTGAAAATCAAAAATAGCGTCAAACAGTTTTAAATATAATGTCAATAGACTTTAAATGGCATGGCAAATGAATCTAAATTATAGGTATTATGTCAAAGAGTTTTAAATATAATGTCAAAAGATTGTAAATGTAACTGGCAAGTTGTTCTAAACTATGTAAAAGAAAATGAAATATAAAATCCAAATGGATCCAAAATACTGGCAAATGTGGTGTAGGTACTACATCTTTGCCAAACACTTCTGGTATAAGCAGCATAAAAAATACGAATATGATGCATTCTATAACATTTTTCAGTTTGTTTAGTAGTATAAGATAATTAGTCAGAATTCGGCCCTCTATAAATTACATTCTTACGAAATCGTAGAGCAATTACTTCATCATGGAGTTACAATAATTACTAATAAAATCATTTCCAGTTCAAATAACAGTTTCCATGAATATTGAAGAGTACCACATCAAAACTACTTAGAAAATTAACATCAATTCGTTGATTAAATCAATTGGTAATGTTACATGCAATAGAAATTGTGCTTAATAATGATTTTATCACCAGTTAGCTTAATTCAAATTGGCATAGAGAAATTAAGAATTGATTTTTTAAATATCTTATAATGGTTAAAATTGGATGCTACGTGATTATAGTCATGAGTTTCTGTGTTATCATCTAATGATAACGCAAGGACCTAATAATGAGGCGCCTAGAATGAGATATGTAGTCATAATTTATAATTAGCTGATAAAATCGGTAAGTGCCTATACAGAGTGGAAAGGTAGAGGAGCTCGTGGCTAAATAATAACACCCGCACGGGTCGATCTTTAAGGTTAAGCCATACTTGCCGAGGTTAGGCCGTATATGGGTGACCATAATTACACACCGAGTTTCCTTCGTGCCTCGGAAAGCACGTTAAGCCGTTGGTCCCGGCTGTCATTTTTACATCTTTGACAGTCGTTACTAGTAGTCAGAGGCCAAAAGTCTGACATCCAGTCTTACCAATGGGATATCGTATTACCCAGTTACTGAATTGTGGAGGTCAGATTGGCAGTAGCTTCATGTAAAATACTGGTACTCAGCTGCATCCGGTTAGACTGGAAGCCGACCCCAAGATAGTTTGAGAAAAGGCTAGGCAGATGATGATGACAGGGTGGAAAGGATACCGATGCAGAAACGGTTACCAAGTCAGTCAGTTCATCATTTTGAACACCCCACATAGAAAATCATCGGTAGTTTTTAGAAAACTGGCCGTATGGGGGGCACGAAGGGTTCCGTACCATTGTTTATAAAAATCACTTTTTTGTATGGGAGCCTCCTTAAATACTTATTTTATTCTGTTTTTAGTATTTGTTGTTATAGCGGCAACAGAAATACATAATCTGTAGAAATTTCAACTGGCTAACTATCGCGGTTCATGAGATAAAGCCTCGTGACAGACGGACAGACGGACGGACGGACGGACGGACAGCGAAGTCTCAGTAATAGGGTCCCGTTTGACCATTTGGGTACCTAAAAATCTAGATATTTCCTACAAAAGTGCAATACCTCACGATCAAAATATACAAGGTGACGCGGGACGATCGACATTCCTTTAAATCACGTAGAGAGTGTCATGTTTTTTACCCTGTACAAAAAATCAATCAAATCCAATGAATACTTTAGCCACAGGAAAACGTTTTTCACAGGTTCTTGACCTTCCAATGTTTAACTATTATTACTGACTCAGATCTACAATATGTTGAAAAATAAGAAATTGAAAAATAGTTTCCTGTGGCTAAAGTATTCATTGGATTTGATTGATTTTTTGTATACGGGTAAAGAACATGACACTCTCTACGTGATTTAAAGGAATGTCGATCGTCCCGCTCCACCGTGTATAAGAACAGTTGTTTTTTTTCGGTTCAGAATTTAGAATGCATAATACCTACTAAATATGTAGTAACCATTTGTGCGTCGGTGTCCCTCCCACCCTGTATACAAGCTGATGTTTTGCATCCTCGTCAAATTCAAGAAGGTAACTATGCTAATGATTCTCGACCCAAATCAATAATAAAATAGGTAGGTAAATTTTTTTCTTGTTTACGGAAATCGGTAATTGTGAACCACCCGTGTTTTAAACGCGGCCCGTCTGATCCTCGCCTTATAACCTCGCTTACACACATACAAAAAATCTCAAACGTATATTCGATATTTGATAATTTCTTACTCTCTAAACCACGTTAAGGGGGTTATTCTGAAATACTAATAAATTTAAACAACAAAAAAAGCGAGTATTTTAATAATTAACTAGGTATCGTAATTTATATTGATTATTCATGTCTTTTGTGACAACATCCTGAATTTTGACGAGGATGCAAAACAACACCTTGTATATATTTATTAAATAGGCTTCAGGAAATAGTTCTGTTTACTGACATACCAGTTATTTTAAATGATAGTAAAAAAAAACATTCGGGTTTATTGGAAACGGGTTAGCATATTTGTGGTTAAGTGGAATGTAATTAAAGTAACTAGTGGTTTTTTTAATGCAATTTGTTTGTTCGTTACATTGTTTATACTTAATTCCATGAGTTTGATGTATTCAGGTATCTTTGAGATTTGATATGCTGTTGGAAAACTTTCTGTTTGTAGCGGTATTTTGTTAACAAAATAATCTCCCAGGTTATTTCGATCAGGCTCAGTGTGTCCCCCGCCCTGTCCAGCATTATTTCCCCTCGCATAAAAAATGATTGTACCTTCAAATCTATCCCGGGCGGAGGGCTGCTCCCTCAGGCTGCCTCCCTCCCTCCTAATGTCCTCTCTACCCACCCTTTATGAATGACTTGAACTATACCACCGTAAAATGAATCTTTTGAGTGCTTTTGTCAAGATTTCGTTGCTTTGAAGAAAAGAGAAAGTCGTTTTTAATATTTATAAAAGAGTTTGATAAGTGTTTATGATTTCTTAACATAAAGACGTATAAAAGATAGTTGTATAAAGAGAAATATATGTTACGTGGTACTGTACCCAACTCTTCATCATCATCTGCCTAGCCTTTTCCCAATTATGTTGGGCTCGGCTTCCAGTCTAACCGGATGCAGCTGAATACCAGTATTTTACATGGAGCGACTGCCTATCTGCAGTGTTGCCAACAGAGAAACAAACTCTCTACCAGATTCAACTTCTAAAAAACCACCAGAAAACCACTAACAAAATTCGGATTTACTCCAAAAATTTGGAAAAATCGCTTAATTTCCACTAAACAAATTTTTGGTTTTTATGAAAGAAAACAGTAAGTAGTTGTATTACTAAAAAAACTGTTCTTTATTATTACGTAATAAAATATTTAAAATCAGTAAATCAACAAATAATATTATTAGTAAATAATCAACAAGTCAAGATGAGGAACATCAAAATTATTTGATAACAACAATAACTATAAAAATAAAGTGATATTCTAAAATTCAAAAATGAATTTTTGCCTGCCACACCGTCTGTTTCACGTTTATATGATTCTTTGGTCCCAATTTGTTTTATAACTTTTATTGTAATTTCATAATCTTTGCAGCATTTTCCTTCCAATCTTAAACCACAGCGTATTCTTAATATAGCAGTTAAAATATTCAACTTCATTCTGTTCCTCTGCTTGTTTTTTATAACATTCATACAGCTAAATTGCCTCTCAAAATCGGCATTAGAATGAAGCAGTATTAAGAGAGTATTAAGAGAGCAAAAGTCGCTAATTCCTCAAATCTAGATTCCCTTTAAGCATCTTTGAAATGCATTATTTCATTCCAAAAATTTTTGGTATATATATGGTATATTTCGTAACGTTTTAGAGGCTTAGTGGTTGAGTGATAGCATTTTCAGTTATTGAAAGTAGACCACTAGAGAAAACCACCAGCCACTAAAAGCAATATTTCGCCACTAAAAGGGGTCGAAACCACCAGTTTTAGTGGAAAATCCACTGAGTTGGTAACACTGCCTATCTGACCTCCACTACCCAATTAGTACTGGGTATTACGATATCCTTGGTAGCACTGGTTGGCTTCAGACCAGTACCTAAATCTCTTATGCTTTGAAAATAAAATATTTGAGGATAAAAAGTCTAAGGCGTGCTAAAACTTGCAATGGAAGTCTAGTCGAGCTCGTTTATAAAAGCGCTTTTTCAACCTTTTCTTTTCTTCAATTATTATTAAAGGTTGACAGCAATATTACGGGCTTCATAGAAACTGTTTATCAATACAGAAAAGAAATCAATTTTTCCTCAACTAAAACTCACAAATGTAGCAAGATTTTAAGCATTCACTGGCATCGGATTTTGAACCCTAACTTGCGATAGTTGTTTTGTTTAGCCATAGATTTTGACGACACTGACATCGACATTTGATAACATCATTGACGATCACTCCTCAACGAACTCTCATTCCCCGTCATAGAGAAAATCAAAAATCTCTATATTTTTATTTGACATAGGCACATAAAAAACGTTGACAAAAAGGTGCTCGGTTCGGCTTGGTCGTTTGCTATGGAGAAGAACCTGACAAATCGCAATCGAGTTTCAACGATATTCAATAGGATTGACATTATACAGGGTTACTGGTAACTCGACGTATTCCTTGCAGGATGTCATAGTAGGGTTAAAATGCAACAAATTAAGCCACCAAATGTTCTACCGAAATTCAGTAGTTTTTGAGTTAGTTCGATTTTTAGAGTTTTTATGAATAATCCCAGATTAAATCATTTGAAACCAATTTAAAAATTATTTACGGCGCGACAGTACAGAAATTTTAAGTTATTATCGTAGTTGATGCCGTAGCAGATCTTTGTTAATAATTAAAAGTTCAAAAATGCCTTAAACCTTGGCAAATATCACTAATCAAACATTTTTTTTTTTGTAATTTTTGTTATTACTCCATACAAATTGTTGTCTAGTGCAAAAATAAAATACTACGCCTGATGTACAAATTACTAGGAAAATATCCTTATCTTATCAGCTATCCAAAAAGGTATGAATGTTAATACAAAGTCATGGACTACATTATGAAAATCGTTTTTGATTTAGTACAGGAAGACGTGCGTCTCACAAAAAGGTGATTATTCGGAAAATCAAATAAAACAATTTCGTGAATGTTATTATTATTTTTAATAAATTTCAATTTAATAACTTTTATGACATACATTTCACACGTCTTGTTCGATGTGCTGCCCTCGGTTTCGAATACATGTTCTTATTCGCTTCCTCATTTCAGTTTTTGTGATTCTTGATGTGATTGTTGCCCTCATCTGGTCCGCCGCATCTGTTATTCTCTCCCTTAGTTCTTCAATTGAATTTACTGGGGTCACACAAACTAGGTCTTTCATATGACCCCAGACGTAAAAGTCTAGGGGCGTCAGATCAGGGCTTCGCGCAGGCCACGGAATCGGCCCACCGCGCCCTATCCATCGGTTTGGATAGTTTTCATCCAGCAATTGTCGAATTGTGATTCGGAAGTGGGCTGGACATCCGTCATGTTGATAAATCATGTTTGCTCTTCTTTCTTCCGGTACATCCGCGAGCAGTGGTGTTAAATGATTTCTAAGGAAATCTTCATAAAGTTCCCCATTTAGTGTTCGGGGTAAAAAATGTGGGCCGATTAATTTGTCGTCGATAATACCCATCCAAACATTAAGCGAGAACCTACGCTGGGATGCGGTTGGTTTCAGTTTTTTAGGGTTTGCTTCTGCTTTCGGTGCCCAGTAATGTAAGTTGTGGTAGTTTGTGATACCATCACGGTCAAAACATGACTCATCGGTCCACAGAATGTTTTTTAAAAAGTTTTCGCCTTCGGCGTCGGCACTCAGCATGAAACGACAAAATTCAAGCCGTCTCGGCGGATCTCCCTCTTCTAATGACTGGACTGGTTGGTAGTGATATGGATGTCGGCCTGACAAGTGAACTACAGACCAGACTTTCCACTGTGACATACCAAGCTCACGCGCTACGATGTTTGTCGATATGTTGGGGTCGTCAATAAAACGTTGAAGAATCAGCTCTTCGTCGTCAGCCGTGTATCTCCGGGAACGACCAGTGTCAATTTGCCTGGTTCTTTGGACGCTGCCAGTTTCAGATATTCGCCGATAAGTCGATCCGAAGACACTAACGTGTGGGAGTCGGCGGTTGGGAAAGCGAAGTCCATATTCTCTCCGCGCTTCAGCAGCGTTACCGTCACAAAGTCCGTAACAGTAAATTATGTCAGCGTATTCTGGATTAGAATATGCAGCCATAGTCAGCACTTATGAAGGCACAGCACAGCACGAGAGCAAGATACGCGATAGGGATAGCCAGATAACAAAACACGAGCTTACGCGACGTAGAGTTGAGACTGACTAACGCTGACGACCAGAAAATCGCACCCCGAGTCATGCCGAGAGAACAATAGTAACCAATCACAAAGCTTACCGTGTGTTTGGAGTTCAAGCTCAGGTAAAACTACGAATACTACGAATAACAAACAAAATGTTGATTGTCTTACAATTTTACCTGCTCCCCATAAAACTCTTCTCTACCCTGTCATACATGCAAAAGTATTGACAATCATACCTTTCTGAATAGCTGATAAGACAAGGATATTTTCCTAGTAATTTGTACATCAGGCGTAGTATTTTATTTTTGCACTAGACAACAATTTGTATGGAGTAATAACAAAAATTACAAAAAAAAATAATGTTTGATTAGTGATATTTGCCAAGGTTTAAGGCATTTTTGAACTTTTAATTATTAACAAAGATCTGCTACGGCATCAACTACGATAATAACTTAAAATTTCTGTACTGTCGCGCCGTAAATAATTTTTAAATTGGTTTCAAATGATTTAATCTGGGATTATTCATAAAAACTCTAAAAATCGAACTAACTCAAAAACTACTGAATTTCGGTAGAACATTTGGTGGCTTAATTTGTTGCATTTTAACCCTACTATGACGTCCTGCAAGGAATACGTCGAGTTACCAGTAACCCTGTATTATTAAGACATTTCGGTAGCTTAATTATGTCAGTGTCATACATTTTTAAGTTTACCATCATCTTTATTGCTGATCGAATGACCTTTATTTTAGCTGTTATAAAGTTTATTTTAAGGATACAAAATCTGTGACAGGTCTTTTGGTCCGAAGGTTCACCTTAGATCTACGTGACTCATGGTAGAGTAGAATACCACACAATCTATCATAGTTATTTACTTATATTTTAACATATATACAGGCGAAATAATCTCCAGACAGTAATTTGTGTTATTTACGCACATTATCTAAGTCAGACTGTTTAATAATATAGTAGATTGCGTTTAGTTACTGGCTGCGAGTACTTTACCGATCATTACTGAAGCTTCGTTTTGTTCTCTTTCCGTAAGGGTATATTAGAAAAATATGGGGGATACTTTTATAGTAGACAGCTGGATATCTGGTTATCCACACAGGCAAAGGCAAATCAAACAACTTTTTGGTGATGACACATTAGAAATAACTTGCTAAAAAAGCAACATGCATAATACTTAGAACTTTTTCCAATGCCTTTGGTTTCCTAACGACCGTTGTGAAACAAAACGCACGTTCGAAAAATAAGAAATACAGAACATCGTTTTTTTTAAGATAGACTATTTTTTTTTAAATATATTGCCAATATTTTTCTGCACATAAACCTTTTGTCAAAAGATGAAAGGTTTATTTCACGTGTTTGGTTACTTAATTTAATACTAAACTAAAAACTACTGATTTTATATAAAACCAAAAACAACATCGTAAAATCTTTTTTCCAATTTTTAGGGTTCCGTAGCCGAATGGCAAAAAACGGAACCCTTATAGATTCGTCATGTCTGTCTGTCTGTCTGTCCGTCCGTCCGTATGTCACAGCCACTTTTTTCCGAAACTATAAGAACTATACTGTTGAAACTTGGTAAGAAGATGTATTCTGTGAACCGCATTAATATTTTCACACATAAATAGGAAAAAACCCTAAATTTTGGGGTTCCCCATACACAGAACTGAAAACCAAAAATTTTTTTTTCATCGTAACCATGCATGTGGGGTATCTATGGATAGGTCTTCAAAAATGATATTGAGGTTTCTAATATCATTTTTTTCTAAACTGAATAGTTTGCGCTAGAGGCACATACAAAGTGGTAAAATGTGTGTCCCCCCCCCTCTAATTTCTAAAGTAAGAGGAGGAAAATTCTGAAAATATTTAGGATTGTAGAACGTAAAAAAAACTATCAACGAAAATTGGTTTCAATAAGATATGATGTTTAGTTTTCGAGATATGGGACTTTTTCATCAAACTGCAGCAGTAACTTTGTTTTTCATTAACATACTATGAAAAACCAATTTAGTTTTGCGGTTGAGTGGAAGTTTAATAATGAATGACCGTTCAAAATATTGTTATTATATTCCATAGTTTGGGGCTATGGAACCCTGTGTGCGAGTAAGACTCGCACTTGGCCGGTTTTTTAGTTATGTCATCCTCGTCGCAAATGAGCGCACTGATATTATCAGTGATAGATGACCGACACTCTGAAGAGGAAAAATGTTATAAAAACTAAACGTTCCGGAAATTCCGATATTTTCCGTCACAAAATTTAGTGGGGACGGTCCATGTTTGATAGTATGAGTATCTATTTTATTTACATCGTGGCTCGAAACGTTACTAGCCATTACAAAAAAACCCTAAAAATACCTAAAAAATGATCATCATCATTTCAGTCCGGAATCATGCACTGTTAGGCATTCATCTTCTTCTCTATCATACCTCTCGTTTTTGAAGGACTTCCTTATTGAAGTAAAACTTCTTATGCGACTTCCAACAAGGTTGCGTTAAACGTTTAACGCTACCATAGAGGGGGTATGAAAGCACTCATTTCCACATTACGAAGTTTCACTTCTTCCGCACGGAGGGACTCCATGCACTATTTTTATTATTATAGTACTTACTACCAAATTACTGATTTATTCTTAGTAGTTCCACATGTTTTACCAAAGAGCCTCCCTTGATCAGAAACCCAAAGAAACTGAACCAAAAATTTTGCATAAAATTAAAAACTTCAAAAAACGAGACCTCACTAACTGCTTATTATGAACGCTACACTAAACGTAAGTTAAAAGTTAACAACAGCCACGTGTCCTTATTCGCTCCACGTCGACCCGGAAGCAAAAAACTAGTAGCAAAAAGCGAGAGTGGCCGTAAAAGCGTTTTGTGCTAAAATAAAATAATTTATTGCAACCCTACAATGAGCTCGATTGTTTCGGACAGCGACCAGCGGGTACGGGGTCTTTTGGACCGCACCGTTTTGCGAACCACCGGTATTGTTCGCGTTTTATTCGCTATAGGCTGATGTTTATGTGGCGGCCCATAAAACTGTAGGTAGACGTATAAAAAGTGGGTTTACGTGGATTACGGATAGGTGAACGGATTAGAAAATGTTTTTTTTTTATGAAACGTAGCAGATTTTTATTTTAGTCATGTCTTTGAAGTATTTTAACCTCACTGTCCTTTCGCGCGTAACAGTAAAACCCCGCGTGAAACCCTTCGGGGGCCCCTTGATTACGCCATTGCGTGAGTCATCCGATATCTTAAAGATAAACACTTATAACTCGAGTTATATTAGCTCTAATCTTAAACGGTAAACAGTGTCGGGTTCGTGATGAACGGGGCCATTTATTAATAATAACCAACTCTTTTAGAACTACTTGAGAATTATACATATCCCATAGATATGAGAGAGGTCGCAGCAAATACGTCTGTTTTCGTTGCTTATTTTTGTTTGGTAAAACTACTCATTCAATTTACACGAAAATTTATATCTAACATCACAAATATACAAGTAATCTAATGACAGTGTTTTTTAGGAGTCCTACATACATTATTCTTATAAGATCCTAACTCAAACTTCTTGTTAGAATCGGCCATTTTAGAATTCCGCTGTTCAAAGCATGAAAATACTTGAAATATCAATAAATATGAATAGATATGCCTCGAATACATGAAATAATGAATTATCACTATTTTTTCTTTGCTACTATTGTTTCCAAGACCATTTTACATGGCTCAAGAGTCAAATATTTTTTTTTTATTTCGACTAACAAACTTCACAACAAAGGATTTTTTGTTGGCTCAAATCATTATTTTTTTGTTATTTTTTCAAGCAAATGACTATCTAAAAAGTTGCATTATACACTTTTAACATACTATACATTTACTTACCAAAGTTTTACAACGTATATCTCACAAAAACAACACTTTTCCGAACATAATAACACGGGTTGCCATTGCGTTTGACATTCGACATAGACGAGTTTCTATATTTTTTTTAATAATGTTGTGCCGTTTAGTATTACTAACGATTAATTTTGTTTGAATCGACTACTAATTGACCATAGAGGTAAATTTTGACAGAACGATTTAGAAATTTCCTTTTTTTTTATATTAGCGTTTAAGTTTATCCATAAATGGAACGGCGAGGCTCAAGGCAAAGGTCCGTCCGTTCCATAAATGGAACGCTGGGACCTAGAGGTTAAGCTTTATATTACAAATTTGTGTTTTTAAATCATAAAAAATAATTGGATAGGTGAACGGATTAGAAAACTTTTTTATATGAAACTTAGCAGATTTTTATTTTAGTCATATCTTTGAAGTATTTTAAGCTTTTTATTATAAATTTGTGTCTTTAAATAAATAAATAAATACTACTTAAAATCACTGTAATTATTATAACATGGTTTACTTTTATGAGTTACTAGATAAACTGTTTAGTCCTTAGTTATTTTTCAAAACGGTCATCCTGTATAATGTCCTAACAAACTGACCTATGAAAGCGAATGTCGTTTTACTGCAATTTTTTGCTTCAAAACTATGGCAAATGCCGTCGGTGAACTCAGCTGCCGGCCAGCCATAAATCAATGGCTTGCCCATTCAGTAGCCCAAATTGGCGATGCATTGTGGCGTCATTTGCACCTTTGGTGATATTTTATTGTTTCATTTTAATTTTTTGGACTATACGGTTTCACTTTCCTTACGTTTTCGTTGATGACACCCGAACATGAAAACTAATTATTAAGATTTTCAAATAAAACCTTAATGAATTTTGTGAAATAGCAGAAATATGAAGACTTATTTAAAAACCTATTTGGATCTATCAACAAAAGGTAGTAGATTCCATATCGATAACACATGTTGCAGAAAAGAACTTAATTTCGAATATTTTCTTAGTAAGCATCTGAGTTGTAACGTCTTCTTTCGGAGTTTAAAAAAATAGGTACCAGTAACGTTCGAAAAACAAAAAAAAGGCAAAAAAATATCGTGTTAGTTGAGCGTGCAAAAACTGGCGTAGGCGCAAGTCCTAGCCGGCACGAGACGCAGCTGCCGTGCTTCCTCTTCCGAATGTGGAAAAAAAACGCAAATGTATTGGTTCTCGAAAGCTGTCACCGAAGAAATCAACCTTTGCGGAATCCGATATTTTTGCAGACTGTTTATGTAAAAATGTAAGATTAAAAACTAGAAACGATCTTTTTTTATTTCGTTTTTATCTTGAGAATGGCAGACCATATGCAAATTTAGATCCTACTGTTTAGTAAAAACTCCAGTAGCTGCCGAAACAAAAACGTTTTTTTGCGTAACTTAAAAGCTTTAGATATTTTTTACCCTCGAGTATTCGCTGCAGTCTGAGATTCTCATTATTTAATATTTTGTTTAAGAACGATTTCGCAAACCCAGTAGCAGATTTGCCGGAGTTCCTAGAAGGACTTTGCACAAAACAATGCGAAAGTGAATGCTAAATATCTTTTGTGTTTATAGAAGAAACGGAAAGTTTTTGTTACTTATGTTTATTTAAATAATGAAACCAAATTGTAATTTGAGTTTTGTTTTTTTTTTGTTTTAGTTTTTCGAGGTCAAAATGAATTTATTCCGATAATTATTTGAAGTTAGAAAATAATATTATGTTTATTCAATAGTACAAGGAATTCAAAATAAAGAAAAAAGAAGCATCAGGTGTCGAAATCAGTTAGTTAACGCAAAACCAACACATACTTATTGCACCCTAAAGTCATACGTTTTATAATAAAAACTAAAGTACAAAAATGCGATCAACCCATAAAAACACTTCTATCATGAATGAAAAAAGCCGATTCACGTTAAATACAAGGGTGGCTTGTAAGATCAGGTTTGTAAAAAAACGTCAGCAGGTTTTTTACCCTAAAGCGTTTTGATGCGAACGCTCTGGGGTACTTTTTACCCACCTCAGCAAAATGAGGGTTGGTTTTTGTGAAGATACCGATCTCTCTCACGTTTTTTAAAAGTTTTTATTGATGTATTGCGTTAATACCAATTGATTAGGGGATGTTTACGCGTGTCGACTTTTTATTGGATCGTTTTTTTTTATGTTTTTATATTTTTTATACGTGTAGGGAGGAAAATGTAGTGACTTACACCTGTGGATGAGATTTGGAGATAATATAATTATTGTAGATACATATTTTGAAACAAAATCACTATTTTTGTTTAAGAAAAGAAAAAAACCACTCGCAATGTTGGGCTACACTAGGGCAAAGTTAAAAATTAATGCTATTTTTTTTGTACTTTTACAAGATTTGCCATAATAACAAAACCTAGTTATGAACTTCTTGTCAAACCCCCAACAAAATATTCCTACGCAGATACATACTAATTTGACCGTTGGGCCATGAACGATTTATTTCTATATGACCTTTGTGCAATACCATTGTAAAATTTACTATAATTGATAATTTATGTTATCTCAATAACCATTGTAATTGGAGTTATTATTACGGATCAGTCGCCCTAAGACGTCAGCTTTCATTGTCCCTTCGACCATAGGGTCAAAATGGTCGGGGGTCAAACTGTTTATTGAATTTTTGCAAAAATGTAACACCCTTGACATTGTTGTCAAAATGTAAAATGAAAGCATCAGTGATGTGTCTCCTTTTGTATTTATTTTTGGGTCAATGATTTATTCTCAGCACTATTAAAATAATGATTAATAATAGTCAATGGGTTCGAAATAAATATTAATTTATAGTAACGAACGAAAGATCTTTAATGGACACTCATGAAAGCATACAGCTTTTTTTCTCATAAAATTAATTTTGCAATTAATAAATTGGTAAGGAATGAAATATCCAGAATGTTTAATGAATTAATAATTAATATATCGTTATTTGAATATGTATATTGGTGCTTAATTTTAAACTATTTCTCATGAAAATTAATTGAAGTGAATTAGAAGCCATTTAGATGCAAACCATTTTTTTTAAATATATAAGGATTCGATAGGAAAATTAAAATTCTGAAAAAAGAGTGGAATAGGTGAAGCTTATATATTAGTTATATATGTGGTAAATATCTTCTTATTTATGATATGATATGATCACAATCTTAAAAATCATTATATGACCACGACCTAATTTCAATCAAGGTAATGGATATGACTTCTACTAAGATTTCGTAATAAGTAATAGGTGCGAATTAAATTACCGATTGTTTACCATAATGTATAATTACCTATGTATTCACTGAGGAACATTTAAAAACGGAATACTATGAAAGAAGTACCCATAAGAAGAAGTAAAGAATAGAGACAGGCCAGCTTCTTAACCGTTAACCTCTGTGAACTTAAGAAGTGTGCGACCTTGTGACCGTTATACTATTTATATCTCAACACAATCGACACCATTGACCCATGGCCTATACAGTCTCCCATATCCTTAACGATACAGTTTCAAATAATCCTCACTTTACAACATAAATCAAACGATCGAACATAAGGAGTTCTTTCCAAATTCGAAAATGTGTCAAAAATCGAACACTAACGGTCACTGGACAATGGTTCTACGGTTACATTTATTTTATTTTATTTCACAAAATGTAACAATGTTCAATTGTTATTAAGGAAAAAGGGTAGATTTTGGTAATCTTCTTAATGGCGTGTGTGAAAAGATTATAAATTAAGTTTCTGCAACAAATAAAAGTGACCCCTGGGCATTGTTGGGGTGTCAATATGTGTGACCGTGCCTTTGTCCGTGACCCTTGCGGGCTTAGCACCAATTTGCGAGCGCTCCGATTCACTCGTGATCGACTCAGTCCTACGAGGATTTCGAAAGATTTACAATTCTATGTCATTACAATAATGGAATCCTAGATTTTTTTTCCAATATCCAAATACATACATCGGGCACCATTGTCATTAGTTACGTACAAAATTTTTATTATCTAAACATTTACTGTGCTGCTAAGCTCGGATTATTTAAGTTATTTCATGTTTTCCTTGTTTCTAAGATAAGTATTATTTAAAATTCATTGTTAGATTTTTTCTAGATATAATTTATTCAGGTCGCTAAGCCTTGAACGTTAAAATTGCAAAATACTTAGTTGGAAAAACAATAACAAAATAAGACACCTATTCAAAACAAAAAGTACTACGAGGACAGCTGTCTAGAGGACGTTTTTTTATTCCTACTTACAAATAGTTGAACAAAGTACATTTAAATTTCAATATTCAATGCCCAAACTATTAATTTAATGCAAATTACTTGGCTACTGCATTTATAATAACGAAACTTCGGCAAAAAGTGACCTAAGTAACCATTTATTTTTAGTGTGGGTGTCAAAGGTGTTTATATGTTTTTTGTAATAGGCACACAATAATGTTTCAGGTAGAGGAAAATTAAAAATGATTTCGCAGATGCGACATTTACTATTGAGAGAATATTGAGTGCACACTTGATGTGTACCTACATAAATAAAATATATATCCAGAAATTTAGAAACGGCAATAAAACGCACTCAGGGAATGAAACCCAAATGGCAAGTCATTGTGCTTGACCCCTCGCTGTAAAATAATGGCCGGGGGCAGATAAATTAAAAATGGCTCAAAAATACCCCTTGACGTGCACGATTTATTACACAATATGTGTGAGTTTCCGACATTTTGTCCATTTCGGGCGGGAAATGTGCGGAACTTATGACCGTTGCATTGACTGTCTATACAGCCATTTTTCTTTTTGACGCTGTGTGTTGACGACATTTTGGTGAGAATTTTCGAGAAATCAAACGTTGCCTCCTACTTTGCGTCCCACAAACGGTTACACGGTTTTTTAAAACCAGCTTATATAAGTAGCACAATCTTTACGAGCCATGTAAAGACTTTTCGAACGCATATTTTATTCGCACACATCGATTTGTGTAAGTAAAAATATGTGACATTCATATAATATTTATTTATACATTCGTGAGTTAGGTAATCGAAAGTTAGGCACTACGCTAGCTACCTTTTAACATTTTCGTGAATTAAGTATATCGTAGAATACACAAGTACGCACGACTGAATGCGACAGTTTTGTAACTTCAATTTATTGGCGACACCTACCTTTACGTTCCCTTATAAAAAAGTAAGCAACCTTAAACGTGTAATAAATAAAGCTACCAATACTCCACGCAATGCACAAAGCACGTAGAAATGATAAGTAAGAAATCTTTTACTGCCACAAAACGCAAGATCGATGTTCTTTTTTATATTTGGCACATTTTTTAGTTGGCAAGTGTACTTTCAGAAGGCTTCGAGCGTTCACAAACCGATTGCCAAGCTAAATTGAAACGTATTTGGGTGAAAATAGGAATGTTCTATATTTTTGGATCGTTAAGTTGGTATTGCCAATTCACAAAAGCAATCTTTTTACATGAAACTCCATTGTTATTTTTTAAAAAGGACAAGGCAGATTAGGAATGTCCATTTTGTATCGTTTTATCGTTGGCAAAGGAATCGACGGTAAATGCCACATTTGATCGATGGCCAAAGCTAGCACCTGCAATTTTGAGAATTACCTAGTAATGACGGGTAATATTTTTTTTTCCTTACAATTGATTTGTCGTTTTCTTGGTGCAGGTTACTAAAATGGAATAAACTCGAGCGTCGTAAAATTTTAAAAATATAAATTATTAATGCTTTTCGGCTAAATACTGGAAAAAGCATTATAGAACATATTTCTAGTTGTCCGGAATTCTGCATCGGCGGTAGATATTTTTCTTTTTTAAACTGATTATGTATTTAGCCAGCATTATTTTATCGGATTATATCGAAAATTAAATTAATATTTTTTTTAAATTGCCACGACTGTCTCGTTGGTCTAGTGGCACTACCACTGAGCATGAGGCCCACTGCCAAGCATAAGGTCTTGGGTTCGAATCCCAGGTAGGGCAAACGGTTATTGGCATTTTCCATTTAGGAATTTCTGAGTATCAGCCACAAAGTCTGGATTTGAATCCAGTTGATGGCAATAGACTCGCCCCCTATTACATGCGACTTAAACATATCTGACGAAATGTGGGTGTACTATTCGATACACCTCTCCCTAACCCTTCAGCGATTACAGGCGTGATGTTATGTTATATTAAAAATAGAAATTAGCAAAACAAAGATCGTCCAAACTAATATTATAAAGAGGAAAGATTTGATTGTTTGTTTGCATTGAATAGGCTCCGAAACTACTGGTCCGATTTGAAAAATTCTTTCAGTGTTAGATAGCCCATTTATCGAGGAAGGCTATAGGCTATATATCATCACGCTACGACCAATAGGAGTGGAGCAGCAATGAAAAATATTGCGAAAACGGGGAAAATGTGACGCAAACGAAGTTGCGGGCGACAGCTATCGTTAATAAATTATATCAGGAACCATATTGTTCCACAAAATATAATTATTTACCGTGACCTTTGTTTAACAATTGTAGGAAAAGGTTAAGTATAAAAGTATCCATTTGCTATCAGTCTTGTATGTAGGTATATAGGTAAAAAAAATATTTTTAAAAATCATAGAATCCCATTTACGCTGTCATTGTGTCGCCCGACCTAGATTTAAAGGAAAATTAAATCATAGGAAAATATGTGATAATTTTGTTGTTTCCTAATCACCGTTATTTCATCATGGAAAAAAAAATACTAGAATACATTGTTGAAGTAGGTTAATAAAAATACTGTTGAAGTGATGAATCGAGTTTCTCATTTTGAATAAGTATTCCATGGAATGGTAACGACAATTTTCGTCATTAAAACCTTAATGAGAATTAAAATTTTCAATCGTTAGTACCTACTAAAAAAAGTTTTACCGGACACATATTAGGACGATGAAGGACAGGTTGACGTGTGTCGGGCATGCCACTGTCCGTGTGAGTCCATCAGACATTTCTGGTCTGGCCAACAGCGAGAACTTGCACAGGCACAACCAAGTGGCCAGGATTATTCACCAGCAGCTTGCTTTGTGATCAAATCTTGTGGAGTCTAAGGCAGTGTTCCGCAAAGTGTGTGCCGCGGCACACTGATGTACCTAACGTTGATCATTAGTTGGTGTGCTACGGAAACTTAAGGTTATTTCTTAAATCGAATAAAGAGACGGGATAACATTATCTACAGCTGCCAAACATGCGATGAAATTTTTCATTTATGTTCATTTATGTTTATGAATTTTTCATTTATGTTGTGCCTTAAAAAAATTCTTTTCTTGATGTAGTACTTCGAACACAAAAAGTTTGCGGAACTCGGCTCTAAGCTACCGTATAAGTATGTGCCCGAGCCAGACAAGCAGTTTTTGTATTCTGTGTACAATTTGAATATTTTTCATACACATGAATGGCGCCAGGAAACCAGGATATATCTACATGTTTTAAGTGCAACTAAAGGCATTATTAAGTATTCAATATGAACCTACATAATGTAAATAAAATATTAAATAATTAATTAAATTAATGTTTTTAGTTAAAGGTGACTTAACTGTAGTAGGTAAAAGATACAAACTAAAACTAAAAATATGGATCTAGGTACCATTGGGGTTTCTTCATAAACACTGCTAAAGTTACAGAATGATAATTGGATTAGCGACTGTCCAAACATTCATTTTTAATACGTACCTATCTCAAACGTAACCAGGGTTTATAAATAAAAACCATTATCAAGAATCACAATATGTATAAAAAACCGGCCAAGTGCGAGTCGGACTCGCGCACAAAGGGTTCCGTACCATTATTTTAAAAAAAACGAGCAAAAAAAACACTTTTTTTTAGGGGAGCCCCCCTTAACTATTTATTTTATTCTGTTTTTAGTATTTGTTGTTATAGCATCAACAGAAATACATAATCTGTGAAAATTTCAACTGGCTAACTATCACGGTTCATGTGATACAGCCTGGTGACAGACGGACGGACGGACGTACGGACGGACAGCGAAGTCTCAGTAATAGGGTTCCGTTTGACCCTTTGGGTACGGAACCCTAAAAAGGGGATAAGAGGCCGTAGGTCAATAAAAAATAAATGTTTATATCCTCATATGTCACACATTGTTTAAAATTAATAATGCAGTGATTATGACTCTTGATACCTACTTTTTACTTAAGTCTCGTTGTAAATTAACTAATTGCGTTTGGTTTAGTTACCTACCTATCTGATTTTTTTATAAATCAGCCGCCCGCGAGGCCGCAGCTAGTATAGTTTAAAATGTGTAAAATGGGTTACCTAAGTTTCATCGAAAAGAAATTGACAAATGATCACAACCCCAAACAATTTTCCGCATAATTTCATTTGCCAAATTATTACTTAGCAAAATATATCTTCCCAATTAATTGTAACGCAAACCTAATGTTTTGCAAGTGAACGGTTAACCAATAACTTGTTTACCAACTAGTACTTTTACTAATTTTTATGTAGTCAAATATTTCAGTTGGAATAACACATTTTTCAGTTCAGGTTGTTCTGTTTCGGGTAGCCATTTTTTAGGTTTTTTTTTTCATATTTGTTTCTATATAATCTAGTCGTTTCTGCCTGAGTTAACAGTTCTAACCTAACCATATTTCTTTTAATAATTAACCCCGTCTAACTAGTTCAGTTCTCGATAGCCTGCTAAAAATAAAATCATCATATCACATCCTTTGACCTAACGTTTATTGTCTAAAGATTGTTTGGTGTAATAAATCATTTGATTAATTAAAGACTAAATGCCATAATGACATGATGTTTGTTAATATTCTGCCAAGTAAGACCAAATGAAAAAGTGCGTACTAAAATCATTCCAAATATTGGTATAAAAAAGGTTGCTAAAATTTATTTGGGTAGTGAAATTTGGTCAAAATATTTTCGGCAAAACGACAGGCTCTCGTGTAAAATATTTTGTTTCCTCTGATTTTCTCGATTCTTCCAATTTGAGCTGAACCCTTAAACTGAGCTTCTATTGACTGGATTTCAATGAAATTAGAGTGGAGGTTTTAATCTTGACAGATTGTGCCATCCTCATTGTTACAAATCAACCTGGGTAATACTAAACAAAATTCAAAATCGTTTTAAACTAGTTTTACGTGTTATGAGACTGTACAACAAGCGATGCACGAAGCGTACGGACGGCGACCAATCAAGTTATACAACACCAGTTGATGTATTGGAAATCTATACCAAGCGGGACCATGTTACTGGAAATGCATAGCTTGATGGGCCACAAGATGGCGGAGTTAGTTTTGACTATGGTCATGTGCCCAAGGGAACTTGCAGCACTATATTTGAGGGCCAGCCACACGCTCAACGTAAAGTAGTTATCATCTCTTTAGTTATCATATCACTGATTTCCAAAGAAGAAGGTATTGTTTTTTCCCCCTCCTGCTCCTACACTACTAAACCGCCTATCTTAACAACTTTACACAAAGCATTTATAGGAGTGACACTTTAATCACGTAATTCATAAAGGATTATTATTTTTTCCTTAGTTGCATTGACTGTAAATGTTTTTTCTGCCTGTTCCGATTAAATTTGTAAAGGCCAGTCCGTCTTCTCAATGAAAATATGATTATTTTAATTTAAAATGTTATATAATGTTATTATTCTATTCCCATGTTACTATACATAATCAAATCCCAAGGTCTACATTAACTACCATATACCTACCAACTTCCAAATCAAGCCATGGTAAATAGCCATCAATGGGTAAATAACAAAAAGATTTGATCCCAATCTCCGATACAATTCTGATTCGGTTTGAACGCGTCATGAATAAAACATGGTTGTTTGACAAGGGGGTGGAGGGACGCAACCCTTTCCCTCGATTTATTAAATGTGCTCCATGTTGCCCCCTCGGTTTTTTGTGACAGTTCTCTCGAAGGGTTCGGGGATTCGGGTATTGTATCGATTTTTTCTTTTTTGGCGAATCGTGGAGCTGCCAGTGAGGATTGGAATTGCAAATCGTTGTCTATGGTATTTTAGAAAGTTTTGTTTACGTAGATGGTTTCGAATACACGATTGAAGCTCAGGATTTTCTTAAAGAACTCGTTCAGATATGGACTAGAGCATGCCCTGATTAATTAGGTAATTAAGTCAATTTGATGAAGTAGCAAAGATGGTGTCTTTAAATAGGTACACTTATTCTCATTTACAAAAACTAAGCAAAAATTTAAATGATTATGTCCCACAATGCATTGCCTTACCTTGAAAGATTTTCTTTCCATGATGATCAAGTAGCTGACATTTCTTTTTAACATTCCATAAAAAACCATAGACTTAGAATTACATGGCTATTTTTTTCATGCATAACTAATAATTCGGTAAACGTCTGTCAATTGTGGGTTATTTACATTTTGTTCTTGAATTAACAAAATGGTACTTTACAAATATGAATAATCACTTAATTACAAAAATTCTCATAGATTAACGCTCGTTTTTACTAATACTAGGCAACAGTTAAATTTATGCCCAAATAAAAGAGCGATGTTCTATTTCAACTTCCACTGAGCGTCGAAGGTTGAAGACCTCGTAACAACACGTTTCTTACCTATCTCATGTGTTCGTCTTCGCAGCTCGATGAGAATAGTCGTGGATTGAGTATAATGCAGAGCCGGTGTTTGAGGCTAAGTCCAGCAGTGGCGTGCAACAGGCCGATGATGTAGCTACACTAGGTGCTCTAGATCGTGGTCACAGTCATCGTAAACAGGCGGAAGATTTTCCGCTGCTAGACATGGGCCTCTAAGCATCGCCACATCACTAAATAAACTGTTTCAAAATTCTTGCGTCCTTTAGCTGCACCTAAAGTGTTCACCACACCACCGGCACTGCCCACGATAACTGTTAGCATTACGTGATGCCACAAAGGTGGCTGCGATAGATTGGACGCTGCTGAAGCCCGAGCTCAGGGTGTAGTGGTGCAGTTTGGAAGAGGCCTTTATCCAGCATTGGATTGAATTTATTGGTTGAAAATCAGATGCGATTAGTGCGTAGTCTTTCCAGTGACTAGCTAGAATCTATACTAATATTATGAATGCGATTATGCGACAGAAGCTCTGTCTATCGGTCTAACATACCACTGTACACGCCTTAACCTTAAATTTGGCTTTGGGATAGATCAAAAGCTGGGTTAGAACATGGGATACTTTTGTTACCGGAAATACTTTCCCGTGCGATAATTTCTGACCTCCATGCGGGCGAAACCACGGGCTAAAGGCGCTAATAGCTCATATTATGTGCCTGTATAGTACCTACAGTTTAATTCGGTCTTTCGGCTTTCGGCTATATTTCTTTGCCATATAATTAGGTATAAAGCATGTACACATACTTACAGTAGCATAATGTTTTCACTGCTCAAGCAGATACAGGCCTCCTCTCAATGAGAGGGAGTGGGCTGTAATTCCCCACGCGGGCTCAGTGCGTGTAAGTAGATGTCACATGTCTTCGAATTTTTAGTTCTAGGACATGCCCGTTTCCTCAAGATGTTTTCTTTCACAGTTTTGAGAGCAGCGGTGATGAAATAAATTACACATAGTAATGCGCCTGCGCCTAAGTTTGAACCCACGGCTTACTGCTCGTAAGTCGGGGCTGCCACCACTGTGTCACCGCTGCTCTTTGTTACAACTATATATGTCTATTATCACATGATAGTTTATATACAGGGGGAAGTTTTTTCATTTGCTAAAGTGACTTAGCCAAAGGGATGACAGACAAAAGAGTTATCATTTGGGATTGCACCCTTTTATTGACAGACGTATCGTGAACCCCTAGAAGTATCGTGTGAACTGCAATTTGATGTTTCGTTATTGTTATATATAAAATACAAAAATGGGTAGATATTTCTGTGCTATATAATTAGGTATTAAGCATGTAAAAACACATACAGTAGCATAATGCGCCTAAAATGATCAACAGCAAATGTCAAATTTTTAAATAAACCCAAAATGTATGATTGGTACAATACGTTTACAAAAACTGTTTTATTTTTCCAGGACGGACTCAAGGTACAAATGAAACAAAATATTTTCCATAATCGGTTGAATGTCCACTCATACTATATTTGTATAAGTGGACATTCACCTACCTGAAAACTCGAAAGAACATTTCAAATAAACTGCATCCACTTGCTACGCCGTAGGCCGTAGACGGTTCGTAGCAAAGACGCAGTAGCTCAATAAAAACATAATAAATCATTAAAAGATCATTTTCCTCGCTCGTTCATCAACTCGAACGAAAGTAAAACTGCTTGCTACGACAATTTCACCGAAGCGAAATAACGATCGCCTACCTTCACAAGATTTATGAACCGATTCGTTCCAACATTCCCTTTTCATATAAACGCATGAAACTTTCCTTCGCGCTCATAATTTTAGATTCCCTCCGAGAATATTTTTTTCCTTCGACGTGGGAGCGAGACGGTGTGTGTGCGAGCGAGAGGGGTATAAAATCCATACTTATAATATTTGCAGCCTCCACTCTCAACACTCACACATACGAAACACGATTTAGCACTCCATGGAGAGTTTCGGACAGCGTAAAGGCTGTTTGAAAAAAAATATGTTTCCATGTTTTTCCTTTTTTCATTAACGCTTAGGCTGAGGATTCGTATGAAGACGGCTAGGAGATGCAAATGAACGGACATTGAATCCGTGCCTGGATCTTTTTCGCGGAATTAAACTAAATTTATAATATAACGTTTATATATTAAACTAATAATAATAATTATATATAATATAACGTTTAATAAAACTTTATATTAATGGCAGTCTTTATACAAAATTAAAATCATTAGGTACTGGTTTTTGTAAAACAAAACTATTTATGAAAGATTTTTTCATCACAGCCTGGTATTGTGGCCAGCTATCCAGGTGTGGCGAGTTATCACCATTTTTAAATCGTTTTGACGAGAAATGCGAAAAAAACAGAAAATCGATTAATCGCAGATCTGTCAACACGTGAAGTTAATAAATTAATATAAAGTAGGCGTTTTTTAAATCTTTCCATACAAATAATTCAAACAAAAAAATAAAAATTGTTTGCATATATAAATATACACAAGCATGACAAATCTACACGTGCCGCTTAAATTATCAATTGAACAACAATATAAAATAATTAAGTAGTCGAATTTACATAGATCAAAAATCAATGAATGGACAAACTGCAGAATTTGATTGACAACGTATTTTTTTTTGGGTGACTGGTAAATATTTATACGGGTGTTTTGTAATTTTAGGTAGGTAGAAAACCTTGCGTGTCTTGCGTCATTACGCACCTGTGGTTTTGAATAAAACAAACGGTACGCAGAAGACGTTTTGGTGTTGTGGCGGAAGGTTCATGAACTTTAAACAACTTCTATAGAGATTTACGAAATTAAAAAAAAAAAACTAAAGCAAGAAAATCATTTTTTTTAAACGGAAAACCAACTAACAAATTATTTAAATAAAAAACCGTAGACTGAAATACAGTGAAGAAAAACATTGTGAGGGTAGCTATAGCACGTACTAGTACCAAAATTCGAAGACATCTGATGATGTGATATCAAGCAACCCATACTGGGCCCGCCTCGTGGATACAGCCCACTCCCTCTCATAGAGAGGAGGCCGCATAGAGAGGAGGTGTCGCAGCAGATGGAATATTATAGGCTGATTATAATGCCACTGAAAGAACAGTATAGACTGCATTTTTAAATTCAACGAAATTACGTTTTATATCAGCTTAATTTTTGCGCCACCCTGTACAGCACCTCACGCCCACACGGCCGTGCTCGGCGTCGCGGCGCTCCAGAGAAAAAATGTACGATGCCATAAAAAATCAGCGTTCGTTCGCTCCCGCAATTTTTACCCGTTTTTTCCCCTCGGAGGGTCGCCGGTTTCCATGGCAACGGAGACCGCCCTCTCCCCGACCATTGCTAAAAGCTGCATCAATATTTTTATGGGAAACGAAAGCTATATTTGCTTTTGAATCTTAGGTTTCTTTAGGACTTATTTTCTTTGAACAAATATGGATTGGTTCGTGTTTCTGAGTGCTGCGGCTATTATTTCGTGTCTGATTTGAGGCAGTTTGGACAATTCGGCGACGTTATTTTTTGCAAATATTGCAAAAATTGGAAAATCATTACGTATTGGAAAACTGAGAGATGAAAAGGTTACTAACAGTCCAATCTATTGTTAAGAGGGGAGGTCCATAGTGGTTAATATTCCTGTCGATGAAAAACTGTTTAAATTGACGTTAGTGCTGAAAATGGGATAATATTAGTGACCATGTAGCGTCACATTTATTTAATTCACTTAATTGTTAAAAAAAAAAGTATAAGTGATTAGGATTGTGTTAATTGGAGGTCCCACAGGCGCCAGGAGTGGTCGAACACGGTGGTGGCGAGGAAGCGCCACTTAAGAAAAAAAAACTTAAATTCTGTATGGTGTCGGACGTAAAGAATAGCACCATCCCATATCTTCCCGTGGGTGTCTTAAGAGGCGACTAAGGGACATGCCAGAGAATGGGCAGCAGCGTTCTCTGTGCTTTTGTAACAACCATACTGCGATCGCCAACCCGCCTGCCAAGCGTGGCGATTATGGCAAAACCCCCCTTATGTTAATGTGGCGTTGGGGGAGGCCTATGTCCAGCAGTGGACGTCTTTCGGCTGAAATGATGATGATGATGAATACTTAAGAGCGTTTACATCTTACGGCATTTCATACAAACTTTCAAGTCCTTATTTTCCGAAATGACTGAACCGATTTTAACAAAACTTAATACGCATAAGCAGTTGAGAATTAGGCTTTTAGAGAATTGGCCATTTTGAGAACTAGTCCTTTTGCGACTCAGTTGCCATTTTGAGAATTAGGCATTCTGCGCCTAAACCGTCTAAAAAGTTACTAAAATCATTTTTTTAATGTCTTTAAAAAAAAAAGATAATCGGAAATTTCTGTATCTATAGTCGTAATTTATAATCGGTCTAATTTAGCTGTTGCTATTTTTCGAAAATGTTTTCCATTAAATCAGTTCAGTCATTTCGGAAAATAAGGACTTGAAAGTTTGTATGAAATGTCGTAACGCGTAAACGCTCTTATTGCGATCTTTAATCCATTTCATACTTGATGGTGACCGTGAAGCTTTTCACCGACTACCAACCTAGAACACACCATCACATACCACACCGTACCACACCACGCATCGCACGACAGCCAGACTTACTTCATTTTCATAAAATTTGCGTATTGACATTCGTTTTCTATTAAGTATATCGATCGTAATACGTGACTTTCTGTAGGTTTTACTTTACATTTATATGTAAATGTATGACTGGAATAAAAAATAATGAATGTTATGTGTTACTGTATGCTACGATTTGGGTGTGGTTCGGGTCAAAGTATAAAATGATTATCATTATTACATAATATGTAACACATGTGTTTTTAGTGCACTTAGTTATGTCATATACATAACTAAGTGCACTTACGCTTTAACCAACTTATCTGTGCATGCGGGAAAACTCAGAACTAAATAAATATACCAAGTTACCAAGGTACCATGCCAGCACATCAAACCACAACAATCTGTCTAATTTCTTTAATAAATTTTCAACCTTACTTTTAAAGAATACGGTTCAAGGTTGATTAGGAAAATTTAACAGTTTCAGGTAGCTTGACCTGCTGGTGTCTGTACCAACTTTGACTTCAAATTTTCTTGACAAGCACTCCACCTTGAACTGCACACTTAAAGTGGTCATACTCTATAGTGCTACGAGGATCTTTTAGCGCTTGTACGGCATTGATATAGACGGCACTGTTGAGAATTAAACAATTGAGATTTTTTTCATGAAATTGAATTGAAAAACAAGATGGCGTAATTCGTTACGGATTTAGCAACGCGCCAAACGATAGTAGATTTTAAGCAATCGTTCTTAAAATTTTACTTCATTAAAATGACCGCTGTGAGGATGTTAGTACGTAATTAAGCCTATTATTTATCTTATTAAAGTTGCATTTTATGATGATGCTTTTTCCCTAATTAACCCATATTTACCTAGCGTAAAATTATGACTGCATAAATATACATTTGTAATTGTCTATTTCGTTATGACCAAAGCAACAAGCTACTAGTCCCTTTAGTTTGCCAGATGTCATTTTAATCAAGTTAAATTTTATGACATGACAAAACGTTCAATGACATTCTGAAGGTCATTAGTGAAAAGCTGTGTTGCACCATTATGGCGCATTGTAATATACCCGGTGCGTCAGGTGAGTGCAGCAGATATATGAATTAAAATCTTATAATATTTGGTTTGTTACTAACATAGTTTATTAGTAGTGTGTATTACTAACCTCATATGGATCGAGGTCTGAAAATAAGTTTTATTTTTTTATGGTCTTTAGCAACGCGCCAAATGACCCACTGATGACCTCCGATGCTACTATAAAAACAAATCAATTAATAAATGCTGATGTAAAAATGTAGGTAAAAACAAAATGTGCGTTAACATTTCTTTTGTTACCCCTCACCGAAAAGTAGGTTTTGGCAGGGCTAATGAAGCCTCGGCATGTACTCGTAACAGTCACCAAACATTATAATAAAAGATTTACCTTTACCTGTTAACATAATTGCTAACACAACAACTACCTAATTTATCTAGCTAAGTTACCAAACACGAGGATAAACAGAGCCATATCTATGGCAAACACAAAAATATATCATTTTCTTTGTAAGAAGAAGCACAGGCAAGCAAACATACTGCCAGTAACTTAATATTTGGAAATCAATTATCCATAAGAAGTATTTGTTGGCCGGAAAATAACTGGATTAAGGGAATAATATAATGTCGTATATTTCTGATTGCTATGATATATTCGTAATGGAGGAGGCTTGGTCGAGTCGACGAGATTGTTTAGCTTGTATAACACGGAGTTAAGAAGTTACACGGTGTAACAACATAGATACCTATATTGTTACACCGTACGTTATATCCATATTTGTAGCACCGGCTCGGGTAATTTTAAAAATCTCGTTTCAGAAATACCAATATTCCTGTAACAAAGATGTTAGGTATTTTTAGTATTTTCCTGATTTCTAATGTGCTATTATAATTAAGTACCTATTAACGTAGATTCAAGCTTGAAACTAATTTTACATTCTTCTAACTAATGTGTATAACACCGCCCAAAACACACGCCTTCCTCTAAAAAAACCATCACACACTATGTACAAACCGTAAATAAAAAAACTCCCCTTACTTTTTTACAAATAAAACCGCTCTGATTGGCTGAGCTCCCCAATAAAAAAGCTAAAGACGCGTGCTGCTCGCGCACGCGTTCCACCATTCAAATTCAAATAAGAAACGCACGCGCGCCGTATGTTACATACGGTAGCGGCTGCAACTTATTATTAAAATTTCGTCCATTTTAAAATGATCCTTCGCGCCCCACGTTTTGGAATATAAAAAAAGGGAAATGCGCCTAACGTGTGCAGCGGATTAGGTGTCATTTTAAAATGGTTAGCTGGCGTAAAAATAAGCGCGCTCGGGGAAAAAATATAAAATGAACGGTGGGGAAGTATTTTAAAAATAGAGAGGTCTCCCTTCCGACTTAGGGGAGTGAACGCGGTTGATATATTGACGGAGTTACTGGGGATTTTAATAACACCCAGCGTGTGTTAGTTCAGTGAGGCCGTAAGATTTGTCAATGTGGCGTTCTGTGGCCGCTATTTTAGGTCGGTCGCGTGTCCTCGCCCCGCGGTAAGTATCGAGTTTCTAGATATTGTTTACCTTTTACAAGTTCAAGTTACCGGCTTCCGTTCTGTCGAGTACGTGCGCCTTGTGGGTGATATTTGCAAATATAGGTTAAAACTGGAGAAAATAGATCTTATGCCAGATCGCATAGTGATAGAAGTAGCATCCAGTGTAGTCCAATGATTCCGTAAGTAGGTAAGTATTAAGAACTATTGCCGCTTTCAGTAAGTTTTCGTTTGAATATAGCTGATTGAATCGTCTTTCCAAAAATTCTTTACTGAAGCACCTCATTAACATTCTTGCGTATAAATTATGACATAGAGAACATAAAAGAAACGCCTCATATATTTATTGATATCCATTAAAATACATGTAAATTGTGAAATTAAGGTTGAAAGAATGTAAAAGTAAATATCAATCTAAAACATAAAGAGAGAAAAACAAGGATCAATTTAATTATCATTACTCACACGCTCTAAAGCTGGGTTGAGACCGACAATTTATTATTATGGACCCGTATCCAATTTAAAACAACGCACGGCCGAATGGAGCCATTAGGTACGAGGGGACATTGTTTTGGTACCGTGAACACGGAGGGGAATCCTTGTGGAATAGAAAAAACAATTTAAAAATAAAATGTAATAATTATAAAAGGGAGGGAGAGCGCGCGTGTCACTGCCGCTTTATTTATTTCGATCCTCAGCTGCTGTTTGAATCTCGAATGCGACGTTGTTACCGCCTTTACTATTGGCATGAAGTGACATGTGGTTTTAGAAAAAAAATACGGCATAGAGAAAAGAAGGCGTTTTGATTTTGATACACCTGTCATTTATATGTTTAGAACATATTGTGATCTTTTTACTTCGTGGAAATTCGATTACTTATTTAAGTTTTTTGTTCTAAAGCAGCTTTGTTTAATCAGTTAAGTACTGGGACTGAAAAATCTTAACTAAGCCTAACATCTATTATTGAAAGTGCAATGTAAAAGCAAGTCATCCATAAGTAATAATATAAACGACCATTTAAAAAAAAAAACAAAAACTGTTGACATACTACCTCCTTTGCTATATCTGATTAGGTTATAAAACCACAAATGACTATGTAATTATTACCTAACGACATAATGTATAAACTCTGTACATTTAACGTTATTATGTGTGAGAAATGGTTTTTTCATCAATACAGACATCATGTAGAAAATATGCGGGCAAATGTTAATTAAATTAAATATCGATGTGAACAGACCCAAGTTTTTATAATGTCGTGATTTGTGTTTTTGATAACAATCTGTTGGGGTAAATGTAATTATAGATTTTAATGATAAACTTTTGCTCTCCCCAATGCATTTTGGGAAGTGTGGAAAATGAGAGTTTGTGTACTATGAAAGAAAGAAAGAATAAACATTTATTTGCACTGCATACAATATCAGACTTGATTTTTTGCTCTCTATTGATAGTTTTAGGTGTAGATGTGTTCTTTTATCTGCTAATTAACAGTTATTAACTCATGTATTTCATTGTAAAGGAAATCTATGGTGCTAAATAAAATCCTTAAAACTACAGAATCAACAATACTTCGAAATTCACTAGAAAACAAAATGGATAAATTAATCAAGTTTAAGTATACAACTTCTTAAAACAGATTCATTGTTTTCGCACCTATTAATCTCCATCTGTCAAAGTATTTAGCAATTTGTTATCTGTGTTGGCTGCAAATTGTCATATCTTTGCATGAATCTCGCCACCTACGCGTTACCGCTAAGAAATGTGTTAGTTTTGTTTATGGGACACTTTAGTTTTTGGTCAGTAGACACGGACAGACCACCCGAATTTCGAAAGTGTCACTCACTGCCCCTTTTTAGCCTGCATTCGTAATTACTTCTATTGTGATTTTCACTGCAAAAAATTAAGTTTCAGAGAAGTAACTCATTATTTATTTGTGTTTTACTTAGGTACGTTACGAAGACTTCTTTAATTACCTGCCGATAGCTAGTACCTATTATTACCTAGTAGTATTCGCAATAAAGAACTAATTCATTTAGAGCTACATAAGTTAGTAATTCTTCCAACAATGAATGAACCACCTAATTTTTACACACCATTAAGCCTAGATAAGTATCTCATTTTTACCGTGTAATCCACACTTTCTTTACGATGTCCAACGTTCAAAATAACATAAATAGCCTCAGCTGCGCCTTTAAACATAAGGGGGACATTTAAGAGACATCTTTTTACAATGGCCCCAAAATGACCAGAAAAAATTTACTCTTTTTAACCAACAATGGACTCTGATGCGAGGGTGGACGATCAATGATCGAGTAAACAAAAAAAGGAGTCCTAAAATAATTGTAAATTCTGTGGAAAGATTTATGTAGTTAGTAGTCATTGTGGTGAAAAATAGTAGAATGTTATCGTCGACTGGACTTCAGTGTCCGGTTGCAGATGTGTTTCGATAAAAAATCGACTATTGTCAATGCTCCATGCCAATTCTGAGCATAGAGGAAAGAGAGAGCGCCGCCTTTTTTAAGACCACCGGCGCTTTTTCAAATTAGGAACGCTTATGGTAATGAAATTATGGCTTAGGTTTCTGCCCGTTTTTGTGATTTATGTTTCTACTTCTTGATAGTAGATAGTAGGTAAAGAACTTTAAGATGTAGTGAAACGAGGTATAGATGTAGTGGAACTCAACAAGCATTGCTAATACAAAGCGTTATGCTTTATTAAGTTAAGCGTAAGTTAAGCGTTATTTTATTTATTTAGATAGGTACAAAAATAAAAAGTAAAAAAATAACTTAGTGAAGTTATTTTTAAAAGAGAAAATTCCCAAGAAGTGCTGATTTCCTCACACCACAGGCATTTCTACACACCAGATTCTTAAAACATTCCATCTACGTGAAGACAAGTGAGTGTAAACGAGAGACCTCGTCGAAGTCTGACGAGGGTCAGACCACTCTGAACGCTGACAGACCATGTCTGCACTTGCATACGTTCCAAAGTTCCAACTGACGATACCATGTGATTACTTATACCCGTCAATTTAAATTTAGACCTATTTTCTTGGTGATTAAGGTTGAAAGTCCACTGAACGTACTGAGTGTACGAAAACGATTCTCTTCCAAGTGACGTTACCACATGGTTACTTATAAGTATAACCGCCAATTGAATTTAAGCCTAGTCTTTGGTTGGTTAAGGTTGAATGTGCATTGTAAAGATGTTGATTATTTTTAGCTTTAAAACTATCATCATTCGGCTCTGATCAAAGGAATTATTCAAGTTATGTGGGAATTGTCTTTTGGGAATTGTTAGGCATATACACATATTCATTGTTTAATTAAAGAATTTGTAACATTGGGATCGTACATCGCATGTACTAACAAAGGATATTTAACTATGTAGGTATGAAGAAAGTAGCTATGATAATAAGGCTAAAGCTACGCTAGGTTCAGGGTAATTTAAAAAGACAGAAAAAATGTGTAATTAAGCTAGACTATACCTTTCTCACTCCCATTCTCAAAGAGAACGAAATAAAACAACTAAAAAGAATTACCTAAGCGAATATGTCCACTTAAGTCTGTTTTTCTAATTCCACTACCAAATTTTTTATCTCCTTCTACGCCCGTATCTCTTCTTTAATATAATCAACTTAAACAACCAGTAGCTGAGTGAGATAACGTATGACTTTTTAGTTCCCGCCTCAAATATTCACTTAAACGGTAAACTATCTCCGACACAAGCAATGAAGACGAACGACCTACCTAATGAATCACTTCAGTTTGCTCATAGACTATAGACTTATTTTGAGTGGACCACGTACTTTATTTTGTACCTATCCGTCACTCATCTCTGCAAGGAATCTTTTTATAATTTCGAGCAGCACAACATAAGGCTGCGCCAACTGGTGGCAAAAAGGTTCTGGCGTAGCGTTTTCGTAGCGTTATCGTAGCAATTCGCGTAGCGATTTTGAAGTTTACGATTTTGCAATACACTTAGATACTAAGCAAAGTTTGGCGTCTTCGTTATCAGTTTTTGTAAAACTCCTGAATTAGTACGACATTTTGAATGATCTATTGTTGATTTAAATACGTACTATTAGCTCTTTGTTTTTATGAGCTTTAGCAGATTCAAAATAAACCAACTAAGTACTTCAGGACACTTATGCCGCAGATCTGAATTATCGAATAATTAAATTATGATCCTGTTAACATGAAACTTGCTAAAGTAACTTCAGGACGAATCCAATGTTTCATAAGATTAATTTTAAAACAGATCAAATATCAGCTCACATTCGAGCATCCTACCGAGTTATATATCTACTAAAGTGTCACATCTCTGCTATCTACTCTTTGCCCCACACCGCAGGGCGGTTGCACTTGTTTCTCTACCGCATGTAGTCAACTTTTTACCGAACTTTTTTATTTTTCGTAACAAAAAGTATCGTAACACGAGCCGAACGGTATGCGGATGCCGCCGTGCCGATCCGCTTGTTATTGTTAATTAGTTGAGTCGGAGAGATGTACTGTTGATTATGATGAGGAATAAGATGCATAGGGTTGCACGCCCTTCAGGTTCTTTTACTTATATTTGGTTCCTTCAGGTTTAATTGCCTTTACAAAAACGGCTGAGACTGCATGTGGAACGCTAAGAACACAACGGTCGTGAGTATTATTATATGTCTGGATAATCCCTGGTCACCAACAGGTCAAAACGCGCGACAAATGCTCGGCGTTTTAAACAGTTAAAATCTGAAATGAGGTTATACGGAAAAGCATTGGAGTAAGCAAGCTGAAATGTCTGTAGTAGGACGGCCTTCGACACACTTACTCACTCACACTTCACTCTCTACAAGCTCAGTGAGCCGTCAGTCGGCCGTCTGTACAGCCGATGGTGTTAAGGCGTCTTGGAGTGGAGAGCACGTACCAGCAAACGTAGCGTCGGCTGACGGACTTAGAAAGGTGGCTGGGACAGGCTAATGTGGAAGGCCGAGAAGATAATGGTCATGGAAAAGGTTATATTACAATCAATCTAGTCAATCTAGATAACCATCCATACTAATATTATAAATGCGAAAGTCACTCTGTTTGTTTGTACTTATGTTTGTTTGTTTGTTACCTTTTCACGACTAAACGGCTGATCGGATCTTAATGAAATTTAACAATAAGATAGATTTCAACCTCGGGAAGGAATAGGCTATATATCATCAAGCTACGACCAATGGGAGCGGAGCAGCAATGAAAAATGTTGCGAAAACGGGGAAAGTGTGACGCAGACGAAGTTGCGCGGGACAGCTAGTTTATAATAAATGAGTTATTTAATAAATGAGTAATGTGTTTTCGTGGTTTTTTGACCGCTATAAATGGTTCATAAATTTAAAATTTTCCTGTTTATCAGGGTTTTCGGAAAAACTTTTCCGCATTTTGAAACTATAGGCAAATCCTAAACTTTTATTACCTACCTACCCGACAGGAAACGGTTTTGTTTCTAGCCAGCATTTTGCAAACCTTCAAACCTCTCTTAAATACTTATACGTATTGTGGTTTAGACTATATGAAGTTCATGTGTAGGTACTACATGTTCTAAATACGAACAATTGGAACAAACAAAACCCGCAAAAGCTGCTGAAAACAGCAAACTCAAAAAAATAGTCCCGCAAAAAGATAAACGAGGTCCTAGAAGCCCAAAAATCTCACAAACAAGCAAAAAGCTTTCGCTAAGAATGTTTGCTGTTATTTTTTCCCGCGTTCAGCTGAGTAGCAGTGCGTTCTACCAGGAAATGACGCTCTGGAATGAGGATACGTACTCGTTAATTTGCACCATAAATCATCGAAAATGTAGTCTATGGCCGCGCCTCTTTGCTTATGAACCTTTTTGTAGACCTCGGCTAAGTTCGGCAAGTGTCGGGTTTCAAATGTTTTGGGACATTTTTTTTAAGATTGTTTGGTTAGGGACATTTTGAAGCTGTAATGTCCGTTTGTTTTTTGGGCCAAAGAAAGTTATATGGTAAGCTGAAAATGATACAATGTGGAAACAGTTCTTTTTATGAATTTTAGGACATCTGGTATACTTTTTCGTACGTAGATTGAAAAATAAAAATGTTTTATCCGCATGATAACTGTTTTCCGCTGTGTTATTGCTGTTATAATGTTGCAATCACCAAAATCGCACAAGAATGGCTAATAAATTAAAATAAAACCCTGAATACAAGGCATTCTCACCACATCACTGTCTAGACCTACAGTATCCCTTAGAGAAGCAGAAAACATACATATTACACTTTTTATCCGTACAATCCTCTGACCACCCGTTTCACTGCAGGGTCAAGACTCATCTCCCTTAAGAAGAGATTGACATAACATAATACCACGCCGGTAATCTCCGAAGGGTTAGGCAGAGGGGTACCTAATAGTGCAACCACATTTCGCCAGTTAAGTTTCATCATCATCATCATTTCACCCGAAAGACGTCCACTGATAGACATATGCCTCCCCCAAGTGTCGCCACATTGACATAAGGGGGTTTTGCCATAATCGCCACGCTTGGACGTAAAGAATAGCATCATCCCATATCTTCCCGTGGGTGTCGTAAGAGGCGACTAAGGGACTTACCAGAGAATGGGCAGCAGCGTTCTCTGTGCTTTGTAACAACCGTACTGCGATCGCCAACCCGCCTGCCATGCGTGGCGATTATGGCAAATCCCCCCCCTTCTTGGGGGAGGCCTATGTCCAGCAGTGGACGTCTTTCGGGCTGAAATGATGATGAATGATGATGATTATCGATTTGAGGTTATTAAATGAACATTCTTATTGAAAACAAAAGAAACGAGGCCAAACGACATAAAAAAGAGCCCACAAGACTAGACTAGACAATAAACAGTTACAAGATCCAATTCCATACAAATAAATCTGCCATCAATTTAGTTAGCATTTATGACAACTAATTCCTGCGGAACTTATGTTTTTCTTATTGTGTATAATATTACGATAGTTTTGGGAATAAGCCAAGTGGCCTAAGATAATATATAGTGACTTATTTGACCCCTGGGAGAGGCTCCGGAACTTTTCGATAGTTCTCATATTAAAAGTTGACGTGGTGGGATGTCGAGAAAAAAGTCTTGGGTTTTTTGACACGGAAGTTTGTGCAGAGTTCCTAGTTTTGCTAGCGAGTTCACATAGGTATGTTTAAAAATATCTATGACAGATTCTCGGTTCGTATGAAAAACAATGTTTCACATGAGGAGTATATTACATTATACCTGACCATTGTAAGCTAAAAGAAGGGTTATGATTATTGCATAATTAATAGAGTTTCTTGCCCATTCTTCTCCATAGAGATCTACGCTTTCGAATGGGCAACTACAGTACTTTCACAAGTTATTATGCTTTGGGTCTGCGACAGTAGTTTTGTGTTTTGATCTGCTTTTTTTACTTTCAAAAGTGCATGTAATGGTCTAATTAAAATTAACGTTTTGAGTTTGATTTTGCATATTTAATTTGAACTTATTGCTCGATAATATATATTTTTTAAGAAGTTTGGAATGTACACTGTTTAGTCAGAGGCATAAAAACTCTGACGCCTGAGATCTGAGTGACCTCCTGA
Source organism: Cerastis rubricosa (assembly GCA_949152445.1). NCBI lineage: Eukaryota > Metazoa > Arthropoda > Insecta > Lepidoptera > Noctuidae > Cerastis > Cerastis rubricosa. The sequence continues at coordinate 8,298,578 of OX424526.1, read as the reverse complement.
GTCGGATAGGCAGCCATTTAAGCGGAGACGGTGGGAAGATTTTTGATTGTATTTACGAAGTTCAAAAACAAAGAGAAACAATTGTTGAGAAGTCGATCCAATTTATTAAGAAGTTCTTGGGATAGATCAGAAAAACAAACATCAGCACAGTCAATAATGGGAAGCACAAGTGACTGGCCCAAAGTGAGTTTGGTGCTAGATGGGGGGAAATGCTTGAATCTATAGAGAGACCGCAGCGAGAATGTGACTTAAAACACATCATCATCAGCCTAGGTTTTTCCCAAAACTACCTTGGGGTCGGCTTCCAGTCTAACCGGATGCAGCTGAGTACCAGTATTTTACACTAGCTGTCCCGTGCAACTTTGTCTGCGTCACATTTTCCCCGTATTTGCAACATTTTTCATTGCTGCTCCGCTCCTATTTGTTGTAGCGTAATGATATATAGCCTATAGCCTTCCCCTATAAATAGGCTATCTCACACTGAAAGATTTTTTCAAATCGGATCAGTAGTTCCTGAGATTAGTGCGTTCAAGCAAGCAAACAAACAAACTCTTCAGCTTTATTTAGTAGTAATATCCCGGTAGTTGTTGTAGGAAGGTAGTTAATTCACACCAAACCACTTGATAAGTTCAATAGTTTAATTACGTTATGTTTGTTTAGTAATCTGAGCCGCACTTGATGCAATACTGTTATTGATCGACCCGCTCGTGGCTGAGTTTTAGTGACGACTGAATATACGTAAGTTAAGATAAAATAAGTAAAGTTCGTTTTAGCGTAATTCATTACGTGCGCAGAAACGTACTTTTGCTGTATGAGCATTATTGGCTCGTACAAGTATAGATGTTTCATTCTACTCGTAACGACTATCAAAGATCTACAAATGACAGCCGGGACCAAAGGCTTAACGTGCTTTCCAAAGCATGGAGGAAACTCGGTATGTAATTATGGTCACCCACGAACCAACCTCGGCCAGCACGGCTTAACCTTAAAGATAGACCCGTGCGGCTGTTATTACTTAGCCACGAGATCCTCGTGACTTAATACACAACACTCATTAAAACTTCCATGCATCCCACGTACTACATACCTTCAAAGTCCATCTGCCCTTCACCCCAGATGCTCACCTCCCTATCATAGATCATTCTCATTCATTACAGACATACAAATGTCGTGAACCGTCCTAATTAGTGCTGGTCCTCAGGAAATGCCTAACATCTTGAGGAGGTACCCGTGGGACCCCGTAGCACGTGGACACTTGAGAGTTGGAAACTTTTTGCGACACTGTTTCACACTCCTGTTAGTTCCGTATAGGATGTTGTTCGCACTTTAAAATTTAATCGTTGGATCCGCGGTGTGTTCGGATTTAGGAAGTAGGTACTACCCTAATGATTTGTTATTTATTTTTTTAAGTTCTGTCGTTTTGATTTATAGAAGTTTCTGTTATTTAAGTTTAAGGAGGGTTTAAGTTCGTTGGAATTGGGGTAGTAGTAGGTATTTTTCATAACTGGGAAATTACGAGTAACAACGCTCTATTAAAAAAAAATACTATAAATCTCCCAAATGAGTTTTTCTGACTATTAACAACTCTTGGCTTTTAACAGTAGGCGTTTAATAAAGTTATCATTGTTTAAACCAAATTTAAAAGTAATAAATTTCGATTAGATGAAATAAATTATGCTAAATTAAGACACTCAAGATTGGGGTGAAAGCTCCAATTGTTGTAGGTACCAGGAAAAAGAACTTAAGATTTTTTTCGATATCTGAGCAGCTTGCGGATCTGCGGATGTTATTTCTGGCATAGATAATCGGTATTTCCATGAGACCCACTGGCCTAAAACCCCGTTTACATCAATCCTTGCCATCTTTTTATTTTTTGCGAAACTTTCATTGTATTCTGACATAACACTTGCGCAGGCGATTATTTGACAAAAATCTTTCACTATTTGTTTACCTGGAAAGGTGTTCTATATTTTGGTGAAGGGTGAATGTACCAGTTACTGGCAGTAAGATGTAAGAGTTTTGTTATTTAAGTATGTATTAGAGAATTTAATTTCCAGGACTTAAACGAACCCAATGATAGAAGCATGCTACATGCAGGTCAGATAAAATGTTTGACATCATCGACACCCAAAGAAGAATGTATTAGTTTAGTTTGATTTATAAAATTTTTTGTTTATGCACAAACTCATAAGTTTAATCCTCTTTTGCAAATCTCGCAATCGAAGAAAATTCTGGGTTAAGCTAGCCGTTGTGTAGGTACACAAGCTAAATATTTGTGCTACAATTTGTGTGTATATTTTTACTTTTGTGTGCAATAAACAATAATAATTGGATTTTTATTGTTGTGCTCCCAATGAAGCAATAGAGTCTAGGTCTTGAAAGTATTAGTAATCTTCATTAGATGACATTTGAATAAAAAAATCATAATTGCTTTCCAAAGACTTCTTCTATTAACCTACTTTAATATAATTGTGATTGTTCTTCTCGTTACTTTTTGTTGTATGAATGCCATATATTTGATCGTTACACAAAACCCTGACAATTGTCCACTTTTACCCCATCAGTAAAGGTGCGTTTCACGGACGGGTTGAGTGTATGTGCTTTCTAAATGGCTTTGTTAATAAAATAAGTGTTTATTTGCGAACACATCTGCGCCAGAACATATGTATGTTTTTGACATATTAAATAGAATTCTCAATATTTTACAATATCAAAGGATATTTTTGCACAAAAGAGGTTTTAGAGAGGGTTGATATTTTATTTTTAAAGAAGTAGGTGACAATGTGGTTTTATTTAACATTTGTGAGTTAAATGAAAAGAAAGTTCTATTACAGGCTGCATAACGAATTATATTAGGCACAGGAATGTTGAATTTTTGCCTGTTGAAGCAGTGACAATTTGACATGCTTAAAAATATTTAGAACAATAAAGTAAGCTCTAAAGGAATTGACAATAAGCTTTCATTTGGATTTTGTTTAGATTGTGCGGGAAATGTTAAATACTATTAATTGTACGATATCGATAGCATCCAGGTATGTTTTTACGGATTAAATAATTAAAAAATACTGAAACACTATGATCTTACGGCCGCCAGGATCACCGAAGAAATAATCCTGATCATAAATAAGCAAAACGGTTGTAAAAACAGTGAAAAATAACTGTTCAAAGCTATTGTTTCAAGATATTATCTCCAACTCTTTACAATCATAACAGCTTTCTCGCATTTAGAATTATTGCTCTATTTTCGGTAAACAAATGTTTTGGCTATTTGAGTCTTGGTCCTTTGAAGAAAGTAACCGTCAAGGGTGAGTAGGGCCGCTAATACTGTAATAAATCAGTTTCGGTAATCGTTTTTACCGCCGACGACTATTACAAGAATTTGTTTGGATGGAACTTTAGGAGCAGTTATAAAATTAACATTAAAACTAAAAAGCAGAGCCTAAGCAGGTACTGTTAAATGTAACAAGTATTCTAACTAAATACGGTAAGGAGGATAAACTTATATGGTGTGAGTGTTATAATTAAACTCCATGTTCTAAAATAAGATTTAAGATGAGTACATTTAGCAACAACATAAAAGGACATAATACATAAGTACCGTTTAATTTTTTTGTTTTAAGTACGGTACCAACATGTATTACATATGAGGATAAATAATTTGTGAATCTATTAATAATTATGATACCTAATTGTTACATAAACCTAATATGGAAATTGTTACTTTTAAATATATAATTATTGCAATCTAAAGTTGTGGAAAAATAACATGACTCACTATGAGAACTATTTTTTTTTCATGGTTACTAAACTTGCTCCATATTCCCATCAACCTCTTTCAAAGGCGACAGGTAACAATTTTTTCTCATAGAAAAAAATTGAGCACTTCAATAATGGACCCCCGGTGAAAGTTTTGTACAAGAATCCGTTCACGAACAAATATAATGCTACTTTTTTATACAGCGACAGATATTAGCAAAAAATCTTCGTTTGGATTCTTGGACCTTTCTCCGAAACCAATGGTTACCACAAAAGGGTTTTAGATTTCACAAACAGATGTGTTTTCCTTTTCGTGTATGTAATTTTTGTGTATGACATCTGTCAAAAATGGTTATATTATGTGTCTTTTACCTGTGTGATATCAAACAGAATGAAAGCGGAGTTTTTGTATTATCATTTAGGTATTTATTATACCAGTTATGTTTAACACCCATGTATTAGAAGACGAGTTTATTGCTATTACCCGTGCATAAATTCCTAATGGGAAAACCCAATAATACTTTTAAATCAAACACAGGACATTATGCTCACCATTTTGTATAGATTTTGTAAATTGTCCCTAAAATATAGGTTGGCAACAACTATCTCTCAGACAGACAAGTAACTACCTAGCAGCAATACAAGTGACATGATAAAAAGTTCCTTAAAAAAAAAATCAATAACAAGAATCGAAGTATCAAAAATTAAAGGCCAATTTTACAAAACTTGACGCAATGCTGACAAGAAAATTATTGTGCATGTCGGTTCGATATTTGATAGACAGTCACCTTTAGATGCCCTTTGTACTCTGGCCAGCACGCGTGCCCTTTCAGACTGTACATATAATATTTATACAATAATGCCTTTTTGTCTGTCAGTTCATAACTGGCCGTGTCTGCGTCAAAATGCGGAAAAAATAGATGACAGCTCGAATTAAATGTCACCGTATTAATATTTGATGTCTTGTTAATGCTTTTGAAATGGACTTCTATGATGTTTTATTAAATTCGCATGTAAGAAAGAAACGCGTAACATACTTTTTTTTTTTAGGGATAACAAAATATAATTGGGATGACTACACAATATATTGCTAAATTGGCATATTAAGGGGTTTTAAAACGAGAAATTCATTACAGGGGGTTTTAAAAAGAGAAAACACTTTCATGTCTTAAGGTTTACTTAAGTCAGGTCACACAGGAAAAAATAAAAAAGCTTTTTTTCTTCTTTATTTATAATCAGTTGTCGTTTTGATTTTACATTTCTAATCTCAAATTATTCTATCTTAACACTAATCCTTAAAACTAGTAAATGCATCATTAACTTGCCAAAAAAGTCAATTTTTTTTTTTCAAATAAACACAATTTCTTAAAACGCTACCAATTGGGAATAAAAAACATTCGACTAAGATCAAAACATAAAATTATTATTAATAAATTTAACTACAAAAGGACATCAACTGTGCCCTTTACCCTATAACCTAAAACAGTCGTCATCTAAAAGGCTTGAGCTAGCGAGCCTAATTGACAAGAACGTTAGTTTGCTACCAACATAACATCTTTACAGCAACGAGAATATCAGCTGATGAATTTCAGTGCTAAACATGGACTGAATTAATACTGTCTTAGTACTTAACGTGTATGTTTAGAATCTCTTATTTGAAATGTTTGCAAAGGTACGCGTACTCAAAGAAATATGTATTTCTTATGTCAAATATAACACACGGCTACACAAAAAGCAAATATATCCAAAATAACCTGACCTCACTTTGTATGAGCTTCCTATATCATAAGAGATCAGCTTAATTTGGTTATCATGGCTTAATTAGTCGTCCTGCATACTACATAATAAGTACCTACCAGTCCCTGTTCGAACCAGATTTTTTAATAGTGCAATAAGCATGTAAGTACGGTACCTATTACAGGAACTGTTCCAGAAATATAATGTTAATTTATAATATAACTCTTTTCACTCAAAATATCCTCTGTAATATGGTTATATTAGGAGCAAACACCCCGGTTTTTCCCTAAGCCAGAAATATACGATACGAATTATTTAAAACTAATAGAAACTTATTTTAAATGCATTCGATGGCGAACATTTAACTAAATATATATATAATAATACCGAAAATGTAGTCCGGGCTTAAAAAAATATATATACTTTGAAAAAAAAAGGTAATAGTTTTTGTTTGGTCAAGACATAACCAAATTTTTATGTGAGTTTTAAATAAATACTAGGTACGTATAGGGGCAACCTTACTTTGAGCGTTTTTTTTCTAACTTAAAATAATAAATAATACCTAGTACCTTATGAAATAAATGTAAAAGTGGAAAATGATTTCATGAGCATTTTTGAGCACCATTTCATTTAAAATTATAACTTAAATCAATTGTGAGTATTTTGATCAATAATATCCTCAACCTAAACCTACAAAATACTTGCATTTAAAACATAAATTACGGAATTTGAATTTCATATTTTAAGTTACTAGTTCCTTTGACGTCAATATATAATTAAAATACAAAAAGAAGGTTAAAGAGTCTACATTCCAACGAATTTGTAATGAATTGTTTAGCAATGTTGAAAAACAAATCGCAGTAGATAAAATAATACTTGCACATACTATATTACGTATACATACTTAGTATTAAAAGTACCTACGCAAGATATATAGCATAGCATAGATAATCCCTGATTGTAGCGATGAAATTAAATCAATTTATCATGTAGTTTTTAGGGTTCCGTACTCAAAGTGTCAAACCGAACCCTATTACTGAGACTACGCTGCCGTCCGTCCGTCTGTCATCCAGTTGAAATGTCTACAGATTATGTATTTCTGTTGCGGCTATAACAACAAATACTAAAATCAGAATAAAATAAATATGTTTATTTTATGGGGGCTCCCATACAAAAAAGTGATTTTTTTGCTCGTTTTTATAAAAAATGGTACGGAAGCCTTCGTGCGCGAGTCCGACTCGCACATGGACGGTTTTTTTTTCTATAATTAAAAATATACTCAAAGTGAAAACAAAAATAAATGACAAGATTAATGTAGTTTAAGCTAAGTATAACTAAATACTTAATTTTTCATATAAGAAACTTCAAGATTCGAACTACAAACAAATTCTTATCCAAGACAACAGAAAATACAAAATAGAACCTATTGAATAACCTATCTCTCAATAACCTAAAATCCTAACCTAACCGAACAAATGACGTCACATCTAACCTTACATATATAAACTAGGAATGACTGAACTAGACTACTGTACTAAGGCTCAGTCTTAGATGTACAAGTCGAAGTCGAAGCCGCCTCCTCCGCTGAGGTAGTCGTAGAGGTAGACTTCCATCTCCTCTAGGGCCTCAATGCTGGGGTCTCGGAGAGGCACGTCGCGGACCGAGCGGGCAGACCGGGAGAGGCTGAGGAAAGAAAAAAAATAAGTTGGTAGGTTTTTTTTTTGGGAATTGCATGTCTCACTTCAACCTAGGAGGTTGTCGTCTGCTTAACCGGACTATCCTGTGGGTGCCTTGAGTCTAAGGCCAGGGCATAAAACTGCTTACGAACTAAGCGACTACACGCTAAGGGCACCCCCTGTGGGGTACGAGCCTTGGCTTAGGGCGTCGCTGGGGGAGGACAGCATGGGGACAGACTGGACCTAAATGATAGTAGGTAGGTGTGTCACTCATAGCGTTTTATAGCCGTTGTTCTGTAAATTGTTTGTAGGCACGATGACTTATTAAGCAAAACTAGTATGGGTACGCTAATCTGTCATTGTAAGGGAAGTTCATACAAAGCGAGGTCAGGTTATACTGGATGTGTATGGCTTCATGTGTTGCCGTTTGCACGACAAGCATACCACCCGGGATAAATGGTATTAAAAGAGTTTTTTTCAATGAGGACGAGGTCTTAGTACCAGCTGTGGGAACTACAAATATAAGCTAGACTAGCTGTCCCGCGCAATTTTTCATTGCGGCTCCGCTCCTATTGGTCGTAGCGTGATATATAGCCTATAACCTTCCTCTAATAAATGGGCTATCTAACACTGAAATAATTTTCCAAATCGGACCAGTAGTTCGTGAGATTAGCGCGTTCAAGTAAACAAACAAACTCTTCAGCATAATAATATTGGTATATAAATTGGAAGATAGAAGATAGATTAGAGATATTAGAAAGAAGATTAGAAAAGAAGATACATTAGATTAATGCCAGCCTATTGATGTTTTACTGCTGTGCAAAAGGACTCCACTCATACAGAGCAGCCATGAGCATTGATCACCACGCTTGCAGGAGCGCTAAGCCGCTTGTCGAAACATTCTGGGTGAATTGTGATGATTTTGACAGTAAATAAATAAGGTTATGAAGAACAGAGTGTAAAGTTTTTCATTCCCCATAGAAAAGGAAGGATCCTCCGACCAGATGGGTGTTGTGTCTGGTGGGTTTTTTCTATATAGGCACGGATAACTTTATCTGCGCGACTTAGGAGTTTGTTGTTAGTTCCTCATTTATGCCATAGATGGCGCTGTAGTCATCTATTCTATATTTTTGTACTTAGTACGTACTTTTTGTAGTGCCGCTACTGGTACAGCGCTTCCTATTAAACTTTTCATATAGAATTCTTATTATACTTAATTAATGTAGATACTTACGCGAAATCAGTGTCAGAGTCGAACATGTACTCCCTGTTGAAGTGCTCATTGATGTCCTTCATGATGCAAGCCTCCAGCTTCTTGTGCTGAAAACAAATAAAAACTTATATTATAATTTTATTATATTACTTATGCATTATTTACAAACAACAAGTAGATGTAAAATAAAAATAAAATATCAAAATATAAGTATCAAAATTCTGGGCACTTTTCCTGTTGACGAGCTATGTGGACAAATTTTTTGACCCCCTGTAATTTTGATACTTGTACATATTTTATTTTTATAATAAAATCAGTGATCGGAGTAGGTAGATGAAATTGGGGTCGTTGATCCAAAACGTATATATTAATATGGACATTCCTCTGGAATTGGTAGATTTAAGTGCAACAATTTTTAAAAAGTTGTGGCCATAAAAAGGCAAAAAAATAAATAAAAATTAATGCTTCGATCGGAATTCGATTGTTTTTATTATTCAACATATATAAATATATATATATATATATAACTATATAATAAATAATTTAGTTTTGACATCTTCCTTTAAATTTTGAATTGAGTAGTAATAATATCACTACCAACATTAACGATATTTGCATCCGGAAATACCGGAATTACTTTACGGAAAAAATGGCTTATCCATGTGGCTTTATGTGTGCATTTATGATACAAGTACCAAAAATCAATCTACCTAATCCGATCATTGATTATAATTAATGCGAAGGTTTTTGAGGATGTAAGAATCAGTAACAAACTACCCTTTACGCAAAAATACTGAATCGATCTGAATGAAATTAAGCACAGGCATAGGTTATAGTGGTAGATAGAATGGTGAAGGTGTACCTTGTAGCAACGGAAGAAGAAGATCGCTCTGATCTGTTCTTGAGGACGCGGCACCATGTCACGCTTGTCTTCTGGCACACATTGCTGCAACAAAGAAGTTTACTACAACACAGCTGTATGGTTATATTGTCTCATTACTGTGATAGGGTAATGATACAAAGTTATGGTGTACATTGTTTGTATACATCAACATATTGGTTTGGTGGAGTCTAGGCACTATTTAAATTAAACTTATACAATCACTTACCGAAATCCTCCGTGATTCTTCTTTATTGTGAGCTCCCGATATTACTGAAGATATTCTAAAGTGATAGTGCAAGTTTAGTTATAAACCGTGTAACTTTAAAACACTATTAAAATTGTTCCATTCTTTAGCATCATGGTCCAAGTTCCCCGCTTTTTGGGCCTCTTTTTCACTGCGTCCCTGCTAACCCTATGAAAGTTCTTCTTCTCTTTTCTTCTAACTCACCGAGAACTTCTGACAGAAGTGCAGCCCCTCTTGTATATCGGTCTTCAGCTCGCTGGACACCGGTAGGTCGTTGATCCTCTGCGTGATCTGTTCGTCGCTAGGTTACATGTTGCTGTCTATAGCCTAGCCCTGGCGTCACTATAACACACTCACCGAAAATTTCTGACAGAAGTGCAGCCCCTCTTGTATGTCGGTCATTAGCTCGCTTGACACCGGTAGATAGTTGATCCTTTGCGTGATCTGTTCGTAGCTGGGTTCCGTGTTGCTGTCTATAGCCTAGCCCTGGCGTCACTATAACACACTCACCGCGAAACTTCTGACAGAAGTGCAGCCCCTCTTGTATGTCGGTCTTCAGCTCGCTGGACACCGGCAGGTAGTTGATCCTCTGCGTGATCTGTTCGTAGGTGGGTTCCATGTTGCTGTCTATTGCCTAGCCATGACGTCACTATAACAAACTCACCGAGGACTTCTGACAGAAGTGTAGCCCCTCTTGTATGTCGGTCTTCAGCTCGCTGGACACCGGCAGTTTGTTGATCCTCTGCGTGATCTGTTCGTAGCTAGGTTACATGTTGCTGTCTATAGCCTAGCCCTGGCGTCACTATAACACACTCACCGAGAACTTCTGACAGAAGTGCAGCCCCTCTTGTATGTCGGTCTTCAGCTCGCTGGACACCGGCAGGTTGTTGATCCTTTGCGTGATCTGTTCGTAGTTGGGTTCCATGTTGCTGTCGATGTAGCCTAGCTCCTGCATCACGCATGTCACGTTCTGGCCGGCTTGTGCGCGGGCGTTTATGCCGAGACGAGCGCGGAGACCAAGATGGCGCTGAGAAGAAATAAGGGTTAGATTGGCCAACATAATTTTGTTAGTATACCTAGGTATATTTGAGGCTCATTTATAAATTAAATTATCAGCTCACCGAATTCCGTTGATTATAATTCGAAAAGTTAATGTTATGCAAATTTAACTTTAACTGACAGTCTAGAAATTTAAGAATTTAAAGCGCCTGTCGGATATCGTCGATGGTGCTGCGTGCGAGAGTACTCATGCTCTGGCCTCTGTTGCTAGATTACGCGCAACCCACAAAGATTTAAAATAAGAGAAGAGAGAAACAGATATAGTAACACGTTTCATGTGTACGTTTTACCAGTGCGAGCACAGAGTTAGTTGATAGTTAAAAAGCCGGCAAAGTGAGAGTCGTACTCCCACACACAATGTTCCGTAGCACCAAACAATATTATAATCATTTAGAGACGCTCATTTAAATAGGTAAGTAGATATTTTTTTTCAACCCTTGGTTTTTTCAACCCAACCAAAAAAATAAAATAGGGGTCTCTCAATACATGTATGAGAGACCCTTATTTTATTTTTTTCTTTAACTTTTCATCATATTTGTGTAGCGGGTCATACAAAGCACAGTACTCTCCAAATTTCAACTGTGTGGTGCGAAAAGTCTCAAAATAAAAATTCTGTGACATACGGACGGCCAGCTAGACAGATCGATCCTTGAGGGTTCCGTTCTAAAAATAACAACAGACAAACTCACCGACATCCGATTGTTCCCAAAGAAGGGTTGCTGCTGTTGTTGATAGAACTGTTGCTGGTACTGTTGTTGGCCGAAGTAGGGGTTGTAGGGGACATTGGGGGGGTAGAACATGGGCGTGCTGTACGGCATCTGGTAGTAAGGGTTCGCGCTGTAGGGACGGAACTGCGCAGGAATCATGTACGGAGGGATCGCTGACTGCGGCTGCGGGAATGGACCCTGCGGGGCATAAAAAGATCGATTAGAGACTGAAAAGACCCTAAAAGGTAGTCGATTTTTGTATGGTCCGCGAAAACTATTGTCACTGACTGTACCAACTGACTGTCTTTTGTGACTAACTGTACTAAATACTTAGTACAATTTGCTACAAAAGCGGATGATTAATTTATTCCGGAATAATGATTAAAATATGTTATGTTAACCATTTAAATCATTATGTAATCAGAACGGTGATTAAATTTTTTTTTTTTTTAAAGTTGTGACTAAATTTATAATATGTTTGCTTTGCAGATAGTAGATACGGTTTATCCTTTTTTCGAAGCCGTTATCCTGCGTTTTCTATAATTAAACTAGCTGGAATAAGTAATTATTTTTAAACTTTTCTGACATAAGACATAACCCATAAAGTTGAAAAGTCCGGACAAATGACAAAGCCGGACAACGTCCGGACGGACGTCCAAAAATCCGCATATGGAACCCTAGGTAGCTAACGAGTCGAGAGTTTAAAATTCAAAATTATATTTTAACAAACTAACAACTTCAAACAAGTTTTAATAAATAGTTGGTTCTATATTTCTGCCTACCTCCCATGTGAAAGAAGCGCGAGTATAAATGTCCATATGGACAGATATGTAAGTATATATCAGTGTAGGTCACATGTATCACATCGACCAACCTTCTTCTTTACAGTGATTTATTAGTCATTCTCTAACACTAGTCTATGTACTTACAATATGACTCATAATTAGGTAGTTACATAACTCATAAAAAAGTTTTAGCAATTTAAGAGACCATTTAAACTGTTCGAACTGAAAAAAGTTTATCAATGAAATGTTTATTTTTTTAGCTGTGTTATCTTTGCCTGTCCGAGATACTGGCTGATTCATAATGTACAAACTTGTATGTTTGGAATAAGTAAATAAGTTGGTCTTGTAAAAAAAAAATACTGTAAAAAAAACTTTCAGAGTATATAACTACTATAAAAGTATTATTTTATTACAATTTTCGCAGGTACTCGTTACGTAGTCAAAAATGTTACAAAACATAAATTACTTTTAGTAAATACTGTTTCATAGCAAGCTGATAATAGCGATGATCTAATCGTATAATTCTAAAAAAATAGTTGTTCGTATACGGCATTCCGACTTATGGTGCAATATTTCACGACCTTCATCATAGCCTCTTTAGCTCAGTGGTAGAGCACTGGTCTCGTAAACCAGGGGTCGTGAGTTCAATCCTCACAGGAGGCATCCGATCTCTTTTTGCATTTTTGTTCACGAAAATATATTTTTTAGTTTACTTACATTTACTCCAAGTGGCCTGAATGTCAAAACGCCACCCATTGTTTGTTTTTGGGGTTGTTGCCCTTGATCTTGAATATTTCCTTCATCATCTTTATTGTGCATAGCGCCATCTAGCGGCTTTGTTATGGTTTGCGAGTTCGGGTCCATTGAGAAACCAGGCGGTAATTTGTTCAGGAATAGTGGCGGTATATGCGAATTCAGCGGTTCCTTCATAGGTGGCGCTGTCGAACATTTTGCGTAGGCATCTTTAAGTTCTTTGGTTATTTGTTTCAAAAGTTGAGTGCCGAAGCAGCTTTCGTAGATCTGTGATTTAAAATAATAATTACTTTACAAACACGTTGTTTCTTGGTAAAAAAAATAATTTCAATCGTCTCTTTCCATCATGAGTTGTGCATTGTTTCATTCATTAAAACAAAATGAGTCCATTACATAGTAAGTGCAATATTAGTGATCATCAAAACAAAAGCAATTTTATTGCAGATATAAAAAATATGGCGGACGTAAATTAGTTGTTTGTGAACGTCAATTTCATTTCCTTAGTACGAGCAGCCGTGGCCGAGCGGTTAAGGCGTCTGACTAGAAATCAGATTCCCTCTGGGAGCGTAGGTTCGAATCCTACCGGCTGCGAATTCTTTTTGCGTTATATTTTCACGATTTCTATATACACTTGGTTTTGTAACTTATTTTATCTCCAATTTTTTACTAATTTTACGTGATTTATTATATTTTACCTTTAACATGGCATAATCCTTCATGAATTTGTTATCTCCGCTGTCCAAGGCCTGGGCAGACGCCCAGATGAGGAAACCTAAAAATAGATGAGTCCGCATTTTGTTGTACCTGCGAAATAAATTAAAAACTATTAATCACATGCACGTACATTATACACAACTATCAACTAAAACGGGCAAATGGGGACTTCTAGTCTTTGTTCAATTTGAAAATAAAAGCGCGAATTTCAAATCTTCGTTTTTTTTTTGCAATTTGCTTCAACTCAACATTGGAAGTAGGTGCGAATTCCGTGTTTTAAGAAACTTCATATTTCTTATCTGTTAATAAATCATCTAATTTCCCTACATTCTGAAATGTTTTTGTCATAGTTGTCGGGAACGAACCTTATCAAATACAGGTGAGTAGAGATTGAGTGATTCGCGCTAGAAACGAACTCATTTTTTTTTTTGTAGAATACTCGTAGGTCCCAATAATATTGAAACAATCGCTTGTTTTACGTTTCCTGCAAAGGGAGTGGTAGTTCATATTGCATTTCCACAAAAAAAACTTTGCCTATAAAACAAAAGATGATGATGATTTGGCATGATTAAAGTACTTACTTAAATATGTATCTTATGTATACATAGTATTAGGTACTTAGTCTTATAATTACGCTAGTCAAGTTGTTTGGATTCGCTCGGCTGAACTTTGTAGAGATTATTCCTGTTACACGTTTTTATATTAATAATTTTCCGCTACGGTGCGGTGGACAGAGACGTAACTTTTTGTCTCGTCGTGAGAAAATACGCGAATTAACTGTATTTAATTACTTTATCATGATTTGGTATGTTCGTGTTTTCCTATGCATGACTAATTATTTATTTATTATTGACCTGTTTTTCTAATTCAGAAACTCAGTACTAAAAAATGTACCAATGACATTTCTGCATTCTTTAGTTTAAAAAAATGTAAACAATTAAATAAGTAATTATGTCAATCTCTGAAAAAATACTTTAACATTCAGTTCAATTTTATGTTTTTTTTTTTATAGGTTATTAACCTCTATTTAACCCATGTTTTATTTAAAATTACATTAATTTTGAAACAAGGATTTGAATAAACTCTACTTACAAATGGACAATCGGATATTACAGTGTAGTTCTCTCTAATGAAACCAAAGAGTAATGAAACTGTAGGCTGTCTTTTGCCTATCTTTACATAGTGTTAAAAAAAGTCGTTTCCCGACGTCTGTACCTACACTTACCGACATCTTTATTCTTCACTTTAGGGTTCCGTACCCAAAGGGTCAAACGGGACCGTATTACTGAGACTTCGCTGTCCGTCCGTCCGTCCGTCCGTCTGTCACCAAGCTGTATCTCATGAACCGTGATAGTTAGCCAGTTGAAATTTCTACAGATTATGTATTTCTGTTGACGCTCTAACAACAAATACTAAAAACCGAATAAAATAAATATTTAAGGGGGGCTCATACAAAAAAGTGTTTTTTTTTCTCGTTTTTATAAATAATGGTACGGAACCCTTCTTGCGCGAGTCCGACTCGCACTTGGTCGGTTTTTTACGCTACGGTTTTTTGATGCGGTTTACATAAAAAAAACTGCATGATTCAGCAGTTAGTTTATTATAAGCATAGCTTTATTACATTTGGTGGGAAACTCATAACTAAAAACATAAAAACTACTTAACGAATGCCTCTTGTGAGGATTGAACGTAAAATTGTCCACGTAATTTCTTCGTGCCCCATTATGAATTGAATTCCCACTGTTCAGGGGCACCTTTATTGGGGTCCCTTGAAAAAATTTCAACCGAGTTACTGGTACCTACTACATACTATTCTTTTTAAGTTCTCAAGTGTCGCCTTTTTTATTTTTTGAAAAAGATGTTTCTATTTCGATATTTTATATTCGAAATCATAAAGATAATTGTTTTCTTTCATAATTCATCATCATCTGCCTAGCCTCTTCCCAAACTACCTTGGGGTCGGATTCGGCAGTATAACCGGATGCAGCTGAGTACCAGTATTTTACATGAAGCGACCGCTTATCTGACGTCCACAACCCAGTAACTGGGCAATACGATTTTCTTTGATAATTATCATGATAAAATAAAATAACTGATTCGACGGTGATTAAAAAAAAACAACTGTGTCCCAAAAAACTGCAATACCCACATGGTCAAAATGTATGGAACAACAATTAAAAAATAAACGATGAAAACTTCCTATGTGAGGTCCAGAATGATGTATTATTGATGATTGATGTATTTTGTCCTTGTATTATTTCTATCCAAGATTTAACATTACTTAAACAGAGTCAATGAGCCCTACTGTCTTACTTCCAACTTAACCACTGAACGCGTGGGCGTTGAGTTAATAAATCCATCGGTTAACTGTGAACATAACTTACTACTCTTGGTAGTAACCGTTAACTTGCCTGTGGAAATGTGAAGTAGGCTGGTTTTGAAGGCAATTTAGATTTGTTCTTATTTAGACTTTATATAAGGATAAATTGTTATGTATTCACTTGCGCTATACCTGTTAGGTAAAGCTCAATACAACACAGCATGAATTAAATTGGCTAGCCTTGGTGATATTTAATGCTATAAGTGTCAAAAACCGATGTATTTTGGGCAATGTGGGAATTTTGGCTTTTCATATTGAGTCCTACAAAGTGAATATAGCTCCAGAATTCCCCATTGGGAACGTCTCCCCAGTCCGTATTTCTGGATTTAGGCCCCCCATTTATCTTTACCGTCTTAAAGATCTCCTCTGAGTTCTAAGTTCAACTGTTCAACAGTATTTTGTTTGGGTCCCAGAATCTAACTTGCTGGAAATCTATTTACCTATATATATAAATGAATCCCTATTTCCCTTGGTCACGGCATCACGCATGAACGGCTGGACCGATTTCGATATTCTTAGTTTGTTTTACGAAGGTCCTTAGGTAGGTAGGAAGCAGGCAGGTGGTAGGTAAGTAGTGGGTAGGAACAAGTGCATTGCAACGGCGCAGCTAGAAGACAATAAAAAGCAGCATCAGAATGAATGTGAGTCTAGTGCGTCTTTGCAGTTACCAAGTCTGTACTCAAAACAGAAGATTTGCGGTGATCAGTTGATAATAAGCACATGATAGCCTAAGCAGTGATAGCCTAGTGGGTGAACGTCAGACAGCCAAGTTATAAGTCTCGAGTTCGAACCCAAGACACGCACCTCTGATTTTTAGGACTCATGTGCGTATTGTACAATTATCACTTGCTTCGGTGAAGAAAAACATCGTGAGGAATCCAGCATGCCTGAGAGATGTTTCTCGACGGCATGCGGCATGTTAAGCCTAGTCAGAGGCCCATGGGCGGCTTAAAAACTCTGACACCCGCCCGTACCATGACGTGTTAAAACATTATTGTTCCATTCCTATTCCAGAGTGAAAAAGAGACGGAGCTATACAGGCCGTCTAGCTCAATCTCTTTCCCACTCTGAAATAGGAATGGAACAATAATGTTTTAAGCGTCATGGTACGGACGCAGATTAGGCACTGGCCACGCACGATAAAAAAGAAGAAAGAAACACGTAATAAGAAAATTATAATATTAACAGTCTGTAATAGGACCGTATGGAGACTAGCGGTGGCCCAGTGGTGGCAGCCTCGGCTTACGAGCAGTAAGCCGTGGGTTCGAACCCAGGCAGGCGCATTACTTTGTGTAATTTATTTCATCACCGCTGCCCCAGTGCCCTCAAAAACGGTGAAGGAAAAAACATCGTGAGGTAACCGGCATGTCCTAGAACTAAAAATTCCAAGACATGTGATATCTACCAATCCGCACTGGGCCCGCGTGGTGGATTACAGCCCACTCTCTCCCTCATAGAGAGGAGGCCTGTGTCCCAGCAGTGGGAACATTATAGGCTGATGATGATACGACCTTAAGAGATAGGTACCTAGTTGAAACCACCTCACGCCTGTTCAATCTCGAGATTACGAACAAAAACACACAACTCACAGTTATAATGTGTTAAACGGGTAACAGTAAATATATAAACCCTACCTTATAAACTTTACGCGTTATAATTTAACACACACTTAAACTTGAGAGAGGTATTCAAACGTTTTTTGTAGGCGCCATCTTAATGGCCACAGTGAATAGGTACCGTTTGCTCTTTTTTGATGTACAGGCGCGAGCACATCGAGTTACAACAATCTGTCTTTCTTCAATAGATTTTAAACATTATTTCAAAAGAATTAGATTCAAGGTTGATTGGGAAAATTTTACAGTTTCTGGTACTGTAGTACAGACGACTGGATTTATTGAGTAGCCCCAATTAATATAACTATTGTAGGAAATTAGAATTATGAATACATTGGAGAACCTTTATTTTTAATAGGCTCCACCTTTAAGGCTACGTTTATTCAGTCAATGAATAAAATCGTTTACCATTTGAAGTATATACAGAGGAGTGCATTCATTACGTAACTCTTCACCATCCCAACTATGTTGGGGTCGGCCTCCAGTCTAACCGGATGCAGCTGAATACCAGTATTATACATGGAGCGAGTGCCTATCTGACCTCCACAACCCAGTTAGTACTGAGTCATAATATAACCCAGTAAGGTTCAGTCCCTATTTTCAAAAGAAAATCACAATCATGGATTACCTTAGAAAAAGGGTCAACCGTGAGGTAACCAATCCAGGCTTCTGTATTAAGGATCCTTGTCTTGACCCGGACACGCAACGTTTCGTTATCTAGGTATTTCTATATCTGAGCTGTAAACGCACTGAGATGACCGATTTAATCTTAGATTTGGCATGCTAATAGTCAACACAGAATAAGGGTTGGACCTCATCTGGCAGCACGGAATCGCACTTTTCCATGCTTCTATCCTTTTCAGTCGCTTAGAACAGTCATTTGCTAGAGCGAGAATCAGAGCGTGCTGCCGACCGCATAATCAATGCTGCCGCGTGCGATAGCATTTCCGATATGTTTCTCGCTCTAGCAAATGACTGTTCTAAGCGACTGAAAAGGATAGAAGCATGGAAAAGTGCGATTCCGTGCTGCCAGATGAGGTCCAACCCTAATAGGTCGTTCGTTACTTAAACTTCTTAGTTAGTGCAACGGCCAGTGACCAGTATCGATTTACAAACGCAAAAGCAACTAGAACATTACTAATGTTTCATTGTTTTCAGTTCTGTGTCATAAACGTAATTCAAACCCACCAATTAGAATTTAGAATTTACTTTAACTAAAGTAAAGTAAATTCTAAATTCAAACCCACCAATTAGAATTTAGAATTTACTTTAGTTAAAGTAAATTCTAAATTCTAATTGGTGGGTTCGAATTACGTTTATGACCGTGGTAGTTGCCACGGCCCACACAATTCCACTGACCGAGCAAGTAAACAAGTCGAGTGAAATAGTGAACAGCACAATGCACTAGGTATTCTATCTTTCTTATCGGACACACCATTAGCCAATAGGCGCGCTTCCTCGTCATTCCTTCATATTTATTGATGGGGCTATACATAAAATTACTGGCTGCAGAATCTCGAGTCATTACCCCTGACAGTTAGGCCCAACATCCTGGTACACTGGCTGGGTTCGACGTTCCCACCATAAAAAACTTCTACAGACTTGTATGGGAATTCCTAATGGGAATTTTCTATAGATACTAATAGAAATTTACCGTTAAACCGTATTCCTAATAACGTTGAAGACGATTACGGTAAAGTGCACTCTTGAGTTGAACTTATTGGTGACTGAATTGGCGAGGAACTGTATGGAAACAGGAAAAACTTCTATGGTCGGGTCGTGGGTTCGATTTCTCCATAGAAACAGAATAATGATTTATGTAGATTTAGAAACGTCAAACTTAATAAGCTGTAAATTAATTGCAATGAGCATAGATCGTCATAGGTATTAAGTGGCTCGAATATCTGAAAACCAGTCTTACCAAAAGGTATCGTATTACCCAGTAATAAATGGGCAGTAGAGGTCAGATAGGCAGACTGGTATTCAGCTGCATCCGGTCAGACTAGAAGCCGACCCCAACATCATTGTATTTAATTTTATGTCAATGTTATTTTTCTGTATATGGGTTATGCTTGCCTGAAATAAATGAAGTTTATTTATTTATTGGGAAAAAGCTAGGATGATTAATTGCAATAAGCATTCTTGACGTGACTGTCGGACGAACGATGATAAACGGTCCCAAGAATTTGGCGAAAACCAAAATAAAACTTCGTTCTTAAAGTTGAATTACCTTATTTAGCAAAAGCCTGCCACTTCTCTCGATCATGTGTTTACTCGACATGAGCCACTGTTTTTGAGAATAATAACCAACTTTACTTACGAGCCAACCCAAGCGATACAGCTAGTTATATGAAATTCAATAAATGCATATCTTGTTACCGTGTCATACGATCTATGTACAAAGCTTATGATCCAGCATACAGTTAGTCGCACCTCGTTTATAAGTTGTAAGCTCACTTTTCATCTGATATCATCTTATCGATCTGACAGTATCTATGGATTTTCTTATGTAGGTACTCGTAGATGCGAGTCACTGGAGTAAAACACGTTGGGTTTTCAAGTTATGCTAGATTATGTGTGTGATTGGTTGTGTTCTCAATTATTTCGAGTTTTAAGTCATCATTCATCATCATTTCAGCCCAAAACCGTCCACTGCTGGACATAGGCCTCCCCCAAATGTCGCCACATTGACATTTTGGGGGGTTTTGGCATAATCGCACGCAGGCGGGTTGGTGATCGCAGTACGGTTGTTACAAAAGCACTGAGAACGCTGCTGCCCATTCTCTGGCAAATCCCTTAGTCACCTCTTACGACACCCACGGGAAGATATGGGAGTTCTAAGTGAATTATGTATCCCAACATGAGTAAGAATATCTAGGTCCAATCACTAATCACAAAGCCTAGTTCTGCAGGCAAGATAAAATGGAAAATAGTAATATCAACACCCACTTGTTCGCTCACTTATCAGAAACTATCGTTTTATCTAATCTGTGCTCTCGCGTTTATTGTCGCCAGAACAGGACAGGACTTGTAATAGGATTTTGTGGTACCTATGGGTAAAAAAGGTTAGGTCCCCCCAAATTAACACACTACGCAGTAGCGTGCGAAGATGTTTCCAAAAAAAAACAAGGTAATTATTTCATCCAAAATCTATACATCTATACGTAAGTACATACTTAAATACAAATACATAAAATTTAAGTGTCTGTTTGTAATATTAAAATAACCGCTTTTTACTACATGCATATATGAATTAATTTAAACGGTACATATACCCAAAGTAACATTTTTACAATTTTTGTCTGTCTGTTTGTTCCATGTAATCTCTGAAACGGCTGAACCGATTTTGACGGGACTTTCACTGGCAGATAGCTGATTTAATAAGGAATAACTTAGGCTACTCTTATTTTAGTAAAAATCTAAAATTATTACAAAAAATTAAATTGTCAAAAACGAAAAAAGTTTAGTTTCCTTAGTGGAAACTAAATAACTTTTTTGCGCGGACGAAGTCGCAGGCACAGCTAGTAATATATGTATAAGAAGAGCATGACCATCAGGGAATTCTGAAGGCATGTGCAAATAATACACTTATGCTCCCCGACACCTATGCATTCTAAGAGCAAGTCATCCAATAACATACATTCAATTACAGAGCGAATATTATGCAAGAACAGTTACTCGTGCCTTGCCTGATCACCATTTAAGATCCAGCAAGTCTTATCTTTGACGTTTACACTGATCGGTCCAGCTAAGCCATACTTTTCTTCTTAAGAAACAACTGGTTTGAGGCGTCAAATTATGTCTCAGGGCCGGTTGGTTAGTCAGGGGATAATGCCATTAAGGTTTATGGCATACTGGAGCCGTTATGGAATAAATCCTTTAGTAAAGCGTTCTTGAGTGTGTCGTACTGAAGCCGTGTGAATTGAAATTGTCTTGATCAGTAACCGTTGATGTTTTGAAATTTTGTTTAGGTTTATTTAAAATACCGATCAAAGCATGTTTTTTTTTAGGGTTTCGTACCCAAAGGGTCAAACGGGACACTATTACTGAGACTTTGCTGTCCGTCCGTCTGTCACCAGGCTGTATCTCATGAACCGTGATAGTCAGCCAGTTGAAATTTCTACAGATTATGTATTTCTGTTGACGCTATAACAACAAATAATAAAAATAGAAAAAAAGAATTATTTAAGAGGGGCTCCCACACATTTTTTTTATTTTTTTATAAATAATGGTACGGAACCCTTCGTGCGCGTGCCCTTTTAGGTTATGTATGATTGCCTTTTCTGGTTAAACGAAGGTCAGTTTTCAGACAGACTGCCGTGAACGGGCGCTGTCAGTTGTGACTGGTCATCTCTTAGATGCCACGGTAATATTTTGTTTTTGAACTATTGATTTATTCTTTTACTCTGGACGCTCGTAACTTGCATGTATTTCTACATCGTTCTTACATATTTGTAATTCTCAGCGTGAATGATGTAATCAAGATTTTGTTACAATGTAGTGATAAAGAGTGTTCATGGAGTATCTTGCCCATTCTTCTCCATAGAGATCTACGCATTGGAATGGGGAACTACATTACTTTCACAAGTTATTACGCCTTGTGACTGGGACTGTAGCTTCGCGTTTTTTTTGTTTTTGTGACATTCAAAAGTGCCTGTGATGGGCTAATTGAAATAAATGCTTTGAGTTTGAGTCACAAAAACAAAAGGGCATAGACAGAGTGACATTGCAAACAAAAACGATTCGGAGTGACATAAGCTACCGAAAAGCTTACATCAATCAAAGTCTTTGTAGGAAAGGCGAACTTCTATGTTTTGAAAGCCATTATTAGGCCCTAACGTATAATCGGAAGACCAGCGACTGTTATAATCTTTGCGTAAAGAAGAGCTCATTACTTCATTAGCAAGCTAAACTGCACCATAAAAACACGTCACAAACGAGTACACTACTAATCTAGCCATATTTACATCGACTAATCGAGCACCTAAGTGAGATTCCGATCGTCCATCTTACCTCCAGTGGAAATGCTCATTACGCAAGTGCTGTGTTGTGCGTTGTGCATAGGTACCTGCTAGCAAGGCCGCCGGGGCAACGACCTCACCAACCAGTACAAGTAAGTATGTAATTTAAAAAAATATGATGTGATGGGCAATCATCGATTTTTTGTACTTATGCCTGTTTTGTGACGGCGTAATTTGAATTTTTATCTATTATCATTATGTTGGTGTATTTAAGTTTTGGTGTGGCGAATTATATAAATTGATATTGTATTGGTTTTTTTATGGTTAACTGTAAATCGTTATTGAAAACACGTTATGGCTAGTGATTTTCAATTTGAATACCATCAGAAGCTTGTTTGTGTATAGAAAAAGTTGTCAATTTTAACTTGGCTTGGCTATAGGTCTTTATAATTCAAGTAAAAGAAATACAATATTTGAAAACGAACTACTTATTTGTAAAAAAAAATATCCTCTACCGAAGACTCAAACATCTTCGATTGTAATCTATCTAACTCACAACCATCTCTGATTCTAATCTCAATCTCATACATATCGCTATAATCCTGTAATCACCACTTACGCAACGATCACGAACGTAAAAACTCGCAAATTCCCATTTAACGAGATCACGGAGGGCATACTACATAATTTCGACTAGTCATGTCTATTGGCGATGCCCGTACCATACAATCACTCACTCCAATTTGACGGGCTGACCATAATTTCGAAACACCGCAAAAAAACCATCGTAACTTCACAGTTCAATGGTTCGGAATATGGGATGCGACGTGATTTGTGAACTAGGTGGGAAGGTGCTTTAGTTCGAAACTAGGTCTTAATGTTAGCCACATGGATCTATTTCTGAATATTTCTTGTTGATAAGGTCAACAAAGAAATAAAAAGGTATAAATGTTGGTGGATGGAGAGGGAGAGGAAGACCAAGGAAAAGATGGATTGATTGTGTGAGGAATGATATGAAAGAAAAAGGAGTAAATGATAGCGTGACAGATGGAGGAGAAAGGCAAAAAGAACGTGTTCCGCCGTCCCCGAGTAACAAGAGATAAAAGCAGGAAGATGATGATAAGCTCGACAAAGAATGTTAGCCCACAAAAGGGATGAATGAAAGGCGATTGGCACGTGACTGAGATGAGAATGCTAAAGAGGGTGTGTGGTGGAACGTGAACGCGAATGGATAAAATAAGTAATCTATCTATATCTATACTACTAATAATAAAGCTGAAGAGTTTGTTTGTTTGCTTGAACGCGCTAATCACAGGAACTACTGCTCCGATTTGAAAAATTCTTTCAGTGTTAGATAGCCCATTTATCGAGGAAGGCTATAGGCTATATATCATCACGCTACGACGAATAGAAGCGGAGCAGCAATGAAAAATGTTGCGAAAACGGGCAAAATGTGACGCATGCAGACGAAGTTGCGCGGGACAGCTAGTGAGTACATAAGAGCAAGTCTGAAAGTGGCACCAGTTACTGAAAAGTTGTGTGGTAATCGGTTATAATGGCATGGACATGTGATGCGGAGGAATGAGGAAAATTTTGAGTATTGTGGAATTGTGGATGCTTGCCAGGACAAGCAGACAAAACGAATAACCATCAACCGCTCATGATGGCATAACTAAAATGCTAGGCAGATGATATAAGATATTAAACAACCCTGTTAATCTTTTAAAACGTAAGGAACCCTCATACCATATCGTTCAGTCATACATCCACATTTCT
Organism: Cerastis rubricosa; assembly: GCA_949152445.1. Classification (NCBI taxonomy): domain Eukaryota; kingdom Metazoa; phylum Arthropoda; class Insecta; order Lepidoptera; family Noctuidae; genus Cerastis; species Cerastis rubricosa. Next base: position 8,274,321 of record OX424526.1, on the reverse strand, counting down.
ATAATTTATTTCTTTTTCTTGACACTTTTTTCTTCTTACGGCGGCAGCGCTCGAATTTCAGGACCGGAATCGTACAATCATGTCTTTAGTCCACTAGGTTTAAATAATAGTCCCACTGCTGTATCAGTTCTTAGTGGAACAGTTTAGTTTTTTGTCCCACTAGTGGTGAGATAAGTGCTCTGATCTGATACTATTCCGTGTTATTACAACACGCCTTGGAATCAGGCTATTGATAGGTTTGAGGTTATGATATGGGCTATTGTAATAATAACTGAATGGATGTATGTATGAGAAGTTAGTATTTTGTTTGTGGATGATACCTTTTAGAACATTCATAATTGTTGCGTTGGTTAGTAGTTTCAGGATAAGCATACAGGGTATACCAATTTTATATCTAAAGTATCTATGATTACTGTTTTAATGTTTAGAAACAGCCGTTCAAACAATATTCATAGATTTATCACTGAGTCTGGTAATTTTAGGAGAAACATCTTAAAACACACTTTTTTGTAAAACATCTATAAATTAGGGGAAGGTTGCGATCATTGGACTAGATCTTTCATTGGACCACCGAGTTATTTTCAAAACGGTGCAAGCTAGCAACACCCAAACTAGTCGAAAAGAGTCCGTGGCGACTCAGTTGCACCCCCCTCTTACCCCAGTGACGCTGCTACAAGTAGCGATGAGTGACGCTTCTGGTTGTGTTTGCGACAGTCAAAATCTTACAATTTCACTCAGGACAATTTGACGTAAGTATCATTGTATTTATATTTGTCTGCGCGTACTGTTATGAAATATTGGACAGTTTATTTGAGATTAAATGAGTACTGTTCAATTTTGTCTAATCATGACCATGTATATTTTAGTTTAGTTTTTTTTAACCAGTACCTTGTTGCCATCAATGGACCTCAAGACAGTTCCACCGTTGGACCGGTCCAATCATAGCAACATTTTATTGTATTTTTTAGTCATAATAATATATAGATTTAAAATTCCAGAATGTTGCAAAAAATAAAAGAAAGTACTTTGCATGGAGTGAAATAAGTACGAACATTGCTTTTGAATAGGTAAGGAAACAAAGAGTTGGTTTAAATGAAGCAAGCAGAATATAAGGAGTGCCGAAAGAAACGAAGGTTAAATGGAGTTAACCAGAAAGCTAAAGAACCAGTCCAAATACCGGGTTCCAAAAGTGACTTCCCTCCAGAATTAGAGAAGGAGCTATTTATTTATTTTAGTAATATAGATAATTATATTTAGTTGCCTCGATTGGACCTCTAGAACAAATTTCTCGAAGTCCATTGATGGCAACTTGGTGGTTCAATGAAGGTGCTCATGGTCCAAAGAAGGCAACAGCCCAAGATTTAGTTTTCTTCGTTTATATAAAAAAGTGTTAGCCCGAATTGTTTGTGCGTTTGATTATTACAAATAAAGATCTTACGAAATAAAAATAACAAACTGCTTTCATTTTAACACTTATACTTTTTGAGATTTGAGGTCGTAAAGTTAAGTGGTCCATTCATAGCAACCTTCCCCTATTTGCTTTACCATAATTTACGTACAACGGTTTTAATGTTCAAAGTTTCTATGTGTTTGCTCTTGGCTCTGATGTGGTCAGTTTAGGATTCATCGTTTCATCCAAGTCGTTTTTCACAGTAGGGTTGAGCTAATAAGTTCATAATCATCATCTGTCTAGCCTTTTCCCAACTATGATGGGGTCGGCTTCCAGTCTACCCGGATGCAGCCAAATACCAGTATTTTACATGGAGCGACTGTCTATCTGACCTCCACAACCCAGTTAGTACTCGGTAATACGATACCCCTTGGTAAGACTTTTCGGCCGACTGACTACCGACTAAAACTTCTTTCGGCCCTCTGACTACAAACTAAAAGTAACGACTGTGAAAGATCTACAAATGACAGCCGGGACCAACGGCTTTTCCGAGGCACGTAGGAAACTCGGTATGTAATAAACTCATAATAGGATTAAAAGTGCTAGATTGCCAATTAATAAACCACTGTCTGGACTGACGGATGTATAAGCTGAATATAAAAACACAGACCTGTTTAAATGATTCACGATTGTACATGCAGGTACATAACCTGTAGTTTATGTGATATGATCAACGAAGCCATTTGATTCAATCAGCGATGCTTATCTTATCAATGATGCACGATAAAAGCACCTACATAAGCTTCCTATGCATGACTGGATGCTAGTGCTTGTATATGAAACCTGATTGGCTAGTATTTTTTTGCCATCTTACATGTCATGATTACAATAAGATTAATCGACGAAGTCTGCGTCTATTTCTAAATTATTAGAGTTATTATTTTATATTTTCATTGACTTTTAATCTCTTAATTGAGTTTTATTTAATCGTTATGTTTATGGTTACGGTTTGTTTGTAGTTGTAAATTAGTTTAACGATAATTTATAAAACATAATTGAGTCGTAAATTTAATTTAAGTATGGCTTTCTGGAGATTTAATCAATGTCATTGACAACTTGTTAACTTTTTTGTTACATGCGTTTTCACGAGCTATTTAGCATGAAGTTTCATGATTCCTGGATATAAAGGTTCGGGCAACATACGTAAAATAGCCAGAGAAGACATGGACTCGGGATATGTTCTTAAAATGAATTGCCTATTGGCAGTAATGCCTTTTTAATTACATTTCCCATAATATTCCAGTCATGATCTGACTACTCCACAGATGATCTGACTGTCTGTATGGTGTCAGACGTAAAGAATAGCACCATCCCATATCTTCCCGTGGTTGTCGTAAGAAGCGACTAAGGGACTTGCTAGAAAATGGGTAGCAACGTTCTCTGTGCTTTTGTAACAACCATACTGCGATCGCCAACCCGCCTGCCAAGCGTGGCGAATATGGTAAACCCCGCCCTTCTTAGGGGAGGCCTATGTCCAGCAGTGGACGTCTTTTGGCTGAAATTAAATGAAAAGTAACTACATTTATTTATTTACAAAAGACTACAAAATTATTTTAGCTGTAGTAAAGAAAGTTTTATTCTGTAGCGAATGTTAAGTCGAATCGCGTGCTATGTGCCGTTTTGCGCGTCATTTCGAAAATTGGCGACTAACACGATGAAGACCAAGCAAAATTACAAAGTAACCGATTGGCCGGTCAAATAATAATTATATACTCGAACAAAAAAAAGTTTATTGGCGAAAAATTATAGGTCATTTTTAGATATTTTTTCAAATAACTGTTATTATTTTTAATAACTGGGTATTAACTATGAGATATTGTTAAGAACAGTTGGAGAATCGCCCCTTTGGTTCTGTGGGCGTAAGCCCAGCTGTGTAGCGAGAGCTCCTGGCCTCGTTTCCCAGCTTAGAACGGTGTTCGTGGATGTTTTAGTTTACCTCATTATCTTTTTATCTATTTCAGTCAGTTTTAGCGGATATTTGAAGAGCTATACCATGATAATCGTTAACTAATATCTGAAAAGAGTTTACCATTGCTCAGTTATGAATATGATTCTTAATTCTCAAGCGAAGCTTCATACCTAAGATAGTCCCCTTCTTAGTACTCCTTGGTTAGGAGTACTAAGACCACACCGGAATATAACTGCCAGTTGGCTAATAAATAAGACTTAATGCAGCCTATGGCCTGGAGACTATCGGCTATAGGCTATGGCCAAGGCAGTAAATAATCTAATCGGGATCTTAATCGAATCGTGATGATGGTTTAATACATTAACAGTTATCTGTAGATTATGATTAATGAGCTCGTAAATCAGTAAGTAGGTTTATGTGTTGCTTTCAGGTACGGTCGGGTGTGAGTCATGTTTAGCGGTTCAGCGGGGTTTGGCAAAGGTGGTAAACTATGCGAGGATGATGTCTGGGCGATTAATAGTGGTGAACAGACGACGGAATCTAATTATATTTGGCATAAATAAATGATTATGGCAGTGGGCTTAGCACGAACGCCCAAACGGCGTAAACGTAACGTAAAACGGCATATGACAATCATTTAGTTAGTATTATTCGTATCCATGATACTAATTGTGCTTGCTTCTGTAATGCTGTAAATGTTGCAAATAGTAGTTAGGGCTAGGGCCTGGACTTTTTATCTATAACAAGGTGACGACGAAGAAGTAGCAGTTGTTTCTTTATCCCATCGACTGATTCTACAATGGAGATATTGCCATATTTTAAAGCGAAAAATTGCTTAATTCCGTCCTCTTATCAAAGCTTGCTACGCATGACATTAGATATTCGTTCGGTCATGGAATTAGAAATTCCGAATGTGCAAATGGATACAGTAGACACACAATACTAAGCATATTCAAAATAAGATTGCACGAGGTTTTAAACTTATTTATAACTTTATCATTGTTTTACATTCATTATTCTCACATCAGCTGTTCATCAAGTTCACGCTAACGGTCCCAGCGACCGTGTAACACCGGGCTAACAATGACTTGACTTACTACATAACTGTTGCCCCGTTGTTTTGATAGTGCAGCTTTTTAAGGTCACCGTACAAGAGTTACAGCGTAACACGCAAGTTACTGGTGGCAAGTTCATGGGTACTGTAGGTCGGGGGATAACTTGCGATGCGCGTCTACGTACCTTCATAGATCTCTCTATGTATGAGAGGGAATACGTCTCGCGCGCAGGTTTGACGATTTTCAGCCTCCCGAACAGGCCGGATTCCGAAAAGGCTTTAGCACCAAGACCACATACATACGCTGCGACAGGTTATACAGAAGACCGAAGAGTACAACCTGCCTCTCTGTTTAGCGTTTGTGGACTACGAGAAAGCCTTCGATTCGATCGAGACTTGGGCTGTACTGCAGTCTCTCCAACGGTGCCAAATTGATTATCGGTACATCGAGGTGTTGAAGTGTTTGTACAAAAACGCCACCATGTCAGTCCGACTTCAGGACCAGACCTCGGAACCTATCCTTCTGCAGCGAGGTGTGAGACAGGGAGACGTCATATCTCCGAAACTGTTCACCGCTGCACTGGAAGATATCTTCAAGGTTCTGGACTGGAGAGGGCTAGGCATCAACATCAATGGCGAGTACATCTCTCACCTTCGATTTGCCGACGATATAGTGGTCATGGCTGAGACCATGGAGGACCTCAGTACAATGCTCGATGACCTCAGTAGAGCTTCCGAAAGAGGGGGTCTTAAAATGAACATGGACAAAACCAAGGTCATGTTGAATACCCATGTAACACCCACTCCTATCAAGATCGGAGACTCTGCTATCGAAGTTGTAGACGATTATGTCTACCTGGGACAAACGGTCCAGTTGGGTAGGTCTAACTTCGAGAAAGAGGTCAATCGTCGAATCCGACTCGGCTGGGCAGCGTTCGGGAAGCTGCGTGGTATCTTCTCGTCCAACTTACCGCAGTGTCTCAAGACGAAAGTTTATGACCAGTGTGTGTTGCCAGTGATTACATACGGGACCGAAACGTGGCCGCTCACAATGGGCCTCATCAGAAGGCTCAAAGTCAACCAAAGGGCAATGGAGAGAGCTATGCTCGGAGTTTCCTTGCGTGATCAAATCAGAAATGAGGACATCCGCAAGAGAACCAAGGTTACCGACGTAGCCCGAAGAATTGCCAAACTTAAGTGGCAGTGGGCAGGGCACATTGCTCGCAGAACAGATGGCCGATGGGGCCAAAAAGTTCTGGAATGGCGACCGCGAACTGGGAGACGATGCGTTGGAAGGCCTCCCACTAGGTGGACCGATGACCTGGTGAAGGTTTCGGGGATCCGCTGGATGCGAGTCGCACGGGACCGATCAATGTGGCGACATTTGGGGGAGGCCTATGTCCAGCAGTGGACGTCTTTCGGCTGAAATGATGATGATGATGATGATGAGAGGGAATTAGGTTAAGGCGGAGAAGCGTTTAGCGTAGCGCTTACTTGACTAAGTTTTCTAAAATAAAAAGAATCCTAAGGTACTCCTTAAACTCCTCAGTTATCTGCCAGTGTTCCCTTCTAAATAGGTAGGTATACATACATAGGCATTTTTTTTGTACCTGAGTAACTTTCACATGCATTCAGTAAAAAACTATTATTTTGAGACAGAATTTTCTATTTTATTTACTTGTATCAATTTCAGAGGAAGTCAAAAATAGATGGAGAATAGTAAAGTACATTTCCTTGATCGAATAACAACAGTTACAAAAACTAGCTAGCTAGACGAGAAACATGGGAAGACGATAATCAAAGTTCATCAAAGAATTATAGCCCATATCGAATCGGGCCAGTGAACGATGTGTTACCATTATCGAGTGAAAGGTATCATAATATTTGTACGAGTTCAGATCGTAACTGTACCCAAACCCATTCATTTAATTTTATCGATCGTACGATTCGATTCGAGTAATTAAAGTCGCGAATACTGTTATGTTAATTTTAGGTTGTTTTGGGCAAGATTTTGCAGTGAATAATAATGTGTGCCACAGAATCCACTGCAGGACGAAACTTTTAGCTGCATTTTAACGTTTTCCGAGAAACAAAGTAATGTGCATTACTTCCACAAAAATACACATGAGCGTTTTGTATGTATGTTGATCTATATTAAGTATAGTATGTATTACGTTTATTATATTGTATGTATTAGTTTAGTTTATAAAATAAGTTGATTTAAGTATTAAAAGTTAAAGCACTGCGTAAAAGTTCATGCACAAAGCTGTATCCTCTTTGGCAAATATTCCTGTTAAAATAAGGTTTGCTGTAAGAAAACCCAATTCTGGGTTAAGCTCGCCGTTGTATATAAGCTAAATATTTTTTGTGTGTATATCTTTTTATTTTATGTGCAATAATAGTAAATTGTGTATTAAGGGCGGTAAGTAAGGAACACTTCATCACATTTGCAAGTAAATTATTATGAATTATAGCTTTTATAGCACAACTATTATTACGAAATACGTGAACTTTTTTAAGCGGATGGCGGGCTCCACCTTCACCACAGATTATACAAATGTTTCGTTCAGAAACGTTAAGGGCAAATACTTACGTAGGCATACAGCCAAGACGGAGTGTAAAAAAAATATAATTTCGACGTTTTGATATAAAAAACTATCGATTAAAACATTAGTTGAGTATTTAAGTAACATGTAGCGAGATTGAAATGAATAAAATTTTAAGGCAATTTTTATCTGAACTTATACTATTGATTATTTGTTGTTTTTCAGTTCCCGATATTTCGACGCTGTTGCAAGCGCCATGATCGCGGGATGACTGGAGAAAATCTGTCTATTCTCTTTGTTTTGTATTTTGCTACGCGAATACACATGGCACTCGATACAGTTATGACAAAAAAAAAAAACATGGATGATATCCCCTAAGTGACAGTATAGGTTCAATACACATGAAACAGAATAAGGTTGCTGCAGGTAAGTATAACCAAGTACTACGTCGATAATTTCGAAGTAATTGAGGTTTATATTACCTCATCTATTGTTAAAATTGAACAAGTGTCATGAAATCTGATATGGCTAATGATTTTTGACTAAATCTAAAATGCATGTTCTAAATGAATGTGGTTTTAGTCTGTAGGAGCCTGACAGACCCCACCTCCCTCCCCACGGTGGAGGACATCCAATTACGATTACCACAAGTTAGAAAACCTACCTACTAGATTTTTCAAAAATCTTTCATACTGATTTATTATTTAGTATCTTAGACATAAGCGTAATCTTTATCGTGAACGTGTCCGTCATTTATTTTTATCACACACAAAAATATCTAAAGTTTCTTTTCTGTTTTGTTTTGTGGACACATTTTGACCTAGGACCCAGGACCTAGGCACCGGACTGTCAAGAGATTGGTATTTTCATTTAAAATTGAACAGTGCATAGACATGCTTACCGTGAATGGCGTTTCCCTTCTCAAGATATAAAGATTATATTTACAGTAACAATTCGGTTTGACCCGACTATAAGTGAAGTACAGTTTAATGTTTACTTATTCACACGCGAGAAACGGTAGGCCCAAGTCAAATGATTTTAACCGTTGTTTATAACGTAACTACTTCAAAGTTTGTATCCGTTACGATTATTACAAAAACTTTTTTTTTTAACCGTCTTAATTAACGCACTGTGAATAATTAAAAAAACGTAATTACCTGTCAAATTAAGTGAAATAACATGGAACGGACACTGTCTCTTCAAAGTAATAAAAACACATATAAGAAATCCAAAAAGATCCACCTCGATAAGTTTTTAAGAGGTCGTTTAAATTAAGTACCTACGACTTTTTAATAACAGCTACTATATAATATTAAAAAGATAAAAAGCAAATCATCATCATCATCATCATTTCAGCCCAAAAGACGTCAACTGCTGGACAAAAAGCAAATATTATTATAGTCTAATTATGGACCTAAAGGTACTTTTCAAAGATAATTTTATCAGAATATATCGATTTGTTAACATACGTTTATTTAAAGAGGTTTATTAATATGCTGCACTTAATACATAAACGACGGAAACGCATAAAAATAAATGCCTTACCTACCATTAAAGACTTCCATGCTTGACATTCAGTAACGATAAAACATTAACTTGCGAATTATTTTACAGTTCAACAGATTTATCTCATAGTAAATATCTGCTACTGGATAGAGCTTTGATAATCGTTCTTGCATTTACGAGTTATAGTCCTATTCGGAGGATGGGAGCTCCTAATTATAGGCAAACTTTAATGAAGGGATTGATTAAAATAAAAGAGAAATAGTATTGGATAGATCAACAAGAATGGCAGATCTTTTTAATCTTTGCGTCTAATAAATTTAATTTTACTTAAACAATTATGAACTTAATGGCCGTATTAATTGAATTAGTAAGAGAAGCACTAGCACTTGATAAAATGTTCAAAATTGTAGAGCACAATAAACGTTATCTGTGAGAATCAAAGTTGTTTTCTTCAAAAAGTTATGAATGTTTATAAAGTTTGGCGCGAACGCTCTAATGCCCTAACTAGTTGCAGTCGGTTATTTTCAGACAACGCTAAAACAAAAACGCTAGATCAACAAGCAATAAAGGCTGAAGAAGACCAGCTTTACTATTGAAAGCCTATTTAATTATTTCACGTTTTCATCTCATCTCATTCTCATTTCAGCCCAAAAGACGTCTACTGCTGGACATAGGCCTCCCCCAAGTGTCGCCACATTGACATTTTGGGGGGTTTTGCCATAATCACCACGCTTGGCAGGCGGGTTGGCGATCGCAGTACGGTTGTTACATAAACACAGAGAACGCTGCTGCCCATTCTCTGGCAAGTCCCTTAGTCGCCTCTTACAACACCCACTGGAAGATATGGGATGGTGCTATTCTTTACGTCCGACACCATACAGAACTCCGACACCATACAGAACTTTCATTTTTTAATAAATTTCACGTTTTATTCCTCCATAAATGTTTACAGTTTCGGGGCTTTTTTAATCGACTGCTTGTAGAATTAATTGCATTTCACATCAAATGGTTAATAAATCCAATAAGTCAATTGGATGTAATCAAGCTGTAAAATGGCAAAAGAAAAGAGAATCATTGAAGAATACTTCTTTAGCTTTTGGTTTTTATTAGACATTGTTGCAGATTTGAAGTAAAAGTTAATGCTGAAGCAGGTTGCAGTCAAATAAATGAAGTGTTCGTAAAGAATAGATTTTATGTGTGTGCAACTGTGCATTTGCTTTCGAACAATAGTTGACCTAAAGACGGAGAACTTTGTTATTTTGTATTATAGCTTTGGCTGAATAACGTTTTACTAATAAATAAAATAACAAAACGCAATTTTAAACACAATGCTTTCCAGGGAAGACAATAACATGGTATGTGGTGGGCTTGTCTAAAAAATTCATTGTTAGAACTTTGTATGAATTAATCCTCTCACCTCAACATAATCAATAGAAAGAAGGAAAGAAAGTTTGTGTATTTGACACATGACAAAAGTGAGTGCCGCAAAGACAAAAAAAACAAAAATCCTGCATCTAAACAAAGAAAAGATAGGTAAAATCTGTGTGCCTCGCAGCTGCGCCATAAAGGCCCAGTCCAGCAAAAATGCCAGACAATTAGTGCCTGTGTCAAGGGAACAAATTTAACAAATTTTATTTTGCTTTTCCCCCTATTTAGTTAACCAAACGTAACTTCACAAAGAAACACAACGACACGAAATAAATTCACTTTCAAAAACACTGCTTGTTTTAAAAAAACACCTACACATAAAAAAAAGTTCAATATTTCAAGTGATGTCTTTGAACCATTCATGATATGAAGTGTGTGTATTTTTTTGCGATTATAACGAACGGTACTCTTTGATAAGCATCCATTTAATTGAAGATGGCGGATAAAAAATGGCGTAATTACTGCGGCGGCTTCCGGCCGGTGTAAACGTACCTTTATGATGTGAACGAAGAATGAGTGAACGAAATAACGTAGTTTCGTTTGAAATTAACTTGTAGGGATTATTATTAGATGCGGTTTGAGGACACTGTTGTTTGATATAATGTTATTATTTTTCTGTAAAAAACAAGAGTTTGTTGACTATATTTTTGTTATTTAATAATTAAGTAAGTAATATGGTTGTTTAATGAGATAGTTAAAACTACTTAGATAAATAACTTATTACGTATTTCAGAATAGGTGTTAATGTTTTAATAACATTATAGGTAACTTAAGCTACCTAATTTGTCAATTAACGAAGAGTCTTTTTTCAAAACTAGACCTGAGAGGGGTCGTAAGAGCTATAAGAGTTTTATTTGTAAAATCCAATTTTATGTTTAAGAAGACAATATCGTTAATCTGATCACAGTACATCGCATAGGTTGGTACACTTCTTTAAAACGTAAATATTTGCTCTGGATGCAGGTATTACAGTAAAAACAAAAACCCAAGTATTATGTAATAACTTTGTAAACTGACATATTACATTGCTTTTCTTGTTAGATAATAAAATAGCAACCAGGAAGTTGGCTGTGGCTTAACTTGGCAATTACCCATGTTACGCTCGTTTTTACAAACACTAGGCGACACCTAAGTCAATACCTAAATATCAAACTTGTTCTTGGATTTTCAACGCTTGTTTCTGGGGCGAGGGTCGAAACAAACCGAATGCTTTTACTTAGGCATCGGCCAATAAAATAGTCCTGTTTCTAACAAGTCTGGGAAAGGAAATGAAGAAAAACTTCGATCATATCACTCTGGGCTTATTAGTCCGTGTATACTTTAGTTTATTATCGTTATAATAGACTGAGAGAAAATCTTTTTATGAGTTCTCCATTACAACGATGTTTAAAAAAAGATCGCTAAACTTGGCAGCAATTTCCAGAAAACTTGTTATAGTTAGGACAATTCTTTGGACTAATGGTTGCACCCGCTTTCGGGTTCGATTCCCGTGTCGGGCAAAGTGTTATTGGGTTTTTCCATCAGGAATTTTAAACCCCAAGAAATTGGAACCCAATTAAGTCACGTCCTCTCATTTTTCGGATTTATGTGCGTTTTGTATAATTATCACTTGCTTCGCATTGAAGGAAAACATCTTGAGGAAACCAGCATGCCGGGAGATATTTCTCGACGGCATGTAAAACCAAGTCAGAGGCCCAGGGACGGCATAAAAGCTCTGGTCACAAAGTAAGGCACTAACCACAAGTAAAAAATGTTATACCAGGCCCAAAGAAATAAGTCATAAGTCATTTAATCATCATCATCATCATTAAAGCCGAAAGACGTCCACTGCTGGACTTAGGCCTCCCTCAAGTGTCGCCGCGTGGTTGATATAACATGGGGGGTTTTGCCATTATCGCCACGCTTGGCAGGCGGGTTGGCTATCGCAGTACGGTTGTTGCAAAAGCACAGAGAACGCTGCTGCCCATTCTCTGGCCACGGGAAGATATGGGGTGGTGCTATTATTTACGTCCGACACCATACAGAACAATAATTTCATGAACAATAAATTGTATCTGAAATTACACGATATAAAAAAGAAAATTAAATACACTGGGAAAAAATAAGTAAAATATTACAACAATGCATAAATTCAACAAATTTTATAGCAATTTCGCTATAGATCTTCAACAGAATTAATACACAATTCAATTCAAATGATCATCAAAGTTTCTAAATTGGACTTCTAGAGCACAAGTAGGTATCTGACTATAATACATTTTTCACAACAGTAGACTATCTTACCAAGTTACCAAGTGCCGCAAACTACACACATCAAAAGTGTCTAGGGATCAACATATATTTTTGCAATAACTTTTCTCCTGATTGATATTAATTAAAATTTTCTTTAAGGATTCATCAAATAAAGTGTTTTCGTTTGTCACAGTAACGATAAACCAAGTCACCTTTGCATTAATAAAGAAATTTGCCATTTTCTAATAAAGGGATTTTTGACATTTGAACCACTAACATTAAAGTTCGAAAAAAAGACTGAAATAACAGTTTTCTTTAAAATTTTATTGGGTAACTTAAACAATTAATAATCCGTGTTTCTACCGCGAACACTAACAACACAAGAACATCGGTTTGGCTTACTCAAAATGAGTTCATCCAAATCACGCTGTGGAATGGCCGCCCATGTTCGTTGCAACAACAAAAAAAGGTCTTCTTGCGACTGGATACCCTCCATATTCGGCAGAGCTCTTCTCTGTAGCATATCCCATGCATGCTCAATCGGGTTCAAGTCTGGCGACTGAGCAGGCCAGGGCAGGACATTGATGTTAGCTGCGGCGAGAGTCTGTCTTACAACTCTTGCGGTGTGCGGTCGTGCATTATCATGCATTAACTGAAATAAGGGACCGATTTGCACTTGTAGAGGAACGATGACGTCTGATACAATCGTCTCAGCATAAATTTGAGCGTTGAGGTTGCCTCTGATCCAAATCAACTCAGTTCTTCCGCCGATCCAAATACCCGCCCATACCATGATGGTTCCACCACTATAAGGATGGACTTCCTGGCAGGATTTTAATCGCTGTTGGCGTCCAGGGGTTCTCCAGTGTCGTATACGTCTTGTATCCGGTCTCATACCAAAACGAGACTCATCAGAAAAGCACACGAAACGCCATTGTTCTTCTGCCCAATTTCTGTGTTCAAGAGCCCATTGATATCGAATCCTACGATTGTGCATTGCTATAGGTGGTACCCGTAGCGGTCTTCGGGAATGAAGGTTCACTTCATGCAAGCGGTTTCTGATTGTTTGGTCGCTAATTAAGTTCCCTGAAGAGTGATGAAGCCTCACGGCTAACATCATGGCGGTTATTGTTGGAGCTCTTCGAGTTAAGATTTGTGTATCGGTCTTGTCTCCGTGTGGTGCAGCGATACCGTCCTCCATGGCGCTCAGCCACGGTACCAGTGCTACGGTAACGTGTCCAAAGTCGACTGATAACACTCTGACTTGTATTCAGAGCTAAAGCCACAGTACGTTGCCGGGAACCAGCTTCTATCATTCCCACGGCTCTGAGCATTTCTTCCCTGCTTAAATGACGTCGCCGCTCCATAATAACGTTGGTTTTAATCAGTAGTAGGGAAACAGTAGCACTAATAATGTCTTCCATGCGTTGTATGTTTTTATAGGGAAAATATTGACAGCTGATTTTCATCTTTTACTCGAATTTGATTCACAGTTCCTGATTCAAATTATGAAATGCACCAAAAAGGATCCATATAAATTTATAAAATCATAAATTTATTACAAAGCCACATCTCAATCTCAAGAAATCCGCATAAAAATGCTTGATCCCTAGACACTTTTGATGTGTGTATATCGTTAATTAACTTTCATATCTCCAGTTAACTGTTAAATAATTTTGATGTCTGTTAAAATTTAAATGAGCGTGAACTCAATAGTCAACTTATTATAACAGTGACTGGCATAATCAAATAGAGGTTAGAGTCGTTTATGTCCAGAACTTTGTTTGCCCATCAACATCATCATCAACACCATCAGCCTATAATGTTCCCACTGCTGGGACACAGGCCAGCTCTCTATGAGAAGGTGGGCTGTAATCCACGACGCGGGCGTAGTGCGGATTGGTAGATGTCACATGTCTTCGAATGTTTAGTTCTAGGACATGCCGGTTTCCTCACGATGTTTTCTTTCACCTTTTTTGAGGGCAGCGGTGATGAAATAAATTACACAAAGTAATGCGCCTGCCTGAGTTCGAACCCACGGCTTACCTACTGCTCGTAAGTCGGGGTTGCCACCACTAGCCCACCGCTGCTCTCAATTTTCCCATCCATCCATTAAATAGGTAGGTACTAGCCTTTGCCCTCGCCTTCGCTCGCGGCAATTATCCCACGAGATTGGTTTAAATTGACAATCGGCGATTATGTTAGCTTTCATTATTGAAAGAATTTTCTGAATTGGATCAGTAGTTCCGAAGATATTACCCCAACATCCAAACTAATTTTATCTCTTACTAGCTGACCGGCGCAACTTCGTTTGCGTCACATTTTCCCCGTTTTCGCAACATTTTTCATTGCTGTTCTACACCCATTGGTCCTAGCGTGATGATATATAGCCTATAGCCTTCCTCGATGAATGGGCTATCTAACACTGAAAGAATTTTTCAAATCAGACCAGCAGTTTCGGAGCCTATTCAATGCAAACGAGCAAACAAACAATCAAATCTTTCCTCTTTATAATATTAGTTTAGATAGAATATTTTATACTTAGACGCGAAAACGCTTACCATGAACTCAGTAGGTACATTATTCTGATCCGCAACACGAAATTTATTAAATTTATTAAAAAATTTAAAAAAATATCTTCTGTTTCCTACAAAAAAGCAGGACGTGTAGGTCTTGCTTTTTTGTAGGAAGCAGAAGATTTTCAAAATATATGGACCAGCTATTTTATTTATTTTTTTTAAATTCCGGTGAAAAATTTATACAAGTACAGGAGGTCTACTCTCTTTCTCCGAAACGTAACTTCGGCAACGAACGAAAATTAAACGTATTTACGTTTGTGCCCCTAATCTATATCGTTTGCGGACGCACACAAGAATTTCGAATTCACAGACATTTAACGTGAACAAATATATTAAATGTTATTGTGTGCGTCCGCAAATGAAATAGAATAAGATCACAAACGTAAAAACGTAACTACGTTTAATTTTCGTTCGTTGCCGAAGTTACGTTTCGGAGAAAGAGAGTACACCTCCTGGGGCGTTCAGAATGATGTAGTGAGTATGTGCTAAGCGTTTTCGCGTCGGTGTCCCTTATATCCTGTATAGTAATACTTGCTGATCCGACAGAAATCATCCTGTCATAGTAACATAAAAATTACCAACAAAAAAACGCTTTCTGTTTTTTTTCTTGTCGAATTTTCCTATTTTCCGTCCAGATTCAAAGTTATAGTCAGCATTTTTTTTAAGTTCCTTTTAAACATGTGAAAAGTTATAATAATACAGAGAGGTTTCCCTTTCGCGTATTACTAAAATAATTCTAAATACCGTTGCTCCAACTTTACCTAAATAGTTCCATTTGACGCACAAGTATTTTTCAAGCCGGACTTAAATCTGCAATTCATTTTGTCGTGTTTTTCTAGTAGTCTTGTTTCCCACTGCTGGGCAAAGAGCCTTAGCTTAGTTCATGATAAAATTTTAGTCCTTGATATAAATTATACAATCAAGGACTAAACTAAATAATATGTATTTTCAATTATTGAGTGTAAGTATTTGCGGAAAAGGTAAGCACAACTTTCTTAATAGTGCTTAATTTATTGTTTATTACTTTAATCATCATCTGCCTAGTCTTTTCCAAACTATCTTGGGGTCGGCTTCCAGTCTAACCGGATGCAGCTGAGTACCAGTATTTTACAATTTTTACATGAAGCGACTGCCTATCTATATGGATTTTTTAGTAAGACTGGATGTCAGACTTTTGACTTCTGACTACTCGTAACCGCTGTCAAATATCTACAAACGACATTATGATATTTATTAATTTAATAATGATAGAAACGACTGAACCCTTAAATTAACCAAGTTTGTTTAGTAAAACAACATTAAAGACTCTTTAATTAAGAAATTAAAAGATGGAGATTCCTGCTACTAGATTTTAATCGATGGTTTTATTTGCGTGCCTTCAATGCAGTTAAGAGATACAATCAAATTATGTGATCACAAGTTACTGCAAGGCGTAGGATAATACCTTACTGCCATGTATATTTTTATAAAAATAATAAACTACCTATGTATGTGAGAATGGTAGCAGCTGTCGCTTTGAAGTTTGAGAGAAGAGTTTATTATATAAATAAAGTTGAAAACATAATTGATTTATGTGCACTTTAAGATTTTGAGAATTTGACATAAGTAACTGGTTTGTATGTTTAATCATTAAATACCTAGATACTTCAATGAAAAAGTTTTGCTCTACAATCTAATGAAAATATATCAGTATGTACATTATTAAAAAACTACAAATATCAAAAAATTTACACGTATCAAATCAAGTATAAATTAATAATTATAAACGTCGACTCGTAGGAAAAGTCGAAAAGTTTGGAAACATGATTTTGTAAAACTTTTGTTTATGCCAGATCTTTTTAAAATAGGACTTATATACACTTTACTCGGATATTTATATTTTTTATAGTTTTCTAAACTAATATTATAAAGAGGAAAGATTTGATTGTTCGTTTGTTTGCATTGAATAGGCTCCGAAACTACTGGTCCGATTTGAAAAATTCTTTCAGTGTTAGATAGCCCATTTATCGAGGAAGGCTATAGGCTATATATCATCACGCTACGACCTATAGGAGTGGAGCTGCAATGAAAAATGTTGCGAAAACGGGGAAAATGTGACGCATACGAAGTTTCGCCGGACAGCTTTAAACCTTTATAAATTTAAAGATGTACTGAAACCTAAACAAACTAACTCTAACAAGTAATAGTTTACCTTTTACATCATTCGAGTTAACCTCAGCAGTTTTATTGTTCGTCAACCCCAATAAATCTCAGTGGTACGGCGCGGTACAATAAAATCTAAATAAAGGACCAATAAATGTGCTCATAATGTACCGCGGGGATCACTGAAGGGTTTACTCTGTTAGTGTTGGCATCCTGGATGAAAATGCTACCAAAAGCGGGGGAGTGTTAAATAGCAGTAGATGTATTTATAGGCACGCAAGCTATCTTTTGTTTTTCGAAATAAAACGGTTTTAAAGATAAAAATACTTGTGATGTAACTAGATTTTCATGATTAGTTGTTGTTTCTATTATAGTAAATGCTTCTATTATGAAAATAAGTTGATTATTAATGTTATGTATTATTGGTAAGGTTTCAAACAAGGTACCTATGGGGTAAATGTTTTGCATGAATGTAAGTAAAAGTTTAAGTAAGTACATAGTCGTTTTATTTAAATCTAAAGGGTTAAAAGCTCAGTTTATACGATTGACTGTTACGATTGATTGTTAGGTGAGTACTTTACTTGAACTTTATTTGAAGTAATTAATACAAAAAAAAATATTTCAAAAAAGCTCACGCAACTAATATTTCTATCTCTCCACTAAACAAACACAAATCAACATATATTACTTCCATCAATATTCTCATAAAAAAATCTATAAATAAATTAACTTGTAAGCTGCAGAGCCTAGGGACTCACCTCGCTCCGTGGAACACCGGGCACTAATACCGACGCAGGCGCAACTATGCGATGCGCACGCGAAGAGCAATGACTCGGACGCTCGCACTTGACCTTGCGCGGAGCGAGTATACGCGAAACATCAACCCGTACTCGTTT
Source organism: Cerastis rubricosa (assembly GCA_949152445.1). Taxonomy (NCBI): domain Eukaryota; kingdom Metazoa; phylum Arthropoda; class Insecta; order Lepidoptera; family Noctuidae; genus Cerastis; species Cerastis rubricosa. Next base: position 8,256,579 of record OX424526.1, on the reverse strand, counting down.
TATACTAGCTTTCTTGGAGAAACACACTGTTGGTTAGGATGGACAGCTTTTTTAAGCTTTTAAAGGTTTGTTCCGTAGTTGAAATAACCAGGTGAAGATACACCTCTGGGGTCATGCAGAGGTATGCCTACACAATAACGTGTGTGTGTGTGTGTGGGTTTGCTTACATAATAACGTGACGCCTGTAAGCCTATTGGCGTGACGTTGTTATTTAAACTTAATTAAGTAAAGTAAGGTATTCTATTAGTTCTCCTACTAGATGCCATCTAGCCGAGTTCGGACATAATCACAGCACTTAACATAACATCACCCCAGACTTTCGGTTATTGAATAAGTATGAGCCTTTTCATGTGAAAAAAAAAAACAAAACAAAAACGGAGAAAAAGTAGGTAAGGACTTGCAAATTATATATTTCTGAATAACAGTGAAGAGGGTTGGGTCCATCCGCACGGATCAATCAATCACGTTAAATTACTATCCGAAGCGGATGCATGGACCATGGATGACCATCTTTACATAGGTACCGAGTTTCCTCCATGCCTCGGGAAGTACCTACATTAAGCCGTTGATCCCGGCTGTCATTAGTAGATCTTTGACAGTCGTTAGACCGTTAGGGTTTGTCACGCTGTCAGAAGTTTGAAAGCCGACTGACTACTGCAGTTTTACCTGTTTTAAGTCACATACAGATTACACACGTGAAAAAGCTTAGTTAGGTTATGATTTGCAGCTCCTTAATGTGAGTGTGTCCTCGTACGCGTCGTAGGAATTCGGTAGTTGCAGTAAAGCCAGAAGAATCACTGCACATGTACAGTTCATCGGTGATCATTTTAGCTCGTTGGAGCTTTATAGAGAGACCTCATTTGTAAAATAGGGATTTAACATTTTGTGATTATTATATTCCTCGGATGATTTAATGACACTTCCCTTACTTTTAACTTATTAACTTTCTGGTGGTATTCATTCCCAAAAAGAAATGTAAAATCATCTCGAGCTAAAACCAAGAGGGAATTGATAAAACTGTTCCTACGGTGGGGAAAACTGAATAAAACTGAACTTTTTTAGCGTCATCATATCAACAATCCGTATTGCTGGATACAACTTTTTGAACAAAAACACAACACAAGATACAACTTCATAGAAGGAACTGTTGTTACAGATACACCTCAATATTCAAAAAGAAAAAAAAAGAAAAAATAAAAAAAATATATTAATCAAACAAAACAAAAAAAAAGCAATTTGTTGTCATCGCATGGTTTGCTTCGAGAAATTGATACTGATCAAATAAACAAGAAGTAGGTGGATCTTAATAACACTACCAGCATCTAATTCATTAATTAAAGTACTAAAACATAAAATAATATATTATCATCAAACATATATTATTTTCATTAAACTATCATTACTTCCATCAAATGTGTCAACTACAAGAATTATTGCGCGGCTCACCGAACAAAATAGCCGTGTGTATAAAGCTCAAGTTAACTTCCCAGCTTACTTAGACCCCCTTAACATAGCAAATGGAACCAGTCCATGCGTCTAGCTTAACTTGTTACATTTTTATAGGACCGACCACGGGATGAAACTAATGTTATAAACACAGGACGTCCAGATATGTACACAGATTGCCAATTAGGTTTCCTTAATTGATCCCAATTATGTTAATAGGTAGCAGGATGTTAATAGCTAGCTGTGTTTATTGATTTGAGCGACTTTTTAAGCGAATTCTGAGACTGTTAGACAAATCTTATCAAACTTGGATGAAGTTTAACGTTTCATTCAGCAAATAACAAAATTTATAGCTTTTATCGCGAAGGAGAATCCTACCACTAATATTACAAAGGCGAAAGTTTGTGAGTGAGTGTGTGTGTGTTTGAATGTTTGTCACTCCTTCACGCCACAATGGCTGAACGGATTTGAATGAAATTTGGTATGTAGATAACTTATACCCTGGATTAACAACTATGCTACACTTTATCCCGGTTTGCGCGGGTGAAACCGCGGGGCGCAGCTAAAGAATACAATAATACTACTTTATAATTATATAATTTATACTTTATATTAATGTAGTAAATAATACTTTATAAGAAAATGTGAAAGTTAGTAAGGATGATGGATGTTTGTAATTATATTACGCAAAAAAATACTGTCTGGATCAGAATTTAAGGCACAGCATGAACAGATTAATAATAATCTGGAATAAGACATGGAATATTTTTTATTCCCGTAGTACGATCTCGTGGGTCAATTACTGAACAAAAATCCGTAGGCAGAAGTTGTTCATAAATAAACCAGGAGTCACTTTTTTACTAGCAAGTCATTTCTTATAAACAGTAAAAGCTTTTATAATAAGTTGCCGAAATCAGTTACAGAACTGACCGATGGAAAGTTTAAAAATTATATCAAACGTGTCCTTATTAAAAAACCATATTACAAAATTAAGAACTACGTTGAAGATAGAGAAGTTTGGCCTTAGCTCCTTCGCACATGCGCCTTCCCTGGTAGCTCATAAACTGCTCAAATGTGTGGATGTCTGTACTAATATTACTATTTTCAATCTACTTATTTTTTTTCCATTCTTATTAATCAGATGTTTTACAATAGTTTTTAAATCATTACACCTTTTGTTTAGAATAGTTACAGCACGGATTCAGAGTCTACAACTTATACTTTTTTTAAAATTTGTATTTGAATGTAAAATTTGGGTATTTTTTTAATAAAACATTAAAAAGTCGATGAAAAAAAATCCACAGGGCATGAGAATTGTTTAGGGGTCCAAAAGTATAGCAGATGACCCCCTCAGTCGACCATTTAAATTTGGCACACGATGCACCAAACACCCTGTATACAACTTTCACAGCTTTTTTGTCAGCGCTGCAATCATATAAAATTTAAATCTGCATTTTAAATCTGTAATATCTTCGAAAATATTCATTTAAGTTACATGCTGTAAAGGGCCATATTGATCTATATTAAATGCACAATGTATTTAATTGGATAAGGATTAATGCTGTATTGCTTAAGATCGCTTCGCCATTTTTTCTCGTAAAAAGTAAAGGATAAAAAATGGTTATTGTGGGTTAGCCCTAAGAAATAGACATATACCATCTCGGACTTTTTGAAGACCTTTTTAAGGTGTACAATACTGTGGTACATTATTTTGATCTATCTCGTAGGGTTCAGCCAGCGTTTGTGTAAGCGCAACAAAATGTGTTTATTTACGTCATCACATTGGAAACCTCTAAAATTATCATGTTTCTCTACTATATTATGCATGTATTATACATATAAACCTTCCTCTTGAATCACTCTATCTATTAAAAAACCGGCCAAGTGCGAGTCTTACTCGCACACAGGGTTCCATAGCTCCAAACAATATAATAACAATATTTTGAACTGTCATTCATTAGTTAGTAGTATTAGTTAGTAAACTTCCACACAACCGCAAAACTAAATTTGTTTTTCATAGTATGTTTATGAAAAACAAAGTTACTGCTGCAGTTTGATGATAAAGTCCCATATCTCAAAAACTAAACATCATATCTTATTGAAACCAATTTTCGTTGATAGTTTTTTTTACGTTCTACAATCCTAAATATTTTCAGAATTTTCCTCCTCTTACTTTAGAAATTAGAGGGGGGGGGACACACATTTTACCACTTTGGAAGTGGCTCTAGCGCAAACTATTCAGTTTAGAAAAAAATGATATTAGAAACATCAATATCATTTTTGAAGACCTATCCATAGATACCCCACACGTATGGGTTTGATGATTTTTTTTTTTTTGGTTTTCGGTTGTAAGTATGGGGACCCCCTTAATTTATTGTTTTTTTTCTATTTTTGTATGAAAATCCTAATGCGGTTTACAGAATACATCTACTTACCAAGTTTCAACAGTATAGTTCTTATAGTTTCGGAAATAAGTGGCTGTGACATACAGACGGACAGACAGACAGACAGACAGACAGACAGACAGACAGACAGACAGACATGACGAATCTATAAGGGTTCCGTTTTTTGCCATTCGGCTACGGAACCCTAAAAAACCGCATCAAAATCCGTTGCGGAGTTTTAAAGATCTAAGCATACATAGGGACAGACAGACGGAAAGCGACTTTGTTTTATACTATGTAGTGATAATGATACTGTCCCTCTGCAGAGCAAAGGCCTTCCTTCCCTCTTTCGACTTTTCGCGATCTAAAGCGATTGTACGCCAATCCTTTGAAAACGAGAATTATTCACATAAACTAAAATCAAGATTAAAATCAAAATATTTTTATGTCACACATGCTTAAATGGGCACTTATAAAAGGTGTACAAAAGGTGCACAGTTGGGGTTGGCCACTTCCTATGGAGAAAACTGCAAGAAACTCCATGATTACTGTTTTAAAATCATTTACTTTTACAATATTTGAATATTACAGCGTTAGTACTTAAGTATGGGAGGACTTAGGTATCGTAGGCTCGACAATAAGTCGGTTCTACAAAACGTAGAACACAACTACAAGATAGAAAGTTACCAAGGATCTAGAAATCTATAAGGCCTACAATGTCCACACATTTACAAACAATCGATAAATAAGAAAAAGAGTCTTTTCAACAACAAAAAAAGGAAAATACTTATCACAAAAAGACTAGATCAAATAAGTGCCATCGCGACCAATCCAGGCATTGGGGAACACATCGTCACACAAAATTATTAAATAAATACTCAAAATGCAATTTTTATTTATTTTTTAAAACCCCCCTTCCCCCCCAAAAGAGCGATACTAGACAGATTTTACCTTATAGGAGTGAGATAACAGATTTGATAAGTTTTTCAGGTATCATTTAAGCAAAAATATTTTTTTAATCATAATTTGGAATTTAATATTTTGTGACTCGATTCACAATTCAAGCGAATTCACAAAGTTGTAAAAAGATTTTTATGGCATGTGGTACATCACTAGCAAGAGGAATGACTAGAGATTTTTTGAGGGAGTAGGAAGATCCCGGTTGCTTTTGTTTTTTTTTTATACCCATGTAAATACCTGTAACATGGACAGTTTTAATTGAAGTCCGAAACTTTGCGAGTAAATTAAAAAAAAAACTAGATGGCTTATGTCACTAATTTTGAATTTAAAAGAACTGAAATACAATACACATCTAAATAAAATTAAAATTCAGAGACCACGACTTATACTTTTTTTTTAATATATATTTGAATGTAAAATTTGGGTATTTTTTTAATAAAACAATAAAAAGTCGATTAAAAAAAAATCCACAGGGCATGAGAATTGTTTAGGGGTCTGAAAGGATAGCAGATGACCCCCTCAGTCAACCATTTCAATTTGGCAGACGATGTCCCTAACACCCTGTATAAAGACATTCTGTAGTATATATATTTAGTATCAGCATTGCACCCGTGCGAAACCGGAGCGGATCGCTAGTAGGGTTATAATAATAAATAATTATCATAATTACGTGTCAGGTTAACAGTATTACAATCATACATTAAAAGGAATATAGGTATAACACAAATAATTGAGACAATAAAATTAAATAATTGAATAAACATTTGACAAAAAATTAAAACAAAATTAACAAAAATTAAATGCATTGCCTAAAACCATTATTGGGGGTCATACAAAGCATGGTCAGTTAGCCGGCCTTTTAGTTTAGTTTGACCATTATCAGGTGGCCTACCATGATGTCTTAAGTTCGCTCGCTCCACTCGCTCACTAGACCCCGCCATGTCCTTCGAACCTAACCTGTCCGAGTCGGGGTGCCCCAAGTCCAGAGCTCGCTTCGCTCGCTCTTGCACCCAAATTATCTTGGTAGCAAAAGTAACATTGCCAATTGTACACACATACAATCAGTGGGGCTACATTGGGGATTTTTAAGTTGTTATAAAAACGGTATGTTTGACAAATCATAAATGTCCCAAACGTTTTGTGTCGTTATAATAATCAGCTTAACAATAATTCTACCAAATGAAACGGTGGCGTACAAAAATTTGCTAATCGTTAGTTGTCAAAGTGAAACATCGGCGAAACTTTGGTTGGCAAGTGAAAATCTGGCAAACAATTTTCGGCGAAAAGGCATAGAACAGTGGGAAAGAAATGGCGCTAGACATCCTGTTTAGCTCCGTCTCTTTCCTCCTGGAGTAAGAGTAAAACAATACTGCTTTATGACGTCATGATAGGCCAGCAGGAGTCGCGCTTAAAATGTTTTCCGGTAGCTGATTGTATATCGACGGACCCATGAATATGAATTAACCTTCCTGACTTAGATAGGGTGTGTGGGTAGAAGTGTATTCAAATCTCTTTCACAGCTCTTTAGATTTTATGGAGATGATCAGAATTACAGGCAAGAGGAGGAGATCGTGGCTAAATATCCGCTTGGGTCGATTTTCACGTTAAGCCCCTCTTGCCTAGGCTGGTCCGTGGATGGGCCCGTTACTTACCAAAATACTTTCAAATTAATTTAACACAACAAAAAAAGAAAACAGCCAATTTTAATAATTAAGTAGATACCGTAATTTAAATTGATTATTTATGTATTTTGTGACATCCTCCTGAATTTTGACGAGTATACAAACCTCATATCATAAGAAGGTCCTGGCGCCTGTTCTCTCTCAAATTACCAGCAAGAGGCAAAGGACTGGGCCCTCATTTGCGCGTTGTACCTGTCTCGATGGGGAGGTCAGGTTATGCCCTGGCATATTTACAACTGATCAGCCGGCTTTGGTAGGTTATAGACGCGCTAGTACTTGACCAAGAATTCAGCATAATTATGTCTCCATCTTTATGAGATTTAAAAGAACCCGACCAAGTGCGAGTTCCGTACAAATCTGCATTTTTTTTTATTATATGATGTAATTAAAAATTTACGGTTTTCGCAATTTTTCCTTTTTCTGTGCTATAAGACGTTGCTTTGTACCAAATTTCAAGATTCTGAGTTCACGGGAAGTACCCTGTAGGTTTTGATTCCCTTGCCAGTGTCGAAAATTTGCGGAAATTTGCGGCATAAACGGCTGTATCTTTTGATTGTGTTGGCTTAGAAGTTTGATTTTTTCACAGCACCAAGGGACAAAGTGATCCTATAAGGGTTCCGATTTTTCCTTTTAAGGTACGGAACCCCAAAAACTGCTGTTCTACATCATTTTGGTATAAATGAAAATTAATACATGAAACCGTTACAGGGGGTCTTCTCTTATTCTCCGCAAAACGAAGTTGCAGCCGAAACTTCGAACGTTTCCTACCATGGTTCTATTCGTTCCGAAATTTAGGACAGCCGAAATTTGTTTGATATCAGTAGTTTCGGAGACGACGAAGACGAAAAATTTCCAGCCCTGGGGCTTAGATTTAGAATGAGTACTGATTTCATGGTTTACGCGTTGATGTCATTTAGGTACTCCATGTTTTTGTATAATTTTTATTATAGTTATGTTTGTTTACATGCATTCATGCAATACTTATATATTGAAGATCTAAAAAAAATCCACAAAACTGCTTAAGGGAATCTTGGTATTATATCTATTGTTTTGTTAGGCACAAAGGTTGTCCATGACCTGGATTACGAATTAAGATGCTTTTAATTCCGGTAGTACGCTCCTGTGGAACAATTTCCAACCTGGAAGCGAGTGAAGCCTCGGGCAAAATCTTGTCGTTCATAAATCGAGCGCCACTAATGGAATAACCTAAATTGGCCGAGCTAGTCCAAAGGTAACCATAATGACTATTCTAAGTTCTAAACTTCTAACCTGGCCCGGAATTCCGCAATTCTGGATAACTGTTGTATGTTTACAACCAACAATTAAACCTCCGGTTAACGACAGTTGCCTGACCTAAGCACATGATAACCATTTCCCTTTGTTTAATCGTCGCCTTCTACTACCTCTGCACTCATAGGTTGTCGCCTAGCTGGTAGTGGCCTTTTAATAGGGGTTTGTCAAAATTGCGAGGGCAAGCATCTCCTTTTCGTGGTGATAATTTCAAGTCTTTCCGACCAGTACATACGGTAATCAAGCAGTTTATGCGGCCTATTGCGATCAACCGGGCACAAATCCATTCTCTGTTCTGAAATCTTAATGTAAAAACCCAAGAACACTTTGCTCGACCCGAGAATTGAACACAGCACCTCATGGTCAGCAGCCGCGCTTACGACCACTCGACTACGACTACTTGACATTCCATCATCATTAGCGCTGATAGAATGCCACTTCTTCTAGGCTCTCAAGTGCGATTTTCATTTGCGTAACATATTTCTGTCGTCACGACTCAGCTGGAATGTCATTTCTTTTGAAGCTACAGCGTCTCGATGGCATATCTACACGTAACAACTTATCTAAAGACATGTCGTGTGCTGATGGGATTTCCAATTGGCAGATTGATAAACTACTATGTAAAGTATTCATCTCCTGTTTAACCTTCTCAAATTCTAGGGGAAGATTTATATAACCATGGCAGGTATGAATCAAAATGTTGGACCACAAAAGGAATGAATGAAAGGCATTTGCATGTGGTTGCGATGAGAATGCTAAGGGGGATGTGTGGTGTTACGCGAATGGATAAAATAAGGAATGAGTACGTAAGAGGAAGTCTGAAAGTGGCTCCACGCCCGTGACTGAAAAGTTGTGTGGTAATCGATTATCGTGGTATGGTCATGTGATTCGGACGAATGAGGAAAATGTTGAGTATGAATGTAGATGGCTATTAGAGTAAAAAAAAAAATATAAAAAAAAGAAAGAACAAAGAATCGATGGATAGAATGTGTGAAGGATGACATGGCTAAAAAGGAGGGCTACTGGGATGAAAAGTTATAGAGATGTATGGAAGAAGAAGACATGCTACGCTGACCCCAAAAAAATGGGGTAAGGGCAAGAGAATAGTGTTGCAGTACCTAGATATCGAAATTGTAATAATGTCGTGACACAAACAAGCAAACGTTCATGCCAAGCTTAACTGTAACAAAATCAACAAAGTTCTTGTGAATTCTTACCATTTCGAGAACATCTTGAATACGAAACAGTTAATTTAGTTTTTTGTTCGGGTTTTTGCTAGTGAGAAGCTTTAACAATCATTGTAGTTTTTATGTGCATTCTATATTTACGGTCAACTAGGGTCAAATCAATAGTGTGATGACAAATAGATAACAAACATGGTTAGTAAGGCATGGTGGCATTGCTAGCGAAGCTATAGATTCGTTCGATTTTGTGGCTTGGGTTGCTAAAACTAAAGTTAACATTCGCCCGAAATTGTCAGGACATGTCGTTTGTCTAGACTTATCGACATAGGTGAATTTCTAAAAAATATAAAAGATTTAAAAGTAGAATGTCTCTTTGCATATGTCCAGCTTTTAAACCGGCTTCTAAAAAAGGAGAAGGTTATGTTTTCCACAACAATTTTTTTTTTGGAATTTGTCTGTTAAGAATTTATCACATCTTTAAATACATATTCAATATTTTATTCAACTTTCGTCTTATTAAACCCATGAGACTGATGGCAGGTTCGAGGTGGATGGCGCACAAAAAGAGTACCTTTCTGGAAAGATTGGTACTTTTTTTGGGGATTATTGTCCAGGTGATTACAACTTACATAAAAACCCATGAGACATTGTTTAGCGACTAATGGTATTTCTAGTCAACGTAAGTTTCAGTCACTTTTAAACTTTAATTAGTCTAAAACGCAAACCAACAGCAAAAGTACCTCCTTGGAAAACTCCGTACATTAAAATACCGTTGTACTTTTGCGGTAAACTAATCTAGACTCATTTCCCGTGGCCTACTTAGCCTGTTTGTCACAAAAAGTATTTATTACTGTCTGCAAAACCTTGATAATTATTTCCCGTCGATCTGGGGTTTGCTGTAGGTGTAAATAACTTTATAGCGAATTAATTATCATCTTCCATGTTCGGCTGCCTTTGAGCTTTTAATACCCGTTTTAGTGGCTGTGATGCGACAGCTAAAAGATATACAGGGTGGCCCACATATAAAATGATATACAGAGTGATGTACTGAATACGAGGAAAGCGGTGCGTGTCTCTTCCACATTGTAAAACAAAAACTCACGATAACATTCAGGCACTAATTCACTTTATGCTACCAAGCAAAACTAGTGAGGTTCGGTAATCATCATCACCATCAGCCTATAATGTTCCCACTGCTGGGACACAGGCATTCTCTCTATGAGAGGGAGTGGGCTGTAATCGGGTCCAGTGCGGGTTGGTAGATGTCACATGTCATCGAATTTTTAGTTCTAAGACATGCCGGTTTCCTCACGATGTTTTTATTCACCGTTTTTAAGGGCAGCGGTGATGAAATAAATTACACAAAGTAATGCGCCTGCCTGATTGCGAACCCACGGCTTACTGCTCGTTAGTCGGTGGTGTCACCACTGTCACCACTAGTACTTCTATAGAAAGAATAGGTAAACCGAGCTCTAAATGTCCTGAAGACTTGTGAGTATTTAGTCAAGTAAATTAAATAAGATTTATGTCAAAATATTACTTACATACTAAGTGAGTATTGTGGATCCATTGTTACCGGCCGTCCGTAACTTAGGAAAAGATTTGCAAATGCACCATCTAATCACATCACGGGGGTAAGCAATGTCAGTTACCTTTAGAACTTTAATGGCTGTAAATGATAATATGTCTGTGAGGTTCGTAGACATATGCCTGCCAGGGCTGCGGGTTGTTCGAAAGAGATGCCGTGCCCCTGGAACGCAAAGGGCTAAGAAGGAACATGAATGGGTTTTAGTCAGTCAAGTCTGACTCCCTTCCGCTCCGCCCAGAGCGGAAGAAGTCATTTGATGATTTCCCATCCTAAAAAAAAAAAAAGGTTCGTAGACATTTAAGTGGGTGGATAAACTACTAAAGTTGTTAAAAAGGAAAAGTGCGAACAAGGAACACAGGCTATAAATATCAGGAATTTATCGCGTCGCTTGCACAGGATCTTCACCATAAAAATGTCGAGATGTCTTTCTTACATTTAAATACTCACATTTTTTTTACACGTACCAAACCAGTTTGAAGCTCTGCTCTGCGAAGCCAGGGCAATTGCTTGCGTTTTTCGAAAAAAAACTAGCTTGGCGCAGTTTTTACACCTATTTGTGGCTATCATTATGTTAAATGATAGCTTCGTGCTTTGCTGGAAATTAAAAGACGATGACAAATGTCCCATCAGTGTTTATGACTCGCTTTCGTTCAGGGAAAGACTTCCTGATTACGGCATTTTAATTAATTTTAAGTTTATATGGGTGGTGTTTAGCTCGAGAATTCAATTTTGTCAGCATTATCTAGTCTCTGAACATGGACAATTGTTTTTTTTACATGTGGGAATTCTCAATGGATGTCCTCCGTCATGGGGCTGGTAGAGGGGTTTGTCAGACTCCTACTGACTAAAACCACACGGTGTTCCTCCTCGACACTTCTGGCTGGGGTGCGAGGACACAATTGCATTCTCCACAATTACCCCAGCAGAAATTCTTGGACCATAATCAAGGGGAAAAAATGTGAGGTGTCTGGACCTACTTTCAAGTTCTATTCTTAGAAAGTGTAAAATTATACCTAGAACGAAAATAATGAGTTGTTGACACCTTGGTGAGGACAAGACGACTCGCAATTATTAGGTAAGCAGGTGTTAATAAGAGACATCGAGCTGTAAAATGAGTGATAAGTACATGGGTGTTGGTGGCGACGCGCGACGTTCTGCAAAACCCATAGTTTAAAGTGGAACTTTTTTAATCTTGGTGTAGTATCAGGTGCACGGTGTGGCGCCGACAATACGACAATAAATTATACGGCGTATGTTATTCCTAGTCTGCTTAAAAAAATATTCGAATATCTAGTATTTAGTAGTAGTTTAGCCACAGGACATTATTTTTCATTTTCAGTATTATCTTCTGATGACCAGACTGTCCGATCCAAAATAACTGGACAATACTGACATTTTAGTAGATTATTAACCAAGGGGATAAAGCAGTCTATTCTGTCGCGGGTGACGATTTAAATCGCGAGCGTAACGAAGGACTCGAGGTTTACTCCCGAGCGTAGCGAGGGTGTTAAAAGCTTACATCACGAGCGAAGCGAGGGATTTAAGACGAGTCCTGAGTGTAGCGAGGGATTTGAGTTCACCCAAGACTAAGACAGCTTTATCACCGAGGAAAATACTCTACTTTTCGTACCATTTGCGAAAAAATTAACACAATAATAATATGAGATAAGCATTTATTAAAAATAATGACAATTAAAAGTAAAAGTTAACATTCGAAACATTGGTCCAATAATTGATAGAGAGAGTTACATTTTTGTTAGGTACATTTATTGTTGATGAGTTGATTTGAGTATTTCTCTGTTCTTGCGTCTTAGGAACTTGCGTTTCATTGTAGAAAGTATACGTCGGAGATAGTGGTGGTGGTGCATCGTGAGTTACGGACGAAGATAAGAGTTGATGATTGTAGCTCAGATGGATTTAGTTTTATATTTTTGTTAATTTGACTGCTTAATATGGTTTTATTCGCCATTGAGCTTTCGATATAACCCTCAGCTACTCTATCAGAGCTCCAACCACCATGTTTTTTTATTGACGTAATATCCACCCCTGAATCCGCCAAGAAAGTCGCCGAAGTTCTTCTAAAGCAGTGACCGGTGTAGAGTTCAACATCTTTAAGTTTTAAATATTTAGCAATTTCCTTTGGCATATTGCTAATTTTATTTTTGCCGATGGCTTGTCGAGTACATTTTCCATTCCGATAGTTTATAAAAAATTAATTTAATTATTTTTTTAATTATTGTTTTCCATGTTGGTGGGACGTAATGCTTGGTATTTATGAATGATTTTAGTTATATTGTCCTTGTACAATGAATGACCGAATTTCTTTGTCTTAGTTTCCTTTACGTTAATCAGCAGTACCTCATTGGAATGATTTTCAACGTCCTCCACCTTTAAGTTTACAAGTTCACATCCGCGGCAAGCACCATTGAGTCCAAAAATTAAGGCCACCTATAACAAAGATAAAAAACAGGTAAATATATAGAATAATTACCATTGCTAAGATACGAAATATTCATAGTTAAATCATGTATACTTACTTTTGTGGCCAGAAAAATTTCGTCACGAGGTTCATTAAGAATTTTGTCCACATTTTGAGTCGTAAAAATTTTAGACTTCTTTGCGCAATGCCCTTCTGATTTTCTTTTTAAAAAAGCCAGTAATTTCGTGAATTTTATTTATTTCAATGCTGTGTTTGTTGCTTATTGTAGCTTTCAGTTTTGAGTACTTATATGCACCAAAGTGTATTCGGATTCTTTGTCTTGGATAAATAATCAAAATAGACAAGAAGCACTGATTCTGAAATTGATAGGCCTTTCGCACTTCTCCACGTTGAAAATTCTTCATAAGTTTTTAAATAATTTTGTTGGAAGCAAATTATTTATAATTGCGGCAGCCTTTGCACTGATGGAATCCGACAATTCACTGTCACTGTCGCTTTGATTGAACATCGTAACGTATTTTTAGAACATTAACTTATTTGTAAAAATAAATTAAAATAAACTTAACGTTTATGTATTTGAAGAAAACAAAAACGCGGCAAATATTTTTTTGCCGGAAAAGCAAAGGCATCAAGCTCATACGGCCACGTAGGTTTTCGTAATTTTATTTAATAATCATAACTGCATAATAAATGCGTATTCCTTTTTCAAAAAGATGTATAATGTTTTACATACAAACTCAATGGTGTAAACACACTATCTGTATCTACTAGTTCAGTATAAATTTCGGTAAGTATTCCAAATTTAAATCACATTCTCCCCCAAATTCAAATGACTATTGTTATGTTCGCTTCAATTCAGATTCAAATGACTATTGTTATGTTCGCTTTTTGTGGCATAGAATGTCACTTTTTCGAGCAAGTGGTACGAAAATTATTTTATTTAGTTGTTTTAATATATCATTTATCATGTATGCGCAATTTCTTATTTAATTGATTGATTGTCATTATAATGTAATATTGACCTTGAATAATTTACACACATCAAAAGTGTCTAGGGATCAACATATATTTTTGCAATAACTTTTCTCCTGATTGATATTAATTAAAATTTTCTTTAAGGATTCATCAAATAAAGTATTTTCGTTTGTCACAGTAACGAGAAACCAAGTCACCTTTGCATTAATAAAGAAATTTGCCATTTTCTAATAAAGGGATTTTTTACATTTGAACCACTAACATTAAAGTTCGAAAAAAAGACTGAAATAACAGTTTTCTTTAAAATTTTATTGGGTAACATAAACAATTAATAATCCGTGTTTCTACCGCGAACACTAACAACACAAGAACATCGGTTTGGCATACTCAAAATGAGTTCATCCAAATCACGCTGTGGAATGGCCGCCCATGTTCGTTGCAACAACAAAAAAAGGTCTTCTTGCGACTGGATACCATATTCGGCAGAGCTCTTCTCTGTAGCATATCCCATGCATGCTCAATCGGGTTCAAGTCTGGCGACTGAGCAGGCCAGGGCAGGACATTGATGTTAGCTGCGGCGAGAGTCTGTCTTACAACTCTTGCGGTGTGCGGTCGTGCATTATCATGCATTAACTGAAATAAGGGACCGATTTGCACTTGTAGAGGAACGATGACGTCTGATACAATTGTCTCAGCATAAATTTGAGCGTTGAGGTTGCCTCTGATCCAAATCAACTCAGTTCTTCCGCCGATCCAAATACCCGCCCATACCATGATGGTTCCACCACTATAAGGATGGACTTCCTGGCAGGATTTTAATCGCTGTTGGCGTCCAGGGGTTCTCCAGTGTCGTATACGTCTTGTATCCGGTCTCATACCAAAACGAGACTCATCAGAAAAGCACACGAAACGCCATTGTTCTTCTGCCCAATTTCTGTGTTCAAGAGCACATTGATATCGAATCCTACGATTGTGCATTGCTATAGGTGGTACCCGTAGCGGTCTTCGGGAATGAAGGTTCACTTCATGCAAGCGGTTTCTGACTGTTTGGTCGCTAATTAAGTTCCCTGAAGAGTGATGAAGCCTCACGGCTAACATCATGGCGGTTATTGTTGGAGCTCTTCGAGTTAAGATTTGAATGTATCGGTCTTGTCTCCGTGTGGTGCAGCGATACCGTCCTCCATGGCGCTCAGCCACGGTACCAGTGCTTCGGTAACGTGTCCAAAGTCGACTGATAACACTCTGACTTGTATTCAGAGCTAAAGCCACAGTACGTTGCCGGGAACCAGCTTCTATCATTCCCACGGCTCTGAGCATTTCTTCCCTGCTTAAATGACGTCGCCGCTCCATAATAACGTTGGTTTTAATCAGTAGTAGGGAAACAGTAGCACTAATAATGTCTTCAATGCGTTGTATGTTTTTATAGGGAAAATATTGACAGCTGATTTTCATCTTTTACTCGAATTTGATTCACAGTTCCTGATTCAAATTATGAAATGCACCAAAAAGGATCCAAATAAAATTATAAAATCATAAATTTATTACAAAGCCACATCTCAATCTCAAGAAATCCGCATAAAAATGCTTGATCCCTAGACACTTTTGATGTGTGTATATAATTTTTCTGCGTCTTCATTTCTATTGTATTTGTTATTAATTGTATTTTTTCATTTTATTATGTTTTACATTTGTACGCTGACTATTTTATTACTATTATGCTTTATGGATTGTATCTGAATTAAACGTTTTATTATTTATTTTCTTTATTCATTTAAACATCTTATTTAACATATTTTTAAAAACTTTTTAAGAAACAACAAACGTAAAAAACATTTCAAAATATAAAAAAATAGGTTTCCGCCGGTGTCGGACGCAGGGTCCAAGCTACCGGTGGATAGGGCTAAAGAGACAGGAACCTCCTCAGAATACGGGCCGTATCGAGGAGTACGGCCCTATGAATCAGGACCTTGATCTAACTGCTAAGTGAGAGCTTCGACAGATGTTCGTCGAGGCTTTTAGCCATTAGGCCATTGGCCGAAACGACAATCGGCACAATGATAGCCGAGTTCATATTCCACATGCTGACTAGCTCGTGTGCCCTTTCTCAGCATTCACGAGGTTCTCGTCATGCGGGATAGTAACATCGACTATCAGTAAGGGGCGCGCTGATCGGTCTATCACTACTATGTCAGGCTTATTGGCGACAATAGTCTTGTCAGTAATGTTAGACTGATCCCAGTACAGCGTGATATGGTCTTTCTCGAGAACTAGGTCAGGGACATACCTACTTCTAATACGGTACCTCAGATTCCACAAGTTTATATTTCAAGGCAAGTTGCTTGCTGGTGAATAATCCTGGGCCTCAAGTCTGCTATTACAATAGTGTCAGAATGGAGTGGTGAAAATTGTTGATTTTGACAAGTTTGGTTATCTACTAATTGTAATGGCGTCATTGTGACTTCACGATGGTCAACCACTAACACTCCTTTGAAAGAAATGGCATAGAATTTGACAGATCATTATGAATTTAGCAGATTACGAACTTTTAGCAAAATGAGGATGGGATCGTGTTGGAATGACAATGTTTATAAAAATAGCAGACTTGAAGCCCTGGCCACTTGGTTGCGCCTGTGCAAGTACTCGCCGTTAGTCAGACGAGAATAACTAGAAATAATATGTCTGATGAACTCACCCGGACGGGATGGCATGCCCGACATACGTCAACCGTCCCGTCCTTCATAATATGTTTCCGGTAGTTGTTCGTCAACATAACTTCGACCATAATCGCACAGATAAAACCTTCAGTTTCCGCGAAGAGGTCACTGAAACGTAACCAGGACACGGACGCTAGAAAATCTTCATCGGGCCCATAAAGAGCCCGGTAGAAACGCGCGTGAAGCTCCTTGCCTTGCCATACTTCCTTGCGGTCATCGGTAGTAAGTTACTACAGGTTTGCGCCAGTTCTCTTTAGTCATCTCCGTAATAAAATTCCATAAATCAGTTCTGTTAAATAAATGACAAAGCGGTCATTACCAGAAGAATTTCAATATAAGTATATGAGCATGAGCAGTTTTAAAACGCAGCGTTTTCATCTTTCCACGCTCGTCTAGTGCATTAGCATACCAAATCGTATCTATACTGAGTGGTCCAAATAGTGACGTCATAAAACAGTAGGTACCTATATTCATCATGCCCAGGTGTATCGGTAAATACAGATTCCATGTATGTTCCGCGATCCTTGAGAAAGTTTTCGAGTTTTAACTTATTGAAAATCGTGTGGTATTCTGCAGTAGTCATTTCTGTAAAAAGTTTTTGCATGTAGTTAGGACTGCGCAACAATATAGAGAACATTAGTGACTTTCGTGCAAGGTATCTGGATTTTATCCAATAAAATTGTAATGCCTTAAACCTAGTAATTCATAGCATTCATAATTAAAAGGTACCTTAAAGGTAACCTACCTACAAACTAATTTCGCTTAGTTTTATTTCCTAGCTAATAAAAATAACTTATAAACAGGCGGTCTACTCTCTTTCTCCGAAACGGTCCTCGAAACGTAACTTCGGCATCGAACGAAAATTAAAACAACGTTTAATTTTCCAACTACGTTTAATTATCGTTCGTTGCCGAAGTTACGTTTCGAGGACCGTTTCCGAATAGGTCAACACCCTTGTTTCAATTCGGGAAGCAATCCAGCCGTCCGTCCTGTCTATCATTCCAGGGTCCAGCATACATCCATAGAAACCATGCTATAAACCCGTCGATCACATAACGAGACACAATAAATTATCAATCGAGATGTACAAACAACAAAGTTAAATAATTCATTACAAAGCAATCACGACCGCAAAGCAATCGCTACCGTACCCAGTGGTCAGGGTTGCTAGGTCCAGTATCTTAATTTTCCCCAGATTCAGTCTTTTTTCCCTCGTACGACAAGTTCAGCAAGATTTTTCCCCATTCTATTAGTTCATTCACAAAAGGTAATGAGGAGGAGGTAAGGGGATGCTGTCGGCATATAGTTAATATTACAAATAACCAATTAGTCCGTAAAATGTCTACCTAATGATTTCCTATTGGTATTTTACAGTTTAGTTCCATCTATCCTTGTGCAAGTTTATTCCTAGGATTTCATGACCCAAAAATCTTGGAACGATTGTTTTTCCCTAGAAAAGGGGAAAAACTCCCAATCTACCAACCCTCGTAGCAGTAGCTTTATGTTAGTTGCGGGCAACTGCAATCTGTGCCCATTTACAAGTAAACTTTATGTTCCCGATTACAAGGGAATTTAGTTTGTAAGGAAATCTAAATTATTGACAAAATTAATGGGTATCTCTTTACTAGGGAATGGCTACTGATTTCAAGCATCTGGTAGTCTATAATTATTTTCTATTAGAAATGAAGGTAGCTTGCATTATATTTTATTCCAATCCCTCCCTCGTTCTCAAAAAAGGGGCCTGTGTTGTAGTGGTGGTCATACGTATTTTATGTGTAGATTAGATATGCTGGCCATACGTCGGATTTTTCCGGACAATTCTGGAATTTTAGCTGCTCTCTGCGTCTTCGGACACTGAGCTTGGGACGGATTCGGGACATATCAGAATTTCCAAAAATGATCAAATGACAAACAGTTGAGCTTTGCCCAAACTATATTGGGGTCGGCTTCCACTCTAACTCATCTACAACAACAGATCTAAATATGACAGCCGGGACCAATGGCAACCCTATCTGTAAACTGATGTATGGTTTGAATAATACTATCTCGATTCAGATCTACGCAAATTACAATTTTGCATCAAACATTATGAGGATCCTACCTACAAACAGTAGGAACATAAGTATAAACGATTACGTACCATTATACAATTAATAAAAATAATAAAACTGCTCCTGGACATCCGTTCTCTTCCCAGTTCCCACTAGTTAATCTACGTCCTTCCGACCGCACGCGTATTTGCAAAAGTTACTCAACAGGCGATCAAATAAACAAAAATTTTGCAACTCAAGCCTATATAATAATAATCTACTTAGTCTTTATTGCAATCGTTAACGAAATGTGTGAAATTATGAAGTAGTAGGTTACATTGCTTCGATTTTTCCAAAGCATTATTATAATAAGCATGAAATACCCTGACGAGTCTGACCAACTCAGTACCTACCTACTTACTCTTCCAAAAAGTGCCTAACCTGTTAGGCTAATGTTAAGACAGGTATGCTCTTTAAAACAAACATTTTATGGTTTAGATATAACAAAGAAACTCTTATTTTGACTGTGCTGGGGTAGCCTTTTCTTACATTAAAACAGATTGTTAAAAAAATGATCTCAGTTCTAAAGCTGATTGTGTAAAGTAGCATTGTCAAATACGCCACCATCGGTACTAGTTTAGTTAGTATCTCATATCTCCAGACACTCATGAATATTTACGCGCGCCCGCATCCCTTTATTTATATCAGCGTTTTACAACGCTGCTGATGGATTTATCTAGTTATTTCTTTGCTATGATTTAATTTTTAAGTTACCATCATGTGATTTATTTTAAACCTTTAAATACGGACCTACGTCTAAACTCGTTAAGCTAAGCTAAACATATTATAACTGCTCGCTCAGAACCGCCATTTGTAAGAGCGAGAAACAGAGTACATCGCCGATGCTGCCACCTGCTATAGCACTCCCGCTATGGTTCCCGCTCTAGCAAACGACGGTTCTGAGCAACAGAAAAGGAAAATGAGCTAGGAAAAATGCCATTCCGAGTAGATAGATGTGGTTCAACCCTAAACTTTCAATAACATATTACTGTGGATATAATTACTAAAAGAATAACTAATTATAATATGTTTTTTTAATGCGATCTTAAAAGACCTGAATTGTCTTAGTGATGTGATATGTTGTGTTATGTTGCTCTGTATGGTGTCGGACGTAAAGAATAGCACCATCCCATATCTTCCCGTGGGTGTCGTAAGAGGTGACTAAGGGATTTGCCAGAGAATGGGCAGCAGCGTTCTCTGTACTTTTGTAACAACCGTGGCGATTATGGCAAAACCCCCCAAAATGTCAATGTGGCGACACTTGGGGGAGGCCTATGTCCAGCAGTGGACGTCTTTTGGGCTGAAATGATGATGATGTCCTATGTTCAGTTTTATGTCCCACCCGCAGAGTATTTTTACAGAGGAGTAGGTACGACCATAGACAAAAAGTAATATAATTGACATCGTAGCCCCCTATCTTTCTGTGACTTTTAATAAATGCGTTGATTTAGGTAATTCCCTGACCTTATGAAGAGTAGGTAGTAAAGTCCCCCCTCTTTTTAAATCAGGCAGTAAGAATGATATTGGTAAATTCAAACCATTTTTTTTCAACTCAAACAGTTGCTAAGACTTTTTAATTTAAACAACCTTCTTCGCAACGATCAATATGGCTTTACAAAAGGTCGTTCGACTGTTGCTTTGCTGAAACACAAATTTAACGAATGAGAAAGCTCACAAAATGCATTAGATTTTTCTGCGATCTTTCGAAAGCTTTTGATTGCGTACACCACGACACCCTTTTAGGGAAACTACGTTATTATACTGTTCAAAATGAAGCCCTAAATTTAATAGATTCGTATTTACGAAATAGATTCCAATGTGTAGATGTTAATGGCGCGAAATCTTCCGGGCTACTTGTTCAGCTAGGTGTACCTCAAGGCTCAATACTGGATCCGTTTTTATTCTTAATTTATATTCATGATTTACCATACTATTTGAAGGGTATTTGTGACGTTGTACTATTTGCAGATGATATCTCTCTTATCTTTAACGTAGATAGTAATAGACGGGATTTTGGAGACGTAAACAGCGCTCTATCAATGGTCAAGGATTGGTTCATAACAAATAACCTTGTTCTAAATGCCAAGAAAACCAAAAGTATTAAATTCGCCTTACCTAATGTTAGAAATCTAGGTCCCAACATTGTTCTCGACAATGAGGAGCTTAAAACTGTGGACTCAGCTGTTTTTCTGGGTATAATGGTAGATTCAAATTTATAATGGGGGTGAAAAAACACATGGGTGTGAAGCCTAATTCGTACGCATACTCTGTCAGAAAAGTTAGACACTACACTGACGTTGATACAGCACGGTTAGTTTATTTCACGGTCTAATTTAGCTGTACCACTATTTGTCGAAAATGTTTTTTAGTAATTTTTTGGACCTATGTAAGTATCCTGGTTATGCTTATTAAGTTTCATTAAATCGGTTCAGTCATATCGGAATAAGAACTTTAAAGTTTGTATGAAATTCCGTCAGGTGGCTCTTAGTGGCAACTTCGCAATCTATATTGGATTTAGCAGAAGTCGTGATTGAATAATAACAGCCGCACGGTTCGATCGAAAGTTAAGCTATTCTTGCAGAGGTCGGTCCGTGGATGTTTGAGCATTTATACATATCGAGACTCTTACGTGCCTCGGAAAGCACGTTAAGCCGATGTCCCGGCTGTTATTTCTAGTTCTTTGACAGTCAGGGTCCCGAACGTCTGACATTCAGTTTTACAAAAGCATATCGTATTGCAGAGTACTAACTGGGTTGTGGAAGTTAGATAGGCAGTCGCTCCATGTAAGATTCAGCTGCATTTATTTAGACTTGACGCCGACCCCAACATGGTTGAGAAAAGGCTGGGCAGAGATGAAGATGACAAGTGCCTAGCCTATCCTATACTATTAAACGAGCAATATTTGTAATCTCGTTCTCGGAAAGGCTCTAACGATTTCGATGAAAATGGCAATATAGGGGTTTATGGGGGCAAAAATCGATCTAGCTAGATCTCATATCTGGGAATTTTCGTTTTCTTTATTTTCACCCGAGATGTAAGCGTAAACGAAGGAAACAACAGAGTAAAATTAGTTATTATCACTGTAATTCTCCACAATTGCTGATGGTGACTTTTATTGACACGGAACCGCCTTTGCTGCCTAACCTCTCTATCTTTTTTACGAGGTCGAGCCCTGATATCACATGACCGAATACCACGTGCTTGCCGTCGAGCCAGTTTGTTCTGAAAAGGAATTATAGCTTTTAGTATACTTAACATCGCGCCTGCGCTACTCGAAGGAGTAGGCAGAAGGGTGCTTATACGCACACATTGTTCATTAGTTGTGTCAGAATGGTTTACTAGGAGAACAGTTTTTTAATAGGAGGGCGCAGTTTATTGCCATCTACCGGACATATTCTATGCTTCGAGCCGATGCTGAATCAAAATCAAAATCAAAATATTTTATTTTACATAGGCCTATATGGGCACTTATAAAACGTCGACAAAAGATGCACGGTTCGGGTTGGTCGTTTCCTATGGAGAAGAACCGCTAAGATAGTTCTTCAAGCACCTTTTTCGTACTTTTTATGAATAACAGTGAAGCCACAAAGTGAAAAACGAAACGATCTTCGTTAAATTCCGATAGATAGCTCTGCAACAGTTTTGACAATTAGTTCCGACTGTAACGAACAGATGGCGCTGTCTACAAAAAACTAGCAAAACATCTTTCACAATTATTTGTTTTTCAGATTAAAATATATTCATAATGCTTACTTAGCGGTACACAAGAAGAACTGCGACCCATTACTATTAGGGCCTGAGTTCGCCATGCTGAGTATACCGGGCCCCGTGTGTCTTAACGTAAAGTTTTCGTCCTCGAATTTGTTGCCGTATATCGACCTGCCACCCGTACCGTTGTGGTTTGTGAAATCTCCTCCTTGGCACATCTAGGTGGACGTTAGTTAAGGATAATATACATAATATAATAAACGATTCTCTGCTCTCAAAACGGTGAAGGAAAACATCGTGGGGAAACCGGCATGTCCTAGAACTAAAAATTCGAAGACATGTGACATCTACCAACCAGCACTGGGCCCGCGTGGTGGATTCCAACTACAACCCACTCCCTCTCATAGAGAGGAGGCCTGTGTCCCAGCTGTGGGAACATTATAAGATTATGATGAATGAACGATTTGAGTTAGATATTCAGTGGACTAAATTGCTGCAAACCTTATCAAAACTCAGAACGATAAATTAGAACCCTTTCAAAATGATCTGCTTTACATCCTGCTTATTTCATAGATGGCTAATCAGATTGAAAATATTGCCCTCGCAGCCAAATGTCAAGATTTAGGTTGAACTTTCAAAATGATGATATTGTTTTAAATATTATGCTGTTTAACAAGCTGACATTTCACTGTACTACAAAGAAATTTGCAGAATAAGTGTGGTGATCAAAGTAGATGAAACAATTACTTTAAAATGTGTTGTTTGATGATGTAAAAGATTTCATCTAAGAGAGCACTGATAGTTTTATGTTTATGTTTCATCTGTGGGAATGCACAATTAGATATAAAATTACAGTCGAATTGTCGCTAAACAAGCTATAAAGTAATAAAAAGTTTTTAAAAACAAGCTTTTAAATATAGGTCTGACTTAGTCTTTTTTGTATTCGACTTTGCAAACCCTTTTAATTGTTACCCATATCATGGGGGTGCATAAAATATAACTAGTACCTACGGCATCTTTGGGAGTTCGACTTTATTGAAAGACGTCACTAAACTAAACGTGTATGCTAAATTTCAGCTCAATCTGTTGGGGATATGTTTCAAAATTCAGTTGCAAGATTTGACGTCAACAAACATTGCAAGGTAAATAAAAGCTTGTAAAAAGGATACAAAGTCTGGAATAATCCGATGAAAACAGCTCCCCGGCCTCAAGTCTGCTATTACAATCGTGTCAGAATGGCCTATCACTGATTTCATAATTGTTGATTTTGACAAGTTTGGTAATCTACTAATATAATGGCGTCATTATGACTTTCCAATGGACAACCACTGACAATCCATTGAAAGACATGGCATAGAATGGTAAACTCGTACTTAATGACAAATGAATGACTGACTTAAGCGGTAATCTGCTAAAATTTTGACAGTTCCTTTGACCACTGAACTACCATTAGAACGCCATTGTGCAGTCATTGCTTCCCTCACATTTATCTCAGACTGTTCGGAGTGTCAATTTGAATGTTTACTAACAAGCGGCTTCTAAATACTTTGGTTATAGTTATTATCGTTACGAGTATCGTGTTTCAAGTGTTTGTGGAATATTGAATGGAGACTACCTATGTATTCATTACGAGCAAATATTTTCGATTCTCGAGCTAGCCAACGCAGTGGATGTTAGAGAAAGAAGATTGGTTGGCACAATGCAGAACTGCAGAAGACGTCGTCAAGCCCGTCGCATGACGAGAACGAGAATGAATACCTTTATAATTGATATTCCCGAGGCGGAATTTGTAAAAACGTTTTGCCTTGGAAAGGACTCAGTAAGGGGGTTAATTGAAGAACAGTAAGTATATAAAAGTTAAGACGTTTAGTTAAATGGGGCTGTATAAAAGTAAATTGTTTTTTTGCAGGTGTTTGCTTGCAGCACGTGCTTTACATTATAGTCCAACAACTGCAGGCAAGATTGTGAATGAATGTTGCATATTGCAAACATGGCAAGAGCACCATTGCCACCTGACGAAGTTTATGCAGAATAAGAGCACCATTGCCACCTGACGAAGTTTATGCAGAATAACTTGGCTTGCAACAGATATGTGATTTATATTCCACTATTTTGGAATTTAGTGGAGTTGGAATTTTAAATAATACTAGTATGTTAAAAAAACAACAGTTAAATTAGGTACTCTTTATTTCTCATAACTAAATATTTATTTAACAATGTTAAACTTGACTTAAAATCTTAAATGTAAATATAGTATGTAAAACTAAAAGACATTTTGTCATATATCTAGTAAAACAATTCCAAGTTACAATATCTAATGTAATATTAATAACAAATCAAAATCAGTCTTCATACAAAATAAAAAGATCTTCAATATTTTAATTATCATTTGAATAACAAATCAAATTTTACCTTACATTTAACTAATCAGTCTTTTAATTTAGGAGGAAATTAATTATGCAGCACCTAATTATCAAGACCATCGAAGGGTGAATCGGTATCTTCTTGAAGGTTGGGCACTGCAGCAGGCTCTTGTTGACAAACTGTGGAGAAATGCATAAATTAAATTAGTAGGTATGTAATTTAAACCCACCTCAATATTCTAGTGGAGTGCGAAAATGCTTTAATTATTATTAAAATGATTTAACTCTGTTACAGATCCAAAGTATTGCACAAAATATGATTTAAAATAAATGAATACTCTTTTTAAAAAACATTGTTTCATTTAATTATTTATCAATACAGCCATTTGGAATCCACTGCTGAACATAGACTCCTCCTAATATAGATTTCATTTATCTTTAGATAATCTGACAAAATTACCTCTTGCATACTTCAGAAAACTTTAGTCAGACTTAAAGATGTCAAATTCTGGCCGATGTACTACTACTGATGTGAGCCTACACCTAACACAAGCTTTTAAGCTTAACTGGAGGGGTTATATTAAAATTTATATTGTATTGCTTTCAATGCTCCTTAATACTTATTGTGGGTATGTTTGTTGAACACACAATGAGTAGAAGTTCCGCTTTTGGGTAAAACCATTTCATATCAGTGAATAATCTGTAAATCCACAGTAATTACCTTTTTTGGCACACAGTGTCCCATAAGGTGCGCCATTTTTTCTGTGGTGGAGCTCAGTCAATCAATGGCTGCAGCCAGTGTTGATGAACTGAGCTTGTTTTAAAGTTGCCTCGGCATTCCTGGCTTCAATAGTGTCCAGCTTTGATTGACCAGCTTCAAGAGCTGCATGGTCTCTACCTATAAAAAAAGGTATATTTTACTTTTATATTCATTGTAGAACTAAAAAAGTGCAAAAATCACAATAATGATACATTTATCATTTTATAATGCGTAGAATATTATACTGATTTATGTACTTACTGTGCTGCCGGCGTTTTATTGGGGCACTGGGAAGTCCACCGATACGAGTTTAAAATTTGGGCGCACTCCATCCAATATCGTTATAATAAACTTCGCCCTTCATTGGTGCGGCTGCAGTGGCCAAGCAGGTCTTGGTGGTTTTCTAAAAAGTCAATTAGAGCCGAAATTTGCTCAATTAGCACCATTTTGTATTGCAATAAATCTTTTATAGATCATATAAAACACTTGAAACTAAACCAAAACACCGGCCGCTAGAAATAATAAAAACAAATAAACGTCAGTACAGTACACAGTAATGTCATATTTGACTTTGACAGCTAAACAGATAAAATATTGAGTTTTCCAATTTAACATTTAATGTTTTCTGCTATTTACAAACTTCTTACTACTTCAGATTGCTTATAACACCAATAAATAATATGTAAAAATATATATAATTGAAATCTGGCATTAATAAATGTTCAAATTTAGTAGTAGTTTTTCGAAAATCATTTCTACTAACGGGTTTTATAATAATGGCAATACAACAATGTCATTATAACACCATTCTATTACGAGACCACTGACCAACCACTGACAGACCAATGATCGATCATTATGAATTAGCAGATTACGAACTTTTAGCAAAATGACAATGGGATCGTGTTGGAATGACGATATTTATAAAAATAGCAGACTTGAGGCCCTGGTATCCGAACCCCTTCTCATGTGTGCACAAAGCTCTAAAGTTCTCTGCAGTCTTGGGCACAATGTCTGCCCTCAGCATCATAATCACTCGGCCTATTGGTTCATCGCCCACGCTGACGTCGAAGTATACTTGAGGGTTACGCTTCTCTGCAGGTTTGACAGGTAGCTTGAAAAACGAAATGCAGAAAATCGAGGGTTAAAATTTCCATTAAGGCCCGTCGATTTATGGGGCGGGCCCGGGAGGGGGCTACCCCCCTGTACAATCCAAACACCGCGCTGGCCCATGGTTTTGGAGATAATCATGGTTAAAGTTTTTAGGTTAGAATAGCGCTATTTAGAGCTGGCCTCTTCCCCCCCCCCCAGTTAGACTCCGCCTTATCTCCGGCGCTGTTACTACTACTGTAGGTAATGTTAGTAAGAAAGTAGTAGTTCAGTAAGAATCTTCGTTCGTCCAATAATCGTCTTCTGCGTTGTCCTTCTCACCGCTCTGGTTTTCTCAAATCTTCTTTCTTTGTCCAGGCTGTCTTCCTTTGGAATGCACTCCCTCTGAACGTCAGGTTGGCCAACAGTCGGTTCACATTTAAAGTTAAAGCTCGCGAACACTTACTTAAGAAGCTGGCAGATTCATCTAATAATTAAATTGTTGTTAGTAGTATATGTATGTATTTATCGTTATATTATTTATGTATTTATCGTTATATTTTATTTGTAAATATTTTATAACCATTTGTTATGCTGCACCTACTATGTTTTCTCTCTGCATCACCCTAAGGTTGACTGGTAGAAAACGCCCAAGGCATTAAGTCCGCCTTTGTACAGTGTTTTTTATACTTGTGCATAAAGTTTTAATAAATAATAAATCAATAAATAATGTTACTTTTGCAGCCAGGAGAATTTAACATTGCCTATTGTACACACATGCAATCAGTGGGTTATTTACAGATAAAAAAATATGTGCGTGGAGTCCCTCCGCGCGGAAGAAGTGAAACTTCGTAATGTGGAAATGAATGCTTTCATACCCCTAATATTACCCATACCCAATAACTATAAAGCCTCTAATTCTCTTTGCCCATACCCAACCTTGATACCCATCCACATACTGACCTGGGCAACCGTCGCTTAACCTTGATCACTCATCCACAGACTGACTTGGGCAACCGTCGCTTAACCTTGATCACCCATCCACATACTGACCTTGGCTACCGTTGCTTTACGATGATCACCCATCCACAAAATATAATTTGCTAGCCATCTTGCGTACCTAGTAGAACTACGTAGTTACAAATCTTGTATTACTGCCATTTCTTAGGTAGTTTTAGAAAATAGCGTAAATATAATTTGTAACTTTTCAAACCAAATCCCGTGCACTCGAAGACCACATCTGTTTAACACCCTTACTGCTATTGGTCCACAACTCCGCACAAATAGTAACCAACAAACCAATAAACCAATAAACGCGACCCTTTTTTTAAATACCTTTTGTTTAAAAAAAAATCTTATGATCCCAGATGTTTGACCACCGTTTTTCGACCAATAGGAATAAAACAAAAAAAAGGGACAAAGAATATTTCTTTGTCCCTTTTTTTAAAAAAGAAAGTTTTTAACTGTTTTAACGCTGGAAGCAAGGATAGTCCTTACGGGGGCCCGATACCGAATTAGTTGACTGTAGTCATAGTAGGTAGAACTACGAGTTACAAATCTTGTAATACTGCCATCTATTAGGGAGTTTTAGAAAAAAACTTCTTGTTGGAAGTCGCAGTATCACTTCAAAAAACGCTATAAAACAAAATCCCGACACGTTCCGTTCACAGTGTTAACAAAAATTCATTATTTTTTGTGTAAAAAAGTAAATGTAATTGCATAATACTGCACGGTTATTGTGCACACTAATTACACACCAAATTTAATTTGTCAATATGTGAAACGAAAATTATATTTAAGTGAAAAATATGACAAAATTAAATAAAAGCTTACACCTAATATGCACCTAATACACCTCTACCGTCAACGGAACGTGAAATGTCAACTTTGACGTCTACCATGACAATTTATGCAACCTAAAAATTGCAAATGTCGTGATATTTTCCAATTTGTATGAAACTTTAAACAATTATATATCGTAAACCGCGAAATTTCGCGGTTTGATAATTTGTGAAACCTTTCTATTTATGAGTACCTATTATCGGTCAGTGGGTCATCTTAGGGGCGGTATCTGAATTTCCAAATCAGCTAGCCTCAATGCAAATTTTATCCGATAATGTTTTGGACATACGGGGCATTAAAACCAAAACATTATACAAAATTATTTTTATAATTATATAATTAAATATATATAATCGAAAATAAAATTATTATTTAATCGAAACACAGTTACAGTATAGGTATATTACTTTTTCCACTGTTCTCCTTACAAACTAAAAATCATTACATTGCTTAGTTCTTCATCCGATTCTTCGTCCGACTGTTGTATTCCAGCTTCTTTTAACCGTTGCAATTTATCTTCGGTCATAACGAAAAATCTAGTAAAACTTATTTAAAAACACTAAAAAGTTAGTTCAATAAGAAATTTATTTCAGTAAAATCATAAAATGTCATGGATCAGTGTTGCCAAATGACCATCTCGCGTTCCCCCCAAACTTCCCCGAAATCCCCCTAAAATTAAGGTTTTGAAGAAAAAAACACCCACAAATCGCAAAATATTTTTTTAATAATATTAAATTACTATATCATTTTTAAATGAAAAAGAAAAACAATTTAATAATATTTCAGCAACAGCTTCCATTACACAGTCTCGCGTCGTTTGCAGTGCCGTACATTTTTTGCGAGTTAAATCTCTTTACATATTTGCACTGGGTTTGAAATCAATACATCCGTCTAGTAAGGATTTTATTATTCTCAAGATGGATTCAGCAGTTTAAATGGCTAATCTGATCGCGTTCGCTTCGATCAATAAAGCGCGTTCGGTTGTTATATTTTTTTAAAACATTCAATAGTAGGAACAATACAAATTAGTTTTGTTCATAAAAATACCCCCCTTCCCTCCAAACCCAGTTTTTTCCCTCCACGAATCCCCCCAAAAGTTCTGTCCCCCCAATAGTACCCCCATAACTTTAAAAAACCCCCAGATTTGGGGAGATTCCCCCTAATCTGGCATCAGACTTATGGACTTTTGACACTTGGGGATTTTTTGAACTGGAATCACTGGACTATGTGTCATGTGAATAGAAAAAAAAACAGGTAGGGACCACTCACAAACGTCTTATAGTATAATTATTCGTAGATAAAACCATAGACAATCACCAGCTTTCCCATCTATGTTGATAGTGCATAAAATCCCTAAGTGGACCTAAGGACATCTTGAACTTGGCCATTCAATTTATTATGTTATGATCAGACCATTTTTTCCCCTCGGTCTCAAAAAAGGGTTCTGTATTGTAGTGGTGGTAATACGTATTTACATCTGTAGATATTATTATGCTTGCCATATGTCGGAATTATCCGGACAATTCGGGAATTTTAGCTCAGTGTCTCCAGACACGGAGCTAACGACGGACTCGGGACGTTTCAGAATTTCCAAAAATTATCAAATGTCTTAGATCTAAAAATGACAGCCGGGACCAATGGCAAACCTATCTATAAACTTACTGATGTATGGTTTGGATAATACTATCTCGATTCAAATCTACGCAAATCGCTTGTCAATTTTGCAGCAAACAAACTTTTGAAACCAAACATTGTAAGGTTTAGATATAAGAAAGAAACTCTTATTTTGGCTGTGCTGGGGTAGCCTTTCCTTACACTGAAACAGATTGTTAAAAAAAGATCTCAGTTCTAGAGCTGATTGTGTAAAGTAGCATTGTCAAATATGCCGCCATCGGTACTAGTTTAGTTAGTATCTCGGATCCCCAGACACTCATAAATATTTACGCGCGCCCGCATCCCTTTAATTATGTCAGCGTTTTACAACGCTGCTGATGGATTTATCTAGTTATTTCTTTGCAATGATTTCTTTTGTAACTTTTTACATCATGTGATAAATACGGACCTACGTCTAAACTCGTTAGACCGAAGGGTGTTAATTAGTTATACATATTATAACTTTTCGCTCAGAACCATCATTTGTTAGAGTGAGAAACGAGCATGCTGCCGAGTGCATCGCCGATGCTGCCACCTGCTACAGCATTCCCGCTTGTTTCGCGCTCTAGCAACCGACGGTTCTGAGCGACAGAAAAAGAAAATGAGCTTGGAAAAATACAATTAGGTGACGATAGATGTGGATCAACCCTAAACATTCAATATCAAAGCCTAATTATCGCATATTGGTTATTTAGTATGTTGCATAACATATTGTGTACACACGCAAACACTATACCTAAACAAAGTAACAAAGCAATTTTAAAACTACTTGGAACCCAGTAACAGTCGTTACAGGTAGTTAGTGGCCCGAAAGTCTGACACCTAGTCATACCAAAGGGTATCGTGTTACCCAGTAACTGGGTGGGTATCATTAATCAGTCACTCCACGTAAAATAACAAAATCCAGCTGCATCCAGTTAGACCGGAACCGGCAGCCGTTGATATTAATGATCCTAGTAACGGAATGGACATTATTTGTAGTTTTGTGGTGTAAAACTACAACACTAGCAAACATGTGACATATTTGCTAGTATTCTAATCTAATCTAATTAGAATTTTAAATAGAATTAATCTATTTTTGTTTACAAATGCAATGCATGTGTCTAGTATTTCTGGTGAATTGTCATTGAAACAACAGTTTATCAATTTATGTGATTGTTACAATGATGGTATTTTTATTTAAATCATATTAAAGTTACCGGGACTAGCCTCATAACAAAACCGCAAGAACAAAATCCTGAGTCCGCTCCGATAGAATCAGTTTTAGCGACTTTCTGGCGACTTTTGACATTGAGTCTAGCAACTCTAATTAAAAGGAGTTGGTAACACTGAATATGTCACGAACGTCAGATTCATTCATTCATTTTGAAGTTAGTTTTTAAGGTTATAAACAAACAACAATATTTTTTTTTACCGGTAACGTATATTATTTTCTAGTATAATGTCTAGTAAACCCAATTCTAAGCGTACAATATACGTCGGTGGGTTAGCAGAGGAGGTGGACGAGAAAGTTCTAAACGCGGCGTTCGTTCCGTTTGGTGATTTAGTTGATGTTCAAATACCTTTGGATTATGAGACTGAAAAACACAGAGGCTTTGCCTTTATTGAGTTCGAGAATGCTGAAGATGCCGCAGCGGCTATAGACAATATGGTGAGTAGTTTTTTATTTTTCTTTACGATAATAACCATCGAAAACTATCAACAAATGTCTACGCATTATGTAAATGTTTTTCGTGATGTAAATATCTACATTCCGTGTTATTTGCAACATTACAGAATGACTCGGAACTCTTTGGTCGCACAATAAGAGTGAACATAGCCGCTCCTCAGCGCATCAAAGAAGGTTCCACTCGGCCTGTCTGGTCAGAGGACACCTGGCTACAGAAACATGCTGGAGAAACATTGTCAGTTGTCAAAGATAAAGATAAGGATGTTGTCATGAAAGAGGATGGTACTAAGGAAAATACTGAGAGTAGTAGTGTAAGTATTTTGTTTAAAACTAGTTGACCCAAAACATTGTTCTGTCTAAATCAAATTTTCTTCATGTCATGTTTGTGAACGGGCGCTGTCAGTTTTGCCTGGTCGTCTCTTGACTGCCACGGCTCATTTCAAACTGATTATTTTATTTTTAAATTGTTCTTTTCGTTTTTACTATGGACACTTAACATGCAAGTCTTGCTACATTGTTCTCACATAATGTACCATCTCAACATGCATGATGTAACCAAGGTTTTCGTAAGAAGATTCTGATTTAAAAGAGTGTCCATGGAGTTTCTTGCCCATTCTTCTCCATAGAGATCTACACTTGGGAATGGGCAAATACAGTACTTTCACAGTTATAATGTCTTGTGACTGGGACTGTAGCTTGATTTTTAGGGTTCCGTAGACAAATGGCAAAAAACGGAACCCTTATAGATTCGTCATGTCTGTCTGTCTGTCCGTCCGTCCGTATGTCACAGCCACTTTTTTCCGAAACTATAAGAACTATATTGTTGAAACTTGGTAAGTAGATGTATTCTCTGAACTGCATTCAGATTTTCACACAAAAATAGAAACAAAACATAAATTTTGGGGTTCCCCATACATAGAACGGAAAACCAAAAATTTTTTTTTAATCATTCCCCTACGTGTGGGGTATCTATGGATAGGTCTTCAAAAATGATATTGAGGTTTCTAATATCATTTTTTTCTAAACTGAATAGTTTGCACTAGAGCGACTTCCAAAGTGGTAAAATGTGTGTCCCCCCCCTCTAATTTCTAAAGTAAGAGGAGGAAAATTCTGAAAATATTTAGGATTGTAGAATGTAAAACAACTATCAACGAAAATTGGTTTCAATAAGATATGTTTAGTTTTTGAGATATGGGACTTTTTCATCAAACTGCAGCAGTAACTTTGTTTTTCATTAACATACTATGAAAAACCAATTTAGTTTTGCGGTTGAGTGGAAGTTTAAGAACTAATACTACTAACTAAAGAATGACAGTTCAAAATATTGTTTGGGGCTATGGAACCCTGTGTGCGAGTAAGACTCGCACTTGGCCGGTTTTTATTGTTCTTCGACCATTCAAAAGTGCCTGTAACTGGCCTATTTGAAATTAATGATTTTGATTGATTTGATTTCTAATATTCCGGGGCTACTTTTAAAATGAGGCTTTCTTAAAAATCTTATTCGGTCTACTATGACCATAAGATAAAAAATTATGGACCTACTAAACTATAGCATAAAAGTAGGTATTGCCATAAACACCTTTGTTTTGAGTTTTTTTTTTTTAAATCATAGTATTCTAATCACATACAGAGATTTACTCAACAAAATAACTATAAAGTGGTATCATATGATACCACTTTATAGTTATTTTGTTGAGTAAATCTAGTTGGCATAACCAAATAATGTGACATATTAAATTATAGAACACTTCAATGCAAAGATATTTTAGAATATGGTTCAACAAATTCACATATCACTATCTCCCTAAGTCTGTAAATGTACAGTGTTTAATGTTGGCTTTGTTATGTCCATCTTAGTAAATTGTCTTCCAGTATACCAACTGCATTGGTTGGCACAAAGGTCATTCAAAAAGAATTGAATATGATACTTGATTTTCTGCATTTCTTTTTTCAGCCACCCGTCAAACCTGCAGAGAAGCGTAACCCTCAAGTATACTTCGACGTCAGCGTCGGCAAGCAATCATTGGGCCGAGTGATTATGATGCTGAGGGCAGACATTGTGCCCAAGACTGCAGAAAACTTCAGAGCTTTGTGCACACATGAGAAGGGGTTCGGATACCAGGGGAGCTGTTTTCATCGGATCATTCCTGACTTTGTATCCTTTTTACAAGCTTTTATTTAACTTCCAATGTTTGTTTATGTCAAATATTGCAATTGAATTTTAAAACTTTAACACATTTAGTTTGGATATGACAATCCATGGTTACCTAAGTGACGTCTTTCTAAATTGAATATGGTGAACTCTCAAACATGGCTATGATGGATACTAGTTATATTTTATGCACCCCAATGGTATGGGTATCAATTAAAAGGGTTTGCTGTGTCAAATACAAAAGATAATAAGTCAGACCTATATTTAAAAGCTTGTTTTAACGTTTTATTACTGTAAGCTTGTTTAACGTAAATTCGACTGTAATTTTATATCTAATTGTGCATTCCCACAGATGAAACATGAACATAAAACTATCACTGCTCTCTTAGATGAAATCTTTTACATCATCAAACAACACATTTTAAAGTAATTGTTTCATATACTTTGATCACCACACTCAGTCTGTAAATCTCTTTGTCAGCTTGTTAAACAGCTTAATATTTAAAACAATATCATTATTTTGTAAGTTAAACCTAAGTCTTGACATTTGGCTGCGAGGGCAATGTTTTAAAACTGATTAGCCATCTATGAAATAAGCATGTTAGCATGCAGATATTTTTAAAAGGGTTCTGTATTAAGGGTAATTTATTGTTCTGAGTTATGATAAGTTTCGCATCAATTCATTCCTCTGAATATGTAACTCAAATCGTTTATTATATTTACATTATCCTTAACTAACGTCCACCTAGATGTGCCAAGGAGGAGATTTCACAAACCACAACGGTACGGGTGGCAAGTCGATATACGGCCGCAAATTCGAGGACGAAAACTTTACGTTAAGACACACGGGTCCCGGAATACTCAGCATGGCGAACTCTGGGCCTAATAGTAATGGGTCGCAGTTCTTCTTGTGTACCGCTAAGTAAGCATTATGAATATATTTTAATTGGTAAAATGGTTTTAAAAAAGGAGTATCGGCAGAAGATGCAGTTCTCGACTTAACTGAATTTGTTGCAAGAAACCTTGATGAAAAACGGAAGTACATGGGTCTATTCCTGGATTTAAAAATGGCAATTAATACGGTTTCTGTTCCCACCCTCTTATCAAAGTTGGAGGACATCGGCGCATACGTGGCTTAGCTCATGATTTTTTTGCAAGCTATCTTACTAATCGTAGACTGTGTGTGTGTTAGGATTGGTGACCACGTCAGTAGAGAGGAAACCACCACCTTCGGTGTACCGCAGGGAAGTGTGCTTGGCCCAACCCTTTTCCAGGTTTATATCAACGAGCTTTGCTGCATACCCTTTCAATAACTCCAAAATATTCACCTATGCTGATGATACCGCAATCATTGTTCATGGAAATGATTGGAAGCAACTGAGAACTACTGCCGAAACGTCACTTAAATCTGTAATGGGTTGGGTACAGCTAAATCTCCTCATTCTGAATCTGGACAAGACCTACTTCATCCCGTTCGGGTTACACCCTGGTACTAAACCTCCTACAGACTTTGTAATTAACGCCCACACATGAAATGGCCATTTACCCTGCTCATGCTTCTCTCTTCGTGAGGTTAACCATCTAAAGTATTTGGGTGTGGTTATTGATAGCGAACTCAACTGGTACTCGCACTTGGATACTATTGCTACAAGAGTTAGAAGAATGATTTATGTATTCAAGCTACTTAGGTCTTCTGCTGATTTCAACACGATTAGAATGGTGTATATTGCTATCTGTCAATCCGTCATCTCCTATTGCATCACAGTGTGGGGTGGCGCAGCTCGGACAAAGTTTATCAAGCTGGAGCGAGCATAAAGAGCTGTCCTAAAAGTTATGTCAAAGAGGAACTTAATGTATCCCACCACACAATTATAAAAAGATGTAAATGTACTGACTGTTAGACAGCTGTTTGTGCTACGCTCCGTACTGAGAAAACACACCAAAGTCCACCTCCCAGACCCAACACGCCGCAAGAAAAAACAGTAAGAAAACAGTAGACAGCGCCATCTGTTCGTTAGAGTCGGAACTAATTGTCATAACTGTTGCAGTGCCATCTATCGGAATATAACGAAGGTAGTTTTTCACTTTGTGAATTCACTGTTATTAGTAAAAAGATGCTTGGAGAAGAGTTTAGCCTGCACATGATTGTGGCTCTAAAACGAGATAAACTTTTATAGATACTATGCAAACCCAAGCGAATTGCCATGATATAATTTTCTTAGCGATTATTCAGCATCGGCTTGAAGCAAAGAATGATGTCCGGCAGATGGCAATAGACTGCGCCCTCCTATTAAAAGACTGTTCTCTTAGTTGTTCACTTTGACACAACTAATAAACAATGTCTGTGTATAAGCACATTTCTGTCTACTCCTTCGATTAGCGTAGGCGTGATGTTAAGTATACTAAAAGCTATAATTCCTTTCCAGAACAGACTGGCTCGACGGCAAGCACGTGGTATTCGGTCATGTGATATCAGGGCTCGACGTTGTGAAGAAGATGGAGAAGTACGGCAGCAAAGGCGGCGCCGTGTCCAGCAAAGTCACCATCAGCAATTGTGGAGAATTACAGTGATAATAACTAATTTTACGCTCTTGTTTCATTTGTTTACATCTCGGGTGAAAATAGACAAAACGATTTTTCAGATATGAGATCTAGCTAGATCGATTTTTGCCCCCATGAACCCCTTTATTGCCACTTTTATCGAAATCGTTAGAGCCGTTATCGAGAACGAGGTCACAAATATTGGTCGTGTAATAGTATTGGATAGGCTAGGCTCTTATCATCTTCATCTCTGCCTAGACTTTTCGCAACTTTCTTGAGGTCGGCTTCAAGTCTAAATAAATGCAGCTGAATCTTACATGGAGCGACTGCCTATCTGATTTCCACAACCCAGTTAGTACTCTGCAATACGATATCCCTTGGTAAAACTGAATGTCAGACTTTCGAGACCCTGACTGTCGAAGAACTAGTAATAACAGCCAGGACCGCGGCACGGAGGAGTCTCGATATAAATGAATATACATTATTGTTTCAGACTTTCAACCAATGACACATTTTTTTAATAATCCTAAGGAAAAAAAAATCCAAAGTACTAATTAACATTTATTTCGATTAGAATACACAACACACTGTGAATTTCGTTTAGATAGTCTCTAACCATCTCGTCTTATTGTAAATAAACATTTTAACATTGATTGGAATTAAACTGGGATCAAGTAGGGGTCCTAGACAGTAAACTCGTCATTAATTTACCTATTGAACTGTAGCAACACTAATTCGTAGGTAACAATAGTGCCAAGGAGCTGAAAAAAAAGCCATAGTTATATTAAAATTTTGTTTATAATGGGCTGAATTTAACTACCTGAGATCGTTAACCCGAAAAATATAATAACTGTCAAATTCATTTAAGTACCTATTCAAAATCAAAATAGTTAATTTCACAGAGGCCTTCATGGGCTCTTATAAAACGGCGACAAAAGGTGCACAGGTCGCGGGATAAAACTAATCCTTGTATCTATAATCAAGTTGAAGTACCTACTTGAGTTTCAGTAATTACATAAGCAACCATTTTTATGCAATAGACAAGAATTTGAACGAAGTAAGAACCGTCAAGAACCGTCTCCCTCTCATTGAGAGGAGGCCTGTGTCCATAGAGTATAGTAAATAGCCTGTGCCCCAGCAGTGGGAACATTATAGGCTGATGATGATGATGATGATGAAGAACCGAAGAAAGCAATGCTAAGAACTCTTACTTTTGACCGTTCTAACTTCAAGCAATTACTAAATTACAGAATAAAAATCGTATCATTAATTATGACTTTTACGCAAGTAATCACTTTGACTCGATTATAAATATGGGTGAAATAAAAAAGTTGTTCTGTTATGTTATGTAATAAGAGATTGAGGTTTAGTTCTTTATATTAGAACTACGCCCAATAACAAAGTACCTAAACCATGGGTTTCTCAAACCTCCGATTCACTGTCATACTAACACACTCGCCCTGATCTCTTCAAACTTAACAAAATATTAGGTCTTTACCTATGCAATTGCCGTTTTGTTTGAAAAAAGTTAAAGTATTTTTTTTTTCGAACTTATTTATTTCTTTTATTCAAAGTAATCACCCCTGCAATCAATGCATCTTTGCCAACGCTGTGGCAGTTTATGGATGCCCTTCTTGAAAAAATCAGCTGGACGGGAGACAACAAACTCTTCAAAGGCGTTTTGTACTGCCTCTCGGGAATTGAATTTTTTTCCCGCTAAAAAGTTGTCCAAATTTTGGAAAAAGTAATAGTCGGAAGGCGCAAGATCTGGTGAGTATGGCGGATGAGGGAGAGCTTCCAAACCCAACTCATGCAGCTTAGAGACGGTCTGTTGTGCAGTATGGGGCCGCGCGTTGTCGTGAAGTAGCAGTGGAGACGACCGATTGACCAAAGCTGGTTGCAGACGTGCGAGTTTCGCCATCATTGTGGTCAGTTCTTCAATGTACACATCTGCAGTACCTAATGCTCTCGCCGTTTTGTAAAAAGCTATGATGAATCACACCAGCACTAGACCACCAAACTGTGACCATCACCTTTCTAGGGGTCATTTTTCGTTTTGCACATTGCTTTGGTACCGAACCAGGATCTAACCAACTTGCTGAGCGCTTTCGATTGTCAAAAAGAATCCATTTTTCGTCGCACGTAACAATTCGGTTCAAAATTCCTTCATTTCTGTGCCTGTTAAACAGCGCAAGGCAAGTCTCGACGCGTACGTTGCGCTGGCGATCGTTAAGTTCGTGGGGCACCCATCTATCAAGCTTTTTTATCTTGCCAATCTGTCGCAAATGGACCAATATTGTTTTAATGCTAACATCAAAAGCTGCTGCCAGCTCAGCTGTAGATTGAGTTTCATCAGCTTCAACAATCACCTTTAATTCATCATTGTTGACCAAAGTTTCCGGACGACCACGAGGTTCATTTTTCAAGTCAAAATTCCCAGAACGGAACCGAGCAAACCAATAACGAGTTGTGCGTTCGTTTGTACAGTTCTCTCCGTAAACGTCGTTGATGTTACGGGTCGTTTGTGCCGCGTTGGTGCCACGACGGAACTCATATTCCATAATTACACGAAATTTCAAAGTATCCATTATGAGGAAAAATGTTGAAATGTAATGAAAATACAACGCTAATCAATAAACAAAAGACTGATTTTGTAAATAGAATGTCATATTTTTAAAACAAAATTAATTTGAATTTAGAACTCATAGCCAATCAAAACTTTTTTTTGTTTGAAAAAGTCTGTACTGCAATACGGCAATTTCATAGGTAAAGACCTATTATAATTAAACTGATCTATTTCTACTAGAGTACTTAATACCATTTTCTTCATACTCACAGTTAAAATCATAGTTCTTGTGACATAAAAGAAATCGAGTCCACTCATGGCGACTTTCAGGTTGTTTATTTGAGATATAAATCGCTCCACCTGCAATAAGGTTTGTTGTCACTAGTACCATTACCAGTTCCATGATGGAACTACTGACTGTTTTTTTTAATCACTAGTTCCATTTTAAAAGAATCTGAAAATAATGGAACTAATGTTGAATTTGTTATCATTAGTTCCATTTTAAAAGAATCTGAAATTAATGTAACTAATGTTGAATTTGTTATCAGTAGTTCCACATATACTGTCGAATGTCACACGACTTTTGAGAAATGTTGTATGTTGTGTACTCGGCGAAAGAGGTGGTTAACAAATCGCTGGATTTGCGACAGTAATGACATAACTCGAAAAATAAGAAATGCAAGACAGCTTTTTTTTCGAAACTTATTTACACAAGATAAAAGGTTTATTTCACTATGTCGTTACTTAATTGAATACTTTATTTTCGTTAATTTTATATTCAACTACAATCATATAATCGTCAATTTTTTTTTAAGTTATGTCACCCTTGTCGCAAAAGAGCGAAATGTCTATGTATTCCGCAACATAAACTACTTACTATTTGGAGCCATGTGCAACCTTTTAGACAACTCCATCGAGTTGTTTAAAAAGTTGCTAGTTGTTATGTCTTCTTTACTAACTTATCCAAGATGTATTTTTAATTATGGCAATAAAATTTAAAAGACAGTTCCTCTTACTCCTCAACTCAATGAGTCTATCTTCATCTGCCTAGCCTATTCCAATTATGTTGGAGTCGGCTTCCAGTCTACCTGGATGCAGCTGAATACAAGTATTTTACATGGAGCCACTGCCCATCTGACCTCCACAAGTTAGTGCTGGGTAATACGATTCCCATTAGTAAGACTGGTTGTTAGACTTTCGGGCTACTGACTACATGTAACGACTGTCAAAGATCTCCAAATGACAGCCGAGACCAACGGCTCAAAACGCTTATTAGTAATCGGTGAAGAAACTCAGTATATAATCGGTGGTCTCCCATCCTTGGACCAACCTAGGCAAGCCCGGCTTAACGTAAAGATCGACCCAAGCGGCTGTCCCACGAGCTCTTCCGTGCGTAACAATTAAAAAAAAAAACATTGGAAAATATCAGAGGCTCGATACTACTAAATACTATATCCTTTTATTCGTTTGATCCCGTGCGATCCCGTGATTTGATTGGCCGTTGTTATTTGAGACTATCAATCATAGTAGGAAACATTAATTTGACAGCAAATTTACTGATCAAAGCCTTGATTAGGCACCCAGAAACTAGATGACAGGCTACTCAGAACATGCTTAGTGAAAGGAAAGAGTTACTTTTATTATTTTTGTCTGGCAGTTATATAACGTAATTATAAACATAACATCACGTATGTTCTCCTTGAATGGCTAGAGCAGAGGCAGATGTGTACCAATCTGAATAAAATAGTCTGCTGGGCATGAGGTCTTGGATTCGATTTCCAGGTCGATGTTATTGGGTTTTTCAGCAACCCAGAATATAACTGGCGAAATTCTGGTGTAACTAGTATAGGTACACCTAACCCCCAAACATTAACTGGCGGAAAATTTGTCTTACACACCCCTGCCTACCTATTGAAGAAAACAGACATGATGTTATGTACCCTTTGTATGTAACCGTGTACTTGATAGTGGCGCCGGTGACTGAACAGTTGTGTGGTGATGGTTATCGTGGTATGGACATGTGATGCGGAGGAATGAGGAAAATGTCGTGTGGAAAGTTTTGAGTATGAATGTGGATGGGTATAAGAGTAGAGGAACACCAAAGAAACGAAGGATGGACTGTGTTTATGATGATATGGCAATAAAGGAGTGTCTCAAGAGGTGACTAGAGGGAAGTATGGAAGATGAAGACATGCTGCGCCGCCCCAAATTACTTGGGACAAGGGCAGGAGAAACAAGTTGATGATGTTGTCACTAACCTCTACATGAAACCTAGCGCTAGGTATCCCATACAATATATACAGGGGAGTGACAGAATTAGAGTGTATCCTTGCAGCCAATAGTAGCACGAGTAGGGTTCGTAGCAATAAAAATGAGAATGAGTAGATGAAGTATATTGAATGTTCCACTCCATTCAGGGCCCTGTGGAAAAAGGAAGTTTAAAGTTTCTGAATTAAGCAATATATTCGCTTGACGGTAAAAATATTTGTTACAGGAATAGACCATAATCACATTTTAAAATAAATTGGCGCTTATAATTTAAGATAATTCTTATAATTTTTTCATTGATATTGATATATTATACATATATGCATGCTCGAAAAATATATTTTTTTTATCTCAATTGTAATCTTATTATATTTAACCATTGTATTGTTTATGTAAATGAAATTGTTTCTAATCTGATTTGGTTTTGTAGCTGTAGCAACTAGCTTTATAACTTATCTCAATTTTAATCTTTATTATTATTTCTTATTTCTGATCAGATTTAGTTTTGCAGGTATTAGCTTTATAGTAACTTATTTATTTATATCATAATATTTGTTTTCTGTGGTAATGTTCGTCTAGTGACAACCAATCAATCAGCAAGCAATCTTTAAACATGTCTATCTGCGGATAATGCAGTGGACTGCAACATTACTACTTAGTTTTGTGAACCTTGTGTTTTATATATGTTGTACATACTTGTTTACAATCCCTTAAATAAATAAATAAATAAAATATAAATAGTATTTTATAAAATCCTGACGTACCTTTTTTCGCTTAACATCCACATACAAAGCGGGTGGTTCAGGTACTCATTTTTGAGAGCCGCGCTGAAATATTTGAAATTAAAGGTTTTGTACAAACTCTGACACCAGTGTCCGTACCATGACGCTTAAAACATTATTGTTCCATTCCTATTCCAGAGTGGGAAAGAGATGGAGCTAGACGACCTGTATAGCTCCGTCCCTTTTTCACTCTGGAATAGGAATGGAACAATAATGTTTTAAGACATCATGGTACGGACGCAAGTTAGGCACTAACCACACGAAAAAAAAACAGAATTGCTGCTCCAATTCTCTGGTAAGTCCCTTAGTCGCCTCTTACGACACCCACACGGGAAGATATGGGATGGTGCTATTCTTTACGTCCGACACCATACAGAACGAACGAAGAAAATCATAAGAATAGTTTAAATATACTCACTTAACATCCTCGGAATCCTTGAACGTGCAAGTAATAAAATGTCCGGTTTGTGTCCGGCTGCGGAAGAAACAACATCAAATTAGGCCCAATGCAAATTTTTGCCACATTTGAACTGCCATAAGAAACATTACAAACTATTTGATTTTTGATTTGCAACGTTCGCATCAGCGTCGAGAGTTCGAAATCCAACAGGTACTCAATTGTCTTTTTCGACATTTTGGTCCGCTGCCGCCATAGTAGATTAAACAAATAGTATAGTCATCCCTTTGAACACGCACTGTGCTGCTGTGTAATTTGGGTTTATGTTTAGAGTTAGTTAACACACTATTCTAATGTTATTTTGTCGTAATTTATTTAAATTAATTGAAATATGTCCGATACTGAGCCTTTTACACTTATTAATTGCTGTCAGTTTCTGATTTGTGTGTTTGAATACAGAGTTCCTAGCATGAGCGCGCGGTATAAGCGTAACGTAACGTACGCCGATTTTTGAATAAAAATTCAGTTATCTTATAGCATTTCAGTTAAATTGTTTCATCAAGAACAATCAGTATTTTAAATAGACATGGAAACATTCTTAAATTTGGGATAAATAAAAACAGCCGCACGGGTCGATTTTTACAGTTAGGCAGTTCTTGCCGAGGTTGGTCCGTGAATGGGTGACCATAATTACATACCGAGGTTCCTCCGTACCTCGGAAAGCATGTTAAGCCGTAGGTCCCGGCTGTCATTAGTAGACCTTGACAGTCGTTAGGAGTAGGCAGAAGCAAAAGTCTGACATCCAGTCTTACCAAGGGGTATCGTATTACCCAGTTGCTGGGTTGTGGAGGTCAGATAGGGAGTCGCTTCATGTAAAATACTGGTACTCAGCTGCATCCGGTTAGACTAGAAGCCGACCCCAAGATAGTTTGGAAAAAGGGTAGGCAGATGATGACATTCTTAAATTTGTTATGTGAAACGAGTATTTTAATTTAAATATCGACGAAGTTACATTTACACCGGTTGCTCGTGCTCGGACCTCAGGACTAGTCAAACTCTACCAAAGGTGATTCTTCAATGTAATATAGCACTCATAATTCAAAATTTGAAAACTGATAAAGTTTTTCACAAGCCCTTAACCTCAAATACACAATTTTAGAAACCAGCAATAAGGCCATTAAATAGTAAAATTGCATAATATAATATACAACCTGCTTTCATTTCGACTTCTAATCAATATTATCACCTTTTTTCTCTCTCTAAAATAAAGGTAAGTATTGCATAACATTTAAACTGACCTCAGGCTGTAGAACAGCTGAGTACAGATCCAGTACAGGTTGCTTCCGAACGAGGTCAGTATATAGATGCCGAACTGACCATTAATCAGCTTCACTAGACGGACGATCTTCAAGTACTGAGTACGGAACTCGTGGCAGGAGAAGTGCTCCTGTTGGAATAATCACAAAGTTATATAAATGTGTGAAGCCTTCTTTAGACTACCAGAAGATACTAAATGTTTAAAAAAAATAGCTTCTTCATGACTTTGTAATTTGTTCTCTATGGTCTGTAGAATTATACATAATTAAAATTCAAATAAGTAATTATCCAAAAATCTACACAGTGAAAAAAACAAACAATAAAACTTCAGCTAACAA
Organism: Cerastis rubricosa; assembly: GCA_949152445.1. Classification (NCBI taxonomy): domain Eukaryota; kingdom Metazoa; phylum Arthropoda; class Insecta; order Lepidoptera; family Noctuidae; genus Cerastis; species Cerastis rubricosa. The sequence goes on along the minus strand of OX424526.1, from coordinate 8,212,381 downwards.
AAAACTAAAATGTAGCATTAAAATAATCCTCATCAACGCTGTCAAACTGGTAATGTGCCCCTACAGAGAATGGCAACATTGACATAAGTAGTTTTATAATTAGCACTTTCAAACAAAAACCTTAACTCCGTCCAACCAAGCAGAAACATACAGCATAATACCAATAACAAAGTGCTTTCCGCACGAGTTACTTCCACCACTACAAAATATAAAACTACCTCCTTTCTAACTTAGAATAACCCTGACATAATGAGGTAGGTACCTGTTCCGCGGCTTTCTTCAAGAGTTCGTTGTGGATCAGAAAATGTTCCGTTAAATAAATACTAATAACCATTATGAGTAGATCGTTGAGACTCCATATAAACGTAGACTGGATGTTGAAAAGCTGCAACAGTATTTAAATATTAAAGCTGCATACAATTTTCTTTAAAGTTATGTTTTCTAGAATAGTTTTTGTGCCACTTTTTATCTTGAACACTAGAAATTGGGGGAGAATTGGGGGTGCTTCGGTGAAGGAAAACATCGTGACGAAACAGGATTCCGGAAAGATATTTCTCAACAGCATGGCAGCATGTAAAGCAAAGTCAATCGCCCATGGTTTGCATAAAAGCTCTGACACTAGGTTAGGCAATAAGCATATGATAAAGAAGGATATTGTGCTGAAATTTAAGATTTTTAGCCTCGTATATAAAATAAGCTACGCAGTAAAAATCCTCCTTTCTACACAGTATTTCGATACATTATTATGAACCTACTTTTTTCAGTTTATTGGTGACCCAAACGCGCTCGGATTTCATTTTGACACCATTGCAACCGGACCGTGGCCTATATTTTCGGCCTGACTCGGGAACCGAAATGACATTGAATGATAACTTGACCTTCCGTAAAATATGATATGTGCTTCTCTTTTTTATAGGAACAAAAACGATGTCATGTTGATGGACGTTTACTGGGACGGAACAACTTGGTAGTGACAATTACACACATCAAAAGTGTCTAGGGATCAACATATATTTTTGCAATAACTTTTCTCCTGATTGATATTAATTAAAATTTTCTTTAAGGATTCATCAAATAAAGTGTTTTCGTTTGTCACAGTAACGATAAACCAAGTCACCTTTGCATTAATAAAGAAATTTGCCATTTTCTAATAAAGGGATTTTTGACATTTGAACCACTAACATTAAATTTCGAAAAAAAGACTGAAATAACAGTTTTCTTTAAAATTTTATTGGGTAACTTAAACAATTAATAATCCGTGTTTCTACCGCGAACACTAACAACACAAGAACATCGGTTTGGCATACTCAAAATGAGTTCATCCAAATCACGCTGTGGAATGGCCGCCCATGTTCGTTGCAACAACAAAAAAAGGTCTTCTTGCGACTGGATACCCTCCATATTCGGCAGAGCTCTTCTCTGTAGCATATCCCATGCATGCTCAATCGGGTTCAAGTCTGGCGACTGAGCAGGCCAGGGCAGGACATTGATGTTAGCTGCGGCGAGAGTCTGTCTTACAACTCTTGCGGTGTGCGGTCGTGCATTATCATGCATTAACTGAAATAAGGGACCGATTTGCACTTGTAGAGGAACGATGACGTCTGATACAATCGTCTCAGCATAAATTTGAGCGTTGAGGTTGCCTCTGATCCAAATCAACTCAGTTCTTCCGCCGATCCAAATACCCGCCCATACCATGATGGTTCCACCACTATAAGGATGGACTTCCTGGCAGGATTTTAATCGCTGTTGGCGTCCAGGGGTTCTCCAGTGTCGTATACGTCTTGTATCCGGTCTCATACCAAAACGAGACTCATCAGAAAAGCACACGAAACGCCATTGTTCTTCTGCCCAATTTCTGTGTTCAAGAGCCTATTGATATCGAATCCTACGATTGTGCATTGCTATAGGTGGTACCCGTAGCGGTCTTCGGGAATGAAGGTTCACTTCATGCAAGCGGTTTCTGACTGTTTGGTCGCTAATTAAGTTCCCTGAAGAGTGATGAAGCCTCACGGCTAACATCATGGCGGTTATTGTTGGAGCTCTTCGAGTTAAGATTTGAATGTATCGGTCTTGTCTCCGTGTGGTGCAGCGATACCGTCCTCCATGGCGCTCAGCCACGGTACCAGTGCTTCGGTAACGTGTCCAAAGTCGACTGATAACACTCTGACTTGTATTCAGAGCTAAAGCCACAGTACGTTGCCGGGAACCAGCTTCTATCATTCCCACGGCTCTGAGCATTTCTTCCCTGCTTAAATGACGTCGCCGCTCCATAATAACGTTGGTTTTAATCAGTAGTAGGGAAACAGTAGCACTAATAATGTCTTCAATGCGTTGTATGTTTTTATAGGGAAAATATTGACAGCTGATTTTCATCTTTTACTCGAATTTGATTCACAGTTCCTGATTCAAATTATGAAATGCACCAAAAAGGATCCATATAAATTTATAAAATCATAAATTTATTACAAAGCCACATCTCAATCTCAAGAAATCCGCATAAAAATGCTTGATCCCTAGACACTTTTGATGTGTGTATTTACAGTATTATTTCCTTGATCATCATTTTATCTATTTTTTTCGTTCAAAAAACCTTTGTGCCTTTAGGTGCTCTAATAAATAAATGATTACACTTTTATTTCAACATGTTTATGTCCAGTTTGGAACTCGAAAGTAAAAACCACAGACAAACCTGAAAACCACACAGGATAAAAACAGAAAAATAATATGAATAATTTACCTCACTGAGAACTCCCTTCCATACAGTATAGGGGGTGTAGTCAAAGATCCAAGGCATGTTAAAATGAAAGTAGTTCTCTGCCACGTTGTTGACATCACAAGCGCATGCCACTTTGAGTCCGTAGAATACTGATAGAAGATGTTCCACTGAAAACAATTTAAGTACGATGAATATATAAAATAAATATATAAAAATATTTTTATTTATTGGATCGCCAACAGAGGCTACACAATTACATGCATGTTAACATTATAAACACGGATAATACAAATGTGCGCTTTCAATTAATGACGACCACATTCACTTAATATCTAGGTAGGTACAACAAGTACGATAAAGCAGAAATCATTAAAAGTAATCAAAGCACAGTATACGAAAATCAAAGAAAGGGAATCAAAATGAAAAGCAAAACAATAAGGGTACAGAAAAACAAAAAAAATATACAAACTAATTACATATAAACTAATTAAAATAAAATATAACACCCCTCTTTTTTGGTCGGGATTTAAAAATATTAATCAAAGAATAATCATAGTGATCTTCAAAAAAACAAAACAAAAAATAAAAACAAAATATTTTGACTACAATACTATGACTTGTACATCTTTTTTAAACTTTGGTAATTTACTTGTAATATCCAAAAATCATTATGCTTCGATACTATGTTAAACTGCCTACAGAGCCTTGGCAGAACTGCGAACTGTGAAATGTATAAGTCATAGAAGTTTGGCTAGCAAAATTATGGGCGCGTTCCTAAAGCGAATACACTACGGAATCGTAGCTTCATAGCACAGGGCTACGCCGTAGCACCGCGCGTAGCTTGGAATGACGCGCCGCTCCGTGTGACTTTTCCTGTTGTAGGTTCAGAATAGTTTTCTTTTGAAGTATCGAATGTCGCACGTAGTGATTTTCTCGTAATAATATCACATTTTAATGAACTTGCAAGAAAAAAATCATGGGACACAAAAATATTTGAGCTTAAAGCAATTTGAAAATATTTCTTTACACACTAGTGACGAAAACTCATTATTATGATTCACACAATATCGTGAGAGGACACAGGTGTGGTCTCCACGTAGATCAAATAAGATGAGTGAGACGTATGAAAATCACCCGAAATGTAACAGCTGTTCTAAAATGTTGGTTATATTTATATTTGGTTTATTTATTATTAGCTGTCCCACGCAACTTCGTCTGCGTCACGTTTTCCCCGATTCGCAATATTTTCCATTGCTGCTGCGCTTTTATAAAGCGTCATCTATTGAATACTTACTCAATCCAGTCAACAGATACCGCCATCTGTTAGAATCGTTTAGAGCTAACAGATGATTGTGACTTAATTTGCAATAAAATAATATTGCAACTTTAAATTGAGATGTAATCTATCTTATCTCTCAAGTTGGATCAAAATGTACACTGTGTGTAAATTTGATTGAAATCGGTTAAGTAGTTTAGGAGGCCATCCCCGACAAACAACGTGATACGTAATTAATATATGTATATAGATTGGTCGCAAGCTGGGTTCAATTCTTAGGTCGGGTAAAGTGTTATATATTTTTTCGTCAGGAATTTCTCAGTAACAGCCCAGAGTCGGGATCTGTGCCCAAATAATTTCAATAGGCTCGTTCCTTATTACTTGGGACTTAAACATACCTGGCGATAGTATAGGCACCAATTCTACAAGCAGTTACACTTCTGTTTAACCCTTCTGGGATGATAGGCGTGATACTACGTAAATTCAGAGTAGGTACATACCAATAGCTGCAGCTAAAATGAAGATAGTAGTAACATTGCTCATAGCTTCAACGTTTCTGGTAAACGGAGGCAATTTGCTCTCAATAGCTTCGACCTTTGACACCAGTGATGTCCAGGACCGACCAATATGCATCAGTATCAGGAACGATATTAAGCTGGACGTGTAGAATATTGAATTTGCTGAAAAAAATATGAGAGGTGAGAACTAGTATAAAATGTGTACCTAACGTAACTTTTACATTCCGTTTTTTATCTTTTGTTTATTTTAAGTCAAACATCTTGTTCTCTATCTATTATTTATTTTTATTTGTGCTTGTTTTCTATTTATTTCTATAACCTTACGATGGCTTTGTTTTTCTTAAGAGAATATTGTGTACACCTGTAATTGGTACCTACATAATAACCCTCACCTATATACTTTTTATTGTTGAATGTAAAATGCTTGTTGGCGTACCTTTTTTAAATAAATAAATTGTTATTCCGTATACATTCTTTTGCTGCCTTATTCCCCCCAAATTATTTAGGTCAGACCTCCTTGTGTGTCTGCACCAGAATGTATCGATGATGGTAAATTCGCTTTCAAGTTTTAACAGGACAGTTATTAAGGAATTATCGAGAGAAATTACTTGGGTTTGTGTAGGAAAGACAAAGCTAAGAAATTACTCTAACAGAAAATTTACTTTATCTTTCGAAATCCTTGCCTTTTAAATATCTAGCTCAAAAATAGTTTGTATTAGAGAAGTCACATTTTCCATCCCATTTGCATTCGTATTTGGCATAACACAAGAAAATACGACTCACAAATGCTTCGAATTTAGGTTTTTTTTCCGACAGTGGGTAAAATTAAAGGCAACATCTTTTGTCAATGTCCACCTTACAATTTCAAACCATAAAACAAAAGAATAACAAGTATAAGTTTTGAGAATGAATGTGGACGGGTATAAGAGTAGAGGAAGACCAAAAAAACGATGGATGGACTGTGTGAAGGATTATATGGCAAGAAAAGAAGGTATCTGATGAGAAGACAAATAATAGAAAAGTGTGGCAGAAGAAAGCATGCTGCGCCGATCCCAAATAAATTGGTATAAGGGCAAGAGAATGATGAGGATATAAAAAAGGACTACAACTAACAACATTAACTCACAGATATTAGCCAAAGAAATCCCGTTCATGATGAGCCAGCAGAAAGTCATGATGAACATCAGTACCTGCCCGAAGAGGCTGATCGCGTAGAATATCGTATAAGGAGAGCGGAGCGTAAATCTGTGGACGTAATAGCATATTACTTATATAGTTTTAGGAGTAGGAGGAACAGAGGGTTAGGGTCCTCGATATCGGCGATTGGCGGCGGCGACCTCTCGCGTCCGGCCCTGGTTCAATCCATGGTCCGGAGCGAGAGGGAATGGGAAGCCGTCGCCTCCTTCTGCGAAGCAGTCATGCTAGCGAAGGAGGTGGCGGAACGTGAGAGGGAGAGAACCTCACGTCCCAGCCGCCGCGGGAGACGCCCCGGGCGTCGGGGGGCAACCAGTGGCCCCCAGCCACCGTAGGCGCGGGCCTGTGGACGGTGAGTAATGGGCTAGCTCACCGTCCGTCCGTCTTATGACGACAGACCGTGCCGACGGCGCGTTCGTGTTCCACGCGCGCCTCAAGGAGATGTCAGCAAATCGGAAGGGGTCCGAGAGGGCCGATGCCTGCCAGGGCTGCGGGTTGTTCGAAAGAGATACCGTGCCCCTGGAACGCAAAGGGCTAAGAAGGAACATGGATGGGTTTTAGTCAGTCAAGTCTGACACTCCCTTCCGCTCCGCCCAGAGCGGAAGAAGTCATTTGATGATTTCCCATCCTAAAAAAAGAAAAAAAAAGGGTCCTCGATATTCCTTAGAAAAGGGAGAATCCTACGACTAGACATGTTTTATGTCTGGTCGGCAACTGCTCGATAGTTGCTGTCGGGTTTCTCTACAAGCTCTTAAGTCGGTGTAAACTTTGCTTGCGCGATTCAGACCATTTTAGTTCTTCTGTTCTCTCATATATGGCGCTGTAGTACTTTTCGTAGGTCGGTACATTGTTGACTACCTTTTGCCCGCGATCTTCGTTCGCGTGAAATTATTTAAAAAAGTTATTACTTCCCTTTTTGAAATATAAAAAAACTGTTATTTTGATATTACAAACAAACTCTTCAATTATGTTTTTGGCTGCGTTTTCGCTCGTGTTTTTGTTGGGAATTATCTTACAGGAACGTGAAAAGTTTGGATCGGATCAGTCGTTCCAACAATTACACCCTACACCCAAAATTACAAACTTTGCCTGTTTATAATATGATTAGTACAGAAGTATAGATAGACAACTTACAAATTACAGGTATGAAAAAATCATTTTACGTTATAGCTATTGTACCGGGTCATATAACTTTTGTTGAGGATGGTGATATTTGTACGAAGGTTTGACCTATTTTTTTCCAAATTATGCGCTTTGGACTGACCAGTCCCACCAACGGAGAGTCGTAAGTTTGAGTAAGAAAGATAACCCTATTTAAAAAATTATGAAAATTATTTCCTATTCATTCATTCATTCATTCATTTCAGCCCAAAAGACGTCCACTGCTGGACATAGGCCTCCCACAAGTGTCGCATTGACATTTTGGGGGGTTATGCCATAATCGCCACGCTTGGCAGGCGGGTTGGCGATTTCCTATAGGACTTACAATATACCAATCAATACGACAGGTATTATGAGTTCACTTAATTCATTCGGAGGGTGAATACCGGAAAAATAAGAATAGATAGAATGTCTTTAATTAAATAATAGGAAATCAAAATATAGGTAACATACCTATATTTTAGCTAAATACTGCACTAAATGGTCACAACAATTCGACTTTAGTAAGTTAAACACACCAGTTGAAAATTAAGTAGTTAACTTCACATTTTTCTTTCCCTTTCACGTATGTAGTGATTAATGACGTTTCTAGATAGTATAGTATACCATATTATATGAATATAGTAAACACTAATGACGGATGTAGACATCGAAAGTTAAAATAAAATTGTGATTTTGTGTTATATTTGATTCGCTGTCTGGTTTCCCAAAATGTTGTCAAATCACGTCTTTTGTAGAGCTAGAAAAATAATATTTTTTTTATATAACCCCCGAAGGTTACGTTTAAGGAGGAATATTTACATTTCAACAGTTATTTTTATGTATCAAGAAGAGGTGTACAGTCGACCAAAATTGACCTAAGAACTATTCCTGCTAACAGCGCCCAGGTTCTAAACTTTCTCTTCTTTGGTTCTTTGTTTTGTTTTATTCTAATGAGCCAAAAAAGGGTGATCAAAAATCAATATGATATGATAAATCAGAGCCTGAGATTTATTTCAAACAAAGTGTTAAAACAATACAAACGCTCGTATATTTTTCGGTCTTTTTTTGTTTTACTATTTGTCCGCACAAAACGGACAGTAAACAGATGTGGTCATCGTGTGCACAGGATTTCGTCTTAAAAATAAGCAGACGCAACTTTTGTCCACTGTACATTTATATTTCGCCAGTTATGATTAAGTCCCAAGTAGGTAATTTTAGGAGAGTCTATTGCAAACTACCGGGCACAAACCCAGATTCCTAGCCACTGGAAAATTCCTGATCGAAAAGCTCAACAAAACTGTTAACTAGACCCACGAGTCAGTTTATAGTAATTATATCAGGTGAATTACTTATCTCAGTGCTTTGATTACGTAAGTTTCAGTATGTATTTGACCTAGTTAAGTGTCTGTATACAACATGATACAGAATTCCAAAACACGCGCAGCAACTAAATAAACATTACGTCATTACAGTCTCACTCAAGGACGTACTGTTTTAATACCATTACACTTCGCAATCTCGCGAATTTACTATATATAACAAGTTAACATACCTCGCTCCACTATGACAAATTCTGCACCTGAGAGACTTCTAATTACGCTATATGAGTAATTAAATAAATTACCAATGTACGAGGTACCTACTCTGTGTACGGGATTTAGATTCTAAATATGTAAAAAACCATTTTAAAATAAATAACTTTAAACTAACATTTTTAAATAAAAACTTTAATCTAGACATCCAGTCTACCAGTAAACAACCAGTCTTACCAAGGGGTATCGTATTACCCGGTACTAATTGGATTGTGGAGGTCAGACAGGCAGTCGGTCCATGTAAAATATACCAGTATTTTCTAGCTGCATCTGGCTAGACGGGAAGCCGACCCCAACATAGGTTGGAAAAGGCTAGGCAGATGATAACTTTAATCTAAACACATGGCCAGTGTTTCAAGCCAAGTTCGAAAAAAAAAGGAACTGGCGATGGCGACGCAACATCCTTGTGTTTTATTAAACGATCCAATTTGAGTTTCTTTCGAAACCTCAATAACGCAAAATCTGTTTAAAAATCTACATCACTCAGTTTGCGCTGTAACTTATTTATTTTTAAACATTTTATTTGTTACGAAGTATGAAGTCAATCTGAAATCTACATAATTTACTGAAACATAAAGCTGGTATTTGTTTAAGGGGAAATGGTGAAACAAATGGAAACAAAGACTTGGAAATGTTATAGGAGGGGTACGTGGTGGTACATGATAATCTCGTTAGGATGATGCAAATGAGGATCGAAGTGCTTGTTGAGTTTGCGGGTGTAAGGACTAAAATATAATCTTAAAAGCTTGCAGTAGTTTTAGGTTTTAGGATTAAGAATGGAATTTAAATTGAAGACTGAAATACTTTCAGCCTCTTTGCTTAAACATTTCTTCTCTTTGCTCATTAATTATAGTCTTTACGTATTTTATTCTACTAATATTATAACTGTGAAAGTTTGTATATTTGGATACAAAAACGCTCTAACGGACTTGGGTAAAATTAGTAAACAGACAGGTTTAAAAACCGGATTAATACATAGGATATTTTTTATCCCGGTCCACGATGATGAAGTCGCGGGCAGAAACTAGTACTAGATAATTATAGAGGCTTATTAAGATGGTGTTCCATTGGGACTCACAATAATATTGTAATTAGTTAGGTAATTAGATAAGCTCTTACGTCAATCCAAATTATTGATACTTGCCTAATCGGATTAGCATCCGGTTTTCGATATTACAAAATTCCCAATTGAGTTGGCGTCTTTCGTACTTACCTATGTATCATCATGACGTAAGCTTCTGACTGAGTTTAGCAGAAGTAATGGTAAATAGCAAAAACAAAGCTTCATCATCATCATCATTTCAGCCCAAAAGACGTCCACTGCAGGACATAGGCCTCCCCCAAGTGTCGCCTCATTGACATTTTGGGGGGTTTTGCCATAATCGCCACGCTTGGCTGGCCGGTTGGCGATCGCAGTACGGTTGCAAAAGCACAGAGAACCCTGCTGCCCATTCTCTGGCATGACCCTTAGTCGCCTCTTACACCCACGGGAAGATATGGGATGATGCTATTCTTTACGTCCGACACCATACAAAGCTAGGGCAGATTCGCCCTAGTATATATATCGCCCTAGTGTAAATACCCACAATTCCTCTTGCACGTGCCATCCACCTAACACACGTTCTCCCATATAAAAGAGACCATCGCGCAATGAGAAGCAGTAGTCCCATGACACAACTACGGAAGAGAGACCCCGTGTCGTCCCGTGGAGGCCACCCATCTCTCTCTTATTGAGGTGATGTTTCTATTGTATAGGTTTCTCCTTCTTACCTCAACTTACGGCTCGTGGGACTGGTCAGCCCGGTCAGAGGTAGTAGTCCCATCACTCGGCTGCAGAAAAGAGTCCCCCGAATCGTGCCGTGGAGGCCACTCATCTCTCTCCTATTGAGTTGGTGGTTGTTCACCATGTGGAATGTCTTCAGAAATAATTTGGAGCGCATTGTTCTAATAATCTGAAAGTAAGTAATAGATATTGCTATAAAAATAAGGGGGTGAGCACATTTAGAAAAAGCTTTTTGTATGTTAAAAATTTTGCGTCGATAAGTGTCCTCTGCACTCCTTATCGTATAATCTGTCCTATGAAGAAAATAAATTATTTCTTATTATTTATTCATTTCCGTCTTACTCTTTTTGTAATTTTTTCACGCGGCTGGCAGTCGAGTTTCTGACTCCATACTAACGAACAAATTCACACTTTTCGAGCTTTGCTGCTTTTAATAAATTATAACTATCACAAAAAAGTAGTGTCATTCGTACAAACCCAAACCAGCCAATCCGAGAAACACCTTTAGACGACAAACGACACCAAAGATCTATAAGCCTACCATACAACATGGACCATAGCTCTACACTTTGAATGTTTATGAACTAACACAAACAAACATAGTACCTGTCAAATGTCTGACAGCGCGGGAAAAGTATTTTCATAGACAACATAGAACATGCCTGTTGACACAGGCGGAGTGTCGCTGGTTTAAGTGATTTGGATAAACAATTCATGGTGACATATTTCTTCGGGTTCTGAAAATACGTACATTATTTGTTTTGAAATAACCTTGGTCCTCGTGCCTGCGTAGGTTGAGTTGATAATGAAAGTAAATAGGTACTGATATTCTACAGTTTAAGTGAAGTTACTCACCTGACCTCTAGCCCAGACATAAATAGTCAATTTATCAACTTAAAGCTCTAACAAACTGACAGTAGTTCAACTAACTATGTCGACAAAATATTGTTCCTACTATACAAGGTGTTGTTTTGTTTCCTCGTCAAAATTCAGGAGGTTGTCACAATAGACATAAAATTAAATAATCAATTATAATTACGGTACCAAGTTAATTATTAATAAAAGCTGATTTGTTTGGTTGTTTAAGATTGCCAGTATTTCAGAATGACCCCCTTAACGTGGTTTAGGGAATAAGAAATTATCGAATAAACGTTTGAGATTTTTTGAAGTGCGGTTAAAAGGCAAGAATCAGACGGACCGCGTTCAAAACACGGGTTGTTCACACTTACCGATTTCCAAAAATAAGAAAAAAATCAAAAAATTACCTACCCATTTTATCATTGATTCGGGACTCATTAGCATAGTTACCTCCTTTAATTTGACGAGAATGCAAAACAATAGTTTGTATAAGGTGTAAATAGACACTTCACGAAGCCGGCAACCAGGCATTCTGGACATCAAACTAAGAAACCCTACACAAAAATTATCGCTGCGAAACGACTTTTTTTGGCATGACGTACGTTGACGTTCGTTTTACGGTAAAACCCAATGTAAACGCACTCAAGCCATGGTGCCGATGGATGCATCATCTGCATCATCTGCCTAGCCTTTTTCCCAAACTATCTTGGGGTCGGTTTCCAGTCTAACCAATGCAGCTGAGTACCAGTATTTTACATGAAGCGATTGTCTATTTGAATTCCACAACCCAGTAACTGTGTAATGCGATGCCGGATGTCAGACTTTTGGATGCAATAACTAAAAAACGAGTCATGAAGGCATTTGAAGTTTTTTTTTAAACTTGTGAAAATTTTGGAACTTTGACCTCCAATATCTCCGTAACTGGAAGGTTCCCAGGTATTGTCCAGAAAACACACAGAGTTCTTAATAACGGGGAGAACGAACGACGAAAGTGTCCTTCGGCTTCGTTAAGGGTGGATTTGCACCCTTTGTACTTTATCCTGTTCTGTTTGGGAGCGGTGACTCAGAGGTGAGGGCCGCGACTTCCGACTGGAAGGTCATAGGTTCGATAAGTACTTACATACCTCTATCATTGGCTAAACTTTCCACAGAGCCCTTTTATGTCAGTTACTACCAAAACTCGTATATTCAGTATATTATTATATAAGTATCATCGTATACACATAACATCAAAAAGTTGGAAAACATACGCGAGGATAAGCCCGCTTTGTTCCTCTCTGTGGCGACATCAAGCGTTCTGTTGTAAATAACGCAGATAAATAATCAAGTCACGGAGTACACGTGGGGTTTAGTGAGGCGAGGTCTGACTGAAGGCGGAAGCGGCTTTAGCTGGCTTTGCTATATTCCGTTGCTCCATATCATAATAAGAAGGCTTGTAATGGTGAGGTCGAACCGAAACGAACGGATAGCATACCGTCTCTGACAAGTGCATTATCTCAAAAAGTCCGGTTTCCGGAGTCTGGTCCTCAATCTGTCCATATCGGTTTGACCGAACCTTAAGTCAGTAAGCAGGAATCTTGCTGAGCAAGGAAACTTTTGACACAGCTATTGAAGTATGTATTTCATTGATGGTTTCATTTGCATACGACTTAAATGTACGTCCATCCTTCGCATTTAAAACTGCATCGCAGAGGAGAAGATTGACGTAAGAAGATAAAACGTGAGAACGTGACGTGAGAAGATAAAATTCTGGAGCTATGTCTCCAGAATTTTATCTTCTCACACGTTTGAGAAAAGGTTCTACTTATTCCATCCTATAAATATTCTTTTACCATATAGGGTCTATATTTAGGTCTAAAATCACGTCGATTTACAAAAAAACGATTCTAAATTGTAACGACTGTGACCATGACATTAAACGTCGTCTGTTTTACCGCTAATCGCGTTTAGTCGATCCTAACCCTGGCCTCATGTGTATACTCTAGTGGGTCACAAGTTTGGGAGTAACGTAATGAGTTGACTGCTACTTAAGAGCATTTTTATTTGCACCAGCAGCATCAGCGAACATCACTGAAGTAAGTCCAAGATGTGCTCGAGATGGCTAACTTTTAATTAGTCATGATAGTTCTAGCGGAAATGTAACCTCTTTTTAAATTAAGGGTTATAAAAACTCGGAAATTATGTGCGTTCGTGCGCTGTATTTTTTGCTAAGCCAAGCCTCTGGATGGAATCTTTAAAATGGTACTGCGTAAGTGGAAAATGTCACTGCAGTCCAATTGACTGGAACATATATTTCTAGGGTATGCAGGATTTCAAGAATAGTAGCATAGGAATAGCTACTGAGGCAGGAGTGAAAAGATTATCCAACCTGCTGGTTGAGACTGCCTACCTGGCTACCTTCAAATATCCAGGCTGAGGCAAAAATCTCCTATAATGCAGACCATCCGTGCACGTCCCATGCTCGAACTAACAAAGCCTCTAAAAACCAACCTTTTCAACCATATAGTTCGGTACGGGCCCCCAAAGGGGCTCGACGAACAAACCTCCGCTGGGTTGGTATCGGCCCCGAAAGGGGCTAGCAATTAAGTCATTCATCATCCTCATAATTTATGCAAATATTTAGGGGAAGGTTGCGATCATTGGACCAGCTCTTTCATTGGACCACCAAGGTATCTTTAAAACTGTGCAAGCTAGCAACACCCAAACTAGCTGAAACGAGTCCGTGGCAACTCAGTTGCACCCCCCTCTTATCCCAGTGACGCTGCTGCACGTAGTGAGGAATGACGCGTCTGGTTGTGTTTGCGACGGTCAAAATCTTATAATGTCACTCAGGACAATTTGACGTGAGTATCATTGTATTCATATTAGTCTGCGTGCACTGTTATGAAATATTGGACAGTTTATTTGAGATTGAATGAGTATTATTCAATTTTGTCTAATCATGACCATGAATATTTTAATTCAGTTTTACTAAACCAGTACCTTGTTGCCATCAATGGACCTCAAGAGAGTTCCACCGTTGGACCGGTACAATCATAGCAACTTTTTATTGTATTTTTTTGGTCATAATAATTAAAATAAATTTAAAATTCCAGAATGTCGCCAAATAAAATAAAATACTTTGCATGGAATGAAACAAGTACTAACCTTGCTTTAGAATCAGTAAGGAAACAAAGAGTTGGTTTAGATGAAGCTAGCAGAATAAGTATATGAAGTGCCAAAAAACAAACGAAACTAAGGTTAGATGGAGTTAGCCAGAAAGCTAGAGAACACGTCCAAGTACCGGGTTCTGAAAGTGACCTCCCTCCAGAATTAGAGAAGGAGCTATTTATATATTTTAGTAATATAGATAATTATATTTAGTTGCCTCGATTGGACCTCTAGAACAAATTTCTCGAAGTCCATTGATGGCAACTTGGTGGTTCAATGAAGGTGCTCATGGTCCAAAGAAGGCAACAGCCCAAGATTTAGTTTTCTTCGTTTAAATAAAAAAGGGTTTGCCCGAATTGTTTGTGTCTTTGATTATTACAAATAAAGATCTTACGAAATAAAAATAATAAACTGCTTTCATTTTAACACGTATACTTTTTGAGATTTGAGGTTGTAAAGTTAAGTGGTCCATTCATAGCAACCTTCCCCTAATTTTCTGTTATCAAATACTATGAGTGTGCGTTAATTAAGAAAGTTGAATAAAATTTCATATATCAACGCCATTAAAACTTCTGTAAATAGCGCGCAAGTATCTTAATTTACCCATATAAAATTCAAGTGCATAAATACGGTCATCGCCATTTTGACGGCAGTGCTGGTCGAGGCTAAAAATCATAAAAATTGTGGTTTTCGAACATTCGAGCTCCACTATATGGAGAATAATCAACTCGTCATTTAATTATGCGGCTAATTCATCCATAGTTCAATTTAAATAAGCAGTGGTAATGATGAATTTTGAAATCTAAAGTCGAAGTTTCGCGCCAATCGTGCGTGTTTACATTTTTATTTTTCACATATAACACACACACGCGTATAGATTCGGTAACAAACATGACAAATATCATTCCAAATATTATAAACCGCATGAAAATGCCCAGATCTTAGCGTTATTTACGAATACGGGACCAATAACACATAATATTCATTACCACCGCTCAATAAGTATTTTGAAATCGACGACCATTTTTTTTTTAAAATTATTGTGATGTGTGAAAGCGATTATTACTATCGATTATTTTTTCGTAATCTTCGATCAACTCGAGTAATTAAATTGAGAAATTTAAGAAATCGATGAAAATTAAAATAAATTTATTTTAACCGTAAAATACAGTAAATATTTATTATAATGTTTTTTAGGCTTTTATAATGGACACCGCTCAACCGTCCGGGCCTCGAAATACGCCTAATAATTTTCGTCAAGGTCACAAAACATATCAACTTTCAACGCTCATTCGCAAAAATGCGCATGCGCGAATTTTTGGCGCGAAACACGGCGCACTTAAATCTTATTATCTCGTAAACTACTGCAGCTACACAAAAACAAAAAATACGTGTGTATAGCTGAACAATGCAGAATCTAACTATGTTAAAACTAATTACAACAATTAGATAGAAGTATTTGGAAAGAAATGTGAACTTAAGAATATGTGTTGAATGTCAGTTTCTCCAATAAGAATGAAAGTTTCACCAATTAGAATTGTAATTAGTATCAATAAAACCTATTTATAATTAAACTAGACTATATAAGCTGTGTTTTAATACCCATATGTCCTTACTTTGGCACTTTCTTAGTAGCTAAATTAACCAAACAAATCAACCCCTGCTCTGATCGATTCGATACCTACTGATCTTGTCATGTTTTCGTAAAAAATTCGCTAAGATTTCGTTTTTTTTACTGTTTTATATTGCGGAGACACTAATAATTACTTAATTGAACTAATTTTCGTAATACGAGCACTATTTTAACTATTTTTTCAATAATTTCTAAAAAAACATTATCAAAATACCACGCTCGACATGGCACCACTTTTACATTTCGATATTATCGTTTCAACAGACTTTTAACCTACGATGTTTTTAGATATTCGTAAAGCTCGATTAACGAGGTTTATTTTGATATATAACACTATATATATTGGGTTAAAATAAAAAAATACTCACGTTTTAAAACCAGAGAACATAAATCACAACACGGCATTACGGTAAAATTAGACAACTGACTTTTAAAACTTTTTTGACATTTTATTTTGACGGCTGATATTGTCGTTCTTTATGCCATAGACGCGGAATTTAATACTGTATCCATAAGAGGGACCATAGATGGTAAATTCATAGAGATTTTAAAAGTTTTAGTAAGTTTTTTGGTACAACTCTTCGAGGCGTATAAGTACGCCCGGACGTTTGACGGGAAAAATTTTTGGGCGTACTTTGAGTGCTTGACGTTTGACGCTTAATATTTTTAGGCGTATAAGTACGCCCGGACCTTACAACGGGTAATCTTAATTGTTTTTCGTACTTTCCGACCCAACAATAAACAGCACGGACTGATATTATGACTAAATTCGCGCCAATTTTATTTCCATCTCAAAATTTAAATTTGGAATTCGTTCCATGTTCCAATTGATATTGTAGGCATTCAAATTTACTATTATAGATAGTTAATTATGAATTTTGTTTTGAACTATCTGAAGATTGGTAGAATGCACAGGATCTCGGTAGGAATAGTAAAAAAGAATTAATATGTAGTTTGATTATGGTTAGGACGTTGGGTTGGTTAATGGATATTTAGTCTTTACTTTATTAATCAGCCTGTTCTGTCCCACTGCGGGTAAAGGCCTGCCCATGTCTTTCCAATTTAGTTTATCTTTTGCCTTCACCGTCCAATGCTTTTAATGGACAATATTTTTTTACACCTAATTAGATAGGCTTGGTTTAGGGATAGCTACCCCAAAAATGAAAAAGAAACCATTTTAAACAAAACTATCCAAAGTGTACGGTAAGACTCTCGAGTAAGAGTCTTACTCGTATATTTTGTAGACTCTTGATGGTTCTGGTTCATATCTATTGCTGTTCATGGCTTCATTCAAGTGACTCGGCCCTCGGCCTTTGATGGATAACCAAAAAATGGCAGATTTAAAAAAAACGTGTGCGTCTCGGGACTTTCGACAGAAGTGATAACTTAAACTAATCTAAGCTTGCTGCCATATGCGTGAGAGAAAGGAAAGCCACACAGAGTGGTGCCGTAACGCGTTACGTTACGAAGCGGTTAACCATAAGAAGTTATCACTTCAAAAACCTTTTTAGACTGGACAGTGAACCGATTTGAAACAATAAACTAATGTTCCTTGAAACGGCTTATGAGTTGCCGATTGTCAACCATCATCATCAACTGTTGGGGTCGGCTTCCTTTCTACCCAGATACAGCTGCATAACCGTATTTTAAATAGAGCGACCTGCGACTGCCTATCTGACCTCCTTAAACCAGTTAGTATCGGGTAGTACGATACCCCTTGGTAAGACTGGCTGTCATACTTTCGGGTCACTGACTAGCTGTAACATAACAATAACCCCATCATACGATACACAATCTTGGAAGAATAAATATAATTCATCTTGTTAGATCATAATAATTATTTACTATGCCTTCCAAGATCTTGGGCATTCTTTAACCAACCTTCAGATATTACACAATAAAATTCTTAAAATGTTATCTTGTAAAATTAAAATACTTATTAAATAATGAGAATGAGAATCGCGAGCGCATTCTTTATTCAAATTTTGAAATTGAAAAAAATCGGCGGGAATTAAGCCTAATCATTCAAATGTTGACTTGTTTTTTTTGGGATTACGGTCTTCTGTCGTTCTTATTACTTAGTAATAAATCTCCTTCCCATGAAGTCAACGTTCATTGATTAATTATAAGATGCTTTGATCTAAGAATTACTTAATGAAATTATTAAAAAAGATGGTTATTATGACTAATTTCAAAATTAAATAATTATTTAAAATTATACTTATGAGTTTTTATTCAGTCTCAACTTTTTTTTTTCAATCTCGATTTAATTGCGATTATCGATTAGGCTGAATGCAACTAATTAATCGTAAATAAGATACCCGGGTTTTCGGTCAGCACTAAGAAGTGTTATGTTACAACATAGTTTTCAGTAATATTTGTCTAGACTTTGATTGGGTTTTTTTAAGAAATTGTGTGTGAATAATGGCAAAACTAAGAATGCAGATAGAATGTTACTGTTTTTATTTTGCCCTTCCGAATTGTTTTAGCAAACAAGAAGCATGCCTATGTACATTATTTCCAGCGCATATAAGGTACCTACTTTTTGGAAGGGTGTAGTAATATGTATTTTACGCATATTTGGCAATAGACTGACCCCCTTTTACCGACCTCAACACGATACTGAAGATATTAACCTCAAATTTATCGTATGTAACAGATCCCGAGACATATTTTTCACAATAAAATCGAACGCTGAAAGTTGATGAAAATTTCGTGAAATTCATGACAATTTGCATCACCCCGCCGATTCAGCTGATTTGTCATGTGTCAAAATCTTGTCGGGCATAGTGGTTAAAAAGCTCCCAGATTAACCTGTTCGCCATTAGCGTAATCTTCCTGAAAGAGAAGGATTAGTATTCCGTGAGCCGTAGCTAATAAAATGGCGGTTCGTTTGTTACATGCAGCGGTAAGCCTTGATGTTAAAAGAGCTTGCAAAGAAAAAATTGAGTTCCTAACCTGTTGCACTACGGGATACGAATTTGATTCCCATAAAATAGATGGTTCCCCAATGGGTAGATATCCTTGTAGCTAAGTAATGCATCAAGTAAAAGGATGAATAAAAGCAAGGATTCTTGTTGTAGTAAGTCTTATTTTCACAGATCTACAAATTCCTTGAGAAATACTGTCAATGCTAAGACCTTCAACATATCCCAGCAAAGGTTAAACTCTGCAATGTACGAATTATTATGGAAATGAACGATGAAACTTGGCTGTACAAACATATTGCACGATAAAGACAACCTCTAGCTTTCAAGGTGAATATTAATATGCACTTATATTATCTCTACAGATCCCTACGTAAATAAACGGCTTTATTTATGTAGGTACCTAATTTTTTTGCGTGTTAAACTTGGAGGCGTTGGCAAAATAAATCACTTTATTTTCATTAATAATACTTATTTTTAGATACCTTTTAAGTTCTAGGCAAGGCACAGACGTTGACATTAAGTCAATAATTGTTGTGGGAAGAGATCGCACTGACAATCTTTCATTTCCCAACCTAATCTTACCACTGAAACTCCTGGCATTTTTAGGCTTAAGCCTTGGAATACAAGTATTGCTAGTTGTTAACACCTGGTTTTATAAATAAATTACTGCGTTCAACTGTAACAACAGGGCATTGCCAATAAGTCCGTTATATTGTGAGTCAACGTCATTAACTAATTACCTAACTACTTTTAATTAACAGTTAATACAGTTTATTTTATTCAAATCAATCCATCAAGATTGGAATATTATACTTAATCCTAAAAATGTGAACACTCTAATAGTGACAAATTTCCTGAGAATTGAACAGAGATAAGACCATATAATTTCATACAGAGTTATCAACTAAAGACTGAATTCTCTGTTATATTGAGCAAGTTATGATCTCGAAAATAACACTAACACTAACTCAAAAATATGGAGGAGTAAGGGAACATAGGATTGGCAAAAAGATGTAATCACCAACCGCCCGCGACTCCCATAGGTACTCGATGATTTCTGCACTCATGCGATTAAAAAGAATATTTATTTGGTTCGAAGGATTTCCTTTGCTTTCGTAGTTTTACGCCAATGTTTTTGATCGAATTTGGACGATGGAAAACGCGAAAACAACGGATTTCTAGGAGGAAATTCTACCGGCTGCGCCACTTTTAGTTTCAGAGCGTGAGAAAACTTTCTTACACTAAACTTAACTACTCAGGATTTTTACTGAGGTTATAAATAAATACACGTATTACCGATTTGGAGGCAACTTTTATTCTGAAGTCCAAAGCGTACATGGCTCGTCCGCTGGACATAGACCGCTGAGCTTGCCAACGACATCTTGTTGCTAAAATGTAGTCATATGTACTTAGCTTAATCTAGAGCCGACGGGTGAGGTGTATCCATAACTATCTACGTAAAAAGAACGTTGATTACGGCACCAAATGAATTCATACATTATTCATTAATTTACGTATTGGGTTTACTGAGACATTACAGCAATCAGAATAAAATTATTGTCCTATTTAAATAAATCGATGTCCAAACCAATTTATCCCTTCACTCTCAAACACAAAAATGATTATTCTCCTACCCCTATCCCAATAAAATGTATTTAAGGTCGGTTTCATAAGGTCGGGTTTTTTCATAATTGTCTATTAAAGTCCTTTCGCCATAGGATTGTGCGAGTGACATTAGATGAACCGTTCCTTTTCAATCTAATATTTCTATTATTGTAAATAAGGGTGATTTACAATAATAACTGAATATTTTAGCTGCACCCTAAATACCATATTCGTAAAATACAGAATCAGTAATAACTGTAGTAAAATTGAAAAAGAACGATTCATCTAATGTAACCCGCACTATCTAACGGCGAAAGGGCTATTGTCGTCAGTAGTAGGTAACCCGCTTTCTAGTAGGGTTCCCAGATCCAAACGGGAAAGTTCTCTAATCACGTGATGTTCCAACAGAGGTAAGAAAAACGATAATCTCCACAAAATCACACTGCGCTCCAAAACACAAATGACTGACGTTGCTCAAAAAGCCGCTAAGCTGAAGTGGGACTAGTCTGGCCACTTCTGCCACATGCCCAATGAACTGTGGGCCATAACAACTTTCTGGAGCCCTGACACAGCCAGAAGGCGTCGCTACAGACCTCGTAGAAGATGGCGGGACGAGCTGGACAACACCAGCGACCAGTGGTCCACGTTTGCCCTGGATTGAAACAACTGGAAGTCATGGGGAGGGGCCTTAGCCCAGCAGTGGGATGACGTAGGCTAACAGTATCAGTTTCAAAATGAATTTTTTAGTTTATTTTTTTAAATACAACTTTTAGGAGATTTTTAGTTTTAAAATGCAATTTTTTAGGAAATATTAGACGTTTTTGAATACCTCTCGAATTCGGGGCACTAATCATAAATTCCGCACCTATCTGGAAAATTCCGGACAACCCCATTTTTTTGCCATATCATCTTTCACCACCGATACATCGTTTCTATGATCCCTCCCCACTCTTAAACATAACAAACGAAATGTGGGTGTGCTATTAGATATACCTCTCTCTGCCCTTCCCTTTGGGTATTACAGGCGTGATGTTATGTTTTTTTCCCTGCTCTTTAAACAGCCAAACATTCGTAATGTTACCTATTGGAAAACGATCGACTACTAAAATAATAATTTGAAATGAGGTCAATCCTTCCACCAGATTTTCGCCAGAGGATAACCAATTTGAGGAGCAGCAATGTAGGTGCGCGTTTAAATTAACCTTATTGACCCAATTGAGCAACAGGCTGACTTGGGGCGAGAAACGTAGGAGTTAAAAACATGATTTACTTACATCCAACATGCAGCTACTTACCATGTATAATTGTGAACGTATTAAAAATTATTTAATGACCTAAAAATAGCGAAGGAGTTAAGGTTTGAGAGTTGGAAACGTTCTCCAAGGATTGAACTACAATCGCACTAGATCGCGAAAAGTGGAAGGAGGGAAGGGAGGTATTTGCCCAGTAGTGGAACAATAAAGGCTTATAATAATAATACTGGCAGGTTCATTACCTTGGTAGTTTTTTATTGTCCTTTTTTTGTGATTGGCATCTCCTCATTCAACCTAGGAGGTTATCGGTTGCTTAACCGGGTCATCGTGTGGTTGTCTTTAATGCCTCCAGTCAGGATAAAAATCTAAGCTATTACTCGCTATGGACACCTCTGCAGAGTATGTCCCTCGGTTAAGCGCGTCGCTGGGGAGAACAACATTCTCAGGAAATTAGAATGACATAAAACAATCAATATGAAGAAAAAAAAAACCGGCCAAGTGCGAGTCGTACTCGCGCACGAAGGGTTCCGTACCATTATTTATAAAAAAAAACACTTTTTTGTATGGGAGCCCCCCTTAAATAATTATTTTTTTCTGCTTTTATTATTTGTTGTTATAGCGTCAACAGAAATACATAACCTGTAGAAATGTCAACTGGCTAACTATCACGGTTCATGAGATACTGCCTGGTGACAGACGGACGGACGGACGGACAGCGAAGTCTCAGTAATAGGGTCCCGTTTGTCCCTTTGGGTACGGAACCCTTAAAAGACTTGTAGTAAAAATCTTGTGGAAAAGTTGGAACTTTGACTCTCAATATCTCTAATAAAATAACTTAATCTAAAAACATTAATCCCAGGTATGGTATAGAATAAAAAAAAAAAACCGGCCAAGTGCGAGTCGGACTCGCGCACGAAGGGTTCCATTATTTATAAAAACGAAAAAAAAAAAACTTTTTTGTATGGGAGCCCCCCTTAAATATTTTTTTTTTCTGTTTTTATTATTTGTTGTTATAGCATCAACAGAAATACACAATCTGTAGAAATTTCAACTCGCTAACTATCACGGTTCATGAGATACAGCCTGGTGACAGACGGACGGACGGACGGACGGACGGACGGACGGACGGACGGACGGACGGACGGACGGACGGACGGACGGACGGACGGACAGCGAAGTCTCAGTAATAGGGTCCCGTTTGACCCTTTGGGTACGGAACCCTAAAAATGCTAGGAGTTGCAGTGGTAAGGTTAGGTTGGGAAATGAGAGATCGTGAGTGTGATCCCTTCCCACAACAATTATTGACTTAATGTCAACGTTCATGCCTTGCCTAGAACTTAAAAGGTATCTAAAAATAAATATTATTAATGCAAATAAAGTGATTTATTTTGCCAACGCCTCCAAGTTAAACACGCAAAACATTTAGGTACCTAGATAAATAAAGTCGTTTATTTACGTAGGTATCTGTAGAGATACGTGCATATTAATATTCACCATGGAAGCTAGAGCTTGTCTTTATCGTGCAATATGTTTGTACAGCCAAGTTTCATCGTTCATTTCCATAATAATTCGTACATTGCAGAGTTTAACCTTTGCTGCGATATGTTGAAGGTCTTAGCATTGACAGTATTTCTCAAGGAATTTGTAGATCTATGATTATATTATATTATTATATTATATTTGTCCTTTTACTTGATGCCTTACTTAGCTACAAGGATATCTACCCGTTACGGAACTATCTGCCTTATGGGAATCAAATTCGTATCCTGTAGTGCAAAAGGTTAGGAACTCAAGTTATTCCTTGCAAGCTCTTTTAACATCAAGGCTTGTAATAAACGAACCGCCATTTTATTAGCTACGGCTCACGGAATACTAATCCTTCTCTTTCAGGAAGATAATGCTAATGGCGAACCGGTTAAACTAGGAATAGTTTAAAATAAAACTTACGGAGCTTTTTAAAAAGATTGGTGTTTAGAGGCTTTGTTAGTTCGAGCATGGGACGTGCACGGATGATCTGCATTATAGGATATTTTTGCCTCGGCCTGAATATTTGAAGGTAGCCAGTTAAGCAGTCTCAATCAGCAGGTTGGATAGTCTTTTCACTCTTGCCTCAGAAACTATTCCTATGCTAAAATCCTGCATACCCCAGAAATATGTATATGTACCAATCAAAGGGACGTAGTGAGTTTTGTCCGCTTACGCAATGCCATTTTAAAGATCCCATCCATAGGCTTGGCTTTGCATAAAAGACAGTGCACGAAACGCACATAATTTTCCAGCTTATTAACCCTTAATTTACAAAGAGGTTACATTTACGCAAGAACCATCATGACTAATTAAATGATAGCGATCTCGAGCACATCTTGGGCATACTTCAGTTATGTTCGCTGATGCTGCTGGTGCAAATAAAATGCTCTTAAGTAGCATTCAACTCATTACGTTCCTCCCAAACTTGTGACCCACTAGAGTATACACATGAGGCCAGAGTTAGGATCGATTAAACGCGATTAGCGGTAAAACAGATGACGTTCAATGTCATGGTGCACCATCGTTGTCGTTACAATTTAGAATCGTTTTATGTTAATAGGCGTAATCTTAGACCTAAATATAGACCCTAGAAGCCTAGATGGTAAAAGAATATGTAGGTACAGGATGGGGTAAGAAAAATCTTTTTTGAAACGGCTGAGAAGATTACATTCTGGAGACTTATCTCCAGAATTTTATCTTCTTACGTCCACCTTCTCTTCTGCGATGCGATTTGAAATGCGAAGGATGGACGTACATTTAAATCGTGCGCAAATGAAACCATCAATGATAAACATACTTCAATAGCTGTATCAAAAGTTAGTAGCTCAGCAAGATTCCCGCCTTATGACTTAAAGTTCGGTCAAACCGTTATGGACAGATTGAGGACCAGACTCCGGACACCGGACTTTTTGAGATAATGCACTTGTCAGAGACGGTATGCAATCAGTTCGTTGCGGTTCGCCCCAATATCTCAGCTTTACAAGCCTTCTTATTACGACATGGGAATGTTATAACAGGAATGTAGCAAAGCCAGCTAAAGCCGCTTCCGCCTTCAGTCAGACCTCGCCTCACTAAACAGCACGTGTATTCCGTGACTTGATTATTGATCTGCGTTATTTCCAACAGAACGCATGATGTCGCCACAGAGAGGAACAAAGCGGGCTTAACCTCGCGTATGTTTACCAACTTTTTGGATGTTATGTGTAGAATGAAGATATTATTTTGAATACACTGAATATACGAGTTTTGGTAGTAACTGATGTAAAAGGGCTTGTAAAGGAAAGTTAAGCCAATGTTAGAAGTATGTAAGTAATTGCCATGAACATAGTCGGGCTTTGATGTTTTCCTACTACTGGGACACAGGCTTCTCTCTATGAGAGGGAGTGGATCCAACACGCAGGCCCAGTGCGGGTTGTTAGATGTAACATGTCTTCGAATTTGTTGTGTGGATATGGGGGATTTTATTCCATATTTTCCTTCACCATTTTGGGAGTAATTGGTATGAAAAAAATAGCAACTGTCTGGGTTCAAACCTACGACCTTCCAATCACAGACAGAGCAGGACAAAGTATAAAGGGTGCAAATCAACCCTTAACGAAGCCGAAGGATACTTGTTCTCCCTCATATTGTGTTTTTTTTTTGTTCTGAACCATACCTGGGAACCTTACCTATAGTTACGGAGATATTGGAGGCCAAAGATAAAACTTTTCCAAAAGGTTTTTTTTTTACATACAATTGTTTTTAAGCCTAGAACTATACTTTAAACGCCTTCATGACTTGTTTACTATGTAGTTATTGCATCCATCAGTCACCGTTTACATTGAGTTTTACCGTAAAACGTAATGGTCACCCCAAAACAAAAGTCGTTTCACGGCGATAATTTTTGCGTAGGGTTACTTAGTTTGATTTCCAGAATGCCTGGTTGCCGGCTTCGTGAAATATCTGTATACACCTTGTATAAAGTAGGAACAATTTTTTGTCGACATTAGGTAGTTTACCTAATGTCAATTGCTTAGAGCTCTAAGTTGATAAATTGACTATTTATGTCTGGGCTAGAGGTCAGGTGAGTCACTCCACTTAAACTGTAGAATATCAGTACTAATTTACATTCATTGTCAACTCAACCTACGCAGGCACGAAGGATCAAGGTCATTTTAAAACAAATAATGTACGTATTTTCAGAACCCGAAGATATATGTCACCATGATCTGTTTATCCAAATCACTTAAACCAGCGACACTCCCCCTGGCACAGAGGCATGTTCTATGTTGTCTATGAAAATACTTTTCCCGTGCTGTCAGACATTTGACAGGTATTATGTTTGTTTTAGTGCATACACATTCAAAGTATTGGGCTGTAAAGTACATGTTGTATGCTAGACTTATAGATCTTTGGTGGCATTTGTGGTCTAAAGAAGATTCTCCGATTGGATTAAAAGCAGCAAAGCTCAAAAAGGGTGAACTGGTTAGTATGGAGTCACAAATTCGACTGTCGGCCGCGTGAAACAATTTCAAAAAGCGTAAGACGGAACAGAATAAATGTTAAGAAATAATTTATTTTCTTCATAGGACAAAGTCAAGTTTACGATAAGGAGGAGTGCAGAGCATACTTATCGACGCAAAATTTTGAATGGACAAAATGCTTTTTCTAAATGTGCTCACCACCTTATTTTTACAGCAGAATGTGTTACTTACTTTCAGAATACCTAAGAACAACAATGCGCTCCAAATTATTTCTTAAGATATTCCACAAGGAGAACAACCACCACCTCAATAGGAAAGAGATGAGTGGCCTCCACGGCACGATTCGGGGGACTCTTTTCTGCAGCCGAGTGATGGGAATGCTACCTCTAACCGGGCTGACCACTCCCACGAGCCGTAAGTTGAGGTAAGAAGGAGAAACCTATACAATAGAAATATCACCTCAATAAGAGAGATATGAGTGGCCTCCACGGGACGATACGGAGGACTCACTTCCGTAGCTGTGTCATGAGACGTCTGGCTCTCATTGTGCGATTGAATCTTTTATATGGCACGTGCAAGAGGAATTGTACAATACAATACAATATCCTTTATTTCAGGCAACTAGAGCCCATAAATCATAATACATATATAAGCATAACAATAATAACTATAAACTAATAAATACTTAATACAAAAATAACTTAATAACTACTGCACACGAAGTGACGGCGTCATGTTACGCTGCGAGGTGTCGCGTAGCTGGCCGCGGAAATGCCGATACAGCACACCTTTCGGCCAAAACTCTTTCTTGAGGAAGGTCACCAAATGGCGAGTCGGAACGCGCACCACAAACGACTTGAAATTGGTGTTATGGCGTGCCTCCAGCTTTTCCACCCTCAAGGTCCAGTTGGTCTTCACCCGTATGTACCCTACGATGTCCTCAGCCTTCGTAGAGTGGTGCAATCGGGACACGTGCAGCTGCTTGCGTATATATATACTAGGGCGAATCTGCCCTAGATGAAGCTTTGCTTTTGCTATTTACCATTGCTTCTGCTAAACTCAGTCAAAAGCTTTCGTCATGATGATACGTAGGTAGGCACGAAAGACGCGAACTCAACTGGGAATTTTGAGTTCCAATGGAACACCATCTTAATAAGACTCTATAATTATTGATCGGGATAAAAAATATCCCATGTGCTAATTCGGTTTTTAAACTATGTGTGTGCCAATGTCGTTTCTGTGTGATTTCCAAATATACAAACTTACACAGTTATAATATTAGTAGAATGAAATAGTGTAAAGAATATAATTAATGAGAAGAAATGTTTAAGCGAAGAGACTGAAGGTAGGTATTTCATTCTTCGAGATTATCATGTACCATCACATACCCCTCCTATACCATTCCCAAGTCTTTGTTTCCATTCGTTCCACCACTTCGCCTTAAACAAATACCAGCTTTATTCTACAGAGAATTACATCGATTTCAGAAGTTATAGCGCAAACTGAGCGATGTAGATTTTTAAACAGATTTAGTGTTATTAGGGTTCAAAAGAAGCATAGATTGGATCGTTAAATAAAACACAAAGATGTTACGTCGCCATCGCCAGTTTTTTTTTTCGAACTTGGTTTGAAAAAATAGCCGTGTGTTTAGATTAAAGTTTATCATCAGCCTAGCCTTTTCTCATTTCTCATCTATTTTGGGGTCGGCTTCCAGTCTAACCGAAAGCAGCTGTATACCAGTATTTTACATGGACCTATCTGACTTCCACAACCCAATTAGTTCCAGGTAATACGATAACCCTTGGACAGGCCACTGGTTACTGGTAGACTGGATGTCTAGATTAAACTTTTTAACCAAAAATGTTAGTTAGATTAAAGTTATTTATTCAAAAATGTTAGTTTACATATTTAGAATGTAAATCCCGTACACAGTGTAGGTACATACCTCGTACATTGGTAATTTATTTAATTACTCATAAGGCGTAATTAGAAGTCTCCCGGGTGCAGAAATTATCATAGTGGAGCGAGTGATGTTAATTTGTTATATATAGTAAATTCGCGAGGTTGCGAAGTGTAATGTTATTAAAACAGTACGTCTTTGAGTGAGACTGTAATGGCGTAATGTTTATTTAGTTACTGCGCGTGTTTTGGAATTGTATATCTTGTTGTATACAGACACCTAACTAGGTGAAATACAGACTGAAACTTACATAAACAAAGCGCTGAGATAAGTAATTCACGTAATATAATTACTATAAACTGCCTCGTGGGTCTAGTTAACAGTTTTGTTTTCATTATTTTAATTCAATAAGGCTAAATTACATATGTACAATATTTACAAACTACAAATAAATATAAAATAAAAATAAAATATGTACAAGTATCAAAACTACAGGGCGTCAAAAAATTCGTCGACATCGCTGTCGACAGGAAAAGTGCCCAGAAGGCTGGCCGCATTGCCACGTTGGATGGCAATGCTGATTCTTTGACCAAAAAAGAGGCCAGCCCTCTGGTCCCGTGAAGCGTCGACCAACCGCTTGGCGATATCTCGAAACACAAGATGGGCACTTGGGCCCCATGGCCCTAGTGTTTCAACCCCAAACGGCTCAAATACATAATTACCAATTAAATTATTGTATTTGCGCCGTTTAAGGTTTTCAGCGCCTGCAGCAGCCGCCCCAGCGCAGCTCACCGTGCTAGGAAGATGGGATGGCGCAAGGGTGTCGACGCAAGTCGCATCCCACACCAAAGGCCTACCGAACTTCCATGGCATTATGGTCATACCATCTGGTCTCTTCCCATCGACACGTGCCAAGCCATTGGGTTCTAAGACAGCTGGCACCCCGGCGGTGGCAAGAGCACGACGAATTAGATCATTAATGCTAGCGTGCCGTGCTATCCGACCTGCGCTCTTACTGCAGGAAAGGCCATGGTGTCCGAGGCCGTCGACTGCTTCACCACATCGACAGCGATGTGGAGCCCCGCTAGGAGCGCCCAATCGCAGACATGTAGCGAGCCGGAATGTTGTGTCACCTAGCAAAGTGCCTATGTTAGGTGACGGTAGTGCCTGAAGCCAGAGACCCGACTCCCACTCACCCACAGCCAACAGGCGGGCACGCTCAGCAGTATTGGTAGACGTATTAATAAGGTTATTCCGTACCAACCTGCAGAGCGGCTCATCCCACTGTCTCTGGGAGAATGGGTTCTCGGGCCGATCCGTGTCCGGGCAAGCCACTTTCCAGGCGTCCTCTGCGTCCGTCAAGCACGGCACTTCCGAATCAACCAGGGAGAGAGTTAAAATCTTCCTGGTTAGCTTTTCAGTGCTGTGGACAGAAGAAAGGAACGCCGGTAAGCTTATACTAGAAATTTTGCGGACGCCGAGGCCACCAAAACGAATTGGTAGGGTGGCTTGCAGCCACGCTCGGTCGTCCAAGGCCACATTAAGAATAGATGTTAATGTGTTGCGTATAATTTGGTCAATTTTGTCCAAAAGTTCTGGTTTCGTCCAAAGAGAAGAACACAGTGAACAGTTTTGTTGAGCTTTTCGATCAGGATTTTTTCAGTGGCTCGGAATCTGGGTTTGTGCCCAGTTGTTTTCAATAGACTATCCTAAAATTACCTACTTGGGACTTAATCATAACTGGCGAAATATGAATATACAGTGGACAAAAGTTGCGTCTGCTCGTTTTTAAGACGAACACAATGACCACATGCATCTGTTTACTGCCCATCAAAACGAGCAGTCAAAAGCTCCTACTGCAAAAGCTTCTACTGCTGTTTTAAATAGTATAACAAAAAAATACCGAAAAATTACGAGCTTTTTTATTGTTTAAATACTTTGTTTGAAATAAATCTCTCGCTCTGATTTTGATGTTTGATCACCCTTTTTCGGCCAATAGGAATAAAACAAAACAAAGAACCAACGAAGAGAAAGTTTTTAAGTTTAATAGCGCCCGGGCGCTGTTAGCAGGAATAATCTTTGAGGTCAAATCCAATTTTGGGCGACTGACTCCATGGTACATAAAAATAACTGGTGAAATATAAATAATATCCCTTCTTAAACGGGATTCCATAAACAATAATTAATTTCCTAGCTCTACAAAAGACTTGATTTGACAAAATTTTGGGAAACCAGACAGCGAATCAAACATAACACGAACAAACACGAAAATATAATTTTATATTAACTTTCGATGCCTACGTCAGTCATTAGTTTTTACTATCTATCTTCTAATATATAAAATTCTCGTGTCGCGTTGTTTGTTACCCAACTCCTCCGAAACGGCTGAACTGATTGGTATGAAATTTTGTGTGCATATCGGGTAGGTCTGAGAATCGGCCAATATCTATAAATTCGTAAAACCCACCAAAATTTCCACGCGAACGAAGTCGCGAGCAGCAGCTAGTATTAATTTTTAGAAGACTATACTTTCTGGAAACGTCATTAATCACTACACACGTGATATGGAAAGAAAAATAAGTTATCTACATAAAAGTCAACTGGTGTGTTTAACTTACTAAAGTCGAATTGTTGTTTATCTAAATCAAAATATAAGTATGATACCTATATTTTGATTTCCTAATATTTAATTTAAGACATTCTATCTATTCTTATTTTTCCGGTATTGAGCCTCCGAATGAATTAAGTGAACTCATAATATCTGTCGTATTGATTGGTATATTGTAAGTGATATAGGAAATGATATTAATTATTTCCTGAAAGCTTGATATTTTTCTGATTTTTTGTAAAGGTTTATCTTTCTTAACTCAACTTACGACTCTCCGTTGGTGGGACGGGTCAGCCGAAAGCGCATAATTTAGAACAAAATAGGTCAAACCTTCGTGCAAATATCACCATCCTCAACAAAAGTTATATGACCCGGTACAATAGCTATAACGTAAAATGACTACTTTTTTATACCTGTAATTTTTAAGTTGTCTGTCTATACTTCTATACTACGAATATTATAAAGAGGCAAGGTTTGTAATTTTGGGTGTAGAGTCTAATCTTTGGAACGACTGATCCGATCCAGACTTTTTACGTTCCCTTAGGATAATTTCCGACTATTTATTTAGTCTGTTTGTAATATCAAAATAACAGCTTTTATAGAATGGATACAAGAGTATATTATACGGTACTTTCATATCATTTTTGTCAGTCTGTTTTTTCCGGCTAATCTCAGAAACGGCTAGACTGATTTTGACAGAACTTTTACCGGCCGGTAGCTAAGGAATAAAAAGGCTACTTTTATTTAAAAAATTAAGAAAACAAGTTTGTATTTCGTTTAGGTTTCCAAAAATATAAAATTGAAATGCTTGAAATTGTTAACAAAATCCGATTCAAAAAGGGAAGTAATAATTTTTTTATAATAATTTCACGTGAATGGAGATCGCGGACGAAAGCTAGTCTACAATATAAGTAATGTGCTATTATGTTTACAGATTCACGCTCCGCACTCCGTACACGATATTTTACGCGATCAGTCTCTTCGGTCAACTACTGGTATTCATCATGTGTTTCTGGTGGCTCATCATGAACGGGATGTCTTTGGGTAACATTTGTGAGTTATTGTTGTTGCAGTTCTTTTGTTTTCATTATCCTCATCACTTTCTTGCCCTTGCCCCAATTTATTTGGGATTGGTGCAGCACACCTTCTTCCACACTTCTCTATTATTTATCATCTCATCAGAAACCTCCTTTTCTGCCATATTATCCTTCACGCAGTCCATCCATCGGGCAAGGGCAATGGAGAGCGCTATGCTCGGAGTTTCCTTGCGTGATCGAATCAGAAATGAGGACATCCGCAAGAGAACCAAGGTTACCGACGTAACCCGAAGAATTGCCAAGCTTAAGTCGCAATGGGCAGGGCACATTGCTCGCAGAACGGATGGCTGATAGGGTCGAAAAGTTCTGGAATGGCGACCGCGAACCGGAAGACGATGCGTTGGAAGGCCTCCCACTAGGTGGACCGATGACCTGGTAAAGATTGCGGGGATCGGCTGGAAACGAGGCGCACGGGACCGGTCAATGTGGCGACACTTGGGGGAGGCCTCTGTCCAGCAGTGGACGTCTTTCGGCTGAAATGATGATGATGAGTCTATCCATCGTTTCTTTGCTCTTCCTTTACTCTTATGCTCGACCACATCATCATCATCATTTCACCCGAAAGATGTCCATTGCTGGACAGAGGCCTCCCCCAAGTGTCGCCATATTGACATAAATTGGGGGGGTTTTGCCATAATCGCCACGCTTGGCAGGCGGATTGGCGATCGCAGTACGGTTGTTACAAAAGCACAGAGAACGCTGCTGCCCATTCTCTGGCAAATCCCTTAGTCGGCTCTTACGACACCCACGGGAAGATATGGCATGGTGCTATTCTTTACGTCCGACACCATACAGAGCCACATTCGTACGCAAAACTTAAACCTACTTTTTATTATTTTATGTTATGGTTTGGAATTGGAACATTGACATAAGATGTTGCCTTTAATTTTACGTAATGTCGGAAAAACACCTAAATTCCAAGCATTTGTGAGTCGTACTTTCTTGTATTGTGTAGTACCTAATTTCTCTCGATGATTCCTTAACTATTGTCCGGTTATAATTTGAAAGCGAATACACCACAATCGAAACATTCTAGCGCAGACACACAAGGAGGTCTGACCCAAATAAGTTAGGAATAAGGCAGCACGAAGAATGTATACGGAATATAAAGGAGAAGGGGACTTCTGGGCCCAGCAGTTAACTAGTTGAAATGTTTATTAAAAAAACCGTTATATTTTTCTAAAGGAAATCACAAAATATGGTACCATGTTTCTATCTAGGAAGCGAGAAAACTTAAATTAAGTTATGGAAATAAATAATCGATTAAATAATGCCTGAATTGCTAGTAATCGATTAAGAATAAATCGGTAAAGTCTCAGAATATGTATGAAAATCGAGTGATCATTGTTTTTTCGTGGAATCGATTCATAGCGAATCGAATTCCTTTAATTTTTTTTCGGCAACACTTCTGCCTGGCATCAGTCAGTCACCGACTGACAGATGTACTCGTTCGTTGTGTTTAGTTCTGAGTGCGCAAGTATTTTCCATGTTTTATTGTTTAACTCCACGACCTCGGCTTTACATAGGACTTTTGACGGATCTGGCTTCAGTAAATTACTTGGCTCTCTGTTTTGGACAACTGTTTACGCCTATCGATCGGATATTGACGACATGGATCGGTGTGTAAACTGTAAGATTGCGACTGGTCACAGTAACTCTATTGGCAGATGAGTGTTGGAAGATGAGGCGATTTTATCAGTTATTCGTCAGTGGCGTGCATCTCAGCCTGTACGTTTTTACCTTTTTTTTACTTTTTATAAAAAACATATTTTGTTTACATTTTAGTTGACAGCTGTCGAAAAGGACGAGATTCAATATTATGGTATTATTGTAATTGTATTGTAGGTCGAAGGATTTTAGGCAGCTGTGCCCATGTAATGTGCATAATATGGTATCTCAGTTGGGTAAGATACCAAGAAAATATCGTACCTCCTGCATAATTCTTAGATGCTATTGTCCTAATTATTGAAGATGAATAATATATATTTTATACATATATTGGTGTTTTATTTTACATCCTCTTGTCCCTTTTTTAATGTTTAAAAGGTTGGTGCCTACTGCTTCTAGTGCAGGGTATTGGATGTAGAAACTTGTCTTCGACTGTAGCGACTGTCCAGGGCGCGGGGGAGCCAAACGTATCAGATCATCGGCATGTCACACACGCTTCATGCATAAAACCATAACACAACCAAAGCCATTCAAAAATATATTTCGTAAAAAACATAAAAAACTACAATGTTATAATATAACCTCACTTTTACAATACTTCATAATAACTTGATTCCTGGATAGCCAAATTTCACCAAATTTTCAGTGAGGTCTTGTTATTATATCCTCTCACAAATAAGGCTAGTTTGATTCAGTTAACACCTGGGCCCAGGAATGTATGGAGTCATTCCCTTCTCCTTTATTTACTTCAAAAAGGTACGCCAACAAGGATTTTACAATCAATAATAAAAGTGTATAGGTTCTGGTTATTATATAGGTATCAATTACAGGTGTACACAACATTCTCTTTAGACAAACAAAGCTATACAATAGATAAAGGAATAAATAGAAAATCAACTTCTTTGACTTAAGATAAACAAAGGATCAAAAACGACGAACAATATCAAAGTTACGTTAGGTATACATTTTATACTAGTTCTCACCTCTCATTATTTTTTCAGCAAATTTAATATTCAACGCGTCTAGTTTTGTATCGGTCCTGATACTGACGCATATTGGTCGTTCCTGGCCCTCACTGGTGTCAAAGGTCGAGGCTATTGAGAGCAAATTGCCTCCGTTTACCAGAAACGTTGCAGCTATGAGCAATGTTACTACTATCTTCATTTTAGCTGCAACTATTGGTATGTACCTACTCTGAATTTACGTAGTATCACGCCCATCATCCCAGAAAGGTTAGACAGAAGTGTAACTGCTTGTAGAATTGGTACCTATACTATCGCCAGGTATGTTTAAGTCCCAAGTATTAAGAAACGAGCCTATTGAAATTATTTGGGCACAGATCCTGACTCTGGGCTGTTACTGAGAAATTCCTGTCGAAAAAAACAGACTTTGCCCAAAATGGGAATTGAACCCGGACAGCAGTAGAATTTGCGACTTATGTTTTTCTATTGTGTTTATAACCAAAATCTTAGAACAGATGTTACATTTTGTGTGATTTTCATCCGTCTCACTTATCTACCTTGATCTATGTGGAGACCACACCTGTGTCCTCTCACGATATTGTGTGTGAATCATCATAATGAGTTTTCGTCACTAGTGTGTAAAGTAATATTTTCACATTTCTTTTGGCTGTAATATTTTTTTATATCCTGTGGTTTTTTTTCCTGCGAGTCCATTAAAATGTGATATTATTACGAGAAAATACGTGCGACATTCGATATCTCAAAAGAAAACTATTCTAAACCTACATCATAAAAATCTACAACAGAAAAAGTCACTCGGCGCGGCGCGTCATTTCAAGCTACGCGCGGTGCTACGGCGTAGCCCTGTGCTACGAAGCTATGATTCGAGTAGTCGTACTTGCTTTTGGAACGAGACTATAATTTTGCTAGCCAAACTTCTTAATATGACTACAGTTTTGCCAAGCTCTAAAGGCAGTATAACGTTATATCGAAGCATAGTGATTTTTAGATATTAAGTACATGCAAATTACCAAAGTTTAAAATGATGTACAAGTCATTACTCAAAGTCAAAATATTTTGCACTTTTTTTGTTTTTTTATTTGAATTAGTTTAAAATTAGTTTGTATATTTTTTTATTATTATAATATTTTGATTCCCAATCTATAATTTTTGTATACTGTATTTTGATTAATTTTTATGATTTCTTCTTTATCGTACTTGATGTACCTGCCTACCTAGATATTAAGTGAATGTGGTTACCTTTAATTGGAAGTGCACATTTGTATTGTCCGTGTACATTATGTTAACATGCATGTAATTGTGTAGCCTCTGTTGTCGATCCAATATATAAATAAATATATTAAAGTCATCTTACTTAACTTGTTTTCAGTGGAACATCTTCTATCAGTATTCTACGGACTCAAAATGGCATGTGCTTGTGATATCAACAAGGTGGCAGAGAACTACTTTCACTTTAACATGCCTTGGATCTTTGAATACACCCCCTATACTCTATGGAAGGGAGTTCTTACTGAGGTAAATTGTTTAAATATTTCTGCTGATAACAAACATTGATACGAAAGGTTTTGTGTTTGAGTTACTTGTATATTTATCAATGGACTTGATTTAATTTTACAAAATTATTCCTGCCTTATCGGTATAGTGGTCGCAATCGCGACTTTAAAACATGAGGTCCAGGGTTTGATTCCCAATCGAGTAAAATAGTTACTATCAAGAATTTCTTATTATCAGCCACGGAGTCTGGATTTGTGTCCGGTTAATGGCAATAGGCTCCCCGCCTATTACATTGGACTTGATCATAACTGACGAAATGATGGTGTACCATTAGGTACACCTCAGCCTTACTCTTTGAAGATTACAGGCGTGATGTTATGTTCCTGTTCTCAAAAGTTTCCATGACATAGTTTTTGTTTCCATAAAAAGAGGAGCAGTGTCCGAACCATGACGCTTAAAACATTATTGTTTCATTCCTATTCCATAGTGGGAAAGAGATGGAGCTAGACGACCTGTATAGCTCCGTCTCTTTTTCACTCTGGAATAGGAATGGAACAATAATGTTTTAAGACGTCATGGTACGGATGCAGATATCATATATCACGAAACGTTAAGTTATTGATCATAGAGTCAGGCAATTAGGCCACGGTCCGGTTGTAATGGTGTCAAAACGAAATACGAGCGCGCTTGGGTTACCGGTAATCGTAAAAAAGATGGTTCATCATAATGTATCATATTGTACTGCCGACAAACTGTCCTGTAGTTTGGCAGAAGTTTTGTAAATTAATCATAAGTAATTAACTTTGTTGAAATAAATATAAAAAGTATTGTGTAGGAAACTAGGAACATGAGGAACTTTTACTGCGTAGCTCATTCTATATATGAGGCTAAAAATCTAAAATTTCAGCACATTCTACTCTTTTATCGTGTGCTTATTGACTAACCTGGTGTCATAGTTTTTATGCCGCCCATGGGCCTCTCACTTTGCTTTCCATGCCGTTGAGAAATATCTCTCGGGAGTTCAGGAATGCTGGTTTCCTCACGATGTCTTAATTTACGAAAGCAAGAGATAATTTTACAATACGTACAGTCATCTCAAACATCAAGATTACCAACGTAGCTGGAAGAATTGCCAAACTTAAGTGGCAGTGCACAGGGCACATTGCTCGCAGAACGGATGGCCGATAGGGCCGAAAAGTTCTGGAGTGGTGACCACAAACCGGAAGACGATGCGTTGGAAGGCTTCCCACTAGTTGGACCGATGACCTGGTGAAGGTTGCGGGGATCCGTTGGATGCGAGTCGCACGGGACCGGTCAATGTAGCGACACTTGGGGGAGGCCTATGCCCAGCAGTGGACGTCTTTCGGCTGAAATGATGATGATGAACTGACTCATAACCACCAATATGTACACACTTAACAACTTCTGAAAAAGATTATCTGCTACTGTTCTGATTACAATTTCATGTTGTTGCAAACATAGTATTTTGTAACTCATATTATTATGTAATGGTCTATAGTAATCAAAAAAAGTCTCTAGGTAATGGCCCTATCCCAGAGTAACATTAGTTTTCTCGCGAAACTCGCTTTTAAATTAAGGAAAGTGTATACGTATCGGTGCTCGTGACTGTACATGAATCTCAAATAAGAGGTGCGTGTCTTGGGTTCGAACTTGAGACATTGACTTGTCAGTCTGACGGTCACACTACTTTGCTGTCGCTGTTTAGTACATTAAAAGTTTCAAAATTAACCACGAATTCGCTAAAAAATTAGCATGAAAATAAAACGACGAAACGTAGTTTATTCTCGAATGTATACGTATATGTATAGCTTTAAATACAATTAGTACGCAGCTATATCATTAAATACTGTTGCAGATTTTCAACATCCAGGCTGTGTTTATATGGAGTCTCAACGATCTACTCATAATGGTCATTAGTATTTACTTAACGGAACATTTTCTTATCCACAACGAACTCTTGAAGAAAGCTGCGGAACAGGTACATTCATTCATTCAAACAGGTTCATTATGTTAGGGTTAATATAAGTTAGAAAGTGTAACTCGTGCGGAAAGCACTTTGTTATTGGTAGTATGCTGCATGTTTCTGCTTGGTTGGACGGAGTTAAGGTTTTTGTTTGAATACTAATTATATGTGGGAGACAGTGGAATAATAGACATAAATAGGTTTGTTCATTATATTTAGAATCATTATGACACAGTAATGTAATCAACAATAATTAATAACACATGAATATTTAGTAACAAAATTACACAGTAATACAACCTAACAATATTTAACAACACATTATTATACTTTAAAATAATAACGGTTAAAATAATGCACCGAAGAAATCAAAAGTTACCATAAACACATTTTAAGAAAACATACCTGACAGTTCAGAGCACCGTTGTGCCGTGCCCACTATCGGACAGCTTCTGATCCGTCGAAAGACAGTGCGCCCCTTTTTATAGCACAACTCGTTTACAAAGTGGGGGAAAAAGTAGTCGTTACAATACTATTATAGACCGGAGGTAGTTCGAAATATTAAATGACATTACTTAAAAAAATACTAAAATAATTTATCTCTCACACGGCCATACTGACGAGCAGCCAATTTGGCTCGCGAACTAAACTCAAAAAACAACATAATTCTTGTTAAATCTTAGAATGTCAAATCACATTTTATGACTTTGCCTAAACTATACGGCCAAATCGCATGACCACACACGCCAAATCACATGGCTTCATGATTTTATATCCGCCAAATCACATGGCTGTTGTCAAGTCACATGACAACCAGATACATGCCAAATCACATGGCCACTGTCAATTCACATGACAACCAGATACAGACCAAATCACATGGCCATTGTCAATTCACATGACAACCAGATACAGACCAAATCACATGGCCATTGTCAATTCACATGACATTGGTGCGATTGTCAAGCATAACCAAGATCGTTGGCCAGACGCTCTGAGATATGCAGGACAATCTTAAAAACTACAAAATCAACATGAAACTTTAACAGGTTTCATTAGGAAGTTCATTCACTATGTTCGTTACAGTCATTAGCAATATTTAAAGAATCAGTCAACTCACATCCCATATCGGGAGTGACGATTCGTAAATTATCATGAGAGACATACAACTCATTGCCAGTCTTATTAAATCTAACTGTATATCTGTCGTTATCGTTCACTTCAGTAATGACGCATGGACCTTTAAATTTACTGTCAAGTTTGTTTATCACTCGTGGATTTTGTTTGACTAACACAATATCACCGACTTTGAAAGGTACAATTTTAGCCTTAGTTTTATCAAAATCGGCTTTTCGAGTTTCAGCAAGCTCGTTCATCCTGAGTTTAGACTCTTGACGGCACATATCGAGGTCCATACGTTCAACATCATTTAGCAAAGCTGATATAGCAGGAGGTGACTGATCGCAGCCCATTAAAAGTTGGAAAGGAGTATGACCAGTACTTTTACTAAAGGTGCTGTTAATGGCCAACTGTACTTCACCAACAGCATCTTTCCAACTTCTTTTAGTTGTATTTTCCACAATCGTAAAACAATTTGTCAGAACCTTCATAACTCGCTCAACCTGACCATTTGCACGACTCACACCACTAGCTATAAAATGTAATTCTATAGACCACTTTTCACAAAAACTTGTAAATTCTTTGCCAGTATAAGAAGCAGCCTGATCACAAATAATACGTTTAGGTGTACCAAAAGTATAAATTAATTCCTTCAAGGCATTTACTGTAGCCACTGCAGTTAAATTAGTTACAGGTTTCATGTAGCAAAATTTTGTAAATGCATCTACAAAAACAACAGCATATTGTTTAGTGGGTTTACTGCCACTCAATTTACCAGTCGTGTCCATATGAACGGTATGAAATGGAGTAGGGGGCTTATCTATAGGGTGCAATGTAATCTGTCGTGAACCTGATTGACTTTTATTTATTTTACAAGTCAGACAACTGTCAACATATTTACGTGTACACTTAGACATATTCGGGAACCAAAATTGTTCTCTTATTTTGTCAAGGGTTTTTTCCCAACCGAAGTGTTTAAGAGCATCGTGATAAATTTGTATGATATGCCATCTATAACTTTTTGGAACATAGAGACGTTTCTTAACTTTATTATTAATGGAAATAATACGATACAACAGTCCATTTTGAATCTCATAACTGGAAGCAATATCTTTATCAATAGTTTTGTCTTTTATTGATTCAATTATTTGTTTAGTTTCTGAATCGTTACTTTGTTCTACCTCTAGCCATTCACTATAATTTTGAATATTGTTTATGTTGACGGCTGACGGGTTACGGCTTAGGTAATCTACATGGGGAATGCGTTCCCCTTTTCGATATTCGATATTAAAATCAAAGGACTGTAGGTAAGCCCACCACCTATGAACCCTAGGAAGCAATTCCTTTTTGTTTCGCGAAGCTTTAAGCGAGTTACAATCAGTAATGACTTTAAATGGCCTGCCAAGTAAATAATGACGGAAATGCTTAATAGATCTAACTACTGCCAGAGTTTCCAACTCATAAGAGTGGTAACGGCTTTCAGTCTCAGTGGTGCGCATGCTAAAATACTCTACAACTTTGAACTGATCGTTATGTTTTTGAAAAAGAATTCCTGCCAGACCTGCAGAACTGGCATCAGTGTGAAGTTCAACAGGTTTAGCAGGATCGAATAAAGTGAGTACAGGTTCAGAGGCAAGGTACTGCAGAATCTTATTTCTAGCAGATTCCTGCTCAACAGTCCAGTTCCATTTGACATTATTACGAGTTAGATTATACAAAGGTATCATGATGAGAGAAAAGTGAGGAATGAACTTTCGGAAGTAACTTGCGAGTCCACAAAATTGTCTTACTTGCTTTACAGTAGTTGGTATAGGAGCGTTTAAAAGAGCGGAAACTTTACCTTGACTTGGCTTAACTTGGCCGTTTGAAACAATTCTTCCTAAGTATTCGATTTCAGTTTTTAAGAACTTACATTTTTTTATATTAAGAGAAAACCCGGTTTTTTGCAAAGCTTCAAGGACTAATTTTAAACGTTCAATACCTTGATCCGCGGTTTCTGAATAGATTACAACGTCATCTATGTAAATTAAAACAAAGTTGTCAATATACTGTTTAAGAGCTGTGTTGATGGCCCGTTGAAACACAGAAGGTGCATTACAAAGCCCAAATGGCATCCGTAGGTACTCATATTGCCCATCAGGTGTGACGAAGGCAGTTTTTTCTATAGAACTATTTGCAATCGGTATTTGATGAAAACCGGCTGCCATATCTAAAATCGTAAAATACTTAGCACGCGTCAATTTACTGATGTGATCATCAATAATTGGTAGTGGAAAGTGATCACGAACGGTGTTCCCATTCAATTCCCTATAGTCAACACACATTCTGTCACTACCATCTTTCTTTCGAACCAGTAATATTGGGCTTGCAAATGGGGAATTGCTATCACGAATTATATTATTGTCCTTCAAATCTTTAATTATATTTTTGACATGTTCACGCTCAGCAGGAGCTAATCGATAGGGTCGTCGTTGAACTATTTTATCCGAATTTTTCAATCTAATAGTTAATTCACCGGTAGTTACTTGAGAAACCGCGTTGCCTGACGTGAACATTCCAGAATATGATTTTAACAGGTCGCTTAAAAACACAATTTGGTCGGAAGTTAATTCAAGGTTAATATCTACCCCATCAAAATCAATATCCTTTATAAGGCTGTTAATACTGTAAGCGTTGCGATAAACTCTAGCAATATTTCCTGAGAAAGTGACTTGAATACCAGGTATTTCAAATAAATTTTGACCAAGTAATACGTCATACTGAATGTATCTATCAGGGACTAGAATAAAATCTATTTCAACATTTATACCATCAACACAGATCATACAAAGTTTTTTACGCGATGTACAGAAAGCATTGTCACCAACACCTCTCAAAAGAATTGTTTCATATGTAATTTTGCCCTTAATTGAATCGCCAATACTTTCGCGCATTAAAGAACATTCCGCACCACTATCTATCAAACAGGAATAATCGTGACTGTCAATTTGAATAGTATGTAATTTTTTGTTGGATAAAACTAGGCTATTTACTTGAGAAGACTTTTCGTCCTTAGTTTTCTTATTTAAGCGGTGAAAACAGTTTTCAATGGAATGCCCCTTTTTATTACAAAAAGTGCAAGGTGTTGCAGGAGGTTTTGAACCCGAATCAACTGGTTTTGAATTATTAGAAGCGATAGCTGTAGTTAAATCTTTACTAGAGCCGCGATTGGTACCTAAACGACAGTCTCTTTGAATATGTCCCATTTTGTGGCATTTATGACACCTTTTAGACGAAGTGTCTGGGTTAGATACGTTTTTAGAACGCTTGGATGGAATATTGTGATCAGACTCTTTAACAGGTCTCTTCCGTTTATATGAATTCAGGCTTTGAATTAATTGTGGCAAATTTTTTGGTGTAAGGCGTAGCAAGTCAGAACGAATACGAAAGTCAGACATACCTGAAATAACTGCTTCGACAAGGCGTTGATCAGTCATCTCCACACCAATAACTTTCTTCGCCAACTCCCATTTTCGAGTTGCGTACTCAGAAAGACTAGAGACTTGTTCGCTGGTATAGTCCAGAAACAGCGAGAGGTCGTCGTAGTAACGAGCTTCATCCTAGAATCCCTGCTGCTACTGGTTGCCATTGGACCGCCAATAGCTGCATCATCATGGTCTGGGGATGCCATCGTCTCGTTGGTCGCAGCTGCGTAGCGCGTTGTCTTTTGACCCAGGATTGGTGATTGGTTTTCCGGTGTAGGCCTTTCGCTAGACCCTATAACGGGTTTTGCAGCGCTCTGCAGGACCCTGGTCTCGATCGCCTCAGATTCGTCGTCGTTCATCTTTAAACTTTCCTGAAACCAAACATACGTAGGCGTAGTTTTTGTTATCAATCCCTCTTCTGATGTGGGAGACAGTGGAATAATAGACATAAATAGGTTTGTTCATTATATTTAGAATCATTATGACACAGTAATGTAATCAACAATAATTAATAACACATGAATATTTAGTAACAAAATTACACAGTAATACAACCTAACAATATTTAACAACACATTATTATACTTTAAAATAATAACGGTTAAAATAATGCACCGAAGAAATCAAAAGTTACCATAAACACATTTTAAGAAAACATACTTGACAGTTCAGAGCACCGTTGTGCCGTGCCCACTATCGGACAGCTTCTGATCCGTCGAAATTTTTATTTATGAATGGCATCTCGCAGTTCAACCTAAGAGGTTGTCGTCTGCTTAACCGGACTATCCTGTGGGTGCCTTAAGAGTAAGGCCTCCAGCCAGGGCATAAAAACTTACAAACTAAGCGACTATACGCTGAGGGCACCCCCTGTGGGGTACGAGCCTCGGCTCAGGGCGTCGCTGGGGGAGGACTGCATGGGGACAGGCTGGATCTGAATGATATCATTATTTAGGGGCTGATTTAAAACTACTGGCACAGCATCGCGGGCTGGCTCGAGCGAGGGTCGGGGAGGTTGATCCGTCGAAAGACAGTGCGCCCCTTTTTATAGCACAACTCGTTTACAAAGTGGGGGAAAAAGTAGTCGTTACAATACTATTATAGACCGGAGGTAGTTCGAAATATTAAATGACATTACTTAAAAAAAATACTAAAATAATTTATCTCTCACATAT
The DNA here is from genome assembly GCA_949152445.1 of Cerastis rubricosa. Classification (NCBI taxonomy): domain Eukaryota; kingdom Metazoa; phylum Arthropoda; class Insecta; order Lepidoptera; family Noctuidae; genus Cerastis; species Cerastis rubricosa. Next base: position 8,168,748 of record OX424526.1, on the reverse strand, counting down.
AGAACTACTTACTTTTCCTACTTAGCAACATTTTTGTTTTCAGTCTTCTAGGTGACAAATTCTTTTGGATTATAACCTCCTGTTGCTGTTTTTCAGTGGTATACAAGGTGGAAAGAACACCAACACTAGAACTGTTACCACGTGATCAGTACATCATACTGATCAATCATTCTTTAACCGACGCTAAAACAGTTGCCAAAATTTCTATGTGGGGACATAGAAATTTTGGCTACTGTTTTAGCGTCGGTGCCCTTCGTTTGTGATATTTCTAACAACAAGAACGTTTTACTTAATTATTAATATTCGTCATAACAGTTAATTTACGGCGAATGCGAAAACATAACTGGTGAGGCGTTGGTAGCTGCGACAAAAAATCCTACTTATTCCATAAAATAAAATTAGTCCTTTAATTTTGTTTTTTAAACTAATAATCAAGAGATAGTTTCCAAGATGGCGCCTTGCCAACGGAACCAGCTGCGCTTCCTTTGTCTTGCACTTTGTTATGTTATTATTTTGCAAAAAAAGTCACTACGGTTCTACGAAATAGACTTATATTTTAGGAATGTCAAGGATGAAAATGTAGAGGATAGCGTGAAATCGAGTAGAATCACATCTTTTCTGTATTGTTGTTTTTATTGACTGTGAGAATAGAATCTTTATAAGCTAAGCCTGTGGTGTGCCATCTATACGTACTAAGTAGGTACGTGTTTTGTGATTTAACTTTTTTTTAAAGCGATGAAAAATAAGTATTTTTAAAGAGTTCTTCTCTTCATTCATTATTAAAGTTATGTTTCAGTCAGCTTAACATATTATTAACTTTCTAAATGGACACTAAGGTAATATAATTTTGCAAAATCATCAAAGTTATAAAAGCCATAACAGTAATATTCTAATAAAACCCTTACCCTTTATTCACTAGAAAGATGAAAACAAACGAGCTACTTAATTCGGATTCTGAGCCAAACTAATTACTTAAGAGATAGGTAGTTATCCTAATTTCTCTGGCCAGAGCTATCACTGATTAGAATTCTTATAATCTAGGTGTTCCTCTTTTCTTTTAGCATCTTATGCCCCTTTTTACACGCTACGACTGCCGGATAACCGGTAACGAACTTCCGGTGATAAAAAAAAATAATTTCAATTTAAAACTATTTATTTCAACAAACATTCATCAAATTATTACGTTATAATAACGCTCTATCTTTTTGAGATAAGATTTTGTACGATATCGATTTAGAGTTAAAGTGTTACTCGCTGACAGTTCTTTGTCTGGTACATAGGACCCATACGTAGGCCCCTCCTCCATTCTTAACTTTTCAAGGGTAAAGTGGTCTTTTTGTTTTAAAGGAGATTGCCACGGAGCAGGTCCTATTAGAATAATAACCTAAACATTTTTTTTTGTGTACAGGTTATTTCTATAATTTCTTTCACCCTGGGAATAAACTTAAAGTTAATTAATAGTTGACCATTATGTCGATATCCGTTTGATTCAATGCAGTCTGTGGTTTGATTGGTGTACAAAAAAAGTTGATAGGTATCAAAGAATTAAATAACTGATGACTTGTTTTAATCAATTGAGTCATCATCATCATCATTTCAGCTCAAAAGACGTCCACTGCTGGACATAGGCCTCCCCCAAGTGTCGCCACATTAATCGCTACGCTTGGCAGGCGGGTTGGCGATCGCAGTACGGTTGTTACAAAAGCACAGAGAACGCTGCTGCCCATTCTCAGGCAAATCCCTTAGTCGCCTCTTACGACACCCACGGGAAGATATTCTTTACGTCCGACACCATACAAAGCAGAATTGAGTAATCGATATCAAAATAAAACGATAATTAAACAATAAAAAACATTTATTTTTAATTTAGTATAAATAACCCATGGGCAGTTTACATCTCAACATTTAGATTTAGATCTCAACATTTGACAACTTCAACGCTACTGTGTTAGCATTTTGTTTTACGACGATGAGGTAGAACGATGTTATCCCTGTCCTTTTTATACGTATTATTATTGTACCATATTTATTTAGAAAACCCCTAATTAACAAAGTAGTTTTTATCGATTAATTTATAACGATTTATTAAAAGACTAGCTAAGGAGGAAGTGTCAATGTCAATTTCTAATTAACCCCCGACCAAAACAGAGGGGTGTTATAAGTTTGACGTGTGTATCTGTGTGTCTGTCTGTGGCATCGTAGCTCCTAAACGGATGAACCAATTTTAATAAAATTGGTTTCGTTTGAAAGGTTCTTAGCTTAGATTCTTAGCTATGTTTCAAGAAAATCTGCTCAGCTTTTGAAGATCATCACCTCTTTTCTAGTTGTAGAAGGGATATCAACAACTTCCACAGGTCTAATCGATTTGAAATTTGAAATCTTGTCACCATGGGTATTGCTGAGCGGGGGGTCACTCATAAATTATCGTATTTTTCTGAATTTATAACTTTCGTTGTTTTCGTTAATTAGCGAGAAGAGACACAACACCGAGAAAATTGGAAGGAATGGGGGAAGCCGATGCCCAGGAGTGGGACATTCAAGGCTAAGAAAAAAATGTATAAGTTTAAAAAGCATGAAAAAAAAAAACCCCCGACACAAAAAGAGGTCTAAAAAGCCAAAAATAAATTAATCCAAGCGTCGTAGCGTCGGGGGACCGCTAAGAAAATCGCTTAGAGTACAGAAGAAAGCGGACCCCCGACGCTACGACGCTTGGATTAATTTATTTTCGGCTTTTTAGAGGTTTTTTGTGTCTTAAAACTTTTTATTGAATTTTTTTATAACCTATATTTTTAAAACAGAAAAAAACAATGATATCTCTTGAACCAGGGTGAATAAATGAAAAATGGTTTCTGAATCCAAAAATACAATGTTTTTACTATTATGTAAAATAAAAATCTTTAGGGCTAAGCAATTTTCCACTGAGACCTAACTTTCCTTACAAATGGGGCAATCTCCTTTGTCGAGATTTTTGTTTTAATTTTTTTTGGGTATTTTCTAATATTATATTTATTCAGAATGCTTGAAAGAGCATAAGTCCAGACTATACTACTATACGAGTACATAGGAGTACATATCAGACTATACGTATTGATAAATCGAATAAATTGTTTACGAGCACAAATATTTGTTAAAAGCACTTATCAAAAGCGTGTAAATATTAAATATCGCATAACAACATAACAGTATGGGTTCCTTATTATAATAATATAAATCTTAAACGGTTAATAAATCTTTATTCAGAATCTTCAACGGTTAAATACAATATGAATCTAAAATTTTTAATTTAGGTATAATAATGTTAGATGCCTGTACTAGGATAATCTTGTATCACAGGCTGCAGGAGGTCTAACAATAGCTATATGTAGATCAGTAGTTTTTATTTAATATTTAACATTACATAATGGCAAAATTACTTTAATTTACTTAAACTCTACTAACTTAGAACTAAACACATAATTATAACAGGAATGTATTGGCGTCAGCAGAATTATAAACTAGGTTGCAAAAACACAATCGAGGTACTCTTGTTTATATTTGATATTTGCACCTAGAGACTATAACGTGCTTCATCATCATCATCATTTCAGCCCTTTTAACGTCCACTGCTGGACATAGGCCTCCCCCAAGTGTCGCCACATTGACATAACATGGGGGGTTTTGCCATAATCGCCACGCTTGGTAGGCGGGTTGGCGATCGCAGTACGGTTGTTACAAAAGCACAGAGAACGCTGCTGCCCATTCTCTGGCAAGTCCCTTAGTCGCCTCTTACGACACCCACGGGAAGATATGGGAAAATGTGCTTGTTGTACATTAAAATATATCGATGGTAACTGTGTCAGTGCAATGGACTTTTATTGTTGTGTAAGCAACATGCGTTCAACGTGGAAGTCCAACATACAGTGTGACGCTTTACGCGCCCTCGGCTTTATAAACCGCGCGCACGTTGCACATTTAGGTGTATCCGCTTTCTTCGCGCACTCCGTCATCGAATGACCTGCTTCTCCACAGTGACCACACGAAGAGTTTATCTCCCTGCATGATTTTGCTGCGTGACCAAATTGTTTGGAATTTGTAGCATCTAGTAACCAAGGTGAAGTCTCTAACAGGGCAGGAAGTCCAATTTATAAAAAGCCTTGCCTGAGATATTAAGGCTCTACGTATCTTGGCTGGAACTTCGACAACAAAGTTACAGGTAGATGCATCTTTCTTCCCTGATTTGTGGCTAAATTTCACTTCGGCCAAAAAGGTTTCCAGTGACATTGCTGGAAACTTATCGGCGATGTTCTGCTCGTACATGAACCTGAAGACGTCAGCATCAGCCACAGAAGTCGGCACTCCTACAACCGTAATCCGTGGTTTGCGCTTGTTGGGCTCGTCGGCGGTGAGTCCTGATGTAGACATCTGGACTGCATGCTTGAGTTTATCAGCATCCTGTTTGGTCTCGGTGCTGAAAATAACACCTCCGTTTTTTGTTTTACGCACACCACGTACATGAAGCTTCATTTCGTCACGGCGTATGATGTTTTGTACGAGGTTTTTTGTTTCGTCACTGGATTTCAATTTATCTTTGGGATAAACTGCTACGGAACTCAAATTATTTGGACGAACGAAATCACGGGATCACTTCTTCACCATATCAGTAAATGAAGCGTTTCCCACAGCACCAGAGTCCTTAATTGTCTGCTTGAGGTCCGAAATTTGTTCTGTGAGGTTGCGCTTTTCTCTCAGGGCATCGATTAAATCGAGGGCTTGGTGGGCTTTCTGCTTCAGAGCCTGATACAGAACTGCCATTTGAGAGGTGTCAGATTCTGCTTTATGGCATAAGTTGGTTACCTTAATTTTCTGCTCTGAGTTGAGTTTGCCATCCGTGGCAATGGAGCAAACCTCATTTAACTTCTGTTGTATGCATGACATTCATTTTTGGATGTCGGGCGTAGATACGAATTCTATTGAGAAGTTAGGGTGCTGCCTTTTTGCTGGCGAGGCATCAGGTTGCACTCGACTACGTGAATCACCGGCACCGGGGCTGTTATCCATTTCACTATTTCTATGTTTCCATTATATAATAAACTACACACTTAGCAAAATACTTAAGGAGGTCACTAATATTGCATTAAATTAAAACTGCTAACGTGCACGTGTACTGCGAGCGGCCGCGATCTATTCCCATATTAAAACAACAAAGTTACAATGAAACCAGTAGGAGGTTTTTTCCAAATGTATCGATCCAGGGCCAATGTTGACCACTGGTCTTGTCTAGCTCGTCCCGCCATCTTCTACGAGGTCTGCCGCGACGCTTTCTGGTTGTGTCAGGTCTCCAGAAATTGGTTATTTTGGCCCACAGATCATTGGGCATGTAGCACTTCAGCTTAGCGGCTTTTTGAGCAACATCAGTAATTTGTGTTTTGGAGCGCAGTGTGGTGTTGCGTACACGGTCGGTTAGTTTGACGCCTAGATTGCACGTTGGGGGACCTTGAGTTTGGACTTTTGAATATTTGTCAAAGACCAAATCCATAGGTCAAAATGGAAAGAATGCACATGTCCATGATTTTTCGTTTTAGCGACAAAGGAAGGTTTCCTTTCATAAGCTCCTTCATGGACCAGTAGCTCTTCCGGGCATTACGTTCTGGCTTTATGATTTTCCTTTTCACTACAATAAATATGACAGTGTGAAAAGATGCTTAATTATACAGACTAAGATTTCATAGTAAAAGCATAGACTTAGATTAGATTTTAAAAACCTTGGGACTGTTTGACCTAATTCTTTCTTTTTTTTGATTCAACTAAAGATCAGTAGTTTTATTTCTTTACCAGATAAAAGGGTTAAGTTTTTTGTTTGAAATCTCGTCTCGATTTTTTTTGATGTTCATTGAATTAACCGTGGGCTATGATTGAGCTCACGGTATCTCAACTCGGCTTTTGGGCTATGACTGTTTTGTTTCATTCGTCCATTACCCATGAATAATAGTCTTTATACAGGTTACATGACTTTAGCTAGCAAAACTCCGACGAAATTAAATTAATTGTTAAATTATTTAATTAAACAACCAAACTAAAATTACACGGAACAGACCATATCTGCTGGATGCCAGCAAAGTTGTGGCCCGCGTACCACTAACTGTAGCCCTGAGACAGTTAAACGGGGTCGCCGCAGACCGAAGAGAAGATGGCGGCACGCCTTGGATGGTTTTCTGGTTAATTGGCGAAAAGAGGCGACGTCGAGAAAGTAGAAGGAATGGAAGGAATGCATTCCTTCCAGGAGTGGAACAGTTCAGGATAACAAGATTTACAATGGCAGTGCTGAGGATTCTTTTGATGCTCTATTTTACTTTGTTGTTACTTTTGATTATTTTATTGTTTGTTTCATTACTGTGTAAAGTTACGTTAGTAAAAGGGAAGGGGTCAGAGAGGGCCGATGCCTGCCAGGGCTGCGGGACTGTTCGAAAGAGATATCGTGGACCTGGAACACAAAGGGCTAAAAAGGAACATGGATGGGTTTTAGTCAGTACAAGTCTGACACTCCCTTCCGCTCCGCCCAGACTTGCAGGGCTCATTTGATGATTTCCCATCCGTAAAAAAAATAAAGTTACGGCATTAGATAATTATTTATTTACACAGGTTTGATTTATAACTTTGTGTTTATTCCCACAGGAGCACTTCTCTTGCCACGAGTTCCGCACTCAGTACTTGAAGATCGTCCATCTAGTGAAGCTGATTAATGGTCAGTTCGGCATCTATATACTGACCTCGTTCGCTAGCAACCTGTACTTTATCTGTACTCAGCTGTTCTACAGCCTGAGGTATGTTTGAATGTCATGCCATACCTACCTATATGTTACAGAGAGAAGAAAGGTAAAAATATTAAATAGAAAACAATAAAAGTAGGTTGTATTTATTATTCAATTAAACGGCCTAATTGCTGGTTTTTAAAATTGAGAATTTGAATTGAATTTTTTGGGCTAATTTACGTTGAAGGAATCACCTTTAGTAGAGTTTGACTATTCCTGAGGCCCGAACACGAGCACGCGGTGTAAACGTAACTTGAATACGTTGATTTTAAAATTCAAAATACTCATTTCACATAACAATGTTTTCATAATTTTATTCATATCTTTGGATGACACTGACTGTGCTTGATGCAAACAATTTAACTGAAATGCTACAGAATAATTATATTTTCGATTAAAAAATCGAGCAGGGGTGTTTTTAATTAAATACTCAAATTGGAAACTGACAGCAAATAGAAAGATTCAGTATCAGACATATTTTAATTAATTAAAATAAATTACAACAAAATTACATTGGAGTAGTGTGTTAACGTTAACGTCTGTATGGTGTCGGACGTAAAGAATAGCCCCATCCCATATCTTCCCGTGGGTGTCGTAAGAGGCGACTAAGGCATTTGCCAGAGAATGGGCAGCAGCGTTCTCTGGCTTTTGTAACAACCGTACCGCGATCGCCAACCCGCCTGCCAAGCGTGGCGATTATGGCAAAACCCCCTTTCTTGGGGGACGTCTATGTCCAGCAGTGGACGTCTTTTGGCTGCAATGATGATGATGATGATGAGTGTGTTAACTAAATCTAAACTGTAACCCAATTTCTGCAGTAGCACAACGTGATCAAAGGGCTGACCATAGTAATTGTTTAGTCCATTATGGCGGCAGCGGACAAAATCGTCGAAACAGACAGATTTCGTACACTCGACGCTGAGGCGAACGTTGCAAATCAAATAAATGGGCCTAATTTGATGTTGTTTCTTTCACAGCCGGACACAAACCGGACATTTTATTACTTGCACGTTCACGGATTCCGAGGAAGTTAAGTGAGTATATTTAAACTATTTTTTTAAACCTGGCGCCAGAGTTTGTACAAAATCTTTCAATTTTAACTATTTCAGCGCGGCTCTCAAAAAGGAGTACCTGACCCACCCGTTTTGTATGTGGATGTTGAGCGAAAAAAGGTATGTCAGGACCTTTTAACATACTACTTATATTAAACTTTAAGAGCCAATTTATTTTAAAATATTATTATTTTCTATTCCTGCAAAATAATATTTTTACAGTCAAGTAAAAATAATGCTTAACATAGAAACTTTAAGCTTCCTTTTTCCACAGGGCCCTGAATGGAGTGGAACATTCAATTTACTTCATCTACTCGTTCTCATTCTTATTGCTACGAACCCTACTCGTACTGCTATTGGGTGCCAGGATACACTCTAATTCTGTCGCTCCCCTGTATGTATTGTATGGGATACCTAGCGCCAGGTTTCATGTAGAGGTTAGTGGCAACATCATCATCATCTTTCTCCTGCCCTTGTCCCAAATTATTTAGGGTCAGCGCAGCATGTCTTTATCTTCTATACTTCCCTCTTGTCACCTATTGAGACACCTCCTTTATTGCCATATCATCGATTTTATTCAGATTGGTTCACATTGGTGCCTCTGCTCTAGCCATTCAAGGAGAACATACGTGATGTTATGTTTAAAATTACGTTGATAACTGCCAAAAGCAATAAAATAATAGAAGTATCTTTTTCCTTTTATAAAGCATGTTCTAAGTAGACTGTCATCTAGTTTCTAGCGTCTAATCTAGGCTTTCAGTAAATTAGCTGTCAAGTTAATTTTTTCTACTATGATTGATCGTATCAAATAACAACGGCCAATCAAATCACGGTATCGCACGAGATCAAACAAATAAAAGGAAATAGTATTTAGTAGTATCGAGCCTCCGATATTTTCCAATGATTTGAATTGTTACGGAAGAATTCGTGGGGCAGCCGCTCGGGTCGATATTTAGGCTAAGCCACGATTGTCTGGGTTGGTCCGAGGATGGGAGACCGCCGATTATAAACCGAGTTTCTTCCGTGCCTCGGAAAGCGTTTTGAGTCGTTGGTCTCGGCTGTCACTTGGAGATCTTTGACAGTCGTTACATGTAGTCAGTAGGTTAGGGGTATTGTATTACCCAGCACTAACTGGGTTGTGGAGGTCAGATGGGCAGTGACTCCATCTAAACTAATATTAGGTCTTTACCTATGAAATTGCCGTTTTGTTTGAAAAAAGTTAAAGTATTTTTTTTTTCGAACTTATTTATTTCTTTTATTCAAAGTAATCACCCCTGCAATCAATGCATCTTTGCCAACGCTGTGGCAGTTTATGGATGCCCTTCTTGAAAAAATCAGCTGGACGGGAGACAACAAACTCTTCAAAGGCGTTTTCTACTGCCTCTCGGGAATTGAATTTTTTTCCCGCTAAAAAGTTGTCCAAATTTTGGAAAAAGTAATAGTCGGAAGGCGCAAGATCTGGTGAGTATGGCGGATGAGGGAGAGCTTCCAAACCCAACTCATGCAGCTTAGAGACGGTCTGTTGTGCAGTATGGGGCCGCGCGTTGTCGTGAAGTAGCAGTGCAGACGACCGATTGACCAAAGCTGGTTGCAGACGTGCGAGTTTCGCCATCATTGTGGTCAGTTCTTCAATGTACACATCTGCAGTAATGCTCTCGCCGTTTTGTAAAAAGCTATGATGAATCACACCAGCACTAGACCACCAAACTGTGACCATCACCTTTCTAGGGGTCATTTTTCGTTTTGCACATTGCTTTGGTACCGAACCAGGATCTAACCAACTTGCTGAGCGCTTTCGATTGTCAAAAAGAATCCATTTTTCGTCGCACGTAACAATTCGGTTCAAAATTCCTTCATTTCTGTGCCTGTTAAGCAGCGCAAGGCAAGTCTCGACGCGTACGTTGCGCTGGCGATCGTTAAGTTCGTGGGGCACCCATTTATCAAGCTTTTTTATCTTGCCAATCTGTCGCAAATGGACAAATATTGTTTTAATGCTAACATCAAAAGCTGCTGCCAGCTCAGCTGTAGATTGAGTTTCATCAGCTTCAACAATCACCTTTAATTCATCATTGTTGACCAAAGTTTCCGGACGACCACGAGGTTCATTTTTCAAGTCAAAATTCCCAGAACGGAACCGAGCAAACCAATAACGGGTTGTGCGTTCGTTTGTACAGTTCTCTCCGTAAACGTCGTTGATGTTACGGGTCATTTGTGCCGCGTTGGTGCCACGACGGAACTCATATTCCATAATTACACGAAATTTCAAAGTATCCATTATGAGGAAAAATGTTGAAATGTAATGAAAATACAACGCTAATCAATAAACAAAAGACTGATTTTGTAAATAGAATGTCATATTTTTAAAACAAAATTAATTTGAATTTAGAACTCATAGCCAATCAAAACTTTTTTATGTTTGAAAAAGTCTGTACTGCAATACGGCAATTTCATAGGTAAAGACCTATATTATTATAAAGAGGAAAGATTTGATTGTTTGTTTGTTTGCATCGAATAGTCTCCGAAACTACTGGTCCGATTTGAAATAATATTTCAGTGTTAGATAGCCCATTTATCGAGGAAGGCTATAGGCTCTATATCATCACGCTACGACCAATAGGAGTAGAGCAGCAATGGAAAATGATGCAAAAACGGGGAAAATGTGACGCAAACGAAGTTGCGCAGGACAGCTAGTGTTAGCTGCATCCGGTTAGACTGGAAGCCGACCACAACATAGTTGTAAAAGGCTAGGCAGATGAAGATAGGCTTATTGAGTTGAGGAGTAAAAGGAACTGGCTTTTCAATTTTACGGCTAGAATTATTAATAATACATCTTGGATAAGTTAGTAAAGATTTAACAAATATACATTTTTTAAACAACACGATGGAGTCGTTTAAAAAGTTGCACATAGCTTTAAACAATAAGTAGAATAAGTAGTTTATGTTGCGAAACACATAGACATTTCGCTCGTTTGCGACAAGGATGCCATAACTCAGAAAAATTGATTTGTCGATGTTGTTTGTAGTTGAATTTAAAATTGACGAAAGTATATAACGAAGGTATTTCACACTTTTGGGGTACATCCTTGCCAGAGTCTAAGTTCGACATGGTGTAGGTACGAAATAATAGCCTCAACACTGATTATAACCGCCTATTTATTCACTCCCGGTAACAAAACAAGAAAATCTCAATTAATCCAGCCGATGAAAATGGATTCAAGTACGGAAACGCGGTAAGTTCGATACAGGCTGGCAGAACGACCTCTCACGCTCGTGTCCACCCATAAAGTGCAGTCTCTCCACAGAAAATGCGTCCAATGTCAAACGATGACAACTGAAAACTCTCAAACAAGACCTGCCACGCCCTGTACCGACCTCACCCAAGCACACTGCTTGACGTTTCCGACAAACCATGATAGATGGCGTTAGTCTAAATTAACGATAGTCAATAACAATTCTAATAATTGTTACTTTGTGTTGATTCTGCGACATATATATAAATAGTGCGTAAAATAAACCTTCCATCTACTGATAAAAAGTTTGGAAAAAAACGCTGTCCTGTTTTTCTTATTTTTCGAGTTATGTCGTTATTGTCGCAAACACAGCGATTTGTCAACCACCTCTTTCGCCAAGTACACAAAATACAACATTTCTCAAAACCCGTGTGACATTCGACAATATTATTACAGGTGGAGCGATTTATAGCTCAAATAAACAACCTGAAAGTCGCTATGAGTGGACTCGATTTCTTTTATGTTACGAGGACTATGATTTTAACTGTGAGTATGAAGAAAATGGTATTACTCTAGTAGAAATAGATCGCTTTAATTATATTTTCTTATGTTCGAAGAGATCAGAGTGTGTTAGTATGACAGAGAATCGGAGGTTTGAGAAACCCATGGTTTACTTGTACTTTATTAACGACCAAACTTATTTATTTCACACACATTTACAATCGAATCAAAGTGATTACTTGAGTAAAAGTTTATTTATGCTACGATTTTTATTCTGTAATATAAATGAAATAAAATATAATAGTTAGAACTGTCCAAAGTTAGAGTTCTTAGCTTTGCTTTCTTTGACGGTTCTTACTTCGTTCAAATTCTTGTCTATTGCATAAAAAAGATTGCATAGGTAAATATAATCAGTTCCGTGACGCGCCCATTACCGATCGGACGTGGCATGCGTGTCTAATTGAGGGCAGGATGAATTCCTCCAACGTAGTAAAATGTGCGAGATGTAATGTCGTGATTTACGAAGTGTTAGCTTTCGTGTGTAATAAGCTGGACATAATGGACGAGGAAAGTCTGAATCGGATTTGTGTTAGTGCCTTCTCTGACAGTGATATTGTGCAAGCAAAAAACCTGCTATTTGAAGCAATAACAACAACTTCAAAACGCAATATTACAAGGAAGAAAGATGGGAAAAAGCTACGTGAGATCGAGGATATCATTAGTTTATTAAAAGTAACTCATCCTAATGACACGCCAGTTTTTGTTGCCAAAGATTTGCAAAAACTACCGCCAGTACTATTTGATCACGTAGACGTGACCAAACTGCTTAAGGATTTAACAAGGATGAGAAGTGAAATTGATGAGTTTAAATCGCAATACGTCTCTGCTAGTCAACTTGAACCTATCAAGCGTGATATCGCAGATTTGAAAAAAAATACGAGTGCAAAAAGTCCTTGTTATTCGTATGTCAACACAAAGCGAGGAGTTGGAAAACATATGATGGACAGTTGTGACTATGATAGCGGGCCGATGGGATTGCAACATGTTCCTATAATTAACAAAAGTCCTATTATTAACAAAAGCACATCAGATCAAAGGTCAATAGCTCAAAGTGAAACTATATCACCACCTACCCACTACTCGTCAATATCAGTTAATCAGAACATTCATAGCACAAATTTAATGAATGAGCAAAATAGGAATAAATCTAAAACCGGTTTAGGCTCGCATCTGTGCATCGACAACAACACTGAGCAGGGGCAGGCCGCAGCGTCGCAGAAAATTGACAATAACAATATTGCGAGGTACCCGGAACACACGGCTTCAGCGGTTGTCCAATCGTCTTCGGAGCCAAAAGTTAAAACGCTTGTTCAAATTGGTAGTGAAGGTGAGTGGACCCTAGTACAGAAACAGAAAAGGAAAGTGAGAAATCGCTTTATCGGAAATATTGGAAAAGCTGTAATAGAACCCACGGACAAATTTAAGGCTGTCAATGATAAAATAGTCCTATACATCTATAATGTGGATAAACAGGTGACACAGACTGACATTACAGAATATGTTGAAGAAAAGGCCAACACACATGTGGATATTGAGAAAATGATAATGAAGGTACCCAAAAGCTATAATGCATATAAGATCTCGGTTCCAAAACATAAATATGACGTGTTCATGAGGGATGATTTTTGGCCTGAAGGTATATCATACCGTAAATTTATAGACTTCTCTAAGAAGAAAACAGACAGAGAAAATGCTCTGAGAATGAACGATTACAAAATCTAAATGGATAATACAACATTAATAAGTTTCAATTGTAAATGTATTAGATCTGTTGACTGTGTTAGAGCTCTTACACACGAGCGGCATGTTGCTAACGGCAGAGGCAACTGCAGCTGTCGACACGTGTCGGCGGCAACCATTTACGCGTCGACGGCAGCAGTCGACCTATAGCGACACTTGCAGTTGTGTGTCCCCCACTTTGTCAGTCGACTGCAAATAGTTCAAGAGAGAGTTGCAAAATGGATTCCGAAGAAGAAACACTGTTATTGCTTTTACTTCGTCGACGCCGACAGAAAAGACAACTAAAAACACGTACATTGTGGGTTCAAGAAATATTAATCAATAGATAGAGATCGAAATGCTCATTTTTTACTCTCTATCCACTTTTACGAAGAAATGAGCAAAAGTTTTGAATTATTTTCGAATGTCCATTGCTTCTTTTGATGAGCTAACGGCTATTTTAAAAAGTTCAATATCTCGCCAAGATACGTGGGACACTCAGAAAGTTTTGCGAAACTAAAAAAAATTGTTCTATACGTACATATATTTTTATTAAATCTTTTCAAAGTACTTTCCACCAGCCTCTATACAAAGATTCATGCGCCTAAACCAGTTTTCAAAACACTTTTTCCAGTCCGCCGCAGACACCTCGTTTACAGCCTGCTCGAACCCAGCCAGCGCATCTTCCGGCGACGAAAATTGTATCCCTTTGAGCTGATTTTTTATTTTTGGGAATAAAAAGAAGTCACACGGTGCTAGATCAGGGCTGTAAGGAGGGTGACCCAGGAGTTTGACTGGCGTGCTGTCCAGGAAGTCCCTCGTTTTGAGTGCGGTGTGCGCAGGTGCATTGTCGTGGTGGAGCAGTAGCCCGCGGAGCCCTGTGTTTGGTCGCTTGTTGCTTATAACAGAGAAAACTTCTGGCAAACATTTGGAAGTATACCATTCGGCATTAATGCTTCTTTGATCCCGTAAGGGAATTGATACCAAGTGGCCAGTCAAATTAAAAAAGCTAGCGATCAAAATCTTACCCCCGCTTCTAGATCGCTTCACTTTGGTAGGCGTTGGCTCATTTTGAAACACCCAAACAGTCGACTGGCGCTTGGTTTCTGGGTCGTATTGATAAATCCAGGACTCATCACCTGTAACGATGTCGTAAACACGCCGAGACGAGCCTGCTTCAAATTTGTTAAGCATATCACGGCACCATTCCACCCGGGCCTGCTTCTGAGCATCGGTGAGGTTGTGCGGCACCCAGCGTGATACTATCCTCCTCACGCGAAGATGGCTGTGTAGAATCTCGTGAACGCTTCCCGATCCAATCTTCAATATGTGTTGAATCTCCTGATATGTAATTCGCCTATTGTCTTGGATTAAATTTTTCACTGCTAGCACGTTTTCTTCGGTAACAGCCGTCAAAGGGCGACCGCTTCTTTCGTCATCCCCCAAAGTTGGTCGACCGCGCTTGAATTCGTTATACCAACGATACACGGTTGCCTTGGAAGGGCCTTCATCCATGAATGCCATTTGAAGTCTATCGTACGATTCATCCGGTTTCAGGCGACACTTGAAATCGTATAAAATCATAGCTCTAAAATGTTCCCGGCGCAGATCCATATTTCAGTGAGACACAATACTTTGAATTAACTCGCAAAAAATGTGGAGGGAAATTTTGAAATTGGAACTTACTTATTTTTACTTATAAATAATCATATTTTCGAAAAACATAATAACTGGCCAGTCTCCCATATATAAAAACTTTTTTTCGCAATACTTTCTGAGGGGCCTGGTACCATAATGCGGAAAAGCGTTTTAGCTGAGCAATGGCTCGCTATGACATTGAGGTAAGTAAGTTAGCAATTCAACATCAATTTCGTGACTGGAACTCATTTTACAAATTTGCGACGCATGCGCACTCTTGAACTATTTGCAGTCGACTGACAAAGTGGTGGACGCGGCACGCTGCAAGTGTCGCTATAGGTCGACTGCTGCCGTCGACGCGTCAACGTTTACCGCCGACACGTGTCGACGGCTGCAGTTGCCTCTGCCGTTAGCAACATGCCCCTCGTGTGTAAGAGCTCTTAGACGTCTGTATGTAGCGGCCGACATTATCGCGTTGCAAGAAACATGGCTTTTGCCGCATGATGTCGCCTTCCTAGGCGAAATCAACGATGATTTTGCTTTTACTGGCAATTCGGCAGTCGACACTTCGGCGGGAGTACTACGTGGAAGACCTTATGGAGGAGTGGCATTGTTGTGGAGGAAGAGCCTATTTCCATCTGTCACAGTAGTTACTTGCAATAACGTACGCCTTGTAGCTATCAACATAGTGTCGCAGGATCGCTCCGTACTAATATTCTCGGTATATATGCCTACGGACTCAAACGATAACGTCACTGAGTTTACGGAGTGTCTTAGTGAAATTAGTGCGATAATAGAAAGTAATAATGTGCAATCAGTGATCATACTCGGTGATTTTAACGTTCATCCCGGCGAGCTATTCGGTAATGAACTGTTAAGTTTCTGTGCGGAGCAGTGCTGGACCTGCGCAGATATGGACCTACTGCCGCGGGGTACGTACACTTTCGTGAGTGACGCGCACGGTTGCCACCGCTGGCTCGACCACTGTGTAGTGACCGACGCCGCGAGGCGTCTGCTCGTTAGTGCAACTGTGTTGTATGATACGTATTGGTCGGATCACATGCCAATACAATTACAATGTAATTTTAACATGATAACACCTACTATTGTAACACCTATTCCGATCAAAAACTTTATAATATGGGGTGAACGGGACGCTCGTGAGATAGATAAATATAAAGAAATATGTCACACTAAGTTAAGGGATATTAATTTTCCGTTAGAATTTAAAGAATGTGCTAGCGGGTTTTGTGCGAATGCGAATCACAAACCCATATTAGATAAAATGTACAAAAAGATTGTGTGTATACTTACCGAGGCTGCTCAATGTACCAGTAGCGTGGGTGCAGGAGGGGGAAGAAGGGTTAAACGTGTAGTCGGGTGGAATAGGCATGTTAAGCAGGCTCACGCGGATGCCCGGCTTGCTTTTCAAATCTGGAGTATGTCCGGTAAACCTACTTCTGGTCATGTGTTTAAACATATGTACGACACCAGAAAAGTCTTCAAATCAAAGTTAAGATGGTGTCAGAATAATCAAAACAAAATAAAAATGGATATATTAGCTGAACATCACAAAGCTAAAAACTTTTCAGGATTTTGGAAAAACACCAACAGATTGAATACGAGGCCGGGCGTCCCCGTGAGTGTGGCGGGGCAACATGAGCCTACCGCAATAGCAAACTTGTTTGTGGAACATTTTAAAGTGGAATCCTCTCTTGGTTCAGTATCGCAGGCGGTCGATGCTGAGGATAGTCTGATGGAGTTAAATGTTAGGTTTTCAGCGCAAGATGTCGCTACTGTTATTAAAAATATGGTTAGGGGCAAGTCTCCGGGGCATGACTACCTCAGCATCGAGCACCTGCAGCATGCAGGAGTTCATCTGCCAAGGGTGCTGGCGATGTTCTTCTCGCTTTGCCTGAGCCACGCTCATCTGCCTGGTGATTTTATGAAAACTGTGGTTGTACCTATTGTGAAGGATAAGACTGGGGACACATCAGATCTCTCGAACTATAGGCCCATATCACTGGCTACTGTCATTGCCAAGGTGCTGGACAGTTTGCTCGATAAGCATATGGCGACCCGCATCGAATTGCATGATGCGCAGTTTGGGTTCAGACCTGGTCTCTCCACGGAAAGTGCCATACTGTCGCTGAAGCATACTGTCCAGTATTACACGTCTAGGAAAACGCCAGTTAACGCGTGTTTCCTAGACCTTTCCAAAGCATTCGATCTGGTGTCTTACGACTTACTGTGGCAGAAACTGCTGAAATATACCACAGTGGATAGGGGTGTAATATCAATACTAAGGTACTGGTATAACAACCAGACCAATTGTGTGAGGTGGGCAGGCTCGTTATCGGATGTGTATAGGCTGGAGTGCGGAGTGAGACAGGGCGGCCTGACCTCCCCTCGTCTCTTCAGTCTGTACATAAACCGGTTGATCGTTGAGCTCAGCAACACTTATCAAGGTTGTTATGTAGACGGAATATGCGTCAACAATATTAGTTATGCTGACGATATGGTGTTGCTGAGCCCATCGATTAACTCAATGATGAGTCTGCTCATGATATGTGAAAGGTACGCGGAGGCCCATGGGCTCAGATACAATGTTAAGAAGAGTGAAGTACTGGTTTTCAAGGCAGGCACTAAAACTTACCCGATTGCACCACAGCTGAAACTTTGCGGAAGTCCCTTAAATCAGGTCACCTCTTTCAAGTATCTGGGCCACTGGGTTTCCGAAGACCTAAAAGACAGCCTGGATATTGAGCGTGAGCGCAGAGCGTTGTCTGTCCGCTGCAATATGTTGGCTCGTAGATTTGCAAAATGCTCGACTGACGTAAAAGCTACGCTGTTCTCGGCGTACTGTCAGTCGTTCTACACATGCAGTCTGTGGGTCAACTACACGCAGAGGGCATACAGCACTCTGCGCGTCCAGTATAACAACGCATTCAGGGTGTTGATGGGGTTGCCGCGCTACTGCAGTGCTTCCGGCATGTTCGCAGAAGCGGGCATAGATGGCTTTCACGCCATCATGCGCAAGCGATGCGCCTCCATCATGCGCAGGGTACGCGCCAGCCCCAACAGCATCCTGGGTACTATAGCGGACAGGTGGGACAGTGCCATATTGGGGCATTGGGTACGCCTACATGCCACTGTGGCGAATAATAAATAGTTGTTTTATTTTTCTGGTAGATTAAGTACTAACAATAGTTTCTAAGTAGTGTGTTGTACTAACCAAATGGACTTGTGGTCTGAAATAAAAGATTTTTTTTTTATTTTATTTTTTATTTAAATAACTTAAGCTCAAGTAGTTAATTTAACTTGACTATAGACACAAGGGTTAGTCTTATCCCGCGACCAGTGCACCTTTCGTCGAGGTTTTATAAGAGCCCTATGTGAAATGAACTATTTTGATTTTGAATATATAATTATCACAAAAAAATGTTAATTTTATTTTTTGTTTTTTTGTTGTTTTTTGGGTAGCTAAATTGAGCCTATTAAAACAAAATTTTAATGTATCTATGTGGTTTCTTTTCAGCTAATTGGCACTATAATTACCTACGAATTAGTGTTGCTACAGTTCAATACGAAATAAATGGCGAGTTTACTGTCTAGGACCCCCTACTTGATCCCAGTTTAATTCGAATAAATGTTAACATGATATTTTTTACGATAAGACAAGATGTTTAGAGATTTTCTAAAGGAAATTCACAGTGTGTTGTGTATTCTAATCGAAATAAATTTTAATCTATACTTTGTTTCTTTTTGCATATGATTCATCATTTCAGCCCAAAAGACGTCCACTGATGGACATAGGCCTCCCCCAAGTGTCGCCATATTGATATTTTGGAGGGTTTTGACATAATCGCCACGCTTGGCAGGCGGGTTGGCGATCGCAGTACGGTTGTAACAAAAGCACAGAACGCTGCTGCCCATTCTCTGGCAAATCCCTTAGTCACCTCTTACGACATCCACGGGAAGATATGGGATGGTGCTATTCTTTACTTCCGACACCATGCAGAGCATATCCATATGATTATTTAAAAAAATTGTCTTCGGTTGAAAGTCGGAAACATAAATGTATGTAATATTATAAACCTGAAGAGTTTGTTTTTTTTATGGGACGCGCTAATCACAGGAACTACTAGTTTGAATCGAAAACATATTTTAGTGTTGGATAGCCCGTTTATCGAGAAAGCTATATAACATCATGCTTCGACCAATAGGAGCGGAGCATCAAAAAAATATTGCAAAAACGGAGAAAATGTGACGCAGAAGAAGTTGTGCGGGTCTGCTAGTTTCACATATAAAAGCTGCAAAATAACTTCTGCAAGATTTTCCTTTACTTAAAAACTTAGCTCCTCGTTCCCTGTTCCATCGTTATAGTAACGAGTACTGCAGTTTTTGCCCCTAGATGCTTTAACCCTCCATTGCTGTGGGCAGACATTATTCACGTGTAACTAATGAACGAGAAACCTGGGGCTGTGGGGCTTTTCTGCTCTAATACTTTAATGACCAAACTAATGCGAGGGAAGTACCCATGCTTGATTTTTTATTCCATGGTAAGTGTCGGGTAAAAGGTGGAAAGGCCAGTTTGAAATTGAGATTCTGTGTTAAAACGTATCTGAAGAGCAGGAGTTTTCAGAAAATAAGCCAAAGTAATCCTACTGCTTTACATAGGAATGAGGAAACACTGAACTGATATAATAGTTGTCCTTAATCTGAAATTTTAAAGTAACCTTTGAGCTTTGAAGAGACTGCTTCTTTTATACACGTTCACCAGCTGTAAGTCAGCATGCAGCAATTGCAGATCTAGCAACAAAATACGGCAAAATGGTTCAAAATATAAAAACTGTATTGTTATATTATTATACATCAGACATTCATTTCTAAAGGTTCTAATTTGTTTACCCTCCTAAATTAATATAGGTACCTTAATTTATTTTCTTATTCCCATATTCTCATTTCATCTTATCATGACTTCATTCAACATCTCATAAGTAGGCCTTGGACGGAATAAGACGTATTATATTATTACCTACAACAAGATATAAAGGTGCTTTTCCGAGGTGATTGCAACACAAGGATAGACCGCAACGACAGACACGATTTCCTTGTAACTTTATTAAAACGATGTGTATGCTCACCGTTCTCATAATAATATATTAAAACAGGGTTAATTTTAAATAGCTAGCGCAACTCCTCAGACGTGCTTTGCGATATCGATGTCGAAACAGGACCATACAAAGAAGATTTTATAACTTAATTTGAGGTTGATGGCCGTCTGAGTTTAGTTAATCAGTTTTTCTTACTTTACCGTGTTTTGATTCCCGTCTGCGGAGTTTTGCTAGCCAATTCAATTTGACTTTGGTTAGAAACCTGTTGCGTCTTTGCGGTCTTTCATTGCTATGAGGGTTCAACCTCATCTGGTAGTACGGAATCGTACTTTTCCATACTCCTATCCTTTTCTAACGCTCAGAACCGTCGTTTGCTAGAATGAGAAACAGAGCGTGTTGCCGATAGCATCGTCGATGCTGACGCGTGCGATATCATCCCCGCTCTGTTTTTCGCCCAGTGCGATTCCGTAACACTATTGCCGCTACGATTTGCAGTCTGCGGTCGTCTTCAGAATAGCACCTTAAGTCTTGTTAACAATGTTCATAAAAATGTAAATAAAATGATCTCGGGAAAGCTCGTTCTAAATCGGCTTATCATTCGCGAGAACGCGACAGATTCCTTCGCGTAAATTAAAAATATTTTTTTCGTGAATATTCATCTAAGTCGCTTGTTATGTTGTATTGTATGTTACATTAAATGACGAATTGGATTAAGTACTGTGGAGGAATATTTGGGTTTATATTTTGTGTGTAAATATTTCGTGAAATGTTTTGAGATTGGTTGTAAATGTGGATGTTTCTTTAGGCCTGTTAGTTGATTTTAAACAACATAACAACACGCCTGTAATTTCAGAAGGTTTAGGCAGCAGTGGTTTTTGGTATGAGATGGTTTTAAATTGGAATTTAAAATTAAATTACATAACAACAAACTTGTAATCTCTAATGTATTAAGCAGACCTAAGTACACCCACTTTTTGACTAATACCTTCAACCGGGCACAGAACTGGATTCCGCTCTGCTACTTAGAAAATTGGGTCGCTAGATCAACTTGTCTTCGTGGGAATTAGTCATAGGAAAATAATTTATGTCATCATACAATTTATGTCATACTGACCTTAATTATAAAGTACACTTTTACATACATTTTTAGGTAAAAACCCTAAAGTAAAGATTAGTCCATATTTAGGGTTAATCAGCCTACAATCACCGGTTCAGGCCAGAGCTCATTTTGTCTATGTCAATAAAAAAATTACAGGAATGCGACGGAGTAAGCCCGCGCTCGGTGCTTTGTCTCTTTCATTCTGGTAAATCAGCAACAGCATAAGGTTATTTATTTTAAGGATTAACCCGTAAAATGGTTAATAAGATATACAGGTTATAGGTATATATATAACCGCTTAACCTTTAAATCCGATTACTCGGTCCCTGGCATACTTCATTAACACATTTTATAGCTTGTCGTAAACATGTAGAAAAGTAGTAGAAAAATGTGAGCTTAGCCAATATACGGGCCGACGATGCATAGTTAACGAGTTGAAAGACATTGAAAGTTAGAAACGATACTGAAACGTTACTTTTACGATATGAAAATGTTATCATTGACACTGAAAACAATATTAACTTTTGTTTATAAAATAATAATTAAATAATGTTTGGTTATAACTCGTTATCAGTGTTAATGATAGTGTTTGTACTATGTTAGTTTAAAGCTTATATTGATTCAAAATTTGTTTAGCTCCTAATACAACGGATGACGAAAAAAAGTACATGAACCGTAGCTTATCTATTAAAGATTTTATGTTATATTTACTGCTTTATGCGGGATAAGAGAAAACGCGTGAAACGTGACAAACTTAGCAATTATGTTTTAATTTTGCTATGTGGTCTCATTGAGACGTTGGCTCACAGTTTGCCTTCGTTTCTCCTGATAGCAAATCGTTAGAAAATATAAGCTTTTAAGCTGACATGGTCAATAACATTATACTCATTTACATTATACTCATTTCGCTTAGACCGGGATATTTACCATTTACCGGCTATCTTTATTATTTGTTTTGAATTTCAGATATTTCGGCACTGTTGCAAGCGTCATGATCACGGATGAACTGGTGGCCTACCATGACGTCTTACAGCGGTATTGTTTTAATCTTATTCTAGAGTGAGAAGACATGGCGCCGGATTTTATAGATCCGTCTCTTTCCAACACTGCAGTGATAATAAAACAATACTGCTTTAAGACTCCTCCCATGTCTGTTTAGTATTTCAAATCTTTTTACATGCAATTTGTAAGACGCAAACTTTTCATAATAAGTAGATATGTACAGACGCCAGCGCATGAAGCTACAACAATCTGTCCAATTTCTTTAATACATTTTCAACCTTATTTTTAAAGCATACGGTTCAAGGTTGATTTGGACAATTTAACAGTTTCGGGTAGCTTGACCTGCTGGCGTATGTATGTCGTCATCAAAGAGAAAAAACCTTATAAAATAGAAACGGGAAAAATTAATCGAAAAAATCTAGGAACACGAAACACTCTCAGAGCACGCAAGAAAGGCATCACAGCCTACTTTATTTGATACCAGCTCACCATAGACATTAGCCCTCTATAGCCCCATTCCTTACGATTGTATTTAATAGAGCCTTACTAGACCCATAACGATTACGTTCAAACATAACGGTAGTAATTCTGGCTATCCTCCAAACTCGCGTCTCGTCCGTTTTATTTATTGCGGAATAAAATCTTGGGTTCCGTGGTTTAATAGAGCTAGGTTTAATTGTTGAGCCATTTTAAAGATTTATGCAGATTCAACAGTGTGTTTTTATTCACTAATGTTTCACTTAATGTAAGTGTAAATTAGCACACATCATCATCATCATCAGCCTTTAATATACAATCATACAATACAATCCTTTATTTCAGGCAACTAGGCCCATAGAACACAATACATATATAAGCATAATGACTAACTATAAACTAATACATACTTTATAAAACTAAATCTTTAAACTATTGTACACGAAGTGACGGCGTCGTGTCGCGTAGCCTTCCGCGGAATCGCCGATACATGACACCCTTCGGCCAAAACTCCTCCTTGAGGAAGGTCTCGATATGTTGAGTCGGAACTCGCACCACGAACGATTTGAAATTCGTGATGTAGCGCGACTCCAACTTCTCGACCCTCAAGGTCCAGCTGGTCTTTACTCGTACATACTCCATGATCTCCTCAACCTTCGTGGTGTGATGCAACCATGACACATAGAGCTGCGTCGTGGGTACTGCCGCACGCAGCATCGTATTGGGTCCTGCCAGCGCTTTAATGTTTCCACTGCTGGGATACAGGCCTCCTCTCTATGAGAGGGAGTGGGTTCTATTCCACCACGCGGGTCCAGTGCGGGTTGATAGATGTCACATGTCTTCGAATTTTTAGTTCTGGGACATGCCGGTTTCCTCACGATGTTTTCCTCATCGTTTTTGCGAGCAGCGTTGATGAAATAAATGACACAAAGTAATGCGCCTGCCTGGGTTCGAACACAAAAAATATTTCCTTTTATTAATTGCCAAGGAAACCTTCCTAGATGTAGTCAAGATACCAGATACAATACTTAATACTTACTGAGCCAGTACTGCTTCTAACATTATTGTTTCCGGCGTTTTTAAGATCGTTTCAGAACTCACAAAATATATCATTTGGGGTCTGACGGTGCACTTGACCACACGTCGGTGGCAACACTTTTGTCAGCTAGCCATAATTAAGGTTTTTCAGTAGAATCAGACGCATCAACAGCTTCAATCCATTTCCGAATATAAAGGATGTTTTTGTACTTTAAATTAAAATATTACTCTGCAAAATAATTTTAAACTTCCTTTACTTACGATAACATTTTAAATTCCAAAACAATGTTAAAGAAAAATACCAATTTTATCCTATCTTAAAATATGAAATGAGCAATATTTGTAATCACGTTTTCGAAAACGTTGCAAAAGTTGCATTATAGGAGTTTTCTAGGGCGAAAAGTCGATGTAGCTCACTCTCACTATTTTCAGTCGAGCAGAGCTGATGGCTCTGGATTTGACTTTAAGCTAAATCGTTTTAGTGTTAGTGTCGCTACTCTAAATATCCCCCTCGCCTACACCTTCAATTACTTTTGATCCGTTCGGTAGAAAGTTTAATAAGGTGCAAAATATCCAAGTAAACCTACCTTAATTGGACATTAAGGTGGTTAGAAAATTCTTCGAAGTAACGATAAAAATATTATATTACTCTTGAACGTAGTAAAGTTTCAGGTGTGAACTATTTATTAAAAAGTTCTATATATAGACGTTTTTAAACTGACCTGATGGCCTACCATGACCTCTGAAAGCAGTTTTGTTTTAGTCTTATTCCAAAAGGAGAGAAAGAATAAAAAGAAAAAAAGAGAAAAGGAGTAAAACAATAATTGTTTAAGACGTCATAGTAGGCCACCTGATCACTAACACTATCATCAACACTGGAAACGGAATATTTACCATGTTTCCATGTTTTGTTTGTGATCATGACGCTTGCAACAGCACATAGGAGTATTTTGCTGATCTAGCCGGTCAAAAATCAATTTAAAAGAAGTTGTCGCAGGTAAAAAAAACTGTTTCTTATTGTTCTCGAATGACTAGAGAACAAATAGACATCTCGTCCCGGTCTCTTATTGGAAGTACCCGCGTGTTTGTTTAGTCGGAAGTTAGTCACCGCTTCAACTGCACGTATTTTATGCGTTTCCTAAGTGTGATTTTTTTTGTGACTACTGACTTCTTTCAAAATATTTTTATGGATATGGATAAAGGAGGTAAGAACGCATATTGTAAAAATATGATGCTGTATTTTTATTTGATAGGATATTGGTATATGACGTTTGAAAATATTGTTTAAAATTCGTAAAATTTCTAACCAAATTTTAAGTTTGAAAACGTTTTTGTTGTATTTCCGGTATCGTCCCGGTTATTATGGTAATTGATAAAGACAGGTTATAGTTTATATAATATTTTTTTGGCCTAATTAGCCGCTCATAGCCGCACCCTTTTTTGCCAGAGGTGACTGACATAGACAGTAAAGCAATTTTTTTTTTTTGTATTTTCATTATGTTAACTTGGTAATTATTTGGTTTTAGGATCACCTGGTAACTCAGGTGTTAGAGTAGTGACCCGTAGATCTCTTTTTGATAAAATTAAAGAGCACTTTGCCTTATTTTAAAGAAAAATTAAATTTCTTTGAAAATTGAACTTTGTCCAGCGAAAACTATTCTTAAGATGAATTAAAGGCGTTGAAGCACAAGTTTTCGCATATTAAGTCGGAATTTAAACAAAGGTGGACAAAAGCTGATAAAACGGAAGCTAGATTTCTTCATAATAATGACGAGTGGCTAAAAATGACTTTCGAAATATGGAGACCGCAGCCTAACAGTCCGGGTCGACCATCAAAACCAATATTGAGCTGAGTGAAAGAAGTAAGAGAAGGAAAACAGACACTTTACGTTTTAGTGGATAATGACATGTTGATACATGCTGCACAAACTAAATACAAACATCTGGAAAAAAGATGCGTCAAGTATACTCAAGCAGGTTAAAAGTTCTTCAACAAGAGCTACAAAGTTGAAAAAAGCATACAAAGCAGTACAAGATGATAAAGAAAAACAGCTAACACCTATATCGGCACTTTCTGTATTAGTAGAAGCTGAACTCACTCGGCGACAATATGAAATAATAAGAAGTGCCGTAAAAAGTTGTATCCTAGCTATAGCATCCTACAAAAAGCAAAAGTGACTGTTATCCCCCCAAAGAGTCATACAAAGTGACTGAAACATGCGCACAAGTAAATCTTCAAGATTTATTAAACCACACCGCAACAAAACTAGTGACGTATTTGAAGGATGTTTTACGTGATCTATGACCAGATTAATCTGATTCATTAGAGCTATTTTGCAAGTGGGGTGATGGATGGTAAAATTCAAACAAAAGATGGAAAATGACGCCACAAATAGTAAAAAAAATCAAAGTAGCTTTGTACCACTTCGTTTGGTATGTGTTGAAAATAATAAATATCGAAGTTATTTACTAATATATATTTTTATTATATTTTTCCCAATATTTAAGGGCATTATTCATTAAAAAAAAATTTGTCTTATAGTTAACCAGGACAACTCCCTGGAGTAAAAAAACGGAATAAATTATTTTGTCCGGCTAGATCAGCAAAATACCCCTTGTGCAGCGCCGAAATATCGGACACTCAAAACAAATAGTGAACATGGTAAATATTCCGTTACCAGTGTTAGTGATAGAAAAAAGTTGGTTTAAACCAAATTATGTAATTTGTTAACAGTTGAAAATATAATGATCATTGGGGTTACTATGACGAGTGGGAAGGAGGTGGAGCTAGACGACCTGTTTAGCTCCGTTTCTTTTCTAATCTGGAATAAGAATGAAACAATAATGCTTGAAGACGTCATGGTAGTCCACCTGATCTATCTCATGCTTGAGGGAATGGTGCTTTTTTCCAAGAGCTACACTTGAGAGATTCCTGTCTTTTACGTGTCGAGAAAGAAAATATTCATCACCAGTGTTTGTGTCATCATCGGCTCCTTTTTCCAACTATGTCGGTCGGGAAACCTTGTAGTCCAAGCGGGTATACCAGAATGTTTGTGTTTTATATGCAGCGACCTTTTTGAACTCCTTAGCCCACTTATTGGGTAGCACTAACCTCTTGGCATGATCTTGCCACAATTTCAGACTTCTGACTCCCAGTAACAACTGTCAAAGTTCTATGAATGACAGCCGGGTCCAACCTGTTAACCCACTTTCCGAGGCACGGATGGATGTCTGTATTTCATGAATAGACACCCATCCATGGACTGACCTTAGAAAGCGTTGTTAAACCTTGCAGATCAACCCCTGCGGCATTTATTAATGGGTAGTATTTAAAAGATCGACTGTAAATTCAAAATCAGGCTGTCAAAAATATTGATAATGGCGTACTAAAATACTAAGTGAGTGAAAGACTGAGAACGAACACAAATATTGAAAGCGGCGACTTAAAAATATGAATTTGAGGCACAAGATATTCAGAGCGATCAGCATAATAATTTTTAAGCGAACAAATTTCTATTAGAGCGACAATTTTGCAGATCTCATTATATTCAACATCTGGCATATATTTTATTATAATAAAATACCTACTCGAGGAAAACGACTACCTATTCGAGGTGTTTCAAATATCATGTTGAGCAATGAACCAAAGGGTCACAATAAAACCTAAAACTAACTTACAAAATAAGAAAGTGATTAGTGTATACAGTCGACAGCACATTAAGTTTTCACAATACGGTGCGAAAACCTTCGCTGTGACAAAATCGTTGGGGAGGGGGGTATTGACTATTGTCTGTAGATTTGTTTATAATGGGTAGAATTGAAACGCAAATAAAACAAAAACATTTATATTCTAAAATAATTCCAATCAAAATTACTGATTGCCTGTGCAATCAGTAATTATTGTCTGAGTATTTTGCTGTCAAAATACTCAGCTTAAAACAATAAATAAGCAACAATTTAGGCATAGTCGACGTAGCCCCACTGCGCGGGGCATTCCTGTCTACAGGGTTTAAAGTGACCTGGCACGAAGTGGATGGTGGGATCGCTTACTTCGCTCGCTCAATAGACACCGCCATCCACTTCGAACCTAACCTGTCCGAGTCGGGGTGCCACAGGTCCCAAGCTCGCTTTGCTCGCTATTGCGTATCCTTTGATCTCCCTCTCGAGTCTGCGACCACAAGTTACAATGACATACGAAGTCGTACGCTCCCGAGTGCACCCAAACTCACACGCAGCACACCGTTGTTGCTTCGTGGCTCCGCCCCTAAACTTGTACAATCCGAACGAAGGATTCGTTTCATTCGTGTGCTTATTTTCAGAAGAATAATATCCAAGATTAGAAAAAAAACATTAACTCAAATAGTATTACTGTATGTAAAGATATTATTACTGCAGCTCATAAACACACCCCGAAACGGTATTTTTTTAAGTACTGCATGTATGAACTCAAATCGGTTTACAGTCCGCTCACCTAGTATTATTTTCGCTAACTCAGTATTTTTTCGCTCGATTTAGTTTTTGATTCGGTCACTTGGAATTTTAGTCACTTAGATTAACTGTTTCCCACTGCTTGTAGCTCATTTTAGGAATTTTAATCATTCATAATTTATTGCTAGTTTAGTTAATTTTACGCAAATATAATTTAACGCCGCTCGGTTTTGTATTAAAGTATCTCATTAACAGTCATTTATATAATTATTATTTCTTCGCTCGGTTTATTATTTCCCTTTATTAATTAGCCACGAGCACCTCCCTTCTGTAATTTTTGTATGAAATAAAATTAATCAAGACTAATGAATTGCCATGCAGCTCCATGGCAATTCATTTTAAAATCAGTTACCATTTGGTTGACGTTCTTCAAGGTTTCAGGTAAAGGTAAGATATCAAGAATCGAAAAAATACGGCACATTAAAAAGTTGAGCCTTAAATTTTATTTTGTTTACGGATTCCGTGATTCTTGATCTACATATATTGTAATTTCAGTGCTAAACTAGTGTGGTTCTACCATTATATTTTGATACTGCAAATATACCTCGTCCTGACCGTTTCCAGCCACGGCGTCGAATCTTGGTCGAGATTAGCCATCGGTGTGGAAGGTATTGTAGTGCACAGGTGTGTGCACTGGCACAGGCACTCTCTGTTCGACATTTCAGTTACAGTGTTCCGACACGACCGGAGAGAGATCAGTGGCAAGACCAACGACTTAACATGCTTTCCGAGGCATGGTGTATTATACCGCCAAACTTTCAAACTTCGGGCCACAACTGAGGAATTCACAAAAGCACTTTTAGCCCGGGAATCGAACCCAAGACCCCCGGCTCAGCAGTCTCACTTGCAACCATGAGACCAACGGAGCAGTGTAAGTAGAACTAACTTGAGTTTTTATAAGATTTATGTTCAGCTTGGCCTATAATATTGGATCCATTTGAGTTTAGAATCGAGAGATTCATCATAATCAGGCCAAGCCTGTTCCAAATTATGTTGGGGTCGGCTTCCGGTCTAACCGTATGCTGCTGAACGCCAGTATTTTACGTGGACCGTCTCCCCATCTGCCCTCCAAAACCCAGTTAGTACTGGACAATACAAAACCACGGATTATTGTTTAGTCTATAACTGTAGTTGCCCATTCCAAAGCGTAGATCTCTATGGAGAAGAATGGGCAAGAAACTCCATGGACACTCTTTTAAATCAATATATGTTACAAAATCTTGGTTACATCATTCGTGTGAGAATTACTGGTATGTGAGAACGATGTAGAAATACGGGCAAGTTAAGAGCGTCCAGAGTTAAAACTTAAATCAGTAATTGGAAAATAAAGTAATTAAAATAAACCGTGGCAGGTAAGAGATGACCAGTCACAACTGACAGCGCCCGTTCACGAACAAGACGCATGTATCAGCCATCATTCAACTTAACCATATTGAAGGGAACTAAATGACCCGACACACCCGCCACCATCAGCGTGACATGAAACTACTACAAATTTCATTACAATGGCTTGCAATGGCAGTGACTTCATTACAAAGTCAGTCAGTATGTACATGAATTTCGACCCGAAATTCCATATTGACTGACTTTAAAAAAAAAACGATTTCTTAGTAGGTAAGTATTACGATCCCTATGTTTCCATCTAATAATTTGCATAACGTTACGCTTGCAAATTTCTGGATCTGCAATCGGAATAATATCAACGTTTCCATTTCAATATTCTGGATCGAGTTCGCTTATCATATTTAAGGACAATGATTTCTGTGAATCCCATGAATCTTATTAAATTGTCTTATGTTAACCGACTGAATAATAATTTAAAAGATGGAAATTCCATTATTTTCCTGAAGACGTGTTTTAAACCATTAACTACATATATCTTAGAAAAACTAACTTAAAGCCAACGTCCTTAACAGTCACGGTAATAAAATGGGGGAGCGAGATGACATTAGTCTCTGCGTACAGATTTTAGAATCCGTCACACTCACACTTTTTATGACCGTCGACGGCGAAAGCCTCGGGTGTTGGGTCTTGGCGTGCAGTGCAAACAGATGTTGTCAAACCGGCATTGTTGGTTTAGTTTCTGTCTCTATGCCAACAATGTTGATTGTTTGGGTCGTACGTAAGTTATTAGGCTTGAGGTAACAATCACCTGTTCCCATATTACTTTTCGGCTAGGAGCTCCTCGCTCAAACGACAACGACTGAGGTGAAAAAATAAATGAAAGAAGATATTTAGAACACACCATTAGTGTTTGGTTTTAAAATTGTGAAAAGAAGAAAAATATTTTTTTCCATGAAAGTTGAACGTATAAGTTTCGTGTCCGTGCTATTAACCGTTCAGGAGTTCTCTAATCAGGAGACGATCCTGGCTGCAGGATTAAGTCATGACTGGCATAAAAATGTATTGTCACCAGAAACAAAGGTGCGTGCTTAAGTTCAGCTCAATCGGTACGGAACTGGTTTGAAACTCAGTTCACAAATACATTGCTACTAAAAAGGCCAGTTAAAAAAAAGCTTGTAATAACTGAGAAAGAACTAGCTACGCGGTGCACCGGTTTGGCACACGACAGAAGCATTTGTCGCGTCGCAAGTCACATCACCCGAGGCTGTGAGGTAACAATTACCTGTTCTCACCTTACGGTACCTCCTTGTTATTCTAATGTTGGTACTATTGGTATCCAAGGAGGGTAGGTTGTCTGGAAGATATCGCTATCAGCGATAAGACCGCCTTTGTAACCATAAAATTATTAGTTTTGTGGGCCCGTTATGTTTAATTTTTGGTGTACAATAAAGTTTTATTCTATTCTATTCTATCCGTTACCGTAAACTACAAAGGTATCCTACCCTTACAATTCACATGTTGATTCACATAAGTACGGAAGGGTGACTATTATGTACCTAAGGGTAATAAGGGTATACAGAGTGGAAGGTACGGCGCCGCTAAACTGGATATCCTGTATTCAGTAGGTACAGTCAGTAGTACATAATTCTGAACATCCATATCGAAATTTTTAAACGGTCATTTATAAAAAAAATGTTGTTCAAATACAAAAACATAGCGTCCATTTTGTGCGGCGAATCAAAACGCGTGGTCGCGTTGACAGAGGGCGCTTTCCGTTTTTCAAAACAAATTAGTGGCATAACGAACGCGACGATAGTGAATTCAAGCGATCCATCGCGTTAGTTAGGGAGCGGGGCAATGAGTACGAACGATGACCGATTATACAGATCTCTCATTGTATGTGAAACCTATAAAAAGCGAGGCCATGTTATACTGGAAATTTCTGGCTTGATGTGTCGCCATCGACGTGTGCAAACAACAAAAGTTTTAAAATTGTGGACAGAAACACGATGGTCCCATTCGACAATTGAAGGAAAATTACACAAAATGTCTCTTTGATCTTCAAGGACGCCAAAAGCATTTTCACGTCAGGCATAATTTTAATAAAACAAAACGGTTTTGCTTCGTCACGTACTCAGCTCTGAAATAATGGGGGAGCGCTAAAAGAATTCGCGTATACACAGGAATGTCATAAAACAGAGAAGCGTTTAGCCTAAATTTGAAGACGTGAAGTTAGTCTGGAAATAAAAATTCTTTGTTCTTAGTATGGCTAAGAGTTCGTACGCATTCTTGAGAATAATAGCTTGGTTTTATTGAACCTTGTGTGTCGGAGTTTAGGGTTGAATATAAAGTATATCTGACACGTATTAGCTCATTTTTAACCGAAGATTGATTGTTCCAGCAGAAGAAAGAGATAAGCAGTCGCTCCATGTCAAATACTGGTATTCAGGTCCATCCGTTTATACTGGTAATCGACCCCAAAATACATAAAACTTAGTTCGTGAAACACTAGGCAGCTAGGAAAGAGAGAGGTGAAATCGTACCTACAGTATAAGAGAAATTGATTTGTGAAAAAGCGTTAATGATATAACCCTTTTTCACAAGTCAATTTAAGAGCGACTCAAAAACATTTTCGAAATGTCTTTTAAAAAAGAAAGATAATTGGAAATTTCCATTTCTATGGTTAATTTATAATCGGTCTAATTAAGCTGTACCACTATTTTTCCAAAATGTTTTAGTAACTTTTTAGACCTATGTATCCTGCTTATGCGTATGAAATTTCATTAAAATCGGTTCAGTCATATCGGAAAATAAGGACTTAAAGTTTGTATGAAATGCTGTAAGGAGTAAACGCTCTTAATAGATCAAAAAATGGCTTCAGACTAAGGAATACAAAAACGTTTTGTTCAGAAACATCTCTTGGGATACTGAAACCCATCAGTATAAAAGCTTTGCCCTTTCGTTTACAATTTAAAATAAGCAATCAATAAGATGACCACTTGCAGTAATTAAGACACATCCAAATACTTAAAAAAAGACAACACTAATAGGTGAAACCATATCATGAAGAAAAGGTAGAAATTTAATCTAAAACTATTTTTCCGAACTCCATGTGATGCGGAGGAATGAGGAGACTGTCGTGAAGAAAGTTTTGTGTATGAATGTGGATGGGTAGAGGAAGACCAAAGAGACGATAGATGGACTGGGTGGAAGGGTGAAGGATGATAAGGCCAGAAAGGAGGTGTCTGATGAGATGACGAGTAATAGAGAAGTTTGGAAGAAGAACTCATGCTGCACCGACCCCAAATGAATTGGGATTGGGCAAGAGAATGATGTCCTTTTTTCCGAATTGACAATTTGAAACTAAGAAGTTACTGTAGCATTACTTAAGGTGAAATCGACACCAGGGCTGCGGGCTGTTCGAAAGAGATACCGTGGCCCTGGAACACAAAGGGCTAAGAAGGAACATGCATGGGTTTTAGTCAGTCAATTCTGACACTCCCTTCCGCTCCGCCCAGAGCGGAAGAAGTCATTTGATGAATTCCCACACGAATGAAAAAAGAAAGGTGTAATCGACAGGGTGGCCTGCGAAACTCGATTTTTCTTACGTTATTTGCAATTTGCCAGTCACTGTCAAGTTTTACGTTGAATAAAATATGATACGCGGCCGTATGTACTTACATAATTGTAGGCCTTAAAATCATCAAAAACAAATCAACATAAAGGAGTTGTAAACCCTTTATGTTCATAAAATCCCAATGAATCACTATTTCATGAAAAAGTCATCGGGTTTCATGGTCATAAAAGGGTTGTATTGATGACTTTCATGATTATAACTCAGTAAAGCCATATTAGTTACGGCCGCATATCATACTTTATTCAACATAAAAACTGACTCTGATTTGCAAAAAAACGTAAGAGAATTTGAATTTCGCCAGCCACCCTGTCGCTTTCACTTTAATTTGATTCTTATGTAATGCTAAAGTATATTCTTATTCATTATTGCACACAAAAATAAAAAAAATACACAAAAATTGCAAAAGTAAAAAAAAAAAGTTAACACTAGAAAGACCAAAGTCGTCAAATTGACGATTTTGTGAAGTAAAATGATAATATTTTTAAAGTTACGGCTTGTTTCAACATGACACTCTGTGACTTTTAATATTTTGTGGTTTTAAACACCCTATTGATATATAACGTTGTTATCTTAATTAGTTCTGCAATTACAATGAGTAATACCTAAAAAGACCACTATCGTCAAAATGACCCAATACAAAGGGCTCGGTTAACTTTGATACTTGAGGGTACTTATAAATATTTTGTTTACATTATAGCTGGACATATTGTTGTGCTAGCATAATGTGCGACCAGTGTTAAATATCTTAGTTTTTGGTGGTGGTTTTTAGTTTTGTTTGGTGTGTAAGATATTTTTGTATTTGTCGCCTTTTGTATTCGTTTTGAATAAAATCGAAATTAGTGCTCGTAGAAATCTGTCTGAGTTTGAGATACTCTAAAAAACTAGCAAATAAACTGAGAGTCGAACATACAAGCATAGTTGGTACAATGAGACGTGCAAGAAGGGAAATACCAACGGTGTGCAAGACGTCGTACCCCATGTTATGATTCCTTTATGTTGAAGAAGACAGATACCGATAATACCCTAACTACTTATCAGGGAAAACCTAATAAAAATATTATGATTCTCAGCACTCTACACCCAACTGTTCAAATTGGTGCAGGGGAAAAGAAAATTCCCGAAACTGTGGAATTTTATAATGCAACAAAATTTGGTGTCGATATTTTGGACCAAATGGCACGGAAATATTACGTGAGAGCTGGTACTCGTAGATGACCCATGCACATAATATTTTATAATATTTTAGATATAGCTGTTATCAACTCGTGGATTATTTACAGAAAAAATCGTCAAAATAATAATTCTCGGCACAGTTTCATATTCCAGCTCGTTTCCGAGTGACGAGCCGAACATATAAAAAAGCGGCCAAGTGCGAGTCTTACTCGCACACAGGGTTCCATAGCCCCAAACTATGGAATATAATAACAATATTTTGAACGGTCATTCATTATTAAACTTCCACTCAACCGCAAAACTAAATTGGTTTTTCATAGTATGTTAATGAAAAACAAAGTTACTGCTGCCGTTTGATGAAAAAGTCCCACATCTCGAAAACTAAACATCATATCTTATTGAAACCAATTTTCGTTGATAGTTTTTTTTACGTTCTACAATCCTAAATATTTTCAGAATTTTCTCCTCTTACTTTAGAAATTAGAGGGGGGGGGACACACATTTTACCACTTTGGATGTGCCTCTAGCGCAAACTATTCAGTTTAGAAAAAAATGATATTAGAAACCTCAATATCATTTTTGAAGACCTATCCATAGATACCCCACACGTATGGTTACGATGAAAAAAAAATTTTTGGTTTTCAGTTCTGTGCATGGGGAACCCCAAAATTTAGGGTTTTTTTCCTATTTTTGTGTGAAAATATTAATGCGGTTCACAAAATACATCTACTTACCAAGTATCAACAGTGTAGTTCTTAAAGTTTCGGAAAAAAGTGGCTGTGACATACGGACGGACGGACAGACAGACAGACAGACAGACATGACGAATCTATAAGGGTTCCGTTTTTTGCCATTCGGCTACGGAACCCTAAAAATCGCCCAGGCCAGGTCTAATGACTGATCCTGAAAATGTAAGCATGGAAGTAGAAGACACGGGAAGTCTAATAAAAGACGAACTAGGCAAATAAATATAAAATGTAAAAGAAATAAAACGTCTTAATTTTGTGACACATGAAGGAAACTAGTTTGTGGAAAATCAATAAAACATATTTAAAAAAAAACATTATTTTTACAAAATGTGTCTGTGATTAAAACAATTAAAAGCCAATAAATATTAACTGTGTTTTCTTTAATACACCTAACAATTATTTCACTTCAACTTCAATGGATATCCTAACGTCAATATGACGATCTTGGTCTTTCTAGGTAGGACACGAATGCCGGTCTTTCTAGTGTTAAAGTATAGTTTTACCAGGCCCCAATATTGAATTGTCAATCAATAGAATTGAATTTTCAGAAATCGGATAAAACTTCTAACCGCGTTGTGCCTAAAGTTATGACATGTGTGTATATCGATTTGTTGATGCAATCAAATTCTAAAGTTGTTCCCTATACCTATTTGGTTTAATAATGGTAGCAAGTTACCTAAAAATACCAAATACTAGCACTGAGAATTGCGCTGAGTGCATCGCTTTAATTGAACAAATAATGTCGATTGAACCACTTTGTAGACGAGGTTTAAAGCATCCTTACTTTAAACCAGTTCAGCTTTTAAATTGCTATTGTAGGAGCAATTAGGTCAAAAGCTTGAGTTACCTACTGGATAGGAAAGGAATGTTTTGTTATTTGTTAGAGTTTGCTTTTAGTTCGGCTTTTGTTTAGTTTAATAAGTCGTGTCTACTGTATTGGCAACGATTCTGTTGGCTTTAGAAAATCTGAACTGTATCATTGTATTTTCTGCTTAAATAAAGAATACTTTCTTATTTTTTACCTGAATTCTTCACTACATTTGTTTATCATCTGCCCAGCCTTTTATAAAACTTTGTCGGGGTTGGCGTCTAACCTAACTAGGGACTAAAATATTTTTATTCAGTCTTCTACTCTTATAGCCATCTACTTTCATATAAATATTTTACATGGACCGCTCCATGTAAAATATTTATATGAATACTGCCTATCCAGTTACTGAGAAGCCTTGGTGAGACTATACTCGTTGCATTTCCTAAAACCTGTTAAACCTGTGCCAAAATATCCCAAATATTTTTTCAAACAAAAGTCAACCCCAAGAATGCCTGAACATCGCAAAATATTTGTTCTGAACACACTTTACGTAAGCGCCCTTGGCGTAGCAGCTAAATGTAAATTTTATTGTTCATATATTTTAGGCCGCGTAATGGCGGATGTGAATAAGACGAGCTATTACCTACACCACTTTATGAAACCGTTGTTCTAAGGAATATTATTGTTAGAGAAGGTTTAGCGCACGCTTCTAAGCTTAAAGTCGTGTAGGTATTGCTTATGAGGGTTACCTGTTTCTGTCGAAATAAATCCTGAAATGTGCCAAGGAAAACCATAATGTAGGGAAACGTTTTCATAGAGTCATTGTTGCTGTTATTGCTTTTAAAAGCTTCGTTACAAATCATTTTCGGTATCTGTAATTTCATCCAGTCAGAATTTGTAACCTTTCTAGTTTTATTTTAGCCATTTAATGTTATAAAACACACCAATAACTACATATTTATTTATTTATGTATTATATTATATTTTACATGTATGAAGTAGGTAACTGAAGTATTGTTTTTTTTTTTTTTAATTTTTGGGTGGTACATCACTGACTACCCCCTTTTTTATTTTAATTCCATAATGTCCATCCAAAGGTTGTCTGGAAGATATCGCTATCAGCGATAAGACCGCCGTTGTAACCATAAAATTAACAGTTTTGTAAACCCATTATGTGTCATTTTTTGTGTTCAATAATAGTAGATTGTTGGATCGAGCGCAAAGTGAGTTATCAATCCACGAGTGTTATGTTGGTGCCCGCGCGCAAGCGAGGGCACTAAATTAACACGTGTAAATTAATTACTCACTTTAGCAAGGTGCGTAATCAACTTTTCTTTCAACTACCGTGACAAAATATACCTACTCAAAATAAAAACTCAAGTTGTTGAAACAAAGTTTAAAATTCATCTTCCCTTCAAACATTTAAAACTCACAATAACTAAAATATGCAGTTATTAAAAGTGTAAATTGCTTTATTTGTTTTATTTGGATTATTTGTGAATAATAATTATAATTCTGAATTGTAGTTGAATTCATATCGCTATATATTTCCATTTTTAGACTTTTTTTGTTAGATAAGAAGTATCAAAGTTTTACAATCGTACAAAATGCGCGCCATTTGTTTTTTTTTCACTAAGTCGGTTTTATTCAGCCCTTTTTTTGCTTTCAGCCAGTATCTTTTTGATCTAATGCATTAATTTTATATTAAACTTATTGGGAGACATTCAACCTCTGTGGTAAATTCATATCTAAATAAAAAACAGTGCAGTAATGAAAAACAGTGCAGTTATGAGATTTCATACAACATTTCTGCACTGTTTTGGTTCTGAGCAAAAAATACATCCTTTGTTCTCACTGTTCTACACTGCACTGTTCTTTCTGCACTGTTTTAGAGTGATTAATGATAACATTACTACGTAGTTGAAAGAAAAGTTTTAATTTATTCTGTTCTATCAGTCTGTAATAGAGCATTTTTGCTGCAATTTGCGGTTTCAGTCGATCTCAAAATTGATCCTTAATGATGTAATTGCGTCGTTGGTGTAATGGTTGCAAGCGGTCAGGAGGGCAAAATTGTTATTGGGTTTTTCCATAAAGAATTGCTCAGTAGCAGTCATTTTTTTTTTTAGGATGGGAAATCATCAAGTGACTTCTTCCGCTCTGGGCGGAGCGGAAGGGAGTGTCAGACTTGACTGACTAAAACCCATCCATGTTCCTTCTTAGCCCTTTGTGTTCCAGGGCCACGGTATCTTTTTCGAACAACCCGCAGCCCTGGCAGGCATCGGCCTTCTCGGACCCCTTCCGATTTGCTGACATCTCCTTGAGGCGCGCCTGGAACACAAACGCGCCGTCGGCACGGCCACGGACGGACGGTGAGCTAGCCCATTACTCACCGTCCACAGGCCCGCGCCTACGGTGGCCGGGGGCCACTGGTTGCCCCCCGACGCCCGGGGCGTCTCCCGCGGCGGCTGGGACGTGACGTTCTCTCCCTCTCACGTTCCGCCACCTCCTTCGCTAGCATGACTGCTTCGCAGAAGAAGGCGACGGCTTCCCATTCCCTCTCGCTCCGGACCATGGATTGAACCAGGGCCGGAGAGGTCGCTGCCGCCAATCGCCGCTACGAGGACACGGTGGTGCTCAGCCCAAGCGGGGCAGAGCTCCACAGTGTGCTCCACCGTGTCCTCCGCTCAGTAGCAGCCTGAAGTCTAGATTTGTGCCCAGTTGATATTTGTTAATCTGAATAGGCTCGACCTCTTACATGGGACTTACACATAATTGGCGAAATGTGGGTGTACTATTAGGTACACTGCCAACCCTTTGAGGATAACTAGACTGACGTTATGTTATGTGAAATACATCGTTTTTATTTTTTTCTTTTAACTACGCAGTAATGTTATCATTAATCACTACAAAACCGATCACAAAGGATGTCTTTTTGGCTTAGAACCAAAACAGTGCAAAAAAGTTATATGAAATCTCATTATTGCACTGTTTTTAATTACTGCACTGTTTTAAATTTAGAATTAAATTTACCACAGAGGTTTAATGCCTCCTATAAAGTTTAATAAAATGTATGCATTAGATCAAAAAGATACTGGCTGAAAGTAAAAATCGGCTGATTATAATCGACTTGGTGAAAAAAAAAAGTGTCGCGCATTTTGTACGATTATAAAACTTTGATACTTCATAATTAGTAAAAAAAAAGTTAAAAAACTCCAGAAAGTATAAAATAGCTGCAAATGAAGTTGTTAATAACCTTTATTAACTGCACTTTTAATAATTGTATGTTTGAAGGGAAGATGAATTAAACTTTGTTTCATTAACTTGAGTTTTTATTTTAAGTAGGTTAATCACGGTAGTTGAAAGAAAATTAGATTACGCACCTTGCTAAAGTGAGTAATTAATGCACTCGTGTTAATTTAGTGCCCTCGCGTGCGCTCGGGCACCAACATAACACTCGTGCATAAATGACTCACTTTTGCGCTCGATGCTACAATCTACTATTTTACTGTGCTGGCACGTAACAAAAAAAATACTACAACAGGTTTTTCTTTTCTTCACAGACTTGACAAGGAGGTTCCTTTTTCAACAAATTGAAAAAGAAACATCCTGCTTGGATAAAATGTGATGATTATGGCTACAATTCCATAGTATTTCTCCGAGAATCACACAGGCTGCAGGTAACAACCTAATACCTACCTTCTACTCATGTCTAGACTCAATTTTATATAGCAATCCAAGTACATTATCTTAGAAAACCTAATGTTCCCTTATAAATAATATCAAGATTACTTGCGCCTGCTTTATGAATGCCTGGTACTTGTGAAAAGTAATGGTAGCAAAATAAGTCTTGCTGATGAGACCACCTGTTGTTGCTAGCCGTACCTATTGTTTTTGGCTGGTTAGTCTGAATAGGGGCTATTCTGTTTGTAAATTAAATCTACATTTCATTTTATTTTTTTGTTGCGATTCTCTCGCAGGTCTGCCTGTAGAGGTTTCTTTAGGATTACTACTAGATTATCTGTTTTATCTTTTTGTTTTGTGCGCTGTATTTTTAATGAAAATGATAACCATACTTTTCTTTTGATACAAAAATTATAGTCTGGAAATTTTGATACTTTTATTTTGTTAAATGTTTAAATTAATGTGGTTATTAAATAAAGTTGTTCTAGTCCATCACGGGCTTGGGTTTATTAGGAAAGCAGCTATCAATTGAAAAACTTTTATATATTACTAGCTGCTGCTCGCGACTTCGTTCGCGGGGTTTTTTTATAGATATAAAAAATAGATGTTGGCCGATTCTCAGACCTACCCGATATGCACACAAAATTTTATACAAATCGGTTCAGCCGTTTCGGAGAAGATGTCTCTGGTTCTTATCATACTACTATTAGGTTCAAAATGCAATGTAATACTTATCATCAATAATAATCATTTTTCACGTTCTAGATTTATAAATATTCGTATTTTATATTTTTGATATTTGCCTGTTTTGCGGCTTTCTTACCTTCGTATCTCCTTCAACTTATAAGGCAAAGCGCGGTAAAGAAGCCAAATTAAATGGAATAGTGGATCCACACAGCACGGCAGCATGAACGGCCTTGCCGCTGGCCTAGCCGCCGGCTTAGTTACGATTGCCGCAAACAAAGCCGCCGGGCGGCTTTCGATGAGAGTGGTGTCGTTTCGTACTCGTTTTAGCTATAATATTTAGTGTTAAAAATGAGTGATTTCCATTTCTCTTGAAGCATTCTGGGAACATCACGCCTTTTTCGTAGACTTGGTCACATCCAAAATCGTTATTTTTTATTTTGATAGAGAATATAGGCACACCAAAATTGTAGTAGCAATTGCGATGTTTTGCCTCCAGTATCTTCCTACACCTCTTACTTCACCAAAAGTCACAAGACAACTGAGAATATCGCTTTACAGCCGCGCTTGCCGCGTCTGCCGGCGCGCGGCGGCACTTGCCGGCAGCTTTTTT
The DNA here is from genome assembly GCA_949152445.1 of Cerastis rubricosa. Lineage (NCBI taxonomy): Eukaryota > Metazoa > Arthropoda > Insecta > Lepidoptera > Noctuidae > Cerastis > Cerastis rubricosa. The sequence continues at coordinate 8,127,847 of OX424526.1, read as the reverse complement.
TGTGGTCAAGCCAGTCAAGTCTTCATAAGTAATTGTATTAATTGGCACTGCAGTTCTCAGCTCCATAAAACCCCCCGCTACGGCTCGGGATTAAATTCTGCCTCGGCTGCAATACCAAAGTTTGTTTGTTTCAAAATGTAGTATTTTATTTCGTTTACTCTTACTACTGGATCTTAATAAGTGTGTCCTTGTCTCACTGGTCCTCATATGACTTGAACAATGTCTGAACTTTAAAAGAGACATTGACCTCTGAGTTTGTTTCGGCTGATTCTTCGTAATCAGGTACGAAACGCCGGCCTCAACTAGTTAAAAAACAAGATTTGTAAAAGTGTTTGTAAAAAAAAAGACGTGTAAAAGTGTTTGTAAAAACTTATTTATAACCTATTTTCGTCTGTATGGTGTCGGACTTAAAGAATAGCACCATCCACCATATCTTCCCGTGGGTGTCGTAAGATGAGACTAAGAGACTTACCAGAGAATGGGCAGCAGCGTTCCTGTGTTTTTACAACAACCATACTGCGATTGCAAACCCGCCCGCCAAGCGTGGCGATTATGGCAAAACCCCCCTTCTTGGGGGATTCTTATGTCCAGCAGTGGACTTCTTTGGCTGAAATGATGATGATGATTTACAACAGAAACATCATTTATCACTGTTATTAATGCTTAGTAACTTGTGACTCACATTTAGGACATTTTAGGAATTATAATAAAACACAGATTCTCAAGAAGATAGTGTAGTAGGTGCTACAACTCCAATGGGTATTAAAGTAGGCGTAGTGATGTTCAGCGTCGGTGTCGATGAGCTGAACTGGAACATCACTAGCTCATACGTCACTATGGTGCCGGCTACCTGTGGGCGGAAAAAGAACCATGATTAGTTCATGTACGACCAGTACATGCTGATTTACGGTAAGGGCGGGCACGTTTAACGATTTAAATTTTGAAGTCGAAGCTTTCCCATTGGGTTGTGTGTAATTTCAGTTAAGCACTAGATTATTCATCTGTTCATAATTATAATATGTTTGCTAGAGCAAATGAATTAAACTTTTAGTTACAAAGCATACTAAAGTATTTTTTTGCATTTTACTATTCTGCGCTTAAAAAGCTAAAAAATAAACCGACATATTGACAAAAACAAAAAGCACTTTGTTTTATCTTTGAAAATAAACTCTGTGCCATATTTAGTTTTAAAGCGAAAGTTGCGGTTTGTTATGAACCTAACACACCGTAGCATTCGCTTCAAAAAACTGCCTTCAAAATGTACGGACAACGTTAAACTCACAGTTAAAAGTAATCCTCTGGTTACCGAAAAGAATTGAAGACCACTTAATGCCACTTTGTCTCCGCTAACCTGGTCTAAAAACCTCTGCACCTGAAAAAAAGTTTTGTATCCGTTTATCGTTTAAAAGCTACTCCACATGCTTGATAAAGATCCATGACCGTGTTTTAAAAGTTAAGCCAGTCGTTATCCATGCTTGGTAGTAGCTTTGTTTAAGGCACTTTTGTAACTCCTGCAACTACTTGCATGTTGTAAACTATAAGTATGTATTTAGGTATGTAGATCGTTCATGGCTCTTAATATTTTAACCCGTCAGTTTCTTTGTCGGGCAAGCCGAGTATCGGAAGTCGACACCGATAAGTAAACTGCTCACAGCAACCGACCCAGTTTTCTATCTTTCAGGTCATCGTTTCTTTATCATGCAGTTGGTTTTAGAATAGCGTCAGTGTATAAAGTTGAAAATATTATAATTTCAGCCAAAATTGTACAATAGCGTACCGAGTCAAAGTCTCTTCTCCAAGGAAAAAGCAATAACTATTAATTAAAAATGCTTAATTGCATACTACTAGCATACTAGCGATTGCAGACGAGTTCAGTTTTAAAGCAGTTACCTGTTAGATAAAATCTCTTTAACACAAGTCAGCGTTGAAAGCTGTAACTCTGTCCTTAAGGAATCCTGGTAGCCTACCATGACGTCTTAAAACCTTATTGTTTTACTTCTTTTTCAGTGTGGGAAAGAAGTAAAACAATAAGGTAAAACAATTAAAAAAAAACAAACCAAAAAAACAATACTGCTTTAAGACGTCATGGTAGACCAGCAGATCCGTAAGACCACACAAGTTACCAATAATTGGGACCAGTAGCTCTCAATGATTTTACTACCCAGGTTTCCTCTGGTGTTCCCATATTTTGGTATCCTTAAACTCCGCTCTTGATCTCCTCTCCACTCCTCTTTGTCCGTTTCTTCCTTACCTCTACACAATAAACAGGTGAAGGCACATCATACAGAACTGGCGCAGGCACAGCAGACGCGCTGTTCACTTGAGATGCTATCAGGGATACTGCCACCGACCGTGACAGCAGGTAGACTAGGGAGAAGAGGAAGTATGTCGCAGCTTCGTGACCACCTAGTGGGCCGGATTTAGAAACGACGATTCTGTGAACCACAAAATACAGAAAGTGTAGCTGAAAAGTATAGTTTTTGTTACCTCTTGCTATCGGAGCGATTTTCTTTTAAAGATTAAGTAAAACAAAAGTGGAGCTCACAACAGTTTTAATATTACACCTTTGACTTTGTGAAAGTCTTCAACTTCACTTCTGTCTCTTGCAAAGTTGATAAATGTAAATGTTCATAACTTAATAAAAGTATGGAATTTGTTGTGGGCCAAGTGTTCAGGTGGCCTACCATGACGTCATAAAACATTATTGATTTACTCCTTTTCCAGTGTGGGAAAGAGATGGCGCTAGGCATCCTGTATAGCTCCGTCTCTGTCCCACACTGGAATAAGAGTAAAACAATACTGCTTTAAGTAATGGTAGGCCAGCAGGTCTGTTGTTGTAAAATGTTTAACTCACTTTTTTGTTTTGCTGCCAGTGCATTCGCCGGTGCCCTTCAAGCCATCCCTGAAACCAAATCATTTGGTTTACTCGGAACATTTTGATAAACATAAACAAGGGACAAACTAGTTAATTCTAGGTTTAAAGCCAGGCAAGAACACTTGGGCCAGCGCTGGACCCTGGAACGAGCCGTTCAATAAAAGTTCCAACGACGGTTGCCAAGCATTATAGACAATAATCATTGCATGGTTTGATTTCTGTACGGTGTCGGACGTAAAGAATAGCACCATCCCATATCTTCCCGTGGGTGTCGTAAGAGGCGACTAAGGGACTTAGCAGAGAATGGGCAGCAGCGTTCTCTGTGCTTTTGTAACAACCTTACTGCGATCGCCAACCCGCTTGCCAAGCGTGGCGATTATGGCAAAACCCCCCCTTCTTGGGGGAGGCCTATGTCCAGCAGTGGACGTCTTTCGGCTGAAATGATGATGATTTAAATAGCTCTTATATACTCACTCTAAAGTATTGAACAGCTGCAAACAGATGAAGAACAGGTTATTGGCAAAGGATATGAAGACCACACCACTGATGACGTTGTCCACTTTGCGCACGATTTGCGTGGCTCTGCAGTAGTCCTCTCGAGTTACCCGCCAGAAGATCTCCGGTAAATACTAGAAACAGAAGATGACACACATATACTATACGATATACATACATATATATACTATACTGATGATATACTTAGATAACCATTACAATAACTCATTGTTTTATAATCTCTGACAGACATGATTTAAATAAATTCTCTTTCATACATAATCCACAAAGGTGACCAAAACTGCATGTCAATTTTTAAAAACCTTATCTTAGAGGTCCGTGCTTCAAAACTATTTATTCAGGAAATGTCAAAGTATCAAAAACTTTCAAGTTGAAGTTCTGTTGGTTGCCTGTTGTTGTTGTTCTGTATTTGTACAGAAATTGTGTTCACTGATCTAATAAATTATGGCTGCGTTCAATAAGTTTATCCATGGAGGTGTCTAAACATGCTTGCACAAATTTAATGGCTTCAATGTTGTAATTTTTGCGTTTCTCAGGAACTTTACTTCATGTGCTATCGTGAATATCAATGACTTTATTTATTTGAGAAAATGTATTTAATTTTTGGCCTCTATCATCCTAAACTCTTTTTGCAAACGATATGGAGTTTTCGTCTTTTTTAAATAATTATTTAAAATATATATCTACGTGTTGTAGTTTTTAATAAAATCCTATTAGTATTAGTAATTTCGATGAATTGTGTAATAGTCAATTTATAATGAATTCAATATTTTGGTTTTTAACAGCCATGCACATTTTATTTTGGCTGAAATGAGAATGGACCATATAGCCTGCCATCAACTGGGCCCAAATCCAGACTCCACGGTTGCTACCGAGAACTTCCTGATGGAAAAACCCAATAACACTTTCGACTCAGGAATCGATCGACATCATGCTCAGCAGTCGTGCTTTGGAGAATTCTATTTTAGATAAAAATTTCTTTCACCAACTGCACACACATAAAAAACTAAGTTCTATGAGTACACAACGCTCCGTGGGAACAGCGCCCCTGGCGAGGTAACCACTCACTTTCGTTCACCGAGAAACTTCGCTAAGCCCCTGATAAGAGTATTAGACTGTCTGCGTCTGACTGCAGCTTTATTAAGTGGCAAGTCCAATGGACTTGACTTGTGCGGTGTGGGAACGGCTTTATTTGTTTTAGCAGTAGTTTGAGACGAAATAATCGTACTTTATGAGAAAATTATGGTTCGTAATCTTAAATTGGAAGAACAAATTGATATTTGGGAGTTAAGCTGCCATTTTTTGGTGCTGAAATTCAAAAAAATTGGTGCGATATTGAAGGGTGCTTTCTCTTTGGCAAAATAGTACGATAAAGATGAAAGTTTATTTAGTTACAGTGTCAACTGAATTCTTGACACGCGGGTTAAAAGTATTTTATGCGACAGACGAATGAAAATTCAGTTGGGACCTTCTCGCTCGGTAACTGATTGATTGACATGCTATCGGTATTATTGTAAACTAGCTCCGGCGCAATTTCGTTTGCGTCACATCTTCCCCGTTTTAGCAACATTTTTCATTGCTGCTCCTCTCCTATTGGTCGTAGCTTGATGCTATATAGCCTTCCTCGATAAATGGGCTATCTAACACTCAAAGATGTTTTCAAATCGGACCAGTAGTTTCGGAACCTATTCAATACAAACAAACAATCAAATTTTTCCTCTTGATAATATTAGTTTAGATTTAGACTACTGACTGATGTATACTACTATGTAAATTACCCCGGCAGTGTACACGTATATTATAAAGTTTGCAAAACAATCCTTATCGAGAAGAGTGCAACCAGGATATTGAAGTTTTTATGAGTTTAGTTCGCGTGTAAAATCCAGTTATCGTATTACACAAGCTGCCTAGTATTCACAGAATCAACATCTGCACGAACCGCAAACTTTTACATTATTTTTACGTATAGTACACAAAATTCAGCGCTGCTGCATATTTGCTTCTGTTCATAAAGTACACCGATGCACTGCGGCGTGCATAATTATAATTATAGTCCGTATTTCGGAATGCCAAGTTTGCACTTATGCTCCGTTCACAACCGCGAGACTATGCTACTTAAGCCGGCCTTAGACGATAGGTTATGCAGGTGCAGTTGACTGTACAGTCAAACTGTGCAGAAATGCTTGAAAACAAACATTCACATGAGGTAACTTCGTGAAAACCCGAGTACTATTCCAAGGATAGCTGTACAGTTCTCCTAAACACGTTCATGTATGCCTGTACAGTTTGACTGTACAGTCAATACTGCACATTTCATTTATTTTATACAATTTACATTGTGTTTAATATATGCATTTAGGGAATTATCATCTCCCACGCGCCAGGTTCACCACAATCCACATCGACCTTGTGGGCCCGCTCCCAATATCACAAGGCTTTAGATACTGTCTGACGGCAGTCGACCGTTTTACTAGGTGGCTAGAGGTCGTACCTATTGTCGACATTACTGCCGAGACAGTAGCTAAAGCACTGCTGTCTGGATGGATTGCCCGGTTTGGCTGTCCCACCGACATTGTTACGGACAGAGGCCGCCAGTTTGAGTCGGCTCTAATCGAACAACTGTCCAAGATTGCTGGCTTTCAGCATAAACGGACAACGGCATTACCATCCAGCGTGCAACGGCATGGTGGAGCGATTTCATCGGCAACCCAAGGCGTCCATCACGTCCAACACCTGTCTGGTCGGAGGATCCTCCCTTTTCTAAGGAGTATCGAGGAACTTTACACCCTGTTCCTCATACCCCCTAAATGCACATGCAATTTACGTAGAAATACAAACACATGCCTATCGAATCCTCTATGGCGGGGTTTACGATCAGCGGCACTCGAGTATGTCACATGTTTTCTTGACTCTCTCTGTTTCTTTCCTTATCTTATTTCTCATTTTCATTTGTTTTTCTGGCACAAACTGTGTGTCGCTTGATCATATAAGTCATGGCCGAGCGGTTAGTGTTGGAATGTGCCTGCGGCTGCACGACTGCAGTCCGAACTATGTGAACATACCTTTACAGAATGTGTTTCAGGTAATACAATTTGAACATGGAAAATAGTGAAAAAAGGTTTTAATTCTGTATTCGCTTTTGTCTAAATGTGGCTAGAACGATTTAGATTTCGAAGAAGATGGCTCTTTACTTTTGCTCTCATAGCGGTAAAGGAAGAAATTGTGAGAAAACCAGTCCTAGAAACAATCATTCAAAGTTCTGTGAAATCCAACGATCTGGACGGTGCCCAGGTGGTCGATTAAGGCCCGCTTCTTCTTATAGAAAAGGCATGTGTTCATTGGGCGATGAAGCAAAGTGGTTAATACCTTAGCTGTGGTTTCTATTCATGCCAGTTACAGTACTTATAATTTTTGTCTATGTGTCGGTCTATCTACTTGTCTGTTTGTTTAGTCCGGTTTATCTCCAAAACGGCTGGACCAATTTTGACGGGACTTTTAAAGGCTTTTTATTTTGAAAACGGACTAATTGTAGGTTAGTTTCCGAACAAAAACATACTTTTTCACAAAATCCTATCCAAATAGGGAAGCATATTCTTCAAAAAAAAAAAACATTTTTTTAGTCTTTATTTAAAGCGTTTTAAGTCATACCTTTCCTTGTGCAGCCAGAAGCTTTTTGTTAACCTGATCCAGTCTTGACTTCAAGTAGTAGCTCATGCAGATCACGAATAAGTCGGAGAAATTCCAAATGAATGTGGATTGGAAGTGAAGAAACTGAAACAAGGAAATAAATAATAGTTCAGCATATTAACACTTAACGTCACGCTTGTAATTCCCGAAGGGATATGCCGAAGAGTGCAATATTGTATTATAGAACACGTACTTTTCATCAAACAGGCACCGAACGTTTTTAAATTTTCGTTTGGCTTTCCAACTGTTTTAAAACAGTAAAAAGTCGTAAGATTTTTAATCATCATTTATTTATTTCATCATCTAGCTTTTTCCCAAACTATCTTGGGGTCGACTTCTAGTTTAACCGGATGCAGCTGAATACCAGTATTTTACATGAAGCGACTGCCTATCTGACCTCCACAACCCAGTAACTGGGTAATACGGTACCCCTTGGGTAAGACTGGATGTCAGACTTTTGGCTTCTCGTAACGACTGTCAAAGATCTACAAATAACAGCCGGGACCAACGGCTTAACGTGCTTTCAGGGAAAGGAGGGAACTCGGTATGTAATTATGGTCACCCATCCACGGCAACAGCAACCTCGGCAAGCACGGCTTAACTTTAAAGATTGACCCGTGCGGCTGTTATTATTTAGCCACGAGTAAGATTTTGTAAGATTTATCAAAACCCTGATATTTGAGTCAATGACTTAAAATTATGCGGGTACCTCTGAGCACAGAGTAATCCCTAAGCATATCCTCTTAAAAGATAGATGTAGCGGCATTTAATTAATGTCATGAATAATGATGATAATCTATTTCAAACTAGCCTGTGTTAGACAGCACAGCTGGCGCAGTGGCTAAGCGATTGACTGCTGCGCTGCGTGTCGCGGGTTCGATTTCTGCAGGGAACAAATATTCCATGCAGGGAACAAATAGACCCGGAACAACTATCTGTAGGACTGTAAGTCCTACAGATAGCTGACATGGATGATACTATATATATATGATACTGGCTGTTTGTGAATGTGAATTTAAATGTTTGTAAACGCACCCACGATATAGGAGAAATTCCTAGTGTGGGGAAAAGTTAAAAAAAGTAAGTTTATTCACCTGAGTGATAGCTCCTAATACTGGGGAGTAAGGCAGATAGTTGAACACCCATGAATAGAATTGAGTGACGAACCCCTGATAAGTGTCCATTTCGGAGTAACAGGTTGCAGCTCCTGCGAATGCTGCCAGGAGGGACAGGATGTGTTCTACTGCAATAAAAAAACACATCTTGATCATCATCAGCCGACCCTGACATAGTTGGCTCGATAGGCATTCCTACCTATGTTAAGGTCGGCTTCCAGTCTAACCGGGTGCAGCTGAATACCTGTATTTTACAAGGAGCGACTGCCTAACTGACCTCCATAACCCAGTTAGTACTGGGTTATGGAGGTACTGACAACCTGTAACGACTGTCATAGATCTACAAAATAAATGATAAGTGTGCTAACCAACGGCTCAACGTGCTCTCTCAGGTGCGGCAGAAACTCGGTATATAATGGGTACTCACCCATCCACGGACCAACCTAGGCAAGCGCGGCTTAAAATAAATGCATGTTGTTTGTTTGTTTTTGTTTAACCTAAATATTAAACCAAGCGGCTGTTATTATTTAGCCAGGTGCCCTCGCCATAAAAAAAAAAATTAAATTTTCTATCATTATAATTTCTCAGTAGCAGCCTCGAAATCTGGAATTGTACCCGGTTGATGGTAATAAGCTCATCACATGGGACTTAAACATAAATGAGAGCAGCGGTGGCAGTGGTGGCAGCCCCGACTTACGAGCAGAAAGCCGTGGGTTCGAACCCGGGCAGGCGCATAACTTAGGGTAATTTATTTCATCACCGCTGCCCTAAAAAGCGGTGTAAGGAAAACATCGTGAGGAAACCGGCGTGTTCTAGAACTAAAAATTCGAAGACATGTGACATCTACAACCCGCACTGGGTCCGCAAGGTGGATTACAGCCCACTCCCTCTCATAGAGAGGAGGCCTGAGTCCCAGTAGCGGGAAAATTATAGGCCGATGATGATGATGAAAATGTACAATGAGTACATCCAGTGCTGTTAGGTACACCTCTGCCTAATCCTCCGGGGTTACAGTCGTGATGGTACGTATTATTGTCACTACATCACTTCTTTATTGAAACATCCTTACATTAAACAAATTAACAATATATCTTTAATTATTTTGAATTACTCATGACAGTTAAGGCTAGCAAAAAAAAAAACTTTTTTTTTATTTATTTATTTATTTATTTATTTAACATCTATGGAAGACTAACAGCTAGCAAAACAGATTAAATAAAAAAATAGTACGTGAGACTGCCAGCCAATGACAAGTCTTCGCTTATAAAAAACAGAATGTAAATACAAAAAGGAGTGTGAACAACACAGCGCTGCACACATCAAAGAAAAAAATAGGACAACTACACTAAACATATATCTTAAATACTACCATTATAGACTACTAGCACTTAAGTCTAATTAGCTTTAATTTAACCACATGATTACACACCTTTCATATAGTGAATCTTAATAATATAAAAAATATAAAACTACACCTATCTTAATTAAAAAAGCTAAGGCTCAGGCACCTTCTGGCCGACGACACACTTGTTAAGAAGGGATCCAAATTATGCTGTTTACTTAAAAGGTTGAAGTTTTTGCTTGCACGCACAATAAATGAATTTTGCCTATAATTAGTGGAAGTAAATGGAACACGCAGCGGTGGGTACCATCGCTTAGACCTACCGGGAACGTTAAAATAAAATTTGGATAAAAGATCAGAGCTATTAATATTATTATTGAAGGTCTTAAGTAATAAAATAGTGTCAGAGATGGCTCGGCGGTTCGATAGCGGTAGTATGTGATACTGCTTACAGAGACTGAGGTAATCTTCAGATCGGTAGGGCACTTTTTGATGATAACACAGAAACTTGATGAATCTTCTCTGGATGCTCTCTAAACGATCGATGTATTTATGGTAACATGGATTCCATATTTCAGATGCGTACTCCAAGTGGCTTCTAACAAAAGTGCAATATAGAATCTTTAAGGTTTTGGCTTGTTTGAAGCACTTGGATAGCCGCATTATGAAACCTAATGATTTGGATGCTTTGGCGACTATGGCATCGACATGACATTCGAACGTGAGTTTTGAGTCGTGATATACCCCCAGATCTCGGATGGAATTTGATCTAGGTAGTACTTGGTTACCCAGGCTATATGATGCAGTTATGATTGAGCGCTTTCGAGAGTATGTTACGACCGAGCATTTGGTCGGGTTAAGATCTAACTTACTTCTTCGACAATAATCCTCCAACCGGCGCAAATCATCCTGAAGTGCAATCACGTCAACCTGTGATGATACTGTGGTATAGATTTTCATATCATCAGCGAAACACAACACTTTGGATGAAATCAGGCAAGAGTCAATGTCATTGATATACATGATGAAAAGCAATGGGCCGAGCAATGAACCCTGAGGAACTCCACTAGGGATAGGTACCCAACCAGATATATAATTACTTAATACTACTGCTTGAGACCTATTCTCTAGATAAGAAGAAAACCATCTAAGTAAGTCACCATGTATACCCATGCCATGCAACTTGGAAAGCAAGATTTTATGATCAATCCTATCAAAAGCCTTACTATAATCAGTGTAAATGACATCGACCTGCTTACCGTTGTCCATGGCGTCAGTAATAAACTCGTTAAGAAGAATTAGGTTTGTGACGGTAGACCTTCCTTGCAAAAAACCATGTTGGAAGGAACTAAATGTATTTTTTAGAGCGCTATATACCTGGTTAAACATGATCCTTTCGAAAATTTTAGCTATAATACAGAGTTTGGATATCGGCCTGTAGTTAGGGATTTCAGTTTTGACACTTTTTTTGTGTATAGGCGTGATAAACACAGATTTCCATAGATGAGGTACGACACAAGCATGCAAAGATTTCCTGAACAGAATTGAAATGAGTCGGGCAATCGATGTTGCACACCGTACAAGGAATTTGGATGAAATATTATCAGGACCAGCCGCCTTAGATGTATCTAACTTGCGAAGCAAGTTAGAAACGTCATCAACATCCACTACGATGCTACAGATATCAGACGATAGGCTTGAAGATTCAGTAAAATGAGTGGGTGAAGAGTTTGTGTGACTGGGGCTAGTTTTAAGAAATGTAGAATGAAAGTATGTGGAAAACGCTTCGCATATTGATTCACCGGTACGCAACGCTTCGTTATTATAGTTTAAAGTACTCGGAATTGCATTTGAGTTGTGTCGGGTTTTTACGTAGGTCCAAAAATATTTAGGGTTTTCTTTAATAGATATTTCAGTTAAATTGAGATAGTTCTCATAACACTGCGATTCTAATATCTTAACCCTTTCACGAAGAAGCTTAAATGTCGACTCATCAGATAAATTACCGTAAGTCTTAATTTTTTTTAAATATTTGTATTTTTCTTTAATTGTTTGTATAAGTGTCGAATTGTACCAAGTTGGATATTTTTTTTTACGATATATTTTTTTTGGAATGTATTTAGTGTGTAAATTATGAATAACTTCATTGAAAAACGTTACTGAATCATCAATTGATCGTGTCAAAAACTCAGATTCCCAGTCAGTCGTACAAATATCCTTATTGATAGACTCATAATCACCCTTGTCGAACAGGAATTGCGTCCGTGACGCACGCTCTAGAAGAGGAGCTTCAACGAAATCTAAATTAATGAGTAGTGCTGGGTGGTAGGCGTCGATAGGTACCAGCGGGCTTAAGCATTCCGCCACATTTACTGACTTATTTGAGAGTACCAAATCTAAAATTTTACCATACCTGTTACGGACACCATTGTACTGACCAAAATCCAGGGTGCATAATTCGTCACTAAGTAAGACTTCTTCATGACCGGTAGGGTTCATTGGGACGAGCGATAGATTCTCAGATAGGACCCAGTTAATACCGCTCAAGTTAAAGTCACCAATGACGAGAAAGGTATCAGAAGGTTTGGACATAACTATTTGATTTAATTTTGTGAGGTAATTGAAAAGTTGTAAAGAGAAAGAAAGGCCTAGGTTTTGTTGACATAAATAAATAACACAAATATGCAAATTAATATACTTACGGGTATTAGAGTTTTTCATGCGTATACTGAGCCATAAATCCTCTGCTGTGGAATGAAAACCAGGTTGGCATTCAACTGATAGCTTTTTTCTTCAGATACGTGGGATAAAACTTTCGCTCTGGCACAGAATGGCTTCGACAAGGTGTCTGATTGGCTAAAACAAAATATTCTTACCCTAAACACCGATAAAACTATGTTCATGCCATTCTACATCCGAAGTCCTAATAAACCTCCCTCACAACTAACTCTTAAATCCCACTCTATCCACCCAACAAACGGTAGTACCTGTAATTGTCCTTCACTCATCAGGAAATCCGAAGTGAAATATTTGGGCATTATTTTGGACTCATCTCTGAACTACAAAACTCATATATCATTGCTTCAGACCAGACTAAGAAAACTAATATATGTCTTTAAGAACTTACGTCATGTGACCGACATTGATATAATAAAAAAAGTTTACAAGGCACTATGCCAATCGGTACTAACCTATTGCATTACATGTTGGGGTGGAGCTTCGAAAACCACTCTTCTTCCTCTAGAAATAGCACAAAGGGCAATCCTTAAAGTTAGCTCCTTTCGACCCATTTATTACCCTACACATCTATTATATCAATCTTGGAAATTACCTACCGTCCGCCAACACTTCATTATAACTACGATCCTCAAACAACACACTCTCACACCTTTAGACAGGAGTATTGTGCCTAAACGACGTCGCAATGCCGTAGTCCCACGATCCATTCAATTCAAACACTTTTTTACACATAGATTTTTCTGTTTCTGCGGTCCTTTCCTTTACAATAAACTCAACACCACTCTCAACATCTACACACTAAACAAACAAGAGTGCAAAACCAAACTATTAGATTTTCTACTCAAATGCGATTACCAAACTACTGAGGACATTCTTAAAACTGTAAGATAAAAAAAGATATATTTAAAAGTAGCACCCGTCCATACAAAACACAACACTCACAACACAACACAACACAACACACCGACCTCCAACACACACATCCTCTGCACTCACACCCAAAATACAACACACACAAACACAACACACATCAAATCAAATCAAACCAACTTTTTATACTTAATTTATAATTTATATTGATTCATGGAAATTATTGACTTTTTCATTTTTATTATTTCTGTATTTAAAAAAAGCGTTTAACTGAATTGATCAACAATTGTTAATACCGCTCACAACTCTGGGAAGAGAACTGTGACCTGAAATACAGGCTCAGCCTAGCTCGGGCGCAGTTGCTCATTTATATTTTTTGTGCTTAATTCTAACTGCTTTCAAATCTGTTCAACATGTTATATTTTTTAGGAGAAATAAACTTATTATTATATTATTATTATAGTTCCCTACGGGTGGCAATGAGTACCCCTCCACCACGCGATTGCCCGGTCAAAACATAATCTCGATCGCGACGCCACACAATGTACCGTTCATCAAATAGTTCAGAATTTAAAACCCCATCCAATAACCACGTCTCTGTAAGAACAATAATATCATACGAGTTTAGTAGCATTTGACGATAGAAAGTATCACTTTTAGTCCTAAGCCCGCGAACATTTTGGTAAAATATATTTAACTTAGCAGTCATTAGAGCTATAACCAATAATAGTGTATAAATTTGTATAATCGATAATACTTGAGCATTTCAATAAATAATGTTGTAGAATAGGGTATAATAAAAATAAATTAGTGTAAAGAAGGTAATGTTCCATTAAAATTGCGCGAGCGCAAGAATCATACGATGTTACGTAGTAGACAGCTGTGCGAAGAAGCAAGCAATAGCGAGCGGTGCGTGCAAGTGCGAGAGAGAAAAATATATTAAAGTACGTTAGAGCTTTTAAGTAAACAGCGCGATAACAAACACAAAGGATACAAGTAGCTAAATAACTTATTAGTGCGGCAAAGGTGTTAAACTCATTACTAAAACTTAACATGACACATAGATTATTAAACAATTGGAGCCATTGAAGTATACAATAACAGTAAAATAGAAATGAGCGTGTAAAAACTAAAAAACACATTATACGATCTTGTTTAAATCAGACTCTTTTCTTACAATAAATACTTTCGAGTTTTTGTTTTTAAGAATATGAATTTTACCATGCTTAACCCATACGTACTCGTAGTGTTTGTCCTTGGCCATGACTTTAACTTTACTTAAAAGCTTTTTATACTCGACGCTCAGGTGATCGTTCACATACACACGTTGAGAAGAGCCCTGGAACCCGATGTCGGAAGTGGATAGGCCTTTATAGGCACGTGCCGCCGCGACAAAATCTTCCTTCACATAACGGTTTAAAAAACTCACTATAATCAATTTTTCATTAGAATTTAAAATAGGGACCCTTGATATATAATTCACCTGGGCTTTAGGACAGCTGTAGTTAACCTTACGGCCAATAGCGTCTATTATTGAATATAAATTCTCATCCTTTTTTATAGGAACCCCCTTAATTTCGACGTTGTTTAGCCTGGACCGTTGTTCATAAGTAGAAAGTAGAAACTTTGCACTCGACAGGTCAGTCTGCAAACAATTAACTGTTTCCTGAAGCTTTTCGAGATCAGATACTTTCGTTTCAACTTCCATAAGTCTTGTGCCAAATTCGTCGAGTCTCCCACCAGTGCCCTCACAAGTCAACTTGAGCTCAGCCAACTCATCCCTGATCACTCGAATATCATCTACCAGGGACGGCAAGCTGAGTAACTGCCGCTTCATGTCTCGTATCTCACTTAATATGGTATCCAGTGACGCAGGTTCAGGTGTAAGCACAGCTGGTGATGAGGTTCTGCAACTGGGGCATTTCCATTGTGCCATTCTATTAGCACCCAGCTTTCTCCATCCCGTTTCGGAGATGTTTGCACATCCAAAGTCCAGGTGTTTCTTGCAGCCACTACACTGAACGCCATCATTAAACTGCACGTTACACGCTGCGCACGTTTTCATTTTTAAAACACTTTGATGAGTGACGAGTAATTATATCAAAATTTAATAATATGTAATACTGAGGTAAAATGTTGACAATCTATTTCTTTGAGAGGCGCGTACTGTGCGTATGAGTGTTCACACACGAGTGATTTATAGCCTAAGTTGTCCCATACCTGGGCAAAGGCCTCCCCATTGGCACCCTCATTCCTGGCACTTCTGTCATGCTTGTATATAAATAAATGTATTATTTCAAATTAAATGTTAGCTGGAATATTGTCGAGAGATGTTAAATCATAACGTTTAGTAAATCTTCCCAATACAAACGGCTTTTAGTTCCAATTAAAATCAGGAAAATTATTGGTTCAATAATTAAAGCGGTCCCATCGCTTTAATTATTCGGAGCGTTTGTTGGGTATAATATCAATATTTATTTATAGTAAAAGTCATTAATCGTGGAATCTCTATTAATTACTTTTCAAAGAAGTTCACTTCAATAATCCAAGCGTTACCAAGGGCCAGCAATTTATTTGAAAAAAAAAATATGCGCAAGAATCAAGAAGCTACTTCATTATCATTTATTTTGAATACTGAATACGCTAGCGTTTGACCGCAACTCGTCTTATGTGAAGCGGTGATGCGGCCTACGGTGGAGCACGGTTCCCTTAGAAGAAACCATTCATTCTATAGTTAATCTACCTATCTTCCCATTAGCAACTCATCTACCTATCTGGCTGAGGAAGCTACTCACACAAAGCCAGGAACAGCACAACAGCACATGTAATATTGCACTTCCTGGTGAGGCTGCAATCGAAGTTGGGATCCTTGTCCTCAGCCTTAGCTATGTCCTGCACCAGTTGAGGCCAGCGGCGGGCCACTTGGAAGAACATCATCATCGTCATGCAGGTCGTCACGTAGAAGATTACTGGCGCTGGAAAGGGAAAAAGCATAACATAACATGATGCTTGGATTCTCTCCAAGGGTCGGTTTACGTTTCGTCTTATAATTGGCGATCCATCAACTTGGTACAAATCCAGGAGTCTCCGGGAATCTGGGTCTCTAGGCTGGTACTGAAAAATACCCGACGAAATTACCCAACGATCTTAGACAGGCGCTTGACGAGAGAAGAGAAGATCGTGACGTATCCAGCATCTTTTAGAACCAAAAATACAGGCATCTACAAACCTGCACTGGTGAATTACGGCCCGGTCCCTCTCACACAAGAGAGGCCTGTGCCCCAAGAGTGGGAAGTCTGGGAAAATTATATGCTGACTATGGCATAGAGCGTTGGAGCGACGATCTTCACAGGGTGGCTGGTAGCAAATGGATGAGAGTTGCCAAGAATCAAGTTAAGTGGCGAGCGATTGAAGAGGCCAATGCCCAGCAGTGGACTGCTGTAGGCTGATGATGATAATGATGGCATAAATTTCAATCGAAGCATATTCCAAGTTCCTTCGATGTTGTATAAAAAGTGTGCTATAATTTACTTACCCGTGCCGCTGAGAGAGACACGAGAATTGGCCAGTTTGTTGATACAGAGCACTGCCATGAACATCTGACCGATTAGCGACAGTAACGAATATACACACTTCCATGACTTTATCACAAACCTGGAACAAAGACATAATGATGATGGATGGACTAGATCAAAAAGTTATACTTTATTGTCCAATATTTTAAACAAAGTGCACCGTACACACAATCTCCAATTTAGGTATTTCATCATCATCATCATTTCAGCCGAAAGACATCCACTGCTGGACATAGGCCTCCCCCAAGAAGGGGGGGTTTTGCCATAATCGCCACGCTTGGCAGGCGGGTTGGCGATCGCAGTACGGTTGTTACAAAAGCACAGAGAACGCTGCTGCCCATTCTCTGGCAAGTCCCTTAGTCGCCTCTTACGACATCCACGGGAAGAAATGGGATGGTGCTATTCTTTACGTCCGACACCATACAGAACGTATTTAGGTATTTATTAGGCACCAAAATAGTGCACTATCTCTATTTCGCAATTCGAAGGGTTTTGAAGAAAATTCGCTGCAGTTTTCTCACAACCGACTGAAATTAGGGAGCAACTCGCTCGTTAGCAACAAGGATGTCATAACTAAAACAATTTGATTTATCGATATTGTGTCTATTTGAATATAAAATTAACGAAAATAAGTATTCAGTTTAGTAACGAAATACGTAAAATAAACCTTTCAACTTTTGATAAAAGGTTTCTATTTTAAAAAAATATTCTTATTCTATTTATTTTTATCGTATCGATAGCAATCTAAATTGTGTCGGCCCAGCACTGAGCCACTAGTTTGGCGCCTTTTGTAGCGTCCATTTGTTCCTGTAATGAACAAAGAACAGGACAAGCAGGAGACGATATTTAATTCAATTCAATTTTTTTTAAAACATTTATTTCAGACTTTTCGGTCCATAGAGTGTTTGTAGTACATCAAGATGACTTAAAGCTATGTTAGTAATTCACAAATCATAAATACAACAAATAAGAGACAAAAAGAGAAAAGAGACAAGACGCCCAAAAAATATTGGCATTATTTGAATGAAAATAATTTTAGTGTAATTAAAAAAACGCTGTATTTCTTATATTTCAAGTTACGTCATTACTGTCGCAAACAATCGAAATCAGCAATTGGTCCATCCGACGTTGATTTTTTGGGCAGCTTAACACAAAAGACTTTGAAAGTCCAAGCTCCACTTAAACATGTACTACGTGCCATTATCACCCTGACCAGTGATCTTCATATTCTTTCCCTCCGTTATACGGACTAAAGAATACTGTAGCACGTTTATAACAAGGTTTTAACTCACTTGACATTACTGGCGATATTGGTGAACACGCCATGGAAAGGGAGCAAGGAGAAGACCTGGCCAATGATGAGGGTAGCTCTCAGTGCCTGCGCGAACGTTGTGATGGACTTCTGAGGCTTGGGCCTAGTCACATCTATCTTGTTCTCTGGAAGAAGAAAAAGTTACCGTGATGTCTATATGTCAACGTAGAGTAACACGATACACTATTATAACTATTTCTAATATTGAGGTACCCCGCGCTTTATAGTGTATAACGGCCCAACTTCTGTCACAAAGAAGAGGCCTGTGTCCCAGCAGCGGCAAAGTTTTTTTTATTTTTGCGATGGATTTTCTTATGACTCTGGTCTAGGTCAGAGATGACGGAGACAAAGACGTCGATGATACGAGCTTACCCAGAAGAAACCTGTTCGCTCTAATTTTAAAGAAAATAGGGTTGTAAGCATTCGGAAACACAGACGCATTCAGAGAGTTCCACTCCTTTGCTGTGCGCATTATGAAAGACGTTTTTTCTTTAAGTTCTTAGTTAGTTGTATCTGAAGGACACACAGGTTTAAAAAAAATGTGAGGTGGTCACGTCGTAGAATATAATATAACTAAACGTAATTTACATAGAGATAAACCTAGTAATTGTTAAACAACCTCAAGCTTATCACTGTATGTTTGTAGTGTCGTCTACAAGTAATATTTAAGCATAATTAACCCCAGACCCCGCAATTTAGAGTTAGATAACGAACGGGCGCCACTTTCAGACTTCCACTAAAATACTCATTCCTTACTTTATCTATTCGTGTCAGGCTGATTATACACAGCTAAAATATCTGCAACCTCGGTATGGATGTTGAAGAAAAAAATGATACACCTACTTCACTTTCAAGACCATTGATCGCAAGAAATTAAAGTCTTTGAAAAAAAAAAACGTACTGTCCGTTAGAAGAAGTGGCATGTTGAGATCTAAAAACCACACAGGACACTGCACGTTGCAATACTTGAGACCGTACTTTTCTCTGTCCATGGTTCAGACAGACACCACCGTCGCTAGCTAAGATTACCTGTTTGTCAAAATACCCACCTCGATAAT
Organism: Cerastis rubricosa; assembly: GCA_949152445.1. Classification (NCBI taxonomy): domain Eukaryota; kingdom Metazoa; phylum Arthropoda; class Insecta; order Lepidoptera; family Noctuidae; genus Cerastis; species Cerastis rubricosa. The sequence goes on along the minus strand of OX424526.1, from coordinate 8,108,758 downwards.
CCCCCCTATCGAACTACCCACGACTGTCATAACATTTTAGCACTATAATAGATTCTCCAAACATTATGGAAATGTTATTCCACGCCCGAAGTGGTTACCTACATGTACTTAAGGTCGGGAAACATGTTTTGTTTTTGTAAACACGAGCTAAGTGTTCTATTAAGCTGTTGTCCTGGTTACGTGTTATTAGAAGCCGGAACTCTAAATGATGTTTTGGAACAAGGGTGCAGGGTGACACACACATTACTTATTTCGAATACAACCTGGTTTAAGAAAAAAATATGTTTTTTAATAACCTTGTGCTATCGTAAAACTATTCTTTACAGTTAAGTAGATAACACTTTCATGCTTAAAGAGCCGTAAAAGCTTTTTCATCACACGTAAACAGTATCTAAACATACACGTAAACTTGGCCGTAATGCCGCATATAAAACCCTCGAGCTTTTGTTTTGCCATGAAACCCTATAGCGGTAAGTATTTTTTTTTTAATTTATAGCACAGCTGGTCAGGCAATTAAAAAATTGTCTAAACAGGAATTTCATTGCAATCTCGCTACATGTTACTATATTCAACTAATGTTTTAATCGATAGTTTTTGTATCAAAACGTCGAAATTATTTTACTTGTTTTACACTCCGTCATGGCTATATACCTACGTAAGTACATATTTGCCCTTAACGTTTCTGAACAAAACATTTGTATAATTTAAGGTGTAGGTGGAGCCCGCCACCCGCTTAAAAAAGTTCAAGTATTTCGAAATAATAGTTGTGCTGACGTGCGTATTAAAGCTATAATTCATAATTATTTAGGTCTAAAAAGTTACTTATAGGTTTAGAAATTTCTGTTTCTATCGATTATTTTTAATTGGTCTAATTTAGCTATAACACTATTGTTCGTTTTGTTTTTAGTAACTATTTAGACTTAGCTTATGCATAAGCAGTTTTATTAAAATCCGTTCAGTCATTTCGGAAAATAAGGACTTAAAACTTTGTATGAAATGTCGTATGGCGTAAACGCTCTTATGTCAGGTGGTCAAATCAAAATCAAATCAAAAGTCATTTATTCAAATCAGGCTGATAATCAGCACTTTTTGAACGTCAAAAGTACAATAGACAGTCCCCCAAAACGCTCTTCCTAGTGTTTTACCTAGGAAGAAGTGGCGGAACAAAATCCCCAGCAACAAAAAGACACATAATAAAAAAACTAAAAAAAAAATTAACAAAAAAAAAACAAAAAGCCTTAGTTACACTACTCACTAGTTACGTATCTTCGCGTATTCTTCAAATGTAGCTGGAATTTTTCAAGAATATTTTTTATGGCTTGCATGCACATTTGAAGCATTTTCTCTGTGTTCACCAGTTTCTAAGTCACCAACGCGGTAAAGGTTTGACGTTTAAATGACACTGCTTAAATGTCAAAAGGTCAAAAAGTTAATCTACTGTGAATTTCGATAGGTTGTGGCGATAGCGTGATACGTGCGGCGTGCAGCGTGGTACAGGGTGCACGAAAATATTGTGTAATCCACTATACGGTTGCAAAGAAAAGCAAGATCGGTATAACTTTATAATAACTTTATTAACACTGATTACACGGTTCTGATTACAATTGACACGTCTTCACTCGACGAGTGCTCAAACTCGACTGCCACGCTCCCAAGTGAACATAGACAAGTAATCTACCGTTTGACAGCTACTAGCTGTCAACCGGAAAAAGTCAGTTTAACAACTAAACTATTATTCAATGTTATTTCACATGGGCACATGGCAACCCTATAAAATAAAATACGAAACAAATATGAATAATAAAATAAATAATATTGAGCGCATTGCCTCTGCTTAATAAAACAACAAAATAATGATAATAGCTAACAGTCGGCCTTTCCTGACACATTCACGTCCCGAGAATATGATAATCTTGTACAATATTTAATCTCTTTAATAAAGTATTTAACATAATCTGACAATATAATCATACAAGTGATTACAATATCTTTCAACATACGATTTGTTGTTACTCCTACATTCCCATAATAAATATCTCATTATACCTATTCTTTAGTGAACGAAACTCAAGTTTTAGCCTTATAATATTAAATTTGATTTTATCATTACATATTATCTACAATACAATCAACACTGAAGCCCCTTCATGTCTTCAGTATTGCTAAGTCATTCCACTGAAACCTCTACATATTTTCAGTGGTTTGACTGTAACTACAGCATATCAATAATCAATACTGAAGCCCCTTCATGTCTTCAGTATTGCTAAGTCATTCCACTGAAACCTCTACATATTTTCAGTGGTTTGACTGTCACTAAATCATACCAATAATCAATACTGAAGCCCCTTCATGTCTTCAGTATTGCTAATTCATTCCACTGAAACCTCTACATATTTTCAGTGGTTAGACGATTACACAAAATTCATCAAGAGTTTCATGAGCTCATTTCAATCAGGTTACTAATTTAATGGAATCTGGACTATAATCTGGAACCGACAATCTCAGCATAGAGCATTGTCTTCCAAAGTCAAAACAAACAAGCAATCTAGCATAAACCAATAATAAGCATAAAACGATCTAGTGCTGCACTATTAACTAGGCGTATACTCCAACTCCTACAAATCCGACCCTAAGACGACCTACTGACCAAGGCTGGTTTAAAATATTTGCAATTATTTTTATGTTCTGCGGATATACCTAAATTGCTTTAGGAGTTGTATCCTTTTTACCGGGACAGTCGTTAACCAAATGCCCAATTTTATTACAAGCAGTACACTGTTTGATTGTTTGATTACACTTATAATACGGGTGTCCTTCTTCGCCACAATTGTAGCATTTAGCTGTGAATTCTGTCATATTGGTTTTATTACGTTTATTGTCAATTACGCTTGCCTGCTGAACCGATTTGTCGATTCTTTTGTTAATTGTAACTCCCTTCAAATACACTAGTAATTTATTGAGATCAGAATACTGGGCTGCTTCCGCACTAGTTCTTATAGAACGATCTTCAATACCAAAAAGTATGCAGTCAATTGCATTCTTGCCGATAATATTACATCTATTTAGCAAGACTGTTTTGTCATAAAAATATTCCTCTAATGACTCTCCAGAACGCGCTTTACAAGCAAGCATATCTGACAATAACTGAGCGTAATTCTCGTCACTTGGGAAAGCGGAACGTAGTTTTTCTTGCCATTCAGACCAGGAAAACATGACACTGGGAAGTCCTTGGTACCATTTTTGAGCAAAACCTACAAGCTTTGTTAGTGCGTAATGACTTGTTTGCCTGTCCGACCAGTTATAAATTTGTGCACACTCATTTACTTTCGTTATCCACATTTCTATAGTTTGATTTCGTTTCGATGGATCAAATTCGGGAATAACATTAAAAACAGGAAAACGTTCAACGTTTCCATCAGTTTTCATGGTCTGAACAACTTCTTTTAGCATTTGTGCCAATAAAATTTTATCACTGACCTGTTCGGCAACGTTAGTGTTACCCTGAGAAAGCCTCGTGTTGATGCGGACGCTCCTAGTTCCGCTATGCCTGTGGTCGATGTCAACGTGGCTGCGCAACGAACCGTTCCGGCTGCGCGTCGCACCGCTCCGGCTGCGCCTCGCACCGCTCCGGCTGCGCCTCGCACCGCTCCGGCTGCGCCTCGCACCGCTCCGGCTGCGCCTCGCACCGCTCCGGCTGCGCCTCGCACCGCTCCGGCTGCGCCTCGCACCGCTCCGGCTGCGCCTCGCACCGCTCCGGCTGCGCCTCGCACCGCTCCGGCTGCGCCTCGCACCGCTCCGGCTGCGCCTCGCACCGCCCCGGCTGCTCCTCGCACCGCCCCGGCTGCGCCTCGCACCGCTCCCGCTGCGCCTCGCACCGCTCCGGCTGCGCCTCGCACCGCTCCCGCTGCGCCTCGCACCGCTCCCGCTGCGCCTCGCACCGCTCCCGCTGCGCCTCGCACCGCTCCCGCTGCGCCTCGCACCGCTCCGGCTGCGCCTCGCACCGCTCCGCCTGAGCCTCGCACTGCTGGCATTACGCCGCTTGATGCTGCGGCTGCGAGATTCATCGGCACCGAAAGGCGTCTTGGGATCAGGAGTATCCAAGTGCCTATTTCGGTTACTTGCCTGACGCTCCATTTGATTAGCTGGAATAGTAATTTTGTACACGAGTAAACCGTTATCTAGACTAATGATTCTAAATTGTGAAATAAAATAATAAACTAGCTGTGTTTAATTTGTTTAAAGAAAATCTTCAGGTAAAGCATCAATATAAAATTATCAATTAAGTATGCTCACTAACTATTAAAGTAACAACTTGTTTTAGAAATATTTTCGTTTAAAATAACACTCCATTTCATTAGGCACAAAAAAAGTATTAAGAGGGGCTAATGATTATATTCATGATAAGAAAAAAAGGAACTGTACCTTAAAATTGAACTTTCGCCAGGGCGTTCGGTAACACTGAGATACCAAAGTATTCTCAGTGCTATCTCACTTCTGAACTGTAATCCACTATACGGTTGCAAAGAAAAGCAAGATCGGTATAACTTTATAATAACTTTATTAACACTGATTACACGGTTCTGATTACAATTGACACGTCTTCACTCGACGAGTGCTCAAACTCGACTGCCACGCTCCCAAGTGAACATAGACAAGTAATCTACCGTTTGACAGCTACTAGCTGTCAACCGGAAAAAGTCAGTTTAACAACTAAACTATTATTCAATGTTATTTCACATGGGCACATGGCAACCCTATAAAATAAAATACGAAACAAATATGAATAATAAAATAAATAATATTGAGCGCATTGCCTCTGCTTAATAAAACAACAAAATAATGATAATAGCTAACAATTGGTATTTTCATCGGTGACGTGTATAGATAAACAGGTCGTTTTAACCTTTTTATGTTTTGTTGATTTATATATGTCATGTCTTGATATCTATCAATACCAGCAGCAGTTTAACAAATTCCTTTTTAATGATTCTTCAATTATTTTTTTATGATTAATGACTTTGCTTGTGACTCAATAATAACAGCCGCATGGGTCGATCTTTAAGGTTAAGCTGGGCTTGCCGAAGTTTTTCCGTTGATGGGTGACCATAATTACATACCGAGTTTCCTCCGTGCCTCGGAAAGCACGTTAAGCCGTTGGTCCCGGCTGTCATTTGTAGATCTTTGACAGTAGTTACGAGTAGTCAGAAGCCGAAAGTCTGACATCCAGTCTTACCAAGGGGTATCGTATTACCTAGTTACTGTGTTGTGGGGGTCAGATAAGCAGTCGCTTCATGTAAAATACTGGTACTTAGCTGCATCCGATTAGACTGGAAGCCGACCCCAAGATAGTTTGGGAAAAGGCGAGGCAGATGAAGACTTTGCTTGTGACTATGTAGCAGGTTAATTGTGGTTAATAATGACTTGAAAGTCAAAAGTCGAGAAACAAACAATAGTAATGTATAAAGTGGTCCATATCTTAAGACCATTCCACCCAAATTCAGAACTTAAATAAAGAAATACCGATTTTGTTTGTAGAAATGGCCGAATGCCTCAATATTATTATGAGCTAGATTAACCATAACGGCATTAACGCTAATAAACAATACGAACATAAATTATTGAGGTCAAACATGTACATTAAATCTTATGAAAACAATTTGTAGCTCTTAGGTAATTACCAATACTAAAAAGATTGTCAGCAGTATAAACAATATTCACATATTGCAAAAAAAACACCGTCAAGACATTTTTATTGTGGGCGACACTTTGCTTAGACAGCGAAAATCAACTTAAGTAGTGCTAGAGTATGACGCACTAGGTTCCCTCATAGTCGACAGAGTTAATATATCTGTGTTCAGCCATTTTTCTAGCAGGACATTCTGCGTCTCCCGTTTTATGATCACTGGGCTTTTTAAAGCGGGAACAAGTCGCGCATCGCGGAGTGTCCGCTTTCTTTGCGCATTCGGACATCTTATGACCTGCTTCACCACAGTGTCCACATGTAGAATTCACTTCTCTGCAAGATTTGTCTGCATGGCCATCCTGCTGACATTTATAACACCTCGTAACTAACGTAAAGTGCCTGACAGGACAAGAAGACCAATTTATAAAAATCCTTGATTGAGGTATTAGTATTTTTCGTATATTGGCCGCAACTTCAATAACGTAGTTACAAGTCACTGCCTCTCTCTTCCCAGATTTATGGCTTAGTTTTACCAAGGTCAGAAAGGATTCCAAGGACATCGCCGGTAACTTGTCAGCTACATTTTGTTCGAAAATGCACTTGAAGACCTCATTTTCAGCCATGGAAGTCGGCACTCCTACAACCACGATCCGGGGTTTGCGCTTGTTGGGTTCGTCGGCAATAAGTCCAGATGAAGAGAGCTGAACTGCGTTCTTCAGCCTATCAGCGTCATGTTTCGTCTCGGTACTTATTATTACGCCACCATTCTTCGTTTTTCGAACACCACGTACTTGCAGCTTCATTTGCTCGGGCCTTATGATTTTTTGCACCAGTTCTTTAGTTTCGTCACTTGGTTTCAATATGTCGTTAGGATAAATAGCGACAGAGCTTAAGTTGTTAGGCCGAATAAAATGGTTTGATCCCTTTTTCACCATATCGGCAAAAGAAGTGTTTCCCGTAGAACTAGAGTCCCGTGTCGTCTGCTTGAGCTCAGAAATATGTTCTGTCAGGTCACGCTGCTGTTTGAGGCTCTCGATCATGTTGTCCACCTGAATTGTTTTTTGCTTCAGTGACTGGTACAGGACTGCCATTGTGACGTACCAGATTCGATTTTACGGCAAAGGTTCGTAATTTTCATTTTCTGCTCGCTGTTGAGTTTTCCATCCGCGGCAGTAGAGCAAACTTCGTTCAAGTACTGCTGGATGGTGGCCATCCATCGTTGAAGATCAAGAATTGAAACAATAACATCGGCCGTAGGCGATTTCGAGGGCGCGGGCGAGGTAGAGGGTTGCGCTGGCTCCCTTGGATTACAGGGGCTGTTTTTCATTTTATTAGTTATACAATAAAACTTCACATTATGTGTCCATTATTCACCAAAACTACACACTAAGCAAGATTACTTTATGCATTACGATAGCGACACGCTAAAGTAAGTCACTTTTTTTTATGAATGGCATCTCGCAGTTCAACCTAGGAGGTTGTCGTCTGCTTAACCGGACTATCCTGTGGGTGTCTTAAGAGTAAGGCCTCCAGCCAGGGCATAAAAACTTACAAACTAAGCGACTATACGCTAAGGGCACCCCCTGTGGGGTACGAGCCTCGGCTCAGGGCGTCGTTGGGGGAGGACTGCATGGGGACAGGCTGGATCTGAATGATATCATTATTTAGGGGCTGATTTAAAACTACTGGCACAGCATCGCGGGCTGGCTCGAGCGAGAGTCGGGGAGGGCATGGACCGGGACGTCGCGACGGACCTCGACGGCGAGGTCGGAAAGAAGTAAATCACTGTTATTAAAGTATTAATTAAATATTGCTGACCGCGTCTGTACGTGGCGAGTACGTGAATTGCATTCCAAATCGAGAATCCTTAATGACAGCCTATACTAACGATCTAGATAGACGGAGGAGCTTGTGGCTAAATAATAACAGCCGCACGGGTCAATCTTTAAGGTTAAGCCGTGCTTGCCGAGGTTGGTCCGTGGATGGGTGACCATAATTACATACCGAGTTTCCTCCGTGCCTCGGAAAGTACGTTAAGCCGTTGGTCCCGGCTGTCATTTGTAGATCTTTGACAGTCGTTACGACTAGTCAGAAGCCAAAAATCTGACATTCAGTCTTACTGAAGGGTATCGTATTACCCAGTTACTGGGTTGTAGAGGTCAGATAGGCAGTCGCTTCATGTAAAATAATGGTATTCAGCTGCATCCGGTTAGACTGGAAGCCGACCCCAAGATAGTTTGGGAAAAGGCTAGGCAGATGATGACTAACGGTCTAGATTGTTTGATAACGTGTTGTGTTCGTCTTCGCTTGACTTTAATTAGGGCTTGAGCCCTAACAGGGCTTTTTTACCGATTGGAAATCTTTGAATGCCCCTTTCCGCTCTGGGTGGAGCGGAAGGGAGTGTCAGACTTGCACTGACTAAAATCCACGTGCCTTCTACTTTGCGTGGATAGTTAAATGAGGTAAAAATCTCACACACCCCTATCTCAGCCCCAAAGCCTGGACGCCTTTTGAAAGTTTCCATCCAAAGAAGAAAATAGTTACTAGTCAGTTACAGAGGCAAATTTAAGTACAAATATCTGGAGTCCGGTAACCTTGCTACCTGAAAGTACAGGGCAATTTGCGTCAAATCCGGTAGTTCTGATTTTTTCCAGACTTGTTTATGATGTTGGCCCAATGAATAATCCAAGTTTGTGACCTCTCTGAACCGCATACCAAATAACATAGGCAATTAGTATCATGTGTCACCTTCGGTGCATTCTTTTTGCCAAAAATCTTAGAGTATTTTATAAAAAAAAAGCACTTACTTTTGACAGGTATCCAAAACGTCAAGTTTCTCTTTAAGCTCGTTTGTCCCATATTGGATACTGGTTTGGATGGATCCTCGTGTTACTGAATACTACTCGTGGTATTTACTGCTATCATAGGACGGTCACTAATGGACTGCTTGTTTACTACTGTCGTGACATCGCATTAGGGGTCCGTGTGGTATTTATGTGTTGGGTATGTTTCTACCCCGTTTTGATCGGTTGTTAGGAATAGAATAGTGTAGAAGATTGGAAGCAATGAGGAGGGGGAAGACCTATATAAGACGGTGCAACACTAGCACCGGTCTCTTTTCACTTGGAATCGTCGTGGGAACAACATCGTGAGCGTTACTCTGTCGGTTTTATTTTTAAATTATTTTGTGCTTTATTTTGTTATTTCTGTTAGGAGTGTATTTTTTTGTTTAGTTGATTTGTGGTTTATTTCTAAGATATTTTTTTGTTTTTATTTTGATTCTTTTATTTAAATAATTACCTGTCGGTATTTTTAAAAAAAGTCACTTCTGGTTTAATTTCCAAAATCAGAAGTGGGATTCTTCCCATTTCTATTGCCCACTGTTCGTTGGGTTTTAATCATAAATCCCCTTTTTTTTAGTTTTTGTCTTAATTTGTTTCGGGTGTTAGTTGGTAACATTATTTTACTTGTGTCGAATGTTCAATCGTTTGGTTGTCGGTTGATTTGTTGTTTTCAGTTTTCTTGGGTTAAGGCTAGCATGGCAGACCACAAACGAGATCACAGTCGCAGTCGCTATGACAGCCGCGATAATAGCTCGCGTCACAATAGTCAGGAGCGGCCAAATAGTGGGTACCGCGAGCGATCCCCCATTGAAAAAGATACGTTAAGGCTCGAGATACAAGCGATGATGTCTCGCCTTAAAGCGCTAGAAGACAAAACGAGGGCTTCACCCTTGCCAGTGCGTTCGTGTGACCGTGATGAAACTTTAGTGTGTGATAGTGTACGTGGTCGACGAGCATTGCGGCGTCAGCGAAAACCTTCGCCGGAACAGAATATGTTACGATCGCCAGGTCGAATAGGATCGCGTAGCGTGCGTCAGTCGTCACCACCGGAGCGCCGCCGCCGTTTGGTTTCACCTATGCCTAGAGAGACTGTGTCTCGACGTATGTCACCGACTCGCGGACATAACTACCGTCGTTATTCGCGTTCTCGCTCTAGAACACCGCCGTTACGAGTATCGAGTCGTGTATCTGAGCAAGCGTCGGTGCCTGTGTCAGACCGTTTGGTCAGGAATCTGAATGATAATTCGAATTCGGAACAAGCTACGGTAACTGATCGAATCGTGGATGCTATTAGGTCAATTAATACTGCGAGTAGATCTCAGCATTTTTATATTTCAAACTTTGATCCTACCCTACATAATATCGATGATTGGTGTGCGGAGGTCGATCGCGCTAAAGTTTTAAACAATTGGAGTGGTTTCGAATGCTTATCGCGTATTGGTAATTGCTTGAAAGGTGACGCTCAATCGTGGCTCAACGAATGGGTAACTAATGACCGATCGTGGAGCAACTTCAAAAAAGAATTTAAACCTTTGTGCCCTAGAGTACCGGACGTCGCGAATATTCTATACGACGTTATGACCAAAAATTCCGATAATTATTCCACGTATGCGGATTACGTGCGTCGGTCATTACTCCGTTTACGAATAGTGCGGGGACTTAGTGACGAGCTTATTTCGGCGATAATAGTCCGCGGCATCACTGATCCCAACATAAGGGCGTCGGCGACTAACGCCAAGCTGTTGCCCAATGATTTGGTCGAATACTTTTCAATTTACGTTAAACCAAACAACACTAATACGTCTAAAAGTGCCGCGTTTCGTTCTGGCAGAGATAAACAAACTACAGATCTTTCTCGTAAGCGTAATCTAAACGATATTAAATGTTTTTCGTGTGGTGAATTAGGACATAGACAGGCAGTATGTAATAAGAAACCGAGAACTGATCAACCGCCAAGCGGTTCGTCAAATAATTCTACGGCTAACCCTACATCCACTTTTGTTCCGACTAAATCCGAAATTTGTACTTTTTGTAAGAAACCGGGTCATAAAGCCGAAAATTGTTTCGCTAAGCAAAGATCTGAAGCTGCAAACAAAAGTAGTGTTAACTTCTGTAACGAGTTTGTAAACACCAAGAATAGTGATGTTGTTGTGGCAATTATACAGGACGTAGCAGTCGATGTTTTGATTGATAGTGGGTCCACTATATCCTTAATTTCGTCCTCGTTGCTTAAGCATTTTAATTGTTCACGTAGGCCAGCGCTTCGTATTTTGAAGGGGTTAGGTACTCAAGAGGTAGAAAGTACAAGTTATGTGACGTTACCTATTGAATTTGACGGCTTGACCCTAGAGGTAGATTTGTTCGTTGTGTGCGACGAATATATGAACACGCCGGTCATAGTAGGAACGGACGTTCTTAATAGGGACGGTGTTAGGTATGTTCGCACTAGAGATTGTCAGTCACTTACAAGACGCGCTAACTTGCATAGGATAATGAACATACAATCTGAGAATTCAATCCCAATTAATACAGGCCTAGTTGACGGTAACTTGGATGAGTTACTGAAAATTATCAATAACTTCTCTCAGTACTTCATTTCCGGTACTGCAACATCAACTGTAAATACAGGTTGTATGTCCATTAAACTTTGTACCAACACTCCTGTTTACTATCGACCCTACCAACTTTCTCTTGCTGAGACTCTTCGTGTCCGTGACATAATTAAAGACTTGTTGGACAAAGGAATTATAGAGGAATCTGAGTCTAGTTACGCGAGTCCGATTCTTCTAGTAAAAAAGAAAGACGGCACGGACAGGATGTGTGTGGACTTTCGTAAATTAAACGAGATCACAATTAAAGATCGTTTTCCGTTGCCACGTATAGACGACTACATAGATCGTTTAGGGCATAATAAATATTTCAGTTCCCTTGACATGGCAACCGGATTTCACCAGATTCCATTGGACCGAGACTCAGTTCGGCTTACGGGTTTTGTCACGCCAGAGGGGCATTATCAATATTTGAAGATGCCTTACGGTTTGGCTAATGCTCCAGTTGTTTATCAACGTATTATCACGAAAACCCTTCGTGAACTAATTGAATCCGGTGATATCCTTGTCTACATAGATGACATTTTGATCATGAGCCAAAGCATTGATCAGGGTCTTGTTTTGCTACAAAGAGTTCTTGATAAGTTGACTAAAGCTGGATTTTCCATCAATTTGAAAAAGTGTTCGTTCTTGGCTACAGAGATCGAATACTTGGGTAGATCAATTAGTGAAGGTCAGGTTAGGCCGAGTCATGAAAAAGTGAGGGCTTTGATTGATTCAGCCGAACCGCAAAATGTAAAGCAAGTTCGCCAATTCATGGGCTTAGCTAGCTATTTCAGGCGGTATATAGCTGGATTTGCCCAGAAAACTGCGTGTATTTCTGCACTCACAAAAAAAGAAGTTAATTTTATTTGGGGAGCCGAACAAAGGGCCGCTCGTAAATACATTGTTGAATGCCTAACGAGCGAGCCAGTACTTGCAATTTATGACCCTTCATTACCAATAGAAGTCCACACAGATGCGAGTTCTATTGGGTATGGAGCAGTCTTGATGCAAGTTCATGAAGGTAATTGCAAGCGAGTGGTATCCTACTTTAGTAGGCTTACTCAGGGGGCTGAGAGTAGATACCATTCGTATGAGCTTGAGACTCTTGCGGTGGTGAAAGCTCTTCAGTATTTCAGACATTATCTTGTGGGTGTACAATTCACTGTGGTCACCGACTGTAACGCATTGAAGCTTACACAGCGTAAGAAAGATTTATTGCCAAGGGTGGCTCGGTGGTGGGTATACCTTCAAGATTTTGATTTTAACCTGGAGTATAGGAAAGGTAGCCTTCTGTCCCATGCCGATTATCTTAGTCGGAATCCGGTCAGTTTGTGCACGGTTCAGAAACCCCTGAATTGGGCGCGAATTGCTCAGGCTTCCGATGAAGAAACTCGGTCTCTTATTCAAAAATTGGCGGATGGCCAATTAGACTCCAGTCGTTATATTTTCAAAAACGACATCCTTTATGTTAAATTCGCACCTACTGGTGAAAATTCCAAATTCCTTTGTTATATCCCGAAAGGTCATAGACTTAGCCTTTTACGTATTTTCCATGATGAACATGAGCATCCCGGTGTCGAAAAGACCGTTGATCTTATCACGAAACACTTCTGGTTTCCAGGGTTGAGGGCATTTGTTCACAAGTACGTAACTCACTGTTTAGTGTGTCTCTCCCATAAAAAAGTCCCCCGTGCCCCTCTACAGCCCATCCACTCTTGGGAAAAACCAGATTCACCTTTCGAAACTATCCATTTAGATTCCTTAGGTCCTCTTCCTGAAGCTGATGGTTATCGCCATGTTCTTATAATTGTAGATTCGTTCTCTAAATTCTGTTTGTTATACCCTATGTACCGACAAGACGCTGACGAACTAAAACGCCATTTCACCAATATGATCTCCCTCTTTGGAACTCCCAAGCTAATAGTAGCCGATAGAGGTCGCATGTTTCAGAGTACTGAATTCTTGAATTGGGTCAAAGACATGGGTTGTGATACTCACCTTATAACCCCTGAAATGCATCAGGCTAACGGGCAGGTCGAAAGGTATTGTCGCACTGTTCTTAATATGGTGCGTATTGAGTGCAACCATCGACAAGAAAAGTGGCCGAATGTTATGTGGAAACTGCAGTTGATTCTCAATATCACAAAACACAGAACAACTCAGTATTCAGCCTTGAACCTTCTGATAGGTATTGATGCTGCGACGCCACTCATTCGTAGTTTGGTTCGCGATGTAGCTTTTGAAGGGTCCAGCCCTAATCGAGAAGCTCTTCGCGAAATGAGTCGTCAAAGAGCATCTGAACGCCTACGTTCAAATCAAGAACAACAGGATGCCTATGTTAATCAAGGGCGAAAACCACCCCGTGTTTTTGAATTAAATTCTTTAGTTTTTGTGAGAAAACAGGCACAGTGTACTGGGAAACTGGATTCGTGCATGCGAGGGCCTTATCGTGTGGCGAAGGCACTCCCACACGGTCGCTATGAGTTGCATCTCTTGGCTGGCTCGTATGGCAAGTCAACGCAAGCAGCTGCGGAATACATGATTCCGTGGCAAGGCGAATGGACTCCCGACGTGTGTTCTGCTTTCTTTAATGGTAAGTGAAAGAGTTTTATGTTTTTGTGTAGTTTTGTTTATTTTTATGTAAGAAATACACTTGTAAGGTACGGTTTCATGTTATTGGATGGGCCTCTGTCTTGGAGCGCATCGGACATGCCACTTAGTATATGAAACACCTTGGAAACAGCTCACGGTGGGATACTGTCTTGGAGTAGCCTTATCGGACCTATGGTTTTGGAGTAGCTGTATCGGACGTGTGGTCTTGGAGTAGCTTTATCGGACCTGTGGTCTTGGAGTGGTGTTCTCGGACATGTTATCCTGGAGTTGTGGTACACGTAGAATCGGGCCAAGAGTTGGTCTCTGACTAAGGTGCTTAGTGAAAAATGTGCTTGTTGATAAACATTGTACGTTCTATGATGTGTCCAGGATTGGTTTGAAACGTGCTTATATGTGAACTGATTTACACACGCAAAGTTATGCTTTACCTGGGTCTCTAACGAGTCGTGAGGTGGCGATCTTCAGACAAGTCCCGCCCCGGGTGGTTGGTTTGGATATTTGTATGTTTCACACCTATTGTGCTTAGGCTAGGCCTTGCTAAGCAAGCCAAAGGTTTTTACGCTGTGTGTATGTGTAAATGAGTTCTTGTTGGAAAGAGCTATTTTATCAACAGCTATTTTGTTAACAATAGCTGCCTTTTATTTTACAAAATTGATATTTGTGCGGGCCGTGTTTTTCTTTTACAGAATCAGACAATGAAAACGAGGAGTCCGAACAGGCTGTTGACGAGGCTGAGCCAGTTGACGAGGCTGAGCCAATTGATGAGGAACCAGAACCCAGCACATCTGACACGTAGAAGCAGATGGAGATGCCCATCAGTACTTCACCTGCAAGCAGTGAAGACCGGGACCTTCCATGCCAACATTGGAGACTGATCTTCGAAGCGTGAAGATAAAGGAGTCCGAGGACGGTCTCCTGTCAGGAAAGGCCGTGTAGAAGATTGGAAGCAATGAGGAGGGGGAAGACCTATATAAGACGGTGCAACACTAGCACCGGTCTCTTTTCACTTGGAATCGTCGTGGGAACAACATCGTGAGCGTTACTCTGTCGGTTTTATTTTTAAATTATTTTGTGCTTTATTTTGTTATTTCTGTTAGGAGTGTATTTTTTTGTTTAGTTGATTTGTGGTTTATTTCTAAGATATTTTTTTGTTTTTATTTTGATTCTTTTATTTAAATAATTTCCTGTCGGTATTTTTAAAAAAAGTCACTTCTGGTTTAATTTCCAAAAATAGATATTTTTTTAAGATATCGCAGATACTTTGTTTGTCCGTGGTACGATATGTTAGGTTATTTGTTTTGTTTGATAATATACATAATTATGTTGTGTACAGTTGTAAATATACTGAATACGTTGTAGGTAACTGTTTGCGCGTTAGTTTTCCTTCCACATTTCGGTTTGCCTTCTATAATTATTTACATTTTGAAAAATAGTGAAAAAAAAATTATGTACCCACATAGTTTTTTTTATCTTTGGCAGTCGTTACGACGTAGTCCACGAACAGCACCCGTCCGAATAGCACCGGCGCGAATAGCACCGAGCCTAGTCCACGAACAGCACCTATCAATATTTTTGGCAGGTGCTATTCGTGGATACAAATCTATTTTATTATTTGTGTCCACGAACAGCACCTACGGCTCGGCAGCCTAGTGCTGGGATGCATTTGTTTAACAGGACATTATTAAATGAAACATATCGATAAAAATCACTAGAACGTTTATTAAGAAATATGTCTAGGCGACATTTAAATATAAGAAAAAACAATAAAAAGCCTTATGATAATAATTATTAATCTTACAAAATAATAAATCTGTAACACTTTCTTAATTTTTAATGTATCACAATCAGTCTCCACATATCACATTTATTGAAAAATCAGCAAATACAAATATTTCGGTCTAGGCGACATTTAAATATAAGAAAAAACAATAAAAAGTCTTATGATAATAATTACTAATCTTACAAAATTATAAATCTGTAACACTTTCTTAATTTTTAATGTATCACAATCAGTCTCCACATATCACATTTATTGAAAAATCAGCAAAATCAGCCTTAGATCCTTATTGATGTACTAATAACAGCGCTCCGTGAACATTTTGTATATTGTCCTTCACTATCCGTCGATTGCGCAGGTGTTACATTATTCTAATTTAAATTTAAAAATAGAAAGCCTTAAAATCGCAGCTTTTCCATGCAGTGGCCAAGAGAAATAAATCCACTTTTATATTCTTTTATAATATTGTCTATTAGTTGGTTTCTTTTTGCGGCATTTTTTTGTGAATTAGAAGTAGCAAATTTTTTTCGTATGTCAGTGAAATTCTTACAATTTTCCTGTAAGACTTAAAACATTAAGTAAGTTCTTATTATTTTTATTAATTGATTTGTTAATGACCGAATAATGAGTCTCAGTATAATTGTTCGTTTTGTGAGTCTGGCCATAACAACACCATTTGTTTGACCAAAATTTGTGGTCAATCCATTGTGTGATCATGTAGTCGTTAAATTTTGTTATATTACTATCTTGAGGACTCTCACTCATAATGTAAAGCCAAGCGTCATCTAAATCATTCGGTGGCAAATAAGGGAGCACTGTACATAGAGCAACGTGCTTTCTATATATACTATTGTCGTTAAGACCTAGCTCCTTCTGTTTTTTTTTTAACGCCTTCTTAAAGTGAAAGTAACATCCCTTTACTGCTACGTTGGGAAATACAGACAGTATTCCTCTCACTGCGGCTTCTTCAAAGTCACTCGTGAAAAAATCTACAGTCATTGCTGCTATCGAAGATTTTAATAATTGAAATAATGTTTTATATGTAGACATTTTTTTATTTAGAAGCATAGCATATGCTAACGGCTTAACGACACCATCGATATCACCATGGATACTATAAATCTGCAGAAAAGGTTTCGGCGCAGATTTAAAAGTTCCATCACAATACAGATGACGTGTTTTGGCAAGTTCTTCTTTGCTTCTTGACGTGGCGAATAGTAGAATTCGATTTTTCCCATCGTAGTAATCAGCTAACAAGAAGTCCAAATATTGTTTGGGTACCTTAAAATAAATAGATTAGCTTAGTTTAGGATTAAATGGTGCTGTATATAGATGTCCAAACATTATTACTATTATACTCCTATAATCCATAAGCAATATCATAAAATTACATTTTTAATAAATATAATTATAAAAAAAAAAAAATATTTAAAAAAAATATTTAATAATATGGGGAAAGTACCTAGAAAAGGTGTTCATAAATAGACAAATTAGGTAGATATATCATTGTGTGTAACAAAATCACGGATCTAGAAAAAAATTAAAAAACTAACTTTAACGTACAGTTTTAGCAAAATAAAAAAATAGTTGTTTTAATTTTTTTACTTCATAGTCTATGTGAACTACTACCTACTGATTAAATTTATATATTTCAAATTGCAATTTTTTATATTGTGAATAAAAAAATAAAAGAATAATAATATAATATAATAAAATTAATAGGATGGCGGCTAGAAGATTACTTACTTGTACCTCGCCCGCGGTTTTTGCATTTAGTCGGCTAACTCCACAAGCCCTATTTCTTATGTTATAAAGACTAGACTTAATGTTTTTATAATTTGGGCAATCGGCTACTAAGTTGAGACCTTCATCGAGTAGTTTATTTATTTTGCTCTTGTATAACGTAGGAATAGGACCATCGGTGGCTGCAGCTTCTTGTCGAAGTTCATCCATACTTTTCTTTATTTCTGTCTGGGCACTGCTCATGGGTTCACAGGTGTGTTCTGTAATTTTTATTACATTGTGGCAAGCGGGTTTCGTGGCAGGTTATAGAAAGGAAACCCAAGGTTACTTTACACGTTTATTAGACATGAGACACAGAAATATCAGGGTATGAGTTCTTAAGGTCTCTAAGGCACTTTGCACTGGTCACTTGGAAGATAGAAAGAAAGAAGTTACTGCCCTGGGCTTAGGCTACGTCGCAGCACGTGAGCCGGCGTGAGGTTGCAGGGCAGGCAGCGGAGCGGAGAGGCGACCCCAGAGGTCACCATTGCAGTGCGTGGGCAGCACCACGCAGGGAAGAGAACGAGCACGCGTCAGTCGCGCTCGCCGGCAGGTAGGCAGGCAGGGTCTTCAGCTTGGCACTGGGTCAGCAGAGGCAAGTAGCCTCAGCACGTGGTAGCGTGGGCTCTCGGTACCCACGAACACGTGGCTGCAGGCACAGGCGGCGGTAGCGGCCGCGTAGGCAATGCACGAGTCTTCGACTGGAGCTGTAGCCCTAACCTTGAGGTGTAACCCAAGGCTGGAACCCTGGAATCAGCGCGTGGCGGGTGCATCCGTAAGCGTTGTGCCAGAACATAGCAAGCCTCCGTCAATGCGTGCGTCTTCCAGCCGTAAGCCCATAGCAAGGTGGATGAAGGAAGACTCACCCATCGTGGCGGCTTACAATAAGAGGTTATGCGCGCACATGCCCCTCAAGCCCTTCGAAGGTTCCTTGCCGCGCGGTCAAGCGATTTAAGCGAGCAGCTAGGTGCTGCGCGGCGAGGCAAGCATGATGCAGGATGGAGAAGCATGTGAGCGCATTCACAGTGAGGTGCAAGGTGGCAGTTAAAAGAACATAGTTTATCTCGACAGTCATAGCGAGGCTGCCGAGAAGTATTAATGGCTGCCGGACTGCGCCGACAGACATACACAGTTAAAGAAAGCAATACATAGAAAACAATTAAGAGTTACAATCACACTGAGCACTTACCCGTTTATCTCGGGGTTTAGTATTTAGACGCCTGGGCTGGAGTTGGAGAAAGAGGTCGTGGAATGACTTGCATGAGCTTATATAGTACATTACGACGGACGCCACTCCCACTCAAGCAATGACGTGTTCGTATTTGAAAGATTTAGGAATGTCACTCGTTTCTAGTGATGTGCGTTTTAATCGGTTTTTTAGAAAATCGACTACAACGCTACAGTACCCCGGCTGCTATGAAAGGATTTTCCCTAGGGGAAATCCGCTA
This sequence comes from Cerastis rubricosa, assembly GCA_949152445.1. NCBI lineage: Eukaryota > Metazoa > Arthropoda > Insecta > Lepidoptera > Noctuidae > Cerastis > Cerastis rubricosa. The sequence goes on along the minus strand of OX424526.1, from coordinate 8,090,018 downwards.
GAAGGCCTGAACCACTAAACTGACTACTGATACGTTCATACATCCCATTCATGTGCTTCTATTCCATCAATCATTCATCTACTCATACTATGTCCGTCATTGACTTGGAAGTAGTCCTAAGTCAGTGACTTACTGTAGCATTCAAGAGGTAAACTAATAGTTGCTAGTTTAACTCAAGTCAGTCAGTTGGAAAAACAACAAGATATCAGCAAGTGTTCCTCCATAGGGTTAGGTAATCAAGGTTTTAAAACGCAGGGTAATGTATCTATTTGCTAGGTAAGAGTTTAAACCGTTGTTGATTGTTGTACGTTAAGACGCATGTAGTAAAGTTGAAGTTCGATTGAAAAACTACAAAATTTAAGTTTTATTCAAAAGGAGAAATTCTAAGTTTTAATTTTATCAAAGGAATACATTTTAAAGATATTTATCTTAAAATAATATTTATTTATTTATTTAGCAATTACTTAATAGAATTAATTTAATTTTAGTTAAAGTTTTAGGAAAACAAGCTTTATTTTTTTTTTTTAAATTTTGAAGCTAACATTGATCTAAGTCTCGGTCTAAGATCAATGTCTATGGTAAAATTATTCTAAGTATAAGATTCGGTACAAGTCCTATGTTAATGACGAAGTTGTTGTGTGCGAATATCCGAACGTAATTGACGACGTTCAAAAACCAATAGTCCATGACCATGACAACTGTCAAAGTTTAGTTAGTGTCAGTTGACAGTCAGTTCTTAAACGTCATCTGTCAACAACACCGGAATTACTTTAGGTTATCTTAGGACATGCTGACCGACTAATTTATCTAGATATTTAGCTTAATAAGGTTATAGGTATTAGTTAATTGCAACTAAACTTACGCCCATTGTGTTATTAGTAGTTGAGCGAAGTTATAGAAGTAGTAAGAAACTTTTTTGATAGTTTAGTTTTAAGGTTATGTTTACAGAAGTTTAGTTTTGGTAGGTTTAAGATACATGCGTTCAACAATCATACAAAGTGAAGAAGTTAGATTAGGTTTCAGGTTATGTGCTTAGGTGAAAGAACTTTAGTTAATTATAGATTTAGTGTATGTTTTGTTTAGATAATTATAGTTTTAAACAAAAGTTTATTATTAGGAAGTTATACGCAGTAGGCTATTTTTTTGAGTTGCGATCCGCTCATAGTTAGTTTGTTTATAGTTACTAGTAGTAGTTTAAGTAAATACCTTAGTGATATTTACTAAGGAATGGTTTAGAGCCAAATCCTTTAGGACTTATTACCAGGGTAGACTGGTTATAAGATTAACTGGGCAGCTCCAGTTTACTAGTTGTTTAGGTAAATACCAAGTAGTGATATTTTCCAAGGAATGGTTTAGAGCCAAATCCTATAAGACTTATTACCAGGGTAGACTGGTATAAGATATAACTGGGCAGCTCCAGTTTACTAGTATTAGTTTTGGTAAATACCATGTAGTGATATTTTCCTAGGATTGGTTTAGAGCCAAATCCTATAAGACTTATTACCAGGGTAGACTGGTTATAAGATTCAACTGTGGTATGTAGTACCTACAGTTGTTTGCATAATTATTTTAGACTATGCCATTTTAGAATTATTTTATAGTTTATGGGAATTGAAGTTAGAAGTTCTTGATAGTTTTAGGTTGTCTATTCTAGTTTAAAATCCCATTAGTGAATAAATGCAGTTATTTAATTTGATTATTCCTGCTTTAATCTATTTGTAGTTAACCGTAGGAAGACAACACAATACTAGTCGGTAGTATGCTATACAGAGTTACTTTGACCTCCAGAGTAGCCTTGGGGTCAACAGTATCTCTCTATAGGTACGCCTTTACTGAGAAAAAGTTATAATATAGCCCCTGTAACCCTTGTGGCATAAGCCATTAGAAAAATAAAGTAAAGAGTTACTGGATAGGCTGGATGAGACAGAGTATCTATGTGATGTGTAGTGTGTGTGTAAGTGTGTGTGTGTGTGTGTGGGTCAGCAGATAGTTCTTGACTAAAGTGGCTTACAACCATGCAGACCATGGCAGTACGCTAAATAATTTAAGTTTTGTCAATTGATAGTAAGTAATAGTAGTTTGTTTTAGATTTAGTTTTAGTTACTTAAGTATTGAAGTTTATAGATTCATAATTAGATATGTAATTTATTCAGCTACGTTATGATTTTCTTTTGTCATGGCTGGGTAAAAGTTTTGTTGATTTAGGTTTTTATAAATATTCAAAAGTTTTCTTAGTAAAGATTAGTTAAATGGTTTCTAAGTTTGATGTATTTTATTTAAATTTATAATCCCACACAGTAGACTGGCAAATGGTGTGCCATTAGTATAACTATAAGAAAGTTATAGCTATCTTAGGTAGATGGCGGAAGCGGTAGAGCTTGTATGCCGGGGACTAGGGTGACCTAATCTCTGGTGCAAGTTGTCCTCCTACAACAGATGGAGTAAAGTTGTAGGTGTGTAGTTCCCTTGGCATCGTCTGACCCTATAATATGTATAATAAATATCCTATAATTCCCGGTCCTAGCGGCAAGTGTTAGTTAACAAACCAGGATGTCTGCACCTCGAGAACTACTGGTACAGACGGAAGATAGGAAGGAACAAGGTAGAAGGAGATAGTTTACTCACTGCCGGTCAAGCAGACTCACAAGACCGTGGTTAGGCTAAAGGTGTCTTGGCCGCAGTAAGGGGATAGCATAGTTTACTGGGTTAGTAACAACAAAAGGTACTTACCGCCACTATGGAGAGTATAGAAAAGAGTGACCAGTGAAAGAACTTAGAGAACCTTTACCGAGTGGGCGCCACTGTGGCAAGCGGGTTTCGTGGCAGGTTATAGAAAGGAAACCCAAGGTTACTTTACACGTTTATTAGACATGAGACACAGAAATATCAGGGTATGAGTTCTTAAGGTCTCTAAGGCACTTTGCACTGGTCACTTGGAAGATAGAAAGAAAGAAGTTACTGCCCTGGGCTTAGGCTACGTCGCAGCACGTGAGCCGGCGTGAGGTTGCAGGGCAGGCAGCGGAGCGGAGAGGCGACCCCAGAGGTCACCATTGCAGTGCGTGGGCAGCACCACGCAGGGAAGAGAACGAGCACGCGTCAGTCGCGCTCGCCGGCAGGTAGGCAGGCAGGGTCTTCAGCTTGGCACTGGGTCAGCAGAGGCAAGTAGCCTCAGCACGTGGTAGCGTGGGCTCTCGGTACCCACGAACACGTGGCTGCAGGCACAGGCGGCGGTAGCGGCCGCGTAGGCAATGCACGAGTCTTCGACTGGAGCTGTAGCCCTAACCTTGAGGTGTAACCCAAGGCTGGAACCCTGGAATCAGCGCGTGGCGGGTGCATCCGTAAGCGTTGTGCCAGAACATAGCAAGCCTCCGTCGATGCGTGCGTCTCCCAGCCGTAAGCCCATAGCAAGGTGGATGAAGGAAGACTCACCCATCGTGGCGGCTTACAATAAGAGGTTATGCGCGCACATGCCCCTCAAGCCCTTCGAAGGTTCCTTGCCGCGCGGTCAAGCGATTTAAGCGAGCAGCTAGGTGCTGCGCGGCGAGGCAAGCATGATGCAGGATGGAGAAGCATGTGAGCGCATTCACAGTGAGGTGCAAGGTGGCAGTTAAAAGAACATAGTTTATCTCGACAGTCATAGCGAGGCTGCCGAGAAGTATTAATGGCTGCCGGACTGCGCCGACAGACATACACAGTTAAAGAAAGCAATACATAGAAAACAATTAAGAGTTACAATCACACTGAGCACTTACCCGTTTATCTCGGGGTTTAGTATTTAGACGCCTGGGCTGGAGTTGGAGAAAGAGGTCGTGGAATGACTTGCATGAGCTTATATAGTACATTACGACGGACGCCACTCCCACTCAAGCAATGACGTGTTCGTATTTGAAAGATTTAGGAATGTCACTCGTTTCTAGTGATGTGCGTTTTAATCGGTTTTTTAGAAAATCGACTACAACGCTACAACATCTTCATTGCCATCAAGCGTCAGGAACCCTCTACACGATATTTTTATGCACCGCCATAACACATTAACATTATTTTTATATGTTTTGAATTTTCTGTACTGTCTATCACTATGTATTAGTAATGGCGCTCCTTTTCTACTGGAAATGTAGCTAATGTTACTATTTTTATCACTTCTACCGGCAACAGGCTCCATTATTGTGTTTTATAGATACTCACTAATAAATCTACTACACCTTTTGTTAGCACGGAACATACAGATACAAACTATTATAAACTATTCTTGTGACGTCCCTTTGTGCCCTGCCGAGCTATCCGAACTAATAATATTATTTGCAATTTTACGTAAACAAGCTCCGGAAGCGTTCGGTTAAATTCGTCATACTTTCGTGTGCTCCGGCGCATTGTCGCGTCGCTAGAACAGTGACAAGAAATCACGGCTACACGATAAACAGTCTTAACGCACTATCAGCCAAAGGTCCAATGTATGGCGTCCGATGGGTGGAATCGGTCGAAAATTGCTTGCTCGCAATGCGCAAGGGTACGACAAGCTGCACCCTATAAGAATTGTAGAGTAGCGATACTGTGTCACGTGTCTTTGCACGTTACACAGTATCGCTACTCTCATCACCTTTGATGTGAATAGACTGATTGTGATACATTAAAAATTAAGAAAGTGTTACAGATTTATAATTTTGTAAGATTAGTAATTATTATCGTAAGACTTTTTATTGTTTTTTCTTATATTTAAATGTCGCCTAGACCGAAATATTTGTATTTGCTGATTTTTCAATAAATGTGATATGTGGAGACTGATTGTGATATATTATAAAATAAGAAAGTGATATTATTTAGTAAGATTAAACTAAGTCTAATTTTGCAATAAAGGTGAGGTGATCTGAAAAGACTGATTGTGATACATTAAAAATTAAGAAAGTGTTACAGATTTATTATTTTGTAAGATTAATAATTATTATCATAAGGCTTTTTTCTTAATAAACGTTCTAGTGATTTTTATCGATATGTTTCATTTAATAATGTCCTGTTAAACAAATGCATCCCAGCACTAGGCTGCCGAGCCGTAGGTGCTGTTCGTGGACACAAATAATAAAATAGATTTGTATCCACGAATAGCACCTGCCAAAAATATTGATAGGTGCTGTTCGTGGACTAGGCTCGGTGCTATTCGCGTCGGTGCTATTCGGACGGGTGCTGTTCGTGGACTACGTCGTCGTTACAAGTAGTCAGAAGCCGAAAGCCTGACATTCAGTCTTACCAAGTCGTTTCGTATTACCCAGTTACTGGGTTGCAAAGGTCAGATAGGCAGTCGCTTTCATGTAAAATACTGATACCCAGCAGCATCCAGTTAGATTGGAAGCCGACCCCAACAAAGTTTGGAAAAAGGCTAGGCAGATAGGCAGATGATGATTACATAGATATTTTTCATCAGTAATTTAAAAAAAGAACAGCTGTTTTCTCTTTCTGCAAATTTACACGCTCAAAATGTATGGAACAACTGTTTTTTTTTAATTACTCACTGATAAATTTCTATATATTATCTATATTCTGTCGTGTCAGTGATTCCACACTGTTTAAAAATACAATAAAATAATATGTTTGACTAAAACAATGAAAATTAATATGGTTCTAATAACAATGAAAATTATCTATCCAGTACTAACTGACTACTGACAAGCAGCTCTTATTTATTTTTTTGATTTATTAATTCATAATTCATTTATTTATTGTTTGTGGATGACGTATTGTCATTTGATTTGCTAAGTTTAAATCAAATGACTATGGACCATTAAATCTCTTCAGAACTTTCCACTACCAACCAATTACCAATATACGGGACCACTCAAAAATAATTTAAGTATAGAACGTCCTATTAGACGGACAAACTGTCGTTATTTAAGTTAACAACAGATTATGATCACCAGTTACCGGTTAACGAATACCGGTGTTGTTTAATCGGTCCCTTTGACGTGAAAGTATTTAGATTACTGTTTACCCGTGTGGACATTAGCGGAAGTAAATAAATTAGAACCTTCGGTCGGCATTGGAATTAATAGAAGTATCGGATAAGGTCAACGCACACGGATTCTTTCTTTGAAACTTTATGCTGCAACGCTCGCTTATAAGCCTTGGAACTCGGGATCAGCTAATAAAAACTAGTCTCGAAGCTTATGTGTAGTGGGGCTTCTCATGCCTCTCACGCAAAGCCTTACTTTCGAAGGGTCTTGACCACCTTCAACTAGCCTTAAGCGATATAAGTTTATAAACTAACATGGTCACTACCACTATCATTAAGGGCGTTTACGCCATACGACATTTCATACAAACTTTCACGTCCTTATTTTCCGAAATGACTGAACCGATTTTAATGAAAATTCAAACGTATAAGCAAGATACATAGGTCTAAAAAGTTATTACAAACATTTTGAAAAATTGTGTACCAGCTAAATTAGACCGATAATAAAATTTTATTATCTTTTTTTTTAGACATATCGAAAATATTTTTTGTAACTTTTTAGAATGTCAATGATACGGACGGTGAGCTTGACGTAAGCAGGACGAGAGGTGCAGAGCTGTGACGCCAGGTGGATAACGAATCGATGTGGCCAGCTGAATGTGTCGATGATGATCCCATACAGTGCTGTGCGCTGACCTTAAGATGGGACCTATAGCAAGTTTGTGTGGATTTGTGTTTCTACTTTGAAAGTTATCGATCGGGACTTTAATCAGAGTTGCCGGACCGTAGATCAAAATATAAGGAAAAGTTTTAAATTAGGTATTAATTATCGGTATTGGAGATGTTCTGTTTTGATGTTATTTCTTAAAACTCTGCTAAGTTTCCTTATTTAAAATTGGTTCTTTGATGGAATTCAAATTCGATTTGTTATTTTAGCTTTAACATGGACACGCACACAACATAGGCAAGTATAAAATATAGGGTAACTGGTAATTGGTGACCGATATCAAACACCTGATTGTACTCATGATAACAAACAACTTTCCCTAAGAAAGTTTTTTTATACTCTTTTTTTTATAGACCAAAGGCAAAATTTCATTTGGCTGTTGTGTTATTGTAGTGAATGAGTATGAAAAAAAACGTTCTTAGGGAAAGTTGTTTGTTATCTTGAGAACAATCACGTGTTTAGATATCGGTCACTAATTACCAGTCACCCTATATATCTTACAAGAATGAGTAAGGACTTTGTAAGTATTAGTTATTGGTACGATGTCAAAGTATAATTAATAATCTTATATATTATAAAAAATATAATCTTATAATATTTCTCCTTACTCCTCCTCCTTCTCTTCTCCTCTGCCTCGTTGGTCGAGTGGTCGCAAGCACGACTGCTGAGCATGAGGTCCTGGGATCGATTCCCGAGTCGGGCAAAATGTTATTGGGTTTTTTCTTCAGGATTTTCTCAGTCATCATCATCATCATCATCATCAGCCTATAATGTTCCCACTGCTGGAACACAGGCCTCTTCTCTATGAGAGGGAGGATTTTCTCAGCCACGAAGTCTGGACTTTTGCCCGGTTGATGGCAATAGGCTCGCTCCCTTTTTATATGGGACTTAAACATAACTGATAAAAGTCGGTGTACTATTAGGTACACTAACCTTTTGGGGATAACGTGATGTGTATGTTATGTGTAAATATTTCTCGTTCAAGGATTTTCCGACTGCAAGTAACGATATCGATTTATGTGTTGCTTGTAACTTGACCTAATTTTGAGAAAAACAAACAATCGACCAGGACGACCTTGTAACCGAAGATTTAAATAGTTAGATGTGTCCTCAGTCCCACCCCACTCATGGTACACACACGTGAAAAAATTTTCGCGCAACCTTAATACGAAGGTTCAAAATGCGTCCACACCATGAGCAGTGGGCTCGCACATTATGCACAGAAAGGTACTTAGATACCTTTTTTAGGTAAGAGTGAAAGAAAACAAAACGGATGTCATTGTCGACTCTTATGATTGGTAGGTCGTGGGTTCGAACCCAGCCAGAAGCTATTTGTGTAATTTATTTCCACTGCTCTCAAAACGGCCCAGGACAACATCGTGAGGAAACTGGCATGTCCACCTAAAAATCGAAAAGATTTGACATCTGCCAACCAGCACTAGACCACCGTGGGGATCATACCGATCCCTATTGGCCCTCTCAGAGAGAGAAAGCCTGTGTCTCAGCAGTGGGCATATTAAGGGCTGATTGTGCACTGTCGATGAAACAGAAACGTGACAATCTTTTAGACGCGGTAGGAGGTGGAATCGAACGATTAAAATCTATCTTCGCTTTTAATAAGTCATCCTGTTAGGGAATGATAAATGCATTGAACTGAAGCGCGTGTAATGCATAAGAATTGCAGTAACCTACGTTATACCTACTAAGTATGAATCTTCTTGAAAGGATAAACAAAAACCTTTATGAATAAATTCGCCTTTGGTTTAGTGATCACATGCGACTGCTAAGCATCCTGAAGCGTCCATCAGAGGGTCTTTGGTTTATTGGGCAATGAAAGTGGAAATGAAGTGTTTTCATTGGGAATTTTTCAATAGCAGCTGGAAGCAGGATTGGTGCTCAGTTTGTGGCAATATGCTCTAAAATACTGGTATTCAGCTGCACCCGCTTAGACTGAAAGTCAACCCCAACATATTTGCGAAAAGGCTAGAAAGAGGATGAACCGTAAAGGACGAGCAAATTACTGTATAATCTTCTAATATTTAAATTCTCGTGTTTGTTACCAAACTCCTCCGAAACGGCAGAACCTATTTGTATGAAATTTTGTGTGCATATCGGGTAGGTCTGAGAATAGGCCAACATCTATTTTTCATACCCCAAAACCCATCAAAATTTTTCACGCGAACGAAGTCGCGAGGAGCAGCTAGTTTACTGTATTATGATAACGTAATGTTAAATACGCACACAAATTTACTTTTGTTTGTTTCTTTTATAAATATATTTAAAAATCCAGATATAAATTAGGATAATGACTTTTTTATATGTATTGTATTTGTCTTGTCACTAGCTAGTTGAAAATACTTTAAATTGTAATCTGTGGAGAACGTAGTGGGTAGCATAATTATTGTTAAAAATGTAATATTTAAGATATTGTAACTAAGTTTTATTGTGCTTCCGTTTGTTTTTCCTTAAATAAATAAAATGAACCTTTGATTTTGATACCAAATATGATTATCTCTAGTTCCTCGAAACAGCTACAAATAAATTGTATTTCTACCATTTATTATCACCTACAATTTCTAAGTACTCTAGGTTCGCGTGATCGTCCTATAAATTACGTTCCCCGCCCTAGACTCGATAGTGGATTATTATCAGTTCACCTTCAAATTACCACTGTTTGTTTGTATATATCAAATAGTTGAGGTAGTTACAATGTTATTTATTCTTGAGTACACTTTACAATTTGATTAACTATCGTATTATTTGTTTGTTCGATAGTGATTGATTGTAATTGTAGTTGATTTCGGGTTTTTGTTGGAATTGAGAGTGATACTTAAATGTATACTTACTTAAGTACAAGTTAGAATGCTACTTTCAGTAACCACTCTTGGAAACAAAATCCTTCAGTAGTAAATAGGTTGAGAGGTATTACTGCTTAGACCATAGCCAAACCTTAATTAACAATATTCAGTTTTTTTCCTTACTGTGCATTGTTTTTTACCGACTATCATGATTGCTATTAAGAAGTCCTATGTAGGTTTTGATTTACTTGCTAATGAGCTAAATATTTGCATTGACTAAAAAGCCATATTATTTACAGTCCCAAGAGACCATAGCTCTAAGTCTCTCTCTCTAAGTACTCGTTGTTAAGAAAAATAGACAAACAAATCGACAACGAAGCGATCCTATAAGGGTTACCTACGTTTTTCCAATTGAAGTACAAACCCAAAAAAAAAATGGATTGACATAAGCTACAAAATTCTGTGGTACTGTATGGTGTCGGACGTAAAGAATAGCACCATCCCATATCTTCCCGTGGGTGTCGTAAGAGGCGACTAAGGGAATGAGCAGAAAATGGGCAGCAGCGTTCTCTGTGCTTTTGTAACAACCGTACTGCGATCGCCAACCCGCCTGCCAAGCGTGGCGATTATGGCAAAACCCCCCCTTCTTGGGGGAGGCCTATGTCCAGCAGTGGACGTCTTTCGGCTGAAGTGATGAAGCTACAAAAAACGTTATGTGAATACTGTTGAAAGTCGTTGCAGAAATTCGAAACGCTTTGAAATTGATTGCCACTCGTCTAGCTCTCTGGCCAAGCGTGATCAGCGACGTATTAGCTAGGAGAAATATCCAAGTATTGGCATAAAGAAGCATTTAATTGTTATAAATGAATTGATTAAACTATCTACCAGCCAAGCTTAGTTACTGGAGATTTTAGTTTACAACTGAAACTACGAGTATGTATAACGGCCCATACCTACAGGATTTCTTTTAACTAGTAATTTTAAACCAATAATCCCACCCACATGGCATTCGTGCTCGCATCCTCACATTGAAGATTATTTCAAAGTCCTGAGATTTAGCGTTATTGTAAAGTTTTAATGAATATGATATAAGAAAAAATATTCGGATAACATAAAAAAACTAGTTGTAGGTTTTTTTAATATACGGTCGCGGTGATTCGGCGCGAAATCACACATGTATCAGGCTACTTCTGGGTGGTCTCGCGCGATATCGTCGCCTGTTAAAATGACGATATCTGTAAAGTTATGTATGGGAGTTGTATTAAAGTTATGTCATTGGAATCGTCATGAAATAAGCTATCGGCATTATGAATGGATTGATCCAGTTTTGCCTTGTAACATACGTCTTCTTTTTATAACAAGGTTATTATAAAGGTGCAGTTCTGAAGGCGACGAACCCAATTAGGCATAATTTCGTAACTCTATGAAAAAGACAAGAAGCGGCAATTTTGTCATTTACGGAAGCGTTTTTGTTTAGTTAGACATATCCATATCTGGTCTGTATGGTGTCGGACGTAAAGAATAGGACCATCCCATATCTTCCCGTGGGTGTCGTAAGAGGCGACTAAGGGATTTGCCAGAGAATGGGCAGCAGTGTTCTCTGTGGTTTTGTAACAACCGTACTGCAATCGCCAACCCGCTTGCCAAGCATAAATGTCAATGTTGCGACACTTGGAGGAGGCCTATGTCCAGCAGTGGACGTCTTTTGGGCTGAAATGATGAAATGATGATCCACATCTGCCTAGCCTTTACCTGACTCTCTATCTGACGGTCTAACTGGTTGCAGCTGAATAGTGTTTTACATGGAGCCACTGCCTATCTGACCCCCACAACCATGTTATTGCTGGGTACACCTTAATAAGACTGGCTGTCAGAGTTCCCTGCCACTGACCAACGGCTTAACGTGCTTTCCGAGGCACGGAGGAAACTCTTTAACCATGGCCACGGACCGAAGCAAGCGCACATACCTATATAGCCACGAGCTCCTCCAATCTTCTGTCAGAAACTTGGCTATATAACGTTAGGAGGCAGACAATACATAGCCAATATGAATCAAATCAAATTCTCTAAGTGACCTTTTATTGAACTCACTGGAAATACGATATCGTTGATGGTGGGAACTTGCATTGTGAGTAATATTCAGTAAATACAGTTTTCTCTCTGAACTTCTTTACGTGCATTTAGAAACTTTGAATTTTAAAATCTTTATTAAGGATCCATTATTTACAATTTTAATCTTTCCTTCACCGAAACTACTACTTTCTAGTACTACTAGTTTTCTCAAGTGATATAAAATCAAAGGCATTCACCGGGCCGGTTCGGCTACCCGATTGCCGCCGGAACGACTTGAGATGGCGATTGACTTCCAGAATACGTCTGTAGTGACCTGTGTGCACACAGAAGTTTACTGGTCATCACTTATGGAAGCCTGGTGTTCATGGCAGGAGCTACCTGTGCTTATAACTTGATAGTAGCGCGTGAAAGGTTTCTTTCCAACTTTTTAACTGATTCGTCAAATTATATTTTTTGTATTGGTTTTCACGACTCATAATCTAAGACCTAAATATAGAACCTAAGAGATCGTAGGGGAACTTGATGAAGCTCGCATTTTAAGCACAAAACAGCACTAGTATGGTCATCCGCATAGGAGGGGAGCTACCGTTCTTTTGTACTTAAATTGCGAAATAAAAATCAGATACATTGCAACTTTTTTTTATAAAAAATCTATTATTCATACAAAAAAGTGAACTTTTTATATTATCGCTGCCCGATAATCATCATGTTTCGTTGCTGATCTGTAAATGGAATAAGAATTAATTTTCTCGTGACTCGTTTTATAGTTTGAGGGTGAAGGCAAAATCTGAGACAGTAGAGTATCTTTAAAAGAAAGAGCACATAACTAAACCAATCGCCCAACTCGCATCATCGCAGCTTTACACTTTAAAAACTCGCCGCATGATAATTAATTCTCGCCGCATGAGATACCAAACTCGCTGCGCGATAAGAATGAAAGAGTGGGACAAGAAATGCTGTGTGTTTGTTTCACTGAAATACCACCTTTATGTCTCACATAATATAAATGCTTGTTTTCCCGCAAAGGTAGAGGAGTTATCCACTTCTACGGAGATATTCTACTGTGTACAAATTATTGTAATATTTTGTACCCATCCCATCCTCGTCCTCTAAATTCAGCCATCGCAGTTCATTGTGGAGATTATCCAAGTTTTCTATGTTATTCATTTTCTCTTCCCTTAGCTGTGCTTCTGACAACTGGAACAGTGAGATAAAAACATTTATAATTATATGATAATAAACATTTATATTTATATTATGTTAAGGCATAACTCCTGGTTAAGACTCGGGCAGACCAGGGAAGAATGGCACAAAATGGCGGATACTCAGCAGAGGGTGGAACAAGTCTGCGAATGATAATGATTTGACGTTTATTCACTTTCTGACATACTGGCTGTTGCTTTGCATCGTCGTCAAATTCAAGGAGGTAACTATGATAATGATTCTGAACCCGAATCAACAATAAAATAGGTAGGAAATTTATCTTTTTTTACGGAAATCGGTAAGTGTGAACCACAAGTATTTTAAACGCGGCTTGTCTGATCCTCGCCCTATAACCACGCTTTCACACACACTTTCAAACAATCTCAAACGTTTATTCGATAGTTTCTAATTCTCTGAACTACGAAATACTGACAAATTTACACAACAAAAAATAGCGTTTTTTAATAATTAACTAGGTACCGTAATTTAATTTGATTTTTGATGTCTTTTGTGACAACCTCCTGAATTTTGACGAGGTTGCAGAACAACACCTTATTATTTTCATTTTTCAATATTTATACAAAATTATATATAAAACATTTTAAAATAGACCCATAAAATTTAGTTGCCCACCAGCAGCATTGGGAATAGGGTCCGAGCTAACGGTCGGTGGTCAGGGCCCTTAAGTGAGAAACCACTTAACAATACACCCCGTGTCCAGAAGTACTGCTTTCTAAATGAAGCCCTTGATCCAGCTGCCAAGCGAAAGACTCCTAAGATGTTAGTTGAGGCTTTTGGCAATTAAGCCATTGGACGACACAACTATCGGTACAATGACTGCTGTATATCTCACGTCCCACACATGTCGACAACCTTGCGAACCAGATCTAGATATTTGAAAAGCTTAGGATGATATTATTATTATTTTGATTCTAAAGTTCGAAGTTTGTATCTGGTATTCTGTATTTGTATCTGGGTATAAAATTTCTTCCTTCAGCTTCTGAGCACACAGAACGTTTCCGTAAAATGGGTTCCATGGCAGTTTAGTAAACCTATGCGGGTCAGACTTATTCAATATTTTTCTCAATGTCGAGTTTCATTTAGAGTGGATGACTTGCTTTTAGTGCAATACCTTTTTGTTATCAGTTACCTCATAAACAATTTCACGGCTTTGAAAATACATCGTAGCTAGCTTGAATGAAAAATTAATAGTTGTACATTATTTGTTCAAAGAAATAAAGGGGAAATTATAATTTTATGCCTCAAGCAGACTGTACAGTACTATACTGACAGAAAAACGCCTGTGTTTGCCTGTTTTCTGGATTTGTCAAAGGCATTCGATCTCGTTAATTATAAAGCACTGTGGCGTAAGCTACAAGAAGAAACTACCTTGCCTAGTAACATCATAAATTTGTTTAAGTTCTGGTATAATAACCAACAAAACAGTGTGAAGTGGGAGGGGTCGTTCTCTGATGTGTATAGGTTGGAATGCGGGGTGAGGCAGGGGGGGTTGAGCTCACCTCGAATTTTCAATCTGTACATGGATCGGCTGATCGGTGAGCTCAGCAACACTAAAATCGGTTGTCATATAGATGGGGTGTGTGTTAATAACATTAGTTATGCCGACGATATGGTGTTGCTGAGCCCATCGATAGGTGCCTTGAGGCGACTGGTGTCAATCTGTGAAGCATACGCGGTAGCTCACGGACTCAAGTATAACGCCAAAAAGAGCGAAATAATGGTCTTTAAGGCAGGTGCTATAGGCTACCCAACTATACCTGAGATATCGCTCGGCGGAGCAACTTTAAATAGGGTGACCAGTTTTAAGTACTTGGGTCACTGGGTTACTGACGACTTAAAAGATAATAAGGACATTGACAGGGAACGTAGATCGCTGTCGGTACGCTGCAACATGCTGGCCCGCAGGTTTGCGCGATGTACGGAGGGGGTCAAAATTACTCTGTTTAAAGCTTTTTGCTCGTCATTTTACACGTGCAGCCTGTGGACTAGTTATAGTTTGCGTGCATATAGCGACCTACGGGTCCAGTATAATAACGCGCTCAGGATACTGTTGAGGCTGCCATGGCGATGTAGCGCGTCAAAAATGTTTGCGGAAAGGCATATTGATGGTTTTGCAGCCATCATGCGGAAGAGAAGCGCTTCCCTGCTCGCTCGTCTTCGTGGCAGTACCAACAGTATCTTGAGTTTATTCGCTGATAGGTGGGAGTCTCCAATCCTGCGACATTGGATGAAACTCCACACCTAATAAATCCCTATTATATGTATCTCTACTAACACTAGCATTTAAGACCATTGTTACTAACACTATGGGCGTGGCCTGAAATAAATGATATAATAATAATAATAATAAGGGCATAAATAGCTGGCAATACTAAAGTCAAAACGTCTTTCAATTTCATTACTTATTTTTCATTAAATTTTAATTTTTAAACAGTTTCTTTTATAATTCTGATACCCGATTTTAATACTAAAATCAATTATATAACTATCCATCTTAAATCGCACCATAAAATGCAAGAAAGCTCCTTGAAATATAGAAAAGAAAAACTGGAACAAAAAATGACATATGACATATGTGTCATATAAGAAAATCTCAATACAATAAAATGAATTGAAGACCATGTTGACCAGAGCGGCAGCTCGAAGAGCACTCATACCACCTCCGGACTCGTCGCCTCGCTCCGACTCGCCGCCGCCGGAACCCAGCCTCACCGTGAGTGCTGTGACGCCGGCCGTGGCAGTTGCGTCGAGCGACAGCGACGAGTACTTCTCACCGCCCACGACGCCACCACCTGTTCGTCGATGGGGAGGACGCCGGCCACCGGACTGCTTAGGACCTCGAGGCCCACCGGCTTCTGATAGGGTCCCAGCTGTCAGCGGAAGTGTGCAGCGCATGCGATGGACTCAAGCCATCAACGAGAACGTCATGCGCTCATACTATGGGGCTACAGAGGGAGGAAACAACCTGACCGCGTACCGTGTTCGGATGCTCTCTCTGTTTCAGGTGCTTGAGCCAGCTGTCAACGTGTCGGCGCAACGATTACCGGATCAGGTGCGGGTTATCTAGCGTAATCATATGTTGGACGACACTGTACTTGATCGCCTGCGAACTGAAATACAGAGTAGCCATGTCACTACTCCGTCGGTGCAGGCTGTGGTACCACCACAACCTAACACAACACAAAATAGTACTAACGACGTGAGTAGTGACATGGTTACTAATGTAAGTATCCAATGCAGTGAGGAAATGAGGAGTGCTTTGGAAGGTGCGATTCGAGAATATCGGTACATGTCGCCTGAACTTAGACCACGCTTACCTCGTTTGCCCATGCATAACAGAAATAGGGCGCTGGTGGCTGTTCTGGATTCGCAGTTATCAAACTATTTTGATAGCTGCGAAGACCTCACTGATGCTCACTCAATCCTGTATTGTGCGGCTGTAGCGGCATGTCGTGTAGCTCATGTCAAATTTTCTGATGACAGAGCTACACGACCTAAACCTGCCGTACCGGCTTGGCAATGCAGAATTGAGCGACGTATTAGTGGGGCCAGAACACTCATCGGCAAACTGATCTGCTTCAGGGAGGGCAACAATCGCCCTCGAGTGATGCGCTTTGTGAGGCGGGCATTTGCGGGTACTGATATTAGTCCTCGAGACTATATGTCCCGTATCACAGAGCGCATCGACTTCCTGAAGCAGAAAGTGTATGCATGGGCAAACCGTATCCGTAGGTATAAGCGGCGGGTGGAACGATACACTCTGAATGGCACATTCCAAAGAGATGAAAGGTGGGTTTATAGGACTTGGGAGCGACCGGACCAAGGTGTGTCTGACACGCGCTTACCGGATGATGACGCCATGTGCTCATTCTGGCGCAGCATCTGGTCGGTGCCTGTCAGCCACACCGAGGGTGAATGGACTAGGGTGGTCGAGCGAGTGTGCGACCCAGTTCCAGAAATGGGGGCTATCACTATCAGCCCCCAAGACGTAGCTCGTGCAGTCCGTCCGTTACCTAACTGGAAATCTCCAGGGCCGGACGGGCTGCACAACTTTTGGATAAAGTGGATCCAAAGGTCGCACGCTCGCTTGGCGGCCCTATTCCAGTCAGCCTTAGAGTCAGGGTCGCTGCCCGAATTCCTGACTACTGGAATAACTCACCTGCTCCATAAACCGGGTAGTACTGCGGAGCCCAAAAACTATAGACCGATAACCTGTCTCCCGACAGTGTATAAAGTTCTTACATCCATTTTGAGAGCTAAAATTAGCAAACACATTGATGACAATTCGATCATGTCCGCTTCTCAAAATGGATGTAGGAACGGGTCCCGCGGTACTAAGGAGCTGCTCCTCATTGATATGGCTATTAACCAGCAGGTTCGGCGTTTCCGAAGGGATCTGTCGACATGTTGGATAGACTATAAGAAGGCCTACGACTCGGTGCCACATACATGGATCATGAGGGTGCTAGAATTGTATAAAGTTGATGCAACTCTGCGCACCTTCCTGATGTCGTGTATGGGGCAATGGAGGACAGTCCTTCGCTATCCAGGATGTCGGCATATCCAAGGGAACAGCGAACCGATAAGGATAGAGCGAGGTATTTTTCAGGGCGATAGTTTGAGTCCGCTTTGGTTCTGCTTAGCCTTGAATCCTCTAAGCACGCTGCTGGAGGATTCAGGTCTGGGCTTTCGGTTGAGGAGAGGTGGTCAGGTTATATCTCACCTTCTTTACATGGATGACCTGAAACTCTTTGCCCCCAATAATTTGCAACTGATGGAGCTACTGAAGGTAACAGAAACTTTCAGTAGCGCCATCAGGATGGAATTTGGTGTGGACAAATGTGCGGTCATGCATGTAAAGCGAGGGAGGATTGTGGAATCTGCGGGAACCCAGCTCTCAGATTCCATAAATCTTAGATCCCTCTCAGCAACCGAAACCTATAAGTATTTGGTCAAGTATTTGGGTCCTATAAGTATGTCGGAAGCGCTGGGCATCAATGCTGTTGACGTGAAGCAATCGTTGAAGGAGCGCTTCTTTGGCCGCCTGAGAAAAGTATTTAATAGTCTTTTATCAGGCGGAAATAAGGTGCGTGCCTTCAATGGTTGGGTCATGCCGGTTTTGATGTACTCTTTCGGCGTACTCAAATGGACTCAAACAGAACTAGACGCCCTGGATAGGAAGGTCCGTACATTGTTGACGGCATATCGAATGCATCACCCACGTTCTTCGGTTATGAGACTGTATATCCCGCGGAGTTGTGGAGGTCGAGGCTTTTTAAACGCCAAGACTCTCCACAATCGCGAGATATGCAGTCTCAGGGAATATTTCCTAGAAGCCGACGTGGGGATGCATCGAGATGTGGTCGCGATGGACAAGGCCCTCACCCCGCTCTCCTTGGCTAAAGAGAACTGGCGCAAACCTGCAGTGCTTGACACTAATGACCGCAGGGAAGTATGGCAGAGTAAGGAGCTTCACGGACGCTACTTCAGTGCCATGCATGGGCCTGATGTAGACCATGCAGCGTCCGTAGCCTGGCTACGTTCCGGGGAACTCTTTGGAGAAACCGAAGGTTTTGTTTGTGCAATTATGGATGAAGTTATGATGACGAATAACTATCGGAAATTTATTGTGAAGGATGGCACGGTTGACATATGTCGGGCATGCCACCGTCCGGGCGAATCGATCCGTCACATTATCTCCGGGTGTTCTCGTCTAGCTAACGGAGAATACTTGCATAGACACAACCTTGTAGCCAGGATTATCCATCAGCAACTTGCTCTGAAATACAGCCTTGTGGAATCGGAAGTGCCGTACTATAGGTATGTGCCCGACCCAGTTCTCGAAAATGGCAATATCACACTGTATTGGGATCAATCCATCATCACTGACAGGACTATTGTAGCCAATAAGCCTGATATAGTGGTGGTGGATCGATCAGAGCGGCGCGCAATGATTGTTGACATAACGGTTCCACATGACGAGAACCTCGTGAAGGCCGAGAAAGATAAACAAATCAAGTATATTGACTTGGCTCGCGAGGTTGTCGACATGTGGCCTGTTGACTCAGCGATCATTGTGCCGATAGTCGTATCAGCCAATGGCCTAATTGCCAAGAGCCTCGACCAATATCTGATGAGGCTCTCGTTAGGCAGCTGGATCAAGGGCTTGATTCAGAAAGCGGTACTCCTGGACACGGCTCGTATTGTTAGGAGGTTCCTCTCTCTGGAGCCCTGACCGCCGGTAGCTTGGACCCTGTTCCCGATACCGGTGGGCTACAATTTTTTATATTTTTAAATGTTTTTTTATTATTTATAAGGAATATTTAAAAATGTAGCAAATTTGTACATATAAATGAATAAAGGGAATAATAATAATAAATGTCAGCATGTGGAATGTGAACTCGGCTATCATTGTGCCGATTGTCGTTACGGCCAATGGCCTAATGGCTAAAAGCCTCGATGAACATCTATCGAAGCTCTCACTTGGCAGTTGGATCAAGAGCCAGATTCAGAAGGCAGTACTCCTCGATACGGCCCGCATTGTGAGGAGGTTCCTGTCTCTGCAGCCCTAACCACCGGTAGCTTGGACCCTGCTCCCAATACCGGCGGAAACCTGTTTTTTATATTTTTAAATGTTTTTTTACCTTTTTTGTTTTATAAGAAATATTTAAAAATATAGAAAATAAGATGAAAAATGAATAAAGGAAATAATAATAATAATAAATATAGCCGCAAAATTTTTATTTGGCTACAGAACCCTACCTCTAATTTTATATGTAAGCCACGGAAAATAAGAAGGTTTCTAATAACCTAATTCGTCTTTTTTACAACGCTAACTAAATATTTCAAAGAAAGAGTCAAAGAAAAAACAACAATTATTTTAACTTGTCTGCTTGACTTATACATCACCATCTAAATTACTAACTCAGCCACGGATTTTACAACTCGCCAACATTTTACGTTTTACTGCTTCAACGTATGTTCCTTTAAAAATTGGCAGGCATCAACACGAAAACTTAAATAATATAACTTAGCATGTAAAGTAATACATCGTATTCTTTTAACCTGAAAATAGCAACTGCCACTGCCGACTCATGCGAGGACGATTCCTTTCGAGTAGTCATAAAAATAATAGTCCACTAGATTGTAGATCTTTTATTTAGTTACTATCTGTCCGGCACAACTTCGTTTGCGTCACATTTTCCCCGTTTTCGCAACATTTTTCATTGCTGCTCCACTCCTATTGGTCGTAGCGTGACGATATATAGCCACCGTCGATAAATGGGCTATCTAACACTGAAAGAATTTTTCAAATCGGACCAGTAGTTTCGGAGCCTATTCAATGGAAACGCAGCGGGGCAACGTCAACTATGCCTATCACAAAATATTGGCGTTTACCACGAACTTAGAATTTTAGGTTTAATTTAAACACCAAAAAGAGCATATTGTACCCAAAACAAAATGTTACGATTGTCTTGTTTCTTATACACACATCAAAAGTGTCTAGGGATCAAGCATTTTTATGCGGATTTCTTGAGATTGTGATGTGGCTTTGTAATAAATTTATGATTTTATAAATTTATATGGATCCTTTTTGGTGCATTTCATAATTTGAATCAGGAACTGTGAATCAAATTCGAGTAAAAGATGAAAATCAGCTGTCAATATTTTCCCTATTAAAACATACAACGCATTGAAGACATTATTAGTGCTACTGTTTCCCTACTACTGATTAAAACCAACGTTATTATGGAGCGGCGACGTCATTTAAGCAGGGAAGAAATGCTCAGAGCCGTGGGAATGATAGAAGCTGGTTCCCGGCAACGTACTGTGGCTTTAGCTCTGAATACAAGTCAGAGTGTTATCAGTCAACTTTGGACACGTTACCGAAGCACTGGTACCGTGGCTGAGCGCCATGGAGGACGGTATCGCTGCACCACACGGAGACAAGACCGATACATTCAAATCTTAACTCGAAGAGCTCCAACAATAACCGCCATGATGTTAGCCGTGAGGCTTCATCACTCTTCAGGGAACTTAATTAGCGACCAAACAGTCAGAAACCGCTTGCATGAAGTGAACCTTCATTCCCGAAGACCGCTACGGGTACCACCTATAGCAATGCACAATCGTAGGATTCGATATCAATGGGCTCTTGAACACAGAAATTGGGCAGAAGAACAATGGCGTTTCGTGTGCTTTTCTGATGAGTCTCGTTTTGGTATGAGACCGGATACAAGACGTATACGACACTGGAGAACCCCTGGACGCCAACAGCGATTAAAATCCTGCCAGGAAGTCCATCCTTATAGTGGTGGAACCATCATGGTATGGGCGGGTATTTGGATCGGCGGAAGAACTGAGTTGATTTGGATCAGAGGCAACCTCAACGCTCAAATTTATGCTGAGACGATTGTATCAGACGTCATCGTTCCTCTACAAGTGCAAATCGGTCCCTTATTTCAGTTAATGCATGATAATGCACGACCGCACACCGCAAGAGTTGTAAGACAGACTCTCGCCGCAGCTAACATCAATGTCCTGCCCTGGCCTGCTCAGTCGCCAGACTTGAACCCGATTGAGCATGCATGGGATATGCTACAGAGAAGAGCTCTGCCGAATATGGAGGGTATCCAGTCGCAAGAAGACCTTTTTTTGTTGTTGCAACGAACATGGGCGGCCATTCCACAGCGTGATTTGGATGAACTCATTTTGAGTATGCCAAACCGATGTTCTTGTGTTGTTAGTGTTCGCGGTAGAAACACGGATTATTAATTGTTTAAGTTACCCAATAAAATTTTAAAGAAAACTGTTATTTCAGTCTTTTTTTCGAACTTTAATGTTAGTGGTTCAAATGTCAAAAATCCCTTTATTAGAAAATGGCAAATTTCTTTATTAATGCAAAGGTGACTTGGTTTATCGTTACTGTGACAAACGAAAACACTTTATTTGATGAATCCTTAAAGAAAATTTTAATTAATATCAATCAGGAGAAAAGTTATTGCAAAAATATATGTTGATCCCTAGACACTTTTGATGTGTGTATTTAGTGGCTATAGTTAATAATTATTTGATGATTATTTTAGGTACATTTTATAACCAATAAATTATAGGACCAGTTATGAAATAGATGACTAATTCATATGTATGAACATAACTAGGTTTTAAACGTACTAAGTTATAAAATTAGAAGTCGATAGAATTACTTTATGGACGTCATATATAGTTATTTTGCTTTCTGCTTGAATACATATCACAAATATAGATGCTATAAAATAAAAACTAAGCTGGGATGTATTTACAGTAGCTGACATCGATGATAAGGTGGCCGAGTTAGTAATTTAGAGGACAATAAGTAATTTTTTTGGACGACAAAAATACTAATAAATAGAAGTCGGATTAATTACTACTCGAAATAAAGTAGGTAGGTAATGTTCAAATTAACTAACAACATCATCAGTCTCCTGCCCTTATCCCAATTTATTTGGGGTCCGCAAGGCAACTTATTTACTAACAGTAGAACGATATGTTTTGCCTCCAAGCCTTTTAGGAAGCGCTTTTTGCCAATTTGCATTAGTCGCTATGCCACTGCGCCAACCGTGCCGTCGGCACATATTTTTGGCACAAGTACAAAATAAAGAGAATTATCATTTACCTCAAACCTGCGGTCAGCAGCCTCATCTTTGTCTCTTATATCTCTGGTCCTCCTATAGTTCAAGTTTGTCTGTGCATCCGCACCGTACCTTCTTCTAATGTAAGGACTAAAGAACGGATTCAGCGGTCTGACTTCTCTCCGCCGTAGATTACCGATTACCATGTGATTATTATCATTATAATAAAAGTCTTGCATCTGACAATAAACGTTAGCGACCTGTACGGTGAGATAAGCACATAAGAAAAAAATATGAACCATTTTAAAAAATGACACGTGATAAAGTTTTGCCTGATTTGAATTTGGAACGGATTTGGTCAGACACAAATTCAATGTGGTGCGACAAAGACGTATGTTTAAAAAGTTGACGGCAAACTCGAAAGGAAAATATCAATCTACTCATACATCACACATCTGGCTAGCATTTTTTATTTGAATATTACGACGTACGTTTTGATTGTGTTGAGTTGTAAACATTTTATTTTACGACTATATTTCTCAATGACGTTGTTATATAAATTCAATGGTTTTGAGAAAATAAGAGTACACATACGTTTTTCTTTCTCTTTGAAAAACGATCGTACTCGCAGAATATCAGTTTTTTTTATTATTTGGAATAAGAACAACAAAAGGTGAGCTGTCACTCTTTGTTGTTCTTATTAATTCTTCTTCTTCGTCGTTTTCTTCGTTACGTAGGAAACCTGAAGAGTTGCTTCCACGCCACCCCGTTCTCACTTTGCGGGTGCGCAGCCATCACAGTGACCTCTTTTGAAAAATCAGACCACCGGGTTGGTGCAGTCTCGGGATCCATCTACGTTCGCCAACTTATTAATTATTCTAGTAGTAGTTTCCAAAATGTAGCAAGATGTTGCTAGCAAGTAGTTATTCGTATTGTCTCAGAGTACCTCGTTCGAGAAAGAACATTGTTGATGATTTCACAAGTCGTACGAGTTATTTCTTATTACTCGTGTGTTTAATTACGATGTGAGCTATATAGACTGTAAGAGATGGGGATCATTTTTCCCGATTCCTCTTGACAAAATTTAGTTTATCGTAGTTTTTAGTAAATTGGTTTCTTCCAGGCAAGCGTGCTCTATCACATCATTATCCTTCCTTCTTTACTAGCTTCCTGCGAAAAAAAATATGGGACACCTTTTTTTTTTTTTTTTTCGGATGGGAAATCATCAAATGACTTCTTCCGCTCTGGGCGGAGCGGAAGGGAGTGTCAGACTTGACTGACTAAAACCCATCCATGTTCCTTCTTAGCCCTTTGCGTTCCAGGGGCACGGTATCTCTTTCGAACAACCCGCAGCCCTGGCAGGCATCGGCCCTCTCGGACCCCTTCCGATTTGCTGACATCTCCTTGAGGCGCGCGTGGAACACGAACCCGCCGTCGGCACCCGGCGCCCGGGGCGTCTCCCGCGGCGGCTGGGACGTGAGGTTCTCTCCCTCTCACGTTCCGCCACCTCCTTCGCTAGCATGACTGCTTCGCAGAAGGAGGCGACGGCTTCCCATTCCCTCTCGCTCCGGACCATGGATTGAACCAGGGCCGGACGCGAGAGGTGGCCGCCGCCAATCGCCGCTACGAGGACACGGCGGTGCTCAGCCCAAGCGGGGCATAGCTCCACAGTGTGCTCCACCGTGTCCTCCGGTCGATCCTCGCAGTGGTGACACCCGGGCGTTTCCTCCCGCCCGATTCGGTGCAGGAACCTCCCGAAACAACCGTGTCCGGTGAGGACCTGCGTCAGGCGGAAGGTGAGGGCGCCGTGGCGCCTCTCCAGCCACTCCTCAAAGAGGGGACTTACGCCACTATTGTGGCGTGCCCTGCACGGGGTTGCGACAGTCGCTTCCTCCATGTCGCCATGAGATCGCGCCGGAGGTCTGTCCGCTGAGCGACAATTTGCCGCGGCAGCGGAGTTTCCCCCCGGCGTAGTGCCTCCGCGCGCCATTCGTGCAGGCACGCGAGGACTATCGCCTCCAGATCCCATGGCGGCAATCCGGCCAAGAGGCTCGCCGCCTCGCCGGAGATCGTGCGGTACCCCCGGATCAGCCTTACGGCTACCACCTTCTGGGGCGCGTTCAGGTAATGGGCGGCTCGCCGCCTCAGAGAACGCGCCCACACCGGGGCCCCGTAAAGGGCCATGGACCGCACGACCCCCGCGTAGAGCCTGCGGCAGGAGGCGTTTGGACCCCCCAGGTTGGGCAAGAGCCGCTTGAACGCAGCCCCTGCCCGTTAAATATGGGACACCTAAAGTGGCTTCTTCAAATATTGGTGAGAAGAAGCGCAACTTTTTAGTGAAATGGAAGGAATGGACCTAATACCCCACTATACCTACAAATGGAATGGGCGTCAAGGAGTAGGATAGTATAGTGAGATAGCGATGGATGTCGTATAGTGTTCTGTTTATGTTAATGTAGGCCCTAACCTAAACCGATTTTAACTTCGATCAATAATAGTACTAGATTCCCGATGAGCGCTTCAAAAACGGCACGAAAAATAAGACCACAAATAATTTTGTGGTCTTATTTCAAATTAGTATTGTCCAAGCATAGCCAACGTTAAGACGTCGAGATGCCGTAGTGCGCGTTTTAAAACTGTGAAAATAACCACCGTAAAACCACGATTTTGGAAGGATTTTTTTATTTCGGCAAGTTTATATTATTTAAGTGTTTTTTCGTGAAATAAAAACAGGATAAATAGTAAAAATAATTAAGTTAGCTAATATTTTGATGTTTGGCCAATGTTTGCAACAACGCACCAACTATTGTTACAAACATCGACTGTTTTGGAACCGGCAATACATGGGGTAGTGTTGTTATTTTATATATTATTTTTGTTTATAGATTTTTTAGCGAACCATTTCGATGTGCAGAATACATAAACCTTATAAACATTCGAGAATATGTTCAATTTATTTTGATAGTTTGGACATAACTGGGAACACGCAAATAGATTACAAAAATCTTTATCGGAAGAAAACTATAAGTACCTGTAGGTATTTTCATGAAATACTTTAAAACTGTATTCAATAAACCGCGCCTGTTTCTTTACAGGTTCAACAAGTTTAAGTTCTGATGATACCACAGGAATACGTGACGAGCCTCGTTAGATCATGAAAAACATTGTATGCACCTATATAATTTGAGGGTTGCCTAGATTTCTCTAAGACTTGGTGACAACGGGACCACCACAAGAGTATATGCTTTAGAATAAAAAAAAAAAATAACATCGGTTTACAATTATTGGTGGAGAAATAGGTGGACAAACAAACAAAATATAGTCGAATGGACAACCTCCTTTTTTTAAAGTCGGTTAAAAATAGTACCTACTACTTAGCTTACTACTTTAAAAAAAAAATGCCACCATACAAAACGAGCCTTGGCCTAAAAAAAATATATTCTGCAACTCCACGTCTTTCAATACTTACTGTGTTCTGAGCATTGAAATGTAATACCAAGAAATACGTCTAGTTCTAAATTAGTGTAAGCACGAAATTGTCAACGTAATTTTTTTAACCTTGTCACTTAGATTTTAAGATACATTTTAGAATAAATATTTTTGTACTCATGACTTTTTATTTTCAAGCGACGTTTTAAATTTATTGCCTTTTAGCTTTCTCCGATGAAAGGACTTAAATAAATATCTTTTCAAATCTTTTGCAATTGTTATTAAACTTTATGTGAGGGTGTTATGGTTTATAATAAACTGAAGTTGTTAATATTATTAAACTTTTTTCTATGAAATATAGATGTTTACGTGTGTGCAAACGTGGACACTTTAGCGATTCATTTTTGTTCCTGATCCTTAATCTAGTTCTATTATTGATCGAAGGATTTTAAAAAAAGCAGGTGGAAAACGTAAATTAACCCCTATTTTTCTACCTTTAGGAGATGAGATATGGAAATTATCAATTATGTGGGACCGACTTCGAAAGCGGGAAAATTTTCAATTTCCCACAAAAAAAAACAGTCTAATAAATAATTGTCGAATTGAGAACCGCTTCCTCGTTTTTCGTTGTTTAAAAACAGACCTACATTAAAAAAAATAATAGATGTAAATTCTAGTAAAACACGTCATAAACAGCTGAACAAGTTACATGGCATGTGTCTAACAAACAAAGCATTTAAACTGTTGTTATTTTAGAACAAACAACTATTAATTGTTTGTTCTAAAATAACAACAGTGTAAATAATGATAAAACAACACGAGCTGTTGACGTAGCACGCGATACTTGCATTGTTGTGATAACTATCTCTGTTGAACAGTTTTAGTTTAGGTTTTTTTTTTTAACGGACTTTTAAAAAAGGAGGAGGATTCCACGGGCATTCTTTTTTTTCTTGCGGAAGTCTGTGGTAAAAACGTCAATGAAACAAACAAAGTCACCAACTCCCGAAAATAAAGTTATTTTAGAATTGTTTAGTGTTATTCAGGAAGTCGGATTGTTGTCTTTTAAACCAAGTCATAAGCCTTACCTTTTACAAGAAAATTGAAGAAAATCTGTCCATACATACTTCCATCATGAATGCGGAACTGGTTTTCTCTGTGTGACCTTTAATGGGTTTTACGGCTGAACGTACATATTTGAATGTAATTTAACACATGGATAGACCATGACCTAAGGACATAGGGCATCCTCTACGTGGCTGAAATCACAGGCAAAAGAGATGACAAAATGAGAATGCATAATCGCAAACTTTTGTTTTATATTATTTTTATGTTTATTACCTTTCTGCCTTTCTTGTTTGTATTCGCTACACTACAAGAGTGATCGTAGTCACTACGTATACAGGGTGTAGCGGAAAGGGTATATACATACTTAAGGGTGTGCTACAGACCATCAAACTGAACATGTTTCTCCTTCGGATAAACATCGTAATAGCGAAAAAAATATCAGCTGCCCCATACATTTGGGTCGAATAGGTCTGTAGTACCCTTAAGTATGATATACCCTTTCCGTTACACCCTGTATACGAGGTGGTAGCACGCCTCTCAATTCGACGCTATTCATCTCACCATTCACCTTTCGACCTCTAACAATGAATGGAAGGTTCTGTTTTTAGGGTTCCGTAGCCGAATGGCAAAAAACGGAACCCTTATAGATTCGTCATGTCTGTCTATCTGTCTGTCTGTCCGTCCGTCCGTATGTCAGAGCCACTTTTTTCCGAAACTATAAGAACTATACTGTTGAAACTTGGTAAGTAGATCTATTCTGTGAACCGCATTAAAATTTTCACACAAAAATAAAAAAAAAACATAAATTTTGGGGTTCCCCATACATAGAACTGAAAACCAAACATTTTTTTAAATCATACCCATACGTGTGGGGTATCTGTGGATAGGTCTTCAAAAATGATATTGAGGTTTCTAATAAAATTTTTTTCTAAACTGAATAGTTTGCGCTAGAGCCACTTCCAAATTGGTAAAATGTGTGTCCCTCTAATTTCTAAAATAAGACGAGGAAAATTCTGAAAATATTTAGGATTGTAGAACGTTAAAAAAACTATCAACGAAAATTGGTTTCAATAAGATATGATGTTTAGTTTTTGAGATATGGGACTTCAAACTGCAGCAGTAACTTTGTTTTTCATTAAGATACTATGAAAAACCAATTTAGTTTTGCGGTTGAGTGGAAGTTTACTAACTAATACTAGTTACTAATGAATGACAGTTCAAAATATTGTTTGGAACCCTGTGTGCGAGTAAGATTCGCACTTGGCCGGTTTTTGTTATTTGTCCTTTTCAGTACAAAAAAGTCGTTTGAATAATTTTGTTTCAATAGGTCGAATTAAACCTCTTTTTAAAAATCAGCACGTCTTTCCTTTTAAAGGGTTAACCAGAATTTTAACGTTGCATCGTTTTTTTCTGATGAAGAACTCATTTATTAGGAACCTGAGATCTATGTTTATTTTTCTGTTCCTTATATACCAACAGATATCTCTAAAACGGTGAAGGAAAACGTGAGGAAACCGGCATGTCCTAGAACTAAAAATTCGAAGACATGTGACATCCACTAACCCGCACTGGGCCCGCGTGGTGTATTACAGCCCACTACCTCTCATAGAGAGGAGACCTGTGTCCCAGCAGTGGGAACATTATATGCTGATAATGATGATGTACCAACAGGTGTTCGTAACAAAAAAATAATAAAAAAGGGTAAGGCAGAGTTGTGTAGTAGGATTAATATTTCGCTAATTATTTTCATTTAAATGACATGTCAATAGTAGACAGAGCATTTTGCCAAAAACCGGGCAAAAATCTAGACTGCTGCTGGAAAATCTTAATAAAATAAAAAATAAACTTAACCCCTTTGCCTTTACATAATGAGTGGGAATTATAAAGAAAGTTGGAAAACCGTAGTATTTTATCATACCTACGTACTGTATCTTTTTTAACTGGAAATTCTTAATTCTGCTAGTTGTGTGCAGTTTCACATTATTAAATACCAAAAGCTTTTGAGTACATGTTGCATGCAGCCGGCTGTGTTCGTGAGAGGAATAAATTACTCTTTAAACGTAGCACTTGAAATTGAGTGGAAAGTTGAGTAAAAGAAATGTAAATTTGCTGCTGTTAGGTAGGAAAAGTATGCTGTGTTCTAGTGCTTTGTTCTACATTTTCGGCATTTGTCCGACCATCGGCGGTTAGCGAGAAGCGAGTAAAGAAGACAACTCGTTTTAGTAGTCCGAACGAATTGGTTCGTGCAACGAGCAGCGAGGTTCTCTCAGTGAAAATGTAGCGGTGCGAGTACTCGCTGTGATAGCTCTTTTTGCTGAACCAAATGGGTAGTAACTCACCGGCGCAGCACGCTGCGATGTGAACTGTCAGCAATCAACTACATATTATAATTTTTGTGCTTTATTCACTTTCACAAGGCCAAAGACATTTAAATATTTACAAGCGATAGACTCAATAAATTTTAATTAAAATACCAATTTTCTTATAAAATT
The DNA here is from genome assembly GCA_949152445.1 of Cerastis rubricosa. Classification (NCBI taxonomy): domain Eukaryota; kingdom Metazoa; phylum Arthropoda; class Insecta; order Lepidoptera; family Noctuidae; genus Cerastis; species Cerastis rubricosa. Next base: position 8,060,658 of record OX424526.1, on the reverse strand, counting down.
CTCCTTCCTAGATTTAGAATTAAGTTATTTGATTCTTGAAAAATTGTACGCAGATCAATTGACGTTCATAAAGAGCAAACAAGTTCTGTTCGAGCCTCGAAACTTCTGGAATAAATTGTAACAAACTTCTGTAACGAGCAGGTATGTAGTACTAATGGAACTCATCTACATAACCAGTGTAAGGTACAATACAGGAATTTTTCTGTTTTATCGATAAACTTGGAAATATGTACCTCCGCAGGAAAATTCAGAAGTTTTCGATTGGTTGGGAAATATTCAGAATTTGTTAACTTATAGATTTGAGAGCAGCGGTGGCCCAGTGGTGGCAGCCCCGACTTACGAGGAGTAAGCCGTGGGTTCGAACCCAGGCAGGCGCATCACTTTGTGTAATTTATTCATCACCGCTGCTCTCAAAAACGGTGAAGGAAAACATCGTGAGGAAACCGGCATGTCCTAGAACTAAAAATTCGAAGACATGTGACCAACCGTACTGGGCCCGCATAGTGGATTACAGCCCACTCCCTCTCATAGAGAGAAGGCCTGTGTCCTTGCAGTGGGAACATTATAGGCTGATGATGATGATGATGGTGATGATATGTGTATGATAAGCGTATATGTAGTATTTACCGAAATATAATTTTATGGATCAAACTTTAAAATAAGTACGATATAAATTTCGAACACATTTGTGTATGAGCGTATTTATTATTGTTAATAAATGTAACTGCTTGAACGTCCATACATACATACGCTTGAACTTCAGCGAATTCACAGAAAGAGTTGATTGCTGGCATTCAAAATCAAAAGTCATATTCAAATTAGACTCTTTTTGGCTTTTTTGAACGTCAATAACAGTTCCGTCCAGAATTGATACTCGTTTTAGGTAATTTAAGTCGGTTCCATTTTATTTGTTTTACCTTAACGATATAGACGATAGAAAGTTACTTTGTCTGTATGAAATACCTAATGCGTGCTGACCTTGGTTTTTCAAAGCTTATCGAATCTGTATCTTATCGGCTCATAGGACTTGAGAATAAAACTCAACAGTTTTCATTCTGTCAGTAAGCTCCTTTTTTCTTTGTTGTTGTAGTAAACAAGTAATGCTTTGTATACAACAGGCAGGTTCAATATTGAGATGGGGTCCAAGTAGATCTTTTTATACAGCGTCTAGACTTGCTTGAAGTTTACTTAACTTGAAACTGATCAAAACACGAGACTGGTTTCTTACTAAAGTTATTTTGTTTCCAGAAAGTTTAATTTTATTGGTATGTTGTTTGGGGTAGTAATATATTCAAAACTTTGTGTGTCTGCGCTTGGAAATATATAGAAAAAGATCCTTGAAATGAAAGTGCGTTATTAAAGTTTTAGTTCATTTCCATAATATTGACTGAAACTACTGAAACTTTTTTCATAGGTATTTGACATCACACTGAGCTGAAAAAAATCGATAGCTGCATGGTGGATAAAGGATTATGCGTCAGCAGTTCGCGTGAACTTGTAAAAAAAAACGCGTAAGATAAAGTTATGTAGTTGAATGTCCACTCATACTATATTTGTATGAGTGGACATTCAACTGAAATTTTTCTGAAACATTCAAGTGCGCAAAATGAAATTTTATTGGTGATTGTTTAAATTATTAAAAGCACGAAAACAAAAATTTCTAACAACCAATCTTACCAAAGGGTGTCGTACTACCCAGTACAAGTAAAATACTGGTATTCAATTGCATCGGGTTAGACTGGGAGCTGACCTCAACATAGTTGGTGAAAGGCTTGACAGACGATGATGATGAAATATACTTGAAAAATTAAAGTAGCAGTAAGTACAAAAGCTAATAATTGATGAGTGGAGAGACACAACCTGAAATTTAAACAACGAGACGGTAATTAAAGTGACCGTTTGTATTAGCATGGTTAATGGTGTCCGCACGTTCGCGTTAATGACGATGTACTCAATGCTGAATTGAAAGGAGTAAAAATGTGAAATGTGGCGAAATAAATTGAATTTCAGTAGGGCTCAAATTTTTTTTTAAGTATTGTTCCCTTATCAATAACACTAGTAACGGGATATTTACCATGTTTATTAACTGTTTTGAGTTCCCGATATTTCGGCGCTGTTACAACCGCCATGATCACGGATAAACTGAAGTTATTGCGGGTGGGTGTTTATGAGCAGACAAATCGGTCTACCCTCTTTCTTGTTCGTTTTTTGCGCGCCGTACCACTACCACTGTCACTCACAACTCTATTCTGTTCCCGACACACGAAACTCACTGTGTCTACTCGCGAACTTTTTACGGCACTCTTTCTGTTTTACTCAGTCGAAGCACTGGATTCCAGGCTCTTGACAGTTGAAACCCATCCTCCCGATTGAAGTTCTTATATTCAGTAATTCAATAGGCACAGGATATAGGAAGCATAGGCAGCATAGGGAGGATAGGTGGGTAGACCGATTTGTCAGCTCATAAACACCCACCCGCAATAACTTCACCTGATAGTGAATTGCAATTCACTATCAGGTGGACCATCGGCCAATTTGTCATTTTTAACACAGGAAAATCTTACTAAAATATAAAAAAAATGGCTATCAAAAGAAAAATATTTAAATATATCATGTCTCAGTGTCGCATTCAAGCAAAATGACATTAAGTGCATGTTTTGATACGTTACAATCAACTTGACAAGCGAGCAATAGCGAGCAAGCAAGCCGGTTGTGTTTTTTTCGCACCATATTTATTTGTCTTTGGACCCAACGCACCAACAGAAACCAGAGCCCACCCAAAGCCCCAGGCTATCAAGTCAGCCAGGGTGTTGCCATCCCATAAGACTGCCATAGGCGACGTAGTTAAGTGGTTATTAAAGCCACGTAGCGAAACCTCAAAGCTTGCTAACATCTGAATTAATAAAACCAATTTACTTCTGTAATAACGTGAGTTTCTTGCTTCAATAAGATTGGGAAATGAAGAGGAATTGGGGTTTGTAATACAGAAAGTCTGAGTAGATGATGTGTGATTTTGAAATGTTATTGATGAAGATGAGAACGTGGAGTTAAGTGCAAATGTGCTGGACTGTTGCATATTTATTCGTCTGGAGTGATGTTTGTAAAAGTATCAGCTAAGTATTTAATTAGATAACGTTATATCTTTTTCACTTTCATGTTTTATCTCAACATGAATGATGTAACCAAGATTTTGTAAGAAATTTTAATTAAAAGAGTGTCAGTTGAGTTTCTTGCCCATTCTTCTCCATATCTTCTCTTTGGTTTGTTCTTTGTACTTTCACAAGTTGTTACTGGATTGTAGCTTCATCTTTTTGTTTGACATTCATCATAGGGCCTGTTGTGGTATAATTTAAATAAGTATGTTTTCATGACTCATCTACATAACGGCAATAAATTTTGAACATCTATGGCAGACATTTCACGAGGATATATATTATTTATTTATTACACACTCTAAACCTGTTTACTTTTCGAAGGCATGTCAAATCTTGTAGGTTGTTGGCTTCAAACAACAGAGAATTAATAGTTTTAATAATATATTATATATTTTTATAATAAATAAAGTTTTAGGAATGGTGTTTTCTACTGAAATACAAATAAAACGATTATCTTAAAACTTATTTCAAAGTGTTGGGCAGTTCTCACAGTCGTAACCTTAGAGATTCCAAAAATCTAGTCCTCCAAATTCCTGCACACCGTACCGGTTTCATGTCAAATTCATATGCTGTCTCATCAATAAAGCTGTGGAACGCGCTGCCTCTCGGTATTAAAAAATCTGAAAGTAAATTTATTTTTAAAAGAAAAGTTCGTAACCACTATTTAAATCAAACGAAGTAGCTCGCAGTTAGAAGTCTAGTCACAGTAATTATTATTAGTATTCTCGTTTTCTATTTTGGTATTTGTTAAAATATTTATTAGTCTATTCTATGTGTATTTGTGTATTAGTATCTATGTAACTTATAGACAATTTCGAAATTAATTACATATTGTTTTTGTACCTTACCACATTGTTGTCCTTTTTGACCCAATGGTTGACTGGTAGAGAATGCCTTGTGGCATTAAGTCCGCCTATTTACCACTATTGTACATGAAGTTAAAATAAATAAATAATATAGATTTCCACGATGCTCTAAGGACTAACTTTGGTCACTTTATTTTGGTTTCGTAACGCACGAGTAACTTTCTTATGACAAGTTTGAATTTGGAACATTTCTAAGAAGTTTATTTTAGATCCAAAAGAGGCCAAGAACTATTTTTTAAAGTGTCTTTTACTGTCCGTGTTTTTGTAAATATTTAGCTTTAATTATTCTACAAGAAGCTTCGTAAAACTGATCTAATAGAAAAAAAATCTAGTTTTAAAATCATCATCTCTGTGAAAGCTTGTGAAAGTTTCAACAGAACAATTTGGTGAATTATGTTAAAATATCGCTATTTCTAAGTGATGGAACACGTTTTATTAAAATAATTTCCCGTTTTAATGTCCGGACGGGTGCCATTTTATTTCAATTGGTGAGGTTGAACGTGTTGACGTACAGTCAGAAAATTTTACTCTGTAAACGGAGAAGGAGCCCACTTTTTATTGAGTGGTTTATAGGTTTAAAGACATAAAATGATATACATACATTGCAAAACGAGTGCAAAATGATAGTTTTAGAACTGCGTTTATGTTTGTTTAAAACACCTGAACCAAATAATAATTATAACTGAAATCGAATTATGACTACTTACTCTCGTACTCATTTATTTTGCACTGTTTTCAAAAGTTAGTAAGACATTTTTAGTAAACTCTTGTTGATGGTGCTGACTGTACTGTCAAGACAATGCTTCAAGATAAAACTATTTAATTCGTGTTAGAATGTTGAAGTCCCGCCTTATTTTCTACGGTTTACGAGATGTTTCGGGCAAAGAATAAGTGTTAACATTCATAGACAGGACGGTGTTTTTTAAATTAGAATTTTGATGAAAATGAATTGTATTAATCATATTTACCTAAAGTTTGAGTATTGACTAGTATGGAGCGCGCGTCAGTATGGGAAAAGATGTTTATTTAAAAAATAAAAACTAGTCTAGTTACTTTTTCGTTTAGCACCAAATGAATTATTTACCATTTTGTTTTAGCATTCGACATTTCAGCACAAAAATACGAATTCAAATAGTTGTTGTATTTTTTTTCCTTGTTATTTTGAACAAACTTGCCACGTTTTAAATAAATTTAAAATATTCGTAACGATATTTTGAGTACTACATTTTATACTTACTAAAGAATTATGAAATTTCGCAATCCCGCGACAAAAATTGGCATTTAAATAGCCGCTTCCATACTTTTGTACCTTTTGCCAGGAAAAAACGTACTTTAATAAATATGCATCCGAATATCCGATCACTAATTATAACAAACCGCAGCGAAACTGCCATGGCCACCTGCAGCACCGACTCCCCTAGGGAAACGTTACCGAATAAAATAAAATAATTAATAAATACAATAATTAAATAAATAAATTATGAGGTTAAAATAACGTACCAGGCGGAGTCTTACCAAAGGTGAGTGTTACTTGGCTGTGAACATATATGCAGTCGCTCCATGTAAAATACTATTTAGCTGCATTCGGTTACACTGGAAACCACTAACATAGTTGGGAAAAAACTAGGAGGTATTCCACATTGGGCACTCGTGACAGATGATGACGATGAAAATAACAGTACCGTAGCTGATTGTCGGTCGTGAGATCATGTTTGTATAATACCTTTTCTACTTCTACTATTTTGATCACCTCAAGGCAATAGTGTAACCATAATTTGGGACTTTTTGAAAATGTGTTTTTTGGTAGTCAGGTACTTATTTTTTAGGTTGTCTTATTCTTCAGATCATTGCCGGATATTATAAGTCTCTCAGCTCTCAGCTACTCTTATTTAGCTGCTTTCTGCCATCGTCCGCTATGTATATCTGACAGTTAAAAGTATAGAGAAACCCAAGTGACCCAGAAAAATATCCAGAGAGATTTTCCGAGAGTGTGCAAGGAAAAAAATGTACAGTTGCACATTCTATTTAGTTTACAAGCTCACAACTCATTTAAAATAATGTAGTATGCCATAAGCTTACTAAGTATTACGAACAGACGATTGTTCACATTGTCCTCTGTTAAGTTGGAACTATTCACACTTTTGTTGGTCTCGTTATAACATTACGCAAAGTTACCTAAACTATACTTTGTCATGTAAACCTCCAAAAGAACGCTGTATGCTGTAGTTCTGACAATGGACGCCCCGTCACTCATGCTAAGGATTATAATTTGTTAAAACGTTTTATACTTTCTATTTTATGAGAGCCTAGTTTGTTCCAAAGCATATGTTGTATTCATTCTTTTATTATTTGGTACATTTAACAGTTTGGTTAAGTAAGTTAAGAGCAAATTCATACAAAAGTACCCCGAGACATTTTATTAGTGATGTTGTACACGAATCTTGTCTATAAAAGTGGTCCTCCTACCTCGTTGGTCTGGTTAGATCGACCAAATTGTAATAATTTCTTCCTGCATGAGGATTTTTTGCCAGAGAATGGGCAGCAGCGTTCTCTGTTCTTTTGTAGCAACCGTACTGCGATCGCCAACCCGCCTGCCAAGCGTGGCGATTATGGCAAAACCCCCCTAGTGTCAATGTGTCGTTGGGAGACGCCTATCTCCAGCAGTGGATGTCTTTCGGCTGAAATGATGATGATGAAATGATTACATTCTGAGTGCCCTCCGAGTCTCGGAAAGCACGTTAAAGCGATGGTCCCGGCTGTCTTTTGTAGATTTTCGATAGTTGTTACAGGCAGTCAGTGGCCCGAAAGTCTGACAATCAGTCTTACCAGGGTTGTGGAGGTCAGGTTAGACTGCATCCCAACATAGTCAAGAAAAAGGCTAGGCAGATGATGAATGCGTCTGCCTGAGTTCCAATGCACAACCCACAACATATAAGTTGGAGAAGTTACCACTGCTGCCAAATGTACAGTTTAATTTATCTTATTATTTCTTTTACTTACTTTTTTATACATAATTTTACCCACATAAAAAACTTTTCTTTCTTTCAACTATCATTTCATATAGATTTAATCGTTCAAGATCATTTATCGTTCTCAGGTTTTTTTAATTATCTTTGTTTAATTTATCTTATTTCTTTTATTTACTTTTTATACATAATTTTCCCCACATAAAAAAACTTTTCTTTCTTTCAACTATCATTTCATATAGATTTAATCGTTCAAGATCATTTATCGTTCTCAGGTTGGTGACGCAATCCGAGCAATTTAAGTGAAACTAGAATATTGAGGGCAATTACCTCCGAGATAGATTTAAGTACGTACATAAATCAAATCTACATTTGGGTCAGGGGATCGAGACAACGATTAGGGCCTAGTTTTCAAACGAGTTACGTTTAAATGTATGATGTCTGTCACATGTCATAAATTATAATGAGCGTTTAGAGGATAATAATACTAATAGCCTTGGTTCACGGCTTCGCCTGTATGTAAATAAAGAGAAAGAGGACAAAAGTATTAATTAGTCATGCACAAAAAGAAATAAAATGGTGGTAACAAAACAAAATAAAAAACAAAATGGTACAAAAAAAGGAAACGAAAGAAAATAAGACCAATTAAACTAGTTCTGTACGAGGCTAAAAGGCTGCCATCTGAGCATGTTTCTAAAACATTTTTTTAAGAGTCAGCTCACAAATACATCCCAAAATAGTATTTTTTTAAGTACTTCATGTATTAACACAAATCGGTTTTATAATCCACTCACTTATTTTGGCTCGATTTAGTTTTGAATAGTTGTTGCTAGCTAAGATTAACTGTTTCCCAATGCTAGTAGGTCATTTTAGGAATTTTAACCATTCATAATTTTATCACCAGTTAAGTTAATTTTTGGCAAACATAATTTAACGCCGCTCAGTTTAGTATTAAAGTATCTCAATAACAGTCGTCCATATATCATTTATTCGCTCGATTTATTATTTCAGATTATATACGGTGTAAAAGACATCTTAACGAAAACGAAAACCTCATATTCTGCCCATCATTGGGATCATTATTTACTTCTAGACAATACCTGGGAAACCACAGGTTCTGGAGATATTGAAGGTCAAAGTGTCAATTTATTTTTCAATTTTTTTGCATTATCGAATTCTAAGCGTCATCACAAATTTTATTTCCAAACAAACATTATCAAAATTTTAAAGTTTTCCTAACAAATTATGCATTTGAAGTTACGAAATGCAATGCATCATATCCAAGCGCACACACATTGACAACGCCGCGGTCGTCTCACGCATACAAGCGCGCGGTATCAGCTGGCTCGTAGAGTCATTTGAGTTCAACGCGTGAGTGTGAGCGGCCGGCCGGCCGTGGTAGGTACCTTCCCGCGTACTCAGCTGATCGATTGAAGGACATTTTTATTTGTTTGCACAGTTTTTGATTTCAGATGTTTTTTAAAAACGTTGATGGGTTATTTGCTCTGCGATAATTACACACATAAGTTTAAAGTTAAGTCTGCGAATTGTTGTGATACCGCAAGTTTGTTACTAGGTTTGCGAATTGTTGTTAGGTAACACAACAAATAATTTTAAAACTAAAATAAGCAGGTAACATTTTACAGATTCAAGTAAAAATGTTTGAAAATTATTTTTGTTATAATGTGGACTTAACATAAGAAATGTGGGTTTACTATTCGGTACCTAAGCCTAAGGGGATAACAGGCGTGATGTTATGTTATCTTTGAATCCTGCAAAAGAATAATTGAAAAAGTTATTCCCAAGTTCCCAACCCAGTCTTGAAATTCCTTTAAAATGTGGAAGTAATCTGTTGCGTACTTACTGTCTTTTCAGAGGCGCTTATTAAACAGGAATGTCTCATTCGATCTAACTAAACAGTTTGTTTGCAATTTAAGTATCTTTTCCTTAATCAGGTCTTACCAAAAACACTCATGCTTTTTAGTTTACTTCAAATTAAATCATTTTTAAAGCAGGTTTTGAAATAAAATGAACTTTATTTTACCAAAAAATTAACGCCCTATTGAAAATGTTTAGCAATTTAATACTCGGAAAGTATGAGAAAGAACGACTTTTTTTTTATTGTGCCTGCATCCTAAAAACCTTCACAAGTACTTTTACTAACTAACTACTTCAATAAGAAAGCTACAAACTCAAAGACAATTCACTTAGGTATTGATTGCCCTTGGCATTTTGCGTCAATCATAAAATTAACACCAAATTAACAGACCTACCAACATGTTTGTAGATAGCACGTGAATTGACTTCGTAGTTAAAATAGTACAGTGCTAATCCTCCGAAGACCACGGTGCAATCATGATAACGATGATGACTGCCAGAAGACTAGGTTGCGAGGCGCGGGCGCCGGTGCCAGGGAGTGGGACTTTCTTTAATAAGTTTCAACTTTATCGCTACAGCATTAGGTTCAAGGTTGACAGGCAAAATTTTCAAATTTCTCTAAATGAATTTCTTTAATAATTTTCAATTTTATCGCTACAGCATTAGGTTCAAGGTTGACTGGCAAAATTTTCAAATATCTGTAAATGATTTTAAACCATAAAATGTTGATTGTTAAGTTCAAAATCGAATGAGAAAATTTGACCAAAGAAGCCGCCGCGGACGCTGTACCTAACGTTGTGTATGTAGGTTTAAACCAATACTTTTTTACGCATGTGTGTAGAACTGCAACACCTACGTACGTTCTCGCTGCGAGGTGGCACGTGGCGCGGCGGCCCTTTCACTTGCCGTCATTATCGGAGTACTGAGTACATCAAAGCCGCGCCGCCGCTGCCGCCACCGCGCCCGCTAGCCTACCTAAACTCACAAATAAATTTAAAATAGTAGGAATTGTTTCTTGTTTGTTAGTTCCGTTTCTGGCGCCATCGAGTGTGTATGATTGTGTATTTTTATTGTGCAACTTTTTTATTGTTCGTGTTTCTTCTTTAAGCCTTTATTTTCTTTACTTATTCAAATAAATGGACTGAGGAAAAAGGACTTTTCGCAATTCGCATGTAAGTGAGTAGGTACCATAATCGTGCGTGTTTCGTGTTGTGTGATAGTGATGATTACGAAGAGGTGATAGGTAAACTAGTGTTGCTAAACTGTGACTCGCAGGTAAATTGTGTTTGTGAGCAAGTATGTTTTAGCTGACAGGCCTCGTTCTAGAACGATGCCGGTTATCAGTAATCTTCGCAGAAACACGTAAGTACATGTTTAACTGTTGAGGTATGGCCAATGGACAATCGAAGCCCCATGCTTATGAGTAGAGCGTCCGTCTGTTTTCACGTGCAGTGACCACCGATGCTAGATCAGCTAGGCAGATAACAACGCGATTCACATGTACCTACTTTCAAATAAGTGTCTTTTCGTTGTACCTAGTTGAATCAAATTTAATTTTATTAATATCTTTTGCTAGGTAAGTACGCTGATTAGCGTTGTTAGTTTGGTACTTAACCGCTTAACGTGACTTTCTACGTCGCGTTGGAGCGCGGTGGGCGGAGCCTCGCCGCCTGGCTGTGTGCAGTGTGCCGTGTCCATGTGGCATGTAGGCACAACGCACACATCTTTAAGCAGCCCGTTGCGCGCAAACCATTGCGCGCTACAAAAATAAGATTATTTTTAGGCCAAAAAAAAAATTTCGTTTCCCAGCAATTATTTTTGCGCAGTGTTACTTAGTTTGATGTACAGAATGCTTGGTTGACGGCTTCGTGATGAGGTCGTTTACACCCTGTATTATTATAATAAAAATAAAATTTTGGCACTCATAACAAAAATATAAACAATAATAATATAAAAAATGGGATACAGGGAGGCCTGTATCCCATTTTTTCACCACGTGAGTATGGTCACCGTACACCTCAGTGGTTGACCTAATAGATTTATCTCTGCCTTCCACAGATTTATGGTTGACATTGCCAAGGCCCTTGTTACTCTCAAAACAAAGCAGGTAGTGGGCCAAAATAGCCTTTTCCACGGCAAAATGTTTCAAAAACGATCATATCGCAAGTATCATTTTCAGAGAGTTTCTTCTAAAAACGTTTATAAATATAAAGGAGCCTATCACCCTTCTAGGGTTATTGTATTTTGTAAATTTTACTCATCTTTCGAAATGTTTTACCTCATTGGTTAAATTAATTAGGTATGTTTACTTTTAATTTGATTTTAAAACAATGGAGCGGTTCCCTTTGTTTGTTTTTGTGTTTATTGTTTGTATACGCTTTAGTAAAGTTGCTCCAAGGTTATCAGCAAAGGCTATCAACTGTATTCTTCTCTACTTCATTCGCCATTATCGTCGTATAAAGCTACAAATAGACTGAATCTAGGCTGGGTAGCAGACCCCCTTGCTCACCACAAAAACATTAACTTGCCAACAACAACAACTAACAAAAAACAACAACAACTAACAACTAACTTTATCGTAATAATCATCATTCTCTTTCCTATAACGCTTATTCCAATTTATTTAGGGCCGACACAACATAACTCCTTCTATATTTCTCTAGTAGTTCCCTTTCTACCCATTTCTTCACCCCCTTTCTACCCATATCATCTTTCATATAATCCATCCGCCGTTTTGTTTGGTCTTACCCCTTCTCTTATAGCCATCCTCATTCATACTTAAAAAATTCATAATGACCGATATTTACTCAATTCCTCTGACCAGTAACTAATCTGTTAAACCAAAAACTCTTCGTACTACAAAATGATAAATAATAAAACCGTCTTACGATCATAAGAACTGAAGCAGAAAATTTATTCGAAGTAAGGGGTTTTTAATAAAATTTCGTCTCTCATCAAAAGTTACGGTAAGGGGGGTCGTTTCACGTTTCTTTGAAATTTTATTCATCGCTTTTATTTTCGCACATAATCAACTTAGAACCAAAGTCTTTTAGATGAAGTTCTGAACTGAACATGCTGCCAGTGTTCTGGGCACGTACCCGGATGACAGCGCGATAGATAACTTTGAAAAAAGAGGGGTGTTATAAGTTTGACATGTGTTTCAGATTTTTGCGAAACATAGCTAAGAACACTCTCGATTAAACACCTTTCAAACGAAACCATTTTTATCAAAATCGGTTGATCCGTTTAAGAGCTACGATGCCACAGACAGACACAGATACACACGTCAAACTTATAACACCCCTCTTTTTTGGTCGGGGTTAAAAAAAATACGTACCTACTTATATGTCTAGTTATGTAGATACTTATAATAATATTTGTTTTAAGTTGCCCGTATTGGCCCACTCATGGCCAAAGACCTCCACCCATTCCTTCCACTTCTCACTTATTTTTAGTCTTATTTTTTTATTATTATTTTAGACCTATTGGTAGTTTTTATATAATATACGTATATTGTGGAGAGCCGCGGTGACCCTGTGGTGGCAGCCTCGACTTACAAGCAGTAAGCCGTGGGTTCGAACCCAGGCAGGCGCATTACCTTGTGTAATATTCATCACGCTGCCCTCAAAAAAGGTGAAGGAAAACATCGTGAGGAAACCGGCATGTCCTAGAACTAAAAATTCGAAGACATGTGACATCTACCAAACCCACACTGGGCCCGCGTGGTGGATTACGGAACACTCCTTCTCATAGAGAGCTGGCCTGTGTCAGCAGTGAAAACATTATAGGCTGTTGATATAATGTACATAGCAATGAATATATAAATGTCCAACTGAACTCTGTTGTTGTAGGCACCTGAGAAAAAAGTACTCGTCATTTGCGTTGTCTCTTCCATTGCAAGTATTTTTAAATGCCTTTGAAAATAACTAAGTATTAGCAAATTAAGTGTAAGCATTCTTGCCTAACTTGCTTCATTCATATAAAACAAAAGGGCATCAAGTGAGATTAACAGCCATTCTTCAAATGTAATCTTTAACTCAATCATGACTTTATTTCAATTTACAGTAAAGCTGTCTTTAACTCAAAGTTCTCAAGAAATATTTGCAAATGATTTAACTGGCAACTTTAAAACTTGTCTGATACGATCTCATGAAAAAGTTCTCTTTAATCAAAGCTTGGAATTTCAATTTATTCATGATGTTCTTGATCCTGATATAATTTAGTTTTTGTTGGGGTCAAGGGAACAGTCTGTGAAATTGGAATCATTTTCGAGTGCATTGCTGATAGAATTTTCGGAGATCAGATCTAGATTGGATTAAATTAAAATTGAACCAGTAGTCACCCTCAAAACCTCTTAAAATGTGCTATTTTAGTATCGACTTGATTAACTCTTTTTAATATTTACTAAAAATTTAACGTTTTATAAAATCACGGCTGTAATCCTTGAAGATTTAGACGGAGGCGTGTCCGTACATCCACATCGCCTGATATGTTTTGGTCTAATGTTATAGTAGCGCGCTTATTGTCATCTGCTTCAAACCTTAATTCTTAAAAACTTAATACAAATTGTAATTTATGTTCATTACATACCGAGTTTCCTCCGTACCTCGGAAAGTGATCCCGGCTGTCATTTTTAGATATTTGACAGTCGTTACCAGTCGTTCGTTAGTCAGAAGCCGAAATTCTGACATTCAGTCTAACCTTTGGGTATCGTATTACCCAGTACTAACTGGGTTGTGGAGGTCAGATAGGCAGTCGCTTCATGTAAAATACTGCTAGCCAGCTGCATCCGGTTAGACTGAAAGCCGACCCCAATAAAGTTTAGGAAAAGGCAGATGATGTAATGTTCTGTTCTCTACACTAATCTGGATATGGGATGCCAGAGATTACCATTTCAGAGTTATAAGTACAGAACAAGCAGGTCGCATCGAGGTGTCAGTTCACACGCTATCGGGTCCTGTTCAAGCTTTGATAAGCTCCCAATTCCATTCGCCTCTCGCCTCAAAGCTGCTCTGGCTTGGTTTCTCCTGAAATCTCCGAAAATGTGGTATTGGAGAAGGTACATAAGTGTACTCTTTTCATTGACAACGCACGATCCCTTGAGACAGGTTTATATTCTATCAAAAGACGCAGTTTATAGTAGTTCGTAGCAGCGAGCGTAGCGTAGTAGATAATAGTGATGCGTAGAACCGCAATAATGCGTAGCTAAGTGTAGACGCGGTATAGAAATTGTACGTGAAGTAACGTAGCAACTGTGCGTAGCAGCGTAGCAATGAGTCGTAACAAAGTAACGCATCATAGCTTAGCAATGCAGAGTGGGATTTCGTTGTACCGTAGCGTGACCGTGGGTGTTGTAAGAAGTTCACAGTAGATATTATTTTAAATTAGAATTATGAACATCCGTGTGTCCTAAATAATAACCATCATCACAATACTGCACTATTATACCATATCCGAATCCTCCTCTCTTTCCTACTTCAGGTCCCAACTATTTTCCAGCGCGCAATAAGTCTAAGTTACTTTCTAGAGAGAATGTCCGCGAGATTATTCGCCAACAGTGGAGAGTACTCGAACAGCTCGTATTATTTCATTTGCATAATGTGCTTTTATAAGGTTTGGACGCAGTTCCTTTGTGTTGTAGCCGTTCCTAAGTATATGCATGTCCAGGGAGGAAAGAATTTTCTTTACCAACCATTTCTATCATGAAGTTTGGTAAGTACCTATGTATGAATTTTAAAAAACTACTTAAAGAATGGTCTTCTGAAGCTAGGAAATAGAATATATTAAAACAGCTGTTCCATAAATTTTGACGTGTAGGTATTGCACTTCTATAGTTGACTTTTTTTTAAATTATCGATGAACAACTTATATGTGGGGGGATTCAGATTGATGTGCAGAAGACGTGGTAACCGTTTGTGCGTCGATGTCCATTCAAACGTTTATAGCTTCACAAGACGATTCGACGATTGTAGTTTTTTAAAGTTCCTTTATTTTATTTTTCATGTTCATAGAATATTTTCTGTGCAAACTAAATGAATGTGTGATGCCCTTCATAATATGTGATGAGTATCAAATCAATCAAAATCATTTATTTTAAGTAAGCCAGTTACAGGCACTTTTGTAGACGAACAACAATAAAAATGAAGCTACAGTCCCAGTCACAAGACATAATACCTGTAAAAGTACTGTAGTTGCCCATTCCAAAGCGTAGATCTCTATGGAGGAAAATGGGCAAGAATCTATATCCAAACTCAATAATAAAAGTTGATTTTGGATATAATCAGAAAAATAATATATAATAAATATAAAAAGAAATCTGAGAGTTGAGATATCGATACCATCACGTCTTTGAAGCTTCTCTAGCTAATTTGTCTTGACTGTGTATAAAACACATTGAAAAATGCACCTAATGCCTAATAAATGCGTTTGTAAAGGGTGATGCCAGGAACACAGCGGATGTTGTGGTTTTGTGATACTGGTACATGGGTTGAGATGAGGTTTCTACCCGGAAGCCTAGCTTTAAAGCCTTAAGCCTTTGTTATTTCGTTTTGATTTTGTATTTTTTCTAAAGGGTATGAAGAACTTTACACCCTGTTCCTCATACCCCCAAAATGGACGTCAGCGCAGCCTTCGAGCAACGTGACGTCATCATCATCACTTCCTCAAGCTTCCGAGCAGCGAATCTCACAGCCAGCCAGCTTCAAACGGGTATTCCTGACCACCAGCACGCAGCCGAAGCGCATACCTGGTCAGGGCACCCTCAGCCTCTCTTCAAGCGACCTTGGCACAGCACCCTGTACTTTCGGCCGGTCGAGAGCTTCTATCTCCCGGTCAACACCTCTCTAGCTGTCTGCCACATCACGGCGCTGCACTACGTCCAACGCACTGGAGCAAACGCAGCACCGGCCCCGACTCACTGGGGATCGCCTCACCACCGCAGTCTGTTTTGACTCACCGTGAAAAATGCGGCATAATACTACAAGCAGACTCATTCGACTATCGACCTCCGGTCTCCGGAGGGGAGTGATGTAGCGACCTACAAAAAGCAAATAACTAGAAAAAGTACTACAGCGCCATCTATGACACGACGGAAGACCTAATATCAATTTCCTACATCGCGCAAGCAAAGTTTACATCGACTTAAAACTATACAACGTGTAACGTTAAATGCGCAAAACCTGAAAATAGTTTGATCAGAATAACGAGCAGAATCAATTGAACCACTTTTTAATATAGGTCACATTTTTCAAAAAAATCTTCATTAAAAATGTTGCCCTGTCTATTTGTTCATAGGTCAAGCCATAACGTGCGCAAACCCGCCAAATAGGTAAAAAAACACAAATGTTTGTCGTCCAATTTAAATTTTCTCATACGCGGGAAAAAAAGAAAGAAACGATCAGAATTGCCAGTAAGACTAAAAAACTTTAACTTGCCAAAATCACAACTTGAATCCTTCTGGGCATGCTTTCCATGCTGCTGCTCTGTATGGTGTCGGACGTAAAGAATAGCACCATCCATATCTTCCCGTGGGTGTCGTAAGAGGCGACTAAGGGACTTGCCAGAGAATGGGCAGCAGCGTTCTCTGTGCTTTTGTAACAACCGTACTGCGATCGCCAACCCGCCTGCCAAGCGTGGCGATTATGGCAAAATCCCCCAAAATGTCAATGTGGTGACACTTGGGGGGGCCTATGGCCAGCAGTGGACGTCTTTTGGGCTGAAAAGATGAATGATGATGATGAGACATAAGGCCTTCTGTCTTACAGTATAGCACTTACATAATTAAATGGGGAACTATATTTCTTGTCACCAAAATTTATATTTGTCATCAAAGTTGTATCACCTAGTAAATAGATCTATCGCCACGAAATATTTTCGTTCTCAGATAAACAAAAAGTGTTCCCAGGTATGAATTATCAAATAAATGTTGATACATGTGTAAAATAAGAGATGGATTACCAATAAAATTGTAGTGCATTAGATGAATATAAACTTCGTTCTTTTAATAATAGTTTTATTGCTTAAATAATAGCTTTGTGCTCGGAATGGTAGATCTGTCACCAAATAAATAGATCAGTTCCTTATTTCTATGAAGAAATGCTTTATACGAGACATTGGGCACACCGACTCGGACAGGTTAGGTTCGAAGAGGATGGCGGGGTCTAGTGAGCGAGCGGAGCGAGCGAACTAAGACCCCGACATCCCCTTCGTGTTAGGTTACTGTAAACCCTGCAGACAGAAATAGGAGCCCCGCGTAGCGGGGCTACGTCGACAACGCCTTAGTTTTTCTAGTAACATAATATGATTTATTGGTGATCTCTTTAAATTAGTTTGCTTAAATACTTATTAGGACACACCTATTATAATACATACAAAAACATTTATTTGGTACTAGACCTTATATCTCAGGATTTTAGGTGATTTATTGTGGAACTGATTTTGCATTGTTTGGTGACTACATTTTGGTGACAGATCTACTATTTTGAGGACAAACCCTATTATTTAAGAAACACAAAACTAATTAAATTGGTGATAGCTTAAATGATACCCAATTAAATGTAACAGATCAAGCAGAGTTTTGCCATAAACCTTTTGTAATAAACTTGGCACCATGATAAGTGTTACTGAAAAGTCTTTTAAATATTACCAAAGCTCATGTTCCTATATACAATCAAAGAACTGCTTCATTTGCGTGTGCTGTGGCAAATAATGAGCATTGTACATACCAAAAATTAACAGCAGTGGGAGACCCCAGTGATTATAAGCTGGACCGGATAGAACGCCAGAATCTTGGAGCTAAGAATATGTTCGTCTATTTGATATGATTTTCACAATGTAACCAATCAGAACAATGAATGATGCCACTACATCCAAATCACCCCTAGCCCTTTTTTTAATGATGGGAAATTATCAAATGCCCCTCCCGCTCTGGGCGGACCGGAAGAGAGTGTCAGACTTGTACTGACTAAAACCCATCCATATTCCTTCTTACCTCTTTGTGTTCCAGGGCCAAGGTATCATTTTCGAATGGCCCCGCAGCCCTGGCAGATCACCCCTCGCCCTCAATAACAAATCTCTCAAAAGACACAATAACATCTTCAGTTGACTCTAACAGCCTTCTTCAAACTTCAAGTTCTTTCATATTAAAATAAATAAGAATAAAAACCGACTTAAGTTCTTAACAAAGAACTGGCTTCTTTACTATATCAACAGAAGTGCATTCAATGTTACTTGTTAGTGCTTCCCGGGCAAAGTTTTGCTCTAAGAATACTGCTAATTAGACCACTTTGCCCTATCTCTGGTGCTTTCAAAGTAAAAATACCCAATAATAGGAACTTTTTGTTAAAGAAACAAGGTTGTTGTCCTCTTATGTTTGAGACGGACTTGCTGAGACCAAAGTCTGCTAGTGAAATCGAGTCAGAATGGGCGACCTACACCGTTGTTGTTTATTTTAAAAGTTTTGCTCACTTTATAATGAGGAAAGTATGAGAAAGCTCATCGGTCGATAAGGTCAAGATATAACAAAATACAAATATTAAATGAAATTAACAGTTAAGCTATTGCATAGCTTTTGTCGCGGGCTTTGAGCGTGGCGACCGAATCAAGAAATTTCGTAACGAAAAAAACCTAACACGGGCGCGGCGTGCCTGGTGCTACTTTTTTTTATTGTTCATGTTTCTTCTTTAAGCTTTTTTTTTCTTTATTTATTCAAATAAATGGACAAAGGAAAAAGGACTTTTCACAATAACTTGAAATAATATTAAAAATAACTTGAATTAATGTCAAAAAAAAATTGCATAATAGTACATTATGCTACTAGTGTGTAATGTTGGTGATTACCGCTGAGGCGCCATTGATACCCGAGCCGTTAGGTGAGGGTCTTAAGAGAGCCGAGGACGTTATTCATCAATACGAGCGTGTATCATACGACGTTTTTAAACACACTTGTGAATAAAATCACAATAAAAACTCATTTTATTTAGTAGATAAAAAGTTTATTTAGAGAAAAAATTAGAGAATGTGCAGTTAGTAAAATTATAATTAACTGATTTTGATGGCTTAGCGGTCTCATCAGATAGATTATTTATTGAAATACTTTCATGTTCTATTGTAATTTGAGATGGATCATTATTCGTGTAGGTAGGTGAAATCCAATCATTGGATGTACTTGGTGTTTCGTCAGTAGGAAGCGCCTCAGAATCAAGTTTAATTTTTTTGTGATTTTTGCACAAAATTCCTTCTTATTTTGTATGGAATCTTCTACGTATGATTCTGCTACATTGCTAGATCGCCACCCACCATGACGCTTCAAAGTCATTATATCTGCTCCTGAATTAGCCAGCAATGTAGCTGAAGTTCTTCTGAAATTATGTCCAGTGTAGCTCTCAGCATCTGCTAAACCTAAAAACTTAGCGATTTCTTTATGAATAGAACCTTTGTTTATACCTATAGGCTGACAAGTACATATATCTTTCTGGTAATTTAGAAAGAAACGGTCAGTTTTTGCTTTTGGTGACCGCAAACTTTCATACTTCTTAACAATTTCATAGAATATAACCAATATAACCGTAAAATTAACAATGGTGAATGACCTCGGTATTTTTTTTTATTATTTTTTTTTCGGTTATATTTGTTAATTCTTGTATCCTACAGGCACCAATTACACCAAATATTAAAGCAACCTGAAAAAAAAGAAACAATAATTAAGTTTAACACACAGCACAGGCTGAAGTCGCGTAGATATATAAAATTAATTTAACTAACCTTAGTAGCCAGATATTGGATATCTGGAGCATTTTAAATAATTCATCGTTTAAATTAAATTTTTCAATATCGTCAGACGATAAAACCTTTGATTTCTTGCTTCTAAATCCATCGGATAGTCTCTTTAGATAAGCTGACAAATTAGAGTATGTTTTTAAGTCCACTCCATTCTTTGTTCGGACTGTACTTTTAAACATTGAGTATAAACACTACAAAGAACTGTGTTTGTACTTGGTATAATTCTTTAAAGGACGCCATGAACACATTTTCTGAAAAAGACTGCGTATGACAACCTCTGCTCTGGGCGGACCGGAAGGGAGTGTCAGACTTGTACTGACTTAAACCCATCCATGTTCCTGCTTAAGTCTTTGTGTTCCAGGGCTGCGGTATCTCTTTCGAAAAGTCCCGCAGCCCTGGCAGGCATCGGCCCTCTCGGATCCCTTCCGATTTGCTGACAATCAAATCTCCTTGAGGTGCGCGTGAAACACGAATGCGCCGTAGACACGGCCTGTCGTCATAAGACAGACGGACTGTAAGCTGGTATAAACGCGGGCTTAAAATAGGAAAACAAAATAGAAACGCTTTTCCAAGACGAATAACGTATATCAAGATGCAAGAAACTTTACTAATTATAATGAAAATTAAGTTTTTAAATGAATGAATGGCGTTTAAGTTTTAAATGTTGCCCATTGTAATCTATTACGGAACAAGTTTGTTTTTGGAATTAGATTCGGGAAAGTTTTTCTGGAAATGATACAATTTGGTTTGGAAACTAATCCATTGGTTTCAGTGATTTGAATAAAAAAAACCCCCAACACAAAAAACGTCTAAAAAGCCAAAAATAAATTAATCCAAGCGTCGTAGCGTCGGGGGTCCGCTTTGTTCTGTGCTTGTACTAAGCGGTCTTCTTAGCGGTCCCCCGACGCTACGACGCTTGGATTAATTTATTTTTGGCTTTTTAGACGTTTTTTGTGTTGGGGGTTTTTTAAATTTTTAATTTAATTTTTTTTCATGCTTTTTAAACTTATTTTATTTTTGCCTAGCCTTGACTTTCCTACTCCTGGTTAACGAAACCAAGGAAAGATATAAATTAAACAAAATATAAATTGGGGGGGGGGGGGGGTGCACTCCCCCCCCCCTCAGCAATGCCCATGGTGACAAGCGACAACATTTCAAATAGACTACCTGTGAAAGTTTTTAAATCCCTACATCAACTAGAAAAGACGTGATGATCTTCAAACGGCTGAGCAGATTTTCATGAAACATAGCTAAGAACACTCTCGACTAAAATACCTTTCAAACGACACCACTTTTATCCAAATCGGTTCATCCGTTTAGGAGCTACGATGCCACAGACAGACACACAGATACACAGATACACAGATACACAGATACACACGTCAAACTTATAACACCCCTCTTTTTTGGTCGGGGGTTAAAAAACATCTAATCTAATACTACCAATAATAAAGCTGAAGAGTTTTTTTGCTTGCTAATCTCAGGAACTACTGGTCCGATTTGAAAAACTCT
This sequence comes from Cerastis rubricosa, assembly GCA_949152445.1. Lineage (NCBI taxonomy): Eukaryota > Metazoa > Arthropoda > Insecta > Lepidoptera > Noctuidae > Cerastis > Cerastis rubricosa. The sequence continues at coordinate 8,039,502 of OX424526.1, read as the reverse complement.
TTCAGTGTTAGATAGTCCATTTACCGAGGAAGGCTATAGGCTATATATCAGCACGCTACGAACATTAGGAGCGGAGCAGCAATGAAAAATGTCGAAAACAGGGAAAATGTGACGCAGACCAGCTAGTAGATTATAAATTAGAAAATGAGGGAGAAGCCTGGTTGGTGAATTGATCGCAAACACGACTGCTGAGCATGTGGTCCTGAGTTCTAATCCCTAGTCGGGTAACCTTGTGCCCGGTTGACGGCAACAGGCTTTTGAAAAGACTAGCTTCTGGCCGCGCCTTTGCCCGCGTGGACTTCGGAAATGGCCCACGTGTGTGTTACCTCCACAAAATAATGTCGAAAATAGTCATTTAAATTAAGATTTTCGAAGTAAGAAGCCAGAGAAAAAAAACGTATATTACGGCGTAAAGTGTATTTTCGGCGTTTTTATTCCCCAACCAAAAAAGAGGGGTGTTATAAGTTAGACATGTGAATTTGTGTATCTGTGTGTCTGTCTGTGGCATCGTAGCTCCTAAACGGATGAACCGATTTTGATAAAGGTGGTGTTGTTTGAAAGGTATTTTAATCGAGAGTGTTCTTAGCTATGTTTCAAGAAAATCTGCTAAGCCGTTTGAAGATCATCACCTCTTTTCTAGTTGAAGAAGGGATATAAACAACTTTCACAGGTGGTCTATTTGAAATTTGAAATATTCTTGTCACCATGGACATTGCATTGTGTCGGGGGTTGTTAATTTTTTTATTTAATTTTTTTCATGCTTTTTAATTTTAGATTATTTTTTTAGATGGGTTGAACCAGAAATTATTTTATAAGTACATGTTTTCCGAGCTACGATGCCGTAGTTCAAATGCCCCGGTCATCCATCCACGTCTTTTGATATACTTAATGGTGTAAATGAGTTTTTTTTTTTTATTCAAAACTTACTCAGTCTAAACTAAACTATTTAACTCCTGGAAAACTATATTAATAAATAATTCTCCTGGTATGATGATTTTCCTTTCATTTAATTTATCATGTTTGTTAGAGTTTTGATCCTTATGATTGACCCTATCGGTCGATAGCATGAAACAACAGGATTTATTTTTTTCGGTTTTAGCTGTTTCGATTCTGGAGTGTGGCAAGCGAATTTTCGAAAATCTTTGAATGCATATATGTTTCTTTTTTTAAAAAAGGGAATCTTTCCTTTGAGTAAAATTTGCTATCTACAGTATTTAGAGTAGTTTCCCTCTGGGTGGCATTGTAAAAGTCCACCCCTGTTTAAAGATAGATGTCCAAAATCAATATAATATATGCGAAAACATTAACTCTCTTAAAATTATGATGTAATTTAATCAAAATTGAATTTTACTACATAACAATTTGTGATTTCATAAATCGCTGCCTCGATAAGAAATGAAAACGAAATTTTAAAATATTATTTCTTATCAACATTTAGTTATTATTTTAAAATCAGGTCCCTCACTGCCGGAGGCGTAAAATTATAATGTTCTAGCAATTTTTTAAATGGATGTTTCTCTTCAATATAGTGGTTGGCTGCCTCGAGAGAGATAGGCAGAGGTGTGCTTTTGTGGGATTCCATTACTGATTAAGATGGGGTTGTTTTTTGTCAGGTCAGGTGCGTAGTACACGCAACCTACGCGCGTGTATGCCCAGATGTATGAAAGTGGACGAGGCAAAAAGAGTATGTAAGGATCACCACACAATAGTTGTGTGTGTATTAACTAGTAAATATTATATTGTAAACTGATCAAAATTTATATTGTAAATTAATCATGCTCGACTGTGCCGATGACCTGGTGTAGGTTGCGGGGATCCGCTGGATGTGAGTCGCACGGGACCGGTCAATGTGGCGACACTTGGGGGAGGCCTATGTCCAGCAGTGGACGTCTTTCAGGTGAAATGATGATGAGGCTGTGCTCGTATTACAACTACTGTTACAAGATCAAATCATAGGCGAGGATGCTGGCACCCTAAACACAAGTTAAATCTTACATTGGGTGCCAGAGCTCATCGAAAACACTCTGTTCCCTAGTTGTAACGCTGCATAGTATTTAGATAAGTGTTTTCCTTAACAATTATTGAAGGTCATTATAATTTATTTTTATTCAAAGGGACAAGTACTTACAAGTACTCATAATGTAACTAAAATGTAACATAATGTAGCCTATATTATTGTTTTTGTTAAACTAGTTACAACTAGTTTAACAAAAACAATAATATAGGCTATAATGTAACCCACGACACTGTCCACAGGAAGACAAATATAAATTTATATATATGTATAAATATGTATTTTTTTATCATCGTAGAAGGTGGCGTTCTGTGGTTTCTGCCTACCCCTATGGGAAAAAAGGCGTGAGTTTATGTATGTAATTTATTATAGCTGGTGTTAGGGAGTTGACATCTTGTAACAGCACAAAATTATGCCTCTAGTCCCCGCAGGGTTAGCTTGTAACAGTAGTTAGTATTACACTCACATTTTCACCTTTTGTTTAAATCCAATGTTATATGGGTGAGCCTATTGCCATCAAACATCTGCCACAAGTCAAGACTTTGACCTGAAAACCCAATACGATTTTGCCCAACTAGGGAATTGAACCCAAGATTTCATGTTGAGCAGTAGCGCGTTGCGACACAACGAGGCACTTAATAACGAGGCTGATAATTTACTTACTTAATTTCAACTTTTAGGAAAAAATAAGCCAAAGTTAAGAATACTTTGCTAACTAAAAGACAACTCTTTTAGTCGTGATCTTCCTGCCCTTGTCCTATTTTATTTCCCTGTGAACACTTGGTCCGACTGCTCAGTCCGATCAATCGGACCACGTGAACTTTTTTTTTCCTTTTGATCCGATTAATCGGACCAAGCGGAATCACAAGTTCTAATAGTCCAATCGATCGGACAACGCATTATTATTTTTCCTTTTGGTCCGATTCATCGGACATTATGATTACTTCTAGTCCCATCAAATTGAAACCGTTATTTGGGGTCTGCTCAACACGTTTTCTTTTTCGATTCTTCCCTGTCAGAAGTCACGGCAACATTGATTCCTTTAATGAAAGAGACAGGAATCATTCCTCACACCATAGAAACACTCTTTTGCACACTCTTTTAGCAAGTAATGCAAATTATTCTTCACTGATCAACTCAAAAATAACCATAAAACCGAGCATGAAAATGTCCCGAGTAATGTTTTGATTTAGCAAATCCCCCGAGAGCACCCGTCAAAAAACATTTCATTACATTATTCGCTCACATATCCGAAAAACGTTGAGTGACAACGTTTATATAAAAATAGGTATTAAAAGTACGAACGCACTTGGGAAAAATTTCAGCGTTTTTCATGAAGTACGCTAGCGATGGAATATTAATGTCTCTTCAACGTTGCTCGCATTCGAATACACTGTGGTTCAGTTGAGTTTCATTTTGTTATACTGTTATTTTTAATGTGGCGAGGCACCATTACGTTGGATAGCCACTGGAGAATAAGCCACAGGGCCTCACCTGGAACTCTTTCAAATACTTTCTCTAAATCGACAAAGCACAAATTAATAGGCGTTTGATGTTCCAAGCTTCCTGGATTTGTCTTACAGTGGATATGGCATCGACAATACCTCTGCTCGTACAAAAGCCACATTGACTCTGAGACAGATATTTCTACTAAACTGGTTCGGCAGGTGTTGATTATATGCGCAGAATTTTACCAGCACAGGAAAGCAATACCTCGGTATGATCTGCAATCGTAAGAAAAACTGCTGGCTTTTGGGTAGGCATGTAGTGAACTTCTGTGGGTTCTCGTTTGTACTGACCTAAAAAGTTAGGCTTCGTTTACATAACCAACCCTTTCAAGTTATTCTTGACTGTGCGAACGACGCTTTACCTTAAACATAAACATAGTATTTCCCGATGATCTCGAAAAAATACTGTCTGTATCTAGAGAAACATCAAAGAACACCACATTTTATATCATTCGCCCACACAAGCATTCCTTTCCACAGAGTAAATAGGTGCTTACTTTGAAAAAGAAAGAATTTTAATCTGTTAAGTATTCATATATTTGTTTTGTTGAGGCTTTTCCTTTTACAACAATCCAGTTTGGAAAGTTCCCAACAATTTCAATAAGAGTGTTGAAATCGTGTGGGCGATTATTTTGTTTTGTATAAGTATAAAATAAAGTTGTTTTAAAATAACAACAGATACAATTTAATTAATCTTGAGTTAATTTAAGAGGGCTGATTTTGATGTATGTGTAGTGGTGCTGTTTGTCCGAAGAATAATAATTCAGTGGCACTTCAGGTTATCAATCATGAAATAGAGGATTGAAATAAAAAAAGGGTTCGAAGTGATTATTACTATTGATAGTTATACCTTGATAATTATTTATTTATTTAGAGCATGGAGGACTTACAGCTTATAAAAACAAACAAAAAAGGGAACGATAGTCACCAGAGAGCCAATTACAAATCCTCACTTAAAGACCTAAACATGTCCAAGTACTTATTTATGTCTAAGTTGTTTGTGGTTATGTATCTTGAAGTTAACAAAAAAATCATAAAATGTTTTATTTTATACTTCATGTTTTTCCAGTTCCAAGCGTATCCAAACGTGTCAAGTGTCAACTTAAATAAAAAAATGTCGTTTCGTTAGAAGTAAAGAATAAAACCATTAGTTATAATAAATATCTTTCTTAACATCATATTTTAGTGAAATTGTCATTGTTCAAGCGATAGATTTTTTTGTTAGCGGGTAATTATCATGATAATTTCGAACCCTCGTAATGGTACCTAAATTGTTCCAGACAGATTCTCAAATTCGATAGCACCGGGCAACAGCGCAATGAACTGGCTTTAAACGTGCATTTTCGCAGCCGCTATTATTATGCTCTGCGATTCGGTCCGCCTGCAGTAGTGGATACAGTTAAACAATATAACCAAAAGTGGTTTCGGACTGATTTTCGATTTTGTACTTTCAGACGAGTGCACACAGCGTGCATTCAGTTTAGGTTATTTCAGAATTCGTTTTGGGGCTCTAGTTCGGCTACCTTATCATTAGCTAATATTTTTACCATTCTGATACGAGAGAAAAAGTCTCCTATGGGATATGAGCATTATTCTATTCCTAACTGACGACACTTGACGGCACGGTTGGCTCAGTGGTTGAGCGATCGATTGCTGCGCTGCGTGTCGCGGGTTCGATCCGCGCACGGAACAAATTTTTGTATGGCTTAAAGATAGTCGGCTCTGGCTGTTTGTGTATGTTAGTTTAAATGTTTGTAAAGGCACCCACGATACAGGAGAAATTCCTAGTGTGGGGCAACGTGTTTTTTTGGTATTCCTGCTTTTTTTAAATATCAGTCTATTACATCTCACTCCTCTCCTCATTGCTACATATTCCATTCTCATTTCCTCTCTGATCTACAAATCAATGGATAGTCTTTGCCCATCTTACCATAATGTAGTTACCTAACACAGCATCAAGGTGCATTAGATGCCATTAGTGGTTTAGTTACTCAGTCCGCTGTATCGAACTGGTTAAGTGGTAAAGACGCCAGCACATGAAGCTACAACAATCTTTCGAATTTCTTTAATAGATTTTCAAATTTGTTGTTAAATAATTAGGTTCAAAGTTGACTGCGAAAATTTTACAGTTTTGGGTAGCTTGATGGGCTGGTGTCAGTTTGTACGGACGTACTACGAATTAATGCGTCCCAGTGGTATCAATACTCAATAATCAAATCTTTATTGCATTCCACAATGTAGGCTTACTTGGTAAACATTTAACAAAAGAAACAATCGTGGAACCTGTCGGGCACAGCAAAAGAAAAATATTTGGAGATGAGGACTGTATCTTATAATCTAACTTAATTTTTACAAAAACAAAAAAAAAAAATTACCTTATGCTATTACTTTTAAGGATTTATCATTTAAATATTCGTTGACATTGTAATAACACTTACTTAATAATAGCTTTTTTAATTTGTTAATGAATAGGTGGAGCTTTTTTTCTTTTCTAATTGATTCGGGTAACATATTGTATATCTTTACTGACATAGACAGAGGGTTCGTTGAATGTATTTTTAAGCGGGACGTTGGTTGGTTGAGTCGAGTTTTATATCGGAGTGTGTATCGTGTTTGTATGTCTTCTCGTTTAGTGTATAAGTCTTGGTGCTTGTGTGCGAATTTTCATATTTCAAGTACAAGGCAGAGTTAAAATATTATGATTTATAAAATGAGGTTTGCAGCTATCTATCTGTTGTATGTTTACTAGGATACGGATAAATTTCTTTTGAACAGTGAACAGTGTCCGTGCATCTGTGCTGTATCCCCACATTATTATGCCATAGCTAAGCCATGCATAAGCATAGGCGTAGTATGAAACCAGGGCTGTCTGTAGATTTGTGGTTTTTTTTACTTCACGAAAAGCGTATAGAAATTTTGAAAGTTTCGATTTTATCTTTTGCACATGTCATGTGACTTCCAATTTATATTCTTGTCTATGGTTATGCCTAACTAGTTAAATTCATTGACCGTTTCTATTTTATGGTTATTGAAAGAAAAGGATACATTGAGAGGACCTTTTTGTTGGGGATGGAAAGTTATGAGTTTAGTCTTTGTAAACTTGATTTCTAGGTTGTGTACGTTCATCCAGGTTGTTATTTTATTAAGTATTTCATTAGAAGGAAGAATTTAGGTTTCTCGTTTTTATCGGTCTACATACATATCTACCCTTATGTGAAGGTAATAAAGTATATTTTTGTAACTCTTTGGGCAGTGAAAATTACGTGAATTAAAGTATACAAATATTCATTTATTTTTATTGTTAATCATTTTAGTCACAAACAGTCAATTTAGTTTGGTTACCTTCCGAGAATTATCACGAACAATGTGTCATTTATTTTTTTAATTATTTTTCCCTTTTTCTGCGTAAACACAGAGAATATTACACATCGGGACGGCACGTGTCCTTTGTGGAATATAATTATGCGTTTATAAATATTAACAGGGGTACAGACCTTCATATGAGAACTGTGTCGTGTTTATGGGAATAAGTAAACTAATATAATCCGAAAAGACAACAAGGTAAACTATCTTGGTATAAATCAACGCCTGGCGCAATAATGTTCAATTAAGTGCTGTCAATTCTCTAACAGTGCGCCATCTTTGATATGTGTTATTCCGCTAGGGTCAAAAAGTTACAAAAAATCTACCAATCAACACTTTGCCCGTGTGGTGGGTTATAATGAGGACAGCAGTGTCCTAGCAATGGAAACGTTATAGGCTTGTCATGGTAACCGAAATCATAAATATGTTAATGAAACCTAATTGGAATAAGGTTTCCGAGAATATTTATTATAAGGGCGGTCATATTGTTTCTTTGTGCCAGTATTTTTACGGAGCTGGGTCTAGATTTAAGTAATCGTTTTTATCTAGAACCACATAATATGGACACCATGTTTGTTGTAGTTTGTAGTCGGGGATTGGGGAATGTAACTTTACTCATCATTTTAGCCGAAAGACGTCCACTGCTGGACATAGGCCTCCCCCAAGTGACGCCACATTGATCGGTCCCGTGTAACTTTACTAATGAGCAGATATTTGTATCTCATTGGCGAAGTACAGCATGGTGTGTTTTGGATCGATTTGAATTGCAAGACACTTTTCGTATGATCACTCTTTTTTGGACACGAGGGGCCATGGCTGAACTGAAAGACGGTCGGTTTAGGTGGAGATTTATATATGATCCTGCTCTGGTGTGTAAATGAGGTGTTGCCCCACAAACGATGGTATACTTGATATAGTGTCCAGCCTGTCCTGTTGCTTGCAAATCACAGGAGCTTATGGACGCTTCTGAAAGCGCCAAACTCGTCGCCAAATTTTGGGCTGACTCAAGTTAAATTAACATCGACACACTAAGAAGAACATTTACTAACGTTACAGTTTGTGTCCTGAAGTCCCATTTTAAAACTTACCCTGAATATTTTACATCTGACTTCTAACATTATACGGGTTTGATCTTGATAGAAAGGACAGAATTTGAAAACATCAAAAGGAGAAAATTTCCATAGATGAATATTTGTTCTATGATTTTGTCTATGAAACACACTCTGATTTGAAACGCCGATAGCAGCAAGTGCTTTCAGGATATTTGAATATAGGCAGCTTTTCTTTTAGCATATTTTTGTTCTAAAAGTTTTGTAGAGATAATAAAAAAGTAGGTATAATATTTAGTCTCAGCGTGTGCATAGGTGTGACAAACACTCTCCGCCTGACCGCCGCCGCGTACGGACGTGCCGCTACCTGCTCGCATTCCCGCTCGCTATCAGTGTGTGTCATCGGTTCGTCGCTTCCCAGTGTCGTGACGTCATCAGTAGTCCCTTGACTACACCCCCGAACAATTGTTGTCTTTTTATTAAGACAGCACTTGCTCATTTTGCTTCGGATATTATTCCGATTAAACTTCCTTTGCTCCATCAGGGAAAAGTCCTCAGTTTCGAGGTTCTTGGTGGGAAACCTAACGGTGCCAACAAAACTAAGAGAGGGTGGTGACCCAATCCGCCCGCCTAACCCCTTCAGGGTCTAGGTGAAAAAAAAAATTGGGCTCCGTCGCGAACGTGTGCGCCGCCGACTTACTGTGCTAGTGTTTCCCGTTTCAACAAGTTCCTGAAAGCAAAGTTCCCTGGACTGGAGTTGGAGTTGCTACCAAGCCCGGATCCTCGGACTGTGGCTGCGGGAAGGTTGAAGCGGGTGAGTCGCTGGACCCAGTAAATTCCCTTCATAATTGTGCAAGGAATTAGGTTTTTAGGCTGTTTAGGCGCGGAGCTTCACTCAATGTCCGTTAACTTTTAACTGACAAAATGTCGTCCTTAGACGAGAAGGAAAAAGCGCTTTTGCGTTTTTTCTTCCGCGTCTTCACGACCGACCCAAATTTTGAAAAGTATGGGTCAGAAATTGCTGCCATTCAGCAAACCAGCGATAACGTCACTGACTTCAGTGACGCGCTCGACAGCCCTTTGTCGCCGCCGCCTGCCGACAGAGGCTTACCGCCAGCCGTTGCCGCCGCGATTAAGGCTACTCCAAGAACCAAAGTTGTGAAACCCATTGTTTCACAAACAAAGGTCCAGCCCGCACCTGCGTCCATTGTTCCCGTTTCTGGGAACATGGGCAAAAGCTTACCACCAGCCATCGCCGCCACGATTCCGGCTAATCCCGAACCCATTGTTTCGCAAACAATGGATCAGTCCGCACCTGCGTCTATTGTTTCCATTTCGGAGAACATGGACACAACCGTACCAATCTCCGACTCGGAATCAGTTATAGATTCCTGCTCTGCTTCCTCGTCCTCAGAAGACGACTATCAAGTCGTCGGAAAGGGCAAGAAGAAGAAGGGCAAAAACTCGCAGGCCGCCATGGCCAAAAAGTTAGTCGCGCTCCCTCTAATCCCCTCTCCCCAGGCGTCCCGTCCCACCTCCCCGGTCCCCGCACCAAAGTCCGCCGCTGCTCATACCAGCAGGCCAACCAGCCCTAAGGCTAACTCTTCAGCCGCTTCTTCAAAGAAGCTGAAGCCCCCCCCCCCCGTTGTTCATTCAGGACAAAGGAAAATGGACAGACGTGTCCAAAATGTGTAATGAGCGCCGCATTCAATATACAAGCGCAAAAAGCACACAGCAGGGCATCAAAGTGGTGGTCCCTACGACAACCGACTTCAGGGAACTAACCCGTCAATTAATCGGAAGGCACGTAGCTTTCCACACCTACTCTCTTCCAGAGGAGAAGCCCACCCGCGTGGTGATCAGGCGGATCCCGAAGGAAATCCCCACGGAGGACATCCTCAATGACCTCCTAGGCCAGGACATCCCGGTCGCAGCCGTCCACCGCCTTCATAAGGCGAGAGGCGGAGACCTTTACGATATGGTACTGGTCATCTGTGACCCAGTAGAAGGTCACCACCCGATCTTCAAAGTGAAGTCGGTTTGCTCCCTGACAGGCATCTCAATAGAGAAGCCCTACCGCTCAAGTGTAGTCGGACAGTGTCACCGCTGCCAGATGTACGGTCACAGCCAAGCCAACTGCCATGCGCCGCACAGATGCGTAAAGTGTCTAGGCGACCATGGCACGGCAGACTGCCCCCGTCCCAAAGACAAGTCGCTTTGCACGGAGCCACCGAGTTGTGTGCTTTGCGGCCAGTCGGGCCACACGGCCAACTACTGCGGCTGCTCAAAAGCCCCCAAAGGCTCCTCCTCTAACCTGGTGAAGCGTGCAAGCGCCCGCCAACAAAGAGAAAGCCCATCGGTGAGGCTACCCTCTGCCCAGATGCCGGAGAGACTCAGCCCTCAGAGGCCCTCTCCCTGGACCACGCTAAACCACCAGAAAGCCTTCCCGGCTCTCAGTAAAGCAAAGTCCAGCCCCATCCCCGGGCTATTAGATGCCCCTGTCCCCACTCCCGCGGCCCAAGCGAGCGCACCGGCGCCCGCTCGTCCCACGCCACCCGGCCCCGCGGCCGTGGACCCCTCTCACAACGTAATTTTAGAATCGCTAGCAGAGTTAGTCACCCCCGAAGCAGACCGCATGGCGGCTGATCTCAGGGCGGCTAACACTGGTGGCGATAAACTTAAAATTATCCTCAAGTCCCTACTCAAGTTAGGCGACCTCCTTCGCAACCTTAACCTCGACTAACTCCAATGGATAATACAAGATTAACGTGCACCAAACCCCGATCCCTAAAATTAGGGTACTTTAATGCCAATGGCATTAGAGGCCAGCGTGATGAGATCGCCACCTTCCTCCGCGACCATCAAATTGATATCCTCCTCGTACAGGAGACCTTCCTCAAGCCCAGTCACCGCGATCCGAGAATTGCCAACTATCGCATAGTTCGCAACGATCGGTCACGTTGCCACAAGGGCGGGACTCTAATCTATTACAGAAAAGAACTGCATTGCATCCCCTTAGATCCCCCTCCCATGGAGTCTCTACTCGAGACCTCAGTGTGTCGACTAGGCATGACCGGCCATCAACCGATCACTATCGCCTCTGCGTACATCCCTCCCGGCGGCACGTCCGAGGAGCACACTCTGTTCACCAAAGACCTTGCCGTCCTCTTCGGCTTGAGCGACTCCGTTATCATAGCGGGCGACCTCAACGCCAAACACCCCGCCTGGAACAGCACGACGACCTCTGCCAGAGGAGGACTTGTATAACCTGGGTGAGTCCCTCAACTTCGATCCCATCGCTCCTATGGAGCACACCCACTATCCCCACGACCCCGACCAACGTTCGGACGTTCTCGACATAGCGCTACTCAAGAATGTCAACCTTAAGTTGCATTCCATCGAGACTTTACATGAGCTTAACTCAGATCATCGACCAGTGCTCATGCACTTAGTTCCTCGCTCGGGTCCCTCTGACCCCAGCCAGCCCCCGCCGACCCAAGTGATAACCGACTGGAGGAAAGTCAGCGAAAAGCTGAAATCCACCACGTCGCCTCACCTGGAGGCCATCCCCGACCACATAGTCTCAGTCGCAGACACGACGGCCGCCATCAACTCGTTTACAGAACACGTGCAATCCGTACTGAAGGACTGCTCACGGGAAGTCCCAGCAATGAGCGATCAACGCTGGATACTTCCCGCTGACGTACGTGAACTGATAAACGAAAAGAACGCGGCCATCCGTGCCTACAGCAGCTTTCCCTGCGAGGCAAACAAAGCCCACATGCGTAATTTACAGCGTGCTGTAAAGGATCGCACCAGTGAGCTTCGTAATAATCAATGGGACAAAACGCTAAGCGAACTCGAGCCTACCCACCTAGCCTTCTGGCAGCTGCAACGCAAGATGCGCTCCACCGAAGAGGCTTCGATGCCTCCCCTCACCCGACCCGATAAGAGCGTCGCATTCGACGACTCTGAGAAGGCCGAATGCCTAGCCGACAGCCTGGAGTCCCAGTGCTCCCCCAGCTTGCAACCAGTAGACAAGCGACATCTCGATGAGGTGAACGCATTCGTCGAACGTAGAACCGCCCTGCCCCCCGAAGAAGACCCTGATGATCCTCTGCCTCCGGTCACAGCTGACGAAGTGCAAGACATCATTAGCAAACTTCAACCGCGGAAAGCACCCGGCTCCGACGCAATCACCAATAGGGTGTTCAAACTCCTCCCCGCTCAGCTCGTCGTGTTAATGGCGGCCATCTTCAATGGCGCCCTGAGCAACAACGCGTTTCCCCAAATATGGAAAGAGGCCACTGTCATCGGTTTCGCCAAGCCAGGCAAACCCAAGTCTGAGCCTTCGAGCTACAGACCTATCAGTCTCCTGAATGCACTCGGTAAAATCTACGAGAGCCTTATGTATAAGCGACTCAAAGACTTCGCCGAGGCTAAGAGCCTCATCCCTAACGAACAGTTCGGCTTCAGGACCGGACACTCTTGCATTCAACAGGCCCACCGCATCGTAGAACACTTGAGCGCTGGCTTCCAGCGTGGAGCGATGACGGGTGTGTTGTTTTTCGACATGGCAAAGGCATTCGACAAAGTCTGGCACAACGGCTTATTATATAAGCTGTACAAACTGGGAGTGCCGGACCGTCTCGTGCTCATTTTACGTGAGACTTTTCGTCGGATCGCACCTTCCGCTATCGCATCGGGAAGGCACTGTCTTCCCCTCACCCCATTAGAGCCGGAGTCCCTCAGGGCTCCCCGCTCTCTCCCCTTATCTTTACTCTGTTCACCAGTGACATCCCCAAGACCAAGAAGGCACAGTTAGCCCTGTTTGCGGACGACACGGCCATCTATTACACTGGCCGAAGTCACGACGCTATTCACAGCACCCTCCAAACCTCAGCCAACGTCTTAGGCGCTTGGTTCCGGAAATGGAGAATCGAGGTGGACCCCGACAAGAGCCAGGCAGTTCTTTTCTCTAAACCGCGTAAGAATAAGCCACCCGCGCTCAGCCCGATCACTATGTACGGTAAGCCTATCCCTTGGGAGAAGCAAGCCAAGTACTTAGGAGTCTTACTTGACAACCACCTGTCTTTCGCGGCGCACATCAAAGCAGCTCGTGACCGAGCTGCCTTTGCTATGGGTAGGCTTCATTTCATGATCTCGGCAAAAAGCAAATTGTCACTCAAGTGTAAGTTGCGCCTTTATACCGCGGTGATCCGCCCCATTATGACGTACGCTTGCGTCGTGTACGCTCACACCAAGCCTAAATACATCCATAGGATGCAAACCTTGCAGAACCGGTTCTTACGTAGAGTCACGGGAGCCCCTTTTTATGTCCGTAATGACCGTCTACACGTAGACTTTAGAATGCCCACCGTCCTTCAGTTTATGAAACGTCTTTCGAAGCGTTTCTTCGATAACGCCAGTAAACACCGTAATCCCCTGATCGCAGCGGCCGCCCGTTACGAACCCTCGCGCATTAGTACAGTACGCCGTCCTCGGCATACCCTCGTCACTCCCGATGATGCTATTACCCTCCTCCAGGAGAGCAGCAAAGAGACTAGCACTCTTAAAAAGTTCAGACACAAACCGCCGTCTTTCCGACCTCGCCGTCGAGGTCCGTCGCGACGTCCTGGTCCATGCCCTCCCCGACCCTCGCTCGAGCCAGCCCGCGATGCTGTGCCAGTAGTTCTAAATCAGCCCCTAAATAATGATATCATTCAGATCCAGCCTGTCCCCATGCAGTCCTCCCCCAGCGACGCCCTGAGCCGAGGCTCGTACCCCACGGGGGGTGCCCTCAGCGTATAGTCGCTTAGTTTGTAAGTTTTTTATGCCCTGGCTGGAGGTTAGGTTACTCTTAAGGTACCCACAGGATAGTCCGGTTAAGCAGACGACAACCTCCTAGGTTGAACTGCGAGACGCCAATCATAAAAAAAAAAAAAAAATAGCTGTGACAATTTTTTTTTTGTGAATGCCGTTTCGCATTTCAACCTAAGAGGTTGTCGTCTGCTTAGCCGGAATATCCTGTGGGTGCCTTGTGCCAATAAAGATGGTGCCTTTTAATACTACTATGTCCATTTTACCGGGACCTGTCAATGTGGCCCCACTTGGGGGAGGCCTATGTCCAGCAGTGGACGTCTTTCGGCTGAAATGATGATGATGATATTTATTTTATGAGAGCTTGTTTTATATCGAAAATTATTCGAATATGGGTTTCTACGTAATCTAACATGTCTGTATGTCCCAAAAGGGTAAGCAGTGGTGTAAAGATCGCTTGTTCGATACAAGCAAGCTGGTTTTATATTCTATTTAAAAAAAAACGGAATACAGGAAGTGTTTGCATAATGGTGTTTCCAGTTCTTTGTAAAAGGGGGAGAGACTATTTATATAATTTTTTTAAATGTCAGTTATATTTGAACATTTATAAGCGTATAATACTATGTTTGGCTTTTAATCTTCTAAAAGACCTAAGAATCTCGAAACGGCACAGCAAAGCATTAAAGAACTGCAAAACAAATTCAAATTCTATCTATCTGCTCGCCCGCACGTTTGCCGGAGATCTCATTAATTAGACAATTAAGAAAAAAAGGGTAGAAAACTCTTTGTAAGGGATTTTAAAGGAAAATGAATAACCCAATTTGACTAATTCTTTATTTCTTTTCCTTTAAGTTAAGAATTGTTGAGGTCATGATGTTTTTTTGTTTCTTTCGAGGTGAAGTGAGGTTTTTAAGGCTTGATAGTCTAACCGGTAAGGACAATAATTTGCGGACTCGGCACCAGGCTAAGGACATTGAAACAGGACACCATACAAATACTTGCGGAAGTTTCTTTCAATGATTATTATTTATTTATTTACCAGACTACATACCTATAAAGAGCTCCACTGTGTTAGTAACAATATAACTTAGCCTATGTTAGCACTCAATAACTAAAGAAGAGATCGATTGCGATTAGTTAGTGCCCATACTGGCGGGCTGTCTGCCCGGGCGGTTATCGATTGCAGGATAGTGTCGGGACTGCCACGCAACCTGCGGAGTAGCGAAGCAGATTTTTTACGCCGCAATGCATCAAAGCTGTCAGTGCGTGCGTCGGCAAACATTGCTGATGCACTACAGAAGCGTGGCAGTTGCAACAATACCCTGAACGCATTACGATATTAAAGTGGACATTATTATTTAATTAATTTAATTCAATGTAAGTGTCTGTTTACTAACCAGATATCCGAAAAGGTAGAGCTTATTTACCTACATTTTGAGGAAGGAAGTATCATAGAGTTGATAATACCTCGTCTAAAATGCCGGAATTATAAAAACATGAACTAATCTTTGAGTATGGTTAATAATTATTTATTTGAAGAATCATATGCCTATATTTAGGATTCTGTACTTAAATTGTGTCAGATTCTAATAGTTTGTTTTAAATAGGTAAATTAAAACTGAGTTAGTTTTGTTTACGTGGATATCCGACAAATTTTAAGTAATGCCTTAACCTTTGAGACCCGTTTTATTATATATTCAGGTACAAACTATACAAAGTTAATCCTTGAAATTACTAGAATTAACATTTTTTACAGTTTTAGTACGCAACTCTAAAAACATAACAAAATACTTCAATATAATAATTTAGTTCAAATGTATTCAAAGCGCAATAAGTAATTTGCAATTTCATAAATCCCGGGATTTAATCGTTAAGTTTATTATTTCGGGATTTAAGACGAGGTATTATCAACTCTATGTTGCTTTCTTCCTCGAACTTGAGGTAAATAACCCTACCTATTCTGATCACTGATAATAACCGCTACTGAGGGTGCGAAACTCGTCGCCAAATTATGGGCCGATTTACTTTAGAATACCATCGACTCGCTAATAAGAATATGTCAGTGTTCGTGCCCGGAACCGTGTCTGCAATAGGTCCGTGCCCGTTTGGCCGATCGTTTAGACGACTGGCAGGAAAAATTGGTTGCTCATTCTGCATCGGCTTGGGTGTACTATGTGTAACACTGTAAAATAATAAAGATAATTAATTAGATAATAGGGTCTGATTCAGAAGGCAGTACTCCTCGATACGGCTCGTATTGTGAGGAGGTTCCTGTTTCTGCAGCCCTATCTACCGGTAGCTTGGATCCTGCTCCCGATACCGGTGGAAACCTATTTTTTATATTGTGAATTTTTTTTTGTATTATTTTGATAATAAAAATAATTAATAATGTAATAAATAAGAGAGAAAATAAATAAAGAAGACAATGATATTTAATACTATTTAATTTGAGTTTCTTCCCAAATCTTTCACAATCGCTTTAAAGTTTGGGTCCTTTCTATTTTACGGAACCCAAACGTGTAATATTATTACCTAAAATGTGAAGTAAAATTTATTAAAACATAATTCAGCTATTTTGGCCAATTTTGCCAATTTTGTTGGGGCAGTGGTAGAGCGATCGACAGCTGCGCTGCGTGTCGCGGCCCGCGGGTTCGATCCCCGCACGGAACAAATGCATCGCCTACAGATAGCTGTTCTGGGTGTGGCTGTTTGTGTATGTGAGTTTAAATGTTTGTTAACTCACCCACGACACAGGAGACATACCTGTGTTACGCGTTTAAAAAAAATAAGTTGATAAAAATACCGATAATTTTACAGTTCGTTAGTTTCCCTTTCCTCACAGAGAAATCTTCTGTTTATACATGTTGCTAAATAAAAAAACGTATAAAACAGGTTCCAAATGATTTTAAAATAGTAATCTTGGATTTTCTTGCCGGTTCGTCTCCATAGGGATAAATATTAACAAAAAACATTATGAATAAAAACATATTTATTTAACAATTAAAAACATTATTATTATTATATATTAGAAGAGGGATCCATAAAAAACAAAACATAATAAGTTAAGATAAGATCATAAGATCTTCTGTTTATACATGTTGCTAAATTATGGGCCGATATTATATTATCAAAGAGTCTTTAAACTGTTCTATTTCCATGTTAACCTACTCCTCAAACAAACACTCTTAAGATCGAATAAGGCCGGTACACACGCAAGCACAACCTATAACCCCGGATTACACTACATTATCGCATGCAGATGTTGCCGCAGTGAGTACACGACGTAATCCATTAACACCGTGTATTATGAGAGTGTAAACTGAGCTTACAATATTATTTAATGTGTGCTTGCTTAATTGGGCTGGATTTTATGTTATATGTTGTGTGTTAAACATAATTGGGGCTAGAAGGTTTATGCCTGCTTTCAATCTTTATCGTGGGGTTAGTGCCTATCCTGGATTCAGTTTTTTATGCCGCCCATATGGGTCCCTGTTTTTTTTTAACGGATGGGAATTAATCAAATGACCCCCCCTCGCTCTGGGAGGATCAGAAGGGAGTGTCAGACTCGTAGTGACTAAAACCAATCCATGTTCCCTCTTAGCCCTTTGTGTTCCAGGGCCACGGTATCTCTTTCGAACAGTCCCGCAGCCCCATATGGCCCCGTGACTTGGCTTTAGATCCCTTCCGGCAATATATCTTTGGCATGTTTGGTTTACTCACGGTGTTCACCGAAGCAAGTGATCATAATTATACAATACGCACATGAATCCAAAATTGTAGCAATGTTTAAGAACCTAGCTATAGGTATCTACTTCTAGTAGGCGTTACCGCCGATGCCGGTATATAGCCTACAGAAAATAATCGTGGATTATTTTTGCGTTACAGGTATTCTGGAATAAATGGATCAGCCGTGGAGGTTACAGGATTATATTATACATTCATGTATAGGAATAATATTCAAAGACTACTAAATTATTAACCGATCCAAAGAAGTTCATTTAATGCCGTAAATCTAAGAGCAATAATTAATATTTCCATAAAACCACTTTGAATATTTAATAGATACTTTAAATTCTGCCGAATCAACGCCACCAAAGGTGATTTTCCGAAGCCTCCCCTTTTCTTTTCAAATTCACCTTTTCAACTTTTCATTCTGAACAAAGTTTTGCTGACTTGACTTTCGAAGGGTTCTTGAGCTCTCAAACAGCGCGAGTTTCTTAACACAATGAATTTTTAAGTGCCTCACAATGAGCACTTTGCAGGGAGTTAAGCTGTGAACAGTAGTACTTAGAATGACGTATCTATAGGCACCTACTTATGAGTTGCTTTGAAGATTTAAATTGTTTCAGGTCAAGTGTGAGTCCTAAAAATTTTCAAGAGGATTCTTTTTTGACACGTTTGCAAGTGCGTGCGTGTGAAAGAAAAATGCATTAATGCATGGTAGATTATTTTGTTGCATTGCATTGTTCCAGGTTTCAAAGTAACGTCAACTCATTGGTTAGCTGAGATAGCACAAATCTTTGGTGAGCTAAAAGGCTACCAATATTTACGTAGTTTTAAGTGCTGTATGTTGGACGTTTTGTAAAGATTGTTTTGCAATGGGATATCCACGATTTTTAATAAGCTTAGTAAATAGAATATTATCAGGAGGATATATTTAGTATCAACAGTCATTGATATTTAATATAGGAATGGAAGAGTCAGCCCCGACGACTGACAGTAGTAGACAATATAAAAGTGCTCTAAACTAAATGATAATCTAATACCAACATATCGGAGTCGCATGTGGCTTAAAGAGTGATGAATATAAATGTAGATGAATAGAGAGGGAGAGGAAGACCAAGGAATCGATCGATGGCTTGTATGAGGAATGATATGAAAGAAAAATGAGTAAATGCTAGTGCGTGACGGTTGACAGATAAGAATAGAAGAAAAAATGTCTTGCGACAACCCTACGTAACATGGGACAAGAGCAGGAAGATGATGACCAATATATTGGGAGTCGGATTTTAGTAGCCAAGAACACCACAATTCCGCAGATTTTTCTCAAGACACCTACAGTACTTACATAGATTCTCCTTACACACAGCTCTCCTCGCGTGGCACATGTTGACAAAGAATTGAAACCCCTTCTTGTACCGGCTGAACATCATGCAGACTGGTTCCAGGTCCGTTTCAGGCAGGTCATTGCACACGAAGTTACATTTTTCATGCTCTGGATCATTCTCTCTCATGAGATCGACTATTTTCGGAGCTGGCGATGCTAAGGCTTTTAGGAAAGTTTCATTTTAACATAACATAACATCACGCTTTTAATCCCCGAAGGGTAAGGCGGAGGTGTTCGTATAGGTGATTATCACACTGCCTCGTATCACGCTGCATGTTTCGTGTCAACGCACCTAAACGCGTAATTGCGGGAGTACGGATCTGCATCATCGTGCGGGTTTTTTACGCACTCACGCGCGTAGTTGCGTTTTGTGGATTCACGGCGGCTCTGTAGCACGCAAGGCAGTGTGATAATCGCCTTATCTTACACGGTTGTAATGATAAAACCTTTGTTATTTTATATTAAATCATAAATATTTTTACGACTGTACTGAAATTTTACAGTCAAGACTTGGTCATATTATACTCGTATTACTCATTCAAGTCTAGCAAGGATTTTGATAACTTATATTCAGTAGCCAATTTTTATTTCTTGAATTCGAACTGATAAAACACTTTCAATGTCACACAATATTAAACTCACTTGAACCACAATTCAAAAAATAAATCTCATCTTCAGATTTTGATGAAAGGCCTTTTCCCAAATATATTGGGGTCGGCTTCCAGTCTAACCGGATGTAGCTGATTATCAGTATTTTACATGGAGCGACCACGACCTTCACAACCCAGTCAACACTGGGTAATACGGTACCCGTCGGTAAGACTGGTTGTCAGACTTTCGGGGCCACTGACTGCCTGTAACAACTGTCAAAGATCTACAAATGACCGTCGAAAGCAACTGCTTAACGTGTTTTCCGAGACACGGAGTAAAGTCTGTATGCAATTGATGGTCACCCATCTAGAGACCCACCGTGGCAACCGCGGCTTAAACTTGAAGATCGACCCGTGCGGCTATTCTTATATAGCCACGAGCTCCTTCCACTAAATAAATCTAATGCTAAACATCATTTTAAGCCATCATTTTGTCGCTGACATCTTCAAAGACCGTCTGCCTGGCCTTTCCCCAACTGTATGTTGGGGTCGGCTTCCATTTCAACGAGATGCAGCTATTTATTTAACTGCGTGACGCTCCATGTACAATGGGTATTCTTGAACATCAATAACCGTTTTACATGGAGCGTCTGCCTATCTAAATTTCACAGCGACCAAACCCCATTTAAACGATTGACGGAAATAGAACGTTGTTTTTTAATTAGTAGAAGAGAACCGTATTTAAGCTATTGTCTCACTAGTGAACTGTCTGCTGCAATTAGTGGATAAAACACGAAGTAAAATCTTACCAATTATGCAAAACAAACTGAAAGTAGTTGGAAAGAACATGCCAACAATAGAACACCAACATTCAATTTGAAATTCAATTTTATTTTATTACTTTTTATTATTTACGAAAATAACTGTTTTATTCGAGAAAGTTATTGTTTTTCTTTGAATTATTCCATTTTTAACACAACATTCTATCAATTGGTTATTTAACTTTTAATTGAAATTAGAATTTGATGATACACTCAGCGGCAAAGAATTTGGCCCAAACATTAACAAATCAATACCAGGCGATTTTGTATCGCGTATGAAAATTCCGAGTGGATATTTGTCAGGAATTAGTTTTTGTTAATTTAAGAGGTTAAGCGCAAATGAAAGTTCTTTTTTTATTACTGACACTTAAGGTTATTTCGTTACTGGAACGCACAAAACACGTGTGAGGTAAAATTCGATATTAAATTTGTCATGCGTGTAATCTTTGTGTTTTTTTTTATTAATTACTTTGTAGCACTTTATGCTTACAAAATTGGAACCCAGTGCAAGGGGCACCGGGTTCCAATTTTGGAAGCACAACGACTTCAGCTCAAGTTGAAGCCCTCAAGTTCAAGTCTCAAGCTGTGTTGCTTCGGATTCAGTGGGCGAACGCAGCAAGAGATTTCTGAAACTTTAAATATAGCGCATACAACTCTCAGGAAAGTCTCAACAAAGAATGACCAGAGCAACCTATTCATAAAGAGACTAAGAAGTGGCGGCATTAGGTGTACATCCGCGCGTGATGTCCGATTTATCGCTCTTGCAGTTTTGAGAAATTAGTTCCGTGTTGCGGTCAAAATACTGCAGCGGTTACAAACGGCAAGACGGGTCAACGTTAGTGAGCCGACAATAAGAAGCAGAATAGAGGAACGGAATCTGCTGTACGAAGATCAACTCAAGGTCTATAACTGCTTAGGAACCGCTCGGGTTTTACAGGTTTAACATGTGGAAATGCCCGCTATTAATTTTAAGTCCCATAACTTTCTTCTGTAAACTTTATAAAACTCAGAGGTCTTTTTTGAAATTTAATATTTTAATTAAGTTAAGTTTTCTTTAAATTAATCATTCACTTCATTTTCATTCACTACTATTGGGCTACTGATGAGGAGATGACCTCACTGGAGGACACACTCAAACTGCCACATCCTACAACACATCTGTTTGTAGCTGATGCTGGTCGGCCCTGTCAAAAAAAAAACTTAATTTTAAAATGAAAACACTGTTTCGCTTTTCATTTTGATAACAATCGACATATCGCGCTTGGGCCAGTTTCCGTGCCGCTGAGAGTATTTCAAAATTAGAACTGATTACAATGTGTTCTTATTGTTTGAAAGTAACTTCATTGAAAGTTTATTAATTAAAGTCTTTGTTAAAAGTGAATCGATTTAATTAAAACGATTTTTGTTTGATTCTAAGATTTAGTATCGTCAGTGCTAAATTGTAGAAGTACCAATTCGTACGTCACTATGGTTCCTGCGACCTGTAACAAAGACAAAGACATTGTTATAATATAATGGGTATGTCTGATTATAGTTAGCATAAATGATGCACCATATTTAGGCGAACCAGCAGATTTATACGAGTGTCATTATTATAATGCGCGTACAAAATTGAACTGCAGCCAGTTAGGAAAGTTCATTAGTTTTGGCAGCTGATTATGTGTAATACCCATTGCTTGTAAACGCACTGCTGACATCGGCAAAAAATGCATAAACAACAGCAGTAAGCATCTATCCAGAATATATTTTGTACCTTTTAAATTACCCATGAAAAATAACTGAACGTCCCAAGATAACATTATCTCAATACCTACGAATATTTTATCAAGTCAATTTCCTGTCTCCTCATAATTATTTTGTTGAAGAACATAATTAAATTCCGTAGGTATTTTGAGTTCTTTAAATACTTCACAATTATGTCGCTTCGCTACCTACGCAGTGGAAATAAGACTGTCCATCTTTAATTTTATTTCCATGATTATCATAAATTCAAATTTAGAACCCTGACGTTTGAAATAAGAGCAGTGTTTTGTTTTTCATTCTTTCAAACTAAATGTTTATTTAAATTGATGATAAAATAAAATAGTTCATAACTTTGTAGTCGAATAGATATTTTAATCAAAATAATGGTTAATGAAAATAAATGGAATCACTTAATTGGTATAGCAAGATCAATCACTATTTATATTTTAAGAATTATAATGTAGTAAAATAAATTCATTGGCAAAAGTCAAAATTAAATATTTGCATTAATACAAGCTTTTGTTTGACTTGCAATTTTTGTATTTATGTTTGTTTGTGTCAAATCTTGCAACATAAAGTTAAGCTTACAGCTTGTTGCGAGATTAAATACACAGGGACACACAGGTAATTATCGCCACAAGCTTTTGTGTCATATTATTATAAATTGTATTATATAATATCATAAACTGATGGGTTTCATATAATTTAAAGCCCATTTTCTTCTCAAAAAAAAAATGGCATTAAAAAAAATGTTATCGTATTTATCTCTCTTTTTTGAGAACAAAGTGCAAAAAGCTTTATAATTAAATAACTAGATAACGTTAGTATAAAATTATTGCTAAACAATCTAATAGTAGAATTTTAATATTATGGTTAATTTTGCTAACAATTTATTTCCCTGACTTAGACATAACTAGTATCATGTAGGAACTTACGGTAAGAACAAGATCTCTAGTGATGTAAAAGAAGTGTAGACCGCTGAGTGCCACTGTATCGCCGTTAATTTGGTTCTGGAATCTCTCGACCTAAGGAACACGCCAAAAGGAATCATAAAACAAGCTATTTCGTCATTTGCCTAGCCTTTTCACAATACTATGTTGGGGTCTGCTTACAGTCTTACCAGATGCATCTGAATACCAGAATTTTACATGGAACGTCTGGCTGTCTGACCTGCACAAACCAGTTATTACTGGGTAATACGACACCCGTTGGTAAGACTGGTAGTCAGACTTTCGGGCCAGTAACTAACTGTAACAACTGTCAAATATCTACAAATGACAGCTGGGAACAACGGCTTAACGTACTTTTTGAGGCACGGAGGAAACTTGGTATGTCATCCATCCACGGACCAACCTGGTTTATTTTTAAACAAGCTCTTTATTTAGAAGAAAACTCTGTGGATTCATGTATCGATCTCCCCTCTGATCTCAACAATTTTTTTTCTCTTCAGTTACCATAATAATGCGTTATCCGATCGATCGGACTATGAGAGTTTGTGGTACCGCTTTGTCCAATGAATCGGACCAGAATGAAAAATAAGTTCACGTGGTCCAATTGATCGGACTGAGTCGGACCAAGTGTTTACAGGGAAACAACTAACCTCTTTACTATACGAAGTCGTAGGCACAGAATACAGCGCAGGCAGAGGCAGCAATGAGGATGTATGCACACTTGATGCCACCAACGACACGGTGAGGAAGCGGACGCAGAGGTAAGCTATCGAGTACGTCAGGTAGGCGGAATACGCGTAGGTCCAGAATAAACTGTAATAACCAGAGGTCGGAATTAGGTCGAGTTATTTTTGTACTTGCATCGAAATGTTGATATTAATATGGATCTTTCCTTGCGTGAGCGCATTGGAATTTTGCAACTTCGGACATCCGATGTCGAATGGTTTAAATTGTGTAAAAGTAAATAACTTTTTTATTTAATGAATCACGGGATTTTTAACTTTGTTAAGCCATATTTGTTACGGTCGCGAATCATATTTTAATCAACATTTAACTTGACACTAACTTAGAACTAGACACTAACGTGGCTTTCACCATAAGGCAAAAGTGTAGAATTACAGCTGCATTCTGTGGGGTACAGGTGTAATTTATAAGGCTGGTTCAAACTAGCGCACGTGAAACCCATTAACGCGAACCGTGTTATTATACGCTTCGAATGGCTATATACATGTCACGCGCACGCATCTACGATCATTTCCCAAGGATTCAAGGGATAAGATGCACGCGAACCGCATTGTTCATGTTTGCGCGAGGATATTTTCTCTCTGAACTTTCGCGAACATGTCCATATATGTCCATACTATGTTACTATAATGCACGCGAACCCCTGTGCACGGGCGCACCAGTGTGGACGAAAGTAATCTAAGGAGGAATGATTGCTACATCCTATTTTTAACTACTACAAACAAAAAACATCTTAAGCATTCATTCAGTGACAAACGACGCCGTTAATGTAGCCGGCAGGTCTAAAATGAGCCAGCAGTTACTTTTATAACGAAAGTAAGCACTCAGATTGGACCCCTAGTTATTGGCTTCATTAGGGTTTAGAATAAAACCACCAAATTATCAGTAAGTAGATGAATGACTTTAAGGATACGTGCACTCGTTGCCCGGGATAAGTGTGGATTGCTAGTCACGTAACCCTAAACCTCACACGGTTGCAAATTAACTCTAGTATCACCCATTTAGAGGACTGCACTAAATTACCGATCACCTTGTATGTGGAACCTCGTCACTTATGGAAATAAAAAAGTGAAAGTTTGGAAATATCATAGACTTTAGACTTCTATTTTTATGTAAAAGTGTGCCGCACTGTCGCTTTTTTTAATCTCTCCCTTCAAGGCCCTTGAGAAGTTTGCGACTGGGAGAACCCTACCGGGAACACGACTTGTTTTTTAACTACTACGCTTCGTAAACAGAATGTTTCAATACTGACCTGTTCACAACTTCCGGACATAGTTGATTGACGAGAGTCGCTGATACGACACTTTTCCTAGAACACAAATTGTATTAAAACTCAGTAGTTTTGAAAGACAATATAATTCCTTTCCACCTTCCATTTAAAATATACCTATGGTTTGTTCAAAAAGTACCTTCGACAAGAAAAGGTAAACCCCATGTATCAAAAAACTTATTCAAACAACAATAGTAAATTAAGTTATTTCATATGATTAATTGAAAAGTAATCTGAGAATTCTAATATTGAATTGCTTTGTAGATTTTCATGTTCCATAAGTGAAAAGATATTAATTGGATTTTTCTAAACACAAATTAGTTTTAGTTCCTGTTTGTCCACCTACGATTAAAGGACACAGCACACATATCAACTCGAAAAGGGATCGTCACCGTATCGCCTTTCGCCTCGCCGTCAAACAGGCGTCAACCTAACGTAAGCACGTTACCAACGCGGATCAGCAACCGGTTACAGCTAGGCGACACCGCACTTAAGGCTTGCCGACAGCTGGTTAACCTGGCTGGCACCAGATCAGTGAGTGAGTGATCAGAGGTGAGAGGGGCAAGGGTGGACGAAGAAACGTTAGCTTGGGTACGAAGAGACGTAACCGCGGGGACGCCAGTTGACCACGCACTGCACCGCCGCGCCGGTTCGTGGTCAACTGGCAGTCCGCGCTTAGTGCTGGCTATTAGAACATCATGAAATAGGTCCGTCACTATAAATTCCATGATAACATAGTGATTGTGTGACAATAAACTCGAGGTCACGTTACTTACGCAAGTATATTGTACATCTGCAAACATATGAAAAACAGGTCGTTAGCGAATGTGACCAGCACGATGCCACTGAACACGTCGTCGAATAACTTGACCAAGTTCGTCGCGCGCGTGTAATCCTGCCTTAACTCACCCCACGTCGTTGCGGGAACATAGTTCTAAAACAAAAATCACCTATTACTTATCATAGACAATTATCAAACAGTTTTTTAGTAGATATTAAGATCAAATAAGTGTTTACTAAAAATAAATAAAAACCGGCCAAGTGCTAGTCAGACTCGCGCACGAAGAGTGCCGTACCACTTTTTATAAAAACGAGCAAAAAAATTACTTTTTTGTATGGGAGCCCCCTTTAAATGTTTATTTTATTCTGTTTTTATTTGTTGTTATAGCATCCACAGAAATACATAATCTGTGAAAATTTCAACTGGCTAACTATCACGGTTCATGAGATACAGCCTGGTGACAGACGGACGGGCGGACGGACGGACAGCGAAGTATCAATAATAGGGTCCCGTTTGACCCTTTGGGTACGGAACCCATACAAATAGTTCTGTCTTAAATCTAAAAAAAAAATAGAAAACAAAATAAAAGAAATATTGTTAGCATTGTGTTGTTTTAAATAAATTAATTAAATAAAACGTTTGATTCCAGCTCACAAAATCAGTTCATTTTACTAATACAAATGAATACTCGTGAGTAAAATTTCGTTAATTAAATGTGCTACTGTGAAAACCCGAACTACAGTAAATCATAATATTTTCATTTGAACTTTTACCACCATGGTATCCTGCGTTTTTACCAAAAAATAATTTACAAGCAACAATTGGTAAAAACATGTTAGGCGCCCTTTTCATAATTTTACAAAACCATGTTTGGATTTGATAACGTATTATTTGTTAAACAATTAATGTTATATTTATGTCATTTCGTAAAACAACGTTAGAAATAAAAAAAATATACATATACTTATTGCATCATTACGCAAGTGCCTAAAATAATACTAATTAATTTTGCAATCGGGTAATTTTAATTAATAAAACAACAAATACTTAGGATTAAAGAGCAAGAGGAACGAGTTCGCCTCGAAGGGGATGGCGGGGTCTAGTGAGCGAGCGAAGTGAGTAAACTATGACCCCATCATCCACTTCGTGTTAGGTTACTTTAAACCCTACTAACCGAAAAAAGAACACCGCCCAGCGAGGCTACTTCGACTACGCTTTATTACAAAATAATGATATTGTTTACCTTGGACTTTAAGAGAACTTTTTATTGTACAACTAAAATAGGATCGAATCTACCCAAAACAATTGTACTACAAAATTACGCTGTCACAAAATGTGCTATCCCGTCATGTCATCGTAGGCATTTTGCACTTTGACATTCTAGCTATACTTATTTTGAGCCATTAGGCAAGTCAGCTGTTAGGTATGTCAAACCCTTAATTTTAGGTATTCTAATACCCATATATAAGTTGTTTGTGAAATAAATAGTGTATGAAACGTTGGTTGTAAACTTAATTTTTTTTAAAAAGGAGTTTTGGTGAAACATTTGTGAACCTACCTCCATACACTCGGTAAATCTTACGTTTTACCTGAGAGACACGGTAAATTATTCTGGGCGAATCAAAAAATTGTGGAGATGATAACTTGAAAATACGAATACGAAGTGGATGAAGCGCTTGTCGGTCGCTGCCGCAGCACCGCTAGCCCCGCTAGCTTCGCTCGGTCGGCTCGCGCGCGTTTTGTCACGTTTCGTCACGTTTCTAAACTAACCTAACTTATACCATCTTGGCTCGCACATGGTTGGTCATAGTTAACCCAGTTAGTGTTCTAAAATCGTATTTTATTTCTCTATATTGGTTAAAAAAAAAACACTTATACACGTCACATCATGTTATATTTTAAAACTAGATGGAGCCGGTGTTTTGTATGTCATCATCAGTTGCCAGATAATTAAGTACTCGTAATATTCATTGTTTTATTCCCAAAACATTTACCAACTGTCATTGGTAAAACCTAACATTTTGAAAACTGGTTAAAGCCCGACAATTCTTCTCTTCTTTATAAAAAAAACCTAGAATTTACTAGAGTGAAACCTCAGACAATAATAATTAGATATAATAATAATAAGATAAGAATTACCGATATTCGGCCATTTACAAAAACAGATTACACACCTTGCTAGTCGTCAACACAATCTTCTTATTGATCTGCTCCAGTATAGAAGATAAATACAAACTCATGCATACAATGAAAACGTTTCCGTAGTTCCAAGTGGCTGTTGCTACTAAATTCAGGTACTGAAACAATACATGATTTACAAAACGCTTTGAAAGGACTGACTGCCTCGTCGTTAGGATCTGGTGATTCGTTTCCTAACAGGTACGAAGTTTTAATAATTTATCAATGGTAAAGAGGGATAGGTTCAGTTTAGAGTATGGTATGGACATGTGATGAGGAGGGATGAAAGAGCACAAATTATTTCTTACGAAATCCATTGAATTCTGTGAGAAATAATATGAATGAAGAAGAGAGAAGAATGAGTACCTGTATGATAGCCTGACAGAGGAGAATCATTATGTTCCCGACTCTAGAAGGAAAAAAAAGATGTAGCGCCGATCGCAAGTACCACGGGAAGAGCAGGAAAATTACGATGGACAGAGCAGAATATAGAAAACATAGGTAGGTACCTGAACAATCACCCCTAATGCTTCAACGTAAGGTACATTCAATTCATAAAGCCAAGGAGATGTGACCTTCAGATATGTTTCGACAGCATTAGGTACCTCCGAAGAACTTTTGCCTATCCATGCGATTCTTGATACTATCGACATAACGTGTTCCACTGAAAATGAATTAGTATGTATCAAGGTTTACTTCCCGGGTCCAAACCTCTTCCATCCTCTGTACACACGGCGACACTTCCAGTATAACATAGCCTCGCTTTGTATAAAATACCCGTACAATAAAGGATCCGCATAAACTGGTTCCCTGCTCCGTGAACTGGGGAACATAATGTCAAGTAGCTACTTAAAGGTTTTGGTTGCATGGTGTATTCTGATTATAGCATCTTTAGCATGTACAGTGCAGAATTAAACCTAAATATTTAACTTTTCATTTTGATCACATTAATTTACTTCTTTCACTTTATCGTAACACGGCCAAATTTCATTTCATTTCATTTAGTAAACAAAATGATGATGTCAAAGCAGCGGTGGCCCAGTGGTGGCAGCCCCGACTTACGAGCAGTAAGCCCTGGGTTCGAACACAGGCAGGCGCATTACTTTGTGGAATTTATTTCATCACCGCTGCCCTCAAAAACGGCGAAGGAAAACATCGTGAGGAAACCATGCAGCATGCCCTAGAACTAAAAATTGGAAGACATGTGACATCTACCAACCCGCACTGGGCCCGCGTGGAAGATTAGAACCCACTACATCATAGTGAGGAGCAGGCCTGTGTCCCAGCAGTGGACATGTTATTGTCTGATGTCCATCAGACAATAACATTTCCACTCCATGGTTACTCTTTTAAAATCATTTGGTTCTACAATATTTGGATGTTACAGCGTTGGTACCTAGGTAAGTATCAGAGGACAGTACAATACTTTTCCAAGGTAACCTAAGGTAAAGGTAAGCCTTTGGGTCATGAGAAGCGTCAACTAGGTGCTTAGAAAGTTCCTTAAAAAGTCTCTGAGCACTCGGACTTTACGGCTCCAGAGTTTCAACCTCAAACGGCTCGATTTTTATTTACACCGCTTGTGGTTCTCCGCAGCCACAGCGGCAGCGCCAGCACAGCACGATGAGCTCGGCTTTATCTGACAGACTAAAAATACTTACTGACAGCCATCCCCATGAATAAACCACAGGCTATGTTGCACCTCTTAACAATTTTAGGATGGATGTATTCATCGAGTCTACAGTTGATAAGTTCTTTCATCAAAAACGGCCATTTTGCAGCAATCCGGAGGAACAAGATGGTAGTCAGGCAAACCGTTGTAAAGAATACGACGAAACCTGAGGAATAATGGAGTGGATTAAGAATAGAACAGATTATTCATCAGGTAGGAGTCACACGATTTACTACAAGTAGTTTACCGTCCAGTAACATAAAATGGAAACCAATATGTTTCCGTTGGTTTGTGTGTCTTTCTGTCGAATCGTAGCGCATAAACGGATGAACCGATTTTGATAAAATTGGCTTGTTTGAAAGGTGTTTTAATTGAGAGTGTTGTTAGCTATGTTTCCGGAAAATCTGATCAGCCGTTTGAAGGTCATCACCACTTTTTTTTGTTGAAGGGAAATAAACAACTTCCGCAGGTCTTGTCGATTCGAAATTTCAAATCTTTTATATTTATTTATCTTGTTACTTGTCACCATGGTCATCACTGGGGAGGGGAAACTGCACCCCTCCTAAAAGATCGGGTTTCTTTTTTATTTATTACTTTTCTTGTTTTCGTTAATAAGCAAGAAGAGGTGCAACACCGAGAAAAGTGGAGGCAATGGGGGAGGCCTATGCCCAGGAGTGGGACAGTCAAAGCTCAGATAAAATAATATAAGTTTGAAAAGCATGAAATAAAAATTAAATTATGTATGACAATCCGTTGCGTAGTCGAGGAAGGAAGAATAACGCGGTAATATGTATAAAAAATACATAGAGATGGGTTGTTGTAAAATACTGGTATTCAGCTGCATCTGTTTAGACTGGAAGCCGAATCCAACAAAGTTCGGAAAGGGCTAAGCAGATGGTTTGTCTTCATACGTACTTACCTAATGCAATTATAGAAGAAGGATTCCTGAACAGTCTATAAAGACACAACATTGTTGCAATAGTTTGAGCAATGGCCATAGTAAAGGCATGCAAAAACGTCCATGAGAATCTGGTAAATCTGAAAAATAGAATTTTACAAAACATAACATCAGGCCTGTTATCCCCGAAGGGTTACGCAGACCTCTGCCGGGGGTAACAGGCGAGATATTATTTATTTAATAGTAGGACACCCACATTTACCAAGTTCTATTTTTAAAGTCCCATGTTTTACGGGGCGAGCCTATTGCCATCAACCGGGCACAAATCCGGACTCCGTGGCTACTGAGAAATTACTGATCGAAAAACCCAATAACACTCTGCCCGACAAGGGCAAACCACGACCACAATTGCAAAGGGCAAAACACATGACTACTCGACCAACGAGGTAAATATCTTGCGATGTTTTCTCGACAGTTATCACTTTTTTCTTGTTCATTTATGATTGCGTGCTCGCTTCATAATAAAGGCTCCCGCGGACAGGCAGGACGCGACGCGACGCGATCGCGAGACCCGGCATTTCGGTGTTGCCGCGTCTCGAAGCCTCGCACAAAGGCGCGACGCGGTGCGGCGCGGCCTCGAATCGATAACTCGATCCTAACGTATCGAAAAGCGATCCAAAAGAGATAGATTAGGATTGAGTCCAGGGGTACCGCTTTCTGAATGCATCTGGCTAACGAGAGATTGAATAATTACCTATTTATTCCATGGTAATGTGTTACAGGCGATATCTTAAAATTGGGCTGTTCTATGGACTTAAATCTTTTTTCATAAACATTTTTATGCCTTACTCTAACTTTCAAAGTCAAAGCGAATCCAATGTATACAAACAAAAAAGTCGATTTTTAAGTTAGGTTTCAGTTACGTGTTACGTAATTATATCATAAACAAATTTTCGATACGTTAGGATCGAGTGATCGATCAACAAGTTGACGCCGCGCTGCGCGACAGAGCGAATTTTTTTTTCTTGTCACGAAGTGTGTCACGGCGTGTCGCGCTGTCGAAAAGTGGTAATAAAATCTGAAACGCGTCACAACGCGCAGCGTCGCGTCGCGCCTGTGTGAACAGTAGCTTGCATTTTCATACAATTGTTCTACGGAGGTTTTGTCACCGCAAGTCGCGTCGCGTCGCCCCTGTCGGAGCCTTAAATGTTTACCAAAAATAAAAAGATTTTTAAAATATTATAAATAATAATAGATTACCTAATTTTTGGTGCAATATTCGCTTAGTGCTACACGTCTTTGGTCATTTGTGGTCCAAGCGGGCATTAATTATTATTTGAGCTACAAATGCCTCTTATATCGTGATCTTTCAGAAAAGTAGATGATACGATTGCAAACTTCAATATGAAAAAAAAAACTTTACAGTTTTTGTGTAAAGGTGCAAGGTTAATGTCGAAGTACATAATATAAGTAATTATATTTATTTAGCTACGCAAATCAAGATCAATGGTTTTTATATACCTTTGCTTTTCTTCCTTATTAAGTATTCTGGGCTCTTATTAGACAGACAACATTTATCTATTTATTTATTCGTTCTCGTGTATAATCCTACCTTATTTTTGACGCATCTTTTTGTAATATTCCCGTCACGGGGTTGATTCCTATACATTGGCCCCATATGAGAAGCACTCTCATTGCGTTTTGGAACGATTTGAACTGATTATTTGCTTTGTTTTTTCCTTCATCGTCTGGTTTGGATAGAAATAAATACAATAATTACTAGTAACGAAGTACTGACGGAAATAAAAACAATAAACTTTACATTCTAAATAGTTCTTTATAACAGTTTGGAAAAAAACATTGACATAAATTAAAAATTTATCTTACTTTTTCAACATTATTCTTTTCGAACGAAATCTTCAAACAGATACCTAACTTTGTATTTTCGAATCCATAAAATAAAAGACTTACTATCATTTGAAATCCAATGTTTAGCGCTCCCTTCTTTTGCTTCACTGAAAAAACAACAAAAGTAAATAAGCTAGAAAAAAATCTTCAAGCATAAAACAATATAACGAACCGTTGCATGCTTACTCGACCAATTGATTCTCTTGCAGAACTCCAAAATTTATAATTTCTAATTCCTTTGAAATTTCTGTAAATAAATTTAAAGATCTAAATTGGCCTTTTTTTTTATCTGAAAAGATCTCTTTTTTGGTTATGTTTGGTTTTTAATTTGATTGCTGATTATATAAGAGCACGCTAGTATTTTTTTTAAATAACTTCCTTTTTTTGGAGTATTCCCGTTTGAGCACCTATTTTTAGGGCACCTGTACTTTGAGCACCAAAGGTATTCCCATTTGAGCACCAACCATTTTAATTGGTTAAAAGAAGAAGAAGAAGAAAGTTAGAAGCATAAAGACTCGATGCTGTTGTTAGGAGGAATGTAATTTCTTTTATTTGTTTAAGTAAGTTTAGTACCTATGTAATAACGTAAGGCTAATTGTGATATTAATATAAAATATATAGAGAAATCATATTTTTCCTTTTTTTTATTATTAAAAACAAGGTATAAAAACTATACTGTTGTTACGAGGAATGTAATTTCTATTATTTGTCTTATGTAGGTGAGGTACCTAGAAAATAACATAAGGCTGATTGTGATAAATAAGAATTGCTTGGTTTCCTAAAATTAATATGATAATAATAGTACTGCCAAGTTTATCGATATGTTTTATTAACCTGCACCCCATCACTATTAGCTACCGCACCGTAGGTGCTCAAAAGGGAATAAAGTTGAATATTTTTTATTGTTCCTCATTGAGCAACAAGCTATTAAAATGGTTGGTGCTCAAATGGGAATACCTTTGGTGCTCAAAGTACAGGTGCCCTAAAAATAGGTGCTCAAACGGGAATGCTTCCTTTTTTTTGGGGCTGTTCACAATTTGAGGTCTAGCGTTACGATTTTACCTTCTTAAAAAAATTGTATTTCAAGATCATCTATTATTAGATTACTTCTTCTTATTTTTGACACTAGAATGAACGCGCGGGATAAACGTAAATTGAATTCGAGCAATATTCCTCGAATTTCAATATTGAAATTGAAAATATTTGTATCATACAAAATATTTACTTAGTTCCAATCTATGGGTGATACTAATACTGCTCTCTCCGTATTTTTTTAGAATATAAGGTGTAAAAGTCACGAAGCCTTTGTTCTTCACCAAGAATGCAAACTTGTCAAAAAGTTGGAACTTTAACCCCCAATATCTCCGTAACTAGTAGGCTCCGTAGTAGGTATGGTGTAGAACAAAAAAAATATTGCAATGACGGGGACAACAACTGGCTATCGGCTTCATTAAGGGTACTTTTACATCCTGCATGTATGCAATTTCTGATAAGGAAAAGTGCCGTGTAAACTTTTGATTACATGGGATTACGCTAGGTCCACAGCACTTAGCTTTTTGCGATTACAGTCACCTAAGGATCTCTTAAGTTAGATCCATAAAAAAAAAAATATTAAAAAAAAAAAAACAAATATAAAATGTATCATACCAAAACGCTGCCCACCAAAATCAGTACGTTTCATGTTAAGTACCTTGTTACTTACTGACAAAACAAAGTTAATACAACTGTTTAACTTGAAACTAACCCTACAATTCCGAGCCCTCATGTTTTCATGTCACTTTACTCAAATGATTAATGTGTGTCATCAGAATAATATGAATATTTTATTACGCTGTCACTTCTAAAATAACACAGGGTTGATGTTTGAGTTAAGGTTTTGGGAGGCATCAAGTAAATAGTGATGTGAAGCTGATTAATAAATTTTAATACATTTTATGATTTTCAGAAATACTAGCTGTCCGGCGCAACTTCATTTGCGTCATATTTTCCCCGTTTTCGCAACATATTTCATTGCTGCTCCACTCCTATTGGTCGTAGCGTGATGATATATAGCCTATAGCCCAAGAACCGCTGTGGAGCCTGCGTGCCGCCAAGCCAAATACACCGGTTTACATTTCCCGCTTGCATCACACCACAAAAGCGGAGGACATCGTGGAGTATGTGCGCCAAAAGACGAGGTACATACCGAGGGTGCAGTTACTGGAGTCGCGCCGCAACGTTAA
Organism: Cerastis rubricosa; assembly: GCA_949152445.1. Lineage (NCBI taxonomy): Eukaryota > Metazoa > Arthropoda > Insecta > Lepidoptera > Noctuidae > Cerastis > Cerastis rubricosa. Next base: position 8,004,867 of record OX424526.1, on the reverse strand, counting down.
CTTCAATGCGTTCGTGGTGCGAGTACCGAATTTTTATTTGCCCATCGTGATACAGGAAGACTTTTGGCCGCAGGACGTGGTGTTCCTTCGCTTCCGCGGACAAATTCTACCGACCAGTCAGCACAAGTGAAGTGTGAACAAGTGAAGTGCTACTAACATAGATTTAAGTCATATTTATTATAATGAGTTTTGTAATTACTTTATATATGTTAGTTTATAAGGTATATATCTATGGGCCATTGTAGCCTGAAATAAATGATGTTATGTTATAGCCTTTCTCGATAAATGGTCTATCTAACACTGAAATAATTTTTCAAATCGGAGCAGTAGTTTCTGAGCCTATCCAATTCAAACAAACAAACAAACAAACAATCATATCTTTCCTCTTTATAATATTAGTTTAGAAAAATGGGCAGGTTTGATTGTAGATTGAGTCTTCTTCTTATGTATCGACATAAACTAGGTACATGATGAGAGCTGCGGTGGCCCAGTGATGGCAGTCCAGACTTACGAGCAGTAAGCCGTGGTTCGAACCCAGGCAGGCGCATAACTTTGTGTAATTTATTTCATCACCGCTGCCCTCAAAAACGGTGAAGGAAAACATCGTGAGGCAACCGGCAGGTTCTAGAACTAAAAAATCGAAGACATGTGACATCTACCAACCCGCACTCCCGCGTGATGGATTTCAGCCCACTCCCTTTCATTGAGAGGAGGCCTGTGTCCCAGCGTTGGGAACATTATAGGCTGATGATGATGATACTAGGTATATAATCATCAGCAATGCGAGGGGAAAGCGAGGGAACGCTCTAGAAGGACATACACCTTATTCGTGAGTGTCTTCAGAAGGGTCTCGTGCATAGTACTCGCGTGTATGACCAGATGTTTGAATGTGGATGATCGTTCGGTGGTTTTGCCTAGCCCCATGGGAAAAAAGGCATGAGTTTCTGTAGATGTACGTATAATCATCATTAACACAACAAAAAAAAACAAACTTTTTATATTCGAATTTTGTAAAACAGTCTGTAGAAAAAAAAACTACGAAAAATGTAAAGGAAACTTTACGGTTAAAGAGAATTGACAAAAAGTATTGACGTGACAAAAGTCATCATCAGCCTATAATGTTCCCACTGCTGGGACACAGGCCACCTCTCTATGAAAGAGAGAGTGGGCTGTAATCCACCACGCGGGTCCAGCGCGGGTTGGTAGATGTCGCATGTCTTCGGATTTTTAGTTCTAGGACATGCCGGTTTCCTCACGATGTTTTCCTTCACCGTTTTTGAGGGCAGTGGTGATGAAATAAATTCCACAAAGTAATGCGCCTGCCTGGGTTCGAACCCAGGGCTTACTGCTCGTAAGTCAGGGCTGCCACCACTGGGCCACCGCTGCTCTCCTGTGTCAAAAGTAAACTCATGTAAAGTAACACTCTTCTCTCATCAGCCAGGGATACGGATCCGGCGAAGGGTCACGCACGCTAACCATCCACGAGGCTCAGGGTCTGACCTACGACAGCGTTATCATCATCAACACCAAGTCCAGGAGACTCCAAATCCACGACAGCGTCTCCCACGCGGTAGTGGCGGTGTCAAGACATACAGTCAGTTGCGTCTATTACACCGACGACGCCGACGACGCCACGGGCCGCTTTGCGAAGAGAGCGATGGATGCGCCAGCAAAAACAGTCGTCGAGGACAACTTGAAGACGGCCATGCAGCATCGAGATGAAGCCGTAGTGGAAGCTTTACTAAGGCTGGCGAAGTCCTGGTCGTAACCACCATCCAACAAGTCCCAATCCAAATCAAATACCGTTATAAAAAAAAATATATACTCTGTTGTTAAGTAGAATTAGACAGATATTGTAGAGCTGCATGGCAGAATGAGTCTGTCATACTCACATAAAAGCTCTACTAATGGTGGCGCTGTAGAGCCGGTCGTTAAGTTCCCTATAATATGGTTGAGCTAAGCGGCGCGGGTGTGCAGGTCATGTCCGTGAACGGGTGCCGTCGATCGGAGCCGGTCAGCTCATTTTGCCACGTAGTTCTCAGTAATCTAAATTAAATAAAATAGAAACTAAGTAAATTAACGTAACAAAAAAAAAAAATATATATTAGTTTCGGTTTAGATAATTTAAGTTTCCACACTGTAACTGCCAGCGTATTAATAAGAAGAAAAAAAAATATAAAAAAAAAACATATAAATACATTAATATCATAGCTCAGCATGTGCATGTTTCATGACAAAAAATAAAAATATTGGTGAACTCACGTAGATATAAGTAGTTTAAGTAATCTTAAGGATCATAAATTACGTGTCCAATAATGGAGCACGATTAGAATAAGAAATTAAAACTCAGCAAAACAAATAAATTTATGCAAACAAGGGCGCGGACCACCATGTCTGCAGTAGTATATACACATAAAAAAAAAAAAGTAACCCTATTGTCTGTTGAAATCGGCTACAAGGGTAGCGAAGAAAAAAAAAGTTATATCTTCTCAGATATCTTCCTCTGGCATATTATGTCGAACCAGTTGAAAAGCTTCAGCTCGGCAGACACCTACAGTAGGTGTCCCACTGGGAGTTTCTCTGCAGGTTGGAACTGGAAGAACTGGAAGACCCTAAACCGATTGCGAAGCCAAATCGGCCGCTGCAGATACAAAATGGTGCGGAGGGGATACTCCGATGAAGCAAGGTGCTACTGCGGTGCTGTTCTTTTAGTAGTTCCACCTTTTGCACCACTTATACATTTGTTTTTTGAGTTTTTTCCATCTTAAGAGGCATCAACCACCACCAACGCCGTCGACGTCGCAGAGTTCTGGCCTGCCTATTTGACACAAATATTGGGAATCATCGACACGGCGAAGCAGAAAAAGCTCACATTTCAGGCTGATTTCGTTCCAAAAACCAGGCGTTAAGTTACTACTTCCTCTCAATTTTTTTTCATTTACATTGAACAGTCGACGCAACAGACCATGAAACAGGAAGCGTAAAACAAAGAGAATGACCACAAAATATTCACAAAATAATCGATAATGGACTGCCGAATGCGAGATGCGAATAATCGCATAGTAGGTATTACTTATACGATTATCGATTATTAATCGAGAACTCGTTTGTACCGATGAATGAAACCCGTTTTTAAAATGATTGTAATGGGTTAATTGTTTTTTGGTGAATGTGATGAATGTATAGTTTTCAGTATTTTTGTAATAATTGGTGCATTGTGCCAGGGTTTTGTTGAGTTGTATTTTTGTGTGAAATGTAGTGTTAAAGTTGACTGCGTGCTGCGGTGTAGGTCAAAAAAAGTTTTTTGGTTTGAATTACAGCATTATTTGTCATTACATAAAATTATCTGAACAGCGTGCTATTGAACAAAACTTTAAAATTGTCATAATCGATTGTATATTTCAAATATTAAAAAAAAAAATATAAATTGATTGTAAATATTTTGGGTAATTTTGTGTAGACAAAATTACCCAAAATATTTCATCATAAACCAAACCTAAACAGCATTCGAAGTTTCATGCTACCAACGTTACTGCCTAAAAACACCTAAATAAAAAAAGGGTAAACTACACACAAAGTAGGTCTTTTCACGATACCCAATAACACCCTTATTCAGCGAATATAAATAGGATCTTCGGCAAACGAAACATCCCTTCGTAGTTTACCCACGAAATGAAAATAATACGACGAAGAAAATTCAGTCTAACAATTGTGACTTTCACCCTAAAGCGCCACAGTGTAAGAACGTTAGAAAGTGTCATCATTTCGTTGCCGTATGTCAAGTTTTCGTCCAATGTTTTGTCAGCCAATGGTGTAGTTTCAAAATAAGAGAAAACTTTGAAAAAGAACATGTTCCTTCAGCTGTTATTGTTTCCACTTGGTCTGGATCTGAGTGTCGTGTGACCAAACAAATTGATGTCACTCATGGCAGAACCTACTCTTCTGAATCTGGGGCTTAAGAGCGTTTACACCTTAAGGAATTTCATACAAACTTTCAAGTCCTTATTTTCCAAAATGACAGAACCAATTTTAATGAAACTTAATACGCATAAGCGGGATACAAAAAAGTTACTAAAAAAACATTTAAGTAAGATTTATTTTTTCATTTTAATATAATTGGAAATTTCTGTTTTAAAGATAACGCTATTTTTCGAAAATGTTTTTATAATCTGTTTACCTATGTATCCTAATGTATTATAAGACGTAAACACTCAGAAATAATGTGTTAAGTTTTTTGTTCTATTCCCTTATTTGTTTTTGTTGCCGTCCTTATTAGCACTTGTTTGCTGAAATTACAGATTCTCAGTCTTTCATAGAAAGTACTGTCAGTGTTGAAGGAAAACATGAGACATTGCCAATCCACCTTGAGCAAGTGTTCAACAATTCGTGCAACAATGTACATGCTTTATCTTTATTAAAAATGCCTTTTCTTGCAAAAATACTTAAATACTTGCATACAGAAATATACGGTGGTAATTATTTCGTCGAATTTAACTTCTTTGATCAGTCTTGTGCAGCTTGATTTCAATGGAATTATTTTTTCCGTGTCATGTCAAAAGCGCCGCGCACAAGGTCGACCTCTTTTCACTCTTATGGCCTGAGTAATAAAGTTGCTATTACATCCATAAACGACCCAAAATTCTCAAACTCTTCACCAACTTCAAAACCATGCTAATTTCTACGCAAAATATATGGCTTCTGTTGCTTTACCTACCATAATATAAACTAGAAGTGTCATAACGTGCCCTGGAGTCCATGGCAATATTCGAGGTCTATTCAAGGTCCAGATATTTGCATAAACTGTGCCGTTTAATATTGAAATGTAAATGTTGTCCGGACTTTGGACTTCGTTCCAGCTTGATGTAATCGACGTTCATTTTGATGCGGAGGATAGTTGTGACTTTTTGGTGTAGTTTTGGTGGGTTATGAAGTATTGGTGAATTTGTCTTTAGCAATGTTGTGATTTTCATCTCATCGTACGGGGCCTGAACTAAAGCGATTTAAAGAAGCTAAACTTCTCAAAGATATTGTGGCCTTTCACAAAATCTGAACAATCTAATTTTACCGTTTGCAAATATATAAAAACCGTTCAAGTGCGAGTCGAACTCACGCACAGAGGGTTCCGTATCACCTAACAAATAATACAGTAACAGCAAAAAATTGAGGGGGGCGACATAATTTTACGGCTTCAGATGCGAATTATGGTCATCAACTATTGACTAATTTGGAACCTTGATATTATTTTGCAAAAACTTTCAATAGACATCCCAACGGGGTAATATGCTGTTTCAATCATCAGTACGGTGTATGGAAGCCCACCCCTATTTTTCGTATATATATATATATAGGCGGGATATAGATTAGAAGACAATTTATCTTCAAATTTCAACTGTGTGCTACCAACATTCTCGGATTAAAACAACTACAGGCCATACAGGACGAATTTGAGAAGGTTCCGTTGTTTGCTATTTGACAACTGAACTCTAAAAATGGAATTTTATAACATTAATGAATAAAGACGGAAGGTTTATTTCGTACTACCTGTCCGGCGCAACTTCGTTTGCGTCATATTTTCCCCGTTTTCGCAACATTTTTCATTGCTACTCCACTCCTATTGGTCGTAGCGTGATGGTATACAATGTGTTGTTTTGCATTCTCGTCAAATTCAAGGAGGTAATTATGCTAATGATTCTCGACCCAAATCAACAATAAAATGGGTAGGTGTTTTTTTATATTTTTTTTCTTATTTACGGAAATCCGTAAGTGTGAACCAGCCGTATTAAAACGCGGCCCGTCTGTTACCGCGCTTAAACGCACACAAAGAAACGCTAACAAATAACAATACATACACAACGCAAACGCAACGAAGATACGATAATTTCATAGGTACCTATTCCCTACCACGCACGGCGGGGTGCGCGGGCGCACTCAGTCGCTCGCGCGCCTATCCACCCCCGCCGCGCCGCCGCCGTCCCGGAACCAAATAGTGTGAATTTGTCGCCGACGCGTGCATACGCGTTGCGAATTCCGCTCCTAGGTACATCGTTGAGACGTAGGTGCAAAGTGCAAGATGACGGACAATTACTCAAACGTCGAGTTGGTAGAGATGGTCCGCACGTATGCCATCAGTGGAGACAGCCTACGTGTACGGTGTTTCCTCTCAATATGGTCGGCATGTACGCGAGTAGGTACTTAACCGAAAGGTTTGGTGACCATTGGATGGGTCGCGGAGGACCTGTGGCCTGGCCCGTTCTCCGGACCTGACGTCTCTAGACTTTTATTTGTGGGGAGACGTTAAAAGGTTAGTTTACTCGGAGAAAGTGGCAAGTGTTACAGAATTACGTGAAAAGATAATTAGTGCTTTCGACACTTTAAAAAGGAATGTGATAGTGCTACGTAAGCTAAAGGAAAACCAGCTACGTCGTTGTCGACTGTGCCAAGAATGTGGTGGTGGCAACTTTGAACATACCTCCGGGTAACTTAAGTAGGTAATTTATTTATTTGTACTAGACTATCATTTTGTAAATACGTTGTTAGCTTAATCAATTTTATTAGTGTAAATAAGTTGATTTCAAATTTTTAACTACGCCGATAATACATAACAGTCGAAAGTATTTCTACATACCTACTTAGCTAGCACATCTTTCCAATTCCAACAAGAGTAAAAAACATTTTTAGATTTAGTAAATCGGTACCTACACCAACTAAGGTACTAGCACCAATAAATTCAATCCACAAATTCAAACAAAATCATTACGAAAACTTTAGGCTGAATTTACCTACGTACAATGTTCAGAGTGTTAGTGTAGATAGCAATAAAGCAAAACTAACATTTTATTACTCATCTGATAACTACCGAACTTAGGTAAGTACAGGTCAGTGAACTTTTCTTTGGCACACTAGTATTGTCGTCGTTGGTAAGATTTCCGTATTCCAATGATGCTTAAAAATTAGTTTAGTATCAAGCGAAATTTATGACAATAATGTAGGTGATTTTCGAAATAAAATTAGGTAAAATTGCTAGGTACCGGTCGCCGAAGGTCATCGCACGGTCGCAACACTGTTGCATTTCGTAGGTAAGACGTCGACTGTCGACTCTCACGCACACAGAGCAGCTGCATTGTCGCTGTGTGCGTACTTGGGTGATTCTGTTTTAAGTGTTTTGAATTAAGGGTTTTATTCTGAAATACTGTTAAATTTCAACAATAAAAAAAAGCAACGCTTATTAATTATAGACCGGTACCGAACTTTAAATTGATTATTTATGTGTTTTATGACAACGTCCTGAAATTTGACGAGGATGCAAAACAACACATTGTATAGCCTATAGCCTTCATCGATAAATCGGACTAGTAGTTTCGGAGCCTATTCAATGCAAATAAACAAACAAACAAACAATCAAATCTTTCCTCTTTATAATATTAGTTTAGATTTGTATTTCATTATTTTCGTGCAGCTCTTCCTAAAGCGTAACTAAAATTCCAAAAAAAATATCATTTTTCAAACAAATTATATCAGATTTGCATTTCACACTGTGTGCCACCTTCAATAATAAATACAAGACTTAGAGCCCTGACCGCCGGTAGCTTGGACCCTGTTCCCGATACCGGTGGGCTACTATTTTTATATTTTTAAATGTTTTTGTATATAATTTTGTAAAAATATTTAAAAATGTAAAATGTATGTTTATAAGATGAATAAAGGGAATACAAGACTTATATATACGGGGAAAACATTCGCGCATCACTGAACCCGTCACTCTTGATTCGTTTTGTTTGCGACACAAACATATCGATATATCAAACAGTACGATATTCATTTCCTTACGCTTGTAAATGACGAACAAATATTTATTAAGGGTATTGCGGAAAGGAAAGCATAAGAATATTTGAGAACGAGTGGATCCATGAAGGCGGTGTGATAGTTAGAGGGGATGACCATTATAGGAGACTGACTGACCAGAGGTGGATCCCGCTTGGTGATCTGGTGAGCTGGTGAACTTATGAAATGTGGGTGTTCTATAGGCATTTTTTTATGCTTGTACAGTCGTCCAGAGAAAAGTATTGAGAATAATGTTTCACATCCAAAATTCTGTACCTAGAACACAACACGTACGTATATGTATGTATGTCGGGTAATAAGAGTCCTCCTGATCGTTTTCGGTCACGGCGTCCAATCGTGGCGGAGATTACCCATCGGCGCAGGAGATGATATAATGCACAGGCAAAAGCACAAGTGCACTCCCTAATCCAGAAGGAAAAAGTATCTAAAAGGAGACAAATGCTGCGATGGCCCCAAAGAAGTTGGGATAGGGACAAGAGAATGTCGATGTTGATGTGTTGTGTCCTTACTCTAAATCCTGTCTCGTTCTTTATCTTTACCAAGCAGACCAAAAAACACAATTTTACCTTACATACCTACCAACAAACATTCATCTCCCCCGTGATGAAACAGCTAAGTATATTTAATTCAGCAAAATTACGATTTTATTTTATTAGTCTAGAGATTGCAGGCCGTGTTATTTCCGTAGTAATTTTGCGACTAAGTTTAAAAAGCTCGGAAGAGAATTTTGCTCCCTGAAATGCTTACAGCCAAGCATTTTCCAAAATGTACTTAAAATGGACAACGAGTTTTTAATTACTGCCGAGACGGCCATTCGTAAATGTATATTGGAGACTTGTCTTTTAGGGTGATCTGTTGAAGAAAGTTGGTCTTGCTGCGTTTTACCTTCAGTATGTGGAATTATTACTACTAGCCCATAGTGCCAAGAGCTGGGAAAAGCTCCATTCCTTCTTCCAGGAATTTCTCATGTTTCGTGGATACGTTTGCAAACATTTAAACTCACATACACAAACAGCCAGACCCGGAACTACTATCTGTAGGGCATACAAATATTTGTTCCGTGCGAAAATCGAACCCGCGATACGCAGCGCAACAGCCAGTCGCTCGGCCACGGCGCTGTGTAACTTAATTTATCTCAATAACTAAGTTACAAGGTCATCATCATCATCATCATTTCAGGCGAAAAACGTCCACTGCTGGACATAGACCTCCCCCAAGTGTCGCCACATTGACCAGTCCCGTGCGACTCACATCCAGCAGAACCCCGCAACCTTCACCAGGTCATCGGTCTACCTAGTGGGAGGCCTTGAAACGCATCGTCTTCCGGTTCGCGGTCGCCATTCCAGAACTATTCAGCAACAAGGTAAAGGCTTATAAGGTAAATTATAATAAAAGCTTATAAAAAGTAAAAAGGTAATAATAATCTCAATCCCATGATAATTTTAAACAAAGTTGTTTACAAATGGTTCAAGACTATTCATTTTGCTTCAAAAATAAATGTTAGTCTTTGTCAACATATTGATTGATCGACTTTTAATATTAGGCTTGAACATTGAGTTGTAAACATGTTAATTTTCAAGCTCAATATTGATGAGTCCATTGATAATAAAGTTGATGAAATCGGCAAATTGCCTTATAAATTGGTGGTACTTTTTTAGTTATTGTTGTTCACAGTTCATATTTAAGTACAAAAAGTTTTTCAGTTAAAAACAGATAATTACTTATGTTCTTCAAATCAAACTTTACCGTTTACGGAGATTAACCGGAACAAACCGACAGACAGACAGACAGCCAAAATAAAAGATAAAAGTACAGTTGTGGTGTACGGTACCGTACCAGCATTACCTGACCCATTTTCCTCTTTTTTGCTTTGTGAGATGGGTCAGGTAATGGTGCAGGGCACTGTACATTCAGATTATGAATTCAGTAAAAGCCGTTATTTTGAAAACAAACAGTCACTTCAATTTTATTTCATTGTATATGTTACCGGCCAAACCCGATTTCCGGCTAAACTAGTTTGTCCTAGGCCAAACTAGGTCTCATCATAACAGGATCATATAGAGCACCCCATCTAAATAGGTTAGGTTAGGTTAGAACTGTGACTATAAACGCGCGAGCCGAGCGAGTGTAGCAAGCGATGCCACATCCCAAGTTGGACGCATTGTAAATGTTTTATTTGGGTCAGTGATAAACCAGTAAACTGGTTTGGCCTAGGACAAACTCGGTTGGCCTGAAATGAGGTTTGGCCGGTAACATATACATTTACGAAAAGAGTGATGGATATAATTGTTGATAGATGGAGAGGGAAAGGAAGGCCAAAAAAAAGATAGATGGATGGTGTGAGGAATGACCTGAAAGAGAAAGGAGGAATTGATGCCGTGACGTCTGACAAGGAAGAATGGAAAAAGAAAACGTGTTGCGCCGACCCCAAATAAAATGGGACAAAGGCAGGAACATGATGAGATTTATCGTGTATATGCTAAACTTCTTCATCTTAGTATCATCATCATCATCTGCCTAGCCTTTTCCCAAACTATCTTGGGGTCGGCTTCCAGTCTAACCAGATGCAGCTGAGTACCAGTATTTTACTTTCTTCATCTTAGTATATCATACGTTAAACACAGCAAACACACTCAGCCACTATTATAACACGCTCTTCGTTTATAGATAGCCTCTGATGAAATTAGACCAGGAGAACTTATTTCTCACACTCGTCAACATTGTAGTCAGTTTGTAGCTGTCAAAAATCATCAAAATCAAAATATTTTATTTTACATAGGCCTACATGGGCACTTATAAAACGTCAACAGAAGAGGCACGGTTCGGGTTGGTCGTTTCCTATGGAGAAGAACCGGCAAGAAACTCCATGGTTACTCTTTTAAAATCATTTGGTTCTACAATATTTGGATGTTACAGCGCTAGTACTTAAGTATGAGAGGACAGCGTAGGCCCGACAATAAGTCATCGCTTACTACAAAAGGTAGAAAAAGATGAAGCTGAAAAAAAAAAAAAAAAAATTACAAAGCCTACAATGTCCACACATTCACAAAAAAATATGAATGAAAAAGAATCTATACAAAAGTAAAAATAAAACTAAGAACAATTAAATAAACAATTGACACAAATGTAGTCATCAGTACTGTAACTATTCTGCACAATGAATAAACGGTGCAATGATTTGAAAACTATTGTAAACATCTGAAAAAAAAAATGAATAGAATAAATAAAATTCGGAATAGTTAGAGACATCCACATATTTGTGTCGTTTTTGAGCTACCAGGGAAGCCGCATGAGCAGAGGGAACTACAGCCAAACTTCTTTATCTTCAACATAGTCCTTAATTTTGTAATATGCTTTTTTAATAAGGACACGTTTGATGCAATTTTTAAACTTTCCATCGGTCAGTTCAATAACTGACTTTGGCAACTTATTATAAAAGCGTATACTGTTTATAAGAAATGACTTGCTAGTTTTTGTTAATCTAAATTTGGGTATTACAATTTCGTGTTTACTGCGTGTGTTTATATTATGGAAGTCGCTTCTAATTTTGAAAAGCCCTCGGTTTTTGCGGACGTATAAAATACATTCTAAGATATAAAGTGAAGGCAGAGTCAGTATATCGATCTCTTTAAATTTTTCTCTAAGGGACTCGCGAGGACCCATTTTATAGATCGCGCGAACTGCCCTCTTTTGCAATATAAAAATTGAATCAACGTCTGCTGCCGATCCCCACAGCAGAATTCCATAAGACATAATACTGTGGAAATACGCGTAGTATACTAACCTAGCTGTGGCTACATCAGTCAACTGCCTTATTTTCCTAACTGCATAGGCGGCTGAGCTTAACCTCCCCGAAAGAGTTCCAATGTGCGCGCCCCACTGCAGTTTTGAATCGATAGTAATTCCTAAGAATACAGTTTCCGCGAAAACATCAAGTTTTTTGCCGTCAAGATTTAAATTAAGGTCACGTTGAGTACTCTACGAGCTGTACTCTTACACACCCTCCAAAGTAAAAAGAGCGTGAAGATGAATTAGGTTGTAGATAACAATGTGAGTATTTTTACATCATTTTTACGTGACGTTGTCTACCAGCGGTGCTCAATCTTTATGAAGATCGATTCATTTTTATTTTCTTGAACACCATTGAAGACTTTGAAAAGTTAAACAATAACGTCGATGACAAGTCTTTTAGATAGATACCTGTCAGTGGTTAGGATTGTATCAATTTGAGGCATATCGTAACGATCATTTGAAGAGTGACCATAATCAGAGTTAACGGCGCCATTTTCGTTTTTCAATACAATTTCCATAGAATGTTTACCACCACTGCCAATCTGAAAATATCTTTCTACTAATATTTTTATTTGCTTTATATAAGTTACTTAAAAGGATACGGTCTAGACGGAAAATACGCATTTCACAACCATATAAAAGTCTGTTGCTTTATTTATTTGGTCAACGCCTACATTCTCAACAACTCAACACTTTGAATCGAAAAATAAGCAAGCTGAAATCTGAAATTAACTCACAGCCAAACTTTGAGAGCCACTGCTTTTTAGTTAAACATTGTAACTTTACCGACTTATTTGTTGCGATACTAACGTCTGACTATAAACCGGCGGAGTCTATGAAAAATTGTATTTTATTACGTAATTGTAATAAAGAGGGATACTGCATAAAATATACGAGCTTTAATGTGTGTGCTGGATGAGAAATGAGTGGCAATAAAGTGAACATCGAGTTCTACCGAAATTCATCGTTCATACTGCAGATTTTATCTGGATGGTCGCATCGCGCTAAACGTTGTGGTAGACGTTTTATAGGAAGAGAATGTCATAAATATATTGCAAATGAGCTTACGATCAGTAAGCCGTAGGTTCGAACCTAGGCAGGAACATTACTTTGTGTAATTTATTTTATCACCACTGCCCTCAAAAACGGTGAAGGAAAACATCGTGAGGAAACTATGTAGTTGTCTAAGAACTAAAAATTCGAAGACATGTGACATCTACCAACCCGCACTGGGTCCTCGAGGTGGATTACTGCCCACTCCCTCTCATTGAGATGAGGCCTGTGTCCCAGCTGCAGTGGGAACATTATAGGCTGATGATGAGAACAAAGGCTATAAACTATTTTTTGAAAATTCTTTCAAGCGATGTGTATCTTATGAAGGTGACTGGGAATAAATAATAGTTTGACGGTTGACAGGAGAGAATGGAAGAAAAAATATGCTGCGGCTACCCTAAGCAATATGTGATCTGGCCTAGCCTATTTATTTAATCACTTAATTCCAGCAACAAGACTTATAGTGTTAGTAACAATGTACTTACAAACTACACACATCAAAAAAGTCTAAGCAAAATTGATATTTTTGCAAATATTTAATTATATATTTTTTTTGCCGTATCTCAAAGGAAGCGTAATTTAATTTTCACACATTTAACCAGAAAAAAAAAACGAAAACTTACAAAAACCCCTCAACTTTTACAGTATAAAATGCCCTTCACAGCGACCAAGCTTAGTTTTCCTTCCATATTTCAAAAAAGCGTATGTTTTCTTGTTTTATTTTTTTTAAATTACGAATCCTTATGTACTTTCAACCCACTTTTTTTTTCACGATTAATTAAAAAAAATTGAGGTCGGCGTGTTGCTTCAACTTTTTTGATGTGTGTATGTTAGTAATAACTGTTTTATATATAAATACTTATGGACCTGCTACTCAAAATCAAAATCAAAATATTTTATTTTACATAGGCCTATATGGGCACTTATAAAACGTCGACAAAAGATGCACGGTTCGGGTTGGTCGTTTCCTATGGAGAAGAACCGGCAAGAAACTCCATGGTTACTCTTTTAAAATCATTTGGTTTTACAATATTTGAGCGTTACATAGTTAGTACATAACTGTGGGAGGACAGCGTAGGCCCGACAATAAGTCGTTGCTTACTACAAAAGGTAGAACAAAACAATAAAAAAAACACTACTACTAATAGATAATTGTGTAACGCACTTACATACATACATATATACCATATTTTTGAAAGTTCTTCTTATTCTTTATTGCACACATAAAATTAAAAGATATACACACAAATAATATATAGCTAATGTACAACGGCGAGCTTAACCCAGAAATGGGTTTTCTTACAGCAAACCTTATTTAACAGGAGTATTTGCCAAAGAGGATACAGCTTTGTGCATGAACAGTACTTTTAAAACTTAATTCAACTAATTTTATAAACTAAACTAATATATACAATAAACGTAAAACATACTATACATATATAGATCAACATACATATAAAATACTATATATATACTATAATCATGTTGACAGGAAATGTTCTCTAATTCCTCTCTTGAACACGTCTAACGAAGGGCTATCCCGCAAGGAGTGTGGAAGTGAATTCCAAAGACGCACAGCACGAACAGTAAAACATCCATCATACCGACTTGAGGAGTGGGGAGGGAAGCGAAGGAGAAGAGATGATGATGAGCGACAGGGTTTACCTCGAGGAACAAGATATTCGAAGCGTTCCCGAAGATACGAAGGAGCTTTAGGGTTATGAAGAACAGAGAAAAGAAAAGAAAGAGTGTGAGAATCTCGACGCTGCCGAATAGGTAACCACTTCAGCTGCTTCCGAAATTCCGACACGTGGTCGTACTTTCGAAGCCCGAAAATGAAGCGGATACACAAATTTTGCAGTCGTTCGAGCTTATCAAGAAGTTCTTCAGTTGCATCAAGAAAACAGACATCAGCATAGTCTAGAAGAGGTAGAAGAAGAGATTGAGCGAGAGTAATTTTAGTTTGAAAGGGCAGGAATTTCTGAAGACGCTTAAGTGACCGATACGAACAAAAAACCCTCCTGCTTACTTCAGCAATGTGAACATGCCAAGATAGGTTGCAGTCCAAGAATACACCTAAGTCTCTTACTTTCTTGGAGTAGGCTATAGCGACACCATCGTACACAACCGGCGGGAGGGACTGATGACCCAATAAATTTACGAAGTATCTGCCACCAATAATGAGAGCTTGAGATTTAGATGGGTTCACTAACAGACCAAAATTTTTAGCCCACTGACGGATGTTTTGAAGATCATTATTGATGGCATCGATAGCTTCTGGAAGCTCTTCCAGTTTAAAATGGCGATAAAGCTGCAAGTCGTCTGCATAGAGATGATAATGAGAAGTTAAAATCTTAGTGATAGCGTTAATGAAAACGGAGAAAAGAAGAGGAGAAAGGACGCCACCCTGAGGAACACCCGCAGAAAGATCACACCAATCAGAGTAAGCCTCATTCAAGTGTACCGACTGCGAGCGACCCCGAAGATAAGAATCAAACCAAGCAGTCACAGGAGGAGATATGTTTAGAGAGGAAAGGATACCTAAGAGGATGTCAAAATCAACCGAATTAAAAGCACTGCTGAAGTCCAATAAAACCAACACTGTAAGAAGCCGGTTTTCCATGGCCAATCGGATGTCGTCAGTTATTTTAAGTAAGGCTGAAACAGTGCTATGGCCAGGACGAAATCCAGACTGGTAAGGACTAAGCAGGCTATTAGAGAAAAAGAAATGAGACAGTTGATTATTAACAACACTCTCAAGAACTTTAGAAAGGATTGGAAGTATGGAGATAGGACGAAACTGAGACACTGAAGAGGGATTTGCAACTTTGGGAAGAGGCAAAACATAGGCCTTCTTCCAAGCAGAAGGAAAGGAGCTAGTAAAGAGGGAATAGTTTACAATGTGTAAAATTACAGGAATAAGGACATCAAGGATAGGAAGAAGCATCTGAAGTTGGATCCCATCATCACCCACTGCCTTCGTGGAAATAGATGTAATGGCCCGCTTAATATCTCCTTCTGTAACTGGGTGAAAAGAGAATGAAGTACATAATGGCCGAGGAAGATTAGAGAGATCGTTTAGAGTGTCAGATTTAAGATTGTCATCCAGAGTCACTGGAGATTTAGAAAAATGTAAATTAATTTCGTTCAAGTCAAAGTCAGGCGTGCTGTCATTCGCAACTTTGCCGATTCCAAGGGATTTCAGAAATTGCCATACATGTGCTGTGTTCGAATTTTGGATTGAGTTGTGTATGTGACGCCTTTTAGCATCCCTACACATACGACCGCAGCGATTACGCAGTTTCTTATAGAGGCACCAGTTCTCATCCGTAGGTTCCTTTTTATAACGCCTTTTCGCCTTATCCCTGATAGACATGGCGTTTTTAATTTCACCAGACAACCAGGGAGCTGGAAGATGCTTCACCCTGACCTTCCTAAGTGGAGCATGCACATCAAAAAGTTTCAACACTATCTTGGTAAATTCTGCTACCTTAGTGTCCAAGTCATTGCTGTCATAAACAGGAGACCAGTCAATATTGTCCGCATCCTCTCCCAAACGCTCCAGATCAATGTTCTTGAAACTGCGAAGCAAGAGGTATTTAGATTTGCGTTTAGGAGGGCGAATTTTGTATGAAATAAATAAAAGGTCGTGATAAGAGAATGAGGCAGAAAGTTGTCCATACGTGGCTACTTTGCTTGGGTCGGAGACAAGAATAAGGTCCAGAAGTGAGGGATTGCAGTGAGGAGCATGGTGAGTAGCATTAAGTTGAAGGATGTGCATATTGACAGAAGAGACAAGGGACCTGAGTTTACGGCTGCGCACATCATCTTTGATCAGACAGGTGTTGAAGTCTCCGAGTATAATAGTGTGGTCATATAAGGAAGAAAGATATTCAAGTTTCGTTTCGAAGGAAGTAAAATAATCAATATGACAGGAGGGACTATAGAAAACACCTAAAAGTAATTTTGTGTGATTAAATGTAATTTCAATAAAAAGTTGTTCGGCAGATTTGGAATAATTACTTGGAGACTCATCAACGATTTTGTATACAATATCTCCACGGAGATAGATGGCGACTCCCCCACCACCCTTGCCTATTCTGTCATTACGCACAAGCTTGTAGCCGGGTAACGAATACTGCGTTGAAGGAAGAGCAGGTTTGAGGAAAGTTTCAGAAATCAGGACAGCATGAGTAAGATCTGAGTCAAAAGAGGATAATAAATCGGCATGATGGGCTGGAATGCTTTGTGCATTGATATGAACTGCATTGAAAAATTTGTTGTGACAAGAAAAAGTAGAAGAAAGCTGGTCGCGTAAGTGCACAGAATCATCACTGAACGCACTAGCATAGCTTTCGTCAGACGAACAAGAGGAAGAACAGGAAACAAAACTGTCATCAATATTGTTTAACATGACGGCTAACTAAATATATATCAAAATAAATATCAAACTAAATTATTCTAAACTATTTCTAAATAAACAACAACTATTATAATTACTATACTACAACTATATAATTTAAACGAAAATCCTCGGTGCACCTTGCCATTAAAACAAAGATTAAAATGCTCGTGCCCAAAGTTGAAAGAAAAAAATAAAATACTAAATTGGAAATGTTTCCGAACGAGCAATCTACAGTCATTCACAGTTGTCAAAATACCAAAACAAATCTAAATAAAAACAAGAGTGACCGACACATAAATTAAATCAGATTAGAGCATGAAAATTTAAGTTGTGGGTGCGATCATTTTGCCTGCCTCCGCGATCTCTTGTCCAAAGTGGGGTTTCTAGTTGGTGACGGTGCAACCTTCGCAGCTGAATCACTAGATGTAGTCTCCGGGAACCGCGCAACAAGTTGTTGCAGCTCAGTAGCGGATTCGATCTTCCCACGCGACTTGTCTGGGAGCATGATGATAATTTTGCCATCGGAGGTCCAACACTGCTTCACACTGAAGTGTTTGCGAGCGGCCAGAAACACGTCGTGCCTAGGCTTAGTCAGAAACTCCGAGAGGACCAAACCAGAACCTTTCAGTTTTGTCTTGTTGCGCCATACCTCACTGCGCAAATTGTAACTATGGAACCTAATAAGAAGAGGACGTGGCTTGCCTGAATCTACTCCCAAGCGATGGCAGGATGTGATGTCCGAAGTAGAGAGGTTTTCAACACTCATCTTTTCCGTCAAAGTTAGAACAGCCTGAGAGGTGTGATCTTCATCCTTCTGCTCCGGAAGACCATGGAGGAGAAGAACTTGCCTGCGAGATGCCATTTCATGCCGGTCCAAGCCTACTGTTAGCAACTCCATCTGAGACTTCAGCGCGCTCATCGTTTTCCAAATGAAGCACTTGAATTCCATGAAGTCACGAGAGAGGCTGGCTATTGTCTTGTGTGACGCTTCATTACTACTGACATTCTTCAAATCCTCCTCATAAGTGTCCATCCGAGTGGTGAATGTGGCTGACAGCTCCTCCATACAGTTTGACAGCTTGGCATACAGGTCCATTTTGATGATTTGTAATTGCTCCAGTTAGGTCAAAGGGAATTGAAAGATTATAAGTGCAGTGAGTGCATCCGAGGATAAACCAAAGTTTTAGTGTATAAGCAACATATAAAATTATAATTAACTATTTTAAATAATTAAAAGAAATGAGAGCTCTCTTAAAGTTGTGTTCACTAAAGCTACCCTCACAAAAAAAAACAAACAACTTAATAATAACTTCACAAAAAAAAAGTTTGTTACGGAATCGGGGAGTCTGTAGGGCTTTTTATTATTAGAAAAATTCAAAAACTTCAATTTTGTCTGTCATTAAGGAGAATATATCGCATTAGAATTTTAAAACTAAGTTAGTTTCCAGCGCAAAATAGTTAAAAACCTGACAAAGAAAGCTAACGAATAAAACTTATACTACTTACTATTTTGAAAGTTCCTACTCAATTAATGTGCCTAAATTAATTAACGCCCAAAAGCTCATTAGGTAAGCGTAGAAGCTCCAAGTTGAATAACTACTAGTTTCATAGTAGATATATTAAACGTCACAAGGTTTAATAACGCTCCCACCTGCGGTTGTGTACAGATAGCAAAACAGACCGGTATACAGGTACGGTCACAACCAATAATACTATGTATTGTTAGGACGTTCCTATCTCAACAGCCCTGACCATCGATAGCTCGGATCCTGTTCCCAATACCGGTAGGTTACTATTTTTTATGATTTTTTGTAAGAAATACTTAAAAATGTCATAAATGTGTATAGAGAATAAATAAAGAAGATAATATGTATAGTATTTTTTAAATCCTCACTATAATGTCAAAGGTCTTTTTCGAAATCGCTAACGTTATTCTACAAAGAAACAGAATCAAATCAAATCAAATCAATCAAATCATTTATTTCAAATAAGCCAGTTACAGGCACTTTTGAATGGTCGAACAACAATAAAAATTAAGCTACAGTCCCAGTCACAAGACATAACAACTGTGAAAGTACTGTAGTTGCCCATTCCAAGGCGTAGATCTCTATGGAGAAGAATGGGCAAGAAACTCCATGGACACTCTTTTAAATCAGAATCTTGTTACAAAAACCTTGGTTACATCATTCATGTTGAGATGGTACATTATGTGAGAACGATGTAGCAGGACTTCACGTTAAAAGAGTCCATAGCAAAAACAAAAAAAAACAATTAAATGATAAAATAATTAGTTCGAAATAAGCCGTGGCAGCTAAGAGACGACCAGGCACAACTGACAGCGCCCGTTCACGAACATAACGCATGGATCAGCCATCATTCAACTCAACCATTTTGAAGGGAACTAAATGACCCGACACACGCGCCACCATCAGCGTGACATTTAAGTGAGCATGACATACTCTTAACCGCCAGGGCACATTGAAGTCAATAAAAGACGTAGGTTTCCAGTAAATGATAGCTTTCTAGTACATAGTGCTCACACAATATGGGCTGTGCGACTATACAATACTAAATTAATTGAATTTATACAATGCAAAGTTAGTTTATACAATCTTCAGCAGCTCCAACAATACTATTTAATGCTATCAATTTATGCGAACCTGTCCTTGTGGAGCAGGACCGGCATGGAGCCAAGCATTATTATCAGCGATATAATCGTCCAATTTGTAATAAGCCTGCTTACAAAGTGTGCGTTTAATACATGTTTTAAATTTCGTCTCACTCAGTTCAAGAATACTCTGTGGAATTTTATTATAGCATCTTAAACAGTACCCCATGAAAGATGAGTCTACTTTAGCGAGTCTGAAGCCTGGCTGAACTAATTGGTCTCTATTTCTAGTATTGTAATTGTGTCTGTCACCTCTTTTACTAAAAAGATGCAGATTTTTTCTTACGTACATTATATTTTCGTAAATGTATTGGCAATGTACCGTCATGATGTTAATGTCCTTAAACAGTTCCCTTAGAGAATCGCGCCTACGGAGATTATATATGGCCCTGATGGCTCTTTTTTGCAAAATAAAAATAGACTCAATGTCTGCAGCCCGTCCCCATAACAAAATGCCGTAAGACATTATACTATGAAAGTAACTAAAATAGACCAATCTCGCGGTATCAACATCGGTATATTGACGGATTTTTCTAACAGCATATGCTGCTGAACTTAACCGCCCCGCAAGAGATGTTAAATGAGGACCCCATTGAAGCCTTGAATCAAGCGTAACCCCCAAGAAAACCGTTTTATCGACAAATTCTAGTTTCTCTTTATTCAATATTATATCACAATCACTACATTTAACATTCGGTAATGAAAATCTTATGCATTTAGTCTTATTTTCATTTAATACTAAATTGTTTGCTGTGAACCAATTATGTACCTGAAGTAGTGCATTATTGACGTTATCTAGATTTTGGGCCCGTCTATTTATCTTAAAAATTAAGGAAGTGTCGTCAGCAAATAACACCATATTTTGTGGTTGGCTTTTCAATAAAGAGGGTAGATCGTTAATATATACTAGAAAGAGGAAAGGACCCAATATTGACCCCTGCGGAACCCCCATTTTTACTTTTAAACCCTGTGAATTAACACCATTTATTTGAACTTGCTGTTGTCTATCACTCAAATATGATTTTATCAAACTAAGTGCAAGTTTACCAAGTCCGTAATGCTCAAGTTTCAAAAGTAATGTGTCGTGATTTACGCAGTCAAATGCTTTGGAGAGGTCACAAAATATTCCAATGGCGTCTTGTGACTCTTCCCACGCTGTAAATATGTGCTTTAATAAGTTTACACCGGCGTCAGTTGTACAACGTCCCTTGGTGAAACCATACTGTTGCTCGTGCAAAATTTTGTTGGTGTTAAAATGATTGAGCATTTGATTAAGCATTACCTTTTCAAACACCTTGCTAAAAACTGGCAACACGGATACAGGTCTATAATTATTAGTATCTTTACTGTCTCCGGATTTGAAAAGAGGGATGACTTTACTGTATTTCATTAAATCAGGGAAAACTCCTTGGTCCACACACAAATTAAAAATTAAAGCTAAGTATGGTGCTATAGTCTCAACGATGGATGTACAAACTTTGATAGACATTCCCCATAGATCTTCGGTCAGTTTGATTTTTATTTGCCGGAAAGCTTTAATAACTATCATAGGGTTTATGTGTTTAAATTTAAATTCAGCGGGGCAGCCAGACACGTTCGCCTTTAATAAAGCAAGTGAGACTTCCGGTGAGGAATTTAGAGCCTCCGTAGTTTTAAGCGGAATATCGGTAAAGAAATTTACAAATTCTTGAGCTACTTCCTGATCAGAGCTTTTAGGACCACATTTTGTATCTAATGTATAGCTAGTGTTAACGATTTTTTTCCTATTAGTCTCATTATTTATAACTTTCCAAACTGTCTTTATCTTATTTTCTGCGTTTTTGATCTTATTGCTAATGTGCAAGGCTTTAGCTCGTCTATATATATAGAATAGTTGGTAATATACATGACGTTTGTTCTTACGACTGACACAGCTTACTCTGTAACAGTCATTCAATTCTAGTACATTACTGCCGCGGTCTATAATGACTACTTTGCTGGTCGCGCTGATTATGGCCGACAGCGCAGCTCCAGGCCGACACAGTGCGGTCAGCGTGCAGCACTTGATGGACGAGCTGAGATAATGGCCGAGACCGTAGGTCGAGGCTTTTACAGCGAGGACAGCAAGGGCTGCAATGATGGCCAAGCTGAAAGGCCTAGAGCGTAGCTGCTAGCTCGAGGCAATCATAACGTGACCAGCGAAGCAGTCATTGTGGGCCAAGGTTTGTATAGTGCTTTACTCAAAAATGCAAGTAACCTAATCTAAATAAAACCAGCAAGTAATTTAAATAAAAAACGTATTAATTAAAATTTTCGCTGAACCGCGCTTTTGTTACTTCTTTGTTTTTTTTTTCGACCAATGGTAATTGGAACTATACAGCCTATTATGGAATAAAATCTTTTTGTACCTATCTCTATAGATACCAACAGCTGTGTTCTAAATAAAATCTTTTTGGATTTGATTTTTTAAAACGTTGAAACGTCAAAATAGCGGCCGGCAAAACATTGCCGGCCTGTTAGAGCGGCCAGCAAAACTTTGCCGGCCGCTCCTTGAAACAGAACGGCAAGGTCGACTTTGCTCAAAAAAGCTTGTCAAAATAATGACCACATTACATGCATTTTTGAGTAAAAGTATTTAACGTCACGATCGTTACGTTAAAAATATGAACAAGCTCGCAAAAACAATGAGTACTGGCTGCAAAGTGCTCAAAGTAATACTGGTACTCAGCTGCACCCAGTTAAACTAGAAAGTGACACCAACATAGTTGGGAAAAGTCTGTCAGAAGAAGAAGGCCTGCAAAGTACAATTGATACTTAATTCTTGTTTGTATTCCAAATCATTTTGTCTAGTGTACCTAAACCTGCAGGTTTAATCAAGATGCATCAGAAGTTAGACGTCACTACCGTACCGTACTGGTTGTACCGGTTCATTACTCGCGTATGACGTTGTCTTACACTAATTATAGACAGCAATGTAGCGTCGCGTCCCAGTATTGCAATTCTGGAAGTGTGTTCTAGATCTAGCAATATTCCTAAGTTAACAACAGATGAAATTAATAGTAACTTGAAGAATGTGTTTTTTGGTAAAGTGTACCTCTGATTTTTCGGATTCATGTGCATATTGTATAATTATTACTTGCTTCGGAGAAGGAAAACATCGCGACCAAACCAGCATGCCTGAGAGATATCGACGACAAGTAAAGCCAAGTCAGAGACTCATGGGCGGCATAAAATCTCTGGGTTAGGCACTAACTACACAATAAATAAGAAGGCTGGAATATGTAAAAGATACTAATTACAATAGAAATATGACAACTGAAAATACAACACTAGATAAATAAGATTTTTTTTATCACCTGGCATACGCCGCGCCGCGTGCCGGTCGTAGTCGCGTAGCCGTAGACACAGAGTCTAACAGGCATTAAACTTAATGGTGAGAGTGAATGTAATAGCACTCATCTAGCCTTCCTGTTCCTCGATTGGCTGCACGGTTTCGTACTCACCCTGCCTCGTTTGTCTCTGCAGGAGTGTACAACTTTTAGATAAAGACAATCTACTTCTAAAACACGTCGTGGCATATTTTTTAGCTGGGTTAGGTATCTGTGGAGTTTGGTGCCCGGAGTCGGGCTGGGCTGGATGGGTCGCGAGGTATTTAGACTGAACGGCACAGAACGAATGGACCGTGGGACATTCGACCGTAACCAAAAATCGTCTACGTTCCAAAGGACCGGTGATAGAATGCTTTCAAAATTAATTTAAAGGGAGAGTCGCATACATTCTGACAGTCACAAAGTTTATGAATTTTAACTATTTAAATACTAACGTATTTGAAATCATTTAAATAAACAGAAAATATCTTCATTACTGGTAAGCACGACTTCAGGTAGTTAGCTCAACAATGACCTTTTCTTGTCAACCAAACAGACTTCTTATCTGTTACGTCAGAGGACTGGCGAAAAAAAAAGGAAACCTGAAACTTTAGCAAGAAACTGGAAATTACAAACTACAGTACAGGAAAACTATGCACATAAGCTTGGGGCATTGTTTGGGTAAAAATAAATTAAATAATATACGTCCTAATGTACAATATCGTTGACCAATAGACACATACCTTTATGTTTATTAATTGTAAAGGCTAATTTGTAGGTATTTTAAGATTTTCCATTGATCTCGTGATCAATTTCAAACAAAAAATTAAATAATGTTTTTGCCCACTGGTCACGGTATCCACTGAATTTTTTTACTGATATTCTTTCAAACTAATTTTTTGACGAATACAAAAATTGGATTAAATAAAAAAAAAACATGAATGTATGTGAATATATTTAAAATATATATTTTAAGTTTAAAGGTTTTATGTACAAGGAAACCGGTTTAGAACCTACCGAGGGCTCTTAATATACAAATAATCTTAAACTTATGCTAGCCTACTACCTACCTTTCTGGATAGTTTAAACTATTTTAAAGAACTCCTTCAATACAAATCATAAAATTAGTCAGCGAGACCAGTTGACCAATTCAAAAATACACTATATACTGATCCCGCGAGTCCTGATTGGCTGGGATCAGTTGACTAAAGAGCCCCATTTTAAAGATCCAAGAGAAAAAAAACAATTATCTTTTACTTCACCTTTTTAACTTTTGCACTCGAATGTACTTAATCTGTTTATGTTTACATCACCGGTCCTTTGGAAAGTAGACGATTTTTGTAAATATAATAAATATAATTTCCAAATACCCGGGTCGCGACCGTAAAAAAATAAAACAATAAAAGGTAACAACATTTATTATTTTGACCAATATTAAAACTCTCTGTGGGAACTAGTAATATTTTCAGCAATCGGGGCCACGGTTGTAGTGTTGTAGTAAGTACCTGGCGTTATGGAGTACTGCAATAATACTATCTCGTAAGTTATTATTGTGCCCACTACCTGAAAGTATAAAAAAATGGTTTAGATTTCCTTAAAATCATATTCAGCCTATAATGTTCTCACTGACACAAGCCTCCTCTCTATGAGTGGGAGTGGGCTTTAATCCACCACGCGTGCCCAGTGCGGGTTAGTAGATTTCACATGTCTTCGAATTTTTAGTTCTAGGACTTGCCGGTTACCTCACGATGTTTTCCTTCACCGTTTTGAGAGCAGCGGTGATGAAATAAATTACACAAAGTAATGCGCCTGCCTGGGATTGAACTCACGGTTTACTCGTTTGCTCGTAAGTCGGGGCTGCCACCACTAGGCCACCGCTGCTCTCTCCTCGTTAAAATGATAGAGACAAATTGCGTATGTGGCTCTGGACACCAGACTGAAGTGAAGGTTTTAGAACTTTTAATCAAACACCCTACACAACGCCCTACAACAGCAGCCAACAGCCCAAGACAAATAACTTTCTACCAGCGATAGCGATGAATTGTTGTGGTCTATCCCGATGAAAGTCGGTTAACAATATTTTCCCCTCTGATTCTTAAAATCGTAAGAGATGTTAGCTGGTTATTTTAATTTTAAAATGGATGGTTCTTTTAGAACTTTTACCGAAGCTTGAGCGAGTGGTGGATGACTTACTTTAAGGATCATATTCCTTGTAACATAAAAGAACTTCCCACTTAATCCGACGTTAGTGTGATGTAGTTGCAACTGAAAACGACGAACCTAAGGAGAAAGTAAAGGTTAACATTATTAAAATCAATTATCTTTAAATGAATTTACTTTAAAAGTGCTTATCAACTACTACTATACTGAATAACTACAAAGGTGACCATGCAATATGCATTAATTCAAGGATAAATTATTTTCGTGATCTGATTAGGTTTCGGAAATAATTCTTGGTTTCATCCGACTCGAAGGACCATGTTTAAAACCTGGATAATATTAGCTAGGGCTTCGGTTTAATGTAAGATTTTGGTGGTACGAAACTAAATTGATTCATAAACGATTTAATAACTATTCTTTGAAGAGTAGCGGACAAAAAAGCAAAAACGGATCAAAGTCTCATTTATATGCATAAAAGCATGTAGTTAAAGTTCAGGATCTCACCTCAATATCATAAACTGAAGAAGGTATATCATAAATGGAGTAAATAGGCTCAAGTCCAGCACAGTGCACGTTGGAAGCGTAGAGAGACAGCATTAGGGCTCGAAGGACCAAGAAGATAAATGAGTACAAGTAGTACAGTAGATAGTAAGGAGACGAAAGCTCCCTGAAAAAAATGATTTTAGGTATAGTGTATTTTATGAAGTTTTTTATATTTTATTTGAGATGAGTTTGCTCTTGATTCTAGTCTAGGTCAGACATGACAGAATTACTAGTTTTTGTGCATAGCTTCGTTCGAATAGGAAATTAGCTGCAAGAGAGTAATTAAGGGAAGTATTCTATGACAACACATATCATGGTCTGCCTGACCTTTCATAAACTTCACCGTTCAACTTTAATAAAAAGCGGCACCAACGGTTCGTACCAGTTGAAAAGTTAAGGTCAAACTATTTTTGGGGTTGCAATTTTACCATCTTCCACGATTTATCGCTTTCAAACTGTCCAGTCAACCAGATAAGGGTATCACGCACGTGTAATTTTGCAAAGACATTTTTAATCTTCTCAATAAAATGTTTAGAAAACTAATTAAATTATCTTTTTACATCACAGTTGTTTATCTGTTTCTTCCTTTACTTACTGTCTGGTTTGTTCTTCGTTACAATATTTGAAGCTGACATGATTTCGGCTGAAAAATAAATTTACTTGTGTGAGCTTAAGTTATAATGGCAAACATTGTTCATAAGCCAGATAGATCTATATGTTCAAGGATCAGCAATATAGGAAAATAATAGCGAATTGTTTTTCTATGTCAAAACAGATAAGTATGACTTACTGCAAAGAGTTAAAGAGCTGCAAGCAGATATAGAACAGATCATTGAAGAATGAGATCAGAATGAACGAGCTGATCTGAACGTCTATCTCTTTGACTAGTTTCACTAAATTTGAGTAGTGTACTCGAAGAACTGACCAAGGAATGCCATCCTGCGTATAAAAAATGTTAATACATACAATCAGCCTGTTCAGCTACTTCAACTTGCTAAGTTGAAGTAGCTGAACAGGCTGATTATATTAGCCATAGAAACGGTGGCCATTGAAAGTATGGAAAGACGCTCACAGAATAGATGGAAAGATCTTCACAGAGTAGTTGGTAGCAGCCGGATAAAAGCTAGATATGTAGGTAACACCTCATTAAGTTATGGCACATATAGAAGAAGTTTCATACTCACTTTAGGGTGGAACTGGACGGATGATGATAATAGAAGGAAAGAAAAGAAAGAATTATAATGACCTAACTTTTCCAAAAGTGTTGCGAGAAATGAATATAAAGGAGAAGGTGCAAAATATGTAGAGAGTGATTCATACTCGCCTTCGTCTTTTTAGAATTGGCTGCTATAACCGCGTTAAGATTCAGAAAGTATGCTGTAATGTAAATGCTAAAACAGGTGATCATCACGTCGTTAAAATTCCAAAGAAAAGTGGCTTGGAGGCACAAGTACTGAAAATAAAAGATAGTCATACAGTGGTGACCGAGGATAGTAATGCTTACTACTTATGCTTAACAATAATTATACTAGCTGTAAACGGACCCTTCACGAAACCGTCACCCAATCATTCTGCACATCAAACTAAGTAACTCTACGCAAAAACTGTATCTGGGAATCAATTTTTTTTAAGATTAAATAAAATTGGTTGTCTGTAAAGTCGGTTTACGGACGATAGTTTAACGTGACAACGTCATAAAAAACATTGCTGAAATGATTGCATGAGTACTTTTATGAATAGCAAGCCGATCGTGCCTTATGCTCGGTCGTGCAGCTCGCTGGTGCAAGGCTCTTGCTCCGATCGTAACGTTACAATGAGTCCATCCTTTTTCGCGCGTTCAGCCGGCGTACAAAGATATATTAGACATTGTCTCGTCAAAAATCACGTTTTACGGGAAAACTCAATGTAATGGTGTTACCATACCAATCGATCGATCGTCGATCGATGCCTTCGGTCGATGGTAGAATGGATTAGTCGACGTCGATCGATAGTTTCTACTAGGTTAACTTATCGTTCGATTGTCGACTAATCCATTCAACCATCGATCGACGATCGATCGATTTGTGTGGTAACACCCTTAGGCACTCAAAACATTGCGCCGATAGATGCATTGATTAGCAAACGGGTTATGGAAATATTTAAAGTAAAACTATAACCTTAAAAACTACAAGGTATTTAACAAAAAACTTGTGCTAAAGTTAGAAGTTTAGTTTAGAGGTACGGTCCAGAACATAAAAAAAAGAAATTTGCAATGCAGGGTAGAACAAGTGCTTTTCGGCTCCGTTAAGGGTCTACTTACACCCTATAAAATATAAAAATTATATATATATATATGCCACAGTATGATGATTTTATTCCGTTAGACTCTCTCATCATGTGGGCAGGACATGGGTTTCGTGAAATGAAAACACACACTACACACGGTACACTGCTTCTATCCAACTAACAAATTACTTGAAATTACAATCCAACATAATAACACTAGGCACCATGAATCGGGATACAGTTCCGAGACGTCTTGACTCCGCCGCGATCAGACAATTACTGTTCTCCACGCTGTGAGCTCGAAACATCACGACTCTATAGTAAGCGCGCTTAGGTGTGGGTAGACTGGTAAGTAGGTCGCTTGATGCCACCGTTGGCGCGCTTTCGATTAATTTTCTGTCCGTACTATTGACCGGATCCGACATATAAAAGCAAAAACGTATTGGAAAGCCAGGTAAAATACTAACTAATAAAGCAACTATTACGACTAATACAAAAAGCTTTCAAAAAATTAGTATGCAGAAAACAAATGACGATCATCCGTCCATGTTATATGCTGGTACTTAGTTGCTTCAGATTAGACTAGAACACGGCCGTATAATCGAAGAGTAAAGGTTAAGCAGTTGATGAAAATAGCGAATCATTCTCCTGGCCTTATCTCAATTTAATTAGGTTCGGCGCAGTATATCTTCTTCTTCCATACTTCTCTATTACTCGTCATCTAGCAGTTACCTCCTTTCTAGCCATATCATCCTTCACACAGTTCATTCATTTTTTATTGGTCTTCCTCTACTCTTATTGTCATTACAGCTAACACTAATAATAAAGAAAATATTTGAATATCCACCTCGAACAGAAGAGCGTTGAAAAAGCTGTAAGGTACGTAGTTAAAAACAAAAGGCATCCTATGAATTACGTAGTGTTCCATCACATTGGAAGTGATGCCCGATTCTTCTAGGCAGTTCATTACGAACCTGATGTTGAAACTCGTGCATAGGATATGTTCCACTGTAAAGAAAATAAAATTGGTTTGAATATGCGTCGAGAAATATTGTAATTTACGAAGAAGATACGATGACACCTGATTTTAATTTAAACTGTGATGAAAAATATGTACTGAACGAGACTGAATAGATTGTACATCAATCATTCATTGGATTCGTGTTTTCTTTTGTAATATCTTGTGGCTTGTATATAATCAATTGCTACTCTCTAATAGCTCTACTTACCAATAAAGAAAGAAAGAAAATAAGTTTATTTGGCACATGCCACAACTACCCACAACATTAAACAAAAATTAACAAAAAATACTAAAATCCAAACCTAAAATGGAGAGAATTAGTGTGCATCTAAACAAAACAAAAAGAAATGGGATACCTTGCAGAAATGTATACTTTTCGCAGATGATACCACAGTTGTCATAAAGTGTCAGGGAAAAAGCGACTATAGATCAGCCACGGTAAAGGCCCTAAAAGATATAATAAGTTGGATGCAAAATAATAACTTACATATAAATGTTAGCAAGACTAAATTGATTGAATTTAATTCTTACAACAGCAAACCTTTAGCATTGGATATTATATATGACGGAGAAAATGTCTCCGTTCCGTTTTTAAAAAGCGTGACGTCAGCATAGCTGACGTCACTGACTATGTTCAGGGTGATCACTCATCTTCGATCTTCCAAGTAAAACACCACAAGTACACTGTATGACTCGTTTATTCAACCGACAGCGTAACGACTTATTTACATAGATCCGTACAGTTCGGCGGCTCAAGCAAGACTGACTCGATCGCCTACAGTGCGGCCGTATTTATAGGGCTCGACGTACGTGCACGTTTCATTTTAGGTTAAGTATTGAAATTACAATGATGACATTAATTTTACATCGTAATAAATTCAAAGTAATCAACTTATGGTTTTTAAACTAATTTAAAGGACAATTAAATGATTAAACTTAGTTATTCTAGGTTTTTCTAGACGAATTGTTGTAGTTGCGCCGATACGGCCATACTGACAGGCGGTGCGCGCTCTGCACCAGCCTCGTTGGTTCTCGTCGATTTTTGTGGATTCTCGTAGACCTGAAAGAATAGAAACAAAACTTCCTCTGAGTAGTACATCTGTAAACAACTTGCGTTGTTTTGTCTTTTGAGAATATCGATTCTGATAAGGTTAGTAGGTTCTCGGAGATTTTATTAAAGGGTTCTCGTAGAGTTCTCAGAGGTTCTCGTAGAGTTCTCGGAGGTTCTCGTAGAGTTCTCGGAGGTTCTCGTAGAGTTCTCGGAGGTTCTCGTAGAGTTCTCGGAGGTTCTCGTAGAGTTCTCGGAGGTTCTCGTAGAGTTCTCGGAGGTGCTCGTAGAGCTCTCGGAGGTTCTCGTAGAGTTCTCGGAGGTTCTCGTAGAGTTCTCGGAGGTGCTCGTAGAGCTCTCGGAGGTTCTCGTAGAGTTCTCGGAGGTTCTCGTAGAGTTATCTGAGGGATATTTAGAATATTTGAATTAAGTTACTTACGGTTTTATTCTGATGAATTACGGTTTTCCGATTCCGATACGGCCACACTGACAGGCGGTGCGCGCTCTGCACCAGCCTCGTTGGTTCTCGTCGATTTTTGTGGATTCTCGTAGACCTGAAAGAATAGAAACAAAACTTCCTCTGAGTAGTACATCTGTAAACAACTTGCGTTGTTTTGTCTTTTGAGAATATCGATTCTGATAAGGTTAGTAGGTTCTCGGAGATTTTATTAAAGGGTTCTCGTAGAGTTCTCAGAGGTTCTCGTAGAGTTCTCGGAGGTTCTCGTAGAGTTCTCGGAGGTTCTCGTAGAGTTCTCGGAGGTTCTCGTAGAGTTCTCGGAGGTTCTCGTAGAGTTCTCGGAGGTTCTCGTAGAGTTCTCGGAGGTTCTCGAAGAGTTATCGGAGGGATATTTAGAATATTTGAATTAAGTTACTCACGGTTTTATTCTGATGAATTATTTTCACCCTGTAGCTGGTGGTTTTCTGGGTCTCGTGAAGTCGAAGGGATGGGCTTAATTGCAGCAGACTCCTGATAACCAGGTGATGCATTTCCCGCCGATACGGTCACCTGTTCACCTGGTTGTGGCGCGCGGCGCAGCTGATCATGAGCCACCTTGCGAAGTCGCCCCCTGCCGACTACCTTCTTCACCAAATATCGGTCATTTTCTATAACTACACACTTCATAAGGTTCACTAAACTTAAGATCGAGTGATGTTTGATTGCGCGGGTTATTCTTAATCAACACATAGTCTCCTCTTTGGAACTGATGAATTTTGGCTTTATGTTGATTAAATCGTTGTCTGTCTTGTTAGGTATTGTGGAACTTGAGTTTGGATGAGAACGTTTCTTCCGTATAGATGTTGCTACTGAAATCAGTTCAGGAACAGTGGTTGCTCTGGTAGTCAGTAAATCGATGCGTAATCGCTCATCATTAACACATCCAATCACTGCCTCCACGGCGTGCTCATCTTCCAACTTGTCCTTGGTGACCCTTCTCCATAAAATCCATGCCAGTAACCAGAACTCGGTAATATCCTTTGAGGAATCATAAAAATGTTTCCTGAACATAATGTCTCGGGAGTATCTGTTCCCAGGTTCAAATGTGGTGATGTTCATTCGTAACTCTTCCCAGGTACTACTGGTCACCATCCAATCATCGATCCACATTTTCGCACGTCCCTTCAGCAGACTGCAGACTTTCATACGAACGTCGAAATCACTCAACTTATATGCCTCAATGGCTTGATCAATATGTTGACACCACTCACGTACTCCGACATGGGTATCCGGGTCGAAAGGTGGCAGGTAAATGCCTTTGATCCTTATTTTTGATTCGGTAGGCGGAGCACACAAACGCTCTGACATTCTCTGCATCATTTCCATCATCTGCATAAGGAATTGTGGTGGTATTCCGTCCATCCGCATTCCTTCATCAGGGTATGTAAGCGGTCTTGATTGATTCATGGCTTCCATTGATGTATTGGAGACCAGTCCAGGCTCCTGACGCCGAATGTTGGCTGGTTCCAGTTGCTCAGGTGGTAAACGAGCTGATGAGGAAGTGGCTTGAGTAGAAATCTTGCGATCCCACTTCTGATGACGGAGAAAATGTCTCCGTTCCGTTTTTAAAAAGCGTGACGTCAGCATAGCTGACGTCACTGACTATGTTCAGGGTGATCACTCATCTTCGATCTTCCAAGTAAAACACCACAAGTACACTGTATGACTCGTTTATTCAACCGACAGCGTAACGACTTATTTACATAGATCCGTACAGTTCGGCGGCTCAAGCAAGACTGACTCGATCGCCTACAGTGCGGCCGTATTTATAGGGCTCGACGTACGTGCACGTTTCATTTTAGGTTAAGTATTGAAATTACAATGATGACATTAATTTTACATCGTAATAAATTCAAAGTAATCAACTTATGGTTTTTAAACTAATTTAAAGGACAATTAAATGATTAAACTTAGTTATTCTAGGTTTTTCTAGACGAATTGTTGTAGTTGCGCCGATATATATAATGGTGAAAAGGTACAACAAGTGGATCATTTAAAATTTTTAGGAATTCATGTTGACAAAAACCTGAATTGGAAAAGCCATGTTGAGCATATAAGTCAAAAACTGGATCGGTTTGTGTTTGCTTTAAAAAAGCTGAGACAAAATGTGTCTGTAGAAGCTGCTCTTGCGGCTTACCATGGTTACGTGCCATCTGTTATAAGCTATGGACTAATCATGTGGGGTAACTCGACCGATGCCGAAAGAGTTTTTAAACTCCAAAAACGCTGCATCCGGGTATTAAATAGGGCATGGTTTTTAGATAGCTGTAAACCCCTCTTTCAAAAATTGAAAATTCTCCCTCTACCCTGTATGTATAGAAGAGATATCGGCATTTTTACAAAGACAAACATGCATTATTTTAGGCAACATACCGAGGTTATACAAAGGCAAAAAAGGGCTAAATTTCGCAACCTTTTATATCATCCTGCTGGTCATAAAGATATTTATAAGAAAAATGTGTTTAATATGTGTATATTAATTTATAATGCCCTACCAAATGAATTTAAATTGTTGCAGGGTAATGTTTTTAAAACAAAATTGTCAGAGTGGTTACAAGAAAAGTGTTTCTACAGCATAAAAGAATTTTTAGAACATAAAAATACTTGATGGATTAGTTAAGGAATTTAGTGTAAATGAATTAAGGACATTTGTATGTAATAATAATGCGTAATAATATTGTGATAATAATGTAGCAATATGTACTAATAATTGAAACTACTTAATAATTGTGATATTTAATTATTTATATAATTGTGATAATTGAAATATGAATAATTTGCACGCTTGCTTGCAGGCAGAATACAATGACTTTAAGGCTGTAAGATCTTCCCTTGTAAACCATGTATTTTCATGCAAATAAACAATTTGATTTGATTTGATTTGATAATTATTGTTAATAACACTTTGTTTGACCTGGGAATCGAACCCCAGTCGCGCATATGATCACTAGACCAATAAGGCGTAAAACAGTCAAGAAACCCGTGTGAAGAAACGTGCTTACTTTCGGAGAAATTAACATCATTTGCTAAGAAACAACAACATAATTAATAGGTCTAACTAAAACAAAAAAACAATTTCGACATACCCAAAGCCAGCGCCATGCACACGTAAGCAATCACGGTGGTTTTCACAACCGTTTTGTTCGAAAATTTCAATTCAATTAAACTTTGTTCGGTTTCAGTTGCTTTCGTCATCAATTCTGGCCATTTTTGCGACAATTTTAGAAGTAAGGTTGCCGAAATGAGGCCCGTTACGTAAAATATGATGTTGGCTGGAAAATTTAAGAATGTTATGTAATGTAAACAAGTTGGTTTTCCAGGACCTCTACTAAGAATTTTTGGTTAAATACGTCCATAAATCAAACTCAAAGCATTTATTGCAATTAAATCATTACGGGACTATTTGAATGTCAAAAACAAAAAGATAATAAGAATAACAATCATTTAATAACAGATCATACAATCCTATTTGTTAGTAGGTAATAAAGTAACAGCCCCAGGCATAATAAGTTGTGAAAGTTACTCTTAAAGTGCTCGAGAGAACATTTATAATAATACTTACAAATTGTACTCAAATCGACCTTAGTATCAAAGAAATATAGTGTGCTAAAAAAAGACATCACCATTTGTCCTAACATTGTAGCAATATAATAGCTGCAGTAATAACTCTTTATTTTAAACCTGAAAATACAACAGTTGTCAAATGTCAATGTGAAACAGTAACTACAAATTTGAATGGTTTACAACGATGAAGAAGCATGAAACTAAGGACTTTACTGAGGAATATCGGTCGAAGCCGATGTCGTTACCTTTGGCTTCTATGCATTGTGTTAAATTCATTTGCTTTAAGTGCTTTACCCACAGAATACGGAGACGCCTTGTCAACATTTCTCATAAAGACCATGTACAGAAACGGTTTTGAAGATGGTCCACGACGGAAATAGTGCGCTTTACACACTTCCGACGTTATGAATTTTATAAGTGCTACCGTCGTCTCTAGTTCGATTCCTTGTTCGGTGACATTACCAAATGCCAATATAACAAACTAATTTAGGCTTCCAATCTCTAAGCTTAATTACGTTTTTCCTATACCTTCGCTATTCTTTTCTAATTAATTTCTTTGCGGGGTCCAAGACAGTTAAATGGTTTTCCTGGGATTTCGTCGAGCTTCAGTGTCTAGTAGCTTTTCTGGTGGTCAACACTGTTGATTCTGATTTTGCAGGAGTTTGAGTGATTTGGGATTAGTGTGGCGGGCTTATCCAAATTAAAAGACGAATCAAAAGTCTCTAAGCTTCACCTACCTCGTGCCATCAGCACTGGTCTGCCCAAGACCTTGAACAGGAAAGAACCCTGTCCATCTGGCCAGGCGCATCGCGTGACGTAAGCATGCATGTAGACCACAAGGTCGATCAGTTCTTCGAACCGCCAGCTCATGGATTTCCATCGTTCGGCTGAAAGGGATAAGATTTTATATTCTATTTTTGTTTTTGAAAAATTTTGGTTAGTGTCTTGTTTTCATACCAGTGTTCACGGACTTGATTGCCCAAATCATGTTGAAATATTCTTGTTGAGAATGATCGCTGGAGTGGATTCATGCTGGTTTGGAGACCAAATCATGTACAGAATTAAAAAAAAAACAAATGAATTACTTTTGTGAGTAATGAATTTATAATTTTTCAAAGTATATATTTATTTCGAATAAAAAAAAATGAGGCTGAAGCCTTTACTCCCTTGTATGCACATTAAAATTAAATTGGTCTCTATTTATGTGTCTTGTTTTATTTAACGACTGTTCTGTTTAGTGTCGGCCATATAAAGAGTCTACAAGGTCTAACTGAAGCTTAATTCGATTGTTTCAAATAAATAACTCAATGTCAAACACTGATGTTTATCTTGTGGTTCTAGTCTAATTCAGACTAAAGCAGTGGGTTTACGTTAAAATAACTTAGTTTGAAGGGTACATAAATACTTTATTGATTTCGGGTGTCTACTGTCTATTTGCTGTGGACATTAGCTGTTTGTTAGTTTTGGGTACCTAAATGTTTGTCAAACGAAACAAATTAACATAGAAGTTGACACAGACTTGAATATGATTCATTGGAGTAACACTAAGTGTTGCGCATAAATGTAATACAGTATACCTTTTTTTTTAGTTTTAGCCCCATGATGTAGGCGGTGCCATCAACTGGGCACAAATTCAGAGACTGTAGAATAATATAAAAAAAAGAAACATCCGAGTACGACTCAGTTCTGATACAACCTATAATCGACAGACATACAGCTAAACCAAACGTCATTGGATAAGCAACAAAGTCTTCTGTCACAATCTGAAACAATCAGTAAAACAGTCTGAAACAATTTAAATATGATTTTTTCCTAGAAAGGACGATTATAATGCCCGGTTTCATTATCACTAGGTGGTTGGATTTTCATTTTTTGCCTAGCCTTTTCCAAATTATGTTGGGGTCGGCTTCCAGTCTAACGTACGTAACGTATGCAGCTGATTACTAGTATTCTACATGGAGCGACTGCCTATCTGACCTCCACAACCTAGTTAGGACTGGGTAATAGAATACCCCTTGGTAAGACTGGCTGTCAGACTTTCGGACTAGTGACTATCTGTTACGACTTTCAAAGATCTACCAATGACAGCCAGGACCAACGCAAGGAGGAAAGTCGGTATGTAATGGGCACTCACCCATCCACGGAACAACCCAGGCAAGCGTGGCTGAACCCGAAGATTGACCCTAGTGGCCTCTATTACTTAGCCACGATCCCAATAGTATAAGTTAGAGATAAGTTGTACCATCGATACTAAAACATGGGCGAGCAGCGGCGGCCCAGCGGTGGCAGCCCTGACTTACGAGCAGTAGTAAGCCGTGGGTTCGAACCCAGGTAGGCGCATTACTTTGTGTAATTTATTTCATCACCGCTGCCCTCAAAAACGGTGAAGGAAAACATCGTAAGGTAGCCGGCATGTCCTTGACCTAAAAATTCAAAGACATGTGACATCTACCAACCCGCACTGGGCCCGCGTGGTGGATTACAGCCCACCCCCTCTCATAGAGAGGAGGCCTGTGTCCCAGCAGTGGGAACATTATAGGCTGATGATGATACAAAAGAAGGAGAAACAAAAATTTTTTGGCATTAATTTTATAAAGGCTGTGTTAAATGACAAGAGAAGGTTATTTACTTCTAGTACGATAGTTTTATCGCTACAACCTAATAAAGTTAAATTTTACAATCTGCTTTATGCTAGAAAATTTGCCAAATGTGTCGATAAAATATTTTAGGGCCTTTAAGAACGAGGTCAAGTGAGAGGTGAAGTCTAAAATATTTTATTGGTTGGAAAGTTTGTTGAGTTCATTGCAGTTGTTGGGAATTATTGCAGTTTTGTCGCTTGGAACTGATTTTAGTAACTTGCGACCAAAAACTTAGACTTAGGAATAGTAAGCTGTAACAGAACTTCTTTTGAGCCCAGAATTACGAGGATGTGGTTGAATATAAGAGGATTCGGTTGAATATGGTTGAGGTTAAGTTGTACCATGATTTGCGTAGTCTTTTCCTAACTATTTTGGAGTTAGCTTCCAGACTAACCGAATGCAGCTGATTACTAGTATTTTACATGGAGCGGTTGCCTATCTAACCTCCACAACCCAGTTAGGACTGGGTCATAGGATACCCCTTGGTAAGACTGGTTGTTAGACTTTTGGCTACTGACTATCTGTTATAATTATGGTGTTTGGTTGTAGGCGCATTTTTTCCTATGGTGGATCTTTTTCAATCTATTTCTATAATTTTTCTTACTTTATTTTTAGTGTATACAATGCAAAAATAAGGTTTGTGGATTTAAACTCACAGCAAGTCTAGGCCTGCATTTACTAATAATACAAGCGGGACTCTACGAGTCAGAGCCTACGCTCTCGGGGGAGGGTCGTTCGCTTATGGAGCAGCTTTTCTCTCTCTTTGTTATGTATATATTCAATTTCACCTATTCTATGGGCTAAAAGAGCTGGGTTATAGTGGCCGTATCACGTTTATTCAGGTCCGGGATCTTCTAGACCGGTGACCGCCAGTTGTTGGAGTTTGTTGATCATATCGCGATGTAAGTCGTGGGCTCTGATGTACCGGGGGTCTTGTTGTAGTATCTTCCACGGTGTATCAGTGTCTAATCGTATAGTTAATACAGTGTTAATAAATTAGTACAGTATTAGTATACGGAGCAATTAACTCAAACCCCGCCATCCCCTTCGTTGTTTTTTTTATAACAATCTAATACGCCTCTTAAGCAACTTTAAAGTAAGGTTACAATCATTTGTTTTTTTTTTTCAAGAATAGTGCGTTAGCTTTTCATGGAAATGGAGCCAGTTGAAAGCCTCCCTTTCCGCCTTGACCACCACACACTACAGTACTACAGAATACGTAAGTAGCAGCAGTGTACGTGTGCGTGTACAGGACAATTGTATCTCTGACCTTCGCAACCCTGTTAATGGGTAACATGATAACCAGACTTTTAGGGTACGCACGACGTCCAATCAAACTATACATTAAGTTAAAATTTAAAAAAAAAAACCCGTGAAAAAAAAACAAAAAACTCTAAAAAACATAAAATAAATTAATTCTAGAATCGTTGCGTCGGCGGTCCACTTTGTTTTGTGCTTGTGCTAAGCGGTCTACTAAGGCGATGCCCATGGTGACAAGTAACAAGTTTTCAAATTTCGAATCGACCAGACCTGTGGAAGTTATATAATTCCCTTCATCAACTAGAAAAGAGGTGATCTTCAAACGGCTGTGCAGATTTTCTCAAAACATAGCTAAGAACACTCGCCGTTCTCCCGGAGGCAGAGAGTCCCCTCCCCTTGCCTCGGATCCCACCACGATTACTGTTGGATATCTTGGGAGCCGAGGCCAGCTCCTCTTCTGAAGTCGACCCGCGGTCGCCTTTCGGTCTGGACCGCTTGCGGAAGATCTCGCTCTCCGCAGCAGCCCCGGACCTCTCGCAACGGGAGCTCTCCGAGCTTCCCGCGCTCACTTCACTGGACACGGTGTCGGACTCCGACCCCGCATCCCTCCTCTTCCTCTCTTTGCCGTCACACGTCTCGATTAAAACACCTTTCAAACGAAACCAATTTTATCCAAATCGGTTCATCCGTTCAGGGGCTACGATGCCACAGACAGACACACAGATACACAGATTCACACGTCAAACTTATAACACCCCTCTTTTTTGGTTGGGGGTAAAAACAAGTTTATGCGGATCTCTGATTGTGTGGGAAATCTATACAAAGCGAGGCCATGTTATACTGGAAATGTATGGCTTGATGTGTGTAAAAAACTACTGACCGGACAAACAAAATAAACTCCTCCTTTTTAGGGTTCCGTAGCCGAATGGCAAAAAACGGAACCCTTATAGATTCGTCATGTCTGTCTTTCTGTCCGTCCGTATGTCACAGCCACTTTTTTCCGAAACTATAAGAACTATACTGTTGAAACTTGGTAAGTAGATGTATTCTGTGAACCGCATTAAGATTTCCACACGCAAATAGAAAAAAAAAACAATTAATTTTGGGGTTCCCCATACATAGAACTGAAAACCAATTTTTTTTTATCAAATCCATACGTATTGGGTATCTATGGGTAAGTCTTCAAAAATGGTATTGAGGTTCCTAACATCATTTTTTTCTAAACTGAATAGTTTGCGCTAGAGCCACTTCCAAAGTGGTAAAATGTGTGTCCCCCCCCCCCCCTCTAATTTCTAAAGCAAGAGGAGGAAAATTCTGAAAAAATTTAGGTTTGTAGAACGTAAAAAAACCTATCAACGAAAATTGGTTTCAATAAGATATGATGTTTAGTTTTTGAGTTATGGGACTTTTTCATAAAACTGCACCAGTAACTTTGTTTTTCATAAACATACTATGAAAAACCAATTTAGTTTTGCGGTTGAGTGGAAGCTTACAAGTAATACTACTAACTAATGAATGACAGTTCAAAATATTGTTTGGGGCTATGGAACCCTGTGTGCGAGTAAGACTCGCACTTGGCCGGTTTTTTGTGTAGTATATTTAACCCTAGAAAGATAATCATATTGAGTTATACGTAAAAGATAATCATACGTAAAATTGACTCCTTAGTTTTGAGTGGCTGATAAATGAAGATTTTTTTACTGATTTGATTAAAACTAAAAAACAAGTTTTCTACTACTGTAATCAATAAAATATAATAACATTTTCATAATTATTTTTATTATTTTAATAATAGAAAACAGAAAATTACAAACTGCCTAATAATCAACAAAACTAAGGAACTTTTTTTTCTTCTCAAATTTTTTCATAATCTTATCATAAATAAGTATTTTTATATTATATTCTAAGTAGTAAAAATATTATAACTAAACAATAACATGAAAATAGTATAAAAATCCGTCATAATAGCTTAGGCTAGTATTGGACGAGAAGCCGTTGATAGAGTCCCTTGTTGAGAGCTTTCTTCCTCCATGGGGTCAATTTCACATGGAGTTGCTGCCACGCCTTCCCTCAATTCATCCACAACACCTTTTTCCTCATTGTTCTGGGCGTCACCCTCGCTCTCGTGATCTTCAACTTCGCTTTCGGTGTCAGCACAGGGCGGCTCCTTTCACCCTCTAAAAGAGCAGTCAGGATGTGGTCTTCATACAAATCTCAAAACCCCATTATGCTGTAGCAGTATCAGGATAACTAAATTATATGAAAAATAAATAATACAATAAATAAACAACGCAAATAACAATTTCACCAAATATCGTAAAAGTCACGTAAAAGATAATCATACGTAATTTTGACTCCTGTGACTATGGTATCTCAAAATGGGGGGCACTTACCTCAATGATGCGATGGCCCCACGCTAGCTCCCAGCCTCGAATGTGATGTCTGAAATACATGGCGCAGGATTCGCAATAGTTAAACAGATACGGCAATGTTTCGTTCGCGTGGGAGTCATTTTGACGTAGATTATCTTTCTAGGGTTAAAATCTCTCTTCCTATTCACAATCACGGTCCATTACCACACACTAAATAAAGTCTGGTGTTGGAAATTTCGACAATGTTATCAAAGCAACCGTTTATTACTTCACATTTCACCGGGCATAGAGCCAGCTAGAGGAACGTGGAGCTATTTATCAACCACATCATTCATTTCAACAACAAAAGTATTTCTCAGTTGGTGCTGGCACTAAACTAAATTGCTTTGAAGAACTTTTGGAATAGTATTCTTGAAAATTGGTCTGAAACGTTTTCCGGGTATAAATTGTTCATGGTTGGTTGTAGTTGGTAAACCCATGATTTTAGGAAGTCAAGTAATTGATAAATACTCTTAAAACTTTTCACAGTTTATAACTAAACTTACAATAAGAGCTCACAATAACTGAAAATCACAGAAAAAATCCCATTAGCGACAGACTCTAGTTGATATTTTATTCAACTCAAATATTTTAGGAATAAGGAACGTAGTTTGGTTACAGACGATGTTTTATGCAACTGGTATTGAAAAGTGATAACAATACTGCATATATTTCGGATTAATTTTTTGTTCATTATTTAAAAAAAAATATTTAACTTGTAATTTGCCTTAATAGTTTGTTAGTAAGTATTGGTCAAATCTTGCAACTGAATTTCAAACCAGTTCCCCTTATCGATTACGCTGAAATTTTGCACACATCTTTGGTTCTGATGACAATACATTTTTATGATAGACTTGACATAATCCTGAAGCCAAGATCGCTTCCTCACAAGAGAGTTAATAGCAAAGGGAAAACACTTTGTTAACGCGTTCAATGATAATGGAACCTAATGTTTTTCTTTTCATGTTTATAAATGCTGGCTTTAAAAAAAAGCGATGCATCACAACCAAGTCACCGCAAGATTTTACATCCACTTCCGGCTACATCTTCTCTAATACAGAACTCACCTGATTCAAAACAAAAACCTTTGCATAGTACAACTGCAATACTGCCAAGGTCACACAAACCAAGGTTAGTAATTTCACAAGCGAATTTTTAAATCAGCACAGAGTCAAAGCCCCTCAGGGAGTAGAAGTAGTGGTGATAGCCAGACTGTTTCTTGCAAGAAGCGCGATTTATTACTACCCCTCATGTTTTTTTAACAAGCCGTTACCGATGTGTTTCTTGTGGCCTACAGCAATGGCTAAACAAACAAATGCAGGAAAACAAACTAGCATCGGGCTTTTCCATATAAAGCAAAGTTTATTCAATAGACACGAGGCAAGCTAAACAAATTATAGACGAGGTACACTCGTGGTGGTGTACATGGTAATTTCCGCAGTTATCGATAACCCTAGATTGTAGGTTAGTTATCGGTTTCATGTTATTGCTGCCCACTGTGTTTTAAAGGTATGTTTATTTAAACAATAAATTGTTTTTATTCGTTGTGAAATTTCCTTTTATCACAACAGTATAGTCACCCAGAAGGCTTAGGAAGTACAGAAGCTGCCGTCGAGCTTGTGTCAATCCTGCCATTGGTTCTAACTGCGCGCACTATAAAATATAATAGACTAGTTTGATCAGTTTTTTTTATGACGTTTTGAAATTAGTAGTTTTATAGAAAACTCACATTATCAATGCCAGTCATAATTCTGTGGTTTATTGCGTTTTGTACCTAATGTAATCGATATTAAATAATTGCCTGTATTACTTAACACTTGTCACAAGGATAGCTATTAAATTAAAATGCCCATGAGCACGTGTTTTTCGAACCATCGTATAGAGCCAGTTGTTCAGGCTGGAAGGCAACGAAGACAAGGAAATGAGTAAGTTAATGATGATGTTTTATAGATTTATTCATCATCATTCTCTTGCCCCTATATCAATGCATTATGTCTTCTTCTTCCATACTTTTCTATTACTCGTCATCTCATCAGAGACGTTCTGTCTTGCCATATCATCTTTCACACAGTCCATCAATCGTTTTTTTGGTCTATCTCTACTCTTATACCCGTCCACATAATCAAACACACACACACACACAGGGACACAGGCCTCCTCTCTATGAGAGGGAGTGGGGTGCGGGCTGGTAGATCTCACATGTCTTCGGGTTTTTAGTTTTAGGACATGCCGCGGCGGTTTCCTCACGATGTTTTCCTTCACCGTTTTTGAGGGCAGCGGTGATGAAATAAATTACACAAAGTAATGCACCTGCCTGGGTTCGAACCCACGCCAGGGCTTACTGCTCGTAAGTCGGGCCTGCCACCACTGGGCCACCTCTGCTCTCATGGATTTCATTATTATGTAAACACTGCAAATGCGCCACTACCATTGATTATTTTGTGATCTGTTATTTTGCAGTACTGTATCAAAAATTGTTTTTATTTTATTTTAATTGCTTG
This sequence comes from Cerastis rubricosa, assembly GCA_949152445.1. Lineage (NCBI taxonomy): Eukaryota > Metazoa > Arthropoda > Insecta > Lepidoptera > Noctuidae > Cerastis > Cerastis rubricosa. The sequence continues at coordinate 7,961,852 of OX424526.1, read as the reverse complement.
TGGATATAGAATCATGTATCTAAACTTATATTATAAAAAGCAAAGATTTGATGGTTTGTTTGTTTGTTTGCATTGAATAGGCTCCGAAACTACTGGTCCGATTTGAAAAATTCTTTCAGTTTTAGATAGCCCATTTATCATCACGCTACAATCAATAGGAGTGGAGCAGTAATGAAAAATGTGAAAACGGGAAAAATGTGACGCAAACGAAGTTGCGCCGTACAGCTAGTTCAAACTAAAGTCAAGTTTGTGTCAATGTAACGATCTTCTCTGTTTTAACACAAGACTCTACATTAAAGTTATAAAAAAGTTGAGCGCTGTCTGTAATTCGGTTTTATTACTCAATTTCGTACCTGAGAAGTTTAATCATGAAATAACTTTATGAACGAATATCAGAGTTACTCAAATAATATAATTTATGTATCTACGAAACCGTTTTGCTGAAATAATCTTTTGTGTAAAATTCTTGGCTGGGCTATGAAATTTTTGTACAATGTAGACGCCTAGGCTTGTCCAAAACAGAAAAAAAAAACATATTTGGAAACTAACGTTTTTATATGAAACATCACAAATCATAGCAGTGTTAATAGCCCAGTGGTGTGACCATCGGACTGACAAGTCTTAGGTCCCGAGTTCGAACCCAAGACACGCACCTCTGATTTTTCGGACTCATGTGCGTTTTATATAATTATCACTTGCTTCGGTGAAAGAAAACATCGTGAGGAAACCAGCATGCCTGAGTGATATTTCTTAACGGCATGTAAAGCCAAGTCAAAGGCCCTTGTGCGGCATAAAAACTTTGACACCAAGTTAGGCACTTTCCCTTTTATATGGAATAATAAGAAACATAAGGAGCTTAGTAATAACACAAGCTCATGGTGGTCGACGGTTAAGCTATGTTTGCCGAGGTTGGGTCATGGATGGGTGACTATAATGGTGACCTCTTCCAGTTTGTCCCCTGCCAGTTTGTCTCCGCTTTCTTTTTTTTCGTAGTATGGAAAAAAGCTATGCAATTGATGAATGAAGGAACATGATTCAGCCAGTTGTTATTACAAAACATCATACTTTCAACACATGCTTTCAGGTACTTACAGTTAAACAAAAAAAAAAACAATAGCACTTAAAAACCATTAGTGAGCGATAGCCCTAAATAAATACTAGTTTTCGAAACAAAAAACTATCGAATACTCGACATAATTGTCGGTATTTTAATCTGCAACGATCGCTTTTGAACCATGTTTAAACCAATTATTACTGTTTTCACCATTTTTGTCGCATTTTTCGATAGTTTTTAAATTACCTATAACTTCATTGTACTAGAATAGGGTTGCTTCCTGGTTCGTTGTGGGTGTTTTATGCTTTAGAAATCAAAGATAGTTTTTCTTAAAAAAAAATAGTCAAAAAAAAAAAACTTGAAGGATTTTCTGTTTCAATGTTTGCTTGTGTTGTGTGTGTTTTTTAAGCTTACTGGCATGATTGTGGAAAGATATAAAAAAAGAAAAGATATAAAGAAATACTGGGTAAATCGGTTCCGACTTACCTTCCTCTTTAGTTGTCTTTTTTGTGGAATTGATTGTTAATTCTTCTTCAATATAACACTAGCCTTCACAACACCTTCCAGATATTAATAGTAGGAGAGAAAAACAACGCTGCAATCGGTTGTGTAAAACTCAAGTGTTTTTGTTTCATATACAGAGTGTGTGTATTCTTGAGTTTAATCATCATCATTTTCCTGCCCTCGTCCCATGTACCTTGGGTTTGGCGTTACTTGATCAAAATAAGAGGTCAAGGGAGATACAAATGGCGGCGACCTCTCGCGTCCGGCCCTGGTTCAATCCATGGTCCGGAGCGAGAGGGAATGGGAAGCCGTCGCCTCCTTCTGCGAAGCAGTCATGCTAGCGAAGGAGGTGGCGGAACGTGAGAGGGAGAGAACCTCACGTCCCAGTCGCCGCGGGAGATGCCCCGGGCGTCGGGGGGCAACCAGTGGCCCCCGGCCACCGTAGGCGCGGGCCTGTGGACGGTGAGTAATGGGCTAGCTCACCGTCCGTCCGTCTTATGACGACAGACCGTGCCGACGGCGCGTTCGTGTTCCACGCGCGCCTCAAGGAGATGTCAGCAAATCGGAAGGGGTCCGAGAGGGCCGATGCCTGCCAGGGCTACGGGTTGTTCGAAAGAGATACCGTGCCCCTGGAACGCAAAGGGCTAAGAAGGAACATGGATGGGTTTTAGTCAGTCAAGTCTGACACTCCCTTCCGCTCCGCCCAGAGCGGAAGAAGTCATTTGATGATTTCCCATCCTAAAAAAAAAAAAAAAAAGGGAGTTACAAATCTTGGTTGAACATACAACAACAAACAAAAAACTATACTTTTTGTGTAACGTGAGAGGCGTTTTTGCAAAGAAATCAAATGACTCAAATGTTGAAGTGAAGGTTAAATCTTTTCAATGTCTATACTTTGTTGTGTAAAGATACGTTTAATCAAGATTAAAGATCTCGATTAAAACTTGATTGTTTTAAGTCAACTATGAGCTTCCGAGTCTGAAGCCGACCTACTTAAAGTGCTGCCAAGAAGATCCTTTCTGAAAATATTTATTCCTGCAAATACTTGCTCTTTTCAATATTAATATAGTCTCATTTACTACTATTAAAACAAAGTAATCGTTTACTGAAACAAACAGTAAATTAACATATAGAAAAGCAGCAATCGAAGTATTTTTGTGTTTCATTGGTATAATAATTGCTTATAATTTTGTCTTTCCAGTATATGAGAATAAATAAATAAAATCACAAATAAATGTACTGTATATTAGATAGTGTCAAAAATGCTATCTAACTCAGATTTTTGTTTGTTTACAAACCAAACAAAAATCTGAGTTAGATAGCACTTAAAAGTCACTAAAAAGTTATTATAAAACATTTTCGAAAAATAGTGTACCAGCTTAATTTGACCGATTATAAATTATCTATAGAAACGAGAATTTCCAATTATCTTTTTTAAAAGACATTTCGAAAATGTTTTTTAATAACTTTTTAGAACTATGTATCCTGCTTATGCGTATGAAGTTTTATTAAAATCGGTTCAGTTATTAGGAAAATAAGGACTTGAAAGTTTGTGTGAAATGCCGTAAGGTGTAAACGCTCGTAAGACCTGTCTTAAAATGATTCTACATACTACCATTCGTTGTTAACTGTGTTACTTAAATATACACCCAAAAAAACACGCTATATCACGAAGGATTAACCTCACTCAATAACAAAGATTACAAGTTCCCACTTAAAACTGAATAATCCTCAGTATTGCAACAATAAAATAGTTATTAACTCTACAGAACCCAAACGCAAAATGGATGGACTACCGCTATCTCAACCATCGGCGTTGGCAGGGTAAACACAGTCAATTACTTGTACAAAACATGGGACAGGATTGCACCGACATGCACGATGGATCTCTATTCTTTGGACAAGTTTAAAAAGTATAAAAACGATTGGAATTGTGAGTATTTTGTTTACTTATAAAACTATTTAGCATGTGTGTTGCATGCAGATGAAAACTCATTCGTTTTTATTTTTTTGACTGTCTTTGTATGGCTTCGAAGGGTGTTTTGGAAAAATAACTTAACATTTGTTTGATGAATTTCGTTTATTATGGGCTGATTTTTAGCCTTATTTGAACAAATGAACTTTGAATCATCTTTGTATGCACGGATATTCTCTAAAGTCGAAGGCTTTATCGCGCTATATTACGTCGTTATTTGCTGAGCTTTTGTGTTTTGCTGTTTGTGCATTGTTAGTTAGTTTATAAGCGAAAGCTGCGAAGCAGTCATGCCAGTGAAGGAGGTGGCGGAACGTGAGAGGGAGAGAACTTCCGCCGCCGGAGACGCCCCGGCCGTCGGGGGCCGACCAGTGGCCCCGCGCACCATAGGCGCCGGCCTGTGGACGGTGAGTAATTGGCTAGCTCACCGTCCGTCCGTTTTATGACGATAGGCCGTGCCGACGGCGCGTTCGTGTTCCACGCGCGCCTCAAGGAAATGTCAGCAAATCGGAAGGGGTCCCAGAGGGCCGATGCCTGCCAGGGCTGCGGGACTGTTCGAAAGAGATACCGTGGCCCTGGAACACAACGGGCTAAAAAGGAAAATGGGTGGGTTTTAGTCAGTACAAGTCTGACACTCCCTTCCGCTCCGCCCAGAGCGGGAGGGGGTTATATGAAGATTTCACACCCGAAAAAAAAAGAAGGTAGTTCGTTTTACTACCTCAAAATAACTAAGACTTGTCAACAATAAGCTGATCGAGCTTTATCCCGACAATACATTCCTATATTAGTATGCATTACGAAACTAGTTGGCAATCCCGGAACATACCCTAGAGAAAACCATAAAACTGTATCCAATCTTACGTACGAAGCGTTTTTACAGTTAATTGGGCGATGGAAACCATACTTAAAGCTTTGTTTTTTATATATTTTTAGGGTTCCGTAGCCGAATGGCAAAAAATGGAACCCTTATAGATTCGTCATGTCTGTCTGTCCGACCGTATGTCACAGCAACTTTTTTCCGAAACTATAAGAACTATACTGTTGAAACTTGGTAAGTATATGTATTCTGTGAACTGCATTAAGATTTTCATACAAAAATAGAAAAAAAACAACACATTTTGGGGGGTCGAATACATAGAACAGAATCAGAAATGACAGTTCAAAATATTGTTTTAATATTTGTTTGGGCTATGGAACCCTGTGTGCGAGTAAGACTCGCACTTGGCCGGTTTTTAAATTAAAACCGACTTCAAAAATACAAAACAGTGAAAAATAACTTGAGCTTCAGAAGTCTGTGACTTTTGTTTCATTGATACAGTATAAAAAAACTAGTACGCCATCTTTGGTAGTCTCCTGTATTGGATTTAGAATGACGTCACTTAGCTAATCATGTTTTGTCATTAATCGTGGTACTACTCACATGAGGTAACAAATCGGTCTACAGAAGTGGTCGAATCTTGTTTTTAAAAAGTAAATCGACTTTAAAAACACAAAATATTGAATAATAACTTGAGCTTCAGTCAAGTCAGTGACTTTTGTTTCAAAGATTCAGTTTAAAAAAAAAAGCTAGTACGAGTCTCCAATATTGAATTTAAAATGACGTCACTTAGGTAACCATGCATTGTCACTAAGAGAAAAAGAGAGAGAGGGAGGTAGGTAAACGGTGGACCCACATGAGGTAACAAATCGGTCTATGATTACCAATTAACTTATTTTACTTGCACTGTTTGTGGTTTTCAGCACTTGGAGCAGCCGCCCCAGCGCAACTCACCGTGCTAGGAAGGTGGGATGCAAATATAAACTCATTAGAGTTTTCTTGTGCACCAAATATCATCCACTTCGTCATATAGTAACAAGTTTTCGTAATGTGTGTAATGCGCTGTTCTTTTCAGACCCTGTGCCAGTTCGGTTCCAACAACATGTGCTACCAGAGAAGGAAAAGCCGCATGTAACCTTTCAATCTGCTATGAAGGTGACCTTGACAATTGGGCAGTGCTTCGGACTGTGCCCAGTTCTGGGCATCCATGAGAATGATGTTTCGAATCTAAGGTGATATTATTATGACTCTTTCATAATTTTACGAAGCCAACAAACATGCCTACAAAGCACAGCACAACACAATACCACACACACAACATAATAAACCAAATAACGTAGGACAACCTAATACCACTACAGAACCAGCCCAACAATACCAAATTTTGTGGAAATAAGAAACAAAATCTTATAAAGAGGCTACAAAAACGCAACCCACAACAAACAATAATAACTTAAAAATGCTACTCACACAACAAGCTGTAAAGCTGGACAAACTACTAGATCAAATGTCAACAATGATGAACCTTCTCACAACAGTAATCAGCAAACTTGTCCATTTAAATGGCTACTCTGGAAGTAGTAACATGGAACACAAATGGGTTGATAAAACACAAATATGATATACAAACCTTATTAGAACATGAAAATATTGACGTACTTCTTGTATCGGAGGCACACTTAACACAACAACAAATTACAACATATACTCGACATTCCACCCGGACGGAACTGCTCATGTAGGTACAGCTGTAATTATCAAAAAACACATCAAGCACGATATTCTTCAGGAATATAAAACAGAGCCAGTACAAGCTACCACAGTAATGGTGCAAGATAAACAAGGATCTTTAAAATTATCAGAAGTATATTGCCCCCCCCCCAAGGCACACCATTAAGGAAGAAGAATTCACAAACTACTTTAAAACCCTTGGACACAGAATCATATGTGGAGGCGACTGGAACGCCAAAAACGTTTGCTGGGGATTCCGGCTAACTCTACTTATAGGCCGAGAATTGAAAAGAAGTATAAATAAAAATAAGCTACAACGTGTAACGTTAAATGCGCAAAACCTGAAAATAGTTTGTTCAGAATAACGAGCAGAATCAATTGAACCACTTTTTAATATAGGTCACATTTAAAAAAAAACTTTATTAAAAATGTTGCCCTGTCTATTTGTTCATAGGTCAAGCCATAACGTGCGCAAACCCGCCAAAATAGGTAAACAAAGACAAATGTTTGTCGTCCAATTTAAATTTTCTCATACGCGGGAAAAAAAGAAAGAAATCATCAGAGTTTCCAGTAAAACTAAAACAGCACATAAAACCTTTACGTTTTTTTAATGATTTTTTTCTCTCAGAATTAGGATAATTGAATTAAAAATCATTTGGGGTGTCTGAGGTTTTGCGCATTTAACGTCACACGTTGTATATGTACTGAGTACAGGTGAATCTTCGTATTGCCCTACAGACCAATATAAGACACCTGATCTTCTAGATTTCTCTGTGTATAAAGGATGTTCAAACCGTTTCTTGGGAGTGGAGACTTGTTTGGACAGCAGTTCAGACCACACACCAGTGATAGCCACAATAAGTACCACCTTTATTGGAATATGAACATAAACCTAATCTCGTTATTCCTGAACGATTCGCGCGCTCTTATAGAAGCGCGTTTCTCAACGAACACATGAACTGTCAGCTGTAAACTTTTTCCGCTTAGTCACTCTCGTAAAATATTCTAGGTTTAAAGATATTTATTCTCAAAAAAGACACAAAGTCACTTACATGAGAACAATGCTTAAAATAAATTATATTTACAGTTCGTCACAGACGTCACGGAAGCAATCATTACAATCACAATTATTAGGTTTGTAAAATACACCCATCCAATGAATTCATGTTTTAGAAAGAGTGTTATTTGTAATCAGATATTCAGCTAAACGAGTTTTGAATGCATTGAATGAGTGTAATTTTTTAATACATGGGGGTATTTTGTTGTACAATTGTGCTCCTTCAAATGTTAAAATTTTTTTGCCAAACTTAGTTCTCATCTTCGGCAAAATCAGAAAACTAGCTCTGCGAGTGCTACGTTGGGTTACTTGTTTCACTTTTGTAAACGATAAATTAGTCTGTATGCTTTTGTTGAGTACCTTACGAATGAAAATACATGTATTGTAAATATATAACTGTCTAATGTTCATTATTTTTGTTTCTTCATAAATTTTGCTTGTTGATGTTAGAAATGGGTAGTTAAAAATCATTTTTATTATTTTGTTCTGTGCAACTTGGAGATTTGCTAGCTTCGTCTTGGCCGCACTGCCCCAAATTTCAACCAGATATAGTAGGTGTGGTTTTACTAAGGCGTTATAGATGGTGTGACGTAATCTATGTGGAATACATCTAACTATGTTTCGGAGGGATCCAATTAGTGACGTAAGCTTTGTTTTTATATGGTCCAAGTGAACAGTCCAAGATAGAGAACTATCCATTCTTAAGCCTAGATACTTTTCACAAGATTTTTGCTGTAGGGGTATATTGTGAACTAGTAATGGATTATGTGGGGGTATTATTTTGTTTTTTGCTTTAAACAAGATATAGCATGTCTTAGAAATATTTATTGTTAATAAGTTGTATTGAAACCATGAAAAAAGGGTGTTTAAATCGTCTTGAGCCTGAGAAACTAAATCATGAATAGAAGGTCCAAAATAAAATAAGCAAGTATCATCTGCGTATAGAGTAAGATGACCATGTAGTTGAAGTTCCTGGATATTATTTATGTAGATCAAAAAGAGCAGGGGGCCCAAGATTGATCCCTGGGGAACGCCGCACGTTATGGGTAATGTGCCACTTTGATAATTATTATCCGTTCTAACTAACTGCGACCTGTTTTTTAGATAAGAATGGAACATTTTTAGTGCACTGTCGGTAATTTTGATAGTTTCTAGCTTTTTAAGTAGCAATTCATGACTTACGGTATCGAACGCTTTTTTCAGATCAATAAAGATACCAAGGACTATGTTTTTTCCATCAACATTTTGTTTGATTTTATTAACGAGGTCGACTGTAGCTGTTAGTGTGCTGCTTTTTGGTCTAAACCCGTATTGTCTGTCTGAAAGAAAGTTGATAGAGGTTAAATGTTTATACAATCGGTTGTGTAGGATTTTTTCTAATATTTTTGACAAAACTGGCAACACTGAAATTGGTCGGTAGTTACCTGGGTCCATTTTTGAACCCGATTTGTGTATGGGAGTGACCTTCGCCATTTTCAGAGAATCGGGAAAATTACCCTCAACTAGCAATTTATTGAAGCATTTGCTCAGGTTGCTCGCAATTAAATTTTGTATGAATTTTATTGCTTTGGTACTAATTCCATCTAATCCAGTACTACAGTTAGGGTCGAGATTGGATATGATTTTTGTAATTTCAGTTGTAGAACACGGATCAAGAATTGATAACATTGGAGTGTCTTCTGGAGGAGTTTTTGGTAAAGCATGTGTATGATCATCGTGAAATGATTTAGGAATTTCATTAGCTAAAAGGGGTCCAATGGTGGCAAAGTATTCGTTGAAAATCTGGCAAATTTCGTTTGGGTCCGTAATGTGTTTCGAATCGATCAATAGTTTTGAAGGAGCACAATTTAGTTTAATTTTATTGTTGGCTAGAATGTTTACCAAATTCCACATTTTCTTGGGTTTATTAATACAATCGCTAAACTTTTTATAGTAGAAAATATTCTTTGTATCTTGCATGTTTTTGGCAACATGTTTTCTTTTTGTGATAAATTCTGCTTCCAGGGTTATGTTCTTTGGATTCTTCTTTAGATCTGTCCACAATGCGTTTCTCTGGTTGATATCATCAATTATGTTTCTATTTATCCAGTCGTTTTGGGGTAGGTTCAGAATTTTGGTCTTTGTTGTTTTACTTTTATCAATTATTGATTTTATTTTGTTTTCTAGCACTGCATAATTATCATCTAATTCTTCAAGGTTTGTTGTTTCTAGCATATCATATAGTTTCGTAAAATCAATGGCTTCGTATTGAGTCCGTATTTTTCGAGGGGATTTAGTTTTTTTGAGTTCAACATATATTTGTTTATGATCTGACATTGAAGAGTCAGCTATTGCCATGTGGAAGTGATCGTCTTTCAGATTAGAACTTACATGGTCCAAAATGGATTTTCTAGTATTCGATTCTCTTGTACAATATTTCTTAGCAATTTTATTTATTAATGTATGTCCAGTTCCCTTCAAAAGTTCATGATATTGTTTAGTCTTTTTGTCTTTGTTTAACAGATCAATGTTAAAATCTCCGAACACTATTGCTCTGTTTTTTTGCTGTAGTTGGGACTCATAAACCTCAAGAAAATCCGCGTAGTTAGTATCGCCGGGGTTATATACGACTCCTACTTCCAGTGCATATCGCTCTAGTCGTATCCATAGATAGTTGTTTCCTCCTGTGTACTTAGAATCTGATAAGCTGTGTTTAACCTCACTATCCTTTCGCGCGTAACAGTAAAACCCCGCGTGAAACCCTTCGGGGGCCCCTTGATTACGCTATTGCGTGAGTCATCCGATATCGTAAAGATAAACACTTATAACTCGAGTTATATTAGCTCTAATCTTAAACGGTAAACAGTGTCGGGTTCGTGATGAACGGGGCCATTTATTAATAATAAACAACTCTTTTAGAACTACTTGAGAATTATACATATCCCATAGATATGAGAGAGGTCGTAGCAAATACGTCTGTTTTCGTTGCTTATTTTTGTTTGGTAAAACTACTCATTCAATTTACACGAAAATTTATATCTAACATCACAAATATACAAGTAATCTAATGACAGTGTTTTTAGGAGTCCTACATACATTATTCGTATAAGATCCTAACTCAAACTTCTTGTTAGAATCGGCCATTTTAGAATTCCGCTGTTCAAAGCATGAAAATACTTGAAATATCAATAAATATGAATAGATATGCTTCGAATACATGAAATAATGAATTATCACTATTTTTTCTTTGCTACTATTGTTTCCAAGACCATTTTACATGGTTCAAGAGTCAAATTTCTTTTTTTTATTTCGACTAACAAACTTCACAACAAAGGATTTTTTGTTGGCTCAAATCATAATTTTTTTGTTATTTTTTCAAGCAAATGACTATCTAAAAAGTTGCATTATACACTTATAACATACTATACATTTACTTACCAAAGTTTTACAACGTATATCTCACAAAAACAACACTTTTCCGAACATAATAACACGGGTTGCCATTGCGTTTGACATTCGACATAGACGAGTTTCTATATTTTTTTTATAATGTTGTGCCGTTTAGTATTACTAACGATTAATTTTGTTTGAATCGACTACTAGTTGACCATAGAGGTAAATTTTGACAGAACGATTTAGAAATTTACTTTTTTTTATATTAGCGTTTAAGTTTGCTGGTTCGAGCCGTTCCATAAATGGAACGGCGTGGCTCAAGGCAAAGGTCCGTCCGTTCCATAAACGGCTGGGACCTAGAGGTTAAGGTCATTGTGGACATATGCTGAAACTCCACCTCCTCTTGAATCGGTTCTGTAGTTGTAGTAGTGTGAGTAGTTGTTTATTTGTAGTTCCAAGGCTTGTGTTTCAGTTCTTATCCAAGTTTCAGTCAGTAAGATAACATGTATCGTATTAGGAAGCGATTGTAGAATGCACTTAAGTTCGTAAAATTTTCCTTTTTTGCGTATACTTCGAGCATTAAGGTAGAAAAATCTGAGCCGTGATTTGTTAGTTTCTATATTTTGGTAATTGTTGATAACTTGGTAGGTATTGCTAGCGATTGTCGTAGGTATGGTTTCGTTTATTGTTCGTAGTTTTTTGAAGGGTGGTTTTTTATTATTGTAGGTGTGCCATTAATATACTTTATAGTCAGTCCATTCTCTCCATCATTTTGACGACGTGTTAGTTCTTCTTTTACATCCTTAAAATATTTTTGCTGGGCTGGGGTTTGGTCTGAAAATATTTTGATGTTTTCTGGCAACTTCTCTTTATTACGTAGGAGATGCTTTGCGGGTGCTGAAGTGTCATAACATACTTTGATTCTGCGGCTTTTTCCCGGCGAGTACTTGCCTATTCTAAAGATTTTAATCGGTTTCGGGAGGTCTTGGCCCACCAGTAAAGTAATTTTTAAAATATCGGCGTCATCTTGGGATTTTCGTTCTTCGGCGCCAGCAGCGGACTGTTCGGGCAGGCCCACAACAATAACATTTTTTCCTCTGCTATTCCGATTTGCTACCTCCTTAATTATTTGTTCGTTCAGACACAGCTGATTTTGAAAGTTTGAAATCGAAGGTTCAGAGGTGGGTTTAAATGTGTTAAGCTCTGACTCAAAGGATTTAATTTTATGTTCCCCCATCGATAATTGTTTCTCCAATTGTGATACACTTGTTTTCAATTGTTTATGTTCAGATATCATGCTAGATGTCGATGATTTAATCTCGTTAATCTGAGCTGTATTTCCGCGAATCATGTCTGCTGTTTGTTCGTTACATGACTTCAACTCAGTGACCTCAGCTTTGACCTCTGCTATACTTTCCTGCATTTTAATAATAATCTGCTCATTGGATACAACGTATTTCTCTAGCAACGAACCGATACGGGACAATTCCGACCGCATTTCTTTAATTTCGGATGTGCATTCACATTCATGTTTCCTTTTATTTCGAAAGGTAATTTGCGGGTCCACTGTTAACGAGCTTAACTTTGATAAATCGGGTTGCGATCCGCCGCTTGCGCCGCGCGGCGGCGATCTTTGTACAACATTCATAATAGTGTGACAGTATTCAATGCACGCTCAACTTCAATGATGAGGGCACGTGTACTTATCGGGGATTTACTTGGTTTGTACACTCACGCACTGCGTGTGACGCGCGAGTCACTGTGCGAGCGAGTTAAAAAATAGCAACTGGTCTACTCACGCGGAGGTGAGGCGAGCTGGCGCGGGAACGTCCGTGGGTGGCTTGTTGTTCTTGAACCGCAGGACACAGGGTCGAAACAGCGTAATTAGAAATTAATTGGTTTTGCAGTTTGAGTTCTATCTTTGTGTTACTATTAGTTATATTTGAAGAGCAACAGTTAAAGGATTTTGAGAATAAAGTTATACACGACTACTCCGGACGGGCGACGAACGTCGTATCCGGCCAAATGTAACCTTTTAGCTGTGTGTGAGATTATATAAAGCCACCTAGGCCAATGTAGGTGTGTATTGGAACAAAATCTAAGGTGTGTTCTCCTAAAAATAAAATATAAACAGGATTTCGGGCGCCTTGGAGCACACAAAAAAATAGCCAGATAGTCAAATCGAAGGGATCGAACTTTTAATCTGCAGGGAGGTAGCTTTTTGATATAAATTTTCAATGAAACAAGCAAAATATACCCTTGAACATTTAAATTTATTTAAGCCAGTAGCTTAGGATTCTAGATTTTTCTTAAATTACATTTTTTGTGTTGATATTAATTGCATCTTGTAAATTGAATTAAAGAAATATAGGTTACTCAGCAAAAGGCTGTAAAATGAATTTAAAAGGTGACCTCAGGCGTCGAATCTATTGTCGACACGTGGATTGGCAAGAACTGCATCGGAATTTAACCCAGAATAACCTGAGTAAGACCGGAATACGACGCATAAATGTAAATTGAATTAAAGAAATATAGGTTACTCAGCAAAAGGCTGTAAAATGAATTTAAAAGGTGACCTCAGGCATCGAATATATTGTCGACACGTGGATTGGCAAGAACTGCCTCGGAATTTAACCCAGAATAACCTGAGTAAGACCGGAATAAAACCCGGAATAAAACCGCCAGTTAAGGTCGCAAAGTGACACATCCAAAATTTGACACTTCAAACCTTCAGAAACTAACATAGATTAAAAATGACAGCTAGAAAAATTCGTTCAAAAATCGACTAATTGGTCAAAGACATGTAACGATATAATAAACTCGTTACATTACATCCCTCCCCGAAAAAATAAAAGAAAGCAATTTCTTTTATGCTAAGAAAATGAATAGGGTAAAACGAAGTTTTCCTAAAAAAACAAGAAATATAAATCCTAAAGGTATCAAAATTCTCTTATTGTAATCGCTAATTAAACTAGTATTTTTATATCTTTTTGTCTTATTACATTAGGTTATGGGCATATGACCCGTTAAAAGTCATAAATAGTGAAACACCGCTAGTATAAAGTTTTTTAGTTCCGCGAAGTGATTTCTCTGATTTTTAGGTAGCCACCGTTACAAAGCAATTTCTTTTGAATTTGCTCCGACGTAAAATGGCTATGAACAACGTTCAAATAGAAAAATTAAAGGGAAGAGAGAATTACTGTACATGGAAATTCGCAGTACAGACTTTTTTACAACACGAAGAGTTGTGGGACTGCGTTGAACCTACCGATGGTGTAACGGTAAATCCGAAGCTAGATTTGAAAGCAAAATCGAAAATAATTCTGCTTGTGGACCCGGTGAACTATATACACGTTCAAGATTCACAGACTTCCAAGGAGGTATGGCAAAATTTACGAAACGCCTTTGAAGATTCAGGTTTAACAAGAAAAGTTGGGTTACTCCGAGATTTGGTTAATACCACATTAGACGGATGTTCAAATATAGAAGAATATGTCAATAAAATTGTAACCACCGCCCACAAACTGAGAAACGTAGGATTTAAAGTAGACGATGAATGGTTGGGTACCTCGATGTTGGCAGGTTTGCCGGAACAATATAAACCAATGATCATGGGACTGGAAAGCTCTGGTGTGAAGATAAGTACAGATTCAATAAAAACTAAGCTATTGCAAGAGGTTAAAGAGTCAAATGTCTCTGTTCTTTATACAAAGCACAAATCTACCCTCCAACAAAATTCTAAAAATAATCAGCAAAATAAGCCAGCAGGCCCCCGTTGCTACAACTGCAATAAGCATGGTCACATGAGTAAGTTCTGTAAGAATAAAAAGAAGAATGATAATAAAGGTTATGCAGCAGTTTTTTCAGCAGCTCATGAAAATATCAACAGTGTGGAATGGTATGTAGATTCAGGAGCATCTTTACACATGACTAATATACCTAACTGTATGTATGATGTCCGGGCTTCTCCGATACAAGTTATAAAAGTTGCCAACAATACATCAGTTACCGTGGAGAAAATGGGTAATGTTGACCTGGATTTAATTGGTGAAGATGTTAAAGTAAATCACATACAGGTGAGAGATATTTTGTATGTTCCACAATTAAGCATCAACTTGTTGTCTGTCAGTCAGTTGGTAAAGAATGGCTGTCAAGTAATATTTAATAAAAATGGCTGTAAGATATATAATAGAGAGAAATAATTAGTAGCAACGGCAAGGTTGATTAATAATATGTACAAATTAAACACTGTCAAAGGAAATGCATTTATGTCAACTTCAGATGGCCAGAGCATAGATGTATGGCACCGTAGAATGGGACACCTTAATTACAATGATATTAATAAATTGCCATCATGTACTGAAGGTGTAAAATTATTAAATACCAATGACAGTAATAATAATTGCATTCCATGTTTGAAGGGTAAACAGACTAGAACTCCTTTTAAGAATATAGGCTCACGGCATACTACACCATTGGAACTGATACACTCAGACCTGTGTGGCCCCATGGAGACAACATCGATGGGTGGAGCCAGGTATTTCATCACTTTTATTGATGATTATTCAAGAAAAGTGTCTGTCTTTTTTCTGAAAAATAAGATGAATATTAAAGAAGTTTTTGAAATTTACAAGAAAGAGATGGAAAATCAATTGGACTGTAAAATAAAAATTCTACGCACTGACAATGGCTTAGAATATATTAATAAACAAATGTCTAAGCATTTGGCAGGTACAGGTATCAAACATCAGACAACTGCACCATACACGCCGGAGCAAAATGGACTTGCCGAGCGGATGAATCGCACTCTCATGGAGCGTGCCAGATGCATGCTGTTCGATGCTGGACTTTCTAAACAGTATTGGGCAGAGGCAGTGGAGACAGCTGCTCATATTATTAATCGTTCACCAACTCGAGTTCTTGACTACGTGACACCACTGGAGAAATTGACAGGTATTAAACCAAACATTTCTCATTTAAGAATATTTGGTTGTAAAGCTATGGTTCACGTGCCGAAAGAAAAACAATCAAAGTGGGATTCAAAATCCACAGAAATGATTTTTCTTGGATACTGTGAAAATACTAAAGGGTATAGATTATTGAACCCAATTACAAAGAAGATTACTAAAAGTAGAAATGTCACATTTATTGAAGACTGCCCCTGTGATAAGAATGAAAGTTTAAGCTCAAATATAAATAATAATAATACATTACAGATACTTGTACCTTTAACTGAAACCATACAGATTCCAATCAGTGAAGAACACTCCACTCCTGTTCACAATGACCAGATTGTCGAGATTGGCTCTACATCTAACTCAGACGAGAGTTTCGACTCTACAGTGGATGTAGGTGATCAGGATACAACTTATGAACCTAGCACTAATTGCTCATTGGACTCTCCAAACCGATTTATAAATTTGAGGCCTCGCATAAGGCAACCCTTTGATGATGGAGAAGTAAATCATGCATGTTGGGCTCTTAGTCAAGATCCTATAACTGTAGAAGAAGCCATGTCTTGCTCGGAATCCAGCCATTGGAAGAAAGCCATGGAGGAGGAGTATAACTCATTAATGAAAAATAATACTTGGGTCTTATGTAATTTACCCACTGGCAAGAAAGCTATATCATGTAAATGGGTTTTTAAGACAAAAAGGGATGAGAAAGGAAATGTAAAGGATGCGCTCAAAAGAAAGGATTAGATTACAATGAAGTATATTCACCGGTAATCAGATATTCATCTCTGCGCTATTTGTTCGCATTAGCTGTTAAATGTAATTTGGATATTGACCAAATGGACGCTGTGTCTGCCTTTCTACAGGGTGATGTAGAAGAAAGTATTTATATGTCACAACCTCCAAGCTTTGAAGAAAATAATACTCAAGTGTGTTTATTGAAAAAATCACTTATGGATTAAAGCAAGCCAGTAGACAGTGGAATAAAAAGTTGGATAATACACTGAAAGAAATTGGTTTGACACAGTCAACACTTGATCCCTGTATTTATTATAACATAGAAAATGAAGACATAACTTTCTTAGCTGTGTATGTAGATGACTTAATATTATTTACAAGCTCTGTGAAAACTAAAAATTATATAAAGGAAAAGTTATTCTCTAATTTTGAAATGAAGGATTTAGGAGAATTAAAATATTGTTTGGGATTGCATGTCCACAGACACAGGAAAAATGGAACTCTCAGTATAAATCAAAAGCAGTATATTCAGGACATACTGAACAAATTTGGAATGTCAAATTGTAAGAGTGTGAAAACACCTATTGATCCAAAAACAAAGTTTATTATGAGTAAAGAAGAAAATTCAACTGTGGATACAACTTCATATCGAGAAATGATTGGGTCTTTGTTGTATTTATCGCAAGGAACCCGCCCAGATATATCTTATGCTGTGAATGCTTTAAGTAAATTTAATTCAAGACCGGAAATTCAACATTTTGTGGCATTGAAACGAGTCATAAGATACCTGAAACATACTGAAAATTATACTTCAACATATAATCAAAATATTGAAGAAAAATCAATACATGGTTATTGCGATGCAGATTGGGCTGGCAATGAAGATGACCGAAGATCATGTACTGGCTATGTATTTCTATTTCAAGGTGGTGCAATCACGTGGAACTCACGCCGACAGCAAACTGTTGCACTATCCACTACTGAAGCTGAATACATGTCGCTATCCAGCTGCACTCAAGAGGCTATGTGGCTTAGACAAATGCAAGAAGAGTTTTGGCCTCACTTGGCCACCATACCTGTTACTATTTTGTGTGATAATCAAAGTGCTATTAAACTTGCAGGTACTGAAAACTAGGGGTGCTGGGTCAGAAAACCTCCTCGTGAGCCCGATGGCGCTGGTCCCTCTCGATACGTCTGGAGGGAACAGTTGCTGTCGGGACGGTGCACCCTGGGCGCCGGCAGTGTCCTTCCCCGAGGAGTGGGAAGAGATTCCTATTCTCCGGGGAATGTCACTGCCGGTGGCGAATATTCTGACGTGGTGGGGTCCTTGGACCAACGCGGCGTTTCTCCGCGTGACCCTCTGAAAAGCAGAGGGCACAGCGGAGGAGCAAGGGCGGGCTTGGAGTGCACTCACCCTGCCTCCGAGCAGACAGCGAGGGACGCAGTCCTTCTCTGTCCCCGTCGTTCTCGTAATCCCATCATCGGAGTGTCGTGGATCACGTCTCGCGGCTTCGATCGGGACCGAGGGTCTTGGCTTAACCGCCTGGACCGCGAGGTAGAAAACCTCTATAAAAAGCTACCCCGAATCTCAAGCGGCGGCGCACCGTGAGGGGATGTATGGCTGACGGGTGTTCCCATGGAACAATCAGTCTTTAGTGCGACCACCGCCAGAGTACCAGCCGACCCTCTGGCGGGTTATAAATGTCCAAGGCTTATCCGGGTACAGGGGGCACTGCCCGGATGGACCTCTTATTTCCCCCACACTCGTGGGAACAAAATGGAAAAACCCTATAATAAAAATCAAGCCGGTGACGGCAAAGAGAGGGAGAGGAAGGATGCGGGGTCGGAGTCCGACGTCGCATCCAGTGAGGTGAGCGCGGGATGCTCTGAGAGCTCCCGCGTCGAGAGGACTAGGGCTGCTGCGGAGGAACGCAAGCGGTCCAGACCGGAAGGCGACCGCGAGTCGTCTTCCGAAGGGGAGCTTGCCTCGGCCCCTAAAATTTCCACCAGCAGGCGTGGTGGAATAAGGGGCACGGGGAGGGGGCTCTCGGCCTCCGAGAGATCGGGGGTGGCCGGTCGCGGGCAGGCTCGTTTGGGCACCTGTGATGACGCGGCAGGTGAAGTTGGCGGCTCCGACGTGGAGCGTAAGGCCAAGTTTCAAAAGGAGGTGGAAGCTGCGATAAGGGTCGTGGCCTTGAAGAAACTGACTTCTTCAAAACTCGGGGCCATACCTGCGGCTTCCGCCTCCATCATGGCGGCGGTGGAGGCAAGTTATCATCCACCAGGCGAAGTGGCCAAACTGCGGGCGGAGGTCGCCCGCCTGACGGTCGCAACGGAGCTTCTCCGCGAGGAGAATCTGAAGCTCCGGGCAGACCTGAGTGGTCTGCGAGAGTCCGGCTCCCGCGAGGTGCCCCAGCAGCGGCAGAGCCAGCCCGCGTCTGTGGAGAACCAGGTCCTGAACCTGGTTCGGCAGGAGCTGGCTGCCTTCCAGGCGCGGTTTTCCGTTTTGGAGGGCATTGTCTTGCGCCCCCCCCTAGCGGCAAACAAGGCGGCCCCGGGCCCGGGGGCAAGCTCGGGCCCGAATGCGGTCCCAGGCCCGGGGGTGGTCTCGGGCCCGAAGGCGGCCTCATATGCGGCTGCTGCGGCTGCGCCAGGAACAGGGCAGTCTCAGCCCTCCGGCAGGACTAGACCGGGCCCCGGAAAGTCGGCTCCGCCAAAGCCGACAGCGGCCCAAAAGAAGGGCAAGGCGGCTCCCCAGGCAGCGACGGCGCCTCCGCCAGCAGCAAGCCAGCCGCAGCCACCGCCGCCGCCTCCCCCGCCAGCCATGGCCGAAACCGAGTGGCAGGTGGTCGGA
This sequence comes from Cerastis rubricosa, assembly GCA_949152445.1. Taxonomy (NCBI): domain Eukaryota; kingdom Metazoa; phylum Arthropoda; class Insecta; order Lepidoptera; family Noctuidae; genus Cerastis; species Cerastis rubricosa. The sequence goes on along the minus strand of OX424526.1, from coordinate 7,942,798 downwards.
GAAAGGAGGAAGGGGCGAAAGGCGGCCAAAAAGGCCCGAAACGAGGAGAGGAGGCGCCGGCACAAGGCGAGAAGCGTCGCGGCTAGACTCCGCGCCCCGAAGACCGCAGCTGTAGTGATTACGCTACAGCCGGAAGCGGCAAAGAGGGGCGTATCCTACTGCGACGTGCTCTCGAAGGCAAAAGCGACGGTGGATCTCGCAGAGCTGGGGATCACCGAGGGACTCCGGCTCAAAGTCACCGCGACAGGGGCTCGAGCGCTGGAGATCCCCGGAGCAAATAGCGGCCTGTCCGCTGACGCTCTGGCTGAAAAGCTCAGAGCGTCCCTAGATGCGGACGAGGTCCGAGTGTCCAGGCCCGTCAGATGCGCAGACATGCGCATCCTGGGTCTGGACGACTCAGTGACCAAGGAGGAGGTGGTTGCCGCCGTCGCCAGGACAGGTGGGGGCCCTGCCGAGCAGGTAAGGGCAGGCACTCTACGTCCAGACCACTCGGGCATGCGAACTGTTACGGTAAGCTGCCCTGTGACGGCGGCTGGAACAATTGTGGAGGCTGGAAGGCTCCTGGTGGGCTGGGTGTCGGCGCAGGTGAAGCTGCTGGAACCCCGACCTCTGAGGTGTTACCGGTGCCTCGTGGGGCAGCACGTGAGTTGTCGGTGCTCCTCGGAGGTGGACCGCAGCGGCGACTGTTTCCGTTGCGGTCAGCCCGGTCACATGGCCGCGGCTTGCACCGCCATGCCGCACTGCACTGCATGTGCGGCAGCGGGCAAACCAGCCGATCACCGGGCAGGGGGCAGGGCCTGCGCACCACCCACCAGGGCCAAGGGCAAGGGAAGGCCCGCAGCCACCGCCTCCACCGTTGCCACCGCCGCAGCTGCCACCACCGTCGCTTCCGCGGCTGCCGCCAGTACTGCCGCTGCAACATCTGTTGCAGGGCCCTCACAGGGGGCCCGGGAGGGGGCTGAAATGGAGTGCCAATAATGGCCCCATTACGCCTTCTCCAGGCGAACATCAACCACTGCCGCTGTGCTCAGGATCTGTTGCTCCAGAGTATGGCGGAGTGGTTGATTAACGTCGCCGTGGTCGCTGAGCCGTACTTCGTCCCGCCCAGGGAAGACTGGGTGGAGGACCTGAGCGGCTCAGTGGTCATAATTTCGTCGGCCGCCGCCGGTACCCCGACCCTTGAAAGTGTCAGGAAGGGTCAGGGCTGCGTAGCAGCACGGTTCGGGGAGATCGTCGTAGCGGGAGTCTACTTCTCCCCGAGCCGAACTCTCGCCGAGTTCCACAACTCCCTCATGGAGTTGAGTGTCGTCATCCGAAGCTATTCCCTTCCCGTGCTTGTGCTCGGGGACTTCAATGCCAAAAACTTGGCCTGGGGTTCTCGTTGCACAGATGTGCGGGGTAGGATGGTGGAGGACTGGGCTCTGGAGGCGGGCCTGGTCGTCCTAAATCGGGGTTCTGTCCCCACGTGTGTGCGGATGCGGGGCGAGTCGGTGGTGGACATCTCGTTCGCTAGCCCCGCTCTGTCACCGCGTGTCGTTGACTGGCGCGTCATGGAGGGGGTGGAGACCTATTCCGACCACCGGTACATCCGGTTTGATGTCTCCGCCCAGGACTCAAGCGCGCCGGTCCTACAGGCCCCGAGTGGTCCGCGTTGGGCGCTGAAGCAGCTGGACCGGGAGCTCCTCCTGGAAGCCTCGATAGTGCAGGCCTGGGTGACATCACCGAACAGGCCTGCCGACATCAACAACGAGGCAGGGTGGTTCCAGGAGGTCATGTCCGACATCTGCGACGTGGCAATGCCCCGAGTTCGGCCAGGAAGCGCCCGGCGTCAGGTGTACTGGTGGTCGCGAGAGCTGACGTCTCTGCGCGAGGCGTGCGTAGCCGCGCGGCACCCGTACGCCAGGCATCGCAGGCTCCGCATCCGCCCTCCGGATGCGGCAGCTATTGAGGCGGAGCTGTACGAGGGATACAGAGCAGCGAAGACCGCCCTCCAGGAGGCTGTCCAGCGGGCCAGAGACCTGGGCCGCGAGGAGATGCTGGAGACTCTCGACAGAGATCCGTGGGGGCGCCCTTACAAGATGGTGCGGGACAAACTCCGCACCCGGGCCCCCCCGCTGACGCAGAGTCTCCGCCCTCAGCTCGTGGAGGACGTGGTGAGCGCTCTGTTCCCTCTGCCAGGGGAACATCCTCCCCCGCCTATGGCTCCGCCGCTTGCGGTGCCGGAAGCGGACCACACCGAGGACGATGACGACATTCCGGAAGTGACCGGGGTAGACCTGAGAGCGGCGGTAGGCAGGCTTAAAGCCAAAAATACCGCCCCGGGACCCGATGGCTTGCCTGGCAAAGCCTGGGTCCTGGCCTCGGAGGCTCTCGGGCCCCGACTGGAAGGGCTCTTAAGCGCATGCTTGGAGAGAGGCCAGTTCCCGCTTCGTTGGAAGACGGGGAAGCTGGTCCTCATCCGGAAGCCGGGGCGCCCTGCGGACTCTCCGTCCGCATACCGGCCCATTGTGTTGCTCGACGAGGTGGGCAAGCTCTTTGAAAGAGTCATTGCCAACCGCCTCGCCGGGCACCTTGTGGGGATTGGGCCGGATCTTGCGGAGAACCAGTTTGGTTTCCGCAGAGGGCGCTCGACGGTGGACGCCATCATGCGCGTGAGGGCTCTCACGACGGGGGATGCGGTGTCCAGGGGTGGGGTTGTCTTGGCGGTGTCTCTTGACATCGCCAACGCCTTCAACACCATGCCCTGGAGCTGCATTAGGGAGGCACTCCGGTATCACCGGGTGCCGACCTACCTTCGTCGTGTGGTCGGGGACTACCTGACGGACAGGGCCGTCATCTACCCCGGTCGCACCGGAGAATGGAACCGGCGAGAGGTGTCGTGCGGTGTCCCACAGGGATCGGTTCTGGGGCCGCCCTTGTGGAACATCGGCTACGACTGGGTGCTGCGCGCCGACCTCCCTAGCGGTGTCAGTGTAGTCTGCTACGCTGACGACACGCTGGTGCTGGCACAAGGGAGGTCGCACGAGGCGGCGGCCGAACTTATGACACGCGGGGTTGCGATAGTCGTGAATAGAATCCGGCAACTGGGTCTCGAGGTGGCATTGCACAAGTCCGAGGCCATGTGCTTTCATGGGCCTCGGAATGCGCCACCGTCGGGATCCATACTGACGGTAGGAGGGGTTCCCATCGGCGTCGAGTCGACGCTGAGGTACCTAGGGCTTGTCCTCGACAGCCGGTGGAACTTCGTGGAGCATTTCCGACGTTTGGCCCCCAAACTGGAACGGGCAGGGGCTGCGTTCAAGCGGCTCTTGCCCAACCTGGGGGGTCCAAACGCCTCCTGCCGCAGGCTCTACGCGGGGGTCGTGCGGTCCATGGCCCTTTACGGGGCCCCGGTGTGGGCGCGTTCTCTGAGGCGGCGAGCCGCCCATTACCTGAACGCGCCCCAGAAGGTGGTAGCCGTAAGGCTGATCCGAGGGTACCGCACGATCTCCGGCGAGGCGGCGAGCCTCTTGGCCGGATTGCCGCCATGGGATCTGGAGGCGATAGTCCTCGCGTGCCTGCACGAATGGCGCGCGGAGGCACTACGCCGGGGGGAAGCTCCGCTGCCGCGGCAAATTGTCGCTCAGCGGACAGACCTCCGGCGCGATCTCATGGCGACATGGAGAGAGCGACTGTCGCAACCCCGTGCAGGGCACGCCACAATAGTGGCGATAAGTCCCCTCTTTGAGGAGTGGCTAGAGAGGCGCCACGGCGCCCTCACCTTCCGCCTGACGCAGGTCCTCACCGGACACGGTTGTTTCGGGAGGTTCCTGCACCGAGTCGGGCGGGAGGAAACGCCCGGGTGTCACCACTGCGAGGATCGGCCGGAGGACACGGTGGAGCACACTGTGGAGCTATGCCCCGCTTGGGCTGAGCACCGCCGTGTCCTCGTAGCGGCGATTGGCGGCGGCGACCTCTCGCGTCCTGCCCTGGTTCAATCCATGGTCCGGAGCGAGAGGGAATGGGAAGCCGTCGCCTCCTTCTGCGAAGCAGTCATGCTAGCGAAGGAGGTGGCGGAACGTGAGAGGGAGAGAACCTCACATCCCAGCCGCCGCGGGAGACGCCCCGGGCGTCGGGGGGCAACCAGTGGCCCCCGGCCACCGTAGGCGCGGGCCTGTGGACGGTGAGTAATGGGCTAGCTCACCGTCCGTCCGTCTTATGACGACAGACCGTGCCGACGGCGCGTTCGTGTTCCACGCGCGCCTCAAGGAGATGTCAGCAAATCGGAAGGGGTCCGAGAGGGCCGATGCCTGCCAGGGCTGCGGGTTGTTCGAAAGAGATACCGTGCCCCTGGAACGCAAAGGGCTAAGAAGGAACATGGATGGGTTTTAGTCAGTCAAGTCTGACACTCCCTTCCGCTCCGCCCAGAGCGGAAGAAGTCATTTGATGATTTCCCATCCTAAAAAAAAAAAAAAAAAAAAGGTACTGAAAACTATCATTCCAGATCCAAGCACATAGACATACGACACCACTTTGTACGCGATAAGGTGCAATTGAAGAAGATTGTCATCAAGTACATTCAATCAAATGAGATGGTGGCGGATTCGCTGACTAAAGGGACTCCGCAACTGAAGCTGGACTACTGCTCGGCAAAAATGGGTTTATGTCCAAGGGAGGATATTGGAATATGAACATAAACCTAATCTCGTTATTCCTGAACGATTCGCGCGCTCTTATAGAAGCGCGTTTCTCAACGAACACATGAACTGTCAGCTGTAAACTTTTTCCGCTTAGTCACTCTCGTAAAATATTCTCTTATTGTAATCGCTAATTAAACTAGTATTTTTATATCTTTTTGTCTCATTACATTAACCTTGATTGGAAGTCCAGTTGAAGAGCGACTTTACACTAACAAAACGGATCGGAATGCATTCAGAGAATATCTAGATGAAAATCTGAACTTTAAAGTGTCAATTGAAACATAAGATGACATCGAAAAATGTGCCGTAAGGTTGACAAACCTTATACAAACAGCTGCGTGGAAATACACACCGGTTACCACACAAAAGCGAGATTGTAAGAAAAGAAGAAAGATTCTGGAAAAGAGACGACTAAGAAGAGTGTGGCATAACAGTCGACATTCTGAAGATAAAAGAGCATTTGGTAAAGCAGCCGCTGTCCTCAAATAGTACCTTAAAGATATTGAAGAGGAAACTCTGCTGAACAAATAAGCTAACCTTAATCGGCAAGCTAAAAATGAGTACTCACTCTGGAAACGGTAAAAAGTAGTAGGGAAGCCCCTCAGGTAGCACAACATCCTATCAAAATGAACGACAACACTTGGGCTATAACGGACAAAGAACGGGCTGATGCGCTTGGACAGTTCATGTATGAAGCCTTTACTCCAAATGGCGGTAATGCAGGAACTGAAAAAGAAATACAAGAATATTTGGAAACCTGGAGAAATCCTAAGACAAACAAAAGGCCTGGAGTTAAACAAGGCTCCTGGTTTCTGTCTGATACCAGCCAAAATCCTGCGAGAACTTCCTAGAAAAGCTGTAACGCATCTTTTTAATAGCATAATTATTTGGACTGGGTATGCTCCATTGATATGGACCATCAAGCCACCAATATCAGAGATCATCATGATTCCAAAGCCTCGTCATCGTCTCCCGGTTCGCGGTCATCATCAGCCTACCGCAGTCTACTGCTGGACATAGGCCTCCTCAATTGCTCGCCAGTTAACCCGATTCTCGGCAACTCTCATCCAGTTGCTACCAGCTACCCTGCGAAGATCATCGCTCCACCGAGTCTGAGGGCGTCCCACCTTACGCTTGCTGATTCGCGGTCTCCACTCAAGAACACGTCTGCCCCAACGGTCATCGGTTCTACGGCTAATATGGCCGGCCCATTGCCACTACAGCTTACTTATTCTGTGGGCTATGTCGACAACTCTGGTTCTCTGTCGGATCACCTCGTTCCGGATGCGATCCCTGAAAGAGACTCCAAGCATGGCCCGCTCCATAGCTCGCTGAGTGACCTTGAGTTTATGGACCAACCGTACCGTGAGTGTCCACGTTTCGGCCCCGTAAGTCATTACAGGCAGGACGCACTGATTGAAGACCTTAGTATTTAGGCTCTGTGGAATACGCGACGAGATGACCCGAAGAAGCTTCCCAAACGCTGCCCAGCCCAGCAGGAATCCTGCTGTTAGCCTCATTCTCAAAGTTGTTCTTACCAAACTGCAGAATTTGCCCGAGGCAAACATATTCTTGAACAACCTTGAGAGGAGCGCCATTGACAACAATAGGTCCTGGGGTGACGTGTTCGTTGAACATAACCTGCGTTTTGTCCAAGTTCACCCCGAGACCAATGCGTAGTGAAGAATCAACTAGGCCATCCAGCATCTGCTGCAAGTCGTGCTGCGATTCAGCCAGTATAACGATGTCCTCTGCAAATCTCAAGTGTGAGATGTACTCGCCGTTGATGTTAATGCCACGTCCTTCCCAGTCAGCGTCTTAAACGCATCCTCCAGTACGTTGGCGAACAATTTCGGGGAGATTACGTCCCCTTGCCTCACTCCCCGACGCAATGGGATACCCCCTGTTAGCTGGTTCTGAGTTTGGACGGTAATTGTGGCATTTTCGTACAGACTTCTTAGCACTTGGATATATCGCCAGTCTACTTGGCATCGCTGCAGGGACTCCAGAACTGACCAAGTCTTGATAGAGTCAAAAGCCTTCTCATAGTCCACAAATGCAAGACACAGAGGCCGATTATACTCTTCGGACTTCTGTATAATCTGCCGCATTGTGTGAATGTGGTCTATGGTGCTGAATCCTCCTCGAAACCCGGCCAGCTCCGGTGGCTGAAAATCGTCGAGTCTTCGCGCTAGACGATTTGTGACGACTTGAAAACAGCTTATATACGTGGCTTAGGAGCGAAATAGGTCTGAAATTCTTTAATGGGTCTTGTTCCCCTTTTTAAAGAAAAGAACGACCACGCTCTTTCTCCACGCTTCTGGAGTCTTACTCCACGGTTCGCGGTCGCCATTTCAGAAATTTTCGGCCCCTTCGCAAATCTGTTTTGCGAGCAATGTGCCCTGCCAGCAATGTGCACTGCCCACTGCCACTTAAGTTTGGCAATTCTTTGGGCTACTTGGTAACCTTGGTTCTCTTGAGGATGTCCTCATTTTTGATTTGATCACGCAAGGAAACTCCGAGCATAGCCCTCTCCATTGCCCTTTGGGTGACTTTAAGCCTCCTGATGAGGCCCATTGTGAGCGACCACGTTTCGACTCCGTATGTAATCACTGGCAACACACACTGGTCATAGACTTTCGTCTTGAGACACTGCGGTAAGTTCGAAGAGAAGATACCACGCAACTTTCCGAATGCTGCCCAGCCCAGTCGGATTCGACGATTGACCTCTTTCTTGAAGGTGGACCTACCCAACTGGACCGTTTGTCCCAGGTAGACATAATCGTCTACTACTTCGATTATAGAGGCTCCGATCTTGATAGGATTGGGTGTTACACAGGCATTCAACATTACTTTGGTTTTGTCCATGTTAATTTTACTCTACTTAGGTCATTGATCATTGTACTGAGGTCCTCCATGGTCTCAGCCATGACCACTGTATCGTCGGCAAATCGAAGGTGAGAGATGTACTCGCCGTTGACGTTGAAGCCTAGCCCCCTCCAATACAGAACTTTGAAGACATCTTCCAGTGCAGCGGTGAACAGTTTCGGAGATATGACGTCTCCTTGTCTCAAATCTCGCTGCAGATGCAGAAGGATAGGTTCCGAGGTCTGGTCCTGAAGTCGGACTGACATGGTGGTGTTTTTGTACAAACACTTCAACACCTCGATGTACCGATAGTCAATTTGGCACCGTTGGAGAGACTGCAGTACAGCCCAAGTCTCGATCGAATCGAAGGCTTTCTCGTAGTCCACAAACGCTAAACAGAGAGGCAGGTTGTACTCTTCGGTCTTCTGTATAACCTGTCGCAGCGTATGTATGTGGTCTACGGTGCTAACGCCTTTCCGGAATCAGTCTTGTTCGGGGTGCTGAAAATCGTCAAACCGAGACGATTCGTGATGACTCTTGAAAACAACTTGTAGTGAGATGGGCCTATAGTTCGTTAAGTGGGTATTGTCGCCCTTTTTGAAGAAGAGTACCACCACACCCCTGGACCATGCCCACGGCGTTTTTCCGACGAGTATGACGGAATTAAATAGCGTCTGGAGGGCCTTAAGTACCGGTTTTCCACCCGCCTTCAGAAGTTCAGCCGTAATTCCATCATCATCCGGTGCCTTGTTGTTTCAGAGCCATCCTAATCTCGTACAGGCTGATGTCCGGGATGTCTTCGGTATAGTGTCGGGTCAGTCTAGCTCTTGGGTCATTTGCTAGATTTGCAACGGGATTACTGGTTGACGTGTACAACTGCCCATAGAATCTCTATCTCCTTCAGTAGCTCCAGTTTGGCGGATACGATCCTGCCATCGTCGGTCTTCAGTTTCGTGAGCTGGTTTTGCCCAATAGCCAGATCTCTTGCAAAAACCTAGGAGCCTTTATTCCATTCAATTGCGTCTTTAATACGCTCGGTATTAAAGTGGCGGAGGTCGCTCTTAAAGGATTTAGAGATCCGTCTATTGAGCTGCCGGTATTTCCACGCCTCGTCTGAAGACTACAGGATCATCTCACGGCGTTCCTTCATGAACTTGAGAGTATGATCAGAGATCTTCTTGTTCATCTGTGTACGACGTGTCTTGAAGAACCTAGACCCTGTCGTATGGACAGTTTCCACGAATTCATCGTTGTATTCGTCCACTGAGCTTCTTAGGCACTCGAAACGATTCTGGAGTTCAAGCTGAAAGCTCTCGGGGTTTTGGATCTGGATCTGTGCTGGTCGGAGCGTAGACTTCATCCGTCGAGCCCTTTCAAGCTTAATATTAATGTTCAATGGCCTCTTACCATACGGTGATCGCTTCCAGTTTTCACTGAGTTCATCACAGAGACATCATTGAACATTTGCTTCTTGGTTGACATGATGAAGTCAATCTCATTTTTAGTTGCACCAGTAATTGGACTGCATTATTAATTGTTATTACTAACCGATTAATCATTTGTAAAATTTAAAGTTTAGCTGTTTATTGTCCCCTAGAATAAAAATAAAAAGGTACGGAACAGCAGTTTTTTTTTTTAAATTACCGATGAAAAATTTCTTTGAGCTTAGAATGATGCATGTACTAAATACATGGTAACAGTTTTAGCGTCGGTGCCCCTTTCACCCTGTATAGTACCTTACATCCAAAACTTAAGAATCAGAGTTTCGTAAACTTGTTTTGGGTGTGATTGCACAACTCGTGTCCCAAAACCACAGGACAGTTGATCTTTTTTGTTCCAGGTTCAAGTTCATATCATGGCGTTCTCTATACACGTACATAACTATGATGGGTCAGTTAACTTTGGCTTTGGTGCTGTATATAAGCTTATTCAAAGAATATAACTCTATTGTGGATGCAGCCAGTAAGTAAAACAAGAAAAAAAATACTTTATTTTTTTATCGTTTGTAACAGCCCAGAATGTATACCTGCGTATAGTTAAAATTAATGTCTTTAGTTAAAGAAAGAAAATAAGTTTATTTGCCACATGCCACAAGTACACAAAATTAAACAAGAATTAACAAAAAATACTTAAATCTAAAAAAAGAGGGATTATTATCGTGTATATAAACGATACAATAAAAAAGGGATAATTATTGTGTGCCTCACGGCTGCGCCAAATTGGGCCAGTTCAGTATAATGCCAGGCAGCTAGGCTGCCTGACGCTGGTTTTCAACTGAACCTGCGAATGTGATGTGACTAAGTTAGTCTGTACTATTTGTTTTTTTCAAGTATGTAGAAATCTATGCTTTAAAAATCATTACTCAGGTCAAAATATAACAAATTAATTTTAAAAAATCATTTTTTTATTCTACCTCGTTCCCATTCCTTTATTATTAAGACCATTTGCTCATGGGACGATTTGCTAATTTCAAAAGTGTCGTTTTGATAATAAATAGGTCGTTTCGCTTCATCGTCATCATTTCAGCCGAAAGACATCCACTGCTAGACATAGGCCTCCCCCAAGTTTCGCCACATTGATACATAACATGGGGGGTTTTACCATAATCGCCACGCTTGGCAGGCGGGTTGGCGATCGCAGTACGGTTGTTACATAAGCACAAAGAACGCTGCTGCCCATTCTCTGGCAAGTCCCTTAGTTTCGCTTATGGTTATACTAATATGACGTTTCGATTCGGAGCCGTATTTTTGACGATTTTTTATATCTTTTTTTTAACATTTCAGATTCGATATTTTTTTACAGTTTGGGCATTATATCATCGATAGTATTTTTTCGAATTGCAATGAAATGGCCGAGGCTATGTGTGCTCATAGCTAAAGTTGAGTCGGCGGATCCTAATACCGACATTAAATTAACAAGGAAGTTCAATACAGCTTGTATCGCGGTGCTGTCTTTAGCGCTTTGTAAGTTTAAATTATTTATTTAAATAACATGATAATAACCTCTCATAAGAGGTCTATCGCGTCGCCTTCTGGCTGTGTCAGGGCTCCACATCGTGGTAATTTTGGAGATGGCGGGACGAGCTGGACAGAACCAACGACCAGTGGTCCACATTGGCCAGGAATTGAAGGATTTGGGGAAATCATGGGGAGAGGCAGTGGGATGTCACATGTTAACAGTTAGGCAGGGTGTAAAGTATGCTATCCTGCCTTTTCACCAAAAACTAATTTACATTTAAATTAAAACATATTAACATAAACTTAAATTAAATTAATTAAATGATTAACATGTGAGTGCCTGCGCATAGATAGCGCGCCGCACGAACACTCGTTCTCAACTGTTCTCAACTGTCAGCTGTTAACTGTGTAATTTTAGTGGAATATTATCCAGTTCATCAATTTTCCAATTTGGTTTCATTTATATACTCTGACACTGCTACATTTGGTGACCCCGACCTACGCTGAACATTGAAGTATGGAAGAAAAAAGTGCTAGTGCGCCTTCTGACTTTGCAGCTATCTCCGTGCAGTCGCGGCTACTTCCATTCTGGCGTGAATATACGGAAGGCAGGAACATTGCAGCGGTTTCAACGTCTCAACCGGATACCGCAGCAGCCAGTCAGCATGTCATGTCAGCACAAATACAAGTACTCTCAAAGCAAATAGAAAAGCTGTCACTGGAAATATCCGAACTCCGAGACCGCGGTAGACAACGTTATCGTCGGCCTTTTCGTTCCCGTTCAAGATCGAAGTCAGCAAGATACCAGAACGATGCAAACCGAGTCTGTATATACCACTACAGGTTTGGTGACCGAGCAAGACGCTGTGTGTCACCATGTGCAAAAAGGAACCAACAGAAACAGGAAAACTAAGAAAAACATCGACAGTGGCGGACGTCGGTGTTACAACGGCAAGTAATCGCCTGTGTGTTTACGAACGCAACACTTCACATCGTTTCCTCGTAGACACCGGTGCTGATATCTCCGTTCTGGCCGCCACTCCGATTCATAAGAAAAAATTTACACCAAGCGCCTACAAACTTTACGCCGCAAACAGTTCACCAATCGAAACTTATGGTGAGAAAGATTTACAACTGGATTTCGGTCTCCGAAGACGTTTTCGTTGGAAATTCGTGATTGCTGACGTGAAAACATCCATTCTCGGAGCGGACTTTCTCCGACACTACAAATTGCTGGTCAACCTGCATCATAAGAAGCTCATCGACCAAATTACCGATCTGTCGGTAAACGCCGTGGAAATCTCATCAACCCAGGAAACGGTTTACATGCTCGGCAAGAATCAGATATATCAAGATATTTTGAACCAGTATCCAGATCTCCTTCGCCCGATGTCACTAAAAACCCCTGCAAAGCATGACGTTGTACATCACATTGACACGACGGGACCGCCCATCTATGCACGAGCGCGTCCCCTCCCCCCTGATAAATACAAAGCGGCTAAAGAAGAGTTCGAGCGAATGATGGAAATGGGAATTTGCCAACCTTCAAAAAGCCCATGGGCCAGTCCTCTCCACGTGGTGAAGAAAAAAGATGGAAGCCTGCGAGTTTGTGGTGATTACAGACGCCTTAACGCCGTTACGTTACCAGACAGATATCCAATCCCACGTTTACAAGATTTCACTTATCAGCTGCATACCAAGAAGATTTTTTCGAAACTGGACCTGAGAATGGCTTACTATAGAAAACCCATTAGTAAAGAAGATGCTAAGAAGACAGCAATCATAACACCCTTCGGCCTATTTGAGTTCAACTGCATGACCTTCGGATTACGCAACGCAAGTCAGACTTTCCAGCGATTCATGCATGAAGTACTACGCGGCATAGAAGGTTGCTACTCTTTTGTTGACGACATCCTCGTATACACAGAAGACGAAGACAATCATAAAATCCTTCTGCATCAAATACTCGAGCGCCTGAACAAATATGGTGTTACGCTCAACGTTGAAAAATACGATTTTGCAAAGACGAGAATCAACTTTCTCGGGTATGAAGTAACAACGAATGGAATAAAACCAACACCAGAGCGCACGCAAGTTATTTCAAACTACCCTCAACCGAAGACGATCATTGAGCTGCGTCGTTTCCTTGGGATGCTAAACTTCTACAGGGATTGTTTACCACATCAAGCTGACATGCAGAAAGAACTGAACAAATATCTGCATAACTTAAAGAAGAATGACAAGACGCCGATCGACTGGACACCGACCGCTGAACAAGCTTTTCAAAAGTGCCGTCAAAGCATTTTGGAAGCTATGACACTCACGCACCCTATCGCCGGCGCCCCGCTCTGCATCATGACTGACGCCTCAGACCACAGCATCGGTGCAGTACTACAGCAGCGAGAGAAAGATGTTTGGAAAACGCTAGCCTTTTATTCCAAAGCTATGAGTGCTACACAACGCCGTTACAGCGTGTATGATCGCGAGTTGTTAGCGATATACATGGCTGTCAAGCATTTTAGAAGACTCATCGAAGGCTGTGACGTCACCGTCTACACGGACCACAAGCCACTATCCTACGCGCTCTCAAGACCGCAAAGTAGCAGTGATACACCGAGACGAGAGCGTCAACTACATTTCGTCAGTCAGTTTTGCACATACATCGTCTACGTGAAAGGAGCGGACAACTCAGTTGCCGACGCACTGTCACGATTAGAAGAAATAAATTGTCAGTCATGCCTCGATTACGACCAGTTGTCACAAGATCAGCAACTCGATGAAGAGCTGAAAAAATTGAGATCGCAGTCAAACTTGAAGTTTGTTGACATCAACATTCCGGATATACAGCGACCAATCACGTGCGAGCTTTTAACCACATCACCCCGCCCATACTTACCTCCGGCATTTCGTTACGCAGCATTCAAAGCGCAGCACGATCTATGCCATTCCGGTATCAGGGCTACGAGGAAGCAAATGACATCTAAATTCTTTTGGCCATCAATTAACAAAGATGTCAACACCTGGACCAAGAATTGCGTCAGCTGCCAACGAGCAAAAGTACACCGACATGTCGTCACGCCGTTGGGGAATTTTTCACCGTCCCAGCGCTTCGAACATGTGCACATCGACATAGTCGGTCCGCTCCGTCTATCATACGACTTCCGATATTGCGTAACGATGATCGACAGATTCACAAAGTGGCCTGAAGCGGTACCAGTACGTGAAATAACAGCGGAAGTTGTCACCAAAGCACTGTACGACAACTGGATCGCAAGATTTGGATGCCCATTACGCATATCAACAGACCAAGGCAGGCAGTTCGAGTCCTCACTGTTTGACTCGCTAATGAAGAAGTTTGGCATTACGAGAATACGCACTACTGCCTACCATCCGCAAGCGAACGGGCAAATTGAACGATGGCATCGTACGCTCAAAGCTGCACTCATGGCACGAGGCGCGACAACTAACTGGAGCGAAGAAATACCTACAGTGCTTCTGGGTCTGCGCACAGCGCTGCGTGAAGATAATAACTACAGTCCAGCGCTCATGACGTATGGGTCTACACTACGCGTCCCATCTGATTTCTTCGTCCCTGCTCCTGCGACGAACATGAGTGAAGAAGATTTTGTACGTCGCCTAAGCCTCACGATGACGTCACTCGCACCAGCGCCGCGCGACGCTAGAACCACGGCTCGTCCATTCATCTACAAGGACCTAGCTACCTGCACACATGTTTTCGTGCGTAACGATACCGTGCGCCCGTCGCTAACGCCGCCTTTCGATGGACCTTACCCAGTCCTACAAAGATACGAGAAGGCTTTCAAAATTCAACTACCGCGGCGAGAGGCAGTTGTGTCGCTTGACAGACTCAAGCCTGCATACATTTTCGCAGAGGACGACCCCACGACGCACCAACCGCACGTGACACGAACGGGCAGAGTGAGCAAGCCAAACGTACGCTTCGCTAAGAGGGGGGTACTGTGAGTGCCTGCGCATAGACTAGCGCGCCGCACGAACACTCGTTCTCAACTGTTCTCAACTGTCAGCTGTTAACTGTGTAATTTTAGTGGAATATAATATCCAGTTCATCAATTTTCCAATTTGGTTTCATTTATATACCCTGACACTACTACAAACATACACATTATTAAAGGAGATTGTTCTAGACCGCCCTATAACCAACAAACATTTGACGTGTACGTTAATTTTAATTATATTTTAATATACTTTTTAAAAATTATAAATTCAAGCGGACACTGTTTAATTCTTAATGGATTTTTAAAAGTAACCTCATTGATTTTATTACCAACCAAACCCGCCATTTAATTGTCAACGTGAATGTCCCAAAAGATTTGATAGTGTAGCTCTCGCTCATATTACATAAATATCGATATCGGCGACGATGTCTATATTATCTAGTGAAAAATAATGGATGCTCGATATATAACACTTCCAAAACATTGAAAATGTGCACAATAAAAGTTTTTCATGCATATTTTTTTTCATGGAATCAGTTCCATGAACATTTTAATGGAACTTATGATGAATATGGCCGAGCACGATTATGATGAAAATATACTTTCTTATTAACGGAACTTATTTTTGTTATCAGTACCCAGTAAAATAAAGACGTATTTTTTACCCACGCCATTTATAAACTATGTTTTTTCACTTGTCAGAAAATCTCTCATTGAACGATTGAAATGTCATTTACGACGCATCTAGTCAAGTGAATTGTTCTAATATCTAAGTAAAAAACTTACACTACTTAACTTAGTACTTAAAAAGTAAAAATAGTTTTACTTAAACTCTATTTTTAAATATCGCAAACTAAAACGTTTCACATTGTTCGTTGGAAACAAAATATTTTATTTTAGCATTAACATAATGTGAATTAAAATCATAGCAAAAACGTGTTTATGTTTGAAACGAAACAAATTAATTTACATTTGACATATTGCGCTGTCATTTTGGTCAACTAAATTAAAACCACAGATTAAATAGGTGGTCATTGATAATCGATATACAATGATCGATCTTCGAGAGAGCATCTCTACGTCACTACGTCAGTCGCTTCGTTTCACGCGCTAATCATAATGTAATCGCTAATTATTGTGTAATCTTTAACCAACAAATAATAACTGTACCTAAAAGGCATAATAAAACTGTAATTTCAGTAATATTTTACTGTATTTGAAGTTTAATGCTACGTAGACACCAGAAATAGCGATTTTAGAAGGAATTACTTAAGTTTCCTTTTATTAAAAATAACCTCAAAACTTGATCTTTTCTTTTAAATAAATCTCTTCTCTAAAGTGTCCGTCAATAAACTTTATTCTTATGGGCTACTAAGGGTAATTTACTAATAGAAAATGATTTTTTCTATGTTGTTGGCTCCAGGGCGAACAATGTATGGGCGCAGAACAATCTCCTTTAATTTTAATTTGGAAATTGCTCATCTTCATATGAGAATTGGTCCAAATGCTGCCCAGGAGTGTGAATACCCGCGCTGGGTACCTGGCACTTATCTTAGTCTTTATACAAAATATTTTTAAAATATACCCACCCTGGGGTTCCTTTTTTATTTACCTTTTTATTTTGATGAAACTTTTTGTATACATTTTGTTCTTTGACGGTTTTTAATCCTTTTAAGACCACAACTAAAGACATTATGTATAAATGGACACTTTTAGTACTTATTCCGACCGTATTGGAAGTGATAACAAAAACTGAAATGGCATATTGTTTATTTAAAAGACAGGAATTTTGAAAATCGCTCCACAATTGGCGGAGAAATCGGTGAACATACTAAAAAAATACATACAGTCGAACAGAGAACCTCCTTCTTTTTGAAGTCGGTTAAAAATAATATTTAATCGTCATCAATATCATAAATGTCCCGTATTGTCTAAAAGAGAGCAATACGTCTGATAGCATCTTGGTGCCTGGCCCACCTTAAGAACCACACTAGACATATAACAATATGTGCGTAACAACCAATCGTTCTTCGGCCAGTAAAGCTAGAACACCAATATTTTTTATTGCGTTTCGTCCTTTGTCGTTTCCATCAATCAGTATACATGGTACCATCTTGTTGATGCTTAACTGCTTTGTATATGTGCTCGTATTACCTGAACATTGTTGTGGCGTATGTTTAATCATGCCAGATCGTTGAGCTCACGAGCGTATTTTTGTATAAAAAAGGGCCGTTGGGCACTTGTTCACTGTAATATTTGGCGCGGTTTTGATTTGAAAAGATTCGACAGATAATGTCAGACCGTCACATGTCAATGCTGGAAATGACTCAACATTGTTCGCTTCGACAGCAATATTTTCAAAAGCTGCTCGAATCCTGTTCAAACGTCTCGAATCAATATATTCCACCAGATTATTGTTGACATTCAATCTGTCTCTTGTTATTTTTATGATGTTAGATAATGCAATAAATTATCTAACATCACACAGGATGAAAAGCATTTGTCAAAGCTGCTGCATTTTTAACATTGTAGAACATGTGGCGAATTGCCAGATTAAAATATGCTTGTCGTAATATCTCCCATTGTCGGCCAGTAGAGCCACCGACACGTCGTAAGTACACAATCTTGATTTATTTGCTTGGACAGTTGTTAATCGACTAGCACTTCTTGTGACAGACGCTGGCAATATGCTAACATATCCATGAGATTCTAACTCAGGGATCCCCCATTTTGAAACATTATTAATTGCTGCTACGTTCCTATTTGTCGTAGCGTAATGATATATAGCCTTCCTCGATAAATGGGCTATCTAACACTGAAATTATTTTTCAAATCGGATCAGTAGTTCCTGAGATTAGCGCGTTCAAGCAAACAAACAAACAAACTCTTCAGCTTTATAAGCTTATAGAAGTATAGATTCAACACAAGTAACGATTAAAAAATGGTTTTAACAAGTTGCGATACTTGTGGATACTATAAGTTTCTTTTTGAAAAAAGAAGTTGCCACTCTATTGTATAAAAATTGTATATAGCGTTGCACATCAGGATGGCTGTTTCACCTTCCATGTCAAATCCAAAGCGTTCTCGTGAGCTCAACGATCTGGCATCATTAAACATACACCACGACAATGTTAAGCTAATACGAGCACATATACAAAGCAGATACGCATCAACAAGATGGTACCATGTATACTGATTGATGGAAACGAGGAAGGACGAACCGCAATAAAGAATATTGCTGTTCTTGCTTTACTGGCCGAAAAACGATTGGTTGTTACGTACATATTGTTATGTGTCTAGTGTGGTTCTTAAGGTGGGCCAGGCACCAAGATGCTATCAGACGTATTGCTCTCTTTTAGACAATACGGGACATTGATGATATTGATGACGATTAAATATTATTTTTAACCGACTTCAAAAAGAAGAAGGTTCTATGTTCGACTGTATGTATTTTTTTATGTATGTTCACCAATTTCTCCGCCAATTGTGGAGCGATTTTCAAAATTCCTGTTTTTTAAATAAATAGTATGCCATTTCATATTTTTTTTGTTATCCCTTCAATTCGGTCAGAATAAGTACTTAAACTGTCCATTTATACATAATATCTTTAGTTGTGGTCATAAAAGGATTAAAAACAGTTAAAGAACAACACGTATACAAAAAATATCATCAAAATAAAAAAGGAACCCCAGGGTAGATTTTAAAAATATTTTGTATAAAGACATAGATTAGTGCCAGGTACCCATCGCTGGTACTCCCATTCCTGGGCAGCGTTTGGACCAAAGCTGGGCAATTTCCAATCATTTGACAAGCAACAATTAGCAGAAACATGATTGGTATATTGGAAACATTTTACAAAAACAAGTTTGGCAAATATCTCACTCAAAAAATATTTAGGAACCTGATAAACTTTTATTTTATAACCTATTATTTGACAAACAACTCATTTTATATTCATGTCATCTAGTAAAACAAAGTTTGAAATAAAAACGTTTAACATATTTCATCATATTCATTACGCAATTTCCTAAAAATATTAATCACTTACTTACTTACTTACGTATTTTCCTTTTCTTCACTTTATTACTTTTTTTAATAAAACAACTAGTAGGTACTTACGGTCCAAGAGCGAGCGAGTGACTTTGGTCACCTCGACTCAGACAGGCTGATACGTACCTTTATTTTTTTTTACTTATTGGGAATCATCAAATGCCCTGAGCAGGAGGGGTCTCTTGCTCTGGGCGGAGCAGAAGGGTGTGTCAGACTTGTACTGACTAAAACCCATCCATGTTCCTTCCACGGTATCTCTTTCGAACAGTCCGGCAGCCCAGGCAGGCACCGGCCCGCTCTTACCCCTTCCGATTTGCTGACATCTCCTTGAGGCGCGCGTGGAACATGAACGCGCCGCCGACACGGCCTGTCGTCAAAAGATGGACGGGCGGTGAGCTAGCCCTTTACTCACCGTCCACAGGCTCGGCTTATACGTACCCTGATGATTACTTTGTAATCGGTTTGGAAGATTAAGTAAAAATTATTATATTTAGGTTAAACGTAATTTTGCCAAAAGCATCAAAAGATTAAATGAAAAATGTATGTGATGAATTATCATGTAAAATATTTATAAAGAGAAGCATTTGCCAAGGTTAGGTTAGGTTGGCCGGGCTCGCGGTGGTGTCCTTCTGCGAAACCGTCATGTCGCAGAAGGAAGTTGCGGAAAGGGAGATCTCGAGTTCCTTCCCATCCTGCAGCAGACGCACCGGGCGTCGGCAGAAGGCAGATAACGCCCTCTTCCGGCCCCCCTAAACAGGTCCAAGGGCGACGGATTCGGGGACCCGTCGGGCATCCGTCACACCCCATCTCACTGGACCGGAGACGGCGGCGCGTTGTGTTTCACGCGCGCCTCTCATAGATGTAACGGGGGATGTACACCTCACTCCCCCCAGGGACGAGGCCCGCACTGATCAAGCGGGCATTAGTCCGGCGCAGCGGAAGTCGCATTCGTTCCCGCAACCCCCCGACGCAAGTGTGCGAGGGAACACCGGTGGTTTTAGTCAGTACGAGTCTGACAGACCCCTCCGCACTCCCTAGGGCGGGGCGCATCCATCGCCGATTCCAAATCGTTAAAAAAAAAATGAAAAAGGTTAACTGGGGTGTTCTGCACTTAGCTTCTTTATTGAGCCATTGCACGTATGAAAATCCTCAGGTTATTCCAACCATCCCAGATTTTTCAAGATTTTTCAAAAGCTAGCAGCCTTTTTAGCAGCCTGAAAAGGCTTCCGGGAGCGATGCCGGCGATTGAAGAGTCCGGCCCATTGATGTGCCACGCTTCTGCTCTCCATGAGCACGTGCTGTCGTGTTTCTTCCACCTCCATGCATCCTCTGCACAGAGGGCTGTCCGTTACACCGATGGTAAATAGGTGTTCGTTTGGGGACGGTGGCTGGTTATGATACCTATAATCTTGCGAATTTGGTCCCGTTTCAGTCTTGTGATGCTGCGGCCAAGTCTCGTAGAAGCTTCCGGAACTGCACTGTGTTTGCCTGCAGGTTACACTGTTTGTCCATTCCATTTGGAGTGTTTCCTGGGTTTTCTCACGCAGCCTTTATTTGGGCTTGGGGTATGGGCAACAGTGGTTCCGGACCATATGCTGTTGACTCCGCTCCACTTTTAGCCAGTTCATCCGCTGCGTTGTTACCCAGTGAGTTACTGTGCCCTTTTATCCATTGCAGAGTTACTTCGTTTGTGTGCAGGAGTGCGTTGTGACATTCCAATACGAAGGCAGAAGTTAAAATATTATTTTGTAGCGCTTGGAGCACTGATGCACTGTCTGAGATGATTTTGATGTTAAAATCTCTGACGTCTCTGGCTGCAACTGCTTGAGGTGCTCTGGTGATTCCAATGCATTCTGCTTGGGTGTTTAGTTTGTCTAAAGTAGTTGATATTTTGATATTTAAGTCATTTGAGAAGACGCCAGCTCCAGTACCGTTTATGGTTTTAGAGCCGTCTGTGTATATCCTAACTTCATCGATGCCAGAGAAATCTACTCTACAGCTTCCGCTTTAAGTCGGTTATCGTATCTTCGAAGACGTGGTGACATGGAGTTCTGTTCATGGCTGCATCCAGGATTAGTATTTCCTTCAGAATCCCTTGCAGAACTTTTGAGTGTGTCGTCTCTGCGTTTAGTTTCCACAAACCATTCGATCTTAATCTTAAGGTGGCTATCTTTGCCTCTACATGTATGCTAAGATTTAGAGGCCTCAAGTATAAGAGGTACTCTAAAGTGGCTTATGGAGTGGGTCTCATATATCCAGTAGCTGCTACGCTCGCTAGTCGTTCTAGCCTCTGGAGTTCGTTTTTACTTTGGTCAGTTGTGTTCTGGGCCATCTTACAACTGATCCTTATGTTATAGAACGTCTGATAACTGATGTGTACAACCAAAATGTGGTCTTTGGATTGAGCATCAGCAGATGCAGCATTTGCCAGTAGTTAGCCAGTAATAGGAATGTTTATAAAATAAAATATTTGTGGAATAAGTTGTTTGTAAAAACAGTAACAGTACATGAAACGTTGGTTATAAACAAAAATTTTGTACATAGAGTTTTGGTGAAACGTTAGTGTACTGTAAAGTATAGTGCTTACGTCAAAATTTCACCAATTTTATTTAAGTCCCATGTAATAGGGAGTCGAGCGCATTGCCAACAACCGGGTACATATCCAGTCTCTGATGCTTCTGACAAATACTTGGTAGAAAGGGTGGAGAAATTCAATAACACTTCTCCTGAGCTGAGAATTGAACTCAGGACAAGTAGGTCTCTCGAGCACAGGCACGAGGCAGTCTGAACGAATTATTAGTTTTGTTTTTAATTTACAGTGGAACATGGTTTCTCAGAGATGACTGGCTTCTCAGAGGCCGCGGACTGCGACCGTGACAGTCCCTTGTATGAGAGTTACATAAGGAATAACTTTGTATGGTTTTATACTTACATCCCATACAATAACTTCGTTGGATTTCTATCTCACGTAAGTTATCCCACAGGCATGTTTATAAGGGATGAAAAGAAGCCAGGTCATGATTGGTGTGATTTTCATCGAATTATTGGTTTGAGAAAGTTCGAAAGTTTGTGCCAAAAAAATGTGCAAGAGAGTGTATCTATAATGGGTATGAGACAGTGCATGGCGGCTGGGGGTATGGAGACCGTAACACTGACGACGAGGCACTGCTACAAGCTGCTTCTGCCTTCGACCTGGCAATTACGAACCGGTTTAAGTAAAGAGACGGGCACCTCATTACTTATAAAAGTGGCCACCACGCAATGCAAATTGACTATTTCTTGGTCAAACGAAACAACCTCAAATGCATTACAAACTGTAAAGTGCTGCCAGGCGAAGACTTAGTCTCCCAACACAGACGTAATGGAGGTAAAAGTTATTGTCCGGTCTAGTGGAAACAAAGATCGGCCCCCACCTAAAACCAGATGGCGGATGATAGAAAAAAAAGAATGTGCAAGTATATTTAAAAGCAAGGTGGTAGATAAAATTATTGAAATGAAGGATATGGAAGGAAAATCAGTGAATGAATGTTGGAAAGAGAAGGCCGACTGTATAAGGAGAGTAGCAAAATATGTGTTTGGAGAATAGTACAAAAGAGTCTGAAAGAAAAGAACATTGCGTTTAAGGAATGGCAGGGTGAAGGAATCGGGAACGACAGTTTGAAGGAAGAAAAGAAGTAGATTTATTAAGAAATGAAGAGAAAGGCAAACTATGTGGTAGCAGTTTCCAGGGCTAAGGCGCAGGAGAAGTTATATGACTCACTGGACAGTCCTAGAGGCCAGAAGGAGCTCTGCCGCATAACAAAAGCAAGAGAAAGGAGAACGAGAGATATAAATCATATAAAGTGTGTAAAAGATGGCGCTGGTAAGGTTCTGTCTAAAGATGATGAAATAAAAGGGAAATGGAAGATTTACTTTGAAAAGTTGATGAATGATGAGAATGAATGGAGCGGTGTGCTTAATGAGGTACAAGGAAATATGGGTATGGTGAGGGAAATAAGCATGGATGAAGTGAGGTATGAAGTTCAAAGTATGAAAAATGGAAAGGGGCCCTGATGAAATACCAGTGGAAGTATGGAAGTGTTTAAAAGGAGACGGATGTATGTGGCTGACTTTATTTTTCAATAAGTTGTTGATTAAAGAAGGGATCCCACAAGAATGGTGCAATAGTTCGCTGGTGCCCATTTTTTAAAATAAAGGTGATGTGCAGGACTGCAACGACTATCGAGGGATAAAGCTCATGTCACATAGTATAAAAGTTTATAAAGTAAGTAGAAAGTAATAGAGAAAAGATTGCGAGAGGAGAGTGAGATTAGCAAAAATCTGTTTGGATTTATGCCAGGTCGAGGAATAATGGTCGCCACTTTTGCACTCCGCCAATTAGATGAGAAGTACACATCCCGTGTGGTGTTACGCCAATAGATAGAATAAGGAATGAGTACATTAGAGGAAGTCAGAAAGTGGCGCCGGTGACTGAAAATATGTGTGGATATCGGTTGTCGTCGTATGGGCATGTGATGCGAAGGAATGAGGAAGATGTCGTGAGGAATGTTTTGAGTATGAATGAGGATGGGTATAAGGGTAGAGGAAGACCAAAGAATCGATGGATGGACTGAGTGAAGGATGATATGGCAAGAAAGGAGGTATCCCATGAGATGACAAGTAATAGAGAAGTATGGAAGAAGAAGACGTACTGCGCCGACCCTAAATGAATTGGGATAAGGGCAAGAGAATGATGATGAGGGTTCGAAAGTTTCCTCACGGTATTTTCATTCACCATTTTCAGTAGTAAGTATTACCACCGGGCTCACCATGATATCAAGTAACCATAAGTGAATAATGCTAACATAACCTTACACCTGTAATCCCCAAAGGGTTGGGCAGACGTGTGCGTTATAGTACACCCACATTTCGCCAATTATTTTTGTCCATGTAATAGGGCACATAAAACGGGAACAATTCCGGACTTCATGACTGCTACTGAGAAATTTATGATGAAAGAACCCAATAACCAAAGGAGTCAAACCCAGTACCTCTTGCTCATCAGTTGCACTTGCGACCACTCGGCCAACAAGGCAGTCAATAATGATAGCACTACAAATTAATTCATCCTTCTCTTGCCCTTATCTGATTTATTTGGGGTCGGCGCAGCATGTGTTCTTCTTGTATACTTCTCTCTTACTTACTTGTCAACCCATCAGGCACCTCCTTCCTTACTATATCATTCTTCACATTGGTCTATCCATCATTTACAACACTTCAAATTAATTGTGTACTTTGTATGTCTTTCAGTTTTTGAATATACAAAACACATTTAACTGGAACTTCGGCGATGTGTTCGTTATCTGCATGAGTATGTACTTGACGTCGAGGCTCGATCAGGTCAATCAAAGGATTATTGCAGCCAAAGATAAGGTTTGTGTATTGTTTGTTTGTTTGAGCCTGCATGTAGCAGAGCTGAGAAGCTGACTTGTAGTGAGGAGGGATGAAACGCATGTGACTAAAAGAGTGACGGATACGAATGTTGATGGATGGAGAGGGAGAGGAAGCCCTAAGAAAAGATGGATGGTGTGAGGAATGATATGAAAGAGATAGTAGTAAATGATAATGTAACGTCACACTAGGAATTTCTCCTGTATCGTGGCTGCGTTTACAAACATTTAAGCTCACATACACAAACAGCCAGACCCGGAACAACTATCTGTAGGCCATACAAATATTTGTTCCGTGCGGGAATCTTCACATAAACCATCACCAATCTGACCGAACGTATCACATTTAAAAAAGAGAAAAGTATTGAAAATAAATGTATACTTTAGCCACTGGATTTTGGTGGTAACTACTCGACCCTTCACATAGATACCTTCTCAAATTATAATTTTACTTTTTCCAGGACTCACCACCATCATTCTGGCGCACAATGCGCGAAGACTACAATAGGTCTGTCAACTTGGTGCGTCAAGTCGACAAGATCATAGGGGGCGTGGTTTTCATGTCCTTCACCAGCAACCTGTTCTTCATCTGTTCGCAGTTGCTATATACTCTTACGTGAGTAGTTTATTTTAACGTGTCTGGATACTAAAGTGTCCAAAATGTTATGTCGTCTATCCCCTTATAGTTTTGTGCCCTAAGTATTGAAGCTTTAATTTGTTTTATGAAATTGGTCCCTTCTTCTGTCTTCAATTTTTCAAAATCTTAGGCCTAATGTCCACATTAACTGCACGAAGACACAAGCTATCGTCAGTTTACGCTTGCTAGCATGTTGCTTATAGCTTACTTTGCCGTCATTTCTAGCTTGCAAGCTTTTATCAAATACCGCCGTTATGGCCTCGGTTTAAAAATCAGTAAATTAGACTTGTAACTGTTAAATAATTATATTTTCCGATTCTTACAGAGGAGGAATAAAACCAACACCAAGATGCAGACCTGATTTACCAACAGACAAGAGGTACTTGCACTATAATTATTATACTAACGATTAAATTGATCAAATGCCGTCCATTGCTCTTTACATATGAAATTGCAGATTCTTCGGTGGTTACGAGCATTTGGTCTACTTCGTGTATTCTTTTGCGTTCCTGGTATTCAGGTCGCTGGCAATTTCGCTGACTGCGGCTAAGGTACATGCTGCCAGCTTGGAGCCAGCACATTCACTGTATGATGTGTCTTCAACTAATTATTGTGTGGAGGTAAGAGTTAATTGCCATTTGACCAAAAAACGATGGATGGACTTTGCGAAAGATGATATGGCTGAAAAACGAGTGCCTCAGAAGAAGATATAATATATATCGGCGCAACTACAACAATTCGTCTAGAAAAACCTAGAATAACTAAGTTTAATCATTTAATTGTCCTAAAAATTAGTTTAAAAACCATAAGTTGATTACTTTGAATTTATTACGATGTAAAATGAATGTCATCATTGTAATTTCAATACTTAACCTAAAATTAAACGTGCACGTACGTCGAGCCCTATAAATACGGCCGCGCTGTAGGCGATCGAGTCACTGACTTCAGGGAACTAACCCGCCAATTAATCGGAAGGCGCATAGCCTTCCACACCTACTCTCTCCCAGAGGAGAAGCCCACCCGCGTGGTGATCAGGCGGATCCCGAAGGAAATCCCCACGGAGGACATCCTCAATGACCTCCTAGGCCAGGACATCCCGGTCGCAGCCGTCCACCGCCTTCATAAGGCGAGAGGCGGAGACCATTACGATATGGTACTGGTCATCTGTGACCCAGTAGAAGGTCACCACCCGATCTTCAAAGTGAAGTCGGTTTGCTCCCTGACAGGCATCTCAATAGAGAAGCCCTACCGCTCAAGCGTAGTCGGACAGTGTCACCGCTGCCAGATGTACGGTCACAGCCAAGCCAACTGCCATGCACCGCACAGATGCGTAAAGTGTCTAGGCGACCATGGCACGGCAGACTGCCCCCGTCCCAAAGACAAGTCGCTTTGCACGGAGCCACCGAGCTGTGTGCTTTGCGGCCAGTCGGGCCACACGGCCAACTACCGCGGCTGCTCAAAAGCCCCCAAAGGCTCCTCCTCTAACCTGGTGAAGCGTGCAAGCGCCCGCCAACAAAGAGAAAGCCCATCGGTGAGGCTACCCTCTGCCCAGATGCCGGAAAGACTCAGCCCTCAGAGGCCCTCTCCCTGGACCACGCTGAACCACCAGAAAGCCTTCCCGGCTCTCAGTAAAGCAAAGTCCAACCCCATCCCCGGGCTATTAGATGCCCCTGTCCCCACTCCCGCGGCCCAAGCGAGCGCACCGGCGCCCGCTCGTCCCACGCCACCCGGCCCCGTGGCCGTGGACCCCTCTCACAATGTAATTTTAGAGTCGCTAGCAGAGTTAGTCACCCCCGAAGCAGACCGCATGGCGGCTGATCTCAGGGCGGCTAACACTGGTGGTGATAAACTTAAAATTATCCTAAAGTCCCTACTCAAGTTAGGCGACCTCCTCCGCAACCTTAACCTCGACTAACTCCAATGGATAATACGAGATTAACGTGCACCAAACCCCGATCCCTAAAATTAGGGTACTTTAATGCCAATGGCATTAGAGGCCAGCGTGATGAGATCGCCACCTTCCTCCGCGACCATCAAATTGATATCCTCCTCGTACAGGAGACCTTCCTCAAGCCCAGTCACCGCGATCCGAGAATTGCCAACTATCGCATAGTTCGCAACGATCGGTCACGTTGCCACAAGGGCGGGACTCTAATCTATTATAGGAAAGAACTGCATTGCATCCCCTTAGATCCCCCTCCCATGGAGTCTCTACTCGAGACCTCAGTGTGTCGACTAGGCATGACCGGCCATCAACCGATCACTATCGCCTCTGCGTACATCCCTCCCGGCGGCACGTCCGAGGAGCACACTTTGTTCACCAAAGACCTTGCCGTCCTCTTCGGCTTGAGCGACTCCGTTATCATAGCGGGCGACCTCAACGCCAAACACCCCGCCTGGAACAGCACGACGACCTCTGCCAGAGGACGTCACTTGTATAACCTGGGCGAGTCCCTCAAATTCGATCCCATCGCTCCTATGGAGCACACCCACTATCCCCACGACCCCGACCAACGTTCGGACGTTCTCGACATAGCGCTACTCAAGAATGTCAACCTTAAGTTGCATTCCATCGAGACTTTACATGAGCTTAACTCAGATCATCGACCAGTGCTCATGCACTTAGTTCCTCGCTCGGGTCCTTCTGACCCCAGCCAGCCCCCGCCGACCCAAGTGATAACCGACTGGAGGAAAGTCAGCGAAAAGCTGAAATCCACCACGTCGCGTCACCTAGAGGCCATCCCCGACCACATAGTCTCAGTCGCAGACACGACGGCCGCCATCAACTCGTTTACAGAACACGTGCAATCCGTACTGAAGGACTGCTCACGGGAAGTCCCAGCAATGAGCGATCAACGCTGGATACTACCCGCTGACGTACGTGAACTGATAAACGAAAAGAACGCGGCCATCCGTGCCTACAGCAGCTTTCCCTGCGAGGCAAACAAACCCCACATGCGTAATTTACAGCGTGCTGTAAAGGATCGCACCAGTGAGCTTCGTAATAATCAATGGGAAAAAACGCTAAGCGAACTCGAGCCTACCCACCTAGCCTTCTGGCAGCTGCAACGCAAGATGCGCTCCACCGAAGAGGCTTCGATGCCTCCCCTCACCCGACCCGATAAGAGCGTCGCATTCGACGACTCTGACAAGGCCGAATGCCTAGCCGACAGCCTGGAGTCCCAGTGCTCCCCCAGCTCGCAACCAGTAGACAAGCGACATCTCGATTAGGTGAACGCATTCGTCGAACGTAGAGCCGCCCTGCCCCCCGAAGAAGACCCTGATGATCCTCTGCCTCCGGTCACAGCTGACGAAGTGCAAGACATCATTAGCAAACTTCAACCGCGGAAAGCACCCGGCTCCGACGGAATCACCAATAGGGTGTTCAAACTCCTCCCCGCTCAGCTCGTCGTGTTAATGGCGGCCATCTTCAATGGCGCCCTGAGCAACAACGCGTTTCCCCAAATATGGAAAGAGGCCACTGTCATCGGTTTCGCCAAGCCAGGCAAACCCAAGTCTGAGCCTTCGAGCTACAGACCTATCAGTCTCCTGAATGCACTCGGTAAAATCTACGAGAGACTTATGTATAAGCGACTCAAAGACTTCGCCGAGGCTAAGAGTCTCATCCCCAACGAACAGTTCGGCTTCAGGACCGGACACTCTTGCATTCAACAGGCCCATCGAATCGTAGAACACTTGAGCGCTGGCTTCCAGCGTGGAGCGATGACGGGTGTGTTGTTTTTCGACATAGCAAAGGCATTCGACAAAGTCTGGCACAACGGCTTATTATATAAGCTGTACAAACTGGGAGTGCCAGACCGTCTCGTGCTCATCTTACGAGACTTTTTGTCGGATCGCACCTTCCGCTATCGCATCGGGAAGGCACTGTCTTCCCCCCACCCCATTAGAGCCGGAGTCCCTCAGGGCTCCCCGCTCTCTCCCCTTATCTTTACTCTGTTCACCAGTGACATCCCCAAGAGCAAGAAGGCACAGTTAGCCCTGTTCGCGGACGACACGGCCATCTATTACACTGGCCGTAGTCACGACGCTATTTACAGCACCCTCCAAACCTCAGCCAACGTCTTAGGCGCTTGGTTCCGGAAATGGAGAATCGAGGTGAACCCCGACAAGAGCCAGGCAGTTCTTTTCTCTAAACCGCGTAAGAATAAGCCACCCGAGCTCAGCCCGATCACTATGTACGGTAAGCCTATCCCTTGGGAGAAGCAAGCCAAGTACTTAGGAGTCTTACTTGACAACCACCTGTCTTTCGCGGCGCACATCAAAGCAGCTCGCGACCGAGCTGCCTTTGCTATGGGTAGGCTTCATTTCATGATCTCGGCAAAAAGCAAATTGTCACTCAAGTGCAAGTTGCGCCTTTATACCGCGGTGATCCGCCCCATTATGACGTACGCTTGCGTCGTGTACGCTCACACCAAGCCTAAATACATCCATAGGATGCAAACCTTGCAGAACCGGTTCTTACGTAGAGTCACGGGAGCCCCTTTTTATGTCCGTAACGACCGTCTACACGTAGACCTTAGAATGCCCACCGTCCTTCAGTTTATGAAACGTCTTTCGAAGCGTTTCTTCGATAACGCCAGTAAACACCGTAATCCCCTGATCGCAGCGGCCGCCCGTTACGAACCCTCGCGCATTAGTACAGTACGCCGTCCTCGGCATACTCTCGTCACTCCCGATGATGCTATCACCCTCCTCCAGGAGAGTAGCAAAGAGACTAGCACTCTTAAAAAATTCAGACACAAACCGCCGTCTTTCCGACCTCGCCGTCGAGGTCCGTCGCGACGTCCCGGTCCATGCCCTCCCCGACCCTCGCTCGAGCCAGCCCGCGATGCTGTGCCAGTAGTTTTAAATCAGCCCCTAAATAATGATATCACTCAGATCCAGCCTGTCCCCATGCAGTCCTCCCCCAGCGACGCCCTGAGCCGAGGCTCGTACCCCACAGGGGGTGCCCTCAGCGTATAGTCGCTTAGTTTGTAAGTTTTTATGCCCTGGCTGGAGGCCTTACTCTTAAGGCACCCACAGGATAGTCCGGTTAAGCAGACGACAACCTCCTAGGTTGAACTGCGAGATGCCATTCAAAAAAAAAAAAAAAAAAGGCGATCGAGTCAGTCTTGCTTGAGCCGCCGAACTGTACGGATCTATGTAAATAAGTCGTTACGCTGTCGGTTGAATAAACGAGTCATACAGTGTACTTGTGGTGTTTTACTTGGAAGATCGAAGATGAGTGATCACCCTGAACATAGTCAGTGACGTCAGCTATGCTGACGTCACGCTTCTTAAAAACGGAACGGAGACATTTTCTCCGTCATCAGAAGTGGGATCGCAAGAGATTTCTACTCAAGCCACTTCCTCATCAGCTCGTTTACCACATGAGCAACTGGAACCAGCCAACATTCGGCGTCAGGAGCCTGGACTGGTCTCCAATACATCAATGGAAGCCATGAATCAATCAAGACCGCATACATACCCTGATCAAGGAATGCGGATGGACGGAATACCACCACAATTCCTTATGCAGATGATGGAAATGATGCAGAGAATGTCAGAGCGTTTGTGTGCTCCGCCTACCGAATCAATAATAAGGATCAAAGGCATTTACCTGCCATCTTTCGACCCGGATACCCATGTCGGAGTACGTGAGTGGTGTCAACATATTGATAGTGGCCATTGAGGCATATAAGTTGAGTGATTTCGACGTTCGTATGAAAGTCTGCAGTCTGCTGAAGGGACGTGCGAAAATGTGGATCGATGATTGGATGGTGACCAGTAGTACCTGGGAAGAGTTACGAAAGAACATCATCACCACATTTGAACCTGAGAACAGATACTCCCGAGACATTGTTATGTACAGGGTGAAAATAATTCATCAGAATAAAACCGTAAGTAACTTAATTCAAATATTCTAAATATCCCTCAGATAACTCTACGAGAACCTCCGAGAACTCTACGAGAACCTCCGAGAACTCTACGAGAACCTCCGAGAACCCTTTAATAAAATCTCCGAGAACCTACTAACCTTATCGGAATCGATATTCTCAAAAGACAAAACAACGCAAGTTGTTTACAGATGTACTACTCAGAGGAAGTTTTGTTTCTATTCTTTCAGGTCTACGAGAATCCACAAAAATCGACGAGAACCAACGAGGCTGGTGCAGAGCGCGCACCGCCTGTCAGTGTGGCCGTATCGGAATCGGAAAACCGTAATTCATCAGAATAAAACCGTAAGTAACTTAATTCAAATATTCTAAATATCCCTCCGAGAACTCTACGAGAACCTCCGAGAACTCTACGAGAACCTCCGAGAACTCTACGAGAACCTCCGAGAACTCTACGAGAACCTCCGAGAACTCTACGAGAACCTCCGAGAACTCTACGAGAACCTCCGAGAACCCTTTAATAAAATCTTCGAGAACCTACTAACCTTATCAGAATCGATATTCTCAAAAGACAAAACAACGCAAGTTGTTAACAGATGTACTACTCAGAGGAAGTTTTGTTTCTATTCTTTCAGGTCTACGAGAATCCACAAAAATCGACGAGAACCAACGAGGCTGGTGCAGAGCGCGCACCGCCTGTCAGTATGGCCGTATCGGCGCAACTACAACAATTCGTCTAGAAAAACCTAGAATAACTAAGTTTAATCATTTAATTGTCCTAAAAATTAGTTTAAAAAACCATAAGTTGATTACTTTGAATTTATTACGATGTAAAATGAATGTCATCATTGTAATTTCAATACTTAACCTAAAATTAAACGTGCACGTACGTCGAGCCCTATAAATACGGCCGCACTGTAGGCGATCGAGTCTTGTTCGCGGACGACACGGCCATCTATTACACTGGCCGTAGTCACGATGCTATTTACAGCACCCTCCAAACCTCAGCCAACGTCTTAGGCGCTTGGTTCCGGAAATGGAGAATCGAGGTGAACCCCGACAAGAGCCAAGCAGTTCTTTTCTCTAAACCGCGTAAGAATAAGCCACCCGAGCTCAGCCCGATCACTATGTACGGTAAGCCTATCCCTTGGGAGAAGCAAGCCAAGTACTTAGGAGTCTTACTTGACAACCACCTGTCTTTCGCGGCGCACATCAAAGCAGCTCGCGACCGAGCTGCCTTTGCTATGGGTAGGCTTCATTTCATGATCTCGGCAAAAAGCAAATTGTCACTCAAGTGCAAGTTGCGCCTTTATACCGCGGTGATCCGCCCCATTATGACGTACGCTTGCGTCGTGTACGCTCACACCAAGCCTAAATACATCCATAGGATGCAAACCTTGCAGAACCGGTTCTTACGTAGAGTCACGGGAGCCCCTTTTTATGTCCGTAACGACCGTCTACACGTAGACCTTAGAATGCCCACCGTCCTTCAGTTTATGAAACGTCTTTCGAAGCGTTTCTTCGATAACGCCAGTAAACACCGTAATCCCCTGATCGCAGCGGCCGCCCGTTACGAACCCTCGCGTATTAGTACAGTACGCCGTCCTCGGCATACCCTCGTCACTCCCGATGATGCTATCACCCTCCTCCAGGAGAGTAGTAAAGAGACTAGCACTCTTAATAAGTACAGACACAAACCGCCGTCTTTCCGACCTCGCCGTCGAGGTCCGTCGCGACGTCCCGGTCCATGCCCTCCCCGACCCTCGCTCGAGCTAGCCCGCGATGCTGTGCCAGTAGTTTTAAATCAGCCCCTAAATAATGATATCATTCAGATCCAGCCTGTCCCCATGCAGTCCTCCCCCAGCGACGCCCTGAGCCGAGGCTCGTACCCCACAGGGGGTGCCCTCAGCGTATAGTCGCTTAGTTTGTAAGTTTTTATGCCCTGGCTGGAGGCCTTACTCTTAAGGCACCCACAGGATAGTCCGGTTAAGCAGACGACAACCTCTTAGGTTGAACTGCGAGATGCCATTCATAAAAAAAAAAGGCGATCGAGTCAGTCTTGCTTGAGCCGCCGAACTGTACGGATCTATGTAAATAAGTCGTTACGCTGTCGGTTGAATAAACGAGTCATACAGTGTACTTGTGGTGTTTTACTTGGAAGATCGAAGATGAGTGATCACCCTGAACATAGTCAGTGACGTCAGCTATGCTGACGTCACGCTTTTTAAAAACGGAACGGAGACATTTTCTCCGTCATATATAACTAATTATACATGTATGGAAGAAGAAGTCATGCTACGCCTACCTAAATATACTGAGATAAGGGCAGGAAAATGATGATAAGGTTGGATATAACTCTCAAAGGTTCAATTAAACCGTCACGGAAAATGACAGACGCGGCTCTAGACATTGGACTTGGACAAATATACAGAGCAAGCCGACCCCAACGTCTGTAGTTTGGTAAAAGGCTGGGCAGACGATGATGTCACAGTGATGATGACATCACAGTTTAACTTCCAAGAAATTGGGGACGAGCCTATTGATGATATTAACCGGGCAAAAATACAGACTCCGTGCACAACACAAACCGACCAGAGAATCGAAACCAAGATCTAATGAAATAATAATATTATTGATCTGTATGGTTTCGGACGTAAAGAATAGCACTATCCCATATCTCTCCTTGGGTCTCATAAGAGGCTACTAAGGAACTTGCCAGAGAATGGGCAGCAGCGTTCTCTGTGCTTTTGCAACAACCAGTACGGTTGTTCGATCGCCAACCCGCCTGCCAAGCGTGGCGATTATGGCAAAACCCTCCTTTTGGAGGAGGCTATGTCCAGCAGTGGACGTCTTTCGGCTGAAATGATGAATAATATTATTGTTCTAAAAATAAAGAAAATACAAGTTTAAGATGCTTAAATTTTTGAACAGCATCAACAAACAAACTCAATCATGTTTATTTAAAAGAGCCTTTCAGTAAATAAAGTTGTATAAAACTAACTAGAACTCTGACAAAACTTCCCAAATCTCTAACTACGACAAACTTGTTTATTTTTACCAAATTCATTCCACCACAGAAACAGAACCGTACCTACAGCAAACAAACATGTACTTACCAAACTTTGCCCAACTTCGAAACTATTAAGTAAGAAGCTATGGCAATACAAAAATGTACCGAAGGACCACCGATTCATTATCTTCCTGCTCTCGTTCTATTCTAGTTACGGTCGGCGCAACACGATTTCTTCTTCCATTCCCCCAGTCAGAAGTCACGGCACCATTAATTTACTCCTGCCTCTTTCATATCTCACAATCCATCTATATTTTCTTTGGCCTTCTTCTCCCTCTCCATCCACCAACACTCATTTCTATCACTATTTCAGTCACATGCGTTGCGAAGAACACCGATTATTGAAGTAAAATTGTATTTGTTAGCCTATCATTAGGGCCACAGGCTCATTGGCTCCAATGCATTACCCTTAGTACGAAATTGCGTGTCACTTAATATCTTGTCCGATATTTGGGGCTAGGGTCTACGTACAAAAGATATGGAGCTATGTGCATCTTTGAAAAGACCGCATCAATCCCATAGACCAGCCAAAATGGCGTTTAGTGTTAGTCTTTTTGACATTACCATATTCAGTTACCTGCCCTATGCCTTTGTGTCACTTATACAAGATGTTGTTTTGCATCCTCCTCAAATTCATTGAGGTAACTATGCTTATGATTCTCGGCCCGAATCAATAATAAATAGGTAGGTTTTTTTTTTCTGATTTACGGAAATCCGTCAGTGTGAACCACCCGTGTTTTAAACGCCACCCTTGTCAGATTCTCGCCCTATGACCGCGCTTCCACACATACAAACAATCTCAAACGTTTATTCGATAAGTTCTTATTCCCTAGACCACGTTAAAGGGGTTATTTTGAAATACTGACAAGCTTAAACAACCAAATAAATCAGCTTTTAGTAATAATTAACTAGGTACCGTAATTTGAATTGATTATTTATATCTTTTGTGACTGTGAATTTTAACGAGGATGCTCACCATCTTGTACAGGTGCAACTGGTATTTTCTTCTGAAATTCTCGCCAGCAAGCGGTCACGCTATCGTTAACTCCTTTTTTTCAAATCATTCATCGTTTAATCCATTCACCGTTTTCGTTGGCTTTTCTTCCTTTCCTCCGAGTTAAACCTTCTGTGCCTTTCATTTAGTAGTCACGCTGTCAGTAAAGTTAGTTATTATTGCAGGTGCAGAGGTTTCTGGATCAGATACATGGAGACACGGTCGGGCTGACAGGCCTCCAGTTATTCCTTGTTAAGCGGGGATTAATATTGACGGTAAGACCATTTTATATAATACTAGCAGTTGCGCGGCGACTTCGCTCGCGTGGAAAATTTTAGGTTTCCGTGCGCGAAAAAATAGATAATCTATATCCTTCCCCAGGATTATAATCTATCTCCTTGCCAAATTTCATTACAACCCAACCTGCCGTTTAGTTGTGAAAGGTAACACACAAACAAACAGAGTTACTTTCGTATTCATAATATTATTTATCTATTTGATTTATTTAACACTTCAAGCACATAGTACAGAGGTGGACAAACATATGCATTTTCTACCAGTCAACCTTTGGGTGATGCAGAGACAAAAAGTGGTAGTACTGGTGTACATCTATAAAATGTTATTCATATTATTATACTAAAACAAACTACAAAGGACATTTAAAATACTATAAATATTTATCAAAATACAACATATATATTAATATTAAAATATAAATACTAATATAAACGGACATACTATGCGGAAAATATTAACTTTTTGACGTTAGATGCTAGCTTTTTCCGAATGTACTCTCGAACTTTAATATTAGTATGGATACTAGTTAGTAGCTAACTAAGTTGTGCTGTCTTTTTGACATATTTTCGCTTTTACTTACACTAGTGGCTAATGCCACCATATTATTGCACGTTGGATTTTGAACTCTCGGTGCCAAGCCGAAAATCTAAGTATGCCTTGTTACATGTGGCATGAGATTATATTTAGGGGTACTGTTATCATTTTCCTTACAGATTGCGAAATTGCGAAGGTAGGTTTGTTTGTTTGTTACCTTTTCACGCCTAAACCACTGAACCGATCATCCTGAAATTTTGCATATACGTTTGCAGGTATTAAGAAACGGACATAGGGTACCTTTTATTCCGAAAAAACTACTGTTCCCGAAAAAATCACAAGAATGAATTAACTAATAATATTAAAGAATGAATTATCACTTGTGATAATTCATTCTTGAATGTATTGGCGACATCTATTAAGATGGCGCCACGTGTCCGAGGTGGTTATTGTCAAATTCTAAATAAACGCGAGCGAAGCCGCGGGTGAAAGCTAAATGTTTTAGTAACTTTTTAGGCCCATGTATCCTGCTTATGCGTATTAAGTTTCATTAAAATCGGTTCAGCTATTACGGAAAAAAAGGCCTTGATTGAAATGCCGTAAGGCGTTAACGCTCTTAAACGTTTAGCTTGGACCGTTTTTCCTTTTATAAAACAACAAATATTGCAAAGGGCGAGTTATTTCGAGACGTCTGTATTGATTGGTTACGTAACTGAATATTTACGTAAAATGTTTCTTAAAGTCTGTCAACATAACGGCTTCACTGATGAAGAAACAGTATTTATTTTTTACTTTTTTTTTAACGAATGCTGAACTTACACGTCTTCGATATTTACGTAATCATTTGTAATTTTGTGAAATTTTGTTATTTGTTTTAAAAGGTAGAAGAAAAGTAAAGTACAAAAAGTAAAGTATTGTAAAGTTTGCCTTTTTAGGGTAGGTCCAATTCCGAACTCTTTGAAAACACTTGGCGCGCGTTGCCTTTTGCCATTTGTAAGCATGATACCTAATGTATAATATATATTATGGTTGCATGCTTACAAATAGAAACCATTCGTTTCGCAGAGATCACTCCGGTTAAACAGACGACCAGCCGGTCAACCGTCCAGCCCTCGAAATACGCCTAATAATTTTCGTCAAGGTCACAAAACATATCAAATATCAACGTTCATTCGCAAAAATGCGCACTAAGAATTTTTGGCGCGAAACACGGCGCACTTAAAGCTTATTATCTCGTAAACTACTGCAGCTACATAAAAACAAAAAATACGTGTGTATAGCTGAAACAATACAGAATGTAACTATGTTAAAACTTATTACAACAACTAGACAGAAGTATTTGGAAAAAATGTGAACTTGAGAATATGTGTTGAATGTCAGTTTCTCCAATAAGAATGAAAGTTTTACCAATTAGAATTGTAATTCGTATCAATATAACCTATTTATAATTAAACTAGACTATATAAGCTTTGTTTAAATACCCATATGTCCTTACTTTGGCACTTTCTTAGTAGCCAAATTAACCAAACAAATCAACCCCTGCTCTGATCGATTCGATACCTACTGATTTTGTCGTGTTTGGTTGACCTACGAGTAAAAAAAAAAAGCATAGGTCTGTCATTACGATTGAACACTGCGGACACTGCGGTTTGTGACCGCGATCAAATGACATAGAAATCAGTTTATTCGTTTCAAATCAACCAAAAACTTTAACTATTACGTTCATAAATAGCAATATCTTCAAGCAGCTCTGCTTACTTATTAAATTAAGACGTAAGTAATTATAAAGTGTAACACCACACCTCGTGTTCGTATAATATTATCAAATGAACTTGTCGAGGCGTCTCCGGACTTCTACGTAAGACTGATGTTGTTCTCTATTGGGTGTAAGTTATGAGATAACAGCTGCAAAAAATCGAAAACTTACTAAGTAAATACATGACGTAAGGGACAGCCCTCTGCAAACTAACAGGATACATTCAGCTCCTTATTTTGAATCATATTCCACCGGATTTTTTTGAGGATTCTTTTTTTTGTCGTTTTTAGGTTACTATTCCTTTATTTCAATATAAAATTACTTTCTTTATAGCTCTGCAGCACTCTATTTAAGTAAATCATCATCATCATCATCAGCCTATAATGTTCCAACGGCTGGGACACATGCCGCCTCTCTATGAGAGGGAGTGGGCTGTAATCCACCACTC
The DNA here is from genome assembly GCA_949152445.1 of Cerastis rubricosa. NCBI lineage: Eukaryota > Metazoa > Arthropoda > Insecta > Lepidoptera > Noctuidae > Cerastis > Cerastis rubricosa. Next base: position 7,905,205 of record OX424526.1, on the reverse strand, counting down.
GTGCCCAGTGCGGGTTGGTAGATGACACATATCTTCGAATTTTTAGTTCTAGGACATGACGGTTTCCTCACGATAGGTAAATAAACAAGTAAAAAAAAAACTATTGCTACCCGGAATTGATTTGCAACTTACCAGCAGCTAGATGTTCGAAAGATACAACACGGTTTATTATTACTAACTTTTCCCTATGAAGCCATGTAAAGCAATCCACTTATGAAAAATAAAGACCCGGGAAGACTTCGAAAAAACAAAACTCGTTTTTTTTTCGTCAAAGACAGAAATGCGAAGAAAATATTCATTACTACTAACTAATGACTTGGAATAACTATTAACATGCTCTGTATGGTGTCGGACGTTAAATAATAGCACCATCCCATATCTTCCCGTGAGTGTCGTAAGAGGCGACTAAAGGATTTGCCAGAGAATGGGCAGCAGTGTTCTCTACGCTTTTGTAACCACGTGGCGATTATGGCAAAACCCTCTAAAATGTCAATTTGGCGACACTTGGGAATGATCGATGATGAATGATGATGATGATTAACTTAGAATAGTCGACAGCACCGCTATAGATAAAAGACTTTCATTAACAGAAGTCTTACAAATCTTACTTTTACAAATAAAACCTATTTCTCCCATAACTTGTCCATTTCCCACAAGTTACCGTCTTCAGTTCTCCAAGGGAGTTGATAATTAAATCATAACACCGGATTTGCGATGGTTCGCTGCGTCTCTCTCAGCTTGTTCTGACTCGGGATATAGGGTGGTTCACATTGACTGTTTTGGCAGATTCAGGCATAAGGAACGGATATTTTAACTTATCATAATTATGAGACTTTAGATTTGTCGGCGATGAACGCTGTGCTATGCTTCGAAAATACAATAAACCTAACATTATACAACATCAGGCTTGTAATCCCCGAAGGGTTAGGCAGAGCTGTATCACTTTGTATTGATGAAAACAGGCAAAGCTGTTGAGCTTTGAGCAAGTAACTTTAGTATAGTAAGTTTTAAAGCATCTGATTGTCAGCCACCGTTTTGCCGACGCACAGTTTTGTCATAAATGACGTCTGCCTGATGTTAAACCTCCTTGGTAATGCTCGTATCCAACAGAATCTATTACCTGTGTTACGTGCTTTTGTCATTCCTTTTTATTCATGTTTTGCGAAGCACAGCCTGCGTGTCGCATCGCGGATACCCCCGCTCTGAACCACCCTTAATATTCAAAACACAGTACAATTAAACACCGTGCGGTTTTACTATTAAGAGAGCCTTTGTTTGGAACCTTTCACTCAGATCCAGCCTGTCCCCATGCAGTCCTCCCCCAGCGACGCCCTGAGCCGAGGCTCGTACCCCACAGGGGGTGCCCTCAGCGTATAGTCGCTTAGTTTGTAAGTTTTTATGCCCTGGCTGGAGGCCTTACTCTTAAGGCAACCACAGGATAGTCCGGTTAAGCAGACGACAACCTCCTAGGTTGAACTGCGAGATGCCATTCATAAAAAAAAAAAAAAAAAGTTTGGAACCAGCGCAGGAAGAGATATAACAATAATTAATATGGTTACATTAATTGGCAGGGATATTATAATTATGACAGCTCCTAACTTAATATTAAAGGGGTGTTAAAGTATTATTAATATTATTCGCTTGTTTGTAATCTTTATGTTAATGTGAGGTAATTAAATATCTTTAGTGCAGGTCGTTCTTCAAGGTTTACTGGCGCACGGCACTGACAGACCTGATCCATGGATGGGTGGCTCTTATTTAAGTTATTTTATACATTTATGTTTATTTGATTTACGACACGGAACGACACGGGGAAATCGGTGCGCTTCAAATACAACGGTTGGTGAAGTGGCTGTGCGATTGACAGCTCCGCTGTGTGTCGCGGGTTCGATCCTCGCACTAAACAAATATTTTTATGGCCTACAGATAGTTGTTCCGGTCTGGCTGTTTGTGTATGTGAATTAAAATGTTTTCAAACGCATCCACGGAACAGGAAAAATTCTTAGAGGGGGGAAACATTTTGAAAAGAAAAAAATATCACACCTTCTTACAAATTAAAACTTCCTGGTGTCCGCATGTAGTCCTCAGTATGATCGAACCTTTAATAACGTTGCAACGAATAGAGTTATTGTTCTGTATGGTGTCGGACGTGAAGAATAGTAGGTACCATCCCATATCTTCCCTTGGGTGTCGTAAGAGGCGACTAAGGGACTTGCCAGAGAATAGGCAGCAGCGTTCTCTGTGCTTTTGCAACAACCGTACTGCGATCGCCAACCCGCCTGCCAAGCGTGGTGATTATGGCAAAACCCACCCTTTATGAGCGCGACCGATGACCTGGTGATGGTTGCGATCCGCTGAATGCGAGTTCCATGGGACCGGTCAATGTAGCGAAATTTGGAGGAGGCCCATGTCCAGCAGTGGACGTCTTTCGGCTGGAATTATGAATAGAGTTGAAATATCCCCTGTTCTCCAGTCCACACCTTGTACCTAGGACAGTACTTGCACTCTTGCAGTCTCAATTATGTTCAGTATTCGTACAAATCTAATGTTCCCACTTGTTTCAGATTGCGGGCACTGTAATCACCTATGAGTTGGTACTGATGCAGTTTACAGGATTCACACCTACGCCAGAGGCTGACAATTAAGTGTATGAATTGTAGGAAAACACAGCAAAAATAATCATGCACTTAAGTTTAATTTCACTACATCAAGTCTTTCAATAAATAGCGGAAAAATGGAACTTTTCACTTTATGTTTTGGAACAGAACAAAATAATGTTTTTTTTTTCTATTTTAAATGATGGGATATTTGATGAAGGACGAGTTATAGAATTAAATAGTATAATAATTAGTTTTATGACATTTTGTGTTTTATTTTAATTCCGACAAGTAGTGATAGTCGTAATTACCCATTTTGCTGGATTGTGTTGACAGTGGCTTACTTGGTCTTGGTCCGCAGTCGATTGATTGCTTTTCATATTGCTAGTCACGCCAAGTATTGTTTTTCCCGTATTATTTCATGTATTTTAATTAACCAAATTATACCTTACAATCTCGTAGATCCCAAATCCTCAACTATAAAGTTCTTGCATCTTATTTCGTTAAGTGTCGTAAAGGCAGGCTGTCATAAGCATGATTTGCTTCACAAAGTAAGTATAGATATAGTAAGTAAGTATAGTATAGACATAGGTTAAGAATATTGTTACTAACCCAATGGATCTTTGTTATCTGATTAAATAAATGAATATATATATAGTCAACAGTTGGCTAAAGGAAATAGAAAAGATTCTTTGGTGAAACGCCAGCAATATTCCCAGCAGTTTGAAGGTCTCGTCCTTGGAATCTCATTTATCAAAGCCATACAATGAGAAAATGATTTACCTACGAGTACTTTGATATTGTATGATATTGGATTTACAGGGCTGGATTTTGAAAATGGCTAGGTAGGATTAATTTGTATCCAAACTGTTTATGGCTGTGAAAAGTCTGAACAATAGAATTTCAAGTTCAATTTGAATTTGTACCTATGGAACAATACTTATTTATTTATTTTTTAAATAATTTCGTACCTGAGAAGTTTAATCAAGAAATAACTTTATGAACGAATATCAGAATTACTCAATTATAATAATTTATGTCTTATGAAACCGTTTTGCCGAAATAATCTTTTGTATAAAATTCTTGGCTGAGCTATGAAATTTTCGTACAATCTAGACGCCTATTAGGCTTATCCAAATCAGAAAAAAAACATATTTGGAAACTAATGTTTTTATATGAAAGATCACAAATCATAGCAGTGTTAATAGCCGTGTGGTGTGACCATCGGACTGACAAGTCATAGGTCTCGAATTCGAACCCATGAGACGCACCTCTGATTTTTAGGGTTCCGTACCCAAAGGGTCAAACGGGACCCTATTACTGAGACTTCGCTGTCCGTCCGTCCGTCCGTCCGTCTGTCACCAGGCTGTATCTCATGAACCGTGATAGTTAGCCAGTTGAAATTTTCACAGATTATGTATTTCTGTTGTAGCTATATCAACAAATACTAAAAACAAAATAAATTAAATATTTAAGGGGGGGCTCCCATACAAAAAAGTGTTTTTTTTGCTCGTTTTTATAAATAATGGTACGGAAGCCTTCGTGCGCGAGTCCGACTCGCACTTGGCCGGTTTTTTCGGATTCATATGCGTATTGTATAATAACACTTGCTTCGGTGAAGGAAAGCATCGTGAGGAAACCAGCATGCCTGAGAGATGTTGCTTAACGACATCTAGAGCCAAAACAAAATGCCCATGGGTGGCATAAAAACTTTGACACCAAGTTAGGCATTACCCACATGGTAATTCTTTTATAACCATTTGTTATGCTGCACCTACTATGTTTTCTCTCTGCATCACCTTAAGGTAGACTGGTAGAAAATGCCCAAGGCATTAAGTCCGCCTTTGTACAGTGTTTTTTATACTTATGCATAAAGTTTTAATAAAATAAATAAAATAAAGAATAATAAGAAACATAAGGAGCTTAGTAATAACACAAGCTCATGTTGGTCGACGGTTAAGCTATGTTTGCCGAGGTTGGGTCATGGATGGGTGACTATAATGGTGGCCCTTTCCAGTTTGTCCCTTGCTAGAAGAAAACTATGCAATTGATAAATGAAGGAACATGATTCAGCCAGGTGTTATTACAAAACATCATACTTTCAACACATGCTTTTAGTACCTACGCTAAAACAAAAAAATAAACATTAAATTGTAGTTCCAATTATTTGCCGACCATTTAAAAACCATTAGTGTGCGATAGCCTTCAATAAATAATAGTTTTCCAAACAAAAAACTATCGAGTACTCGATATAATTGCCTGTATTTTAATCTGCAAAGATCGCTTTTGAAGCTCATATAAGCCAACTATCACTGTTTTGGCCATTTTTGTTGCCTTTTTCGATTGTTTTTAAATTAATCATAACTTCAATGTATTACAATAGTGTTGCTTCATGTTTCGTTTCTTCATGCTCTATAAATAGAAGATAGTTTTTAAATTTTATAAATTTGTCAAAAAAGAACTCATTTTGAAGCATTTTCTGTTTCAATTGCTTGTGTTGTGTGTATGTGTGTGTGTGTTTTTAAGCTTATGGGCATGATTGTGGAAAGATAAAAATACTGGGTAAACCGGGACTTACCTTCCTCTTAAGTTGTCTTTTTTGTGGAATTGAATGTTAATTTTTCTTCAATAATAAATAATACTAGCCTTCACAGTTTGCACAACACCTTCCAGATATGCATAGTAGGAGAGAAAAACAACGATTCAATCGGTTGTGAGGAAATTGTAAAACTCAAGTGTTTTTGTTTCATATACAGAGTGTGTGTATACTTGAGCTTCATCAACATTATCTTCTTGTGGCGTGAAGATCTGATCCTGTTTGTGGGGCTTACAGGGCCAGAGATCGCACAAGATAGAGAGGTATGGAAGGAGAAATGGGCTTTTGCTCAGCAGTGGGACAATACGTAGGCCATAAAAAAAAAAAAAAAACTTGAGCGTACTTCATCAAAATAAGAGGAGGGTACACAAATCCTGGTTTAACATACAACAACAAACAAACAAAAAAAACTTTTTGTAAAGGCAAAGAAATCAAATGATTCTAATGTTAATGTGAAGATTAAATTAAATCTTGACAATGTCTGTACTCTAATAACGCATCAATAAAATTTTACCACCTAGACCAACCAACCATTAACACCTGTCCTAAACTGATTCTACTAGCATTTGTTGTAAACTGTTTAAATTAAATATAAACTCCTTGTTTCATAGTAAAAAATATCACGCTATATCACGAAGGATTAACCTCACTCAATAACAAAGATTACAAGTTCCCACTTAAAACTGAATAATCCACAGTATTGCAACAATAAAATAGTTATTAACTCTACATAACCCTAATGCAAAATGGATGGACTACCGCTATCTCAACCATCGGCGCTGGCAGGGTAAACACGGTAAATTACTTGTACAAAACATAGGACAGGATTGCACCGACATGCACGATGGATCTCTATTCTTTGGACAAGTTTAAAAAGTATAAAAACGATTGGAATTGTGAGTATATTGTTCACTTTTTATAACTATTTAGGGTTGGTGTTGCATGCAGATGTAAACTCGTTGTTATTGTAAGTTTTTTATTTTATTGACTGGTTGTACGGTTTCAAAGGGTGGACTTTTGCAAAAATAACTTAACATTTGTTTGATGAATTTTGACGTTTATTATGGGCTGGTTTATAGCCTCATTTGAACTAATTTTGAATCTTCTGTGTAGGCACGGATATGCTATGAAGTCGAAGGCTATATCATGCTGTATTACATCGTCTGATACTGAGCCAAGGTTACCTAAATTAATTTAGGCATTTTTCTGTTATCCCTTAAGTGGTCTTGGCTGGCCACTTGATCTGGTAGTCAACGTTGGCTTTCATTACCTTCATCTGGAGTCCGTGGAGCTTATTTCACTATTTGCTGAGCTTTTGTGGTAGTTTGCTGTTTGCGCATTGTTAGTTAGTATATAAAGAAAAGCAACTGCTTTGGAAATATCGTTCAAAAGAGTGCTTCGTGCTAAGTTTTATAATAATGTTTAATGACATGAGGATATAGACAGTTCTAATTGAAATAGTTAAATTAATAAAGTGTTTATATAAAATATTTTATCTCAAAGTTAGTCAAGGATACAATAGTAAATCTGTCGCAGTTATTAAAACTTTTTGATTTCAATTTTACTTTTGTCGTGACCGAAATTATCAGTTTAGTCTATTCCCTAATAAAAACTTTGACTTCAAGACGACAACAAGAATATTAAACGAAATAATGGCACCTTACCTGCAAAAGTTTAGTCTCTTTACTTTCAGTCCAAGATTTGTTAAAAACGGAGGTTCCATAGAAATTCTAATCCACAGATTAGAATTTCTATGGATCCTAATTGGCCGTTTTTGGGACTCGGTGACTTTGTTTTTGAGATGATTTCTATGTAGAAGTAAAATTAGCATCAAAGTAATTCAAGTAAGTGATCTCTTGTTTATCTTAAAACAATTTAACAAAGTCGTCGCTTGTGATGAAATTTAACAATAATTTTGTTCGAATTGAAGAATTTTGAGACATTGACTTTGGTTTTATATATTTTCTGGGTATTAAAAGTTACGCCTAGGATGAAGAAAATATCATCGTCAAGTTTGTGATAATATTATTTATGTACCCACAAACAAAACTAAACTCCACATAATTAGTAAACTTCAACCAATTTCCTAGTTCCTCTCCAGTTTTGACTAATCCAAGGCTTACATAAAAGATCTATTGTTCCCCCGAGTTTAAATACTAAAGTAAAGGATTAAAGCAAACAAGTCAAATGAGCTTCTTTAGAACAAAATGTTAGATTGAGTTGATTAAGTATTCAGCAATCTTAATTAACGGTACATTGTTTTTTAAAAGGTGCTCTTAAGAACTACAAGACCTAGACAAAGAAAATAAAAAAAAAACACAACATTGTCTCTAGGTCAGGTTAATGACACATACACCTGCTAATTATTTTATCACGTATCAAATCTTCAGTGCAGCGGCACAATACAAATAGTTCAACAGCGCCTTCTACAACACAAAAGAAGAACTTACATCAAAATTCTGTATCGCACTATTAAAGTAGGTACACCAAGTAAACTTAAGAGGGTTTACACCTAACGGTATTTTATACAATCTTTCAAGTTCTTATTTTCCGAAATGACTGAACCGATTTTAATGAAAGTTGATACGCATAAGCAGGATACATAGGTCTAAAAAAATTATTAAAAAACATTCTCGAAATGCCTTTTAAAAAAAAAGATAATTTGAATTTGAAGAAAGTTCTGTTTCCATAGACAATTTATAATCGGTCTAATTCAGCTGTATCACTATTTTTCGAAAATGTTTTTTAGTAACTTTGTAGACCTATGTATCCTGCTTATGCGTATGAAGCATCATTAAAATCGATTTAGTCATTTCGGAAAATAAGGACTTGAAAGTTTGTATGAAATGTCGTAAGGCGTAAACGCTCTTAAAACCATATGGAAAACTCCGACACCAACTATCGGTCTGTTACAACACTCCTCTTTTCGGAGGATCCCTTTTCTATGATGTATTAAGGAACTTTAAACCCTATTTTTCAGTTTCCTCAAAATTAGGGTGAAGAAAAAGACGAGAGTTAACTAAGCTGGTACCTATACTGCGCTGGTTACGAAGAGTTAACTACTGTGTATGGTTGTATTCTGCCCTGGTGATGTAGAAATGCTAATTCACGCAGTTCGTTTTACTACCTCAAAATTACTAAGACTTGTCAACACTAAGCTGATCGAGCTTTATCCCGACAACACATTCCTACATTAGTATGCATTAGGAAACTTGTTGGGCAATCCCGAAACATACCCTAGAGGAAAACCATAAAACTGGATACAATCTTACTTGCGAAGCGTTTTTACAGTTGGGCGATGAAAACCATACTCAAAACCATGTTCTTTTTTTTTTTTAAAGTAAAACTGACTTCAAAAACATACAACAATGAAAAATTACTTGAGCTTCAGAAGTCAGTGACTTTCGTTTCAGTAATTCAGTTTCTGTGTGGTGTCGGACGTTAAGAATAGCACCATCCCATATCTTCCCGTGGGTGTCGTAAGAGGCGACTAAGGGACTTTCCAGAGAATGGGCAGCAGCGTCCTCTGTACTTTTGTAACAACCATACTACGATCGCCAACCCGCCTGACAAGCGTGGCGATTATGGCAAAACCCCCCCTTCTTGGGGGAGGCCCATGTCCAGGAGTGGATGTTTTTCAGGCTAAAATGACGAATGATGATGATGACGATGAATTCAGTTTTAGAAAAACTATTACGCCATCTTTGGGTGTCTCCAATCTTGGATTAAGAATGACGTCACGTAGCTAACCAAGCATTGTCATGTAAACTAAATGTGTATTTAAGTTATTGTGTACCCACATTAGGTAACAAATCGGTCTACCCTCTTTCTCGTTTTTTTATTCAGTAGTAGACACATATATTTTATACATTTAAGTGTATGCCAACATAAACTCATTAGAGTTATAATGTGCACCAACATCATCCACTTCATCATGTAGAAGCAAGTTGTCGTAATGTGTGTTAATGCACTGTTCTTTTCAGACCCCGTACCAGTTCAGTTCCAACAACATGTGCTACCAAAGAAGGAGAAGCCGCGTGCAACCTTTCAATCTGCTATGAAGGTGACCTTGACAATTGGGCAGTGCTTCGGACTGTGCCCAGTTCTGGGCATCTATGAGAATGATGCTTCGAAGCTAAGGTGATATTATTATAATTCTTTCATATTTTTACAAATGAAGTTATACACGAGTGAGGACTCGTGAGACGTTAACTGACAATCAGTCTTATCAAGAGGTATTGTATTGAGGTGGAAGCACCAAGGTAGCCCGCGAAAAATGTGAAAAGTAACCAACTTTAAATTCAGAAATCGGTGACTTTTGTTTTATTGATTCAGTTTTTTTGGCACCGACTTTTGAAGCTAAAGTTATTTTTCACATTAATTTTTGTGTTTATGAAGTCGGTTTTATTTTTTTTGCAAAAATGTTTATTTTTATATTTTTAGTTATTCTTACGAAAATTCGCTACGCGTTTGTTTTACTTTGTTAACCAATGACGTATTATAAATAGACGCGTCATGCATGAACATCACGGCATTAAAAAACAGCGTAAATACCTATCGGTAGCTAGACAGCTGCTTAGGACACACGAAGAGGAAGGAAAATTAAATGTCATCTACATAATTCCTGTTGTTAGAGAGAGATAAATATATGTATTTAATTGCGTTTTCATTCTTTGCTCCGTGCTCGGGACGTGACTTACGTCAGGCGTCAGCCGCCATTAAAGGCATAAAAAATATATATAAATATATTTTTTCTTGATAGTTATGTATGAAATGATCTTTTTTTTATATTTCACAGTTGCAGTATAATTACGACATTTTCTAAAAATACAGGACGCATTTTCTTTTGTTATTATAAGAACTTTTGCAAGTAAGTTATTTGTATATCACGTACAGCCGCGGCACTGGTTGGTACGTGACTAAATGGAAGCTCGGTAATTACCTTTCATTCATCTTGCCACCACAGAGCGTGGGCAACGTATCTATAGTTATATCTATAGTATCATTGTTGTTAACAGTAAATTTCATAATAATAGGCTTATCCTCATTGAAATGGTAGTTAAGATACCTAACTATCGAAATGTGCGTACTGTAAACACGTCTGGGTACCCCCGCAGAGCATACAGGCGTGATATTGTTGATACTACTAATAGATTTATTATTTGTAAAAAATTATATTATAGCTGTTTATTGTCCCATAGTAAATAATTTAAAAATATGAAACAACTGTTTTTTTTTTTAAATTACCGATCAATAATATCTATGTAGGGGAAACAGAATGATGTACTAAATACGTGGTAACCATTATCGCGTCGGTGTCTGCTTGTGAACGCACAAGCTTATGGCGGGAAGCGGCTTTCGAAGGATCAATTAGCGTTGTGTAATTTTGAGGGGGAACAATCTACATGAGAAATATGTTGCCGACACGCAGTATGTTGGGAAAAAAGGACTTACTTGGAAGCTGGCAGGTGATCGTCAGAAAATCATTTCTGACGATCACCTGCCAGCTTCCTGGAGCTGAGGCTGACTGGAGCGCGTGCGCTGTTTTTCTGGCGCGATCTGGTGTTTTCGTCCTGTCTCACTTAATATCCCACTTGTGCGGGCCGACACGTTTTCACTTGTAGTTGAATTATATCGCAGCGCGTAAAAAAACCCAAGAAACGGTTGCGGGCGGTAAAAAAATGTGGTTGCAGGTTATAGCTTGAGATTTGAACTGACTGCTTCTTGCCATATCATCGCGAGTGCGAGTTTGATTGGCTCTTGATCGGCGGTACATCTTCTCTTTCTGTCGCATGGGATTGTAGTAGGAAAGAGGGAGAGGGGTAGAATCGGGTAGCGTTCGACAACATGACAAGAAAAATATCCTATTAGAGGCGTGTTTGGATACACTATTGAAACTTGCCTATGCAGTATCCCTGTCACCCTGTATAGTGCTGACTTACATCCAAAAGTTAAGAATCAGAGTTTCGTAAACTTGTTTTGGGTGCGATTGCACAACTCGTGTCCCAGAACCACAGGACATTATACAGTTACGCTTTTTTGTTCCAGGTTCAAGTTCATATCATGGCGTTCTCTGTACGCGTACTTATCTATGATAGGTCAGTTCACTTTGGCTTTGATGCTTTATATGAGCTTATTCAAAGAATCCTACTCTACTGTGGATACAGCCAGTAAGTAAAATAAGAAAAATATATTTTCCTTATTCTTTTACCCTTCCAGCCTAGAATGTATACTTATAGTTAAATTATGTTTTTAGTTTGTACTAATTGTTTTTTTCAAGTATATAGAAATCTATCCTTTAAAAATCATTACTCAGGAAAAATATCACTCTTTAATTGAGAAAAAAAACAATATACACAAATCTGTTTTACCTCGTTCCCATTCCTTTGTTTTTAAGATCATTTGCTCACGGGACGATTTGCTAATTGCAAAAGTGTCGTTTTGATAATAAACAGATCATTTTGCTAATGGTTATACTAATAGGACGTTTCGATTCGGAGCCGTATTTTTGACTATTGTTAATTTTTTTTTTACATTTCAGATTCGCTCTTATTTTACAGTTTGGGCATTATATCATCGTCATTATTTTTTCAAATAGCAATGAAATGGCCGAGGCTATGTATGCTCATAGCTAAAGTTGAGTCGGCGGATCCTAATACCGACTTTAAATTAACAAGGAAGTTCAATACAGCTTGTATCGTGGTGCTGTCTTTAGCGCTTTGTAAGTTTAAATTATTTATTTAGATAACATAATAATAACATCTCAGAGGTCTATCGCCTTCTGGCTGTGTCAAGGCTCCACATCGTGGTTATTTTCGATATGGCGGGACGAGCTGGATAGAACCAACGACCAGTGGTCCACATTGGCCAGGGATCGAAGGATTTGGGCAAGGCATGGGGAGAGGCCTAAGCCCAGCAGTGGGATGTCACATGCTAACAGTTAGGCAGAGGTGTAAAGTATGGTATCCTGCTTTTTCACCAAAAACTAATTTACAAATTTTCATTTGACAAGCAACGATTAGCAAAAACATGATTGGTAATTTCATCATTTTACAAAGACAAGTTTTTAATAAACTTTTATTTGATAACGTGTTATTTGACAAACAATTAATTTTATATTCATGTCATCTAGTAAAACAACGTTTGATATAAAAACGTTTTACATATTTCATCATATTCATTACGCAATTTCATAAAAAAATTAGTTACTTACGTATTTTCCTTTTCTTCACTTTGTTACTTTTTTCAATAAAATAACTAAAAGGTACTTAGGGCCAAGAGCAAGTGAAGCGAACTCGGGACTTTGAGCAACCCGACTCGGACAGGCTAATACGTACCTACGCTTTACGTTAAGGATGGTAAATCATCAAATGACCCCTCCCGCTCTGGATGGAGCGGAAGGGAGTGTCAGAATTGTACTGAATAAAACCAATCCATGTTCCGTCTTAGCCCTTTGTCTTCCAGGACCAAGGTATCTTTTTCAAACAGTCCCACAGCCCTGACAGGCAACGGCCTGCTCGGACCCCTTCCGATTTGCTGACATTTCCTTGGGACGCGCGTGGAAAATGAACGCGACATTATTTATTGGGCCATTGTACGTATGAAAATCCTCTGGTTACTCCAACCATCCCAGGTCCTCCCAGAAACCTAGCAGCCTTTTCAGGCTGCTGTAGGCTTCCGGGAGCGATGCCGGCGATTAAAGAGTCCGTGCCTCTTGATGTGCCACGCTTCTGCACTCCATGAGCACGTGCTGTGATGTTTCTTCCGCCTTGATGCATCCTCTGCACAGAGGGCTGTCCGTCACACCTATAGAAAACCGGCCAAGTGCGAGTCTTACTCGCACACAGGGTTCCATAGCTCCAAACAATATAATAACAATATTTTGAACTGTCACTCATTAGTTAGTAGTATTAGTTAGTAAACTTCCATACAACCGCAAAACTAAATTTGTTATTCATAGTATGTTTATGAAAAACAAAGTTACTGCTGCAGTTTGATGAAAAAGTCCCATATCTCAAAAACTGAACATCATATCTTATTGAAACCAATTTTCGTTGATAGTTTTTTTTACGTTCTACAATCCTAAATATTTTCAGAATTTTCCTCCTCTTACTTTAGAAATTAGAGGGGGGACACACATTTTACCACTTTGGAACTGGCTCTAGCGCAAACTATTCAGTTTAGAAAAAAAATATAATAGAAACATCAATATCATTTTTGAAGACCTATCCATAGATACCCCACACGTATGGGTTTGATGAAAAATTTTTTTTTGGTTTTCAGATCTAAGTATGGGGACCCCCTTAATTTATTGTTTTTTTTTCTTTTTTTGTGTGAAAATCCTAATGCGGTTTACAGAATATATCTACTTACCAAGTTTCAACAGTATAGTTCTTATAGTTTCGGAAATAAGTGGCTGTGACATACAGACGGACAGACAGACATGACGAATCTATAAGGGTTCCGTTTTTTGCCATTCGGCTACGGAACCCTAAAAAAGGTGTTTGTTTAGGGGACAGTGGCCATTTATAATACATATAATCTTGTGAATTTTATCCCGTTTCAGTTTAGAGATGCTGCGGGCAAGTCTCGTTGAAGCTTTCGGAACTGCACTCTTTGTTTGCCTGCAGGTTACACTGTCCCTCCATTCCATTTGGTGTGTTTCCTCGGTTTTCTTACGCAGCCATGATTTTATTTGGGCTTGGGGTATGGGCAGCAGTGGTTGCGGACTGTTATCTTGTTTTAATTTTATCTCATTCAATTATTGTTTAATTTTACCTTTACGTGTCAAGTGTAACTGATAGCTTTAGTTACTTGATATTATAATAAATCTAATTATTACTCTTGTTATATCTATATATATCTTCCCGTGGGTGTTGTAAGAGGCGACTAAGGGATTAGCCAGAGAATGGGCAGCAGCGTTATCTGTGCTTTTGTAACAACCGTACTGCGATCGCCAACCCGCCTGCCAAGCGTGGCGATTATGGCAACACCCCCCAAAATGTCAATGTGCGACACTTGGGGGAGGACTATGTCCAGCAGTGAACGCCTTTTGGGCTGAAATGATGATGATGATGATGATGAATTATTACTCACTAGTTGTCCCGCGCAAGTTCGTCTGCGTCACTTTTTCCCCGTTTTTGCAACGTTTTTAATTACTTGATCTTAGCGTGATGATATATATAGCCTATAGCCTTTTTTTTTTAAAAAAAAAAACATTGCCCCTTATTAGGAATTGCTCCTGTATCGTGGGTGCGTTTACAAACATTTAAACTCACATACACCAACAGCCAGACCCGGAACAACTATCTGTAGGCTATACAAATATTTGTTCCGTGCGGGGATCGAACCCGCGACACGCAGCGCAGCAGTCGATCGTGCAACCACTGCGCCAATCGTGCCGTCAATTACGTTGCCGTTAATTATTATTAATTGCTTTCTCGATAAATGGGCTATCTAACACTGAAATATTTTTTCAAATCAGACCAGTAGTTCCTGAGATTAGCGCGTTCAAGCAAACAAACAAACAAACTCTTCAGCTTTATAATATTATAAGTATAGATTAGTAACATTATAATATTAGTATATCGCTCGCGAATCCGCACAAGTTTCCACTTACCGTTCGATCTTAATCTTAAGGCGACTATCTTCGCCTCTTCCTGTATACTAAGATCTAGAGGCCTAAAGCTTAAGAGGCATCATGCATCCAGTACCTGCTACGCTCGCTACGCTGCTAGGCGTTGTAGCCTCTGGAGTTTCGTTTTGACTGTAGTCCGTTGTGTTCTGGGCCACCATACAACTGATCCGTAGGTTAAAGACGGTCTGATAATTGATGTGTACCAAAGTGTGATTTTTGGATTGAGCATCAACAGATGAAGCATTTGCCAATGAGTGTTTGTTAAGTGAGTGTTTATAAAATAAAACATTTGTGGAATAAGTTGTTTGTGAAAAAAATAGTATATGAAATGTTGGTTATTAACTAAAAATTTGTAAAAGGAGTTTTGGTGAAACATTAGTGAACTTTAAAGTATAGTACTTACGTCAACATTTCACCAATTTTAAGTCCCATGTAATAGGGAGCCGAGCTCATTGCCAACAACAAGGTATGTACCTAGTTGTTGGCAATGAGCCCGATGATCTAGTCTCTGATGCTTCTGACAAATACTTGGTAGAAAGGGTGTAAAGATTCAATAACTTTTCATTTCTTTTTAATTTACAGTGGAGCATGGTTTCGCAGAAATAACTGGCTTCTCAGAGGTCGTGGACTGCGACCGTGACAGTCCCTTGTATGAGACTTACATAATGCATAATTTTGGATGGTTTTATATTTACATCCCTTACAATGACTTCTTTGGATTTCTGTCTCACGTAAGTTAATTAAGCCGATAATAAGCAGCTTTTCGCTAAAAGGTTAAAATTATTCCACAGGAATGTTTATATGGGATGAAAAGAATCCTATGCCCTAACCCAGGTCATGATCGGTGTGTTTTTCATCGAATTATTGGTTTGAGAAGGTTTGAAAGTTTCTTCACGATGTTTTCATTTACCTTTTTTAGTAGTGAGTATTAAAATCACACACTAAAGTATGTTGACTACAGCACCGGAAAACGAAATGAATTCATCCTTCTCTTTCCCTTATCCCGATTTGTTTGGGGTCAGCGCAGCATGTGTTCTTCTTGCATACCTCTCGATTACCTACTTGTCATCCCATCAGACACCTCTTTCCTTGCCATATCATCTTTCGCATAGTCCATCCATCGTTTATAACACTGCAAATTATTTGTGTCCTTTGTATGTCTTTCAGTTTTTAAACATACAATGCACATTCAACTGGAACTTCGGCGATGTGTTCGTCATCTGCATGAGTATGTACTTGACGTCGAGGCTCGATCAGGTCAATCAAAGGATTATTGCAGCTAAAGATAAGGTTTGTGTATGTTTGTTTGTTTGAGCCTGCATGTAGCGGAGCTGAGACTGTTGAGATAGATGTGTAGAGTGACAAGAAAGGATAAAGTAAAAAATGAGTATATTAGAGGTAGTTTAAAAGTGGTGCCTGTTACGGAAAAAGTTAAAAGAAGTTGGTGGTCTTGGTATGGACATGTCATGAGGAGAGATGAAACGGATGTGACTAAAAGATTGACGGATATAGATGTTGATGAATGAAGAAGAAGAGGAAGGCCTAAGAAAAGATGTATGGATTGTGTGAGTGATGATATGAAAGAGATAGTAGTAAATGATGCAGTGAAACTTAATACGCATAAACAAGATTGTTGTGACATCACTATTTGGTAAGTAATTAGTGTGCCAACCCCTAGTGATTGTCTATGAGGCACATCCGTCTGGTTGCCATAACTTGATCTCAACCCGTCAACTACGGATTGTCTGTATTAATTATAACTCGTGCCCTGTGACAATAAAACATAGTATACTAAAAGTATCTTTCATTGCTACTACTGAACATAACATGGTGTCAGAAGTGGGATTCGAACCCACGCTCTCAAAGAGGTCAGGAACAGGTCTAAAAAGTAAAAAAAAAAACATTTACGTATCGTCTTTAAAAAAAAGATTATTGGAAATTTCTGTCTCTATAGATAATTTATAATCGGTCTAATTTAGCTGTAACAGTATTTTTCGAAAATAGTTGTTTGTATTTTTTTTTGTAACTTTTTAGACCTATGTATCCTGCTTTTGCGTATGAAGTTTCATTTTAATCGGTTCAGTTATTTCGAAAAATAAGGACTTGAAAGTTTGTATGAAATGTCCTATAGCGTAAACGCTCTTAACTGTCTGGGGTAGCTACGCGGTGGTGATGTGTCACATGAGGTCTGTCATTCACCTGCCGATTCAGGCGCAGTCTCAATAAAATGGTTGATCTGTATTATAATCATCATCTGCCAGGCCTTTGCCCAACTATGTTGGGGTTGGCTTCCAGTCTAATCCAACGCAGCTGAATACCAGTATTTACCAATATTACACATGGAGTACCTATTGTGTAGCATTTTTATTGTAAAACATGAGTATACATCAAATAATATGTGCAAGGTCTTAAAATAAACAGGTAGATCTACATGTTTTGCCATTTATGGCGTACAAAATTACTTATCTTTTTGGTTTAGAATAAACCATAAAACAAATAAAAACTTGAATCTACACAGCAAACTATGAAATTAATAAAAAAATATTACTAATGTTAATTAAAAAAAAATAAAACCAAGTATTGTTTTTACAGATTTGAGAGTCAAATTGTGAAGAATGACGTAATCATTGGAATCAATTTAATTAATTGCGTTCATTTAAAAATTCCGGTATGGTATAAATAGCACTTGGTTATGAGATATTTTTTTTTAATGTATTTTAAACAGAACAGTCTGCATTCATTATCATCAAGCTGAAATGATAATCATTTCAGCCGAAAGACATCCACTACTGGACATAGGCCTCCCCCGAGTGGCGCCACATTGACCGGTCCCGTGCGCCTCGCATCCAGCGGATCCCCGCAATCTTCACCAGGTTCACCTAGTTGGAGGCCTTCCAACGCATCGTCTCCCGGTTCGCGGACGCCATTCCAGAACTTTCGGCCCCATCGGCCATCTGTTCTGCGAGCAATGTGCCCTGCCCACTGCCACTTAAGTTTGGCAATTCTTTGGGCTACGTCGGTAACCTTGGTTCTCTTGCGGATGTCCTCATTTCTGATTTTATCACGCAAGGAAACTCCGAGCATAGCCCTCTCCATTGCCCTTTTGGTGACTTTGAGCCTTCTGAGGCCCATTGTGAGCGACCACGTTTCGGTCCCGTATGTAATCACTGGCAACACACACTGGTCATAGACTTTCGTCTTGAGACACTGCGGTAAGTTCGACGAGAAGATACCACGCAACTTCCCGAACGCTGCCCAGCCGAGTCGGATTCGACGATTGACTTCTTTCTCGAAGTTAGAACTACCCAACTGGACCGTTTGTCCCAGATAGACATAATCGTCGACTACTTCGATTGTAGAGTATCCGATCGTGATAGGATTGGGTGTTACATGGGCATTCAAAATGACTTTGGTTTTGTCCATGTTCATTTTAAGACCCACTGTTTCGGAAGATCTACTGAGTTCATCGAGCATTGTACTGAGGTCCTCCATGGTCTCGCCACTATATCGTCGGCAAATCGAAGGTGAGAGATGTACTCGCCATTGACATTGATGCCTGGTCCTCTCCAGTCTAGAACCTTGAAGACATCTTCCAGTGCAGCGGTGAATAGTTTCGCAGATATGACGTCTCCCTGTCTCACACCTCGCTGCAAAAGGATAGGTTCTGAGGTCTGGTCCTGAAGTCGGACTGACATGGTGGCGTTTTTGTACAAACACTTCAACACCTCGATGTACCGATAGTCAATTTGGCACCGTTGGAGAGACTGCAATACAGCCCAAGTCTCGATCGAATCGTAGTCCTCAAACGGTAAACAGAGAGGCAGGTTGTACTCTTCGATCTTCTGTATAACCTGTCGCATCTTATGTATGTGGTCTACGGTGCTAAAGCCTTTTCAGAATCCGGCTTGTTCGGGAGGCTGAAAATCGTCAAACCTTCGCGCGAGACGATTGGTAATGATTTTTGAAAACAAACAGTGTCTGGAGGGCCTTAAGTACCGGTTTTCCACCCGCCTTCAGAAGTTCGGCCGTAATTCCATCATCACCCGTATAAATGATTGGTGCTAAATAAAAAATACTTTTACGCATCAATGCCGTGGTTGATCTTGGTACACATAGTTTATTATTATCCCGTCGATTACGAATATAAACGTCTGATAGTTTCTTAAATAGGTTAGGTTGGGTTTGTATAAA
This sequence comes from Cerastis rubricosa, assembly GCA_949152445.1. Taxonomy (NCBI): domain Eukaryota; kingdom Metazoa; phylum Arthropoda; class Insecta; order Lepidoptera; family Noctuidae; genus Cerastis; species Cerastis rubricosa. The sequence continues at coordinate 7,886,184 of OX424526.1, read as the reverse complement.
AATAGCTGTTATATAAATAAATAAGGAAGGCAGATTTATGTTATATTTAATAAAATACCGTTTGCAACAATCAGTTATACTTAAAAAAACATAGCCCTAATACACCTTTTTTGTCACTTAAAAATGTTTTCTTTATTAGTAGAGTTTCCCCAAAATATAAAACCTAACCTCAATATGGAGCCGACAATACCATGGAAGGCAGTTATAAGCGCATTGGTACTTATAATAGGTTTAAATTTATAGAGGGTATAGGCAGAAAAACATACTTTTTTATTTAATTCTTCTGTGTGTGCTTTCAATTTCAGACGTTTTGAATGGTTACACCTAAAAATTTAGCCGTGTCTTCCCTTTTTACAACGATTAATTTGTGTAGAGCATTCATATTTGGTGCTTCTAAACGTTGACTGAAGAACATATTTTTTGTTTTTTCAAGATTGATTTTTAAATTATTGCTATCTAACCAGTTAATTATTGAATTGATTGTATTATTAATTTCATTTTTATATCTTTATTTATAGAATGAATAGTGACTGAGCAGTCATCGGTAAAAAGTGATACTGGATAATTAGTTACTAATGACAGGTCATTTACATAGATAATGAAGAACAAAGGACCCTATACGCTCCCTTGCGGGACTCCATATTTAACTATACGTTCTTTTGATATATGATGATGTTTCTTCTTTTTCGGTATTAATGTTTATTTTAGAAATTACTGTATATTGTTCACGATTTTTCAGATAAGATTCTATGAGGTTTAGAACATGGTCTCAAATGCCATAAGCTTCCAGTTTACGGAGGAAAATGTCATGATTAACATAATCGAAAGCCTATCTCATATTTATGTGCCTATCTGACCTCCACAACCCAGTCTGGCCTTTACTACCATACAGTTTTAGATATAAAAATATGAGACCCACGTTACGATATTAATTATGTATACTTTTTACTTAAACTACCACCAATCTGGCCGAAAGTATCACATTTAAAAAACGGAAAAATGTTTAAAATAAATGGATACTTTAGCCACTGGAATTTGTTGGTCCCGACCCTTCGCATAAAAACCTTCTTAAATTATTACTTTGCTTTTCTTTAGGACTCACCATCATCATTCTGGTGCACAATGCGCGAAGACTACAATAGGTCTGTCAACTTGGTGCGTCAAGTCGACAAGATCATAGGGGGCGTGGTTTTCATGTCCTTCGCCAGCAACCTGTTCTTCATCTGTTCGCAGTTGCTACATACTCTTGCGTGAGTAGGTTATTTCCCTGTCAACACTTGGTCCGACTGCTTAGTCCGATCAATCGAACCACGTGTTTTTTTTTTCCTTTTGGTCCAATTAAGGAGTCGGACCACGAGTTTTATCGTCATTTTAGAACACTTGGTCGGATCGATCAGACAAGGCGAACTTTTTTTTTCCTTTTGGTTCGATTTAGTAGTCGGGCTATGATCGTTTAGAACCTATTGTTCGACCGATCTAAAGACATGAACTTTTTATTAGCTTTTATTTAACTTTCCGTGTTAGTTTATTTGTTAGTATGTATAGGGTACAATACATTTTTATGCCAGACATTACTTCATTTTGCAGCCACGACCGTTGGACCGCTGGGTTGATGTGTTGTCACGAGAGAACTCCGCAACGGTTAATAGCATGAACCGTAAAGTAGACGCAATCAGATTTGATAAACAAAGAGGATCTGTATCATGACCTCATCCTGCTTCCAGGATCGTCTCCTAAAGAGGGATCTTCTCAACGGTTAATATTATAGAAACAAAAAATTGTTTTCGCATTCAGTTTTGATAGCTAGAGATGATTTCTATCCTGATCTCATCCTGAAACCAGGATTATCTTTTCACGTGGGAACTCATCAAAAATAAAATCGGGAGACTACGGAATATTCTGTAAAACAAATTTTGGAGGAAGCTGCTTGATCATAACGTGATTTTGATAGTTATGAGTGTTATATATAAGTTTAAAAATTTCATTATCCTGTAAATGGAAAAACTATAAATGAGAAACAAACCATTGGAAAGGAGTAAGTTTAAGTGATAGAGCCATGACACCCCTCAGATTTCTTCAAGTAGTATTGTCTCACGCTGTATAATAATACTAATCCGCCTTTGCGACTTACGAATATTATTTCTTCGTCTGACATAATTATTTTCACTTGATGTAAAAATTGTGCATTGACATCAGTCTGACTAATCAAAAAACATTCATTTTCTAAAAACTCTAATTTCTATATTATTTGTTACTGGTAAAACGGTTTAATTTGATCGGACTAGAAGGAATCATAATTCCTCTTTGTCCGATGAATCGACCCAAAAGGAAAAAAAAAACGCGTTGTCTGATCGATCGGACTACGAGAATTTGTGATTCCGGTTTGTCCGATGAATCGGACCAAAAGGAAAAAAAGTTCACGTGGTCCGATTAATCTGACTAAGCAGTCGGACCAAATATTCACAGGAGTTTATTTTAACGTGTCTGGATACAAAAGTGTCCAAAAAGTTATGTTGTTCATCCCTTTATAGTTTTGTGCCTAAGTATTGAAGCTTTAATTTGTTTTATGAAATTGGTACCTTCTCCTGTCTGCAATTTTGCAAGAACTTAGGCCTAGAGTGTCCACGTTAGCTGCACGACAGACACAAGCTATATTCAGTTTACGCTTACTAGTATCTTGCTAAAAGCTTACCTTGCCGTCATTTCCAGCTTGCAGGCTTTTATCAAATGTCATCAAAAGTCTGTAAATTGGGTTTGTAACTATTCCAATCTCAAAAAGAAACGATTAAAAAAATAATATTTTCTGATTCTTACAGAGGAGGAATAAAACCAACACCAAGATGCAGACCTGATTTACCAACAGACAAGAGGTACCTGCACTATAATTATTCTAACAATTAAATATTTACGTCTTGCAGAGGTCGCAAGTTATAGATAGATCAAGTTACAATTTAAATATTTATACTTAATTTATTCAGTAAGATTGATTAAATTGGTCAAATGCCGTCCATTGCTTTTATCGTATCAAATTGCAGATTCTTCGGTGGGTACGAGAATTCGGTCTACTTCGTGTATTCTTTTGCGTTCCTGGTATTCAGGTCGTTGGCGGTTTCGCTGACTGCGGCTAAGGTACATGCTGCCAGCTTGGAGCCAGCACATTCACTGTATGATGTGTCTTCAACTAATTATTGTGTGGAGGTAAGAGTTTATTGTCATTTGACCAAAGAAACGATGGATGGTCTTTGTGAAAGATGATATGGCTGGAAAGCGGGTGACTCATAAGATGATATTATATATAACTAATTATACACGTATGGAAGAAGAAGTCATGCTACGCCTACCCTAAATATACTGAGATAAGGGCAGAAACATGATGATAAGGTGGGATATTAAATCTTAAAGTTTCAAATAAACTGTCACGGACAAATTACAGACGCGGTTCTGGATATCGGACTTGGATAAATATACAGAGCAAGCCGACCCCAACGTCTGTAGTTTGGTATAAGGCTGGGCAGACGATGGTGATTTATAACGTCACATTTTCCCCGTTTTCGCAACATTTTTCATTACTGCTTCACTCCTTTTGGTCGTATCGTGATGATATATAGCCTATAGCCTTCCTCAATAAATGGGCTATCTAACACTGAAAGAATTTTTCAAATCGGACCAGGAGTTTCGGAGCCTATTCAATGCAAACAAACAATCAAATCTTGCCTCTTTATAATATTAGTTTAGACTATCATCATTGAAATTAGAACTTCTGTGCCTTTCATTTAGTAGTCACGCTGTCAGTAAAGTTAGTTATTATTGCAGGTGCAGAGGTTTTTGGATCAGATACATGGAGACACGGTCGGGCTCACAGGCCTTCAGTTCTTCCATGTTAAGCGGGGATTAATATTGACGGTAAGACCTTTTTTTGTAATACTAGCAGCACGCCCCGGTTTCGCACGGGTATTTAACAAAAAATTAAAAATTTATAATACACACACATAAACCCTTCTATTTGCGTCATCATCATCTTCCTGCCCTTGTTCCATTTTATTTTGGGTCGGCGCAACACGTCTCTTTCCTCCATTCTCCTCTGTCATTCGTCATGCTATCATTTACTCCTTTTTCCTTCATATCTTTTTTGACACAATCCATCCATCGTTTCTTTGGTCTTCCTCTCCCTCTCTACCCATTCTCATTTATATTCATAAATCTTTTAGTCACATGTGTTCCATCCCTCCTCATCACATGTCCCTACCAAGGCAGACGACTCCCTTTCATCTTTTCGTTAACTTTCAAACTATATACTCACTCTATTTTATATGCTCATTTATAATTTTATCCATTTTAGTCACTCCACACATCCATCTCAACATTCTCATTACTGCTGCATGCAATTTCTTTTCATCAGTCTTCTTCACTTCTACTTTCTTCCGTGGGTCGCAAGTTGTTCCAGTGACCTGTCGCCATTTTATCCATCCTGAGTTGATTGCTGATGACTATTTCAGTCAGGTCACTAAAAAAAGAAAATTATAAAAAATGTTTGAATATTCCCCTCCCGTACGGCCCGTACCCCAGTGACACCTACATCGCATAAGGTGCTGCCTAGCTTGCCAGCTGAGCAGGGTGAGCGGCGACCACGCAACTTTTTACTAATACTTACATTTTTAAACTCGCGATATCTTTAGACTCGAATTGAATGATTCAAAAAAGTATATAAAGGTATTGAAGCAGTCTTGAATATGAAGTAATTTATTTTGATAAGGATTAATACCAAGATACAAATACAGAGCGTCTAGAGGCGGAATTTCAATTTTTTTTTTTTTTATAAAATAACAAATAATATGGCATAACTATAATAGTTAGACATTTATACATACTGTCGCGACACTTTTCGTAAATAATGATGTGTTCTGCAAAGTTGTAGTACATTATTTTATTCTATCATCAATATTTTTCGCAGCGCACACGATGTAAAGAATATTTTAGGTCATTTTTTTACACCTTGGGTTACATTATTGGTGTTTTAGTAAGGATCACTAATTTTTTTGAAAATATAGTATAGCCTTTGTCACCTGAGGATTGTGTAACTTCCCAAACAGTGAAAGAATTTTTTAAATCGGTTTAGTAGTTTCGGAGCCTATTTAATGCAAGCAAAAAATCAAGTCTTTCTTCTTTATAATATCTATTAGTTTAGACTAGAGGTTGGCGGCAACTTCATTTGCGTGGAAAATTTTAGGTTTGGGTGTGCGATCATCCTGAAACTGTGCATATATACGTTGTCAGGTCTAAAGAAACGGACATAGGGTACCTTTTATCCCGAAAAAAAGTACTGTTCCCGAGAAAAACAACAATGACGTTGTTATTAATTATCACGTATTGGCGACATCTATTAAGATGTCGTGTCCGAGGAGGTAATTGTCTGTTCAATAAAAAGGCGAGAAACAATTTGTAATGGACTGTATTTTATAGATTAGGAAATTTACACTTCTTTGCAGTAGGGCACAGTAGAAAGTAAGAGGGAGTGAACTAAAAAAAAGAATTAATATGAGCTACGTTGATAAAAGCTTGCCATTATATAAAACTAGGTAAAAGCCTTTTGATGTTTGGAAACTTTTCCAAACATTGTCAAATTCTAAATAAAAGCGAGCGAAGCCGCGGGTAAAAGCTAGTAGTACATAAAGTACTACAACGCCATCATGATACAAAGGAAGAACAAATATTATATTAATTACATCGACTTAAGACGATATAGATTTTTTTCTATAATAGAAATTCGACAACAATTGCCGGACAGTAGCCCACCAGATACAACACCAATCGTGGTGGAGTATCCTCCATTTAAATATGGGTTATGAAGAACTTTAATACACTCTGTTCTTTCTATTAACACACTTTACGTAACTCTTTTAGACGTTTAGCGTGACGCGGATTCGAACAAATATTTTGATGGCCTACAGATAGTTGTTCCGGGTCTGGTTTTTTATGTATGTGAGTTTAAATATTTGCAAACGCATCCACGGTGCAGCAAAAATTTCAAATCTCCCTAGAAATTTCGAAAAATTTAAAATAAAAACACCGGTTATGTGCGTGTCGGGCCACGCGCAGTGTAGGGTTCCGTAGTTTTTATAACAGCCAAGTGCGGGTCGTATTCGCTGACTGATAGTTTCGTACCACGCTCTAACTAAAAGCCAAACATGACTACCTACCTAATTTGACTTCCTAAACTAACAACAACAACAACTGTTTTTTTTTAAACTTATTTAGGAATGAAACATTAGTGCGATACAACTGACGCTTAGCGCCATGTATTCATTTCTATGGAGTTGTTCAAAATTTTCGAGTCAAATACAATTGGTCGACTATTACTCGTAAACTTGTAAAGTCCACTTAAGTGTGAGTGAGTTTTCCTTTAAACTTCGTTATAGGTATATAGGTACTACTGCCGTGACATTTGTATTTCTAACTATATCCATTTAGCTGATAGAGGGGGGACACTTGACTCTAACGAAAATTGGTACTTTAAAGCTTGATAAGTCACGAACGGTTTACTTAATCAAAAAACAGTCTACCCAAACCCCTAATATTGAAAGTCCTATCCAACGAAAAAATTTCTTTACAAATTATAACTTCCTGGTGTCCGCATCTAGTCCTCGGTATGATCGAACCTTTAATAACATTGCAACGAAAAGATTTCGAGGATCCCGTTTTCTCCTCTTGAACAGTATTTGCACTCTTGCAGTTTCAATTATGTTCAATATTCGCACAAACCTTATGTTCCCTCTTGTTTCAGATTGCTGGCACTATAATCACCTATGAGTTGGTACTGATGCAGTTTACAGGAGTCACACCTACGCCAGAGACCGATGATTAAATTTGTAAAACACAGCAGAAATAATCATGCACTTAAGTTTTATTTAATTGTCTTTCAATAAAAAGCGGACAAACGAAACTTTTCACGTAATATTTTGAAAAAGAACAAAATAATGTAATTTTCCTATTTTAAATGATGGAATATTTGATAAATAATGGAGTTCCCATTTTTTAAAATTAAATGGTGTAATAATTAGTTTTATGATATTTTGTGTTTTATTTTAATTCCGAAGTTAAAACAGCCGGTCAAGTGCGAGTCGTAATTCCCTATTTCTGTGGATTATGTTGATAGCGGCTTACTTAGTCTTGGTCCGCAATCGGTTGATTGCTTTCCATGTTGCAAGTCAATATTTTATGTGTTTTAATTAACCAAATTATACCCGCTATCGTACCTCAACTTTACAGTTCGTGCACCTTATTTCATTTACTATCATAAAGGCACTATAGATATAGTCAACAGCTGGCCAAAGGAAATAAAAAAGATTCTTTGGTGAAACGCCAGCAATATTCCAGCCCTTTGAAGGTTATAAGGGCTAATCTCATCTATCGAAGCTATATAATTGGAAAATGATTTAGGTACCTACGAGTACTTTGATATCGTATGATATTGGATTTACAGGGCTGGATTTTGAAAAATCTAGATGGATTAATTCTGTATCTAAACTGTTTGAATTTGTACTTATGGAACAATACTTATTTATATTTGATTTATTAAATAAGGGTTCTGTTTAATAACTCGTTAGGTAAAAATAAAAGTGGACTGTATATGGGCTTCGTATATTGCCGATTAGATCACAATACTGAACCGTCCCGGACAAACATAAAATGATACAATTCCCGTGCACTTGATACAATAGACCAACCGATAGAGGGTAGACCGATTTGTCTGCTCATAAACACCCACCCGCAATAACTTCAGTTTATCTGTGATCATGGCGTTTGCAACAGCGCCGAAATATCGGGAACTCAAAACAAATAATAAACATGGTAAATATCTCGTTACTAGTGTTATTAATAGCACTTGATACAACTTGTTCAAATATCCGTAGTGTACATTACGGGCACGGAAATACCCTTGTATCTCAAATAAATCCATAGGTATATCAATACAATACAACGAGTCTTTCCACCCCTTCTAAAGTTCAGCCCTGTATAGTAGATAGGAGAAATACACTATGAATCCAACAGGTCTACAGATTGAACAAAGGGATTGCGGGAGCTTCTTATTGCGTCTTATCTCGCACAATTATTATTAATATTGTGGGAATATTGAATGTATTATATTATAATCATGGACATTACTGCTATTATAATATTCTGTGATTTAATACAGGATTTGTAGATTAGACTAATATGTCTATTTCCTGTACTATCATTATATTACCCTTGCGCCATCCCATCTTCCTAGCTCGATGAGCTGCGCTGGGGTGGCTGCTGCAGGCGCTGAAAACCTTAAACGGCGCAAATACAATAATTTAATTGGTAATTATGTATTTGAGCCGTTTGGGGTTGAAACTCTAGGGCCATGGGGCCCGAGAGCCCATCTTGTGTTTCGGGATATCGCCAAGCGGTTGGTCGACGTTTCACGGGACCAGAGGGCTGGCCTCTTTTTTGGTCAAATAATCGGCATTGCCATCCAACGTGGCAATGCGGCCAACCTAAAATAAATATTATTTTTTTCAGTTTTAGTTCTAAGTTTTATGTTTTATTTTTTATTGTGTGCATTTGTGGCATGTGCCAAATAAATATGTTTTCTTTCTGTCTTTTCTTTCTTTCTTTCTAACCCTCTGGGCACTTTTCCTGTCTGAATTTTTAACGCCCTGTAATTTTGATACTTGTACATATTTTATTTTTATTTTATATTTATTTGTAGTTTGTAAATAATGTACATAATGTAATATACAAAAAAATACATAAAAAACACTATGTTTACCAAATAACTTGCAGCAATTCTTCATATATTTTTGTTTGTGAAAATTCTAAAGTGCCATCAACTGGCCGACGTGGACTGAGTGCTATAATACTGACTTTAAACCAAGCTGTCTTAAAAATTTGATTTAAATAGCATCATTACGCCAGAATTCCGGAAAGGGTGAAGATAGAGGTGTCTCTTCACCGTCATTTTGCCAGCTACGTTTATTAGCACTTTCAAATAAAACTTAAGCTACATCGTAACAGTCTTGAATACAACGCGAATGTGTACTTATAATAACGATAATGATTACACCAAAGAAAACAACGAACTTAAAACTTTACTGTTGCCTTTAGGCTCTGCGCAGACTGAATGAGAACTGTGTATGGAGGATTAGTTTGTAAACAATTTATTGAAAGTTGTCAGAAATACATCGCACAAAATCTACACAACCCAGTTAGTGGTTAACACGATATCCTTTAGTAAGACAGGTTTTTTTAGGGTTCTCAAAAGCAAAAAAAACCGGCCAAGTGCGAGTCGGACTCACGCACGAAGGGTTCCGTACCATTATTTATAAAAAACGAGAAAAAAAAACACTTTTTTGTATGGGAGCCCCCCTTAAATATTTATTTTATTCTGTTTTTAGTATTTGTTGTTATAGCATCAACAGAAATACATAATCTGTGAAAATTTGAACTGGCTAACTATCCCGGTTCATGAGATACAGCCTGGTGACAGACGGACGGACGGACGGACGGACGGACGGACGGACGGACGGACGGACAGCGAAGTCTCAGTAATAGGGTCCCGTTTGACCCTTTGGGTACGGAACCCTAAAAACGAAACCCTTATTGGGTCACTTTGTTGTCCGTCAGTCTGTCTAGCAAGACCCTTTATCTCGGGAACGCGTGGAGGTATTGAGTTTATATTAAAACCATAAGTGTAGATCTTCTGTCCCTTCAAGCTGTGAAAAAATGTAACCTCTAAGTTAACGTAAATCCGAGGGACCAATTGCTTTAAGTACTTCCCAAGGTACGAAGGGGTCTCGGTATGTAATCAATGGCCTATCCACGGAACAATCTCAGAAGGGGTTGCTTAACATTCGAGATCAGTCCGTGCGGTTGTCATATTTAGCCTCGAGTCCCTTAAACGAAACTGCTCAGTCCACGGGGATACAAATCTGATTTGCATCAAGTGTGAGCGCTGTCTTACTCGCTATACATTTACAGGCACTTATAGAAATAATGAGTCGTAAACGCCTCTTCAAGGAGTCCGTACAAAACGTGATCGGAGTACGAAATGGTGAAGAAATCCCAAAAGGATTACATATCATGTGAAGAAAATATTGAAAGTGCCGATATTTTCCACCGTTGGGGTACGTGATGAGGATATTAATAATGACGATCTGTGTAAAAGTAATAACGAAAGATTTTGTAGTGTCAACATTTTTTGTAGGTTGTAAAGATAATCAAAAACAATAATTAAATACATTACACATACACAAGGCACAGCCAGAAGGCGTTGCAGCAGACCTCGTAGAAGATAGCGGGACGAGCTAGACAAGACCAACGACCAGTGGTCCACATTGGCCCTGGATCGAAACAATTGGAAGTCATGGGGAGAGGCCCTTGTCCAGCAGTGGGATGACGCAGGCTAACAGTATCAGTATTAGACATCTGCCTTAGAGGGCCTATAATGGTCGTGATGTCTGATCAGAGTACAAATAATAATAAAATAATAAATAAATCATTTATTTTCTCTACACAAGTTACTTAATGCTAGGCTTACAGTGGAGCACGAACATGGAATTAACGTATTGAGATACTGGTGCTTGAGGTAGGAGTCTATAAGAACCTGTATTACAAGTCACCACAAATAGAAATAGAAATAATAGAAATAAATTTATTTAAAAAAAAAAGTATTACAAAAAAGTGTACATTTAGGCGCAGTAGTATTATTTCTCATACAATGGTATAGTTAGTACTTATAAGTAAATTATAACTAAAACATATTCCAAAGTTGCAAGTTATCATAGTTCAGTTCAGATGTTTGGTAGCGACCTGCGACCATCTAAATAGCGGTGAAGTAGATGTAGTTCTTTACCTTATTGGCTTACAGCTATTTTGGGCGCTAATTTAGAAGATGCAATATTGAGCATTCATTGAAAAGTTAAAGAAGAAGTATTAGAAGTTTAAAAGTGTTGGCCAGTTCTCACAGTCGTAACCGTAGAGCTTCCAAAAATCTAGTCCTCGAAATTCCTGCACACCGTACCGGTTTTACGTCAAATTGATATGCTGTCTTATCAATAAAGCTGTGGAACGCGCTACCTCTCGGTATTAAAAAAAGTTGAAAGCAAATTCATTATTAAAATAAAAGTTCGTAACCTCTATTTAAATCAGACGAAGTAGCTCGCAGTTAGAAGTCTGGTCACAGTAATTATTATTAGTTTTCTCGTTTTATTTTTTATTTTGGCACTTGTTAAAATATTTATCTATTTTATGTGTATTAGTATCAATGTAATTTATAGACAATTTCGAAATTATATAACATATTTTTAGATATAGTTTTTGTACCTTATCACAATGTTGTTCTTTTTAACCGAATGGTTGACTGGCTGAGAATGCCTTGTGGACTATTGATCATGAAGTTTGAATAAGCAAATTAAGATAACATAATATAACGCCCGTAATCACCAAATGGCTCGGCAAAAGCGTACAGACTAAATAGTACAGCACATTTCTTCAGCCGTGTTTAGGTCATATAATGAATCCCGTGTTATAAAGCGCGAGACTTTAGCCACCAACTGGAGATAAATCCAGCTACTACTGAGAAATTCCTGAGAGGAAAACCCAAGAATACTTTGCCCGACCGGGAATCGACATAGACAAAAAGAAAACATATTTTCATTACTATGCTTTGAATAGATCAGTTATTTATGTTGAAAACAGTTAAAATAACAACTACCAGTATCCAGGAACGTTTTAAAAAACCTTTTATTTCGAAGTGCTTTAAATTTTTTCACCTGAAACTTTGCTCCCGTGAATTGTATAGTGACGAGAATCGAATACTTTTTGTTTTAACACAATACCCGTATTGTTTGTGACTTCCTACAGAACGTACTAACATTGCTGTGTGTGTTTTATTAAACTGTGTATGGCGTTGCCGGGAAAACGAGTGATGAAAAATTTACAACGTTTTGTGTTTTTTGTTAGCCTGCAATAGGCTCCTATTACATGGTAATAGGCTCGCCCCGTTTTACATGGGACTTGAACATAATTGGCGAAATGTGTGTGGTCTACTATTAGAAACATCTCTGCCTAATCCTTCGGGGACAACAGGCGTGCAGGGCCTCAAGTCTGCTATTTTTATAAACATCGTCATTCCGACACGATCCCATTGTCATTTTGCTAAAAGTTCGTAATCTGCTAAATTCATAATGATCTGTCATTTGTCTGTCAAATTCTATGCCATTTCTATCAATGGAGTGTCAGTGTTTGACTATTGGGAAGTCATAATGATGCCATTATAATTAGTAGATTACCTAACTTGTCAAAATCAACAATTATGAAATCAATGATAAGCCATTCTGACACTATTGTAATAGCCGACTTGAGGCCCTACAGGGCTGCGGGTGGTTCAGGGCTGCGGTTTGTTCGAAAGAGATACCGTGGCCCTGGAACACAAAGGGCTAAGAAGGAACATGGATGCGTTTTAGTCAGTCAAGTCTGACACTCCATTCCGCTCCGCCCAGAGCGGGAGAAGTCATTTGATGATTTCCCATCCTAAAAAATAATAAAAAAAGGCCCTGTTATATTGTTAGCCTAACCTGTCTCACTCCTGCTCAAAAGCCCCATTCCTTTGACTTCTCTCGATTTTGTGCTGCTTCCCGCCAATCAAGAACTTCCTTTTGTGCTTGACTATACAGTCATTTTGAAATACGAACAAAAATTTTCATAAAAAGTAACCATATTTTTTGTTTGGTATTGACGCTACTTACAGCCACGTTGCCTTGCATTATCACGCTAAACGACATTACATTGTGGGGATACTATGACGACTTAAAACATTATTATTACATTCTTATTCTAGAGTAGGAAAGAGATGGAGCTATACAGGTCGTCTAGGTCCATCTCTTTCCCACTTATGTTTTAAGACGTCATGGTAGGCCACCTGATTACCTATACAAAATATATCTAACTATCACACTGTGTTGGTGACACAATTTTTTTTTTTTTCACTTATCCTAGTATTCATCTACAAGATGAACCCTAATCCTTATTACAATCTAGCCTTGTATGTAGACTAATAAGTAATTTGATTAAAATCTAAACTGCTATATTGTCTTAACTAAGAATGTGTCCAATGGCACTTTACTGAACTTTTCGGTGACACTATTGAGAAGAAAAAAATGTTGGTTCTTGTTTAATTTTCTAAGACTACAAAAAACTTAGGTATATTAATGTATGCATAATTTTTTTGTTGATGATTAACTAACATTTAAATGCCTTAAACAATAGTTTTGTGAGACTACTTATCATATTGTATTAAAACTAACTCATACTTCAAAATAGCAGCGGCTACCTGAAACGAAAAGAAAATACGTTGAGACGTTTACAAGTAAATAAGGCATTTCTAACACCCGTATCTATGAACAAGTCAAAGTGATTACTTGAGTAAAACTCATTATTTAAGATACGATTTATGTGATGTAGTTTCGTTAAGTTATTGCTTGAATTTAGAATTATCAAAAGTTACAATGCTAAGTTTTGTTGTCTAATGCATAAAAAAAGTTTTATAAATTTAACCCCCCCACCCCAAAATTAAATAATCCAAGCGTGGTCTTTTAGAAGTATTGTCTGTCGGGCACTTTCTCAATTTAAAAATAAATAAATAAACAAAATATTTTTATTTCGCATAGGCCTACATGGGCACTTATAAAACGTCGACAAAAAGGTGCTCGGTTCGAGTTGGTCGTTTCCTTTGGAGAAGAACCGGCAAGAAACTCCATGGTTACTCTTTTACAAGCATAACACACAATCACAATTTGATTTTTATTTCATGCTTTAGAAACTTAACTTATTTTTTCTTCGCCTTGACTGTCCCACTCCTGGGCATAGGCCTCCCCCATTCCTTCCACTTTTCTCGGTGTTGCGCCTCTCCTTGCTAATTAACGAAAACAAGGAAAGTTATAAATTTTAAAACACCCCGAGCTTTTAGGGGTTTGCATAAGTAGTTACTAAAACTCAAGCAATTACTTTAACTTGACTATCGATACTGGTGTAAGTGCAAAAGTATAATAAAAAACAATTACTTCGAGCAGCAGTTCCCTCCGCAGTGAAAAGAATCCCATTCCGGTTAACGCAACGTAGTCATTCGCTAACTGAAACTGAAGCCTTTTCATCTGTAAGTAAAACGATAAATAATAAAAACTTCATTTGCAGAATATCTGTATTCATTTTGTTTATACCCCAAAAAAAAAGTATGATTTTGTTTCCAACTTTTGCAAAATATTCAAGTGGCTACCAATTCGATTTGGCAGGAATTCTCGGATATTGTGTCTGCTATTTAGCATCCTTTATCACCTGCCTAGCCTTTTCCCAAACTATCTTGAGGTCAGCTTCCAGTCTAACCGTATGCAGCTGAGTACCAGTATTTTACATGAAGTGACTGCTAATCTGACCTACACAACCCAGAAACTGGGTAATACGGTACATCCTAAAAAGACTAGATATCAGACTTTTGGCTTCTGACTACTCGTAACGACTGTCAAAGATCTACAAATGTCAGCCGGGAACAACGGTTTAACGTGTTTTCCGAGGCACGGAGGAAACTCGATAAATAATTATGGTCACCCATCCAAGGACCAACTTCGGCAAGCATGGCTTAACTTTAAAGGTTGACACGTACGGCTGTTATTATTTAGCCACGAGCTCCTCTGAGCTATTTGGAATCCTTTTTAACCCTAACAAAGGGAAGGGAGTAGGGAAGGCGTTCCCGCAAATAGGGTGCCATTTACCCTATCTGCGGGAACGCTTTCCCTACTCCCTTCCCTCTGTTGCACCATGAAGCAATGATTTCCTGTTTTCCTTCAAAAGCCTTTGTATTATGGCAAACAATTGTGTTTCGTAATTAGGGTGCTTATGAACCTCCACACTTACCTCGATATTATAAGAAGCACTAGGACACGAGTGTAAATGCTTTAGAGCTCTCTGAGAGTGTAGATGCACGTCTGAAGCAGCCAGCACGACGCTGCAGGCTCGGAATATTAGCCAGACCAGTGAGAAGAGGAAGTAGCAACGGCTGATCGTACTTCCACTGCTCTTGCTGCGAAAAATACAAAATAATTAGTATAATAATAATACTACCCACTGTCATTAGTTAGGAACCCAGTACGCATGGCAAAATGAAAAAAGCCCTGAGAAAAATTCCGGTGGAATCGAATTCAAAATAAGGAGCTAATTGCACCCTAACAGTTTGCGGAGGACTGTCCCTTACACCCTGCATTGATTATTAATAGATTACATTTTGTGTAGAAATAAAAAAAAAACCGGCCAAGTGCGACTCGGACTCGCGCACGAAGGCTTCCGTAACATTATTTATAAAACGAACAAAAAAATCACTTTTTTGTATGGGAGCAGCCCTTACAAAAATATTTTATTCTGTTTTTAGTATTTGTTATTATAGCATCAACAGAAATACATAATCTGTGGAAATTTCAACTGGCTAACTATCACGGTTCATGAGATACAGCCTGGTGACAGACGGACGGACGCACGGACGGACGGACAGCGAAGTCGCAGTAATAGAGTCCCGTTTGACCATTTGGGTACGGAACCCTAAAAATGACTTTTAAAAAGTAAGTTATATAAGCAAACGTGACTCGAAGAGAACGGCTAAAGGCTATGTTCATCCGCAAATATATTCAAAATCCCATTGAAGTGGGCTGAACAAGTAGCCCTTAAATCTACTTGAATCAAGAGACTTAAAGATTGAAAAGCCCCAGCCGCCTTTTGAAAAACTTTGCGTAGCAAGGTTCATTCAGTAGGTACTGCTTAGTCAAAGAACCAAATTGCTAGAAGTACCGCTTTATCCTTAAGTGAAGGACGCAACATACTCTTTTCGAAGCTGACTCGCCGAAGTATACTTAGAGCTTTACGTACAAAAGGAATGCAAAGGATCAGCATCGTCTCAACTCGAGCTGTTTGTTTTTCGTAGCTGTCAACCGTCCGGTGAAACGTCCAAGGCCACAAAATACGCCTCATTATTTGTACATTACGCATTTTTTAAACTCGGGAATTTTTCGACCCGTGCCACGGCGCACTTAAAGCTTATTATCTCGTAAACTATTGCAGCTACACCAAAACAAAAAATACGTGTGTATAGGTGACACTATACAGAATCTAACTACGTTAAAACTAATTACGACAACTAGATATAAGTATTTCGAAAAAAATGTGAAGTTGAGAATATGTGTTGAATTTCAGTTTCTCCAATAAGAATGTCTAGTTTTTCCAACTAGAATTGTAGTTCGTATCAATAAAACCTATTCATAATTAAACTAGACTATATAAGCTTTGTTTTAATACCCATATGTCCTTACTTTGGCACTTTCTTAGTAGCCAAATTAACCAAACCAATCAACCCCTGCTCTGATCGATTCGATACCTACTGATTTTGTCGTGTTGTCGTAAAAAATTTACTAAAATTTCGTATTTTTTTACTGTTTTATATTGCGGAGACACTAATTATTACTTAATTGAACAAATTTTCATAATACGAGCACTATTTTAACTATTTTTGCAAAATTTTTGAAAAATAATGATCGAGGCCCATAATTACGCCCGGGACGTTTGACTTACCTGAAAAAATTTTAGGCGTATTTGTAAACCCGAACGTGGTATTCTTAGATATTCGTAAAGCTTGATTAATGAAGTTTGTTTTGATATATAACACTATAAACATTGGGTTATAAATATAATAGTATTCACGTTTTAAAACCAGAGAACATAAATCACACCACGAAAATACGGTGACATTTGACACCTCACTTTTAAAACTTTTTTGACATTTAATTTTGTACGGCTGAGATTCTCGTACTTTTTGCATTCGACGCGGAATTTAATACAGATAATATAGAGGGCAAAACCATAGATACAGCACGACATGGAACATTTGTAAGTGCGTTTTTTCGGAACTAATCGTTTGGGTAACTATGGTTACTGGGACGTTTGACGGTATTTATTTTTGGGTTACTATAGTTACTTGACTTATTCACCGGGTATCGCGTCGGCGCAGGATCAGTAAGTTAATAACAGCAGTCACCGAGCTTGTGGCAGAACAAACGCCTCGCTTTCAGTGAGTCAGATCCTTGTTAACAACAAGACTTCTTGTATTGTTGTCACCTTAAAGCAGCCGTAAGTGGGGCGACGCCACAAAGGTGCTGAACTGATCCAGTTTCGTGCTTACTTTGGGTTGCCACTTGGTTGATGACGTGTTGATCTTCTTTCTTTATCGTGTGCGAAGTTGCTAATCTGGTGTCAGAGTCTTTATGCTCCCCATGGGTCTCTGACTTGGCTTTAAAAGCCGACAAGAAATATCTCGCAGGCATGCTGTTTTCTTCACAATATTTTCCTTCACCGAAGCAAGTGATAATTATACAATATGCACATGAATCCGAAAAATCAGAGGTGCATGTTTAGGGTTCGAACTCAAGAACATAACTCGAGACTGTAACTTGGTGGTCTGACTGTCACACCAGTAGGCACTTCACTGCGTACCAGCGTGTTTGCCGTGCCGATGGGTTAAGTTGATGCTGATCCCATGCAGGCCTTAAAGCCACGTGTGCGTATTAACCTTAATGTCTTTCCTGACTGTCCTTCTTGACTATCAAAACTCGGTATAATTATTTGAGAAGGAGCTACTATTAACTTCGTTCTGTTTAGGTCCAAAGGCCCTTTAGTATCGACCCTAATTAAGATAGGTTAATTAACAAGTAATGTTGGAAAGTTTTTGTTTATTGTTTTACTATCTGCTTGGTTGGACATTATTGTAAGAAAAGTTAGTGTAAGTTTCTTACCCGAGGTCTTAGGCAAGTATATCTCAAGATACTTTTGTTGTTGCTGTCAGTAAAAGGGTGACAGAAATGTATTTAAATTTAATTAAATCTCAATCATAAAATAGTATCACAAAAATTCTCAAAAGCAAAATATGTTACAGATACAGGAGTAGGTATCGATAACGAGTCGAGAATAACTAGAACTAAAGAGCGTAGCATACGAAAATAGGAAATCAATAACTATTACAGTAGCTATTAGGTCGCTCATTAACTTTCCTTATCATTTAGTTCAGTCGAGTGAGAAAAGCGAAAAGAATAAACAAAAAAGATGTATAAAATAAATAAAAAAGATATAATTACGCCGCATCTCACTTTGATCTAGAATTGGCTGGAATTCGGTGTTTCAATAAAATAAGGGACTAGCACATGCTGGCCGATAGCAGCGGTGGCCCAGTGGTGGCAGCCCCGACTTACGAGCTGAAAGCCGTGGCGTGGGTTCGAACCCAGGCCGGCGCGCATTACTTTGTGTAATTTATTTCATCACCGCTGCCCTCAAAAACGTTGAAGGAAAACATCGTGAGCAAACCGGCATGTCTTAGAACTAAAAATTCGAAGACATGTGACATCTACCAACCCGCACTGGGCCCACATGGTGGATTACAGCCCACTCCCTCTTATAGAGAGGAGGCCTGTGCCCCAGCAGTGGGAAAATTATAGGCTGATGATGATGATAGGCTAGTTTTGTCGCCACTCACAACGTGGCGCTAATCTCAACTTGTCGAAAGAATTTGTATAAAAGTAAAAATAGGAATAACTTGCAAACTTTACCTCTTTTTAATAAACGTGGAGATGTACTTACTGTATCCCAAGATAGATCTGAAGACAGATGAAGTACAAGTTGTTGATGTTTGACGGCAGCACCAGAGATCCAAGATGGTGGTCCACCATGCGCACGAGTGTCGACTGACGCACGTACGCCTCACGCAGACGACGCCATACTTGGATTTGTAAGTACAGGTCGATGCCAAACTGAAAAAAGAATCATGTATAAGAAAATTATTACGAGTGTTATTTAGGACTATATGTTTGTGTTCACAACAAGCTTTCAGTTTAATAGTTTAGTTAGTTTGACGTCACGGTTGGCGCAGTGGCTGAGCGATTGACTGCGCAACGTAACCAACAAATATTTCCCGCACGGATCAAATATTTGTATGGCCTACAGATAGTTGTTCCGGGTCTGGCTATTTGTGTATGTGAGTTTAAATGTTTGTAGACGCACCCACGATTCAGGAGGAATTCCTTGTGTAGGGCAACGTTAAAAAGAATGTAGCCATACATGAAGCGATTACCTATCTGACTTCCGCAACCAAGTAACTGGTAACACAATACCTCTTGGTAAGAAAGATTTACAATCCTTAGGGCTTCTGATTTTCTGTCCTAACGAATGTTAGTCGGGACCGCTTAACCGCCCCCACAAATGTGTCACGTGACACATGCTCCCGCCCCCGCTCCCGCTCACATTTTTGCCGCGCGAGCGCCCCGTGCCACTTTCCATTTAAAGCTTTTTTTTCTCGTAAACTACTGCAGCTACACCAAAACAAAAATACGTGTGTATAGCTGAAACTATACAGAATCTTTATATGTTAAAACGAATTACAACAACTAAATATAAGTACTTAGAAAAAACTTAGACCTTGAGAATATGTGTTGTATGTCAGTTTCTCCAATAAGAATGTTAAGTTTTTCCAACAAGAATTGTAGTTTGTGTCAATAAAACCTATTTATAATTAAACTAGACTAAATAAGCTTTGTTTTAATACCCATATGTCCCTAGTTAGGCACTTTGTTAGTAGCACAATCACCCAAAATAATCAACACTCCTATCATTCGATTCGATACCTACTGACTTTGTCGTGTTTTATTTTACTGTTTTATAGTGCGGAGACACTAATAATTACTTAATTGAACTAATTTTCATATTACGAGCACTATTTTAACTATTTTTGCAATAATTTTTATAAAAACATTATCAAAATACGACGCTCGCCATGGCGCCATTTTTACATTTCGATATTATCGTTTCAACAGACTTTGAACCTACGATGTTTTTAGATATTCTTAAAGCTTGATTAATGAGGTTTATTTTGATATATAACACTATATACATTGGGTTAAAATAAAATAATACTCACGTTTTAAATCCAGGGAACTTCACATCACAACATACACAGTCTTACACAGAATGAAACTTGACACCTGACGTTTAAAACTTTTTTGACATTTAATTTTGTACGGCTGAGATTCTCGTTGTTTTTGCCATAGACGCGGAATTTAATACAGAAAATATAGAGGGTAAAACCATAGATACAGCACGACGTGGAACATTATTTTGTAAGTGAGTTTTTTCGGAACTAATTCTACGAGGCAACAAATTGTGCCCGAGCAGTAACTCGAAAAAAGTTTTAGTCCCTTTTAGATGCATTAGTGCCGGAGCGGTACTACGACGAACTAACTTCAGATCACTATAAATGATACGGCCGCTGGATCTGCCTAGCCTTTTCCTAAACTATCTTGGGGTCGGCTTCCAGTCTAACCGGATGCAGCTGAGTACCAGTATTTTATATGAAGCGACTGCCTATCTGACCTTTACAACCCAGTAACAGGGTAATACGATACCCCTTGGTAAGACTGGATGTCAGACTTTTTGCTCCTGACTACTCGTAACGACTGTTGAAGATCTACAAATGACAGCCGGGACCAACGGCTGAACGTGCTTTCAGAAGCACGGAGGCAACTCGGTATGTAATTATGGTCACCCATCCACGGACCAACCTCGGCAAGCACGGCACACCTTAAAGATCGACCCTTGCGGCTGTTATTATTTAGCCACAAGCTCCACCGTCATGACAGTCTATACCCTTGCTAATTTGACCTTGAAGAAGAAATACTTATAGATTACCTACGCATATAGTTCAATATAGATACTCGTATATACACATAACGATTAATTTAAATAGATGCGTATTCAGGTCCCCCATTGTTCTGTTTCCTTTGATCTACTCTCCCCTCATAACTGTAATAAAATAACACTTATGTACAACTACTACAGTGACACATCAAGCTTTTGAGTGAGATTTTGCAAGTTGGCTAGTTCCTAAGGTCTAATTCTGAATGTGGCAGATAGTTTCAACATTACTAAGTGTTCTATAATCTTGGATTTATTTTTAAAAGTATGGTAAAGCAATTTCGACGTTCAGACACGTCGAACGAAGACAACTTTTTTGAAACTTCATACGGTCAGGTATCATATAGACACGGCGCCAGCTGTTGGTAAAAAAATGAGAAAATTGTTAAAAGGCGAAGTTAATAGAGTCCTGATTTTATACACACGCCAGAAGATCCTTGTACAACTATATTACAAAAACACACAATATCATAATTTGCCCTAAACACGTTACATAATGATATTGTCCTAACACATAATTAGAGGAACTACAAAAGGACTGTTAACAACATAAGACGCAAAGGAAACTAATTGTTTTCGTGAACAAGACATTAATGAGAAGCTGCCTGTCTGTTGCTACTCTTCTTCGCGAGTTAATAAGTGAATAGATGGTGTTGTTACACCGTCAAGTAAGGCAACACAAGTTTTCAAATTATAATAATCTTATTTTATAATAATAATTCATTTATTAATTTCTATGATATTCTTATACTGTAATTTGGTTCATTTTAATTATTTGTTTCTCATTAAACTTTTTGTACCTACCTAGATAATAAGTTAATATTGTAGTCACCTATAATTAGAAGCGCATACTTGTATTGTCCGTGTATATGTTAGCATGCATGTAATTGTGTAGCCTCTGATGGCGATCCAAATAAATAAATACTAAGAAATTCCTAATGTGGAAATCCAGTATGACTTTGTCCTGAGCATAGTTGAGAAAATGCTAGGCCTAGGCCATAATGAGTTGGCAAAAGACACGTTTAGCAATATAATACTAGGTGTAAGGGAGAAGCTTGTAGCTAAAGAATAACAGCCGCACAGGTTAATTTTCAATTAGAAGCAGCGCTGGCAAAGGTCGATTCGGATGGACGACCACCTATTACATACCCAGTTGTTTTCGTGGCTCGGTCAGCACGTTAAGCCATTGGTCCCGGCTGTCATTTGGCAGTCGTTACAGGTGCACAAAAGTCCGACAACCAGTCTTATCTAGGATTACCTAGTACACATATTACCCAGTTCTAACTGGACTGTGGAGGTCAGACAAGCTGTTGCTCCATGTAAAATACTGGTATTCAGCTTCCTTCGGTTAGACTGGAAGCCAACCCCATCATATTTGGGAAAGGTAGATGAAGATGGATTGAAGTAGTAAGGCACCTCTGCCACCGACGGGGATGAGCAGGAAGCAAGTAGAGCTAACAACTAGAAACTTTTCTATAGCCACAAGAAAGATCTCCCCGGCGGTATGAACAGTCAACGATCAAAGTAACACAACATATTAATATCTCGGTGTATGTAATTTATCTATTAAGTTTTTGACAGAGAAAGTTTTATGAGCTCGCGACTCTTGGCAACCAATTTTACTTGAAATGCTTTTGGTGGTATCTTTTTTACAGACACTGGCCCTAACGAGGAAATTGTTGATAAATAAGCGGGTTCACTTCAGCGGTCCGATAGATTCCCTGGATTTCGGCAAATAAGGATGGCAACAAAATTAGTTTAAAAATATAGTGACCAAGTACTTTTTAATATATAAAACTTAGGTAGGTCCATGTTGGCAATAATCTACATTTTTGGTCTTTGAAAGTAACCCCGTCATCGTTATTGCTTACATAAGTCATACAAATTATGTGCCTCCTGGGTATTTTTCCCGTTAACAGTGATGCGGTCGAATTTTTGATGCCCTATAATTCTTGTCCCCCAAAAATACATGTGCATTCTAAGTAAAAGTTAATTGGTTAATTATCTTAAAAAGACAAACTTACCCTCTGTTTGACTTCGAACCGTTTCTCAATGGTGATCACGTGGCTCACATACAGGTTGAGTCTATGGTACCGCGAGCTAAGACCCATGCTGATGAGAATGATGATCAGGTCTTGGAAGTTCCAAAGGGCTGTCGCTAGTTTGCTGACTATGAAGATTGGTATAGCGTTCCATAAGTTGTACTCCTCTGCAAAGATTTCAAGAATATAATATAGCGTAAAATGTGACCATATAAGAAGGTACTTATATATAGTTGCATATAGAAGAACCCCACGCTGAGATACTTTTTGAAGATTTTTGGTCTCGTACAGAAGCAGTTATCATCTTGTTTACTTTTTAAATAATTTTGTTTTTTTTTTTTTTCATTTTATCCTTTATTTTTTGTCATGTGCGAGGCTAATAAATACATTTTCTTACTTTCACATCAAAGCAGTATTTTCAAATCTCGACCCGATTTTTGAAAATGAATTGAAAAATGGTGTTAATAGAAGGCGGACTACTTAAACTTTTGACTGCAACCAGAACTATCTACCAGCTAACTAACTACCAGCACAATACCGGTACTTAAAATCAGCAGTCGGGCTTAAAACCGCGAGATCAACGATCAAGCAATAAGCATGAATAGAAAAAAAAATGGAAAGAAAAATGCGATTTCAAGTGTACAGCAAAGAATGCCTGTCACACTGTGACATGCATCACGAATTGAATCCAATCTCGTCGACAGGCTGCGACAAATGATGGACATATCTTCGAGCTTAGAGAAAGTGACATTCTGATAGCTCAAATCAAATCAGTTTATTGCAAACATGTTGTACAGGGGTTGGAATAATGTTATATTATATAAGTATGCACCCTTGCCCGCTGTAAAAAAATATATATTGCAATACATTTCATCAATATGTCACTTTTACAAAGTTATTACTATTATTGAAAAATTTGAGTATCATTTCAAAACAAATTAAAATTAACCACTTAATTCAAATAAATTAAATATTATGCCCATGTTTGTTTACAAATAATGATGAGCTGTTTAATCTATTTTTCTATTATTAATTTATCAAGCACTAGTAGCACCTCTGGTTCAAATGAGTGAACAATTTTGTTATAAATAAATTATTTATAATCAATAATTCTTTTTAATAATTATTAATAATCCTTTTTTTTCTTTATATGATCCTATCTAAAGAAAAAAAGGACTTTTGAAAAGATAAATTGAAAGGTAATATTTTTGTATATATTTATCCTATCCAGGTATTGACGCACTCAAAATGAAAGAAATCAAAAACAAAAAAAGTTTTGAGTTTTCTAAAGTCATAAAACAATTTATTAAAGTTGTTCAGTATCAGGTTAGTTTTTTTTTTATTTGCCTTAATCTTACCATTTGTTATCAGGAATCCGTGGGAAGTAGTGACGTATCTATAAAAAAACTCTTCTGGAGGAAAATTAAGACCAGTCGCATTCACCATGCTCAGCACGTGTTCAACTGAAAATCAAAATGTTTTTTTTTTTTCAAATATGGTACGGAACGTATAGGAACTTCTTGGCACCACCATGGCTAATATGGGTTTAGCACAGGTTCTAGACGTAGCAGGATCTAATTATTTTTTTAAAAATGAGCTATTCCATAGATTTAGTGGCAGAGTGTGTACACTTCTGTGTGGAACAGTTGGGAGAATCATGGTCTTACTGTATCAATAGTCAAGATTTGTATTACGAACGGTTCTTCCAACGTGTATACTTTGTTGTTTTGTTGGGGAATTGGTTGGTAACATGCAGATGGACGGTGTAAGAAGTTCCACAAACGATGGAACTTGTATCGTGTCCTACCTGTGCTGTTTTATACACACTACAGGATCTGATTGATGCTATTGAAAGAACCGAACTCGTTGCCTAAATTTATATTATCAACACGGTAAAAAGAAGAAGTGGTAACTATTCAATAAATATGGCGCATCAATCAAAACTCCGGACTGTAAGTGGGAAATTCTAGTTGGAAAAACTCAACAACACTTTGTCCAATCAAGGAATCGAAACCAAGACCTCAAGCATAACAGTATCACTTGAAGCCACTGAACCAACAAGGCAGTTAAAGTCTTATATTATGATTCAAGGAATAATAAAAAGATACCTACTTACCAACAGCAATACTGGCAACAAAAACAGTTATAAAAATTGTCCTTTTCTTTATTTTGACATCTGGAGGGAAGTCGAGAGCTGTATTCGTTTCCATGCTCAACCAGTATGATGATAATTTTCGCCATGAATGTACGAACTTGGACGACAGTAACAGAGACATTAATGCGTTCGCATAGAATATGGCTCCTGAGAGACGACCAATCAGACCATCTGGTAATAGAAATAAACATAGCATCATCATTTTCATTCATTTCAGCCAGAAGACGTCCACTGCTGGACATAGGCCTCCCCCAACGCCACAGTAACATAAGAGGGGTTTTGCCATAATCGCCACGCTTGGCAGGCGGGTTGGCGATCGCAGTACGGTTGTTACAAAAGCACTGAGAACGCTGCTGCCCATTCTCTGGCAAGTCCCTTAGTCGCCTCTTACGACACCCACGGGATGATATGGGATGGTGCTATTCTTAAGTCCGACACCATACAGAACAAAGCATAGCATAATTAGCAGTAATTTTCCCACTGCTGGGTTACATCGAAAATGATCATAGTCAATTTAAAAAAAAACTGCTGTTCCATCCATTTTGTCGGTGTAGGTATCGCAGTTTTTTTTTTTATTGGGGCGAGAGGGCATGGGAAACCGTCGCCTCCTTCTGCGAAGCAGTCATGTTAGCAAAGGAGGTGGCGGAACGGAGAGGGAGAGAGCCTCACGACCCAGTCACCGCGGGAGACCGAGTCGGTGTCCCTATATTGACTTGAAGTTTTCAATTTCATGTCGACCATAAATTGTGATGTTTAGCAAAAATCTGATCACCAAAGAATTCAAACTGTACTTACTGTCAGAAGATTTCTTCAGCCATCCTCCGAGCAACGTCACAATTTTCCAGATGGCCACACATTCAGTGACCACTAGCATCGCAAACAGTACCAGACACCATGCGAAGGCCAGGGTTAGACCAAACCCTGAGATACCGAAGTAACGGGCTAGTAGGAACACACTGTTCAGTACTGGAAGGAAATCCTGAAATTAAAGATAAATAAAGTTAACTTAGGGAGCAGCGGTGGCCCAGTGGTGGCAGCCCCGATTTATGAGCAGTAAGCCGTAGGTTCGAACCCAGGCAGGCGCATTATTTTGTGTAATTTATATCATCACGGCCCTCTCAAACGGCGAAGGAAAAGATCGTGAGGAAACAACATGTCCCAGAACTAAAATTTCGAAGACATGTGACATCTACCAACACGCACTGGGCCCGCTTGGTGGATTACAAGCCCACTCTCCTCTTATTGAGAGGAGGCCTGTGTCCCAGCAGTGGGAACATTATAGGCTGATGATGATGATGATGAAAGTTAACTTTGAAGGACTTTTTAAAAACGGGTCTATAAAACTGTTAAAAAGTTGTGTGGTAATCGTGTGTCGTGGTATGGGCATGTGATGCGGAGGAATGAGGTAAAGGTCGTGAGGAAAGTTTTGAGTATGGAAGTGGATGAGTATAAGAGTAGAGGAAGACCAAAGAAACGATAGATGGACTATATTAAGGATTATATGGCAAGAAAGGGAGTGTCTCATGAGATGACAAGTAATAGAGAAGTATGAAAGAATAACACATGCTGCGCCGACCCCAAATAAATTGGGATAAGGGCAAGAGAATGATATAAATGGTGACGATGGTTGATGTTGACTTGACTACGACCAAATTTAAGTCACTAAGACTTTGGTCGTAGTCAAGTAATGTTAGGATTGTTTTTAATTTTATGAGAGGAGAAAGGACCAAATTCGTATTTTATGTACAATCAACAAAATAGTAACATATTTTTTGTCTTTAGTAACATTTAAAACATAAGAGGGCACTAGGGTGCTCCTTATGAAATGAATTTATTTAGTTTTTAAAATATTCGTGAATATTGTAATAACTATTTTGTAGACTGTACAAATAATCTTACTAGAAGGGCTTAGAGTTTGAGAAGTGTAGTTTGAATTATTTGAAATTAATTCATAGCTAGATGGAATGAACATAGTTTATTGTTCACACACCGTGACACATTAAGCTATGCATTTCCAGCATGACATAGGCTCGCTTTGTATAGATTTCTCTTACAATTAGAACTCAACTTATGATGGTTTTGTGTAGTTTGACAGGTCGTGGTGTATAACTCTCGCATTCCAGTTGTACCCTAGGACAAGTTTGATGGTAAATGATTAAAAATGCTCTGTATGGTGTCGGACGTAAAGAATAGCACCATCCCATATCTTCCAGTGGGTGTCGTAAGAAGCGACCAAGGGACTTGCCAGAGAATGGGCAGCAGCGTTTTCTGTGCTTTTGTAAAAACTGTACTACGATCGCCAACCCGCCTGCCGAGCGTGGCGGTTATGGCAAAACCCACATGTTATGTCAATGTGGCGAAACTTGGGGGAGGCCTATATCTAACAGTGGACGACTTTCGGCTGAAATGATGATTAAAAATGGTCTCACTCTCACATCATATTTCTTCTTGTTTAATGTTTTCACTAAATTCCGTTTCATATTATGTTCTTCAGTCTCGTCACTTATTTCTTGAACGTTTAAATAAGTTACGCTGAAAATTAAGTGTTTAATTAGAGTTTTATTGAGTTCGACGTAGTACAAGTCTATGTTGGAAAAACGACAAATTGTTTTTTTAAGAGTTGAGCACTAAATGAACCCGCTTTAATGATTACGCTTTCCAAAGCACTAAAAAATATAACGAAAAGTAATTCTTACAGCGGATTTATTAATCGAAATTTCAGAACAAGTGAAGGACATATTGTTATTGTTGAACAAATAAACATTCTGATTCTGATTGCATATGCATAATACTTATGATTGTTATTAGTCTGAAAGCTTTCTTATAAAACTAAATAAATAAATATATTCCTATTTCGAATTAGCAATTATTATTAGTTCCTTCATACACAATAATCAGTATTTTATTGTGGCTTGAAAATGGTCCAACACACCAGATCACAATCTGATGCAGTAGGATCCAATAGAGACCAACAAAATTATTCTGTATGTTTTACTAACCGTTTAGTGAATATGGGATGCAATTACTGACTAGACTACACCTAACGACTGCGAAAAGAAAAAAGGGAGCTTCATTTTGCCCAATAAATCATAAAAAAAATTACAAACATGAAATAAATACTTACAGCAAAACAAACAGGTAGTTCCAGTTGGAACTAGTGATTCACTCAGTGTTTCTTCCCCATATAAATTATTGATACCCTGAGCCATTGTATTTTCACCATTACTATGTAGTTTCAATAAAACATTTTGTACTTGCTTTGTCCTGAAGACCCCGTATTCATGAAAATTATTGTTTTACACTTCTGAATCGCATGTCAGGCACCATTATTGAAATGTCAAACAATATTTGCTACATTATTATAATATACAAACCATTTTAAACATTACTATCCTCTGAATAGAAGTAAATTTTGTGTGGTGAATGACCTAATGTTTGGTTTCTGACATAAAATGCTACTTGGAAATCATTTAGTAATAATGCCATGTCACAATTTGTATGAACTCAATTATTATGATTTATTTAGTTGATTTTATCTTTCATTTATGTTTAAACAGGTTTACAAGTACATTATTATGTGCAGACCTCGTTTTATTTACATTAAATAATACTAGCATGCTATTGTTTTCGCTGCAGTATTGTCAATGTTAAAAATTACTCAGAAAATTTATGGTTTGACTAATGGAACAATGGATTAATTATAACTTTTTAGACACAACTCAATTTATGATTAATTTATGATCATGCTTTAATGCATTATTTATCGTCAACGCCCATAAACATTGTGGAAAGGACATCGTGACACAAATCCACTATCGATTCAGTTCCTACATAATCAAAGTTGATTTTTTTACTCACTTATAAAAAAAATGCGTTTATATTTTTCATTTTGACCATGTACGCACGGGGACTAATCAAGCTTTATAAAACTAGTTTATGCGGATCTCGCAGTCTACGGAAAATCCATACAAAGTGAGGCCTAACATGGCCTCGTTTTGCATGGATTTTCCGTTTTACTAGAAATGTATAGTTTCATTTGTGGCCGTGTGTACGTTGCATTTTTGTATGAAAAAGTTGTTGTGTATTATTGATGAAGAATCGGAATTTTGAAAACAAAAATATTTGAAACAGTTGTGAATAGTGAACTTTTGTTTTTCGATGACGAGTAGGAACAGTGACGAGTCGGGCATAACTCGAATATGGCTTTTGGTTTTTAAATTGTGAATAAAACTAACAATTAGAGAGGCAAGAAAAATAAAAGAAATGAGGAGTTTAAATAGCTGTTATATTTAATTGAACTTCGTCATGCCCTTGGTCGTCAAACTGGATCAGTACAAGTTCGTAAGTTATTATCGCACCAGCCATCTGCAAATATAAATTTAATTACTTACCTCACCAAGACTAACTTAACCAAGACTGTATTTTGTCAAGTTGGATATAACTATTCTAAGTAATATTTATTTTGTTCGACGAACCCAACTTGACATCCGTACCGGCAGAGCTTTCAGTTTTCTTAAAAATAAACACAATGATTGCGTGTTCAAGCAGTCGCTTTGGTTAGGACGCGGGGTAAAGTTCTAAGTAGACCTATCAAAGCTGCATTCGATTTGTCGCTCTATAGGACTCTAATTTGTGCACACTCATCATTAGCCTAGCCTTTTTCCAAACTATCTTGGTGTCGGCTTCCAGTCTATCGTCGTTCGGATGCAGTTGAGTACCTGGATTTTACATGAAGCGACTGCTTATCTGACCTCCACAATCCAGTAACTGGGTAACACGATAACCCTTCGTAAGACTGGATGTCAGACTTTTGGCTTCTGACTGCTCGTAACGACTGTCATACTAGATCTACAAATTACAGCCGGGACCAAAAGCTTAACGTGATTTCCGAGGCACGGAAGAAACTCGGTATGTAATTATGGTCACCCCCCCACGGACCAACCTCAGCAAGTACGGCTTAGCTTTAAAAATCGCCCCAGCTGTTATTATTTAGCCACGAGCTGCTCTAAATTGTGCACACTATTTATACTAAAAATATGTATATTTGATAACGTAAAACTGCTTCAATTCATTCGAATGTTTCATTATTATCTAGTCTGTTCTGAACTTAGGGGCTGACCAATAACAAATAGCTAAACATTTGTACTCCAGGTGACCTACCATGACGTCTTAAAGCAGTATTTGTTTTACTCCATTTCCAGTGTGGGAAAGAGATGACGCTACACATCCTGTATAGTTCCGTCTCTTTCCCGCACTGGAATAAGAGTAAAAAACACTGCTTTAAGAGGTCATGGTAGGCCAGCTGTTCGATACTAATAACGGTATAAACCTATGTTTTCATAAATCAACGAACCGACAAAATTCACACATTTATCAAAGCCTAGACTTA
Organism: Cerastis rubricosa; assembly: GCA_949152445.1. NCBI lineage: Eukaryota > Metazoa > Arthropoda > Insecta > Lepidoptera > Noctuidae > Cerastis > Cerastis rubricosa. The sequence goes on along the minus strand of OX424526.1, from coordinate 7,855,805 downwards.
GGATCTAACATCTCATGTTCTGTCAATCATCAATTCCTAACTATATTCCGATAGCTTACAGTTCAATTTGGCTCAACGTTGTATCAGAAATAAAAAATAGTTTCAATCTTAAGGAAATCCATATCATTTTCAACGATACTAGCTGTATGATTCAAAATCAAAATCAAAATCAAAATATTTTATTTTACATAGGCCTACATGGGCACTTATAAAACGTCGACAGAAGAGGCACGGTTCGGGTTGGTCGTTTCCTATGGAGAAGAACCGGCAAGAAACTCCATGGTTACTCTTTTAAAATCATTTGGTTCTACAATATTTGGATGTTACAGCGTTAGTACCTAAGTATGAGAGGACAGCGTAGGCCCGACAATAAGTCATCGCTTACTACAAAAGGTAGAAAAAAATAATAGTAAAAAAAAAAAAAAAACATACAAAGCCTACAATGTCCACACATTCACAAAAAATATGAATGAAAAAGAATCTATACAAAAGTAAAAATAAAACTAAGAACAATTAATTAAACAATTGACACAAATGTAGTCATCAGTACTGTAACTATTCTGCACAATGAATAAACGGTGCAATGATTTGAAAACTATTGTAAAACATGAGAAAAAAAGAATAGAGTAAATAAAATTCGGAATAGTTAGAGACATCCACACATTTGTGCCGTTTATGAGCTACCAGGGAAGCCACATGTGCGAAGGGGCTAAGGCCAAACTTCTCTATCTTCAACGTAGTCCTTAATTTTGTAATATGCTTTTTTAATTAGGACACGTTTAATATAATTTTTAAACTTTCCATCGGTCAGTTCTGTAACTGACTTCGGCAACTTATTATAAAAGCGTATACTGTTTATAAGAAAAGACTTGCTAGTTTTGGTTAATCTGAATTTGGGTATTACAATTTCATGTTTACTGCGTGTATTTATATTATGGAAGTCGCTTCTAATTTTGAAAAGTCCTCGGTTTTTGCGGACATATAAAATACATTCTACAATATAAAGTGAAGGCAGAGTCAGTATATCGATTTCTTTAAATTTTTCTCTGAGGGATTCACGAGGGCCCATTTTGTAGATAGCGCGGACTGCCCTCTTTTGCAGTATGAAAATTGAATCAACGTCTGCTGCCGATCCCCACAGCAGAATGCCATAGGACATAATACTATGGAAATAAGCGTAGTATACTAACCTAACTGTGGCTATATCAGTTAACTGCCTTATTTTTCTGATTGCATAGGCAGCTGAGCTTAACCTTCCTGAAAGAGTTCTAATGTGCGCGCCCCACTGCAGTTTTGAATCGATAGTAATCCCCAAGAATACAGTTTCCGCTATAACATCAAGCTTCTTGCCGTCAAGATTTAAATTTAGGTCACGTTGTGGTACATTTGGAAGAAAACTTAAGGCATTTTGTTTTATTCGTATTCAATAAAAGATTGTTGGCTGCGAACCATTTCGAGAGAATAGTTAGGCTTTCGTTAACATGTAAGACGTCCGTATCTTTTCTATCAATTTTAAAGATTAGCGAAGTGTCATCAGCAAATAGAATTATATCCGAAAATTTGGCCATCATTTATGGGAGATCATTAATATAAACAAGAAACAGGAAAGGGCCGAGAATTGAACCTTGGGGCACGCCCATCTTGACTAAAGACCCGGAGGATGTCGCCCCATTTACATTTACTTTTTGCTGTCTGTTAGATAAATAGGAAAGAACAAGTTCAGCAGCTCGTCCACGAACTCCGTAGTGATGTAATTTACAGATCAGTGTGTTGTGGTCGACGCAGTCAAACGCTTTTGAGAGATCACAAAAAATGCCAATAGCGTCCTGGGAGTTCTCCCAGGATTCCAGAATGTGAGTGATGAGTTTCACTCCCGCGTCTGTTGTTGACCTACCCTTCGTGAAACCAAACTGCTGACTATGCAGTATCCTATTAGAATTGAAGTGAGACAACATCTGGTCCGGCATGATTTTTTCATAGATTTTACTAAATGCTGGAAGCACAGATATCGGTCTATAATTAGAGGGATCACTCTTAGAACCCGATTTGAAAATTGGTACCACTTTACTATGTTTCATCAAATCAGGGAACTTGCCGCTGTCCAAACATTGATTGAATATGCCTGTTAGGACAGGAGCAATTGAGTCAATAATGTTTCCAAGAACCTTGACGGAAATCCCCCATAAGTCTTCAGTATTTTTTATATTGAGACTTTTGAATGCGTTTTTGATTGTGGCAATACATACTGGTTTAAATTTAAAGTTTGGTATGTCTTTTGCGAAGTTCTCTTTAAGAAGGCCCTCAGCTAATTCAACTGAAGAGGAGAGAGATTTCGTAACATCTAACGGAATGTTAGTAAAGAAAGTGTCTAGTGTCTCAGCGACTTCTAACTTATCAGAAATTGTTTTGTTATCTATTTTTAAAGACAATTTACTCTTATCTTGTTGTTGAGTCTTTCCGGTCTCTCTGTTAATTACCTGCCACACTGTTTTTATTTTATTATTAGAATTACCAATTTTATTACTTATTATTTGAGATTTTGCTTGAGCGCAGACACTTTTAAATATTTTCGAATAGTTTCTGACATAAGTGTGAAAGACTTGATCTGAAGTCAGAGATTTTTCATGATATAAATTATATAAAATATCTCTGCTTTTTCTTATTCCCGTAGTGGCCCATTCGCTAAATTTAGATTTTGAATTGAGTTTAACTTGTTTAACAGGACACGTTTTATTGAATTCATGGCAAACTGTGGAAAATAATGTACCGTAGTTTATATTGGGGTCTGTTGAATCAAAACTCGCGTTATTAAGGTTGCTAAGAACATTATTATTAAAAGAATTTAATTTATTTTTAGAAAGAGGTCTTAATTGAATTGTTTTATCTAAGTGTAACTTTTTGTTTACCTCAAAAGATACAAGTTGACCAGTATGGTCTGACCTAACGCCACTAATTAATACCGACTCTTTTACTATGCAATTAGTAAATACATTGTCTATGCATGAAGCGGAGGTTGCTGTTATTCTAGTTGCTTCATTAAATAAATATTTTAAATTGAACGATTTAAACAGTGAGACAAGCTTAAATTTTTCTGGTGAATTGACTAACAGATCAATATTTAAGTCACCACAAACAAAAACCAATTTATTATCTAAGAAAAGTTTACTTAAAATTTCTTCCATAGTGATTAAGAATAATGACAAGTTTGATGCTGGTGGTCTATAAACACATAAGACAGTATGACCTTCAACCTCTGCACATGCTACCTCACATAAGCGATCAACAGAGTAGGCAGTGATATCCTTCCTTTCTTTATATCTGAGACAGCTATTACAAAGTATCAGGGTACCACCACCCACTGAGGATCTGTTGTACGCACTGGCAACTGAAAAATTATTCACATTAAACAACATCCTATCTGGTTTTAACCAAGTTTCACAGAAACAAAATATCCAAGTGGTATTTATCAACTAAGAGTTCCACGTCTAAAATTTTGCCGGAGAAGCGATTTATATTTTGGTGATAAAGTAAAATATTATTACCAGGCTTCTCTTTTGTCGGCCCTAATAGTTTAAAGAATCTATAACAGTATTATTGGAGACACAAGATAATACTGTTTCATCACTTAACCTAGTCTGAGTTAAATCATTAATAACTGTGTGTATATAATATGCTAAAAGTGAAGCCAAAAAATGTTGACTTTTTTTGGGAAGAAACATATGATCCCGATCCAAAACAAAATCTCTAACAAAATTGTTAGTATCAAAAAACAATAGACGGTCACTATGACGACACGATAAAATATGCATCAGGTTATTTAAACTAGAAATATAAACATTTTCTTCATCAAGTAGATTGTCCGAATATGGCAATGCACATAAAATTAATTTGCCTAATCTTAACTTAAGTAGGGTGTCAATACCATTAACTATGTCCCTTTTAGATATATTCAGGCTATTTCCAATTAAAAGTACTACTGTGGTCTGCTCATTCAATTGTGTGTGTTGAATTTTATTGATAAGCTCGTTAAAATGTAAGTTATGGTGACAATGGTTCACTATTGTGTGTTTAGACCGGTTATTTAACAGAGATCCAAAACCAGTTCCTAATCTATCAGAATACACTAAGATATTACTTTGGATTGGGTTTAAACTTGCTAGAGTATGGTTTAAAATGGGTAAAGCAACATGCTGTGACATGGGAGGTGGCGGAGGGGCACAATTACAGGTGAGATTGTTAGTCAGCGACTCATATCTCTCTGCATTGTACTTCACCAGGTCCGCCAACTCACAGGCCTCCTGCATACGGTCACTCAACATCTGTTGACTAGACTCATACTTACAAAAAATTTCCTTTAGTGTATTTTCCCTACTCATTAGGTGCAAATAAGCTTAACGGTAAATCTAGAACAAAAAAAAGTAGAAAACAACGATATCCGAATCATTTTCAACTTTAGCTAACAAAATCATAAAGTGCAAATTAGGTTAAAGGTACAACTTCTTGACTAGAAAAATTGTAAGTACAACCTGTAACAAGATAGTTTTGTTTAGGTAGAAGAAGCTCTTTCCACTGAGTGCGATATAATCTTTAGTTAGCTGGTCTTGAAGGCGCTCCACCTGCAAAACGGAGTTCTAATTGCGGTTACGTGCTGCAAATAGATGGCGGACCTAACGAGCGGGAAGTTTGTACATTTGCAACCATTTATAGTGATGTTTTTTGGTAGATTGTGTTTCTTGTTGGGTTAGGATAGTTTTGGAGTATGTGATTTGTAGGTTAGGTGTGTGTTGTGTAAATGTACATTAATGACGCCGACAAAGTTACGTGTATAGTTATAGTTTATAAGGTTTTAATATGTATTAAGTAGTTAATTTTAGTGTAACATTATTCTCTGGCAAATCCCTTAGTCGCCTCTTACGACACCCACGGGAAGATATGGGATGGTGCTATTCTTTACGTCCGACACCATACAGAGCATATCATATGATTATTAAAAAAAAATTGTATCATGTCCATATGATTATTTAAAAAATTGTCTTCACGCAGAATTCTTTTTAATCGGTTATAAAAAAAAACAGCTGTTTCCTACAAAAATGCAAAACCTACACGGTTATAAATGTATGGGAAAACTGTTTTTAAAATCATTACTGATGAATTTTTCTATGTGGCGGGTTAAGAATGATGTACTGAGTACGTGTAAGCGTTTTCGCATCAGTGTCCTTTACACCCCGTATAGATAGATGAAGATGAAGAAGAAGGAATAAACAATGTAATTGCTACAGCAGTAGCTGGCCTACCATGACGTCTTAAAGCAGTATGGTTTTACACTTATTCCAGTGTGGGCAAGAGATGGAGCTATAAAGGATCACTAGCGTCATCTCTTTCCCACACTGGAAAAGGAGTAAAACAATATTTTTTTAAGACGTCATGGTAGGCCACCTGATCTTTCGTCCTTCAGTACAAGTTTGACAATTTCATTTGGAAATAGTTAAGATTAAATTATTCAACATAAACATACAGCAATAAGGTGATTATTTTTCCATGGCATGGTTAAAACACAAGAAAATTTCATAAATAAACGTAGAATAACAATACTTGCCTCAATATTATAACAATGTGTATCATAAGCCTAGAGATATTTAAGGGCTATTTTTGATTGAGTATTGACACCGGCTGCTGCTAACACCACACTCACCACTCTGATGCAGAGCCAAACTAATGATATCGTGTAGTAAATTCCTGTTATCATGTCTGTGGACAGGCCTTGGCTGTAAATAACAGAAGAAAAATTAGAAATTACAGGCTTAAAAGGGATGGGTAAAATAAAAGTACGAAAGATAAGATGAAAGAAAGGAAGAGATAGATAAAAAAAGTTGGAAGATGTTAGAAAATTATGACTATTCAGAACAATGTCATCATTGATAATAAGTATCTGAAGTGCTTGTTCAAAAATCGAATCAGCTACTAAGCATTCGTGTTATCCGTTAGTTTACAAACAGAGACTGAGCAAAAAGAGAGAGAGTGAGAGATAACGGGTAACTGTAATATGGCAGTTAGTAAACAACTTACGTTATCCCCAAAAACATTTGCAAGCAGATGAAGTAGAAGTTACAAGAGCAGGACAGAATTATAATGCTGCCAAGGGCAACGTCTATTTTGCGCACAAGCATAGCTTGCTTCACATATGCCTCTCTGATTTTGCGCCAAGTATACACTCTGACTGCTTCGGGTTTCTGAAATCATTTATAAATTTTAATTTTTTTTTTTTTATTGTACCTCTGACTCAATCAAGTCAGTATATCGTAGTTCACCGTTGGAAACAGGCCTAACTCGAGCTGTGCCATAATGCCCAGTCTCTCAGATCTGTGAATCATAATCAACATACCGAATCCCAAATATCTTGCAGCAACAAAAAATAAACCTAAGATTTTAAATTTCTCATTCTTAAAACTTACTGTGATTCGTTTGTACATTCTTTTTTAAACAGATTTTAGAACACTAAATCCTTACCATTTCACTATTCATCTGCGAGTTATCCAGTGCACATGTTTTGGCGAGACACTCGTTGAGTCTACAATACCTGGACGTCAGGCCCATACTGATCAAGATTATCAGTTGGTCCTGGAAGTTCCACAGTAGACTGGCTATAATACTGACAGCCACTAGTGGCATGGCAAACCATTCAGAATAATCCTCTGGAAATTCAAGAAGTTCAAATATTTTATGCTTTGAAATAGGTTTAGCTTTAGAAGAACGTAGGCTACGCGTAAACCAAAAAGAAGAACATGATTGCCTGAAAACTATTTTTTGATGACATTGAAAGAATTTTTGAAGATTTTTTATTTTCATCCTAAACATGGCAGTTTCAAGCTTCCAAAGGCCTACTTGTGTAGGACAAACAGATTGATTTTTGTTCATTCATGCTAAGCGCCTGGCCATATACATGACTTAAAATGTATTTTGGGCTTTACTTACGTCCCATAAAAATAAATCCATATGAGACAAGGACATATCGTTTCAGTATCAATGATGGTGGACAGTCCAGTCCTACTGATGCAATCATACTAACAGCATGTTCACCTGGAAGAAAATAAAGAAAGTTAACTTCTGAACGGAAAAACGTTAAACGAATCTTTCGTTAAATCTGGATATAAATTGCAAAATTGTAAAGATGATACGATACGAAGATGATATTGAACTAACTCAAGTGATTAAAGTTCAATAACATCGTTTTGTAACCTGGAAGTAGCGGAAAAATCAAACAATACATAGAGAGCTCCGGTGTACATCTCCCGCCTACACTACACCACTACGGTGGAGGCCAACGTGGAGTACGTGCATTTGAAGACCAAGAACATGGCCGCATGGTCGCGCCGCAACGTCTCGTAACGTCTCTCGACTTTAAGGCGTTTGTGGTGCGAATACCAAGTTGAGGACTTTTGGCCGCAGGGAGTGGTGTTCCGTCGCTTCTGCGAGCAAGTGCCACATGAACGCACAGTGACTTAGTGCGCAAGTGAAGTGTTACTAACATGTGTAGTTTTAAGGGTTTATTTACTAATACAAATTCTATTTTATCATATGTATGTTGACTGTAATTGTATTTTATCATAAGTATGACTGTAATGTATTATCTATAGGCCAAAGTTGCCTGAAAATAAATGTATGTACTCAGAGCTCAGAAATCAATCATGATACCATGAGAACAACAAAACAAGATCCAAGACAGTTAAATTGTTTCTTTTGGACTTCGTCAAGCTTCTTTGTCTCGGCGCTTTGTGGTAGTTGCCACTGTTGATTCTGGCTTACAAGAGTTGCACTGCCAATAAAGAGATCAACAAGACAAACAATAAAACCTTAAAAAAAATCATGTCATTTAACTCACAAATGGAGCAGAATGTCATAAATCCTACCACGAGTTGCATCCGTCTCTTCAACGTGCTATCATGCGGGACCTTGACTCCAATAGACCGTTCTACTTTAGCCCACAGTACAGAAATATTCTTTCTCCAATGATAGCATAGTTTTGAGGACAAAAGCAGCGAAAGTATTGTTATAGAATAAAATATGGTTCCTGCTAGTCGAGCTGATATGCTGCCTGAAACAAAGTTTCCATTATTTGTCGTTAATTTCACCATCACCTACTGGAGTTGATGCCGATTGTGGTTCTACGTTACTTATTAGGAGGACTCCTAATTACACATCCTCTAAATATTATTCCCCTCAATTATTACAAGGGAGGGATTGTTATAATTATGCGTTCATTAAGTAGGATCTGTTTAGTAGTCTGTGCGTCTCCTTGCCTCGTTTTGATTCGATCTAAGAAGACGGTCAGAAAAATAGTAGCGTAGCTGACTATCCAGACATCGCCATACGTGCTGTAGAATAAAATAAAACTCTACACCCTCTCCCCTCTCCTCTCTATCTAACTCTTCTACTGTTGTATTGTACTGACACCCTACTGCTGGGCAAAGGGGCTCTATAGTCAGTTGAACACACTAATTTGGGATCAGTTGACTAAATCATTATTTTGTATTACTTTTCTTTCTGTCGATTGATCCCGGTGTCAAAGATAAAACCTTTCCCCGTGACTTCCAATTGTTTCTATCCTGGGTCATTATCATCAACCTATAATGTTCCCACTGCTGGGACACAGGCGTTCTCTCTATGGAAGGGAGTGGGCTGTAATCCACCACGCGGGCCCAGTTCGGGTTGGTAGATGTCACATGACTTCGAATTTTTAGTTCTAGGACATGCCTGTTACCTCACGATGTTTTCCTTCACCGTTTTTGAGAGCTTATCCAGGGTCAATGTGCGCCATATCTACATTGATATGATATTAGGCATCGTGGAGGCTATACTCAAAGAGGCTATTACGCAAACAGCTAGTGACACTTTCCATTTAAATTAATTATTCGAAGTACTTACGATGTCCAGTTAAATCTTTAGCAATTCCCGCGAAAGCTCTTATAACCTTCCAGATAGCCAAAAATTCTACGACGACTAAGGCTCCCAAGATCATTGAGCTCCAAATCAGGCTGATGTATCTCTTAGACCCATACACTCCGAAAAAACCGAAAAAGACCAGTGGAACACCTTCTCCATGATATCTAAGAAGTCCTGATAGAAGAAAATGGTAATCATATTAAACACGTAACTACTATTCCAGACAAATCAATGGGCAGATGGCTGGGTTTACTTAAGCGAAAATGGGCAGATTTTCTTAGGCATGTCGATGATTCTTTTATTTGTGTCAGATGAGCTTTGACCAAAACTCTGCCAAATTGAAACCGTTACACTGATAACGCTGTCAATGTGGCAGAATCCTGCTGCGGCTTTGGGCTGGTGCCTAAAACCACAGCTGGATAAATGCAGTAGTAAAAGTTTGTGATTCAATTTTTTTTACTTTTGCCTTCCCATGAAGGCTGTCGTTTGTCTTGGTATGCACATGATATAATGAAGAGGGATGAAACGCCTGTGACTAAAACAGTCATGTATATAAATGTCGATGAATGGAGAGGGAGAGGAAGGCCAAAAAAAATGTATGGATTTCGTAATGAATGATATGGAAGATAAAGAAGTAAATGATGCCATGACGTCTGACAGGGGAGAATGGAAGTAGAATGTTTTGGGCCGAGTGAAGAATGGGACAAAGGAAAGAGGATAATGATGGGATCCAATGAATCTAGTAATTAAGAAACTTTAAAAAAACTCACATCATTAATCGGCTGTTCAGGTAAAAGCAACGAACCAACCATCATATTCATATTTATATTCATATTCATATTTTTTCTGTTTTACTGGAAATTGTTGTATTTAAATGTTTATATTTGTAAAATTCGCACTCCTGAGCCACAAGATACAAGCGATGCTTAGTTTGTGGCTCACCGATTTGTATGACACAACTGTTATGTTTCTTTTATGAACAATAAACTTATTATTAAACTTATTATTATTATTATTCAAGGAAATCAATCACTTGAAACAATCATCAATACCGCTTTGTTTAAAATATAAAATCTATTAGCTACCATAGATTTCAATAGAATCACGGCAAGTGGTTATTAGAGTGAAAATTAAATACGGTTTAATTGGTTTAAATTTTTAAATCGACGACCAATTAAGTTTGAGCTCTAGGATATATAAATTAGGTATCTATTGTGTTGCTAGATGATTTGAGAGAGATAAGGACTACACCTTTTTCAGAAAGCGTATTATTGTGTCTTTTTCCTGGATGTTTAAAGTTTCAAGTTTAATAACAGTTTTTCGAATATTTCATGTCACTAGACATTCGTTTATTTCTTTATCACCCAATAAGGTGACACTAAACATTTCACATAGTTACAACTCACTGTTCTAAAGACCAATTAAAACTGGTCATCTACTATTTGCAAAACAAAACACACGCGATTTGATCGGCCGATTTATTTTTATCATTCATGTGAAATCGTGCAGATTCACATTGATAGAGTTTACAATTTAATGACTTGTGCTTATTTGTTTACTTAATAACTTTTATCACTGATAATTGACGTAGGTTGCGAGTCATAATGGCTAAAAAACTTTATAATATTCATACATATATAATCATGAATATTGATTACTATTGTAAAGTATTTCATTTGGTAACATAATTTTGTCATTGATAGATTTCATAGGTCATAATGAGCTAGAGAGAAGATCCTAGAGCATTCTTATTTGATGTACATTGTACGGTCACCAAAACTTCCGTCTGACCAACGTAAGGACTATTCCTGCTTGCAGAGCCAGGCTGCTATAAACACTTAAAAACTCTCTCGCCCTTTTTAGGGTTCCATACCCAAAGGCCAAACGGGACACTATTACTGAGACTTCGCTGTCCGTCTGTCACCAGGCTGTTTCTCATGAACAGTGATAGTTAGCCAGTTGAAATTTCTACAGATAATGTATTTCTATTGCCGCATTAATAAAAAATACTAAAAACAGAAAAAAAAAATTAAGGGGGCTCCAATACAAAAAAGGGATTTTTTTGTTGTTTTTTTTAGTAAATTGCACGGAACCCTTCGTGCGCGAGTCCGACTCGCACTTGACCGGTTTTTTTGTTTCATTTCTATTGGTTGAAAAAGGGTGGTCAAACATCTGTGAGCCTTAATGTTCCCACTGCTGGGACCCAGGCCTCCTCTATGAGAGCGAGTGGGCTGTAATCCACCACGCGGGCAAAGTGCGGTTTGGTAGATGTCACATGTCTTCAAATTTTTAGTTCTAGGACATGCCGGTTTCCTCACGATGTTTTCCTTCACCGTTTTTGAGAACAGCGGTCATGAAATAAATTGCACAAAGAAATGCGCCTGCCTGGGTTCGGACTCATGGCTTACTGCTCGTAAGTCGGGGTTGCCACCACTGGATCACCGCTGTTCTCCCTTTTCATTACACGCATATTTTTCTCCACATTTTTTCCCCAAATCCTCCCATTTTGATTATGGTTACAGAATCTGTGATCAGTCATAATAACACCAAATAGCAGGTCACGGTGGCCAGCTGCTGGTTATAGGAAACGCGTTTTCTCATTTGTATTGGAAAGTAAAGGAAAGCTAGAGGGAGGGAAAGAGAGAATAGGATTCGCAATAAAACACATATTGAGTTTAAATCTATACTCCAATAGGATTTTTAGTCAAGTTCAGCTGAACAGGATCAGTGCCTTTGTCATCAAACTGGATTAGAACGAGTTCATAAGTAATTATCGATGCTGCCATCTGTAAAGATACGTTGGATTAGACTTTGTGACGTTGTGTTTCTTAATTCTTAGATTTTTATTGTTAGAGTGTCCTTTTTGGTTTGGATGTAAATGTGGTATTTATCTGTGGTATATGAGTTGAGATTTATAATAATTATCACAGATATTTGCATAATTCTACCGTATGACTAAGGGCTAATTTACCGAGCGAAGTGCATCCTGCGGTGCGTTGTGAGCTATTAAAATGAAGCTTTGCTTGTGGTAGAGTCCGTAGATACCACCGCAACGGCGCTATTTCGCGCCCGGCATCTCCGTAAATAACATCTTTCGTTGTCATATGTTTGTTTTTGCGCGTACGGCAACGCGGTCCGCTTCACGCCTTGCATCTCCGAAAATAGAAAAACTCGCCGCGAGACGCCAGCCCGGACGCGCCGCGTCTCCGTAAATGAGGCCTAAGAAATATTGTGCTAGCACGTACTAATTGAAAAGTAGTTTTTGCCCACTCGAATTTCAGAATCGGTGCAGTACCCGGTAAAAAGTCGGAGGTAGTCATGGCTACCCCGCTAAATACGCCCGCTCGCACTCGGAAGTTTTTGCCGCGCAAGCCTCCCCCGCCACTTCCCATTTAAAGCTTATTATCTCGTAAACTATTGCAGCAACACCAAAACAAAAAATACGTGTGTATAGCTGAAACTATACAAAATCTAACTACGTAAAAACTAATTACGACAACTAGATATAGGTATTTCGAATAAAATGCGAACTTGAGAATATGTGTTGAATTTCAGTTTCTCCAATAAGAATGTTAAGTTTTTCCAACAAGAATTGTAGTTTGTGTCAATAAAACCTATTTATAATTAAACTAGACTATATAAGCTTTGTTTTAATACCCATATGTGCTTACTTTGGCACTTTCTTAGTAGCACAATCACCCAAAACAATCAACCCTCCTCGCATTCTATTCGATACCTACTGATTTTGTCGTGTTTACGTAAAAAAAATATTTTTTACAAAAAAAAGAAACCGACTTCAAAAAACACTTAACGCACTAAAAAGCTAAAAATAATACTATAACCTACCTATATTAATAAACCTAACCTAACCTACGATTAACCTTTAATAAAATTTAATAATTCTTTGGAGTCGGTGCCAAGCAATATAATTAGAATTAATGAATGAATTAATATTTAGAAGCTGTAAGATTTATGTTTTGCTTTTTTCTGGCCTTAGTCTGTATATAGTCATTTAGGTATCGTATATTGCTTGGCACCGACTCCAAAGAATTATTAAATTTTATTTATAGACCAAATGGAAAGCATAAGGCTTTGGAATAAAACATTAATTTTACAAATCGGTTCGTAAATGACTGAGTTATGCGCGAACATAAAACGCAATGCAGAGTAAACTAAAAGTTAGAAATATTTAATTTTTGTTGATTTTCTCAGAAACGGCTTATCTGATTTCGATAAAATTTTCATGGGACCATTTGGAAAGTATACGCTTTCAAACAAAAAAAGAATTTTTAAAATCGGTTGGCAAACGACGGAGTTATGCGCGAACAAACATAAAAAAAAAAAAAAATACAAACATCCGAATTGAGAACCTCCTCCTTTTTTTTAGAAGTCGGTTAAAAATCGATAAGATTTCGTTTTATTTTACTGTTTTATATTGCGGAGACACTAATAATTACTCAAATTGAAGTAATTTTCATAATACGAGCACTATTTTAACTATTTTTGTAATAATTTCTAAAAAAACATTATCAAAATACCACGCTCGACATGGCGCTAATTTTACATTTCGATATTATCGTTTCAACAGACTTTGAACCTACGATGTTTATAGATATTCGTAAAGCTTGATTAACGAGGTTTATTTTGATATATAACACTATATAGATTGGGTTAAAATAAAATAATACTCACGTTTTAAATCCAGGGAAATTATATCACAATAACTCAATACGGTGAAATTTGACACCTGACGTTTAAAACTTTTTTGACATTTAATTTTGTACGGCTGAGATTATCGTTCTTTGTGCCACAGACGCAGAATTTAATACTGTATCTATAATAGGCGACCATAGACGGTACATTTAGAGATGTTGCCAGTTATATTAAGTTTTTTCGAAGTCTTTTCGATACAAATCTAGATGCAACTAACGGGGCCTAAGCGTTGGACCGGAATATTTGTTGGTCCTTTTTAGGGCGTAATCGTTTCATCGGGTACTTCCAAAAATTACCCCCTAGTTCCTAATTTTCAAACAAACAAACTTAAGCTCTTTATAATATTACTCGTAGTATAGAAGTATATATAGATAATTCCAAACTAGGGTAGCTACTAAAATTATGAAAACTTATTATACATCCTAATTTTACCGATTATTTAATTCTCTACAAAACAAGGTGAAAAGCTCCCTTCCAAAACATCACCCCGTTTAGAAAAACTGGGTTTCATTTTACATTGTTGCTAAAATATTGAAATATAAAATCTATAAGAGAATCGGAACTTGACCTGCAGTAAAATACTTTTACTCAAGTAAAAGAATCCGTTTCCACTGAGAGCAACGTAGTCCATTGAGAGTTGATCTTGAAGACGGCACACCTGCGAAACGAAATAGTTCTTATAATATTTGCTCTTCGTATCAATAATCCTACCTTGTCTGATTGTTTTTCTTTTCACCTCTTGCTTTACCAACTACTAAAATTACAATATCGTGTTATCACGTACAAAGTTGTGGTTTTGTTTGTCCTGTCCACTTTTATTTAGTAAGCCCGTATTTTCCCACTCCTGGGCAAAGGCCTCCCCCGATTCTTTCCACTTTTCACGATGTTGTGTTTATTCTCGCCGATTCGCGAGGAAGCCATCCTAGGCATCCTGCCATCTTCTCCTTGGTCCGCCGCAACTCCGTCCAGGTATCTGTCTGTCCTTTCTGCTAAAAAACACAGTCCCAAAAAGCAAGTGATATAGGCCGCGTCTTTACCAAACAAAGATGCGTGCTCATTTTATTCTGCAAACAAGTACGCTTGGTAGAGTCGACAAAGGATACCTTACAGAATTCTCAACACGGGTACTAGGAACCCGTTGTTCGAAGACTCGCGCGACCAATGGGTTTTATAAGGACACTGCGCAGTGTAGGGATTAGCTAGAGAAAGGAGAATATCCGAGTTGCATTTGAGTGAAATTTGACTATGAAAGCAAAAGAACCAGACTGAAAGATTGCGATCATTGTGTTGGTATACCTCCGCACGCAGTGGTTGCAAATTTCAAGGAACAGAGTTAAGTCGGTGACATTGAACGCAGCATGTTGCCGGATAGAGAAATGCATCTCACAGTGAATATTCATTTGTATCTTATCATCATATTCCTACACTAAAATAACAAATATTACCTCAACATTATAAGCGCGAGTCTCATAAGTGTAGATATGCTTGAGACCCAGACGCGACTTCGTGTTGATATTAGAGGCTGCTAGCACGACGCTGAAGACTCTGATGCACAACCAGCCCAGTGACACGAAAAAGTAGGCTGTCCTGATCGGATCGCTGGACTGGCCCTGGCTGAGGATTACATGAAATGAAATATAAATAAATGTGCAAACGGAAATATTCGGTTAGATACGTGTTTCATGGCTTTGATGGAAAGATGGCGAGACGAGCTGGACAAGAACAGCGGCCAGTGGTCCACGTTGGCCCTGGATCGAAACATCTGGAAGTCATTGGACAGAGGCCTTTGTCCAGCAGTGGGATGACGCTCACAGTATCAGTATGTATATCATGTTTAATCTTCGATATGCTGAGGTAACCCATCAGCCCCATACACACATACAAAGGACGCCGACGCCCAAACGGTTACTGCGTATTCGGGACATCGAGCGTTTACGTCTAACGACATTTCATACAAACGTTTAAGTCCTTATTTTCAGAAATTACGGGACCAAATTTAATGAAACTTCATACGCATAAGCAGGGTACATAGGTCTAAAAACATTTTGGTCTTAAATTAAATTTCACATATAAGCTGTTTAAAGAAACATATTTCGCTCATATCTTTTAACTGTTTAAAACCGTGATAGCCTCGTGGGGTGATAATCGAACTGCCAAGTCAAAAGGTTTCAAGTTCGAACCCCAGACGCGCTTGTCTGAGTTTTCAGATTCATGTGCGTATTGCATAATCATCACTAGCTTCGGTGAAGGAAACCATCATGTAAAGCCAAGTCGGAGGTCCATGGGCGTTATAAAAACTCTAACACCGGGTGGCCTACCATGACGTCTTGTGTGGAGTGTGGGAAAGAGATGGCGCTAGATATCCTGTTAGCTCCGTCTCTTTCCCACACTGGATTATGAGTAAAACAATACTGCTTTAAGACTATATGGTAGGCCAGCTGGATAGGCACGTACCACAAGATAAATCAAGAATGTTTTAAACAGGTGCTTAAAAAAACGGTTAAAAGATAGTCTTTCCGAACCCCGCGTTTTCCATCACAACCTTTATACAAGCACCCTTATTCTTGATACTCGTAGGTACCTACTAAAAGCCGGTTCCCAAAGTACCAACATTACTCAGTATATATCAAACGTGATGAATGTCTACATCTGTTCTAAGCATTACACACGTTAGGTACCATTACGATGTATGAGGGTACTTACGATGTTTTTCTTACACCGTTCAGCCCTAATGATGGATTAAGTACCGACGAAATGTTTGTAACTGAACAAACTTTCTTATGCTTACTGTGTGCTTAGTACTTCGATAAAAGTTTTGTTTGTCATTGTTTGGAAGAGAAATGACATAGTGTTCTCTTTATACGAATGTAATACTGTACTGCCTTCAGTATTTATTTATTTGTGGATCTTAGTGAAAAATTTGTAATAGATTGTCAATGTGAAAAGCACAAGAGATGATCTATCTGTTTGCCAAGTTTCATCGAAATCCGTTTAACAGTTTATGCGTTATTGAGTATCAAACGTATTTTCATAGAGTCATATAAGGTTTTTTCATAGTTTTATCAGTCGCCCAGACACAAAGTTATAAAGCCAAAAAGTATTATGTGCCTTATTTTGACCGGTATTCTCACTCTTAAAATTGAAATGTCGTGTTCGATTTCATATTAAATATCTATTCTACTCTAATAAATAATGCGGAAGTTTTGTTGAGAATGTTTGTTACTCTTTCACGCAGAAACTACTGCACGGATTTGGGTGAAATTTAGCACACAGATAGTGTATATCCTGAATTAACACTTTTAATCCGGATAGTACGAACCCATGGTACAATTACTGAACTCTGAAGTGTGCCCGCAGACAACTTTTAACAAAGCCGTTACAAAATTGAGCAAGTTTTGTGTGTACTCTCTCAATAAACAGTTTTACATCAGCTCCTTGTACTGGATAAACCGTGGAATCACTTTAAGCTGTATCAGAATACTAGCGCTGTAACTTTTTTATAAATGTTACAGCACCAAAAGGCAGGCTTTGAGAGCAGCGGTAGCCCAGTGGTGACAGCCCCGACTTACGAGCAGTAAGCCGTGGGTTCGAACCCAGGCAGGCGTATTATTTTGTGGAATTTATTGAATCACCACTGCCCTCAAAAACGGGGAAGAAAAACATCGTGAGGCATGTCCTAGAACTAAAAATTCGAAGACATGTGACATCTACCAACCCGCACTGGGCCCACGTGGTGGATTACAGCCCGCTCCTTCTCATAGAGAGGAGGCCTGTGTCCCAGCAGTGGGAACATTATAGGCTGATGACCAAAAGGCATAGATAGGCCTTTGAGCCCATACAGGACCAGTTAAATTTGTCTTATTTTTTTCTTATGTTTACTTTTTATGAGACTTATTATTACTTTTTCTTTATTTCTTACATAAAACTTACGTAATTCCCAAAAACATTTGCAAGCATAAAGTAAAAGTTACAGGAGCACGACAGTATGATGATGCCTCCGATGGACCCATCTACTCTACGGACCAACATCGCTTGTTTCACGTAAGCTTCTCTCAGCTTGCGCCACGTGTACACTTTTGTTGCTTCGTTCTTCTGAAACAAAGAAACGATAATGTGAACTAAGTTTTTAAACTGACATGCTGGCCTACCATGACGTCTTAAAACATTATTGTTTTACCCCTTTTCCAGTGTGGGAAAGAGATGGCGCTAGACATCCTGTATAGCTCCGTCTCTTTTCCACACTGGAATAAGAGTAAAACAATACTGTAGCCTAAGATCCCGGTAAACAACGACCTTCACCGACTAGGTTAATGGATGAAACTTATTTTATATTAAAATTAATATGTCAATAAAAAAATTGCATATTGTCTAAAAAAAATCAGTCCAGGATATGATTAAATAATAACAAAAAGAAAAAAAAAATTGAAACATTTCACCGGTTTGGTTAATAAACAAATTCCATACCAATCGAAAGTATAAAGCTTATATGTAAACGTTAGGTTGCCTTTTTTTTTTCATTAACCAGACCGGTGCAAGTTACTAGTATCGATTTACCTGTTTATACCTGCCTACCCGAGAGTTGAGATGGGAAAAGAAAAGGCAACCTAACGTTTGCATATTCTATGGGCTTTATACTTTCGATTGATATGGAATTTGTCTATTAACCAAACCGGTAAAATGTTTCAAAAAAAAAAAATACTGACTGGAATTTTTTAGACAACCCAAATGCAATATATTTATCGACATATTATATAATAGTATAATTCATTTACGAGTGCGGAAAGCAAAGGTTTCCGACAAATGTCGAAAGGTGAAAATGAAGGTTAGGGTTGGCAGTCGGAACAAGTTGCGTGTACTGAACAACAATTTTTAATACAGTTGCGAAAAAATGAAGCCTTTAATAAAATAATAAAAACACAAATTCAACTAGCTAATCATTTATTTTTGGAAAATGGCGCCAACCGTAAAAGAATTTAGGCAGAGTTTTTTTTGTTTTCTTCACCCATTCTGGGTAGGCAAAGGGAACTATGCCAATATACAATATACAGCCAAGTCTCCAGTAGAATTTTTTTATTGATATGAATTGAAAATGAAATTTAATGAGATGAAATGAAATGAAACCTAACCTAACTCATTGAATCAAATCATAAAATCTGATATTGAAACAAATTAGTAGCTTCTTTTTAGAAATATTTGCATGAATCATAAAAACTTCGATGAATTCTTTTTAGTAAAAACTTCGTGTTTGGTTTTTTCTTTTTAATAGACATTATTTTGACAGTTGGGAAAGAGAACGCACGAGTTCGGAAAAGGTAAACAAAAAGCTCGAGTATGTAATATATAAAACGGGATATTTTCCATGGTTACTCCCGATATTTCGGCACTCTTAAACACAAAAATTAGTAAACATGGTAAATATCCCGTTTTTAGTGTCAATGATAGTCTTAATGTGAAATGTTTAAATGTATGTCGCCGCAAGAGCTTTTACCTGCTAAGACTATTCATTAATCTAATTAAGAACCAACTCATAATTCTCATTTGTGATAATATTGATGAACTTGCCATGCCATCTGTGTAGTGGCAGTGCAATTATTACAAAGAATCTAGAAACGTCCGTATCGATTATCAGGAGACTGAGCGCCATCTATTGGGTTGTGTGTTAACTACTGCTTCAATTTTTTTAAGGTTATGGCTCCATCGATCAACATTCGATGATTTTGCCAATGTCAAGGTACGAGATGTCAATGGTCGAATAGTAAGAACTATTTGAAGACTATTGCTCAGTTTTTGTAGCGATGTCCTCCGTTATTGTTCATGCTACAAAGGACAAAACATTTTTTAGTTAGTACATAAAAGACGGCACAAATAAGTGTTAAAACATCCAAGTAATATATATAAAAAAAAAAAATGTTAAATAGTTATAACTGGATTTTATTAATATTAATAAATTTGTAAAGAATTTTAATTGCGGGGGAGTGAGCTAGAGATAGAAGGAAAGAAATGTTAACTGGGCGGGGGATATCAGCAGGAAGTAATTCGTAAAGGGGAACAGTTAAACGAGGACAGGAAAAAAACAAGTGCTCTAGAGTACCCTCTTCTAGACCGCATTCACACAAAGAATTGTCTCTCACGTGGATTTTTGTCAAAAAAACTGGTGTGCAAACGAAGCCAAGTCGGAGTCGGATTATGACAGAGGTAGCCAGTTTATTGGAGAATTTAAGTTTGCTAAACCAACATTTCGAAGGAATAAGAGGTTGGATGGAGCCATAAAAATTTTCCCTTCAATAATCGAGTTTTTTGCCAGTGAGTATTCCAACAATTCATCATCTCGGGCTTAACAAGACAGCGTAAATCTCGAGCATAACAGGACGTATGAGATTCGATCCCATTCTGAGTAGCCGACTTTGCAAAGGAGTCCGCGTTCTCGTTTCCAACGATTCCAGAATGTCCGGGGATCCAAGCCATTGCGATATCTATGCCTAAACAGTGGCATCTATACAAAATTTGTTTAATCTGTAAGGTTAGGGGGCAATTGTGACGAGAACGAAAAGGAGATTTTACTAAGTCTTGAAGACAACTAAGGGAATCCGAAAAAAATATGGATTTGTTCAGGCCATGAGATTCAACATAGGAGACCGCTTCTAAAAGAGCTATTGCCTCCCCAGTATAAATGGAGCCAAATTTAGAACTACGAAAACTCAATATTATTCTGAACTTTGGGATCCATACAGCGGAACCAACATTGCTATCATCAGACAGCTTCGAGGCGTCTGTAAATATCGTGAGCCAATCATGCCAGTCTTCTGATAAAATCTTTATGAATTTATCATTAGCAGTAGGGTCATTTTTCGACATACCAAAGTTAAACATAATTTTAGGTTGAAAGAGTAGCGAATTAAAATTTACTTCAAATAAGGGGTTCATATTTGACTGGACTAAAGAAATGTGCCTATTATTAAATTTACTGTAACTATTAACGAGGAGAGGAGGATTTTTATGGGACCAATAGCGGGAAGATGGGATTAACTCAAAAAGAGTACGAAGAAGAGGAAGAAGGGGATGTGATTTAATTTGGATGACTTTATAAAAAAATCTGTCACAGAGGTATTGTCTACGTAAATGAAGAGGGGGCTCCAAACACTCTACCTGGAGGGCATTAATAGGGGAGCATTTCATAGCACCCGTGATGATGCGCAAGCATTTGGACTGAATCTTCTCCAGTTTGGCAAGGGCTATTTTGTTGCATGGTTCCAGAAGAAAGCTTCCATAGTCAAAGTGGCTACGAACTATAGCATTATATAGAATTTTCTGGGAAGTGGGATGGGCTCCCCAACGAACTCCAGAAAGCGCACGCAGTACATTAACGCCTTTTTCGCATTTCTTCGAAATGTAATCTAAATGATAGAGACCAGATAATTTGGAGTCAAGGATGAGGCCGAGGAATTTAACTTTATCACTAATCAAAATGGTTTCGTTTTCAACAGATAGGTTTATAGGGGGAATATTACGTTTGCGAGAAAAGATAACTGCATTACATTTGGGGACAGACAGATTTAGGCCATGATCGCTTAGCCACTGATTTAAATAATGAAGGGCAGAGTTTAAGCGTAATGAGGCATCAGAAAAAGAAGACCTAAACTACTGCTTAGATGGGAGTTGGTCTTTCTGACAAATCATTGAGTAATTTATTAAACAAAAGCCTTTAGCTATAACTATAGTTAAAATTAAGATTAGCATTTTATGATGACTGGGATTTTAGCAATGGCATTCTAGATTTTAACAATGGCAATATTTAATTTAAAAGCAAGCAATGGTTGTAAAAAGTCCTTTGCATTTGTCGATATTGGTATTGTTTAATTACTAAAATAATTAATGGTGAAGTTAGTATTGTTTAACTGAAGTTTAAATGAACTTACTTTGTAATAAATTACTGTACTGAACTATTGAGTGTGTGTGCGTACTTCCACCCACTCAGAACAATAGGCGCAACGAGACAAGATGTCGTTCGAGCTAGCTCGCGATTAGAAAATTGAAATATTAATGAATTGAAAGTAGTTTTTGAAGTGAGCAATAATAAGTTATGTTAATATAATAAGAACTGTAATAATTGAAAAACAGACAGATCCAAAAGACACACATTACGTCAACCATGTTTGTGAATGGGTGGCTCAACCTATGGAAAGTTTATAAGTGTTAAAGTGCCTGTAACTGGTTTATTAGAAATAAACATAAGGAGTTTGAGTCAAGTGTTGTGTGTGATTTCAACTACCCATCCACCTAATTAGCAATAATGAAGAATAAAGTTGCACAGTTAGCGACTGAAAGGCAATATGGCGTCGATATTCATTTATGGTGGAATCCCCGCCTTGATATGTATTTGATTGTCAAGCATCATATGGAGAGCTTTTTTTTTCAGCTGCTGGAACACTGAAATCCGCCCTAAGAAGACCCACTGACCCTGGCCTTGTATGTCATCATCATTGCCTAGGCTGTACTCAAATATGTTGGAGTCGACTTCCAGACAAACCCGATGCATCTGAATACCAGTATTTTACATAGAATGACTTCCTATCTGACCTCCACAACCCAGTTACAATACTCCTTGGCTAGCCTCTCAAGCAGCAGAAGCAATTTTTAAAACCAAGTTTTGTTCCTTCAGTCAAAATTTGGGGCATGGTCAAATTGAAACATTGAAAATAATAAAGGTATTAAGTAGGTTATGGTTTTAGATATTGTCAAGTACGTGGTATCCAAAATTAGGTATGCTCAAAAGAAACAGCTGACGACATAATAAGGATACCAAAATCATCATCATCATCAGCGTATAACGTTCCCACTGCTGGGACATAGGACTCCTCTCTATGAGAGGGAGTGGGCTGTAATCCACCACGTGGGCCCAGTGCAGGTTAGTAGATGTCATAAGTCTTCGTTTTTTTTTTGTTCTAGGACATGCCGGTTTCCTCACGATGTTTTTCTTCACCGTACCACAATACCTTGTGATATTGTGAGTGTATTTTACCGTGACTTTGTATCGACAGCCAGTATATCGCGTAGCAAAAGACAAAGAAAGAGGGTAGACAGATTTGTCTGCTCCTAATTATTTATTCACCATCCGCCCGCATTCACAAGTCATCTTGGCGCTTGCAACAGCGTTAAAATATCGGGAGCTCTCAATTAATAACAATCACGTAGTGTAAGTTTTATTCAAAGTAATAGTTCAAAAGACGCTCAGCTCAACTATAATTTGATTAAGGTCAAAGCAAAAAGGCACTTATCCACAATCAAAACAGCTAACCCCTTCGTTCGTTGCCATGTTAAAGAACGAAGGATTCTTTAAAGTTTAAAGTCCAACAAAGCAATAGGTATACAAATGAAGAACTAGAACTTGTTCGATCAACCCACAGTTACCATGATTTCCCCAGAGCGCGATAAGTTTCAATATGACATAGTTCACATGAGACTTGAAGAAAGATTTGTTGTGTTCTAATAAATAATTGTAGAAGTGTACTGAAAACTAGTTTCAGTTGAATTTATCTATGCCTATTGTGCTTGCCTAGTTTGGTCCGTAAATGAGCGACCATTCATTATATGGTTTCCTCCGTGCATCTGAAAGCACGTTAAGCCGTTGATTTTGGCAGTTTTTTGTATATCTGTGACAGTCGTTACAGGAGGTCACTGGCCCAAATAGTCTGACAACCAGTGTTCCAAAAGAGCATCGTATTACCCAGTAGGTATTAGTATTAGATAATACAATACATACTTAGATCATCATCTGCCTCGCCTTTTCCACTTGGAGCCGTTTGGCTTCAAGTCTTACTAGATCCCAACCCCTTTGGTAAAACTGGTTTCAGACAACCACTTTTACCAAGGGTGGGGATCTGGATTTCGCGCCACTGACTAGTTGTAACTCCTGTCAAAGATCTACAAATGGCTGCCAGGACCAACGGCTTATCGTGCTTTCTGAGGCACGGAGACAATTAGATATATGTATCATGATGGTCTCCTATCAACGGACCGCAACCTCGACCAGCTCAGCTGAACCGTAAAGATCGATCGTTGCGGCTGTTATTATTTATTAATTATGCCACAAATCCTCCACTTAATGTTTTTTAACAAGCTACTGATTTAAAAGAGTGTCCATGGAGTTTCTTGCCCATTATTCTCCATAGAGATCTATGCTTTGGAATGGGCAACTACTCGTACACTACTTTCACAGTTATTATGTCTTGTGACTGGGACTGTAGCTTCATTTTTAAATGTTTGACTATTCAAAAGTGCCTGTAATTGGTCTACTTGAAATGAATGATTTTGATTTAATTTGCATCAAAGAATAACAATTATTTTATCCATTGATTCACTGAGTTACAGTGTCTACTCGTACTCTCTACAAATACAAAGAGCTATAAGCTCAGAGACGTATTGTTCACAAATCGGTCCATTACCTTCGTTCGGCTGATAAGTAGCAGCATTTGTTACTAAAATCCAGGTTATAAATTTAAACCACTTTATTTGAGGTCAAATCGATCGGATATTTGTTTGCAGCTAACACCTGGTTGTAATTAGAACTGTAATCGTCAATAATTAATATTGACGATTGATAACCTAGGTTTACCTAGTTCAGGCACAAATCATGAGTGAACTTGACATAGATTTAAGAAAACTTGTATCCAACGTTATACCTTATATTTTTTTAATAAATTATTTATTATTATACTGATGCTTGCAAAACACATAAATATGGTGCATTATAGACGTAATTCAATGCTATGCCCAGGTTCAAATATTTTAGGCAGCGTCATAACCAAAGCTATCCTTAAGTTTGCTTATAGACGATAGTCTGTGATATCGTCAGTAAAATAAGATAGAGAACACTGTTTCCGGACAGAGTTCTTGTACGATTCACCCGTTTTCTTTTCCGTTCACTAGACGGGCTTGGGCGTATTAGTAACCTGTATCTTGTATGCAACCTTAGGAATGCATCTATACATATATATATAGATATATATAAATTACGTGTCACGTTGTTTGTCGGGGATGGACTCCTAAACTACTTAACCGATTTTAATCAAATTTGCACACCGTGTGCAGATTGATCTAACTTGAAAGATAGGATAGCTTACATCTCAATTTATAGTCGCAATATTATTTTATTGCAAATTAAGTCACAATTATCTGCTAGCTAGATGGCGGTATCTGTTGCCTGGATCTAATGGGTCTGTCAAAGTATAATAATTTTAGAAAAAATAAAATTGTCTGTCTTTTTACTGTCCTTTTTCGTTTCATCGACTTTCAATCACAACAATGCTAAAGAAGTTTTCATTTAAAAAATATTGTTGACGGTGACCTCTATATTAAATGCGGATTCCTATTTAAAGCATGAGTATGCTTGAGAAAGTTTCATTATAATTCTATAATAGGTCTCTGAATAGATTCATAAACTAATTTTAGCTGCGACAGCTGAATGAAAACGTCTACTGAACATAAGACTTAATTTAATTACTATACGTCTGGTAGGATATAAAGACAGAAATGGAAACGTTTAGAGAAAGCCACAATAGGTGGTCCTTATAGTGGGAATGACAATTAGGTGACTGTGACTTACGGACAATAAACGCGTGGGAAGACAGATGGTAAGATTGGTTGGTGACGGTATTAGATTTGTTGTAAAGGCGTACACAAAATTGCCGCAAAACTGAAAAGTATATCTGAATAAAAACTTTTGTTTCATGGATAGCGACGACGATATTGTGCCACTTCTGAAGGTCAGTCTGTAGATGGGTGAATATGAATTCATAATATACCTTCGGAAAGCATGTTAAGCCGTTGATCGTGGTTGTCATTCGAGAAACCCGAAAGTCTACCAACCAGTCTTACCAAGCGGTTTCGTATTACACAGGTTGTGGAGCTCAGGTAGGCAGTCGTTTGATGTAAAATACTGGTAATCAGCTGTACTTGGTAACCCTAACAATGAAACACTTTTAATATCCTTACTTGATCTGAATCCATCTGCTTCCTCTCGAGCGCACACATCTTGGCTAGACACTGGTTCAACCTATTGTATCTTGACGTCAGACCCATGCTAAAAAGTACTATCAGTTGGTCTTGGAAGTTCCACAGCAGAGTAGCAACGGCACTCATAAAAGTCAGGGGAAGCCCATACCAGTCTGAATATTCATCTGAAACAAATTTTATACATATACCTCTTTAGAGAGTGCGATGTGCTTGCTGTGAGACAGTCCTTCGTATTGCGTACAGTTCTTAAGAGCCATTCTTGTCAAAAGGTCGCGCAATGTAATTTTTCCGGTGTCGTAATTAAGCACGGATACAATTTGATCGCGCCTAGGGCTGAATAGGTGTTGCAACCCCTTCTCTCCTTCTGGTTTTAATTTTCAAAATTACAGATCTTATACAATTCTAAACAATCCATTTCGCAACTTTTCTTAAATTCACATTTTATATCGCCAATTATTTTTTTCCCTTTGATTCTTTTTAAATTTTATATAAACATTTGTATTAGGTTTTTTTTTTATATCGGAAAAATTATACGTATTAACATGTAGCAGTGACGATTTTTATTTTTATTTACGCTACAAGACCTACTATGTACCAATATCTGGATAGAAACTCAGATTACCTATAGACGAACCATGATTCGAAGCTACATTATTTTTCAACAGTCGCGCTTGCATCCTTAACTAGACTAACCCAATCATCTGAAACATTGTTATTTAAATTAAAACAGTATTCGAAATACAGCTGTAAATGTTACTTACGCCTCAATATCATAAATCCATGTGATATCAGAATATATCGTTTTATTATCAAAGATGGCGCGCAGTATAGTCCAATTGCACAAATGATACTCATAATGTGCTCCACTGAAAATTAAACAACACTAGTAATTATTATACAAAGACTTTGTACAGGGAAACCATACATAAATAATAAATCGATACAGCAGCCCACCTGCTTGCTTACGGGACGTATTTTTACGTATGCAAAGCATTGTAACGGTCTCAACATTGATCTGGGCGCTGTGTATCTTGGTACACGTCGAATTGGTAAAATGTGATTGCCCTTTGCACACTCGAGTACATATGTACTGTGTAAACAGTGTCCATTTGGAAGTGCAGTATTTTTTAATTTTAATTATTGCATTCATTTGCAACGGCGAAACAATACAATATTATTATTAGAAGGAGAATATTGGAACTGCTTCCATCTGTTTGGGTAAAGGGCAATTCCGAAATGTCGAATCTGGTGCTTGTCTGTAGGAGTTGTTTAGTAAATATGTACTACATGGTGTTGGTTGTTCTGTATGGTGTCGGACGTAAAGAATAGCACCATCCCATTATCTTCCCGTGGGTGTCGTAAGAGGCGACTAAGCAAGTAACATTTTAGGTCTTAGAAAGGTTTTGAAAAGGTTCTAAAACCTTTATATGGAAATCTGCTCGTAAGTCTTAATAGTCTCAAAAACGTTATACTAACCTTATATTAACCTCCTGAGTGCAAAAAGGGCCCACGTTTTAGAACCTTTCTGAGAGCTACAGCAAAACCTATAGCTCAAATCTAGAACCTTTCGAACGACTTGCACAGTACCCAAATATAACCTTCACAACCTTAATTTAACGTTAATACAACCTTGCAAGGTAGCTTTTAAGTTCTAAATTAGTCTTGGATGTAACTATATGACAACTTAAAACCTTTTTGATGGACATGAATAAATGCCATTCCAGGACTGTCGGGTTTTAAAATGTTTCTGTGTAAGATTTATTACACGTAAACACCAATCGTGGATTTAAATATTTATAATGGCGTCATTCCCTGTCATTATACTTACCAAGTTTCAAAATGGCAATGTAGTATTTATAAAGAAATATAAGTATCTTGTTGAAGCCAGGAAAAATTAAAAAATTAGTGCGACTGGCACTTCATCGTGAAACATTAGGATAATTATAGTGCTGTGTACGAGACGGGCCTTTCGTTAGTTTATAATTTTGAAGATATTTTAATGAAATAAAAATTATAAAATTATACAGTTGGTCGTAAGTCGCATTAGAAATACACCTTCCATTCATAAAAATAAATAAATGGCATAGTACAAGTTATTTAATTTAGCCTTATTGAATTAAAATATTGCTTTTTTTTCGTTTTTTTTTTCAGTGTAATAAAATGGCTGGCGTTGGGAAATGACTAGAAATCATTAAAATTAACCTTTTCAGAACGGTTACAGCTAAAAGCTCTTAATGTCTGCCAAAATAAGAGCTAAAGGTAATCTCTCGGAGCTATTTAAAACACATGAGCTGTTTTCGCAGCTTTAAGGTTATCGCCAGGAGTAGTTCAGGACTTGCTAGTCGCGAAAACAACCCCTGCGCACAATTACTTGCTTGTAAGTTTTGGTTGTAAGAGGAAGTTACGTGCGTTTGACCGGTTCGTCAAGAGTGTTGAACAAACAGCTACAGGCTGCTCTTAGAGTGCAAGTAATTTCTTATTTTTTCTTAAGTCCTTTGCTGTTTCAACACTTGTTTCTTGTTTTTGAAGCTCGTACATTAGTACGAGCTTCAAAATCTTCACTATCTTCAGATAAACCACCATCATCACCATAATCTGATTTACTTTTTTGTGATTCCTCAAATATTTCAGACGATGTCATATCGTCTGTGATTGAAACTGAAGGGGTTTCAGGAAGTCGTGCATCTTCTACGGTGTCAATGATCTGTAAAAATTGTGGGATTTGGAATGGGTCAGCCCATAATGCTGACAGGTCTCCCCAGGACCTGCATAGTTTTGATGATAGGATCAACGACAGGATTGTTATCGTGTAGAAGATTGTGCCAGCTAAACGCGCTGTGACGCTTCCTGAAATAAATTAAATTTTTTAGTTCTTTAGAAACCACCGTTGCTTGCGAAAACGAGGGTGGAATATTCAGCAAACTAACAAATATCAAAATTATCTATACAGGGTTATTGGTAAAACACCAACAACCTCTTAAGAGGTCGTTGTACTCATCATTAGAACAACATTTACTATGGAACCAAACCTGAAATCGCGAAAAAAACATCTGTGCCGTACTTTATGTTCATATAACTCGTCAAAATGTAGGGACCTCTTAAGAGGTTGTTGGGGGTTTACCAATAACCCTGTATATCTTTCTTTTGCATTTTCATTTAACCCATTTAAGCCCGCCGTCCTCAATTGGGTACACCTTCAAATCTACCCTCAACTTTTTTTATTAACATGACAAGTGTAGTTTATTTACGTTATTGTGGAGGATAATAGTGTGTCTTACGTTTTATATCAAATGTTTTTGATAATTTCATTCATAAAAGGTAATTTAGCGCCAGAGAAAACTAAATTACTGGGTTGCAGTAACTACCAAATGTAAGTAGCTATTTTTATGTGTTTACGTAAATAAATCACAAGTTTTTTGCATACCCTTTATTATACACATTGTGGGCTTTATAATAAAAAATATATATTATGAAATATGAGGTTTTCTGAGTCATGAACTACATTTTTATATTGATGTCCCCAGTTGGGGACAATGGGCACATAAGGGGTAAAATATTCCCTTCTTTGCAGCACTCTTTTGGACACAAAACCATGTCAAGACGTATTTTTGCAGTAAGCGACAAGTACCATGGCGTCCAGGAAGGCCTTGATGATATTTTTTTGGAGACGAGGAGTCAGATGCTGAATTTGACCCTGTAGTCCTTCCTCCAGAACCAAGCATTCTCATTGATGAAGAAGAAGGTGATAATGAAAATATTGTAAGAACTATTTCGTTTCGCAGGTGTGCCGTCTTCAAGATCAACTCTCAAAGGACTACGTTGCTCTCAGTGGAAACGGATTCTTTTACTTGAGTAAAAGTATTTTACTGCAGGTCAAGTTCCGATTCTCTTATCCAGTGCTATGCCAAAGGATATACCAAGAAATGTCCAGGTTTTGGACACAAATACGAAGATCAATGGAAACGTTCTGATAAAGAGCTTTGGTTGTCAACCATCCAAGCAATTCATTCGAGGCAAGCCAGTATGCTTTGGATACAAAACTTGGATGCTTGCTAGTGCTGATGGCTGTAGTAACGCCTTTGATACATACAGTGGCAAATCGCAGGTTGCCAGCAATGAGCCGTTAGGTACAAGAGTAGTAAGAATCTGTTGAATCAGCTCAATACTAATCCTAAAGACCATATTGTGTTCTTCGATAACTTTTTTACTAGTTTTACATTGTTACGGGGTTGATGGAAATCTGGCTGCCGCGCCACTAGCATGGTGCGCGAGGGAAGAACCAGCAAGGTGCTCTTGTACGCGTGAAGGAGATGAAAAAGAAAAACCGTGCTGACTTTGATTACCGGTTCAACACGGTCAATCAAATATTGTTTGCTCGCTGGCTGGACAATGGGAAGTAATTATGATAGATAATCTGCCGTTGGGCAAATTGAAGCGTTGGAGCACGCCTGAGAAAAATAAAATTGCTGTAAATATTCTACAAGTATTTATCAAGTATATGGGCGTAGTTGATCAAGCCAACCAGTCGATTTCGTTGTAGGTACATGTTTGATTTATCAATTAGCAATTCCTGGCGTCTACATATGCTTCTTATCGATATCAAATTCGACCAGCTACAGTTTCAACGTAGCATTGCTTGTGATTATTTGCGGATAATGATTGACCTTCTCGCCCAACAGCATCTCAAGTGCCCAGTTTGCTGCGATGCACTGTTTGCCATAGAAAGGGTAGCAGTGCAAAAAATGCCTAAAGACACGAAGCATGTAGAAACCTTGTTTCGAAAAATTTCATACGAATGTGCCCATTGTCCCCATTTGAGCACGGCATGTTTTTTTCCTAACTAAATAAAAAAATAAACTTTTTCTCTTGTTTTATTTTCAAACTCCCTATTCTCCAAAAAATAATACAAGTTATTTCATTTTCTTGCGGCTACTTTATATTTGGGCGTAAATGGGTATCAAGGACCTTCTAAGTTTGTCTCCATAAATGCCAAATAATGTGAATCTTTTGGTGCTCGAATGACACTGTTTTTATTTGCTACTAGCTGTCCGGCGCAACTTCGTTTGCGTCACATTTTCCCAGTTTTCGCAACATTTTTCATTGCTGCTTCACTCCTATTGGTCGTAGCGTGATGATATATAGCCTATAGCCTTCCTCGATAAATAGGCAATATAACACTGAAAGATTTTTTCAAATCAGACCAGTAGTTTCGGAGCCTATTCAATGCCAACAAACAAACAATCAAATCATTCCTCTTTATAATATTAGTTTAGATTGGCATCTCGCATGTCGACATATGAGGCTGGCTTTTGCTTAACCGGACTATCATGTGGGTGCCTTGTAAAAGCTCCAGCCATGGGCGAAAAACTTTCAAAATAAGTGACCACACACTAAGGGCACGAGACTCGGCTTAGGGCATCGCTGGGGGAGGGCAGCAAAGGGACACGCTGGATCTGATTCGATAGGGGGCGCTGTTGATAAACTTTGTGGAATATAGGTAGCTTTAGATCGGATTAGCTACAATTAACTGTTTCGAAGATGTTAACTAAATTTAATGGGCATGGGATTGCTCTAGTATTTATTAAACAAAATAATGTTTAGGCTGAACATATAAACCAAAACTGGCTTCCTTTTTTAATACCGCAAATAGTACTTACTCTGTCCAGCAGTATCAACAGCCCAACCAGCCAGTGCCTTTATAACCTTCCAAATGGCTTGGGTCTCCATAAAAAGTAGCACACTTAGTAAGAATGCACTCCAGAAGTAGCACATGTATCTCCTCGACCCCAGCACGCCGATCAGGCAAGACCATTTGAATACTTTCTCCATGACAGTGAGAAAAACCTAAATTAAAATAAAAAAAGAACTTCATTGACATGTTATCACAGTGAGCCTATTGTTTCCACTGCAGGTAACAATTTTACTCTTATCAGAAGCACTGTCTGAGGAATGATATAAGAAAAAGGAGTAAATGATGCTGTGACGTCCAACTTGTCCCGGGGAGGATAGAAGAAAATGTGTTGCACCAAGCAGAAGTAAGTAGAATGGGCAAGGGCAGGGTGATGATGACTGCTTGTCAAATTAGAATATCATTGGTACTTCCCCCCCTCAGTAGCCACATAATATGCGCACATGACGTGTTCATTTATGGACTGAGTTCATCGCGTGGGTGACACATTTCTACTGGCAGCGGGGATCCTGTTCAGGGCTGGTTGGCCTCGAGGTCTCAAGCCCACTGGTGGCCGTCCACTTCTTCGTCGTCGTGGTGGTGATGATGGTGGGGTCGACGGCGGGGAGAAAAATTCGTCGCTGGAGCTCGTCCACGGATGTTGCGCGTCCTGGCAGCTGCGAGGCGGAGCTAAGCGACGAGCTCGGAGATGACAGGTGTGCCTCTTGTTGGCTCGGCGTCGGTGTCGACGCATCGGTGACATTATTTACAAAGGTTTAATTTTCTGCATTTTTGGTTCAATCTCTTCCAGTTTTCTGTTATTGGGTAACGGTTTTTTTTTCTTTACATGATTTCTTCGTGGGGTTATTTTGTAAAATCTCTACTATATAAAAATAAGTCGGGTTTTCCTTCCTGAAGCTATAACTCCAGAACGCACGAACCAATTTCCACGGTTTTGCATTCGTTGGAAAGGTCTCGGGCTCCGTGAGGTTTATAGCATAGAAAATTCAGGAAAGGTAGGGTAGGGTAGGTAGGTAGGGTAGGTAGGTAGGTAGGGTAGGTAGGTAGGGTAGGGTAGGTAGGTAGGGTAGGTAGGGTATGTAGGGTAGGTAGGTAGGGTATGGTTGGTAGGTAGGTAGGGTATGGTAGGTAGGTAGGTAGGGTAGGGTAGGTAGGTAGGTAGATCGGGTAGGTAAAAAGTGCATTGCAACGCATGCCGGGGACAGCTAGTACTTAAATAAAATTTGTTTGGAAAGAAATCTGTCATCTGTCACTTCAATTTGACACCTGAACCACAGATTTTTATTTTAATTGAAAGATTATACGAATATTTTTAGCGTCATACATTTCTTACCATAGTTTGCATGAAATGCGATGAAATAGTACTCTTAAATTTGTTGGATAGCAATGTCTATGATAGGTTTTTTATAGTGTCTAGGTCAATATGTCACCATAAATATAAATTATATTGATATATTTACGTCTTTTGC
Source organism: Cerastis rubricosa (assembly GCA_949152445.1). NCBI lineage: Eukaryota > Metazoa > Arthropoda > Insecta > Lepidoptera > Noctuidae > Cerastis > Cerastis rubricosa. The sequence continues at coordinate 7,822,982 of OX424526.1, read as the reverse complement.
ATGAATATTGCTTGCAATGCTTAATAGACTACAAATCATACGTAAAATTTTAAAGTAAAGGGGAAAAGACCCATTTATTTAAAGTTAAAATAAAAACCGTATTTTATACCAATAGACATGAAAAAAGCCTACACTATAACATTCAATTCATTCGTTCACGCGAATTGTCTGTGAATTCGAACTTCTTGTGTGCGTCCGCAAATGATTATAGAGTAGGATCACAAACGTAACAACAACAACATAAAATGTTTGTTCGTTGCCGAAGTTGCGTTTCGGAGAAAGAGAGTAGACCTCCTGGTCAAGTCCATGTACGTCCATGTACAGTCGATGGTAACATGCGTTTTGAATGCATATAACTTACTTGTAGGAACTTACAAAAGGAAAAGCCGCCTGCTGTAGGTTCCTATTTAGATCATTAAAATGTAGTAAATAGTAATTGAGTATTCTGAGGTTTAATTTGTTTCGATTGTTACTGAGCAATGGCAAAGAAGGGTTTCTTAGGACATGTGGTGTTGTGCAAATGAACGCCATCGTACCACCAACGCAGTCGACGCTTCAACGAACATCATAAAAGATGCCGAAATAGAAAAAAAATATAGAAACATTTATTTAATGGAAAATTAGATGCGATAAAGTCAAAAAAAAATACGTTTTGTTGGGTATGAATTATGTCTAATGTCTAAATAAATATGAATTGAATAAATTAAGTTAATGAAAAAATGTCACGAGGTACTTTCATTTTTACAGTTGATTGTGCATAAATGTCTTGACCAGTAGCGTATTTAGCAAATCTCGTAATTGGACAAACAGACGATTTGACGAACTACAGCTTTGGCCAATATCAACAAAAAGTTTTCCTACACCGAAGCGATTGATATTATACAATACGCACATGAATCCGAAAAATTAGAGGTGCGTGTCTTAGGTTCGAACTCGAGACCTATGACTTGACAGTCCGATGGTCACACCACACGGCTATTAACACTGCTATGATGTTTCTTCTAAAAACACTAGTTCCCAAATGTTTTTTTTTTATTTATTTGGGTAATCCCAGGGGTTTAGATTATACAAAAAAATCATAGCCCAGCCAATAATTTTACACAAAATATTATTTCAGCAAAATAGTTTCCTACACATAAATACATATATTACCTATACATAAATTATTATAATTGAGTAATTCTGAAATTCGTTCATAAAGTTAGTTCATGATTAAACTTCTCAGGTACGGTACGAAATTATTTAAAAAAATAAATAAATAAGTATTGTTCCAGGTACAAATTCAAATTGAACTTGAAATCCTATTTTTCAGACTTTTCCCAGCCCTAAACAGTTTGAATACCTACAGAATTAATCCACCTAGCCTTTTTCAAAGTCCAGCCCTGTAAATCCGATATCATACAATATCAATGTACTCGTAGGTAAATCATTTTCCCATTATATGGCTTCGATAGATGAGATTAGTTCTAATAACCTTCAAAGGGCTGGGAATATTGCTGGCGTTTCACCAAAGAATCTTTTCTATTTCCTTTCGCCAACTGTTGACTATATCTATACTTACTTTGTGAATCAAATCATGCTTAGGACAGAGTGCCTTTATGATAGTAAACGAAATAAGGTGCACGAACTATAAAGTTTAGGAACGATAACGGGTATAATTTGGTTTATTAAAATACATAAAATATTGACTTGCAATATGGAAAGCAATCAATCGACTGTGTACCCGGACCAAGTAGGCTGCTGTCAACACAATGCAGCAAAATGGGAAATTACGGCTCGCACTTGACCGAGTTTTTTAACTTCGGAATTATAAAATAAAACACAAAATATCTTAAAATTAATCCTTACACCATTTAATTCTAAATCTATTGGAACTCCATCCTTCATCAAATATCCCATCATTTAAAATAGGGAAGTTATATTATTTTGTTAAAAGTTTGGTAAAAGTTCCGTTCCTCCGCTATTTATTGAAAGATAATGAATTAAATTAAACTTAAGTGCTCGATTATTTTTGCTGTGTTTTCCTACATTTTACAAACTTAATCATCGGCCTCTGGCGTAGGTGTGACTCCTGTAAACTGCATCAGTACCAACTCGTAGGTGATTATAGAGCCCGCAATCTGAAACAAGAGGGAACATTAGATTTGTACGAATAATGAACATAATTGAGTCTGCAAGAGTGCAAGTACTGTCCAAGGTACAAGGTGTGGACTGGAGACAACGGGATCCTTCAAATCTATTCGTTGCAACGTTATTAAAGGTTCGATCATACCGAGGACTAGATGCGGACACCAGAAAGTTATAATTTGTAAAGAAGTGTGATATTTTTTTCTTTTAAAATTTGTTTTTATTTTTGAAATTTCTAGAGAGCCTTGAAATTTCTGCTGCACCGTGGATGCGTTTGCAAATATTTAAACTCACATACTCAAAAAGCCAGTCCTGGAACAAATATTTGTAGGCCATCAACATATTTTGTTCGAATCCGCGACACGCTAAACCTTTAAAAGAGTAACGTAAAGTGTGTTAATAGGAAGAACAGAGTCTAATAAAGTTCTTCATAACCCATATTTAAATGGAGGATACTCCATCCCGATTGGTGTTGTATCTGCTGGGCTACTGTCCGACAATAGTTGTCAAATTCCTATTATGGAAAAAAAATCTATATCGTCTTAAGTCGATGTAATTGATGTTTGATCTTCCTTTGTATCATGATGGTGTTGTAGTTCTTTAGGCACTACTAGCTTTTACCCGCAGCTTCGCTCGCTTTTATTTAGAATTTGACAAAAACCTCTCCGGACACGACATCTTAATAAATATCGCCAATACGTTCTTGTGATAATTCATAACAACGTTATCGTTGTTTTTCTCGGGAACAGTACTTTTTTTCGGGATAAAAGGTACGTTATTACCGTTTCTGTATACCTGACAACGTATATGCATAATTTCAGGATGATCGGTTTAGTGGTTTAGGCGTGAAAAGGTAACAAACAAACTTACGTTGGGAAGGAGATACATAGATAATAATCCTGGGGAAGGAAATAGACTATCTTTATATTCGCTCACCCAAACCTAAAACTTTCTACACAAACGAAGTTGCCGGCAACTTCCAGCCTAAACTAATATTATAAAGAGGAAAGCTTTGATTGTTTGTTTGCATTGAATAGGCTCCGAAACTCCTAAACCGATTTAAAAAAATCTTTCACTGTTGGGAAGCTACACAATTCTCGGGTGACATAGGCTATATTATATTTATAAAAAAATTAGGTATCCTTACTAAAAACTCTAATAATGTAACCCAAGGTGTAAAAAATTACCTAAAATATTCTTTACATCGCGTGCGTTGCGAAAACTATTGATAATAGAATAAAATAATGTACTACGACTTCGCAGAACACATCATTATTTACGAAAAGTGTTGCGACAGTATGTATAAATGTCTAACTATTATAGTTATGCCACATTATGTGTTCTTTTATTTTGAAAAAATAATTGAAACGCCGCCGCTAGAGGCTCTGTATTTGTATCTTGGTATTAAACCTTATCAATATAAATTACTTCATATTCGAGACTGCTTCAATACCTTAATATAACTTTTAATTATTCAATTCGGACATTCCAGTCGAAAGATATCACGAGTTTAAAAATGTAAGTAGTAAAAAAGTTGCGTGGTCGCCGCTCACCCTGCTCAGCTGGCTAGCTAGGCAGCACCTTATGCGATGTAGGCGTCACTGGGGTACGGGCCGTACGGGAGGGGAATATTCAAACATTTTTATAATTTTGTTTTTTAAGTAACCTGATGTAAATAGTCATCAGCAATCAACTCAGGATGGATAAAATGGCGACAGGTCACTGGAACAACTTGCGAGCCATGGAAGAAAGTAGAAGAAGAAGTGAAGAAGACTGATGAAAAAAGATTGCATGCAGCAGAGATGATGATGATGTTGAGATGGATGTGTGGAGTGACTAAAATGGATAAAGTTATAAATGAGCATATAAAATAGAGTGAGTATATAGTTTGAAAGTGGCGCCTGTAACAGAAAAGATGAAAGGGAGTCGTCTGTCTTGGTACGGACATGTAATGAGGAGGGAAGGAACACATGTGACTAAAAGAGTGATGAATATAAATGCGGATGGGTAGAGTGGGAGAGAAAGACCAAAGAAACGATGGATGGCTTGTGTGAAAAAAGACATGAAGGAAAAAGGAGTAAATGATAGCATGACGAATGACAGAGGAGAATGGAGGAAAGAGACGTGTTGCGCCGACCCAAATAAAATGGGACAAGGACAGGAAGATGATGATGACATAAATAGAAGGGTTTATGTGTGTGTGTATTATAATTTTTTAATTTTGAAATTTTTGTTAAATACCCGTGCGAAGCCGGGGCGTGCTGCTAGTATTATAAAATAAGGTCTTACCGTCAATAATAATCCCCGCTTAACATGGAAGAACTGAAGGCCTGTCAGCCCGACCGTGTCTCCATGTATCTGATCCAGAAACCTCTGCACCTGCAATAATAATTAACTTTACTGACAGCCTGACTACTAAATGTAAGGCACAGAACTTCTAATTTCAATGATGATAGTGATGTTATAAATCACGATCGTCTGCCCAGCCTTATACCAAACTACAGACGTTGGGGGCAGCTTGCTCTGTATATTTATCCAAGTCCGATGTCCAGAACCGCGTCTGTAATTTGTCCGTGACAGTTTAAATGAAACTTTAAGATTTATATCCCACCTTATCGTCATGTTTCTGCCCTTATCTCAGTATATTTAGGATAGGCGTAGCATGACTTCTTCTTCCATACATGTATAATCAGTTATATATAATATCATCTTATGAGTCACCCGCTTTCCAGCCATATCATCTTTCACAAAGTCCATCCATCGTTTCTTTGGTCAAATGACAATTGACTCTTACCTCCACACAATAATTAGTTGAAGACACATCATACAGAGAATGTGCTGGCTCCAAGCTGGCAGCATGTACCTTGGCCGCAGTCAGCGAAACCGCCAGCGACCTGAATACCAGGAACGCAAAAGAATACACGAAGTAGACTGAATTCTCGTAACCACCGAAGAATCTGCAATTTCATACGATAAGAGCAATGGACGGCATTTGACCAATTTAATCAATCTTACTGAATAAATTAAGGATAAATATTTAAATTGTAACTTGATCTATCTATAACTTGCGACCTCTGCAAGACGTAAATATTTAATTGTTAGAATAATTATAGTGCAGGTACCTCTTGTCTGTTGGTAAATCAGGTCTGCATCTTGGTGTTGGTTTTATTCCTCCTCTGTAAGAATCAGAAAATATTTTTTTTTAATTGTTTCTTTTTGAGATTGGAATAGTTACAAACCCAATAAACTGACTTTTGATGACATTTGATAAAAGCCTGCAAGCTGGAAATGACGGCAAGGTAAGCTTTTAGCAAGATACTAGCAAGCGTAAACTGACTATAGCTTGTGTCTGTCGTGCAGCTAACGTGGACACTCTAGGCCTAAGTTCTTGCAAAATTGCAGACAGGAGAAGGTACCAATTTCATAAAACAAATTAAAGCTTCAATACTTAGGCACGAAACTATAAAGGGATGAACAACATAACTTTTTGGACACTTTTGTATCCAGACACGTTAAAATAAACTCCCGTGAACATTTGGTCCGACTGCTTAGTCAGATTAATCGGACCACGTGAACTTTTTTTTCCTTTTGGTCCGATTCATCGGACAAACTGGAATCACAAATTCTCGTAGTCCGATCGATCAGACAACGCGTTTTTTTTCCTTTTGGGTCGATTCATCGGACAAAGAGGAATTATGATTCCTTCTAGTCCGATCAAATTAAACCGTTTTACAAGTAACAAATAATATAGAAATTAGAGTTTTTAGAAAATGAATGTTTCTGATTAGTCAGACTGATGTCAATGCACAATTTTTACATCAAGTGAAAATAATTATGTCAGACGAAGAAATAATATTCGTCCGTCGCAAAGGCGGATTAGTATTATTATACAGCGTGAGACAATACTACTTGAAGAAATCTGAGGGGTGTCATGGCTCTATTACTTAAACTTACTCCTTTCCAATGGTTTGTTTCTCATTTATAGTTTTTCCATTTACAAGATAATGAAATTTTTAAACTTATATATAACACTCATATCTATCAAAATCACGTTATGATCAAGCAGCTTCCTCCAAAATTTGTTTTACAGAATATTCCGTAGTCTCCCGATTTTATTTTTGATGAGTTCCCTCGTGAAAAGACTATCCTGGTTTCAGGATGAGATCTGGATAGAAATCATCTCTAGCCATGAAAACTAAATGCGAAAACAATTTTTCGTTTCTATAATATTAACCGTTGAGAAGATCCCTCTTTAGGAGACGATCCTGGAAGCAGGATGAGGTCATGATACAGATCCTCTTTGTTTATCAAATCTGATTGCGTCTACTTTACGGTTCATGCTATTAACCGTTGCGGAGTTCTCTCGTGACAACACATCAACCCAGCGGTCCAACGGTCGTGGCTGCAAAATGAAGTAATGTCTGGCATAAAAATGTATTGTCCCCTATACATACTAACAAATAAACTAACACGGAAAGTTAAATAAAAGCTAATAAAAAGTTCATGTCTTTAGATCGGTCGAACAATAGGTTCTAAATGATATACCTCATAGCCCGACTACTAAATCGAACCAAAAGGAAAAAAAAGTTTGCCTTTTCTGATCGATCCGACCAAGTGTTCTAAAATGACGATAAAACTCGTGGTCCGACTCCTTAATAAGACCAAAAGGAAAAAAAGTTCACGTGGTCCGATTGATCGGACTAAGCAGTCGGACCAAGTGTTGACAGGGAAATAAACAACTCACGCAAGAGTATGTAGCAACTGCGAACAGATGAAGAACAGGTTGCTGGCGAAGGACATGAAAACCACGCCCCCTATGATCTTGTCGACTTGACGCACCAAGTTGACAGACCTATTGTAGTCTTCGCGCATTGTGCGCCAGAGCGATGATGGTGAGTCCTAAAGAAAAGCAAAGTAATAATTTAAGAAGGTTTTTATGCGAAGGGTCGGGCAGTTACCACCAAATTCCAGTGGCTAAAGTATCCATTTATTTTAAACATCTCATCTCATCAACAACAACAACAACAACAACAACATCAACAACAACATCATCAACATCTCATCTCTCTTTTTTAAATGTGATACTTTCGGCCAGATTGGTGGTAGTTTAAGAAAAAAGTATACATAATTAATATCGTAACGTGGGTCTTATATTTTTATATCTAACTAATTATTAGTAACTAATTATCCAGTATCACTTTTAACCGATGACTGCACAGTCACTATTCATTCTATAAATAAAGATAGGTATAAACATGAAATTAATAATACAATCAATTCAATAATTAACTGGTTAGATAGCAATAATTTAAAAATCAATCTTGCAAAAACAAAAAATATGTTCTTCAGTCAACGTTTAGAAGCACCAAATATGAATGCTCAACACAAATTAATCGTTGCAAAAAGGGAAGACACGGCTAAATTTTTAGGTGTAACCATTCACAAACGTCTGAAATGGAAAGCACACACAGAAGAATTAAATAAAAAAGTATGTTTTTCTGCTTAAACCCTCTATAAATTAAAACCTATTATAAGTACCAATGCGCTTATAACTGCCTACCATGGTATTGTCGGCTCCATATTGAGGTTTGGATTTATATTTTGGGGAAACTCTACTAATAAAGAAAACATTTTCATTTAAGTGACAAAAAAGGTGTATTAGGGCTATGTTTTTTTGAAAATAACTGATTGTTGCAAACGGTATTTTATTAAATATAACATAAATCTGCCTTCCTTATTTATTTATATAATAGCTATTTTTATACAAACCTAACCTAACCTATTTAAGAAACTATCAGACGTTTATATTCGTAATCGACGGGATAATAATAATTTAAACGGCATTGATGCGTAAAAGTATTTTTTGTTTAGCACCAATCATTTATACGGGTGATGATGGAATTACGGCCGAACTTCTGAAGGCGGGTGGAAAACCGGTACTTAAGGCCCTCCAGACACTGTTTGTTTTCAAAAGTCATCACCAATCGTCTCGCGCGCATGTTTGACGATTTTCAGCCTCCCGAACAAGCCGGATTCTGAAAAGGCTTTAGCACCGTAGACCACATACATACGATGCGACAGATTATACAGAAGATCGAAGAGTACAACCTGCCTCTCTGTTTACCGTTTGAGGACTACGAGAAAGCCTTCGATTCCTACGAGTCTTGGGCTGTACTGCAGTCTCCCAAGCGGTGCTAAATTGACTATCGGTACATCGAGGTGTTGAAGTGTTTGTACAAAAACGCCACCATGTCAGTCCGACTTCAGGACCAGACCTCGGAACCTATCCTTTTGCAGCGAGGTGTCAGACAGGGAGACGTCACTCACTCTACACATCTATCTCAACAGTCTCAGCTCCGCTACATGCAGGCTCAAACAAACAAACATACACAAACCTTATCTTTAGCTGCAATAATCCTTTGATTGACCTGATCGAGCCTCGACGTCAAGTACATACTCATGCAGATGACGAACACATCGCCGAAGTTCCAGTTGAATGTGCATTGTATGTTCAAAAACTGAAAGACATACAAAGCACAATTAATTTGCAGTGTTGTAAACGATGGATGGACTATGTGAAGGAGGATATGACAAAGAAGGAGGTGTCTGATGGGATGACAAGTAGGCAATAGAGAGGTATGCAAAAAGAACACATGCTCCTCCGACCCCAAACAAATCGGGATAAGGGCAAGAGAAGGATGAATTAATTTAGTTTTCCGGTGTAGTCAACCAACTTTAGTGTGTGATTTTAATACATACTACTAAAAATAGTGAATGAAAACATCGTGAAGAAACTTTCGAACCTTCTGAAACCAATAATTCGATCAAAAACACACCGATCATGACCTGGGTTAGGGCATAGGATTCTTTTTATCCCATATAAACATTCCCGTGGAATAATTTTAACCTTTTAGCGAAAAGCTGCTTATTATCGGCTTAATTAACTTACGTGAGACAGAAATCCAAAGAAGTCATTGTAAGGGATGTAAATAAAAAACCATCCAAAATTATGCATTATGTAAGTCTCATACAAGGGACTGTCACGGTCGCAGTCCACGACCTCTGAGAAGCCAGTTATCTCTGCGATACCATGCTCCACTGTAAATTAAAAAGAAACGAAAAGTTATTGAATCTTTACACCCTTTCTACCAAGTGCCAGAAGCATCAGATACTGGATATGTACCTTGTTGTTGGCAATGAACTCGGCTCCCTATTACAATGGACTTAAAATTGACGAAATGTTGACGTAAGTACTATACTTTAAAGTTCACCAATGTTTCACCAAAACTCCTTTTACAAATTTTTAATTAATAACCAACATTTCATATACTATTTTTTTCACAAACAACTTATTCCACAAAATTTGTGTAAAATAAAACATTTAATGTTTTATTTTACAACACTCACTTTACAAACACTCATTGGAAAATGCTTCATTTGTTGATGCTCAATCCAAAAATCACACTTTGGCTGTACACATCAGTTATCAGACCTTCTTTAACCTACGGATCAGTTGTATGGTGGCCCAGAACACAACTGACCACAGTCAAACCGAAACTCCAGAGGATACAAGGCCTAGCGAGCGTATCAGCTACTGGATGCATGATGCCTCTTAAACTTTAGGCCTCTAGATCTTAGCATACAGGAAGAGGCGAAGATAGTCGCCTTAATTTATTAAAAACTTTAAAACTTTGTTCTGTGCTTGTACTAAGCGGTCTTCTTAGCGGTCCCCCGACGCTACGACGCTTGGATTAATTGATTTTTGTCTTTTTAGAGTTTTTTTTTTATGTCGGGGTTTTTTTTAAATTTTTAATTTAATTTTTTTTTCATGCTTTTTAAACTTATATTATTTTTTCTTAGCCTTGACTGTCCTACTCCTGGGCATAGGCGTCTCCCTTTCCTATTAATTTTCTCGATGTTGTGTCTCTTCTCGCTAATTAACGAAACCAAGGAAAGATATACTTAAATTAAAAAAAAATGGTGGGATTGGGGTGCCCCCCCCTCAGCAATGCCCATGGTGACAAGCAACAACATTTCAAATTTCAACAAATAGACTACCTGTGTAAGTTGTTTATATCACTTCATTAACTAGAAAAGAGGTGATGATCTTCAAACGGCTGAGCAGATTTTCTCGAAACATAGCTAAGAACACTCTCGATTTAAAATACCTTTCAAACGACACCACCTTTATCAAAATCGGTTCATCCGTTTAGGAGCTATGATGCCACAGACAGACACACAGATACACAAATACACAGATACACAGAGACACAGTTACACAGATACACACGTCAAACTTATAACACCCCTCTTTTTTGGTCGGGGGTTAAAAAAGTAACAAAGTGAAGAAAAGGAAAATACGTAAGTAAGTAATTTTTTTATGAAATTGCGTAATGAATATGATGAAATATGTTAAACGTTTTTATATCAAACGTTGTTTTATTAAATAACATGAATATAAAATTAAATGTTTGTCAAATAATACGTTATCAAATAAAAGTTTATTAGGTCAATATTTTTTGAGTGAGTTATTTGCCAAACTTGTTTTTGTAAAATGATGAAATGACCAATCATGTGTTTGCTAATCGTTGCTTGTCAAATCGAAATTTGTAAATTAGTTGTTGGTGAAAAGGCAGGATACCATGTTAGCATGTGACATCCCACTGCTGGGCAAAGGCCTCTCCCCATGCCTTGCCCAAATCCTTCGATCCGTGGCCAATGTGGACCACTGGTCGTTGGTTCTATCCAGCTCGTCCCGCCATATCGAAAATAACCACGATGTGGAGCCTTGATACAGCCAGAAGGCGATAGACCTCTGAGATGTTATTATTATGTTATCTAAACAAATAATTTAAACTTACAAAGCGCTAAAGACAGCACCACGATACAAGCTGTATTGGACTTCCTTGTTAATTTAAAGTCGGTATTAGGATCCGCCGACTCAACTTTAGCTATGAGCATACATAGCCTCGGCCATTTCATTGCAATTCGAAAAAATAATGACGATGATATGATGGCCAAACTGTAAAATATGAGCGAAACTGAAATGTTAAAAAAAAATTAATAAGTAGTCAAAAATACGGCTCCGAATCGAAACTTCCTATTAGTATGTCCATTAGCAAAATGATCTATTTATTATCAAAATGACACTTTTGCAATTAGCAAATCGTGCCGTGGTCTTAAAAACCTCGTTCCTATTCCTTTAATAGGAACGAGGTAAAACAGATTTGTGAATATTGTTTTTTTTTTCAATTAAAGAGTGATATTTTACCTGAGTAATGATTTTTAAAGGATAGCTTTCTATATACTTAAAAAAATCAATTAGTGCAAACTAAAAACATAATTTACCTATAAAAGTATACATTCTAGGCTGGAAGGGTAAAAAAATAAAGAAAATATTTTTCTCTTATTTTACTTACTGGCTGTGTCCACAGTAGAGTTAGATTCTTTGAATAAGCTTAGATAAAGCATCAAAGCCAAAGTGAACTGACCCATCATAGATAAGTACGCGTATAGAGAACGCCATGATATGAACTTGAACCTGGAACAAAAAAGCGTAACTGTATAATATTCTGGGGTTCTGGGACACGAGTTGTGCAATCGCACCCAAAACAAGTTTATGAAACTCTGATTCTTAACTTTTGGATGTAAGTCAGTACTATACAGGGTGACAGGGACACTGCATAGGCAAGTTTCAATAGTGTATCCAAACACACCCCTAATAATAAATTTTTCTTGTCATGTTCTCGAACGCTACCCGATTCTACCCCTCTCCCTCTTTCCTACTACACTCCCATGTGACAGAGAGAGAAGGTGTACCGCCGATCAAGAGCCAATCAAACTCGCATCCGCGATGATATGGCAAGAAGCAGTCAGTTCAAGCTATAACCTGCAACCGCATTTTTTTACCGCCCGCAACGTTTTCTTGGGTTTTTTTCCGCGCCGCGATATAATTCAACTACAACTGAAAACGTGTCGGCTGGCACAAGTGGGATATTAAGTAAGACAGGACAAAAACACCAGATCGCGCCAGAAAAACAGCGCACGCGCTCCAGTCAGCCCTCATTTCTGACGATCACCTGCCAGCTTCCAAGTAAGTCCTTTTTTCCCAACTTCAAAGTCACCGATTTCTGAATCTAAAGTTATTTTTCACATTTTTCGCGGGCTACCTTGGTGTTTTCACCTCAATACAATACCTCTTGATAAGACTGATTGTCAGTTGACGTCTCACGAGTCTTCACTCGTGTATAACTTCATTTGTAAAAATATGAAAGAATTATAATAATATCACCTTAACTTCGAAGCATCATTCTCATGGATGCCCAGAACTGGGCACAGTCCGAAGCACTGCCCAATTGTCAAGGTCACCTTCATAGCAGATTGAAAAGTTGCACGCAGCTTTTTTTTCTCTGGTAGCACATGTTGTTGGAACCGAACTGGCACAGGGTCTGAAAAGAACAGCGCATTAACACACATTACGAAAACTTGTTTCTACATGATGAAGTGGATGATGTTTGGTGCACAAGAAAACTCTAATGAATTTGTATTTGCATCCCATCTTCCCAGCACGGTAAGCTGCGCTGGGGCGGCTGCTGCAAGTGCTGAAAACCCCAAACAGTGCAAGTATAATAACTTTTGGTAATAATGTGTTTTGAGCCGTTTGTGATTGAAACACTCCCACAAGGTGCTTTGCAACTTGTGTTCCGAGATATCGCCAAACGGTTGGTTGACTCTTCACGTTACCAGAGGGCTGGCCTTTTTTTTGCCCAAAGAATGATCATTGCCATCCAACGTGGCAATGCGGCCAGCGTTTTGGGCACTTTCCCTGTTGACAGCGATGTGGACGAATTTTTTGACGCCCTGTAATTTTGATACTGGTACTTATAAATAATTCTCAAACAGGATAGACTGATTTGTTACCAACATGTGCGTGGGTGTTTACCCACCTCTTTCTCTCTCTCTTAGTGACAATGCATGATTAGCTAAGAGAAGTCATTCTAAATTCAATATTGGAGACTCCATTTTTTTTTTAAACTGAATCAATGATATATAGGTTACTGACTTTACTGAAGCTCAAGTTATTTTTCACTATTCTGTTTTTGAAGTCGATTTTACTTTTTCAAAAAAAGATATAACAACATAGAGTATGGTTTCCATCGCCCAACTGTAAAAACGCTTCGTACGTAAGATTGGATACAGTTTTATGGTTTTCCTCTTGGGGGTGTTTCGGGACTGTCCAGCTAGTTTCCTAATGCATACTAATAATAATTAGTTTATTATCAGGCATCTAAAGCCCATAGATAACATACACAAATAATCTTACAACAATAATAAATAATGTGTCGCGCATGCGATGGACTCAGTCCAATAATGAGAACATCATGCGCGCATATTTTGGGGCTACTGAGGAGGGAAGTAATTTGACTGCGTACCGTGGTCGGATGCTCTCTCTGTTTCAGGTGCTTGAGCCAGCTATTAGCGTGTCGGCGCAGCAACTATCGTATCAGGTGCGGGTCATCCAACGTAACCATATGTTAAATGACAATGTACTTGATCGACTACGCCTCGACTCACGGAGTAACCCCGTTACGCCTGCTTTGCCAATAATCACAGCGCAGCTGCCAAATATATCCATGGCTTCGCCGCGATCCGATCGCGGTGGGGAAGAGGATGATGACGAAGTTATAACCGTGAGTAGCCAGTGCAACGAACGATTGAGGAGAGCTTTGGAGAGTGCGTTCAGGGAGTACCGCTCCACAGCGCCTGAACATAGGCCACGTTTACCTCGTTTACCTATGCACAAAAAAAAAACAAGGCGCTGGTGTGTACTCTAGATTCGCAGCTGTCAAACTGCTTTGACAACAGTGAAGACCTTGCTGATACGCACTCAATACACGACCAAAATTAGCTGTTCCTGCTTGGCAGTGCAGGATTGAGCGTCGTATCGGTGAGGCTAGAGTACTCATCGGCAAGTTAATCTGCTTCAGGGAGGGCAATACTCGCCCTAGAGTGATGCGCTTTGTGAGGCGGTCGTTCTTGGGAACTGACATTAGTTCTCGTGATTATTTGGCCTGCGTCACAGAGCGTATCGACTTCCTGAAGCAGAAGATCTGTGCATGGGCAAGCCGTATTCGTAGGTACAAGCGGCGAGTGGAGCGATACACTCAGTATCGCACATGCAAAAGCGATGAAAGGTGGGTATATAGGGCTTGGGAACGACCAGGCCAAGAGGTGACTGACAGGCGTCTGCCGGATGATGACGCCATGTGCTCGTTCTGGCGCAGCATTTGGTCAGTGCCTGTCAGTCACACTGAGGGCGGTTGGACCCGGGATGTTGAACACGCGTGTGATCCAATACCAGAAATGGGGGCAATTATCATTAGCCCCCAAGAAGTAGCTCGTGCAGTCCGTCTGTTACCTAACTGGAAATCTCCAGGGACGGATGGACTGCACAACTTCGGATCAAATGGTTCCAAAGATCGCACACTCGCTTGGCGTCCCAGTTTCAATTAGCCTTAGAGTCAGGGTCGCTGCCCCAGTTCCTGACGACAGGCATTACCCACCTGCTCCATAAATCGGGTAGTACTGCGGAGCCCAAAAATTATAGACCTATCACTTGCTTACCGACGGTCTATAAAGTTCTTACATCCATTTTGAGAACTAAAATTAATCAACATATTGAGAGTAATTCCATCATGTCTCCCTCTCAGAATGGGTGTAAGAACGGGTCCCGTGGTACTAAGGAGCTGCTCCTCATTGATATTGCCATTAGCCAACAGGTTCGCCGCTCCAGAAGGCATCTGTCTACATGTTGGATATATTATAAGAAGGCCTACGACTCAGTTCCACATACATGGCTCATGAGGGTGCTGGAGTTGTACAAGATAGATGCAACTCTACGCGCCTTCCTTGAGTCGTGTATGGGGCAATGGAGGACGGTCCTTCGCTATCCAGGATGTCGACAGATGCAGGGGAATAGCAAACCGATAAGGATCGAGTGTGGTATATTTCAGGGTGATAGTCTGAGTCCATTGTGGTTTTGTCTAGCCTTGAACACTCTTAACACACTACTGGAAGGTTGAGGTCTAGGCTATCGGTTGAGGAGAGGTGGTCAGGTCCTACCTCACCTTCTTTACATGGATGATCTGAAATTTTTTGCCCCCAATAATTTGCAACTGATGAAGCTACTGAAGGTAACTGAAACTTTCAGTAGCGCCAGTCATGCATGTGAAGCGAGGGGAGATTACGGAATCCGTGGGAACTCAACTCTCGGATTTCGTACACCTTAGATCCCTCTCCTCAACAGAAACATACAAGTATTTGGGTATGTCGGAAGCATTAGGCATCAATACTGCTGACATGAAACAATCATTGAAGGAGCGTTTCTTTGGCCGCCTGAATAAGGTGCTAAACAGTCTTCTGTCAGGCGGAAACAAGGTGCGCGCATTTAACGGTTGGGTCATGTCGGTTTTGATGTAATCTTTCGGCATACTCAAATGGACTCAGACAGAAGTTGATGCCCTAGATAGGAAGGTCCGCGTACTACTGACCGCAAATCGGATGCATCACCCACGGTCGTCGGTGATGAGACTGTATATCCCGCGGAAGTGTGGAGGTCGTGGCTTCTTAAATGCTAAGACCCTGCACAACCGTGAGGTATGCAGTCTCAGGGAATACTTCCTAGAAGCCAACGTGGGGATGCACCGAGATGTGGTCTCGGTCGACAAAGGCCTTACCCCGCTCTTCTTGGCTAACGAGAACTGGCGCAAGCCTGTAGTATTAGACACTAATGACCGCAGAGAGGTATGGCAGAGCAAGGAGCTTCACGGACGGTTTTACCGGGCCTTACATGGGCTCGATGTAGACTTTTTAGCGTCCGTATCCTGGCTGCGTTTCGGTGACCTCTTCGGGGAAACTGAAGGGTTTGTCTGTGCAATAATGGACGAAGTTATTTGAAGAATAACTACCGGAAACATATTATGAAGGACGGGACGGTGGACGTGTGTCGGGCATGCCACCGTCCGGGTCAGTCCATCAGACATATTATTTCTGGTTGTTCTCGTCTAGCTAACGGAGAGTACTTGCATAGACACAACCTTGTTGCCAGGATTATCCTCCAGCAACTTGCTTTGAAATACAACCTTGTGGAATCAGAAGTGCTTTACTATAAGTATGCGCCCGACCCAGTTCTCGATTATGGTAATATCACGTTGTATTGGGATCGATCTATGTTCACTGACAGGACTATTGTTGCCAATAAGCCTGACATTGTGTTGATAGATCGATTGAAGCGTCGCGCAATGATTGTTGATATAACGGTCCCGCATGACGAGAATCTCGTGAAAGCAGAGAAAGATAAGCAATTCAAGTATCTAGATCTGAGTCGCGAGGTTGTCGACATGTGGGACGTGACAACAGCAGTCATTGTGCCGATAGTTGTGTCGGCCAATGGCTTAATAGCCAAAAGCTTCGATCAACATCTGCGGAGTCTTTCGCTTGACAGCTGGATCAAGGGCTTGATTCAGAAAGCAGTACTTCTGGACACGACACGTATTGTCAGGAGGTTCCTCTCTCAAGAGCCCTGACCACCGGTAGCCCGGACTCTGTTCCCGATGCTGGTGGGCTACTATTTTTTATATTTTTAAAAGTTTTTTATATGTTGTTTTGTAAAAATATTTAAAAATATAAATGATATGTAAAGAAAATAAATATAGGGAACTAATACATATCTTAAAACTTAATTAAACTACATATGACTATACACGGAACGTCGTCGGCGTCGTGTTTCGCTGCGTGGTGTCGCGTAACCGTCCTCGGAAACGTCGATATACGATACCTCTCGACCAAAAGTCCTCTTCCAAGCAGATCTGTATGGTGGGTTGGAACTCGTACCACGAACGACTTGAAATTGATGTTGTGGCGTGATTCCAACCTTACGACCCTCAGAGTCCAGTCGGTCTTCACTTTCACATACTGCACGACTTCCTCAACCGTCGTGGAGTGATGCAGACGTGAAATGTACAGCTGCGTCGTAGGCACAGCGGGGCGCAGCAGCATGTTGGGACCAGTCGGTGCGGTACCACACTGGTTACGAGGACAGGGCTTCTTCTTCTTCCTTTCTACTTTGGTGAAACCCTCCTCGTCAACTTGGTTCGTCCTTGGCACAGAGCTACGGACCGCAGTCAAGGCAGGTTGAGCTCCTCTCTTCAGTTTTTCCCCTCTCGTGATTTGTCGCTTTGGCAGCGACGCATCTGATTTGCCGGTGGTGACGACGGCAGCGTAGGCACGCTCAGGGGTCGACGTACCTACGCGTGACGTTTCCGTTGCCAGTGTTGTGGCGCAGGCAACGGTGGCGGCGAGCGGCGCTTGCTCAGCATTATCGGCAGCTGGTTTGAAACTGCCGACTGATGCATTTCGCGCTACTCGACGCGTGTTCACCTTTGAGGCCTCAGGTGACCCAATTACCGAGTCAACGTTGCGCAATAATGCTATTTCTGCACGTAACTCGGTATTGTTCTTTTCTGATACCTCAATTCTGGACTGCATCCTGGTCATCTCTGCTTTCAAGGAATTGATGTCCTTTAGCAGCCGTGTAACGTCGACGTGGTTGAATGTGACGGGGGGCAGCTTACTCAGCTCCTTCGCCACGAAATCAGGCACGTCGTCTGAGTCCGTCTTCTTCAAAATATCAATGATGTCCTCAAGACTCTTTTTTGTTCAATCTCTGCGGCGAGACGGCATCTGGTCCACTTTTTCAAGTGAACAGCAGCAGCTTACCACTGCTAATCTCGCCCTCCTTGAAATTGGACTCGGATATCTGCAAAATGCTAACTTCGTCCATGTAGTCGATGGCATGGACTAGGAACGCCAGCAATTCGTTGACAATGAGCTTTTTGGAACTCATAGTGTGTACGGGCAGCGGCTATAGGAAGCGGCGGGTAGGAATGTGTTGTCGGGATAAAGCTCGATCAGCTTAGTGTTGACAAGTCTTTGTCATTTTAAGGTAACAAAACGAACTACCTGAAATAATATTTCTACATCACCAGGGCAGAATACTACCATTCATTGTAGGCAACTGTTCGTAACTAGCGTAGAATACTAGCTAAGTTATCTCTCGACTTTTTCTTCGCCCTAATTTTGAGGAAACTAATCGGAGCATGAGGAACAGGGTGCAAAGTTCCTCAATACATCATACAAAAAAGAGATCCTTGGAAAAGAGGAGTGTTACAGTTACTGTCGGTCTGTTACAACACTCCTCTCTTAAATGTTCTATGGAACCTCCGTTTTTTAAAAATCTTGGTCTGAAAGTAAAGAGACTAAACTTTTGCAGGTAAGGTCCCAATATTTCGTTTAGTGTTTTTGTGGTCGTCTTGAAGTCAAAGTTTTATTAGGGAATAAACTAAACTGATAATTTCGGTCACGACAAAAGTAAAACAGAAATCAAAAAGTTTTAGTAACTTCTACAGATTTATTATTGTATCCGTGACTAACTTTGAGATAAAATATTTTATATTTATCTCAGACCTTGTTAATTAACAGCATGTTTACTATTTCGATTAGAATTACTGTCTAGACTTAAGCAAAAAGTTTTTTTGAACGATATTTCCAAAGCAGCAGCTTTTCTTTTTAAACTTGCACAAACACCAAACCACAAAACCTTAGTAAATAACGACGTAATACAGCGTGAAAAAGCCTTCGACTTTATAGCATATCCTAGCATACACAGAAGATTCAAAATTCATTTGTTCAAATGAAGCTAAAAATCAGCACATAATAAACGAAATTCATCAAACAAATGTGAAGTTATTTTTCCAAAACATCCTTCGAAACCATAGAGGGACAGTCAAAAAAATAAAAACGAATGAGTTTTCATCTGTATGCAACACACATCCTAAATAGTTTTATAAGTAAACAAAATACTCACAATTCCAATCGTTTTTATACTTTTTAAACTTGTCCAAAGATAGATCCATCGTGCATGTCGGTGCAATCCTGTCCCATGTTTTGTACAAGTAATTGACCGTTTTTACCCTGCCAACGACGATGGTTGAAATAGCGGTAGTCCATCCATTTTGCATTAGGGTTCTGTAGAGTTAGTAACTATTTTATAGTTGCAATACTGAGGATTATTCAGTTATAAGTGGGAACTTGATATCTTTGTTATTGAGTGAGGTTAATCCTTCGTGATATAGCGTGATTTTTTTACTATTCCACAATGGGGTAAAGTAACACAGTTTACAACGAATGTTAGTAGAATCATTTTAAGACAGGTCTTACGAGCGTTTACACCTACAAACTTTCAAGTCCTCATTTTCCGAAATCACTGAACCGATTGTAATGAAACTTAATATGCATATTTCAAAAAAAAATTAGACCTATGTATCCTACATAGGTCTAAAAAGTTATTGAAAACATTTTCGAGAAATATTCTTATAGCTAAATTAGACCGATTATAAATTATCTATAGAAACAGAAATTTTCAAGTAATAGTATCTTCTTTTTTAAGAGACATTTCGAAAATGTTTTTAGTAACTTTTAAGACCTCTGTATCCTGCTCATGCGTATTAAGTTATTTTGATCAAGTAACGCCAACCCCAAGTAACATGGGACACAGCAGGAAGATCATGTTGATGAAGCTCAAGAGTACACACACTCTGTATATGAAACAAAAACACTTGAGTTTTACAATATCCTCACAACCGATAGAAACGTTGTTTTTCTCTCCTACTATTCATATGTGGAAGGTGTTGTGCAAACTGTGAAGGCTAGTATTATATTGAAGAAGAATAAACAATCAATTCCACAAAAAATACAATTATAGAGGAAGGTAAGTCGGAACCGATTTACCCACTATTTTATGTCTTTCCACAATCATGCCAATGAGCTTAAAAAAAATACACACAACACAAGCAGACATTAAAACAGAAAATGCTTCAAAATTACATATTTTTTTTTGACAAATTTATTTTTAAGAAAAACTTGCTTCGATTTATAGAGCATAAAACACCCACAAAGAACCAGGAAGCAACCCTATTCTAGTACAATGGAGTTTTAAGTAAATTAAAAACTATTGAAAAATGCATCAAAAATGGTGAAAACAGAAATAATTGGTTTATATATGCTTCAAAAGCGATCGTTGCAGATTAAAATACCGGCAATTATGTCAAGTATTCGATAGTGTTTTGTTTCGAAAACTAGTACTTATTTAAGGCTATCGCGCACTAATGGTTGTTAAGTGTTCGGCGGAGCTAAAATTAAATGTTATTGTTTTTTTATTGTTTAACTGTAAGTACCTAAGAGCATGAGATACCGTGCCCCTGGAACGTAAAGGGCTAAGAAGGAACATGGATGGGTTTTAGTCAGTCAAGTCTGACACTCCCTTCCGCTCCGCCCAGAGCGGAAGAAGTCATTTGAAAATTTCCCATCCTAAAAAAAAAGTACTTAAAAGCATGTGTTGAAAGTACGATGTTTTATAATAACAACTGGCTGAATCATGTTGCTTCATTTATAAATTGCGTAGTTTTTTTCCCTACTATGAAAAAAATGAATACGGGGACAAACTGGGAGGGGTCACCGTTATAGTCACCCATCCATGACGCAACCTCGGCAAACATAGCTCAACCGTCGACCACCATGAGCTTGTGTTATTACTTCTGTGAAATAACACAAGCAATGTGGTATAACTTATGTGGTTAGTGCCTAACTTGGTGTCAAAGTTTTTATGCCGCACATGGGTCTTTGACTTGGCTTTACATGCCGTTAAGAAATATCTCTCAGGCATGCTGGTTTCCTGCGATGTTTTCCTTCACCGAAGCAAGTGATAATTATTATAATACGCACATGAGTCCGAAAAACCAGAGGTGCGTGTCTTGGGTTCGAACTCAGGACCTAAGACTTGTCAGTCCGATGGTCACACCACACGGCTATTAACACTGCTATGATTTGTGAAGTTTCATATAAAAACATTAGTTTCCAAATATATTTTTTTTCTGATTTGGACAAGCCTAGGCGTCTGCATTATACAAAAATTTCATAGCCCAGCCAAGAATTTTACACAAAAGATTATTTCAGCAAAACGGTTCCCTAGATACATAAATTATTATAATTGAGTAATTCTGATATTCGTTCATAAAGTTATTTCATGATTAAACTTCGCAGGTACGAAATCGAGTAATAAAACCGAATTATAGACAGCACTCAACTTTTTTATAACTTTAATGTAGAGTCTTGTGTTAAAACAGAGAAGATCGTTACCTACAGTATTAATTTTATATGAGAAATACTGAAAACATTGACACAAATTTGACTTTAGTTTGAACTAGCTGTACGGCGCAACTTCGTTTGCGTCACATTTTTCCCGTTTTCGCAACATTTTTCATTACTGCTCCACTCCTATTGATTGTAGCGTGATGATAAATGGGCTATCTAAAACTGAAAGAATTTTTCAAATCGGACCAGTAGTTTCGGAGCCTATTCAATGCAAACAAACAAACAAACCATCAAATCTTTGCTCTTTATAATATAAGTTTAGATATATGATTCTACAGGGTGTTACGGAAAGGGTATTATACATACTTAAGGGTGTTCTACAGACCACCAAACTGAACATGTTTCTCAATCGGACAAACATCGTAATAGCGAAAAAATATGAGCCACCCCATACATTTGGGTCGAATAGGTAATGAAATTTCGTATGGGGCAGCAGATAATTTTTTCGCTATTACGATGTTTGTCCGATGGAGAAACATGTTTAGTTTGATGGTCTGTAGCACACCCTTAAGTATATATATACCCTTTCCGTTACACCCTGTATATCCACTAGCAATTAAAATAAAATAAAAACAATTTTTGATGCAGTACAGCAAAATAACAGATCGCAAAATAATCAATGGTTGTGGCGCATTTGCAGTGTTTACATAATAATGAAATCCAGGAGAGCAGCGGTGGCCCAGTGGTGGCAGGCCCGACTTACGAGCAGTAAGCCGTGGGTTCGAACCCAGGCCGTTGCATTACTTTGTGTAATTTATTTCATCACCGCTGCCCTCAAAAACGGTGAAGGAAAACATCGTGAGGATACCGGCGCGGCATGTCCTAAAACTAAAAATCCGAAGACATATGACATCTACCAGCCCGCACCCCACTCCCTCTCATAGAGAGGAGGCCTGTGTCCCAGCAGTGGGAACAGTATAGACTGATGATTACGATGAACGCTATAACTACCAATAGGAGCGGAGGAGTCATAAAAAATGTTGCGAAAACTAGTAATCTATATAAAATATATGTGTGGTAATCGCTTGTCGTATAATATTATATTGGCATGTGAAGCAGAGGAATTAGGAAAATGTTGTGAGGAACGTTTTGATTATGTGGACGGGTATACGAGTAGAGGTAGACCAAAAAAACGATTGATGGACTGTGTGAAAGATGATATGGCAAGACGGGACGTCTCTGATGAGATGACGAGTAATAGAAAAGTATGGAAGAAGAAGACATAATGCATTGATATAAGGGCAAGAGTATGATGATGAATAAATCTATAAAACTTCGTCATTAACTTACTCATTTCTTTGTCTTCGTTGCCTTCCAGCCTGAACTACTGGCTCTATACGATGTTTGGAAAAACACGTGCTCATGGGCATTTTAATTTAATAGCTACCCTTGTAACAAGTGGTAGGTAATACAGGCAATTATTTAATATCGACTACATTAGGTACAAAACGCAATAAACCACAGAATTATGACTTGCATTGTGAGTGAGGTGAGTTTTCTATAAAACTACTAATTTCAAAACGTCATAAAAAAAAACTGATCAAACAAGTCTATTATATTTTATAGTGCGCGCAGTTAGAACCAATGGCAGGATTGACACAAGCTCGACGGCAGCTTCTGCACTCCCCAGGCCTTCTGGGTGACTATACTGTTGTGATAAAAGGAAATTTCACAACGAATAAAAACAATTTATTGTTTAAATAAACCTACCTTTAAAACACAGAGGGCAGCAATAACATGAAACCGATAACTAACCTACAATCTGGGGTTATCGATAACTGCGGAAATTACCATGTTGTACCTCGTCTATAATTTGTTTAGCTAGCCTCGTGTCTATTGAATAAACTTTGCTTTATATGGAAAAGCCCGATGCTAGTTTGTTTTCCTGCATTTGTTTGTTTAGCCATTGCTGTACGCCACAAGAAACATACCGGTAACGGCTTGTTAAAAAAACAAGAGGGTTAGTTATAAGTCGCGCTTCTTGCAAGAAACAGTCTGGCTATCACCACTTCTTCTACTCCCTAAGGGGCTTTGATTCTCAAAAAGTCGCTTGTGAAATTACTTACCTTGGTTTGTGTGACCTTGGAAGTATTGCAGTTGTACTATGCAAATTGTTTTGAATCAGGTGAGTTCTGTATTAGAGAAGATGTAGCCGGAAGTTGATGTAAAAACTTGCGGTGACTTGGTTGTGACGCATCGTTTTTTTTTAAAGCCAGCATTTATTAACATGAAAAGAAAAACATTAGGTTCCATTAACATTGAACGCGTATACAAAGTGTTTTCCCCTTGCTATTAACTCTCTTGTGAGGAAGCGATCTTGGCTTTAGGATTATGTCAAGTCTATCATAAAAATGTATTGTCATCAGAACCAAAGATGTGTGCAAAATTTCAGCGTGATCGATAGGGGGAACTGGTTTGAAATTCAGTTGCAAGATTTGACCAATACATACTAACAAACTATTAAGGCAAATTACAAGTTAAATATTTTTTTTAAATAATGAACAAAAAAGTAATCCGAAATACACACATCAAAAGTGTCTAGGGATCAAGCATTTTTATGCGGATTTCTTGAGATTGAGATGTGGCTTTGTAATAAATTTATGATTTTATAAATTTATATGGATCCTTTTTGGTGCATTTCATAATTTGAATCAGGAACTGTGAATCAAATTCGAGTAAAAGATGAAAATCAGCTGTCAATATTTTCCCTATAAAAACATACAACGCATTGAAGACATTATTAGTGCTACTGTTTCCCTACTACTGATTAAAACCAACGTTATTATGGAGCGGTGACGTCATTTAAGCAGGGAAGAAATGCTCAGAGCCGTGGGAATGATAGAAGCTGGTTCCCGGCAACGTACTGTGGCTTTAGCTCTGAATACAAGTCAGAGTGTTATCAGTCGACTTTGGACACGTTACCGAAGCACTGGTACCGTGGCTGAGCGCCATGGAGGACGGTATCGCTGCACCACACGGAGACAAGACCGATACATTCAAATCTTAACTCGAAGAGCTCCAACAATAACCGCCATGATGTTAGCCGTGAGGCTTCATCACTCTTCAGGGAACTTAATTAGCGACCAAACAGTCAGAAACCGCTTGCATGAAGTGAACCTTCATTCCCGAAGACCGCTACGGGTACCACCTATAGCAATGCACAATCGTAAGATTCGATATCAATGAGCTCTTGAACACAGAAATTGGGCAGAAGAACAATGGCGTTTCGTGTGCTTTTCTGATGAGTCTCGTTTTGGTATGAGACCGGATACAAGACGTATACGACACTGGAGAACCCCTGGACGCCAACAGCGATTAAAATCCTGCCAGGAAGTCCATCCTTATAGTGGTGGAACCATCATGGTATGGGCGGGTATTTGGATCGGCGGAAGAACTGAGTTGATTTGGATCAGAGGCAACCTCAACGCTCAAATTTATGCTGAGACGATTGTATCAGACGTCATCGTTCCTCTACAAGTGCAAATCGGTCCCTTATTTCAGTTAATGCATGATAATGCACGACCGCACACCGCAAGAGTTGTAAGACAGACTCTCGCCGCAGCTAACATCAATGTCCTGCCCTGGCCTGCTCAGTCGCCAGACTTGAACCCGATTGAGCATGCATGGGATATGCTACAGAGAAGAGCTCTGCCGAATATGGAGGGTATCCAGTCGTAAGAAGACCTTTTTTTGTTGTTGCAACGAACATGGGCGGCCATTCCACAGCGTGATTTGGATGAACTCATTTTGAGTATGCCAAACCGATGTTCTTGTGTTGTTAGTGTTCGCGGTAGAAACACGGATTATTAATTGTTTAAGTTACCCAATAAAATTTTAAAGAAAACTGTTATTTCAGTCTTTTTTTCGAACTTTAATGTTAGTGGTTCAAATGTCAAAAATCCCTTTATTAGAAAATGGCAAATTTCTTTATTAATGCAAAGGTGACTTGGTTTATCGTTACTGTGACAAACGAAAACACTTTATTTGATGAATCCTTAAAGAAAATTTTAATTAATATCAATCAGGAGAAAAGTTATTGCAAAAATATATGTTGATCCCTAGACACTTTTGATGTGTGTATATGCAGTATTGTTCTCACTTTTCAATACCAGTTGCATAAAACATCGTCTGTAACCAAATTAAGTTCCTTATTCCTAAAATATTTGAGTTGAATAAAATATCAACTAGAGTCTGTCGCTAATGGGATTTCTTCCGTGATTTTCAGTTAATGTGAGCTCTTATTGTAAGTTTAGTTATAAACTGTGAAAACTTTAAAGAGTATTTATCAATTACTTGACTTCCTAAAATCATGGGTTTACCAACAACAACCAACCATGAACAATTTATACCCGGAAAACGTTTCAGACCAATTTTCAAGAATACAATTCCAAAAGTTCTTCAAAGCAATTTAGTTTAGTGCCAGCACCAACTGAGAAATACTTTTGTTGTTGAAATGAATGATTTGGTTGATAAATAGCTCCACGTTCCTCTAGCTGGCTCTATGCCCGGTGAAATGTGAAATAATAAACGGTTGCTTTGATAACATTGTCGAAATTTCCAAAACCAGACTTTATTTAGTGTGTGGTAATGGACCGTGATTGTGAATAGGAAGAGAGATTTTAAATATACTACACAAAAAACCGGCCAAGTGCGAGTCTTACTCGCACAAAGGGTTTCCATACCCCAAACAATATTTTGAACTGTCATTCATTAGTTAGTAGTACTAGTTGTAAACTTCCACTAAACCGCAAAACTAAATTGGTTTTTCATGGTATGTTAATGAAAAACAAAGTTACTGCTGCAGTTTGATGAAAAAGTCCCATATCTCAAAAACTAAACACCATATTTTATTGAAACCAATATTCGTTGATAGGATTTTTTACGTTCTACAAATCAAAATATTATCAGAATTTTCCTCCTCTTACTTTAGAAATTAGAGGGTGGGGGACACACATTTTTCCACTTTGGAAGTGGCTCTAGCGCAAACTATTCAGTTTAGAAAAAAATGATATTAGAAACCTCAATACCATTTTTGAAGACCTATCCATAGATACCCCACAGGTATGGATTTGATGAAAAAAAAATTGGTTTTCAGTTCTATGTATGGGGAACCCCAAAATTAATTGTTTTTTTTTTCTATTTTCGTGTGAAAATCTTAATTCGGTTCATAGAATACATCTACTTACCAAGTTTCAACAGTATAGTTCTTATAGTTTCGGAAAAAAGTGGCTGTGACATACGGACGGACAGACAGACAGACAGACAGACATGACGAATCTATAAGGGTTCCGTTTTTTGCCATTCGGCTACGGAACCCTAAAAACGAGGAGTTTATTTTGTTTGTCCGGTCAGTAGTTTTTTACACACATCAAGCCATACATTTCCATGATAACATGGCCTCGCTTTGTATAGATTTCCCACACAATCAGAGATCCGCATAAACTTGTTTCTACCCCCAACCAAAAAAGAGGAAATTAGGAATCTGTGTATCTGTGTGTCTGTCTGTGGCATCGTAGCCCCCGAACGTATGAACCGATTTGGATAAAATTGGTTTCGTTTGAAAGGTGTTTTAATCGAGAGTGTTCTTAGCTATGTTTTGAGAAAATCTGCACAGCCGTTTGAAGATCACCTCTTTTCTAGTTGATGAAAGGAATTATATAACTTCCACAGGTCTGGTCGATTCAAAATTTGAAATCTTGTTACTTGTCACCATGGGCATCGCCTTAGTAGACCGCTTAGCACAAGCACAAAACAAAGTGGACCCCCGACGCAACGATTCTAGAATTAATTTATTTTATGTTTTTTAGAGGTTTTTTGTTTTTTTTTTTTCACAAAAAAACAAACGATTATAACCTTACTTTAAAGTTGCTGAGGTGTAATAGATTGGTTTAAAAAAAAATACCACGAAGGGGATGACGGGATTTGAGTTAGTTGCTCCGTGTAAAATACTGTACCTACTAATTTACTTATACCGTATTAATTATACGATTAGACACTGATACACTGTAGGAGATGCTACAACAAGACCCCTGGTACATCAGAGCCCACGACTTACATCGCGATATGATCAACAAACTCCAACAACTGGCGGTCAGCGGTCTAGAAGATCCTGCACCCGACTACACGTGATACGGCCACTTAAACCCAGCTCTTTTAGCCCATAGAATAGGTGAAATTGAAGATATACATAACAAAGAGAGAGAAAAGCTGCTCGATAAGCGAACGACCCTCCCCTGAGAGCGTAGGCTCTGACTCGTAGAGTCCCGCTTGGATAATTAGTGAATGCAGGCCTAGACTTGTTGTGAGTTTAAATCCACAAACCTTATTTTTGCATTGTATACACTAAAAATAAAGTAAAGAAAAATGATAGAAATAGGTTGCAAATCAAATCAAATCAAAATATTTTATTTTACATAGGCCTACATGGGCACTTATTAAACGTCGATAAGAGGCATGGTTCGGTTTGGTCGTTTCCTATGGAGAAGAACCGGCAAGAAACTCCATGGTTACTCTTTTAAAATCATTTGGGTCTACAATATTTGGATGTTACAGCGTTAGTACTTAAGTATGAGAGGACAGCGTAGGCTCGACAATAAGTCGTTGCTTACTACAAAATGTGGAAATAACAGTAAAAAAAACAAAGCCCATTGTGGGCTTAGTTTTTTTTCACCACACATTCCCAAAAAATATTTATGAATAAAAATCTATACAAAAGTAAAAATAAGACATTACAAGAACAATAAATTAAACAATTGACACATGTTGGGGCGTAACTCCCAACAGTGAAAATGTTGTATTGATGTTGTTAGTGGGATGTTATGTTGATTGAGTAGACAACCGATTGGTATAAAGGTTTAATTGCTACTGAAAATAACATGTTGTAAAGTATATACAATTAATGTTCGTTTAAACAATATGCAACGTTTCACTATACAGAAATGTAGGCCAAGTTAGTGGCATGTACAGCGTAGCTCGTACAACACAAATGTAGTCATCACTACTGTAACTATTCTGCACAATTAATAAACGGTGCAATGATTTAAAAGCTATTGTAAAACATCTGAAAAGGCTAGGCAAGTGATGATAAAACTTATCCTCAACCATATTCAACCAAATCCTCCTATATTCAACCAAACACAACATCCTCGCTCAAAAGAAGTTCTGTTACAGCCTAATATTCCTAAGTCTAAGTTTTTGGTCGCAAGTTACTAAAATCAGTTCCAAGCGACAAAACTGCAATAGTCCCCAACAACTGCAATGAACCCAACAAACTTTCCAACCAATAAAACATTTCAGACTTCACCTCTCACTTGACCTCGTTCTTAACGACCCTAATAGTTATTTGTTATACAAGAGTGCAAAGTTCCTTTTTAACCGCGTGTTCAATTTTGATGACCGAGCAAGCGAAGGATTCTAAAATTGAATCACGAGCGCAGCGAGTGATTCAAAATTAGAATCCTGAGCGTTAGCGAGGGAATCAAAAGAGCACGAGGTGAAAAATCTTTGCACTCGAGTGCAACACGTAACTTTTCATTCCACCTCAGCGAGGAAATGACTAAATGCAAAAAAAAACGTTTACAATCATAAGATAGGTACACTTTTATTTTAGTTTAGGTATTAATTAATACATTATGACAGGTAAGTATTACAGAATAATCTTTAAATTATAACAAAATAATATTACGGTATAATTAAGAAAATTTTAAAGTAACGTTGCTACAGTTATTTAAATTGAGTGTAATATTTTTGTTTGGTACTGTAATATTTTTTTTTTTTTTTTTTTTTTTTTTTTTGGCAGGAGGGGAAATCCGGTCGGACTTACACCCAGGCTGACTCATAACGAGCCAGTCTGGATAGTGTCAGGCTCCAACTGACTAAAACCACCTCCTGCCTGTCTAGTGTCCCCCTGACATGGTCAGAGACCTGTTTACTGCATTGGTCGTTTCTAATACTGTTTTGTTTACAGTTTCGTTCATTAATGAAGTTTAATTTTAAATTTTTATCTGATTTTAATTGTTTTTATATTGCAAAAGTGCTTAAGAATTTAGATAAAAGTGAATTTAATAACTGAAAAAATTAAATAAATGTTTTACGTTTTACTATGCTTATTTCTAAATTTCTGTTCTTGATGAGAATCGCTTAAATCTGAAAAAGCACAGTTCCTTACTTTTATTTATTTCTATTGATCACTTTTGTTGCTACTGTTAAGCAGTATTCTACTAAAATTTTTCTACTTTTGGTTTCTGACATAAGTTTTTGTATGTTGTCTATATTAATAGCCGTCTCCAATCTCCGCTCGGCATCGTATCGTTCCAATAAGAAAACTGGACATTCTATTATTATGTGTGCGATCGACTCCACTTTATCCGGCTCGCAGATGCACGCTGGGTTCTCCTTACACTTGAAGCGGTGCAAGTATTCGGAGAACCCACCGTGCCCCGTCAAGATTTGCGTCAGTGTACCTGCCGGTTTTATTTTACGCACAATTCTGTGGGCGTCGATCGCATCGGGAAAGAATATTTTTGTAGTGGAGGCTGTTTCGCCGTTCTGGTACCTCCGGTTCCACTCGTCGAGCGACCCCATTCGGATCTGCCGCTTGACGAATGAAACCGGGCAGCGGTCGTAGTCCGGCCTCTTCCTGGACCGGAGTGCTGCCTCCTTTGCGAGGTGGTCCGCTCGCTCGTTGCCCTCTAGACCAGCGTGAGCCTTTACCCAGAACAAAGACACATCTTTGCCCTGAGATAAAGCCACGGCAACGTTCTCTCTCGTCTCCACGGCCAAGGCGTGGAGGGAACCCTGATTTGTGACTGTTTGAAGTGCAGCCTTTGAGTCACTATAGATACCGAAGGTTCCCTCTTTGCGCTTGAGTATTTCGCGCGTGGCTACGCATATGGCCAGAAGTTCCGCCTGGTAGACCGTGCAGTACGGAGGCAAGCTAAGTTTTGCGGACTTGATCTCGGCCTCACCGTCCCAAAAAGACAGTGCGGCTCCGACCTTGCCCTCAATCTTGCTGCCATCCGTGAATACCCTGACTGCTTGATGGTTGTGGGTCTCCACAAGCGTCTGGTCTTCCAGGCACACGAACTCCATGGCCGTATGTTTTGCCGGGTGCGGAGTCTCTGCAAATGCCACCACCCGCTCCACTTCTCTGCCCGCAAGCGCTGGCTGTGGTACCCCTCTCTTTGCCTCGTACAGAGCGGCTGCTTCCTGTATTCGGAGGTCGAGTGGGAGTATCCCAGCCAGGACCAGGGACGCGTTCAGCGAAACGGTGCGGTAGGATTTACAGAGCTTCTGCGCGAATCCTCGTTGAACCGTGTTCAGGCTTTTCTGCACTCCGATCTTTTTAACTGCTGGCGCCCAAGCGCTCGCCGCGTACATAATTACCGGCTCCACTGCTGCCGTGTAAATTATGCGGATGATCTCCGGGTTAAGGCCCCAGCTCACTTTGGCCGCGCGTGCCAGCTGTTTGTAAATATTAACAGCTTTTCTGCAGACGTTTGCGACGTGGGTGTTGAAGGTGAGCTGATGGTCGACGGTGAGCCCCAGTATCTTGATTTCCTTAGACATGCCAATGTCTACCCCGCCCATGCTCAGGAGCGGGACATCGTACCGAAGCTTCCTGGTGATCACCATTGCACAAGTTTTATGCGGTGCAAACTTCAGCTTGTTACGAATGCCCCACACCCGGACATACTCGAGGGCGGCATTGGCCTGCCTCTGGACCTCCAACGCAGTGTCACCGTCGAAAATCATCACAACATCATCGGCGAACGCTTGACAGTGGACGCCTTGCTCCTCCAGTCCCTTCAGCAGAGGATCCAGGATCAGGTTCCATAGGATCGGACCGCCAATGGACCCTTGCACACACCCCTTGTTCGTCTCTCTATGGCATTCTGCGCCCGCGTACCTTACTCGTACACTCCTACCAGTCAAGTAGCTGTCTATCAACCTTCTGATATTCACCGGGCACTTTTCCTCAGCCAGTCTAGTCCTAATGGCCGGCCACCATGCGCTATCGAAGGCACCCTCTATGTCCAGCGATACAACAGTGATCAGCTTCTTTTCACTTAGCTTTCCTTTGATATGTTGTATCATGGTGTAGAGGGCGTCCTCGGTGCTTTTCTGTGGCATGAAACCAAACTGGCGAGTACTGAGCCGCGGGATTAGGTGCCACTTCAGTCTTGCTACAAGAAGTTTTTCCAGCGTTTTACCCAGGACTGGCAGGAGGCCGATTGGTCTGTACGACTTAGGGGTAGTGTAGGATTCCTTACCGGGCTTGCGGAGGACTACCACCGTGGCCACTTTCCAGGCCCCAGGGAAGTGTCCCTGCTCCAGGCACTTGTTGGCCAGTGCAAGGAACGTCCCTGGGTCCCGAGATATGGCCTGGGCACAGATATCGGCTGTGAGACCGTCTGCCCCGGGTGCCTTCTTCGGGTTGAAACTTTCCACCGCGGTTTTCAGCTCCTGAAGTGTAAACGGTGGGTCATGTTGTTCATCATGCGCCCAATCGTTTACACGACTGGCCGCTTCACGTGTACGACGGTGGTCTTCGGTTTCACCCTCCTCTAGGTCTTCCGGGTAGAAGGTCTCGGCTAGCAGCAAAGCCGATTCCTGCGCACTCAGTGGCAATCCATCCTTCACCAACGGCAAGTCCTCCTGTCTTTTAGCGGTCCGTCCTATGACCCTGTAAATCCCCTCCCACATTCCTTCCTTGTCCTGTCTTCCACAGAACCCCTTCCATCCCTCTGTTTGCGCCCTAAGCGCAAGTGACTCGTAGTTCGTTTTTGCGTGCAGGTACTCGTCGATGACTTTTTGTCTTCGGACTTTTGCAGCGCATCGGATGCGGCGTCTTCGGGTGTTCACCTCCGACATCAGCTCAGCGAGCTCCTTGGACCACCACGGTATGGTGAGTTGGTTATTATTACTGATTTTGGCCAAAGTTTCTTCACATGTTTCTGTAATTTTGTCTATATATTTGTTAACATTATATTCCAGATCGATTTTATTATTAATTTTACTTATTTCTATTGAATTTAAATTTGCATCTGCGTTTAATTGGTCCAATTTCGAACGAAATTGGCTCCAATTCGCTTTTTTCGTATTATATTTCCTAGTAGTTCTATTGATATTAATTCCTTTAGCTTTTTTAAGGTTAATTTTGAAAACAATACCGTTGTGGTCCGAGCTCGTGAGTCCTTCCTCGACCCGCCAGTCCTCCACCAAGTCCAGCAGGTCCGTTGAACAAGCTGTTACGTCAACGAAGCTGCTGTACAGGGTGTTACCTCTGACAGTGTCGAAGGTCGGTGTGTTGCCGACGTTTAGTACCTGCAAGCACATGTCTTCCAGGGTTCCCGACATATCTTCTCCTTTGGTATCGGTTACCAGGCTGCCCCACCAGGTACTCTTAGCGTTGGCATCGCCGCCGATAAGAATCCTCGTGAGGCCTATTTCCTCGCGAATCCGCATGAGTTGCTCCAGGTATGGCTGTATGGGCTGGTCTGGTTCAAAGTAGAAGGAGACTACTGCGATTTCCCAGGCGCTAGTGCGGATCCTCACCACCACGATGTTATTGGTGGTGAGTTTCGGACACTGTGTCACGTCCAAGTCGTGATCAAAGACAACTATTGCTGCCTTCACAGTTCCACTTCCTTGTTCAGCACACTGGTAGACTCTCGCTCCCCGGTAGTCTCGCATCCTCTTAAACCCACCCACATACGGTTCCTGGAGCAATGCGAAGGCAACCCTCCGCTCACTAGCCACGATCATGAGTTCTTGGGTCGCAAGGTTTTTCCTCTGCAGATTCGCTTGGATTACCTGATAATTCTGACTGACTCCCTGGTGCGTTCGAGAAACCCTGGACGAGTCATCACCTGTTTCCGCTGGCTGGCCCTTAGCAATACGCCACCGACAGCCGTGCAATTGCGTCCCACTTCACGCGGATTGGGCACTCACTGTCGAAGGCGTTGTGCTCGGTCCTGTCCAGTTTTGCAGAAACACAATTCTTGCACTTAGGCGGTTCTACGGCCAGCCTTGAGGGGCAGTCGACCCTGAGATGGGGATCACCGCAGTGTGTGCAGAGGTCGGCGGGTTCAGTGCACAGTTTTCGGCTATGGCCGAAGCGCAGGCAGCGAGTGCACTGGATTAGTGGCGACTGGTCCAGCAGGCGCACACGCTGCATGTCGATGTGCACTCGCCCAGCATAGGTCAGCCTCTGCCACACACAGGGAGACACCTGCAGGATGATGTGGCACATGAGGGGGTTCCTCGCCCTGCGACGGTATTTCACTCCCATCCTCATGTCATCCGCAGGCACATCCCCGATCAGATGGCGGTTCTGACGCTTCAGTGCGTCGATGACCTCCTCATCCGAGTGGCACGAGAGGACGTCCTTGGCGATGATGAGAGGGTCTTTGTTCTTCACCTCTTCAACATTTAAATTTCCGGCCTTCTTAATCCTCTCGGTACTGTAATATTAGTGTTAGTCACTTGTGTACTGTTTTTCGGTAAACTATCTGTCATACTTAATAGTTGTACCGATTCATCGGATTCCCTTGGCGTGAATGTTGGAGAGAGAGGGAGATGGTTAGGTGTTTCATAACGGCTTATTTTTGATGT
This sequence comes from Cerastis rubricosa, assembly GCA_949152445.1. NCBI lineage: Eukaryota > Metazoa > Arthropoda > Insecta > Lepidoptera > Noctuidae > Cerastis > Cerastis rubricosa. Next base: position 7,788,971 of record OX424526.1, on the reverse strand, counting down.
AGAAGGGCCACTCCAAGGATCCGATTGAGGCTCTTTCAGTGTAATGGCTCCTACGATGCCTTCACATATTTTAGACTTATTTTGGATGGAATCCTCTATGTATCCCTCTACAACTGCATTGGACTTCCAGCCTCCGTGGCGCTTAAGGGACAAGAGATCAGCTCCGGAATCAGCCAAAAGTGTGGCTGAAGTTCGTCGGAAACAATGACCCGTGTACAACAGGGGTTCTGGAAGTTCAAGAAATGTTGCTATTTTTCGTGGGATACTGCCAATTTTATTAGTACCCATAGGCTGTCTAACACACTTTCCATTGCGATACTGTAGAAAAAATCGATTGATTGGAGTGTTAGGCGGGCGTAAGGCTTGATATTTCTCAACAATCGTTACGTATTCCTTGCGAATGACGAAGTTGCGGTCTCTTTTTGTCTTTGTATTAGGTAAATTAATTAATAGTAAGTCATCTGTGTGTTTCTCAATGTTTTTGACATTAAGTTGTGTTAGTTCATTAGAACTTCGACATGCTCCGTTTATTCGAATAATAAGAACAACCTGTAGCGTAAAGAGTATTGTAGTAGATAAATGAATAAAATTGATATGAACGCATAATTATGCCTATCAACATCTACTAAGTATACTATTTAATTAAGATTAATATACTTAAGTAGATACTGAATGTGCAACTGACTTACTTTTGCCGCCAAATATATGGAATCGGGTGCTTCGTTAAGAAACTTTTCAATATCAGATACTGTGAAAACCTTCGATTTTTTTTGGTTGAAGACCAGATGAGGCTCTTTTTAAAAATGCCACTAATTTAGGATAGGTATCGATATGTATGTCTTTTTTCATCTTTATTGTTGCTTTTAGCATCGAATACGTACTCCATACAGTGCTTGCTTTCTTGTTCTCGGATAATTCTATAAAATATGCCAGCAAAACGTTTTCTGAGAAAGTTTTGGCTCCTTTTGCTAGTCGCCACGTGTTGAACATATCGTACTGTTTTAAATACTTCTCGCGTGATTGTTGAGGGAGAATGCTCATTTGCGCATTATTAACAGTTTCAGTCAATTCTGTTGGCGTCAAACAAACTTCCTCGTCGCTAGAATCACTCATTTTAGTTTTTTCACTTGTTTTCAAGTTTCTTGTTTTTAATATAAGGTTTAACAATGACGTGAAAAAATGCCGCGTAAAGAACCGCGTACAAAGCAAATTGAAAAAAGAACACCAAGAGGGTTCCGAGTCTGAGTTTTTAACAAATTAAAAAAAAGTAGTATGATATATTCGGCACCATTGAGGTAGCAGTAAATAGGTTTAATGATTTTTTCATCCCACCATCTCGGAAAGAGTATTTTTAATCTTCAATATCTGAGTGGAAAAGCCGTTTTTATTCTCTAGAGGATAAAGTAAATTGAATTTAGAACATCGTGTGCACTAAGTTTGTGAATTAAAAAAAACATTAAACCTATACTACTGGTACCTCTATGGTGCCGAATATATCATACAACTTTTTTTTTAATTTGTTAAAAACTCAGACTCGGAACCTTCTTGGTGTTCTTTTTTCAATTTGCTTTGTACGCGGTTCTTTACGCGGCATTTTTTCACGTCATTGTTAATTATACCGTAATATTATTTTGTTATAATTTAAAGATTATTCTGTAATACTTACCTGTCATAATGTAGTAATTAATACTGAAACTGAAATAAAAGTGTACCTATCTTGTGATTGTAAACGTTTTTTTTTTTGCATTTAGTCATTTCCTCGCTGAGGTGGAATGAAAAGTTACGTGTTGCACTCGAGTGCAAAGATTTTTCACCTCATGCTCTTTTGATTCCCTCGCTAACGCTCAGGATTCTAATTTTGAATCACTCGCTCGACTTTCCTCCGTGCGTTGGTCCTGGCTGTCATTGGTAGATCTTTGGAAGTCGTAACAGATAGTCAGTAGCCCGAAAGTCTGACAACCGGTCTTACCAAGGGGTACCTATGCTATTACCCAGTCCTAACTGGGTTGTGGAAGTCAGATAGGCAGTCGCTCCATATAAAATACTAGTAATCAGCTGCATACGGTTAGACCGGAAGCCGACTACAACATAATTTGGAAAAGGCTCGGCAAATGATGGTACAACTTATCCTTGGTCCCAATAGGTGGCATTTTCATGCCCTCTTGAGAGCAGGTATAGGGACACCTTGGACATTACAGCTAGTAGGCCATGGTCTGGTCGGGTGTCTAGATGCTCAGCCGAGCGTTGAACACCCAACCACCTAGTGATAATGAAATCGGGCATTATAATCGTCCTTTCTAGGAAAAATCATATTTAGACTGTTTCAGCTTAAATTTTGTTGCTAATCCTACGTGCTACGTTTGGTTTAGCTGTATGTCTGTCGATTATAGGTTGTATCAGAACTTAGTCATACTCGGATGATATTTTTTTTTAATATTTTTCTACAGTCTCTGAATTTTTGCCCAGTTGATGGCACCGCCTACATCATGGGGCTAAAACTAAAAAAAGGTATACTGTATTACATTTATGCGCAACACTTAGTATTACTCCAATGAATCATATCCAAGTCTGTGTCAACTTCTAAGTTAATTTGTTACCCGTTTAACGAACATGTAGGTACCCAAAACTAACAAACAGCTAAAGTCCACAGCAAATAGACGGTAGACACCCGAAATCAATAAAGTATTTATTTACCCTTCAAACTAAGTTATTTAAACTGAAACGTAAACTTACTGCTTTAGTCTGAATTAGACTAGAACCACAAGATAAACATCAATGTTTGACATTGAGTTATTTATTTGAAACAATCGAATTAAAGCTTCAGTAAGGTCTTGTAGACTCTTTATATGGCCGACACTAAATAGAACAGTCGTTAAATATAACAATACACATAAATAGAGACCAATTTAAATTTAAAGTGCTCATAAGGGGCTTAAGCCTATTTTTTTTTTATTCGAAATAAAAATATACTTTGCTATATTATAAATTCCTTGCTCGCAAAAGTAATTCATAGGTTTTTTTAAATTCTGTACTTGATCTGGTCTCCAAACCAACATGAACCAACTTCAGCGAACATTCTCAACAAGAATAGTTCAACATGATTTGGACAATCAAGTCCGTGAACACTGGTATGAAAACAAGACACTACCCCAAATTTTTCAAAAAGAAAAACAGATTTAAAACCTTATTCCTTTCAGCCGAACGATGAAAGTCCATGAGCTGGCGGTTCGAAGAACTGATCGACCTTGTGGTCTACATGCATGCTTACGTCACGCGATGCGCCTGGCCAGATGGACAGGGTTCTTTCCTGTTCAAGGTCTTGGGCAGACAAGTGCTGATGGCACGAGGTAGGTGAAGCTTAGAGACTTTTGATTCATCTTTTAATTCGGATAAGCCCGCCACACTAATCCCAAATCACTCAAACTCCTGCAAAGTCAGAATCAACAGTGTTGACCACCAGAAAAGCGCCGAGACACTGAAGCTCAACGAAATCCCAGAAAAATAATTTAACTGTCTTGGACCCCGCAAATAAATTAATTAGAAAAGAATAGCGGAGGTGTAGGAAAAACGTAATTAAACTAAGAGATTGGAAGCTATTAGTTTGTTATATTGTCATTTGGTAATGTCACCGAACACGGAATTGAACTATAGATGACGGTAGCACTTATAAAATTCGTAACGTCGGAAGTGTGTAGATCGCACTATTTCCGTGTTGGACCATCTTCACAAACGTTTCTGTACATGGTCTTTATGAGAAACAGTGACAAGGCGTCTCCGTATTCTGTGGGTAAAGCACTTAAAGCAGATTAATTTAACACAATGCATATAAGCCAAAGATAACAACAACAAGATAACATCGGCTTCAACTGATATTCCTCAGCAAAGTCCTTAGTTTAATACTTCTTCATCGTTGTAAACAATTCAAACTTGTAGTTACTGTTTCTCATTGACATTTGACAACTGTTGTATTTTCAGGTTTAAAATAAAGAGTTATTACTGCAGCTATTATATTGCTACAATGTTAGGACAAATGGTGATGTCTTTTTTTAGTATACTATATTTCTTTGATACTAAGGTCAATTTGAGTTCACTTTGTAAGTATTATTATAAATTTTCTCTAGAGCACTTTAAGAGTCACTTCCACAACTTATTATGACTGGGGCTGTTACTTTATTACCTACTAACAAATTGGATTGTGTGATCTTTTAATAAATGATTATTATTCTTATTATCTTTTTGTTTTTGACATTCAAATGGTCCCGTAATGGTTTAATTGCAATAAATGGTTTGAGTTTGATTTAGGGACGTATTTAACCAAAAATTCTTAGTAGAAGTTCTGGAAAACCAACTTGTTTACATTAAATAACACTCTTAAATTTTCCAGCCAGCATCATATTTTACGTAACGGGGCTCATTTCGGCAACCTTACTTCTAAAATTGTCGCAAAAATGGCCAGAATTGATGACGAAAGCAACTGAAACCGAACAAAGTTTAATTGAATTGAAATTGTCGAACAAAACGGTTGTGAAAACCACCGTGATTGCTTACATGATCATGGTGCTGGCTTTGGGTATGTCGAAATTGTTTTTTTTTTTTTTGTTTTAGTTAGACCCATTAATTATGTTGTTGTTTTTTGGCAAATGATGTTAATTTCTCCGAAAGTATGCACCTTTCTTCACACGGGTTTCTTGACTGCTTTACGCCTTATTGGTCTAGTGATCATATTATGCGCGATTGGGGTTCGATTCCCAGGTCAAACAAAGTGTTATTAACAATAATTATCCCATTTTTTTGTTTTGTTAAATACACAATAAATATTTGCTTTTTTTGTTTGGATTTAAGTATTTTTTGTTAATTTTTATTTAATGTTGTGTGTACCTACTTGTAGCATGTGCCAAATAAACTTATTTCCTTTCTTTGTTTATTGGTAAGTAGATTTATTTATTAATTTATGGAGAGTAGCAATTGAGTATATACAAGCCACAACATACTACAAAAGAAAACACAAATCCATTGAATGATTGATGTACGATCTATTTAGTTTAGTTCAGTATATTTTTTTTGATCACAGTAGAAATTAAAATCATGTGTCATCGTAAATCTTCTTGGTAAATTACATAATTTCAATTTTATTTCCTTTACAGTGGAACATATCCTATGCACGAGTTTCAACATCAGGTTCGTAATGAACTGCCTAGAAGAATCCGGCATCACTTCCAATGTGATGGAACACTACGTCATTCATAGGATGCCTCTTGTTTTTAACTACGTACCTTACAGCTTTTTCAACGCTCTTCTGTTCGAGGTGGTCATCCAAATATTTTCTTTACTATTAATGTAAGCTGTAATGGCAATAAGAGTAGAGGAAGACCAAAGAAAAGATGAATGAACTGTGTGAAGGATGCAATGGCTAGAAAGGAGGTAACTGCTAGATGACGATTAATAGAGAAGTATGGAAGAAGAAGATATGCTGCGCCGAACCTAATTAAATTGAGATAAGGCCAGGAGAATGATTCGCTATTCTCATCAACTGCTTAATCTTTTCCCTCCGATTATACGGCCGTGTTCCAGTCTAATCTGAAGCAGCTAAGTACCAGCACATTACATGGACGGACGATCGTCATTTGTTTTCTGCATACTAATTGTTTGAAAGCTTTTTGTATAAGTCGTAATAGTTGCTTTATTAGCTAGTATTTTACCTGGCTTTCCAATACGTTTTCGCTTCTATTAGCTATCATTTTATGAGTTACCAATACGTTTTCCCTTCTAAATATATCGTGTAATTTTATTTTATAAAGGGTGTAAGTAGACCCTTAACGAAGCCGAAAAGCACTTGTTCTACCCGGCATTGCGATTTTTTTATGTTCTAGACCATACCTGAGAGCATTTTAATTACGGAGATGATGAGGGTCAAACTTCTAACTTTAGCACAAGTATTTTGTTAAATACCTTCTAGTTTTTAACGTTATAGTTTTACTTTAAATATTTCCATGACCCGTTTGCTAATCAATGCATCTATCGGCGCAATGTTTTGAGTGCCTAAGGGTGTTACCACACAAATCGATCGACCGTCGATCGATGGTTGAATGGATTAGTCGACAATCGAACGATAAGTTTACCTAGTAGAAACTATCGATTGACGTCGACTAATCCATTCTACCCGAGGGTAGAATGGATTAGTCGACGTCAATCGATAGTTCGATAGTTAGTAGTTGGTCGGTCGATACCGATGGCATCGATCGACGATCGATCGATTAGTATGGTAACACCATTACATTGGGTTTTCCCGTAAAACGTGATTTTTGACGAGACAACGTCTAGTACATCATTGAACGCCGGCTGAACGCGCAAAAAAGGATGGACTCATTGTAACGTTACGATCGGAGCGAGAGCGTTGCACTAGCGAGCTGCACGACCGAGCGAAAGGCACGATCGGCTTGCTATTCATAAAAGTACTTATGCAATCATTTCATCAATGTTTTGTTATGACGTTGTCACGTTAAACTATCGTCCGTAAACCGACTTTACAGACAACCAATTTTATTTTATCTTAAAAAAAAAATAATTCCCAGATATAGTTTTTGAGTAGAGTTACTTATTTTGATGTGAAAAATGATTGGGTGACGGTTTCGTGAAGGGTCCGTTTACAGCTAGTATAATTATTGTTAAGTATAAGTAGTAAGCATTACTATCCTTGGTCACCACTGTATGACTATCTTTTATTTTCAGTACTTGTGCCTCCAAGCCACTTTTCTTTGGAATTTTAACGACGTGATGATCACTTGTTTTAGCATTTACATTACAGCATACTTTCGGAATCTTAACGCGGTTATAGCAGCCAATTCTAAAAAGACGAAGGCGAGTATGAATCACTCTCTACATATTTTGCACCTTCTCCTTTATATTCAATATCTCTCTCCTTTATACAACACTTTTTGAAAGATGAGTCATTATAATTCAATCTTTTCTTTTTTCTATTATCATCATCCGTCTAGTTCCACCCTAAAGTGAGTATGAACCTTCTTCCATATGTGCCATAACTTAATGAGGTGTTACCTACATATCTGGCTCTTATCCGGCTGTTACCAATCACTCTGTGAAGATCTTTCCATCTATTCTGTGAGCGTCTTTCCATACTATCAATGGCCACCGTTTCAATGGCTAATATAATCAGCCTGTTCAGCTACTTCAACTTGCTAATTCACATTTTTTTATACGCAGGATGGCATTCCTTGGTCAGTTCTTCGAGTACACTACTCAAATTTAGTGAAACTAGTCAAAGAGATAGACGTTCAGATCAGCTCGTTCATTCTGATCTCATTCTTCAATGATTTGTTCTATATCTGCTTGCAGCTCTTTAACTCTTTGCAGTAAGTCATACTTATCTGTTTTGACATAGAAAAACAATTTGCCATTATTTTCCTATATTAATTATCCTTGAACACATAGATCTGGCTTATGAACAATGTTTGCCATTATAACCTAAACTCACACAAGTAATTTTTTTTTTCAGTCGAAATCATGTTAGCTTCAAATATTGTAACGAAGCACAAACCAGACAGTAAGTATAAAAGGAAGAAACAGATAAACAACTTTGATGTAAAAAGATAATTTAATTAGTTTACTAAACATTTTGTTGAGAAGATCAAAGATGTCTTTGCAAAATTACACGTGCGTGATATTCATTTCAGGTTGACTGGACAGTCTGAAAGAGATAAATCGTGAAAGATGGTAAAATTACAACACCTTTGACCTTAACTTTTCAACTTGTACGAACCGTTGGTGCCACTTTTTATGAATGTTGAGGTTTATGAAAGGTCAGGCAGACCATGATATGTGTTGTCATCAAATACTTCCCTTAATTAGTTTCTTGAGGCTAATTTCCTATTCGAACGAAGCTATGCACAAAAACTAGCAATTCTGTCATGTCTGACCTAGACTAGAGTCAAGAGCAAACCCATCTCAAATAAAATATAAAAAGCTTCATAAAATAAACTATACCTAAAATAATTTTTTTTCAGGGCGCTATCGTCTCCTTACTATCTACTGTACTACTTGTACTCATTCATCTTCTTGGTCCTTCGAGCCCTGATGCTGTCTCTCTATGCTTCCAACGTGCACTGTGCTGGACTTGAGCCTATTTACTCCGTTTATGATATACCTTCTTCAGTTTATGATATTGAGGTGAGATCCTGAACTATAACCAAATGCTTTTATGCATATAAATGAGACTTTGATCCGTTTTTGATTTTTTGTCCGTTACTCATCAAAGAATAGTTAATAAATCATTCATGAATCAATTTAGTTTCGTACCACCAATAACTTACATTAAACCGAAGTCCTAGCTTATATTATCCAGGTTTTAAACATGGTCCTTCGAGTGGGATGAAACCAAGAATTATTTCCAAAACCTAATCAGATCACGAAAATAATTTATTCTTGAATTAATGCATATTGCATGGTCACCTTTGTGGTTATTCAGTATAGTAGTAGTTGATAAGCACTTTTAAAGTAAATTAATTTAAAGATAATTGATTTTAATAATGTTAACCTTTACTTTCTCCTTAGGTTCGTCGTTTTCAGTTGCAACTACATCACACTAACGTCGGATTAAGTGGGAAGTTCTTTTATGTTACAAGGAATATGATCCTTAAAGTAAGTCATCCACCACTCGCTCATGCTTCGGTTAAAGTTCCAAAAGAACCATCCATTTTTAAATTAAAATAACCAGCTAACATCTCTTACGATTTTAAGAATCTGAGGGGAAAATATTGTCAACCGACTTTCATCGGGATTGACCACAACAATTCATCGCTATCGCTGGTAGAAAGTTATTTTGTCTAGGGCTTCTGGTGTTTGATTAAAAGTTCTAAAACCTTCACTTCAGTCTGGTGTCCAGAGCCACAAACGCAATTTGTCTCCATCATTTTAACGAGGAGAGAGCAGCGGTGGCCTAGTGGTGGCAGCCCCAACTTACGAGCAAACGAGTAAACCGTGGGTTCAAACCCAGGCAGGTGCATTACTTTGTGTAATTTATTTCATCACCGCTGCTCTCAAAACGGTGAAGGAAAACATCGTGAGGTAACCGGCAAGTCCTAGAACTAAAAATTCGAAGACATGAGACATCTACTAACCCGCACTGGGCACGCGTGGTGGATTACAGCCCACTCCCACTCATAGAGAGGAGGCTTGTGTCCTAGCAGTGAGAACATTATAGGCTGAATATGATTTTAAGGAAATCTAAACCATTTTTTCATACTTTCAGGTAGTGGGCACAATAATAACTTACGAGATAGTATTATTGCAGTACTCCATAACGCCAGGTACTTACTACAACACTACAACCGTGGCCCCGATTGCTGAAAATATTACTAGTTCCCACAGAGAGTTTTAATATTGGTCAAAATAATAAATGTTGTTACCTTTTATTGTTTTTAATAATTTTTGAACCCCAATGATCTATTTGTATTGTTAATTCAATAGTTAGAATCGCCGTTAAATCTTTCTAAACTGGAATAAATGACGCATGGCTAAAACTTCAGATACTTTTTTTTAATAAAGCGGTGAAAATGCCTAACGCATGATATGCGTTAGGCATTTTCGTGTACTGTCGGGGAAAACGGTTTGGTTTTGCAGGACTTGCACCTACTAAAACACACCGCCTTGGTGGCCGTGAGAACTGCTACGCATGACGGTCGCGACCCGGGTATTTGGAAATTATATTTATTATATTTACAAAAATCGTCTACGTTCCAAAGGACCGGTGATGTAAACATAAACACATGAAGTACATTCGAGTGCAAAAGTTAAAAAGGTGAAATAAAAGATAATTGTTTTTTTTCTCTTAGATTTGTAATATGGGGCTCTTTAGTCAACTGATCCCAGCCAATCGGGACTCGCGTGATCAGAATATAGTGCCAGCGAGACCAGTTGACCAAAACAAAAATTTGTTTTGGTCAACTGGTCTCGCTGACTAATTTTATGATTTGTATTGAAGGAGTTCTTTAAAATAGTTTAAAATGATCCAGAAAGGTAGGTACTAGGCTAGCATAAGTTTAAGGTAATATGTATATTTAGAGCTCTCGGTAGGTTCTAAACCGGTTTTCTTGTACATAAAACCTCTAAACTTAAAATATATATATATTCACATACTTTCATGTTTTTTTTTTAATCCAATTTTTTTTTTCGATTAAATATTAGATGGAAAGAATATCAGTTAAAAAATCAGTGGATACCTTGACCAGTGGGCAAAAACATTATTGAATTTTTTGTTGGAAATGGATCACGAGATCAATGGAAAATCTTAAAATACCTACAAATTAGCCTTTACAATTAATAAACGTATAAAGGTATGTGTCTATTGATCAACGATATTGTACATTAGGACGTATATTATTTAATTTATTTTTTCCCAAACAATGCCCCAAGCTTATGTGCATAGTTTTCCTGTACTGTAGTTTGTAATTTCCAGTTTCTTGCTAAAGTTTCAGGTTTGCTTTTTTTTCGCCAGTCCTCTGACGTAACAGATAAGAAGCCTGTTTGGTTGACAAGAAAAGGTCATTGTTGAGCTAACTACCTGAAGTCGTGCTTACCAGTAATGAAGATATTTTCTGTTTATTTAAAAATGATTTCAAATACGTTAATATTTAAATAGTTAAAATTCATAAACTATGCGACTGTCACAATGTATGCGACTCTCCCTTTAAATTCATTTTTAAAGCATTCTATCACCGGTCCTTTGGAACGTAGACGATTTTTGGTTACGGTCGAATGTCCCACGGTCCATTCGTTCTGTGCCGGTCAGTCTAAATACCTCGCGACCCATCCAGCCCAGTCCGACTCCGGGCACCAAACTCCACAGATACCTAACCCAGCTAAAAAATATGCCACGACGTATTTTAGAAGTGTATTGTCTTTATCTAAAGGTTGTACACTCCTGCAGAGACAATACGAGGCAGGGTGAGCACGAAACCGTGCAGCCAATCGAGGAACAGGAAGGCTAGATGAGTGCTATTACATTCACTCTCACCATTAAGTTTAATGCCTGTTAGACTCTGTGTCTACGGCTACGCGACTACGACCGGCGCGCGGCGCGGCGTATGCCAGGTGTTAAAAAAGATCTTATTTATCTAGTGTTGTATTTTTAGTTTTCATAGATCTTTTGTAATTAGTATCTTTTACATATTCCAGCCTTCTTATTCATTGTGCAATTAGTGCCTAACCCAGAGATTTTATGCCGCCCATGGGTCTCTGACTTGGCTTTACTTGTCGTCGATATCTCTCAGGCATGCTGGTTGGCTTGCGATGTTTTCCTTCTCCGAAGCAAGTGATAATTATACAATATGCACATGAATCCGAAAAATCAGAGGTACACTTAACTAAAATACACATTCTTCAAGTTACTATTAATTTCATCTGTTGTTTACTTAGGAATATTCCTAGATCTAGAATACACTTTCAGAATTGCAATCCTGGGACGCGACGCTACATTGCTGTCTATAATAATTGGTGTAAGGCAACGTCATACGCGAGTAATGAACCGGTACAACCAGTAACGTCTAACTTCTGATGCATCTTGATTAAACCTGCAGGTTTAGGTACACTAGACAAAATGATTTGGAATACAAACAAGAATTAAGTATCATTAGCACTTTGCAGGCCTTCTTTTTCTGACAGTCTTTTCCCAACTATGTTTGTGTCACTTTCTAGTTTAACTGGGTGCAGCTGAGTACCAGTATTACTTTGAGCACTTTGCAGCCAGTACTCATTGTTATTGCGAGCTTGTTAATATTTTTAACGTAACGATCGTGACGTTAAATACTTGAATTGAATGACTGTTAAAGAGTAAGCTGTGTGTGTGTGTGTGCGGAGGCACTACGCCGGGGGGAAACTCCGCTGCCGCGGCAAATTGTCGCTCAGCGGACAGACCTCCAGCGCGATCTCATGGCGACATGGAGAGAGCGACTGTCGCAACCCCGTGCAGGGCACGCCACAATAGTGGCGATAAGTCCCCTCTTTGAGGAGTGGCTAGAGAGGCGCCACGGCGCCCTCACCTTCCGCCTGACGCAGGTCCTCACCGGACACGGTTGTTTCGGGAGGTTCCTGCACCGAATCGGGCGGGAGGAAACGCCCGGGTGTCACCACTGCGAGGATCGGCCGGAGGACACGGTGGAGCACACTGTGGAGCTATGCCCCGCTTGGGCTGAGCACCGCCGTGTCCTCGTAGCGGCGACGACCTCTCGCGTCCGGCCCTGGTTCAATCCATGGTCCGGAGCTAGAGGGAATGGGAAGCCGTCGCCTCCTTCTGCGAAGCAGTCATGCTAGCGAAGGAGGTGGCGGAACGTGAGAGGCAGAGAACCTCACGTCCCAGCCGCCGCGGGAGACGCCCCGGGCGTCGGGGGGCAACCAGTGGCCCCCGGCCACCGTAGGCGCGGGCCTGTGGACGGTGAGTAATGGGCTAGCTCACCGTCCGTCCGTCTTATGACGACAGACCGTGCCGACGGCGCGTTCGTGTTCCACGCGCGCCTCAAGGAGATGTCAGCAAATCGGAAGGGGTCCGAGAGGGCCGATGCCTGCCAGGGCTGCGGGTTGTTCGAAAGAGATACCGTGCCCCTGGAACGCAAAGGGCTAAGAAGGAACATGGATGGGTTTTAGTCAGTCAAGTCTGACACTCCCTTCCGCTCCGCCCAGAGCGGAAGAAGTCATTTGATGATTTCCCATCCAAAAAAAAAAAAAAAATAATAATATTTAATATAATAATAATATAATAATAAGCTGTGTCAGTCGTAACAGCAAATGTCATGTATATTACCAACTATTCTGTTTCTTTGTAGAATAACGATGGCGATTTCGAAAAAGACCCTTGACATTATAGTGAGGATTTAAAAATACTATACATATTATCTTCTTTATTTATTCTCTATACACATTTATGACATTTTTAAGTATTTCTTACAAAAAAACATAAAAAATAGTAACCTACCGGTATTGGGAACAGGATCCGAGCTATCGATGGTCAGGGCTCTTGAGATAGGAACGTCCTAACAATACATACTATTATTATTGGTTGTGACCGTACCTGTATACCAGTCTGTTTTGCTAACTGTACACAACCGCAGTTGGGAGCGTTATAACACCTTGTGACGTTTAATATATCTACTATGAAACTAGTAGTTATTCATCTTGGAGCTTCTACGCTTACCTAATGAGCTTTTGGGCGTTAATTAATTTAGGCACATTAATTGAGTAGGAACTTTCAAAATAGTAGGTAGTATACGTTTTATTCGTTAGCTTTCTTTGTCAGGTTTTTAACTATTTTGCGCTGGAAACCAACTTAGTTTTAAAATTCTAATGCGATATATTCTCCTTAATGACAGACAAAATTGAAGTTTTTTAATTTTTCTAATAATAAAAAGCCCTACTGACTCCCCGATTCCGTAACAAACTTTCAATAATATTATGGTATATATGTATGTATGTAAGTGCGTTACACAATTATCTAGCAGGTCCATATGTATTTATATGTATAATATACAACAGTTATTACTAACATACACACACCAAAAAAGTTGAAGCAACACGCAGACATTAACATTTTTTTTTAAATCACGAAATAAAGAATGTGGTTTGATAGTACATTTAATAAGGATTCGTAATTTAAAAAAATAAAATTAGAAAACATACGTTTTTTTGAAATATGGGAGGAAAACTAAGCTTGGTCGCTGTTAAGGGCATTTTATACTGTAAAAGTTGAGGGGTTTTTGTAAGTTTTAGTTTTTTTTTTCTGGTAAAAAGTGTGCTATTAAAACACAATTAAATTACGCTTCTTTTGAGTTACAGCAAAAAAATAAAAAAATATAATTAAATATTTGCAAAAATATCAATGTTGCTTAGATTTTTTTGATGTGTGTAGTTTGTAAGTACATTGTTACTAACACTATGAGTGTTGTTGCTAGAATTAAGTGATTTAATAAATAGGCTAGGCCAGGTCACATATTGCTTGGGGTCGGCGCAGCACATTTTTTCTTCCATTCTCTCTTGTCAACCGTCAAACTATTATTTATTCCCAGTCACCTTCATAAGATACACATCGCTTGAAAGAATTTTCAAAAAATAAGTAATAGCCTTTATTCTCATCATCCGCCTATAATGTTCCCACTGCTGGGACACAGGCCTCCTCCCTATGAGAGGGAGTGGGCAGTAATCCACCTCGAGGGCCCAGTGCGGATTGGTAGATGTCACATGTCTTCGAATTTTTAGTTCTTAGACAACTACATAGTTTTCTCACGATGTTTTCCTTCACTGTTTATTGAGGGCAGCGGTGATGAAATAAATTACACAAAGTAATGCTCCTGCCTAGGTTCGAACCCACGGCTCGTAAGTCAGGCTGCTGCTCTCTTAATATTCTCATTTGCAATACATTTATGACATTCTCTTCCTATAAAACGTCTACCACAACGTTTAGCGCGATGCGACATCCAGATAAAATCTGCAGTATGAACGATGAATTTCGGTAGAACTCGATGTTCACTTTATTGCCACTCATTTCTCATCCAGCACACACATTAAAGCTCGTATATTTTATGCAGTATCCCTCTTTATTACAATTACGTAATAAAATACAATTTTTCATAGACTCCGCCGGTTTATAGTCGGGCGTTAGTGTCGCAACAAATAAGTCGGTAAAGTTACAATGTTTAACTTGTGTTAATAGCAGTGGCTCTCAAAGTTTGGCTGTAGGTTAATTTCAGATTTCAGCTTGCTTATTTTTCGGTTCAAAGTGTGAGTTATTGAGAATGTAAGCGTTGCCTAAATAAATCAAGCAGCATACATTTATAAGGTTGTGTAATACGTATTTTCCGTCTAGACCGTATCCTTTTAATTAAATTAGATAAAACAAATAAAAATATTAGTAGAAAGATATTTTCAGATTGGCGCTGTTGGTAAACTTTCTATGGGAATTGTATTAAAAACGTAAATGGCGCCGTTAACTCGAGTGTGGAACCTAAGATAGAAACACGCTTGTACGATACCACTACATACAGACTGCAAAGTCAATAGAAATCTCTATTCCTAGACAGCACGTTTCGCCGAAAACTTTGTTGATAGAAAACATTGTTCGCAGATATATCGGTCCATAGGAAGCACTGTTGACAGAAATCTCTGTTCATAGATAGCACGTCTTGCCGGAAACTTTGTTCATAGAAACCAATGTTTCCAGATACCTTGGTTCACAGAAAGCACCTATGGAGAAGAAACTTTGAATATATGTATTATATTTTGCGATATGAGGAGCTCGTGGCTAAATACTAACAGCCGCACGGGTCGATCTTTAAGGTTAAGCCGTGCTAGTCGAGGTTGGTCCATAGATCTTTGACAGTCGTTACGAGTAGTCAGAAGCCAAAAGTCTGACATCGAGTCTTACTAAGGGGTATCGTATTACCCAGTTACTGGGTTGTGGAGGTCAGATAGGCAGTCGCTACATGTAAAATACTGGAACTCAGCTGCATCCGGTTAGACTGGAAACCGACCCCAAGATAGTTTGGGAAAAGGCTAGGCAGATGATGAAGATGATTTTGCGATAAATAATATTTTATTGTTGAGATTCATACCCGCGTTTTGTCAGCTATGTTACATAGTATTCATACCATTAATGCATGTAATTAAGTATGTATTAATGCATTAGTGTATAAAATAAACGTGTTTTTATGATAGACATCTACCAGAGCCAGAAAAGCGAAATGTAGTAAATATATTAATAGTTTCTTCACTAAAGGCCCTTTCTATAAACTAAGGTATCTGGAAGCACTGGTTTCTATGAACAAAGTTTCCGGCAAGACGTGCTATCTATGAACAGAGATTTCTGTCAACAGTGCTTCCTATGGACCGATATATCTACGAACAATGTTTTCTATCAACAAAGTTTTCGGCGAAACGTGCTGTCTAGGAATAGAGATTTCTATTGACTTTGCAGTCTGTATGTAGTGGTATCGTACAAGCGTGTTTCTATCTTAGGTTCCACACTCCGTTAACTCTGATTATGGTCTCTCTTCAAATGACCGTTACGATATGCCGCAAATTGATACAATCCTAACCACTGACAGGTATTATCTAAAAGACTTGTCATCGACGTTATTGTTTAACTTTTCAAAGTCTTCAATGCTGTTCAAGAAAATAAAAATGAATCGATCTTCATAAAATTGAGCACCGCTGGTAGACAACATCACGTAAAAATGATGTAAAAATACTCACATTGTTATCTACAACGTAATTCATCTTCACGCTCTTTTTACTTTGGAGGGTGTGTACGAGTACAGCTACAAACTGACTACAATGTTGACGCGTGTGAAAAAGAAGTTCTCCTGGTCTGTTTATCAGAGACTATCTATAAACGAAGAGGGTGTTATAATAGTGGCTGAGTGTGTTTGCTGTGTTTAACGTATGATATACTAAGATGAAGAAGTTTAGCATATACACGATAAATCTCATCATGTTCCTGGGCGTGGCATAACGGCTTTTACTGAATGCATAATATGAATGTACAATGCCCTGCACCATTACCTGACCCATTTCACAAAGCAAAAAAGAGGAAAATGGGTCAGGTAATGCTGGTACGGTACCGTACACCACAACTGTACTTTTATCTTTTAATTTGGCTGTCTGTCTGTCTGTCGGTTTGTTCCGGTTAATCTCCGTAAACGGTAAAGTTTGATTTGAAGAACATAAGTAATTATCTGTTTTTAACTGAAAAACTTTTTGTACTTAAATATGAACTGTCAACAACAATAACTAATAAAGTACCACCAATTGATAAGACAATTCGTCGACTTCATCAACGAGTTCATCAACTTTATTATCAATGGACTCATCACTATTGTGCTTGAAAATTAACATGTTTCCAACTCAATGTTCAAGCCTAATATTAAAAGTCGATTAATCAATTTGTTGACAAAGACTAACATTTATTTTTGAAGCAAAATTAATGGTCTTGGACTATTTGTAAACAACTTTATATAAAATTGTCAAGGGATTGAGATTATATTAATACCTTTTTACTTTTTTATAAGCTTTTATTTTAATTAACCTTGCAAGTTTTCATTCATTCAGATAAATTAAGTTACACAGCGCCGTGGCTGAGCGACTGGCTGCTGCACTGCGTATTGCGGGTTCGATTTCCGCACGGAACAAATATTTGTATGCCCTACAGATAGTAGTTCCGGGTCTGGCTGTTTGTGTATGTGAGTTTAAATGTTTGCAAACGTAGCCACGAAACAGGAGAAATTCCTATGAGAAGGAATGAAGTTTTTCCGAGCTCTGGGCACTATGGGCTAGTAGTAATAATTCCACATACTGAAGGTAAAACGCAGCAAGACCAACTTTCTTCAACAGATCTCCCTGAAAGACAATTCTCCAATATACAATTACATTTACGAATGGCCGTCTCGGCAGTAATTAAAAACTCGTTGTCTATTTAAGTACCTTTTGGAAAATGCTTGGTTGTAAGCATTTCAGGGAGCAAAATTCTCTTCCGAGCCTTTTAAACTTAGTCGCAAATTACTACGGAAATAACACGGCCTGCAATCTCCAGACTAATAAAATAAAATCGTAATTTTGCTGAATTAAATATAGCTGTTTCATCACGAGGGAGATGAATGTTTGTTGGTAGGTATGTAAGGTAAAATTATGTTTTTTGGTCTGCTTGGTAAAGATAAAGAATGAGACAGGATTTTCAGTAAGGACACAACACATCACCATCGACATTCTCTTGTCCTTATCCCAACTTCTTTGGGGCCATCGAAGCATTTGTCTCTTTTTCGATACTTTTTTTTTCTGGTTTAGGGAGTGCACTTGTGCTTTTGCCTGTGCATTATAATATCTCCTGCGCCGATGGGTAATCTCCGCCACGATTGGACGCCGTGACCGAAAACGTGTTCTGGGTTAAAAATTTCGGTTTTGAAACAATAGTTATAATCGTTTTCCCTGGACGACTGTACAAGCATAAAAAACATGCCTATGGAACACCCACATTTCATAAGTTATGATTGATAGGCGATCCTACTATCATCAAAGACCACCAAGTGGGCTCCACCTCTGGTCGTCTCCTATGGTCATCACCTCTAACTATCACACCGCCGTCATGGATCCACTCGTTCTCAAATATTCTTATGCTTTCCTTTCCGCAATGCCCTTAATAAATATTTGTTCGTCATTTACAAAGCGTAAGGAAATTAATATCGTACTGTTTGATATATCGATATGTTTGTGTCGCAAACGAAACGAATAAAGAGTGACGGGTTCAGTGATGCGCGAATGTTTTCCCGTTTTCCCCGCATATGTAAGTCTTGTATTTATTATTGAAGGTGAATGAAATGCTGCATATAGTGTGAAATGCTCTGATATAATTTGTTTGAATATGAAAAACTTTTTTGGAATTTTAGGTACTCTTTATGAAGTGCTGACAGGTTAACGAACATAATGAAAAATACAAAATAAACATTCCGTCTTTATTAATTAACGTTATAAAATTAAATTTTTAGAGTTCGGTTTCTGAATAGTAAACAACCGAACCTTTTTAAATTCGTCCTGTACGGCCTGTAGTTGTTTTAATCCAAGAATGTTGGTAGCACCAGTTGAAATTTGAAGATTTGGTTGTCTTCTAATCTATGAATCGATACACAAAAGTAATGCAACATTATGAAAAAACGAAAAATAGGGGTGGGCTTCCATACACACTACTGAGGATTGAAACAGCATATTACCCCGTTGGGATGTCTATTGAAAGTTTTTGCAAAATAATATCGAGGTTCCAAATTAGTCAGGCAATAGTTGATGACCATATTCGCATCTGAAGCCGTAAAATTGTGTCGCAACCTTCAGATTTTTGCTGTTACTGTATTATTTGTTAGGTGATACGGAACCCTCTGTGCGTGAGTTGGACTCGCACTTGGACGGTTTTTATTTCTTTGCAAACGGTACAATTAGATTGTTCAGATTTTTTGAAAGGCCACAATATCTTCGAGAAGTTTAGCTTCTTTAAATCGCTTTAGTTCAGGCCCCGTACGATGAGATGAAAATCACAACGTTGCTAAAGACAAATTCACCAATACTTCATAACCCACCAAAACTACACCAAAAGGTCACAACTATCCTCCGCATCAAAATGAACGTCGATTACATCAAGCTGGAACGAAGTCCAAAGTTCGAACAACATTTACATTTCAATATCAAACGGCACAGTTTATGCAAATATCTGGACCCTGAATAGACCTCGAATATTGCCGTGGCCTCCAAGGCACATTATGACACTTCTAGTTTATATTATGCTAGGTAAAGCAACAGAAGCCATATATTTTGCGAAGAAATTAGCATGGTTTTGAAGTTGGTGAAGAGTTTGAGAATTTTGGGTCGTTTATGGATGTAATACCAACTTTATTACTCAGGCCATAAGAGTAAAAAGTGGTCGACCTTGTGCGCGGCGCTTTTGGACATGACACGGTTAAAATAATTCCATTGAAATCAAGCTGCACAAGACTGATCAAAGAAGTTAAATTCGACGAAATAATTACCACCGTATAATTCTGTACCACAGCAAGAAAAGGCATTTTTAATAAAGATAAAGCATGTACATTGTTGCACGAATTGTTGAACACTTACTCAAGGTGGATTGGTAATGTCTCATGTTTTTTTTTCTTTAACACTGACAGTACTTTCTATGAAAGACTGAGAATCCGTAATTTCAGCAAACAAGTGCTATTAAGGACGGCAACAAAACAAATAAGGGAATAGAACAGAAAACTTAACACATTATTTCTGAGCGTTTACGTCTTATAATACATTAGGATACATAGGTAAACAGATTATAAAAACATTTTCGAAAAATAGCGTTATCTATAGAAACAGAAATTTCCAATTATATTAAAATGAAAAAATAAATCTTACTTAAATGTTTTTAGTAACTTTTTTGTATCCCGCTTATGCGTATTAAGATTCATTAAAATCGGTTCTGTCATTTCGGAAAATAAGGACTTGTATGTTTGTATGAAATGCCTTAAGGTGTAAACGCTCTTAAGCCCCAGATTCAGAAAAGTAGGTTCTGCCATGAGTGACATCAATTTGTTTGGTCACACGACACTCAAATCCAGACCAAGTGGAAACAATAACAGCTGAAGGAACATGTTCTTTTTCAAAGTTTTCCCTTACTTTGAAACTACACCATTGGCTGACAAAACATTGGACGAAAACTTGACATACGGCAACGAAATGATGACACTTTCTAACGTTCTTACACTGTGGCGCTTTAGGGTGAAAGTCACAATTGTTAGACTGAATTTTCGGTGTATTCCGGTTGTCCCCGTAATCCGTGTCCCCGTCACGGGGACATCAGCACGTCATATAATTCCTTACCGTTGTCCCCGTTATGTACATGTGGGCAACGGGGACAACGGGCAGTTAAGATTTCACGTGTCGTTGTCCACTTATTTTTTTTTTTATTTTTTTTTTAAACGTGGGTTATTTAGCGCGGCAAGCCTAAAACTCATAAAAAAACCTAAAAAGCCTTGAACCGTGCGCCTCGCATCCAGCGGATCCCCGCAACCTTCACCAGGTCATCGGTCCACCTAGTGGGAGGCCTTCCAACGCATCGTCTTCCGATTCGCGGTCGCCATTCCAGAACTTTTCAGCATCGGCCATCCGTTCTGCGAGCAATGTGCCCTGCCCACTGCCACTTAAGTTTGGCAATTCTTCGGGCTACGTTGGTAACCTTTGTTCTTTTGCGGATGTTCTCATTTCTGATTCGATCACGCAAGGAACCTCCGAGCATAGCCATTGCCCTTTGGGTGACTTTAAGCCTTCTGATGAGCTCAGGATCTGTTGCTCCAGAGCATGGCGGAGTGGTTGATTAACGTCGCTGTGGTCGCTGAGCCGTACTTTGTCCCGCCCAGGGAAGACTGGGTGGAGGACCTGAGCGGCTCAGTGGCCATAATTTCGTCGGCCGCCGCCGGTACCCCGACCCTTGAGAGTGTCAGGAAGGGTCAGGGTTGCGTAGCAGCACGGTTCGGGGAGATCGTCGTAGCGGGAGTCTACTTCTCCCCGAGCCGAACTCTCGCCGAGTTCCACAACTCCCTCATGGAGTTGAGTGTCGTCATCTGAAACTATTCCCTCCCCGTGCTTGTGCTCGGGGACTTCAATGCCAAGAACTTGGCTTGGGGTTCTCGTTGCACGGATGTGCGGGGTAGAATGGTGGAGGACTGGGCTCTGGAGGTGGGCCTGGTCGTCCTAAATCGGGGTTCTGTCCCCACGTGTGTGCGGATGCGGGGCGAGTCGGTGGTGGACATCTCGTTCGCTAGCCCCGCTCTGTCACCGCGTGTCATTGACTGGCGCGTCATGGAGGGGGTGGAGACCTATTCCGACCACCGGTACATCCGGTTCGATGTCTCTGCCCCGGACTCGAGCGCGCCGGTCCTACAGGCCCCGAGTGGTCCGCGTTGGGCGCTTAAGCAGCTGGACCGGGAGCTCCTCCTGGAAGCCTCGATAGTGCAGGCCTGGGTGTCATCACCAAACAGGCCTGCCGACATCAACAACGAGGCAGGGTGGTTCCAGGAGGCCATGTCCGGCATTTGCGACGTGGCCATGCCCCGAGTTCGGCCAGGAAGCGCCCGGCGTCAGGTGTACTGGTGGTCGCGAGAGCTGACGTCTCTGCGCGAGGCGTGCGTCGCCGCGCGGCACCCATACGCCAGGCATCGCAGGCTCCGCATCCGCCCTCCGGATGCGGCAGCCATTGAGGCGGAGCTGTACGAGGGATACAGAGCAGCGAAGACCGCCCTCCAGGAGGCTGTCCAGCGGGCCAGAGACCTGGGCCGCGAGGAGATGCTGGAGATTCTCGACAGAGATCCGTGGGGGCGCCCTTACAAGATGGTGCGGGACAAACTCCGCACCTGGGCCCCCCCACTGACGCAGAGTCTCCGCCCTCAGCTCGTGGAGGACGTGGTGAGCGCTCTGTTCCCTCTGCGAGGGGAACACCCCCCCCCGCCTATGGCTCCGCCGCTTGCGGTGCCGGAAGCGGACCACATCGAGGACGATGACGACATTCCGGAAGTGACCGGGGTAGACTTGAGAGCGGCGGTAGGCAGGCTTAAAGCCAAAAATACCGCCCCGGGACCCGATGGCTTGCCTGGCAAAGCCTGGGTCCTGGCCTCGGAGGCTCTCGGGCCCAGACTGGAAGGGCTCTTAAGCGCATGCTTGGAGAGAGGCCAGTTCCCGCTTCGTTGCAAGACGGGGAAGCTGGTCCTCATCCGGTAGCCGGGGCGCCCTGCGGACTCTCCGTCCGCATACCGGCCCATTGTGTTGCTCGATGAGGTGGGCAAGCTCTTTGAAAGAGTCATTGCCAACCGCCTCGCCGGGCACCTTGTGGGGATGGGGCCGGATCTTGCGGAGAACCAGTTTGGTTTCCGCAGAGGGCGCTCGACGGTGGACGCCATCATGCGCTTGAGGGCTCTCACGACGGGGGATGCGGTGTCCAGGGGTGGGGTTGTCTTGGCGGTGTCTCTTGACATCGCCAACGCCTTCAACACCATGCCCTGGAGCTGCATTAGGGAGGCACTCCGGTATCACCGGGTGCCGACCTACCTTCGTCGTGTGGTCGGGGACTACCTGACGGATAGGGCCGTCATCTACCCCGGTCGCACCGGAGAATGGAACCGGCGAGAGGTGTCGTGCGGTGTTCCACAGGGATCGGTTCTGGGGCCGCCCTTGTGGAGCATCGGCTACGACTGGGTGCTGCGCGCCGACCTCCCTAGCGGTGTCAGCGTAGTTTGCTACGCTGACGACACGCTGGTGCTGGCACAAGGGAGGTCGCACGAGGCGGCGGCCGAACTTATGACACGCGGGGTTGCGATAGTCGTGGAGAGAATCCGGCAACTGGGTCTCGAGGTGGCATTGCACAAGTCCGAGGCCATGTGCTTTCATGGGCCTCGGAATGCGCCACCGTCGGGATCCATACTGACGGTAGGAGGGGTTCCCATCGGCGTCGAGTCGACGCTGAAGTACCTAGGGCTTGTCCTCAACAGCCGGTGGAACTTCGTGGAGCACTTCCGACGTTTGGCCCCCAAACTGGAACGGGCAGGGGCTGCGTTCAAGCGGCTCTTGCCCAACCTGGGGGGTCCAAACGCCTCCTGCCGGAGGCTCTACGCGGGGGTCGTGTGGTCCATGGCCCTTTACGGGGCCCCGGTGTGGGCGCGTTCTTTGAGGCGGCGAGCCGCCCACTACCTGAACGCGCCCCAGAAGGTGGTAGCCGTAAGGCTGATCCGGGGGTACCGCACGATCTCCGGCGAGGCGGCGAGCCTCTTGGCCGGATTGCCGCCATGGGATCTGGAGGCGATAGTCCTCGCGTGCCTGCACGAATGGCGCGCGGAGGCACTACGCCGGGGGGAAACTCCGCTGCCGCGGCAAATTGTCGCTCAGCGGACAGACCTCCGGCGCGATCTCATGGCGACATGGAGAGAGCGACTGTCGCAACCCCGTGCAGGGCACACCACAATAGTGGCGATAAGTCCCCTCTTTGAGGAGTGGCTAGAGAGGCGCCACGGCGCCCTCACCTTCCGCCTGACGCAGATCCTCACCGGACACGGTTGTTTCGGGAGGTTCCTGCACCGAATCGGGCGGGAGGAAACGCCCGGGTGTCACCACTGCGAGGATCGGCCGGAAGACACGGTGGAGCACACTGTCGAGCTATGCCCCGCTTGGGCTGAGCACCGCCGTGTCCTCGTAGCGGCGATTGGCGGCGGCGACCTCTCGCGTCCGGCCCTGGTTCAATCCATGGTCCGGAGCGAGAGGGAATGGGAAGCCGTCGTCTCCTTCTGCGAAGCAGTCATGCTAGCGAAGGAGGTGGCGGAACGTGAGAGGGAGAGAAACTCACGTCCCAGCCGCCGCCGGAGACGCCCCGGGCGTCGGGGGGCAACCAGTGGCCCCCGGCCACCGTAGGCGCGGGTAGGTATATGTAGTCCTTAGTTCCATTTCATTTGGATAGGTACAATATTCTCTCTATTATGGCACTCGCACTTCTAATTTTAACTCAACGGGGACAACGGGAATTATTTGAAAAGCATATATTACAAGAAATTAACGGGGACAGCGTACGGGGATAACGGGAAGTAATTTTAATTATTTTATTAAATTCCCTTTGTCCCCTTTAACGGGGACACGGCCTACGGGGACAACGGGAATACACCGAATTTTCTTCGTCGTATTATTTTCATTTCGTGGGTAAACTACGAAGGGATGTTTCGTTTGCCGAAGATCCTATTTATATTCGCTGAATAAGGGTGTTATTGGGTATCGTGAAAAGACCTACTTTGTGTGTAGTTTACCCTTTTTTTATTTAGGTGTTTGTAGGCAGTTACGTTGGTAGCATGAAAGTTCGAATGCTGTTTAGGTTTGGTTTATGATGAAATATTTTGGGTAATTTTGTGTAGTGAAATATACAATCGATTATGACAATTTTAAAGTTTTGTTCAATAGCACGCTGTTCAGATAATTTTATGACAAATAATGCGGAAATTCAAACCAAAAAACTTTTTTTGACCTACAGCGCAGCACGCAGTCAATTCTAACACTACATTTCAAACAAAAATACAACTCAACAAAACCCTGGCACAATGCACCAATTATTACAAAAATACTGAAAACTATACATTCATCACATTCACTGAAAAACAATTAACCCATTACAATCATTTTAAAAACGGGTTTCATTCATCGGTACAAACGAGTTCTCGATTAATAATCGATAACGGCTGTCTATCATCGATTATTTTGTGAATATTTTGTCGTCATTCTCTTTGTTTTATGCTTCCTGTTTCATGGTCTGTTGCGTCGACTGCTCAAGATCAATGAAAAAAAAATTTGAGAGGAAGTAGTAACTTAACGCCTGGTTTCTGGAACGAAATCAGCCTGAAATGTGAGCTTTTTCTGCTTCGCCGTGTCGATGATTCCCAATACTTGTGTCAAATAGGCAGGCCAGAACTCTGCGACGTCGACGGCGTTGGTGGTGGTTGATGCCTCTTAAGGTGGAAAAAACTCAAAAAACAAATGTATAAGTAGTGCAAAAGGTGGAACTACTAAAAGAACAGGACAGGAGCATCGCAGTAGCACCTTGCTTCATCGGAGTATCCCCTCCGCACCATTTTGTATCTGCAGCGGCCGATTTGGCTTCGCAATCGGTTTAGGGTCTTCCAGTTCTTCCAGTTCCAACCTGCAGAGAAGCTCCCAGTGGGACACTACTGTAGGTGTCTGCTGAGCTGGAGCCTTTCGACTGGTTCGACATAATGTGCCAGAGGAAGATATCTGAGAAGATATAACTTTTTTTTCTTCGCTACCCTTGCAACCGATTTCAACAGACAATAGTGTTACTTTACATGAGTTTACTTTTGACACAGGCGAGCAGCGGTGGCCCAGTGGTTCGAACCCAGGCAGGCGCATTACTTTGTGGAATTTATTTCATCACCACTGCCCTCAAAAACGGTGAAGGAAAACATCGTGAGGAAACCGGCATGTCCTAGAGCTAAAAATCCGAAGACATGTGACATCTACCAACCCGCGCTGGACCCGCGTGGTGGATTACAGCCCACTCTCTGTCTCATAGAGAGGTGGCCTGTGTCCCAGCAGTGGGAACATTATAGGCTGATGATGACTTTTGACACGTAAATCATCATCATCATCATTTCAGCCGAAAGACGTCCACTGCTGGACATAGGCCTCCCCCAAGTTTTGCCACATTGACATAACATGGGGGGTTTTGCCATAATCGCCACGCTTGGCAGGCGGGTTGGCGATCGCAGTATGGTTGTCACAAAAGCACAGAGAACGCTGCTGCCCATTCTCTGGCAAGTCCCTTAGTCGCCTCTTACGACACCCACGGGAATATATGGGATGGTGCTATTCTTTACGTCCGACACCATACAGAGCCACGTCAATACTTTTTGTCAATCCTCTTTAACCGTAAAGTTTCCTTTACATTTTTCGTATTTTTTTTTTCTACAGACTGTTTTACAAAATTCGAATTTTAAAAAAAGTTTTTTTTTTTGTTTTTGTTGATTATACATACATCTACAGAAACTCATGCCTTTTTTCCCATGGGGCTGCTTGCTGATGATTATATACCTATCATCATCATCAGCCTATAATGTTCCCAATGCTGGGATACAGGCCTCCTCTCAATGAAAGGGAGTGGGCTGTAATCCATCACGCGGGCCCAGTGCGGGTTGGTAGATGTCACATGTCTTCGATTTTTTTAGTTCTAGAACCTGCCGGTTGCCTCACGATGTTTTCCTTCACCGTTTTTTAGGGTAGCGGTGATGAAATAAATTACACAAAGTAATGCACCTGCCTGGGTTCGAACCACGGCTTACTGCTCGTAAGTGGACTGTCATCACTGGGCCACCGCAGCTCTCATCATGTACCTATTTTATGTCGATACATAAGAAGAAGACTCAATCTACAATCAAACCTGCCCATTTTCGTAAACTAATATTATAAAGAGGAAAGATATGATTGTTTGTTTGTTTGAATTGGATAGGCTCCGAAACTACTGCTCCGATTTGAAAAATTCTTTCAGTGTTAGATAGCCCATTTATCGAGGAAGGCTACAACATAACATCATTTATTTCAGGCTACAATGGCCCATAGATATATACCTTATAAACTAACATATATAAAGTAATTACAAAACTCATGTTAATAAATATGACTTAAAACTATGTTAGTAGCACTTCACTTGTTTACACTTCACTTGTGCTGACTGGTCGGTGAAACTTGTCCGCGGAAGCGACGGAACACCACGTCCTGCGGCCAAAAGTCTTCCTGCATCACGATGGGCAGATAAAAATTCGGTACTCGCACCACGAACGCATTGAAGTTAACGTTGCGGTGCGACTCCAGTAACTGCACCCTCGGTGCGTACCTCGTCTTTTGGCGCACATACTACACGATGTCCTCCGCTTTTGTGGTGTGATGCAAGCGGGAAATGTAAACCGGTGTATTTGGCTTGGCGGCACGCAGGCTCACTTCGGGCTCCGCAGGAGCTCCACAGCGGTTCTTGGGCTACAGGCTATATATCATCACGCTACGACCTATAGGAGTGGAGCAGCAATGAAATATGTTGCGAAAACGGTGAAAATGTGACGCAAACGAAGTTGCGACAGCTAGTATTTCTGAAAATCATAAAATGTATTAACATTTATTTATCACCTTCACATCACTATTTACTTGATGCCTCCCAAAACTTTAACTCAAACATCAACCCTGTGTTATTTTAGAAGTGACAGCGTAATAAAATATTCATATTATTCTGATGACACACATTAATCATTTGAGTAAAGTGACATGAAAACATGAGGGCTCCGAATTGTAGGGTTAGTTTCAAGTTAAACAGTTGTATTAACTTTGTTTTGTCAGTAAGTAACAAGGTACTTAACATGAAACGTACTGATTTTGGTGGACAGCGTTTTGGTATGATACATTTTATATTTGTTTATTTTTTTAATAAATTATTTTATTAAATCTAACTTAAGAGATCCTTCATCATCATCATTTCAGCCTAAAAAACGTCCACTGCTGGACATAGGCTTTCCCCTAGTGTCGCCACATTGACATTTTGGGGGGTTTTGCCATAATCGTCACGCTTGGCAGGCGGGTTGGCGATCGCAGTACGGTTGTTACAAAAGCACAGAGAATGCTGCTGCCCATTATCTGGCAAGTCCTTTAGTCGCCTTTTACGACACCCACAGGAAGATATGAGATGGTGCTATTCTTTACGTCCGACACCATACAGAACTTAACCAAAAGAGATCCTTAGGTGACTGTAATCGCAGAAAGCTAAGTACTGTGGACCCAGCGTAAAGGGCCATGTAAACAAAAGTTAACACGACACTTTTCCTTATCAGAAATAACATACATGCAGGATGTAAAAGTAACCGAGAAGCCGATAGCCAATTGTTCTCCCAATCATTGCAATTTTTTTTTGTTCTACACCATACCTGGGAGCCTTCTAGTTACGGAGATATTGGGGGTTAAAGTTCCAACTTTTTCACAAGTTTGCATTTTTGGTGAAGAACTAAGGCTTCGTGACTTTTACACCTTATA
The DNA here is from genome assembly GCA_949152445.1 of Cerastis rubricosa. Taxonomy (NCBI): domain Eukaryota; kingdom Metazoa; phylum Arthropoda; class Insecta; order Lepidoptera; family Noctuidae; genus Cerastis; species Cerastis rubricosa. The sequence continues at coordinate 7,760,837 of OX424526.1, read as the reverse complement.
TTCTAAAAAAAATACGGAAAGAGCAGTATTAGTATCACCCATAGATTGGAGATGATCTTGAAATACAATTTTTTTTAAGGTAAGTTCGTAACACTTGACAAATCGAAACCTCAAATAGTGAATAGCTACCAAAAAAAATAATAATTTAAAAACACAAGCGTGCTCTTTTGACCAGCTATCAAATTAAAAACCAAACATAATCTAAAAAGGCTAATTTAAATCATTAAATTTATTTACAGAAATTTCAAAGGAATTAGAAAATATAAATTTTGCAGTTCTGCAAGAGAATCAATTCTTCGAGTAAGCATGCAACGGTTCGATAAATTGTCAAGTTTAAGATTTTTTTCTGGCTAATTTACTTTTGTTGGTATTTCAGTGAAGAAAAAGAAGGGAGTGCTAAACATTGGATTACAGATGATAGTAAGTCTTTTATTATAAAGAATAAGGGTGGTACACCTACGTGAAAAAAGATAGTTAAAACATTATTAATTTATGTCAATGTTTTTTTCCACACTGTTACATAGAACTGTTAAGAATGTAAAGATTATTGTTTTTACTACTTCGTTACTAGAAATTATTGTATTTATTTCTAGCCAAACCAGATAATGAAGGAAAAAACAAAGCAAATAATCAGTTCAAATCGTTCCAAAACGCAATGAGAGTGCTTCTCATATGGGGCCAATGTATAGGAATCAACCCCGTGACGGGAATATTACAAAAAGATGCGTCAAAAATAAGGTAGGATTATACACGAGAATGAATAAATAAATAGATAAATGTTGTCTCTCTAATTAGAGACCAGAATACTTAATAAGGAAGAAAATCAAAGGTATATAAAAACCATTGATCTTGATTTGCGTAGCTAAATAAATATAATTACTACTATTTACTTCGACATTAACATTGTACCTTTACACACAAGCTGTAAACTTTTTTTTTTCATATTGAAGTTTGCAATCATAAAATCTACTTATGTGGAAGTTAACGATATAAGAGGCATTTGTAGCTCAAATAATAATTAAGGCCCGCTTGAACCACAAATGACCAAAAACGTGTAGCACTAAGCGAATATTGCACCACAAATTAGGTATTTTAGTCATTTAGCAGGTTTTTGGTAATTATTTGTATTTTTCACATACAAATAATTACCAAAAACCTGCTTATCACACACTATTAAAGACTTTAAATAACAAACTGTAGATGATGAAGATCAGCTCAGCGGAAGAGGCGAGATCTGGCAACCGGGTAGTATAGTAGGACGGTCGCCAGAACAGTACGTCAAGGCTGCTATGCGAGATGAGTACGTAGATCAGCTCTGAAGATCAGTAGTAATGATCAGTAGTCTGAAGTCTGTAGTGGGATCTCCTGGGCAGTGATGACATGTCATAGATGGTGGAGACTAGAAGATAAAGTTAGTTGTTCCTCCAGCTCTAACTGCAGACTAGATGATCAAGATAGTGACTGAACTTTAAGTGTCCTCTTGACTCTCTGACTGACCTCTTGACTCTCTGGAGTATCCGTCAGAAATGCCTTTTACACCCTGATCCTCGTGTTTTTGTCAATCTGCCTCGAATTTATTTCTTCTTAGATTCAAATTTTTGCGCTAAATATAACTTAGAATATCTTTACACAGCAAATATTCGTAATTATTCATCAAATACAACAATTGAACTCACGTATTGATGAAAATCATTTTAGCAATATAAATTTAAATGAAACCTTCCTTGAGAATTTGGCAGGTAACAATTAAAATTAAAAGTAAATGACAGCTGACAAGTTTGATGTAAAAAAATTCACAACAAAGGATAATAAGAAAATATTTATAAAAATAAAACGATTCGTAAAATGCTAGTGAAAAACCAATAAAAGTATGAATATGGATGATAAGTGTGAGTATAAAGTGTCTGTTGTAGTCAAATACTATAGCGCGACGCACGCCACCGCGTCGTCAAAACCTTCGTAGAACAATTTCTATGAAAACGCAAGCTACTGTTCACACAGGCGCGGGTCAACTCAGACGAAATTTTGGAATTTGTTTTGTTTATAATCACGTAACTTAAAGATCGTCTTTTTTGTTTGTATACACATTTGATTCGCTTTAACGTTGATAGTTAGAGTAAGACATAAAAATGATTATCCAAAAAAATTTAAGCCCATAGAAAAGCCCAATTTTAAGATGTCGCCTGCAACACATTTTTGCATTAGTATGGCCAAAATAGGTAATTATAATAATATATTCAATTTCTCGCTAGGCAGATGGATTCAGAAAGCAGTACTCTAGCCCCCGTATTCACAAACGCTTCGATTCGATATCGATCGACAAGTCGTATGTCTATCTTTTTTTTGGCATTACAAAAGCGAGCGAGATAGACATATGACTTGTCGATCGACATTGAATCGAAGCGTTTGTGAATACGGGGGCTGGACACTATCCTAATCTATCACTTTTCGATCGCTTTTCAATACGTTTGGATCGAGTAATCGGTTCGATGCCGCGCCGCGTCACGCCTGTGTGCGAGGCTTCGCGACGCGGCAACACCGAAACGCCGGGCCTCGTGATCGCGTCACGCCGCGACCGTCTGCGGGAGCCTTTATTATGAAGCGAGTAAACAAACATAAATTATTGAGAAAACAGTGATAACTGTCGGATAACATTGCAAGATATTTTTTAAACATACTATATTGTTGCCTCGTTGGTCGAGTGGTCAATCCTATGTCGGGCAATATGTTATTGGTTTTTTCAATCAGAAATTTTTCAGTACCAGCCACGGAGTCTGGATTTGTGCCGGTTGATGGCAATAGGCTCACTCCGTAAAACATGGGACTTAAAAAAATTAACTTGGTAAATGTGAGTGTCCTACTATTAGAAATAAAGCCTGTTACCCCAGGCAGAGGTCTGCTTAACCCTTCGGGGTGACAAGCCTGCTGTTATGTTTTGTAAAATTGTATTTTTCAGATTTACGAGATTCTCATGGACGTTTTTGCATGCCTTTACTATGGCCATTGCTCAAACTATTGCAACAATGTTGTGTCTTTATAGACTGTTCAAGAATCCTTCTTCTATCATTGCATTAGGTAAGTACGTATGAAGACAAACCATCAGCTTAGCCTTTTCCCAACTATGTTGGGTTCGATTTCCAGTCTAAACAGATGCAGCTGAATACCAGTATTTTACATGGAGTGACTGCCTGTCGAACTTCCACAACCCATCTCTATGTATTTTTTAAACATATTACCGCGTTATTCTTCATTCCTCGACTACGCAACGGATTGTCATACATAATTTTATTTTTATTTCATGCTTTTATTTATTTAAACTTCGAGTACATTGGTGGTACATAGGCGGACTTAATGGCACAAGGCGCTTTTCAAACTTATATTATTATATCTGAGCTTTGACTATTTATTCCACTCCTCTCAGGCCTCCCCCATTGCTTCCACTTTTCTCGGTGTTGCACCTCTTCTTGCTAATTAACGAAAACAAGAAAAGTAATAAATAAAAAAGAAACCCGATCTTTTAGGAGGGGTGCAGTTTCCCCTCCCCAGTGATGACCATAGTGACAAGTAACAAGATAAATATAGATAAAAGGTTTAAAATTTCGAATCGACAAGACCTGTGGAAGTTGTTTATTTCCCTTCAACTAGAAAAGGGGTGGTGACCTTCAAATTACTGATCAGATTTTCCGGAAACATAGCTAAGAACACTCTCAATTAAAACACCTTTCAAACAAGCCAATTTTATCAAAATCGGTTCATCCGTTTATGCGCTACGATTCGACAGACAGACACACAAACCAACGGAAACATATTGGTTTACGTTTTATGTTACTGGACGGTAAACTACTTGTAGTAAATCGTGTGACTCCTACCTGATGAATAATCTGTTCTATTCTTAATCCACTCCATTATTCCTCAGGTTTCGTCGTATTCTTTACAACGGTTTGCCTGACTACCATCTTGTTCCTCCGGATTGCTGCAAAATGGCCGTCTTTGATGAAAGAACTTATCAACTGTAGACTCGATGAATAAATCCATCCTAAAATTGTTAAAAGGTGCAACATAGCCTGTGGTTTATTCATGGGGATGGCTGTCAGTAAGTATTTTTAGTCTGTCAGAAAAAGCCGAACTCATCGTGCTGTGCTGGCGCTGCCGCTGTGGCTGCGGAGAAACACAAGCGTTGTAAATAAAAATCGAGCCGTTTGAGGTTGAAACTCTGGAGCAGTGAAGTCCGAGTGCTCAGAGACTTTTTAAGGAACTTTCTAAGCGCCTAGTTGACGATTCTCATGACTCAAAGGCTGGCTGTTACCTTGGCAAAGTATTGCCTTAAAACGTGACAGCGCCACCAGTCTCTCTGGGTACATTACCAGCGTTGAGGAGGAGCTTTTTTATGCCTTTTTATAGTTTTTTGTATGTTTAGTAATTTTTTATTTTTGACATCTTCATCAGACAATAATATTTCCACTGCTGGGACACTGCCCTGCTCCTCTCTATGATGGAGTGGGTTCTAATCCACCATGCGGGCCTAGTGCGGGTTGGTAGATGTCACATGTCTTCCAATTTTTAGTTCTAGGACATGCTGCATGGTTTCCTCACGATGTTTTCCTTCACCGTTTTTGAGGGCAGCGGTGATGAAATAAAGTCCACAAAGTAATGCGCCTGCCTGGGTTCGAACCCAGGGCTTACTGCTAGTAAGTCGGGGCTGCCACCACAGGGCCACCGCTGCTTTGACATCACAATTATGTTTAACTAAATGAATCGATGAACCTTGTGTGATAAACTTAAATTATTAATTACAAGAGACGGTACTAAGGTTATCTCCAACCCCCCACCACCCTAGTTCTACCAACTGAGCTGTATGCTGGCTGGCATTACCTTACAGTGCATACACTGTACCTTGTTTTTCAATTTGTTATTTAAATATAATAGGTTAATAGAATTAAAGTTATGTTATTTAGCACAGTTTGTTGTTTCCTTTGATACCAATACTATCCCACCTTGCGTCTGGGACTTTGTTCCGTTGCCTTTAGAGGGACAAAGTCTCATATGTTACAGTGGCAAAACCCCCCAAAATGTCAATTTGGCGATACTTGGGGGAGGCCTATGTCCAGCAGTGGACGTCTTTTGGGCTGAAATGATGAATGATGATGATGAAATGAATCGGCTTTGGCCGTGTTACGTTAAAGTGAAAGAAGTAAAATAATGTGATCAAAATGAAATGTTAAATATTTAGTTTTAATTCTGCAATGTACATGCTAAAGGTGCTATAATCAGAATGCACCATGCAACCAAAACCTTTAAGTAGCTACTTGACACTATGTTCCCCATTTCACGGCGCATCCTCAGTGGCAGGGAACCAATTTATGCGGATCCTTCATTGTACGGGTAATCTATACAAAGCGAAACCATGTTATACTGGAAGTGTCGGCGTGAGTACAGAGGATGGATGAGCTTTGGACCCTGGAAGTAAACCTTGATACTTACTAATTCATTTTCAGTGGAACACGTTATGTCGATAGTATCAAGAATCTCCAGGATAGTAACATGTTCTTCGGAGGTACCTAATGTTGGCGAAGTATTTGTGAAGGTCACATCTCCTTGGCTTTATGAATTGAATGTACCTTACGTTGAAGCATTAGGGGTGATTGTTCAGGTACCTACCTATGTTTTCTACATTCTACTCTGTCTATCGTAATTTTCCTGCTCTTCCCGTAGTACTTGCTATCGGCGCAATATCTTTTTTTTCCTTCATGAGTCAGGAGAATAATGATTCTCCTCTATCACGCTACAGGTACTCATTCTTTTCTCTTCTTCATTCGTATTATTTACGGAATTTGATGGATTCCGTAAGAAATAATTTGTGCTCGTTCATCCCTCCTCATCACATGCCCACACCATACTCTGTACTGAACCTGATCCCTCTTTAACATTAATAAATTGTTAATAGTTCGTATCTGTTAGGAAATCGAATCACCAGAACCTAACGACGAGGCAGTCAGTCCTTTCAAAGCGTTTTGTAAATCATGTATTGTTTCAGTACCTGAATTTTGTAGCAACAGCCACCTGGAACTACGGAAACGTTTTCATTGTATGCATGAGTTTGTATTTAACTTCTATACTGGAGCAGATCAATAAGAAGATTGTGTTGACGACCAGCAAGGTGTGTAATCTGTTAGGTACTGTAAATGGCCGAATATCGGTATATCTTATCTTATTATTATTATATCTTATTACTGTCTTAGGTTTCACTCTAGTAAATTTTAGGATTTTTATAAAGAAGAGAAGATTTGTCGGGCTTTAACCATTAGAGTTTTGAAAATGCTAGGTTTTACCAATGACAGTTGGTAAATGTTGGATTTGGGAATAAAACAATAAATATTACTTAACTATCTGGCAACTGATGATGACATACAATACACCGGCTCCATCTAGTTTTAAAATATAACATGATGTGACGTGTCTAAGTGTTTTTTCTAACCAATATAGAGAAATAAAATATGATTTTAGAACACTAACTCGGTTAACTATGATCAACCATGTGCGAGCCAAGATGGTATAAGTTAGGTTAGTTTAGAAATGTGACAAAACGCGCGCGAAGCGAGCGAGCGAAGCTAGCGGAGCTAGCGGAGCTAGCGGAGCTAGCGGTGCTGCGGCAGCGACCGACAAGCGCTTCATCCACTTTGTATTCGTATTTTCAAGTTATCATCTCCACAATTTTTTCATTCGCTCAGAAGAACCGTGTCTCTCAAGTAAAACGTAAGATTTACTGAGTGTATGGAGGTAGGTTCACAAATGTTTCACCAAATTCCTTTTTACAAATTTTTAAGTTTACAACCAACGTTTCATACACTATTTATTTCACAAACAACTTATACCGCATTTTTTTTATTTCATAAACACACACTTTACGAACATCCATTTGGCAAATGCTTCTCTTCACAAATGTTTCACATAATAATTAATCACATGAACATTTTTCATTTAATATTTTGATGCTTTTGGCAAAATCACGTTTAACCTATCATTTTATAATAAATCGCCTAACCATTTACAAAGTGATCATGAGGGTATTGGAATACCTAAAATTAAAAGTTTGACATAGGTACCTAACTGCTGACTTGCCTTATGGCTCAAAATATCTATAGCTAGAATGTCAAAGTGCAAAATGCCTACGATGACATGACAAAGCATATTTTGTGACAGCGTGTTTTTGTAGTACATTTTTTTGGGTAGATTCGATCCTATTTTAGTGTACAAGTTCTCCTAAAGTCCAAGGTAAACAATATCATTATTTTGTAATAAAGCGTAGTCGTAAAGCCTAGCTGTGCGGGGTTATTTTTTCTGTTAGTAGGGTTTAAAGTAACCTCACACGAAGGGGATGATGGGGTCATAGTTTAATCGCTTCGCTCGCTCACTAGACCCCGCCATCCCCTTTGAGCCGAGCTCGTTCCTCTCGCTCTTGAATCCTAAGTATTTTGTTTAATTAATTAGAATTACCCGATTGCAAAATTAATTAGTATTATTCTAGGCAATTGCGTAATTATGCAATAAGTAAGTATAAAACTTTTTTATTTCTAACGTTGTTTTACGAAATGACATAAATATAAATCAAATACCTAAAGGTTTATCGGGTAAATATTTTTTTAAGTGAATTATTTGCCAAACTTGTTTTTGTAAAATGATGAAATGGCCGCCTAACATGTTTTTACCAATATTGTTGCTTGTAAAATGAAAAACGTGGTAAAAGTTCATAAGAAAATCTTATGATTTACTGTAGTTCGGGTTTTCACAGTAACACATTTAACTAACGAAATTTTACTCACGAGTATTCATTTGTATTAATAAAATGAACTGATTTTGTGAGCTGGAATCAAGCACGTTTTAGTTGTTTAATTTATTTAAAACAACACAATTCTAACAATATTTCTTTTATCATTATTTTGATACCTTTTATTTTGTTTCATATTTTTATTAATTTTGAGACAGAACTATTTGTTTTTTATTTTTAGTAAACACTTATTTGATCTTAATATCTACCAAAAAACTGTTTGATAATTGTCTATCAGGTGATTTTTTGTTTTAGAACTATGTTCCTGCAACGATGTGGGGTGAGTTAAGGCAGGACTACACGCGCGCGACGAACTTGGTCAAGTTATTCGACGACGTGTTCAGTGGCATCGTGCTGGTCACATTCGCTAACGACCTGTTTTTCATATGTTTGCAGATGTACAATATACTTGCGTAAGTAACGTGACCTCGAGTTTATTGTCACACAATCACTATGTTATTATGGAATTTATAGTGACGGACCTATTTCATGATGTTCTAATAGCCAGCACTAAGCGCGGACTGCAAGTTGACCACGCACCGGCGCGGCGGTGCAGTGCGTGGTCAACTGGCGTCCCCGTAGTTACGTCTCTTCATACCCGAGCTAAAGTTTCTTCATCCACCCTTGCCCCTCTCACCTCTGATCACTCACTCAATGATCTGGTGCCAGCCAGGTTAACCAGCTGTCGGCAAGCCTTAAGTGCGGTGTCGCCTAGCTGTAACTGGTTGCTGATCCGCTTTGGTAACGTGCTTACGTTAGGTTGACGCTAGTTTGACGGCGAGGCGAAAGGCGATACGGTGACGATCCCTTTTCGAGTTGATATGTGTGCTGTGTCCTTTAACCGTAGGTGGACAAACAGGAACTAAAACTAATCTGTGTTTAGAAGAATCCAATTAATATCTTTCCACTTAAGGAACATGAAAATCTACAAGTAATTCAATATTAGAATTCTCAGTTTAGTATTCAATTAATCAAATGCAACAACTTAATTTATTCTTGTTGTTTGAATACGTTTTCTGATATATGGGGTTTACCTTTTCTTGTCGAAGGTACTTTTTGAACAAACCATAGGTATATTTTAAATGGAAGGTGGAAAGGAATAATTGTCTTTCAAAACTACTGCGTTTTAATACAATTTGTGTTCTAGGAAAAGTGTCGTATCAACGACTCGCGTCAACCAACTATGTCCGGAAGTTGTGAACAGGTCAGTATTGAAACATTCTGTTTACGAAGTTTAGTAGTTAAAACACAAGACGTGTTCCCGGTAGCGTTCTCCCAGTGGCAAACTTCTCAAGGGCCTTGAGGGATGAGATTAAAAGAAAACGACAGTGGGGCAAACTTTTACAGAAAAATGGAAGTCTTAAAGTCTATGATATTCCAAACTTGTACGTTTTTATTTCCAAAAGTGACGAGGTTCCATATACAAGGTGATCGGTAATTTGGTGCAGTCCTCTAAATGGGTATTAATAGAGTTAATTTGCGACAAATTTGAAGCCAATAACTAGGGGTCCAATCTGAATCTTTGCTTTCGTTATAATAGTTACTGCTAGCTCATTCTAGACCTGCCGGCTTCTTAAAAGGCGTCGTTTGTCACTGAATCAATGCTTAAGATGTTTTTTGTTTGTGGTAGTTAAAAATAGGATGTAGCAATCATTCCTCCTTACATTAATTTCGTCCACACTGGTGGGCCCGTGCACAGTGGTTCGCGTGCAGTATAGTAACATAGTAACACCACACATCATCTTCGGACATGTTCGCGAAAGGTCAGAGAGAAAATATCCTCTCGCGAACATGACCAATGCGGTTCGCTTGCATCTTATTCCTGGAATCCTTGGAAAATGATCGTAGATGCGCGCGCGCATTGTACCTACATGTGACATGTACATAGCCATTCGAAGCGTATAATAACACGGTTCGCGCTAATGGGCTTCACGTGCGCTAGTTTGAACCCGCTTTATAAATTACAGTGGTACCCCACAGGATGCAGATGTGATTCTGCACTTTTACCTTATGGTGAAAGCCACGTTAGTGTCAAGTTTAAGTTAAATGTCGATTAAAATATGATTCGCGACCGTAACAAATGTGGCTTACCAAAGTTACAATAATTAAAATCATAAATACAAGTCTCTCAGTTCATTTAATCTCATTGAATGATTTTTTTATGAAATAATCATTCACCAGGCGCTTTTACCTTCATGTTTTCCTATTTTTCCTAACTCTGCACTCAGCAAGCAGTCTTAAACTACAAAAACCTCAGTTATTACCAGAGGTGGTAATTAGGTAGCGTTATTTGTATACTAACTGATTTCATACAGCGAAAGAATAAAGTGGATTTGCCTCAAATCCCGAGATTAATAAAAATTTAAAGCGCAGTAAAATCCCGTGATTTATTAAATAAAAAAGTTATTTACTTTTACACAATTTAAACCATCCGACATCGGATGTCCGAAGTTGCAAAATTCCAATGTGCACACGCAAGGAAAGATCCATATTATTAATATCAACATTTCGATGCAAGTACAAAAATAACTCTACCTAATTCCGACCTCTGGTTATTACAGTTTATTCTGGACCTACGTGGATCCTGCCTACCTGACGTACTCGATAGCTTACCTCTGCGTCCGCTTCCTCACCGTGTCTTTAGTGGCATCAAGTGTGCATACATCCTCATTGCTGCCTCTGCCTGCGCTGTATTCTGTGCCTACGACTTCGTATAGTAAAGAGGTTAGTTCTTTCCCTGTGAACACTTGGTCCGACTGCTCAGTCCGATCAATCGGACCACGTGAACTTATTTTTCCTTTTGGTTCGATTCATCGGACAAAGCGGTATAACAAATTCTCATAGTCCGATCGATCGGACAACGCATTATATATCGTAATTTAAAAAAATAATAATTCGATATTAGAGGGGTGATCGATACACGAATAATTATCCACAGAGTTTTCCTCTAAATACAGAGCTCGTTTTGATCTAAACCAGGTTGGTCCGAGAATGAATGACATACCAAGTTTCCTCCGCGCCTCAGAAAGCACGTTAAGCCGTTGTTCCCAGCTGTCATTTGTAGATATTTGACAGTTGTTACAGTTATTTAGTGGCCCGAAAGTCTGACAACCAGTCTTACCAACGGGTGTCGTATTACCCAGTAATAACTGGTTTGTGGAGGTCAGACAGGCAGACGTTCCATGTGTAGCGACCAACAAAAAGCAACTTACTACAAAAAGTACTACAGCGCCATCTATGACACGACGGAAGAACTAACATCAATTTCCTACATCTCACATGCAAAGTTTACATCAACTTAAGAGTATATAGAAAAACCCGACTACAACTGTCGGGCTGTTGCCCGCCAGACATAACACCTGTCTGGCCGAAAGATCCTCCCATTACTTCGGGGATGAGGAACTTTACACCCTATTCCTCATACCCCTAAACTAGTGACCCCGACAAGTAAACATGTAAAATTCTGGTATTCAGATGCATCTGGTAAGACTGTAAGCAGACCCCAACATAGTATTGTGAAATGGCTACGCAAATGACGAAATAGCTTGTTTTATGATTCCTTTTGGCGTGTTCCTTAGGTCGAGAGATTCCAGAACCAAATTAACGGCGATACAGTGGCACTCAGCGGTCTACACTTCTTTTACATCACTAGAGATCTTGTTCTTACCGTAAGTTCCTACATGATACTAGTTATGTCTAAGTCACGGAAATAAATTGTTAGCAAAATTAACCATATTAAAATTCTACTATTAGATTGCTTAGCAATAATTTTATAGTAACGTTATCTAGTTATTTAATTATTAAGCTTTTTGCACTTTGCTCTCAAAAAAGAGAGATAAATACAATAACATTTTTTTTTAAATGCCATTTTTTTATGAGAAGAAACTGGACTTTAAATTAAATAAAATCCATCAGTTTATTACATAATACAATTTATAATAATATGACACAAAAGCTTGTGGCGATATTTACCTGTGTGTTCCTGTATATTTAATCTTGCAACAAACTGTAAGCTGCAACTTTAAGTTGCAAGATTTGACACAAACAAACATAAATACAAAATTTGCAAGTTAAACAAAAACTTGTAATTAAAATCTTCAAACTAATTCGAAGTTTTTAACTTTTGTTTTATGCAAATATTTGATTTCGACTTTTGCCAATGAGTTTATTTTACTACAATATAATTCTTAGAATAAAAATAATGATTGATCTTGCTATACCAATTAAGTGATTCCATTTATTTTCATTAACCATTTTTTGATTAAAATATCTATCCGACTGCAAAATTATGAAATATTAAAATGTATCATCAATTTCAATAAACATTTAGTTTGAAAGAATGAAAAACAAAACACTGCTCTTATTTCAAACGTCAGAATTCTAAATTTGAATTTATGATAATCATGGTAATAAAATTAAAGATGAACAGTCTTGTTTCCACTGCATAGATAGCGAAGCGACATAATTGTGAAGTGTTTAAAGAGCTCAAAATACCTACGGCATTTAATTATGTTCTTCAACAAAATAATTATGAGGAGACAGGAAATTAACTTGATTAAATATTCGTAATTAATGAGATAATGTTATCTTGGGAAGTTCAGTTATTTTTCATGAGTAATTTAAAAACTACAAAATATATTCTGGATAGATACTGACTGCTGTTATTTATGCATGTTTTCCGGTGTCATCAGTACGTTTACAAGCAATAGGTATTTACACATAATCAGCTGCCAAAACTTATTAAATGACCTTTCCTAACTGGCTGCAGTTGAATTTAGTACGCGCATTGTAATAGTGACACTCGCATAAATCTGCTGGTTCACCTAAATATGGTGCATCATTATGCTAACTATAATCAGACATACCTTTCATAACAATGTCTTTTTCTTTGTTACAGGTCGCAGGAACCATAGTGACGTACGAATTGGTACTTCTACAATTTAGCACTGACGATACTAAACCTTAGAATCAAACAAAAATCGTTTTTATTAAATCGATTCACTTTTAACAAAGACTTTAATTAATAAACTTTCAATGAAGTTACTTTTAAACAATAAGAACACATTGTAATCAGTTCTAATGTTGAAATACACTCAGCGGCATGGAAACTGGCCCAAGCGCGATATGTCGATTGTTATCAAAATGAAAAGCGAAACAGTGTTTTCATTTTAAAATGAAGTTTTTTTTATGACATGGCCGACCAGCGTCAGCTACAAGCAGATGTGTTGTAGGATGTGGCAGTTTGAGTGTGTCCTCCAGTGAGGTCATCTCCTCATCAGTAGCCCATAGTAGTGAATGAAAATGAAGTGAATGATTAATTTAAAGAAAAATTAACTTACTGAACTTAATTAAAATTTTAAATTTCAAAAAAGACCTCTGAGTTTTAAGAAATTTTACAGAAGAAAGCTATGGGATGAAATTAATAGCGGGTATTTCCACCTTGGGCCGTGATGACAAGCTGTAGATAATGTTTGTAATGTCCGCATAGGGTATTTCTTCAAAGAGCTGTTTTCAACTGACTGATGGTCTCTGGAGGGTTGGAGCTGGATCTGATGCGACTTTTAAGCATGCCCAGACATGTTCTATAGGATTCATGAGAGGGCTTCGTGCTGCCCACTCCGATTTTGTGATTCTCACCTCCGACAGGCAATCATCCACGCAATGTGCTGTGTGAGGGCGGGCATTCCTCCATTAAGATGAAATTTCGCAACCGAGGAACCCACGAATGGTAAAACGTTTTCTTGGAGGGTTTCCTCAATGTATTGCACTGCGGTTACACGACCTGCAACGACTGCCAACTCTGTACATGCGTCTGAAAAGATCCCTCCCCAAAGCATAACTGATCCACAATATAATCTAACGGTTTGTCTGGTAGTAATTGGCAGAAACCTCTCCCCATGCCTTGTACAGATGTTTGCGGCCATCTGGAGCTATTAAGGCCACTCTGCATTCGTCAGCCCAACAACTCCATTGCTCGTGAACGCAAATTTCGTGTTCGCGAGCGAAACGAAGTCGAGCTACGCGAAGGTGCCTGAGTAATTCTGGACCTTGAGCTGATCTTCGAGCAGCAAATTACTTTCTTTCATTCTTCTTCTTATTGTCCGCTCACTAACCTTGACCCGTCTTGCCGTTTGTTACCGCTGCCGTATTTTGACCGCAACACGGACCTAATTTCTCAAAACTGCAAGAGCGATAAATCGGTCAACACGTTCGGATGTACACCAAATACCACCACTTCTTGGTCTCTTTATGAATAGGCTGATTTGGTCATTGCTTGTTGTCTTACCTGAGAGTTGTATGTGCTATATTTAAAGTTTCAGCAATCTCTTGCTGCGTTCGCCCCCTTTTTTTTTTTAGGATGAGAAATCATCAAATGACTTCTCCCGCTCTGGGCGGAGCGGAAGGGAGTGTCAGACTTGACTGACTAAAACCCATCCATGTTCCTTCTTAGCCCTTTGTGTTCCAGGGCCACGGTGTCTCTTTCGAACAACCCGCAGCCCTGGCAGGACCGCAGCCCTGGCAGGTGCGTTCGCCCCCTGAATCCGAAGCAACACAGCTTGGGAGTTTGGGACTTGAACTAGAGGGCTTCAACTTGAGCTCAAGTAAGGGGCACTGGGTTCCAATTTTGGAAGCATAAACGGCTACAGATTAATTAATAAAAAAAATAAAACAATAAATATTAAACGCTTGACCATTTTAATATCGAATTTTAACTCACACGTGATTTGTGCGTTCCAGTAACCAAATAACCTTAAGTTTCAGAGTAATAAAAAAGAACTTTCATTTGTGCTTACCCTCTTAAATTGACAAAAACGATTGCCTGACAAACTGCCACTCGAAATATTCATACGCGATACCAAAATCGCCTGATATTGATTTGTTAATGTTTGGGCCAAATTCTGTGCCCCTGACTGTATCATCAAGTTCTAATTTCAATTAAAATTTAAATAACCAATTTGATAGAACATTGTTTTAAAAATGGAATAATTCAAAGAAAAACAATAACTTTCTCGAATAAAACAGTTATTTTCGTAAATAATAAAAAGTAATAAAATAAAATTGAATTTCAAATTGAATGTTGGAGTATATTGTTGGCATGTTCTTTCCAACAACTTTCAGTTTGTTTTGCATAATTGGTAAGATTTAATTTCGTTTTGTATCCACTATTTGCAGCAGACAGTTCACTACTGAAAAGACAATAGCTTAAATACGGTTCTCTTCTACGAATTAAAAAACAACGTTCTATTTCCGTCAATCGTTTAAATGGGGTTTGGTCGCTGTGAAATTTAGATAGGCAGACGCTCCATGTAAAACGGTTATTGATGTTCAAGAATACCCATTTTACATGGAGCATCACGCAGTTGAATAAATAGCTGCATCTTGTTGAAATGGAAGCCGACCCCAACATACAGTTGGGAAAAGGCCAAGCAGATGGTCTTTGAAGATGTCAGCGACAAAATGATGGCTTGAAGTTATGTTTGGCATTAGATTTATTTAATGGAAGGAGCTCGTGGATATATAAGAACAGCCGCACGGGTCGATCTTCAAGTTTAAGCCGCGGTTGCCACGGTCGGTCTGTAGATGGGTGACCATCAATTTCATGCAGAATTTACTCCATGTCTCAGAAAACAGGTTAAGCAGTTCCTTTCGACTGTCATTTGTAGATCTTTGACAGTTGTTACAGGTAGTCAGTGGCCCGCAAGTCTGACAACCAGTCTTACCAAGGGGTACCGTATTACCGTGTTGACTGGGTTGTGGAGGTCCTGGTCGCACATGTAAAATACTGATAATCAGTTACATCCGGTTAGACTGGAAGCCGACCTCAACATATTTGGGCAAAGGCCTTTCATCAAAATCTGATGATGTGATTTATTTTGTGAATTGTGGTACAAATGAGTTTAATATTGTGTGACATTGAAAGTGTATTGACAGTTCGAATTCAAGAAAAACAAATTGGCTACTGAATATAAGTTATCAAAATCTTTCCTTGATGATGATTTCTGAGTAATACGAGTATAATATGACCAAGTCTTGACTGTAAAGTTTCAGTACCTACAGTCGTAAAAATATTTATGATTTAATATATAATAACAAAGGTTTTATCATTACGCCCGTGGACGTTTAGGCGATTATCACACTGTCACGCGTGACGCTACATGTTGCGTGGTCAACGCACCTACGCGTGTAATTGCGGGAGTGCAGATCTGCATCATCAAGCGGGTTTTATACGCACTCACACGGCGGCTCTGACTCTTTCATTCAAAGCCGTTCGTTGTGGTGATAGTGCAGTGCAGAATCATCGAAAATCACGCAGTGTAGTGGTGCGTGGCAGTGTTTTAATCGTAATAGCACACCTTCATTTAACCAGTTTGTAATAGGGGCAATCATATTGCCATTAAGGCGATTAACACACTGCCACGCACTGCGTGTTTTAACTTTGCTTACAAGTATCTCCGTTTGTATAGAAAACACGTACAGTCCAACACACAGAAAACGGCACACCGAGTCTCGCAGTGCCGTGCATGATTTTGGATGGCTATGAAATGAATGAAATGAGTCAGAGCCGCCGTGAATCTACAAAGCGCCACTACGCGCATGAGTGCGTAAAAAACCCGCTCGATGATGCAGATCCGCACTCCCGCAAGGTTTCGTTTAGGTGCGTTGACATGCAGCGTGATACGTGGCAGTGTGATAATCGCCTATACGAACACCTCCACCTTACCCTTCGGGGATTAAAAGTTAAGTTAAAATGAAACTTTCTTAAAAGCCTTAGCATCGCCAGCTCCGAAGATAGTCGACCTCATGAGAGAGAATGATCCAGAGCATGAAAAATGTAACTTCGTGTGCAAAGACCTGCCTGAAACGGACCTGGAACCCGTCTGCATGATGTTCAGCCGGTACAAGAAAGGATTCCAGTTCTTTGTCAACATGTGCCACGCGAGGAGAGCTGTGTGTAAGGAGAATTTATGTAAGTACTGTAGGTGTCTTGAGAAAAACTGCGGAATTGTTGTGTTCTTGGCTACTAAAATCCAACTTCCAATATTTTTGTCCTCATCTTCCTGCCCCTGTCCCATGTTACGTGGGGTTGTCGCAAGACGTTTTTTTCTTCTATTCTTATTTGTCAACCGTCACGCTATCATTTACTCCTTTTTCTTTCGTATCATTCCTCACACAAGCCATCCATCGTTTCCTTGGTCTTTCTCTCCCATCCCCTCTATCCATCTACATTTATATTGAATGCGACCCCAATATGTTGGTATTAGATTATCATTTAGTTTAGAGCAGTTTTATATTTAAATGCCCTGCTGTCAGTCGTCGGGGCTGAATAATCCTTTCCTATATCAAATATTCACATCTAATAATGACTGTTGATATTTAATATCGTTTATTGTAATTTTTTTATCAAATACTAGCTGTCCTGCGCAACTTCGTTTGCATCACATTTTCCCCGTTTTCGCAACATTTTTCATTACTGCTCCACCCCTACTGGTCGTAGCGTCCTCCTATTGATATATAGCCTATAGCCTTCCTCAATAAATGGGCTATCTAACACTGAAAGATTTTTTTAAATCGGACCAGAGAGAAATGGAAGCCGACCCCAACATACAGTTGGGAAAAGGCCAAGCAGATGGTCTTTGAAGATGTCAGCGACAAAATGATGGCTTGAAGTTATGTTTGGCATTAGATTTATTTAATGGAAGGAGCTCGTGGATATATAAGAACAGCCGCACGGGTCGATCTTCAAGTTTAAGCCGCGGTTGCCACGGTCGGTCTGTAGATGGGTGACCATCAATTTCATGCAGAATTTACTCCATGTCTCAGAAAACAGGTTAAGCAGTTCCTTTCGACTGTCATTTGTAGATCTTTGACAGTTGTTACAGGTAGTCAGTGGCCCGCAAGTCTGACAACCAGTCTTACCAAGGGGTACCGTATTACCGTGTTGACTGGGTTGTGGAGGTCCTGGTCGCACATGTAAAATACTGATAATCAGTTACATCCGGTTAGACTGGAAGCCGACCTCAACATATTTGGGCAAAGGCCTTTCATCAAAATCTGATGATGTGATTTATTTTGTGAATTGTGGTACAAATGAGTTTAATATTGTGTGACATTGAAAGTGTATTGACAGTTCGAATTCAAGAAAAACAAATTGGCTACTGAATATAAGTTATCAAAATCTTTCCTTGATGATGATTTCTGAGTAATACGAGTATAATATGACCAAGTCTTGACTGTAAAGTTTCAGTACCTACAGTCGTAAAAATATTTATGATTTAATATATAATAACAAAGGTTTTATCATTACGCCCGTGGACGTTTAGGCGATTATCACACTGTCACGCGTGACGCTACATGTTGCGTGGTCAACGCACCTACGCGTGTAATTGCGGGAGTGCAGATCTGCATCATCAAGCGGGTTTTATACGCACTCACACGGCGGCTCTGACTCTTTCATTCAAAGCCGTTCGTTGTGGTGATAGTGCAGTGCAGAATCATCGAAAATCACGCAGTGTAGTGGTGCGTGGCAGTGTTTTAATCGTAATAGCACACCTTCATTTAACCAGTTTGTAATAGGGGCAATCATATTGCCATTAAGGCGATTAACACACTGCCACGCACTGCGTGTTTTAACTTTGCTTACAAGTATCTCCGTTTGTATAGAAAACACGTACAGTCCAACACACAGAAAACGGCACACCGAGTCTCGCAGTGCCGTGCATGATTTTGGATGGCTATGAAATGAATGAAATGAGTCAGAGCCGCCGTGAATCTACAAAGCGCCACTACGCGCATGAGTGCGTAAAAAACCCGCTCGATGATGCAGATCCGCACTCCCGCAAGGTTTCGTTTAGGTGCGTTGACACGCAACATGCAGCGTGATACGTGGCAGTGTGATAATCGCCTATACGAACACCTCCACCTTACCCTTCGGGGATTAAAAGTTAAGTTAAAATGAAACTTTCTTAAAAGCCTTAGCATCGCCAGCTCCGAAGATAGTCGACCTCATGAGAGAGAATGATCCAGAGCATGAAAAATGTAACTTCGTGTGCAAAGACCTGCCTGAAACGGACCTGGAACCCGTCTGCATGATGTTCAGCCGGTACAAGAAAGGATTCCAGTTCTTTGTCAACATGTGCCACGCGAGGAGAGCTGTGTGTAAGGAGAATTTATGTAAGTACTGTAGGTGTCTTGAGAAAAACTGCGGAATTGTTGTGTTCTTGGCTACTAAAATCCAACTTCCAATATTTTTGTCCTCATCTTCCTGCCCCTGTCCCATGTTACGTGGGGTTGTCGCAAGACGTTTTTTTCTTCTATTCTTATTTGTCAACCGTCACGCTATCATTTACTCCTTTTTCTTTCGTATCATTCCTCACACAAGCCATCCATCGTTTCCTTGGTCTTTCTCTCCCATCCCTCTATCCATCTACATTTATATTGAATGCGACCCCAATATGTTGGTATTAGATTATCATTTAGTTTAGAGCAGTTTTATATTTAAATGCCCTGCTGTCAGTCGTCGGGGCTGAATAATCCTTTCCTATATCAAATATTCACATCTAATAATGACTGTTGATATTTAATATCGTTTATTGTAATTTTTTTATCAAATACTAGCTGTCCTGCGCAACTTCGTTTGCATCACATTTTCCCCGTTTTCGCAACATTTTTCATTACTGCTCCACCCCTACTGGTCGTAGCGTCCTCCTATTAATATATAGCCTATAGCCTTCCTCAATAAATGGGCTATCTAACACTGAAAGATTTTTTTAAATCGGACCAGTAGTTTTGGAGCCTATACAATGCATACAAACAAACAAACAATCAAATCTTTCCTCTTTATAATATTTTTATCAAATACTTATGCTGTCTTGGCTTACATACGTTATTGCACAATTGACCACTGACAACCAGCGCTGTGTTGTGGGTCCCCCCATGGCACAGCATCATGCTGAGTGGTGACCTGCTTGTCGCAGTCACGACGTGCAAGCAGTAAACATTTTTGTTCCGTCCAGTTTGTACTTTTTTTTCTTGCTTTGTGCCTATTTTTATTTTATTTTTGTCGTTTTGTGTGCACGTCATTTCCCTGCGACAAATAAATATTTTTTTTCTTTCTTTCTATATATCCTCCTCATAATATGCCATTTACTAAGCTTATTAAAAATCGTGGATATCACATTGCAAAACAATCTTCACAAAACGTCCAACATACAGCACCTACAACTATATAAATATTAGTAGCTTTTTAGGTCAAAGATTTGGGATATCTCAGCTAACCAATGAGTTGGCTTTACTTTTAAACCTCGATCAATGCAATGCAACAAAATTAATCTATACATGCATTAATGCATTTTTCTTTCACACGCACGCACTTGCAAACGTGTCAAAAAAGAATCCTCTTGAAAATTTTTAGGACTCACACTTGACCTGAAACAATTTAAATCTTCAAAGCAAACTCATAAGTAGGTGTCTATAGATACGTCATTCTAAGTACTACTGTTCACAGCTTAACTCCCTGCCAAGTGCTCATTGTGAGGCACTTAAAAATTCATTGTGTTAAGAAACTCGCGCTGTTTGAGAGCTCAAGAACCCTTCGAAAGTCAAGTCAGCAAAACTTTGTTCAGAATGAAAAGTTGAAAAGGTGAATTTGAAAAGAAAAGGGGAGGCTTCGGAAAATCACCTTTGGTGGCGTTGATTCGGCAGAATTTAAAGTATCTATTAAATATTTAAAGTGGTTTTATGGAAATATTAATTATTGCTCTTAAATTTACGGCATTAAATGTACTTCTTCGGATCGGTTAATAATTTAGTAGTCTTTGAATATTATTCCTTTACATGAATGTATAATATAATCCTGTAACGTCCACGGCTGATCCATTTACCTATAACGCAAAAATAATCCACGATTATTTTCAGTAGGCTATCTATCGGCTTCGGCGGTAACGCCTACTAGAAGTAGATACCTATATATACCTATATATACCGAGGTTTTTAAACTTTGCTACAATTTTGGATTCATGTGCGTATTGTATTGTTGTTTTGTTCACATGCTTCGGTGAAGGAAAAAATCGTGAGAAAACCGAACATGTCAAAGAGATATTCCCGGACAGTATGTAAAGCCAAGTCAGGGGCCATATGGGGCTGCGGGACTCTTCGAAAGAGATACCGTGGCCCTGCAACTCAAAGGGCTAAGAAGGAACATGGATGGGTACAAGTCTGACACTCCCTTCCACTCCACCCAGAGCATGGGGGGGGGGGTCTTTTTATATTTTTTGAAAAAACGAGGTCCATTTGGGCGGCATAAAACTCTGACTCCAGGGTAAGCACTAACCCCACGATGAAGATTGAAAGCGAACATAAACCTTCTAGCCCCAATTATGTTTAACACACAACATATAACATAAAATCCAGCCCAATTAAACAAAGTAATATTGTAAGCTCAGTTTACACTCTCATAATACATGGTGTTAATGGATTACGTCGTGTACTCACTGCGGCAACATCTGCATGCGATTATGTAGTGTAATCCGGGGTTATAGGTTGTGCTTGCGTGTGTACCGGCCTTATTCGATCTTAAGAGTGTTGTCTGAGGAGTAGGTTAACATGGATATAGAACAGTTGAAAGACTGTTTGATAATATCGGCCCATAATTTAGGAACATGTATAAACAGAAGATCGTATGATCTTATCTTATCTTATTATGTTTTGTTTTTTAAGGATCCCTCTTTTAATATATAATAATAATAATGTTTTTAATTGTTTGTTGGCGCCTTTGCAAAAAGGCTTCATATGATTCACGTTGCAAACTAAACTGTTACCACAGACGAGAGAGAAGCGGTCTACAATACTCTCTGGCGGAACGTCAAGTCGTTGCGGGTAGCCATATATTGACTTGGGCAGTTGTCAAGGAAGGTGGCGCGTAACAAGACGTTGACGGATCGCCGACGTCTGTTTGCTTAATCTAATTAAATCTGGTACCATATATCATAAGAAATTCCGATGCGGCGGGTAAGAGCCTTTATCATAAGTGGGATAAAGAATCGCGCCCTCCACGAAAGTAAAGCCGAGTGAGGAACATAACCAATGATTTTTTCAAGCAACAAAGAAAGCGTTCAAACCTGCGAGCACAAATCATCAAGAGGGTACCCTCACAACATCATCGGGTGAGACCGTTTCTTTTCTTTTTCGATAAGTAGACCATCTGACTCATTGCTTAAACATGGCTTGTTTAATTGGTTTATGGGTGACATCATAATCAGTAAACCTTACTGGCATCGGAGGTTATGATTTAAAATGCACGATGGAGATCGTACCATTAAAATAGGCGATATTTTGATAAAATAGGTTGTCGGCCAATAAGTTCAGGAATTATTAGATGCTGGCGTAATTTGTAAAAGTTCTTTGACGTTTGGAGTAAGCGCTTGTGTGGTCCACATGTTTCAGTCGAAAAGAAAGTGTGTTTAGTCGAAATATCACTGTTGTCCGGTTCATGCTTTACGATGATCGACGGGACGCAGGTGCCCGGTTTATGATATTTTTGTGATGACGTTGGTCGAAGGGACGCTGTTGTCCGGTCCGTACACTGGTATGGTCGAAGGGACGCAGTTGTCCGGTCCAAACGTTGGTATGGTCGAAGGGATAATGTCGTCCGGGCCATGCAGCTGATAGCGGCTGGTTGAGAGGACACATTCATCCGGTCCAACCTTAAGTGTTCACTGGTCGAAAGGACAGTGTCGTCCGGGCCATGCAGCTGATAGCGGCTGGTTGAAAGGACACACCCGTCCGGTCCAGGTGTTAACTGTTTAGAGAAAGGTGTCGTCCGGTCCATGAGTGGTCGAAAGGACACACGCTTTCGTTGTAGGAGAAAGGTGTCGTCCGGTCCATGCGTGGTCGAAAGGACACACGCTTTCGTTGTAGGAGAAAGGTGTCGTCCGGTCCATGAGTGGTCGAAAGGACACACGCTTTCGTTGTAGGAGAAAGGTGTCGTCCGGTCTATGAGTGGTCGAAAGGACACACGCTTTCGTTGTAGGAGAAAGGTGTCGTCCGGTCCATGAGTGGTCGAAAGGACACACGCTTTCGTTGTAGGGGAAAGGTGCCGTCCGGTCCATGAGTGGTCGAAAGGACACACGCTTTCTTGTTAGGAGAAAAATGCCGTCTGGTCCGTGAGTGATCGAAAGAACGCACGCTTTCTTTTGTTCTGAAACAGTTACAGTTACGATGAGAGTAATGTTTGTCATAGTTTGTCAGGATGGAAGAGCGGATGTCTTGGTGATTAGACATTGTTTGTTCCAGGAATACAATAACGCCCGAGGACGGTCGTATGTCAGTCTGGCCGTGTTGGCGCCTTTGCAAAAAGGCTTCATATGATTCACGTTGCAAACTAAACTGTTACCACAGACGAGAGAGAAGCGGTCTACAATACTCTCTGGCGGAACGTCAAGTCGTTGCGGGTAGCCATATATTGACTTGGGCAGTTGTCAAGGAAGGTGGCGCGTAACAAGACGTTGACGGATCGCCGACGTCTGTTTGCTTAATCTAATTAAATCTGGTACCATATATCATAAGTAATTCCGATGCGGCGGGTAAGAGCCTTTATGTTAAATAAATATGTTTTTATTCATAATGTTTTTTTTTGTTTTTTGTTCATGTTGTTATTATCTTTTTATTTCATAATGTTTTTTTTTAAATATTTATCCCTATGGAGAAGAACCGGCAAGAAAATCCAAGGTTACTCTTTTAAAATCATTTGGAACCTGTTTTATACGTTTTTTTATTTAGCAACATGTATAAAGAGAAGATCTCTCTGTGAGGAAAGGGAAACTAACGAACTGTAAAATTATCGGTATTTTTATCAACGTATTTTTTTAAACGCGTATCACAGGAATGTCTCGTGTGTCGTGGGTGCGTTTACAAACATTTAAACTCACATACACAAACAGCCACATCCGGAACAGCTATCTGTAGGCGATGCATTTGTTCCGTGCGAGGATCGAACCTGCGGGTCACGACACGCAGCCCAGCAGTCGATCGCTCTACCACTGCCCCAAAAAAATTGGCAAAATTGGCCAAAATAGGCGGAATTATGTTTTATTAAATTTTACTTCACGTTTTAAGTAATAATATTACACGTTTGGGTTCCGTAAAACAGAAAGGGCCCAAATTTTTAAGCGATTGTGAAAGATTTGGGAAGAAACTCAAATTAAATAGTATTAAATATCATTGTCTTCTTTATTTATTTTCTCTCTTATTTATTACATTATTAAATATTTTTATTATCAAAATAATACAAAAAAACATTAACAATATAAAAAATAGGTTTCCACCGGTGTCGGGAGCAGGATCCAAGCTACCGGTAGATAGGGCTGCAGAAACAGGAACCTCTTCACAATACGGGCCGTATCGAGGAGTACTGCCTTCTGAATCAGGCCCTAATATCTAATTAATTATCTTTATTATTTTACAGTGCTACACATAGTACACCCAAGCCGATGCAGAATGAGCAACCAATTCTTCCTGCCTGTCGTCTAAACGATCGTCCAAACGGGCACGGACCAATTGCAGACACGGTTCCGGGCACGAACACTGACATATTCTTCTTAGCGAGTCGATGGTATTCTAAAGGAAATCGGCCCATAATTTGGCGACGAGTTTCGCACCCTCAGTAGCGGTTATTATCAGTGATCAGAATAGGTAGGGTTATTTACCTCAAGTTCGAGGAAGAAAGCAACATAGAGTTGATAATACCTCGTCT
The DNA here is from genome assembly GCA_949152445.1 of Cerastis rubricosa. Taxonomy (NCBI): domain Eukaryota; kingdom Metazoa; phylum Arthropoda; class Insecta; order Lepidoptera; family Noctuidae; genus Cerastis; species Cerastis rubricosa. The sequence continues at coordinate 7,736,262 of OX424526.1, read as the reverse complement.
AAAATCCCGAAATAATAAACTTAACGATTAAATCCCGGGATTTATGAAATTGCAAATTACTTATTGCGCTTTGAATACATTTGAACTAAATTATTATATTGAAGTATTTTTTTATGTTTTGAGAGTTGCGTACTAAAACTGCTAAATAAAAGAGCTTCATTTTTCATACAAACTATAAAATGTTAATTCTTGAAAGTACCAGCAGTACTTTCAAGAATTAAATTCGCATACTTTTTTTACTTTGTGTACTTTGTACCTGATTATATAATAAAACGGGTCTCAAAGGTTAAGGCATTACTTGAAATTTGTCTGATATCCACGTCAACAAAACCAACTCAGTTTTAATTTACCTATTTAAAACAAACTATTAGAATCCGACACAATTTAAGTACAGAATCCTAAATATAGGCATATGATTCTTCAAATCAATACCTATACTCAAAGTCCAGTTCATGTATGGTAATCCGGGGTTTAAATTGTCATGTTTATAATTCTAGGATTTTAGACGAGCTATTATCAACTCTATGTTATTTCTTTCCTCGAAAAATAGGTAAACAAGCTGTACCTATTCTGATACCTGGTTATTATACAGACACTTACATTAATTAAAATTAATTAAATAATAATGCCCACTTAATATCGTAATGCGTTCAGGGTATTGTTGCAACTGCCACGCTTCTGTAGTGCATCAGCAATGTTTGCCGACGCACGCACTGAAAGCTTTGATGCATTGCGGCGTAAAAAATCTGCTTCGCTACTCCGCAGGTTGCGTGGCAGTCCCGACACTATCCTGCAATCGATAACCGCCCAGGCAGACAGCCCGCCAGTATGGGCACTAACTAATCGCAATCGATCTCTTCTTTAGTTATTGAGTGCTAACATAGGCTAAGTTATATTGTTACTAACACAGTGGAGCTCTTTATAGGTATGTAGTCTGGTAAATAAATAAGTAATAATCAATGAAAGAAACTTCCGCAAGTATTTGTATGGTGTCCAGTTTCAATGTCTTTAGCCTGGTGCCGAGTCCGCAAATTATTGTCCTTACCGGTTAGACTATCGATCTTAAAAACCTCACTTCACCTCGAAAGAAACAAAAAAACATCATGACCTCAACAATTCTTAACTTTTAAAGGAAAAGAAATAAAAAATTAGTCAAATTTAGTTATTCATTTTCCTTTAAAATCCCTTACAAAGAGTTTTCTACCCTTTTTCTCTTAATTGTCTAATTAATGAGATCTCCGGCAAACGTCCGGGCGCGCAGATAGATAGAATTTGAATTTGTTTTGTAGTTTTTTAATGCTTTGCTGTGCCGTTTTGGGATTCTTATAGGTCTTTTAGAAGATTAAAAGCCAAACATAGTATTACACGCTTATAAATGTTCAAATATAACTGACATTTTTTTGAAAAAAAAATCTAAGTAATCTCCTATATTCCGTTTTTTTTTTAATTGAATATAAAACCAGCTTGCTTGTATCGAACAAGCGATCTTTACACCACTGCTTACCCTTTTGGGACATAGACATGTTAGATTACGTAGAAACCCATATTTGAATAATTTTCGATATAAAACAAGCTCTATATTAAGGAATCATCATAAAATGAACATCATCATCATCATTTCAGCCGAAAGATGTCCACTGCTGGACATAGGCCTCCCCCAAGTAGGGCCACATTGACCGGTCCCGGTAAAATGGATATAGTAGTATTAAAAGGCACCATCTTTATTGGCACAAGGCACCCACAGGATAATCCGGCTAAGCAGACGAAAACCTCTTAGGCTGAACTGCGAAACGGCATTCACAAAAAAAAATTGTCACACCTACGCACACGCTGGGACTAAATATTATAACTACTTTTTTATTTTCTCTACAATACTTTTACAACAAAAATATGCTAAAAGAAAAGCTGCCTATATTCTAATATCCTGAAAGCTCTTGTTGCTATCGGCGTTTCAAATCAGAGTGAGTGTTTCATAGACAAAATCATAGAGAAAATATTCATCTATGGAAATTTTCTCCTTTTGATGTTTTAAATTCTGTCCTTTCTATCAAGATCAAACCCGTATAATGTTAGAAGTCACAAGTAAAATATTCAGGGTAAGTTTTAAAATGGGACTTCAGAACACAAACTGTAACCTTAGTAAATGTTCTTCTTAGCGTGTCGATGATAATTTAACTTGAGTCAGCCCAAAATTTGGCGACGAATTTGGCACTTCCATCAGCTTCTGTGATTTGCAAGCAACAGGATAGGTAGGACACGATATCGATTATCCCATCGTTTGTGGGGCAACACCTCATTTACACTCCAGGGTAGAATCATTTATAAATCTCCATCTTAACAGGTTTTCCTGTATCATGTAGTCTATTCAAAGACCGTCTTTTAGGTCAGCCATGGCCACTCGTGTCCGAGAAAGAGTGATCATACGAAAAATGTCTAGCAATTCAAATCGATCCAAAACGTACCATGCTGTACTTCGCCAATGAGATACAAATATCTGTTCATTACTAAAGGTACACGGGACCGGTCAATGTGGTGTCACTTGGGGGAGGCCTATGTCCAGCAGTGGACGTCTTTCGGCTAAAATGATGAGTAAAGTTACATTCCCCAATCCCCGACTACAAAATACAACAAAAATGGTGTCCATATTATGTGGTTCCAGATAAAAACAATTACTTAAATCTAGACCCAGCTCCGTAAAAATACTGGCACAAAGAAACGATATGACCGCCCTTATAAGAAATATTCTCGGAAACCTTATTCCGATTAGGTTTCATTAACATATGATTTCGGTTACCATAACCAGCCTATAACGTTCCCATTGCTAGGACACTGCTGTCCTCATCATAATCCACCACACGGGCAAAGTGTAGGTTGGTAGATTTTTGGTTACTTTTTGACCCTAGCGGAATAACACACTTCAAAGATGGCGCACTGTCACAGAGAATTGACAGCACTTAATTAAGCATTATTGCGCCAGGCGTTGATTTATACCAAGATAGTTTACCTTATTTTCCTTTTGGCTTATATTAAGTTATTCCCCTAAACGGGACACGGTTCTCATATTAAGGTCTGTGCCCCTGTTAATATTTATAAACGCATAATTATATTCCACAAAGAACACGTGCCGTCCCGATGTGTAATATTCTCTGTGTTTACGCAGAAAAAGGGAAAAATTATTAAGAAAATAAATGACACATTGTTCGTGATAATTCTCGGAAGGTAACCAAAGTAAATTGACTGTTTGTGTCTAAAATGATTAACAAAAAATAAATGAATATTTGTATACTTTAATTCACGTAATCGTCACTGCCCAAAGAGTTACAAAAATATACTTTATTACCTTCACATAAGGGTAGATATGTAGACCGATAAAAACGAGAAACCTAAATTCTTCCCTTAATGAAATACTTAATAAAATAACAACCTGGATGAACGTACACAACCTAGAAATCAACTTTACAAAGACTAAACTCATAACTTTCCATCCCCAACAAAAAGGTCCTCTCAATGTATCCTTTTCTTTCAATAACCATAAAATAGAAACGGTCAATGAATTTAACTTGTTAGGCATAACCATAGACAAGAATATAAATTTGAAGTCAAATGTGCAAAAAATAAAATTAAAACTTTCAAAATTTCTATACGCTTTTCGTGAAGTAAAAAAAAAACACAAATCTACAGACAGCCCTAGTTACATACTACGCCTAAGCTCCCAGTGTCTGTGCTGTGTCCCACAGCACAGATGCACAGACACTGTTCACTGTTCAAAAGAAATTTATCCGTATCCTAGTAAACATACAACAGATAGATAGCTGCAAACCTCATTTTATAAATCATAATATTTGAACTCTGCCTTGTATATATACTTGAAATATGCAAATTCGCTCACAAGCACCAAGACTTATACACTAAACGTGAAGACATACAAACACGATACACACTCCGATATTATAAAACACGACTCAACCAACCAACGTCCCGCTTAAAAATACATTCAACGAACCCTCTGTCTATGTCAGTAAAGATATACAATATGTTACCCGAATCAATAAGAAAAGAAAAAAAACTCCACCTATTCACGAACAAATTAAAAAAGCTATTATTAAGTAAGTATTATTACAATGTCAAGGAATATTTAAATGATAAATCCTTAAAACTAATAGCATAAGGTAATTTTTTTTTTTTTTTTTGAAAATTTATGTTAGATTATAAGATACAGTCCTCATCTCCAAATATCTTTCTTTTGCTGTGCCCGACAGGTTCCACGATTCTTTCTTTTGTTAAATGTTTACCAACTAAGCCTAGATTGTGGAATGCAATAAAGAATTGAGTATTTATATCACTGGGATGCATTAATTCGTAGTACGTCCGTACAAACTGACACCAGCCCATCAAGCTACTCAAAACTGTAAAATTTTCGCAGTCAACTTTAAACCTAATTATTTAACAACAAAGTTGAAAATCTCATAAAGAAATTCGAAAGATTGTTGTAGCTTCATGTGCTGGCGTCTGTACCTCTTAACCAGTTCGATACAGCGGACTGAGTAACTAAACCACTAATGGCATCTAATGCACCTTGATGCTGTGTTAGGTAACTACATTATGGTAAGATGGGCTAAGACTATCCATTGATTTGTAGATCAGAGAGGAAATGAGAATGGAAAATGTAGCAATGAGGAAAGGAGTGAGATGTAATAGACTGATATTTAAAAAAGCAGGAATACCGAAGTTCTTTTTTTAAAACGTTGCCCCACACTAGGAATTTCTCCTGTATCGTGGGTGCGTTTACAAACATATAAACTCACATACACAAACAGCCAGACCCGGAACCACGATTTGTAAGCCATAGAAATGTTTGTTCCGTGAGGGGATCGAACCCGCGGCACGCCGCGCGGGAGTCGATCGCTCAGCCACTGCGCCAACCGTGCCGTCAAGTGTCGTCAGTTAGAAATAGAATAATGCGCATATCCCATAGGAGACTTTTTCTCTCGTATCAGAACGGTAAAAATATTAGCCAATGGTAAGATAGCCGAACTAGAGCCCCGAAGCAAATTCTAAAATAACATAAACTGAATGCACGCTGTGTGCTCTCGACTGAAAGTACATAATCGAAAATCAGTCTAAAACCTCTTTTGGTTATACAGGGTGTAAATCACCTCATCACGAAGCCGTCAACCAAGCATTCTGTACATGAAACTAAGTAACTTACGCAAAAATTATTGCTGAGAAACAGCTTTTTTTTGGGGGGTGTAAAATCATGTTTTGCGGTAGAACTCAATGTAACGCACTCAAAACATTGTGCTGATGAACGGATTGAATAGTAAGAGGGTCGTGGAGGTGTTTCAAGTAAAAATCTTACATTAAAAACTTGTGTTTAAAAAATGGTTCCCTATCCATATGCATAAAATTTTAAGACCTAATATAACTTAGCATAATTTTGTTTGGCATAATTATATTTTTGCATAATAAAATTACGCATAACAGCTTACGTATAATTTTCAAGCACAATTTCTCTAACCATAATAATGATTAAGCATAATATTCTAAAGCATAAATTTACTAAGCATAAAGTTCTAAAGCATAACTTTTTTGAGCATAATATCCTTAAGCATAAATTTATTTGCGCTTTATGCAGCATGCAAGCAAGCATGCAGCATGCAGCATGCAAGCAAGCATGCAGCATTCAAGCGAGCATGCAACATGCAGCAGGCAGGGTTTCTGTCACGGCTCCGGCGCTGCGGGCCTCCAGTGGCCCCACGCGTGCTAATCGTCGCAGACGGCTTTCGCTCACCACCGCAGCTTCGGCTTGTTGGCCAGCATCGCCGGCCAGCCTCAGCCGCGGCGGCTCGCTCGCAGCCGCCTGCTACTCGGCCCGCGGGCTGCCTCGCCCCTACGCGCCTACACGATTTTAAATTACACTCTAGGGGTAGGACAAACAAGACTACGTGGAGTCGGTTTTGCAGCAATTCGGTTCTGTCACTAACTTTTGTTGCACAGCATATTAAATTTTTAACCAACAATATTATTTAATTGTTACAGAACCTATAGCAAATTGGTATGATCAGAATTATGTATGGGGCACTACAAGTTCACGACTACCATTTCCACCCTAAGTCTCACAACATCTAATATATTCTTCAGATAAAAGTTATCTCGCGATTGAAAAATCGTTGTTACATAATGTTATGTATAATAAATCATTTATATTATGCCGAAGTATATTAGGACAAAGAACATTATGCGAAAAGAAGGGATCTCTTAAAAAATACTTGTCAAAAAGTTGGAACTTTGACCCTTATTATCTCCGTAACTAGAAGGTTCTCAGGTATGGTGTAGAAAAAAAAAAGATCGCAATGACAGGGAGAACCAGTGCCTTTCAGCTTCGTTAAGAGGTGTTTTACACCCTTTATTGTTTAACTGTATCCATTACTGCAGGCGGACCGAATCGCAAAGCATAATATTACAATTTTTTTATTTATAATTTATACATTGCGCTGTTGTCCGGTGCTACCGAATTTGAGAATCTGTCTGAAACAATTTAGGTACCATTACGTGGGTTCGAAATTATCATGATAATTACTTGAACCATGAAAATTTCACTAAAATATGATGTAAAGAAAGATATTTATTTTAACTAATAGTTTATTCTTTACTTCTAACGAAACGACATTTTTATTTAAGTTGCCACTTGACGCGTTTGGATACGCTTGGAAGAGGAAAAAAAAAAAAAAAAATTAAACTGCACGTTAGTTATATATTTTTTATGATCTTTGTTAATATCAAGATACATACCACCCACAACTCAAAAAAAAATTAAAAGAAAATAAATATTTCAATTACATGATTATGGTATGGTTACACACATGATTTGGAGATCACCTTTTAAGCATGGAGATGCTTGTGTTACGTGACTAGGGTATGCAATTGAAGAACAATATACAACTTAGACTTATTTAATATACGTCCATACGTGAGGATTTGTAATTGGCTCTCTGGTGACTATTGTTTCCTTTTTTGTTTGTTTTTATTAGCTGTAAGCCCTCCATGCTCTAAATAAATAAATAAACAATAATTTAGGTATTACTATGGCCTATCGTTTCATAATAATTATCACTTCGAACCCTTTTTTATTTCAACCCTCCATTTCATGATTGACAACCTGGAGTTCCACTGAATTATTATCCTTTGGACAAACAGCACGACTACACATACATCAAAATCAGCCCTCTTAAATTAAGTAAAGATTAATTAAATTGTATGTGCTCTTACTTTAAAACAAAATTATTTTATATACGAAACAAAATAATAGCCCACACGATTTCAACACTCTTATTGAAATTGTTGGGAACTTTCCTAACTGGATTGTTGTAAAAGGAAAAGCCTCAACAAAACAAATATATGAATACTTAACAGATTAAAATTCTTTCTTTTTCAAAGTAAGCACCTATTTATACTTTGTAGAAAGGAATGCTTGTGTGGGCGAATGATATAAAATGTGGTGTTCTTTGATGTTTCTTTAGATACAGACAGTAGTTTTTCGAGAACATCGGGAAATACTGTGTTTTTGTTTAAGGTATGGATGCCGTTCACACGGTCAAGAATAACTTGAAAGGGTTGGTTATGTAAACGACCCCTAACTTTTTAGGTCAGTACAAACTAGAACCCACAGAAGTGCACTACATGCCTATCCAAAAGCCAGCCGTTTTTCTTTCGATTGCAGCTCATACCGAGGTATTGCTTTCCTGTGCTGGTAAAATTCTGCGCATATAATCAACACCTGCGGAACCAGTTTAGTAGAAATACCTGCCTCAGAGTCAATGTGGCTTTTGTACGAGCAGAGGTATTGTCGATGCCATATCCACTGTAAGACAAATCCAGGAAGCTTAGAACATCAAACGCATTTTAATTTGTGCTTTGGTGATTTAGAGAAAGCATTTGAAAGAGTTCCAGGTGAGGCCCTATGGCTTATTCTCCAGTGGCTATCCAACGTAGTGGCGCGACGCCACATTAAAAATAACAGTATAACAAAATGAAACTCAACTGAACCACAATGTATTCGAATGCGAGCAACGTTGAAGAGACATTAATATTCCATCTCTATCGTACATCATGAAAAACGCTGAAAATTTTCCCAAGTACATGCGTTCGTACTTTTAATACCTATTTTTATATAAACGTTGTCACTCCAGGTTTTTCGAATATGTGAGTGAATAATGTAATGAAATGTTTTTTGACGGGTGCTCTCGGGGGATTTGCTAAATCAAAACATTCCTCGGGACATTTTCATGCTCGGTTTTATGGTTATTTTTTTTTTTGATCGGTGAAGAATAATTTGCATTACTTGCTAAAAGAGTGTTTTTCTATGGTGTGAGGAATGATTCCTGTCTCTTTCAAGAAAGGAATCAATGATGCCGTGAATTCTGACAGGGAAGAATCGAAAAAGAAAACGTGTTGAGCAGACCCTAAATAACGGTTTCAATTTGATCGGACTAGAAGGAATCATAATGTCCGATGAATCGGACCAAAAGGAAAAATAATAATGCGTTGTCCGATCGATTGGATTAAAAGAACTTGTGATTCCGCTTGGTCCGATTAATCAGAACAAAAGGAAAAAAGAAGTTCACGTGGTCCGATTGATCGGACTGAGCAGTTGGTCCAAGTGTTCACAGGGAAATAAAATAGGACAAGGGCAGGAAGATCACGACTAAAAGAGTTTTCTTTTTGTTAGCAAATTATTCTTAACTTTGGCTTATTTTTTCTTTAAAGTTAAAATTAAGTAAGTAAATTATCAGCCTCGTTATTAAGTGCCTCGTTGTGTCGCAACGCGCTACTGCTCAACATGAAATCTTGGGTTCAATTCCCAAGTAGGGCATAATCTTAGTGGGATTTCAGCAATTAATAGTCTAAAGTCTTGACTTGTGGCAGCTGTTTGATGGCAATAGGCTCACCCCTATTACATTGGATTTAAACAAAGGTGAAAATGTGAGTGTAATACTAACTACTGTTACAAGCTAACCCTGCGGGGACTTGAGGCATAATTTTGTGCTGTTACAAGATGTCAACCCCCTAACACCAGCTATAATAAATGACATACATAAACTCACGCCTTTTTTCCCATAGGGGTAGGCAGAAACCACAGAACGCCATCTTCTACGATAATAAAAAAAATATATATTTATACATATATACATATTTATATTTGTCTTCCTGTGGACAGTGTCATGGGTTACATTATAGCCTATATTATTGTTTTTGTTAAAAACAATAATACTACAATAAGCTACTACATTATGGTACTATTATAGTTACATTATGAGTACTTACGAATACTCATAGTGTAACTGTTTACTGTCCCTTTGAATAAAAATAAAATAAAATTACCTTCAATAATTGTTAAGGAAAACATTTATCTAAATAAGTAGCGTTACAACTAGGGAACAGGGTGTTTTCGATGAGCTCTGGCACCCAATGTAAGATTTAACTTGTGTTTAGGGTGCCAGCATGCTCGCCTATGATTTGAACTCGTAACAGTAGTTGTAACACGAGCACAGTCTCATCATCATCATCATTTCACGTACATAGACATAGGCCTCCCCCAAGTGTCGCCACATTGACCGGTCCCGTGCGACTCACATCCAGCGGATCCCTGCAACCTTCACCAGGTCATCGGCACAGTCGAGCATTATTAATTTACAATATAATTTTTGGACAGTTTACAAAATAATATTTGCTAGCTAATGCAACTATGGTGTGGCGATCCTTACTTACTCTTTTTGCATCGTCCACTTTCATACATCGGGGCATACACGCGCGTAGGTTGCGTGTACTACGCGCCTAACCTGACAAAAAACAACCCCATCTTAATCAGTAATAGAATCCCACAAAAGCACACCTCTGTTATCTCCCTCGAGGCAGCCAACCACTATATTGAAGAGAAACATCCATTTAACAAATTGCTAGAACATTATAATTTTACGCCTCCGGCAGTGAGGGACCTGCTTTTAAAATAATAACTAAATGTTGACAGTAAGAAATAATATTTTAAAATTTCGTTTTCATTTCTTATCGAGGCAGCGTTTCATGAAATCACAAAATGTTATGTTATAAAATTTAATTATGATTATACTTTTAATTTAAAATAATTATTTTAAATGTCATCTACATCATAATTTTAAGAGAGTTAATGTTTTCGCATATATTATATTGATTTTGGACATCTATCTTTAAACAGGGGTGGACTTTTACAATGCCACCCAGAGGGAAACTACTCTAAATACTGTAGATAGCAAATTTTACTCAAAGGAAAGATTCCCTTTTTTTAAAAAAGAAACATATGCATTCAAAGATTTTCGAAAATTCGCTTGCTACACTCCAGAATCGAAACAGCTAAGACCGAAAAAAATAAATCCTGTTGTTTCATGCTATCGACCGATAGGGTCAATCATAAGGATCAAAACTCTAACAAACATGATAAATTAAATGAAAGGAAAATCATCATACCAGGAGAATTATTTATTAATATAGTTTTCCAGGAGTTCAATAGTTTAGTTTAGGCTGAGTATTTTTGAATAAAAAAAAAAACTCATTTACACCTTTAAGTATATCAAAAGACGTGGATGGATGACCGGGGGCATTTGAGCTACGGCATCGTAGCTCGGAAAACATGTACTTATAAAATAATTTCTGGTTCAACCCATCTAAAAAAATAATCTAAAATTAAAAAGCATGAAAAACAATTAAATTAAAAACCCCCGACACAAAAATCCTCTAAAAAGCCAAAAATAAATTAATCCAAGCGTCGTAGCGTTGGGGGTCCGCTTTGTTCTGTGCTTGTACTAAGCGGTCTTCTTATAGGTTTTTTTGTGTCGGGGGTTTTTAATTTTTTTTTTTTTTTTTTTCATGCTTTTTAAAATTATATAATTTTTTCTTAGTCTTGACTGTCCTACTCCTGGGCATAGGCCTCCCCCTTTCCTTCCAATGTTCTCGGTGTTGCGTCTCGTCTCACTAATTAACGAAACCAAAGAAAGATATAAATTTAAAGAAAAAAAATTAATTTTTGGGATGAGGGCGTTGCACCCCCCCCCCCCCCTTAGCAATGTCCATGGTGACAAGCGAAAAAATTTCAAATAGACTACCTGTGAAAGTGGTTTATATCCCTTCATCAACTAGAAAAGAGGTGATGATCTTCAAACGGCTGAGCAGATTTTCTTGAACACTCTCGATTAAAATACCTTTCAAACAACACCACTTTTATCAAAATCGGTTCATCCGTTTAAGAGCTACGATGCCACAGACAGACACACAGATACACAAATTCACATGTCGAACTTATAACACCCCTCTTTTTTGGTTGGGGGATAAAAACGCCGAAAATACACTTTACGCCGTAATATACGTTTTTTTTCTCTGGCTTCTTACTTCGAAAATCTTAATTTAAATGACTATTTTCGACATTATTTTGTGGAGGTAACACACACGTGGGCCATTTCCGAAGTCCACGCGGGCAAAGGCGCGGCCAGAAGCTAGTCTTTTCAAAAGCCTGTTGCCGTCAACCGGGCACAAGGTTACCCGACTAGGGATTAGAACTCAGGACCACATGCTCAGCAGTCGTGTTTGCGATCAATTCACCATTCAGGCTTCTCCCTCATTTTCTAATTTATAATCTGCTAGCTGGTCTGCGTCACATTTTCCCTGTTTTCGACATTTTTCATTGCTGCTCCGCTCCTAATGTTCGTAGCGTGATGATATATAGCCTATAGCCTTCCTCGGTAAATGGACTATCTAACACTAAAAGAGTTTTACAAATCGGACCAGTAGTTCCTGAGATAAGCAAGCAAAACAAACTCTTCAGCTTTATTATTAGTAGCATTAAATTAGATGTTTTTTTTTTGTCAAATCACTGAAACCAATGGATTAGGTTCCAAACCAAATTATAAAATTTCCAGAAAATCTACCCCGAATCCAATTCCAAAAACAAACTTGTTCCGTAATATATTACAATGGCCAACATTTAAAGCGTTCCCTAAAAACTTAATTTTCATTATAATTAGTAAAGTTTCTTGCATCTTGATATACGTTATTCGACTTGGAAAAGCTTTTTTATTTTGTTTTCCTATTTTAAGCCCGCGTTTATACCAGCGTACAGTCCGTCCGTCTTATGACGACAGGCCGTGTCGACGGCGCGTTCGTGTTTCACGCGCCCCATAAGGAGATTTGATTGTCAGCAAATCGGAAGGGATCCGAGAGGGCCGATGCCTGCCAGGGCTGCGGGACTTTTCGAAAGAGATACTGCAGCAAACACAAAAAAAACAAACACAAAGAGCTAAGAAGGAACATGGAGGGTTTTAGTCAGTACATGTCTGACACTTCCTTCCGCTCCGCCCAGAGCAGAGGGGGCCATTAGAAGCAAGAAATCAAAGGTTTTATCGTCTGACGATATTGAAAAATTTATAAAAGATGCTCCAGATAACCAATATCTGGCTACTAAGGTTAGTTAAATTAATTTTATATATCTACGCGACTTCAGCCAGTGTTATGTGTTAAAATATTTGGTGTAATTGGTGCCTGTAGGATACAAGAATCAACAAATATAACCGTAAAAAACATAGAGAACCATGGCCAGGTGCTTTTAGTGAAGAAACCTATCACGAAAAATAAAATACCGAGGTCATTCACCATACACGGTCCATTCTATGAAATTGTTATGAAGTATGAAAGTTTGCGGTCACCAAAAGCAAAAACTGACCGTTTCTTTCTAAATTACCAGAATGATAAATGTACCTGTCAGCCTATGGTTGGTTGGTTCTATGCCTAAAGAAATCGCTAAGTTTTTAGGTTTAGCAGGTGCTGAGAGCTTCACTGGACATAGTTTCAGAAGAACTCCAGCTACATTGCTGGCTAATTCAGGAGCTGATATAATGACTTTGAAGCGTCATGGTGGGTGGCGATCTAGCAATGTAGCAGAATCATACGTAGAAGATTCCATACAAAACAAGAAGGAAATTTGAGCACAAAAAATCACAAAAAGAATTAAACTTGATTCTGAGGCGCTTCCTACTGACGAAACACCAAGTACATCCAATGATTGGATTTCACCTACCTACACGAAAAATGAGCCATCTCAAATTACAATAGAACATGAAAGTATTTCAATAAATAATCTATCTGATGAGACCGCTAAGCCATCAAAAACAGTTAATTATAATTTTGCTAACTGCACATTTACTAATTTTTTCTCTAAATAAACTTTTTATCTACTAAATAAAATGAGTTTTTATTGTGATTTTATTCAGAAGTGTGTTTAAAAACGTCGTATGATACACGCTCGTATTGATGATTACCGTCCTCGGCTCTCTTAAGACCCTCACCTAACGGCTCGGGTATCAATGGCGCCTCAGCGGTAATCACCAACATGACACACTAGTACCATAATGTACTATTATGCAAATTTTTTTGACATTAATTCAAGTTATTTTTAATATTAATTCAAGTTATTGTGAAAAGTCCTTTTTCCTTTGTCCATTTATTAGAATAAATAAAGAAAAAAAAAGCTTAAAGAAGAAACATGAACAATAAAAAAGTAGCACCAGGCACGCCGCGCCCGTGTTAGGTTTTTTTCGTTACGAAATTTCTTGATTCGGTCGCCGCGCTCAAAACCCGCGATAAAAGCTATGCAATAGCTTAACTGTTAATTTCATTTAATATTTGTTTTTTGTTATATCTTGACCTTATCGACCGATGAGCTTTCTCATACTTTCCTCATTATAAAATGAGCAAAACTGTTAAAATAAACAACAACGGTGTAGGTCGCCCATTCTGACTCGATTTCACTAGCAGACTTTGGTCTCAGCAAGTCCGTCTCAAACATAAGAGGACAAAAACCTTGTTTCTTTAACAAAAAGTTCCTATTATTGGGTATTTTTACTTTGAAAGCACCAGAGATAGGGCAAAGTAGTCTAATTAGCAGTATTCTTAGAGCAAAACTTTGCCCGGGAAGCACTAACAAGTAGCATTGAATGCACTTCTGTTGTTATAGTAAAGAAGTCAGTCGTTTGTTAAGAACTTAAGTCGGTTTTTATTCTTATTTATTTCAATATGAAAGAACTTGAAGTTTGAAGAAGGCTGTTAGAGTCAACTGAAGATGTTATTGTGTCTTTTGAGAGATTTGTTATTGAGGGCGAGGGGTGGTCTGCCAGGGCTGCGGGGCCATTCGAAAGTGATACCTTGGCCCTGGAACACAACGAGGTAAGAAGGAATATGGATGGGTTTTAGTCAGTACAAGTCTGACACTCCCTTCCGGTCCGCCCAGAGCGGGGAGTGTATAAGCAGGAGGGGCATTTGATAATTACCCATCATTAAAAAAAGGGCAAGAGGTGATTTGGATGTAGTGGCATCATTTATTGTTCTGATTGGTTACATTGTGAAAATCATATCAAAAAGACGAACATATTCTTAGCTCCAAGATTCTGGCGTTCTATCCGGTCCAGCTTATAATCACTGAGGTCTCCCACTGCTGTTCATTTTTGGTATGCACAATGCTCATTATTTGCCACATAACACGGAAATGAATCAGTTCTTTGATTGTATATAGGAACATGAGCTTTGGTTATATTTGAAAGACTTTTCAGTAACACTTATCATTGTGCAAAGTTTATTACAAAAGGTTTATGGCAAAATTCTGCTTGATCTGTTACATTTAATTATGTAAGTGCTAAACTGTAAGATAGAAGGCCTTCTGTCTCATCATCATCATCATTTCAGCCCAAAAGACGTCCACTGCTGGACATAGGCCTCCCCCAAGTGTCACCATATTGACATTTTGGGGCGTTTTGCCATAATCGCCACGCTCGGCAGGCGGGTTGGCGATCGTAGTACGGTTGTTACAAAAGCACAGAGAACGCTGCTGCCCATTCTCTGGCAAATCCCTTTGTCACCCCTTACGACACCTAAAGGGAAGGAAGGGAAGATATGGGATGGTGCTATTCTTTACGTCCGATACCATACAGACATTTCTCGTGGGAACATAATAGGTTGTTTATGTGGTATTTGAAACTTGTACAGAACCAGAGTTCACTTTGTTGCAAAAAATAGGTGTTTTCATAGCACACGTTTTTTTTCTCAAAGTTTGACCGTGTATAAACTACCCGACCCCTGATACCGTTTTAGGGGTATGAGGAACAGGGTGTAAAGTTCCTCAACCCCGAAATAAAGCGAGGATCCTCCGACCAGACAGGTGTTGTGTCTGGTGGGCAACTACCCGATAGTTGTTGTCGGGTTTCTCTATATATAGTTTTAAGTCGATGTAAACTTTGTTTGCGCGATGTAGGAAATTGGTATTAGTTCTTCCGTCGTGTCATAGATGGCGCTGTAGTACTTTTTGTAGTAATTTGCTTTTTGTAGGTCGCTACATCACTCCCCTCCGGAGACCGGAGGTCGATAGTCGAATGAGTCAGCTTGTAGTATTATGCCGCATTTTTCACGGTGAGTCGGAACAGACTGCGGTGGTGAGGCGATCCCCAGTAAGTCGGGGCCAGCGCTGCGTTTGCTCCAGTGCGTCGGGCGTAGTGCAGCGCCGTGATGTGGCAGACAGCTAGAGAGGTGTCGACCGGGAGATAGAAGCTCTCGACCGGCCGAAAGTACAGCTGCAAAGGTCGCTTGAAGAGAGTCTGAGGGTGCCCTGACCAGGTATGCGCTTCGGCTGCGTGCTGGTGGTCAGGAATACCCGTTTGAAGCTGGCTCGCTGTGAGATTCGCTGCTCGAAAGCTTGAGGAAGTGATGATGATGACGCCACGTTGCTCGAAGGCTGCGCTGACGTCCATTTTGGGGGTATGAGGAACAGGGTGTAAAGTTCTTCATACCCTATAGAAAAAATACAAAATTAAAACGAAATAACAAAGGCTTAATCAAGGCTTTAAAGCTAGGCTTGCGGGTAAAAACCTCTTCTCAACCAATGTTCACATTAGTTGAGAAGAGGTTTCCTTTACAACCGTATTTATTAGGCATAAGGTACATTTTTCAATGTGTTATTTATACACAGTCAAGGTAAACTAGCTAGAGAAGCTTAAAAGACGTGATAGTATCGATATCTCAACTCTCAGACTCCTTTTTATATTTATTATATGTATATTATTTATCTGTTTATATCTAAATTCCACTTTTATTCTTGAGTTTCGATATCGATTCTTGCCCATTTTTCTCCATAGAGATCTACGCTTTGAAATGGGCAACTACAGTACTTTCACAGTTATCATGTCTTGTGACTGGGACTGTAGCTTCATTTTTATTGTTGTTCGTCTACAAAAGTGTCTGTAACTAGCTTACTTGAAATAAATGATTTTGATTGATTTGATACTCATCACATATTATGAAGGGGCATCACACATTCATTTAGTTTGCACAGAAAATATTCTATGAACTTAAGAAATAAAATAAAGGACTTTAAAAAACTACTTAAGGAATCGTCTTGTGAAGCTATACAGGTTGGAAGGGACATCGACGCACAAACGGTTACCACGTCTTCTGCACATCAATCTGAATCTCCCACATATAAGTTGTTCATCGATAATTTAAAAAAAAGTCAACTACCAAAGTGCAATAACTACACGTCAAAATTTATGAAACAGCTGCTGTTTTAATATATTCTATTTCATAGCTTCAGAAGACCATTCTTTAAGTAGTTTTTTAAAATTCATACACACTTACCATACTTCATGATAGAAATGGTTGGTAAAGAAAATTCTTTCCTCCCTGGACATGCATATACTTAAGAACGGCTACAACACAAAGGAACTGCGTCCAAACCTTATAAAAGCACATTATGCAAATGAAATAATACGAGCTCCTCGAGTACTCTCCACTGTTGGCGAATAATCTCGCGGACATTCTCTCTAGAAAGTAACTTAGACTTATTGCGCGCTGGAAAATAGTTGGGACCTGAAGTAGGAAAGAGAGGAGGATTCGGATATGGTATAATCGTGCAGTATTGTGATGATGATTATTACACACACGGATGTCCATAATTCTAATTTCAAATAATACCTACTGTGAACTTCTTACAACACCCACGGTAACGCTTCGGTACTACGATATCCCACGCTGCATTGCTAAGCTACGGTGCGTTGCTTTGCTACGACTCATTGCTACGCACAGTTGCTACGTTACTTCACGTACAATTTCTATACCACGTCTACACTTAGCTACGCATTATTGCGGTTCTACGCATCACTATTATCTACTACGCTACGCTCGCTGCTACGGACTACTATAAACTGCGTCTTTTGATAGAATATAAACGTGTCTCAAGGGATCGTGCGTTGTCAATGAAAAGAGTACACTTATGTACCTTCTCCAATACCACATTTTCGGAGATTTCAGGAGAAACCAAGCCAGAGCAGCTTTGAGGCGAGAGGCCAATGGAATTGTGAGCTTATCAGAGCTTGAACAGGACCCGATAGCGTGTGAACTGACACCTCGATGCGACCTGCTTGTTCTGTATTTATAACTCTGAAATGGTAATCTCTGGCATCCCATATCCAGATTAGTGTAGAGAACAGAACATTATATCATCTGCTTAGCCTTTTCCCAAACTTTATTGGGGTCGGCTTTCAGTTTAACCAGATGCAGCTGGCTAGCAGTATTTTACCTGACCTCCACAACCCAGTTAGTACTGGGTAATATGATACCCCATGGTTAGACTAGATGTCAGACTTTCGGCTTCTGACTACTCGTAACGACTGTCAAATATCTACAAATTACAGCCGGGACCACTTTCCGAGGCACGGAGGAAACTCGGTATGTAATGAGCAGAACATATTACAATTTGCATTAAGTTTTTAAGATTGTTTGAAAACGTTATAAAACTGGCACATTGTTCCCGGCTGATTACAATAAGCTCGCTACTGTAACATGGGACCAAAACATATCAGGCAATGTGGATGTACGGACACGCCTCCGTCTAAATCTTCAGGGATTATGACCGTGATTTTATAAAACGTTGTATTTTTTGTAAATATTAAAAAGACTTGATCAAGTCGATGTCTACTAAAATAGTTTATTTTAAGAGGTTTTGAGGGTTAGTACTGGTTCAATTTTAATTTAATCCAATCTAGATCTGCTCTCCGAAAATTCTATCAGCAATGCACTCGAAAATGATTCCAATTACACAGACTGTTCCCTTGACCCCAACAAAAACTAAATTATATCAGGATCAAGAAAATCTTGAATAAATTGAAATTCCAAGCTCTGATTAAATAGAACTTTTTCATGAGATCGTATCAGACAAGTTTTAAAGTTGCCAGTTAAATCATTTGCAAATATTTCTTGAGAAGTTTGAGTTAAAGACAGCTTTACTGTAAATTGAAATAAAGTCTTGATTGAGTTAAAGATTACTGTGGAAGAATAGCTGTTAATCTCACTTGATGCCCTTTTGTTTTATATGAATAAGGCAAGTTAGGCAAGAATGCTTACCCTTGATTTGCTAATACTTAGTTACTTTCAAAGGCATTTAAATATACTTGCGATAGACGATACAACGCAAACGACGAGTATTTTTCTCAGGTGCCTACAACAACAGAGTTCAGTTACACATTTATGTATTCATAGCTATGTATATTATATAAAAACTACCTATAGATTTAAAATAATAATAATAAATTCAGACTAAAAATAAGTAATCGTGAAAAGTGGAAGGAATGGGTGGAGGCCTTTGCGCAGGAGTGGGCCAATAAGGGCTAACTAAAAACAAATATAAGTATCTACATAAATGGAGATATAAAAAGGTGCTTATTTTTTTTACCCAAAAAGAGGGGTGTTATAAGTTTGACGTATGTATCTGTGTATCTCTGTGTCCGTCTGTGACATCGTAGATCCTAAACGGATAAACCGATTTTGATAAAATTGGTTTCGTTTGAAAGGTGTTTTAATCGAGAGCGTTTTTAGCTATGTTTTGCGAAAATCTAATGCATACGTCAAACTTATAACACCCCTCTTTTTTGATCGGGGGTTAAAAATAGGACTCCTTGGCGTCAAAGTATCCATCGAGCTGTCATCCGCGTACTTGCCCAGAACACTGGCCGCATGTTTAGTTCAAAATTTCATCTAGAAGAGTTTGGTTCTAAGTTGATTATGTGCGGAAATAAAAGCGATGAATAAAATTTCAAAGAAACGTGAAACGATCCATCCCCTTACCGTAACTTTTGATGAGAGACGAAATTTTATTAAAAACACCTTACTTCGAATAAATTTTCTGCTTCAGTTCTTATGATCGTAAGACGGTTTTATTATTTATCATTTTGTAGTACGAAGAGTTTTTGGTTTGACAAATTAGTTACTGGTCGGAGGAATTGAGCAAATATCGGTCATTATGAAAGTTTTAAGTATGAATGGCTATAAGAGTAGGGTAAGACCAAACAAAACGGCGGATGGATTATTGTGAAAGATGATATGGGTAAAATGGGGGGATGACTACTAGAGAAATATAGAAGGAGTTATGTTGTGTCGTCCCTAAATGAATTGGAATAAGCGTTATGGGAAAGAGAATGATGATCATTACGATAAAGTTAGTTGTTAGTTGTTGTTAGTTGTTGTTAGTTGTTGTAAGTTGTTGTTGTTGGCAAGTTAATGTCATTATGGTGAGCAAGGGGGTCAGCTACCCAGCCTAGATTAAATCTATTTGAAGCTTTATACGACGATAATAGCGAATGAATTAGAGACGAATACAGTTGATTTCTGGAAACCTTGGAGGAACTTTAATAAACCGTATAAAAACAATAAACACAAAAACAATCTTAGGGAACCACTCCATTGTTTCCAAAATTAAAAAAGTAAACACACCTAATTAATTTAACCAATGAGGTAAAACATTTCGAAAGATGAGTCAAATTTACAAAATACAATAACCATAGAAGGGTGATGGGCTCCTTTATATTATTTTGCCGTGGAAAAGGCTATTTTGGCCCACTACCTGCTTTGTTTTGAGAGTAACAAGGGCCTTGGCAATGTCAAACATAAATCTGTGGAAGGCAGAGATAAATCTATTAGGTAAACCACTGAGGTGTACGGTGACCATACTCTCGTGGTGAAAAAATGGGATATAGGTAGGTGTTTATATTTTTGTTATGAGTGGCAAAATTTTATTTTTTTAATAATAATATAATCTGAAATAATAAATCGAGCGAATAAATGATATATGGACGACTGTTAATGAGATACTTTAATACTAAACCGAGCGGCGTTAAATTATGTTTTCCAAAAATTAACTTATCTGGTGATAAATTATGAATGATTAAAATTCCTAAAATGAGCTACTAGCATTGGGAAACAGTTAATCTTAGCTAGCAACAACTATTCAAAACTAAATCGAGCGAAAATAAGTGAGTGGATTATAAAACCGATTTGTGTTAATACATGAAGTACTTAAAAAAATACTATTTTGGGATGTATTTGTGAGCTGACTCTTAAAAAAATATTTTAGCAACATGCTCAGATGGCAGTGAACAAATCTTGGGTTCCGTTAGGCGAGAAATAATACTGCTCAGTTCTCTATTGAACTCCGTAGCGTATATTCTTATTACAACGATTCACACCAAAAAAAATAATTCTTAAACTACTTATACTAACAGCAGTAACGAAACCATAGCGCGATCTAATTCGACGTCAACGCCATCTATCGAGCACATAGGTCAACTCTGGACACTTAATTAATTAAAATGTAGATCGCGCCGTGGTTTCGACATATAATACTTGAACATACCGCCCACCAAGGACATTATGCAAAATGTCCTTCCAACCGCCCTCCATGCCACAGTCTAAAGTAAGTAAAATACATAAAATCTTATTTTGCTATGGGCAATATCGACAATTTGGATGTAGGTCTTTTAATCACCGAATTTTTGGTACGGATGGTAACTACCCGCGTAATTTTATCCGGACCAGGATGTTTGTGCTCCACTTTGCCCAGCAACCACTTTCCAGGAGGTAAATCGTCCTCCTTAACTAAAACTACATCGCCTAGTGATGGTTCCGGGTTCTGGTATTCCCATTTATGTCTTTGCAGAAATTGATGCAGGTAATCCTGCGACCATCTGCGCCAAAAATCCTGCATCATTCGCTGGTGAAATTGCCATCGCCGCAGAGTATAGATGTTCGAAGTTTCATAATTGGATTCTGGTACTACGACGAGTGGTTCCCCCACCAGGAAATGACCAGGAGTCAATACAAAAAGCTCGTTTTGATCCTCTACATGTGACATTGGCCTTGAATTTAGACATGCCTCAATTTGAGTTAACACTGTGGCCATCTCCTCATAAGTCAAAGTAGAGTTCCCTATGACTCGCTTAAGATGGAACTTCATGGACTTTATGCCTGCCTCCCAAAGTCCCCCAAAGTTGGGCGCGCGAGGAGGAATAAAGTTCCAATGAGTCCCATTGTTCGCGAGATATTCTGCCAGTTCAGGTTTGAAGTTCGACTTTTCTTCATTAAACAGGCACAATAACTCGCGAGCAGCTCCTACAAAGTTTGTCCCGTTGTCGCTATACAACTCAGCACATCTACCCCGTCTTGCGACAAACCTTCTAAAGGCCGACAAAAAGCCTTGGGTGCTTAATTCGCTGACAGCCTCAAGGTGCACCGCTCTTGTCGACATACATACAAACAATGCAATATAACCCTTATAAGACTTATTGCCTCTACCCTTTGACACTCTTATATTGATAGGCCCTGCGTAATCTACGCCACTAATCAAGAAGGGCTTATTTGGAGTCACCCGAGATAAAGGTACTTGTCCCATGAGCTGAGACGTTGCCTTAGTGGAGTACCTAAAACAAGTGACACAGGCTCTGTAACACTTTTTAACCAAAGCCTTGACACCTACAACCCAGTACCTCGACCGCAAGTACGTGATCATGAGTTGCGGACCACCGTGCAGAGTTTTTTGATGCGCTTCTGCAATCAAAAGACCTGTTAAAAATGATTCCTTTGGTATAAGAATCGGATGTTTCTCATTAAATGTTAAAGAAGACATTTCCAATCTGCCGCCAACTCTTATTATACCGTTTGAATCTAAAAATACGTTTAATGACCTTAGCTTCTTCTTTTTCTTATCTAAACTTCCTTTCTTTTTCAGTTCTTCCAACTCTTCTGAAAATCCTTCTTCCTGACATCTTATAACGCAAACTTCTATAGCATTCTCAATTTCTTGTCTGGACAAGTATTTAGTGTCGTGCCTGATGTTTACATTTCCTCTCACATTCAACCATCGTCGACAGTAGGCAATAACTCGAACAAGCCTGGAGAACGAGGAAAACCTTTGCCAAAAAGCAACGTCAAGGACAGCCGTTTGTACTCTAACTTCTTCGAGATGAGTCACGAGATGATTAGGCCTCTTAAAAATAATCAAGTCCTGTCTTAAAAAGTCCGGACCTTCGAACCATATGGAAGTTGTTGGAAGCTCTGCAGGAGATATACCTCGCGATGCACAGTCCGCTGGGTTTTTCTTGGTGGGCACATGAGACCAGTGCTGTGTGTCTAGAGTTAATAAAATTTCTGAGACCCGATTCGCCACAAAGGTCTTCCAGCGGCTCGGATGATTATTTAACCAGGCCAGAACTACTTCACTATCGGTGAAAGCATGCAACTGTTCTTTGGGTATTCCCATAACTTCAGCTACTTCCACAATCAGCTTAGCCAACAGTACAGCCCCACAAAGTTCGAGCCTGGGAATCGACACTTGCTTTATAGGCGCGACCTTCGTTTTCGATGTCAATAAAGAGACGTGAATTTTTCCTTGGTCGTCCACTACTCTGAGGTACACGACAGCAGCATATGCCACCTTTGAGGCATCCGAAAACCCGTATAATTCGCGTTTATACTTATTGCACGTGTGTAGCCAACGCGGGATTTTTATCTCAACCAAAGCAGCTAAGTTTCGACGGTAAGTAAGCCATTCACTTAATAAATTATTTGGAACTTCTTGATCCCAGCCAATTCCAGCTAACCACAGCTTTTGTATTAATATTTTAGCTAAAATAATACTGGGTGCTAACCATCCGATTGGGTCGAATAAACGTGAAATGTCAGAAATAATTTTTCTTTTAGTTGCAGGTTCAACGAGCAGCGTGAGATCGACGGAGTACTGAAAAAAGTCACCACTTGGATTCCAGGTAAGTCCCAAAATCTTTGTTATGTCATCTACCTTAATACTTAAACCCTCATCCCTACCGCCTTTTTCTTCCCATATCTTATCTAGCAATTCTCGGCAATTGCTTCTCCATTTCTGCAGTTGAAACCCTCCTTTGGCTAGCACCGTACTTAACTCTGAGTAAATATTAAAAGCAACCTCCATATCTTCAGCTCCAGTCATCACATCGTCCATATAAAAATCATCCAAGATGATTTTTGCAATACCTGGAGTATCCCGGCACTCATCATAGGACAGCTGTTGTAACGACCTTACCGCCAAATATGGTGCTGATGCAGTACCGAAAGTAACGGTAATCAGCTCATACTCCTGGATCTCCATTTCAGGGCTATCTCTCCAAAGTATTCTTTGGAATGGAGTATCTTCCCTATTAACCAACACTTGCCTATACATTTTAATGATATCCGCCACCAGACCTATCTTATGCAATCTCCAGCGCATAATGGTATGGCGGAGTTCAGATTGCAACGCCGGTCCAACCATCAATTCATCGTTAAGTGCCCTGCCATTGGTTCCCTTACAGGAAGCATCAAATACGACTCGGACTTTCGTCGTGTCCTTATCCTCCCGGACAACTGCATGATGAGGTAAATAAATTGCTGCTTTATTATTCTTTTCTTTATCGGAAACCTTGACCATGTGATTTAATTCTAAATATTCTTGCATGACCCTTGTATAATCTGCCTTTAATTTTGGGTTTTTCCCTAACCTTATCTCTAAACCTTTAAATCTTTTTTCAGCAATACCCCTGGACTCACCAAGCCTGCTGACCGGGTCAGCGTCACGTAGTGGTAATTTCACAATATACCTGCCTTCCTTATTTCTCATCGTCGACGCTGTGAACAGTTTTTCGCATTTAATTTCATCCTCCGTGAGCATTTTTTTTGTTCCTGATGTTTCCGCTTCCAGTTCCCAGAACTTTTTCAGCATGTCATCAGCATCAAAACTTGAATGCATGACATTGATGTGAGAATGTATATTGGATGAATTATCGACCTCACAGACCCCTGATATAATCCACCCAAACGCAGTATCCTGCGCCAAGAGAGAACCACCCAAATTTCTTTGAATGCCTTCTTGAATGATTTGACTGTATACCTCAGCGCCTAATAAGATGTCGATCTTATTAGGTCTGTGATATTCAGGATCAGCCAAATCATCAACTGTCAGATTTACCCATTCTACCCTGGTTACTTTGGTAACTGGGAGAAGGGACGTAACTGATTTCAAGATATAAGCATCAACCTTAATCTGAAACTGGGGATCTACTCTCGACTTTATATTAATTTTGACCGTGGACTTCGAAGTCACACTTTTGTCACCACCTACACCTACAATAGTGTGTTTGGCCGCAATCTTTTTTAATCCTAAGTACTGAGCCGTAGCTTCTGTAATAAAAGATCCTTGCGACCCTTGGTCTAATAATGCCCTAACCGGATGATAAGTCCCGTCTTTCGACTCAGCTTGCACCACAGCTGTAGTTAATAACACCGTTTTACAACAGTTCCCTGTCGAAAGACAAGACACAAGTGGCTTACTAGACCCCTCCGCTTGCGCGGAAAACTTATTGCTGCCTGATGCAGCATTTTCCTCAATCGACTTTTGGCTAGTCGAAGAAGCTCCCTCGTGAACCGTCTCAATTTCTGCGCTAACAGAACCAGAATCACCACTAGGGTGCAATAATGAATGGTGGCGGCGTTTACACACCTGGCATCGGACCATGTTTTTACAAAATTTGGCAGTGTGGTTGCTGTTCAAACACACAAAACATAATTTTTTCTCTATTGCAACATTACGTCGTTTGTCGTTAGATTCTTTGGCGAATTTTTTGCAAGCCGTTATTTTATGATCTGCAGCACAATACGCACACGACGCAATATTTTTCTCTTTCACAATGTGAAAAGATTTTGTACTTTTGTTCTCTACTTTGTAAGACCTTGCATCCAAATGTTCGAGACCTCTAAAACGCCCTATCAAGAAATCAGAAAATTGAACAAACGTTGGGAATTCGTCAGTTGGATCTGAGGCCACTTTTAATTCCCATGCTTTTCGGGTATCTTTGTCCAATTTTGCGCTCATTAGATGGATAATCAAAATATCCCAAGATGAAATATTTACACCTAGATTTCTTATAGACTCTAAACAATCTGATGTTGTAGTAATTAACTTCTTAATTTCAGATGCAGATTCAGATCCCAAAGTTTTTTGATTTAGTAGACGACTCAAAATACCATTTGCCAAAAACCGCTTATTATTGTACATACTATCCAATTTTTCCCAAGCAACTTGATAGCTATCAGATGTCACTTTAATATTTCGCAACAACTGTTCTGCTTCACCAGTTAAATGTCCCCTGAGATAGTAGAACCTTTGAGCGTCATCCAGAGACTTGTTTTCATGCACAAGCCCTAAAAACAAATCTCTGAACGTCTGCCACTCAGTATATTTCCCGGAAAACGTAGGTATTTTAATTTCTGGCAATTTGAAACGTCTAGCTAAGCTATCACATTGATTACTAGAACTACTTGAATTTAACTCTGTCTCTTGTGATTTTAAATTATATAACATTTCTTTTAAATCAGTCTTAAATTGCACATACAATTCCTCCACATCATCATAGACACTATTTTTATGATAATCCGAACTATACAAATCACTTCGCTTAACTTGACTAATAATTTTAGTATGAGTGCTTGTAAATAAACTCCACTGTTGCTCTAGGTTATCAAGTCTAGTTTCAATATATGGAACAGTCAAACGATCTTTAGGCGACTTTTTAAAATTAGTCTTAACTTTTAGCATTTTTGCTCTAATATCCTCCTGTAAATCGTTAAACGCTTCCATCTTAAATTGTTTATCACAAACTGACTTAAACACAAACAAATCGTCTCACAACAAATTTAAACAAAGTTAACCAGAAAATGAGTAGAAGCTTATTTTTACCCGTACTTCCAAAAATGTACGCTAAGTTAAAACACAAATTGGACAAAATTTTACAAGTCTTTTTGTAACTTAATTCTGGTAAAAATCGGGCATGGATTCCCCGTCTCAACCAACTATTACTTAAAATTATTACAAGTCTAAACTAACAAAATTATTCTAAGTGTCTCACTATCTTCAAAGATTCTTGAATTTTTCTAAGTTCCACTAGTCTTTACTTTAAAGTTCAAATTTGCATGCACTTCTCAAATTTTTAGCTTTTATTTCTTCTAGCAAAATAAGGGCGAAAATGTACTCACAGTTGAACACCGCACTCACTGTCACTTATTTTCTCGGACGTCACGCTCCTGCTGCAAGTGGCGCCCTCTAGCGCTCCGCAACCTGCTTATCACCTCCCGAATTCACCGCTCCTCCAGATGTTGCCACCCGGCTCCTCCACTGCTCTGACGCCTTTCCAACCGCCTTGCTGTAGGGATGTTCTGGACAGCGATCCACTGCCAGTTAGCGACGAAACGGGTAGTAACCACTACCACCACCGGTGATTACCAAAACACGACCAGCCAAATCCGACTCGGAAGGACCATGAACAAATCTTGGGTTCCGTTAGGCGAGAAATAATACTGCTCAGTTCTCTATTGAACTCCGTAGCGTATATTCTTATTACAACGATTCACACCAAAAAAAATAATTCTTAAACTACTTATACTAACAGCAGTAACGAAACCATAGCGCGATCTAATTCGACGTCAACGCCATCTATCGAGCACATAGGTCAACTCTGGACACTTAATTAATTAAAATGTAGATCGCGCCGTGGTTTCGACATATAATACTTGAACAGGCAGCCTTTTAGCCTCGTACAGAACTAGTTTAATTGGTCTTATTTTTTTGCTTGTT
Source organism: Cerastis rubricosa (assembly GCA_949152445.1). Lineage (NCBI taxonomy): Eukaryota > Metazoa > Arthropoda > Insecta > Lepidoptera > Noctuidae > Cerastis > Cerastis rubricosa. The sequence continues at coordinate 7,709,231 of OX424526.1, read as the reverse complement.
TCCTTTTTCTGTACCATTTTGTTTTTTTTTTGTTTTGTTACCTTAACCATTTTATTTCTTTTTGTGCGTGACTAATAAATACTTTTGTCCTCTTTCTCTTTATCTACATACAGGCGAAGCCGTGAACCAAGGCTAGTAGTATTATTATCCTGTAAATGCTTATTATAATTTATGACATGTGACAGACATCATACATTTAAACGTAACTCGTTTGAAAACTAGGCCTTAATCGTTGTCTCGATCCCCTGACCCAAATGTAGATTTGATTTATGTACGTACTTAAATCTATCTCGGAGGTAATTGCCCTCAATATTCTAGTTTCACTTAAATTGCTCGGATTGCGTCACCAACCTGAGAACGATAAATGATCTTGAACGATTAAATCTATATGAAATGACAGTTGAAAGAAAGAAAAGTTTTTTTTATGTGGGTAAAATTATGTATAAAAAAGTAAACAAAAGAAATAATAAGACAAATTAAACTGTACATTTGGGAGCAGTGGTAACTTCTCCAACTTATATGTTGTGGGTTGTGCATTGGAACTCAGGCAGACGCATTCATCATCTGCCTAGCCTTTTTCTTAACTATGTTGGGATGCAGTCTAACCTGACCTCCACAACCCTGGTAAGACTGATTGTCAGACTTTCGGGCCACTGACTACCTATAACAGCTATCTAAAATCTACAAAAGACAGCCGGGACCATCGCTTTAACGTGCTTTCCGAGACTCGGAGGGCACTCAGAATGTAATCATTAAATCATCATCATTTCAGCCGAAAGACGTCCACTGCTGGACATAGGCCTCTCCCAACGACACATTGACACTAGGGGGGTTTTGCCATAATCGCCACGCTTGGCAGGCGGGTTGGCGATCGCAGTACGGTTGCTACAAAAGAACAGAGAACGCTGCTGCCCATTCTCTGGCAAAAAATCCTCATGCAGGAAGAAATTATTACAATTTATTCGATCTAACCAGACCAACGAGGTAGGAGGACCACTTTTATAGACAAGATTCGTGTACAACATCACTAATAAAATGTCTCGGGGTACTTTTGTATGAATTTGCTCTTAACTTACTTAACCAAACTGTTAAATGTACCAAATAATAAAAGAATGAATACAACAAATGCTTTGGAACAAACTAGGCTCTCATAAAATAGAAAGTATAAAACGTTTTAACAAATTATAATCCTTAACATGAGTGACGGCGCGTGGCGTCCATTGTCTGAACTACAGCATACAGCGTTCTTTTGGAGGTTTACATGACAAAGTATAGTTTAGGTAACTTTGCGTAATGTCATAACGAGACCAACAAAAGTGTGAATAGTTCCAACTTAACAGAGGACAATGTGAACAATCGTCTGATGCCAAAACGTGGATGTTCGTAATACTTTGTAAGCGTATGGCATACTACATTATTTTAAATGAGTTGTGAGCTTGTAAACTAAATAGAATGTGCAACGGTACATTTTTTTTCCTTGCAATCTCTCCGAAAATTCTCTGGATATTTTTCTGGGTCACTTGGGTTTCTCCATACTTTTAACTGTCAGATATAAATAGCGGACGGTAGCAGAAAGCAGCTAAATAGGAGTAGCTGAGAGCTGAGAGACTTATAATATCCGGCAATGATCTGAAGATTATGACAACCTAAAAAATAAGTAACTGACTACCAAAACACATATTTTCAAAAAGTCCCAAAATCTGGTCACTGTATTGCCTTGAGATGATCAAAATAGTAGAAGTAGAAGCAAAGGTATTATACAAACATGATCTCACGACCGACAATCAGCTACGGTACTGTTATTTTCATCGTCATCATCTGTCACGAGTGCCCAATGTGGAATACCTCCTAGTTTTTTCCCAACTATGTTAGTGGTTTCCAGTGTAACCGAATGCAGCTAAATAGTATTTTACATGGAGCGACTGCATATATGTTGACAGCCAAGTAACTGGGTAATACTCACCTTTGGTAAGACTCCGCCTGGTATGTTATTTTAACCTCATAATTTATTTAATTAATTATTTTATTTATTCATTTTATTAATAATTTTATTTAATTCGGTAACGTTTCCCTAGGGGAGACGGTGCTGCAGGTGGCCATGGCAGTTTCGCTGCGGTTTGTTATAATTAGTGATCGGATATTCGGATGCATATTTACCTAAAGTTCGTTTTTTCCTGGCAAAAGGTACAAAAGTATGGAAGCGGCTATTTAAATGCCAATTCCTGTCGCGGGATTGCGAAATTTCATAATTCTTTAGTAAGTATAAAAATATGTAGTACTCAAAATATCGTAACGAATATTTTAAATTTATTTAAAACGTGGCAAGTTTGTTCAAAATAACAAGGAAAAAAATACAACAACTATTTGAATTCGTATTTTTTATGCTGCAATGTCGAATGCTAAAACAAAATGGTAAATAATTCATTTGGAGCTAAACGAAAAAGTAATTAGACTAGTTTTTATTTTTTAAATAAACTCCTTTTCCCATACTGACGCGCGCTCCATACTAGTCAATTATCAAACTTTAGGTAAATATGCATCCGAATATCCGATCTCTAGTTATAATGATTGGTTTATTTTGCCGCTAAGTTATTTGATTGCTGAATTATGATTATGATTGTGTTTTATTTGAGTGTATAGACAAAGTGCTTTTTACAATATGTTAATAAAACACTATCTTCCTTTAGCTAAATAATTTCCGTTAGGTTTACTACAAAAAACTTGGGTGTTGTTACAAATGTTCGTAAATACAGTCAAACAGAGGGTCTGTTTGATTGTATTTACGAACATTTGGGCCTTGAGGCCTTAAGTTTTTTTTATATAATATTTTTAGTTTCATCAAACTTTCAAGGTATCTCATCTCCCAAAGCACTCATCAATTTCAGAAGTAGCCAAAATTGAGTATTATTGGGCTCTGCAACTATTGACACTTGTAAAAAATATTTTATTTCAGCTGTAAAAGTAATGGATTCCACCTGGGAGCTATACTTTGGTTGACACCCCTTGATTTAAGTATTACTGACAACTATAAACTTTCCCAGCCTCTATACGTGACGAGAAAGTGTCAAGGTAGACGTTTTGTAACAAAGATTAGAGTAATTATCAGATACCACAGTGTTTTCAACTCGTAGAAATTGTTTTACTAAACTGCTCACCTCACCATAGTCTCTTCTTATTTTTTGTGTAGTATTAGCAGTACACCCCCGACTACCCCCTTTTTATGTTATGTTCGTAATATCCATCCAAAGGTTGTCTGGAAGATAAAGGTATCAGCGATAATACCGCCATTGTATCATATCCAATTTTGGTGTACAATAGATGGTGGTGGTGGTGGTTAGTGTTTTAAATGTACTTACCAACTAAATTATGGATCGTTGTTTCTGAAGCAAATTATTAAATAAAATTAAATTAATAAAGCATTTCTATTCTATTCTCACCAATACAACCTTTGCCTCTGGCCCCTGTTGATACAATACAATAGATAGGCCACGCTTTATACAAAAATCTCCCAAACCTTTTAGTAGGCCTATAATAAATTACTATCCTTTTTTGATACCTCAAAATTAATAATCGCATAACAATTCATTTTCATCAAAATTCTAATTAAAAAAACACTGTCCTGTCTATGAATGTTAACACTTATTCTTTGCCCGAAACATCTCGTAAACCGTAGAAAATGAGGCGGGACTTCAACATTCTAACACGAATTAAATAGTTTTATCTTGAAGTATTGTGTTGGAAGTACAGTCAGCACCATCAACAAGAGTTTACTAAAATGTCTTACTAAAATTTCTTACAAAATCTTGGTTACATTATTCATGTTGAGATAAAACATGAAAGTGAAATAGTACATTACGATATTAGTGCGTTATAACCAATACGCACGTATATCGTACGACGTTTTGTAACACATTTGCGAGGAAACAGAAAAAAAAAACATTTTATATTTTGTTCATTTCTAATTATTGAAACAGTTAGTGAAATTACAATTATTAAAATGATACGTAGTTTTAGTTGGTTTTTTATTTATGTTTTTATTATTCCGTTTATTCATTTCTGTAACATATTTTTTACATTTTTAAATATTCTTACATAAAATCAATAAAAAATATAAAAACATTTAAAAATATAAAAATAGTAGCCCACCGGTATCGGGAACAGGGTCCAAGCTACCGGCGGTCAGGGCTCCAGAGAGAGGAACCTCCTAACAATACGAGCCGTGTCCAGGAGTACCGCTTTCTGAATCAAGCCCTTGATCCAGCTGCCTAACGAGAGCCTCTTCAGATATTGGTCGAGGCTCTTGGCAATTAGGCCATTGGCTGATACGACTATCGGCACAATGATCGCTGAGTCAACAGGCCACATGTCGACAACCTCGCGAGCCAAGTCAATATACTTGATTTGTTTATCTTTCTCGGCCTTCACGAGGTTCTCGTCATGTGGAACCGTTATGTCAACAATCATTGCGCGCCGCTTTGATCGATCCATCACCACTATATCAGGCTTATTGGCTACAATAGTCCTGTCAGTGATGATGGATTGATCCCAATACAGTGTGATATTGCCATTTTCGAGAACTGGGTCGGGCACATACCTATAGTACGGCACTTCCGATTCAACAAGGCTGTATTTCAGAGCAAGTTGCTGATGGATAATCCTGGCTACAAGGTTGTGTCTATGCAAGTATTCTCCGTTAGCTAGACGAGAACACCCGGAGATAATGTGACGGATCGATTCGCCCGGACGGTGGCATGCCCGACATATGTCAACCGTGCCATCCTTCACAATAAATTTCCGGTAGTTATTCGTCATCATAACTTCATCCATAATTGCACAAACAAAACCTTCGGTTTCTCCAAAGAGTTCCCCGGAACGTAGCCAGGCTACGGACGCTGCATGGTCTACATCAGGCCCATGCAGGGCACTGAAGTAGCGTCCGTGAAGCTCCTTACTCTGCCATACTTCCCTGCGGTCATTAGTGTCAAGCACTGCAGGTTTGCGCCAGTTCTCTTTAGCCAAGGAGAGCGGGGTGAGGGCCCTGTCCATCGCGACCATATCTCGATGCATCCCCACGTCGGCTTCTAGGAAATATTCCCTGAGACTGCATATCTCGCGATTGTGGAGAGTCTTGGCGTTTAAAAAGCCTCGACCTCCACAACTCCGCGGGATATACAGTCTCATTACCGAAGAACGTGGGTGATGCATTCGATATGCCGTCAACAATGTACGGACCTTCCTATCCAGGGCGTCTAGTTCTGTTTGATTCCATTTGAGTACACCGAAAGAGTACATCAAAACTGGCATGACCCAACCATTGAAGGCACGCACCTTATTTCCGCCTGATAAAAGACTATTAAATACTTTTCTCAGGCGGCCAAAGAAACGCTCCTTCAACGATTGCTTCATGTCAACAGCATTGATGCCCAGCGCTTCCGAAATACCCAAATACTTGTAGGTTTCGGTTGCTGAGAGGGATCTAAGATTTATGGAATCTGAGAGCTGGGTTCCCACAGATTCCACAATCCCACCTCGCTTTACATGCATGACCGCACATTTGTCTACACCAAATTCCATCCTGATGGCGCTACTGAAAGTTTCTAAAATAATAACGCTGGCAATACTAAAGTCAAGACGTCTTTCCATTTCATTACACAATTTTCACCAATTTTAATTTTTAAACAGTTTCTTTTATAAGCCTGATACCCGATTTTAATACGAAAATAAATTATTTATCTATCAATCTTCAATAGCACCTTAAAATGCAAGAAAGCTCCTTAAAAATACAACAAAGAAAAACTGGTACAAAAATGACACATGACATATGTGTCATGTAAGAAAATCCTTAACAAAAATGAAGTGAAGAAAGACGATGTTGACCAGATCAGCTGCTCGAAGAGCACGCCTACCGCCTCCGGACTCGTCGCCCCGCTCCGCCTCGCCGCCGCCGGAACCCAGCTTCACCGTGAGTGCTGTGACGCCGGCCGTGGCAGTTGCGTCGAGCGACAGCGACGAGTACTTCTCTCCGCCCACGACGCCACCACCTGCTCGTCGACGGGGAGGACGCCGGCCGCCGGACGGTTTAGGACCTCGAGGCCCACCGGCCTCTGATAGGGTCCCAGCTCCCGGCGGAAGTGTGCAGCGCATGCGATGGACTCAAGCCATCAACGAGAACGTCATGCGCTCATACTATGGGGCTACAGAGGGAGGAAACAACCTGACCGCGTACCGTGTTCGGATGCTCTCTCTGTTTCAGGTGCTTGAGCCAGCTGTCAACGTGTCGGCCCAGCGATTATCGGATCAGGTGCGGGTCATCCAACGTAATCATATGTTGGACGACACCGTACTTGATCGCTTGCGAACTGAAATGCAGAGTAGTCACGTCATTGTCCCTCCGTCGCAGGCTGTGGATCGACCACAGTCTAGTCAGTTATTTAATCGCGCTGACGAAGTGAGTAATGACGTGGCTACTAATGTAAGTACCCAATGCAGTGAGGAAATGAGGAGTGCTTTGAAGGGTGCGATTCGAGAGTATCGGTACATGTCGCCTGAACTTAGACCACGCTTACCTCGTTTGCCCATGCATAACAGAAATAGGGCGCTGGTGGCTGTTCTGGATTCGCAGTTGTCAAACTATTTTGATAACTGCGAAGACCTCACTGATGCTCACTCAATCCTGTATTGTGCGGCTGTAGCGGCATGTCGTGTAGCTCATGTCAAATTTTCTGATGACAGAGCTACACGACCTAAACCTGCCGTACCGGCTTGGCAATGCAGGATTGAGCGACGTATTAGTGGGGCCAGAACACTCATCGGCAAACTGATCTGCTTCAGGGAGGGCAACAATCGCCCTCGAGTGATGCGCTTTGTGAGGCGGGCATTTGCGGGTACTGATATTAGTCCTCGAGACTATATGTCCCGTATCACAGAGCGCATCGACTTCCTGAAGCAGAAAGTGTATGCATGGGCAAACCGTATCCGTAGGTATAAGCGGCGGGTGGAACGATACACTCTGAATCGCACATTCCAAAGAGATGAAAGGTGGGTTTATAGGAGTTGGGAGCGACCGGACCAAGGTGTGTCTGACACGCGCTTACCGGATGATGACGCCATGTGCTCGTTCTGGCGCAGCATCTGGTCGGTGCCTGTCAGCCACACCGAGGGTGAATGGACTCGGGTGGTCGAGCGAGTGTGCGATCCAGTTCCAGAAATGGGGGCTATCACTATCAGCCCCCAAGACGTAGCTCGTGCAGTCCGTCCGTTACCTAACTGGAAATCTCCAGGGCCGGACGGGCTGCACAACTTTTGGATTAAGTGGATCCAAAGGTCGCACACTCGCTTGGCGGCCCTATTCCAGTCAGCCTTAGAGTCAGGGTCGCTGCCCGAATTCCTGACTACTGGAATAACTCACCTGCTCCATAAATCGGGTAGCACTGCGGAGCCCAAAAACTATAGACCGATAACCTGTCTCCCGACAGTGTATAAAGTTCTTACATCCATTTTGAGAGCTAAAATTAGCAAACACATTGATGACAATTCGATCATGTCCGCTTCTTAAAATGGATGTAGGAACGGGTCCCGCGGTACTAAGGAGCTGCTCCTCATTGATATGGCCATTAACCAACAGGTTCGGCGTTCCCGAAGGGATCTGTCGACATGTTGGATAGACTATAAGAAGGCCTACGACTCGGTGCCACATACATGGCTCATGAGGGTGCTAGAATTGTATAAAGTTGATGCAACTTTGCGCACCTTCCTGATGTCGTATATGGGGCAATGGAAGACAGTCCTTCGCTATCCAGGATATCCAAGGGAACAGCGAACCGATAAGGATAGAGCGAGGTATTTTTCAGGGCGATAGTTTGAGTCCGCTTTGGTTCTGCTTAGCCTTGAATCCTCTAAGCACGGTGCTGGAGTATTCAGGTCTGGGCTTTCGGTTGAGGAGAGGTGGTCAGGTTATATCTCACCTTCTTTACATGGATGACCTGAAACTCTTTGCCCCCAACAATTTTTATTATTATTATTACTATTCAAAATGTCATTGTTTTGTGTTAGGGTAAATGTTGGAGACGACGAAACTTCTTGAAAGGCGGCAGAAGAGCATTGTAATTCGTCATTAGTTGTAAATAAAAAAATATCCTCAGTAGAAGTAGAGGGGCGCGGCTCAGGGCAAAACTTCTTCGTTTGTGGCTCCAAATTTATTGCCTGAGTTATTTAGGCACTTATATTTGCTTTGTTTTGGATGGAATCTTCTACATAAGATTCTGCTACTGCGTTAGAACGCCACCAGCCATGCCGCTTTAAAGTCAATATATCAGCTCCCGAATCAGCAAGTAATGTAGCTGACGTTCTTCTGAAACTGTGCCCTGTATAACAATCAGCGTCCGGCAATCCTAAAAACTTGGCGACTTCCTTTGGCATGGCACCCAATTTATTTATGCCAATAGGTTGCGCAGTACATTTACCTTTTTGGTAATTCTGAAAGAAATGATTATTTTTTGCCTTAGTCGTACGCAGAGCTTCATATTTTTTGACCACGTCATAAAATGGGCCGTTGATAATAAAAAATCGGGGTATTTTGTTTTTAGTGTTTGGGATTTTAATTAAAAGCATTTTGCCTTGATTTTCAATGTCATTTGTGGTAATATTGTGAAGCTCTTGCCGTCTACATGCACCATTAATACCAAATATTAACGCAACCTGAAAAGAAATAAAAATGTGTAAGATAAGGTAAAAAATGTAAAAGAGTATGTACAGTAGGTAGATCAATACATAAAATAAGGAGGCAAACTGACCTTAGTTGCCAGGTACTGGCTATCTGGAGCATCTCTTAGAAACTTTTCGACGTCATTTGATGACAGTACCTTAGAGATTTTTTCTTTATAAAACCATCAGAGCGTCTCTTTAAAAATGCGATGAGATTTGAATATAAATTAATATCGACACCATTTTTCATCTTGAGGGTACTTTTCAGCATCGAATATGTTGTCCACAACGAGCTAGGCTTATATTATATTTACTAGCTAGTTCATTAAAATACGCCAAAACTACATTTTCGGAAAATGACTTGGCATTTTTCATGTTTTTCCACTTCAAAAAATTTTTATACGTGGTTATGTATCTGTCTTTGAATATTGACGGCAGCAAGCTGTCGTATGCGGTTCGCGCTTCTGTTAGTATATCCGGTGGAGTTGAAGTAATATATGGCTCTTCTTCATTATTGAAAGTTGTCATATTTAAATTTTCACAATACAAGTACAAAGAAAAGAAAATTTGACAAAAATGGCGCGAGGATTATTTTCTGCCGTAGCTGCGTGAAAATGTTGGCAAAGACGTTAGAGCACGCAGCCAAGTTTTTAAATTACCGAATAAACTGATTTTTTGTTGTTTAAAAAAACTGAATTTGTGAATGCACACTGTTGCTTTCCCGCCATTTTAACAGCGTGCTACTGACTGACTGGCGCCGCGCGGCGATTAGTTCGAAATTTGAATAGCAACAGCGCGCGAAATGGCAAATAATACTGTTATGGAATTTGTATGGACTATAACTTAACTATTTGCTTTGGTAACACACGCGTTTTTTATAACCCGCTTTACATATTTAAAACCGGTGGAATAACATCAGCTTTACGAGCAACGGTGTTAAAAAAGATACATATAACGTTATCTAATTAAATACTTTAGCTAATACTTTTACAAACATCACTCCAGACGAATAAATATGCAACACTCCAGCACATTTGCACTTAACTCCACGTTCTCATCTTCATCAATAACATTTCAAAATCACACATCATCTACTCAGACTTTCTGTTTTACAAACCTCAATTCCTCTTCGTTTCCCAATCTTATTGAAGCAAGAAACTCACGTTATTACAGAAGTAAATTGGTTTTATTAATTCAGATGGTAGCAAGCTTTGAGGTTTCGGTACGTGGCTTTAATTACCACTTAACTACGTTGCCTATGGCAGTCTTATGGGATAGCAACACCCTGGCTGACTTGATAGCCTGGGGCTTTGGGTGGCCTCTGGTTTCTGTTGGTGCGTTGGGTCCAAGAGACATATAAATATGCTGCGGAAAAAACACAACCTGCTTGCTTGCTCGCTATTGCTCGCTTGTCAAGTTAAGTGTAAAGTGTCAAAAACACTTAATGTCATTTAGCTTCAAGGCGACACTGAGACATGATATATTTATACATCTTTCTTTTGGTAGCCATTTTTTTATATTTTATGAAGATTTTCCTTTGTTAAAAATGTCAAGTTGGCCGATGGTCCACCTGATAGTGAATCGCAATCGCCTCTCTCAAATGGCATCGAAAATATGTCGCTATTTCGGTAACAATATTGAAATGACTAAATGCGTTGTACCCTTCAAACTCGAATGTCATAACTATCGCCAATTTAAGCATAAAATCGGTCGTGAATAAATTTATTTTACACACAGCTATAAACTATGTTATCTATTTGAAGGAGAACCGTACTAAACTCTCTTTTCATGTCTGGATTTGAGACAACTTAGATCCACGAAACTGCACAAATATTTTTCATGCTGTTTTCACTATCATATATTCCGGAAGAAGTTTTATAAATAAAACTTTTAGTATAAATAACATAGCAATGAAATCTCAATGTTCACACATTTTTTATTAGCGATCTTGACTCTAGTCTAGGTCAGAGATGACAGAGACAAAGTCGACGATGTTACCAGCTTACCCAGAAGAAATCTGGTGGCCTACAATGAAGTCCTAAAACATTATTGATTAACTCCTTTTCCAATGTGGGAAAAAGATGGCGCTAGAAATCCTGTATAGCTTTTAGACGTCATGGTAGGCCAGCTGTTCCCTCAAACTTTGAAGATATTAGGGTTGTTAGCGTTCGGAAGCACAGACGCAGGCAGCGAGTTCCACATGTCGATATTGCACCCGTACAGACAGTGACACATAAAGCTATACATTTGCAGTGCAACACGGCCTCACTTTGTATAGCTTCCCAATAAAAGATCCACTTATACTGATTTTGTATAACTTAATTGGTCGCGACGGGGAACGTCACCAGTTACACACAGAATTATAATGTCAACTTAAATTAAGTATACTCTACAAAAAAAAAAAAAAAAACATTTTAATCTTTCTACTGAAATTCAATTTATTTCGGTACATTTCACATTTTTACTACTTTCAAACTCAGCATTGAGTACATCGTCATTAACGCGAACGTGCGGACACTATTAACCACGCTAATACAAATGGCCACTGTAATTACCGTCTCCTTGTTTAAATTTCAGGTTGTGTCTCTCCACTCATCAATTATTAGCTTCTGTACTAACTGCTACTTTCCATTTTTAAGTATAGTTCATCATCATCGTCTGTCAAGCCTTTCACCAACTATGTTGGGGTCGGCTCCCAGTCTAACCCGATGCAATTGAATACCAGTGTTGTACTTGTACTGGGTAGTACGATACCCTTTGGTAAGACTGGCTGTCAGATATTGTTGTTTTCGTACTTTTAATAATAATATATAAACAATCTCCAGTTAAATTTCATACGGCGTACTATAACTTTATGTTTTTTTTTTGACAAGTTTTTGCGTGGAGCTGACTCATAGTCCTTTCTCCACCATGCAGCTATCGATTTTTTTCAGCTCAGTGTGATATCTAATACCTATGAAAAAAGTTTCAGTAGTTTCAGTCAATATTATGGAAATGAACTAAAACTTCAATAACGCACTTTCATTTCAAGGATCTTTTTCCTTATATTTTCAAGCGCAGACACAAAGTTTTGAATACATTACTACCCAAACAACATACCAATAAAATTAAACTTTCTGGAAACAAAATAACTTAAGTAAGAAACCAGTCTCCTGTATTGATCAGTTTCAAGTTAAGTAAACTTCAAGCAAGTCTAGACACTCTAAAAAAGGATCTGCTTGGACCCCATCTCAATATTGACCCCGCCCGTTGTATAAAAAGAAGTACTTGTTTACTACAACAACAAAGAAAAAACCGGCCAAGTGCGAGTCGGACTCGTGCACGAAGGGTTCCGTACCATTATTTATGAAAAAGAACAAAAAAAACACTTTTTTATGAGGGCCCCCCTTAAATATTTATTATATTCTGTTTTTAGTATTTGTTGTTATAGCATCAACAAAAATGTAGAAATTTCAACTGGCTAACTATCACGGTTCATGAGATACAGCTTGGTGACAGACGGACGGACGGACGGACGGACATCGAAGTCTCAGTAATAGGGTCCCGTTTGACCCTTTGGGTACGGAACCCTAAAAACGAGCTAACTGACAGATTGAAAACTGTTGAGTTTTACTCTCAAGTCCTATGAGCCGATAAGATACAGATTCGATAAGCTTTGAAAAACCAAGGTCAGAACGCATTAGGTATTTCATACAGACAAAGTAACTATCAATCTTTATATATCTATCTTTATATATCTATAATCTATATATTTTATTCTTTAACTATAATTTATTTTTTTTACCTTATCGATATACACGATAAGGTAAAAAAAAATAAAATGGACCTAACTTAAATTACCTAAAACGATTGTCAATTCTGGACGGAACTGTTATTGACGTTCAAAAAAAACAAAAAGAGTCTAATTTGAATATGAGTTTTGATTTTGAATGCCAGCAATCAACTTTTTCTGTGAATTTGCTGAAGTTCGAGCTTATGTATGTATGGACGTTCAAGCAGTTACATTTATTAACAATAATAAATACGCTCATACACAAATATGTTCGAAATTTATATCGTACTTTTTTTAAAGTTATAAATTAAATTTCGGTAAATACTACATACGCTTATCATACACATATCATCACCATCATCATCATCAGCCTATAATGTTCCCACTGCTGGGACACAGGCCTTCTCTCTATGAGAGGGAGTGGGCTGTAATCCACCACGCGGGCCCAGTGCGGGTTGGTAGATGTCACATGTCTTCGAGTTGTTAGTTCTAGGACATGCCGGTTTCCTCATGTTTTTTTCCTTCACCGTTTTTGAGAGCAGTGGTGCTGAAATAAATTACACAAAGTGATGCGCCTGCTTGGGTTCGAACCCACGGCTTACTCCTCGTAAGTCGGGGCTGCCACCACTGGGCCACAGCTGCTCTGAAATCTATAAGTTAACAAATTCTGAATATTTCCCAACCAATTTCTAAACTTCATTCATTCATTCATCAACTTCATTCTTAAAAACTTCTGCATTTTCCTGCGGAGTTACATATTTCCGAACTCTCTCCCCAAGTTTATCGATAAAACAGAAAAAATCCTGTATTGTACCTTACACTGCTTATGTAGATGAGTTCCATTAGTACTACATACCTGCTCGTTACAGAAGTTTGTTACAATTTATTCCTGAAGTTTCAAGGCTCGAACAGAACTTGTTTGCTCTTTATGAACGTCAATTGATCTGCGTACAATTTTTTTAGAATCAAATAACTTAATTCTAAATCTAGGAAGGAGAATTTTAATAAGAAAATTGGTATTTTAATTAAAATTTATTGAGTCTATCGCTTGTAAATATTTGAATGTCGTTGGCCTTGTGAAAGTGAATAAGACACAAAAATTATAATATGTACTCGTAGTTGATTGCTGACAGTTCACATCGCAGCGCGCTGCGCCGGTGAGTTACTACCCATTTCGTTCAGCAAAAAGAGCTATCACAGCGAGTACTCGCACCGCTATATTTTCACTGAGAGAACCTCGCTGCTCGTTGCACGAACCAACTCGTTCGGACTACTAAAACAAGTTGTCTTCTTTACTCGCTTCTCGCTAACCGCCGATGGTCGGACAAATGCTGAAAATATAGAACAAAGCACTAGAACACATTATGCTTTTCCTACCTAACAGCAGCAAATTTACATTTCTTTTACTCAACTTTCCACTCAATTTCAAGTGCTACGTTTAAAGAGTAATTTATTCCTCTCACGAACACAGCCGGCTGCATGCAACATGTACTCAAAAGCTTTTGGTATTTAATAATGTGAAACTGCACACAACTAGCAGAATTAATAATTTCCAGATACAAAAAGATACAGTACGTAGGTATGATAAAATACTACGGTTTTCCAACTTTCTTTATAATTCCCACTCATTATGTAAAGGCAAAGGGGTTAAGTTTATTTTTTATTTTATTAAGATTTTCCAGCAGCAGTCTAGATTTTTGCCCGGTTTTTGGCAAAACGCTCTGTCTACTATTGACATGTCATTTAAATGAAAATAATTAGCGAAATATTATTCCTACTACACAACTCTGCCTTACCCTTTTTTATTATTGTTTTGTTACGAACACCTGTTGCTACATCATCATCATCAGCATATAATGTTCCCACTGCTGGGACACAGGTCTCCTCTCTATGAGAGGTAGTGGGCTGTAATCCACCACGCGGGCCCAGTGCGGGTTAGTGGATGTCACATGTCTTCGAATTTTTAGTTCTAGGACATGCCGGTTTCCTCACGATGCTTTCCTTCACCGTTTTTGATACATCTGTTGGTATAAGGAACAGAAAAATAAACATGGATCTCAGGTCCCTAATAAATGAGTTCTCCATCAGAAAAAAACGATGCAACGTTAAAATTCTGGTTAACCCTTTATAAGGAGCGACGTGCTGGTTTTTAAGAAGAGGTTTAATTCGACCTATTCAAACGACGTTTTTGTACTGAAAAGGACAAATAACAAAAATATAACCTTCCATTCATTGTCAGAGGTCGAAAGGTGAATGTTGAGATGAATAGCGTCGAATTGTGAGGCGTGCTACCACCTATTTGATGAAATGTATGGGGCAGCTGATATTTTTTTCGCTATTACGATATTTGTCCGATGGAGAAACGTGTTCAGTTTTATGGTCTGTAGCACACCCTTAAGTATGTATATACCCTTTCCGCTACACCCTGTATATTATGTATTGACCACGATCACTCTCGCAAGAGTGTAGCGACTACAAACAAGAAAGGCAGAAAGGTAAAAAACATAAAAATAATATAAAACAAAGGTTTGCGATTATGCATTCTCATATTGTCATCTCTTTTGCCCGTGATTTCAGCCACGTAGAGGATGCCCTATGTCCTTAGGTCAAGGTCTATCCATGTGTTAAATTACATTCAAATATGGACGTTCAGCCGTAAAACCCATTAAAGGTCACACAGAGAAAACCAGTTCCGCATTCATGATGGAAGTATGTATGGACAGATTTTCTTCAATTTTCTTGTAAAAGGTAAAGCTTATGACTTGGTTTAAAAGACAACAATGCGAATTCCAGAAAAACACTAAACAATTCTAAAATAACTTTACTTTCGGAAGTCGGTGACTTTGTTTGTTTCATTGACGTTTTTACCACAGACTTCCGCAAGAAAAAAAAAAATGCCCGTGGAATCCTCCTCCTTTTTTAGAAGTCGGTTAAAAATTAAGCTACTAAACTAAAACTGTTCGACAGAGATAGTTATCACAACAATGCAAGTATCGCGTGCTACGTCAACAGCTCGTGTTGTTTTATAATTATTTAAACTGTTGTTATTTTCGAACAAACAACTATTAAACATGCTTTGTTTGTTAGACACATGCCATGTAACTTGTTCAGCTGTTTATGACGTGTTTTAGTAGAATTTACATCTATTATTTATTTTTATGTTAATGTAGGTCTGTTTTTAAACAACGAAAAACGAGGAAGCGGTTTTCAATTCGACACGTATTTTTTTACAGAGTGGACTGGTTTTTTATTGGAAATTGAATAGGTACCCGTCTTCGAAGTCCGTCCCATATAATTTATAAATTCCAAATTCCATCTCCTAAAAGTAGAAAAATAAAGGTTCATTGACATTTTCCTCCTATAAACAAAAATAATCTGTATAGGGTAGGACCTACATTGACATAAAAAGAACACTCCACGACAGTCTATCACTATCTCACTATATTATCCTACTCCTTGGCACCTATTCCATCTGTATAGTGGGGTATTAGGTCCATTCCTTCCATTTCTCTTAAAAGTTGCGCTTCTTCTCACCAATATTTGAAGAAGCCACTTTAGGTGTCCCATATTTTTTTTCGCAGGAAGCTAGTAATAAATAGAATCTCCCTTGGTGTGAAGGAAAGATGATGATGAGCACGCTTGCCTGGAAGAAACCAATTTACTAAAAAACTACGATAAATTAAGTTTTGTCAAAAGGAATCGGGGAAAATGATCCCCATCTCTTACAGTCTATATAGCTCACATCGTAATGAAACACACGAGTGATAAGAAACAACTCGCACGACTTGTGAAATCATCAACATTGTTCTTTCTCGAAAGAGGTACTCTGAAACAATACGAATAACTACTTGCTAGCAACATCTTGCTACATTTTGGAAAACTACAATATTTAAAACCTTCAAATCAAGTAATGAAGAATAACAATGAATAAGATGGCGAAGTTACATGGATAAAGGTCCCGAGACTGCACCAACCCGCTGCCGCGCTGGTCTGATTTTTCTTAAGAGGTCACTGTGATGGCTGCGCCACCCGCAAAGTGACAACGGGGTGGCGTGGAAGCAACTCTTCAGGTTTCCTACGTAACGAAGAAAACGACGGTGAAGAAGAATTAATAAGAACAACAAAGAGTGACAGCTCACCTTTTGTTACGACTACGATAGTTTTTCAAAGAGAAAGAAAAACGTATGTAAATAACGTAATTCTTATTTTTCCAAAACCATTGAATTTGTATAACAACGTCATTGAAAAATATAGTCGTAAAATAAAATGTTTACAACTCAATACAATCAAAACGTACGTCGTAATATTTAAATAAAAAATGCTAGCCAGATTATGAGTAGATTGATATTTTCCTTTCGAGTTTGCCGTCAACTTTTTAAATATACGTCTTTGTCGCACCACATTGAATTTGTGTCTGACCAAATCCGTTCCAAATTCAAATAAGGCAATATTTTAATCACGTGTCATCTACAAACATGGTTCATATTTTTTTCTTATGTGCTTTTTTCACCTTACAGGTCGCTGACGTTTATTGTCAGATGCAAGACTTTTATTATAATGATAATAATCACATGGTTATCGGTAATCTACGGCGGAGAGAAGTCAGACCGCTGAATCCGTTCTTTAGTCCTTACAATAGAAGAAGGTATGGTGCGGATGCACAGACAAACTTGAACTATAGGAGGACCAGAGATATACGAGACAAAAATGAGGCTGCTAACCGCAGGTTTGAGGTAAATGTTACTTCTCGTTATTTTCTACTTGAATAATATGTGCCGATGTCACGGTTAGCGCAGTGGCTGGGCGACTAATGCAAATGGGCAAAAAGCGCTTCCTAAAAGGATTGGAGTCAAAACATATCGTGCTAATGTTAGTAAATAAGTTGCCATGTGGACCCCAAATAAATTGGGATAAGGTTAGAAGACTGATGATGTTGTTATTAAATTTGAACATTACCTACCTAGTTTATATCGAGTAACTTAGTAATTAATCCGACTTCTGTTTAATAGCATTTTTGTCGTCCAAAAAAATTACTTGTTCTCTGAATTACTATCTCAGGCACCATCATGCAGGCATGGAAGCGGGCCACATCGAGGACGATGACGACATACCGGAAGTGACCGGGGTAGACCTGAGAGCGGCGGTAGGCAGGCTTAAAACCAAAAATACCGCCCCGGGACCCGATGGCTTGCCTGGCAAAGCCTGGGTCCTGGCCTCGGAGGCTCTCGGGCCCCGACTGGAAGGGCTCTTAAGCGCATGCTTGGAGAGAGGCCAGTTCCCACTTCGTTGGAAGACGGGGAAGCTGGTCCTCATCCGGAAGCCGGGGCGCCCTGCGGACTCTCCGTCCGCATACCGGCCCATTGTGTTGCTCGACGAGGTGGGCAAGCTCTTTGAAAGAGTCATTGCCAACCGCCTCGCCGGGCACCTTGTGGGGATGGGGCCGGATCTTGCGGAGAACCAGTTTGGTTTCCGCAGAGGGCGCTCGACGGTGGACGCCATCATGCGCGTGAGGGCTCTCACGACGGGGGATGCAGTGTCCAGGGGTGGGGTTGTCTTGGCGGTGTCTCTTGACATCGCCAACGCCTTCAACACCATGCCTTGGAGCTGCATTAGGGAGGCACTCCGGTATCACTGGGTGCCGACCTACCTTCGTCGTATGGTCGGGGACTACCTGACGGATAGGGCCGTCATCTACCCCGGTCGCACCGGAGAATGGAACCGGCGAGAGATGTCGTGCGGTGTTCCACAGGGATCGGTTCTGGGGCCGCCCTTGTGGAACATCGGCTACGACTGGGTGCTGCGCGCCGACCTCCCTAGCGGTGTCAGTGTAGTTTGCTACGCTGACGACACGCTAGTGCTGGCACAAGGGAGGTCGCACGAGGCGGCGGCCGAACTTATGACACGCGGGGTTGCGATAGTCGTGGAGAGAATCCGGCAACTGGGTCTCGAGGTGGCATTGCACAAGTCCGAGGCCATGTGCTTTCATGGGCCTCGGAATGCGCCACCGTCGGGATCCATACTGACGGTAGGAGGGGTTCCCATCGGCGTCGAGTCGACGCTGAGGTACCTAGGGCTTGTCCTCGACAGCCGGTGGAACTTCGTGGAGCATTTCCGACGTTTGGCCCCCAAACTGGAACGGGCAGGGGCTGCGTTCAAGCGGCTCTTGCCCAACCTGGGGGGTCCAAACGCCTCCTGCCGCAGGCTCTACGCGGGGGTCGTGCGGTCCATGGCCCTTTACGGGGCCCCGGTGTGGGCGCGTTCTCTGAGGCGGCGAGCCGCCCATTACCTGAACGCGCCCCAGAAGGTGGTAGCCGTAAGGCTGATCTGGGGGTAACGCACGATCTCCGGCGAGGTGGCGAGCCTCTTGGCCGGATTGCCACCATGGGATCTGGAGGCGATAGTCCTCGCGTGCCTGCACGAATGGCGCGCGGAGGCACTACGCCGGGGGGAAACTTCGCTGCCGCGGCAAATTGTCGCTCAGCGGACAGACCTCCGGCGCGATCTCATGGCGACATGGAGAGAGCGACTGTCGCAACCCCGTGCAGGGCACGCCACAATAGTGGCGATAAGTCCCCTCTTTGAGGAGTGGCTGGAGAGGCGCCACGGCGCCCTCACCTTCCGCCTGACGCAGGTCCTCACCGGACACGGTTGTTTCGGGAGGTTCCTGCACCGAATCGGGCGGGAGGAAACGCCCGGGTGTCACCACTGCGAGGATCGGCCGGAGGACACGGTGGAGCACACTGTGGAGCTCTGCCCCGCTTGGGCTGAGCACCGCCGTGTCCTCGTAGCGGCGATTGGCGGCGGCGACCTCTCGCGTCCGGCCCTGGTTCAATCCATGGTCCGGAGCGAGAGGGAATGGGAAGCCGTCGCCTCCTTCTGCGAAGCAGTCATGCTAGCGAAGGAGGTGGCCGAACGTGAGAGGGAGAGAACCTCACGTCCCAGCCGCCGCGGGAGACGCCCCGGACGTCGGGGGGCAACCAGTGGCCCCCGGCCACCGTAGGCGCGGGCCTGTGGACGGTGAGTAATGGGCTAGCTCACCGTCCGTCCGTCTTATGACGACAGACCGTGCCGACGGCGCGTTCGTGTTCCACGCGCGCCTCAAGGAGATGTCAGTAAATCGGAAGGGGTTCGAGAGGGCCGATGCCTGCCAGGGCTGCGGGTTGTTCGAAAGAGATACCGTGCCCCTGGAACGCAAAGGGCTAAGAAGGAACATGGATGGGTTTTAGTCAGTCAAGTCTGACACTCCCTTCCGCTCCGCCCAGAGCGGAAGAAGTCATTTGATGAATTCCCATCCTAAAAAAAAAAATAAGTAATAATAATAAACTTTTTATTTCTCTTCCACAAAGGCAAAAATATGAAGACACATTACATCTAATAAATCCTTTGTGGGAGACTGGTATCTGCACTAGGAAAAACCTGTCACACAGATTACCAGGCCCCCCCCAAAAACAGTGTTTGAGTATTAAATCTGAAGTTAATAGTAACAAATTATATACCTTTGGTAGAAAAACACAATAAAAATAATAATTAAGGGGGAACAAAATACTAAATCAAAATAAATCTTGCGGAGTATATTATGTGTGGTGTGGTTTGATGTGATGTGATGTGGTGTGGTGTGATGTGGTGTGGTGAGGTGTGGTGTGGTGTGGTGTGGTGTGGTGTGGTGTGGTGCGGTGCGGTTCGGTGTGGTGTGGTGTGGTGTGGAGTGGTGTGGAGTGGTGTGCTGTATTGTGTTGAGGTGCAATGTGGTATAATGTAGTGTACTGTGGTGTGATAGTTAGGCTGATAACACATTTATTTTAAAACAATTAAGAGGTTTTCAGTGGTTTCGTAGTCTAGGTCCAATAGATAGGTGGTGAGTATTTGCTTGCACTTTGCTTTAGTAAGGGGGTATATTTTTAATTTTGAGTTTATTTTAATGTATAAATAACTGCCAAGGAAACAAAAATTACGGCGCGAAAGACTACTTTTACACAGTTGAGTAGAACATACATTTGTCTTGATGCGTTTGTGAGCATGCAAGGATGAGTTGTAAATCAATGAAGAATGTTTACGTAAGATTGTTTGGACGATAAACAGTTGTCGAACAGTAAGAACCTTGCACTTATCGTAGAGTTCAGTGGTAGGGTGAAAAAACGGTAAACCATGGGCCACCTTAAGCACTGCTCTTTGTGCTCGTTCGATTTTAATCATAAACGATTTAGGGGCACCACCCCAAACAGAAATGCAATAACTAAGTACAGATTGACAGAGTGCAAAGTATACTGTTTTAAGAGTTTTTGCATCTGCAACTCGTTTCAGTTTTTTAAAAATGAAGATGAGCTTCCTAATTCTTTTGGACAACAGATCGATGTGGAAATTAAAGTTTAGGTTTTTGTCAATAGTTACCCCGAGGTACTTGAGAGAGTTCACCTTTTCAAGTTTAGGACATGAGCAGGAAGAGCTGTTGTTACACGAGTGGGCCATGATGTTTAATAAGGCGTTTGGAGTGAGGTGATTGTTTGTTAGTGTAAAAGTGATGTATTTTGTTTTATCTGTATTAAGTGATAGTAAGTTATTGTTTAGCCAGGCCATAACGCGTGAGAAACCCATTTGAGCAAAGTGGTATACTTCCTCCCAAGTATCCCCATAGAACAGAAGAGCCGTGTCGTCTGCGAAAGTAATAATATTGCCGTGAGTAAGTTTTAACTGACAGAGGTCATTAATAAAAATTAAAAAGAGGGTAGGCCCTAAAATACTTCCCTGGGGAATACGACCATAAAGGCACCATAATTATATCATCCTCCCATATTTTAGTAGGTACTAACGCTGTAACAGAAATATTGTAAAATCAAATGATTTTAAAAGAGTAACCATGGAGTTTCTTGCCGGTTCTTCTCCATAGGAAACGACCAACCCGAACCGAGCACCTTTTTGTCGACGTTTTATTAGTGTCCCTGTAGGCCTATGTAAAATAAAAAATATTTTGTTTTTGATCGACGTCAGCTACTGTAAATACATCTCAGCATAGTTTTTATTTTATAGCATCTATATTTGTGATATGTATTACGTAGTACGTTTAAAACCTAGTTATGTATGACTAATTTATAACTCGTACTACAATGTAGTGGTCATCAAATCAAATCATTTATTTCTTTACAAACATGGGTAATAGGTACATAGATGTTCGATTATTATAAGGTTCTCCACATTTTACCGTGACATGGGCATGTAAATATTAGGTTTGCAATTTAAATTTAAAATAAATGCCATAAAATTTACCTAAAATAATCATCAAATAATTATTCACAATAGCCACTTAATATAAGACACAAGACAATCGTAATATAATTTATGGGTTGAATACTCTTTTTAGTTTTTTAATTCACCAATAATAATAAGTTCGTGGTAAACACCAATATTTTGTGATAGGCTTAGTCAGCGTATCCCACTGCGCAGGGCTCCTATTTCTGACTCCAAGGTTTAAAGTTACCTAACACGAATTGGATGGTGGAGTCTTAATATGCTCACTTCGCTCGCTCATAAGATCCCGCCATCCCGTTCGAACCTAAGCAGTTCGAGTCGGGTTGCCTTAAGTCCCAAGTTCGCTCCGCTCGCTCTCGTATCCTATATTCTACTTGCTGCTATGCCTTCTTTAAGCGGTGTATTTTAACTAAATAAAAGATTTACAATCTAGTGAATGTAAATTGAATGAATCGAAGAGTGCTCTTTTATTGGTTGTAGCGGCCAGTGGCAGTTGCTTTTTTCATATTAAAAGAATACGATGTATTATTTTACATGCTAAGTTATATTAATTAAGTTTTCGTGTTGATGCCTGAAATGCATTTAGGAACATACGATGAAACAGTAAAACGTTAAATGTTGGTGACTTTTAAATCCGTGGCTGAGTTAGTAATTTAGATGGTGATGTATAAAGTCAAGGAATCAAGTTAAAATAAATGTTGCTTTTTATTTGACGCTTTCTGTGAAATATTTAGTAAGCGTTGTAAAAAACACGAATTAGTGTATTAGAAGCCTTCTAATTTTCCCGTGGCTTACATATAAAATTAGAGGTAGGGTACTGTGACCAAATAAACATTTTGCGGCTACATTTATAATTTCCCCTTTATTTCTTTGAACAAAAAAATGTACAACTATTAAGTTCATTCAAGCTACGATGTATTTTCACAGCCGTGAAATTGTTGATTAAGTAACTGATAACAAAAACGTATTGCACTAAAATAAAGTCATCCACTCTAAATGAAACTCGACATTGAGAAAAATATTGAATAAGTCTGACCCGCATAGGTTTACTAAACTTTCATGGAACCCATTTTACGGAAACGTTCTATGTGCTCAGAAACTCAAAAAAGAAATTTTATACTCAGATACAAACTTCGAACTTTAGAAACAAAATAATAATAATATCATCATAAGCAATTCAAATATCTAGATCTGGCTCGCAAGGTTGTCGACATGTGTGGGACGTGAGATCTACAGCCGTACAGCAGTAATTGTACCGATAGTTGTGTCATCCAATGGCTTAATAGCCAAAAGCCTCAACAAAAGGGAGTCTTTCGCTTAGCAGCTGGATCAAGGGCTTGATTTAGAAAGCAGTACGACTGGACACGGCGTGTTTTATTAGGAGGTTTCACTCTCAAGAGCCATGACCACCGGTAGCTCGGACCCTATTCCCAATGCCGGTAGGCTAGTACTTTTTTTATATTTTTAAATGGTTTTTTTTTATAATTTTGTAAAAAATATTTAAAAATGTATTTAATACAAGGTATTGTTTTGCAACCTCGTCAAAATTCAGGAGGTTGTCACAAAAGATATAAAAAATCATATTGAATTACGGTACCTAGTTAATTATTAAAAAACGCTGTTTTTTTGTTGTTTAAATTTGTCAGTATTTCAGAATTACCCCCTTAATGTGGTTCAGGGACTTAGAAATTATCAAATAAACGTTTGAGATAGTATGTATGAAGGCGTGGTTATAGGTCGTGGATCAGACAAGCCGCTTTTAAAATACGGGTGGTTCACACTTACCGATTTCCGTAAAAAAAGCATAAATTTCCTACCCATTTTATTGTTGATTCGGGTTTAGAATCATTATCATAGTTACCTCTTTGAATTTGAAGACGATGCAAAGTAAAAGCCTGTATGTCAGAAAACGAATAAGCGGAAAAATAATATCATCATCATTCGCAGACCTTGTTCCACCCTCTGCTGAGTATCCGCCATTTTGTGCCATTCTTCCCTGTTCTGCCCGAGTCTTAACCAGGAGTTGTGCCTTAATATAATATAATTATATGTTTTTATCTCACTGTTCCAGTTGTCAGAAGCACAGCTAAGGGAAGAGAAAATGAATAACATAGAAAACTTGGATAATCTCCACAATGAACTGCGATGGCTGAATTTAGAGGACGAGGATGGGATGGGTACAAAATATTACAATAATTTGTACACAGTAGAATATCTCCGTAGAAGTGGATAACTCCTTTACTTTTACGGGAAAACAAGCATTTATATTATGCGAGACATAAAGGTGGTGTTTCAGTCAAAAAAGCACACAGCATTTTTTGTCCCACTCTTTCATTCTTATCGCGCAGCGAGTATGGTATCTCATGCGGCGAGAATTAATTATCATGATGTGAGTTGGGCGATTGGTTTAGTTATGTGCTCTTTCTTTTAAAGATACTCTACTGTCTCAGATTTTGCCTTCACCCTCAAACTATAAAACGAGTCACCAGAAATTTAATTCTTATTCCGTTTACAGATCAGCAACGAAACATGATGATTATCGGGCAGCGATAATGCAAAAAGTTCACTTTTTTGTACGAAAAACAGATTTTTTATAAAAAAAAAGTTGCAATGTATCTGATTTTTATTTCGCAATTTAAGTACAAAAGAACGGTAGCTCCCCTCCTATGCGGAAGACCATACTAGTGCTGTTTTGTGCTTAAAATGCGAGCTCCATCAAGTTCCCCTACGATCTCTTAGGTTTTATATTTAGGTCTTAGATTATGAGTCGTGAAAACCAATACAAAAAATATAATTTGACGGATTAGTTAAAAAATTGGAAAGATACCTTTCACGCGCTACTATCAAGTTATAAGCACAGGTAGCTCCTGCTATGAACACCAGGCTTCCATAAGTGATGACCAGTAAACTTCTGTGTGCACACAGGTCACTACAGACGTATTCTGGAAGTCAATCGCCATCTCAAGTCGTTCCGGCGGCAATCGGGCAGCCGAACCGGCCCGGTGAATGCCTTTGATTTTATATCACTTGAGAAAACTAGTAGTACTAGACAGTAGTAGTTTCGGTGAGAGAAAGATAAAAAACTGTAAATATTGGATCCTTAATAAAGATTTAAAAATTGAAAGTTTCTAAATGCACGTAAAGAACTTCAAAGAGAAAACTGTATTTACTGAATATTACTCACAATGCAAGTTTCCACCATCAACGATATCATATTTCCAGCCAGTTCAATTAAAGGTCACTTAGAGAACTTGATTTGATTCATATTGGCTATATATTGTCCAGCAGTTATAAATACGCGCTTGCTTAGATAGGACCGTGGCCATGGGTACCGAATATCCTCCGTGCCTCGGAAAGCACGTTAAGCCGTTGGTCATTGGCAGGGAATTCTGACAGCCAGTCTTACTAAGGGGTATCGTATTACCCAGTAATAACTGGGTTGTGGGGGTCAGATAGGCATGTAAAATACTGGTATTCAGCAGCAACCGGTTAGACTAGCAACCGACCCCAAAATAGTTAAGTAAAGGCTAGGCAGATGATGATATGGATCTTCTAGCTTCTACAAACTGCTTTAGATCTAACTAAATAAAAACGCTTCCGTAAAAGACAAAATTGCCGCTTCTTGCCTTTTTCATAGAGCTACGCAATTATGCCTAATTGGGTTCCTTGCCTTTAGAATTGCACCTTTAAAATAACCTTGTTTTAAAAAGAAGACGCTTTGTATGGTGTCGGAAGTAAAGAATAGCACCATCCCATATCTTCCTGTGGGTGTCCTAAGAGGTGACTAAGGGATTCGCCAGAGAATGGGCAGCAGCGTTCTCTGTGCTTTTGTAACAACCGTACTGCGACCGCCAACCCGCCTGCCAAGCGTGGCGATTATGGCAAAACCCTCCAAAATGTCAATGTGGCGACACTTGGGGGAGGCCTATTTCCAGCAGTGGATGTCTTTTGGGCTGAAATGATGATGATGATGAAAACGAAGACGTACGTGACAAAGCAAAACTGGACCATTCCATTCATAATGCCAATAGCTTATTTCATAACGATTCCGATGACATAACTTTAATACAGCTCCCATAGATAACTTTACAGATATCGTCATTTTAATCACAGGCGCCGATATCGCGCGAGACCACCCAGAAGTTATAGTCTAATACATGTGTGATTTCGCGCCGAATCACCGCGACCGTATATTAAAAAACCTACAGCTAGTTTTTTATGTTATCCCAATATTTTTTAGGGTTCCGTACCCAAAGGGTCAAACGGGACCCTATTACTGAGACTTCGCTGTCCGTCCGTCCGTCCGTCCGTCCGTTCGTCCGTCCGTCCGTCCGTCCGTCTGTCACCAGGCTGTATCTCATGAACTGTGATAGCTAGCCCGTTGAAATTTCTACAGATTATGTATTTCTGTTGACGCTATAACAACAAATAATAAAAACAGAAAAAAGAAATATTTAAGGGGGGCTCCCATACGAAAAAGATTTTTTTTTTCGTTTTATAAATAATGGTACGGGACCCTTCGTGCGCGAGTCCGACTCGCACTTGGCCGGTTTTTCTTATATCATATTCATTAAAACTTAACAACAACGCTAAATCTCAGGACTTTAAAAAAAAATCTTCAATGTGAGGATGCGAGCACGAATGCCATCTAGGTGGGATTATTGGTTTAAAATTAAGTTTAAAATTAGTTAAAAGAAATCCTGTAGGTATGGGCCGTTATACATAGTTTCAGTTTTATACTAAAATCTCCAGTGACTAAGCTTGGCTGGTAGATAGTTTAATCAATTCGTTTATAATATTTAAATGCTTCTTTATGATAATACTTGGATATCTTTCCTAGGTAATTTGTCACTGATCACGCTTGGCCAGAGAGCTAGACGAGTGGCAATTCCTTTCAAAGCGTTTCGAATTTCTGCAACGACTTTCAACAGTATTCACATAACGTTTTTCGTAGCTTATGTCAATACATTTTTTTTTAGGGTTCCGTACTTCAATTGAAAAAACGTAACCTACCTCGTCCTTTTACTTCGTTGTCGATTTGTCCGTCTGTTTTTCTCAACAACGAGTGGTGGTAGGATGTTGGATGTAATGTCATGTACTGAGGGCTATACGGTCTCTTGGGACTGCAAAACATATGGCTTTTTAGTTAACGTAAATATTTGGATTATTCGCAAGTAAATCAAAAACTACATAAGACTTTCCATTGGCCTAGAATCATGAAAGTCATCATCATCGTCATTTCAGCCAAAAGACGTCCACTGCTGGACATAGGCCTCCCCCAAGTGTCACCACATTGACCGGTCCCATGCCCGGCCTAGAATCTTTTATTGGCCTAGAATCATGAAAGTCCGTAAGAAGCAAAGCCTTACAACACAAGTAAAGGAAAAAAAACAAAAATTGAAATTTTGGCTTGGCTATGGTCTACGCAGTAATACCTCTCAACCTATTTACTACTGAAGGATTTTGTTTCCAAGAGTGGTTACTGAAAGTAGTATTCTAACTTGTACTTAAGTAAGTATACATTTATGTATCACTCTTAATTCCAACAAAAACCCGAAATCAACTACAATTACAATCAATCACTATCGAACAAACAAATAATACGATAGTTAAAATGTAAAGTGTACTCAAGAATAAATAACATTGTAACTACCTCAACGATTTGATACAAAACAAACAGTGGTAATTTGAAGGTGAACTGATAATAATCCACTATCGAGTCTAGGGCGGGGAACGTAATTTATAGGACGATCACGCGAACCTAGAGTACTTAGAAATTGTAGGTGATAATAAATGGTAGAAATACAATTTATTTGTAGGTGTTTCGAGGAACTTAGAGATAATCATATTGGTATCAAAATCAAAGGTTTATTTTTTTATTTATTTAAGGAAAAACAAACAGTAGCACAATGAAACTTAGTTACAATATCTTAAATATTAAATTTTTAACAATAATTGTGCTACCCACTACGTTCTCTACGGATTACAATTTAAAGTATTTTCAACTAGCTAGTGACAAGACAAATACAATACATATAAAACAGTCACTATCCTAATTTATATCTGGATTTTTAAATATATTTATAAAATTAAGAAACAAAAGTAAATTTGTGTGCGTATTTAATATTACGTTATCATAATATAATAAACTAGCTGCTGCTCGCGACTTCGTTCGCGTGGAAATTTTGATGGGTTTTGGGGTATGAAAAATAGATGTTGGCCTATTCTCAGACCTACCCGATATACACACAAAATTTCATACAAATCGGTTCAGCCGTTTTGGAGGAGTTTGGTTACTAACATTGTGACACGAGAATTTTATATATAAGATTATACAGTAATTTGCTGGTCCCTTATGGTTCATCATCTTTCTAGCCATTTTGCAACCATGTTGGGGTTGACTTCCAGTCTAAGCGGGTGCAGCTGAATACCAGTATTTTAGGACGTATTGCCGCAAACTGAGCACAAGGCGCAGGCCTTGTGCTCAGTCCCAGCTGCTTGTGAGAAATTCCTATTGAAAACGCCTAATAACATTGTCCAACAAACCAAGGATTCTCAGATGGACGCTTCAGAATGCTTAAGAGTCGCATGTGATCACTAAACCAAAGGCGAATTTATTCACTTTCATTTCATTTATTCATTCAGGTTTTTGTTTATACTTTCAGAAGATAGATTCATACTTAGTAGGTATAACGTATATTACTGCAATCCTTATGCATCACACGCGCTTCAGTTCAATGCATTTATCATTTCCTAACAGGATGACTTAGTAAAAGCGAAGATTTTAATCGTTCGATTCCACCTCCTACCGCGTCTTAAAAATAGTCACGTTTCTGTTTCATTGATAGTGCACAACATTCTCTTACCTTTATCCCAATTCATTTGGGGTCGGCGCAGCATGTCTTCTTCTTCCATACTTATCTATTACTTGATATCTCATGAGATATCTCCTTTCTTGCCATATCATCCTTCACACAGTCCATCTATCATTTCTTTAGTCTTCCTCTACCCTTATACCCATCCACAATAGGGAACATTTTCCTCACGATGTCCTGATCCTTTGACGTTTTGAGAGCAGCGGTGATGAAATAAATTACACAAAGAGTAGCTTCTGGCTGGGCTCAAACCCACGATCAAACAAATCGTAAGGGTCGACAATGACATCCGTTTTATTTTCTTTCACTCTTACTTTAAAATGTATCTAAGTACCGTTCCGTGCATAGTGAGCCCACTGCTCATGGTGTGGACGCTTTTTCGCGCAACCTTCATATTAAGGTTGCGCGAAAAAGTGTTCACGTGTGTGTACCATGAGTGGTGTGGGACTGAGGACACATCTAACTATTTAAATCTTCGGTTACAAGGTCGTCCTCAGGATTGTTTGTTTTTCTCAAAACTGGGTCAAGTTGCAAGCAACACATAAATCGATAACGTTACTTGCAGTTGAAAAATCCTTGAAGGATTAATATTAACACATGACATAAACATCACGCCTGCTATCCCCGAAAGGTTAGTGTACGTAATAATAGTACACCCACTTTCATCAGTTATGTTTAAGTCCATAATAGGGGGCGAGCCTATTGCCATCAACCGGGCAAGAGTCCAGAATTCGTGGCTGTTATTGAGAAAATCCTCCCTCTCATAGAGAGGAGGCATGTGTCCCAGCAGTGGGAACATAATAGGCTGATGATGATGATGATGATGACAGAGAAAATCCTGAAGAAAAAACCAAATAACACTTTGCCCGACCCGGGAATCGAACCCAGGACCTCATGCTCAGCAGTCGCGCTTGCGACCACTCGACCAACGAGGCAGAGGAGAAGAGAAGGAGGAGGAGAAGAAGGAGGAGTAAGGAGAAATATTATAAGATTTATAATACTTTGACATCGTACCAATAACTAATACTTACAAATTCCTTACTCATTCTTGTAAGATATATAGGGTGACTGGTAATTAGTGACCGATATCTAAACACGTGATTGTTCTCATGATAACAAACAACTTTCCCTAAGAAAGTTTTTTTTTTAATACTTGTAGGATCCGGTCATTAGTACGGACAGAAAATGAATCGGCAAGTGCGCCAAAGGTAGCACGCGACCTACTTACCAGTCTACCTACACCTAAGCGCGCTTTTACAGAGTCGTGATGTTTCGAGCTCGCTATGAGGCAGACAGTCTGTGTCTGACCGCGGCGGAGTCAAGACGTCCCGAAACTGTTCCCCGATTCATGGTGCCTAGTGTTATTGTGTTGGATTGTAATTTCAAGTAATTTGTGAGTAGTAAGTGAGTTCGACAAAAGCAGTGTACCTCGTGTAGTGTATGTTTTATAGCACGGAACCCATGTTCTGCCCACATGATGACCGTGTCTAACGAAATAAATCAAGACAACTGCGACATCAGAAGTGGGATAAAGAATCGCACCCTCCACGTAAGTAAAGCCAATTGAGGAACATAACCTATGAATTTTTGAAGCAACAAGGAAAGCGACCAAACCTGCGAGCACAAATCATCAAGTGGGTACCCTCGCAACAACATCGGGTGAAACCGTTTCTTTTCTTTTCGATAAGTAGGTCATCTGGCTCATCGCTTAAACATGGCTAGTTTAATTGGTTTATGGGTGACATCATAATCAGTAAACCTTACTGGCATCGGAGGTTATGATTTAAAATGCACGATGGAGATCGTACCATTAAAATAGGCAATATTTTGATAAAATAGGTTGTCAGCCAAAAAGTTCCGGAATTATTAGATGCTGGCGTAATTTGTAAAAGTTCTTTGACATCTGGAGCTACGCGCTTCCCTGGTCCACATGTTTCAGTCGAAAAGAAAGTGTGTTTAGTCGAAATGTCACTGTTGTCCGGTTAATGCTTTACGATGATCAAAGGGACGCAGGTGCCCGGTTTATGATGTTTTTATGATGAAGTTGGTCGAAGGGACGCTGTTGTCCGGTCCGTACACTGGTATGGTCGAAGGGACGCAGTTGTCCGGTCCAAAGGTTGGTATGGTCGAAGGGATAATGTCGTCCGGGCCATGCAGCTGATAGCGGCTGATTGAGGGGACACATTCATCCGGTCCAACCTTAAGTGTTCACTGGTCGAAAGGACAGTGTCGTCCGGGCCATGCAGCAGATAGCGGCTGGTTGAAAGGACACACCCGTCCGGTCCAGGTGTTAACGGTTTAGAGAAAGGTGTCGTCCGGTCCATGAGTGGTCGAAAGGACACACGCTTTCGTTGTAGGAGAAAGGTGTCGTCCGGTCCATGAGTGGTCGAAAGGACACACGCTTTCGTTGTAGGAGAAAGGTGTCGTCCGGTCCATGAGTGGTCGAAAGGACACACGCTTTCTTTTGTTCTGAAACAGTTACAGTTACGATGACAGTAATGTTTGTCATAGTTTGTCAGGTTGGACGAGCGGATGTCTTGGTGATTAGACATTTTTTGTTCCAGGAATACAATAACGCCCGAGGACGGTCGTATGTCAGTCTGGCCGTGTAGGATCCGGTCATTAGTACGGACAGAAAATGAATCGGCAAGTGCGCCAAAGGTAGCACGCGACCTACTTACCAGTCTACCTACACCTAAGCGCGCTTCTACAGAGTCGTGATGTTTCGAGCTCGCTATGAGGCAGACAGTCTGTGTCTGACCGCGGCGGAGTCAAGACGTCCCGAAACTGTTCCCCGATTCATGGTGCCTAGTGTTATTGTGTTGGACTGTAATTTCAAGTAATTTGTGAGTAGTAAGTGAGTTCGACAAAAGCAGTGTACCTCGTGTAGTGTGTGTTTTATAGCACGGAACCCATGTTCTGCCCACATGATGACCGTGTCTAACGAAATAAATCAAGACAACTGCGACATACTCATTCCTTACAATTACACAACAGCCAAATGAAATTTTGCCATTGGTCTATAAAAAAGAGTATTAAAAAAAGTTTCTTAGGGAAAGTTGTTTGTTATCATGAGTACAATCAGGTGTTTAAATATCGGTCACCAATTACCAGTCACCCTATATTTTATACTTGCCTATGTTGTGTGCGTGTCCACGATTATATTCGTTAAAATTAAATTAACAAATCGAATTTGAATTCCATCAAAGAACCAATTTGAAATAAGGAAACTTAGCAGAGTTTTAAGAAATAACATCAAAACAGAACATCTCCAATACCGATAATTAATACCTAATTTAAAACTTTTCCTTATATTTTGATCTACGGTCCGGCTTTGATTAAAGTCCCGATCGATAATTTTCAAAGTAGAAACACAAATCAACACAAACTTGCTATCGGTCCCATCTTAAGGTCAGCGCACAGCACTATATGGGATCATCATCGACACATTCAGCTGGCCACATCGACTCGTTATCAACCTGGCGTCACAGCTCTGCAACTCTCGTCCTGCTTACGTCGAGCTCACCGTCCGCATCATTAACATTACACTGTCTAAAAAGTTACAAAAAATATTTTCGAAATGTCTTAAAAAAAGATAATTGGAAATTTCTGCTTCTATTGATATTTTTTTTTATAATCGGTCTAATTTAGCTGTTACACTATTTTTCGAAAATGTTTATACACTTTTTAGACCTATATATCCTGCTTATACGTTTGAATTTTCATTAAAATTGGTTCAGCCATTTCGGAAAATAAGGACTTGAAAATTTGTATGAAATGTCGTGTGGCGTAAACGTTCTTAATGATAGTGGTAGTGACCATGTCAGTTTAAAAGCTTATATCGTTTAAGTCTAGTTGAAGGTGGTCAAGACCCTTCGAAAGTAAAGCTACAGTTTACGTGAGAGGCTTGAGAAGCCCCATATAAGCTTCGTGACTAGTTTTTATTAGCTGATCCCGAGTTCCAAGGCTTATAAGCGAGCGTTGCAGCATAAAGTTTCAAAGAAAGAATCCGTGTGCGTTGACCTTTATCCGATAATTTTATCAATTCCAATGTCGACCGAAGGTTTTAATTTATTTACTTCCGCTAATGTCCACACGGGTGTACAGTAACCTAAATACTTTCACGTCAAAGGGACCGATTAAACAACACCGGTATTCGATAGCCGGAAACTGGTGATCATAATCTGTTGTTAACTTGAATTACGACAGTTTGTCCGTCTAATTTGACGTTCTATACTTAAATTATTTTTGAGTGGTCCCGTATATTGGAAATTGGTTGGTAGTGGAAAGTTCTGAAGAGATTTAATGGTCCATAGTCATTTGATTTACACTAAGCAAATAAAATGACAATACGTCAACCACAAATAAAAAACATAAACAAGAGCTGGTTGTCAGCAGTCAGTTAGTAATTTTCATTGTTATTAGAACCTCTTTAGTCAAACATATTATTTTATTGTATTTCTATACAGTGTGGTATCACTGACACGACAGAATATAGATATAGAAATGTATCATAGGTAAGTAATTTAAAAAAAAACCAGCTGATCCATACATTTTGACCGTGTAGGTACCTATTGCCCTTTTGGAAATTGGTTGGTAGTGGAAAGTTCTGAAGAGATTTAATGGTCCATAGTCATTTGATTTACACTAAGCAAATAAAATGACAATACGTCAACCACAAATAAAAAACATAAACAAGAGCTGGTTGTCAGCAGTCAGTTAGTAATTTTCATTGTTATTAGAACCTCTTTAGTCAAACATATTATTTTATTGTATTTCTATACAGTGTGGTATCACTGACACGACAGAATATAGATATAGAAATGTATCATAGGTAAGTAATTTAAAAAAAAACCAGCTGATCCATACATTTTGACCGTGTAGGTACCTATTGCCCTTTTGGAGAAAACAGCTGTTCCTTTTTTAAATTACCGATGAAAAATTTCTATGTCATCCTCATCTAGCCTAGCCTTTTCCCAAACTTTGTTGGGGTCTGTTTCCAGTCTAACCGGATGTATTTTAAGCGACTGCCTATCTGGCCTTCACAACCCAGTAACTGGGTAATACGATACCCTTGGTAAAACTGGATGCCAGGCTTTCGGCTTCTGACTACTCGTTACGACTGTCAAAGATAAAAAAAAACTATGTGGGTCCATTATTTATTTAAAAATGTAAATCTAGGAGGCAAACCGAAATGTGGTAGGAAAACAAACGCACAAACAGTTACCTACAACGTATTCAGTATATTGACAACTGTACATGCACAACATAATTATGTAGTTATCAAACAAAACAAAAAACGTAACGTATCGTACCTCGAACAAATAAAGTATCTGCGATATCTTAAATATCTATTCTATTCCAAACACATTAATCAACCGTTCAAAACGGGGTAGAAAAACACCCAACACTTAAATACCACACGGACCCCTAACGCGTTCTCACTTTGTTGTCAGTGGTAAACAAGCAGTCCATTAGTGACCGTCCGATGATAGCAGTAAATACTAGTATTCAGTAACACGAGGCCATCCAGAACAGTTTCGAATATGGGACAAACGAGCTTTAGGAGAAACTTGACGTTTTGGATACCTGTTAAAAGTAAGTGCTTTTATTTTTTTTTATAAAATACTCTTAGATATTTGGCATAAAAAATGCACCGTAGGTTACATGACACTAATTAACTATATTATTTGGTATGTTGAGATCAACCGCATCGCGGGAAATTCTTGACTGCCACCCTTGATTTTCAACGCAGCTTTTCTTGGTCTATGGCTACAGTAGTCCAGTAACTTTATAAATCAGTGCTTGCGTCAAAATCCGGTGGTTGTGATTTTTCACAGACTTGTTTATGATGTTGGCCCAATTAATAATCCAAGTTTGTGACCTCGAGCGCCCAACGCAACTATGTCAAAAATCGAAACAGCCCGCGATAAATTCAGTTTTTTTTTTTTGCTCTTATAATCCTAATGGACTATTTTTGATCATACCTTCTCAGGACATTTTTAAAGTAGACTAAATTTACAACAGTATGAGACTAGAATTGTCTCTGTAGACCCAATAATTTCCTAGATAAAGCTTTTCAAAGTTTATAATTTTTTGAACGTTCCACTTTTTTGCAATATTCTATTTCCCATATAACCATAAGATATCTCACTGCAGATGTTATTGAAAGTGTGTGATTTGGTAGCTCTTGTGTGATTTTGAATGTGTGATTTTGTGACCAGAATGATATCATTGATTTTGCACAAAGCTCTACCAGGCACCATCAAGCAGTCAAAAAACTTAAATTTTCGCGGTTTATTCGATTTATGACAATGTTGCGTTTGACGCTCGAGGTCACAAACTTGGATTATTCATTCATTCAACATGATAAACAAGTCTGCAAAAATCAGAACTACCGGATTTGACGTAAATTACCCCGTACTTTCAGGCAACAAAGTAACTGGACTACAGATTTTGTACTTAAAGGGCATTGGGTAAGTTTGTATGGACCAGTGGCATGATTCTTTTTCACAGCGGCCACAATGATAATTGTTGCTAACGTATAGTGGCTTATATGATATTAATGACTCTTGAAAGAATTTTGCCGAAAATCATATCGGACCTAAAAAATCTGATGTCAAAGTTGTGCTGTTCCTACTAACAGTTTGCATACTGCTATGTATTTTATCAAAAAATAACTCTTTCCCATCATTTGCCGTATGTCATTACTTCCCAGAATTTGATCCTTAGCACCTACACCTATCGAAAGGTGTAATAATACAAGGTGGTTTTTTTTTCAAAATTAACGGGTTCGGTTCCTGGCGAGGAACATTGATTTTTCAAAAAAAAACAATGATCCAGTTTTAGTTTTTATGTAAATCAGGCTCGTGACTCTCTTGAGTGTTTTTCGCTATTCCTCATAGTTCCGGATTTGGCCTTCCACCCACTTGAAAAGTTCACCTTGCATATGTCGGCTCCGATGCATTTTGGAAATAATTATTCATAGAAGAAAATGGATGTCTTATTGTGTTTTTACTTATAAAATATTTTACATTAGTGGCCGCAGACTTAAAAAATCATGCCACTTTTACACAAACTCCTTTGCCTCTGTAAATGACTAGTAACTATTTTCTTCTTGGGATGGAAACTCTCAAAAGACGTCCAGGCTTTGGGGCTGAGATAGGGGTGTGTGAGATTTTTACCTCACTAAAGTATCCGCGAACGAAGAAGGCACGTTGACCTCTTAAAAAACCACCCCGGAACCCCGGCAAAGTGTGTGTAATTTGAAAACTTAGAAAAAAAAATACTACCGTTATTAATCTGACATTTTTTTTATTAATTCAAATGATTTGAAATTTAATTTTATGTGGTGTCACAATTTTATATAGTTACTATTTAATTTTTGAATTTAATATTATTTGCTGATTTGATTTGATTTGAAATTTCAATGGTTGTCTTCATTTCAATTCTCAATCCATTTTAGGGCTCTAGCCCTAATTAAAATCAAACGAAGACGAACACAACACGTTATCAAACAATCTAGACCGTTAGTCTTGGCTGTCATTTAAGATTATTTGGAAAAATCAAAAGTCTGACAACCTGTATTACAAGAGGCGTATTGTGTTACGAAATAATTGGTTTGTTAAGATCATAAGTTTTATACAGTTCCCATACATATCTTCCGAGATATTGTCATTTTAATCACACGAGGCGATATCGCGCGATACCACCCAGCAGCGTGGCAATTGCTTCGAAGGTTGAAAAGTTCCATGTAGAACTCCAGTGGTCTGCTGCATCCCGTTAGACTTGAAGTCGAACCTATCATGGTTGAAAAAAGACTAACTAGCTGAAAATGTGCTCCATGTAACGATTAATTAGATAATTATTATTCTTGGGGGGAGGCGTTTTAAACGTAGGCATGGGTAATCAAGCTCATAATATTAGTGAGGCATTCGGCCATTTCTACAAACAGAATCGGTACTTTTTTATTTAAGTTCTGAGTTTTGGTGGCATGGTAGATATGGACCACTTTATACAATATTATGGTGTGTTTCTCGACTTTTTGACTTTCAAGTCATTATTAACCACAATTAACTTGTTACCTATAGTCACAAGCAAAGTCATTAATCACAAAAATATAAATTGAACAATCATTAAAAAGGAATTTGTTAAACTGCTGCTGGTATTGATAGATATCAAGACATGACATATATAAATCAACAAAATATAAAAAGGTTAAAACGACCTGTTTATCTATACACGTCACCGATGAAAATACCAATATTTTCTTGCAACCTGTACCACGCTGCACGCCGCACGTATCACGCTATCGCCACAACCTATCGAAATTCACAGTAGATTAACTTTTTGACCTTTTGACATTTAAGCAGTGTCATTTAAACGTCAAACCGTTACCGCGTTGGTGACTTAGAAACTGGTGAACACAGAGAAAATGCTTCAAATGTGCATGCAAGTCATAAAAAATATTCTTGAAAAATTCCAGCTACATTTGAAGAATACGCGAAGATACGTAACTAGTGAGTAGATGTGTAACTAAGTTGTATTTGTTCTAAAAAATAATTATTTATTTGTTTAGACCAGTATGTAGCGACCTGCGCCGCTCTAACATTTGCTTCGATTTAATCCTGAAAGGTGCAAGTGACTATGCAGGATGGGCAGGATAGGAAGAGCATATCCTGCAGAGCAGCAGCTCCACACTGGCATTCTGTTTGGGAAGAACCGAGGATAATCCCTTGGGAAATTGTATATATAGCAGCCAAACTTGGCCCGCAATCGGTTAAGGGTGGCAGGTGTTATTCAAGCTTGATGAAATATGGAGGCATGGGATGCTTGTTTCTTCCCAGTTCGCATCTCTCGTCTGACGAACCGTCTTCTAAGGAGGTCGTATGTCTTAAAAAGCTTTTACGGCTCTTTAAGCTTGAAGGTGTTATCTACATAAATATAAAAGATAGTTTTACGATAGCACAAGGTTTTAACCTTTTTTTTTCTTATACAGATTTGTTGGAAATAAGATAATAGCTACACTGTGTCACCCTGCACCCTTATTCCAAAACATCATTTAGAGTTCTGGCTTCTTATAACAAGTAACCAGGAAAACAGCCTAACAGAACACTTAGCTCGTGTTTACAAAAACAAAACATGTTTCCCGACCTTAAGTACATGTAGGTAACCACTTCGGGCGTGGAATAACATTTCCATAATGTTTGGAGAATCTATCATAGTGCTAAAATGTTATGACAGTCGTGGGTAGTTCGATAGGGGAGATTATCGAGGTGGATATTTTGACCAATAGGTACTCGTAGCTAGCGACGGTGGTGTCTGTCTGAACCATGGACACGGAAAAGTACGGTCTCAAGTATTGCAACGTGCATTGTGCTGTGTGATTTTCAGATCTCAACATGCCACTTCTTCTAATGGACAGTACGTTCTTTTATCAAAGAAATTAATTTCTTGCGATCAATGGTCTTGAAAGTGAAGTAGGTGTATCAGTTTTTTCTTCAACATCAATACCGAGTTTGCAGGTATTTTTGCTGTATATAATCAGCCTGACACGAATGGATAAAGTAAGGAATTAGTATTTTAGTGGAAGTCTGAAAGTGGCGCCCGTTCGTTATCTAACAACATAGCTTTACTTAAATTGCGGGGTCTGGGGTTAATTATGCTTAAATATTACTTGTAGACAACACTACAAACATACAGTGACAAGCTTGAGGTTGTTTAAAAATAACTAGATTTATCTCTATGTAAATTACGTTTAGTTATATTATATTCTACGACGTGTCCTATCACATACACCACTTAATCATCATCATCATTTCAGTCGAAAGACGCCACTGCTGAACATAAGCCTCCCCCAACGCCACATTGACATAAGGGGGGTTTTGACATAATCATCACGCTGGGCAAGCGCGTTGGCGATCGCAGTACGGTTGTTACAAAAGCACAGAGAACACTGCTGCCCATTCTCTGGCAACTCCTTTAGTCGCCTTTTACGACACCCGCGGGAAGATATGGGATGGTGCTATTGATTTCGTTCGACACCATACAGAAGCACCACTTCATCACTGCACCACTTCATATTTTTTTCAAACCTGTGATCCCACCAGATATAAAACTTAAAGAAAAATTGAAAGGAAGTTGTTTGCCTTGGTATGGATATGTAATGAGGAGGGATTAAACGCATGTGACTTAAAGAGTGATGGATATGCATGTTGATGAATGGAGAGGGAGAGGAAGGCCTAAGAAAATATGGATGGATTGAGTAAGAAATGATATTAAAGGAGTAAATGATGCCGTGACGTCTGACAGAGGAGCATGAGAGAAGAAAACGTGTTGCATCGACCCCAATTAGAATGGGACAAAAGCAGGATTATATTGATTATCAGCGTTTTCAAACGTCTTTCATAATGCGCACAGCAAAGGAGTGGAACTCTCTGCCTGCGTCTGTGTTTCCGAACGCTTACAACCCTAATCTGTTTAAAATTAGAGTGAACAGGTTTCTTCTGGGTAACCTCGTACCATCGACGTCTTTGACTCTGTTATCTCTGACCTAGACCAGAGTCAAGAGAAAATCCATCGCAAAAAAAAAAAAGCTTTGCCGCTGCTGGGACACAGGCCTCTTCTTTGTGACAGAAGTTGGGCCGTAATACACCATTAAGCGCGGGGTACCTCACTATTAGAAATAGTTATTATAGTGTATCGTGTTACTCTACGTTTGACATTTAGACATCACGGTAACTTTTTCTTCTTCCAGAGAACAAGATAGATGTGACTAGGCCGAAGTCTCAGAAGTCCATCACAAAGTTCGTGCAGGCACTGAGAGCTACCCTCATCATTGGCCAGGTCTTCTCCTTGCTCCCTTTCCATGGCGTGTTCACCAATATCGCCAGTAATGTCAAGTGAGTTAAAACCTTGTTATAAACGTGCTACAGTATTCTTTAATCCGTATAACGGAGGGTAAGAATATGAAGATCACTGATCAGGGTGATAATGGCACGTAGTACATGTTTAAGTGGAGCTTGGACTTTCAAAGTGTTTTGTGTTAAGCTGCCCAAAAAATCAACGTCGGATGGACCGAGTGCTGATTTCGATTGTTTGCGACAGTAATGACGTAACTTGAAAAATAAGATCCCATATCTTCTCGTGGGTGTCGTAAGAAGCGACTAAGGGATCAGCCAGAGAATGGGCAGCAGCGTTCTTTGTGCTTTTGTAACAACCGTACTGCGATCGCCAACCCGCTTGCCAAGCGTGTCGATTATGGCAAAGCCCCCCCAAAATGTCAATGTGGCGACACTTGGGGGAGGCCAATGTCCAGCAGTGGACGTCTTTTGGGCTGAAATGATGATGAATGATGATTGCCAATATTTTTTGGGGGTTTTGTCTCTTTTCTCTTTTTGTCTCTTATTTGTTGTATTTAAGATTTGTGAATTACTAACATAGCTTTAAGTCATCTTGATGTAACTACAAACACTCTATGGACCGAAAAGTCTGAAATAAATGTTTTGAATTAAATTAAATTGAATTGAATATCGCCTCCTGCTTGTCCTGTTCTTTGTTCATTACAGGAACAAATGGACGCTACAGAAGGAGCCAAACTAGTGGCTCAGTGCTGGGCTGACACATTTTAGATTGCTTTCGATACGATAAAAATAAATAGAATAAGAATATTTTTTTTTAATAGAAACCTTTTATCAAAAGATGAAAGGTTTATTTTACGTATTTCGTTACTAAACTGAATACTTATTTTCGTTAATTTTATATTCAAATAGACAGAATATCGATAAATCTATTTTTGTCATCCTTGTCGCTAACGAGCGATTTGCTCCCTAATTTCAGTCGGTTATGAGAAATCTGCAGCGAATTTTCTTCAAAACTCTTCGAATTGCGAAATAGAGATAGTGCACAATTTTGGTGCATAATAAATACCTAAATTGCGGATTCTGTGTACGGTGCACTTTGTTTAAAATATTGGACAAAAATGTATAACTTTTTGATCTAGTCCATGCATCATCATTATGTCTTTGTTCCAGGTTTGTGATAAAGTCATGGAAGTGTGTATATTCGTTACTGTCGATCATCGGTCAGATGTTCATGGCAGTGCTCTGTATCAACAAACTGGCCAACTCACGTGTCTCTCTCAGCGGCACGGGTAAGTAAATTATAGCACACTTTTTCTATAACATCGAAGGAACTTGGCAATTTGACATTTTGTTATTTATGCCATCATCAGCCATGTCCTTGTCATTTGCCATGTCATTGGCCTCTTCAATCGCTCGCCACTCAACTCGATTCTCGGCAACTCTCATCCATTTGCTACCAGCCACCCTGCGAAGATCGTCGCTCCAACGCTCTGTGCCATAGTCAGCATATAATTTTCCCAGACTTCTCACTCTTGGGGCACAGGCCGCTCCTGTGTGAGAGGTTCGATATTCACCAGTGCAGGGTGTGGATACCTGTATTTTTGGTACTAAGACATGCTGGATTCGCCACGTTCTTTTCTTTTCTCGTCAAACGCCTGTCTAAGATTGTTGGGTAATTTCGTCGAGTATTTTTCAGTACCAGCCTAGAGACCCAGAGTCCCGGAGAGTCCTGGATTTGAACCAAGTTGATAGATCGCCAATAATAAGATGGAACCGACCCTTCGAGGAATACAAGCATCATGTTATGTTGTGCTTTTTCCCTTTCCAGCGCCAGTAATCTTCTACGTGACGACCTGCATGACGATGATGATGTTCTTCCAAGTGGCCCGCCGCTGGCCTCAACTGGTGCAGGACATAGCTAAGGCTGAGGACAAGGATCCCAACTTCGATTGCAGCCTCACCAGGAAGTGCAATATTACATGTGCTGTTGTGCTGTTCCTGGCTTTGTGTGAGTAACTTCCTCAGTCGGATAGGTAGATGAACTAAAGAATGAATGGCTTCTTCTAGGCAAGCATGCTCCACCCTAGGCCGCATCACCGCTTCACATTAGACGAGTTGCGGCCAAACGCTAGCGTATTCAGTATTCAAAATAAATGATAATGAAGTAGTTTCTTGATTCTTGCGCATATTTTTTTTTTTCAAATAGATTGCTGGCCCTTGGTAACGCTTGGACTATTGAAGTGAACTTCCTTGAAAAGTAATTAATAGAGATTCGACGATTAATGACAACAAATGCTCGGAATAATTAAAGCGGTGGGACCGCTTTAATTATTGAAATGATAATTTTCCTGATTTTAATTGGAACTAAAAGCCGTTTGTATTGGGAAGATTTACTGAACGTTATGATTTAACATGTCTCGTCAATATTCCAGCTAACATTTAATTTAAAATAATACATTTATTTATATACAAACACTGACAGAGGTGGCAGGAATGAGGGTACCAATGGGGAGGCCTTTGCCCAGGTATGAAACAACTTAGGCCAGAAAAATAGTTCTTTTTTTGCTAGCCTTAACTGTCATGAGTAATTCAAAATAATTAAAGATATATTGTTAATTGGTTTAATGTAAGGATGTTTTAATAAAGAAGTGATGTAGTGACAATTATACGTACCATCACGCATGTAACCCCGGAGGATTAGGCAGAGGTGTACCTAACAGCACTGGATGTACTCATTGTACATTTTCACCATTTATCATCATCATCTTCTGCCTTTAATTTTCCCGCTACTGGGACACAGGCCTCCTCTCTATGGGAGGGAGTGGGCTGTAATCCACCACGCGGGCCCAGTTGGTAGATGTCACATGTCTTCGAATTTTTAGTTCTAGGACATGCCGGTTTCCTCACGATGTTTTCCTTCACCGTTTTTGAGGTTAACCCAACCCGCGCTTGCCTATGGGTGAGTACCCAATATATACCGAGTTTCTTCCGCACCTGACAGAGCACGTTAAGCCGTTGGTTATCCCGCTTATCATTTATTTTGTAGATCCATGACAGTCGTTACAGATAGTCAGTGGCCCAAAATTCTAACAACCAGTCTTACCAAGGGTATTTCCCAGCATGCATTCAGCTGCATCCGGTTAGTCTGCAAGCCGACCTAATATAGTTCGGAATGCCTATCGAGCCAACTATGTTAAGGTCGGCTGATGATGATCATGATGTGTTTTTTTATTGCAGTAGAACACATCCTGTCCCTCCTGGCAGCATTCGCAGGAGCTGCAACCTGTTACTCCGAAATGGACACTTATCAGGGGTTCGTCACTCAATTCTATTCATGGGTGTTCAACTATCTGCCTTACTCCCCAGTATTAGGAGCTATCACTCAGGTGAATAAACTTACTTTTTTTTAACTTTGTCCCACACTAGGTATTTCTCCTATATCGTGGGTGCGTTTACAAACATTTAAATTCACATACACAAACAGCCAGACCCGGAACAACTATCTGTAGGCCTTACAAATATTTTTTCCGTGCAGAAATCGCTCCCGCGACACGCAGCCAGCAGTTAATCGCTTAGCCACTGCGCCAACAGTGCCGTCTAACACAGTCTAGTTTAGTTTGAAATAGATTATCATCATTATTCATGACATTTATTAAGACGCTTAGGGATTACTCTGTGCTCAGAGGTACCCGCATAATTTTAAGTTATTGACTCAAATATCAGGGTTTTGATAAATGTTATGATTTTCTTCACTTTTTTTAAACCGTTGTTAAGCCAAACGAATTTAAAGACGTTTGTACCTGTCTGATGAAATGCGTGTGTACTATAATATAATAAATAAATAAAATACATTTATTTCGAGCAATTTAAACTCATATGTGAAGTACACACAAATATAAACAAAACAACCCACAAAGGAATAGAAAATAAACCCAAAAGATAAAAACACTTAAACATGTAACCGGCCCTGCTGACGGCAACATGCCTATCACAGCAGTGCCGTATGTATGAGCAGTACATTCGATCCGCGATCATCGCCAGGACAGCATTGGTGCTGCCCCACACCCTACGCACCAGCGACGCGCTCCGCTTGCGCATGGTCGCGTAAAACCAATCAGTGCGCGCCTCAGTGAACATACCTGAGGCGCTGCAGTAGCGAGGCAGCCCCAATCAAGCCCTGAGCGCGTTGTTGACTGGACGCGGAGGGCCCAGTATGATGCACACGTGTACCTCGCCCATAGGCTGTACGTGTAAAGGGACGTGCAGTACGCACAGTGGAACGAATGTATGGGAGCGGTTGGACGTAGACATGTCCGAAAAAAAAGAGTAAAATTATGCCAAACTAATGATGCCATCTTATTCGATTACTTAATGCCTTCATAACTTGTGGTGATGAATTTCTTCATAACTCCCATATTTCGGGAGTAATTTGAGAAAATGTGAAATTTTACTATGAAAATGAGTGTATCGAGCTCTCTCCCTCCTGATTCCGGGCTTGTTTCAAGTAGCGGTCTCTAATATCATAATGCTAATACTAAGAGCTATATTTAATACTAAGACACATAGTGCGCCAAATGTGCACTTTCTGGGATAAAGAGTGATGTTTATTTTATAACACATTTTTTTTATTTTTTGTTTATTTTGTTGATTAAAACCGTTTTTCTAAAGGTTTACCTTATTACAATAACATTTCTGAGCAGCCAATTAGAGAAGATATAAGCTAATTAGGATATATAATTAGGGACTTAAGGTTTACATATAAAACTGATGCACTAATGATTACTGATAAGAACATTGCTATTATTTAATTACTAAATGGCTCTTAATACACTAATTTAGCATGCATCATTTACTAATTATCACAATAACTAATTACCTTGCAATATTTAACAAAGGATACCTGGGATACCTGGATTTTATATAAATAGGTCACTATTAGTAACTTTAAAATCAGTGTTGATTTACACCTCGTTGTATCCAAGCTAATCTCGCAATGTATTTTCCAAATTTTAATACAAATCTTGATATTCACGTTGCTTTATGCGCACGCACACATAAAGATTTACGCGACTTTAACTATTTGTTCAGTGTTTTAAAAGATAACAGTTGTGTTCAGTTATGTGAAAGTGCTGAAACAAGTTTAAAAGACTGGTGTCGTCGATTTTGCTACCGCATTTATGCAAAATGGACACAGTCTGGAAGAAGCACAGATAAGTTTCGGAAGAAACATGAGATTTGGCTACAGGCTGCAATTCAATGGCCGGAATTACAGAATGAAAATATGGAACCTTCTACAGAAAATATAAGTGACGTCATCGAGCCCATAATTTCTCCTGCTAAATCTGATGCTTCAACTTGTACACATCCTAGTCCTCGTAAATCTTTTGAGGACCTTAGTAACCGGCAAAAAAGAAGACGCACTGAAGATAGTCTTTCATGCAGCACTAGCAGCGCTGAAATTATGTTTTCGGCCGAAAGGGCGCTTCAAAAGGCAGGACAAAGCGATACAGC
Organism: Cerastis rubricosa; assembly: GCA_949152445.1. Lineage (NCBI taxonomy): Eukaryota > Metazoa > Arthropoda > Insecta > Lepidoptera > Noctuidae > Cerastis > Cerastis rubricosa. The sequence goes on along the minus strand of OX424526.1, from coordinate 7,664,265 downwards.
TTATGTTATGAAATACTTGACGGAGAATCCAGAAGAGGCCTCAAAAATCAAAGCCTTCATTGAAGGTAAATCAATTCAGGTACGGGAAATATCCCCTTTGAAGGCATTGGCTCTTTATGTATCGATGAACTTATCGAAATGGCGCTATAACACTCTTCGGGATTTCAACACTCAAGAAGGAGCTCTTCAATACCCGAGTTACTACATGTTGGTTAAAGAAAAAATTAAGTGCTATCCGGCCAAAGAAGATCTCACAGTTACAGAGAGCTCTGCAAAAATCAAATTACAAGCCTTGATGGATTTAACCTCAAGAAGACTTATTAGGTCGTTAGAAACCCCTGTTGATCCCAATCTACAGCTCGTATTGACCAGCAAATGGGGTTTTGACGGATCATCTAGCCAAAGCATTTATCATCAAAGGACGAGTGAAGATGAGCAAATCGATCTTGCTAGTAATTTTATGATTAGTCTTGTACCACTGCGGCTCGTCTCAAAAGGTGTAACAATTTGGGAAAACGAGCGACCATCTTCCACTTCATTTTGCCGGCCAATATTGTTTAAGTTTATAAAGGAAACCAAAGAAAATGTGCAGAGAGAGATGGCTGAAATCGAAGCAGAGATTGAAGCCTTAACTCCATCCACCATCACTGATGGAATTAGTGTCAAACACCAACTGCTGTTGACAATGATTGATGGTAAAATTCATTCCATTATATCCAATACAGCAGCTTCAGTGTGTGACATATGCAAGGCTTGTCCTAAAGAAATGAATAATTTAGAGTTAATCAAAGATAAACACGCAAACGAGGACATGTATAAATATAGCTTAAGCACCCTTCACGCTTGGATTCGCTCAATGGAATGCTTATTACACATTTCCTACAAATTAGACATAAAATCATGGCAAGTAAGGGGTGATATAGCAAAAAGGCAAGTTGATGACAGGAAGAAAAGCGTTCAAGAGGCTGTAAGAAGAGAAACGGGCTTACTTCTCGATGTTGTGAAACAAGGCAGTGGATCCACCAACAATGGCAACTCGGCAAGGAGATTTTTTGAAAACTACACTAAATCTGCTGAACTGACCGGAATAGATGCTATGCTTTTAAGAAAAATCTGTGTGATCTTGCAGTGTATTTCATCAGGAGAGAAGATCAACGTAACTAAATTCCGAGAGTTCTGCTTTGATACTGCTAAGCTTTACGTGGAGTTATACCCATGGTATTATATGCCTTCTTCACTTCATAAAATTTTAATGCATGGGCCAGACATAGTTCAGAACATGTCAATTGTGCCCATTGGTTTTCTATCCGAAGAGGCATCTGAGGCTAGAAATAAAGATTTTAGAAAATATAGAGAGGGGCATTCTCGAAAGCATAGCAGTATCTCATGCAATGAAGATATTATGCACAATCTTTTACTGTCTTCTGATCCACTTGTTACAAGTATCCGTCCAAAAGGAAATAAGTTTGTAAAAAAATCTTCTTTTAAGGAATTTTATGAGCTTACGGATTCTGAGAAAAGTGATATCGAATTTGTTAACATAAATGATTTAGCGGACATCGATTCTGAATTTGAATTAATTGATGATGATGATGATGACGAAGATAATTAAATGATGTTATTGTTTTAAAATGTGTAACTTAGTAAATTAGAGCTTACATCTTAATTATTTATTGTACTTTTAATGAAACTAGGTAATTTATTATCAACTTACTTAAAAGTCATACTCTCATCAGTTCTTGTGAATATTTTTGTTAATATATATTTCTGTATATATATAATATATTTATAGATCTCTTAATAAGTCTGTCTGCGGTTTAAAGTAAATACAAATGGGGAAAAAACGTTTTTTTTTTTAAATTTTCATTTCCTTTTATCCCAGAAAGTGCACATTTGGCGCACTATGTGTCTTAGTATTAAATATAGCTCTTAGTAATAGCATTACGATATTAGAGACCGCTACTTGAAACAAGCCCGGAATCAGGAGGGAGAGAGCTCGATACACTCATTTTCATAGTAAAATTTCACATTTTCTCAAATTACTCCCGAAATATGGGAGTTATGAAGAAATTCATCACCACAATTTATGAAGGCATTAAGTAATCGAATAAGATGGCATCATTAGTTTGTCATAATTTTACTCTTATTTTTCGGACATGTCTACGTCCAACCGCTCCCATACATTCGTTCCACTGTGGTACGCCCTGAAAAGCGTTATCTTCACCTCCCTCGAACAGCGCACAAACCTACGTGCGAGCATGTTCGCCCGCACCGACAAATATAATATCGCACTCTTCGGCATATCCCTTCGGGAATCACAAGCGTGCGTGTGTTAATATTCTGAACTATTATTAAGTTCCTTGTTTCAGTTTCTTCACTTCCAATCCACATTCATTTGGAATTTCTCCGACTTATTCGTGATCTGCATGAGCTACTACTTGAAGTCAAGACTGGATCAGGTTAACAAAAAGCTTCTGGCTGCACAAGGAAAGGTATGACTTAAAACGCTTTTAATAAAGACTAAAAAAATCACTTGGACGAAAGGTGCCACAGACAACTTTCATCCAAGTGATTTTTTATGAAGATAATGCTAAAAAAGAATTACTCCTTATTATATTAGCTAACTGCCTGTAAAAGTCCCGTCAAAATTGGTCCAGCGATTTTAGAGATAAGCTTGACCAAACAAACAGACAAGCAGACAGACTGATAGATAGACAAAAATTATAAGTACTGTATATATAACATGTATCAACCGGTATTATATAACCGCCTTGCTTCATCGCCCAATGCAAACATGCCTTTTCTTTGTAAGAGGACGTGGGCCTTAATCAACCACTCGGACACCGCCCGGATCGTTGGATTTCACAGAACTTTGAATGATTGTTTCTGGGACTGGTTTTCTCTTCCTTCACCGCTTTGAGAGCAAAGTTAATGAAATAAACACAAAGTGAATTTCTCGCCTGCGTTTGAACCTAAGGTTTCATGGGAAAAACTAAAATTGGCAAACAAAAAGTCTACCCATAACACAATCATTTACAATTTTACATAGATCACTCTACGAAGCATCTTCTTCGAAGTCTAAATCGTTATACCACATTTAGACAAAAGCGAATACAGAATTAATACCCTTTTTCATTATTTTCAATGTTCAAATTGTATTACCGTAAACACGTTCTGTAAAGGTATGTACACATAGGTCGGACTGCAGTCGTGCAGTCGCGGTCACATTCCAACACTAACCGCTCGGCCACGATCTACACGATCAAGCGACACACGTTTTGCGACAGCAAATGACTGCGGATAAAACAAATGAAAACGAGAAATGAGACAAGGAAAGGAACAGAGAGAAGTCAAGAAAACATGTGACATACTCGAGTGCCGCTGATAGTAAAGCCCGCCATAGACGATTCGTTATGCATGTGTTTGTATTTGTACGTAAATTGCATGTGCATAAATTCAAAACAAACACGTGTAAATTGTTTATAAACAAAATACATGTGCAGTATTGACTGTACAGTCAAGCTTGAACGTGATTAAATTAAAACTATTTCTAATAGAAAAAGGATATTATAATAGAAATGAAAGTTTCAATGCATTGCAAGAATTTTAAATACTTTTAATTCTTTAAAATAATAATTTTACACTTTGAAATAAATAAAATTAACTTATTATTTTACCTGTCCACGGAATATGTAAAGTGTTATATTTAACTAAAAACTGATCTCAATAATTATTATTAATTAATTATTAATTACAGTTTGACTGTACAGTCAACTGCACATGCATAACCTATCGTCTGTGGCCGGCTTAAGTAGCATAGTCTCGCGGTTGTGAACGGAGCATAAGTGCAAACTTGGCATTCCGCAATACGGACTATAATATAATTATGCACGCCGCAGTGCATCGGTGTACTTTATGAACAGAAGCAAATATGCAGCAGCGCTGAATTTTGTGTAATAAACGTAAAAAGAATGTAAAAGTTTGCGGTTCGTGCAGATGTTGATTCTGTGAATACAAGGCAGCTTGTGTAATACGATAACTGGATTTTACACGCGAACTCAACTCATAAAAACTTCAATATCCTGGTCCTCTTCTCGATAAGGATTGTTTTGCAAACTTTATAATATACGTGTACACTACCGGGGTAATTTACATAGTAGTATACATCAGTCAGTAGTCTAAATCTAAACTAATATTATAAAGAGGAAAGATTTGATTGTTTGTTTGTTTGCATTGACTAGGCTCCGAAACTACTGGTCCGATTTGGAAAATTCTTTCAATATTAGATAGCCCATTTATGGAGGAAGGCTATAGGCTATATATCATCAAGCTACGACCAATAGGAGAGGTGCAGCAATGAAAATTATTGCTAAAACGGGGAAAATGTGACGCAAACGAAGTTGCGCCGGACAGCTAGTTTACAATAATACCGATAGCATGTCAATCAATCAGTTATCGAGCGAAAAAGGTCCCAATTGAATTTTCATTCGTCCGTCGCATAAAATACTTTTAACACGCGTGTCAAGAATTCAGTTGACACTGTAACTAAATAAACTTTCAGCTGTATCGTACTATTTTGCCGAAGAGAAAGCACCCTTCAATATCGCACTAATTTTCTTGAATTTCAGCACCAAAAAATAGTAGCTTAACTCCCAAACATCAATTTGTTCTTCCATTTTAAGATTACGAACCATAATTTTCTCATAAACTACGATTTTTTCGTTTCAAACTACTGCTAAAACAAATAAAGCCGTTCCCACACCGCACAAGTCAAGTCCATTGGACTTGCCACTTAATAAAGCTGCAGTCAGACGCAGACAGTCTAATACTCTTATCAGGGGCTTAGCGAAGTTTCTCGGTGAACGAAAGTGAGTGGTTACCTCGCCAGGGAGCGCTATTCCCACGGAGCGTTGTGTACTCATAGAACTTTGTTTTTTATGTGTCTGCAGTTGATGAAAGAAATTTTTATCTAAAATAGAATTCTGCTAGGCGCGATTTCTGAGCATGAGATCGATCGATTCCCGAGTCGCGCAACAGTGTTATTGGGTTTTTCCATCAGGAATTTCTCGGTACCAACCGCGGAGTCGGCATTTGGGCCCGGTTGATGGCAGGCTATATGGACCATTCTCATTTCAGCAAAAATAAAATGTGCATGGCTGTTAAAAAACAAAACGTTGAATTCATTATAAATTGACTATTGCACAATTCATCGAAATTATTGATACTGATAGGATGACGGATTTTTATTAAAAACAACAAAACGTAGATATTTATTTTAAATAATTATAAAAAAGACGAAAAAGTCACCTCCATGTCGTGTGCAAAGACTATTTAGCAAGATACTGATAATTATTATTAGGATTCTCGTTTTTAATTTCAGTATTTGTTATAATATTTATTAGTCTATTTTATTTGTATGATGTGTATTAGTATCTTTGTTAGTATATGAATTTTTGAGAACTAGTGGTTTTTTTGTGAATATTTGTTTGTACCCCTATCACAATGTTGTCGTATTTAACCCAAAGGTTGACTGGTAGAGAATGCCTTGTGGCATTAAGTCCGCCTATGTACCACTATTGTACATGAAGTTTAAATAAATAAATAAATAAAATACTGATAAAAAATTAAATACATTTTCTCAACTAAACAAACTCTATTTTTTCGCATGAAATCAATTGCCTAAGTACGGCAATAAAAAAAAAACAATACAAAAAAAATGAAACCATTTGTGCAAGGATATTAGGTCACCTCCATGGATAAACTTACTGAACGCAGCCATAATTCATTAGATCAGTGAACACAATTTCTGAATGAATACAGACAACCACTGTCTACGGACAACCAGCACAACGCCATCTTAAAAGTTTTTGATAATTTGACATTTCCTGAATAATAGTTTTAAAGCACGGCCTCTAAGATAAGGTTTTTAAAAATTGATATGCAATTTTGGTCACCTTTGTGGATTATGTATGAAAGAGAATTTATTTAAATAATGTCTGTCAGATATTATAAAACAATGAGTTATTGTAACCGTTATCTAAGTATATCATCAGTATAGTATATATATGTATGTATATCGTATAGTATATGTGTGTCATCTTCTATTTCTAGTATTTACCGGAGATCTTCTGGCGGGTAACTCGAGAGGACTACTGCAGAGCCACGCAGATCGTGCGCAAGGTGGACGACGTCATCAGTGGTGTGGTCTTCATATCCTTTGCCAATAACTTGTTCTTCATCTGTTTGCAGCTGTTCAATACTTTAGAGTGAGTATTTAAAAGCTATTCAAATCATGCAATGAAAATTGTTGATAATGCTTGGGAACCGTCGTTGGAACTTTTATTAAACGGCTCTTTCCACGGTCCAGCGCTGGACCAGTCGTTCATGCCTGACCTTACACCTAGAAATAACTGCAGATTGCCCATGCTTATGTTATGAGTAAACCAAATTATTTGGCTTCAGGGATGGCTTGAAGGGCACCGGAGAATGCACTGGCAGCAAAACAAAAAAATGAGTATTTTAGTAAACATTTTACAGCAACAGACCCAAACATTTTGGCACAACAAATCCCATATAAACTAATGTTCTTAACTTTTATTAAGTTAAGAACATTAGTTTACATTTAGCAACTTTGCGAGAGACAGAAGAATATCATCATCATTCATCATTTCAGCCCAAAAGACGTCCACTGCTGGAAACAGGCCTCCCCCAAGTGTCGCTACATTGACATTTTGAGGGGTTTTGCCATAATCGCCACGCTTGGCAGGCGGGTTGGCGATCGCAGTACGGTTATTACAAAAGCACAGAGAACGCTGCTGCCCATTCTCTGGCAAGTCCCTTAGTCGCCTCTTACGACACCCACGGGAAGATATGGGATGGTGCTATTCTTTACGTCCGACACCATACAGAGCCAGAGAGCAAGTACTAATATAGGTTTAGAATATTGTTACTAACCCAATGGATCTTCTGTTATCTGATTAAAAAAAAATATAAGTGAAGATGAAGATTTTCACAAAGTCAAAAATCTAATATTAAACTGTTTTGTGCCCCGCTTTTGTTTTACTCAATCTTTAAAAGAATATCGCTCCAATAGCAAGAGGTAACAAAAACTATACTTTTCAGCTACACTGATTGAATTTTGTGATTCACAGAATCGTCGTTTCCAAATCCGGCCCACTAGGTGGTCACGAAGCTGCGACATACTTCCTCTTCTCCCTAGTCTACCTGCTGTCACGGTCGGTAGCAGTATCCCTGATCGCCTCTCAAGTGAATAGCGCGTCTGCTGTGCCTGCGCCAGTTCTGTATGATGTGCCGTCACCTGTTTATTGCGTGGAGGTAAGAAAGATCAAGAGCGGAGTGTAAGGATACCAAAATTTGGGACTGCCAGAGGAAACCGAGGTAGTAAAATCATTGAGAGCTACTGGTCCCAATTATTGGTAACTTGTGTGGTCTTACGGATCTGCTGGTCTACCATGACGTCTTAAAGCAGTATTGTTTTACTCTCATTCCAGTGTGGGAATGAGACGGAGCTATACAGGATGTCTAGCGCCATCACTTTCCAACACTGGAAAAAGAGTAAAACTATAAGGTTTTAAGACGTCATGGTAGGCTTCCAGGATTCCTTAAGGACAGAGTTACAGCTTTCAACGCTGACTTGTGTTAAAGAAATTTTATCTAACAGGTAACTGCTTTAAAACTGAACTCGTCTGCAATCGCTAGTATGCTAGTAGTATGCAATTAAGCATTTTAGTAAATAGTTATTGCTTCTTCCTTTGAGAAGAGACTTTTACTCGGTACGCTATTGTAAAATTTTGGCTGAAATTATAATATTTTCAACTTTATACGCTGACGCTATTCTAAAACCAACTGCGTAATGAAGAAACGATGACCTGAAATATAGAAAACTGGGTCGGTTGCTGTGAGCAGTTTACTTATCAGTGTCGATACTCGGCTTGCCCGACAAAGAAACTGACGAGTTAAAATATTCATATTCAATTTATTTGCAATTTATCTAAACTTCTAAACCAATATTATAAAGAGGAAAGATTTGATTGTTTGCTTGTTTGCATCGAATAGGCTCCGAAACTACTGGTCCGATTTGAAAAATTCTTGCACTGGTTTATAGCCCATTTATCGAGAATGGCTATAGGCTATATATCATCACGCACCAAAAGGAGTGGAGCAGTAATAAAAAATGTTGCGAAAACGGGGAAAATGTGACGCAAACGAAGTTGCGCCGGACAGCTAGTTTAATATAAATATTGAAAGCAATGAACGATCTTCATACCTTAGTACTACACTTATAGTTTGCAACTTGCAACCAGTTACAGGAGTTACAAAGCTACTGCCACGCATAGATAACGACTGGCTTTTTTTTTTACGGATGGGGAATCATCAAATGACCCCTCCGGCACTGGGACCCCTTCCTCTCCGAGGAAGGGAGTGTCAGACTTGTACTGACTGAGACCCATCCATGTTCTTTCTTAGCCCTTTGTATTCCAGGGCCACAGTATGTCTTTCGAACAGTCCCGCAGCCCTGGCAAGATAACGACTTAACTTTTAAAACACGGTGATGGATTATCAAGCATGTGGAGTGGCTTTTAAACGATAAACGGATACAAAAAATTTTTTCAGGTGCAGAGGTTTTTAGACCAGGTTAACGGAGACAAAGTGGCGTTAAGTGGTCTTCAGTTCTTTTCGGTAACCAAAGGATTACTTTTAACTGTGAGTTTAACGCTGTCCGTACATTTTGAAGGCGGTTTTTGAAGCGAATGTTTTTGTGTGTTAGGTTTATAACAAACCGCAACTTTCACCTTAAAACTAATTATGGTACAGAGTTTATTTTCAAAGATAAAAACAAAGTACTTTTTGGTTGTGTCAATGTGTCGTTTTATGTTTTATTTTTTCTTTTTAAAGCGCAGAATAGTAAAATGCAAAAAATATTTCATTCTGCTTTGTAAATAAAAGTTAAATTCATTTGCTCTAGCATAACATTTACTTATGAACGGATGAATGATCTAGTGTTTAACTGAAATAACACACAACCCAATATGAAAGCTACGATTTCAAAATTGAAATCGTTAAACGTGCTCTTTCCGTACTTAAGTCTCGAGATGTGTTTACTCTAAGAAGGGTGCCCTTAGCGTATAGTCGCTTAGTTTGTAAGTTTTTATGCCCTGGCTGGAGGCCTTACTCTTAAGGCACCCACAGGATAGTCCGGTTAAGCAGACGACAACCTCCTAGGTTGAACTGCGAGATGCCATTCATAAAAAAAAAAAAATACTCTAAGAAGAGAGAACTCGCACAACTCGTATAAAGCAATATTTATCAATGTATGAGTCAATACTAATCCAATGATCAATGAAACTTGAATATTTTTTGACATGGGAGGACGCATCTAACGATCGACAAACTGAAAAAATAGTACACACGGCGACACATCATACATACCCACTATAACCTGACCCCGCTTTGTATGAGCTTTCAGTACAATGAGAGATCAGCATGTACTGGTAATCATGGCTCTTCTTCCACCCACAGGTAGCCGGCACCATCGTGACGTATGAGCTAGTGATGTTCCAGTTCAGCTCATCGACACCGACGCTGAACATCACTACGCCTACTTTAATACCCATTGGAGTTGTAGCACCTACGACACTGTCTTCTTGAGAATCTGTGTTTCATTATTATTTCTAAAATGTCCTAAATGTGAGTTACAAGTTCATTAATAACAGTGATATATGATGTTTATGTTGCAAATAGGTTTTTACAAACACTTCTACACGCCTTTTTTTTAAATAGTTGTATCTGGTTTTTCGTATCTGACTACGAAGAAACAGCCGAAACAAACTCAGAGGTCAATGTCTCTTTTAAAGTCCAGACATTGTTCAAGTCATATGAGGACCAGTGAGACAAGGACACATTTATTAGATCCAGTAGTAAGAGTAAACGAAATAGAATAATACATTTTGATACAAGTGGACAAACTTTGTTATTGCAGCCGAGGCAGAATTTACTCCCGAGCCGAAGCCGGGGGTTTTATGGAGCTGAGTACTGCAGTGACAATTAACACAATTACTTATGAAGACTTGACTGGCTTGACCACAAAAAAAGCTGCCGAAAAAAGCCGCCGCCGCGCGCGGGTAGACCCGGCAAGCGCGGCTGTAAAGCGATATTCTCAGTTGTCTTGTGACTTTTGGTGAAGTAAGAGGTGTAGGACGATACTGAAGACAAAACATCGCAATTGCTAGTGCAATTTTGGTGTGCCGATATTCTCTATCAAAATAAAAAATTACAAAACAAGATTTTGGATGTGACAAAGAATACGAAAAAGGCGTGATGTTCCCAGAATGCTTCAAGAGAAATCACTCATTTTTAACACTAAATATTATAGCTAAAACGAGTAGGAAACGACACCACTCTCATCGAAAGCCGCCCGGCGGCTTTGTTTGCAGCAATCGTAACAAAGCCGGCGGCTAGGCCAGCGGCAAGGCCGCTCATGCTGCCGTGCTGTATGGATCCACTATTCCATTTAATTTGGCTTCTTTACCGCGCTTTGCCTTATAGGTTGAAGGAGATACGTAGGTAGGAAAGCCGCAAAACTGCCAAATATCAAAAATATAAAATACGAATATTTATAAATCTAGAACAAGAAAAATGATTATTATTAATGATAAGTATTACATTGCATTTTGAACCTAATAGTAGTATGTTAAGAACTAGAGACATCATCTAATCTTATGTATAAAATTCTTGTGTCACAATGTTAGTTACTATACTTCTCCGAAACGGCTGAACGGATTTGTATGAAATTTTGTGTGCATATCAGGTAGGTCTGAGAATCGACCAACATCTATTTTTCAGACCCCAACAAAGTCACGGGTAATATAGCGCTAGTAATATAATTATAAAACTTTTCAAATTGATAGCTGCTTTCCTTATAAACCCAAGCCCGTGATGGACTGGAACAACTTTATTTAATAACCACATTAATTTAAACATTTTACAAAATAAAAGTATCAAAATTTACAGACAAAAATTTTTGTATCAAAAGAAAAGAATGGTTATCATTTTCATTAAAAATACAGCGCACAAAACAAAAAGATAAAACAGATAATCTAGTAGTAATCCTAAAGAAACCTCTACAGGCAGACCTGCGAGAGAATCGCAACAAAAAATAAATTGAAATGTAGATTTAATTTACAAACAGAATAGAATATTCAAACTAACCAGCCAAAAACAATAGGTACGGCTAGCAACAACAGGAGGTCTCATCAGCAAGATTTATTTTGCTACCATTACTTTTCACAAGTACCAGGCATTCATAAAGCAGGCGCAAGTAATCTTGATATTATTTATAAGGGAACATTAGGTTTTCTAAGATAATATACTTGGATTGCTATATAAAATTGAGTCTAGACATGAGTAGAAGGTAGGTATTACGTTGTTACCTGCAGCCTGTGTGATTCTCGGAGAAATACTATGGAATTGTAGCCATAATCATCACATTTTATCCAAGCAGGATGTTTCTTTTTCAATTCGTTGAAAAAGGAACCTCCTTGTTAAGTCTGTGAAGAAAAGAAAAACATGTTGTAGTTTTTTTTTATTGTTACGTGCCAGCACAGTAAAATAGTAGATTGTTGCATCGAGCGCAAAGTGAGTCATTAATGCACGAGTGTTATGTCACTAAATTATCACGAGTGCATTAATTACTCACTTTATCGAGGTGCGTAATCTGCTTTTCTTTCAACTACCCTGACAAAATATACCTACTCAAAATAAAAACTCAAGTTAATAAAACAAAGTATAATTCATCTTCCCTTCAAACATACAATTACTAAAAGTGCAGTTATTAAAGGTTATTAACAACTTCATTTGCAGCTGTTTTATATTTTCTGGAGTTGAATTCATATCGCTATCGCTGTCAATTTAAAAGATTTTTTACCTTTTTATTTGGTAAATAAGAAGTATCAAAGTTTTACAATGGTACAAAATGCGCGCCACTTTTTTTTTTCAACAAGTTGATTATAATCAGCCGATTTTTACTTTCAGCCAGTATCTTTTTGATATAATGCATACATTTTATTAAACTTTATAGGAGGCATTAAACCTCTGTGGTAAATTTAATTCTTAATTTAAAACAGTGCAGTAATTAAAAACAGTGCAATAATGAGATTTCATATAACTTTTCTGCACTGTTTTGGTTCTAAGCCAAAAAGAGATCCTTTGTGATCGGTTTTGTAGTGATTAATGATAACATTACTGCGTAGTTGAAAGAAAAAAATAAAAACGATGTATTTCACATAACATAACATAACGGGTAATGGGTTGTACCTGAATTAAATATAAATAAATAAAAATAAATAAATAAATAACGTCAGTCTAGTTATCCTCAAAGGGTTGGCAGTGTACCTAATAGAACACCCACATTTCACCAATTATGAGTAAGTCCCATGTAAGAGATCGAGCCTATTCAGACTAACAAATATCAACTGGGCACAAATCTAGACTTCAGGCTGCTACTGAGCAATTCCTTATGGAAAAATAACAATTTTGCCCTCCTGACCGCTTGCAACCATCACACCAACGACGCAGTTACATCATTAAGGATCAATTTTGAGATCGACTGAAACCGCAAATTGCAGCAAAAATGCTCTATTACAGACTGATAAAATAGAATAAAATAAAACTTTTCTTTCCACTACGTAGTAATGTTATCATTAATCACTCCAAAACAGTGCAGAAAGAACTGCAGTGCAGAACAGTGAGAACAAAGGATTTATTTTTTGCTCAGAACCAAAACAGTGCAGAAATTTTGTATGACATCTCATTACTGCACTGTTTTTTATTTTTTATTTTGATATAAATTTACCACAGGGGTTGAATGTCTTCCAATAAGTTTAATATAAAATTAATGCATTAGATCAAAAAGATACTGGCTGAAAACAAAAATCGGCTGAATAAAACCGACTTAGTGAAATAAAAAACAAATGGCGCGCATTTTGTACAATTGTAAAACTTTGATACTTATTATCTAACAAAAAAAGTTAAAAAAGTGGAAATATATAGCGATATGAATTCAACTTCAGAATTATAATTATTATTCACAAATAATCCAAATAAAACAAATAAAGCAAATTTCACTTTTAATAACTGCATATTTTAGTTATTGTAAGTTTTAAATGTTTGAAGGGAAGATGAACTTTGTTTCAACAACTTGAGTATTTAATTTGAGTAGGTATATTTTGTCACGGTAGTTGAAAGAAAAGTAGATTACGCATCTTGCTAAAGTGAGTAATTAATGCACTTTGCGCTCGATGCAACAATCTACTATTATTGTACACAAAAAATGACACATAATGGGTTTACAAAACTGTTAATTTTATGGTTATATCAATATAGGTTAGGTTATATATTATGGTCTTATCGCTGATAGCGATATCAACCAGACAACCTTTGGATGGACATTATGGAATTAAAATAAAAAAGGGGGTAGTCAGTGATGTACAACACAAAAATTAAAAAAAAAAAAAACAATACTTCAGTTACCTACTTCATACATGTAAAATATAATACATAAATAAATATATATGTAGATATTGGTGTGTTTTATAACATTAAATGGACAAAATAAAACTAGAAAGGTTACAAATTCTGACTGGATGAAATTACAGAGACTGAAAATGATTTGTAACTAAGCTTTTAAAAAGGGCGGGCGTTTTGGGGGCTTGTCTCTTGTAATTTTGACGTTCAAAAAGTGCTGATTGTCAGCCTAATTTGAATAAATGACTTTTGATTTTGATTTTGACAAAAAAAGCAATAACAGCAACAATAACTGATCTGTAGTAGTAGTACTAGTATGAAAACGTTTCCCTACATTATGGTTTTTCTTGGCACATTTCAGGAATTATTTCGACAGAAACAGGTAACCCGTCTAAGCAATACATACACGACTTTAAGCTTTGAAGCGTGCGCTAAACCTTCTCTTACAATAATATTCCTTAGAACAACGGTTTCATAAAGTGGTGTAGGTAATAGCTCGTCTTATTCACATCCGCCATTACGCGGCCTAAAATATATGAACAATAAAATTTACATTTAGCTGCTACGCCAAGGGCGCTGACGTAAAGTGTGTTTAGAACAAATATTTTGCAATGTTCAGGCATATTGTTGCGGGTTTACTTTTGTTTGAAAAAATATTTGAGATTTTTGGCACAGGTTTAACAGGTTTTAGGAAATGCAACGAGTATAGTCTCACCAAGGCTTCTCAGTATAGGCAGCCGCTCCTTGTTTAAATCATTACACCTTTTGTTTAGAATATTTACAGCACGGATGACAACATTTGTGTCACTTATTTGATCTAGTCTTTTTGTGATATTTTCTATTCATTTTTTGTTGTTGTATAGACTCTTTTTCTTATTTACCGATTGTATGTAAATGTGTGGACTTTGTAGGCCTTATAGATTCCTAGATCCTTGGTAACTTTTTATTACGTTTCAACGTTTTGTAGTAAGCAACGACTTATTGTCTGGGCTACGATGTCCTTCCATACTTTAGTACTAACGCTTTAATAGAAATATTGTAAAACCAAATGATTTTAAGATTTCCACATCGTTGTTACCGAGAAATTACTGCAAGTGGTCGTCTTATTGATTGCTTATTTTAAATTGTAAAGAAAGGGCAAAGCTTTTATACTGATGGGTTTCAATATCCCAAGAGATGTTTCTGAACAAAACGTTTTTGTATTCCTTAGTCTGAAGCCGTTTTTTGATCTATTAAGAGCGTTTACTCCTTACTGCATTTCATACAAACTTTCAAGTCCTTATTTTCCGAAATGACTGAACCGATTTTAATTAAACTTCATACGCTTAAGCAGGATACAGAGGACTAAAAAGTTACTAAAAACATTTTAGAAAAATAGTGTTACAGCTTAATTAGACCGATTATAAATTATCTATAGAAATAGAAATGTTTTTTTTTTTTTAATGTTTTTTTTTTAATTTTTAGACCTATGTATCCTGCTTATGCATATGAAGTTTCATTAAAATCGGTTCAGTCATTTCGGAAAATAAGGATTTGAAAGTTTGTTTGAAATGTCGTCAGGCGTAAACGCTCTCAAATTGATTAGTGAAAAGTGATATTGCTACTTATACTGTAGCTATGATTTCTTCTCTCTCTTTCCTCAGCTGCCTTGTCTTTCACGAACTAACTTGTATGTATTTTGGGGTCAACTACCCTTATAACCGGGTGGGCCTGAATAACAGTATTTTACATGGAGCGACTGCTTATCTCTCTCTGGCTCTGTATGGTGTCGGACGTAAAGCAGCGTATAGCACCATCCCATATCATCCCGTGGGGGTCGTAAGAGGTGACTAAGGAACTTTCCAGAGAATGGGCAGCAGCGTTCTCTGTGCATTTTTAACAACCGTACTGCGATCGCCAACCCGCCTGCCAAGCGTGGCGATTATGGCAAAACCCCCCTTATGTCAATGAGGCGACACTTGGGGGAGGCCTATGTCCAGCAGTGGACGTCTTTCAGCTGAAATGATGATGATAATGATGATGACTGCTTATCTATTTCTTAAGCTAGAACAATGAATCTTTGGTTAAAAATGAGCTTATACGTTATAGATATACTTTATAATCAACCCTAAACTCCGACACACAAGGTTCAATAAAACCAAGCTATTACTCTCAAGAATGCGTACGAACTCTTAGCGATACTAAGAACAAAGAATTTTTATTTCCAGACTAACTTCACGTCTTCAAATTTAGGCTAAACGCTTCTCTGTTTTATGACATTCCTGTGTATACGCGAATTCTTTTAGCGCTCCCCCATTATTTGAGAGCTGAGTACGCGACGAAGCAAAACCGTTTTGTTTTATTAAAATTATGCCTGACGTGAAAATGCTTTTGGCGTCCTTGAAGATCAAAGAGACATTTTGTGTAGTTTTCCTTCAATTATCGAATGGAACCATCATGTTTTTTGCCACAATTGTGAAACTTTTGTTGTTTGCACACGTCGATGGCGACACATCAAGCCCGATATTTCCTTTATGACATAGCCTCGCTTTGTATAGGTTTCACATACAATGAGAGATCTGTTTAGACTAGTTTTGTTTAGCTTGATCGGTCATCGTGCGTACCCATTGCCCCGCTCCCTAACTAAAGCGATGGATCGCCTTTCACTATCGTCGCGTTATTTATGCCACTCATTTGTTCAGAAAACCGGAAAGCGCCCTCTGTCGACGTAAACACTCGTTTTGATTCGCACTAAATGGACGCGAAGGTTTTGTTTTTTTGCAATAATCGCTTTACACAGGATCTTACCCATAACATCGCTCCATTTTTATTAAACTCTGTACGTAGTAGTTTGTCGATTATTGAAAAAAACTGCTGTTTCCTACAAAACTGATTGCAGTTTTGTAGGTTTGCATTATCTTTCACAAAAAAAAACGCGGCGTCCCTTTTTTTTTTTTAAACTATCTTAGGGTCGGCTTCCAGTCTAAACGGACGCAGCTAAGTATCAGTATTTTACATGAAGCGACTGCCTATCTGACCACCACAACCGGTAACTGGATAATACGATACTGCTCCTAGATGTCAGTCTTTTGGCTTCTGACTACTCGTAAAGACTGTCAAAGATCTACAAATGATAGCCGGGACCAACGGTTTAACGTGCTTTCCGCGGCACGTGGGAAACTCGGTATGTAATTATGGTCACCCATCCAACGACCAACCTCGGCAAGCACGGCTTAACCTTTAAGATCGACCCGTGCGGCTGTTATTATTTAGCCAAGAGCTCTTTCCACACTGTATACCCTTATAAATACCCTAAGTATTTATAAGGGTATACATATTATTCACCCTTCCATACTTAAGTGAATCAACATGTGAATTGCATGGGTAAAAGTACCAACATTAGAATAACAAGGAGGTAACGTAAATTGAGAACAGGGTAATTGTTACCTCTAGCTAGAATAACAGCTCATCCACAGCCTCGGATGATGTGACTTGCGACGCGACAAATGCTTCTGTCGGTGCCAAACCGTTGCACCGCGTAGCTAGTTCTTTCTCAGTTATTACAAGCTTTTTTTTAACTTGCTTGTATTGGTGAACTGAATTTCAATCAGTTCCGTACCGATTGAGCTGAACTTTAGCACGCACCTTTGATTCTGGTGACAATACATTTTTATGCCAGTCATGACTTAATCCTGCAGCCAGGATCGTCTCCTGATTAGAGAACTCCTGAACGGTTAATAGCACGGACACAAAACTTAAACGTTCAACTTTAATGGAAAAAAATAATTTTCTTCTTTTCATGCGCACATGTCACACATGGTGTGTTCTAAATATCTTCCTTCATTTATTTTTTTCACCTCTGTCGTTGTCGTTTGAGCGAGGAACTCTTAGCCGAAAAGTAATATGGGAACAGGTGATTGTTACCTCAAGCCTAATAACTTACGTACGACCCAAACAATCAACATTTTTTTTTTTTTTTTTTTTTTATGAATGGCATCTCGCAGTTCAACCTAGGAGGTTGTCGTCTGCTTAACCGGACTATCCTGTGGGTGCCTTAAGAGTAAGGCCTCCAGCCAGGGCATAAAAACTTACAAACTAAGCGACTATACGCTGAGGGCACCCCCTGTGGGGTACGAGCCTCGGCTCAGGGCGTCGCTGGGGGAGGACTGCATGGGGACAGGCTGGATCTGAATGATATCATTATTTAGGGGCTGATTTAAAACTACTGGCACAGCATCGCGGGCTGGCTCGAGCGAGGGTCGGGGAGGACATGGACCGGGACGTCGCGACGGACCTCGACGACGAGGTCGGAAAGACGGCGGTTTGTGTCTGAATTTTTTAAGAGTGCTAGTCTCTTTGCTACTCTCCTGGAGGAGGGTGATAGCATCATCGGGAGTGACGAGGGTATGCCGAGGACGGCGTACTGTACTAATGCGCGAGGGTTCGTAACGGGCGGCCGCTGCGATCAGGGGATTACGGTGTTTACTGGCGTTATCGAAGAAACGCTTCGAAAGACGTTTCATAAACTGAAGGACGGTGGGCATTCTAAGGTCTACGTGTAGACGGTCGTTACGGACATAAAAAGGGGCTCCCGTGACTCTACGTAAGAACCGGTTCTGCAAGGTTTGCATCCTATGGATGTATTTAGGCTTGGTGTGAGCGTACACGACGCAAGCGTACGTCATAATGGGGCGGATCACCGCGGTATAAAGGCGCAACTTGCACTTGAGTGACAATTTGCTTTTTGCCGAGATCATGAAATGAAGCCTACCCATAGCAAAGGCAGCTCGGTCGCGAGCTGCTTTGATGTGCGCCGCGAAAGACAGGTGGTTGTCAAGTAAGACTCCTAAGTACTTGGCTTGCTTCTCCCAAGGGATAGGCTTACCGTACATAGTGATCGGGCTGAGCGCGGGTGGCTTGTTTTTACGTGGTTTAGAGAAAAGAACTGCCTGGCTCTTGTCGGGGTTCACCTCGATTCTCCATTTCCGGAACCAAGCGCCTAAGACGTTGGCTGAGGTTTGGAGGGTGCTGTAAATAGCGTCGTGACTGCGGCCAGTGTAATAGATGGCCGTGTCGTCCGCGAACAGGGCTAACTGAGCCTTCTTGCTCTTGGGGATGTCACTGGTGAACAGAGTAAAGATAAGGGGAGAGAGCGGGGAGCCCTGAGGGACTCCGGCTCTAATGGGGTGGGGGAAAGACAGTGCCTTCCCGATGCGATAGCGGAAGGTGCGATCCGATAAAAAGTCTCGTAAGATGAGCACGAGACGGTCAGGCACTCCCAGTTTGTACAGCTTATATAATAAGCCGTTGTGCCAGACTTTGTCGAATGCCTTTGCTATGTCGAAAAACAACACACCCGTCATCGCTCCACGCTGGAAGCCAGCGCTCAGGTGTTCTACGATGCGGTGGGCCTGTTGAATGCAAGAGTGTCCGGTCCTGAAGCCGAACTGTTCGTTGGGGATGAGGCTCTTACCCTCGGCGAAGTCTTTGAGTCGCTTATAAATAAGTCTCTCGTAGATTTTACCGAGTGCATTCAGGAGACTGATAGGTCTGTAGC
Source organism: Cerastis rubricosa (assembly GCA_949152445.1). Lineage (NCBI taxonomy): Eukaryota > Metazoa > Arthropoda > Insecta > Lepidoptera > Noctuidae > Cerastis > Cerastis rubricosa. The sequence goes on along the minus strand of OX424526.1, from coordinate 7,645,187 downwards.
TTGAAGGCTCAGACTTGGGTTTGCCTGGCTTGGCGAAACCGATGACAGTGGCGTCTTTCCATATTTGGGGAAACGCGTTGTTGCTCAGGGCGCCATTGAAGATGGCCGCCATTAACACGACGAGCTGAGCGGGGAGGAGTTTGAACACCCTATTGGTGATTCCGTCGGAGCCGGGTGCTTTCCGCGGTTGAAGTTTTTTAATAACAATCAACATTGTTGGCATAGAGACAGAAACTAAACCAACAATGTCGGTTTGACATCATCTGTTTGCACTGCACGCCAAGACCCAACACCCGAGGCTCGCGAGAAATCGCTACGCCCCCGCAGAGGGGCGCGGCTGGCGGGATATGGGTCTAGACCCTTGCCCCGCGGTATCATAAAATGTGCCCGTAAATACGGGCACCTCGTCTGGTTGCCTGTATAGGCTCGGTGGGGGCGAGCGCGTGTAAAGTGCGCGACTCGCCAATGTGTGGTTGTCATTTTGTCCGGTAGGAGGCGCCAGCGGCGCTGGGCGCTGCGCGCTTAGCTACGGTGAAACTTTACCGTAGCGAGCGCCGCTTTCTTCACGCCACCTCGGCGGTCTGTCACCGCCAGGTGAGACCTCCGGTTGCCCGGAGGAGGCCCAGCGGATGACGACCAGCGACGGAGGTGACTTTGTTGGCGCATCCTACCGCTGAGGATGTTGGCCCCCGTCTGCCGACGCTTTCAGAGCTAGCCGATCGCGCTGCAGACTAGGGGCCGTAGTGAATGAGTTTGAGCGGCAATGTACTGTGTAACGCCGCTCATGTAAGCGAACGAATAGCTGGCCCGCGCCGCTCCTTCGTCGCGTGAGTTAGAATGAATGTTGAGTAAAGGTTGTCTGTTCGTGCGCGTCGCGCCTATATTAACTTAGAACGCGATGTGCATCGAATGTATTTTATGTGTGTGTGGAGTCGTATTGTTTGGGTAGGTCGCGTGTAGACTGGAACGACCTACCTCGACAACTGGAGCGTCGTAGAGTGTTCGGACCGGAACCCGAACTGCTCCGCTCGTGGGGTGAAATGTTGGGTAAGGTGTCGCAGCAGGAGTTGCTCAAACACCTTGGAGGTAGTAGAGAGAAGAGTAATGGGCCGATAGCTCTCCGGCTTCAGCACATTCTTGTTCGCCTTGGGCAGCATTATGACGCGCCCTTCCTTCCACGAGTTAGGGAAGGCGCCCGTGCGCAGTATGCCCGTGTACAGGCGCGCCAGCGCCGCTACCGTGCGGTAGGGCAGGTGGCGCAGCGCTGCGTTGGTCACACCGTCGGCCCCGGGTGCCTTCTTCAACTTCGTTTTAAGGATGGCGCGTCTGACTGCGCAAGGCGAGAAGAAGATTGGGTCCTCTTCGGAGGCTATCGGCGTCGAGAAGTACTCTCCAAGGTGCCTCTCGACTGCTGCGATGTGCTCGGTGTCGGCAGTCGGGTTCGGTACGAATTGACGCTCCAGGTGCTCGGCGAAGATCTCCGCGCGGTCTGGCGCGGTGTATCTTGGTGCCCCGTTGCTGTGGAGTAGCGGACGAACCGGGGCCGGGGTACTCGTCAGCTGACGACACAGCTTGTGTAGAGACGCCCAGTCTCCTTTTGCGGCGTCAATACACTCCTCCCAGCCCTCGGCGTTGAGCTCCTGTAGCTTGGCCCTTACCTTCTCCGCGTGGCGGTTGAGGTCGCGCTTGTCGCGCGGGCAGCCTGACGCTTGCCACCGCCTGCGGAGGCGCCGCCTATGGGCGACCATCTGCTGGAGGTGGATGGGCAGAGGCTTGTAAAGAGGCCCCTGCGGCTGCGTGATAATGGTAGTCGCCTCATCATAGGCGCGCCTAATGCAGGCGGTGATTTCGTCGGCTAGCCCGTCGACGTCCGCGGCGGCGGCGATGGGCCAAGCTGGAGTGGTGGTTTCCATCACTTCCACGAACTTTGTCCAGTCCGTTTTACGACGTGGCGCTGGAGGAGATAGTCTCGTTGGCATTCCGGACAGGACGACGAGCACAGGTTGATGATCCGACTGAAACTCGTCGTCTATAACTTGCTGGGCGATCTGGCCTCCCAGGCCCTTGTGAATTATGATGTCCAGCACGTCAGGTTGATGTGTCTGGCTACCTGGGTAGTGGGTGGGCGTTTGTGGGCCGGACACCATGTATCCACGGGCCTCTGCATCTGCGAAGAGCCGCCTCCCCCCGGTATTCGTACACCGACTGTTCCAAGCCGGGTTTTTAAGATTCATGTCGCCGGCGAGGATTGTCGCGTGCGGCGCTTGAAAGAGTAGCGCCCGGAGCTCCGCAACGTCAAGCGGGGCCCCGGGTGGGCAGTAGCAAGAATAGATATCAATATCCTCGCCAGCGACGTGTAGCTGGGCACCTAAGGCGTAAAAAGTGCCCAGTGACGTCGGAGGGAGTGGCTGGTGCACGACTCTTCGTCTTATCAACACCGCCAGACCGCGGTAGATTATGCCAGACGGAGACTTCTCATCCTTCCTGTAAATGACGTATCCTGGGAACTTGGGCCTGTCAGCAGGCCCCAGGAGCGTTTCACTGATGAGCGCCACGTCGATGCGTTGTTCCCTGAGGAGGAGGCGGAGTGGGGCAACCTTATTTCTGAGGCCGCGGGCATTCCAATGCAATATCCTCAACGGGCTATCCATGGAAGAGCTGTAGAAGCTGTGCGAGCCCGTCGAGGATAACAAGCTCCGCGTCCTCGCCCTGCCTTATGGCCTTAATAAGGTCCATGAGTAGGTTGATGGCGCAGGCGGTTATCTCCCTTGTAGGGACGGCGCAACGCTGTTGTCGGTCTTTCTCTCGGGCGCCGGCTTGCGGCTGGGCAGTGCTAGTCGCCGCCGCTGTTTCAACGGCGGCTATAGCCGTGTCTGTGGGTGGGGCGGGTTTTCCCGCCCGCTTCCCCTTCTTCTTACCGGCGCCTGTAACAGCGTCGGTTGGTGCGGCGTTCCTGGCCGTCGTGGGCGCCTGAGTCGACGCCTGCGCCGGTACTGGGCCCGGATCTGGCCTAGGTTGCGGCGCGGGAGACTGAGGCTTTTTTCCCCTCTTGTTCTTCTTCCCGCGCGGCCTCTTCCTCCGCCTCGAGGCGGGAGCGTCTTGATTAGTATTGGTATTGGGCCCGTTCGCTGCCGCCATGAGCGACACGCTAGGGGCCTCACGGTCCTCCGCGTTGGGTTCCTTGGTGGCCCTTTTACGTCGCTGCTGCGACATGGCGACAGTGCCCGCTCTCTTGTTCCGGAGTTCTCTCCTGAACACCGGGCACCCGCTGCTGGACGCCGGATGGCCACCTGCACAGTTCACGCAAGTGGCCGTCTCAGCCCGTGGGCGTGGGCAGTCTCGGGCTGCGTGGTCTAGTCCACAACGCACGCATGCGAGCGGGCGGTGGCATTGGTGCGAGCTATGACGAAATTGCTGGCACCGATGGCACTGGGCGGGCCCTTGTTTGCTCCGCCAGGCATCTATACGTACCCCACGCATGCACAGGAGCGTGGTGGTATCGTAGATCGTTCGGATCTCTGGCTGCCTCTTGAGGACCACGTAGAATAAGCAGCCGGGTCGTCCGCCGCGCGCTTTAATATTGCGTACGTACTCCGGCTCGTATCCTAGAGTCCTCAGTTCCTCCTCTATGTCGGCAGGGTCGGTGTCCGCCGGCAGCCCTCGGATGGCCACTTTAAGGCTACGCTCCGCTGGTAGAGAGTACGAGAACCAGCTAAGGCCCTCCGACCTCTCTAGGTCAGTGAGGTACCTCTGTACCACCCTATACTCTTCCTCAGTTTCGGGCATGAATCTGATTCCTCCCTGATAAGGTCGAGCATTCGGAGGGTGGCCCAGTTTGGCCCTCACGGCCCTGAAGTGGAGGGCCCAGTTGGGCATCTTCTCCACTACCAGCGGCGGGTAGCGTGGCCGGTCTCTCTCCTTCTTCTTGGCAGCTGCGTCTGCGCTCGTGCCTTGTGCAGGGGCTGCGGCGGCGGCTGTCGTGCTGGGGGTCGTGTTGAGAGCACGACCAGAGTCTAGTCCGGTGGGCGAACGGCGGGCCGCCTCGGCGAAAGTCGGCGATCCGACCCCGGCTCTACCACGCGGGACGCGCTGTGGGAGCGGGGAGTCGGGGCAGACACGCTTCGCCTCTTCGATGGCCTCATCGTCCGAGCTGCGTGGGCGGCGCTGGGCACGAGACTCAAGAGAGAATTCGTACCCGAACGCCACTGTATTGTCCGGGGTTTTAATTAGGGAGGTAGGGGCACCTACCTCAGAGTCGTCTTCGTCCGTGGCGTCCATGTCGCTGCCCTCCCTTGAGAAGCATGGCGACATGGGTGCGGGCGAGTCTTGAGCTGCGCTACGTGGTGGGGGCGGCGACATCGGTCCCTGCGCGCTCGTTGCTGCGGCGGCTGAGCCTGCCAGCATGCGGTGAGGTGCGGGTGATGTGGTGCGCCCAGCTCTGGAAGCGGAGGCGGCTGCGGCGGGCCGTGCGTGCGTGGGCGACCGCGCGGCAGGGCGCGGGGTGGCAGGTACGGCCTGGGTATCGGCGGCGGTGGTAGGACGCGCGGAGCGCGTGCTTGCGGCGCGGGGCGCATGCGTCGCGGTCGCCCGGTCCGCCTGCGCTGGACGCAGGGGGGGGGGCGACGGCGCGAGCAGCGGGCGCGCGGCTGCTGAGTCCGGGAGGGCCCGGGGCCTGGGTGGGCACGGGTCGGAACGCCGGCGGACGTACAGGGACCGCCGGGGTGCGCACAGACGGTGGTGTCGTCATGCTGTTGTTGCCGGGGCTACGTCGCGGCATTGGCGAGGGAGGCGAGGTAGGGAACGGCCTCCTTTCCGCTGCGTCGGTGTTGGCAGCAGTGGATGTCGCGCCGGGCGTCGGGCTCCCGATGATCGGCAGCGACGGTGCCCGGTCCCCCTTGGGGTTGGGTTGAGGCGGCGGAGTTTTCTTCGGCATTTTCTTGGGTGTGGCTAACCGCAACCGCTACGGTGCCGATGCACCGGGCAGTACGGAAGCACCCGCTGTGCACCCACAGGCACTAGATACCCATGGGTACCCAACAGATACCTCTACGTAACGAAAATATAAAAGTGCGGTTCGGGCGGTACACTAATAAAATTAAAAATGCGACTACCTTCAACTTTGTTGACAAAAAGTTGGACGCGGACCAATCACCGCCCTGCGCCAGAGGTGGCGCGGGGGACTTCGCTGGCGGCCAACGGAGGCCTGCTCGAGCGTGGTCGGGGATAGTTCGCGGCGCACTTTAAAAACTGAATTAGTATGGATAAGCCACAAGCCAATCCTCCACCCGAGGCTTTCGCCGTCGACGGTCATAAAACGTGTGAGTGCGACGGATTCTAAAATCTGTACGTAGAGACTAATGTCGTCTCGCTTCCTCATTTTATGACCGTGACTGTTAAGGACGTTGGCTTTAACTTAGTTTTTCTAAGGTATGTAGTTAGTGGTTTAAAACACGTCTTCACGAGAAGAATGGAATTTCCATCTTTTAAATTATTATTACTCAGTCGGTTAACATAAGACAATTTAATAAGATTCATGCGATTCACAGAAATCATTGTCCTTAAATATGATAAGCGAACTCGATCCAGAATATTGAAATGGAAACGTTGATATTATTCCGATGGCAGATCCAGAAATTTGCAAGCGTAACGTTATGCAAATTATTAGATGGAAACATAGGGATCGTAATACTTACCTACTAAGAAATCGATTTTTTTTTAAAGTCAGTCATTATCGAATTTCGGGTCGAAATTCATGTACATACTGACTGACTTTGTAATAAAGTCACTGCCATTGCAAGCCATTGTAATGAAATCTGTAGTAGTTTCATGTCACGCTGATGGTGGCGGGTGTGTCGGGTCATTTAGTTCCTTTCAATATAGTTAAGTTGAATGATGGCTGATATATGCGTCTTGTTCATGAACGGGTGCCGTCAGTTGTGACTGGTCATCTCTTACCTGCCACGGTTTAATTTAATTACTTTATTTTCCAATTACTGATTTAAGTTTTAACTCTGGACGCTCTTAACTTGCCCGTATTTTTACATCGTTCTCACATACTAGTAATTCTCACACGAATGATGTAACCAAGATTTTGTAACATATTTTGATTTAAAAGAGTGTCCATGGAGTTTCTTGCCCATTCTTCTACATAGATATCTATTCTTTGGAATAGGCAACTACAGTACTTTCACAAGTAATTAGGTCTTGTGATTGGGACTGTAGCTTTGCGTTTTTTTTTGGTTTTTTACTTTTAAAAGTGCCTGTAATGGTCTAACTGAAATAAATGCTTTGAGTTTGAGTTTTCTTGAGTGTGGCGATATAATAAAGATTATAGACTAAACAATAATAGTTTTTGTATAGTCCAGTACTAACTGGGTTTTGGAGGGCAGATGGGGAGACGGTCCACGTAAAATACTGTCGTTCAGCAGCATACGGTTAGACTGGAAGCCGACCCCAACATAATTTGGAAAAGGCTTGGCCTGATGCTGATGAATCTCTCGATTCTAAACTCAAATGGAACCAATATTATAGACCAAGCTGAACATAAATCTTATACAAACTCTGGTTAGTTCTACTTATACTGATACGTTGGTCTCGTGGTTCCAAGCGAGACTGCTGAGCCTTTTTTTTTTTTTTTTTAGGATCGGAAATCATCATATGACTTCTTCCGCTCTGGGCGGAGGCGCGGGCCTGTGGTCTTGGGTTCATTTCCCAGGTCGGTGCTTTTTGGAATTTCTCAGTCGTAACCTGGAGTAAGAAAGTTTGGCGGTATAATACACCCGTGCTTCGGAAAGCCTGTTAAGTCGTTAGTCTTGCGACTGATCACTCTCCGGTCGTGTCGGATTGTCGACCCATAGGACTATGAGAGTAAAGGAACAGAGAGTGCCTGTGCCAGTGCACACACCTGTGCACTATAATATTTCCCGCACCGATGGCTAATCTCCGTTAAGATTGGCCACTGTGGCCGATAATGGTCAACTATAGTCAGTGTCAAAATACAATGGTAGAACAACACTAGTTTAGCACTGAAATTACAATATGGAGCAAGAATCACCGAATTGGTAAACAAAATAATATATACAGGCTCGACTTTATAATGTGCCGTATTTTTTCGATGATATCTTACCTTTACCTGAAACCTTGAAGAACGTCACCAAATGGTAACTGAATTAAAATGAATTGCCATGGAGCTGCATGGCAATTCATTAGTCTTGATTAATTTTTTTTTCATACAAAAATTACAGAAGTGAGGGGCTGGTGGCTAATTAATAAAAGGCAATAATAAACCGAGCGAAGAAAGAATATACAAGGTGTTGTTTTGCATCCTCGTCAAAATTCAGGAGGTTGTCACACAAGACATAAATAATCAATTAAAATTACGGTACCTTGTTAATTACTAATAAACGCGGATTTTTTTGGTTGTTTATGTTTGTCAGTATTTCAGAATAACCCCCTTAACGTGGTTTAGGGAATAAGAAATGATCGAATAAACGTTTGAGATTGTTTGTATTTGTGGAGGCGCGGTTATAAGGCGAGAATCAGACGGCCCTAGTTTAAAACACGGGTTTTTCACACTTACCGATTTCCGTAAATGAGATTAAAAACAAAAATTACCTACCAATTTTATTATTGATTCGGGACGAGAATCATTAGCATAGTTACCTCCTTAAATTTGACGAGGTTGCAAAACAACACGTTGTATATACGACTGTTAATGAGATACTTTAATACTAAACCGAGCGGCGTTAAATTATGTTTGCGTAAAATTAACTAAACTCGCGATAAATTATGAATGATTAAAATTCCTAAAATGAGCTACTAACAGTGGGAAACGGTTAATCTAAGCTGGCGACTTAAATTCCAAGTGGCTGTATCAAAAACTAAATCGAGCAAAAAAATACTGAGTGAGCGGAAATCATTCTAGGTGAGTGGACTGTAATCCCGATTTGAGTTCATACATGAAGTAATAATACCGGTTTGGGATGTTTTTGTGAGCTACGGTATTAATATTTTTACATACAGTGTATTTGAGTTAAGTTTTTTTTTCTATTCTAACATGATACAAATTATTCTTCTGAAAACAACCATACAGGATTCGTTCGGATTGTACAAACCGGGGTGGATCGACGAAGCAACAACGGTGTGCTGCGCGTGAGTCAAACAAACATGTGGTCGCGGACTCGAGAGGAAACATAGGATGTGCAAGAGCGAGCAAATCGAGCTCGGGACCTTCGGCACCCAAACTCGGACAGGTTAGGTTACTTTAAGCCCTGCAGACAGGAATAAGAGCCCCGCGCAGCGCGGCTACGTCGAATATGCCTAAATTGTTGCTTATTTAGTGTTTTGAGCTGAGTATTTTGCTGTGCAATCAGTAATTTGATTAGAATTTGGATTATTTTTTAATCAAAAAGTATTATTTTATTTTTCGTTTAAATTTTACCCATTAAAAACAAATTTACAGACAATAGTCAATACCTAACCCGTTTGTAGCAGCGACGGTTTTCGCACCGTATTGTAAAACTTAATGTGCTGTCGACTCAGTTTCAACACCAATCAGTTTTCTTATTTTATAAGTTAGTTTTAGGTGTTATTGTGAGTCTTTGGTTCATTGCTCAACATGATATTTGAAACACCTCGAATAGGTTAGGTATAGCGCATCATTCTTGAATATAATGAGATCGGCAAAACTGTCACTCAAATAGAAATATGTTTCGCTTAAAAATTATTAAGCTGATCGTTCTGAATATCGTGTGCCTCAAATTCGTATTTTTAATTCGCCGCTTTCAATATTTGTGTTCGCTCTCAGTCTTTCAGTCACTTAATTAGTATTGTAGTACTCCATTATCCATATATTGGACAGCATGATTTTGAATTTATAGTCGATCTTTTAAACTACTACTACTACACTACCTATTAATAAATGCCCCGTTGTAAATCTAGCGAATGACCCAAGAGCTAGACTGACCCGACACTACACCGAAGACATCCCGGACATCAGCCTGTACGAGATTACGGATGGCTCTGAAACAGCTTAAAAACAACAAGGCACCGGGTGATGATGGAATTACGGCCGAACTTCTGAAGGCGGGTGGAAAACCGGTACTTAAGGCCCTTCAGAATCTGGTTGATTCCTTCATACTCGACGGCAAAACGCCTCAGGCATGGTGCAGGGGTGTGGTGGTACTCTTCTTCAAAAAGGGCGACAATGCCCGGTTGAAGAACTATAGGCCCATCTCACTTCTAAGCTATGTCTACAAGTTTTTTTCAAGAGTCATCACGAATCGTCTCGCGCGCAGGTTTGACGGCCAGGTCAGCCTCCCGAACAAGCCGGATTCCGTAAAGGCTTTAACACCATAGACCACATACATACGCTGCGACAGGTTATACAGAAGACCGAAGAGTACAACTTGCCTCTCTGTTTAGCGTTTGTGGACTACGAGAAAGCCTTCGATTCGATCGAGACTTGGGCTGTACTGCAGTCTCTCCAACGGTGCCAAATTGATTATCGGTACATCGAGGTGTTGAAGTGTTTGTACAAAAACGCCACCATGTCAGTCGACTTCAGGACCAGACCTTGGAACCTATCCTTCTGCAGCGAGGTGTGAGACAAGGAGACGTCATATCTCCGAAACTGTTCACCGCTGCACTGGAAGATGTCTTCAAGGTTCTGGACTGGAGAGGGTTAGGCATCAACGTCAATGGCGAGTACATCTCTCACCTTCGATTTGCCGACGATATAGTGGTCATGGCTGAGACCATGGAGGACCTCAGTACAATGCTCGATGACCTCAGTAGAGCTTCCAAAAGAGTGGGTCTTAAAATGAACATGGATAAAACCAAGGTCATGTTGAATGCCCATGTAACACCCACTCCTATCAAGATCGGAGACTCTACTATCGAAGTTGTAGACGATTATGTCTACCTGGGACAAACGGTCCAGTTGGGTAGGTCTAACTTCGAGAAAGAGGTCAATCGTCGAATCCGACTCGGCTGGGCAGCGTTCGGGAAGCTGCGTGGTATCTTCTCGTCCAACTTACCGCAGTGTCTCAAGACGAAAGTCTATGACCAGTGTGTGTTGCCAGTGATTACATACGGGACCGAAACGTGGTCGCTCACAATGGGCCTCATCAGAAGGCTTAAAGTCACCCAAAGGGCAATGGAGAGGGCTATGCTCGGAGTTTCCTTGCGTGATCGAATCAGAAATGAGGACATCCGCAAGAGAACCAAGGTCACTGACGTAGCCCGAAGAATTGCCAAACTTAAGTGGCAATGGGCAGGGCACATTGCTCGCAGGACGGATGGCCGATGGGGCCGAAAAGTTCTGGAATGGCGACCGCGAACCGGAAGACGATGCGTTGGAAGGCCTCCCACTAGGTGGACCGATGACCTGGTGAAGGTTGCGGGGATCCGCTGGATGTGAGGCGCATGGGACTGGTCAATGTGGCGTCACTTGGGGGAGGCCTATGTCCAGCAGTGGACGTCTTTCGGCTGAAATGATGAATAAATGCAGCAGGCATCCCTGCTGCATTTATTAGAACCTGTTTCTTGATTGTTTTTATTGTTTGTTGAACCTTGCAACGCTTAACAACGCTTTCTAAGGTCAGTCCATGGATGGGTATCTATTCATGACATACAGACATCCATCCGTGCCTCGAAAAGTGGGCTCAGGTTGGACCCGGCTGTCATTCGTAGAACTTTGACAGTTATTGCTGGGAGTCACAAGTCTGAAATTGTGACTGTGGGCTACGGAGGTCAAACAGGCAGTCGTTGCAAATTAAACACTAACATTTCTGTACACCCTCTTATATTAGAAGCTTTTCCGACCGACATAGTTGGAAAAAGAGCAGGTGATGACAAAAAGACTGGTGATGAATATGTTTTCCTTCTCGTCACCCAAAAGACAGGAATCTCTCAAGTGTAGCTCTTGGAAAAAAGCACCATTCCCTCAAGCATGAGATAGATCAGGTAGCCGACCATGTATACAAACATTATTGTTTCATTCTTATTCCAGAGTGGGAAAGAGACGGAGCTATACAGGTCGTCTAGCTCCATCTCAAAGTAACCCCCATGATCAGTGTATTTTCAATTGTTAACAAATTACAAAATTTGATTCAAAAAACTTTTTATCTACTTCGGTTTCGTTACATTTGAATTACAAAATTGACAGCGGTTTCATTATGATACCCATAACGACATCGGGTTGCATTATGCGAATCGTCATAAAATCTAAAACACAAGCAAAGACATTCTGAATGTACAGCCAGGTACCTATAATATTACTTCGAAATAGAGACAATATAAATGATGTTTTTAAAAATGGAACAGGTTTAGAACAAAAGTATCGTATACTATTTGGCTGTTGCGGCTACAAGATATAAGAATAAAGAATTTTAAAAAATATAAGAAAAGTGGACTCGTCGTGGCTACAAATAATTTACTACCAGAAAAATCAAGACATGTATATGAGAAATGTTATGAAGATTTCGTGATATGGCGAGAACGTATAAACAATAGTCAGTGTGTAGTTAAGTTTCTATTAAAATACTTATTTGTCTAAATCTGTGTTTTATTCCTTCCTTCGTAGATAAAATCTTGTGTGCAACTGTACGTTATTGGTCTTTTATACTCGTGCCCACCTATTTCGGTACGTGCTACGCTTGTACCGAAAAATGGCACTCGTATTAAAACACCGTCCATAACGTAACAGTTGCATAAATAGCTATTCTGTCATTAACACTGGTAACGGGATATTTGACATGTCCACTATTTGTTTTGAGTTCCCGATATTTCGGCGCTGTTGCAAGCGTCATGATCACAAACAAAACATGAAAACATGGTAAATATCCAGTGTTAATGATAGTGTTAGTGATCAGGTGCCCTACTATGACGTCTTAAAACATTATTGTTTTACTCCTTTTCCGGTGTGGGAAAGAGTAGTGTGGAATAAGATTAAAACAAAACTGCTTTCAGAGGTCATGGTAGGTCAGGTCAATTTAAAAACGTCTATTGAGCTTTTTATTAAATAGTTCATACCTAAAACTTAACTTCTTTCAAGAGGAATATTTAATATTTTTATTGTAACTTCGAAGAATTTTCTACCCACCTTAATGTCTAATTAAGGTAGGTTTACTTGGATATTTTGCACCTTATTAAACTTTCTACCAAACGGATCAAAAGTAATTGAAGGTGTAGGCTGGGGGATATTTAGAGTAGCGACAGCAAAACGATTTATCTTAAAATCTAGTCCTCGGCGATCAGCTCTGCTCGGATGAAAATAGTGAGAGTGAGCTACATCGATTTTTGGCCCCAGTAAACTCCCATATTGCAACTTTTGCAACGTTTTCAGGAACGTAATTACAAAATATTGCTCATTTAATAGTATGTGATTCGATATAATTGGTATTTTTCTTTAACAATGTTTTGGAATTTAAAACGTTTTCGTAAGTAAAGGAAATTAAAGACAATTGTGCCGTGTAATATTTTAATTTAAAATACAAAAACATATTTTACATTCGGATCTGAATTCAAGCTGTTGGCGTCTGATTCTACTGAAAAACTGGCACGCTGTACTACTACTACTGTACTACTGTATGGCAAGCTGGCAAAAGTGTTGCCACCGACGTGTGGTCAAGTGCACCGTGAGACCCCAAATAATATATTTTGTGAGTTCTAAAACGTTCTTAAAAACTCTCAAGGCACCCAGAGGATAGTCCGATTAAGCAGACGACAACCTCTTAGGTTGAACTGCGAAGTGACATTTACAAAAAAAAAACGATCTTATAAACGCCAGAAACAATAATTTTAGAAGCAGTATTGGCCAAATAAGTATTAAATACTGTATCTGCTATCTAGACTACATCTAGGAAGGTTTCCTCGGCAATTGATAAAAGGTTTTTTTTATTTTGATTCAACACTCGACCTTGACCGTCTCTGACCTTAAAACAAGTGACCTTCGAAAGTCTACAAAAGCCAGAACTTTGTCAACATCCTGTCTACTTCCTTTGAGCAAATTCAGGAAAAAACTTTAGGAATTGCCTTTTTAGGGTTCTGTAGCTGAAGCTACATATTTAACCCCTTTATCTTTAAATGCCTGCCCATTTGTCATTTCGTTTGCTTACCAAATATTCTACAAAAACATACATGCATTACACGCCTGTAATCTTGTAATCATCATCACCCTATAATGTTCCCACTGCTGGGACATAGGCCTCCTCTCTATGTGAGGGAGTGGGCTGTAATCTACCACGCGGGCCCAGTGCGGATTGGTAGATATCACATGTCTTCGTATTTTTAGTTCTAGGACATGCCGGTTTCCTCACAATGTTTTCCTTTATCGTTTTGAGAGCAGCGGTGATGAAATAAATTACACAAAGTAATGCGCCTGCATGGGTTCGAACCCACGGCTTACTGCTCGTAAGTAGGGGCTGCCACCACTGGGCAAAGTAGTACATAATCAGTTGAAATTTAATGAAGAGAACATTTTTGGGTTAGGGAATTTATAAACACCAATATGACCTAACTTTTATACAAAGTTTTTATATTTCCAAACCTTGCAAGTTTTCAAAGGTGGTAAAGGTAAGTAGGTAGGTAAGGACCTAAGATTGTATACCTACGTGTGCCAGTTTAAACTTCCATTAAGTGAAACATAAGTGAATGAAAGCACACTGCTGAATCTGCATAAATCTTTAAAAACGGCTCACAAATTAAACCTAGCTTTATTAAACCACGGAACCCAAGCTTTTATTCAGCAATAAATAAATCGGACAAAACGCGAGTTTGGAGGATAGCCAGAATTACTACCGTTATGTTTGATCGTAATCCTTATGGGTCTAGTAAGGCTCTATTAAATACAATCGTAAGGAATGGGGCTATAGAGGGTTATTGTCTATGGTGAGCTGGTATCAAATAAAGTAGGCTGTGATGCCTTTCTTGCGTGCCCTGAGAGTGTATTGTGTTACTAGATTTTTTCGATTAGTTTTTCCCGTTTCTATTTTATAAAGTTTTTTCTCTTTGATGACGACATAGACACGCCAGCAGGTCAAGCTATCCGAAACTGTCAAATTTTCCCAATCAACCTTTAACCGTATGCTTTAACAATAAGGTTGAAAATCTATTAAAGAAATTTGACAGATTGTTGTAGCTTCATGCGCTAGCGTCGGTACATATCTACTTATTATTAATAGCTTGCGTGTTACAAATTATATAGAAAGAGATTTGAAATACTAAAAAACAGACCTGGGAGGTTACCATAGCGTCATAAAGCAGTATTGTTTAAATGTCACTCTAGTGTGGGAAAGAGACGGAGCTATAGAAGACGTTTAGCGCCATCTCTTCCCATTCTAGAATAAGATTAAAACAATACTGCTGTAAGACGTCATGGTAGGCCACCAGTTTATCCGTAATCATGACGCTTGCAACAGTGCCGAAATATCAGAAACTCAAAACAAATAATAAAGATAGCCGGTAAACGGTAAATATCTCGCTCTAAGTGCTAATAATAATGTTATTGACCATGTCAGCTTAAAAGCTTATATTTTCTAACGAGATGTTATCAGGAGAAACGAAGGCAAACTGTGAGACAACGTCTCAATGAGACCACGTAACAAAATTACAACATAATCGCTAAGTTTGTCACGTTTCACGCGTTTTCTCTTATCCCGCCTAAAGCAGTAAATATAACATAAAATCTTTACTAGATAAGATACGGTTCATGTACTTTTATTCATCATCCGTTGTATTAGGAGCTAAATAATTTTTGAAACATAATAGGTTTTTAAACTGACATGGTTACAAACACTATCATTAACACTAAAAACGCGATATTACCAACCTGCCCTTCCTGACTCTCGCTCGAGCCAGCCCTCGATGCTGTGCTATCATTGATATCATCATGTGATATCATTCAGATCCAGCCTGTCCCCATGCAGTCCTCCCCCAGCGACGCCCTAAGCCGAGGCTCGTACCCCGGGGGTGCCCTTAGCGCGTAGTCGCTTAGTTTGTAAGTTTTATGCCCTTGCTGGAGGCCTTACTCTTAAGGCACCCACAGGATAGTCCGGTTAAGCAGACGACAACCTCCTAGGTTGAACTGCGAGAAGCCATTCCAAAAAAAAAAAGAAGATATTACCAACCATTATTTTATTATTATTTCATAAACAATGGTAAATATTTTTGTTTTCAGTGTTAATGATAACATTTTCATATCGTCAAAGTAACGTTTCAATATCTTTTCTAACTTTGAATGTCGTTCACACGAAAATCTTAAATTATTTTAAAACTCGTTAACTATGCATCGTCAGCCCGTATATTGGCTAAGCTCACATTTTTCTACTACTTTTCCACATATTTTACGACAAGCTATAAAAATGTGTTAATGAAGTATGCCAGGGACCGAGTAATCGTGTTAAAAGGTTAAGCGGTTAGACCTATAACCTATATATTTGATTAACCATTATGCGGGTTAATCCTTAAAATAAATAACCTGTTGCTGATTTACCAGAATGAAAAACAAAGCACCGAGCGCGGGCTTACTCCGTCGCTTTCCTGTATTTTTTTTATCGACAAAGACAAAATGAGCTCTGTGCGTGAACCGGTGATTTTAGGCTGATTAACCCTAAATATAGGCTAATCTTTACTGTCTTTATCTTGTAATGTAAAGTAAATACTTTACATTACATAAAATAAAAACTTTATGTTAAAGTGTACTTTATAATTAATGTCAGTATGACATAAATTGTATGATGACACAAAATTATTTTCCTATGACTAATTCCCATGAAGACTCGTTGATCTAGCGACCCAAATTTCTTAGTAGCAGCTTGGAATCCAGTTCTGTGACCGGTTGAAGGTATTAGTCAAAAAGTGGGTGTACTTAAGTATGCTTAATACATTAGAGATTACAAGTTTGTTGTTATGTAATTTAATTTTAAATTCCAATTAAAAACCATCTCATATCAAAAGCCACTGCTGCCTAAACCTTCTGAAATTACAGGCGTGATGTTATGTTGTTTACTAACAGGCCTAAAGAAACATCCACATTTACAACCAATCCCAAAACATTTCACGAAATATTTACACACAAAATATAAACCCAAATATTCATCCTCCACAGTACTTAATCCAATCCGTCATATAATATAACATACAATATAACATAACAAGCGACTTAGATGAATATTCACGAAAAAAATATTTTTAATTTACGCGAAGGAATCTGTCGCGTACTCGCGTATGATAAGCTGATTTAGAACGAGCTTTCCCGAGATCATTTTTATTTACATATTTATGAACATTGTTAACAAGACTTAAGGTGCTATTCTGAAGACGACTGCAAACTGCAAACCGTAGCGGCAATAGTGTTACCAAATCGCACTCGGCGAACGACAGAGCGGGGATGCTATCGCACGCGTCAGCGCGCTCCGTTTCTTATTCTAGCAAACGACGGTTCTGAGCGACAGAAAAGGATAGAAGCATGGAAAAGTACGATTCCGTGCTGCCAGATGAGGTTGAACCCTCATAGCAATGAAAAATCACAGAGACACAACAGGTTTCTAACCAAAGTCAAATTGAATTGGCTAGCAAAACTCCGCAGACGGGAATCAAAACACGGTAAAGTAAGAAAAACTGATTAACTGAACTCATACGGCCATCAACCTCAAATTAAGTTATAAAATCTTCTTTGTATGGTCGTGTTTCGACATCGATATCACAAAGCACGTCTGAGGAGTTGCGCAAGCTATTTAAAATTAGCCCTGTTTTAATATATTTTTATGAAAGCGGTGATGGGCATACACAGCGTTTTAATAAAGTTACAAGGAAATCGGTTCTGTCGTTGCGGTCTATCCTTGTGTTGCAATCACCTCGGAAAAGCACCTTTATATCTTGTTGTAGGTAAACATATAATACGTCTTATTCCGTCCAAGGCCTACTTATGAGATGTTGAATGAAGTCATGATAAGTTGAAATGAGAACATGGCAATAGAAAAATAAATTAAGGTACCTATAATAATTTAATAGGGTAAACAATTTAGAAGCTTTGGAAATTAATCAGTCAGAGGTATATTAATATAACAATACAGTTTTTACATTTTGAACCATTTTTCCGTATTTTGTTGCTAGATCTGCACTGCATGCTGACTTACGGCTGGTGAACGTGTTTAAAAGAAGCAGTCTCTTCAAAGCTCACAGGTTACTTTGAAATTTCAGAATGGGGACAAATATTTTATTTATTTATACAAATATTACCTAAAACTATCATTACAGATCTGCGATCCAATGCGATAGATTGGCCTTACAAACTAAATCCTACATCTACATCTTATAAATAATATACTTTATTCTTAATCTAAGTAACATAGTATATACAATGTAACTTTTGCAAATTCACTCAAATTGCACCACAATACATCAACCCTCTCGTGTGCCTCATTCACTACACGTATGGCTCTAGTGAGAGGAGTTCTCGCCAGTAGGACGGTTCTAGTTGCAGGCGCAGCCAGCAGGGGCGGGCGTCGATATAATATCAGAATGCGGAAAAAAATATAAATAGGTATAGGTAAAGCAGTAGGATTACTTTGGCTTATATTCTGAAAACTCCTGCTCTTCAGATACGTTATAGCACAGAATCTCAATTTCAACCTGGCCTTTCCACCTTTTACCCAACACTTACCATGGAATAAAAAATCAAGCATAGGTACTTCCCTCACATTAGTTAGGTCATTAAAGTATTAGAGCAGAAAAGCGTTGCCCCACAGCCCCAGGTTTCTCGTTCATTAGTTAGACGTGAATAATGTCTGCCCACAGCAATGGAGGGTTAAAGCATCTAGGGGAAAAAAACTGCAGTACTCGTTACTTTAATCATGTAACAGGGAACGAGGAGCTAAGGTTTTAAGTAAAGGAAAATCTTGCAGAGGTTATTTGGCAGCTGTTATATGTGAAACTAGCAGACCCGCACAACTTCTTCTGCGTCACAATTTCTCTGTTTTTGCAACATTTTTTATTGATGCTCTGCTCCTATTGGTCGAAGCATGATGTTATATAGCTTTCTCGATAAACGGGCTATCCAATACTAAAATATTTTTTCAATTCAAACTAGTAGTTCCTGAGATAAGCGCGTCCCATCAAAAAACTCTTCAGGTTTACTATATTACAAACACACTTTCAACCGAAGACATTTTTTTTAAATAATCATATGGATGTGATACAATATTTTTAAATAATCATATGCAGGAATAGACCATGGTCACATTTTAAAATAAATTGGCGCGTAAAATTTAATATAATTTAAAATGGCCTTATATGGCTGTAGGGTGTCGGACGTAAAGAATAGCACCATCCCATATCTTCCCGTGGGTGTCGTAAGAGGCGACTAAGGGATTTGCCAGAGAATGGGCAGCAGCGTTCTCCGTGCTTTTGTAACAACCGTACTGCGATCGCCAACCCGCCTGCTAAGCGTGGCGATCATGTCAAAACCCCCCAAAATGTCAATGTGGCGACACTTGGGGGAGGACTATGTCCATCAGTGGACGTCTTTTGGGCTGAAATGATGAATGATGAATCATATGGAAAAAGAAACAAAGTATTGATCAAAATTTATTTCGATTAGAATACACAACACACTGTAGAAATTCAAATCTCTAACCATCTCGACTTATCGTAAAAAATATCATATTAACATTTATTGGAATTAAACTGGGATCAAGTAGGGGTCCAAGACAGTAAACTCGCCATTTATTTCGTATTGAACTGTAGCAACACTAATTCGTAGGTAATTATAGTGCCAAGGAGCTGAAAAGAAACCACATAGATACATTAAAATTTTGTTTTTAATAGGCTTAATTTAGCTACCTCAGATCCTTAACCCGAAAAATTAATTAAACATTTTTTGTGATTATTAACTGTCAAATTCATTTAACTATTCAAAATCAAAATAGTTCCTAGCAAAGTAAGTAGCCTTCAAAGGCTCTTATAAAACGTCGACAAATGGTGCACGGGTCGCGAGATAAGACTAACCCTTGTGTCTATAGTCAAGTTAAATTAACTACTTGAGCTTAATTTATTACCTATGCAACCATTTTTATGCAATAAACAAGAATTTGAACGAAGTAAGAACCGTCAAAGAAATCTAAGAACTCTAACTTTTGACAGTTCTAACTATTATATTTTATTTCATTTATTTTACAGAATAAAAATAAAAATAAAAAATGCTGCGAATAAAAATCGCAGCGTAAACAAACTTTTGATTAAGTAATCACTTTGATCCGATTATAAATGTTTGTGAAATAAATAAGTTTGGTCGTTAATAAAGTATAAGTACACCATGGGTTTCTCAAACCTCCCATTCACTGTCATACTAACACACTCGCCCTGATCTCTTCAAACATAACAAAATATAATTAAAGTAATCTATTTCTACTATAGTAATACCATTTTCTTCATACTCACAGTTAAAATCATAGTTCTCGTAACATAAAAGAAGTCGAGTCCACTCATGGCGACTTTCAGGTTGTTTATTTGAGCTATAAATCGCTCAACCTGCAATAATATTGTCGAAAGTCACACGAGTTTTGAGAAATGTTGTATTTTGTGTACTCGGCCAAAGAGGTGGTTGACAAATAGCTGGGTTTGCGACAACAATGACATAACTCGTAAAATAAGAAATACAGGACAGCGTTTTTTTCCAAACTTTTTATAACTAGATGAAAGATTTATTTTACGCACTATTTATATAATACTTTCGTTAATTTTAACTTTCATTTATATTCAACTACAAACGTCGACAAATATTTTGTTTTTGAGTTATGTCATGCTTGTCGCAAACGAGCGAAATGTCTATGTGTTTCGCAACATAAACTACTCATTCTACTTATTGTTTGGAGCCATGTGCAACTTTTTAAACGGCTCCATCGAGTTGTTTAAAAAGTTTCTAGTTGTTAAGCCTTATTTATTTATTTATTTAAACATCATGTACAAAATAGTGGTACATAGGCGGACTTAATGCCACAATGCATTCTCTACCAGTCAACATCCTCCACAACCCAGTTAGTACTGGATAATACAATACCCCTTAGTAAGACTGGTTGACAGACTTTCGGCTACTGACTACCTATAACGACTGCCAAAGAATTCCAAATTACAGCCGAGACCAACGGCTCAAAACCTTTCCAAGGCACGGAAGAAACTCGGTTTATAATCGGCGGTCTCCCATCCTCGGACCAACAAAGATCGACCCGAGCGGCTGTCCCACGAATTCTTCCATAACAATTCAAATCATTGGAAAATATCGGAGGCTCGATACTACTAAATACTATTTCCTTTTATCTGTTTGATCCCGTGCGATCCCGTGATTTGATTGGCCGTTGTTATTTGAGACTATCAATCCTAGTAGGAAACATTAATTTGACAGCTAATTTACTGATCAAAGCCTTGATTAGGCGCCCAGAAACTAGATGACAGGCTACTCAGAACATGCTTAATGAAAGGAAAGAGATACTTTTATTATTTTATTGCTTTTGTCTGGCAGTTATATAACGTAATTTTAAACATGACATCACTATGTTCTCCATGAATAGCTAGAGCAGAAGCAGATGTGTACCAATCTGAATAAAATAGTCTGCTGGCCATGAGGTCTTAGGTTCGATTTCCAGGTCGATGCTATTGAGTTTTTAGCAGCCTAGAGTATTACAGGCGCTATTCTGGTGTAACTAGTATAGGTAGACCTAACCCCCAAACATTAACTGGCGGAAAATTAGTCTTTCACACCCCTACCTACCGCTACCTACTGAAGAATACAGGCATGATGCTATATGTTTCTTTGTATATAGCTGTGTACCTGGAAGTGGCGCCGGTGACTGAACAGTTGTGTGGTAATCGGTTGTCGTGGTTGGTATGGACATGTGACGCGGAGGAATGAAGAAAATGTCGCGAGGAAAGTTTTGAGTATGAATGTGGATGGGTGTAAGAGTAGAGGAACACCAAACGATAGATGGACTGTGTTAAGGATGATATGGCAATAAAGGAGGTGTATCAATAGGTGACAAGCGGGAAGTATGGAAGATGAAGACATGCTGCGCCCACCCCAAATAATTTGGGACAAGGGCAGAAGAATGATGATGATGATGTAGCCACTAACCTCTACATGAAACCTGGCACTAGGTATCCCATACAGTATATACAGGGGAGCGACAGAATTAGAGTGTATCCTGGCAGCCAATAGCAGTACGAGAAGGGTTCGTAGCAATAAGAATGAGAACGAGTAGGTGAAGTATACTGAATGTTCCACTCCATTCAGGGCCCTGTGGAAAAAGGAAGTTAAAATTTTCTATCTTAAGCACTATTTTTGCTTGACTTTAAACTATGATTTTGCAGGAATAGACCATAATCATATTTTAAAATAAATTGGCACTTAAAATTTAATATAAGTAGTATGTTAAACAATCCTGACATACCTTTTTTCGCTCAACATCCACATACAAAACGGGTGGGTCAAGTACTCTTTTTTGAGAGCCGCGCTGATATAGTTAAAATTGAAAGATTTTGTACAAAATCTGACACCAAGTTTAAAAAATAGTTTAAATATACTCACTTAACTTCCTCGGAATCCGTGAACGTGCAAGTAGCAAAATGTCCGGTTTGTGTCCGGCTGCGAAAGAAACAACATCAAATTAGGCCCATTTATTTGATTTGCAACGTTCGCCTCAACGTCGAGAGTTCGAAATCTGTCTGTTCGACAATTTTGTACGCTGCCGCCATACTGGAGTAATCAAATACTATGGTCAGCCCTTTGATCACGTTGCGCTACTGCGCAAATTGGGTTACAGTTTAGATTTAGCTAACACACTACTCCAATGTAATTTTGTTGTAATTTGTTTAAATTAATTGAAATATGTCTGATACTGATTCTTTCTCTTTGCTAGCTGTCAGTTTCCAATTTGAGTATTGAGTACAGAAGCCCTGCACGAGCTCGCGCTGTAAACCTAACGAAGGTAAAGTCGATTTTTGAATCGAAAATACAATTATTCTGTAGCATTTTAGTTAAATTGTTTGCATTAAGCACAGTCTGTGTCATCCAAAGATATGAATAAATTCTTAAAATTATAAAAACATTGTTATGTGAAACGAGTAGTTGAATTTTAAAATCAACGTATTTAAGTTAATTTTACACCGCGCGCTCGAGTTCGGGCCTCAGGAATAGTCAAACTCCACTAAAGGTGATTCCTTCAATGTAATTTAGCAAACACAATTCAAAATTTTAAAATTTATATATTTTTTCAGAGATTCTCAATTTTAGAAACCAGCAATTAGGCCGTTTAATTGCATAATAAATACAACCTGCTTCTATTTTGTCTTCTATTTAATATTTTTAACTTTCTTCTCTCTTTAACATATAGCTAGGTATGGCATAACATTC
Source organism: Cerastis rubricosa (assembly GCA_949152445.1). Lineage (NCBI taxonomy): Eukaryota > Metazoa > Arthropoda > Insecta > Lepidoptera > Noctuidae > Cerastis > Cerastis rubricosa. Next base: position 7,622,782 of record OX424526.1, on the reverse strand, counting down.
AAACATACCTCAGGCTGTAGAACAGCTGAGTACAGATAAAGTACAGGTTGCTTCCGAACGAGGTCAGTATATAGATGCCGAACTGACCATTAATCAGCTTCACTAGACGGACGATCTTCAAGTACTGAGTACGGAACTCGTGGCAGGAGAAGTGCTCCTGTGGGAATAAACACAAAGTTATAAATCAAGCCTGTGTAAATAAATAATTATCTATTGCCGTAACTTTATTTTTTTTACGGATGGGAAATCATCAAATGACCTCTCCTGCTCTGGGCGGAGCGGAAGGGAGTGTCAGACTTTTACTGAATAAAACCCATCCATGTTCCTTCTTAGCCCTTTGTGTTCCAGGGCCACGATATCTCTTTCGAGCAGTCCCGCAGCCCTGGCAGGCATCGGCCTTCTCGGACCCCTTCCGTTTTGCTAACGTAACTTTAAACAGTAAAGAAACAAAAAATAAAATAACCAAAAGTAACAACAAAATAAAATAGAGCACCAAAAGAATCTTCAGCATTGCCATTGTAAGTCTTGTTATCCTGAACTGTCCACTCCTGGGCAAAGGTCTCCCCCATTCCTTCTACTTTCTCGAAGTCGCCTCTTCTCGACAATTAACCAGAAAACCATCCAAGCCGTCTCGCCATCTTCTCTTCGGTCTGCGGCGACCCCGTTTAACTGTCTCAGGGCTACAGTTAGTGGTACGCGGGCCACAACTTTGCTGGCATCCGGCAGACATGGTCTGTTCCGTGTAATTTTACTTTGGCAGTTTAATTAAATAAACTTATTTTCTTCGGAGTTTTGCTAGCTAAAGTCATGCATCCTGTATAAAGTCTATTTTTTGTGGGTAATGGACGAGTGAAACTTAAAACAGTCATAGCCCAAAAGCCGAGTTGAGATACCGTGAGCTCAATCATAGCCCTCGGTTAATTCAATGAACTTCAAAAAGAAACGAGATGAGATTTCAAACAAAAAACTTAACCCTTTTATCTGGTAAAAAATAAAACTACTTATCTTTAGTTGAATCAAAAAAAAAAGAAAGAATTAGGTCGAACAGTCCCAAGGCTTTTAAAATCAAATCTGGAACGTCTAACTATGAAATCTAAGTCGTTATAATTAAGCCCCTTTTCACACTGTCCTGCTACATAGTCGAAGCCTGGTCGCCGGTGGTAAAGAATAAGGGAATGTAAGAAAGCTTACTCATATATAACATAGTAGATAGAAATATTTATTGTAGTGAAAAGGAAAATCATAAGGCCAGAACGTAATGCTCGTAAGAGCTACTGGTCCATGAAGGAGCTTATGAAAGGAAACCTTCCTTTGTCGTTAAAACGAAAAATCATGGACATGTGCATTTTTCTCATTTTGACCTATCAATTTGGTCTTTGACAAATATTCAAAAGTCCAAACTCAACGTGCAATGGAGCGTAGCAATCTAGGCGTCAAACTAACCGACCGTGTACGCAACACCACACTGCGCTCCAAAAAGCTCAAAAATTACTGATGTTGCTCAAAAAGCCGCTAAGCTGAAGTGCTGCATGCCCAATGATCTGTGGGTCAAAATATCCAATTTCTGGAGCCCTGACACAACCAGAAGGCGTCTCGGCAGACCTCGTAGAAGATGGCAGGACGCGCTAGACAAGAACAGTGGTCAACATTGGCCCTGGATCGATACATTTGGAAGTCAGTGGGAGACGCCTTTGCCCAGCAGTGGGATGACGTAGGCTAACAGTATCAGTATCAGAATGTACAGTCACAAATATGTACCCAATACACTCTGAGACTTTGTAAGTGATTTTCTCGTACTGGTTTCATTGTAACTTTATGTTGTTTTAATAAGGAACCCATGCTGTTATGCGATATTTATTATTTACACGCTTTTGATAAGTGTTTAAAATATATGTGCTCGTCCGCAAACAATTTATCCGATATATCAAACGTGTAGTTTGATACGTGTTCCTATATACTCGTATAGTAGTATAGTCTGGACTATGTTCTTTCAAGCATGCTGAACAAAAATTAGGAAAAAGCCAAAAAAAAACTCGACAAATTAAAAACAAAAAGTCTACTTTGCCGTTGAAAAGTTTAGAATGGAGGAGAGGTCCTGTGTACCAGTCAAAGAACTGTGAGCGAGTATTACTTTAACTCTAAATCGATAGCGCACATAATCTTATCTCAAAAAGATTGAGCGTTATTTTAATGTAATATGTTGATGAATGCTTGTTGAAATAAATAGTTTTAAATTGAAATTATTTTTTATCACCGGATTTTCGTTACCGGTTATCCGGCAGTCGTAGCGTAAAAAGGGGGCATAAGATTCTAAAAGAAAAGAGGAACACCTAGATTATAAGAATTCTAATAAGTGATAGTGCTGGCGAGAGAAATTAGGATAACTACCTATCTCTTAAGTAATTAGGTTGGCTCAGAATCCGAATTAAGTAGCTCGTTTGTTTTCATCTTTCTAGTGAATAGTAATGAATAATAATAATGGTAAGGGTTTTATTAGAATATTACTGTTATGGCTTTTATAACTTTGATGATTTTGCAAAATAATATTACCTTAGTGCTCATTTAGAAAGTTAATAATATGTTAAGCTGACTGAAACATAACTTTAATAATGAATGAAGAGAAGAACTCTTCAAAAATATTTATTTTACATCGATTTAAAAAAAAATGTTAAATCCCAAACCACGTACTTAGTACGTATACAATGTGTTGTTTTGCATTCTCGTCAAATTCAAGGAGGTAATTATGCTAATGATTCTCGACCCAAATCAACAATAAAATAGGTAGGTGTTTTTTTTTTTTTTTTCTTATTTACGGAAATCCGTAAGTGTGAACCAGCCGTATTAAAACGCGGCCCGTCTGTTACCGCGCTTACACGCACACAAAGAAACGCTAACAATACATACACAACGCAAACGCAACGAACATACGATAATTTCATAGGTACCTATTCCCTACCACGCACGGCGCGGGCGTGCGTGTATGCCAGCGGGGTGCGCGGGCGCACTCTTCGCTCGCGCGCCTATCCACCCCCCGCCGTCCCGGAACCAAATAGTGTGCTTTTAATGTCGCCGACGCGTGCACGCGCGTTGCGAATTCCGCTCCTAGGTACATCGTTGAGACGTAGGTGCAAAGTGCAAGATGACGGATATTTACTCAAACGTCGAGTTGGTAGAGATGGTCCGCATGTATGCCATCAGTGGAGACAGCCTACGTGGAGCAGTACGGTGTTTCCCCTCAATATGGTCGGCATGTACGCGAGTACTTAACCGAAAAGTTTGGTGACCATTGGATGGGTCGCGGAGGACCTGTGGCCTGGCCCGTTCTCCGGACCTGACGTTTCTAAACTTTTATTTGTGGGGAGACGTTAAAAGGTTAGTTTACTCGGAGAAAGGGGCAAGTGTTACAGAATTGCGTGAAAAGATAATTAGTGCTTTCGACACTTTAAAAAGGAATGTGATAGTGCTACGTAAGCTGAAGGAAAACCAGCTACGTCGTTGTCGACTGTGCCAAGAATGTGGTGGTGGCAACTTTGAACATACCTCCGGATAACTTAAGTAGGTAATTTATTTATTTGTACCTAAACTATCATTTTGTAAATACGTTGTTAGCTTATTCAATTTTATTAGTGTAAATAAGTTGATTTCAAATTTTTAACTACGCCAATAATACCTAACAGTCGAAAGTATTTCTACATACCTACTTAGCTAGCACATCTTTCCAATTCCAACAAACGTAAAAAACAATTTTAGATTTAGTAAATTGGTACACCAACTAAGGTACTAACCACCAATAAATTCAATCCACAAATAAAAACAAAATCATTACGAAAACTTTGGGCTGAATTTCAGAGTGTTAGTGTAGATAGCAATAAAGCAAAACTAACATTTTATTAATCATCTGATAACTACCGAACTTAGGTAAGTACAGGTCAGTGAACTTTTCTTTGGCACACTAGTATTGTTGTCGTTAGTAAGACTTCCGTATTCCAATGATGCTTAAAAATTAGTTTAGTATCAAGCGAAATATCAATCAAGTATCAATTTATGACAATAATGTAGGTGATTTTCGAAATAAAATTAGGCAAAATTGCTAGGTACCGGTCGCCGTAGGTCATCGCACGGTCGCAACACTGTTGCATTTCGTAGGTAAGACGTCGACTGTCGACTCTCACGCACACAGAGCAGCTGCATTGTCGCTGTGTGCGTAGTTGGGTGATTCTGTTTTAAGTGTTTTGGATCAAGGGTTTTATTCTGAAATACTGTTAAATTTCAACAATAAAAAAACGCAACGCTTATTAATTATAGACCGGTACCGACCTTTAAATTGATTATTTATGTGTTTTATGACAACCTCCTGAAATTTGACGAGGATGCAAAACAATACATTGTAGATTGCACACCACAGGCTTAGCTTTATTAATTATAAAGATTCTATTCTCACAGTCAATAAAAACAACAAAACAGAAAAGATCTACTCGATTTCACGCTATCCTCTACATTTTCGTCCTTGACATTCCTAAAATATAAGTCTATTTCGTAGAACCATAGTGACCGTTTTGGCAAAATAATAACATAACAAAGTGCACGACACAGGAAGCGCAGGTGGTTCCGTTGGCAAGGCGCCATCTTGGAAACTATCTCTTGATTATTAGTTTCAAAAACAAAATTAGAGGAGTCATTTTATTTTATGGAATAAGTAGGAATTTTTGTCACAGCTACCAACGCCTCACCAGTTCATAACGATGCTTGTGCTGATGACGACAAAAAAATTGAGTTTTCGCATTCGACGTAAATTAACTGTTGTGACGAATATTAATAATTAAGTAAAACATTCTTGTTGTTAGAAATATCACAAAGGAAGGGCACCGACGCTAAAACAGTTGCCAAAATTTCTATGTGGGGTTCATAATGATGTACTGATCACGTGGTAACAGTTCTAGTGTTGGTGTTCTTACCACCTTGTATACCACTGAAAAACAGCAACAGGAGGTTGTAATCCAAAAGAATTTGTCACCTAGAAGACTGAAAACAAAAATATTGATAAGTAGGAAAAGTAAGTAGTTCTATAATTAGTACTTTCAAACAAAAACCTTAACTCCGTCCAACCAAGCAGAAATATGCAGCATACTACCAAAGTGCACAAACAAGTGTACAAAGTGCTTTCCGCACGAGTTACGCTTTCTAACTTATATTAACTCTGACATAATGAACCTGTTTGAATGAATGAATGTACCTGTTCCGCGGCTCACTTCAAGAGTTCGTTGTGGATAAGAAAATGTTCCGTTAAGTAAATACTAATGACCATTATGAGTAGATCGTTGAGACTCAATATAAACACAGCCTGGATGTGGAAAATCTGCAACAGTATTTAAAGATATAGCTGCGTACAATTGTATTTAAAGCTACACATATACGTATACATTTTATTTTCTTGCAAATTTTTTAGCGAATTCGTGGTTAATTTTGTAACTTTTAATGTACTAAACAGCGACAGCCAAGTGGTGTGACCCTCAAGGTGTGATGTCTCAAGTTCGAACCCAAGACACGCACCTCTTATTTGTGATTCATGTACAGTCACGAGCACCAATACGTATACACTTTCCTTAATTTAAAAGTGAGTTTCGCGAGAAAACTAATGTTACTCTGGGATAGGGCCATTACCTAGAGACTTTCTTTGATTACGATAGACCATTACATAATAATATAAGTTACAAAATACTATGTTTGCAACAACATGAAATTGTAATCAGAATAGTAGCAGATATTTTTTTTAGAAGTTGTTAATTGTGTACATATTGGTGATTATGAGTCAGTTCATCATCATCATTTCAGCCGAAAGACGTCCACTGCTGGGCATAGGCCTCCCCCAAATGTCGCCATATTGACCGGTCTCGTGCGACTTGCATCCAGCGGATCCCCGCAACCTTCACCAGGTCATCGGTCCACCTAGTGGGAGGCCTTCCAACGCATCGTCTTCCAGTTCGCGGTCACCACTCCAGAACTTTTCGGCCCCATCGGCCATCCGTTCTGCGAGCAATGTGCCCTGTGCACTGCCACTTAAGTTTGGCAATTCTTCCAGATACGTTGGTAATCTTGGTGTTTGAGATGGACTGTACGTATTGTAAAATTATCTCTTGCTTTCGTAAAGTAAGACATCGTGAGGAAACCAGCAATCCTGAATTCCTGAGGGATATTTGTCGACGGCATGTAAAGACAAATGAGAGGCCCATGGGTGGCATAAAAACTATGACACCAGGTTAGTCAATAAGCACACGATAAAAGATAAGAATGTGCTGAATTTTTTGATTTTTAGCCTCATATATAGAATGAGCTACGCAGTAAAAGTTCCTCATGTTCCTAGTTTCCTACACAATACTTTTTTTATTTATTTATTTCAAAAAAGTTAATTACTTAAGATTAGGATTAATTTACAAAACTTCTGCCAAACTGCAGGACAGTTTGTCGGCAGTACAATATAATATGATACATTATGATGAACCATCTTTTTTTAAGTTTACCGGTAACCCAAGCGCGCTCGTATTTCGTTTTGACACCATTACAACCGGACCGTGGCCTAATTGCCTGACTCAATGATCAATAACTTAACGTTTCGTGATATATGATATCTGCGTCCGTACCATGACGTCTTAAAACATTATTGTTCCATCTCTTTCCCACTCTGGAATAGGAATGGAACAATAACGTTTTAAGCGTCATGGTACGGACACTGCTCCTCTTTTTTATGGAAACAAAAACGATGTCATGGAACAGGAACATAACATCACGCCTGTAATCTCCAAAGAGTTAGGCTGAGGTGTATCTAATGGTACACCATCATTTCTTCAGTTTTGATCAAGTTCCGTGTAATAATGTGGGGAGCCTATTGCCATTAGCCGGACTCAAAGCCAGACTCCGTGGCTGCTACTAAGAAATTCTTGATAGTAACTATTTTACTCGATTGGGAATCAAACCCTGGACCTCATGCTTAACAGTCGCGATTGCAACCACTATACCGATAAGGCAGGAATAATTTTGTAAAAACAAGTCCATTGATAAATATACAAGAAACTCAAACACAAAACCTTTCGTAACAATGTTTGTTATCAGTAGAAATATTTAAACAATTTACCTCAGTAAGAACTCCCTTCCATAGAGTATAGCGGGTGTATTCAAAGATCCAAGGCATGTTAAAGTGAAAGTAGTTCTCTGCCACCTTGTTGACATCACAAGCGCATGCCATTTTGAGTCCGAAGAATACTGATAGAAGATGTTCCACTGAAAATAAGTTAAGTACGATGACTTTTATATATTTATTTATATATTGGACCGCCAACAGAGGCTACACAATTACATGCATGTTAACATAATGTACACGGACAACACAAATGTGCACTTCCAATTAAAGGTAACCACATTCACTTAATATCTAGGTAGGCAGGTACATCAAGTACGATAAAGAAGAAATCATAAAAAATAATCAAAATACAGTATACGAAAATTATAGATAAGGAATCAAAATCAAAAAATGATACAAAATATTTTGACTTGGAGTAATGATACCCGCGACTTCGTTCGCGTGGAAATGTTAATGTGTGAGACTGCCTCGTTGGTGGAGTGGTCGACTGCTGAGCTTGAGGTCCCAGGTTCGCTTCTCGGATTGGGCAAAGTATTATTGGGTTATTCCATCAGGAATTTCTCAGTAGCAGCCACGAAGTCTGGATTTAATGTCGGGTTCGGTTGATGGGGCTCGCCCCCTATTACATAGCGCTTCTACATTACTGGCGAAATGTGGATGTACGATTAAATACACCTTCAGTAATTACAGGCGCTGTTTTGTTGTTATGTGTGAGAACTGACGGTCTGATCGTAATGTGATTATGTCGGTGATGACTACAAAGGGCGTGCTTTAGGGTGGTGTAATTCTGGGCGGCAGAGGTCCGAAACAAAATTAAAAGGCGTTGAAGCGACACTATAATATGGCTTAAAAGTCGGAACATATTTTTTTCAAAGTGAACAATACGGCGCATTGTTGGGCACTATTTTTTTTTTCCAATACAGTTTTGTATGCAATAAAAAATGTCATAACAATGACCGTCACCACGTGCAAGTTTTGGCTTCATGAAAGACGTGAACAATCAACAAATAATTGACCGTCTGAGAAGCATGGAGTAGGTACCCAAAAAAATGCCTGCCACTTTTTAGGTATGGCCCTGACATTTATTGATCGTCATTGCAAAACTACCTGATAATTAAAATTGGAATGGCAAGTTATTTGGAATATTTGGCATGCGTCGAATTAAAACGCTCTCCCCTTTAGCAATTCCTGTAATAATGGTGTTTTAAGTGTATGAGGAACAGGGTGTAAAGTTCCTCAATACTCCATTGAAAAGGGAGGATCCTCCGACCAGACAGGTGTTGGGTCTGGTGGGCAACTGCCCGACAGTTGTTGTCGGGTTTCTCTATATAGTCTTAAGTCGATGTAAACTTTGCTTGCTAGATGTAGGCAATTGATGTTAGTTCTTCCGTCGCGTAACAAAATATTACATTTTACATAGGCCTACATGGGCACTTATAAAACGTCGACAAAAGAGGCACGGTTCGGGTTGGTTGTTTCCTATGGAGAAGAACCGGCAAGAAACTCCATGGTTACTCTTTTAAAATCATTTGGTTCTACAATATTTGGATGTTACAGCGTTAGTACCTAAGTATGAGAGGACAGCGTAGGACCGACAATAAATCGTCGCTTACTACAAAAGGTAGAAAAAGATAATAGTGAAAAAAAAAAATGAAATAATAAATTACAAAGCCTACAATGTCCACACATTCACAAAAAATATGAATGAAAAATAATCAATACAAAAGTAAAAATAAAACATAAGAACAATAAATTTAACAATTGCCACAAATGTCATAGATGGCGCTGTAGTACTTTTTGTAGTAATTTGCTTTTTGTAGGTCGCTACATCACTCCCCTCCGGAGACCGGAGGTCGATAGTCGAATGAGTCAGCTTGTAGTATTATGCCGTGCCAGTTGGAATTTCGTTGCCGCATTGTTCACGGTTAGTCGGAAGAGACTGTGGTGGTGAGGCGAACACCAGTGAGTCGGGGCCGTCGCTGCGTTTGCTCCAGTGCGTCGGACGTAGTGCTGCGCTGCGATGTGGCAGACAGCTAGAGAGCCGTCGACCGGGAGGTAGAAGCTCTCGACCGGCCGAAATGCAGTGTGCTGTGCCAAAGTCGCTTGATGAGAGGCTGAGGGTGCTGACCAGGAATGCGCTCTGGCTGCATGCTGGTGGTCAGGAATACCCATTTGAAGCTGGCTGGCTGTGAGACTCGCTAAACCGAAAATCGAAAGCTTGAGGGAAGTGATGATGATGACGTCACGTTGCTCGAAGGCTGCGCTGACGTCCATTCCGGGGTCACCAGTTTAGCGGTTTGAGGAACAGGGTGTAAAGTTCCTCAATACTCCATTGAAAAGGGAGGATCCTCCGACCAGACAGGTGTCGTGTCTGGTGGGCAACTGCCCGACAGTTTTTGTCGGGTTTTTCTATATAGTATTAGGTCGATTTAAACTTTGCCTGCGAGATGTAGGCAATTGATGTTAGTTCTTCCGTCGCGTCATACATGGCGCTGTAGTACTTTTTGTAGTAAGTTGCTTTTTGTAGGTCGCTACAGTGGCTTTTATAATATTACTGCCAAGCTTTGTGTTACGAAGCCTGGTGCCGTTGCACAGTCTGGATACATACAAGTTTCGCATCAGAAGAATTATAACGCCAACTTTAAGCTCTTTCTTATGGGAACGGCACGCCCGTTAGCTCACGGAGTTGAAAAATTCAACGGGGTGTGCAGGACTACCGTCATTAGCCATCACAGTCTCTACGGATATGTATACTTTAAAATCGCCGACGATCATGTCTTGAATTTTGTTTTGTTTATGACCCACTCGTTCTTTAATAACTATTTATTTTGAATGGTTAAAAAAGACGAAAACTATTTTGTAATTATTTGAAAATCATAAAACATTAAAATAAAACAAATTACCTAGTTACAAAAAGTGAACACCGGTTGGGCATCAAACTCGTGTTGTTTTGGAAAACTTACAGCATTAAAAAAATACCACAAAAAGTGCATACTGACTGCGGATACGAACTTGAAACCTTTTGCTTGGCAGGGCGGTCAAAGAACCGCCAGGCTACTTACTTTGATGGCACATGGTTTAAAATAGCCGGTTTATTCTAATGCTTGTCATGACAGTTGTCAGTTGTCAAACAGTTGAGAAATGTGGACTTAATGCAATATTGCTCATCCCCCTAAGTTATTAGCGCGATAATATATAGCCTATGTTACTCGGTAAAAATGTAGCTTTCTAATGGTGAAAGAATTTCTAAAATCGGTCCAGTAGTTTTTGAGTTTATTCGTTACATACAAAAATACAAATCTTTCCTCTTTATAATATTAGTGTAGATGTAGATAAAAAATGATACAAAATATTTTGACTTGGAGTAATGACTTGTACATAATTTTAAACTTTGGTAATTTTCATGTACTTAATATCTAAAAATCACTATGCTTCGATATAACGTTATACTGCCTATAGAGCTTTGGCAAAACTGTAAAGTCATATTAAGAAGTTTGGCTAGCATAATTATAGTGTCGTTCCAAAAGCAAATACGACTCCGAATCATAGCTTCGTAGCACAGAGCTACGCCGTAGCACCGCGCGTAGCTTGGAATGACGCGCCGCGCCGAGTGACTTTTCCTGTTGTAGATTTTTATGATGTAGGTTTAGAATAGTTTTCTTTTGAAATATCGAATGTCGCACGTAGTGATTTTCTCGTAATAATATCACATTTTAATGGACTCGCAGGAAAAAAAAACACGGGGCATAAAAAATATTAGAGCCTAAAGCAATGTGAAAATATTACTTTACACACTAGTGACGAAAACTCATTATGATGATTCACACACAATATCTTGAGAGGACACAGGTGTGGTCTCCACATAGATCAAAGTAGATAAGTGAGACGGATGAAAATCACCCGAAATGTAACAGCTGTTCTAAGGTTTTGGTTATTAACACAATAGAAAAATATAAGTCGCAAACTCTACTGCTGTCGTTACTGTGAAAGTGTTATATGTTTTTTTCGTCAGGAATTTCTCAGTAACAGCCTAGAGTCAGGATCTGTGCCCAAATGTTTTCAATAGACTCGTTATAATACTTGGGACTTAAACTTGACTTTGACTTGATACTACGTAAATTCAGAGTAGGTACATACCAATAGCTGCAGCTAAAATGAAGATAGTAGTAACATTGCTAATAGCTTCAACGTTTCTGGTAAACGGCGGCAATTTGCTCTCAATAGCTTCGACCTTTGACACCAGTGAAGGCCAGGAACGACCAATATGCGTCAGTATCAGGACCGATACAAAACTAGACGTGCTGAATATTGAATTTGCTGAAATAATAATGAGAGGTGAGAACTAGTATAAAATGTATACCTAACGTAACTTTGATATTGTTCGTCGTTTTTGATCTTTTGTTTATATTATGTCAAAGATGTTTTGTTTTCTATTTATTTCTATAACTACGGTATAGCTTTGTTTGTCTAAAGAGAATGTTGTGTACACCTGTAATTGGTACCTATATAATAACCAGAACCTTTATACTTTTATTATTGAATGTAAAATCCTTGTTGGCGTACCTTTTTGAAATAAATAAATTGATATTCCGTATACATTCTTCGTGCTGCTTTATTCCTAACTTATTTGGGTCAGACCTCCTTGTGTGTCTGCGCTAGAATGATTCGATTGTGGTGTATTCGCTTTCAAATTTTAACCAGACAGTAGTTAAGGAATCATCGAGAGAAATTACTACATAATACAAGAATTTAGGTGTTTTTCCGACATTAGATAAAATGGAGGTTTATTAAAGGCAACATCTTATGCCAATGCTCCAATTCCAAACCATAACATAAAAGAATAAAAAGTAGGTATAAGTTTTGAGTACGAATGTGGTCGAGTATAAGAGCAAAGAAACGATGGATGGACTGCGTGAAGGATAATATGGCAGAAAAGGAGGTATCTGATGAGATGACAAATAATAGAGAAGTGTAGAAGAAGGTGTGCTGCGCCAATCCCAAATAAATTGGGACAAGGGCAAGAAAGTGATGAGGATAATAAAAACAAAAGAACTGCAACAACAATAACTCACAGATGTTACCCAAAGACATCCCGTTCATGATGAGCCACCAGAAACACATGATGAATGTCAGTAGTTGACCGAAGAGACTTATCGCGTATAATATCGTGTACGGAGTACGGAGCGTGAATCTGTAAACGTAATACCACATTACTTATGTAGTAGACTAGCTTATGTCCGCGATCTCCGTTCGCGTGAAATTATTATAAAAAAAATATTACTTCCCTTTTTGAATCGGATTTTGTTAACAATTTCAAGCATTTAAATTTTTTATTTGGATACCTAAACGAAATCCAATCTTGTTTTCTAAATTTTTTAAAATAAAAGTAGCCTAAGTAATTCTATAGCTACCGGCCGGTAAAAGTTCTGACAAAATCGGTCTATCCGTTTCTGAGATCAGCCGGAAAAAACAGACTGACAAAAATATCGTATCCATTCTATAAAAACCTGTTATTTTGATATTGCAAACAGACTCTTCAACTAGGTTTTTGGCCGCGTTTTCGCTCGTTTAATAGTCGGAAATTATCCTAAGGGAACGTAAACAGTCTGGATCGGATAAGTCGTTCCAAAGATTAGACTCTACACCCAAAATTACAAACCTTGCCTCTTTATAATATTCGAAGTATAGAAGTATAGATAGACAACTTATAAATTACAGGTATAAAAAAGTAGTCATTTTACGTTATAGCTATTGTAACAGGTCATAAAAATATAACTTTTGTTGAGGATGGTGATATTTGTACGGAGGTTTGTGCTATTTTGTTCTAAATTATGCGCTTTGGGCTGATCAGTCCCACCAACGGAGAGTCGTAAGTTGAAGTAAGAAAGATAAATCTATACAAAAAGTCTGAAAAATTAAATGAAAGCTTTCAGGAAATAATTAAAATCATTTCGTATATCACTTACAATATACCAATCAATACGATGGATATTATGAGCTCACTTTATTCATTCGGAGGCTCAATCCCGGAAAAATAAGAATAGGTAGAATGTCTCAAATTAAATAATAGGAAATCAAAATATTGGTGTCATACCTATATTGTGTTTTTGTTTTACCTGTTTGCACGCTGTAGCAGGGCAGTAAAAATAACGCTTTTTAAAGCATATTGCCAAGTGTTTTATACGTGCAGCCTGTGGACCAACTATACTCAGCGGGCTATCAGTGCCTTACGGGTCCAATATAATAACGGGTTCAGGATGTTGATGGGGCTCCCCGTTTTTGCAGTGCATCAGGTATGTTTGCGCAAGCACACGTCGATGATTTCCACGCCATCGTCAGACAGAAATCTGCCTCTTTGCTCTGCAGAGTGCGGGGCAGGTCCAACTCCATCCTGAACATCATAGCGGGGAGATACGATTCTCCATTGTTAGGTGATGTTGTTCAGAGATGCATTTTGAACAACAACCTGGTTGCTAAATAGATACATAAGGTTTACTAACATAGGCATAAGTTATCTTTCTTTTTTTGTTTACTAACCCACATGGATGTTGCTTATGCGAAGTAAAGATTATTTTATTTTTATTTATTTTATACCTATATTTTAGCTAAAGACTGCACTAAATGGTTACAAAAATTCGACATTAGTAAGTTAAACACACCAGTTGACAATTATACAGCCTGTTTTTTTTTTATATCAATTTCATATTTTTCTTTCCCTATCACGTATGTATTGATTAATGATATTTCTAGATAGTATAGTCTACCATATTATATGAATATTGTAAAAACTAATGACTGACGTAGACATCGAAAGTTAAAACAAAATTGTGTATTCGTGTTATGTTTGATTCGCTGTCTGGTTCCCCAAAATTTTGTCAAATCAAGTCTTTTGTAGAGCTAGAAAATTAATTATTGTTTATGTAATCCCCGAAGGTTACGTTTAAGAAGGGAAATTTACATTTCACCAGTTATTTTTATGTACCAAGAGGAGGTGTACAGTCGACTTAAATTGCATTTGAAATAAGGACTATTCCTGCTTACAGAGCCCAGGTTCTATAAACACTTAAAAACTTTCCCTTCGTTGGTTTTATTCCTATTGGCCGAAAAAGGGTGATCAAACATCAAAATTACAGAGCCAAAAAAAAAATTGTGTATTAAAACAATAAAACGCTCGGATATTTTTCGTTTTTAGGGTTCCGTACCTCGAAAGGAAAAAACGGAACCCTTATAGGATCACTTTGTTGTCCGTCCGTCCGTCTGTCAGTCCATCAAGACCCTTTTTCTCAGGAACGCGTGTAGGTATCAATCTAGAATGTATGGTAAATACTCAAGTGTACAGTCCCTTGGAACTATGAAAAAATCAAACTTCTAAGCCAACGCAATCAAAAGATACAGCCGTTTATGCCGCAAATTTCAGGGGAAAAGCGAATCAAAACCTACAGGGTACTTCCCGTGAACTCAGAATCTTGAAATTTGGTACGAAGCAACGTCTTATAGCACATATACAACGTGTCACGTTAAATGCGCAAAACCTCAGACACCCCAAATTATTTTTAATTCAATTGACCTAATTCTGAGAGAAAAAAAAATCATTAAAAAAACGTAAATGTTTTATGTGCTGTTTTAGTTTTACTGGCAATTCTGATCGTTTCTTTCTTTCTTTCTTTCTTTTTTCCGCGTTTGAGAAAGTTTAAATGTGACGACAAACATTTGTGTTTGTTTACCTATTTTGGCGGGTTTGCGCACGTTATGGCTTGACCTATAAACAAATAGACAGGGCAACGTTTTCAATGAAGATTTTTTGAAAAATGTGACCTATATTAAAAAGTAGTTCCTAGATTCTGCTCGCTATTCTAATCAAACTATTTTCAGGTTTTGCGCATTTAACGTTACACGTTGTATAAAGGAAAAATTGCAAAAACCGTAAATTTTTAGTTACATCATTATAATAAAAATATTTTTAATAATTTTTGTAGGGAACCCTCGGTGCGCGAGTCCAACTCGCACTTGGCTGGTTTTTTTTGTTTTACTATTTGTCCGCAACAAAAGGGCCAGTAAACACATGTAAGTGGTCATCGTGTGCACAGGATTTCGTCTTCAAAACAAGCAGACGCAACCCATCCACTGTTCATTCATATTTCGCCAGTTATGATTAAGTCCCAAGTAGGTAATTTTTGGAGAGTCTATTGCAAACAACCGGACACAAACCCAGATTCCTGGCTACTGAAAAAATCCTGATCGAAAAGCTCAACAAAACTGTTAACTAGACCCACGAGGCAGTTTATAGTAATTATATGGTGGTTAATTAGTACTACTACTAGTAGAAATAGAATACTTTAATGAAAAAGTATCGCAGCAGATTAACGCATCAATACCACAAGGAAGCGTAGTTGGATGTCTTTTATTTCTCATCTACATCAATGATCTCAAGTAAGTTTCAGTCTGTATTTGACCTAGTTAGGTGTCTGTATACAACAAGATATACAGTTCCAAGACACGCGCAGCAACTAAATAAACATTACGCCATTACAGTCTCACTCAAAGACGTACTGTTTTAATAACATTACACTTCGCAATCTCGCGAATTTACTATATATAACAAGTTAACATACCTCGCTCCACTATGACAAATTCTGCACCTGAGAGACTTCTAATTACGCCTTATGAGTAATTAAATAAATTACCAATGTACGAGGTAAGTACCTACTCTGTGTACGGGATTTAGATTCTAAATATGTAAACTAACATTTTTGAATAAATAACTTTAATCTAAGTAACATTTTTGAATAAAAAAACTTTAACCTAGACATCCACTCTCATCATCCGCCTAGCCTTTTCCCAAACTATCTTGGGACGGCTTCCAGACATCCATTCTATCAGTAAACAAATAGTCTTGCCAAGGGGTATCGTATTACCCGGTATTAATTGGGTTGTGGAGGTCAGATAGGCAGTCGATCCATGTAAAATACTGGTATTCAGTTGCATCTGGTTAGACTGAAAGCCGACCCCAATATAGGTTGGAAAAGGCTAGGCAGATGATAAACTTTAATCTAAACACACGGCCAGTGTTTCAAGTCAAGTTCCAAAAAAAAGAACTGGCGATGGCGACGTAACATCCTTGTGTTTAATAAATAAACGATCGAATAGCTTCTTTCGAACCCTAATAACACAAAATCTGTTTAAAAATCTACATCACTAAGTTTGCGCTATAACTTATTTATTTTTTAAACATTTTGTTTGTTACGAAGTATGAAGTCAATCTGAAATCTACATAATTCATTGTAGAATAAAGCTGATATTTGTTTAAGGGGAAGTGGTGGAACAAATGGAAACAAAGACTTGAGAATGGTATAGGAGGGGTATGTGGTGGTACATGATAATCTCGAAGAATGAAATACCTTCGGTCTCTTTGCTTAAACATTTCTTCTCATTCATTATAGTCTTTATACTATTCCATTCTACTAATATTATAACTGTGTACGTTTGTATATTTGGAAATCACACAGAAACGCCGCAACGACATTGGCACACAGATAGTTTAAAAACCGAATTAGCACATGGGATATTTTTTATCCCGATTGATAATTATAGAGGCTTATTAAGATGGTGTTCCATTGGGACTCAAAATTCCAAATTGGGTAGGCGTCTTTCGTGCCTACCTACGTATCATCATGACGAAAGCTTCTGACTGAGTTTAGCAGAAGCAATGGTAAATGGCAAAAGCAAAGCTTCAGCTAGGGCAGATTCGCCCTAGTATATAATAATATATAACGCCCTAGTGTATATGTATACCCACAATTCCTCTTGCACGTGCCACTTAAAAGATTCCATCGCGCAATGAGAGGCAGCAGTCCCATAACACAGCTACGGAAGTGAGTCTCCCGTATCGTCCCAGGCCACGAGGCCACTCATATCTCTCTTATTGAGGTGATGTTTCTATTGTATGGGTTTTTCCTTCTTACCTCAACTTACGGCTCGTGGGACTGGTCAGCCCGGTTAGAGGTAGTATTCCCATCACTCGGCTGCAGAAAAGAGTCCCCCGAATCGTGCCGTGGAGGCCACTCATCTCTCTCCTATTGAGGTGGTGGTTGTTCTCCTTGTGGAATATCTTAAGAAATAATTTGGAGCGCATTGTTGTTCTTAGGTATTCTGAAAGTAAGTAACACATTTTGCTATAAAAATAAGGGGGTGAACACATTTAGAAAAAGCCTTTTGTCCATTCAAAATTTTGCGTAGATTAGTGTACTCTGCAATCCTCCTTATCGTAAACTTGACTTTGTCTTATGAAGAAAATAAATTATTTCTTATTATTTATTCATTTCCTTCTTACTCTTTTAGTAATTGTTTCACGCGGCCGCCAGTCGAATTTATGACTCAATACTAACCAGTTCACACTTTTCGAGCTTTGCTGCTTTTAATCCAATCGGAGAATCACCTTTAGACCTTAAATGCTACGAAAGATCTATAAGCCTAGCATACAATACATGTATATGTACCAATACATGTACCTTACAGCCCAATACTTTGAATGTTTATGCACTTACACATACGAACATAGTACCTTTCAAATGACTGACAGCGCGGGAAAAGTATTTTCATAGACAACATAGAACAGGCCTCTGTGTCAGGCGGAGTGTCGCTGGTTTAAGTGATATGGATAAACAATTCATGGTGACATATTTCTTCGGGTTCTGAAAATACGTACATTATTTGTTTTAAAATGACCTTGATCCTTCGTGCCTGCGTAGGTTGAGTTGACAATGAACGTAAATTGGTACTGATATTCTACAGTTTAAGTGAAGTGACTCACCTGACCTCTAGCCCAGACATAAATAGTCAATTTATCAACTTAAAGCTCTAAACAATTGACAGTAGGTAAACTACCTTTGTCGACAAAAAAAAGGTTCCTATTTAATACAAGGTGTAAACAGATATTTCACGAAGCCGGCAACCACGTATTCTTTACAAAAATTATTGCTGTGAAACGACTTTTTTTTGGGGTAACAATTACGTTTTACGGTAAAACTCAATGTAGAAGCACTCAAAATATTGTACTAATGGATGCAATAACTAGTTAACAAGTCATGAAGTAAAGTTCTAGGCTTAAAAACATGTAATTTAGAAAAAAAAAACTTTTGGTACAGTTGTATCTTTGGCCTCCAATATCTCCGTAACTATAAGGTTCCCAGGAATGGTCCAGAACAAAAAGACTCTCCGCCTGACCGCCGCCGCGTACGGACGTGCCGCTACCTGCTCGCATTCCCGCTCGCTATCAGTGTGTGTCATCGGTTCGTCGCTTCCCAGTGTCGTGACGTCATCTGTAGTCCCTAGACTACACCCCCGAACAATCGCTGTCTTTTTATTAAGACAGCACTTGCTCAATTTACTTCGGATACTATTCCGACTTAACTTCCTTTGCCCCATCAGGAAAAAATCCTCAGTTTCGAGGTTCTTGGTGGGAAACCTAACGGTGCCAACGAAACCAAGAAAGGGTGGTGACCCAACCCGCCCGCCTAACCCCTTCAGGGTCTAGGTGAAAAATTGGGCACCATCGCAATCGCATGCGCCGCCGATATACTGTGCTAGTGTTTCCCGTTTGAACAAATTCCTGAAAGCAAAGTTCCCTGGACTGGAGTTGGAGTTGCTACCAAGCCAGGACCCTCGGACTGTGGCTGCGGGAAGGTTGAAACGGGTGAGTCGCTGGACCCAGTAAATTCCCTGCATAATTGTTCAGTGAATTAGGTTGTTAGGCTGTTTAGGCGCGGAGCTTCACTCAAATGTCCGCTAACTTTTAGCCGACAAAATGTCGTCCCTAGTCGAGAAAGAAAAAGTCCTTCTGCGCTTTCTCTTGCGCGTCTTCACGACCGACCCAAATTTACAAAAATATGGGTCAGAAATTGCTGCCATTCAGCAATCCAGCGATACAGTCACTGACTTCAGTGACGCGCTCGACAGCCCTTTGTCACCGCCACCTGCCGACAGAGGCTTACCGCCAGCCGTCGCCGCCGCGATAAAGGCTACTCTAAGACCCATTGTTGTGAAACCCATTGTTTCACAAACAAAGGTCCAGCCCGCACCTGCGTCCATTGTTCCCATTTCTGAGAACATGGACAAAGGCTTACCGCCAGCTATCGCCGCCGCGATACCGGCTAATCTCAGACCTATTGTTTCGCAAACAATGGATCAGTCCGCACATGCGTCTATTGTTCCCATTTCGGAGAACATGGATACAACCGTGCCAGTCTCCGACTCGGAATCAGTTATAGATTCCTGCTCTGCTTCCTCGTACTCAGAAGACGACTATTAAGTCGTCGGAAAGGCCAAGAGGAAGAAGGGCAAAAACTCTCAGGCCTCCATGGCCAAAAAGTTAGTCGCGCTCCCTCTAATCCCCTCTCACGAGGCCTCCCGTCCCACCTCCCCGGTCTCCGCACCAATGTCCGCCGCTGCTCATACCAGCAGGTCAACCAGCCCTAAGGCTAACCCTTCAGCCGCTTCTTCAAAGAAGCTGAAGCCCCCTCTCTTGTTGTTCATTCAGGACAAAGGGAAATGGACAGACGTGTTCAAAATGTGTGTTGAGCGCCGTATTCAATACACTAGCGTGAAAAGCACCCAACAGGGTATCAAAGTGGTGGTCCCTACGACCACCGACTTCAGGGAACTAACCCGTCAACTGGTCGGAAGGCACATAGCCTTCCATACCTACTCTCTTCCAGAGGAGAAGCTCACCCGCGTGGTGATCAGGCGGATCCCGAAGGAAATCCCACGGAGGACATCCTCAATGACCTCCAAGGCCAGGACATCCCGGTCGCAGTCGTCCACCGCCTTCATAAGACGAGAGGTGGAGACCAATACGATATGGTACTGGTCATCTGTGACCCAGTAGAAGGACACCACCCGATCTTCAAAGTGAAGTCGGTATGCTCCCTGACAGGCATCTCAATACAGAAGCCGTACCGCTCAAGCGTAGTCGGGCAGTGCCACCGCTGCCAGATGTTCAGACACAGCCAAGCCAACTGCCATGCGCCGCACAGAACGCGTAAAGTGTCTAGGCGACCATGGCACGGCAGACAGCCCCCGTCCCAAAGACAAATCGCTATGCACGGAGCCACCGAGCTGTGTGCTTTGCAGCCAGTCAGGCCACACGGCAAACTACCGCGGCTGCTCGAAAGCCCCCAAAGGCTCCTTCTCTAAACTGGTGAAGCGTGCAAGCGCCCGTCAGCAAAGAGAAAGCCCATCGGTGAGGCTACCCTCTGTCCAGATGCCGGAGAGACTCAGCTCTCAGAGGCCGTCTCCCTGGACCACGCTGAACCACCAGAGAGCCTTTCCGGCACTCGGCAAAGCAAAGTCCAGCCCCATCCTCGGGCTATTAGATGCCCCTGTCTCCACTACCGCGGCCCAAGCGAGCGCACCGGCGCCCGCTCGTCCCACGCCACCCGGCCCCGCGACCGTGGACCCCTCTCACAACGTAATTTTAGAAACGTTAGCAGAGTTAGTCATCCCCGAAGCAGACCACATGGCGGCTGATCTCAGGGAGGCTAACACTGGTGGCGATAAACTAAAAATTATCCTCAAGTCCCTACTCATGTTAGGCGATGTCCTCCGCAACCTTAATCTCGACTAATTCCAATGGGTATAACGTTAATACGAGATTAACGTGCACCAAACCCCGATCCCTAAAATTAGGGTACTTTAATGCCAATGGCATTAGAGGCCAGCGTGATGAGATCGCCACCTTCCTCCGCGACCATCAAATTGATATCCTCCTCGTACAAGAGAACTTCCTCAAGCCCAGTCACCGCGTTCCGAAAATTGACAACTATCGCAAAGTTCGCAACGATCGGTCACGCTGCCACAAGGGCGGTACCCTAACATATCATAGAAAACAAATGCACTGCATCCCCTTAGATCCCCCTCCCATGGAATCTCTACTCGAGACCTCAGTGTGTCGACTAGGCATGACCGGCCATCAACCGATCACTATCGCCTCTGCGTACATCCCTCCCGGCGGCACGTCCGAGTAGCACACTCTGTTCACCAAAGACCTTGCCGTCCTCTTCGGCTTGAGCGACTCCGTTATCATAGAGGGCGACCTCAACGCCAAACACCCCGCCTGGAACAGCACGACGACCTCTACCAGAGGACGTCACGTGTATAACCTGGGCGAGTCCCTCAACTTCGATCCCATCGCTCCTATGGAGCACACCCACTATCCCTATGACCGCGACCAACGTCCGGACGTTCTCGACATAGCGCTACTCAAGAATGTCAACCTTAAGTTGCATTCCATCGAGACTTTACATGAGCTTAACTCAGACCATTGACCAAAGCTCATTCACTTAGTTCCCCGCTCAGTTCCTTCTGACCCGAGCCAGCACTCCACCGAAGAGGCTTCGATGCCTCCCCTCACCCGACCTGATAAGAGCGTCGCATTCGACGACTCTGAGAAGGCCGAATGCCTATCCGATAGACTGTAGTCTCAGTGCTCCCCAAGCTCTCAACCAGTAGACAAGCGACATCTCGATGAGGTGAACGCATTCGTCGAACGTAGAACCGCCCTGCCCCCCGAAGAAGACCCTGATGATCCTCTGCCTCCGGTCACAGCTGACGAAGAGCAAGACATCATTACCAAGCTTCAACCGCGGAAAGCACCCGGCTCCGATGAAATCACCAATAGGGTGTTCAAACTCCTCCCCGCTCTGCTCGTCGTGTTAATGGTGGCCATCTTCAATGGCGCCCTGAGCAACAACGTATTTCCCCAAATATGGACAGAGGCCACTGTCATCGGTTTCGCCAAGCCAGGCAAACCCAAATCTGAGCCCTCGAGCTACACACCTATCAGTCTGCTGAATGCACTCGGTAAAATCTACGAGAGACTTATTTATAAGCGACTCAAAGACTTTGCCGAGGCTAAGAGTCTCATCCCCAACGAGCAGTTCGGCTTCAGGACCGGACACTCTTGCATTCAACAGGCCCACCGCATCGTAGAACACTTGAGCGCTAGCTTCCAGCGTGGAGCGATGACGGGTGTGTTGTTTTTCGACATAGCAAAGGCTTTCGACAAAGTCTGGCACAACGGCTTATTATATAAGCTGTACAAACTGGGAGTGCCAGACCGTCTCGTGCTCATCTTACGAAACTTTTTGTCGGATCGTACCTTCCGCTATCGCATCGTGAAGGCACTGTTTTCCCCCCACCCCATTAGAGCCAGAGTCCCTCAGGGCTCCGAAGTCTCTCCCCTTATCTTTACTCTGTTCACCAGTGACATCCCCAAGAGCAAGAAGGCTCAGTTAGCCCTGCTCGCGGACGACATGGCCATCTATTACACTGGCCGCAGTCACGACGCTATTTACAGCACCCTCCAAACCTCAGCCAACGTTAAGACGTTGGCTGAGTTGGCGCTTGGTTCCGGAAATGGAGAATCGAGGTGAACCCCGAAAAGGGCCAGGCAGTTCTTTTCTCTAAACCGCGTAAAAATAAGCCACCCGTGCTCAGCCCGATCACTATGTACGGTAAGCCTATCCCTTGGGAGAAGCAAGCCAAGTACTTAGGAGTTTACTTGACAACCACCTGTCTTTTGCGGCGCACATCAAAGCAGCTCCCGACCGAGCTGCCTTTGCTATGGGTAGGCTTCATTTCATGATTACGGCTAAAATCAAGTTGTCACTCAAGTGCAATTTGCGCCTTTATACCGCGGTTATCCGCCCCATTATGACGTACGCTTGCGTCGTGTACGCTCACACCAAGCCTAAGTACATCCATTTGATGCAAACCTTGCAGAACCGGTTCTTACGTAGAGTCACGGGAGCCCCTTTTTATGTCCGTAATGACCGTCTACACGTAGACCTTAGAATGCCCACCGTCTTTCAGTTTATGAAACGTCTTTCGAAGCGTTTCTTCGATAACGCCATTAAACACCGTAATCCCCTGATCGCAGCGGCCGCCCGTTACGAACCCTCTCGCATTAGTACAGTACGCCGTCCTCGGCATACCCTCGTCACTCCCGATGATGCTATCACCCTCCTCCAGGAGAGTAGCAAAGAGACTAGCACTCTTAAAAAGTTCAGACACAAAACGCCGTCTTTCCGACCTCGCCGTCGAGGTCCGTCGCGACGTCCCGGTCCATGCCCTCCCCGACAATCGCTCGAGCCAGCCCGCGAAGGTGCTAGTAGTTTTAAATCAGCCCCTAAATAATGATATGATTCAGATTTTATACTTTGTCCTGCTCTGTCTGGGAGCGGTGGCTCAGAGGTGTGGGCCGCGACTTCTGATTGGAAGGTCGTAGGTTTGAACCCAGACAGGTGCATTACTTTGGGTAATTTGTTTCATACGAATTACTCTCAAAATGGTGAAGAAAAATATGGAAAAAATCTCTCATGTCCACACACCAAATTCGAAGACATGTTACATCTAACAACCCGCATTGGGCCTTTGTGGTGTATCCACTCCCTCTCATAGACAGGAGCCTGTGTCCTAGCAGCAGGAAAACATTTAAGCCCGATTATGATTATGCCAACCACATTAAAATAAGCACTCACTCACATACCTCTAACTGATCTGTATGGTGTCGGACGTAAAGAATAGCACCATCCCATATCTTCCCGTGGGTGTCGTAAGAGGCGACTAAGGGATTTTCCAGAGAATGGGCAGCAGCGTACTCTGTGCTTTTGTAACAACCGTACTGCGATCGCCAACCTGCCTGCCAAGCGTGGCGATTATGGCAAAACCCCCAAAAATGTCAATGTCAACACTTGGGGGAGGCCTATGTCCAGCGGTGGACGTATTTTAGGCTAAAATGATGATGATGATGATGATACCTCTAATATTGGCTTCACTTTCCACAAAGCCCTCCTACATCAGTCACTACCAAAACTCGTATATTCAGTGTGTTCAAAATAATATCTTCATTCTACACATAACATCAAAAAAGTTGGAAAACATACGCGAGGTTAAGCCCGCTTTGTTTCAGTCTGTGGCGACATCAAGCGTTCTGTTGGAAATAACGCAGATGTCACGTCAAATCAAGTCACGGAGTACACGCGCGGTTTAGTGAGGCGAGGTCTGACTGAAGGCGGAAGCGGCTTTAACTGGCTTTGCTACATTCCCGTTATAACATTCCCATGTCGTAATAAGCTTGTAAAGGAGAGGTATTGGGGCGAATCGCAACGAACTGATTGCAAACCATCTCTGATAAGTGCATTATCTCAAAAAGTCCGGTGTCTGGAGTCTGGTCCTCAATCTGTCCATAACGGTTTGACCGAACCCTAAGTCATAAGGCGGGAATCTTGATGAGCTACTAACTTTTGACACAGCTATTGAAGTATGTATATCATTGATGGTTTCATTGGCGCGTACATCGTTCGCATTTCAAATCGCATTGTAGAAGAGAAGGTGGACGTGAGAAGATAAAATTCTGGAGATAAGTCTCCAGAATGTAATCTTCTCACACGTTTCCGAAAAGGTATTTCTTACCTCACCTGTACCTACATATTCTTTTACTATCTAGGCCTTTAGGGTCTATATTACGGTCTAAAATCACGCATAATTACATAAAACGATTCTAAATTGAATTGACGACAACGATTGTGTACCATGACATTAAACGTCATCTGTTTTACCGCTAATCGCGTTTAGTCGATCCTAACCCTGGCCTTATGTGTATACTATAGTGGGTCACAAGTTTGGGAGGAACGTAATGAGTTGAATGGTACTTAAGAGCATTTTATTTGCACCAGCAACATCAGCGAACATCACTGAAGTATGTCCAAGATGTGCTCGAGATCGATATCATTTAATTAGTCATGATGGTTCTTACGTAAATATAACCTCTTTATAAATAAGGGGTTATAAAAACTGGGAAAGTATGTGCGTTTCGTGCGCTGTATTTTTTGCCAAGCCAAGCCTATGGATGGGACCTTTAAAATGGCATTGCGTTAGTGGACAAAACTCACTCAGTCCCTTTTTTTTTTTAGGATGGGAAATCATCAAATGACTTCTTCCGCTCTGGGCGGAGCGGAAGGGAGTGTCAGACTTGACTGACTAAAACCCATCCATGTTCCTTCTTAGCCCTTTGCGTTCCAGGGGCACGGTATCTCTTTCGAACAACCCGCAGCCCTGGCAGGCATCGGCCCTCTCGGACCCCTTCCAATTTGCTGATTTGATCTCCTTGAGGCGCGCGTGGAACACGAACGCGCCGTCGGCACGGTCTGTCGTCATAAGACGGACGGACGGTGAGCTAGCCCATTACTCACCGTCCACAGGCCCGCGCCTATCGTGGCCGGTGGCCACTGGTTGCCCCCCGACCCACTCACTCAGTCCCTTGGACTGGAACATATATTTCTAGGGTATGCAGGATTTCAAGAACAGTAGCATAGGAATCGCTTCTGAGGCAGAAGTGAAAAGATTATCCAACCTGCTGGTTGATACTGTCTACCTAGCTACCTACAAATATTCAGGCCGAGGCAAAAATCTCCTATAATGCAGACCATCCGTGCACGTCCCATGCTCGAACTATTAAAGCCTCTAAAGACCAACCTTTTTAATTAGCTCCGTAAGTTTTATTTCGAACTATTCCCAGTTTAACCTGTTCGCCATTAGCGTAATCTTCCTGAAAAAGATGGATTAGTATTTCGTGAGCCGTTGCTAATTAAATGGCGGTTCGTTTGTTACATGCAGCGGTAAGCCTTGATGTTAAAGGAGCTTGCAAATAATACTTGAGTTCCTTACCTTTTGCACTACAGGACACAAGTTTGATTCCCATATGATAGATAGTTCCTTAATGTTTAGATATCCCTGTAGCTAAGTAAAACATCAAGTAAAAGGACGTATAAAAGCAAGGATTCTTGTTGGAGAAACTCTTATTTTCACGGATCTACAAATCAAATCAAATCAGTTTATTTGCGATAAGCGTTGGTACAATTTCGGTCTTAACATAAATCGATATAGATCCAGAACACTTAGTCATAATACTGTGACATGCAAACATTTGGGTTTATATTTAGTAAAATTGTACTAAAACTACACTACTACTACTTGTACTATTGTACTTGTGTCTTAATTAATTCAAATAAAAATTGAGTAGCAATATTACTCGATACATTAAAAAATATTATTGATGTCAGTGAGTAGATGAATATTTATTTTAGCATTATATGTCATTGTTATTTATTTCTATCTCTTATTAAATATGTCGCTTACTAAGTAGAAATTCTTTTCCCCAAACCATACCTTAAGACACCTTGTAAATTTATTTGCCGGTAGTATTTTAATGCTGTCAGGTATAGCATTAATTTGCGAACACACATTGCATAGCTATTTTTACTATATTATGCTGTCCTAGGAATAAGGGACTACTCACACTTATTGAGCTCTATTCAGCTTAAGTCCATAGAAAACAACGATTTTGTATGGAGACGCGTACGCATCCATTCAGCTTTCCGCGTGCGTACGCGTCGTACGCGTCTCCATACAAAATCGTTGTTTTCTATGGACATAAGCTGAATAGAGCTGAATAAGTGTGAGTAGTCCCTTAAGGGCAAAACTAATCTATTTCTGTGCCTACTACTTTTTGCAAAAACTTCATGTGCTTTTACAAATAACTCCGGGTGCATTTTAACAAATTTAGCGCATTAAAAGATATAAAGACAGGGAAGGGTTAGTATCTTGAACTTTTTAAAAAAGGGTTTGCATGATTCGATTGATGACGCGGACGCATTTTTTCTGTCCGATGAACGCTCTTTGACATTTTGTTGAGTAACCCCAGGTGATAAGCCCATATCTCAACACAGAATCAACGTACCCATAGTATGCAGATAATACGGTTTCTAATGCTGACGTTTTTGAGAGTGGTCAATCGTCCAGCCTTCGAAATACGCCTGACAATTTTCGTCAAGGTCAGAAAACATTTCTTATATCAACGTTCATTCGCAAAAATGCGCTCTCGCAATGGCGCGAAACACGGCGCACTTAAAGCTTATTATCTCGTAAACTACTTCAGCTACACAAAAATAAAAAATACGTGTGTATAGCTGAAACAATACAGAATTTAACTATGTTAAAACTAATTACGACAACTAGATATAAGTATTTCGAAAAAAATGTGAACTTGAGAATATGTGTTGAATGTCAGTTTCTCCAATAAGAATGAAAGTTTTTCCAATTAGAATTGTAATTCTTATCAATAAAACCTATTTATAAATAAACTAGACTATATAAGCTTTATTTTATTACCCATTTGTCCTTACTTTGGCACTTTTTTAGTAGCCAAATTAACCAAACCAATCAACCCTTGCTCTAATCGATTCGATACCTACTGGTTTTGTCGTGTTTTCGTAAAAAAATCGCTAAGATTTCGTTTTTTTTACTGTTTTATATTGCGGAGACACTAATAATTACTTAATTGAACTAATTTTCATAATCCGAGCACTTTTTTAACTATTTTTGCAATAATTTCTAAAAATAATGATCGAGGCCCATAATTACGCACGGGACGTTTGACTTACCTGAAAAAAATTTAGGCGTATTTGGAGGCCCGAACGTGATATTCTTATACAACATGTAACGTAATAAACGCACACCCTCAAACACCCCAATTACAGAATTATATTATAATCATAATACATACTCTGAAATTTTAGTTAAACATGTATAGACATTGATTAGTAAAGACTTTAACTTCCTTAAAATAAGTTTGATTTTTCTTTATTTTATATTAAAAGACGGAATTTGTATTAATACAAATGAAACTGAACTTTTAAAGTCTTATTGCCTTGAGTTACGGTCCATTTTAGTTGGTTTGACTGTACAGGGGTAGTGTGTCAGTAATTTACGTAGTTTTAATTATTTTTGGGATAAAAAATAAACTATATTAAAAATGATAGAAATCGATTCAGTAAACGATTCTGAACAAACAACTTTCAGGATGTGCGTTAATTATGTTACATGTTGTATATTCCGCTCCGGCACTAAGGCATCTAAAAGGGACTAAAACTTTTTTCGAGTTACCGCTCGGGCACAATTTGTTGCCTCGTAGAATTGCTTCACAAAAAATGCTCTAAAAAATTCAGTTTTTCGAGAATATCAGGTTTTTTTGCGTCTGTGGTACAGTATTAAATTCCGTGTCCATTGCCAAAAGACCGAGTATCCAAGCAGCAAAAAATTAAACGTCAAAAAATTTTTAAACGTCAGGTGTCAAGTTTCATTCTGTGTAATACTGTGTATGTTGTGATGTGAAGTTTCCTGGATTTAAAACGTGAGTTTTTTTTTTTAACCCAATGTATATATTGTTATATATCAAAATAAACCTCATTAATCAAGCTTTAAGAATATCTAAAAACATCGTAGGTTCAAAGTCTGTTGAAACGATAATATCGAAATGTAAAAATGGCGCCATGGCGAGCGTCGTATTTTGATAATGTTTTTATAAAAATTATTGCAAATTAAAATAGTGCTCGTAATATGAAAATTAGTTCAATTAAGTAATTATTAGTGTCTCCGCACTATAAAACAGTAAAATAAAACGAAATTTTAGCAATTTTATTACGAAAACACGACAAAATCAGTAGGTATCGAATCGAATGATAGGAGTGTTGATTATTTTGGGTGATTGTGCTACTAACAAAGTGCCTAACTAGGGACATATGGGTATTAAAACAAAGCTTATATAGTCTAGTTTAATTATAAATAGGTTTTATTGACACAAACTACAATTCTTGTTGGAAAAACTTAACATTCTTATTGGAGAAACTGACATACAACACATATTCTCAAGTTCTCTTTTTTTTCTAAGTACTATTTAGTTGTTGTAATTCATTTTAACATATAAAGATTCTGTATAGTTTCAGCTATACACACGTATTTTTTGTTTTAGTGTAGCTGCAGTAGTTTACGAGAAAAAAAGCTTTAAATGGAAAGTGGCACGGGGCGCTCGCGCGGCAAAAATGTGAGCGGGGCATTAACATGTGTCACGTGACACATTTGTGGCGCAGTTAAGCGGGTAAAGTTTGATTAATGAAGTTTATTTTGATATATAACGCTATTCACACTGGATTATAAATAAAATAGAATTCACGTTTTAAAACCAGAGAACATAAATCACAACCGACAATACGGTGAAATTTGACACCTGACTTTCAAAACTTTTTTGACATTTAGTTTTGACGGCTGATATTCTCGTTCTTTTTGCCATAGACGTGGAATTTAATACTGTATCCGTAAGGGGGACCATAGATGGTAAATTCATAGAGATTTTAAAAGTTTTAGTAAGTTTTTTGGTACAACTCTTCGAGGCGTATAAGTACGCCCGGACGTTTGACGGGAATTTTTAGGCGTATAAGTACGCCCGGACCTTACACCGGGTATAGAACGAATTTATTTATTTTATTGCATACTTTATTGACGTGTGACTTCCAGTTACAGTGTTTATCAATAATGATAACGAGAAATGTTGTTTCATTTACTTCTTTTAATTTAAGTCCTCTATAATTGATGTCTAAGGTCTTGTTTTCTCGTCCATATGTGCTAAATTGGATAAAATTTGTTTTTGTGAGGTTTACATGCAGATTATTTTCAGCATTATTTGATGTCATTATTAACGATATGTCAACAGCGTACAGATAACAAGGGTGATTAGTGATCATTTATATAGTAAAAACAATAGGGAACTAAGCACACCTCCTTGGGGCACACCCGCCCTGTTATGTCCATAATTTGATCTATGAGACTTTAGTACTTTTTTATTATCTATTTTTTCAATTTCTACACACTGCATTCTGTTATTTAAATAACTTTCTATCCATTGAAGTGCTGGGCCTCGTATCCCATACTTTTCTAATTTATCTATTAGCAGTTTATGTGATACGAAGTCGAAGGCCTTCGATATGTCAAAAAATACGCCTGTTGTCGGGATTCGCTTTTCTAAATTAGTAACGATTGTATGAATTAGGTTAAAACAGGCTAATGTTGTGGACTTTCCCTTTTGAAAACCATAGTGTTCTTCCCTAAATATAGCATGCTTATCGATGAATTGAGTAAGGCGCTTATGCATGGCAGTTTCGAAGATTTTTGAAATGATGGGTATGAGAGTAATTGGTCTGTAGTTATCTAGATTTTCCCTACCACCTTTTTTGTGGAGCGGTTTTACAACCGATTGTTTAAGTAAGCTAGGAAAACATCCAGATTCAAAAGATAAATTTACCAAAAATGTTATGACAGGTGTTAATTCAACTGAACAACTTTTTAGAATTTTTGTTGCTAATTCAATTTTGTTGTTAATTCAGCATAACCTAATGAGTTTGTGTTATTCAAAGATTATATAATTCTGTTGATCTTCTCATATCCATATGGTTTTAGAAAAATGCTCTCACTAACTGATTGTTTAAGGCTAATGCGAGCATTTTTATGGGTATCGTTTGTTATATTAATCCAGTAGTCATTGGAAATTTGTGCAATTTTGTTCGAGCTATTTACTACAGTGCCTTTGTTCTTTACTTTTTCTATAATTTGTTTGCGCTTAATACCAAAGGACTCTTTTTTTATCAGTTGCCATGCTGCTTTGCATTTGTTTTTCGAATTACTGATAAATAGATGATTCATTCTTTTGATAGATCCGTATATAATAATAATAATATTTTTTATTAAAAAAAAGTAATGATCTTTTGGTTTTGCAGCTTGCTCTAATACCTTCAGATATCCATTTTAGGGAGCGATTCCTGTTTGAGATCTTTACTCTTGTGATAGGGAAACATAATTTATAAAAATTTTTTTGCAAAAAAAGAAACCGACTTCAAAAAACCCTAAACGCACTAAAAAGTTAAAAATAATACTATAACCTACCTATATTTATAAACCTAACCTAACCGACGATTAACCTATAATAAAATTTAATAATTCTTTGGAGTCGGTGCCAAGCAATATAATTTGAATTAATTAAAGAATTAATATTTAGAAACTGTAAGATGTTTTGTTTTTCTGGCCTTAGTCTGTCTATATAGTCATTCAGGTATCGTATATTGCTTGGCACCGACTCCAAAGAATTATTAAATTTTATTATAGGTTAATCGTCGGTTAGGTTAGGTTTATAAATATAGGTAGGTTATAGTATTATTTTTAACTTTTTAGTGCGTTTAGGGTTTTTTGAAGTCGGTTTCTTTTTTTGCAAAAAAATTTTTTATTTGTTAATTTTTAGTGACATATTTTAAATCTAATAATAAAATATGGGTAGGCCTAGTAAAGATGCTTCTCGTATGAGAAAACGGCGTCGAACTGAAATTGAGAAAAAGGAAAAAGGACAACGATTAAAAGAAATTAGGGAAAGAAATGATCAACGCATTTTGAATAAGAACCCTGATCATCGCGAAAACAGACTGTCAAAGCAGAGGACCTACATGTTACGTAGGTTGAATAAGGAAAGTCAAGTCTGTGGTACACCTGGAAAATGCATACCGTTACAATTCCAACAAGCCCAAACACAGCTAATATACATTGTCTTATTATGGAGTTACGGTGCCTGTCTCTTGGCTTCATCATCAGATCTGATGGTAGAATGGCTCTTATTGAACACAAATGCTTCACTTGTTGTGGGAAAAACTAAAATCGCTGTACGTTTTCCTATAAAATTTGAAGAGTTCCCTCGATTTCGCCAAGATTCCATCATCAGATCCCAACTTGGTGACTATGGGACCAAATGGAAAGCATAGGCTTCGGAATAAAAAAATAATTTTTTCAAATCGGTTCGTACATGACTGAGTTATGCGCGAACAAAAAACTCAATGCAGAGTAAACGAAAAGTTAGAAAAATTAGATTTTTGTTGATTTTTTCAAAACCGCTTGTCTGATTTCTAAAAAATTTTCATGGGACCATTTGGGAAGTATACGCTTTCCAACAAAAAAAGAATTTTTCAAATCGTTAGGTAAGCGACAGAGCTATGCCCGAACAAACATAAAAAAAAAAAAAATACAAACATCCGAATTGAGAACCTCCTCCTTTTTTAGAAGTCGGTTAAAAATAGATATATTAGCTCGTAAAACTTTTTGAAAGCTTCGTCAATATTGGTTTCTTTAAATATTTCTGAAAAAGATAGTTCGGACATACATTCTTTAAATTTAATAATGTGAGATTTATTTTGTCAAAGTTGTTTCTTTGTTTCTCACTGGTATACTCAATAACTGTGCAGTATTATGATCAGAAAGACCCAGGTGTAAGAGTTCACCTTTAGCAGATTTGATGTTGCTGATTAGGTGGTCTATACACGAATTTTGTCGTGTGGGTTCTTGAATATCGAGCACTAGATCAAAATTTTGAACAATTTCGATCAACGCCTTGGATTTATTATTCAATTGTAGCGTGTTGATGTTCAAGTCGCCTGCGACAACGATTTTTTTCTTAAATTTGGTTGATATAAATTGAAGCACTGTTTCAAGTATTTCGAAGAACTTTGCAATATTAGAAATTGGAGTTCTATATATGCACAAGATAAAAAGATTTTGGTTGATGACCGCAATGCCACAACACTCAAAAATATTGTCAATACAATGCTGATTTAAGAATGATAGTTCCTTAAGTATAGTACCCTTTTTTATGAGGATAGAGACTCCACCACGCTTTTGTTTCTTTGTCCTGCAGTAAGAGGTTGCCAAACTATAACCAGGAATTCGAAGCATCACAGGGTTCATTCCTTTGGGACCTGCTTATGTGGTTGCCATTAAGAGTACTAGGTGCGATCTCCTCAAGGGATACCACATCAATCGTTTGAGTACTGGAGTATTTTAATATAGGTTTCAACTCCGTTAGTCGTCTTTGTGCAAGTAGATTATGAATTGGTGCAGGGGAAAACTTTTTTAGATGTATTAGTCGCTTCGTATGTTCAGAGTTCTGATAAAAATGCAAAAATTTTGAGTCGTAGTCAATCTGACCTAGAACTGAATTAATCTCGCCGCATAACCCATAAGCATTGAAAACGTTAAATTTATTAGTGTAATCCACAAATGTGCAGTCATTCGATTGTTTACTAAGGAGTCTTAAGGTATCATTCAATTTTTTTTCTTTTAAGTGATCAGTTTTAAATACTTTTAACACTAGACAAGGACATTTTATGCATTTTAGAAATACGCATAGTTTAGTCATAATTTTAAACGGGTCAGTGTCATGTTCGCCAACACATAGTACACGGTCTTCAGACGATATCTCGAACATTTTTGCGCCATTTAGTATTTCCTCTGTATTAGCGTTAGGCTTTATTATTGATATATATTGGTACCTATTGTAGTGGTTCTATTTTCTTGACGCTATGAGATGTTGTGCCAGTCCCGTGCATTGACTACTACCAAAGATAAATGCTCTTTTGTTATGTATTTGCTTTCTACTAACAGGCATTGGATTGGGCTGAGATTCAAAGGGCGTCTCTGCTTGCGTTTGCGGCGATACTTGGTGTTTTGGCTTAGACAATGAGTTTGGTACAGGTTCGGAAGTTTTTTCTGTTCCTATTACGGGTTTAATGGTTATTCCAATTACCTCCTTTGGCATTGCGGGGAGTTGTGTTGTTTTCTTTACTTAAATTCGTCAAGGGATCATCGCTTTTTATTAATGTAGAAGTGGTAGGACTATTAGAACTGCTGGAAAAACTATCAGCAAGTCGCCGTCTTGCATTTTTTAAATACTGGAAGACATGTTTTTTCTAAGTGAAGAAGTTGGACTTGAACATAACTGTATTAGTATGGCCATTTCTTGAGCCAAGCTTTTTGTTATTTGCTTTTTTAGATCCGAGTTTTCAAGCATAATGTTGTTCAGTTCATTTTGTGTGCTTTCCAAACTCAATTTCAGCTGTTTTAACTATTTCCTCATTTCTTCTGTGCAATAGTTTTGAGCATTGGATGAAAGGTCTAAACTCCTTCCCAATAATACTTCAGAGGATGTAGAATCGATAGAGTTATTATTTAACATGTTCATTAAGTTTTGTCTCCGGAATGAGACATTTCTATTTGTACTATCCATTGTAATTCTTGTTAGTAACTTGTTTATTATTTCTTATTATTTTCACCAATCAACTCTGAACAAGTATACACTTCTGTCGATCCCTTCGGGGAACACAAAACGTGATGTTATGCTAATTCTATAACTTGCGACTCGATTGTGTGATATTCCAAAACTAAGATATGTGGTGTGTAATTGGTAGGGTTAGAACTTGCGCCGTCGAGCGTCGTGACTATCAAATTACCTGACCGCAGTCCATTCGACCACGGACACCGTTAAGCTTAAGCGTAAAATTTTCGATCGCTTGCGTCTAGTGATTAAGGTTACTTGAGTGATCAATAGATGTCGTTGTGCCCAGGATGTTGACTATATGAAGTATGGCAACACTGTTTAGGATTTGGCAACCCAGTGTGATCGGTAATACAATTTCAAATTTTGCCTGTCATCTACAAATGCGATGTAAACAAACCGTTTGAGTCACTTTTTGAATAACCTAAGTTGTTTTAGTTATTTAACTTACAGTTTTGGGGATTGTCACAAACACGTTCTATAGTGTCATTGCACCAGAGTTGTTGTTGGTATAGTGATAAGTTATTGCACTTTTGTATTGTTCCGTTCACTGTGTGTGTTCTTGTGGTATATCTCACAATTGACTTATTATGGGTTGTCACAAACATTTGACCACATAATTTGCTTGACGTACTACACTTAAAACAACATACTTATACTAATTTGTTACTGTATAAACATTTAATTATTTAAACACGCGCAGCTGTTCTTTTTGCGACTTGTTCGCTATCTGTCAACTTTGACAGTTACATCAAGGGACTGCTTATCTGACCTCCACAACCTAGTAACTGGATAATACGATACCCCTTGGTAAGACTGGATATTCAGTCTTTTGGCTTTTGACTACTCGTAAGGACTGTCAAAGATTTACAAATAACAGCCGGGACCAACGGCTTAACGTGTTTTTTGAGGCACGGATGAAACTCGGTATGTAATTATGGTCACCCATCCACACACCAACCTCAGCAAGCACGGCTTAACCTTAAAAATTGACCCGTGCGGCTGTTATTATTTAGCCACGAGCTCGCTAAAAAGGTACGAACATAATATATTTACATTTAAACTTGTAACACTTCTTCATTCAGCGCTTATTAAAAATACATCCAAATTGACTTCGCACTGCAGATTCGCATTGGGAAGCTTTTAAACTGATTCAAATTAATTCGTTAGCCCTCGAGCGAGAAAATTGCCGCCATATTGGAAGCTTTCGTATAGAGATTCAGAAAATTAGGTTAATAGTGGTGACCCATCGGCCGAGCGCAAACGCGTGGATTAAAATTGACGTACATTGGAAAGAATTGAATTGTAAATACCTGTTTCGCGGATTATACTTACTTAGTTAGGAGCGTTTACGCCTTAGGACATTTCATACAGACTTTCA
The DNA here is from genome assembly GCA_949152445.1 of Cerastis rubricosa. Taxonomy (NCBI): domain Eukaryota; kingdom Metazoa; phylum Arthropoda; class Insecta; order Lepidoptera; family Noctuidae; genus Cerastis; species Cerastis rubricosa. Next base: position 7,587,232 of record OX424526.1, on the reverse strand, counting down.
AGTCCTTATTTTCCGAAATGACTGAAACAATTTTAATGAAACCTCATATGCATTAGCAGGATCATCATTTCAGCCGAAAGACGTCCACTGCTGGACATAGGCCTCCCCCAACACCACATTGACATAAGGGATGTTTTGCCATAGTCGCCACGCTTGGCAGGCGGGTTGGCGATCGCAGTACGGTTGTTACAAAAGCGCAGAGAACGCTGCTGCCCATTCTCTGGCAAGTCCCTTAGTCGCCTCTTACGACACCCACGGGAAGATATGGGATGGTGTTATTCTTTACGTCCGACACCATACAGAACACAGCATTACAGAACAGAACATTAGCAGGATACATAGGTCTTAATAGTTACTAGACCGTCTTTTTTTTAAAATAGGTATTAACACTTCAAAACGTATGACCCCTGCCTCCCCGTGCGTCGCCTCTTCCATTGCACTCTCGTACATTCGGAACAGTTCGTTCAATTTCGGCGCTTGCCAGAATCATTCGTTTGGCCAGAGATGGGTTTTTTGGCGGTCGGACACTCTTTGTATCTTTATCATGTGGTTATTGCAGACCCTGTTGTCAGAGTTGAGATATATCTTTCAGGAGTGCTGGTTCCTGCACGATGTTTTCCTTTACCGAAGCACGTGATAATTACACAATACGCGCATGACTCCGAAAAATGAGAAGTGCGTCTTGGTTATGAACTTGAGACCTATCATCCTAACAGTCTGACGGTCACGCCACTGGGATATCTCTGCTTACACGGTCGGACATTCGGACACTAGAAATAAGTGACGAAAGCGCGTGTCGATTGTCGCAAGTCGCGTCTTAGTCGCGTCTTAAGTTCTGGAATGGCAACCGCAAACCGGAAGATGATGCGTTGGAAGGCCTCCCACTAGGTGGACCGATGACCTTGTGAAGGTTGCGGGGATCCGCTGGATGCGAGGAGCACGGGACCGGTCAATGTGGCGTCACTTGGGGGAGGCCTATGTCCAGCAGTGGACGTATTTCGGCTGAAATGGTGATGATGTTTTAGATTGTGAAGGAGGCGTTACGTCGCGCTTTCGTGCTAGGCTCAATGGCCGACACAGGAACGAATTGCATGTCATTAAGACTCTGCAAGCGATAATAACTTATGCATTTCTACGAAAGACGGAAGATAAACGAGAAGTATTATTAATATAATAATTAAATTTCTGTGTTCATAATCTTGATTCTGATTGGAATAGAGTTTCCAGATAGATAATAGGTGTAAAATACCCATAACGAAGCCAAAAGGGACCGTTTTTTTGTACCTTGTATTTATCAGAGACCAGGAAAGCATGGTGCAAAAGAAAGGAAGCTTATATTATAGTTATATATGTATATTATATATTATAGTTGTGAATGGAACAAGGACGCGAATGATGTTGATGATTTCTCAGCGATAACGGAGGCAATGGATTCAATGCAGTATTATCTCATGTGAAGTTCCTAGTTCACTCTTTATACACATAGACTGCGAATGGACAAATAAAATCAGTTCTATATAAGTTTTTGTTGTTCTTAGCAGTATTCATTGAGTCTCACTTCAGTGCGGGAGAGAGATGAAACAATACAGGACCGCTAGCCATTTCAGGTTTTATTAAACGTTTCCTTTATTTTCATTAAAACTTTCCTTTTTTCATATTATATTAAAGCATCTTTCTATGCATTTGATCTCACTGTTCTCATATAGAACCATTTATACAAATTGAGGAATTTCTAACTACGATGTTCGTTTATTAAGGTCATGCCTTACGAGAGTTTCAGGGACAGGAAGTTGGCCTTGCATAAATATCTTCATATCTTTTAAAATATTAGAAATTCTCCGAGTAATGGCAGATTCAATGTACCCAGTCACTAATTACTTTGGTGACAAAACCATAGCAAAACGAAAACCATATCTTTTGAACAGTCTGCCGGCAAACATAATGAAAGAAGATAATAAAAATAGTTTTAAAAATAAATTAAAATAAAACATTATTTGGAAATTGGTTAAGGTGCCTTCAGCGTATTATTATATTATATAACTTTATTATTCTTAGTCTTAAGTAGGTACGATATCTTAGAATGAGTGTATAGACTCACCGACCCCCCAGTCAAACCATTACTATGGTTTTTTGGGGCTTAGTTTATAATTTTTCATACCTTGTGTCTAAATAAATAAATAAATAAATAAAATAATATTTCATACGAATGGTATAAGCTCGACATAAGAAATGATGGACTGTCTCGTTGTTCGAGTGGCCATAAGCGCGACTGCTGAGCATGAGGTCCTGGGTTCAATTCCCGGGTTGGACATAGTGTTATTGGAGTTTCCGTCAGAAAGTCCTCAGTAGCAGTCACGAACTCGGGATTTGTGCCCGGATGATGGTAATAGGCTCGCCCCCTATGGGACTTAAAACGTAACTGGCAAAATTTGCGTTTACTGTATTTTAGGGGCATATCGGCCCAAGAAAAGCATGTTTTTTTGTTCAATGTTGTTTTGTTTCAGGGTGTGTTAATTTCTACTAAATTAACACACCCTTTAAAAAGCTGAAATTAATCAAGAACGCCTTATCACAGTCACAACGTCAAACAAATGTGCTTAGGGATACATAAACAAAAATAAACGCAAACAATTCTACAAGAAAAAAAGAAACCGACTTCAAAAAACACTTAACGCACTAAAAAGTTAAAAATAATACTCTAACCTACCTAAATTAATAAACCTAACCTAACCTACGATTAACCTATAATAAAATTTAATAATTCTTTGGAGTCGGTGCCAAGCAACATAATTAGAATTAATGAATGAATTAATATTTAGAAGCTGTAAGGTTTATGTTTTGCTTTTTTCTGGCCTTAGTCTGTATATAGTCATTTAGGTATCGTATATTGCTTGGCACCGACTCCAAAGATATATTAAATTTTATTATAGGTTAATCGTAGGTTAGGTTAGGTTTATTAATTTAGGTAGGTTAGAGTATTATTTTTAACTTTTTAGTGCGTTAAGTGTTTTTTGAAGTCGGTTTCTTTTTTTGTAAAAAATATTTTTATTTGTTAATTTTTAGTGACATATTTTAAATCTAATAATAAAATATGGGTAGGCCTAGTAAAGATGATTCTCGTGTGAGAAAAGGCGTCGAACTGAAACTGAGAAAAAGGAAAACGATTAAAAGAAATAAGGGAAAGAAACGATCAACGCATTTTGAATAAGAACCCTGATCAACGCGAAAACAGACTATCAAAGCAGAGGACCCACATGTTACTAAGGTTGAATAAGGAAAGTCAAAAAGTTAGTCTGTGGTACACCTGGAAAGTGCATACCGTTACAATTCCAACAAGCCCAAACACAGCTAAGATACACTGTCTTATTATGGAGTTCCAGTGCCTGTCTCTTGGCTTCATCATCAGATCTGATGGTAGAATGGTTCTTATTGAACGCAAATGCTTCACTTGTTGTATAAAAACCAAAATCGCTGTACGTTTCCTATAAAACTTGAAGAGTTCCCTCGATTTCGCCAAGATTCCATCATCAGATCCCGATTTGGTGACTATGGGACCAAATGGAAAGCATAGGCTTTAGAATAAAACAATAATTTTCCAAATCGGTTCGTAAATGACTGAGTTATGCGCGAACAAAAAACGCAATGCAGAGTAAACTAAAAGTTAGAAATATTTAATGTTTGTTGATTTTTTCAGAAACGGCTTATCTGATTTCGATAAAATTTTCATGGGACCATTTGGAAAGTATACGCTTTCAAACAAAAAAAGAATTTTTCAAATCGGTTGGCAAACAACGGAGTTATGCGCGAACAAACATAAAAAAAAAAAAAAATACAAACATCCGAATTGAGAACCTCCTCCTTTTTTAGAAGTCGGTTAAAAATAGGGTAATTCTTCTAAGATTATTGTACCACTTTTGTGCTAGAAAATGCTAACAAGGAAACAAGAAAAATGTTGCCAAGAATAACAGTAATTTTAACTCAGCGCAGTCTGGGAACAAGTTAGCTCGTTATGGGAATTTATGTGCTTTTAGAATTAAAACTACAGTCAAAAATATACGCTTGTTAAGTTTTATTACCACCCGCTTTGAATTTTCAGGTTAAGAAGAGACCTGTGTCATCTGAAGATTTAGTACTAATTTAATAAAAGTTTAGCGTGCGCATTAAAAGATTCTTAAGAGAAGTGGTTGGAAGATTTTTGTATGAAACGTGGCCTGCCTAGATTCTTTTTCCCTATATAATTAAATGGCATGAGATTCGTTTCCCGGGTGGAGCAAAGTGTTTTCGGGTTTTCCGATCAGGAATCCTTCAGTACCAGCCACAGTGCGTGGACTCGTGCCCGGTTGATGTCGTCTCGTGTTCCAAAGTATATTATTAAGACTAAGAAGCCAATTTTGTAAGTCAGTAAGTATGTATGTGTGTATATCTGGTCCTTTCCCGAAAAGTCTTCTACGAATGAGAAGCTGCTTTATCCTAGAGTTATGGGCTATATTTAATACATTCCCTAATGTAAAGTTTTCGACTATTATGCAGTGAAGCTGCGGGAAAAAGCTAGTGTCTTATGAATGGCTCATTGGGTTCAAAATAGAAAAGAGAAAGAAACATGGAAAGACGAACCTTTTTTTTACTGATGGGAAATCATCAAATTACCCCTCCTGCTTTGGGCGGAGCGGAAGGGAGTGTCGGTCTTGTACTGAAAACCCATCCATGTACAACTGTTGTGTATAAAAATTATCTACATTACTTTCGTATATTTTACTTGATGTTCGAACAAATAAACAGACAAACAGACAAAAATTCGAGAAATGCTGGAAATGTGTTCTATTGATTGTCCTATAACACCCTGGGTATTTTTTTTTGGAAATATTTTCGATGTACAAAAGCGACTTTTCAACAGATTTATTATATGTATAGAATACATGTTATTCAAAACATTCCCTACAGTATTAGTCTGGCAAGCCATTAAAACAGTTATTATTGGTGTGTGCGATCTCTCATGATTGATAACTATGAATCGGACGATCGGATCGCGTGTTGTTGTTTTGCAAATAATTCTGAACTGGTATAATTTGGTCCCCGTATTTATTACTTGCAGTGTTTTTTTTTTAATTAACTGAGTTTTTGTTATTCATTATTTCAGCCGAAAGACTTCGACTGCTGGACGAAGGCCTTCCCCAAGTGTCGCCACATTTACCGGTCCAGTGCGACTCACATCCAGCAGATCCCCGCAACCTTCACCAGGTCTTGTCCACCCAGTGGGAGGCCTTCCAACGCATCGTCTTCCGGTTCTCGGTCGCCATTCCAGAACTTTTCACGCCCATCCGTTCTGCGAGCAATGTGCCCTGCCCACTGCCACTTAAGTTTGGCACTTCTTCAAGCTACGTTGGTAACCTCTTGGTTTTTGTTATTTGTAGGAAACATTGTTACTAAAAAAAACCTCATTCATGGTTAAATAAATTTAGACACTGAGCGAATCGACAGACGCCTGGGCCCACGTGGTGCATTAAGGTCAACTTCCTGTCACAGAAGAGGCCTATGACACAACAGTATGATTATGGCAGTCTGATATGATCTCCAAACCTAACAATAAAAAGGCTATAAGTTTTTAAACTGACATGGTCACTAACACTATCAACAACACTTGTAACGGGATATTTACCATGTTTATTATTTGTTATGAGTTCCCGATATTTCGGCGTTGTTGCAAACGCCATGATCACGGATAAACTGAAGTTATTGCGGGTGGATGTTTATGAGCAGACAAACTACTACAAACAACAAACACAAAACACGAAACAAACACGTTGCAACAGCGCCGAAATATCGGGAACTCATAACAAATAATAAACATGGTAAATATCCCGTTACAAATGTTGTTGATAATAAAAAGGCTAAAGCTTAGGGGGCTACTAAAAAGTTAAAATAAGTTCTGAGAAATGAGATAATAAAAACTGGGTTCTATTACGACGGTGATTTAAACCAATTTCAAATACTGATCCTATTGATATCCAAAGTAGGTACCCATCATGAAAACCAGCACACTCTATTGGAGTTCAACTAAAACTGGTCATCAATAATAATCCGTTTGCAAATAGATAAAAACCGGCCAAAGGCGAGTCATACTCACACGCACACAGTGTTCCGTAGCACCAAACAATATTCATCTGTTGTATTGTATTGTATTACATTCAACAGCAAAGCTAAATTTGTTTTTCATAGTATTTTAATGAAAAACAAAGTTACTCTGCAGTAACTAACAGTTTGATGAAAAGTCCCATTTCTCAAAAGTGGCTGTGACATACAGACGGACAGACAAACAGACATGACGAATCTATAAGGATTCTGTTTTTTGCCATCCGGCTACGGAACTCTAAAAAAACAAGGTATCTACACAATCAACAACATTTTTTACACGACAAGTTTTTACCGCTATTGAAATAAACTTATTGATACATCAACCGCTTAGGGATTTGTAATTTATACTTTGTGAAATGTCAAATAAGGACTTTAGTCAGTTTTTACGAAATAATAGGTTGCTTTTGCCTCAGCAGCCGAACCATGATGTAAGTGCTATAAAATGGTGTAATTAGCATAAGTTTAGCGTAGCATACTAAAACATACATCATAATCTGCCTAGCCCTTTTCCAATTTTAACCAGATGCAGCTGACAGGCAGTCGCTCCATGTAAATACTGGTACTCAGGTACCAATATTTACATGGACTCCCTATCTCCACAACCCAGTTAGTACTGGGTAATAAAGCAAAAAAAAAAAAAAACCTTTTTGTAGGACTGGTTGTCAGACTTTCGGGACTCTGACTACCTGTAACGACGGCCATAGATCTAAAATTGGTAGCCGGGCCAACTAGCGTAGCAAAAGCAGTCAATAATTTTAGCAGTTCCAGGGCAGGCTGTGTGGCACATGACTTGGTGTTTTTGGTTCTAGAACATTCTGGTTTCCTCACGATCTTGGACTACACCGTTAAGCAGTCATAAAATATACTGTCTAAACATAACTGGTTGGTTTCGGACAACAACATTAACTCATAGGTTGCCCTTCTTTCCACCGGACCACTTCTGTCTGCTGTCTAGGTGAAGTGATACGTGCATTTCATGTCCCGGCTGTCAATTTGTAGGTCTTTGACAGTCCTTACGGGTATTCAGTGGCCCGAAAGTAAGACAACCAGTCCTTCCAAGGAGTAGGCACCGTATTACCCAGTACTAACCTGGTTGTGGAGATCAGATAGGCAGTCTTTCCATGTAAAATACTGGGTTTCAGCTACATCTGGTAAGACTCGAAGCCTAGGCCAACTTTGGGTAAAGGCTGATGATAAGAGGAAAATTGTTTCCTGCAGTGGAAAAAAATAGCTGACTGTGATAACATGTCAATTAAATTCCTTTTTATCTTAATTTAGGATTTTCTCACTGTCATGGAGAAAGTGTTCAAATGGTCTTGCCTGATCGGCGTGCTGGGATCGAAGAGATACATGTGCTACTTCTGGAGTGCATTCTTACTAAGTGTGCTACTTTTTATGGAGACCCAAGCTATTTGGAAGGTTATAAAAGCACTGGCTGGTTGGGCTGTTGATACTGCTGGACAGAGTAAGTAATTTTTGAGGAATTAAAAAAGGAAGCCAGTTTTCGTTTTCAGGTTTAGCTAAATATTATTTTGTTAACTAAATACTAGAGCAATCCCATGTCCATTAGATTTAGTTAATATCTTCGAAACAGTTAAGTGTTAAGCTATAGCTGCACAAAAAATGTTTGGTGCCTCGCCAAAAATTGATCTAAAGCAATGAAATGTATTGATTTCATTTGATTAATATAAGTAATATTAATCAAATGAAATCATTTCAAAAGAACCATATTCCACAAATGTTTATCAACAGCGCCCCTGATCTAATCAGATCTAGCGTGTCCCTTTGCTGCCTTCCCCCAGCGACGCCCTAAACCGAGTCTCAGAAGGAACTCCAGCGGTTGCCCTTAGCTTGTAGTCACTCAGTTTGAAAGTTTTTTCACCCTTGTCTGGAGACCTTAGAAGGCACCCACAGGATAGTCCGGTAAAGTAGAAGCCAACCTCATAGGTCGACTTGTGAGATGCCAATAGCAAATTAAAAAGGTATCATTCGAGCACCAAAAGATTCACTTTGTACTCATTAGTTATCATTTGTGGAGACAAACCTAGAAGGTCCTTGATTAAATGAAAACGCATAAGAAATATATTTAGATAATTTTGATATTTGTTAGTTTGCTGAATATTCCACCCTTGTTTTCGCAAGCAACGGTGGTTTATAAAAGACTAAAATATTTAATTTATTTCAGGAAGCGTCACAGCGCGTTTAGCTGGCACAATCTTCTACACGATAGCAATCCTGTCGTTGATCCTATCATCAAAACTATACAGGTCCTGGGGAGACCTGTCAGCATTATGGGTCAGGGTTGAAAGGATCATGGCCGTCAAGGCACCCGCCGACAAAACTTTGAAGAAGAGAATGTATTTTGTAATTGGTTTCATGACGGTTTGCTCAGTGTGTAAGTTTCACGAAAATTATCATTAATACTAAAAACGCGATGTTTACCTTGTTTTTAGCATTTTTGCCATCACATATGATACGTATCAATATACAACTCCAACAGAAAAGCACCAGATTCGACATATCGGATATGCCCCTTTACCCAAAAAGATGATTGGAAGTGATTACTTCCATTAGCATCTTATTGGGTTTAAAATAAAAACATACTGCACTCCCAAAAGGATACTGTTTAATATGTCCTCAAATGTGCAAAGGGCAATAACATTTTTAACCAATTCGACGTAATAACGAGATACACAGCCCCCAGGGCAATGTTGAGACAGTTACAATGCTTTTCATACGTAAATATACGTCCCGTAAGCAAGCAGGTGGACTACTGCATCCATTAATTATTTGTGTATGGTTTCCCTGTTCAAAGCCTTTGTATAATAATTACTAGTGTTGTTTAATTTTCAGTGGAGCACATTATGAGTATCATATCTGCAATCGGACTAGACTGTCCGCCATCTTTGATTATAAAGCGATATATTCTGATATCACATGGATTTATGATATTGAGGCGTAAGTAACATTTACAGCTGTATTTCGAATACTGTTTTAATTTAAATAACAATGTTTCAGATGATTGGGTTAGTCTAGTTAAGGATGCAAGCGCGACTGTTGAAAAATAATGTAGCTTCGAATCATGGTTCGTCTATAGGTAATCTGAGTTTCTATCCAGATAGTGGTACATAGTAGGTCTCCTATGACATGGGATAGAGAACATTATTCCCGGTCTGTAAAACTCTGCCTGCCCTTACAATTTCGCTTCTACTAATTATGTTCATCATCATCATCATCATCATTTCAGCCGAAAGACGTCCACTGCTGGACATAGGCCTCCCCCAAGTGACGCCACATTGACCGGCCCCGTGCGCCTCGCATCCAGCGGATCCCCGCAACCTTCACCAGGTCATCGGTCCACCTAGTGGGAGGCCTTCCAACGCATCGTCTTCCGGTTCGCGGTCGCCATTCCTGAACTTTTCGGCCCCAGCGGCCATCCGTTAATTATGTTACATTTTAATTTTTGCAATCCCAACTATTGGACGTAATCATCCCTATCTTATAAAAGCCTAGGAGCTATCCCCACCACCTATAAAGGTGGGTGATTTAGAGCCTGTGCCTTAGAGCGCTGTTTTATCGAGGTCTCTCAGCCAAAAACAAAATTCAATTGAAAAAGGGGAGTGATATTTTTATTACTTTTAATAATAACTTCACGCGAAAGAAGAACTTGCCAAAGCTAGTATATAAATAAATAAATAAATAATTTATTTTCTCTACACAAGTTACTTAATGCTAGGGTAACAGTGGAGCACGAACATGGAATTAACGTAGTGAGAGACTGGTGCTTGAGGTAGGTCTCTATAATAACCTCTATTACAAGTCACCAGGGCCCTCCCGCAGCTATAAACGGGCTGTTGTACTACTTTTTAAAGTAACAAATTTTGGATATTAAGAAAAGTGCAGGACAATAAGACCGGTTGCATTATAATTACAGATCACAGAAAATAAAATATAAATAAGATGTAAATACACAATTATTGAGGAAATTTCAGAATGCGTGACTGTAACTGTTGTGTGAGCATGATGCCTGGAAGACTGCGGTTTAAGTAAAATAGTTTGTAAAAGCAGCAGACAGGACGACTAGTTAAAGAGATTGTCTATCTGAGGGAGATCGACAGTTTTTCTGTTCCCTGATAATCTAGAGTTTTGAGTAGGTAGTGACCGAGGTATTGCATTTGTATTTTGTTAGGCGATATATATTAAGAATTTTGTTTAGCTTATTATACAGGTATGGTCCGAGAAACATGAAGAAATTATGGGAGTGAGCACAGTTGAAAGCTTGAGTCTTGCATACCCTGTTTTTTCAGCGCTTTTCCTTTTGGATATTCGGGTTGTATTGCAATAAAGAGTGCTCTTTGAGACTGTACGCAATACGAAGGACTGTTTCACAGCAAGCACATCGCACTCTCTAAAGAGGTATATGTATAAAATTTGTTTCAGATGAATATTCAGACTGGTACGCCCTACCCCTGGCTTTTATGAGTACCATTGCTACTCTGCTGTGGAACTTCCAAGACCAACTTATAGTACTTTTCAGCATGGGTCTGACGTCGAGATACAATAGGTTGAACCAGTGTCTAGCCAAGATGTGTGCGCTCGAGAGGAAGCAGATGGATTCAGATCAAGTAAGGATATTAAAAGTGATATCTTTTCATTGTTAGGGTTACCAAGTACAGCTGATTACTAGTATTTTACATCAAACGACTGCCTACCTGAGTTCCACAACCTGTGTAATACGAAACCACTTGGTAAGACTGGTTGGTAGACTTTCGGGTTTTTCGAATGACAGCCACGATTAACGGCTTAACATACTATCCGAAGGTATATTATGAATTCATATTCACCCATCTACGGACTGACCTCCAGAAGTGGCACAATATCGTCATCACTATCCATGAAACCAAAGATTTCATTAATTTATGCTTTTCAGTTTTGCGGCAATTTTGTGTACGCCTTTACGGCAAATCTAATACCGTCACCAACCATTCTTACCATCTGTCTTCCCACGTGTTTTTTGTCCGTAAGTCACAGTCACCTAATTGTCATTCCCACTATAAGGACCGCCTATTGTGGTGAATCCTCATCCAAACGTTTCCATTTCTGTCCTATATCCTACCAGGCGTATAGTAATTAAATTAAGTCTTATGTTCAGTAGACGATTTCATTCTGCTTTTGTAGCTAAAATTAGTTTATGAATCAATTCAGAGACCTATTATAGAATTATAATGAAACTTTCTCAAGCATACTCATGATTTAAATAGGAATCCACATTTAATATAGAGGTCACTGTAAATTGTAGGCAACATTTTTTTATTTTTTGAATAATTATACTCTGACAGACCCACTACTTCCATAGTTATGAATGTCAGTCGAACAGTATTGTTCTATTCCAATTTTCAATTGTAAACAAAAATGACTGTCTGTAAGTTTGACATCCCATTTGGTAACTTTTTGTAGATCTTTGACAGTAGTAACGAGTGATCAGTGGCGCGAAATTCAGATAACCAGTTTGACCAAGGGGCATACCATTGTATTATTGGGTTGTGGAGACTCCAGTGGGGATCCGGTAAGACTTGAAGCCAAACGACTTCAAGTGGAAAAGGCTAGGCAGATGATGATCTATGTATTGTATTACCTAATACTAATACCAACTGGGTAATACGATACCCTTTTTTAACACTGTGTTAGGCCAGTGACTACCAGTCACAACTGTCACAGACCTACAAAAGACTGCCAGAATCAACGGCTTAACGTGCATTCAGAGACACGGAGAAAAATATGGCTCATCTACATACCAAACTGGGCAAGCATTGTAGACATAAATAAATTCAACTGACGCGCGCTAGTTTTCAGTACACTTCTACAATTACTTATTAGAACACAACAAATCTATCTATCTATCTTCAAGTCTCATGTGAACTATGTCATATTGAAACTTACTACGCTCTGGGGAAATCATGGTAACGGTGGATAGATCGAACAAGTTCTAGTTCTACATTCGTGTACCTATTGCTATGGTGGTAAGCTGGATTTTAAACTTAAAAGAATCCTTTGTTTTTTAACATAGCAACGAGCGTCGGGATTAGCTGTTTTGATTGTGGATAAATGCCATTTTGCTCTGACCTTAATCAAATTATAATTGAGTTGAGCGTTTTTTGAACTATTTACTTTAAATAAAACTTATTATTATACTACGTGATTATTATTATTATATTGTTTTTGGCAGCACGGTTGGCGTAGTGATTGAGCGATCGACTGCTGCGCTGTGTGTCGCGGGTTCGATCCCTGCACGGAACAAATATTTGTATGGCATACGGATAAATGTTCCAGGTCTGGCTGTGTGTTTGCTAGTTTAAATGTTTGTAAACGAACCCACGATACAGGAGAAATTCCTAGTGTGCGACAACGTATTTCTTTAAAAAAAAAGAAAATTGTGATCTTCCGAAATTTCGACGTTCCATGATCGGGGGATGACTGGAGAATGCGGGTGGATGAAAAATAAATAATTAGGAGCAGAAAAAATTGTCTACCCTCTTTCTTTGTCGTTTGCTACGCGAACTACTGGCTCTCGATACAAAGTCACGGCAAAACACACTCACAATATCACAAGGTATTGTGGTACGGTGAAGGAAAACATCGTGAGGAAACCGGCATGTTCTAGAATTAAAAATTCGAAGACATGTGACATCTACCAACCCGCACTGGACCCGCGTGGTTGATTGCAGCACTCCCTCTCATAAAGAGGAGGCCTGTGTCCCAGAAGTGGGAACGATATAGGCTGATGATGATGATGATTGTGGAGTCCTTATTATGACGCCAGCTGTTTCTTTTGAGCATATCATATACCATAATTTGGGTTACAACGTACTTAACAATGTCTAATACCATCCTAGTTTTATTTCTTTGAATGTTTCAATTTGACCATGCCCAAAATTTTAACAGAAGTAACGAATCTTGGTTTAAAAAAAATGCTTCTGCTGCATAAAGCTTACCAAGGATTCATGTATAACCCCGTAATGACTGGGATGTGGAGGTCAGATAGGAAGTCACTCCATGTAAAATACTGGTATTCAGCTGCATCGGGTTAGTCTGGAAGCCGACCCCAACATAGTTGGAAACAGGCTCGGCAGATGATGATGACATACAAGGCCAGTGTTCCAGCAGCTGAGAAAAAAAGCTGTCTATATCATGCTTGACAAACAAATACATTTAAACATTTCACAATAAGACTATCATTGACACTAAAAACGGGATATTTACCATGTATTACTTTTCTGTGTTTTGTTTAAGAGCGCCAAAATATCTGGAACTCAAAACAAATAATAACCATGGTAAATATCCCGTTTTTATTCTCAATGATAATGTGATTACCGACTCGTAGTCACACCAGGTTATCACACCAGTATGACAAACAGGAACTTTTTCTCGTTTGTCACACCACAGATTTTTCCACACCATGATAATGGATTTTAGTGTTCGTGTGGCCTACCATGACGTCTTAAAAAAGTATTGTTTTACTTTTATTCCAGTGTGGAAAAGAGACGGAGCTATACAGGATTTCTAGCAACATCTCTTTCCCACACTGGAAAAGGAGTAAAACAATAATGTTTTAAGACGTCATGGTAGGCTAGCATGTTAGTTTAAAAACTTATTTCACATTAACATTTCTTTGTTTCAGAAGAACGAAGCAACAAAAGTGTACACGTGGCGCAAGCTGAGAGAAGCTTACGTGAAACAAGCGATGTTGGTCCGTAGAGTAGATGGGTCTATTGGAGGCATCATCATACTATCGTGCTTCTGTAACTTTTACTTTATATGCTTGCAAATGTTTTTGGGAATTACGTAAGTTTTATGTAAGAAATAAAGAAAAAGTAATAATAAGTCTCATAAAAAGTAAACATAAGAAAAAAATAAGACAAAAGAGATGTTCCAGAAATGTATGGAGCCTGGGCTAGCACTATGTACACTATATGTAAATATTGCTAAATAATACAGTAACCGTTTTTTATTATCAATTTTCTTTAAATTCACTTCGTTTTAATGTACTTTCAAATTAACTTGGTCAAAGAGAGCAACACAACATAAAAATTAAACATGGTGGATTAGATCAGCCCGTGATCAGCAGGCGAAAAATGTCATTTTGTAATTGTCATAACTGCTTTAGTTAACAAAACGACTGGAATTTCGAAAATCTCGGGTTTGGTTTGTTGTGTTTGGTTTGGTTGAACAAAACAACAAGTTCAATCCAAACTCAATGCAAATAAAGACGCACTTCTTAAAACTGTCAAAGTCATCAAACGTCAAACAACTGTCATGGCTGCTCTAAAAATAGGGTTATCGTAGTAAAAAACTTTTCAAATGATAATTATTGTACGACTATACCCTTCTTCAAATTATTTTTTTAGTATTTTTATGATATTCCTCTATTTTTTTCCTATTTATTTATGTAGTGTACATAGTGGTAGCCCAAAATCAAACATCTCCTTTAACTGGTCCTGTATGGGCTCAAAGGCCTATCTATGCCTTTTGGTCATCAGCCTATAATTTTCCCACTGCTGGGACACAGGCCTCCTCTCTATGAGAGGGAGCGGGCTGTAATCCACCACGTGGGCCCAGTGCGGGTTGGTAGATGTTACATGTCTTCGAATTTTTAGTTCTAGGACATGCCGGTTTCCTCACGATGTTTTTCTTCCCCGTTTTTGAGGGTAGCGGTGATTCAATAAATTCCACAAAATAATACGCCTGCCTGGGTTCGAACCCACGGCTTACTGCTCGTAAGTCGGGGCTGCCACCACTGGGCTACCGCTGCTCTCAAAGCCTGCCTTTTGGTGCTGTAACATTTATAAAAAAGTTACAGCGCTAGTATTCTGATAGGGCTTAAAGTGATTCCACGGTTTATCCAGTACAAGGAGCTGATGTTAAACTGTTTATTGAGAGAGTACACACAAAACTTGCTCAATTTTGTAACGGCTTTGTTAAAAGTTGTCTGCGGGCACACTTCAGAGTTCAGTAATTGTACCATGGGTTCGTACTATCCGGATTAAAAGTGTTAATTCAGGATATACACTATCTGTGTGCTAAATTTCACCCAAATCCGTTCAGTAGTTTCTGAGTAAAAGATTAACAAACATTCTCAACAAAACTTCCGCATTATTTATTAGAGTAGAATAGATATTTAATATGAAATCGAACACGACATTTCAATTTTAAGAGTGAGAATACTGGTCAAAATACAGGCACATAATACTTTTTGGCTTTATAACGTTTTGTCTGGGCGACTGATAAAACTATGAAAAAACCTTAAATGACTCTATGAAAATACTTTTGATACTCAATAACGCATAAACTGCTAAACGGATTTCGATGAAACTTGGCAAACAGATAGATCATCTCTTGTGTTTTTCACAAATCTATAACAATTTTTTCACAAATCTATTACCCTTTTTTCACTAATATCCACAAATAAATAAATACTGAAGGCAGTACAGTATAACATTATTTTACAGAGAACACTATGTCATTTCTCTTCCAAACAATGACAAACAAAACTTTTATCGAAGTACTAAGCACACAGTAAGCATAATAAAGTTTGTTCAGTTACAAACATTTCGTCGGTACTTAATCCATCATTAGGGCTGAACGGTGTAAGAAAAACATCGTAAGTACCCTCATACATCGTAATGGTACCTAACGTGTGTAATGCTTAGAACAGCTGTAGACATCCATCACGTTTGATATATACTGAGTAATGTTGGTACTTTGGGAACCGGCTTTTGCTAGGTACCTACGAGTACAATGAATAAGGATGCTTGTGTAAAGGTTGGAATGGAAAACGCCGGATTCGGAAAGACTATATCTTTAAACCGTTTTTTAAGCACCTGTTTAAAACATTCTTGATTTATCGTGTGGTTAGTGCATATCCAGCGCTGACCCTTTTTTTTTCAGATGGGAAATCATCAAATGACTTCTCCCGCTCTGGGCGGAAGGGAGTGTCAGACTTGACTGACTAAAACCCATCCATGTTCCTTCTTAGCCTTTTGTGTTCCAGGGCCTTCCTCCATGTAGTCTTAAAAGCAGTATTGTTTTACTGTTATAAAACAATACTGCTTTTAAGAATAAATGTGGGAAGTGTGAGTGTGTGAATTTTGTCGGTTAGTTGATTTATGAAAACATAGGTTTATACCGTTATCAGTATCGAACAGCTGGCCTACCATGACCTCTTAAAGCAGTATTGTTTAGGAAAGAGACGAAGCTATACAGGCTGTCTAGCGCCATCTCTTTCCCACACTGGAAAAGGAGTAAAACAATAATGTTTTAAGATGTCATGGTAGGCCCCTGGTGTTAGAGTTTTTATACCGCCCATGGACTTCTGACTTGGCTTTACATGCTGGTTTCCTTCACCGAAGCAAGTGATAATTATGCAATACGCACATGAATCCGAAAACTCAGAGGTGCGTGTCTGGGGTTCGAACTTGAAACCTTTTGACTTGGCAGTTCCATTATCACCCCACGAGGCTATCATGGATTTTAACAGTTAAAACATATGAGCGAAATATGTTTATTTATGCAGCTTATATGTGAAATTTCATTTAAGAGCAAAATGTTTTTAGTAAATTTTTAGACCTATGTACCCTGCAAGCGTATGAAGTTTCATTAAAGTTGGTGTAATTTCGGAAAATAAGGACTTGAAAGTTTGTATGAAATGTCGGAAGGTGTAAACGCTCTTAAATTCGGAGTGATGTTCCAAATTCGCTGTAACCGTTTGGGCGTCGGTGTCCTTTGTATATGTGTATGGGGCTGATGGGTAACCTCAGCATAGCGAAGATTAAACATGATATACATACTGATACTGTGAGCGTCATCCCACTGCTGGACAAAGGCCTCTGTCCATTGACTTCCAGATGTTTCGAAACAGGGCCAACGTGGACCACTGGCCGCTGGTCTTGTCTAGCTCGCCCGCCATCTATCCATTAACGCCATCATACACGTATCTAAGAAAGAAAGCACAGGCTGTTTGCCATGCCTTCATGTCGTACTGTTGCACGTGCTAAGTCGCCGGTTCCTCGAACTCTGGCCACGCTTAATGATCTCTTAGAGTCTAGTCCAACTAGCGATCTGTTTGCGGATGGATGGATAAAGATTTTATTGGTATGTCAGAAGTACTGTGAGAGGAATTTATGAGTGTTGTTAACCTCCTTTTATTTATATAATGTTTTAAATAAGTTTCAATTCAATTTATTTAATATGTGTAATAATTACCATTTTAATTTTAGTTACAGTAATTGGTGGTAAACCGTTGTAATTAAATAAATAAATCTAACGTAATATTTCCGTTTGCACATTTATCAATATTTAATTCATGTTATCCTCAGCCAGGGCCAGTCCAGCGATCCGATCAGGACAGCCTACTACTTCGTGTCACTAGGCTGGTTGTGCATCAGAGTCTTTAGCGTCGTGCTATCAGCCTCTAATATCAACACGAACTCCCGTCTGGGTCTCAAGCATATCTATACTTATGATACTCGCTGTTATAATGTTGAGGTAATATTTGTTATTTTAGTGTAGGTATATGATGATAAGAAACAAATGAATTTTCACTGTGAGATGCATGTCTATAACCGGCAAAATGCTGAGTTCAATGTCACCGACTTACTCTGTTCCTTGAAATTTGCAACCACAGGAGGTATACCAACACAATGATCGCAATCTTTCAGTCTGCTTCTTTTGCTTTCATAGTCAAATTTCACTCAAATGCAACTCGGATATTCTCCTTTTTCTAGCTAATCCCTACACTGCGCAGAGTGTCCTTATAAAACCCATTGGTCGCGCGAGTCTTCGAACAACGGGTTCCTAGTACCCGTGTTGAGAATTCTGTAAGGTATCCTTTGTCGACTCTACCAAGCGTACTCGTTTGCAGAATAAAATGAGCACGCATCTTTGTTTGGTAAAGACGCGACCTATATCACTTGCTTTTTGGGACTGTGTTTTTTAGCAGAAAGGACAGACAGATACCTGGACGGAGTTGCGGCAGACCAAGGAGAAGATGGCAGGATGCCTAGGATGGCTTCCTCGCGAATCGGCGAGAATAAACACAACATCGTGAAAAGTGGAAAGACTCGGGGGAGGCCTTTGCCCAGGAGTGGGAAAATACGGGCTTACTAAATAAAAGTGGACAGGACAAACAAAACTACAACTTTGAACGTGATAAGGTGAAAAGACAAACAAACAGACAAGGTAGGATTATTGACACGAAGAGCAAATACTCGTATTATATGAACTATATCATTTCGCAGGTGTGCCGTCTTCAAGATCAACTCTCTAAGGACTACGTCGCTCTCAGTGGAAACGGATTCTTTTACTTGAGTAAAAGTATTTTACTGCAGGTCAAGTTCCGATTCTCTTATAGATTTTATATTTCAATATTTTAGCAACAATGTAAAATGAAACCGAGTTTTTCTAAACGGGGTGATGTTTTGGAAGGGAGCTTTTCAACTTGTTTTGTAGAGAATTAATTAATCGGTAAAATTAGGATGTATAATAAGTTTTCATAATTTTAGTAGCTACCCAAGTTTGGAACTATCTATATATACTTCTATACTACGAGTAATATTATAAAGAGCTTAAGTTTGTTTGTTTGAAAATTAGGAACTAGGGGGTAATTTTTGGAAGTACTGTTCCGATTCTGAAATTCGAGTGGGCAAAAGCTACTTTTCAATAAGTACGTGCTAGCACAATATTTCTTAGGCCTCATTTACGGAGACGCGGCGCGTCCGGGCTGGCGTCTCGCGGCACGTTTTTCTGTTTTCGGAGATGCGACTCATGAAGCGGACCGCGTTACCGTACGCGCAAAAACAAACATATGACAACAAAAGATGTTGTTTACGGAGATGCCGGGCGCGAAGTAGCGCCGTTGCGGTGTCATCTACGGGCTCTACCACAAGCAAAGCTTCATTTTAACAGCTCACAATGCACCGCAGGACGCACTTCGCTCCGCAAATGAGCCCTTAGTCAAACGGCAGAAGTATGCAAATATTTCTGATATTATTATCAATTATAAATCACAATCTATAACGCCAACAGATAGACACCAACTTACATTACATCCCAACCAAAAAGAAACACTCCTACAATAAAATTCTAATAATTAAGAAAAACAAAAGTCTAATCCAACGTATCTTTACAGATGGCGGCATCGATAATCACTTACGAACTCGTTCTAATCCAGTTTGATGACAAAGGCACTGATCCTGTTCAGCTGAACTTGACTAAGAATGCTATTGGAGTATAGATTTAAACTGAATACGTCGTGTTTTATTTCGAATACTATTCTCTCTTTCCCTTCCCTCCCTCTAGCTTTCCTTTACCTTCCAATACAAATGAGAAAACATTTTTACTATAACCAGCAGCTGGACACCTTGACCTGCTATTTGGTGTTATAATGACTGATGGTTAAAGATCACAGAAGAATTCGGAAACCATTATCAAAATGAGAGTATTTGGGGAAAAAAGTATAGAAAAATATGCGTGTAATGAAAAGGGAGAACAGCTGTGATCCAGTGGTGGCAGCCCCGACTTACGAGCAGTAAGCCATGAGTCCGAACCCAGGCAGGTGCATTTCTTTGTGCAATTTATTTCATCACCGCTGTTCTCAAAAACGGTGAAGGAAAACATTGTGAGCAAACCGGCATGTCCTAGAACTAAAAATTTGAAGACATGTGACATCTACCAACCCGTACTGGGCCCGCGTGGTGGATTACAGCCCACTCGCTCTCATAGAGGAGGCCTGTGTCCCAGCAGTGGGAACATTATAAGCCATCAGCTTATGATGATGAATGAAAAGGGAGTTCTATACATTATAGTGGCTGATTCGGGGCTGAAATTATGATGATGATTCAACTGGCAAAAATTGCCATCAATATGTCTCTAGAATGGCATTATTTTTCCCCGTTCCTTTTTGAATTAGACATAACATCATAAATACATAATCCTGTAATCAACGAAGGATTAGGCAGAGGTGTACCTAATAGTACACCCACACTTCGCCAGTTATGTTTAAGTCCCAAGTCCTAAAAGGCGAACCTATTGCCATCAATCGGGCACAAATCCAGACTATGACTGCTACTGAGAAGTTCGTAATGGAAACTATAATAATAGCAGATGTTTAATGCCTTTAAAATTCAATAGCAAATATTTCCAAATGTATATCATGCTGAACTCGCTATACTATTGTTGAAAATATATATATGAAGTAAAAATCTGTTGTGATTTGTAAGACAGAGGACCCTGGGACCAGTTATTGGATTAGGTAAAGCTATAAAACAAGATGCCGTCGAATAAAAACCTTTTTTTTAAGTCTGTTTAAAAACAATAACTTATGACTAAAAAGCCGAACTCACTCAAACCAAAATTGTTTTCTCACATTTAGGAATAGGTACTGGTTCATCGAGAAATGCATCTTGCAATTTTACTTATCAATTTCATGTATAAAGCATACGATGTAAGAAAACTTATTCTTAATTCACTTGTCTTGTTTGTCTTTTCATAACAGTTATCAATATGCAGGAGTAGGTACTATCTCCAAAAGTTGAGTCTGCTTAATTTTAAAACGAAATCTCGTGCACATGAGGACCACAATATCTGTTTACCGTGCGGAACAATTGTAGTAAAATAAAAAAGCACAGTTTTTGTGCGGGCCAATATTAGTAAAAGGTTACTTTGACTTGAATAGTAGACGATTACATTAATATTTAGTTTTAAAGAAGTCTCAGGCTCAAAAAAAAGGCTTAAGGCTCACAGATGTTTGACCACCCTTTTTGAACCAATAGCAATGAAACAAAAAACCCGGTCGGTGCGAGTCGGACTCGCGCACGAAGGGTTCCGTGCCATTTATTAAAAAAAAAAACAACAAAAAAAAAAACACTTTTTTGTATAGGAGCCCCCTTAAATATTTATTTTATTCTGTTTTTACTATTTTTTATTATAGCGGCAATAGAAATACATTATCTGTAGAAATTTCAACTGGCTAACTATTACTGTTCATGAGAAACAGCCTGGTGACAGACGGACAGCGAAGTCTTAGTAATAGGGTCCCGTTTGACCTTTTGGGTACGGAACCCTAAAAGTCTCAGTAACAGGGTCCTGTTTGACCCTTTGGGTACGGAACCCTAAAAATGGCGAGAGAGTTTTTAAGTGTTTATAGTAGCCTGGCTCTGCAAGCAGGAATAGTCCTTACGTTGGTCAGACGGAAGTTTTGGTGACCGTACAATGTACATCAAATAAGAATGCTCTAGGATCTTCTCTCTAGCTCATTATGACCTATGAAATCTATCAATGACAAAATTATGTTACCAAATGAAATACTTTACAATAGTAATCAATATTCATGATTATATAATTATGTATGAATATTATATAGTTTTTTAGCCATTATGACTCACAACCTACGTCAATTATCAGTGACAAAAGTTATTAAGTAAACAAATAAGCAGCAAGTCATTAAATTGTGAACTAATCTGCACGATTTCACGTGAATGATAAAAATAAATCGGCCGATCAAATCGCGCGTGTTTTGTTTTGCAAATAGTAGATGACCAGTTTTAATTGGTCTTTAGAACAGTGAGTTGTGACTATGTGAAATGTTTAGTGTCACCTCATTGGATGATAAAGAAATAAAGGCTTAAACGAATGTCTAGTGACATGAAATATTGGAAAAACTGTTATTAAACTTGAAACTTTAAACATCCAGGAAAAAGACACAATAATACGCTTTCTGATAAAGGTGTAGTCTTTATCTCTCTCAAATCATCTAGCAACACAATAGACACCTAATTTATATATCCTAGAGCTCAAACTTAACTGGTCGTCGATTTAAAAATTTAAACCAATTAAGCCATATTTAATTTTCACTCTAATAACCACTTGCCGTGATTCTATTGAAATCTATGGTAGCTAATAGATTTTATATTTTAAACAAAGCGGTATTGATGACTGTTTTAAGTGATTGATTTCCTTGAATATGAATATGATGGCTGGTTCGTTGCTTTTACCTGAACAGCCGATTAATGACGTAAGTTTTTTAATGTTTCTTAGATTACTAGATTCATTGAATGCCATCACCATCTTCTTTCCCTTGTCCCATTTGTTAGCCTTGTAATATTTACTCGAGTTTTTCTCATATCGGTGTTGCTTTAATCGATTGATTCTAGTATCGTATTCAAATGACTGGCCGTTACAGTATTCACTTTTAAAAAATACAACTGTCTATTTTGTCTTTTTGAGTGACTTAATGGACTTACTTGATATTCAGCCATAGAATATTACAGATTAAATCCAAATATTTCTACGTAATCCCTGTTTTAATCGAGTAATCCTTAACTGATCCTTCACATTCTTTACTATGCCCAAAACATTCTTCTTCCATTCTCCCCTGTCAGACGTCATGGCATCATTTACTTCTTTATCTTCCATATTATCATTCATTACGAAATCCATCCATTTTTTTTGGCCTTCCTCTCCCGCTCCATCTATCGACATTTATATACATGACTGTTTTAGTCACAGGCGTTTCATCCCTCTTCATTATATCATGTGCATACCAAGACAAACGACAGCCTTCATGGAAAGACAAAAGAAAAAAAAAAATAATCACAAACTTTTACTAGTGCATTTATCCAGCTGTGGTTTTAGGCACCAGCCCAAAGCCGCAGCAGGATTCTTCCACATTGACAGCGTTATCAGTGTAACGGTTTCGATTTGGCAGAGTTTTAGTCAAAGCTCATCTGACACAAATAAAAGAATCATCGACATGCCTAAGAAAATCTGCCCATTTTCGCTTAAGTAAACCCAGCCATCTGCCCATTGATTTGTCTGGAATAGTAGTTACGTGTTTAATATGATTACCATTTTCTTCTATCAGGACTTCTTGGATATCATGGAGAAGGTGTTCCACTGGTCTTGCTTTTTCGGAGTGTATGGGTCTAAGAGATACATCAGCCTGATTTGGAGCTCAATGATCTTGGGAGCCTTAGCCGTCGTAGAATTTTTGGCTATCTGGAAGGTTATAAGAGCTTTCGCGGGAATTGCTAGAGATTTAACTGGACATCGTAAGTACTTCGAATAATTAATTTAAATGGAAAGTGTCACTAGCTGTTTGCGTAATAGTCTCTTTGAGTATAGCCTCCACGATGCATAATATCATATCAATGTAGATATGGCGCACATTGACCCTGGATAAGCTCTCAAAAACGGTGAAGGAAAACATCGTGAGGTAACCGGCATGTCCTAGAACTAAAAATTCGAAGTCATGTGACATCTACCAACCCGAACTGGGCCCGCGTGGTGGATTACAGCCCACTCCCTCCCGTAGAGAGAACGCCTGTGTCCCAGCAGTGGGAACATTATAGGTTGATGATAATGACCCAGGATAGAAACAATTGGAAGTCACGGGGAAAGGTTTTATCTTTGACACCGGGATCAAACGATAAAAAGAAAAGTAATACAAAATAATGAATTAGTCAACTGATCCCAAATTAGTGGGATCAACTGACTAAAGAGCCCCTTTGCCCAGCAGTAGGGTGTCAGTAAAGTCCAACAGTAGAAGAGTTAGATAAAGGATAGAGAGGAGAGGGGAGAGGGTGTAGAGTTTTATTTTATTCTACAGCAGGTATGGCGATCTCTGGGTAGTCAGCTACGCTACTATTTTTCTGACCGTCTTCTTAGATCGAATCAAAACGAGGCAAGGAGACGCACAGACTACTAAACAGGTCTTGCTTAATGAACACATAATTATAACAATCCCTCCCTTGTAATAATTGAGGAGAACAATATTTAGAGGATGTGTAATAAGGAGTCCTCCTAATAAGTAACGTAGACCCACAATCGGCATCAACTCCATTAGGTGATGGTGAAATTAACGACAAATAATGGAAACTTTGTTTCAGGCAGCATATCAGCTCGACTAGCAGGAACCATCTTTTATTCTATAACAATACTTTCGCTGCTTTTGTCCTCAAAATTATGCTATCATTGGAGAAAGAATATTTCTGTACTGTGGGCTAAAGTAGAACGGTCTGTTGGAGTCAAGGTCCCGCATGATAGCACGTTGAAGAGACGGATGCATCTCGTGGTGGGATTTATGACATTCTGCTCAATTTGTGAGTTAAATGACATGAAATTTTTTAAGGTTTTATTGTTTGTTTTGTTGATCTCTTTATTGGCAGTGCACTCTTATAAGCCAGAATCAACAGTGGCAACTATCACAAAGCACCGAGACAAAGAAGCTCGACGAAGTCCAAGAGAAACAATTTAACTGTCTTGGATCTTGTTTTGTTGTTCTCGTGGTATCATGATTGATTTCTGAGCTCTGAGTAACAACAACAACATACATTTATTTTCAGGCAACTTTGGCCTATAGATAATACATTATAGTCATACTTATGATAAAATACAATTACAGTTAATAATAATAATAAATAATAATAATAATAAATCTTTATTCAAACCAAAAATGGGTCAAATACAAAAATAATCTTAATTAAACAATGTAGGTCACACAATGTTCGATGCCTGTACTAGGATAATCCTGTATCACAGGCAGAAGGAACTCAAAAAATATAACATTTACAGGACAACAGATTTTTAAAACAATATTTAACATCTTAAAGTGATCAAATTAGAAACATTTCATAAAGTAAACCTAATTAACTTAAACACTATTAAATAAGAACTAAAACACGTAACAATAACAGGGAAAAATTGGCGTCAGCAGAAACATTAATACGGTTAGAGTCCATGGAGCAAAAATTCACAGTCGAGGCACTCTTGTTTGTTTTCGATTATTACACCTAGCGACTAATGTCTTTATGAGTAGACAGCAAAAATTGATGAGTAGGTCAGCACAGTAGTCTGTTGTTGTTGTGTCATCGACAGGCGTATCAACGCGGAAGTCTGACGCTTTACGCGCCTCCATAGTCCATCCTTTACGCGCCTCCATAGTTAACATACATATGATAAAATAGAATTTGTATTAGTAAATAAACCCTTAAACCTACACATGTTAGTAACACTTCACTTGCGCACTACGTCAGTGTGCGTTCATGTGGCACTTGCTCGCAGAAGCGACGGAACACCACTCCCTGCGGCCAAAAGTCCCCAACTTGGTATTCGTAAAACAAACGCCTTAAAGATGACGTTGCGACGCGACCATGCGGCCATGATCTTGGTCTTCAAACGCACGTACTCCACGTTGGCCTCCGCCGTAGTGGTGTAGTGTAGGCGGGAGATGTACACCGGAGCTCTCTATGAATTGTTTGATTTTTCCGCTACTTCCAGGTTACAAAACGATGTTATTGAACTTTAATCACTTGAGTTAGTTCAAGATCATTGTCGTACCGTATCATCTTTTCAATTTTGCAATTTATATCCAGATTTAACGAAAGATTCGTTAAACGTTTTTCCGTTCAGAAGTTAACTTTCTTTATTTTCTTCCAGGTGAACATGCTGTTAGTATGATTGCATCAGTAGGACTGGACTGTCCACCATCATTGATACTGAAACGATATGTCCTTGTCTCATATGGATTTATTATTATGGGACGTAAGTAAAGCCCAAAATACATTTTAAGTCATGTATATGGCCAGGCGCTTAGCATTAATAAATAAAAAAATCAATCTGTTTGTCCTACACAAGTAGGCCTTTGGAAGCTCGAAGCTGCCATGTTTCGGGTGAAAGTAAAAAGTCTTCAAAAATTCTTTCAATGTCATCAAAAAATAGTTTTCAGTCAATCATGTTCTTCTTTTTGGTTTACGCGTAGCCTACGTTCTTTTAGAGCTAAACCTATTTCAAAGCATAAAATATTTGAACTTCTTGAAATTCCAGAGGATTATTCTGAATGGTTTGCCATGCCACTAGTGGCTGTCAGTATTATAGCCAGTCTACTGTGGAACTTCCAGGACCAACTGATAATCTTGATCAGTATGGGCCTGACGTCCAGGTATTGTAGACTCAACGAGTGTCTCGCCAAAACATGTGCGCTGGATAACTCGCAGATAAATAGTGAAATGGTAAGGATTTACTGTTCTAAAATCTGTTTAAAAAAGAATGTACAAACGAATCACAGTGAGTTTTAAGAATGAGAAATTTAAAATCTTAGGTTTATTTTTTGTTGATATTTGGAATTAGGTATGTTGATTATGATTCACAGATCTGAGAGACTGGGCATTATGGCACTGCTCGAGTTAGGCCTGTTTTCAACGGTGAACTACGATATACTGACTTGATTGAGTCAAAGGTACAATAAAATTAAAAAAAAAAAATGTTAAAATTTATAAATGATTTCAGAAACCCGAAGCAGTCAGAGTGTATACTTGGCGCAAAATCAGAGAGGCATATGTGAAGCAAGCTATGCTTGTGCGCAAAATAGACGTTGCCCTTGGCAGCATTATAATTCTGTCCTGCTCTTGTAACTTCTACTTCATCTGCTTGCAAATGTTTTTGGGGATAACGTAAGTTGTTTACTAACTGCCATATTACAGTTACCCGTTATCTCTCTCTCTCTCTTTTTGCTCAGTCTTTGTCTGTAAACTAACGGATAACACGAATGCTTAGTAGCTGATTCGATTTTTGAACAAGCACTTCAGATACTCATCATCAATGACGACATTGTTCTGAATAGTCATAATTTTCTAACATCTTCCAACTTTTTTTATCTATCTCTTCCTTTCTCTCATCTTATCTTTCGTACTTTTATTTTACCCATCCCTTTTAAGCCTGTAATTTCATTTTTTTTTTCTGTTTTTTACAGCCAAGGCCTGTCCACAGACATGATAACAGGAATTTACTACATGATATCATTAGTTTGGCTCTGCATCAGAGTGGTGAGTGTGGTGTTAGCAGCAGCCGGTGTCAATACTCAATCAAAAATAGCCCTTAAATATCTCTATGCTTATGATACACATTGTTATAATATTGAGGCAAGTATTGTTATTCTACGTTTATTTATGAAATTTTCTTGTGTGTTTTAACCATGCCATTGAAAAATAATCACCTGAATATGGCAATCAGGGCAGATTATTGCTGTATGTTTATATTGAATAATTTAGTCTTAACTATTTCCAAATGAAATTGTCAAACTTGTACTGAAGGACGAAAGATCAGGTGGCCTACTATGACGTCTTAAAAAATTATTGTTTTACTCTTTTTCCAGTATGGGAAAGAGATGCCGCTATCCTTGATCCTTTATAGCTCCATCTCTTTCCCACACTGGAATAAGAGTAAAACCATACTACTTTAAGACGTCATGGTAGGCCAGCTACTGCTGTAGCAATTACATTGTTTATTCCTTCTTCTTCATCTTCATCTATCTATACGGGGTGTAAAGGACACTGATGCGAAAACGTTTACACGCACTCAGTACATCATTCTTAACCCGCCACATAGAAAATTTTCATCAGTAATTTTAAAAAAACAGCTTTCCCATACATTTATAACCGTGTAGGTTTTGCATTTTTGTAGGAACCGCTGTTTTTAGGGTTCCGTACCCAAAGGGTCAAACGGAACCCTATTACTGAGACTTCGCTGTCCGTCCGTCCGTCCGTCCGTCCGTCCGTCCGTCCGTCCGTTCGTCTGTCACCAGGCTGTATCTCATGAACCATGATAGTTAGCGAGTTGAAATTTCTACAGATTATGTATTTCTGTTGACGCTATAACAACAAATAATAAAAAATTAAAAATATAAATATTTAAGGGGGGCTCCCAAAAAAAAAAGTTTTTTTTTTCGTTTTTATAAATAATGGTACGGAACCCTTCGTGCGCGAGTCCGACTCGCACTTGGCCGGTTTTTTTTTTAATAACCGATTAAAAAGAATTCTGCGTGAAGACAATTTTTAAAATAATCATATGGATATCATACAATTTTTTTTTTAATAATCATATGATATGCTCTGTATGGTGACAGACGTAAAGAATAGCACCATCCCATATCTTCCCGTGGGTGTCGTAAGAGGCGACTAAGGGATTTGCCAGAGAATGGGCAGCAGCATTCTCCGTGCTTTTGTAACAACCGTACTGCGATCGCCAACCCGCCTGCGGGTAATTTCTATTATTTTGTTGGCGGTTGGCGATCGCAGTACGGTTGTTACTAAAGCACAGAGAACGCTGCTGCCCATTCTCTGGAAAGTCCCACAAAATAGTGTTACACTAAAATTAACTACTTAATACAGATTAAAATCTTACAAACTATAACTATACACGTAACTTTGTCGGCGTCATTAATGTACATTTATACACAACACACACCTCACCTACAAATCACATACTCCAAAACTATCCTAACCCAACAAGAAACACAATCTACCAAAAAACATCACTATAAATGGTTGCAAATGTACAAACTTCTAGCTCGTTAGGTCCGCCATCTATTTGCAGCACGTAACCGCAATTAGAACTCCGTTTTGCAGGTGGAGCGCCTTCAAGACCAGTTAACTAAAGATTATATCGCACTCAGTGGAAAGAGCTTCTTCTACTTAAACAAAACTATCTTGTTACAGGTTGTACTTACAATTTTTCTAGTCTAGAAGTTCTACCTTTAACCTAATTTGCACTTTATGATTTTGTTAGCTAAAGTTGAAAATGATTTGGATATCGTTGTTTTCTACTTTTTTTTTGTTCTAGATTTACCGTTAAGCTTATTTGCACCTATTCACACAGCTAGTATTGTTGAAAATTATATGGATTTCCTTAAGATTGAAACTGTTTATTTATTTCTGATACAACGTTGAGCCAAATTGAACTGTAATCTATCGGAATATAGTTAGGAATTGATGAATGGTCGTTTATGACAGAACATGAGATGTTAGATCCTAAGTCTAGGCTTTGATAAATGTGTGAATTTTGTCGGTTCGTTGATTTATGAAAACATAGGTTTATACCGTTATTAGTATCGAACAGCTGGCCTACCATGACCTCTTAAAGCAGTGTTTTTTTACCATATTCCAGTGCGAGAAAGAGACGGAACTATACAGTATGTGTATCGTCATCTCTTTCCCACACTGGAAATGGAGTAAAACAAATACTGCTTTAAGACGTCATGATAAGTCACCTGGAGTACAAATGTTTAGCTATTTGTTATTGGTCAGCCCCTAAGTTCAGAACAGATTAGATAATAATGAAACGTTCGAATGAATTGAAGCAGTTTTACGTTATCAAAGTAGATTGTATACATATTTTTAATATAAATAATGTACACAATTTAGAGCAGCTCGTGGCTAAATAATAACAGCCGGGTCGATTTTTAAAGCTAAGCCGTACTTGCCGAGGTTGGTCCGTGGATGGGTGACCATAATTACATACCGAGTTTCTTCCGTGCCTCGGAAAGCACGTTAAGCTTTTGGTCCCGGCTGTCATTTGTAGATCTAGTATGACAGTCGTTACGAGCAGTCAGAAGCCAAAAGTCTGACATCCAGTCTTACCAAGGGGTATCGTGTTACCCAGTTACTGGATTGTGGAGGTCAGATAGGCAGTCGCTTCATGTAAAATCCAAGCACTCAACTGCATCCGAACGACGATAGACTGGAAGCTGACCCCTAGATAGTTTAGAAAAAGGCTAGGCTAATGATGAGTGTGCACAAATTAGAGTCCTAAAGAACGACAAATCTAATGCAGCTTTGATAGGTCTACTTAGAACTTTACCCCGCGTCCTAACCAAAGCGATTGCTTGAACACGCAATCATTGTGTTTATTTTTAAGAAAACCGAAAGCTCTGCCGGTACGGACGTCAAGTTTGGTTCGTCGAACAAAATAAATGTTACTTAGAATAGTAATGTCCAACTTGACAAAATACAGTCTTGGTTATGTTAGTCTTGGTGAGGTAAGTAATTAAATTTATATTTGCAGATGGCTGGTGCGATAATAACTTACGAACTTGTACTGATCCAGTTTGACGACCAAGGGCATGATGAAGTTCAATTAAATATAACAGCTATTTAAACTCCTCATTTCTTTTATTTTTCTTGCCTCTCTAATTGAAGATTTATTCACAATTTTAAAAACAAAAGTCAAATTCCCATTTTCGAGTTATGCCCGACTCGTCACTGTTCCTACTCGTCATCGAAAAACAAAAGTTCACGATTCACAACTGTTTCAAATATTTTTGTTTTTTTTAAAATTTCGATTCGTCATCGATACCAAAGAATCAACAAAAGAACAAACTATACAATCCATTTTTATTACTCAATGATATTAGATTTTTGAAATAACATTGTCATGTCAATATCGTTTATTCCACGTTTATTATATAAAACGGTATAAAACGAAATAAACGGTAGTCTGTGGAAATTCACACACAATACAGAGATTTAGTACAACATTCTAGAAAATAAGGCGTTGAAACCACCAGTTCAAAAAAAAAAAACTACTTTTTCATACAAAAATGCAACGTACACACGGCGACAAATCAAGCTCGCATCAAGCAATTTCTAGTAAAACGGGAAATCCGTACAAACCGAGGCCATGTTAGGCCTCGCTTTGTAGGGATTTTCCTTACAATGAGATCCGCATAAACTACATAGTTTTATAACGCTTGATTAGTCCCCGTGCATACACAGACAAAAAAAATCTTTTTATGAAAAATAAAAACGTAAAACAAAAGGCATGTTTTTTAAATCTGACTAAAAAAAACAACTTGTATTATGTAGGTACTGAATCGATAGCGGATTTGTGTCACCATGTCTTTTCCACAATGTTTATGGGCGTTGAATATAAATAATTATTAGTTAGTTATTTGTACACATTTTTTATTTGAGAACATGGATAAAGGCACGCAGATTGATGCTGTGTACACTGATTTTTGAAAGGCTTTCGACAAGGTGGATCACAAATTGCTGCTGGACAAAATTGTCTTCAACGGCATTAGACGGAATCTGCTCTGGTGGTTTGTGTCATATATATTCCATAGAACACAGAAAGTAGTCATCCATGGATACGAGTCTGATTACACAGTCGTCGAATCCGGCGTGCCCCAAGGTTCAGTCTTGGGTCCTTTATTATTCATCATAATAATAAGCGACATAAAGTCTGCATAGTTAACTCTAAATTGATGTCCAAAATTTTAAAATCCTGCACAAGTATACAGGACTGCTTGCTACTACAAGATGATTTATGCAGACTTTCGCAATTCTGTCTTTACAAAAAAATTCATCTCAGTTTACCAAAATGTCATTATAATTATTTCGTTTTCCAAAAATTAAACTTGTATTAATTTTCCCTACTCACTCAAAGATATAAACTTCAATAAAACTAACTGCACTCGTGATCTTGGCGTACTAATTGCTAGTAAATTACATTTTGATATCCATATTGACAATTATCAATATTATTAGCTCGCGGCTAAATAATAACAGCCGCCCAGGTCGATCTTTAAGGTTAAGCCGTGCTGGCCGAGGTTGGTCTGTGGATGAGTGACCATAATTACATATCGAGTTTCCTCCGTGCCTCGGAAAGCACGTTAAGCCGTTGGTCCCGGCTGTCATTTGTAGATCTTTGACAGTCGTTACGAGTAGTCAGAAGCTAAAAGTCTGACATCCAGTCTTACCAAGGGGCACCGTATTACCCAGTTACTGGGTTGTGGAGGTCAGATAGGCAGTCGCTTCATGTAAAATACTGGTACTCAGCTGCATCCGGTTAGACTGGAAGCCGACCCCAAGATAGTTTGGGAAAAGGCTAGGCAGATGATGATGATTGACAATATTATTAATAGAGCCTTTCAAATGTATGGTTTCATAATGCGGTCTTGTAAAGAATTTTGAAAGCCTTGTCTCCTTATATAAAACTTTAGTCCGTCCTGAGTTAGAATAGGCGGTGCCCATTTGGAGCCCTTTTTACGAAAAATAGCACAGACTAGAAATGATACAGACAAAATTTCTTCACTACACACTATTCAAGTGTTACCACACCTAGATTTCCTATGCGACAGTTTTACAAAATATTAAACTTAGAGCACAGGCGTACACTGCCGATGGTTATGATGTTGTATGGCATTTGCAAAAATAGATTTAATTTTATAGACATTACAAATAGATTATGTTAAGTGGTACTCAGGACTGTCAATGGGCTGTCACCCCGGTTGTTCTACACAGAGAAGTATAGAACATGCTGGGGAGCGACCTCCTCTCCGCAGGTTATTAGAAACGTACAACTTACATTTTATAACAATCGATGTGTTGGCGCACAATCAGAAAAATTTTAGAAACATGGCAATTGAATTGCTTGCTGGTCAAGGTCATCCTTAGCGATGACAGCTCCTTACTGATAATGGTGTTATGTTGTGGTTCGATTGTGTGACTACAAACTAACTTTGGACGGGGAACGCCGTCCAGGGTTGGTTGGTTAGTGTGGCTTTTCACGTTTATTTTATTTTTGTTTTCTTTCTCGCCCTTTATGTATACGCCCGTTTCCTTATTTCTTATAAATTTCGTGTTATTCCGTGGACAATAGTGTGGGTTATGCGTTTTTTACTATTATGCATATACTTAATATTAAAATTGTAACGTGTAACTGTTTTTTGTCCCAAATAAATAAAATAAATAAAAATAATGCATTTAGACATAATCATAAATTAATCACTAATTGAGTTGTGTCTGAAAAGCTATAATTAATCCAATGTTCCATTAGTCAAACCACATTTTTTCTGAGTAATTTTAACATTGAAATTACTGCAGCAAAAACAAAGCACGCAAGTTTTGTTTTATATATGTAAATAATAACAAGGTCTGCATGTAATAATGTATTTGTAAACCTGTGTAAACATAAATTAAAGATAAAATCAACTAAATAAATCATAATAATTGAGTTCATACAAATTGTGACATGGCATTATTACTAAATGATTTCCAAGTAGCATTTTATGTCAGAAACAAAACATTAGGTCGTTCACCACACAAAATTTACTTCTATTCAGAGGATAGTAATGTTTAAAATGGTTTGTGTATTATAATAATGTAGCAAATATTGTTAGACATTTCAATAATGGTGCCTGACATGCGATTCAGACGTGTAAAACAATAATTTTCATAATAAATGCTGGTTCTTCGGAACAAAGTAAGTACAAAATGTTTTATTGAAACTACATAGTAAAGGTGAAAATACAATGGCTCAGGGTATCAATAATTTATATGGGGAAGAAACACTGAGTGAATCACTAGTTTCAATTGGAAATACGTGTTTGTTTTGCTGTAAGTATTTATTTCATGTTTTTACATTTTTTTTTATGATTTTAGGGTAAAAATCAAGCACTCTTTTTTCTTTTCGCTGTTGTTAGGTCTAATACCTTGTCAGTAATTGCATCGATATTTACTAAACGGCAAGTGAAATATACAGAATCCTTTTGTTGGTTTTTAATGGATCCTACTGCATCAGATTGTGATCTGGTGTATTGGACCATTTTCAAGTCACAAAAAAGAACTGCTTTTTGTGTATTAAGGAACTTATAATAATCCCTAATTCGAAATAGGAACATATTAATTAATTTAGTTTTAAAGAAAGCTTACAGACTAATAAAAATCATAAGTTTTATACATATGCAGTCAGAATCAGAATGTTTATTTGTTCAACCATAACAATATGTCCTACACTTGTTCTGAAATTTAGATTATTATTAAATCCGCTGTAAGAATTACTTTACGTTATATTTTTAGTGCTTTGGAAAGTGTAATCATTAAAGCGAGATCATTAAGTGCTCAACTCTTAACTATTAAAAAAAATGTGTCGTTTCTCCAACATAAACTTTTACTCCGTCGTACTCAAAAAAACTCTAATTAAAAACTTAATTTTCAGCGTGACTCATTTAAATGTTCAAGAATTAAGTGAATAAATAGACTGAAGAACATAATTATGAAACGGAATTTAGTGAAAACATTAAACAAGAAGAAATATGATGTGAGAGTGAGACCATTTTTAATCATTTACCATCAAACTTGTCCTAGAGTAGAACTCGAATGCGAGAGCCCACCACGACCAGTCAAACTACACAAAACTAGTATAAGTTGAGCTCTCATTGTATGAGATATCTATTCAAAGCGAGGCTATGTCATGCTGGAATTGCATAGCTTCATGTGTCACCGTGTGTGTACAATAAACTATTATATAACTAGAATACTTCATATAATTATTCATTATATCTAGCCATGAATTTATTTCAAATATTAAGATTATTTGTACAGTAAACAAAATAGGAATACGGGCAAAAATCATCCACTACTATTACAATATTCACCAATATTTTGAAAACTTAATATTGATTTCATAAGACTAGGGTGTCATAGTCTTATGTTTTAAATGTTACTAAAGACGAAATATTAGTGAAAATTGTAAAAATAGTGGAAGGATTTTTTTGCCTGCATACCTAATTGTTTTGTTGTCTGTACATAAAACTAGAATTTGGTTTTTTCCCCTGTCATAAAAGTAAAAACAATCCTAACATTACTTGACTACGACCAAAGTCACTAAAACATCAACCATCGTTACCATCTACATCATTCTCTTGCCCTTATCCCAATTTATTTGGGGTTGGCGCAACATATCTTCTTCTTCCATACTTCCCTATTACTTGTCATCTCATGAGACACTCTCTTTCTTGCCATATCATCCTTAACATAGTCCATCTATCGTTTCTTTGGTCTTTCTCTACTCTTATACTCATCCACTTTCATACTTACTCGAAACTTTCCTCACGACATTTACCTCATTCCTCCGCAACACATGCCCATACCACGACACACGGTTACCACACAACTTTACAACAGCTACCTATTAACCTTTAAATACCCGTTTTTAAAAGTCCTTCAAAGTTAAGTTTCATCATCATCATCAGCCTATAATGTTTCCACTGCTGGGACACAGGCCGCCTCTCAAAGAGAGGGAAGCGGTCTGTAATCCACCACGCGGGCCCAGTGCGTGTTAGTAGATGTCACATGTCTTCGAATTTTTAGTTTTAGGACATACCGGTTTCCTCACGAGGTTTTCCATCACCGTTTGTGAGGGCAGCAGTGATGAAAATAATAAATTACACAAAGTAATGCGCCTACCTGGGTTCGAGCCCACGGCTGCGCCACTGGGCAACCGCTGTTCCCTAAGTTAACCTTATTTATCTTTAATTTCAGGATTTCCTTCCAATGCTGAACAGTGTGTTCCTACTAGCCCGTTACTTCGGTATCTCAGGGTTCGGTCTAACCCTGGCCTTCGCATGGTGTCTGGTACTGTTTGCGATGCTAGTGGTCACCGAATGTGTGGCCATCTGGAAAATTGTGACGTTGCTCGGAGGATGGCTGAAGAAATCTTCTGACAGTAAGTACTGTTTGAATTCTTTGATGATCAGATTTTTACTAAAATCACAATGGTTGGCATGAAGTGGAAAACTTCAAGAAAATACAGGGTGGTAGGGACACC
Source organism: Cerastis rubricosa (assembly GCA_949152445.1). Lineage (NCBI taxonomy): Eukaryota > Metazoa > Arthropoda > Insecta > Lepidoptera > Noctuidae > Cerastis > Cerastis rubricosa. Next base: position 7,551,664 of record OX424526.1, on the reverse strand, counting down.
GACTCTGTCTCCCGCGGTGATTGGGTCGGCTCTCTCCCTCTCCTTTCCGCCACCTCCTTTGCTTGCATGACTGCTTCGCAGAAGGAGGTGACGGTTTCCCATTCCCTCTCGCCCCAATAAAAAAAAAATGTAATAAGGAAAACAGTCCCTGTCCCTTACAAAAAGTTACAATAAAATAGTACAAAGGTAATGACTACAATAATATTTCTAATTGAATACGTGCGTGTGTGAGTGTGTGATTGTATGTATTTGTGTACGTGGTATGTGTGATTGTACGAGTGTGTGTGTGACGGAGTAAAAGAGATAGTGTTTGTTTGTTTTGTTTGAAGTCGTGTAAGGTAATATTTGATCTGACACTGTCACTGTAACTTACTGAGATAATTTTCTGTTTCAACATAGCTTTTATTTTGAAGAAATGAACGTAGAATCTTTTTACACTTAAAGTTAGATAATCTGTAGATCAATCAGGTTTTGTTAAATTTATTGTAAAGAGTCGGGCCTAAGTAGTTACAAAAACTACTTGCAAATGATGTGCGAACTTGTGTAAGAGTGCAAATTAAGTCTTTCCTACGCTTTGTTACTATTTTATAGGGGGTTTTGCGGTGCTGTAGGAGAAACAGCACAGAAACAGCAACTGTTTGAAGGATGAAGTGTTGTCGAACGTTAAGAACATTACATATACTATACAATAGATTAGTAGGGAACGTGATAGGTCTCGAAGTAGCTACTTTCAGTATCGCTCTGTGTGCGATCTCGAGTGGTTTTAGTACAGTTTTCGCAGCACCACCCCAGCATGTGATGCAATATGTAACAATAGATAAGCACAAGGAAAAATAAACTACAAGTATAATGTTTGGGTTCGCGATACTTCGGAAGGTTTTAAATATATAAATTAACTTGCGGACTCTACTGGTTAGTTGGTAAATTTGAGTTTTAAAATTAAGATTTTTGTCTATATATACTCCTAAGTATTTGATATCATCGACAACATTTAGGGATGGGCAGACGCAAGAGTTATTTCGTAGACATCTGTATTTGTGGGCTTTAATAGATATAGGAATCTTGGCTGGGTGGCGGGACTTATTGAATAGGTAATAAAGTTAGTTTTGGAGGTGTTGAGTGTTAGTGAGTGAGAATAGAGCCAATTTAGGGTTTTATTGAAATCGGACTGTGCGATATGCTCAAGTTTCGACCAGGAGTCAGCAATAAAGGTAATGGCAGTGACATCTGCAAAAGTCACTATGTTAGCGATTGCAATGTTCAGGTTGCATAGTTCGTTTATAAAAACTAGAAAAAGCGTCGGACCCAATATGCTTCCTTGGGGTACTCCGTGATAGATGGGAAGCTCTTCGCTTTTATGGTTATATATACTGACCATTTGAGCGCGACCCGAGAGATAGTTTCGGAAAAGATCTGATTGCAAGCCCCTGACACCAATCCTTTCCAGTTTTAGTAAAAGCATTGAAATTGGAACGGTGTCAAAGGCTTTCGCAAGATCTATTAACATAGTCAACACCCTTTTACCTTTATCTAAGTTATGCACTATGTTGTTAAGCAAATATTGTACTGCGTCCGTGGTGGATTTACCTTTGCGAAAGCCAAATTGCTGCGAAGAAATTAGATTATAATGTTCAAGATAATTAACCAGTCTTTTATTGATGATGCGTTCGAGTACCTTTGACACGGCACTCAGAACAGCTATTGGGCGATAATATCTAGGCTCCTTCCCGTCCCCTCCCTTAAAAACTGGGTGAATTATTGCCTTCTTAAGAGATGAACGAAAGATACCAGTATCGAAGCGTAGATTAAAGATGTGACTTAGAATATGTGCCAGGGTACTTGCGTATTTTTTTTAGACAGTAAGGCATGATGCCATCCCAACGAGGAGCAGCATTAGACCGCAACGAGTCAATGACAGTAATAAGCCGTTGAGGGATTGTGCATATCTTGTGGCATTGCTTGATTGCCTGTATCTTTTGTAATGTCGTTGGCAAGCTTTTCGCCAATATTAACAAAAAATTAATTAACTCTGTTACATGGTGGTGTAGGTGAGTGTGACAATGAAAGTAATTGTGTAGCTGTGGTTTAATTTTTTGTAGTATTAGTTACACGTTTGATGGTATCCCATAAAGTTTTAGGGTTATTACCTGCCTTAGCTAGTTCTTGAGTATCATAGTCTTTTTGCTTTCTTTAGAATTCTAACACAAAAAATTATATAAGTTTTACGAATTTATCAGTAACAATATAAGCGTCTCTTTCGTCGTAAAGAGGCTTGAGATCTAATCGTTTTATGTTCTCATCAAGCCCCTCATAGTCTATCTTCGTAATTGTAGAGCAAGCTGCTATTTTCAAGTCTATGTGTCCCAGCAGTGGGAAAATTACTGCTGATTATGTTATGCTTATGCTAAATTCTATTTCCAGATGGTCTGATTGGACGTCTCTCAGGAGCCATATTCTATGCGAACGCATTAATTTCTCTGTTACTGTCGTCCAAGTTCGTACATTCATGGCGAAAATTATCATCATACTGGTTGAGCATGGAAACGAATACAGCTCTCGACTTCCCTCCAGATGTCAAAATAAAGAAGAGAACTATTTTTATAACTGTTTTTGTTGGCAGTATTGCTGTTGGTTAGTAGGTATCTTTTTATTATTCCTTGAAATATATTGTTGAAGTTTATGCCTCGTTCGTTCAGTGGCTACAAGTGGTACTGTTATGCTTGATTGAACAAAGTGTTGTTGAGTTTTTCCAAGTAGAATTTCCCACTTACAGTACGGATTGATGCGCCATATTTATGGAATAGTTACCACTTCTTCTTTTTAGCGTGTTGATCAATATAAATTTGGGCGACGAGTTTGGTTCTTTCAATAACGTCAATTAAATCCTGTAGTGTGTATAAAACAGCACACTTATGACACGATACAAGTTTCATCGTTTGTGGAATAAACCAACCGTCCGCTTGCAATTTACCAAACATTTCTCCAACAAGTTATACACGGTGGAAAAACCGTTCGTAACACAAATCTTGACTATTTATTTATTTATTTATTCTTTAACAAATTTACATTTGTGTCGAACATACACGATAAATGTAACACATAAATTAAACAAATCATCGTAAAGACAGAAAAAAAAAATCACTACATTCCACATTGGTCACAACCACACACACCACATTGATATTGATGTAGTAAGACCATACTTTAAAAAATAGGAATAGCTCATATTAAAAAGAATTTAAATCCTCTAGAACCCTCTACTACTCTACGTCTAGAACCCTGTGCTAAGCCCATGGTAGCCATGGTGGTGCCAAGAAGTCCTATCGGTTCCGTTCCATATTTGAAAAAAGGTTAATTTTAATTTTCAGTTGAACACGTGCTGAGCATGGTGAATGCGACTGGTCTTAATTTTCCTCCAGAAGAGTTCTTGTATAGATACGTCACTACTTCCCACGGATTCCTGATTACAAACCGTAAGATTAAAGCAAATTAAAAAAAAAACATGACACTGAACAACTTTAATATACCAAAAATTGACTTTTCAAAAGTCCTTTTTTATTTAGATGGATTATCTAAAGAAATAAATGGACTGTTGAAAAGTCTATTTTTTAAGCGCCTTTCAATTACTCGTTGAACAAAAGTTGTTCAGTTTCATGGCCCGAGACACCACACGAGTGGTTTTGCTTAGATTATGTTACAGCTTGTATATGAATGGTGACACGAAGGCCTAGAAGAAGTGACCAATGTTTTCAAAGCATTTACCATTTCGACGGCGACTTTGAACGAGATTGACATCAGGTTTTCGTCAGCTTATGAGTTTTCCAACATCGTTAATAAAGTGTCAATAGTACTATAAATCAAGATTTATAATAAAATCCTTAAAATATATGATTGAAAAAACAATTTATTTATAGCAAAATTGTTCACTCATTTGAACCAGCGCTACTCGTGCTAAATTAATAATAGAAAAATAGATTAAATACCTCACCATTATTTGTAAACAAACATGGGCATAATATATAATTTATTTGAATTAAGTAGTTCATTTTATTTTGTTTTGAAAGGATATTCAAATTTTTCAATAATAGTAATAATTTTGTAAAATGTGACATGATGATGATGAAATGAATTGTATGTTAAAAAAAAAACTGGTCCAGTACGAAGCCAAAAATCTCCAAAAGGTATCTCAGCGTGGGGTTCTTCATTATGCAACTATATATAAGTACCTTCTTATATGGTCACATTTTACGCCATAGTATATTCTTGAAATCTTTGCAGAGGACTACAACTTATGGAACGCTATACCAATCTTCATAGTCAGCAAACTAGCGACAGCCCTTTGGAACTTCCAAGACCTGATCATCATTCTCATCAGCATGGGTCTTAGCTCGCGGTACCATAGACTCAACCTGTATGTGAGCCGCGTGGTTACCATAGAGAAACGGTTCGAAGTCAAACAGAGGGTAAGTTTGTCTTTTCAACATTATTAACCAATTTACTTTTTCTTAGAATGCACATGTATTTTTGGGGGACAAGAATTATAGGGCATCAAAAATTTGTCCGCATCACTGTTAACGGGAAAAATACCCAGGAGGCACATAATTTGTATGACTTATGTAAGCAATAACGATGACGGGGTTACTTTCAAAGACCAAAAATGTAGCTTATTGCCAACATGGACCTACCTAAGTTTTATTTATAAAAAAGTCCTTGATCACTATTTTTAAACTAATTTTGTTGCCATCTTTATTTTGCTGAAATCCTGGGCACCTGTCGGACCGCTGAAGAGAACCCGATTATTTATCAAAAATTTCCTCGTTGGGCCCAGTGTCTGTAAAAAATGATACCACCAAAATCATTTCAAGTAAAATTGGTTGCCAAGAGTCGCGAGCTCATAAAACTTTCACTGTCAAAAAGTTAATAGATAAATTACATACACCGAGATATGTTGTGTTACTTCAATCGTTGACTGTTCATACCGCCGGAGAGATCCTTCTTGTTGCTCTGTTCACGTGGTCTGATTGATCGGACTGAGCAGTCGGACCAAGTGTTCACAGGGGAAAGGTTTCTAGTTGTTAGCTTGCTTCTTGCTCATCCCCGGCGGTGGCAGAGGTGCCTTACGACTCCAACTCATCTTCATCTGCCTTTCCTAACTATGATGGGGTCGGCTTCCAGTCTAACGGGATGAAACTGAATACCATATATTAAATGGAGCGACAGCTTATCTGACCTCCACAGTCCAGTTAGAACTGGGTAATATGTGTACTAGGTAATCCTAAATAAGACTGGCTGTCGGTCTTCTGTGCCATTGGCTACCTGTAACGACTGCCAAAGATCAATAAATGACAGCCGGGACCAATGGCTTAACGTGCTGACCGAGCCACGAAAAAAACTGGGTATGTAATAGGTGGTCATCCATCCGAATCGACCTTGCCAGCGCTGCTTCTACTTGAAAATTAACCCGTGCGGCAGTTATTATTTAGCTACAAGCTTCTCTTAGTATTTATTTAGTTGGATCGCCATCAGAGGCTACACAATTACATGCATGCTAACATATTCACGGACAATACAAGTGTGCGCTTCCAATTATAGGCGACCACATCATTTACTTATTATCTAGGTAGGTAAAAAATGTTTAAAAAGACAGAAATAATTAAAATTAACCAAAGTACAGTCTAAGAATATCATAGAAATTAATTAATGAATTATTATTTTTTGAAGATGATTATTATAATTTGAAAACTTGTGTTGCCTTACTTGACGGTGTTACCTCTCCCTAACAACACCATCTATTCACTTATTAACTCGCGAAGAAGAGTAGCAACAGACAGCCAGCTTCTCATTAATGTCTTGTTCACGAAAACAATTAGTAACCTTTGTGTCTTATGTTGTTAACACTCCTTCTGTAGTTCCCCTAATTATGTGTTAGGACAATATCATTCATTATGTAACGTGTTTAGGAAAAATTATGATATTGTGTGTTTTTGTAATATAGTTGTACAAGGATCTTCTGGCGTGTGGATAAAATCAGAACTCGGGCTACTTCGCCTTTTAATTGTATACCAACAGCTGGCGCTGTCCCCTGTCAGTATGATACCTAACCGTATGAAGTTTGGAAAAAGTTGTCTTCGTTCGACGTGTAGTGAACGTCGAAATTGCTTTAAAATACTTTTAACAAGAAATCCAAGATAATAGAAAACTTAGTTAAGTTGAAACTATCTGCCACATACAGAATTAGACCTTAGGAACTAGACAACTTGCAAAATCTCACACAAAAGCTTGATTTGTCACTGTACTACGTAGTTGTACCTAAGTATTATTTTATTACAGTTATAAGGGGAGAGTAGATCAAAGGAAACAGAACAATGGGGGACCTGAATACGCATCTATTTAAATAAATCGTTATGTGTATCTATCTATATTAAACTAGGTATATGCGTAATCTATAAGTATTTCTTCTGTAAGGTCAAATTAGCTAGGGTATAGACTGTCATGACGGAGGAGCTCGTGGCTAAATAATAACAGCCGCAAGGGTCGATCTTTAAGGTGTGCCGTGCTTGCCGAGGTTGGTCCGTGGATGGGTGACCATAATTACATACCGAGTTGCCTCCGTGCCTCTGAAAGCACGTTCAGCCGTTGGTCCCGGCTGTCATTTGTAGATCTTTGACTGTCGTTACGAGAAGTCAGAAGCCAAAAGACTGACATCCAGTCTTACGAAGAGGTATCGTATTAATATTCGTATTTGTTATTACTGGGTTGTGGAGGTCAGATAGGCAGTCGTTTCATGTAAAATACTGGTACTCGGCTGCATATGGTTAGACTATAAGCCGACCCCAAGATAGTTTGGGAAAAGGCTGGGCAGATGATGATCGAATATCATGTTCAAAAAATTTTTTTTGAACATTTAATTTTAAGTAATTAATATAATACCAGCGGCCGTACAATAAATTTACAGTGAGTGATTTACAGAAACTAACTACAGTTAGTTTATAGTAGTTAAAAATCCCGACAAACGGTTCGTTGGAAAGTACGGTGGTCGCGACTGACAGTCGTTAGGACAGAAAGTCAGAAGCCCTAAGGATTGTAAATCTTTCTTAACAAGAGGTATTGTGTTACCAGTTACTTGGTTGCGGAAGTCAGATTGGTAATCGCTTCATATATGGCTACATTCTATTATTATAATTTTTTGCCCCGCACTAGGAATATCTCCTGTATTGTGGGTGTGTTTACAAACATTTAAACTCAATACAGCCAGACCCGGAACAACTATCTGTAGGCCATACAAATATTTGTTCCGTGCGGGAAAAAATTGTTGGTTACGTTGCGCCGTCAATCCCTCAGCCGGGTAAGTAATATATGATATAATTACAAAATCTCTAATATTTACAAGATATAACAACTGAATCTATAATTTTTTTCGATATAATTATCAGTTGATTGTTGCTACTAACAATTATTATTAATTGTCAGATGTGTTTCACGCTCACCACCAGCGGCGAGTGTTGAAACCACCTGCTCCTGAGCTTGCGGACCGCTTCGCTCCTCCGCGCCTACGCGATTATAAATAACACTCTAGGAGTAGGGCAGACAAGACTACGTGGAGTCGGTTTTACAGCGATTCGTTTCTGTCACGCCGCTCCCGCAGCACGTTTGCTTCACTCGTTCGCCTTCGCGCGTTAATGGTCACTGTTCTAACGAAATCTAACCCAAATGATTCACCAACATAGCGGGGATGAATTTAACCTAATATAACCCATCCGTGTCGGATTGCTTTGAATCGGGGTGTTAACCATTAAAATGGTATCAATATTATATTATATTTTAAACGTTAGGCCTAATAATTTTCGATGAAATAATCGTTATATCTAATGACGTTATACGAAATAAGTTTATGAGTATATAATTGTAATATCTTAAGAAATTATATCAACAGTTGGTATAACTCACGTTTATTATATCTTGTGAACGTTATTGAAATGAAAACATACCAAATAACTTTAAATGATATGAAGCGCACCCCCCTTTGCCACTGCGCCAACCGTGCCGTCAAACTAACTAAACTATTAAACTGAAAGCCTGTTGTGAACACAAACATATAGAACTCACGCACAAATTTTCTTATATTATGATTGATCTTTCAGTTTGGCACCGAACTATACCTACAAATCCAAGTATGGCGTCGTCTCCGAGAGGCGTACGTGCGTCAGTCGACACTCGTGCGCATGGTGGACCACCATCTTGGATCTCTGGTGCTGCTGTCAAACATCAACAACTTGTACTTCATCTGTCTTCAGATCTATCTCGGGATACAGTAAGTACATCTCCACGTTTATTTTATTTTTTTATTATAAAGAGGTAAAGTCTGTAAGTTAATCCTATTTTTACTTTTATACAAATTCTTTCGACTAGTTGAGATTAATGCCACGTCGTCAGTGGCGACAAAACCACCATATCATCATCATCAGCCTATAATGTTCCCACTGCTGGGAGATATGTCACATGTTCGAATTTTTAGTTCTAAGACATGTTGGGTTCCTCACGATGTTTTCCTTCACCGTTTTTGAGGGCAGCGGTGATGAAATAAATTACACAAAGTAATGCGCAAGCAGGGGTTCGAACCTATGGCTTATTGCTCGTAAGTCAGGGCTGCCACCACTGGGCCACCGCTAATCTCGGCCAGCATATGCTGGTCCCTTATTCTATTGAAACACCGAACTTCATCTAATTCTAGATCAAAGTGAGGAGCGGCGTAATGTCAGATCTTTTTGTTTATTCTTTTCGCATTTCTCACTCGACTGAACTAAATGATAAGGAAAGCTAATGAGGGACATAATAGATACTGTAATAGTTATTATTTTCCTATTTTCGTTTGCTACGCTCTTTAGGTCTAGTTATTATCGACTCGTTATCGATGCCTACTCCATTTGTATCATATTTTGCTTTGAGTATTTTTGTGAAAATATTTTATTATTGAGGTAATTACGTGATTTTGACAGCAAAATCACGTAATTATTGCCAAGTTTCATTTCTGTCACCCTTTTACTGACAGCAACAAAAAAAGTATCTTGAGATATATTTGCCTTAAATCTCGGGTAAAAAACATGCACCATCTTTTCTCACAATAATGTCCAACCAAGCAGATAGTACAACAATAAATAGAAAATTTCCAACAGTTTGTTAATTAACCTATCTTAATTAGGGTCGACACTAAAGGGCCTTTGGAGCTAAACAGAACGAAGTTAATAGTAGCTCCTTCTCAAATGATTATACCGAGTTTTGAAAGTCAAGACATTAGCTACATTAAAGTTAACGCAGACGTGGCTTTAGGCCCTGCAGGGGATCAGCATCACCATAACTTATCGGCAAGTCAGCAAGCACGCTGATAAATAGTGAAGTTCCTGGTGGGACCGTTAGACCACCAAGTTAGAAGTCTTAGGTTCGAACCCTAAACATGCACTTCTGATTTTTCGGATTCATGTGCATATTATATAATTATCACTTGCTTCGGTGAAGGAAAATATCGTGAAGAAAACAGCATGCATTTTTTTTTAGAATGGTAAATCTTCAAATGACTTCTCCCGCTCTGGGCGGAGCGGAAGGGAGTGTCAGACTTGACTGACTAAAAGCCATCCATGTTCCTTCTTAGCCCTTTGTGTTCCAGGGCTACGGTATCTCTTTCGAACCACCCGCAGCCCTGGCAGGCATCGGCCCTCTCGGACCCCATCCGATTTGCTGACATCTCCATGTTGCGCGCGTGGAACACGAACGCGCCGTCGGCACGGCCTGTCGTCATAAGACGGTCGGACGGTGAGCTAGCCCATTACTCACCATCCACAAGGCCGCGCCTACAATGACCGGGGGCCACTGGTTGCCCCCCGACACCTGGGGCGTCTCCCGCGGCGGCTGGGACGTGAGGCTCTCTCCCTCTCACGTTCCGCCACCTCCTTCGCAAGCATGACTGCTTCGCAGAAGGAGGCGACGGCTTCCCATTCCCTCTCGCTCCGGACCATGGATTGAACCAGGGCCGGATGCGAGAGGTCACCGCCGCCAATCGCCGCTAGAAAACAGCATGCCTGAGAGATATTACTTGACGGCATTTAAAGCCAAGTCAGAGGCCCATGGGTGACATAAAAACTCTGACACCAGCTTAGGAACTAACCACAAGATAAAGAAAGAAGATTGGCACGGCATCGGGTTGATGACAACTACGTAACAACCACAAGTAAGCACGTAACTGGATCAGTTCAGCATCTTTGTGGCGTCGCCCCACTTACGGCTGCTTTAAGGTGACAACAATACACGAACTCTTGTTGTCAACAAGGATCTGACTCACTGAAAGCGAGGCGGTTGTTCTGCCACAAGCTCGGTGACTGCTGTTATTAAGTTACTGACCTTGTGCCGATGCGATTCGTAAGTATACGGTTGACAGCTACGAAAAACAAACAGCTCGAGTTGAGACGATGCTGGTCCTTTGCATTCGTTTTGTACGTAAACCTTAAAGTATAGTCTGTTATCTTGTTGCTACTAACAGTATGGAGTCATGTCTGAAATAAAGAATTTGAATTAGAATATACTTCGGCGAGTCAGCTTCGAAAAGAGGATGTTGCGTCCTTCACTTAAGGGTAAAGCGGCACTTCTAGCAATTTGGTTCCTTGACTAAGCAGTACCTACTGAATGAACCTTGCTACGCGAAGTTTTTCAAAAGGCGGTTGGGGCTTTTCAATCTTCAAATCTCTTGATTCAAGTAGATTTAAAGGCTACTGGTTCAGCCCACTTCAATAGGATTTTGAATATATTGGCGGATGAACAAGCCTTTTGCCGTTCTCTTCGAGACATGTTTGGTTATATAATTTACTTTTTAAAAGTCATTTTTATTTCTACACAAAGTGATAAACCATTTAAACACCCTGTTTAAATGGATTATCACTTTGTGTAGATAATCCATTTAAACAGGGTGTAAGGGACAGCCCTGCGCAAACTGATAGGGTGCATTGAACTCCTTATTTTGAATCATATTCCACCGGAATTTTTCTCAGGGTTTTTTTTTTAATTTTTCCATGTGTACTAACTAATGATAGTGTGTATACCTAAATTACCTATTTATTTTTGTACATTTTGCAGCAAGAGCAGTGGAGGCACGATCAGCCGATGCTACTTCCTCTTCTCACTGGGCTGGCTAATATTCCGAGCCTGCAGCGTCGTGCTGGCTGCTTCAGACGTGCATCTACACTCGCAGAGAGCTCTGATGTATCTGCACTCGTGTCCTAGTGCTTCTTATAACATCGAGGTAAGTGTGGAGGTTCATAAGCAGCCTAATAACGAAACACACTTGTCTGCCATGATAAAAAGGCTTTTGAAGGAAAACATTAAATCATTGCTTCATGGTGCATCAGAAGGAAGGGAGGAGTAGGGAAAGCATTCCGGCAGATAGGATGTCATTAAGTGTTAAGAAGGATGATAAATAGCTCGGAGGAGCTTTTGGCTAAATAATAACACGCAAGGGTCGATCTTTAAGGTAAAGCCATACTTGCCGAGGTTGGTCATTGCATGGGTGATCATAATTACATACCGAGTTTCCGTCGTGCCTCGTAAAGTATGTTAAGCCGTTGGTCTAGGCTGTCATTTGTAGATCTTTGACAGTCAACAGCCAAAAGTCTGACATCCAGTCTTACTAAGGGGTATCGTATCAGTTACTGGGTTGTGGAGGTCAGATAAGCAGTCGCTTCATGTAAAATACTGGTACTCAGCTGCATCCGGTTAGACTGGAAGCCAACCCCAATATAGTTTGGGAAAAGGCTAGACCGATGACGAAGGATGCTAAATAGCAGACACAATATCTGAGAGTTCCTGCCAAGTTGGATTGGTAGCCACTTGAATATTTTGCAAAAGTTGGAAACGTAGTTATACTTCTTTAAGGTTAAAAACAAAATTAATACAGATATTTTGGAAATGCCCAAGTTCTATTTATCGTTTTATTTACAGATGAAAAGGCTTCAGTTTCAGTTAGCGAATGACTACGTTGCATTAACAGGAATGGGATTCTTTTCACTGCGGAGGGAACTGCTGCTCGAAGTAATTGTTTTCTAAACTAATATTATAAAGAGGAAAAATTTAATTGTTTGTTTGTTTGCATTGAATAGGCTCCGAAACTACTGGTCCGGTTTAAAAAATTCTTTTAGTGTAGATAGCCCATTTATCGAGGAAGGCTATAGGCTATATATCATCACGCTACAACCAATAAGAGTAGAGCAGCAATGAAAAATGTTGCAAAAACGGGGAAAATGTGACGCAAACGAAGTTGCGCCGGACAGCTAGTTTATTTGCACTTACACCAGTATTGATAGTCAAGTTAAAGTAATTGTTTGAGTTTTAGTAACTACTAATGCAAATATTTTTAAACACCGACTGCCACCCCCTCCCCCTAAAAGCTCGGGATTTTTTAAAATTTATAACTTTTCTTGTTTTCATTAATCAGCGAGAAGAGGCGCAACACCGAGAAAAGTGGAAGGAATGGGAGGAGACCTATGCCCAGGAGTGGGACAGTCAAGGCTAAGAGAAAAATATTTAAATTTAAAAAGCATGAAATAAAAATTAAATCAGAAAATTTAAACAACCCTCGACAGACAAAACCTTTTAAAGCCCACGCTTGGATTCATTTATTGGGGGGGGGGTTAATTTTTAAATATTTGTTTTATGCAACAAAACTTAGTATTGTGACTTTTGGTAAGTCTAACTTCAAGGAATTATCAAACTACATAATAAAAATCGAGTCTTAAATAATGACTTTTACTCAAGTAATCACTTTTATTTATTTAGGATCTCTAACAAAGGATGTACATAGACCATGTGGAATAAATAATGGACTTAAAAGTATCTTATTGTCTTGTTCATAGATAAGGCTATTAAAAATGCTTTAGTTACTTGTATATGTCTCAACGTATTTCTTTCATTTCAGGTAGCCGCTGCTATTTTAAAGTATGAGTTAGTTTTAATACAATATGATAAGTAATCTCACAAAACTATTGTTTAAGTCATTTAAATGTTAGTAAAACATCAACTAAAACATTATGTATAAATTAATATAAGTTTTTGTTGTAGTCTTCGAAAATTAAACAAGAACCAACTATTTATGCTTTGTTTTTCTTCTCAATAATGTCACCAACACGGTGGTAGTTAGATATATATTTTTTTATAGGTAATCAGGTTGCCTACCATGACATTGTTATTCTTATTCCAGAGTGGGAAAGAGATGGACCCAAACGACCTAAACAGCTCCGTCTCTTTCCCTCTATGAAATAAGAATGTAACAATAATGTTTTAAGACGTCATGGTAACCCCTCAGAATGTAATAGTGTTTAGCGTGATAATACAAGGCAACGTGTCAGTAAGTAGCGTCAATACTAATCAAAAAGTATGGTTACTTTTTTCACCAAAATATTTGTTCTTATTTCAAAATGACTGAATAGTCAAACACTAAAGGAAGTTCTTGATTGGCGGGAAGCAGCACGAAATCGAGAGAAGTGAAAGGAATGGCGCTTTTGAGCAGGAGTGGGACAGGTTAGGCTAAAAATAAAACGGGGCCTCAAGTCTCCCATTACAATAATGTCAGAATAGCTTATTGAATTCATAATTGTTGATTTTACCAAGTTTGATAGTCTACTTGTGATGTGTGTTGTTGTGATGTGATAATGGCGTCATTATGACTTCCCAATAGTCAACCACTGACACTCCATTCAAAGAAATGGCATAGAATTTGAAATGATAGATCATCATGAATTTAGGATATTACGAACTTTCAGCAAAATGACAATGGGATCGTGTTGGAATGACGATGTTTATAAAAATAGCAGACTTGAGGCCCTGGGCCTCAAGTCTGCTATTACAATAATGTCAGAATAGCTTATCATTGAATTCATAATTGTTGATTTTGGCAAGTTTGGTAATCTACTTACTTTAATGGCGTCATTATGACTTCCCAATAGTCAACCACTGACACTCCATTGAAAGAAATGGCATAGAATTTGAACTTTCAGCAAAATGACAATGGGATCATGTTGGAATGACGATGTTTATAAAAATAGCAGATTTGAGGCCCTGCACGCCTGTTGTCCCCGAAGGATTAGGCAGAGATGTTTCTAATAGTAGACCACACACATTTCGCCAATTATGTTCAAGTCCCATGTAAAACGGGGCGAGCCTATTGCCATGTAATAGGAGCCTATTGCAGGCTAACAAAAAACACAAAACGCTGTAAATTTTCCATTACTCATTTCAATTTATCATCAGCAACGCCATACAAGTTTAATAAAACACACACAGTAATGTTTCTACGTTCTGTATGCACACACAAACAATAGGGGTATTGTGTTAAAACAAAAAGTATCCGATTCTCGTCACAATACAATTCACGGCAGCAAAGTTTCAGGTGAAAAAATTTGAAGCACTTCGAATAAAAGGTTTTTAAAACGTTACTGGATACTGTTAGCTGTTATTTTAACGATTTGCAATAAAAATAAATGATATATTCAAAGCATCGCAATGAAAATATGTTTATTAATTTGTCCATGTCGATTCCCGGTCGGGGAAAGTGTTATTGGGTTTTCCCTTCAGGAATTTCTCGGTTGTAGCTGGATTTATCTCCAGTTGGTGGCTTAAGTCTCACGCTTTATAACATGGGATTCATTACATGACTTAAACACGGCTGAAGAAATGTGCTACACTATTTGGTCTGTACCCTTTTGCCGAACCATTTGGGCATTATGTGCGTTATGTTATGTTTTCTTTATTTATTTATTTAAATTTCATGTACAATAGTCTACAAGGCAATCTCTGCCAGTCAACCATTGGGTTAAAAAGGACAACATTGTGGTAGGGTACAAAAACTATATCTAAAAATATGTAATTAATTTCGAAATTACCTATAAATTACATAGATACTAATATACAAATACACATAAAATGGACTAATAAATGTTTTAACAAATACCAAAATAAAATACCAGAAAACTGATGATAATTACTATGACTAGAGTTCTAACTAATACCGAGCTAATAGCGAGGGGTAGCGCGTTCCACAGCTTTATTGATAAGACAGCATATGAATTTGACGTAAAACCGGTATGGTGTGCAGGAATTTGGAGGACTACATTTTTGGAAGCTCTAAGGTTACGACTGTGAGAACTGGCCAACACTTTTAAACTTCTAATCTTCTTAAACTTTTGAATGAATGCTCAACATTGCATCTTCTAAATTAGCGCCCAAAAAGAACTACATCTACTTCACCGCTATTTGTTGTGACTTGTAATATAGGTTCTTATAGAGACCTACCTCAAGCACCAGTCTCTCACTTCGTTTATTTCATGTTCGTGCTCCACTGTAAGCGTAACTTGTGTAGAGAAAATAAATGATTTGTCATTTTATTATCATTTGTACTCTGTTATATCAGACATCACGACCATTATAGACCCTATATGGCAAATGGCTAATACTGTTACTGTTAGCTTGCGCCATCCCACTGCTGGGCAAAGGCCTCTCCCCATGACTTCCAATTGTTTCGATCCAAGGCCAATGTGGACCACTGGTCGCTGGTGTTGTCTAACTCGTCTCGCCATCTTCTACGAGGTCTACTGCGAGTGTAATGTATATAATTAGAGTTATTCCGGTCGGATCCCCTGATCTGATCCCCTGTTGTTTATTATAGTATTTTAATTCCTGTCTGATCCACTATTAACTTTGTCATTCCGGTCTGATCCCGTTACTCTTTTTTGACAGGTAAGTACAGTCAAGAGAAAAGCAGTTGTTCATGTAAAAATATTTGTTTTATTTGTTTAAAATCATCACAGGCAATCAGAAAATTAGTCTTTTTATTTAGACAACTACACCTTAACTATAAAAAATATTTGACCATATTAATTAAATAACAAAAACAGAACTTAAAATTACTATATAAAATAGTAGAGGAAAGTCACCAAATATGAAATAGTATCCTAATATGGAATACCTTCATTTCTCTAAGACTATAAGTATGAAACGCAACACTCGACCATCTTCTGTTCCATTCGGTCTACTAACTATCGCACTCACACCATCGAGTCAGTTGCGCAAACACTTCACTTGTGGCAGGCGTGTTTTGTTTTGTTGTCGTGCGGAAAATTTTAAAGGTAAGTAATAAATGAGTATTACCAGCTGATATGTTTGTATACATAAGTGTTATACTATTTAGTATATCGGTATTATGTTTATTTCACCATTTTGTGATCTTTTAATTTCAAAATATTGTGACTTAAAAAAATATTTAGAAGAGTTTGAACTAGTATAAAAATCCAAATATGGACAGTAGTCAATAGTCCAGAGTTTGATACTTGGATCTGTGACTTTTGCAAGTAATTATGTAACTTCTTTCATTTATCACAATATGTTATATTTATTTAATTGATCTCAAAGATATTAATGTCCATTTTTGTTATTGTTATGTTGATTTATGCTTATATTCCATATATGGGTACCTATTCCATATTTGGTTACTCATTTGTGATTTTGTTTTTTATGTTAGATTTTAATTTGATAACTAATATATTTGATTAAAGGCTGTTAATTACTACATATAAATGTATGACTGATTAGTAAAAACATTAAACTGTTTTAATTTATATGAAGTTTTTTTTTTTATATCCCAAAAACAAAATAGTATTCCATATTTGGTGACTTTCCTCTATTTTTACTTGGACAATCCTTAATATTAATAAAATATTTTGACCATCTTAATTAAATAACAAAAATAAAACTTAAAATTAGTATTTAAAATCATCACAGATAATCAGACATTTGGTCTTTCTATTTGGACAAACCTTAATAATTTAAAAGGATTTTGACCATCTTAATTAAATAACAAAACAGAACTTAAAATTACGATATAAAATCATCACAGACAATCAGAATTTTGGTCTTTCTATTTGGATAGATAACAAAAACATAAACACAAGTTCTAGAGCTTAATCAAATTTGAGAGTTAAATGAATGACATGACAAATTAAATAAAAGTAATCGTTTTTAAATAATAAAAGATTTCGACTAGATAAATCGAATACCAAAAAAACATAATTGTGTCTTTTAATTTGGACCAATCACTTACAGTCTTAACTTTTCTAAACAGTGACCAACTGTTATTTTTCCAGTGAGAAGTTGGTCAGTTACATGTTGGTACCACTTATCGACTACGATTTCTTTTGCTAGCCGTCGTTTTAGGTTTGGCATTTCAACACTATTAGTATTCACTATTTGCAACTTTGCATCCTCTTTTAAAGTTTTCAAAAGCTGATATAAATTTGGGTTTCTTGGCAGACTGCTGTTGAGCTTTTTATGCCAGGATTCCACAGCATTGGTTGTGCGATGGCGTTGATTATAGGCACACCAAGTATCGACAAAACTTTCATCTTCCAGCCATTGTGTTACCATGTAATCGTTGAATGCTTGTATTTCTTTAGACTCCGGACTGTCTTCCATTACGTAGCACCAGCCATCTGAGATATATTTTCTAGGTAGCAGTGGCAATAAGGCTGATAGCGCTACGTGTTTGCGAAATCGCTTGTTTTTTGTCAAATTCAACGCTTTAGCTCTTCCATACATTATGAGAAAAATGAAAGTAGCATCCTTTTACTTCAACTGAGGGGAAAATAGTTGAAATGGCATTCATAGCTGCTTGTTCGAAATCAGTCATATATTTCAGTGGCTTCCATTCTGGGATATATTCCTTTAATAACTGGAATAGTGTTATATAGATTTCTTCATTTTTTCTATTCAATAAAGCATATAATAAAGGTACTATTCGTGTGTGCTCTTCATCACTCCCAAGGTCCCCATGGATAGTGTAAAGTTGAACGAATGGTGTTGGGCAACAATCAAAAGTTCCATCACTTAAATAAAATTGTATGAGTCGTATATCTTTCAGAACATTTTTATCTGCAAAAATTATTATTCGGAAATCAGAGGTCTCGTCATAATGATTGACCAACACAAAATCTTCAAAAATAGAAGGAATTTCTACTTCCTGGGCATTTTTACACTGTATCTTCGATATACCGGCTTGTTTATTTCTAGCATCATACAACGCAGTTTTTATGTTTGTAAACGACGGAAGCTTCTTTATTAGGTCTAAGCCGGCATCACTGAATTCCGCTTTAATTTAGCAAGATGTGTCACAGTCAAGTCCGGTCTCTTAACTATCTTACCAAATACATCTACTTATTTAATGTGACACAAAACAACAACCATTGTGTTAAGAAAAATATAAAATTATCAACATTTAAACCAAGTCTTCTTTTCATAGTTTCACAGATTGTTTAGTTTGGCTAACGTAAGAAAAGCAGAAAAAAAAATAATTATAACATCATTCAAAGTCATCCAAAAATAAAATACCTATCTATTATTAATAAATACTTACTTTTCCGGAATAACACTTTTACTTGACTTGCACAGAGCACAATTTAGATATCGACTAACACTGTTACACATTGATAACCCTTTCCTCGTAGTCAACAAAACTTCACTCGTCACTGATTGGCTACTTTGGAATCATTAGACAATAGCCGAGACGATAACAATGTAGAACAATACACACCCATATTTTTGCAGGTAAAAAAATATTAAAAAGGGTACATACCGGGCGCAGTGACTTAGCCAAGACGAAAATGTAGAGTCGTTGTTTCTCAATGTAACACGTTTCTATTACAATATTAAGTATTACGAGCATATGTATTTCAATAAACCCTGTATGCATATTTTGTTGCTGACTGTCCCAAAAATCTGTTAATAGATAACTAGTGTATTCGAACGGAATAAAATGATTAAATTTATTTGTGATACCCTGCACGGTGAATCAGACCGGAATAGAAAATATTATAAAATAATACTGATCCCCCAGGGTATCAAATACGGGGTATCCGACCGGAATAACTCTATAATTATAGTTATGGATTATCTTTACAACTACCTACTAAAAATGTTGACAAAACAGAACAAAATCTTTCGTTATTACTTTTAGAAAGATCGTCATTATTAATATCCTCATCACATAACCCAACGGTGGAAAATATCGGCACTTTCAATATTTTCTTCACATGATATGTAATCCTTTTGGGATTTCTTCACTATTTCGTACTCCGAACACGTTTCGTACCTACCCCTTAAGGAGGCGTTTACGACTCATTATTGCTATAAGTGCCTGTAAATGTATAGCGAGTAAGACAGCGCTCACACTTGATGCAAATCAGATTTGTATCCCCGTGGACTGAGCAGTTTCGTTTGAGGGGCTTGAGGCTAAATATTACAGCCGCACGGACCGATCTCGAAGGTTAAGCAACCCCTTCTGAGATTGGTCCGTGGATAGGCCATTCATTACACACCAAAACCCCTTCGTACCTTGGGAAGTTCTTAAAGCAGTTGGTCCCTTGGTTTTACGTTAACTTAGAGGTTTGATTTTTTCACAGCTTGAAGGGACAGAAGATCTACACTTATGGTTTTAATTTAAACTCAATATCTCCACGCGTTTCCGAGATAAAAGGTCTTTTCAGACAGACTGACGAACAACAAAGTGACCCTATAAGGGTTTCTTTTTTTCCTTTGAGGTACTGAACCCTAAAACACCAGTCTTACTAAAGGATATCGTGTTAACCACTAACTGGATTGTGTAGATTTTGTGCGATGTATGTCTGTCAACTTTCAATAAATTATTTACAAAAGAATCCTCCTTACACAGTTCTCATTCAGTCTGCGCAGAGCCTAAGGGCAATACTAAAGTTTTAACTTTGTTGTTTTCTTTGGTGTAGTCATTATCGTTATTATAAGTACATATTCGCGTTGTATTCAAGACTGTTACGATGTAGCTTAAGTTTTATTTGAAAGTACTAATAAACGTAGCTGGCAAAATGACGGTGAAAAGACACCTGTATCTTCACCCTTTCGGGAATTCTGGCGTAATGATGTTAATTCAAATTTATTAGACAACGTGGTTTGACGGCACGGTTGGCACAGTGGCTAAACGATTGACTGCTGCGCTGCATGTCTCCTGTTCGATCCCCGCACGAATAAATATTTGTTAGGCCTACAGATAGTTGTTCCGGGTCTGGTTGTTTGTGTATGTGAGTTTAAATGTTTGTAAACGCACCCACGATACAGGACAAATAGTGTGAGGAAATGTTTAAAAAACCGGCCAGGTGCGAGTCGTACTCGCGCACGAAGGGTCCCGTACCATTATTACTTTTTTGTATGGGAGCCCCCCTTAAATATTTTATTTTTCTGTTTTTAGTATTTGCTGTTAAAGCGTCAACAAAAATACATAATCTGTAGAAATTTAAACTGGCTAACTATCACGGTTCATGAGATACAGCCTGGTAACAGACAGACGTACGGACGGACGGATGGACAGCGAAGTCTCAGTAAACGGGTCCCGTTTGACCCTTTAGGTACGGAACCCTAAAAAGAAAAAAAAAGTCAATATCAAAGCACTCAGTTCAAGTAGGCCAGTTCCAGGCACTATTGAGTTTTCACAAACAAAAATATATGAAAAATTTCTCAAAGTTATTTGGTAAACATAATGAAAACACACAAAATAGGTATATTTGTGTTATCTACAAATCCTTTATTAAGTCACAGAATATTATAAAAGCAGTAATTTCTATGATTATAATATAATACATTCAATATTCCTACAATAATAATAATAATTGTGCGGGATAAGACGCAATAAGAGGCCTGTGTCTCAGCAATGAGAACATTATAGGGTGATGATGATGATGAATTTTAGAAGGGTTGCAGACTACTTGAATAATTGCCAAAATACTTGTAAAGATGATGTTTACCTGAATACTCTTTGGGTTGGTGTGTATTGTTATATTAACTTATTTGGGATACCAGACTATTTCCTTGTCCGTAATTGTACGCTTGGTACGGACATTTGAATAAGTTTTATCAAGTGCTATCAGTAACACTTGTGACCGCATAATTACTATGTTTACTATTTGTTTTGAGTTACTGATATTTCGGCGCTGCTGCAAACGCCATGATCACGTATAAACTGAAGTTATTGCGGATGGGTGTTAATGAGCAGACAAATCGGTCTACCCTCTTTCGGTCGGTCTATTGTATCAAGAGCACGCGAATCTAATTTAGACTTGCCAAATTCCAAAAAGTCGATAAGATTTTTAAGGAAAGGATTTAGGAGCTTACAATGAACCCTTACTTAGAAAATAAATAAATAAGTATTGTTCCATTACTACAAATTTAAATTGAACTTGGAATTCTATTGTTCAGACTTTTCACAGCCATAAACAGTTTGGATACCGAATTAATCCTACCTAGACATTTTCAAAATCCAGCCCTGTAAATCCAATATCCTACAATATCAAAGTACTCGTAGGTAAATGATTTTCCCATTATATGGCTTTAATAGATGAGATTAGCCCTAATAACCCTCAAAGGGTTGGAAATATTGCTGTCCTTTCACCAAAGAATCTATTCTATTTACTTTGGCCAACTGTTGACTATATCTACACTTTGTGAAGCAAATCATGCTTATGACAGAATGCCTTTATGATAGAAAACGAAATAAGGTGCACGAACTATATAGTTTAGGAACGATAACGGATATAATTTGGTTAATTAAAATGCATAAAATATTGACTTGCAATATGGAAAGCAATCAATCGACTGCGCACCATACAAAGTAGGCTGCTGTCAAATGCAGCAAAATGGGGAATTACGGCTCGCACTTGACCGAGTTTTCGAGATTTTTAACTTTGATATTATAAAAAAAAAACACAAAATATCTTAAAATTAATCCTTATACCATTTAATTCTAAATTTATTGGATCTCCATCCTTCATCAAATATCCCATCATTTAAAATAGGAAAGTTATATTATTCTGTTAAAAGTTTGATTAAAGTTCCGTTCCTCCGCTATTTATTGAAAGACAATGAATTAAATTAAACATAAGTGCATGATTATTTTTGTTGTGTTTTCCTACATTTTACAAACTTAATCATCGGCCTCTGGCGTAGGTGTGACTCCTGTAAACTGCATCAGTACCAACTCCTAAGTGATTATAGTGCCCGCAATCTGAAACATGAGTGAACATTAGATTAGTACGAATAAAGAACAAAATTGAGACTGCAAGAGTGCAAGTACTGTCCAAGGTACAAGGTGTGGACTGGAGAACAGGGGATCTCTCAAGTCTACTCGTTGTAACGTTATTAAAGGTTCGATCATACTGAGGACTAGATGCGGAAGTTTTTAGACCAGGAAGTTTTAATTTGTCTAGAGGTGTGACATTTTTTTCTTTTAAATTTTTTGTCGTGGAATTTCTCCTGTACTGTGGATGCGTTTGAAAACATTTTAATTCACATACACAAACAGCCAAACCTGGAACAACTATCTGTAGGCCATAAAAATATTTGCTTAGTGCGGGGATCGAACCCGCGACACACAGCGCAGCAGTCAATCGCTCAGCCAACCATGCCGTTGTATTTGAAGCAAACTGATTTCCCCGTGTTATAAATCAATTAAACATAAACGTAATAAAAACAACTTAAATAGGAGCCCTTTTTTTTTTGTTCGGATGGGAAATCATCAAATGACTTCTCCAGCTCTGGGCGGAGCAGAAGGGAGTGCCAGACTTGACTGACTAAAACCCATCCATGTTCCTTCCATGAGTTCCCCCCCGGCGTAGGAAATCAAAACCTAAAGGATACTTCTAGTCGACCTAGAATCTTGAAATTTAGCATGAAGCAATGTTTTATAACAAATATAAAGGAAAAATTCCGAAACCTTAAATTACATCACATTTTCTTTTTTAATAATTATAAACTTACTAGCTTCTGCCTGCCTACATATTGTAGCGTAAATAAAAATAAAACCGGCCAAGTGCGAGTCTTACTCGCACACAGGGTTCCATAGCTCCAAACAATAAAATAGGTAACAATATTTTGAACTGTCATTCATTAGTTAGTAGTATTAGTTAGTAAACTTCCACTCAACCGCAAAACTAAATTTGTTTTTCATAGAATGTTTATGAAAAACAAAGTTACTGCTGCAGTTTGATGAAAAAGTCCCATATCTCAAAAACTAAACATCATATCTTATTGAAACCAATTTTCGTTGATAGTTTTTTTTACGTTCTGCAATCCTAAATATTTTCAGAATTTTCCTCCTCTTACTTTAGAAATTAGAGGGGGGGGGACACTCATTTTACCACTTTGGAAGTGGCTCTAGCGCAAACTATTCAGTTTAGAAAAAAATGATATTAGAAACATCAATATCATTTTTAAAGACCTATCCATAGATACCCCACACGTATGGGTTTGATGAAAAATTTTTTTTTGGTCTTCAGTTCTAAGTATGGGGACCCCCTTAATTTATTGTTTTTTTTCTATTTTTGTGTGAAAATCCTAATGCGGTTTACAGAATACATCTACTTACCAAGTTTCAACAGTATAGTTCTTATAGTTTCGGAAATAAGTGGCTGTGACATACAGACGGACAGACAGACAGACAGACAGACAGACAGACAGACAGACAGACAGACAGACATGACGAATCTATAAGGGTTCCGTTTTTTGCCATTCGGCTACGGAACCCTAAAAATCGTCACTGCTACATGTTAATACGTATAATTTTTCCGATATAAAAAAAAAACCTAATACAAATGTTTTATATAAAATTAAAAAGGATCAAAGGGAAAAAAATAATTGTCGATATAAAAAGTAATTTTAAGAAAAGTTACGAAATGGGTTGTTTAGAATTGTATAAGATCTGTGATTTTGAAAATTAAATCCAGAAGGTGAGAAGGGGTTGCAACACCTATTCAGCCCTAGGCGCGATCAAATTGTATCCGTACTTAATTACAACACCGGAAAAAATACATTGCGCGACCTTTTGACACGAATGGCTTAAAAATAAAAGATGATGGTACAAAAAACTACACTATTGCTATAGATTATAAAAAAACCGGCCAAGTGCGAGTCTTACTCGCACACAGGGTTCCATAGCTCCAAACAATATAATAACAATATTTTGAACTGTCATTCATTAGTTAGTAGTATTAGTTAGTAAACTTCCACACAACCGCAAAACTAAATTTGTTTTTCATAGTATGTTTATGAAAAACAAAGTTACTGCTGCAGTTTGATGAAAAAGTCCCATATCTCAAAAACTAAACATCATATCTTATTGAAAACAATTTTCGTTGATAGTTTTTTTTACGTTCTACAATCCTAAATATTTTCAGAATTTTCCTCTTCTTACTTTAGAAATTAGAGGGGGGGGGGACACACATTTTACCACTTTGGAAGTGGCTCTAGCGCAAACTATTCAGTTTAAAAAAAAATGATATTAGAAACATCAATATCATTTTTGAAGACCTATCCATAGATACCCCACACGTATGGGTTTGATGAAAATTTTTTTTTTGGTTTTCAGTTCTAAGTATGGGGACCCCCTTAATTTATTGTTTTTTTTTTTCTATTTTTGTGTGAAAATCCTAATGCGGTTTACAGAATACATCTACTTACCAAGTTTCAACAGTATAGTTCTTATAGTTTCGGAAATAAGTGGCTGTGACATACAGACGGACGGACAGACAGACAGACAGACAGACAGACAGACAGACAGACATGACGAATCTATAAGGGTTCCGTTTTTTGCCATTCGGCTACGGAACCCTAAAAATGGGTTAGAACAAAATTTGTTTTGAAATTTGACACCGTGATATTTCTCCCTGTAGGTCTGGATCCTCGCTCGTAACCTAACTGTTGTTCCGGGTCTTCAGTGGCAAGCCTCGGAGTCAACCGCTAGCACGCGTCTCCCGAACCCTGGTCGGTATTGAGACGCGGCGCTGAAAGTATTCGGGTCACCAGTTCACAGCTAGATCTTAAGGTCTCAGAACCGATTCTGAGCGAATCTATGGTGAGAAAAATAGGGAAAAATTAACACCATGCTCAAAAAAGAATCTTTCAAGCAGTAAAAATTTAAAATGTTTCTAATACATACCGGTTCTTTGTAAAAACACTTATAGCTACCGACTATTCAGTACGGCGCTTATAATAGGTACAAAGTTCAACCAGTCTTCCCAGACTAATCGGTTTAAATTACAATAATTTTGGTATTTTATTTCGAAACGGAATATCATGTATACTTCCTAAGATTCGTCGCCAATTAAAGAGAAAATTTTCTTACGTGACATCCAAAGGAATCGTCATACTTTTTAAATTTGAACCGAAGTAAGAAAAAGAAAAATGATTAGAAATGAGGTCGACTTACACGAACAGAATAGTTTTTATTCAGCCGAATCAATAAACAGCGTGATAATGCTGCAATATGTAATATATGTAAATAAGAGCCCTCATCCATGGATCAGTTCTATCAGTGCCATGTGCCAGTAAACCTCAAAAAAAGATCAGCACTAAAGATATTTCATTACCACGAACTCCAAGACGCAAAATTACATTAACACAAAGATAATATTATCAAATAAACGAATAATATTAATAATACCATAACACCCCTTTAATATTTAGTTATAATTATAATATCTCTGCGAATTAATATAACCATATTAATTATTGTTATATCTCTTCCTGCGCTGGATCCAAACAAAGGCTCTCTTAACCTCACTGTCCTTTCGCGCGAACAGTAAAACCCCGCGTGTAGATTATTCAAACCTAACAAGTTCATAAAATAATCATGTTTCTTGGAGCATAAGGCTTTAGTCAACATATCAGCTGGCATTTCAGATGTTGACATATACTGAAACTTAACAATATTATTTGTGACACACTCTCTACAAAAATGGTACTTAATATCTATATGTTTAGTGTTTTTATGAAACAATGGATTTTCTGATAATTTCTGTGCACTTTGGTTATCATTATACAGCTTAATAGTATACAATTTATTTGTTATTTCAGCCTGCAAATTCCTTAAATACATAGCTTCTTTACATGCTTCTGACATACTCATATACTCTGCTTCAGTGCTAGATAAAGCAATAGTAGTTTGCTTTTTACAATCCCAAGAAATTATCCCACTGGACAACACAAAACAATACCCGGTATAAGACCGTCTATCCAATTTATTATTACCCCAATCAGCATCTACAAAACCTGTAAGTTCTAAGTTACCAGTTTTAGAATATTTTATACCATAACTTTTGGTTTTCTTTAAATATCTAAGAACACGCTTTGCATATTCCCAATGTTCATTACTATGACAGTTATTGAATTGGCTTAAATAACTTATACTAAAAGTTATGTCCGGTCGAGTCAAAACCGATAGATACATCAAGCTACCAATTAACTGTTGATAAGGTAATTTATCCAGATTAGTTGCTTTATTTAAGTTTAATTTACTATCCATTGGAGTATCAATGGTTTTACAGTCAGTCATAAGAATTTTTTTCAGTAATTGATCTATATAACTTTCTTGACTTAGAGTTACAGAACCATCATCACAAAAATGTACATCCATTCCTAAACATTGTTTGACTCTTCCTAAATTTATAATACTAAACTGACTTGCCAATATATCTTGCAGGCTCTTTACTTCATTTGAATCATTGGAAAAAATAAAAAAATCATCAACATAAACCGTTACAATTGTTATACATTTATCATTATTTTTTATATACATACAGGGCTCTAACTCAGATTTTTTATATTTATTATTCTGCAGACATGAATCAATCTTTTTATTCCAGGCTCTGGATGCCTGTTTTAGCCCATAAATAGCCTTTTTTAATCTTACAACTTTTTTATCATTATCAGAAGAAAAATAACAATCAGGTTTAACCATAAAAATAGTTTCCTCTAAATCTCCATTTAGGAAGACTGTCTTCACATCTATGTGTGTTACTTCTAATCCTAACTGTACTGACAATGAGAATAACAGTCTGAGAGTTGTATGCCTAACTACTGGCGAAAATGTCTCTTTATAATCCACTCCATGTCTTTGAGAGAATCCCTTAGCCACAAGTCTTGCACGATAACGCACTTTATTGTCATACTCATATTTTTTTCGCAACACCCACCTACACTGCACTATTGTGCCACTTTCAGGAGTATCTACTAGTTCCCATGCATTGTTGTCATCAAAACACTTCAACTCATCTTGCACTGCCTCCAACCAATGCTGTCGTTCTGGTCCCTTCAGGGCCTCTTCCAAGGTCAGCTCGCCAGCATCTTCAAAATTGTCTTTCAGACATGCATTTGTGTAACCATATCTATCAGGTTGTTTCCTCTGCCTCTGAGAAACATTTCTGATGATAGTTTGTGTACTGTCTGTACTACTACCACTCGTATTCTGCTCTTGATCTGAGCAAGGCACATATGTTTCATCATTGTCCAATACTGTGCTGTCTTCATAATCTGACAAGTTTGTTGTGTCCCCTACTGAATCCAAAAACTCGTCACAAGTTTGAGTTGAACTGTCCACCTCCACTGTAGTTTCCACGGATGATGTATTATATTTATCTTCTATTATAATAACATCTCGGCTGGTGGTCACACAGCTATCTTGTGGATTATATATGCGGTAGCCTTTCACTTCCTCTGGATAACCAACTAAAATACATTTTTCTGACTTTCTGTCCCATTTTAGCCTCTTTTCTTTTGGCACATGAACCATGACAGTGCTGCCAAAAATTCTCAAGTTACTTATATCAGGTTTCTTTCCTGTCCAAAGTTCAAAAGGAGTCTTGCCATTTAGAGTTGATGAGACTGTCCTGTTCTGTAAGTAAACTGCCGTATGACTGGCTTCTGCCCAGAAACGTTTCTCAAGGCCTGCATCAAACAGAAGACATCTTGCTTTTTCTATTATTGTTCTATTGAACCTTTCCACTAACCCATTCTGCTCGGGCGTGTATGGATTTGACTTTTGATGAATAATTCCTTCCTGGTTCAAAAAACCATCAAACTCTTTATTACAAAATTCCTTCCCATTATCACTACGTAGAATTTTGATTCTGTGATTCAGTTGATTCTCTGCATTTGACTTATATTGACGAAAGCAAGTCAAGGCTTCACTTTTCTGTTTTAAGAAATAAATATAAGTCATATGACTATAATCATCAAACAACAGCATAAAATATCTTGATCCTCCCAATGACGGAACCTCCATAGGACCACATAAATCTGTGTGCACAATCTGTAGTGTCATGTCACTTTGTGTGATACTATTTGGAAATGGCAGACGACTTTGTTTGCCTTCACAGCATGTCTCACATGTATTTTTTGATATATCTGTCTTACTGTTAATTTGTAAGCCTTCCACTGCGTCCTGCATTTGGTTCAAGTAATAGCTATTGACATGGCCAAGCCTGCGATGCCAAATATCACTTGAAACACTTGCTGCAGCTGCTACTGAAAATTTCTGTGCCATATAGACACCATTTTACAAACATGCAGTAGCCACAATATTTCCTCTCATGTTATAGATCTGACATCCTTCATTGGAAAACACCACTCGGTTGCCTTTTGTTATGAGTTGACTGACCGACAACAGATTTGTCGTCAGACTCGGAACATGTAATACATCTTCAACAATTATGTCATATTCATAGCTATCAGCCAATGTCGCAATCTGCACGTCACCTTTACACTCAACTGGCATTTTTTCTTGATTCGCGACCACAATTTCTTTGATGTTGTGATCATACGACGTATTTTTCATCCAATATTTGTTTGGAGTTAGATGAACACTCGCGCCCGAATCGACGTACCAATCATTCTTACTGAATGTCCCATTCAGAAAAACAGCACTGAATGCATTCGTTTGTTTGTTTTTAGTTTCTTCTGCAGGATTATTTTTACACTGGTTACGATAATGGCCGAACTGTTTGCAGTTGTAGCACTTTATTTGTTTTTCTTTCGAATTGTTTGACTTTGACGTTTGTCTATGCCCACCAGCGCTGCCGCCAACATGCTTTTTCTTAAAACTCGCAAACGCTCCACTGGAGGCGCCACTATCTTCCTCCATGTCCAGCAGCTTCGTTTTAATGGCGTCAGCCGTTATATCAATACCGGAATGCTCAATCGCCATAATCATAGGTGAAAACTTTTCAGTTAGTCCAGCTAGAAGTAGCGATCCCACCCATTCGTCATTGATCATAAAATCCGTACCACTTAACTTTTGACTAGCTTCAATGATCTGAGTCACATACGATGTCATATTACTGCAATTTTCAAGTCTGATTGAAATTAGGGTCCTCAACAATGTGATTCTTCTTGTAAAGCAAGAATCATCAAATAGTTGCTGTAACTTTTTCCACAGTTCTGCAGTAGTCTTGACATCTCTGATGTGTACGTACAACGATGAATCAATTGTCAAAATTAATTTGGCTTTTGTCTTCGCGTCATCTGCGGCTCCGACTCCAGACGATGATGCCCCCTGCTTGATACAAGCCGACATCCCTTCCAGGACTAGGAAATTCTCCGCTGCGAAGGCCCACTCGCTGTAATTTTCGCGCCCTTTGAGTTTCGGCACGCTCACTATGTAGTTCGACGACATCTTCACTCACTTAAAGTCTAGTCACAGCACAGCAAAAGTTTTTCTCAAACTGCGAAACTTATTATTATCCGTAATCTCACTGACAACTGTCTATTACTTTATAATATTCGCGAGAAAAAATTACTTTCTGGGCCCATAACCTATAATAAAACAGCGTGCTTGTTGTACTAAAACGAACTGAACCTTTATTCATTCTTTGAATGTGAACACTAGACAAGTTTACTTAATATAATCAATAGATGGCGTTAGTGCTAGCCATAAGAAACATTTTAGATATTATATTCAACACCTTTAAAACAAATAACTATGTTTCACAAAACTACAAAAATGATTACGTAAATAACGAAGACGTTTAAGTTCAGTAATCGTTAAAAAAGGTATAAAATAAACACTGTTTCTTCATCAGTGAAGCCCCGTTACGTTGGACTTTAAGAAACATTTTACGTACACATTCAGTATCGTAACCAACCAATATAGATGTTGCGAAATAACTCACCCTTTGCAACATTTGTTGTTGTAAAAAGTAAAAACGGTCCAAGCTGAACGTTTAAGAGCGTTCTTACTTACGGCATTTCATACGAACATTCAAGTCCTTATTTTCCGAAAAGTTTTTTTAATTTAAATCATGTTTTTTTTTTAAAGGTATTTTTAAAATGTTTTAGTAACTTTTTAGGTCTAAAAAAACTGAATCAATTTTAATGGAACTTTATACGCATAAAGTTCCATTAAAATTGATTCAGTTTTTTCGGAAAATAAGGACTTGAAAGTTTGTATGAAATAACGTAAGGCGTAAACGCTCTTAAAAGAGTTACGAAGAGTGTGTTAATTAGAAGAACATAGTGTAAAGTTCCTTATTACCTATATGTATATGGAGAATCGTCCGTCCAGATGGGTGTTGTATCTGGTGGGCTACTGTCCTACAATTGCTATCGAATTTCTACATCGAACAAAATCAATATCGTCTTAAGTCACGTATAATTATAATAGCGCGATGCAGAATTTTGATGTTAGTTCTTCCTTTGTATCATGATGGCGGTGTAGTACTATAAGTACTACTAGCTTTCCCGCGGCTTCGATCGCGTTTATTTAGAATTTAACAATAACCACCTGGGACACGTGGCGCCATTTTAATACATGGCGCCAATACGTTCTTGTGATAATTCATAACAACATTATCGTTGTTTTTCTATGGAGCTGTACTATTTTTCGGAATAAAAGATACCATATGTTCGTTTATGTATAGCTGACAACGTATATGCATAAAAGTCAAACAGCTGAACTTAGCTACTAATTAGTATCCATACAAATATTATGAATACGAAAGTAACTCTGTTTGTTTGTGTGTTACCTTTTCACGACTAAACAGCAGATTGGCTCGTTGGAAAGGAGATAGATTATAATACTGGGGAAGGATTAGACTACCTTTTTTTTCGCACACTCAAAGCTAAAATTATCCACGCGAACGAAGTCGCCGGCCACAGCTAGTACCTATTACTACATAAAATGGTCTTACCGTCAATATTAATCCCCGCTTAACATGGAAGAACTGAAGGCCTGTCAGCCCGACCGTGTCTCCATGTATCTGATCCAGAAACCTCTGCACCTGCAATAATAACTAACTTTACTGACAGTGTGACTACTAAATTAGAGGCAAAGAAGGTGTAACTGGGACAAAAGGAAGAAAAGACAATGAAAACGGTAAATGGATTGTACGTTGTTATGAAAAAAAGGTAGTGAATGATAGCATCACTGTTGACTGGCGAGAATTTCAGAAGAAAATACTAGTTGCAGTACAACAACGTGTTGTTTTGCATCCTCGTCAAATTCAAGGTAATTAAGCTCATGATTCTCGACCTGAATCTAATCTAATAAATACTAATAATAAAACAGAAGAGTTTGTTTGTTTGCTTAAACTTAGTGTTAAATAGCTCATTTATCGAGGAAAGATGTATGCTATATATCATCACACTACGAACAATAGGAGCAATGAAAAATGTTAAGAAATGCGCGGAACAGCTAGCCTGTAGTCAATAATAAATTGATAAGGTATATTTTTTTGTTTTTCTTTTTTAGGGAAATCGGTAAATGTGAACCACCCGTGTTTTAAACGCGGCCTGTCTGATCATCGCCTTATAACCTCGCTTACACACATACAAATAATCTCAAACGTTTTTTAGATACTATTATATAATATAATATCCTGAATTTTGACGAGGATGCAACACAACACCTTGTATAAGTGACACAAAGCAAAAGGGCCGGGAAATGATTATGGTGATGACAAAAAGTCTAGCAATGAAAGCCATTTTAGCTGGACTACGGGATTGATGTGGTCTTATTAAAGATGCGTAAGTTCCATCTTTGTTTTTACGTAGACCTTAGAATGCCCACCGTTCTTCAGTTTATGAAACGTCGTCGGAAGTGTTTCTTTGATACTACCATTAAGCACCGTAATCCTCTGATCGCAGCAGCCGCCCGTTGCGAACCCTCGCGCATTAGTATCGTACGCCGTCCGAGGCATACCCTTGTCACTCCCTATGATGCTATCGCTCTCCTCCAGGAGAGTAGTAAAGAGACTAACACTCTTAAAAAGTTTAGACGCAAACTGCCGTCTTTCCAACATCGCCGTCGAGGTCCATCGCAACGTCCCGGCCCTTGCCCTCCCCGACCCTTGCTCGAGCAAGCCCGCGATGTAGTGTAGTATAATTTTTCCGATATAAAAAAAAACCTGATACAAATGTTTTTATATAAAATTAAAAAGAATCAAAGGGAAAAAAACAAAATTGGCGATATGAAATATGAATTTAAGAAAAGTTGCGAAATGGATTGTCTAGAATAGTATAAGATCTGTGATTTTGAAAATTAAAGCCAGAAGGTGAGAAGGGGTTGCAACACCTATTCGGCCCTAGGCACGATCAAATTGTATCCGTGCTTAATTACGACACCGGAAAAAGTACATTGCGCGACCTTTTGACACGAATGGCTTAAAAATAAAAGATGATGGTACAAAAAATCAAAATCATTTATTTCAAGTAGGCCAGTTACAGGCACTTTTGAATAGTCAAACAACAATAACATATTAAGCTACAGTCCCAGTCACTAGACATAATAACTGTGAAAGTACTGTAGTTGCCCATTCCAAAGCGTAGATCTCTATGGAGAAGAATGGGCAAGAAACTCCATGGACACTCTTTTAAATTAATAGCTTGTTACAAAAATCTTGGTTACATCATTCATGTTGAGATGGTAAATTATGTGAGAACGATGTAGCAAGACGTGCACGTTAAAAGTGTACAAAGTAAAAACAAAAAAAAAGACAATTCAAAAATAAAATAAATAGTTCGAAATAAGCCGTGGCAACTAAGAGATGACCAGGCACAACTGACAGCGCCCGTTCACGAACATCACGCATGGATCAGCCATCATTCAACTCAACCATTTTGAAGGGAACTAAATGACCCGACACACGCGCCACCATCAGCGTGACATTTAAGTGAGCATGACATACTCTTAACCGCCAGGGCACATTGAAGTCAATAAAAGACGTAGGTTTCCAGTAAATGATGAAAAAATTACACTATTGCTATAAATTATAAAAAAGTGGATTAGAACAAAATTTGTTTTGTAACTTGACACCGTGATATGTCTCCCTGTAGATCTGGATCTTCGCTCGTAACCTAGCTGTTGTTCTGGGTCTTCAGTCGCAAGCCACGGAGTCAACCGCTAGCTCGCGTCTCCCGAACCCTGGTCGGTATTGAGACGTGGCGCCGAAAGTACTCGGGACACCAGTTCACAGCTAGATTTTAAAGTCCCTGAACCGATTCTGAACGAATCTATGGTGAGAAAAATAGGGAAAAATTAACACCATGCTCAAAAAAGAATCTTTCAAGCAGTAAAAATTTAAAATGTTTCAAATACATACCGGTTCCTTGTAAAAAACACTTATTGCTACCGACTATTCAGTACGGCGCTTATAATAGGTACAAAGTTCAAACAGTCTTCCCAGAGTAATCGGTTTAAGTCACAATAATTTTGGTATTTTACTTAGAAACGGAATATCATGTATACTTCCAAAGATTCGTCGCCAATTGACGAGAAAATTTTTTTACTTGACCTCCAAAGTAATCATCATACTTTTTAAATTTGAACGGAAATAAGAAAAGAAATTTAAGTAGAAATGAGGTCGACTTACACGAACAGAATAGTTTTTATTCAGCCGAATCAATAAACAGCGTGATAATGCTGCAGTAGGTAGTCCTTAGGATGTAGGTAGTACTATTAAATCAACCCTTAAATAATGGTATCATCCAGATATAATAAAGATTTCATAAAGTCAATCCATCGTTTCTTTGGTCCAATGACAATTGACTCTTACCTCCACACAATAATTAGATGAAGACACATCATACAGTGAATGTGCTGGTTCCAAGCTGGCAGCATGTACCTTAGTCGCAGTTAGTGAAACCGCCAGCGACCTGACTATCAGGAACGCAAAAGAATACACGAAGTAGACCGAATGCTCGTAACCACCGAAGAATCTGCAATTTCATACGTTAAGAGCAATGGACGGCATTTGATCAATTTAATCGGTAGTATAATTATAGTGCAGGTACCTCTTGTCTGTTGGTAAATCGGGTCTGCATCTTGGTGTTGGTTTTATTCCTCCTCTGTAAGAATCAGATACTATCATTATTCGATTAGATTAGATTAACTATTTGCTGACTTTTAAACCGCCCTTTTACTGTGGCCACAGCGGCGGTATTTGATGAAAGCTTGCAAGCTGGAAATGACGGCAAGGTAAGCTGTAAGCAAGATGCTAGCAAGCGTAAACTGACGATAGCTTGTATCCGACGTGCAGCTAACGTGGACACTAGGCCTAAGTTCTTGCTTAATTACAGACAGGAGAATATACCAATTTCATAAAACAAATCAGAGCTTCAACACTTAGGGCATAAAACTATAAAGGGATAGACGACATAACTTTTTGGACACATTAGTATCCAAACACGTTAAAATGAACTACTCACGCAAGAGTATGTAGCAACTGCGAACAGATGAAGAACAGGTTGCTAGCGAAGGACATAAAAACCACGCCACCTATGATCTTGTCGACTTGACGCACCAAGTTGACAGACCTATTGTAGTCTTCGCGCATTGTGCGCCAGAATGATGATGGTGATTCCTAGAGAAAAGCAAAGTAATCATTCGAGCAAGTTTTTTTTATAAGGGTCGAGTAGTTACCACCAAATTCCAGTGGCTAAAGTATCTATTTATTGCAACACTTTTCTCTTTTTTTAATGAATGAATGTACGTTGGGTCAGATTGGTTGTGGTTTATGTAAAAATTACATACGTAATATCGTAACGTGGCACTCATATTTTTATATCTAAAAATGTATGGCAGTATAGGCCAGAATGGGTTGTGGACGTCAGATAGGCACATACGTAGGGGATAGGCACTCTATGTATAATATTGGTAATAATAGTATTCAGCTGCATTGGATTAGACTGGAAGCCAACCCCAACATAGTAGGGAAAAGGCCAGGCAGATGATGATGATAATACAGGTCAACCATTTTATTGAGACTGCGCCTGAATCGGCAGGTGAATGACCTCATGCAACATGTTACCACTGCGTAGCTACCCCAGACAACAGTTAAATAAATCATAACAAGTGGATAATACCTCCCTATAAAATCTTGGAATGATTTTTAAGTTCCGAAATAAAACTGTTGGATTATCCTCAAACATGTTACATAATCTGTATGGCTTACTTGCTCTGTATGGTGTCGGACGTAAAGGATAGCACCATCCCATATCTTCCCGTGGGTGTCGTAAGAAGCGGGACTTGCCAGAGAATGGGCAGCAGCGTTCTCTGTGCTTTTGTGACAACCTTAATGCGATCGCCAACCCAAGCCAAGCGCCAAGCGTGGCAATTATGGCAAAACCCCATGATATGTCAATGTGGTGAAACTCGGCGGAGGCCTATGTCCAGCAGTGGACGTCTTTCGGCTGAAATGGTGATGTTACTTACTTCCTTGCAGTTTAAGAAAACAAACTCCACCCATCCCGATATCTGATCAGAAACGATTTTAGAGAATAATTTGGTGGTCTACAGGCTCAAACAAACATCATCATCTTTCTGCCCCTTGTCCTATTCTACTTAGGGTCATTGCAACACGTTTTTTTTTTTCATTTCTGGATGGCACAGTTGGTGCGTTGGCCGAGTGATTGACAGCTGCGCAACGTGTCGTGGTGTTGTGGGTGGTACGATTCCCACACGGAACAAATATTTGTATGGCCTTCAGATAGTTGTTCCGGGTTTGGCTGTTTGTGTATGTGAGTTTAAATGTTTGTAAACGCACCCATGATACAGGAGCAATTTCTAGTGTGGGGCAACGTTTTTAAAACAGAATAAAGAAGAATATTCTCCCCTGTCAGACGTCACGGCATTTTTTACTACTATCTCTTTCATATCATTCCACACACCATCCATCAACATTCATATCCATCACTCTTTTAGTCACATGCGTTTCATCCCTCCTCATTAAATGTCCATACAAAGACAAACAAATTCCTTTAAATTTTCTTGTAACAGGCGCCACTTTTAAACTTCCTCTTATATATTTATTTATACTTCCTTTATCCATTCTTGTCCTTTGTTGTCTAGTGTTCTTGTCTTGTTCTTGTTCTTGTCTTGTTGTTGTTGTTTCTTGTCCATTTGTTGTTGTTGTGTTGTTTGTTGTTCTTGTTGTTGTTGTTGTTGTTCTACACATCCATCTCAACAGTCTCAGCTCCGCTACATGCAGTCTCAAACAAACAATACACAAACCTTATCTTTAGCTGCAATAATCCTTTGATTGACCTGATCGAGCCTCGACGTCAAGTACATACTCATGCAGATGACGAACACATCGCCGAAGTTCCAGTTGAATGTGCATTGTAGGTTCAAAAACTGATAGACGTAAAAAGGACATAATTAATTTGCAGTGTTGTAAACGATGGATGGACTATGTGAAGGAAGATATGGCAAGATAGGAGGTGTCTGATAGGATGACAAGTAGGTAATAGAGAGGTATGCAAGAAGAACACATGCTGCGCCGACCCCAAATAAATCGGATAAGGGCAAGAGAAGGATCCCGATCACTATGTACGGTAAGCCTATCCCTTGGAAGAAGCAAGCCAAGTACTTAGGAGTCTTACTTGACAACCACCTGTCTTTCGCGGCGCACATCAAAGCAGCTCGCGACCGAGCTGCCTTTGCTATGGGTAGGCTTCATTTCATGATTTCGGCAAAAAGCAAATTGTCACTCAAGTGCAAGTTGCGCCTTTATACCGCGGTGATCCGCCCCATTATGACGTACGCTTGCGTCGTGTACGCTCACACCAAGCCTAAATACATCCATAGGATGCAAACCTTGCAGAACCGGTTCTTACGTAGAGTCACGGGAGCCCCTTTTTATGTCCGTAACGACCGTCTACACCTAGGCCTTAGAATGCCCACCGTCCTTCAGTTTATGAAACGTCTTTCGAAGCGTTTCTTCGATAACTCTCTCGACCTTTTCTTCCAGAACCTGGATATGTGCGAGGTTATCGTTACGTTCAGCAACTTATTGAATTCCAACATGAGGTCATCGTATTTTTTTGAGACAAAGTCAGCAGACTCTTTTAAGGCCACGTTAAGCTCTTTAATTTCGGCCACAGTTGCCTGGAGCGACGCATATTTTTCATTCTGTTGCTTTTCAAAATTTGAGAAGAGTTCTCTCATTTTCGCCATAAACAAGTTGATATCATCCACATGTTCAAAATTCCGTTTCCGTACAGTTGCTTTTGATTTCTCATGCTTGGGCGAATTTGTGGGTAGCTCAGGTTCTGAGTCATAAAGCATTTCTTGTGATGGCCGGGGTGGTGAACGGTTTTTTGGCATAATTTAATTTGGCAAAAAGAAAAGAAGACAAAAAACTAAAACAAAAAGAATACCCGTGCGCGGGACTCGAACTCGGACGTTCGTAATCGAGGCTGGCGTTTAACGAGCGAGCCACGAAGACTTTCTAAACTGTCTCGAAATAGTGGATTGTTTTGTAGTATGAGTTGTCGTAATGAGCGTCTGTTAATTCTGTGGCCCTGGTAGTTTTTCGGGCATACGAGTCGAAACAAAAGTAAAGAAATTTATCTTGCTCACTCACGTTCGGCTTCAGAGCGAAGTAGTCCGTATCCGTAGCGTTTATGTATCCCTGGTAGTTGGTGGGCGTTCACATTTTGTTCCTGCGGCGTCCAGAGGGGTCCCAGAGTATGCCGTTAGGGTCGACTGCTCTGTTTCTAGTTCCTCAAGATATTAGGGCTCCAAGTACGACACAAATTATTATTGAAATAAATAAAAAAATCCGATTTAAGACTTCGCAACTTAGTGGGAGCAACCATAAAACACGTCTGCTCACGAGCAATGCTTGAACGGAAGCAAAAAATAGGGTCCCGTTTGTACTTTTGGGTACGGAACCCTAAAAGGAAGTTAGGTAGGCCACGTTTCATACAAAAATCTTCCAACCACTTCCATCTTATTTAATTGCCTTCTTAGGAATCTTTTATGACGCACGCTGAACTTTTATTAAATTAGTACTAAATCTTCAGATGACACAGCTATCTCTTCTACGAGTAAACCTGAAAATTCAAAGCGGGTGGTAATAAAACTTAAGGAGCGTATATTTTTGACTGTAGTTTTAATTTTAAAAGCACATAAATTCCCATAACGAGCTAACTTGTTTCCAGACTGCGCTGAGTTAAAATTACTGTTATTCTTGGGAACATTTTTCTTATGTTTCCTTGTTAGCATTTTCTAGCACAAAAGTGGTACAATAATCTTGGAAGAATGACTCTATTTTCTTGAAGAATTGTTTTCTGTT
This sequence comes from Cerastis rubricosa, assembly GCA_949152445.1. Taxonomy (NCBI): domain Eukaryota; kingdom Metazoa; phylum Arthropoda; class Insecta; order Lepidoptera; family Noctuidae; genus Cerastis; species Cerastis rubricosa. Next base: position 7,513,214 of record OX424526.1, on the reverse strand, counting down.
TTTGTATCCCTATGTTCATTATTTTGTTTGAAGCTGTGACTGTGATAAAGAATTCTTCATTAATTTCAGCTTTTTAAGGGGTGTGTTAGGCCGATATGCCCCTAAAATACAATACACCCAAATTTTGCCAGTTATGTTTTAAGTCCCATATAATAGAGGGCGAGCCTATTATCATCATTCGGTCACAAATCCCGACTCCGTGGCTGCTACTGAGAACTTTCTGATGGCAAATCATATAACACTATGCCCAACCCGGGAATTGAACCCAGGACCTCATCCTCAACAGTCGAGCTTACGACCACTCGACCAACGAGACAGTCAATCATTTCTTATGTCGAGTTTATACCATTCGTATGGCATTTTACTCGGAGTATCTCTAATATTGTAAAAGTTATGAAGATATTTATGCAAGGCCAACTTCCTGTCCCTGAAACTCTCGTAAGGCATGACCTTAATAAACGAACTTTGTAGTTAGAAATTCCTCAATTTGTATAAATGGTTCAAAATGAGAACAGTGAGACCAAATGCATAGAAAGGTGCTTTAACATATTATGAAAATAGGAAACGTTTAATAAAACTGAAATGGCTAGAGGTATTGTTTCATCTCTCTCCCGCGCTGAAGTGAGACTCAAAGAATACTGCTAAGAACAACAAGAACTAAGAAAGAACTGATTCTAGTTGTCCATGCGCAAAGTCTATTCGTATATAAAGAGTGAACTAGAAACTATAGATAATACTGCATTGAATCAATTGCCTCCGGTATCGCTGAGAAATCATCATCATCATCCGCACCCTTGTTCCATTCACTGCTAAGTATAAGCTTCCTCTCTTTTGCACCATGTTTTCCTGGTCTCTGATAAATACAAGGTACAAAACAACGAGTGTCTTTTTGCTTCCTTTCGGGTATTTTACACCTATTATTTATCAGAAAATTCTTTTCTAATCAGAATCAAGGTTATGAACACAGCAATTTAATTATTTTTCTTTCAACTACGCAGTAATGTTATCATTAGTCACTACAAAACCGATCACAAAGGATGTCTTTTTTGCTTAGAACCAAAACAGTGCAGAAAAGTTATATGAAATCTCATTATTGCACTGTTTTTCATTACTGCACTGTTTTAAATTTTAAATTTGGAATTAAATTTTCCACAGAGGTGTAATGTCTCTTATTAAGTTAATAAAATGTATGCATTAGATCAAAAGATTACTGGCTGAAAGTAAAAATCGGCTGAATAAAACTGACTTGGTGAAAAAAAAAAAAACAAATTGCGCCCATTTTGTGCCATTGTAAAACTTTGATACTTCTTATTTACCAAATAAAAAGGTAAAAAATCATGGAAATGGACAGCGGTAGCGATATGAATTCAACTCCACTTATTTCTAGTGTCCGAATGTCCGACCGTGTAAGCAGTGATATCCTAGTACTGTGACCGTCGGACTCCTAAGTGGTAGGTCTCAAGGTCAAAACCAAGACACGCACCTCTCAGTTTTCGGAGTCATGGCATATTGTGTAATTATCATTTGCTTCGGTGCAGGAAAACATCGTGTGGGAACCAGCACTCCTGATAATATTTCTCGACGGCATTTAAAGTCAAGTCAGAGGCCCATGGGCGGCAAAAAACTCTGACTACAGGTTAGGCATTAACCACACGACAAAGATAGAAAGAGTGTCCGACCATAGCTTTGGCTTCGGCCACCTTCTTCGGCCAAAAAAACCCATCTCTAGCCAAACGAATGTTTCTAGCAAGCGCCGAAATTGAACGGACTATTATGAAAGTACGAGAGTGTCATGGAAGAGGCGACGCACGGGGAGGCAGGGGTCACACATTTTGAAGTGTTAATACCTGTTTAAAAAAAGACGACCTAGTTGCTATTAAGACCTATGTATCCTGCTAATGCGTATGAGGTTTCATTAAAATTGGTTCAGTCATTTCAATTGTTAGTCCGTCGCGCTCGGCTGCTTGCAGCGTATTGAGCGACTAAGTGCGCGGATACGAAACATTGTGCGTTTGGAAGTCTGGGAAAATGCGTCTCATTCCTGTATTTTTTGTTGTTTTATGTTACTATTTTTCACTATAATTATTACAATGTTGTTTTATTCCTTATTAATGTATTTGTTATTATTGTTATTAATGTATATGTCGCCGCAAGAGCGCTTACCTGCTTAGACTATTCGTTAATCTAATTAAGAACCAACTCATAATTCTCATTTGTTATAATATTGATGAACTTGCCATGCCATCTGTGTAGTGGCTGTGCAATTATTATAAAGAATCTAGAAACGTCCGTATCGATTATGAAGAGACTGAGCGCCATCTATTGGGTTGTGTGTTAACTACTGCTTAGATGGGGCTTGATCTTTCAGACAACTCATTGAGTAATTTATTAACTAAAGCCTTTAGCTAGAACTATAGTTACAATTAAGATTAGCATTTTATGATAACTGGGATTTTAGCAATGGCAATTTAGATTTTAACAATGGCAATATTTAATTTAAGCAAGCAATTATTGTTGTATAAAGTAATTAAGCTTTAACTTAATAACGCCTTTGCATTTGTCGATATTGGTATTGTTTAATTACTAAAATAATTAATGGTGAAGTTAGTATTGTTTAACTGAAGTTTTAATGAACTTACTATGTAATAAATTACTGTACTGAACTATTGAGTGTCTGTGCGTTGCGTACTTCCGCCCACTCAGAACCGCAGGCGAAGCGAGCAAGATGTCGTTCGAGCTAGCTCGCGAAGTCGCGATTAAACAATTGAAATATTAATGAATTGAAAGTAGTTTTTGAAGTGAGCAATAATAAGTTATGTTAATAAGAACTGTAATAATTGAAAGACAGATCCAAAAGACACACATTACATCAACCATGTTTGTGAATGGGCGGCTCAACCTATGGAAAGTTTATAAGTGTTAAAGTGCCTGTAACTGGTTTATTAGAAATAAACATAAGGAGTTTGAGTCAAGTGTTGTGTGTAATTTCAACTACCCATACACCTAATTAGCAATAATGAAGAATAAAGTTGCACAGTTAGCGACTGAAAGGCAATATGGCGTCGATATTCATTTATGGTGGAATCCCCGCCTTGATATATATATGTATGTAAGTACCTTCTCATTCACATATTAACACAACGTATAAAACTGTTTTACGTCCGTCTCGTCACTATCTCTCAGGTCTAGTTGAAAACCAGCGTCGGGCACTAGCTGCTCGGCAGTTTGCTGAACTGGGCCTATTTGGCGCAGCCGTGTGACACACAATATTATCTTTTTATTTTCTGTTTGATTTAAGTTTTTTTATTTTATTTTTTATTGTGTGCACTTGTGGCATGTGTCAAATAAATATGTTTTCTTTCTTTCTTTCTTTCTAAATAAGGACTTGAAAGTCTATATGAAAAGCCCTGAGGCGTAAACGCTCCTAACTAAGTAAGTATAATCCGCAAAACAGGTATTTACACTTTAAAATTCGTTTCAATTACGTCAAATTTAATCAACACGTTTGCGCTCTGCCGATGGGTCACCACTATTAACCTGATTTTCTGAATCTTTGGACGAAAGCTCTCAATATGGCGGCAATTTTATGCGCTCGGGGGCTTACGAAATAATTTGAATAAGTTTAAAACCTTCCCAATGCGAATCTGCAGTGCGAAGTCAATTTGGATGTATTTTTAATAAGCGCTGAATGAAAAAGTGTTACAAGTTTACATGTAATTATATTATTTTCGTACCTTTTTAGGGAGCTCGTGGCTAAAGAATAACAGCCACACGGGTGGATCTTTAAGGTTAAGCCGTGCTTGGCAAGGTTGGTGCGTGGATGGGTGACCATAATTACATACCGAGTTTCCTCCGTGCCTTGGAAAGCACGTAAAGCCCTTGGTCCCGGTTGTCATTTGTAGATCTTTAGCAGTCGTTACGGTCGGTAGTCAGAAGCCAAAAGTCTGACATCCAGTCTTACCAAGGGGTATCGTATTATCCAATTACTGGGTTGTGGAGGTTAGATAGGCAGTCGCTTCATGTAAAATACTGGTACTTAGCTGCATCCGGTTAGACTGGCCGCCAACCCCAAGATAGTTTAGGAAAAGGCTAGGCAGATGATGATGACCTTTTTAGGGAAGATGTCACGCTAACCTCGTTAAGTGGGGCTACCTCAATGAAACAGCAGCCGGGTGTGGTACTGGGGATGTGTCGCAAACTAAGCTCCATCACGCTTTTTAACGCTAAATCATGCAGCCGAAGTGACTTTTGTGCTGCCACCAACGACGCGGTGGAAGTAGCAAAGTTCTGGGCTAACGAATAATACCAAAATTTGTGGTGCCAGCAACGTGAAGAAGACTAGCTTTTTCCCGAGGTTTCGCTCACATTGTGGTGAGAAATTATCCCACGGGAACGTTTTATTAATAGCCAATGAAACTTGGAAATAATTTAGGTTCCGACAAAAAAAGAAAATTCTTTCTCTTAAGAAAGAATTTCCGAATTCGGTAGATAAGTAAGTAGTTTCAAAAATTACACCCTACATTCAAACTTACGATCATTACCCCATTATATTATAGGTTAGGTAGGTATTTTAGGTTATTTGTAAGTAGATTTCACACAGAGCTTCAGAAACCTTTACTGCCTGAAACGGCAAAGCGGAGAACCGACCCGCTTTCCTAGTCTATGTTGTTATCTTTTCAGGAACATTCAAGAATGACCTTGTAGTGACATAATAATATGTATAGCGTCTAGCCCGGAGAAGACATCAACAAGACGGTCCAAGATCCTCTGCGCTGATGGACCGAGTAAAAATATAAAGTAAGTATGTCCTACACTATAACGTATAACGTTTTGCTGATTTTTTTAACTTATCCAATAATATGATTAATACTCATTTTTTACCGACATTTTGTTTTGTTGCATAGGTCCTGTGACGTAGCAGTAGGTACCTACGGTATAATCATCTGCATAGCCTTGTCCCAACTATGCTCGGGCTGGCTTCTAGTCTAACCGAATGCAGCTGAATACTATGTAGTATTTTACATGGAGCTAGGCAGGAAAAATACTACTATAGATGACTTCCACAACTCAATTCATCATCATCATCATTTCAGCCGAAAGACGTCCACTGCTGGACATAGGCCTCCCCCAAGTGTCGCCACATTGATCGGTCCCGTGCGACTCACATCCAGCGGATCCCCGAAACCTTCACCAGGTCATCGGTCCACCTAGTGGGAGGCCTTCCAACGCATCGTCTCCCGGTTCGCGGTCGCCATTCCAGAACTTTTCGGCCCCATCGGCCATCTGTTCTGCGAGCAATGTGCCCTGCCCACTGCCACTTAAGTTTGGCAATTCTTCGGGCTACGTCGGTAACCTTGGTTCTCTTGCGGATATCCTCATTTCTGATTTGATCACGCAAGGAAACTCCGAGCATAGCTCTGTAGGGACACATGCTCCGTGATGCGCGAATCCGTAATAAGTGCAAAGTGTACGAATGCGGTGACTCTGTCACGTGTACGTGTACAGTAACGTGTCGTGGGTTTTCGCTAGCAACAACAACAAGTTTTTTTTCGTCGTCCATCCCCTACACCAACGCAACAAGCAACAATCTCTTCATTAAGTCAACTTGTGAGGCTCGATCGGCGCAAAGATCATTCAGAAACCGGCCGACAGCCAATCAAGCGCCGAAACGTGGCAACGTCGCAAAGTACGAGACAGGTTTGGCAATAATGGCAACCGCAGTACTTCCCATCGTGGTGCTGATCTCATGGCGCCAGGGTCGTCATCGCATGAAGAAATGGATTCACAGAGAAATCAACAGTGCATCCGGTGGCATGACGACATCGCTGGGGCATGCGTAATATGATCGCACCACCGCGCGATAGTGATAAGTGCAGTGTAACCATAGCGCTCATTGTAATATTGTATTTGACTGTGTTATAGAATTGTTAGAGATAAATTTACTAGTTAGTTACTAAGTTTTTTTTTTTTTTTGTAAAATTTTTGGGGGGAAGTAGTGTAGGGACACATGTAAGCATGCACGATAATCAGAACGCAAGGTAAGCAGAAATGCATTTGTGAGCGCGACGTATGAACGGCGGGCAGTTACTGCGCGCTAGCCCGGTCGAGAGGTTCTCCTTGGGGTTTGATCGGAATTAAACATATTCAGTAGTAAACTGACGTTTATTTAACAAGTCCCAGAGGCCGATAACCTGGTAACGCAGTGCTCATATCATAGGGATACATTAAGTCACACACTGACAACAATATCCCTAAAGCTCTCTCCATTGCCCTTTGGGTGACTTTGAGCCTTCTGATGAGGCCCATTGTGAGCGGCCACGTTTCGGTCCCGTATGTAATCACTGGCAACACACACTGGTCATAGACTTTCGTCTTGAGACACTGCGGTAAGTTGGACGAGAAGATACCACGCAGCTTCCCGAACGCTGCCCAGCCGAGTCGGATTCGACGATTGACCTCTTTCTCGAAGTTAGACCTACCCAACTGGACCGTTTGTCCCAGGTAGACATAATCGTCTACAACTTCGATAGTAAAGTCTCCGATCTTGATAGGAGTGGGTGTTACATGGGCATTCAACATGACCTTGGTTTTGTCCATGTTCATTTTAAGACCCACTCTTTCGGAAGCTCTACTGAGGTCATCGAGCATTGTACTGAGGTCCTCCATGGTCTCAGCCATGACCACTATATCGTCGGCAAATCGAAGGTGAGATATGTACTCGCCGGCAACACACACTGGTCATAAACTTTCGTCTTGAGACACTGCGGTAAGTTGGACGAGAAGATACCACGCAGCTTCCCGAACGCAACTCAATTAGTACTCGGTAATACGATTCCCCAAGACAGTGGCAGATGGTGTAAGACAGGTTGTGTGATTTTGGGCCACTGTCTACTTTTAACAATTGTCGAATATCTTCAAATGGCAGCCGGGACCAACGTGCTTTCCGAGACATGGAGGAAACTCGGTCGATGGAATGTATGGTCACCCATTCTTAAACCGAGCTTGGGAAACGCTGTTTAACCTTAAAGGCCGATCGTAGTAAATGTTATTATTTAGCCAAGAGCTCTTTAATACCTACGGTTACCATTCATAATATCCATAACCAAACCTACGGGAAATAGGGACCGCAGCAAATCAGCACCCTAGACGGTGATTTGCGGGCCCCTATAAACTAACCCTGCCGCCCGAGTGTGAAATTGACCTTTTGGCTACATATACTTGACCTCCCAGTTTTTATGTTGCAACTTATTTAAGTATTCGTACATTTATGTCAGCCCCAAAATAATAAAAGGCCAACCCACAGGTTGAATTAAAGCAAATTAAGTTGGACAACATGTAAACATTGCTCAAAACCAACCTAGGCATTGTTTTATTGCTACCTTGAAAAGTTTGAAATAACATTCAACGTCGAGTGATATTGTGTACTACACGGACAGGGACAAGGACATTTTGAGTTAGTAATAACTGTTTGCTCAGTTGCGGAAAGCTCAACAACAGGTGTGAAAGTATGAGTAACAGTGAAAGACACTAGTTCCCCCATCATTGCGATTTTTTATTGATCTAGATTACCCGGGAACCTGCTTCTTGTTACGAATGTTGTGGGTCAAAGTTCCAACTTCTTCACATGTTTTTTTTGACGTGATAACGTCAAATAAATCTATGAACGCCGGCTGCACGCACGAAAAAGGATGACTCATTGTAACGTTACGATCGTAGCGAGAACGCTGAACGAGCGAGCGAAAGGCACGATCGGCTTGAGACAACCAATTCTTTTTAGCGTAGAGTTACTTACTTTGATGTACATAATGCTTGGTTGACGGATTCATGAATTAATTATTGTCCGTTTACACCTTGTATTATGCGATCTGATATGATAATCAGGTGGCCTACCACGACGTCTTAAAACATTATTGTTTTACTCCTTTTCCAGTGTAGGAAAAAGATGGCGCTAGACATCTTGTATAGCTCCGTCTGTTTCCCACACTGGAATAAGAGTAATAAGACGTCATGGTAGGCCAGCTGATGTTTGGTCTAAACTTCCGCTCTAGAAGTCGGGACTTATAATGTGGATGAGAGGGAATAAAGAAAAAACAGCTGCAGATGGACTGTTGTGCACAGTTTTTGTTTAGGAGTGCATTGCAATTGCCTATGGAGAGATCCTTGGACATAAATTCCTTCAACTCAACATGGCATTTCATTCATCTCTCTTATGGCCCACTATATAAGGACTCTTTCTTATAAAACTCATTCAGAAAATAGTTCATATTCTTTAAGACTACTAGTATGCCGAATGCAATGCTTCTTAAATTACTGCCTCATTCGTCAAAGCTGGTTACCGTAAGCAACGATACTGAATTAAATAATTCCACAACCTCCGTATCATTTTTGTCCTTAACTGAATTATTAACCCTGTCCTCATTTAAACTGTGGCCTTAGTTATGGATCTGCCCTTATAACGAAACGCGATAAAACTTTGAGGATAAACTTGTTATCCTCTAACTTTCGCGTCAACTAACCTTCGCAATGAGGAATGTACAGGCGTAAATATAATACATTGAGCTTTAGAATGCGAATGACACACAGGTAGGGTATAATAGTAGTTTCAGAAGTGAGTTTTGTAATAACTTTTTATCCAAACTTGACTGCCCCGTTGGTCTAGTGGTTCGCAAGGGTGACTGCTTTTTTTACGGATGCGAAATCATCAAATGACCCCTCCCGCTCTAGGTGGAGCGGAAGGGAATGTCAGACTTGTACTGACTAAAATCCATCCATGTTCCTTCTTAGCCCTTCGTGTTTCAGTGCCACAGTATCTCGGACCGCTGCCGATTTGCTGACATCTCCTTGAAGCGCGCGTGGAACACAAATGCGCCATCGACAGCCTGTCGTCATTAGACTGACGAACGGGGAGCTAGCCCACTACTCACCGTCCACAGGCCCGCCGCCAACGGTGGCCGCCCGGGGTGTCTCCCGCGGCGGCTGGGATGTGAGGCTCTCTTCTTATCACGTTCCACCACCTCCTTCCCTAGCAAGACTGCTTCGCAGAAGGAGGCGACGGCTTCCCGTTCCCTCTCGCTCCGGACCATGGATTGAACCAAGGCCGGACGCGAGAGGTCGCCGCTGCCAATCACCGCTACGTGGACACGGCGGTGCTTAGACCAAGCGGAGCAGAGGTCCATGGTGTGCTCCACCGTGTCCTCCGGGAAGCGGGACTGCTGAGCATTTTGGATACACGCTAGTAAACAACCGGAACCTATCGATACAGAACGGTTAGTGGTGCATTTTAGATCCGATATAGTTTTAAATTCACAAATACGTGAATGCCCGTCTGGTACAATTACTAAGGATATCAACTTGTTTTCACTAAAATAAGGCGCCTCCTATATTATTGCCTAAATAAAACAAGCTGCTGGATTTTCTGAATGTGATAATAATTAATAACTCAGCGATCATTGTTCCTATAGTCGTTTCAGCAAAGCGCTAAATTGCCAAAAGCCTCGACCTATACCTGAGGATGCTGACCTGAGGTTCTTCTCTCTAGAGCCCTGACCGGTAGCTTGGACCCTGTGTTGGGCTACTATTTTTTTATTACATACTTTTAAAGATTGAAATATTTAAAAATGTAATTAAAATTAAAATAAATCAACAGCATCATGTGTTTAGTTATGCATAATGCATCTTGGTTTTATTTGTTATTTTTGTTAAACATTAATATAACAAAAATGCGCAGTTTTGTTATAAATGTTTCGTAAAAGGTGCCTTGTGTAGGTTACATTGTGAATTCTCCGCATTGTTCCTACTTGGGGAACGTACCGGTCTTGTGACAATGTTTAGAAACGAAGTTTGTTCGTTTTGGACATAAGGAAGCATTATCCCCGAGGTTTCTTTTAAAAGAAAAATAATAATTATGTTTTGGTGTAAATGATCGTGTCATTGTTAAATAATAATCAATTCTTATAAAATACATTATAGGCTGAAATGATAATTATGGTATCGTTATCAGTGCAATGAGTCACTTGCAGGGAAATCTCCAGTTATCTATTTCTGTTAGTAGCCATTTAAGCCATCTCACCCCCACACACACCACCTCTGCCTAGCCTTTTCCTGACTTTGTTGGGGTCGGTTTCCAGTCTAACCCGATGCGACTGAATACCAGTATTTTACATGGAGCGACTGCCTATCTGACCTCCACCCAGTTAGTACTGAGTAACACGATACCCTTTGGACAGACTAGTTGTCAGACTTTCGCGTCACTGACAACCTATAACGACTGTCAAAGATCTACAAATGACAGCCGGGTCCAATGGCTTAACGGGCTCTCCGTGGTACGGAGGAAACTCGGTATGTAATAGGTGGTCACTCGTCCACGAACCAACCTTGGCAAGTGTGGCTTAATCTGAAGATCAACCCGAGCAGTTGTTAACCACAAGCTCCTCCATTTAAATCTAATTCAATTCAATTTCTTTATTTCAGACATGAGTCCATAGTGTTAATATCTATATTTATGTAAAATCAATGCCACTTTTCGTTGTAATTTTATAACTCGAGGACGGCTGGGCCGATATGGCTGATTTTGGTTTTGAAATGTTTGTCGTAGTCCAGGGAAGGTTTAAAAGGTAGGGTAGAGTAGGGTAGGTAGGTAGGGTAAAGTAGGGTAGGTACTTAGGTAGGTAGGTAGGGTAGGGTAGGGTAGGGTAGGTAGGTAGGTAGAGTAGGGTAGATTGGGTAGGTAGGTAGGTCAGAGTAGGTAGGTAGGAAAAGTGCATTGCATTAACTTTTGACAGAACGAAATCTGTCCGGGCAGCTAGTCTGTCTAATATTTTTTTGTGAAATTATCAAGTTTAATTTGTTATGTGTACCTACCAAATCTAGATGAATCGGTCGTCAAGTGAGAAAATAATGAAACACAATGTAATTCGAAAATAACGTTTATTTCTACATAACATTTATTTTATGCATCCACAAAAATATGACGTAATTGATCATCTTTTGAGAAATTAATTAGTTCTATACACGTAACTATTATCTATAATACTTAAGTAGAATAAAATCATTGCTATTACTTATAAATTCACAGAATTTGTTTTTAAAACACGCTTATTCTAGACATTTTCTTAAGTAATCCCCAAAAGGCCTTTCGATTACCGCGTTAGGAAAGTGATTCAGAAACGACTTTGAATTTGTAGAAAGTAATTCGATTACAATTTTCGATTCCAATAATCGAGAATTACGGTTTCGACTCACGGTTTGAAAATCGAATATAATTTCTGTTACCATCGGAAATAAAATGTAACACCTACGTTTCAAAGAGAATACATGAGATAAAAGAAAGTCTTAAGATTTATCGTCCAAGTGTGTTCGGAATCCCATATTTTACTGGCAAATAAATATTACAAATTGTAATAAAACACACTTTGGAATTGGAATTTATCACTTGCGAAGTCATTTCAATTTATATTTAAAAAATAAAAGAGCCACGAATAAAAGTTTATTGTTGTCTAATATAAATTACATACATATAAGTACTTGTGCGTAAAAAAAAACATGAACGATCACAAAATTCCAAAATAATGTGATTATTCAGTTAAATGTAAATTACATACAAGCCTGTATTAACGGTATTCATAATTAATAAGTTTATTCACTTAATGAATTTATGTCTTCATTTCTATGGAGTAGATAGATACATGTGGCACAACAAACTAATTTAGAAAGTTTTACTTTATAAGCTTCTAAGATTAACAACGCAAATAATCTGCCAGCGATTGCAAGGAAAATTATATCAATGTTGGAATAAAAGCAGGAGAATGCTGATGATAAATGTAGATATAATATTACAAAGAGTCATCATCATCATCATCTTCCTGCCCTTGTCCCATTTTACTTGGGGTCGGCGCAACACGTCTCTTTCCTCCATTCTCTTCTGTTATTCGTCATGCTATCATTTACTCCTTTTTCCTTCATATCGTTTTTCACACAGTCCATTCATCTTTTCTTTGGTCTTCCTCTCCCTCTCCATCCATCCATATTCATATACATCACTCTTTTAGTCACATGTGTTCCATCCCTCCTCATCACATGTCCATACCAAGACAGACGACTCCCTTTCATCTTTTCTGTAACAGGCGCCACATTCAAACTTCCTCTTATATACTCACTCTAAAGTCACTCCACACATCCATCTCAACATTCTCATCTCTGCTGCATGCAATCTTTTTTCATCCGTCTTAATACTCGTATTACAAAGAGTACCAAACAATACATGAAGTTATGTAAAAAAGAACGTCTACAGATAAAAGAATACACAAAATTGCAGCTGTTCTCATTCAGTATGTTCTAACTTTGCAGAGCTTTTTATATCAATAGAAATTGCAAAGTTGCTTGTCTCAGGGTAGAAATTAGAACTAGATTAACTCTTTGAGGCAGAATTATGTCCAGAGTTGAGTAGAGTTCGCTAGAAAGGACAGATGGATTGTGTGAGGAGTGATATGAAAGAAAAAGGAGTAAATGATAACTTGATGGATGACAAAGGAGGATGGAAGAAAAAAACTTTTTGGTTGCTCCGACCCCGAGAAACAAGGGCAGGAAGATGATGAGGCAGAGTGATGTTTTTCATTATTGCAGTGGTTGTTTGTGGTTTCCAACCTTTTTGCCTGGAACCACTCTGATATTTTTGCTGTAGGCAGATATCAGGAGGTTTAACAAAACTAGCTTTTTAACTCAAAAATCACATTGATTCTGACAGTTTTTTTTTAACAAATGATATGTTTTCTAATACTATTAGCTATTTGGACTTAAAGAAAATTTGGAAACATTGACCTTTCGCGGTATTTAAGCAATTGCAGATTTGCACTGGGTGCACCTATGGATTATTGCCAGTCCTTACAGAAACGACACCAGTGTTACAGCAGTGGGAATAATAAGGCTGAGCATGAAACCACCGATTGCTGAGCATAGAACTATATTAGCTAATAGGTGCTTAGCAAAAATTCATATCATAACATCACGCCGTCGTGTACATATTGTATGGGCTGGTTTCCGCAACTCCACATCTAAAGTGGGTATTTTGCGTACGGATAGGTGTACCTAATGGTACACCTACTTTTGGCAGCCCCGACTTACGAGCATTATATCGTAGGTACAAACCCAGGCAGGCGCATTACTTTGTGTGATTTATTTTGTCTCCGCTGGTCTCAAAACGGTGAAGGAAAACATCGTCAGGAAACCAGCATGTCTTAGAACTAAAAAATCGAAGACATGTGACTTATACCAACCCGCAAAGGGCCCGCGTGGTAGATTACAGCCCACTCCTTCTCATTGAGAGGAGTTGAGAGCATGTGTCCTAGCAGTGGAAACATTATAGGCTGATGATGATGATGATGATGATGTTAGTGGGAGGCCAAGTCTATTGCCATCGACCGGGCATATATCCAGATTCCGTGGCTGGTACTGAGAAACTCCTGAAGGAAACACTCAATATCTCTTTGCCCAACCCGGCAATCGAGCACAGGACCTCAGCAGTTCCGTTTGCGACCAATAGACCAACGAAGCAGTAGATGCTACATTTGCTAGAAATAGAAGTTCTTCATAATTTTTTTAAGCTTGAAACTATCCCGGCAATCAACAAAGAAAGGGGCACTGAAAGTTTATAGTGAGAGTGACCGATCCATTTATCATGTACGAAGAGAAAAACTGAACTAATTAGGCAATTAACGATTCTTCAGACTTGCTGGAAGAATTTAACGAAGAACAATTTGTTTCACTTTTTATAAACAGCTGCTGTGGAAAATTGTTGTTGTTGACTGCAATCAGACCCCAGTCCCCCCAGTCTCAGACCCCAGTCGATGGAACGATATTATATTATGTTAGCGTGCATTGACTTTCGTGTACGTATTGTCATTTAATAAAATCAAATAGTCTAACAAAACACTGAGACACTGCTTTGACTTCCTGTTAACACATTTTAAATATTATCTGTATCCTATATCCAACTGCCGACTTCCGGTTGTCAGAATTACACCTTATCAAACAGAACTTGTCAGAGAGCGCACTATCGGCTGGACCGTCGACTGGTGAGGTCGATGATTACCATTATATACGTGTACAAGTGTGAAATTTGAAATGAAATTCAGTATTAGCAAAGTGATTTGTGTTTTATTCTGTATTATACAAGTATATTACACTTAGAACGCATACGTTCCTATAATTGTGACTTGTTTGAGACAGTATGTGATTTTGAGACCTCTTAATTATGAGGTAAGACAGTTTGATTAACGTTTGAGTCGATTTCACTAACGAAACTGAACGGCGTACAAGAGTCAATGTCAATAAATCGTTACAGATCTACCACTAAAGCGGAGGACATCGTGGAGTACGTGCGCCAAAAGACTAGGTACACACCGAGGGTGCAGTTACTGGAGTCGCGTCGCAACGTTAACTTCAATGTGTTCGTGGTGCGAGTACCGAATTTTTATCTGCCCATCGTGATGCAGGAAGACTTTTGGCCGCAGGACGTGGTGTTCCGTCGCTTCCGCGGACAAGTTCCACTGGCCAGTCAGCACAAGTGAAGTGTAAACAAGTGAAGTGCTACTAACATAGTTTTAAGTCATATTTATTAACATGAGTTTTTGTAATTACTTTATTATATGTTAGTTTATAAGGTATTTATCTATGGGCCATTGCAGCCTGAAATAAATGATGTTATGTTATAACACTATCAGCTCTTGAAAGCGGTTTACATGTGCTGATCACGTTCAGTATGAGAGGTTAAATTGACTCCTATGTGATGAAAAGAGGCTTGCACGTATTTTTTGTCGTTCCAACAGTATCGATATTTTGGCTTGAAATCCAGTGAAGCATGTTACAAGACAAATGTGTCGCCAATTAAATGTTTTAGGCTTGTTTCGGATTTGAATTCAAAATTAATTTCCGTAGAAACAGATGGATTTCCCGGCAACGCGACGGTACGACCGATGAACGAGTGGCCCTGGCACAAACGCGACGGAAGAAAGGCAGGTCTGACAAAGGCAGAAAGAAAGAAAGAAAGAAAACAACGTTTATTGGCGCAAATGCCAAAAGTACACACATTTTTTTTTTTTATGAAAAAAAACTTAAAACTAAACAAGAAATACTGCGTGACTCTCGGCAGCGACAAATAGGCTAGAAGCCATAGGTAGATGGCGTTACCATTATAACGTCCATAAATTGTAGTCTAGATATACATCTATAATAATAAATCAATTTGAATTCTGTTTACTATTAAAATAACAGCTTTTTACTGAATGCGTTTGAAAGTATATACGGTACCTTTTACATTTTTTCTTTTTTATTCTAACTGGCTGACTGTTTGTTTAGTGAGACACGGTTGAACCGATTTTGACGATACTTTTACTGGCACATAGCTGACTTTTATTTTAGAAAAAGGATTAGAGATTTACGCAAAAATGTTAAAAAATTGTTAACAAAATCCGATTTAAATTGGGAAATTTTATTTTTACAATAACATCACGCGCTCGAAGGTCACAAGCAAAAACTAGCTTTTTAAATATAAAACGGCCAAGTGCGAGTTTTACTCGCACACCCAGGATTCCATAACAACAAAAAGAATATAATATTTTTTTTTTTTAATGTAACTTTGTAGCCCTATGTGTCCTGCTTATGCGTATGAAGTTTCATTAAAATCGGTTCAGTAATTTCGGAAAATAAGGACTTGAAAGTTTGTATGAATTGTCGTAAGGCGTAAACGCTCTTTAGATTCTAAAAAAAAAGTCGACGGAAGGAATACTCCAAGTTACATGGTGAACTGTACGATAAATGGTTAATATTATTGTTTTTTTTTTATCTGAATAATTGTTTTTGATAACAAAATGCTATTCGACATTATTATTAGATTATTGTTAGCATTTTAGCGTTTTGGGATAAAACTGTGAGCAGAATATTACTCAACTAATGTTTTAATCGATAGTTTTTTGTATCAAAACGTCGAAATTATTTTATTTATTTTTTACACTCCGTCATGGCTGTAAAAAAAATAAGTATTTGCCCTTAACGTTTCTGAACGAAACATTTGTATAATCTGTGGTGTAGGTGGAGCCCGCTATCTGCTAAAAAAAGTTCACGTATTTCGTAATAATAGTTGTGCTGACGTGTGTAGTAAAGCTATAATTCATAATTATTTACTCGCAATATGTGTTGAAAAATATTGTATGTTTCACGGGCGGTACGAAAATTATGAACCTCGACTCAGAAAGCCCTCAGTCAGAAAGCACTTCGACTTCGGACTAGAGCCTCGATCGTAATTCCTTACTTACCGACCTTAAAACACAATGTACTATTTTAATAAATCAAGTAATACACTTTAAAATAGTTTGCCTTTACTTCACGTTTTCGTCGCACGTTTGTACTAGGGCCTGAGTCGTAGGCGTCGTCGTGGACCATGTACCGTGTTCAGTTTAATTCAAAATATATTACCGAATTATACGGTAAAGTGGGTTTTATTGCGTTATTGGTCAAGTAAGCAACGTGGGTTTTTCCATCAAAATTGTTTACCAAACTGTTTATTTTGGTAAACAATTTTTGTTTTTCATTTTCTTGTATCATTCTGCACAAATCGTTTGATTTCGTGCTTTAATTTTTTCAATAAAAACCAAGTTACAAAATAAAATTGGAATTAGCTAAACATCATCTTTGATTAGGTTAATTTTTGATTTTATAGGAATCTGAATTTTTGTTTTACACACTGATCATTGCATTAGCTGAAATCTTGGATATCTATTAATAATTTCATCATTTTCCGGTTATGTCAGAATTGGATTTCAGTCTCACCAAAACACTAAATTCAATAGTCATCAAGAAAACACCAGATTCTACAAACAATAATAATATTCGCAATGTCATTTAATAAAAATTACATAAATATTTATATTTGAGCAGAATGTATGTGAAACATATTGGCATTTTATTTGGCAAGGCTTTATCTGGTCATTAGTGGAAGTGATGCAGCGCCAGAGTGTGGCCATTAGAATACCGACTATGACGAACGAACGAACGAAAGGTATTATTGTTTAAGGTTTGGCCAAATTGGTGCGGAAAGATTGTGGACTGGCTGCTGAGACGCGATACTTAAAAACCGACAGACCCTTTACAAAGGTAATTCGCAGGTTTGGAATTTATTTGTATTTAGCAAAAGAAGGAAGCTAAGAAAAAAACTCAAAAAATGGAGCTCGTGGCTAAATAATAATAGCCACACGATTCAATCTTTAAGGTTAAGCCGTGCTTGCCGAGGTTGGTCCTTGGATGGGTGACCATAATTACCGAGTTTCCTCCGTGCCTCGGAAAGCACATTAAGCCGTTGGTCCCGGCTGTCATTTGTAGATCTTTGACAGTTGTTACGAGAAGTCAGAAGCCAAAAGTCTGACATCCAGGCTTACCAAGGGGTATCGTAAAACCCAGTTACTGGGTTGTGGAGGTTAGAAAGGTAGTCGCTTCATGTAAAATACTGGTACTCAGTTGCAACCGGTTAGACTGGAAACCGACCCCGAGACAGTTTGGGAAAAGGCTAGGCAGAAGATGAAAAAAAAAAAAAAACAAATAAATCAGCCGTCAGCTGAAGATTTGATTTGCAATACTTGCACAGTTATTTATAATCAATATTGTTGTATTTTATTTCTACTAAAAAGTTGGTGATCACTACTATTATATTTCGGGCTCCTTTTTCTCTCCATGGCAATCGCAAATTTAGTGGCCCTGTTTCATAACAGTATTGTGTAACCGTTCAATTGACTTCACAATGAAATATTGGCAACGAAGCTTTTGGAAATATTATTTAATACAGAAAAACATTTGTTTCCTTATCTAGCTGTAGAATTTTATTTTTATCTTAGTCATTATAAACACCGTCCGTCAATCATTGAAGGAATTTCACAATGTCGTTATCAACAAACATGACTAACATAAAATGGAATTGAATTCAAATACCAGAAATTCTATAATGATTGTCACTTTAACAATGAGTAATGAAATAACAAAATTAAATTTGAAAAGATTGGAAATTATTTTTATTTGTAATACTTTATGAATTGATGTAGGTTGCGAGAAGGTACTAAAGTCTTATAAAATACAACAGGTAAATGTCTACATATAGCTCTGATCATACTGAGGTAAAACCTGCACAAGACTACACTCGCTCTTGTTTGAACACCCCTGTGCAAGTCCATTCTGCTGCATTCATTTATGAACACCCTCTCTGTAAGTTTATTCTTGCGCGGGATTCAGTTTGGCCAGAGCTTTGGAACGGAAATGGAAGAAACGATTCAATAACTAATTCATACTTTGGCACTAATCAGATAGTCAATTACATTCTAGATATAAAACACAATTATATCAGACTCCAAATCTAATACTCGTACATTATTTACTTTGGCAGTAGATTTCCAATTTGAAAACAATATATTATCAACATTTGGTTCAAAATCCATCAATAAATAAAAACATAAATTTCTCTTATCGTCGTTGCATATCACGAACGCGGGTCAGTTGCTTTTTATTTGTCTGACGTGCCCTGCGTCCTAACTAAAGCGATCGGTCGCGCGAAAACGCGTTTGTCAAATTCATAAATGTTACTACTATGTTCGTAAAACTGAAAGGATCCCTCTGTCAAACTTCGCGTTCAAGTTCGCGGAACAAAATGGTGACGTCGGTTGCGAGTTCCCGCGATGATCGCTTCGAGATAGGCGCGCGTTCGTAAATTGATACAACTATAACTTACTTAATTAATACCTAATATTAAAATCTCCTATAGGTTGCTCTATTAATACTGTTTCGGTGGTGTCTGGTACTGCTGGTGACGAGGATGCTAGGGCTGATGGTCGTAATGATATGGCTAGGGGTAAAGCTGACCGGGCGCAGAGTTGGGACGCTCCACGCGTTGAGCCTGTTGAACGATAGCGGGTACAGCGGCCGCGTCTGAGGACAAAAGAAGTTGATTAATATTATGTAAGGTTTTGAAAAGAGTATTTTTTACAAATATACAAAATAGATAGGTTTCAGAAGGAGAAAAGGACGGGGCTTTTGCCCAGCAGTGGGATATTGTACAGACTAAGAAAAAAAAACATCGTTCTGAAAAGATACTGTCATGCTATCACTAGATTATGTTAATATATTTGTTAATAGGTTTTAAAAAACTTTCATCGAGTCATATTTACAGATAACTAGCTGTGCCCGCGACTTCGTCCGCGTGGAATTAAACAACAAAGTTATTTAGTTTTTTTGTAAAATTTTAGATTTTTTATAAAATAAAATTAGCCTAAGTTACTCATTATTACATCGGCTATCTGCCAATAAAAGTCCCGTCAAAATCGGTCAAGCCGTTCCAGAGATTAGCCGGAACCAACACAGACAGACAATTTTTTTTTTTTTAAATATGGTGGTATATGCACCGTATATACATTCATATGCGGTTCTCTGCTTTTTCACCTAAAATTGATTGCCAGATTGTCACTTGCCAACCAACGTTTCACAGAATTTTATTTCGCCGAATAATCATTTGAGAATTTATCATATAATTTTGTTTTATTTCCCAACCTCACAGTTACCAACTGTACGTTTGGTCTGCTATTCACAACGATACTTTTTCAAATGTCAACTTTCTCCCCTGGCACCACTCCCATGAAAAGGTAATGCACCGTTCTTGAGAAAAACCAATTATTGTAACCTAACCTCAAAACATTTTATATTCGCCTAATAAGCGTAGTCGACGTAGCCCTGGTACGCGGGGCTCCTATTTCTGTTTGCAGGGTTTACAGTAACCTAACACGAAGGGGATTTCGGGGTCTTAGTTCGCTCGCTTCGCTCACTTACTAGACCCCGCCATCCCCTTCGAACCTAACCTGTCCGAGTCGGGGTGCCCCAAGTCCAGAGGTCGCTTCGCTAGCTCTTGTTGGTTGGCAAGTGATAATCTGCCAGACAATTTTCGGCGAAAAGGCAGGTCACCGCTCTTGTTCATATTGTGTCTAATGTCTCATAGACCTCATATCATACCCCTACGCGAATACTGTGTTTTACATGCCTTGTCTAAGGTAAACCACTTTTAAGTCAATTTTCAAATAGTAAGTCGTAACTTTAAATTGATGTTTTCGAATTCACTGACCCTTTCACCGAAGACTGCACACACCAAACCAGCTAACAAATCTTGGAAAAAGATATACAAGTCTCTGTTTATTAAAATTTGTACAGCACATTGAATTTACCGCAACATTTTTCAAACTTTGGCATCAGCTTGTTAATTATAAACTAACAAGACTAACTTTATATAACTAGTGTTATTTTCATAAACAAACATTAATAAAGCCTAAAGCATCTTAGCATTCATATTCTGTGTGGTTTTAATCATGCACAGACTTATTGTTTTCTTAATTAAAACCGTAGCGGGTTCACGCAAGAATTAATGTCTCTTGTTGCTAAACGTGATCTGTGTTCTAAGACATTTTTGTTTCTTTTGTTTTTCTAATGAAAAGTCCTTTTGATTCTTAATTATCTATTAAGGTATGTATGGACGTGGTTTCTTTTTTTTATTAAACCAACCAGTAACTTTTTTTTTAATTCTTAATTTGGAGGAGAGTAGCAGTGGCTTAGTGGGCACGGGCCCGAAGTTACGAGCTGTAGAATGTAAATTAATAAAGAATTATTTACGCAAAGTAGAATACCTACCTACGAAAGGTCGAAAGTACGACACCGCTGCTGGACAGGTTGCCTTTTTCCCAGTAGTGGTAACATTGTTGCAACAACGATGTTGTTGTTGTGTGTTCAATGTTGCTTTTTCGGTAACCAACCAATATCTACAGTCTACAGTATTGTGGAATAATACCTATTTTCTTAAATATTTAAATATTTATTTATTTCTTAAATATTCAAATATTTTCTTAAAAATTGTTCCTTTTCTTGTGTAATTGTAGTTTTTGGTACGTTATTTCAAACACAATATTGCATAATGGTCAAAATTTTATTCTTTGTCTAGAGAAATTTTACCGTTTTTCAGTCCCTTTCTTGCACTATTCGGTAAAACGCCGACATACTTGAACTTGCAAGCGTCAACAGATTTAAGTCTGAGGAAACCGCGTGACAAAGTTACGTCGTCGGTTCACAAACTGTTTTGGATACACGCCAGCGAAAACAATTTGAAAAATCGATGTAGCAAGAGTTGCTTTTGTGACCTTTTTAGCTGTTTTTGTCTAACTTTTTTTTCTTTAAATTGAGTCGTTTGCACAATGAGACCATCCAGAGATTGGTATTCTACATCAGAAAATTTCAAGTAGTGTATTGACGAATTCGTATTACGTTGATTCTGTGTTAAACTAAAACATTGATATAACTTAAATAAAATATAAGCAACTATTATGTTTAAAATGTATGCTGCTTTGATAATATGGAAGTAGAATAATATAAATCTTGCGAAGAATTTATAGTTTTAAGATAATACCTATGGGAGCTTTAATTTTGCAGTGCTTCCTACATGTTTTATTAAGCCATAAGCGATGGTTCGATTCAATAAAATTATCAAATTATGACCCATCAGTACAAAGCGTAATATCATAAATTATTTTAGTATTTTTTCCTTTATTTTACCACTTCAGCCTATTACTGTCCATTAACACTAAAAGGTTTGAACCGTTAAACTAATTTGTTAAGCATTTTTGTTTTAATGCCAGAAACATTCATTTGTTTCATACAAATTTATCGAAGCAAAATAATGTTTTGTTTTGAGTGGTCTCTATTAAATGAGTAGTTTATCCATGTATACAAATAAATTAAATTGAAGTCTTGTTTGTAATTTCAAAATAACAGCGTTTTACTGAATACATAAATGAAAGTATATACGGTACTTACTCGTACAATAAAAACCATTTCAATATTTTTTTGTCTGTCTGTCTGGTTGTTCCGAACATCTCCGAAACGGCTGTACTGATTTTGACAAGAGTTCCATTAGCAGATAGCTGATATTATAAGGAGTACCATAAGGTACTTTATTTAAGGAAAAGAATAGGGGTTCCGTTTAAAAAAATACAAATCCTTGAAGTTGTTAACAAAATCCGATTAGAATATCAAAATAATATTAATTATAAAAAAATCATCTCATTTCAGGTTTATAAATTACATAATTATGAAAAAAACGAAAACTCTTTAGATCGCCTGATAGGCATTTATATACTTGTAAAAACTTAAGACTCTTGTCTTGTTCAATGCTTGTCTAACAGTGTAGATGGCCTTCAATATTTTAATCATGATGTTAGCATCATGATTAAAATATTGAAGGCCTTGTAAAGGTTGTTTTGACTTCAGTTAATTATAATATTACAAGCCGTCTACTGCTTGAAGGTATTTTCCATCGGTTAAATCTTAGGCAGTAAGTGAGGAGTAAGTAAGTGGCAATGGTCAGGGCACATTGCTCGCAGAACGGATGGACGATGGGGCCGAAAAGTTCTGGATTGCGACCGCGAACCAGAAGCATCGTCGTTGGAAGGCTCCCACTAGGTGGACCGATGACCTGGTGAAAGTTGCGGGGATTCGCTGAATGCGAGTCGCACGGGACTGGTCAATGTGGCGCCACTTGGGGGAGGCCTATGTCCAGCAGCGGACGTCTTTCGGCTGAAATGATGATGATGATGACATCTTAGGAGTCTAAGGGCCGACCCCACCGAAGACGAGAACAGAAGAGAGGAGATAACGTGCTTTAAACTACCAATATAATTTCGTTATTTCTCGTCTCCGCATTGTTTTAGTGGAAACGGTTGAGTAGAGAGCAGAGGAGATGTCTTGCATTTGTTTAGGCCCGGGGAGACGAAAAGAGACGTGAGTGGCGTGCGGTGAAAGGTGTGCTGTGAGATTTGCGCTTTGTACCTGTATCTCCGCACAGCCTCGGTGAATGCACTTTAGCTTTTACACATCTCCTCTCATCTTGTGATGACCTCACAAATCTCAGCTTGTCTCCATTCTGGTGGATTCCGAGTCCTTAGGGTAGACCTTAGAGGTGTTATCACGTTCACGCACGGAACAGCGTTTTCGAATATCTCTATCTCATTCTGTCACGCATTGATGGCATTTGCGCATTCATTCGCATCAGAAGCTCATTCACCAGCGATTGTGACAGACAGATGCAAGAAACTAGACCAAACCAGACTTCAACTAGACCCTGAACAATCTCCTTCCTTACCTCGTACAATGACACCTCAGCAGCCTCAGGAAGGCGGCTCGAAAGGTCCGGTTGAACACGGTGTATATGATGGGGTTGATGGTGGAAGATACGTAGCCCAGCCATAAGCAGATGTCCACCACGTGCTCTGTGGATAAGAGATTGTTTTAGTACCTAGAAGTTTAAGAAACGACAATCAGTAAGAACAGTGAGATCACCTCACAGGTCCAAAGACAAAATAATTGACGTATTGTAAATAATACTTCTTTTGGATGTAAGGGGTAATCTTTATTTTTTTTTACGGATGGGAAATCATCATCAAAAAATCAAAAAAGACTGGACGGAGCGGAAGGGAGTGTCAGACTTTTACTGACTAAAACCCATCCATGTTCCTTCTTAGCCCTTTGTGTTCCAGGGCCACGGTATCTCTTTCGAATAGTCCCGCCGCCCTGGCAGGCATCGGCCCTCTCGGACTCCTTACGATTTGCTGACATCTCCTTGAGGCGCGCGTAGAACACGCACCCATTAATTACAGTCCACAGGCCCGCGAAAAAAATTTAAATAGGGGTAATCTTCGGAACTACTGATCCAATTCCGATTTTTTTTCACTAATGGGACGCTCGTTATCCCCTAGTGTCATAGACTATATTTAAAACGTTCCTTTATTCTATATTATTAACTTGACTACGGTAAACTAACTCAAGGTTAAGGAGTTACCACTGAAATGCAGCCTCCTTCAACAATATATACTTAATTCTTATGTCGACCTACTAGTCCTAAGTTAAATGAATGACCCACAGTATCCATGTATCTTAGTGCAGTATTTTGCAGAAAGAAAAATAAAGTGTACAATAGAGGTCTTTTTGGTGAATCCGAAAGAAATTTTTTCAAAATTGAAGCAGCCATTTGTGCCAGATGATGTGACGCTGCAGATTTGCAATAATGCACCTATCATGTGTGGCATGCGGAAGCATTAGGAAACGTAAACCGTTCGGTGTTGCCATATCTCTTGGCACGAGACTCCATTCTGTCCGCAATAAACGAGTTTCTCATGCATCCGCCCAATGGAACGTTTTGCAGATCTATATTTTCGAATTATGTCACATTGTTCGTTACAACTTCATTTAATTTTGGCCTGCTTCACGCTCTATAAAACAATTTTAAGTACCTACCATTGCTAAGATAGTTTGGAGCTCGATTGCATCCTTATTACAAAATGGGCGTGTGTTATGACTATAAAGCTTCAGCACCTACAGCTATACGCTACAATGACGTCAATGGTGTTCTGAAATGTGTCCTATTGCTTGGAGTTTTTCAGCGTTTGGATTTGCTAGCTACTTGAACATTAAAGAGCAGCACACCAAAGCTCTTGACAACCATCTAAGAAAACCATCAAATGCAGTCGCTGTGGCCGAAATCGGCTAGATGGTATATTGATAATCTTATCAATTTACCCGTTCACTGGAAAATAACCTCCAATAAGATGATTTGGCAATTGCAAACCTTTGCTTCCATATCTACATTTCAAACAGCATAATCAGCAACTAAAAGTCAATTCAAAGCTACAATTTCGCTCTCCATTCAGAAACGTTTAACTGCCCAACTGCCAACTATAAATCAAATATAACCGCGGCCATAACTTACCTGGGACAATACAGGCTGGACACGCTGCGAACAGGATATTGAGTAGGAAGAATGGTGCCCAGCATAGCACGAATGTGAAGAAGACCAGGCCAAGGACCTTGGTCGCTTTTTGCTCGTTTGCCACCGCGTTTGCTGAGAGGGACCGACCTTTTTTGCGATTTGCTAGGAATCTGGAACAAACACTGTTTTTAGTATTTGCGTAGAACCGGGACCGATAGAAGGAATGGAGATAGAACCTTTGGCAATCAGTAGGATAGCACAGGTAGTATTGTAGATGTATTTGGTAGGTCCATAGTTAAAATTGTGCCGCAGTGTACAGAGTATTATCATTATTCTTCTTTGTAAAAGGGTATTCTAAAATCAAATAAGTAATAACTTCAAAGAAATATAGTTTGGCAGGGATATTTTAGCGCCCTCTAGCGTTGTTTGTAAACATATACAAGGTGTTGTTTTGAATCCTCGTCAAAATTTAGGAGGTTGTCAGAAAAGACTTATATAATCAATATAAATTAAAGTTCCTAGTTAGTTATTAATAAACGCTGCTTTTTTTGTTGATTAAATTTGTCAGTATTTCAGAATTAACCTCCCTAACGTGGTTTAGGGAATAAGAAATGATTTAATAAACATTTGAGATTGTTTGTATGTGTGAAAGCTCGGTTATAGGGCGAAGATCAGACGGGCCGCGTTCAAAACACGGGTGGTTCACACTTACCGTTATCAGTAAATATGAAAAAAAAAGAAAAAACGGGTCTAGAATTATTAGCATTGTTACCTCCTTGAATTTGACGAGATTGCAAAACAACAGCTTGTATTATACAAGTGTTTTATAAAATTGTATCGAAAAAGCTACATTGTTCTACGAAGCGCCAAAAAAATCATGATCAACTATACTAGGGTTACTAAGTATGCTGTTCAATTTCAGAGTTATTGAGCTACGTGAACAAAATTACGGTAAGTAAGTATTCGCGTTTTCTTAGTAATCCCGAAAGCCTCTCACAATTTATTTCACTCAAGTTTATCAATGTTCCGGTCTTACAAACGTCAGGCGAATAAACGTCAAGTTGCTCAATGGGTCCCGTACAAATGAAGGCATAATAAGGTCCCTTTAGAAGGCGCAATCTTTTAAACCTTTTTTGTCCCATTGATCGATAGATCCCTATTTACCTTTTGATATTTTAAGCTTGACAGATTGGTTTGATTGGCACTTTCTATTCGATGTTTGAATAGATCTTTTCGGGATTAACCGAAATCGGTTTTTAAATTTTAATGGTTTGTTTAATTTTTATTATTATTTTTATTTGTGTGAGTTTGTTTGGATGAGTGTGACCATGACCTGACCTGATCTGTGTGGTATCGGACGTAAAGAATAGCACCATCCCATATCTTCCCGTCGGTGTCGTAAAAGGCGACTAAGGGACTTGCCAGAGAATGGGCAGCAGCGTTCTCTGTGCTTTTGTCACAACCGTACTGCGATTACCAACCCGCCTGCCAGACGTGGCGATTATGGCAAAACCTCCCTTTCTTGGGGGAGGCCTATATCCAGCAGTGGACGTGTTTCGGGCTGAAATGATGATGATGATGATGATGATGATGATGATGATGATGATGATGATCATGACCTGGGGAAGGTTGCGGGGATTCGCTGGATGCGAGTCGCACGGGACCGGTCAATGTGGCGAAACTTGGTGGTGGCCTATGTCCAGCAGTGATCGTCTTTCGGCTGAAATTGTGATGATGATGATGATGATGATCAGTGTGATCATAATGATGGACAAAGTGAAACAGAGCCACATACTTTTCCTATGAGTTTTTTTTTTATGATTTACTTACTTACTAATTACCTAGTGTGTCTACGATTAAATATTAAGTCGTAGATCTGTACTTTAAACATTTTTTTTTTCGTAGGAACGGATTTGTATTTTCTTGCAGAAAGCGTAAAAATATATATTTGTAGAGACACTCACGAGTATAATGTAAGACTCTAACTTAGTGCTTTTTGTGTTTAAAATATACTTCAGAATTATCATAAATTCCAGCGTTTGCCAATGTGCACGCAGGAGGCTTAAATAATAATTACAGACTGAAAACTTCACTAGAAATAATAGGCACCTAAAAATATTGCTGTACAACATTATAACGGAAGCCAAAACTGCACGTTTTTAGTGGTTCAAGACTAATTTGCAAAAAATAAAGTTGGGTAGACATTTTATTCAGTTGTAGATTCATAAATATGTAGTTATGAAAATTCTAGACCATGGAATTATGAAGCCAATATATAACAATATTGGTGAAGTTTCAGTTTAAAATGAGCTTTTGCAGTCTTTGTGAGCGTGGTCATGAGTTATTAAAGTACTTCACTATCTTTCAATTACCTAGAAATTTTTAAGCTTTCAAAAAAAAAAACCAATCTATCAAAATAATTATTATGATAATTTTCCTTTCAAAAACTTTAATGTAGCATCCGAGAAGAGGCTAGCCGGAATACTAAATCGTGATTTAATTAAAGTTTTGCTCTCGACACATAATCAGGGCCTTCGAGAGTCAGCTTACAATTTAATATTAATTGGAAACTCATTACCGACTACCTAAGTGATTCAGGTTTCATTTTAATGAACGAAATCAAACTTGCAAATTGGGTTCTTGTAGTAAATAGGTACCTATTCCTTCAGACTAGTTGGCGCAAAGATTTTCACTAAGTGGATGGATGAGAGGAGCCAATTTGATGCGGTTGGAATGAAAGTCCAAGACTGCCAAATACAAAATTACTCGTATTTGGAGTAGCTATTTAAAAACTGAGCAGCGTTGGCCCAGTGCTAGCAGCCCAAACTAACGAGCAGTAAGCCGTGGGTTCGAACCCAAGCAGGTGCATTACTTTGTGTAATTTATTTCATCACCGTTGCCCTCAAAAACGGCGAAGGAAAACATCGTGAGGCATGTCCTAGAACTAAAAATTCGAAGACGTGTGACATCTACCAACCACTGCACTGCACTTAGCCTGCCGCGTGGTGGATTACAGTAATCTCCCTCCCATAGAAAGGAGGCCTGTGTACCAGCAGTGTGAATATTATAGGCTGATGATGACGATGATTTAAAAACTGTAGCTAGTTACAGCGTTGCTACTGAACATTAAATTAAAATAATGCCCAAACGAATACTGATTTTTCACTACAATTATTTTATTAATCGTTGACTCCTACATCTTATATGTATTTCTTAACCCCTCAACCTCATAAATATCATCAAAACATTTACTCACAAATGCTATGAAACTAGCAGTCAACTGAATAAATCATGTTCCGACAAGTTAGAACAAGATGCCAACACTATAACATCTGGCCATATAAATAAACATTAAGATGGAAATAAAATGCAAGAGCCACGAGCCATGAGCCATGAGTCACTAGCACAATGAAAAACAAACAGAAATTAATTCTGAAATGCTACAATGGAAATGGCGGAAGATTTTGGCTTTATGTCGCATGAAGATTTTAAATAAAATAAAAGATTTTATGCTAATCAGAAGGCTTAGTGAAGGCTAAGTATTGAAGTTACTCTCAGCTAAATTCCTTTACAGCGTTCCGTTACGAATATTTTTCGTAATTTTTTCATTAAAACATATTTGTCCAGTAAAATCAGTTTCATTTTAAATAAACTGACACACGCGGGCACTGTTCATTTTGTTAACTCAAAGCGTAGCCAATTTGCGTTTGAATATATAATTCACTGCATAACAGTTTCGTACTAAAAAGCAGCAAATATTTTCGTCAATTTTAACGGTCCTGATTATAAAATGAGGACATTTTGAAACACAGTAATTAGTAGAACTCATCACGTTTACAAATCTGACATTTTAATCTCAGAGAAGAATTATGATTTGAAATAAAACGTGTAGTCGCGTTTTATTTTACGCCATACTCTCCGCCTGACCGCCGCCGCGTACGGACGTGCCGCTACCTGCTCGCATTCCCGCTCGCTATCAGTGTGTGTCATCGGTTCGTCGCTTCCCAGTGTCGTGACGTCATCAGTAGTCTCTTGACTACACCCCCGAACAATTGTTGTCTTTTTATTAAGACAGCACTTGCTCATTTTGCTTCGGATATTATTCCGATTTAACTTCCTTTGCCCCATCAGGGAAAAGTCCTCAGTTTCGAGGTTCTTGGTGGGAAACCTAACGGTGCCAACGAAACCAAGAGAGGGTGGTGACCCAATCCGCCCGCCTAACCCCTTCAGGGTCTAGGTGAAACAATTGGGCTCCGTCGCGAACGTGTGCGCCGCCGATTTACTGTGCTAGTGTTTCCCGTTTCAACAAGTTCCTGAAAGCAAAGTTCCCTGGACTGGAGTTGGAGTTGCTACCAAGCCCGGACCCTCGGACTGTGGCTGCGGGAAGGTTGAAGTGGGTGAGTCGCTGGACCCAGTAAATTCCCTACATAATTGTGCAAGGAATTAGGTTGTTAGGCGCGCTGAGCTTCACTCAAATGTCTGCTAACTCTTAGCAGATAGCATGGCCCTTGACGCGGATGATGAACGCCTTGTTGCGTTTTTCAAACGCGTTGTCCTGAAAGACAAAGATTTTCTAAAGAAATATGGGTCCGATATCGCTGCCTTGCAGCAATCCAGTATTACCGTCACTGACTTCAGTGATGCGCTCGAGAGCCCTTTGTCGCCGCCACCTGCCGACAGAGGCTTACCGCCAGCCGTCGCCGCCGCGATTAGGGCTACTCCAAGACCCATTCTTGTGAAACCCATTGTTTCGCAAACAAAGGTCCAGCCCGCACCTGCGTCCATTGTTCTCGTTTCCGAGAACATGGACAAAGGCTTACCGTCAGTCGTCGCCGCCGCGATTCCGGCTAAACCGAGACCCATTGTTTCGAAACCTTTTGTTTCGCAAACAAAGGATCAGTCCGAACCTGCGTCCATTGTTCCCGTTTCTGAGAACATGGACACAACTGAGCCAATCTCCGACTCAGAGTCAATTTTAGACGCGTGCTCTTGCTCCTCATCCTCTGAAGACGACTATCAAGTCGTCGGAAAGGGCAAGAGGAAGAAGGGCAAAAAATCCCAGGCCGCCATGGCCAAAAAGATCGTCGCGCTTCCTTCTGCCCCCTCTCCCGAGGCGTCCCGTCCCACCTCCCCAGTCCCCGCACCAAAGTCCGCCGCTGCTCATACCAGCAGGCCAACAAGCCCTAAGGCTAACCCTTCAGCCGCTTCGTCAAAGAAGCTGAAGCCCCCTCCCCCGTTGTTCATTCAGGACAAAGGGAAATGGACAGACGTGTCCAAAATGTGCAATGAGCGCCGTATTCAATACACTAGCGCGAAAAGCACCCAACAGGGTATCAAAGTGGTGGTCCCTACGACCACCGACTTCAGGGAACTTACCCGTCAATTGATCGGTAGGCGCATAGCCTTTCATACCTACTCTCTTCCAGAGGAGAAGCCCACCCGCGTGGTGATCAGGCGGATCTCGAAGGAAATCCCCACGGAGGACATCCTCAATGACCTCCTAGGCCAGGACATCCCGGTCGCAGCCGTCCACCGCCTTCATAAGGCGAGAGGTGGAGACCATTACGATATGGTACTGGTCATCTGTGACCCAGTAGAAGGTCACCACCCGATCTTCAAAGTGAAGTCGGTTTGCTCCCTGACAGGCATCTCAATAGAGAAGCCCTACCGCTCAAGCGTAGTCGGACAGTGCCACCGCTGCCAGATGTACGGTCACAGCCAAGCCAACTGCCATGCGCCGCACAGATGCGTAAAGTGTCTAGGCGACCATGGCACGGCAGACTGCCCCCGTCCCAAAGACAAGTCGCTTTGCACGGAGCCACCGAGCTGTGTGCTTTGCGGCCAGTCGGGCCACACGGCCAACTACCGCGGCTGCTCAAAAGCCCCCAAAGGCTCCTCCTCTAACCTGGTGAAGCGTGCAAGCGCCCGCCAACAAAGAGAAAGCCCATCGGTGAGGCTACCTTCTGCCCAGATGCCGGAGAGACTCAGCCCTCAGAGGCCCTCTCCCTGGACCACGCTGAACCACCAGAAAGCCTTCCCGGCTCTCAGTAAAGCAAAGTCCAGCCCCATCCCCGGGCTATTAGATGCCCCTGTCCCCACTCCCGTGGCCCAAGCGAGCGCACCGGCGCCCGCTCGTCCCACGCCACCCGGCCCCGCGGCCGTGGACCCCTCTCACAACGTAATTTTAGAATCGTTAGCAGAGTTAGTCACCCCCGAAGCAGACCGCATGGCGGCTGATCTCAGGGCGGCTAACACTGGTGGCGATAAACTTAAAATTATCCTCAAGTCCCTACTAAAGTTAGGCGACCTCCTCCGCAACCTTAATCTCGACTAACTCCAATGGATAATACAAGATTAACGTGCACCAAACCCCGATCCCTAAAATTAGGGTACTTTAATGCCAATGGCATTAGAGGCCAGCGTGATGAGATCGCCACCTTCCTCCGCGACCATCAAATTGATATCCTCCTCGTACAGGAGACCTTCCTCAAGCCCAGTCACCGCGATCCGAGAATTGCCAACTATCGCATAGTTCGCAACGATCGGTCACGCTGCCACAAGGGCGGTACTCTAATCTATTATAGAAAAGAACTGCACTGCATCCCTTTAGATCCCCCTCCCATGGAGTCTCTTCTCGAGACCTCAGTGTGTCGACTAGGCATGACCGGCCATCAACCGATCACTATCGCGTCTGCGTACATCCCTCCCGGCGGCACGTCCGAGGAGCACACTCTGTTCACCAAAGACCTTGCCGTTCTCTTCGGCTTGAGCGACTCCGTTATCATAGCGGGCGACCTCAACGCCAAACACCCCGCCTGGAACAGCACGACGACCTCTGCCAGAGGACGTCACGTGTATAACCTGGGCGAGTCCCTCAACTTCGATCCCATCGCTCCTATGGAGCACACCCACTATCCCCACGACCCCGACCAACGTCCGGACGTTCTCGACATAGCGCTACTCAAGAATGTCAACCTTAAGTTGCATTCTATCGAGACTTTACATGAGCTTAACTCAGACCATCGACCAGTGCTCATGCACTTAGTTCCTCGCTCGGGTCCTTCTGACCCCAGCCAGCCCCCGCCGACCCAAGTGATAACCGACTGGAGGAAAGTCAGCGAAAAGCTGAAATCCACCACGTCGCCTCACCTGGAGGCCATCCCCGACCACATAGTCTCAGTCGCTGACACGACGGCCGCCATCAACTCGTTTACAGAACACGTGCAATCCGTACTGAAGGACTGCTCACGGGAAGTCCCAGCAATGAGCGATCAACGCTGGATACTACCCGCTGACGTACGTGAACTGATAACCGAAAAGAACGCGGCCATCCGTGCCTACAGCAGCTTTCCCTGCGAGGCAAACAAAGCCCACATGCGTAATTTACAGCGTGCTGTAAAGGATCGCACCAGTGAGCTTCGTAATAATCAATGGGACAAAACGCTAAGCGAACTCGAGCCTACCCACCTAGCCTTCTGGCAGTTGCAACGCAAGTTGCGCTCCACCGAAGAGGCTTCGATGCCTCCCCTCACCCGACCCGATAAGAGCGTCGCATTCGACGACTCTGAGAAGGCCGAATGCCTAGCCGACAGCCTGGAGTCCCAGTGCTCCCCCAGCTCTCAACCAGTAGACAAGCGACATCTCGATGAGGTAAACGCATTCGTCGAACGTAGAACCGCCCTGCCCCCCGAAAAAGACCCTGATGATCCTCTGCCTCCGGTCACAGCTGACGAAGTGCAAGACATCATTAACAAACTTGAACCGCGGAAAGCACCCGGCTCCGACGGAATCACCAATAGGGTGTTCAAACTCCTCCCCGCTCAGCTCGTCGTGTTAATGGCGGCCATCTTCAATGGCGCCCTGAGCAACAACGCGTTTCCCCAAATATGGAAAGAGGCCACGGACATCGGTTTCGCCAAGCCAGGCAAACCCAAGTCTGATCCTTCGAGCTACAGACCTATCAGTCTCCTGAATGCACTCGGAAAAATCTACGAGAGACTTATGTATAAGCGACTCAAAGACTTCGCCGAGGCTAAGAGTCTCATCCCCAACGAACAGTTCGGCTTCAGGACCGGACACTCATGCATTCAACAGGCCCACCGCATCGCAGAACACTTGAGCGCTGGCTTCCAGCGTGGAGCGATGACGGGTGTGTTGTTTTTCGACATAGCAAAGGCATTCGACAAAGTCTGGCACAACGGCTTATTATATAAGCTGTACAAACTGGGAGTGCCAGACCGTCTCGTGCTCATCTTACGAGACTTTTTGTCGGATCGCACCTTCCGCTATCGCATCGGGAAAGCACTGTCTTCCCCTCACCCCATTAGAGCCGGAGTCCCTCAGGGCTCCCCGCTCTCTCCCCTTATCTTTACTCTGTTCACCAGTGACATCCCCAAGAGCAAGAAGGCACAGTTAGCCCTGTTCGCGGACGACACGGCCATCTATTACACTGGCCGTAGTCACGACGCTATTTACAGCACCCTCCAAACCTCAGCCAACGTCTTAGGCGCTTGGTTCCGGAAATGGAGAATCGAGGTGAACCCCGACAAGAGCCAGGCAGTTCTTTTCTCTAAACCGCGTAAAAATAAGCCACCCGCGCTCAGCCCGATCACTATGTACGGTAAGCCTATCCCTTGGGAAAAACAAGCCAAGTACTTAGGAGTCTTACTTGACAACCACCTGTCTTTCGCGGCGCACATCAAAGCAGCTCGCGACCGAGCTGCCTTTGCTATGGGTAGGCTTCATTTCATGATTTCGACAAAAAGCAAGTTGTCACTCAAGTGCAAGTTGCGCCTTTACACCGCGGTGATCCGCCCCATTATGACGTACGCTTGCGTCGTGTACGCTCACACCAAGCCTAAGTACATCCATAGGATGCAAACCTTGCAGAACCGGTTCTTACGTAGAGTCACGGGAGCCCCTTTTTATGTCCGTAATGACCGTCTACACGTAGACCTTAGAATGCCCACCGTCCTTCAGTTTATGAAACGTCTTTCGAAGCGTTTCTTCGATAACGCCATTAAACACCGTAATCCCCTGATCGCAGCGGCCGCCCGTTACGAACCCTCGCGCATTAGTACAGTACGCCGTCCTCGGCATACCCTCGTCACTCCCGATGATGCTATCACCCTCCTCCAGGAGAGTAGCAAAGAGACTAGCACTCTTAAAAAGTTCAGACACAAACCGCAGTCTTTCCGACCTCGCCGTCGAGGTCCGTCGCGACGTCCCGGTCCATGCCCTCCCCGACCCTCGCTCGAGCCAGCCCGCGATGCTGTGCCAGTAGTTTTAAATCAGCCCCTTAATAATGATATCATTCAGATCCAGCCTGCCCCCATGCAGTCCTCCCCCAGCGACGCCCTAAGCCGAGGCTCGTACCCCACAGGTGGTACCCTTAGCGTGTAGTCGCTTAGTTTGTAAGTTTTATGCCCTGGCTGGAGGCCTTACTCTTAAGGCATCCACAGGATAGTCCGGTTAAGCAGACGACAACCTCCTAGGTTGAACTGCGAGATGCCATTCCCAAAAAAAAAAAAAAATATTTTACGCCACGTCGTAATCTGTCGCATTAATAAAGTTGTGGTACGGAACACAAAATTAAAATATCAAGGCTGTCTATAAGATTAGGCAGTTGTGCCTAATGGGTGTGAAAGTACCCTTATCGAAGCCGTAAGGCACTTTTTCTTCATGTCTGCTATATTTTTTTGTTAAAGACCATACCTGGGAAACTTCTAGTTACGGACATACTGGGGGACAAAGTTCCAAGTGTTTTAAATGTTACAACTTTACTTTGAATAAGTCCACGGTACATCCGTTGGCATACCACCAAAAAAAAATGCAACCATCTGCAATGTTTTTACTGTGTTACTTTGAGTCCTACCGTAAAACGTTATTTTTCACCCCCAAAAATAAAGTTGCTTGCGAAGGTTACTTAGTTTGATGTACATAATGCTTGTTGGTTGGCTTCGTGAAGGGTTCTTTTATATATTTAATAATACATCCACATTATGCCAGTTAAGTTTGCAATAATCACTCAGATTTAGTCCTCCTGACGTCTCAAAACATTATTGTTTTACTCCTTTTCCAGTGTAGGAAAGAGATGGCGCTAGAGATCGTGTATAGCTCCGTCTCTTTCCCACACAGGAATAAAGGTAAAACAGTTCTGCTTTAAGACGTCATGGTGGGCCAGCTGGTCACAAATTCAGAATCTGGGCTGCTACGAGAAATGCGTGAATTAAAGAAAATGAATCATGCGATTACAAACTTTGAAAAAAGTTTTTTCAACGCAGCGAGTGGTGTGGTTTTCAATGCCTTCTTTTCTGTGCAATAAGACGCAGTAAGACTAAAATGCCCGATTCGATTGACTCGTTGTTCAACAATATCTCAGGCAACACACAAATAACAGTACAATTTAATGCAACAATTATAATTTTAAAGTTTTTTCTCGTCAGTTATATGACTGCCATTTAAATTTTCAGAGCGCCTTTTAAAACTACACACATCCGGTAAAAGCACCATCAGTATCAGATTAATATATTTTCAGTTAAAAACTGGCATCCATCACTGAACTCCAACATTTAACTGTACGAATTCGTGGTTAAAACGTTTGACGATCCCGACCGAAAATATCCCTCGTCGTTTAAAACATTAAAAACATTTATTTTGATAAATTAAAACAAAGGTTTGGGATCCTTTTTACAACCTTCGGGCAAGTTTTATCCGAGCTTTCATTGAAAATGAAATTTTGAGTAACACTTGCAAATTTTCTTTGCAAGTGTTACTCAAAATTTGCCAGTGTGGAAGTGGCTGCTTTCTCTCCACAATAATTGAAGACTTTGACATTCTTTTGAGATTTGTAATGAAATATTGGTATAATATTTTATTACTTATAAACTTTCAAGCAAAATGTCAGATGCAGGTTGTTTTTTTTTCGTTTATTATGGAAAAAGTATGTTAATATTAGTTTGTGAAAAAAGGTCAATAAATGCATTCACTGAAGACATCGTGTTTTACACCTAGCGCGATCTGGTGGGGGTCGTATATCTGTCGAATTTTCGGTTCTCGAACATGCTGAGTTTTTCACGATTTCCTTAACTTTGCTGTATTTCACTTACCAGAATTTGATCCTTCTTCTTCTTAGCGTGTCGACGGCAAATTGCTAAATATATTTAGCCCAAAACTCAACCAGGCGAACTCCGCTCTCTGATGCAGTCATTTGATCCTTAATAGTGACACTATCGAATGGTTTAACAATATAGAGTTTTTTTTCGAGATCAGTATCGTTTAATTCCTTGCTATCAATAAGCAATATTGATATTGCAAAAATCTAATGATACAGTTTTAGTTTTCATCAAAATCGGGCTCGAGACTCCTTTAAGTATTTTTCGCTATTCCTCATAGTTGCGGATTTGGTCATCCACGCCCATTTGAAAAATTCACGCTGTATAGAAACGAGACATGAAAGTGAATATAAAATGGAAAAGAATAATATAATACGTTTAAAATATAATTCAGAGTCTCTTTAATATTTTGATGTTTCCCACATGACTTAACCAAACTTCTACAAACAGCTAAACTTTGAACACCGCAGTCTCAGAGGCCACTGAAAGTTTTATAGTCATACTTTACAATGGCGGATCTTATCTGAGACTGGCTTTAAAAGGGATTGTAACCTTTTACTGCTTAAATTGGATCCCAAATATCTGTAGGTGATTTATTTTTATTGTTAAAGACCTGAGAATAGAATCTAGGTTATAGCCTGGCATTCTCTTGTGACAATGGTTGTTAAAATGGGCTTATATTATCATTAGTATTTGTGTGATTTAGCATTGATTTGAACTTGTGTTTAATTAACTGAATAACCTGTGCGACAATGCTCGTTTAAATAATATTAACGCGTATGATTAATGCAGAAATTATACATGAAACAATGCCCTTTTGGATAGTGTTATCTCCTTCTTAGTTTTGTTAAATAATTGTCTTTATAAAATTTTTCGCAATTTTATATTCATAAAAAAAACCGGACAAGTGCAAGCCGGACTCGCCGGCCGAGGGTTCCGTACAAATGCACTTTTGACATACAAATTAATTAAATCATAAAAAATATTATTTTAATATTTTTTTTTAATGATTTTATTACAAATATATAGTTTTCAAATTTCATCCTGAATTTGTATTATAAGACGATATTACTTGACAAATTTCATAGATCTAGATTAACGGAAAGCAAGAGAAGCCTATACATTTTGATTCCTATTACACAAATTACACAAAGTTCATCGTCATCAGTTAGACAATTAATACTAAAACATACATAACTTACACGAACTAGATTTACAATGCCTGCATTTCTCCAAAAGTGATCGATCCACAATTACATACTGACTAAATTGAGCTTTGAACACATTGAATAAGTCTAGTTCTACTATACCAGAGGGTATTTTATTATAAAGTTGTGGTCCTTCAAAAGTTAGCATTTTTTGCCCCAGTTAGTTCTAGTTTTGGGCTAAACTAGCAAGCTAGCTCGCCGGGTGCTACGTTGACTGACTTATTTATATTGTGTAAATGTATAGTTGTTTGATATTAAATATTTATTGTATCTCTATAAATTTTACAGGTTGATGTTAAATATGGATAGTTGAACATTATTTTTAAGAGTTTGTTTTGGATAATATGAAGTTCTGACAATTTTGTATTTGCAGCGCTGCCCCAAATTTCAATAAAATAAAGTAGATGCAGATTCACTTGGGAATTATAGATGGTATATCGTAATTTTGATGGAATGCAACGAACTATGTTACGCAGTGACCCGGCAAGTGCTGGGAGCTTGCTTTGAATGTGTTCATGTGAGCATTCCACGTAAGTGAGCTGTCGATTCTAAGACCGATATATTTTTCACAGGTTTTTTGCTGTCATCATTCATCATCATTTCAGCCGAAAGACGTCCACTGCTGGATATAGGCCTCCCCCAAGTGACGCCACATTGACCGGTCCCATGCGCCTTGCATCCAGCGGATCCCCGCAACCTTCACCAGGTCATCGGTCCACCTAGTGGGAGGGAGGCCTTCCAACGCATCGTCTTCCGGTTCGCGGTCGCCATTCCAGAACTTATCGGCCCCATTGCCCATCCGTTCTGCGAGCAATGTGCCCTGCCCACTGTCACTTAAGTTTGGTAATTCTTCGGGCTACGTCGGTAACCATGGTTTTCTTGCGGATGTCCTCATTTCTGATACGATCACGCAAGGAAACGCCGAGCATAGCCCTCTCCATTGCCCTTTGGGTGACTTTAAGCCTTCTGATGGGGCCCATTGTGAGCGACCACGTTTCGGTCCCGTATGTAATCCCTGGCAACACACACTGGTCATAGGCTTTCGTCTTGAGACAATTTTTGCTGTACAGGCACATCATTATTGTTAGTG
Source organism: Cerastis rubricosa (assembly GCA_949152445.1). Classification (NCBI taxonomy): domain Eukaryota; kingdom Metazoa; phylum Arthropoda; class Insecta; order Lepidoptera; family Noctuidae; genus Cerastis; species Cerastis rubricosa. Next base: position 7,474,976 of record OX424526.1, on the reverse strand, counting down.
CGATATATTGGGAAATTATTTAATTTTTCCTTTAATTATATAACATAACAAGACATGTTAAGGAGGTATTTATTGTAAGAAGATTTGATTCAAACCATGCTAATAAAGAATTTAAATCATCTTGGGCTTATGAGATAATTTGATGGATGGATGATCCGAAGTAGAATAAACAAGTGTCGTGAGCGTATAGGTGACCACGTAGTTTAATTCCGTGAATATTATTTATTTAAATTAAAAAGAGGCAAGAGACTTAGAATAGATCCCTGTGGGACGCCACACCTGATAGGTAATACATCACTGTGATAACTGATGATTTTTTAGGTAGGACTCGAACATTTTTAGAGCCTTGCCAGTGATATTGATGGATTTAGGTGCAGTTTGTGTTTGTGTCGTCTACATTTTTTTTAACTATCTATTCTTAGTTTTATTTTATTAATTAGGTAATGTAGCTGCAGTAGCATTACTGTTTGGTCTAAATCCATATTTTAGGTCGGTGATGTAGTTTATGGAACTTAAATATTTTTCTAATTGGTTGTGGATCATTTTTAGGGTTCCGTAGCCAAATAGCAAAAACGCGAACCTTATGGATTCGTCATGTCTGTCTGTCTGTCCATCCGTATGTCACAGCCACTTTTTTCCGAAACTATAAGAGATATACTGTTGAAACTTGGTAAATAGATGTGTTCTGTGATTTTCACACAAAAATAGAAAAAAAAACAATAAATTTTGGGGTTTCCCCATACTTAGAGCTGTAACTCAACAATTTTTTTTTCATCGAACCTATTCGTGTGGGGTATCTATGGATAGGTCTTTAAAAATGATATTGAAGTTTGTTGGAAATATACAATGTAATTTCACCTTTATTATTTTAAGTTGGCAACAAGTTGGCACTCCATGGTCTGTTGTCTATTGTGTGGCTCTGTTAATAACGTTTCTGGTTGTACTTTCTGTTTAAATAAAACTACATTTTCGCTACATAAAACCGCATTAGTTATTTTATCTCATCAGGTTATGGGCCCAGACACCTAACTTGAAAAGTGAGATAAATATTGCAGGAAACTATTGGTGCAAGAACAATATACGCAATCCGTTTGCGGTGTGACCAAAAGTGAGGTTATACTTAGTGTGCGCGGCAACGTGGAGAAATAATACTTGTCTGACGTGCATATTAAGGAAGGACAGCGAAATGGAATTTAGCCTAAATAATAACAGTTTGATGAAGCTGGAAGGAACTAGCAACTGGAACATCTGGAAGTTCCAAACAATAGTTTTACTTCGAGGTCAAGGTTGGTTAGAAGTCGTCGAAGGAAGAGCGTTAAAACCCGAAGATCCCACTCAACGAATCGCTTGGGAAAATAAAGACGCCAAGGCACAAACACTGTTGGTTACGAGAATGACTGAGAAGGTAATGCTACACGTTATTTCGTGTTCTACGTCTGCTGAAATGTGGAGAAAGCTGCTGAGTGTTTATGAGCAGAAAACAGAAACAAACATCCATATGGTTCAGCAGCGTTTTTTTCAATATAAGTTTGAAACAGGCACTGAGATGTCAATATTCTTATCTAAGATCCAAGAACTACAAAATCAACTCAATCAGTTGGGAGAAAAAGTGTCAGACAAGTTTGTTATCACTAAAGTTTTGATGTCATTACCGGAAGAGTATAAACACTTTGTTTCTGCATGGGAGTCAGCCCCAGACGATAGGCAAACAATGGATAATTTAGTTGCAAGATTACTAGTAGAAGAAGAGAGAGTGAAAGAGAAAAGTGGACAACCTTCGTCTACAAGCTCGTCAGCTCTCCTTGTTAAGGATAAAAAGAATATCAAGTGTTTTAAATGTAACAAGTCCGGACATTATCTTAGCGAGTGTAAAAGTAATAACAATAATGTTAAAAGTGAAGGACAAAATAACAAGTGCTATTATTGTGGAAAGACTGGACATAATAAGTCAAAGTGCTGGTTTAAGAAGAACAAAGAACAAAAAAAGGGTAACGCATTTATGGTGTCAAACTCCTTAAGAGAACATTGTCAATCTCAGTGGTTAGTGGACACAGGGGCCAGTGAACACATGTGCCGTGACCGTGAATTATTTACATCATTAATTGCCAGTACCAAACAAGATTCAGTTATTGTTGGTAATGGTGCGGCAATTAGTGTCATGGGTTATGGACAGATGGCGGTAGAGGTATATGACGGGAGTGAATGGGTTCGTACTACCATAGACAAAGTGTTATTCGTCCCGGAATTAAAAACAAACCTATTCTCTGTGAACCGTGTGTCAGACAAAGATTATGTCATGTTGACAGATGAACACTCGTGTAAATTCTACAAAAACAATAAAATTTGTGCAATTGCTAATCGAGTTGGAAATTCATACTACTTGGAGTTACGGTACAAAAATAAAGTGGCTAATGTGGCTAAGAAAGTTAAAACTACAATGCAAAAGTGGCACGAAAGATTAGCACATCAAAATTTCGAATATGTAAGAAAAATACTTTTGAAGAATAACATCGACGCGGAGCAAACTTCAGTTTCTAAATGTGAGAGCTGTTTAGAAGGAAAAATACATAGATTGCCATTTGGAACTAGTAAAACCAGTACTAAGAAAACGTGCGAATTAATCCATGCTGACACCTGCGGTCCTATGGAGGTTACGTCGGTCGGCGGATCGAAATATTTTGTAGTTTTCAAAGATGATTTTTCGAACTACAGATCGGTATATTTTGTCAAGAATAAGTTCGAGATAAAGAATTGTATAAATGATTTTGTGAACAAAGCAGAAAATGTGACTGGAAATAAAATAAAGACATTCAGATCTGACAATGGTCTAGAGTTTATCAATAGTGAGGTTAAAGAAATATTTACCAAACACGGCATACTACATCAAACAAGTGTACCTTGCACCCCCGAACAAAACGGAAAGGCTGAAAGGGAAAATCGGACGTTAGTTGAAGCTGCTCGAACAATGCTCCATGCATGCAAGGATTTGCCAAAATCATTGTGGGCTGAAGCTATAAACACCGCAGCGTACGTTCTAAATAGAACCGGAAGAAGTAAAGACGGTGAAAAGTCACCCTATGAGGTGTGGTGTGGAAACGATTTTGACATTCATCAATTAAAACCATTTGGAACACCAGTGTACACGCACATTCCCAAAGAAAAAAGAAAGAAATGGGATAGCAAAGGTGAAAAAGGAGTAATGGTTGGGTATGGAGAAACTAGTTTTAAAGGATTTAGAGTATACTTCCCACATAAGAATGGTGTCGAAATTAAGAGAGATATAGTATTTTTAGAGAATGAGCAAAATTCTTGTGATCTCGAAATAAAATTGAATGACTATCAAGAAAAGGATAACAAGACTAATGAGTTGCATAATTTACCAGAAAATACATCAACTGATCTTAATGAAACCTTGGTGGGTGGGTTAGATGAGTCTGGAACAGAATATAATCCAAGTGAAGATAGCGACAGCTCAATAGAGTCAGTTGTTGAGGCAGGTCAAAGAGAACTCAGCAAGCGGGTAAGAAAACCAACTGTTTTCTATCAATGTCAAAATGTGCATACTGAACAGCGTGAACCGTTTACTTATGCAGAGGCCATGATGAGAAGTGACAGCACCAAGTGGAAGGAAGCAATTGATAGAGAAATACAAACACTAGAAGAAAATAATACCTGGGAAACATGTGATGTACCAGAAAATCAAAAAGTTGTAAGTAGCAAATGGGTATTTAAAATTAAAAGGGATGAACAAGATTTTCCTAAATATAAAGCAAGGTTAGTGGCCAGAGGGTTTGAACAAGACAGTATTTTAGACTTAAATGACTGTTATGCTCCTGTTGCAAAATTGTCAACAGTTAGGCTCTTTGTAGTAATTGCAACTAAACTAAATTTGCCAATAATACAAATGGATGTGACTGGAGCGTTTCTATTCTTCTATATGGAAATATCAATGAAAATGTTTATGTTAGCTTACCAGAAGGAGCATATTTAGGTAACAAAAGTATTGTAAAATTGAATAAATCACTCTATGGTCTTAAAAGTTCTCCAAAATGTTGGAATACCAAATTTAATGCTGTAATGTTTAAAGATGGTTTTGTAAGATCAAAGTGTGACCCTTGTCTCTATACAAAGTGTACTGTTAGTGATCAGATTTATTTATTATTGTACGTCGATGATGTTCTGATCTTCGGATCGAATGATAGTTTAGTAAAGGAGATAAAAAAATTATTAAATAAAGAGTTTAAAATGAAAGATTTAGGTTATGTAACTGATTATTTAGGCATAACTATAAAACAAAATTTGGACACAGGAGTAACTGAACTGAGCCAAAGAAAGTATTTAGAGAATGTATTGAAAAGATTTGGAATGGATGATTGCAAACCTATGTCTACACCAATGGATCAGAATATTAACTTAAAAATGTTTCAAAATGATAGTAGAGTAGATGAAAACATTGAAAGTTTATGTAGACAAATAATAGGATGTCTAATGTATGCTGTATCAGGCACTAGGCCTGACTTATGCTTTACTGTGTCGTTATTAAGTAGATACCAAAAATGTGCAAACAATATGTTGTTAAGTGCCCTAAAAAGAGTATTGCGTTATATCAAATATACCCTAGATTATAAGTTAGTTTATAAATGTACTAATAATGTTTTGGAAGGGTATTGTGATGCAGATTGGGGAGGCGATCTTCATGATAGAAGATCTACTACTGGCTATTTATTTAAATTTTCTGATTGTTTAATTTCCTGGAGTTCAAAGAAACAGGCATCTGTAAGTTTATCGTCTACAGAGTCAGAATATGTTGCTATTAGCATGGCTGCGAGTGAAGCCTGCTGGCTTATTAACATGTTAAATGATTTTAAGATTGTGAATGTATGTCCAGTACCTATTTATTGTGATAATCAGTCTGCTATATCTGTTGCCTGCACTGACACTGTCAAACGCTTAAAACATGTTGATATCCGTTACCACTTCATAAAGGTATTAATTGAAAATAAAAGATTGTGTTTAAAATATATAAAAACGAGCGATCAACCTGCAGATATGCTCACAAAGTCATTAAACAAGGATTTGATAGCCCGTTTCTTAGGAATGTGCGGTGTAGGTAAAATTGGACAATTAGTGTAACACTTATTGTATTATGTACCTAGGTTACTTAGGTGTAATTACATTGAGTGGGGGTGTTGGAAATATACAATGTAATTTCACCTTTATTATTTTAAGTTGGCAACAAGTTGGCACTCCATGGTCTGTTGTCTATTGTGTGGCTCTGTTAATAACGTTTCTGGTTGTACTTTCTGTTTAAATAAAACTACATTTTCGCTACATAAAACCGCATTAGTTATTTTATCTCATCAAAGTTTCTAAAATCATTTTTTTCTAAACATAATAGGTTGCGCTAGAGACACTTCCAAAGTGGTAAAATGTGTCCCCCTCCCTGTAACTTCTAAAATAAGAGAATGATAAAACTAAAAAAATATATGATATACATTACTATACAAACTTTCAACGAAAATTGGTTTGAATAAGATTTGACATTTGATGTTTAGTTTTTGAGATATGAGAATTTTTCATCAAACTGCAGCAGTAACTTTGATTTTCATTAACCTACTATGAAAAACAAATTTAGTTTTGTTGTTGAATGTAATGCAACATAATATGAAAGAGACTTAAAAATATTTTTATAGTATTGTTTGGTGCTACGGAACCCCGTGTGCGTGTGAGTATGACTCGTTTTTTTTGGCATTACAGGCATCACTGAAATCGGTCGATAATTTCCAGGGTTTATAGATTGGCGTTACTTGCACTATTTTTAATATTTGTAACCTTAACTCGATGCCTCCACGCATTCCCGAGGGTCTTGAGAGACAGACAGACGGACAACGAAGTAATCCTAAAAGTGTTCCGTTTTTTTCCTTTTGATGTATGGAATCCTAAAATGGGACTTGAAACAAAGAACTGGTGACTTGTGGGTGTTATATAGGTAACCTAACCTAACCCTTCGGGTTTTACAGGCATGACGATAAGTTATGTTTTAAAATATAAATGTATTGGATTTAAGTCATTATTACGAAATGAACAGTAGGTGTATCTTCGAAACACAAGCTTTTACTCAGTAAATTTCATGACTCGACAGCGTTGTAAATTTTCTTCGTTTGTTTGAAATACACTTCTGGACACATCTATTGGCCCACCTTGTATTTTCAGTTTCGTTTGGTCCTAGCTAAAATTTTATATTAGGTCGAGCAAAAAGTTTTTATGCAGTTTTGAACCTGGCACATTCACAATTTCATTCAATAGTCTTTTTTTGAATTTCGAACACAGAATTTAAAGAAACAAAAGACAATTTGGAGCCTGTTTGTTGATATCAAACAATCGAAAACTAAGAAAACTTGGTTTTATTGGTTTACTTGGATTTAATTCTTGAAAAAGTGATTGATATCTTTGGTTTTGCAACAAACATTACTTATTCTTAACATTAAGGTGAGGTTCTATCAATAATCTATGGATACTTCACCTGAAGTCGCCGCCCAAGCTGTGGCACCTATTCAGGCCGGACACAGCCAAAGAAACGTGAGTGCTCAACTTAATTTAAGTCGATCTGCGGTCCGAAATGTTTATCGGAGGTACCTAGAGACTGGCGGCTTTGTTCGTCGCCAAGGAAGGCCACGATCTCGGGTCACAACTGAAAGTCAGGATCGATTCATCGTGACGACCAGCTTGAGAAATCGTCACCTTACCTCCATTGAGATACAAAACCAACTTCGCGACTTCCACGGAGTATCTGTGAGCGCTCGAACTGTTCGGAGAAGGTTAAAAGAACGCGATATGGTACCACACAAGCCAGCTAATGGGCCCAAACTAACGCGAGCCCACCGAACAGCGCGCCTTCATTTCGCAAGCAGTCATTTAAATTGGACACAGCAAGATTGGAGCCGTGTACTCTTTTCTGATGAGTCTAAAATTGTGTTACATGGCAATGATGGAAGGAAGAAGGTCTACCGACGTAAGGGAGAGCAATTTTCCGCTTCCTCAATGTCAATGTCTCCTGAGTACGATTCTATAAATGAAAACAAAAGTTCCCTTGCCCCTTGGCAATAAAACAGTTATTATTATCCGGAAAAACAATTGAGTTGTAACTATAGCGACCGAGGCGAGGGTCGAAAATATATAATCTCAGAAGTTGATTTTATTGCTAGCTAATTCTGTACCTAGAACAATAAATTTTCAACTTGAGGCACATTTACTTCGGTAGCTGATCAAAATCCAATCCAATGTTTTATTTTTCTTGAATATCACCTTGCTTTGGCCTCCAGGTACTATTAAATTTCAAGGCTTCTAAAGACGACAGGACGAAACTTAGGATTTTCTGATCCACGCTCATTTAAGAATAGGAATATTCTAATTACGTATTAGTACAGCGATGACCGGACACGAACATGAGGGAATAAGCTTTGAAATCTTTAATTATGTAAAATTTAAATATTTTGCGTGTTGACTTTTGAATGATGCGCTTATTTCTCCTAAACTGTAAAGGATATTGATACAGTTTTCAATAAAATTACAAAATGCACATAAGCTGGGAGAGCGTTTCGCACAATGCTGCTTTGAAGAGAGGGTTGCTTATGGCGGTGGCTCATGGACTGTCTGGGGCGATATATCCGCGAGCGGCAAAACTCAACTTGAGGTTGTTACAGGACCACGGCTGCCAACATTAAATGCTGAAAGGTACATTCGAGAGTGCTTAGAACCTCACGTGATACCATACGCGGACTATGTGGGCCCAAATTTCCTTTTTATGCATGATAATGCAAGAGCCCATGCGGCCAGCATCGTCAGGGAATAACAGGGGGTAGGGGCCATCGAAACCTAAACTCTAAGGTGGGCCAATAGATGTGTCCAGAAGTGTATATTTGTAGTTTCATTTAAAAGCACAATATATATCTACACGGTGACGACGTTTTTCGACGTATTTTTCACCATGCTCTCATGCTAGGGCCTCAAATGAGCATTAAATTAACATTACTTTCACTAGAAATCATCTATCCAGCTGTCACGCATGAACGTGCCATTTTTCTCAAATCCTTTCACTACACTCCATCAAATCTTTGGTAACATGATGGCTTAGAATCGAATGTCATAAATGGCAATTACTTGACATAAATGGCCGAAGGGTTCCGGAAGGACACGACGGAAACTCCGTGATTGAGCACTTTTCCTGCCGAGTATCCTTGCGTCTAGTCTTCTCGATTATGACAAGTATAGATTTCTTTTTGGGGTGTATCGATATACTAGTAATGGGTTAAATGTATCTAGTGTTTAAGGAGACTTATATTCTATTCAAATATTTTGTCTACTACAGCAAATTTTTATTAGAATTTGGTTTCAGCTTATGTGCATTTTGTAATTTTATTGAAAACTGCATCAATATCCTTTGCAGTTTAGGAGAATTAAGCGCATCATTCAAAAGTCAGCAAAATATTTAAATTTTATCTAATTAAAGATTTTAAAGCTTATTCCCTCATGTTCGTGTCCGGTCATCGCCGTACTACTACGTAACTATTCTTCAATGAACGTGGATCAGAAAATCATAAGTTTCGTCCTGTCGTCTTTAGAAGCCTTGAAATTTAATAGTACCTGGACGCCAAAGCAAGGTAATATTCAAGAAAAATAAAACATTGGATTGGATTTTGATCAGCTACTGAAGTAAATGTGCCTCAAGTTGAAAATTTATTGTTCTAGGTACAGAATTAGCTAGCAATAAAATCAACTTCTGACATTATATATTTTCGACCCTCGCCTCGGTCGCTATAGTTACAACTCAATTGTTTTTCCGGATCTGTTTAATTGCCAAGGGGCAAGGGAACTTTTGTTTTCATTTATAGAATCGTACTCAGGAGACATTGACATTGAGGAAGCGGAAAATAACTACCGAGATCGTTTTGATTTTACTGTTAATAGTTTAAGTTGGTCTGATCATTGTTTTAACAATAAAGTAGTTTAAGTATGATTGAATAGACGAAACGTAGAACTAGTTAAGTAAATGCAGCCATGTATTTACTAGCCAAGTAGTTCAGAAGAAGATCTAAGGCGAAAAAGCGGAAGGCGGAGTCTGTGTGGCCACATCTCTCGTCTCTGTCCTGAGGAGCTGGCGCGCAAACCAACAGTAGTTGTTCCGGCGACATGTTGTCGACGACTGATCATGCGTAGAATAGAGAACGTTGCTAAACAAATGTTCCCCGGTAACTTTCAACATGTTGAGCAACATTTTATGCAACATGTCGCGCGCCAAATGATGCCTAGTGGCTTTAGCTTCAAAGACAAGCTTCAGTCTTGCTCTCCTGGTCTCAGCAGCTATGCTAGGAAGGTTCTGGTGCGCCCACAGCTATTTACGACACCTCTTACCTAACCCAGTCACCAGACCATGGCCCACTTACTGAAGCATCCAAAGTGTCCACCTACTCATTTCTGACTCCAAGTAATATGAGAATCGATTGTATTGATTATATCGATCATCGATTCGAAATAAGAAGACCACTTACCTTAGAGTTAATGCATTAGGTGCAGCAAGCGTCAGCTTAGATAGAGGCCTCAGCCTCGCTCTCCTGGTCTCAGCAGCTATGCTAGGAGGTGTCTGTGTGGCCACGTCCCTTCCTCGTCTCTGTCCTGAGGAGCCGGTGCCTCCGCAGCCATTCATGTAGGAGAGCTGAGGGTGGGAGACGCTCATGCCCACTTTGTTGCGTTGCGCCCTGTGGGTGAAAGAGGATTAGTTTAGAATGAGAACTTTGACCCTGTGACGGAACTTTACAAGTGAAATTGTAGAATAGAATAGAATTTTATTTTTGCAGATATGGGTACAATAGTTGTTATAATATAATAATCGAGGCTCAGCCATATTTTACCATTCGGCATACAAACATTTACTTCCATTGTTTATGAAACAAGTACTTAGGTATTTACATTTTAAAACCAACGAGCGACCCGCCCCGGCTTCGCACGGGTGCAATGCTGATACTAAATATACTACAGCATGTCTGTCTACATCACATTGAAAACTTCTAAAATTACCAGTGTTTCTCTACTATATTATGCATGTATTATACCTACCTCTTGAATCACTCTATCTATTAAAAAAAAACCGCATCAAAATCCGTTGCGCAGTTTTAAAGATCTAAGACATAGGGATAGACAGCGGGAAGCGACTTTGTTTTATAATATGTAGTGTTTACAATTATTTAATATAACAATTAACTAATACATAACATTTCAATTTTATTAAATATTATATTTTAACAGAAAACATTAGAGCACAGATTTTCATCATCGATGACATCTAGTAAGAGAGAAATAAGCATAATATGAAAGCACATGAATATGCTGAAAATCGATTTCCTAACAAAATCAATAACGGCACATTTTATTTTAAGGCCGTTAATAATAGACGTTGTAGTAAAGAAAATAAAATGAGCATGGAATCAATGACAAAAATCTACAAAAAGGTGAAATATCATGCTGATACTCGATGCTAAATTCAGAATATGTCAAACCGTTTCACCAAATCCAACGGCACTACGGTAATTTTCGTCCACTACCGCACCATATTTCAAATACCAAATACAGGTGACACGGCTCCGCACGACTTAATTTAGCAAAACACGGCCACTACGGCCCGACGAGGCTGTGATTAAGCATTACGGCTGAGTTCCTAACCATTTGGGCCCGGTAACGCCGGAAAATGTTGGTCCTGTAAACCCACATGGTAGAACGTGAAAATTACTCGGGAAAAGGTATTATTTAAAGTTGTGTGTGAGTGATTTATCCGTTTTCATTAAGTAGTTTCATGTGTTTTCCTATTTTTCGGTCATCCTTAATTAACTATGAAAATGATAATATTCTTAGAGCCTATTTCACCAATAAAACAGAACGTGATCAGCGATTCTAAAGGAGCTGAGTTGCCAGTGTCCCGTAACAAAAATGGCACTAACAGCTCTTGGACGCAGTTTTGGTGTCCTAATCACGGTCAGTCTCAATGATTTGTTGAAATTGGTCCTTAAAAAGAAGTCTTTTTATAGGCCTATCATAATAACAAAAATATAGGACATATTGGTCTAAACCAAATAGAGAAGCATCATAATGACGCTCACTGACATTACTATGAGGGTAAACAAAATAATACTTGAATTTACTCTCATAAAGGACTGGAAGCCGACCCCAAGATAGTTTGGGAAAAGGCTAGGCAGATGATGATGAATAATGCACACCAATTAATTTACAATCAGTACCCAAACAATTATTTATTTGTGGATTGCAGTACAATGCACTGGTATACGCGCTATGGATTGCGCGCTATTGAGCAAACTATGCTCAAAGTTTGTTATAAGGATAAAATTTGAAAATAAATTATTCAGAAATTGAAGTGATCGATAGAACTTGCAGAGTATGCAAGCATGCTGAAGAAGCAGTGTGTTGACCACGTTTGATGTAGACACTATGGCTGATAAAAGTACCGAGCCTTGGAGTGGAAACCGCCCATAGTTGCCCTTTTTTGCGTTGTTTCTTATTGTTTTATTTTTGTTATTTTGTATGCACGTCATGCCCCTGCCACAAATAAATATTTTTTCTTTCTTTTTTTTTCTTATCTAGGTGGATCAATGACCTTAAAAAGGTGGCTGTTATACACAGATGAGGAAGGTTGTGGCGCAGTTCCGGATTGGCTTATAGTACAGTTGATGGACTCGGTCGCTCCTTGTGTAATGGTATCCTTTTATATTACTACTATTTTGTGGTCACCGATCAAATAATTGGTTAGAGTTCCCAATTTAACAATGTTTTTTTGCATACGTTTTTGCTCCTTTTTTGCCACCAATTGTTGGTAGCCAGCCAGCCCTTTGAAGTTCGGTTTGATTTGAATTTACTATGTAACGAATCTAGGTTTTATTTTGGTGGTTTTGGTCAAAGGCAAGAAAAGGGTTATATTGCTTGTTATTCATATTTTTGGTTATTTCAGAAATATGTGTGGCGAAAGATGCTTATTTTGCGGTTTTCTATAAGGCTTTTGCCATTTGAATATTGTTGATTGTTTTGTTATTTCTATTATTTTATCTTTTTTTTTCGGATGGGAAATCATCAAATGACCCCTCCCGCTCTGGGTGAAGCGGAAGGGAGTGTCAGACTTAACTGACTAAAACCCATCCATGTTTCTTCTTAGCCTTTTGTGTTCCAGGGCCACGGTATCTCTTTCGAACAGTCCCGCAGCCCTGGCAGGCATCGGCCCTCTCGGACTCCTTCCGATTTGCTGACATCTTCTTGAGGCGCACGTGGAACACGAACGCGCCGTCGGCACGGCCTGTCGTCATAAGACGGACGGACGGTGAGCTAGCCCATTACTCACCGTCCACAGGCCCGCTATTATTTTTACCTTATGGCTTACAAGGTTTCCGACCGAATCAGTCCAGCTGTCCCCAAAACATTACGATTTTTTTTCAAAGTATCCTTGTCCTTTTTTACCATATAGGTTAAGTATGGTACTTTCCTCTTGGAAAAGCCTGTAAATACACAATCGAAAGCATTGAAATTTAGATATAAAAACTAACTTCCACTGCATATTACCTGGTAGCACTAGTAATCCTCCAAGTGAGCTGCCTCGACACAGTTCTGTTGGGCGACAGGTCTGGAGAACTCCTCACACCAACCCGCCGCACGCCTTGACTTGGACCATTGTCGAAGCCTCCGCATTGCCTGCCAACAAAGTAAGTATAATGTTGAATAGTGGGGAACAGACTTTTGTGTTTTTTTTTAATTATTCCATTGTTGCTTTAAGTTAGCGTAGACATTGGCACTTAAACTGGTACACTAATATACCACCCTGTATAATGATGCTAAAATGGTATCCACGTATTCAGTACATCAAACAGAGCCCTACCACATTTTAATTTTACGTCAACTATGAAAAAAAGCAAGCGGTTTCCTACAAAACTGCAATACCTGCACAGTCAAAATGTATAGAACAGCTGGTTTTTTTTTGCACTGTCGGTTTAATCAACCTATGATATTTCCACTGCTGGGATTCGGACATTTGTCAACGGGCAAGGGGGCTCTAACCCACCGCAAGCCCATTGCTGATTGGTAGATATCACATGTTGGGTGCCTTAATGATGAAATAAGTTACACTAAGTAAAATGCCTGTCACTGAATTCGCACCCATCTCTAATCGTCAATCGGTTTTCGATTTGACCTATCCTAGTTGGAGTTGTAAAAGCCCTGAAGCACAGCTCCAATTTGGCAAACATTATTTATACAAATACTTTTGAAATATGTGTCGTCGTTATTTAGAGCTCTAAACCAATTAAATGGTCTCAGCACAGTCATCTGCCTAGCCTTTTCCGAACTATGTTGGTGTTAGCTTCCAGTCTACGGGGTAGTGAAAGTCGCATTAGATCCAGCTGCCACCCCACCACAAATGTGCGAGGGAACACCGGTGTGGTTGTAGTCAGTACGAGTCTGACAGACCCCTCCGCTCACCCTAGGGAACGGATTAACAAATCGTCAAAAAAAATGGTTTCCAATCTAACCGGATGCAGCTGAATACCATTATTTTACATGCAGCGACTGCCTTTCTGACCTCCGCAACCCAGTTAGAACTGGGAAATACGATACCTTTTGGTGAGACCGGCTCCTTACAGTGTTGGTTTTATTGGACTTCAGCAGTCTTTTTAATTCGGTTGATTTTGACATCCTCTTAGGTATCCTTTCCTCTCTAAACATATCTCCTCCTGTGACTGCTTGGTTTGATCTTTGATCTTCGGGCTCGCTCGCAGTCGGTACACTTGAATGAGGCTTACTCTGATTGGTGTGATCATTCTGCGGGTGTTCCTCAGGGTGGCGTTCTTTCTCCTCTTCTTTTCTCCGTTTTCATTAACGCTATCACTATGATTTTAACTTCTCATTATCATCTCTATGCAGACGACTTGCAGCATTATCGCCATTTTATACTGGAAGAGCTTCCAGAAGCCATCGATGCCATCAATAATGATCTTCCAAACATCAGTCAGTGGGCTAAAAATTTTGGTCTGTTAGTGAACCCAACTAAATCACGAGCTCTCATTATTGGCAGATACTTCGTAAATTTATTGAGTCATCAGTCCCTCCCGCCGGTGGTGTACGATGGTGTCGCTATAGCCTACTCCAAGAAAGTAAGAGACTTATGTGTATTCTTGGACTGCAACCTATCTTGGCATGTTCACATTGCTGAAGTAAGCAGGAGGGTTTTTTGTTCGTATCGGTCACTTAAGCGTCTTCAGAAGATCCTGCCCTTTCAAACTAAAATTACTCTCGCTCAATCTCTTCTTCTCCCCCTCTAGACTATGCTGATGTCTGTTTTCTTGATGCAACTGAAGAACTTCTTGATAAGCTCGAACGTCTGCAGAATTTGTGTATCCGCTTCATTTTCGGGCTTCGAAAGTACGACCATGTGTCGGAATTTCAGAAGCAGCTCAAGTGGTTACCTACTCGGCTGCGTCAAGATTCTCACACTCTTTCTTTTCTTTTTTCTGTTATTCATAACCCTACAGCTCCTTCGTATCTTCGGGAACATTTCTAATATCTTGTTCCTCGAGGTAAACCCTGTCGCTCATCATCATCATTCTCTTCTCCTTCGCCTACCTCCCCACTCCTCAAGTCGGTATGATGGATCTTTTACTGTTCGCGCTGTGCGCCTTTGGAATTCACTTCCACACTCCTTGCGGGATAGCCCTTCGTTAGACGTGCTCAAGAGAGGAATTAGAGAACATTTCCTGTCAACATGATTATAGTATTATATAATATATGTATATTGATCTATATGTATAGTATTTATTACGTTTATTGTTTGTATTAGTTTAGTTTAAAAAATAAGTTGATTTAAAAGTACTGTTCATGAACAAAGCTGTATCCTCTTTGGCAAATATTCCTGTTAAATACGGTTTGCTGTAAGAAAACCCGATTCTGGGTTAAGCTCGCCGTTGTACATAAGCTATATATTATTTGTGTGTACAACGTGTAACGTTAAATGCGCAAAACCTCAGACACCTCAAATGATTTTTAATTCAATTAACCTAATTCTGAGAGAAAAAAAGTCGTTAAAAAAACGTTAAGGTTTTATGTGCTGTTTTAGTTTTACTGGAAATTCTGATTGTTTCTTTCTTGTTTTCCCGCGAATGAGAAAATTTTAATTGGACGACAAATATTTGTGTTTGTTTACCTATTTTGGCGGGTTTGCGCACGTTATGGCTTGACCTATGAACAAATAGACAGGGCAACATTTTTAATGAAGATTTTTTAAAAAAATGTGACCGATATTAAAAAGTGGTTCAATTGATTCTGCTCGTTATTCTGATCAAACTATTTTCAGGTTTTGCGCATTTAACGTTACACGTTGTATATATTTTAATTTTATGTGCAATAAAGAATAAGAATAAGACTGGTTGTCAGACTTTCAGGCCACCGAATACCTATAACGACTGTCAAAGATCTAAAAATGACTGCCGGGACCAAGGGCTTAACATTCTTTCTAAGGCACGGAGGACATTCGGTATGTAATGGGTGGTCACCCATCTACGGACCAACCTAGGTAAACAAGACAGGTCTCAACATATTACACGTCTAAAATAAGTTCCCTAAATAGTACTTTTCCCTTTGCATCCAAGAATCTTCAATATTATTACACATTCAAGATCATAAATTGTTTACAACAGTTATATACTTCATAACTCAATAGATCTTACACGTGCCGGAAGTAATAAGTCTGGCGCATGAAAATTTAGTGACTTCTGAATAACTCAACTCCATTAGGCAATATATCTTGCCAACACATTATATTGAATATGATAAACAAGTGCAACACTCGGATCCAATAAGGCGCAATTTACATTGTTGTAGAATGAAATGGAAGTGAAATCTTACTAAGCATAATGCATTTTATGTAAATTGTGTTACGTACCAAGAACCAAGAGAAACAAAGAACCAAGGTTACCGACGTAGCCCGAAGAATTGCCAAACTTAAGTGGCAGTGGGCAGGGCACATTGCTCGCAGAACAGATGGCCGATGGGGCCGCAAAGTTCTGGAATGACGACCGCGAACCGGGAGACGATGCGATGGAAGGCCTCCCACTAGGTGGACCGATGACCTGGTGAAGGTTGCGGGGATCCGCTGGATGCGAGTCGCACGGGACCGGTCAATGTGGCGACGCTTGGGGGAGGTCTATGTCCAGCAGTGGACGTCTTTTGGCTGAAATGATGATGATGATGGAGTTACGTACGTTAGAATAAGGTCGTATAAATACAAGTTTAAAAAATCGCATGACATTAGGAGAAAGCTCACGCATTTTTTTGAATTCTTGCAGTTAACAGCAATTATGTAATTTGCACATTACCCCATTGATAAGTTTTAATTACAAAAAATCTCTTCAATTCCATTCCATTCCACGGCAATATAAATCGAACCTTAGGGCTAGAACAAAAACACACGATTTCGCGTCAGTACCTCCACGTAGTTATTGCAACATCCCCGATACAAGGTAAAGGAAAGTAGTCGAAGCAGTGCAGGTAGGTAGTGGAAACCTAAGACCCGCATCGTAAAGAATCACGACACGACGTCGTATGATGACAACTGATGATTATTTCAATCCTTCGGCAATGATGGAAAGAAACGGATGGACCCAGTATTTTCTGTGATGTGACGCACATCATATTCATACTATAAGACATCGTATCATGACTGCCTCGTTAATCTAGTTGTCGACTGCTGATCCTGGTAATCGTACCCAGGGCCCATTTCGTGGGTTCGAATACCAAGTTGAGCAAAGTGTTATTGGGGTTTCCCATCAGAAATTTCACAATAACTGCCACGGCATTTGGAATTGCCCAGTTGATGGTAATAGGCTCGCCCCGTATTACTTGGGACTTAAAACATTATTGGCGAAAAGTTGGTGTGCTAGTAGTTGCACTTTTGTCTACTCCTTTGGGGATAACAAGCGTGTTATGTAGTTTAGTCCTAAATCCATTGTCCCATAAATAACCGACACATTACACAGACGCCTTTAACTCTCAAATTAGAGCAGAAACTTAATCAACGCTAGCACGCGTAGCATGACCACTGTAGAAATAGGTAATTTAAGTTTGCATGTTGAAATAAGTCGGCAAAATATGTGAAACCTTTTTATTTATAAGACTATAATGTACCATATTTCATGAAAAGAAAGAATCTTGAATCGAGTTTTGTCTAAAGAAGCATCGACATAACGACAGATAGACAATGTGTCAGTTTGTCGATTCTTCCATCGTACGCGTCATGCTACGCGTGCAGATAAGTAAAGCCCCGTATAGCCACGCAGCGATTGCCAGCCATAAACTCAACGAATCGACACATCGCCGACTAAATTTGTTGCATGCATACTGATGGATGCTCACAGTTATGTGAGCATCCATCAGTATGCATGCAATTTAGTCGGCGATCGCCTAGTACGCCTTCCATGCGAACTGAGATTGGATTTGGCAAATTATTCAAGTATATTTTTTCAAGCATATATATTTTTTTTGTTTTTTCAAAACATTGCCCCACACTAGGAATTTTTCCTGTATCGTTGGTGCGTTTACAACAGCCAGACTCAAAACAACTATCTGCAAGCCATACATTGTTCCGTCCGGAGATAGAACCCGAGACACGCTGCGCAGCAGTCGATTGCTCAACCACTGCGCCAACCGTGCCGTCAATGATATGTGTGTGTCATGGACAATTTTACGTGGCTTTACCTTTTCCCAACGGGGTCTGGTTTCAGTCTAACCGGATGCAGCTGAATACCAGTATTTTGGATCATCATAGCGGCTTTCTGACTTTAACGAACGACACTGCCCTGTTGTGTAAATTCGGTGATGTTTCAGAAATAATGGGTACTACATTTCGTATCTTGCTTTTATCAGCTCAAAAAACACCACTCTTGTAGCCCATTTCATGACTAACTGAATTTAGATGCCATGGACACGCCAACAAGAATATGACTAAATATCTCAGAAGCTAGTCGAATCGCGTCATAAATTCCAGCAATAATGCACAGTAAAACCAGACGTCTTGAAATCGACGATGCGTTTATTGATGGCTTGACATAAATCGAGCAATAGCCAATATTGGTCATAAGCCCAGACAAACAATTACATTAAAGCTTTTAGGACCGATTATAGTGTAGCCGCTATTTCATGTATCGATATTTATAGCCAACATTTGGTTCGTTTTATGGCAGCAATTTGTTATGATCTTGTTTACAATAATGTCTTTGTGGACCGATAGTTTGCAGTCACTGAGTATGTGTATTGAAATAATATTTGCAGTTGAAGGTCAAAGCTTCGTGATGGGAAGGAAAGGCGGTATTGTATGCGAAAGAATGGTTGAAAGGTTCTGTATGGTGTCGGACGTAAAGAATAGCACCACCCCATATCTTCCCGTGGGTGTCGTAGAAGACGACTAAGGGACTTGCCACAGAATGGGCAGCAGCGTTCTCTGTGCTTTTGTAACAACCGTACTGCGATCGCCAACCCGCCTGCCAAGCGTGGCGATTATGGCAAAACCCCCCATGTTATGTCGATGTGGCTACACTTGGGGGAGGCCTGTGTTCAGCGGTAGACGTCTTACGGCTGAAGTGATGCGAAATAATGAGAACTAAGTGTAATACTTTATTTGATATTCGAAAAGAAAAGCTCTTGAACGAGAGATAGAGTTAAAATGGACCTCATTAAACGAAGCCCATTTTATTTTTTTAAGTAAAAACACAAGGAATTTATACACAAGGGAATTCTGAGATTGGGCAGTAAGCGTAAGTACCGTTTAAGTACCTTTTTAGGTACGTACTGCCTCGTTTCAAAATCCCATCTTGTAGAAGTTACCGAAGATACCGAAGATGCCGTAGATCATCGAAGCAATTTAAAAGCAATTGTCATTGGTACTGGTTCTCTGGAGGGCTATAGTTAAACTTAAGTAATTACTAGCCATATTAACCATTATAAGACCGTGGCTACGACCACCTGGAGTCCTATAATTATTTTTATTTTATTTTATTTATTTATTACCGGAAGAAACAAGTATCCATCTATCTATACATTAATTCAACCATCCTCACAAACCTTCGCTTACTTTCCTAATATCGACCTGAAACAAGAACTTTATCTTGAAATTTGTTAACAAACTATAAAATTTCAAAAGCCTAATGAAATCATTTCTATCGTGGCACAAAGCACTTACTAACTCCCTTTCAACTTCTTAAGTACACTCAAAGCAATATACTCCTATACTTTCATACCAATTTAAACTAGCCGAGTAGCTTTTTACGATATACCGTCTATACTTATCGTGTTTCAAAACTTTCCCGATAACACATATTATATCTCTATCGATAAGAGCATCCTCAACCTCTCGTATACCGATCTTGCTCATTGACTCGGAAGATTATTATACGTAGGTTAAATCCCATCCATTTTTAGGGTTCCGTACCTAAAGGGTGCCAACGGAACCTTATTACTAACTACTCCGCTGTCTGTCCATCCGTATGTAGGTAGACAGTTTATATTTGCACAGAGTTTGTATTACGAAAGTCTATAACTCAACGCCACGACAACATATAAATTTTGTAAACAAATTGAGGAGTTCGCAATCTTTGGATCGAATGATAACGTAATCAGCGAAAACAAAACAAAAAAATTGAAACGCATTCGAAACTCGAATGGCAGCCCTAATGTTTACGTTCCAGTAAGTCAAACGTGTTCCAGTACCACAAAAAATATTACACGACGGAGCTTTATTTCGCAAAAAGATAACCTGATCAAGTGAAATGGCTCGTTGATTTCGTACTACGTTAGTTTAAGTTCATTGAATTTGGGATTATTTGTTTTTGATTGAATTGTTGCTACGTAACTTAGTAGAAGTTCTTTGTTTTACAAGAATTTTATTTTCTGGCGCGGATTATAGGTAGGTTTATTTAGGCCTATGTAAAAAATAAAATATTTTGATTTTTTGAAATTTCACAGTAGCAGCCACGGAGTCTGGATTTGTGCCTGGATCATGGCAATAGGCTCTTTCCTTATTACATGGGACTTAAACATAACTGGTGAAATGTGGGTATACTATTAGGTACACTTCTGTCTAACCCTTCGGGGACTACAGGTGTGATGTTATGTTATGAAGTTTGTACTACTATGGCCGATATAAGAACAAATAATAAAAGTTAAAATAAAAGGAGGATTCCATCATCTGAAACATATGTTTTGAAACTATTTAATAAAATGCAGTGTTAAATATTGAACGGCAATACGGAACCCTTCGTCTACGAATATGACTCGCACTAGGTCGGTATTTTAACCCCGTTTAGATAAAGGTTCTTTTGAACACCTAATCCCTTAGGAATGAGATCGAAAATTCAAACTTGTTTCGTGAATACCTTTCTTGTTAATTTTGATATAAATCTTGGAGTAAATCCAAATGTAGTGGATGGATGGAAATTTGCACGCCTTTTATCCTTTGGGAGTTAGTAGACTTTGAGGCACAGTTCTAAATACAGCAGGTTACAGTCGAGTACCGTAATGTTGCTTAAGAGATTAAAGTTGCCAGATTACGTTGCGTATTTGGATTGTATTGTGTGACTTTAGGAAATCTTTTGGTTTCGAGAAAGTGTTCATGCATTATAAGGTAATGTAGAGCAGTGGAGGCCCGGTGGTGGCAGCCCCGGCTTACGAGCAGTAAGCCGTGGGTTCGAACTCAGGCAGGTGCATTACTTTGGGAATTTATTTCATCACCGCTGCCCTAAAAAACGGTGAAGGAAAACATCGTGAGGAAACCGGCATGTCCCTGAACTAAAAATTCGAAGACATATGACATCTACTAAACTGCACTGGGCCCGCGTGGTGGATTACAGCCCACTCCCTCTCAAAGAGAGGAGGTCTGTGTCCCAGCAGTGGGAACATTATAGGCTGATGATGATGATAAGGTAATGCAGATTTTCTACAAAATTTTAATCTCATTATACCCATTGCAAATTTTTCGATACTTTGTCCTTATAAATAACTTTTATATCATGGTCGACATTTTCACATAATTTTACTACAATTATCGTGTACTAACTGACCCGCGAAATTTGGTCTGCGTTACATTTGCCCCGTTTCTGCAACATTTTTCATTGATGCTCCGCTTCTAAATGTCGTAGCGTGATGTTAAATAGATTATAGCCTTCCTCGATAAATGGGCTATCCAACACTAAATTATTTTTAATTCTAACCTGTAGTTCCCGAGATTAGCGTATTCAATCAAACAAACAAACTCTTCAGCTTCAAAATATTTTATAATGTATTGAATAAGTGGGCTTATGTTAACACATAATACTGCTGTTCACATAATACTGCAAACGGTGGGTTAAGTATGGTTAACTTCCGCAGTTTGTTTCCCATAAACGTTTATTAGTACCTATCTCTTTAGGAACATACAGGATTTTAAATATGAAAATGTCCATTGGTCACATTTCCCGACTTTTTATTATATAACCCCGACCAAAAAAACGAGGAGTTGGAAGTGTGTGTATGTAGTATCATAGCTCCTGAACGGATGAACTGATTTTGATAAAGTTGGTTTGAAAAATGTCTTAATCGAAAGTGTTTCAAAAAAATCTGCTCAGCCTTTTGAAGATCATCACCTCATTTCTAGTTGATGAAGAGATCTAGACAACTTCCACAGGGCTGATCGATTCGAAATTTGAAATCCTGTCACTTGTCACCATGGTCATCATCAGGCGGGAGCGGGGGCTGCCCCTTCCCATCTCTCGGTGGCTTGTGACACAATTTCTTTAATTTTTGTTGTATTTGCAGTCTTCTTCGCAAAACGCAAGTCACTTGAACGCGTAGCTCGTGGCCAAGTCGTAAATATGTGTGCATTCTCGCTCAATGTACGGAGTACAATGGAATTGACCTTCGCTACCAATATATTGTAATAAACCCTTTGGCTGACTGCCAAACGGTTTACAAAGAGGGCCGAGTCTTACTATCGATGATAATGAACGCGGAACCAGTTTGTTTTTGAGCCTTCAAAAAAGGGCAAATTCCTCAAATAAACAAAGTTTTCTTAGATTAAAAAATCCTTTTGATCCATCAGTATCTGATTATGTGTTTATCGATTTAATAGTCGAGGGTACATGTTGCATACACTGTTGTTCTGAGAATATTACATTGTTAAACAGGTGGGATCAATTTATTAGATGATTGATCTTCTGATGCAATGCTTTGTTGAAAGTTTTACTGAGAAAAAGTATGTTGTAAGAGTATGTTTGGAACGTGGTATTCATCATCTGCCCAGCTTTTACCCAAACTATTTTGGGGTCGGCTTCCAGTCTAACCGGATGCAGCTGACTACCAGTATTTTACATGAAGCGACTGCCTATCTGACCTCCACAACCCAGTAACTGGGTAATACGATACTCCTTAGTAAGACTGGATGTCAGGCTTTCGGCTTCTGACTACTCGTAACGACTGTCAAAGATCTCCAAATGACAGCCGGGACCAATGGCTTAACGTGCTTTCCGAGGAACGGAGGAAACTCGGTACTTATGTAATTATGGTCACGGACCAACCGCGGCGAGCACGGCTTAGCCTTAAAGATTGACCCGTGCGTTATTATTTAGCAACAAGCTCCTCCGAGGAACGTGTTGTTGCCTTAAGTAATTTAAGTATGTTATTTTTTTGGCTACTTATAGTGTCTATGAGAGTTTGATGTCCGCATCAGATCTACAACTAGTTTGGTTGTACCGAACAATATATCTGGTTAAACATACTGTTAATTCGAGCTTATTTTCCCCAGTGAGGGAATAAAAAAAATATATATTAATATGTCGCAGAGACATAACGGGCGTAATGCCAAATAAAAATACCATGCAACGCAGCAAATAATTATGTTAAAATACGAAATGGAATTCTGTCGTAACAACCTGATTGAAATGTTAATGTTTATTGAACTCACTACTGTTATTCACGTTACCTCCTTTGAACCCATCAATCTAGCCAGATGTGTCTCCCCACGAGAGTCCATCATTATTGGATCAATAGGGTTCGGACCCGCACTGCTCGAGGTAGAATGTATTATAAGTGGCCTATTCAATACCGTGTGTATTATGCAAAGGAAGGTTAACATACATAAAGACTTGTTAAAAGATAGCGACTCAACGGGGTAGCACAAAATACGTGAAGAATTCTTCGAAATTAATTTACAACAGTTCGCCTGTTGTTCATTAATTTGAAGAATGAATGAAATTATTGAAGCTATTTATACAGGGTGTTGTTTTGCATCCTCGTCAAAATCAAGGAGGTAACTATGCTAATGATTCTCGACCCGAATTAATAATAAAACGAGTAGGTAATTTTTATTTTGTTCTTAATTACCGATATCGGTTTGTATGAACCACCCGTGTTTTAAACGCAGTCCATCTGATCTTCGCCCAATAACCGCGTTTTCACTAATACAGACAATCTCAAACGTTTATTCGATAATTTCTTATTCTATAAACCACGTTAAGAGTAGCCCCCTTCTGAAATACTGACAAAAAAACAACAAAAAAAAAGCAACGTTTATTAATAATTAACTAGGCACCGTAATTTAAATTGATTATTTATGTGTTTTGTACAACCTTATATAATACCTTTAAGAATAATTATTTAATGTATTGAGAAAAAAATATTGTATCAAAGAATTTGCAACAAGAGAAAATTTGAATTATTTCTTTCGTTATCAACAAATTCTTTGAATTCTATTTACACCGAGAAATTTTTAGCGGCAAATATCATTTTGCCAAAAAATTATAATAAAGAGAAAAACAAATTATACTTTTACTCTATATTTTTTCCTTTAATTCATGCCTTCTTGGTCACACAAACTAAATGAAATCACAGCAAACTTTCAATAATTATTTCAGACTCACTGAACATTCGATTCGAAAACATTCAAATATTCTTCAAAAACATTTCGCTTAAATAAGTACACCAAATAAATTAAGAAAAGCATTACTTCAGACTTAATTAAAAACATGTAAACGAAACTAAGCTCCACAAAGTGAAAGGCGCGAACAGCTCTAAACTTTTCTTTGCTTTTTAAGTTCAAAGACTTTGATTATCAAAGAATTCCTTAGTAGAGTTCTTGTTTTCACGCGGTAGATCAAAGCGAGTCTATTTATTGAGTTTTCTTTGGGTAAACAATCGTTTTTACTTTGAAAGTGGTTTTATTGGTTGTGTATTCAACCGTGGACGAAATTACTTTATTTTTGTTAAAGGGGTTTTTATTTAATTAAACCATCTCGTTGCTACTTTTCGATAACATAAACAAATTAAACAGACATTCGATTACGGAAAAGTAAACAAGCTTATAGTAAGTATTGACGGGCCTACGATGTCCTCCCTTTCTTAAGTACTAACGCTGTAACATAGAAGTATTGTAAAACCAAATGATTATAAAAGAGTAACCATGGAGTTTCTTGCCGGTTCTTCTCCACAGGAAACGACCAAACCGAACCGAGCACCGTTTTGTCGACGTTTTATAAGTGCCTAGTAGGCCTTTGTGAAATAAAAATATTATGATTGATTTGATTTGATTTAAAAATATTAAAAAAAAACCTTTACGTAGGTATGACGTCAATTATTCTTTTCAGCAAACCTTTTTAATGATAAACATGCCATGAGGAAGCATATAAATATTACGCCATCTTTGTTAGTCCGCTATATTTGATGTAATGATGCCATTTATCTAACCATGCATTGTCATCCAATCTAAATGTGTATGAAAAATTTCAGCTCAATCGGTTGGGGATTACTGTTTTAAAATTCAATTGCAAGATTTGACTTTAACAAACATACCAATTGCAAGTTTAATAAAATCTTGTAATATGTATATAATTTTGTTCAGACCCGGAGCAACTATCTGTTGGCCATACAAATATTTGTACCGTGCGGGGATCAAATCCGCAAAACGCAGCGCAACAGTCAATTGCTCATCCACTGCGCCAACCGTGCCGTCAAAATGAATTGAATTGACATGAGCTGTAGAAACATGAAAGGCGTTCAAACCAATTTCCGCTTTTCTAGGTCCTAAGGTAGTCCATGGAAACAAAAATACAAGAACGCTACGACCAGCTTCATAAAACCCAAAATCAATAAATGAATGACGTAAACAAAATCCTTCCCAAAACTAGTTTGCCAGAAAAACATGACGACCAAGGAGCTTAACCACAAAAAGATCCCCTAATAATGACAAATCTATAGACAATGATGATCGTTCCCCCAAATGACCCTAGCAGAGTAACCTTTGTTTGATTTGGATCCCGTTTTCCTCCTCTTACGGGAGTGATAGACGGTTCGGCAGCTAAGGACCTACCTATAATAGGAATATTGTTTTTGGTGAAAAGGAAACGAAGGTATTTTTTTTTTCAAGTTGTAAGAACTGTTATTGTCGCTTCATGTAAAATACTGGTACTCAGTTGCATCCGGTTAGACTGGAAACCGACCCCAAGAAAGTTTAGGAAAAGGCTAGACAGATGATGATTGTAAGAACTGTTATACGCTTGTCGATGAATGAAGAATCGAGCAAAACTGTGGAATTGAAGAAGGGGTTCACAAAAATTGGAAATTTAATACATTTTGGGATAGACGTCGCTGCCAAGGCTGGCCCAGAAAATGGTGGCGAGATAACTTGGACGCGCACTGCGATGGCTAGTTTAAAGTGGCGTATGAAAAGATATGGGGGTCTTTGCCCAGCACTGGGACAATACCAACTAATAAAGTAACTATTTCATTTTCGCTGCTAGAATGTCTTTTTCTTTGGTTATTTATAATACTATTACTTGTTTATTATTAAATTAATCTTACGGAGTTGCTTTCGTTTTTAAATATGATTCTACAGAATGAAAATAGGTGCTTTTGCAAGCAAAGCCACCATGAAATGCCAAGAAGGCTAGAAAAAGCACATGTAGAAAAGGTTTGCCCAAAACAATCCCGTGGAACTTGGAACAAATTGTCCGCGGTTAGGTGATTTCCGTAAATGTCGAAAAGCCTTGTCATATTTAGTATACGTTACAGTAAAACGTGACCTTACGTTCAGATCTATTATAACCATAGGAGTAGGTAGATTGAATTAGGGTCATTGATCCGAAACGTATATAATTATTAATATGGACATTCCTCCGGAATTGGTTGATTTGATCGAAATTTAAGTGCAACAATTTATAAAAAAGTTGTGGCCATAAAAAAGCTAAAAAAGAAATATTAATGCTTCGATCGGAATTCGATTGTTTTTATTATTCAGCAGATAAATAATAAATTAATTTAGTTTTGATCCCTTCCTTTAAATTTTGAATTGAGAAGTAATAATATCACTACCAATATTAACACTATTTAATTGAATCCGGAAATACCGGAATTACTTTACGGAATAATGGCTTATCCATGTGTTATTCTTTCTGTGTGCATTTTCTTTCTGTGTGCATTTATGATACAAGTACCTACCGAAAATCAATCTACCTACTCCGATCACTGATTATAACTCATCCCCATCTGCCTAGCCTCTTAGTAACTACGTTGGGCTGTAGTTTGATTTAGTTGTATTTTTATAAAGAAATATTAGTTTACCACTATTCCTGTTAAGTGCTAACTTTAATAAACGACAACTTAAGTAATGTGTAAAGCTGTAATTGAGGAGAAAAACTGCAAGACAAGATAAGGTGACACAGAAGCAAACACTTTGTGATACATCAGATAGTATTCTGATGTATCACAAAGTGTTTGCTTCTGTGTCAATTCCAAACATTTTCATCTGCCTAGTCTTTCAGTTAGTGTCGGCTTCCAGTCTAACCTGATGTAGCTGAATAACAATATTTTATATGGAGCGACTGCCTATCCTCTGATCTGCGGCAAATCGTGTTTCAGATTTTTTTCCTGTTTGAATTCCAAACGTGAAACCCATTGGACGGAACGCCTTATTTATTTTATTTATTTATTCATTTAGCAATTCGCATTGTGTTTGAATTATGCAGTACATTAAACATTGTACATTAATTGCACAGGACCTTCGCTATTCATTTGCCTAGCCTATTGTCAACTATTTTAGGGTCAGCTTCCAGTTTGGCCAAATACAGCTGGATGTCAGTTTTTTACACGTACGGACTAACTTCACTACAACATAAATGAATTCATTAAAAAAAACATTCCGATAGAATATTTCCCGTCGCGTCGCGTACACACAGTATGTTTTGACCTTAATATGTTCTCAGTTGTGCACCTATCACGGCTGACTGCACACATCTGCACAAGACACGGTCCAAATGACATGCGGTTTTTGTACAACTCCACACGGAATTGAGAACAGCGAATCCGTAATGAGGTGCGGAGAAAAATAGGGCTGTTGGTTATTTTATTTATTGTAACTTAAAAAATATTTAAAAAAATGTTTTGACTATCAAACTAAGTGCGCGACAGCAAAACTTAAATATTACGCCAAAAAGTTTGCATACTTTTTGAGAAAAAAATGTTTTGACTCTCAATCGGTGTGCCCGTCGCCCAAACCTAAACATTGTGCCAAAAATCGAATTCCTACTTTGCAAAGATTTTGATATAAGCTAGTGGAACAGGGTGATAAGAGAGAGTTCCGCTAATACAAAACACAATAATGATCTGCAATATTAACTGAGTAAACATCACACTATTTAAATAAACCTCTGGTCTGGTCTGGAATGTTGCGCGGTATGCAGTACGAAATTCGCTCGCACCGATTGTGCCAAATAACTCCTGAATCACCTGAGTTTGAACGGTTTTTAACTGAATCTACGAGTATGTGTTTATTACCTTATCACGACTAAATTACTGAACCGATCGTCATAAAATTAAAAAAAAGAATTAGCCTGAGATTTGGAGAAGGCCAAAGGCATTTCGGAAAATAGAAACTGAGAAAGTCATAGGTGAAATTCTTGTTTTAAATATTGGAACTTATTGGATAGTCCCCCTTTGGTACGTATTTATTTGGGTACCTGTTTGGGACAGAGTTTTGTGGGAAAGTGGGTTTAGAGCTTTAGATGAGGAGAGGATTCAATTGAGGTTTTTCGATTTGTGGTTGCATTTGCTTTTAGAAGGCTAATTTAATGATGGATTTAAATTGGCTGTTTTGGTACCTAGACTGTACTGTTACTTTAGTTTGGTAGTGAAAATTGAAATAGGTATAATAGAAGCGTGACGGTTGACTGAGGAGAATGCAAGAAAAAACTTGTTGCGCCGCCCCCAAGTAACATGGGAAAAGGGCAGGAAGATGATGTTAATTATATTTATGATTTTGGCTCCACATCGCTGTCGCTGTCTTAAAGCAGTCGACGGCCTCAGAGACCATGACCTTTTCTCTGCAGTAAGAGTGCAGGTTGGATAGCGCGGCACGCTAGCATTAATGATCTCATTCGTCGTGCTTTTGCCAACGCCGGGGTGCCAGCTGTCTTAGAACCCAATGGCTTGGCACGCGTCGATTGGAAGAGACCAGATGGTATGACCATAATGCCATGGAAGTTGGCTACCCCTTTGGTGTGGGATGCGACTTGCGCCGACACCCTAGCACCATCCCATCTTCCCAGCACGGTGAGATGTGCTGGGGCGGCTGCTGAAAACCTTAAACGGCGCAAATACATTAATTTAATTGGTAATTATGTATTTGAGCCGTTTGGGGTTGAAACACTAGGGCTATAGGGCCCGAGTGCCCACCTTGTGTTTCGGGATATCGCCAAGTGGTTGGTCAACTCTTCACGTGACCAGAGGGCTGGCCTTTTTTTAGCCAAAGAATCAGCATTAATTTAATATTTAAATTTACCAAACAATTATCAGTTACGTTTCTGTTTCGTTGACATTTTTAATGTGACATCATCGATTTCAATTGGTAACTGACTAATTTTATGGTAATACCTGTATTGTTTATTAAACACATCGTTCAATACTTTTAGCACCAGTAACGTGTTGTGACAGATTCCGCCGCCCACGACTAAAACTACAAATACTCCATTTTGTTTTAATCTTTATTTACAACGTGTGCAATGTGGTGTGAATAATGTGTTGTTATTTTCCTTACATATTAAGGGAACAATTGGTTTACAGGTAAAAAACAAAGGCCATCAAAGCACAAGTAGATGTACTTAAAGCTAGGTACATAAATATGGACCCAGTAAGGCCACAGTAATAGGTAGGTTTATGTACTGAGTTCGGTTCTCGGGTTGGGTAAAGTGCTATTGGGTTTGTCAGCAGCCACGGAGTCTGGGTTCGTGCTCGGTTGATGGCAATAGGCTCGCGCCCTATTATATGGGACTTTAACATAACTTGCAAAATGTGGATGCACTATTAGGTACCCCTCTGCGGAAAGGGGATTACAGGCGTGAATATAATGATATGTACTATGTTCGGTTTTGCAACGAAATGAATGGCACTATATTTTTTTTTTATATGTATTTTTTCATTCGGCTGCTTCGTTGGTCTAAGCGCTATTGCTGAGCGTGAGACGCTGGGTTTAAATCCCTGGTTGGGCGTCGGGCACTGTATTTTTTTATCACTTTGGAATGTGTCAATAGCAGCCCGAAGTCTCGATTTGAGCCTGGTTGATGGTAATAGACTCGCCCTTTTTACAAGGGACTTAAGAGTGTGTGTAAAAAAACATTTACAAAATTTCTGTTGCTGTAGATAATTTACTATCGATCTAATTAAGCAGTGAAACTATTTTTCGAAAATATTTTTAGTAACTTTTTAGACCTCTGTATTCTGCTTATGCGTATGAAGTTTCATCAAAATCGGTTTAGTCAATTCGGAAAATAGGGACTTGAAAGTTTGTATGAAATGTCATAAGGCGTAAACGCATTTAAACGTAACTGGCGAATTGTGGATGTAGAAACAACTATGTCTAACTCTTGGAAAATTATAAGCGTGATGTTCTATATGTCTATAACAAGGTAAGTACTATAAGACGTAGTTTTTAGTCTATATTTTCTTTTCTTCGCCAAAATTAAGTAAAGTTACAGTCACAGTTAAGAAGTAACTTTTATTTATTCCTCCAACAGAATGACTTGGCTAGAAGGACTTAAGAATTACTTAAGGCAAAAAACTCTTGTCAACAAGTTTGCTTACACAACTTGGCGAGAACTTAGCCAAGTGACCTGCTAAATTAGAGTTAGAAAACTCATAATCTTGCTCCAAGCAGTCGACATGAAATTATTTTTGACTTATAGTACTTCAGTAAAACTTTAGGGAAATCTTGCCTCTTAACGCTTTGCATTATGCGTGTGATATTACAATTTTAAATATAGATGTATAAGAAAAAACCGGCCAAATGCGAGTCGGACTCGGGCATGAAGGGTTCCGTACCATTATTTATAAAAACAAAAAAAAACTTTTTTATATGGGATCACCCTTAATTATTTATTTTATTCTGTTTTTAGTATTTGTTGTTATAACGGCAACAGAAATACATAATCTGTAGAAATTTCAATAAATTGGCTAACTATCACTGTTCATGAGATATAACCTGGTGACGGACGGACTGACGGTTGGAAAGCGAAGTCTCAGTAATAGGGTCCCGTTTGACCCTTTGGGTACGGAACCCCAAAAAGTACCCATGAGAGCGTCGTTTAATAAATTAGTTTGAATGTGATATTATTAAATTCTCTTTTGGTAACGTCATTATCAAGTTATTAATTAGCTTTGGTTGTTGTACTGCAACAGATTAGCCTAGCTGATCATTCCGCTCATTATCGCTATTTCACATTATGAACATAATCCTATTAACAATATCGATCGTATTATGTTCAGGCTACAGGTTCATAAAACGCATAAAATGTTGTTGTATGTAAAACGATACGACATAAACTTTTTATAAAAATACTAGCTGTCCGGCGCAAATTCGTTTGCGTCACTTTTTCCCTGTTTTCGCAACATTTTTCATTGCTGCTCTACTCCTATTGGTCGTAGCGTGATGATATATAGCCTACAGCCTTCCTCGATAAATGGGCTATATAACACTGAAAGATTTTTTCAAATCGGACCGGTAGCTTCGAGCCTATTCAATGCAAACAAACAAACAAACAAATCTTTCCTCTTTATAATATCAGTTTAGATTTACACATTTGCTTTAAATTTTAGTTATTACAATTTATTTCCTACTCTTTTAGACGTTGTTTGCCACCACTTTGTCCTGTTTATAACAGGCATGACACCTAAGAGGTGACTCTAGTGGGCCTTTCTCCATACAAACGTATTCCGCTGTTTTCTTCGTGGATAATGCGTCTAGAGCAATGAGTTTTTTTCCAAAAAAACAAAGTATTAATAATATGTACATGCCCCTATCCCTTTTTTTTTCAAAACATAATCACTAAAAGAATTATGACAATCCAAAAACCCGAAAAAAAGCCCGTTTTTAACCGACTTCTAAAAAAGGAGGAGGTTCTCAATTCGGATGTTTTTTATTATGTTTTTTCGCGCATAACTCCGTTGCTTGGCAACCGATTTGAAATTTTTTTTTTGTTTGAAAGCGTGTACTTCCCAAATGGTTCCATGAAAATTTTATCGAAATCAGACAAGCCGTTTTTGAAAAATCAAAAAAAAAAATATTTCTAACTTTTCGTTTACTCTGCATTGCGTCTTTTGTTCGCGCATAACTCAGTCATTTACGAACCGATTTGGAAAATTATTTTTTTATTCCAAAGCCTATGCTTTCTATTTGGTCCCATAGTCACCAAGTTGCGATCTGATGATTGAATCTTGGCGAAATCGAGGGAACTCTTCAAGTTTTATAGGAAAATGTAAAGCGATTTTGGTATTTTCTACAAAAAGTGAAGCATTTGCGTTCAATAAGAACCATTCTACCATCAGATCTGATGATGAAGCCAAGAGACAGGCACTGGAACTCCATAATAAGACAATGTATCTTAGCTGTGTTTGGGCTTGTTGCAATTGTAACGGTATGCACTTTCCAGGTGTACCACAGACTAACTTCTTTAGTTTCCTTATTCAACCTATGTAACATGTAGGTCCTCTGCTTTGACATTCTGTTTTCGCGATGATCAGGGTTCTTATTCAAAATGCGTTGATCATTTCTTTCCCTAATTTCTTTTAATCGTTTTCTTTTTTCTCAGTTTCAGTTCGACGCCTTTTCTCACACGAGAAGCATCTTTACTAGGCCTACCCATATTTTATTATTAGATTAAAAATATGTCACAAAAAATTAACAAATATTTTTTTTTTTTTACAAAAAAGAACCCGACTTCAGAAAACACTTAACGCACTAAAAAGTTAAAATTAATACTATAACCTACCTATATTAATAAACCTAACCTAACTTACGATTAACCTATAATAAAATTTAATAATTCTTTGGAGTCGGTGCCAATATACGATACCTAAATGACTAAATACAAACTAAGAACAGAAAAAGCAAAACATAAATCTTACAGCTTCTAAATATTAATTAATTCATTAATTCTAATTATATTGCTTGACACCGACTCCAAAAAATTATTAAATTATTTTATTTTTAACTTTTAGTGCGTTAAGTGTTTTCTGAAGTCGGTTTCTTTTTAGTAAAAAAAATTTTTACCGCTATGTTCAGACGACTATCAGACAAATTAGGTAAGAATTAACAATAAAAGTTTTTAAAATAATAGAAGCATAGATATACCGTTCCTCTAAATTTTTATATACGAATTATTTAAATCAGTTTAGTTTTAAAGAAGAAAACAGCGGAATATAAAACGACTTTTGGTCAAGATTTTTAGGTAAAATCAGCCTGAGCTGTAGTTGACCCTTTCGCACTTTACGGAGGCGTGGTCGGGCGCAGCGCGACGGCAATAGTTTCTTCAAATACCTATTCTTTTAATTCCTCGGGCGTGGAGTCGCCTTTTAACAAAGCCGAGCTCCCCATCATGCGTCACCGCGATCATTATAATATACTAAACCATACCTGCGAACCTTCTAGTTACGTAGATATCGTAGGCCAAACTTCTAACTTATTTACATGTTTTTTATTCACATTTTCAAAATATTATGTCTTTCCTTAATACAAATAAAAATTAATTAATTAATTAATGCGAAATTGATTAATTAATTAATTATTGCGTAATTTTTTTTAGTTAATTTTAGGTTGTTGGCTTGCTGCACGCTTTGGTGCAAACTGTAAGTGCAGCAAGTATTTGTATAAAAAATATGTAGATTTAAAATAATAATACAAATTAAGACTAAAACTAAGTACCTACTTAATAATACACAACGACGACTTACTTTACTTTAAGTACATCCATGACCCTGTACTAGTCAATGCATGCATAAGCACAATGTGTTGAGTGCGCCACATTGGACGCTACCGAAATTAACAACATAGTAAAAATCATTTCCCAGAAATATTTTTTTCGAAGTGTTACTTAGTTTGATACAGAATGCTTGCTTAACACCTACGTCATGGGTCCTTTTGACCCCTTGTATAATAATGTACTTTAGCAAAAAGTTAATTATGAATCTTACCTTCTCTGAGTACCACCAGGCACAGGTGTGGCCGCAAGTCGAGCCTGCCTCTTCAGCAGCTGTACAGTCAGTGCAAAAGAGACCACCATGGTCAGCATGGGAATATAGAAGGCCACCAGCGAGCCGAAGATCCAGAACGCACGGTTGTTGATCACGCAGAGGTCTGGAGTCGGCATTATGTTGGAGCGGTTGATAAGACCTGCGAAGAAAATAATTGGTTAACACATTTTCAAAATGTGTTTATAAAAAAAAAGATATTTGGAAATTTCGGTTTCTACAGATAATTTATAATCGGTCTAATTTAGTTGTAACACTATTTTTCGAAAATGTTTTTTTGGTAACTTTTTAGACTTATATATCGTGCTTATGTGTATGAAGTTTAATTAAAATCGGTTATGTCATTTCAGAAAATATGGACTTGAAAGTTTGTATGAAACTAAGGTGTAAACGCTCTTATGTTTTTTTTTTTTGCGAATAAATTTTTTGCTGGTAAAATGAAAATACAAAAGATTTTTACTAAGTTTTAAACTTGACAACAAATAAAACGTAGACGTAGTTGGCATCAATTTAAATATCTCTCCGCCTAAGTTGTGTTACATTAAGTTTATGGGAACAAAAGCGGAGAAAAACATTTATCTTTAAATATAGTAATAGCAGTTTATTTAGTGAAATCAGACTCTTCTGTTACATTTCGAGTAATTAAGTTGGCACTTAAGTATTACATAACTTCACGTCTGTGAACCCAGAGGGGTTAGGCTTGTTTTTTTGCTAGCCTCTCATGTGTCCCACTGCTGGGCAAAGGCCTCCCCTTTTTCCTTCCAAACCTCTCTATCCTGTGCGATATCTGGGCATGATTGCCCGGCAAACAACATCAATTCGTCACAAATTCGATGCGGCGATTTCCTCCGTCAGGCGTCCAGTAAGTGTCGCTCTTTGCCCATCTCGCCAGGTGCATTACTACGTGGCCAGCCCACTCCCACTTTAGGTTAGGCTTAGGTGTAATAATTATACACCCACCCCACTCTAATAGTACACCCACATTTCGCCAGTAATGTTTCAGTCCCATGTTGTAGGGGGAGGATATTACCTTCAACTGTTGACCGATACCAGTGATCGGAGCAGGTAGATTGATTTTTGGTACTTGTATCATAAATGCACACAGAAAGAATAACATGGATAAGCCATTTTTCCGGAAAGTAATTCCGGTATTTTCGGATTCAATTCAATATTGTTAATGTTGGTAGTGATATTATTACTACTCAATTCAAAATTAAAACTAAGGTATCAAATAATTTGAATTAATTTATTATTAATCTGCTGAATAATAAAAACAATCGAATTCCGATCTAAGCATTAATGTTTTATTTTTAGCCTTATTATGGCCACAACTTTTTATAAATTGTTGCACTTCAACCAACCAATTCCGGCACATAAAATATATGTTTGTTTTTTTTCTGTGTTCAGTTTTAAGTTTTTTTTTTAATGCTATGTGTGCTTGTGGCTTGTGCCAAATAAACGTATTTTCTTCTTCTTTATGTTGTGTTTTTTTTGCGAATAAATTTCCTGCTGGTAAAATGAAAATACAAAATAATTTTACTAAGTTTTAAACTTGACAACAAATAAAACGTAGACGTAGTTGGCATCAATTTAAATATCTCTCTGCCTAAGTTTATGAGAACAAAAGTGGGGAAAAACATTTATCTTTAAATATAGTAATAGCAGTTTCAGAAATCAGACTCTTCTGTTACATTTCTAGTAATTTAGTTAGCTCTTATGTATTACATAACTTCACGTCTGTGAACCCAGAGGGGTTAGGCTTTTTTTTTGCTAGCCTCTCATGTGTCCCACTGCTGGGCAAAGGCCTCCCCTTTCTCCTTCCAAACCTCTCTATCCTGTGCGATATCTGGCCATGATTGCCCGGCAAACAACATCAATTCGTCACAAATGCGATGCGGCGATTTCCTCCGTCAGGCGTATAGTAAGTGTCTCTCTTTGCCCATCTCGCCGAATAACATGGATAAGCCATTTTTCCGGAAAGTAATTCCGGTATTTTCGGATTCAATTCAATATTGTTAATGTTGGTAGTGATATTATTACTACTCAATTCAAAATTAAAACTAAGGTATCAAATAATTTGAATTAATTTATTATTAATCTGCTGAATAATAAAAACAATCGAATTCCGATCTAAGCATTAATGTTTTATTTTTAGCCTTATTATGGCCACAACTTTTTATAAATTGTTGCACTTCAACCAACCAATTCCGGAGGAATGTAATTAATATATAAATATCCGATCACTGCATATTACCATCAACCGGTCACACATCCAGACTTCGTGGCTACTACTGAGAAATTCCTGATGGAAACCCCCAAAAACTTTTTACCAGACCCGGGAATCGTATCCAGGGCCTCATGCTCAGCAGTTGCAGTTGCGGCCACTAGAGCAACGAGGATATTACTCCAAAGTAATCTTTAACAGGATCAATAATCTCCAATTAAAACCAGAAAAGCACAAGCTGAAAAACACGACGACTATGAAATAACAAAAATCCGCAAATCATCGACATTGCCAATGACTTGTAATTTTTAATACCTCCTTTTTCCCAATTTGCTCTCAAGTTAACGTTGGCAAAAAGCCAATTCCTCTTTTCCCAATTTTCTTAGTACGTTTAATCACGTAGGTATGTAATTAAGAAACTAACACCTAAGTTCTAAGCACAGTTTAATGTGTAACTTGTGTCCTTATAACTTAAACTGGGCAATAACTTTAACTGTTGGGCAATGTTGGGCAATCTCTTCGACAGACTGTCACCAGTTCTCAAGTGGAGTTTAATTGTCAGTAATTGATTCCATATGCGATTTTAAGTGAAACGTGGTCGCTCACAATGGGCCTCATCAGAAAGCTTAAAGTCACCCTAAGAGCAATGGAGAGGGCTATGCTCGGAGTTTCCTTGTGTTGATCAATTCAGAAATGAGGACATCCACAAGAGAACCATGGTTACCGACGTAGCCCGAAGAATTGCCAAACTTAAGTGGCAGTGGGCAGGGCACATTGCTCGCAGAACGGATGGCCGATGGGGCCGAAAAGTTCTGGACTGGCAACCGCGAACCGGAAGACAATGCGTTGGATGGCGTCGCACTAGGAGGACCGATGACCTGGTGAAGGTTGCGGGGATCCATTTGATGCGAGTCGCACGGGTCCGGTCAATGTGGCGACACTTGCGGGACGCCTATGTCCAGCAGTGGACGTCTTTTGGGCTGAAATGATGATGATAATGATGTGTAAGTTATGCTGGACGTGACTTCTTCGCTAGTCCAGTGGTTCGTAAACTTGATTGCTGAATATAGGGTAAGGACCCTATATTCAACAATCAGGTTTTTTGATATCCTAGGGTCTTATTTAGGTTTTCCATCAAGAATTTCTTGGTAGGTAGCAGGCACGGAATTAAGACTTGTGCTCGGTTGATGAAAGGGCTCGCCTCCT
This sequence comes from Cerastis rubricosa, assembly GCA_949152445.1. NCBI lineage: Eukaryota > Metazoa > Arthropoda > Insecta > Lepidoptera > Noctuidae > Cerastis > Cerastis rubricosa. The sequence goes on along the minus strand of OX424526.1, from coordinate 7,437,916 downwards.
ATTCCATGGGGCTTAAACTGAACTGGCGAAATGTGGGTTTACTATCAGGTACATTTCTGCCTAACCCTTCGGGGATTACAGGCGTGATGTTATAAAGTTCGATATCCAAGTCGTGGATACTGTTTTAAAATTTTTCTGCTTGGAATTTCTCAGTTGTGAATCTAGATCAATGTTTAGTTGCCTATTAGCAACATTATCATTTCTTGTTACATAGGAATTATAATTGGCAAAATGAGGGCGAAATGATATAAACACGCCTCTGTATACCTTCTGGAAAATACAAGCTTTATGTTATCGTAACATCAAAAGTCGTAGTTTGATGGTATTTGATTTCCACTTTGATTTATGATCAAATGAACTGTTGCGTAGTAACAGTGTTTTGTATTAATTTCTGCGTAGCCATTTTAAGAAATTGGATTTTGGTGTTGAGCTCTTTGAATGTAGTCACAACACGAATTATTGCACTGCTTTGCGATTCTGCAATCAAGAGCATTCGAAGACGTTTAATCTATATCTATACAAATAAATAAAATTGAAGTATCTGTTTGTAATATTAAAATAACCACTTTTTACTACATGCATATGAATGTTTATACGGTACATATACCAATATAACATTTTTTTAAATTTTTGTCTGTCTGTCTGTCTGTTTGTTACGGCTAATCTCTGGAACGGCGGGTCTGATTTTGACGGAACTTTCACTGGCAGATAGCTAATGTAATAAGGAGTAACTTAGGCAACTCCTATTTTAGAAAAAATACGAAAATTATTGTAAAAAATCTAAAAACTTTTTGAAGTCGCGGGCACAGCTAGTACTGAATATGTTTGCGTTTGGCCATAACTCGCCTGATGTGAAGCGATGATGAGGCCTAGGTAGAGCAGGCTTGCCTAGAGGAAACTGCAGCATTATCACGCTGTTTTCGGCTGAATAAAAACTATTCTGTTCGTGTAAGTCGACCTCATTTCTAATCAATTTACTTTTTCTTACTTCGGTTCAAATTTAAAAATATGACGATTCCATGGATGTGACAGAGGAAAATTTTTTCTCAGATGGACGACAAATCTTTGGAAATAACAGACATATTATTCCGTTTCGTAATTTAATTGATAAAGTAAAAAAGGACCTAAGAAAGATAAATTTTGTAGTGCTGTACTGTATAGTCGGTTATCAGTGATTTCACCAAGAACCGGTATGTATTTGAAACATTTTAAATTTTTTCTGCTTAAAAGATTCTCTCGGAGCATGGTGTTAATTTTTCTGTATTTTTCTCACCATAGATTCGCTCAGAATCGGTTCTAGGACTTTTATCCTAGCTAAGATCTAGTGACCCGTATACTTTCGGCGCCGCGACTCAAGGCCGACCAGGGGTCGGGAGACGCGTACTGGCGGTTGGCTCCGAGGCTTGCCGCCTGAGACCCGGAGCAACAGCGAAGATCCGATTTCGAGCGAGGATCCGGACCTTCAGGGAACAAATTTTGTTTTAATCCTTTTTTTAAAATCTTTAGCAATAGTATAGTTTCTCTTTTTTTTTTTTGTTGTACAATCATTTAATTTATTTAAACCCTATTCGTGTCAAAAGGTCGCGCAATGTATTTTTTCCGGTGTAATATTTAAACTCGTATACATTTTGATCGCGCCTAGGGCTGAGTAGGCGTTGCAACCCCTTCCTCACCTTGTTTTAATTTTCAAAATTACAGATTTTATACAATTCTGAACAACCCATTTCGCTGCTTTACATAAAATTATATTACATGTCGTCCATTATTTAATTCCTTTTTTTGATCCTTTTAAATTTTTTTTATAAAAAAATTGTATTAGTTTTTTTTTATAACAGCAAAATTATACGTTTTAACATGTAGCAGTGACGACTTTTATTTTTATTTTCGCTACAAAAATGGCGCCCGAACAACTAAAGTAAGTGTTTTTTACCTAATAACTTTGAAATTTGAATGATTCTACATAAAATTTTTTTTGCCTTATTGAGGATGGTCACTCCCTCCGGGAGCTAATGATTCTTAAGCTTATTTGTTTCAGGACACGGATATTCTTTCATTCTAGAAAGGTATTCTGGGATTTTTACCACCAGTTCAGATCTGTGAAGCTGTCATTTTTCCTTGACATATATATATATTTTTTCATTAAATGTAATTTATTTTAAAGGAAAAATAATTTTGTGAACTATATAACACATAACTGTCTTTTATTTTACCCACTTATCGCAGCAAATATAACGATAGGTCTCCTGATTTTTATTCCATATCCTTAGCTAGCGGTAGTTAGAACCCGTAGAGTATATATGGTGACGTATGAATTTATAGGCGTCGGTTTTCAAGGTAAGCTTAGTATGAACGGTTATGTAGCCTGTATCTTTGTTTAATAGCTTGGCGTTTACTGACTGCTGGTTGCTGGATTATTTTTATCCGTCTGTTCATGCCGTGCCTATTTTTTCGCTAGGATTCAATCGCCTTTTCGCCGGGTTAAAGGCAAAACCAACTATCTGCGTTTTTTTGAGTTTTTCACTTTAATATACCATTCGAACCGGAATTAAATTCTTTACGTAATGGTAAAACCAACTAAACCACAAGACTTACCGTTCCCGAGTTACCGAATGTAAAAACAGATTATATGGATGGGAAGTGTATCTTTAGAGAATTAAAAACCATTAATTCATAATAATTTTACCGCAATATTTCGAAATACAGATGCAAAAAATACCAAACTTTATTAGTGGTTTTTAGTCCTAAAATACTGTCAAACGAAGGTCTTAGTCACTAATGGTAAAAAATAATATTTGTGATTAGCACCTTTTTGTTCTCGAACATTCAAACTAAATAATTATTATATAATTATAGACGATTTTGGCATTCGGTTTTCGGTATCTTTTTAGCAAATTGCCTAGAAGCAAAACCAATTAACTTATTATAGTCGGTAGTTCCCCGCGCTCCCGCTGCCGGAGAGCAGGAGGGTTCCTGCTCTTTACAGGGATTTAGTCGAATCTTGCGCAGCGAACGACGAGGTCTTTATAGTGCTTTTTTCGGATTCTTGGGTTTTTTACTGTGTGTGTTCTGTGTGTTTGCTGAGGAAATTGACTGTTGAAGAATCAGCACCAACAACATAAAAAGGAGAGCTGATGGTCTCCCTTACATAAATGCAAAGAAATATGGACCGGCCAAAGTGCCAAAAGCGACTACTCGAGAATCGATGGGATGAAGTCGAGATGGGAAAAAGTCGAGATGCGATGGGATTTTATTCTCGAGATTGTGATCCGTGAGGACTGCATGAGCCCCAAAACATATCAAATCTTTCCCTACAATGGTAAACCATTATGTGCGCAATGATATTAAATGCCAGTATCTGTCAATTACAAAACTGTATGCACAAATGCATTGGAGGATATATTCAAGACGCTGGACTGGAAAGGGCGCAGCATTAATATAAACGGCGAGTACCTCTCACACTTACGATTTGCAGATGATATCATTATCGTGGCTAAAACGCTGCAAGATTTGCAGCATATGCTGAATGGCCAAGCTGATTCTTCTCAACGCGTTGGTCTCCGGATGAACCTGGATAAAACCAAGGTTATGTTCAATGAACATGTAAGTCCGGAACCAATTGCAGTTCAAGGCAGTATTCTCGAAGTTGTTAAGGAGTATTTTTACCTCGGGCAAACTATGCAGTTAGGTAAAAACAACTTCGAGAAAGAAGCCAACAGAAGAATACAGCTGGGTTGGACAGCGTATGGAAAACTGCGTCGAGTCTTTACATTGCCAATTCCACAGAGTCTAAAGAGGAAAGTCTAATCAGTGCGTCCTACCCGTCATGTCGTACGGTGGCGAAACGTGTACACTCACGGTTGGGTTGGTCCACAAATTTAAATTCGCGCAACGTGCTATGGAATATGGGGTTTCTCTGAAAGATCGAGTTCGTAACGAGGTGATTCGACAGCGAACCAAGATTATCGCCCACCGCATTAGCACGCTGAAGTGGCAATGGGCCGGCCATATAACCCGAAGAACCGATAACCGCTGGGGTAGACGAGTTCTTGACTAGAGACCACGGATCGGTAAACGTAGCGTAGGACATCCTCAGACTCGGTGGAGCGATGATCTGCGCAAGGCAGCTGGCAAGAGCTGGATGAGAGTGGCCGAGGATCGTGCTCAGTGGCGTGTCATGGGAGAGGCCTATGTCTAGCAGTGGACGAATACAGGCTGATGATGATGATGATGATGCATTGTTTGTGGAGGAGTGTGAGAAGGCGACCGTTAAACCCGTGTCGAAATATATTTGCACCGAATTCAACTTGACGTTTTTTGTTCCCAAATAAGACCAGTGTCTTTTGTGCACCAAGTAACATTGTTTGGATACCATATAGAAAACTAAAATTGAAGAAGAGTGTAAACAGCACATTAGTTGAGAAACAAAGAAACAAGGAGAGAGCAGAAAAAGAAACGAACTTCACTTCGGCATCCTTTTTTTGCAGGCAATTTTACAAATCCTTAGTTGAGATGTAGGTAAAAAATTACGACATATCTGAAAACTTTTTTTTATATAGATCTCGGAATTGAGGAAACCTATTTGGAATCACAGTCAATAGCACATGACCAAAGCCCCTCAAAGAAATGAAATGTCATCGTTACGGTATGCGACTCCAGTCTAAGCATGTCAAGCCAGTTCAAAAAGTTGTCACTGAACCACCACCACAAGCCACAAATGACACATGTTTTCCAGAGATACTGTACCCGTTATGTATGGAAACATTTTGCATATCAAAAGCCAAATAAGCCGATCTATTGAAACTGTGAAAAAGGAGTAATTCCCGACGAATATCATGGATGGTTCCAAAGTTTGAGAGCTGATGGCCAAAAAGTGGATCGTATACCTAATGTTACGGTTTCTGAAGAATCAGAGGACCCAGATGACTGAGTTATATATTTTTTACAATTATTTTTTAATGGCCAATTATTGTTTATTTAGATTGCGAAACTTTTATGTTTATACAAAGTCAAAAAACAATAAAACAATGAATGCTTCTTCTTGTTACCTGTCAGTTTTATTTTCCGAGTGCTTTCTTGTACTGGCTGAGATGTTATAGAAGTAGTAGGTACATAATTAGAATGATTTAAGCAATACAAATCAGTAACTTGTAATGTTAGTACAATTTTGCATTCTACATTCAAAGACATCCATTAAGAAATAGAAAGGCAAAACCAACTATTTTTTCGTATTTTTTAAAATAGTTTCGAAACGAATGTTTAGAAAACCAGCCTTACAAGAAAATTATCAAAACAATACTTTAACTTACGTAAATTGAAAGTTTGATGGAAAAAGGACAATCACTTTTTCAGATATGCTTGTATTTGTACTCTAAAGGCAAAACCAACTAAAATGGGGGGTTATAATTATTTATTTAATTTTTTGTACAAATAACGTTAATTTATGTGTTTAGTATGTAACTGTTTTCAACATAGATAATTAAAGAACATGCTCTTACATTTGCGACGGACATAATTTTACTACTAAGGATTTCATTTTAATAGCAAACTTTCCAAATGTGTTCATGGAAAATTTTAAATTGTCTTTTTTGGACTAAATAATTGGTTTTGCCTTTAACCCGGCGTTTTGTCTGTTCTTTCATACGTTATTAGGTCTATTCTAGTTACATCATGTCAGAAGAGGGGTTCCCTATTGTTGAGACTCCACGTCGTGCTAGTCCCATTATTTCGCGACCACCACCTCCTCCTATTCCGCCAAGACCTTCTCACGCTTCTTCACAGAGTATCATTCCTTCCCCAATAAGATCTGAGGAATGCCTACAATTTACCAGGCAGTTCTCTCTTACTAAGTGGAAGATTGTTTTCGATGGTAAGACCTGCGTACGGGAATTTTTCACGAGTTTAGAGGAGTGCAGGGAGGCCGACAATTTGTCCGATGGTTATTTAGTTAAGCGATTTCATGAAGTCTTGTCAGGTGTCGCACTTCAATATTTTAGGTCGATCCGTCGCCCTGGACTTTCCTTCTATGAGATCAAAGATGCCTTTTTTCAGACATTCGGTACGACCGATTTTGAATTTAAGATAAGCCAGGAGGTCCGTAACCTCAAGCAGAAACCGGAACAGCTAATAAGAGAATTTATTATCGAAGTTTCTTACTTAAACGCTAAACTGAGCAAGCCTATTGAAGAATCGGAGTTGTTGCAGATTATCACTCACAACATGTTGCCAAAGTATACTCCTTGCTTGTCTATTCAAAAATTCCATGATGTCAATAATTTAATCGAGGCCGTTACTCATTTCGAGTCCTTTTTAAAACCTTCAAAGGCGGTAGCCAGTCTCGACTGTGTTGCCGACCAGTCGACTTCTCAAGTATTTAACCCACCAAAACCTAGGCCGAACAAAACTTCCCATCAGCCAACATCTAGTAACTCTCAGATTTGTCCTGGTTGTAGTCAGTCTCAGCTTTGTTTAAAATGTAACAAAGTTGGTCATTCTTACCGTTCTTGCCCAGAGATCACAGGCATGATTTGTTTTAAGTGTCGCACTCCTGGATTTATTACTAGGGAATGTCCGAAATGTAATCCAAAAAATGCATAAACCACTGGCGATACGCTTCTTTCCGTACAGTATCCCCAGTGTTTACTTCAGATTCATTTGATAACCGACCGTTTATAGAAGTATTATTATGTGGTAGAGTTGTTAAAGCATTGCTCGACTCTGGTGCTCAGATGTCGCTTGTTAGCGATAATTTTATTCAGCAACTTGGTGTTTCTTTGACATCAAAAGACGCTTGTCCCCGTGTTATATCGGCTAATAATTCGCCGATTGATATTCTTGGTTCTGTGTACCTTCCAGTTAAATTTAATGGTACAACTTTTATTCATGAGTTTTTAGTTGCAAGTTCGATGTCATCTTCTGTTATTTTAGGTATCGAATTTTGGAATAAATTCGGTTTGACGTCTATTTTTAGTCAGGCTTTTAATAAAAATATTGATGGTAATATGTTTATCCCTTCTGTTCAGCACTCTTCCCCTCAAGTTTCCTCTGTCAGCGAGGTCCGTTATATTCATCCTCGTAACATCCTATCGCCGGATCAAGAGGCTTGTCTTCAACAAGTTATTAAAGAGTACGAAGTTATCTCTTCGGAAAAAGTTGGTCTTGGTAAAACATCTTGGTTGTCCCATAAAATTAATACTACGGGTTACCCAATCCGTCAAAGATATTATCCCTTATCCCCTGTCAAGTTGAAGATTCTCAATGAAGAGATTGACAAAATGTTAGGTATGGGTGTTATTCGTCCATCTCGTTCTTCATGGGCTAGTCCAGTGGTAATGGTGACAAAAAAAGATGGTTCTGTTCGGTTTTGTGTCGACAGTAGAAAACTGAATAGTGTGACAGTTAGAGATTCATATCCTCTTCCCCGTATTCACGATATCCTCGACAACCTTCGTGGTGCTAGATATATTAGCTCATTGGATTTTAGAAGTGCTTTCTGGCAAATTCCACTCGCTGATAGAGAAAGTTGTGAGAAAACAGCGTTTATTGTTCCACAACGTGGTCTCTTTGAGTTTGTTAGGATGCCTTTTGGTCTAACGAACGCTGCTTCGGAGATGCAACGCCTTACTGATATGATCGTGAATTTCGAGTTTACTTCTACCAGCGACGACTGTATTTTTGGGTACGTCGACGACTTGATAATCGTGTCTAAAGATTTCTCTAGTCATATGGCGCTGCTCAGGAAGGTGCTTGCTCGACTTAAAGAAGCAGGCTTAACTATAAATTTAAAAAAATGCGAGTTTTGTAAAAGCGAACTAAAATATTTGGGTTATATTGTTAATGAAAAGGGTCTTCAAACCGATCCCGGCAAACTTGATGCTATTAAAGATTATCCTACTCCTACTTCAGCTAAGTCATTACGCGGTTTCATTGGTATGTGTTCCTATTATAGGCGTTTCGTTAAAGGGTTTTCTTCTATAATTGCTCCGCTTACTGCCCTTATCGGTAAGAGAAAGGGTAATGATCCAATAAGTTGGAACGATGCAGCCGATCAAGCTTTCACTCAGTTGAAACAAGCGCTAATTGATACGCCTGTTATGGCATGTCCTGATTTCTCGAAGCCATTCATCCTGCAGTGTGATGCGTCAGCTGTTGGTCTTGGTTCGGTACTGACACAGAAGATAGACGATGTGGAACATCCAATCGCCTATTATTCGCGTTTATTCTCTCAAACTGAACGCAATTATAGTACTACAGAGCGTGAACTCTTGTCAGTTTTGGATTCAATTAAACATTTTCGATGTTATTTAGATGGTATGAAGTTTTCTGTCATAACAGACCATATGGCTCTTAAGTGGCTCCTCTCTCTTAACAACCCATCTGGTCGTTTAGCTCGTTGGGCTACTATTATCTCCCAATATACTTTTGATATTGTGCATCGTAAAGGTTCGCAACATATAGTCCCCGATGTTCTTTCCAGGATCCATGCTAATCCTGTGTCATTTGACCAGGGTCCTGAACATACTAATGACCGTTGGTATAAGAAGATATATATAGGTGCTCGAGATACGCCACAAATGTTCCCAGCATACGCTATAAATAACGGTATCCTTATGAGACGCATGCCTGTTTCTAGTCCTTTATCTTCTGAACCATGGCGTGTGGTGTTACCAGCTGAAAAGGTTCCAGACGCTATTTGGGAAATTCACAATAGATTTCCTTCGATACATCCCGGTGTTACTAAAACGTATCTAAAGCTTAGGGAGTTGTTCTACTGGCCAAATATGTTCCGTGACGTTACTTCGACGTTAAGTCAATGTGAGGTTTGTAAAGCCTATAAAATTTCGAACACACAACCTCGCGGTCAGATGTGTTACCCTAAAGAGGTTTCCTTGCCCTTACAGATGATTTCTATCGATATAATTGGTCCGTTGCCCTGCGCTTATTATGGTTATAAATATATCCTTTCTATGGTAGATGTTTTTTCCAAATATGTTTGGTTAGTTCCTCTGAAAAGGATTGACGCTCTTTCTGTTATAAAAGCGTTAGAGTCTGAAATTTTCTTTAATTTTGGGGTTCCGCGTACTATTCTTTGTGACAACGCTACAGTTTTTCGTAGTAATCAATTCCTTAATTTTCTCAGATCTTTCCATATTCAATCACCTACTTTTACGCCATATTATACACCCCAAGCAAATACGGTTGAGCGATACAACCAAAGCGTTATAACATGTTTAGGTATTTTGGTTGGTGAAAACCAAAGAAGTTGGGCTAAAATGTTACCTAAAGTGAAGCTTTACCTCAATTCTTGTGTTAATCTAGCTACTGGTTTTACGCCTAACTTTCTTATGCTTGGTAGAGAGGTCCTTATGGATAGCAGTCATGTAAATAGTCAGACTCGAAGCTCTAATTTGGCAGACAGTCGGGCTCGTCATGCTTCAAACCTATCCTCTCTCAGCGAAGTTTATGCAAAGGTTGCTGATAATCTTTCTTTAGCTTTTCTCCGTAACTCTCGTGCATATAATTCTAATCGATCAGCTGTCACTCTAAATGTTGGTGATACTGTATGGAGAAGGAATTTTTCCAAGTCTTCTGGAGGTGATTTTTTCTCTGGGAAGCTTGCTCCACGTTTTATTAAGTGCCGTGTAATAAGAGTCATTTCAAGGACCACCTATTTGCTACAGGATTGTGATTCAGTCCACTCCGGACAATATCATATCAAAGATATCTTAAAATAAATTGGATTAAATTCTCTTTGTTCCATTTTGACATTGACATTTGCTTTCTAATCCTTTTTCCTCTTTGGAATATTTCTTTGCATAGTTTTTCGATTAGATTAAAAACTTCATAGATTATCTGTTAATAGTGACATCTGTTTATTTCTGTGTTATGTCAACTTGTGTTCTAAGGTTATTTTGTTTCTTTTAGTTTAACACAGATGGCGTGACATTCAACATTTAATTTTAAATTTGAATTTAAACTTGAGTTTTATGACTTGAGTTCTCTGATTTAAGTTCTGTCTTGAGTTCTTCTTTGACTTAATTAATTTAGGTTTTCTTTCTTAAACTTAGTTTTTTTTTTTGTTCAACTTGTCTTAGTTTCTATAACTAGAGGTTGGACTTTACGTGTTCACGTTATTTATTTTTGGGGATTCCCAAGTTTTTTCTTATAGTTGATAGGTAATAGTTAAGTCTTATGTTAAGTTAGGTTAATTTTACTTAGATCTAAAGTTTACTAATTGTAAGGATGTGGCAGGTTAGAGTTTGGCTCTAACTGAACAATATATATTTAGATTTAGGAGTTCGTTATTTTCTTTCATATTCTCCATAGATGTAATTGAGATATCGCGAGTTCGCGCGGATAACGTTTAGATATGGTGGCCTCCGTGTTTATTCAGTATTTGTTGCACTTCGATATCGTTTGATTCAGATATGATGCCTGTTTTTTTTGTTTTTGCCTGATCCAGTTTTTTTCTTCTTTCTCACTCGTACTTACGTCCTTTTTTTCTTAGAAAGAGGGTATTGCAGCATTATCACGCTGTTTTCGGCTGAATAAAAACTATTCTGTTCGTGTAAGTCGACCTCATTTCTAATCAATTTACTTTTTCTTACTTCGGTTCAAATTTAAAAATATGACGATTCCATGGATGTGACAGAGGAAAATTTTTTCTCAGATGGACGACAAATCTTTGGAAATAACAGACATATTATTCCGTTTCGTAATTTAATTGATAAAGTAAAAAAGGACCTAAGAAAGATAAATTTTGTAGTGCTGTACTGTATAGTCGGTTATCAGTGATTTCACCAAGAACCGGTATGTATTTGAAACATTTTAAATTTTTTCTGCTTAAAAGATTCTCTCGGAGCATGGTGTTAATTTTTCTGTATTTTTCTCACCATAGATTCGCTCAGAATCGGTTCTAGGACTTTTATCCTAGCTAAGATCTAGTGACCCGTATACTTTCGGCGCCGCGACTCAAGGCCGACCAGGGGTCGGGAGACGCGTACTGGCGGTTGGCTCCGAGGCTTGCCGCCTGAGACCCGGAGCAACAGCGAAGATCCGATTTCGAGCGAGGATCCGGACCTTCAGGGAACAAATTTTGTTTTAATCCTTTTTTTAAAATCTTTAGCAATAGTATAGTTTCTCTTTTTTTTTTTTGTTGTACAATCATTTAATTTATTTAAACCCTATTCGTGTCAAAAGGTCGCGCAATGTATTTTTTCCGGTGTAATATTTAAACTCGTATACATTTTGATCGCGCCTAGGGCTGAGTAGGCGTTGCAACCCCTTCCTCACCTTGTTTTAATTTTCAAAATTACAGATTTTATACAATTCTGAACAACCCATTTCGCTGCTTTACATAAAATTATATTACATGTCGTCCATTATTTAATTCCTTTTTTTGATCCTTTTAAATTTTTTTTATAAAAAAATTGTATTAGTTTTTTTTTATAACAGCAAAATTATACGTTTTAACATGTAGCAGTGACGACTTTTATTTTTATTTTCGCTACAAAACCCATTGACTGGTACTTTAAAGAGATCCAGGTTATGATGATCAAGGATCAGAGAAGCCGCCAATTAATTCCACTGACTGGCAGTTCGCACAATAAATGTGGAAGCATAGCGCTTTGTCCCATACAAAGCGCTATGCTCCGTGGACCTTCAACTATACAAGGTATAAACGGACCGTCCACAAAGCCGTTAACCAAGCATTCTGTACATCAACTAAGTAACCCTAAACAAAAATTATTGCTGGGAAACCCTTTTTTTGGGCTGAAACATCACGTTTTACGGTAAAACTCAATGTAACGCACTCAAAACATTGTGTTGATTGATGCATTGAATAATAAACGGGTCATGGAGTTATTTAAAGTAAATTTATAAACTTACTAGCTGTCCGGCACAACTTCGTTTGCGTCACTTTTTCCCCGTTTTCGCAACATTTTTCATTGCTGCTCCACTCCTATTGGTCGTAGCTTGATGATATATAGCTTATAGCCTTCTTCGATAAATAAGCTATCTAACACTGAAAGAATTTATCAAATCAGACCAGTAGTTTTGGAGCCTATTCAATGCAAACAAACAAACAATCAAATCTTTCCTCATTATAATATTAGTTTGGAAAAACTTTGACCTCCAATATCTTCTTAACTAAAAAGTTCCTAGATATGATCCAGAACATAAAAAAAAATCGCAATGACGAGGAGAACAAGTGGCTCTCGGCTTCGATCGGGGTCTATTTACACTCTTTATAGCGTTACGGTGACGCTTTGCCGTATCTTTGCTCGACCGATGATCGAATGACGAAGAGTCGATTAGATTGTGTAATTCCAAAGCGCTCTCCTCGAAATTATTCCGATTTAAACTAGACTTAGACTAGAGTAGACTAGAGTACCCGGTAGACTTTCCCGTCTGCAGTTGATAAATTAAATCATCTACACACATCTTCAATTTTACACATATTAGTGTTTTGCCTGTATGTTCATTTTACATAAGACACCTTCGGGAAGGAAAAGAATTCCTTCCTCATTCCGAGAAGTTCAGAGGCAGAGGTTAGGAGATGTGGATATAGTACACTTAAATGTTCCATATGAACCGGATGCAGCTGAATACTAGTATTTTACATGAAGCGACTGCCTATCTGACCTCCACAACCCAGTAACTGGGTAATATGATACCCCTTGGTAAGACTGGATGTCACACTTTTGGCTTCTGACTACTCGTAACGACTGTCAAAGATCTACAAATGACCGCCTGGAGCAACGGCTAAACGTGCTTTCTGAGACACGGAGGAAACTCGGTATGTAATTATGGTCACCCATCCGCGGTCCAACCTCGGAAAGCATGGCTTAACCTTAAAGATCCATTCGTGCAGCTGTTATTATTTAGCCACGAGCTCCTCAAGGCCATTGCCTACAATCAGGTTAAAATTCAGACCCCGCTGTATTTTAATTTAATTATTAATAACTTTATTTTTAAATTATTGATTTAATATTTGACTCTGTCTGCTTAACTTGCACGTCTTTCTACATCGTACTAACATATAAACAACATGTACGATGTTACCAAGATTTTGAAACAATGTTTTTATTTAAAAAAGTGTCCATCAAGTTTCTTGTCCATTTTTTTCCATAGAGATCTACACTTTGGAATGGGCAATTACAGTACTTTCACAAGTTATTATGCCTTGTGACTGGGACTGAAGCTTCGTTTGTTTTTTTGACATTCAAAAGTGCCTTTATTGGTCTTCTTGAAATAAATGCTTTGGGTTTGATTTTGAGTGTGACGCATAAAAAAACCTTTTTTTGATACTTTTAAGGTTTAACGGCTTTATATGTTTTTTTTTTGTCGTCATGTCACTGTCTTTTGTTGTCATCCAGTAGTGCTGAAATAGCAATAGACCTACCAAATTTGAAAAAAAAAACATAATAAAAACTATGGACGCATACTTACCTAACACAGTAATAGAACTGGAGACGAACATACTAAGGAACCAGACGAGTGCGATCTTGATGACCACGACCCGCTTGGTGGAGTGATGGCGGCTTTTCAGTGGGTTGCGGATGCCTAGGTATCTGTGGACAAAGGTTCTTATGAATGGGAGGTAAAAATTAGGGTATAGAGAAAATCAAAATATAGCCTCATGCTTATAATTAGAATTGTACTTATAGTAATCCAGATATTATCAGGTAAAGTTGCAAATTTCTATAATATTTTATCTCAGTTCATCATTTTTCAGCCGAAAGACGTCCACTGCTGGACGTAGGCCTCCCCTAAGAAGGGGGGTTTTGCCATAATCGCCACGCTTGGCAGGTGGGTTGGCGATCGCAGTACGGCTGATACAAAAGCACAGAGAACGCTGCTGCTCATTCTCTGGAAAGTCCCTTAGTCGCCTCTTACGACACCCACGGGAAGATATGGGATATTAACTCAGTTGGCTATTAACTATGGACCAATAAACAATTTCTTTACCTGAACGAACGACTTACTTCATCATTAACAAATACGTAGTCTAAAAAGTTTATGTAAAATTACAATAAAAAAGTTCGCGTTTCTAAGAAAAACGCTTTTAAGATTCATAAGAACGATAATTTATCAAACACTTGTCAATAAGGGCGAAGTTTTCAACAACTTTCAGTAAATTTTCTAATTGCTTTCTTTTATCTGTTTTTAATTTATCTTTTGACAACCAATCGATCAGAAATATGAAACTGGAAAAGTTTTCCAAAAAAATATGCAAAGATATTTTGTTTAATCTGCTCATGTTTTATTTCGATTTATAATTCACTGTGCATTATAATATTTAATGTGATTTGTATGGTTTGTAATGTCAAGTTAGTGTAATTTCTTTGTTTTTGATTATTTTATTGAATTCCCCTCATTCCCGCTTTCATTAAAATAAGGCGACCCATAAATGAATGTTTACATAAAAGCGCTTAGACTAGTTATATTAAAGCAATTATGTCCTAAGTGACTGAGTGTTACCGTAAAGGTGCAAAAAACAAACAACATTAATTATATATTATATTATTAAGGGGTTTTGAAAAAAAAAAGTTCATTAAAATAAACAGAATAATAAACAAAATGATGAAACATACAGTTCAGGTAAAAACAAAACTGCGATTAATAAAAAAGTACTCAATCCTATGTAAATTTACCCTTGGCAAAGTAAAAATAGCGAACAATCAACTCAAATGCAACCGATTTTTGAACACTAGAGAATCGACATGGAATAATAAATCTTGTAGTACAGACACGTCAGTCCTTAACAGTCTGGAATTCTGTTTTCATTTGAAGTATATTGAGACTTTACGTGCACATAAAGTATGGAAACTTACAGTTGTATATTTCAAGCGTAGCAGCTGTTGTGTGGAAAGTATGTGTCTTGCTGGAAATTTAATATTCATGTTTCTTGATTGAATTGATAAAAACGTATTTCAACAACTTTGGAAATTCCACCCCTCAGACGACAAAAAAGGGTGTAATTTTTTTGTTATTTTTGCTTTGAAGTGTTATCACGTCTTATTATTATACCTGCGCGACAGACACTAGCGCCATTGGTTTCATGAGTGTCGTTTTCGTGGTTTTCGGGGTCACTGACAATGAAAATGAGGTCAAAATGAAAATCCAAGATGGCGCCGAGGAAAACTTTTGATTTTTTCTTCATGGGTGTCGTCGTTTTCGTGGATTTCGGGGTTGCTGATAACGAAACTGAGGTCACAATGAAAATCCAAGATAATGCCGAGGAAAATTTTCTGTTTTTCCTTCATGGGTGTCGTTTTCTTCCTTTTCGGGGTAGCTGGTAACAAATATGAGGTCAAAATGAAAATCAAAAATGACGCCGAGAAAATGTTTCTGTTTGTCCTTCATGGGTGTCGTTTTCGTGGTTTTCCGGGTCACTTGCAATGAAAATGAGATCAAAATGAACCAAGGATGGCGCCGAGAAAAATAAAGTTAAATGGATTTGCTTAATTTAGTTTTTCCTTTGTGTAAAAATTGTAATCTAGCTTATTTACACCATGAACTATATCAAAAGGCGTGGATGGATGACCGGGGCATTTGAGCTACGGCACCGTAGTTCGGAAGACTTGTTTAAAATAAATTTTGGTTCAACCCATTTAGTTCACTAACAAACTAAAACAAAAAATACTTTTTCCAACCAGAATCAATTTTCTGGCTTCTCTTCTGGCTTCTTACCTTGAAAATCACAGACTTTTACACAACTATTTATACTATACTTTTACATACGCGCAAGTTAAGCCGCGGGCAATAGTTATTATCTATAACATTTAAATGACTTTCTTGCTGGGGAAATGAACACGTGGTCAATTGCCGATCTCCACGCGGGCAAAGCCGCTGGTAGAAGCTAGTCTATGATAGTTATTGATATTGGTATCTTTGCAAAAAACTTTACCTGGAACAGAGTTATAAAATGTAGATAACATTTACCTACGTATTTACCAAACTATGTCTAAATAGTTTGTGAGTCATTGACCGCTGTGGAGAATGATTGATTGCTGAAACATTTCTTATTGCCAAGACTTTGTTTTTCAAACATCTTTAATTTATGATGACACAAAAATATTTCACAAAAAAATTATAATAATATTATTATTTTTTTGAGCTCGTGGCTAAATAATAACAGCCCCACGGGTCAATCTTTAAGGTTAAGCCGTGCTTGCTGAGGTTGGTCAGTGGATGGGTGACCATAATTACATACCGAGTTTCCTCCGTGCCTCGGAAAGCACCTTAAGCCGCTGGTCTCGGCTGTCATTTGTAGATCTTTGACAGTCGTTACGAGTAGTCAGAAACCAAATGTCTCCATCGAGTCTTACTAAGGGGATATCGTATTACCCAGTTACTGGGTTGTGGAGGTCTGATTGGCAGTCACTTCATGTAAAATGCTGGTACTCAGCTGCATCTGGTTAGACTGGAAGCCGACCCCAAGATAGTTTGGGAAAAGGCTAGGCTGATGATAACAAAAATATTTTACAACTGAGTATTTTTTTTTGCCAAAAATTCGTAAGCACTTCCAAACTAATATTATTAATGCGAAAGTAATTTTGGTTGACTATCTGTAACTTTTTTACTCCTTAAAGGCTGAACAACTTCCGATAGACTCACAAGTGAACCATGAGGTGTTCAGCTATAGGATACTTTTTATCCGAGTAATAGGTTTTTTTAGGATAATTTCCGAACCCTACACAGGCTAAACCGTCAAAGGGTACTAGTAAGGTACTAGTTCAACTTTTGTTTCATCGTCCCCGTTCAAACCGGAACGCCCGTGTATTCCCAATTTTTCAATAAGCCATTCTGCACACGGACCGGTTGGTCGGACAGCTGCAGTCTGCAGCCGCATCGTCATCGCCATACATCTTGTAGAAACACCTTATTTCTCTGTTACAGGGGTGCTGATGAGATTTTAGTATCACCGATTATGTTGGCGAAGTGTTGTGTTCGGTATTGTTTTGAAAATCGTGGTAAATGGTATAGCGGGTTATGGATATTGATGGTAAAATTGAGGTTTGTGAAGTGGGTCTTTGTGCTCTTGTCGTGTTGCACGAGAGGTGTAAATAAACACCAGAATACCTTAAGCCCTAAGGGTTAGTTTTCACATTTACAACCTTTTTGTTTCAGCTCGTTATTTCCTAATATACCACTGATATAAATTTAATTTAATTAGCTCTCACTGAGAACTCGTATGAAAAAACCGGCCAAGTGCGAGTCGGACTCGCACACCTAGGGTTCCGTACAAACCTGTAGGTGTATAAGAAAAAGTTCACCCATCACGACAATCGAGTCATAGTTATGGTAGTTTTTTTGTAAAATGAAATCCATAATTGAAAATATTTTTATTATACTGTAACAAAAAATTTACAGTTTTCACAACTTTTTCTTTATCTGGGCTATAAGACGTTGCTGTTGTGACATCACTATTTAGTAATTAATTAGTGTCACAGCACTAGTGATTGTCGATGACACACATCCGTCTGGTTGCCATAACTTGTTCTCAACCCGTCTACTACGGACTGTCTGTATAAACTAACCTATGCCTTGTGTGAATTAAACATAGTATACCAACAGTATCTTTTATAGCTACTACTGAACATAACATGGTGTCAGAAGTCATCAAGAAAAACGATTAATCATTTAAAACGAAAAATGCCGAATCCGAGTAATGCCGACGAAAAAGATGGCGGACAACAAGAAGGTACGCTTCGCACGCAGCTAAGTAATCTCCATATCTCGTCAGATCCAGCAAATAACAATGCGGAGTCATGGAGAAGATGGTCACAGCAAATGGAACTGTATTTGTTGGCCACTGGTCTGGACAAGTCAAGCGAAAAGCGAAAAATAGCCATTTTGTTGCACTCAATTGGAGAACGTGGTCTTAACATATTTAACACGTTTAACCTAAAAATTGATGACAGCACATTCAATGAAGTCAAATCAAGATTCGACAAATATTTCGAGCCGAGAAAAAATGTGACGATGTGCAGATATTTATTTTTTACACGTAAGCAGAACAAATCGGAAAGCATCCAAGAATTCATTACAGATTTAGAAGCAAAAAGCAAAGAATGTGAGTTTGGCACGCTCAGAGAGTCATTAATTAAAGATATTTTCATAGCAAACCTAAACATGGATTTGTCACATGTACGCCAAAGATTGCTGCAAGAGCATGATTTAACCTATCATAGGATGCAAGAGATAGCGAGCACACTCATAGTCGCGCAGCAGGATGCTGACAAAATTGTCAAAGAGAGCAGTGTCGCCAGTGAAAGCGTCATGCATCTCAGTCGGAGGAGCCGTGGTCGAGGAGACGGTCGACAGCGAGCTTCCAGTCGCAAGTCAGCTTCGAGCAATCAAAAGTCATCCTCAGGCAGTCGCAGGTCAGCTTCAGCTTCGAAGGGCGACTCGAGGACATGCAGTCGCTGTGGGCAGTCTCATCGCTACAAATGCCCAGCTAAAGGCGTTCAATGCAGGTCATGTAAATCTTTTGGTCATTTTGCTAAATATTGTTTTAAAAATAAAAAAGTCAGTCAGTTGCAATCGTTTAATTCAGATAATAGTAGTCAAGAATATTTTGTTGGAATGTTGAACAGTCAATTAAAGTCGAGTCAAAGTCAAAAGAGTCAGTCTTATCACTATGATCTACATAGTAGTCAGAACACACATGCGCACAGTCAGTCGTCAAAGTCACATAGTATTCAGTCACCGTCTCAAAGCCAGTCACAGGTACATAAACAGCAGTACAGCAACAGCAGACGGGTTGAGACCAAGTTATCACAGCAATACTACAGCAAACAGTCAAAATCAAATCCCGATGATGAAAGTCAGATCATATCTGAGAGATCAAAGTCAATGTCCAAAAGTCCTATACCCCATTTAAATTATCTCGGTGATGAAAGCAGTGACATGTCTGAGAGATGTAATGAAAATAATCAACATCTCAATGATGAAAGCAGTCACATATCTGAGAGATCAAAGTCAATGTCCAAAAGTCCTATACCCCATTTAAATTATCTCTGTGATGAAAGCAGTGACATGTCTGAGAGATGTAATGAAAATAATCAACATCTCAATGATGAAAGCAGTCACACACCTGAGAGATCAAAGTCAATATCCAAAAGTCCTACACCCCATACAAATTATCTCTGTGATGAAAGCAGTGATATGTCTGAGAGATGTAATGAAAAACATCTCAATGATGAAAACAGTCACATATCTGAGAGATCCAAGTCAATAATCCACTCAAATAGTCAAAATAATGAACGTCAGTGTCCATATTTACATCTCAATGATGAAAATGGTCACAAGTCTGAGGGATTTCACAATTACACACAGCATTATAGTCATGAAAACAGCAGTCAGTATTCACAGTCATACAACGGATCATTACATAGTAACTCAGATAATTGTCAGAAAGTAAACAGTGTCAACACTTTGGAAAGTAGTCATTCAAAACAATCATGGGAAATTAACTTGTCAGTAGGAAATAAACAAATTAAATGCATCATAGATTCAGGTGCAGATATTAATGTCATGTCAAAACAAACTTTCAATTATGTCAAACGTCAGAGCAACATGTCGCAACTGTCACTTGTCAAGTGTCAAATAAAAGTCACAGGATTTGGTGGAAAATCCATTCCAATTTTAGGCAAAGTCAACTTAAATTGCAATTTGTGTTTAGAAAATAACAACGTCGTCGAAACCATAATGTTTATAGTAGCAGATCTAGATTGTCCAAATGTTCTTGGTCTTCCAATTTGTCAAAAATTAGGTATAATAAAACGTGTCTTTTCAGTATCAAAACAAAACTTTTGTAAACAAATTCTTACACAATATAACGATGTCTTTCAGGGTCTTGGCTGCCTACCTCAAGTCTGTCATCTCAAACTCAAGCCAGACGCAGTACCATGCGTGGATCCACCCAGGAGAGTACCATTTGCGCTGCAAGAGAAACTACGTGGGGAGTTGGAACGCATGGAGGCAATGAAAGTTATTGTAAAGGTCACAAAACCTACAGAGTGGGTTAACTCAGTTGTTATAACAGTGAAAAGTTCAGGTCAGTTAAGAATTTGTCTTGATCCACGAAATTTGAACAAGAACATCATGAGGGAATTCTATCCACTCAAGTCAATTGATGAAATTAGATCACAGCTAGAAGGATCAGTATGTTTTTCACATTTAGATGCATTTTCTGGATTCTGGATGTTACGTCTGGATGAATATAGCTCAGAATTATGCACTTTTCAAACACCATTTGGTAGATATAAGTATTTAAGACTACCATACGGCATAAATGCCTCGTCTGAAATCTTTCAAAGAGTCATGATGAACCTATTTGGTGATATAGAAGGAGTTTTGATATTCATAGACGACATTTTAGTTCATGGACCGAATGAGTTGGTTCATAATGAAAGATTACACATAGTCATGCAAAGAGCTCGTCAAGTCAATTTAAAATTTAATAAGTCAAAGTGTAAATTCTTAGTCTCAGAGGTATGTTTCTTAGGTTATGTCTTTAGTAAAGATGGTGCTAGGGCAGACCAAGAGAAGGTCAAAGCAATTGTCAATATGCCCACACCAAAAAATGTCAAAGAGTTACAGAGAATACTTGGTATGATCAACTATTTAGGACCTTTTATAAGTAACTTGTCAGAGAAAACTCTAATATTAAGAAATCTTTTGAAAAAAGATACAGTCTGGACTTGGGATGAGAATCATAGTCAATGTCTGAAGAAACTGAAAGATGAGATCACTAACTCACCAGTTTTAGCTCATTATAATCCCAAGATTCCATTAGTCTTGTCAGTCGACTCATCAAAGTCAGCATTAGGAGCAGTCATTTTACAAAAAAGCAAACCTATTGCATATAGCTCAAAAACTTTAACTGAAACCCAGGAAAGGTATGCTCAAATTGAGAAAGAGTTACTAGCTATTCAATTTGGTTGTGAAAAATTTCACCAGTATGTATATGGGAACAGAGTGACAGTACAAACTGATCACAAACCGTTAGTCTATCTATTCAAAAAACCATTGCATGAAGTCCCCGCAAGATTACAGCGTATGATGTTAACTTTACAGAAATATGATTTAGAAGTTATACATGTCCCAGGTAAAGAAATGTATATATCAGACACTTTGTCAAGAGCAGCTCTGAAAGAACATTATACACCTGAAAACGAATCCGAAATGTCTTGTCATGTCAATCTAATGTATGCTAATTTAGCAATTACAGATGAATATAGCACAAAATTGTCAAAGGAAACCAAAAATGATGAATCCTTGCAGTTATTAAACAAATATTATAAAGAAGGTTGGCCAAAAAATAAAAACAATGTCAGTCCATTGGTAAAACCATTCTGGAATATGCAAGCAGAAATTCATGTAGTTAAAGATTTAGTGTTCAAAGGCTCAAAATTAATAGTACCACAGTCTATGTATAAAGAAATGTTACATAAAATCCACAAAGGGCATCAGGGCATGAATAAATGTATGAAATTAGCTAAAGAATCTCTGTACTGGCCAAATATGTCAAGTGATATAAAGAACACAGTCGAACAATGTCTTATATGTGCAAAATATAAACCATGTAATCAAAAGGAACCACTACAAAATTATGAAATATGTAAATATCCATGGCAACAAGTCGGTATAGATTTAATGCATTTTGATAATTTAGTCTATTTAATTGTTACAGATTATTACTCAAAATACATAGAGATAGCATTATTAAATAAAAATAGCACATCTCAAAATGTAATTACTCATTTAAAATCAATTTTTGCTCGTCATGGAATACCTTTGTCATTAGTATCTGATGGTGGACCTCCTTTTCAGTCAGCTGAATTTAAAAATTTTATGCAGGATTGGGAGATGGAACATGTAGTTACTAGCCCATATCACTCACAGTCAAATGGTCAAGCAGAAAGTTCAGTCAAAATTATAAAAAACATGTTAAGGAAATGTAAAGAAAACAAAACAGATCCATACATAGCTTTATTACAGTACAGAAATACACCAAAGAATAATTTGTCATCACCAGCACAATTATTAATGTCAAGAAACCTAAGAGATAACATTCCAGTGTCTTATAAGAGATTAAAGCCAAAAGTAGTAACATTTCAGGATTATAAACAATCTGTCAAGAAAAATGATGAAAATAAATCAAAGTATTATGATAAAAATACAAAGTCTTTGTCAACGTTACATTATAATGACCATGTCTATTTTAAAAGAAATCCTAAAGCTAATTGGGAACAAGCTGTTGTTAAACAAAGAATGTTAAATAATAGGTCTTATGTAATTGAGGATGTCAATGGAGTTCGATATAGGAGAAATAGGATTCACTTAAGACATAAGTATTCACATAACTATGCTAACCCTCCTATGCGATCCAACTCGTCACAAGGGAGAGAGGAAGGTGACAGACAGGAGCCCAGGCACCAAGATCCCTCATCTCAGAAATCCTCAAGCATAACAACAAGGTCAGGTCGTATTGTAAAACCAACAAGAAGGTTGATAGAAGAAATTGATTAAATGTAATAGAACTTTAAGTTGTCTATAAGTAAAGTTGTATAGCATAGTATATATATATTAATTATTGTCAAGAGTCTGAATAGAACTCAACAAGGGGGATGTTGTGACATCACTATTTAGTAATTAATTAGTGTCACAGCACTAGTGATTGTCGATGACACACATCCGTCTGGTTGCCATAACTTGTTCTCAACCCGTCTACTACGGACTGTCTGTATAAACTAACCTATGCCTTGTGTGAATTAAACATAGTATACCAACAGTATCTTTTATTGCTACTACTGAACATAACAGTTGCTTCGTACCAAATTTCACAGCTCTAAAGGACAGTGCACCTGAGTATTTGATATAAATTCCAGCTTGATACCTCCATGCATTCCAAGTGCCCTAATTGTTTTACATGACTCGAAAAAGTTCATCCGATTTGCTAAGCCAAATTAACAAATACTCCACCACCCGTTTGCCGCAATACGAAACGCCAGCTGGTTTTGTGGCTTCACACAAAGTGATACGTTGGCACAGCAAGCAGGCAATATATTAAAATTACCTGGACGTAGTCGCACGTTTCAGAAAACTGTTTTATACATCGGATTTTGCTGACGTTGAGAAATATGGTAACGTGGCATGTATTGCGATGAATTTTAATAATAACATGTTATACCAATGTTTGTTTTGGATGTGGCTGTAATAAAGTAAAGGAAAATACTGTAAGAAACTACACTACATCACACTATACTGTGGACTTATAATAAAATTAACCAATGTTCTGCCCCTTCTTCGTGTATGCAATCCGGGCATGTCAAATGATTGCAATTTGCCAATGCCAATCATTCGAAAATACGTCTTTCAAAAATTTGTAAAAAACATGATGTACCATGAATGTCCAATTGGCTCGCCCTCTATTTACATGTAAGTTTAACATAACTAGCAAAATGTAGGTTTACTTTTAAGTACAGTACACCTTTGCCTAAGTTTTCAGGGTTTTAGGCGTGATCTTATATGATGACTGGTGAAAAACGCATCAAATTTTATTGTTGTGTGTTTATAAGATTAAGTGGACATCGGAAGCGAAACGATAAAAGTTGTGGAGCATTTGTGAGCAGTTGTGGAGTATAGCATTATGTATTAAAAGCTTTTGGATTATGGTCAGTCATCATCATCATCATCATTTCAGCCGAGAGACATCCACTACTGGACATAGGCCTCCCCCAACGCCACATTGACATAAGGGGGGTTTTGCCATAATCGCCACGCTGGGCAGGCGGGTTGGCGATCGCAGAACGGTTGTTACAAAAGCACAGAGAACGCTGCTGCCCATTCTCTGGCAAGTCCCTTAGTCGCCTCTTACGACACCCACGGGAAGATATGGGATGGTGCTATTCTTTACGTCCGACACCATACAGAACCATACAGACATAGTTTTAATTTTTTTAATCAGGTTTTTTATTGTATATTTTTATTCCTTTAATAAT
Source organism: Cerastis rubricosa (assembly GCA_949152445.1). NCBI lineage: Eukaryota > Metazoa > Arthropoda > Insecta > Lepidoptera > Noctuidae > Cerastis > Cerastis rubricosa. Next base: position 7,413,902 of record OX424526.1, on the reverse strand, counting down.
TAAAATTAAAATAAAGGCTACAATTGCACGAGTAGCTGCACCGAGCCGTGAAAACGAATTACGTCCGTTTTGAAAGATGTGATAGTTGTGTAGGTGTACGTGTGTGTTATTGTTTTAGAAATGTAGAATATTAATTTCATTTTGTAATTAAAGGACAATACTTTCTAAGAGTAATAGATGTTGGGTCTCTTCAAAGATGACGACACGACGGCATGACGACGGTCTTTGACGGCACGGTTGGCACAGTGGATGAGCGAGCGACTGCTGCCCTACGTGTCGCGGGTTCGCTCCCCGCACAGATCAAATATTTGTATAGCCTAAAGATAGTTGTTCAGGGTCTGATTGTTTGTGTTTGTAAACGCACCCAAGATACAGGAGATATTAGGAATATCTTCAAAAGTGTGGGAAAAGTTTAAAAAAAAAACGCTAGTAGAGACATTTACATAGAAGGTCTTGATTGGCGTGCTGAAGAAAGATGCAAAATACTTATAAATTATTACTTTAATCTATGCAATAAAGTGAATTAGTATCCTCTAAAATAAATTCAACAGAGCGTGCTAAATGACGAATTTATATGTTTATGTCCTTTCCAAATTAAGTGGCCAGTGAAGCGTTTTACGAGTGAAAAGTTATGGACTATTAAATCCTTGTGACTGGACAAGAAATTGCGCCGTCTTTATTAGCACAATAACGACTGCAAAATGTTATTATTTGTTCAATAATAATCTTTATGCGGGTACTTTGTTTCAAGCTTGTTTTTTAAAGTTGAATGGACAGGAAATTTAAAAATTGCTTTATTAGTTTTATTGCATGTTCCTAAGAAGTGTCAATATTATGATTTAAGTTTGCAATCCATCTCAATATCTAATTAATGATAATTAATACCCACGTGCATTTTTACGACAGGGCAATTTAAATTAGCACGTTACGGTAGCGTAACGTTAGGAATTATTTATTAGCTATTTATAACATTTTTCGTTAAACTACATAATTGCCCTTGGAGCTGATAAATAATCCAGTACAGCTTCAGTACAAAAACCTAACTATATTTTGACTGTCCAAAATATATTTCGGTCAAAAGATTCATAAAATGAAATACCAAAGAGATAAGGCGCATATACCTTCTAACTTAGAACGTAATACTATCTCATAAGTTATCCCACAAGCGCCGTCAAGTGCGATCTTCATAAATATCGTTTCGTTCTCTCTCCATCAAGTTGGAGTCTCTGCTGAAGAGGCCCTGGGGATTTATTATTTTGTTTAACTCGATATAGAGAGTGAAGTGAAATGTGTTGGTAAACGTTGTGTGAGGAAATGGTGTCAAATGAGAGAATAAATTCTCAGAGAGGAAAGTCCATCTTGAAGAAAGGGGTTCAAATATTTCTGTACGGGCTCTGACAAACGAGCACTTCGTCAATTTTAAGAAAAAAACTCGATTTAGAAGACAACTGTTACGTTGCAGAGTACAAATACAAAACTGCACGGATTTTTTGGAAACACTATTGTTACTTCTTCAGAACATAAAATGAACATATTTTACTTTAGTTAAACGTCTACGTTAAAAGAAACATAAAAATAGTTTTTTTTTTGTTCTACCTTTTGTAGTAAGCAACGACTTATTAATTTTCGGTCCTACGCTGTCCTCCCATACTTAAGTACTAACGCTGTAACATTCAAATATTGTAAAACCAAATGATTTTAAAAGAGTAACCATGGAGTTTCTTGCCGGTTCTTCTCCATAGGAAACGACCAACCCGAACCGTGCCTCTTTTGTCGACGTTTTATAAGTGCCCATGTAGGCCTATGTAAAATAAAATATTTTGATTTGATTTGAAATAAAAAATCAACGTAGCAGAAAAAGTTATCAGCTACGAAGCCGTAGCTGGCGTAACCAGCTCGGCTACGCCGTAGCACCTACAAATACTTTTATAAAATTGCAACGGATTTTTTTTTATCTGGAGATTCTTTCATTGTTCAGATGCAAAAAAGGCTTACGCTAGTGAAATAATGATAACTTCACGTCATTTTAATTATACATTCTCTATGAAAGGAATTCTGCAAATAAAATTACATAAATTTAACCCATCGTTTTAATAACGAAATATATTTTGTGACAAGCTTTTGTCTTCAGCTTTGCCTACACAGGAGTCGGAAAGCATCCCAAAAAAGTAATAAAAAATATGAAGATCAGCCGTTATGGTGTGAAAAGGTTTGCGGGAAACCGAGTTGCTTTTGCAGTTGATAAAACTGTTATTAGTATAAAAGTATGAATTGAATAGGTACCTATCAACTCATAAGTTTCCAGATATAACGTTACCATTTCATCGTAACTCGGACAGCCAATAAGACGTGAAAAGCTAAGAAACAGCCAGAGTTACTTTCGCAGTCATTATATTTGTATTAATTTAAGTATTTATTTTATTTATTTATTGACGTGACAACGTCTAATAAATCGATGAATGCCGGCTGCACGCACGAAAAAGGACGACTCATTGTAACGTTACGCTCATTGTAACCTTACGATCGGAGTGAGAGCGCTGCACGAGCGAGCGAAAGGCACGATCGGCTTGAGCGTTCGACTTGCTATTCATACAAACTTGCTATTCAAACAGTATGCAATCATTTCATCAATGTTTTGTCATGACGTTGTCACGTTAAACTATCGTCCGTAAACCGACTTTAATTTAGTATTTAACAATAATCACCTAACTCTAACTCAAAAACAGAAACACCGATCGTAATTGTCTCACACAGCATACAAACTACCTTCAAAGTTCTACAAAGCGTTATTCCGGTCTGTTGCCCTCGAAACTCTTCCCGAAGTATTACAAAACATACATTTTAATACCAAAACACTCGCTTCTGAAATGTATTCAAATTGTAAAGGAAAACTTTCAGGTAATGTAAGTTTTATAAAGAAGTAACAAGAAGCTTTGAAACATTTGTACACTAAGGAGCATCAATATGTTTACTATTGGCAAAATACAAAAGCAATTTTAGAGTTAATTAGCAATTGCAACTTTGAGATAAACTCAACTCAACACTGAGATCAACTTTTTTTCTTCTCCAACGTCATAAACTTTGGATCAATACTTTAGCAGGATTTAATTGATCCTCTAAAATGTTAGATTGGGTTTAGACTGTTTAATCACGCATACGGTTATTAAGTATTTCAGGATCGCAAAAAAGCACGTCTTTTAAACTTCAACGTCTTATACATATACATTCTTGAGGTTTGATTAAGTACTTTCTAAAGAAAATCACTTTTATATTGTGCTCGTGACTGTACATTTAGCAACTAGGAGGCGAAACGTCATTAATCTGTGGGAAGCCAAGGCGCAGTTTCGAAGTAATGTCTAACAATTGATGTTTCCTAGATCCTGTAGTACAGATCCTGATTCATTTAAGATGCATAGGACAAGGAGCTTGGCGTTTAAAACACTTGTCTTTTTAAATGAATTGTTGTACGCGAGCTAGTAAGCGCACATGTATGCCAATAGCACCGAAAATACACACATATTATTTTCACAAACTATAGCTTAGTTTGTGAAAATAATATGTGAAATATGTAGTTACGTGAAACCTATTTTTAAAACAAGATTGTCAGTCCAGCTGGCCTACCATGACGTCTTAAAGCAGTATTGTTTTACTCTTATTCCAGCGTGGGAAAGAGACGGAGCTATACCGGATATCTAGCGCCATCTCTCCCACACTGGAAAAGGAGTGAAACAATAATGTTTTAAGACGTCATGGTAGGCCACCTGATTTTGCCCACGCGGCAAAAAATCCTAGTTCAGCCATACATCGAACGACAAAAATACTCTATTATTAAATGTGGTTCATAATTCTCTGTGGTAAACGATAGAAAGATCCCATGTACAAAGACGAGCACTTAAGCTCGTCTTTGTACATGGAATCTTTATATCGTTGTTGTTATAAAGTTGAGTTTTCTCCTGGCATTTCCTTCAGTGACAGATATATAGATTTAAATATCGAAAGTAACGCTGGATGTCTCTGAGTCGCACGGGACTGGTCAATGTGGCTACACTTGGGGGAGGCCTATATCCAGCAGTGGACGTCTTTCGGCTGAAATGATAATGATGAGCTAAAGTAACTACAATAATAAAAAAAAGAAGAAGGTTCTGAAGGTTGATTTGAGGTTGGTCCAAAGGTTGTCTGGGAGATATCACTATCAGCGATAAGACCGCCACTGTAACGATAAAATTAGCAGTGTTGTAAAACAGTTATTTTTCTATTATTAACTGGTGTAAAATAAAATAGAACATACTTTATTATACACCAGAAAATAAGTGTCAAAGACCATTCTATCCCCATGAATTACAGGCATAACTGTCACTGCTTTTGCTGCCAAATGGCCTAAGTGTTTGAATTTATAGTTACAAAAAACTTTTTCCCTGCCACCATTTACAGCCTAACTTATAGTTGAAGCCGAAACTTCAGTCAGGCACTAGTAAAACATTATACCCACGGGAAATATTCTAGATTTTTCTGTTGGCAACACCATATATACGCACCTGGTACCACGTGCTTCTAATATGTCATATTATTTTATTTGCTTTATTGCCATTTTAAATGTTTTGTTTGCAAGTAAGTAAATCATGGGGATTAACTTTTTCAGGAAAATAAAATAAAATACTGAAAAGATTTCCACTTTTTTTGAAAAGGCAATTTATTGGTAAAATACGTGGGACACTCAGAAAGTTTTGCGAAACTAAAAAAAATTGTTCTATACGTACATATATTTTTATTAAATCTTTTCAAAGTACTTTCCACCAGCCTCTATACAAAGATTCATGCGCCTAAACCAGTTTTCAAAACACTTTTTCCAGTCCGCCGCAGACACCTCGTTTACAGCCTGCTCGAACCCAGCCAGCGCATCTTCCGGCGACGAAAATTGTATCCCTTTGAGCTGATTTTTTATTTTTGGGAATAAAAAGAAGTCACACGGTGCTAGATCAGGGCTGTAAGGAGGGTGACCCAGGAGTTTGACTGGCGTGCTGTCCAGGAAGTCCCTCGTTTTGAGTGCGGTGTGCGCAGGTGCATTGTCGTGGTGGAGCAGTAGCCCGCGGAGCCCTGTGTTTGGTCGCTTGTTGCTTATAACAGAGAAAACTTCTGGCAAACATTTGGAAGTATACCATTCGGCATTAATGCTTCTTTGATCCCGTAAGGGAATTGATACCAAGTGGCCAGTCAAATTAAAAAAGCTAGCGATCAAAATCTTACCCCCGCTTCTAGATCGCTTCACTTTGGTAGGCGTTGGCTCATTTTGAAACACCCAAACAGTCGACTGGCGCTTGGTTTCTGGGTCGTATTGATAAATCCAGGACTCATCACCTGTAACGATGTCGTAAACACGCCGAGACGAGCCTGCTTCAAATTTGTTAAGCATATCACGGCACCATTCCACCCGGGCCTGCTTCTGAGCATCGGTGAGGTTGTGCGGCACCCAGCGTGATACTATCCTCCTCACGCGAAGATGGCTGTGTAGAATCTCGTGAACGCTTCCCGATCCAATCTTCAATATGTGTTGAATCTCCTGATATGTAATTCGCCTATTGTCTTGGATTAAATTTTTCACTGCTAGCACGTTTTCTTCGGTAACAGCCGTCAAAGGGCGACCGCTTCTTTCGTCATCCCCCAAAGTTGGTCGACCGCGCTTGAATTCGTTATACCAACGATACACGGTTGCCTTGGAAGGGCCTTCATCCATGAATGCCATTTGAAGTCTATCGTACGATTCATCCGGTTTCAGGCGACACTTGAAATCGTATAAAATCATAGCTCTAAAATGTTCCCGGCGCAGATCCATATTTCAGTGAGACACAATACTTTGAATTAACTCGCAAAAAATGTGGAGGGAAATTTTGAAATTGGAACTTACTTATTTTTACTTATAAATAATCATATTTTCGAAAAACATAATAACTGGCCAGTCTCCCATATATAAAAACTTTTTTTCGCAATACTTTCTGAGGGGCCTGGTATTCGATTCAAGTCCGGGTTTTATATCGCATCGGGTCCCAGAAAAAAAGCTGAAGGCAAAATTTGACCTACATGTAAATGCTTTTAAAAAAGGAAAAGTGGCCCCAATGCTTTAGCTATGAAAACTGTGATATTGGTAAAGGTCCTGTACACTTACATGACTGGCCGTTTTGATCAACCACATTAGTAAGACTTGAGTGGGGGTATCAAGTAGATTCGGTCGACTTTGTGAGATGCAGATGCCAAACGAACTTTTCTTCACTTTAGTCTATAATTATAGAATAAATGAATCGTGTGATACGTCCTCGTGGGTAGGACTCGTGGGTTTGACGCAAATCGGATCTCTAAAGGTTGGGAACGGGACGTAACTGACGCAGTTTTCGTGAAATGTGCATTCACGAAAACTGCGTCAGTTACGTCCCGTTCACAACCTCAAGAGATCCGATTTGCGTCAAGCGATACCCACGAGGACGTATCACTTGTTACCCTTGTCTGAATACCTTCGCCCCGCCAGACTCATCACGAATTTGCAGGGATTCATGGCAATACCTAAAAAACTTCATTTGTTTTCTTGCGGTCTCCGTAACAATGCAATTGTCACATTTTTGGTCTCGTACAGGACCAAGTTCGTTTGTCATCATGTTTACTTTTTAATATACAAAATTCTCGTGTCGTGGTGTTTGTTACCAAACACCTCCGAATCGGCTGAAGCGATTTGAATGAAATTTTGTGTGCATATCGGGTAGGTATGAGAATCGGCCACAATGTATTTTTCATACCCCTAAACACATCAAAATTTCCACGCCAACGTTGTCCCGGGCAGCAGCTATAATTTTGTTTATTTTTAGGGTTCAGTACCCAAAGGGTCAAACGGGACCGACCCTATTACTGAGACTTCGCTGTATGTCCGTCCGTCCGTCCGTCCGTCCGTCCGTCCGTCTGTCACCAGGCTGTATCTCATGAGCCGTGATAGTTAGCGAGTTGAAATTTCTACTGATTGTGTATTTCTGTTGATGCTATAACAACAAATACTAAAAACAGAATAAAATAAATATTTAAGGGGGGCTCCCATACAAAAAAGGGGTTTTTCGTTTTTATAAATAATGGTGCGGAACCCTTCGTGCGCGAGTCCGACTCGCACTTGGCCGGTTTTTTTTAGCATTTTGTTTTGTCTTGTGCCAGACAAATAAACACTTTTTCTCGTTATCGATTGAGCGTGAAACTCGTAGTTAATGGGTGAACAAACCCATTGTACCGATACAAAGTCGCAACGCACTATCTCACTTATTCCTGTCGACAGAATTGACAGCACGTTCGTCTGTTCTTAATAATAGTTTACTGATACTATCTTTTTGTACAACAAAGCATTTATTGAGACTTGAATCACGGACAGTAAAGAACAAATAAACAATCAAACTTTGTTGGTTCATAACAAAATAACTCTAGATTTTAAGATTTATTAGAAACTATTATTATTAGGAGCTATTGCCCATGACCTACGTCCGAGTGAAATTATTATAAAAATATAATTTTTTCATTTGTTTTAATTTTTTGACACTGAACCATAATACTTTTTTCTAAAATAAAAGTAGCCTAAGTTACTCCACAAAACACCAGCTATCTGGCAGTTAAAGTTTCGTCAAAATTGGCCTATATGTTTCGGACACTAGCCGGAACCGGCCCTTTAGTTCCGTATTTCATATACATTCAGTAAGAAGCTTTATTTTTAATGACAAACAGTCGCATTTATTTGTATAGATGTGTACCACTAAGTGCTGGGAAAAGGTTTCGCTAGAGAAGGAAAGAGCATTGGTCATCTATCGTGTTTGCTCACTGCGTGTGATTTCACACATTTTCTTTTGGACCATTACGTCAGTGGGATTCACTAATATCTATACAGTCGAACGCCCTTTGGTGGTAAAAGTTTGACATTAAGTTGGCTTTTTATAAACTTTTTTATTAACGGAATTTCAAAACGAGAAGAATGAGATGCTTCGCTGGACTAGTGGGCGTGGTCCTGGGTTCGATTCCCAGGCCAGGCAAAATTCTATTTGTCTTTTCTAGAAACATCTCAGTAGCAGCCACGAAGTTCAGATCCGTGACAACGATTGATGGCAATAGGCTAGCCCTCTACTACATGGGACTTAAAAAAACATAACTGGCGAAATGTGAGTATACTATTAGGTACACTACAACTCTGACTAACCCTTTGGGGATTACAAGCGTGATATTACGTCATATGGAATAAGATAACTAAGCTAAGCTAACTTATTCTGATTTTGCCTACAGGACCTACACTTCTAAATTCTTAAGAAAATAACTAATAGAATTACTTAATTAAGACAAACATATTGGTAATTCCTCCTAAACAAAACTTCTCAACAGCAATAAATTTGAATCTAACTGAAAACTCAAACTTAAATGATAACGATACTAAACAAAAGATATACCTTAAAGGTAATTTACTAAGCCGTTTCCCACGAGTGGGTAAATACCAACGCGATTGGTATAGAATTCCAACAGTTTTTGTACGAAGTCACGTCCCAGCTAAGATTTACGTCTCCTATCTGGGAGAATCGAGCCCTAAAATAAATAAAGCCATGTAAAATCCTTTTAAGGGTTCCGTTGTGGTTTTTGTTGATATATAGCCGTTCTAATGGGCTCGAGTGTTTTTATTTGTACGTTTGCAACTTAAATTTTGTGTAGATATTATTTTATTTCTTACAGAAAATAAAAATTATAGAACTTCAAGGTTCCTAATATACAAAGAAAAACAGCTCTGGTCAAAACGTGGCTCTATTATATCCAGTTAACTTTCAAAATCTATAATGATGATCACTACGCTTGCTCCGTTTTCAAATCTGTGTTTCCAAACCAAAATGTGATTCTTTTTTGTATAAAATTCTCCTCAATCCGATTTAAAAAGCAAGCTTAGAGTATTCTTTTCAAACATTCATTCACTGACCCAATTATGTTCTCATCCACTTATCGAAAAAGCGAGAAAAAATATATTTCAGATAAAATGAAACATTGGCAACATTGAAGTACAGATCTATAGGCTATAAAGTAAATTGCTCCGATCAGTCGAATATGAGTCATCGAGTATTGTTGCCTAGCTGGTATAATTTTTTGGAGCGATAGCTGGTATTGAATTGTGTACTCAAAGTAAATCATTTTAAAGCCTATTATGTAGTATACATGGATCTTATGGATCGCTAGCAGCGATAACATTCACTCAGCGGTAAAAGATCTGTGTTACAATATTTGTAAGCAATGAAGTCTACTCTATGTATCTAAGCACCTTTCTGTTTCTAGGTAAGCAATAATAAGCCTTACTGGCTTGGAAAAGATGATATTATTAGCTTGAAATATTTTCCTGAGACCTAGTATTTAATTCATTACTGCTGATGCTGAGACTAAAGTATCAAAATAACTAGTATTTTTTCTGGATTTGGCTCTCGTTTATAATAATAATGATTTACTTACCACCAATTATAGCAACATTACAGACTCATACAAACGATAACTTAAAAATTAAACAAGTAAAATTACACCCAGTAAAAATATTAATACCTTTATTAATTAAAGACATCATTGTTTATAGTTGCACCCTTCTTTTAATTATGATTTGTGCCCTTTGAACAAATCTCGGCAGGTTTTTCCCAAATATATCTTCCAGTACCGTTATACGTAATTCCACGTTATTTATAACCAAATCAAATAAAATCGATGTACGGAACAGATAATTACTTCGTAGTTTTCCCCGATTCGTCTCGAGGGCGCACTATAATCGACATTCCGAAATGGTAGTCCCTACCGTTACAAAAGTGCCCATAATGGCCCTTTGCGTAAAATAATTTACGCGGCTCTCAAATAAAATGTACGTCTTTTTGTTAAAATCATCACTTTCTATTACCTAAATGTACATCGTTTTAGACGCTGTTTACATTTCTCTTTTTTTACTAAAAGGTAAATAAAAAAGTAAAAGGAAAATTTGAAAACATTCCATGAAAAGCAGATTATAAATAAGTGCTAGCAATTTACTGCGAGAGTAACAATACACCTTGTCACAACAAACAAACCCTTAGGTATCGTTTCAACACCTTTATAAACTGATATGTCCTCGAACAAGCATTAAGTTCTATCCGTAACCTATAAATAATCTATGAAAACAATATTCTCAAACTTACGCTTGACATCTCATGGACAAATCGATACTTGTGTCTGGACAAACCGATATTATGTCCATTGAATATGGGATCCGATAACGACATCATATTTCAGTGCACAGTGCCTCTGTAGTAGGGTCAGCTTCGGGTAAACTCGTAAACTGTCGGGAGAGGAGTACCGGAGTCAAGAGCTTTGATGAAAATATTATAGTGCTGATAAAAGTTCTAAACAGTTGATTTGTCGCTTTTTGGTGATAATCCGTGCGAGAGAGAGAGACAAACGGAATATTATATTAAAGAAGACAATTTTAAGCTTTTTTGTTGAGCTAAGCAGATTCAGAAGTTGCAATGCTCTTATTACGGATAGCGTAGTAAAGGCACAAACAGCCAAAAACAACTAGCGCCTATTCTTCGTGAGTGGCCATCATCAACCGAGCAGAGCCTCAAGTCTGCTATTTTTATAAATATCGTCATTCCATCACGATCCCATTGTCATTTTGCTAAAAGTTCGTAATCTGCTAAATTCATAATGGCCGATCATTGGTCTGTCAATGGTTTCGTAATAGAATTTTGTTATAATGACATTAGTGTATTGCCATTATTATAAAACCCGTTAGTCGAAATACTAAATTTGAACATTTATTCATGCCAGATTTCATTTATATGTATTTTAAATATTATTTATTAGTGTTATAAGCAATCTGAAGTAGTAAGAAGTTTGTAAATAGCATAAAGCATTAAATGTGTTTTTTTTTTTTTTGGCTCACAGTACGCAGGATGCTTTACAATTACGGTATAAATCTATTCAATTATTTGAAAACAGAATGTTGTTTATTTATTTTTCAGAATTTTTATCCCAGCAAAAAATCACCTTGCTTAGATAGATTCTTGTTTCAGAAAGTTTAAAAAAGTGTAGAATATTAAAATCATTAGCATACGTATAACCAACTTATTCATAAATAAAATACAACTGAGAGAAGACCTCTCTAAAAGCAGCTCTTCTTGATTCGTGTCGATGGTACTACTTATTGAAAGTTGAGCCATGTGGCTCGGAGGTGTTTAGATACCTAGTGTCCCAACTCCTAAGTGAAACTTTCTCTCGCTCTCTGATTCCTCAAACTTTACTTTGGAAAGAAAAATACAAGGTGTTGTTTTGCAACCTCGTCAAATTCTAGGAGGTAACTATGCTAATGATTCTAGACCCGAATCAATAATAAAATGAGTAGGTAATTTTCTTTTTTTTATTTATTTACTGAAATCGGTAACTGTTAACCACCCGTGTTTTAAACACGGGCCGTCTGATCCCCGCCATATAACGTCACTTACACACAAACAAAAAACCTCAAACGTTTTTTCGATAATTTCATAATAAGTTAAGGGGGTTATTCTGAAATATTGACAAATTTAAACAACAAAAAAACTCAGTGTTTTTTAATAATTTACTAGGTACCGTAATTTATATTGATTATTTATATCTTTTGTGACAACATCCTGAATTTTGACGAGGATGCAAAACAACACCTTGTATAGTTACATACCTGCCGATACTTATGAAGCACATATGCATGATGCTGGCCGAACACGCCAGCACGTCGCAAGTCACGTACACGTTGCACCACACCACACCCAGCGGCCAATACCCTGTGAGGAAATATATTGTGAACTGGTGGGAACAGAATATGGGAGAATCATTTACAGTAAAACGGGAAATTTACCATGCCAACTATTTCTTAGTGTTTGTCCGCTCATAAACACCTTATACATGTAATAACTTCAGTTTTTCCGTGATCTTGGTGCTTGCAACAGCGCCATAATTTCGGGAACTCAAAACAAATAGTAAATATGGTAAATATCCTGTTTATAGTGTTAATGATAGTGGTAATGACCATGTCAGTTTAAAAACTTAGAATATGGGAGTGTGGTTAAAAAAGAGTTACCCTAGGTTGCATGCGTATTTTTAACCTATAAGTCAGCGGAGCGTCTAAATTTAGTAAATGACCCCCATTTGCAAAGACATGTTTAAGACTCATGCATATAAGCAGGGGCGAGCCTATTGGCATTAGCACACGAATCACATTATCCGCCTATCCACTGCTGGTTCACAAGCGTTCTCTGGTTCAGGAAGTGATCAGTAATCCACCACGCGGCCCAAGTGAGTGTTGATTGCTATTAGCTCTTCTTCGTGTGCTTCGCGTGTCGATAGCAATCTAAATTGTGTCGGCCCAAAACTGAGCCACTAGTTAAGCGCCCTCTGTAGCGTCCATCAGTTTCCGTAATTAACAAACAGCAGGAAACGCAGGACATGACATTAAGTGACCTATCGTTTGTTGAACAGCACCACATTTACACTCCAGAGCAGAGTCATTAATGAATCTCCACCTGAGCAGGTTTTCCTTGATGCGACCAAGCTGGGTCCGAAGTCTATTTAAAGACTTCCAGGTCAGCCATGGCAACTTATTTCCAGGTGGACTTTCAGCAGTTGGAAATTATTATTACTTACTATTAGCAAGGCAATAACTTCGGGGCTGCTATTGAGAAAGTCATAGTGGTACAACCCAGTTTTCAATAGTTTGCCATATTTGGGGTTCGAACCCTTTTGAGGACCTCATGTTCAGCAATCGTGCTTGCGAGTGCAAGACCAACGACAAATTATACAGGGTGGTGCCGGCAATACGACAGTAAAATTAAACTGCGTTTACCTCATGACGTTTCGGCGCCACCCTGTATATGCAATGATTTAATTAGAAAATTAAATAGATTCCTTAACAAACGTCTATAAAGGAAAAACACAAAAAACCTAAGTAAGAAAATAAATAACTACAGTTCATTTCCTAACGTTCGTAACTACATTTTCGCACCTAAAAATATTTATAGCTCGAAACCCAAAATTGGATTTCGGGATACCAGCCATATTTTTTTTTACCACTCGATCATTTCCTACGAATTTCCATACAACTATGAGCAAGAGATTGCTTCCTGCTGACAAATATGCCAAATTCACTGGCACTGGGAATAAGATTTTATGTCACCTGTAGTGTGACACACAGCTCTTATGGTTGTGAAACCGGATTCTGATGTTGTTAAAATACATATTTTCTGTCGCTGAAGTATTAATCTATTTATGTTTTTTTTTTTTCGTATGATATTTAAGCTGCTGGATTTCACTATACCTCATAAAATAATCAGCCTGTAATGTTCCCAATGCTGGGATACAGGCCTCCTCTCTATGAGAGGGATTAGGCTGTAATCCACCACGCTGGCCCAGTGCAGGTTGGTTGATGTCACATGTTTTCGAATTTTTAGTTCTAGGGCATGCCGATTTCCTCACGATGTTTTCTTTCACCGTTTTGAGAGTAGCGGTGATGAAATTACATAAACTAATGCGCCTGCCTGGGTTGGAACACACGGCTTACTGATGGTAAGTCGGACCGCAATACCTCTTAATTGTTTTTTTTTTTTAATCAGCTGAAGCATTACATAAATTAGAAGAATTTCAAACCTCCTTTGTAAACCTATATTAAAAGTATTAAGAACCTTGATTCAGAAGTCTCTTAATGCTCATTGAGTGACGAATTTGTAACCGTTAAAGAATTTTGACCATTTATAATATAATAGAGGTACCGACGCTCAAACAGTTACCCCATAGAAAATTGACTGCAATACCCAGACGGATAAAATACGGACTGAATACGTGGTAACCGTTTTTAATAGCGTCAGCGTCCCTTCCACCCAGTATTATTGTGTCAAGTACCACCCTGTGCTCGCCATTCACCAGCGCCATGTGTCACAACAGTTTATATTAGATAGCCGTAGCTGAAAGCGTTCATACAATTGGTTGAACTTCCTTTGATAAAAGGCTTGTGCTGGTGAAAATAGGTACAATTTATAAGGCTCTGCCATACGTCTAGTATGAAATATGTGGACTATCTGTGAAAATGGATAGTCTGTGAGTAGTGGGAGGTACAAAGTGTAACCCTTTTCATGCAATTTTCTCAAGCCCCTTGTGAGTCGTTGTAAAGGAATTGTTGACGATTTTTGTAAAGTTGTAGTTGAATGATGATGTAGATTGTTATAATAAACGCTCGTTATCGTTAAACTAACACTGTCATTAACAGGATTCTTCCGTGAATTTTTAATTATTGTGAGCTCCCTGATTTTTGGACGCTTTTGCAAGCGCCATAATTGCGGGATAAATATGATGGATATTTATGAATAATATCCTGTAAGTGACGTCAGTTTAGACGTAAACTGTGAAAGCATAAAACAGTGTACCTATCGTTACTGTTATATATTACATTATGTTTAAATAATAGGAACTAAAAAATTGCAACACAAAATACGACTATTTTTCTAGGGTTGTCGCAAACGTCTGTCTGTATTGCTGTAATTAGTTGCTTTATTTTTGTTATATTTGACTGCCGGAGACTGTTTTAGCCGTAAGTTTCTAATTGTGTTTAAGACTGTTAAACAAAAAGATGTATGATTTTGCTTTCTACTAAACTTAGTCATTGATTAATTTAAAGATGTGTGACAAATTTCAGTAGAATAAGATAATAATAAGCTAATTATTTTCAGTTATTAGGCTTAGAAACTTACCTAAAAATCCAGGAATCGCCCCCATAGGCATCACGAACAAGCTGACCAATAAATCAGCGATCGCCAGCGACAGAAGAAAATAATTAGTTACATTCTGTAGTCTCTTATCCAAACACACTGCTAAACACACCAAAATATTACCCACACCACCAGCTATAATAAATACTATCACAAATAGAAAACTCCAATCGTAACCCACTTTATCCACCACTTTGTCCGTCACATTCCTGAAGTCATAACTACACTGAAAAGTCTCCTCTACGCCTAACACAGATGTATCATTCAAAGCGTCAATGTACAACGTCCGATTTCGAGTTTCCGTGTAACAGAATAAGGTGTCCAGATCGCAGAATAAACTTGGGAGCCGGAGCCAAAGATTCTTGAGTGCACTCTCGAAGATGATGGTGACCATGTTCAGCTTGAGGTAAGGACCACACAGAGTATTGTTGCCACCAACATCTGTATTATTACACGAAGTGCATGTGTATGAGGTTTCATTCTGAATATCTATGTTAAGTTCACAAGTGTAGTTGATGAAACTGTCGTCGCTAGTACAGTCGAGACCGGAGAATGAATCACCGCAACCTCGTCCGTGGGTCAGATGACATTGGAATTCTTGAAACGCTGTGTCCAGGAATGTGAGATTATTCATGTCAAAGACCATGCTAGGTCACATGTTGTACTCCGTTTTTGCAGGGCATCCTCGCGGAATCTGGAACAAAAGATAACACATTTTAGTTTACTGTTCCTTATTTTTATTTCCTTGTAGCGTTTGACTCTTTAGTCCAAAATATATTTTAATTACAACTTTGCTTTAACTACAGATTTCTCATGAAAGGGAAGGTTATAAAGTTGTGGATAAAAATATTCGTTTCATTCAGGAGTAAAACCCGCTACAATTGCACAGAAGTGAATAGTGCTCAATGACTCAATCACAGATTCACATAGTCAATCGTGCCTATATCTAGTGCCTGTATAACTTTAGTTTATTTTAATTTTTCCCAGTCGTATTCCAAAATAAAACTTTAGTACTCAGATTAATATTTTATGATTCTATCATTGTTCAATTATCCCACTGCCCAAAATCAAAAGAAAACGAAACGAAGAAACTAAATAATATATTGCAAAATCTTTGGTGCGAACCATTGTTTTTTTTTTTTTAATTGGTCCGAGTACTTTTAATTTAAATCCCTATTTCTTACCAATCATCTTTACAAAAAAGTTCAAAAACAAATTACAATGACAAATAGACGGTTATATAAATGAGTATTTAATTAACTCAAGATTAATTATTCCGAGCAAGTTGTTGGAGTCAGTATAGAAGCATTAATTAAACTGTATAATGATCATAAATTCAGGCTTCATTTTGCCCTTTAGCAACTATTATTCAACACGTAATTTCTGAGATGCTGACAACTTTATAGGCCACTGGCTGAAGTGTAGACTGGTGAGGAATTGATACTCAATGTTATGGAACAGGTACGTGCCTAAACATGGCAAAATTCAAAAGGATTTTGTCGTGAAGTTTTGATCTAAAATATTGAAGTCACTGAAACAACTCGTAGTTAGGTTATGTACTTCAACAGTAGGTACATTTTTTTTAATGTATTTTCATGATTTCTCTGTAATGACAAAGTCTGTTTTTCGTAATCCTTGTTTTATTTAGAAGGGGAAGCTTGCGTGGGCTCGCAAGTTTATGAATTATCTTATATATGTATATTATAACGTATTTTTTTATATTTTGCTGACATGATATCATAATAACTTCTGGTTTCAATTAAAAAGGCTAAAATAAAAGTAAAAATTTGTCAAAAAACCAATAACCGACTTCAAAAAGTCAATCAAAAGAAAAAAAATACTTGTCTTTTGGAAGTCGGTGACTTTGTTTATTCATTCACTTTATTGCCAACGACAAAAATGTTTTATAATCTGTTTTCGGATGTTTTACGAAAAGTATCTCACTTACAATCGATATAATCGTTGTTATTTACTGACAACATAATGCATTTATGCATCTACACTTGAACGTTCGTAAATCGAACCGAAGCATGGACGGTGGTAACGGGAAACCTTCCACTTCCATTGTAATTAATTACGCAAGGAGATACGAAAAAAAAATGTGGTTGCTATTCTCATAATATAGAAAAACTTATTACTTTAGATAAAATAAATAGTCATTAATACTAATAACTGAAGTTTACCGTTAGTAGCTTCGTGAGCTACTTCACGACCAACTTTCACGACCGAAAATAAAGAAAAAAAACTATTATTGTTCAAATTTTTTCTGGTAGGTAGGCACGGTTTTACAAAAAATTTGACCTTTTGATACATAGTAAACTTCATTTTTTTATAATAAAGTTCATGTTTTAAGTATATCACATACTATACTAATGATCTCAAATTAAATCTTTATTTCTAAATCTAAATTAATTACTAAACATAAAACAATTAAAACTAGATAATTAAAACTAAAATAAATAATTTAGTAAAATTAAATTGGTAAAATTTTAAATTGGCATGTTGCTTTATGTTAACATAAAGCAACATGCCAATTTCAAATTTTACCAATTTAATTTTACTAAATTATTTATGTTGTTATCGTGTAATAGCTAAGTAAGAATGTTATTAATAACTCTACATATAATTGTTCATCATAATTAGGAATGGTTAGTTATCATGTAAAAATATTATTTTAATTTTAATATCGTATTGCTGTGCACAACAGGGTCTATAATACTTAGCAGTAAGCATTTTGTAACACCTTTAAGACATTTTAGAACGCAAATAAATTGAATATGAGTATGAATACACCGCTGCTTCAAAGCAATCTGAAGTGCACTTAACTCTGCATGCTAACGGAGAGTGGAAGTTATCAAGAAATGACGTCATGGTAAGGCCTACGATAACGTAGTCGTAGTATGACGTGCTTTTGCTTTAATGGATGTCAAAGAATGAAGTATTGTTCGGGATTTTTTAATATGGCGTTCTAGCAATGCAGCAGCTTGGCGGCAGAAATGACGTTTAATAGAATGAGGTCCCAGTTATTTTTATTTAACGTTTTTTTTTTATAGTCCGGGGCTTTTAGATTTGAACCCTGCATTAAATATAAACAGTGTTTTTTTTCTTGAATTGTGTACTTGACCTTAGATCTAGAAATAATAAAAAAAAAAATTACATTTTCCAAGACCGGATCAAGGTGAAAAAGACGAAAACGCGTTTTTGTGAATAAAAACATGGGAAAAAAGTTAACAGGACAAATTTAGTTACTTTAGGTAAAAAATTGGTGACAATAATATATTTTATCAGAATTAAACATTTTCGTCCACGGAAATTGCGGTAAAAAAACATTTACGAAATTTCTGGCAAAAATATAAACCGCGGTTTTTTTACATAAAATAACTTAAATTAATATGTTACACCGCCATTAAACAAAATTAAACAAATTGTACTACCGGAAGTTATTATTACCAGTTTTTTTACAATTGCGGTTGAGGCAAAAAGGTAACAGGCTTTAATTTAGTTCAACTTTCATGTAAAGGCTATTTCTAACCTATTTACACGAAAATTAAACACTTTAAAGCTATCTAAAAAAAAAACAATGTTTACGTAAAATATGTCTGCAAGCTTTATTCTTGTATTTGGCGCAGCACTTTCATAGGAATTTGATCTTTCCGAAATAGAAATAAGGTGTACAATCGCGTAACTCAATAAAACACCGACTCAAACAACAACAAGGTCATTCACACACAATGAACGCAGCGCTTATCTTGTTTACGCACACTAGCACACGTCGTACGCCGCACGTTGCTTAGCGCTGACACCGTGCATCGTAATTTAATTTTTACTTTGACAATATTAATTATCGCTCTAATCTGTTTAATTTTTGGGGAATAAGGTTTGGATTTATATATTTCTCATTATTAAATGAATTTAAATCCTGTTACATTTTTGCCGTAAGTACGAAGTCAAATTATAAGATTTTTTTTAAAAAACGATTGTTCCGTGGACGACAATGTTTAATTTTCTGACATAATTGTAGTACTCAATCTATTCTACAAATCCTCCAAATAAACATACCTGTTTATATTTTTTCCACCAAGTTAAATACATATTAGACGTTTTTTTAAAAAAAACATATACGCGGAAGTGAACTTTTCGCGGGATACAGCTCAATATACTCTCTTGTCCATACCCTACACATTCAATGAAAAAAATCACTGTTTTTAATTAATGCAAAGTTACCCCGGACTATTAGTGATATCTTCAAATCAGATAATTAATGTTAAATGCTGATTTTTGAGCATAAAAGGAAAATTAGTAAGTTGCTCCTTATGGTAGCTTCAATGGGTCTTTTCATTAAAGAACTGTTCCATAATTATAACTTACTACCTACAAATACTGAAATATTTACATATACTGAAGATAGAAAATGATTTCGTTGAGTTTTGTTAATACTTGATTTTGCAAAATATAGTTAGTATTTTTGTGAACTTAACTTTATCAGGTTAAATAACCTCACTATTTATAAGTCAAACTAAACTCTCTCTCAAAGAGATTCTTTCTACAAAAACTAAACTTTACTACAAACTTAACAGTCTCCCATTTTCTCTTAAACGGTGACAATTTCTTAAAGCTTAACCTACACGTCTTCAGTACTTAATACATAAGTGTATCCTGTGGCGTAGTAAGTTGGGGGTGGTGGGGGCGGGCCGCACCGAGTGTCATCTCAAAAAGGATGACATCCGGTGACAACTTTGAGAAAAAAATACAAACATTAAGAAAAAAGTGAAATGGCTAGCACAGCTGTCTTTTTCTAGGATTCCACCACAAACACTAGCTCAAATTCGGAAAAAAATGTAAGAGATACCAAGACACTGAAAAGCCGCTACAGTTTCTAATTGGATATCTCTAAACTTTTTAAAGATTTTTTGTAGAATGGTATTTTACAGAAACTCTTCCAAAGCACTGATATGATTACTGATATTATTGCACTAAAATTGTTTATGATGGTTTGCGTGTCAGTAGCTTTACGCGAGAAGAGTATTAGTAAATTAAAATTTAAAAAAAAAAATGCGGTCAACAATGACCCAATCGTGGCTTTTTTTTTTGGAATGGCATCTCGCAGTTCTACCTAGGAGGTTGTCGTCTGCTTAACCGGCCTATCCTGTGGGTGCCTTAAAAGTAGGGCCTCCAGCCAGGGCATAAAAACTTACAAACTAAGCGACTACACGCTAAGGGCACCCCCTGTGGGGTATGAGCCTCGGCTTAGGGCGTCGCTGGGGGAGGACTGCATGGGGACAGGCTGGATCTGAATGATATCATTATTTAGGGGCTGATTTAAAACTACTGGCACAGCATCGCGGGCTGGCTCGAGCGAGGGTCGGGGAGGGCATGGACCGGGACGTCGCGACGGACCTCGACGGCGAGGTCGGAAAGACGGCGGTTTGTGTCTGAACTTTTTAAGAGTGCTAGTCTCTTTGCTACTCTCCTGGAGGAGGGTGATAGCGTCATCGGGAGTGACGAGGGTATGCCGAGGACGGCGTACTGTACTAATGCGCGAGGGTTCGTTCGGCGGCCGCTGCGATCAGGGGATTACGGTGTTTAATTGTGTTATCGAAGAAACACTTCGAAAGACGTTTCATAAACTGAAGGACGGTGGGCATTCTATGGTGTAGACCTTAGAATGCCCACCGTGTAGACGGTCATTACGGTTATAAAAAGGGGCTCCCGTGACTCTACGTAAGAACCGGTTCTGCCCCAATCGTGGCTTAGCAATTTTGTTATATTAGTCATAAATCACGAGGCAAAACAAAATATGGATTATGAAAAAAAAAGAAAGCCGAGTTTGCAGCTGTCAAAGCTAGAAAGAAGAGTAAAATATATTTTGTTATACATAATTGTAAGATATTTTTTTGTCTCTTTTTTTTTTATTGGTATAGTTAATTGTTCAATATTATAAATATTAAATGATGCATGACATTTACATAAAATTCCGTACCACAAACTTCCGCACCGGGTGCCACCCAAGGTAGCTACGCCACTGAGTGTAGCTCTCAACACTGAGTGCTAATGGCATCACTTCATGTTCCTTTCAGTGTGTCCGGTCCTCTTCGATGTAGAAACGTTCTAAGAACACGGGCAACGTATGGACGCATATTAGTTAAGACAATGTGTGATTTGATGGGTTGAAGGATGTGGTTAGGTGCAGGAATTAAAAATTTTTTTCCGCGCTCCTGAATGTAATTAAAAAGTCCGTAATTGTGTCCTAGTTTTAAGTTGTTGTTGTAAGATCTTGATTAACAATATTATGGTAATGAGAGTAAAACGTTACGAATTCTGGAGTACTGCTGCAGATGGTCTGGATTGGATTCCCAGGGCCTCAAGTCTGCTATTACAATAGTGTCAGAATGGCCTTCATTGATTTCATAATTGTTGATAGTGACAAGTTTGGTAATCTACTAATATGGCGTCATTATGACTTCACAATGGTCAACCACTGACACTCCATTGAAAGAAATGGCATATAATTTGACAGACCATTATGAATTTAGCAGATTACGAACTTTTAGCAAAATGACAATGGGATCGTGTTGGAATGACAATGTTTATAAAAATAGCAGACTTGAGGACCTGGTGGGCTGTGTTATTTGATTATCTGTATGGAACTTTTCAGTAGCTGCGAGGGTAGGCTCGAAGGCTGGTGACAGGATTTGGGTCCAGTTGATGGCAATAGGCTTAATCCTATTAAGTAGGACTTAAATACAACCGGTGCCATATGGGTTTACAGTAAAGTACACCTCTGCCGAATATTAGCCGTAGATTATAGTTTTTCAGCCGAAAGACGTCCACTGCCGGACATAGGCCTCCCCCGAATTTCGCCACATTGGCATAACATGGGGGTTTTGCCATAATCGCTACGCTTGGCAGGCGGGTTGGCGATCGCAGTACGGTTGTTACAAAAGCACAGAGAACGCTGCCGCTCATTCTCTGGCAATCCCCTTAGTCGCCTCTTACGACACCCACGGCAAGATATGGGATGGTGCTATTCTTTACGCCCGACACCATACAGAGAACCTCTGCCTAACCTTTCAGGAAAAAAAACAGGCGTGATGTCATGTCCAATAATTGAGTGATTTATTTTAACTTTTGATATTACCAATCTCAAAACAAATACACTAAATCCAGATGATATTTATGTACCTATATTTCTGTTTTCTTACTCACAAGTGGCCATTAAATTATTCTGCCCACTGCAATCTTAAGAACCGGAGTTTGCAACTACTTTACAGTATTTAAACTAAGACTTTTTTCAATTTGCATTCTGAGAGACAGTTTCTTTGTGAACATACTGGCAATATCAGTTTTTGTAAAAAAAAACAATATGAATTGCTTATTCTGCGCGGTTTTCTAAAAGGATTTTTCCAATAGAATCAAAGAGATTTAAGACTTATAGAGCGGGCATTGGGACCATTGTCATAAAAAAAATGATGTCGAGCGTCAGTACGCTACCAAGCGTAAAGAACATTTTTATCAAATTCTGTTTTTTGACCTAAATTGACTTAAAATTAAAGTGCCTTTATGCTGTACAGACATAAATCGCATTATCTCACTAAACTTCAGAAATACACGATCCTCACACACTTGATTTTCTTGTGTTTCAATATGTAAACCTAGTAAATGACTTTGACCATTAAAACATAGTAAGTAGCTGGACTTACTAGGTTTTAAAATTGCCAGTGTGCCTGGCTAGGAGGTGTCTGATTGTCATCTCATCAGACACCTCCTTTCTTGCCATATTATTCTTCACACAGTCCATCCATTATTTTTTTGGCCTTCCTCTACTCTTACACTTAAAACTGTCCTCACGACATTTTCCTCATTCTTCCACATCACATGCTCATACAAAACCATCTGATTACCACACAACTTTTCAGTCACCGGCGCCACTTTCAGACTTCCTCCTATGTACTAATTTATTTTTTAATCCATTCGCGTAACACCACACATTCCCCAGCATTCCCATTTTGCAAATATGGGTATTAATGGGCAATAGTGGTTATGACATATCAGAGCTAACCCACGTTTTACCATTCGGAATACTTACATTTTAAACACCAGATTCAATTAATAAAGTATCATTGTCATTACAATTATCGTTAAATTATGGTAGGTCATCCGATACCCCATGGTAAGACCAACGGCTTAACGTGCTTTCCAAAGCACGGAGGAAACTCACAATGTAATGGGTTACCTAACGAAATACCCAACTTCTGTGAATGTCTAGGTACTATGGCAAGCACTATAAAATCTTACATTTTCTGCGTCCAAAACATATAATTAAAAGTTAGATACCCAAATGTTAGCGAATGAAATTTATAACTTTGCTAATTTTGACTCGCGTAACAAACTAATTGGCGTTTCAGCACTCGTGTGCTACAAACATGGTTTCGGACCGGTGAAATTACTTTAGTACAGCATAGTACAAAGGGTGTAAATAGACCCTTAACGAAGCTGAAAGGCACTGGTTCTTCCATCATCATTTTTTTTGTTCCGGACCATACCTGGGAACCTTCTCGTTAGGGAGATATTGGAGGTCAAAGTACAAATCTCGGCACAATTTTTTTAAGGATATGACTTTACTTTAAATTCCTCTATGACCAACAATGATATCAAATCACACTCGTATCAAATCGCATTGTCATCAATACATTCAATGCATTAATCAGCACAATGTTTTGAGTGCGTGTTCACCCCAAAAAAAAGGTCGTTTCCCAGCAATACATTTTACGTAAAGTAACTTTGATGATTTTTGTTTTCGTTGACTTCATCATCATCACCATCAGCCTATAATGTTGCCACTGCTAAGACATAGGCCTCCTCTCTTTGAGAGGGAGTGGGCTGTAATTCACCACGCGGGCCCAGTGCAGGTTGGTAGATGTCACATGTCTTCGACTTTTAGTTCTAGAACAGGCCGGTTTACTCACGATGTTTTCTTTCGGCGTTTTTGAGAGCAGCGGTCATGAAACAAATTACTCAAAGTAATGCGCTTGCCTGGGTTCGAACCTACGGTTTACTGCTCGTAAGTCGGGGCTGCCAACACTGGGCCACCGCTGCTCTCACAATACTGTTAAAATCAAGTTGATCTTTATTCGTTTTGCAATAAGGTGGCTATTTGAATCGCTGACAAAGGTAATAACTGTCAAACGACTGTTATGTTCTCCCATAATAACTTCAAGACCCTCTTTGTCTCCTACGGATAGAACCATTGTTACCAAGAAGTTCTTTAGTGGTCTGTGCGCTGTCTGGCAGACAGTCCGTAATTGAATTCGTTAATTAGACGTTAATGTTTAATCGATCTCTTAGATGTTTTAGTAATCTAAAGCCGAATTCCACTTGCACGTGATAAAAGGACCTATGGAGGAGAGTCTATGTTCTAGATAATTTCAACCCAAGTGATATTTTAATTTACTGAAAATTGTTGCCAAAAGTTGTTCAAGTTTGTGAACACCGGACTCAGTTTTGCCAAAATGAGCCAACCTACAATCTCATATTTATTCAATTAAAAACGTCTTACAACTAAATCTTCAAAGACATGAGGTATCTCAAGGAGGGAAAACTCAAGAGAACAAATCCCTGAAGTATAACCTCCAACCTTGTCATACCTTCATACACGCATATAATGAGTAGAGGACAATATACTGACGTTTCCTCATCACTAGCTAACACGGATGTCAAATGAATTGGCATGGAAATGACATCGCGATGGTTTATGGCGTAGAACGGAGGTTCACCTGTCGCAGTCTATGGTTGTGAATTGTGTTGTGTAGGTTAATCGAGGTGAAAAAGGGGCTTAATTGGAATTGTTTCACCATCTAAAACTAAGTTTTTATCGCGGTTTTGCTAGTTTTATGGTTGGAAATAAATATTTAAGGGGGGCTCCCTTAAATATTTATTTTATTCTGTTTTCCCATACAAAAAAGTGATTTATTTGTTCGTTATATAAATAATGGTACGGAACTCTTCGTGCGCGAGTCCGACTCGCACTTGGCCGGTTTTTTTTTCGTCTTTTTACACAATTTTAAGACGCGCAATACCTAGCAGGTGGAAGTGCTTTACAATATATGGGGTTAGAAGAAAGATGGGTATCTTTTTTCTAAGCCCCATATATTGTAAAGCACATCAAACAATTTTTCAATTCTCTCTAATCCCGCATTTTCTAACAATATTACACTCGTTCAAATTGTATTCGTCTCAGCGAGAGTATAGGAACAAAGAAGACAGGAGTCCTCACGGTTGTTTACTTTGTTATTTATGTTTCCTCATTGTATTTATATGTTTGTTCATTGTATACTGTGACCGTGAGGAACAGGGTTGCTAGATACAGTTTCTGAAGTTACCACCTTTTTTTTTTGCAAAATAGTGCGTTTTACAAGTTTTGTTTGGTTCTACTCGTATTTTCCAGACAGTAAAAGAAACAAACGTAGTAATGTAAAATTCAGGCCATTTTTTTGCTCGTGTATTATACAACCAATTGGCATATTCATCATCATCTGCCTAGCCTTTTCCCAAACTATCTTGGGGTCGACTCCCAGTCTAACCGGATACAGCTGAGTATCAGTATTTTACATGAAGCGACTGCCTATCTGACCTCCACAACCCAGTAACTGGGTAATACGATACCCCTTGGTAAGACTGGATGTCAGACTTTTGGCTTCTGACTGAGGAAACTTTGTATGTAATTATGGTAACCCATCCATGGACCAACCTCGGCAAGCACGGCTTAACCTTAAAGATCAACCCGTGCCTAAATAATAATAGCCGCACGCTATTATTATTTAGGCACGAGCTCCTTCAATTGGCGTATTATACGCACGTTATTATTACAAAAACGTATATTATTAAGGGTGGAGGGGACACCGACAAATTTAAATGGGGTTCAAAATGATGTACTAACTTTGCTCGTATATATATAAACATATATTAACTATAAATGTTTCTAAATTTCCTAAATTTACGGTGTTATTCAGTGAAATTTACCTCAAAAATGTCTCCAAAAGTAAAATTTACACAATTTTTTCTTAGAACGATTCTTCCCGCAGAAAGGAAAAATCCCCAATCTATTAACACTGGTGAACAACTTCGGGAAAACACGGGGCAATCAAGGAAAGTTTACTGTAGACAACTCGATTGACGACTCGACTACTGGAACTAATGTGGGGTGTGTCAATCAGGGTAATCGTGACGCAGTGTTTTGTTTTACGAAGTGATTTAATGATTAGCTGTGTTTTTTAATTAAAGATTATATATATAATAATTAAAGATTAAATATTGGTTTTATTTTCCAATAAAAAAAATCTATTAATGTTAATTGGAAATAAATATAAATAGAAAAATGGAAGGAGAAAAACAATTTAAAGTTATTTCTGTTTTTTTTTTTGTCTTTACAAATTGAAGAGCGGGGCCTCCTGGCAGAGGTTTATATTTTACTTAAAAGGAGGGTCCTATGTAAGATTGACTGTTAAAGTTGTACAAGTTTCTGCAATATCTTTTTATTTTATTTTTTTACAATCATGATCTGCCTAACCTTTTCCCAACTACATGGAGTTGAAAACATAACTTACATAACTTACACACTTACACCCTATCTGAGCTCCACAACTCAACTGCTGCCGGAAGTTAAATTGTGCAGTCTTATATTTTTTTGTAAGTATTCAATGTAAAACAATAAGCTACCCTTTACCTACTTGCATGCATTATACTTGCATCATGAAGAATAAAACATCACACAGTATTTCGGACAAACACTAACAGCTTATTAAGAACACTTCACGGATTTGTTTGCGTAAAAGAACTATCATCTTAAAAGCATCACAGACATATAAGTCGCATCCGCTCTACATGCATCCTTTGTTAGGAACTTAAAAAGAAATGCAAGAAGGTGGTAGTTCTAGTAATTTTTCTCTGCATCACGCAAAAAGACTTTATGGTCTAACTTTAGGTTAGCAAAAGTGAGTGTAGATTTCACCTTGTAGGTGAACTTGCACTACTAAAGTAGACCTTACTACTAGGACACACAAGCGCTATCAAGGTCACATTGTTACCATTGATGGCAAAAACGTCTTTGAAAACTTTTAAGAAAACCACATTTCCGATAAATATACATACACGGGATGCTTGCATGTTGCATGCCACTGAATCATATATTTTTGTGCACTTTTGATGACTGTCGTTCGCACTTCACAGCATTTAAAGGATAATGGCAAAAAAATAACCTTATCTTTAAATGAGACGAAGGATACCTGTCTCGTTCAATTTGCAAATAATAAACACTGAAATTCTTTTCCCAAAAATATTTTATTTTTCTTTCCGCACAAACATTTCCAACGTAAACGCTTTTTAAACACAAACGTCAGAAATGCCAAACAGGCTTCACGAACAGTAGATTTTGTAGTGAAATTGAACAAAAATGCCTGGTTTTTAACGTAAATTCCCCGGACGTTATGTTAAATAATTCATAACTGAGACAACAACGATTGTTCGTAAACAATATAGCCCGTCAAGGTGTTGCTACAGGCTTTTATAATTCATTTTGTGGATCGAATGCAAATATAATTTAAAAATCTTAATTGTAACGTCAATTGAAGGCACGGTTGGCACAGTGGCTGAGCGATTGGCTGCTGCGTTGCATTCCGCGGGTACGATACGCGAAACGTTTTTATTAAAAACTAGCTTTCCGGTGCAACTTCGTTTGCGTCACATTTACCCGTTTTTCGCAACATTTTTCATTGCTGCTCCACTCCTATTGGTCGTATCGTGATGATATATAGCCTATAACCTTTCTCGATAAATGGGCTATCTAACACAGAAGAAGTTTTCAAATCGGACCAGTAGTTTCGGAGCCTATTCAATGCAAACAAACAATCAAATCTTTCCTCTTTATAATATTAGTTTAGATAGATTAGAAAAATATAACTTTAGTTTTTATGTAATATTGTGAGTGCGACCATTCTGTTTGAATGTGTTGTTTTCACCTTTTAAAACGTTTTATCATATTTGTTACTGGCGTGATCTAACAATACAGGGTACAAGGGACATTCACGCAGAAAGTTTCGCAATGAACTCAAAACATAATACTAAACGTTGGCATTTTTTGTCGAATTATTAAAAATATTTTAGCCGTCCCAAACATTTTGCCAGTGTAGGTTTTTCACTTTACTACTCTAAACTACTTACTACTGCACCCATTTGTAGCCTGAACTGTCACGCTCCGGGGAAAAGGCCTCACCCCATTCCGAAAATATAATTAAAAAGAAAATAAAATTTACTTTTGATTTTATTTAAAATGAATATCTTTGATGCTCGTGAAATCGGTGCTTAAATAAGAATGCTTCAAACATAGATCCACTTTATCTGAGCTCCATAACCCAGTTATTACGTAATACGATACAACCGTATTACCAGATATTGCAGTCGGTTCAAGAATATGTTACTACACGAATGTGTGTCCAAATGTACTTCCCATAATCTTTTAATGCCAAACGTTATACGAAATCCCCAGCGGACAAGAGCCTAATGTCATCATAAAACTTTATTAGCGTTCCGGGTACCTGAATAAGGTAAGTCCAATGATCCAATCATCCTTGGATGAACCAGTCCACGACTCCAAAAAGCTGTGTTTGTTATAAGAATTATATAATTGACTATATCTCTTATTGTATATTGTAGTATGTGGTGAGGTGGCATGGAACATATGTGACTAAAATGATGAATATTCATGTTGATAACTGGAGAAGGAGAGGAAGACCAAAGAAAAGATGCATGGATGGTGTGAGGAATAATAAGTATGAAGGAAAAAGGAATAAATGACAACTAACAATTGACAGGGGAGAATGGGAGAAAAAATCTTTCTTTGTCTTTAACATATTATTACTTTCAGATCCATATAACGGTTTTTACCACAAGGACAAAACCAAACTACCATATGTATAACATCTTATATTCTCATAAACCATAGTCTAGAACATTCCATTACACTTGGATGCGTTTCATCCAAGTTTTACAGCCGCCATTCTGAGCAATAAGTGATGCACATTGCATGCTTATGTTACGATGAGCTATGTCAAGAACTTAGCTGGTATAGGATTTTGCTGTGGGGTGGGGCTTCAGCTATAGCTGTTTTATTTTAGAGGTGTTTTATTATTTGATTGCTCAGGTAATTGTTACAAGTAATAAGATTAGATTAGCTGTATGTTGACGTTTAATAACTCATTTAGTGAATCATTGCTTCTTTAATTTTAATAATCTATGTTTAAAATTAATATTAACTGCCATATTATAGCCGTCAACTCTACAGCAAACTAAGTAGTTTTGAGCAAAAATGAATACCGCGAAAAAAATATTGTTCGGAAACAATACTCCTTGTTTTAGTGTGAAAATCCTTTGAACTCGGTATTGCGCGATGAAACGCAAAACATTGTGCTTTTGGGTACTTAAATGCAACTCGTTAAGGTGTCTTAAAACTTGTTTTTGGAAGACCGTAAAAAAAGTTGTTTTTTTTTTTAATGTCTCCATCAACGGAATGTTTCCAGGGTCTACTACGAAAAATGTAATCATAATGGCGGTTAGAACATCTATCAGCCATGCTGGTAAAAATCTTCTATTTTCTTATGATTTTACACCTGTTTTACCGAGAATTTGTAGGAACTCGCTACTTCAAAGTACATAAGCGATAAATCAAGCTATACCTACACTTCCAGTATAACGTGGATTCGCTTTAAAAAAAGGTTTCCCGTCGGATGAGATAGGCATCTGCAGAAACTGGTCTTGTGTAGCTAAAAAAACCTTCCCTGGCACATAACATTCACAAGAGACTAATGCGCCTGTACAATTTAAATCCATCTGTTAAACTCCGTCAGCGTGAACCCACCCTTCATACAAAGGTTATGTGATGAACCCCTACGCAAACGAGAAGATGAAACGCTCTCCAAATTGGCTCGACTGCCAGAGTTAAAAACTGGATTAATTTCGAGAGAAGCCTACAATTTGTGTGCACGGATATAATTATACTATTTAATTAAGCAAGCCTTATCAACGAGACGCGGGAAAAAATATTTTTATGTTGTTTTTTTTTTACAAAAATTATCTGTTGTTGTTGTTACATAATGCAATCTGTATGGTGTCGGACGTAAGGAATAGCACCATCCCATATCTTCCCGTGGGTATCGTAAGAGGCTACTTAGGGACTTACCAGAGAATGGGCAGCAGCGTTCTCTGTGCTATTGTAACCACCGTACTGCGATCGCCAACCCGCCTGCCAAGCGTGGCGATTATGGCAAAAGCCCCCCTTCTTGGGGGAGGCGTATGTCCAGCTGTGTCGTCTTTCGGGCTGAAATGATGTTGAATGCAATTTTCTGCTATTTTTAAAGCTACAAAAATTTACATCATCAGCACGCGTGGCATGACTGCCATAGAATCGGGCTATGTCGACGGAAGAATCGACCAACTGACACCATTGTCATGATATAAATTTTTGGTGCGACTGCGATAGGCAGTCGCTCTACATAAAATGTAAAATGGCCTTCACAAGAAAATTGCAATTGGGTAGTCCGATACCCCTTGGTAAGACTGGTTGGCAGAGTTTTGGTCCACTGAGTACCTGTAACGACTGTACAAGATCTATAAATGACAGCCGAGACCAACGGCTTCGGAGGCACGAAGGCAACCTTGAAGATTGACCCGTGCCGCTGTTGTTATTTAGCCACAAGCTCTTATCATCCATCATCATCATCAGTCTATAATGTTCCCACTGCTGGGACACGGGCCTCCTCTCTATGAGAGGGAGTGGGCTATAATCCACCACGCGAGCCCAGTGCGGGTTGGTAGATGTTACATGTCTTCGAATTTTCAATTCTAGGACATGCCGGTTTCCTCACAATGTTTTCCTTCACCGTTTTTGAGAGCTGCGATGATGAAATAAATTACACAAAAAAACGCGCCTGCCTGGGTTCGGCTTACTGGTCGTAAGTCGTGGCTGCCACCACTGGGCCACCGCTGCTCTCTAACAAGCTCGTAGGAAAAAACATAAGTAGTTATTATTTGATGTATGAACGTGGAGGAGTGAGTATGTAAGGAGCGTAGTAGGTGTCAGCAAATCGAAAGGGGCCCGAGAGGGCCGATGCCTGCCAGGGCTGCGGGACTGTTCGAAAGAGATACCGTGGAACACAAAGGGTTAAGAAGGAACATGGATGGGGTTTAGTCAGTACAAGTCTGACACTCCCTTCCGCTCCGCCCAGAGCGGTTGATGATTTTCCATCTGTAAAAAAAAGGGACCGTAGCAGTAAACTTTGGTTTCTACCTATCCCCATGGGATAAAGGCATGAGTTTATGTATGTTTGTACACGAGCTTAATTCAGGTAAACTTGTACTTTATAGTAACTGCTGCGCATGTTATAATTAAATTCGTAGTTAAGAACGTGAGTTGAATAACCTCTTGCTAGATTTGCTTATGTAGACTTTACGCGCACCACTTTAAAGCCTTAAAAATGAAAAATCTTTTTATAATTTTCGGAAAAGTTCTACATTGTTTTTTTAACTTCTTTATAGGTTGAATGGTAACAAGTCTTTACAAATTGATTCTTAAAATTCTTTATTCAAATATGAATTAAACTTACACCCTCTCGCTACGACGCATTACTTGGTATCGTCTGCTGAACTTCAATGTTACTAATTTAATCATTATTTATATTTTGAAATTATTTTCAAATCTAAAAGCAGTGGCTTCAAATCTGGTTGTTGACTCCTCCGACACAATAGCAAGCAGTAATCTATACACGCTTGAACGTCCATACATACTAATATAACTTGACGTTCAAGCAGATAGACAGCAATTATAAAAGTTATTATTTATAATTAAATTAAGTTTTAATTATTATTATATTTTAACTATATTATACTATAGTACTGGACGTTCAAGCAGCTAAGATTGAAATAATTTGCTTTTGTATTATAATTTGTATTTTGACTGCCGCTGTTTACAGTCTTCAAACCAAACCAAAGTTCGAGCACAGCAATGCCGTTTATCGACCGAAATACCAACCAACTCTACTATTAAGGATGAAAGGAACTGGGTGTACTATTAGGTACACCTCTGCCTACTCTTCGAGGATTACAGGCGTGATGTTATGTTATGTTTAACCCTAAAGGAAAGTCTCTGTCTCGCAGATAAGTTCACGTTGTATCTAACTTTTAAAAATTAATAGATATAATGAAATAATGGGATAACATCATAACGAAAGTCTGACATCCAGTCTTACCAAGGGGTTTGGTATTACCCAGTTAATGGGTTTTGGAGGTCAGATAGGCAGTCGCTTCATGTAAAATACTGATACTCAGCTGCAACCGATAAGACTGGAAGCCGACTACAACAAAGTTTGGGAAAAGTCTAAGCATATGTTGATCATAACAAAGCACATATAAATCAAAATGGATTCCTGTTTTTTTAATAAATTCGCACAATCCCATTTTCATTTTATGAAAACTATTTGAAACGCAATTTCACAATGATATTGATACTTTACGAGAGTTCCGTGACGGAAACGTTGTTCTAGATATTTTTAATAACAGATAATCTTCTCTTAGTTTTCAACTTGGATAATATATTCCTCTAATGTCCATTCACACGGAGGAGTTTTATTGCTTGCTGCATGTGATTACGAAGAGCACCATAAAAGAGCATCACTTGAATAATTCCCATATCTTCCCGTGGGTGTCGTAAGAGGCGACTAAGGGGACTTGCCAGAGAACGGGTACCAGCGTTCTCTGTGCTTTTGTAACAACCGTACTGCGATCGCCAACCCGCCTGCCAAGCGTGGCGATTAAGCAAAAGGCTATGCGCGCCCCCTATTACGTGGGATTTAAAAATAATTGGTAATATTTAGGTGTACTATTAGGGATACCTCCCTTTGGGGATAACAGGCGTCATTTTATATTTTTTGTTTATTTCATAACCATGGGGAAAAACGCGGCTTGAAATCCAACCGGCACTGGACCCGCTTGGTGAATTTTGGCCCACTTGAACTAACGGAGAGTAAACCTGAGTCCCAGCTGTCGGAATAAGCTGACTACACTTCTCATTCTGTAGACATATTTATACGATAAACAAAAAATATAATGGCAAACCTTTGCAAAGTTTTGCTAGTTTCCACACTTAGTTTTTTTTTTTTAATCTTTATACTGCAATAATGTTCACCTGCATTAGATTCAAACCAGAAAAGTAGTACAAAGTCTTATTGAAAAAGTGCAGTGTTTCCCCTTTTAGTTCACGCTTCGTTAATCACCTACATCCCAAAAAACAAATAAACCAATCGATTTCCACTAGCTAGGAGAGTCCACTTCACTTAGTTCTATAATCGATTACTCACATCGCAGATTCGCTAGCTAGGTATTCGATACCTATTCGATTTAAGAAGTCCATTCAAGTGTTCTTTTCAAACGAACAATTATTTTACGTACTTTGTGAAGCTACGAGTACTAATAACGCAATTTAGGTGATCTTTGCGATACCCTAGGAGTTGCAAATAATCTGCTCTTAGATTTCTTTGAAAGTTAATTTGTATTTGAATGGTAATTAATTTTATTCTGTGCTGACTTTGAACTTGTGTTTGTAACTGTGTCAGCTACTTACATTGATTTTCGATTGAAGATGTTTTTGGCTATCGAAAATCTTCTAATAATTATAACAACGAATAGAAGTTTGTGTAAGCGTTTTTGGAGTACCAGCTTAAAGTTTTTAATGGTGCTATTAAGCGTCGGGTTTTTACAACTTTTCTGTGTGACGAAAAGCAAAATACCGTAAGCTACGAGTACCATAGACTTAATGGTCTGAAATTAAGTTCAAATGTTTTAGCCCGGATTCCACCAAAGTGGAGCCGAGTGGTAAAGAGACGTGTGATAATCAACCAATCACATTGGTTAAAGTCTACACCGTGTCTCTTATCTCTCTTATGATCGAATCCCACACATCTGTCCGCTCCCCGGTCGTCTCCGCTTTGGTGGACCCCAGCCCTTTTTTTACGATTCGTAAATCATCAAATGACCCCTCCTGCTGTGGGCGGAGCGCAAGGGAATGTCAGACTTGTACTGACTAAAATCCATCCATCTTCCTTCTTAGCCCTTTCTGTTCCAGGGCCGCGGTATCTCTTACGAACAGTCCCGCAGCCCTGGCAGGCATCGGCCCTCTCGGACCCCTTCCGATTTGCTGACAAGGAGATGTCAGCAAATGGGAAGGGGTCCGAGAGGGCCGATGCCTGCCAGGTGGCAAGGTGCGCGTGGGACACGAACCGATACGGCCTGTCGTCATAAGATGGACGGAGGGTGAGCTAGCCCATTACTAGCCGTCCACAGGTCAAACTTATACTGTGGAGTCCAAACCTTAGTATAAGTTTGGCTTGTGCCGCTCACGTAATAAAGCAAAACATCAAAGCAGCTATTTTCCCAAAGGGTATATAGGTTCACCCAAACGACAGTTTAAGTCCCATGTTACTGGTATTTGAGTTTCACCATCTGGACACAAGCGAGTCCAGTCTCTCGTGTCCAGTTAGTGTTATTAACCTAAACTGTGACCTCTGAAAGCTTCTTCATAATCTTGTTACTGCCTTGTTGGTCGAGTGGTCGAATGAGGTCCTAGGTTCGATAATTGCGGGTCGGGCAGTGTTATTGTTGTTTTCCATCAGGAATTTTTCAGTAGCAGCCACGGAGTCTGGATTTGTGCTCGGTTATTGGCAATAGGCTCGCCCCGTATAACATGTGACTTAAAAAACATAACTGTCGATATGTGGGTGTAATATGTAATTAGGTACATCTCTGCCTTACTCTTCGAGAATTACAGGACTGATGTTATATTATGATGTTATAAGAGCTTCTTCTTATAAGAGTATAGACCAACAAGCGGATATTTATAGTAACGATTGTCGCAAAGGTAAAATCTTAAGAGCGTTTATACCGTACGGCATTTCATACAAACTTTCAAGTCGTTATTTTCCGAAATGACTGAACAGATTTTAATGAAACTTCCTACGCATAAGCAGTATACATAGGTCTACAAAGTTACAAAACAAAATTTTCGAAAAATAATGTTACAAATAATGTTAATGTTAATGTTGTTGTTGTTATGTTGTTTGTTATGTTATGTTAATTGGAAATTTTTGTTTCTATAGATAGTAAATCGGTCTAATTTAGCTGTAACATTATTTTTCGAAAATTTTGTTTTATAACTTTGTAGACCTATGTATACTGCTTATGCGTAGGAAGTTTCATTAAAATCTGTTTAGTCATTTCGGAAAATAACGACTTGAAAGTTTGTATGAAATGCCGTAGGGTATAAACGCTCTTAAGAGCGTTTTATAGGCCGTGCGACATTTCATACAAACTTTAAAGTCCTTATTTTCCGAAATGTGATTGAAAATCGAAAAGTGAATGATTTTAATGAAACTTCATACCTACATAAAAGTTTATAGGATATACCCTAAGATGTAAAGGCTCTTAATAGATCCCTGAAATTGGTACGAGTATGGTCTTGAAAGTACTTTAAACAGCACAATGGAAATACCATGTCCTCTGACCAAACACTCGCGTTTAATGCTTGGTTCTCGATGTACTGTCCGGTGGTGTTCAGAGCAAACTGAATGTAGTAAGCAAATGTTTACTAGTGCTGTGTACAGAGTGGAGTTTATCGACGTCGATAAACCAGTACAGCAATGGTGCCGATGAAATAATATTGAATAAAATGTAAGCTAGATTTAATTGCTCTGTATGGTGTCGGGCGTAAAGAATAGCACCATCCCATATCTTCCCGTGGGTGTCGTAAGAGGCGACTGTCAGAGAATGGGCAGCAGCGTTCGCTGAGCTTTTGTAACAACCGTACTGCGATCGCCAACCCGCCTGCCAAGCGTGGCGGTTATGGCAAAACCCCCCAAAATGTCAATGTGGCGACACTTGGGGGAGGCCTATGTCCAGCAGTCGTCGGACGTCTTTTGGGCTGAAATGATGATGAAGATTTAATTATATTTCGTTTATTTTTTAACCAAATTAAAGAAAATATAGGTTATTTTCCAGTTTAATTAATATTAATTAATATTTCTTATTTTTTTATTATTTTATTTAAACACAGTATACACAGGTGAGGTTTGTTTTGTACCATTAAACCAAACATGGTTTGTATTGGTACATACTCACATTCGCCATAACAACACTACTTAATCACTACTAAACCAATATAAGCATATATTTATGCATAGCCTCATTCTTTGTACAAACATTAAGATAGAAATAAGTTTAACTAAAATTCAATTTCTCATTTTTAATATTGTTGGTGGAAATGAAAATGATCTATTGATTTAATTGCACGGGTATTTAAAACACATAATTGATAAGAAAATTCATATTTAAAGATTTCTTGCAAAGCTCTGAAATATTTTAAGTTGCTCATTTATCGTAACATCCTACGCAAAATATGCTAAATGTCTATTTGGATGAAAGTGCTATTAAAATAATTCGTAGGCGTTCGGATTGGCAGCTGTTTTTAATCTCTGCTGTAATCTTAATATATAAATGCATAAATCACGACAGTTAAATCTATGTTTAGGTAGAAATAAAACAACTGGAGCACCTAAATGAATTCTAGCACCTACATGTACTCTTACTAAGTTAATAAGTCTAAAATCAACAGAACATTTTGATGAATTCTATAAACGTTTCTCTTAATCTCAGGTGCTTTGATAAAAAATCAACCCATAGATAAAAAAGAGCATTTATCCGAATACTTACGAAGTGAGGAGGCACAATTGGGAACTGACGCGTGGCTCATAAGCCATTATGTCTTCAAAACACACTCAATCATACATCAAAGCTGTCATACATCAATTTGCTGAGGTAAAGTACTTTCGACATCAGTCAATAAATTCAAGTCATGATTTTCGTCATTTCGAACCCCTGGCTTTATATTGTTTGAAGTCATTCACATCCATCAGGGGGAAAACTGCCTAACCGCTTGGCCACAAACTACGAGCTCAGGCGACACGCGTCTTGCGACAGCAACTGAGGTAAACGCAAATCTAAAAACGTCGTACCGGCTAACGCACGTGCACCCGTACCCAAAAAATCGGACGCGCGTTCATGCGCTTATTCCGACGTTTTGTTTCGTTTTGTTTTGTTAACGACGAGTTTTGTGTGTGACAAAAGGCGCGCGTATGCGTAAATATGGTAATCTAAAAGCACGAGCAATTAAAGCACGAGTTACCGCTACACAACAGTACCAGTGATAAACACGCGTGTCACTTAACACAGGTCGCGTCGCAAGTCGCATAGCCCAAGGAAAACGAGCGGGGTCTAACAGAACCAAACTATTCACATTATCATTCAAATCACATCCCTTATTTCCCATTTTATTGTTCCATTTTGTATCTCGGAATAAATAGAAAAGGAAGACGTAACTTTAGTGTATAATAATTTCTTGTGTCGTATATAATTTATTGCGGGAACCGAAACTTATCGCTTCATCAGAACTACGAGGTTAGATAACGTTTTTTATGTCTTATGATGTATTTTCTATTATCTTGGAAGGTTTTTGCGCAGTGAACCGAATTCAGGTATTATAATGCTCACTTTACAAAAATAAGAGGCCTATCATTTTTTTTATTTGCCAGTGGACAGTAAACTAGGAATAAATATAAATATATTTGTAATTCGAGATGACAGAGTAAAATAGAAATATAACGAAGAAACACGAGCACAATACTTCGTAACAATACGTTTATAAATGATAAACAACATTCAATATGTCGTAGTTGTCTTGATTTATTCTGTTAGACACGGTCATCATGTGGGCAGAACATGGGTTTCGTGCTATGAAAACACACACTACACGCGGTACACTGCTTTTGTCAAACTCACCAATCACTTGAAATTACAATCCAACATAATAACACTAGGCACCCTGAATCGGGACACAGTTTCGGGATGTCTTGACTCCGCCGCGATCAGACACAGACTGTCCGCCTCACAGCGAGCTCGAAACATCACGACTCTGTAGAAGCGCGCTTAGGTGTGGGTAGACTGGTAAGTAGGTCGCGTGGTGCTACCTTTGGCGCGCTTGCCGATTAATTTTCTGTCCGTACTAATGACCGGATCCTACACGGCCAGACTGACATACGACCGTCCTCGGGCGTTATTGTATTCCTGGAACAAACAGTGTCTAATCACCAAGACATCCGCTCGTCCAACCTGACAAACTATGAAAAACATTACTCTCATCGTAACTGTAACTGTGTCAGAACAAAAGAAAGCGTGTATTCTTTCGATCACTCACGGGCTAGACGGCATTTTTCTCCTAACAAGAAAGCGCGTGTCCTTTCGACCACTCATGGACCGGACGGCACCTTTCCCCCAGCAAGAAAGCGTGTGTCTTTTCGACCACTCATGCACCGGACGGCACCTTTCCCTAAACAGTTAACACCTGGACCGGACGAGCGCATCCCTTCAACCAATCCGTAATGGATCTGGCCCGGACGACACTCTCCTTTCGGCCATACGAACGTTTGAACCGAACAACTGCGTCCGTACGACCATACCAGTGTACGGACTGGACAACAGCGTCCCCTCGGATAACGTCATCACAAAAACATCATAAACCGGGTTGATGATTTGTGCTCGCAGGTTTGGACGCTTTCCTTGTTGCTTGAAAAATTCATTGGTTATGTTCCTCACTTGGCTTTACTTTCGTAGAGGGCGCGATTCTTTATCCCACTTCTGATGTCGTAGTTGTCTTGATTTATTCCGTTAGACACGGTCATCATGTGGGCAGAACATGGGTTTCGTGCTATGAAAACACACACTACACGCGGTACACTGCTTTTGTCAAACTCACAAATCACTTGAAATTACAATCCTTAATCGGGACACAGTTTCGGGACGTCTTGACTCCGCCGCGATCAGACACAGACTGTCCGCCTCACAGCGAGCTCGAAACATCACGACTCTGTAGAAGCGCGCTTAGGTGTGGGTAACTGGTAAGTAGGTCGCGTGGTGCTACCTTTGGTGCGCTTGCCGATTGATTTTCTGTCCGTATTATGACCGGATCCTACAAATAAATAAGATCTTACAAAAACAAATAATAGAGAAATCAGTAATCACTTTACAGACACTAAAATATTTTACAGAATACATAGTAATATTATAATATTGCATTCAAATATTTCTACTAAAGTACACAAACGTCTAACCGGTCATGTTTTAAGGCCGTGTTTATTACCGTCAACCAGGCACAAATCCAGCTAAGCCTACTAATTAATCACTTAAACACTTTGTCTGACCTGGTATCCAACCCAGTGCTGCATGCTCAACTGAAGTGCTTAATTCCACTATGACTACCGAACCCTTAGGGGTTACAGACATGATCTTATGTAATACTAGCTGTCCCGCGCAAATTCGTATGCGTCACATTTTCCCCGATTTTGAAAGATTATTAATTGCTGCTCCGCTCCTATTTGTCGTAGCATAATGATATATAACCTATAGCCTTCCTCAATAAATGGACTATCTAACACTGAAAGAATTTTTCAAATCGGATCAGTAGTTCCTGAGATTAGCGCGTTCAAGCAAACAAACTCTTCAGCTTTATAATATTAGTACAGATTTTCACCACGTTTACAAAATATCGATAACTATCATGATATGGGTGGTACAACACTAGTGCATTCAACAGTGAAGCTGTCGACGTCAGGAACACTCGAGCGCACAAGTGCAATGCGACTTGACACGGTCACATAACTATAGTACTGTCGTGGTGTAAAGCTATTTAAAATATTTGTGGAGCACACCTTGATTTGGTTCTGTTGTTGAGACCGGAGATTTTGAAACTTACGTAAACTGAATGTGAAAATATTATAGATATAGAATGACAGCGCTTGCATGTTTCTACATTGATTTTCGATGCATTTCGGTCTGGCTCTAGCTTCTAAACCTTCCGAGGATTGTCGGTTGAGGAATTAAAGCTCATGGCATGGTAAATAAATTAATCAATCAGCATGTTGGTAGTGTGGCTGACTGTGTGGCTTGGTAGTGTGGCTAGGAAAAGTCACCGAGACAAAGATATTGGAAAAGTCGAAATTGAATACACTACAGAAAAGTTGAAATCATTGAATGTGATTTCCATTTGTCTAGACTCTGAAGTATTTTGTATTACTCCACGCTAGATCGGTGCTCCATTAATGAGTTTTTTTTTTTAGATTCACACATTTTAGATAAAAAAATTAAAACCCACCTTTTTAATTCACTACCACATCAAAAGCAAAGGAAAATTAACTAAACTAGGACACGCGTTTATGTAAAGTGGGAAGCGTTTGGCGAAAAATATATGGCTATTGTCTCTTTTTAATTGGACTTTCCACGTTATTGACTTTATGAGTGCTTCAAACAAGTAACTTTATATGCTAAGAGTGAACGGCACGTGTAGAAATCATTATATAAGGCTCTGCATAGACTGAGTTAAGACTGTCCATTATACATACGTTTCGTCCGATCCGGTCGAAACTGGAATTTTATTATAATTAATATTTTTGAGTGGTGTTTCGGACGAATCCTTTTTAGAGGTAAAGTAACATCAGAAACATAATTAAAAACTAACTATTTTAGTTTCTGGATAAATTATTAAAGTTAGTGTGTGCATAATTTGCTGAAAGTGATATCCGGTTAGACAGAGCTGGCCAACATAATTGGGAAAAGACTAGGTATATGATGATTAAATTGCTGAAAGTTATCTTAGCAAGTAAATATACTTGGATTTTAGTAAAAAAAATCCCAGATATTTTTAACTGTTGTAATTTAATAATAATAATAATCGTTTATTTCCAGTTTCACAGACTCATAAAATAAATTGTACACACACAGTCACATTAAATAATCAATTAATTAGGTACTTTAAAATTAAATAGAAATTATTGGACAAAAAAATAATAATTAAAATTAAATAATAAACAAAACAACAATTAGGTTTCAAATTGGACCTGGTTGAAGTAGTGCCACATTACCTGTGTTCAATGTGTAACCTACAGCAGTGATTAATC
Organism: Cerastis rubricosa; assembly: GCA_949152445.1. Lineage (NCBI taxonomy): Eukaryota > Metazoa > Arthropoda > Insecta > Lepidoptera > Noctuidae > Cerastis > Cerastis rubricosa. The sequence continues at coordinate 7,373,017 of OX424526.1, read as the reverse complement.
TAGGCGCAATCGACCCTTTCCGCTAGCGCGGCCAACATGCTGTTGGAGCTCCCCCGTACTCGCCGAACCAGCGAGGTGCCTCTCTTGCGCATTGTTGCATAAAAGCAATCTACGCGCGCTTCCGCAAACATTGTCGAAGCGCTGCAGTAACGGGGGAGACCCAACAACATCCTGAACGCATTGTTGAACTGAACTCGAAGGGCGCTGTACGACCTTTGCGTGTAGTTATTCCATAGGCTGCATGTGTATAATGTAGTGCAGTAGGCTCTAAAAAGAGTAATTTTAACTTCTGCTGAGCATCGTGCGAACCTACGGATCACCATATTCGCTCTGACCGACAGCGCCCTTCGCTCCCGTTCAATGTCTGCATCGTCTTTCAAGTCGGGAGTAAGTAAGTGGCCTAAGTATTTAAAAATATCTATTCTTTCTAAAGGCGTGCCATTCAGCTTTATAGCTGGCATTTCAATAACTTTTCTCTGCCCGCCCTGAAAGACCATACACTGACTCTTTTTAGGGTTCCGTAGCCGAATGGCAAAAAACGGAACCCTTATAGATTCGTCATGTCTGTCTGTCTGTCTGTCTGTCCGTCTGTACGTCACAGCCACTTATTTCCGAAACTATAAGAACTATACTGTTGAAACTTGGTAAGTAGATGTATTCTGTAAACCGCATTAGGATTTTTACACAAAAATAGAAAAATAAAAAAAAAATAAGGGGGTCCCCATACTTAGAACTGAAAACCAAAAAAAAATTTTTCATCAAACCCATACGTGTGGGGTATCTATGGATAGGTCTTCAAAAATGATATTGATGTTTCTAATTTCATTTTTTTCTAAACTGAATAGTTTGCGCTAGAGCCACTTCCAAAGTGGTAAAATGTGTGTCCCCCCCCCTCTAATTTCTAAAGTAAGAGGAGGAAAATTCTGAAAATATTTAGGATTGTAGAACGTAAAAAAAACTATAAACGAAAATTGGTTTCAATAAGATATGATGTTTAGTTTTTGAGATATGGGACTTTTTCATCAAACTGCAGCAGTAACTTTGTTTTTCATAAACATACTATGAAAAACAAATTTAGTTTTGCGGTTGTGTGGAAGTTTACTAACTAATACTACTAACTAATGAATGACAGTTCAAAATATTGTTATTATATTGTTTGGAGCTATGGAACCCTGTGTCGGCCGGTTTTTTACATTATAGATAAGTCCATGATCAGTTGCATAACCCTCACAGATACTCATCAGTTTTCTGAGTCCGCAGACCGAGGCACTCAGCAGCACCATATCGTCCGCGTAGCTGATGTTATTGAAACAGACGCCATCTATGTAACAACCAATATGCTGCTCGCTGAGCGCCTCGATCAGCCCATTTATGTACAAATTAAAAAAAACCGGCCAAGTGCGAGTCTTACTCGCACACAGGGTTCCATAGCTCCAAACAATATAATAACAATATTTTGAACTGTCATTCATTAGTTAGTAGTATTAGTTAGTAAACTTCCACACAACCGCAAAACTAAATTTGTTTTTCATAGTATGTTTATGAAAAACAAAGTTACTGCTGCAGTTTGATGAAAAAGTCCCATATCCCAAAAACTAAACATCATATCTTATTGAAACCAATTTTCGTTGATAGTTTTTTTTACGTTCTACAATCCTGAATATTTTCAGAATTTTCCTCCTCTTACTTTAGAAATTAGAGGGGGGGGGACACACATTTTACCACTTTGGAAGTGGCTCTAGCGCAAACTATTCAGTTTAGAAAAAAATGATACTGGAAACCTCAATATCATTTTTGAAGACCTATCCATAGATACCCCACACGTATGGATTTGATGAAATTTTTTTTTTTGGTTTTCAGTTCTAAGTGTGGGACCCCCTTAATTTATTGTTTTTTTTTTCTATTTTTGTGTGAAAATCCTAATGCGGTTTACAGAATACATCTACTTACCAAGTTTCAACAGTATAGTTCTTATAGTTTCGGAAATAAGTGGCTGTGACATACAGACGGACAGACAGACAGACAGACAGACAGACAGACATGACGAATCTATAAGGGTTCCGTTTTTTGCCATTCGTCTACGGAACCCTAAAAATGGAAGGTGAGCTTAACCCCCCCTGCCTCACTCCACATTCCAACCTATAAATTTAACCAATTTAAGCTCACGAAATGAAACGCTTTAACTTTGCAAATCTTTAAAAATCACTCTTAAATAATTTTTGAGATTCCTCTAGATTCATCCAGAAATTTTCAAGCCATTATAAACCTTCTGCACACTGCCTAACAACATGCACCTAACGGAGTACACAATGCAAGCAATGGTGAGATTCCTAATTATTTGCAGTCTTAGTGCAAAGTGCTGTTACATATGCATCGGGTATGATATTATATTCCTCTCGCTGTGGAATATACCGAGAAGATATGTGAAAAGGGATGTAGGGTAAAGTAAACTTGGAATATGCTGTATAGGACGCTTGATAGTGTGCGAAATGAATCGTTGTTTTGATGAGCGATAATGTTTTGTAGCGAAAACAATCTGTCACATACTTATAATATACGTTTTTGGAAATCCTAAAATACGAGAGATATTTATAAAAACTTGAAGCTTTTAGCTTGTTTTTTGGTATTTTTTGGTAGTCGGTGGGATAAAGTAAGGAGTACTTTAGAAGTTTGAAAGTTGCGCCAGTTACAGAGAAGTCGAAAGTGAATCGACTGTCGTACTGGGAGTGGTGAATAAATAATGTTGGATGGAGAGGGAGAGAAAGACCAAGGAAACAATGTATTGATTGTGTGAGTAATTATTTGAAATAAAAACCGGCCAAGCAAAAAATCACTTTTTGTATGGGAGGGGGGGGGGCTTAAATATTTATTTTATTCTGTTTTTAGTATTTGTTGTTATAGCAGCAACAGAAATACATAATCTGTAGAAATTTCAACTAGTTAACTATCACGGCTTACGAGATACAGTCTGGTGACAGACGGTCGGACGGACAGCGAAGTTTCAGTAATAGGGTCCCGTTTGAACGTGTACGGGACCCTAAAAAGGAGTAAGTAAATGATACCGCAGAAGCACGGCCCTTGACCTTTTATCAATGACAAAACCTGAGCACCCATTGTGTACTTAATACGAGTTTTTATACCTGACAGTTTTATTTTTTTAAACACGCTGATGACGTAAACTTTCATCTGTACTGAAACTGAGCTAGCACTGTCAGGTGGCAACACAATAACTTCATACAAATTGAAGTTTAGTTATTGAAGCAATAGCCCGCCCTCTATTAAAGAGACTTAAACATAACTAGCAAAATGTTGGTGCACTACCCCCCGTCCCTACCTAAGTACACCTCTGTTTAACCCTTTAGGGATTACAGGGATGATGTTATGTTATGTCAATAGAAGTTTACTTGAACACAATCGCGTATTTTGGTCAAAGATAAATGAGCACAGTCATCATCTGCCTAGCCTTTTCCCAAACTATCTTGGGGTCGGCTTCCTTTCCAACCGGATGCAGCTGAATACCAGTATTTTACATGAAGCCACTGCCTATCTGAACTCCACAACTCAGTAACTGGATAGTACGATACCCCTTGGTAAGACTAGATGTCTGACTTTTGGCTTCTACTCGTAACGACTGTCAAATATTCACAAATGACAGCCGGTCCAACAGCTTAACATGCTTTCCAAAGCACGGAGGAAACTCGGTATGTAATTATGGTCACCCATCCACGAACCAACTTCGGCAAGCACGACCCGTGCGGCTGGCATTATTTGGCTACGAGCTCCTGATAATGGAGCACACTAATTTATTAAATTCAATGAAACATCACACATTTTCACTTCGAAAAATATTTCGGAGAGGAAAAAGTAATTTACATTCCAGATGCACTCTCTTAAACGTTCAACACCGGATTTACTAATAGCAAAAAAAACATTTTAATAAAATCTTTCATCACACACCTTAATTTTTACGTTGTGTACCAGTTTTATAAAAAGTTTATCACACTGCACAATTTTATAACTAAGATCAAAGAGTTTGTTTATTTTTGTAATAATTTCTATTAACTACGTCGTAAGAATTAGAAAACAGATTTTTAAAGTAACAAGAAAGTAGGTACAGTCAGTTACAACAATCTGTCAATTTTCTGTATTATATTTTCAACTTTATCGTAAAAGTATTAGATTTAAGGTTGATTGGGAAAATTTGAAAGTTTCGGGTAACTTGATGCGCTGGCGTCTGAACATACCTAGATTTTTTCACGCTCGCTTTTTTATAATATTATTATGCAATCTGGGGATATTGATAAGACGTGACAATCGCTTTTAAAACGGGTCGTATTATAAGCGACTGTCAACATCTTTCTTTGCCATTACTTTTTTGATTTCATAATAAATCAATTTATGCATTTTTTTTCCTGTTATAGGTCCAAACGCTCAGGTATAACAACTTAATGTTGAGGGTATTTTGTTAAAATCGACTATTTTGACGAATCTTGAGATCCAGATGGCATGAAACGATCAATTACTGATATTTGTATACATTTTTTTTTGTATCAGCCTACTCTGTTCCTCTGCTGGCATAGGGCATAGGTTTTCCCCAAGGCTTTTAATTTTCCCTAACGTTTGCTTTTTCCGACCAATCCGTTAAGAATGAGTCCAGATAGTAACTCCAGCGTTTCTTTGGCCTGCCTCAGTTACGACGGCCGTCTTCAGGTGGACTATCTTCGCTCATCTGTCCGGCTTCATCGTATAAACGTGACCCACCCCGTAAAGTTTTACCTTCGTAGATTAACCACCTTCATCGGCGATTTGATTAATAGCTTTAAATTAAACATCCAACTTCTTCTGATGTATAAAATTCTCGTGTAGCGAGAACGTCTGAACCGATTTGTATGAAATTTTGTGTGCATATCGGTTAGATCTGAGAATCGGCCAACATCTATTTTTCATACCCCTAAAACCCATCAAAATTTCCAAGCGAAAGAAGTCGCGGGCAGCATCTAATACAATATGAATGTAACTGTTATATAGCTCCTTATGCATTTATTCACTTACAAACATAGCGATAGTTTGCAGTTGTCATTAGAAGTTTTAAAGAACTTGTATGCAAATGAACGAGTTATTTATTTTGAACCAGCCGTTATATTTATAGGTGGTGTATATAGGTTGCTAACTTGTTTTACCAATTACATAAACCAATGGAAAATGAGTAAACCGTACCCTTAAGAGCGTTTACGATCAATTTACAAACAATACTTCAGTTAAAATTAGTCATTGATTGGCTCCTAGTCAACCTAACAGTTAGGTGTTAATGATGATTGCCGTCAGTGTTAGCTGTTTAATGGTACTGTGAGCAAGTAAGTTTACAATTCATTAATATTCTACCTTTGTTTACAATTTACTTCAAGAATGTGGTGTTAGTGTACATGATGTGTTGTAAAACAAGTTAACGTTAGTCAAATAGTTATTTAACATACTTGAGATTTGTTTCTTTAACCGTGTTTTAAGCGGGACAGCTATAACCTGATCATAATTTTCCTGATAATATCTAATCCTCCACGGATTAGGTATTATTAGGAACTAGCTGTCCCGCGCAACTTCAACTTTATAATCGGTCTAATTTAGCTGTTACACTATTTTTCGTAAATGTTTTTAGTAAATTTTTAGACCTATGTATCCTGCTTATGCGTATGAAGTTACATTAAAATCAGTTGAGTCATTTTGGAAAATAAGGACTTGAAAGTTTGTATAAAATGTCGTAAGAATCTTAACTAAAGCTATGACAACACTAAGTGAGGAGGTCACAGACATTTTCAGCAAGGAGTCAACAGTGTGGCGACAGTGAAACTGGGCCTAATTTAATATACCTGGCTAACTACAGTAAATTATGGTAATATTATGTATTCTGTCTGGCTTTCAGACTGGTTTGAAAGGTAAATATGTACCTACGGTAGACTACATTAGCAGGAGGTTTTGGCTGAATAATAACAGCCACACGTGTAGACCTTCAAGGTAAAGCAGTGCTTGTCAAGGCCAAGGTAATAATTATAACATCACGCCTGTAGATCCCCGATAGATTAAAAAATAACCACTAAAAAATAAAGTAAGAAACTTAAATCTAAACACAAAATAAAAAGATTATATTGTTGATGACCATCATCACAATATATATAAAATACTAGCTGCCCGGACAGACTTCATTCTGTCAAAAGTTTTTTTTTTATTGTTTTAAAACCTTCCGTGGACTCAGGGAACATACAAAAAAAACTTGCCGAATTGGTCCAGCCATTCTTGAGATATGCGCTTACCAACATTCATATTTATTTATATAGATAGAAGATAGATTATATATAATACTTCGCCTGCTACTCTTATTTTTTTTAATATCTACTTAGCTATAAAATAATCGCATTAATGACAGCAGAACATTTTTCATTTCCAAAACCAAACTGATATGGAATCATAAATCATTATTCACAAAAATTCATCTTGAAAACTATTTTTGTAATTGGCTACTCAGTTCACGAAAGACGAGCGACGTTTATTTTAAAAATAAGCGGGAAACAGGATGTTCAGGGTGATAGATAATTTATTTTGATCACTATTCGTGGTTTGATTCGGATATTACTCATCATCTGTTTTGGCGTGTTTTTACCAGAAACTATACGAATTAGTTTAAATTTTCGCGTTAAATAATTAATATTGGCAAAGCATCTAATTTTTAGTTATCAATTTAAACGTTAGAAAGCCCTCAAGATAAGCTAAGATAAAGTTTTTTTTGTATGAATGTTTTGGGTGAATGGTTTTAAAAGCAGACGAAGACCAAATAAACGATGGATGGACTGTGTGAAGGATGATTTGGCTAGAAAGGAGGTGACTGATGAGATGAAGAGTAATATTATAGAAAAGTAATAAGTATTGAAGAACTTCTACCAACATCATATGCAGCGCCAACCCCCAAATAAATTAGGTTTACTTATTTTACAAATTTCTGGTTTTCACGCATCAATGAATCTGAAAACAACGCTTTATACCAACAAATTACCAACTTAAAAAGTAAAAGTCCCCAAACGTAACTAATACCCACATTTAAAACTTTTTCACGGCCAAAGAAACACGATTTATCCTAAGAATGCGCCCTAAATCGAGGGGCCGAAAGTTATGGGGCCATAACTGTCATACAAACGGGGCCCAACATTAAACTAACATTTTTACCCTAACACCAACTGAACATCTATTAAAGGCTTTGGCAGGAAGGTATTTCGTTCTCAGGCTAGGCCTAGAAACCCTTTTGTGTGGGTTATAACTAAAATAGGATTAAGGAAAGCTTTGGATTTGGGGCAACTTGAGTGTTTGCTTGGCTTACTTTTATTGCAATCACTTTAGACTACAGGTCAACTCACAGTAAAGTTATAAGCACTGCATGGTATCAGGTGACCTACCATGACGTCTAAACGTAGTCTTGATTTAATTTGGTTTTATCTTCTCGTTACGGGTTAGCCATTACATATAGAGTTACCAGAGTGCCTCGGAAAGCCCGTGAAGCCGTCTATGGTCCCAGCTGTCAGTTGTAGGTCTTTGACAGGAATAACAGGTAGTAAGTGAACCGTAAGTCTGACAACCAGTCTTACCAACGGATATTGGATTGCCTACTATTAACTGGGTTGTGGAAATATGGAGGTTAGATAGGCAGTCGATCCTTATAAATTAAATTAAAAATTTAAAAAACCCCCGACACAAAATACCTCTAAAAAGCCAAAAATAAAATAATTTAATTTTATAAGGATCGACTGCCTATCTAACCTCCATATTTCCACAACCCAGTTAATAGTAGGCAATCCAATATCCGTTGGTAAGACTGGTTGTCAGACTTTCAGTTCACTTACTAAAAATTTAAATTTTGGGGGGTGGGGTGTGCAACCCCCCCCTCAGCAATGCCCATGGTGACAAGCGACAACATTTCAAATTTCAAATAGACTACCTGTGAAAGTTGTTTATATCCATACATTAACTGGAAAAGAGGTGATGATCTTCAAACGGCTGAGCAGATTTTCTCAAAACATAGCTAAGAACACTCTCGATTAAAATACCTTTCAAACGACACCACTTTTATCAAAATCAGTTGATCCGTTTAGGAGCTACGATGCCACAGACAGACACACAGATACACAAATACACAGATACACAAATTCACAGGTACACACGTCAAACTTATAACACCCCTCTTTTTTGGTCGGGGGTTAAAAATACTCGTATTCAGCTGCATTCAGTTAGACTGGAAGCCGACCCCAACATAGTTATATAATATTCTAAAGATATATATTTAAAATATTATATATAAAATATTATAAAGCTGAAGAGTTTGTTTGTTTGCTTGAACGCGCTAATCTCAGGAACTACTGATCCGATTTGATATTTAAAATCGGGGAAAATGTGACGCAGGCGAAGTTGCGCGGGATAGCTAGTTGTATATAAACACTTTATTCTCGTAATTTTAGATCTGTGTGAAATCTTTGAATACTATTGTAAAGTTTTGTAACTTCGTAAATTAACTGTATAAAATGGCGAAAAAATTAAGTAGATGTAAGTATTACCGCCCACAGATCAAAAACATGACATAACACTAAACCTAAGATAAAACGGTGATCATTTTATTCTTCGGGGACGGCGAGATAACCTTGATGAACTATCAATTTACTGGGATTTATTACCAAAGCAATTACAAAGACGAGTATAGAGTTAATTATGATAAACTAATGAGATAAGCACTCGTGATTGTACGTTAGGTATTAAACCACTCTTGCTTAATCGGTCAATTACAGCTAGTATATGTCGATATCACCATGTTCCTGCCACAAATATATTATTTTTATTATTAAAAAATAAAACAAGACAACAGGGCCTATATAATCTTAGTAAAACAATCGCTTTTTAAAACTATGTTAGTAGACACGATTATTACAGTATAAGAATTTATTATCTAATGTAAGTTTACCAAGCCCTGATGCATGACATGTAGCTTGATAATCCTTCCAATTGTCGGCCCATCCAGCCTTTCCGCAAGTACCTTCAGAATGTGATTAGTGCTCCCCCCATTCTGCGTATGACTGAGGCAACTATTCTTTCTCAATATCGCAAAATAATCATCAGTATGAGCATCCTGCTCAGTGGCGTGTCATGGGATAGGCCTATTTCCAGCAGTGGACGAGTACAGGCTGATGATGATGATGATGATGAGCATCCGCGAACATACGTGATGCACTGCAGTAGGTGTCCAGTGCAGCCATCAGGAGTTTTGGGGCGGATGCCCCATGGCATTGTTATTTGGATGCGTAAGGTATTGTCAGAATTTTGGGTACAACACCCTAAAGGCATTGTTATATTGGACGGGTAAGGTATAGTCAGATTTTTGTGTATGATGAGCCCAAAGGCTGCTAGTGTAAAATATTTGGCAGTATGCTTCGAAAAGTGTAATTTTTACTGGTACTGAACAACCAGCAAACCTTAGAGCCACCATATTTCCCCTCACCGTCAACGCCCTACACTCCGTTTACATTTTATTCCTTTCTTTCTTTCAATATCAATGCAAAACGTCAGTAGTGTGCTACATAGTACGGGTTATGGGGACACTCCTCCATTTCTCTGTACCCACCTATGATTTGCTTAGCCTTTTTCCCAACTATGTTGGGGTCGGCTTCCAGTCTAACTGAATGCAGCTGAATACGAGTATTTTTAACCCCCGACCAAAAAAGAGGGGTGTTATAAGTTTTCATGTTTACACATTCATGTTTACAGTACATTTTTAAACAATCATCAGTCTACGTCCAGTATTTAAGGAGCAATGTACGAAAACATGTTTTTATTTTTTCTTAAAAATTGAGTTTTTGCAGTTATCATTTTATTCTCCGGGCACATCGATTTTTCTAATTGTTACATAAGTACATTGATAAGTACCACTAGGGTTTTAGGACAAATCAAGGTGACATAATATTATTATACAAGGTGTTCGGGACACCGACGCGAAAACGCTTACAACATATTAGTACATCATTCTAACCCTCCACAAAGAAATTTTTAATCTGTGGTTTAAAAAAAATATGCTGTTTCCTACAAAAGTGCAAACCTACGCGTCAAAATCTATGGAACAGCAGATTTTTATTTACGAGCAGTAAGCAGTGTGTTGCGCAGGCATGCGCATTACTTTGTGTAATTTATTTCATCAGCGCTGCCATCAAAAACGGTGAAGGAAAACATCGTGAGGAAACCGGCATGTCGTAGAACTAAAAATTCGAAGACATGTGACATCTGCCAACCCGCACTGGGCCCGCGTGGTGGATTACAGCCTATCCCTCTCATTGAGAGGAGGCCTGTGTCCCAGCACTGGGAACATTATAGGGTGATGATGATAATAATGATGATGCCTGTGAAAAGTTTCTATGGGGGTTCTGAGTGGTGTACTGAGTATCATGTAGTAAGCGTTTTCGCGTCGGTGAACCCTTACACCTTGTATACAAGAAGGAGATGACAATAGGACAATAAAAACTACTAAAATCTCATGACGTTTCTAGTCTGCATACAAAAATTCAATCGAATGTATCTAGTGGTTTTGTCACAGGGCATTTCTATTTTTAGGATTTTCTCAGTTTTTTTTATTTTATTTGCGATGGGTTTTCTCTTGACTCTAGTCTAGGTCATGGAGATGACAGAGACAAAGTCAACGATGGTACGAGCCTACACAGAAGATGCCTGTTCACTCTAACTTTGAAGAGATTAGGGTTGTAAGCGTTTGGATACACAGACGCAGGCGGAGAGTTCCACTCCTTTACTGTGCGGATCATGAAAGACGTTTGGAAACGCTTAGTGCGAATTGGTGGAATAGTAATAAGGTAGAGATGGTAACTTGCAGTGCGTCTAGACGTCTGATGAGGTAGGATGAGGTTAAAGCTGACAGGATTAGCCCGAATGCAGTCTTTACGTAATATCCATAACAAAACAAAGTACATAGATACACATTGGTAGGCTAGTAGACATGGGTTATGTATGAAAAAACGATTCTGTAAACATGAATACAACAGATTGGCTTGTACACGACTTAGGGAGTAGGGTTTATGACGGTTTCTGGTTAGTAGTGGTCTGATCATCGCTATCAAATGATTTAGACAGGAAACAATATCTTTTAACTCATAAGGTAAATCATACGTCAACAATTGTGAAATTCCCTGTTAGTCAGTAGTTAGTGGTTTTTTAAACCATGTAGTAACTTACGTCTTGGAAATAATATCAGAATATGTCCAGTTTTATGTGCAACATTTCCTCATAATTGAATTGTATATACTCGTATGACTTGAGCTTTGAGGAATACCACGAGTTTGGTTAATAATAGATGTTGGTTTTTATAAATTATATATTTTTCCCTTTTTCTAAGGAAAATTCCTGGAGGAAGTTTTTGAATTAGAACAAGGATCATCATCATTTCAGCCGAAAGACGTCCACCGCTGGACATAGGCCTCCCCCAACGCCGCATTGACATATGGCGGGTCTTGCCATAAACGCCACGCTTGGCAGGCGGGTTGGCGATCGCACTACGGTTGTAACAAAAGCACAGAGAAAGCTGCTGCCCATTCTTTGGCAAGTCCCTTAGTCGCCTCTTACGACACCCGCAGGAAGATATGGAATGGTGCTATTCTTTACGCCCGACACCATACAGAACCCGACATCATACAGAGCAAGGTTAATCAGGAGGAAAGGGAGTAAGAAAGTGTGTGGCTGTAAGAGTAGGGAAAAACAATTGGATTGACTGTGTGAAAGATGATTTGGCCAAATATCGAAAAGATTTGCTGAGCCGACACCAAATAAATTGAGTTCAGTTTTTGGTACGACAATTTTTTCCTTCGCTCTTCGCCTTTTTTTTACGGATGGGAAATTAGCCCTAGAATAGAATAGAATGGAATAGAATATATTTATTTGCTTAAAAACATGGTATAAAAAGATGGTAAAATACAAACAATAACTAGAGCAACATGTTTTTGCTTAACAGTGATAAGCGTACAAATTTACACAAGCATATTTTTAACATTTACTGTCTAAGAAATCTTTTACACTATAAAAACTATGACTACACAACCATTCATGCAATTTATTTTTATATAATCTCAGATTCAACGCCTTGAGATTACTTGGTATCTTATTATATAAACGCACACACATAAATATGGAACTTTTATTATATTTAGCCATTCTTGGAAGGATATCTAGCACGAGCCTGTGTGGGTCTCGGCGGTTACGAGGATATAAGTCATCTGCCGTACTAAATAGTTCCTTATGTTTTCTCACAAACATGCAAGTTTCGTATATGTAAAGACACGGTAGCGGTAACAAGCCAAGCTTTTTAAATATCGGTCTACAGGATTCGTCAGGTCGAAGCCCGTATATTGCTCTAATGCATTTTTTCTGAGCAATGAATGCTCTATTTTGATCTGTGCTATTACCCCACATTATCAAACCATAACGGAGCACCGATTCAACGTATGCATGATAGGACGTTATTGCCGTTTTAATGTTTGTTATATTTCTAACTTTTTTAAGTGCATATACAAACTTATTTATTCTTTTGGAAACCATATCAATATGTGCTTTCCAGTTTATATCTTGATCTAAGGTTACGCCTAAAAATTTAGTTTTTGTTACTTCATCAATTTTATGTATATTCATTTTAATATTAAATTTAGAATTATTAGATTTATTAAATTGTATATAAACTGATTTATTGAGATTTATTGATAAATTATTTAGGTATTCAATTAGTCTGTCAATAGTGTTATTTATGTCAGTCTCATGATCGTCAATTGTATTATTTTTTCTGTCAGTTGTTACGATTATAGAAATGTCATCAGCAAATAATATACATTTATGGTTGGTTATTTTCATTATAGAGTTAATGTACAAAAGGAATAAAATTGGGCCTAACACACTTCCTTGTGGGACGCCATATCTGTTGTACTTGAGTTCGGATGAGTGTGGTATCATGTCGTTATTTCTATCCACTTTTGTAATGGTAACCCGCTGTCGTCTGTTATTTAGGTATGACGCTATCCACTGAAGCACTAGTCCTCTAATTCCGACTGCTTCCAGTTTCTTAAGCAACAGATCATGAGACACTAGGTCAAAGGCTTTAGATAAGTCGAAGAACAAACCTGTAGTACGACGGTTTTGATTAATATTAGTCAGTATATTTTTTATAAGAGTGAAGATAGCTAATGTAGTTGATTTATTTTTTTGAAAGCCGAATTGTTCTTCATGAATTATGTTAAATTTATTACAAAATTCGATCAATCTTTTGTACATGCACTTTTCGAATATCTTGGAGAAAATAGGTATTAATGTTATTGGGCGATAATTATTGACGTCAGATTTATCACCTTTTTTAAAAAGAGGTTTAACAATTGATACTTTTAATGCTTCAGGAAAAGTCCCCAGTGAGAAGGATAAATTAATCAAGTGTGTTATAATTGCACTCAGCTCAATAGTGCATGCTTTTACAATTTTGGTATTAATTTCATCGTACCCTTCCGAATTTGAGTTTTTCAATGATATAATCTCCGTTTTAACTTCGTTTTCAGACACAGGTTTGAGGAACATCGAATATGGTGCTGAATTTCTCTTAGGGCTTGTTTTTATATCTGTACTAGAAGTAGGCGCCATATTAATGTAATGGTTATTGAAAGCAGTTGCTATTTCTATAGGATCCGTGACTACTGTGTTGCCAATTTGAACATTTTCGATATTGTCCTTGAGGTTATTGTTTATGATTTCGTCCCTAATTACCTTCCACACTGCTTTGCATTTGTTTTCATTTTTTTATTTATTTATTTATTTATTGATTTACTCACATGTAAAACACTGGGTAGTAGGCATGCATTAAAATTTCATGACACAGTATTAAGACATGCACCCTGTAAGGGCACTACAAATATTTTAGATAACTAATTATTAAATCAAGTACATAATATACATAATATTGATTCTGATTATTACAATTATATTACATTAACAAAAGAAAAAGAAACATTACAAATATTACATTAATTATACAAAACATTAATCAATCATTTATTAGATATTATTTTAAAATTTAGTCATTATATTTTACATTTTTGTCAAGTTAATATTATTACAGGGTCGATCGATTCACAATTTGTCAGTTTTAAATTCCTCTATGGTATAGTAGCCTTTCTTCATTAGCAAAGATTTCAACTGTTTAGAGAAAATGGAGTCATTTGGTAGGGATTTTAATTTTTCAGGCAGCTTATTAAAGATATTAGCTAGTCTTGAGTGTGGGCTTTTCCCGATAACTTTTAAGTTTGTGATGGGTAGTATTAATCTATTCCTGTTCCGTCGGTTATAGTTTTCATTTAACTCGATATTAGATTTGAAAAGGTGCCTATTTTTTCTAACGAATATACAAGCTTGCAGTATGTATATTGCTGGTAGTGTAAGAAGTTGTTGTTTAATAAAGTGTGGCCTACAACTCTCTCGTTGATCTATGTTCATCAATATTCTGATACATTTCTTTTGCTGAATGAAGAGGTCCAGAAAGTCAGTACTTTCTCCCCACAAAATGATACCGTAATTTAGCCAGGAGTAGGCGTACGCATAATAGGCAGATAAGGCGGTTTTATAGTCTGTGTTACGTTTCAATATGCTTAACGCATAGATAAATTGGGACAATTTTCCTTTTGTTTTTTCTATATGTTTCTTCCAATTTAGGTTTGAGTCTAATGTTAGGCCTAAAAGTGTAAATTCATTTATTTCTTCTAATTTAATTTTTTGTGTTAATATGTTTAGATTGATTGGGGTTCTTTGGTAAGTTCTGAATTGGCATATTTTAGTTTTAGATAGGTTTATTTCTAAGTTGTGTTCGTTTAACCATTGCTCAGTTTCTGTGAAAGTTTTTAAAATAGCTAGATGGTCAACATTCGCTGGCGTTTTAAATAATAGGGAAACATCATCAGCGAACAAAATACAGGTCGAACTTATCTTTTTTGGCAAGTCATTTACGTATGCTATAAATAGGGTACATCCTACGACGCTTCCTTGGGGTATTGAACTATTAATAGTAACCATGTCTGATCGTATGTCGTACATTTCCTGGTTAATGCTATCGAAGTGTTCTACTTCTACGAATTGTACTCTGTCCTGTAAATATGATTTAAACCAATTAAATGCTTGCCCTCTAATACCCGATCCGTAAAGTTTTTGTAATAAAATTTTATGTGACACCCTGTCGTACGCCTTCGTCATATCTAGGAATAGTCCAACAGCGTACTTTCGTTCGTTAATGCAAGTGTAGATTTCCTGTACGTAATTGTATACCGCTAAAGTAGTTGAGCATTTTTTCCTAAAACCAAATTGATTTTTATCCAAAATATTAAATTTCTCTAGAAACGTGATAACACGATTCGCCATTGATTTTTCGAAAATTTTTGAGAATGTAGGTAATAGTGCAATAGGCCTATAATCACTAGGATTTTCTGAATTTCCTCCTTTTTTGGCAATAGGGCGTATTTTCGCAATTTTTAGTTTTTCTGGGAACCGTCCCTCATCGAAAGATTTATTTATTAGTATAGTGAGAGGAGATGTTAGCTCCTTTGCGCATTTTTTTACTAATATCGGCGGGATATCATCCACTCCAAAGCTACGTTTGTTTTGCATTCCGCGTATTATATTAAAGACCTCTCGCTCGGTTACCGGTTCGACGTATATGGAGTTTATTGCGGGCGTATGCACCGAATGTACCGATGGCTCACATGACGATGGCGCCGCAGCTTTCATATTTTTGTTGTTATTACCTACCGATATGAAATAATCATTAAATGTAGTACAAACTTGTTTCGGTGATTTTGTTATTTCGTTATTTGATTTTAAGTTAATGTTTTTTAGATTTAGTTTAGTTTTATTTGGTTTGGTAATGTTATTGATTACTGACCACATCGTTTTCGTTTTATTTTTTGAGGCGTTCATCTCTTTTATGTAATTAAGTTTCTTTGAAGTTTTAATGCATTTTCTTAATATTTTCGAGTACTCTTTGTAATGTTTTCTAAACACGGCGCTATTGATCTGATTCGAGATAATTCTAGTCAATCTTTTATTTTGGCAAGATTTTTTTAATCCC
The DNA here is from genome assembly GCA_949152445.1 of Cerastis rubricosa. NCBI lineage: Eukaryota > Metazoa > Arthropoda > Insecta > Lepidoptera > Noctuidae > Cerastis > Cerastis rubricosa. The sequence goes on along the minus strand of OX424526.1, from coordinate 7,356,849 downwards.
TTCGTTAGATAATTATTTGTTTTCTTTTGCATTATTTTTATCCGTTTTTTTTGGTATGTATTTATTTAAATTAAATTGTAAAATGTCATGAAATTTGTTATAAGTTTGATCTATGTCCAAGTTTTGATTAAAAATGTCATTCCAGTTTATTTTTGTTAATGCCGATTTGAAATTTGTCAAATTGATATTGTTAAAAAATCTTTTAGTAACGTACGTTGACGTTTTAATACTTTGCGTTTCCTCTTTCCTAATGCTGTATATTAAGCTATTGTGGTCTGAGATACCATTGTTATTAACAGTAATTTGAAATTCTGCGCTATTATTATTTGTAAATAATAGATCTATACAAGTCGATGTTGTTTTTGTGGTTCTTGTAGGAGTTTTGATGATTTGGTGTAGGTTTAGTTCTTTCATGATATTGTTGAGTTTCTGGTAATCTTTTGCTTTTTTCAGATAGTCTAAGTTAAAATCTCCAGTAATTATGAGGCGTTTGTTTTTATATTTTAGTGTAATTAGCTTCAGAAGCTGATTTAAAAAGTTAAAAAACTGTTCTATATTTCGATCGGGCCTGTATATAAGGATGATAATTAATTTTTGCGACTTAATTTCTATTGCAGAACATTCCACAACATATTCAACGGATAGATTGGTAATGTCGGGTAGTTCTTTGCAGTTCAATCCCGTTCGTGTCAGAATGGCGGTTCCACCTCCTCGGTGGTTTTGTCGACAGTAAGCCGAACTGAACTCGTATCCACTGACTGTTATTATTTCTCTTTGGTGGGTCCTTATCCACGTCTCGGTAAGGCAAACTACATTATAAGGTTCATTATCTAGAAGGCTCTCAAGAATATGGGTTTTGTTTTTGAGACTTTGCACGTTTTGAATAAATATTTTAAAGTCGAAAAGTATGGTCTTTGGGTTGTCTATGAGTTTCACGGTGGCTGTTATTACGCTGTGGAGTAGTGGATGTGGTTGTAGCGGGTGTGATTTGTGGAGCAGTCTGGTTGTGGCTCATGAATGGGTTAGCGTTGTTTCTTCGCGATATATTTCGTTCTTCTCTATGTTTTATTCTTTCATTTAGTGCGTTTGAATCGAGGTATTCTGAAATATGTAGTCCCTGCCCTTTCAAAAATCTTGTCTGTGCTAAGATATACTTTGTCATTCTTTTGCTGATGAGCTCTATATGTATTGGTCGTTTTAGCCCATTTCTACCTATGCGGTGTAATTCCTCAATATAACCTGTTAAATCAATGTTCAGCGTGTCTTGAAATGCGTATATTATCCTATCCTCGAGATCCTGTTCAGTTTCGCGATAATACTCATTTAGACCGTATATAACAAATCTTTTCGTGTTGTCGTCTTTTCGTGTACCTTGGTTTTGTAGTTTAACTATTTCGCTCTTGAGCTTATCGTTTTCAATTTCTAGTTTCCGTATCTTTTCGTTTACGTTTACTATGTTAGTATTTATTGAAGTCTGTTCCAACAGTAAGGCATCTGTAGTTTGAGTAACTTTTGACTGTAGTTTGTGTATTGCTGAATTTATTTCTTGCTGTACTGTGCATTTAATTTCGTTTAATATTGCTGTTTTATTAATTTCTAATTTTTCATCTAATAGTTGGCTTATTTGCAATAAAGTAATGGAGTTTGTTATTTGTGGGCTCAACTGCGCATTTGCCGGGCTCACAGGAGAGACACTCCTTCTAGTATTGCCTAGTATACTATGGTCGTGTTCAAAATGATCGTCAATGGACATGGTAGTGTCGTTCAGCGTAGGCAGCGGCTGGCTTCGGGCGGGGGTGTTATCATTTTTAGTCCGTTTTTTTGCATTCTCACATGATGGGCAGCTCCAGGACATTATTAATTTTGGTTTATTCTCCATATAGAAAGATGTCGTCATGTTAACGCATCGATAATGGTGAAGTTTTTTGCAAGTAAAACAACATAGCAATTCGCCGCGTGCTATTGGCTGCTTACATGCTTCGCAGTTCATCTTTTTTTTTTTTTAAATGTTCAATATTTTTGGATCTGTTACGTGTATCGTCGTCAACTTGGCTCGGACCTTGTTTATCTGTGGTGAGGAATAGAATTCCAAGTTTTTGCAGACACAATCTCAAAAAGACATTTAAGGTGCGACTGAGGTTCGAACTCGAGACACTGATTTCTCAGTCGCGTCACACGACCTCAGGGCCAATTGAACTCACAGCAGTATGTCTAAATTAGGTGTTGGCTTTTTGATGATGTTTGATTCACTCATGGATTTATTGGTACGTTGGGTATTCGAATATTTAAATCAAATAGCACAACAACCGTTCAAAATTTTCTTGATTTACATTAATCACTTTACTCACTTGGATTTTGATGTTGTTTATCACATGAACCGCGCCCATGCACTCTTCTTCTTCTTGCTTCTTTCCACTACAATCTTTGTTTACCGGTGGTTGTTTTTTTTCTTATTGCGTGTTATTGTTTTTGAGTTGAGAGTTTTTTTGTTTCTAACTTCACAGTTTGTGTACAAAACTCGTAGATAACACTTTCACGTGGTTATTGGCTGATGTTTTAACTATTGTACTTAGTTTTAATTTCATAAACTCACTAATAATATTTTTTAAAGATATTTTATGACACAGCGTTTACTTTTACGTTAGGCTAGAAGAAGCGCCATCTCTCATTTTCGTTAATGAACTTAATATTTGCGTTTTTTCTTGATGTATTGATACATTTCTGTAAGATTTTTGAATATTGTGTATACTTCGTTTTATTACTTAAATTTTTATTTCTATAATACTGATAACGTAGAGACCGTTTTGTTTTACAACTTTGTTTCAGTCCTTTGCTTATCCACTTTTGTTTCCTTTGATTGGTATTAATTTTAACTTTTATTTTTGGGAAGCATAGATTATAAAAAAGGCATAGTAGTTCGTGAAAAGAACTGAATGCTACATCTATATCATTTTCTGCGTAAGTTTCTGACCAGCCTAGCCCTTTGTGTTCCTGGCCCCGGTATCAACAGTCCCGCAGCCCTGGCAGGCATCGGCCCTCTTGGACCCCTTCCGATTTGCTGGCATCTCCTTGAGGCGCACGTGGAACACGAACGCGCCGTCGACACGGCCTGTCGCCATAAGACTGACGGTAAGCTAGCCCATTACTCACCATCCACAGGCACGCGCCTACGGTGGCCGCCACCTCCTTCGCTAGCATGACTGCTTCGCAGAAAGAGGTGACGGCTTCCCATTCCCTCTCACTCATCAAGAGATACCCTCAAACGGCTATTCTGGTTATGTGCCATTATTTAGTCCTATTAAGTGGAATACATTCAGTATAAACTTTTACACTCTCCGCCTGACCGCCGCCGCGTACGGACGTGCCGCTACCTGCTCGCATTCCCGCTCGCTATCAGTGTGTGTCATCGGTTCGTCGCTTCCCAGTGTCGTGACGTCATCAGTAGTCCCTTGACTACACCCCCGAACAATTGTTGTCTTTTTATTAAGACAGCACTTGCTCATTTTGCTTCGGATATTATTTCGATTTAACTTCCTTTGCCCCATCAGGGAAAAGTCCTCAGTTTCGAGGTTCTTGGTGGGAAACCTAACGGTGCCAACGAAACCAAGAGAGGGTGGTGACTCAATCCGACCGCCAAACCCCTTCAGGGTCTAGGTGAAAAAAATTGGGCTCCGTCGCAAACGTGTGCGCCGCCGATTTACTGTGCTAGTGTTTCCCGTTTCAACAAGTTCCTGAAAGCAAAGTTCCCTGGACTGGAGTTGGAGTTGCTACCAAGCCCGGATCCTCGGACTGTGGCTGCGGGAAGGTTGAAGCGGGTGAGTCGCTGGACCCAGTAAATTCCCTTCATGATTGTGCAAGGAATTAAGTTGTTAGGCTGTTTAGGCGCGGAGCTTCACTCAATGTCCGTTAACTTTTAACCGACAAAATGTCGTCCTTAGACGAGAAGGAAAAAGCGCTTTTGCGTTTTTTCTTCCGCGTTTTCACGACCGACCCAAATTTTGAAAAGTATGGGTCAGAAATTGCTGCCATTCAGCAAACCAGCGATAACGTCACTGACTTCAGTGACGCGCTCGACAGCCCTTTGTCGCCGCCACCTGCCTACAGAGGCTTACCGCCAGCCGTTGCCGCCGCGATTAAGGCTACTCCAAGAACCAAAGTTGTGAAACCCATTGTTTCACAAACAAAGGTCCAGCCCGCACCTGCGTCCATTGTTCCCGTTTCTGGGAACATGGGCAAAAGCTTACCGCCAGCCGTCGCCGCCGCGATTCCGGCTCATCCCGAACCCATTGTTTCGCAAACAATGGATCAGTCCGCACCTGCGTCTATTGTTCCCATTTCGGAGAACATGGACACAACCGTACCAATCTCCGACTCGGAATCGGTTATAGATTCCTGCTCTGCTTCCTCGTCCTCAGAAGACGACTATCAAGTCGTCGGAAAGGGCAAGAGGAAGAAGGGCAAAAACTCGCAGGCCGCCATGGCCAAAAAGTTAGTCGCGCTCCCTCTAATCCCCTCTCCCGAGGCGTCCCGTCCCACCTCCCCGGTCCCCGCACCAAAGTCCGCCGCTGCTCATACCAGCAGGCCAACCAGCCCTAAGGCTAACTCTTCAGCCGCTTCTTAAAAGAAGCTGAAGCCCCCTCCCCCGTTGTTCATTCAGGACAAAGGGAAATGGACAGACGTGTCCAAAATGTGTAATGAGCGCCGCATTCAATATACAAGCGCAAAAAGCACACAGCAGGGCATCAAAGTGGTGGTCCCTACGACAACCGACTTCAGGGAACTAACCCGTCAACTAATCGGAAGGCGCATAGCTTTCCACACCTACTCTCTTCCAGAGGAGAAGCCCACCCGCGTGGTGATCAGGCGGATCCCGAAGGAAATCCCCACGGAGGACATCCTCAATGACCTCCTAGGCCAGGACATCCCGGTCGCAGCCGTCCACCGCCTTCATAAGGCGAGAGGCGGAGACCTTTACGATATGGTACTGGTCATCTGTGACCCAGTAGAAGGTCACCACCCGATCTTCAAAGTGAAGTCGGTTTGCTCCCTGACAGGCATCTCAATAGAGAAGCCCTACCGCTCAAGTGTAGTCGGACAGTGTCACCGCTGCCAGATGTACGGTCACAGCCAAGCCAACTGCCATGCGCCGCACAGATGCGTAAAGTGTCTAGGCGACCATGGCACGGCAGACTGCCCCCGTCCCAAAGACAAGTCGCTTTGCACGGAGCCACCGAGCTGTGTGCTTTGCGGCCAGTCAAGCCACACGGCCAACTACCGCGGCTGCTCAAAAGCCCCCAAAGGCTCCTCCTCTAACCTGGTGAAGCGTGCAAGCGCCCGCCAACCAAGAGAAAGCCCATCGGTGAGGCTACCCTCTGCCCAGATGCCGGAGAGACTCAGCCCTCAGAGGCCCTCTCCCTGGACCACGCTGAACCACCAGAAAGCCTTCCCGGCTCTCAGTAAAGCAAAGTCCAGCCCAATCCCCGGGCTATTAGATGCCCCTGTCCCCAATCCCGCGGCCCAAGCGAGCGCACCGGCGCCCGCTCGTCCCACGCCACCCGGCCCCGCGGCCGTGGACCCTCTCAACGTAATTTTAGAATCGCTAGCAGAGTTAGTCACCCCCGAAGCAGACCGCATGGCGGCTGATCTCAGGGCGGCTAACACTGGTGGCGATAAACTTAAAATTATCCTCAAGTCCCTACTCAAGTTAGGCGACCTCCTCCGCAACCTTAACCTCGACTAACTCCAATGGATAATACGAGATTAACGTGCACCAAACCCCGATCCCTAAAATTAGGGTACTTTAATGCCAATCGCATTAGAGGCCAGCGTGATGAGATCGCCACCTTCCTCCGCGACCATCAAATAGATATCCTCCTCGTACAGGAGACCTTCCTCAAGCCCAGTCACCGCGATCCGAGAATTGCCAACTATCGCATAGTTCGCAACGATCGGTCACGTTGCCACAAGGGCGGGACTCTAATCTATTACAGAAAAGAACTGCATTGCATCCCCTTAGATCCCCCTCCCATGGAGTCTCTACTCGAGACCTCAGTGTGTCGACTAGGCATGACCGGCCATCAACCGATCACTATCGCCTCTGCGTACATCCCTCCCGGCGGCACGTCCGAGGAGCACACTTTGTTTACCAAAGACCTTGCCGTCCTCTTCGGCTTGAGCGACTCCGTTATCATAGCGGGCGACCTCAACGCCAAACACCCCGCCTGGAACAGCACGACGACCTCTGCCAGAGGACGTCACTTGTATAACCTGGGCGAGTCCCTCAACTTCGATCCCATCGCTCCTATGGAGCACACCCACTATCCCCACGACCCCGACCAACGTTCGGACGTTCTCGACATAGCGCTACTCAAGAATGTCAACCTTAAGTTGCATTCCATCGAGACTTTACATGAGCTTAACTCAGATCATCGACCAGTGCTCATGCACTTAGTTCCTCGCTCGGGTCCCTCTGACCCCAGCCAGCCCCCGCCGACCCAAGTGATAACCGACTGGAGGAAAGTCAGCGAAAAGCTGAAATCCACCACGTCGCCTCACCTGGAGGCCATCCCCGACCACATAGTCTCAGTCGCAGACACGACGGCCGCCATCAACTCGTTTACAGAACATGTGCAATCCGTACTGAAGGACTGCTCACGGGAAGTCCCAGCAATGAGCGATCAACGCTGGATACTTCCCGCTGACGTACGTGAACTGATAAACGAAAAGAACGCGGCCATCCGTGCCTACAGCAGCTTTCCCTGCGAGGCAAACAAAGCCCACATGCGTAATTTACAGCGTGCTGTAAAGGATCGCACCAGTGAGTTTCGTAATAATCAATGGGGCAAAACGCTAAGCGAACTCGAGCCTACCCACCTAGCCTTCTGGCAGCTGCAACGCAAGATGCGCTCCACCGAAGAGGCTTCGATGCCTCCCCTCACCCGACCCGATAAGAGCGTCGCATTTGACGACTCTGAGAAGGTCGAATGCCTAGCCGACAGCCTGGAGTCCCAGTGCTCCCCCAGCTTGCAACCAGTAGACAAGCGACATCTCGATGAGGTGAACGCATTCGTCGAACGTAGAACCGCCCTGCCCCCCGAAGAAGACCCTGATGATCCTCTGCCTCCGGTCACAGCTGACGAAGTGCAAGACATCATTAGCAAACTTCAACCGCGGAAAGCACCCGGCTCCGACGGAATCACCAATAGGGTGTTCAAACTCCTCCCCGCTCAGCTCGTCGTGTTAATGGCGGCCATCTTCAATGGCGCCCTGAGCAACAACGCGTTTCCCCAAATATGGAAAGAGGCCACTGTCATCGGTTTCGCCAAGCCAGGCAAACCCAAGTCTGAGCCTTCGAGCTACAGACCTATCAGTCTCCTGAATGCACTCGGTAAAATCTACGAGAGACTTATGTATAAGCGACTCAAAGACTTCGCCGAGGCTAAGAGTCTCATCCCTAACGAACAGTTCGGCTTCAGGACCGGACACTCTTGCATTCAACAGGCCCAACGCATCGTAGATTACTTGAGCGCTGGCTTCCAGCGTGGAGCGATGACGGGTGTGTTGTTTTTCGACATAGCAAAGGCATTCGACAAAGTCTGGCACAACGGCTTATTATATAAGCTGTACAAATTGGGACTGCCGGACCGTCTCGTGCTCATCTTACGAGACTTTTTGTCGGATCGCACCTTCCGCTATCGCATCGGGAAGGCACTGTCTTCCCCTCACCCCATTAGAGCCGGAGTCCCTCAGGGCTCCCCGCTCTCTCCCCTTATCTTTACTCTGTTCACCAGTGACATCCCCAAGAGCAAGAAGGCACAGTTAGCCCTGTTTGCGGACGACACGGCCATCTATTACACTGGCCGTAGTCACGACGCTATTTACAGCACCCTCCAAACCTCAGCCAACGTCTTAGGCGCTTGGTTCCGGAAATGGAGAATCGAGGTGAACCCCGACAAGAGCCAGGCAGTTCTTTTCTCTAAACCGCGTAAAAATAAGCCACCCGCGCTCAGCCCGATCACTATGTACGGTAAGCCTATCCCTTGGGAGAAGCAAGCCAAGTACTTAGGAGTCTTACTTGACAACCACCTGTCTTTCGCGGCGCACATCAAAGCAGCTCGTGACCGAGCTGCCTTTGCTATGGGTAGGCTTCATTTCATGATCTCGGCAAAAAGCAAATTGTCACTCAAGTGCAAGTTGCGCCTTTATACCGCGGTGATCCGCCCCATTATGACGTACGCTTGCGTCGTGTACGCTCACACCAAGCCTAAATACATCCATAGGATGCAAACCTTGCAGAACCGGTTCTTACGTAGAGTCACGGGAGCCCCTTTTTATGTCCGTAACGACCGTCTACACGTAGACCTTAGAATGCCCACCGTCCTTCAGTTTATGAAACGTCTTTCGAAGCGTTTCTTCGATAACGCCAGTAAACACCGTAATCCCCTGATCGCAGCGGCCGCCCGTTACGAACCCTCGCGCATTAGTACAGTACGCCGACCTCGGCATACCCTCGTCACTAGCACTCTTAAAAAGTTCAGACACAAACCGCCGTCTTTCCGACCTCGCCGTCGAGGTCCGTCGCGACGTCCCGGTCCTTGCCCTCCCCCACCCTCGCTCGAGCCAGCCCGCGATGCTGTGCCAGTAGTTCTAAATCAGCCCCTAAATAATGATATCATTCAGATCCAGCCTGTCCCCATGCAGTCCTCCCCCAGCGACGCCCTGAGCCGAGGCTCGTACCCCACAGGGGGTGCCCTCAGCGTATAGTCGCTTAGTTTGTAAGTTTTTATGCCCTGGCTGGAGGCCTTACTCTTAAGGCACCCACAGGATAGTCCGGTTAAGCAGACGACAACCTCCTAGGTTGAACTGCGAGATGCCAATCATAAAAAAAAAAAAAAAAATATAAACTTTTAAATTCGTATTTTTCTATCGAAACGTAATTTTAAGATGTAATCGAACATAATGGCTAGTTACGAAACATGTTGATAAAACATTAGCAGCTATTTTGTAAACTGCGATAATATTATGCAAATGTCAGGGATATTTTGATTTGCCTCACTGCATTGGTAACTGTCGCTTAGTATGGTCGACTTAATTAAGACCATTTCGGACTTTTTTAATCACTCGCTTCTGCCCGTGACTTTGCCCGCGTCAATAACTACGGAACCCAAGACAAGTAGTTATGTTTCTTTAGTGTAGCTTTGCACCAGTGAAAGAATTTTGGAAATCAGATGTGCAGTTCCGGAGATTACCTTCCACAAACTTTACCATCTTAATAATACGAGTGTAGATTTATTCATACTGTCGGATTTTCCATATAAATGAGTGTGTAAGAAATATCTTTCTACCAACGTCACAAATATACCAAAACGTTAGATGCACGTAAAAGACGCCCACTCAACGTTTTAGTGACGTTTCATATAGTGGGAAGTGTAAAACAATATACTTTTATCGCGACCTTTTACATTAAATACCTATTGTAAAGGTTATATATTTGAACTAGAGCCAGTAAAAACTAAGTCAATAGTCTTCTTGCCGCCACAACGCATTCATCTCGTACTATCTGCCGGTGCAATCATGCAGTCTCAAACAGTTTTATCTTTGCTTTTTATTAGTTTTTTAAAATTATGTTGTTGTGATCCAAATAATACAGTAACGAGTCCTAATGGAACTATATTTTACTACGCGTATGGAAGTAATTTGTTGACGAGAAGATTGCATCTCAACAATCCGTCTGCGGTTTTCTACAGCATTGCCAAACTTGAGGTAAGCGTGACATTTTATTATTGAGTGTTCTTAATTACTGATTTAGTGATATTTTAACAAACGGAACGGTGGAAAATTAATTATAAATCAAATCAAATCAAAATATTTTTATTTTACATATAGGCCTACGGGCACTTATAAAACGTAGACAAAAAGGTGGTCGGTTCGGGTTGGTCGTTTCCTTTGGAGAAGAACCGGCAAGAAATTCCATGGTTACTCTTATAAAATCATTTGGTTTTTACAATGTATCTGTAACAGCGTTAGTAGGTCTACTTATGTATGGGAGGGCATCGTAGGCCTTCTATAATGTAAAATATCGGAATAAAAAGAAAATAAAAAAATAAGATTGAAAATGGTTAGAGACATCCACACATTTGTGCCGTTTATGAGCTACCAGGGAAGTCGCATGTGCGAAGGGGCTAAGGCAAAATTTCTCTATCTTCAACGTAGTCCTTAATTTTGTAAAGTAATGCTTTTTTAATAAGGATACGTTTGATCAAATTTTTTAACATTCCATCGGTCAGTTCTGTAACCGACTTCGACAGCTTACAATGTTAGTTGTTTAGAACAAAAACATCAAAAATTCTGGTTATTTACATTTTCACCATACTAATTCTTAATCATCTCCTAAACGCGTGGACCCATTTACCTGATTCAATGTAAAAAATGGTTTTAGACCTAGATCTTTCATTTGATACCAAAGTCGTTAAGATATCTCAAAAAACAAAAAATCACATTTTAAGTTGCTCTCGTAATGATACAACAGGTATGAAACACGTAATAATCGTTTAAAAACTATCTAATCAAACGTTAAATTTATTTTTATTATTTAGTTAATTTACGGTTAATCAGCTAAGTCAATTCTAACTGATTTTACAAATTTTTCATGCTAACTTGAAGTGCAGTTGGCATGTAAAGCGATTTTCGGATATCGGCTTGCGGAAAATTTTAGGTTTTCACGATTAATTTGCGGCTAATTAACGGCTAATTATGAGCCTTGGTACAGTTGTCTAGGTCTTACCTAACCGATTTTAAAATGTTTGCATGCTAACTTCCACTGAATTTGGCATACAAACCGATTTTCGGGTTTTTTGGCACGCGGGATTTTTTTGGTTTTCACGGTTAATTTGCGGCTAATTAACGGCTAATTATGACCCTTGGTACAGTTGTCTAGGTCTTTCCTAACCGATTTTAAAATGTTTGCATGCTAACTTCACCTGAAGTTGGCATACAAATCGATTTTCGGGTTTTCCGGCGAGCGGAAAATTTTTGGTTTCCATGGTTAATTAGCGGTTAATTAACGGCTAATTATCCTGTACTTTATTTGTTTGCCTGCTATATTTGCCATGCCAACTTCAGAGAGGTGCGGACTAAGGCATTTCAATCTTGTTTAGTGTATAAATCAAACACAATAGAGGCAAATATGTTTATGTAGATACAAGAGTAAACAATAGCTTGTAAGAAATTATGCTTACATTACTTGAACATCACTCATCATAACATAACAACACTAGTATTTTGTTTGTAAGCATACCGAGGTTATATTCAATAGTTTAGTGTAATTATATACATCTGAAGGGGCATTGCCTGTACTGTACCAATCCAAGATCCGATTTTGTACAGATGTTTCTGTATTGTAGATGTTTTTGTTTTATTGTAACAATTTGTAACAATAACTTGTTAGTAATTGTTACAATCGTTAAAGGTTGCGCACTTTTCTCCCCTTACTCATGGTATGCTCGAATAAGAACTCTTACATTACAGGCAAATTCCTTGTCAGGGAGTGCCTTTAAATTCGTTATGCATCTGTTAGTGTACAGTCACCAGTACAAATATGTAACAGAATAGGGTCGCCTCTTGCTACATGGGACTTACACATAACTGGCGTAACGGACACCCCATTGCCATAAAATTGACACAAAACCGGATATCAGGCTACAAAAGCACTTTGTCTGACCCGGGAATCGAAACCAGGACCTCAAGCCCATTAGACCAACAAGGCAGTCGGACACCAACAAACCTATTTATGAAAATGGCTTCTAACATTGTCCTATTCTCTTCAGAACCATAGGTTAGACTTCAACGTGTTCGATGACTTATGGCAAGGTGCCGTGGCCACCATCGTGGAAGACGAGGGTGAAGAGGTGTGGGGCACCGTGTGGACTCTCAGCGAAGACCAGGTGGATCATCTTGACAGGTACGATTCTGGCTACATCTGTTTAGGTTTTACAACCATATTGGGGTCGGCTTCCAGTCTAATCAAACGCAGCTGAACAGCAGTATTTAAATCGAGTGACAGCCTATTACATACCGGGTTTCCTCCGTGCAGCCGAAAGCACGTTAAGCCGCTCTGACAACCAGTCTTACCAAGGGCTATCGTATTACCCAGAACTGAGTTGTGGAGGTCAACTAGTTAATCGCTCCATATAAAATACGGGTATTCAGCTGCATCTGGTTAGATTGGACGCCGAACCCAACATGTATATTCGAGAAAAGGCCAGTAGATGACATTTAACACAAAACAACTTTTCAACGTTGGTTATTACCGTCAAACATATTGAAAATTTGACATTTTGATCAAATCAGAAATGAGGACATCAGCAAAAGAACCAAGTAGCCTAGTCAAAATAGACATTTCAATTAACAAAACTCGGATCGAGCTGAATTTTTGTAGAGCCCTTTGGTACACCAGTAAAAATAAAGTGCCAAAAGTCCCCATCGATCCCATGTGCGCTACAAAAGTTATTCAAGAACAAATGTCAAAATTATCGGTTATTTGGAATTTTCTCAAAAACGGTAAGTTTCATTAAAAATATAGCTCATATTGGAAAATACTGTATTTACTGCATGAAGATTATTGATATTGATATAGGTGATTGCAAACACACGGATCAAGAAACAATTACAATTATGTTGTCTTCCTCCATCATCGGCGTCTGCGCATCAACACTTTCATCGAGTAAATTGTCAAGTTCAGACATGGCTAGGCAATCAACTGAACTGGGGTTGGAAATTAACAGATCATCATTCATCATTTCAGCCAAAAAGACGTCCACTGCTGGACATAGGCCTCCCCCAAGGTCGCCACATTGACATTTTGGGGGGTTTTGCCATAATCGCCACGCTTGGCAGGCGGGTTGGCGATCGCAGTACGGTTGTTACAAAAGCACAGAGAACGCTGCTGCCCATTCTCTGGCAAATCTCTAAGTCGCCTCTATTCTTCACGTCCGACACTATACAGAGCCCCATACAGACAGACAGACAGAAAATTAGCAGATAATACTTTGGAATGGATTCATACTATACTCCCACTTGCTCCAGAAAAACTCCTAAACACAATTTTTTGGAATTCCAAAAAATGTCTTAGTGTGGCTGTAAAAGAGTAGGGTTGTTGAGTTCACTAGCGTGTACTAATTGCCAAGGCCAGTGTTGCTCGAATGTTCAATTGAATCCAATAGACGTAGATTTATGTCATATCGATGAAGAGACCGCTAAAAGCGCCGCGAATTAGCGGTCTCTTCATCGATATGACATAAATCTTATGTCTTAACGATGAAGAGACCGCTAATTCATCTTCAGTTGAACAACTTATGAACATCTAGCAAGAAGACGAGGAAAAGGAGAAGAAATCGAAGAAGACAACCATGACTGTTGAAGTTGACTTTGAATCATATTTAAATATATTAACATAAATCCGAAGTATAGTTTAAATTAACCACCTATATCAAGATCAATAATCATCATGCAGCAAATACAGTACTTTCCCATAAAACTCCGTGATAACAGGTCGTGGAGTAGGCCTAACGAGCTCCTTCAATTTTTAGTATCGCAATATCTTAGGAATGGTGATTTGGAGGATAAAAAATAGGACCATTTCTGTAGATAAATTTATGATCTACAATTTTTTTTGAGTTATATTTTTGATGAAACTAACCGTTTTTGAGAAAAATCTAAATAGCCGATAATGTTGACATTTGTCCTTGAATAACTTTTTTGGTACACATGGGATCGATGGGGACTTTTTGGCACTATTAATTCAATTCAATTCAATTCATTTTTATTTCAGATAAATTACGTCATAACAATCCATACAAATTTTATAAAATAATATTAATACGAAAAAACAAAAACAAAAGAAACAAAAAACACTACAGTGATAATAAATAGATACTTAACAATGGAGACATTGGATTAGGACCGCACTACTCGTACATGCAGTTTTGTCCAATGCTCCATGAAGGAAGCTCTCCATGTCCATTCTCCCAGCAAAGAGCTGCAGAAAGCTGTTGGGGCTGCGGCGCATCAGAGACGCTATTCATTTGCAATGTATCCACTTGAGCATCCGCAAACATACCTGATGCGTCACAAAAACGTGGCAACCCCATCAACATCCTGAAAGCGTTATTGCATTGGAAACGCAGGGCACTGTAAGCCTTCTGCGTATGCTTCACCCATAGGCTGCACGTAAAATAAAAAGACTGACAGTACGCTTTGAACAAGGTTATTTTTACCTGTGCAGTACAGCGTGCAAATCTACGGGCCAGCATATTAGCTCTGACTGACAATGCCCTGCAATGCAATACTTTATTTCTACTGGTGAATCCAAGGTCTCTACCAAAATTTTGCTCGATTTTAGTGTTTGTTATTTGATCACTATTTGATGGCTAATTTGACTGGACTACAGGCAGATGACATTTGACACAAAATAAGTTTTCATCGTTTTATTACTGTCAAACATTTTGACGGAGACAGAATGACACAATACCTTCACTCCAGTTTAATCGTGGTCGGTTTTCAGTCTCACCAGATGCAAAATGTACCTAATAATTTGTACTATTCATTTTTTCCAACAGGCAAGAAGACGTAGCGGATGGCTGGTACTTCGCAAAGAACGTGACCCTGACGACACCCAGCGGCCAGACGTTAGTGGCTCGAACCTATGAGGAGACTAACAACCCTACTAAAACCGCGAGCTCAGACATCCCTATGGAAAGACGTCCTTCTAGTACATATCTTGAGGTAAGAATGAATGCAAAAGTAAGGACATGCGCTTATCTGCCCCTAAGACGACCCACTGACCAAAAAAAATTCTAATATTTATTCAGCACATGACATTTTTGATGAGTTCTTTAAATTGTAACGGAATTGAGTACCTAATTTGATTTTGTTGCCTGTAATGTCCTGAATATCGGGCAAGTGCCACTTCTCATACAGAGGAGAAGGAATGAGCTTCATTTTCAATGCCAGACCGAAGTCCAGGGTTCCAGGGTCACGATGTTTCCCTTTACCGTTAGTCAGTGGTGTCTAATTGTAGAAAATAGAAAGTACGTAATATTTTGAAAAAGTCACATAGGTACTGGCTAGATTTGAACTCGCAACTTGGGGCCTAAGAAGCGGATCAGGTAAGAAACAGGCCAACACGATATGCCTACTAAGGAAGGGATTTTTAAAAATAATTACTAAAGTGAGTAAATAGAGTATAAAAGATTTTGGAGTTTGAAACATGGAAATTGGAACTTAGGTTTTAGTTCTTAGTTCTAAGTCGAATCGTATCCTTAGAAATTACCC
The DNA here is from genome assembly GCA_949152445.1 of Cerastis rubricosa. NCBI lineage: Eukaryota > Metazoa > Arthropoda > Insecta > Lepidoptera > Noctuidae > Cerastis > Cerastis rubricosa. Next base: position 7,341,519 of record OX424526.1, on the reverse strand, counting down.
ATGGCAAATCCCATTGGGCCACAAACTATGAAGATAAAATATCTCGATTCTATGTAAAAACTGTTTTTGTAAATTATTATTTTTTTTTTTCAGGTTATTGCTCTCGGTGCTATTGAGTCTCGCCTTCCTCCTGAATACATTGGCTTCATTTTCTCATTCCCGACCAACGGAAAACTGGCTCCCAAAACCAGAAGGGATCAGCTCGGTTACCCTTTTTAGTGTACGAGTATAATGGTTATAAAAAGTGGTGTGAAGTTCCTTTTTTTGGAGCGTTGTCCCAGCTTGGACCCTGTTCCCGATATTGGTGGGCTACTGTTCTGTATATTTTATGTATTTTTTTATATTGTTGTTTTTTTACCTTTGTTTCGATTGTTATTTTTATGTTTTCATTTTTGAGGAGTGAGAACCTAGTTATTTTTTGTCATACAACAATTTGGAAGATGTTTGTTACAAAGATAATTTTCAAACACTTGTATTGAATAAAAATAAATGTTGATTACAATATCAGTTTCATTGGAGAACCTAATTCAAAGTCCTTTACACAAAACAAAAGTTTAACAATATTTACGAGAATAAGACGATAAAGTATAATATTATCATCTTCACTTGCACCCCAAAAACCCGTAGAATAAAATGCAATATTGCAATAAATGATTCTGGTCAGGATGTACGGAGAATAAAATGTTAATCGACATTATAGAACATAGACGACGATTGATTTTGAGAAACTACTTATTTTTGAAGAGAAAATTTCTTTAGCGGCGTTGTGCACTTTTGTGATGGGTAATAAAATGTTAATCTCGCGACAGGTGTCACGTGATGCTGATCTTGATCCTGATCGAACGGATTGAAATTAGGTTTCAAAGGAATTTGAACTTCATGACAACTGTCATTGAGTTTGGGTTTCCAAAACTGGAAAATTCGCAGGTGTCACGTGTCCTGATCGAACGGATGGACATTAGACTACGAAGGAATTTGAACTTTATGACATCTGTCATTGAGTTTGAGTTTCCAAAACTGGAAAGTTCGTAAGACTTATTGCCATTAGGTTACCAAGGAATTTGAACTATATGATGTATTATCGGGAAAGTAGGAATAGGCACAGCTTTCAAACAAAATCCCGTGCACACGATGAAATTAAATACCCTTACTCCTATTCATCATCATCATCATCATTTCAGCCCGAAAGACGTCCACTGCTGGACATAGGCCTCTCCCAAGAAGGGAGGGTATTGCCATAATCGCCACGCTTGGCAGGCGGGTTGGCGATCGCAGTAAGGTTGTTACACAGAGAACGCTGCTGCCCATTATTTGGTTCCCTATTGGTCCGCACAAATACATAGTTTACGGATCAATAGCAGTAACAAAATACAAAAAAAAAATACAAAAAAAACGTGACCCTTTTTAGGGTTCCGTACCCAAAGGGTCAAACGGCACCTTATTACTGAGACTTCGCTGTCCGTCCGTCCGTCCGTCCATCCGTCCGTCTGTCACCAGGCTGTATCTCATGAACCGTGATAGCTAGCCAGTTGAAATTTCTACAGATTATGTATTACTGATGCTGCTATAACAACAAATACTAAAAACAGACTAAAATAAATATTTAAGAGGGGCTCCCATACAACGAAGTGTTTTTTTTCTCGTTTTTATAAATAATGATACGGAACCCTTCGTACGCGAGTCCGACTCGCACTTGGCGGGTTTTTTTTAAACGTGACCTTTTTTTAAATATGTTTTGTTTAAAAAAAAACTCAGGCTCTGTTAATGATCCCAGATGTATGACCTCCTTTTTTTGACCAATAGGAATAAGACAAAAAAGGGAACAAGGAAGTGAGTTTGGGTATGCACAAACAAAACCTTCGGATTCTCTAAAGAGGTAAAATTCGTAAGACGGATTGTAATAGTTATGAAGTGTTAAATTTTTAATGTAATATAAATTGTCGTATTTGTGTACGATAGCACAATAAATGAATATTGTATTTTACCATATTATAGTAATTTTGTACTGATAATTAAAGCAATTCGTGCAAAATTATTTCCTAACCATTCCAAAATATCAAAAATGCACAACGTCAATATTCAAGTTTTCACTGCTGCCGGCTGCCACTCCCGGAGTGCAAACCGTTTTTTTTTTTTAAATAACAGCTAACACACGTCAGTCTACGTCCAGTAAATCAAATCACTTTTATCTGTTAACACAGGTAAAGAGATATAGATCTTGAGTTTGGTGAACAGAGTGCTATGTTATGCCAGGAGGCGTACAAATATGGTATGGTCCCAGATAGCTTCGCAACTAAACTGGTGGAGGTTATTCGAGCGTCCCTCATAAACAATTCAAAAACTAAATTCGCTTCCTGTGGCAAAAGAACACTGAAGCCCTGGACCACTGCGGGAGCTCTGCGGTGCATAAGACTTAGAATTAAAATGCAGCACCAAACAAGATAAGACCCTTTCAATTTAATTTCGATCATAACCTTTAAACGCTTTCGCAACTTTTGCTCCAATTTGATAAAAAGACAAAGAGACAATATTATAAAAAACACATAGAAGAATGAGCTTAAAGTCCGAGACATCTCTGGTCTACTATTAATGAAATTACACAGTTTAGACCCCCTAAAACTTCAAATACTCATGTCCTAAATATTACCACACACCCTCTAAACTCACTAAATAAAGTCAACATGTTCCTTATCAGTATAGATAAATCTTTAGCAGAAAACATCGTAGCTCAAACTGGCATGCCAGTTGTGACAAGCTGCTGCAGTGATCATAGGGCTTCCTCGTTTGTGTTATTAGAGACTGACCCGCAGGAGGTAGACTGTTTTCTAATGAATCTTGATTCTGAGAGTGCGCCAGGTTGGGATCCCTACAAAATATTTAAAACATGTATATTTATAATAAAACAATCGAGAGATTTTGTGATTCCACTCATAAGCCGGCTAGCAAACTTATATTTCAAAACCGGTGTTTTCCCGAAAGATTTAAAGCAATCAGTGGTCACTCCTGTGCACATGAGGTGGGGACGTAAACAATGTCAACAATTATCGTCCCATATCAGATCTACCAGCAATTTCAAAAATTTTAGAAAAAATAATCAACAAGAGACTGATCAACTATTTACAGAAATTCAATATTCTATCAAACCCACAATATAGGTTTAGACGAGGACGTTCAACTCAAGACGCGGAACTTTGTGAAAACTGTCACTGAACAGGGTCTGAATATCATAGCTGACTGGCTTAAAACAAACCTTTTAACCCTTAACTTGTTTTTCCCCAAGCCAAAGATCACAAACTGGAACTGACTTTGGCATTACTATTCATGTTTGTCCAAATTATCCCCTCTATAACTATACAAGTAACTGTGACTGGCAGAATATACAACAAGTCAGATCCACAAAATACTTAGGCATACTTGTTGATCAAAGACTGTCGTGGCACCCTCACATTGAGATCCTCATGAAAAGGATCAGGAAGCTCATTTAGGTCTTTAAAACTTTACGTCATGTTATGTCCGCCCATCTTATAAACAAGGTCTATATAGCTCTGGCACAATCCGTAATAACTTACTGCATTCCAATAATATGTGGTGTATAGTATTGGCTTACTACAGACACTTTATACTCGTACTTATCATTCATATTCATACTTTTATTGGTTTTTCAATAGCATTTTACCAATCGTTTCAATTTTTATAAATATTTTCTTTAGTGTCCATTGTTGTGACATTTTTTACATCAATCTTGTCAGTTGTCACTGCCCAGGAGACCTCACTACGGACTCCTGGGACATCTAATACTGAATCTACGGAAGCTGTCCTGCATTCCTGTCTGTAACGCCAGGGACCTCTAATACTGAGACTACGGAAGCTGTCCTGTATTCCTGTCTGTTGTAACTGCGAATCATCGGAAACCGTCCTGCGTTCCTGAATCGTCTTCTCACCTCATCTATTAAGTTTGCCTTTAGAGACGTTAAATGTGGGTGTTAAGTGGTTTTTTTTTTCAATAATTAATTGTATTTACATCTCATCATTAATATATTCATTTTCCCTTTTTAACTTTTTTAATGTACAAATTAGCTTCTTTCCTCTTCATCATCAAGGAATAAGCACGTTTGTTACAGATGGAGCTTCTAAAATGATATTCCTCGATCTAGAAAGAGCTCAGCGATCACTATTTAAGGATCACTATTCAAGGTGATGTATTTTAAACCATTTAGGTTCCCAACAACAGACCTCTATAAAGTCAGCAACTTTCTTTCAATTAGAAAACTTTGTTTTATATGTGACCGTAACCCTGCATAAATATCTTCCTTTTGACCCAGCTACTCAGAGCAGAAGGCGCAGAGATATTGTGGCCTACTCTACAAGGGTTCGATTAGCTTTTGCTAGACGTCAATATATTACACAATCCACTTTCATCTACATATAATAAACTAAATTTTAAGCGTGAAATATATCCCTTGCGGAACTTATACGATTGTAAAAGAACAATAGGTGATTGGTTAAGATCTCTAACATGAAGAAACAGAAAACATTTTAATCAGGTTAGGCTAAAATGTTGGATAATTATACATACACACACGCGCGCACTAACACACACACACGCATGCACAAAACTCACACCAATGCACACTAAAATACACACACACGCACAAAACACACACCTATACACATACAAATAATGCGATCCTCACACATTGAGAGCTGCTTAATTAAATCGCGTCGGTGTCACTTACACTTTGTGTACAAGGTGGAGATGACAATAGCACAATAAATTTAACTACTTAAATTTCATGACGTTTCTAGTCTGCATACAAAAACTCGATCGAATGAATCTAGTAGTTTTGTCAGGACATTTCCATTTTTAGCATTTTCTCACTTCGATCAATAATAGAACTAGATTAAGGATCAGGAACAAAAATGAATCGCCAAAGTGTCCACGTTTGCACACACGTAAACATCTATATTTCATAGAAAAAAGTTTAATAATATTAACAACTTCAGTTTATTATAAACCTTAACACTCTCAGATAAAGTTTAATAACAATTGCAAAAGATATTAATTTAAGTCCTTTCATCGGAGAAAGCTAAAAGGCAATAAATTTAAAGTGTCGCTTGAAAATAAAAAGTCATGAGTACAAAAATATTTATTCTAAAATGTATCTTAAAATCTAAGTGACAAGGTTAAAAACATTACGTTGACAATTTCGTGCTTACACTAATTTAGAACTAGACGTACTTCTTGGTATTACATTTCAATGCTCAGAACACAGTAAGTATTGAAAGACATAGAGTTGCAGAATATAATTTTTTTAGTCCAAGGCTCGTTTTGTATGGTGGCAAATATTTTTTAAAAAGTAGTAGACTAAGTAGTAGGTACTATTTTTAACCGACTGTACAAAAAGGAGGTTGTCCATTCGACTATATTTTGTTTGTTTGTCCACCTATTTCTCCAACAATAATTGTAAAATGATGTTTAATTTTTTTTTTTTATTCGCAAGCATATACTCTTGTGGTCCCATTGTCACCAAGTCCTAGAGAAATCGAGGCGACCCTCAAATTATAAATAGGTGCATACAATGTTTTTCATGATCTAACGAGGCTCGTCACGTATTCCTGTGGTATCATGAGAATTTAGACTTGTTGAACCTGTAAAGGAACATGCGCGGTTTATTGAAAACAGTTTTAAAGTATTTCATGAAAATACCTACAGGTATAGTTTTCTTCCGATAAAGATTTTTGTAATCTACGCCTTTGCGTGTTTCCAGTTATGTCCAAACTATCAAAATAAATTGAACATATTCTCGAATGTTTATAAGGTTTATGTATTCTGCACATCGAAATGGTTCGATAGAAACCTACAACCAAAAATAATATATGAAATAACAACACTACTCCATGTATTGCCGGTTCCAAAACAGTCGATGTTTGTAACAATAGTTGGTGCGTTGTTGCAAACATTGGCCAAACATAAAATATTAGCTAATTTAATTATTTTTACTATTTATCCTGCTTTTATTTCACGAAAAACACTTAATTAATATATACTTACCGAAATAAAAAAATCACGGTGGTTACGGTGGTTATTTTCACAGTTTTAAAACGCGCATTAGGGCATCTCGACGTCTTAACGTTGGCGATGCTTGGACAATACTAATTTGAAATAAGACCACAAAATTATTTGTGGTCTTATTTTTCGTGCCGTTTTTGAAGCGCTCATCGGGAATCTAGTACTATTATTGATCGAAGTTTTCTCTGTTTTTTTTTATTATGATGGGTTTGATCTTGACTCTAGTCTAGGTCTGAGATGACAAACAAAGTCGACGATGGTACGAGCTTACCCAGAAGAAGCCTTTTCACTCTAACTTTGAAGAGATTAGGGTTGTAAGCGTTCGGAAACACAGACGGAGGCAGAGAGTTCCACTCCTTTGCTGTACGCATTATGAAAGATGTGTGAAAACGCTTAGTGTGAATTGGTGGAATAAGGTAGGAATGGTAACTTGCAGTGCGTCTAGATGTCCGATGTCCATAACTAAACAAAGTACATAAGTACACTTTGATAGGCTATTTGACATGAGTTGGATATGAAAAAACCGGCCAAGTGCGAGTCTTACTCGCACACAGGGTTCCATAGCTCCAAACAATATAATAACAATATTTTGAACTGTCATTCATTAGTTAGTAGTATTAGTTAGTAAACTTCCACACAACCGCAAAACTAAATTTGTTTTTCATAGTATGTTTATGAGAAACAAAGTTACTGCTGCAGTTTGATGAAAAAGTCCCATATCTCAAAAACTAAACATCATATCTTATTGAAACCAATTTTCGTTGATAGTTTTTTTTACGTTCTATAACCCTAAATATTTTCAGAAATTTCCTCCTCTTACTTTAGAAATTAGAGGGGGGGGGACACACATTTTACCACTTTGGAAGTGGCTCTAGCGCAAACTATTCAGTTTAGAAAAAAATGATATTAAAAACATCAATATCATTTTTGAAGACCTATCCATAGATGGGTCCCACACGACCCCACACGTATGGGTTTGATGAAAAATTTTTTTTTGGTTTTCAGTTCTAAGTATGGGGACCCCCTTAATTTATTGTTTTTTTTCTATTTTTGTGTGAAAATCCTAATGCGGTTTACAGAATACATCTACTTACCAAGTTTCAACAGTATAGTTCTTATAGTTTCGGAAATAAGTGGCTGTGACATACAGACGGACAGACAGACAGACAGACAGACAGACAGACAGACATGACGAATCTATAAGGGTTCCGTTTTTTGCCATTCGGCTACGGAACCCTAAAAAACGATTCTATAAACATGAATAGGTACACCAGATTGGCTTGTACACGGCTCAAGGAGTAGGGTTTATGACGGTTTCTGGTTAGTAGTGGTCTGATCATTGCTATCAAATGATTCAGAGAGGAAACAATATCTTTTAACTCATAAGGTAAATCATACGTCAATAATTGTGAAATTCCCTGTTAGTCAGGAGATAATGGTTTTTTAAACCATACTCGTAGTAGTAACTTACGTCTTGGAAATTATTTCAAATTATGTCCTGTTTTATGTGCAACATTTCCTCATAATTGAATTGTATATTGGTTCCTTGTATGACTTGAGCTATGACAAATACCACGAGTTTGGTTAATTATACATGTTGGTTTTTTATTAACTATATGCTTTTTCCATTTTTTAAGAAAAAATTCTGGAGAAAGCATGTAAGTTAGAACAAGGTTAATCAGAAGGTAAGGTTAGAGTAAAAAAGTGAATGGCTGTAAGAGTAGGGAAAAACCAGTGGATTGACTGTGTGAAAGATGATTTGGCTAAATATCGAAAAGAAATGCTGAGCCGACACCAAATAAGTTGAGTTCAGTTTTTGGTACGACAATTTTATCTTTCGCTCTTCGCCTTTCTTTCAGAATCAACAGGTACCCTCAAACAGCTATTCTAGTTATGTACTATTATTTAGTCCTATTATACATTTAGTAAAACTTAAAAAAAGCGGTTTATTATATCGAACCGTAATTTTAAGACGTCATCATCATCTGCCTAGCCTTTTCCCAAACTATCTTGGGGTCGGCTTCCAGTCTAACCGGATGCAGCTGAGTACCAGTATTATACATGAAGCGACTGCCTATCTGACCTCCACAACCCAGTAACGTGGTAATACGATACCCCTTGGTAAGACTGGATGACCGTAATTTTAAGATGTAATCGTGCATAATGGCTACTTATGAAACATGTTGATAAAACATTAGCAGTTAATCCGTAAACTTCGATAATATTATGCAAAAGTCAGGGATATTTTGATTTGCCTCACTGCATTGGTAACGGTCGCTTAGTGTGGCCGACTTAATTATTAGATCATTTCGGACTTTATAAATCAACCGCTTCTGCCTATGACTTGTCCGCATCAATAACTGGGGACCCGAGTCCAGTAGTTATGTTTCTTTAGTGTAGCTTTGCAACAGTGAAATAATTTTGGAAATCAGATGTGCAGTTCGGGGATTACCTTCCACAAACTTACAAACTTACATCTTAATACGAGTGTAGATTTATTCATACTGCCGGATTTTCCTTATAAATGAGTGCGTAAGAAATATTTTCCTACCTTCGTAATACGTCACAAATATACCAGAACGTCAGATGCGGCGTCATCCGCCAGCTCAAAGTTTTCGTGACGTTTCATATAGTGGGAAGTGTAAAACAATATACTCTTACCGCGACCTTTTACAGTAAATACCTATTGTAAAGGTTATATATTTGAACTAGAGCCAGTAAAAACTAAGTCAATAGTCTTCTTGCCGCCACAACGCATTCATCTCGTACTATCGGCCGGTGCAATCATGCAGTCTCAAACAGTTTTATCTTTGCTTTTTATTAGTTTAATAAAAGTATGTTGTTGTGATTCAAATAATACAGTAACGAGTCCTAATGGAACTATATTTTATTACGCGTATGGAAGCAATTTGTTGACGAGAAGATTGCATCTCAACAATCCGTCTGCGGTTTTCTACAGCATTGCCAAACTTGAGGTAAGCGTGACATTTCATTATTGAGTGTTATTAATTACTGATACTTTAAGAGCGTTTACACCTTACGGTATTTAATACAAACTTTCAAGTCCTTATTTTCAGGAACTACTGAAACGATTCTAATGAAACTTAATACGCATAAGCAGGATACATAGGTAAAAAGGCAAGAAAGTTACTAAAAAACAGTAACGAAATGTCTTAAAAAAAGATACTTTTTCAGAGAGATTTCTGTTTCTATAGATAATTTATAATTGGTCTAATTTAGCTGTATTACTCATTTTCGAAAATTATTTTTTAGTAAATTTTTAGACCTATGTATCCTGCTTTTGCGTATGAAGCTTATTAAAATCGGTTTAGTCATTTCGGAAAATAAGGACTTGAAAGTTTGTATGAAATGTCGTAAGGCGTATTGATAGTAGTGGCAATAACAAAGCAATGGATAAGATCTTCTGTGTGTATTACATTTTCTCGTAATTATGAGGTACGGAGAGGATCATGCATTCTTGGTTTAGCATAATCAGTTTATAACGATCCATCAACTTGGAACACAGGCGACATCTCCGTGAGAGGGACTCGTAATCTACTGAACGGAACCAATGCCCGTCGATACATGTCATATGTCTTCAATTTTTGTGATTTTCTTGTACAAGCATACAGCATTTTAATCTAGTTAATAGTATAAATCAAACACAATTGGGGCGAATTTGTTTATGTAGTTACTGTTAGTAATCAATAGCTTGTATGAAATTATTCTTTCATTATTTGACCATCACTTATCATAACAAAAAAACACTGGTATTTTGTTTGTAAGCATACCGAAGTTAAATTCAATCGTTTAGTGTAATTATGTACATCTAAAGGGCCATTCCCTGTATTGTAACAATTCTTTTAATAATAATAGTAATTTATTCGTCAAAAAGCATTGTAGCTCATGATCACAATTTACGGAATCGTTATATTATTGTACAAAGACTACGAATAAATGCTGGGTGAGGTGCTGTATTCCTAGCTAGGTTAATAGATAACCTGTGTTGAGGAGGAATTCAAGATCCAATTTTGTACAGACACAAGTGACTGTTACAAATTGTACCATTTCAGGTTGCGCACTATAATGCTCGCTTCTCTACCTTCACGCAATGGTACGCTCGAATCTGAATTGTTAGATTACAGGCAAATGCTCCTGATGACGGAGTGCCTTTAAATTCGTTATGCATCTGTTAGTGTACAGTTACCAGTACAATTGTGTTGCTGAATAGGCAATAGGGTCGCCCCTTAATACATGGGACTTACACATAACTGGCGTAACGGACACCCTATTGCCATTAATTTGACACAAAACCGGATTTCAGGCTGCAATAGCACATTGCCTGAACCGAAAATTGAAACCAGGACCTCAAGCCCATTAGATCAACAAGACAGTTGTACACCTACAAACCTATGTACCTGTAATGAAAATGGCTTCTAACATTGTCCTATTCTCTTCAGAACCACAGGTTAGACTTCAACATGTTCGATGAGACATGGCAAGGTGCCGTGGCCACGATCGTGGAAGACGAGGGTGTAGACGTGTGGGGCACCGTGTGGACTCTCAGCGAAGACCAACTGGATTATCTCGACAAGTAACATTATGGCTACATCTGTTTAGCTTTTACAACTATATTGGGGCCGGCTTCCAGTCTAATCAAACGTAGCTGAACACCAGTATTTCAATTAAGTGATAGCCTATGACATACCAAGTTTCCTCCTTGCCGCGGAAAGCACGTAAAGCCGCTCTGACAACCAGTCTTACCAAGGGCTATCGTATTACCCAGTACTAACTGAGTTGTGGAGGTCAAATAGGCAGTCGCGCAATGTAAAAAATGAATATTTAGCTGCATCTGGTTCGATTGGACGCCAACCCCAACATGTGTATTTGAGAGAAGGCCAGTAGATGACATTTAACACAAAACAACTTTTCAACGTTTTATTACCGTCAAACATATTGACAATTTGACATTTTGATCAAATCAGAAATGAGGACATCAGCAAAAGAACCAAGGTTACCGACGTAGCCCGAAGAATTGCCAAACTTAAGTGGCAGTGGGCAGGGCACATTGCTCGCAGAACAGATGGCCGATGTGGCCGAAAATTTCTGGAATGGCGACCGCGAACCGAAACTTCCCAATAGGTGGACCGATGACCTGGTGGAGGTTGCAGGGATCCGCTGGATGCGAGTCGCGCCGGACCGGTCAGTGTGGCGACACTTGGGGAGGCCTACGTCCAACAGTGGACGTCTTTCGGCTGAGATGATGATGATGATGAAACATTTTGACGGAGACAGAATGACACACTACCTTCACTCCAGCTTAGTTGTGGTCGGTTTTCAGTCTCACCAGATGCAAAATGTACCTAATAATTTGAACTATTCATTTCTTCCAACAGGCAAGAAGGCGTAGCGGAAGGCTGGTACTTCGCAAAGAACGTGACCCTGACGACACCCAGCGGGCAGACGTTAGTGGCTCGAACCTATGAGGAGACTATCAATCCTAATAAAACTGCGAGCTCAGACATCCCTATGGAAAGACGTCCTTCTAGTACATATCTCGAGGTAAGACTGAATGCACAAGAAATAACATATGCTAAAAAAAATACAAATGTTTATTCAGCACATGAAATTTTCGATTAGATCTTTAAATAGTAAAGGAATTGAGTACCTCCTTTGATTTTTTTGCCTGTAATGTTCCAAATATAGGGCAAGTGCCACTTCTAATAAAGAGGAGAAAGAATGAGCTTTATTCTCCATGCGGGTTAGCTATTTTAGACCGAAGTCCAGGGTTGTCTCACGATGTTTCTCTTTACCATTAGTCAGTGTTGTCTAAGTGTAGAAACTACTTTGAAAATACGTAATACTTTGAAAAAATCACATACTATAGGTACTTGCTAGATTTGCACTCGCGACTTAGAGAGTAAGATAAGAAATGGGATCAGGTAAGAAACGGGCCAACACGATATATTATTATTGTTTGTGTGTTTGTTTTTTTTGTTTCGATTTATTATTATTTTATTATTATTCTTATAGTGAGTAAATAGAGTTCACAAGTTTTTGGAGTTAGAAACGTAGAAGTTAAAACTTAGGTTTTAGTTCTTAGTTCTAACTCGTACTGTATCTTTAGAAATTACCCATGAGCAGCGGTGGCCCAGCGGTAGCCCCGACTTACGAGTAGGTCGAGTAAGTCGTAAGTTCGAACTTTGGCGCATTACTTTGTGTAATTTATTTCATCACCGCTGCTCTTAAAACGGTGAAGGAAAACATCGTGAGGAAACCGTTATGTCCAAGAATTAAAAATTCGAAGACATGTGACATCTACCAACCACAGTAAGTCGAGTAAGTCGTAAGTTCGAACCTTGGCGCATTACTTTGTGTAATTTATTTCATCACCGCTGCTCTTAAAACGGTAAAGGAAAACATCGTGAGGAACCCGTATGTCCAAGAACTAAAAATTCGAAGACATGTGACATCTACCAACCCGCACTGGGCCCGCGTGGTGAATTAAAGCCCGCTCCCTCTCATAGAGAGGAGGCCTGTGTCCCAGCAGTGGGAACAGTATAGGCTGATGATGATCCCATTGGGCCACAAACTATAAAGATAAAATATCTCGATTCTATAATATAAATACTGGTTTTGTAAATTATTATTATTTCTTTTCAGGTTATTGCTCTCGGTGCTATTGAGTCGCGCCTTCCTCCTGAATACATTGGCTTCATTTTCTCATTCCCGACTAACGGAAAAATGGCTTTACAAAAGAGAAGGGATCAGCTTGGTTACCCTTTTTAGTGTACGTGTAAAAAGGTTAGGTATATGTTGTGCTATAATAAATTATAAATACTCACGTGTTAAGATTTATTTATTTCTCGTAGTTTAAGAGCATTTATAACCTACGGCATTTCATACAAACTTTCAAGTCGTTATTTTCCGAAATGACTGAACAGATTTTAATGAAACTTCCTACGCATAAGCAGTATACATAGGTCTGAAAAGTTACTAAAAACATTTTCGAAATGTCTTTTAAAAATGAAGATATTTGGAAATTTTTGTTTCTATAGATAATTAAAAATCGGTCTAATTTAGCTGTAACATTATTTTTCGAAAATCTTTTTTAGTAACTTTTTAGACCTATGTATACTGCTTATGCGTAGGAAGTTAAAATCTGTTTAGTCATTTCGGAAAATAACGACTTGAAAGTTTGTATGAAATGCCGTAGGGTATAAACGCTCTTAAGTTGTTGGTCGAAATCCGACAGGCCCGTTAATTTGTGTAGTTTATTTAATTTTAATTGCCATTCGTCTCAAACTGTTGCCTCCTTCGTGCGGTTAGTAATGTAGAAGGGAAGGAGGGAACTGGTGAAGGATTTTTTTAATGAAAGGTTCCATTTAAAAAAAAAAAAAAAACAAAAACATTTCTCATGCCCCTATAGACCCGCCAGCCGGGTCTCAAGTCATTAGTTAACTATATGCAGTGCTTTACCTATAGATGTAGCAATGTACATAGGTATGGGTATTTCTGAAAATTTGCTATCTCCCTATGATACTTGTCACAGCAACATTCCATTGGTAGGTATTCTATGCTTGTAAACTCACACTGATCGAATGAATGTGATCAGCGTGCGTAGCATGACCACAGTAGAAATAGAAACGAGTTTTGTCTACGGAAGAATCGACAAAATGACACATTGTCATTGTCTATCTGTCATTACAGTCGTACAGGTGACGTCTTAAAACATTATTCTTTTACTCCTTTTCCTGTAGCACCGTCTCTTCCCCACACTGAAATAAGAGTAAAACAATACTGCTTTAAGAGGTCATACTAGGCCAGTAGGTCAGCGTAGCTTAGACATCATCATCATCATTATCACCATGATATAGGTAAAAGACATCTTTTACCTATATTATCATCATTATTATCATCAATCACATACATGTGTATGTAATTGATGATAAAGATTCAACCACAACCGAAAAAATACACAAAAAGCATTAGGTACACAACTAAATTCGCAGAAATTATAATTATACACGAGTCTAAAACTTCAAATAAATCTCCCTTCAGAAGCTTCCTTTTTTTACGTTTGTAACGTACTAATTTGTGTCGTCATCATCGTCATCATTTCAGCCGAAAGACGTCCACTGCTGGACATAGGCCTCCCCCAAGTGTCGCCACATTGACCAGTCCCGTGCGACTCGCATGCAGCGGATCTCCGAAACCTTCACCAGGTCATCGGCCCACCTAGAAGGAGGGCTTCCAACGCAACGTCTTCCGGTTCGCGGTCGCTACTCCAGAACTTATCGGCCCCATCGGCCATCCGAAATGAAGACATCTACAAGAGAACCAAGGTTACCGACGTAGCCCGAAGAATTGCTAAACTTAAGTGGCAGTGGGTAGGGCACATTGCTCGCATAATTGCTACCACCTCAAATTAATTAAATAAACGAGAAGATAACAGTTAATTGCTCTAATATTTTCCGTCTACGCTCCCCGTTTGAGACCCCGTGCGACGCCACTTTGGTCGGGACTGTTTCACAAGTGACAAGCGCGCGTGTGACGCTTGAAGCAAATCGCGTCACTTGCATCAAGCGACACGCACTAGTGTCATTTTCCGAAAATCTTCCACCTGGACACTAGTTGCTATGGCTTTCCTGGAAGTCTTTTTAAAGGATGAGCTTTTAGTTTTAAATCAGCCCGTATATTGATATCATTCAGATCCAGCCTGTCCCTTTGCTACCCTCCGCCAGTGACGGCCTAAGCCGAGGCTCGTACCCCACAGAGGGTGCCTTTAACGTGTTGTGGCTTAGTTTATAAGTACCCTGGCTGGAGGCCTAACACTCAAGGCAACCACCGGTTTAGCAGAAGCCAACCTCATTGATAGACCTGCATGAAATCTATACAAAAAAAAAGGTTTACTGAAGCAAGAAAACATGTTCAGGTAGTGATTTACGGATGACCCTCCCTTGGAGAGTAAATGTGGTGTTGTTCTACAAATGATGGGACACTTGTCTTGATTACGTGTTCTGCCTATCCTGCAGTTTGCATATTATAGGATGGATACTACTGTAAGCGACAAAACTTATCGCCAGTTTTTTGACACGCACATTCGTCACTTTCTATTATTGCACATCGTGGTGACTCGTGCGATTTCTTTCATTTTTCACTCGGCAGTCGGTATCACAACACGCGTACCACTTGATTTCGTAGATCGTGGCCAAGCTGTAACAATAATTCTTTAAGCGTGTTTGAGGTAATAAATATGGAGTAACCCCGTGGTTTTCTCATTTACCCAAAACGATTTTGTAATGAAGAGCTTTTATACCGTGGAAACAAAAGAACAACACAGAAGGAACACTACATTATTTCGGCTGAAGTAGGTTTACCAGTAAAGTAAGTTTGTAGTTCTCTTCTGTGGCGCGAGCACGATATACTTCAAAATTTGTTTGTTCCAAACATCGCCACTTTAACTTCGTGGACAGCGCAGAGGTCAGTTCAACTGCATGCTTTGGGCCACAGAGGGCAGATTTTTAATTAACTTTCTGAACTATGTCGGCTTTATTGATGAATACAGTATTAAAACAATTCATTACGAGTATACTACTTTATTGTCGATAAAGTAAACTCCGTAATATGATGGAGGATACAGGCAAAATACTGTGGGTGCCTCTCGTGGAAGAGATACATTAAATTGTAGCGACCTACAAAAAACAAGTTACTATAAAAAGTACTACAGCGCCATCTATGACATGACGGAAGAACTAACATCAATTTCCTACATCGCGCAAGCAAAGTTTACATCGACTTATGAGTATATAGCAAACTCGACAAAAACTGTCGGGCAGTTGCCCACCAGACACAACACCTGTCTGGTCGGAGGATCCTCCCTTTTCTATGGAGTATCGAGGAACTTAACACCCTGTTCCTCGTACCTCTAAAAAAATAAATAAATAACGTAATTGCTTAACTCAAGTAATTACGTTAGCTTGACCATAGATACGGGTGTAATTGTTGCAGTTCAGACTTAAAATTAATTGACAGGTCATTACGTGCATGCAGTGAAGTCACTTTATAAATGTGCATTCAAACATTAGACAATGACGTCTTTTCTTTAGGCATGCATCCAAATACCGGTGCAGACGCTAAATTAAAATAGGTAAATTATTAGTCTGGCTTTGTACCAAAATGTTACGATTATGTTAATCCTGTTTAATCAAGCACTAAAAAAAGCGATTAGAAATAGCACAATCAGCCTGAATTACCTAGCCCCTCTGACAAAGATAAAGAAGACATTTAATGCAAAAGTAATTTGTCAATATTATAATGGGAACTGGTTGTTACCGCTACGATTTAATATGGCCTGTTCTTTTTCCTTATTGTACACACAAGATTACATATAAATTGCATTCAATTTATACCTTAATTGCTGCTAACTGCGACTTCGTTCTAGGCAAATTTTCAAGTGTTTTTCAGGGATCAATTATACATGCAAGGTGTTGTTTTGCATCCTCGTCAAATTTAAGGAGGTAACAATTAGCATGCTTCTCGTCCCGAATCAATAATAAAATGGGTAGGTATTTTTTTACATCCTCTTGAATTTTGACGAGGATGCAAAACAACACTTCGTAGAAACTTTTCTCTTGTATCATTCTGTCTATTGGTGAAAACCGTATCAAAATCCGTTGCGTAGTTTAAAAGATCTAGGCGTACAGACATCGCGACTTTGTTTTATGTCATGTAAATAAGTTGTACATGTACAATGGCGAACTAACTCTTAAATTGGGTTTCCTTACAGCAAACCCCACAGTAATAGGAGATTAGCAAAGAGGATACCTAATAAAAGTGTACAATTTACAATAAAAGTTCATTTAAAAACTTAATTTTTAACCCCCGACCAAAAAAGAGGGGTGTTATAAATATGACGTGTGTATCTGTGTATTTGTGTATCTGTGTGTCTGTCTGTGGCATCGTAGCTCCTAAAAGGATGAACCGATTTTGATAAAAGTGGTGTCGTTTGACAGGTATTTTAATCGAGAGTGTTCTTAGCTATGTTTCGAAAAAATCTGCTCAGCGGTTTGAAGATCATCACCTTTTTTCTAGTTGATGAAGGGATATAAACAACATTCACAGCTAATCTATTTACACCCACCCTCACCACAAAATTTCATTTTTTTTTAATAGCGAGAAGAGACGCAACACCGAGAAAATTGGAAGGAAAGGGGGGAGACCTATGCCCAGGAGTAGGACAGTCAAGGCTAAGAAAAGACAATATAAGTTTAAAAAATATGAAAATAAATTAAATTAAAATTTTTAAAAACCCCCGGCACAAAAAACTTCTAAAAAGCCAAAAATAAATTAATCCAAGCGTCGTAGCGTCGAGGGGTCCGCTTAGTTCTGTGCTTGTACTAAGTGGTCTTGTTAGCGGTCCCCCGACGCTACGACGCTTGGATTAATTTATTTTTGGCTTTTTAGAAGTTTTTTGTGTCGGGCGTTTTTGTAAACTTACTTATTTGTGTTGACTGTTACAACACTTATTGGATACTTTCCTATTTTCTTATGTGGCAGGTGCCTTATACAGGGGAAGGTTTACAACTAAACTAAACTAAAACCGATACGCATTGCAATTTATCATACAAAATTAATTGCCAACTCTGATCTTGCATGGGGTTAAATCTTGGGGCTCTTGTTTGTGTCGACTGAGTTTAAAACTTAAATCTTTTTTAGTCCTACTTTTGTATTATCTAGTCTGCCTATCCAATGTAAGAGGCCTTTAGCAAAGAAGATATTCAGTATCCTAAGAAACTCTCCAAAAGAAAAAAAAAACTGTTTGTGTAAGACATTATCGGAAACCAAATCTACGACCTCTCGTTTGCAAGTCTTATTTAAGATAAGCTGGGTCCTAGCCAAGATATTTGAAAACCCATTTTGTTAAAATAAGGTTCGAAATGTCCTCAAGGTGAAAGCCAGCTTTGCGGTAGATTTAGGTCGGAAATGTGGGGGTTTAAAATGCGAGAGACAGTAACGTGATCCAATTTAAAATTAAACTAATCGTATTGTATGTACCTACTATATGATGAATAGTAGAAAAATAGCATCAACGCACAGATAATACCGGCCAAGTGCGAGTCGGACTCGCGCACGAAGGGTCTCGTACCATTATTTATAAAAGCGAGCAAAATCCTCACTTTTTTTGTATGGGCGCCCCCCGAAATATATATTTTATTGTTTTTAGTATTAGTTGTTATAGCTGCAACAGAAATACATAATCTGTAGATATTTCAATTCGCTAATTATGACGGTTCATGAGGTACAGCATGGTGACAGACGGACGGACGGACGGACGGACGGACAGACGGACAGCGAAGTCTCAGTAATAGGGTCCCGTTTGACCCTTTGGGTATGGAACCCTAAAAATAGCAACAATGGACAGAAAAAAGGACACTGCCAAAAACTGGCGTGATGACCTAGTAAAAGATGGTGGGGCAAGCTTAACATTAGCTCAGGATTGAAAGAATTGGAAGATATGGATGGAGGCCTTTGCCCAGCAGAGGGATACTTAAGACAATAACAGATAGAATGTACCTCTACGAAAGTAAATTTTTTGTCGAAGTATGCTTTTAAAAAGTGTTGTCATCCTTAAGCTCCAAAAGCACTTCACTTCAAGTCTTTCAACTAAAAGAAACAAATCGAAAGGTTCAATAAATAAGGTAGTATTATAACTGATAATATCAAAGACAAAGAAACTAATGATCTTGACAGTGAACATGCTCTTAATATAGCGCTCTGGCAGTTAGCCGAGGAAATGCTAAGATTAAGTACCTATTAAATATGCCAGAGCCAAGAGAAGTAGTGTTAGGAAAGCCACAAACAGGTCTAACCCAAATTTTACCACAATGACCTTGAAACGATCGTAGAATTTGCAGAAAATTAAACTAAACTAGAATAGATACCATAAAACTACGTTTAGAACTTCGTATTATAAATTTTATTACAAACTTCGGTCTTCGCTCGCGAATGTATCTACCTGGATTTCGTACTCTCTCCTACAACTTCCTTTTAAAGGAAAATTTTAAAATATTAAATCATCATCATCATCAGCCTATAATGTTCCCACTGCTGGCACACAGACTTCCTCTCTATGAGAGGGAGTGGGTTGTAATTCACCACGCGGGCTCAGTGCCGGGTTGATAAATGTGACATTTATCAACCCGGCACTGGGCCCGCGTCGTCTTCGAATTTTTAGTTCTAGGACATGTTTTGCTCACGATGTTTTCCTTCACCATTTTTGAGAACAAATATTAAATACTCCTAGATAACTTATAGGTTTATTTCCCGCTAGTTTTGTAGTAAGTACAGCTTTTTTTGTAATTTGATTTTTGTCCACTCATCGACAAAGGTCTCCACTTTCTTTCATGTTTCGTAATTATCTCACTATGTTAATACATACTCCTCGTTTCCTTCATAATGGCGACCACTTAATTTTGTTGTTAATGGGAATATTTTTGTAACTGCGTTATCTACTGTTGCAAGCCTTGTTTTTCCTCGAGTGGAATTTTATCATACCCAAAAAATATTCTCAAAATACGTTGATGAGGAAAAACACTTTTTTACCTTTTGGGGTACTGTATTTTAAATACGCATTTAACGTAATAATAAGAAGAAAAATGTATATACTCACTTTAGGTTTCAAAAGTAAAGGGCTAATTCTGAAAAGCAGCTGAAATATTTTCGATTCAAATCCGCCTGTTTTCGAATTACATATCTGACATTGTGAGAAAGGGACATTTTGCTACCTGTAGTCATTTTGAGAAGTGGTCATTTTGCGACTGAGCCCTACTATATTCAAATCAAGATTCAAAATCGGAATCCATTTTGGTCATCGTTCTAGAATGGGGTCTATTACAATCTGAGTTACTGGACATGGAAAGTTAAATCGAGGAAAATTCTTTGCTGCAGGTCTCAAAGAATATGTAATTGGGTTTCGATCAATGTATAAAATAACCATCCGAAAGTAAAATGTTTAAAATAAAAACAGCAAATCAGGCGATGTTTACAAATTTAACACGGTGAAGGAAACTGGCATGTACTGGAATCAAAAATTAGAAGACAAATGGTATCCTGTTATAACCTCTTTTATGTTTTTCAGTAGTTCGAACGTGATGAGTTGCAATGAGTGTCGGTTCCTCTTCTTATTTCAAGACTTGTCACTTGTAATTTTTTAATTTTCGTATAAGATACTTTTTCCGTTAAGAGCGTTTATACCGTACGGCATTTCATACAAACTTTCAAGTCGTTATTTTCAGAAATGACTGAACAGATTTTAATGAAACTTCCTACGCATAAGCAGTATACATAGGTCTAAAAAGTTACTAAAAAACATTTTCAAAATTTCTTTTAAAAATGAAGATAATTGGAAATATCTGTTTCTATAGATAATTAAAAATCGGTCTAATTTAGTTGTAACATTATTTTTCGAAAATGTTTTTTAGTAACTTTTTAGACCAACTGCTTATGCGTAGGAAGTTTCATTAAAATCTGTTCAGTCATTTCGGAAAATAACGACTTGATAGTTTGTATGAAATGCCGTAGGGTATAAACGCTCTTAAGTTTCAATCTACTACATATCCACCAACTCGCACTGGGCCCACGTGGTACAGTCGGCATCAGAAGTCGGTTATCAATATTACACTAAGTTTTGTACTGATCGGTGTGATCTGATGTAATATTGTTTTGCGAATTTGTGTAAACATTGATAAAAATATTGTGGTGTCTTTTACTGCAGTCTTTTAATATGGATTGTTCTAAAACTAAGACGTGTTATAATGTTGGTTATGTTTAGTGACTTTTGTTGCTGACCATACGCTCCCTGCGAGAGAAGTGTGTGTGGAAGCAGTAGTAATTGGCTGAGTAAAATACTAATTACACACCAAGCACAATAGTGACAAAAAAAACGGGTTGCACTCCGGGAGTGCCGACAAAAGTGAAAACTTGAATATTAACGTTGTGCATTTTTGATATTTTGGAATGATTAGGGAATATTTTGCACGAATTGCTTTAATTATCAGTATAAAGTACTATGATTTATGTGGTAAAATAAAATATTAATTTATTGCGCTATGGTACACAAACATGACAATTTATATTACATTAAAAATTTAACACTTCAGAACTATTACAATCCGTCTTACGAATTTTACCTCTTTGGAGAAACCGAAGGTTTTGTTGTGCATAAAATAATTATCCAGTTTTGGAAACCCAAACTCAATTACAGATGTCATAAATTTCAAATTCCTTCGTAACCTAATGTCAATCCGTCTTACGAATTTTTGATCAGGACACATGACCGTGGTTGGACCATAGTTACGTGTCCTGACGCGAGTTTTTTTCTTTAACCCAGCACAAAAGTGTACAAGTAAAGAAGTTTTCAGGTCAAAAAGACAAAACACATCTTACTCAGTGACGATGCCCTTTGAACCTCTCATGATCAACCTTTCACAAAGACACAGAAACATAGAATCCTTGCATGTTTGCATCTAAGTAATACGCCTTGTATTGGCTGTAAATAAACGCGATATTCGTATCATAAATTCGTAATTACCACATCGATATGTCGCCGGCACATGGTGTTTGTTTGTCATATCAACAAAGTGTCAAAGTTCTTGGACACATTTTTGCGATTAAAGATTCGAGTTAGATGCGCCTTTGTGCTCGTTTCCAAGGCGAAATGAATCTAATTGCTACTGAATTTGAGCCAATTCACAATTTGTTGTGGAAATCTCAAGTAATATCTGTTTCTTCTTTCATCAATTATGAATAGTTGCACTTAAGAGCGTTTACGCCTTACGGCATTTCATACAAACTTTCAAGGCCTTATTTTTCGAAATGACCGAACCAATACTAATGAAACTTCATGAACGGAATACATAGGTCTAAAAAGTTACTAAAAACATTTTCGAAAAATAGTGTTGCAGCTAAATTGGTTCGATTATACATTATCTATAGAAACAGAAAAATCCGATTATGTTTTTTTTTTAAAAGACATTTTGAAAATGTTTTTGACGTGACAACGTCTAATAAATCGATGAACGCCGGCTGCACGCACGAAAAAGGATGACTCATTGTAATGTTACGATCGGAGCGAGAGCGCTGCACGAGCGAGTAAAAGGCACGATCGCCTTGGGCGTTCGGCTTGCTATTCATAAAAGAATGCAGTCATTTCATCAATGTTTTTTTTATGACGTTGTCACGTTAAACTATCGTCCGCAAACCGACTTTACAAACAAGTTTTTTTTTTTGTATTTTTTTAAGACCTACCTATGTATCCTGCTTATGCGTATTAAGTTTCATTAAAATCGGTTTAGTCATTTGGGAAAATAAGCACTTGAAAGTTTGTATGAAATGCTTTAAGGCGTAAATGCTCTTAACCTTTCTTAAAGGAGCTCAGTGTTATAAAGAATCTAAGGTATCAAAATAAAGTAACCTATTTTGTCTACTTTTTAATCCTCTTATAAGAGTCATGCAGGTCGAAGGTCAAAGGTTGCACAGATTCATATAATGTCAATTTAAAAACCAGTTGTACCTAGTCCAATATTTTTCCGTTAGTACTTTGGTCAGCACTGTGGAACCTAGCAGAAATACAGTGCCGCTCTAAATTCAGCTACACAGCGATTTGATTCTGGATACGAAGTTACAATAAAAGGGAGAACGAAGCGAAAGTTAGTGTTCAATTACTGCGAGCTACAAGTTACGTAACTATGCTTTCGTATTTTACCCAATTTTTTATTTTTTATTTCGGTCGTTTTTAACTGACTTCTAAAAATAATAAGGTTTATGTATTCCACCAGCATTTTTTTTTCATTTGTTTTCACCGATTTTTCGGTGATTACTAGTTTGGTCTAAGTAATTCTTTTTTCATTTGGTAGAGGAAGCTTGCGCGGTGTTCCCATATGAATTTTGTTCGAATGCATTGTGTGCATTGTGTTTTGTTTGAATGCATTTCACGGACTAGAATCACTCCAGATAATTAACTAATGATGCACAAGATTTTAACCGGATTACCCAGTTACTGGGTTGTGGAGGTCAGATAGGCAGTCGCTTTGTGTAAAATACTGGTACCCAGCTGCATCTGGTTAGACTGGAAGCCAAACCCAATATAGTTTGGGATAAGGCTAGGCAGATGATGATGCACAAGATTTTAAAATAATTAGTCGCCAGTAAAAAGGCAGTTGATGGCAACTGGCTCGTCCCCTTTACATAGGACTTAAACATGACCGGCAAAATGTAGGTACACTATTCGGTATACCTCTGCCATTCCGTTAGGAGATTAAAGTCGTGATATTATGTTTAATAGGGATTCGATTTCCACCATTCTTCAACGAAGTTGCTCATCATCTGCCTAGCCTTCCCCCAACTAAGTTGGGTTCGGCTTCCAGTCCCACCGGATTCAGCTGAATACCAGTATTTTACATGGAGCGACTGCCTATCTGACTTGCACAACCCAGTGATACTGGATAATAGGACACCCCTTGGCAAGACTGCCTGTCGGACTTTCGGGCCACTGACTACCTGTAACGACTGTCAAAGATCTACAATTGACAGCCGGGACCAACGGCTTTACTTACTTTCCTAGGCACGGAGGAAACACGGTATGTAATGGGGGGGGTCACCCATGCGCGGCTTATCCTGAAGATCGATCCAAGTGGCTGTTATTATGTAGCAACGAGCTCTTCACTACAAACATATAACATGCATATACAAGGTGTTGTTTTGCAGCCTCGTCAAATTCTAGGAGGTAACTATGCTAATGATTCTCGACCCGAATCAATAATAAAATGAATAGGTAATTTTCTTTTTTTTATTTATTTACTGAAATCGGTAACTGTGAACCACCTGTGTTTTGAACACGGGCCGTCAGATTCCCGCCTTATAACGTCGCTTACACACAAACAAAAACCTCAAACGTTTTTTCGATAATTTTATAATCCCTAAACCACGTTAAGGGGGTTATTCTGAAATATTGACAAACTTAAACAACAAAAAAACGCAGTGTTTTTTTAATAATTTACTAGGTACCGTAATTTATATTGATTATTTATGTCTTTTGTGACAACATCCTGGATTTTGACGAGGATGCAAAACAACACCTTGTATATGAAACCACTTGACACTACTTACGTTCTCAATGTTTATAAAGGATTCTTTTCTTTATTTTGGCTTCTGGTATAAGTCCAGGTAAAAGCAAGCATTCCTTCAGTCTCCGGTTCAGCTTACCGAATAAACATTTCCTTGGAACTTCTATCCAAAGATTTAAATAGTGAGATTCGCCCTGACGCTTTTTAAACTGACTATTTCGGTTTCATTGCAACATTTACTTTTGAATGGTACTGTCTCACTCACTCAAACTCAAAGCATTTATTTCAAATAGACCGAAAAGAAGTACCTGACTTTTCATTTGTCAAAAACAAAAAATGAAGCTAGAGTCCATTTCACGAAAGAAGTCCCGCGGCCAATTGTGGAACTAAATTTGACAGATGGGGAGATCGGCCATGTTGTCGTTTGTCGATGTTATCAAGGTGCGATTGTTGTGGTAGATATTTTGTGAGTTTATTATTGGATTATTGCGTTATAAGGTTTATTTACGATGCCAAAAGTTGTAAAAAGTGCAGGTCGAGAAATGATATTAAAGGTGAAGGAGTTCTGTGAAGCGGAACACAAGAATCGCGGTGTTTTAATACCAATAAACAATGTTCGCAAAAGAGTCGCCGCCATGACAGGTAAATTTTGGGGCTGCCATATACAGTTTTTTCCCGATTGATTTACAGATTGGAATTAAGTTTTTTTTTTAATGCACGATTTTTATTAAGGAAAATTTGAAAAGGAATTAACACAACACAACAAAAATTTTTAAAGTTATATTCAAAAATAATGTAATTAAATACGAAAATAATCTTTGTTTGTTTTTTTTTTATTGTTCATTTTATTGCAGGTGTTTCAGAGAACACTGTAACGAGAGTTACAAAAGAAGGCGCAACAGCGGCGAGTACTTCTAAAGTTATCGTCACCCCAGGGAAGAGTAGCCCGCATCCTAAAAAGTTCGACTTGGATGGATTTGATTTGTGTGCTATACGGCAAAAGATTCACAGTTTTTATGTTGTGAAGAAGGAATTACCTACATTGCTTAAATTACGTGCAGTTTTGAGAGAAGACATAAATTATCAAGGAAGCATCACAAAATTGCACCGTATATTGCATAGCATCGGTTTCAAGCATAAGCGATGCCAATCGAAACGTAAATTACTAATGGAACGTTATGATATTACTGCATGGCGTTCAAGATATTTGGAGAAAAAACCTGTAGTATATTTAGACGAAACCTATATACACAACACTTATCATGCCAAAAGTTGCTGGCAAAGTGAGGAGGAGCCTTTTTTTTTTTTTTTTTTTTTAGGATGGGAAATCATCAAATGACTTCTTCCGCTCTGGGCGGAGCGGAAGGGAGTGTCAGACTTGACTGACTAAAACCCATCCATGTTCCTTCTTAGCCCTTTGCGTTCCAGGGGCACGGTATCTCTTTCGAACAACCCGCAGCCCTGGCAGGCATCGGCCCTCTCGGACCCCTTCCGATTTGCTGACATCTCCTTGAGGCGCGCGTGGAACATGAACGCGCCGTCGGCACGGTCTGTCGTCATAAGACGGACGGACGGTGAGCTAGCCCATTACTCACCGTCCACAGGCCCGCGCCTACGGTGGCCGGGGGCCACTGGTTGCCCCCCGACGCCCGGGGCGTCTCCCGCGGCGGCTGGGACGTGAGGTTCTCTCCCTCTCACGTTCCGCCACCTCCTTCGCTAGCATGACTGCTTCGCAGAAGGAGGCGACGGCTTCCCATTCCCTCTCGCTCCGGACCATGGATTGAACCAGGGCCGGACGCGAGAGGTCGCCGCCGCCAATCGCCGCTACGAGGACACGGCGGTGCTCAGCCCAAGCGGGGCATAGCTCCACAGTGTGCTCCACCGTGTCCTCCGGCCGATCCTCGCAGTGGTGACACCCGGGCGTTTCCTCCCGCCCGATTCGGTGCAGGAACCTCCCGAAACAACCGTGTCCGGTGAGGACCTGCGTCAGGCGGAAGGTGAGGGCGCCGTGGCGCCTCTCTAGCCACTCCTCAAAGAGGGGACTTATCGCCACTATTGTGGCGTGCCCTGCACGGGGTTGCGACAGTCGCTCTCTCCATGTCGCCATGAGATCGCGCCGGAGGTCTGTCCGCTGAGCGACAATTTGCCGCGGCAGCGGAGTTTCCCCCCGGCGTAGTGCCTCCGCGCGCCATTCGTGCAGGCACGCGAGGACTATCGCCTCCAGATCCCATGGCGGCAATCCGGCCAAGAGGCTCGCCGCCTCGCCGGAGATCGTGCGGTACCCCCGGATCAGCCTTACGGCTACCACCTTCTGGGGCGCGTTCAGGTAATGGGCGGCTCGCCGCCTCAAAGAACGCGCCCACACCGGGGCCCCGTAAAGGGCCATGGACCGCACGACCCCCGCGTAGAGCCTCCGGCAGGAGGCGTTGGACCCCCCAGGTTGGGCAAGAGCCACTTAAACGCAGCCCCTGCCCGTTCCAGTTTGGGGGCCAAACGTCGGAAGTGCTGTGAGGAGGAGCCTGGGATGTTCGTGTCAGAGTCATCAAGGGGTCGCTGGATAATTGCTTATGCGGGAACTGAAAATGGTTTTGTTAATGATGCATTGTTAATGTTCAAATCCTAATCCAAATCCTCAGATTACCATGATGACATGAACTCAACAATTTTTTTGAAATGGATGAGTGAAAAAGTCATTCCTAACCTACCTGAAAGGTCACTTGTGGTAATGGACA
Source organism: Cerastis rubricosa (assembly GCA_949152445.1). Classification (NCBI taxonomy): domain Eukaryota; kingdom Metazoa; phylum Arthropoda; class Insecta; order Lepidoptera; family Noctuidae; genus Cerastis; species Cerastis rubricosa. Next base: position 7,314,592 of record OX424526.1, on the reverse strand, counting down.
ACGCTCCGTATCACTGCACTCAAATAAATAAAGCACCTACAATGTCAAGTATTAAACGTGACATGCAGGAATGGATGCGAGAAAAGGGAGTATATTTTGAAGATACTTGGACAAAAGCTGTATTATTTGAATTAATTAAACAAAACAAAGGTCCACCTACATATGCCGTGGAGGCATTATTAAAATCTCACAATCATGAATTGCTAAGATTGCCGCCTTACCACTGCGATCTCAATCTGATCGAAAAAATGTGGAGCCTTGTAAAGAGACGGGTAGCGGATAAAAACGTGGGCCAAGATCCAAAAGAAATTGTATGCCTAACAGAAGAGGCTTTTGAGACTGTTACAGCGGAAGATTGGGCAGTTCAATGTAAACATGTACAGCATTTGGAGGAAGAATATTTAAAAAATGATGGTCTTATGGATGAAGCAATGGATCGATTTATTATATCCACGGCTAGTGATAGTGAAACAGAATCTGATTCTGTTTCTAATCACTCTTCTGACAGTGATCATAGTATGACCGATCATAATTATTCAATAAAACTTTGAATAAAAGTTTTAAATGTTATTTTATTTTTCTAATTTAAAGTTGGTCGAACATCTCTATTTTATATTTTAGAAATTACAGGAAGATTTATTTTTCACTAATCTGACCTTAGCAGTATGGATATCAAATGGTACCTATTATATTAAAAATACATTCTATTAAAAACATTTTTTTTCTTATCTAACTAGTTAATAAAATTAAAAAAAACATAAATGAACTATAAATTATTTCCCCTGATTTCCCCAAATTTAACCGTGGCAACATTATGTCGCGCGAATACAGCGGTGCGTCTGCGGGACTTCTTTCGTGAAATGGACTTTAGTCCAGCCAACAAGGCCGAATAAATTTTAAAAGGACTGCAGTGGCACATTCTACTCGTAAAGCATAAAGCTCTATGAAATAGAACGAGCAAGAATCTCATGTGAATCCATGGACTTTTCAAATCAAAAAATTATTTCAACCCAGATACATGTTGAAATCATATGTACTTACATGATAATTATAACTATCCTTCCATGTGGGCTCACTTTTGTGTGAATACTGATAATTATAATCTGAGTCTCTTTAAAGTTTGAGTGGATCGGTTTCTAGGCAAGGGTGCTCCGACCCTAGGCCATCGCTTCACATCAGGCGAAATGCGGCCAAACGCAAGCCTATTCTTTTTCGCACCACGTAAGTTCAGTAAGAGCGATTCTAACGATTTCCATATTTGTTTTTAACGACTTTAATTTTGTAGAGAAAATGCATGTGTAGTGCAGATACCTTAGCGCCACTGAATGGAATCGAATTTTATTTTACGTTTTTTACTTTTTATCTTTGTTCGACTTCTACCTCGATGTAATTTGGATAGATTTTTAGTTTAGTCTCCCCGTTTGTACAATTTAGTTTTTGTAAAAGGCCAGTATTTTTCTATTCGTACAATTTTCTTCTTGTGATCGTTTTCATGGAGTTAACAAATAACATATACATTTTTCGAATTGCTAGAAACTATTTCGTTTGTTACGTACTAAGCGAATACCTTTTTTTATGAAATGTTCGTACAGATCATTCAACATAGATAGAAAAAGACAAGGAGGCTGATGATGACAGTCCATCCAAAGGTTGTCTGGAAAATATCACTATCAGCGATAAGACCGCTATTGTAACCATTAAAATTTGCAATATTGTAAAACAGTAGTATTTCAATTTTAGTATTCCATAAAGTATATTCTATTTTAGTCTATTCGATAATCTTAGCCGATTCCTCATTTTTTAAACAGTCTTCAAAACTAGATTTGGCACTAACAATATTATTGAATACATTCGGGATTTCTCAATCCCACACTCTTACGTCAAAATCTAATAATCTAATCGAAATGGAATCACCAAATCGAATAAATTGAGTTTACTAGTAGCCAACCTAAAACTGCCTTCAAATAATATTGAATTACGATACGTCAGTGAGTAAAGAAATTGGTACAGAAATGTGAAGACAGACGAGGGTGACGTTGGTATGAACTGTTGGTCTAGCATGAACTTATGGAGTAAACGTCAAATAAATTAGAACGATTTGAAAAACGAACGAACGAACTGATATTTTTTTTTTCAGTGTCATCCACGTAATTTGAATGTATAACCGGCTGCTTGCAATAGTCTTGCCGTTTGCTACACGGGACTTCAACTTTACTGCTGAAATTTGGGAACACTATTAGTTACACTTGTTCCTAAAATTGCATCACCATTCGGAGATTATAGACGTGGTGACGTTATCATTAAAATGTATTATTTCACTCAAATATTTTCTTAGTTTTAATAAGTCTAGAAGTCTTTAAATAGACTCCGGACACAGGTTGGCTGAAGCAGGGAGACCCTGTTCAGGTGGAGATTCATGAACGACTCTGCCCTGGAGTGTAAATTTGGAGTTGCCCCACAAACGATGGGAAACTTGTTATCGTAGCTTAGCTTGTCCTGTTGCTTGCACTTCACAGGAGGTGATGGACGATACTGAGAGTGCCAAACTCGTCGCAAAATTTTGGCCTGACTCAATTTGAATTGTCGTCGACACACTAAGACGAAGAAGTTGTAATATATTCTCTATATCTACAGGTGATCCTTACCTCAGGCTATCGCAGTCCAGTTCGGCACCTGGCCCTCTTCCAAACTGCACCACATCAGCCTGTCTTCTGTCTACCACATCCAGTGACTTTTTCAAGGTTATCGTTCGATCTAGCTGATGATGTCTCACTCTACGCTTGCCGATACCCAGGTTACAGTAGCGAAATGTGTATGTAACACGGGGACCAATCAAGCTTTACATAACCAATTTTTGCGGGTATGACATTTTATTGGAAATCTATAAATCAAAATCAAAATATTTTTATTTTACATAGGCCTACAGGGGCACTTATAAAACTTCGACAAAAAGGTGCTCGCTTCGGGTAAGTCGTTTACTATGGAGAAGAACCGGCAAGAAACTCCATGGTTACTCTTTTAAAATCATTTGGTTTTATAATATTTCTGTTACAACGTTAGTACCTAAGCGCAGCGAGACTATCCTATTCTGCAAATGCATAGCTTAATGTGTCACCGTGTGTACTATACCTTAACTTCCTTAAACCTTCGAGACATGTCAGGTGTGATACTTGGAGTTGTGTTTAGCCAAAATGTTATAGAGTAGTTATATTTATTTTTGTTTTACTTTTTGTGAATTTTACTGTTTGTTATTCATAATTTATTATTTTTTGCTGTAATTAATTAATGTGCTACATAATTCAAACACAATGCGAATTGTTTTAAGAATGAATAAATAAATAAATACATTTTCGATTCGCTTATCGCTATTTAAGTTACGTTGTCGTCCGTCTCACGTTCGTGCTAGGGACTCGGGTCGTATACTGTTGCAGTAAGTGACAAGTGACAACTTGACATACAGATGCCTACGTGCAGCCTTTTAGTGGCGGTTAAAGATTTATGTTACAAAAATAGTTGGCTTGAACGAGTTTTTGGGATGCAACAAAAATAGTTAAAATTGTTTGCGTAGAGGTTGAAAAGTAACGTAATAGAGGTTGTATCGTTCTAAACTCATGCCAGGATATTGACATAAGTAGCAGTTTTAGAGATAATTGATCTAACCCTCTCACTGACAATCATAGATTCTGAAACATTTCTCCGACATTCGTTTCGCCGATATAACGTTTGACCGGCGAACGATTCGCCGACAGAACGATTCACTTTTCATTTTTTGACCGATATAACTTTTCACCGGCGAACAATTCGCCGACACAACTGTTCATCTGCCTCTGGAGTGTAAAACATAGGTATTCGACATGTAAACCTGTTTCCATTTATTGTTTACACCTGAATCATGTTGTGAAGACGCAAAATTTGAGCAAAACTAACCAAAAAAGTGACAAAAACGTATTTGATTCAACCTCAATACATGAATTATACATGTTATGGTTACGCATACGTTTTGAAAGGTTAAATGAAATATATTTGCAAATGAAAATAATTTTTATTATTAATAATTACCTAACCAACATGATTAATACCATAACAAAAACATAACAAAACAACTATGATTAACAAAAATAATTCTTAAGTTCATAGGACACTTATTATGTATTAAATAAATGAGAAATATGAGCCCAGCCACTGAAGTAGGTTTTTATGTCCATATCATCTTTTTAACGTCAACGGGGGAGGGCAACAGTTAAATGTTCTATCCATCAGCCAATAATTTACTACATTTAGGAGTCTGCAGTTCTCATTAGTGCCAAAAACGATTACGGATTCTTCATTTTGAGTGTAGTGACCGATAAGGAAATTTACAACAGTCCTAATTTTGGATAACTCATCAAGTTTTGCGTCTTCACAACATGATTCAGGTATAAACAATAAATGGAAACAGGTTTACATGTCGAAAACCTATGTTTTATACGCCAGGGGCAGATGAACAGTTGTGTCAGCGAATCGTTCGCCGGTGAAACGTTATATCGGTGAAAAAATGAAAAGTGAATCGTTCTGTCGGCGAATCGTTCGCCGGTGAAACGTTATATCGGTGAAAAAATTAAAAGTGAATCGTTCTGTCGGTGAATCGTTCAACGGCGAAACGAATGTCGGAGAAATGTTTCAGTATCCAATCATATTATAAATTTTCAATTCCATGAAGACATGCGTATCCATATTACCATCCGCACAAGCCGTGGCGTCAAATCTATTACAACTAGTGAGCCCGCTGCCCGCCCGTATGGCCTACCGAACATATTCAGCGCGTAATACTCAAAAAGTTACGGCTCGCAAGCGGAGCGTAGGGCAGTGAGACAGCTACAATACTGGCCACCTATTAATATGGGCACAACATTCAAAAATAGAACAGACCAGAGGTTTTTATATCATTACTCTGCAGTCATGAGTAAAAAATCTCTGGTCTGTTCTACTCATCGTTTTGCTATCTTCAAGAGCCAGCGCCCAACATGAAAACCACCGTACCGTATTGAAAATATTACTATGTCATTCTAACTTTTGAGTCTCACTGATTTCGTTTGTGAAATTGCAGCGCAACCTTCACCAGAGATAGCATTTTTCCTTTTTTTGATAATGAGACTGACTTGCCTTTTAGGATTAAAGCCTCCAATAAAATAAAAAATAAACATTTTCTCAATGGTTCAAATTGTGTCAACAATATCAATTATCATCATCTGCCCAGCCTTTTCCCAAACTATCTTGGGGTCGGCTTTCAGTCTAACCAGATGCAGCTGAGTACCAGGATTTATATAAAGCGACTGCCTATCTGACCTTCACAACCGAGTAACTGGGTGATACGATACTCTTTGGTAAGACTGGATGTCAGACTTTTGGCTTCTGAGTACTCGTAACGACTGTCAAAAATCTACAAATGACAGCCGGGACCAACGGCTTAACGTGCTTTCCGAGACATGGAGGAAACTCGGTATGTAATTATAGTCACCCATCCACGGACTAACCTCGGCGAGCACGGCTTAACCTTAAAGATTAACCGGCGCTGCTCTTATTATTTACACACGAGCTCTTCAAACAACAATATCAATTATATGCGTTAAATTTTGAGCTTATTACAAAAACAAAACAAAAAAACATTATTTTGGCGTCACATCACAATAATAATTTATCCGTTACATTTTTATTCAAGTACACACTTCCAACATTACTGCAACATTGAAACGCCACCGCGAAGTATGCATTCAGGCACAATCAGGGTGCATTAGAGCATGCGTTACTGCGCACATGTAGACCGGTCTTTAAGTTGTTGTTTCTTAATAGAGCGTAGCGAGTCAGGTTACAAGGTGGACCTGAGGCGTGTAGGTCATGTGCTCAGGGCTTTAGGTTTACTTATGTACTGAGGAGTAAGTACCCGCTTGATGTGAGGTCTACGAAGTCTTCTCATACCTTATTATAAATGCGAAAGTATTTGAGGATGTATGGATGTTAGTTAGTACGTGAAAAAGTTTTCACGTAAAAACTACTGAATGGATCTGTCTGAATAGGATAGATAATAAATAGTCTGGAATAGCACGTAGGATACTTTTTAGGGTTCCGTAGCCGAATGGCAAAAAACGGAACCCTTATAGATTCGTCATGTCTGTCCGTCCGTATGTCACAGCCACTTTTCCGAAACTATAAGAACTATACTGTTGAAACTTGGTAAGTAGATGTATTCTGAAAACCGCATTAAGATTTTCACACAAAAATAGAAAAAAAAATAATTAATTTTGGGGTTCCCCATACATAGAACTGAAAACCAAAAATTTTTTTTTCATCAAAGTCCTGCGTGTGGGGTATCTATGGATAGGTCTTCAAAAATGATATTGAGGATTCTAATATCATTTTTTTCTAAACTAAATAGTTTGCGCTAGAGCCACTTCCAAAGTGGTAAAATGTGTGTGTCCCCCCTCTAATTTCTAAAGTAAGAGGAGGAAAATTCTGAAAATATTTAAGTTTGTAGAACGTAAAAAAAACTATCAACGAAAATTGGTTTCAATAAGATATGATGTTTAGTTTTTGAGATATGGGACTTTTTGACTGCAGCAGTAACTTTGTTTTTCATTAACATACTATGAAAAACCAATTTAGTTCTGCGGTTGAGTGGAAGTTTAAAACTAATACTACTAACTAATGAATGACAGTTCAAGATATTGTTTGGGGCTATGGAACCCTGTGTGCGAGTAAGACTCGCACTTGGCCGGTTTTTTTCCTAGTAGTGCGTTCTCGTGGGGCAATTACCGAACAAAACGCGGGCCAAGCCGTGGGCATCAGCTTGTATTTTTAATAAGATTAACCGTGTAGTTTATTGTCTTCAAAGGTTGTAAAGAGTTCGAGGAGTGATGTTAAAGGTCATTAAAAATAGTTCTAGATCATTATGGACCATTCTCATTTCAGCAAATAAAATGTTTCATATGTGTGATTGCAATGATGGGCAGAACAAGTGACTTTCGGCTTCATTAAGGATTGATTTAGACCCTTTATGTATATCATTACATCATGCTCTGTATGGTGTCGGACGTAAAGCATAGCACCATCCCATATCCTCCCGTGGGTGTCGTAAGAGGCGACTAAGGGATTCCCAGAGAATGGGCAGCAGCGTTCTCTGTGCTTTTGTAACAACCGTACTGCGATCGCCAACCCGCCTGCCAAGCGTGGCGATTATGGCAAAACCTCTCCAAAATGTCAATGTTGCGACACTTGGGGGAGGCCTATGTCCAACAGTGGACGTCTTTTGGGCAAATTAGGGCGCGAGCCTATTACCATCAACCAGATACAAATTCAGACTCCACAGTTGCTAACGCTGACTAAAATTCAATAACACTTCAGTCAACTTGGGAATCGAACCCAGCATTAAAATACGAGTAAAACATATAAGAGGTCTCAAATGCAGCACCATATTATTATAGCACCCTTTTACCCCTGATTAAAATGGAAATGGTTTCTTGAACTAGTACAAGTTATTTTTTTTATTCATGAATCAAGTCTCACATTGCACGTACAAGTACATACGGTTTGGTACGCACACCGACCAACCTAGCTATACAACTAATCTACTTAGCGGTCTCCCAACGCGGACGCTACGACGCTTGGATTAATTTATTTTTGGTTGTTTAGAGGATTTTAAATTTAATTTTTATTTCATGCTTTATAAACGACTAGCCTTGACTATCCTACTCCTGGGCAAAGGCGCCCCCCATTCCTTCCTTTTATCTCGATGCTGCGGTTCTGCTCGCTAAGGGAGGTGCAAGCTCCAAACCATGCTCATGGTTTCAAGTGACAAGATTTCAAATTTCGAATCGACCAGACCGGAAGTTTTATATCTCTTCATCAACTAGAAAAGAAGTGATGACCTTCAAACGGCTGAGCAGATTTTTTAGAAACAAAGCTAAGAACACTCTCGATTAAAACACCTTTCAACGAAACAAATTTTATCAAAATCGGTTCAGCCGTTTAGGAGCTACGATGCCACAGACAGACACACAGATCCACACGTCAAACTTTTAACACCCCACTTTTTTGGTCAGGGTTTTAAAATTAGTTTATGCGGGTATCTCATTTTGCAGGAAATCTACACAAAGCGAGTCCATGTTATACTGGAAATGTATATCTTGATGTGTCGCCGCGTGAACGACGCAACGCTTGTAGTTTCACAATCAAGCTGCTCAGAATATTGCATACAATTTTATTAACTCCCATATCTTCCCATGGGTGTCGTAAGAGGCGACTAAGGGATTTGCCAGAAAATGGGCAGCAGCGTTCTAGTCTGTGCTTTTGTAACAACCGTACTGCGATCGCCAATCCGCCTGCCAAGCGTGGCGATTATGGCAAAAACCCCCAAAATGTCAATATAGTGACACATGGGGGAGGCCTAAGTCCAGCAGTCTTTTGGGCTGAAATGATGATGATGATGATGATGAATTTTGTTAATCGTTACATTACTAGTATTTACTGCCAACAATAATGTTGGCTTAATTAATTCGTAAATATTATGATTAATTTAATTCACATTAAATTAATCATTAATGATTATTTACGATTATATGTACTATTGGAGTGTGGTAATAAAAGTAAACAGTTAGCTATGTAGCTATATTTATAGCTTTGTCTGTCCCTTCTTCTAATGGACAGTCGAACTCGTAAGTGTTTTTAGCACATACGGTTGGATATGAGCAACGACAGTCTATTGTAAAATTAATTTGGGAGTGTTGTGAGTTTCTACCTTATTGAAGTATGACACGAAGAGCTCAATATCTATCTATATCTTTATTCGGTTTTTCCATCTGGCATTTCTCAGTAGCAGTCATGGAGTCTGGATTTGTGACTGATTGATGACATAGGGCTCGCCCCCTATTACATGGGACTTAGCAAAACTGGCAAAATGTGGTTGTTCTATTAGATACACCTCTGCCCAACCTTTTAAAGATGATTGATGTGATGATAATTTAGGTTGTTAAATTTCAATTTAAAAGAGACTACCAGATATTGAAATCTTATTAAAGAATATGTTGAAATAACCCTGTTCGATCCGAAAGGAGCATATAGAAACATAAAGTATTCATAAAAGAAAACATATTAATGAAATTTCGAAAATGCTTATTAATTCCCACCATTTCCCTTATTTTCAAGAATTTTTAAAACGTGACAACACCTTCTTCAGCATAAGTATCTTTGATCGTCAATTGTTTGTTTATGACGTCACCACCAGAAGCGACCGGGGCGTCGTCGCCCACTCCCCTGTGTTACTATTTTAGTTTTCTCATTTTAGTACATTTAATTTAATTTTCATAGCGGTATTTTTTTTTCACTTGCTGTCCAAAAGGGATTACATAAATAAAATCTAATCCCGATACCTAATAATAATAATAACCTCACGGATCCGACAGGATTTTTTCATCGTATATTATTATAGTTTATAGAAATTCTCAAAAATCTTCATAAACTTCAGCTGAATGTCCATTTCAATTACATCAAAAGAAAAATGTATGAGTAATGTACCGACAGCACTGCAAATTAATTTGGAGTGTATTCCGATGTTTTGCCTGCGGTTTTCTCTTCGCATTTACATGTTATTTGCATTTATTTGTTATGTTTTATCCTTTTATCATCCATCTGTTTTATTTGAGGCTCATTTTCGTTTTAATATGAGCGAGCATTCATACATTCCTTTGACCACGACGTGGGAAAAATCCCACGTGGTGGTCAGAAATCATGCCACAGGAATGTTCTACCGTGTTTAAACTGTCTCGTTGGTCAAGCGGTCATAAGAGGGACTACTGGGCAAAAGGTCCTGGGTTCGATTCCCGGGTCGGCCAAAGTGTTATTGGGTTTTCCATCAGGAATTTCACAGTAGCAGCCACGGAGTCTGGATTTGCACTCGGTTGATGACAATACTCGCCCCCTTTTACATGAGGCCTGAACATGACAGGCGAAATGTGGGTGTACTATTATTATTCATCATTTCAGCCCAAAAGACGTCCACTGCTGGACATAGGCCTCCCCCAAGTGTTGCCACATTGACATTTTGAAGGGTTTTGCCATAATCGCCACGCTTGGCAGGCGAGGTGGCGATCGCAGTACGGTTCGGTTGTTACAAAAGCACAGAGAACGCTGCTGCCCATTCTCTGGAAAATCTCTTAGTCGCCCCTTACGACATCCACGGGAAGATATGGGATGGTGCTATTCTTTACGTCCGACACCATGCAGAGCATGTACTATTAAGTACACCTCTGCCTATTCCTTCCGTGATTACAGGCGTGATGTTATGAAAAGTATCTTATTTAAAAAGATCATAACCCTGTACGCATTTCCAAATTCATGACCAAGGTTGCGACCATAGCCACGACCAGCTGGCCTACCATGACGTCTTAAAACATTGTTTTACTCCTTTCCCAGTGTAGGAAAGAGATGGCGCTAGACATCCTGTATAGCTTCGTCTCTTTCCCAAATTGGAATAAGAGTAAAACAATACTGCTTTAAGACGTCATGGTAGGCCAGTAGGCGTACTAGTGCGAGAGTGCGAAGTTCTTAAACATCTCGAATGGCAGTTTTTATTAAATTCAGTCTTCTTTCTTTATCGTGTGGTTAGAGCTTAACCTAGTGTCACAGCTTTATGCCGCCCATAGGTTTCTGAATTGGATTAACATGCCGTCGAGAAGTATTTAGCCCTTTATGTCTGGAGGCTTAATTTATTCTTGAGTATATTTTTTAATATTTTATTTTATTATTGGTGTGTGCTAGCGGACATAAGAAATTAATTTGATGTAATGGATTCTTTGTTTATATAAACTTGAACACTATCGTATAGAATCTGGTTCTTCCAACCTAACAGACAGATGTGTTGCTGGGGAGTTTGTTCCGCCACTTCTTCTTTCCAGCTAAAACACTAGGAAGTGGCGAAATGCGGGCGTTTTGGGGGACTGTCTCTTGTAATTATGACGTTCAAAAAGTGCTGATTATCAGCCGTATGTGAATAAATGACTTTTGATTTTGATCTCTCGGGCAAGCTGGTTTTCTCAAGATGTTTTTCCTGCCAGTGATAGTTATACAATACGCTCATGAATCCGAAAAATCAGAGGTGCGTGTCTTGGGTTCGAACTTGGGACAATTTGGCAGTCCGACGGCTACACCACTAGGCTTATCATCTTCTTAATTCTAAAGAAAGTACCAATTTCTTGATAGTTTACAAATTTCTTATTTTGCACGAGATTTAAAAACGAATTCTGCTCTGGCTTCTAAAACTGGGTAAAAAAAGTCTTCGAATAATCAACAGTAGGTAAGTGTGACCCTTATGAAATCGCAATCGCTTTCATTTTCATGTTTGCGATAAGAAGGCTTACCGCGATGGATATTGTTGGACCGTTAAAGCAAATCCTATTGGGATTGCGTTAGGCAATAAGGACCTTCACATTAACAAGTCTATGAACAAAATGTAATAACATAACATTACGTCACGCCTAAAATCCCTGATGGGTTTTTCAGAGGTCTACCCAATAATAAAAAACAAACTCTTCAAAGGCGTTTTGTACTGCCTCTCGGGAATTGAATTTTTTTCCCGCTAAAAAGTTGTCCAAATTTTGGAAAAAGTAATAGTCGGAAGGCGCAAGATCTGGTGAGTATGGCGGATGAGGGAGAGCTTCCAAACCCAACTCATGCAGCTTAGAGACGGTCTGTTGTGCAGTATGGGGCCGCGCGTTGTCGTGAAGTAGCAGTGGAGACGACCGATTGACCAAAGCTGGTTGCAGACGTGCGAGTTTCGCCATCATTGTGGTCAGTTCTTCAATGTACACATCTGCAGTAATGCTCTCGCCGTTTTGTAAAAAGCTATGATGAATCACACCAGCACTAGACCACCAAACTGTGACCATCACCTTTCTAGGGGTCATTTTTCGTTTTGCACGTTGCTTTGGTACCGAACCAGGATCTAACCAACTTGCTGAGCGCTTTCGATTGTCAAAAAGAATCCATTTTTCGTCGCACGTAACAATTCGGTTCAAAATTCCTTAATTTCTGTGCCTGTTAAGCAGCGCAAGGCAAGTCTCGACGCGTACGTTGCGCTGGCGATCGTTAAGTTCGTGGGGCACCCATCTATCAAGCTTTTTTATCTTGCCAATCTGTCGCAAATGGACCAATATTGTTTTAATGCTAACATCAAAAGCTGCTGCCAGCTCAGCTGTAGATTGAGTTTCATCAGCTTCAACAATCACCTTTAATTCATCATTGTTGACCAAAGTTTCCGGACGACCACGAGGTTCATTTTTCAAGTCAAAATTCCCAGAACGGAACCGAGCAAACCAATAACGGGTTGTGCGTTCGTTTGTACAGTTCTCTCCGTAAACGTCGTTGATGTTACGGGTCGTTTGTGCCGCGTTGGTGCCACGACGGAACTCATATTCCATAATTACACGAAATTTCAAAGTATCCATTATGAGGAAAAATGTTGAAATGTAATGAAAATACAACGCTAATCAATAAACAAAAGACTGATTTTGTAAATAGAATGTCATATTTTTAAAACAAAATTAATTTGAATTTAGAACTCATAGCCAATCAAAACTTTTTTTTGTTTGAAAAAGTCTGTACTGCAATACGGCAATTTCATAGGTAAAGACCTATTATTTGGCGAGCCTCTATCATCATCATCAGCCTATAATGTTCCCACTGCTATGTCTTCGAATTTTTAGTTCTAGGACATGCCGGGTTCCTCACTATGTTTTCCTTCACCGTTATGAGAGCAGCTTCTATCAACCGGGCTCAAATCTAGACAACGTGGCTGTTATGAGATACCAGGACCTTTTTTTTTTCGGCTGTGTTTTCATCAAATGACTTCTCCCACTCTGGGCGGAGCGGAAGGGAGTGTCAGACTTGACTGACTAAAACCCATCCATGTTCCTTCTTAGCCCTTTGTGTTCCAGGGCCACGGTATCTCTTTCGAACAACCCGCAGCCCTGGCAGGCATCGGCCCTCTCGGACCCCTTCCGAGATACCAGGACCTCACGCTCAGTTGTCGTATTTGCCAAGAACTGTCAAAACTTGGGCGTGATGTGTCTACTAATAAGTTTTTGCATTTAAACTGCCCAAAAATCGAAAGTGACTCGGTTTTTAGGGTTCCGTACCCAAAGGGTCCCAAAGGGTCAAACGGGACCCTATTACTGCGACTTCGCTGTCCATCCGTCCGTCCGTCCGTCCGTCCGTCCATCCGTCCGACCGTCCGTCCGTCCGTTCGTCTGTCACCAGGCTGTATCTCATGAACCGTGATAGTTAGCCAGTTGAAATCTTCACAGATTATGTATAATATTTCTGTTGATGCTCTAGCAACAAATACTAAAAACAGAATAAAATAAATATTTAAGGGGGGCTCCCATACAAAAAAGTGTATTTTTTGCTCGTTTTTTATAAAAAATGGTACGGAACCCTTCGTGCGCGAGTCCGGCTCGCATTTGGGCGGTTTTTTATTTCTGAGTCATATTGCGTAAGTTATTCATAGTCATGAATACATTTTATTATTCAGTTTATTCATCTTGTTACGTATAATTTTCTTAAAAAATATCTTAAAGGCACAAAAAAAAGTGGTCCACTGGTGCTGGGAGCAGAGACCAAGCCACCGCTGGTTTGCGTTCCAGACATGTTAATATTACGAATAAAGTCAGATTATTTTTACAAAGATACCAACATATATCAGAACAATTTTCATCATTTATCAAAAACTTTTCTCTCCACATTAGTAAGTATGATTATCTGATAAAATAAGAACTGCGAAGGTTACCGATATCTAACAAAAGAATATGGTAATGTGTCGGGCCTGAAGACATCATTAAAATATGGCAGAGAGCTTTCTGGCGCCCCCTTGACCTTCGCTAAGGAAGTGCTGGTCACTTAATCGGTGTGTGCTATCATACTTATGGTTTCACTCTCGAACACTTCATTATAACGTTCTATTTATGGGAATATGCACGTTTTTATAAACGGGTTGTGCTTGGTGTTTGATAACCAATTTAAATCTACTAAATAAGGAAGTAGAGCAGCGGTGGCCCAGTGGTGGCAGCCCCGACTTACATGCATTAAGTTGTAGTTCGAACCCAGGCAGGCGCATAACTTTGTGTAATTCATTTTATCACCGCTGCCCTCAAAAACGGTGAAGGAAAACATCGTGAAGAAATGTTTAGTTCTAGGAATATGCATATTCCTAGAACTAAAAATTCAAAGACATGTGACATCTACCAAACCGCACTGGACCCGCGTGGTGGATTCCAGCCCACTCCCTCTCCCAGAGAGGAGGCCTGTGTCCCAGCAGTGGGAAAATTATAGGCTAATGATGATGATGATGAGGTCCTCAGGTCCAAACTTTTCTATCTACTACAATAATGTTGCAATAAGTGCATCGATCGGTTACGATTACAGGCGAACTCGCGAAAACATGTAAGGTTTTAAGAATAAACAAAATAAGCCTTACAATATCTAGCAAAGGTCACAAAGTTGTCTGTCAAACATAATTTTATTAATAAGACCTACACGATCTTACAAACTTACTCTGTTGCCCATCCGAGCCATATTCAGTCTGTGGGCGTTTATGGCCTGATATGACGTCACGGCCATAAAGAACAACAGTGTAGCCTTTCTTTTGTCGAGGAGGCAAGTGCCAGCGTTTATTAGTGCTAGAAAGTTGGCTGTACAGTCGAGGAGATAAGAAGCCTCGTGTGTTGAAGTATTGCAGTTTGTGGCCGTGTCTGTACTTAGTTGGCATTTTGAGTTTATACGGGGTGGGCTGGAAATATGAATTTTTGAAAGTTGTGGAAAGTGTGTTGAAAGAGTTTTAAGGTATGATAAAAAGAACTGAAAAAAAATGTATTTACGTTTGAAACGATGGATGGTCTATGTGAAGAATGGTTTGGCTAGAAAGGAGTTGATTGCTGAGATGACGACTAATAGAGAAGCATGTAAGAAGCAGACATGCTGCACCGACCCCAAAAAAATGGGATAAGAGCATAAGCCAGAATGATGGCTCAAATTTGTCTGCTTCAATTACTTCAAGTAGGTACCTTAATGGGTATTTAGTCCAGGCCATTCGACCGTAATCAAAATTTGTCTTTGTTCGAAAGGCCCGTTATATAAATAAGCACATCAAGTACATTCAGTGCAAAAGCAAGTGCTAAAACTAAAAAGTTGAAATAAAAGATTTATTTTTTCATAATTTTGTAAATAAATTAATTATTAAACAAAAACATAACAGGCACGACAAAGTAGGTTAATCAGATCATAAGATTAAACTACTAAAAAAGCTCTGTATGGTGTCGGAGCTCTGTATTGTGTCGGGCTCTGTATGGTGTCGGGGCTCTGTATGGTGTCGGACGTAAAGAATAGCACCATCCCATATCTTCCCGTGGGTGTCGTAAGAGGCGCCTAAGGGATTTGCCAGAGAATGGGTAGCAGCGTTCTCTGTGCTTTTGTAACAACCGTACTGCGATCGCCAACCTGCCTGCCAAGCGTGGCGATTATGGCAAAACCCCCCCAAAATGTCAATGTGGCGACACTCGGGGGAGGCCTATGTCCAGCAGTGGACGTCTTTTGGGTTGAAATTATGAATGATGATGACTAAAAAAGCATAAGAGTGTTGATTCCTAAGGTAGCATTTTGTGAGATAAGTCCTATGGAACAATGTAGTGTATTTTCGATGTTTGTATGCCTTGACACCTAAAAATAAAAAATAGCAACACCGCTCCGTCTCTCTAAAACCTATCCGATTACTTTGGCTACCATACATTTCTGATTTAATGTCAACTCGTATAACTACATAGTACTATATAGGGCGACTGGTAATTAGTGACTGATACCTAAACACGTGATTCTACTCATAATAACTCATAATTCACTTTATCTCAATAACACAATAGCTGTATAAAGCGGCTGCTAGCTTGCTAGCTTACGGAGCGGGCTTGTGAGCCGCGTGGGTGCTCCGCCTACCCACTGTTGCACGAGATAGTAATGTAACAGAATAGCGTCACGCGGCTAACAGCTGATAGGCCACAGGAGCGCGCGCGTGAATTTCATACCACTTTTGTGTTATATTGTGATAAAAGTGAATGAGTATAAAAAAAGTTTATTAGGGAAAGTTGTTTGTAATTATAAGTATCACATGTTTAGGTACCAGTCACCCTATATACTACAAAACGATAAAGTATTCATTGCATAACGCATGCTGCTGCCAAGCCTAGCGCGACCGGATAAGTACCATCAACAGATTAGCGGAACCATTTTAGTCATGGCCTCCCGCCAAACTCGTCAGCCCTAGCAACGGGCAGATATACGGTGTACGGAAGTCTTCAACGTTATTATGATGTTCTGTTAATGGGTTACAGAGTAGGAAAAGTAGGTACAGAGATTAAGAGGGGACTCGAGTGGGCCTTTTTCCATACAAACGTATTCTGCTGTTTCCTTCGTGGATAATGCGTCTAGAGCAATGATTTTATTTTCCAAAAAATCTAGGTCTTATTAATACATGCCCCTATCATTTCTTTTTTTTTTCAAAATATAACCATGTTGACCTTGAACATTTGGTTTAGATCTACCTTAGTAGAGTGAACAGCAAGCGGATTCACTAACAGAATTATGACAATCCAAAAACCCGAAAAAAAACCCGTTTTTACCGCCATATTCAGACGACTATCAGACAAATCAGATAAGTTTTTAACAAAAAAACAAAATAATAGAAGCATAGATAATACTTTTCCTCTAAATTTTGATGTTAGAATTATTTAGATCAGTTTAGTTTTGAAGAAGAAAACAGCGGAATACAAAACGACTTTTGGTCAAGATTTTTGTAGGTAAAAACAGCCTGAGTTGCAGTTGTCCCTTTCGTACTTTACGGGGGCTTGGTCAGGTGCAGCGCGACGGCAATAGTTTCTTCATATACCTATTCTTCAAAATCCTCGGGCGTAGAGTCCCATCTTAAGAGCGTTTATACCCTACGGCATTTCATACAAACTTTCAAGTCGTTATTTTCCGAAAGGACGGAACAGATTTTAATTAAACTTCCTACGCCTATGCAGTATACATGGGTCTAAAAAGTTACCAAAAAACATTTTCGAAATGTCTTTTAAAAATGAAGATAATTGGAAATTTATGTTTCTATAGATACTTAAAAATCGGTCTAATTTAGCTGTAACATTATTTTTCGAAAATGTTTTTTAGTAACTTTTTAGACCAATGTTATGAATAGAATAGAATGAATAGAATAGAATGCATTTATTTGTCAGAATATTGTACAAAGCTGTTGTGAATAATGTATTACGATCATAATATTCTGCCGTTTCCGGCGTACAAATATGGTTTGTTAAATTATGGTCCATCATTACATTAAAATTGAGAATTACAAATCATCATTAGAAATACAAATCATTTAAATAAATTGAACAATATGAGAGATTAATTATATAAGTAAAAATTCGATGAAGTCAAGGAGATTAAATATAATTTGTAGGCAAAAATGTCAAATATTCAGGTAAATTTTTCATTCATAAAATCTTCAGTCGAGTAATAACATTTGTTTAAAAGAAGGTTAAATAATTTACATTTAAATGTTCTGAGGCTGAGAGCTTTGAAGCCATCAGGTAATTTGTTGTAGACAGTAATGGACATGCAGTATACATTATTAGAAAATAATTTAATTCTACGCCTTGGAACATTAAGCATATGCACTTTTCGGCTGGGTCTGGATACAACATCATTAAATAGGTCAAATTCGTGTCTGTTTTGATGAACAAAAGTACAAATTTCAAATATGTACAGTGCTGGAAGTGGCAGTATTTTAAGTTTTTTAAATAGTGGAACACAACTGTCCAGTGGGTGCGCTCCACAAATTGAGCGCACGCATTTTTTTTGAGCTCGGAACACTCTTTCAAGTTCAACCGAATTACCCCATATTATAATACCATAACGTAAAATGGATGATACATAACCATGGTATGCACATAGTGCCGCATTAACACTAGCCACACGTGTTAGTCTATATAGAACGTATACAAATCTATCTATCTTCTTACAGAGATAATCAATATGAGATTTCCAGTTACAGTTTTTGTCAATTATTATCCCCAAGAATTTTGCGTAATCAACCTGTTCTATTGTTTCGTTTCCATACTGTATTTTAAGCCGTGGACGCGTACTGTTATATGTCTGGAATTGTATCATATTTGTTTTGTTAATGTTAATATGAAGATTATTGCGTTCAAGCCATGTGATAATTTTATGTAATGTCATGTTTATTTCATTTTGATACTCAACAATGTCGTCATTTTCTTTTATAATACTAAGCGTCGTATCATCAGCGTATAACATGCATTTGTGGGAAGTTACATTGGGCAAGTCATTAACATAAAGCAAGAATAGAGGTGGCCCTAGTATAGTCCCTTGGGGAACACCGCAGTTGTTTTCACGATACTGAGACCTATACGTGAGCTTCTGATTTCCTATTTGTCCCGAAATCTCAACACATTGCTGTCGATGTGTAAGGTAACTTTCAAACCATTTCAACGCGTTACCTCTAATGCCATATCGGTCTAATTTATAAATTAACAATGTGTGGTTCACGAAATCAAATGCCTTGGACATATCTAGAAAAATGGAGACAATTGGTAGTTTATCATTAAGGCTTTTCGTTATTAATTTTAAAAGGGCAAAGCAAGCTTTTGTGGTCGATTTATCTTTTCTGAAACCAAATTGATCTTCACTAAGGATTTTGTATTTGGATAAAAAACTGGAGAGTTTTTCATGCATGGCCTTTTCAAAGATTTTTGCCAGTATTGGTATGAGTGTTATAGGGCGGTAATTATTCATTTCACTTCTATCACCTTTCTTGTGGATTGGTTTCACAATTGAGAATTTTAGCCGTGAAGGGAATAAACCTTGCATAAATGACAGATTAATAATATGGCTAATATGGATTGATAAAAATGAAGAGCATAATTTAAGAATTTTTGTGCTAATTTCATCGTAGCCCGTAGAGTTCGTAGATTTCAGGGAGTTTATTATTTTATATACATTTGTGGCATTAGTTGGAGTCAAATACATAGTGTTTGGAAGATAAGTCATTGGTGGTGTGTAGTCAATAGATGGGTCAATGGTGTCATTCGTTAAATCAATAAAAAAGTTGTTAAAAATGTCAGCTATCTTTTCAGGTTGCGTGTAAGTTTGATTATCCAATTGAATTTTATGAATGTCATGGGAATTTTGTTTTTCGCTGGTATTATTTTTTATTACTTTCCAGGCAGCCTTGCATTTGTTGGTGGATTGAGATAGATAACGTGTGTTTTCTCCTTTTTGAGCCTGCAACATGCATCTTTTTAGGATAGCAGTATATTTACAGTAGGTGTTTTTATGACGTTTTTTATTTGCTGTTGTGAGACGATATTTTAGATATAGACGGCGTTTGTTTAGACAACACTTTTTTATGCCTTTTGTCATCCAATTATGTTTTAAGGGCTTAACAGTTATTTTAAACTTTATAATGGGGAAACATAGATTATAAAATAATATTAGAATGTCATGGAAATAATTAAATGCAATGTCAGTATCTTCAGTCTGGTAAATATCTGAAAAAGACAATGAAGACAGACAGTTCACAAACTTATCAATATTATCTTGATTAAAATCGCGTCTTTGTTCGAAATAGAACGGTCTTTTAATATTCGTGGTGTCAACCGTTACCTCAAAGCATATAGATTGTCCTGTTTCGTGATCAGATAGGGCTAGGTAGTGTATTTGGGGCTTAACGTTTTGGATATTACTCGTAATTAAGTCGATACAAGACAATTGTCGTGTTGGACTGGTAATATGATTATTTATGTTATAGTTTTTTAAAATAGATTCTAGCTCTTTGAAATGTTTATCTGCTTTTATAACGTCTATGTTCCAGTCACCACATAATATGATGCTTTTATTATTTCTTTTCACAAGTTTTGTTAAGAGGATGTTTAAATTATCTAAAAATAATTTAATGTTTGAATTTGGGGTTCGGTAAATGCAGATAACATAAAGTTTTAAGGTTGTAATTTCAATTGCACAATATTCGAAATAATATAATTTGGGCTCAATTAAATTACATAAAGGTTTACAATCGAGGTCTTTTTTTATCAATATACAAGTCCCACCCCTACGTTGATGCGGCCTTGAAAAGGCTGCCACTACCTTATAGTTTTCCATAATAAGATTGGATTCTGCCCCTTGTCGTATAAATGTTTCACTGAGACAAACAATATCGATACTCAAATTACTTTTCTCTAGTTCCGTTATTGATAATTCTAGAAGGTCTTTTTTGCTCAATACACCCGCTATATTTTGATGTAGAAGAGAACATTTGCGTCTAACCTCGAAAAAACATCGGTTGGCTAGTGTTTTCAGGTTTAGAAATATGAGTAGCGGTCTGTTTTTTAAAATAATATGGGATAGTTCCTTTTTTGCACATATTTGTTTTCGTAACATTGTTATTATAGTTATGTTGCATATCTTTGTTTCTACATCTTGATTTTAATTGTGAAGTTACTAATTTCTGGTAGTTTATGTTGTCAATTTCTATATTTATTTTAGAACACATGAAGCGCTTCGAAACAAAATTAATGTTATTAGAGCTTACCATAACATCAGATGTATCAATGAATTGACAGTTTGGATAATTTTTCACAATCAGTTTTATGTGTTTATTTAACAGGTTAGCATTTAAGTAGCGATTATTTAGGACGTTTAGGATGAACACTTTGTTATTTTTTACTTGATGAAGTGAAGAACTTAACTCAGTTAAAAATAAGTAGGGATTTTTATCGTTACTTCCCACACCTAATACGATAATGTCGTCAGTTTTTAGTTTTTCTGCTAATTTGTCAAAGTTGCACAGGACTTGTGTACTCGTGGCATATGGTTTCGAGATTCCCGATACAGAGTATATGTTGTTCCATTTATTATTGTTTCTCTGCGTTGTTATTTCTTGAGCAAATTCCCGTACTTGTTGGTCACCTAATACTAGTATCCTTGGAGAAGGTATATTGTGGCTCAGTTCTTCTACTTTTTCTTTGTTTAGACTCTTATTTTTGTCCGTAGATGTCACTAAATTTTGTGTCGTGTGGTTCATGATTTCACGCTTTAGAAGGGGGGGTTGAGGAGTTTTGAGCTCATGGTTTACTGGATCAAAATTCTGACTCTTCGGGGGTGTAGAATGGGGAAATGTACCAGTCTTTCTATCGAGATTGAGAGGTGTAGAATGAGAAGACGTACTGGTCGTTCTAATGAGAATACGTTTACGTGGGGTCTTCGGGGTCATGTTTTTCGTGTCGGATGAGATGATTTTTTTATAAGTATTGATAATTTTCTGACCTTCGCCTATATCCATTTTTAGTCGGAAGTTTTCGCTGTTCAAGTTTTCGATCTCTTGATGTGCTGATTGAAGTTCCGTTGTTAATCGTCTAATTGTTTCGTTGAGGTTGATTATAGTGTCGTTATCATTCATGGACGTGCTTGGCAAGCTCTTCATGGTGGTATCGAGCAATGACGAATTATTTGTAAACAAATGATCGAGTGAATTTGCCCGTCGTGGCTTTCTAGTTGTAATGTTCTCTAATTCCATTTCAAATGAGTTCATAGTAGTAATCTATTAAATTAAGTTTTATCAGTTTGCAATTAAGAAACAAACAGTAAAACAAAATGAATCCAAAAATCAAAAGTCAAAACCAAAATAAATCAAAAAAGGCGGAGGAAGTTTCATTAAAATCTAGTCAGTCATTTCGGAAAATAACGACTTAAAAGTTAGTATGAAATGCCGTAGAGTATAACGCTCTTATGGGAACGCTTCTTCTTGAGTTTGATATACTTTCTTCTATATTTTTCGCGTGTATTTGGTATCACAATTTTTATGCCGCCCATAGGCCTGTGACTTGGCTTTACATGCCGTCGAGAAATATTTCTTAGGAAAGCTTGTTTGGTTTCCAATTCATGATCTTTTCCTTCACCGAAGCAAGTGATAATTGTACAGTATGCACATGAATCCGAAAAATCAGAAGTGCGAGTTCTTAGGTTTGAACTCGAGACCTGAGACTTAGTAGTGCGTCAGTCACACCATTATCACTATAATTGCTATATATACAACCAAAATTAAAAAAAAAAAAATGAACAGGTTTGGGACAACCCAGACTAGGAATTTCTCCTGTATTGTGGGTGCAACACAAACACACACTTACATACACAAACAGACAGACCCAGAACAACTATTTCAAAAGAAAAAAAAAGTAAAAGCAAAATTAAAATAAAAGTTCAGTAGAAAATAAAAAAGCATTGTTGGATTTTAATAATATTTGGGCATTCATGTATGATTCGCTTAGTGAAAACGGGCACGAACCAAGAAAGTTCATTTTCTAGTCTTTTCCCAACAATGTTGGGGCGGGCTTTCAGACTAACCGGATGCACTATGTTGGCCTAGCTCCAACCGAGCAAATACTCGTTTTGCTCATAATATTTGCTAATTGTAATGCATTATACATATTTGATTTATTTTATATTAGCTCTTGCCCGCGACCTTCGTACCCGTGGAATAGTTATTATAGAAATATTACTTCCCTATTTGAATTTAATTTAGTTATTAACAATATAAGGGTTTAAATTTTATAGACAGAACCCTAATAATTTTTATAAAAAAGCATAAGTTACTCCTTATAACATCAGCCATCGGTCAGTAAGAATACCGTCAAAATCGGTCCCGCCGTTTCGGAGAATAGCTGGAACAAACAGACAGAGAGACAGACTTTTTTACATTCTACATTATTCGGTAAAGAGCTGTTATTTAGAAATTACAAACGAACACTACAATTATATTTATTTGTATAGATCAAGTATGCGTATCTAAATCTAAACTAATATTATAAAGAAGAAAGATTTGATTGCCTGTTTGTTTTTATGTTTGTTTGTTTGCATTGAATAGGTTCCGAAACTACTGGTCCGATTTGAAAAATTATTTCAGTGTTAGATAGCCCATTTATCGAGGAAGGCTATAGGCTATATATCATCACGCTACGACCAATAGGAGTGACTACACGGGCACGGACACGGGGAAAATGCGACGCAAATGAAGTTGCGCCGGACAGCTAGTAAGTACTAATTGCGCTTCTCTCATATAATTAACCCAGAAAGCTACGATAGACGACCAGATATGTAAGACACACCACATTCTATATAACGTTATACAAGTACGTCGCGCATTCACGCTAGGCCTTCTGATTCAGTACACGGTCATGTTATAAAGGATATTATGCTAAGAAGCCATTTGGCCCTGACCGATAGGTTCTAGTAACAAAATGTTTCAGGAATATGTATGAACATTCAAAAACCTTTTTGGTAACATGAATATTTGATGTCGATTCTTAGGATTCATATTATTTCTGTACATATTTTTACACTTTCGGACTTATTTGGTTAACATTAGTATACGATTTATTATGGTGACAAAAGCAATGTGACCTTCTTGTTCTTTTGAATATATATATACTAATAATATAGTATTATACAACGTGTTGTTTTGCAACCTCGTCAAATTTAAGGAGGTAACTATGCTCATGATTCTCGTCCCGAATCAATCATAAAATTGGTAAGTAATTTTTGTTTTTAATCTCATTTACGGAAATCGGTAAGTGTGAAAAACCCGTGTTTTAAACTAGGGCCGTCTGATTCTCGCCTTATAACCACGCCTTCACAAATACAAACAATCTCAAACGTTTATTCGATCATTTTTTATTCCCTAAACCACGTTAAGGGGGTTATTCTGAACACTGACAAACATAAACAACCAAAAAAATCTGCGTTTATTAGTAATTAACTAGGTACCGTAATTTTAATTGATTATTTATGTTTTGTGTGACAACCTCCTGAATTTTGACGAGGATGCAAAACAACACCTTGTATTATATTACACTACTATACTAATCTATACTTATAATTTATGGTTCTGTATGGTGTTGGACGTGAAGAATAGCACCATCCCATATCTTCCCGTGGGTGTCGTAAGAGGCGACTAAGGGACTTGCCAGAGAATGGGCAGCAGCGTTATCTGTGCTTTTGTAACAACTGTACTGCGATCGCCAACCCGCCTGCCAAGCGTGGAGATTATGGCAAAACCCCCCAAAATGTCAATGTGGCGACACTTGGGGGATGCCTATGTCCAGCAGTGGACGTCTTTTGGGCTGAAATGATGAATGATGATGATGATACTTATTATAATATGTATTATAAAGCTGAAGAGTTTGTTTGTTTGCTTGAACGCGCTAATCTAAGGAGCTACTGGTCCGATTTGAAAAATTCTTTTAGTGTTAGACAGCCCAATTATCGAGGAAGGCTATAGGCTATATATCATCACGCTCCGTCTAATAGGAGTGGAGCAGCAATGAAAAATGTTGCGCAAGCAGGGAAAATGTGACGCAGACGATGTTGCGCGGGACAGCTAGAATTAAATAACTGCCTTATTGGTCCAGTGCTAGCTAGCGCAACTTCCGAGCATGAGATCCCGGATTGGATTCCCAGGTTGGGAAAAATGTTACTGAGTTTTTTAAACAGGGATTTTTCAGTAGCAACCACAGAGTTTGTATATGTGTCCGGATAAAGTTAATAGGCTCGCCCCCTATTACATGGGACTTAAACATAACTGTCGAAATGTGGGTGCACTATTAGGTACACCTCCTTTTTTACCTACGGGGATTACATGCGTAATGTTATATTAAATAGCACTATAATAGCTGTGACAGCAGCGGTGGCCCAGTGGTGGCAGCCCCGACTTACAAGCAGTGAGCTGGTTCAAACCCAGGCAGGCGCATTACTTTATGTAATTTAATTCATCACCGCTGCCCCTAAAAACGGTTAAGGAAAACATCGTGAGGAAACCGGCATGTCTTAGACCTAAAAATTATAAGACATGTGACATCTACCAAACCGCACTGGGCCCGCGTGGTGGATACAGCCCATTCCCTCTCATAGAGTGGAGGCCTGTGTCCCAGCAGTGGGAACATTATAGGCTGAATATGATGATATGATAATAAATAAACGTGGCGCAAGGAGTATGAAGGATCGTAGCAGATGGAAAACTATCAAGAATCGCCGATCATAATAATTCGTGAGGTATTTTCTCTGGGCCGAGGTATTTTATCTGGGCGGGAGGAATCACATTTTATCTTTATGTCGTCAGTATTTGGACTATCCAGTATAATAATTTTAAGTTTTCTATGATGTATGACTATGTACCTCATGTCTTTGTGACTTTTTTTATTATTCTTGTGGAGGCTTTTTATTGTACCCTATTCATTGCAGACTTGATAATAAATGGCCTGTTGAAGACGCAGGTGGTAATGAGTAGACAAAACTAAGCAGTCGCCTCTAGGTGTTTTAATAATCGAGTCTACTATTTCCAGCATAAGTTAGGAAAAACCAGCCAAGTGCGAGTCGGACTCACCCACGAAGGGTTCCGTACCATTGTTTATAAAAAAGAGCAAAAAAAACACTTTTTTGTATGGGTTTTTACCCCTTAAATATCTATTTTATTCTGTTGTTAGTATTTTTTGTTCTAGCGGCAACAGAAATACATAATCTGTAGAAATTTCAACTGGCTAACTATCACAGTTCATGAGATACAGCCTGGTGACAGATGGACGGACGGACGGACGGGTGGTCGGACAGCGAAGTCTCAGTAATGACCCTTTGGGTACCCTAAAAAGGTGGACTGTAGGCCTAGAAAAAGTAACATTTTATCAGCCATAATGATGATAGCAAAGTCAATAATCTCTTGAAAGTCGTTTTAGGAATACGAAATGCTTTGTAAGCACTAATCGAGGCTTTAAGATTTTTTTCCGAAACACACAGGCTATTTTATATACGGCTATTTAATATTACCCTACGTGTTTAACCAAAACCAATATGCATAATATTTTATTTAATAAGGCAAGGATTTCCCTCTGAAATAACCCCTAAAAAGTAATGGTGTTTTTCGTATTTTTTGTTGCTTCCGCCTTGCGATTTTTTTTTTTTTTTATGAATGGCATCTCGCAGTTCAACCTAAGAGGTTGTCGTCTGCTTAACCGGACTATCCTGTGGGTGCCTTAAGAGTAAGGCCTCCAGCCAGGGCATAAAACTTACAAACTAAGCGACTATACGCTGAGGGCACCCCCTGTGGGGTACGAGCCTCGGCTCAGGGCGTCGCTGGGGGAGGACTGCATGGGGACAGGCTGGATCTGAATGATATCATTATTAAGGGGCTGATTTAAAACTACTGGCACAGCATCGCGGGCTGGCTCGAGCGAGGGTCGGGGAGGGCATGGACCGGGACGTCGCGACGGACCTCGACGGCGAGGTCGGAAGGACGGCGGTTTGTGTCTGTACTTATTAAGAGTGCTAGTCTCTTTACTTCTCTCCTGGAGGAGGGTGATAGCATCATCGGGTATTCCGCCTTGCGAAAGAATGTATTGCCATTTATACCAGAAACTTTTTTCGGATTTACTTTACTTATTGTTTTGCATTATAAAGACTTTAGAAAAGGTTATCATAATTAACAGCAGGAGAGTTATCATAGTAATAATGATACTCCTTTTAAAACAACATTAACATCTGCCTAGCCTTTCCCAAACTATTTGGGGTCGGATTGCAGTCTAACCGGATGCAGCTGAGTACCAGTATTTTACATGAAGCGACTGCCTATCTGACCTCCACAACCCAGTAACTGGGTAATACCCAGAAGACCCCCCCCCCCCCCCTTAGAAGACTGGATGTCAGACTTTTGGCTTCTGACTACTCGTAACGACTATCAAAGATCTACAAATGACAGCTAGGACCAACGGTTTAACGTGCTTTCCGAGGCACGGAGGAAACTTCGTATGTTAAGGACACCCATCCACGGACCAACCTCGGCAAGTACGGCTTAATCTTAAAGATCGAGCCATGCGGCTGTTATTATTGAGCCACTAGCTCCTCACTAGATCCTTTTAATGTTGGCGAAATATAGAAATAGGATACGAACAACGGCCATACAAGTGACTTAAATAATCAGCATCCATTGTCTCGAGGATAATAACTAAATAATACCGATTCACTTTGACTCGCTTCTGTTTTAAATTCCTGCATGGATAATATAAATTCCAGATGGAAAAACCCAAAAACACTGCCCGACCCGGTAATCAAAACCGGGACCTCATGCAGCAGACGCGCTTAAAATCAAAAGTCATTTATTCAAATTAGGCTGATAATCAGCACTTTTTAAACATCAAAATTAGAAGAGACAGTCCCCCAAAACGCCCGCCTTTCGCCAGCCTATTAGGTCTATCTACAAGCTCATTTTAAACAAAACAACAAGATAAAAAGAAAATTTCTTTATCCCACCTCAATTATTTCCTCTCAGTCCTTCTCTCAATAAAAACAAAAGATAGCAACACTCTAGTTAACGCAATAATCAATAAAAATGTTAATCTACCCCCATTTACAGTAACAATATCCCTTACGCCTAAACAATAAAACTGTTGAAAACAAACTCCGAAGTCATTACATTACATTATCGGGTCAAAATAAACAAGAGTTATAATAAGAGTTTGCTTACAACTTTTGTTCAATGAATGTTAAAATGTTTTTGAAACTTGTTTCATGTTGTCTTGAACTTTTGAGGTCTTATTTCAAAGGGTGTCGGCCTTTGAGGTTTATTTGTGACCAGAGATTAGAATCCTACGCAGATTTGTATGTGGATAGGAGGGGGTATTAACACAGTCGTTTTCCGATGCAAAGGTCGGGGAAAATCACTGTGTTTTTCCCACTGTCGTCATCGTTTAATATCGTGTTGTATTCTATTTTTGTCTTGTATGGATCAGAATGTTGGGCCACAAAAGGAATGAATGAAAGGCAATTGCATGTGGCTGGGACGAGCATGGTAAGGGGAGTGTGTATGGTAACGCGAATGAATATACGAATATATGAGTAGGTA
The DNA here is from genome assembly GCA_949152445.1 of Cerastis rubricosa. Lineage (NCBI taxonomy): Eukaryota > Metazoa > Arthropoda > Insecta > Lepidoptera > Noctuidae > Cerastis > Cerastis rubricosa. Next base: position 7,286,565 of record OX424526.1, on the reverse strand, counting down.
CTTCAGAGGAAGTCTGAAAGTGGTGATGGTGATTGAAAAGTTGTGTGGTAATCAGTTATCGTGGTATGGACTTGTGGTGTAGAGCAATCAGGACAGTTAGGTTAGGTTAGCCGGGCTGTTTCCGCACTTAGCCTCTTTATTGGGCCATTGTACGTATGAAAAATCCTCTGATTACTCCAACCATCCCAAGTCCTTCCAGAAAGCTAGCAGCCTTTTCAGGCTACTGCAGGCTTATGGGAGCGATACCGGCGATTGAAGAAACCGTGCCCGTTGATGTGCCACGCTTCTGCACTGCATGAGCACGTGCCGTGTTGTTTCTTCCGCCTCCTCTGTCAGCAATCAGGACAATGCAGTGTAGAAAATGTTGGGTGTGAATGTAGATGAGAAGAGTTGAGGAGGACATGAGAGATGGACCGTGTGAAGGATGCTAAGGCTAGAAAGGAGGTGACTGCTGAGAGATGACGAGCTAGTTTTACCTTCTTCCTTTCTTTCAGTTTGATGATCTGTACACACCCTTAAATATCGCACATTTCTGATACATACACTTTACAAACGAACAAAATACTTTTAGAAGCTTGATAACTCATATAGTGTCATTGTTATTAACTTTTCCGTAATCCTATCTAAAAACCAAAGCCCGATATCTAGAATATGAATTTATATTTTATCAATGCAGCTTTTACTGGGATAATATTCATTGGTTGGCCTTATATAAGCAATACCTTTTCATATCTTCTAACAATTTTAGTATCAAAAAGATTATTACAAGTGTTTGCATAGAAGGATTAACAGTATTTTTTGCCCATAATATTATTATTACCGAGACTCGTCTCCGTGCCTGGGGGTCTACTCTCTAAGCAGAAAACCGTAGTTTCGGCCGAAGTAACGGTCATTTCCTACTCCGTATCACTTACGGACATTAGATTCGTTAGGAGCCCGAACTAAAATTTAATGACAACACGTTTGGACAGCTGTTGTTCTTACTCCCGAAGTTTTTTCAAAACTCATGGATCCTAAAATATTAGGAAGTAGTAATAATTTCGAAGTTTAAAGCTAGTTACGGATGGACCGGTATTTTTGTTGACCGACTTTGAGAGTAGACCCCCTGGGACGGCAACGGTCAAAGCTTGTTTAATAAGTATGTCGTGATACCAATTTACTATGTTGTAGAGGTCAGATAGGCAGTCATCATCATCATATGCCTAGCTTTTTCTTAAATTTATTGGGTTTGGCTTCCAGTCTTACTGGATGCAGCTAAATACCAGTATTTTACTTGGAGTGACTGCCTATTTGATCTCCACAACCCAGTTAGTACTGGGTAGTACGGCACCCCTAGGTAAGACTGATTGTAAGATTTTCGGGCCACTGACTACATGTAAGACTGTCAAAAATCTACAAATGATAGCCGGACCAACGGCATAACGTGCTTTCCGAGGCATGGAGGAAACTCGGTCGGTAATTGTTCACCCATCCACAGACCAAACTTGGCAAGCGAGGTTTATTTTTTTAAACTGACTTGTACGGCTGTTATTATTTAGCCACGAGCTCCAGGTCAGATAGGCAGTCGTTCCATGTAAAATACTGGTATTCAGCTGCATCTATTGAAACTGGAAGACGACCCCAATATAGCTGAGAAAAGGCTAAGCAGACGATTATTTGCGCCCCACATACTAAAACAAATTATGTCTAGAACCTCGAGTTTAGTAGTCTAAGAACGTGTTTCTACCATTATGTCCGTAGTTTGTATTGTCAAGACATTAGGACCCCAATATACCATTGATATTACTTGTGCTAAATTGCGGTTTGTGATTTAGGAATTGAGTTAGGGTACGCCCTATCGTAGGTCGAATCGAATGTTCTAATCGCTCACAAACAATAATGTTTATTTTGTCAATTAAATAGCTGTTTAACAGCTATTTAATTGACAAGGACCGGAAGGTTTTTTATTAATCCATACACAAGAAACGGGAAATAGAGAACATAGTTTTCCTACAGGGTTATTGCAACAACTGACAGACCTAAAAAAAAGTAGGTTGCCCTTCAAATAAATACTATGATGTAAGTAAATAGGTAAGTGAACAAACTCAAAATATACCTTTGTGGTAGTAAAACAATATAAGCAAGATAACAGGTAAAGACAGACTTTTCTACCTGTTTCTTTATTGAAAATTAGATGTTGAATAAATGTTATAGTATTCCATTTTAGTGTTAAGAGTACATCTTACGGCATTTCAAACAAACTTTCAAGTCCTTATTTTCCGAAATAACTGAACCAAAGTCGGTTCAGTTATTTCGGAAAATAAGGACTTGAAATAAGGAATGAAACTTATTACACATAAGCAAGATACATAGGTCTAAAAAGTATGTCAATGTCGTAAGGCGAAACGAAATGAATTAGGCGGGCTATCTAAGGAGAGTGTTCGAAAGAGATACCGTGGCCCTGGAACACAAAGGGCTAAGAAGGAACATAGATGGGTTTTAGTCAGTACAAGTCTGACACTCCTTTCCGCTCTGCCCATAGCGGGAGGAGTCATTTGATAATTACCCATACGTAAAAAAGGCTATCTAAGGAAACTTCAAATTCTCACTTCATAAACTGATTGATATTATATATCCTCACGCCTGTTATACCAGAAGGGTTAGGCAGAGGTGTTCAGTACACCCACATTTCGCCAGTTATGTTTTTTAAGTTCCATGTAATAGGGACGAGCCTATTGCCACTCATCAACACATTGCCCGACTCGGGAATCGACTCCTGAACCCCATACTTCAGTGCACTAGACACTGCAGTGACCACTAGAGCAACAAGACTTTCAAAATTATTAAGCTTAAATTACTCAGACTTTACAACTTAACAGAATCAGTACATATACACTTCTGGACACATCTATTGGCCCACCTTAGAGTTTGGGTTTCGATGGCCCCTACCGAAATATGATTGCTAGATTGAACAAAAACTGTTGATGCAGTTTTAAACCTGATACATTTTACCATCTTTTTCGATCGTATTGTTTTAAATTTGAATTCAGAATACCATACGACATGGAGCTACGCCTAACAAGTCGGATATGCGCCTTGTTAAAGGCAATTGATTTTTGAATAAAAAACATGTTTTATCAAATAAAGGTTTAATTTAATAACGCGTGTTGCCTCCATGGGCATCTACCACAGCTCTCATACGATTAGGCATAGAGTTTATCAACCGCTCTATGAAATTTTGAGGGATCATCTCCCATTCCTCTTCTATGGCAGTTTTCAACTCCTGCATCGTCTGGGCAACTGGCTGACGAGCCCTAACACGTCTTTTTAGCTCGTCTCACATGTGCTCAATGGGGTTCATGTCTGGGCTTCTGGCTGGCCAGTCCATAACTGTGATGTTCACATCCCGAAGATATTCCCTGACGATGCCGGCCGCATGGGCTCTTGCATTATCATGCATAAAAAGGAAATTTGGGCCCACATAGTCCGCGTATGTTATCACGTGAGGTTCTAAGCACTCAAGAATGTACCTTTCAGCATTTAATGTTGGCAGCCGTGGTCCTGTAACAACCTCAAGTTGAGTTTTGCCGCTCGCGGGTATACCGCCCCAGACAGTCCATGAGCCACCGCCATAAGCAACCCTATCTTCAAAGCAGCATTGTGCGAAACGCTCTCCCTTACGTCGGTAGACCTTCTTCCTTCCATCATTGCCATATAACACAATTTTAGACTCATCAGAAAAGAGTACACGGCTTCAATCTTGCTGTGTCCAATTTAAATGACTGCCTGCGAAATGAAGGCGCGCTGTTCGGTGGGCTCGCGTTAGTTTGGGCCCATTAGCTGGCTTGTGTGGTACCATATCGCGTTCTTTTAACCTTCTCCGAACAGTTCGAGCGCTCACAGATACTCCGTGAAAGTCGCGAAGTTGGTTTTGTATCTCAATGGAGGTAAGGTGACGATTTCTCAAGCTGGTCGTCACGATGAATCGATCCTGCCTTTCAGTTGTGACCCGAGATCGTGGCCTTCTTTGGCGACGAACAAAGCCGCCAGTCTCTAGGTACCTCCGATAAACATTTCGGACCGCAGATCGACTTAAATTAAGTTGAGCACTCACGTTCCTTTGGCTGTGTCCGGCCTGAATAAGTGCCACAGCTTGGACGGCGACTTCAGGTGAAGTATCCATAGATTATTGATAGAACCTCACCTTAGTATTAAGAATAAGTAATGTTTGTTGCAAAACCAAAGATATCAATCACTTTTTCAAGAATTAAATCCAAGTAAACCAATAAAACCAAGTTTTCTTAGTATTTGATTGTTTGATATCAACAAACAGGCTCCAAATTGTCTTTTGTTTCTTTAAATTCTGTGTTCAAAATTCAAAAAAAGACTATTGAATGAAATTGTGAATGTGCCAGGTTCAAAACTGCATAAAAACTTTTTGCTCGACCTAATATAAAATTTTAGCTAGGAGCAAACGAAACTGAAAATACAACGTGGGCCAATAGATGTGTCCAGAAGTGTATTAGCGTTCACAAAAGAGTTGGTACTCCAATGTTGGGTGCCAATAATTGAAGATGTCTTTGAACACCCACGTTCAAATTGACAAATCAAATGCAATTATATTTTCAAAGTATCTAAAATTAGAATACCAAAAGCCGTTCTATTTCTGAATCTATTCTTGAATACTCAAAAGAAAGAAAGAAAAGAAATAATTGGCTCTCAATCTATCTGAAAACAAAAGAAGACAGAATCTTGACTGCTTAACAATTCTTATTACAAATCAAGTACCAATTCGAATTGATAATGGTGCTAGCAGTAAGTACTTGGAGTGGGTATTCTTTTACAATATTGTTGTCTTTTGAAAAATGTTGATCACAGTAATACAAGGAGTTGTTTTTCTTCCTCGTCAAAAATCAGGAGGTTGTCACAAAACTTTTCAGACAACCTCAAAGACGTAAATGATCAATTAATGACGATACCTAGTTAAAAATTAATAAACACTACTTTTTTGGTGTTTAAGTTTGTCAATGTTTTAGAATAACCCCCTTAACATGGTTTAGCGGATAAGAAATTATTGAATAAACGTTTGAGATTGTTTGTATGTGTGAAAGTGTTTAGGTTATAGGGCGAGGATCAGACGGGCCGCTTTTAAAACACGGGCGGTTCACACTTATCGAAATCCGAAAAAAAAATTACGTAGCCAATTTATTATTGATTCGGGTCGAGAATACATCATAGTTACCTCCTTGAATTTGACCAGGATGCAGAACAACAGCTTGTATAGTAAAAACAATTAACTTTGCAATTTATGTTAATGATTTGGATTTGATTTGATTTGGGTTTGTTTTGATTTGGAAGGTACTTATTATACAAAACATCACGCCTGTGAAGTTGTCCAAACTTTTTAGTTATGTTCAAGTTCAATATAATAAACAAGGAAGTTAGCCTATTGTTATCAACCGGTTTTTGTACAAATATATTTTAATTTTACATTTTAGAACAGCGGTGGACCTGTGGTGGCAGCCGACTTTGGGTTCGAACACAGGCAGACCCATTACTTTGTGTAATTTATTCCATAACCGCTGGGCCCATGTGGTGGATTACAGCCCTCACTGGTCTCTTAGACAGGGGGCCTGTGTCCCAGCAGTGGGAACATTTGACGGCACGGTTGGCACAGTCGTTGAGCAATCGACTGCTGCGCTGTGCGCTGGGTTCGATCTCCGCACGGAACTAATATTTGTATAGTATACAGATAGTTGTTCCGGGTCTGGCTGTTTGTGTATGTGAGTTTAAATGTTTCTAAACACACCTACGAAACAGGAGAAATTCTTAGTGTAGGAAATGTAAAAAAAAGCATATTAAGCTAATTATGATTATGCTTTATTTTAGTAACTCACATATTTCGTATCCTCTTCCTTATTACTATCAACCTCGTCGAAATCATTTATCGAAATTGCAACTCAGCTCCCTAGAAATGGCGAAATTCATTTAATTCAAGCAAACCGTAGTAAAAATAAAATGTCTACTTAAATTAGAATGTCAATCAGATGGTGGTCGTTTATCTAGATTTCCGATATCTTATTACATTTCTCGCGGAGACGGGATACTTTAGGCTTTAGTAAGGTTGGTTAAATAGGTTACTGGACCAGAAGTGATGGATACTTTAACTTAAAGTTAGAAATCTTAACTTTAAAATAGACTTCACCACCGCACTTTTTAAAGTTGCGTTTACACCTTACGGCATTTCATACAAACTTTCAAGTCCTTATTTTTCGAAATGACTAAACCGATTTTAATGAAACTTAATACGCATAAGCAAGATACATACGTCTTAAAAGTAACTACAAAACATTTTCGAAATGTCTTTAAAAAAAAGATAGTTCTAAATTTCTGTTTCTATAGATAATTTATAATCGGACTAATTTAGCTGTAACACAAATTTTCGAGCATTAGTAACTTTTTAGACCTATGTGTCCTGCTTTAAATACGCATGAAGTTTCATTAAAATCGGTTCAGTAATTTCGGGAAATAAGGACTTGAAAGTTTGCATGAAATGTCGTAAGGCGTAAACGCTCATAACATTTGAATGCAGTTTTTTACCTTATGAAGCGTGTATCAGATCAAAAGTGTGTTCATATACTTGATAATTATGGGTGTGGTAGAGACAATCAAACTGAGCAACTCTCTATAATAGACCAACACCGTAATCACACAAAATAATCAAATATCCCGTAAAAAAACTTTAGTAGGTCCCTCATCGACCCAAATGCATAGGACGCCTGTTTTTTTTTTGCGATAATGATTTTGCCTCATGAAGTTGTTCAGTAAGTCCGTTGCATAACCCTAAATAACGCTCTATGGCAAAACCCCCCAAAATGTGAATGTGGCGACACTTGGGGGAGGCCTATGTCCAGTAGTGGACGTCTTTTGGGCTGAAGTGATGATGATGATGATGATGATAACCCTAAATGAAGACCATATCTTTCAAGTACATGGTGTTCCACTTATCTGCTAAAAACACCTTATACCCGAACAATCAGTCGGTTAATGTTTCACCAACAGTGATGAATGTCTGAGAGTGCGGCGTTTAACCAATTACAGCGGCAGATTAGCGCACGTAATTTCGTCGGCAACCATGTTTGTTTCCGGCGAATTGCCTACGAATTTTCGACTCAGGATGTTATAAAAAGAGGGCTTTAGGGTGAATACATACATCTAGAAAATGTATGTACCTTCTATAGGATCCAGTTTTTTGTTCATATAATTCAGATTCTGGACCAATTTTCTGTGGACTCTCAATTTTAAACTTGAATCGAGTCAAGAGTAAACAATGATTTAAACTTTCACGGTTTATAAGTAAACTTACACTATCGCTTATGGACATCTTCCATTTCCATTTTGTCGTGACTTTGTATCGAGTGCCAGTAGGACGCGTAGCAAAAGACAAAGGTAGAGACAGGGTAGACTAATTTCTCTGCTCCAAATTATTTGTGTTCCAAATAATTACGGAAACAATAATCACGGAAGATATCCTCTAAGAGATAGTTCAAGTTGACACAGGAGTAGGTAGGCCTTTTTAACTAGCTTTTAGTAATACTATTAAGGCTACCGCAGACAGGCGCGACGCGGCATAGCGGTATTGCCGCGTCGCGGGGCCTCGCACACTGGCGCGACGCTTTGCAGCGGGACATGGAATCAAATACTCGATCCTAAAGTATCGAGAAGTGATAGATTAGGATAGTGCCCAGGTGTACCGCTTTCTGATTCAAGCCCTTGATCCATGTGCCTAACGAGAGATTGAATATATTATTATAGATACATTCTTTGGCCTATAAAGGCCATGCCAATACCAAAGTGAATCAAATATCAATTATCGAACAAATGAAAATGTCGAATATGAAGTTACGTAATTAAACACAAAACAAATTTCGAAATTTTCGATCACTTTTGGATACGTAAAGATCAAGTAATTGAGCTTCGAGTTGATGCCTCGGCGAGTTGCCGTGCGCCTGAGCGCGGCAGGCACGGCTGCCTACAAAATGTTCTACGAATCTTTTGTTTCGTGTCTCGCTCTCGCAAAGTGATAATAAAAAACAGAAACGCGTCGCGCCGCGTCGCTCCTGTGTGAACAGTCGCGCGCGTTTTCATAGCAATTATTCTACGTAGATTTTGTCACCGCGTGCCGCGTCGCGCCTGTCTACGGGAACCTGTATATATTCGAATTGATCGCCCGCTTGCACAGTGTTGCACGAAATAATTGTAAAAGGTATGTTTCAAATTCATTACGCAAAAAGCTCATTACATTCAATTGTGCTCAAAGACACGAATTGCTACTAAAAGTGCCAGTTAGAAGTCGTGATGTTTCATAAGATAAGTCCCAGATCACATTTTGTCCTTGACCTCAAACGCAGTCGGCTATCTCAAATGCCAACTACAATAGGCTATCAGAATAGGTCGGTAAAGCCAGGTACTTAGGTACATCCAGCAAAGTATAAATGCACTAACGTGGTTATATAATAGGTGTGCGAGGGTTGCTTGTGGCTCTTAAGCAGTATTGGAGCACCTGCTCTCGATACTACGATCAATATTGGTAGTACAGGTACCTAAGTACTCAAGGATATTGCCTACGTTGACGTAAAACAATGTCAATCTATTTTGTGGAGGTAAAGGAGAAATTTTGATGTAAAATGTTCTTACTTGACCGGTTAGGAGTGGCTTTAAAACATGAAAATTACTCGTAAACTTATGGTGCTTTGTTGCAGTTATTGGTGTTTTATATTATGATTGCGGTTGTTGAAACATATTTCACATGACACATCATTATTAATTATATCTAGACTTTCAAAAAGGAGGTAAGAGGAGGTAAATAAAAAGGAAATATCCCTCCTTACCTCCTTCTTCCACACTCCCTGTGTGGAAGAAGGAGGTAAGGAGGGATATTTACTTTTGTTGAAGAATCGATAGAAAAGCATCGAACACAGCCAATGTATACGACAAACTAATGTTTTACGAAAATAAGGGGCTTATAAACCACTATAACAAATCAGCCGAAAATGTACCAACTGTAGAGTAAAGGCCTCAACTCATACAGAAAAAACATAAGCATTGATCACTACACATAGGTACTCAAGGTAAAAAGGCTATTTCAGACTTTTCATATTTAAAAGTCCATGTAACCTTGCGATGTTCAAGCTTACTATGTTATTCAATAATAACACCACTCAGTAATTATGAAACTGTCCACATCAAGAAAATTTAAAACTGCACATAATTTAAACGTAGAAAACTGCAAAATAACTTTTATTTCTCGCACCATGATAAATCTTGCAATAAGCAAGCGTCGCGACGACCGACCATGTAAAAAATGCTCGGGAACAAAATTTAACTCCTACTTAGTTATGAGGCACTTTCGCGGATATATTGCGAAGAGACAAGGTTATACTGCGAGCTAAACGAGAAATGAGAACCACTTAGACATCCCAGCACACCGTAAGGACATTTTACTACAGTCGTCTCAGAGAAAATGAGACGAGATGAGCGAGATATGACTTAACTCGTTTCAGGGACTCACCCTAGCCTTATCCGCTGGAATTGCACAGAATCCATTTATTTTAAAATTCATTTTAAACTTTAAGCGACATCTGCGCTGAAAAAAATAACCTTCAATTTACATTAACATAAATGACAGTGCTTTAGCGCTTGATGGCATTTTCTGTGCGTTTATTGATGTCATAAGAGCCTCATTAACTATGCCAGGCGTTAATTGGAGATGGTATTTCTAACGGGATTTATTATTTTGAAGTTTTATTCAGCTTCATTTGTAAATAAAAAGTTGCATTTATGCAGAGTTTGTAATGGAATTGAATACCTCGTTGGAGTGGTTAATACTGATCATGAGGCCTTAGTTCGTTTTTATAGTTGAGCAAAGTGCTATTGGATTCTTCCCCAATAGGGTCTGGGTGGGCAATAGGGTCGCCCTAATAACAGGGAACCCAAATTTTACCAGTTATACATCAAAATGTAACGTACTGTTATATTTTAATCTAAAGCAATTTTAATACTTCTTGATTTCGTATGGTTAGTGCCATTTGTAGATCTTTGACAGTCGTTACGAGTAGTCGGAAGCTAAAAGTCTAACATCCAGTCTTACCAAGGGGTATCGTATTATCCAGTTACTGGGTTGTAGAGGTCAGATAAATGTATTGTACATGAAGCGACTGCCCGCTTCATGTAAAATACTGGTACTCAGCTGCATCCGGTTAGACTGGAAGCCGACCCCAAGATAGTTTGGGAAAAGGCTAGGCAGATGATGAGTGCCTAACCAGGTGTCAGAGTTGTGGTGTCCGACGTAAAGAATAGCACCATCCCATATCTTCCCGTAGGTGTCGTAAGAGGTGACTAAGGGACTTGCCAGAGAATGGGCAGCAGCGTTCTCTGTGCTTTTGCAACAACCGTACTGCGATCGCTAACCCGCTTTCCAAGCGTGTGCGATTATGGCAAAACCCCCCCAAAATGTCAATGTGGCGACACTTGGGGGCATGACACATATGTCCAGCAGTGGGCGTCTTTTGGGCTGAAATGATGATGATGATGAGGTGCCAGAGTTTATTTGACTGAGAATTTCATACTCTTACCTTTGTTTCCACTAGACTTTTAAGGTTGACCGCCACTATCTATACGTACAAATATGAAATTAAAAAAAAAAAAAATTACGAATAATGAAATTGAAGTCCCTGTTCGTAATTTTAAAATAACAGCTATTCACTGAATGCAAATGAAAGTCACAAAGTCCGATACAAATAAAGAAATAATATTTTCATAATAATTTCACGCGGAGGTTACGGGCAACAGCTAGTGGGATAATAATAACCGGCCAAGTGCGAGTCAGATTCGCACACGAAGGGTTTCGCACCATTATTTATAAAAACGAGCAAAAAAAAAAGCACTTTTTTGTATGGAATACTTATTTTATTCTGGTTTTAGTACTTGTTGTTTTAGCGGCAACAGATACATAATATTATTAATAAATAATGATACATAATCTGTATAAATTTCAACTGGCTAACTTTCACGGTTCATGAGATACAGCCTGGTGACTGACGGATGGAGAAGGATGGACGGAAGGACAGCGAAGTCTTAGTAATAGGGTTCCGCTTGACCATTTGGGTACGGAACCCTAAAAATCACCCAATGAGGTAATCCATACGTCACTTTAAGGGTAAAACAATCAATTTTTAGTGCTATATCTGTTTACGACGTTGATTGGCAACGCAATCACTGCTCGGTTAATCAAGTCTGATTTAATATTCATGCTCATTACCTTGTGTGGTACTTCGTTAGTGAGTTTAGTACAGCCATCATCATCTGCCTAGCCTTTTCCCGGCTATGACGAGGTCGGCTGCCAGTCTAACCAGATGCAGCTGGATACCAGTGTTTACATGGAGCCTATCCGACTTTCACAACCTATCCTATAAGTCTAAACTATCTAAACTAATATATAATATAAAAGATGAAAGATTTGATTGTTTTTTTTTTGTTTGTTTGCATTGAATAGGCTCCGAAACTACTGGTCCGATTTGAAAATTTTTTTCAGTATTAGATAGCTCATTTATCGAGGAAGGCTATAGGCTATATATCATCACGCTACGACCAATAGGAGTGGAGCAGCAATGAAAAATGTGACACAAACGAAGTTGCGCCGGACAGCTAGTACTAGATAACACGATACCTGTTGGTAACACTGGTTGTCAGACTTTCCGCCCAATGACCACGTGCAAAACCTGACAAAGATTTACAAATGACAGCCGGGATCAACGGCTTGACGTATTTTACGAAGCACGGAAGAAACTCGGTATCTAATGGGTGGTCACCCATTCATGGACCAACTCTAGGCAAGCGCGGCATAACCTAAAGAATGACCCGAGTGGCTGTTATCATTTAGTACATTCAAAGTAGTTTTAGTATTTTTGACCATACTGTTGGCTCAGTGGTTGAGCGATCCCTCTTATACACAGGAGGCCTGTGTCCCAGCAGTGGGAACATTTGACGGCACGGTTGGCGCAGTCGTTGAGCAATCAACTGCTGCGCTGCGTATCGCGGGTTCGATCCTCACACGGAACAAATATTTGTATGGTCTACAGATAGTTGTTCCGGGTCTGGCTGTTTGTGTATGTTAGTTTAAATGTTTGTCAACCCACCTATGATACAGGAGAAATATCTAGTGTGGCGCAAAGTTTAAAAGTTTAAGTCATGAAATTTGTTGTCTGATACAATCTAGTAAGAGGTAAGCAATTTTTATTTTTTTATTTTGACTTTTCAATACTACGCGCATTTCACTTTGTTTTTCTCGTTATTATTAGTTATCTTTGATTAAATGATGATTCGAGTAACAATCTTTGACTTGCATGACATATTTGAATTATTATTATTTTTGTATTTGATATTCAACTATGATTATGATTATTTATGTAACAAACCAATTTTGACAATACACAGTCCAGAACTTTTTGAACGTTAATTATTGTTAAATAGCAATGTGATTTAGACTTTCTTAATCAGTTATATTTTGTACGCCATTAAGGCAAAACATGACAGTGACTCAATTGAACTTTATTTAACATCTTGCATTTATGTGTGTATACCTACCATGTTTTCTGTATGGTGTCGGACGTAAAGAATAGCACCATCCCATATCTTCCCGTGGGTGTCGTAAGAGGCGACTAAGGGACTTGCTTGCCAGAGAATGGGCAGCAGCGTTCTCTGTGTTTTTGCAACAACCGTACTGCGATCGCCAACCCGCCTGCCAAGTGTGGCGATTATGGCAAAACCCCCCAAAATGTCAATGTGGCGACACTTGGGGCAGGCCTCTGTCCAGCAGTGGACGTCTTTTGGGCTAAAATGATGATGATGATGATGACTCGTGTTTTAGCAAAATAAATATTCTGTATTTTATGATCTCGAATCACAAGCCCTTGGCAGATTTGGTAATTCCGGAGGAAAATGAAAAGAAGTAGATATCCATGTCACAAAAACGTTTTCCTCCTAAATACTTGTATGTAAATAAAAACCCACCAACGACCTCACGTCTCATTTTTATCCCCTGATGAATATGAAAATGAACATTTACGTTATGAAACGCATTTTGACGACATTTGAGACCAAGGCCTAAACAAAGAAACTACATTTCTCAAATAAATATAAACAAGAATTCGTAGTAAACCAACAGACTGACGATATTTTTCTGTTGAACATGAACATAAAATTTAACGATAACACACATAAAAATGTAGCAAGTGAAACAAATATTTATGTGGAAGATACTAATAAAGGAAATTTTATTTGTTGGTTGTTGCTAGGAAGATTAGCTGAGTCAGATGTTTGCTTACGACTATAAAAGGTGGCTTGGACGGACTGGATGTGTGAACGTGAAGTACAGGGTGTTTTGGTGAAAAAAAATATTTTCTACGTAGGTTGACTGATAATTAGTGACCGATACTTAAACACGTGATTGTACTCATGATAACAAACAACTTTCACAAAGAAACATTTTTTTTTATACTCATTCACTTTTCTCACAATTAAATAACACAACAGACACATGAAATTCGGGGTTGCGAGCCGTGCGGGTGCTCTGCCTACTCACTGTCGCACGGTACGATGGTAATGAGACAGGACGATATGACGTGGCTAAGAGCCAGCTGATAGGTCACAGGAGCACATGCCCGCGAATTTCATACGGCTGTTGTGTTATTGAGATAAAAGTTAATGAATATACAAAAATGTTTCTTTGAGAAAGTTGTTTGTTTCACAAATTACCAGTTACCCTATATAATGTCGGATTGCCAGAATTTATTTACGGGGATTTATACATATATATTAAGCCAATCGTTAAAGAGATTTTCGCTTCTAAACCCGTAAAAAAAAATTCCACCCTATAACTTTTAACGTAAGAGGAAGATATTTCTGAAAATTAAATGTGGGTTTTGCAGAACGTAAATAGAACTTTCAGCGAAAATTGGTTTGAATAAGATTTGATTTTTAGTTTTTGAGATTTTGGTACTTTTTTGTAAAACTGCAGCGATTTCTCATTATCATACAGAGAAAAACAAATTTGGTTTTTCTTTTGAGTGTTAATTTATTGACACATGAATGATCGTAAAACATGTTGTTATTGTATAGGTTGGTGCTTTGTGGTGTCTTCGGTCAAGTGGGCAAGTGCGCGTCACACTCACAAGTGTGACGCGCACTTGCCCGGTTTTTGTAGCCTAAACTAAGTGTATAGCTCAAACAATGATAGTAATAATGATTATATTAGTTACGTAAGTACATTCGAAAATAAATATCCCTCGCATATTGCTGATGAAAAGTTGAGAGAGCTCGTGGCTAGATAAAACAGCCGCACGGGTCGATCTTTAACGTTAAGCCGTGCTTGTCGAGGTTGATCCGCGGATGGGTACCATAATTACACACCGAGTTTTCTCCGTGCCTCGGAAAGCGCGTTAAGCCGTTGGTCCCGGCTGTTATTTGTAGATCTTTGACAGTCGTTACGAGTAGTCAGAAGCCGAAAGTCTGACATCTAGTCTTATCAAGGGGTATCGTATTACCCAGTTACTGGGTTGTGGAGGTCAGATAGGCAGTCGCTTCATGTAAAATACTGGTACTCAGCTGCATCCGGTTAGACTGGAAGTCGAACACAAGATAGTTTGGAAAAGGCTAGGCAGATGATTGCTGATGGAAAGTTGGTAAATTCATCTGCATACAGTATTACCTGCATACGTAGTATGTAAAGTACTTGTAAAAGTTTCCTTTGATCTGGTTATCACCAACTCGTTCAACTCCTTGACTGTCTAAACTCTTACAATTAACGACGACATATAAAATTTCATCGTTAGCGTTGAAACTTCCGCTATTATAATTAGAGATATGACGATGATTATGGTGGTAATATACGCTGGATAATAACCATACAGAGTGGAAGGGACTCTGACGCTAAAAGGCTAACCACGCATTCCTTACATCATTTTGAACGCCCCCCAAATAGTTTTTCAAGCTGTTGTTTCCTACAGCGATACAAATAAAAACCAGTTTCGAAAATATGTTATTTATTGCTTGTCTGTGTAAGCCGTGATCAGGTTCGAAAAATAATACTGGGTGTAAGGAACACCGACGCAACAACGCTTACCACGTACTGAACGTCCCCCCCCCCGCACATGGAAATTCTTCTTCATAATCAAAAAAAAATCAGCTGTTTCCTACAAAAGTGCAATACCTAGACTTCAAAATGTATGGGATAGCCGATTTTACACCTTTTATACTTTTTTCTAGTTGGCACGGATCCCGAGATCGGTGGACACAAATTGGCCGGATCAGTTTCCAAATCAATCTGATCTCGGGATCGATGGAGACACAACCGGTAAAAAGCGTTGAACCGAAGACACCCCGTATGAGGTAAGCAAAATAATCTGTCAACCAAAGGCCCTAGTACAAACGCACGAAGTAAATGCAACCAAAATTCTAACGATGTTTGAATCGAAAATATGTATAACCATCGTTTAGCATTTTGTATTTTTTACCCATAAGTATGCATACATTATTAAAATTGAGTGCGAAATAAACAAAATCGTTGCATAACGTTATTTTTACTTGCTAACTATATATATTAGAGTGCAGCAGTGGCCCAGTGGTGGCAGCCCCGACCTACAAGCAGTAAGCCGTGGGTTCGAACCCAGGCAAATGCATTACTTTGTGTAATTTATTTCATCACCACTGCCCTCAAAAACGGTGAAGGAGAACATCGTGAGGAAACCGGCATGTCCCAGAACTAAAAATTCGAAGACATGTGACATCTACCAACCCGCACTGGGCCTGCTGACATGTGGCACTGGATTACACCCCACTTCCTCTCATAGAGAGGAGGCCTGTATCCCAGCAGTGGGAACATTGTAGGCTGATGATGATGATGACAACATATTATTATTATAATTATATTTAACTAGCTGTCCGGCGCAACTTCGTTTGCGTCACATTTTCCCCGTTTTTGCAACATTTTTCATTGCTGCTCCTCTCCTATTGGTCGTAGCGTGATGATATATATAGCCTTCCTCGGTAAATGGGTTATCTAACACTGAAAAATTTTTTCAAATCGGACCAGTAGTTTCGGAGCCTATTCAATGCAAACAAACAAACAAACAATCAAATCTTTCCTCTTTATAATATTAGTTTAGAAAAAAAAAACATTAAAATGTTGTAAAGTATTTTACGTTCATGTTGTACTCGTACCTGTTTGGCAAAACTATTTTAATAACTAGTAAACAATCGTTTCACTCTTATAAAAATAATATTCAAAGTTTTTATAACATTTGGTATTTCCACAGCTGAAACTTCAGACCGACATTTAATTTCGAATTTTCAATTACAAGACAATACATTAATACCCTACCACACCACACCACCACCATCACCACCACTTCTACCACTGTTTGTCTCTGCATCACCCAAAGGTTGACTGGTAGAAAATGCCTATGGCATTAAGTCCGCCTCTGTAGCATGTGCTTGAAATTTTAAATAAATTAATAAATAATAATCTTTCAAAATACAAGACTTAATTACATCTCCAAATCTGACAGCTTACTTCAGAAAAGAATCTCTACAAATTAATCAATTTCTTTCTCCCCTCGCTAGACAAACATTCTCATTAGAAGCAGTATTTCTCGAGATTAGACACTAAGAATGATGAGGACATCCCTTTGCACTTTGTCTAGAATGGTCTAGTCTATAAATTGTAGGAAACTACTTCGCACTTCAGAGTTCTGTTAATTGATCTTTCTGGTGGTTTAGACAGTAATAATGTGGAGGAATTGGATTCTATTTTAGGAATTAAACAAAAAGTTTATACACCTACTTCGACTATTTTTGTTCATCTATCTTCATTTATGGTTCTGTATGGTGTCGGACGTAAAGAACAGCACCATCCCATACCTTTCCGTGGGTGTCGTAAGAGGCGACTAAGGGACTTGCCAGAGAATGGGCAGCAGCGTTCTCTGTGCTTTTGTAACAACCGTACTGCGATCGCCAACCCGCCTGCCAAGAGTTGCAATTATGGCAAAACCCCTCATGTTATGTCAATGTGGCGGCACTTGGGGGAGGCCTATGTCCAGCAGTGGACGTCTTCCGGCTGAAATGATGATGATGATTATGATAATCTTCATTTAGATGAATAATGATGATTGATGAATGATGATTTATTAGATGAATAAGAGCAACATAAGGAATGTAAAGTCCAAAACAGTTAGCTCTTGTTTTATCATTCCAAGCCACCCAAACAGTGAACTCACAATCCAAGTATTTAAGACACAGTCATTATTTCACTTTGACTGACTCGTTGGCCTGGAAGTCGTAAGGGGGACTGCTGAGCATGAGGTTCTGGTTTCGATTCCTAGGTCGGGCTAAGTGTTATTGGGTTTTTCCATCAGGAATTTCTCGGTAGCAGCCACGGAGTCTGGATTTTTGCCCGGTTTTTGGCAGGCACTCTGTTACATGGGACTTCATCATAATCATTTCAGCCGAAAGACGTCCACAGCGTACACGTAGACAGCTGGACATAGACCTCCCCCAACGCCACATTGACATTAGAGGGATTTTGCCATAATCGCCACGCTTGGCAGGCGGGTTGGCGATCGCAGTAAGGTTGTTACAAAAGCACAGAGAACGCTGCTGCCCAGCAAGACCCTTAGTCGCCTCTTACGACACCCACGGGAAGATATGAGACTTATTCTATTCTAATCTATTACCTAATTATTGTTTTCTATTCTTAAAGTTAACTGGCGAAATGTGAATGTACTATCAGGTACACCTCTGCCTAACCGTTCTTGGATAGCAGGCTTAATTTTTAAGGTTTTCAAAGACACTAGGCGTTATTTGATTAAATGTCCATTAAAAAAAATCCCTGATATTTTTTCAACGCTTTAGCTGTAAAACCAACAGTGAATCAACATTTATTCATAAAAGTATATCACCCTTTTTAACGACCTTTTTCATTCAAAATCTTCCCCACCTTAACTTATGACCTTCCCTTCCCCCATACAGGAATAATGCACCTAAACAACAGACTGACCTCTATTCTTAAAAGCCACGGTTGTAATACCTTAGTATTAACTACTCTACGAAATAACAAACTTTCCTTTTCCGTAATCACTAACTTCTAACGTAATCGAGTTTGAGAATAGGTCACTTTTGTTTTGTATGGTCAAAGTTTTTTGCATAGATCTTTTATTCGTAGCAGTAAGTAGTAGTTTTCTACGTGCCTCAGAAAGCACGTTAAGTCGTTGCTCCCGGCTGTCATTTGTAGATCTTTGACAGTCGTAACTGGTAGTCAGTGGCCCGGTTGTCTGTCAACCAGTCTTTTGAAAGGGATTCGTATTATTCATAAAGTAAAAAAGGGTTGTAGAGGTCAGGCGGAGGAGTATTTTAGATAGGTTGCTCTATCTAAATTACTGGTATTCAATTGCAGCCGGTTAGACTGGAAGCCGATCCCAACATAGTTGGGACAAGGCTAGGCAGATGATGAGTAACGCAATGGATACAATCAAAAATAATTTCTACCTGCTTTTGCTCTAATTATTTAGCCACGAGCTCCTCCATTCATCCGTTACGTTACTATGTAAACATAAACTTTGTCACCGGTACTGAATTCCATTCTATTCAGGCAGATAAATTAAGATGTATCTGAACTCAAGGACACGCTTAACTTATTTACTCTGAAAACTTCGACAGTAGAGTCTTATTTCACTCAGCAAATAGTTCATTCATGACAGACTGTGTATCCTGGCTGTTCGAGTTAAAGACAAAACGGAGAACTGCTTGCGTTTGATACAATATTCTTTTAGTTTTCCATCTTTTATTATTTTAGTTAAGAGTCGGTGTGTAAGCTATAATTCGCATCCAGAATCTTCCAAGAAAACGCTTCTGGCTTTTAACGCTACAATTAAATTTATCCGACAGTGTAATACGTTTTGAAAAGCAAAATAAATGTGGCAATATACACATTATGTTCAAACACAGTTTTTTATAACTTTTGTACCAACTTATTGCATGTTGCACTCAATTCAATAGCTTTACATGGAGTCATGCAATAAAATGTTACAGCTAGTTTTATGCCTAACTGGTTGGCGACGAACTTAATGCTCAAACGACACGCGTGTTGTGATAGTAAGATAGAAAAACAGGGGATAATAAATGAAAGAATTGCTTAGAACGTGCAACGAAAAATCGCGACGCAATTTGCGACGCGAAGAAACAAGAAACAAGTGACAATCGCGAGTGTCGGTAGAACCAAGTTGCATCGCCTTTTTTTTACGGGTGGGAAATCGTCAATTAATGACCCCTACCACTCTAGGCGGAGTGGAAGGAAGTGCTGGACTTGCACTGACTAAAACGCATCCATCTTAGCCCTTGTTCCTTCTTAGCCTTTGTTCCTTCTTAGCCCTTGTTCCTTCTTAGCCCTTGTTCCTTCTTAGCCCTTGTTCCAGGGCCATGGTATCTCTTTCGGACAGTCTTGTAGCCCAGGTAGGCATCGGCCCTCTCGGACCCCTTCCAATTTGCTGACATCTCCTTGAAGCGCGCGTGGAACACGTACGCTGCGTCGACACGGCCTGTCGTCATAAGACGGACGGACGGTGAGCTAGTTCATTACTCACAGTCCACAGGCCCGCGCCTACGGTGGCGAGGGCCACTTCGTGGCCCCATGTCGCCCGGGGCGTCTCCCGCGGCGGAAGTAGCATCGCCTGAGGTCGAGAACGGGGTGTCAGACAGCCTAATAATAAGGCAGGGTGGTGACAACAATACGACAAAAAATTATACTACATATACATCATGAAATATTCTCGGTTGGCATACAAATTCAGTGATATTCAGTAATTTAGTAACAGGACACTATTTCCATTTTCAGCATTTTCTACATAATGTAGATTATAGACTAGGACGGATTTATTATCGTAATGTCGGCGCCACCCTGTATATTATCGCCTGTCCATAATATTTTATCTCTAGTCCTAAGTTATTTTCTTCACAAGTCTTAAGTCTACAGCTATCTTTATTTCATGTAATTATTTTTGTTGCGGACTGTCAGACAGAGCCTTGTATGCCCCTTGGGACTTTCTGCGGACTTTCTGTAACTTGCTTTACTAAGCTACTTCTGTGAAGAGCTGACAGAATTAATTTTAAAATATTAGTCTTTCAGACGACCTTAGCTCGGACGCGTTAATGTTCACATCTGAGACCTTTTTCTACATCTTATACAAGTTGCTACGCGGGGCTTTATTTGAATCTTAGAGAAACCTCACCAAGAACTTGGCTGGGCTATCCTTTTTGCACGTTAAGTTTTTCAACATTATTTACATTGCTACGGATGACTGTCTCGTTAGTTTAGTGGCCGCAAACTCAACGCACGAGGTCTTGGGTTCGATTTCCAGTTCGGGCAAAAGTGTTATTGCGTTTTTCAATCAGGAGTTTATCAGTAACCGCCACGGAGTCTGGATTTGTGCTCGATTGATGGTAATAGACTCGCCCTCTCTTACATGGGACTTAAAACATAACTGGCGAAAAGTGGGTGTACTGATAGCACCTCTGCCTTACCCTTTAGGGGTTACAAGCGTGATGTTATATGATACAGAATAGTTTTTTGATGTGATACTGACCAATGAAGTTTTTGGCTTTTCATTATACTCGTTAATTTTCAAATATCAATAATTCATACTTTTCTGAAAGTTTCCAAGCAACAAACAAGCTATCATAATAAAAACAAAGCTTATATGCAAAGTATGACGTCAGAAGATTGCTGCTTTTCATGCCCACACAGTTTTCCAATAACACCCACTCACAGGAAGAGGGGAACTTGATCTTCTGCTTAGCGCTACGGAAATCCTGCACGTGGCTGATGTGCATTTGTTTACCTGCATGAAAGTGTAGGATTGATGAAAATACAGTGTTTTGTTTTATAACATTACAATGGAGCGCGGAAAGAGCAGCGGTGGCCCAGTGGTGGCAGCCCTGACTAATGACCAGTAAGCCGTGGGTTCGAACCCATGCAGGCGCATTACTCTGTGTAATTTATTTCATCACCGCTGTTTTCTAAACGGTGAAGGAAAACATCGCGAGGAAACCGGCATGTCTAACAAAAAATTCAGAGGCATGTGACATAACACGCACCGCGGTCTACCAACCCGCACTGGTCCCGCGTGGTGGATTACAGCCCACTCCCTATCATAGACAGGAGGCCTGTGTCCCAGCAGTGGGAACATTATAGGCTGATGATGATTACAATAGAGGACAGTGACTGCGTATCACTGCCAAGTTTGAACCAAGTTGGTATCAACTTCCTATATCTATATGAAGATGTATACAATATGTTAAAAAAAATCCTACTCGATTTGAAAGGGCCATTAAAGTATCCCAATTACATAACCAAATAAATTAAAATATTCATAAAAGTTAGCATGATAATGAATTTTAAAATCATGATTTGCTTGTCAAATTAGCACCACATTTTTTAACGCGACAACACCAACGTATTTTTGAAAGAGTTTGTAAATAAAGACCGTGACTTAGAGAAAGAAAAACAGACGTGATATAACTGTTATTTTAAAAAGTGACAGTTTTGCGTTAATTTTACTTCAGAGTGTTTGGTCCGTTGTTGTGATTGTTGAAATTTCGTTTACAAGCCAGAATATTTTTAAATGTTATTGTGACTGCGATTATGCAAAAGCTCGTAGAGATTATTACGAGATTCGTTTTGCGGTTCCGCGATGTACCACGATTCCGTCCGAGCGTGCGTTTCAACTTTTGTGTAACCGTGTGTACGCTACGGGCAGTGTTCACGGCGGTCACGAAACGCGTCATGCTGATGCAGGAAGACAGCGAGTGGAGTAGCTGCATAAATCGGACAAAAATGGGCTACAAAGCGTCCCTGCTAACCGACGGACAAAATCTCCGTCTCAGCCATCGTTTTGGCGTCTTTATCGAATAATCTTACACACGTACACGATCCAAAGTCGAACGACATAATTATCAAAAATATATTTTCAGAGCTAATGACAGACGTCATCAGTTCATGACTTTATGACGTCACTACCCCGCCGACGCCTTCACCCCTGTATTGCTATGTAAGTTTCCTCGTTTCATTAAATTTTTATCGGAGTGTTTTTTCTTACTTGCTATCCAAAAAGGATCACATAAATAGAGTCTTATATTGACACCTAACAATACCCTCAGGGATCGGACAAGATTTTTTTAACATATTGTGTAGTCATGGGGCATGGGCGCAAGTATATACATCTATTACACTTCACTGACGGACGAAAAACACCGATTTTCACGTAACTTAAACACACGAAAATTGTTAACAGTTTAAAGTAGCTTAAATACTCAAGTTCCCTATCCAATTCCAGTCGACAAACACCGAATAACCTTCGACTTTGTTTAACTTGTATTTATCGGTAGCAGTTCTGATTATTAACGAAAGTTCCCCTAGAGGCTATTGGCCCAAATTCTTGGCGAATATTTGGGAAAGATTTTCTTGTTTCGGTTTTATTGGGGCTGAAGTTTTAATGTGCTTGCATTATTGAGAAATGTTTGGGTGTTACAGGGTTGATGGGAGCCCGAGGATGGTGTAGGAGAAAAGTTTTATTTGCAAATTGAGCTAAAAATAGGACGCATTAGGTATCAGGGATGCAAGTAAAAGGATATCTTCTTTCGTCTTACTTAGAATTTAAATTCGTAAGAAAACCAATGTGTTACTTGCGTCAGAAATTGAAGGGAACTAAGGGATACGTAAGCGTAACCTACGCAGCACAAACAATGAGAACTGATTAAGAAATGGAGATGACAAGTAATAGACAAAAGTATATAAGAACAACGATCCCAAATAAATTGAGATAAGGGCAGGAGGATGATTGAGAATTGGAGAACAGCCCCCGTATTCACAAACGCTCGGTTTCGATTTCGATTCGTAAAGTCGTATGTCTATCTCGCTCGCTTTCGTAATGCCAAAACAAGATTGACATACGACTTGTCGAATCGAAATCGAAACCGAGCGTTTGTGAATAGGGGGGCAGATAGCCGATGGAACCGAAAGATTATCGAACGCCGATCTCGTGCCGGGAGGCTCAGTGTGGATACTCCAAAATCAAATCAATGGGGGACGGTACGGTTGGCGCAGTGGCTGAGCGATTAGCTGTTGCACTGTGTGTCGCGGGTTCGAACCCTGCACGCAGCAAATATTTGTATGACCTACAGGTAGTTGTTTCTGGTCTGGCCGTTTGTGTAAGTCTAAATGTTTGTTAACGCATCCACGATACAGGAGAAATTCCTGTGGGGCAAATTAAAAAAATACAAAAACGTCTTGATACGACAGGCACATTACCGATGGATATGGCTATGCTTGGGGAACTACTATGCCTTGCAGCGGACGTGTTTCCACTGAAATGATGATGTTGAACTGGTTTTCCACCCTCACTCAATTAATGAACGGAGAACATTCGAATGTGTACTCACTTGTTTTTGACGAAAACCATTACTGATTCACACCTCGATATCGTAAGTCTTCCAACAGTAGCACTCTCGCAATCCCAATTTTTTTTTTATTTAGACAATTTAGCAGTATACATTGTGTAAATTTATTTGGGGAGAAGACAGATTTTGTAAACATACGGAGCAATGTATATTGTTTAACTGTCAAATTGAAATCTATTGCGATCTTGAATGTGTTTCGTAATTATGTTATTTGCATCTAGATCATTTTGTTTTACCTATTAAAATTATTTAAATAAATTCAGTGTCAGTGATGTTCAGCGGTAATGATGATATAAAATAAACAACATAAGCTACTTATCTTCTTGTTTATCGTGTGGTTAGTGCCTAACCTTGTATCAGACTTAAAATAAAAAAATATAATTCATGACAAAAAGCAAATTTTATTGGTCCTCCAGCCTCATGCACGTCAAGCGGTCTTGAAACCTATGGACTATTTACATATTGAAAACATTAGTGTAAATGTTAATCGTACTATTGCTAGTCGTTATACCCAATAATAGAAGTATTAACGTTTTATTGAAAAATCATTATTAAAAACAGAGTTTCAAAGAAAAATACATACTTAAACTTATTTATTCACAAAAACAATAAATTAATTATAATAAAATCTTTTTGCAAAATACAAAAACCAACTAGGCCCGACACGGATTTGAACGCACTTGTCTTTTAGAGGGGTAAGAACTTAATGGAACTGACGGTACTGCAGTCTGTACGGTAAAAAATTATCATGAGGCACTTTAGGCAGCTAGCTCCCTTACCATCTAACTGACTGGCTCATATATTCCCTACGGCTCTACTATTTAATAGACCCCGAAACCAGTGAAAAAGAAAATAGAGGATTAGGCAACTGACGTAATTGGCTATGACCTCTTTACATTGTAAGTAATCTGAAAATCGTTGCCATCACACTAAATATAGTAGCACAGGGCCGGATTCAGGAGATAAGGTTTCACGGACGTAGCCACTCCGGGTATTTGATTACGGTCGATATGAAGCACTTGAGTAGAATTATCAGAGTGATTGGGTGTATAAGTACCTGTCCATTTTGTGCTACTGTATATTACAGATTATTTGGAACGTGTTTGTTTTGAAAGTATGAAACAAGCAGTTTCGCTAGAGACACTTTTAAATTGTAAATAAAATTGATTTCAGGGTTCCAGTAACCCTAAAATCTGCTCTACCCTTTGGGAAGTACAGATTGATGACAATTATAAAGTAACTGGTGGAATGTGTATATGGTGTTCTGTCACAGTTAGTGTCAGAGTACTGTCTTCGTCTTTGGAGAAAACAGTCGCAAAGTTATGTTTTTAATACATCAACTAAATTTTTTGTAACATTCTCTCAACAGAATGTGCTAAGCCACCTATTTTAAACAGGCATATGCTATCAAAACCAAGCCAGAATAAATTTTCTATTATAAATTCACTAAAAAATGCACCGTTTTAACCGTTCCAAAACGAGTATATCCACGCTACCCCGCTCGTAAAGGTGGATTGAATGGAACATCTTCCACTTTCTTTCAGAGCATGTGTAAAAATAGAGGGTGACACATTTTAGGGTCTCGCAACCGCATCAAAGTGTTCTGTGGTTTATATTGCCAGGTAAGGGTACTGTCGTCTGTAGCATTAAGATCTTGTTGTTATGGCGGTTCTTGTACTGTCGTATAGGGTTGACCCAACGCCTAATTTATAGGACAGGAAATGATTAATCTTGTGTCGTTTACAATTTTACTGTAAGGCTACGTACTCACTACAGGTGGCCTAGACCCTAGTAAGTCGCCTTGCGACTAGCGAAGTAGAACGAATATAGGCTCTAGGCACCAAGCAAGTGTGTTCGCAATACTAAAGTGATTTTCACACGTACATCACCTGACCGGATTCGAAACAGATGGATGCCTATGATGGAGACAAGGAGCATTAAAATATAGATTTTAAAAGCCCTGTTTCACAAGCTTAGGCAGCCTCTCCATTCAATCGGAGAGGAGCAGTGAAGTGTAAAGTTTTATCGGTCAATGTTATACTTCACTACTGATAGCTGCTTCAACGGAAAAGCATTAGGCAGGTTTATGGTCTTAATTATGGTTTTATCACTACGCTTGACATATGGTTTTTTGATCGCTGCTTAGTAGCAGTCGTGATTAAAATTATTTTGGTAACAGATTATAAAGCATGGTAACACAAAAAAACAATGAATAAAAAGTAAGACGTCCTTCGAGCCGGATTGTGTTCACCATGGCCCATAAGTATCACAACATACATGGCCAGCAGTAATTTCTGACCAGCATGCAATTGCCTTTAATGGTAAAAGAGGAGGACGCTGTTACTTGGACATGGCTTCTAGTTGAATCGATAGTTATGTTAAATTATTCCTGTTTTACAGCACGCTCAGCCCTACACGTGCAACAAATTTAACAGTGAGATATCATAATGACATGCTTAAAAGGATTAGGTGCCCTTTGTCCTTTTGTACGAAAATCCGTAAACAACAAAAACCGTTAATCTTCCTGTCAGTGGCTTAGAAAATCAGGTTGTTTACTTCCTTTTTGCGATGGAAATGGAAAGTAGAAGACCAATTTCGCTTTTATAAGGAACTCCTTTTTGCCAGCGGCTTTGCCCACGTCGATGTCAGAAATCATAAAATAAGAACGCACTTCGGGGATAAAAATGTCTTAAGCAGCTGGCTTAAGATATTTTTACCTTACTTAAGTACCGAATTTCAGCAAAATCCGTTCAACCGTTAAAGACTGTCTATTTATTTATTTATTTATTTATAATAATAAGCACTCCAACAGCACAGTCACTTACAATTCAAATAAACTTACATCTAAAATTAGCATTTTAGTAACCATGCAAATAACAGGTATGCATGACGTTTACCTAATGAATATTAGAGACAAGAAAAAAAAAATTGTGTCCAGTAGACCTAAATCCAGAGCACTACAATAACAAATATATAGGGTAATTGGTAATAATTAGTGAACGATACTTAAACACGTGATTATACTCATGGTATCAAGCGATTTTCCCAAAGAAACATTTTTTTACACTCATTCACTTTTATCACAAGCTGATAGGTAATGGCCGCGCGCGCACGAATTTCATACGGCTGTTGTAAGTAATAAAAGTGAATGAGTATAAAAATGGTTCTTTGGGAAAGCTGTTTGTTATCATGAGTCACTACTGTCATCTCCGTATCTGATAGTGAACATCCACAGCAACACAGCTACAGATAAGTGCTTCCCTATTAAGCGTTGCTGTGGGTGCTCACAGTCTACGGCCAGTAGGTAATGCTTTCGCTTGTTGCGCATTACAGGGTTCAAGGATCACCTTTAATTCTACTAGCTTCCCTGCGGTGGACAGTAGCGAGTCAGCCCACCTACTGCTGCACCTGCATCCAGACCTGGCGATCGACACTCATCGGCGGCGAGCACTCATCTCCAGCAGTGGCCTGTGACGTCAGGGGAGTGCAAGACCAGTGGAGGAGGTTGTAATCGCTGTATAAGCCCTAACCCACTTAATCGACCAACCTAACGAGCTAGACCTTTTTTTATTTATTAAATGTTCCTAATGTTTAATGTTCCTTATTTTGTACCTACTTTTTTATTTACTCCCCTCCTATGAATCTACGCCTAGGTTAGGTGGAAAAGGTAGGGGTAGATCTTATAACCGGGACACTGGCATAATCACGTGTTTAAGTATCGGTCACTAATTACCAGTCACTCTATATGTTACCTTGTTACTAAGGTTCTAGAGTTCTTTTTGCATTTATTAAATAGGATTGCATGAAATTATTTACTTAGGACGGAGGTAAAAAGGAGAAAGGAGTATGTAAAGATCATAACAGCTGCCGTTCTATAATTTTTGCCAAACCCTTTGCGAAAAAAACGTGAGTTTCTAGCCTAGTTTCTAAAGGAATTTTGTTTTTATAAGACAACCCAAATCTTCGGTCATCAATCACTATAAGTCCAAGGTGTTGAAGGGCATTACTTTCAGAAAAGGGTCACGTCTGTTGACATTGCAAAAAGTTCTGTACCCAACGCATTAAAACTCTTTTACTGATACTTTTTTTTAGCCGACTACGGCTCAGCTGAAATGAAGGGATTATGATTTTAACGGTTTAGATATGATTGATCAGAGCTCGTGGCTAAATAATAACAGCCGCACGGGTCGATCTTTAAGGTTAAGCCGTGCTTGCTGCGGTTTGTCCGTGGATGGGTGACCATAATTACATACAAAGTTTCCTTCGTGCCCCGGAAAGCACGTTAAGCTGTTAGTCCCGGCTGTCATTTGTAGATCTTTGACAGTCGTAACGAGTAGTCAAAAGCAAAAAGTGTAACATCCAGTTTTACCAGGGGGTTATCGTATTACCCAGTTACTGGGTTGTGGAGGTCAGATAGGCAGTCACTTCATGTAAAATACTGGTACTTAGCTACATCCGGTTAGACTGGAAGCTGACCCCAAGATAGTTTGGGAAAAAGGCTAGGCAGATGATGGGAGATATACTTGTTACATTTAATTTTGCACTTATATATATTTTTGACTCTTTTATTTGCCATCCTGTCCCCTATACACAATAGGATAAAAAAGACAAGAAGTTTACTTATATATTTGGTACACCAAGCAAAAATTAATAGGAGACTTTTATTTCGTGTCGTAGATAGTGTAAGAATTTTTATGCCGCCCATGGGTCATGGGCCTAATTAGAAGTTCAAACAATGTTGGTTCTTGGAGCTACATTTTATACCATCCCATTAATAGAACATCACTGTGTGTTAATTTAATAAAAAATAACAGGAAGCCAAAAGAAATTGCGTGTAAAGTTTCAGGTTAAACCTAACTTGACAAGAGGTACATTCCTCTTGTTTAAGTGTAAGTTAAATGGACGGGTTATTAATTTAGCAGAAATAAATTGGGGAAACTTGACTGCTTCGTTGGTGTAGTAGTCGCAATCACGACTGCTGAGCATGAGGTACGGGGTTCGATTCCCGGGTTGAGCCAATTGTTATTGGGTATTTTCCATCATTTCTCAGTAGCAGGAGGTCTACTCTCTTTCTCCGAAACGTAACTTCGGCAACGAACGAAAATTAAACTTAGTTACGTTTGTGCCCCTAATCTATAACGTTTGCAGACGCACACAAGAATTTCGAATTCACAGACAATTAACGTGAACGAATGTATTAAATGTTATTGTGTGCGTCCACAAACGTAACTACGTTTAATTTTCGTTCGTTGCCGAAGTTACGTTTCGGAGAAAAAGAGTAGACCTACAGTCACGGAGTCAGAATTTGTGCCCGGTTGATGTCAATGTGCTAGCCCCCTATTACATGGGATTAAAAGCTTTCGGGGATTGCGAGGCATTATGATAGAAATTTCTCTAGTTTACATAATATGACAAAACATCACGCTTAGTAATCCCTGAAAGATTAGACATAGGTGTAACTAATACGTTCATACACATTTTGCCATTTATGTCATTTTAGCGCCAAAATAGCCTTCAGCCGTATCATCTATCGTCAAACTGAACATTTTTCTCCATCGGTCAAACATCGTAATAGCTGCCCCATACATTTGGGTCGAATAGGTATTGAAATTTTGTATGGGGCAGCTTTGGGGTTTTTTTTTGCGTTTACGATGTTTGTCCGATTGAGAAACATGTTCAGTTTGATGTACTGTAGCACACCCTTAAGTATGTACGTATATACCCTTTCCGTTACAATGGTGTAGTTAAATTCGTCTTATGTACTATTTGTCTTTAAATATGTCTTACTCCTGTTTCAAAGAAATCACAAAAATTGAATTGCACATTGAGATAATGGAATTAACTACATGAATTTTAACAGGTACAAAGAACTACACTGGTAATGCAAATAAACACTTTTCAATTTGCGTTTTCACAATGCAAGTTTTAGTTTTATTGTTATTTTTGCATACAAACGAAGCTGCATACAAAAGCCAGTTTGAAATAACCCTTATCGCATACCGCTTAACTGGTGAAAAGTTTTAGAACAATGAATTATAGCTAATTCATGTGACACCAAATTGCATTAATGCATAGTTTTGCACTGAGGAGTTTGATCTCTCAGTTCTGGGCAGAGAAATGAAAATCCACCAACATTGCAAGATTAGAGGTCTCCTAGTATCCATGAAAACAGGTATAAAATTCGACAATTCTCTACGGACTCAAACAGTTCGTGCCAACTCACCAATTTTGGTCAAAATGTTGAATAAAGTTTGGTAAAGTAAAGTTTAAGTGCGATTTAGTTTCGGTCCTAAAGGACCAGACTGGTCTTGTTTGCTAGGACCGAGATAAGTGTGGGAAGGTCTAGTGTGATATTGAACTAGTACTATCTGGTTTATGTAATCTGTTGGGACAAAGAAAGCTGGAAAATAAAGTTTTAAATTCCTGGAAAGTGTGGTCTAGAGATAACCGTATAAAAATAGGTCGTAGATACGAAGGTCATTCCATTTAAATGAGAACCTCTTTGGTAGGGAATATTAAAACGAAATGTCATGACTCCTTCTTTACATAGTTATTTAGATTTTTAAATAAGATAAACTTCGTGGCCCAATGGTGGCAGCCCCGACTTACCAGCAGTAAGCCGTTGATTCGAACCCAGGCAGGTGCATTACTTTGTGTAATTTATTTCATCAGTGCTGCCCCCAAAAACGGTCAAGGAAAACATCGTGAAGAAACCGACATGTCCTAGAACTAAAAATTCGAAGACAATGTGACATCTACCAACCCGCACTGGGCCCGCGTGGTGAATTACAGCCCACTCCCCTCTCATAGAGAGGAGCCTGCGTGCCAGCTGCAGTGTTAACATATATTATGACGATGATGATGAATTTAACGTCAAAAGTTTTGACTCAAAATGTACCAAACAGAAAGACCCCGGTTACTACTAAGAACGTCCATAATTTCGATTCCAATTTTGATTGTTGTGATGCGATTGGCTGTTGATAATTTAGTTAACGAATCACAGCATTTGACATTGTTAGCACATTTTCTTGTTATTACTACTGCCCGTGGTTTCGCCCACTTGGTGTATGGTAATTATCCCACGAATCGTACCGTGAACGGTGAACATGGTATATATCCTGTTTTCAGTGTTATTATGTTAGTGACCAAGTCATTTTAAAACTTGTACTATCCTATGTGTTACGAGCGTTTACACATTACGGCATTTCATAAAAACTCGTTATTTTAGACTCGTTTAGTCGTTATTTTCAGAAATGACTGAATCGATTTTAATGAAACTTAATAAGCATAAGCAGTATACATAGGTCTAAAAGGTTACTAAAAAACATTTTCGAAAAATAATGTTACAGCTAAATTAGACCGATTTTTAATTATCTATAGAAACAGAAATTTCCAATTATCTTCATTTTTAAAAGACATTTCGAAAATGTTTTTTAGTAACTTTTTAGACCTATGTATACGGTTTATGCTTATTTAGGGGTATGAGGAACAGGGTGTAAAGTTCCTCATCCCCCATAGAAAAGGGAGGATCCTCCGACCAGACAGGTGTTGTGTCTGGCGGGCAACTGCCCGACAGTTGTAGTCGGGTTTTTTCTATATACTCTTAAGTCGATGTAAACTGTGCATGTGGAATGTAGGAAATTGATGTTAGTTCCTCCGTCGTGTCATAGAAGGCGCTGTAGTACTTTTTGTAGTAAGTTGCTTTTTCACTACATCACTCCCCCCCCGGAGACCGGAGGTCGATAGTCGAATGAGTCTTATAGTATTTTGCCATGCCAGTTTTAAGCTCGTTGCCGCATTGTTCTCTGTGACTCGGAACAGCCTGCGGTGGTGAGGCGAACCCCAGTGATTTGGGGCCGGCGCTGCGTTTGCTGCAGTGCGTCGGACGTGGTGCAGCGCCGCGATGTGGCAGTCAGCTAGAGAAGTGTCGACCGGGAGGTAGAAGCTCTCGACCGGCCGAAAGTGCAGTGCTGTGCCATGGTCGCTTGAAGAGAGGCTGAGGGTGCTGGCCAGGAATGCGCTTCCGCTGCATGCTGGTGGTCAGGAATATCCGTTTGAAGCTGGCTAGCTATGAGACTCGCTGCTCGAAAGCTTGAGGGAAGTTATGTTGATGATGATGACGTCACGTTGCTCGAAGGCTGCGCTGACGTCCATTTCGGGGTCACCAGTTTAGGGGTATGAGGAACAGGGTGTAAAGTTCCTTACAAGTTCGGATTCGCGTTCGGGGACACCACTTTAGGGATATTGTTGTCAGTGTGTGACTTTATTTATCCCTATTATATGAGCACTGCGTTACCAGGTTATCGGCCTATGGGACTTGTTAAATAAACGTCAGTTTACTACTGAATATGTTTAATTCCGATCAAACCCCAAGGAGAACCTCTCGACCAGGCTAGTGCGCAGTAACTGCCCGCCGTTCATACGTCGCGCTCACAAATGCATTTCTGCTTACCTTGCGTTCTGATTAACGTGCATGCTAACATGTGTCCCTAAACGTATGACATAAAACAGTAGTGTTGATTTTTGTTCCAGAAACCGGGCGAATAAGACTTTCTTTCGCATTTACAATAATTATGACTGCAGTATATGGTGTAAATCCATACTTATGATAATACTCGCACAAGCCGTTACCCTATATTTTTTATTCCCATCTCGGAATAAAATGTCTTCTCAAGTTTATTCATTAACTTTGAACTGGGGATAATGGTTCTAGCATTGAATTTACTTTGAGTAACGAGTCTACAATTAAGGTTAGAGTCACTGTAACCGTGGAGTTATTGTGTAACACATTAACAGTAATATTAGCAGTAGCAGTAGCTTTTCATTTTGAGAGTTAAAAAAAAGAAAACGACACATTAAAAATAAAAAATTAAGCAATGCATGAATTTCCTTCAAAATCCTTTCACAACGCCGTCAATTAACTCTACGCAACAATTATTGCTGAGAAACTACTTTTTTTTTCGGTATACCGCTACGGCACTTACTCAGAACATTGTGCTATTGGGGTTTTGGAGATATTTAAAGTAAGTTTATAACATTTTAAACATGTATTTAAAAGTTTTACCCCCATATCTCCCTAACTAAAAGGTTCCCAGGCATGGTCGAGACCAAAAAAAATATCGCAACGAGGAGGATAACAAGTACCTTTGGGTACGCACGTAGTTGCATGTCCACTCATACAAATATAGTATGAGTGGATATTTAACTGATTAACAGCGTTTACGCCGTACGCATTCGGCTGTAACGCTATTTTTCGAAAATGTTTTTTAGTAACTATTTCGACCTATGGATCCTGTTTATGCATATTATGTTTCATTCAAACAGTTCAGTCATTTCGGAAAATAAGTACTTGAAAGTTTGTACGAAATGCCGTAAAGTGTAAACGCTCTTGAGTGTACTTTACACCCATTATGTTATTGTATTTTACTAA
Source organism: Cerastis rubricosa (assembly GCA_949152445.1). Taxonomy (NCBI): domain Eukaryota; kingdom Metazoa; phylum Arthropoda; class Insecta; order Lepidoptera; family Noctuidae; genus Cerastis; species Cerastis rubricosa. The sequence continues at coordinate 7,253,591 of OX424526.1, read as the reverse complement.
AAAAAAAACGATTAGAACAACAGAAAGAGAACGGTAATAAATTATAACAAAAATCAGTTTCTGTCAACTTCAAAAGATTAAACAAAAGTGAGGCCAATTTGTTAATCGAGTTTTAAAAGTTATATTTAGTTCTATTTTAGTATTTAGAGTGAGTTGACAAGCAATTGGGCATTTAAAAGCATCGTTCATTGTCACGGCCAATGTTTGACACCTGTTCTATTCTTAAAATACTCACCGGAAATGTCATCAAATATCTTCTATTTTATTTAACAAAAGACACCACTTATGAAAATAAAACATCTGTGATAAACGAGTAAGACGTATTTTTAATAAAAAATTACGTTTTGTGTTTGCTGGGGTAATTCAAATAAGAATATCAGAATATTTACGAAAACACGAGTTATGTTTCGGCGGTCGGGGATTTAGTTAAAAAAATATTTATTTATTACAATATTAATTTAATTATAGGAATACAGGATATTGAGCTGGTGGCTGATGCAAGACTGAATATAATGCAAAGAAAAATAACTATCTCTAATTTCCGGTAAATGCGGAGTTGCAATACGACGCATGGTGACGGTGACTGCATACTCAGCGTAAACGTCTGTTACGATGAGTTAACTCTTCCCTCCATAAGATAGAAGCAACTCTTGCTTCTGGCGGCGTCCGCGCTGCCCTTGGTGTCCTCCGGGATGTTCTTTGTTTTCCACTGATACAGTTTCCAGGATGCTGCTGCGACTAGTAGAATATATAGGATGATTGTATTCCAGCTTGGCGTAGCTGCTATGATTGGCCAATTATCTTCTTCTGGCTCGGAGATGTCGCCTGCTTTGTTGATAAGTTCATGGATGCTGTCCAGTGAGATGTCTTCTAATTGGAGTTCGTATTGTATTGCATGTTCTGAGACTTGATGCTGCGCCGGCAGCGGTATGACCTCGTTGATGACTACCGTGTCGGTGTGAGACCGTAGTGTCTTGTTCATGACGTTCATCTGTCAGTCTTCTGTTAGTGTAACCAGATGATTTCCAGATAACTTCTTATAATCTGTCTTGGTGTTGCATTGTGTTTTGGTGACTTCGTCTTCTTTGAGTACAAGTAGCCAGTTGTTGTCTCCTATCTTCTGAACTTTTCCTCTTCTTAAGTTCATCTTAGCGTGAGTGCAATTTGCTGGGCGATGTTGGATGAGTGATAGTATGCAGTCATCTGTGTCTTCCATTCTTCTGGTGTCAAGGAGCTTGCAGAGCTGGGTGTTATCGGTCAGTGGCTGACAATCTTCTTCCAGGTAAGCGTACTCATCGTTACCAAGTGCTAGGTATTTGGATTTAGGGATGATAGTTAGGTTGTTTTTATTTGGGATAGAATAGAGATGTATAAGGTCATAGGTTTTTGAGGTAATTGAAGGAATTTCGAGAATAAACGTAACTGAGTGTTCTGTGCTATAAGCTTTAACTTTAATCGACTTCTCTATCCTGTATATATTACTAATGCTAATACTAGCAACTGGTTTAAACATAAACCTATTTTCTAAGTTCCTTAACTCTTCTATTAAATTCTGTGGACTTATAATACTAGGATGCATGGTGCCCATCTGAGCAAAAGTCATAGCATCTTCTAATAACATTAACCCATCTAATATTATCTGTAAACTAAAGTCTATCTGTACGTAAATGTCTAAGAAATGTAAATGGTTAGACAGATCGTTGGAATTATTAGTTATATTTTGTAATAAACTAGCCAAATGTTTCTGATTATTATTTAACTTTGTTAACTGTTTACTGAACTCATTGATTGTATTATGTGCTAATACTATGGATTTCCGTTGTGAATCCTGAACGTTTCTAACTCTGTTTTTAATGTTTAAAATTTCTTCTTCAAACTTAACTGCATCTTCATGGTCGAGATTACCTGTAATAGACTTAACGACAGTACCTAACCCATCTATAAGGCCACGTCGCTTTCTAACTTGCGGTGTCAGAAACTTAATCTTATTACCTATTGTATTAAGGCTATATTCTATTTGATTCCTATACGTTTTATGTAAATCTCCAGAAGCTGTACTTTCAGCGTTTTTAGTACTTGCATATAATGACATTAATTGGATAGATGTAAAGTGCAGATTGCTTATGTTGTAAGCGCAAGCAAGGCTAAAATAGTTGTCCTGTTTAAGGAGTTGACCTTGTTTAAGGAGGAGAATACCATTATCGTTATCTACATTGGTAATGGTTACGGTTGCTGTTGTGTTGAGCACGACGGCTCCTGCGATGAAGGTCCTGCAACAAGATGAGGCCTCCGTAGTAACTTGAAGTGAACCCTAATGGACTTAGAATTTGGGTGGTTACCTATTATTTCAGCCACGTTATTTGGGTGAAGGTGAATGATCTTGTACGGTCCTTTGAAGACTGGCTTCGTTTTGTCACTGCGTGCTGACTTTGCTACCTGTTTATAGACAGTTTCACCTACCTTGAATTTAATTTCTTCTGCTTCTTGGTTACGTTTAGCAATCACCTGCTCCTTGTTTTTGGACATATGTGCAGCGATGCATTCTTGAACTGCCTCTGCATTGGCACGATGCTTAATAACATAGTCCTGGTAAAATTCTTTTGGGTAATATAACTCTAGTGGGTTTCTGGATGCTGTGTGTCCGAATAATAACTCATGGGGTGTATAATCTGTAGCCGAATGGATAGCGTTATTGTACGCTATTATAGATTACTTCATGATTAGCTGTATAGGGTCATCTTTGTTAGTCATTCTTTGTATCCTAATTATTTCGGCTAGTGTAGAGTGTAAACGTTCAATAGGGGAATTCGGTTGTAGGGTGTCGTAAAGTGTATGTGGATGTTATGTAGTGCACATATATCTTTAATAACATCGTTATCGAATTTAGTGTCCGAATCTGTGGTTATTTGATTCGGTAAACCTAATACTGAGAAAACGTTTAGCAATGCTTCAGCTATATGAACACTACTGCATGCTGTTAGTTGGACCGCCTGGGCGTATTTAGAGAAGTTATCAATGACTGTAAGGAACGTTGCGCCTCCGGTTGAGTATAGGTCCATAAATATATGTTCCATTGGTTTACGAGGTGTATCGGTTATAGCTAAAGGTGGTTTGAGAGGGTTGCGCTCATATTTAGATTTTAAACAGGTGTCGCATTGATTAACGAATCTTTGAATGGTGAGAAGCATGTTTGGCCAATGACAATTTCTGTGCAACTGCTTGTACGTCTCCTGAATACCACGGTGAACAGTCTTACCTTCGTGATATTTCTTAATCAACTCTTGTTGTTCAGGTTTATTTTCTACTAGGGTAACGCGCGTTGTGCATTTAAGTAGCTTAGGGCCTCTATCATTAAATATTGTTGTGTAAACTCTAGAGAAAGCATGATACAATTCTTCGTTATAGAAGTAACAATGGAATATACGGTCAGCGATGGTGTGTTCTTTAAGGAATCTAATTATCTCGGACTCTCTGTTATTTATTGGGATAAATACATCTTTTATAACTACCTTTGAGTTAGTAGATCTGTTGTCTACTCTATACGTAGATCCGGGCGTTGACCTAATGTGGAACTGTTTCAGTTGCCTATCAATAGCGTCAGTAATTATGGGGATCCCTTTATTTTCGTTGTCGGGCTGAGTATGTCTTGTAGACACTAGTTCAGGTTCAGCTGACACTATACTCATGCTATCGGTGCATGTATGAGATTCGGGAATGCTCGGGGTTTGTGATTGTATATTTTCATTGGGTGCTACTGTATCCATTTGATTTTCGGCTTCCCTACGTGCGTTCTCGAATATTCTGTTAATCATCTCATCGTCTTCGTTATCGTCTAAATTAACAACTAGAGAGTCGACACTGCCATGGAAGATTTTAACACGTGATAGAGCGTCTGCGTTAGTGTTTTGGCGACCTTTCTTGTATACAACCTTATAGTCGTATTCCGAGAGTTTTAAACGCCATCTAGTTAATTTAGAATTAGGATCTTTTAGTGACATTAACCAGGTGAGAGGCCTGTGGTCCGTGTAAATGATAAACTTTCTACCGTAAAGATAGGGTCGGAAGTATTTAATTGCCCATACTATGGCGAGTAGCTCCTTTTCTATAGTAGAGTAACGCGATTCGGTATCTGATAGTGTTCGGGATGCAAATGCTACAGGTTTGTCAGCTCCTACTATTCCTTGGGATAATACCGCACCTAATGCTACATCTGAAGCATCAGTGGTGAGGATGAAAGGCTCATCGAAATTCGGATACTGAAGTATTGGGGCGTTAGTTAAAATGTGTTTGCACTTATTGAAAGCTTCTAAGAAATCCGGGGAGTATATAACTTTACTATTTTTCTTAAGACAAAGGGTCATTGGTTTAGTAAGTTTGGCGAAATCTTTTATAAATTTCCTGTAATATCCGACTAAGCCTAGGAAGGCTTTAATTTCCTTCTGAGACTTGGGTAGGGGGAAGTTAAGTACGGCTTTTATCTTATCTTTGTTTGGTTTTAAACCTTCATCTGTTAGTTCGTGTCCTAAGAAGTTAACCTGTTTTTGTAGGAACTGTGATTTATCTAGCTGGATCTTTAGATTATGTGTTTTGAATCGATCGAATACTTGTTTTAGTTTTTCTATGTGTTGCTGCAATGACGTAGATATTATTATTACGTCGTCTAAGTAGGTAAAAACATTATCTATGCCTCTTAATATATGATCCATTAGTCTTTGAAATGTGCTAGGTGCATTTTTGAGCCCAAAAGGTATTCTAAGGAACTCATAGTGTCCTCGTTCAGTGGTAAATGCGGTTTTTTCAATATCATTAGGGTGTATTTCCACTTGGTGATAACCGTTAGCAAGGTCTAGGGTTGTGAAGTATTGTGCTCGTCCTAATCTATCTAATATGTCGTGTATATTTGGTAAGGGGTATTTATCTTCAATGATACGGTCGTTGAGTCGTCTGTAGTCAATTACAAGTCTCCATTTGACGTTGCCTGAGGAATCGGGTTTTTTGGGTACGATATGCACGGGACATGACCAAGGGGATATGCTTTCTCGCACGATACCTTGCTGAAGGAGCTTATCCACTTGTTTACGAATTTCTTCGCGTTGTTGGGGAGCTTGTCTGTAACTACGTACAAACACTGGTGTATTATCGCTTAATCTGAGTTCGTGTTTAACAGCGTGTGTAAAAGTAAGTGGTATATCTTCTGCATAGAACAATTCCCTATACTGATAACATAACCGGGTTATTTCGCGCTTTTCTTCTTCGTTCATGTGATCTGTACGGATTTTCTGAAGGTTTTCGTTTAATATCTGGTCGATGTTTGTTTTAACCTGTATGGTAGTATCGTGACTATCGTTTTTATTGGCATTGGAAAATATCTCTAATTCGATTGACGGGTTAAACGGGATACACTTCTTTTGATCACTATGATTAATTACCGACGTTTAAAAGAACCGTTTGTAACGTTAACTATAGCTGCTGGGGACATTAAACTATCTGACCAGATTGAATCGTCGTGAAGATACTGTCCATCTAAATAGTTAGTTTTTACTTTGACAATCTTTTCGCATCTTGGTTCGATACTTATCTTTTGGGGTGGAGAGCTAAAGTGTATTGGTATTTCTGCTGTAGATGTTCGTAGCACATTATTATTCAAATCGATGTTACTCCTTAATTTTTGCAGAAGGTCAATTCCGATAAGACCTTTATATTTAGGGTCGAAGTCGAATATTAGGAACTTATGTGTTATGTCGCTATTAAACGCGGGGGGTAAGGGAAGGTACACTACCTTGTCGTGAACTAATGAACTGTGTGCCGTATTAATTTGAAAGGGTTCTGTTTCTACACAATACTCAAATATCGTGCCTGCAACTACGTCAGTTGCTATAGTTGAATGACTGGCCCCTGTGTCTAATAGAAACTTACCGTCAAACTCTGGTAGTATTATATACGGTAAATATTTCTTGGTCTGGAAATTTATTGAAACTAGGTCTGGCTGTCTCGGTTGATGTCCAAGGTAAAATCCTGGTCACTACCTACCTCTTGCTCGTCCATGGTTACATTCGGCTCGAGCGCTATGACGTTACCGTCTGTAATATTATTATAGAGCCTCATGTCGCTGGGTCCTGGTTGGTCTTGAGTGGACATCTGAATTGGAATGTAGAACAACTGCTATGCGAACTGTGGTTTTTCTGGCTTACCTGCCGTACGCATCGTGACATCCGATGATACTGGCGTGGGAACCGCTGGTTTTGGAATGTTAGGTTGGTTCCTAAAGTTGCTTGAACCATTTGGTCTAGAGTTACCTGATCCTGGTTTGGCCTTCCAGGGCAATACGGATTGTACCCATTGTTGACGCTGTTCGGGGGTCATATTATTTTGTTGAGGTACAAAGTTTTGTGCGGGAACAATAAAGCCAGGTGCAAATGGATTTACTGTATTACGGATGGGATTATTATTCCCGGGTGGTTTAGATAACTCCTTTGGCTTTGCTTGTGACGTTGACGGATTATTATTGTAGTTAGCTCTATTATATGAAAGTCTAGCTTCTTCTTGTCTAGCCGCTATGATGGCTGCTTCGAAGGTGTCCGGTTTTGCGATTCGAACGCCCAACGAGACGTGGAAGTCTAGCTGGTTTATGTACTGTTCAATAACCATCTTTTCTTAATATGATTTATTACCATGTTCTCCTACGGAATACAGAGTATCTAACAGCTCACGGAGGCGTTTGCCGAAGCTTTCAGCGTCTTCTGTCTTAGACTTACGCACTCGCGTTAGCTCCTGCATTACTTGTATTTCGTTTCGTGGTTCGCCAAGGCGCCTAATTAACGCATTCTTGATTGATAGCCATGAGTTTAAGTAGCCTTCGTACGCTATTGTGTCTATGGCTAGACCACTGAGTCTACTTTTAATTAAGCAGATGAATGCTGGATGCGAACGATCTGCTTCAGAAGTTAACTGTAATAAGTTTTCTACTTCCCTAATATAATAATTGAGTAACTTAGGATTGCCATCATATCTTGGCATTAAATCTGCGATTAGTTTGTAAGGTTTATAGTTGGCATCATAGTCCCTGAGCGACATTGTTTTTCTGTAACTTGCCTGCCTAGTGGCGCTTGCCGTAAAACAATAGAGGTGTCAAATTAAACACTTGGAGTTTACTCGTGGGATACTTAACGCTACTTATTATAATTTTGTGGTTGCCTACTGCGATTTTAGCTTATAGACAGACACACATTTACTAACATAAAATACACACTTAGAATAAGGCAGGAAATAGAGCAAGGAAACTTGGTAAACAACAAGAGCACTTACCAAAGAAGCCACTGCATCTCCTGTCGAGTCGAGTCTCCTCCAACGCAGCTTTCTCCAATTCTCCGGAGATTTATCCCGATGACCGTAGAGGTGTCCGACCGCGCGATAGGTTCTTTGTAGATCACGATAGAACGATTTGAGAACCGTCGCTCATAAGATGAAGAGTTAGATTCGATCTTAGAACGTCGCGATCCTACCGACTGCGCCAGTTATGTTTCGGCGGTCGGGGATTTAGTTAAAAAAATATTTATTTATTACAATATTAATTTAATTATAGGAATACAGGATATTGAGCTGGTGGCTGATGCAAGACTGAATATAATGCAAAGAAAAATAACTATCTCTAATTTCCGGTAAATGCGGAGTTGCAATACGACGCATGGTGACGGTGACTGCATACTCAGCGTAAACGTCTGTTACGATGAGTTAACTCACGACGTCGACATTTTCAGCTTTTATTTTCGATTTGCTGCCATCTCTTCTTTTAAATCAGATAAAACCATACATGTCGTTGAAATTCTTAACTTTTATTTTAGATTATAAAACCAAACATGACGTCGACATTTTTAAACTTTTAGTTTAGATTTGATGCCATCTTTTCTTATAATCCTGATACTACCAAACATGACGTCAAAATTTTTAACTTTTAGTTTTGATTTGATGCCATCTTTTCCTTTATTCCAGATAAAACCAAACATGACGTCGACATTTTTAACTCATATTTTAGATTTCATCCCATCTATTCTTTTATTCAAGATAAAACCTTAAAATAAAACCTTTCAATTTTTAACACGCCGCAGTGGTAAATGTATACCACTAGGGATGCACACAGGCACATACTATAAATTTCAATGCAAATTAATTTGAGTCACTTTTGGCTAATGGTATTTTTTTTGTTCTTCGTAATTGGCGTAATATTTAAAATAATAATTTTATATTCATGTATTGTTTCTAATAATAATTAATTCTGATTTCTAATACAAATTGTCCTTAGTCTGTTAACAAAACGAACAGACATCTTTGAGGAACTGTCACGTGGAAACTGCCATATTACTTTGCTCTCCCATAAAAAGTTATTCAAACTAACATTGACCTTATTCTCAAGGGTAATGGCTGCGAGAAAGCCTGTTATAGAATATTTATCATGAGCGAAAAAATATAATAATAGGATGAACAGAATAATGGATTTGCAGCGTCATTCTGAAGGACTGGCAGCTTCGTAACGACTTGTTTTGGTCCTTATAGCATAAAATCATAATGAGCCTTAAAATAATCATTACGCCTGTAATCCCTAACGGGATAGGCAGACGTGTTTTTAATACAAACATTTTTTTTTTTTCTTTTCTCTTCTTTTTTTTTTTCTTTGTAAAATTATCTTTATTCCTAATAAAATTAACAGTTGAGTGAATTGTAATTATAACGCAACATTAACATACAATGTAGAAGTTCAAATGGAGAGTAGAAGAGGTTTGTGGAATTTTAACATATTTTTTGTAGTATTGGCAGAAATGTGTTAGTCATTTATTTTATTTAATTGAATTCTAATAAAGTTCAAAGATCTTACAATGGCTTATAGCCAAGGTACAGTTAAGGACCCTGCAGGGCACTATTAACGGTATTTATAAAATTAATGTAAAAAATATAAATTTGACAACATACACACTTTTGTTACTAAATTTTTATATTAGTTGAAAAAGTTATTGATAATTTTTTAAAAACTAATATATTATATAGTAACAAAAGTGTGTATGTTGCAAGTAAGTTTAACTGAGTCGCATTCATGATACAACAGAAAAATACTTTTCGTTGTTTTAGCTTAATGACACTTACAGAAAATACAGGGTGACTCTCAGCCAATCACCTCGCGGCATCAATCATGCAGAGACCAAGCTGTCCCAGCTAATTCACTGTCATAATTTATCATGGCCGCAAATGATAATGGAATGTCCAAAACAAGTAAAGCGCAATGTCATTCCGTCTGGACATGTCCAGTTTCGTCACGCAACGCCATTTTTTTTTTTGTGCTCCTTGAATACGGGTGAGCAACGGATACAGATTTTGAGGCTTCGGCTATAGATAAATATATTTTCCATCTACCTAACATTTTGAATAACCTTTCAAAAATAAACAAAATCAAAATATTTTTATTTTACATATATGCCTACAGAGGCACTTATAAAACGTCGAAAAAAAGGTACTCGGTTCGGATTGGTCGTTTCCTATGGAGAAGAACCGGCAAGAAACTCCATGGTTACTCTTTTAAAATCATTTGGTTGGTGAACACAATCACTAGAACACAGAGAAAGTTTTGCTAGTTGTATTTGCAATTGAAGGTGTCATCTAGCCAATTTTGGCCACAGCTACTCCGTTCGATGGCTTTCCGGGGATGTTATCGAGTGCTTTGGTGCGCTGCTCTTTCATGTGCTTTCAGGTGGCTAGCATATCCAACTTTGGCCGAAATCGTCCAAAGCGAACATCTCAGAACACCTTTGACAACATGGTATCGTCTTCATCATCATTTCAGTCCAAAATACGTCCACTGCTGGACATAGGCCTCCCACAAGTGTCGCATTGACATTTTGGGGGGGTTTTTCCATAATCGCCACGCTTGGCAGGCGGGTTGGCGATCGCAGTACGGTTGTTACAAAAGCACAAAGAACGCTGCTGCCCATTCTCTGGCAAGTCCCTTAGTCGCCTCTTACGACACCCACGGGAAGATATGGGATGGTGCTATATTCTTTACGTCCGACACCATACAGGTGGTAGGCTATACTTACAGCTATACGCTGTAAGTATAGCCTAGCTTTAAGTTGCAATTACCATTTGCGTAATTGAATGTCTTGTGCTTAGATACAGTGATTTCAAAAAGTCCGGTTGCTTTATGTGTTGTTTTCATTTTGTGTTGGATTTCATTACCGATGCTATTATAAAAAAAAACTTTTTTAATAAGGGTATTATTTTTTTTTAGTTTTATTATCTTAATTTTATTTTTTTCTTATATTTTTTATCATTTTGCGAGACTAAAAAGTACTTTTTCTTTCTCTTTTAGGGTTCCGTAGCCGAATGGAAAAAACCGAACCCTCATAGATTTGTCATGTCTGTCTGTCCGTATGTCACAGCCGCTTTATTCCGAAGCTATTACTTGAAACTTGGTAGGTAGATGTATTCTGTAAACCGTTTTACGATTTTAATAAAAAAAAAAAGTTTACGGGCTCCACATACTTGGAACTGAATAAAAGATATTTTCATGAAACCTATACGTGCGGGAAGTCTATACATAGGTCTTTAAAAATTACATTGAGGTTCCATTTTTTCTCAAAGTCAATCGTTTAAAAGATAAACACTTCCAAAGTGGTAAAAAGTGTGTGCCCCTCTAATTTCTAAAGTAAGAAGAGCAAAATCGTGGAAAATAATACGAATGTAGAACGTAAAAAAAAAATTAAAACGAAAATTGGTTTGAATAATATTCGATGTGTGTGTGTATGTTTTTGAGATAAGAGACTTGTTCATCAACTGCAACAGTAACTTTGTTTTTCATTAAAATACTATGAAAAACAAATTCAGTTCTGCTGTTGAATGTAATACAATACAATATAAGAAAAAGCCTATAAAATACTTTTATAATATTGTTTGGTGCTACAGAACCGTGTGCGTGTGAGTACGACTTGCACTTGGCCTGTTTTTTCTTTTCACGCATAGCAACATGGTAGCAATTTCACATAGACGCTTGAACGTCCATACATACTATATTTGTATGAGTGTACGTTCAACTGACTAGACTTCCATAACACATGTGAAACATAAAGGCATATATCGTCTAGAGTTATGACCTTTGCTATAAAAGTCCAATCTAAATTCATACAGAAGCGTCCGTTTCGTTAGACAGGAACGAAAATTTAAACTGACATGACTAAACTTTGAATGAATAACATGTGGAATTTGTATGTACCGAAATATCATGACTATTTCTGGGTTTATGGGTATTTTTGTTTAGACTGACTGTCAATGGTTAAGATAGTTTAGTTTTATTTGTGAGGTCTATTTTGTACATACCTAAATACATAAGTTTTTAAAAGAGTGCATCTTAGAACATCATTTATTAATAGTCTTTCTTCGTTTTGTGGAGTTCGTCGCTAAATAATAACAGACGCACAGGTCGATCTTCAAGGTTAAGCCGTGCTTGCCGAGGTTGGTCTCCTCCATGCTTCGGAAAAAAACGTTAAGTCGTCATTTGTAGATCTTTGACAATCGTTACGAGTAGTCAGAAACAGAAAGTCTTAAGAATGGGGTTACTTTCATTTTGTATGGTCAAAGTTTTTGGCATAGATATTTTATTCGTAGCAGTAAGTAGTAGTTTTCTACGTTCCTCAGAAAGCACGTTAAGCCATTGGTCCTAGCTGTCATTTGTAGATCTTTGACTGGCGTAACAGGTAGTCAGCGGCCCGATAGTCTGACAACCAGTCTTACCAAAGGGATTCGTATTACCCAGTTTCAGGTTCCAGATTGTGGAGGTCAGATAGGCAGTCGCTTCATGTAAAATACTAGTACTAAGCTGCATCCAGTTAGACTGGAAGCCGACCCCAAGATAGTTAGGAAAAGGATAAGCAGATGTTGAGTTTTTCTTCTGTTTTGTGTGGTTAATGACAAACCCGGTGTCACAACATTTATGCCGCCCATAGGTTTCGGACTTAGCTGTTACATGCTGTCATCTCGCAGGCATGTTCGGTTTCTCCACGATGTTTTCCTTCACCGAAGCTAGTGATATTATACAATAAGCACATGAATCAGAAAAACCAGAGGTTTGTTCCTTGGGTTCGAACTAGTGACTTATGACTTGGCATTTCGAAGGACACACCACTGGGCTATCACTGCTTTTTATACAACTATTAATAATAGGAGACCAGTTTTATGTCCAGACCGATTAACGTGAAGCGAGTTGACCAATCGATTGATTATCATTGACAGTCATACGTTTTTAGCACTGAGCTTGTTGGCATCAAATACAAAGGTAGGTACAGATTATAGGTAGCTAGTAGCCTGAAAGTCTCACAACCAGTCTTACCAAGGAAGGGGCGGTCTTACCCAGTACTTCCTGGGTTGTGGAGGTGAGATAAGCAGTCGCCCCTTGTAAAATATTGGTGTTTAGCTAAATCTTGTTAGACGGGAAACGGCTAGACAGATGATGCTCCTTGGCATCAAATATGCTGCCAAGTTATGATAATCAGTCACAGGTCTAACTCTTTTCCAAAACTCCTTTAAATAAATAAATAGCCTTTTATTCCGAAACCAGACAATTACACAAACTAAAATGGTTAAAACAAAAATCACAAGATGTCTCGAATTTCGGTGTGCCTTGTGGCATAGGCCTCCTCTAACAATTTCCATTGACATCTGTCGTGAGGTACTCTCCTCCAGTTTGGACCTGCTGTCAGTTTTATTTCGTCCTCCCAGCGAGTAGGCTGCCTTCCTCCTCTACTATTTGAAAAACTCCTTTACTATTTGCAAATGTTTGTCTTATAGGCCTGCTTTTTTTTTGTTTAAAACACCTACTAAAAAAAACAAACTCTTCAGCTTTATTATTGCTATTAGTTTATAGATTTAATTAAATATTTAGTAACAACAAAATTGTTATAACGTACCCCATCTATTACATACCCCTCTGCTCATCGATCACTCACTCCAGGCGTCTGTCGCTGCAGGGAACATTATTAAATGCAGCGTACACAGTGTGTTCACTTATAAATGCGGGTTCAGTACATAAAATTGAGACTATTTTTATTTCATTTGGTTTTTGCCTAGTTTTTTTTGTTGTCATTTTACATACAACTGCATTATTGTGTGTGAGTATTAAAACTTTATGCACAAAATACTATACCTAAGACATATCCACAAACACAGAAAAAACCTGCTTAGTTTTATTTGTTGGCTGTCTTTTTATATAAGACTGCATATAAGTAATCAAACTTTATACACAAAAAAATATTCATGTAGCCTTTTCTACCAGTCAACCTTAGGGCAATGCAGAGTCAGCACATGGCAGTTCCAATATAAAATATCGATAACTTTAAAACTATTCAACACAAGAATAAATACAAACACACACATCAAAAGAAGATGAAAACGAATACAGCAAATTAGCGCTTTAAAGTTACTTGTAAAAGGACCAGAATTAATTTGGACTTTTGTTGGGTACAGACCTTCCACGTTTAATTTTTAATTCTGTGTCTTAAATATTTCAAAACAATACGAGAAATAGATTGGCATAATAATCAGGCTGAAAACAATGGCTTTAATCACGGTAGACAAAAGCTGAATTTAAGATTGAATATTAAACTTTTGACCTACCTTATTGTTATTCGTTAATTTTAAGTTAATTAGAATGCTTACCATTCTGTAGGTATTCTTATTAAATTAAATGTATGATTAGTACCTGGTTGATGAAAATAGGCTCGTCCCATTACATGGGACATAAACATAACTGGCGAAATGTGGGTGTACTTTAGGTACATCAATGCCTTCGGGAATTGTAGCCGTGATGTTATGTATTAAAAACTATGAAATAAACTAACAACAAACTTTAAAAGGGCATTAAAAAACTCCTCCACAACGCTGTCAGTTGGTAATGTGCGTTGTATGGCAACACTAAACCTCTGGCTAAGGTAAAGAGCCTACTTGACGCATCCCGTGACCCGAGGCACATCTTATAAAGGTACCCAAGGGCTGGCCCTTGATTCTTATGAAGCGTCAACTAGGCGTTTCGATTTTCAATTTTTGGAATTCAATTTGGTACGTATAATACGAACAAAATAAATCCAAGATATAAATCTCTACAAAAACAAATTAATTTATTTTAGACCACCAAAACTGCTATTATAACATAATTCAAATTATCTAAAGCCGCAGCGAAGTTGTGGTCAGATTAAAATACATCTAAATTGTACGGTCTGCAAATCCAATCATACAATTCACTTTATTTGTGTATGTTTACTTTGTTTGTATTGTAGTGTGCGGTGTGTGCAGCAATAATTAGTTTTTGTGATCATCTGATTAATACAGGCTGATTTTACATAACTTATTTATTAATTTATTTTATCATTTATGTACAATTACTGCGATAGCATTGTCTAAAAAGGTCAAAGTACTCATAATTTTAAAATCTAAAGCAACTTCTAAATATCGAAAAAAATTACAGTTTTCTTATAAAAAACGCGAAACTAATCCATTAGTAGTTTGTTCACTTAGTCTCGTAATGTTTTACAACCGAGGGTTTTTCGTGTGAAAGCCAATACGTAGGACAATAGGAGATTTTAAGTGTGAAAAAAGCTTTTATTTCGTTATCAATTAAGAGTAGGTGAGTGTAGACTATCTCATTGACAATAATTTTATAATCACTCTTTAATTTTAATCTTTATTTATAAAATATAATAGGCAAAATATGATATAAAAGGGACCTTGAAACCCATTTCCTCGATGGACTTCTCAAGACCGGGATCTATTTCATTTATGTTATACTTTCTTGACAGGCTAAAAGCAAAACTTGTATTTCAAAGATTATATTTCCGATATTTGGAAGGATCTCTAATATAAACGAACAGGCTGTTGAGCTATCAATCACAATCGGGGGCCGACAATCCGACTTCGTATTTGACAAATTTTAAACATTTTTTTTTTTTTTATAAGGTTCGACACAGCAGTTCTATACCTCCCTTTGTCAATCTCAAAATCGCAATGAGGTTTAACTCATTTTCTGTAAGAAAACCTAATTCTTTGTACTTATACTATTTTACCAATTTTGTGTGTACAATTAAATAAAGAATGATAAGCAGATGTTCATTTTTTTTTTCTTCAAATTTTTAAATAAGTAGTACAAACTTTTGGATAAGGGGAAAGGGAACTAGCAGGGCATATTTTCAGTTTGTAGTCAATCAAATTATGTGCATTAAGTAGTAAGTTTGAACTTATAAAACACTGAATTGATTCAGTCCAAAAACTTGTTTAACGTTGATCATTCAATATTTCAGAAGAAAGGTATTTCATCATGAGCATTTTTAATGATACGTGTAAGGTAATAATGATACTTGTAAAAATAAATTCACGAGTCGTTTTATTTGTACTTTCCAAAATACCCTGTCTTAATGTAAAGTAAAATATTTTCTTCAAAAATCCTTAATAGTTGAAAATAATTATTTTTCTAAGTACTTTCTCTCACTCATATTTTAAATCATTGCTGAAAAATATAATTCACTGGGACAAAATTGTTAAATATTCAATATTTTCCACGCAATACAATTAAAAAGAAAACATTTTAAAAGTAGGTTACAAAAAATCAATAGATATTTAAAATCTCCTTTACCAACCTTTTTCGGAAAAAAATTAGTTATCCATTTCTCAATAACTCTTCTTATGAATTCTTCAAAGTATAAACACTGAAAACCAATTTAAAATGACACTTATATTCTTTTTAATCCACTGTTATTATTTTAATCTCGAAATAGTTTAAAACAAGCACATACACTGACCGAATAGGAAATCAAACTTATTTTTTTTTCGGAAAATAATATTTCGCGCGCGAATTTCGTATACGGAACGCGTAGTGACGTCACGGATAACGCGTCCGCAGCTTTCAGTATCTCGTCGGAAACTGGCGGGAAATCTTGGCGAGCGGGAGAATACGTGGGAGTCTGTGCAGTGGTAAAAATGGTACATAGATGATACGGGACGAAAACATAATAATTACTTATTTTATTTGTCAAATATGCCATAGGTTAGTAGCCATAGGTAAGTGGATCTAAATTAAGTACTGGTGTTAAGCTGCATGCGGTTTTATTGGAACCCAACTTCAACTTAGTAGAAAAAAGGATAGGATTAAATTACTTTATTTATACAAAGGAAGTAAAGGGCAAAAAAAAGCTTTCATTTAGTCAATTAAGCAAACTCTGCATAACGATCATCATCATCATTATGCCGCCCTTATCCCAGTTTATTTGGGGTCAGCGAAGCATGTCTTCTTCTTCCATACCTTCTCTATCTCATCAGACACCTCCTTTCTTGCCATATCACCTTTCACACAGTCCATCCATCGTTTCTTTGGTCTTCCTCTCTTTCCTCCAACGTTTTGAAATTACAGATGTCATTTAGTTCAGTGAGGAGGTTTGACCAAAACTTGTACACGTCTTTTGTTTTAATTTAATTTTAATTTAATAAAAATAAACCAATATCAGGTGTATAGCTCTAAAAAACATTTGGTTTATAGGATTTGTGTATAGGTGAACAATTTTATGAGCAGCGGTGGCCTAGTGGTGGCAGCCCCGAGTTACGAGCCGTAAGCCGTGGGTTCGAACCCAACCTGCCGCATTACTTTGTGTAATTTATTTCATCTCCGCTGCTCTCAAAACGGCGACGGAAAACATCGTGAGGAAACTGGCATGTCCTAGAACAAAAAAATCAAAGATATGTGACATCTAACAACCCGCACTGGGCCAGCGTGGTGAATTACAGCGCACTCCCTCTCATAGAAAGGAGGCCTGTGTCCCAGCAGTGGGAACATTATAGGCTGATGACGATGAACAACTTTTTAAATTTCAAAAGGCTGTTAGAGAAAAGGGAAAGAAGATTCTAACATTTTGACTTATCACAATGCGCTTTACGTTGTTTTAAAGGACGACCTTAAAAATATTTTTAAAATCTTCCTTTTTCTTTCCTTTCACTAAAAGTCTGCTTCCGGAGCGTCTACCTACAAACCTATCTATTATGCTGTGTGAAAATACAAAGAAACGGTAGCGGAAGAATGGTTCCGGGTCTTTTACCCAAGAGACGGAAGACGGCGGTACTTTGTATTGAGTAGGTACAGTTTTGGTTAATATCATAACTCATTGTTTTGAACTATGCTATACAGCGAGGAAGACACACAAACAGCTTTGTATTCAATTCATCATTCGAAATCCGATAGAAATTATTCATCGGTATTTTTTTTTAGTTGCTGTTTCCTACAAAAGTGCAATACCTACATGGTCAATAGGTATAGAAAAGCAGATAAAAAAAATATATATTGAGACCATAATGGCTCAGAATGATACTATCCCTGGCGGTTGAGTAAATGTCATGCTCACTCAAATGTCTCGCTGATGGTGGCGGGTGTGTCGGGTCATTTAGTTCCCTTCAATATGGTTGTGTTGAATGGGGCTGATACATGCGTAATGTTCGTGAACGGGCGCTATCAGTTGTGACTATATCTAAGCTGCCATGGTTTATTTTAATTACTTAATTTTTGAATTAGTGATTTGATCTGTTACTCTGGACGCTCTTAACTTGCACATATTTCTACATCGTTCTCACATATTTGTATAATCTCAAAATAATGATGTAACCGAATCTGTCGTAAAGTGAATCTGTCCTAAAGTGAACAAGGGACCAAGATCTTGTAAAAATATTTGATTTAAAAGAGTGTCCATGGAGTTTCTTGCCGATTCTGCTCCAAAGAGATCTACGCTACGCTTTGGAATGGGCAACTACAGTACTTTCACTAGTTATTATGCCTTGTGACTGAGACTGCAGCTTCGCTTGTTTTTGTTTATGTGACATTCAAAAGTGCTTGTAATAGTCTAATTGAAATAAATGCTTTGAGTTTGAACTGACTTTGTACAAGCCTACTCAGTCTTTATTCTCTCGATGTGGATATGCACAATGGATGTCCTCCACCCTGAGGAGAGTTGAGAAGTTTGTCAAACACATACTGACTAAAACCACACCGGTGTTCCCTCGCACACTTGTGTCAGGGGCCAGCGGCATCTTCTAAGTCTACTCAGCCCTACTCCAAGGTTTACGTATTTGGGTTACCGTCAAAAGTCGAAAAATAGGGAAAGCCACACGAAACGGACAAAAATAAAATTTTCGAAAATTTTGGACTCATGCAGGTATGCAGGAATGAACTTCTTGTTCTAATAATTATGATCATAGTTCAGATAACAATAAGATACTAAAAATTTCGGGATCAGCAGTTAACGGACTGATATGATTTAGGTTGTAATAAACGTTTTGACTTTATGAAAATCGCCTTCCAATTTCGTCAACTCCCCAACAAAAGAAGCGTAAACACAAACCCTCCTTCACGAAATACCTAAACAAATAGACATGTCGAAGCATCCTGATCGCTGCATGTGTTGGGCTTACATTCTCCCGGCGATGTTTATAAATTGCCTCTCGCAACCTCTCACGGATGGTTTGAGCAAGAATTTTTCTTTTTAAAGTCTTACTGGGATATAATTTTTGTTTACCTTAAAAGATTGTTGTAGAGTTTAGTTAATGGTTTTTGCTTTGGCTGATGTATACACGCCGTCAAATTTTCCCAATCCACCTTGAACCAAATTCTTTAACGTTAAAGTTGAAAATTTACTGAAGAAACTTGACAGATTGTTGTAGCTTGATGTGCAGCACGCGTTGCTTGACCACTGTAGAAACGAGTTTTGTCTACGGAAGAATCGACATAATGACAGATAGACAATGACAATGTGTCAGTTTGTCGATTCTTCAGTCGACATATATAGTTCGACAGTCGAGCCTTTTTCTTCAACGGTCATGCTACGCGTGCTGACTTCTGTACCTAAAAGGTTATATAACACTGTTCATTCTAGGACTAGTGCATAAAGTCAATATTATGTTTAAACAACTAGACTTCAAACTTATAGTGTACACCAATTTGTGTGACTCATTTCAAACAGTGTTACAGCTCTAAGTCGGTTTTACCATGATTTATTGGTTTTGGATGGGTTATGGTTAATAAACAAGGAAGATGATGGTGTTAGTCGTATATAATAAAATCAATTGAAAGTTTTTATGACTTTCATGATCTCTAGAGTATGCCATTGCTAGTTTAAGTTCATCACAGCCTATTTCTTTTGACGTAACAACGTCTAATAAATCGATGAACGCCGGCTGCACGCACGAAAAAGGATGACTTATTGTAACGTTACGCTCATTGTAACGTTACGATCGGAGCGAGAGCGCTGCACGACGAGCGAAAGGCACGATCGGCTTGCTTTTCATAAAAGTATACAATCATTTCATCAATGTTTTATTATGACGTTGTCACGTTTAACTATTATCGTCCGTCTTTATTTTTTTTATTTTTATTTTTATTACGATAACGTAGATGAGGCTGGCTCTTGACCGTGGAGATTGGCACAAGAAAAGAGAGGCCAATACCCAGCTGAGGGTGAATTCCGGCTCTGAATTCCAGAATGACATTCTGGAAGTCAAAAGAGCTATCAAGGTGATGCACTATACTCATTGTCAATTTCTAAATCTCAATAATCTCAAAGAGGAAAAACATCTGTGAGCACAAAATTACGGTAGGTACACTCAACACACTGATCTGGGGCTGGTCTAACGTAGTACCGCGTTTCAAATAAAACACGAGGCCAGCTTTTATTGGTTTTGCTACCTCTGATGCGCAATTTGCTATACTTAAACATACCATAGCTTCGGACATCAAAGTTTGCAAACTATAATTATTACGATTCAGCGCTGTTTGAAATCAATTGAACATCAAACAAGGCATGGTTAACAGTGCATCAATAATGTTGATTTAAGGTAATTCCTGCATAGCCACTAATGCAGAAATTACCTTAAATCAACTGCGTTATTGATGCACTGTTTATGCTCATACAACATGGTCTTGAACTAAGAATAGAGTATCCATGGAAGTTATTTCATCATCATCATCTGCCTAGCCTTTTTCCAAACTATGTTGGGGTCGGCTTCCAGTATTACCGGATGCAGCTGAGTACCAGTACTTTACATGAAGCGACTGCCTATCAAATCTGACTGACTGACTGTCAAAGGTCTACAAATGCCAGCCGGGACCAACGGTTTAACGTGCTTTCCGAGGCACGGAAAAAACTAGGTGTGTAATTATGGTCACTCATCAACGGCCCAACCTCGGCAAACACAGCTTAACCTTAAAGATCGACCCGTGCGGCTGTTATTATGAAGTCACGAGCTCCTCCATGGAAAATTATTTAAGGTGTTGTTTATAATCTCCATCAATATAAAAGACAATATTATCAGCCAACGACGGCTTTGCTGGTCTAGTGGTTTGCAAGTGCGACTATTGAGCATCAGTTCGATTCCCAGAGTCCTGGTTGCGATTCCCAGGTCAGGCAAAGTGTAATTGGGTTTTCCATCAGGAATTTTTCAGTAGAAGTCTTGGAGTCTGGATTTGCCCCCTTCATCATCTACAGCCTATAATGTTCCCCCACTGCTGAGACACTGGCTTCCTCTGTATGAGCGGGAGTGGGCTGTAATCCACCACGCGGGCCCAGTGCGGGTTGGTAGATCTCACATGTCTTCGATTTTTTAGTTCTAGGGAATGCCGGTTTCCTCACGATGTTTTCCTTCACCGTTTTTGAGGGCAGCGGTGATGAAATAAATTACACAGAGTAATGCGCCTGCCTGGGTTCGAACCAACGCTTTACTGCTCGTAAGTCAGGGCAACTACCACTGGGCGACCGCTGCTCTCAGATTTTCGCCCAGTTAATGGCAATAGGCTCGCCTTCCATTACATGTGACTTAAACTTAACTGGCGAAATGTAGTTGTTCTATTTTAGGTACGATGTTATGTTATAATATGCTAACAATAGGTACAATATCTACATATAACAAGGCTGTTAATTACAAATGAAACGTGTGATAAACGGAGAATACCTCTTCTTACCCCATTGGTGATTATATGCTGGTGTGGATTTTATGACATACAGAGCACTATTTCCATTGTAAGACAGACCACCTCTTTGGAGTGACTGGACCGTATACAATCTATTCGCAGGCCTATTTTGGATTGATGAAAACCAACGTTTCAATATTCCAGCGTCTGCTGGTATTTTGCAAGATGCTGTCCTTCACCGTTTTTGCCTACCTGTGTTTGAATTTATAACCTATGGCGTATAACTCGTAATATGTTACACTGCTGCGATTGGGCGAACACTGCTGTAGCTAAATCTTTATCCGTGTACAATATCGCAGCCCAATCACTTTCTAGCCGTCTAAACAAAGCATAAAGTACAGACAGCGTCAGTATGTGCTAACCCCTAAACACTCCGGCCGAGTATGCCGGGGGGGGGGGGTAACTACTTAATAGACCTGTGTGTACAAAATAGTCACTCAAGGAAACAAGGCAACAATTGTCCGTGGGCATGAGTGTAAACCTAGCCCGTGATTGCTGAGAGTGGAGCAACATTTAGCAAATTGCTCTGCTAACGGTATACGCTGCGAGCGCCACCTGTTTTCCTTTTGCTGAAGCTTTTTTTTGTTCCGTCGTGCTTTGGAAGTAAGGATACGCTTCGGGTAGTCATAGGTAGATTAGGTAGTAAATAACGTTTGCTTTAGGTATTTTAGTGCAAATTAATGCTTGTTTTGATTCAATAATTGTGTTTTGTTTCGAACGATAAACTGTCATAACAAACACCCTTGATCCAGCGATTTACGTTGCCGTTGTCGGTGAGTGAACTTTTTGATTTAAATAATTCTACGATTGGAGCAGCGGTGGCCAAGTGGTGGCAGCCCCGACTAACGAGCAGTGAGTCGTAGGTTCAAACGCAGGCAGGCGTATTACTTTGTGTAATTTATTTCATCACCGCTGCTCTCTAAGCGGTTATGGAAAACATCGTGAGGAAATCGGCATGTCCTAGAACTAAAAATTCGAAGACATGTGATTTTACCAACCCGCACTGGGCTCGCGTGGTGCATTAAATCCCACTCCCTTTTTCCCTCCTCCCTTGACAGGAGGCCTGTGTCCCAGCAGTGGGAACATTATAGCCTAATGATGATGATGATGAATTCTACAATTGAATAAGTACTTTGCCCTTGAAAAACTCGTGGCTGGCTAATAACCGCCACTCGGGTCGATGTTTACGGTAGGCCGTGCTTGCCTAAGATGGTCCGTAGATGAGTGACCAATCATTACGTACCAAGTTTCTTACGTATCTCGGGAAGCACGTTAACCCGTTGGCTTGGGTGTGTGTCATTTGTAGATCATTGACAGTCGTTACAGGTAGTTAGTGGCCCGAAAGTGTGACAACCAGTCTTCCCAAAGGGTATTTGTATTACTCAGTACTAACTGGTTTGAGGAAATCAGAAAGGCAGTCGCTCCATGTAAAATACTGGTATTCAGCTGCATCTGGTAAGACCGGAAGCTGACCCTAACTTGATTGGGAAAAGGCTAGGCAGATGATGAATAAGTCTTAGACTGAATAACTATACGAGGGGGCCGAAAAGTTCTGGAAAGGCGACCGCGAACCAGAAGAAAAGATGCGTTGGAAGGCCTCCTACTAGGTGGACCGATGAGCTGGTGAAGGTTGCGGGGATCCGCTGGATGCGAGTCGCATGGGACCGGTCAATGTGGCGACACTTGGGGGAGGCCTATGTCCAGCAGTGGACGTCTTTCGGCTGAAATGATGATGATGATGAATAACTATTTTAAGGCTTACACATAAATAAAATTATTGCCTTCCCATACAAGATTATCCCAAAACATTAGCTACCTAAACTTCACAAACACAAAGTTACCTAAGTATGCAAAATTGTTTGACAATACAGCATAATATGCACAAGTTTAAACTTTATAACATAGTATAAACACTGATAGTCCCGGCGGGACTAACTTAAGACCATACACAAACCAGAGATGTATGAAAATTAGATCATATGAGCATGTCGCATCAGTATGGTCAAAGTAGTCATATGGTTTGAGAGCAGGTTTCAATAAAAAGAGCTTTGCAGAAAGGGGCAAATACTTATATATCTTAGAAGAAATGATTGACACAAGCATAAGGATAATCATAAATGTGTTCACAAGGCAGCCAATCAAGCTTTAAGAAACCAGTATACGCTGATCTCTCATTGTACAGGAACCTCATACATAGCGAGGTCAGCTTATAATGGATTTGTGTAGCCGTGTGAACGCACGGCGACCAATCAAGCTATACAAAACCAGGTTATGCGGATCACTCATTGTACGGGAAATTTATATTAAGCGAGGCCATGTTACACTGGAAATGCAGAGCTTGATGCGTCACCGTGTGTACTAGACATAGCTACATTCTATCAGCGATGACCACAATGGGAAAGTCAAAAATATTATTGGAATTAATATTCAAATACCGAAAAGCTAACGAACTTCAGCAGTAGGTATTGATAATATACAGGGTGTATCAGGAAGGTGTGGTCAGGGTATGGTACCAAGCTGCGGGTTGTTCGAAAGAGATATCGTGGCCCTGGAACGCAAAGGGCTAAGAAGGAACATGGATGGGTTTTAGTCAGTCAAGTCGGAAGAAGTCATTTGATGATTTCCCATCCTAAAAAAAAAAAAGGTTATGGTACCAACGCGGGCCTGTGGACGGTGAGTAATGGCCTGCTCACCGTCCGTCCGTCTTATGACAACAGGCCGTACCGACGGCGCGTTCGTGTTCCACGCGCACCTCAAGGAGATGTCAACAAATCGGAAGGGGTCCGAGAGGGCCGATGCGAGCTGTTTGAAAGAGATACCGTGGCCCTGAAACACAAAGGGCTAAGAAGGAACAGAATGGGTATTAGTTGAAGTTTTATTAGTTGAAGAGTTTTGGTGCCAAACATCAAATTAAACAACTTGCTCCATGGGACCAATATCGAAATCGCGGAAAAATACTGTTTTCCCGTACTAAACTTAAATAGTTACAAATGACTGAGATTTGGGACGGGGGGAAGCTGATTTTATTTTTCTGATTTACGCTGTAAGTATATCAGTCTTATTGAAATTCGCTGTCAAAATACAAAACACCACTTGGACAGATCAGCTTGTTGTGATAACGAAAAAGACTTCTGTCATCACAGTCACTGATATAAATGATTTCTCTAGCCAATTAAGACCTAATCAAAGGATTGATTCTTTGAAAGGCACAAGTTTTGGATTTGGTTTATTATTATGTCATTATCTGCCTAGCCTTTTCCCAAACTACCTCGAGGTCGGATTCCTCTCTAACCGGATGCAACTGAGTACTAGTATTTTACATGAAGCGACTGCTTATTTGACCTTCACAACCCAGTAACTGTGTAATAGGATACCCCTTGGTAAGACTGGGTGTCAGAGTTTTGACTTCCGAATACTCGTAACGACGGTCAAAGATCTACAAATGACAGCCGGGACCAACGGTTTAACGTGCTTTCCGAGGCATGGAGGAAACTCGGTATGTAATTATGGTCACCCATCCGCGGACCAACCTCGGCAAGCATGGCTTAACCTTAAACATCGGCCCGTGCGGCTGTTCTTATTTAGCCACGAGCTCCTCTTTGGTTTATTACATTTGTCATTGAAAATTAGCTCAAAATACACGAATAGACTCTTACCTACTAACTTTCTAAGATGCGTGGTCCCAAAGTTTGTACTATATATATTATACTCCTCAACAATGGCACTCGACAGGTATCGTGGCTCGAGGGACTGAAACTGTTATGAGTAAATTCCATGCATCCATGTTAGACTCATTTTATACTGTAGTAACAAATATTCAGTGAATTTTACTGTAATTTCTAGTTAGAAGTTGGAAAACTAAAGTTTTCGCTTTGGTCTGTTTACGGCTTTTCCCAAGGGTATTCATACTTCTGGCCAATTTTATAAGATTGACACATGTATTTTTTCCTTTTTTATATCTGTATCAGCCATTAATTCAGTGTTCACTTCCGTAGCCACCATTTTTGATACGATCCATCCATCATTTCTATGTTTCTTTTTCCCATGAGTGATGGCACAAAACAAAGATTAATTTCTACAAGGCATGGTCCTAACAGTTGTTATTCATCGTTCGTGTTTATAAACTTATGTAGTATCATTTCTCTCATGTATCGTGTCATCATCATCTACCAAACCTTTTTTACTTTTACTATTATATTTTTTACACAGAGCGACTGCTTATCTGAACTCCACAACCCGGTTAGTACTGGGTAATACGATATCCCTTGGTAAGACAGGTTGTCATACTTTCGCGCCACTGACTACCTGTTATGACTGTCACTGATCTACAAATGACAGCCGGGATCAATGTCTTAACATGCTTTCTGAGGCACGGATTAAACTCGGTATGTGATGGGTGGTCAATAAGACACAGACCAACTTATGCAAACGGCTTAACCTAAAGATCGAGCCGAGCGTCTGTTATTATTAAACCACGAGTTCACATTGAAATAGATTTTGTAATTAAAGATGTGCACAAGATAGGTTTTAATAAGTCCTCTAACAAGAATACCTATTTGAATTTTCTTTGCTTCTACTCCTTTGTCTGGCTTCGCAGGGACTGTGTGATTATTTCTGAGCCAGCTTATTATTTCCATACTAATTTGACCACCTTAATACCGTCACATCAACTTAGTCACAAAGATGTTCATCAGGGAATGTTGATGTTATTCTGTTTTGTTATTAAGCGAGAAGAAGTGCTGACCGTTATTGGAAAAGACGTGTTTTAATGAAGAGACTATTAATCAGCAAGCGGACGCCGAAATGGTAGAAAGATATTTTTAGGGTCATCATCATCAAAGGCAGCTTTATTCTACACACCAGAGTACAGGCTTCTTTGAAAGACGATGGCAGCATCTGGATAAGAGAGTCTCCTAGGACTGGACTGAGATGTAAACAGACCCTTCACAGCCGTCAACCAAGCATTCTGTACATCAAACTAAGTAGGTTACGCAAAAAAGAAATTGCAGGGAAAGGACTTTTTTATTGGGAGCGAAAAATCATGTTTTACGTTAAAACTCAATGTGACGAACTCAAAACATTGTGCTGATAGATGCATTGAATAGTGAACGGGTCATGGAGGTATTTAAAGTGCAGATACAAAATTGAAAACAAGTATTTTTTAAAAAAACTTTGACGTCCAATTACTCAGTAGGAGGCCTACCATGACCGTTAAAAAAACAATCTTGTTGCAGGAACGTTTTGTTTCAAGCTTAAAATAATATTACTTTGTTTCATACCATGAGCTCAACAAAACAATCTTGTTTTGAACAAGAACTTCTTGTTTTGTCAAAGAACGAATGATTTATAAGATTTGTGTATTCCCTGCAACATGATTGTTGATGGAAGACAGAATAAGCAATATAAACTGTATAGCGCTGTCTCTTTCATAAAACCCCTCTGCTAGGTTGAAGTAGTGCTGCCAACCTAGTGGATTTTCCACTAAAACTGGTAGTTTTGACACCCCTTTTAGAGACGATATATTTTAGTGATAAGTGGATTTTCTACCGGTTTAAAATAATTCAGTAACGTGGTCTAGCGGTTGAGTGATCACATTTTCAGTCATTGACGAAAATGCGATCACTCAACCGCTCGACCACGTTTCGGTATACTATACGGGGTGTATGGGACACCGACGCGAAAACGCTTACGACGTACTCAGTAGGTACATCATTCAGAACCCCCCATATAGAAAATTTTCATCGGTAATTTAAAAAACAAACTGCTGGGCCCTACTATGACCTCTGAGAGTAGTCTTATTTTAACCTTACTTTGCGTTTTCGCACCATCGCGTCCTTAAGGCCTATGCCTCAAATCTTGCGGGCAACGGGGCGGCAGCGGCGGCGGCGCGGGAGCGGCAGGATCTAATGCGTAAAATCAAATGGACCGGCCGGCGGGCCTTGAAAACAGCGACGTGGCAACGGGCAACGAGCGGTGCACTCAAGCGGAGATCGCCCGCGCCGCGCCGCCGCCGCCCCGCAGACTGCAAGATTCGAGGCAGAGGCCTGCTAGAATTTGCAATTTTGATGACGTTACCTCAAATAGTTCATTCAATTGGTACCATGACGTGTCTTTTGACACCCAGCAAGAATGTTTTTACGTCAAATTGCAGGAATGTTTGACAGTTAAAAAAAGTTGTTCCGAGACGACTTATATATTATTGTTGTACAAATTATACTTAAAAAATGTATTGTCGTGATATATATTGCATTAAAAACGTATTTATTTACGTGTGAGGGGTGTACTACACACCTTTGCAGAATCCTTCGAGAGGTACAGGCGTGATGTTATGGTGTGGTAAACTAGTCGATTGGATAGTATTTCTAGCAATATCAGTGCATCTTTATCATTATGATATCAGCCAAAAAACTACTGCTGCTGGACGTGGGCATGTCCCATGCATCGCTACATCGACCGATCTTGTAAATCTCGCATTCAGTGAATTCCCGCCACGTTTGCCAGGTCACGGTTTTTGGAAGTGAACACAGATGGCAAAGGTACGCGAAAGTCGCGTCACTTGAGGCTTGTATAATGAATGTAGTCATTTCAAATAAGACAAAATGTACGCAATGGATGGATATTCAAAGTTAGAGCACAAAGCAGCTCATCAGGCAGGACTATGCCAAATTGTGTGTGATAAACTGATACCTAATAATAGTTTGTATCTACGTCCTAAACAATGTTGTGAAAATTGTGCTGTTGCTATAACTTGTATTGCTGGAGAATCAATAAACCTTTACCATTATACCTGTGTTTGTTTGCATGCTTGTACATAACGGTGCTGAATACTATGATGATATATATGTTATGATGATAACTAATTAAACCATTAGCATCCACAAGAATAATGACGTGTGTCTGTATTACAACATAAAGAAGTCATGTGTTGTTGCTATAGATTATAACCAGTGTTACTGATAATCAATATAGTTTTACCATTTAGGGCATCCACTCCACTAAAACTCGTTTGAACATTCTCAAGTCATCTACAAACTCTTACGCACAGTCATGCATTCTACTAGTCCGACAAATGCCTAGATCCAAGGATTAAATAAAACCAATAAAGCTACAATTAGTTTATAATCAGAATTCTTTATTATACAATTTAAAATATAGATTAATGACTCGAAGATCAGTCCACAATCGATTTTCCTGGAATTATTTCAACGAGCTCATGCTTCCTCCATGGTGTGGTTTCTAAGAAGCATCGATGCAGCTTCAATGATTTACATTGGTTGGTCTTTCCCTCTCAAAGGAAGCATCTCAATGTTCGTAGTATTCCACGTTCACGTTAAGGTTTTTATTCCAAGCCAACTTTGCAAGCAAGTAAGGCTAACACGAATACAAATTTTGGATAATACCGCATCTTCTTATGGCGCGGTGGGTAGTAGCATATTAAAGTCCAACATTATAACAGAACAGAATCAAATTTTCGAAAAAATGTTCTTAGTTTTACAATCACAGCACACAAGTAAACACTATTATTTAATTTTAGATTTAAAAGCAGATATTTTATTAGATTTTTGTTGATACCCACTGACAAGTATAAATGACATAATGAACTGACATGGATGTCACTATTTAAAGAAAAAATATAATAATACCAGCCAGTTTTAAAATCTCTGTTCCGATTCCGCTCATGTTATAATTAAGGCCACAACTTAATTTGAAACATTTTCGTACTTTCTAAAGAAAAATCTTCAAAGATTTTTATAGGTTTTATGTTTTTTATTAAATGTTTATCATAAACATAAAATATTGATGCGAAATTTTTTGGCTTCACGACCATCGACTTCAGTACTTCGACATACGATTCGGACCGCTTATTTGTGAAAGAGATAGCGCTATGCAGTTTATATTGCTAGTTGTTTCTTCCATGTGATTGCAGGGAATAGACAAATCTTATAAATCGTTCATTCTTTAGCAGGAGTAAAACAAGATTCAGTCATGGTATGATTCGAAAGTAATATTGAAACAAAACGTTCCTGCAAAAAGATGGTTTGGCCCATGGAAGACACTAGCAATATAAACTGCATAGCGTTGTCTCTTTCACAAAAAAGCGATCCGAATCGTATGTCGAACTCCGTATTGGTGTTAGCCTTACTTACTTGCGAAGTTGGCTTGGAATAAAAACCTTAACGTGAACGTGGACCTACGAACGTTTATGTTCCCTTAAGAGGGAAAAAACAGCCAATGTAGAACCATTGAAGCTGCATCGATGCGTCTTAGAAACCACACTATGGAGGAAGCATGAGCTTGTTGAAATAATTCCAGGAAAATTGATTATGGACTGGTCTTTGAGTCATTAATCTATATTTTAAACTGGCGTCCCGCCGTGGCTTCGCACGGGTGCAATGCTGTAAAGGGCCATATTGATCTATATTAAATGCACAATGTATTTAAGGTACTTCCTTGGAAAAGGATTAATGTTGTATTGCTTAAAATCGCTTCGTAAATACCTAAGCCATTATTTCTCGTAAAAATTAAAAGATAAAATTTTTTTATTGTGGCATATCTCTAAGACATATACCATCGCGACCTTTTTCGTAGACCTTTTTAAGGTGAACAATATTGTAGTACATTATTTTGATCTATCTCGTAGTGTTCAGCCAGCGTTTGCTAAGTAAGACAGACAGCGGGAAGCGACTTTGTTTTACAATATGTAGTGATTTTTTAGTACAGAATTCTGATTATAAACTAATTGTAGCTTTATTCGTTTTATTTATTCTTTGGATCTAGGCATTTGTCGGACTAGTAATATGGATGACTGTGCGTAAGAGTTCGTAGATGACTTGAGGATGTTCAGACGAGTTTTAGTGGAGTGGATGCCCTAAATGGTAAAACTATATTGATTATCAGTAGGTTACACTGGTTATAATCTATAGCAACAACACATGACTTCTTTATGTTGTAATACAGACACACGTCATTATTCTTGTGGATGCTAGTGGTTTAATTAGTTATCATCATAACATATATATCATCATAGTACTCAGCACCGTTATGTACAAGCATGCAAACAAACACAGGTATAATGGTAAAGGTTTATTGATACTCAAGCAATACAAGTTATAGCAACAGTACAATTTCCACAACATTGTTTAGGACGTTGATACAAACTTTTATTAGGTATCAGTTAATCACACACAATTTGGCATAGTCCTGCCTGATGAGCTGCTTTGTGCTCTAACTTTGAATATCCATCCATTGCGTAGGTACATTTCGTCTTATTTGAAATGACTACATTCATTATACAAGCCTCAAGTGACGCGACTTTCGCGTACCTTTGCCATCTGTGTTCACTTCCGAAAACCGCGACCTGGCAAACGTGGCGGGAATTCCCTGAATGCGAGATTCACAAGATCGGTCGATGTAGCGATGCATGGGACATGCCCACGTCCAGCAGCAGTAGGTTTTTGGCTGATATCATAATGATAATGATGCACTGACGAGAACCTCGTGAAGGCCGAGAAAGACGAGAACCTCGTGAAGGCCGAGAAAGATAAACAAATCAAGTATATTGACTTGGCTCGCGAGGTTGTCGACATGTGGCCTGTTGACTCAGCGATCATTGTGCCGATAGTCGTATCAGCCAATGGCCTAATTGCCAAGAGCCTCGACCAACATCTGATGAGGCTCTCGTTAGGCAGCTGGATCAAGGGCTTGATTCAGAAAGCGGTACTCCTGGACACGGCTCGTATTGTTAGGAGGTTCCTCTCTCTGGAGCCCTGACCGCCGGTAGCTTGGACCCTGTTCCCGATACCGGTGGGCTACTATTTTTATATTTTTAAATGTTTTTGTATTTAATTTTGTAAAAATATTTAAAAATGTAAAATGAATGTGTATAAAATGAATAAAGGGAATGATGCACTGATATTGCTAGAAATACTATCCAATCGACTAGTTTACCACACCATAACATCACGCCTGTACCACTCGAAGGATTGTGCAAAGGTGTGTAGTACACCCCTCACACGTAAATAAATACGTTTTTAATGCAATATATATCACGACAATACATTTTTTAAGTATAATTTGTACAAGAATAATACATAAGTCTATTCTATTCTATTTTTAATTATGGCAAGCAGAGCCGATGTCGACTATTCTGCCAATGTCGAAAGTGGCTTGGAAAAGCAAGTGTGTATACCAAAAGTGTTACGAGAGAAGAATTTAGAAAATAAAAATAAAAAAAAACTTTGACGATACAATGGACTTAATGTAGATCTTGAGGGGAATACATAAGTCGTCTCGGATCAACTATTTTAAACTGTCAAACATTCGTGCAATTTGACGTAAAAACTAGGCATGAGATGTACTTGCCACATTCAATACCAGGGCTTCCAAGTACGAGTGTACAAAAAAACCAGGGTTTAAAATACTTGAAAGTGTTTGGTAGAGCTGGATCTAGTTCCTACCATGCTAGAATATATTTAGACTGTCTGCTTAGGCATTTTTATAGAATGGCGACTATATTATTATTCAAAGTTTTTCCTCGCTATTTATTACATACGTGGGACACTCAGAAAGTTTTGCGAAACTAAAAAAAATTGTTCTATACGTACATATATTTTTATTAAATCTTTTCAAAGTACTTTCCACCAGCCTCTATACAAAGATTCATGCGCCTAAACCAGTTTTCAAAACACTTTTTCCAGTCCGCCGCAGACACCTCGTTTACAGCCTGCTCGAACCCAGCCAGCGCATCTTCCGGCGACGAAAATTGTATCCCTTTGAGCTGATTTTTTATTTTTGGGAATAAAAAGAAGTCACACGGTGCTAGATCAGGGCTGTAAGGAGGGTGACCCAGGAGTTTGACTGGCGTGCTGTCCAGGAAGTCCCTCGTTTTGAGTGCGGTGTGCGCAGGTGCATTGTCGTGGTGGAGCAGTAGCCCGCGGAGCCCTGTGTTTGGTCGCTTGTTGCTTATAACAGAGAAAACTTCTGGCAAACATTTGGAAGTATACCATTCGGCATTAATGCTTCTTTGATCCCGTAAGGGAATTGATACCAAGTGGCCAGTCAAATTAAAAAAGCTAGCGATCAAAATCTTACCCCCGCTTCTAGATCGCTTCACTTTGGTAGGCGTTGGCTCATTTTGAAACACCCAAACAGTCGACTGGCGCTTGGTTTCTGGGTCGTATTGATAAATCCAGGACTCATCACCTGTAACGATGTCGTAAACACGCCGAGACGAGCCTGCTTCAAATTTGTTAAGCATATCACGGCACCATTCCACCCGGGCCTGCTTCTGAGCATCGGTGAGGTTGTGCGGCACCCAGCGTGATACTATCCTCCTCACGCGAAGATGGCTGTGTAGAATCTCGTGAACGCTTCCCGATCCAATCTTCAATATGTGTTGAATCTCCTGATATGTAATTCGCCTATTGTCTTGGATTAAATTTTTCACTGCTAGCACGTTTTCTTCGGTAACAGCCGTCAAAGGGCGACCGCTTCTTTCGTCATCCCCCAAAGTTGGTCGACCGCGCTTGAATTCGTTATACCAATGATACACGGTTGCCTTGGAAGGGCCTTCATCCATGAAGGCCATTTGAAGTCTATCGTACGATTCATCCGGTTTCAGGCGACACTTGAAATCGTATAAAATCATAGCTCTAAAATGTTCCCGGCGCAGATCCATATTTCAGTGAGACACAATACTTTGAATTAACTCGCAAAAAATGTGGAGGGAAATTTTGAAATTGGAACTTACTTATTTTTACTTATAAATAATCATATTTTCGAAAAACATAATAACTGGCCAGTCTCCCATATATAAAAACTTTTTTTCGCAATACTTTCTGAGGGGCCTGGTATTTACAATTAAAATATCGTCTTTCTATAAATCCACGAAATAAATATTTACAATTTCTAACTCATAAACACACAAAAAAAACAGTTTTATTTATTTACACACTTTTTCTAATTGTTTAATATACTCGCGAAATAACTTCTTTAAAATGAATTACGTCAGGGTCAGTTCAACGACAACTGACAAAAAAAAAAAACGGAAAAGAAATATTTACTTGACTTTAAACGTAACTTAGTAATACTATACTGTTCACGCTATTATGTGTCTATTTCTATAAAAGTGTGGAAAAATGGCGCGAACCAGTCTACAAAATGACTGCGCTACCCATGCCGCTAGCCGACCGCGACCTGAGTCCCGCGGCGCAAGCCTTGTGACGCCCGCGCCGCGAGCCCTACTCCCGCACCCGCGCCGCGAGACCCGCGCGGCCGCGCCTTGCTAAAATTTTCATACTTGCAAGTATTTCACACTCATACCAGGGCGCCCTGGTTGGAAGCAAAGCCCTGGTTTCAAAACCTGGTTGCGTAAATAAGTCCCATCCCTAGAAAAGCATTCTCTCTGGTTGTCAAAAGGCACGTAGTGAATGAACTATTTGAGGTGACGTCATCAAAATTGCTAATTCTAGCAGGAATATAACAAGCTTGTTTTAAGGACGTGATGGTACGAAAACGCAAAGTAAGGTTAAAATAAGACTGTTTTAAGAGGTCATAGTAAGGCCCGTGTCGTCCAGAACAAAAAAAGATCGTAATGACGGGGAGAACAAGTGCCTTTCGACCTCGTTAAGGGTCTATTTACACCCTTTAAAAAGGCTGAATAATACACTAATACACAACAAAATTAAATACAGATTGCTCATAACGAGTTTAATATTCCACGCTACATCTAAAGTCATACGCGTTTACCGCAAACGTTTCAAAAGTGTTACAGTACAAAGTTAAGATAACCCCTCATTACTACGCTCTTGGTAAACGTAAACGTGTGTTATTGCATATTAAAACTTGGGCCCAACCGCCAACGCGCAGTAATTTATGTTAATTCCTGGTTGCTTGGTTCTGGAGCTACCCACGGGAATTGCGTTTGACGAAGAATTTCACTTTAGGGGATTCTATTTTGTTATTATAGGACGTAATAAGAGCACTATAGAAATGATCCTATCAGTGCCTTGGAAAGGACGTTGAGCCGTTGGTCCCGGCTGTTATATGTAGATCTTTGACAGTCGTCACAAGTAGTCAGAAGCCAAAAGTCTGACATCCAGTCTTACCAAGGGGTATCGTATTACCCAATTACTAGGTTGTGGAGGTCAGATAGGCAGTCGCATCATGTAAAATACTGGTACTCAGCTGCATCCGGTAAGACTGGAAGCCGACCCCAAGATAATTTGGGGGGGCGGGACCAACGGCTTAACGTGCTTTCCGAGGTACGGAGGAAACTCGATATGTAATTATAGTCACACATCCATGGACCAACCTCCCAAAGATCGACCCGTGCGGCTTTTATTATTTAGCCACGAGCTCGTCTTCTATGGGCCAATAACCGACGTGGTATAATATTAATCTGAAATTCATGATTCTGGGATTGAATTAGCTGACTAAACATTTCGGCTATATCTCACAAATCGCAGTAAGTAGAGAGAACTTTGTCGGCTGTCATTATATGAAGTATACGCCCCAGATTTTGTTTCTCAAAAACTTGATCTATTGATGTCAGAATTTTTGTCTCCAAACTTTGTGTCTCCTTTTGTAACACGATTATTGTCTCATATTGCTGTTAATTACACCATTTGCAAAATAGATTGTGAGATTTTTTACCAAATATGAGTTGTTTGAATGTTTCCCAAATTTGATTTAAAAAAAATAAACCAGGATCATGATACACTTAACTACCAAGTGCGAGTCGGACTCGCACACGAAGGGTTCCGTACCATTATTTATAAAAACGAGCAAAAAAACACTTTTTTGTATGGGAGCCCCCTTAAATATTTATTTTATTCTGTTTTTAGTATTTGTTGTTATAGTGGCAACAGAAATACATAATCTGTAGAAATTTCAACTGGCTAACTATCACGGTTCATGAGATACAGCCTGGTGACAGACGGACGGACGGACGGACAACGAAGTCTCAGTAATAGAGTCCCGTTTGACTCCCTGGGTACGGAACCCTAAAAAGAGATCCTATTTTTTATCAATCGAATTTTGATCTTTAACACTTTTAATGTTTTAGTGGGTTCTCCCATCCAGTGGTTTCCCGTGGCCGTCGCAAAGTCAGCGGTCTTTCA
The DNA here is from genome assembly GCA_949152445.1 of Cerastis rubricosa. NCBI lineage: Eukaryota > Metazoa > Arthropoda > Insecta > Lepidoptera > Noctuidae > Cerastis > Cerastis rubricosa. The sequence continues at coordinate 7,218,446 of OX424526.1, read as the reverse complement.
ACAATGCACCTTGTAATCCCTTAAGGGTGAGGCAGAGGGGTACCTAATAGTACATCCACATTTCACCAGTAATGTTCATTATGGGGCGAGCTTATTGCCGTCAACCGAGCACAAATTCAGACTCCGTGGCTGCTACTGTGAAATTTTTGATGAAAAAACCCATTAACAGTTTGGCCGACCTGAGAATCGAAACCAGTACCTCCTGCTCAGCAACCACTTGACCAACGAGGCAGTCCATACATATTATTATACAGTGTTGTTGATGTTATATTCATAATCATAAACTAGCGACCCGCCCCGGCTTCGCACGGGTGAAATACTATAAAGGGCCATATTGATCTATATTAAATGCACAATGTATTTTTCATCACACCTGCACTTAAACAGTATCTAAACATACAGGTTAACTTGGACGTAATGCCCCATATAAAATCCTCGGGCTTTCTTTTTACCATAAAACCCTAGGGCGGTAAGTAATTTTTTTTTTAAATTCATAGCACAGCACATAATAGGTCATGCAAGTTCAAGCAAGGAGTTTTAACGCAATTGAAAAATTGTCTTAAAATGGTATCTAAACAGGAATTTAATTGCAATCTCGCTACATGTTACTTAAATACTCAACTAATGTTCTAATCGATAGTTTTTTTGTATCAAAACGTCGAAATTATTTTAATATTTTTTTACACTCCGTCATGGCTGTATACTTAGGTAAGTATTTGTCCTTAACGTTTCCGAATGAAACAATTGCATAATCTGTGGTGTGGGAAATAGCCCGCCATCCGCTTAGAAAAAAGTTCACGTATTTCGTTATAATAGTTGTGCAAAACATTGTATGTTTCACGGGCGGTACGGGAATTACGAACCTCGACTCAAAAACCCTCAGTCTTCGACTTCGGGCTTCTACTAGAGCCTCGATCGTAATTCCTTACATACCGCCCTTAATACACAATGTACTATAAGGTACTTAATTGGATAAGTATGAATGATGTATTGCTTAAAATCGCTTCGTGACTAAGCTATTATTTTTCGTGAAAAGTAAAGGATAAAAAATGGTTATTGTGGGTTATGCCTAAGAGATATATATATACCATCGTGGACTTTTTTATAGACCTTTTTAAGGTGTACAATACTATACACTGTACTATACATTATTTTGATCTATCTCGTAGGGTTCAGCCAGCGTTTGCGATGTAAGCGCAAAAATATTTATTTATTTACATTCTTACATTATTCACATTAGAAACCTCTAAAATTATCAGTGTTTCTCTACTATATTATGTGTGTATTATACATTTAATCCTGCCTCTTGAATCATTATATCTATTAAAAAAAACCTCATCAAAATCCGTTGCGAAGTTTTCAAGATCTAAGCATACATAGGGACAGACAGCGGGAAGCGACTTTGTTTTATACTATGTAGTGATATTACATAATATGTAAGTTCTATGTACCTACAGAATATAGGCACAAAAGCACCAATAGTTTTAGTGCCCTATGACCTGACTACAGCTAATATTTTGACTATAAAAAATTGGCATTAACCCATAAACTTTATGTTGCCCGCAATCATAAATGAAATCGAACTATGATTTTTATGTCTTCATAAAAATATTATTTTTTATTACTTATGAGTTATGACACATTTTTTGGACAAGAGATTACTTTCAGATTATGAAAGACTTTTTTGTTGGACTCAGGTTATACAATTTATAGTTCGCCTTTGGGGATGAAAGACTAGATATTTTTTAATTCTGCGATAACTGCTTGTCGGTGAAGCGGAAGAAATGGTTTTTTTGACAACAGTAATGTTTTTATTTAAAATGTGTTACTTTTTAGGGTTCCGTACCCAAAGGGTCAAACGGGACCCTATTACTGAGACTTCGCTTTCCGTCCGTCCGTCCGTCCGTCCGTCCGTCCGTCCGTCCGTCCGTCTGTCACCAGGCTGTATCTCATGAACCGTGATAGTTAACCAGTTGAAATTTTCACAGATTATGTATTTCTGTTGATGCTATAACAACAAATACTAAAAACAGAATATAATAACTATTTAAGGGGGAACAAAAAAATGTTGTTTTTGCTCGTTTTATACAGGGTGTAACGGACAGGGTATATACATACTTAAGGGTGTGCTACAGACCACCAAACTGCACATGTTTCTCCATCGGACCAACATCGTCATAGCGAAAAAAATATCTGCTGCCCCATACATTTGGTCGAATAGGTATTGAAATTTTCTATGTGGCAGCAATTTTTTTTTTTGTTATTACGATGTTTGTTTGTGGAGAAACATATTCAGTTTGATGGTCTGTAGCACACCCTTAAGTATGTATATATCCTTTCCGTTACACCCTGTATAAATAATGGTACGGAACCCTTCGTGCGCGAGTCCGACTTGCACTTGGCCGGTTTTTTTCTTCTAGTGATCGGTCGGGCGAGAAAGTATTCTGTTTAAATTAGTCTTTACATACCTATCGATACTTACCCAAAAGAAAGGTCATTTATCGCTTCATAACTTAGTAAGTGGTTTCACTCCATGTCAAATACTGAAATTCGGTTCCGATGATATACGTGTTGCGCCAACCCCAAGTAATACGCTATCAAAGCGGTGAAAGAAAATACCATGCTTAAAAATCGTAGACTGGAAGTCAAATATGCCCAGCATTTTATTCATACAATTAGAAAGAGGCCAGGTAGATAATTCATACTACATTCCTACCTTGGTTGAATTCTTAATTTTTGCCCCGTACAAATTAAATCTTGATCATCTGCCACCTTTTGGCAGTACTAAAAACTACGCACTAGTCATGTATTTGACGTTATTCATAAAACTGAATATAGATGGCGCTGTTCACAAGACAGAGTTCAGTTTAATTTCAGGCTTCTGATAGAAGTATAGGATTGAAACGTCGTTAATAGTTAAGGTTCCTCGCGCTAGATGTGGCGTTCGGCCAGACATTAAAATAGTAAGTTAATGGCGATGACGCCACTGTCCTTAGAATGAAAGAAAATAATCAGAAAGAAGATAACCAAGTTTTTTCAAATAAAACGACAGATCGTTTTTCCATTGGGTCTTATATTCAACTCTTTATTCATAAGACTCTTGTAATACTTTCATACATCACTTCGATTAGTCCGCAGTTTTTAGTTCAGCTCCAAAAACGTTCAATAAAAATGCTTTGTATTCTTCTGCTTTCACTGAGTATGCTATTCTGACGTTCGCCTTTTCTTTGTCTATAATGTCATTTGTATTGATTCCTCTCCGGTCACCTGTAAAAAGAGATATACGTAATGAGGGAACTATACGAAGATCTGTCGTTGGTCCCGGCTGTCATTTGTAGAACTTTGACAGTCGTTACAAATTCAAACTCAAATCATTTATTTCAATAGGCCATTACAGGCACTTTTGAAAGTCAAAGAACAAAAAAGAAGAACGCGAAGCTACAGTCCCAGTCACAAGACATAATAACTTGTGAAAGTACTGTAGTTGCCCATTCCAAAGCGTAGATCTCTATGGAGAAGAATGGGCAAGAAACTCCATGGACACTCTTTTTTAAATCAAAATATGTTACAAAATCTTGGTTACATCAATCGTGTTGAGAATTACTAGTATGTGAGAACGATGTAGAAATACGGGCAAGTTAAGAGCGTCCAGAGTAAAAGACGAAATGACACTAATTTTAAAATAAAGTTAAAAATAAAATAATTAAAATAAACCGTGGCAGCTAAGAGATGACCAGGCACAACTGACAGCGCCCGTTTACGAACATGACGCATGTATCAGCCATCATTCAACTCAACCATATTGAAGGGAACTAAATGACCCGACACACCACACACACAATACAAGTTGTCAGTGGCCCAAAAGTATGATAACCAGTCTTAACAAGGGGTATTGTATTATCCAGTACTCATTGGGTTGTGCAGGTCAGATAGGCAGTCGCTCCATGCACAAAATTGGTATATTGAGCTTCATTTGGTTAGATTAGTAGCCGACCCCAACATAGCAAAAAAGGCCGACCGTCCTGCGCTGCTTGCATCTTGCGCATTCCTGCTACCTTCTTTAAGTCCTCAGTTTTGAGCTAACCTATGCTTAGACTTTGGGTACACCTAATTTTAAATTTACTTACCACAAACAGTGATGTCATTCTTCGAATACTTGTACTCTTCTACCAAATCTGGCCTCAGGAATAGTGCCACCGTTGCAGGGTCCAAAGCCTGCCAGGTTGGTTCTACGCCTAAGGATACCTTCTCATATTTATTCTGGGCCTTAATTATTTCAGTGTCTATTGCTCCTAGTATGTTTTCTCTCCAGTCCTGGAAAATCAATAATAAAACTAAAGTGACTTTACGAAATGTAACTAAATTTTCACTTTGATGTAGGAGAACTTGACAACTTGACAATCGCGTTGGTTTTTCATGAGGTCCTGTAATTATCTTCCTGGAAATGTGATTAGGATTTTCATAGAGAAGTTCTCAGATGTTTCCTTCACAGGGCATGCGTGAATTATCATGGCAGATGGTACGTAGAGGTACTTAGATATAAAAGACTAAGTTGAGGAAACACATACCTTGCTAAAATTGAGGTATTGCTTAGCCTGTGAGAAGGGGAAGACTGTGACTTTGTCTGGAGTAGCATTTTGTGCTACTACATGATACGCTTCCACGTCCATGTGCGCGTTGAATTCTGGAGTTGGATTCTGTTCACCTTTAGAAATAAAAGAGAATACATTTCAAGATTTCTCTCTATCAAATTCTTCAATTTCGTGTCTAATTTTACTTAAAGCGTTCCCGATTCAGGCCCGGACTCTACTAAGCGGAGACGATCAGAGCGGAGAGGACCAGTGTGAAAACCGACCAATCACGTTGGTTGAAATCTACATCGCGGTTTCTCGTCCCTCCTGTGATTGGTTGAATCTTGCACATCTCCTCTCCGCTCCACTCGTCTAGGCTTTGATGGACTGCGGGCATTGATATATTTAACACGTTAAGTGCGAAGCGAGGCCTAAATCACCCCTGATGCAACTTCCCTATGCTGCGGCAAGCAAAAAAGTGAATTTCTCTGTCGTGCGAATGGCATAGCTTTGGTTTGGTCCAGTGTAGGAAAGAGATAAATATATATTTGAGATCACTAATGGTTCCGGACTCGGTGGTGTACCTACCTTGGTACCGGATGTCTTAGGCCTCGTGCCGCACTGAATTAATATAATTTTAATGCAGTGCGGAACGAGGCTAAAACGTCCCATATCCCCCCTGACCTCGTACCTTCAAGCACAATTTAGATTATTTAAAAAAAAATGTATCCTTTGATAGCTTTGTGTTGTTTTGCCAGGTTTTGCCCTTAAAACGATCTAATGAGATATAATTGAACAAAATCGGTCAAGTTGTTGCGTAGTTAAGACAGTTTAAAAACGTCGATATTATTTTTCCCATCACTAATCGCAGCGAAAATTTGCCCTATTTCAGTGCGTTACGAGGTGTATAAGATCCCATATTTTGTTTTGCTAATAATTCCTAAACTAGCCATCAGATCCCGGGGCGACGGTGGATTAGGGTTCATCAATTCACTGTCTATATCAATAAGGACCAAAATTCTTATTTATCTTTGATTTCGCGCCAGAAAATGGATTTTAGTCTGTAAAAGGAGGTGGGGTCTAATAGACCGCGTGTCGCCCTAACGTCTGGTCACGGTACGGGCCGATTATACCTCGTGCCGCAGGAACGGAAAGTATGCAAAAATTGGTGCCGCAGCTAACGTGTTAAATCAATGACTGCGGGCCTTATGTTTGACGTTTTCTTTCTGTTAGGTACATACATTGTTATCTGTCATGGACTTAAGATTTCTGCATGATGATGTTTTAAGAAGATGTTTTTCTGCTTTTTTGCAAATTGCAATATTAAAAATTGCAATATTATATTATTTAACTTACTATGAATATGTCCCGCTCCTATGTATAAATGGTTCAGTCTTGATAAAAAGCCCGGGTCCAGTTTTATGGCTAATGCTATGTTTGTTAATGCCCCAATGGTTATCACAGTCAAATCTCCTGAAATTAAGAAAAATAAAGTTTGTTACATGTTATGAGGTTCTATCCTTATAATTAAAGCGATTTGCTTATTCCTGGATTTGTATTATAATTTCATGGTGTCTCAATAGGCATCAATCACAGTTACTTAAGAACCCTTGACAGTTTCGGGAAGCAAAAAAAATCAACAGATGAGATCTGTTGATTTTTTGACGTGAAATCATGACTTATCTGAACAATTATTGAGTTTTTTTTTTCTCCATACCTTCATAAGTCTTAGAGTAATCAATAAGAGCATTTACAGCATTCTCAGTCTTCGCTGGCACCAGGTCGGGGAAGGTTTCTCCACTGTCTCCTAAGCCATCCTTTCCGTAATAATCTGTAACTGATGGCGTATTGACCAGTGAGGTTTTGGACCCTCTGTATATTGGTACCTGGAATTGGGAAATATATTTTTTTAATTTAATTTAATTTACCAAACCCGCTTGCCCGCATGCAGCGCTCGCGGTAGGAAAGTTGGTTGGAAGTCCTCGCAGGCCACTGGTGTCTGCCATTTGACATAATTATCTGAGTAAATCGCTATATTAATGAGTAAATTGCTGTTTCCGTAAGTTGCCCATTATTTTTGTTTTTTTTTTTATAACAATATTTGCAAAAAGCACCTCAACGTTTTTTGGACGATTCTGGATTTATTGGTGCGGCCCCGGAAGAAAGTATGTGTCATGACTGTTAACGTGTTAAGGCTAGCGAATGCCTTAAAGGACCCGTGCACTAAGTAATATATTAGCAAATTATTAACTCTTAATAATTGTCTCTTTTTTAACAAAAACAAGGGTCTTAAATACATTTGAATCGAAACCATTATTTGAGTTCATGATCAGATTGGCTTGTTAACTAAGAAAGACGGTAGAAAGATTTGCCTGCTCCTAATTATTTTTTACCATCCAATTAATAATTAATCAAAACATAATATTTATTCTACTGTTATCCCGTGATCATAGCGCTTGTAGCAGCGTAGAAATATCGGGAGCTCACAATAATTGATTATCACGGAAGATATGCCGTAAGTACCAGTATAAGTTGAGATTGTCTTGATCCCTACCTACTTCCTTCAATAGTTTAAAATTTTAACCTAGACCAATGATTAATAGCGTTGGATTGTCAGATGACCATTGCTTTTATTTACGATAAGACTTTAAACACTAACAAATAATATCAAAATTACAACGGACATCATTGCCAACATACGCAAACTGTCTTATCAAACACTTGTGTAACAGTTCCAGTATAGCGTTAATTGAAACATTGAGCTGTCGACATTAATCTTCATAATAATTCTTATCTGCCTAGGCGAAGTCACAGTTCAACTAATTGACCGATAAATAACCACGATCGTTATTGCATAATAATTAATACTACTAATTTATCATTTCTGGAACCTTTTCCTTGTTGAGGTCGCTTTCAGTCTCCCAGGATCTAGCTGAATACCAGTATTTTACTGTCTCACATCGACAACCCATTCCATCATCATCATCACCATCATTTCAGCCGAAAGACGTCCACTGCTGGACATAGGCCTCCACCAACGCCACATTGACATAAGGGGGTTTTGCCATAATCGCCACGCTTGGCAGGCGGGTTGGCGATCGCAGTACGGTTATTACAAAAGCACAGAGAACGCTGCTGCCCATTTTCTGACAAGTCCCTTAGTCGGCTCTTACGACACCCACGGGAAGATATGGGATGGTGCTATTCTTTGCGTCCGACGCCATACAGAACCCATTTCAATCCCAATACTAGGACTGGTTGTCAGGCTTTCGGGCCACTGACAGACGAACTAACTGTCAAACATCTAGAAATAACAGCAGTGACCAGCGGCTTAACTTGCTTTCCGAGGCATGGTAATGAAATGAAACTCGGTATGTAATGTATGGGCACTTATCAACGGATTGACCTTGACAGCGCTGTTTATATACCCCACCCGGGTCTATGGTTATTTAATGCTGTTTTTATTATTTAGCTACGATGCGTAGTTCCTGTTATGCTTGTTATAAAACTTCATCTGTTAATATTTTCTACTTACATCTTGTCTTCTTGCAACTCTCAATATCCTCTGATTGTTGTAACAGACATTATCTTCTTTGGTATTTCCGTTTCCGGTCGTCAATGCTACCAGCTTTGGTCTGAAAATTAAAAGTCGAAATTTTTTTATCGTTTCAAATCTCAAAAGGAATTAATGGCTCACTTTTAGGATCACATCATTTATTTTTCGTCTGTCTATTGGTCTATGTGTGTGTCAAGGCCTTTTTTCTCAGGAACGGGTGGAGGTATCAACTTTTATTTGACTTGCCTTATTTCCTCCATTTTATTATGTGTACCAAATAGCGGCGACGAATTAAATCTGTATTTATCAATAGCTGGCACAGTATATGATCTGTATGGTGTCGGACGTTAAGAATAGCACCATCCCATATCTTCCCGTGGGTGTCGTAAGACGCGACTAAGAGACTTGCCAGAGAATGGTCAGCAGCTTTCTCTGTGCATTTTGCAACAACCGTACTGCGATCGCCAACCCGCCTGCCAAGCGTGGCGATTATGGAAAAATCCCCTCTTTGGGGGAGGCCTATGTCCAGCAGTGGACGTCTTTCGGCTGAAATGATGATGATGATGGCACAATATAAACATTTTTTTATGCTAGTTGCTTATAACCGTATGAACAGAAGGATAGGCCAGTTTACTGCTATTTTTAGTCGATGTTAGATCTACTTACCCATCAAAATGTTTCTCATATAGTAAAGCCAGGAAAATGGCCATAGCATCGTCACCCCCAGCATCATTGTCTATTATGAACTTCGTCTTCCTCTGCTCAGTTGATAAGCTGACAAAACAAAACATAGGATTTATTTTTAATACCTAGATCATTTGCATTATCAAAAACAAAAGGACGCGTCCAAAAATTCGCTGTCACAAGGCACAATAACTGTGGAGGTATGGTTGTAATATTATTTATTAGGATGAACCAAGCAAGCCATTCTTGCCGAGGTTGGTCTGTGGATGGTTGACCATAATTAGATACCGAGTTTCCTCCTTGTCTCGGAAAGCACGTTAAGCCGTTGGTCCCGGCTGTCACTTGTAGATCTTCGACAGTCGTTACGAGTAGTCAGAGCCCAAAAGTCTGACTTCCAGTCTTACCAAGGGGTATGGTATTACCCAGTTACAGGGTTGTGGAGGTCAGATAGGCAGTCGCTTCATGTAAAATACTGATACTCAGCTGCATCCGGTTAGACCCCAGGATAGTTTGGGTAAAGGCTAGGTAGATGATTAGGAGGCTCAGGCGCAAAATGTCGCTTTCGCAAAATGTCTCTTTCGCAAAATGTCTACTTTTAGTAAAATATCTCTTTCTCATAATGTCGCTTTCGCAGAATGACTCTTTCTCAAAATGTCGCTTTCGCAAAATGCCTCTTTCGCAAAATGTCGCTTTCTCAAAATGCCTCTTTCGCAAAATGTCGCTTTCGCAAAATGTCGCGATTGTAACTTAGACAAAAATTTTGCGGTTAGTGGGTCGTCTTAGGGGCAAACAGAAATTTGAAAAAGATATCAGTTTTGGGTTAACCTTGACCATAGAAACCATTTAGGTTCTGAGAAGCATGGACCCAAGACGCACCGTTTCCGAATTATAGGCCTCCGAATTTTATTTAATTTTTATAAAACGATCTATATTTCCAAAATGGTAGGTCAGATGATTTTTTTTTCTGGAAAGAAACTGTTGCTCTAGTAGAAAACTATGAGGTGGTGTAAAAGAAAATGAGAAATATTAAGAAAAAAGAAAAAATTTGAAAAAAATATTCTAAGTGTCGGCCGATCTTTCAGCTTGCGTATCGTAAGGGCCAAAGACAGCCAAATTTTCGAAGATTTCGTTTCTGACACATAAGGTGCTGCAAGAAAAACGGCCGAAATGTGTCAGAAACAAAATCTTCGAAAATACCTAAATGGTTTCTATGGTCAAGGTTAACCCGAAACTGATATTTTTTTCAAGATTCTGTTTGCCCCTAAGACGACCCACTAACCGCAAAATTTTTGTCTATCAATCACAATCGCAATCGCGACATTTTGCGAAAGCGACATTTTGCGAAAGAGGCATTTTGAGAAAGCGACATTTTGCGAAAGAGGCATTTTGAGAAAGCGACATTTTGAGAAAGAGTCATTCTGCGAAAGCGACATTACGAGAAAGAGATATTTTACTAAAAGTAGACATTTTGCGAAAGAGACATTTTGCGAAAGCGACATTTTGCGCCTGAGCCGATTAGGATGAACCAAGCAATTATAAATAGCTTAATAGCGTTTGTACCCTACGGCATTTCATACAAACTTTCAAGTCGTTATTTTCCGAAATGACGGATCAGATTTTAATAAAACTTCCTACGCATAAGCAGTATACATAGGTCTAAATAGTTACTAAAAAACTTTTTCGAAATGTCTGTTAAAAAAGAAGACAATTGGAAATTTCTGTTTCTATAGATTTAATTAAAAATCGGTCCAATTTAACTGTAACATCATTTTTCGAAAATATTTTCTTGTGTTTCATTAAAATCTGTTCAGTCATTTCGGAAAGTAACGACTTGAAAGTTTGTATGAAATGCCGTAGGGTATAAACGCTCTTAAGTTAAACAGTTATGTATAAGGTTACGTTGTAAGTGAAATTATATTTGTCATATAAGGTATCTTTCAATATTTACGTTTCCTAACGTTTCTAACTTACCGGAGATGTTTATCTTTACTTTATCGTAATCCTATTCAAAATCCTAATCCTATTTTCATCATCTTCAAGACTTTGTCAGATAAAATTACAATACTCTATTCTAACATAGGTTTATGATAAAAGTCGCTGACTATTTGAACAATTAACCCAATTATATACGAAAATGCTCTTATTTAATAATCTCTCCTTCTCTTCTCTCTATTTTATTAATTAAATTGATTACATTTAGCACACTGACTGTAACGTTTTTAGAGCTCATGGCTAAATAATAACAGCCGCATGGGTCGATCTTTAAGGTTAAGCTGTGCTTGCCGAGGTTGTTCCGTGGATGGGTGACCATAATTATAAACCAAGTTTCCTCCGTGCCTCGGAAAGCACGTTAAGCCGTTGGTCCCGGCTGTCAATTGTAGATCTTTGACAGTCGTTACGAGTAATCAGAAGCCAAAAGTCTGACATCCAATCTTACCAAGGGGTATCGTATTACCCAGTTACTGGGTTGTGGAGGTCAGATAGGCAGTCGCTTCATGTAAAATACTGGTACTCAGCTGCATCCGGTTAGACTGGAAGCCGAGGCCAAGATAGTTTGGGAAAAGGCTACGCAGATGTTGACGACTGTAACGTTATTATTTAAAAATTTATTTGAGTTTTATTGAATCTCGCGGGAGTTCTTATTGTTGCTGCACAATTTCTTGGTTGACTAAACTGGGAAAACGAGGAAAAATTAAGATACTCAGATAATCACAACCACACTTAAAATGTACTTAGTCTGTTGTAAAAAGATAATCCACAATTACCTACTTGCCAAAATGCCTTGTTAATTATCGTATCAACAAAAGTACGTGTTCTAATTTTAAGTTATCACAACTCCGGCCCCAAGATACAGGCTCAGCCAAGTTTGTGACCTCTATTTGCTATTTTAAAATGTAACTTGTTACGATAAACATAACGCTTGTTATAACATATTGTTTGTAACAATGGCTTAATAAATTTATTTTAATTCATTCTGTGGACGAGAAAAGAGTGAATGATCCCGTGACATCTGACGGTGGACAATGGAATAAGAAAACGTTTTGCGCCGACCAAGTAGGGCACAAGGGCAGGAAAATGGTTATTATTCTTTCTAGAACTAAACTGTCCTCTCTAAAACAAACATCATCTGTCTAACATTTTCCAAGCTGGACGGACTGGAAGCTCAGTCCATCCAAATAAAGTTGCAGTACTTTACTCAAACTAAAAAATATGGTATATAGACACTTATTACCTACCTATTAGCACACACACAGACAAACAAAAACATAAAAATGGTTCTTATATCAAACATTATTAACACGTGCGCTATCAATCGCGTCGGGAGATAAACTAAATAATAACACATTCATGTTTGGAACAAAATTGTTGTGCAATCTAGTGATTGACATACAAACTCTTAAGAAGAGTGACTATAACGGGAAATTGTTTGAGCTATGTGTTGAAGCAATGAGTCATGAGATAGCAGTTAAAAAAAAAAACCTTGGTCCTATTTGTTTCTAATATTTTCTTAGTTTATTTTTAATAAAACTAATTGCTCTCTGCAGGACTTGAATCAGGCAAACGACAGAGCTGCCAAGGTTGCTACGTACGCTGGCCTACCATGACGTCTTATAGCGGTATTGTTTTACTCTTATTCCAGTGTGGGAAAGAGGCAAAGCTATACAGGATATCTAGCGCCATCTCTTTCCCACATTGGAAAAGGAGTAAAACAATAATCTTTTAAGAACAGGTCGGACTAAATCTGAGTCATCGATTTTAGAAGAAGAAGTTTATTTTCTATTTGTAATTAAGAAGTATATTTTTATTAAGGATAGGTTACCTTACCTGATGATGACATTGTAACAACAATTTCTCAGCATCTACTAAGTCAAATTCGTTTTTGTACAGAATCTGCACTGTTACATTACATTCGAAAACACCCAGGGAGGGAGGGAGCGCCACGTTATAATTTCGATAAAAGCACAAAGGAAAGATTTTTGAAAATTCATTCCATAATAGTTCACCCCTTTAAGGAAATAATTTGCTTTTAAGTAATAAATGTTCGTAGGACAAGGAAGATGGAATGGAAGTTCTTGCCGAAAGTAAATTCTATCATGAGATCCTCAATGTACGAAATCTATACAAAGTTAGGCCGTGTAGCGCCGTGAGAGCAGCGGTGGCCTAGTTTGTGGCATCCCCGATTTACGAGCAGTGCACGGCTTACTAGCCGCGTGGGTTCGAACCTAGGCAGGTGCATTACTTTGTGTAATTTATTTCATCACCGCTGCCCTCAAAAACTGTTAAGGAAAACATCGTGAGGAAACCGGCATGTACTAGAAAAAATCGAAGACATGTGACATCTACCAACCCGCACTGGGCCCGCGTGGTGGATTACAGCCCACTCCCTCTCATTGAGAGGAGGCCTGTGTCCCAGCAGTGGGAACATTATAGACTGATAATAATGAGCCCATCTTATACTGGAAATGTAAGGTTTGATGTGTCGTCGTGAGTACTGATAAGTACAACTCGGGTAACAATAGCACTCAAAAAATTACCTGATAAATACAAGGCAGGTATCTATGTACATATAGGATACGATCGAGATATGATAGTTGTTTTTATGAAAGAGAGACGTTGTGTCTGTTTCAATCAATTCATATTTAATAAAGTACTTACTTAAAAGATAAAAAAACTTGGAATTCAACATGTCCATAACATTAATAAACAAACAACTATCATCGTTTCCACCTTGACTGCTTGTGTGTTTATTTATCCTTATGTATACTCTTGCTGTTGCCCGCGACCATTGTCCGCGTAAAATTACTTTAAAAATACTACTTTCCTGTTTGTATTGGATTGTGTTCACAATTTGCACGGAACCCCAATTATTTTTAACTCCTCGACCAAAAAAGAGGGGTGTTATAATTTTGACGTGTGTATCTGTCTGGCTGTCTGTGGCATCATAACTCCTGAATGGCTAAACCAATTTTGATGAAGTTTATTTCGTTTGAAAGGTATCTTATCGAGAGTGTTCTAGCTATGTTTCAAGAAATGTTGCCCAGCCGTTTGAAGATCATCACCTCTTTTCCAGTTGATGAAAATATTTAAACAACTTCCACAGGCTTGGTCGATTCGGATCTTGTCAATTAAAAAATTACAATTTTAAAAACCTCCCTGATAAACCTCAAAAAAATCAAAAAATAAATTAATCCAATCGTCGTTCCGTCATCTAGGCGTCGCGGTCGGGGGTCAGCTTTGTTTTGTGCTTGTGCTAAGCAGTCTACATAACGGTCCCCCGACGCTACGACGACGCTTGGATTAATGAATTTTTTGCTTTTCTAAAATTAAAACCAAGTTACTCCTTTTAACATCAGCTTTATCTGCCAGTAACGGTCCCGTCAGAATTGGTCCAGCTGATTCGGAGATTAGCCGTAAAAAACAGACAAAACAAAAAAACCGTAGCGTATTATTATGCATTCAGTAAAAATCTGTTATTTTGAAACAAACAGACACTTCAATTTGATGTTTTTGTATGGATTAGTAATTATAACTCCTAATAACCATTTTATTTATTTGTACATTCCTTAGAAAACAAAGATGTTAAAATAATAAAGATAAAACATTTTATTTAAGATAGCATCTAGCTTGACCAATTTCAAATGGAAGGTTATGCATACCTACTTACCTAAACTGACTTATACATATACATGTACGAGAAAAGAGCATTCATTAAATTCAATAACAAAACATGTAGGTACTTACGAATTCGCTGCCATTTTTCAAATCACACTAACACTCACTTCAACGCCAAGACTAACAATAAATTATAAATACTATCCTCTAGTTAGTTACGTGCCCTTGTTTTCTAACAAAGCATATCACTACGTCTAATTCTATATCAACACTAGTTCAATAAGACGGTATTTTGCCGACGCGTGCGCGCAATAATATGACGTAGACACACGAGTGTTGACGATCGCGAGCGAAATGTAAATTTTCCGGTCGTTGGCCTTCGTATTCTTGTCTCTTTCGCCCCTTTTGACTGTCCCAAATTCGCAATTTGTTTTGAATCGCCACTTTTGTTTGACAAATTGAAGCGTCGGGTGACTCAGGGTCAGCGTTAGGGTGACTAGTTGACCACAGTCTTGTACAGTTACTGTATTTAGTGTTTCGCACAGTGTATAACACGCTTTCCTCTCATAACTCATAGATAGCATGTTTGGCGCAGTGGCTGAGCGATTGACTGCTGCCCTGCGTGTCACGGTTCGATCCCCGCACGGAACAAATATTTGTAAGGTCTACAGATAGTTGTTCCGGGTCTGGCTGTTTGTGTATATGAGTTTAAATGTTTGTAAACGCACCCACGATACAGGAAAAAATTCTATTGTGAGGCAATGTTCGCAAATTTTTAGCACTGTAACAAGATAACAATGTAAAATCAAATTGTAATAATTTTAGAGTAACCGTGGAGTTTCTTGCCGGTTCCTCTCCATAGGAAACGATCCGTCCAAACCGTGCACTATCTCCTAGACGTTTCACAAGGTTTCAGGTTTTTTAAAAGAAAAACAAATAAAAAAATAAGATTCATACCCATATTTTGTCAAGAAAAACCATGTCTTTTTATTTCTTCCACATAGTAATAATTTATTCAAAACATTACGTTTAACTTTCAAACCACACTTTTCGATTGGTCAGGAGAATTTACTTCGGCTCCAAAGACATTAAAAAGAAATGCTCTGTATTCTTCTGTTTTCACTGAGAATGCTATTCTTTCGTTAGCCTTTTCTTTTTCCATGAATTCATTTTTTATTGATGCCTCTCATATCACCTGATAATAAACATATTTTTTAATTATAATAGCACAATTCTGTAAGAATATGTAAATACAGTCGATTGCATTTGCACAATTTGCTCCAGCACTTTTATTTTTTGCAGTCAGAGAGGTATTTGTATAATTCAAATGTCCAACGAAGAACAAAAACTATTTAATGAAGTGCGATTGGCTGTGCTGTAATATTGATTGGACTAAGAGTGGAAAGGAATAAAGAGTGCCTTCGTGTCTGTTTACGGCACGGTTGGCGTAGTGGTTGAGCGATCGACTGCTGCGCTCCGTGTCGCGGGTTTAATCCCCGCACGGAAAAAATATTTGTATGGACTACAGATAGTTGTTCCGGGTCTGGCTGTTTGTGTATGTCAGTTTTAATATTTGTAAAGGCACCCACGAAACAGGAGAAATTCCTAGCGTGGAATTTCTCCTGTTTCGTAGGTGCGTGCAATGTTAAAAATAAGAAAAGACAAAAAACACTTGCGCACTATAAAATCTTCTGTGTAGGTACTCGGCTAGTCTTAGTTGTCGCTAAAATTGGCCGCAGTGACTAAAATTCGTCGGAAAGATAACTATGACTTACGACGGTCAATAATATCATGCTTTGAGTACTTGTATTCTTGCACTAGATCTGGCTTCATGAACAGTGCCACCGTTGCAGGATCCAGCGCTTGCCCGGTTTGCTTTCGAGCTAAACCCACCTTGTCATATTTTATTCACGGCCTTCTTGATATCTGTGTCAATTCCTCCTAGTTCGTTTTCTCTCCAGTCCTGGAATATTTGAATTAAATCATTACTGAGTCAAACAATATCGTTATTTATTCATCTTATTCACCTTCTTCTGTAAACTCATAGATAGCGCTGTAGTACTTTTTGTTCTAAGTTGTTTTTTATAGGTCGCCGCAAATCCATCATTCTCAAATTGCCCAACTGATCTAAACAAACAAAAACATACAAACAGCTCTTATCAGTATGTTAGTTCAGTGAACTGTTTAATATACCCAATCAATAATAAGCGATGTTGTTATCACACAGGTAGATTACGCTTTTTTTGCCTTTCATGGCATTTTGGTTTATCATTTCATGACAC
This sequence comes from Cerastis rubricosa, assembly GCA_949152445.1. Lineage (NCBI taxonomy): Eukaryota > Metazoa > Arthropoda > Insecta > Lepidoptera > Noctuidae > Cerastis > Cerastis rubricosa. The sequence goes on along the minus strand of OX424526.1, from coordinate 7,201,740 downwards.
TTTATGAACAGAACGCAGCTTACTCACATCATCTGCTGAGCCTTTTCCCCAAACCATGTGAACAGCTGCTTTCAGTTTAACAGGAAGCAGCTGATTACCGGTATTTTACTTAAAGCGAATGCATTTAATCTGACCTCCACAAGCCAGTTCTGGAGTAAAATGATACTCCTTGGCGACGTCGTAAATATATTGAAAAAATAAATAAATAAACCTAACCGCAGTTGCACTTTCTTTTGGAACAAAAATCAAACTGACAATAAGTTACCCAGCAATCAATACAATTAATGACTCTGCCCTGGAGTGTAAATGTGGTGCTGTTCCACAAACGATGCGGCACTTAATATGTATGTCCTGGGTGTCCTGCGTGTCCTACTATTTGTTCATTACAGGAACTGATGGACGCTACAGAGGGCGCCAAACTAGTGGCTCAGTTCCGGGCCGACACAATTTAGATTGCCATCGACACGCTAAGATAGATCAATACAATTACAGATAAACAAAAATATGAATATAGTTCTTAAAACCAACATACTGACACGTTAACTTTCAGTTTCCTAGAGAAATTAACAAAACAGGTCATGTATGTTAGCTATTAGTTACCTGTTATTTAACCTTACGATGAATTTTATAAAAACCTTACGATTTCGTAGAATAATCATACCATTATCTGTTCTTTGATAAGGTCTGTTTACGTTGAACCTGTGAGCGAGTAACTAGTACGAGAACTACATTGGCAAGTTACTAGCACAACAATTGGATTTTAAAAAACATTGCAAAGGTAATTGTGATGAAGGGAGATAGGAAATATACTTAAACACGCAGACACGCTATATAGTACCAAAAAGTCTTATACTCACGATTTTGCAGACATACCTATTTCGAATCCACTTTCAAGACACAAAAAAGCAACGTGAGCAAGGAATTGTACTATTTTATAAATATTATTCATCAATTCCTACACTTTCCCGTCAAAGTTTTTTACAAGTACTGTTCGTTTTATTTCATTACGAGTGCGGAAAGCCTGTCATTGCAAAGAGTTCTGACAAATGTCTACCCTCACCTTCGGTTGACAGTCGGAGCAAGTTGCAATGACGGTTCCGCACGTGTACTGAACAACTATTTTTAATACAGTTGCGAAAAAATGAAGCAATTTAATAAAGAAAATTTTTGGAAAATGGCGCCAACCGTAAAAGAATGTAAGTAGAGATTTTTTTTTGTTTTCTTCAGCCATTCTGGGTAGGCAAAGGGAACTAGGCCCATACAGCCAAGTCTTCAGTAGATTTTTTTTATTGATATTAATGAAAATGAAATTTAATGAAAAGAAATAAAACCTAACCTAACTCATTGAATCAAATAATTAAATCTGATATTGAAACAAATTAGTAGCTTCTTTTTAGAAATATTTGCATGAATCATAAAAACTTCTATGATTTTTTTTTAAGTAAAAACTTTGTGGTTGGTTTTTTTTCTTTTTAATAGACAATATTTTGACAGTTGGGAAAGAGAACGCACGAGTTCTGAAAAGGGAAAGAAAAAGCTCGAGTGTGTAATTAAATAGCCCACATCCCGAACGCTATACGTCCCTGCAATACGCCACTTTTTGAGCAACTGTAGTAAAAAAATATTTACGCTGACTTGATTTCCGTACGTTTCTTCATGGTAACCGAACACCAGCGCTGTGCTGTGGGCCCCCCATAGCACAGCATCATGCTGAGTAGACTTACTTGTCGCAGTCAGGACGTGCAAGCTGACAACTTTTTAGCATTTTTTTATTGTTATTTTTTAGTGTTCCGTACCTCGAAAGGAAAAAACGGAACCCTTATAGGATCACTTTGTTGTCCGTCCGTCTGTCTGTCAAGACCCTTTTTCTCAAGACCGCGTGGTATCAAGCTGGATTTTTTATCAAATACTCCTACTACTACTACTGGTCTACTGTCCCTTAGAGCTGTGAAAAAATCAAACTTCTACGCCAACCCCATTAAAAAGAAAATTTTTGACACTCGCAAGGAAATCAAAACCTACAGGGTACTTCCCGTGAACTCAGAATCTTGAAATTTTGTACGAAGCAACGTCTTATAGCACAGATAAAGAAAAATGTGCGAAAACCATAAATTTTTAGTTACATCATTTAATAAAAATATTTTTAGTAATTTTTGTACGGAACCCTCGGCCTCGGTGCGCGAGTCCGAGTGGCACTTGGCCGGTTTTTTAATCTTATATATATCGTATATTTTATCTTAGTGTACTTACAAATGTTGGTTATGCTTTGTATGTTTATTGTTTTCATTGTTATTTTGTATGCACGTCATGTCCCTGCGACAAATAAATATTTTTTCTTTCTTTCACAATCTTATTAAATTTAATTAATTTACTGCTTATACTGCCAAAAGGTACTTTATCGTAGTAGAATCACTCATGCTTATATTATGTACTGTACTGTGACGTTCAAAACCGAAATTTAAAAACGAATTTTAGTCAATGTCCTTTGAAATATTGCTGTCTCGTTCTCCCCTGTTCTCTCTCTTGATTCTGTTGCTAAATAGCGAAAACCGAACCCTTAATTCAGTCTGTCCGTCTGTCTGTATGTCATAGAGTTTTTACTCAGAGACTATTGGCACCACACAGTTGAAATTTGGAGAGTAGGTTCCTTCTGCTGTGAACCGCTACACAAATATGAAAGAAATAAAAATGGGGGTGGCCCTCCATACATGTTATAACAGAGGGTTAAAAAAAATATATCTACGTATGTAACTGTGTGGGGTGTTTATCGATAGCTCTTAAAGTTGATATCGTGATTCCTTAGATATTTTTCTTATTTTTAATGGTTGATGAGATATTTACTTCCAAAGTCGTATATAATTTTTACAGACATATAAAAGTCCCTTAAAAACTCAATATCAAATCCTAATTAAACTAATATTCGTTGTCAGTTTTTTACGTTCTACAAACCTCAATCTTCTAAGAATTTTACTCCTCTTACTTTAGAAATTAAAGGCTCTCTAATGGAAAATCTATGGGTCTCTAATTTCGACGACTCGCACTTGGCCGGTATTTTTCACTCGAAACTATTTGATGTGTTTATTTTACGGTAAAAATGGAGAAAAGCAGTTCATTTCGAGTTTTTATCATAAATGTCACCCAAGGTTGCAAAGTCATCTCATTTTACCAGTTACAATAAAACAAAAAGCAATTAATTTGGCAATTTACTCTTGTTCACAAATAAAGGTCTTTGGCATACAGGTTTTCTATAAATATGTCTTATGCATTTGTTATGTTTTCTAGAATCTTAAATTCAATTTTTAAGTTCAGCAGAATATACATCAAGTAAGAATTTCTGGTACTTTTCAATATTTGCTGCATGAACCAGTCTTCCGTTGGAACTGGTTGATGAGAAGTCATTTGTGTTTATTCCTCTTTGATCACCTGAAAGGAAAAAATAATTCGCAAGCAAATCACCATTAAGAGCGTTTACACCTTACGGCATTTCATTCAAACTTTCAAGTCCTTATTTTCCGAAATGACGGAACCGATTTCAATGAAACTTAATACATCATCATCATCATTTCAGCCGAAAGACATCAACTGCTGGACATAGGCCTCCCCCAAGTTTCACCACTTTGACATAAGATCGGGGGTTTTGCCATAATCGCCACGCTTGGTAGGCGGGTTGGCGATCGCAGTACGGTTGTCACAAAAGCACAGAGAACGCTGCTGCCCATTCTCTGGCAAGTCCCTTAGTCGCCACTTACGACACCCACGGGAAGATATGGGATGGTGCTATTCTTTACGTCCATACAGAGCTCAGAGCAGAGAAACTTAATACGCATAAGCAGAATACATAAGTCTAAAAAGTCAATAAAAAACTTTTTCGAAATGTCTTAAAAAAAAGATACTGGGAAATTTCTGTTTCTATAGATCATTTATAATCGGTCTAATTTTAGATTTTATTTTTAAATGTTGTTAAAATGTTTTACTTTAGTAACTTTGAAATGAGGTGTCCCTCATTTTAATCTACAATCAGACTAGAGGGTTGTGTCTGATTGATGTTATCTTAAAAAAAACCGTAATCCCCGAGGGTTTAGGCAGAGATGCACCTAATAGTACTTCTACATTTCGCCAGTTATGTTGAAGTCCCATGTAATAGGGTGCGAGCCCATAGCCGTCAACCGGGGACAGGTGGAGAGTCCGTGGCTGCTACTGACAAATTTCTGATGGACAAACCCAATAACAATTTGCCCGACCTGAAAATCGAACCCGGGATCGCAGTCATGATCAGCAACTTATGATAGATTTTTTAAACTAGCAATACTGATTTTGGCTCCGGGTAAATGAGCACCTACCTTCCAAAATGATATCGTTTTTAGTATTTTTGAACTGCTCAACAAAATCATTGTCTATTGCTATAGCTGCCACAGCGGGGTCCAGTTCTTTCCAAGCGTCCTTCTTTGGGAGCGATATCCTTTCGAAACCGTTAAGTGCCCTCATTAATGGTGTCTGAATTTTTCCTAAAACATTTTTACGCCAGTCCTAAAAGAAAATCGTGTAATAGGAGAACATTTCCTTTCTATATATATTATAATAGCTCGTCTGTGTCCACAATCAGCAATAAGCACATAGGTAGGAAATACTCACTAAAGATGCATTTAACGTCAAGTGAATCTGTGAGAACGCTACAAATGTCACTTTGTCTACGTTAGCGCTGTCTGCTATGATATGGTAAGCCTCTGGGTCCATGTTCGCGTTGAATTCCGGTTTTGGATATGTTTCACCTGCCAAAAAAAAGGAGATCAAATAAATTGAATCATAATGCAGCTTATCTTGGGCAGTATTCCCCAGTGAGTCTTAGCATGAAATATTCTTAAAAGACATCAAAGATGTCTTATCGTCTCACTACACTGGGCAAGGGGCCCCGTTGTTTAAGGGTCTGCTTAGTTCCTTTAAGCGATGTGATACTCTTAGAGCTGGTTAAAAGAAACCCCAACTTATCCCAGCGACTAACTGCTGATTTTTTAAAGCTCGCTTCGCTCGCTTACGCATGTATCCTAAATTCTCTCAAATCTTGAACGGTTCTGCATAAGTCTACGGAGCACTTGTTTACCTCAAATAAAAATAAGGCAGCATCAGAGGATGAAAATTGAGAAATGCAAAAATACTTTTTAAACTTAATAAAAATGTCTGAAAGGGAACCTTACTGTAAACATGACCAGCGCCGACATAGAGCTGAGCAAGTCTGCCAATAAACTTAGGGTCCAGTCTTGCTGCCAAAGCTATATTCGTCATAGGACCAATTGCAGCGATTACTAGCTCTCCTGTAACGTAAATAAATATTATTATTAGTGCGATATCAGGTGAGCGATCATTAGTATAAACACTTCACTAAAAACAAAATGTCTTTCATAATCATCTTCCTGCCTAGTCTGGTATAAAATTCTCTTCAATTCCCAAATCATCTTGCTAAGCCATACCTAACCTAAAATCAACGAATCCTAGACCACAAAATCTGTGCCATGAGGACTACAAACCTGCCCCCGTACTCACAAACAATCGGATTCGATTTCGATTCGAAAAGTCGTATGTCTATCTCGCTCGCTTTCGTAATGCCAAAACAAGATAGACATATGACTTATCGAATCTAAATCGAATCCGAGCGTTTGTGAATAGGGGTCTGTACTGACTCTCGTGGAAGATAATAAGCCCACTTAGTTTCACGAAGAGACGAGACTTATATTAGAGCCGTCAGTACATTAAAGACCTGCTTGGGCTTTCCATAGTCAGGACCCTTAGGGATTACTAAAGTTCAAAGACCTTACCTTCATATTTCTTGGAAAGTTCGAGAAGGGCGATTGCTGCCGGTTCATCTTGAATCCCAATTGGTTCTGAAGGTTTATAGCCGTCGTCTCCGAGCCCATCATAGCCGTAAAAGTGATCAGATGTGAGGTTTGATATCAGGGCGTGATGTGAACCTGAGTATATTGGTACCTGAAATATAGGTATTAAGAAAAAAATTGGGTCAGAATATTTGCAACAAACCATAAAATCGTTAACCACCTTCAGCACCTTCCCAGTCTACCTTGTCGTCAAATAAATTCTTCCCTCAGGTCAGTAAAAAAGTATCGTGAATTGGCGATTTGTTTATGGTTCCAAATTATTAGGGTTCCGTACCCAAAGGGTCAAACGGGACCCTATTACTGAGACTTCGCTGTCCATCCGTCCGTCCGTCCGTCCGTCCGTCTGTCACCAGGCTGTATCTTATGAACCGTGACAGATTATGTATTACTGTTGCTGTTATAACAACAAATACTAAAAACAGAATAAAATAAATATTTAAGGGGGGCTCCCATACAACGAAGTGATTTCTTTTCTCGTTTTATATAAATAATGGTCCGGAACCCTTCGTGCGCGAGTCCGACTCGTACTTGGCCGGTTTTAATTTTTTTTGTTATTTTGATCTTCGATTGGCACAACTGTTTTCCGTTTTGGGGCGGAGTTTGAGTCATTCATTCATTCATCATTTCAGCCCAAAAGACGTCCACTGGACATAGGCCTCCCCCAAGTGTCACATTGACATTTTGGGGGGTTTTGCCATAATTGCCACGCTTGGCAGGCGGGTTGACGATCGCAGTATGGTCGTTACAAAAGCACAGAGAAAGCTGCAGCCCATTCTCTGGCAAATCCCTTAGTCGCCTCTTACGACACCCACGGGAAGAAATGGGATTGTGCTATTCTTTACGTCCGACACCATACAGGCGAGCTCTGATGGAGTTTGAGTGACATCACTTATTTAGATTAAATACAGTGCTGTTTTTAGTAAGATCATATCTAGTGTGTAGGTTTATCGAATTTCATAATGGACAAAAACATCGAACAAAAAGTTTCTTAAATTTTGCATCACCAATGAAATTTTGTGTTCGGAGTCCCTGAAAATGTTACAAAAGGCTTACGGTGAACCGACTTAATCAAAAACACGTGCTTGATCCCCCGCCCACGATCTGTTACTTACTTCATCATTTCATCATCATTTCAGCCCAAAAGACGTCCACTGCTGGACATAGGCCTCCCCCAAGTGTCGCCACATTGACATTTTGGGAGGTTTGGCCATAATCGCCACGCTTGGCAGGCGGGTTGGCGATCGCAGTACGGTTGTTACAAAAGCACAGAGAACGCTGCTGCCCATTCTCTGGCAAATCCCTTAGTCGCCTCTTACGACACCCACGGGAAGATATGGGATGGTGCTATTCTTTACGTCCGACATCATACAGAGCTACGGCGAATATAGTGATTGATAAAATGTATTTGAAAAACTTCATCAAGGTTAAGGTCTTCAACACACTTTATGACACTTTGTGTCATATATCCTGGTATCTTTAATCAAATTAAAATAATTACTAGAGTTTATGTGATTACTTATGCAACCACTTTTATGCAATAAACAAGGATTTGACATGACATGTGTCATCTACAAAACCGCACTGGGCCCGCGTGGTTGACTACAGCCCTCTCCCTCTCATTGAGAGGACGCCTGTGTCCCAGCAGTGGAAACATTATAGGATGATGATGATGACAGGTGTAAGGCACTGTGGGTAGAGTTGCTCCGTATTCAAGTTGGCTCAGTGCTATAGCAATGGAACGAGCAATACTCAGAGTTTCTCTGAAGGATGGGATCCAAAATGAAATGATCGGTAAAATAACTGGAGTTACCGACATAGCATGCAGAGTCAGTAAACTGAAGTTGAAGTTGGCTGGCCATGTTAACCAAACGAGTTCTGCAGTGGAGGTATGTTTACAGTAAGCGTACCGTGGACCTCCTAGGTAGGTAGTTCCTGAAAAGGTGGACCTTATAGGGATAACCCAATCAAGTAAAAATGTAATCTAACTTACCCGTCAAAGTATTTCTCATTGAGCAAACTCAAAGTTATAGCAAAGGCATCGTCGGCTCCTCCGTCGTGGTCTATAACTAATTTCTTTGGCGAATCTGGTACAGCTTCGAGACTGTAAAGGGAATAAAACTACATAGTTTTAAAGTCCAAAAAGTTGAGATTGCTAGACACTTGTTTCACGTCAGCAGTATAATTGTGCGTCCTGAGTGCGTATCGCCAAAAGCTGAATGTACACACAAACACACGACAAGGTTGAAACTGGCAAAAAAGAGTGCGAGCGAGCGTGCATATGCTCCGGCCGGAACAATTTGGCATTTTGGTTTCGTCGCTGCGGATGCCGCACTCAGCGACGTCACACAGTTCAAATCGGCAGTGTTTTGTTAAACAACAAAGTGGACCCAGAGCACTCACTACACAATATTCGGTTTTCGTTCGGCTCATGAGAGTCATGACCTACAGTAAACAATGAACAAATTCGGCCAATTTCGACCCAGCAACGTCAATATCATATTCTTTTTAATAATATATACAGGGAGTAACGAAAAGGGTAACGGTAAGGGTTGTCTAATGGAGATACATTTTCAGTTTGATGGTTGTAGCACACCCTTAAGCCTAAAGCCTTTTATTCATTAGGCAACATTTGTTGATAAACTGTTTATACGTGTTCATCACCAAGTTTACCGTAAACACTGTGTCTGAAACATGTCCGTTGTTGTTCAAGGGCTTGAAGCTGACGGCGTTGTGCGCGCAGTGGTTACAATAAAAGGTGTAGAAGGGGGTGATCGATGGCATGATTGGCATCCCACTATTTACGCTGCACACAGAATAACGTATTAGAAATATTGCAAAAATCTAAACTGACTTTTTGTATTTAGTTGGATTCGAATCTTGAGTAGCACTATTGTTGAGCGAAAACTAGACCAAACGCGGTTAGCGTAACTCATTAAAATAGGTAAGTTGTTTCTAGCTATTAATTGTCGAGGTGTGTGACCTGATCATCAACTAGCGGTCGTCGATCCTTACACTTTTGCAAGTCACTAGTCGTTTGACAGAACACTTCATCTTTGTTTTTAAAAATTGTTTCTGCTATAGTAACACATTAGATCAAAGAGTATAATAATAATATGGGAGCATTAGATCTTCACATATGACTTTGATAAGATAAGTTAAGTTAAAGTTGGTAGACTCGATTTTAACTTAATTTTTAAATAAAAACTTAGCGAGCACTCAAAAATACGACTGCACGCCGCGACGTTCGGACGGGGGGGGGGGGGAATTAAATAGGTTAGTAGTTAAGTTTACAGGTCTTAAATTCTAAATAAAATACTTGGTATTTGATACAATTTCTCAATGATAGACAAAGTTTAAAGACGGAAGTAATTAACCCTAATAAAATTATTTATGCAAATCCATTAAGATAGCATTGTATCGAAATACTAAAATGCTTGTTGTACTAGTACTAGACTCTCGGCCCAGGGCCGAAAGTTGAAAATCGTAGAGCTTTTATTTAGTCATTAAATTGATGAATCAATGTGTGCCCTTTTATAGTGACAACAAGCAATGAGGTTGTGAAATTAAAGTTGTATTGCGTGTGGTCTTGTGATCAGTAGGTATTTAATAATTAATTAGGTTTCACTTCAGAAATGAGAAAAAATATAATCATTATCGTTTTTCTGCCCATTCTACTTGGGGTCGGCGCAAAACGTTTTCTTTTTTCCCCTCTCCCCTTTCAGACGTCACGGCAAACTATTTACTTCTTTCTCTTTCATATAATTCCTCTCACAATCTATCTATCTCCCCTTTAAATGAGTAAAAATATTAAATAATTTAAATATTATTTAATACTAGCTGTCCGGTGCAACTTCGTTTGCGTCACCTCTTCCCCGTTTTCGCAACATTTTTCAATGCTGCTCAACTCCTATTGATCGTAGCGTGATGATATATAGCCTATAACCTTCCTCGATAAATGGGCTATCTAACACTGAAATTTTTTTTCAAATAAGACCAGTAGTTTCGGAGCCTATTCAATGCAAACAAACAAAGAAACAAACAATCAAATGTTTTCTCTTTATAATATTAGTTTATATTATATTTATTTTATTTTAATGTTACTATTAATTTAAATATTTATTATAAAATCCTTAAATCTCAAAGTAGATATTTTTTTCACTAATGAATTTAAAACCAAAAAATATTTAGAACTTACCAGGCAGATAAATACACCAAAAATAAAACAACAACAACTTTGACTGCCATGCCCATAATTTAACCTTTCCGTCCCGCGCGTACCGAATTCGGTACGCGCGGGCGTTACCGCTGATCCTCGCCGTACCGAATTCGGTACGCCGAGGATCAACGGCGCACCGGCAAACTTAAACGCTAATATAAAAAAAAGTAAATTTCTAAATCGTTCTGTCAAAATTTACCTCTATGGTCAACTAGTAGTCGATTCAAACAAAACCAATCGTTAGTAATACTAAACGGCACAACATTATTAAAAAAAATATAGAAACTCGTCTATGTCGAATGTCAAACGACAATGGCAACCCGTGTTATTATGTTCGGAAAAGTGTTGTTTTTGTGAGATATACGTTGTAAAACTTTGGTAAGTAAATGTATAGTATGTTATAAGTGTATAATGCAACTTTTTAGATAGTCATTTGCTTGAAAAAATAACAAAAAATTATGATTTGAGCCAACAAAAAATCCTTTGTTGTGAAGTTTGTTAGTCGAAATTAACAAAAATAATTTGAATCTTTAACCATGTAAAATGGTCTTGGAAACAATAGTAGCAAAGAAAAAATAGTGATAATTCATTATTTCATGTATTCGAGGCATATCTATTCATATTTATTGATATTTCAAGTATTTTCATGCTTTGAACAGCGGAATTCTAAAATGGCCGATTCTAACAAGAAGTTTGAGTTAGGATCTTATAAGAATAATGTATGAAGGACTCCTAAAAAACACTGTCATTAGATTACTTGTATATTTGTGATGTTAGATATAATTTTTTTTGTAAATTGAATGAGTAGTTTTACCAAACAAAAATAAGCAACGAAAACAGACGTATTTACTGCGACCTCTCTCATATATATGGGATATGTATAATTCTCAAGTAGTTCTAAAAGAGTTGTTTATTATTAATAAATGGCCCCGTTCATCACGAACCCGACACTGTTTACCGTTTAAGATTAGAGCTAATATAACTCGAGTTATAAGTGTTTATCTTTACGATATCGGATGACTCACGCGATGGCGTAATCAAGGGGCCCCCGAAGGGCTACACGCGGGGCTTTACTGTTCGCGCGAAAGGATAAAGAGGTTAAAGATGAAAAAAATAATCTGCAACGTTTTTATAAACACTGAGATAAAAAAAGATAAAGACAGCCAAATATGAGTCCGAGTACCACCGCGTCTGATAGATATCTGACATAAGTAAAACCATTATCAGTTTTATTGTGATTTTGTATCAAATTAAACTAAACTTATGTACGGCCATGAAGTGGCAACTCTGTTTAACTTTCTTGTTGATGCTATTTCTGTTCTCTATGGTATTATTGCTTTTGTCTATTAAAATGTTAGTCGTGGTTCAAACTTAACAAGCGTTGTTTCATTATAGGTTATGGGCCCAGTCCCACGTTTTTTACGCTAAAAATGTTCCAGTTACGGCTAGATAGTTGTTAAAGTGTAATTTTGACAGAATTAGGTGTTCAAGTTAAGCTTTCGTGTTCGAGATGGCTACGAACTACCTCGTCAACGTGCCTAAGTTGAAGGGCCGAAAAAATTACAGCGAGTGGACTTTCGCCGCGGAAAACTTCCTTGTGCTTGAAGGAATGCTGCACTGCATCAAGCCAGTTGAAGGAAAAGTGATCGCCTCCGCAGATGACGAAAGAACAAAAGCAAAGCTTATAATGACCATTGACTCGACGTTGCATGTGCATATAAAGGATGCGTCGACGTCTCTAAACCTGTGGAATAAACTGAAGAGTTTATTTGACGACTCCGGGTTCACGAGGAAAATAAGCCTACTACGTACTCTAACTTCGATTCGTCTTGAAACAAGTGACTCAATGGCGGCTTATGTTACTCATATAATAGAAACCGGTCAAAAGCTAAGAGGAACTGGATTTTAAATAACCGATGAGTGGATAGGATGCTTGTTGTTAGCCGGTTTAACTGAAAAATATATGCCAATGATTATGGCTATAGAGCATTCAGGGATTTGCATCACAACAGACGCCATTAAGACCAAATTCAGACAGTTGGCGGGAACCGGGAAGGCGCATTTGTTGCAAGTTCAAAGTGGCAACACAAGAAAAAAAACAAGTCTATGGACACCGGCAAAGATGGCGGCTTCTCCGGCAAAACAAACGTCAAATGTTATAAATGTAAACAGCCGGGCCATTACCTAAATCGATGTCCATCAAATAATTCTAAACAATCCAATGAAAAGAAGATCACTAGACAGCAAACAAATGCGTTTAATGCTGTGTTTTTAAGTGAAAGTTTCAACAAAACAGATTGGTACATTGACTCGGGGGCAAGCGCGCATTTGACAGCAAATAAAAACTGGATCGAAAACCCGTGTTATGATAGAATAGAGGAGATTGTTATTGCGAACAATTACAAGTTACGGGTTTTGTGCACTGGTGATGTGAATATAGTTACAAAAACAGACGAATGTGAGTTTGATGTCAAGATAAAAGGAGCAATGTGTATTCCAGAATTGGCTACGAATCTATTGTCTGTTAGCCAATTAATGAAAAACGGCAATAATGTCGTGTTTACCGACAGTGACTGCAGTGTTTTCAATAAAGAAGGACACTTGGTGGCTATAGCTTACGAGGTCAATGGAGTGTACAAGCTAAGAATGACTGAGTATGTATTGGCGGCTCCTGCAGTGTCTGGTGACGTGTGGTATCGTAGATTGGGCCACATAAATAGTAACTATCTAAATAAAATGAAGTCTGCTGTGGATGGTTTAGACTTAGATGAAAAAGTAAATATTTCTAAGTTGACACGCTCAACTTGCTGTGAGGGTAAGCAGTGTAGGCTACCTTTCAAACATGTCGGAACAAGAAGTAAAGAGATACTTGAAGTGATCCACACTGATATTTGTGGACCGATGGAAACAACTTCAATAGGAGGTTCCAAATATTTCTTACTGTTTGTTGATGATTTTTCCAGAATGATCTTTGTATATTTCCTAAAACAAAAAAATGAGGCTTTTACCTGTTTCAAAGAGTTTAAAGCTAAAGTTGAAAATCAAACGAACAAAAGGATCAAAACTATAAGAAGTGACAATGGCCTAGAATTTTGTAATAGGCAGTTTGATTTATACTTACAGAAGGAAGGCATAAATCATCAGAAAACAAATCCCTACACTCCTGAGCAGAACGGTTTATGTGAAAGAAGCAACCGTACAATAGTAGAAAAGGCAAGATGCTTGATGTTTGATGCAGAGCTAGGCAAGGAATTTTGGGCTGAAGCAACAAACACAGCAGTATATCTTCAAAATCGTATTGTTGCATCTGGATTGGAAGGAAAAACGCCTTATGAAATGTGGACAGGAGTCAAGCCAGAAGTTAATCATTTCAGAATATTTGGTAGCAAGGTTATGGTCCACATTACAAAAGAAAAAAGGCAAAAATGGGATAAAAAATCTGAAGAACAAATATTAGTAGGTTACCCGGAAAATATTAAAGGGTATAGAATCTACAATCCCATAACTAAAAAGGTAACAACTAGCAGAGATAATGTAATAATAATGGAGTCTAAAAGGGATCCTGAAATAACTGTTCCTGTGAATGAGATCCAGTCAAACCAGACTGAGTTTGAAAGTGAGGAGACTTACTACACTGATGAGGATGGCTCATTCACATCAATTGATCCAACTGATAAAACATAATATGTTCCAAACGAAGACAACTCTGAGGTCGAAAATACTTCTAATTCAATCTCCGATAGACCAGTACGACAAAGAAAAAAACCAGAAAGGTATGGATTTGCTAGTATCAATGAAGAAACTTTTGATGATGCAAGTACCTTGAGTCTGGAAGATGCGCTGATGGGACCTGAAAAAGCTCAGTGGTTACAAGCTATAAGTGAAGAATTACAGTGTTTCAAAGAAAGTAGTGCGTGGGAACTTGTTGATGCTCCACCTAACAGTGATGTAGTGAAGTGCAAATGGGTACTTAAAAAGAAATACGACAGTGAGAACAATGTTAGATTTCGTGCAAGACTAGTGCCCAAAGGATATATGCAAAAGAAGGGTGTGGACTATACTGAAACTTTTTCGCCTGTGGTATGACACACTACTCTTAGACTTTAGTTTGCATTGGCTGTTCAATTGAATTTAAATGTGACCCATCTTGACATAACTACTGCTTTTCTGAATGGGGACCTCGATGAGACTATTTATATGCAGAAATCTGAGTGTTATCCAAAAGTTAGTGATGGAAAGATTTTAAAATTAAAAAAGGCTATACCAGGCCCCTCAGAAAGTATTGCGAAAAAAAGTTTTTATATATGGGAGACTGGCCAGTTATTATGTTTTTCGAAAATATGATTATTTATAAGTAAAAATAAGTAAGTTCCAATTTCAAAATTTCCCTCCACATTTTTTGCGAGTTAATTCAAAGTATTGTGTCTCACTGAAATATGGATCTGCGCCGGGAACATTTTAGAGCTATGATTTTATACGATTTCAAGTGTCGCCTGAAACCGGATGAATCGTACGATAGACTTCAAATGGCATTCATGGATGAAGGCCCTTCCAAGGCAACCGTGTATCGTTGGTATAACGAATTCAAGCGCGGTCGACCAACTTTGGGGGATGACGAAAGAAGCGGTCGCCCTTTGAAGGCTGTTACCGAAGAAAACGTGCTAGCAGTGAAAAATTTAATCCAAGACAATAGGCGAATTACATATCAGGAGATTCAACACATATTGAAGATTGGATCGGGAAGCGTTCACGAGATTCTACACAGCCATCTTCGCGTGAGGAGGATAGTATCACGCTGGGTGCCGCACAACCTCACCGATGCTCAGAAGCAGGCCCGGGTGGAATGGTGCCGTGATATGCTTAACAAATTTGAAGCAGGCTCGTCTCGGCGTGTTTACGACATCGTTACAGGTGATGAGTCCTGGATTTATCAATACGACCCAGAAACCAAGCGCCAGTCGACTGTTTGGGTGTTTCAAAATGAGCCAACGCCTACCAAAGTGAAGCGATCTAGAAGCGGGGGTAAGATTTTGATCGCTAGCTTTTTTAATTTGACTGGCCACTTGGTATCAATTCCCTTACGGGATCAAAGAAGCATTAATGCCGAATGGTATACTTCCAAATGTTTGCCAGAAGTTTTCTCTGTTATAAGCAACAAGCGACCAAACACAGGGCTCCGCGGGCTACTGCTCCACCACGACAATGCACCTGCGCACACCGCACTCAAAACGAGGGACTTCCTGGACAGCACGCCAGTCAAACTCCTGGGTCACCCTCCTTACAGCCCTGATCTAGCACCGTGTGACTTCTTTTTATTCCCAAAAATAAAAAATCAGCTCAAAGGGATACAATTTTCGTCGCCGGAAGATGCGCTGGCTGGGTTCGAGCAGGCTGTAAACGAGGTGTCTGCGGCGGACTGGAAAAAGTGTTTTGAAAACTGGTTTAGGCGCATGAATCTTTGTATAGAGGCTGGTGGAAAGTACTTTGAAAAGATTTAATAAAAATATATGTACGTATAGAACAATTTTTTTTAGTTTCGCAAAACTTTCTGAGTGTCCCACGTATATGGCCTAAAACAGTCATCGAGGGCCTGGTACAGAAAGGTTCACGATTGTCTTATTAATATGGATTATAAGGTGTCTTTACTTGAGCCTTGTTTATATACAAAGACTAGAAATGATTGTAAAACAATAGTAACCTTATATGTAGACGATTTTTTTGTATTTTCTAATGATATTTCTGAAACAGAAAATTTAAAGAATGTTTTAGCTTCAAATTTCAAACTTAAAGATTTAGGAGAAGTAAAGCAATGTCTTGGTATGGATGTGAGTATAGATAAAGCTAATGGAACTATAAAACTATCCCAAGAAAATTATGTGAACCGATTGCTTAAGAAATTTGACATGATGGACTGTAAATCAGGTGACACTCCCATGGAAGCTAAATTAAATATAGTTAAAAATGAGAAATGTGATTCTCAGCTTCCTTATCAACAACTTATCGGTAGTCTAATGTATTTAGCGGTATTAACAAGACCAGACATAACTTTTTCTGTTGGTTATTTAAGCCAATTTAATAATTGCTACAACTCTGAACATTGGTTATATGCAAAAAGGGTGTTAAGATATCTGAGTAAGACAAAGAATTATTATTTAATGTACACTAGGAATGGCAATTCTAAATTGGAGGGCTTTGTTGATGCAGACTGGGGAAACAATGTTGTAGATAGGAAATCATATACTGGCCTGTGTTTTACTCTGTCTGGTGTTGCAGTCTCATGGGCTTCAAAAAAACAGAAAACAGTAGCTCTTTCAAGTACTGAGGCCGAGTACATGAGTATTACGGAGGCATGCACAGAGGCAATTTACTTACGCCATTTACTAAATGAAATTACAGGTGTTTTGTATACCTACTATAGATATATTTAATGATAACCAAGGCGCTCTTAAGCTGTCCGGGAATAATATGTTCCATAACCGAACCAAACACATAGATGTGCGTTACCATTTCTGCCGTGAATGTGTTATTAATAATATTGTTAGATTACATTATTTGGAGACAGCAAAAATGCCTGCAGACTTATTTACCAAAAGTCTAAATAGTGTAAAACATCATTCTTTTGTAAAAACTTTAGGTTTACAAAGTGACCATTGATTTTGTAAAACTTAGTTATTAATGTTATGTTCAGCTGATAAGTAATTCCTAGTTTATTTTGATAAGGGGTAGTATTGTTATTTTGTATCAAATTAAACTAAACTAATGTACGGCCATGAAGTGGCAACTCTGTTTAACTTTCTTGTTGATGCTATTTCTGTTCTCTATGGTATTATTGCTTTTGTCTATTAAAATGTTAGTCGTGGTTCAAACTTAACAAGCGTTGTTTCATTATAAGTTTACTTTAAAATAACGACGGATAGAACGGAAGAGGAATATAAAAGAAAAGATGGGAAGATTGTAAAAGGGATGATATGAAAGAAAAAGGAGTGCATGATACGGTATCGACTGACACTCCAGTTACTAGTAAATAAACGCATCTCGTCGACCTCGAGTATTTTACTCGAGGTTAAAGAGACAAGGTCAGCTCAGCTATCATTGGCGTGTAGCGACCGCTGAAGCATCTCCATTCTCTATGAATGAACAGGAAAATGACAACAAGGCCATGAATATTCATGATCAGGTGATGATCAATTGGCAATAATGTAAGCAACTAAGTATTGTTGAAAAAGAATAAGGAAGTCAATATAAATATAGATAGAATACTTTTTATAATGTACACCATAATTTTTTATTTCGATTTTTACATGTTTTTGACAACGACAGAACCGACACTAGCTGCTCTGGCTAATCTAAGGGTCCAGGTTGAATAAATTATCAGGTCATCATCAATTCATTTATTTTGTGGAGCTCCGTGCAGAAGCAATCTCATGTTTTTCCCATAATGCAAAACGCACAACCAGCTACAATTTCTAGAATGCGCTGTCGTTGATAGGCAAGTAGGATTGAACAGCTCCATAACTGTCCGGGTAAGTTAAGCGTCGGAAAAAAATTGAGTACAGCTACTTTCACAGTTGTTTCACCGATCTTTATTCTGGGGACAGTAAGGTAGCTATTGGGTTGCCACCATTGGCAAGTTTCTTAAAATTATAGTGGTCATGAATGACGTTAAATATTAATCTTGATGTTCTTAGACCTAAAATATCTATTTTTTTTAGTTTTAATTATCTAGTTTTATGTTTAGCAATTAATTTAGATTTAGAAATTAGTACTTTAATATATTCATAATTTATAGTTAGTATATTTATTTCAATTAATTATTAAAATTAAATTTAGTACCAAAAGCATTTCTTATTTATAAAAAGACTAAATCGTCAGGTGCTTTAACATGACGTTTCGATTTACCAGTCCTAATTGGGTAGTAGTATATAGCAATGTTTTTAGCAATACCAGTGATAGATATCCTAGTGGTTTGACTTTGACCCAAGAAACGCACCTCTGATTTTTCGGATTCACGTGCGTTGAAGGAAAATATCGTGAGGAAAATAGCATATCAAGTCAAATCAAATCATTTATTTCTTTGCAAACATATCTATATTATAATAAATTTCTCCATATTTATTGATAACATGAAAAACCGAGTAAGAGGTCCATGGGCGATACTCGTATTAAAATTTGCGACAGTTAGGTACTTACCACAACAAAAAAAACGCTCCTTGTAAAATACTTCAACTGCTTTTGGTTAGAAAGAAAGAAAACATATTTATTTGGCATATGCCACAAGTAAACACAACAAAAAAAAACTTTAAACTAAACAGGAAAAGATAATATTGTGTGTCTCACGGCTGCGCCAAATAGGCCCAGTTTAGCAAACTGCCGAGCAGCTAGTGCCCGACGTTGGTATTCAAATGGAGATAATACTAGACGAATGTTAGAGATTAGTAAGTGGTTAGGCTGGAAACCAGAGAAAGAACTAAAAAAAACTGGCCAAGTGCGAGTCGGACTCGAGCACGAAGGGTTCCGTATCCATTATTTATAATAAAAACGAGCAATACATAATCTGCATTCATACATTCTGGTGACAGACAGACAGATAGGCGGACAGCGAAGTCTCACTAATAGGGTCCTGTTTGACCCTTTGCGTACGGAACCATATAAAGTCAATCGTCCGGAACATAAGAAAAATCAGTGTTACAAAGTATGTCGACACAATTTACCACATGAAGCCCTGATTACTTTGTGTTATTGTTATGAGTGGTTTTTATCATCACTCGAGTAAACATTAGGGCATATTGTTGCAAATAAATAGCTTCAATGTCATAAACATGAATAACTACCGTAATCTTTATCTACAAAGAGTTTATTTCTGAAATGAAAAGATAAGAATTTCCCCAAACTGTCCAGTATGGGAAATCCTAATCTTTATGAGATTTAGGGGAACTGTTTTGGTAGCCATTAGTTCATTTTCAATTTTAGCATAATTAGTGTCTTAAAATGGACTTTAATCGGCTTTTAGAATGTGGGTAAGTCGAGTGTGTTAAAAATTGTGAAACTGACCAATTTTTTTTTTGGAACGACGCTATGTACGTATGTTATTTCATTGTGTCGCATAAAATATCTGAAAAATAAAGTTCACTATAATTGTTAGCATTATTGATAACAGTGATATTCAAGTATTATAAATATGAAAAAAATATGAAGATACAGTCAACCGCTCGTCAGTGGTGACAATTTGCTTCGGCATAGGCTGCAAACCCTCCAGAACCGGTTCTGACGGCAAGTCACGGGACCCTTTGCTGTGAACTGTCCTTTTGCTGTCCTCCCCCAGCGACGCTAAGTAGTCTAAGTGTAGGCAATTCATTTGACTAGTTTTATATGTTAGCAGTAAGTGTGTTATTATTTTAAGTTTCGAATGACGTGGGAAGCGGATTAGCTACGTCGTACGCCGCCGCATTGCTGCCCCTCATGTTCTCCCTGTCGTGCTTGTACAAACTAAACATATGCGGCGCGCGCTTTTTAGACAACAGTCACCGTTGCGCCGGCGCCGCCAGTTCCACATTTGTGTGCAATCGAACCAAAAACAACACGCGAGCACTGCTTACTCGACGTTCCCGCTTAAATATACCTAATGATAGTTTAAGTTGTATGTAAAGTGAACTGTTCTCTTTACTAGGTGAAAAGTATTATTATAAGCCGTTTACAAGAGTTTTGTGTGTCTGTTATGTACCAAATCTCGCCCTATATCGAATAAACTTTGCGTGTAATCCGGTTAAGCAGACGACAACCTCTTTGGTTGACTCACGAAATGACATCGCGAAAAAAAAACGTGATGGTTGCTAGTAATTTATCTTAATGTCAATTTTCAAGTTCAGCAGAATACACATCCAGCAAGAATTTCTGGTACTTCTTAATATTAGCCGCATAAACCAGTCTTCCGTTAGGATTCTTTGATGAGAAGTCATTTGTGTTGATTCCTCTTTGATCACCTGAAAAGGAAATATTTTTAATTTAATTTGCCAGCAAATCACCAAGTCTGACTATGGATTAAAATGAGTGCCTGTGTCTGATTGGTGTTAACTTAAAAAAAAGAAACAGTTTGCCACGAAAGGAATACTAAAATATTGTATACTAAATACCATAGATTGTGTGCTTGTAAAATCTATATCCTTACCTTCCAAAATGATATCGTTTTTGGTACTTCTGAACTTATCAACCAAATCATTGTCTATTGCTATAGCTGCCACAGCGGGGTCCAGTATTTTCCAAGAGTCCTGCTTTGGAAGCGATATCCGTTCAAAACCGTTAAGTGCCTTCATTAATGGTGTCTCAATTTTCCCTAAGACATTTTTACGCCAACCCTGAAAAAAAACATGGAATAAGAGAACATTTCGTTTTACAGTAAATTGCCCGTCTATGTCTGCCAAACTATGAAATCTTACGAGCTAAAATTGTGTACAGTATTTTGTCATTAATTTGACTAATCAGGTTTAAGGAAGAGACTTTCACATACGCATGAAAGAGACTGCCAAATGCGCTATACAATGCCGAATATATACTTAAACCCAATCGATCTGTCATATTATTTACGGCACTGCTCTTCGAAATGATTAACACCCTTCTACCCTTGTCTATGTATTATCTTCCATTTTCCCCTGCAAATCGACACGCTATCATTTACTCCTTTAAGGGGTTCGGAAAAAAATTTGTTTAAAGATTTCAAATTTAGTTTTTGTGATATGGGACTTTTTCATCAAATTACAGCAGTAACTTTGTTTTTCATTAACATACCATGAAAAACCAATTTAGTTTTGCTGCTGAGTGTTAAGGGGTTCCAACATTTTTGTATGGGACCTGGCATAATTAAGTACCGACCATTACTGGCGGCCAGAGTGTGCGTCCAAACAGCAGGCCTAGAGCGGTGGCGACGGCAGGCGCGAAATATCAAACATATAAAACTGCCGCTTGTAGCCACACTGAAGTAAGTAAGACGGGCGCAACGCGCGACGGGTGTGAGCGTAGTTTTAGCGCGTAATGGCCACACTGCAGGCCTAGTCCGCAAGCTATCTAATGCACGTGTTAAAAACAGGATCGGACTATAGTATCTGCCTAGCCTTTTCCCAAACTATCTTGGGGTCGGCTTCCAGTCTAACCGGATGCAGCTGAGTACCAGTATTTTACATGAAGCGACTGCCTATCTGACCTCCACAACCCAGTAACTGGGAATACGATACCCCTTGGTAAGACTGGATGTCAGACTTTTAGCTTCCGACTACTCGTAACGACTGTCAAAGATCTACAAATGACAGCCGGGACCAACGGCTTAACGTGCTTTCCGAGGCACGGAGGAAACTCGATATGTAATTATGTTCACCCATCCACAGAACAACCAATCAACCTCGGTAAGCACGGCTTAACCTTAAAGATCGACCCGTGCGGCTGTTATTATTTAGCCACAAGCTCCTCGTCCATGGTTTGCAACACCGGTAATACGCCTAAACGCTACAACGCTACAACGCTATTCGCTCGACACTTTGACCACCGCACGTCTCCACTGTCACGTCCGCCACAGGCCCTAGTCACCGCGCGCTCAGTGTGGACGCACACAGAGATGAAACAAGTGACAATCGATACAGTAAGTGACTACAACAAATAAAAAAAAATTGTGATAAATCTCGTAAGCAATAGGTTTTCCGAGATATTTGAGTTCAAAAACGAGAAATATAAAGCAGTTTTTTGCCGAATGCTCCCAGCATTCGGTGCAACAAGCACGAAACTAGTAGCTTGATTAACATAATATTTTAATTAATTAAACACTTTTTTGGTGACCTTTCTTCTTCTACTTCATTGGGCTAGTGATAGCAAGTTGTACTGCCCACTTTCTTGGGTTCTAATCCTGAGTTAGCCTAATCGGAAATCTCTGAAACTTCGGAATTACGGCCTTGCTCAGAGGGTTATCTATTTACGATGTTACAATCATGTTTCGGGCGGAATATTCAGGTAGCTGAATCGAAGCTAACACGTAATTGGATTTAAATATTTTGTCACACAATCAATCAGTTCTCTTCATCCGTTAACTTTTATATTCATTACTATTTAAATCGCATGTCTCGGCCACTTCAATCCCTGAATTTTTGGTGACAACCATCGTGCCCTGATGACAGAAGCGAAAAGGTTTACGTGGATTAAAAACAAAACTTGAAGCTCAAGGCCGATCGCGATGGATGACGTCTGTGAACACCCGCAGCCTCATCTAAGAGCCAAAGAACTTGTGAATTGATATTACGAAACACTTACTATAGATGCATTTAATGTCAATCGAATCTGTGAGAACGGTACAAATGTCACTTTGTCTATGTGAGCGCTGTCTGCTACGATATGGTAAGCCTCTGGATCCAAGTACGCGTTGAATTCCGGATTAGGGTGTGTCTCACCTGTAAAAAGTGAAGAACATAATTATTATAATTGTAGATTTTAAAATTTAATTTTGCTTATCATGTACAGCCTGTCCCATTGAGATTGAGAATAATAGATTTTTAATAAAACATCGAATGTCTTATCACCTGGCCACTCTGGGCATGTACCAAGGAGCCCGTGATTTGAAAGGCTCCTTAGTGTCTACCAGCGATGTTGTTTCATTAGTGGTAGTCTAGTCCGAGATAGATTGCTGAATTTTTCAAGCTCACTTTCGAATCCTTATATTCTCTTAATTCTCGAACAGTTCTGTATAAGTCGACGACACACCTGTTAAACTAGCATGATTTAAAAAAAATAAGGGGTTGCACTCCGGGAGTACCGGCAGAAGTGAAAACTTGAAACTTAACGTGCATTTTTGATATTTTGGAACAATTCTCTTCAGAGACCCCATCATTTTAAATATCACATGGCTTTGATATAGTTACAAAAGACCCTGATCGACAAACTTACTGTAAACATGACCAGCACCAACATAGAGCTGAGCAAGTCTGCCAATAAACTCGGAATCCAGTCTTGCTGCCAAAGCTATATTCGTCATAGGTCCAATGGCGACAATTACTAGTTCTCCTAAAACAATAAAATATTATTACAATCAAA
Organism: Cerastis rubricosa; assembly: GCA_949152445.1. Taxonomy (NCBI): domain Eukaryota; kingdom Metazoa; phylum Arthropoda; class Insecta; order Lepidoptera; family Noctuidae; genus Cerastis; species Cerastis rubricosa. Next base: position 7,178,571 of record OX424526.1, on the reverse strand, counting down.
CAAAGCGAGTATTATCATTTTGTTTAAACATTTCACACAAATACACAATTGCGCTATTCGGGTCTACATTATCATCATTGATCATTTCAGCCCAAAAGACGTCCACTGCTGGACATAGGCCTCCCCCAAGTGTCGCCACATTGGCATTTTGGGGGGTGTTGCCATAATCGCCACGCTTGGCAGGCGGGTTGGCGATCGCAGTACGGTTGTTACAAAAGCACAGACAACGCTGCCCATTCTCTGGCCAATCCCTTAGTCGCCTCTTACGACACCCACGGTAAGATATGGGATGGTGCTATTCTTTACGTCCGACACCATACAGAACTGTCGGGTCTACAATTCTCTTCAACTCCCATAATACCTAATAAAATCAACAAATCCTTGACCAAAAAACTTGCACTGGCTCACTTGGGAGATAACAATAACAACCCGCTTCACTTCACGAAGAGACGAGGCCTTTATTTAAAGCTTTAAGAACTTTATACCCCAATTATGGCTCTTACGGATTTCGATTTACCTTCATATTTCTTGGAAAGTTGGAGAAGGCCAAATGCAGCTGGTTCGTTCTGAATATCTATTGGTTTTGACGGTTTATAGCCATCATCTCCGAGCCCATCATAACCAAAAAAGTGATCAGATGGGACGTCTGATATCAGTGCGTGATAAGCACCCGAGTATATTGGTACCTGAAATGTATAATTATCTTAAAAAAGGTGAGGCTGTGTCAGAATTTTGGGTGTCAGTCTATAATCTGCAAACTGTTCAATAATAAAAATATAAGCCTGTAAAAGTGATCAGATGGGACGTCTGATATCAGTGCGTGATAAGCACCCGAGTATATTGGTACCTGAAATGTATTATTATCTTAAAAAAGGTGAGGCTGTGTCAGAATTTTGGATGTATATCTGTAATCTGCAAACTGTTCAATAATAAAAATATAAGCCTGTAAGTTTCCACTGCTAGGCCAAAGTCTCCTCCATCCCCTTCCAAACTTCCCGGTCTGAACAAGATCTGATCGTCACAGTCGACTTATACATCAATGTCCTCCCTCAGGTGCCCAGTGACTGACTATCTTCGCTTAACATGTCCAGAAGGGACTATAAAAAGTAAGTCATTTAAATAAAGTATGACAGGTAATAAAATGAACCATCGCAGCAGAGCAAGGCGAATCAGGTAGGACGAGCTTGACTTTTACCAAAAAGTCTGACTGGCATTAGCAAAACCAGAAATGTAGTAATTTGTCTGGCACTGGAACGTTACATTCTGCAGACAGAACTTAGATAAGTAACTGTGGTAACGGAACGCAACAGTTTATATTAATTGTCTATGCCTTGTATTTGTCTATTGTCCTTTCGTTTTGCTGTCTCGCTCTCTCGCAACTAAGTAGCCATGTTGAACAAAGGTACATAAAAACTTGTAGAGAATTAAATACAATTTTAATAAATAAAAGTGTTTATCTCAGTATACAACAGTTTGGCGACGAGCATTAAAGAACCCGTTTTAAGAAAAAATTATAGTTTTCGCAAAAATTAAAGTGAAAAACACAATATTCAACAAAAACAAAAAACCAGCGACACGCTTCGTTGTGAAGTTAGCTCCAAATTGACTTGCGTTGCATCTTGCAAACAGAGTGACGATCCCAGAGTCCACCATCTTAGCTAATTCGCTGTTGACTAATGTCACGTCTGTTTACAAAGTACAATTGAAGAAAATATGTAAATGACTACTTGGATTTATAAATTAAATAAGTCCCAATTGGAAGAACAACTATCAGAGTATGGTATTGACACCAAAAACGAAACGGTTGATGAACTACGGAAACTACTAAGCAAGTACTGGAAAGAACAATTAAAAACTCAGGCCACCAGTCCTCCACAAACAAAGGTAATCATGTCAAATTATGATCTGAAATCATTTAGCGGCGAGTGTTGGGAATCTTTTGAACAACAACTACAATGTATAATTACATTAAATGAGGTTCCGGAAACAAAAAAAGTACCATTGTTGCTGACCAAAATTACACCGGAAGTTTTTCAAACTTTGACTTGTTTGTGTGCGCCTTTGAAACCAATTGATCTATCATTTAAAGAACTGTGCACAACACTAACGTTAGAATTGGGGCAGAAGGTAATGGTAAGGGACTATAGAAAGGGGCAGAAGCCTTGGGTTTTAGGAACTATAATTGATGAATCCTGTCCAGGGGTAACTTATTACATTGATGTGGGGGGTTTAAAATGGAAAAGACACATAGATCAAATTCGCACTTGTGATCAATCAGTGGATGATTAAATTAGGTTAAGTACATTAATTTATAAATTAGATAACAGATAAGTAGTATCATGTTTTGAGGATTCATCATCATCATCATCATTTCAGCCGAAAGACGTCCACTGCTGGACATAGGCCTCCCCCAAGAATGGGGGGTTTTGCCATAATCGCCACGCTTGGCAGGCGGGTTGGCGATCGCAGTACGGTTGTTACAAAAGCACAGAGAACGCTGCTGCCCATTCTCTGCTAAGTCCCTTAGTCGCCTCTTACGACACCCACGGGAAGACATGGGATGGTGCTATTCTTTACGTCCGACACCATACAGAACAGTTTTGAGGATTGCCTTAGTATTAGTATAATGTTTTTGCCTTAGTATTAGCTGATGTAATTAAATTTTAAGATTGTCTTAGTTATGGCGGCGGAGAGTGTGATATCGGAACGCAACAGTTTATATTAATTGTCTATGCCTTGTATTTGTCTATTGTCCTTTCGTTTTGCTGTCTCGCTCTCTCGCATCTAAATAGCCATGTTGAACAAAGGTACATAAAAACTTGTAGAGAATTAAATACAATTTTAATAAATAAAAGTGTTTATCTCAGTATACAACAGTAACTATAGTTCTATTACGTACTTAAAGGTAAGTTGAGATAATAATATTGTTAACATATTATCAAAATAGATATACTCTGCGGTCAAGTCTATAGATATAGTTTATGGTCAAGTCTATGACTTGCAACTTAATTAAATAGTCCATTGTTACCCCAGGGGTGAAAGTAACCCATTTAGTTCCGAGACGGGGTTTGGCGCCCGAATAAGTGAGGGCGCCAATAGTTCGAGGGACTAAATAAGTCTTTAACCCGAGGTAAACACTATGCTTTTCATTACATTAACTGTACGTGCAGCAAGTATTTGTATAAATAAATAAATAAATAAATTACGAATACAAGGAAAGTAAAAATTAAAACATGAATTAGCTAAAGAAAAAAATAGTACATTTTATTACGGACTGCGGCTTTCCCATCAAATTTTTTTCTATGGCCAGCCAGCTATTCAGCCATTATTTTTCATTTTCATCATTGAAAAATGGTAAATATTTTGCCCAACTCTATGTTATTTTAAAGAAATTGTTGAAACTAAATTATAATAAAGTTATTTAAAAAAATATATTTGTTTAATCAATAATTAACTTTAAGTTATTTCAATTTTACATCGTGGCTGCATAGAACGTTGGAACATGGTTCAATAAAAATGTCAAAATAGAACTAGTTTCTTTTAGTAATTTGACATCTGTCAGTTGAAAGTGATTCTCCCTAGGGATGAAAAGTATTACTTTCATCCCGCTCATCAGGCAACTTCAGACCTACTTTCAGAGTATGAGTAATGAAAAATATGTAACAGTCTTATCGCAATAGCTACCGTGTTTTATTAATACTTACATCTTGTCTATCACTTAAAGCCAGTATCCGATCAGAGTTGATTATCGCTTGAGTCAAGTTTACATTTCCGAATGTTGTTGTCAAAGCAACTACTTCTGGGCTGGAAATGTACAAAATATGTACGATTAATCGATAAATATGTGACTGATCAAGTGTGTTGAAGACTGTGTTGCAGTATGCCTGTCTTTTTAAATTTTAGTAATATTTTAAGTAAATACCCATGTATAAAAAAAAAAAAAAAAAGCGTTTATTCGTTGTTACATCCGTACTACAAAATATTTTACTTCTGCCAAACTGTAAAACAGTTTGTTGGCAGATGTAGCTCCCATATACAATTTAAATATTGATGTAACTATTCGTTAGTATTATATCAATAACAACTTTTACCTAAAACTAAACACACTTATTTTAAACAAAGGCTGACTATAAGCGTAAAGTTAAAACATTTTAAGTTGCGCAACAGAATTTCAATTCACAACGGTGAAGCCGCAAAAATCAGATAGACATAGATATATAAACAACAACAAACAATCATAACTGGATATTTCCTACCTTATAAGTATGTTTTTATTACGGTTGTATTTTTATTTTCTTTTAAATCTGGCTCGAAGGACCAACTTTGTAGCTGGTAGGTAGTGGTTCGTCGTGAGAAATAAAGAAACACGAAACTTTTGGTATAATATACCATAGAAACGGAATGCGGCGCGGAAGTTTGTCTGTACGCGTGGACTGTTCGCGTGATTTTTTGACACTGCTTGTTTTAACAATTGCAATGGCGGCCGCAGCGGTAGGCGGGGTGAGGGCGTCGCACATCAACCAATGAGAGCGCCCGTGTGCAGTAAATTCTTGTTGGCCTACGATTTAAATTAAAATAAAATATCTAACATACTTTTAAGTATTTACTAAAAATATTGCTAAAATTTAAAAAGACGGGGGCGGTTTGCGATACCTTCGTCACCAAATGTATTTGAAAAATTTCATCAAGAGTCATCCCCTAGCTAGGTAGACGTAAAAGGTAGAACAAGCTAATCCAAGGAAATATGTAATGTAACTTACCCGCCAAAGTATTTCTCATTCAGCAAGCTCAAGGTTATAGCAAAGGCATCATCTGCTCCTCCGTCGTGGTCTATAACTAATTTCTTTTTTGAATATGGTACAGCTTCAGTACTGAAAAAGGGAATAAAACGACATACGAACTAGTCAGGACAAAATTATTACAAGTAAAGGGTGCTTCACATTTGTTCCAGGTCAGCATAATTGATTCAGCAGCATTTGAATAATCTAACCACTGACTACATTATACACTCGGTTTTAATTAGGCTTCTAATGAGCAGCAAATTCCAGACCAAACAAAATCGCTGAATCATGTGCTGATCGGTTCGGCTTAATTCAAAGCGAACCGCGTTTTACCAAAGTGAATTTACCTACATAATGGGTGTAAAAATACCGTTAACGAAGCCAAAACCCACTTGTTCACCCCGTCATTGCGATCATTGTTTTTGTTCTGGATCTTACTTGGGAACCTTCTAAACTAATATTATAAAGAGGAAAGATTTGATTGTTTGTTTGTTTGCATTGAATAGGCTCCGAAACTACTGGTCCGATTTGAAATTTTTTTTCAGTATTAGATAGCCCATTTATTGAGGAAGGCTATAGGCTATATATCATCACGCTGCGACCAAAAGGAGTGGAGCAGCAATGAAAAATGTTGCGAAAACGGGAAAACTTTGACGCAAACGAAGTTGCGCCGGACAACTAGTTACGAATAAATTGATCTTTTACACAAGTTTTGGTTAAAAACAAGTTTTCAATACTACAATTTTGCTTAAAATACCTCCACGACTAATGCATTCATCAGAATAATGTTTTGAGTGCGTTTCATTAAGTCCTACCGTAAAAAGTGATTTTTTTTCACCAAATTCCCATTTCGTTTCCCAGCAATAATTTTTGACTAGAGTTTCTTGCGTTAGTTTTGATCTAGGCTTCCTGTAGGGTTAGTTTAGACCTTGTATTGTCACCGATTCTTATACGAGTATGCCAACTGGAACATGAGTGCGCTCGTTAATAGATTGACGGTTGGTGCAGTGGCTGAGCGATCGACTGCTGCGCTGCGTGTCGCGGGTTCGATCCCCGCACGGTACAAAATTTATATGGCCTACAGATAACTGTTCCAGGTCTGGCTGTTTGTGTATGTGAGTGTAAATGTTTGTAAACGCACCCACGATACAGGAGGAATGCCTCGTGTGGGAAAACGTTCTTAAAATATAATAAAAAAAAAATGGATAACCGTCTGACCTAGGCCTTGAGACTTTGCACTTAACAGAGTGGGCAGTAATCTTTGCTATCACTAGAACCACGAAGTAGATGAAGAAAGCTCTCAAAAACATATTTAATAATAATAAATTAAATAATCTATTACTTAAACAACTAGGTTTTTAATGGTGCCCTACACTATGCTCAAAAAAACGCGAAGCTACGAGTATTTACGCGATTGATGAACCCTATTAAAATAAAATAAAACCGGCCAAGTGCGAGTCTTACTCGCACACACATGGTTCAATAACACTAAACAATAAAATAACAATATTTTTAACGCTCTTTCATAATTATGCAAATTTAATGGTTTTCATAGTATGTTTATCAAAAATAAAGTTACTGCTGCACTTAAATGAAAAAGTCTCAAATCTCTAAAACTTCTTTCTACGTCCTATTTTTTTTCGTTATTTTCCTCCGTTTCCGTTTTTGCCATTTGTCGACATGTGAAGGGTTCCATAATTATTCGGGAATATTTACGCAAGGACAATATCGATTTTATCGACCACATTTTTTTTTTAAGTCTCGTGTTTCGGGGGTTTCTCGAAAACACTAATATAAATAATAGTAATTATTACTGCTTTAATATTTTTTCTCTTTTTTGTTGCTACTGAAAATATCACAAATAGTTAGGTCACCCATTAACATCATGTGAATACTTTTAGTCTTTTTTTAATAATTTAATAATATTTTGATACAACCACACAGTTCTATTACGTACTAGCACTTCGCCCGCGACTTCGTCCGCGAAAATTGTGATATAATATAGCCTATGTTACTCGGTAAAGATGGTATCTTTCTACTGGTGGAAGAATTTTTAAAATCGGTCGAGTGGTTTTTGAGTTAAATCGTTACAAACAAACAAACAATCAAATCTTTCCTCTTTATGATATTATGATATGGGAGTGCCATTGCTTATATGTATTATTTTCGCTATAATATTTATTTGCTAGTGCAGAAATCACGTTTTTTTTAAATTTCAATCTTAAGAAAAAGAAATTTGTGATTTTTAGGCGGATAATATTACTAAATTATTTGGCTACAGAACTCTGTTAATTAATTGGGTAAATAATGACTAAATGAATTTGTGTCACAGGTGAATGACGGAAGTAATTGACCTAATGTAATTATTATTGCTAATCAATTAAGATAGTAGTAATACTAAAATACCCATTTTACTAGTACTAGACTTTCGGTACAGGGCCGAAAGTTGAAAATCCTAGAGCTTTTATTTAGTCATTTAATGGATAATTAAATTAACTGTCTGTGAAAACAAGCATTGAGGTTGTGAACTGATCACAAGACCATATGCAATACAACTATGTGTTGCGTATGGTTTTGATCAGTAGGTACTTAATCTATTTTAGTATTATAAAGCTGAAGAGTTTGTTTGTTTGTTTGCTTGAACGCGCTAATATCAGGAACTGCTGATCCGATTTGAAAAATTCTTTCAGTGTTAGATAGCCCATTTATCGAGGAAGGCTATAAGCTATATATAAGATATATATAAGAATATATCATTACGCTTCAACAAATAGGAGCGGAGCAGCAATGAGTAATGTTTCACAATGTTGTCCTTTTTAACCCAATGGTTGACTGGTAGAGAATGCCTTGTATGGCATTAAGTCCGCCTCTGTACCACTATTGTACATGAAGTTCAGATAAATAAATAAATAAAATCGGGGAAAATGAGACGCAGACAAAGTTGCGCGGGACAGCTAGTAATTAATAAGGTTTTACTTCACAAATGAGTGAAAATACAAGTTGGAAGGGACACCGACACCAAAACGGATACCATGTATGCAGTACATCATTCTGAACTATCTGAACACATCAGCTGTTCCAAACAATTTTGTAGGAAACACCTGTTTTTTTTTTAAATAACGACTATGGTTTTCAGAATGATGATAATAAGGAGATATACGAAGATGCTTTTTACAAAAGAATCATTTACAAAAAATACCTTAAAAAAAGCCACTTTTATCAAAATCGGTTCATCCGTTTAGGAGCTACGATGCCACAGACAGACACACAGATACACACGTCAAATTTATAACACCCCTCTTTTTTGGTCGGAGGATAAAAATAAAAAGAATTAAAGCTTACCAGCCAAATAAAAACACCAAAAATAAAACAACAATAACTTTATCAGCCATAATTCAACCGACAGATGCAAAAATAAACTGCGTAGTTTAAAAAAAAAAGTTTGGTCAAAATAAAAGACAGGAAAAATTATGAGTCTGACAACCACCGCGGCCGACAAATATCTGACTTAAGCAATATTACAATCAGTTTACTTTTAGATAACGACGGATGGAAAGGTAGAGGAAAAGCAAAGATAAGATGGGAGGAATGTACAAGGGGAAAGAAAAAAGAGTGCATGATACAGTAACGACTGACATTGGAGAATTGAAGAATATAATTGTGTTTCGTCGACCGTGATGAAAAAGAGACAAGGTCAGTTGTTATTGGCGAGTAGCGGCTACTCATCTCCGTTCCTACATCATAAAAATTACAGGTACCAATAGAACACAGTTTACATAGTGTGACAAACTGGCGGTCATCATTGTCATGCCCGATCTTTTAACAGATAATAAAAACAGAAGACTGCTAGCAGAAGTGATGACTCAAAACGATGGAATTACTGTATTCTTTTTTTGAATTTTTAAACGCTTCGCTAGTCTGGTGCAATACGTCACGAGCATGACGGTGGTGCGAACCCAAAGATTGTTCTCCTACCATAAATCTGTTGTGCCAATCTAGAGACACAAAAATCCAAACACATTGTCAGGTATGGAGCTCCCTGCACGACAAGCCTCGTCGTTTTATTTGCCCATCATACACAACGTTATAATAAACTAGCTGTCCCACGCAACTTCGTCTGCGTTACATTTTCCCCGTTTTCGCAAAATTTTTCATTGCTGCTCCGCTTCTATTGGTCGTAGCGTGATGATATATAGCCTATGTCCTTCCCCAGGTTGAAATCTATCTTCACGCCAAATTTCATTAAGATCCGATCAGCCGTTTAGTCGTGAAAAGGTAACAAACAAACAAACAGAGTGACTTTCGCATTTATAATATTAGTATGGATGTTGGCTTATTGCTGTCAGTGTTGAAATAACTGAAAATACTAAAGTAAATCAAAGTAAAGTCAATCGTCAGGGGGCTTAACAAGTGGTTTAATTTTACAAGTTCAAACTGCGTAGCACTATATTTCTATACAGGGTTATAGGTAAAACACCAACAACCTCTTAAGAGGTCATTGTACTCATCATAATGAACAACATTTACTATGGGACCAAAACTAAAATCGAGAAAAAAACCGGCCAATTGCGAGTCGGACTCGCGCACGAAGGGTTCCGTACCATTATTTATAAAAACAAGCAAAAAAATTACTTTTTTGTATGGGAGCCCCCTTTAAATATTTATTTTATTCTGTTTTTAGTATTTGTCGTTATAGCATCAATAAAAATACATAATCTGTAGAAATTTCAACTGGCTAACTATCACGGTTCATGAAATACAGCCTGGTGACAGACGGACGGACGGACGGACAGCGAAGTCTCTGTAATAGGGTCCCGTTTGACCGTTTGGGTACGGAACCCTAAAAAATCAGCTGTTCCGTACTTTATGTTCACAAACCTCGTCAAAATGTAGGGAACAGCTGTTTTTTTTTTCACGATTTCGGGTTTTGTCTCATAGTAAAAGTTGTTTATAATGATGAGTAGAATGACCTCTTAAGAGGTTTTTGGTATTTTACCTATAACCCTGTATAGAAATAGTAGCGATGGCCTAGTGGTGTAACGACTCAAGACACGCACCTCTGATTCGGATTCTTGTGCGAGGAAAACATCGTGAGGAAACCAAACTAGCATGAGGTCAGATAGGCAATTGTTCTATGTAAAGTACTGGCATTCAGCTGCATTAGCTAAGACTGGAACTGGTCAGATTTTAATCATCATCATCATCAGCTTATAATGTTCCCACTGCTGGGACACAGGCCTCCTCTCTATGATAGGGAGAGGGCTGTAATCCACCACGCGGGCCCAGTGCAGGTTGGCAGATGTCACTATGTATTCGAATTTTTAGTTCTAGGACATGCCGGTTTCCTCACGATGTTTTTCTTCACCGTTTTTGATGAAATAAATTACAGAAAGTAATGCGCCTGCCTGGGTTCGAACCCACGGCTTACTGCTCGTAAATCGGGGCTACCACCGCTGGGTCACCGCTGCTCTCTGCTTTCATGGCTTTTAATGGTTTTTTTTTTATTGAGTTCCTAGAGGTGTAGGGTTTTCTTTAATTTCCTTTTGTATATTTTTTTTTCTCACAGGTCATTACGCCACAGTATAAATTTGGCTTTCAAGTGAGTCATTAAGCTCTGTCTGCTGCACACTATTATACAATACTGGCTGCACTTAATGCAGCCAGTATTTGTATAATTAAATAAACAAAAACAAAATATTCAAAAGCAAATTAAAAAAAAAAGTCGCGAGCGGCAATATACAGCAAGATTTTTTAGTCACCGTCCAAATTTTTTCTAGGCATTATGTATCATTCACTAACTCCATTTTTAAAAAAAAATCGATATGTGAAATTTTCACATTTTCATATGAAATCATTTTCTCGAAAAAATTATCCGCTCTGCCTGGTGACTAAGTTAAACGTACTACACTTGCCGCGCAAACATTCAATGGAAAGGGGGCGGCCAGCCCGCGTAGTTACCCAGCGTGTACCGATGCACGGCGTGGCGGCGGTGTCCATGATGTCTCAATATTTTTGTATTGAGTGATACTAAAAGAAAAACACGTATTCAATGGTTTTCGCCAAAGATTAAAATGTCTAAATTCGGACGATGACTAAAAAATCATGCTGTATATATATTTTTTAACTCTCTTCTTCACAAACCTCTAGGAACTCAATAAAAAGTCCCATGAAAATCCGACCACTATAAATTTCGTTGAACCATAAGTATTGTTTAATTGCACTCGACTGAGTAGTCGATTGACAGGCAAAAATGACGAATCAATATTACGTAGTATTTCGCTACAATTTAATAAGAGAAGGCCTGATTACATTGTGTTTAGTATTTTAATTATCACTCCAGTAAATATTACGGCATATTGTTGCAGATAAACAGCTTCAATGTTGAAAACATAAATAAATACCGTAATCTTTATCTACTACTCCTTTTTTTATGTGGCAATTTGAAGAAATCTTAATATTTATGAGTTATGTGGGTACTGTCTTGGGAGCTATTAGCTCAGGTTGCATGAGAACTATTTTGCCATAATTAGTGTCAAGTAAGATATTAGGAATTTTTTCATGAAATCTTATTTTGGCATAATTAAAATTGTGACATCGGCCAGTTTATTTTTGTAGGAATGGAATGAATACAAGGAAAGTTATTTCATTGTATAGGATAAAAAACAGTGTCAAAAAAATTAATCATGAATATGGCGTAGAAGAATGATTCCAGAAGATGTACATTCTAAAATAGATTTTTTACTTAGATTTGCAAAATGTCTCGATTCTAATAGATGGCGGTATATGTTGACTGGATTGAGTAAGTATCCAATAGATGGCGCTGTATAAGAGCGCAGCAGCAATGAAAAATATCGCGAAAACGGGGAAAATGTGACGCAGACGAAGTTTCGCGAGACAGCTAGTATATTTAAATAATACGCACGTTAAAGAGTTATTTTAGGTACCTACATCACGCTTTTATCAATAAGGGCCTGCGCGGACGATGGACTTTTGTCCGCGTCGAAGAAAAAAATTAGGCTCCGCGAATAAAAAGTCCGCCGCGGATTTACCGCAAACTCAACGCACACGGTGTGCGATCATTACCACAACTTTTTCTTTAAATTTCGGTCGTAATACTCTTTTTTTGAAGTATCATTATAGAAGTTAAAAAAAAAGTCCGCGATGCGAAAATCCGTCGTCTGCGCAGGCTATAAGAGTGGAACTTTAAAACGTTAGGTAAAAGTACTGGGTCTTATAACCTTATAGGCCTGCGCAGACGACGGACTTTTCTCCGTGGCGGAGAAAAAAGTACGCCCCGCGAATAAAATGTCCACCGCGGATTTACCGCGAACTTGACGCACACGGTGTACGATTATTTGTTGCCCGGAAATATATATAATAGAGAAGTGCACGCTATAGAAGCAAATATTCAGAGTATATGTTGTGATGCAATTTAAATGAAGTTTAAGAAAAAGAGAAGACATTTTAAAAGAAAATACTGGGTCCATTCCCTTATATCGCATCTCAGCACTCTCGAGCGCACAACGCGGAATAAAGTCCGTCATGTGCGTTGCTTCGCCTAGCCACACGAGTTCTATTTTTTCGGTGACTCCCCCGTACTTTTGTCCGGTCCGCTCTCTGCATGTCCTCGGTTATTCGGGGGACTTTTTGTACGCGGTACTTTTAATCCCTCGTTTACGTTACTCGATACAGTTGTAAGCGATCTATTTTAGCGGACAAAAAAATCCGCGGACAAAAATCCGTCGTCTGCGCAGGCTATGTATCATGTAGATTGTCGGTTATCCACAAAAAACTTATTTTAAAGTACTTCCGTGTACTCTATATATTTTTAGTTTTGTTTCCTTTCGGCAGAACTAGATATTGATTTTCACCAGAACCAGATCTCGGTAGGGCAACATATAGTTGCCCGTGCGAAAAACACTTGGCGTCAATCTCACTTCAACCGTTTACGCAGCGCATGCAGCGGTAGCTCTCAAAAGGAAATAAAAACCCGATTTTGATACATTTTTCCGCTCTTTTTTGTTGTAGCGTGATTATATATAGCCCATAGGCCTTCCTCAATATATGGGATATCTAACACTGAAAGATTTTTTCAAATCGGATCAAGTAGTACCTGAGATTAGCGCGTTCAAGCAAACAAACTCTTCAGCTTTGATATTATATAAAATGATAATATATATTAGTCTAAATAGATAGATTACCCTTTTCCAAGTTGAAACTCATACCAAAAACTTAGGTCTAATTGCCTTTACGGAACCCTCGGTGCGCGAGTCCGACTCGCACTTGGCCGGTTTTTTTTAAACCTGGCGATTTTTTTTTTAAGTTTCTAACACGTCATTTTGCGTAAGGGATATTCTGCGAAAGAGGCATTGTCAGAAAACGGCCTTTTCAGAAGGAGTCATTCTGCGAAAGCGACATTATGAGTAAGCGACATTTTGCGCCTGAGCCAAAAAAATACAATGGTTATTCTTATTTCAGACCATAAACACGTGAAAAGTTAGTACGTCAAGCATTTATTATGATTCAAATAAGGTTATTTTGGGTTTTCTACAAAACATCTGTTTAACATAATTATTGTAATTATTGTGAATATTAATGGATACCGTACTAAAAGTATTTGAAAAGTCTCTGTCTCAAGACGAAGACACATTACTGAGTTTCACAAAGTATTTTAAGTATATTCAAAAGAAAAATAAAACAACAATGTTCTCTGAGTATTTTAAAAATATTTAAATAATTTATAATTTTTTACAAAATAGCTAATAACAATACGTAATTTACAGAACTATACTGGATACCAAAGATCATTGCCGTTCAGCGATTGGTCCGTACCAGTCAGATTGAAACAAAACGGATTGGTATATATGCTGCATATATACTCCCTCTCATAGAGAGGAGGCCTGTGTCTCAGCAGTGGGAACATTATAGGCTGAGGATGAGGATGAGGATTGGTATACGTTTTATTTTTCATATCCCATAACTCTAGGGTTATATTCTATTAGTAAAAATAATACAAAAAGTCCTAGAATAGGTCGTTCAAAAATGCATAGTTTCGAAGATCATTCATAAATTTTGTAATAAAGTAGGTAACTGTGACATACGGACGGAAAGACATACATGACGAATCCATAAAGGTTCTTTTTTTTGCTATTCGGCTATGGAACCCTTAAAATATATGCCAATTGGTTTTTTGTTATGGTCTCATTCATACCCTAGAGTTATAGTATACCAAACGTTGTAGATAGGTACTCCTGAAAGAACAATTTTTATTACAGACCCAACTCTGAAATATCAAAAAAAAAAACTGCCACTTTAGTCGCACGCCGCGGCTGTCAAGCAAAGTGCTATTTCATTAGGAATTTCTCAGTACAGTCACGGAGCCTGGATTTGAGCCCGGCTAGTGGCAATATTCTCGCCCTTATTACATGGGGCTGGAACATCAATGTCGTTGTACTGATATGTACACCTCGTTATCACCGGGCTCACCCAGCACCAGGCGAGCTGTTATGTTACATTTTGATCATACTTCAGGGTTGGTTCCATAGTAAAAGATGTGCATTTATAAATGAGCACTTACTACATTCTAGAATATCTCTCGTTATAACCAACCATGAGACTCTGCTATCTTATTAAAGGAAAAAAGTTCCTAACAACATGTTTACAAAAAAGTAGCGAGTCAAAGTCTTCTTCTACATTTCAATAGAAAAACTAAATGCGTAAATCTTTGACAAAAAAAGTCACTGGAATGAGATTTGGTCATAAATAGTTTTCTTACTTATGCTCGTGTTCAGTTGTACGTGGTGATAACCAAAGATGTTCTCCTAGATAACGCAAGAGCACCGACTCCGCGTGCTTGGCTTAAGAGGGGACTCTACGCCCGAGGAATTTGAATAATAGGTAGACGTTTTGTATTCCGCTGTTTTCAAAACTAAACTTATCTCAAAATTTAGAGGAAAAGTATATCTATACTTCTATTATTTTCTTTTTTGTTAAAAACTTATCTAATTTGTCTAATAGTCGTCTGAACATGGCGTAGTCAAAAAATGGCACGCTTGGTTTTCATACGGGTCGTGATACTTGCGTTATCTAGGTATAGCTATTATCTGTGGTGATACCTAAATGAATGGCTGAATAGAAAGGCGCTGTTGGATTTAAAACTCTCAACGCTAAATTGTGGGTTGAAAATCATCAGTCAGCTTTGGCATAGGTACATTTAGGTGCCGCCGTCGTCAATTACCACTGAAAATGTACTACCGGGCTCACTGGCGATCGACCACATTTCATTTTAACCCTCATGCTCTGAGTAATATGGTTGAAAAGGGGTCGACTGTGAGTGAACGCGGTAGTACGTCAGTCGACCAATCATGTTAAACATAACCAGTTTATGCGGACCTCTTATTGTACGGGAAATCTTTACAAACCGAGACCATATTATACTGGAAATGTATAGCTTGATGCGTCGTACATTATTGTTCTTAATCAAAGTTTAAATCTCAGCACGATACACTTGTAGCAGGAATGACTGGTACTTTTCTAAATTTGCTGCGAAAAGCATTCTGGCATTGGGATTGCTTGCAGTGAAGTCATTTGTGTTTATACCTCGATTGGCACCTGAAAAAAAAGAAGAAAGAAAGTTAGAAAGTTTGCATGAGCGAGTAAATTATTTAACAGTTTTTAGGACATCAGTTCAAGTCCGGTTCATCATCATCATCATCATCATCATCATCATCAGCCTATAATGTTCCCACTGCTGGGACACAGGCCTCCTCTCTATGAGAGGGAGTGGGCTGTAATCCACCACACGGGCCCAGCGCGGGTTGATAGATGTCACATGTCTTCGAATTTTTAGTTCTAGAACATTAGTTTCCTCACGATGTTTTTCCTTCACCGTTTTTGAGGGCAGTGGTGATGAAATAAATTACACAAAGTAATGCGCCTCATCATCATCATCATTTCAGCCGAGAGACGTCCACTGCCGGACATAGGCCTCCCCCAACGCCAAATTGACATAAGGGGGGTTTTGCCATAATCGCCACGCTTGGCAGGCGGGTTGGCGATCGCAGTACGGTTGTTACAAAAGCACAGAGAACGCTGCTGCCCATTCTCTGGCAAGTCCCTTAGTCGCCTCTTACGACACCCACGGGAAGATATGGGATGGTGCTATTCTTTACGTCCGACACCAACAATGCGCCATGCAAGTAATGCGCCTGCCTGGGTTCAAACCCACGGCTTAGTGCTCGTAAGTCGGGGCTGCCACCACTGGGCCACCGCTGCTCTCTCAAGTCCGGTTCAGCTTGATTTAATCATTATTTAGTTATTTTTAGTATTCTTGTTGCAACATCAAAATATTTCAATTTACATAGCCTATTTAAGTATTTCACACATAGAAAGATAATTTCGCGGTTCTGGTTGATCGTTTCCTATGTAGAAGAACCGGCAAGCATCTGCATGGTTTGACAAATTTGTAGCATTCCTCTCGCTGCACATAAAAAAATAATGAGGTAACAATTTATAATGTTTTTTCTTCTGTAGAATGATGTTCTTACATAGTTGCTCAGATAAAACTCTTTCTTTTACCGTGTGTATGCACTTTGGAATACTCTAGGTGCCCGTGCGCCCTCATGGGTGCACTAAATTATTATCGCAATTCGTATTTATTCGTAGTTCCACATTATTGCTGCTATATCAATGACAGGGGCTTGTCATGAAAATACAGCAGCAAACTTTTTAGCATAGTCATCAGATCGGATTACTCTTCAAGGACAACCGGGCAGTGGCATATTTTTCTTACTATACGCCAATGGCTTGGGGCTGCAGACTGCAAGAGCAGGACATTATTCCGGCGATTATTCAAATTGAGTTCCCGATATTCGCCACTGTTGCAAGCGCCATAATCATGGATAAACTATCCCGTTTCATTCGATAATGTAGGTGACCATATCACTTCTTGATTAATGATGGAATACAGAGGCTGGCGAATATTCGGTCGCTAAAACCCACGCTACGCCACTGGGTCCGCAAAAGGTTGGCAATAATTATGTTTACATATTTTGTGGGGCGTAGTTTGAGACGCAGTAACTGATATAATGGAGGAACTTCTTACCTTCCAGCATAATACCGTTAGTAGTGTTTCTGAACACGTCAACTAAATCACTATTTAGAGCTATAGCCATTGTTGCCGGGTCCAGTTGGGTCCAAGCAGGCTCTTTTGGTAGCGATACTTGTTCAAAACTATTTAGTGCCTCCATCGTTGGAGTCCCAATTGTTCCTAAGATATTTATTCGCCATTCCTGTAAAAAAAACAATGAATTAGTACTTACGTACTTACTATTTGTTTTAGGCTTGAATGAATTGCTTAGGCTTTTCCCAATTATTTATACAGGGTGTAACAGAAAGGGTATATATGTTACCGGCCAAACCCGATTTCAAGCCGAACTAGTTTATCCTAGGCCAAACCAGTTTACTGGCTTATCACTGACCCAAACAAAACATTTACAATCGCCCAACTTGGATGTGGCATTGCTCGATACGCTCGCTCGGCTCGCGCGTTTATGGTCATAGTTCTAACCTAAACTAACCCATTTGAATTGGGTGCTCTTTAAGATCATGTTATGATGAGTCCTAGTTTGGTCTAGGACAAACTAGTTAGGCCGGAAATCGGGTTTGGGCGGTAACATATACATACCCTGGTCTGTAGCACACCCTTAATAAAGGTGTGCTACAGACCATCAAACTGAATATGTTTCTCCATCGGACAAACATCTTAATAGCGAAAAAAATATCAGCTGCCCCATACATTTGGGTATTGAATTTTGTATGGGGCAGCCGACAATTTTTTTGCTAACACGATGTTTTTCCGATGGAGAAAACTGTTCAGTTTGATGGTCTGTAGTACACCCTTAAGTATATATTATTATTGATAGGTACATGTTAGGTTCGGCTTCCAGTCTAACCAGATGCAGCTGAATACCATATTTTACATGGAGCGAATGCTTATCTGATCTCCACAACCCAGTTACTTGGTTATACCCTTTGGTAAGACTGGAAGTCACACTTCCTGGCTTCTAACTACCCGTATCGATTGTCAAAGAGCAACAAATGACAACCGGGACCAACGGCTTCACACGTGATTTGCGACGCACGAAGGGAACCCATCAATGGAACAACCTAGGCAAGCACTGTTTTACCATGAAGATCGACTTATGCGAGTGTTATTATTTTGAAACGCGGGGCGCGTTTCAAAATAATAACACTCACATAAGTCCCCTATCATTTAAAATCTAGGAATTCCTGTTTTGGCAAAAACTAAGAGTAAATTAAAAGTATAATAGGTACTAACTGTCACAAAACTAAATAATCGCCAGGGGCCCAAATAATTGACAATCGGTTTGAAACATTTCGTATTTCTACAACAACTTTCAACGCAATTGACAAACTTTTCGGTAGTTTAGGTCAGTCAGATACAATTTTGACTGTCTCTTTATCTTTTTCACTCATGCCACTTTATCTAGGCCCTCTTGCCGTTTCATGCATGCAAAGCCAAATTTAACCTTAGATAAGCAAATACAAGGACGAATACAGTATACTAGAAGATAAACTTACAAGGGGAATAATTAAGGTGCTGTAAACTTGTGAAAATGGTACAAACGTGACTTTGTCTACTATAGAACTATTTGCAACCATATAGTAAGCTTCTGGGTCCAAAGCCGCGTTGAATTCCGGTTCTGGGTGAGCTTCACCTGTGGAAATAAGAAGAATACAATTATAATTGACTGATTTAGGGATTCACCACACTTATCGTCGACGAATTGATCAGAAAATACTTGGAGCGACATCCATACCGCGTTGCGATATTAAAGCTATCGTACTGATTAAATACAGTGAATATTGTACACTCACAACTAACCGGTTATGTTTAAGTGCCATGTAATAGGGGGTTGGCATATTGCCATCAACCGCGCACAAATCCACGCTCTATTAAGAAAGTCTTGATGGAAAAACCCAACAATACTTTGGCCGACCCGGGAATCGCACCCAGGAGTCAGCAGGCAGCAGGTGGGGGTGGGGTAGAGATCAGCAGGTGGGGCTCAGCAGTCGTTGCGACTACTCGACCAACGACAAAATCCCTAAGCTTACTTGGGGACTGTCTCGTTGATCGTACTAGGTCCCATACTACCTAGTTTAATGACGTCATCATGCATTTACTTCGAGCGTTCATGTCAGGCCCTGTGATGTTTTGCTACTGCCCATCAGCCCAATATACAAGGTGTTGTTTTGCATCCTCGTCAAATTCAAGGAGGTAACTATGCTAGTGATTCTCGACCCGATTCAATAATAAAATATAGGTTTTATTTTTCTTATTTACGGAAATCGGTAAGTGTGAACCACCCGTGTTTTAAAAAGTGGCCTGTCTGATCCTCGCCTTATAACCACGCTTACTTAAAATAGCTTATAAAAAATCTCAAACGTTTATTCGATAATTTATTATTCCTTAGACCACGTTAAATGAGTTCTTCTGAAATACTGACAAATAACTTAAACAACAAAAAAAAACAGTGTTTTTTTTTGTAATTAACTAGGTACTATTTATGTATTTTGTGACAACATCCTGAATTTTGACGGGGATGCAAAACAGCAACTTGTATTTTTTAATCTCTTTCCCTCATAATCGTTGTGTGATTATGATTACCTTTCTTTTTTGATATATCGTCAAATAAAAAAAATAAACTTACTATGAATATGGCCACCGCCAATATATAAATGCTCGATTCTGGAGAGAAAGTCAGGGTCCGCTCTTACTGCCAGGGCAATATTTGTTAAAGGGCCAATTGCTACGATTGTTAGATCTCCTGAAACACAAAAAACTCCATAAGTTTGTGAACCAAGCAAAATGTACTAACTTAAAACCACTTTACATAAGTAAGTCTTCTTTAAGTCTAAGGTTTGAGTATGAATGTGGATGGCTATAAGAGTAGAGAAAGACCAAAGAAACGATGGATTGTGTGATCTATGAAGGTCTTGATATGACTAGAAAGAAGATGACTGCTGAGATGACAATAAATAGAGAACTGAATTGGAATAAGAGTAAGACAATAATAATGAGTTCTCGATATTTCGTATTTTGTAGCAGTACCGAGCATGTTAAACGTACAAGTAAGAGTGTGGACCAATTTGTCTGCTCATAAACACCCACCCACAATAACTTGGGTTTACCCATGATCATGGTGCTTGCAAAGTTTTTAGTATCAATGATAGTGTTAGTGACGATATTTCTAAACATGATAAAACAATAAGTTTAACATGTTTATTGTTTGTTTTGAGTTTCCAATATTTCGGGGCTGTTGCAAACGCCATAATCACGGATAAACTGGAGTTATTACGGGTGTTTATGAGCAGACAAATCGGTCTAACCTCTTTCTTGTAAGTTTTTATGCTCCGTACCACTACCACTGTCACTCACAACTCGATTCTGTTCCCGACACACGAAACTCACTGTGTCCACTCGCGAACTTTTTGCAGCACTTTTTTAGTTTTACACAGTTGAACTACTAGATTCGTTATCCGTGTTAATGATAGCGTCAGTGACTATAGTCAGATTAAAAACTTATGATAACCTTTGAGTTTGAATCGCCATTTAAAACTGCAACAGTATACCACTAAAAAACTTAAAATGTTATGTGTTGGTAGTCCAAAGAACTTACCTCGATATTTCTTAGAAAGTTCGATGAGGGCGATTGCTGATTGTGTGCCATCGGTTGTAACTGATGGAGGCCGGTAGCCGGTGTCTCCCAGCCCGTCATTGCCGAAATAGTTGTCAGATTCGATTCCTGATATCAGAGCCCGACGGGAACCTTGGTATATCGGGATCTGTAATGAATAATTGTTTATTTTTAATCTTAAGAGTCTTACGACAATTCATACAAACTTTCAAGTTCTTATTTTTCGAAATGACTGTTCCGATTTTAATACAACTTCATATAAATAAGCAGGGTACATTGGTCTAAAAATATTTTCGAAAAATAGTGTTACAGCAAAATTATACCGATTATAAATTATTTAAAGGAACAGAAATGTACATTTTTTTTTAAGACATTTCGTAAATGTTTTTTAATAACTTTTAGACCTATGTACCAGGCCCCTCAGAAAGTATTGCGAAAAAAAGTTTTTATATATGGGAGACTGGCCAGTTATTATGTTTTTCGAAAATATGATTATTTATAAGTAAAAATAAGTAAGTTCCAATTTCAAAATTTCCCTCCACATTTTTGCGAGTTAATTCAAAGTATTGTGTCTCACTGAAATATGGATCTGCGCCGGGAACATTTTAGAGCTATGATTTTATACGATTTCAAGTGTCGCCTGAAACCGGATGAATCGTACGATAGACTTCAAATGGCATTCATGGATGAAGGCCCTTCCAAGGCAACCGTGTATCGTTGGTATAACGAATTCAAGCGCGGTCGACCAACTTTGGGGGATGACGAAAGAAGCGGTCGCCCTTTGACGGCTGTTACCGAAGAAAACGTGCTAGCAGTGAAAAATTTAATCCAAGACAATAGGCGAATTACATATCAGGAGATTCAACACATATTGAAGATTGGATCGGGAAGCGTTCACGAGATTCTACACAGCCATCTTCGCGTGAGGAGGATAGTATCATGCTGGGTGCCGCACAACCTCACCGATGCTCAGAAGCAGGCCCGGGTGGAATGGTGCCGTGATATGCTTAACAAATTTGAAGCAGGCTCGTCTCGGCGTGTTTACGACATCGTTACAGGTGATGAGTCCTGGATTTATCAATACGACCCAGAAACCAAGCGCCAGTCGACTGTTTGGGTGTTTCAAAATGAGCCAACGCCTACCAAAGTGAAGCGATCTAGAAGCGGGGGTAAGATTTTGATCGCTAGCTTTTTTAATTTGACTGGCCACTTGGTATCAATTCCCTTACGGGATCAAAGAAGCATTAATGCCGAATGGTATACTTCCAAATGTTTGCCAGTAGTTTTCTCTGTTATAAGCAACAAGCGACCAAACACAGGGCTCCGCGGGCTACTGCTCCACCACGACAATGCACCTGCGCACACCGCACTCAAAACGAGGGACTTCCTGGACAGCACGCCAGTCAAACTCCTGGGTCACCCTCCTTACAGCCCTGATCTAGCACCGTGTGACTTCTTTTTATTCCCAAAAATAAAAAATCAGCTCAAAGGGATACAATTTTCGTCGCCGGAAGATGCGCTGGCTGGGTTCGAGCAGGCTGTAAACGAGGTGTCTGCGGCGGACTGGAAAAAGTGTTTTGAAAACTGGTTTAGGCGCATGAATCTTTGTATAGAGGCTGGTGGAAAGTACTTTGAAAAGATTTAATAAAAATATATGTACGTATAGAACAATTTTTTTTAGTTTCGCAAAACTTTCTGAGTGTCCCACGTATCTTGCTTATGCTTATTAAGTTTTATGAAAATCTGTTTAGCCATTTCGGAAAATAAGGACTTGAAAGTTTGTATGAAATGCCGTAAGGTGATAACGCTCATAATGGTAAATAGTAAAAATGTTAGTTTAAGTCGCGGCTGGTCCTATTAGCGGTAGAACCACTCGTATTTGGTGGATTATCTCTTTGTGAGCGTCCATTTTATAAATGTAAATCTGACTACGGTCACCAGTGTCCGTGCCATGACGCTTAAAACATTATTCATCATCATCATCGTCATTTCAGCCCAAAAGACGTCCACTGCTGGACATAGGCTTCCCCCAAGTGTCGCCACATTGACATTTTGGAGGGTTTTGCCATAATCGCCACGCTTGGCAGGCGGGTTGGCGATCGCAGTACGGTTGTCACAAAAGCACAGAGAACGCTGCTGCCCATTCTCTGGCAAGTCCCTTAGTCGCCTCTTACGACACCCACGGGAAGATATGGGATGGTGCTATTCTTTACGTCCGACACCATACAGAGCTGTCCGACACCATACAGAGCACAGTGGGAAAGAGATGGAGCTAGACGACCTGTATAGCTCCGTCTCTTTTTCACTCTGGAATAGGAATGGAACAATAGAGTTTTAAGACGTCATGGTACGGACGCTGGTTAGGCATTAACCACAAGATAAAGAAGAAGTCTGAAATCGCCGATAAACCAGGAGCAAGCGTGGTGATAAATGTTCGCGCCATTTCTGTATGAGAAAAGGTCTTATCTTGCAGTGGGACTAAAACAGGCTACACATTACATCACCGTTTAGTCTCTTACCTAGAGTCTACATTTTTTATCAGTACTACAGACTTATAGATTAGAAAAACACGTGATACAGCGGGCATGTCTAACATCGGACAAGGACAAAAAGATGATTATGATAAGTACGTAAAGATTAGGTTAGATAAAAACACTTACATCTCTCCTATTCATTAAGGTCAGTATTCTATCACTATTGAATAAGGCTTGAGTCCAGTGTACATTGCCGTACGTTGTTGTCAACGCCACGACCTGTGGCCTGAAAAAAAAAACTTAAATAATATTTATGAAAATAGCTTATGTTCATAAAACCTTGAAATACTCTATTTTAGTTCTGATTTATTTAAGGTTATTGAGACCAATATTATCATTGCGAAAAAATCAGCTACCTCATGCATTTAAATCGGGTTTTTTTTTTATTGGAACAGCTGTCTTTGTTTCGCGTTTTCCATGTTGATCCCAAAGAGAGAGTAGTTCAATTTGATGGTCTATACGATATCATAGTTAGTCTGAAATATCAACGGCACGGTTGGTGCAGTGGCTGAGCGATTGACTGCTGCGCTGCGTGTCGTGGGTTCGATTTCGGAGCACATATTTGTATGGCCAACACATAGTTGTTCTGGATCTGGCTGTTTGTGTATGGTAGTTTAAATGTTTGTAAACGCACCACGATACAAGAGTAATTCCGAATGTGGGGCGAAGTTTAAAAGAAAGAATATGAACACACTTTTGACAACTGCCCTTTTTTTTTTTTTTTTTCGGATAGGAAATCATCAAATGACTTCTTCCGCTCTGGGCGGAGCGGAAGGGAGTGTCAGACTTGACTGACTAAAACCCATCCATGTTCCTTCTTAGCCCTTTGCGTTCCAGGGGCACGGTATCTCTTTCGAACAACCCGCAGCCCTGGCAGGCATCGGCCCTCTCGGCCTGACGTATAGAAACTTATAGCTTTGAAAATCGAAAATGACAGAAGTGGTGCGCACAACTGTTTTGACGAACGCTATCAATCACTGCCGTCTCAAGGCATTTCTGTAGACTGTACACTATGATCACCTACCTTTTAGGCTAAGCTGTAGGAGTAGATGAAGACCAAATAGCCGATAGCTGTATGAAAGATGATACGGCTAGAAAAGAGGATGACTCATGAAGTGACGAGTAATAGAGAAGTATGGAAGAAGAAGACCCCCAATTAAATTGGCTTTAGGGCAGGCAAGGGTGACATTGTTGACTTGATTACTTTGTGTTCAAACGATTTTAAGTAAAAGGTACCGGATGAATGGTTAGAAACGACAAGTAAACTAGACGTATGGAAAAAGCAGACGTGCTGCGCCGACCCCAAATAAATTGGGATAAGGGGAGGAGAGTGATGGGCTGGAATAGTTAGAAAGTGAAGCGCCAAATATCGATTATAATTTTTGTATTTTTAGTTTTCAAAAGATTAAATTAAAATAATAACAGCCACACGGGTCGATCTTTAAGATGCTTGTCGAAGTTGGTCCGTGGATGGGTGACCATAAATGCATTCTAAGTTTTCTCTGTGCCGCGGAAAGCACGTTAAACCGTTGGTCCCGCTGTCATTTGTAGACCTTTGACAGCTTTACAGGTAGTCAGTGGCACGAAAGTCTGACAACCAGTCTTACAGAAACGGTCAGAAACGCAGTCGGTACATGTAAAATACTGGTATATAAGTTAATTCAATTAGACTGGAAGCCGACCGCAACATATTTTGGAAAAGGCTAGGCAGGTGATGATTCAATCCTCAATTTCCGGCAATTCTCACTTAACAAATACCGCAGAATGGTGAAGGAAAACATTGTGAGGAAACCGGCATGTCCTAGAACTAAAAATTCGAATACATGTGACCTACCAAACCGCATTGGGCCCGCGTGGTTGATTACAGCCCCCTCCCTCTCATAGAGAGGAAGCCTGTGTCCCAGCTGTGGGAACATTATAGGCTGATGATGATGAAATACCGCAGGATACTGATGATGATGAAGGACTGATAATAATGATGGTAGATACTTACCCGTCGAAGTATTTCTCATAAATTAAGGCCATAGTGATGGCAAAGGCATCGTCTGCTCCTCCATCGTGGTCTATTACCAACTTCTTTCTCGGTTCAGTTTCACTAGCCTCAGATTCAGAACTGAAAATTGAAATAAATAAAGTTAATAGCGAGTTTGACTGCCTCATTGGTCCAGTGGCCGCAAGCCCGATTGCTGAGCATGAGGTCCTGGGTTCGATTCCCAGGTCGAGCAAAGTGTTATTGGGTTTTTCCATCAGGACTTCTCAATTGCAGCCTCGAAGCCTGGATTTGTGCCCAGTTGATGGCAGCCCCGACTTACGAGCAGTAAGCCGTGGATTCGAACCCAGGCACATTACTTTGTGTAAGTTACTTCATTACCGCTGCTCTCAAAAACGGTGAAGAAAAACATCGTGAGGAAACCGGCATGTCATAGAACTAAAAATTCAAAGACATGTGACATATACCAACCCGCACTGGGCCCGCGTGGTGGATTACAGCCCACTCCCTCTCATAGAGAGGAGGCCTGTGTCCCAGCAGTGGGAACATTATAGGCTGATGATGATGATGATGATGGCAATAGAGTCGCCCCTAGTACATGGGACTTAAACATAACTGGCGAAATGTAGGTGTAATATTAGGTACACCTCTTTCTACTCTTTGGGGATTGATGTTAATTAATCATTGTTAATGAATCTTTGAACCTTCAACTAATACTAATTCCTTTGTCCGATAGCTTATTTTATCAGGTTTGATAACTAGATGTTACTGTAGAGAAATCTAGGTACTGTCTAAATCTCATCAGTTTGATTTTATTCGTTGACTTCTTATCCTTAATCTGTTGGTCGCGACCTTCGTCCGCGTGAAATTATTGTAAAAATGTCACTACCCTATTTGAATCGGAGGTTGTCAAAATCTGCTTTATTTTTTTTTTGCACGGAACTCTTTTCGACAATAAAAGTAGCCTAAGTAACTCCGTATATCATGAGCTATCTACCAGTAAAAGTCCCGGACTTTTTTTACTATCCAGAACAAACAGACAAACTGACAGTCACACAAAATTTAAAAAAAGAGTTTTTGTTATAATTACCGTATTTACTTTCATAGGCATTCAGTAAAAAGCTGTTATTTTGAAATTACAAACAGACACTTTATAGATTCGATTCCTTTATGTTTCTACTTAAAAGAGTATTCATTTACTTTTGCACGAACATAAAATCTAAACAAATAATCTTATCTGACAAACATAAAAACAATATAATTACATAAATTAAATCTAAACTAATATTATAAAGAAGAAAGATTTGAATGTTGGTTTGCATTGAATAAGATCCGAAACTACTGGTCCGATTTAAAAATGCTTTCAGTGGTATATAGCCCATTTATCGAGGAAGGCTATAGGCTATATATCATCACGCTACGACCAAAAGGAGTAGAGCAACAATAAAAATGTTGCGAAAACGGGGAAAATGTGACGCAAACGAAGTTGCGCCGGACAGCTAGTAACCTAATAATTATACTAAGCGACCAGACCAAACGGTGACTGACACGCGTCTGCTAGATAATGATGTGTATTCGTTCTGGCGCAGCATCTGGTCGGTGCCTGTCAGTCACACTGAGGGCGATTGGACCCAGGCGGTTTAACAAGCGTGTGATCCAATACCAGAAATGGAGGCAATCATTTTATCAGCCCCTAAGACGAAGCTCGTGCAGTCTGTCCGTTGCCTAGCTGGAAATCTCCAGGGCCAGACGGACTACACAAGTTCTGGATCAACTGGTTCCAAAAATCGCACGATCGATAAATCAGGTAGTACTGCGGAACCCAGAAATTATAAAAACCGGCCAAGTGCGAGTCGGACTCGCGCACGAAGGGTTCCGTACAATTATTTATAAAAACGAGCAAAAAGAACCCTTTTTTGTATGGGAGCCCCCCTTAAATATTTATTTTATTCTGTTTTTAGTATTTGTTGTTGTAGCATCAACAGAAATACATAATCTGTAGAAATTTCAACTTGCTAACTATCACGGTTCATGAGATACAGCCTGGTGACAGACGGACGGACGGACAGCGAAATCTCAGTAATAGGGTCCCGTTTGACCCTTTGGGCACGGAACCCTAAAAAGGCAGTTTTTAAAGAAAATAAAATGTTGAATATGTAACAAAGTGTTTAAATAGTAAATTTATTTTTATGGCACAATTATTCATATGTCACGATCATTTTACTTTAAAAATATCATAAAACAATGTCACTTCTTTGTTTACTCGTCAGTATACACAGAAACCCATCACTTCTTTGAAGTTTCACTAACAATTCTAATTTTATTTTATTTTTTCAGTTCGACGGATTTTTGCGATTCCAATAAAATTGTGCGCGAACATTTGGGCAGCACATTTTTGTTCCTGAACATTCTGCGCAGCACAAAATATTTGCGTTCTGAACTCTAGATCCGTTTCCAGATGGAAAGCTGTATGTAACTCTTGATTACGGACAGTCCAGCACATTTGTAAACAAATAAATTAGTACGAGAGCCCATGACCAAAATATTTGCCTTATTGTTTTACGCCTATAACCGTATAAAATCGATAGATGGTTATTTTGATTCTAAAATAACCATCCATGCTTTTATGCGTTGTACGCCATAAGGACCATTGTAACGTCATATTGCAAACCGCTTTTATTTGAGTTAGTACAAAAGGCGATCTAAAGTCAATATATTTGGGATACGCGCAACTTTTTTTTTTTCTATTGGGCAGAATAGAAAAAAAAATACGTTTTGGGCGGCTCCCAAATAATTTGACTTTAGATCGGCTTCTGTACTAACTCACATAAAAGCGATTGCGGTGGTTATGTACATACATACATGAATAAACTCACACCTTTTTCACATGGCGGTAGGTAGAAACCAAAGAACTCTAGGTACCTGCTGCGATCCTAACATACTCCTATCTCCTCGTCCACTCCCATGTATCTGGCCACACACGCACTCTGGTTGCGAGTACTACGCACCTGACCTTTATAGAGAATTTGGCGTATGGTAAGCTGCCTGTCAGTGGTAACAGAACCAGTATAAGCTGGTCTCACATTCTATTGAAACTCTGGACTACGCTAGGCTAGCGGAAGGCCAAAGTGCCACCACTACCGAGTTATGGTCTACCTTACGATCAATGAAGAAAGAAAATGATAAACTTGTAGGTACTTACTTTCCACCAGGTAACACAATCGCCAAAGTAATTCCCACTATTAGAAGCATCGCTACCGTAGCCGCTCCAATGGAATAGAGAAGTTTTTTCTGATCCACCATGGTTAATTTCTTATTTCTTCAACTGAAAACTAAAAAAGTATTTTTGACTACTTCAAGATACAAACATCTGTGTAACCCTGGCTCTCTTACTAAAAATTCCTGTATCACAAGAGTTAGCCAAAATGTCGTGAAAAAATCCTCATCTTTACTTTTTTCACGACATTCGATAAACTAAAAAAGGTAGATTACTGAGATAACAACTAATAGAGAAGTAAGAGGGGAAGACCTCCTGCGATCACTGCAAATAAATTGACAGAAGGGCAGGAAAATGATGATGATGATGATTCGTCTGCTAATACTGAATAAGTACAAACATGATTCATCGAGAATTATGTGTACCTACGAGGAAGTACAGCGAGATAGGAAGACGACATTGCAATGGGTGAATTCGGGCTATGGATGATGATGATCTTGTAGGTACAAACAAAAGCATGAGCACATTAAATAATGGCATATCGATAAAAGATATTCAAACGTACCTACACCTATCAGGTGCTCCAAAGTAATGATTAGAATGAGAAAAAAATGTTATTACTACCGGAATCACAAAATTTGATAGCAGGTGATAACAGCTAGGTGCTGAATCACATTTATGATACAATGATGATCAGTTCTTATTTATCTGATGCAGACGCATCTTCATGCATTATAGCAGTTTTTCACAGATACTATGCGGATCGATGCTGATAAAATGTGACTCAGGGAAAATGTCTCTCATTCCGCTGTGAAAATGTCTTGTAAATATTGATAACAGACAACAAACATACGCAGTATACACTGATTTTCAAAAGGCATTCGAAAAACTGGATCTTAGATTGCTGCTTCATAAAATTGTGTACAAATGGTATCAGAGGGGATCACCTACGTTGGTTTGTCTCCTATATAACCAATAGGACCCAAAAGGTCAATCACCGGCTTCGAGTCTAGCTGTATTTAAGTTACATCAGGACTCCCTCAAGGTTAAATTTTAGGACCTTTTTTTTAAGGATTATTTATACTTTTTAGAAATGATATTAAATACTGCCTTCAAAATCAGATTTTGTTCATTGATGATTCAATAGAATAACATTGGCAAAGTACTTAGTTCTTTATTGACTAATGTCTTTCACACTAAACCATTTAGTTATTTTTCGCCATCAGCGGAAAAGGGACTATCACAAGAATATACTAATCAAACGATTTATGAACAATACTGAGTCACATTGGAGGCTCAGCATTCTTCACATATCGATCTAAGAAGTTTATAATTGGTTAAACTTCTAATAGAATCCGGTTTTTAATTTGAGCACTTGTGAAATCTGAAGCTATGCTTTTGCGCAATTTTAAATTCATTATTCATCCAGTATAACAACGCGTTTAGGGTGCTGGTGCGTCTGCCTCGGTTCTGTAACACGTCATCTATGTTCGCTGAGGCTCGTTCCCACTGTTTCAATGCTGTACGGCATAAGAAGGCGGCTCCGCTGCTAAACAGACTCCGTGGCAGCCCCAACAGCATTCTGGGGGCCATAGTCGGGAGGCATGACAGCCCGTTGGTGAGGTATCTAGTCACCTGTACACTGTCTGTGTTTGTAATTAAGTAGTAACATGTGTTAAGAATATTGTTACTAACCCAATGGATCTTGGTCATCTGATGAAATAAATGATATATTATTACTTTGAAATTCAAAATTTCCACGCAAGAAAGAAACAAAAGCTCATTGTTGATTGTTTGAAGGTCTTGCAGGAAAACAACAAGAAATGCGAATGTAGTGACTGCTTATTTCTAAACTAAAATCTCTCAATTAAGAAGTATAGTAGAAGTTAGTAACTTAAATACACCGTGTATTTAAGTTACTAACTTCTACTATGAATCCAAACAGAACCTGTTGCTTATTTTAGTAAATGGGTTGCCTGAATAGTTTTTTTTATGTTAGCCTGTCATGGGTCCAACTGCTGGGCAAAGGCCTCCCCTTTTTCCTTCCAAACCTCTCTATCTTGTGCGATATCTGGCCATGATCGCCCGCAAACCAGATCAGATTGTCACACCACCTTCGCCGCAGTTTACCTCGACGGCGATTTCCTCCGTCAGGCGTCTAGTAAGTGATGATCTTTGGCCACCTCTTCGGGTGCATTCGTTCCCAAATAGATATTTTCTTATGTTATTATAGGCATCGACATCTAGTGAAGGTCATCATACGGGTCGGTGGTTGTCGTTATTATTTATGGTACAATTCTAAAAGCGTTTCCAGCCAAAAATCTTATCGGCAAAATTAAAGACCACAGTAGTAAGACTAGTTATTATGTCAAAGGCAACAGGTGCTAAACCCGGACCCATAAATTAACGTAACATAACATCAAATCTGCAGTCCCAGAAGGGTTAGGCAGAGGTGTACCTAATAGAATACCCACTGTTCACCAGATATGAAAGTCGAATAATATGTAATAGGGGGCGAGCCTATTGCCACAACAGGGCACAGATCCAGACTCCGTGGCTGCTACTGTTAAATTTCTGATAGAAAAACATTAATAACACTACCCGGGTATCGAACCCAGGACCTTTTGCTCAACAGTCGCGCTTGTGACCACTGGACCAACGAAGCAGTCGATGTCATAAGTCATTTAATCATTTGTTAACACAGGTTCGAAGAAATAGTTGTTATAAAAAATTGCAAGCGCGGTTTGTTATACCCGAAGGTGTACAAATATTTATAGAGGTCATTGACATTAAAATTGATAATATAATTACATAAATGCAATGCATATGGTATAAAGTAAACAATTTTGACAGCAACAAAAAAAATTAGAAAAACATATAAATGACAAAAATAATTGTAAGTCGACAAACAAATTATTTGCGGCTACAGAAAGTGGGCATTTTTTGCCGTTGCTGTTTGTGGTAACTGTCGTCAAAATTGTATATTTATGTTTCCGTAAAGTAATCAAACAGGTTTGCACTTGATAGTAAATAGTTAGCATCGCCTTTCGACGATCCGCAGTAATTGCAGGGGTATTGACATCTATAGCGTCTCTAAAGGACTGCACACCAAAGCTGTAACCCGCCGACATGTGCCGCACTTTGTCGGCGGCATGTTGGCTTTGTTGCACAACTTGTATACTTGATATAAACGGAGAGGCTAATGATCAGCGTCCGTACCATGACGTCTTAAAACATTATTGTTCCATTCCAATTCCAGAGTGAAAAACAGACGGAGCTATACAGGTCGTCTAGCTCCATCTCTTTCCCACTCTGGAATAGGAATGGAACAATAATGTTTTAAGCGTCATGGTACGGAAACAGATATTATTAGATGTTCAAGGTTACGAGATGTATATTATGATGATAAAAGAGATTAATAGAGCGATGATCTCGCAGGGTAGCTGGTAGCAACTGGATTGGAGTTATCGAGATTCGAGTTAAGTGGCGAGCGATTAAGACGTCTATGTGCATCCAGCAGTGGACTGCTGTAGGCTCTTGTTGATGATGATAATAGTAGGTAAGAAAATTTACCTTTGAGTATGCACTAAACACTAGTTTTTAATTTTACAATCTCTTGATCATATCTTTGCACAATTTTGTCAATGAAGGCAGAAAAGTTTTCACTTACTTCCTAAATAAACACAAACTACTACACATAAAACGTTAACACACTCTTCTACCAGATAAAAAACACAATCTCAATTGATTATTCACTTACTACTGATATGACGACACAATCGTGATCGCCATTAGTTTATTCGACATAAAATGATACCACTTTTCTTTCTGATGATACGAACAATATTTTCACACTTTAAACAAAAAAATATTGACTGTCTTTTGTTAACAATTTTTGAAGCCTAAAATTTAAGGCGTGACATTGATGATTAATTGCTAATAGTCCGAATGATAGTTTAATTTAAGTTCTATCACACATGCCGAACATATGCAAATTATGATGTTATCTAAAACCGTGTTTAAAACAAATGATAATGATGTGATTTCAAGATAAGACTGAGAGACTAAGCGAGGTGGTCTGATAATAATTGAATTGAATGTGTCTCTACTCATCCGCCCACAATTGATGTCAATGGTGACGGTCTTAATTTTTTTGTTTCGTTTAGGAATGGTAACACTTCGATCTATATCCGTAGTTTTATGTCAACTTGCCTAGTTCAGTAACTAACTGGCTGTTCAGTGACTAGTCTGACTGGGAAGATAGCATTCATGGGTTCAATAAACTACTTCATGGTTATTTTGGCCTGTTACCATTTTAGACCCGCATCGAATTGCATGATGCGCAGTTTGGGTTCCGACCTAGTAACCTACCAAGATGTCATAAAACTTTATTGTTTTACTCCCTTTCCAGTGTGGAAAAGAAATGGCGCTGGACATCCTGTATAGCTCCGTCTCTTTCCCACACTGGAAAACAAGTAAAAGAATACTGCTTAAGACGTCATGGTAGGCCATCAAGTCTCTCCATGGAAAGAGCCATACTGTCTCTAAAGCAAAATGTCAAGTATTATACGTCTAGGAAAACGTCTGTTAAACGCCTGTTAACGCCGTTGTTGTTGTGTTTCTTAAACCTTTCCAAAACATTTGATCTGGTTTCGTACGACTTACTGTGGCAGAAACTGCTGAACGATACCACAGTTGATAGGGGAGCTATATCGATTTTTCTAAGGAGCGAATAAGATTATCGATAGAGTCGATCTTCAGGTTAAACCGCCGTTGCCTGGGTTGGCCTGTGGATGGGTGACTACCCATTACATATCGAATTTCCTCCATGCCTCGGAAAGCACGTTAGGCCGTTGGTCCCGGCTGTCATTTGTAGATCTTTGACAATCGTTATAAGTAGTCAGTGGTCCGAAAGTCTGACAAAGAAGTATCGTATTATCCAGTAGCAACTGGATTGCGGAAATCAGGTATTCAGCTGCATCCTGTTAGACTGGAAGCCGACCCCAACATAGTTGGGAAAAGGCAAGTTAAATGATGTACGTTGGTAAACTAATGCTCATAAACACGCATCATGAGTTTATAACAGACAGCTAGAAGTATGGGAAGGCTCCCAGTCCAATTGTTGATTTCCCCTGCACTGACTTATTAAACTCGGTTTAAAATTTCTGGCATACAAGCGTGACGCTAATAAAAAAATAATTTATAAAAATATATAAATCATACACTCAAAAGGTATCGCAATTACATTTCAACTTCTCCATAGAAACTACATCTGTCTTGGAAAGAGCCGAGTGAAGTTTTTCAAGATATTTCGTGGCTTTTATACAGCGCCATCTATGTAAATTCACTAAATACGTATGCTCAGCGTGGCCACTGAAATGGATGTCAATTTCAGTGTCATACAGGCTTCATTGGCTATATTTTTCTCGCGCTTCGTAGAGCAACTACTAGATGGCGTTCAATTAAATTTTTCGAAATAGGAACTTCCCGACCGCCTCTTGTAGTCTTCGTGAAAAAAAAACTAAGAAAATGTCACAAAAAGAATTGCCTGAAAAGTTCTTATTAATTAAAGCCGGAAGTTAGTTCTTGTTTTTTTTTTCTTATTCTACCCTTGCGAATACCAAATTTTTATTCGTTTGCTAAATAAGGCAAGTAAATTAATATAAGTAGGTATGTCCCTCATTTTTATTCACAATCGTGAAGGCTTAAAACCCACTTTGGCAATAAAACACAAAATAAAGGTCCTATTCATGGTTTATTACAGCTCAGATTATGATTATCTGTAACATAAATCTTGGATAGCTTTAATTAACGCTTTGTTATAGCCCAACCCGATTTTAATTAAACCAGCAAGTTTCTGTTTTGTGATAACTTTATAATATTTCCTAAATTGCCATTCATTTTTCAGCAAAGACGGTGAGAAAACCTTAGGTTTTTAAAAAAAATAATACGATGATTGACAAAAGATGGTAAGCAATACATTCATGCAAATGAATGAATTATTGAAAAAAAATAACAATTTCAAAGAATTGATTTATTCTGGTATAATGCCAACAACTAATAATACCAGTGGTATTTGTTTCAACTCATATTTATTTCCTATTCCGATCGGATACCATTGTTTAAACGAATACCAAAACAAGTTCAAAGATCTAAGTAACAGTCAGTAAAAATGCTTTGATGTATGTAATAACAAGACCTAAAATTAAAAAAAAAAATTAACTCTCTAATTTTATATCTTTAGTTTTCCTATTTTGAAACTATTTATTATATTTAACTATTTATTTTAGATCTGCAAATAATGTACATATTTCATGAAAATTAAAAAAAAAAACACCAAAAAAAAATTGATAGCAAACGTCTACTTCAATAATTAAATATGACTAAAAATCACCTTTACTTTAATTTTGGTTCCTCCTTATAACTGTGTAATACTTTTGCAAAAACATCAAATCAAAAACAACTTACTTAGGTACTACTCTTACCTATTGCTTTTATAAAATATTGTAATGAAGTAAATTATATTACGATCACGTATAAATATTAGAAAACCAATTTAATTTGATTAGGTTTGACTGAGCTGACTGTACCAAATTCAAGTTGCTGGTATTCGTTTGCACATTAAATTTAATTATTTAAAGAGTGGTGATCCTTTAGGAATAGAAAATAAATACGAGTTGAAACGAATACCAGTGGTATTAGTTTTTGGTATTAGAATTTAAATAAAAGTTTTTTTTTTTCTTTTTTAATGGGTTGTTTTTCACTTGGTGGAGAGATTCATTTTGATTATGCCCATCAATCTATTACATTCATTGTTAGAAATATAGGTAGAATACAAAAATCTTGAGAGTAGCCGCGGTGGCCCAGTGGTGGCAGCCCCGACTTACGAGCAGTAATCCGTGGGTTCGATCCCAGGCAGGCGCATTACTTTATGTAATTTATTTCATCACCGCTGCTCTCAAAAACGGTGAAGGAAAACATCGTGAGGAAACCGGCATGTCCTAGAACTAAAAATTCGAAGACATGTGACATCTACCAACCCGCACTGGGCCCGCGTGGTGGATTACAGCACACTCCCTCTCATAGAGAGGTCTTTGTCCCAGCAGTGGAAACATTATAGGCTGATGATGATGATGATGATGATGATGATGATGACAAATACCTTGTACATTCTGATCATTACAGGCTTCTTACAAAATAATAAAAAAATGACAAACATTTGCATTTACGCTTTTTCAATCAGAGGTAGGAAGAACGGTGATTCATATTACTTATGCTAATCTCAAAAACTCTCGCATAAAAAGAAAACAAAATTATTTGATTCCATTCGTTTCCACTGAAACAATAAATTTCATTTTGAATAATTGATTTCTCCGGGCTTCGAGGTATTCGTCATTCTGATTTGAATTCTAAGTACGTATACGTAAAACGAAAATTAAATCTTTATGCTGGAAAATGTTAATCTGCTTATTGAGCTATGCATATTGATCAATAAAATAAAAACTTTAGTGTGGTAAGGCCGCCCCAGGTTGCCTGAAAGCCTAAGCAATTAGCAGTGGTAAAATAGTGTTGGTAATCAAAAAATCTCTTCAAAATCTTGATCTTGAATCCTCATCCGTTCGTTTTGGAGTATTACTTCTACGTGCTTTTATACTTGTAGTATCGACTCTTACTTCTCAAGGTTATAACAAACTACAATTGTTTTTGTACCATTTAGGAAAGCATCACGTGTCTACCAAATATTATGTTGGGGTCACCTTCTATGGGGTCCAAGTTTATCAGAATGTAACTGAATACCAGTTTTATAATTTATCAGTAACTGGGTAATTCAGGATCCGGGACCAATGCTGGTGCATTCATTGTCATAACAGGTTCCAAGAATTCATCACGCATTATCCAATACCAATTCTGGGGTTCTAAATCATGCCCTAACCAAGTCTGAACTTGATAATAAACACGGTTGAAATGTTGGTGAGCTGCTGCACCCGTTGGTGGAAGATTTGATAACTGCACTGCTTTATTCAGTTTTGTTAACTTGATGAACTATGCATAGCAAAGACGATCGATACAGTCCTCAAATTTTGGAGCATTATAGAATGCCAACAAGATTCGCACTCCATTTTCAAATATTGATTGAACCGGGACGTTTTCTTCTTCAAACGTTGCAGCAGTTTGATCGAAAATCGGAAGTTTCTCGAGTGTTTTAGAAAAGTTTTTTTTCCAATTCTAAAGAGCGCAATAAGGCTCTATATGGTGTCGGACGTAAAGAATAGCACCATCCCATATCTTCTCGTGGGTTTCGTAAGAGGCGACTAAGGGACTTGCCAGAGAATGGGCAGCAGCGTTCTCTGTGCTTTTGTAACAACCGTACTGCGATCGCCAACCCGCCTGCCAAGCGTAGCGATTATGGCAAAACCCCCCATGTTATGTCAATGTGGCGAAACTTGGGGGAGGCCTATGTCCAGCAGTGGACGTCTTTCAGCTGAAATGATGATGAATGATGACGAGCGCAGAAGTCGTGTCACAGCCACTTATTGCGTGAAGAAACAATGTGTGTTTTTTTAGAACGAGGATATTTATCAAAACTTTTGGAAGAGTAAATTACAGATTTTACATTTATTTGCCAACTTTAAAAAAAAATGTTTTTAATCGGGACTACAGGTTGACTTCGAATAATACTCTAAATAGTTAAACACAGCGCGCGCTTTGCTTTCTATCTCGAAAATTGTTCAAAATATTGAAACAAAATGTTAACAAAAGTTGTAGAGAATTTAATCTTCTACAATATTTATAAAAATATACAAATAGCAAAAACCCCATAGGAAAGAAGATATTTGCAATAAATGTGTAAAAAATTGTTTTTTTTTTTTACCTTCGATCTTGGAATATAATATATATCGGCGCAACTACAACAATTCGTCTAGAAAAACCTAGAATAACTAAGTTTAATCATTTAATTGTCCTAAAAATTAGTTTAAAAACCATAAGTTGATTACTTTGAATTTATTACGATGTAAAATGAATGTCATCATTGTAATTTCAATACTTAACCTAAAATTAAACGTGCACGTACGTCGAGCCCTATAAATACGGCCGCACTGTAGGCGATCGTGGCAGTCTTGCTTGAGCCGCCGAACTGTACGGATCTATGTAAATAAGTCGTTACGCTGTCGGTTGAATAAACGAGTCATACAGTGTACTTGTGGTGTTTTACTTGGAAGATCGAAGATGAGTGATCACCCTGAACATAGTCAGTGACGTCAGCTATGCTGACGTCACGCTTTTTAAAAACGGAACGGAGACATTTTCTCCGTCATATATTATAGTCTACACCCTACGATAATTGGGTTTTGAGAAAAGTTTTAGGGTGCCAAAATAAAGGTTTGTACAAGTTTATAGCCGACTATCTCTCATTCCGAGATAAATTCCCTAATATTCCTGGACTATCAAAATCAAAAGTCATTTATTCAATTAAGCTGATAATCAGCACTTTTTGAGAGTCAAAATTACAAGAGACAGTCCCCCAAAACGCCGCCCTTCGCGGACTTAAATCATTTTAGATAATATTTACTTATATTATTTACTTATGTGGACTTAAATCATTTTGGATAATATTTTTTTTTGCCTTACTCTAGCTTTTAAAATCAAAATGAATCAAATACAAATAAAATATAAATAAAAAAGTCGATTTTCAAGTTACGTTACACATGCCGCGGCGCATTGCTGCGCGACAGAGCGCAGCAGGCTCGGCTGTATACAAAATGTTCTACGAATCTTTAGTTTCTTGTCGCGGAGTGTGTCGCTCTCTCGAAAAACCCAGAAACGCGTCGCATCGCGTGTGTCTGAAGGAGCCTTTATGAAGGATCAAATTTCTTTGTAAAGTGATACACATGAAATTTTGTGTAGGTATGAGATAAAAGATGCACCTTTTCATTATAAACAAAAGAAAGCTGTCACTTACAAAGTACGTATAAATATAGTATTAGCGATCTCATCGTTCACTTGGTAAATAGATTAGCAGCGAGTAACAACATTAGGTACATACTGCTCTAAGTAAGACTGATGACTGTGAGAATGATATTATTATATTCGTTGACAATTTACTCGTACGTATATGAGGCTTATTTATAAGTCTTATAAACGTATGGAATGACGGTATTTGTGTTCTGTTCTATTTATAAAGCGTATTGATCTAATCGAATTAAAGTTTTGTTGTAAAATTCAATTAGAAGACAGAAGGGTTTATGTTAGCCATCCAAGACCAAGTCATTAACACAAAAAATTATAGAAAATATATTATTAAAGATAGTACAGTAAGAAATGATTTATGCAGAAAATGCCACAGCCAGCCTGAAACAATACAACACATCACAGGAGCTTGTATCACACTAACTCAAAATGACTATACCCACAGACATAATCAACTAGTTAACATCATACACCAAAAACTCGCAACTAAACTTAATCTCATGCAGGATCCATACACACCCTATTATAAATATACACCTAGAGCTACTTCAGAAAATCAATTTTACAAAATATATTATGACCGAGCTATAATTACGGATCATACTATTTATAACAACAGACCTGACATAACACTTGTAGACAAAGAAAACAAACACACATACATAATAGATATTGCAGTCCCTAACACTAATAACATACAAAAAACAATCACAGAGAAAATCAGGAAATACACAGAGTTACAAGAGGAAATTAAACGAGTTTGGAAAATGAACAGAGTCACTATAGTCCCAATTGTTATATCAACAACAGGTGTTATCCCAAAACAAATCTTCAATAGTTTCAGTACCCTCAATCTATCGAAATACACATACCTAACACTACAAAAAGCTGCCATACTTAACACTTGCCGAATAGTTAGAAAATTTTTACAATTAGACTTGGATAATAATTTCGCTGAAGTACAGAATAATTTACCCTCACAAACAAATAACTAGAATTTCGCCTTGGTTCACACCCGTGAAATTCTAAAAATACCAGGTAGTAACTTGAGAAAACGAAAGTTTAAAACCATAATAATAATAATAATAACCTGGTCCCTAAAGTGACATAATATGACACATGTCATAAACGAAAATTTAAAGAAATAAATGGATGAAAATGTTGACCCGAGCAGCAGCTAAAGCTAAGCTTGCACGCCTACCGCCTCCGGACTCGTCGCCCCGCTCCGCCTCGCCGCCGCCGGAACCCAGCCTCATCGTGAGTGCTGTGACACCGGCCGTGGCAGTTGCGTCGAGCGACAGCGACGAGTACTTCTCTCCGCCCACGACGCCACCACCTGCTCGTCGACGGGGAGGACGCCGGCCGCCGGACGGTTTCGGACCTCGAGGCCCACCGGCCTCTGATAGGGTCCCAGCTCCCGGCGGAAGTGTGCAGCGCATGCGATGGACTCAAGCCATCAACGAGAACGTCATGCGCTCATACTATGGGGCTACAGAGGGAGGAAACAACCTGACCGCGTACCGTGTTCGGATGCTCTCTCTGTTTCAGGTGCTTGAGCCAGCTGTCAACGTGTCGGCACAACGATTATCGGATCAGGTGCGGGTCATCCAACGTAATCATATGTTGGACGACACCGTACTTGATCGCTTGCGAACTGAAATGCAGAGTAGTCACGTCATTGTCCCTCCGTCGCAGGCTGTGGATCCACCACAGTCTAGTCAGTTATTTAATCGCGCTGACGAAGTGAGTAATGACGTGGCTACTAATGTAAGTACCCAATGCAGTGAGGAAATGAGGAGTGCTTTGGAAGGTGCGATTCGAGAATATCGGTACATGTCGCCTGAACTTAGACCACGCTTACCTCGTTTGCCCATGCATAACAGAAATAGGGCGCTGGTAGCTGTTCTGGATTCGCAGTTGTCAAACTATTTTGATAACTGCGAAGACCTCACTGATGCTCACTCAATCCTGTATTGTGCGGCTGTAGCGGCATGTCGTGTAGCCAATGTCAAATTTTCTGATGACAGAGCTACACGACCTAAACCTGCCGTACCGGCTTGGCAATGCAGGATTGAGCGACGTATTAGTGGAGCCAGAACACTCATCGGCAAACTAATCTGCTTCAGGGAGGGCAACAATCGCCCTCGAGTGATGCGCTTTGTGAGGCGGGCATTTGCGGGTACTGATATTAGTCCTCGAGACTATATGTCCCGTATCACAGAGCGCATCGACTTCCTGAAGCAGAAAGTGTATGCATGGGCAAACCGTATCCGTAGGTATAAGCGGCGGGTGGAACGATACACTCTGAATCGCACATTCCAAAGAGATGAAAGGTGGGTTTATAGGACTTGGGAGCGACCGGACCAAGGTGTGGCTGACACGCGCATGCCGGATGATGACGCCATGTGTTCGTTCTGGCGCAGCATCTGGTCGGTGCCTGTCAGCCATACCGAGGGTGAATGGACTCGGGAAGTCGAGCGAGTATGCGATCCAGTTCCAGAAATGGGGGCTATCACTATCAGCCCCCAAGACGTAGCTCGTGCAGTCCGTCCGTTACCTAACTGGAAATCTCCAGGGCCGGACGGGCTGCACAACTTTTGGATTAAGTGGATCCAAAGGTCGCACGCTCGCTTGGCGGCCCTATTCCAGTCAGCCTTAGAGTCAGGGTCGCTGCCCGAATTCCTGACTACTGGAATAACTCACCTGCTCCATAAATCGGGTAGTACTGCGGAGCCCAAAAACTATAGACCGATAACCTGTCTCCCGACAGTGTATAAAGTTCTTACATCCATTTTGAGAGCTAAAATTAGCAAACACATTGATGACAATTCGATCATGTCCGCTTCTCAAAATGGATGTAGGAACGGGTCCCGCGGTACTAAGGAGCTGCTCCTCATTGATATGGCCATTAACCAACAGGTTCGGCGTTCCCGAAGGGATCTGTCGACATGTTGGATAGACTATAAGAAGGCCTACGACTCGGTGCCACATACATGGCTCATGAGGGTGCTAGAATTGTATAAAGTTGATGCAACTCTGCGCACCTTCCTGATGTCGTGTATGGGGCAATGGAGGACAGTCCTTCGCTATCCAGGATGTCGGCATATCCAAGGGAACAGCGAACCGATAAGGATAGAGCGAGGTATTTTTCAGGGCGATAGTTTGAGTCCGCTTTGGTTCTGCTTAGCCTTGAATCCTCTAAGCACGCTGCTGGAGGATTCAGGTCTGGGCTTTCGGTTGAGGAGAGGTGGTCAGGTTATATCTCACCTTCTTTACATGGATGACCTGAAACTCTTTGCCCCCAATAATTTGCAACTGATGGAGCTACTGAAGGTAACAGAAACTTTCAGTAGCGCCATCAGGATGGAATTTGGTGTGGACAAATGTGCGGTCATGCATGTAAAGCGAGGGAGGATTGTGGAATCTGCGGGAACCCAGCTCTCAGATTCCATAAATCTTAGTTCCCTCTCAGCAACCGAAACCTATAAGTATTTGGGTATGTCGGAAGCGCTGGGCATCAATGCTGTTGACATGAAGCAATCGTTGAAGGAGCGCTTCTTTGGCCGCCTGAGAAAAGTATTTAATAGTCTTTTATCAGGCGGAAATAAGGTGCGTGCCTTCAATGGTTGGGTCATGCCGGTTTTGATGTACTCTTTCGGCGTACTCAAATGGACTCAAACAGAACTAGACGCCCTGGATAGGAAGGTCCGTACATTGTTGACGGCATATCGAATGCATCACCCACGTTCTTCGGTTATGAGACTGTATATCCCGCGGAGTTGTGGAGGTCGAGGCTTTTTAAACGCCAAGACTCTCCACAATCGCGAGATATGCAGTCTCAGGGAATATTTCCTAGAAGCCGACGTGGGGATGCATCGAGATGTGGTCGCGATGGACAAGGCCCTCACCCCGCTCTCCTTGGCTAAAGAGAACTGGCGCAAACCTGCAGTGCTAGACACTAATGACCGCAGGGAAGTATGGCAGAGTAAGGAGCTTCACGGACGCTTCTTCAGTGCCCTGCATGGACCTGATGTAGACCATGCAGCGTCCGTAGCCTGGCTACGTTCCGGGGAACTCTTTGGAGAAACCGAAGGTTTTGTTTGTGCAATTATGGATGAAGTTATGATGACAAATAACTACCGGAAATTTATTGTGAAGGATGGCACGGTTGACATATGTCGGGCATGCCACCGTCCGGGCGAATCGATCCGTCACATTATCTCCGGGTGTTCTCGTCTAGCTAACGGAGAATACTTGCATAGACACAATCTTGTAGCCAGGATTATCCATCAGCAACTTGCTCTGAAATACAGCCTTGTGGAATCGGAAGTGCCGTACTATAGGTATGTGCCCGACCCAGTTCTCGAAAATGGCAATATCACACTGTATTGGGATCAATCCATCATCACTGACAGGACTATTGTAGCCAATAAGCCTGATATAGTGGTGGTGGATCGATCAGAGCGGCGCGCAATGATTGTTGACATAACGGTTCCACATGACGAGAACCTCGTGAAAGCCGAGAAAGATAAGCAAATTAAGTATATTGACTTGGCTCGCGAGGTTGTCGACATGTGGCCTGTTGACTCAGCGATCATTGTGCCGATAGTCGTATCAGCCAATGGCCTTATTGCCAAGAGCCTCGACCAACATCTGATGAGGCTCTCGTTAGGCAGCTGGATCAAGGGCTTGATTCAGAGAGCGGTACTCCTGGACACGGCTCGTATCGTTAGGAGGTTCCTTTCTCTGGAGCCCTGACCGCCGGTAGCTTGGACCCTGTTCCCGATACCGGTGGGCTACAATTTTTTATATTTTTAAATGTTTTTTTTTATTATTATTTATAAGAAATATTTAAAAATGTATTAAATTTGTATATAAAAATGAATAAAGGGAATAATAATAATAAGCTGGCAACACTTACGTCACATAAACGTCTTCTATTCAGATTTACCCTTTTTACCTATATTTTAATAGTTAATTGTTCAACCTGTGATTTAAATTTACACCATCCATTTCAATTAGTCTTTTTAATTACAAATTATCACCAAAATGGCATAATATTATCGAAAATAGCGAAAACCTGAAACATTTCCCAAATGATTGATCTGACATATGTCAGATCATGTCAAAAGAAAATTATCTCCGAATAAAACCATGAAAGACGAATGATGTTGACGAGATCAGCTGCTCTTCGTGCACGCCTACCGCCTCCGGACTCGTCGCCCCGCTCCGCCTCGCCGCCGCCGGAACCCAGCCTCAACGTGAGTGCTGTGACGCCGGCCGTGGCAGTTGCGTCGAGCGACAGCGACGAGTACTTCTCTCCGCCCACGACGCCACCACCTGCTCGTCGACGGGGAGGACGCCGGCCGCCGGAGGGTTTAGGACCTCGAGGCCCACCGGCTTCTGATAGGGTCCCAGCTCCCGGCGGAAGTGTGCAGCGCATGCGATGGACGCAACCCATCAACGAGAATGTCATGCGCTCATACTATGGGGCTACAGAGGGAGGAAACAACCTGACCGCGTACCGTGTTCGGATGCTCTCTCTGTTTCAGGTGCTTGAGCCAGCTGTCAACGTGTCGGCGCAACGATTGTCGGATCAGGTGCGGGTCATCCAACGTAATCATATGTTGGACGACACCGTAC
Organism: Cerastis rubricosa; assembly: GCA_949152445.1. NCBI lineage: Eukaryota > Metazoa > Arthropoda > Insecta > Lepidoptera > Noctuidae > Cerastis > Cerastis rubricosa. The sequence goes on along the minus strand of OX424526.1, from coordinate 7,134,718 downwards.
TTGATCGCTTGCGAACTGAAATGCAGAGTAGTCACGTCATTGTCCCTCCGTCGCAGACTGTGGATCCACCACAGTCTAGTCAGTTATTCCATCGCGCTGACGAAGTGAGTAATGACGTGGCTACTTATGTAAGTACCCAATGCAGTGAGGAAATGAGGAGTGCTTTGGAGGGTGCGATTCGAGAATATCGGTTCATGTCGCCCGAACTTAGGCCACGCTTGCCTCGTTTGCCCATGCATAACAGAAATAGGGCGCTGGTGGCTGTCCTGGATTCGCAGTTGTCAAACTATTTTGATAACTGCGAAGACCTCACCGATGCTCACTCAATCCTGTATTGTGCGGCTGTAGCGGCATGTCGTGTAGCTCATGTCAAATTTTCTGATGACAGAACTACACGACCTAAACCTGCCGTTCCGGCTTGGCAATGCAGGATTGAGCGACGTATTGGTGGGGCCAGAACACTCATCGGCAAACTAATCTGCTTCAGAGAGGGCAACAATCGCCCTCGAGTGATGCGCTTTGTGAGACGGGCATTTGCGGGTACTGATATTAGTCCTCGAGACTATATGTCCCATATCACAGAGCGCATCGACTTCCTGAAGCAGAAAGTATATGCATGGGCAAACCGTATCCGTAGGTATAAGCGGCGGGTGGAACGATACACTCTGAATCGCACATTCCAAAGAGATGAGAGGTGGGTTTATAGGAGTTGGGAGCGACCGGACCAAGGTGTGGCTGACACGCACCTGCCGGATGATGAAGCCATGTGTTCGTTCTGGCGCAGCATCTGGTCGGTGCCTGTCAGCCATACCGAGGGTGAATGGACTCGGGAAGTCGAGCGAGTATGCGATCCAGTTCCAGAAATGGGGGCAATTTCTATCAGCCCCCAAGACGTAGCTCGTGCAGTCCGTCCGTTGCCTAACTGGAAATCTCCAGGGCCGGACGGGCTGCACAACTTCTGGATAAAATGGCTTACAAGGTCGCACGCCCGCTTGGCGACCCTATTCCAGTCAGCCTTAGAGTCAGGGTCGCTGCCTGATTTCCTGACAACAGGTATAACTCACCTGCTCCATAAATCGGGTAGTACTGCGGAGCCCAAAAACTATAGACCGATAACCTGTCTCCCGACAGTGTATAAAGTTCTTACATCCATTTTGAGAGCTAAAATCAGCAAACACATTGATGACAATTCGATCATGTCCGCTTCTCAAAATGGATGTAGGAATGGGTCCCGCGGTACTAAGGAGCTGCTTCTCATTGATATGGCCATTAACCAACAGGTTCGCCGTTCCCGAAGGGATCTGTCGATATGTTGGATAGACTATAAGAAGGCCTACGACTCGGTGCCACATACATGGCTCATGAGGGTGCTAGAGTTGTATAAAATAGATGCAACTCTGCGCACCTTCCTGATGTCGTGTATGAGGCAATGGAGGACAGTCCTTCGCTATCCAGGATGTCGGCATATCGAAGGGAACAGCGAACTGATAAGGATAGAGCGTGGTATTTTTCAGGGCGATAGTTTGAGCCCACTTTGGTTCTGCTTAGCCTTGAATCCTCTAAGCACGCTGCTGGAGGATTCAGGTCTGGGCTTTCGGTTGAAGAGAGGTGGTCAGGTTATATCTCACCTTCTTTACATGGATGACCTAAAACTCTTTGCCCCCAACAATTTGCAATTGATGGAACTACTGAAGGTAACAGAAACTTTCAGTAGTGCCATCAGGATGGAATTTGGTGTGGACAAATGTGCGGTCATGCATGTCAAGCGAGGGGGGATTGTGGAATCTGCGGGAACCCAGCTCTCAGATTCCGTAAATCTTAGATCCCTCTCAGCAACCGAAACCTACAAGTATTTGGGTATGTCGGAAGCGCTGGGCATCAATGCTGTTGACGTGAAGCAATCGTTGAAGGAGCGTTTCTTTGGCCGCCTGAGAAAAGTATTTAATAGTCTTTTATCAGGCGGAAATAAGGTGCGTGCCTTCAATGGTTGGGTCATGCCGGTTTTGATGTACTCTTTCGGCGTACTCAAATGGACTCAAACAGAACTAGACGCCCTGGATAGGAAGGTCCGTACATTGTTGACGGCATATCGAATGCATCACCCACGATCATCGGTTATGAGACTATATATCCCGCGGAGTTGTGGAGGTCGAGGCTTTTTAAACGCCAAGACTCTCCACAATCGCGAGATATGCAGTCTCAGGGAATATTTCCTAGAAGCCGACGTGGGGATGCATCGAGATGTGGTCGCGATGGACAAGGCCCTCACCCCGCTCTCCTTGGCTAAAGAGAACTGGCGCAAACCTGCAGTGCTTGACACTAATGACCGCAGGGAAGTATGGCAGAGTAAGGAGCTTCACGGACGCTTCTTCAGTGCCCTGCATGGACCTGATGTAGACCATGCAGCGTCCGTAGCCTGGCTACGTTCCGGGGAACTCTTTGGAGAAACCGAAGGTTTTGTTTGTGCAATTATGGATGAAGTTATGATGACGAATAACTACCGGAAATTTATTGTGAAGGATGGCACGGTTGACATATGTCGGGCATGCCACCGTCCGGGCGAATCGATCCGTCACATTATCTCCGGGTGTTCTCGTCTAGCTAACGGAGAATACTTGCATAGACACAACCTTGTAGCCAGGATTATCCATCAGCAACTTGCTCTGAAATACAGCCTTGTGGAATCGGAAGTGCCGTACTATAGGTATGTGCCCGACCCAGTTCTCGAAAATGGCAATATCACACTGTATTGGGATCAATCCACCATCACTGACAGGACTATTGTTGCCAATAAGCCTGATATAGTGGTGGTGGATCGATCAGAGCGGCGCGCAATGATTGTTGACATAACGGTTCCACATGACGAGAACCTCGTGAAGGCCGAGAAAGATAAACAAATCAAGTATATTGACTTGGCTCGCGAGGTTGTCGACATGTGGCCTGTTGACTCAGCGATCATTGTGCCGATAGTCGTATCAGCCAATGGCCTAATTGCCAAGAGCCTCGACCAACATCTAATGAGGCTCTCGTTAGGCAGCTGGATCAAGGGCTTGATTCAGAGAGCGGTACTCCTGGATACGGCTCGTATCGTTAGGAGGTTCCTTTCTTTGGAGCCCTGACCGCCGGTAGCTTGGACCCTGTTCCCGATACCGGTGGGCTACAATTTTTTATATTTTTAAATGTTTTTTTTTTATTATTATCTATAAGGAATATTTAAAAATGTATAAAATTTGTATATGAAAATGAATAAAGGGAATAATAATAATAAATGGATGAAGTTATGATGACGAATAACTACCGGAAATTTATTGTGAAGGATGGCACGGTTGACATATGTCGGGCATGCCACCGTCCGGGTGAATCGATCCGTCACATTATTTCCGGGTGTTCTCGTCTAGCTAACGGAGAATACTTGCATAGACACAACCTTGTAGCCAGGATTATCCATCAGCAACTTGCTCTGAAATACAGCCTTGTGGAATCGGAAGTGCCGTACTATAGGTATGTGCCCGACCCAGTTCTCGAAAATGGCAATATCACACTGTATTGGGATCAATCCATCATCACTGACAGGACTATTGTAGCCAATAAGCCTGATATAGTGGTGATGGATCGATCAGAGCGGCGCGCAATGATTGTTGACATAACGGTTCCACATGACGAGAACCTCGTGAAGGCCGAGAAAGATAAACAAATCAAGTATATTGACTTGGCTCGCGAGGTTGTCGACATGTGGCCTGTTGACTCAGCGATCATTGTGCCGATAGTCGTATCAGCCAATGGCCTAATTGCCAAGAGCCTCGACCAATATCTGATGAGGCTCTCGTTAGGCAGCTGGATCAAGGGCTTGATTCAGAAAGCGGTACTCCTGGACACGGCTCGTATTGTTAGGAGGTTCCTCTCTCTGGAGCCCTGACCGCCGGTAGCTTGGACCCTGTTCCCGATACCGGTGGGCTACTATTTTTATATTTTTAAATGTTTTTGTATATAATTTTGTAAAAATATTTAAAAATGTAAAATGTATGTTTATAAAATGAATAAAGGGAATAATAATAAGACCTCACTGATGCTCACTCAATCCTGTATTGTGCGGCTGTAGCGGCATGTCGTGTAGCTCATGTCAAATTTTCTGATGACAGAGCTACACGACCTAAACCTGCCGTACCGGCTTGGCAATGCAGAATTGAGCGACGTATTAGTGGGGCCAGAACACTCATCGGCAAACTGATCTGCTTCAGGGAGGGCAACAATCGCCCTCGAGTGATGCGCTTTGTGAGGCGGGCATTTGCGGGTACTGATATTAGTCCTCGAGACTATATGTCCCGTATCACAGAGCGCATCGACTTCCTGAAGCAGAAAGTGTATGCATGGGCAAACCGTATCCGTAGGTATAAGCGGCGGGTGGAACGATACACTCTGAATCGCACATTCCAAAGAGATGAAAGGTGGGTTTATAGGACTTGGGAGCGACCGGACCAAGGTGTGTCTGACACGCGCTTACCGGATGATGACGCCATGTGCTCATTCTGGCGCAGCATCTGGTCGGTGCCTGTCAGCCACACCGAGGGTGAATGGACTCGGGTGGTCGAGCGAGTGTGCGACCCAGTTCCAGAAATGGGGGCTATCACTATCAGCCCCCAAGACGTAGCTCGTGCAGTCCGTCCGTTACCTAACTGGAAATCTCCAGGGCCGGACGGGCTGCACAACTTTTGGATTAAGTGGATCCAAAGGTCGCACGCTCGCTTGGCGGCCCTATTCCAGTCAGCCTTAGAGTCAGGGTCGCTGCCCGAATTCCTGACTACTGGAATAACCCACCTGCTCCATAAATCAGGTAGTACTGCGGAGCCCAAAAATTATAGGCCTATTACATGTCTCCCGACAGTGTATAAAGTTCTTACATCCATTTTGAGAGCTAAAATTAGCAAACACATTGATGACAATTCGATCATGTCCGCTTCTCAAAATGGATGTAGGAACGGGTCCCGCGGTACTAAGGAGCTGCTCCTCATTGATATGGCCATTAACCAGCAGGTTCGGCGTTCCCGAAGGGATCTGTCGACATGTTGGATAGACTATAAGAAGGCCTACGACTCGGTGCCACATACATGGCTCATGAGGGTGCTAGAATTGTATAAAGTTGATGCAACTCTGCGCACCTTCCTGATGTCGTGTATGGGGCAATGGAGGACAGTCCTTCGCTATCCAGGATGTCGGCATATCCAAGGGAACAGCGAACCGATAAGGATAGAGCGAGGTATTTTTCAGGGCGATAGTTTGAGTCCGCTTTGGTTCTGCTTAGCCTTGAATCCTCTAAGCACGCTGCTGGAGGATTCAGGTCTGGGCTTTCGGTTGAGGAGAGGTGGTCAGGTTATATCTCACCTTCTTTACATGGATGACCTGAAACTCTTTGCCCCCAACAATTTGCAACTGATGGAGCTACTGAAGGTAACAGAAACTTTCAGTAGCGCCATCAAGATGGAATTTGGTGTGGACAAATGTGCGGTCATGCATGTAAAGCGAGGGAGGATTGTGGAATCTGCGGGAACCCAGCTCTCAGATTCCATAAATCTTAGATCCCTCTCAGCAACTGAAACCTATAAGTATTTGGGTATGTCGGAAGCGCTGGGCATCAATGCTGTTGACGTGAAGCAATCGTTGAAGGAGCGCTTCTTTGGCCGCCTGAGAAAAGTATTTAATAGTCTTTTATCAGGCGGAAATAAGGTGCGTGCCTTCAATGGTTGGGTCATGCTGGTTTTGATGTACTCTTTCGGCGTACTCAAATGGACTCAAACAGAACTAGACGCCCTGGATAGGAAGGTCCGTACATTGTTGACGGCATATCGAATGCATCACCCACGTTCTTCGGTTATGAGACTGTATATCCCGCGGAGTTGTGGAGGTCGAGGCTTTTTAAACGCCAAGACTCTCCACAATCGCGAGATATGCAGTCTCAGGGAATATTTCCTAGAAGCCGACGTGGGGATGCATCGAGATGTGGTCGCGATGGACAAGGCCCTCACCCCGCTCTCCTTGGCTAAAGAGAACTGGCGCAAACCTGCAGTGCTTGACACTAATGACCGCAGGGAAGTATGGCAGAGTAAGGAGCTTCACGGACGCTTCTTCAGTGCCCTGCATGGGCCTGATGTAGACCATGCAGCGTCCGTAGCCTGGCTACGTTCCGGGGAACTCTTTGGAGAAACCGAAGGTTTTGTTTGTGCAATTATGGATGAAGTTATGATGACGAATAACTACCGGAAATTTATTGTGAAGGATGGCACGGTTGACATATGTCGGGCATGCCACCGTCCGGGCGAATCGATCCGTCACATTATCTCCGGGTGTTCTCGTCTAGCTAACGGAGAATACTTGCATAGACACAACCTTGTAGCCAGGATTATCCATCAGCAACTTGCTCTGAAATACAGCCTTGTGGAATCGGAAGTGCCGTACTATAGGTATGTGCCCGACCCAGTTCTCGAAAATGGCAATATCACACTGTATTGGGATCAATCCATCATCACTGACAGGACTATTGTAGCCAATAAGCCTGATATAGTGGTGGTGGATCGATCAGAGCGGCGCGCAATGATTGTTGACATAACGGTTCCACATGACGAGAACCTCGTGAAGGCCGAGAAAGATAAACAAATCAAGTATATTGACTTGGCTCGCGAGGTTGGCGACATGTGGCCTGTTAACTCAGCGATCATTGTGCCGATAGTCGTATCAGCCAATGGCCTAATTGCCAAGAGCCTCGACCAATATCTGATGAGGCTCTCGTTAGGCAGCTGGATCAAGGGCTTGATTCAGAAAGCGGTACTCCTGGACACGGCTCGTATTGTTAGGAGGTTCCTCTCTCTGGAGCCCTGACCGCCGGTAGCTTGGACCCTGTTCCCGATACCGGTGGGCTACAATTTTTTATATTTTTAAATGTTTTTTTATTATTTATAAGGAATATTTAAAAATGTAGCAAATTTGTACATATAAATGAATAAAGGGAATAATAATAAAATTATTTATTCACCAACAAAAGCTACAGATATACATATAACAATACAAATGTTGCAAAATCTGTACAATATTTTATATAACCCTGCCTCTTAAACTAGGATCACCTGTATTTTAAGAGACAGTGTTCGGCCGAGCAGTTCCTTAAACATAATTTATTACAAAAGGTGGACGGTACTGAGGTAAATCAAGATTTTGTTATAGATTTTTTTTTGTGTGGAGTGTTTGAGTGAAGTGTGTATGTGTGCATGTGATAGGAGGTGAGTATATTGTGTGTGTGTGTGTGCGTATGTATGCGTGTGAGCGTGTGTGTGCGTATGTTTGTGTGTGATAGATGAAGTGTAGTGTCAGTGTGAGTTTATGATTGGGGAATATAGGCGTGTGTGTCCTTTTTTGTTAGTGTGTGTTAGACAATAAGTACTTATGTTATTAGACGATGTATGTGAGTAAAGACTCTGTGTAGGCATAGTCCTTTTGTAATAGCCACTCTGTTACTATAGGTTTAAGTTTGTGTATATTTAGATTTATAATATTTATTTGTGAGTTAATTGTTTGGTATATGTGTGTACTTAGTGTGTAGAACTGATGTGTTGCGAAGGTGGTTTTGTGCTGGATTCTTGGAAGAAGATTTACTCGCTTATTTGGATTTGGCGGAGGCAGACTGAGATGTATTCTAAGAAGTGATCGGAGCACATAGAGTTGCCGTACCGTCAGAACTTTACAGTCAGTGTACAACTCTATGGTCGGGTACCTGTAAGGTTTTTTAGTCATGACCTTGAGAATGGCTCTTTGTGCTCTTTCCACTCTCAGAACACTAGTTTTGGTTGCACCTCCCCACGCAGTTATGCAGTAACTAAGAACTGACTGACACAGAGCACAATATACCATCTTCAGTGTGTCAAAATTAGCCGAATCTCTAAGGGACTTAAAGATGTGGATAAGGCGCATTGTTCTTGTGGTAACAGCTTCAATCTGTTTGTCCCACCTTAGGCCGCTATCAATCTGCACTCCAAGGTACTTTGCACTGTCAGCTCTGGTGAGTGCTGGACAGACACAGGGTTCGTTTAAATTGGGGCATGAGTGAGCAATTACAGAGAAAGTATGAGAAGGTGCAGTGTTACGTCGGATTGCGAAAGGGACGTATGTTGTTTTGTTTAAGTTGAGTGTCAGGAGGTTTGAACTAAGCCATTTCATTATTTTGCACAAGGCTTCTTCTGCGGTAGCCTTGACCATATCCCATGTAGGTCCGTAAACAAGAATCGCGGTATCATCAGCATACGCGTAGATGTTACAGTTGGTAAGGCACATCCTGCACAGGTCGTTAACATAAATTAGGAAAAGTGTAGGTCCAAGTATGCTTCCCTGAGGGACGCCATAGGTTATTGGTTCCTCGTCACTGTAGTGTGTGTCAATTTTGACCACTTGTGTTCGATTTGTGAGGTAATTTTTGAACATTTCAAGCGGTATTCCACGTACACCGACGAGTTCCAGTTTAGCGATAAGTTTGGGAACAGAAACGGTGTCAAATGCTTTGGCAAGATCAAGAAAGATAGCCAGACATTTTGTTTTACTATCTAACTTTCTAGCAACCTGTTGCGTGAGATCCAGTACGGCATCTTCTGTCGACACACCTTGCCGAAATCCGTACTGATTCTCAGCAATTATCTTATGTTTATCTAGAAAGCTCTTCAGACGTTTGTTTAAAATCTTTTCAAGAATTTTAGAGAGCGCTGGCAAGACTGATATTGGCCTATAATTATTGACACTGTTCTTGCATTTGGTTTATGGATATAGCTACTTTTTCAAAAAAACTGATGTTTGTTTTATTTTCATGTCTCTTTTACTTAACATCACAGAATATAAAACAACATAGGAATAAAAATTAATTTTTTTCTGGACTATTTCGTAAGGTCGGTCGTGTAGAATGAAAAACAAAAATGGTAAAATGGTCCTTCCCTATAATGGTCCTTCCCTGGTCAGATCGCATCGTTCTATGTAAAATACCGGTATTCAGCTGCATCTGGTAAGACTGGAAGCCGACCCCAACGTACTTAGGAAAAGGCTCGGCAGATGATGCAGACACATTGTGTCCCTCCCTGCTCTTTCAGAGATTACACAGGATACGTTTCGCCTGTTTAAAAACCTTAAATCATGAACAGCTAAACTCTCATAATTGCAAAAAAAAAATTACTCCAGTGGCCTTATAATAAAGTAGAAAAAAAAACTCCTAACCATCCATCATTTTCGTTTCACCGTCACAAACAGTCGCGTCCACCATCAATAATCATGGGTTTCTGAGTTAATAAGACTAATAGCGTTCACGTGGTCCGTCTACCAGCTAACTAACAAATAGGGGCGGTTGAAGATTGATCATAGCACATTTGTATCGGTCATTTCTCAGGGCCAGTTTACTTTTTACAAGCTTTATTTGACTTGCGACCGTATTGGTCTATAAGTGAGGGTATGCGTGTCCTGTTGTTTGTTCATTATTGGAATTGATGGCGTCAAACTAGTGGCTTAGTTCTGGGCCGACACAATTTATATTGCCATTGACACGTTAAGAAGAAAAAGTGAGAATATTCATGGACTTTCTTACCCATTATTCTCCATAGAATCTAGGTTTAGGAACTGGCAACTAGCTTCCACTGGCAGACAAAAGTGTTTGTTAATGGTTCAATTGAAATAATTTGCTTTACATTCGGAGAATACATGTAGCGTGTTATATAAAGTATATAAGGTTTCTTTTTGGCTCAGACCATTTGGCCGACCGATTGGTTTTAATTTTTTCCTTTCCGTTTACTTTATAAAATGATTATCGAACGTTTATAGACAAGATCAATCAAGATCAACATCTGATCCGTACAAATTGTCTCCGCATATTTGAATACCGTTTTTCAGGATGAAAATGCGATTCCGAGAACCGTGCGGACAATTTTTAAGGGGAGGAAACTGGAACATCTCGAATGTCAGTATCATGGATTCGCTCTTTGACATTGTCGGCCCAACGTCTTCCTGCACAAGTAGCATGACCACCGTAGAAATGAATTATGGCGACGGAAGAATCGACAAACTAACAGTTATTGTCTATCCGTTGTATACCGTAGACAAAACTCGTTTCTACAGTGGTCATGCTTAGCGTGCTGGTACAGCAGCCCAACAGCAAAGCAAACGATTGATCGATAATTTTCCCATTTGTATCTATCAGAACTAATCATTACTCATACTACCATTCCCATACACAGGATGATTTTATACACAGGCTGTAGATTTTTTCCTTTTATTTCTGTTAAATTGTGTGTTGCTGAATTTATTTTTCTAGATCATCATCATCATCATCTTTTCAGCCGAAAGACGTCCACTGCTGGACATAGGCCTCCGCTAAGTGTCGCCACAATGACCGGTCCCGTTTGACTCGCATCGAACCCCGCAACCTTCACCAGATCATCGGTCCACCTAGTGGGAGGCCTTCAAACTCATCGTGTTCCGGTACGCAGTCGCCATTCCAGAACTTTTCGGCCCCATCGGCCATCCGTTCTGCAAACAATGTGCCCTGCCCACTGCCATTTGAGTTTGGCGATTCTTCGGGCTACGTCGGTAACCTTGGCAATCTTGCGGATGTCCTCATTTTTGAATTGATCACGCAAAGAAACTCCGAGCATAGCCCTCTCCATTGCATTTTGGGTGACTTTAAGCCTTCTGATGAGGCCCACCAGAAGATTTCTTTTTCTAGATCATTGTATTATAAGACAATTACTCATAGACCGTATGCTTGATATTAAAACAACGACCAACTTTTTAGAAGTATCTCAATGCTTTATCGATACTTTCAATAATTTGTCGATACTTTCATGAACATTTTTAATTTACCGATTATTTTCATAAATAAATCATTTTCATTGTAGATCAATTCCCCGGCTGATGCTTTGCTCGTAAATGCTTTCCCTTTCGTAATATAATATTAGCATTCACGGTTCATTATTAGATTGTAATTAAAACTGAAACATTTTCTGTCACTTTTTAGGGTTCCGTAGCCGAATGGCAAAAAACGGAACCCTTATAGATTCGTCATGTCTGTCTGTCTGTCCGTCTGTATGTCACAGCCACTTTTTTCCGAAACTGTAAGAGCTATACTTTTGAAACTTGGTAATTAGATGTATTCTGTGAACCGCATTAAGATTTCACACAAAAATAGAAAAAAAACTATTAATTTTGGGGTTCCCCATACATAGAACTGAAAACCAAAATTTTTTTTTTCATCTAACCCATTCGTGTGGGGTATGTATGGATAGGTCTACAAAAATGATATTGAGGTTTCTAATATCATTTTTTTCTAAACTGAATAGTTTGCGCTAGAGCCACTTCCAAAGTGGTAAAATGTGTGTCCCCCCCCCCCTCTAATTTCTAAAGTAAGAGGAGGAAAATTCTGAAAATATTTAAGTTTGTAGAACGTAAAAAAAACTATCAACGAAAATTGGTTTCAATAAGATATGATGTTTAGTTTTTGAGATATGGGACTTTTTCATCAAACTGCAACAGTAACTTTGTTTTTCATAAACATACTATGAAAAACCAATTTAGTTTTGCGGTTTAGTGGAAGTTTACAACTAATACTACTAACTAATGAATGACAGTTCAAAATATTGTTTGGGGCTATGGAACCCTGTGTGCGAATAAGACTCGCACTTGGCCGGTTTTTTTTATCTTGTTCGGTCTTTTGTAGTAAGCAACGACTTATTGTTGGGCCTACGCTGTCCTCCCATACTTAAGTACTCACGCTGTAACATTAAAATATTGTAAAACCAAATGATTTAAAAGAGTAACCATGGAGTTTCTTGCCGGTTCCTCACCATAGAAAACGACCAACCCGAACCGTGCACCATTTGTCGACGTTTAATCAGCGCCCATGTAGGCCTATGTAAAATAAAATATTTTGATTTTGAACATAACTTTCCTATATTAAAAAAATGCCAAGGTTATCCATCTCGCAAGGCCTTCATTTTCTTCACGACAAATCAATAGAGAATATTTCCCATCATATTTTAGCGGTGCCAGCTGTTCCCAGACACACATAACAAACTCTTATGTGAAGGTTAACTTTATGACCAACCTTTACTGCGAATCCACTTCTTTTACGATTGCGGAAATATTACGAGGAAAAAGATTTTTCCCTTTTTTTTTCATTTCCGTGATTCAATGTGAAAAGAAAGTGAAATATAAGTTTATATAGCCATACAAAGCGCCTCGCATAAGCTCTGTGATGGTATTTAGTACTCTTTGTTTGGCTTTGTATCGTGGAGCTCAGAGATAAATAATAACAGCGGCACGGATCGATCTTTCAGGTTAAGCCGTGCTTGCCGAGATTGGTCCGTCGATGGGTGAACATAATTACATACAGAGTTTCCTCCGTGCCTCTGAAAGCACGTTAAGCTGTTGGTCCCGGCTGTCATTTGTAGATCTTTGACAGTCGTTACGAGTAGTCAAAAGCCGAAAGTCTGACATCCAGTCTCACCGAGGGGTATCGTATTACCCAGTTGCTGGGTTGTGGAGTTCAGTTAGGCAGCTGCTTCATGTAAAATACTGGTTCTAAGCTGCATTCGGTTAGACTGGAAGCCGACCTCAAGATAGTTTGGGAAAAGGCTAGGCAGATGATGGTAATTGTCCCACAAGATCGTACTACTAGGATATAAAGTATCCTAAGTGCTATTGCAGACTATTATCTATCCATGTGCCAAATTGCATCCAGATTCTTAAAAAACATCCAAACATGCCTACAAACTTTCGCATGTATAATATTAGTAAGATTGTGAAAATTAAATAGTGTCATCAAAATATCAATTTACTATTCTCAGGAAAAGTACTACAAACAAATGATGTCGTAATCGGCTTATAATATTCCCACTGCTGGGACAAAATCGTCCTCTCTGCAAAAACCAGTGTGCTGAAATGCACCACAAAGGTCAAATCAAAATGAATAGGTTCATTGAAAAAAATATTCACCAGCTCTCTCGAATCCAATGGACGTCTGAACGTGAATACAATGTATATTCTGAAAACGGTCATAGATGACCTTTGCACTCTTGTGTGTAGGTGCAAGCCATTCGATTGAATGACTGAATGGATGATAAGTCAGTTCATTGTCATGCAGATTTGTGCTACGGATAATTTAATGTCAATTCACAACCCACGTGTATTGGACGTGAATGAATAAATGGACTTTGACGGATTGTACGAGTATGTCATCTATTAGTGTCCACTGTTCTGAGTAAGCCTTTTGTGCAGGGGTCGTGAGAGAAAGTTTAAAATCGGCTTTAGAAAGTTATTTCATTTCTCACTCAACTAAGTTTTTATAGCTACTGCCTATCAGCTTTTCTTATATTAGTATGTAATGTCTAAGTAGTAAGAAAGTCTAGTTTCTCATTTTAGAGAATTCCCTTAAAAATAATTTTATTCTATTAAAAACTGAAACTTTCGACACAAGAGCGTTAAAGAACGACTTCTCATTTTACTAGAGAGCTTAATATTACAGTGATAAACAATTTTTCTTGTTCAGATTTTTCACATTTTCTTACATAATCATGACACATAGGCATAACAGGATTGTGTACAATAAGCTATCTAGTCATTACTTCAAAATCCAACCACACTGACGCAACGTTAACTAACAAAGCTTGTTTACCAGAACTATCGAAAACTAAAACAATGCTTATAACAACCACATTACTGATTATTAATAGAGCCTGAAAAGCAACATCCTGTTTATACATTGTTCGGAGCACGATTCGCGAGGACAAATTATGATGATTAATTGTCCTTATTTGTGCACGCCCTGTATGTGTTGTGAATTGATTGGCAGTTAATGGAAGGTTTTTTTTTTGCTTCTCTGGTTAGTGGGGGGCTCGTGGCAGGATAATAGCAGCTGTGTGGGTTTATCTTCAAGGCTTAGAAACGCTTAGCAAGACCGGAAAGCACGTTATTCTGTTTGTTCCGTATGTCATGTGTTGAGCTTTGGCAGCCAGCACGAGAAGTTTTTGCTGGTACTTACGTTGGTGTGGTGCGGGTTTAAAGGGTTTCAAAAAAAGGCTTTAATTCTGTTCATCATTATCATGAGCCTATTATGTTTCCACTGCTGGGACACATGACAGGCCTCCTCTCAATGAGAAGGAGTGGGCTGTACGACCACGCTGGCTCAGTGCGGGTTGGTAGATGTCACATGTCTTCGATTTTTTTGTTCTAGGACATGCCGGTTTCCTCACGATGTTTTCCTTCACCGTTTTTGAGAGCAGCGGTGATGAAATAAATTACTCAAAGTAATGCGTCTGCCTGGGTTCGAACCCAAGGCCTACTGCTCGTAAGTCGGGGCTGCCTCCACTGGGCCATGGCTGTTCTCACGCATTATAGATTGTGTTATAATCTCCTGTAGTCCAGAATTTCAGCTCACTAGCCATCACAATTCTGTATAAATGCAAGGAAATGGAAATTATATTTTTCCTATTCCTCCGCTATTTTTTTTTTGATTAATTTTGTTGTAGGATCCTTCACAGTTTCTGAATCTTGTTCGAGCTTTATTATATCGGCGGTTTTCTGGTGAACGCCGCTGTTTCTGTTGTGTGTATTGTGGTAGTGTGTTATTTCGGTTTTCAGAAGTTGCAGTGGTTACGGAAACAGTTTGGCGGGTTTGTCCCAAAAAAACACAGACAGGTTGACAGAAGCCTGAAAGTTTCAGCAACGGATTGTGTGACCCAATTATTGGGTTGTGGAGGCCAGATAGTGGTTCCATTAGTCCTGGTATTCAGCTGAATCTGGTTACACTTGAAACTGAGCTGATGATGATGATATTTAGGTGAAATGCACAGTTATGGTTGTTCAATTTCAGCGATTTAGTAAATTTGTAAGTTTTTTTACATGAATACCTCGTTGGTCGAATGGTCACAATCGCGACTGCTTTGCATGGTCAGGTCCTGGGTTCGACTCCTGGGTCGGGAAAATTGTTATTGGCTTTTTCCATTATGAATTTCTCAGTAGCAGCCACGGAGGCTGGAATCTTGTGCCCGGTTGAAGCCAGTAGGCTCGCACCCCATTTACATGGGACTTCAACATAACTGGTCAAATGCGGGTGTGCTATTAGCTACACCTCTGTCTAACCCTTCGGAGATTACAGTCGTGATGTTATGTAAATGTGAGTATTATTTTTATTCGTATACACTACTCAAGGTCAAGGCCGTCTCCAAAAGCTTTAAGAAAGTCGCGGACGAGCAGCTCAGGCTGGTCTTCAGTGTGTCTCAGGGTAATGTATGTCTTGTAAACGTCTTAATCTGGTCTAGCCAACGAGTAGGTCAATGCCCGCGATCTACTTTCCCTACTGAACTAAACATGTGGGTGGGTAGGTCAGGCAAAATTTATATCTGTCTATTGACCTGTTGCGGAGTCTGGGTCAGCTTTTATTTTATTTAGTCTAAAATAAAACAGACTGACCCGACTAGAATAGGTCTACCTGTACTACCTATGTCACTCGGTTTCTTTTAGCATAGGTAGTTGAAAACTAGCATTGAGCAGTCTAGCCCGGAATTTTGCTAAGCTGGGCATATCTGGCGCAGCTGTGAGACACACAATTATGAACCCTTTTTTTTATTGCATTAAAGCTTTTTTTCATTGAATTTGTGTGCACTTCTGGTAAGTGCCAAATAAACCTAGTTTTCTTTCTCTTTTTAGGTAGGTATTTTATTTTGGGAAACTTTTGAAGTAAATAATTCTTCGAAGTCTAGTTAAATACATACTTGACTGCACGCCTGCACTACCCGGAAATCGTAGGTCGAAGTGTATTGTGTGGGTGTACACCCACATTCTGACATTTATAATACTTATGAACCATGTGGGTGGAATAATAATGATAAAAACTGTAGCCATTTTAGACCCTGGGCTGCTTACTTTTCTTTCCCGACTGGAGATCGAACCTGATCCTACGATCCTATACTGAAACATTTTTTTTAAATTATTATCTCGGCTGGCGCTTGACCACTATCTCACTTGATAGTAAGCGATGATGTGGTCGACGGTGAAGCACGCTTGCCTAGAAGAAACTTATTCACTCTTGACTTAAAGACCCCTAGATTGTAGCTAACGGGAAACACAGACACCGGCAGGGAATTCCACTCCTTAGCGGTACGCATAATAAAAGTATTCCCAAAACGCTTAGTGCATATAGGCGGGATGTCCACCATGTACCGATGGCGCATCGCCATTCGTCTGGTAGTCTGACGATGAAACGATCTAGCCGGAATTATATCATGCAATTCCATCGCACCCTCCCCGAAATGTTACCGATAAAACCCGATAAGCTGGCAACTCGGCGAGGATGTTCAAGGCTCTGGAGCTTAGAACTGACCCTTGAAATAACTCACTCCAGACGATGAGTGGAGCTAGTGCAAGTTTTTGCCACTAAAAAAACTTACACAATTGTTTTAAATAAATAACTTGACTTGCTCTGTATGGTGTCGGACGTAAAGAATAGCACCATCCCTTATCTTCCCGTGGGTGTCGTAAGAGGCGACTAAGGGAATTGCCAGAGAATGGGCAGCAGCGTTTTCTGTGCTATTGTAACAACCGTACTGCGATCGCCAACCCGCCTGCCAAGCTTGGCGATTATGGCAAAACCCCCCAAAATGTCAATGTTGCGACACTTGGGGAGGCCTATGTCCAGCAGTGGACGTCTTAATCAGCGTCACAATACAATCAACCTGGGACGTACTCTGCACGTGATCGGCTGTGAAAGTGTTAAATAACTCGTATGAAATAACTTGAATAAAAAAAAAAAACATAATAGTTTAAGGCCTATGTATTAGGGAGCAAACCTCCTGCTATCAACCGGGTATAAATCCAGACTCCGTGGCTGCTACTGAGAAATTCCTGATGGAATAATCCAATACCACTTTATCCGACCTGGGAATGGAACCCAGGACCTCATGTTCAGCAGTCGCGCTTGAGGCTACCAAACCAACGAAACAGTAAAAAAATAAGAAAAATGCTCGTTTGGGAAAATATGCTACAATGTTTTGCCACTAGTCAGAACTAGTTTTGCTAGTGCGTTCACACACTGTCGGCATTTCATACAAACTTGCAAGTTCTTATTTTCCGAAATGATTGAACCGATTTTAATGAAACTTAATATGCATAAGCAGGATACATAAGTCTAAAAAGTTATTAAGAAACATTTTCGAAATGTCTTTATAAAAATAGATAATTGGAACTATTTCTATAGATAATTATAACCGGTCTAATATAACTGTAACACTATTTATCGAAAATGTTTTTAGTAACTTTTTAGACCTATGTATCCTGCTTATGCGTATGAAGGTTCATTAAAATCGGTTCAGTCATTTCGGAAAATAAGGACTTGAAAATTTGTATAAAATGCTCTATGGTGTAAACGCACTAACATAACTAGCGCTGATTAGTGGCAAAAACTTTGTAGCATATTTTCCCAAACGAGCATTTTTTCTTATTTTTTTACTGTTTCGTTGGTTTGGTAGCGTCAAGCGCGACTGCTGAGCTAAGAAACGTCGCAATTGTGAACACTCGGTCACCAAGGCCATCAGAAAGTTGACCAAGAAAAATATATTCAGCCAAAACCAAAGAAAAATTCTAAGAAATAATAAAATATACGTCTAACCTACGTATTATGGGAATGGTTTTTGATCCTATTAGGATCTTATTGGTGCCCCAATTTAGTAAAAAGGACGCTAATCTACCGGACTAAAATATATGGTCCTTTTATACTCGGCCTCAGCAGAAATTTTCCAAGAAAATGGAATATAATATATTATTTGGTCCCTCGAAGTGGGTTGGTAATGGTATTATCTTATTCTTATATTTATAAAGGTGCCAATTATGATGCTTTTCCTCATGAAATATTTCCTCAAGTGAAATATGAATTATTGTAGCTTGTAATTCCTTTACTTTATGGCAAAGACTTTTTTAACTGCGTTTGGGTGAGTTGAATGCTAAGGAGCATGTTTAATGTAATGCAAACCTCTTAAATAAGAAATCATCATCATCATTTCAGCCGAAAGACTTCCACTGCTGGGCATAGGCCTCCCCAAGTGTCGCCACATTGACCGGTCCCATGCGACTCGCATCCAGCGGATTCCCGAAACCTTCGTCATCGGTCCACCTAGTGGGAGGCCTTCCAACGCATCGTCTTCCGGTTCACGGTCGCCATTCGGAAGAACAGAACTTTTCGGTTCCATCGGCTATCCGTTCTGCGAGCAATGTGCCCTGCCCACTGCCACTTAAGTTTGGCAATTCTTCGGGCTACGTCAGCAACCTTGGTTCTCTTGCCTCATTTCTGATTTGATCACGCAAGGAAACTCCGAGCATAGCCCGGAGCTAGTGAGTATATAAGAGGATTTCTGAAAGTGGCATCGGTGACTGAAAAGTTGTGCAATAATCAGCTGTCGTGATATGGGCACGTCCAATGAGAACAATGATGTGAGGAAAGTTTTGAGTATGAAAATCAAAAAAGCTTTTATTGCATGGATACAAAGCTCTTTTGTGAATGGCTTAAGCCAACTCCTCGTCGATAAGAATAGTCACTTTCTAATTGACTGAACCTTTAAGTCCGGTTTACTGTAGAAGTTTGTCTACACCTTTAGTTAGTCGAGTCTGAACACTAACTAGCAAAGTAAGCAGACATCTGCAACTTGGTGTTTTAGTTTCGCAAACCTGAGAGATATTGAGCAATAATGGTGATCATGCTTGTTCAGTAGAACAAGGGCAACCGCATAGATATAGATTGTTTTAACTTTGGCACGCGTCTGATGACCTATCGAATATGATGATACAAGCGATAAACAAATTTTACCAAACAAATGAACTCTGAATTCTTTGTTAAGAAAGAACCTTGACTCGTTACTTGAAGACCTACGGGTTTAAGTTATATATCCACAGGGTATTGTTATCCTACAATCCAGTTAGGCCCATGGGCGGTATAAAAACTCTGACACCAGGCTAGGCACTAACCACATAAAAGAAAAAGAAGATGCAATCCACTGCTGGATATCTCCTTTAACTCGATTTTAGGCAACTGTCCTCCAACTGCTAATATCCACCATTTTCAGATTCGCGGTCTCCATTCAACTCCCTCTTCCCGGCTTTTGACAAACACAGCCTACACCAAGGAACGCGTGGCTAAATAATAACAGCAGCTCGGATTGATCTTTAGTTTAAGCCGCGCTTGCCTACGTTGGTCTGTGGATGGGTGACCACCCTTTACAAGTTGTCTCCGTGCCTCGGAAAGCATGTTAAGCCGTTGGTCCCGGCTGTCATTTGTAGATCTTTGACAGTCGTTATAGGTAGTCTGTGGCCCAAAAGTCTGACAGCTAGTCTTACAAAGAGTATCGTGTTACCCATTACTAACTGGGTTGTGGAGGTCAGATAGGCAGTCGCTCCATGTAAAATACTGACATACAGCTGGAGGCAGATGGTTAGACTGGAAGCCGACCCCAACATAGTAGGGTAAAGGCTAGGTACATGATGATGAGTCTACCTTAAGGAAAGTCTTGTAATGCCTCATCTACCCCAAAAGCCTCTCCAAATGACGTGTATCACCGCACATTGTTCAAACCCATTACGTGATGAACATTCACACAATATGTTGATAATATAAATATGACGTGCTAGCACAATGGCCGTAGATGACAAGGCTTTACTTACGGCTTTTGTATGGCAACAATGCAGTTGTGCGCCGTAACTGAGCGCGGGTAATGAAGGGTTAGGCTGCCTGTAAGAGTGCGGAGTGAAGGTGCGTGTTTTTTTTTTACCTTTGCCCCTCATTTGGAAATTCTCCTATATCGTGGGTGCGTTTACAAACATTTAAACTCACATACACAAACAGCCAGACCCGGAACAACTATCTGCAGGCCATACAAATATGTGTTCCATGCGGGGATCGAATCCGCGACACGCAGCGCAGCAGTCGATCGCTCAGCCAATGCGCCAACCATGTCGTCAAAATTTGTCGAAGCCATACTTCACGACGACAAATCGCACCTACACTCCGCACTCTTTTTTGGTTATTTTTGGGATATTTATTTCTTAATTTTAGCCTGTATTTACCTTAACACTACATTTCTTACAATTAAATTTATTATTATATATTTTTTATATTCATTTGACAATAATAACATCACATTTCGTATTTCATTTCTATTTGGGATATAAGGTATAATACCTATACTTAAATTACTACTTCTCTGTGGCGTTTGGATTTATGGAACTGTTGCTCTAGGCCAATTTTTTTTTTTTAATTAATTATTTTATGACAATTCTACTTTCAGCTGCAGATAACTACATAACGTATGTAATAAAACTGCTGCACTCCGGTATTATATCTATTTAATTCGATGCTATAAAGGTTAGGGT
The DNA here is from genome assembly GCA_949152445.1 of Cerastis rubricosa. NCBI lineage: Eukaryota > Metazoa > Arthropoda > Insecta > Lepidoptera > Noctuidae > Cerastis > Cerastis rubricosa. The sequence continues at coordinate 7,114,294 of OX424526.1, read as the reverse complement.
TTAGACAATACAATTCGTATAATTATATGAAAGCCTACGTACTTATGAATATTGCTATCTAAATCGAAAGACCAAATGTGCGTGCCCTCAAACTTCGACGTGCCAAAAATTACCAAGCCGCCGTTTTTTTTTTTTTTAAACCATCGCCGATTTTCCCGCGCGCGCTTTACCATAGATCGCACAAATTCAACCGTTTTCGGTGCTGCCAGCACATTTAGTCGATGACAATAAATTATCTATTACAAAAATTGTTGTTTTACACATCGGAACCTAACACTCGTCCATCCTGACAACGTGTATGGCCTCATACACGCTCTCAGGTAAAGACCGAACCTAACACTCAGCTAAGTACAATAATTATAATGAATAAAAAAAAACATATTTAAATCAAACAAGTAAAAAAAAAATATATAATTAAAAATAACTAACACTTTGAAGACCCCATACTTCCCAGTCTTCCAACTTTTGGAAATTCCCCTTATGCCTCCAACTTTTGGAGTTCCCTAATCCTTTCCAACTTTTGGAAATTCCCCTTATGTCTCCAACTTTTGGAGTTCTCCAACTTTTGGAGTTCCCTAACGATTTCCAACTTTTGGAATTCTCTTACGTCTCCAACTTTTGGAGTTCCTAACGATTTCCAACTTTTGGAATTCTCTTACGTCTCCAACTTTTGGAGTTCTCCAACTTTTGGAGTTCCTAACGATTTCCAACTTTTGGAATTCTCTTAAGTCTCCAACCTTTTGGAGTTCTCCAACTTTTGGAGTTCCCTAACGATTTCCAACTTTTGGAATTCTCTAACGTCTCCAACTTTTGGAGTTCTCCAACTTTTGGAGTTCCTAACGATTTCCAACTTTTGGAATTCTCATAAGTCTCCAACCTTTTGGAGTTCTCCAACTTTTGGAGTTCCCTAACGATTTCCAACTTTTGGAATTCTCTAACGTCTCCAACTTTTGGAGTTCTCCAACTTTTGGAGTTCCTAACGATTTCCAACTTTTGGAATTCTCATAAGTCTCCAACCTTTTGGAGTTCTCCAACTTTTGGAGTTCCCTAACGATTTCCAACTTTTGGAATTCTCTAACGTCTCCAACTTTTGGAGTTCTCCAACTTTTGGAGTTCCTAACGATTTCCAACTTTTGGAATTCTCTTAAGTCTCCAACCTTTTGGAGTTCTCCAATTTTTGGAGTTCCCTAACGATTTCCAACATTTGGAATTCTCTAACGTCTCCAACTTTTGGAGTTCTCCAACTTTTGGAGTTCCTAACGATTTCCAACTTTTGGAATTCTCATAAGTCTCCAACCTTTTGGAGTTCTCCAACTTTTGGAGTTCCCTAACGATTTCCAACTTTTGGAATTCTCTAACGTCTCCAACCTTTTGGAGTTCTCCAACTTTTGGAGTTCCCTAACGATTTCCAACTTTTGGAATCCTCTTAAGTCTCCAACTTTTGGAGTTACTAACGATTTCCAACTTTTGGAATTCTCTTAAGTCTCCAACTTTTGGAGTTACTAACGATTTCCAACTTTTGGAATTCTCTTAAGTCTCCAACTTTTGGAGTTACTAACGATTTCCAACTTTTGGAATTCTCTTAAGTCTCCAACTTTTGGAGTTTACTAATCTACTCCAGTGTTGGAGTTCTCTAGGTTTCTCAACACAATAGGTACACATTAAAATGTTAAGTAGACTAATTAGCGGTATATTAATTTCAATAACACAAATAATTAATTTAAACCAATTCTCAAAAATAACTCAATTTAAAATCAAATTTTATGGATCTAAACCATATCACCATTTCTCAATTTCTTTTTTCCAAACAGCTCTTGCATTTGCATTTTAAATAATTTGACTATATTTTACCAAAATCATGTTAATGTAATAGGATTCCTTTAGAAAAATATTTTACTTTTACATAATTAATCACTAGAATTTTCTTTACAATTATCAAGTTCATCATCTTCAGTACTACTTTCATGAAGCTCTAAAGCAGCTACATGAACCCATGGTAACATTCGACTAGCGGCTACTACAGTCTTACGTTTGTTCTTCGTGGTACTTAATCCGGGAATCGCGGCTAACTCATATCAATAATTACCGAGCGACGCAACTACGCGATATGGACCTATGTAAGCTGGGTTGAGCTTTTTGCTTTTGCCGTCATTACTAAATGAAGTTTTTGTACTTTTGACTAATTCTCCTATTGTGTACGTACGAGCCGGACGTCTATTCTTATCTTAACGATGTTTTTGTTTAGTCTGTTCCTCATCGATCCTATCCTTTACCTGCTCGCGAATAGTGACAAGATCAGTTTCGTCCCTAGTAGTTTGACGTATTTCATTTAAACGGGGATCTATTTCACTACTCATGTGAGTGCCGAACATAACCTCCGCTGGGGTTCTCCCCGTTGTTTTCTGTACGGTGTTATTTAAACCCCATTGAATTTTGCCAACCTTGGTTTCCCAAACCCTTTTGTTGTCCCCTAGATTCTGCGCCGTCAAGGAATTCAGAATAGTACGGTTATACCGTTCCACTGCAAGAGACTCGGTAATCAACGAGACTTCGCTACCAAAATCTATGAAAGACTTTGCATTCCGACCATTAATTTTTATTGTTTTAATGAATTTAGAATTGGGTTCAGATGCCGAAATGAGCAAAGTTTTGCTTGGATCCTTAGCTCTGTTCTTTTCGGAATTTGAATAACATTTATCAGTACTATGACCAACTTTGCTACACTTAGTACACGTTATGAGAGGCTTTGGACATTTGGAAAAAATGTGTCCCTTTTCTTAGCAATTAAAACAATGAATAGTTGAGGAACCATTAGTTTTGGTTGTTGCCTTGGTATTTGCTAAGTTTGAATCGTTGCCTGATCTGAATCGCGAATAAGCTTCGCGTTCGCCTGTGTCTCTGCTGTGTGTCGTACAGGCCCGAAGGCACCTAAGAAGCCGATTCCTGCCGGCTTCCCTTTGAGAACAAGGCAATATACGTAGTGTCTAGTGTCTACTATAGGCAATTAGTAAATTATGTACACATCTGTGGTTATTACATTACAGTATAGACATTAAATACATCGGATTGAAAAAAAAATGCCAATATTTTTGATGTCAACAAAGAAAGCAACATGTGGCGCCAAAAGTAAGCCGGAGCTCGGGTGTCAGAATTCAGAACTAAATTCGTATGGACGCGGACACGTGACTTCGCGGCTATCAGCAGCTTTTTGTAGGGACTAGGTAAGCCGAAGATTATCGAGTTATGACAATGTTTGAATGTATAGAAAGTTAAATTAGAACCACTTCCCGATGTCCGATTGAGCTGAAATTTTCCACACACCTTTGTTTCTAAGAACAATACATTTTTATGACAAACATAACTTAATCTTGCTGTCAGGGTCGTCTCCTCGGGGTGCTGGGTCAGAAAACCTCCTCGTGAGCCCGATGGCGCTGGTCCCTCTCGATACGTCTGGAGGGAACAGTTGCTGTCGGGACGGTGCACCCTGGGCGCCGGCAGTGTCCTTCCCCGAGGAGTGGGAAGAGATTCCCATTCTCCGGGGAATGTCACTGCCGGTGGCGAATATTCTGACGTGGTGGGGTCCAACCCGGACCAACGCGGCGTTTCTCCGCGTGACCCTCTGAAAAGCAGAGGGCACAGCGGAGGAGCAAGGGCGGGCTCGGAGTGCACTCACCCTGCCTCCGAGCAGACAGCGAGGGACGCAGTCCTTCTCTGTCCCCGTCGTTCTCGTAATCCCATCATCGGAGTGTCGTGGATCACGTCTCGCGGCTTCGATCGGGACCGAGGGTCTTGGCTTAACCGCCTGGACCGCGAGGTAGAAAACCTCTATAAAAAGTTACCCCGAATCTCAAGCGGCGGCGCACCGTGAGGGGATGTATGGCTGACGGGTGTTCCATGGAACAATCAGTCTTTAGTGCGACCCCCGCCAGAGTACCAGCCGACCCTCTGGCGGGTTATAAATGTCAAAGGCTTATCCGGGTACAGGGGGCACTGCCCGGATGGACCTCTTACTTCCCCCATACTCGTGGGAACAATATGGGAAAACCTAAAAACCAAAATCAAGCCGGTGACGGTAAAGAGAGGGAGAGGAGAGATGCGGCGTCGGATTCCGATGCCGCGTCCATTGAGGTGAGCGCGGGAAGCTCGGAGAGCTCCCGCTGCGTGAGGATTGGGGCTGCTGCGGAAGACCGCAAGCGGTCCAGACCGAAAGGCGACTACGAGTCGTCTTCCGAAGGGGAGCTGGTCCCGGCTCCTAAGATTTCCACCAGCAGGCGTGGTGGACTCAGGGGCAAGGGGAGGGGGCTCTCGGCCTCTGAGAGATCGGGGGTGGCCGGTCGCGAGCAGGCCCGATCAGACTCCGGAAAGGAGGTGGATGAAACTGGCAGCTCCGATGCGGAGCGTAAGGCCAGGTTTGTGAAGGAGGTGGAAGCCGCCATTAGGGTCGTGGCCTTGAAAAAGTTGACTTCAACTAAACTCGGGGCCATACCTGCGGCTTCTGCCTCCATCATGGCGGCAGTGGAGGCTAGCTATCCTCCACCAGGGGAGGTGGCCAAACTGCGGGCGGAGGTAGCCCGCCTGACGGCCGCCACGGAGCTTCTCCACGAGGAGAATCTGAAGCTCCGGGCAGACCTGGCCGGTCTGCGTGAGTCCGGCTCTCGAGAGGTGCCCCAGCAGCGGCAGATCCACCCCGTGCCGGTGGAGAACCAGGTCCTGAACCTGGTTCGGCAGGAGCTGGCTGCCTTCCAGGCGCGGTTTTCCGTCTTGGAGGGCATTGTCCTGCGCCCCCCTCTGACGGCAAACAAGGCGGCCGCGGGCCCGAATGCAGCCCCGGGCCCGAGGGTGGTCCCGGGCCCGAAAGTGGCATCATATGCAGCTGCTACGGCTGCCACTCCCGGAGCAGGGCAGTCTGGCCAGCCCTCCACCAGGACTAGGCCGGGCCCCGGGAAGTCGGCAGCGGCCCAGAAGAAAGGCAAGGCAGCTCCTCAGGCGGCGAATGTGCCGGCGCCAGCAGCAAGTCGGCTGCAGCCACCGCCGCCCCCACCACCCGCTAACCCCACCGCGGCCGAAGCCGAGTGGCAGGTAGTCGGGGAAAAGAAGAAGGGGCGAAAGGCGGCCAAAAAGGCCAGAAAAGATGAGCGCAGACGTCAGCACAAGGCGCGAAGCGTCGCGGCTAGACTCCGCGCCCCGAAGACCGCAGCTGTAGTTATCACGCTACAGCCGGAAGCGGAAAAGAGGGGCGTGTCCTACCGCGACGTGCTCGCGAAGGCGAAAGCGACGGTGGATCTCGCAGAGCTCGGGATCATCGGGGGCCTCCGGCTTAAAGTCACCGCGACAGGGGCTAGAGCGCTGGAGATCCCCGGTGTAAATAGTGGCCCGTCCGCTGACGCTCTGGCTGAAAAGCTAAGAGCGTCCCTAGGTGCGGACGAGGCCCGAGTGTCCAGGCCCGTCAGATGCGCAGACCTGCGCATCCTGGGTCTGGACGACTCTGTGACCCAGGAGGAGGTGGTCGCCGCCGTCGCCAGGACCGGTGGGTGCCCTGCCGAGCAGGTCAGGGCAGGCACCCTAAGGCCGGACCACTCGGGCATGCGAACCGTTATGGTAAGCTGCCCTGTGACGGCGGCGCGAACAATCGTGGAGGCTGGAAGGCTCCTGGTGGGTTGGGTGTCAGCGCAGGTGAAGCTGCTGGAGCCCCGACCTCTGAGGTGTTACCGGTGCCTGGTGGGGCACCATGTGAGTTGTCGGTGCACCTCGGAGGTGGACCGCAGCGGAGTCTGCTTCCGATGCGGTCAGCCCGGTCATATGGCCGCGGCTTGCTCCGCCACGCCGCACTGCACTGCATGTGCGGCGGCGGGCAAACCGGCCGATCACCGGGCAGGGGGCAAGGCCTGCGCACCACCCAACACGACCAGGGGCAGGGGCAAGGGAAGGCCTCCAGCCACCAGCTCCACCGTCGCCACCGCCGCAGCCGCCGCCACTGTCGCTGTCGCTGCCGCCACTACTGCCGCCGCAACATCTGTTGCGGGGCCCTCACAGGGGGCCCAGGAGGGGGCTGAAATGGAGTGCCAATAATGGCCCCATTACGCCTTCTCCAGGCGAACATCAACCACTGCCGCTGTGCTCAGGATCTGTTGCTCCAGAGTATGGCGGAGTGGTTGATTAACGTCGCCGTGGTCGCTGAGCCGTACTTTGTCCCGCCCAGGGAAGACTGGGTGGAGGACCTGAGCGGCTCAGTGGTCATAATTTCGTCGGCCGCCGCCGGTACCCCGACCCTTGAGAGTGTCAGGAAGGGTCAGGGCTGCGTAGCAGCACGGTTCGGGGAGATCGTCGTGGCCGGAGTCTACTTCTCCCCGAGCCGAACTCTCGCCGAGTTCCACAACTCCCTCATGGAGTTGAGTGTCGTCATCCGAAGCTATTCCCTCCCCGTGCTTGTGCTCGGGGACTTCAATGCCAAAAACTTGGCCTGGGGTTCTCGTTGCACAGATGTGCGGGGTAGGATGGTGGAGGACTGGGCTCTGGAGGCGGGCCTGGTCGTCCTAAATCGGGGTTCTGTCCTCACGTGTGTGCGGATGCGGGGCGAGTCGGTGGTGGACATCTCGTTCGCTAGCCCCGCTCTGTCACCGCGTGTCGTTGACTGGCGCGTCATGGAGGGGGTGGAGACCTATTCCGACCACCGGTACATCCGGTTTGATGTCTCCGCCCAGGACTCAAGCGCGCCGGTCCTACAGGCCCCGAGTGGTCCGCGTTGGGCGCTGAAGCAGCTGGACCGGGAGCTCCTCCTGGAAGCCTCGATAGTGCAGGCCTGGGTGACATCACCGAACAGGCCTGCCGACATCAACAATGAGGCAGGGTGGTTCCAGGAGGCCATGTCCGACATTTGCGACGTGGCAATGCCCCGAGTTCGGCCAGGAAGCGCCCGGCGTCAGGTGTACTGGTGGTCGCGAGAGCTGACGTCTCTGCGCGAGGCGTGCGTAGCCGCGCGGCACCCGTACGCCAGGCATCGCAGGCTCCGCATCCGCCCTCCGGATGCGGCAGCCATTGAGGCGGAGCTGTACGAGGGATACAGAGCAGCGAAGACCGCCCTCCAGGAGGCTGTCCAGCGGGCCAGAGACCTGGGCCGCGAGGAGATGCTGGAGACTCTCGACAGAGATCCGTGGGGGCGCCCTTACAAGATGGTGCGGGACAAACTCCGCACCTGGGCCCCCCCGCTGACGCAGAGTCTCCGCCCTCAGCTCGTGGAGGACGTGGTGAGCGCTCTGTTCCCTCTGCGAGGGGAACATCCTCCCCCGCCTATGGCTCCGCCGCTTGCGGTGCCGGAAGCGGACCACACCGAGGACGATGACGACATTCCGGAAGTGACCGGGGTAGACCTGAGAGCGGCGGTAGGCAGGCTTAAAGCCAAAAATACCGCCCCGGGACCCGATGGCTTGCCTGGCAAAGCCTGGGTCCTGGCCTCGGAGGCTCTCGGGCCCCGACTGGAAGGGCTCTTAAGCGCATGCTTGGAGAGAGGCCAGTTCCCGCTTCGTTGGAAGACGGGGAAGCTGGTCCTCATCCGGAAGCCGGGGCGCCCTGCGGACTCTCCGTCCGCATACCGGCCCATTGTGTTGCTCGACGAGGTGGGCAAGCTCTTCGAAAGAGTCATTGCCAACCGCCTCGCCGGGCACCTTGTGGGGATGGGGCCGGATCTTGCGGAGAACCAGTTTGGTTTCCGCAGAGGGCGCTCGACGGTGGACGCCATCATGCGCGTGAGGGCTCTCACGACGGGGGATGCGGTGTCCAGGGGTGGGGTTGTCTTGGCGGTGTCTCTTGACATCGCCAACGCCTTCAACACCATGCCCTGGAGCTGCATTAGGGAGGCACTCCGGTATCACCGGGTGCCGACCTACCTTCGTCGTGTGGTCGGGGACTACCTGACGGACAGGGCCGTCATCTACCCCGGTCGCACCGGAGAATGGAACCGGCGAGAGGTGTCGTGCGGTGTCCCACAGGGATCGGTTCTGGGGCCGCCCTTGTGGAACATCGGCTACGACTGGGTGCTGCGCGCCGACCTTCCTAGCGGTGTCAGTGTAGTCTGCTACGCTGACGACACGCTGGTGCTGGCACAAGGGAGGTCGCACGAGGCGGCGGCCGAACTTATGACACGCGGGGTTGCGATAGTCGTGGATAGAATCCGGCAACTGGGTCTCGAGGTGGCATTGCACAAGTCCGAGGCCATGTGCTTTCATGGGCCTCGGAATGCGCCACCGTCGGGATCCATACTGACGGTAGGAGGGGTTCCCATCGGCGTCGAGTCGACGCTGAGGTACCTAGGGCTTGTCCTCGACAGCCGGTGGAACTTCGTGGAGCATTTCCGACGTTTGGCCCCCAAACTGGAACGGGCAGGGGCTGCGTTCAAGCGGCTCTTGCCCAACCTGGGGGGTCCAAACGCCTCCTGCCGCAGGCTCTACGCGGGGGTCGTGCGGTCCATGGCCCTTTACGGGGCCCCGGTGTGGGCGCGTTCTCTGAGGCGGCGAGCCGCCCATTACCTGAACGCGCCCCAGAAGGTGGTAGCCGTAAGGCTGATCCGGGGGTACCGCACGATCTCCGGCGAGGCGGCGAGCCTCTTGGCCGGATTGCCGCCATGGGATCTGGAGGCGATAGTCCTCGCGTGCCTGCACGAATGGCGCGCGGAGGCACTACGCCGGGGGGAAACTCCGCTGCCAGGGCAAATTGTCGCTCAGCGGACAGACCTCCGGCGCGATCTCATGGCGACATGGAGAGAGCGACTGTTGCAACCCCGTGCAGGGCACGCCACAATAGTGGCGATAAGTCCCCTCTTTGAGGAGTGGCTAGAGAGGCGCCACGGCGCCCTCACCTTCCGCCTGACGCAGGTCCTCACCGGACACGGTTGTTTCGGGAGGTTCCTGCACCGAATCGGGCGGGAGGAAACGCCCGGGTGTCACCACTGCGAGGATCGGCCGGAGGACACGGTGGAGCACACTGTGGAGCTATGCCCCGCTTGGGCTGAGCACCGCCGTGTCCTCGTAGCGGCGATTGGCGGCGGCGACCTCTCGCGTCCGGCCCTGGTTCAATCCATGGTCCGGAGCGAGAGGGAATGGGAAGCCGTCGCCTCCTTCTGCGAAGCAGTCATGCTAGCGAAGGAGGTGGCGGAACGTGAGAGGGAGAGAACCTCACGTCCCAGCCGCCGCGGGAGACGCCCCGGGCGTCGGGGGGCAACCAGTGGCCCCCGGCCACCGTAGGCGCGGGCCTGTGGACGGTGAGTAATGGGCTAGCTCACCGTCCGTCCGTCTTATGACGACAGACCGTGCCGACGGCGCGTTCGTGTTCCACGCGCGCCTCAAGGAGATGTCAGCAAATCGGAAGGGGTCCGAGAGGGCCGATGCCTGCCAGGGCTGCGGGTTGTTCGAAAGAGATACCGTGCCCCTGGAACGCAAAGGGCTAAGAAGGAACATGGATGGGTTTTAGTCAGTACAAGTCTGACACTCCCTTCCGCTCCGCCCAGAGCGGAAGAAGTCATTTGATGATTTCCCATCCGAAAAAAAAAAAAAAAAGAAAAGGGTCGTCTCCTCACGAGAGAACTCCTCAAAGTTTAATAGCACAGACACGAAACTTTGCATACAAGTTCATATTTGGTGGATAATCACAATTTGTATCATGAACTCATCCTAGCGCCAGGATCGTCTCCTCACGAGGGAACTCCTCAACGTTTAATAGCACAGACATGAAACTTTGCATACGAGTTCATATTTGATGGATAATCACGATTTGTATCATGAACTCATCCTGCAGCCAGGATCGTCTTCTCACGAGGGAACTCCTCAACGGTTAATAGCACGGACATGAAACTTTGTAAATTTACGCGTTCACTTTTTATGAATAATTATAATACCTGAAGCTTGTCGCGTGAATGGTAAATGCTATCAAAACTAAACGCGGCAAGCTTTTGAGAAAATTACCTAGATCGTTTTAATTTTTTCAAAGATTTATTTCCTTCTTTTCAGTTCTCCTTTATAAATGCTTGTTTTAAAAAGGTTTTTTATATTATATTTTCATTTGTTTATAGTTCTTGTGAATTTAATCGTTCCAATACATAAGTTATGAAAAAAATATCTAGTTGGGTCCTTCGAAAAATTTTGGTACTTTTATCATGGTTGTCATTTTCGTGGTTTTCGGGGTCGCTGATAAAGATACTGACGCCAAAATAAAAAATAGCGCCGACGCGCGACGTAAATTTCTGGTATTTTCGTCATGGGTGTCATTTTCGGGGTTCTCGGGTTGGCTGATAATTCAAAACGAAAATTGAAAAATGCGATGAAGAAAAACAAAATTAAAATTCTCATTTTTTTCTTCGGCTTCCCCTTTCATAATTTTGACCCTTCGCCACTGGTGTCGTATTATCTTTGCTGCACATCAGGTACTGCAATAATTGATCAGGATGACTGCACCTTAGTGCCAAAGCCGCGGATTTTAGTGACTTATCACCAATACCGTAAATAATACAGTCAACTGCGCGTTTATCGAAAATATCACATTGATTTAAGAGAGCTACTTTATCATAAAAATAGTTTTCAATGGGTTCATTATATCTACTTTTTCGCTTCAACATTTCTTCTAGGGCTTGGCCATAATTTTGTTCGAATAGGAATGCACTCAGTAATTTTTCTTGCCACTCAGGCCACGTGAACAAAATAGAATTTAAACTTTCGTACCAGATTTTGGCCAATGCCTGAAGTTTCTGCATCGCGTGATGAATCGTTGTTCTCTCGTCCCATCCATAAACAGAAGCACACTCGTTTACTTTGTTAAGCCATACGTCAATGCGTTGATTTTTTAATGAAGGGTTAAATTCTGTTAAATATTTTTAGAATCACCATTACGGGTCATCGGTGGAGTGGTTGATGGCTGGGAGGCGAGTTGTTTGATAGAACTTAACAATTGAGCTATGTCTTTCACACTAAAGGAAACGCTACTTGATCTCACAGGTTGTTCCGCATTATTACAAACATTAGCATGGTTGTTGCGATTATTCGTACGGTGACGAGTTAACTTATCACGGTTATCGCGATGAACGGAAGATTCACGAGAACATGAACTATACCGGCGCTTTGATGATAAACGATTACGTGCTCTGCGTACCTCGTTTTCCAAAGCGTTGAGGCGCACCCGTTCTTGTTCCAGCTCCCTTTCACGTAGATTCAACGAAGTACGGCTCCGGTGAAGACTGCGACTGCGACCGCCACTTCGACTTCGGAGACGCCTCGCACTGCTTATGCTACCCGCTCTTGATCTGGCTTCAGCTGCATGGCGACTTCGACTTCGAAGGCCCGACCCGTGTCTGCTTCGCCCAGCACTGCCGTTGCGATGCGTTGTCAGTCTTGCATCGGCTGCGTGGTGCGATGGACCCCTTATTGGCGTTGATAAGCGCCGCGAGGTAGTCGCTCGGTCGCGCGGCATGGTTTAGAATGCATAAAACAGAAATAAAACTGGTTTTAGAACGAGTACACCAAATCAACTACGTTTTGTAGGGTAATTATAAAATATCTCGGAAACGGTGTGTTTGAGGTCAAAATAACAAAACAAAAAAAAACTCTTCTTTCAGGCACCCCACAGAAAGGACAAGAATCGCAAATCGGCAAAACAATTATGAAAATTTTCTTGTTCTGGACTCCCCTCATATTTAATTATTGTCAAATCATGTTAGTCTATCGGTATTTGACTGTTAAAAATCTAATGAATTCGTTATCTATTAACACTGGGTTAAAGCACGTGTAGGAAAAACCAATCACATTATATATACATAGGCGTGTACTTACCACTTCTGAAATGCAATAAAACTGCTGCACTCCGGTATTATATCTATTTAATTCGATGCTATAAAGGTTAGGGTTTAGACAATACAATTCGTATAATTATATTAAAGCCTAGGTACTTATGAATATTGCTATCTAAATCGAAAGACCAAATGTGCGTGCCCTCAAACTTCGACGTGCCAAAAATTACCAAGCCGCCGTTTTTTTTTTTTTTTAAACCATCGCCGCTTTTCCCGCGCGCGCTTTACCATAGATCACACAAATTCAACCGTTTTCGGTGCTGCCAGCACATTTAGTCGATGACAATAAATTATCTATTACAAAAATTGTTGTTTTACACATCGGAACCTAACACGTAGCTCTTGTATTTTGATTAATTTTAAAATGTTGACACAATCATCATACCTTTGATCGGTTTTTAAAGATCGTTAATTACTGTGCTTGTACTACCGGGAAATCAAGGTTACAAGTCTCTCAAATCTCTGATTTACCGTTCGCATCTACTTAACCTCTACCTAGCCATGAGCCCCGTCAATTGCAATTGTATCCTAATGAATAAATCCACGAACTGTTAGTACACCCTTTCTGATTCTTTTCCAGTTCAAGGTCAACTTTTCTCAACATGTAATACAAAAGTCGCAAAGACGCAAGTAAGTCGCAGTCCTATCAAAAGGCCCGTTGTTCCGCTCCGGGCGCAGTTTTTCACAGGGCGCTCGAAGATTAAATTCCTTTTGTTACCAGACACTTTGCGTTGATTCAAATCTCTAGAATCGTGTTTTACTTACAAAACTTGTAATGGATTTGTTGGTATATTGTAATTTATTATTCTTTGTGGTAAAAGAATAATGGTTTTTTTGGTAGGGATCTACTTATTTTGCGTGGTTTCAAGGTGTTATTGTTTTGTGTTGTGGCTGTTTAAATTGATCTTATTCTTTGTATGTCTTGTTTTGTTTGGCAATGCTTTCATCGCGACGTCAGTGGCGTGTTGTATGACACGTTAGACACTCGTTGGACTTGCCGGAATCTGTGTTTCCCAACAGCTACAATCTAGGGGTCTTTAAGTCAAGAGTGAATAGATTTCTTCTAGGTGCTTCACCGTCGACCACATCATCGCTTACCATCAAGTGAGATAGTGGTCAAGCGCGAGCCTACAGCTAATAAAAAAAAAACTCCCGCAAGTGGGCCTAAATCTCGTAGGGAGTTGTACACCAGTCACACTAAGTGTCGGAAAGATTAATTAACAAAACCCACTGGTTAATTTAAGCTGTTGCCCGTGACTTTCGTCTGCGTGAAATGATTATAAAAATGTTACTTCAATAATTGAGTTGAATTTTGCTATCAACATTTTTTCAAACGATTGTTCGCAACGAAAGTCACATTGTAACAAGTCACAGTGTGACTCGTTGGGAAAAATTGTGAATAACAGTCACACTGATACTCGATAGGACAACTTTTTATCGTTTGTTCCCAACAGATCAGTGTTGTATGCTTTATATAGTGTAGTTGAGACTAGACGTCAACTCTATGCCTTGGAGCTCAAGTCGATCAGTCACAGAACAGGAACAGGTGTATGGAGACAAGGCTTAAGGTCAAATTTGTCCGCTCTACCATAGCCTCTTTCAAGGAACAAACTTCATCCCTCTCTGTCTGATATCCAGCTACAACAATCAGCTGGGATACCATAAGCAGGAAGCTTGCTGAGTAGTCTTGCGTGCCAGATCCTGTCAAAGGCCTTCGAGATATCAAACGATACAGCAAGTGATTCGCCGTGTTTCTCGATGGCTTCACCCCAGCAGTGCGTGACATACATAAAAAGATCGCCAGTGGACCGTCCACTGAGGAGATCATTGTCTTCAAGGTAGGTCAGCAACTAACTGTTCAGTACCCTATCCATAACCTTGCAAAGAATGGAGGTAATGGCGATCGGACGGTACTGAGCAGAGTCTGCTCGGTCGCCCTTTCTGAGCACAGGTTGAACATTTACAAGCTTCCAGGATTTTGGCACCGTTTTTTTTTCAAGAGATAGGCGGTACAGGCGTTTCAAAACAGGAGACATTTCAGGTGCATACTGCCTCAACACTCTTGCTGGAATGCCGTCAGGCCCGCTGGCCTTGTTGACGTCTAGATTGCACAATACTCTTCGGGCCTCTTTTATATGAACTGCGATCTCCGACATCGAAGAGTCACAACGAGGTTCAGTTGGTGGTTGCTTGGAGCCAGCGTTCAGACGTGAATTGCTTGCAAAGAGAGATGCAAATAAATTTGCTTTTTCATTTGCAAAGTTAGCCAGCGACCCATCAGATTTCAGTATTGGTGGTAAATTGGGACGATAGAAATTCGTTTCAACCGCTTTCGACAGGGACCAGAATTGCTTAACATAGCATTTCTATTTTAGCCCCAAAATGCCCGACATGGTCAAAATGTGCCCTACGGAGAACCCGCTTGCAGAACTTGACGGCAGAATTAAAGGTTCTTTTCGTCGCGCAAACCGTATGTGCTCTAAATTTTCGGACGCGGGCCTTGAGAAGAAAACAGAAATGAAGAACATCACTATTTGCAGATAACAAAAAAAAAAGAAATGAATCATTCAGTTGAAAGACTTGCGATGCTGCAAGTTAACTGTAAGTAGGCGGTCTGACCTTGATGCCCATTCAGCATCGTAAAGCATATAACCGCGAAGGAAAAACCAAAAGTATTTGTTCCAGATATGTAATCTCTCCAGAAAGCGTAAATTTTTTAATGTCCCGTTTTGTCGCACTGTAGCTCGATCCATCTCTCTTATACCGCGTATGCTTACGATGCTCAATGTTTGTAGTTCTGTGAGAAGACCGAAGAAAAGTATTACATAACTTAATTAAGTATTAATGGCCTATGCTGTACTAAATGTAATAAATAAATGAAATAAAGGTAGGTACTTAAAATAAACCTAAAATATCAGGGAAGTTTGTTCTAAGAGCACATATTTATCTTCAAATACTCGCAGTAGGTTTAAGAAAACAACTATCCTTTTAGAGCTATAAATCCAGTGACGTGAACGTTTGTTTGCTTAAACTACACACGGCTACTAACCGTTAATGCCAAGTGTGGAATGCGGGCTGGCATAAAACAACCAGTCGGTTCTGAGTCAGATGCATTCACAGAATTGCGCCTGAATTTGTAGCTAAGTATCCAGATTTTTTTTAAACTAGCGACCCGCCCCGTCTTCGCACGGGTGCTATGCTGATACTAAATCTACTGAATGTTCACAGCTTTTTTATCACCGCCGCAACCGCTATGTCCCTGCATTTTAAATCTGCAATATCTTCGAAAATATTCATTTAACTACATGCTGTAAAGGGCCATTTTGTTCTATATTAAATGCACAATGTATTTAAAGGTACTTAATTGAATAAGGATTAATGGTGCTTCGTAAATAAGCCATTATTTCTCGTAAAAAGTAAAGGATAAAAAATGGTTATTGTGGGTTATCCTGAGATAGACATACATATACCACCGCGGATTTTTTGTAGACCTTTTTAATGTGTACAATACTGTAGTACATTATTTTGATTTATCTCGTTGGGTTCAGCCAGCGTATGCAATGTGAGCGCAAAAATTAGTTTATTTACGACATCACATTAGAAACCACTAAAATTATCAGTGTTTCTCATGAATTATAAATAGTGTCCGGCATTTTGCTGAACTGGGCCTATTTGGTGCAGCCGTGAGTCACACAATATTTATTGTTCAGTTTAAAGTTGTTTTTGTTTGTGTTTTTTTTTTAATATTTCCGTTTTTAGATTGTGTGTACTTGTGGCATGTACCAATAAACGTATTTTTCTTTCTTTCTTTCAAAAAGTAACAAACATACAGAGGTACCATCGCAGTTATAATATTAGTATGTTTTTTTTTATAACTTTACGTTTTAGAAAAAACGCAAGAAAACCCTGAGTCATTCGCTAGTCTTACCCTGAAATACGACGCGCGAATTCCAAAGTTTTTCGTGAGGCAATGTTTTGCTGGAACATCGTCAGCAGTAAGAGGTTCAAATATATGGGTAAAGTTGTTCGTTCATTGGCTGAACTTCCGAGTAAGCACTTACTTTGATACTTATGATATGTTTTGAGAATTATACGGACAAATATTCGTATTCTCATGTTACATGTATGAGAGAAAGATGGTGGAGGTTATTAATGATGTCTTTTTGGTTGGTTTCTTTTGCTACTGTTTACAGATTTATTACAGGCGTGATGTTATAACGGGTAACTTCACGCGAGTAATCCCCGGAGGATAAGACACCTATATACAAACTGTTGTTTTGCATCCTCGTCAAATTCAAGGAGGTAAGTATGCTAATGATTCTCGACTCGAATCAATTATAAAATGGGAAGGTATATAAAAAAAAGTTAATTTTGGAAATAGGTACGTGTGAACCAGCCGTGTCTTAAAGGCGGCCCGTCTGATCCTCCTCCTATAACCGCGCTTTCACACATACAAACAATCTCAAACGTTTATTCGATAATTTATTATCCCCTAAACCATGTTAAGGTGGTTATTCTGAAATATTTACAAACTTAAACAACAACAAAAAATAGCGTTTATTAATAATTAACTAGGTATCGTAATTTAAATTGATCATTTATACAAATCTTCTGTGACAACCTCCTGAATTTTGACGAGGATGTAAAACAACACTTTGTATATACACTCACATTTTGCCAGTTATGTTTTTAAGTCCCATGTAAAAGAGTGCGAGCCTATTGTCATCAACTAGAAGAAGTCCTTACGGAAAAACCCAATAACACTTTTACCGACCCGGGACTCGAACCCAGGACCTCATACTCAGCAGTCGCGCAATCGCTAGACCGACAAGGCAGTCATATTGATAAATAAATATTGAAAAATACTTGACACCTACATATTATATGCCACGTTCCCAACTACCAAAATGTATTTATTTATTACTTAGACGCTCCTATAAGTTTGGAGGAGCTCGTGGATAAATAATATCAGCCGCAAGGGTCTATCTTTAAGGTTAAGCCCTGCTTGCCGAGGTTGATCCGCGGATCGGTGACTATAATTACATACCGAATTTCCTCCATGCCTCGGAAAGCACGTTAAGCCGTTGGTCCCGGCTGTCATTTGTAGATCTTTGACAGTCGTTACGAGTAGTCAGAAGCCAAATGTCTGTCATCCAGTCTTACCAAGGGGTATCGTTTTACCCAGTTACTGAGTTGTGGAGGTTAGATACTCGCTTCATGTAAAATACTGGTACTCAGCTGCATCCGGTTAGACTGGAAGTGGACCCCAAGATAGTTTGGGAAAAGGCTAGTCAGATGATGATGACACTCCTATAAGTTCCTTCTACGTTTTTACATTACGAACACGCAAGCACATTTTATCACATTAAAATTTCTTAAAAATGTTTTCTATCCCTATCTGATTTCAACCTAATCAGTTTCAAATCACCGTAAAAATCCTGATAAATCTACTCATCTCCGTCTACAACAGTACTCACTCAAGTCTTCTTCATTCGGGTAGAAACACCAATTCCCGTCACTGGTAATGCTTCAATCGCTCGCTCGGGTAAGTCGGGTAGCGGCCCCAATAAAGGTCGGGTTCTCTCGTATTTTTCATTCGCACGTAACGTTGATACTAGCCGCGATTGTTTCCGCTACATCGACGCCTCGTTTCTTGTGATTAAGTGGTTTAATTATAAAGGTTATTTATTAAGTGTTTAGTACCAATCATTGGAGCGTTTGCCCTAATTGGTAATGAAGGTGGTACTGGATTGTTTTTGAGTTATTGTTTTGTTTGAATTGACAACGCATTGTTTTGTTTTCAAGCAAGCTTTCTCTACTTGCAGAAGAAGCAAGAAAGTTACGTGAAGAAGACTTTCCAATGTTATAACTTCCACAAAATATTGACCGATTATTATCCTATTAGACCCAAAGGTTGACTGGTAGAGAATGCCTTGGCAGTTTAATAAAAGGATATTTGGTTATCACGAGACACTAATCATTATCTGCCTAGCCTTTTCTCAAACTTTGTTGGGGGTGACTTCCAGTCTAACTGCATCTGGTTATTAAAATTAAATTATAATAATAAAATTGTTTCTTAAAACCGTTTAAATTAAGAAGGAAACAGCGCTATTTTTTTATATAGATGAATGAAAATAAACGACCAACTTACATGAGCTATTTCAAAACTAAAAAGTTTTCGCGCTAGAGCTTTATGGGCCTAGCGCAGTTTTGAACGCTGACATCCTTACTTACATACCCCTAACATGGCAAAATCACAATCCTAGCAAAGGTCAACGGAAAGTTGTGAGCACTGAACAGGGTTAAGCACCAATTCAAGTCGACTTGTGCGATATTGTTTTTATAGAACACCCTACTAGACCGCGTACTTTATGCACCGTAGCGTCCGTAGCAGTATTACGCCTCAAATTGAGTAAAATGAGCCGAGGCGATGTTCATTATGACACGTGTAGTGCTTATAAGTGTGCGTTGACCTTAACCCACCACTTTAACCAACTTCAAAAAAGAAGGAGGTTCCAAATACGGTTGTATTTCTTTGATAAACCATGCCTAATTTGCCTACTCTGTTACAGTTTTTCCTGTAACGTAGGAGTGTTTATAAACACAAATACTTAAACAACTGGAACATCATCTGCCTTGCAAATATTATTTTCTTTCCAAAATAGAGAAGGATAATACTGATCTAACCAAATGTCGTAGGAAAATTCAAGACGCTTGTAACCCACGTAAACCTACATTAGGCTGCGTTCACACTAGCGTTCCTCTAGCTTAGTGCTGCCACGGCGATTGTGGAGAAAACAAATCTTCTATCTATAACGTATAGTTAGTGCCTACCTGGTGTCAGAGCTTTTGTGAGGCCTCTGCCCTGGCTTTACATGCCGTCAAGAAATATCTCTCAGGCATGCTGGTTTCCTCACAATGATTTCCTTCACCGACATCTAGATCTATATAGATATTTATATAAATTACGCGTCACGTTGTTTGTCCGGGATGGACTACTAAACTACTTAACCGGTTTTAATCAAATTTGGACACCGTGTGTAGTTTTATGCAACTTGAAAGATAGGATAGCTTACATCTTAATTTATAGTTGCAGGGGAAAATGTAACGCAGATGAAGTGACGCGGTACAGCTAGTTATACTATACGCACATGAATCCTTAAAATCAGAGGTGCATGTCTTGGGTTTCGAACTTGAGATTTAGCAGTCCGGCCGTTACACCACAAGGCTATCACTGCTAAAAAAGAAATAAAGTTGCTAACAGCATGTCATCATCATCATCATCATCATCAGCCTGTATGCGTCCACTGCTGGACATAGGCCTCTCCCATGACACGCCACTGAGCACGATCCTCGGCCACTCTCATCCAGCTGTTGCCAGCTGCCTTGCGCAGATCATCGCTCCACCGAGTCTGAGGACGTCCTACGCTACGTTAACCGATCCGTGGTCTCCACTCAAGAACTCGTCTACCCCAACGGTTATCGGTTCTTTGGGTTATACGGCCGGCCCATTGCCACTACAGCGTACTAATGCGGTTGGCTATGTCGATAACCTTGGTTCTCTGTCGAATCACCTCATTACGAACTCGATCTTTCAGAGAAACCCCGAGCATAGCTCTTTCCATAGCACGTTGAGCTTGACTTTAAAGAACAATGACAGATGTCCATAATAACTTTGGCTCAATATTAATTTGTGATGAACAGTGAATATTCTTACGTTTTTTTGTGTTGTTTAATGTCATTAACATTTCTGTGATTTCCACTTTTACATTGAACTTATAGAAAAGAAGTTATTCAGACATTTTAAATTGGAGGTTATGTATTTTTACAGAGAGTAAATTATACAAGAAATATACATTTGTGTTACAAATTAACATTTAGCTCAGCTAAAACGGTTTACATTCTATTAATATGAATCGTACTTTACCTCAGAAAGCGAGGTCCATTGCCGTAACAATGAACGGACATCGTCAGATTCAACTAAATGCCGATGCATTCGGAACAAATTTAAACCACAATTAAAACAACGTAGTTGATGGGACATGGTCACAAAATGTGTGGTACGGATATAACACAATAAGTAAGCAAACGCAGAGGAATTCGAGAAGTAAACAAACACAACACTGATAACAATACAAGATGTGTCAATGTCAGTTTAAGCGCACGCGATCTTGACAGAACAGCAAAAGACCGAGAAGTCATAATCTATCAGGGTTGCCATTACAAGGCGATTAAGTTATCGATCACAGATCAGGAAAATCGATTTCTTGAATTTCGTTTTTTATAATATTCTTTACAAAATACTAACTGTATTTAAAATAAACACGATGAACGCTACGCTCATCGTATTTATTTCAAGTAAAAAATAAATAATACAAGATAATAATGAGGTGTAAAATAAAAATATATTTATAATTATCGATTACAGTCGCAGGACTTTAATTATTTAGAATTATCGATTACAGTAGCAAGACTGGCAACTTTTTTATTTAAATCTGGAATTCAAGAACTTGAACAAAATAGTTACTTATTAAAATGATTTTCTTTTCGAGCAGTTCTCGAAAAGCACTAAATATATTTTCTTAAGTTTGTATTTAATATTTAAATTGTTAGAGGTAAAATCTTTGTGTCCGCGTGAATTTAGTTTTAAAAGTTGTGTAGGCCGAAAGCTGGCATTGTTCTTTGTGGACCAACCCAACCGTGAGTGTCCACGTTTCGGCACCGTACGACATGAAGGGTAGGACGCACTGATTATAGACTTTCGTCTATATACTCTGTGGAATTGGCGATGTGAAGACTCGACGCAGTTTTCCATACGTTGCCCAACCTAGCTGTATTCTTCTGTTGGCTTCTTTCTCGAAGTTGTTTTTACCTAACTGCATAGTTTGCCCGAGGTAAACATACTCCTTAACAACTTCGAGAATACTGCCTTGAACTGCAATTGGTTCCGGACTTACATGTTTATTGAACATAACCTTGGTTTTATCCTGGTTCATCCGGAGACCAACGCGTTGAGAAGAATCAGCTAGGCCATTCAGCATATGCTGCAAATCTTGCAGCGTTTCCGCCACGATAACGATATCATCTGCAAATCGTAAGTGTGAGAGGTAAAGCATGTCACAGTAACGAAACTTGAGGAGTCGAATGGTAATGGTAATGGTCGAAGGAAGTAAGTGACAAATGCGTATCGCATCACCTGAGGTCACGAACGGAGTGTTAGCCCACCTTCGCACGGGCCGTTTTTAAGGTCGGACTCCACCGACGCGGAGACGAGGCAAGAAGAGAGTAGATGTGTTGTAAACCACCTATAAAATTTTGCTATTTATACTTCTCGTCTTCGCTTAGATTTAGTGGAAACGGTTAGGTAGAAAGGAGAGGTGATGCGTCGTAATTGCTTAGGCCAGCCTCCTCGGTGGCCAAGGGCACAGCGGAGACTAAAAGTGACGTGAACGGCGAACTGAAAGCGGCGTGCAGTGAACGGTGTGCTGTGTGCAACATGCGGTGACCTGTGCACATCTACTCTCCTCTTAACTTCTTTCTGCTTTAGTTGAGTCCGGGCCTTACCCTATTTTTTACTGCACTTTTGATTTTAAGTGCTGAGACGCGCTTTGTTAAATTATATGATAACATTATCATCATCAGCCTATAGTGTTCCCACTGCTGAGACACAGGCCTTCTCTCAATGAGAGGGAGTAGGCTGTAATCCACCACGCCGAATTACAAAAATTAACGCAACTGCCAGGGTTCGAACCCAAGGCTTACTGCTCGTAAGTCGGGGCTGTCACCAATGGGCCACCACTGCTTTATTATATGATATAAAGCTCGGTAATTGCCCCAAAATATCGTACTACTGGGGTAAACAGTATACTACGTGTGGACATCCAAATCCGTTCAGTAGTTTTTGTGTGGAATGGTACTATTCAAACATCCATTCATACTCGCAATTTTTTACGTTTATAATAGGAGTAAGATTTATATTGAAGCCATGAGTTTAAAATTCAGCTTCATTTATAAGAGTTTCCATGGAGTTTCTTGCCCATTCTTCTCCATAGAGAAGTTATTATGCCTTGTGTCTAGGACTATAGCTATGTGTTTTGTTCTATTATTTGACTTTCAAAAGTGCCTGTAATGGTCTAATTGAAATAAATGCTTTGAGTTTGAGCTCATAATAATATGACATAAGCGCTCATGCAAACGTGGGCTTATTCTTCAGTTGTTTCAAAGACACCCACAAACAGAATGGGAAGGTTATTCTAAGTGCCACAATATTTGTCGCCGCTTGTGTTGGCAATAAGAACAACTTATTTTTGCATCGCCCACACTTTATTATTTCGTGGAGTTAACACAACTTTCAATGGCGGTAAAGTTTAATATAAATGGTTATGGAAATTATTGCGAAAGATAAAAACAAACATTTTCCCTTGAGCTGTGCAAGGAAGCTATGCATTTTTAATAACTGCATTCGGGATAGTTTCGTTGGAAAACGTTGCAATAAAAAATTATACATTTCATTCTTTATTATTTTATACTGTCATATATATCTTCCCGTGGGTGTCGTAAGAGGCGACTAAGGGATTTGCCAGAGAATGGGCAGCAGCTTTCTTTGTGCTTTTGTAACAACCGTACTGCGATCGCCCATCCGCCTGCCAAGCGTGGCGATTATGGCAAAACCCCCCAAAATGTCAATGTGGCGACACTAGGGGGAGGCCTATGTCCAGCAGTGGACGTCTTTTGGGCTGAAATGATGATGATGATGACTGTCATTTGAAGATCTTTGACAGTCGTTACGTACTCGTAAAGTCTGTCAAAGAACTACTGAACTACTACTGTCAGAAGTCAAAAGTCTGACATCCAGTCTTATCCAGGGGTATCGTATTATCCAGTTACTGGGTTGTTGAGGTCAAATAGGCAGTTGCATTTCATGTAAAATACTGGTATTCAGCTGCATCCGGTTAGACTGGAAGCCGACCCCAAGATAGTTTGATATTTTATACTTAAGTGCCTGTATTGTCCCACTGCTGGGCAAATGTCCTGTTTCGCTCAATACCTACCAGCACTTTCGGTAGAAGTCAAAGTCTTTGAATTAACGATTTCCTTTACATGTCATGCACTCAAAAGTATAAGATCCTAGCGGTATAGCAATAGCAAGCTTTGCAAAAACAGTGAATGTAAGAAGGCCTTTACAAAACATGAGGTCTTGACTTGCGTTTGTGAATCGGCCAGCGGGAGTATACAAACCAAGATCTAAGTCTGAAAAAGTATTTGAAAAGATCCGGATCTGATCTGGCTGCTGTGCTGCTAATTTGAAAATGCCTAGTTTATTCATCAAACTGGACAGGATTGCAAATTCGCTAAGTGATTTAATTGATTGAAAATCATTAATTACTGCTATGGCTGTGAAAGGCATAATTTGACCCAGTAAATGAACAGTCAATATGTGAAGGCTGTCAATAATAATTATCATGTACTTGATTGTAATTAACTGATCACTGCATCAATTAAAACGATTCATGACAATCAGTCATATCGTATATTTGAGGTTTGAGTACCACACATTATACGCGGGTATTTTATATAGATACATATATACATATAGTACTACTGATTTGTGGATGTTATTTGTCTTCCAATTTTGGATGAGTTTGTGGCAAAATTATAACAGCCGTTCGGCTCCATCTTTAGGTTAAGCCGCGTTTGCCTAGGTTGGTCATTACATACTGAGTCTCCTCTGTGTCTCCGGAAACACGTTAAGCCGTTGGATCCTGGCTGTCATTTGAAGTCTTACCAAGGGGTGTCGAATTCAGAGCTGCGGGACTGTTCGAAAGAGATACCGTGGCCCTGGAACACAAAGGGCTAAGAAGGAACATGGATGGGTTTTAGTCAGTCATGTCTGAGACTCCCTTCTGCTCCGCCCAGAGCGGGAGGGGTCATTTGATGAATTCCCATCCGAAAAAAAAAGGGTGTCGAATTACCCAGTACTAACTGGGTTGTTTTCATTTTATTCAAATAGGTAGGTACTTTTAATTATTTTTACTTTGTTAATGTTCCGTTTAAGGTTAATTGATGTTGTATAAACTCAAATTATTTGTAACCGCTACCGCATGTATAAGGTTTTCAAAGTTTAGAACTTTTGCTTGCAGTACAACTTTTATAAAACTTTTCATCGCGACCTACTCCTTCAGTTAAATGGTACATAAACGATCAAATTACTGAGACTAAAGTGAAAGCGATAGTTAAATATTTTTCCGTTTTTTTTTTAATATTTGCTGGTCAGTCTCTGGTTGTTGATTATAATAATATGTCTTGTTACAAGCTGTAACATTTTAAAATGTCACAACGCTGATATTCTACTAGGGCCCAAGAAGATAAGAGAAGGCTGTTAGAGGCAGCCTGTACCAAGCGGTTTACACCGCAGGAGAACGCATAGCTTAGAAACGTGTCATATGTGAAGATCCATTTTTGTGGTCTAAACCCAAAAAGTTTGACAATCGCTGATGTTCATTAACCAATACACTTTGGAATTAATTACGTGTTTCAACAAACGAAGTCTGTTCTTATATACAGGGCGCTTGTTTTAGCTTTATTTGATACTTTCACGTATTGAAGCGGCTTCTGTAATAATGGAAAGGTCAAATAATTATTATTTATACCAATCAACTTCTATTCACAATCGGCATCACACACAAGTTACCTATTAGTTACAAACTACAAATAAATATAAAATAAAGTATGTAAAAGTATCAAAATTACAGGGCGTCAAAACATTCGTCGACATCGCTGTGGACAGGAAAAGTGCCCAGAAGGCTGGCCGCATTGCCACGTTGGATGGCAATGCTGATTCATTGACCAAAAAAGAGGCCAACCCTCTGGTCCCGTGAAGCGTCGACCAACCGCTTGGTGATATCCCGAAACACAAGATGGGCACTAGGGCCCCATGGCCCTAGTGTTTCAACTTCAAACGGCTTGAATACATAATTACCAATTAAATTATTGTATTTGCGCCGTTTAAGGTTTTCAGCGCCTGCAGCAGCCGCCCCAGCGTAGCTCACCGTGCTAGGAAGATGGGATGGCGCAAGGTAGTCGACGCAAGTCGCATCCCACACCAAAGGCCTACCCAACTTCCATGGCATTATGGTCATACCATCTGGTCTCTTCCCATCGACACGTGCCAAGCAATTGGGTTCTAAGACAGCTGGCACCCCGGCGGTGGCAAATTATTAATTATTAATCCTATTAGTTGGAAAAGAACACATATTTAACAAATATTTAAGCATTTTTGCCAGTTCGATTCCCGAACAAATAAGATACTTTTTCTCTATCATCACAATTCGAAATTTCCTCTACTGAATTTTTGACACCCTGTTTGGGTATACAAATACGACACAAGAGGAGGAAGCATCAATTTTAATCCCGCAGAACCAATAACCAATTACATTTAAGGTTGAAAGTCTAGTCAACAGCCTCTCGATCTCACATACCTAGCTACCGCAACATATTGGCATTCTTCCAAGTAACAAGCGTTTTCAATTAACTCCGAAGTCGGTTCATTTCCTGATGCCACTTGGAGGGGCTTCCTTTTTCCACCCTTATGTCCGGTGTCTTGAGGACGTGTCGCCGCTTATTGGCGTATTCACCCTAGGGAGAAAATGTAGTGGATTGTGGATCTAAATTTAGTTGGGAACGGTAAGAAGAGACTACATAGGTAAAATAGTACATAATATAACGTAAATTAAACTACATATCGGTGCATTCCTTTAAGAGTCGAGGAAAGATAACCAAACAAACGATGGATCCACTTTTTGAAGGATGATATGGCTGGAAGGAGGTTACTGCTGAGATAAACGAGTAAAAGTAGAGAAGTATGGAAAAAACAGAAATGCTGCGCCGACCCCAAATAAATTGGGATAATGGCAGAAGAATGAAGATGATGATGCATACCTAGGTTTATATACTGTAGCTATTACTTTACTCGTATTTTTTTTTAACAATTCTGTACTGAATACTGTATCATCATCATCTGCCTAGCCTTTTCCCAAACTATCTTAGGGTCGGCTTCCATTCAAACCGGATGCAGCTGAGTACCAGTATTTTACATGAAGCGATTGCCTATCTGACCTCCACAACCCAGTAACTGGGTAATACGATACCCCTTGGTAAGACTGGTCGCAGACTTCTGACTTCTAGCCGGGACCAACGGCTTTACGTGCTTTCCTCGGAAAGCACGTATAATTACAGACCGAGTTTCCTCCGTGCCTCGGCACGGAGGAAACTCGGTCTGTAATTATGGTCACCCATCCATGGACGAACCTCGGCAAGCACGCCTTAACTGAATATTGTATAAGGCCTTATTTATTTTTGGTCCGAATTAAGGACGGTTTTCGTTATTTGGCACCGTACACAATTTTGACCCAAAGGTATAGTTCAGGTTTAAACAACAATATTTTATACTAAAAAATTACTGAAAATGATGAAACCATTTCAATTTAAGTTATTTATTTCAGTTCAGGTCGAGCTAAATTATTTTAAATTAATTTCATGACTTTAATCTATTTTTTTTAAGTTACTCTTAGTAAACATTCTTTCAGTACAAACTCTTCTAAGAAACAATAATTTCATTATTTGTTTCTGTATTGTTTGATATCTCTGTAAATGAATAAAACTTCGTTTAAATATTATAATTTCCGTTTTGTAAACAAGTTCTTTTCTCTCGAAATATTATCTTGAATTAAATATTGTATAGGACATAAAAAACTTGTTTATGAAGGACGGTTTAAACGTAACTACTTGGCTAGTCACCATATAAATTACTGTGATCTTTATTTTCTGTGCAATAAGGTTGATACCAGTCCCAGATCTGTAAAAATCATAGTAATGTTTTTTCCTTGTCTTTTCCTTGATGGTGGGTATGCGGCGCAGGACCGAATGTAGGCCATTTGGTTTGATTTGAGCCGTTCATTTACTCACATCTATGGAGATTGTGATCTTTACTCCAGCCGACTTGAGTTCGGTAACAATTAATGTAGGTGTTCAAGATAAACAGCAATTTCCTTTACCCCACTTCAAAACTCAAACAAAATCTTAAACTTTTACGTGCCTATTTAAAACGAGCAATATGGGGTTAAATCCGTACACAAAGCACCACAAAGACACCCCCACTGCCGTCCCGCATAAAGAGGCCCGTGAACATTTTTGAAACAAAGTAAATATTTAAATGTTTTCAACGACTCAACTTTTGTTGGCGTTCTGGACAAGCGGAGGTAATTTGAATAACGAATTTGTTTAAATGTGTTTTTGTAAAGTTATTTTTCAGTTTTACATTTTTTATGAAAGGCTTGTTTGGTTTTTGTAGTAGTGTTTTTATTTTTAAAGTCAATTTCATGGAAGAGGTGAAATAAATATTGCTTGTAGGTATTTCTATTAATGTGAGTTCATGTTGAGTAAATGGCATGTTTGAAATAGCCAGTTAGAAAGACCGTAAGTTACAGAAATAAAATACCGTATACGGTCTATACAAGATTATTTGTTTGGTTATTGAAATAAGTAACAAGAAAAATAAGATATCAAGTTTTTATTAAATTGCATTTACCTTATTTATGACGGTTTGAGATGTGTTCTCTTCAGTCAAATACCAATACCAATATTGTTATTTTGAGCTATAAAAGTATTCTACAAATAAAATACATTATAAGCTTGCTTGTAATTACTCGTTTCACTTTACATAAATTCCGTGCATGACTTTAAATAATTATGAACACATTTTTTGTTACTTCATTACCTACATTTATAATAATTATGCCATATTAAATTAATACAACATAAAAAGCTAAGTGGTCTCAAGTGTATTCATTCCATAGTATAATAAAGTAGAGTAAAATTAAAAAGTTTGCATGTTTATACATTGTTTTAATCACGTAAATTAAAATAAACGCGACTTCATACAGCTTTTTTTGGTTAACGTTAAAAAACACTACAATGGCTTCCCTACCCTTTTTAAAGTCAGAGAAAGTAATTGTTAAGAATGACTACCATATTGATGACGACTTTTTAAGAAAAAATGATGTGCATCGACCACAAATGAATTGGGATAAAGTTAGGCGAATGATGATGATTGAATATTAATTTATCTGTATATTAAAATCACAATGATTTCTTTAAAATTAACGTTATATGATATAGCTACAAACCCGTTGTAAATCTAGCGAATGACCCAAGAGCTAGACTGACCCGACACTACACCGAAGACATCCCGGACATCAACTGTTCCCTCCAGACGTATCGAGAGGGACCAGCGCCATCGGGCTCACGAGGAGGTTTTCTGACCCAGCACCCCACCACCACACCCCTGCACCATGCCTGTGGCGTTTTCCCCTCGATTAAGACGGAATCATACAGCTTCTGAAGGGCCTCGACTAGACATCAGTATATCCTGCCGAGATTAAGATGGCTCTGAAAAAGCTTAAAAACAACAAGGCACTGGGTGATGATGGAATTACGGCCGAACTTCTGAAGGCGGGTGGAAAACCGGTACTTAAGGCCCTTCAGAAGCTGTATGATTCCGTCATACTCGAGGGGAAAACGCCACAGGCATGGTGCAGGGGTGTGGTGGTGGGGTGCTGGGTCAGAAAACCTCCTCGTGAGCCCGATGGCGCTGGTCCCTCTCGATACGTCTGGAGGGAACAGTTGCTGTCGGGACGGTGCACCCTGGGCGCCGGCAGTGTCCTTCCCCGAGGAGTGGGAAGAGATTCCTATTCCCCGGGGAATGTCACTGCCGGTGGCGAATATTCTGACGTGGTGGGGTCCAACCCGGACCAACGCGGCGTTTCTCCGCGTGACCCTCTGAAAAGCAGAGGGCACAGCGGAGGAGCAAGGGCGGGCTCGGAGTGCACTCACCCTGCCTCCGAGCAGACAGCGAGGGACGCAGTCCTTCTCTGTCCCCGTCGTTCTCGTAATCCCATCATCGGAGTGTCGTGGATCACGTCTCGCGGCTTCGATCGGGACCGAGGGTCTTGGCTTAACCGCCCGGACCGCGAGGTAGAAAACCTCTATAAAAAGCTACCCCGAATCTCAAGCGGCGGCGCACCGTGAGGGGATGTATGGCTGACGGGTGTTCCCATGGAACAATCAGTCTTTAGTGCGACCCCCGCCAGAGTACCAGCCGACCCTCTGGCGGGTTATAAATGTCAAAGGCTTATCCGGGTACAGGGGGCACTGCCCGGATAGACCTCTTACTTCCCCCACACTCGTGGGAATATAATGGTAAAACCTAATAATAAAAATCAAGCCGGTGACGGCAAAGAGAGGGAGAGGAGAGATGCGGGGTCGGAGTCCGACGCCGTGTCCAGTGAGGAGAGCGCGGGAAGCTCGAAGAGCTCCCGGTGCGAGAGGTCCGGGGCTGCTGCGGAGAGCGAGATCTTCCGCAAGCGGTCCAGACCGAAAGGCGACCGCGGGTCGACTTCAGAAGAGGAGCTGGCCTCGGCTCCCAAGATATCCACCAGTATTCGTGGTGGGATCCGAGGCAAGGGAAGGGGAGTCTCTGCCTCCGGGAGAACGGTGAGGCTTGCCGAGGAGGGGCGCTCAGTGGCCGGTCGCGGGCAGGCCCCTTCGAACACCCGTGAGGACGAGGCAAGTGAAGCTGGCGGCTCCGATGCGGAGTGTAAGGCCCATGGCACACGGCGTATTTCAAACGCGCAGACGACGCGCGTTTCACGATCGCCCCGTGTGCTTGCTTACAAGATTGCGTTCAAATCTCGTTTGAAGCACGGATACGCGCGTCGTCTGCGCGTTTAAAATACGCCGTGTGCCATGGGCCTAAGGCCAGGTTCTTAAAGGAGGTAGAAGCGGCAATTAGAGTCGTGGCCCTCAAAAAGTTGACGTCGTCAAAACTCGGGGCCATACCTGTAGCTTCCGCCTCCATCATGGCGGCAGTGGAGGCTAGCTTTCCTCCGCCAGGCGAAGTGGCCAAACTGCGGGCGGAGGTCGCCCGCCTGACGGCCGCCACGGAGCTTCTCCACGAGGAGAACCTGAAGCTCCGTGCAGACCTGACCGGTCTGCGTGGGTCCGGCTCCCGAGAGGTGCCCCAGCAGCAGCGGCAGAACCAGCCCGTGCCGGTGGAGAACCAGGTCCTGCACCTGGTTCGGCAAGAGCTGGCTGCCTTCCAGGCGCGGTTCTCCGTCCTAGAGGGAATTGTCCTGCGCCCCCCTCTGACGGCAAACAAGGCGGCCCCAGGCCCAAGGGCTAGCTCGGGCCCGAATGCAGCCCCGGGACCGAGGGTGGCCCCGGGCCCGAAAGCGGCTTCATATGCGGCAGCTACGGCTGCCGATCCTGGACCAGGGCAGTCTGGCCAGCCCTCCGGCAGGACTACGCTGGCCCCCGGTAAGTCAGCTCCGGCAAAACCGGCACCGGCCCAGCAGAAGAAGCGCAATGCGGCTCCTCAGGCGGTAAATGTGCCAGCGCCAGCAACAAGGCGGCTGCAGCCTCCACCGCCCCCCTCCCCCGGTAATCCTCCCGCGGCCGAAGCCGAGTGGCAGGTAGTCGGGGAAAAGAAGAAGGGGCGAAAGGCGGCCAAAAAGGCCAGAAACGATGAGCGCAGACGTCAGCACAAGGCGCGAAGCGTCGCGGCTAGACTCCGCGCCCCAAAGACCGCAGCTGTAGTTATCACGCTACAGCCGGAAGCGGAAAAGAGGGGCGTGTCCTACCGCGACGTGCTCGCGAAGGCGAAAGCGACGGTGGATCTCGCAGAGCTCGGGATCACCGGGGGCCTCCGGCTTAAAGTCACCGCGACAGGGGCTAGAGCGCTGGAGATCCCCGGTGTAAATAGTGGCCCATCCGCTGACGCTCTGGCTGAAAAGCTTAGAGCGTCCCTAGATGCGGCCGAGGCCCGAGTGTCCAGACCCGTAAGATGCGCAGACCTGCGCATCCTGGGTCTGGACGACTCTGTGACCCAGGAGGAGGTGGTCGCCGCCGTCACCAGGACCGGTGGGTGTCCTGCCGAGCAGGTCAGGGCAGGCACCCTACGTCAGGACCACACGGGTATGCGAACCGTTGTGGTAAGCTGCCCTGTGACGGCGGCGGGAACAATAGTGGAGGCTGGAAGACTCCTGGTGGGATGGGTGGCAGCGCAGGTGAAGCTGCTGGAGCCCCGACCTCTGAGGTGTTACCGGTGCCTCGTGGGGCAGCACGTGAGTTGTCGGTGCTCCTCGGAGGTGGACCGCAGCGGCGACTGCTTCCGATGCGGTCAGCCCGGTCACATGGCCGCGGCTTGCTCCGCCACGCCGCACTGCACTGCATGTGCGGCGGCGGGCAAACCGGCCGATCACCGGGCAGGGGGCAAGGCCTGCGCACCACCCAACAGGACCAGGGGCAGGGGCAAGGGAAGGCCTCCAGCCACCGCCTCCACCGTCGCCACCGCCGCAGCCGCCGCCACTGTCGCTGTCGCTGCCGCCACTACTGCCGCCGCAACATCTGTTGCGGGGCCCTCACAGGGGGCCCAGGAGGGGGCTGAAATGGAGTGCCAATAATGGCCCCATTACGCCTTCTCCAGGCGAACATCAACCACTGCCGCTGTGCTCAGGATCTGTTGCTCCAGAGTATGGCGGAGTGGTTGATTAACGTCGCCGTGGTCGCTGAGCCGTACTTTGTCCCGCCCAGGGAAGACTGGGTGGAGGACCTGAGCGGCTCAGTGCCATAATTTCGTCGGCCGCCGCCGGTACCCCGACCCTTGAGAGTGTCAGGAAGGGTCAGGGTTGCGTAGCAGCACGGTTTGGGGAGATCGTCGTAGCGGGCGTCTACTTCTCCCCGAGCCGAACTCTCGCCGAGTTCCACAACTCCCTCATGGAGTTGAGTGTCGTCATCCGAAGCTATTCCCTCCCCGTGCTTGTGCTCGGGGACTTCAATGCCAAAAACTTGGCTTGGGGTTCTCGTTGCACGGATGTGCGGGGTAGGATGGTGGAGGACTGGGCTCTGGAGGTGGGCCTGGTCGTCCTAAATCGGGGTTCTGTCCCCACGTGTGTGCGGATGCGGGGCGAGTCGGTGGTGGACATCTCGTTCGCTAGCCCCACTCTGTCACGCGTGTCATTGACTGGCGCGTCATGGAGGGAGTCTAGGGAGGGAGTCCTATTCCGACCACCGGTACATCCGGTTCGATGTCTCTGCCCCGGACTCAAGCGCGCCGGTCCTACAGGCCCCGAGTGGTCCGCGTTGGGCGCTGAAGCAGCTGGACCGGGAGCTCCTCCTGGAAGCCTCGATAGTGCAGGCCTGGGTGTCATCACCGAACAGGCCTGCCGACATCAACAACGAGGCAGGGTGGTTCCAGGAGGCCATGTCCGACATTTGCGACGTGGCAATGCCCCGAATTCGGCCAAGAAGCGCCCGGCGTCAGCGTAAGTGTGAGAGGTTACAGCATGTCACAGTGACGAAACTTGAGGAGTCGAATGGCAATGGTAATGGTCGAAGGAAGTAAGTAACAAATGCGTATCGCATCACCTGAGGTCGAGAACGGAGCGTTAGCCCACTGTGACTGTCTGTCACGTGCACCTAATTATTTAGCAAATATCTTAGACTGATTCCTATTTCAAAATCATAACATGGTATCGGGCCACTTACAAACACATTAAACTTTAGTTTATGGCTTGACAGCCTGACAAGTTACCGTAATTAATAACGAAACATCCTTTCTTACTTTGTGTAAAAACTATATTGCACCACTTGGAAAGGCATAAATCCTTTATTTAATGGGAAACAGACTATGGACAAGTATTATTAAGAATTCCTAAGAAACGCAGAAATATCCGATTTCTAAACGTAACTCACAATAGGAGAGCAACATCTGTTTGCCATATACTCCGGTCACGAGTACCCATAGGGACCCTTGAAACAATTACAAACGGAGCTATTGAACAATTCTGTGAAAGTATGTGAAAAAACCAAGCGTGGGGCTTGGGTGGATGGTTTTGGAGATGAAGGAAGGGCAGTCGGTCTTGGATCGCTATAGGGCTCGGACGATATGGGCTATTTGAGTTAAGTTAGGATACTTGGTAAATACCGAGAGGCTATGTCCAAGTGGGCAGTTGCACGAGTGTGATAATGATTTAATAAGTTAGATATAGTTGGGTTGAAAACCCTGTTTATACTAACCAAGTATGTGTGTGTGTTTGTTGGTGAGCGATTGGGTGAGTCCTTTATTACAATAATTATCCTAGGCTGATGGTGATTATTATGACTAAAGTTAAAACTAAACAGACAGAAACGTGTTGCTAAGGAGTTTGTTGCGCCACTTCTTCTCCTCAGCTCCAACACTAGGAAGTGGTGAAGGGTGGGCGCTTTTGGGGCTGTCTATAGGGTTTCAATAGAGTTGTTCCCCAACTCTATTGTAAAATGGTTCATGAGTTTTGATTATCAACTCTATTATCTACTAATTCTTGAATTATGTATTCATTAGCTCTATCTAACAATTCAACCATTGCTTTTGAGTTTTGATTCTCAACCCTACTATGACCAACCACATAGTGATTCTAGAATAATAATATATTCTTTATACTTGACAAATGATTCGGCCAGGCTGACATGAACACGTGTCTTGCAGATGCGCTACTTGTACAAAAAGTACACTTTCCATGGGGAGGGTTTGGATTGGTTTGATACCACTGATTTATTATAACCAGTCTAAGGACTGTTAGGGACCATGTCTATTGATTAGCATGATGATCGACGTTCTGCCGCTGAAATGCCGCCTTGTCACGTTCTCCAGTTCGAAAGGACTGCTAGGGACAGTGCTCACTAGGAGCATGATGCCAACGCCTTGCCGCTGAAAAGCCGCTTACGTCACTTATGGAAGTGTTACTCTGAGTGCTTCAGGTGCAGATGCAAGTATCGTGTGAGTCACGAGTGACCAATTACCTATTACGCTAGCGTAAGGGTTATTTACAAAACTATTGGTTGTAATATAAATTACTTTGCCGTTTTGAAACCACTTTCAATATATTTCAAGAACTACGAATTCCATAATCTGATTTACTATATATCTTTCAATCCTTACCTTGTTCTCATAATAAGACGAGGCATTGGACTTCTTCAACATAAGGAATTCAGTTCAAATTGTCGGTGGGAAGGCGACCAGTCAGGGACGAACCTTACAGGGCCGTGCGGAAATGGCGGGGCCCGGCCCTTTCCCCTTAGGGGGAAACCGACCTTAGTTTTAAGAATTTATATGATTTAGGAAAAACGAAAATTTTATCAGCCTAGGGTAATTTAGGAACAGTCACACCACCTTCTCACGGGCCCTTTTTAAGGCCGGACTCCACCGACGCCGAGACGAGGCAAGAGCAGACTAGATGTGTTGAAAACCACCTATAGAATTTCATTATTTACACTTCTCGTCTATGTTAAGATTCAGTGGAAGCAGTTGACCAGAAAGGATAGGTAATGCCTCGTAATTGCTTAGGCCAGCCTCCGTACTCGGTGGCCAAGTGCACAGCGGAGACTAAAAGTGACGTGAGCGGCGAACTGCCAGCGGCGTGCAGTGAGCGGTGTGCTGTGTGCGGCAATCGGTGACCGGAATACGTCTCCTCTCCTCTTCGCTGGTCTCTGTTTTGGTGGAGTCCGGGTCTTCCCCTATTTTTTACTGTACCTTTGAATTTTTGGTGCTAAGACGCGCTTTGTTAAATTATATTATATCATAATCATCATTAGCCTATAGTGTTCCCACTGCTGGGACACAGGCGTTCTCTCAATGAGAGGGAGTAGGCTGTAATCCACCACGCCGAATTACAAAAATTAACGCACCTGCCTGGGTTACTGCTCGTAAGTCGGGGCTGCCACCACTGGGCCACTACTGCTTTATTATAATAATATGACATAAAGCTCGGTAATTGCCCCAAAAGATCGTACTACTGGGGTAAACAGTATACTACGTGTGGACATCCAAATCCGTTCAGTAGTTTTTGCGTGGAACTACTGAAACTGGTACTATTCAAACATCCATTCATCCTCGCAATTTTTTACGTTTATAAAAGAAGTAAGATTTATATTGAAGCCATGAGTTTAAATTTCAGCTTCATTTAAAAGAGTGTCCATGGAGTTTCTTGCCCATTCTTCTCCATAGAGAAGTTATTATGCCTTGTGTCTAGGACTATAGCTATGCGTTTTGTTCTATTATTTGACTTTCAAAAGTGCATGTAATGGTCTAATTGAAATAAATGCTTTGAGTTTGAGCTCATAACAATATGACAAAAGCGCTCATACAAACGTGGGCTTATTCTTCAGTTGTTTCAAAAACACCCACAAACAGAGTGGGAAGGTTATTCTAAGTGCCACAATATTTGTCGCAGCTTGTGTTGGCATTAAGATAAGAACAACTTATTTTTGCATCGCCCACACTTCCGTCTTTCGTGGAGTTAACACAACTTTCAATGGCGGTAAAGTTTAATAAAAACCGGCCAAGTGCGAGTCTTACTCGCACACAGGATTCCATAGCCCCAAAAAATATAATAACAATATTTTGAACTGTCATTCATTAGTTAGTAGTGTTAGTTAGTAAACTTCCACTCAACCGCAAAACTAAATTTGTTTTTCATAGTATGTTTATGAAAAACAAAGTTACTGCTGCAGTTCGATGAAAAAGACCCATATCTCAAAAACTGAAAATCATATCTTATTGAAACCAATTTTCGTTGGTAGTTTTTTTTACGTTCTACAATCCTGAATATTTTCAGAATTTTCCTTCTCTTACTTTAGAAATTAGAGGGGGGGGGGACACACATTTTACCACTTTGGAAGTGGCTCTAGCACAAACTATTCAGTTTAGAAAAAAATGATATTAGAAACCTCAATATTATTTTTGAAGACCTATCCATAGATACCCCACACGTACGGGTTTTGTTTTTTTCTATTTTTGTGTGAAAATCTTAATGCGGTTCACAGAATACATCTACTTACCAAGTTTCAACAGTATAGTTCTTATAGTTTAGGAAAAAAGTGGCTGTGACATACGGACGGACAGACAGACGGACAGACAGACAGTCATGACGAATCTATAAGGGTTCCGTTTTTTGACAGTCGTTACGTACTCGTAACGTCTGTCAAAGAACTACTGAAGTCTGACATCCAGTCTTATCCAGGGGTATCGTATTACCCAGTTACTGGGTTGTTGAGGTCAAATAGGTAATTGCATTTCATGGAAAATACTGGTATTCAGCTGCATCCGGTTAGACTGGAAGCCGACCCCAAGATAGTTTGATATGTTATACTTAAGTACCTGTATTGTCCCACTGCTGGGCAAATGGCCTGTTTCGCTTAATACCTACCAGCACTTTCGGTAAAAGTCAAAGTCTTTGAATTAACGATGTCCTCTACATGTCATGCACTCAAAAGTATAAGATCCTAGCGGTATAGCAATAGCAAGCTTTGCAAAAACAGTGAATGTAAGAAGGCCTTTACAAAACATAAGGTCTTGACTTGCGTTTGTGAATAGGCCAGCGGGAGTATACAAACCAAGATCTAAGTCTGAAAAAGTATTTGAAAAGATCCGGATCTGATCTGGCTGCTGTGCTGCTAATTTGAAAATGCCTAGTTTATTCATCAAACTGGACAGGATTGCAAATTCGCTAAGTGATTTAATTGATTGAAAATCATTAATTACTGCTATGGCTTTAAAATGGTTGTGAAAGGCATAATTTGACCCAATAAATGAACAGTCAATATGTGAAGGCTGTCAATAATAATTATCATGTACTTGATTGTAATTAACTGATCACTGCATCAATTAAAACGATTCATGACAATCAGTCATATCGTAAATTTGAGGTTTGAGTACCACACATTATACGCGGGTATTTTATACAGCAGGAGCTCGTAGCTAAATATTAACAGCCCCACGGGTCGATCTTTAAGGTAAAGCCGTGCTTGCCGAGGCTGGTCCGTGGATGGGTGACCATAATTACATACCGAGTTTCCTCCGAGTCTCGGAAAAGGTCCCGGCTGTCATTTGTAGATCTTTGACAGTCGTTACGAGTAGTCAGAAGCCAAAAGTGTGACATCCAGTCTTATCAAGGGGTATCGTATTACCCAGTTACTAAAGGCTAGACAGATGATGATTTTATACAGCATAATAAGGTATAATAATTATAATGTCGCCACAATAACTGGAATCTATCTGTATTATTAATTAATTATTCTTCTGTTTTTTTTTTATATTTTATTATTGGTGTGTGCTAGCTGCCATGTGACATTAATTTGATGTAATGGGATTCTTTGTTTACATAAACTTGAACACTATTGTGTAGAATCTGATTCTTCTAACCCAACAGACAGATGTGTTGCTGGGGAGTTTGTTCCGCCACTTCTTCTACCCAGCTAAAACACTAGGAAGTGGTGAAGGGCGGCCGTTTTGGAGGACTCTCATTTGTAATTTTGACGTTCAAAAAGTGCTGATTATCAGCCTAATTTGAATAAATGACTTTTGATTTTGATTTTGTATAAGTGGGCCGTTATCCAACCACACGGCCTCGGTACTTCTGATTTCTAGATGTTATTTGTCTTCCAATTTTGGCAAAATAATAACAGCCGTTCGGGTCGATCTTTAGGTTAAGCCGTGCTTGCCTAGGTTGGTCATTACTACTGAGTCTCCTCTGTGCTTGGGTCCTGGCTGTCATTTGAAGTCTTACCAAGGGGTGTCGTATTACCCAGTACTAACTGGGTTGCGTTCATTTTATTCAAATATGTAGGTAGTTTTAATTATTTTTACTTCGTTAATGTTCCGTTTAAGGTTAATTGATGTTGTATAAACTCAAATGATTTGTAACCGCTACCGCATGTATATAAGGTTTTCAAAGTTTAGAACTTTTGCTTGCAGTACAACTTTTATAAAACTTTTCATCGCGACCTACTCCTTCAGTTAAATGGTACATAAACGATCAAATTACTGAGACTAAAGTAAAAGCGATAGTTTACGTTTCGAAATCGAAATATTTTTCCGTTTTTAGGGTTCCGTAGCCGAATGGCAAAAAACGGAACCCTTATAGATTCGTCATGTCTGTCTGTCTGTCTGTCTGTCTGTCTGTCTGTCTGTCTGTCCGTCTGTATGTCACAGCCACTTATTTCCGAAACTATAAGAACTATACTGTTAAAACTTGGTAAGTAGATGTATTCTGTAAACCGCATTAGGATTTTCACACAAAATTAGAAAAAAAACAATAAATTAAGGGGGTCCCCATACTTAGAACTGAAAACCAAAAAAAAAATTTTCATCAAACCCATGCGTGTGGGGTATTTATGGATAGGTCTTCAAAAATGATATTGATGTTTCTAATATCATTTTTTTCTAAACTGAATAGTTTGCGCTAGAGCCACTTCCAAAGTGGTAAAATGTGTGTCCCCCCCCCTCTAATTTCTAAAGTAAGAGGAGGAAAATTCTGAAAATATATAGGATTGTAGAACGTAAAAAAAACTATCAACGAAAATTGGTTTCAATAAGATATGATGTTTAGTTTTTGAGATATGGGACTTTTTCATCAAACTGCAGCAGTAACTTTGTTTTTCATAAACATACTATGAAAAACAAATTTAGTTTTGCGGTTGTGTGGAAGTTTACTAACTAATACTACTAACTAATGAATGACAGTTCAAAATATTGTTATTTTATTGTTTGGAGCTATGGAACCCTGTGTGCGAGTAAGACTCGCACTTGGCCGGTTTTTTTTTTTAATATTTGCTGGTCAGTCTCTGGTTGTTGATTAAAATAATATGTCTTGTTACAAGCTGTAACATTTTAAAATGTCACAACGCTGATATTCTACTAGGGCCCAAGAAGATAAGAGAAGGCTGTTAGAGGCAGCCTGTACCAAGCGGTTCTCTCTGCAGAGAACGCATGGCTTGGAGACGTGTCTTATGTGAAGATTTATTTTTGTGGTCTAAACCCAAAAAGTTTGACAATCGCTGATGTTCATTAACCAATACACTGTGGAATAAATTACGTGTTTCAACAAACGAAGTCTGTTCTTATATACAGGACGCTTGTTTTAGCTTTATTAGATACTTTCACGTATTGAAGCGGCTTCTGTAATAATGGAAAGGTCAAATAATTATTATTTATAGCAATCAACTTGTATTCACTATCGGCATCACACACAAGTTACCTATTAGTTACAAACTACAAATAAATATAAAATAAAATAAAATATGTACAAGTATCAAAATTACAGGGCGTCAAAAAATTCGTCGACATCGCTGTGGACAGGAAAAGTGCCCAGAAGGCTGGCCGCATTGCCACGTTGGATGGCAATGCTGATTCCCTCTGGTCCCGTGAAGCGTCGACCAACCGCTTGGCGATATCCGGAAACACAAGATGGGCACTAGGGCCCCATGGCCCTAGTGTTTCAACCCCAAACGGCTCAAATACATAATTACCAATTAAATTATTGTATTTGTGCCGTTTAAGGTTTTCAGCGCCTGCAGCAGTCGCCCCAGCGCAGCTCACCGTGCTAGGAAGATGGGATGGCGCAAGGGAGTCGACGCAAGTCGCATCCCACACCAAAGGCCTACCCAACTTCCATGGCATTATGGTCATACCATCTCGTCTCTTCCCATCGACACGTGCCAAGCAATTGGGTTCTAAGACAGCTGGCCAATTATTAATTATTAATCCTATTAGTTGGAAAAAAACACATACTTAACAAATATTTAAGCATTTTTGCCAGTTCGATTCCCGAACAAATAAGATACTTTTTCTCTATCATCACAATTCGAAATTTTCTCTACTGAATTTTTGACACCCTGTTTGGGTATACAAATACGACACAAGAGGAGGAAGCACCAATTTTAATCCCGCAGAACCAATAACCAATTACATTTAAGGTTGAAAGTCTAGTCAACAGCCTCTCGATCTCACATACCTAGCTACCGCAACATATTGGCATTCTTCCAAGTAACAAGCGTTTTCAATTAACTCCGAAGTCGGTTCATTTCCTGATGCCACTTGGAGGGGCTTCCTTTTTCCACCCTTACGTCCGGTGTCTTGAGGACGTGTCGCCGCTTATTGGCGTATTCACCCTTGGGAGAAAATATAGTGGATTTTGGGTCTAAATTTAGTTGGGAAAGGTAGGAAGAGACTACAGAGTGTAGCGTAAAAAAAATGGTTGTTACTACATGTGTCACGTTTAATTTTTCCATTAAAAAGATATAACGAATACAAACATTTTTAATATAAAAAATATCCAAAGAAAAAGGATTGGTAAAAAAATGACTTTCAGTAAAGTTGCGAAATGGATTGTCTAGAAAAGAATAAAATTTGTGATTTTGAAAAATAATGCCTATGGTGAGGTGAGAAGGGGTTGCAACCGCTATCCGGCCCTAGGCGCGATTAAATTATATCCGTGCTTAAATATAATATCGAAAACGGTTCATTCCGCGACCTTTTGACACGAATAGCTGAGATTATAAAATGATAGTATAAAAAACTATTCAATATGTACTTCGCTATTGCTACAAATTATAAAAAGTGGATAAGAACAAAATTTTGGGATAACTTGACGCGGAGCGATGTCACGACGTCCTTCAGGGTCTTCGCTCGTAAATTACGGAGTCACCCGCAAGCACACGCTTCCCAAACTCAGTCGGAATTGAGTAGTGGCGTGGAAATATCTCGGAACATCAGTCCACAGCTAATTGGGTATTCCTTGAACCGATTCTGAGCGAACCGGTTCTTTGTAAAAGACAGTCTTATGCAACCGACAATTTAGTACGGTGCTTATAGATACAGCCACAACTTTACACTGATTGCAGACAGTAAAGGAAAAGATGAATCATATTCGACACAATAATTTAGTTATTTCTCTTCTAAACAGAATACCATGTATGTTTCTTCTAAGAAGATACATCGCCAATTGACAAGAAAAAATTTCTCTCTGTCATCCAATTGAATGATCATACTTTTAAGTTTGAACCGAAATAAGAAAAAAATAGAAATGAGCTCGACTTACACGAACGGAATAGTTTTTATTCAGCCGAATCAATAAGCAGCATGATAATGCTGCAAAAGGTAAAATAGTACATAATATAAAGTAAATTAAAATACATATCGGTGCATACCTATAAGAGTCGGGGAAAGATAACCAAACAAACGATGGATCCACTTTTTGAAGAATGATATGGCTAGAAAGGAGGTTACTGCTGAGATAAACGAGTAAAAGTAGAGAAGTATGGAAAAAACAGAAATGCTGCGCCGACCCCAAATAAATTGGGATAGTGGCAGAAGAATGAAGATGATGATGCATACCTAAGTTTATATACTGTAGCTATTATTTTACTCGTATTTTTTTTTAACAATTCTGTACAGAATACTGTATTATCATCATCAGCCTAGCCTTTTCCCAAACTATCTTAGGGTCGGCTTCCATTCAAACCGGATGCAGCTGAGTACCAATATTTTACATGAAGCGATTGCCTATCTGACCTCCACAACCCAGTAACTGGGTAATACGATACCCCTTGGTAAGACTGGATGTCAGACTTCTGACTTCTAGCCGGCACCAACGGCTTTACATGCTTTCCGAGGCACGGAGGAAACTCGGTCTGTAATTATGGTCACCCATCCATGGACGAACCTCGGCAAGCACGCCTTAACTGAATATTGTATAAGGCCTTATTTATTTTTGGTTCCGAATTAAGGTCGGTTTTCGTTATTTGGCACCGTACACAATTTTGACCCAAAGGTATAGTTCAGGTTTAAACAACAATATTTTATACTAAAAAATACTGAAAATGATGAAACAATTTCAATTTAAGTTATTCCATTCAGTTTGAAAGGTCGAGCTAAATTATTTTTAATTAATTTCATGACTTTAATCTATTTTTTAAAGTTACTCTTTGTAGACATTCTTTCAGTACAAACTCTTCTATGATACAATAATTTCATTATTTGTTTCTGTATTGTTTGATATAATATATCTGTAACTGAATAAAACTTCGTTTAAATATTATTTTGTAATTTCCGTTTTGTAAACAAGCTCTTTTCTCTCGAAATATTGTCTGGATTTAAATATTGTATAGGACATAAAAAACTTGTTTATGAAGGACTGGAGTCACCATATAAATTACAGTGATCTTTATTTTTAGTGCAGTAAGGTTGATACCAGTCGCAGATCTGTAAAAAAAATGGTGATGTTTTTTCCATGTCTTTTCCTTGATGTGGGTATGCGGCGCAGGACCGAAGGCCATTTGGTTGTAGGGGAGACACTGCATACGCATTTGAGATCTGAGCCGTTAATTTACTCACATCTATGGAGATTGTGATCTTTACTCCAGCCGACTTGAGTTCGGTAACAATTAATGTAGGTGTTCAAGATAAACAGCAATTTCCTTTTCTCAATTCCCACTTCAAAACTCAAACAAAATCTTAAACATTTACGTGCTTATTTAAAACGAGCAATATGGGGTTAAATCCGTACACAAAGCACCACAAAGACACCCCCACTGCCGTCCCGCATAAAGAGGCCCGTGAACATTTTTGAAACAAAGTAAATATTTAAATGTTTTCAACGACTCAACTTTTGTTGGCGTTCTGGACAAGCGGAGGTAATTTGAATAACGAATTTGTTTAATTGTGTTTTTGTAAAGTTGTTTTTCAGTTTTACATTTTTCATAACTGGCTTATTTGGTTTTTGTAGTAGTGTTTTTATTTTTAAAGTCAATTTCATGGAAGAGGTGAAATAAATATTGCTTGTAGGTATTTCTATTAATGTGATTTCATGTTGAGTAAATGGCATGTTTGAAATAGCCAGTTAGAAAGACCGCAAGTTACAGAAATAAAATTCCGTATACGGTCTATACAAGATTATTTGGTTTTTATTAAATTGAATTTACCTTATTTATGACGGTTTGAGATAGTGTTCTTTTCAGACAAATACCAATACCAATATTATTATTTTGAGATATAAAAGTATTCTACAAATAAAATACATTATAAAAAACTACTTACTTTTTCGTTAAAAAACACTACAATAGCTTCCCTACCGTTTCTTTCTTTCTTTTTAGTCAGAAAAAGTAATTGTTAAGAATATTGACTACCATATTGATGACGAATTTTTAAGAAAAATTTATGTGCATCGACCACAAATGAATTGGGATAAAGTTAGGCGAATGATGATGATTGAATATTAATTTATCTGTATATTAAAATCACAATGATTTCTTTAAAATTAACGTTATATGATATAGCTACGAGCAGGCAAATTGAACCAGAGTATCAATTTATTTTCTTGACGGTACCTATCTGAGAAGTCTCTCGCTTGGCAGCTGGATCAAGGGCTTGATTCAGAAAGCAGTACTTCTGGAGACGGCGCGTATTATTAGGAGGTTCCTCTCTCAAGAGCCCTGACCACCGGTAACCCGGACCCTGTTTCCGATGCCGCTGGGCTACAATTTTTTTATATTTCTAAGTGTTTTAAATTTTAAATAATTTTGTGATGATTTTTTTTTAAATACTTTATTGACATAAAAACACTGTACACGGTAAATAATAACAAACAAATAAAACTTAACTAATTTTTTACAAAAACTAACCAAATAAGTATAAACTAACTTAAAAACAACAGGGCGTCAAAATACTCCTCCCCATC
The DNA here is from genome assembly GCA_949152445.1 of Cerastis rubricosa. NCBI lineage: Eukaryota > Metazoa > Arthropoda > Insecta > Lepidoptera > Noctuidae > Cerastis > Cerastis rubricosa. The sequence goes on along the minus strand of OX424526.1, from coordinate 7,070,860 downwards.
GCTGTCATCCGGAAACGTGTCCAGAAGACTGGCAGCATTGCCAGGAATGCGCACTTGGGCTCCATGGCCCGAGCGTTTCGATCCCAAACGGCTCAAAACTATAACTGCCATTTAGGTTAGTATTTACGCTGTTTGAGGCTCTCAGCAGCCGCAGCAGCAGGTCCAGCATAGCCCGCCGTGCTTGCAACATGAGATTATATGTGATAAAATGAATAAAGGAAATAAAATAAATCTTTAAATGATAGATATAATACCTACTCTTAATTTATTCAGGTTCTGTAATAATAGTTATTCTCAGATAAGGTTTAATAATTTGCTGTAATAAACATTTAAATATCAATGAAACATTGCATATTGTACAAAAATGTCACGTACGTGCTTATTCTGGTACAGTCTGGCTGTTTGGCTGAATGGCAAACAGTTGTTATGGCAGGTGCGTTGTGAACGGATTAATCTTGCCAAGTTAGTGGCAGTACACACTGGGTGGATTCTTGTAAAAAAAAGTCTAAACTTTTGTCTCACTGAATAAATTGTGGTGCAACTTGAATAACAATTTTTTTAATAAATAACTTATCAGTATGTTCAAAACTTTCACAATGTGTGTGTCTTTCTATACACAAAACAAGAAGTATAAACAAAACATATAATAAGCATTGTTATTATTTTTTAAATAAAAGATTGAAAACAAGTAGTTATTTTTTAGATATGTTTTGTACCTTATCACAATGTTATCCTATTTAACCGAAAGGTTGTCTGGTATAGAATGCTTTGTGGTATTAAGTCTACCTATGTACCACTATGCTATGTACAAGAAGTTTAATTAAATAAAAACATTTCGTACTTTTCTTGCCGCTGAGCTGATTAAACTAGGCTGATTAAATTAGGACTCAAAAAAAACTTTTTTTATCATAAGTACAAGTCTGTTATTATTCTTAGACTAAAAATGTTTTACTATAACTGTCTGTACAGTGATCTCTAATAAACAGAAAAAAAAACATACTTAATTCCCACAAAAAAAAAAACAATTCTAGTCATACTGAACTTCAAAGTACCTATAGATACCAATAAATAAATACCAATGCATTGTATTTGATTTCGTTTGTATTCGAACGATTTTTGTGAGTTAGAAGGTACGCAAAGACAAATTATGTAATTCAGAATGTCAATCATCGCGATGTACGAGAGTTCGAAAACTTGTTAAAACGAATGACTGATTTCCGAATTTTCGTTCACTGACCTTCGATCACCCGTTCCATGGCTCGCTGAGCGACCTTGAATTTATGGACCAGAAATAACGTGAGTGTCCACGCTTCGGTCCCGTAAGTCAGAATAGGCAGGACGCACTGATTGAAGACAATGGTCTTAAGGTTCTGTGGATTACGTAACGAGAATACTCGACCATGCTTCCCAATCACTGTCCAGCCCAGCTGAATACAGTCACGTTACAGCTGGTGAAATAAAATACGTTAAATAAAGTTTGTGAATACTGTGCATCTGTATTTTAAATTTCGAAGTTCAGTATGACAGTCAACTTAAAACCTTTACTTAGTGTGACTACTCCTTAACATCTGAAAGAGCTTAGATTGTCGTGTGTAACTTCAGCCAGAATATAATTACCGAAGCTCTTGTTTCAGAATATTTTAACTTTAAAACATTGTTTGTTTTCTTAATTCCACATAACTGTGACAGCCAAGTTTGTAATTAAAATTCAACATGACAACTTTTTACTTTAGCAGATTGTGCGCGCACATTCTCTAAATTAAATTTTCTAGACGTAAGGAGAGACATTCTTCGAGAATTTTAACATACGTGGTATTTCATATTTTGGGCTGATATTTTTTAGATATTTCTTCCTACCAAGGCTCGACTAAGAAGATTCAATGAAATACTAGGATGTCTAGAAGTTGCATGTTATGGAAGGTTCACTCACACATACCTGCTCGTGTAACATCGAAGAATCAGGAAGAGATTGTGCAGTCACTGACGGTCACAGAATGACAACTCCGTGTTCTACCGATGACGCAACAAGCGTGTTGTACAAGCTTGCGCCGATGAAAAGTATAAAAAAGCAAATACTTTCAAATATTTACTAGCCTATTTGACGGCACGGTTGGCGCAGTGGCTGAGCGATCGGCTGCTGCGGTACGTGTCGCGGGTTTGATCCCCGTATGGACCAATATTTGTATGACCTAAAGGTAGTTGTTCCGGGTCTGGGTGTTTGTGTATGTGAGTTTAAATGTTTGTAAACGGACCCACGATACAGGAGAAATTGCTAGTTAAGTGTGGTACTCCAACGTTAAAAAAAATAGGAACTCGTGGCTGAATAATAACAGCTGCTTGGATCGACCTTTAAGTTAAGACATGCTTATTTAAGTTGGTCTGTGGATGGGTGACCACCCACCCACATACCGAGTTTACTCCGTGCCTCGGAAAGCACGTTAAGCCGTTGGACCCGGCTGTCATTTGTATATCTTTGACAGTCGTGCAACGGCTGTAAAAGTCTGTCCACGTTGCCCGTTGTCTGACATCCACATCCAGTCTTACCAAGGTCTTACCAACCAGTAATATCCAGTACTAACTGGATTGTGGAGGTCAGAATCAGATAGGCTCCATGTAAAATACTGGTATTCAGCTACATCCGGTTATACTAATTCGCGAATTCATGCACATTCGGTTTGATCTTTCCCAGTTTATGCAAGCTACAATAGCAATACTTATTTCTAATACTCAATAACTCTAGAATTTAAAAGCATTTGTAAGAACATCTCCTACTTTGGTACAATCATTCGTTACCATACACCACAAACAAAAGCGCAAACAAATGCTAGTTAAAACAAAATAACACGCTAAGAAAACAACTACTTCCCAAGACAAACATGCACACCAGCAAAATATTAAACACAGACAAAGTAAAACTTATTGTGTTAAAGTTCTATACAAGACAAACAAAGAGACAAGGTGAAGAGTAGAAGAATGCATTCGTAAAATAAATATTTGTCCGTGAGATGTGTCGACTGTCGGGCAGCACAAAGATTTTCGTTCCTTATACACGGAACGCTTTACATGTCACTTCGTTTCTTTAGCCTTGAAATGGGGTTTTAAAGTTTCGCATTTATATTATAAAGAAATCGTAAACTTGGGGTAAAAGGTGTGATGTCTTTTGCAGTTACATCAAGTCAGGCAAATGTAGAGAGACGATAAAGAAAGCGGGAAGGTCAGAAATAAAACTGGAACAGTTACTGAAAAGCTCATCTATGTCAATAAAACAACTTACATCTTTGTACCAATCGAGACTAAACAATTACATCTGCTCGGGTCGATCTTCAGGTTAAGCCGCGTTGACCTAGGTTGTTCCGTGGATGGGTGACCATCCATTACATACAGTTTCCTCCGTGCTTCGGAAAGTACGTTAAGCCGTTGGATCTGGCTGTATATTGCAAATCTTTGATTGACGTTACAGACCTGAAAGAGTCTGGTCGTTAGATGCCTGAAAGTTTGACAACCAGTCTTACCAAGAGGTATCGTATTCCCCCTCAACCATCAAGGTCACATAGGAAATCACTCCATGTAAAATCATCAGCTGTATCCGGTAAGACTGAAAGCCGATCCCAGAATAGTTGGGAAGAGGGGCTAGGACGATGATGAGAAACCGAAAATCTCATTTATGTTTGTCAATAAGACAACGTTACATCGTTATAGAAATACACTGTGTATTTCAGGTATTTCTCAGCACTTCAGATGAGCAAAAGGCGTTTGACTGTTAACTTTGTAACTAAAATAGAATAAGCAACACCCACTTTATTCATATTTACGCTCAAATTCAATTATCTCTTGAAATTTCATTAAAACTTAATAAAACATATTAAGAATAGACACAAGACTATGAATAAACACAAGCTTTGTCCTCCGGCGATCTCTTCCTAGGAAGCGTTAACTCGAGCAAGCATTTACCCCGTGTTTTCATTGTGAATACAAAACTGAATAATTTTATTGTTTGTTGTTTACAAGAACTTTTATTTGTCGATTAAATGTGTGTTGACTGTGAGAATTGAGGGTAAGGCTAAGTAATAACAGTTGTATGGACCGATAGAAGGTTATGCGAGGCTTATCGAGGTCAATTAGTGGATTGGTAACCATCCATTACAATAATGCAAGCTCATTCTTTCGTAGATCATTGACAGTCGCCAAGGGTAATCAGAAGACCGAAAGTCTGATAGCCACTCTTGCTAAAGTGTAAGGTGTTCCTCATTAACCGGGTTGTAGAAGTCAGTTAAAGCAGTCGCTTCATGATTTTGGGTGTGGTTGTTTTGGATACTTGTCCTGCATTATTTGATACATCTTATGTCCTAAAAGATGGGTCTGATCATACACGATGTTCATACATGATGGCTGTATACTCGCTTTCAGCTATACAGAGTTGAAACGGCCCCTTCACAAAGCCTATCAAGCATTCTGTAATCAAACTAAGTAAGTACGCAAAAATTATTGGTCAGAAACGACTTTTTTGTGTGAATAATCACCTTTTACGGTAGGTTTCAACGTAATGCATTCAAAACATTGACCTGGTGGATGCAGTAAGTAAAAAGATCGTAAAGTTATAAAATTAAAAACACGTACTTACAAGTCTGTGAAAAAGTTGAAACTCTGACCCTCAATGTCTCCGTAACTAGAATGAATCCTTCTAATATATTTACTTAAGTTCTTAGAATTCATCGTCCTCGTCCATTATGAACAGAAAACGTGTGTCAAAATGCAAAGAAAACAAATGAACACAAGTACTCCCTACCGTTTGATAGAAACCCGTTGTCAAGATAATAGAAATAGATAACAAACATGTCTCCTTAGCAATGTAACAAAACAGTGAGCCTTCAAAAAAGTCGGTTCCTACTATTCTATCTTTTCAATGGTCCCCTTGGTGCTTGGGGGAACCTTTTGTGGTACAAAGAGTAAGTTTATAGCGGTGTTTAAAATGTTTTGCGGACTCTAAAGTTTTCTTTAGTAGTGGAGAAATATTTCTGTTACTTTGTGGCTGTATAAAATCCTGGAAAGTGAAAACTTGTACTTTATCTGTGTTTGATACTATTTTCATAGTGAAGAGAAGATGCGCCAATACTAGGGACTATAGGCTCTCTTTCACATACATGAAGCATGGACCAGCATAATTTAGCTGTTATAATTTAGTCCCGTTCATCGCACGTCATCAATTAGAAAAACCGGCCAAGGGCGAGTCGGACTCGCGCACCGAGGGTTTCGTACAAAAAATTATTAAACATTTTTATTACATGATGTAACTAAAAATTAACGGTTTTCGCAATTTTTCCTTTATCTGTGCTATAAGCCGTGGCTTCGTACCAAATTTCAAGACTCTGAGTTGACAGGAATTACCCTGTAGGTTTTGATTCCCTTGCGAGTATCAAAAATTTGCGACATAAACAGCTGTATCTTTTGATTGCGTTGGCTTAGAAGTTTGATTTTTTCACAGCTCCAAGGGACAGTGACTAGACTACTAGACTTGAGTATTTGATATAAATTCCAGCTTGATACCTTTACGCGTTCCTGAGAAAAAGGATCCTGACAGACAGACAGACGGACAGACGGACAACAAAGTGATCCTATAAGGGTTCCGTTTTTTCCTTTCGAAGTACGGAACCTTAAAAATAGGTATGAACAAGACACAAATATTTTTTTTCTTGCCAAACTATAATCATATATCCCCCCAAATCTTATAACTTACACCTAATATCAGCAACAGCAAGTGATGAAAAGACTTCAGTTGATCCCTTCCTTAAATTTGCTCTGAATGCGTGGAAACCTTTTTCTGATATTCACAATGAAAAGGGACTTTTTTGTAGGTCAAACTGTCTGTCAAACGAAATCTCGGTAATTGTGATTTGATATTGTCGTTTTTGAGTGTCTTCATTTGGTAAAGACCTACCTCGTTTCGAGGTCGTAAAGCGTTAACCGCTAAGCAGCCTGAGGTGTTGGGTTCGATTTCCAAGTTGGACAAATGTTGTTGGGGTTTTACATCAGCAATTTATTAATTGCAGCCAGGGAGTGGGTATTGTGCCCAGTTGATGGCGTAAGGCCGGGCCTGTGGACGGTGAGTAATGGGCTAGCTCACCGTCCGTCCGTCTTATGACGACAGGCCGTGCCGACGGCGCGTTCGTGTTCCACGCGCGCCTTCAAGGAGATGTCAGCAAATCGGAAGGAGTCTGAGGGGGCCGATGCCTGCCAGGGCTGCGGGACTGTTCGAAAGAGATATCGTGGCCCTGGAACACAAAGGGCTAAGAAGGAACATGGATTGGTTTTAGTCAGTACAAGTCTGACACTCCCTTCCGGCCCGCCCAGAGCGGGAGGGGTAATTTAATGATTTCCCATCCGAAAAAAAAAAAGATGGCATAAGGCGCGCCCCCTGTTCCTAGGTCTTAAACATAACTGCTGAAATTGGGGTGTACTTTTCTTATACCCTTTCGATCTTTCAAGGATTACAGGTGTATTATTTCGTATTTTGTACACAGTTTTGTGTAAGATTAGATGATTTATAGTGTTTCAAGATTTACGACAGCTATTTACAAATTGCCTCGTTTTGTGTCGTGTGGGAAAAAAACATCGTGAGGAAACCGGCATGTCCTAGTACTAAAAATTCGAAGACATGTGACATCTGCCAATCCGCACTGGGCCCGCGTAGTGGATTATAGCCCACTCCCTCTTATAGAGAGGAGGCCTGTGTCCTAGCAGCGGGATGATGTGTCGTGTGGTCGCAAGCGCGACTGCTGAGCACGAAGTCCTGGGTTTGGTTCCCGAATCGAGCAAAGTGTTATTGGGTTTTTTCATTAATGCCTCTGTAGCAGCCACTGAGTGTGCATTTACAAACAAACAAACAAACGGTGCAAACTGTTTTACGTCCGTCACATCACTATGTCAGGTCCAGCTGAAAATTAGCGTCGGGCACTAGCTGCTTGGCAATTTGCTGAACTGGGCCTATTTGGCGCAGCCGTGAGACACTCAACTATATCTTATTGTTTGTTTTCCATTTCGTGATAATTTTAGTTATATTTTTTTGTGTTGTGTGTACTTTTGTCATGTGCCTAAGAAACAATTTTTCTTTCTTTCTTTGTGCTCGGTTGATAGCAATAGGCTTGCCCCCTACTATGTATGACTTAAACATAACTGTCGAAATGTGGGTGTACTATTAGTTACACCTCTGCCTAACCCTTCGGCGATTAAAAGCGTGGTGTGATGTAATGTTATGTTTTTTTACCATTTTTTCTACTAAGAATGTAACATTACCGAGAAACGAAATCGCGTATCAAGATGAATTTTATCGATACTCGTGTTTCATATGAAAATAGAATATATAACATTAAGTAGGGAATCGAATCTGCAAGCATATAATGGAATGTACCTACCGGAAATGTATACAGGGTGTAACGGTATATTACCTAAGGATGTGCTACAGACCATCAAACTGAACATGTTTCTCCATCGCACAAACATCGTAATAGCGAAAACATTATATGCTACCACATAAAAATTTCAAAACCCATTCGACCCAATTTATGGCGCAACTGATACTTTTTTCGCTTCACCCCTTTCTTTCTTCTTTTTTTCTTTTTTCCCCTTTCCGTTTCACCCTGTAGATGCCAATAATGTAGAAGAAAATTGTCTACAAATTTTGTATAAATTCTTTTTTCGAGACTGTAGCCGTGGTAAATGTTCGGTTCGGGGCCACGTCCACAATTTGTCTGTACTGGTTTCCAGACACCGGACTTTAGCAGATGAGGGGTGAGAGGTGTCCGAGGGTTGCCAACATTTCTTTTTTCGAAATATAGTCATCATCATCTGCCTAGTCTTTTCCCAAACTGTGTTAGGGTCGGCTTGAAATAAAAATTATAGTACACTTAAAAAAAATACAGTATTTTTGGAAAAAAGCAAAAAAAAAAATGCAAAGATATATTTTTTGTTACTTATTTCATAATACTATAAGTATATAGTACGCAGATCCGAAATATAGTACAATACTTTATATTATAGAACGTCACGTAACGAACGTGTGAAATCGTCATCAACAGTTTCGTCTCCATACATTTCCTTCACAAACATTTCGTTTTCAACATGACGAAGACAATTGAACGTTTGGAATTAAAGTGCATCCACAGAATTTTAGAGAAACAAAATCTTCGAAGCGCCCGGCATTCTTTGATTCCCATATTTGAATATGGAAAGCGGAACGCGAAATTCAAATTCGTTTCGAACGAATTTTCAACGTTCGTTCGATTTTTGTAAGGAGATTTTATATGAATTGTGGATCTTTCATAGATTGGAGTAGTAAAACTTCAATTTGTAACCTTTTATTAGGTTTTACTTGAATTCCTTGTATTCTTGCAGGTTCTGGTTAATTCTTCAGGGATTACAGGCGTGTTGTTATGTTATGTTCCTTATAAAATAATGCAGCACATAAGCGAACAGAAACTACGTCAAGCAGTTTCCAGCCAAGGTTTTAAATAATTTCATACGTTGCCTATTTTGCGGGGCTCACGGGAGTCATTCTTTCGGAGTATAATACCGGGAAATTGTGGCAAGAAAATGTGTTTAAGCGTCTTCTTAGAGCACTTTAAGCTGCTTGGATGACATCTAAGTTTATTTCAGAGAAGACGAAAATACCGCAGGATAGTAACATAATTTAAATATATCTTTAAAATATGTTGTGACAAACATTGAAAAGAGTATGCTTAGGTGGTTTAGTAATGTGGAGAGGATGAGTGAAAGGCGACTAACAAAGGGTATTTACAAGGCAGATGTTAGTGGCAACACCGGGAGGGGACGACTTAGAAGGACAAACACTGACCTTATTGTTTTCCAGATAGGTTAGGTGCGTAGTACTCGCAACTGGAGTGCATGTATGACCAGATGTATGAAGGTGGATGAGGCAAATGGAGTACGTAAGGATTGTCATCATCATCAGCAATAATGTTCCTACTGCTGGGAAACAGGCCTCCTCTCAATGAGAGGGAGTGGGCTGCAATCCAACACGCGGGCCCAGTGCGGCTTGGTAGATGTCACATGTCTTCGATTTTTTAGTTCTAGAACATGCCGGTTTCTTCAAGATGTTTTCGTTCGCCGTTTTGAGAGCAGCGGTGATGAAATAAATTACACAAAGTAATGCGCCTGCCTGGTTTCGAACCTACGACTTACTGCTCTTCTGAGTCCCCAAAGGGGCTCGACGCGCTCCGCTGGCTTGTTATCGGCCCCGAAAGGGGCTAGCAATTAAGTCAATCGTCATCCTCATTGTTTATGGAAATATTTAATATTCTGGTCTTCAAATACTATGAGTGTGCGTTAATTAAAAGAGTTGGATACAAATCACATAATACAACGCCATTAAAACTTCTGTATATAGCGCGCAAGTTTTTTTAATTTACCCTTATAAAATTCAAGTGCATAAATACGGTGATCGCCCTTTTGGCTGCTGTGCTGGTCGAGGCTAAAATCATAAAAATTTTGGTTTTCGAACATTCGAGCTCCACTATATGGACAATAATCAACTCGTCATTTAAGTCGGGGCTGCTACCACTTGGCCACTGCTGCTCTCAGATTGGTAAAGATTGTAGCAGGTGGCATTCTGTGGTTTCTGTCCCCTCCTTATGGCAGCAGTTTATAGTATGTATGTATGTCGTATTATGAAAGCATCAAAAGTGACGAATTTCGTCTCTATAAATATCCAACGAGATCCGAAAGTTATGAATGAACGTTCAAGTTCATTCGAAAACTTCTCTTTTCAAAATGTGCGTCTCTAAGTGTGTCATGTTGGTCAAATTCTTGTCGAAGGGCTCCCTGAGGCGTTCTTAAGCACTTGTATACTTTTGAGGCGAACCACTCAAGGAAAAGTTAAAAATAGATTTCTTAAGATGGATACAAATATTATATTACCTGGAAAAAGACGTAGTTGGGGCCGGACTTCATCGAAGCGGAGACGAGACGAGACGAGAGATGCTGTGTCCTGTGTGCGGCATACGGTGAGCGGTGTGCGTTGACAATTATTGTTGTGCTGTGAGTAGCGTACGATGAACGGTGTGCTGTGTGCGGCGACGTGAGTGGCGTTCGGTGAGCGATGCACATCTCCGCTTTGATGGATACACCCTAGCTTTTACTCATCTAGTCTCCTCTTCACTTTGGAGGAGTCAGGGCCTTACTGAAAATAAAAAATCACTGACTTTCTTTATGTCTCGGTCCTGGGCCATAAAACATGATTAAATACCGCTTTTTAGGGTTCCGTAGCCGAATGGCAAAAAATGGAACCCTTATAGATTCGTCATGTCTGTCTGTCTGTATGTCTGTCCGTCCGTCCGTATGTCACAGCCACTTTTTTCCGAAACTATAAGAACTATACTGTTGAAACTTGGTAAATAGATGTATTCTGTAAACCGCATTAAGATTTTCACACAAAAATAGAAAAAAAACATAAATTTTGGGGTTCCCCATACATAGAACTGAAAACCAAAATTTTTTTTTCATCATACCCATACGTGTGGGGTATTTATGAATAGGTCTTCAAAAATGATATTGAGGTTTCTAATATCATTTTTTTCTAAACTGTATAGTTTGCGCTAGAGCCACTTCCAAAGTGGTAAAATGTGTGTCCCCCCCCTATAATTTCTAAAGTAAGAAGAGGAAAATTCTGAAAATATTTAAGATTATAGAAGGTAAAAAAAACTATCAACGAAAATTGGTTTCAATAAGATATGATGTTTAGTTTTTGAGATATGGGACTTTTTCATCAAACTGCAGCAGTAACTTTGTTTTTCATTAAAATACTATGACAAACCAATTTAGTTTTGCGGTTGAGTGGAAGTTTACTAAATAATACTACTAACTAATGAATGACAGTTCAAAATATTGTTTGGGGCTATGGAACCCTGTGTGCGAGTAAGACTCGCACGTGGCCGGTTTTTTTTTAGTTTGAGTTCGTTCGAATTATGCAATGTTGCTTATTGTTTCGGTCTGAAAGGTGTAATATCAGTCATTAAAACTACAAGCCTGATCTGAGATTTCAAAAGAAAAGACCGTTGCTTTTATTAATTTTTTTCTTTAAAGTGAAGAGTTCTAGGCGTCAAACTAACCGACCCTGTACACAATACCACACTGCGCTCCAAAACACATATTACTGATGTTGCTCAAAAAGCCGCTAAGCTGAAATGGGCCCGCATGCCCAATGATCTGTGGGCCAAAATAAACACTTTCTGGAGCCAACCAGAAAGCATCGCGGTAGACCTCGTAGAAGATGGCGCGACGAGCTAGACAAGACCAGCGACCAGTGGTCCACATTGGCCCTGGATCGAGACAATTGGAAGTCATGGCGAGAGGGCTTTGCCCAGCAGTGGGATGACGCAGGCTAACAGAATCAGTATCACTGAAGAGAACGATTTCGTATGCAGGAAAGAAATACTCACCGTTTCTCTGTTAAATAAGTTGGAAATAAAGACACAAATATAGCTACCATTGACATCAACAAACCTTGTATGTAATAGGGTATAATACTGGGTAAAGAAAACAAAATTCTATTTTATCCATCAGACAGGTAATACAAAAATATTAGACACGTATTTTCTGTTTTATTAAAATATCAAAAAATTACTTAGTTAAAACTCATTAAAGTTGGAGAGTGGGGGCTCACTACGTCACAAGTAGGTATAAAAAAAAATTACCTACATGTGACGTCATGCGCCATTTCAACTCAATATATCTCCGTAATTTTACGACCACGTGAAAAAAAAAAATACGTGTCCAATACTTTTCAATAATCTTCCCGTCAAACAAAGAAAAAATTAGTGATCATCCCCTATTGCGTGGATGACATGTTGTGTTTTGCTAACACGTCTGTCCCAATAATAAATTGTCAGCCTCCCGATTAAGTAGATTTTAATAAAATTGAGTTTCGCTGTAGGTACCTAATCCGCGTTAATTAGTTTAACCCTTTTGCCGTCCCGTGAGATGGGTACAATTAATCTTCTGTGACATTAACATAGCAGACAAATTAACCTTTATTTTGATCAAGATTTCACACTGTCTGATCGCTAGACCCCTTTGAATATTACGTATCGTAATCGGCTTTTTGCCTATGTTCCCACTGCTGAGACACCGGCATTCTCTCAAAGCGATAATGGGGATTGTTAGATATGACATATTTTTAAATTTTTGGTTTTAGAACATGATGGTGGCGTCACCGTATTTTTCTTCATCCTTTTGGGAGCAGAATACAAACACTAGTGGTAATGTTATATTTCTGTTAGATGTTTTTTTTCTAAACACCCCTACGAACCGTAGGAATTATTCCAGCAAATGTTGGAACAGGACTCCCTCAGGCTAAAAACTAATAATGTGTAGTGGCGATATTCTCGCGCAACGCCTGGTAACAACAGAAGCTCTAGCATGAGCGGTGTAAAAACTTCGATTTTGAAATGAAAAATACTTGTTTCACATTTATTTCGAATTTCTTCAAAATACATGGATGGTGCTGATTGTGCTTTTTGCAAATAATTTAACTGAAATGCAATAGCCTAATTGTATGTTAGACTAGATGTACCATGTGTTGCAATGCACTTTTTCCTACCTACCTCCTACCCTAACCTATTTACCTACGCCACCTATCTACCCTACCCTGCCTACCCTAACCTAGCTTCTCTACCGTACATACCTATCTACCTACCCCACCTACCCTACATACCTACCCCACTTACCTTTTAAACCTTCTTTGGACTTCTACAAATATTTCAAAACCAAAATTAGCTAAATCGATCCAGCCGTTCTCGAGTTTTAGTGAGACTAACAAACGTCATTTCTTTTCATAAATATTTAAGGAATCCACGAATTTCCCGTTACGATTACACCGCGCGCTTCTGCGAGGGCCCGTGGATAGTAGACGATCGAGTTAAAATGCCGGTGAGTGAAGACAGGATTCTTAAATAAGACTTAAGTATTACAATTCATACTTACTATTGTAATGTCTGAGCATCACAATAAAATGGAGAATTGGAGACGCCGACGTCACAGTTTTACTCAGATACTCCAACATAGTCAAAATAACCTCAAATGTTCTCGGAACAATAAAACTTTGGTAAAACATCAAACAATTTATAGATTTTTGGCATAATATCGAACAATTTCCAAGTTTCGAAGTAGGTACTACAATAATATTCCTACTTACCAAACTTTGAATTTTTTCTTGAAAATCTTTGTAACTACCCAATTCGTTGGTTTACCTGGAAATTTTCTTTCTTGACTTAATAAATCATAAAAATAATGTGAGGCCATATATTTATGGTCTCATAATAAACTTTTAGAACTAACTTAGTTTCCTTGAGAATGAGTCACAGTGGTATACTCAATCACGAAGTTAAAATGCCATTGAACAAAGTTTTGTGAAAACTAAAGAGCTCTTACAAAACGAAACTTGCCTACATTAAGATTTGAAATTAATATTAACCAACACTGCGCTGCCTGTGGCAATTGCTTACACTTTAAACAAAAGAAATTATAAAGATAAAAAATATAAAAGTGTTGTTTTGCATCCTTGTCAAATTCAAGGAGCTAAACTCTGCTAATGATTGTCGACCCAAATCTATAATAAAATTGGTCGGTAATTTTTTTTTCCGGATATCGGTAAGTGTGAAGCACACGTGATTTAATCTCGGCACATCTGATCCTTGTGCCTTATGACCTCGCTTGCACACATACAAAAAATATCAAACGTTTTTTCGATATTTTTTTATTACCTAAATCACGTTAAGTGGTTTATTCTGAAATGTAGACATTTAAACAACAAAAAAAAGGCAGTGATTTTAGTAATTAACTAGGTTCCCTTTATGTTTCTTTTGTGAAAACATCCTGAATTTTGACGAGGATGCAAAACAACACCTTGTATTCCTTAAAGGTGGTTGATAAATAGCTACTTTCCTTGAAATGGGTGAAACTAGACTTAATTTACAACAATTTTGACCCCAAAAACTTTTCCACCCCTCCACCATAAACTGCTGATTGTGACAAACCTACGCCGTTTAGGATATATAAACGGATACTTTTCTGATAGCTCATGAACGAATGAAACCCTCGAAAATAATTTATTGAAAGAAAGAAAATACGTTTATGTGGCACACGACACAAGTACACATAGCATTAAAAAGTAAATAAAAATTTAACCTAAATACAGAAAAAACAAAAACATATTTTATACAGTGTCTCACGAGTGTGCCAAATAGGTCCAGTTCAGCAAAATGCCGGGAAACCTGTGTCCGACGCTAGTTTTCAACCGGACCTGAGACCAGACGGACGTAACGTTTCACACTTTGTCAAGGTGTATATTTCAACAAGTACTTAAATAAGATAAAAGTAATTTTTTTAACAAAAAATCACATCTGTCATGTTTTGAAATTTTGTTTTTCGAGGCAGTTTTCTAAAAATACAAGTATGACACTTGAACCTATATCTGTCGAAATGTTCTAGGTGCCTACTATAGGTACTGCAATTCTAGCCTTCGGGAAAATACAGACAGGCGTGACGTTATTCTATGCTACGTAATTGACTACTTCCCTTTTCCATACACTTTTTCTGGTAATAAGGTTTTGCCCAAATAACGTGTTAACGCCGCAAGTGGCGACATCTGTGTCTCTCGCGTACATGTTCGAGCTAACCAGTTGACAGCCAATAACAAACTTATTGATGGATCGAGAAGAAACTGTTACTTAAGAACCTACTGGAGAAAATTATTTTTTCCTCATACATTATGTACCTAGACAGCGTAACGTACGTTACGTTTTTGTAACGGTGGCCCAGTGGTGGCAGCCCCGACTAACGAACAGTAACTCGTGGGTTTGAACCCAGGCAGGCGCATTACTTTGTGTAATATAATTCATCTTCGCTGCTCTCAAAACGGTGAAGGAAAACATCGTGACATCTACCAACCCGCACTGGGCCCGCGTGGTGGATTAAAACACACTCTCTCTCATTGAGAGCAGGTCTGTGTCCCAGCAGTGGGAATATTATAGGCTGATGATTATGATGATGGTGATGATGATGGTGGATGACCTACATTCACCAGTATACCCATACCTACGTGTTTAAAGCCAGGTAGATTTCATTTTGTTTCTATGGATTGCCCGGATCTGTGGCTCAGATAGTTTTGTACAAAGTCGCCGGAAATCCTGAAAAAGATGTTTATATTAAAACAAGATTGACATTTATATTGTTTGTGTACTTTATTTTATCCTAACAACCCTATAATATTTCCACTGATGGATCGCAGGACTCTTTTGGAGAGGAAATACTATATACTCATCTTCCTGCCCGTGTTCCATGTTACTCGGGGTCGGGGTAACACGTTTTTTTTCATTCTCCTCTGTCATCCATCAAGCTATCATTTACTCCTTTTTCTTTCAAATAATTCCTCACACAATCCATCCATAATTTCATTGGTCTTCCTCTTCCTCGCCATCCATCACCATTTATATGCATCACTTTTAAGTCACATTCGTTCCTCATCATCACATGCATAAGCATGAAAGGAATAATGAAAGGGAATCGACATTCGTCATCATTCATCGTCATTCTTTCATTATTCATTCCCTTGCCTGTCTGAGTAGGAGCCCCTGAACGAATTGCTCTTGCTGCTTTTTATATATAATATATAATGATAACAATTATTGTGTAAAACTACGAATCAGAATAATGTAATGAAAACAAACATAAACACATACACAATAACTTCAAATGTCATCATCATCTGCCTAGCCTTTTCCCAAACTATCTTCGGTTCAGCTTCCAGTCTAACCGGATGCAGCTGAGTACCAGTATTTTACATGAAGCAACTGCCTATCTGACCTCCACAACCCAGTCACTGGGTAATACGATACCCCTTGGTAAGACTGGATGTCAGACTTTTGGCTTCTGACTACTCGTAACGACTGTCAAATCGATCTACAAATGACAGCCGGGACTAACGGCTTAATGTGCTTTCCGAGGAACGGAGAAAAGTCGGTAATTATGGTCACGGACGAACCTCGGCAAACACGGGTTAACTTTAACATCAACCCGTGCGGCTGTTATTATTTATCCACGAGCTCCTCTAAGCCACGAGCTCTTCCAATAACTTCAAATGTACAGAAACAAATAACAAAATCCATCTTCATTACAGCTTGTTAGTAATTTTCTACACATTTTTATATAATATTAAATCACAAAAAAAGCTTTATTAATGTATTTAACGAATAAAAAGAGATAAGGTCCAATCTCTAGTGATTTCTCCCGGGATCTTCATATTCAAAACAAATTGTATTTTATTAAATAAGGACCACCATCTTAAAACAATATTTTTTCAAGGATAAAAATGAAAAATGGCGTCGTTTTGAAGTGGTTTGCAGACAATGGTAATTGAATTTGTAGAAAATGGTCATCGAGATTTTTATGTAGATTCAGTGAAGTGAAGTTTTGGAGCAATACAGTTGGGTACAAGATTTATGATTATTGTTTCTTATTTATTCGTCATACATTTTTAAATACTTGTTGAAAACATAGAAAAAAAATATATAGCCGACCGGTATCGGGAACATGGTCCAAGCTACATGGTCAGGGCTCCAGAGAAAGGAACCTCCTAACAAAACGAATCGTGTCCAGGAGTATCACTTTCTGAATCAAGCCCTTGACCCAGCCGCGTAATGAAAGCCTTCTAAGGTGTTGGTTGATCCTTTTTGCTATTCGTCCATTAACCGTAACGATTAGCGGTACAATAAATCATCATCATCATCATTTCAGCCGGAAGACGTCCACTGCTGGATATAGGCCTCCCCCAAGTTTCGCCACATTGACATAACATGGGGGGTTTTGCCATAATCGCCACGCTTGGCAGGCGGGTTGGCGATCGCAGTAAGGTTGTTACAAAAGCACAGAGAACGCTGCTGCCCATTCTCTGGCAAGTCCCTTAGTCGCCTCTTACGACACCCACGGGAAGATATGGGATGGTGCTATTCTTTACGTCCGACACCATACAGAGCCATAAAGAGCAGATACAATAAATACAACACTACATCTATTTTTATTTTAATTATGGCTTAGTTCAAACAGTGCGGGGTAATTGCGTAACACACTAAAACTGGCAATTCCTTTCGTTATTTCTGTTGTAGAACAGCCGATTTTTTCTTACTTATGAAGCAATTAAGGACAAAATCCTACATGTTGCAAATGTAAGGAGAACAGAGATGGGGCACGGATAATTTGCAAAATATTCTATTAAGCATTTTAATGTAATGTTTTACACTAAAAAATAATCCATGTGACCAAATAAACAAACCGATAGTCAGTGACTTTTTTCGCATTTTGGATTACCAAAGTACGGTATTTCTGTAAAGTCAGATAGAGCTTTATACTACCTGAAATATCACTGTTCATCATTACTCAAAGCAAAGCAAAAACCACAAATAACCGTCTAAAAATCATCTACAAACGAAAGTCTCACTCCTCCAAAATGAATGAGAATATTCACGAATATGAAACGGAGTCATATCAGTGTAAATCTTTCAGTGAACGCCAGTGTACAGTGCATCTTATCACTCAGCTGAATACATCTCACTATATAATAGTTCCCCAGACGGTTCCATACACTGTAGTGACTAGGCAGCACTAGTGTTCACTCCTCGTTTCCATGTCAAGGATTTTAGTAAATGGAAAGTATAAAATTGATACTGTATTCGTTTGTTTTTTTTTGTACGCTGAGGTTGGCGATAGCAAAGTTTTCAATTAAGGTAGGGTGTCAATGAGAATTATTACATAGTGCCTAGTGCCCTCGGTTTCGTCTGCGTTTAAGAAACATATCGTATGGCACTTGGTAAAACTGACAACTTAAGAATGTCAATTTAAGAATTATTGAAATCGGATCATCATCTGCCTAGCCTTTTTCCAACAAGAAGTTACACACACACAGCTGAAGCAGAAAAATGCATACCTATTATAAAAGATAACTCATAAAGTATCGAAGCAAAGTTAAATCAATTTACATAAGCCCACCGCGCAAGTTTCCTCTATCAAATAAAAAAAGAATGACTTAAATCGGACCTGGGAGAAATCAGTGAACATACTTGGAAAAAAAGATGCTTGTGGGATACACAACATTTATCAGAAGGCGGTTAAAACAGCTCCTTGTTTCTAGTTAATATAACCCCCAATGTAACCACACGCATTAAGTTTTGGCATTATTTTTTCCTTTAGAGGGAAAGGTGCCATGGGATTTGTCGCTATTGTAATTTGTGACGTTAGATGGCCGACTCAAAGCCTATTTTGAATAAATGCGTTTACTAACTCGGCAAACAATTTTGGAAAATCTATTTTTCGCTGAGTTTTTACCCACTTTGCTCGATTGGTTTTCAACTTTCTAAAGGAAAAGTTACTTACTAGTAAATTCTGCTAAAACTTTTAAGGGGTTATAAATTTAAAAATTGAATCAGGTAGTTATTCTCTTTCATGCTCAGTGTACACACATTGTACACTAGCACATAGTATGTATACTTAGTTACCACCTGCTGCAAATTGAGATAACTATTAAACTGACATTTATTATTTATTTATTTAAACTTCATGTACAATAGTGGTATACAGGCGGACTTAATGCCAAAAGGCATTATTTTATTTAAAAGGACATTAAACAGGGGACTGGACTGGCCACGTCTGAGCAGTGGGCCAAAATAACCACTTTCTGGAGTCCTGATACAGCCAAAATGCGTCGCGGCAGACCTCGTAGAAGATCGCGGGACGAGTTAGACAAGACCAACGACCAGTGGTCCACATTGGCCCTGGATCGGGACAATTGGAAGTCATGGGGAGAGGCCTTTGCCCAGCAGTGGGATGACGCAGGCTAACAGTAGTATCAGTATTAAACAGATACATTCTAGGAACCTGTAGGTGGTACAGACAGCGTCATTAAGTAGTTACCCCCCTGGCTTACTCGGCTGGACTTTAGAGGTGTTAGCACATATTGATGCTGTCTGTACAGACCCTGTATTACATATACAGTCAAAAACCCAATTTGATCAGCCAGTATTAGACTAAAATATGAAAATAACTGCTATGTTGGTATATTGGTTGCAATTGCTGAGCATGTGATCCCCCAGAATCGGGCAAATTTTTATTGGGTTTTTTCGTCAGGAATTTATCAGTAGCAGCCATAGATAGAGTCAAGATTTGTTCCCGGTAAGATAAGATATTTATTTGTTTAAAAGAAAAAAAAAACAAGACACATTTCACAAGGTTGTTCAATCATGTATAACATTATTGGCAGATTACCGGCCCCTAAACTAGGTACGCAGACCTGTATCTTAGGAGTCTCACATTTTCGGCTTCCGTTTTCTAAACTAATATTATAAAGAGGAAAGATTTGATTGTTTGTTTGTTTGCATTCAATAGACTCCAAAACTACTGGTCCGATTTGAAAAATTCTTTCAGCGTTATTTAGCCCATTTATCGAGGAAGGCTATAGGCTATATATCATCACGCTACGACCAATAGGAGTGGAGCAGCAATGAAAAATGTTGCGAAAACGGAGAAAATGTGACGCAAACGAAGTTGCGCCGGACAGCTGGTCTACAATACAATGCAACCCTGACATTTCAGTTGGTGGCAATAGGCTTGCCCTCTATTATATGGGACTGAAACATAACTGGCTAAATGTCCACCTCTGCTAACCCTAAAGAGATTACAGGCGTGATGTTATCAAAATGACGTAAAAAATGCGACAGGCACATCGTGTAAGTACCCAAAGACCTTAAAAAAAATAAAAACAAAACCAAAGTCTGCGAAAAGAAATACGACTTTTACTCCAAATAGAACTGGCTGATTGATCACGAACGGTTCTGACTAATAGCCCTTAAGGTGAAAGCACTCACAGTTTATTATTACTATCTAAACATTTATCTTTCACTAATTTGTTTTGATTTCCATGAAAAACAGATTGAAATGTTTACGAACAACTGAATTGGAGAAACGGCTTTATTTCTATTTCGTATCGTGAAAATACCTTGGTTTAGTTGATCTAGAACAACGCTCGAGGATTGTATTTTAAGAAAATCAGCACCCTAATGCGTTTTATACTCTTTTTCGCAATCTGAAAGATTTTGAATGAAATTCCAAATCCATAGCTTCATATGTTTGAAATATTTGTCCACTCTATTATCTAATGAAAGGCATTGCCATCGTAAATGTGCTAAGTAATCTCCCTGCAGATTGATAAAAGCTGTTGTTCTGCATCCTCGTCAAATTCAAGGAGGGAACTATGCTAATGATTCTCGACCCGAATCAATAATGAAATGGGTAGGTAGGTTATTTTTTAATTTTCTTTATGTAAGGAAATTCCGTTTATTTGGAAATCGGCAAGTGTAGACCACCCGTATTTTGAAAGCGGCCCGTCTGATTCTCTTCCTATAGCCACGCTTCCACAAATACAAACAATCTCAAACGTTTATTCGATAATTTCTGATTCCCTACACCACGTTAAGGAGGTTTTTCTGAAATACTGACATCAACAACAAGAAGCAGCGTTTATTAATTACTAACTAGGTGCCGTAATTTAAATCGATAATTTATGTCTTTTGTGTCAACCTCCTGAATGTTGACGAGGATGCAAAACAACAACTTGTAGAATGGTTGCACCATCTGCCTAGTCTTTCTTAACTATGTTGGGCCGACTGGATGCAGCTGAAAACCTCTATTTTACATGGAGCGACTGCCTATCTGACTGGACCGAAAGGGTGACATATACATAAAAATATCACATGAAGAGAAAATCTAAGGCATGTTTTCATTTTCTCACCGAAGGGCAGAGTTATAATGGCAGATTGTTACAAAGTACTATGAAATAATTAACTCATCATCTGCCTAGCCTTTTTCCGAACTATATCGGGATCTGCTTCCAGTCAAACTACGCAAATATGTCATGTTGCTAAATTATGGCCTCACTGAGGCATGGGATTCTATTTCTTTTATTATATTATGAAATTTTACTTCTTTTATTATATTTCCTCTTATATCCTCCATTTTACCTCAAATCCCTTCAAATTATAATATATACCAGATCACCAAAAAAAAAACAAAATATTTTATTTTACTTAGGCCTACACGGGCACTTATTAAACGTCGACAAAAGGTGCGCGGTCCGGGTTGGTCGTTTCCTATGGAGAAGAACCGGTAAAGAAACTCCATGGTTACTCCTTTAAAATCATTTGGTTTTACATTATTTGAATGTTACAGGAGAGGGAGGACAGCGTAGACCGGACAGTAAGTCGTTGCTAATTACTACTAAAGGTTGAACAACACAAAGAAAAAAAAACCGTAAGATAAAAGCACATACCCAACCAAAATCGATTGCTGACATCATTACAGAGCCTGGCCCGGTGTTGCACGATAATGATTAATTGCGTAAACACTACGTCATCATTAATACGTCTTGATTAATGATTGCGTATTCAACCTTCCACAGCCATGACGTGGCATTTTTTTATTCGGGAAAAATTAAAAAAAAAATTAATACGTTGATGAAAATGTGGCAGAATGGAGGTTGGTTTTATTTAGGTTGGAAATTAGGGGTTTGATATTTATGAAGTCAAGTGTAAGTACGTAAGTGCTAAATCTGCCATGAGTAAAATTAAGTTATAAAGTTAGACGAAATTGGGCAACAAAACTTACAGATGGGTAAAAATGTAGTCATCATCATCATCACCATCAGACTATAATGTTCCCACTGCTGGGACACAGGCCTCCTCTACAATAATGAGAGAGGGTGGCCTGTAATCCACCACGCGGGCCCAGTGCGGGATGGTATATGTCACATGTCTTCGAAATGTTTAGTTCTAGAACAGGCCGGTTTCCTCACGATGTTTTCTTCACCAGTTCTGAGGGCAATGGAAATATGTAGCAGTGTTACAAAATTATAATACAACCATTTTTATTTGGCTACAAGTCTCTTTTTCTTAGCGTGTCGATGACAATTTGAATTGAGTCAGCCCAAATTTGGCGTCGAGTTTGGCACTTTCAGTAGCGTCCATCCGCTTCTGTGAAGTTCAAGCAATGTGACAGGCAGGGCACGATAACAAGTGTCCCATCGTTTGTGGGGCAACACCACATTTACACTCCAGAGCAGAGTCATCTGTGAATCTCCACCTGAACAGGTTTTCCTTGTTTTGGCCAACCTTTGTCCGGAGTTTATTCAAAGACTCTAGGTCAGCCATGGCAACTCGTGTCCAGGCGGCAACGTGTACAAGTTATAAAATATCTTTCCTTGCCAAAATTGTTAGGTTTGTGTGATTTATAATAATAAAGCAAACGAATCTAACCGTTTATAAAAGTGATTCTCTTTGAAAATTTCTTTTTAAAGCCTACATTTTGAACTATCAAAAACGCATTAATAATGCCTTACATTTATCAGTCAAACTTTTTAATGATTACATTTAGGTTCTGCTATTGTGCTTTATTGTTTAATAGTTTTAACCTGTTAGAAAAAACAAAAGAACGGTTTCACGTAACCAAAAAAAAAAGTTAAATATTAATAAAAAGTACGTATTGCTCCTTTCCACCATTTATCACAACCATTTTCTTCAATTTCCAAAGATACGATACTCTCTCAATATGCGATACAAACCACACTTGGCAGTATTTTATTATTGTGTCTATTTCCATTTTATTTCGGTAACAGAAGACAAAACAACGTTGTTATAGTCCCATACATGTTTTATTCGATGTGATGACTGTCTGATTTGAGAGCAAATAAAATAAAGACGGAACATGTTTTTATTCTTTATTTGTCTTTGCGTTTCTTTATTTTGTCACTCTATTTGTAGATACCTTTTTTGTATTGTATTTTGTCTATGGTCAATTTAATTTAAAAGATGCAAAAATGACATTGTCTATGATCTAATTGTCGTAAAGTGATGCTGAGCGTGAGGCCCTGGGTTAGATTTGCGAATTCCCGGATTTTAAGCCTTAACTGGAGCAGCGGTGGCCCAGTGGTGGCAGCCCCGACTTACGAGGAGTTAGCCGTGGGTTCGAACTCAGGCAGGCGCATTACTTTGTGTAATTTATTTCACGATCGCTGCCCTCAAAAACGGTGAAGGAAAACATCGTGAGGAAACCGGTCCTAGAACTAAAAATTCGAAGACATGTGACATCTACCAACACACACTGGGCCTGCGTGGTGGATTACAGCCCACTTCCTCTCACAGCGAGAACGCCTGTGTCCCAGCAGTGGGAACTTTATAGGCTGATGATAAAGCCTTAACCAAACATTACAGTGTGGTCACGGGCGACCGGCTGTGCGACCAAAATTTGGTCTGGTTCTGGTCGAAGTTTCTGCGGCCAAAAGGTCATGGTCGTGACAGCATAGTGCGCGAGGAGCCTAAATGTATGAATAGCGACGGTCTCACAACGGCCTAGGGTACAAATTTATTAGAACCACAGAATCACAGATATACGAGTAGATATACTTAGACAACGCAAGTCCCGAATCGAAATCAAGGAAGTCGAATTTCATCAATGTTTTGTTATGACGTTGTCACGTGAAACTATCGTCCGTAAACCGACTTTAATAGACAACCAATTCTTTTTGACTGCCTTCTATGTCATACCTCTTAAGCACTATTTAGTTACTATACAAAAAAAAAATGCATTAAAAAAAAACACGTTTTTCTTCTATAAATGTTTAGAATTAAGTTCTTGAGTTGTTACGTTGTTGTCTTAAAGAAATTCGTTGGCTTTGGCAGCAGCCGTGCAAAGCGAAATGCTTAAGCCGGGCACGCGAAGTAGATGCTCTTGCGTTATTTAGGTATATACAAGTTGTAAACGAACCCTTCAAGAAACCGTCAAACAAGCATTCTGTACATAAACTAAGTAACCCTACGCAAAAAATATTGTTGACAAGCGGCTTTTTTTTGGGGGTGAAAATTAACGTTATACGGTAAAACCGAATGTTACTTACTCAAAACATTGTGCTGATAGATGCATTGAGTAGTAAATGGGTTATGGAGGTGTTTTAAGTAAAGAAAACCTTAAAAATTAGTACAAAAAAAAAACTTGGAACTTTGACCTCCAATATCTGCGTAACTAGATGGTTCGCAGGTATGGTCCAGACCAAAAAAAATATCGTAATAACGGGGAGAAAAGTGCCTTTTGGATTCGTTAAGGGTCTCTAAATACCCTGTATATCTGTGGTTGAGACCGTTTGTGTCTCTGTCGTCAGACTTTTAAGTTAAGAATTTTATCATTCCGTTAGACCTGTGCCACTCCCAAGTTGCACCAATGCTCTTAAAATATTTTACTTCGAAGTTAAGTGAAAGATAAGCAAGGTGCGGTACTTGAGTTTAAGTGCAACTGATGGTCATGTCCCAGTTGATATACCTTCTGGTAAATTTCAGCAACACCCATTTTAAGAAAGAAATAAGAAAATAAATATATTTGTTGCATATACATGACGGTCTGTGTGGTGTCGGAAGTAAATAATAGCACCATCCCATATCTTCCCGTGGGTTTCGTACGAGGCGACTAAGGGAATTACCAGAGAATGGGCAGCAGCGTTGTCTGTGCTTTTGTAAAACCGTACTGCGATCGCCAACCCGCCTGCCAAGCGTGGCGATTATATAATTATTGATTGATTGTTGCAAAGCCTCCCCTTCTTGGGGAAGGCCTAAGTCCAGCAGTGGATGTCTTTCTGATTTTAGACATGACGTACATATAAAATGACAAACAAGAATAAAAATAAACTTACAACGCATAACAAATATTTATGACGGACGGAAAAAAAGTTCACAGGTTACATGTTGTCGTGTCTGCGACGAGCAGGTTACCAGCAACATGCTGTGCTGTTGAGGGCCCACATCATAGCGCTGGTTTTCAGTAGTCAGAAAAAGAAACTCACGCAGCCAAGACAGCATAAATATTTCTCGTTCATTTGTACTAGAACCTATTGGTGTTTAAGCCTAAATGTTCTTATTTATGCAAACCACACGACAAATTTAGTTTTTCACTTTCTTTGAAGAATACCTATTCAAAAGTGGTCACATTTTATTAATTATCTAGAAAGTTTAATTGTATTCAGAGCATATACGTGGGACACTCAGAAAGTTTTGCGAAACTAAAAAAAATTGTTCTATACGTACATATATTTTTATTAAATCTTTTCAAAGTACTTTCCACCAGCCTCTATACAAAGATTCATGCGCCTAAACCAGTTTTCAAAACACTTTTTCCAGTCCGCCGCAGACACCTCGTTTACAGCCTGCTCGAACCCAGCCAGCGCATCTTCCGGCGACGAAAATTGTATCCCTTTGAGCTGATTTTTTATTTTTGGGAATAAAAAGAAGTCACACGGTGCTAGATCAGGGCTGTAAGGAGGGTGACCCAGGAGTTTGACTGGCGTGCTGTCCAGGAAGTCCCTCGTTTTGAGTGCGGTGTGCGCAGGTGCATTGTCGTGGTGGAGCAGTAGCCCGCGGAGCCCTGTGTTTGGTCGCTTGTTGCTTATAACAGAGAAAACTTCTGGCAAACATTTGGAAGTATACCATTCGGCATTAATGCTTCTTTGATCCCGTAAGGGAATTGATACCAAGTGGCCAGTCAAATTAAAAAAGCTAGCGATCAAAATCTTACCCCCGCTTCTAGATCGCTTCACTTTGGTAGGCGTTGGCTCATTTTGAAACACCCAAACAGTCGACTGGCGCTTGGTTTCTGGGTCGTATTGATAAATCCAGGACTCATCACCTGTAACGATGTCGTAAACACGCCGAGACGAGCCTGCTTCAAATTTGTTAAGCATATCACGGCACCATTCCACCCGGGCCTGCTTCTGAGCATCGGTGAGGTTGTGCGGCACCCAGCGTGATACTATCCTCCTCACGCGAAGATGGCTGTGTAGAATCTCGTGAACGCTTCCCGATCCAATCTTCAATATGTGTTGAATCTCCTGATATGTAATTCGCCTATTGTCTTGGATTAAATTTTTCACTGCTAGCACGTTTTCTTCGGTAACAGCCGTCAAAGGGCGACCGCTTCTTTCGTCATCCCCCAAAGTTGGTCGACCGCGCTTGAATTCGTTATACCAACGATACACGGTTGCCTTGGAAGGGCCTTCATCCATGAATGCCATTTGAAGTCTATCGTACGATTCATCCGGTTTCAGGCGACACTTGAAATCGTATAAAATCATAGCTCTAAAATGTTCCCGGCGCAGATCCATATTTCAGTGAGACACAATACTTTGAATTAACTCGCAAAAAATGTGGAGGGAAATTTTGAAATTGGAACTTACTTATTTTTACTTATAAATAATCATATTTTCGAAAAACATAATAACTGGCCAGTCTCCCATATATAAAAACTTTTTTTCGCAATACTTTCTGAGGGGCCTGGTATATATACTTACATAAGTAAATTATCAATCATCATCATCATCATTTCAGCCCAAAAGACATTGACATTTTGGGGGGTTTTGCCATAATCGCACGCTTGGCAGGCGGGTTGGCGATTGCAGTATCGTGTTACAAAAGCACAGAGAACGCTGCTGCCCATTCTCCGGAAAGTCCCTTGACACCTACAGGAAGATATGGGATGGTGCTATTCTTGAAGTCCGACACCATACAGAAGGATTATCGATAAATTTATCAAATAAATTATCAATAAAATTAATAGTAATTTTACTTCATATGACAAGGATTTACAAAAACGTGTGCAGCCCGCACACGTTTTTGTAAATCCTTTGATATCTCAAAAGTGCGTTTTTGCTGGGTGGTTCCTTTTTGCTTAAATACGGACAAAATACGTAAAAATTTAAAGGAATTTTAAAGTTTAAATTCGCACACAACATCAATTCAAACAACAATTAAACATTTTAAATCAACATCTATTTAAACTCTTCTTATAACAAGTAAAAACGAAAAAAGTACTGAGCAAACGTGCTAAAAAATCACTTGGTACAAATATTCTACTATTCTAGAAGGTTTCACTTGTACATTTAACTTTATAACTGGATTGTCGCCCGTTGGAAACGCTAATGGAATGTGTAAACTATTCGAATAACGTTATACTACTTGCTTTTGTACTTTTAACTAGCTTTGTTGTACCCATTTCGCAAATTTTCGTTCGCTTCGAAAATAGACTTACTTAGTGTTGCCATTTGGTTTTGACGGTTGATTTTTTAAGGGTTTTGAGTCTTTTTTGGCTAAATTTGTGTGTACCTACTTTAAATAGGTTACTTATCCTTCGGGGATTACATTCATGATATTTGTTCGTTCGTAATTGATTTTTCGCCAACTTGATAATTAGATTTCTGAAGTTTTAACCCTTATGTGTGATTTTTGCAATTTCATTATTTGTTTCAAGCATTTTTTTTCAAAGTGCTTATATAGGTACAAGGTGTTGTTTAGCGTCCTCGTCAAAATTCAGGATGTTGTCACAAAAGACAAATAATCAATATAAATTACGGTACATAGTAAATGTCAGTATTTCAGAATAACCCCCTAACCCCCTTAACGTGGTTTAGGGAATAAGAAATGATCGAATAAACGTTTGAGATTTTTTGTATGTGTGTAAGCGAGGTAATCAGGCGAGGGTCGAGAATCATTAGCATAGTTACCTCCTTGAATTTATGCACAACAACACCTTGTATAAATAACAGGTTGATTAACGCCACACAACGCACACCTCTCAGGGATTATCTGTGTGTGCGAGCTGTTCATTGATTAATCATTAGCAGACATGGATGTTTTTTTTTAATATTATAAATACTTTTACAATCATGATAATTACAAATTAAAACTCTTCTTTACGCGAGGTAGGTAAGCCTATTACTATTTATTATGGTTAACAAACACAATTCTCAAAACGAGTTGTAGGTCTTGCAATATACGTATTGTAACAGCTAAGCGCTTGCAGCGCAACATTTGTGCCTGCAAAGAAATATTAAAATGAGCTTGCTGTTTTCTATGCTAAATATACATTACTCACGACTGCAATCCCCGTAAAAACAAGTTTAAATGTATAAACTTACTTCCAGTACACCAAAATTGGTGCAAAGGCCCACGTAGACGAACCTTTTGCCATTCTGAAAAGTTCCTTGTGGAAATACTTAATGATGATGATTTTGCCATATAGCCGATTTCTGCCACAGCGACTGCATTCGATGGCTTTCTAGGTTAGTTGTCGAGGGCTTTAATGTGCTGCTCTTTTATGCGCTCTCAAAAGGCCAGTATATCCAGCTTTGGGCGAAAAGCTCCGAGCATAAAGCGAAAATGTCAAAACATAATTGACAACTTTGTAGCGTATAGTTTTAGGGGGTCTAGCTTCAAGGTCATCACGTTTTAAATCTAATTGCGACCTTTTTCTCTCTTAAAAGGTGAAAATTTCAATAACATTTTACCAAACCTGGAAATAACCGACGACCTCATACTCAGCACAAGGAGTTTGAACCACCATACTAACGAGGGAGCCCAAAGTACAAAGATTTAAAATGAAATAGCCAAAACTTTGACACAAAACCTTGGCAAGATTATTACAAACGGTTAAACTTAAAACGTAGTTTAGCCACACCTTTGTGACAAAACAGAACGCTTTCACAAACTTAGCCTTAAACCCCAAGACCTCAATTAAGTTAATCTCTCAACAAGTACAGTTAAAGTAATGTTGGGGTCTTACCATCACTTCTTAGCAGGAACTATTTTAGGTGTATTTTTTATAATTGTACTTTATCATATATATGTTAGTCTCTAAAGTATATGTATGTATGGTTCAAAGTAGCCTGAGAATAAATTAATATTATGTTATGTTAATCTTACTTCAGAATCGATGGGTGGCGGCTCAGTGGTAACGACCCAGATTAACGAGTACTGGTCGTGGGTTTAACCTAGCCAGGCACATTAATCATCTGCCTAGCCTTTTCCATGTATCTCAGGGGCTTCCAGTCTAACCGGATGCAGCTGAGTACCAGTATTTTACATGGAGCGACTGCCTATTTGACCTCCACAATCAAGTTAGCACTGGGTAATACGATACCCTTTAGTGAGACTGGTTGTCAGACTTTCGGGCCACTACTACTACTGTAACAACTGTCAATGATCTACAAATGACAGACGAGACTAACAGTTTAGCGTGCTATCCGAAGCATGGAGGAAACTCGGTGTGTAATGGGTGGCCACCGATCACCGAAGAATGACCATAATCATGCTCTAATTGGTGTTGGATTAAAACCCTTTCACTCTCAATGAGAAGATACCTGTATTCCAGCAGGTGGGCACTTTATAGGCTATGAGAAAAGGATGGAGCTAGACGTTCTGCATAGCTCCATCTCTTTGCCACTGCTATAAGAGTTGGTACATGCCCTGAAACAAAGTACATTACTGCTATGAAGTTGTACAAGCTCCTGTATTAGGTTAAGACTGCGAAACGGGTAACGGACGGTTTACCTGCCAGTTAAGTAATCCGCTTCTCTCGGCTAAATGTTAGAGCAGACTGGAGTCGGTAGGAATGTTAGGTTTAATTTTAAGTTTTGACATAATTATTATAGATACCTCTAGCTGTTCAAGGAAAAAAATAAACACAAGGTATAAACAGACTCTTCACGAAGCCGTCAATCAAGCATTCTGTACATCAAACTAAGTTATGGCCTGCGCAGACAACGGACTTTTCTCCGCGGCGGAGAAAAAAGTACGCTCCGCGGGTTTACCGCGAACTCAACGCACATGGTGTGCGATCATTTGTTGCCCGGAAATGTAGAGGTGTACACGCTATATTCAGAGGTTACGTTATGTTGCAATTTACATGAAGTTTAAGAAAAAGAGAAGACATTTTAAAAGAAAATACTGGGTCCTCCCCTTATATCACAACGCGGACTAAAATCCGCCATGTGCGTTTCGTCGCCTAGCCACACGAGTTCTATTTTTTTGAGGGACTCCCCCGTACTTTTGTCCGGTCCGCTCTCTGCATGTCCTCGGTTATTCGGGGGACTTTTTGTACGCGGTACTTTTTAATCCCTCGTTTGCGTTAATCGATACAGTTGTAAGCAATCTATTTTAGCGGACAAAAAAGTCCGCGGACGAATATCCGTCGTCTCCGCAGGCTATTATACTATGCAAAAATAATTGCTGGGAAACAACTTTTTATTTTTTTGAGGGGATAAAACTCATTGTAACGCACTCAAAACATTATGCTGATGGATGAATTTAATAGTAAACCGGCTATGGAGGTATTTAAAGTACACAGTTATAAAATTAAAAACTTGGACTTTTTTAAAAAAAAGTTGGATTTTTGACGTCCAATATCTCAGTAACTAGAAGGTTCCCAGGTATGGTTCACAACAAAACAAACATCGCAATCACGGGGAGAACTAGTACCTTTCGGTTTCGTTAGGGGTCTATTTACACCCTTTATTTGTGGATTCCAAACCTCGCAAAAATATGTTACCTTCTGCAGTACTCAGAATACAAGGTCCACAGACGTAATGGGTATTATATAATTATACAACATGATCAAACAAAAGTGATGTGATGATTTATTTTGGGGTCAACGTTCGCAGGGAGCAAAACATCACAGTTTTTTGAGTTTTGCCATCTAATTTAATTTGAACTTGTGGACTATAAATTAATAAATCTAACCTAATACATTATCTAATTTAATACATACTAAATACTAATATAAGATATACTGCTAATAATGAAGATGAAGAGATTATTTGTCTGTTTGCTTGAACGCGCTAATCTCAGGAACTACTGGTCCGATTAAAAAAAAATCTTTAAAATATAATAGTTTTAGATAGCCCATTTATCGAGAAAGGCTATATATAGGCGATATCATCACGCTACGGCCAAAAGGGGCGGATCAGCAATGCAAAATGTTGCGAAAACGGGGAAAATGTGACGCAGACGAAGTTGCGTGGGACAGCTAGGAAATAGTAAATAATAAATGTAAATAAAACCAGCGTATTACTATCCAGCTATTGGGCAAATTCCTCTTTTCATACAAAAAAGTCGCGAGCATTGATCACTACACTTGCTAAGACGGGTAGCGATTTCAGACTTATAATTAACTAGCGGCTCCACCGCGGTTCCACCCGCGCAGACCGGGATCAAAAGTATTTGTAGCCTATGTCTTAATCCAAGATATAAGCTAACTACAT
Source organism: Cerastis rubricosa (assembly GCA_949152445.1). Classification (NCBI taxonomy): domain Eukaryota; kingdom Metazoa; phylum Arthropoda; class Insecta; order Lepidoptera; family Noctuidae; genus Cerastis; species Cerastis rubricosa. The sequence continues at coordinate 7,039,680 of OX424526.1, read as the reverse complement.
ACCAAATTTCATCCAAATCCGTTCCGCCATTGAGGCGTGAAGGAGTGGCAAACACACACACACACTCACTTACAAACGCCTTTATACTATTAATCAAATCAAAATATTTTTATTTCTCATACACGGGCACTTATAAAACGTTGACAAAAAGATGCTCGGTACGGGTTAGTCGTTTCTTATGGAGAAGAACCGGCAAGAAATTCAATGGTTACTCTTTTAAAATCATTTGGTTTTACAAGTTGTTAGTGTGATTAAAAGTCCAGGTTTCCTTGTAGACTAACGATGACATGATGTGCTAAAAAACTCAGCACTGAACTACAACACTAAGAACAACGGTAAAATAATGTGGTGTCTGAGTTCCTCACTCGTCGGCGGCAGTCAGCTTTTACTACAGCTCGCAAGTTGCTTGGTGTGACTAATGTGTGGACCATGGACGGAAACATCAACGTCAAGCTCCCTAATGGCAAACGTCGTCGGGTCTTCACTGTTGAGGAAGTTATCGCGCTGGGAGTGGAGTATGGCAAGTCGCTGGATCAAGTGGTTCCTCCGGACTCCAACCCTGGTTCGAATAACACAAGCCCGGCGCCAACGCAGTCTCACACTCGGTCAAAGAGGTTAGCAAGGAAGAAGTAACTTATTTTGTTTTGTTAAGTCTCTTAATTCTGTCTCCTTTTTCTGTAGTTAACATACTTAGAGCAAGTTTTCTGTTCGCCGATATTGCCAGGAACACGTCACAGTAACTTTATTCGTGTACCGACGCTTTATCTATTTTAATTATTATGTTTTAGATTTAAGACTAACGATGACATGATGACATGATGTGCTAAAAAACTCAGCACTGAACTACAACACTAAGAACAACGGTAAAATAATATAATAAATTAAATAATATATGATTAACAGAAACACTTAAGGTAATTCTTAAAGTAGATTTTCATTAGCGAATCCGCACATCAAGTTCGATTAATTCCAGCTCGTTTGGTAATCCTCTGCGCTCGGCTGAAGATTACCACCTGTGTTAGTGTTTCAGACTTACTACTTAAGCTGTGCCAATTTTACTAAGTACTCTCGGTATGGGAGGAGCTCGTGGCTAAATAATAACAACCGCACGGGTCGATCTTTAAGGTTAAGCCGTGCTTGCCGAGGTTGGTCCGGGAATGGGTGACCATAATTACATACGGAGTTTCCTCCGTGCCTCAGAAAGCACGTTAAGCCATTGGTCCCGGCTGACATTTGTAGATCTTTGACAGTCGTTGCGAGTAGTTAGAAGCCAAAAGTCTGACATCCAGTCGTACCAAGGGGTATCGTATTACCCAGTCACTGGGTTGTGGACGTCTCTCAGCTGCACCGGTTAGACTGACGGAAGCCGACCCCAAGATGGTTTGGGAAAAGCCTAGGTAGATGTTGTTGACTCTTGATATGGGTAGTAAATCGATTAGCTAAAGGAATTTGTATTTAGTTTGGAGTAAAAGTAGACAAAGTGGTACAACTTTCACAATGGGGTCAACTCTGAAATATAAAAAATTAAATTAAAAATTAGAAAAACCCCCGATACAAAAAACCTCTAAAATGCCAAAAATAAATTAATCCAAGCGTCGTAGCGTCGGGGTTCCGCTTTGTTCTGTGCTTGTACTAAGCCGGTCTTCTTAGCGGTCCTCCGACGCTACGACGCTTGGATTAATTTATTTTTGGCTATTTAGCGGTTTTTTGCGTCGGGGTTTTTTTAAATTTTTAATTTAATTTTTTTTCATGGTTTTTAAACTTATATTATTTTTTCTTAGCCTTGACTGTCCTACTCCTGGGCATAGGCCTCCCCCCTCTCCTTCCAATTTTCTCGGTGTTGCGTCTCTTCTCGCTAATTAACGAAATCAAGGAAAAATATACATTTAAAAATAATGTAAATTTTGGGGGGATGGGGTGCACCCCCCCCTCAACAATACCCATGGTGACAAACGACAACATTTCAAATAGACTACCTGTGAAAGTTGTTTATATCCCTTCATCACCTAGAAAAGAGGTGATGATCTTCTAACGGCTGAGCAGATTTTCTCGAAACATAGCTAAGAACACTCTCGATTAAAATACCATTCAAACGACACCACTTTTATTGAAATCAGTTCATCCATCCAATAAGAGCTACAATGTCACAGACAGACACACAGATACACAAATACACAGATACACACGTCAAACTTATAACACCCCTCTTTTTTGTTCGGGGGTTAAAAAGTAAAGACTTCTGTCAGACATGTTAGTCATTTTAATATTGCACTTTTTTTCATGTATTAGAGCTGTTACCAAAGTTGTTGATTTTCAAGGGGTTTCCCTACTCATAGCTTTTAATTCTCTTTTAATTGAAGTATAAAATCGGATAGCTAAATCATACTTAAGTCGTATAAATCACTATAAAAAGAAATCTTTGCTTATCAAATAACAGTATATCATTGAAAGTATAGTCGACACTTTTATTTGGAGCAGTTCTGAGTTTCAGTTATGCTTGTGCCGTTTTACCTGTACAGTCAAACTGTACAAGTAAAACTAAACGATTGTAGGATAAAAACTGTACAGTTATCTATGGAACGCGGTTCTGCAAGCATAATATGTTATGCAAAATCAAGCATGTATCACCTACCTTTATACTGATTATTTAAGACGTGCTGGATACGATTGTTTTTCTAACAAAACAATAGAGTACACTTAATTAAAACACAGTCCTTCTAAAACAGATCCTAATTGCTTTAAAGATAGAACGTATCAACCAATTTCACCTCAAAAGTAAATGATCTATGCATCACATCATCACATTTGCATTGCATGCCATTCTATGCTAGTTCCACACCGTAGGGAAATTCGGTGCTCAAAGATAACCGTACAGGTAAATGATACAAAGTGTATACCACTTACTATTCTCTAGAGAGTATGGATAGCTATTAACGGAGAAACTGTCTGAATGTGCTGAGATAAATAACTAAGTTGATATTAATATCGATACGAGTTACTCACCGAGATAATTGGTTGAAAGCTGGTAAGTATTTGAATGTCTCTTTAAAAATATCAATAATTTTGGGAGACTGAAGAAAAGAACTATGGAATGTGTGACGAATGATTTCGTGTATTTATTTACTTACATACTAATTACATTTTAAAATATTTTTACTAAATGACACAAAAAAAAAAGTAGTCCACTGGCATTGGGAACAGGGTCCGAGCTACCGGTGGTCTGGGCTCAAGAGAAAGGAACCTCCTAACAATACGAACCGTGTCCAGGAGTACCGCTTTCTGAATAAAGCCTTTGATCCAGCTGCCTAACGAGAGCCTCATCAGATCTTGATCGATGCTCCTGACAATTAGGCCATTGGCTGATAAGACTATCGGCACAATGATCGCTGAGTCTACATACCACATGTCGATAACCTCGTGATCCAAGTCTAGATACTTGATTTGCTTATCTTTCTCGGGTTTCACGAGGTTTAAGCAAAAACAAAGCAGTATCTACATGATAGCGTCACAGTTGACAGGGAAAAACGGAAGAAAAAGACGTTATTCGCGGAAAGAAGAATGAAAACAAGCTCGAGAACTTGGTTGTTTTATTTAGAGTAATTGTAAAAAAAATCAAGTCATCTTTAGGTTTTCTTTTCTATAGTTTATACACAGATCAACCTAAAACAGGAGAAAAAAGAATTCAATAATGGCGTGACGATTGACATGGGGGAATGGATGAAAAAACGTGCTGCGCTGACGCCGAATTATTATTTGGGGACAAGAACAGAAATAAGAGAACACAGACCAGTATAAAATCTTAAACTGTAACATTCTGGAACAAAACTGTCTCCAACCTGTTTCACAGTCACGCTATCAAGCAGTCTTCTTAAATAATTTTTTACTTGAATCACGTTCTGTATGGTGTCGGACGTTAAGAATAGCACCATCCCATATCTTCCCGTGGGTGTCGTAAGAGGCGACTAAGGGACTTACCAGAGAATGGGCAGCAGCGTTCTCTGTGCTTTTGTAACAACCGTACTGCGATCGTCAACCCGTCTGCCAAGCGTGGCGATTATGGCAAAACCCACCCTTCTTGGGGGAAGCCTAAGTCCTGCAGTGGACGTCTTTCGGGCTGAAATGATGAATGATGATGACTTGAATCACGCACATTTCAAAATATATAGAATTAAAAATATCTTCGCAAAGTAGGTAAACTCCAAAACTGCATCGTCTAAACTGCAATGCAGTCATGAAATTGAAATAACGTTTCCTTATATTGCCTAACCAAATATTAGGGTACCCGAAACGAATTAAATAGAGTCACGTTACTTGAAAACGCCACAACATTCAACGCTAAACTTCCTAAGCTAAAGTTCAAAATGGTTTGGGAAATATAATTCATATAGAATTAATCTCTGCCTAGGGAAATTTTATACTTTTAAGGAGAATTCTGTAGAGGCCCGCATTCGCGAAATGGGGTACTTGTGCCGTTATTAGGCAGTTACGTGCTAATTACAATCTTAAGAGTGTAATTGCCCTAAGAAAGGATTAAATTCTGAGTGGCACACACTTCTTTGGTTTGTAAAGAAATAAATTTCTATTATACCCTTTATTTTTGTGCGTTCTATGAACCTATTCGAGTGACGGCTTTGAGGGAAATGGCGGAACCAAAGATTGAAACCTTTGAGCAACATATTTTCTCCAAAAATAGCTTGGAACACAAAACCTATGTACCTCAAAACAAACATTGTTTTATTTTAAGTATCAGTACAATTTAAGCTTTATGTACTTTATAGACACATTTTTTAGCTCTTTTGGAACATTTTTTTACGAAACAATAGGCACATGAATTTATAAGAATATTATAATATAGAATATTTACAAGCCTTACCCAGACAATCCATTTGGAAAAATTAAGTTAATAGGAATTCGGTATGATTCGGGTTTTTTTATAATTTACGAGCTTCCGACCGCAGTTTCACTCGCGTATTTTTTTGGAGTAATTGTCTTATGCCGACTACATTCGAGCAAATACATGCAATAGTTTTATCGCAATATAATGATAAATACGAACAAACTATTATTGTTTCAAAATAAGATAAGAAGTAACAAATCAAATTACTGGCGAATTTTTGGTGTACTATAGACACACGACTGCCTAACCTTTTTGCTATAACAAGCTTGATGTCATGACTACAAAGTGACTACGACATGGCAAAATACATCTACAAATATTATTTTTCATTGCGCAACAGGAAACAAAATGCCAGTCTCTGGAATTCACTGACGGCTTTTCAGTTCGCTGATCATTATAATCTCGGTCTCTTTAAAGTTCGAGTAAATCCGTTTCTTCTAGCCAATCGTGCTCCAGCCCAGGCTGCATCATCTAGTTGCGACATCAAAAACAAAGTCGCCCCAAATGCGCCATCGATGCTTTACAGAAAGACTAACAAATCGTACATTCTATGTACTCTCTAAGGCATCGTCCTAATCGAACGCGAATGCGCGATCATCGCGCGAGTAAGCGATGCGAGTTTTTGCCATCGCGTGTTCGCGCGATGGCAAAAACTGGGTGTTCTATCCTCGCGCGAATTGACGACGCGAGTGAGCGAAGGGCGCGGGCACAGCGGCCCGCCGACGCAATTATCGCGCGAATTTCAATTAGGACGCCTATTCGAATTCAAAATGTTTGATCGCGCGTTCGTACGAACTAAGTTTGTGCGAATAGATTTACAAACATTTGAGTCGCGCGACCGCATCGTGCGATTGTCAGTTAGGACACCTATTCGAGTTCAATATGTTTAATCGCGCGTTCGTACGAGTAAAATTCGCGCGAACCTACGATGATCGCGCATTCGCGTTCTATTAGGACGATGCCTAAGGGGCATAAAAAGCTTTCATTACTCAATTCTATTAAACATTTCACCGTACCAAGTGTTTATTGGCACGTGATAATTTAACGAACCTTCATCGAGAACTGAAGGTACTGGCAGGATACAGCCCATCTAAAAAAACGATGTTGGCATATTTCCTCCTTTTCAAACAGAAATGGGGAAATAGAGGAACGACATTTCCCGTCAATATGTTAAAATGGTGAGTAAAGCGTGTTACATACTTGGCACAGCTGGGTAGCAAAATAAACAGACAATTTAAAAAAAAAAAAAAAAACAATATATCCATACTAATATTATAAATGCGAAAGTAACTCTGGTGGCCTATACCATGACGTCTTAAAACATTATTGCTTTACTCTTTTTCCAGTGTGGGAAAGAGATGGCGCTAGACATCCTGTATAGCTCCGTCTCTTTCCCACACTGGAATAAGAGTAAACAATACTGCTTTAAGATGTCATGGTAGGCCAGCTGTTTGTTTGTTACATTTTCACGATTAAAACGCTGATTGGATCGTAATGTAATCAAGGAGATAAAATATATCCTGCGGAAGAACATAGACTCTCTGTTTTTTTTTTCTCACTCAAGTTAGGTAGCTACTTATACAAGACAGTCATGCGAAGCCTGAGCCGTTAGGTTTAGAAACAATAAACGCAGCCTAATTAGCGCGTCGGTTATATGGGAACTATAGGACATTGGCACAAGCCTAATAAAAGTCAGATTTCATAAAAAAAAATCGGCGTCGGCTTAAGAAGAGGCCAATGAGTCTATGGTTTTAGTTTTTTTTTATAGTTGGCGGGTAATTTTCTACATTGGCATAAAAAAAAAAACTGGATTCCATAAACATAACGCTTCAGCTTCGCTATTCAAAAATTTGACCGATTCGAATGTGCCAATTCGAACAAGTTTATAACACGCCTTAAACCTTCAAACGACCACAAAAAAGATGAAAAAAGGGAAAACAAATATTTTCGTGTCCGATGGAAGGATAGATATAACTCGCATGTGTCATTCTATTGAAAAAGCCAGACCCAATTTGTATGAAAACGTAGCAACAATGGTTAAAACGTTCGACGACGAGAATAGGAAAGGTCGTGTGTTCGAACTGGGGTAGTTTTGGACTAAAATTAGAGATTTCAGTTGCAGTGGCAGTGCTCGTTTTATTTGAAATACTTTAAAACAAAGAAACGGAGAAAATGGGTTGAAAATGATCACTGAGTACGTATCCGGCAAGGCGTAGGTACGTATCATACGTATAAGGCAATACTAATAAAACTTTCTAATAAAGTTTTCAAATAAAACTTGCTAATAAAACTTTCTAAAAAAACTTTTAACTGCCTCGTTGGTATAGTGGTTGCAATCGTGCCTGCTGAGCATGAGGTTCAGGGTTCGATCCCCGGGTCGGGTAAATTGTCATTGGATTTTTCCATCAGGAATTACTCAGTAGCAGCCACGGGGTCTAGATTTTGATGGCAATAGGCTCGCTCCTTTACAGCGGACTTAAACATAACAAGCGAGTATTGTTTATGTACTTATGCGTACACATCTGCCAAACACTTTGGTGATTACAAGCGAGACCGTGACATTATGTTTTATCAGAAAGATTGTGACAGGAAATCCAAAATAATCCAAAATCGTTGAATTGTCAAAATAGAAGTCATTTTGGAAACGCGAGCGTGTTGCAAAATTACCCTGCGCGCTGATACTCCAACTTACAATATATGACAATTTCATAACCAATAACGAGTTCCATCCGAATAATGTATAATGGAAAACGTAGCAAACCTTTAAACCTGGCCACGAACGCAAAATATTACTTCTGTTCAGGCTTTTAAGCAAATGCATTCCGGTCGCCAGTCAGCTTTGTCAATATACACCTGAATAGAATGGAAATTGGAATGTTCCTAGCACGATCAGTAAGCTTTCAATATCTGAGCGTGTATGTGAGGTTCAGATAGTTTGCACGGAGGGAATGTAAAATGGCTTCTTTTCTTCCCTTTGTGGAGGTTTTTTGCATATAAAGGTGAGAAATGGGTTGTGGATTTTGTAGGCAAACGATAACGTTATTGTTCGTCTGTTTGATGTGTTTGGTTAAATTCTTTTCAAGATTCGGTTTTATAAACTTTCGCTTTTATGATACTCCCAGTGGTGGCAGCCTCGACTTACGAGTAGTAAGCCGTGGGTACGAACCTAGGCAGGCGCATTAGTTTGTGGAATTTATTTCTTCACCGCTGCTCTCAAAAACGGTAAAGGAAAACATCATGAGGAAACCGGCATGTCCAGAAAATTCGAAGATATGTGACATCTACCAACCCGCACTGGGCCCGCGTGGTGGATTATAGCCCACTCCCTCTCATAGAGAGGAGGCCTGTGTCCCAGCTGCAGCAGTGGGAACATTATACGATGATAATGATGAAATGTGTGAAAGAAAAATGAACAATATGTTATTAATGATTATATTGATTACGAAGCAAGTACTGAAAAAAAGGTCTGGTGTATTGTATTGGTCTCAACAAGCGTGCGTGTATGACTAAATTTTAATGCACGTGGAAACATAGAAACGTGAAAGAAGCTGGCGAAGAATCATAGCAAGTAGCCCCTTATTGGAAAAGGTGTGGTTTTGTGTATTTCATCATCATCATCACCAGCCTATAATGTTCCCACTGCTGGGACACAGGCCGCCTCTCTATGAGAAGGAGTGGGCTGTAGTCCACCACGCGGGCCCAGTGGGGGGGTTGGTAGTTGTAACATTCGAAGTAGTCTTCGAATTTTTCGAGTGATTTTGTGTATTTAAACATAATAAATAAAAAACACTACCCCACCCGCCAGTACAAGACAAGCCCTGCTCTATGCTGTTAACCACTGACTGGAAAACACAAGCTTACCTTTGAAAATCAAAACACCTTTTCACGAAAATTCAGAGCACGTCGAGATACACCTTCATAAAACGAAATCCAAGACCTCATAAAGCAATTTCTATCGGTAAGTAAAAACCCAAGCCAACCACACGGCACGCCGATATTGCTAGGATTGCCTTTTAAACCCCCACGTTACCTGCTGCTGAATATCTGCGCTTCCCCGTGTGGCTGTAGTGAAGGAGGGTTGGGGAACTCATTATGTAATGCAGATTATTTTCCTGCTTCTTTTGGGTAAGAAAGAATTAAGTGCGTATCGATTGCATGGATTTCTGTTAGGGAACCTAATGTTTCCAAGCATCATCATCTGCCTAGCCTTTCCCCAAACGATGTTGGGGCGGCTTCCAGTCTAACCTGATGCAGCTGAATACTAGTATTTTACATGAAGCGACTGCCTATCTGATCTCCACAACCCAGTAACTGGGTTATGCGATACCCCTTGGTAAGACTGGGTGTCAGACTTTCGGCTTCTGACTACTCGTAACGACCGTCAAAGATCTACAAATGACAGCCGGGACCAACGGCTTAACGTGCTTTCCGAAGTACGGAGGAAACTCGGTATGTAATTATGGTCACTCATCAACGGACCAACCTCGGCAAAATCAAAATCAAAATATTTTTATTTTACATAGGCCTACAGGGGCACTTATACCAGGCCCCTCAGAAAGTATTGCGAAAAAAAGTTTTTATATATGGGAGACTGGCCAGTTATTATGTTTTTCGAAAATATGATTATTTATAAGTAAAAATAAGTAAGTTCCAATTTCAAAATTTCCCTCCACATTTTTTGCGAGTTAATTCAAAGTATTGTGTCTCACTGAAATATGGATCTGCGCCGGGAACATTTTAGAGCTATGATTTTATACGATTTCAAGTGTCGCCTGAAACCGGATGAATCGTACGATAGACTTCAAATGGCATTCATGGATGAAGGCCCTTCCAAGGCAACCGTGTATCGTTGGTATAACGAATTCAAGCGCGGTCGACCAACTTTGGGGGATGACGAAAGAAGCGGTCGCCCTTTGACGGCTGTTACCGAAGAAAACGTGCTAGCAGTGAAAAATTTAATCCAAGACAATAGGCGAATTACATATCAGGAGATTCAACACATATTGAAGATTGGATCGGGAAGCGTTCACGAGATTCTACACAGCCATCTTCGCGTGAGGAGGATAGTATCACGCTGGGTGCCGCACAACCTCACCGATGCTCAGAAGCAGGCCCGGGTGGAATGGTGCCGTGATATGCTTAACAAATTTGAAGCAGGCTCGTCTCGGCGTGTTTACGACATCGTTACAGGTGATGAGTCCTGGATTTATCAATACGACCCAGAAACCAAGCGCCAGTCGACTGTTTGGGTGTTTCAAAATGAGCCAACGCCTACCAAAGTGAAGCGATCTAGAAGCGGGGGTAAGATTTTGATCGCTAGCTTTTTTAATTTGACTGGCCACTTGGTATCAATTCCCTTACGGGATCAAAGAAGCATTAATGCCGAATGGTATACTTCCAAATGTTTGCCAGAAGTTTTCTCTGTTATAAGCAACAAGCGACCAAACACAGGGCTCCGCGGGCTACTGCTCCACCACGACAATGCACCTGCGCACACCGCACTCAAAACGAGGGACTTCCTGGACAGCACGCCAGTCAAACTCCTGGGTCACCCTCCTTACAGCCCTGATCTAGCACCGTGTGACTTCTTTTTATTCCCAAAAATAAAAAATCAGCTCAAAGGGATACAATTTTCGTCGCCGGAAGATGCGCTGGCTGGGTTCGAGCAGGCTGTAAACGAGGTGTCTGCGGCGGACTGGAAAAAGTGTTTTGAAAACTGGTTTAGGCGCATGAATCTTTGTATAGAGGCTGGTGGAAAGTACTTTGAAAAGATTTAATAAAAATATATGTACGTATAGAACAATTTTTTTTAGTTTCGCAAAACTTTCTGAGTGTCCCACGTAAAACGTCGGTAAAAAGGTCCTCGGTTCGGGTTGGTCGTTTCCTATGGAGAAGAACCGGCAAGAAACTCCATGATTACTTTTTTAAAATCATTTGGTTTTACAATATTTCTGTTACAGCATTAGTACTAAAGTATGGGAGGACATCGTAGGCCTGACAATAAGTCGTTGGTTACTACGAAACGTAGAACGAAATAAAAAGTTACCAAGGATCTAGGAATTTATAAGGCCTACAATGTCCACACATTTACAAACAATCGGTAAATAAGAAAAAGAGTCTATACAACAACAAAAAATAAACAGAAAATGTCACAAAATGACTAGATCAAATAAGTGACACAAATGTTGTCATCCGTGCTGTAACTATTCTAAACAAAAGGTGTAATGATTTAAAAACTATTGTAAAACATCTGATTAAAAAAAAAGGAAAAAAAAATAAGATTGAGAATAGTTAGAGACATCCACACATTTGTGCCGTTTATGAGCTACCAGGGAAGCCGCATGTGCGAAGGGGCTAAGGCCAAACTTCTCTATCTTCAACGTAGTCCTTAATTTTGTAATATACTTTTTTAATTAGGACACGTTTAATGTAATTTTTAAACTTTCCATCGGTCAGTTCTGTAACTGATTTCGGCAACTTATTATAAAAGCGTATAACTGTTTATAAGAATAGACTTGCTAGTTTTGGTTAATCTGAATTTGGGTTTTACAATTTCGTGTTTACTGCGTTTATTTATATTATGGAAGTCGCTTCTAATTTTGAAAAGTCCTCGGTTTTTGCAGACATATAAAATACATTCTAAAATATAAAGTGAAGGCAGAGTCAGTATATCGATTTCTTTAAATTTTTCTCTGAGGGATTCACGAGGACCCATTTTGTAGATAGCGCGGACTGCCCTCTTTTGCAGTATGAATATTGAATCAACGTCTGCTGCCGATCCCCACAGCAGAATGCCATAGGACATAATACTATGGAAATAAGCGTAGTATACTAACCTAGCTGTGGCTATATCAGTTAACTGCCTTATTTTTCTGATTGCATAGGCAGCTGAGCTTAACCTTCCTGAAAGAGTTCTAATGTGCGCGCCCCACTGCAGTTTTGAATCGATAGTGATCCCCAAGAATACAGTTTCCGCTATAACATCAAGCTTCTTGCCGTCAAGATTTAAATTTAGGTCACGTTGTGGTACATTTGGTAAAGAAAACTTAAGGCATTTTGTTTTATTCGTATTCAATAAAAGATTGTTGTCTGCGAACCATTTCGAGAGAATAGTTAGGCTTTCGTTAACATGTAAGACGTCCATATCCTTTCTATCAATTTTAAAGATTAGCGAAGCGTCATCAGCAAATAGAATTATATCCGAAAATTTGGCCATCATATAAGGAAGATCATTTATATAAACAAGAAACAGGGAAGGGCCGAGAATTGAACCTTGGGGCACGCCCATCTTGACTATAGACCCGCAGGACGTCGCCTCATTTACATTTACTTTTTGCAGCCTGTTTGATAAATAAGAGAGAACAAGATCAGCAGCTTGTCCACGAATTCCGTAGTGGTGTAATTTACAGATCAGTGTTTTGTGGTCGACGCAGTCGAACGCTTTTGAGAGATCACAGAAGATGCCAATAGCATCCGGGGACTTCTCCCAGGACTCCAAAATGTGACTGATGAGTTTTACTCCCGCGTCCGTTGTCGACCTACCCTTCGTGAAGCGAAACTGCTGACTATGCAGTATCCTATTAGAGTTGAAGTGAGACAACATCTGGTCCAGCATGATTTTTTCATAGATTTTACTCAGTGCTGGAAGCACAGTTACAGGCCTATAATTAGAGGGAACACTCTTACAACCTGATTTGAAAATTGGTACTACTTTACTATGTTTCATCAAGTCTCAAACTTGCCGCTGTCCAAACATTTGTTGAATATGCCTGTTAAGACAGGAGCAATCGTATCAATAATATCTCCAAGAACCTTGACGGATATCCCCCATAAGTCTTCAGTATTTTTTATATTGAGACTTTTGAATGCGTTTTTAATTGTAGCAATACATACTGGTTTAAATTTAAAGTTTGGTATGTTCTTTGTAAAGTTCTCTTTAAGAAGAGCTTCAGCTAATTTAGCTGAAGAGGGGAGATATTTCGTAACCTCTAACGGAATGTTGGTAAAGAAGTTGTCTAGAGTCTCAGCGACTTCTAGCTTATCACAAATTGTTTTATTATCTATTTTCAAAGACAATTCAGTCTTATCTCGTTGTAGCGTCTTTCCTGTTTCTCTGTTAATTACCTGCCATACAGTTTTTATTTTATTCTTAGAAACACCGATTTTATTAATTATTATTTTAGATTTTGCTTGAACGCAGACACTTTTGAATATTTTTGAATAGTTTCTAACATAAGTGTGAAAGACTTGATCTGAAGTCAGAGATTTTTCGTGATATAAATTGTATAAAATATCTCTACTTTTTCTTATTCCCGCAGTGGCCCATTCGCTAAATTTAGATTTTGAATTGAGTTTAAAAAATTTTACAGGACACGTTTTATTAAATTCCTGGCAAACTGTGGAAAATAATATACTGTAGTTTATATTGGGGTCTTCTAAATCAAAACTAGCATTAGAACGTTTGCTAAGAACATTTTTATTAAAAGATTTTAATTTATTTTTGGAAAGAGGTCTTAATTTAATTGATTTAACGAAGTGTAACTTTTTGTCTAACTCAAAAGATACAAGTTGTCCAGTATGGTCTGACCTAACGCCACTTATTAATAAAGACTCTTTTATTATGCAATTAGTAAATATTAGGTCTTTACCTATGAAATTGCCGTTTTGTTTGAAAAAAGTTAAAGTATTTTTTTTTTCGAGCTTATTTATTTCTTTTATTCAAAGTAATCACCCCTGCAATCAATGCATCTTTGCCAACGCTGTGGCAGTTTATGGATGCCCTTCTTGAAAAAATCAGCTGGACGGGAGACAACAAACTCTTCAAAGGCGTTTTGTACTGCCTCTCGGGAATTGAATTTTTTTCCCGCTAAAAAGTTGTCCAAATTTTGGAAAAAGTAATAGTCGGAAGGCGCAAGATCTGGTGAGTATGGCGGATGAGGGAGAGCTTCCAAACCCAACTCATGCAGCTTAGAGACGGTCTGTTGTGCAGTATGGGGCCGCGCGTTGTCGTGAAGTAGCAGTGGAGACGACCGATTGACCAAAGCTGGTTGCAGACGTGCGAGTTTCGCCATCATTGTGGTCAGTTCTTCAATGTACACATCTGCAGTAATGCTCTCGCCGTTTTGTAAAAAGCTATGATGAATCACACCAGCACTAGACCACCAAACTGTGACCATCACCTTTCTAGGGGTCATTTTTCGTTTTGCACTTTGCTTTGGTACCGAACCAGGATCTAACCAACTTGCTGAGCGTTTTCGATTGTCAAAAAGAATCCATTTTTCATCGCACGTAACAATTCGGTTCAAAATTCCTTCATTTCTGTGCCTGTTAAGCAGCGCAAGGCAAGTCTCGACGCGTACGTTGCGCTGGCGATCGTTAAGTTCGTGGGGCACCCATCTATCAAGCCTTTTTATCTTGCCAATCTGTCGCAAATGGACCAATATTGTTTTAATGCTAACATCAAAAGCTGCTGCCAGCTCAGCTGTAGATTGAGTTTCATCAGCTTCAACAATCACCTTTAATTCATCATTGTTGACCAAAGTTTCCGGACGACCACGAGGTTCATTTTTCAAGTCAAAATTCCCAGAACGGAACCGAGCAAACCAATAACGGGTTGTGCGTTCGTTTGTACAGTTCTCTCCGTAAACGTCGTTGATGTTACGGGTCGTTTGTGCCGCGTTGGTGCCACGACGGAACTCATATTCCATAATTACACGAAATTTCAAAGTATCCATTATGAGGAAAAATGTTGAAATGTAATGAAAATACAACGCTAATCAATAAACATGTTCTGTATGGTGTCGGACGTTAAGAATAGCACCATCCCATATCTTCCCGTGGGTGTCGTAAGAGGCGACTAAGGGACTTGCCAGAGAATGGGCAGCAGCGTTTTCTGTGCTTTTTGCAACAACCATACTGCGATCGCCAACCCGTCTGCCAAGCGTGGCGATTATGGCAAAACCCCCCTTATGAGCGCAAAACAGAAATGGCCCCTAGTACCCGGCAGCCCGTCTACCCTCGACTATGGTAGCGGTCGAGGTTACGGCGTGGCAAGGGGTGCGAAGAATCTCCGGAAGGGATCCGGCTGCCTATACCGACGACTTGACCTGGCAACATATAACACGCGGACACTCC
Organism: Cerastis rubricosa; assembly: GCA_949152445.1. NCBI lineage: Eukaryota > Metazoa > Arthropoda > Insecta > Lepidoptera > Noctuidae > Cerastis > Cerastis rubricosa. The sequence continues at coordinate 7,024,649 of OX424526.1, read as the reverse complement.
GGACCGACGAGAAGATAACGGAACTCGAGGAGGAATTGAGCAGGTTGCGATGGAGTATTGTAGGATTATCTGAAGTCCGAAGAGAGGGGGAGGACACGATGATCCTGAAATCCGGCAACCTACTCTATTTCCGAGAGGGTGACCGGCAGTCCCAGGGTGGTGTTGGGTTTATCGTCCACAAGTCCCTTGTGAATAACGTGGTGAAGATCGAGAGTGTGTCGACCAGGGTGGCGTACCTGATACTCAGAATATCCTCAAGATATTCGCTGAAGGTCATACAGGTCTACGCCCCGACCTCGGCACACCCCGACGACGAAGTGGAAACCATGTATGAGGATATCTCCAAAGCCATGCATGGTTCCAAAACTCACTTTACCGTTGTCATGGGGGACTTCAACGCGAAACTGGGCAAGCGAGACGGAGATGAGCTGCAGGTGGGGCAATTTGGGTTTGGATGTCGGAACCACCGGGGACACCAACTGGCTAGTTTTATGGAGAAGGAGGGCCTCTATATGATGAACTCCTTCTTCAGAAAGCGTGAGCACAGGAAGTGGACCTGGCAGAGCCCCGATGGTGCAACTAAAAATGAGATTGACTTCATCATGTCAACCAAGAAGCAAATGTTCAATGATGTCTCTGTGATCAATTCGGTGAAAACTGGGAGCGATCACCGCATGGTAAGAGGCACATTGAACATCAATATTAAGCTAGAAAGGTCTCGACTGATGAAGTCTACGCTCCGACCAGCACAGATCCAGATCCAAAACCCCGAGAGCTTTCAGCTTGAACTCCAGAATCGTTTCGAGTGCCTAGGAAGCTCAGTGGACGAATGCAACGATGGATTCGTGGAAACTGTCCATACGACAGGGTCTAAGTTCTTCAAGACGCGTCGTACACAGAAGAACAAAAAACTCTCTGATCATACTCTCAAGCTCATGAAGGAACGGCGTGAGATGATCCTGCAGTCTTCAGAAGACGCGTGGAAATACCGGCAGCTCAATAGACAGATCTCTAAATCCTTGAAGAGCGACCTCCGCCGCTTTAATACCGAGCGTATTAAAGACGCCATTGAGCGGAATAAAGGCTCAAAGGTATTTGCAAGAGATCTGGCTATTGGGCAGAGCCAGCTCACGAAACTGAAGACCGACGATGGCAGAATCGTATCCGCCAAACCGGAGCTACTGAGGGAGATCGAGAGTTTTTATGGGCAGTTGTACACGTCAACCAGGAAACCCGTTGTAAATCTAGCGAATGACCCAAGAGCTAGACTGACCCGACACTACACCGAAGACATCCCGGACATCAGCCTGTACGAGATTAGGATGGCTCTGAAACAGCTTAAAAATAACAAGGCACCGGGTGATGATGGAATTACGGCCGAACTTCTGAAGGCGGGTGGAAAACCGGTACTTAAGGCCCTTCAGAAGCTGTTTGGTTCCGTCATACTCGAGGGCAAAACGCCTCAGGCATGGTGCAGGGGTGTGGTGGTACTCTTCTTCAAAAAGGGCGACAATGCCCGGTTGAAGAACTATAGGCCCATCTCACTTCTAAGCCATGTCTACAAGTTGTTTTCAAGAGTCATCACGAATCGTCTCGCACGCAGGTTTGACGATTTTCAGCCTCCCGAACAAGCCGGATTCCGTAAAGGCTTTAGCACCATAGACCACATACATACGCTGCGACAGGTTATACAGAAGACCGAAGAGTACAACCTGCCTCTCTGTTTAGCGTTTGTGGACTATGAGAAAGCCTTCGATTCGATCGAGACTTGGGCTGTACTGCAGTCTCTCCAACGGTGCCAAATTGATTATCGGTACATCGAGGTGCTGAAGTGTTTGTACAAAAACGCCACCATGTCAGTCCGACTTCAGGACCAGACCTCGGAACCTATCCTTCTGCAGCGAGGTGTGAGACAGGGAGACGTCATATCTCCGAAACTGTTCACCGCTGCACTGGAAGATATCTTCAAGGTTCTGGACTGGAGAGGGCTAGGCATCAACATCAATGGCGAGTACATCTCTCACCTTCGATTTGCCGACGATATAGTGGTCATGGCTGAGACCATGGAGGACCTCAGTACAATGCTCGATGACCTCAGTAGAGCTTCCGAAAGAGTGGGTCTTAAAATGAACATGGACAAAACCAAGGTCATGTTGAATGCCCATGTAACACCCACTCCTATCAAGATCGGAGACTCTACTATCGAAGTTGTAGACGATTATGTCTACCTGGGACAAACGGTCCAGTTGGGTAGGTCTAACTTCGAGAAAGAGGTCAATCGTCGAATCCGACTCGGCTGGGCAGCGTTCGGGAAGCTGCGTGGTATCTTCTCGTCCAACTTAACGCAGTGTCTCAAGACAAAGGTTTATGACCAGTGTGTGTTGCCAGTGATTACATACGGGACCGAAACGTGGCCGCTCACAATGGGCCTCATCAGAAGGCTCAAAGTCACCCAGAGGGCAATGGAGAGAGCTATGCTCGGAGTTTCCTTGCGTGATCAAATCAGAAATGAGGACATCCGCAAGAGAACCAAGGTTACCGACGTAGCCCGAAGAATTGCCAGACTTAAGTGGCAGTGGGCAGGGCACATTGCTCGCAGAACAGATGGCCGATGGGGCCGAAAAGTTCTGGAATGGCGACCGCGAACCGGGAGACGATGCGTTGGAAGGCCTCCCACTAGGTGGACCGATGACCTAGTGAAGGTTTCGGGGATCCGCTGGATGCGAGTCCACGCGACCGATCAATGTGGCGACACTTGGGGGAGGCCTATGTCCAGCAGTGGACGTCTTTCGGCTGAAATGATGAATCAATAAACAAAAGACTGATTTTGTAAATAGAATGTCATATTTTTAAAACAAAATTAATTTGAATTTAGAACTCATAGCCAATCAAAACTTTTTTTTGTTTGAAAAAGTCTGTACTGCAATACGGCAATTTCATAGGTAAAGACCTATTACATTATCTATGCATGTAGCTGAGGTTGCTGTTATTCTAGTTGCTACACTAAATAAATATTTTAAGTTGAATGATTTAAACAATGAGACCAGCTTACATTTTTCGGGTGAATTGACTAACAGGTCAATATTGAAGTCACCACAAACAAAAACTAATTTATTATCTGTGAAAAGTTTACTTAATATTTCTTCCATTAAAAATAATGACAAATTTGATGCTGGTGGTCTATACACACATAAGACAGTATGACCCTCAACCTCTGCACATGCTACCTCACATAAGCGATCAACAGAGTAAGCAGTGATATCCTTCCTCTCCTTATACCTGAGACAGCTATTACAAAGTATCAGGGTACCACCACCCACTGAGGATCTGTTGTACGCACTGGCAACTGAAAAATTATTTACATTAAACAGCATCCTATCTGGTTTTAACCAAGTTTCACTAAAACATAAAATATCCATGTGGTATTTATCTACTAACATTTCCACGTCTAGAATTTTGCCGGAGAAGCGATTAATATTCTGGTGATAAAGTAAGATATTGTTACCAGGCTTCTCTTCTGTCGACTCTAATAGTTTAAAGAATCTATAGAATCTACAACAGTATTATTGGAGACACAAGATAATACCATTTCGTCACTTAACCAAGTCTCAGTTAAATCATCAATAACTGCGTGTATAAAAAATGCTAAAAGTGAAGCTAAAAAATGTCGACTTTTTTGGCAAGAAACATATGTTCCCGAATCAAAACAAAATCTCTAACAAAATTGTTAGTATCAAAAAACAATAGACGGTCACTATGACGGCATGATAAAATATGCATCCAGTTATTTAAAATAGAAATATAATAATTTTCCTGATCAAGTAAGCTATCCGAGTATAGCAATGCACATAAAATTAATTTGCCTAATCTTAACTTAAGTAGGGTGTCGATACCATTAACTATGTCCCTTTTTGAGATACTCAGGCTATTTCCAATTAAAAGTACTACTATGGTCTGCTCATGCAATTGTGTGTGTTGAATTTTATTAATGAGCTCATTAAAATGTAGATTATGGTGACAATGGTTCACTACTGTGTTTAGACCGGTTATTTAACAATGATCCAAAACCTGTTCCTATTCTATCTGAATACACTAAGATATTACTTTGGGTGGGTTTCAAAGTTGCTAAAGTACGGTTCAACATGGGTACAGCAATAGGAGCCACATGCTGTGACATGAGAGGTGGCAGAGGGGCAGCACAAGTACAGGTGAGATTATTAGTTAGTGACTCATACCTCTCCGCGTTATACTTCACCAGGTCCACCAACTCACATGCCTCCTGCATACGCTCACTCAACATCTGTTGACTAGACTCATACTTACAAAAAATTTCCTTAAGTGTGTTTTAGCTACTCAGTAATTCCCTTTGAAGGTTCTGTATGTCAGCATCATACGTTTGTTTGCTAGTTTCTAAGCTACTGTTACATATATTTAATTGCTTTTTTAAGTTTCTAGATTCTCTTCGGAGGTTAACATTATATTTATACTTTGATTTTTTAAAAGTTTCTTATACTTCTTTATACTTTTGTTGATTTTAATATATTTCTTAATTTTATTATGACTACTTAGAATTGGACATTTAGTTAAGGTATCATCCCCAGTTAGGTCTATAGTGATGGTGGGCTACTCACACTCCAGTCTGGATACACTGTTCATCAGCTCAGTGTACAGGTTGTTGATGTTAGTAACCTCTTCACTGGCTTTCATAGAGTTGATGGAGGTAATGGTGGTTTGTGCCTCGCTCAGTTTTGCTTCCAGTTCAGAAATGCGTTTAAGTGCCTGCTCATGAGTGTCATGGCATTGCTGAAAATCTGACACTAGTTGACGAAGATGGTGATGCTGGTCTAGTATATCAATGTGCTGAGTGTGAAGTTCTGCAAGCTCGCTCTTTAGTTGTGTATTTTTGGTCACTATTAATTCAATCTCCACTTCACTTTCTTCTCGTTCCCGCAGCAGCTTGCTGCACTCATTTCTACATAATTCCAGCTCACTCAGCGCTGCTTTCAGCTTGTCGCTTATGTCACGAACGCTCCGCGGGTCATCATATTGACTGATTACCTCAAGCGACACCTGAAATGTGACAGGAAACAGCGAGTATGTGAAGAGAATATTAAGTTAGTAGAAAACTTGAGAAAGTTTTACAATTAGAATGCAAAAGAAAAATTAAAAAAAAGTAAGGTTGAAGTTATAGATTATGAGAAAATGGAGGTATATGGAAAAAAATGAAATATAAATGAACTAAAAATATAGAAAAGCTATTGGATTTAATATTCTCAGACTTATTACAGTTAAAACTTTAAATAATGACAATTTTAACATATAAATTGATTGCTAGACTAGTTATTTTCTACAAGGAATGGTTAAAACATGAGCTTATATGGGAACAAAATGATTTGTTTAGTTTACATTAAAATTTATAACTAACTATGTGGTTTACTTAATACTTACAGCATATTATAGACAAATATTTTGTGTGTAGTAGGGTATGCAGTGATATTTCATGTCTGGGGCAAGTGTTTGCGTCCTCAATTTTGCTTCCACAAATTGTCAAGCAAAATGAGACATAACCGTAGCCGGTGTGTACTGGACGTTGCTCAGAGCCCTGAGCAGTGTTTGTGTGATGATGTATAGTATGTAAATAAGACAACATTAATAAGTAAATTAAAATGGAATACTCTCCCGGTTCGAAGAATTCAAATCCACAGTCCAAACGTTGACAGCCGGGTGACTTGGCGAATCGATGGAATATCGATTGATATGAGTTATCACAATAAATACAGGTCACAAACACTACGTGTTTCACTTTATAAATTGATTCTAATATAAACAATAGATTTAACACAAACTAAACACAATAAAACAATATTTTAAAGAAAAATTTGCTAAGAGGTCGTTTTTTTCACGACCAGTCGCCAGTGTTGCCAGCGCAAAAAAAAAAAAAATAGGCAAGAACAGCTTTACCTTAAAGATCGACCCGTGCGGCTGTTATTATTTAGCCACGAGCTCCAAGTTTCCAAACAGTCAGGCAAGAATCAGAAAATAAAATACGAGTACGTTAGTGCATTACCGGGTGGTTCCAAATGACTAATTCTTATTATAGCCGTATTCGTTGTAATAATCTCGTTCAGTAAGAATATCCAATGACTGTCTGAGGGTCTGGCACATCAATGATTGCTGCGTGTACCAAGTGTGTTTATTATGTTGGCAATTGAAAACTGCCAATCCCTTTAAAGAACACTGTCCATCATTATACAAGACTTTCCTAGCTTTAATAATTGGGTTTTAGTCTACTGTGATAGTCAGTAATCATTGATTTACCAAAAACTTTGGAAACAACACTGACCTCTCCAAGCTTAGTTAGCCTATAATGTTCCCACTGCTGGGACTAACCACGCGGGCCCAGTGTGGGTTGGTTGTTGGGTTGGGTTGGGACGTCTCCTAAGTGTTTGGTAAATAAATGATTACTTGCTTTATAATGAATAAGTCAAGTAACTATAGTAACCCAAAAATAAATACCGTCAAACGTCCCAGTAACCATAGTTACCCAAACGATTAGTTCCGAAAAAACGCACTTACAAATGTTCCATGTCGTGCTGTATCTATGGTTTTGCCCTCTATATTATCTGTATTAAATTCCGCGTCGAATACAAAACGTACGAGAATCTCAGCCGTACAAAATTAAATGTCAAAAAAGTTTTAAAAGAAAGGTGTCAAATGTCACCGTATTTTCGTGGTGTGAATTATGTTCTCTGGTTTTAAAACGTGAATACTATTATATTTATAACCCAATGTTTATAGTGTTATATATCAAAATAAACTTCATTAATCAAGCTTTACGAATATCTAAGAATATCACGTTCGGGTTTACAAATACGCCTAAATTTTTTTCAGGTAAGTCAAACGTCCCGGGCGTAATTATGGGCCTCGATCATTATTTTTCAAAAATTTTGCAAAAATGGTTAAAATAGTGCTCGTATTATGAAAATTTGTTCAATTAAGTAATTATTAGTGTCTCCGCAATATAAAACATTAAAAAAAAACGAAATTTTAGTAAATTTTTTACGACAACACGACAAAATCAGTAGGTATCGAATCGATCAGAGCAGGGGTTGATTGGTTTGGTTAATTTGGCTACTAAGAAAGTGCCAAAGTAAGGACATATGGGTATTAAAACAAAGCTTATATAGTCTAGTTTAATTATAAATAGGTTTTATTGATACGAACTACAATTTTAAATGGAAAAACAAGACATTCTTATTGGAGAAACTGAAATTCCACACATTTTCTCAACTTCACATTTTTTTCGAAATACCTAAATCTAGTTGTCGTAATTAGTTTTAACGTAGTTAGATTTTTTGTTTTGGTGTAGCTGCAATAGTTTACGAGATAATAAGCTTTAAGTGCGCCGTGGCACGGGTCGAAAAATTCCCGAGTTTAAAAAATGCGTAATGTACAAATAACGAGGCGTATTTTGTGGCCTTGGACGTTTCACCGGATAAACGGTCCTTCATTCAACTACACATCAAGTTCTGACTTTCGTAGACGAATGATCATGAATTGCGTGAAAAATCAATCATCATCATCAGCCTATAATGTTCGTTTAGGGGTATGTGGAACAGGTTGGAAAGTTCCTCATTCCCGAAGTAAAGGGAAGATCCTCCGGCCAGACAGGTGTTATGTCTGGCGGGCAACTGCCCGACAGTTGTAGTCAGGTTTTTCTATATACTCTTAAGTCGATGTAAACTTTGCATGTGAGATGTAGGAAATTGATGTTAGTTCTTCCGTCGTGTCATAGATGGCGCAGTAGTACTTTTTGTAGTAAGTTGCTTTTTGTTGGTCGCTACTTCACTCCCCCCCGGAGACCGGAGGTCGATAGTCGAATGAGTCTTGTAGTATTTTGCTATGCCAGTTTTTATAAGCTCGTTGCCGCATTGTTCACGTTGAGTCAGAACAGTCTGCGGTGGTGAGGCGAACCCCAGTGAGTCGGGGCCGGCGCTGCGTTTGCTCCAGTGCGTCGGACGTGGTGCTGCGCCGCGATGTGGCAGACAGCTAGAGAGGTGTCGACCGGGAGGTAGAAGCTCTCGACCGGCCGAAAGTGCAGTGTGGCAGTGTGCTGTGCCATGATCGCTTGAAGAGAGGCTGAGGGTGCTGACCAGAAAACTGGAAAACAGCTGAAAAACTGGAAAGTATTGGCATAACTGGAACCGCTTATGAAATGATAAAGTCCTTTTTAAGTGATCGATATCAGGTTGTTAAAATGGGAATTTACCAAAGCACGTCTAAACCCTTAACATGTGGCGTACCACAAGGTTCTATTTTGGGTCCCTTATTGTTCTTGGTGTATGTAAACAACTTACACCAAGCGGGCTTACAAGGTCACCTTGCGCTTTATGCAGACGATACATGTCTGTTTTATTTTGGAGACAACATAAATGAAATCGCAAGAATTGCCCAAACTGATTTAAATATACTACAAAATTGGTACCAGTGCAATCTTTTAACTATTAACGCTTCCAAAACTTCGTATATAATATTTAGTGCAAAAAATAAAAAACTACTTAACTACCCTAATCTAAGCATAAACGGAGAAGTACTGAAAAGGACTGATCAAGAAAAATACCTCGGACTAACTCTTGATAGTAATTTGACATGGAAAGCACACCTTCAACACATTAAAAACAAACTTTCATCATTGGTAGGCTCACTACATAAAATTGTTAGATGTATTCCAAAAAAAGCTCGCCTGGTAATATACAACTCTCTTGTTAAGCCTCATTTATTATATCTTATCGAAGTATGGGGTAACTCATCTAAAACTAGTCTAAAACCAATACAAATTTTACAAAATAAAATAATCAAAATACTACACAATTATGATTTCTTAACACCGTCAAAAACTATTTACAAAGAAACGAAATTATTAAACATCAAACAACTAAATATATATAACACATGCATACTTATATATAAAATCATTCACAAACTTATTCACTCAACCATTACATTCACAACAGAGGGTGAAATGAGCAAATACTCATCTCGTCGAGCTTGTCACCTAAAATTGTCTAGAGTAAGAACCAACTACGGTAAAAATAACCTAACCTATGGGGGAGCACAGCTCTATAATAAACTTCCAAAGGATGTAAAAGAAGCGACTTCACTCAACATATTTAAAAATAAATTATTCACTTTTATTTACAACGACGAAACACTATAAGTGTGTTGTGTTTAGTTTTGTTTAAAACGGCAACATCTTTTCACTTTGTGACTGTCTGTCACGTGCTCCTAAGTATTTAGCAAATATCTTATACTTGATTCCTATTTCAAAATCATCACACGGCATCGGCCACTTACAAACACATTAGACCTTTAGTTTATGGTTTGACAGCCTGACAAGTCACCGTAATTAATAACGAAACGTCCTTTCTTATTTTAATTGTAAAAACTATATTGCACCACTTGGAAAGCCATAAATTCCCTACTTAATGGGAACCGGGCTCGTTACAAGAGTCAGCCGATAGGCCTAAAGGAATATTTCTATGAATTCCTAAGAAACGCTAAGAATATCAGATTTCTATGCGTAACTTACAATAGCGGAATCACATCTGGTTGCGATAAACCCCGGTCAGGAATACCCGAATGGATTCTTAAAACAATAGAGACGTTAGCACAAAGACACCCATGCAATAAAAGGAACCCGGTGAACACGTGGGAAGATGGTCCGAGGGACGCACGTGGGGGATTCGAGAAAAGGTTGGGGATGCAGAAAGGGAGGTGGACTCGAGACAGTTGGTTTGAGATCACGGAAGAGTTCGGACGTGTTAGGTTTAAGACCTTAAAGTGTTAGGACGTCCTAGGTTAGGCTCGTGAAGTTAGCGTAGTCTTGGTACCAAGATGTCCATGTCCGAGTAGGCTGTCGTAAGGCAGTGAATCGTATTTTATAAGTTAAATATAAGTAGTTGTAATACTTAAGTCTAGATAAAGTGAGTGTTGAGGCGTGGAAGGAGATGAGCAGCGACGGAGGCGAAACTGGTAATGTGTGCAGTATTCTGTAAGAGAGCTGTAGGCTCCTTAAATTAACACGTGGTAAGTGTAACTATAATTAACTCTTAGCTGATAGTAGCAGTCTGGTGATAGTACAGAGGAGCTGTTAATAATCATTTATTTCAGCATGACGGAGCAGCTTCATTCTATGTATAATGTATACTATTATCTCATGTGTTATGTAACCACCTCCTAATCCGTACCTTGGCAAATATCCGTCAGTTGCGTTTGGTTATAGGGAGACGGGGAAGGCCCTCTGCTACACTCTACAATCACCATACGACATGTACACTGTACACTAACACACCTGACTATTGACGAATATTGACTTTTATGTGACGCACCACAAATGGAAGGCAGAACCGTAATATTCGCATTTGCATTAGAACAAACTATATTGTTCCGTGGTGAAGGCAGCAGCCAGCACCGCGATGTTCACGGTTTGAATAAAACACATGATGTTGTTCAGTAATATATTACCGACCTGTACTTGTAGTACACAACCAAACGCTGCTGATGAATACTGCTTCCTATAAAGGTCTAGCTCAGAAACATTGCTTAGTGATTGAAATCGCACATAACCAGGGAGTGGGGGTAGGCTCCACTAAGTATTACTAACTGGATTGATAGCTTCGTTCTGAGGAACGCTAGGGACTGTGTCTCGTTAAAACTAACCACAGCCACTGGTAGGCTATTCTGAATCGACACTATTTAGCGAGACACGCAATCACGACATGGGGGAGATTAAGGATATGTGAAGTGACGATGGAATTACCACTTCGGCGTTCATCAATAACTAATGCAATATGTTCTGCTACAGACTGAGCCTACGGTGTTCTTGTGCAAGTTTTGAATTATTATAGTAATTGGGATAGTCTGCCGTAAGGGAGTTATTAACGTGAGTACGCGAGTAGATGGCAATACTGAAAACTTGTCTTCCTCAATGGCAGCTGGCCTCACAACCCACTGCCTTAGGATTGAGGACGACACGTAAATAGTGCCTAGGGAACGTGGTCTGTTAGAGTTCACAGCAGAGTCCTTAGTAGGACTATGCACTTAGGTCTAACAGTACACGTACGCCGGGCAAACGTTGTAAAATGGCTCCATGTTATGACATGTAACTGTTTGCGTCTGCGAAGCGGCATCTAGTACATTAGAAACAAATAAAGTAACGTAGAGAACGATTATACAACTTCTTAAGCACAAGCACAACGTTCCTTATATCACCTTTGTCCTACATATTCTATATTTGCGACCTCTTGTCTTATTAGCTTCATACTTTATTGTTGTATTGTTTGATATGATTTGATATTCTTTATGTATAACTGTGAATTCCCAATATTAACTTCACCTTGTATCCCCTCCCTGTCCCCTAGCTTTCAAAGTCGGGACAGGGCTGCTCTAAATTGGGAATTCAGTCCTCTTTGTCGGTGGGAAGGCGACCAGTCTGGGACGAACCTTACAGGGCCGTGCGGAAATGGCGGGGCCCGGCCCTTTCCCCTCCGGGGGAAACCGACCTTAGACTTAAGAATTAATATGATTTAGGAAAAACGAAAATTTTATCAGCCTAGGGTAATTTAGGAACAGTCACATGTGGTGCCGTGACCAGGATTCTCGTCATTAAATGTACTGATTCACTTCAGTGCAACGAGAAAGAACAACTTAAGGGTTACTAAAATAATAACACAACGTAATTTTATGGTTCTAGAAATTGTGAGAGACGACTTGAGTGACGATGGCTATTTTAACAATATTTTAACTTAAGAACGGTTTGGTTATTACAATTGAATTGTTCAACCACTGGTAGCGGGTTCAAGTCCCGCATGATTTATAAGTTGATATGAGCTTGTATGATATTATCATGAATTTCGGGTTCGATTCCCGCCTGACGCAATAGTTGATAAGTATTTAGATTCCTGTGTCACGGTCTGTGGGTTCGATTCCCGCGTGTATTGTTGTTTTAAAGAGCTTTGGTTCCGATGCTGGAAGAAGTGGGTTCAATTCCCATATGCTATGCGTGGAGGTACGTTTAAGTGATGGGCAACAGATTGTAAGATTGTTGCTTGTTTTCCAGTGTAACTTTAATAGTGGGTTCGATTCCTTGTAGTTTTGTGTGTCATAGTCATAGTACACAGACAGATTGTGATACATGTTTGCGACTTCCCGTTTCGTACTTGAACGAGTATGAATGTGATGGTAGAATGAAAGTAGGTATAAGACACGCCTGTAACTATGGGTAAACTTAATATTATTAGTGCTTAGATGTTTAGAAGCATTAAGCTTACAAAATGACAATGAAATGTTTTTATTAACATTCAACTATTATCAAAGGAGGTTAATTTAAAATTTTCCGACAATGTAGCGTATGACATATAATTGAACAAATACTCGTGTGGACTTATTTCGAATTCCAGGATATTTCAATCTTCATTTGGCTGTCACTACACTTTGTCTAAACCTTTGGGTTGTGCATTGCGCTTGGGTCAAAGTTTCATCAAATTCAGCTGATTCCGGCTGACTTCAACGGCAGCCGTAGCGAGGCTCCAGTAACGAAGCTAAGTTCCACTTTTATTAGACGCTATAATTACCCGTAGTCACGTGGTATGACTTTGTTATCTCAACAATAATTATACGTTTATTGTTTGAGCTATAGGACTATCTAAACCTACCTTATCAGTTCCAATATTGGAATCTACTATATAATATTCTTGCCAATATTTTAATATGCAAGTGAGGAAATTACAACACTGTGACCTTATAAGACAATAATTGCTGGGATAGTCTAGGGTGTCTACATTTACAAGTTTAGGTCAAGAACATGATTCTTATTTTCTCAATGAAGGTGCACAAAAAGTATTGCGATTTAAATTTTAGAGCTCTTATTCTTTATATGAATTTGTAAATAAAAGTTATTTCAGATTACAGAACATTCATTTTCTAATACAACTTTCCAAGTCTAGTTGGATTTCATATCTGATCTTTCTTCTTAGAATCGGAGGGGGGGCGACTAATTGGAATAAAGTCTAATATGTCTATGTGCGGACCATTTCAGCTACTCCTGGATGCAGCTACAAGTAGCTAACTAAGCTGACTCAGCGTAGAGGTGCATTGGGAAAGGCCTCTGTCCAGTGGCAGCTGCAGTAGGCTGAGTTAAGAACGAGCGAGCGCCGTAGGTAGCGTCGCTCGATTGCACAAATACTCTTAAAACAGACTCCGGTATGTAAAATTAAATTATAAGCATGCACAGGTCTTCTCAAATTACCTAAAACGTGGTAAATTATAGGTGTATCTTGAGAGAGAAGAAGTTCAAATAGAGAAATTATGTATCGATTAAAGATACTTCTGCGAAACTAAGCAAAATTATAGCAGACAATTAATCTTGTTAGATTAATCTTCCAGTTGGAACAAATTATAGTAATCACATTAGGTGAACATAGCAGATGGGTGTACTTTGAAAATATTTACAATATTATAGAGAGGCACAGTTTATCATACAGTGAAAGCTCATCCGCTGTACTGCGTCACGCGTCTGATTTTCAGAGGGGGGAATGTGACTGTCTGTCACGTGCTCCTAAGTATTTAGCAAATATCTTAGACTTGATTCCTATTTCAAAATCATCACACGGCATCGGCCACTTACAAACACATTAGACCTTTAGTTTATGGTTTGACAGCCTGACAAGTCACCGTAATTAATAACGAAACGTCCTTTCTTATTTTAATTGTAAAAACTATATTGCACCACTTGGAAAGCCATAAATTCCCTACTTAATGGGAACCGGGCTCGTTACAAGAGTCAGCCGATAGGCCTAAAGGAATATTTCTATGAATTCCTAAGAAACGCTAAGAATATCAGATTTCTATGCGTAACTTACAATAGCGGAATCACATCTGGTTGCGATAAACCCCGGTCAGGAATACCCGAATGGATTCTTAAAACAATAGAGACGTTAGCACAAAGACACCCATGCAATAAAAGGAACCCGGTGAACACGTGGGAAGATGGTCCGAGGGACGCACGTGGGGGATTCGAGAAAAGGTTGGGGATGCAGAAAGGGAGGTGGACTCGAGACAGTTGGTTTGAGATCACGGAAGAGTTCGGACGTGTTAGGTTTAAGACCTTAAAGTGTTAGGACGTCCTAGGTTAGGCTCGTGAAGTTAGCGTAGTCTTGGTACCAAGATGTCCATGTCCGAGTAGGCTGTCGTAAGGCAGTGAATCGTATTTTATAAGTTAAATATAAGTAGTTGTAATACTTAAGTCTAGATAAAGTGAGTGTTGAGGCGTGGAAGGAGATGAGCAGCGACGGAGGCGAAACTGGTAATGTGTGCAGTATTCTGTAAGAGAGCTGTAGGCTCCTTAAATTAACACGTGGTAAGTGTAACTATAATTAACTCTTAGCTGATAGTAGCAGTCTGGTGATAGTACAGAGGAGCTGTTAATAATCATTTATTTCAGCATGACGGAGCAGCTTCATTCTATGTATAATGTATACTATTATCTCATGTGTTATGTAACCACCTCCTAATCCGTACCTTGGCAAATATCCGTCAGTTGCGTTTGGTTATAGGGAGACGGGGAAGGCCCTCTGCTACACTCTACAATCACCATACGACATGTACACTGTACACTAACACACCTGACTATTGACGAATATTGACTTTTATGTGACGCACCACAAATGGAAGGCAGAACCGTAATATTCGCATTTGCATTAGAACAAACTATATTGTTCCGTGGTGAAGGCAGCAGCCAGCACCGCGATGTTCACGGTTTGAATAAAACACATGATGTTGTTCAGTAATATATTACCGACCTGTACTTGTAGTACACAACCAAACGCTGCTGATGAATACTGCTTCCTATAAAGGTCTAGCTCAGAAACATTGCTTAGTGATTGAAATCGCACATAACCAGGGAGTGGGGGTAGGCTCCACTAAGTATTACTAACTGGATTGATAGCTTCGTTCTGAGGAACGCTAGGGACTGTGTCTCGTTAAAACTAACCACAGCCACTGGTAGGCTATTCTGAATCGACACTATTTAGCGAGACACGCAATCACGACATGGGGGAGATTAAGGATATGTGAAGTGACGATGGAATTACCACTTCGGCGTTCATCAATAACTAATGCAATATGTTCTGCTACAGACTGAGCCTACGGTGTTCTTGTGCAAGTTTTGAATTATTATAGTAATTGGGATAGTCTGCCGTAAGGGAGTTATTAACGTGAGTACGCGAGTAGATGGCAATACTGAAAACTTGTCTTCCTCAATGGCAGCTGGCCTCACAACCCACTGCCTTAGGATTGAGGACGACACGTAAATAGTGCCTAGGGAACGTGGTCTGTTAGAGTTCACAGCAGAGTCCTTAGTAGGACTATGCACTTAGGTCTAACAGTACACGTACGCCGGGCAAACGTTGTAAAATGGCTCCATGTTATGACATGTAACTGTTTGCGTCTGCGAAGCGGCATCTAGTACATTAGAAACAAATAAAGTAACGTAGAGAACGATTATACAACTTCTTAAGCACAAGCACAACGTTCCTTATATCACCTTTGTCCTACATATTCTATATTTGCGACCTCTTGTCTTATTAGCTTCATACTTTATTGTTGTATTGTTTGATATGATTTGATATTCTTTATGTATAACTGTGAATTCCCAATATTAACTTCACCTTGTATCCCCTCCCTGTCCCCTAGCTTTCAAAGTCGGGACAGGGCTGCTCTAAATTGGGAATTCAGTCCTCTTTGTCGGTGGGAAGGCGACCAGTCTGGGACGAACCTTACAGGGCCGTGCGGAAATGGCGGGGCCCGGCCCTTTCCCCTCCGGGGGAAACCGACCTTAGACTTAAGAATTAATATGATTTAGGAAAAACGAAAATTTTATCAGCCTAGGGTAATTTAGGAACAGTCACAACTTGTACCTCCGCCGTATCTTAGGAATGCAGTGAACTCGCTTCTAATTTTGTTGACAATGATCACAGTGTATTTTGCTTTTTGTTTTTCTTCTACCCGCACTGATTTTATAATTTTTTAGTAATAAGATTTAATGTTCTCATGTAAGTGACGATTGTCTTAATGGGAATAAAGTTCTTTTAAACCGAAGTTCCTCGATACTCCTTAGAAAAGGGAGGATCCTCCGGCCAGACAGGTGTTATGTCTGGCGGGCAACTGCCTGACTGTTGTAGTCGGGTTTTTCTATATACTCTTAAGTCGATGTAAACTTTGCATGTGAGATGTAGGAAATTGATGTTAGTTCTTCCGTCGTGTCATAGATGGCGCTGTAGTACTTTTTGTAATGAGTTGCTTTTTGTTGGTCGCTACATTCGCACTGCTGGGACACAGGCCTCCGCTCTTTGAGAGGGAATTGGCTGGTAATCCACCACGCGAGCCCAGTGCGGGTTGGTAGATGTCACATGTCTTCGAATTTTAATTCTAGGACATGCCGGTTTCCTCACGATGTTTTCCTTCACCGTTTTTGAGTTCGGTGATGAAATAAATTATACAAAGTAATGCGCCTGCCTGGGTTCGCACCCACGGCTTACTGCTCGTAAGTTGGGGCTGCCACCACTGGGCCACCGCTGCTCTCCAAAATCAATCAATCGCCCCAAATATTTCAATACGCAAAACCTGCACCGCTGAAACTCAAACCCTACATACGCTATACAAGCTGTTTTATCTTGAGGTCAAACAATCGATCCCATCCGATAGATGGGGGCTTTGAGCCTTTCACAGACTAGTTCGAACCGGATTTACAAGTACCAATCTATATTGGCTTTTGCTTTACAATACCTACGTTACATAAGTTCGCTAACGGGTTTAGGGTTAAAAATATTCTGGGTGCTTTGTTTGTGAGAGCAACTGTGGTTCAGGAATGGATTGATTGGTTCTGCCGTTTGGGTTCGCGTTGAATAGTTTGTTTAAAGGAGATTTGTGCTTGTTACTAGAAGCAAAAGTGAGTACATGTTACTTTATTAAAGGTGCTGTCTTTAATTGGGGTGTATTACTTTGTATGTCACATCATTATGATAATTGTTTCTTTTGTTCGGAATGCTATGACGTAATGCCATGTTTTTGTCGAAAATAACAACATTACACGTCATCAATGATGATGGGGCTGAAGATAGGAGCTACTTTCAACACTTTGAGCAGGACACATTTCCTGGTAGTTGTCTCTCTCGTGATCACAAAAACTAAATAAGTTTTACCTGTGGATCGAACCCAAACATGCTCAACAATAAAGCTGTTTTCTTTGCTTGTCAGCAAAAATTTTGTTTTGCCTATACTCCGGTTTCGGTACAAAGAAAATTCATCAAATACAACCAAATCATAACTTTAACATAGATGTTCATGCGATTTTCCTCAACGAATAATTGATCTAAAAATATATTTTTATTTATAACACAAACGACTTATATCAAGGCTATCTAAGGAATGGTAAATATAAAATAAAACCACGACGTTCCCACGCCCACATAATTAGCTACTCTAAATAGTATTTTAATAACAGACAAAAATACACTGTACCTAAATAAATAACAAGGCCAGGCAAGACAGTGTTTAATTCGATTTCAATTTGTCCGTTCTGTTTTACTTTTCAATATTTGCTCTTTGGTTCTATCGTTAGTCTAGTCATTTCCTCATTTTTGAGTTCTCTGTTTTCTTTTCTTTCTTTTTTGTAGTCTCTGACCTGTCTTTGCAGCCATAAAAAAATATCGCTTAGGCATGCTGGTTTAGTTTCCTCACGATGTTTTCCTTCAGCGAGGCATGTGGTAAATATACAATAAGCACATGACTCCGAAAAAAAGCACACACTGCTTGGACCAGTGGGAACGGTAGCAATTTACGAGTACTAAGTAGGTCATAAGTCGTCTTGTACGTCATTATGTTCGTATTCGGTTTATTTCACCACAAATACTCTCATATTGGTAAAGGAAGTGAGAAAACTAGCATGTCCTAAAACCAAAAAAATCAAAGACATTTGTGTAGTCACACATAGCCTTTTTACCGAAAAATCTCCGACAGCTTAACATTCTCCAATAAGAGTGATATGAGCACTACATGGATCCGCTTTAAATCTCGCTTTAAATAAAGCGGATAACGGCCTGGGCTCCTTTCCCACGTTCTTCAAATAAATCAATACACGAACGGACTCCACCACGCAAATAAACTAAGTACCTACTTATATACCAATTCTACATACGCAAATATTATACGAAAAACCTTTAGCTATAAAGATTCCGACCCAAATGGTCTCTAGGGTCCGATTTGTTACGTTTCATTAGAAAGGTAGACGGCAGACCCTCGAGTTTGTAACTTAGAAACTACTTGGTCAGTTTAACTTAAACAAAAGCTTCAACTTGAAGGTACAGGTAAACTTAGCAATTACTTATGAATTGATTTTGCTAAGTGATTTGATTTATACGGGTCTGGGCTTGAATTGGTTAGGTTGAAGTTTATATCTTTCACTTGTTTATTGAAGTGTTCATACAATTTAACACGGTTAAGAGCATTTACACCTTACGGCATTTCATACAAATTTTCAAGTCCTTATTTTCCGAAATGACTGAACCTATTTTAATGAAACGTAATATTCATAAGCAGGATACATAGGTCTAAAAAGTGACTATTTTTTTTTTCCAAATGTCTTAAAAAAACAAGATAATTGAAAATTTTTGTTTCCATAGATAATTTATAATCGGTCTAATTTAGCTGCAACACTATTTTTCGAAAATGTTGAAAATGGCTTTTAGGAATTTTTTAAACCTGTGTATTTTGCTTATGCGAATGAACTTTCATTAAAAGCGGTTCAGTCATTTCGGAAAATAAGGACTTGAAAGTTTGTATGAAGTGTCGTAAGGCATAAACGCTCCTGCCAGGGCTGCGGGCTGTTCGAAAGAGATACCGTGGCCCTGGAACACAAAGGGCTAAGAAGGAACATGGATGGGTTTTAGTCAGTCAAGTCTGAGACTCCCTTCCGCTCTGCCCGGAGCGGGAGAAGTCATTTGATGATTTCCGAAAAAAAAGGCGTAAACGCTCTTAACTTGTGCTTGAAACAGTGACTTAAGACATTTCAACTTTGTGTCTAGTAAGGCAGCTATGATGCCATTGGTGTCACTGATGACCCTAGATAGCATTTGAAATTGACCTGAGGGTCAAGGATTATACATTCTATGATATACAACAGAGGTTAATTCAAAAATGCATTAAATTAAACCATTTATTCCAAAGAGCACTTCGTCCGCGAAAATAGTGATAAAATATAGCCTATGTTATTGAATAAAAATGTAGCTTTCTAATGACAACAAACACAGATCAGTTCCAGGTATTGTTGAATTAACAAAAATTTAAAAAAAGATGAAGCAACATCCGAGTCACAGGGCTTATTACCATGAAAATACTGTAGTTTGCCATTCAAATGCGTAGATCTCTATAGAGAAAAATGCCCTTCTAAATCAGATTGTTGTTACAAAATCTTTGATTGGCCCAGACGGTAGTTGCCAGTAGGAAAGCTTATCATATTATGTTAATCTAGTCGAAGTCATTGTACAATTGAAACGCTTTTAAGAGCGTTTATACCCTACGGCATTTCAAACAAACTTTCAAGTCGTTATTTTCCGAAATGACTGAACAGATTTTAATGAAACTTCCTATGCATAAGCAGTATACATAGGTCTAAAAAGTTACTAAAAAACATTTTCGAAACATAACGTTACAGCTAAATTAGACCGATTTTTAATTATTTATAGAAACAGAAATTTCCAATTATCTTCATTTTTAAAAGACATTTCGAAAATGTTTTTGGTAACTTTTTAGACCTATGTATGGAAAAAGGCTAGGCAGATGATGAAGTATACAGTAAGACAAACTCTTTAAACAACATTGATGAATTATTAAGAAAATGGAATCGATAAACTATGCATCGGTATCGTAAAAAGTAAATACGAATGTAAATTATGAGGTGAGTTCTGAGAACGTTCCGACCGCTCTTTGTGGCAATCGATAAAGCAATGAACTTAACACCCTCTACGGTAAGTCATAGAGTTATAAATTGAGGAGAAGCGAAACTTCATGTGGTTCTGTATGATGTCGGACGTTAAGAGTAGCACCATCCCATATCTTCCGGTGGGTGTCGTAAGAGGCGACTAAAGGACTTTCTAGAGAATAGGCAGCAACGTTCTCTGTGCTTTTGTAACAACCGTACTGCGATCGCCAACCCGCCTGCCAAGCGTGGCAATTATGGCAAAACCCCCCATACGGGTACCCCCGGTACGGTACACTTGACGGAGGCATATAGGCTCAACACCGGCTGCGGAAACGTCACACGTAGGTACGTCGACCCCACAACGTGCCTACGCTGCTATTGTCACCGGCAAATCAGTTGCGTCGCAGCCTAAGCGACAAAACAAAACAGGGGAAAAACAGAAAAAGGCTGCTCAACCTGCCCTGTCCGCGGTCCAGACCTCCTTGCCAAGAATGGGCCAAGTTGATGAAGAGGGTTTCACGAAAGTGGAAAGGAAGAAGAAGAAGCCCTGTTCGCGAAACCAGTGCGGTACCGCACCGAGTGGACCCAACATGCTGCTGCGTCCTGCTGCGCCTATGACGCAGCTGTACATTTCGCGTCTGCATCACTCCACGACGGTTGAGGATGTCGTGCAGTACGTGAAAGTGAAGACCAACTGGACTCTGCGGGTAGAAAGGTTGGAATCGCGCCACAACATTAACTTTAAGTCGTTCGTGGTACGAGTTCCAACCCGACATCTACAGACCTGCGTGAGAGAGGACTTTTGGCCGAAAGGTGTCGTATTTCGACGTTTCCGAGGACGGTTACGCGACACCACGCAGCGGAACACGACGCCGTCAACATTACGTGTTTCGTTATAGTTTAATGTTTTTAATATGTATTAGTTTATTTGTTATTTTATAATATTATTTTGTGTATTTTATGTATGGGCCTTAGTTGCCTGATAATAAAATTATTGATTGATTGATTGATTGATATGTCCAGTAGTGGACGTCTTTCGGCTGAAATGGTGATGATGATGATGATGAAACTTCATACAATTTTGGGAGGAGAACTCATTGAATCTGGAGTCAGCCGCTGCTAGGGGTTTTGGGGGTACTACAGAGGGACTGTAAATTTTAATCTAACAAACCAAGAGTGCAACATGAAGAGCATTTAAGTGGTCCATTAGAAACAGCTACGACTAACAACTGTATTGTAGAGTGTAAAACAGAAATCCTGGTACGGTTCCAACCCATGCTGTTCAAATCCACACATCATCTGCCTAGCCTTTTCCCAAAATATCTTGGGGCCGCCATGCAATGTAACCGGATGGAGCTGAGTACCAGTATTTTACATCAAGCGATTGCCTATCTGACCTCTACAACCCAGTAACTGGGTAATACGTTACCCCTTGGTAAGATTGGATGTCAGACTTTTGGCTTCTGACTACTCGTAATGACTGTCAAAGATCTACAAATGACAGCCGGGACCAACGGCTTAACGTGATTTCCGAGGCACGGATGACACTCGGTATGTAATTATGGTCACCCATCTACGGACCAACCTCGATGATCGACCCGTGCGGCTATTATTATTTAGCCACGAGCTCTTCCGTTCGAATCCACATATGCATTTAATTTTCACAATTTCAGCTGTCAAAACTATGAAAGCAAACGTTAAAACGCGTTTCATGAATATAATAAAGACAAAGGGAAGTAGGAACCAAGTTAAAAATGTCGCAGTACCACTTTAAATCGAAATGCGTAGGTGCCACGTAGGTAATTAAAAGTACTAATAGCTTCAAGCGATACCTTCTCATTTCTCGGTATGAATTGTCTGTCTTGTGGGCAAGAAAATTGGGAACATTTTCAGCGTCTAGAAGAAAAAAAGCTTGCTTCTTATATGACACTCAATGAATAAAATACAGGATGTATGGGACACCGACGTTAAAACGGTTACATCATCATCTGCCTAGCCTTTTTCCAAACTATTTTGGGGTCGGCTTCCAATCTAACCGGATGCAGCTGAGTACCAGTATTTTACATGAAGCAACTGCCTATCTGACCTCCACAACCCAGTAACTGTGGGTAATACCATACCCCTTAGTAAGACTGGATGTCAGACTTTTTGCTTCTGACTACTCGTAACGACTCTCAAAGATCTACAATTGACATAGGGTACAAATAAATATATCAAAGGTTTTAAAAAACAATCTGCTGTTACCCAAAATAGTGCAAAAATTTGATTGTGTTAGTCACGGTCAAAATTTATGGCACAGCTGATTTTTTTTCACTTCCCGATAAAATATTCTGTGTGGGGGTGTTTCAGAATGATGTACTGAAAAATTGATAAGCGTTTGTGGGACGGTGTCAGTTCCACCCCGTCGAACATAACACCACGCTAGAAGTCTCCAACATCTTTTAATTCTATATGAGAGGGAATTCACCACGCGGGTCCAGTGCGGGTTGGTAGATGTCACATGTTTTCGAATTTTTAGTTCTTGAACATGCCTGTTTCCTCACGATGTTTTCCTTTACCGTTTTTGAGGACAGTGGTGATGAAGTAAATTACACAAAGTAATGCGCCTGCCTGTGTTAGAACCCGCGGCTTACTGCTCGTAAGTCGGGGTTGCCACCACGGCCACCACTGGTCTGAATATATACTCAATAATATACTCAAGATACTTTTCAGCCCGATCACTATGTACGGTAAGCCTATCCCTAGGGAGAAGCAAGCCAAGTACTTAGGAGTCTTACTTGACAACCACCTGTCTTTTGCGGCGCACATCAAAGCAGCTCGTGACCGAGCTGCCTTTGCTATGGGTAGGCTTCATTTCATGATCTCGGCAAAAAGCAAATTGTCACTCAAGTGCAAGTTGCGCCTTTATACCGCGGTGATCCGCCCCATTATGACGTACGCTTGCGTCGTGTACGCTCACACCAAGCCTAAATACATCCATAGGATGCAAACCTTGCAGAACCGGTTCTTACGTAGAGTCACGGGAGCCCCTTTTTATGTCCGTAACGACCGTCTACACGTAGACCTTAGAATGCCCACCGTCCTTCAGTTTATGAAACGTCTTTCGAAGCGTTTCTTCGATAACGCCAGTAAACACCGTAATCCCCTGATCGCAGCGGCCGCCCGTTACGAACCCTCGCGCATTAGTACAGTACGCCGTCCTCGGCATACCCTCGTCACTCCCGATGATGCTATCACCCTCCTCCAGGAGAGCAGCAAAGAGACTAGCACTCTTAAAAAGTTCAGACACAAACCGCCGTCTTTCCGACCTCGCCGTCGAGGTCCGTCGCGACGTCCCGGTCCATGCCCTCCCCGACCCTCGCTCGAGCCAGCCCGCGATGCTGTGCCAGTAGTACTAAATCAGCCCCTAAATAATGATATCATTCGGATCCAGCCTGTCCCCATGCAGTCCTCCCCCAGCGACGCCCTGAGCCGAGGCTCGTGCCCCACAGGGGGTGCCCTCAGCGTATAGTCGCTTAGTTTGTAAGTTTTTAAGCCCTGGCTGGAGGCCTTACTCTTAAGGCACCCACAGGATGGTCCGGTTAAGCAGACGACAACCTCCTAGGTTGAACTGCGAGATGCCAATCATAAAAAAAAAACAAGATACTAGAGAACCCTCCCTTCAGCACATCCTGTTATTTTAGCTAGAAAACATAAAGCCAAGACCGAAATCATAAATTCCATAATTAACTTAATCCATTCTATAAGCACCGAGAAACGAAAATAACCTCGGCTGTCATTCGTAAACAAACTTCGAATAATAAAGAACAAGGACTTGACCGAAATAACCATCATGCATATTAAATGACCACCCTACTTCAATCGTTTAAAGTCTACTTTCTAACCTAACCTAGACTATAAATGAATGTCATTACTTAAACGTCGGCCTTGACTAGCTCTTTGATCTAGTGGACGCAAGCGTAATTACTGAGCATGAGCTCCTGGTTTCGATTCCCGGGTCGGACAAATTTTCATTGGGTTTTTTCTGCCAAGAATTTCTCCGTAGCAGCCTCGGAGTCTGGATTTTTGCAATAGGATCCCCCCCATTACATGGGACTGGAAACATGGTGAAATGTGGATTACAGGTATGATGCATGTTATGCGCGGCGGCGACCTCTCGCGTCCGGTTCTGGCTCAATCCATGGTCTGGAGCGAGAGGGAATGGAAAACCGTCACCTCCTTCTGCGAAGCAGTCATACTAGCGAAGGAGGTGGGGGAGCGTGAGAGGGACAGAGCCTCACGTCCCAGCCACCGCGGGAGACGCCCCGAGCAATGGGGGCCACCTAGAAGACCCCGACCACCGCAGGTGCGGCCTGAGGACGGTTATTAATGGGCTAGCTCACCGTCCATCCGTCTAAAGACGACAGGCGCGTTTGTGTTCCACGCGAGCCTCAAGAAGGTGTTAGCAAATCGGAAAGGGTCCGAGAGGGCCGATGCCTGCCAGGGCTGCGGGACTGTTCGAAAGTGATACCGTGGCACTTAAACACAAAGGGCTAAGAAGGAACATGGATGGGTTTTACTCAGTGCAAGTCTGATACTAGGCCTCCCCAAGTGTCGCCACATTGACAAACATAAAACATTGGGGGTCTTGCCATAATTGCCACGCTTAGCATGTGGGTTGGCGATCGCAGTACGGTTGTTACAAAAGCACAGAGAACGCTGCTTCCTATTTTCTGGCAAGTCCCTTAGTCGCCTCATACGACACCCACGGGAAAATATATATTATGATGGTACTATTCTTTACGTCCGACATCATACAGAACTCGGCGTTTATTATTGTATTTTATTTGTTCGAAAACTTACAGCTAGGATACAGATAGTTGTCAGTTAGTGAAAGAAGGGCACTTAAAAGTTTTCACTGACAAGAGTAGCACAGGAGACAATAGACAGGCAAGAGGAAGTTAGAAGTAAGAACTTGAAGAGAATTAAAAAAGACTGAACAAGTTTCAGTGATATCCAAAGAAGTTTTTACAGAACTTATTTTTTTTTAGTTTGGGAACACTTCTTCTTAGCGTGTCGATGGCAATCTAAATTGTGTCGGCCCAGAACTAAGCCACTAGTTTGGCGCTCTCTGTCGCTACAGAGAGCGCCAAACTAGTGGCTCCAATAGTAATCCATCAGTTCCTGTTCCTCAAACAGCAGGACACGATATTAAGAGCTCCATCGTTTGTAGAACGTCACCACATTTACAATCCAGGGCGGAGTCATTGGTGAATCTCTACCTGAGCAAGTTTTCCTTGAACTCAAAAACTCAAACTCAAACTCAAAGCGTTTATTTCAATTAGACCATTACAGGCACTTTTGAAAGTCAAACAAAAAAAAAAACGCTAAGCTAAAGCTACAGTCCCAGTCACAAGGCATAATAACTTGTGAAAGTACTGTAGTTGCCCATTCCAAAGCGTAGATCTCTATGGAGAAGAATGGGCAAGAAACTCCATGGACACTCTTTTAAATCAAAATATGTTACAAAATCTTGGTTACATCATTCATGTTAAAAATTACAAATATGTGAGAACGATGTAGAAATACAGGCAAGTTAAGAGCGTCCACAGTAAAAGATTAAATCAGTAATACAAAAACAAAGTAATCTATTAAAAATAAACCGTGGTAGCTAAGAGATGACCAGTCACAACTAACAGCGCCCGTTTACGAACATCACGCATGTATCAGCCATCATTCAACTCAACCATATTGAAGGGAACTAAATGACCCGACACACCCGCCACCGTCAGCGTGACATTTAAGTGAGCATGACATTCACTCAACCACCAGGGTATATTCGCGTCAATGAAAGATGTAGGTACTCAGTAAATGGTGGCTTTGCAGTACATAGTACTCACACATGTGCTATGCAATTATATAATACTTGCTGCGACCAAACTAGATCCAGAGTCTATCTATAGACTTCCAGGTCAGCCATGGCAACTCATGTCCAGGTGTGATACTTTCAGCAGGTGGAACGAATGGGTTGGGTAACGATGCACTACCTCGCCACAGGTTGGGTCTTTCCGTAGAACGCTCGCCAGTAAGTGGTGTGACATAAACTTCAAAAAACGGTTTCGGCACGAGTGTTTCTGAAGCTACTTTGGCTCTTTTACAACAGTGGATACAAACAACTAGTGTATGTAGCCACGAGCCCCTTTTCTGTAGTCTATGTCAATCTTATACATTTTTTGCTTTTCCTTCACCCTGGTCATTGCGAAGCCCTCTTGACTGCGGAATAAAAGGAAACGAAACGAAAATAACGTAATTCTCACGAAATAAAAATATCTTTATTTGACCATCGAGTTTTGGATCTGTAATGGGCTATTACTGTCTTAGATTGCGACAAGGGTTTGGATAAGGCTAGGTTGTATTGTAAGCGAGATTTCATGAGCGACTAGTTTGTAGCCCCGCCCGAGATATTCAAATATTAAGACATTTATTAACTTTTTTTTTTAAATCAGGCCTGACTCAAATATTTTATTAATAAAACAGAATTTTACGTTTCGTACCTACATGATCAATTTCTAGACGGCAAAGTATTAAACCACACTATCGGCTGTAATCCCCAAAGGGGGTTAGGCAGAGGTGACAGTATAATATTCACCCACATTTAGTTTTTCATCTCATCATCCACCTTGGCAAGCGCTGCTTAACCTTAAAGAAAAACCGGCCAAGTGCGAGTCGGACACGCGCATGGAGGGTTCCGTACGTACGTCTATTTATAAAAACGAGCAAAAAAATAACTTTTTTGGTATGGGAGTCCCCTTAAATATTTATTTTATTCTGTTTTTAGTACTTGTTGTTAAAGCAGAAACGGAAATACATAATAATGTTTATAATGTTTTCTGTAGAAATTTCAACTGGCTAACTACCACGGTTCATGAGATACAGCATGGTGACACACGGACGGACGGAAGGACGGACGGACAGCGAAATCTCAGAAATAGGGTCTCGTTGACCATTTGGGTACGAAACCCTAAAAAATCTTATTCAAAATCAACATTTAACAGAAACGATTATCTCTTATTTTCTCAGTGAAAATAAATACAATACATTTTTATCTGTATAGAAATAATCTGAGAAAGATGAATAAAATTGCCTTTTTGTTTTCAGTCCTAAGCTTTTAATACTCACACGTATCGGTTACGGAATGTTTTCTTTCACTCCTGAAAATCTTTTTAACGGATTAGTTGTATTTTTCAATAGACGAGTTTATTTGAGCGATATATTTATTTGCTTGGTTATTTCAGAATAAAATAAAAATTAAATGGTAGTGTTTTAAGAACATGGGTATAGTTTATTGTACAGAGTTCTTTTGAAGTCTGATTTAGTAAGGCTTTGGACCTACCTACATACTGTTTCAAAATAAACTGCAGAAACAGCTTTCGCAGGTTTACGTTTGAAAAGTGTTTCAAAATATCCGATTCGAACTAAATAAGACAACCTACCTACCTACCAGAGCCTACCAGAGGGGTGAGATCTGTGAAGTGATTTTTTACTAACCTTGGAATTTTACCGTTTAATTAATATAATTATGTTGCTAACAAATACTCTATTTTATTTCCTTAATATACTGTTCTCATGCCTCCTTCAACCAGTCCTCATGGTACGCGTCCAGGTGACCTACCATGACGTCCCTGTGTGGAAAAGAGATGGCGCTAGACAACCTGTATAGCTCCGTCTCTTTCCCACACTGGAATAAAAGTAAAACAATACTGGTTTAAGACGTCATGGTAGGCCACTAGATCGTTTTGCCACCTCTTTCTGGGCCGGACACGGCGGCGCCATCCGTCTTCCGGTGTCCATCGCGTGGAGACTTTTATTCAGACCTCATGGAAGGAGTTGGGGGAGGTTTTTGCCCAGCAGTGGGACAGTACAGGCTAACAAAAAATATATACATATGTCTATGCATTATAAATTATTTAGAGACCTGCGTTTCCATTTATCTCAATTTACGGTACATATGTACCAAAATGTCGACACTGTCCCATCTGTTTTACTAAATAGTGTACCACTGAACAGATTGATGCAGGTTAAGTACCTGGGTTACTGGGTTACGGAGGACCTCGCAGATGACGTGGACGTTGAGAGGGAGCGTAGGGCGTTGGCTGTCCGTGGGAACATACTGGCTCGCAGGTTTAAAAGGTGCACGAGTGAAGTGAAGTGCACTGTGTTTCATGCATATTGCCTATCAATTTACTCGTGCACACTTAATGCCCTACGAGTGCAATACAATAATATTGTTATGATGTTGTTGGGTCTTTCGAGAAACTGCAGTGCATCGGGCATTTTTTCAAAGCTCGGATTGATTGCTTTCAAGCCATGAGAAAGAGAGCGGCCTTACTATATTGCACCATATACGGGCAAACTCCAACACAATCTTAAGAGTAATGGCGGACAGGCTAGATGGTCCGTTTGTTAGACACTGGATTGCACTCCACGTGTCAGACTGATTGTTTTTTCTGTACTTTTTTACTAACATAGTTTTTAAGATACCTACCAGTGTATTGTTAGTTGTTAGTAAGCAACTAACACTATTATGGATCTGTGTGTTGATGATCTGAAATAAAGTTCTTATATATGTCATAGTGCGAAGATTTTATTCCGTTAGACTTTCATCATGTGGGCAGAACATGGGTTTCGTGCTAGGAAAACACACACTACACACGGTACACTGTTTTTATCGAACTAACAAATTACTTGAAATTACAATCCAACACAATAAACACTAGGCACCATGAATCGGGTACAGTTCCGGGACGTCTTGACTCCGCCGCAATCAGACACTCCACTATCGTCCTTGCTGCGAGCTCGAGACATCACGACTCTGTAGAAGCGCGCTTAGGTGTGGGTAGACTTGTACTGCCGTCATATGAAAAAAGGACGCATCTTACATTTTTTCCAAAAATGAGTTAAATATACCATTCGATTCAGAAAGAAAAGACGCATCTGCTCATATTTTTTAATTTTTAAAAAAAATCAAAATTGTAGAAAGTTCGTAAGCTAATAAGACGTAACTGTAGATTAGAACTACTTTTTTTTTACGAAAAAATTACTTTTTTGAAATCAACACAAAAGAAAAGACTTAATAAACCAGTTGCTACATTATTTTCAATAATATTTGCATCTTTTACTAAAATGAAAAAACACAAAAGCATAACTTTAAAGTATAAAGACGCTTTTGGTTACTTACGTCTAATATTCTTAGTAACCTTAACAATAAAAATAAATTGTTTGGCCGCAAATGACATTGCGCCTTTTTATTTAACATCATTTAAAAAAAATATCTTAGATAGAAAGACACAAATGACAAAGCGACGTTTTCATTGGATTGACCTCACCAACGGGCTGTCATGCCTCCCGACTATGGCGCTCAGAATGCTGTTGGGGCTGCCACGGAGTCTGTTTAGCAGCGAGGCCGCTTTCTTACGCCGTACAGCATCATGATTTAAAAAAATTCTAATTTGAAAAGACACAAGTTGTCAATTGCGTCTTTTTATTATAGCTTTCGTGTACGTCGAAGAGGGGTGAAGGGGGAAATGCAGTAGTGTTTCTTTAGTTGCGCCCGAGTCGTTGGAGAGTGTGGTCACGTCACATCGCGCGATCAGACGAAGGTAAGAACGTTATTATTTTTTAATCGCTGGTAATTATTTTCAAAATTAGTTATGTTACATTATATATTTTGTAAATACATGCTCTAAAATAGTTCGATTTAATTAAAATAATGTAGTCTATTTTAGATTACGGTAAATGTATGAAACTTTAAGTATTATCAAGTTAAATGAATGTATAATTTACGTATACTTAATCTATACTAAACATGATGTCCGTTCACGTAGGTACTACGTGAACACACTACATACTAGATATATAGTAATAGATAGGTACCTAATTCCTACGATTCGGGATGTACGAACTAAACTTATCAGGACTAAAACTAAAATTACACGTCCTATTCTTTTCTGATTGTATAAAAATAGAAAAGGACGGTTTAGTTTAGTCCTGTCAAATTAGGTTGTTGGTACATCCCGAATCGGGGGTATTATTTTAAAATTTTAGGAGTAAAGCTAGAATGCACAACTTTTGTTCCGCTTTGCTAAAACCACAACAAAAAATTAGCCTTCCTATATGATTTTGTGTTTTGAACAAATTGTAAAAAAGCCCACCTGAAAGTATTACAGCATCCTTCTGTTACACCGTGTACATTATTATTTAATTAAATTAAATCTGCTTCTGAAAGTTATGTCTGGGCCCTACTTAATAAATAAATGTTGCATTATTTAATTTCATGTACTTACAAAATATGTATCCTAGATGATTAGTATTTAAAAAGGTTAAATTTATTTTTTTATTTACATCAATTTTTTTTTCATTTGCAGTTTTTTAAAATGAAGAAAGGAAGAGCTTTTAATTTATTGAATTTGGCAACTAACGTTATACAGAGTCCAAATTCAAATTCACCGAATCCTGTTGAAACTGAAGTAGATAAAACAGACGATGAGTTGATACCATTTAGTCATCACTCTCCGCCTGACCACCGCCGCGTACGGACGTGCGGCTACCTGCTCGCATTCACGCTCGCTATCAGTGTGTGTCATCGGTTCGTCGCTTCCCAGTGTCGTGACGTCATCAGTAGTCTCTTGACTACACCCCCGAACAATTGTTGTCTTTTTATTAAGACAGCACTTGCTCATTTTGCTTCGGATATTATTCCGATTTAACTTCCTTTGCCCCATCAGGGAAAAGTCCTCAGTTTCGAAGTTCTTGGTGGGAAACCTAACGGTGCCAACGAAACCAAGAGAGGGTGGTGACCCAATCCACCCGCCTAACCCCTTCAGGGTCTAGGTGAAACAATTGGGCTCCGTCGCGAACGTGTGCGCCGCCGATTTACTGTGCTAGTGTTTCCCGTTTCAACAAGTTCCTGAAAGCAAAGTTCCCTGGACTGGAGTTGGAGTTGCTACCAAGCCCGGACCCTCGGACTGTGGCTGCGGGAAGGTTGAAGTGGGTGAGTCGCTGGACCTAGTAAATTCCTTACATAATTGTGCAAGGAATTAGGTTGTTAGGCGCGCTGAGCTTCACTCAAATGTCTGCTAACTCTTAGCAGATAGCATGGCCCTTGACGCGGATGATGAACGCCTTGTTGCGTTTTTCAAACGCGTTGTCCTGAAAGACAAAGATTTTCTAAAGAAATATGGGTCCGACATCGCTGCCTTGCAGCAATCCAGTATTGCCGTCACTGACTTCAGTGACGCGCTCGAGAGCCCTTTGTCGCCGCCACCTGCCGACAGAGGCTTATCGCCAGCCGTCGCCGCCGCGATTAGGGCTACTCCAAGACCCATTCTTGTGAAACCCATTGTTTCGCAAACAAAGGTCCAGCCCGCACCTGCGTCCATTGTTCCCGTTTCCGAGAACATGGACAAAGGCTTACCGTCAGTCGTCGCCGCCGCGATTCCGGCTAAACCGAGACCCATTGTTTCGAAACCTTTTGTTTCGCAAACAAAGGATCAGTCCGAACCTGCGTCCATTGTTCCCGTTTCTGAGAACATGGACACAACTGAGCCAATCTCCGACTCAGAGTCAATTTTAGACGCGTGCTCTGCCTCCTCATCCTCTGAAGACGACTATCAAGTCGTCGGAAAGGGCAAGAGGAAGAAGGGCAAAAAATCCCAGGCCGCCATGGCCAAAAAGATCGTCGCGCTCCCTTCTGCCCCCTCTCCCGAGGCGTCCCATCCCAACTCCCCGGTCCCCGCACCAAAGTCCGCCGCTGCTCATACCAGCAGGCCAACAAGCCCTAAGGCTAACCCTTCAGCCGCTTCGTCAAAGAAGCTGAAGCCCCCTCCCCCGTTGTTCATTCAGGACAAAGGGAAATGGACAGACGTGTCCAAAATGTGCAATGAGCGCCGTATTCAATACACTAGCGCGAAAAGCACCCAACAGGGTATCAAAGTGGTGGTCCCTACGACCACCGACTTCAGGGAACTAACCCGTCAATTGATCGGTAGGCGCATAGCCTTCCATACCTACTCTTTTCCAGAGGAGAAGCCCACCCGCGTGGTGATCAGGCGGATCCCGAAGGAAATCCCCACGGAGGACATCCTCAATGACCTCCTAGGCCAGGACATCCCGGTCGCAGCCGTCCACCGCCTTCATAAGGCGAGAGGTGGAGACCATTACGATATGGTACTGGTCATCTGTGACCCAGTAGAAGGTCACCACCCGATCTTCAAAGTGAAGTCGGTTTGCTCCCTGACAGGCATCTCAATAGAGAAGCCCTACCGCTCAAGCGTAGTCGGACAGTGCCACCGCTGCCAGATGTACGGTCACAGCCAAGCCAACTGCCATGCGCCGCACAGATGCGTAAAGTGTCTAGGCGACCATGGCACGGCAGACTGCCCCCGTCCCAAAGACAAGTCGCTTTGCACGGAGCCACCGAGCTGTGTGCTTTGCGGCCAGTCGGGCCACACGGCCAACTACCGCGGCTGCTCAAAAGCCCCCAAAGGCTCCTCCTCTAACCTGGTGAAGCGTGCAAGCGCCCGCCAACAAAGAGAAAGCCCATCGGTGAGGCTACCTTCTGCCCAGATGCCGGAGAGACTCAGCCCTCAGAGGCCCTCTCCCTGGACCACGCTGAACCACCAGAAAGCCTTCCCGGCTCTCAGTAAAGCAAAGTCCAGCCCCATCCCCGGGCTATTAGATGCCCCTGTCCCCACTCCCGCGGCTCAAGCGAGCGCACCGGCGCCCGCTCGTCCCACGCCACCCGGCCCCGCGGCCGTGGACCCCTCTCACAACGTAATTTTAGAATCGTTAGCAGAGTTAGTCACCCCCGAAGCAGACCGCATGGCGGCTGATCTCAGGGCGGCTAACACTGGTGGCGATAAACTTAAAATTATCCTCAAGTCCCTACTAAAGTTAGGCGACCTCCTCCGCAACCTTAATCTCGACTAACTCATGGATAATACAAGATTAACGTGCACCAAACCCTGATCCCTAAAATTAGGGTACTTTAATGCCAATGGCATTAGAGGCCAGCGTGATGAGATCGCTACCTTCCTCCGCGACCATCGAATTGATATCCTCCTCGTACAGGAGACCTTCCTCAAGCCCAGTCACCGCGATCCGAGAATTGCCAACTATCGCATAGTTCGCAACGATCGGTCACGCTGCCACAAGGGCGGTACTCTAATCTATTATAGAAAAGAACTGCACTGCATCCCTTTAGATCCCCCTCCCATGGAGTCTCTACTCGAGACCTCAGTGTGTCGACTAGGCATGACCGGCCATCAACCGATCACTATCGCGTCTGCGTACATCCCTCCCGGCGGCACGTCCGAGGAGCACACTCTGTTCACCAAAGACCTTGCCGTCCTCTTCGGCTTGAGCGACTCCGTTATCATAGCGGGCGACCTCAATGCCAAACACCCCGCCTGGAACAGCACGACGACCTCTGCCAGAGGACGTCACGTGTATAACCTGGGCGAGTCCCTCAACTTCGATCCCATCGCTCCTATGGAGCACACCCACTATCCCCACGACCCCGACCAACGTCCGGACGTTCTCGACATAGCGCTACTCAAGAATGTCAACCTTAAGTTGCATTCTATCGAGACTTTACATGAGCTTAACTCAGACCATCGACCAGTGCTCATGCACTTAGTTCCCCGCTCGGGTCCTTCTGACCCCAGCCAGCCCCCGCCGACCCAAGTGATAACCGACTGGAGGAAAGTCAGCGAAAAGCTGAAATCCACCACGTCGCCTCACCTGGAGGCCATCCCCGACCACATAGTATCAGTCGCTGACACGACGGCCGCCATCAACTCGTTTACAGAACACGTGCAATCCGTACTGAAGGACTGCTCACGGGAAGTCCCAGCAATGAGCGATCAACGCTGGATACTACCCGCTGACGTACGTGAACTGATAACCGAAAAGAACGCGGCCATCCGTGCCTACAGCAGCTTTCCCTGCGAGGCAAACAAAGCCCACATGCGTAATTTACAGCGTGCTGTAAAGGATCGCACCAGTGAGCTTCGTAATAATCAATGGGACAAAACGCTAAGCGAACTCGAGCCTACCCACCTAGCCTTCTGGCAGCTGCAACGCAAGTTGCGCTCCACCGAAGAGGCTTCGATGCCTCCCCTCACCCGACCCGATAAGAGCGTCGCATTCGACGACTCTGAGAAGGCCGAATGCCTAGCCGACAGCCTGGAGTCCCAGTGCTCCCCCAGCTCTCAACCAGTAGACAAGCGACATCTCGATGAGGTAAACGCATTCGTCGAACGTAGAACCGCCCTGCCCCCCGAAGAAGACCCTGATGATCCTCTGCCTCCGGTCACAGCTGACGAAGTGCAAGACATCATTAACAAACTTCAACCGCGGAAAGCACCCGGCTCCGACGGAATCACCAATAGGGTGTTCAAACTCCTCCCCGCTCAGCTCGTCGTGTTAATGGCGGCCATCTTCAATGGCGCCCTGAGCAACAACGCGTTTCCCCAAATATGGAAAGAGGCCACGGTCATCGGTTTCGCCAAGCCAGACAAACCCAAGTCTGATCCTTCGAGCTACAGACCTATCAGTCTCCTGAATGCACTCGGAAAAATCTACAAGAGACTTATGTATAAGCGACTCAAAGACTTCGCCGAGGCTAAGAGTCTCATCCCCAACGAACAGTTCGGCTTCAGGACCGGACACTCTTGCATTCAACAGGCCCACCGCATCGTAGAACACTTGAGCGCTGGCTTTCAGCGTGGAGCGATGACGGGTGTGTTGTTTATCGACATAGCAAAGGCATTCGACAAAGTCTGGCACAACGGCTTATTATATAAGCTGTACAAACTGGGAGTGCCGGACCGTCTCGTGCTCATCTTACGAGACTTTTTGTCGGATCGCACCTTCCGCTATCGCATCGGGAAGGCACTGTCTTCCCCCCACCCCATTAGAGCCGGAGTCCCTCAGGGCTCCCCGCTCTCTCCCCTTATCTTTACTCTGTTCACCAGTGACATCCCCAAGAGCAAGAAGGCACAGTTAGCCCTGTTCGCGGACGACACGGCCATCTATTACACTGGCCGTAGTCACGACGCTATTTACAGCACCCTCCAAACCTCAGCCAACGTCTTAGGCGCTTGGTTCCGGAAATGGAGAATCGAGGTGAACCCCGACAAGAGCCAGGCAGTTCTTTTCTCTAAACCGCGTAAAAATAAGCCACCCGCGCTCAGCCCGATCACTATGTACGGTAAGCCTATCCCTTGGGAAAAGCAAGCCAAGTACTTAGGAGTCTTACTTGACAACCACCTGTCTTTCGCGGCGCACATCAAAGCAGCTCGCGACCGAGCTGCCTTTGCTATGGGTAGGCTTCATTTCATGATTTCGACAAAAAGCAAGTTGTCACTCAAGTGCAAGTTGCGCCTTTACACCGCGGTGATCCGCCCCATTATGACGTACGCTTGCGTCGTGTACGCTCACACCAAGCCTAAGTACATCCATAGGATGCAAACCTTGCAGAACCGGTTCTTACGTAGAGTCACGGGAGCCCCTTTTTATGTCCGTAATGACCGTCTACACGTAGACCTTAGAATGCCCACCGTCCTTCAGTTTATGAAACGTCTTTCGAAGCGTTTCTTCGATAACGCCATTAAACACCGTAATCCCCTGATCGCAGCGGCCGCCCGTTACGAACCCTCGCGCATTAGTACAGTACGCCGTCTTCGGCATACCCTCGTCACTCCCGATGATGCTATCACCCTCCTCCAGGAGAGTAGCAAAGAGACTAGCACTCTTAAAAAGTTCAGACACAAACCGCCGTCTTTCCGACCTCGCCGTCGAGGTCCGTCGCGACGTCCCGGTCCATGCCCTCCCCGACCCTCGCTCGAGCCAGCCCGCGATGCTGTGCCAGTAGTTTTAAATCAGCCCCTTAATAATGATATCATTCAGATCCAGCCTGTCCCCATGCAGTCCTCCCCCAGCGACGCCCTAAGCCGAGGCTCGTACCTCACAGGGGGTACCCTTAGCGTGTAGTCGCTTAGTTTGTAAGTTTTATGCCCTGGCTGGAGGCCTTACTCTTAAGGCACCCACAGGATAGTCCGGTTAAGCAGACGACAACCTCCTAGGTTGAACTGCGAGATGCCATTCCCAAAAAAAAAAAAAAAAATACCATTTAGTCAAATGCAGAACATAAACAGAGGTGATTTTTTACTAGATAGCAAGAAGCTTGAACAAATTAATTTGAATAAATGTTCATCACCTGTTGATGAGTCTATAATCGAAAATAAAGAAAATTTACTGTCACCTAACAAAAATTTTACAGAAGTGGAAATATCTAATTTTAATCATCACTGTGAGGAGGAACCTGCCCAATCGTCCCCAATTCCTTCAGATCTCGATATTTTCGACTCTGGTGACTCTGTCAAGGATAGAGATTATGTGCCACCCACCAATAACAAAAGACACGGCTACGATTCCGATATTTCCGATACAGACTCTCAGGGAAGTGTCATTGATAATAGTCAAAATTATATTACTATACCAGAATCACCAGAACAAGAAAAAAATAATTTATTAACTAAAAAAGGAACAATCCGAAAGAGAAAAAAAAGACATGAAACTTCATTAAAAACTAGAAAGGAAAGTAAAATATTAAAAAATAAAACAGAAAAGTACCAAGTTAAAAGAGGCTGTGCTGAATCCTGCAGAAAAAAGTGTAGATCATATATTTTAAGATGATAGTGTTAGGTATCTGTGTTCTTTACGACAATAATAATTATCTTATAAGACATATTAATACGCTGACAACAAAAATTAACAAATTGATCATATAGAAGGGTTACAAAGTTTTCTTATTTCTTGTGTATTCTATTCAAATATGTGATAACTACCAAACATTTTTATTTTAGTCTTTAATTTAGTTAGTTTAAGAATAAATATTTTTGCATAATTTTGATGGTTACATTTGGAAATTTCTATTTTTTTATTACAGTTTCACTATGTGATAGTTTGTTCAAAACTTAGAATTTATGGAAAAGAAGAACACTGATTATGTGAAAATTGATTATACTTTTAGAGCTAGGTATTATTTTTTGTTTCGCTACTGAAAGCACTTATGTTTGTTTATTTTTCTTAATAAAAATATTAAAAAATATATCGACTTTTATTTAATTATGTTTCAATCACTGAAATTTTTAATGTTCCTTACTATATGAGAAAAAATATTACTAAGTAGGAAAAATATGTAATATTCAGATAAAAGTTTAAACTCAATTATAAGTTTTTCCTCGTCCGAGTAAGTTTTGCTAGTGTCCATTATAATAATAATTATTAGAAAAAAAATATATTACTCTCCAAGATTTTTAGATACTGGGAAGAAAAGTAGCAAAAAAACCAATACCGCCCTTTCAACTTAAAATTATCTTAACAACATAAATTGAAAATGTAAAATAAATGGCAGTATTTTTATTTACTAGATTGTTAAGACGCAAGTGGTTATATGCGTCTATTCTTTGAAGTTTTCTGGCTGCTGGATTATTTTTTTCACTAAGATGAAAAGAAAAATCGTAATTTTTTTAAATAAACAAATAAATTTTCAAAAAACCATGTGAGTATTTAAAATCCTCATGTTTGTAACTATTGATTTCAATTGTTATATCAATATATTTTAAAATACTTTAGAGACAGCAAGGTCTGAAAGAAAAATTCCACTTTTTAATTTTTACCTCAATTTTACTTTTTTGTAAGTTGCGTCCTTCTTCATTATGACGGCAGTGTAAGTAGGTCGCGTGATGCCACCTTTGGCGCGCTTGCGATTCAAATTCTGTTCGTACTAATGACGGGATCCGAAATATATATATAAATCCAAATCGGTATTTTCCTACAGTGTGACCAATTCCCACCCTTGACCAGACTATTCGAAGCAGAAAGTCGAGTGGAAATTTGGTAAATTGTAATCTTCTATCAAGTGGCCTCTTCATTCGTCACTTGGATTTTGGTCATTGTCCTTACTTGCTCACTTGGAGGCCTTTAAGGCCCACTCGAAGGCCCTTTAATAAAGTCTGAAGAGGTACTTGATCAAGTTATGTATTGAGCTGAGGCCTTCAAGTGTTGTTTTTGAGGTAGATTAGCAATATATAATGTTATTAAAGTTATTGAAGCACGTAGATCGTTGGCCTAGCAGGCTCATTTTTATTCTACAAATAGAGTTGGAATGAAGTATCGAATGTTATTTTGGTGTTCATAAAAATCATGCTCCATTTGTGTCCATTACTTTTATTAAAGTTAGATAGTTTTCTCGCTGACTTGACATAAAGTATTCAGGTATGTGACCCTTCGTTCCCCTTGTATTCATGTTCAACGCGCGCCTCAAGGAGATGTCAGCAAATCGGAAGGGGTCCGAGAGGGCCGATGCCTGCCAGGGCTGCGGGACTGTTCAAAAGAGATACCGTGGCCCTGGAACAAAAGAGATACCGTGGCCCTGGAACACAAAGGGCTAAGAAGGTACATGGATGGGTTTTAGTCAGCACAAGTCTGATACTCTCTCCCGCTCCGCGCAGAGCGGGGAGGGGGGGGTAATTTAATGGTTTCCCATTTGTAAAAAAAAGGTATGTCTGTGATAAAATTTATTGTCACCAAAACCAAAGGTATGTGCAAAATTTCAGCACAATCGGTTGGGGTTTAAATTCAGTTGCAAGATTAGACCAATACATAGTATCTAACTAACATGGCAAGTTAAATAAAACCTTATAAAATGTTGGATCCAAATGTTGGAATTATGTAGAATGTGAGAACAGCGGTGGCCCAGTGGAGGCAGCTCCGACTTACGAGGAGTAAACCGTGGGTTCAAACCCAGGCAGGCACATTACTTTGTGTAATTTATTTCATCACCGCTGCCCTCAAAAACGGTGAAGGAAAACATTGTGAGATACATAGAAGAACATGTTCTAGAACTAAAAAATCGAAGACATGTGACATCTACCAAACCCACACTGGGCCTGCGTGGTGAATTACAGCCCACTCCTTCTCATTGAGAGGAGGCCTGTGTCCCAGCAGTGGGAACATTATAGGCTGATGATGATGATGATGTAGAATGTACAAGGCAAACTTATTAAGTTATTAAGCCATCTACATTCTACATAAATTTATTGTACGCTTTGAAGAAAAAGAAACAGACTGCTTAGATAAGATTTAAAATTCGACGTTACAAGAAAAGATGTTATCAACATTATTGAGCTTTTCCAATCTTACTTTCTTATCCTCAAAGCAAATCTCTTAAGATAAGCAAAATGTTCCATTTAAAAAGGACAAAAGACTTGATTGAAATTTTAATAATAACAGATTATGTTTAAAGCTTTTACTAGCAGTAATACCCTATTGTTACGTGTTATAAAACTATTGTTAGCAGCTTTAAAGGGATTTGTTAATGTTTAATATCACAATCTTGGTAGGTGCCTGACTTTGTTGTCGGTACTAATATTGTTGTGAATATTGTCATGGTGTTCTTTGTTAGGAAACTTAATAAAGGCATGTGTGAGGAGTTATTGAGATAAGGACGTTAATCTATAGTTTAGTTTATGGAAACTATTTTCAAAAAAAAATTTTTTACAAAAAAAGAAACCGACTTCAGAAAACACTTAACGCACTAAAAAGTTAAAAATAATACTATATATAACCTATCTATATCGTCGGCTTATTGCAAGAACTCATTAAGTGACATAAACAAAACTTTGAGAAATCAATTAATTACTTTTGATTTCATTGGATGTCCTATAAAATCTTATATTTTATATATTTATAAAAAAAATAAACGCCACTAGAGAGTTAAATATATTTATTAATTAAAATCAAACTTAAGCAGTTCAAAAAATTGAGAAATATTTTTTTAAAAGCTTAAAAACCAAGTTAGTGACTTCTTATCATTGAAAGTTTACACTAAGTGTGAATTAGACATTTCTTAAATAAGGCTAAGTACTAACACTAGACTAGTTTCTCAAAGGAACCAACTGGTCATGATCAGTCCTAAAATTTAACGAAACAGTCTTCTTTATCTTCATAACAAATTCTTAAAACGTCAACAATCTAGAACTCAAAAAAATCACTCCGGCATATAAATCAGTAAAAATAAAAGTAACCATGGCACTTAACTCAATAAATGAAATAGATAGATCTAAAAGATCTAAGAAATAATTTGAGGTTGAATAGATCTCTTGGGCCTGATGGAGAAAGAGTACCTACAATGGCTAAAAGTTAAAAGTTTTAGGTTTGAAAAAAAGAAGCCTAACATCGTTCAATATCGATATGACTATAGGTCAGACTATAAATAACTGGATTTGTCAAATGAGAGCAACTGAAACAGCCACCCAAACTATAAATCTGCGAATGCGAAAACCGTAGTTTGCTACGCTGACGACACGCTGGTGCTGGCACAAGGGAGGCCGAACGAGGCAGCGGCCGAACTTATGACACGCGGGGTTGCGATAGTCGTAGAGAGAATCCGGCAACTGGGTCTCGAGGTGGCATTGCGCAAGTCCGAGGCCATGTGCTTTCATGGGCCTTGGAATGCGCTACCGTCGGGATCCATACTGACGGTAGGAGGGCGGTAGTTTGGCCCCCAAACTAGAACGGACCGGGGCTGCGTTCAAGCGGCTCTTGCCCAACCTGGGGGGTCCAAACATCTCCTGCCGGAGGCTCTACGTGGCGGTCGTGCGGTCCATGGCCCTTTACGGGGCCCCGGTGTGGGCGCGTTCTTTGAGGCGGCGAGCCGCCCACTACCTGAACTTGCCCAAGAAGGTGTAAGGCTAGTCCAGAGGTACCGCACGATCTCCGGCGAGGCGGCGAGCCTCTTGGCCGGATTGCTGCCATGGGATCTGGAGGCGATAGTCCTCGCGTGCCTGCACAAATTACTACGCCGGGGGTAAACTTCACTGCCGCGGCAAATTGCCACTCAGCGACATGGAGAGAGCGACGCCACAATAGTGGCGATAAGTTCCCTCTTCGAGAAGTGGCTGGAGAGGCGTCACGGCGCCCTCACCTTCCGCCTGACGCAGGTCCTCACCGGACACGGTTGTTTCGGGAGGTTCCTACACCGAATCGGGCGGAAGGAAACGGCCGTGTGTCACCACTGCGAGGACCGGCCGGAGGACACGGTGGAGCAAACCGTGGAGCTTTGCTCCGCCTGGTCTGGCCACCGCCATGTCTTCTGCGAAGCAGTCATGCTAGCGAAGGAGGTGGCGGAACGTGAGAGAGCCTCACGACTCAGCCGCCGCGGGAGACGCCTCGGGCGTCGGGGGGCAACCAGTGGCCCCCGGCCACCGAAGGCGCGTGCCTGTGGACGGTGAGTAATGAGTTCACCGTCCGTCCGTCTTATGACGACAGGCCGTGTCGAAGGCGCGTTCGTGTTCCACGCGCGCCTCAAGGAGATCTTAGCAAACCGGAAGGGGTCCGAGAGGGCCGATGCCTGCCAGGGCTTCGGGGCTGTTCGAAAGAGATACCGTGGCCCTGGAACACAAAGGGCTAAGAAGGAACATGGATGGGTTTTAGTCAGTACAAGTCTGACACTCCGCCGGTTATTCCGCTTAGTAGATTTTATAGGACATCCAATGAAATCAAAAGTAATTAACTGATTTCGCAGTTTTGTAAGTAACTTAATACATTCTTGCAATCAGCCGACGACAAATTCATTAAAAGTCAAAAAGATTGAAACCGGAGTCTATCAAAAGTAGTTAACTGCATTTAATTTGTACAAAAATAAATAGATTGCTTAAACCTCGAAAAACAAATAATCGCCAAGATACAATAATTAATTTTAACCAAACTAAAACTGTAAACAATGACCGTCACTCGTTATAACAGAAGTCGTTAAAATTGTATAATGTTTTATTTGTTATAAATCATAGATTTAAAGAAATAATTATGTGCACTTAATGAATTTTAACCACATGATGTTAAAAAGCGATGTGCGTAACGCATATCTTAAAAAGTTATTAAGTTACTTTAATGATATTTACATTACAAAAAAGTGCCGTTTTGTATTTTTTTTTATTTACTAAAAACTATTATTGTACTTTATCAAGTTTCTAAGAACCAGGTAATCCGAAATGGTAATTAGTGACTTTACGTCTAGGTCATAACGTCCAAATTTGAAAAGCTAGAAATAAATGAGTTTTTGCCCTTTAAAGAGCTAATCGAGACGAGTTAACTGTTATAATAACTGTACTTAATGATTTTTTGCCATTAGTGAGTTCTTGCAATAAGCCGACGATATTAATAAACCTAACCTAACCTACGATTAACCTATTATAAAATTTAATAATTCTTTGGAGTCGGTGCCAAGCAATATAATTAGAATTAATGAATTAATTAATATTTAGAAGCTGTAAGATTTATGTTTTGCTTTTTTCTGGCCTTAGTGTGTATAGTATATATATATATATATATATAGTCATTTAGGTATCGTATATTGCTTGGCACCGACTCCAAAAAAATATTAAATTTTATAATAGGTTAATCGTAGGTTAGGTTAGGTTTATTAATATAGATAGGTTATATATAGTATTATTTTTAACTTTTTAGTGCGTTAAGTGTTTTCTGAAGTCGGTTTCTTTTTTTGTAAAAAAAAAAATTATTTGTTAATTTTCAGTGACATATTTGTAATCTAATAATAAAATATGGGTAGGCCTAGTAAAGATGCTTTTCGTGTGAGAAAAGGCGTCGAACTGAAACTGAGAAAAAGAAAACGATTAAAAGAAATTAGGGAAAGAAATGA
Source organism: Cerastis rubricosa (assembly GCA_949152445.1). Lineage (NCBI taxonomy): Eukaryota > Metazoa > Arthropoda > Insecta > Lepidoptera > Noctuidae > Cerastis > Cerastis rubricosa. The sequence goes on along the minus strand of OX424526.1, from coordinate 6,981,849 downwards.
TCAACGCATTTTGAATAAGAACCCTGATCATCGCGAAAACAGACGGTCAAAGCAGAGAACCTTCATGTTACATAAATTGAATAAGGAAAGTCAAGAAGTTAGTCTGTGGTACACCTGGAAAGTGCATACCGTTACAATTCTAACAAGCCCAAACACAGCTAAGATACATTGTCTTATTATGGACTTCCAGTGCCTGTCTCTTGGCTTCATCATCAGATCTGATGGTAGAATGGTTCTTATTGAACGCAAATGCTTCACTTGTTGTAGAAAATACCAAAATCGCTGTACGTTTTCCTATAAAACTGGAACAGTTCCCTCGATTTCGCCAAGATTCAATCATCAGATCCCGACTTGGTGACAATGGGACCAAATGGAAAGCGTAGGCTTTGGAATAAAAAAATAATTTTCCAAATCATATCATTCATTATATCATATCATTCTTCACACAGTCCATCTATAGTATTTTTGTTCTTTTTCTACTCGTATACCCAAAAATATACAAGCCACGTTTTAGGATACCGGACGGATTTCAAACAATTTTTTTTTTTTTCTTACTCTCATATCCTAGAAATGGACTTACCCCAGTAGGATACTCTTGGTAAAAATAATTTACAATTAATCTGTAGAAATTTCAACAGGCTTACTATCACGGTTCATGAGATACAGCCTGGTGACTGACGGGCGGACGGACAGCGAAGTCTCAGTAATAGGGTCCCGTTTGACCCTTTGGGTACGGAACCCTAAAAATTATAAAAATAAAAGAACACCTCACGCATGTAATACCTGAAGGGATAGGTAGAGATGTGCCTAATCGTACACCCATATTTCACCAGTTATGTTTTTAAGTCCCATGACAGCTAGTCTATTATTATTGTCATAAACCGGGCACAGATCCAGACTCCGTGGATGCTACTGAATAATTATTTCTGACGGAAAAAAACCCAATAACCCGAACCCAGATCCTCATACTTATGCAGTCGCGCTTTTAACCACCAATAGTCACTAGAACGACGAGGCAGTCGAGGCAAAATTAACAGAGAATATATTATACAGATTATATTTTTACTCGTACTTATCTTATTTTAGTTTTTTTTTAATCTTTTGAGATTAAAAAACTTAAGGCACTAAAGTTACGCACTAATGTACAAGTTATTATCAATAAAAAACATTAATTTATTTTCAATTTTTCTAACACAAATAATATTTTTGTAAATAAAGCTTTTGATAAAATAACTTATTTTAATACTACCTAAATATTTCTAGGTTATTCAATAGGCTTACTTTCCTAGGATATAACTTTGATCGGCGTTTTTTTCGGGCTTAAGGAAAAAAATAAGATTTAGATTCTTTGGTGTCTAGTAAATCTTTCAGGCTCTAGTTTTGGGAACGTAAGTATTTTTCTATTAAAATGTATAGGTAATGGTACTTAAGAAATAAGATAAAGGAGTAAATTATAGTCTGACAGTTGAGAGGGGGAATGGAAGAAAACACGTGTTGCGCCGACCCCAAGTAACATGGGACAAGGGTATGAGGAACAAGAAGTATCCTTCTCCATTCTTCGTCGGCATGTTCGGAGCAGTGGCTGCCCGATGGCTGCTGGGCTGGGTGTCGCGGGTTAGATCCACACGGAACAAGTATTTGGATGACCTACAGGTTCCACAAGTTTTACAGGTAGTAAACACAGTCACGATACAAGAGAATTAATTTCTAGTATGTTGTGTATAAGTTATAACGTTCTTTTTAAAGAAAAATATAAACCAGCCAAATGCGAGTCGGACTCGCGCACAAAGGGTTCCGTACCATTTACATATTTATAAAAACGATCAAAAAATCACTTTTTTTATGGCAGCCCCCTTAAATATTTATTTTATTCTGTTTTTAGTATTTGTTGTTATAGCGGCAATAGAAATACATAATCTGCAGAAATTTCAACTGACTATCTATTACGGTTCATGAGATACAGCCTGGTGACAGACGGACGGACGGACGGATGGACGGACGGACAGCGTAGTCTCAGTAATAGGGTTCGGTACGGAACCCTAAAAAGAAGATTTTTCAAAAGAATTTCAATACGTGCGTTAAACACGCACGTAATCCGCATCGGAATACAAAGACACGAATAGTTCACCCATCAAGATTTTTGTCTGACCCGTTCCTAGTACGGTCAAGATAATAATGATGCGGTGTAGTGAGCAGACTCCTTAAACTGTAATGCAGTAACTGATAACTTACTTTAAAAATACATTTTCCATTTTTTTTTTTTTCTTTTTTATGTTTTATGTGTGACGGGTTTGCTCTTGACTCTAGTCTAGGTCAGAGATGACAGAGACAAAGTCGACGATGGTACGAGCCTTACCCAGAAGAAGCCTGTTCACTCGAACTTTGAAGAGATTAGGGTTGTAAGCGTTCAGAAACACAGACAAATACACGTTATTTTCCCCATGTTAACTAAAAATAACCCCTATAAGTAAATACAGCTGAGCAACTGATCCATTACAACCCAGACACACCGCAATTTTATTACCGAGCGCCGGCCCGTTCATAACCTGGCTAAATTTAGATGGATATTAATCTAGTACGATGACACGATGGATATGGACGATACAAGTTGGTCGTCTAATAGACTGCCGTGTATGGTACCGTCGACCCCAATAGATAATCTACTTTGGTCTTCCTCTAACGTTATATTTGATGCAAACTATATTATTTGCTAATATTTTGCATTGATGTGGAAGGGGATACTGTGACGATCGTTTTATAAATTTTAGGTATGGTTGTTTATATAGGGTGACTGAATTAGTGTCCGATACTTTAACACGTGATTGTACTCATGATAACAAATAACTTATCGAAAGATTTTCTTTTTCACTTTTATCACAATTACACCAACAGCTGTATGAAATTCGCGCGCGCGTGCTCCTGTGCCCTATTAGCTATTAGCTGTTAGCCGCGTTACGCCGTTGTGTCTCATTACTATCGTTCCGTGTCACAGTGGGTAGGCAGAGCACCCGCATGGCTCACAACCCCGAATTTCATATCGCTGTTGTGTTATTGTGACAAAAGTTAATGAGTATAAAAAAAAATGTTTCTTTGGAGAAACATTTTTTTATACTCTTTGACTCCCTACACCCCACTCCCCTCATTCATTCATTTCCCTAGGAAATTGGTTGTTATTATAAGTAAAATAATGTGTTTAAGTATCACTCACTAATTAATAGTAACCATAATAGAAGTGTTAATGTTATTTTTGGTGAAGCATTATGGGAATTGCTATTTCGAATCAGTACGTAAACTATGTTCTCGTAATAAATATGACGAGAAAACTTATTTTCCTTTCATTTTCAAAATAGTGTTTAGCTGTTACTCATCGCTGCACGTGGACACAATAATCACTTCTATACCTATCGTAAACAGTGTTAAGTTCCTTTGTAAAATTCATCATCATCAGCCTACAGCAGTCCACTGCTGGAAATAGGCCTCTTCAATTGCACACCATTTAACTCTTTCTAGGCAACTTTCGCCCACTTGCCACCAGCCACTTTCCGGAGATCGCTACCTTACGCTTGACGTCGTTTACGTGCTAGCGGAAATAATTTGTTACGGTCCATACTTTTAAAGTTCCTTACAAACAAATACGCGCTTTTTATATTTAAAATACTCGTTTAGTAAACAATGTACCTCCAAAATTATGCCTAGAAAGTTATTTTAATTCCATCATGATATTTTTTTTAAAATTGGTCCCCTTAAATTATTACAAAAATTCGCCATTTTGAATCACCTGTCATATGAATAACAAGATGCGACATCTTCAATTGAGATTCCGGTGAGCGAAAATTGCTTCACTCAGGTATTACTTCGGTTTCTATCGATATTTTAAAATGGGAATCTAATATTGGCTGCTATCTTATTGGAATGCCAAGCGAGAGAGATATTGAGTTGTGAAAGAAGTTTTCATGCATGTTTCTTTTTAATGTTTTGAATTTAGATTGACTATTTACACAATTTACCTACCTAGGTTTGGTTATGCTGATTTTTCACTCTCCTGTAAAGTTCTTATTTTTGACTTACGAGGTGACACTTTTAGAACTTCAACGACGTTTTCGAACTTTTTATATTTAAAACTATGTCTTTCAGGAAACCAGTCACTCCTTTCTCTTTCTTAACATGATATTTAAGTAAATGCAGTTGAAATTAAATAAAAGTTGCCAAACTTTTTGCGTGATTCCAAAACAATTGAAGCGGTAGAATATAAGTTGTTAAATTTCGTAAGTAAAATTTATATGATAACATGAATACAGAAAAGAAAAGAACATAAATCAACAAGTTGTCACTCTGGTTAAAATATTTAATAATTTTAGGGTTCCGTACGCAAGGGGCTCCAACGGGACCCTTTAACCGCTCCGCCGTTTGTTCGTCTGTCACAGGGCTGTGTCTTCTAAACCGTAACCGTATTACAATGGATGAGCTGCTACGAAAACACAAGTTAAAAAAAAATAAAGAGGGCCCATAAAATAAAGGATTTTTTTTTCCGCGTTTTGTACAGAACTCTTCCGGTGTTTTATTATCTACATAATAATACAGTAATTATTTACATAAATGAATTATTACTTTTGTTGATTTTTACCATCTTTATTATTAATATACATCATAATATTTTAGACAGATTTCCTAATTTCTAATTTAGCTAACAATTAAAATGATAATGTTGTTACAGCTAATGTGGTTTTATGTAATGCTTATCCATATTAAATACAAATCCAGAAAAAAACGTAAATCGTACGTTATAGAGATATTTTTGAACGAATCGGAACCATTATTTCTCAAAGTAAGTAAATTCTTCTGACATCGACTGTACAGAGTGACGTCATTGATGTCATCATTAGCTTAATTAGCTGGAACCGAACAAAAGCTAATGGTGGATATATTCGTGTCACCGTTGTCGGTTCTCGCCTACACTTTCAGCGAACGTAAATTCAGATTTTTAAATAGAATTACATCGACACAATGATTTAATGAATTACTGGAAGAGCATGATTTAGAAAATATATGATTTGCAAAAATACCTTAAAATATTATTTAAAAAAAAAACATTATTCGTATAAAAATACGTACAAGCAGCAAGAGCTTAGATTTTTTCTCCGATAAAACTTGGAATACGAAAAAGATATCATTAGATCATCTTTCTAGGTCTTAATTATGTATATAAACATTAAAATAATAAAGGAATTTTGTACGGTTTCTTGTTAAACAGATAATTGAAGCAAAAAATGTAGGTTTGGTCACTGTTTATCTTTATGACACAATGTATTAGTCTCGCACACGACAGAAAAATATGCTTAAATTAACAAAAAATAAAATTGTCTCAAAAAAGTAATGGCACACATAGTAAAAATAAAATTCAATTTAATAAAAACTAATCAACGGATTTGGATGAAATTTGGCTCACAGATAGTTTATAACCGGGATTAGCACGTAGGATACTTCTTATCCCGGTAGAAATATTCCGTGGGGCAATTGCCGAACTACATGCGAGTGAAGCCGAGGGCATAAGCTAAATACAACATAATAATATTGGCATTGTACAGCAGCGGTGGCCAGTGAGGCTTACGAGCAGTAAGCCTTAGGTTCGAGCCCAGGTAGGTGCATTACTTTGTGTAATTTATTTAATCACCAACGCTTTCAAAAACGGTAAAGGAAAACATCGTGAGGAAACCGGCATGTCCTAGAACTTATAATTCGAAGGCATGTGACATCTGCCAACCCGCACTGGGCCCGGGTGGTGCAGCCCACTCCCTCTTATAGAGAGGAGTACTGTGTCCCAGCAGTGATAACATTATTGGCTGATGATGATGAATATTAGCATAAGATAAGTATGTACGTAAATATATTTTACTTTAGTTGACGGTACGTAACGACCATCGAGAAGGTCGATGTGTGCTATTTTTAACATTTTTTTTTAAATACATTGTATGTTTGGTATGTTGGAAAATGTTATTTTTCGTTCACATAGTAGGGGAGAGGTGTGTCAATAGTAACAAAAAAAAAAAGAATCCTTCATAATATTTTAATTAAAAATCACAGCACAATCATTTTTGGTCACAGTATAGTTTAGTTATCTAATTATAAAATCCAATACAGAAAATAACAAAAAATAAAACAAAATTCTAGAAAATGGCACTTAACGAGATCAACTAACAGTGTTACAATTGCTACACCAAGAGAGTCAATTGTAACATACAGAAATTGTTAACAATAAAACAATAAATCTGAAAAAATCTTGTCAGCATTTCAAGCTTAACACTTTAAAAAAACTTAAAATACTTAAAAAAATTAAAAAAACAATAATAGTCATTCCGACAAACAGTTTAAACGCACAAAAATGGATCATTGTTTGCACAGCTGGAGTGTGCCCATTTATGGCAGTCTCTGCATTGCAGCCAATCTTCTCTACTCGTTCTCTAATGTTCAAAAAAGACTATAAAGTAATTATCGTCTTCATCTGCATCATCTGTGTCTTCATTTATATCTTCCTCTGGCTCATTATTTTAATTTTTTACAGCATTTTCATTTTCTTCAGTATATTTTTGTAGAGGTACGGTGCCAAGCAATGTCTTCCGAGGTCGTTTATAAACCATTTTGTAAGAATTCTAAAAATAAAATGGTATTATTAAATAATTATTAACTAATGTGAAAAAGCAAAGTGTCAAATGTAACATGTTACAATTGCCTCTCCTTTTTTTGTTACTTTTGCACCACTCCCGCCATTTTGGAATGAAGACTTATTTAACAAAAATATATGGTAAATTTAAACAACTCACATACCTTCACGTATAGATTGGATGTTAACTTATCCGAAACCCACCACTGAACTATTGTAAAACTGTTTTTATTCATTAAAATAAGAATAACGGTGCCGAAAAAAAATTTTACTCGACTTGTTGTATCTCAAACTGTCATCTACTGACGGCATACGCGCGAACTGTTTTACTTGCAAGTTCGGTCGGTAAAACAACATCAAATAAAGCTTCGAATACCACCAAGAGCTACCGCTACTCGTCAATAGATGTCCTGAAATATCACATGTTACAATTGACTCCCTGTTACTATTGACACACCTCTCCCCTATATTTGCTTGTGCGTTTCGAATTAGTGAAATAAGAATGTAACGGAAAGGGTATATTCATACTTAAGGGTGTGCTAAGACCATGAAAGTGAACATGTTTCTCCATTGACCAAACATCGTAATGGCGAAAAAAATATCAGTTCCCCATACCTTTGGGTCGAATAGGTATTGAAATTTTGTATGGGGCAGCAGATAACTTTTTCGCTATTACGATGTTTGTCTGATGGAGAAATATGTTCAGTTTGATAGTCTGTAGCACACCGTTAAGTATGTATATACCCCCTTTCCGTTACACCCTGTATAGAATAGTAGAATAGATAGAAACAATGAGGAGTTGAAAAACTAGAAATCCTACAAGTTATTTCCAGTCAATATCCATGCGATAGATTATTAAAATAAAGTGGTTATAATTATTACAAATCCTAGATTGCTAATTACTTGTATAACTTTGGGGCATACGGAAAATTTTGGGTTTTCCTTTTTAATGAACCAAGTCCATAATCATTTATCTACCGCATAAGTACTTAAAGGCGGCATGCAGGTTCCATGAAAACAATGCTAACGAAACACATCTAGGACGCTAAATGGGTGACATTTTGGGTGACTTAAACATCGTTTTCCTTGAACCTGCTAAAACGGCCCTTAAGCCACTTCCATAACCCCAACATCTTTGGCTCACCGTTCCCTTGCGACAATGACAAATCAATGGGGAGTCTGATTCGCGGATGAAATATGAGTCTGCCCGGGGTTGCCACCAACGAGAATTTGTCTTCATTCACTACGTCTGCATTCAGACTCGTTGCCTCTAAGTTTTAACTTTAAATTGTCATTTATAAAACGTCAGAATATTCTGCGGAGACTCTGTTAGAATAAGGCTTTATTTTAAGAAATGCGGCTTTGATGAATTGTAGCCCATTTACAAAACTGAGGGTTGTGATCAGAATTTTTTTCTCGTTTTTTGGTGGAATTCAATGATCGCAATAATTTGTTTTTGGTAACTAACTTACTATACAATTTTTTTTTTGCGGCTTCTTGCATTCGCAAGTTATCGCGAATTCAAGTCTCAAAAAATGCACATTTGAGGTAAATTTTAATATTGAAATTATTCCATTACGTTCCTGTTTCATTGACAATTACATTTATTGTGCCAAGTGCAACTTTTTTCTCATTATGATAATTTTACGTAATATAAGTACTGTGTGGGAAGATTATACGACATTTTTTTCAATTTTTATAAAAAAAAGATTTTTCATGAAATAAAAGCCCTGTAATTACTTTATACAATGTGCATTTAGGAGTATGAGGAACAGGGTGAAAAGGGAGGATCTTCCGGCCAGACAGGTGTTATGTCGGGTGGGCAACTGCCCGACAGTTGTAGTCGGGTTTTTCTATATACTCTTAAGTCGATGTAAACTTTGCATGTGAGATATAGGAAATTGATGTTAGTTCTTCCGTCGTGTCATAGATGGCGCTGTAGTACTTTTTTAATAAGTTTCTTTTTGTTGGTCGCTACATGCACATACTTTCATTTATGAACGCTTTTGAAATTAAGAGAGCTCCGTCACGCCGATTTTCTTTGAATGATTTAAATTGATTCTTAACATGAACAAGCAAAACCGTTAACATACGTCTCAATCTCCTGAACAATTGGGTACACTAATCTGGTCGGCAATCAGGAATGTGAATAGAAGGTGAGGGTGTGAGGGTCGACGACTCGATATGCTAAAAGGGTCCAATCAATTACCTGTTGAATTCTCCGGATTGATCTCAGTTTACATAAACTGAGATTGCTGTCAATCTAAATGCATTGAGCCTCTTTATATTGTTATCTAATTCTTATATAAAGTAGGTACCTTTTAAAGAAAATGAAATCGTCATTTTAAATGAATACAATTAAGAGTTATTTACTGCTAAAAATATTAATATATAGGGTGACTGGTAATTAGTGACCGATACTTAAACACGTGATTATACTCATGATAACAAACAACTTTCCCAAAGAAAACTTTTTTAAATACTCATTCACTTCCCTTTACGTTACACCCTGTATACATACATAGTTTTTTTTCCGTATTTTGATTATTATCGTATATTTGTGTTGTTTGTCCAGTGGTCAGAATCGCGACTGCTGACCATGAGCTACTGGGTTCGATTGCCCGGCCGGGCAAATAATAATTGTTATCGGGTTTTTCATCAGGAACCTAGAGCAGCAGCAGCCACGGAGTCTGGATTTGTGCCCGATTGATGGAATGGTCTCGCGTCATATTACATGGGATTTAATCATAATATTACTGGCGTAATGTGGTGTTTTATTAGGGCACACCTCTGCCTATCCCTTCGAGGATTACAAGCGTCATGATATGGTATTATAAATACCGGTAATTACTTACCCAAATTCCATACACTGACACGATCATTAAACTATTTAATTGTCAGTCAAATCTAGCAGCGATCATCGACAGACTGATAATGACGTCACAATAATTACGTACTGGCACGTATGGCTACACGATAATCTGGCTATTTACTTTAATTACCAGCATCATTCTATGTCAAACTACCCAAAACTTCAATAAACTACATCCCATTACATTCGGAGTGCAAATGATAATGTTTTAAGCGTATCTTTGGTCCTATTATAATTGAAATCTTGCTTGGGTTCCGAGTTAATTAAGACAGGCATGGGTCGGCCTTACCCTGCCGACAAAAGGCTTTGGTGGATATTGTAATTTGTAGATGTAAGCCAGGTAGATGTCATACTACTGATTTTACAGGTGATATCTTTATGGGTTTTTACCAGACTATTGTTATTCTGACAGGTTTGAAATGATTCATAGTGTTATTGACCTCTTTGAATATTAAGAAAAAAGAAATGGTTTCAGTTTCACTGGTCACACTTATACATTAAGAGCGTTTATACCCTACGGCATTTCATACAAACTTTCAAGTCGTTATTTTCCGAAATTACTGAACAGATTTTAATGAAACTTCCTATGCATAAGCCATAGCTGTAATAAAGTAGTCTTGAAAATAACTTTTTCATCACACTTGCACGTAGAAAGTATCTAAACATACAGGTTAACTTTGCCGTAATGCCCCATATAAAACCATCGAGCTTTCTTTTTGTCGTGTTACCCACGGTCGGTAAGTAATATTTTTTTTAAATATTAGTACAGCACACAGGTCTTGCAAGTTCAAGCAAGGAGTTTACACGCAATTGAAAAATTGTCTTAAAATGTTATCTAAACAGGAATTTCATTCCAATCTCGCTACATGTTACTTAAATACTCAACTAATGTTCGTAATAATAGTTTTTGTATCAAAGCTTTTTATTTTTCAAAATTATTTAATTTTTTTACACTCCGTCATGGTTGTATACCTACGTAAGGAACAGTTGCCCTTAACGTTTCTGAACGAAACATTTGTATAATCTGTGGTGTGGGCAAAAACCGCCATCCGCTTAAAAAAAAGTTCACGTATTCGTTCGTTCTTTCGTGTATTCGTTTTCGTTTCGTAATAATAGTTGTGTATTAAGGCTATACTTCATAATTATTTACTCGCAAATGTGATGAAAAACATTGTATGTTTCACAGGCGGTACGGGAATTACGAACCTCGACTCAGAAAGCCCTCAGTCTTCGACTTCGGGCTTCTACTAGAGCCTCGATCGTAATTCTTTACTTACCGCCCTTAATACACAATGTACTATTACTTACCAGAAAAATGTAAAACGCATTAACCTTCACAATAAATGGCTTTACCGACATATAGCTACTTCAGATCGGCTAACTTCCAACAATGATAGCAGCACTTGGCACCAGTCGTAGTGTCCTGTTATCTAGAGGAACTTGGATTCAATCTCTGGAGACTGTTTTATAGACTTGAGAGTAACGTCAAGTTAGTAGACTAACGTGGCAGGAGGACTGGCATTTATGTCTTAAAATAGCAAGCAAGCAAAATAGTGAACTTCGGAAAATTCGGTTAGGTTAGGTTGTATTTTTTTTGTTTCGTGGGTATGTACACACGACAATAAAAATAAAAAAAATGGAACCAACGAACGGTGGGAACAACTGGTCCATTCCCACTAGTTCTTCGAAACAATTCTACGGTAGAACTAGTGGAATTGGTTTACCCATGGGCCATACAAATAAACAAGCTGTTGTTTTGCATCCTTGTCAAATTCAAGAAGGTAACATTGCTAATGTTTCTCGACCCGAATCAATAATAAAATGGGTAGGTATTTTTTTTTGTCTTATCTACTGAAATCGGTCAGAGTGAACCACCCGTGTTTTAAACGGGGCCCGTCTGATCCTCGCCTTATAACCTCGCTTACAAACATACAAAAATTCTCAAACGTTTATTCGATAATTTCTTATTCCTTAACCCACGTTAACGGGGTGATTCTGAAATACTGACAAATTAAAACAAGAAAAAAAGCAGAGTTATTTAATAACTAACTTGGTATCGTAATTGATATTGATTATTTATGTCTTTCGTGACAACATCCTGAATTTTGACGAGGACGCAAAACAACACCTTGTATTATGTTCCGTGCGGGGATCGAACCCACAACACGCAGCGCAGCAGCAATTTCCTTAGTCACTGCGCCAACCGTCACTTTTATTACTCCCCATTCTAAAGTAGGTACAAAGCTTATTTGTCAAAAAACAAACACCAGAACGTTCTCAGTCATCCCTTTACGGTCACAGTAAAAACCCCAAAGCACTTTAAACTCTAAAGGACCAACATTGCTGCTCGTTTTTACCCAGGCTTGGTCTTTGAGTCTTGATGGGTATTATTTATTAACGAGGTGGACCGACCATGTGTCAGTGTTTTTGTGACGGAGACTAATCTACTGAGGTCCGGCAAAACGTTAATGTTGGAGAGTTGTCGTAAGGCTTTAGTATTTGATGCTTTTTTGTCCAAAAACTTGCTTTCTCTATAATTATGCTCTTTTGCTTTTCTGTCTCCGTAAAGTTGCTTTGAAGTTTCTAGACTTCATTCCTGCGGGTTTTTGTTTTTTATGCGTCACAGTCTTCGTATCCAAGTCACTTAGATTTATTAGGTAAATTATGTGTTAAAAATAATTAAATTACATACCGAGTTTCCTCCGTGCCTCGCAAAGCACGCTAAGCCGTTGGTCCCGGCTGTCATTTGTAGATCTTTGACAGTCGTTACGAGTAGTCAGAAGGCAAAAGTCTGACATCCAGTCTTACCAAGGGGTATCGAGTATCAAGGGGTATTTATGTACTCAATACTTTTTAGATAACAATAAAAAAAATAGTTCTGTAACTCTCTCTCTCTCTCTTTAACTTTAACAGCGCGATTTGGAATTTTAATGTTAGTTCTTCATTTCTGTCATAGATTGCGGTTTATTACTTTTTGTACAATTTTTTACTTTTTTGCTTATTAGCATTTTCTCCAGTATCGTGGGTGCGTTTACAAACATTTAAACTCACATACATAAAAATATTTGTTCCATGCGGGGATCGAACCTGCGACACGCAGCGCAGCAATCGATTGCTTAGCTACTGCGCCAACCGTGTCGTCAACTATGTCGCTGTAGATCTTTCTGTAGTGACGCTACATCACTCCCGCCGGGGTCGTTAGTGGAATGAGTCATCTTGTGATTTTTGCCAGCACAGTGGAAGCTCAAGTATAATAGAACAAACACAGTAATAACATTAAAAAAAAACTAGAATGTTGTGTCTTAGACCAGATTTTGTAAATTTAAATCCAGAAGTCTCTAAGCTCCAGTGAAAATACTTAATGTCCAATACACGTACATTATCACGAAAACGTCTCGCCGATACAAAAACGTTTTTGTCGGTCGTAACTTATTTACTTAAACATACGGTTGAGGTATATACATACGTCTCTATGTAAGCTTATAAATATCAATAGGAGACAAGTTTAATGTACATTTTTCTTATTGCTGTAACGTAGCTTTATGTCTGAATATTTTTATGAATATTTCCCTCACCATATAGGTAGGTTGACTTAGTTTTTTTTTGCACGGAAACTTAATTCTTTTTCTAAAATAAAAAAAAATAAATAAATTAAAGTAGCTATCTGCTGATAATAGTCTTGTCAAAACTGGTCCAGCTGCTTCGGAAATTAGCCGGAACAAACACACAAAAATTAAAAAAAAAAAAGTTATAAATACGTCCCGCATAATTATACTTTCGTATGCAATCAGTAAAAAACTCTTCTTTTGTAATTACAAACCGACATATCAATTCCAATTAAATTTAATTGGCTTAGATGATTAAACTAACTTAAATGCATCGAAAACACAGTTAACAAGTTTTAATATTTTTATAAACTTAGATAAAAGTAACAGCAACAAGATAACAGTTCCATTCCTTACGTGTATTTTAAAATTTGCTCCATGTAAAAATTATACTCAAAGGCAAAAAGGGAGTTGTAAGAAAAAACAAATATACTATACAGGGCAAGTACTTACGACTCCCCATGCACACAATACACAGACTGAGATCACAACATAGACATCAGACAGGTCGCAAGCCCCACAAACTCTAAAAAGACTAATGTACTGTACAATTTATACGAAAATGTATGGACAATGGGTCTCTTGCTTCGATAAATTTTAACTAAGTGAAGTTCCCCTTTCCCCAGCCAGTAACTGTCTTCAGAAGATGAAAGCTATTGAAAGTTTGATCATGCGTCTGCAGCGCCACCTATACAGAAGGTTTTAAGTGGAGAAATGCAATACATGAAAGATTTTGTTAGAGAAAATAAATTGATACACGAGTCTTTTATGAATTAGTGTTTAGTTGAGAGGTTTTTATCTAGGAGCGATTCAATCGATACTTAGTCGTGAAAATATGAGAATCGTTATCCAGAAAAGTGTATTCAACAAAAATATTTTTCATTTTTGCTGCAATAGATTCACCATATTGTTCAAAATGTTGATCTTGGATCATTATAAATAATATGTTAAAAAAACCCTGTCCAACCCGCGAGGGTGTTTTAAGGTATCAAATTCTATTTAAGTAGTCCTTCTTGAAAAATAAACAAAAAAAAACCGTCAAAAATTTAATTAAAATGTAGTAAAATAAGGAAACTGCCATGGCAGCAACACTCCGGTCACTTCTCAGGTAGTGACGTCATAAATAAACAAACGACGGTCGAGCATCTAATGCCGAAGAAAGTGTTCTTAGAATTTAGGGAAATGGTTGTAATTTGGGCACAAAAATCGGGTTTTCAAATTCATTATTAAGTTCACTTACATGAATATTTTATGTTTCTTACTTAAATTTGGTAACTAGCCGTCCGGCGCAACTTCGTTTGCGTCACATTTTCCCCGTTTTCGCAACATTTTCTTTGCTGCTCCACTCCTATTGGTTATAGCGTGATGATATATAGCCTATAGCCTTCCTCGATAAATGGGCTATCTAACACTGAAATAATTTTTCAAATCGGACCAGTACTTTCGGAGCCTATTCAGTGCAAACAAACAAACAATCAAATCTTTCCGCTTTCTATTATTATTACTTTAGATGTCATTGGTGTACCTATAAGCCCCTTTCGGATCGGACAATTTTTTTTTAACATATCGTACAAGTATCCACTGTCCTTTACGATCAGTGTATAGCCTCCATTGTCTGTAATCCAAACAAATACATTAAATACGCAGCTAAGTTATTTACATAAATACAAAGCCATTACATCAAAGTAGTAAATAAAACAATTTTGAAGCAGCTTCCATAAACTACCCGTTTATAACACAATACTTCATAGTAACTTTTTATAATTAATAAGCTGGCAACTTTAAAACGTTTAAACACGATGCACTAACAAAACAGGGAGATTAAATTCTCACAAAATTAAAGTATAAAATATGGAAGCACGCAACAAGGAGCGGACTAAGGAAAATTTGATGCAGAGTCCCAAAGCAGTGCCCTACTAAACTGAAATCTTGCTGAAGAAGTTTTGAAAGCAAAATTTAAAGCAATGTTAAAATTCAGTGACCGATTATTTGGTAACATTACGTTTAATTCGATTAAAATGATTTAATAGTTAAAGAGCAGGTTTTCGGAATGTAGGTCTTTTGGAATTTAGCCCTCTGTGAATAAGTAATTTTTTTTTGGGTACGCGTTTATAGATGAAACACGACGCTGACGCAGTAACGCAGCATTAACGCGACGTACTTTCCATTAAAATAACGTCGAAAGGGCGGTGCATTTATTTTTCATTTAGATTTTATATCCTGACTAGAGAACCGCACATAATAAATGAATGAGTGAAGATCTTCATTTAACTGTAACTTCAGCGTGTGAACACACGTGCTATTCTCAAGTTGAAAATATAACAGTAACCGAAATATCGGCTGAAGTAAGACTGGCTATACAAGCAACCATTTAAAGATACCGATAGCACAGAAGAATATATGTTTATCATATCTTTAGTTCCAATAAGACTTGTAAACAATGCACAGAGGTTCATATGGGAAAATCCTCGGCCATCATCACCAAGATTCTGTAGAATTACCAAATAACGCACCAAAGAAGAATGCCAAGGCATTGAAAATCAAATACGGATGTTAACGCCGATTCTCGTGGAAGTCAGAGGTGTGTCCATTTCGATCACGCACCAGATGATTCTTTCAGTGATTGATGGTAAAGTTTGTAACGTTTTAGCTGAAAATAAGTCGGCTCAAAGATGTTTTATCTGTAAGGCAACATCAACGGAAATGAATTCGGTATCAATGGTTAGAGACCCTGATGAAAATATGTACCAATTTGGAATCTCTAGTTTACATGCGTACATTCGTACAATGGAATGTCTTTTAAATATTATTATCGCATGAACATTTGAGAGTGGCAAGTCATAGGAGGCTCTGTGTGGTGTCGGACGTAAATAATAGCACCATCCCATATCTTCCCGTGGGTGTCGTAAAAGGCGACTAAGGGATTTGTCAGAGAATGGGCAGCAGCATTCTCTGTGATTTTGTAACAACCGTACTGCGATCGCCAACCCGCCTGCCAAGCGTGGCGATTATGGCAAAACCCCCCAAAATATCAATGTGACACTTAGGGGAGGCCTATGTCCAGCAGTGTATGTCTTTTGGACTGAAATGATGATGATGATGAAGTCATAGGAGACAAAAATAAAGACACATTAAAAAAAATCTAAAGAAGAAATAAAGATAAAGTTTAAAGAAATTGGTCTTATAATCGACAAAGTTAAACAAGGATTTGGTACAAGCAATGACGGAAATACCGTACAAGCATTTTTTTATAATTATGACACAACAGCGCCGACTACTGGTCTCAATGAAAACCTTATTCATCGTTTTGGGACAATTCTTGCAGCCATAGCTTCAGGCTATGAAATCAATACCGACAAATTTCATGACTACTGTGTGGAGACCAGGGAGCCTACCTAAGTATATTTAAGTTTATACCCATGATACAACATGCATACAATTTTTATGCAACAGTGCATAAAATTTTGGTACTATGGAGCAAATTTAATAAAAAATTCGGTGATACCTACCGATAGGAAAAATGTCTGAGGTGGCTTCAGAGGCTAAAAATAAATAAATCAGAAAAGCCAGATTGGGACATACATTGAAGACATCAAGAGACAGAACTAATTATGATTTAATTAAACATTTGTTAATATCTTTAGACCCTTATATAATCATTATTAAGAAAACTTCCTCGAAAACAAATATCTAAGCGAGCCATAGATATAAGAATTTTATTAAAAGATTTAAAAAATTAGTTTTGCGTTTTATTTACTACAACATTCATATATACTCGTATACAATAAATATAAAACTTTTACATATTATATAATAATTAGGTTCCCGAGTTTTGTCCCCTAGATTAGTCAAATCGTCCACTGTGCGGCGGGCGGCGAGGGCCGGGCTCCGGGCGCTGCGATGCAATATCATTATAGTTCGCGTTGCACGAAATTATTGTTAGGGGTGGGAGGCGCACGCGGGGGGCTTTCTCGTCGTAACGTCCACATGACCAAGGTCACTGGCGTATATCCCGCCCTTAAAACAATACTGCTTTAAGACGTCATGGTAGGCCATCTGATAACCACTAAAGTTTCTGATAACAATGAAAGTCAGTACTGCCATTGAGGGTTTATCATAGCTGTAATAAAATAGTCTTGAAAATAACTTATACTTACCAAAAAAATTAAAAACGCAATAGCCTTCACAATAAATGGCTTTACCGACAAATAGCTACTTCAGATCGGCTAGCTTCCAACAATGATAGCAGCCCGTAGATAACAGGACACTACGACTGGTGCCAAGTCACCAGTCGTAGTGTCCTGTTATCTAGGGGAACTTGGATTCAATCTCTGGAGACTGTTTTATAGACTTGAGAGTAACGTCAAGTTAGTAGACTAACGTGGCAGGAGGACTGGCATTTATGTCTTAAAATAGCAAGCAAGCAAAATAGTGAACTTCGGAAAATTCGGTTAGGTTAGGTTGTATTTTTTTTGTTTCGTGGGTATGTACACACGACAATAAAAATAAAAAAAATGGAACCAACGAACGGTGGGAACAACTGGTCCATTCCCACTAGTTCTTCGAAACAATTCTACGGTAGAACTAGTGGAATTGGTTTACCCATGGGCCATACAAATAAACAAGCTGTTGTTTTGCATCCTTGTCAAATTCAAGAAGGTAACATTGCTAATGTTTCTCGACCCGAATCAATAATAAAATGGGTAGGTATTTTTTTTTGTCTTATCTACTGAAATCGGTCAGAGTGAACCACCCGTGTTTTAAACGGGGCCCGTCTGATCCTCGCCTTATAACCTCGCTTACAAACATACAAAAATTCTCAAACGTTTATTCGATAATTTCTTATTTCTTAACCCACGTTAACGGGGTGATTCTGAAATACTGACAAATTAAAACAAGAAAAAAAGCAGAGTTATTTAATAACTAACTTGGTATCGTAATTGATATTGATTATTTATGTCTTTCGTGACAACATCCTGAATTTTGACGAGGACGCAAAACAACACCTTGTATTATGTTCCGTGCGGGGATCGAACCCACAACACGCAGCGCAGCAGCAATTTCCTTAGTCACTGCGCCAACCGTCACTTTTATTACTCCCCATTCTAAAGTAGGTACAAAGCTTATTTGTCAAAAAACAAACACCAGAACGTTCTCAGTCATCCCTTTACGGTCACAGTAAAAACCCCAAAGCACTTTAAACTCTAAAGGACCAACATTGCTGCTCGTTTTTACCCAGGCTTGGTCTTTGAGTCTTGATGGGTATTATTTATTAACGAGGTGGACCGACCATGTGTCAGTGTTTTTGTGACGGAGACTAATCTACTGAGGTCCGGCAAAACGTTAATGTTGGAGAGTTGTCGTAAGGCTTTAGTATTTGATGCTTTTTTGTCCAAAAACTTGCTTTCTCTATATGCTCTCTTGCTTTTCTGTCTCCATAAACTTGTTTTGTAGTTTCCAGACTTCATTCCTGCGTGTGTTTATGTTTCTGGGAGGCATTTTCATGCGTCCCCGTCTTCGTATCTAAGTCACTTAGATTGATTAGGAATATTATGAGTTAAAAATAATTAAATTACATACCGAGTTTCCTCCGTGACTCGCAAACCACGTTAAGCCGTTGGTCCCGGCTGTCATTTGTAGATCTTTGACAGTCGTTACGAGTAGTCAGAAGCCTGAAGTCTGACAGCCAGTCTTACCAAGGGGTATCGAGTATCAAGGGGTATTTATGTACTTAATACTTTTTAGATAACAATAAAAAATAGTTCTGTAACTCTCTCTCTCTTTAACTTTAACAGCGCGATGGATGGAATTTTAATGTTAGTTCTTAATTTCTGTCATAGATTGCGATTTATTACTTTTTGTACATTTTTTTTTACTTGTTTGCTTACTAGCATTTTCTCCAGTATCGTGGGTGTGTTCACAAACATTTAAACTCACATACACAAACAGCCAGACCCGGAACACCTATCTGTAGTCCATAAAAATATTTGTTCCATGCTGGGATCGAACCCACGACACGCAGCGCAGCAGTCGATCGCTCAGCCCCTGCGCCAACCGTGTCGTCAACTATGTTGCTGTAGATCTTTCTGTAGTGACGCTACATCACTCCCGCTGGGGTCGATAGTGGAATGAGTCATCTTGTGATGTTTGCCAGCACAGTGGAAGCTCAAGTCTAATAAAACAAACTTTAAAATTCGTAACGAGTTTATTGCTTGCCTAGTAACAGTAATAACATTAAAAGAAAATGAAATGTAGAAAATGGAACCATTAAAAAAAATCTAGAATGTTGTGTCTTAGACCAGATTTTGTAAATTTAAATCCAGAAGTCTTTAAGCACCAGTAAAATACTTAATGTCCAATATACGTACATTATCACGAATACGTCCTTGTCCGATACAAAAACGTTTTTGTCGGTGGTAACTTATTTACTTAAACATACGGTTGAGGTCTATTCATACTTCTCTATGTAAGCTTATAAATTTTAATAGGAAACAAGTTTAATGTACATTTTTCTTATTGCTGTAACGTAGCTTTATGTCTGAATATTTTTATCAATATTTCCCTCACCATGTAAGTAGGTTGACTAAGTTTTTTTTGCACGGAAACTTATTTCTTTTTCTGAAATAAAAAAAAAATAATTAAATTAAAGTAGCTATCTGCTGATAATAGTCCTGTCAAAACTGGTCCAGCTGCTTCGGAAATTAGCCGAAACAAACACACAAAAATTAAAAAAAATAGTTATAATTAAGTTCCGCCTAATTATACTTTCGTATGCAATCAGTTAAAAACTCTTCTTTTGTAATTACAAAACCGACACATCAATTCAAATTATTGGCTTAGATGATTAATATAACTTAAATGCATCAAAAATACAGTTCAATATTTTGATATACTTAGATAAAAGCAACAGCAACAAGGTAACAACTCCATACCTTTCGTGCATTTTAAAATTCGGTCCATGTAAAAAAAAAAACTCAGAGGCAAAAAAGGAGCAAGAAAAAACAGACAATACAGGACAAGAACTTATGACTCTTCATGCTCACAATATACTGACTGAATTTGCCTTTAAAGATCACAACATAGACATCAGAGGGGTCGTAAGCCCACAAACTCTAAAAAGACTTAGATCCTGTACAATTTATACGAAAATTTATAGACAATGGGTCTCTTGCTTCGATAAATTTTAACTGAGTGAAGTTCCCCTTTCCCCAGCCAGTAAATGCCTTCAGAAGATGAAAGCTATTGAAAGTTTGATCATGCGTCTGCAGCGCCATCTATACAGAAGGTTTTAAGTGGAGAAATGCAATACATGAAAGATTTTGTTAGAGAAAATAAATTGATACACGAGTCTTTTATGAATTAGTGTTTAGTTGAGAGGTTTTTAACTAGGAGCGATTCAATCGATACTTAGCCGTAAAAATATGAGAATCGTTATCCAGAAAAGTGTATTCAACAAAAATATTTTTCATTTTTGCTGCAATAGATTCACCATATTGTTCAAAATGTTGATCTTGGATCATTATAAATAATATGTTAAAAAAACCCTGTCCAACCCGCGAGGGTGTTTTTAGGTATCAAATTCTATTTATGTAGTCCTTCTTGAAAGGTAAACAAAAAAAACCGTCAAAATTTAATAAAAATGTAGTAAAATAAGGAAACTGCCATGGCAGCAACACTCCGGTCACTTCTCAGGTAGTGACGTCATAAACAAACAAACGACGGTCGAGCATCTAATGCCGAAGAAAGTGTTCTTAGAATTTAGGGAAATGGTTGTAATTGGGGCACAAAAATCGGGTTTTCAAATTCATTATTAAGTTCACTTACATGAATATTTTATGTTTCTTACTTAAATTTGGTAACTAGCCGTCCGGCGCAACTTCGTTTGCGTCACATTTTCCCCGTTTTCGCAACATTTTCTTTGCTGCTCCACTCCTATTGGTTATAGCGTGATGATATATAGCCTATAGCCTTCCTCGATAAATGGGCTATCTAACACTGAAATAATTTTTCAAATCGGACCAGTACTTTCGGAGCCTATTCAGTGCAAACAAACAAACAATCAAATCTTTCCGCTTTCTATTATTATTACTTTAGATGTCATTGGTGTACCTATAAGCCCCTTTCGGATCGGACAATTTTTTTTTAACATATCGTACAAGTATCCACTGTCCTTTACGATCAGTGTATAGCCTCCATTGTCTGTAATCCAAACAAATACATTAAATACGCAGCTAAGTTATTTACATAAATACAAAGCCATTACATCAAAGTAGTAAATAAAACAATTTTGAAGCAGCTTCCATAAACTACCCGTTTATAACACAATACTTCATAGTAACTTTTTATAATTAATAAGCTGGCAACTTTAAAACGTTTAAACACGATGCACTAACAAAACAGGGAGATTAAATTCTCACAAAATTAAAGTATAAAATATGGAAGCACGCAACAAGGAGCGGACTAAGGAAAATTTGATGCAGAGTCCCAAAGCAGTGCCCTACTAAACTGAAATCTTGCTGAAGAAGTTTTGAAAGCAAAATTTAAAGCAATGTTAAAATTCAGTGACCGATTATTTGGTAACATTACGTTTAATTCGATTAAAATGATTTAATAGTTAAAGAGCAGGTTTTCGGAATGTAGGTCTTTTGGAATTTAGCCCTCTGTGAATAAGTAATTTTTTTTTGGGTACGCGTTTATAGATGAAACACGACGCTGACGCAGTAACGCAGCATTAACGCGACGTACTTTCCATTAAAATAACGTCGAAAGGGCGGTGCATTTATTTTTCATTTAGATTTTATATCCTGACTAGAGAACCGCACATAATAAATGAATGAGTGAAGATCTTCATTTAACTGTAACTTCAGCGTGTGAACACACTGAAGTCGAAAACGAATCCGAATTTTAGTTAAAGATTTAATTCACTAAACCTTTAACTTAAACTCGAATTCGTCGCTAGATTTTCATTTCTTTTCCATTCAGTTGCTATCGCAAGACGCCTTTTGAGCGTGTTTCTCGTGATGGAACAATAAGACCTGGACTTCACCAAAACAGAGACGAGCGGAGTGAGGAGGAGATGGGCAAGATACGACCAATACCGGGAGAGCCGAGAAACGCGATGTAGATTTCAAATAAAGTGATTGGTCGGTTTACAAACTTCTCCTCTCCACTCCGGTCGTATCCGCTTTGGTAAAGACCTTGCTTTAGACTGTCTTACTCCGATTAGCCTATAAACCCAGTCCTAGATAGTTTTGATAGTAGGCTAGGTCAATAAATACCGAAGTAGGACAATCTCGAGTAACGAACGACTATTTTATTTCAATAGCAGCCCAACAAATGATCAATGGTGCTAATCGCCGTTTAAATTTTCATCCATCCAATAATTTATTACTTCCTAATGTGTTTTAAAATGTTTTCTTTGAACGTGTAAAAGTGTGCTTGTTGAAAAAATTATTACGACCGAGTTCATTGAGTTATTTGAGTTTAAAGACCGCAATGTTTTTAAAGGAAATATTGGTTCTGCGTTTTATTCCGTTTAAACAGAATTATTTAACTTGTTGGATTCAGGGATATAATGTGGACATAATGTTGTAGGGAAGTAGTCGTTCACTAAAGTATTGAGGAGCACACAAAAATAAATTTTAGAATTCGTTACTAGACATAGGTAGTCTGCATACATAAATATAGAAGTTCAACCACACCAAAAAAGATTTTATATCGCTTCACTAATACAGAAAACCGTAATAAATCTTACAAATGGTTTTTATTTTTGTATTTGGTCGACCAACTACAAAAACAAAAATAAACTATTTCCCCAAAAATTTGCAGAACGCAAACAAAAATACTAAAACTGGCAATCATAACGAGGAACACAGCACAATAAACAACACAGCTTACATTAGACAAGCAACCAACAAACGCGCAGCAGTATTAAAATAATAGTCCGAGAATGGAAGTTTAAATTGAATCCGATCCCGCGGGCTCCACCAGTCATTTTCAGCTTGAAAAACTTTAACTAATATTTGTGATTTATCTTTTTTGTGATATAGGGATGATAGTTTGAAAGTTTGGTGATTGATAGAGGTAAGGTGTGGGCGGGCGTATCCGATTAGCGGTTTCCTTTGTTTTGGACTTATTTTTGCATAATTTTGTGTTTTACCCGGAACGAGATAATGGGCTTAAGGATCTTCACGAGGGGGTAGTTTTGATTGTTTTGGTTTGTTATCTGAATCGTTAGTTTAGTAGTCGCAATCCCTACTGTTGAGCATGAGGTCTATGGTTTCATTTCTGGGTCGGGCAAATTCTGGGCTGACTCGTCGCCAAATTCTGGGGCGTCTAGCCCTAGAATTGGGCGACCAGTCAAGTAATTTCGATTGTCATCGACTCGCTTAGAAGAAGAACAGTTATTTTGTGATAACTTTCGTTAACGCTAACAATAATATTTTATTTAATTAATTTATCCAGACCTTAACACAATTAGCAACATCAAACTGCTGCATTTGACAGAGCCATTACCGAAAAATTCAAGTCAACAAACTTTATGTACTTTATCAGCATAAAAAAACCGGCCAAGTGCGAGTCTTACTCGCACACAGGGTTCTATAGCCCCAAACAATATTTTGAACTGTCATTCATTAGTTAATAGTATTAGTTGGTAAACTTCCACTCAACCGCAAAACTAAATTGGTTTTTCATTGTATGTTAATGAAAAACAAAGTTACTGCTGCAGTTTGATCAAAAAGTCCCATATCTAAAAAACTGAACGTCATATCTTATTAAAACCAATTTTCGTTGATAGTTTTTTTTACGTTCTACAATCCTAAATATTTAAAGAATTTTACTCTTCTTATTTTAGAAATTAGAGGGGGGGACACACACATTTTACCACTTTGGAAGTGGCTCTAGCGCAAACTATTCAGTTTAGAAAAAAATGATATTAGAAACCTCAATATCATTTTTGAAGACCTATCCATAGATACCTCACACGTAGGGGTATGATTAAAAAAAAATTTTTGGTTTTCAGTTCTATGTATGGGGAACCCCAAAATTTATGTTTTTTTTTCTATTTTTGTGTGAGAATCTGAATGCGGTTTAGAGTATACATCTACTTACCAAGTTTCAACAGTATAATTCTTATAGTTTCGGAAAAAAATGGCTGTGACATACGGACGGACGGACAGACAGACAGACAGACATGACGGATCTATAAGGGTTCCGTTTTTTGCCATTTGGCTACGGAACCCTAAAAAGCGCTTTTAACAAGATTTCTGAGCGAATACAGAACATAGATTTATTGCTGGCAAGGTTCCAATTCAATAGATTGGTTTGGAAAAACCAACATCTATCATCGGTAGCGTTGTTCCGTGTCACCGAAGGATTGGAACAGGGATGGACTGGGGAAGTGTATTGGGGAAGTGTATTGGGGAAGAGTATTGGGTGACTTGTATGTAGTTGATTTGTAGTGAGTTCGGAATACCAGATTTTGCTGATGCATTCATTCTACATTACAAGCATAACATAACGACTGTGATGTAATTTCTGAAGGGCAAAGGTCAGCCTACACTACACACACATTTTGCCAGTGTTGTTTAAGTTCTATGTAATAGGGGGCGAGGAATGTGGCGAGACAACCGACTAGGTGGACACTTGGACAGACGATGTCATTAATGTGGCTGGAAGAAACTGGATAGCCATAAAACCGCCAAAAGTGGTGATATTTGGAAGAGAACTATACTCAGCATTGGATGGCTAAAAGTTGAAGAAGAATAATTGGAGTGAGCCTATTGCCACCAACTTGTCAAAAATTCTGACATTTTGCTGCGAATTATTAAAAGGAGAGTCCAGTAAAATTTTTAACTTAGCAACACTGCCGAGGCTACAACACACAGGCGACAATAATCATCCATAAATAATAAGTCCTATGAATTTACGCCAAGTTTAAACAATGTCACGTCTTGAGTAAGTCTACAACGAATTCACTATAATTTACTTTAAACATCAATTTACATCCAAACTACTTAAATAACCTAAAATTATATAACACTAGCTGCGCCCCGCAGTTTCACCCGCGCAGACCAGTATAAAAAGTACCCCATGTGTTAATCCAGGGTATAAGCTATCTACATGCAAAATTTCAACCAAATCCGTTCAGCCATTGAAGCGTGAAAGAGTAACAACCATACATTCTAGCAAACTTTCGCGTTTATAATATAAGTAGGATTAGAAAGCAGATGTAATCACACCCAAGAAAATAGCTAATCTTCATTTTTTTTTTAAATGAAAATTGATGACTTCTCATTATTAAGTATAATGAAAAATAATAGCTAACTGCTAGATCACTAACAAAGCTTTAGAAATCCCAAGAGTCACGTTTACTGGAAGATTTTAGGTAGATTAAATTTCAAAGAAATCTTTGTAAGTCTGGTTTGCCATTAATACAACAGCGTACAATCCGTCTAGACGGAGCAGCGGTGGCCCAGTGGTGGCAGACCCAACTTACGAGCAATAAGCCCTGGGTTCGAACCCAGGTAGACGCATTCGTTTGTGTAATTTATTTCATCACCCTTGCCCTCGAAAACGGTGACGGAAAACATCGTGAGGAAACCGGCATATTCTAGAACAAAAAATTCGCAGACATGTGACATCTACCAACCCGCACTGGGCCCGCGTGGTGGATGACGGCTCACTCCCTCTCGTTGAGAGGCCTGTGTCTCAGTAGTGGGAACATTATAGGCTGATGATGATGATAAAAATCCTTCTAAGAATGAGTCTCCAAAACTAACTATGAAAAAAAAACCAAGCATTTTTCTTTGATGAAAAGAAGAAAACTAAAGCAGTAAAGGATCGATCCGGTTATACTGTAAGCTGACAGTCACTTAGTTGGGAAAAAGCCTAGGCAGATGTCTAAACATGCACCTAAAATTCAGTTCCTAACTCCGTATCTGCACAACCGTGCAAGACGTAGTCGCTCATAAAAAATACGGAAGAAAACATATTTCATACGATTCCGCTTATTCAGGAAAAAATCTATAAAATATGCGCACTGATGTTATTTTGCAGTAGGGTCAGGTCGTAACCTAACGTTATTTGCTACTGAAGCGATTTTATTAGCGGTTTTTTAACATAATAAATAATTGATTGTTTTATTTTTTTTAAATTTTATTGTTTTCGCATAGCTTTTCATAGTGATGGATAAACTTTAACAAACTGAACAAAAAAGTTTTAAGTTTTAAATGTTTAATTTGTTTTAAAACACTCACTCATTATCGCCTGTAATTACTAAAGGGAGAAGAGGGAGGAAGATAGGGTAGAAGTGTACTCATTATACAACACGCCCACTTTTCGATAGTTCTTTAAAGTCCCATGCAATAGAGGGCGAACTTATTTTGTTTTAACAGAGAAATATATTGTAGGAAGCATAATATGAAATGAGTGTACGACTAAACGCGCGGAGTGTCGGTCGGCGAAGAGTCCCGTCGAAGTAAAGTCTTGTCGGTGTTCAGTCTGTCGGCGTAGTGTCTATCGGCATTTATTCATACACGCATGAAATACATACGTTTCATTATGACTACACAACTGACACTATGATTATTGTTTATGACTACCAGAAGCAGTGGTTTATTCATAAAGGAAAATTATATATTTAATGTTAAATGTATCGTTTTTACTTTGCTTAGAATTAATTGGTTCTTAGCATTTTCTAGAGCTGACGCTTAGTAAACGTTTCCGCTAGACTGACAAGGTGTCCACCTGTCATTACCGCTTTTATAAATGTAAAGACTAAGGTATATTTTCAAGGTCGGAAAAACAGCAAACTGTCAGCTGTGAATTCTCATGGTTTTGCGTTGGATTTATAAATGAAGTTATTATCTGGAAATTATGTTGTATCAAACAGCTCATCACTTTATTTATAAGGCGGCGTATATTACAAAGGTATGGTCATACATATATTTTAAAGGGGTGGTACAGATCATCAAACTGACCAACTGTCTGTATGGGACCAGCACCAAAATCGCGAAAAAATAATCAGCTGCCTCATACATTTGGGTTGAGTTGGCACTAAACTTTTGGATGGAACAGTTGATTATTATTTCGCGATTACGATGTTGGACCCAAACAGAAAGTTGTTCAGATTGATGGTCTGTAACCAGACCATACCAGATTGCTTCTATGATGCGCAGGATGTGTGGGAGCAGCAATGACATTCTGAAAGTAATTAGTGAAAAGCTGTGCTGCACCATTATGGCGCATTGGGTACGTGTACATGTACATTTACCCCGTGCGTCAGGTGAGTGCAGCAGATATATGACTTAATATCTTTTATTTCGTTTGTTACTAACATAGCTTTTAGGTAGTGTGTATTACTAACATCATAATTATGGATCAAGCTCTGAAATAATAGTAGATTGCAGCATCGAGCGCAAAGTGAGTTATTAATGCTCGAGTGTTATGTTGGTGCCCGAGCGCATGCGAGGGCACTAAATTAATACGAGTGCATTAATAACTCACTTTAGCAAGGTGCGTAATCTACTTTTCTTTCAACTACCGTGACAAAATATACCTACTAAAAATAAAAACTCAAATTGATTAAGTCATCTTCCCTCCAAACATACAATTATTAAAAGTGCAGTTATTAAAGGTTATTAACAACCTCATTTGCAGCTGTTTTATACTTTCTGGAGTTGAATTCATATCGCTATCGCTGTCAATTTCCATGTTTTTTAAACTGTATTTTTGCTAAAGTTGTACAATGGTACAAAATGCGCGCTTTTTGTTTTTTTTTTTTCACCAAGTCCGTTTTATTCAGCCGATTTTTACCTTCAGCCAGTATCTTTTTGATATGCATACATTTTATTAAACTTAATAGGAGGCATTAAACCTCTGTGGTAAATTTAATTCTTAATTTAAAATTTAAAACAGTGCAGTAATGAAAAACAGTGCAATAGTGATATTTCATGTAACTTTTCTGCACTGTTTTTGTTCTAAGCAAAAAAGACATCCTTTGTGACCGGTTTTGTAGTGATTAATGATAACATTACTGCGTAGTTGAAAGAAAACGACTTTCCTTGCTAAAGTGAGTTATTAATGCACTCGTGTTAATTTAGTGCCCTCGCATGCGCTCGGGTACCAACATAACACTCGTGCATTAATAAATCACTTTGCGCTCGATGCAACAATCTACTATTTTTTAACCATACCATTATATATGACTAGACCCTTCTGTTACATGCTGTCTTTTCCGGTACGTTAGTAAAGAGTTTTGAATTATCTCCTACTTTATTAATAAGTGACTGCCTCGTGGCTCTAGTGGTCGCATTCGCCACTGCTAAGTACGTGATCCTAGGTTCGATTCTCAGGTCGTTTGCTATTTGCGGATATTTTTAACACCCGACCAAAAAAGAGGGGTGTTATATGTGTAGTAACCTATATTGGATGTATTGGAAGGCCTCCCACTAGGTGGACCGATGACCTGGTGAAGGTTGCGGGGATCCGCTGGATGCGAATTTCACGGAACCGGTCAATGTGGCGACACTTGAGGAAAGCCTATGTCCAGCATGTTGTGACATCACTATTTAGTAAGTAATTAGTGTCACAGCACTAGTGATGGTCGATGACACACATCCGTCTGGTTGCCATAACTTGATCTCAACCCGTCTACTACGGATAATTAAACATAGTATACCAACAGTATCTTTCATTGCTACTACTGAACATAACACAGTGGACGTCTTTCGGCTGAAATGATGATGATGATGATGATGATGAACCTATATTGTCTCAGGGCTGGGCAAAGGTCTCCTTTATAACTTTTTCCTTTTATCTCTGAGCGATTTTCTCCGGCCATAACGGGTGGAAGTGCACTTACAATAAATTTCTGTTTTTGAGATAGCTATATTAGGCAATTACAACGTGTAACGTTAAATGCGCAAAACCTGAAAATGGTTTGATCAGAATAACGAGCAGAATCAATTGAACCACTTTTTAATATAGGTCACATTTTTTCAAAAAAACTTTATTAAAAATGTTGCCCTGTCTATTTGTTCATAGGTCAAGCCATAACGTGCGCAAACCCGCCAAAATAGGTAAACAAACACAAATGTTTGTCGTCCAATTTAAATTTTCTCATACGCGTGAAAAAAGAAAGAAAGAAAGACACGATCAGAATTTCCAGTAAAACTAAAACAGCACAATAAAACCTTTACGTTTTTTTAATGATTTATTTTCTCTCAGAATTAGGTTAATTGAATTAAAAATCAATTGGGATGTCTGAGGTTTTGCGCATTTAACGTTACACGTTGTATAATTTAAATGAAAAATACTACCCTTTTGACTAAAAGCAGACGCCATGTTGCGAAACCCTAGTTTCGCAAGAAAGTCAGTTCGTTTCGTAAAACATTGGCCCGGACATTGAACAAGAACTTTGCTTGAACTCAGTTCAATAACAAAGATTGACTTTGGTTTAGTATGGAAGTAGCTTTTAGAGTTTATACAAGTTTTTTTTTTGTGTTATGTGGTATTTTCAACGAAATCATGCGCTTGAATGCAGCAATAATTTTACTGGCATATTGGTACATAAAAGGGCTTGCCATATGCCTAGGACAAGCCTATCGAATTTTAAGCTACATGAATAAATATGATATAAATATCTTCTAACGTAAAAACGTGTAAAATAATGAGTCTGTTTATAGAACCGTTGAACGTGATTTAATTTCGTTGTGATACCCATATTGATTGGTGTTGATGAGTTATTTGTTATAATATTAGCTCATTAAATCTATACAATATCTACAAAACGAGCTCGAAAAAAAAAACAAGCGTGCTGCTGTTATTATTTTGCCACGAGCGAGGAGCTCATGGCTAAATAATAACACCGATGTATAATATTAAGCCGTGCTTACCGAGGTTGGTTCGCGGATAGGTGACCGCAATTACGTACTGAGTTTCCTCCTTGCCTTGGAAACCACGTTACGCCGTTGGTTTGACAGTCTTTACAGGTAGTCAGTGGAACGAAAGTTTGACAACCAGTCTTACCAAGGGGTTCCGAATGAACTAGTACTAACTTGGTTGTGGAGGTCAGATAGGCAGTCGGTTTAAGTAAACTCGTAACGATTGTCAAAGATCTACAAATGACAGCCGGGACCAACGCCGGCTGTCATTTGTAGATCTTTGAAAATCGTTACGAGTAGTCAGAAGCCAAGTCTGACATCCAGCCTTACCAAAGGGTATCTTATTACCTAGATACTGGGTTGTTGAGGTCAGATAAGCAGTCGCTTCATGTAAAATACTGGTACTCAGCTGCATCCGGTTAGACTGGCAGCCGACCCCAACATAGTTTGGGAAAAGGCTAGGCAGATAATGAAATCCTTACAATATCCACATAACGACTTAATACTTCGCGACCATAATTAGCACATTTTTTTTAACCATCATCATCATCATCATCATTTCAGCCGAAAGACGTCCACTGCTGGACATAGGCCTCCCCCAAGTTTCGCCACATTGACATAACATGGGGGGTTTTGCCATAATCGCCACGCTTGGCAGGCGGGTCGGCGATCGACCAACATGACCATTTCGAATCCCAACAAAACAAAGTCTAGGTACCTACTTCATACATCCCAAAAATGTTTTAAATCGTGACGAAAACCGCAAAACAAGCTTGCAATATCCTACGTCGGACCTAAGTCATGACGTGTCATGGTCCCGTCCCGTCCCCGTCCCGCACTCATCCCGCGACCTTCCCGCACCCGCACCGCACGATTAATCACACCCACACCGGACCGTACAAGTGTCGAAAGTAAATGAGATTTTCAACTTTCCGTATTAATAAAATGAAATGAAAAGTTTTTTTTTCTACAAATAAGGTTAGGTTTTGGCGTTGATAATAAATCTTTTTTTTTACCTAAGTTGATCCTTTCTCTCGATTTTTTTTTATTTTATGTATCTTTTACATCTTTTCTGGGTCATGATCAAAATTTTGTTACCTTAATTACAAGAAACTTTATCTAAAAACATAATTGAGAGCGTGTACAAGTTTCAAGTCCTTATTTTCCGAAACGACAGATTTTAATGAAACTTTATACGCATAAGCAAGACTAAGAAATATTTTCGAAAAATAATGTTACAGCTAAATTAGTCCAATTATAAAATAACTATAGAAACATAAATTTCCCATTATCTTTTTTTTAAAAGACAATTCGTAAATATTTTTAGTAACTTTTTGGACCTATATATCCTGCTTATGCGTATGAAGTTTCATAAAAATCGGTTTTGTCATGTCGGAAAATAAAGACTTAAAAGTTTGTTTGAAATGTCGTAAGGCGTCTTAAGACAATAACTCATTGAGTCTCATGAAAATGACTCATTGCATTGGTCATTCAAGCCACCTGACTACCATTAATATTTCTACTTAAGATTCCACAAACTATGGTAAAAATGTAACTGATTAATCATAAGTTTTCTTGTTTTCAAACTTTTTGTTTGCTATCTTTTACTAACGGTATCATTTTCATCATAAAATGTTTACTTCCCACGAGAGATCTAAAAATACACGTATTGATAGCGATATTTATGTACAACACCTGAAAAAAGAACCAATCAGAAATGATTTACCGGTCATGCAGAACACCTCGAAACGAGTAAAGAACCCGTGACCCAGAACTCAAACCTTGAAGTACCACAACTGCGCTGCTGTCAATAAATAACACTTTCAAGTGAATTTATATCAATATTTTTAAGAGCACGATTAAGACGCAATAAATATGCGTCAGTGGGGGGAACTTGAGACATGAACTAAATAAATAAAGTGTTGTATAGGTTTCTAAAGATAAGACGAGGTTCAATCTAAACGTATTTATTTTCTTTGATATCTTAATCTAGGCAAGTACATTACAACTTTGCGCCATAGACACAAAAGTCATTTTCAAAATTATTGTACCTTTTTCACCGGCAATCTAAGTTATTGTCACAATTTGTGTTTAAAATAAAATGGTGTCATCAAATACAGAAGGGTCAAATGAGGACAAGAAAACAAAATATAAAAAAAAACCGGCCAAGTGCGAGTCGGACTCGCGCACGGAGGGTTCCGTACCATTATTTATAAAAAAACGAGCAAAAAAATCACTTTTTTGTATGGGAGCCCCCCTTAAATATGTATTTTATTCTGTTTTTAGTATTTGTTGTTATAGCATCAACAGAAATACATAATCTTTGAAAATTTCAACTGGCTAACTATCACGGTTCATGAGATACAGCCTGGTGACAGACGGACGGACGGACGGACAGCGAAGTCTCAATAATAGGGTCCCGTTTGACCCTTCGGGTACGGAACCCTAAAAATACCAAAATATCAAAACCACAATAAGGACCACGTAAATTCTCAGGACGCAAAAGCTAAATACGATTACAGAACAGCACGCACATTTAAATAAGAAATATGAAAATCCCATTATGTTTGTTCATTTCCCGATAAGACGGGGCGAGAACAGATAACAGCCCCTTATCATTTCGTTATGCTTATTTCCTCATAATAATAGAAAGCCTCTGGATTTTTATATTTAATTTAAGTATTATTTAATTTGAGGTCTTAAATAGGTTAAGGTTTTTATTGTGTTTGGAAGCCTTTGAAATTGATGTCGATTGGTGAATTTATTTTATTTAGGCCTCTGAACACGGAATTGCAGTGTCAGACATGAGCAGTCAGCACTAATACAATTCATTTGTCGCCGAAAGTATCTAGTGTTTACTTTTGCAACATGAATCCAAAACTACCTTCCCTTTTGTATTAAATCGTTTGGTGAGAAGAAGTCGCAAACATTCCACCTTGATATCTCGTTTAGTCCAGCCAACCTGACGGTCACGTTCCATTGGTGGGAAAATTACCAGTGGAATAATCCAGATACAGACGCCCGCCGTGTGTGGTGTGACCAATTACTAGGTAATCCAAGTAGGAACTTTTTGAAATAGAAAAATTGAATTTAGCAGAAATAGTAACTTTAACCAGTAATGATTGTCAGGTAGTCTCCGCAAGTCTGATTATCTCTTATAGGTGTCGTGTTTTCAAGCCTAAATCGAAATAAGAATCTATGTATTATGTTCAGAAATCGTACAAAAGGTGAGACGGTTGGTTATTTCTATTTACTATTTATTTCATAAGCAGCTTACCGTAACATCAATACACAATATGCCCAAAAGTAAATGCCGTCCAACCTTTTATGAGCACAATAAAAGGGATGGAAACATGGCATTTCTGGCTAAACACTACGCCATATGCCAGTTGCCGTGCCAATATAATGTTGCCATAAACTACTAGGGTTTATGGCAGAATTATTAGTGCCATAAACATACACGAAACTGCCAACTACCCGCATGATATGCTAGTAAATTTAACAATGCATTTTTGAGGAGGGATAAAAGTATAATACAATTTTTATAATGGTTTAAGACCCCTACTGACCGTTTGATATCATGTTGTGAAGTCATAAATTGTTCTACCAATTATACATTTATCAAAATATACAGCTCTTGTCCACTGCCGCCATTTCTATTTAACACAAAAAATGCCACCAGAATAAGCATACGCAGTTTATAAAGTTCCCGCAGCTGGGACACAGGTTTCCACTCTGTGAGAGAGAATACACTTTATTCCACCACGGAGGCCCAATGCGGGTTGAGTTGTACGAGATTTGTGTGATTCAATCTTGATTCATCATCATCATCATCATCTGCCTACCCTTTTAAACTATGTTGGGGTCGGCTTTCAGTCTAACCGGATGCAGCTGAGTACCAGTATTTTACATGAAGCGACCGCCTATCTGACCTCCACAACCCAGTAACTGGGAAATACTAAGGCTAGATGTCAGACTTTCGGCTTCTGACTACTTGTAACGACTTTCAAAGATCTACAAATGACAGCCGGGACCAACAGCTTAATGTGCTTTCCGAGGCACGGAGGAAACTCGGTATGTAATTATGGTCACCCACCCACGGACCAACTTCGGCACGCACGGCTTAACCTTAAAGATCAACCCGTGCAGCTGTTATTATTTAGCCACGAGCTCCTTTCCGATACAATCTTAATAACGTATAGTATAGCGAATATTATCATGCGCATAATCTCACTTTTGATGAAATCGGGAGCCTCGACTACGACGGAGCCCTACTACATGGCTCCTATTTCTGCATGCAGGGTTTCAAGGAACCTAAATTAATGGCATGACGGTCGGTGACGTTTGTGCTATTCGAACCTAACCTATCTGTGTTAGGGTGCCCTAAGCCCCATGCTACATGAGCCCACTTCCTCTCATAGAGAGGAGCCCTGTGCCCCAGCAGTGGGAACATTATAGGCTGATCTTGGCTCTATACTTCAAAATTTAGGAAATTTGATACTCTGTACTTCGCAATTTAGGTCTTTCGATGACACTCTTGTTGATACTGTTTGTGTTTTTGTTTTTATGTTCGAACATTGACATTTTACCCTTAGGTATTTTACAAAAAAAACGGCATTGTCATTATTAGTATGTTACGCAAATACCCCACCAGAGTAAAGTCATTCATCCTTACTTACCTAACACACATTTCCACAATCCTTCTACTAACCTGACACACACATTTCCACAATCCTTCCATTCTACCTAAATTCCATTGAGCCTGCTCATAGCTCACAGACCTTTCCTTAACAGTAAAGTAAGCAGTTTAGTGACCACAAACCAAGACTCCCAGCGGTGACAATGTCAGGGGTCAGTCAAGCGCATTTGAGTGAAAAATTGGATGGTTACTCGCTGTCCTGTCAGTTGCAAAGAGCTTGGGTTTGACATTCGGAGAAGGTTACATTTTTTTACGTTTTAAGTTTACTTTTGACGTCAGAGTGACGTTCTGTTGTTGGAACGGTTAAGAGTAAAATTATTGGAGAAACTGAACATAATAAGTAAAGCAGATTCGTAGTTAATAGTACAACTTTTGGAGAAACATTTGTTAATATCAAAAACAAGTTTATAGACTTTTTCTAGGTAAGTCTCTTTCAGGCTGGAATCAAGTAGTAGGAGCCAAATAAAATTAAAAAAAAAAAAGGAAATTTATGATGGAAAAACCCAATAATACTGAGCCTGACCTTGGAATCGAACCCAGGACTTTATGCTCTGCAGTCGCGCTTACTGCCACTGGATGAACAAGGTACCGTAACATGGGGTGAATAGAGACACGGGGGTGAATCGGGACGAAACTTTGAATGGCATTTTCGCGTTATTTAAATATTATTGGTAGCCTAAAAATACTCTATTGATTATTGAAAACAGAAATGATCCCAATAGCTTTTTAGTGACGAATTATTTGTATTAAACGATGAAATCCCATTCAAAGTTCAAACGCTTCGATTATATTGTCCCTCGAGGTAAACCCTGTCGCTCATCATTATCTCTACTCCTTCGCTTCCCTCCCCACTCCTCAAGTCGGTATGATAGATCTTTTACTGTTCGTGCTGTGCGTCTTCGGAATTAACTTCCACACTCCTTGCGGGATAGCCCTTCGTTAGACGTGTTCAAGAGAGGAATTAGAGAAAATTTCCTGTCAACATGATTATAGTATACAATAGGTCTTTACCTATGAAATTGCCGTATTGCAGTACAGACTTTTTCAAACAAAAAAAAGTTTTGATTGGCTATGAGCTCTAAATTCAAATTAATTTTGTTTTAAAAATATGACATTCTATTTACAAAATCAGTCTTTTGTTTATTGATTAGCGTTGTGTTTTCATTACATTTCAACATTTTTCCTCATAATGGATACTTTGAAATTTCGTGTAATTATGGAATATGAGTTCCGTCGTGGCACCAACGCGGCACAAACGACCCGTAACATCAACGACGTTTACGGAGAGAACTGTACAAACGAACGCACAACCCGTTATTGGTTTGCTCGGTTCCGTTCTGGGAATTTTGACTTGAAAAATGAACCTCGTGGTCGTCCAGAAACTTTGGTCAACAATGATGAATTAAAGGTGATTGTTGAAGCTGATGAAACTCAATCTACAGCTGAGCTGGCAGCAGCTTTTGATGTTAGCATTAAAACAATATTGGTCCATTTGCGACAGATTGGCAAGATAAAAAAGCTTGATAGATGGGTGCCCCACGAACTTAACGATCGCCAGCGCAACGTACGCGTCGAGACTTGCCTTGCGCTGCTTAACAGGCACAGAAATGAAGGAATTTTGAACCGAATTGTTACGTGCGACGAAAAATGGATTCTTTTTGACAATCGAAAGCGCTCAGCAAGTTGGTTAGATCCTGGTTCGGTACCAAAGCAATGTGCAAAACGAAAAATGACCCCTAGAAAGGTGATGGTCACAGTTTGGTGGTCTAGTGCTGGTGTGATTCATCATAGCTTTTTACAAAACGGCGAGAGCATTACTGCAGATGTGTACATTGAAGAACTGACCACAATGATGGCGAAACTCGCACGTCTGCAACCAGCTTTGGTCAATCGGTCGTCTCCACTGCTACTTCACGACAACGCGCGGCCCCATACTGCACAACAGACCGTCTCTAAGCTGCATGAGTTGGGTTTGGAAGCTCTCCCTCATCCGCCATACTCACCAGATCTTGCGCCTTCCGACTATTACTTTTTCCAAAATTTGGACAACTTTTTAGCGGCAAAAAAATTCAATTCCCGAGAGGCAGTACAAAACGCCTTTGAAGAGTTTGTTGTCTCCCGTCCAGCTGATTTTTTCAAGAAGGGCATCCATAAACTGCCACAGTGTTGGCAAAGATGCATTGATTGCAGGGGTGATTACTTTGAATAAAAGAAATAAATAAGTTCGAAAAAAAAATACTTTAACTTTTTTCAAACAAAACGGCAATTTCATAGGTAAAGACCTAATATATAGTATTTTATATGTATGTTGATCTATATATGTATAGTATGTATAACGTTTATTGTATGTATTAGTTTAGTTTATAAAATTAGATTAATTAAGTTTTTAAAGTACTGTTCATGCACAAAGTTGTATCCTCTTTGGCAAACACTCCTGTTAAATAAGGTTTGCTGTAAGAAAACCCATTTCTGGGTTAAGCTCGCCGTTCTACATAAGCTATATATTATTTGTGTTTATATCTTTTAATTTTATGTGCAATAAAGAATAAAGAAAGTTTTGTCCCTATTCTCCCTCGCATCCCTATCCACCACGTTTTACTTTTTTTTTTTTTATGAATGGCATCTCGCAGTTCAACCTAAGAGGTTGTCGTCTGCTTAACCGGACTATCCTGTGGTTGCCTTAAGAGTAAGGCCTCCAGCCAGGGCATAAAAACTTACAAACTAAGCGACTATACGCTGAGGGCACCCCCTGTGGGGTACGAGCCTCGGCTCAGGGCGTCGCTGGGGGAGGACTGCATGGGGACAGGCTGGATCTGAATGATATCATTATTTAGGGGCTGATTTAAAACTACTGGCACAGCATCGCGGGCTGGCTCGAGCGAGGGTCGGGGAGGGCATGGACCGGGACGTCGCGACGGACCTCGACGGCGAGGTCGGAAAGACGGCGGTTTGTGTCTGTACTTATTAAGAGTGCT
Source organism: Cerastis rubricosa (assembly GCA_949152445.1). Classification (NCBI taxonomy): domain Eukaryota; kingdom Metazoa; phylum Arthropoda; class Insecta; order Lepidoptera; family Noctuidae; genus Cerastis; species Cerastis rubricosa. The sequence goes on along the minus strand of OX424526.1, from coordinate 6,944,154 downwards.
AGTCTCTTTACTACTCTCCTGGAGGAGGGTGATAGCATCATCGGGAGTGACGAGGGTATGCCGAGGACGGCGTACTATACTAATGCGCGAGGGTTCGTAACGGGCGGCCGCTGCGATCAGGGGATTACGGTGTTTAATGGCGTTATCGAAGAAACGCTTCGAAAGACGTTTCATAAACTGAAGGACGGTGGGCATTCTAAGGTCTACGTGTAGACGGTCGTTACGGACATAAAAAGGGGCTCCCGTGACTCTACGTAAGAACCGGTTCTGCAAGGTTTGCATCCTATGGATGTATTTAGGCTTGGTGTGAGCGTACACGACGCAAGCGTACGTCATAATGGGGCGGATCACCGCGGTATAAAGGCGCAACTTGCACTTGAGTGACAATTTGCTTTTTGCCGAGATCATGAAATGAAGCCTACCCATAGCAAAGGCAGCTCGGTCGCGAGCTGCTTTGGTGTGCGCCGCGAAAGACAGGTGGTTGTCAAGTAAGACTCCTAAGTACTTGGCTTGCTTCTCCCAAGGGATAGGCTTACCGTACATAGTGATCGGGCTGAGCGCGGGTGGCTTATTCTTACGCGGTTTAGAGAAAAGAACTGCCTGGCTCTTGTCGGGGTTCACCTCGATTCTCCATTTCCGGAACCAAGCGCCTAAGACGTTGGCTGAGGTTTGGAGGGTGCTGTAAATAGCGTCGTGACTACGGCCAGTGTAATAGATGGCCGTGTCGTCCGCGAACAGGGCTAACTGTGCCTTCTTGCTCTTGGGGATGTCACTGGTGAACAGAGTAAAGATAAGGGGAGAGAGCGGGGAGCCCTGAGGGACTCCGGCTCTAATGGGGTGGGGGGAAGACAGTGCCTTCCCGATGCGATAGCGGAAGGTGCGATCCGACAAAAAGTCTCGTAAGATGAGCACGAGACGGTCTGGCACTCCCAGTTTGTACAGCTTATATAATAAGCCGTTGTGCCAGACTTTGTCGAATGCCTTTGCTATGTCGAAAAACAACACACCCGTCATCGCTCCACGCTGGAAGCCAGCGCTCAAGTGTTCTACGATGCGGTGGGCCTGTTGAATGCAAGAGTGTCCGGTCCTGAAGCCGAACTGTTCGTTGGGGATGAGACTCTTAGCCTCGGCGAAGTCTTTGAGTCGCTTATACATAAGTCTCTCGTAGATTTTACCGAGTGCATTCAGGAGACTGATAGGTCTGTAGCTCGAAGGCTCAGACTTGGGTTTGCCTGGCTTGGCGAAACCGATGACAGTGGCCTCTTTCCATATTTGGGGAAACGCGTTGTTGCTCAGGGCGCCATTGAAGATGGCCGCCATTAACACGACGAGCTGAGCGGGGAGGAGTTTGAACACCCTATTGGTGATTCCGTCGGAGCCGGGTGCTTTCCGCGGTTGAAGTTTGCTAATGATGTCTTGCACTTCGTCAGCTGTGACCGGAGGCAGAGGATCATCAGGGTCTTCTTCGGGGGGCAGGGCGGCTCTACGTTCGACGAATGCGTTCACCTCATCGAGATGTCGCTTGTCTACTGGTTGCGAGCTGGGGGAGCACTGGGACTCCAGGCTGTCGGCTAGGCATTCGGCCTTCTCAGAGTCGTCGAATGCGACGCTCTTATCGGGTCGGGTGAGGGGAGGCATCGAAGCCTCTTCGGTGGAGCGCATCTTGCGTTGCAGCTGCCAGAAGGCTAGGTGGGTAGGCTCGAGTTCGCTTAGCGTTTTTTCCCATTGATTATTACGAAGCTCACTGGTGCGATCCTTTACAGTACGCTGTAAATTACGCATGTGGGCTTTGTTTGCCTCGCAGGGAAAGCTGCTGTAGGCACGGATGGCCGCGTTCTTTTCGTTTATCAGTTCACGTACGTCAGCGGGTAGTATCCAGCGTTGATCGCTCATTGCTGGGACTTCCCGTGAGCAGTCCTTCAGTACGGATTGCACGTGTTCTGTAAACGAGTTGATGGCGGCCGTCGTGTCTGCGACTGAGACTATGTGGTCGGGGATGGCCTCTAGGTGAGGCGACGTGGTGGATTTCAGCTTTTCGCTGACTTTCCTCCAGTCGGTTATCACTTGGATCGGCGGGGGCTGGCTGAGGGTCAGAAGGACCCGAGCGAGGAACTAAGTGCATGAGCACTGGTCGATGATCTGAGTTAAGCTCATGTAAAGTCTCGATGGAATGCAACTTAAGGTTGACATTCTTGAGTAGCGCTATGTCGAGAACGTCCGAACGTTGGTCGGGGTCGTGGGGATAGTGGGTGTGCTCCATAGGAGCGATGGGATCGAAGTTGAGGGACTCGCCCAGGTTATACAAGTGACGTCCTCTGGCAGAGGTCGTCGTGCTGTTCCAGGCGGGGTGTTTGGCGTTGAGGTCGCCCGCTATGATAACGGAGTCGCTCAAGCCGAAGAGGACGGCAAGGTCTTTGGTGAACAAAGTGTGCTCCTCGGACGTGCCGCCGGGAGGGATGTACGCAGAGGCGATAGTGATCGGTTGATGGCCGGTCATGCCTAGTCGACATACTGAGGTCTCGAGTAGGGACTCCATGGGAGGGGGATCTAAGGGGATGCAATGCAGTTCTTTCCTATAATAGATTAGAGTCCCGCCCTTGTGGCAACGTGACCGATCGTTGCGAACTATGCGATAGTTGGCAATTCTCGGATCGCGGTGACTGGGCTTGAGGAAGGTCTCCTGTACGAGGAGGATATCAATTTGATGGTCGCGGAGGAAGGTGGCGATCTCATCACGCTGGCCTCTAATGCCATTGGCATTAAAGTACCCTAATTTTAGGGATCGGGGTTTGGTGCACGTTAATCTCGTATTATCCATTGGAGTTAGTCGAGGTTAAGGTTGCGGAGGAGGTCGCCTAACTTGAGTAGGGACTTGAGGATAATTTTAAGTTTATCGCCACCAGTGTTAGCCGCCCTGAGATCAGCCGCCATGCGGTCTGCTTCGGGGGTGACTAACTCTGCTAGCGACTCTAAAATTACGTTGTGAGAGGGGTCCACGGCCGCGGGGCCGGGTGGCGTGGGACGAGCGGGCGACGGTGCGCTCGCTTGGGCCGCGGGAGTGGGGACAGGGGCATCTAATAGCCCGGGGATGGGGTTGGACTTTGCTTTACTGAGAGCCGGGAAGGCTTTCTGGTGGTTCAGCGTGGTCCAGGGAGAGGGCCTCTGAGGGCTGAGTCTCTCCGGCATCTGGGCAGAGGGTAGCCTCACCGATGGGCTTTCTCTTTGTTGGCGGGCGCTTGCACGCTTCACCAGGTTAGAGGAGGAGCCTTTGGGGGCTTTTGAGCAGCCGCGGTAGTTGGCCGTGTGGCCCGACTGGCCGCAAAGCACACAGCTCGGTGGCTCCGTGCAAAGCGACTTGTCTTTGGGACGGGGGCAGTCTGCCGTGTGCCATGGTCGCCTAGACACTTTACGCATCTGTGCGGTGCATGGCAGTTGGCTTGGCTGTGACCGTACATCTGGCAGCGGTGACACTGTCCGACTACGCTTGAGCGGTAGGGCTTCTCTATTGAGATGCCTGTCAGGGAGCAAACCGACTTCACTTTGAAAATCGGGTGGTGACCTTCTACTGGGTCACAGATGACCAGTACCATATCGTAATGGTCTCCGCCTCTCGCCTTATGAAGGCGGTGGACGGCTGCGACCGGGATGTCCTGGCCTAGGAGGTCATTGAGGATGTCCTCCGTGGGGATTTCCTTCGGGATCCGCCTGATCACCACGCGGGTGGGCTTCTCCTCTGGGAGGGAGTAGGTGTGGAAGGCTATGCGCCTTCCGATTAATTGGCGGGTTAGTTCCCTGAAGTCGGTTGTCGTAGGGACCACCACTTTTATGCCCTGCTGTGTGCTTTTTGCGCTTGTGTATTGAATACGGCGCTCATTACACATTTTGGACACGTCTGTCCATTTCCCTTTGTCCTGAATGAACAACGGGGGAGGGGGCTTCAGCTTCTTTGAAGAAGCGGCTGAAGGTTTAGCCTTAGGGCTGACTGGCCTACTGGTATGAGCAGCGGCGGACGTAGGTAAGGGGACCGGGGAGGTGGGACGGGAGGCCGCGTGAGAGGGGGCATAAGGGAGCGCGACGATCTTTTTGGTCATGGCGGCCTGGGAATTTTTGCCCTTCTTCCTCTTGCCCTTTCCGACGACTTGATAGTCGTCTTCAGAGGATGAGGAGGCAGAGCACGCGTCTAAAATTGACTCTGAGTCGGAGATTGGCTCAGTTGTGTCCATGTTCTTGGAAACGGGAACAATGGACGCAGGTTCGGACTGATCCTTTGTTTGCGAAACAAAAGGTTTCGAAACAATGGGTCTCGGTTTAGCCGGAATCGCGGCGGCGTCGGCTGACGGTAAGCCTTTGTCCATGTTCTCGGAAACGGGAACTATGGACGCAGGTGCGGGCTGGACCTTTGTTTGCGAAACAAAGGGTTTCACAAGAATGGGTCTTGGGGTGGCCTTAATCGCGGCGGCGACGGCTGGCGGTAAGCCTCTGTCGGCAGGCGGCGGCGACAAAGGGCTCTCGAGCGCGTCACTGAAGTCAGTGAAGGCAATACTGGGTTGCTGCAAGGCAGCTACATCGGACCCATATTTCTTTAAAAAATCTGGATCTTTCAGGACAACGTTTTTGAAAAACGCAAAAAGGCGTTCCTCATCCGCATCAAGGGCCATATTATCTGCTAAGAGTTAGCAGACATTTGAGTGAAGCTCAGCGCGCCTAACAACCTAATTCCTTGCACAATTATGTAGGGAATTTACTGGGTCCAGCGACTCACCCGCTTCAACCTTTCCGCAGCCACAGTCCGAGGGTCCGGGCTTGGTAGCAACTCCAACTCCAGTCCAGGGAACTTTGCTTTCAGGAACTTGTTGAAACGGGAAACACTAGCACAGTAAATCGGCGGCGCACATGTTCGCGACGGAGCCCAATTTTTTTTACCTAGGCCCTGAAGGGGTTAGGCGGGTGGATTGGGTCACCACCCTCTCTTGGTTTCGTTGGCACCGTTAGGTTTCCCACCAAGAACCTCGAAACTGAGGACTTTTCCCTGATGGGGCAAAGGAAGTTAAATCGGAATAATATCCGAAGCAAAATGAGCAAGTGCTGTCTTAATAAAAATACAACAATTGTTCGGGGGTGTAGTCAAGGGACTACTGATGACATTCCCGCTCGCTATCAGTGTGTGTCATCGGTTCGTCGCTTCCCAGTGTCGTACCGATGACACACACTGATAGCGAGCGGGAATGCGAGCAGGTAGCGGCACGTCCGTACGCGGCGGCGGTCAGGCGGAGAGTGACCACGTTTTACCGTTAGTCAATAATTATTATATTATTCAAGTCTGCGCGAGTTTAATTTTATTCATATGTTCGCAGTTTCTGTCACTACAGTACCCAGGGAGCATTGGGTAGACAACCTATGCATTAATTTGAATTATTTTTCAATGAATCACCTTTTATGTAAGACCACCTCAGAAAAAGAAAGGCTCACAAAGAGAATCCCATTTCAAGAAATATCTTTTCAAATTGAATATTTCAAATGGCCATTTCACACTTTATCTTTTTCTTTTATTTTGAAATCTGCACAGAATGCTGCCCTATTCTGTTTCTGAATCCTTATTACATTAAGATATGTTTTAGATTTTTTGTACATATAAGTTTTTTAAACTGACATAGTCACTAACACTATCAATAAAACTTGTAACGGGATATTTGCCATGTCTAATATTTGTTTTGAGTTCCCGATACTTCGGAGCTGTTGCAAACGCCATGGTCACGTCACGGATAAACATGATCCGTGATGTTTATCCGTGATGATGGCGTTAGCAACAGCGCCGCAAATAAACATGGTAATTATCCCGTTACATGTGTTATTGATAGTGTTTTATACATTATTGTCGGTTATAATTAGAACCAGTGAATCCTGCCTGATATCACTTACGAGCCATAAGATGGACAATCACGATACGATTGGTCCATGAATTCGAAGTCGCTCAACGAGCTATGGAACGGGCTTTACTTGTAATCTCTCTGAGGGATCGCGTCAGGAACGAGGTGATCCGAGAACCAAGTTGTTGACAATCACAAAATAAGTAAACTGAAGTGGCAATGGGCCGGCCATATTAGCCGTAGAACCAATGACCGTTGGGGTAGTCGTGTTCTTGAGTGGAGACCGCAAACTGGCAAGCGTAAGGTGGGACGCCATCAGGGTCGTTGGAGCGGCGATCTTCTCAGGGTGGTTGGTAGCAACTTTATGAGGGTTGTCGAGAATCGAGTTGAGTGGCGTGCGATTTAGGAGGCCTATAATGTACCCAAGTCCACTACTGGACAGCCTGTATAGGTGCGAGTAGGTAAGCTATACTCTATAACACTAGCTTTATAAAAATATAAATACCCATCCTTCTTGACGGAACACAAAAACATGTTCTGAATATGAACAACTTGGAAAAAGCCTTCGCCTTTGTAACTGCACTGTACTCAGCCGCGTGCATAAAGCTTACATTTGATAAAAATTTCATGAAAGAAAAGTGAACATCAAAGAAAGGTAGAATATATGTCGAGCTTCGAAAATGTTAAAAGAGCCGGCCAAGTGCGAGTCAGACTCACGCACGAAGGGTTCTGTATACCGCATAATATTTAGCAATACATAATATTTTTTTTAATAGTATCTTGTTTGGGCTTATGCCAGGTCGAGGAACAATGGGCGCCACTTTTGCAATCCACCAATTAGATGAGAAGTACGCACAAGAACTTGCACATGATCCATAAACACTGCTCGGGAAGTGTTGTGGTGGGCCTTGAAAGAGAAATGTATGCCTGGGAAGTATTTAGAGTTAATTCATGCTATACAGCCAATCTTGTACCTACGTCCGGTCAGCTGCTGGCAAAACCGAAGATTTCAGTGTGGCTGTGTTTGTGTCCTTACCTCTTGCTGTTGATTATGGACGCTTTGACGTTGGACATACAGGTAGAGGCACCCTGGTGCATGCTGTTCGCCGACGACATTGTTCTTATTAGTGAAGATTGATAGGAGAGTCCCGGAGTCATAGCGCTAGATGGCGCGTTTCTTCCTGTCTGCTCCGACTATCGGTATATCGGTTCACTCGTGCAAAGCGGTGGCGAAATAGATCGTAGTGGTAGGCACAGAATAAACATTGGATGCATGAAATGGCTGCAGGTTGCGGGAACTATCTGCGACTCCCGCATTCCCCTTAAACTTAAAGGGAAGATTTAAAAAACAATGGTTAGAACTGCTGCCTTGTATAGATTAGAATTTTTGGCCACAAAAGGGATGAATAAAAGGCATTTGCATGTGGCTGAGATTCAAATGCTAAGGGAGATGAGCGGTGTAACGCAAATGGATAGAATAAGAAATGAGTACATTAGAGGAAGTCTATAAGTGGCGCCGGTGACTGAAAAGATGTGTGGTAATTGGTTGTCGTGGTATGGGATTGTGATGCGGAGGAATGAGGAAAATGTCGTGAGGAAGGTTTTGAGTATGAATGTGGATGGGTATTCTTATACCCATCCACATACCTTTGTCCTCTACTCTTGTAGAGGACAAAGAAACGATGGATGGACTTTGTGAAGGATGGTATGGCAACAAAGGAGGTATCTCATGAGATAACAAGTAATAGAGAAGTATGGAAGAAATAGACATGCTGCGCCGACCCCAAATAAATTGGAATAAGGGCAAGAGAACGATGATGAGTATCTTGTGTGGGGGACCCACTTAAATTTTGCACTATTTTTTTATTTTACTATAGTGGCTAAAGTGATACGCACCCTGTGTTAATTTCAATTGTCAACCTGATGTACCAGTTGTTAATTTTATTATCTTGCTGTAGTGTCCTACGTCTGTGTACTTCTTCACATATTATGAAGAGTACACCTGCGCAATACTTTATGATGTTCATTATGCATATTTAATGATTTGTGTTTATCTTTTGTTGGACATACTAAATAAATAACGGTTCAAAAGATACAGCCCTATGACAGGTGGCTGGACTGACAAACAGCTGAGCTTTAGGAATAGGGTCCCGTTTTCAGCTTTTAAGTACGGAACACTAAAAAGATTATATTATCTGTATGCAAAGGTGATACTCTCTCTTTGACGTTAATCTTATTAGTCTTGATCAAGGAGGCTTAGTTGTAATGAGTTTTTTTTCTTTCATATTCTGTGGGTAGTCTCTAGTCTCGGACCTTTTTGGGATTAAAATATTTGAAAATGGAAATCGGCCATTGTTCTTTTATGAATCTCATATTGTGTCTTACATTATATTTCTAATCTGCTTGGTGCGGTTGAAAGGCTTTTAACACTGATAGAAATAGTAGTGTAGTGAGTAATGAGATGTTTTGTTTTCATTGCTAAGATACTTATGTTCTTTTATGAGTCTGCTTACGAAAGTAAAAATTATAGAGAAACCGAAGGGCAAGTTAGATAAGTGACAACCTTGAAAAGCTTTTTGATTTTCTACAACGACTTTGACATATTTTTTCGGTAGCCTATGTCAATCTATATTTTGCCTTTGTAGGGTTCCGTACCCAAAGGATATTACTGAGACTTCTCTGTCCGTCCATCGTCCATCCGTCCGTCCGTCTGTCACCAGGCTGTATTTCATGAACCGTGACAGTTAGTCAGTTGAAATTTCTACAGATTATGTATTTCTGTTGCCGCTATAAGTAGTTGAACGTCCACTCATACAAATATAGTATGTATAGACGTTCAGCCGAATAACAACAACTACTAAAAAAATTTAGAAAACCCCCGACACAAAAAACCTCTAAAAAACCAAAAATAAATTAATCCAAGCGTCGTAGCGTCGGGGGTCCGCTTTATTCTGTGCTTATACTAAGCGGTCTTCTTAGCGGTCCCCCGACGCTACGACGCTTGGATTATTTTTTTTTTGGCTTTTTAGAGGTTTTTTGTGTCGGGGGTTTTTTAAATTTTAAATTTAATTTTTTTCTTGTTTTTAAACTTATATAATTTTTTTTAGCCTTGACTGTCCTACTCCTGTTGATTGGCCTCCCCCCTTTCCTTCCAATTTTCTCGGTGTTGCGTCTCTTGCAGCTAATTAACGAAACCAAGGAAAGATATAAATTTAAAAAAAATGAAAATTTTGACGGAGGGGGGTGTACCCCCCCCCCCTCAGCAATGCCCATGGTGACAAGCGACAACACTTCAAATTTCAAATAGACTACCTGTGAAAGTTGTTTATATCCCTTCATCAACTAGAAAAGATGTGATGATCATCAAACGGCTGAGCAAATTTTCTCGAAACATAGCTAAGAACACTCTCGATTAAAATACCTTTCAAACGACACCACTTTCATCAAAATCGGTTCATCCGTTTAGGAGCTACGATGCCACAGACAGACACACAGATACACAAATACACAGATACACAGATACACAGATACACACGTCAAACTTATAACACCCCTCTTTTTTGGTCGGGGGTTAAAAACAGAATTAAATAAAATATTTAAGGGGGCTCCCATACAATAAAGTGATTTATTTGCTCGTTCATATAAAGAATGGTACGGAACCCTTCGTGTGCGAGTCCGACTCGCACTTGACCGGTTTTTTTTTAATTAATGTAACTCATCTACGACAGGCACAAATCCAGACTACGTGGCCGCTACTGAAAATTTACCAATGGAAAATCCAATAACAGTTTGCCTTACTTGGGAATCGAACCCAGAACATCTCATGCTCAGCAGTCACGTTAGCAACCACTAGACCAACGAGCTGGTCTTAATTATTAATAATTTTATGAAGTTTCGGTTTCATCATCATCATCATTTCAGCTGAAAGACGTTAACTGCTGGACATAGGCCTCCCCATAATGGGAGGCCTTCCAAGGCATCGTCTTCCGGTTCGCGGCCGCCATTCCAGAAGTTTTCGGCCCCATCGGCCATCTGTTCTGCGAACATGTTTCGGTTAGTCGATGTTTTGCGAACTTTATATTTACTTAAATAAAACAAACAAACACTACGATTCAATCGTTTTATTGTTTTTAACGATGAACTCATAAATTATTGACACCATTTTTTTAAACATTGCTTTATATATTTATTTTATTTACATTCATAGATTATTACTTCCATTTAACATTTTTTTTTTATAATAATAGTATTATAATATAATTTTGTATTTACAATTTTTTTATTTGCGTGAAACGACTAGACATTTGTTCTGAATCTATCTAACTTACTTCAATTACATTTAAAAAAATACAAAATTAAAAATAGAGTCATATTCTTAGAGCCACAAAAATTTTAGTAGACACATTTTTTTATACGTAGCATGATAACTAAAATTGCAAATAATAGTTCCGTGAAGTATTGGCCAAACCAGTATGGACAAGTTCTCGACATGGTTCTGGACATGGACACATCCATACTATTTCTTACTGAGGTATGTGTCAGTGTCTGTTCCGATCGGTATGTCCTTCCTTAACTGAAGTCAGCTACAATCACAGGGTTTTAAAAAAGGAACACTCATTCAGATAGTTAATAGTATATGGCTGTACACAGAGATACTCTACCCGATTGATAAAATCGGATTGCATTGAATCGAACGAGTGTAGCTAGCCTAAGTATAGTCGCGAGCACTAATAAAATATAGCGATTTTTAATAGGGATATTCTCCTAGTCTGATCGTATTTTATACTGATACCAACGTCCAACATAGTGTTTGGGAAAACAAATCTTATACTTAATGAAATAGGTTCTTATCTAAGTTATACACGTTATTTCACAAGGAATTCGCTGAATTTGGGTAGTTGGATAGACATTATTGCTCGTGACTTTGCAATATACTATTTCTATTGTAACACAAAGAACTACGGAAGGGACTTAATTATATATTTTTGAAGACAACATTATTTTGTCAATTATTTTTTGAATGTGATAAATTTTTTTCTTTAAAAATTAAATAATTATTTAATGATTACACAACATCACATTAAATTAATTAAAGTATTCACTAAATCTAATAAACACAGGACTAGGAAAAGCTTCGCATTTGATGCAAACTTAATTGATTGTAACGGACACAAATCTAAAAAACTATAAATAATAAACTATAAATTATTGTTATTTATACAACATGTGATTAAACATAATTCTATAGATAACTCTGCAATGTCATTTACAGTAAATCTTCAAAACGGTGTCATATTAGTTGTATCATTATTATTTTAATTTATAAAACTCGTAGGGATGTTGATAGCCACGTAATTTGACTCTCTTCGACAAGTTGCCGAGTCTATCTATGATGACGGAAATCGTTTAGTTAAATTAAATGGCCATTTCATTTACCTGTCAAAAATCAACAGTTTTGATTTGAATATAAAGTTTTAAGTCAGCCTATGTACCAATATTGTGCATGGAGTTTAAATAACGTTTAAATACGGCTTATTTCGAACTATTTATTTTATTTTAGAATTGTCTTTTTTTTGTTTTTACTGTAGACACTTTTAACGTGCACGTCTTGCTACATCGTTCTCACATAATTTACCATCTCAACATGAATGATGTAACCAAGATTTTTGTAACAAGCTACTAATTTAAAAGAGTGTCCATGGAGTTTCTTGCCCATTCTTCTCCATAGAGATCTACGCTTTGGAATGGGCAACTACAGTACTTTCACAGTTATTATGTCTTGTGACTGGGACTGTAGCTTAATATTAATTGTTGTTTGACTATTCAAAAGTGCCTGTAACTGGCCTACTTGAAATAAATGATTTTGATTTTGATAAATATAGGAGTCTTTCGGTTGACAGTTAATTTCCTTTTTTGACATTATACGTATAAATTAAATTAATAAGCTGTCCCGCGCAACTTCGTCTGCGTCATATTTTCCCCGTTTTCGCAACATTGTTCATTGCTGCTCCGCTCCCAATGGTCGTAGCGTAATGATAAATAGCCTATAGCCTTCCTCGATAAACGGGCTATCTAACACTTAAAGTTCTTTTTTTAGATGGTATAGATTCAATGTTTACCATTTAATATTGTCAGTAACACTTACATTGCAGAGTTTTCACACTTTTACAGAGCTATCAAGTTTTTCAACATTGAAACGCTAAAAATAATAACAAACATACTCCATTAATTGTATTCATAATCCATCGCGACTCATTATTTATTATTACTACATTATAACATCGACAGGTAAGTTTATGAGAAACTAAGTAATAGAAAACCAGCTAAGTACTCCATAGTAACAGAATCAGTCTTCAAAAAATAAGTCTGTGTTGTGGCTATTTGTCGTCTCTAAGACAAAGCGGGGGCTGATGTTTGAGGCTTTATAAAGCGCAACGCGCACTCATAATCTTTGTCACCCACAGGATAGTCCGGTTAAGCAGACGAAAACCTCCTAGGTTGAACTGCAAGATGCCATTCACAAAAAAAACTCTAGTCTTTGCAAGGGATCTGCTCAACTGGAGTGGCTTAAGATTACATAACATATCATCACGGCTGAAAGGAAACCGGGCACAAATCCAGATTCCGTGGCTGCTATTGAGAAATTATGGAAAAACTTGACCTGGGAATCGGACTCAGGACCTCACAATCAGCAATCTAATCAATCACTAGACCATAGAGTCAGGCGTAGTTTAATACTATTGACAATTAAACACTAACTTCAAAGGTACAATACATTAAAATGCTATTAGTCCTGAACGCATAGCATGACCGCCGTAGAAACGGGCTATGCCGACGGAAGAATAGACAAACTGACACATTGTCATTGTCCATCTGTCATTATGTTGATTCTTCCGTAGAGATAACTCGTTTCTACAGTGGTACATGCTACGTGTGCTGGCAGCCTAACTAGGTACGTACTTTTTTCTTTTAATGACAATCTTTTTCAATCGAAATTGATTGAAATTACAGCAATTATCAGTGTGTAACAAAACTAAGTAGCAGTAGAAAAGTGAAAATGCGGAGTTGTTGAAACGAAATGTAGGCACGTAGGCAGATAACAGCAGTAAAAATACTAGGTGTAATTTCACAGTAATTATAATAAATATTGAAACATTACTCTTTATTTTTCAATTACGGTTAGACCGATTTTGATATCTAGCAAAACCGGGAATATTCACAAACCCGGGTAAAATTAGGCTGATTGATTAATTGGTGATCCTTATCTAAGAACTCAATGTACTTATCGTCATGAACAAGTTTTTTTTTTTATCTTGTTCTACTTTTTGTAGTAAGCAATGACTTATTGTCGGGCCTATGATGTCTTCCCATACTTAAGTACTAACGCTTCAACGTTCGAGTATTCTAAAACCAAATGATTTTAAAAGAGTAACCATGGAGTTTCTTGCCGGTTCTTCTCCATAGGAAACGACCAACCCGAACCGCGCACCTTTTGTCGATGTTTTGTAAGTGCTCATCTAGGCCTATCTTTAACTAAAGACCACTGATGCATATTAAAACCTAGAAGCGTAATACTTAAAGCTCCTCAATGAGTTCATACAAACTGAGATCGGATATTTCTATTGACTGAGAGCGCTCCTAGACCTGGGTCAGAGTTGGGGCGAACGCGCTCCCAGGGTGCCGGCTACCTATTCGACTTCCTGTACCCACACACCAAGACCTTCTTGAAGGCCTGCCTAAATATCTTATTGAATATCGTGTAGAATATTGGGTTCACCATCGAACTTGCGTATCCTAACCACAAAGCAAAATCATACACCCAAAGTGGAATATTCTCCTCGCATTTAGCACACACAGCCGGCACCATGTTAAGAATGAAAAATGGAGCCCAGAGAATAACAAACGTGAAAAATACAACTCCTAAAACTTTTGTGGCTTTCTGCTCTAATCGTAAGATCCTGCCGTGGCGGGAAGAATTTCTGGATATAACACTAGAATTTCTAGAATGATGCGTTCTAGGTGTTTGACGCTGTGGACTAGCAGTCACTTGCTGTGACCTCGCTATTGTTCTTTGAGCACGAATGCTACGAACAGGAGTTGAGAGCGTAGTCCTCGCTCCCCCAAAACTTGAACCTCTACGAAATCTTTTAGCTTCATCCCAAGTAACCATAGACGCAGCACCACGACTAGACCTTCTAAAAAATGGAGTTGATTGCTCCTCTTTTATGTTCCCGTTTCTAGTATAGCCGTTGCATCCATTTATGTCTCCACCAGGAACTATAATGACTTCGGTCGTTCTTCTGGGTGGAGTAGATTCTGACCCAAAATAAGGGCACGTGCAAGGAGGTGGCAAGAGTAGACCGTCTTCGGAACTGCGTGACTTTGCCGTTAAGGCTGCAGGTGCTAGAAGTCCTTCATTGCTCTCGTCGTTCGACGCACTTCTTGGTCTGTGGAGAGGCGTGTTTGGATCTCCAGTAGACGAAGGTCTACGCCGATCTTGGAGCATAGATGACGGTGAACTCGACGAGACGCTTAGAGACCCTGGCGTAAGCATTCCACCTCGTTCGGAAATATTCGTCCTGTAAAAGAAAAAGTATTAGAATATGCTCCAAATTGCGTGGAAGTTTCTGATCTTTCGACCAGCGATGAGCGGGTTAATTTTGAAGCGAACAAATAATGCCAATTGTTTTATACCCTCTGTATTGTGGCTTTGTCGCCGCAGAAGCTTCCAAGCCGCGAGACAGACGCAACATCTCTGCCCCAAACTGATGCAGTGCTGTCATTGCTGACGGGGCAGGCTCGCTGTGCAACACAACACATAATGTATGAGGACTACACATTGACATACACATGAGTACATGGATGGACATGTCACACGGTAGGCATTAGAAGGTTATGTTATATGATAAGCAAGCTGATGTTGTAGTTTTGCTCCATACAGTAGGCCAACAAGCTTTGAAGCTCTAAACTGAACTTACAGAACTTCTCAAATGCAACTTAATATTGATTTACTGTTGCATTGTAGCAAGAATAAGGCCCCCCCCCCCCGCTCACGACCTCGGGTGAAGTGACTTGAAACACGACCTACGTCAAATATGTTTCTGTTTACGTAAATACCGTTTACTGCGACGCGACTTCTTTCAGTTTTCTCTGCAGTCGTTGTCGCAAGACGCGTCTACGGAGAAAACGACTCGTGGCCAGGAGTTAAGGTTTATCAAGACGTTTCGTGTGTTTAAAATTACGATTTTGACAGTGAGACAAAGAACCGTTATAAGATATTCTGCTGATCACAAAAGAACCACAATTACAATCAGCTTTTGTCTGCTGTAAGGAGCTAAGAAATTGAACATACATTAGCAGAATTATGGACCAATAATTATGGAACATTCCATTCAGTTGATGGCATACAAAATAATATTTTTTTTAATTTGATTAAACATTCAGCTTCATGTCAATCGTGCATGGTCGTTTAAAATAAAGTAAAAGCATGATGAGTTTCATGCCTGCCTGATAGAATAATAATGATTTTATTCAGGTTCCCGCATGCATTCGGCAATGAAAGTAATTGCTTGACGCTTGATTTTATCGGTTTTCAATCAGATTTAAAAGTTGTGAGAAAAAGCTTTCGATTTTCAATGTTTATTTGCAGTTTTGAAATAGTACATAATCATGAATAAATTCTGTAGGTAAGGGAACATTACTGTTTTCTAGCGATTATGCCAAACATAATGTACCAACTAAAGCAAACACCTTCATTTGGCATTATTTTATAAAATCTTCAATAAAAACATCAAAAAAAAAAGAAACAGTTAACAAAAAAAGAGGCCAAGTCTAAAATATTGTTCCTGAAAAGTTAAAAGCTACATAACGGGCTTAAAGCATCAATGCGATTTGATTTCGCTGTCAAATGAATACCACTAAAGCCTCAGTGAATTTTATACTTTATGCTAATGGCATAGAATTTACAATTCAAATGATAAGATTCTTTGATTTAACGGGATCGCCGATGGATTTGAATGACTGATGGCGTCTTTTGAAGATTATTTTACGTTAAAAGAGTTTGTTTTTTGTCGATGAATGCCTGTAATTTTATATTGTAAGGTAATATTATATTTACGAATTCTAAGATGATTTTCCTTAATAAGCTTTTCATGTCCAAAACATAAAATTATGTAGTAAGTTGAAAGAAGCATAAATTATACAGCTAGTATTTCAGTACGATACTCTACATAGTTAGGTAAAATAATATGTTATAGAAAGCTACTGAATAAAACTTACAACTAGTGCATGCATTGTTCTATCGATTCACAAAAAAAATCTGAAGTAAAACATTTTACTGCAGATTTTTTTGTGAATTTTTGTGAACAATACAGCAAGATTTTTTAGTCACTGTCCAAATTTTTTCTAGGCATTATGTATCATTCACTAACTCCATTTTTTTAAAAAAACCATATGTGATATCATTTTCTCGAAAAAATTATCCGCTCTGCCTGGTCACTAAGTTAAACGTTAAAAATACTACACTTGCCGCGCAAACATTCAATGGAAAGGGGGCGGCCAGCCCGCGTAGTTACCCAGCGTGTACCTACGCACGGCGCGGCGGTGTCCATGATATCTCAATATTTTTGTATTGAGTGATACTAAAAGAAAAAACACGTATTCAATGGTTTTCGCCAAAGATTAAAATGTCTAAATTTAGACGGTGACTAAAAAATCATGCTGTATTTAATCAAAAATATAAGGTGTAAACGAAGTCGTCAACCAAGCATACTGTACATTAAACTAAGTAACTCTAGGTGCAAAAAATATTAATGGGAAACGCATTTTTTTATAAGATAAAGGTTTTAAGGTAAAACTAATGCACTCAAAACATTGTGGTGATGGATGCATTGAATAGTGAATGGGTTATGAAGATATTGCAAGTTATAACTTTATTTTTTTTATAATTTATATGTATTAGAAAAAATTGTATACAATAGAAAAAAAAAAATTGTAAAAGTTGAAACTTTGATCTTCAATATCTCCGTAACTAGAAGGTTCCCAGGTATGGTGCACAAAAAAATCGATTTGTGTGTGTATTTCGATATGTCTTTTAAAAATGAAGATAATTCTGAATAAATTAAATTCTGAAATAAATTTCTGTTTCAATAAATAATTAAAAATCGGTCTAATTTAGCTGTAAC
Source organism: Cerastis rubricosa (assembly GCA_949152445.1). NCBI lineage: Eukaryota > Metazoa > Arthropoda > Insecta > Lepidoptera > Noctuidae > Cerastis > Cerastis rubricosa. The sequence goes on along the minus strand of OX424526.1, from coordinate 6,927,104 downwards.
ATTATTTTTCGAAAATGTTTTAAGTAACTTTTTAGACCTATGTATACTGCTTATGCGTAGGAAGTTTCATTAAAATCTGTTCAGTCATTTCGGAAAATAACGACTTGAAAGTTTGTATGAAATGCCGTAGGGTATATACGCTCTTAAGTATGGGAGGACATCGTAGGCCCGAGAGTAAGTCGGTGCTTACTACAAAACGTAGTAATACTATAATATACATATTTATATAAGAAATAAGTATACAATACATGAAAATCTCGTTCGTAATCTTTCATAAAATGTGTAGGTACCTTCAAAAATTTGTTAGGGAGAAATTTAAGGAAAGAGAGAAAGTTATAGATTATCATTCAGACAGTAGATTGTTCCGTATGCTCCAGATACTGCACCAAGAAGACCCACAGAAATGGACGAAAAAAGCCTTCAGCCAAGTTAACATTTTCATACAAAAAGCCCTTTCACAAAAAATAACAAAACCACATCGAAACAAACTTCATGAATGCTAAAAAGTTTTTTCATAAAAATATTTATTTGAATTCATAACGTTTATGGCAAGCGAGATAAAAAGGAAAATTCATTTGTTTTCTCATAAATAATTTACTGCTACCACATCGAATTTAAAAAAAAAAACAAACCACTTGTTGATTTAGTAACTTGATGAAAAGTATTTCTCGACGTAAAAAATGTTTGTGAATGTAAAAAAATATAACAATCTCCGATCTTTTTACTGTGGTAAGTCCGATTTAAATATCTTCGTGCATAAAATTGGTACAGTAGTCGGTGGTACGACGGCCTGTTATCCCCGAAGGGTAAGCAGAGGTATACGTAATAGTACAAGTCTATTCCACCAGGTCTGTTAAGTCCCATGTAATAGAGAGACGAGCATTTATAATAAAATAAATATTTTAATTGCCCAAAAATACAGAAAATTGTAGTTTAAGTTTAAAATTTTGATTTAATGAACTAACATTAAACATGTTGATGCTTCATAAATCTGTACACAATAGATTAAACTCTGTCTCTTGAACTAGGTTAACCTGTATCTTACTTGGTTACTACTGTATCTTTCTATGGTTAGGTACTCTGTATGGTATCGGACGTTAAGAATAGCACCATTCCATATCTTCCCTTGGGTGTCGTAAGAGGCGACTAAGTGATTTACCAGAGAATGGGCAGCAGCGTTCTCTGTGCTATTGTAACAACCGTACTGCGATCGCCAACCCACCTGCCAAACGTGGCGATTATGGTAAAACCCAGTGTCCAGCAGTGGACGTCTTTCGGCTGAAATGATGACCTGTATCTTAAGAGACAGTGTTTCGCAATGAAATTCCAATTGATTGATGTATGAGTCAAAGTGTCAATTGATTCATGTATGAGCCGACTGTATCAATTCATTTTCAGAATTGACACAGTCAACTCATATTGTCATCAATCGGACACAAATCCAGACTCCGTAGCTGCTTCTGAGAAATTACTCATGGAAAAACCTAATAACACTTTGCCTGACCTGGAAATCAAACCCAAGACTTCATGCTCAGCAGTGACTACTGCGAGACCAATGAGGTAGTTCGGGTCGTAATATCATAACCAGAGGTCGGAAATAGGTAGAGTTATTTGTGTACTTACACTGATTTCATACAGCGAATGAATAAAGTGGAAATGCCTTAAATCCCGAGATTAATATTAAAGAGCAGAAAAAGCCCGTGATTTATTAAATAAAAAGTTATTTACTTTTACACAATTTAAACCATCCGACATCGGATGTCCGAAGTTGCAAAATTCCAATGCGCACATGCAAGGGAAGATCCATATTAATATCAACATTTCGATGAAAGTACAAAAATAACTCTACCTTATTCCGACCTCTGATCATAACTGACTTAAAGCTCATAGTCAAAACAATGAGGTATAACATCATCTGCCTAGCCTTTTCCCAAACTATCTTGGGGTCGGCTTCCAGGCTAACCGAATGCAGCTGAGTACCCGTAGTTTACATGAAGCGACTGCCTATCTGACCTACACAACCCAGTAACTGGGTAATACGATACTCTTTGTTAAGATTGGACGTCAGACTTTTGCCTTCTCACTACTCGTAATGACTGTCAAAAATCTACAAATGACAGCCGGGACCAACGGCTTAACGTGCTTTCCGAGGCACGGGGTATAATTACGGGGTAAATGAGGTATAATAATTACACAATTATGTACTAATTATGGAACATATGTGGTGTACATAAACACTGTGAATCGCAATTAGAACAGATGATTGCAATGCGAATGTAAACATCAGTAGTAAACTCGATGTGAATGCAATCGCAGAATCGAATGTGATGATGATTTCATTTGTTTCACAGATGGAATCGATTTCGGCATAACACGACAACATGCGTTAATCATCGAATGACGAATTTCGGGTAACTATTCTCTACGTTTATAAATCATAGGTAATTTACAATACAATCTAAATCATTTTGATGGTATTTCATAATCCATTGCTTCGTCATCATCGTCTGCCAAGCCTTTTCTCAAACTATCTTGGGGTCGGCTTACAGTCTAACCGGATGCAGCTGAGTACCAGTATTTTACATGAAGCGACTGCCTATCTGACATCCACAACCCAGTAACTGGGTAATACGATACTTTTTGCTAAGATTGGACGTCAGACTTTTGCCTTCTGACTACTCGTAACGACAGTCAAGATCTACAAATGACTGCCGGGACCAACGGATTTACGTGCTTTCCGAGGTACGGAGGAATCTCGGTATGTAATTATGGTCACCCATCCACGGACCAACCTCGGCAAGCACGGCTTAACCTTAAAGATTGACCCGTGCGGCTGTTATTATTTAGCCTCAAGCTCCACAATTAGACAATACGATTTTTTTCAAACATTACAAAGCAATAGATTGTCCATTGCTTTGTTACGTTTGAAAAAAACCGTATTGTCTAATCTAGAACGCAGTGAATATATCATTTTATCTACTTACTATATATATGACGGAGAAAATGTCTCAGTTCCGTTTTTAAAAATCGTGACGTCAGCATAGCTGACGTCACTGACTATGTTCAGGGTGATCACTCATCTTCGATCTTCCAAGTAAAACATCACAAGTACACTGTATGACTCGTTTATTCAACCGACAGCGTAACGACTTATTTACATAGATCCGTACAGTTCGGCGGCTCAAGCAAGACTGAGTCGATCGCCTTTTTTTTTTTTTTTTTTTTTTTTTTATGAATGGCATCTCGCAGTTCAACCTAGGAGGTTGTCGTCTGCTTAACCGGACTATCCTGTGGGTGCCTTAAGAGTAAGGCCTCCAGCCAGGGCATAAAAACTTACAAACTAAGCGACTATACGCTGAGGGCACCCCCTGTGGGGTACGAGCCTCGGCTCAGGGCGTCGCTGGGGGAGGACTGCATGGGGACAGGCTGGATCTGAGTGATATCATTATTTAGGGGCTGATTTAAAACTACTGGCACAGCATCGCGGGCTGGCTCGAGCGAGGGTCGGGGAGGGCATGGACCGGGACGTCGCGACGGACCTCGACGGCGAGGTCGGAAAGACGGCGGTTTGTGTCTGAACTTTTTAAGAGTGCTAGTCTCTTTGCTACTCTCCTGGAGGAGGGTGATAGCATCATCGGGAGTGACGAGAGTATGCCGAGGACGGCGTACTGTACTAATGCGCGAGGGTTCGTAACGGGCGGCCGCTGCGATCAGGGGATTACGGTGTTTACTGGCGTTATCGAAGAAACGCTTCGAAAGACGTTTCATAAACTGAAGGACGGTGGGCATTCTAAGGTCTACGTGTAGACGGTCGTTACTGACATAAAAAGGGGCTCCCGTGACTCTACGTAAGAACCGGTTCTGCAAGGTTTGCATCCTATGGATGTATTTAGGCTTGGTGTGAGCGTACACGACGCAAGCGTACGTCATAATGGGGCGGATCACCGCGGTATAAAGGCGCAATTTGCACTTGAGTGACAATTTGCTTTTTGCCGAGATCATGAAATGAAGCCTACCCATAGCAAAGGCAGCTCGGTCGCGAGCTGCTTTGATGTGCGCCGCGAAAGACAGGTGGTTGTCAAGTAAGACTCCTAAGTACTTGGCTTGCTTCTCCCAAGGGATAGGCTTACCATACATAGTGATCGGGCTGAGCGCGAGTGGCTTATTTTTACGCGGTTTAAAGAAAAGAACTGCCTGACTCTTGTCGGGGTTCACCTCGATTCTCCATTTCCGGAACCAAGCGCCTAGGACGTTGGCTGAGGTTTGGAGGGTGCTGTAAATAGCGTCGTGACTATAGCCAGTGTAATAGATGGCCGTGTCGTCCGCGAACAGGGCTAGCTGTGCCTTCTTGCTCTTGGGGATGTCACTGGTGAACAGCGTAAAGATAAGGGGAGAGAGCGGGGAGCCCTGAGGGACTCCGGCTCTAATGGGGTGGGGGGAAGACAGTGCCTTCCCGATGCGATAGCGGAAGGTGCGATCCGACAAAAAGTCTCGTAAGATGAGCACGAGACGGTCCGGCACTCCCAGTTTGTACAGCTTATATAACAAGCCGTTGTGCCAGACTTTGTCGAATGCCTTTGCTATGTCGAAAAACAACACTCCCGTCATCGCTCCACGCTGGAAGCCAGCGCTTAAGTGTTCTACGATGCGGTGGGCCTGTTGAATGCAAGAGTGTCCGGTCCTGAAGCCGAACTGTTCGTTGGGGATGAGACTCTTAGCCTCGGCGAAGTCTTTGAGTCGCTTATACATAAGTCTCTCGTAGATTTTACCGAGTGCATTCAGGAGACTGATAGGTCTGTAGCTCGAAGGCTCAGACTTGGGTTTGCCTGGTTTGGCGAAACCGATGACAGTGGCCTCTTTCCATATTTGGGGAAACGCGTTGTTGCTCAGGGCGCCATTGAAGATGGCCGCCATTAACACGACGAGCTGAGCGGGGAGGAGTTTGAACACCCTATTGGTGATTCCGTCGGAGCCGGGTGCTTTCCGCGGTTGAAGTTTGTTAATGATGTCTTGCACTTCGTCAGCTGTGACCGGAGGCAGAGGATCATCAGGGTCTTCTTCGGGGGGCAGGGCGGCTTTACGTTCGACGAATGCGTTCACCTCATCGAGATGTCGCTTGTCTACTGGTTGCAAGCTGGGGGAGCACTGGGACTCCAGGCTGTCGGCTAGGCATTCGGCCTTCTCAGAGTCGTCGAATGCGACGCTCTTATCGGGACGGGTGAGGGGAGGCATCGAAGCCTCTTCGGTGGAGCGCATCTTGCGTTGCAGCTGCCAGAAGGCTAGGTGGGTAGGCTCGAGTTCGCTTAGCGTTTTTTCCCATTGATTATTACGAAACTCACTGGTGCGATCCTTTACAGCACGCTGTAAATTACGCATGTGGGCTTTGTTTGCCTCGCAGGGAAAGCTGCTGTAGGCACGGATGGCCGCGTTCTTTTCGTTTATCAGTTCACGTATGTCAGCGGGTAGTATCCAGCGTTGATCGCTCATTGCTGGGACTTCCCGTGAGCAGTCCTTCAGTACGGATTGCACGTGTTCTGTAAACGAGTTGATGGCGGCCGTCGTGTCTGCGACTGAGACTATGTGGTCGGGGATGGCCTCCAGGTGAGGCGACGTGGTGGATTTCAGCTTTTCGCTGACTTTCCTCCAGTCGGTTATCACTTGGGTCGGCGGGGGCTGGCTGGGGTCAGAAGGACCCGAGCGAGGAACTAAGTGCATGAGCACTGGTCGATGATCTGAGTTAAGCTCATGTAATGTCTCGATGGAATGCAACTTAAGGTTGACATTCTTGAGAAGCGCTATGTCGAGAACGTCCGAACGTTGGTCGGGGTCGTGGGGATAGTGGGTGTGCTCCATAGGAGCGATGGGATCGAAGTTGAGGGACTCGCCCAGGTTATACAAGTGACGTCCTCTGGCAGAGGTCGTCGTGCTGTTCCAGGCGGGGTGTTTGGCGTTGAGGTCGCCCGCTATGATAACGGAGTCGCTCAAGCCGAAGAGGACGGCAAGGTCTTTGGTGAACAAAGTGTGCTCCTCGGACGTGCCGCCGGGAGGGATGTACGCAGAGGCGATAGTGATCGGTTGATGGCCGGTCATGCCTAGTCGACACACTGAGGTCTCGAGTAGAGACTCCATGGGAGGGGGATCTAAGGGGATGCAATGCAGTTCTTTTCTATAATAGATTAGAGTCCCGCCCTTGTGGCAACGTGACCGATCGTTGCGAACTATGCGATAGTTGGCAATTCTCGGATCGCGGTGACTGGGCTTGAGGAAGGTCTCCTGTACGAGGAGGATATCAATTTGATGGTCGCGGAGGAAGGTGGCGATCTCATCACGCTGGCCTCTAATGCCATTGGCATTAAAGTACCCTAATTTTAGGGATCGGGGTTTGGTGCACGTTAATCTCGTATTATCCATTGGAGTTAGTCGAGGTTAAGGTTGCGGAGGAGGTCGCCTAACTTGAGTAGGGACTTGAGGATAATTTTAAGTTTATCGCCACCAGTGTTAGCCGCCCTGAGATCAGCCACCATGCGGTCTGCTTCGGGGGTGACTAACTCTGCTAGCGATTCTAAAATTACGTTATGAGAGGGGTCCACGGCCGCGGGGCCGGGTGGCGTGGGACGAGCGGGCGCCGGTGCGCTTGCCTGGGCCGCGGGAGTGGGGACAGGGGCATCTGAAAGCCCGGGGATGGGGCTGGACTTTACTTTAGTGAGAGCCGGGAAGGCTTTCTGGTGGTTTAGCGTGGTCCAGGGAGAGGGCCTCTGAGGGCTGAGTCTCTCCGGCATCTGGGCAGAGGGTAGCCTCACCGATGGGCTTTCTCTTTGTTGGCGGGCGCTTGCACGCTTCACCAGGTTAGAGGAGGAGCCTTTGGGGGCTTTTGAGCAGCCGCGGTAGTTGGCCGTGTGGCCCGACTGGCCGCAAAGCACACAGCTCGGTGGCTCCGTGCAAAGCGACTTGTCTTTGGGACGGGGGCAGTCTGCCGTGCCATGGTCGCCTAGACACTTTACGCATCTGTGTGGCGCATGGCAGTTGGCTTGGCTGTGACCGTACATCTGACAGCGATGACACTGTCCGACTACGCTCGAGCGGTAGGGCTTCTCTATTGAGATGCCTGATAGGGAGCAAACCGACTTCACTTTGAAGATCGGGTGGTGACCTTCTACTGGGTCACAGATGACCAGTACCATATCGTAAAGGTCTCCGCCTCTCGCCTTATGAAGGCGGTGGACGGCTGCGACCGGGATGTCCTGGCCTAGGAGGTCATTGAGGATGTCCTCCGTGGGGATTTCCTTCGGGATCCGCCTGATCACCACGCGGGTGGGCTTTTCCTCTGGAAGAGAGTAGGTGTGGAAGGCTATGCGCCTTCCGATTAACTGACGGGTTAGTTCCCTGAAGTCGGTGGTTGTGGGGACCACCACTTTGATCCCCTGCTGTGTGCTTTTTGCGCTAGTATATTGAATGCGGCGCTCATTACACATTTTGGACACATCTGTCCATTTCCCTTTGTCCTGAATGAACAACGGGGGAGGGGGCTTCAGCTTCTTTGAAGAAGCGGCTGAAGAGTTAGCCTTAGGGCTTGTTGGCCTGCTGGTATGAGCAGCGGCGGACTTTGGTGCGGGGACCGGGGAGGTGGGACGGGACGCCTCGGGAGAGGGGATTAGAGGGAGCGCGACTAACTTTTTGGCCATGGCGGCCTGCGAGTTTTTGCCCTTCTTCCTTTTGCCCTTTCCGACGACTTGGTAGTCGTCTTCTGAGGACGAGGAAGCAGAGCAGGAATCTATAACCGATTCCGAGTCGGAGATTGGTACGGTTGTGTCCATTTTCTCCGAAATGGGAACAATAGACGCAGGTGCGGACTGATCCATTGTTTGCGAAACAATGGGTTCGGGATTAGCCGGAATCGCGGCGGCGACGGCTGGCGGTGAGCTTTTGCCCATGTTCCCAGAAACGGGAACAATGGACGCAGGTGCGGGCTGGACCTTTGTTTGTGAAACAATGGGTTTCACAACTTTGGGTCTTGGAGTAGCCTTAATCGCGGCGGCAACGGCTGGCGGTAAGCCTCTGTCGGCAGGCGGCGGCGACAAAGGGCTGTCGAGCGCGTCACTGAAGTCAGTGACGGTATCGCTGGTTTGCTGAATGGCAGCAATTTCCGACCCATATTTTTCAAAATTTGGGTCGGTCGTGAAGACGCGGAAGAAAAAACGCAACAGCGCTTTTTCCTTCTCGTCTAAGGACGACATTTTGTCGGTTAAAATTTAAAATTTAGCAAACATTGAGTGAAGCTCCGCGCCTAACAGCCTAACAACCTAACTCCCCGGGTGGGTGGGCCCGGGGGTGTGTGGCCTCTCTGTCGGGTGTGCAATGACAGGGAGGTGTGTACCTACTGGTGTGCCCTAAGCTTGTGAACCTGACGCCAGTCTTATTGTGCGACAGGGCCCTACGCCCCAAGGGGCCTCTAGTGCGAAGGGGTAGACACTCCCAACCGACACTAGGTGACTGCTGTGAACGAAGTCAGATTTAACTAGTGTTTCTAGACCAGGCTTGACTAGGGTAGCCCCCAAGGCCAAGATTCTGGCTCCCGATGCCAATGGAGTGCCGGGCCCTGAAGGGGTTTGGCGGGTAGGATTGGGTCACCACCCTCTTGGTTTCGTTGGCACCGTAAGGTTTCCACCAAGAACCTCGAAACTGAGGACTTTTCCCTGATGGGGCAAAGGAAGTTAAGTCGGAATAATATCCGAAGCAAAATGAGCAAGTGCTGTCTTAATAAAAAGACAGCAATTGTTCGGGGGTGTAGTCGAGAGACTACTGATGACGTCACGACACTGGGAAGTGACGAACCGATGACGCACACTGATAGCGAGCGGAAATGCGAGCAGGTAGCGGCACGTCCGTTCGCGACGGCGGTCAGGCGGCGAGTGTGTTTTTGTGAGTCGATCGCCTACAGTGCGGCCGTATTTATAGGGCTCGACGTACGTGCACGTTTAATTTTAGGTTAAGTATTGAAATTACAATGATGACATTCATTTTACATCGTAATAAATTCAAAGTAATCAACTTATGGTTTTTAAACTAATTTTTAGGACAATTAAATGATTAAACTTAGTTATTCTAGGTTTTTCTAGACGAATTGTTGTAGTTGCGCCGATATATATAATTTTCTACTAGCCTTGACCCTCGGCTTCGCTCGCGTTATGATTGTAAATTATCTAACGAGAAAGTTTTTAATACGGCCTATGATATTCAAGAATAATGTACCTTTCCTTGAGTGAAAGAATTTTCGGCATAGAATCAGAAGTTCCGAAGATGACTCCCTACTTTTAAACGTATTATATAACCGGTGTAAATTGGCACAGGGATAGCTCATAGTAGGATACTTTTATCCTGGTAGTACGATCCCGTGTGACAATTACCGAACATAACGTGGGCGGCCGGGGACATAAGCTAGTAGAAAATTAATTTATCTTCGGCATTGTGATTGTAAAAATGTTACTTAATTACCCCGTTGTATTGGTTATGTCCTTCCTACAGATTACAATCTCATTACCCTTCATAATTTCTTTAGAATCATGATACAATAATATCCTGAAATGGGGCCAAACGACATTAACATTATAATTTAATATTGTAATTTCTATAGAATCAACGGGAGATCTTCAATAGAACCACCTGTCATAATATCTATTGAACGAGATACGTTGTCACGGAGATATAGCATTATATACTGAATGTCATATATTCACAGAGATAATTGACGCTTGATTACCTCACAAAGGAGCCAGTAGATACATAGTTAGGGATATAAGTGCTAACTACATTCATGGGCTAATTCAGACATGTGTTATGCAAAGAAGGCACAGGATGAGAAATATAGAATGTGCATTTGAGAGATTGAGGAGAGTACATAGATATTTAAAGGAGAAGTGTTTGTTGATTAATGAGGTCTTTGCTGTCGATTTTGCGGAAAAGAAATCTCCCGCATCTGTATTGGGTAATAGACAAAATGTTGCCTCTATTTGGTATTTAAAACATCATTCTATCTCATGTTAACATATTTAAATGATTAAACAAACTCAAACATGTTTTAAATTCGTTTAGTGTTAAATCTTTTTTGCAATTTTCGGTGTTAAGGCCTTAGTATCTATCCCATGCACTTTTTTGTTTCTATGCACGTCTCCACGCTAGTTTTTATATCACCGCACGTACCCAAACACATGTTCTGACATGAATACCTTTTGAGGGTAAAGAAAGCCATACGCTTTAGGCGTTACTAAGAGAAAATGAATGGACGCTTTAATTCAGTCATACTAATCCTTCTAAGCCCGACGAATTGCCAAACTTAAGTGGCAGTGGGCAGGGCACATTGCTCGCAGAACGGATGGCCGATGGGGCCGAAAAGTTCTGGAGTGGGGAGTGCGAACCGGAAGACGATGCGTTGGAAGGCCTCCCAATAGGTGACCCGATGACCTGATGAAGGTGGGGATCCGCTCGATGCGAGTCGCACGGGACCGGTCAATGTGGTGACACTTGGGGGAGGCCTATGTCCAGCAGTGGACGTCTTTCGGCTGAAATGATGATGATGATGAACCCTTCCAAAATAGGACAATGCTCAAATATTTCACGGAAAAAAAAAAAAAACAGAAAACTGCATTTAAGATACTTCTATTTACAATTTAGAGAAAAAATAAATTGAAATACAAGTTTTGTATTTCAATTTATTTTTTTGTCCACGGGGTAATTAAGTAACATATTATTTACAATATAGAGAAAAAATAAATTGAAATACAAAACTAATTTATACTTGAAGAAGCAGCTACTACGAAATAGAATTAAAACTGAGAGGAGCTCGAGCAAAAATAATGCCCGTACTTTTTCATCTCTTGAAGTAATATTTTTTGAAACGCGATAAAAATGTGGATATTGGAAATTCAGAGGCTTTTGTATTAATCTAGTAAAAAGCATTGTTGTGCTGTCGACATATTTTTTTTAAATATTTAAAAAATAAGCCAGCAATATTATACCAGCGGCGGTTCCAGGACGATAATATATTATTACGAGCCACCTCATCTATATACTCACTCTACATTTTGGATAAAAAATTAGGTCATTTTGAACATTGATCGTTTTTTTTTCATAATTAGTATGACCACTTTAAGTGGTAAGCTCAAGGTGGCATTGCTTGTCAAGTAAATTTGCATCACAATGTCAAATTTGGTCCATTTATTTTAGTTCTATGTTTTCCCGCCAACACAGATAAGTTGGTTTAAGAGTAATGTTAGGTATCTATCTTTGTGGAAATATAGTAGTAATAAGTTTTGTGGTGATTAAAAAATAAACAGATTGTTCCATAAATCTATAGATTACATAAATTAAGGCATCTCGTCTCTGTCAGCGTGACCTCGTTGTTATTTTAAACCCCGCTAAAGATTTGTGTGTGGTTTTCACCATCATTTGGAGAATTTGTTCAACAGCGTTTAAATGAAATCATATAATAAAGAAATAGCAATAGCTGTAGCGATCTACAAAAAAGCAACTTACAACAAAAAGTACTACAGCGCTATCTATGACACGACGGAAGAACTAACAACAATTTCCTACAAGTCGCAAGCAAAGTTTACATTGATTTAAAAATCTATAAGGAAATCCGACAACTACTGTTGGGCAGTTGCCCACCAGACATAACATACGTCTGGTCGACCATCCCAAAAACAGTGCGAAGCAAGGACGGATCTCAGGTTGAATTTTATTTATAGTAGCTAAAGCGACAATTGTTCTTGCTTCTACCGCTTTCTCACAACAACGGAGCTATTTATCGAGCCCGTTCCTTTATTCTGTGGAAACAAGTAATAAATCAAAAGCGCAGAAAACAATAAATTTTCTCAACAATAACTTTCAACCGAGTTTCGTATAATAGAACAAGAAAATAACAAAAATATCACCTGGTTTTCGCTGCGAAATGAGGCGTTATTGGAAAAAATAATGAAAGAAAATATCTACTGGGACAACTAACGAATTTTTGAGGAAATCGTTAGAATTCAAAATTCGAATAAAATCTTTTATTTCATTCCTAGCTAGTATTTTTGCACGCAGCTTTACTCGCGTGGTCGTTTGACATTAGCACACTGGCACTACTCATGCTCCCGCTGAGCATGAGTAGTGCCAGTGTGCTACGTGGCAGACTCATACTTTCTTAACTTCTGTCTATTAAATAACCTTCCAGAGAACCAAAAATAAGACAAAAACAATTCAAAATAGCTTTAATTTGAACCACTTTAGTAAGTAACGAAGAGTTCTCTTCTGAATACAAAGTACTTTAAATTGAACAGGTTGAGAAACATTCATTCGTTCAATCGTTCCCCGTTCACTGCTCTGAAATGGGGAATTAAGTGAGCTGATTGGAAGTGTATAAGATTGCCTATTTATTTCGGTAGTACAGTTGATATAATTTTTAGAGTTTTTTAACTGACATTATTAATTACTAAGTTAAGATAATTATGCTACTCTCAAAATATAGAAGGAAAACAAGAGGAAACAGGGATGTCCTAGGACCAACATTCTCAAAAGCATGTGATATCTTCCTCTCATAGAGAGGTTCCTCTCTATGAGAGGAAGATAGCACAGGAGGGAATGGGCTATAATCTAAAACGCAGGTTCATTGCGGCTCCTGTGTCCCAACAGTGGGAACATTATAAACTGATTATGCTATGCTCTTCAGTTAAAATCATTCAACCTGAATTATATAAAGCAAAGTTTATTCAGTGAATAATCAGTTTGCTACCGATTCAGTACACATAAAATAATTTCCTTTATCATGACACTAGTTCCAAATTATCAGTCAAGTGCAACGTGCATAGCAATGCACATTGCAAATAGTTATTATTTTATCTTGTACAGAATCGATAGCAAAGTGATACTTCACTGCACACAACAGTGTTTAACGATACAGCTAAACCATGAATACAGTCTGAAAATTGAAAGTAATCAAAATGGCATCGCCGCCGATATAAACATTCGTGTTCATAGATTTTGAAAAAAGTGACTGAAAGTGTTACTGAAGTTAGCCTGTTGGCTGCACCCCGCATTCTGTTCCTTAATCCGCAGACATCAGAACCAAGATCCAAGTTGACCCTAAATCTCAGGTTACATGGATTTAATGTGAATAGTTACAATGCCATCAATAATTAAGAGTGTGCTATAAATCATCAAACTGAACCTGTTTTCCATCGGACAAATATCCTAATAGCGAAAAAATTATCTGCTGCCCCATACAAAATTTCAATACCTATTCGACCCAAATGTATGCTGCGGCTGATATTTTTTCGCGATGTTTGTCCGATGGCGAAACATGTTCAGATTGATAGTCTGTACCACACCCCTAAGTATATGTGTATACCCTTTCCGTTACACCTTGTAAACAATAGAAGCTAGTAGTCCGACGCGGTTTCAAATCGCGTCGTCCGAAACGAAAGAAGTAAAGAAAATGCCTAAGTGATTAATAAAGCGCTCACGCCCAGAAACTGGCTGGAATACTGACTACGTGACAAATCAACGTCATAGTCAATTGCATCTCAAATCAGATGGCATCCTCTTGACTAGAATGCAATATCAGTGTAATAAATCCGACAACAATATTCCAATGACTATAAAATTACTTAGTACAAAACGTGAAAAGGTTGCTAAGGGCTTCATTCAAATTTGAAACTAGTCAGGCACAGAAATCACAGGGATCGCATCCGGAACGAAATGATCCGACAAAGAACTAGAGTTGTTGACATAGGTCACAGAAAAAGTAAACTGAAGTGGCAATGGGCCGGCCATATTAGCCGTAGAACCGATGACGGTTGGGGTAGACGTGTTTTTGATCGGATTGGCAAGCGTAAGGTGGGACGTCCCTCAGATTCGGTAGATCAACGATCTTCGCATAGTGGCTGGTACCAGCTGGGTGAGAGTTAAGTGGCGTGTGATTGAAGAGGCCCATGTCCAGCAGTGGACTGGTATAGGCTGATGATGAGGCACAGAAAACGGAATCACAACGGGGGTATAGGAGGTGGTCTACCCATTACCGAATTTATTTGTGGTCTGCACAGTATGTTTCAAAACGGTGAAAAAGAAGCAGTGAAAGGAAATCGGTATGAGCCAACAATTCGAAGACATATTGAAATCTCCAAATAACAGCTTTTTACTGATTGCTTAAGAAAGTATAATGTACTTGTTACTAGTGTAAATACGGTAGGTACTTATAACAAAAAAAAATATATATATATACAAATTGTTTCTCCGCTCATGTGTCTGCCTATCTGTATGTTCCGCCTAATCTCCAAAACGGCTGGACCCATGTCGACGAGACTTTAATTGTCAAATAGCTGATTTTATACGGAGTAATTTAGGCTAATTAGAATTTAATGGAATTAGAGTTCCGTGCAAAGAAGTTCAAACAATCCGATTCAATAATTTTGTAATTCATCATCATCATCAGCCTATAATGTTCCCACTGCTGGGACACAGGCTCTATATAAGAGGGAGTAGGCTGTAATCCACCACGCGGGCCCAGTGCGGGTTGGTAGATGTCACATGTATTCGAATTTTTAGTTTTAGGATATCCTCACGATGTTTTCCTTCAACGTTTTTGAGGGAGAGTTTTCGTAATTACTTGTACGGAAATACTTATCAGGTGTTAAGGTTTTCATGTAAAAATTAATCTTCACTAATTTACCTTTTAAATATATCCTATCTCGCTTCACTCCCAATTAAGTTCCTACATTTTTAATACCCTAACGGTTTTAAAAATAACCGTGCACTATGTAATGACACTTACCCGCCACTTAACCCTTAAATGTCAGCAACAGTTATAGTTTAAACTAGTTTGTGTTTATGTGCTAAGTGGTTCAATCTGTGCATAGTAGTGTCGTCTGTGCATTCATGTCCGTAGTGCAAAATATGATATTCCAAAACTAGAATTGTAAACTGGATTTAAAGGTTGGTCGCGCTTACAGGCTATTCATTCAGTTGACAGAAAATGATTTAAAAAAAAATGAAGCACGTGAATGCTACACGTGCCAAAGCATTCACAGCTACTTCAAAGTCGGCTTTTATACTTTTTCTGGTTCCGTACCCAAAGGGTCAAACAGGACCCTATTACTGAGACTTCGCTGTCCGTCCGTCCGTCCGTCCGTATGTCACCAGGCTGTATCTCATGAACCGTGATAGTTAGACAGTTGAAATTTCTACAGATTATATATTTCTGTTGCCGCTATAAGAACAAATACTAAAAACAGAATAAAATAAATATTTAATTTTCCATGCAAAAATTTTGCTGGTTTTTATAAATAATGGAAGTATGGAACCCTTCGTGCGCGAGTCCGACTCGCACTTGGCCGGCTTTTTTTTCTTTGTATCGATATGGAATATTTTTGGATGAAGCCTAGCCTAGCTGACTTGAGCCATTTTATTTCATTAATTGTTCAGTAGTTCAGTCACGCACAAAACATGTATTCTAATCTACAGCTGATATCAATACCATTGTCTGAAACCAAATCTACAAAGCGTCATGTTTCTCAGACCATCTTTTTTGACTATCCATGGAAAAAATGGTTCTGTATTTTTTTTGATAGTCACGCCCTTAAAAAACATCATATAACATTTCTGCAACACGCTGTATTTTATATTTTTTTTGCGAATATTCTTTTGAAATATTCATAAGTACATGACTTCAAAGGAAAACATGGAAGCACTTGAAAGATTACTCTTACGTGGACGTCGGCCTGTCCGTCGGTCATAGTCTTATTGTTTAGTAAAATAATATTATATATGAGTATATTTGTTTGGTGAGAGTCGGTTAAAAGGGTTGTACACGAAAACAAACAACAAACCTTTTTATTTATCTTTGTTGGTTTGATAATATTCAATATTGATTTAGAGACGTTTGTACGTGTTACGTCCAAAATATTTACTTGAAAGCAAAAGTTCGGAAGAGTAGGATAGTGTCTAAGTGATAAAATATAAAAAAAATCTTATTATTTAATCACTACTCACACTCACTATCACTAGGCTGGTCGATTTATTTAGCTGGTATAACAGTTTTGTAGGAAACAGCTTATTTAAAGCTTTTTTTAATAAAATACCCAAAATTTCTACGTGGGATCTGAATGATGTGCAGGATACGTCATCATCATCTGCCTAGCCTTTTCCTAAACTACTTTGGGGTCGGCTTTCAGTCTAACCGGATGCAGCTGAGTACCAGTATTTTACATGAAGCGACTGCAGTGCCTATCTCACCTCCACAACCCAGTAACTGGGTAATACGATACCCCTTAGTAAGACTGGATGTCAAACTTTTAGAAGATGGCGGCACGAGTTAGACAACACCAGCGACCAGTGGTCCACATTGGCCCTGGATCGAAACCATTAGAAGTCATGGGGAGACGCCCTTGTCCAGCAGTGGGATGACGCAGGCTAACAGTATCAGTATTAAGAGCGTTTATACCCTACGGCATTTCATACAAACTTTCAAGTCGTTATTTTCCGAAATGACTGAACAGATTTTAATGAAACTTCCTACGCATAAGCAGTATACATAGGTCTAAAAAGTTACTAAAAACATTTTCGAAATATCTTTTAAATATGAAGATAATTGAAAATTTCTGTTTCTATAGATCATTAAAAATCGGCCTAATTTAGCTGTTACATTATTTTTCGAAAATGTTTTTTAGTAACTTTTTAGACCTATCTATACTGCTTATGCGTAGGAAGTTTCATTTAAATCTGTTCAGTCATTTCGGAAAATAACGACTTGAAAGTTTGTATGAAATGCCGTAGGGTATAAACGCTCTTAAACAGATACTTTCTAGGAGCCTGTAGGTGGTACATACCCTGTTTTACATATAAAATCAAAAACCCAACGTGATCAGCCAGTCATCATCATGCATCGCCTGCCTAGCCTCCTCACAAACTATCTAGGGGTCGGCTTCCAGTCTAACCGGATGCAGCTGAGTACCAGTAGTTTATGAAGCGACTGCCTATCTGACCTCCACAACCCAGTAACTGGGTAATACGATCTCCTTGGTAAGACTGGATGTCAGACTTTTTGGCTTCTGACTACTCGTAACGACTGTCATAGATCTACAAATGGCATCCGGGACCAATCGTTAAACGTGCTTTACGAGGCACGGAGGAAACTCGGTATTAAATGGTCACCCATCCACGGACCAACCCCGGCAAGCACGGCTTAACCTTAAAGATCGACCCGTGCGGCTGTTATTATTTAGCCACGAGTTCCGCGTTATTACGCGGAGCTCGTGGCTAAATACGAGACACGAGATACGAGGTACCCGTTTTAAGGTCGGTCGGTCGGTGTCTCTTTCACCCTGCATGAATAATTGAACATGAAAGAAATGATACTAGATTTTCACGTAAAAATCTGAAAGGTTATGACCTGATATTTAGCGAAGAAACAACATCACCTTCCTACTTCCGTAAAGGTTGCAAGTTCTATTTTTGTGTCAACAAATTGATTTATAGCCTCACTTCGGGTATAATCGCTACTGAAAAAAAAATGGGTTTTCCATAAAGCACCCTCAGTGTGAATTCTGTCTAATTCCACATTAAATTAGTAGAACAATTGAAATAGTAGTTATTTGTAGATTATATTGTAGATTAGTTTAATTACATATTTTATTTTCTTGTACAACTTCATTATGCATGCGGTGTTTACCTTACAGTGATTGTTGCATTGATTTATATTAATGTTTGCATGTTACCTTAAGTATAAAGCCAGTGTAGACAATTGTTGGTGGACCAATAAATAAATAAATATTTTTTTTTGTACCCTATCACAATGTTGTCGTTTTTCACCCAAAGGGTGACTGGTAAAGAATTCCTTGTGGCATTAAGTCCGCCCATGTACCTCTATTGTACATGAAGTTTAAATAAATATGAAAATAAATAAATAATAAACAGTGACTCAGTAATACAAAACCATGTGGTGACAAAACAGTTTCGGCGAACCCCATAATGTTTCCCTTGCGTGTTGATTCTTGCTACTTACGGCTTAACATTGCAATTTCAATACAATTAAAAAAACTATAATCCAGATTTCATATGAAAACGATTATGCAGTATTGTGTTCTTAGTCATTTTAAAACGAAGTGGTACAAATGGCGAACAGAAATTTAGGGTTCCGTGGTAAAATAACTAATTTATTAAAATATTTTTTGCAAAAAAATAACTGACCAAAAAAACGCTAAAATAAGTTTACTTTTGGAAGTCAGTGCCTTTGCTTGTTTTATTGACTTTTTTCAACCGACTTAAATTACTTATATGGGAGTAAGCTCACGAGCGAGGAATAAAAAGATACTGGCGAAATACATAACCTCCTCATTTTTTAAGAAGTGGGTTAAAAAAAAAAACCATTTCACAACAGAGTTGTTGCGTTGCAACGCTTTTTTTGCCCAAACTTCAATATTACTTCCTTGATACTTACATTATTGTAAAGTTACTAAAGTTATCATGTCGATTACCTCTAAACAGATGTTAAAATGATGATGATGATGATACAATATAAATGCAAAATTAATTTGTCTAGATTCATTCATTCATATACTTTTATTTCAGGTAAAGTCTACAGAACCCACAACGCTCTTGTTATATTTGTAGGATCCGGTCATTAGTACGGACAGAAAATGAATCGGCAAGCGCGCCAAAGGTAGCACGCGACCTACTTACCAGTCTACCCACACCTAAGCGCGCTTCTACAGAGTCGTGATGTTTCGAGCTCGCTGTGAGGCGGACAGTCTGTGTCTGACCACGGCGGAGTCAAGACGTCCCGAAACTGTTCCCCGATTCATGTTGCCTAAGTGTTATTGTGTTGGATTGTAATTTCAAGTAATTTGTGAGTAGTAAGTGAGTTCGACAAAAGCAGTGTACCTCGTGTAGTGTGTGTTTTCATAGCACGGAACCCATGTTCTGCCCACATGATGACCGAGTCTAACAAAATAAATCAAGACAACTGCGACATATTTTTCAATCCAGTAACTATTTAATTTCCAACTTAGGTGCTGTATATGTCATTAGTCGTTATTTGTAACGAACGCCATAATTTTTCTTTCAAAAATTAGTTCCAGTACGTAGTATTGAACGAATGAAAACTGGCTGGTTGTCGTCGAAACCGGTATTTTGATAGAACGGTACCTACCTAATAATGCTTTAAAAATGCTATGTTTTGTTTCCGATATAATATTTCTCATGTTCTGTTATGAATAAGGTGATAAAGTACCTTTGTATCAACTAAAAATTGTTTAATTGTTTATTTTTTACACATTGGAAAAGTTTTTAAGTGATCTAAATGTAAACTAATAATAATATTATAAAGAGGAAAGATTTGATTGTTTGTTTGTTATGATTTAACTCAAAAACTACTCAACCGATTTTAAAAATTCTTTCACCTTTTGAAAGCTACATCTTTACCGAGTAATATATGCTATACTATATCACAATTTTCTCGGACAAAGTCGCGGGCTAAGTGCTAGTTTTTAAAATAAATTGAGTTAAAAAAAAACCCGTTCATGAAAAAGGTAAAGTACATGCTAGGTATGTAAGCCAATAACTATGAACTCCATAATGCCTACATGAAACAAAAACATGCAGTTGTATTTCCTAATAGTATGTCCTTAAAATACAATTTTGGCAAGTAAAAGTTATCAAAAAAAGTCAATACCGAATCAATCAAATCAAATCATTCTCGCTATGAAACAAATATGTAACTACTTTTTATTGCACCTTAGCTAATGATAAAACACTGAATGCAATGATACACATATTTTCAAATTTAGTACATATAATAGAACCATAATATTATTATTATGGATCTTTTGGGGCAAGTGACAGGCTTTATGTTGTGGCGCCAAGGTTAGCCGCGAAATTAAGATTTTATTACGTTTTTTGCAATTTGCCCGTCACTTTCGTCAATTTACCAGCAAATTGCAAAAAACTATAAGAAAATTTAAATTTTGCGAGCAAAAAGTTTGTGAAATTAACACAAAAAACAAAATGGCAGCGTTATTTCTGTTTTTGCCACGCGCCAAAAGATCCTTGAACAACGATAAGCTGAAATGAAACACAATTAATGCAATGCTACAACATTAAAATTATGTATAACAATTTTGAAAATAAAAAAAACTTATGAGCTTTAGGCTCAGAAGCCTTTTTTATTTTCGACCAAAGCTGTATACAGCTCTTGATTACGATTCTCGAAATGCATTTTTAGGTTTTATCGTGAAATTATTTTCATTAAGAGCGTTTACACCTTACGTTTACATCTCATACAAACTTTCAAGTTCTCTCCTACCAGGATACATAGGTCTAAAGAGTCACTAAAAACATTTTCGAAAAATAATACTATTTTTTGAAAAAGTTTTTAAATGACTAACTATACAGCTAAATTAGACCGATTATAAATTATCTATAGAAACAGAAATTTCCAATTATCTTTTTTTTTAAGACATTTGCAAAAATGTTTTTAGTAACTTTTTAGACCTATTATCATACATACATATCATACTGTCATTTCGGAAAATAAGGACTTGAAAGTTTGTAGGAAAAGTAAGGCGTAAACGCTCTTAAACGTTTCTTTTTTCTCTTTTACTATTTAGATTGAAACCCATATCTGTTCGTAATTTTGCCCAATACTGTTCACACGGCGACTTAACAAGCTATACATTTTTTTTTGCATGGCTTCGTTTTGTACAATGAGAGATCCGGGTAAACTGGTTTTGTGTAGCTTGATTAGTCACCGTGACTACAAGCCACCAATGAGAAATCTTGACTTTATTTGTCTTAGGTATCACTTATCATACGAGATACCTTTTTAAACTCTACCTAAGTATATCCATGATCTATACAAGGTGGAAGGGACACCGACGCAAAAACGGTTACCAGGTATTAAGTACATCATTCAGAACCTGTGGGGGATAAATGGAATTTTTTTATCGGTAAAAAAAACACTGTTTCCTAGAAAAGGGCAATACCTGCACGATCAAAATTTCTGTGCCAATAGTTTTAAATCGAAAATAATCCCTAAATAATTATATCATTCAGATCCAGCCTGTCTCCATGCTGTCCTCCCCCAGCGACGCACTAAGCCGAGGCTCGTACCCCACAGGGACTGTCCTTAGCGTGAAGTCGCTTACTTTGTAAGTAGTTTTTATGCCCTATCTGGAGGCATTACACTGAAGGTACCCACAGGATAGTCTGGTTAAGCAGACGACAACCTCTTAGGTTGAACTGCGAGATGCCATATACAAAAAAAAAATCGATCAAAATGTATGGAACAGCTGTTTTTTTTTAAATTATAAGGTGGGTTTCAGAATATTGTACCAAATACGTGGTAAACGGTTTAGCGTCGGTGTCACCTCAACCTCGTATACTCGCATATGCCCTGAAAGAACCTTTACATTAACATAGATAACCCAGCATGTCATACTATACCTTGAGTCTTGTATCCACAGGTCTCTGGTGTCTATTGGAGGTAGTTCAGTCTCGGTGGATGCTGCAGAATGCTGAGGTGTTCCTCCTCTAGGCCCCAGGAATCTTCGCCATGTGCAGCGTCGACCTGGTGAAAGATTGAGTTTTAAAATAATGGGTGTAGAAGTACACTTAACGAAGAGGTAAGGTACTGGTTTCCCTTGACATTGCCATTTTTTTTGTGTTCTAGAACATATCTGAGCACCTTCTAGTTATACTGAGGACCAAAGTTACAACTTTTTCAAGTTTAAAAAAAAAGTTTTTAATTTTATTTTACTGTAAATACGTCCATGATCTCAGCGGGGTCCAGTGGGGGCAGCCTCGACTTACGAGCAGTAAGCCGTGGGTTCAGACCCAGGCAGGCGCATTACTTTGTGTAATTTATTTCATCACCGCTGCTCTCAAAAACGGTGAACGAAAATATCGTGAGGAAACCGGCATTTCCTAGAACTAAAAATTCGAAGACATGTAACATCTACCAAACCGCATGGGGTCCGCATGGTGGATTACAGCCCACTCCCTCTCATAGAGAGGAGGACTGTGTCCCAGCAGTGGGAACATTATGGGCTGATGATGATGACCTCGATGAACCCTGTGCTTTTGAATGCATCCATCAGCACATGTTTTGAGTGCGTTACATTGAGTCCTACCGTGAACCATGATTTTTCACTCCAAAACTAAGCTTAATAGGCGTTTCCTAGCAAAAATTTGTGCGTAGAGTTAAATGGTTTGACGTACAGAATGCTTTAATAGACGACTTCGTGAAACAGACATGGTTAAATCACTAACACCAATCTTGTTTCGGTAATTAAGAGTCTTGTACTACTTGGTTCCGATTTCCAGGAATGGAAGATAAATACAAAGATACAAAGTTTATAGTTAATCATGTCTTCAAAGCAACTAAAATAAACAGTTTCTAATGAGTTTAGTCGCTGATAAGTGGAAGGAGTAGAATTTATCGGCTTTCCAGGAAATTGAGTTTTTCTATTAGATGCTTGGCTTGTCTTTGCTAAATTAAAGTCAATAATTATAGAAAATGCTTGTCTGATAAATAGGTTTACAGTCTTATCAAGGGGTACCGTATTACCCAGTACTTAGTGGGTTGTAGTAGTCAGATAGGCAGTCACTCCATGTAAATAGACTGGTATAAAGCTGCTTCCGGTTAATAATGAAAGTCGACCCGAACATAGCTGAGAAAAGGCTAGGCAAATGATGATGGGTTTAAAAACTGTATGTTCCTGGTAGTATATGTCTACTTATGGACCGTCCCTGTATTACAAAATAACCAGTGTAGTGTGGAGTGAGTGTTCTGTATGGTGTCGGACGTAAAGAATAGCACCATCCCATATCTTCCCGTGGGTGTCGTAAGAGGCGACTAAGGGACTTGCCAGAGAATGGGCAGCAGCGTTCTCTGTGTTTTTGTAACAACCGTACTGCGATCGCCAACCCGCCTACCAAGCTTGGCGATTATGGAAAACCCCCCAAAATATAAATGTGGCGACACTTGGGGGAGGCCTATGTCCAGCAGTGGACGTCTTTTGGGCTGAAATGATGATGAATGATGTAGAGTGATTATTACTTCCAATAGTTAGGAATTATGGGTAAACCATCGTAGACACAAATCTGCATAGTCTTAAGATTTGACCATAATAAATATGTCTGGACTTTAAAAGAGACTGACCTCTGGGTTTGTTTCGGCTATTTCTTCCCAGACTGGTCGGATAGGAAACACCGACACCAACTCGTTTTAAGTCATAATAATATTTAATTGCAAACGTCTAAAATCTTTTATTTTTTTAAACTGTCGAGAATCACGAATAGTAACTAACGGTTCAGAGAATCGCATAAAACCTATAGGAATAGAACCGATTTATTCGAAAAATGGCACTCTCATACTCAATGGCATGCCTACACGGCGCATGCCAAAATGCCTCTTGACAATTATATTCCGGTTACTCACTCAAAATGACTAGGGGTGTTGCTATCATCCGATACTCTGAAGCAAGAAATAGCTCAGTTATTTCGGTTTGCAGTTCCAATCACTTCAACACAGTGCTATTCATTTTCCTCGAATCTCTTCTTATATAATCGCTTAGTTCTTCTTACTAAGCGAGAAAAGGAAAGAGAAAAAAAAATCGAGAAAAATGAATAGCTTTGTATTATTTTTTCTCGAATCTCTTCTTAATAACCTAACCGAGATTTCTTCGCCAAAAAACATGCAATTTCGACGCTGTTTTCAGCAGTTTTAGACCTTAATTTGCCTCCGCCTACGTTTTGAGCAATCCAAAATCAAATTAAAATGGATATAATCACTTAACACCATTCAAACAAAGATTTTTGTATATCCACATAACCCACACCTTTAATTTCATCTGCGTTCATACATCCACACACATGACATAGATTTAAGAAAACTTGTATTTAATGTCTACTATATATTTTTTTATTAAATTATTATTTATTATTAATATCCGCTCATACACGCTACTTTAACTGTGAAAGCAGAGAGAGAAGTGCACTTTGAAATCTGATTTGTTACGCCGATGGACAAAGCTATTTTGTGTATGCTATACAAGTGGACTTTTCCCAATCAAATAATTTTAAGGAGATAAATGAAATATGAGTATTTCGTTTCCGGAGCGCAGTGTAGTGTTTCGAACATGATGTGTTAATTTTACACCTAAGATATTGCGGTCCATAGCACTTAAATAAATAGTAATTTATTATAGTCAACATGTTATTACAACATGATTACTTTTTGAACTTTTCTAACGTTTGCGGTTCCCCAAGACCCGGTGTGGTAATTGTTTAAAATGACTATCTATTCCTTCAGGTTTTTATTGATTGAATCTTAAAAGAAAGCAAAGTCACGTGAACGAAGCAGCTAGTATGTTAATATATATACATATATGTTACGATGGTTTCGTGGCAGAGAGGAGTACAGAGAAGGTAGCGCCATTCACGAACACCCAAGATCCGCTGTGGCAAGGCTTCTGCGGAGCCCGAAGTGAGCCTGCGTGCCGCCAAGCCGAATACCCCGGTGTACATTTCCCGCTTGCATTACACCACTAAAACGGAGGGCATCGTGGAGTATGTGCGCCAAAAGACGAGGTACACACCGAGGATGCAGTTACTGGAGTCGCGCCGCAACGTTAACTTCAATGCGTTCGTGGTGCTAGTACCAAATTTTTATCTGCCCATCGTGATGCAGGAAGACTTTTGGTCGCAGGACGTGGTGTTCCGTCGCTTTCACAGACAAGTTCCACTGGTCAGTCAGCACAAGTGCAGTGTGAACAAGTGAAGTGCTAGTAACATAGTATTAAGTCATATTTATTAACATGAGTTTTGTAATTACTTTATTATGTTAGTTTATAAGGTATATATCTATGGGCCATTGTAGCCTGAAATAAATGATGTCATGTTATGTTAAATAAAATTGCACAAAATACTAACTCTGAAAATGATGCAGTATATCAAACTTAGGTACCTAAATTAATCACACCTGTACAAACACGCTACGATTCCTTTTCAAACCACCATTAAATTTCTCATTAATTTACAGGACTAAAAGCATGATCGTTCATCAAACCGTTTCATTATAAAGTGTCCATGAGCCAATATCCTAGGTACTCAGCCCGATCACTATGTACGGTAAGCCTATCCCTTGGGAGAAGCAAGCCAAGTACTTAGGAGTCTTACTTGACAACCACCTGTCTTTCGCGGCGCACATCAAAGCAGCTCGCGACCGAGCTGCCTTTGCTATGGGTAGGCTTCATTTCCTGATTTCGACAAAAAGCAAGTTGTCACTCAAGTGCAAGTTGCGCCTTTATACCGCGGTGATCCGCCCCATTATGACGTACGCTTGCGTCGTGTACGCTCACACCAAGCCTAAGTACATCCATAGGATGCAAACCTTACAGAACCGGTTCTTACGTAGAGTCACGGGAGCCCCTTTTTATGTCCGTAATGACCGTCTACACGTAGACCTTAGAATGCCCACCGTCCTTCAGTTTATGAAACGTCTTTCGAGGCGTTTCTTCGATAACGCCATTAAACACCGTAATCCCCTGATCGCAGCGGCCGCCCGTTACGAACCCTCGCGCATTAGTACAGTACGCCGTCCTCGGCATACCCTCGTCACTCCCGATGATGCTATCACCCTCCTCCAGGAGAGTAGCAAAGAGACTAGCACTCTTAAAAAGTTTAGACACAAACCGCCGTCTTTCCGACCTCGCCGTCGAGGTCCGTCGCGACGTCCCGGTCCATGCCCTCCCCGACCCTCGCTCGAGCAAGCCCGCGATGCTGTGCCAGTAGTTTTAAATCAGCCCCTAAATAATGATATCATTCAGATCCAGCCTGTCCCCATGCAGTCCTCCCCCAGCGACGCCCTAAGCCGAGGCTCGTACCCCACAGGGGGTGCCCTTAGCGTGTAGTCGCTTAGTTTGTAAGTTTTATGCCCTGGCTGGAGGCCTTACTCTTAAGGCACCCACAGGATAGTCCGGTTAAGCAGACGACAACCTCCTAGGTTGAACTGCGAGATGCCATTCCCAAAAAAAAAAAAAAATAAATATCCTAGGTACGCACGAAGACCAATCAAGGTTTACAAAACCTGTTTATGCAGATCTCTCATTGGACGGAAAACCTATACAGAGTGAAGCCATGTTGTCCTGGAAATATTTTGCTTGAGGTGTCGCAGTCTGTACAGCTTTTAAGCCACCTGGCTTGTGTACTTTATTCTAATCGGTTTCAGTCCAAGTGACGTCACGACGAACAAATACAGACGCATTTTCACTTAGTACTTATTTAAAGGTCTGTAGGTATTTTAGTTTCCATGTCAACGGGGTGGTAGGAAATAGTAATAGAGTTATCATCAAGGTATTATAAAATAAAATACTTGTAATAGCAATATATGGTGTCGCTCGTGAAGCTCTGTATGGTGTCGGATAGCAACATCCCATATCATCCCGTGGGGGTCTTAGGAGGCGACTAAGGGATTTGCCAGAGAATGGGCAGCAGCGTTCTCTGTGCTTTTTTAACAACCATACTGCGATCGCCAACCCGCCTTCCAAGCGTGGCGAATATGGCAAAACCCCTCAAAATGTCAATGTGGCGACACTTGGGGGAGGCCTATGTCCAGCAGTGGAGTCTTTTGGGCTGGAATGATGATGAATAGCAATATAACACGTGACTTAATAAGTAGGTGGGTTTGAGGATGGGTGACCATCAGTCCCTGGGCGTCGGAAAGTACACTGAACTGTTGGTCTGAAAACCAGTCTTACCAAGAGGTTCCACAGATACTGTATTGTGGATGTTGATGTCAGACAGGCAGTCCACTCTATGTAAAATACTGGTATACAGCGCTGAATCCGTTTAGAGCTGGCCTTTTATTCTATAGAGAAAGAACAATCTTGGCACAACCTTCTCACCACATGACTATTGTTAATAGGCCATCTTTGGCCTAGATCGCCAAGATAAAGTGAGGTTCTATCGGATTACGACGATAGAAAAGTCAGAAATGCGTGGGACTAATCAGTTGAAAAGTGAGTTCTTAAAAGCGAATACCTCTTACCAATACTTGTTTGTTTATTTTTCAACTTTACTTTTATTTTTAACTTTCACCGAGTAGGTACTTGCTGAAAACAGCTAAGTGACTTTTTCTACGTGTCTCGTCTTCAAACCTCAAATATTTATTAAAACAACATCAATTCCCGTCACGTAGTCGTCACGTCGTCGGCCCGTCTGCAACGCACTTTTTAATCTACTTTAATCGAGCACTCCACAGAGAATCAATTCAATTATTGTCTCTTCAGTTTGGTAAAATGTAATAAAATGGTAATAACTCCCAATTTTACTTAACTTATAAATTTATTATCATTATCATCATCAGCCTATAATGTTCCCACTGCTGGGACACAGGCCTCCTCTCTATGAGAGGGACTGGGCTGTAATCCACCACGCGGGCCCAGTGCGGGTTGGTAGAGTCTTCGAATTTTTAGTTCTAGGACACGCCGGTTTCCTCATGATGTTTTCCTTCACCGTTTTTGAGGGCAGCGGTGATGAAATATATTACACAAAGTAATGCGCCTGCGTGGGTTCGAACCCACGGCTTACTGCTCGTAAGTCGGGGTTGCCACCACTGGGCCACGGCTGGTCTCCTACTGCTTCTACTTATTAATTAGTGGACGTTAACTTGCTTACGATAGATTCCCACAGTAAGTACATAAGGGCTTTACGGCCTGCTAGCCACAAACCATATGGCACCACTCGGAGAATTACATACACTTTGATCTAAACCACAGAGCAAGGAAACGCGCTAACAGCTTTTAGCGATTGAAGTACTGACAAAATTTTGGCGGAACTCCTGGCTGATTAAAAACAGCCGCTTGGGTTCATTTTTTCAATTTAAACCACGCTTGCCATCCAGTATAGGTTGGTAAGTAGATGGTTGGCTTTCCAACACAACGTTTATCATGGAAGCTTTCAAAGAATATGAATTGGCTCATTATGAAATAATTAGGTAAAATTCTGTATGGTTCACTGTATTCTGTATGGTGTCGGAACTAAAGAATAGCACCATCCCATATCTTCCCGTGGGTGTCGTAAGTGGCGAATAAAGGACTTTCAGGAGAATGGGCAGCAGCGTTCTCTGAGGTTTTGTAACAACCGTACTGCGATCGCCAACCCGCCTGCCAAGAGTGGCGATTATGGAAAAACCCCCCTTATATCAATGTGGCGACTTGGGGGAGGCCTATGTCCAGCAGTGGACGTCTTTCGGCTGAAATGATGATGAAGTAAAATTATGTCCATTAACTGATCTTGACTGACTCTTTTTTTAGTTAAATACCTCAATCAAAAGTCATACCACATTTTAAATGGACAAAAGGTTTCGATATTACATTTTGATATTTATTTATGTTGTATCAAAACGTATATTTGGAACAGATTTATAATTAATCCGTGTCAATTACCTAAAATCAGAAATTATAATTTGTACGATTTGGCTTCGTTGAATAGATTTATCTTCGTCTCATATGGCGAGTTTTTCAAGGTTTACAAAGCAAGACAAGATGTCACTTGCCTAAAATAAAAAAATGATATAAAACAGCTGGCCAGATTTTCTTGAAACTAAACTAAGAACACTCTCGATTAAAATTACCAATAGGTAACCGTTCAACCAAAAAACACACCATTATCGATTCATCCATTCAGAAGCTATGGTGATGCCACAGACAGACACACTTCAAACATAGAACACCAATCTTTTTTGGTCGAGGGTTAAATATACTGACAAGACACGCGTCCCCGAGACGGTTTCGTGCTCTGTGGTCAAACACATTAATACCACTCACCGCTTACGTTTAGTACAATATAGACTAACATTATGTTACGTTAAACATACAAATACAATTAGGGTAGAGACAGTAGAAGCCGACAGTATTAAGGGATGTCATGAAAGGGGAGTAGTGGTGTGGGATGGCCAAAGGAGGCATAGAGATAAGTATATTCGTGTTTTTATGATTTCTACATCCTGAAATGTTCTTTTTGCTACTGTTTTCGTGTTGGCACCAAGCCAGATTTTTTAAATTGTTTTAAAAGCGCTACGTTTTTGTAATAAATTTTAATGATTTTCAGTATAGAACGAAAAGGAAAGCTTTTTGGGCACAGGTTATTTTAGTAGTACTTACTTGGCTGTTACGAAAAATGCATACCTGGAAGGGCATTGGTGGTTCATGAGAGGGTGACTTAAGGACTAGAAGGCATCAGGGACTTTCCTTAACAACAGGTGCATCAATTTAAATTTTGACTTTTCACTACGTTGTACTACCGAGGTCACTGACGGAGTCCCCTTTTCACACTTATGCTCTAAGAAATAAATTTTAAAAGTGGTCGACCGTCACTTTTCTCGTTAGTACCTAACAAAAGATTTATTTTTAGCATAGCTCATACAGTTTTGCAAATAATATACCTGATGGCATCTACCTTAATTCTATAATCCATAGCCCTATACATAAGGCCGAAAAGACATTAACACGTCAAATCCTCTTACTTCGGGACATGTGGGTGTCAAAATGCGGGGATGTGTAGTAATCGCACAGTTTACCAACCCTGCAGGAATGAGGGTTAAGCCTTTTAGTGCGATTAATGCTTTCATTACATTCAAGGTATCAGTTTTACGATAAATAAATGATAAACAATGATTTCTTCTACTCTTAATAGGGATCGACTCTATTATAGACGAAGTACTTCTATAATGAGACAAACCACAATGCCTTGTTTTATAAAAAAAAAAAAAATGCTTTATTTCATAAAAGGGACCTATCTATATACCTACATTACAGCCCAAAAACGACCACTGCTGGACATAGCCCTCCAAAAAGTAAATGTGGGGAAACGTGGGGGGGCCAAGTTTCCCCACATTTACTTTTTGGAGGGTATTGCCATAATCACCACGCTTGGCAGGCGGGTTAGCGATCGCAGTACAGTTGTTACAAAAGCACAGAGAACGATGCTGCCCATTCTCTGGCAAATCCATTAGTCGCCTCTCACGACACCCACGGGAAGATATGGGATGGTGCTATTCTTTACGTCCGTAAGTCGTACGACTCCATACAGAAGCGTCCAGCGTCATAGCGTCAGAATATTTCATATTAGACTACGAAGTAGAAATGTTTAAATGCGATACTTTGAACGCAGTGACAATTGTTCACCAATTTCTTTTCACGCGGCAAGTATTGTTTTTCTCGACAAACCGATAACATCACCAGGCATTTACAAAGTAAATATTTCAACAATCCTACACCAATATATTTAAATCTTGTATCTGTATATCACCACGTACATTTAAATGGAACATTAAAAAAACTATTAGTTGAAGCAATCCATTTAAAGTTTGACACGTAAATAAAAATAAAATGGATATCATCTCGCCCCGTGCCGTGTAAAGCGACCTCTGCTGGCACAGATGGCAATTATCGGAGGCTGTTGGGCTCTTGCGGGAATTCAGGTGTGTGTAGTACAGGTGAACTAATTTGCAGTACAGTTGTTGAGTGGCAGAAATATCGGTAAAATGCGTTAGTGTTGATTAGCTTTATAATAGACTAGTTTATGGCCGCGGCTTTTTTTTTTCGGATGGGAAATCATCAAATGACTTCTTCCGCTCTGGGCGGAGCGGAAGGGAGTGTCAGACTTGACTGACTAAAACCCATCCATGTTCCTTCTTAGCCCTTTGCGTTCCAGGGGCACGGTATCTCTTTCGAACAACCCGCAGCCCTGGCAGGCATCGGCCCTCTCGGACCCCTTCCGATTTGCTGACATCTCCTTGAGGCGCGCGTGGAACACGAACGCGCCGTCGGCACGGTCTGTCGTCATAAGACGGACGGACGGTGAGCTAGCCCATTAGTCACCGTCCACAGGCCCGCGCCTACGGTGGCCGGGGGCCACTGGTTGCCCCCCGACGCCCGGGGCGTCTCCCACGGCGGCTGGGACGTGAGGTTCTCTCCCTCTCACGTTCCGCCACCTCCTTCGCTAGCATGACTGCTTCGCCACACACTTCACTGTGCCAACCGTGCCGTCAAAAAATACCGGTACGTAGAAATATCGTCGAGATTGTCCACTTAATCCCAATATTGCAAGATCCTCTCTGATTCTTTGTATTAAAACACAGGGTAAAGTGGCAACCAGTATAAAGTTTAGATTTACCAAACTTTTTCGTTCGTTTTTATTTCAATTAGCTCATTACAGGCACTTTTAAAAATCAAAAAAACAAAAAGAAATCAAAGCAATCAAAATCTAAATATTTTATTTTACATAGGCCTACATGGACACTTATAAAACGTCGACAAAAGCTGCACGGTTCGGATTGGTTGTTTCCTATGGAGAAGAACCGGCAAGAAACTCCATGGTTACTCTTTTAAAATCATTTGGTTTTACAATATTTGAATGTTACAGCGTTAGTACTTAAGTATGGGAGGACAGCGTTGGCCCGACAATAAGTCGTTGCTTACTACAAAAGGTCGAACAAGATAAAAAAAAGTATTAGCTGTTAGACACAGTGTAGACTTTATACATCAGTACGAGTCAGGTTATTACCTGAAGTTTTACAAAAAGTACCTGTTGCGATGTTTTCAAACAGTAAAAATGTCAGATTGTAATAGATTTCCCCGTACTAGAAATAAAGAAGAGACAGAACAGTCGTTTCGTCAGAAATTCTAATTTTGAGAAGCATTTTTCAGTCCCAGCCTCCATTGCATCGCAATCGATAGAAAAGGACCACCAAAAAGTTTATGGACAAAATTCTTCAGGACTGAGAGCCACATAGAGAAATATTCTACTCATCCCCAAAAAATCATTCAATACTAACAACATGAAACAACAGAAAAGTCCTACACATCATCATCATCATCATCATTTCAGCCCGAAAGACGTCCACTGCTGGACATAGGCCTCCCCCAAGTTTCCCCACATTGACATTTTGGAGGGTTTTGCCATAATCGCCACGCTTGGCAGGCGGGTTGGCGATCGCAGTACGGTTGCTACAAAAGCACAGAGAACGCTCCTACCCATTCTCTGGTAAGTCCCTTAGTCGCCTCTTACGACACCCACGGGAAGATATGGGATGGTGCTATTATTTACGGCCGACACAATCAATCGAAAATAAGTACTTCCTAGTCAATAAAATCTAAAAAAAAACACGCCTTAATGTCCAGTATCGCTAGAATCTAGACTCTCGATAAAACTAGCTCACTTTTTACTCTAGAGAGGCAACCTTACCTCGTGTCAGAACCAGATGCATCGAACTACGTACACATGACGACTCTAAAGCTATACGTCCGTCGTATAACCTGACCTTGCGCTCTATAGGCTTTCCGTTCAACAAGAGATCAGGTTATGCTGGATTTTCAGCTCGATATGTCGTAGTATATGGCCCTAGACGGATATGGCGGTGTGATTCTTTGAAATTGTTCGGTGCAAAGTTGGGAGTGGGTTGCAGTTTATTTTATTTTATGGTGCTGGGGTGGTTACAGCTAACAATGCAGCCACAGTTAGCAAAAGAGAGTGAGTTACAGAAGTAATAATGTGGATTTACTGGATAAAAAAGCAAAGGAGAATAAGCATAGGTTTTATACATTAATGCGCAACCTCTTTTTATACTGGTTTATATTAAGAACCATAAGGGTCCGTTCACACGGTTCGGCTTGGAGAGCATCGGCTGGCGCTCTGCTTTTCACACAGGCTTGGAACTGGCCGAAGCCGATAGCTGTTGCAAATAGACCGGATGAAAGAGCACTGTCTTTAGCGGATGCACTCGGAGCCGGACGGTCCGCGCAGTCCAAGTTTTGTTTTCGATGTGACGTGTGCTTTTAAATTGAGTCATGGATGTAGGTTGCTCCAATGAAGAAATATATTTTGTTACAAGATTGAAATATGGGTTAAAAATATTTGGCAAAATCAAGAGCAACCCGGCTGCGCGAGCGCGGAAGAGTACGTCATCAGAGGCATCAGGTCGGCTTTTCTTATTTTTTTGGCACTAAGCACGTTAGGTTTGCTCTCAAGCATTTTCAATAATAATAGAAGTGACATGTAAAAATAAACCTTTACAACAATGATTGAAAACTCTGTTTTAAAAGTGACAAATATCTGCTTTCCTCTCCGAGCCGGTCTGTGTGAACGGAACGTAAGTGGATGCATTCAAAATGGCCTCTTTGAATGGCTTTAGTCTGGCTCACTCGAGGCAGTCAGTCCCGTTACTGCCTTGCAGAATAGCTAAAACGTATTAAAAATAAGTTGTTTAATAAAATGAGTATCTGTTTTCATATGAGACAAACCCATACATTTTATGTAGAAGCAAGTACATCTTTCTCAAGAAAATGTAGCTCATCTAAGCTACATTTTCTTGAGGAAGATGTATTTGCTTCTACATAAAATGTATGGGTTTGTCTTCGTAATTTATGGCTAAGTTGATAATATCTACTTAGACAGTTATATTACAAAGGCTGCCACGTGTAACACCAGTTAATTACTTACGACGAGACAGTTAGGCTCACTATCAATCTTACTGTCTAGTAGCTAAAATATCCTCACAACAAAAGCAATACATTTTTGGAAGTAATGGCTGGCATTCGAAAATCAAAAAGTCATTAGAATTTATTTTAATTCAGTACTCTAGGAACATCCGCCCTTTACTTCTTCATATTGTTGGAATAAGGTAAAAGAACAACAAATAGACAGACAATAATGAAAAAGAATGTTATATGTACGGTATAAACCTTCATATGCAAATGCATAGTATAAAAACTGTTATTTTGAAATTACATACAGACACTTCATTTTACTTAAAATTATAAGATCAAATCTGAAGGAACGTATAAAAATGTATACACGTAAGTATGAATTTTATTTCAAGGCACCAAGGGCACATAGCTGAAATATTTGCATCTGGCGTTCGATGCTAAGGACTGCGGGTCCACATTCCGACCTGACACAAATATTTGGACAAAATGCCAACAGAACTCACCCACGGCCCAGAACAGCTGTAGGTACACACAACATTATAAAGTGAATGTTTGTTTATGTAAGTAAGGTTACTCAAATATTTTATGTATAAAATTGTTCTAAATAAAAATAGATTTATAGATTAAATTTTTAGAATAGATTTTTAATATGAAGAAAAGATTATATTCATTAGAATGAATGTAATCTCTTCTAAAGCTAAAGCTAAAAACATAATCTGTTGATAATTATGTTGGTTGGTTGTTGGTTGATTTAGGTTGGAGATAGACAACCGCTTCACATAAACTACTGGTATTCATTCGCATTCGGATAGACTACAAGCCACCCCAATATGGGACTAGCGGTAAAGTATAATTCCACATCACTTAAATAATAGGCCTCTACGTCAAATTACTGAAATGTTTCCTTAATCCAAACATTAATTTCAGTTTGCAATATGACTACCTCCTTATAAATTAAAAAAAAATTAGTACCTGCTCGGGTAAAAACAGAGGAAACGAATTTTCGCAGATGTGAGACCTAGCTAGATCGATTTTTTGCCCCCGTAAACGCCCATATTATTGCAACAATCACCGAAATCGCTAGAGCCGTGCTCTTTTTTTAAAACGTGATTACAAGTATACACAAATATATTACTCATTTATTAATAGTATATGATAACAGGTAAGATAATTCTACAGCCTTAACTTACAGTATCTCAGAACTTGTTCTCAACAAACTCCTCAATCCAGAGACGATTAACCACAAAATTGTCGCAAGGGGATATTAATCTAAAATCTCGTTGAATCCTGGAAACTAGACTTAACGTGTTTCTACATACCTATACACACAAATACGTCTTGTAAGTACAGTCACGACCACCATTAATTTAGATGATTATAATATTTGCGAAAACAAAGAAATATTACGGTAATCATAACCACGAGCTATTTGTTAGAATCTTCAAGATTTGGTCAACTGAGTACGGATATGTCCGCAGCAGGTTGCCTGATACTAAAATGTACGTGTTTTTTTTTACCCTGCTCTATCCCTTTCCTGGGCAAAGGCCTTTCATCACTCTTTCCACTTTTCGAAAACGCGAAAAAGGATTAACGCAAAGATTCGATTTGATTTTTAGACCTTGTAAAAATATTCCTACCTAAACTATTAATTGGACTTATGTAGTTATATCTTCACTATTATGAAACTGTTTTAGAACAATATAAATCGTGATTTGAGTACAAATAGAATAAGATCGTTTGTGAACCACATGTACTAATAATAATAAAGACCTTGAAATATCAAATCAAAATCACCGTCATGAAAAAGTTCTTCACTCAAAGTCACAATCGTTTCTTCACGAGGGAATCACTTTTGAGTTTTGCTGGTGCTTAAACATTGATGTTCACGACTGTACATACGTAAAGGCATTTAGCGTAATGCGACATTTGGTTAAATGACGAGACATTTACATAAGCGGGTACGGGCACAAATTGATCGAGGCCGATTTTTTAGGGGCAAATGGGTAATCCGGTTTTTAAAAAGCCGTTTTGGGAACGGGTTGACATTTCCGTTTTCGGTGATGGGGGATTTAAGGTCACCATGTGTGTAACTAATTTATTTATTTTTTCATAACATAAGTCTGTTTCGTTTCGATCTTCGTGACTTAGTAATTCCCTTAAAAGCGTAAGAATATTAATCAGCCTATACTTTAGCCGCTTTACTTTACAGGAATACATGGAGGGACACCGGCTTGCCTTAATTACCTTATATTATAACTATTTATTCGATCGTCAGTCGGTTGATCGGGAAATTAATTGTAATTCAAATACCACGTTACGGCAATTTTCCTTATTGTAGCTGTTTCACAGAACTATCAAAGAATTAATAGCAATGTAAGTTTTTAGTTAAATTACTTAGCAATTAATTTTCGTATTAATCACTTTACAACATATATATGTCGGAGTCGGATTATTAGTACGGACTATGAATCGAAAGCGCGCCAAAGGTCAAGCGACCTACTCACCAGTCTACCCACATCTAAGCGCGCTTACTACAGAGTCGTGATGTTTCGAACTCGCTGCGACGAGGACAGTCAGTGTCGGATTGCAGTGGAGTCAAGACGTCCCGAAACTGTAACCCGATTCATGGTGCCTAGTGTTATTGTGTTGGATTGTAATTTCAAGTAATTTGTTAGTTCGATAAAAGCAGTGTACCGTGTGTAGTGTGTGTTTTCATTGCACGAAACCCATGGTCTGCCCACATGATGATCGAGTCTAACGAAATAAAGTCATCAAACTGCGACATATACTTTGCATATACTTTGCTTTTACTACGTTTATTGCTGTAAGCCAGGTTAAGTGACAAGAAAAAAAAGTTGTATAAAACAATAAGAATCAAGTAATATTTCCATTCATATCACTCAAAAGTCCTATAATCCCTTATAATATGACAATACAAAAACCGATCACGGATGTTGGAAATCGCTTAATCCGACCACTCATTCCTCATCGTAGCCACTAGTAAATATTAGTAGAGAACCCTTTCAGGGGATATGGGTTTGCTTTCACATTTCAAATATAAAAGCTTTTATCCGATTAATATTTGTCGTAGCTATATTTAGTGCCTACGTAGAAAAACGTTCGTACTGTACTGTCATAAAATTGTGACAAGAAGTGCTACATTTGTCGAGTTATTCTGTCATTTCTAATTTTCCATTCATAACGAATATGGTATTAATTTTTATTTATAGTTCAGATTTGTCGATCATTATGTGAGACCTAATTCATTTCCCTGAAAGTCTAGACAAAATTAAATTATTTTATCAGCAAATACGATGACGGCAAAAGGTCAATGTTTTTATGGTACCTAAGTATTTCTGTGTTGGTTTATTTAAAGTTTTAATAAGCCATAATTGTTTCTTTATTTAAAGGTGATATATTATAAGGCACTCTTTGTTCCACTGTAAAGCGAAAAACTAGCAAATGATGATAAAGTTATGCTTCTAAATAAATCGTTCAAACTCAACAAGTTACCGCAAGCAAAGTCACAAAGTCAGTCTAAAAGCTATTAAAAATGACGAAAAAGTCAAAAATGTTAATAAGATAATAAGCTTTGAATCGAGGAAATGCGAGCTTTGAAAACAACTGCCTTATCTCTAGGCCCTGAGGATAAGAAACTTTTTTTTATGTTTTTGAATGTATGTATATGTGTGTGTGTGAATATATGTATATGTGTGTCTGTGAATGTGTGTGTGTATGTGAGAGAGAGAAAGGGAATTCAAAAGCATATTATCCGTTTGAAGTATCAGTATACATTCGTTTATTAATTAGTTGGCGTTAAAAGATACATGAACACTAACATCCGTATCTACAAGGTGTTGTTTTGCATCCTCGTCAAAATTCAGGATTATATCACAAAAGACATAAATAATCAATATAAATTACGGTACCTAGTAAATTATTAAAAAACACTGCGTTTTTTTGTTGTTTAAGTTTGTCAATATTTCAGAATAACCCCCTTAACATGGTTTAGGGATTATAAAATTATCGAAAAAACGTTTGAGGTTTTTTGTTTGTGTGTAAGCGACGTTATAAGGCGGGAATCAGACGGCCCATGATCAAAACACAGGTGGTTCACAGTTACCGATTTCAGTAAATAAATAAAAAAAAGACCTACTCATTTTATTATTGATTCGGGTCGAGAATCATTAGCATAGTTACCTCCTAGAATTTGACGAGGTTGCAAAACAACACCTTGTATAACCATATAGTTCGGTACGGGCCCCCAAAGGGGCTCGACGAACAAACCTCCGCTGGGTTGGTATCGGCCCCGAAAGGGGCTAGCAATTAAGTCATTTGTCAGCCTCATAATTTACGCAAATATTTAATTTTCTGATTATCAAATACTATGAGTGTGCGTTAATTAAGAAAGTTGAATAAAAAATTCATATATCAACGCCATTAAAACTTCTGTAAATAGCGCGCAAGTATCTTAATTTACCCTTATAAAATTCAAGTGCATAAATACGGTCATCGCCATTTTGACTGCTGTGCTGGTCGAGGCTAAAAATCATAAAAATTGTGGTTTTCGAACATTCGAGCTCCACTATATGGACAATAATCAACTCGTCATTTAATTATGCGGCTAATTCATCCATAGTCCAATTTAAATAAGCAGTGGTAATGATGAATTTTGAAATCTAAAGTCGAAGTTTCGCGCCAATCGTGCGTGTTTACATTTTTATTTTTCACATATATTATAACACACACACGCGTATAGATTCGGTAACAAACATGACAAGTATCATTCCAAATATTACAAACCGCATGAAAATGCCCAGATCTTAGCGTTATTTACGAATACGGGACCAATAACACATAATATTCATTACCACCGCTCAATAAGTATTTTGAAATACAAGACCATTTTTTTTTTTAATTATTGTGATGTGTGAAAGCGATTATTCCAATCGATTATTTTTTCGTAATCTTCGATCAACTCGAGTAATTAAATTGAAAAATTTAAGAAATCTATTGATGAAAATTAAAATAAATTTATTTTAACTGTAAAATACAGTAAATATTTATTAAAATGTTTTTTAGGCTTTTATAATGGTAATCTTAATTGTTTTTCGTACATTCCGACCCAACAATAAACAGCACGGACTGATATTATGACTAAATTCGCGCCAATTTTTTTCATTTCATATTTCCATCCCAAAATTTAAATTTAGAATTCGTTCGCTGTTCCAATTGATATTGTAGGCATTCAAATTTACTATTATAGATAATTTATTGTGAATTTTGTTTTGAACTATCTGAAGATTGGTAGAATGCACAGGATCACGGTGAATAGTAAAAAAGAATTATGTAGTTTGATTATGGTTAGGACGTTGGGTTGGTTAGTGGATATTTGCTCTTTACTTTATTAATCAGCCTGTTCTGTCCCACTGCGGGTGAAGGCCTGCCCATGTCTTTCCAATTTAGTTTATCTTTTGCCTTCACCGTCCAATACTTTTAATCGACAATATTTTTTTACACCTACTTAGATAGGCTAGGTTTAGGGATAGCTACAAAACAAAACTATCCAAAGTATAAGGTAAGACTCTCGAGTAAGAGTCTTACTCGTATATTTTGTAGACTCTTGATGGTTTTGGTTCATATTTATTGCTGTTCATGGCTTCATTCAAGTGACTCGGCCCTCGGCCTT
Source organism: Cerastis rubricosa (assembly GCA_949152445.1). Taxonomy (NCBI): domain Eukaryota; kingdom Metazoa; phylum Arthropoda; class Insecta; order Lepidoptera; family Noctuidae; genus Cerastis; species Cerastis rubricosa. Next base: position 6,887,897 of record OX424526.1, on the reverse strand, counting down.
TGATGGATAACCTAAAAATGGCAGATTTAAAAAAAACGTGTGCGTCTCGGGACGCTCGACAGAAGTGATAACTTAAACTTATCTAAGCCTGCTGTCGTATGCGTGAGAGAAAGGGAAGCCACACAGAGTGGTGCCGTAACGCGTTACGTTACGAAGCGGTTAACCCTCCCATAAGAAGTTATCACTTCAAAAACCTTTTTAGACTGGACAGTGAACCGCTTTGAAACAATAAACTAATGTTCCTTGAAACGGCTTATGAATTGCCGATTGTCAACCATCATCATCAACTGTTGGGGTCGGCTTCCAGTCTACCCAGATACAGCTGCATAACCGTATTTTAAATAGAGCGACCTGCGACTGCCTATCTGACCTCCTCAAACCAGTTAGTATCGGGTAGTACGATACCCCTTGGTAAAACTGGCTGTCATACTTTCGGGCCACTGACTAGCTGTAACATAACAATAACCCCATCATACGATACACAATTTTGGAAGAATAAATATAATTTATCTTGTTAGATCATAATAATTTTTTACTATGCCTTGCCTTCCAAGATCTTGGGCATTCTTTAACCAACCTTCAGATATTACACAATAAAATTCTTAAAATGTTATCTTGTAAAATTAAAATACTTATTTTAAATAATGAGAATTGCGAGCGCATTCTTTATTTAAATTTTGAAATTGAAAAAAATCGGCGGGAATTAAGCCTAATCATTCAAATGTTGACTTGTTTTTCTTTTGGGATTACGGTCTTCTGTCGTTCTTATTACTTAGTAATAAATCTCCTTCCCATGAAGTCAAATTCATTAATTAATTATAAGATGCTTTTGATCTACGAATTACTTAATGAAATTATTAAAAAAAAGATGGTTTTTATGACTAATTTCAAAATTAAATAATTATTTAAATTTATACCTATGAGTTTTTATTCAGTCTCAACTTTACTTTTTCAATCTCGATTTAATTGTGATTATCGATTAGGCTGAATGCAACTAATTAATCGTAAATAAGAAACCCGGGTTTTCGGTCAGCACTAAGAAGTGTTATGTTACAACATAGTTTTCAGTAATATTTGTCTAGACTTTGATAGGGTTTTTTTAAGAAATTGTGTGTGAATAATGGCAATACTAAGAATGCAGATAGAATGTTACTGTTTTTATTTTGCCCTTCCGAATTGTTTTAGCAAACAAGAAGCATGCCTATGTACATTATTTCCAGCGCATATAAGGTACCTACTTTTTGGAAGGGTGTAGTAATATGTATTTTACGCATATTTGGCAATAGACTGACTCCGTTTTACCGACCTCAACACGATACTGAAGATATTAACCTCAAATTTATCGTATGTAACAGATCCCGTGACATATTTTTCACAATAAAATCGAACGCTGAAAGTTGATGAAAATTTCGTGAAATTCATGACAATTCGCATCACCCCGCCGATTCAGCTGATGTGTCATGTGTCAAAATCTTGTCGGGCATAGTGGTTAAACAAGTCAAATACTATTTTTATTATGTAGTTAAGTAATTCCTTGGCGTTGGATTGGTCAAAAGTTAAAATTCTTTGACGTTTCTTACTTCGTTTCAAATTCTTTTCTTAAACTCAAGTAATTTCTTTACCTTGGCTTTATATACCCGGGTAAAAGATCCAAGGAACGTGAATGAAAGCTTTTAAAAATCACCTCAAACGTAGAAGAATTATGAAATTCCAACTACTAGAAGCGAAACTCTCTCATCCATGTATCCGTGTCCATGATTACTCCACACTCACACAGCTTTGATGGATACGTCTGCGGAAATTATGGCGACCCGATTGCGATATAATTTCCCGACACAAATGTATCCACGTGTGAACGAGGCTTTAGTTACGAGGTACTTAGCTTCATTCTGGTCGAATTCATTCATTTGGAAGTCGGGTTAGGTCATACATTTCCTAGAGCTACTAGGGAACTACTACTTCTAGGGAATGCAACCTCGCGGTTTCGGTCGACTCAAACGCTGCAAGCACGGTAGGTTGCACAGTGGTAACAAGACTAGTATTAATTGATCTCCTGGTCTGCTGAAACTCCATACTGCCGTGGACCAGCTCAAGGACGTGTTACCATCTACGTGCGGTCTATAGCTACGTGCTTCTACTAGCTATCTACATAATTTTGAAATTTAAATTTTGGTGACTTAACATTTAACTGGTATCGGGGGTAAAGAATCACCTCAGTTGTACATACTTTTCGTAGGAACTTATCTGCAGTCTAACTATGTATGTCAACTGATTATATCGCAATATGTGGTAGCTGATGAATTTGCGATGCTCTAATAAAACTGGAAGCGGAGGTACGTATACTGCTGGGGTCAAAAAACACCCCCTACACCGCGATGGTGAAAAATTTTAAAAAAATCGTAAAATTATTTTTTTGTCATTTTTTCCACCATATAACTTGTTTCTTTTTAAGCAAAAGTGACAATAAGCCTCTGTTAGAAAACAAAGATCACGAATCTCATTCAAAAACTTTCCTAGAAACCTAAACAGCTGCTTGTGACGAAGAAGAAATCAGCGATGTGAGGAAGCGGAGATAGGCAGTTGTTCCGAAAAGAGTATTTTACATACAGATGTGGATAAAGACTGTTTGTTTTGTATCCAAACAAATGACGAACTGACTGAACCAATTTTAATAAAACTTAATACGCATGAGCAGGATACAAAGGTCTAAAAACTACTAGAAAACCATTTACGAAATGTCTTAAAAAAAAAAATAACTGAAAATTTCTGTTTCTATAGATAATTTATAATCGGTCTAGTTTAGCTGTACCACTATTTTTCGAATTTTTTTTTTGTTACTTTTTAGACCTATGTATCCTTCTTATGCGTATGAAGTTTAATTAAAATCGGTTCAGTCATTTCGGAAAATAAGGACTTAAAAGTTTGTATGAAATGTCGTAAGGCGTAAACGCTCTTAAGAAAAAGAAGATACCACTAGTCTAACAGATATTACATGTACCAGCTGATAGACTTGATGTGGACTTAATGTTAAGAGTAGAGGTTAGTGTTTCTGAAAAATTACGTATAGACAAGTTTCTTGGTTGATAATACGAAAACAACGTTGCTGAACTACTTAACCAAAACTAATGAAGTCTTTCTTCTAGCAATTCTCAGATTCCCTTTATTCATCAATGCTTACCTACCACAAAGTAAAATCCCACCGTATCTAATGCTACTCTGCCTTATTTTTGTTTATAATATTATAAAAGGCACTTCCCTTTTTGTAACATTACGGTATAATTAGCTAAATATTTTCATAATCAAGTTTGTACTCAAATTAAATTGTGATGAGATGAAATTAATTGAAGATTTTGATGTTTAATAACTTTGAGAGCAGCCGCGAAATACTGAATAAGTTGGAGTACCCACAAATTGCGCGTGATTTAAATAGAATAAGAAAATTTATTGGAGTGTAAAATTTGATGTATAATATGTTTCTCACAGTTTTAATTTCATTGCACATTATGATTTTATATTTTTCTAAAGCAGTGTTGGCCCAGTGGTGGCAGCCCCGACTTACGAGCAGTAGGCCGTGGGTTCGAACCCAGGCAGGCGCATTACTTTGTGTAATTTATATTCATCAACGCTACTCTCAAAACGGTGAAGGAAAACATCGTGAGGAAACCGGCATGTCTTAGAACTAAAATTCGAAGACTTGTGACGTCAACCCGCACTGGGCCCGCATGGTGGATTACAGCCCACTCCCTCTCATAGAGAGGAGAGGAGGCCTGTGTCTCAGCAGTGGGAACATTATAGGCTGATGATGATGATGATTTTTATTGAAGTACTGCTTTTTTTGTTATTAGGGTTCTTTTTTCTCGACTGATTGATTAGAAATATATTGGCCAATGATAAACAGCAGTAATTGTGCATTAATCTTTTTCTGTTACAAAGGCTTCGTTGCGTCTGAAACATTGAATTTTGAAGAAGTGTTTCTTTTTTGTGTTTAAAATGACTGGACATTTTAAACGTGCCTTAACCTGAAGATCGTCCCAAGTGGCTGTTATTATTTATTTATCCAGAAATCCATTATTAGCTTATAGTAGCTTCATGTAAAATACTGGTACTCAGCTGCAGACGGTTAGACTGGAAGCCGACTGCAAGATAGTTTGGGAATAAGCTAGGCAGAAGATGATGATGACATTCTAAGCTTAAAGTTTTTTACCAAAGCTTTTTTTACCAAAACATTAAATATATGTCGGAGTCGGAGTCATTATTACGGATACAAGACTGACTATGAATCGAAAGCGCGCCAAATAATAATAATAATAATTTCAAGTAATTTGTTAGTTCGATAAAAGCAGTGTACAGTGTGTGTGTGTTTTCATTGCACGAAACCCATGTTCTGCCCACATGATGACCGTGTCTAACGGAATAAAATAATCAGACTGCGACATATATATCAACAAACAGGCTCCAAATTGTCTTATGTTTCTTTAAATTCTGTGTTCGAAATTCAAAAAAAGACTATTGAATGAAATTGTGAATGTGCCAGGTTCAAAACTGCATAAAAACTTTTTGCTCGACCTAATATAAAATTTTAGCTAGGACCAAACGAAACTGAAAATAGAAGGTGGGCCAATAGAGGTGTCCAGAAGTGTATATCTGCTCTAAAAACTAAATTAAAAAGTTTACTAACTGAAAGAGCATATTACAGTATAGCTGAGTTTATGAAAGAGGACAATTTTCATGGTTTTTGATATGTTCTTGTTGACAATGTTGTATTTTTTTCACATGTTATTGTAATCTATTGTATTTTTTGACATTTTATTGTATTCTATTGTGTTTTTTGAATAATTATAATTTGGAATTGACATTTTTTAATGACAGTTATTAATAATTAATTTTATTGACCAATTTATTTAAATACTACTTTGACAATGAATTGTATAAAAAAATACGCTTATTGAATTTTTATTATACATAATCTTTAATGAATAATGATGAAATGTAACTTTTATGAATAATCTCGCGGTTAATGCACCATCTCTTCTTACCAATTTGTACGACACGATATGCGGCTGAACATGTTAGAACTTTTCTGTATCCCATTACTATCTTGCATGCAATTTTTCATGTGCACCATGTTTCAACAAATAAAACATTTACTTACTTACTTAAATGCTAACAATTATCATTTAGCCAAGAATCACTCATAAAAGTAAGTACCTAGTGAATGAGAGGTTAAAAGAAAAAGTAAAATATTTTGTTAACTTTCGAGTACTTTAACAATTGAGAAACAACAACCGGTTAGCATACGAACGAATAATGCAATTTTAAATTATAAAAATCATAAACTTGCATCAATTTACAGCAGCAAAACAGTTCATCCATATTTAAGCCTTACAGCATTTCATACAAACTTTCAAGTACTTATTTTCCGATGTGAGTGAACCGATTTTAATGAAACTTAATTAATACGCATAAGCAGGATACATAGGTGTAAAAAGTTACTAAAAACATTTTCGAAATGTCTTAAAAAAAGATAATTGGAAATTTCTGTTTTAATAGATAATTTATAATCGGTCTATTTTAGCTGTAACGCTTTTTTTTTTAAATGATTTTTAGTAACTTTTTAGACCTATATACTGCTTATGCGTATGAAGTTTCATTAAAATTGGTTCAGGCATTTCGGAAAATAAGGACTTGAAAATTTGTATGATACGTCGTAAGGCGTAAACGCTCTTAACAAGATATAAAAAGAGACTAAAAAATTTTTTCCCACAATTCATCTCTTCGCAGATAGCACAGAATGGACAGCCTAATCCCTGGATCGGCCTGTGTATCGCCTCTTTAATCAAGAAAGTAAGGGACCCTCAAAGCATTTTTTTCTCCCATAATTATAATAACTGGATGATTCTGCAGAGATTAGCAAGACCACTTCTGGGTAAGCAAGAATTTCTGCGACATACAACCGATTACAACGTCCAACTTTCACAAATATTTATTTCAAAAGATTTTTTGATTCCTTTGGATACCAAATCCACTTATACCAAATTGAAATGAGGGTACAAAAGAACGCAGGTAGTCTTAAAAAAACGTTTTTCCTTTTTTATCACATTTGGGGAAATTGAATTGAACGCCTGTGGTTACCTTTCCTTAGGGACATGTCGCAAGATCCGAGATTACGAATAATTGGGGATGTATTGATTTGTTTAAAGGTGAACGAAAATAAAATAATAATAAAACTTTATTGCGTAAAAGGTGTTGCAGTAAATACAATAAAAACAGTTGCACTTTACAAATGAACACTGGTATACAACATAAATGGTTGAGGTACTGTCCTCTTAGATAGGCTACATAATAGCCTGTAGTAAAGAGAAACAGTGCCATATCCCTCAAGAATGGAGAAATCAATTGCTTAGTGTTTAAAAATTAATGATATTAGATTTAATAACATAAAACAAAATGATAATAATAAAAATAAAATATGGAATATGCCTGAAAGTATAAGTCTTTAACAGATATGAGTAAGTGTGTGTGTGGGTGTGTGTGTGGGTATGTGTGTGGGTGCGTGTATGTGTGTGAGTGTTTGTGTTTTGAGAGTATGAGTAAAGCGTGTATACTTATGATAGGAATGGTGTAACTGCAACTGATTCTGTGTGTGTAGTCTGTGGAATTCACTGCCGGCTTTTCGGTTTTCCGACCATAAATTATAATCTAGATCTCTTCAAAGTCCGAATGAATCGGTTCTTCTAGGCAAGATTGGTCCATCCTAGGCCGCATCATCGCTTCACATCAGGCGAGTTGCGGTCAAAAGAAAGCCTATTTAGCTTATTTAGCTGTAAAACTGACAATCGCATTTAGCATAAAAAAATAAAAAAAGTACCGCATTTTTTATTCTAAATGCGATTGTCAGTTTTACCGACTTTAATTTACTAAATCAAGAAATGCTCTCAGTCAAATTAATTTGCATGTTATTCTTATTACTGTTCATATCGCAATTATCTGATTAGTAATTTAGACCATAAATACAACAAGCTAATATCGACTTTGTTCACAACCAAAACTCAATGTATCAGAAATTTTGAGCTATCAAGCAATTGTATACCTACTTCTAGGTCGCTACCCTAAAACCTACCATTTAACTCACTTCCACCTTTATGCCGCAACTTTTATCCCACGATCATGGTGCTTGCAACAGCAAGGCAGCGTCGAAATATCGGGAGCTCCAAATCTATACTTCAATACTTTTTAATATTTAAATTATAAACCTGAAGAGTTTTTTGTTTGTTTGCTTGAACGCGCTAATCTCAGGAACTACTGGTCCGATTTGCAAAATTCTTTCAGTGTTATATATCCCATTTATTGAGAAAGGCTATAGGCTATATACCATCACGCTACAACCAATAGGAGCAGAGCAACAATGAAAAATGTTGCAAAAATGGGGAAAATGTAACGCAGACGAAGTTGCGCGGGACAGCTAGTAATTGATAATCACGGTAAGTGATAGTGTTAGTTTAGTTATAAGCCGCGAAAGCTTAAAAGAGTGTTTAATATCCCAAATGTAACACAGACGTGTCAGTTTCCAGTGCTGTGTGTACAATCAGTGATTCAAGATCCAAATCCTATTAAAATCAAGCCTACTCAGGCTCTGTGAGTGGTTTTTAATCTCGGGTACCTTTTTCGTGAGATTTAACAAACCTGCGTCTAAATTAAGTTGTTATTGTTGTTATTTGCGAGATTCCTAGCAACGAGTCTTAGGGCATTTTTTTGGGATATGCCTTTGGCTCTCGAGTGTAATGACAAACATTGCATTCTGGCGTCTAATTTTTTTTTAACTTATTTGTTTTATTTTATAATTTCTTTCTTCATCATTCATTTCAGCCCAAAACTGTTAATATTGTATCAAAATAAGACTTGTAACGACACCTATTGTGTATTTTGAACATTACTGTACTGAATGTAAGATAGACAGAATAAACCATTCACTCTTGTCACTCTCTCACAAAACCGTTGTTTGATTTATAGGTTATGGGCCCAGCGCTCTCAGTTTTATTTTAATCAATCAGATTGATCGCGAGTAAAAAGTAGTGAAACATAGATAACGACGTGTTATTCAGTGTGTGCAATAAAAGTTTGCAAGAATGACGGCGAACTATCTAGTAAATGTTCCTAAACTAAAAGGCCGGGAGAACTACAATGAATGGATCTTCGCCGCGGAGAATTTTCTAATCCTAGAAAATATGGTGCACTGCATTAAACCAGTTTCTGGGAAGATGATAGAAGCCGCAGATGATGCGAGAACCAAAGCAAAGCTGATTATGACTATAGATAGTACGTTATATGTACATATCAAAGAGGTGAAAACTTCGTTGGAACTATGGAACAAGCTAAAGGCATTATTTGATGATTCAGGTTTTACGCGAAGAATATCCCTGTTACGTAATTTGATATCAATTCGCCTGGAAAATTGTGTTTCTATGCAGTCGTACGTAACGCAAATAGTCGAAAATGGACAAAAATTAAGTGGTACAGGATTTAATATCAGTGATGAGTGGATTGGTTGTTTATTATTGGCGGGATTGTCAGAAAAGTTCATGCCGATGATAATGGCGATCGAGCATTCTGGCATACAAATTACAACCGACGCCATTAGAACCAAACTCATGGACATGGATACGGAAGTGAGAGGAAATTGTCAATCCCAATCTAATGAAGTTAGTGCATTTAGCAGCACGCAGAAATGGCAACACAAGAAAAATAAATTGTCTATGGCCAACGCGCAGAGCAGAAACCAAAAGATGACAGATGTCCATGGCGGCGTAAAAAGTCACGTCAAATGCTACCGGTGTAAACAGACAGGGCACTACAAGAATCAATGCACAAATAGTGATAATACAAATTTGAACACGAAAGATAGTCAACGTAAACAAAGTAATGCATTTAGTGCTGTGTTTTTAAGTGGCCAATTTAATAAATATGACTGGTATATTGACTCAGGCGCGAGCATGCACTTAACAGCTAACGAGCAGTGGATTGAGAATGCTACATATCACAAGATGAAAGATATTTGTGTTGCTAATAGTGAGAGGTTGCAAGTATTGTGTTCCGGCGATGTGAACATTATAACTAAAACTGATCAATGTGAATTTGAAATTCCAGTCAAGGATGTTTTATGTGCTCCAGGATTGACTACCAACTTACTGTCAGTGAGCCAGTTAATAAAATCCGGTAATAATGTTCAGTTTACGACAAGTGGCTGTGAAGTATACAACAAGAACAGTGAACTGGTGGCCACAGCTGTATTGAATAATGGAGTGTACAAGCTGATAGTACCAGACAGTGTTGTTGCTAATTTAGCTACATCAGGTATTACGTGGCATCGTCGTTTGGGTCATGTTAATAGTAAATACCTGAATAAAATGACCAGTGCTGTTGAAGGTATGAATCTTAAAGAAAAAGTTGATCTTGCCAAGACGTCATGCACAGTTTGCTGTGAAGGTAAGCAGTGTCGATTGCCATTCACAAATGAGGGTTCAAGAAGTAAAGAATTACTTCATTTAGTTCACACAGATATTTGTGGACCTATGTAGCATGAATCTTTGGCCGGTTCCAGGTACTTCATATTATTTATTGATGACTATAGTCGTATGATACATGTGTGTTTCATAAAACATAAAAGTGAAGCATTGAGATGTTTTACAGAATTTAAGGCAAAGGTTGAGAAACAAACTAATAAGAAAATAAAGATCTTGAGAAGCGATAATGGGTGCGAATATTGTAATAAAGAATTTGACTCATATCTCAAGAATGAAGGTATTATTCACCAAAGAAGTAACCCATATACCCCGGAACAAAATGGCTTGTCAGAGAGGAGTAATCGTACAATTGTTGAAAAAACCAGATGCTTATTATTTGATGCCAATATGGGGAAAGAGTTTTGGGCAGAGGCTACCAATACTGCCGTTTATTTACAAAATCGCATAGTTCTACCTGCCCTTAATGAAAAAACTCCTTATGAAATCTGGACTGGGTGCAAACCAGACATAAGTCACTTGCGTATATTTGGTAGCAAGGTAATGGCACATGTGGCTAAAGAAAAGCGCCAAAAGTGGGACCGCAAATCAGAAGAGCACATACTGGTGGGTTATGCAGATAACGTCAAGGGTTACAGATTATATAATCCTAGAACAAAACGTGTGACAACTAGTAGAGATGTTATCGTCATGGAAGATGAGAAGAATCTTGAGATAAGTATACCAATTATTGAAAAACATCAAGACTCATGTTCAGTGAGGGATACAGTTGTCAAGGATTTACCAATTTCAAATGAAGTAACCACAGATGAAGATACATTGCTTGAAACTACAAATAGTTCAGATGATACTTATGTTCCTAGTGAGTACGAGGATGCTGATGACTCCCCTGAGAAGCGTGAAAGATCTAGCAGAATCAGAAAGAAACCAGAAAGGTATGGGATGTCAAATATGTGTATTCCTGAAGACGTGTTTGACGATGCTAGTGGACTATGTCTTGAAGAAGCGCTACAAGGAGCAGAAAAGGAACAGTGGTTACAGGCGGTGAAAGAAGAATTTAAGTGTTTTGAGGACAATAACGCATGGGAGTTAGTAGATATGCCAAAAAATGGAGAAACTGTAGTGAAGTGTAAATGGGTGCTGCGTAAAAAGTTTGACAGTGATAACAGTGTACGTTACCGTGCTCGTTTAGTAGCCAAGGGCTATATGCAGAAGCAAAATGTAGACTATTCAGAAATTTTTTCGCCAGTGGTTAGGCATTCAACATTGAGATTACTGTTTGCATTATCTGTTAAATTAGGCTTAGATATTACACATCTGGATGTAACTACAGCTTTTTTGAATGGGGACCTTGAGGAGACAATTTACATGCAAATACCAGAATGTTTACCAAATCCTCAAAATCATTATAATAAAGTTCTTAAATTAAATAGAGCCATCTATGGTCTGAAGCAGTCCTCAAGGGCCTGGTATAAGAAAGTTGATGAATGTCTTATTGGCAACGGATATAAACGCTCTAAATTAGAACCATGTTTGTACACTAAGATTAAGGATAGAAAGAGAACAATAATAACATTGTATGTCGATGATTTCTTTGTGTTTACTAATGATAAGATTGAATGTGATAATTTGAAAAGGGTATTGTCATCACAGTTCAAACTAAAGGATCTGGGACAGGTTAAAAATTGTTTAGGGATGTCTGTTAATATTGATAAAGTTAATGGCACTATTACATTAAGTCAAGAAAATTATGTTAATCAGTTATTAAACAGATTCAACATGACAGATTGTAAGTCAGCTGATACGCCTTTAGAGTCTAAATTGAATATTAACTTAGAAGATAAAAATTGTGACAGCCAAATACCTTATCAGCAACTGATTGGTGGGCTTATGTATTTAGCAGTCTTAACAAGACCTGATATTGCATATTCCGTAAGTTTCCTAAGTCAGTTCAACAATAGTTATAATAATGAAATTTGGGCATATGCTAAACGAATTTTGAGATACCTTAAGAAAACTAAATATTTTGGGTTAAAATTTACTAGATATGGTAACTCTAAATTAGAAGGGTTTGTTGATGCAGATTGGGGAAATAATATTATAGACAGAAGATCTTACACAGGTCTATGTTTTATGTTAGCTGGAAGTGTGGTATCATGGGAGGCAAAAAAACAAAAAACAGTTGCCCTGTCAAGCACAGAAGCAGAATATATGGGTATGGCTGATGCTTGTAGGGAAGCTATTTATTTGCATAATTTGTCTAAAGAAATTGTTAATGAATCATATACTATTGTATTATGTAATGATAACCAGGGTGCACTTAAGTTGTCTTCAAATAATAGTTTTAATAAGAGAACCAAACATATTGATATACGTTACCATTTTTGTAAAGAATGTGTGGTTGATAAAATTATTGAACTTAAATATTTGGATACAGCTGAAATGCCAGCAGACCTACTTACCAAAGGTTTGGGTAATACCAAGCATTATTATTTTATGCAGTTGTTAGGAATACAGGATGTAAGACTTGTATAATTATTTGTTTGTTTTAAAGGGGTAAGTTGCTATGTGTACCTATATTATTTTGATAAGTGGGGGTGTTAATATTGTATCAAAATAAGACTTGTAACGACACCTATTGTGTATTTTGAACATTACTGTACTGAATGTAAGATAGACAGAATAAACCATTCACTCTTGTCACTCTCTCACAAAACCGTTGTTTGATTTATAAAAACACGTCCACTGAAATTAAAATTGACAAAACATTGAAATTATGGGGGGTTTTGCCATCATCGCCACGCTTGGCAGGAGGGTTGGCGATCGCAGTACGGTTGTTACAAAAGCACAGAGAACGCTGCTGCCCATTCTCTAGCAAATCTCTTAGTCTTCAAATTACTAATAATGATTGTCTTTCAGACAGATAAAGTCTGGTGTTTCCAAAATAAAACAACGAAAATGTTAACAATGCACATCTTATCTTTTTATCTCTCGTCAAGGCACATGACTTGTGATTGTGCCTCACCCAGCTCCTATGTTTGTCCTAGCCCCAGTTTCTCTGCCTACCAGCAAATGATAAGTAGTTTGAAAATAGTAGATATACATCACGGTCTTAACAGACTCTTCACGAAGTCGTCAATCAAGCAATCTGCACATCACACTGAGTAAGTCCATGCAAAATTATTACTGGGAAACCTTTTATTTTTTGCGGTGAAAAATTAGGTTTAGCAGTAGGACTCTATGTTACGCACTCAAAACATTGTGCTGGTGGATGCATCGAACAGTATAATATCATAGAAGTATTTAAAATGACTAATTGTAAAACTTGTATTTAAAAGAAAAACTTGGAAACTTTGGTAACAAGAAAGTTCCCATTTATGGCCCAGAACAAAAAAAATATTTGACAATTACGGGAAGAACAAGTGTATTTCGGCGGTTTCGTTTAAGGGATTTTAAACCCTTTATGCAATTCATAATAATAAAATTAATTCTCATGTTCTCAAAGGGAAGCCGAAAGAAATCGTAAGCTCTTCGCCGCTGTTCAATACTACCCAAAACAGGTATCGTATTAGGTTCCCTATCCATTTGCATAAAATTTTAAGGCCTAATATAACTTAGCATAATTTTGTTTGGCATAATTGTATTTTAATAACATATACGACAACATTAACATTATAACAGGTTACGCATAATGTTTTCAAGCATAATTTCTCTAACCATAATAATTAGTAAGCATAATATTCTAAAGCATAAATTTATTAAGCATAAAGTTCTAAAGCATAACTTTTTTAAGCATAATATCCTAAAGCATAAATTTATTTAAGCTTGCTTTTATGCTTGCTTGCATGCTGCAAGCATGCAGCAAACAAAAAAGCATGCAGCATGCAAGCAAGCATGCAGCATGCACCATTCAAGCGAGCATGCAACATGCAGCAGGCAGGGATTCTGTCACGGCTCCGGCGCTGCGGGCCTCCGGCGGCCCCACGCGTGCTAATCTTCACAGACGGCTTTCGCTCACCACCGCAACTTCGGCTTGTTGGCCGGCTTTGCCGGCCAGCCTCAGCCGCGGCGGCTCGCTCGCAGCCGCCTGCTCCTCAGCCCGCGGGCCGCCTCGCCCCTACGCGCCTACGCGATTTTAAATTACACTCTCGGGGTAGGACAAACAAGACTAGGTGGAGTCGGTTTTGCAGCAATTCGGTTCTGTCACTAACTTTTGTTGCACAGCATATTAAATTTTTAACCAACAATATTATTTTATTGTTACAGAAACTGTAGCAAATTGGTTTGATTACAATTATGTATGGGGCACTACAAGTTCACGACCACCATTTTCACCCAAAGTCTCACAACATCTAATATATTCTTCAGATAAAAGTAATTTCGCGATTGAAAAATCGTTTAAGTTACCTAATGTTATGTATAATAAATCATTTGCATGGAAATTGTTTTTGTTGTTTATGTTAATTGTATGCCTAAATATTATTATGCTAATAGTCATTAGGCCTACTAACGTTATGCGAATCAAATTTATGCCAAAACAAATTAGTCTTTAAGATGATTATGCCAACATAAACTGTATGCCTAAAAAAATTATGCCGATGTATTATTATGCCAAAACAAATTGTGCCGAAATCGTTATGCCGAAGTATATTAGGACAAAGAACATTATGCGAAAAGAAGGGATCCCATCGTATTAATGTAACCAAAGACTCGTCGCCACTGCTTTTAATGTAAGTAAGATGTTGCCCAATTACAGAGGGACGGTTACCTAATTAGCTTAGGAATAGGGTCACGTTGGGCAGTCCTCGCTGTGGAAACGTGAATATCTACGTAAGTACTCGTTTCATGTACAATTTGTTTTGTTAACGGTGGTTAATTTTTACTAGTTAAATGATTCTATTTTGTATGTTTAATCGATGTTTTCGTGAAATATGACATTTTTTTCCAATATACAATATGTTTGTGGTTTGAAGATGCACGATGTAGAAGGTGAAGTGTCATGAGAAATAAGCCATTTGCCTGCTGACGGGTGTTAACATTCCTAGTGCACGTCGCAGCTACTTCAGGCACTGTCTCAGTTAAACTGTAGGTGTGTTATTTTAATTTCATGTACGTAGGTATATTAATATTAAATAGAATTTTACAACGCAATAAAAGTTATAATTCAATATTCAAATGGACTTTGAACCTTTAATCAGGTATGACATTGAGTTGTAATTCCAAAACTCCGGTTCTGAAATCAAATAAACAAAAGTCACTCACCAATAGGAGCTGGACCTCCAAGCCAGCCAGGCGCCCACCCAGAACCAAGCCCCTTCCTCTGTCTCGCCAGGAGTTGTATCGTCAGGGTATACGTCAGCAGCATCACCATCAGAGGTATGTAGAACGAGATGATGGAGCCGATAGCCTTATACAAGTTGTCTGGGACCTGGCACGAGCCATCGATGAGGACTGAATCTGCGTTCTGTGGAAGAGAAAAGTTGTTTAGAATTTAAAAAAGATTTCTAAATTGTGTAAAGTTTTTGGTGGTGAGAGTTTTGCTGCTTTTGCCAATAAAATTAATCCGAAGAGATACCCTGGTGGTGGCCCTGGAACACAAAGGGCTATGAAAGAACATGGATGTGTTTTAGTAAGTACAAGTCTGACACTCCCAGCCGCTCCGCCCAGAGCGGGAGGGGTAATTTGATGATTTGATGAAAACTATTTTCAAGTTAATACGGTTAAAACGGTTTATTTTTTACTGATTCCAATCAGTAAAAAATAAACCGTTTTAACTTGAAAATAGTTTTACCGTAACCAGGTTTGGGACCAGGCTAGGCTTCCTATATAAATAAGTTTAAAAAGAGAAGGTACCTTAACGTGTAATCATAAAAATAATGAAAACATGATCTAGACAAATTGTAACATACAAACTTAAGATGTTCGTTATACAGTCGACACGAAAGATACAAACCAGTCTGTAGTTTTACCTTGAACTTTAGATGAACTAGCATAGTACAATACATTTCAATACATTAATAACCTAACATATACAGGGACATCGACGCACAAATGAACCTCACATATTCAGTACAGTAGATCATTCCGAACACTCCGACATAGCATTTTTTCATAGGTAATTTTAAAAAATACAGCTGCTTCCTATAAAAGTTCATAAAACCAAACGGTCAAAATGCTCAAAATCAAAAGTCATTTATTCAAATTAGGCTGATAATCAGCACTTTTTGAACGTCAAAATTACAAAAGAGAGTCCCCCAAAACTCCCGCCCTTCGCCACTTCCTAGTGTTTTAGGTGGGAAGAACAAGTGGCGGAACAAACTCCCCAGCAACACACCTGTCTGTTAAGTTAAAAGAACCAGATTCTACACAATAGTGTTCAAGTTTATATAAACAAAGCATCCATTACATCAAATTAATGTCACATATCAGCTAGCACACACCAATAATAAAATATTCAGATCCATTCTATTGCTCATTCAGATCCAGCCTGTCCCCATGCTGTCCTCCCCCAGCGACGATCACAGTCGAAAAAATAAATAAATAAATACACTCAAGGCAGGATAGTCCGGTTAAGTAGACGACAACCTCTTATGTTGAACAGCAAGAGGCCATTCACCAAAAAAAAAAAACGGTCACCATGTGTGGAACAGGATTTTTTTTATTGACGATGACATGCTATGCAGAAGTGGAAGGAATGATGTAGTGAATACATTTTATTCGTTCGGGAGTCGATCACCTTTCCACCCTGTATACAAATTTATTACCACTGACAAGAAAGAAAAATCGATTTTTCTCATCTACTATTTGACATTCATCACTTTACTTACTTATTACTTACTTCATGAACGTTTAATAATATTTTTCTTAGCGACTATTCTAGGCTTTCAAGGCCTTCAAAATACTTATATTTCTTAAAGGAAACGCTCTTTTAACTTAAATGAAAAAAAGAAACAGGTTTACTTAGCAACTGTTAATATCCAATACAAAGTTGAAATTATTGTTTTCCATTTTCGAGAGCAAAGTTAGGTGATAATGTAATGAAAACAATTCAGGTTGAACAATCGCTATTATTACATTTTTTTTTTTAATAAAACGGCCTTCGGGGACTTACGAAATCTAAACTAAAACGTTGTGAAAAACTAATAAAATAGTATAAAAAAACATCAATCAGTTTTTTTTCGACTCGGTGCCAGCGGTTACAGGGTACAACTCTTGATAAGTCTGTAACAGATTAAGGAAAAAGGAACTTTGCCAAAAGACAGATTTTTGTAGCACTCAATCGTGTAAAAACTTTGTAAGGAATTGCAATATCTGTTTTGGATGCGAATAAATTATTAAATAGACCGCACAATGATAAAGCTCCAACAGAAAAAAAAGGAAGAAGAAGCATACTTTTTTTTATAGTGAAATTGTCTTTGACCAGAACTCAGCCAATTATGTACTCATCACCTGCATAACCTTTTCCAAACTAGGTTGGGGTCGGCTTCCAGACTTACAGGATGCAGCTGAATACCAGTATTTTACTGAAGACTGGTCAAACTTTCGAGCCCCTGACTACCCGTAACGACTGTCAAAGATCTACAATTGATAGCCGGGACCAATGCCTTAACGTGCTTTCCTGTAATGGGTGGTCACCCATCCACTGACTAACCTAGGCAGCTACGCCTACGCTTAACATGAAGATCAACCCGTGCGGCTGTTATTATCTATCCACGAGCCCTCCTCGTATATGCTTTTAATAAAATGTTATACAGTCTTCTTAAAAGGGTGCTTACTAAACGCAATCTTCGACATATTTCTTTCTCAAATACCTGAATATTAACGTATAAACATATTTCGAAATGTAAAAAAGAAAACAAACAACCGAATGAATAAATAAATACCACGTTACCAAACACTTATATTTATCGAACATCAAAAATGTTCAGGAATGAACACTGAACAGTAAACACACACAAACATTATCGTTACGATAAATATTGGATTATTTTTCGTTACGATATTAAGACGTTAGCCATTTCGCTCTAAGGTAACTACAACAATAAAATATTATGATAATATCACCCAGAGCGAGAGGGATCTAGATTGAGCAATAAACGTTTATATCTGTAACAGAGAAAATAATCTAGTGAACGTTAATATTTATAAATAGGATTTAATGGAACAAGGATTTTCCTCCTACATTGCCTGAGTAAATCGAAATTATTTAAGACTAGCCTAGATGCTCATGGCACGAGCTCGTGGCTAAATAATAACAGCCGCACGGGTCGATCTTTAAGGTTAAGCCGTGCTTGCCGAGGTTGGTCCGTGGATGGGTGACCATTATTACATACCGAGTTTCCTCCATGTCTCGGATAGCACGTTAAGCCTTTGGTCCCGGCTGTCATTTGTAGATCTTTGACAGTCGTTAAGAGTAGTCAGAAGCCTTAAGTCTGACATTCAGTCTGACCAAGGGGTGTCGTATTAAGATAGTCGCTTCATGTAAAATACTCGTACTCAGCTGCATCTGATTAGACTGAAAGTCGACCCCAGATAGTTTGGGAAAAGGCTAGGCAGATGATGGAGGTGCCCACGGCTTCGCCCGCGTGTAGTTCGGTAATTGCCCCACGGGGTGGCACTGCCGGGATAAAAAGTATCCTATGTATTAATCTAGGCTAAAAACTATCTGTGATCCAAATCCGTTAGGTAGTTTTGCGTGAAAGATTAACAAGCATCCATACATCGATCCTCGAAAATCGCATTTATAGCGTTCACACTAAGCATTTTCAAACGTCTTTCATAAATCGCACAGCAAAGGAGTGGAACTCTCTGCCTGGGTCTGTATCTCCAAACGCTTACAACCCTAATTTCTTCAAAGCTAGAGTGAACAGGCTTCTTCTGGGTAAGCGCGTGCCATCGTTGACTTTGTCACTGTCATCTCTGATCTAGACTAGAGTCAAGAGCAATCCCATCGCAAATAAAAAAGCTTTATTAATAAAAGATGGAACCCTCCTATTTTGCCTGAGTAGAATAGAAATAATTTAAGATGTGGTCTTAACTAAGCTGAAACTCGTTTGAATCAAATCAGCAGGCATTTAAGGTAGACCAGATCAGAATATGTTTTATTATACACCAAAATTGAAACACAACTGTTTTTCAATATTTATTATTCCATGGTTACATATTCGGTTTAATCGCTGATATCTTTAAAAAAATATCTGCTGCCCCATACTAAATTTCAATGCCTATTCGACCTATACGTATGGGGCAGCTGATATTTTTTTTGCTTTTACGATGTTTGTCCGATGGAGAAACATGTTCAGTTTGATGGTCTGTAGAACACCCTTTTTTACGGATAGGAAATCCTCAAATTACCCCCCTACTCTGGGCGGAGCGGGATGGAGTGTCAGACTTGACTGACTAAAACCCATCAATGTTCCTTCTTAGCCCTTTGTGTTCCAGGGCCACGGTATCTCTTTCGAACAGCCCGCAGCCCCAGCAGGCATCGGTCGTCTCGGATCCGTTCCGGTTTGCTGATGGTCTGTAGCACACCCTTAAGTATGTATACCCTTTTCGTTACACCCTGTATACAAGTATTTTTGTTGTTGTAAATATTTAGTTTAAAAAATAATTAATGTAAGAAAAATTGAAAATGAAATTCTCATAAATAAAATATACCCTTGTTTTCCAGTACAAAACTTCAATATCTATTCGACCAAAATAAATGGAACAACTGAGTTGACAGTGGTCCCATGGAGAAATTAGTTCAGTGGGATTGTCTGAATCAGACCCGAAATTTGAGCACACTTTTCTGGTACACGCTGTACGTACATGTTTTCGATTATAGCTTTATTTACACGGAGCAGTTTTATAACCTGTTGAGTACAATAATGTGAAGCACCGCAATAAGAAAAGTTTTATCGTTTATACAGTAAGTATTTCAATTGAGCAACTTGTAATATTGCGTCCAACGGGTAACTACGTTGCTCCATTTCTGAGCAAGATTGAGCAACATCGCTCTGGAACCGAAATACTCTTTAAAATTCTTTGTTTGGCAATTAATATCACGACTGAAATCCCCAAAGGGTTAGGTAGACGTGTACTTACGTGTGCTCTGTATAGTGTCGGACGTAAAGAATAGCACCATCCCATATCTTCCCGTGGGTGTCGTAAGAGGCGACTAAGGGATTTGCCAGAGAATGGGCAGCAGCTTTCTCTGTGCTTTTGAAACAACCGTACTGCGATCGCCAACCCGCCTGCCAAGCGTGGCGATTATGGCAGAACCCCCCCGAAATGTCAATTTGACACTTGGGGGAGGCCTATGTCCAGCAGTGGACGTCTTTTGGGCTGAAATGATGAATGATGATGTACTTACGTGACGAATCGGAACCCAGTTTTTTTTTTAAATTTTATTTAGCAAGCGGGCGAGGGGCGAGCCTATTACCATAAACCACACACACAAATGCAGACTTGAGGGCATGGCTGTTATTGAGATATTCTTAAAGCCCAATAATATTTTGCCTGACCTGGGAATCAAACCGAGAACCTCATCCTCATTAGCCCGCGCTTTCGAGCACTAGACCACCTAAATACGAAATATTATTTTATACCTTCTATCTGCAATCTTCCACTAAGAACTCAACCCTAACTTTTTTAGGGTTCCGTACCCAAAGGGTCAAACGGGACCCTATTACTGAGACTTCGCTGTCCGTCCGTCCATCCGTCCGTCCGTCCGTCCGTCTGTCACCAGGCTGTATCTCATGAACCGTCATAGCTAGCCAGTTGAAATTTCTACAGATTATGTATTTCTGTTGATGCTATAACAACAAATACCAAAAACAGAATAAAATAAATATTTAAGGGGGCTCCCATACAAAAAAGTGATTTTTTTGTTTCGTTTTTATAAATAATGGTGCGGAACCCTTCGTGCGCGAGTCCGACTCGCACTTGGCCGGTTTTTTTTTAATAATATTTCAAATCGCTTGGCAACGAACATAAGATTCAATTAATTTAATTCATTACAACTTCAATAGTTATTCCTGTAACATAAACAAAAGAGTGTAGCTCATTGTTAGGAGTATCGATCTGTTAATACTTTATCTGTTAGTACAGCTGTGAGCTATTATCAGTCTTAAGTTCAGGGACAAAAGAGCTATTAGGTAAGCAAGTGTTTACAATGTACAAATAGCAGTATAGCTCTTTAGAAGAACTGCCAGGTTACCCTATACCAAGCCTGTAACTCCCTAAAGTGTTAGGCAGACCTACAGTACCTCCACCCACAATTTCACCAGCTATGTTTAAGTTTCATGTAATAATGGCCAGTCTAGCCTATTGCCATCAACAGCACACAAATCTAGACTGCTGTTACTGGAAAATCTCTGTTGGCAAAACACAATAACACACTATTTGTGTGGCCAGTATGTAAGTAAAGTCGTGAAGAAGCATTGCTGTGCTTTGGTTGAAAGAACATGGGTGCCACAGAAATTGAGAAGTCTTGTAAGATACTAGCTTAAGTACGCGGATTCGCGTGCGTTTAGTTCGGTAATCAATTGTCCCACGGATTGTACTACCAGAACAAAAAGTATCCTATGTGCTAATCCAGGTTATGAACCTATGAATGAAGCCAGATCCAATATTCAGGGATAGATTGATAGATCATACTTTATTTTACACCAAAATTGATAATAAGCTCATTATCTTCCTGCCCTTGTCCCATTTTATTTGGGGTCGGCGCAACATCTCTTTCCTCCATTCTCCTCTGTCATTCGTCATGCTATCATTTACTCCTTTTTCCTTCATATCATTTTTCACACAATCTATCCATCTTTTCTTTGGTCTTCCTCTCCCTCTCCATTCATCCATATTTATATTCATCACTCTTTTAGTCACATGTGTTCCATCCCTCCTCATCAAATGTCCATACCAAGACAGACGACTCCTTTCATCTTTTCTGTAACAGGCGCCACTTTCTCATAAATGCTCATTTCTAATTTTATCCATTTCTCTGCTGCATGCAATCTTTTTTCATCCGTCTTCTTCACTGCCCAGCATTCCGATCCACACAGCACAAGAGGTCGTATCACGGGCTTGTTCCCCTTTAACTTGAGGGGCATTCGTGGGTCGCAAGTTTTTCCAGTGACCTAACAAGCTATTTTACAATATTTCTAATTCTATGGGTTACAACGTCGGTATCATTGCTGAAAGCCATATTTTCAAACAACCTGTGGAAGGGCTTAACGAACTTAAAAGAGGGAAGTTTAACATCTAGTTCTATGTTTGTTCATGTTTACAATTATTAACGATCGCCTGTTGAATAGCCCTCAACTTAAAGCGTCTTTATTACTTGCAATAATTGAACACGTTTTAATTGAACTGATCACCAATTATTTATAAATGAACTCGCACTCAACGTCTGTCTCCAATTCAATTGTGATCGGATCCAATTTCAATTAATAGCTCGTTGAAACAAACGCATTAAAGAAACTTTATCAATTAATTGATCAACAGTGTTATCAATCACACAGAAGTTTCAATTTAATTGATCTTTCATCGTTTAATGCACCAGACAAAGATTAATTGGTTGTAAATAAAGGTAAATAATGGAGGATAAAAGATTGGAAAACTTAGTAATCTTTCGTCGAAGTGTAATCGAGTTTTACACTGACGATTAACTCGCAATTAATTGGAATTTTATTTCAATTAGTTTGAAATGGCGTTGAGCTATTATATTTGAGAACACTCTTGAAGATTCTGTATTAAACTAGAATATTGTAATGTATTTGAAGGAGATAAGTCTGGCCGTATTAGGGTGAATGTCGCGCGATTATTCATAATAATTCAAATCTAATATTGCACATCCTATTATAAAACGTGTTCTTTTTTTGACGTGACGACGTCTAATAAATCTATGAACCGGCTGCACGCACGAAAAAGGATGACTCATTGTAACGTTACGATCGGAGCGTTCGGCTTGCTATTCATAAAAGTATGCAATCATTTCATAAATGTTTTGTTATGACGTTGTCACGTTAAACTATCGTCCGTAAACCGACTTGACAGACAACCATTTTTTTTAATTCCTCAATGTAATGTCAGCTATAAAAGATAAATAAGTCTTTTTTGTAGAGGTAAAAGATGCAGGCATCGGGGTCCTTCGAGTGTCTCCCAAGGACGTGGGTAAAAACAACCGAGGCGTCAGGAGAGCTATGAACACGAAGTGACATCAATATGGAATTATTTTATTCTTCGTACCTACTTGTATCGGGTATAACAGTCAAACAATTGCTTTAAAAGTATTTCAGCAGTTTTTTACCATATTAAAATGCTGTGTAACTCTTGAGATTAGAGGTAATATAATAGAATGTATTTTGATATTTGAACTTTTGTCTAGTCTTTTCCCAACTATGTTGGAGTCAGCTTCCAGTCTAACCTGGATACAGCTGAATACCAGTATTTTAGGTGAAGCAATTGCCTGCCTAACCTTTAAAATCAAGAATATTTCAAAAAAGAATACCTAGAATCTCTCTTAAAAGCGTTTATACCCTACGGCATTTGATACAAACTTTCAAGTCGTTATTTTCCGAAATGACTGAAAAGATTTTAATGAAATGGCTAATTGTGTATTAAATAATGTTTGAACACCACGATAGATGAGTAATACATACATAAATAACTAGTGCGGGCAACTTTCAAGAAGAAAAAAACTCTAGTTAAGAGCGTTTATACCCTACGGCATTTCATACAAACTTTCAAGTCGTTATTTTCCGAAATGACTGAAAAGATTTTAATGAAACTTCCTACGCATAAGCAGTATACATAGGTCTAAAAAGTTACTAAAAAACATTTTCGAAAAATAATGTTACAGCTACATTAGTCCGATTTTTAATTATCTATAGAAACAGAAATTTCCAATTATCTTCATTTTTAAAAGACATTTCGATACACAAATAGCCAGACTCGTCACAAATACATGTAGGCCATACAAATATTTGTCCCGTGCGGGAATCGAACCCGCGACACACAGTGCAGCGGCCAATCGCTCAGCCACTGTGCCAACCGTGACGTCAGACTTTCGATTTCAGTAGCACGTAAATTACAAATACTTTAAGACTTACCAAAACTTCATCTTTCATAAAAGAAAATGAGTATTTTTCTCAACGAACCGTCAGATGAACTTGCAGCTAAATGAAAATCTATTTCGCTCCAAAAATAACGGTTTTTAATTTCACGGTTCATGCGTAATCGTTGAGTTATTTAACACAATTTCTTCTAAGAGTTAGCACATAAAATTGGAAAGGGCAATGACCTTACAAATTATATATCTTTTCTCGACGATTTAGTTGTCACTATAATACACGCCAAGAAAATGAGAAATGTAGAAGAATATTGATTGAATGTATTAATACATGTATAGTCTCAGTCTTTATTTTGACAGCATAGTTTTTAATATATTGATAAACCACCTAACTTCTGTTGAGATAAAGAGTAATAGAGAAGTATGGAAGAAGAAGACATGCTGCGCCGATTCTGAATCAATTGGGATAAGGGCAAAAGAATGATGATGATACAGATAAATAAATGATCAGATGATAAAAAGAAAAAGAAATTGCAAACTATACAGTGCACATGTAATGCATCATTTAAAATAAGGACTAATAGCGATCTACTCGTAGGTTAGCAATTTGGCTATTGAACACGTTCACGCTTCACTCAGAACGACTTATTCCCCGAGATGCGCAATCCGCTGGATTTTCCGACGTCGACACATGTCACCACTGACTTCTACCCATAATGGTGAGTATTCGGAAACACGATTCGCGATAAATGTTTTCCACCGACTAGGGTGGCCCCTTAACCATGCCAATACGACGAAAGAGTCCGTCCACGCATATACGAGTAAGTGCTGTTTTGGAACTTCTAGAGTTGAGACGACTTCTTGAAGCAGCTTTGCTAGTAAGACGGCTCCACATAGCTCTAATCGCGGGCTTGATAGGTCCTGCCTAACAGGAGCGACCTTGATTTTTGAAGTCACCAAGGTTGTGTAAACATGATGTAGGATTGATGTAAACTCGATATTGGTCAAAGGTAATACCATAATTTTTTCAAGTAAATATAATGATTCTCTTAGAATACTCTGCCTATTGGCGTAACTAAAGGAATTATGTACCCTGACTTGACAAAGGTAAGCATTCGAAAACTGACGAAGGTATCAAATACCTACAGGGGGTATTTTACTTTTATCGTTTTTTTCTCCATTATCACCAAAAGCGTATTCGTATATAAAATAAAATACAACAGGAATCAATTCCAGCTTCACAATGGAGTGGCTTTTAATTTCACGCTGGTCGATCATTGGCTTGCGTCACATTCGATGTGCCCCGGTACAAAATAATGGGCCTTCGTGATATGCGGTACAATATTTGAGGCTTATAGGCACCTACATTACCTGGTGTAAGATAAAAAATTTAAAGGGTAAAAACAAAAAATGGTAATAAATAATACCTACCGTAGTTTATTTTTGACAGTATTTTATCTTCAATAACTTTTCATGGCAATTCTGTTAGTTTATTTTTAATAAAATCTGATCAGGGGGGTAACTATGACGTCTTAAAGCAGCATTGTTTTACTCTTTTTCCAGTGTGGGAAAGAGACGGAGCTATACAGGATGTCTAGCGCCATCTCTTTCTCACACTGGGCAAGGAGTAAAACAATACTGTTTTAAGACGTCATGGTAGGCCAAGGAAAGCATTTTTTTACGTTGTCTTGGTCTCTGACCGAAAGTCACTTCGTCTAGGTCCTGTAGCGACCTTTGTTTACTCATTTTCTATATGAGAAAGCCCTTCTGTTTTACAAACAGACAGAATATGTTTTATTAACATAAAATAAAATCACGTCTATAATTCCCCAAGAATTAAGCAGGTTGAACCCGATAGTACATTTCGCCAGTTATGTTTAAGTCCCGTGTAAAAGGCGGCGAGCCTATTGGTATCAACCGGGCACAAATTAAGACTCAGTGGCTGCTTAGAAATGCCTCATGGAAAAACCCAATAAAACTTTGACCGACCCGGTAATCGAACCAAGGATATCATGCTTAGCAGCTTGCTACGACTACACAAAAGAAGCAGAAAATGTCATATTCTTTCTTAGTAAATAATAAAAGAAAAAATAAATTTTTGTTTCGCAACAAAAGCACAAGACTAGGTACAACAAGTAAAACTATGGTAAATATAACACTCAGTTTCCACAATGACATTTCTAAATACGATTACATCTCCAAAGACATTAAGAAAACTATTACATAAAATATTCCGACATAAAACGATTTTAGTACAACAAAAAGACAATATCACTTTTAAACGATTTTGTATCGGAATTTTCCTCAAGAGGGAAATCTCTTAAGTAATACGAATGTCTCTCATGAGCGTACTTGACTCGGGTTTAACGTATTTCTCAATTATATACACTATTATTTTTGCTTCGAATGGTACCCGGAAAATTCCTGGAAGTTGACTAAGCACGTGTTTGCGTAAATCGTGAAAATCGCACGACTTTCAAGGTGAATTAAAATTACAGGGCTACTTTAATGGTAAATTAAAATTACAGGTTTTTATTATAGGTGCAAAATGTTTTTATTCTTTCAACTTAAGTTGAAAGAATAAAAACATTTTGCACTTTTTAGTAAGTGTAATTTATTTTATCACCGCTACCTTCAAAAACGGTGAAGGAAAACATTGTGACGAAACCGGCATGTCCTAGATCAAAAAATTCGAAGATATATGACGCCTACCAACCCGCACTAGGCCCGCGTGGAGGATTACAGCCCACTCCCTCCCATAAAGAGGAGGCCTGTGTCCCAGCAGTGGGAACATTATAGGCTGATGATTATGATGATGATGACACTTTTAAGTTGTGTATCTCACACTAATCCTTGACAAGTATCAATTTTAAAAAGTAATTAGTAAATCACAGCACATAAGCAAAATAGATGAAGAAGAAAAAAATGCATATTATATCAGGTCTTTACCTATGAAATTGCCGTTTTGTTTGAAAAAAGTTAAAGTATTTTTTTTTCTAACTTATTTATTTCTTTTATTCAAAGTAATCACCCCTGCAATCAATGCATCTTTGCCAACGCTGTGGCAGTTTATGATGCCCTTCTTGAAAAAATCAGCTGGACGGGAGACAACAAACTCTTCAAAGGCGTTTTGTACTGCCTCTCGGGAATTGAATTTTTTTCCCGCTAAAAAGTTGTCCAAATTTTGGAAAAAGTAATAGTCGGAAGGCGCAAGATCTGGTGAGTATGGCGGATGAGGGAGAGCTTCCAAACCCAACTCATGCAGCTTAGAGACGGTCTGTTGTGCAGTATGGGGCCGCGCGTTGTCGTGAAGTAGCAGTGGAGACGACCGATTGACCAAAGCTGGTTGCAGACGTGCGAGTTTCGCCATCATTGTAGTCAGTTCTTCAATGTACACATCTGCAGTAATGCTCTCGCCGTTTTGTAAAAAGCTATGATGAATCACACCAGCACTAGACCACCAAACTGTGACCATCACCTTTCTAGGGGTCATTTTTCGTTTTGCACATTGCTTTGGTACCGAACCAGGATCTAACCAACTTGCTGAGCGCTTTCGATTGTCAAAAAGAATCCATTTTTCGTCGCACGTAACAATTCGGTTCAAAATTCCTTCATTTCTGTGCCTGTTAAGCAGCGCAAGGCAAGTCTCGACGCGTACGTTGCGCTGGCGATCGTTAAGTTCGTGGGGCACCCATCTATCAAGCTTTTTTATCTTGCCAATCTGTCGCAAATGGACCAATATTGTTTTAATGCTAACATCAAAAGCTGCTGCCAGCTCAGCTGTAGATTGAGTTTCATCAGCTTCAACAATCACCTTTAATTCATCATTGTTGACCAAAGTTTCTGGACGACCACGAGGTTCATTTTTCAAGTCAAAATTCCCAGAACGGAACCGAGCAAACCAATAACGGGTTGTGCGTTCGTTTGTACAGTTCTCTCCGTAAACGTCGTTGATGTTACGGGTCGTTTGTGCCGCGTTGGTGCCACGACGGAACTCATATTCCATAATTACACGAAATTTCAAAGTATCCATTATGAGGAAAAATGTTGAAATGTAATGAAAATACAACGCTAATCAATAAACAAAAGACTGATTTTGTAAATAGAATGTCATATTTTTAAAACGAAATTAATTTGAATTTAGAACTCATAGCCAATCAAAACTTTTTTTTGTTTGAAAAAGTCTGTACTGCAATACGGCAATTTCATAGGTAAAGACCTATTATTAACGGTTCCCTATCCATTTGCATAAAATTTTAAATCCTAATATAACTTAGCATAATTATGTTTGGCATAATTATATTTTAGCATAATATAATTACGCATTACAGCTTACGCATAATTTTTTTAAGCATAATTTCAATAACCATAATAATGATTAAGCATAATGTTCTAAAGCATAAAGTTCTAAAGCATAACTTTTTTAAGCATAATATCCTAAAGCATAATATTATTTACGCTTGCTGTTATGTTTGTTTGCATGCTGCATGCAAGCAAGCATGCAGCAAACAAGCAAGCATGCAGCTAACAAGCAAGCATGCAGCATGCAAGCAAGCATGCAGCATGCAAGCAAGCATGCAGCATTCAAGCAAGCATGCAGCATTCAAGCGAGCATGCAACATGCAGCAGGCAGGGTTCCTGTCACGGCTCCGGCGCTGCGGGCCTCCGGCAGCCCCACGCGTGCTAATCGTCGCAGACGGCTTTCGCTCACCACCGCAGCTTCGGCTTGTTGGCCGGCTTCGCCGGCCAGCCTCAGCCGCGGCGGCTCGCTCGCAGCCGCCTGCTCCTCAGCCCGCGGGCCGCCTCGCCCCTACGCGCCTACGCGATTTTAAATTACACTCTAGGGGTAGGACAAACAAGACTACGTGGAGTCGGTTTTGCAGCAATTCGGTTCTGTCTCTAACTTTTGTTGCACAGCATATTAAATTTTTATCCAACAATATTATTTAATTGTTACAGAAACTATAGCAAATTGGTTTGATCAGAATTATGTATGGGGCACTACAAGTTCACCACCACCATTTCCACCCAAAGTTTCACAACATCTAATAAATTCTTCAGATAAAAGTTATCTCGCGATTGAAAAATCATTTAAGTTACATAATGTTATGTATAATAAATAATTTCCATGAAAATTGTTTTTGTTATTTATATTAATTGTATGCCTAAATATTATTATGCTAATAGTCATTAGGCCTACTAACGTTATGCGAATCTAATTTATGCCAAAACAAATAAGTCTTTAAGATGATTATGCCAACATAAAATGTATGCCTAAAAAAAATATGCCGAAGTATTATTATGCCAAAACAAATTGTGCCAAAATCGTTATGCCGAAGTATATTAGGACAAAGAACATTATGCGAAAAGAAGGGATCCCTATATTAACTCATAAAGTATTGTAGCAAAGTTAATAAAATTTGTCTAAGGTGACCGCGCAAACTTCCTCTACCAAATTAAATAAGAAACACTTAAATCGGACCAGTGATCATTCCTTCGAAATTTCGAAAAAAAAAATGTTACAGCTCTGCAGCTATTCTAATCGTGTGATGCCTCGGTCAGATACGAAAGCAAACAAAAAGTTTAAAAAACTACAATATACAAGGTGTTGTTTTGCATCTTCATCAAATTCAAGGAGGTAACTATGCTAATGATTCTCCACCCGAATCTAACATAGAATGGGAAGGTAATTTTTATATTCTTATTTACGAAAACCGGTAAGTTTTAAACACCCATGTTTTAAACGTGGCGCGTCTGATCCTCGCCCGATAACCGCGCTTTCACACATACAAACAATCTTAAACGTTGATTCGATAAGTTCTGATTTCCTAAACCACTTTACAAGGGGTGAATCTGAAATACTGATAAACTTAAACACCCAAAAAACTAGGTACCGTAATTTAAATTGAATATTTAGGTCTTTTGTGTCAGTCTCCTGAATTTTGACGAGGATGCAAAACAACACCTTGTTTTATAATAAAAAGATTATAGCTTTGCGGCATGGGAGAAGTGAGCTGAAATTCTGGTCTGTAATGCTTATCAACCGTACCATCAAAACTAACTATCATATTAATACCTGAATAAAACACATTTTTTAATTCCGACCAACCGTCTGGCGAGTTTTTTAATGAGTTAGTTAACCTATACTTGTTTATTTTTCCTAAATTACTGTTTCATGTTTATATACGCAGACACAGTTTAATCCCCAAACTTACCCTTTTTGGCAATATATTAACTTTCTATATAAAACAAGAATGGCCCCAAGGTAGTACCTTGAGGAACCCTAGACTTGTCTTTTGAATTTTATTCGATACTAAAAAAATAGGATTAATGATTCGTGAATTTTTCAAGGCTCGTTAAGAAACGCTTCAATTATCTTTCATTCAAAAATGTTGAATCTATAATATTTTTAAGTTGGATAAAATTACTGAAGCTAATTTTTCGTTGAAAATGTTTCGAAAATACGACTGGGTTTAATTTAAAAAATCCATTCTTTGCTAGAATTGAATGGCCACTGAAGTTTGGTTTTGCTAAATAAGTTATTTGAACG
This sequence comes from Cerastis rubricosa, assembly GCA_949152445.1. Classification (NCBI taxonomy): domain Eukaryota; kingdom Metazoa; phylum Arthropoda; class Insecta; order Lepidoptera; family Noctuidae; genus Cerastis; species Cerastis rubricosa. The sequence continues at coordinate 6,857,776 of OX424526.1, read as the reverse complement.
GGTCTCTGCTGTCCAATTTAGAAAATGACTCTGCAGGAATATCTAGTTCAGTTCCCGTAATTATTGTACTAGAATTTTTCTGAAAAAGATATTCTTCGTGTTTTAGTCTTTTACAATTCTCTTTCTTCTCTTCTCCTTCCCTTATCCCAGTTTATTTGGGGTCAACACAGCATGACTCCTTTTTTATACTTCTCGTTCCCACATATTTGCCATATGCATATTTTCCTTTGTACCTATTTTCTTTTCTTTTCTTCTTTTCTGTATGTAGTGTGTACATAAATTGTTAAATAAAATAAATAAATAATTTGAAAAAGATATTACATGAACTTAATATTTTTGTTTTCCTCGAAGCGAAAACTATTGACTACGTGAATATAAAATTCAAGATTAAAAATGAAAATAAGTTCACATGTACTTTGTTCGTATTTTCTCATCGTATTTATTGAAGTAATAGCTATGCTAGATCACCCGCATAAGTATCTATACTAAGCTTTATTTGAAGGTATTATATTCACATTTATAATGAACTGAAAGTTTTTCAATACTTTTTGCTTTCGATGCATTTTAAGTGCTGAATGTTAGACTATCTTAGTTGTTTAATGCGTTGGATGAATTTCTTTAATGGTTTCGTAGAATTTGCTTATTCTGTTATCTGAAAAGATATTTTATAAAGTCGTAAGACGGTTAATGACCGAAGTTTTCTTTAGTATTTGACCGTTGACGACCAGATTGCGATTATGTAAGACATATATAAAATAAGTAGGTACCTATATTTCACATTTAAAGGTAAGGGTATCTGTGAACCATGAATTTGAGTAAATTTACATTTGCAATGTAAGGGCCTTATGATTTCCCATCCGAAAAAAAAAAAAAAAAAAAAAAGGGCCTTATGACTGCTTTGAGGCCTCATGTATGCCATATAAACAATTTCAATTTATACTTAACTCACCCGTAGCGTGAACACTAATTGCTCAGTCATTGCGCTGTATATCAAGATGTATATCAGTAAAATACTTTTGTAATCTTCTATTGTTTTAGGATATCCAAAAACTCATCGTCATCTGCCTAGTCTTTTTCCAATTATGTTGGGGCCGGCTTTCACTCCCACCGGAAACCAGTATATCGTATACCAGTGTATTAAATGCAGCGATTGCGATCTGACGTCTTCAAGCCAATTAGGTACTGGGTAATACGATACTCACTTGGTAAGACTGGCTGTCAGATTTTCCGTGCACTGACTACCTATAATGACTGTAAAAGATTATCATAAGTCATCAACGTCTTAACGTGCTTTCCGAGGCAGGAAGACCAACATAAAACCGCACATGTTCAAAATGTGTATGAATATTGATTCTTGCGACTTCGCTCACGTTATGTACGGAAATTAACCTTTTTCGACGTGACATTGTCTACTAAATCGATGAACGCCGGCTGCAGGCACGAAAAAGGATGACAATTTGTAACGTTACGCTCGACGATCGGAGCGAGAGCGCTGCACGAGCGAGCGAAAGGCACGATTGGCTTGAGCGTTCGGCTTGCTATTCATAAAAGTATGCAATCATTTCAGCAATGTTTTGTTATGGCGTTGTCACGTTTAAACCATCGTCCCTAAACCGACTTTACAGACAACCAATTTTTTATTTTATTTTACTGGTGCGAAATCATCAAATGACTCCTCCCGCTCTGGGCGGAGCGGAAGGGAGTTTGAGACTTGTACTGACTAAAACCCATCCATTTTTTTTCCTAAGCATTTGTGTTCTAGGGCCGTGGTATCTCTTTCGAACAGTCCCGCAGCCCTTGCAGGCATCGGCCCTCTCGGATCTCTTCCGATTTGCTGACATCTCCTTGAGGCACACGTGGAACACGAACGCGCCGTCGACACGACCTGTCGTCATAAGACTGACGGACGGTGAGCTAGCCCATAACTCATCGTCTACAGGCCCGCGAAGATTAACCCTACATACAAACAAATGCTTCTTTAGAATACTAGTACAGGTGACCTTTCTAAATAAGTCACGTAACGCTTCTGAACCTATTAATTACAAAACATAATCAAGGGTTAATAAATTTCTATAGGAATCCATGGAACGTAGCACTTGCTGAAATTAAGGCAATTATTTCGACACTAACCATTTTACCTAAATTAGAATACTTCAGACAAATCAACCGTCTAGATTTCAGTAAAACTATTGCAATTAATATGTTTCTAAGAAACACATTTAATTAATAGTTGTAGAATTTAGTTAAATTGAAATTCTGAAGTTATATAAACCCTTTTTATCTTGCGGCTAAATGGCGATCAGATAACCTCTTCTGAAAGATTCAAAATACTCGTACTTTACAATATTAGTTAAAAGTTTATTGAAACCTTTGAACTTTAAAAAATACATAAACGTGATGATTACTTTATTAATAACTTGAATTTCAAGTCTCCAACAAAAGGACGCATTTATAAATAGGGATGCGATTGGCCAGAGGATTAGACGGGCCGCGTTTAAAACACGGGTGGTTACACTCTTACCGATTTCCATAAATAAATAGTAAAAAAAACTTACACCTTTTATTAACGATCGAGCTCAGATCAGAATCAGATCGAGAATCATTAGCATAGTCACCTCCTTAAATTTGACAAGGATGCAAAACAACAGCTTGTATTTTGGGTACATGATCCCACTTTGGTCACATTGAAAGTGTTCATGAGAAGATTATTTACCAAGCTCCATACCGAGTTTCCAACGTACCTCGGTAAATGCGTTAAGCCATTTGTCCTGGCTGTCATTTGTAGATCTTAGACAGTCATTACGAGTAGTGAGAAGCCAAAAGTCTGACATCCACTCTTACCAAGGGGTATCGTATTACCCAGTTACTGGGTTGCGAACGTTAGATAGGTAGACGCTTCATGTAAAATACTGGTACTCAGCTGCATCTGATTAGACTGGAAGCCGACCTCAAGATACTTTGGGAAACGACTAGCCAGATGATGATATTCATGGAACTTAATCTGTTGACCGTGCGTAATTGTGCTTTCTTGCATGACCTTTTTCTAAATAATGTTTTTATTACGTACACGGTTTTTTTACACACACAGTATACACGTAACACGTAGATAACTGACTAAGGTTTTAAACGTAAAAAATAGTTCGCCTGTTTTAGACCTTCTACAGGTTCTAACTACGTTTACCTAACCGTTTTCAGAAGTGGCGGTCGCTTACCGTTTCATCTACAGAACACTATTAATATGTATGAGAAATAATTCACTCCTGTACCAACAAGAGCCTCTGACAAGAACAACACAAAATATCCAACGTAAACATGCCAACGTAATGCCCTGCTTACGACCTCACGAGTTGCGTCAAGCATGCTTAACTGTTTCCTTCGTGGCATGCTCTATTCCATTGGTTTTCTTGTCAGTCTTTGTCGCAACACGCGTACCGCTTGAGCTTGTTAGTCGTGGCTAAGCACAATACGCTTTTTTATTCCCATTTCAGAATCCAAAGAGAAAGGTAATTACTACTGAATAGTAAAGCCACGTCTCGATTTTTTTTTTGTGAATGGTGTCTCGCAGTTTAACCTAGGAGGTTGCCGTCTGCTTAACTGAACTATCCTGGCCTCCAGCCAGGGCATAAAAACTACTTACAAACTAAGAAACTACACGCTAAGGGGTGGGGGTACCCCTGTGGGGTACAAGCCTCGACTTAGGACGTCGCTGGGGGAGGACAGCATGAGGACAGGCTGGATCTGAATGATATTACTATTTAGGGGCTGAAAACAAACTACTGGCAAAGCATCGCGGGCTGGCTCGAGCGAGGTTCGGGGAGGGATGGCATGTTTAGATGTTCGATCGAAACTCAAATACTGCTGACTCTACTGTTACAATTTTCGTCATCAGCAAAACTTTTATAGCTTTTATGCGGGGCTTTTATGGAAGGAACGCCGACACACAAACAGTTGCCACCAGTACATCATACCAAATCACCTCACGTAATTTTTTCAAAGCTGATTTAAATAAAAATCCTAAAATAATCTCCTAAAAAAGTGCAGTATACGTACATAGTGAAAATGTATTAAACAGCTAATATTTTAAAATCACCTATGATAAATATACAAAAATTTACGTGCTATTGGTAATGAAACTTACCTTAGAATACTTTAAAACCAATGGAAGACTCATGGCTGATGACAGGATCCAGACGAAGGCGATCTTGACTGTCACTCTCTTTCTCGTTTTGTTACGTCCGAACCTCATTGGATATCGGAGTGAGAGATATCTGTAGGAAAACAAAACAGTTAATCAATTAGTTAGTCAATGCATTCATCAGCACAAACAACAGTTATTTACTATTCAATGCATCCATCTGTAGGATCCGGTCATTAGTACGGACAGAAAATGAATTGGCAAGCGCGCCAAAGGTAGCACGCGACCTACTTACCAGTCTACCCACACCTAAGTGCGCTTCTACAGAGTCGTGATGTTTCGAGCTCGCTGTAAGGCGGACAGTCTATGTCTGACCACGGCGGAGTCAAGACGTCTCGAAACTGCTCCCCGATTTATGGTGCCTAGTGTTATTGTGTTGGATTGTAATTTCAAGTAATTTGTGAGTAGTAAGTGAGTTCGACAAAAGCAGTGTACCTCGTGTAGTGTGTGTTTTCATAGCACGGAACCCATGTTCTGCCCACATGATGACCGTATCTAAACGGAATAAATCAAGACAACTGCGACACATCTGTACGTCGATTCTGTAAAATTCATACAACAACTCGCATTTCACACCGCTATTCACTCTCAGTTTGCATAAGGTTCAAAATGACCTTGATTTTGCATTCTGTAAACATCACCTAGTCACTAGCCACTTCTTACGTCATCTCATACTTTATCTGTCAAAATCTCCCTGTTCATTTAGTTCAACTCGCTGATACACTCGCAAGGGTTGCGCTAATGTTAATTCGAATTATCAACCGAGTTTTTAGAATGCCAATCAAGAAACTCACAGCGGATTCAGATTCGAAATTCTAAATGAGTTCTTACAGAATCACACTGCAGCACAATGTTTTGAGTGCGTTATATTGATTCCTACCGTAAAATGTGATTTAAAAAAAGTCGTTTCCCGCAATATTTTTTGCGTAGAGTTATTTAGTTTGATGTGCAAAATGCTTGGTTTATGGATTCATGAAGGGTCCGTTAGTCTCGGCGATAGTGTACACTAGTGTACAGCTACCTTTAGATTGATGTTCTATTAACTCATTAAAAACCGCCCAAGTGCGAGTCATACTCATAGAATAAAATAGAATAATTTATTTCTGAGTGAAATGTAAATTATGATCTTAATATTAAACAGTTTCACATACACTACCGTTGCCGATGTAATGTGTATTAACATTAGCATAAAAAGCCAAAGTGGCCAAGTTCTAGGCCGCAACAATGTAATACGCACACAGAGTTCCGTAGCATCAAACAATATTAAAAATATTTTGAAGGCGCATTCATAAACAGCAAAAATAAATTTATTTTTCTTATTATGTTAATGAAAAACGAAGTTATTGTTGCAGTTTGATAAAAAAATCCCATATATCAAAAACCAACAACAACACAATATCAACAACAACTCTACCCAACATCAACTCTTATTCAAATCAATTTTTGTTGAAAGTTTTATGACGTTCTAGACTAGAATCTTATTTTTTTTTTCAGAATTTTTCTGCTCTTACTTTAGAAATTAGGTCTTTCAAACGATTGACTTTAAGACAAAATGGTTTTAAAACCTCAATGTCATTTTTAGGGTTCCGTAGCCAAATGGCAAAAAACGGAACCCTTATAGATTCGTCATGTCTGTCTGTCTGTCTGTCTGTCTGTCTGTCTGTCTGTCTGTCTGTCTGTCCGTCCGTATGTCACAGCCACTTTTTTCCGAAACTATAAGAACTATACTGTTGAAACTTGGTAAGTAGATGTATTCTGTGAACCGCATTAAGATTTTCACACAAAAATAGAAAAGAAACCATAAATTTTGGGGTTCCCCATACATAGAACTGAAAACCAAAAAAATTTTTTTAATCATACCCATACGTGTGGGGTATCTATGGATAGGTCTTCAAAAATGATACTGAGGTTTCTAAAATCATTTTTTTCTAAACTGAATAGTTTGCGCTAGAGCCACTTCCAAAGTGGTGAAATGTGTGTCCCCCCCCCTCTAATTTCTAAAGTAAGAGGAGGAAAATTCTGAAAATATTTAAGATTGTAGAACGTAAAAAAAACTATCAACGAAAATTGGTTTCAATAAGATATGATGTTTAGTTTTCGAGATATGGGACTTTTTCATCAAACTGCAGCAGTAACTTTGTTTTTCATAAATATACTATGAAAAACCAATTTAGTTTTGCGGTTGAGTGTAAGTTTACTAACTAATACTACTAAATAATGAATGACAGTTCAAAATATTGTTTGGGGCTATGGAACCCTGTGTGCGAGTAAGACTCGCACTTGGCCGGTTTTTTAAGATACATCTATGGACACAAATGAAAATGTTTCAGTTCCATGTCTATACATGGAACTGAAACATTATTATTCGTTTATTAATTTTTATATCTTATTTTTTACATTTTTAAATATTCCTATATAAAATCAATACAAAAAAAAACATTTAAAAATATAAAAAATAGTAGCCCACCGGTATCGGGAATAGGGTCCAAGCTACCGGCGGTCAGGGCTCCAGAGAAAGGAACCTCCTAACAATACGAGCCGTGTCCAGGAGTACCGCTTTCTGAATCAAGCCCTTGATCCAGCTGCCTAACGAAAGCCTCATCAGACGTTGGTCGAGGCTCTTGGCAATTAGACCATTGGCTGATACGACTATCGACACAATGATCGCTGAGTCAGCAGGCCACATGTCGACAACTTCTCGAGCCAAAACAATATTACTTGTAGGTTTCGGTTGCTGAGAGGGATCTAAGATTTATGGAATCTGAGAGCTGGGTTCCCACAGACTCCACAATCCCACCTCGCTTTACATGCATGACCGCACATTTGTCTACACCAAATTCCATCCTGATGGCGCTACTGAAAGTTTCTGTTACCTTCAGTAGGTCCATCAGTTGCAAATTATTGGGGGCAAATAGTTTCAGGTCATCCATGTAGAGAAGGTGAGATATAACCTGACCACCTCTCCTCAACCGAAAGCCTAGACCTGAATCCTCCAGCAGCGTGCTTAGAGGATTCAAGGCTAAGCAGAACCAAAGCGGGCTCAAACTATCGCCCTGAAAAATACCTCGCTCTATCCGTATCGGTTCGCTATTCCTCTGGTTATGTCGACATCCTGGATAGCGAAGGACTGTCCTCCATTGCCCCATACACGACATCAGGAAGGTGCGCAGAGTTGCATCAACTTTATACAATTCTAGCACCCTCATGAGCCATGTATGTGGCACCGAGTCGTAGGCCTTCTTATAGTCTATCCAACATGTCGACAGATCCCTTCGGGAACGCCGAACCTGCTGGTTAATGGCCATATCAATGAGGAGCAGCTCCTTAGTACCGCGGGAAAGGTTCCTACATCCATTTTGAGAAGCGGACATGATCGAATTGTCATCAATGTGTTTGCTAATTTTAGCTCTCAAAATGGATGTAAGAACTTTATACACTGTCGGAAGACAGGTTATCGGTCTATAGTTTTTGGGCTCCGCAGTACTACGATTTATGGAGCAGGTTTGTTATTCCAGTAGTCAGGAACTCAGGCAGCGACCCTGACTCTAAGGCTGACTGGAATAGGGCCGCTAAGCGAGCGTGCGACCTTTGGATCCACTTAATCCAAAAGTTGTGCAGCCCGTCCGGGTCTGGAGATTTCAAGTTAGGTAACGGACGGACTGCACGAGCTACATCTTGGGGGCTGATAGAAATTGCCCCCATTTCTGGAACTGGATCGCACACTCGATCGACTTCCCGAGTCCATTCACCCTCAGTATGGCTGACAGGCACCGACCAGATGCTGCGCCAGAACGAACACATGGCGTCATCATCCAGCAGGCGCGTGTCAGCCACACCTTGGTCCGGTCGCTCCCAACTCCTATAAACCCACCTTTCATCTCTTTGGAATGTGCGATTCAGAGTGTATCGTTCCACCCGCCGCTTATACCTACGAATACGGTTTGCCCATGCATACACTTTCTGCTTCAGGAAGTCGATGCGTTTTGTGATACGGGACATATAGTCTCGAGGACTAATATCAGTCCCCGCAAATGCCCGCTTCACAAAACGCATCACTCGAGGGCGATTGTTGCCCTCCCTGAAGCAGATTAGTTTGCCGATGAGTGTTCTGGCCCCACTAATACGTCGCTCAATTCTGCATTGCCAAGCCGGTATGGCAGGTTTAGGTCGTGTAGCTCTGTCATCAGAAAATTTGACATGAGCTACATGACATGCCGCTACAGCCGCACAATACAGGATTGAGTGAGCATCAGTGAGGTCTTCGCAGTTATCAAAATAGTTTGACAACTGCGAATCCAGAACAGCCACCAGCGCCCTATTTCTGTTATGCATGGGCAAATGAGGTAAGCGTGGTCTAAGTTCAGGCGACATGAACCGATATTCTCGAATTGCACCTTCCAAAGCACTCCTCATTTCCTCACTGCATTGCATCCCTTAATCTTTGATTTTTTTATTGTGTATAAAATCGTAAAGCGATTCACAGAATACATCGACCTACCAAGTTCCAACGGTGTAGTCTATAGTTTCGGAATAAAGTGGCTGTGACAAACACGGACAGACAGACATGCCGAATAGAAAGATTGTGTTTTTGTCCATTCGGCTACGGAACCTTAAAAATAGATAATAAGCAAACCTGAAAATTATTTTCAGGAAAACTATTTGGAAAACTCTGTTTATTATTTTAACGTAATTGAACACCCTCCAAAGTAATTAATTCATTAATCTAACCGACTAATTATGAAATTACTGTGCTATTGCTGTTATTATAACTGTGTTAATTAAAAGCAGATTAGTTTTAATTATCTGCCTAGCCTTTTACTAAATATATTGTGGGCTTTCAGTGGCAGTTTAAACAAATACAGCTGAATACCAGTAATTTTAATTATCATTATTCACACATATTAGTGATAGTCCTATCGCATGGCTTAATAGCCAAAAGCCTCGACCAACATCAGGAAACGCTTTCGCTTGGCAGCTGGATTAAGGGCTTTATTCAGAAAATAGTACTTCTGGACACGCGCGTATTGTTAGGGGTTCGTCTTTTAAGAGCCCTAACCACTGATAGCTCGGGCCCTGTTCCCGATGTAGCTACTATTTTATAGATTTTAAATTTAAACATGTAAATCATATGTATGAAGTCTCTCTCGCTCTGTATGGTGTCGGACGTAAAGAATAGCACCATCCCATATCTTCCCGTTTGTGTCGTAAGAGGTGACTAAGGGACTTGCCAGTGGAGAATGGGCAGCAGCGTTCTTTGTGCTTTTGTAACAACTGTACTGCAATCGCCAACCCGCCTGTCAAGCGTGGTGATTATGGCAAAATCCCCCATGTTATGTCAATGTGGCGAAACTTGGGGGAGGCCTATGTCCAGCAGTGGACGTCTTTCGGCTGAAATGATGATGAATTATGATGTGTGAAGATGAATAAACAATAATCAGTATTCATTATTTTGTTAAATAACCAATATGTGGAACCTTGACACAGCTGGACAGTGGTAGGTAGAAAAATGTGGGACAACGACCCGGCTCGGCCTGGCACGGCTGACAGAACTAAGCACTTTTGAACTTACCTGTCCACGCTTATAGTGCATAGATGCATGATGGATGCGGTACAGAGTAGCACGTCGAGACAGAGCCAGCACAGGCAGTAGATTGCGGGTAGGGGAAAGTAACCTGTAACAAATAAAAAAACATTATCGATATAAATAAAAACGAATTGCCACAAGTATGACGGAGTATCACTTGAGGACGGCTTGACCGATATGGCAATATTTTTTTTGTACCTAGTTTTGAGTTTTATAGTTCCCAAGCATGGTCCAGAACAAAAATTGCAATTACGAGGAGAACATTTGCCGTGCGGCTTCGTGAAGGGTCTATTTACACCCTTTATCTAAATATGATAAAATATCAATTAGTTTTGTTTTATAATTTTCAATCATGTAGGTACGTGTTGAAAGAATTATTTTTAATGACACTGATCAGTATTTGACAGTATCTCCTCGTCTTCTTGCAACTTAAACATTTATCTCTCAAAAATATAACATACTGACAACAATTGTACATAAAGGCTCCTATCAATTCTCTATACAGTATAAATATTTCGACGAAAAGCTGATTTAGAAGGATTTTTCGCAAAACTTTTGTACTATCCGATACCGGTGTTCGCGGCTCAAATTCGGACTTATAAGATCACCGTTGTTCAAACAAACTTTTCTATCTTGTTTCCTTTGAAACATATGTATGCTTGTTACCTGAGAACTTTGTATTGGATCAAAGTATAACTGAAAAGTAAAGCTGGCGATGTATGGCAACTATACAAGTTGTTACGGCTTTTATTTACATGTATTTTATACGCATTTCATTTGTGTACTATTGAGTTTGTGTTCCAAATTTTAATAGATAGTTTTTTAAGTTTATGTTTCAAATTGTAGTTGATAGTTTTAAAGGAGTAGCTCGTTGCTAAATAATAACAGCCGTACAGGTCGATCTTCAATGTAAAGCCGTGCTTTCCGAGGTTGGTCCGTGTTCCCTCCATGCCTCGGAAAGCACGTTAAGCCGTTGGTCCCGGCTTCTATTTGTAGATCTTGACAGTCGTTACGAGAAGTCAGAAGCCAAAGTCTGACATCCAGTCTTACCAAGGAGTATCGTATTACCCAGTTACTGGGTTGTGGAGGTCAGACAGGCAGTCGCTTCATGTAAAGTACTGGTACTCAGCTGCATCCGCTTAGACTGGAAGCCGACCCCAAGATAGTTTGGGAAAAGGCTAGGCAGATAATGAGTTTTTAAGTTTGCTGCATCTTATAATTTTTAAAAACAATGAATTTTATTCCTGTGCGAGACATGTTAATACTTTTTCTTCTTCTTCTTCATCATCCGTCACCTTCCATTATCCCAATTTCTGCAGGTTGGTGCAACACTTCTGCTTCTTACATATTATGTAAGAAGCAGAATTACATATTATGTACGTCCCTATTGCTCGTCATCTCAGCATTAAACGAATAGGTAAAAAAAAGATAAATAAATTTCCAAAAGCGAAAGCTTTTAGAATGAATCCTACTTTTTTCAATATTTTTTACCCGAATGTGTTTGCCAGATGTGATTTATGCAAGGCCGGGTTGGGTCCGAGTAGGAACATATACAGAAATGTGGTCTGAATAACACATTCTCTATACTATGACATGACGACCATTTAACGCCAACATTTGAACCTGGTTCGAGCCTGGAGTCGAGATACACGATGAATAAATAATCTATAGAAACAGAGATTTCCTATTATCTTTTTTTTTAAAGACATTTCATAAATGTTTTTCTTTTTAGACCTATGTATCTTGCCTATTCGTATTCGTCATATTCGTCATACTATGCATATTGAGTTTCATTAACATCGGTTCAGTTATTTAGAAAATCAGGACTTGAAAGAAGATGTTTGATTTTGGGCTACCACTATGTACACTACATAGATAAATAGGTAAAATAGAGGAATATCATAAAAATACTAAAAAAATAATTTGAAGAAGGGTATAGTCGTACAATAATTATCGTTTGAAAAGTTTTTTACTTCGATAAACCTATTTTTAGAGCAGCCGTGACAATTGTTTATCGTTTGTTGACTTTGACAGTTTTAAGAAGTGCCGTCTTTGAGTCTTTCTTTGCATTGAGTTTGGATTGAACTTGTTGTTTTGTTCAACCAAACCAAACCAAAACCCAAGATTTTCGAAATTCCAGTTGTTTTGTTTACTAAAGCAGTTATGACAATTACATTTGACTGACGTGTATCGTAATACACGTCAATCAAATGTCATTGTCAAAATGACATTTTTCACCTGCTGATCACGTGCTGATCTAATCCACCATGTTGTGTTGCTCTCTTTGACCAAATTAATTTGAATGGACAATAAAACGAAGTGAAATTAAAGAAAATTGATAATAAAAAACGGTTACTGTATTATTTAGCAATATTTACATATAGTGTACATAGTGCTAACCCAGGCTCCATACATTTCTGGAACATCTCCTTTGTATGAAATGCCGTAAGGTGTAAACGCTCTTAAAAGAACTAAAGGTAAACTAGTCTTTAAACTAAAATGAGTAGACAGAATGATATAGCACCAATCTCACGAACTTTTTCTATACTGATATTATAAAGAGGTGTATGTCTGGGTATTCATCGGAACTGCTGCTCCTGATTGATTTTATTTTCACCATTAAGAAGTTATTTCCCGATAGTCATCTAATAGGCCTTCGTGGATTAATTCCTTACATAACGGGAGCGAAGACGAGAGCAAAAAGTAGTACTTAATAACGCGTTAAAGTCATGTCGTGTGCATAAATTAATGCATATTAATAAAAACTTTTTTCACAAAAAAAAATAACCTACGTTCATTGTCTTTTTGCCACCGACTTACAATAAATAGTATAGCTATTTTCTTCTGTTTTGCGTTTCTTTTGGATGTCGGTTTTTTTTTGTAAAAAAAGTATTTATTTTACGCTTTTAAGTTCATAAATCCTAGTCAAGTATCAATTTTACACTGTAACTAGACACCAGCAGTCAGCACATCGTCCACACATACGTAAAATTCATAAAATGAAAACTACTGGGCCAAACTATGTTAAATTTTATGGGACCAAATGGCAACTATTCTGCATCAGACTAAAGAATCACGAAAATCGGATTATAAATCTCAATTAAATCGGTGCACATACATAAAAAAAAAATACCATTCTAATTGAGAACCTCCTCCTTTATGAAGTCGGTTAAAAATACTAATGCTCTGACATTCTACGAAAAACTCTTTCTTCTGAATAATGTTATGGACGTTGAGCAAAAACAAAAAATTCCCAAATCGCAGGACCTATAAGTTTATTCTCAATGACAAGTGTGTCTGAAACTAGACCCATAAACATGCCAAAATACATTCAGACCCGTTGAGAAATACGGCCTTCATAGCTTTATTTTCAAGTCAAAAGGGACCTGATTGCCGAAGATATATTGGTATTTCTACGAACCCGAGCAGGCTCACATTTCACCTTGGATTAGATATTCTTATTACACTAGTGCGATAATAAAATGCGATGAAATTAACCTGGACTACCTCGTTAATCTAGCGGTAGGAGGCGTTATTGCTAAATATGTGGTACTAAGTTTTTAAACTGACATGGTCACGCTATCAATAACACTTGCAACGGGATATTTACCATGTTTATTATTTGTTTTGAGTTCCCGATATTTCGGCGCTGTTGCAAACGCCATGATCACGGATAAACTGAAGATTTTCGGGTGGGGTTAATGTATGCAAATAATAAACATGGTAAATATCCCGTTGCAAGTGTTATTGATAATATGTGGTACTAAGTTAGATTTACAAGTCGGGCAAAGTTTTAATGGTTTTTTTTTTTTAAAGCAGTGTCTGGATTAGTACCTGGTTGATGGCAAATAGACTCCCCGCAATTACATAAGACTTAAATACAAGCTGTCGTTTTGCATCCTCATCAAATTCAAGGAGGTAAAGTTATGCTAATGATTCTCGTCCCGAATCAATAATAAATTGGCAGGTAATTTTTATTTTTCTTCTTATTTGCTAAAATTGGTAAGTGTGAATCACCCGTGTTTTAAATGCGGCCCGTCTGATCCTCGGCCTATAACCGCGGTTTCACACATACAAACAATCTCAAATATTGATTAGATAGTTTCTTATTCCCTGAACTACGCTAAGAGGGTGATTCTGAAATACTGACAAACTTAACAACCAAAAAAATCAGCATTATTAATAAGTAACTAGGTACCGTAACTTTAATTGATTATTTGTGTCTTTTGTGACATCCTTTTAAATTTTGACGAGGATGCAAAAAAACAACCTGTATAACTGTGCAAAATAACGGTGTTCTATTAGATATGTTTCTAATCAGTTTGTGGTGTGTATATTGAATTTTGGAACGTTTTACCACATATGGGGCTTCAAATTGGAAAGTAATTGAATTATGTTGCTTCGTGAAGAAATATATTATGTTAACATGTAGGTGTTTCTTGTTCCAGACATAAATAGCAATATAAGGTTATATACGGATTTCTAAATTTCAAAAGTATATATTACTTACTGTTGCTCGCGATTTTTTTCAATTTTGATGTGAAAGGGTGAGAAAAAAATAGTTTATGTGCTAATCTAGACCGTTTTGGCATTCTATTCGGCCGTTCTACACAACAAACATCCATCCATCTAATTTTTTACGTTTGTCAGCTGGTAATGTGCCCAAGAGACTGGCGGCGTTCCTACGATTTATGGAAAATTTTTGTGTACAATAGAGAACATTAATCTAATCTATTCTACGAAATGCGTAGTTTACAGCTTGGTAATTAATAGTAGATTGTTGCATCGAGCGCAAAGTGAGTCATTAATGCACGAGTGTTATGTATATACCCTGACAAAATATACCTACTCAAAATAAAAACTCAAGTTAATGAAACAAAGTTTAATTCATCTTCCCTTCAAACATACAATTATTAAAAGTGCAGTTATTAAAGGTTATTAACAACTTCATTTGCAGCTGTTTTATATTTTCTGGAGTTGAATTCATATTGCTATCGCTGTCAATTTCCATGATTTTTTACCTTTTTATTTGGTAAATAAGAAGTATCAAAGTTTTACAATGGTACAAAATGCGCGCCATTTGTTTTTTTTTCACCAAGTCAGTTTTATTCAACCCTTTTTTACTTTCAGCCAGTAATCTTTTTGATCTAATGCATACATTTTATTAACTTAATATGAGACATTACACCTCTGTGGTAAATTTAATTCTGAATTTAAAATTTAAAACAGTGCAGTAATGAAAAACAGTGCAATAATGAGATTACATATAACTTTTCTGCACTGTTTTGGTTCTAAGCAAAAAAGACATCCTTTATGATCGGTTTTATAGTGATTAATGATAACATTACTGCGTAGTTGAAAGAAAAGGATATTTCAACACATTGTCGAAAATTAATTAAAGTTCATCTGTACTAACATCTACGCACGTCCGCTGGCTATATCGTAGCTCGTACGTCAAGAGGTGTCAACTACGGTAACAGACACCAAAACAAGATGTCCCCGCTACGGTGTAGTTGACACCAAGATATCACCGCTACGCCTCGACCGTGTCGTAGGTAACTGATCGCCCGTCAATGTAACGCGTAGTTTGATTATTTATTATCATTCTTCTATTGATTGTCTTATTAAGATAGTTGGTTTAAGAGACAAAATAATTTCTCATCGCTTGACCACGGGCTACCAATTCTAGCAACACGCCTGGTACGCACGACGGTCAACACGAGTTTTTAGGAGGAGGCCCCCCGCCTGGCGATGTCCATGGTGATAAGTGACGAGATTTCAAATTTCGAATCTACCAGACCCGTAAAAGTTTATATTCCAAAATCAACTAGTAAAGAGGTGATATGTTTCGAAAAAATCTGCTCAGCAGTTTGAGCTGAGCAGATTTTCTCGAAACATAGCTAAGAACATTTTCGATTAAAACACCTTTCAAATGAAACCAATTTTATCAAAATCGGTTCAGTCGTTTAGGAGCTATGACGCCACAGACAGACACACAGATACACACGTCAAACTTATAATACCCCTCTTTTTTGGCCGGGGTTTAAAAACAAGTTTATGCGGATCTCTCACTGGTTGGAGGATCCTCCTTTTTGAACAGAATATGAAGAACTTTACTCCCTGTTCCTCATACCCATAAACGTCCATTAAAATTAACCACAGCAATAACACTAGCTAAAATCCACACACTCTCTTGTATTTTTAACGCCACTGCGTGTCAGTTACGCAGGGCTTTTAACAAATTTGTCAATACGCCGCTAGGGTGCGCCTCTAAACAAACACGCGGTTAGTGACAACCCTAACCAGCGCTCATTAACCCACCATCGATGTTTGCTGACTCCAAATTACTGGGAATGTTATACGGAATGAAATGGGGACGCCTCGCTGTGAGATTGGGTTCCTCTGTAGACGAGCTATGAAAATAAACCAATGCTTAGGACATCATCTGCCTAGCCTTTTCCGAAATATGTTGGGGTCGACTTCCAGTCTAACCGGATGCAGCTGAATACCAGTAATTTACATGGAGCGACTGCCTATCTGACCTCCGCAACCCAGTTTGTGCTAGATAATACTGTAATACCGGTTTACGGTTACGGTTACGGTTTACTTGGTGGTATACGGTAAGACTGGTTGACAAACTTTCGGGCCACTCAGCTTTCGGGGACTAGCTGTAACGACTGTATTCAAATCTCAATCTCTGTTTGATCTACAAATGATAGCCTAGACCAACAGCTTAACATGCTTTCCGAGGTATGGAGGAATTCTGAGAATTAGGTATGTTATAATATTATTATAGAAGGGGTTGTAGAACATTTTGTAAAAGAAAGACGGTGTGTTTTGAGATCGAGTTTCCTCACATTCTTAGGCAAAATGGCTGTGTAAATGGCATCACCGTTTCATTATATTGTATGTGTTATGTTATTTAAGATATGACCACGCTAACGTATTAGGAATTCCTTGTAATGTTAGTAGTGTTTGCGATAAATAAGTTTGCTTTTAATGAAGGTGGCTGATTAAAACTTAACCTACAGCCAATTTTATGAAGCGATTAGACAAGTGAAAGAGAAGATTAAAAAAAACAAGTCAAATCAAAAAATCACCTAGCCTAGTTCAAAACAAAAATCAAAATTGCCTTTAGACCTGCGGTAAAAATGAAGCGTGACTATAGTTGTATGTGATGATCTTGTTGTGCCATCAAAATTATTCAACAAAGTGTCACAAAATAATATAATTTCACAAACTATGATACACAATACTCGCTCTTTCACATGCTTACAGTCGCACCTCTTCTATATGTAACAAAAGACTGACAGTAATGTGAACACTAGCATACGTCATCTCATTTCACTTGTTTTATGTAAACCTTTGGGAAATCTAAAAAATCCAAATGAAGCTTTATTTTTCTAGTGAAATAATAAAAGCAACAATAACTTGGGTGTAGATGGCTAGAGTCATTTGTTTACGATGCGTAAAGGGATAGACTTTAAAAATGGGAATTTGAGACGCAATTTTTGACAAAATGGAAATCCAATAAAAAAATAAACAAAAGGAAAGTGTTATTTCTTCTCTTCAATCAAGGCAATCGAAACTATTTAAAAATATTATTAGTAGGTAACTTAATATGGTAATAGGAAATTAAACAAAAATCTATTCCTGAATCACCCCCTACTTGTCACAATTTTATAACCTAAATAATATCTTATTTTTTTATTATTTAACTTACCTAAAGTATATAGGGCTGAATTTCCGTCGCGTAATTTGAGCTACGTCTATTGCTTCTATTCAATTATTTTTAATTTGTTTAGATAACGACACACTTATATGTTGGATGGTATCTAAATAAATTAAATCGAATAGAGTAAAATGTGCCCAACAAACACAATCGCGTAGTGAATCAGATATCTGCTACGCCGTAGGCCGCGTAGCAATGACATCATCGCGTCAGCTACGTCGTAGCAATCTTTTGAAGAAGCCGATACAGGGGTCGATTTAAAGTATCGTGAGCAATAGTGTATTCAAATTCAACGAAAAATAACAAACAAAACAAAGTTTGTTTTTCCTCACAACATCTTCATAATGTTTTTGTTTATTCTGAACACATAAAGTAAAGTGCAAAAACATTCAAGGTGGCTTCGCACTAGTATAAAAATAACCGCTAAGAAAACAATAATAAAGACATATAAACATGTCCGCGAAAGCTGGTGTTTAACAAAAAATAGTATTATTGCGAATATAAAAAATCAACATTCTTTTTTAGGGTTCCGTACCTCAAAAGGAAAAAAATGGAACCCATGTAGGATCACATTGTTGTCCATATCTTGGAAACGCGTGGAGGTTTCGAATTAAAATCAAAACCGTGTAGCTACTTTGGTCTACAGGCCCTTGAAGCTGTATAAAAAACTCTAATTTCTAAGTTTATGCCGCAAAATCGTATATTTCACGACTCTCTAGGGAATCAAAATTTATTAGATATTTTTCGTTGACCAGGAACTGTGAAATTCGGCAAGAAATATCGTGTTATATTACAAGTACAGAGTTATGCCTGAAAACTATACATTTGTAATTCAATCATAAAAAAATAAAGTCTTTACAAAATACATACGTATCTAGAACTTGTCAATGTCGCAACTAGCTGTCAAATACTTTGCTGTTACGATTATTTAGACAAAATTAAAATTCAGGTTGTGTTGCAATATAATATTTTCTTTTTATTTATAATTGCTACCGTGAAAGGAGATCGTAGCTAAATTATAATAGCCGCTCGGGTTGATCTTTAAGGTTAAGCCGTGCTTGCCGAGGTTGGTCCGTTGATGGGTGACCACAATCCTCCGTGCCACAGAAAGCACGTATAGCCATTGGTCCCGGCTGTCATTTGTAGATATTATATTTTTAAGGAAAAATGGATCGTCTTAAGTGTTCGTTATCATACCCAGACCGGGTATGATAACGAACACTTAAGACGATCTCAAAACTGTTCTACAAAACATACCAATGAACCTTGAGAACGAGCATAAATGTACAAAATAGAACACTCACATACACTCAAGGAACTGCTCGGGTTACATTTCAAATAAATGGCGGCTGTAATTTCACTGGGATTATGTCGCTCGTTCATATCTTGTTTCTGTTATTTGCGTAGTGGGTTTATAGGAATATGAGTGTATTAATACTAAGTACGCTTTTGGATTAACTAAGTGTGATTTTGTTTTCGTATTTATCCTAAATTTTGTTGTGTTGCGGCGAAGGCTTACTTTCAAAGAAATGTATTTGGGAAAATTGATTTTCTTCTTTATAAACTTCATTTCTTCCTCAACTTCGTCTACACTCGTTGCTAGCATAAGTGCTGACCACGAGGTCTTGGGTACGATTCCAAAGTCGCGTTAACTTGGCTATTTGAAAACTTTTCTCAAATAGTTAAATCATTTTCTGTTTCAGTTTTTAGGCAGATGAAGATAGTGTACTATACAGGAGTCAAGGCATGTTTTTTTTTTCATCATTATCATTTCAGCCGAATACGTCTACTACTGGACATAGGCCTTCCTCAAGTGGCACTACATTGACCAGTCCCGTGCGACTCACATCTAGCGGATCCCCGCAAACTTCACCAGGTCATAGGTCTACCTAGTGGGAGGCTTTCCAACGCATCGTCTTCAGGTTCGCGGTCGCTATTCCAGAACTTTTCGGCTCCATCGGCCATCTGTTCTGCGAGAAATGTGCCCTGCCCACTACCACTTAAGTTTGGCAATTCTTCGGGCTACGTCGGATGAGGCCCATTGTGAGCGACCACGTTTTCTTTTTTCTATCTAATCTAATACTAATAAAACTATATTCTGTATGGTGTCGGACGTAAAGAATAGCACCCATCCCATATCTTCCCGTGGGTGTCGTAAGAGGCGACTAATGGACTTGCCAGAGAATGGGCAGCAGCGTTCTCTGTGTTTTTGTAACAACCGTACTTCGATCGCCAACCCGCCTGCCACGCGTGGCGATTATGGCAACACCCCCCAAAATGTCAATGTGGTGACACTTGGGGGAGGCCTATGTCCAGCTGTGGACGTCTTTTGGGTTGAAATGATGATGATGAAACTAAAAAAAATAAAAATCTGAAGAGCTTGTTTGTTTGCCTGAACGCGCTAATCTCAGGAACTACTGTTAGATAGCCCATTTATCGATAAAGGCTATATATAGGCTATATTCATATATAGCGTGATGATTCACGCTATGACTAATAGGATCGGAGCAGCAATGAAAAATGTTGCGAAAACGGGGAAAATGTGACGCAGACTAAGTCGCGCTTGACAGCTAGTTTTATTATAATTTATGAAAATTTGCAGCATGTTGTTCCTAACTAAATAAATCTTACTATTAGGAATCGTGGACTTGGTACCACAGACAATGGACTATTGAACAGGTAAGTATAGATAGATGATCCCTAGAGGTTGTGTTGTGAAATTTTGGCAGCCCCTTGTCATAAAATATTAACCCCAGTTTGGTTTCGTAGATGGCTCTAACTTAGTATACACCTGGGACTTAGCCTTCTAGATTTGTATCCATTACTAGCTACTGCCCGCGACTTTGTGGAAATTTTGATGGGTTTTAGGGGTATGAAAAATAGATTTTGGCCGATTCTCGGACCTACCCGATATGCACACAAAATTTCATACAAATCGGTTCAATCGTTTCGGAGGAGTTTGGTAACAAACACCGCGTCACGAGAATTTTAAATATTAGATTTTCGTTGCGTGAGTTTGAGTGATTGATTAAACACCAAAGTTCTCGATTACAAAATGACTTCTTTATTTTTAATTAATTTGAATACATATTAATTGAAAGTATAGGGCGAGTTTCTTATTTAATCTTTTTTTTTTGGGAATGGCATCTCGCTATTCAACCTAGGAGGTTGTCGTCTGCTTAACCGTACTATTCTGTGGGTGCCTTAAGAGTAAGGCCTCCAGCCAGGGCATAAAAACTTACAAACTAAGCGATTACACGCTAAGGGCACCCCCTGTGGGGTACGAGCCTCGGCTTAGGGCGTCGCTGGGGGAGGACTGCATGGGGACAGGCTGGATCTGAATGATATTATTATTTAGGGGCTTATTTAAAACTACTGGCACAGCATCGCGGGCTGGCTCGAGCGAGGGTCGGGGAGGGCATGGACCGGGACGTCGCGACGGACCTCTAATTATTTTTTATTACAACCTTCGAGCCGCTGACAAGAGTTTAAATTAACGTTATTTTGACTTGTGTTTCAAGAGCATATAGTCCTAGGATCGTATAGTTGTCGTAGACTCCTGATTAAGTTCTGGAAAGGCTAGCATTATGCTGAAATGAGATCTAAAGGTTAATTTTTTAACTTTGATATAACCATAAAGTTACGGACTGTTGAAATAGCTTATAAGTAATTTCTAAAACCTACCTAAAACCTTTGGCTTTTTTGGAGAGTCTAGGCAAACAAATTAGGACTGCGTGGTGACAACCCAAACTAATAAGCTATTGTTTATGAGCTGAAAGCATGATTAAAGTCCTACAAGAATATTTTAAAGCTTTATAGTCATCCTCAAAAAATGACAGTTGTCTCCGCCACTTCAAAGCATTAACGGCGTCCTGCTGGGGCCTTACTATGACCTCTTAAAACAGTCTTATTTTAACCTTACTTTGCGTTTTCGTACCATCAGATCCTTAAAACAAGCTTGTTATATTCCTGCTAGAATTAGCAATTTTGATGACGTCACCTCAAATAGTTCATTCACTACGTGCCTTTTGACAACCAGAGAGAATGCTTTTCTAGGGATGGGACTTATTTACGCAACCAGGTTTTGAATCCAGGGCTTTGCTTCCAACCAGGGCGCCCTGGTATGAGTGTGAAATACTTGCAAGTATGAAAATTTTAGCAAGGCGCGGCCGCGCGGGTATCGCGGCGCGGGTGCGGGAGTAGAGCTCGCGGCGCGGGCGTCAAAAGGCTTGCGCCGCGGGACTCAGGTCGCGGTCGGCTAGCGGCATGGGTGACGCAGTCATTTTGTAGACTGGTTCGCGCCATTTTTCCACACTTTTATAGAAATAAGACACATAATAGCGTGAACAGTATAGTATTACTAAGTTACGTTTAAAGTCAAGTAAATATTTCTTTTCCGTTTTTTTTTTGTCAGTTGTCGTTGAACTGACCCTGACGTAATTCATTTTAAAGAAGTTATTTCGCGAGTATATTAAACAATTAGAAAAAGTGTGTAAATAAATAAAACTGTTTTTTTGTGTGTTTATGAGTTAGGAATTGTAAATATTTATTTCGTGGATTTATAGAAAGACGATATTTAAATTGTAAATATGTAATAAATAGCGAGGAAAAACTTTGAATAATAATATAGTCGCCATTCTATAAAAATGCCTAAGCAGACAGTCTAAATATATTCTAGCACGGTAGGAACTAGATTCAGCTCAGCTACCAAACACTTTCAAGTATTTTAAATCCTGGTTTTTTTGTACACTCGTACTTGGAAGCCCTGGTATTGAATGTGGCAAGTACATCTCATGCCTAGTTTTTACGTAAAATTGCACGAATGTTTGACAGTTTAAAATAGTTGATCCGAGACGACTTATGTATTATTGTTGTACAAATTATACTTAAAAAATGTATTGTCGTGATATATATTGCATTAAAAACGTATTTATTTACGTGTGAGGGGTATACTACACACCTTTGCACAATCCTTCGAGTGGTACAGGCGTGATGTTATGGTGTGGTATACTAGTCGATTGGATAGTATTTCTAGCAATATCAGTGCATCATCATTATGATATCAGCCAAAAACCTACTGCTGCTGGACGTGGGCATGTCCCATGCATCGATACATCGACCGATCTTGTGAATCTCGCATTCAGGGAATTCCCGCCACGTTTGCCAGGTCGCGGTTTTCGGAAGTGAACACAGATGGCAAAGGTACGCGAAAGTCGCGTCACTTGAGGCTTGTATAATGAATGTAGTCATTTCAAATAAGACGAAATGTACCTACGCAATGGATGGATATTCAAAGTTAGAGCACAAAGCAGCTCATCAGGCAGGACTATGCCAAATTGTGTGATTAACTGATACCTAATAAAAGTTTGTATCTACGTCCTAAACAATGTTGTGGAAATTGTACTGTTGCTATAACTTGTATTGCTTAAGTATCAATAAACCTTTACCATTATACCTGTGTTTGTTTGCATGCTTGTACATAACGGTCCTGAGTACTATGATGATATATATGTTATGATGATAACTAATTAAACCGTGTGTCTGTATTACAACATAAAGAAGTCATGTGTTGTTGCTATAGATTATAACCAGTGTTACCTACTGATAATCAATATAGTTTTACCATTTAGGGCATCCACTCCACTAAAACTCGTTTGAACATCCTCAAAAGTAAAGAGTTCGTAGATGACTACGAACTCTTACGCACAGTCATCCATTCTACTAGTCCGAAAAATGCCTAGATCCAAAGATTAGCGAGGTAGGAAAGACGGTGGTTTGTGTCTGAACTTTTTAAGAGTGATAGTCTCTTTGCTACTCTCCTGGAGGAGGGTGATAGCATCATCGGGAGGTGCCTAGGACGGCGTACTGTACTAATGCGCGAGGGTTCGTAACGGGCGGCCGCTGCGATCAGGGGATTACGGTGTTTAATGGCGTTATCGAAGAAACGCTTCGAAAGACGTTTCATAAACTGAAGGACGGTGGGCATTCTAAGGTCTACGTGCAGACGGTCATTACGGACATAAAAAGGGGCTCCCGTGGCTCTACGTAAGAACCGGTTCTGCAAGGTTTAATTTATTTAAACTTTAATTCAAATTAATTATTTATTAGTGTTGTTTGGTCACAACTAGAAATATTGGCATTTATCAAAAAAACGTATTTAATAAAGTATGGAAAAAGTAATACCCTATTACCACGACGTATTTTACACGCGTTTGAACGAGATTCAGTCGCAGCCAGTAAAGTAAATCGCGCGGTAAACGCACGTTGTTTGTGCGACTAATATACCGTATGTTTGTATGCTCGTACCTATCTTATCACTTCGTACGCATTTGAGCCGATAATGACACACCAAACTGGTTTTTCGGCGTCGTGTACAGACGCCAGCAGGTCAAGCTACCCGAAATTTTCCCAATCAACCTTGAACCTAATACTTTAACTGTAAATTTGAAAATCTAATAAAGAAATTTGACAGATTGTTGTAGCTTGATGAGCTTGTCGCCTGTACGTGCGTTTGTGAAACGTCATCGGCGCGTATAAAATACGCCGTGTGAATACGCCCTCGGTCAATCAATCACAGCGTACACAGTATGATTGCCACTTCCTCAAGTTGTTTTATTATATATTCTAAAGATGTTCCATCATAACGTCCAAGTAGGAACTGAACAAAAGTGTAGTCGACATTCTTGCATTTACCAACATGCGGATAGCCAGAGTAAATTAAATTAAGCCACGTAACGAGAAAACGAGTTCGTGTATTCAGTAGAAATATTTAATCACGTGTTGCAAATTGTTGAGCATACCAACATGTTGGAATCTGGACAAAGGCTATTATTTTGTTAAAATTGTTCGCTGCGTGAACTTGAACTTATGTGTTTGAAGCTGTATGTGAAAGGTTTTCACTCACTATTTAAGTCTTTCACGGTTTATAATAAAACTAACAATGTCACTTACGGTATACCTTCTGTTGGGGACCTAAGTAGGACTAAACTTAAAATGCAATGGACTTTATAAAATGACTGTAATATTAAAAGTAAAGTACAATGACTGTTGGTAACAGTATGGAGTGCACGCGCGTGCCGCCGTCAGAGATCGGTCGCGGTCCCTAACATATGGTCTCTCAGATCTTTGACGGCGGCACGTACGTGCACTACATTCGTTTACCAACAGTCATTGTACTTTACTTCTAATATTACATTCATTTTATACATTCCATGGCATTTTAAGTTTAACTTAGGTCCCTAACATCTTCATCGTCGCTCACAATAAATAACTATCACGGAATAATTATGTCCTATACGTGACAGTGTTAGTTTTTACTGTTTTCAGGATAAAATAGTTCTACAATCATCAATACGTGCATTGTAGGCTTTGTATTTTTTTTTTTTTTGCTTTATCTTCTACTTTTTGTAGTAAGCAAAGACTTATTGTCGGGCTACGCTGTCCTCCCATACTTAAGTACTAACGCTGTAACATTCAAATATTGTAAAACCAAATGATTTTAAAAGAGTAACCATGGAGTTTCTTGCCGGTTTTTATATATATATATATATATATATATATATATATATATATATATATATATATATATATATATATATTGAATATATAATAGGTCTTTACCTATGAAATTGCCGAATTGCAGTACAGACTTTTTCAAACAAAAAAAAGTTTTGATTGGCTATGAGTTCTAAATTCAAATTAATTTTGTTTTAAAAATATGACATTCTATTTACAAAATCAGTCTTTTGTTTATTGATTAGCGTTGTATTTTCATTACATTTCAACATTTTTCCTCAAAATGGATACTTTGAAATTTCGTGTAATTATGGAATATGAGTTCCGTCGTGGCACCAACCGCGGCACAAACGACCCGTAACATCAACGACGTTTACGGAGAGAACTGTACAAACGAACGCACAACCCGTTATTGGTTTGCTCGGTTCCGTTCTGGGAATTTTGACTTGAAAAATGAACCTCGTGGTCGTCCGGAAACTTTGGTCAACAATGATGAATTAAAGGTGATTGTTGAAGCTGATGAAACTCAATCTATAGCTGAGCTGGCAGCAGCTTTTGATGTTAGCATTAAAACAATATTGGTCCATTTGCGACAGATTGGCAAGATAAAAAAGCTTGATAGATGGGTGCCCCACGAACTTAACGATCGCCAGCGCAACGTACGCGTCGAGACTTGCCTTGCGCTGCTTAACAGGCACAGAAATGAAGGAATTTTGAACCGAATTGTTACGTGCGACGAAAAATGGATTCTTTTTGACAATCGAAAGCGCTCAGCAAGTTGGTTAGATCCTGGTTCGGTACCAAAGCAATGTGCAAAACGAAAAATGACCCCTAGAAAGGTGATGGTCACAGTTTGGTGGTCTAGTGCTGGTGTGATTCATCATAGCTTTTTACAAAACGGCGAGAGCATTACTGCAGATGTGTACATTGAAGAACTGACCACAATGATGGCGAAACTGGCACGTCTGCAACTAGCTTTGGTCAATCGGTCGTCTCCACTGCTACTTCACGACAACGCGCGGCCCCATACTGCACAACAGACCGTCTCTAAGCTGCATGAGTTGGGTTTGGAAGCTCTCCCTCATCCGCCATACTCACCAGATCTTGCGCCTTCCGACTATTACTTTTTCCAAAATTTGGACAACTTTTTAGCGGGAAAAAAATTCAATTCCCGAGAGGCAGTACAAAACGCCTTTGAAGAGTTTGTTGTCTCCCGTCCAGCTGATTTTTTCAAGAAGGGCATCCATAAACTGCCACAGCATTGGCAAAGATGCATTGATTGCAGGGGTAAAGGTAAAGAAATAAATAAGTTCGAAAAAAAAATACTTTAACTTTTTTCAAAAAAAACGGCAATTTCATAGGTAAAGACCTAATATCAGGAGTTTAAAAATGTAAATATTAGAAAAAAGGTGCGTGGTCGCCGCTCACCCTGCTCAGCTGGCTATATCACCTTATACGATGTAGGCGTCACTGGGATACGGGCCGCACGGGAGGGGAATATTCAAACTTTGTTTATAATTTTTTTTTTAGTTCATCATCATTCTTAATTTCAGCCAAAAGACGTCCACTGCAGGACATAGACCTCCCCCAAGTGTCGCCATTGACATAAGGGGGGTTTTGACATAATCGCCACGCTTGGCAGGCGGGTTGGCGATCGCAGTACAGTTGTTACAAATGCACAGAGAACGCTGCTGCCCATTCTCTGGCAAGTCCCTTAGTCGCCTCTTACGACCCACGGGAAGATATGGGATGGTGCTATTCTTTACGTCCGACACCATACAGAACCCGACACCATACAGAATTTCACACCACAGAGATTGTTTTTAGTTACCTGACGCAAATAGAAGGGTTTTTTTATGTTTGTGTATTGTTAAATACCCGTGCGAAGCCGGGGCGGGCTTCTGGTATATTATAATTATAGCTATTAAATAGGCTCGTCCCCATGGACATGGTACTTTAACATAACTGGCGAAATAGGTTAACTATTAAGTACACCCCTGCCTAACCCTTCGGGGATTACCCATGTGATGTTGTATGTATAAATTTAGTACTAAGTATATGTTACCTATCTAAATCTAAACTAATATTATAAAGAGGAAAGATTTGATTGTTTGTTTGTATGTTTGTTTGTTTGTTTGCATTGAATAGGCTCCGAAACTACTGATCGGATTTGAAAAATTCTTTCAGTGCTATATAGCCCATTTATCGAGGAAGGCTATAGGCTATATATCATCACGCTACGACCAATAGGAGTGGAGTAGCAATAAAAAATGTTGCGAAAACGGGGAAAAGTGACGCAAACGAAGTAGCGCCGGACAGCTAGTTACTAAATATTATTCAGCTACTCATGTCCTTTACACTACACTCATAGACTGCACGCGTAGTATGACTGCCGTAGAAAGTGGCTATGTCGACGGAAGAATCGACAAATTGACACATTGTCACTGTCTATCTGTCATT
The DNA here is from genome assembly GCA_949152445.1 of Cerastis rubricosa. Classification (NCBI taxonomy): domain Eukaryota; kingdom Metazoa; phylum Arthropoda; class Insecta; order Lepidoptera; family Noctuidae; genus Cerastis; species Cerastis rubricosa. The sequence continues at coordinate 6,830,290 of OX424526.1, read as the reverse complement.
ACGTCAATTCTTCCGTAGACAAAACTCGTTTCCAAAGTGGTCATGCTACGCGTGCTGGTCAAGAAAGGTTTAGAACAAAGTGTTATGGTGTTTGGACAAGACCTATGCCCAGCGGTGGACTGCAATAGGCATAGTTACTCGATCTCATCTTAACTTCTCTTAACTTTCAAACTACCGTGCTTACTAACGGCCGACTATTTTCAACCTTAATACTCAGGGCATAAGTGTGAAAAGTATTCCGCCGTCAGTGAACGCGACTGTACCTGCGTACCGCATTCAGCATCTGCCTAGCCTTTTCCCAAACTATCTTGAGGTCGGCGTCCAGTCTAACGTTATGCACCTGAGTACCAGTATTTTACATTAAGCGACTGCTTATCTGACGTCTACAACCCAGTAACTGGGTAATACGAAAACCCTTGGTAAGACTGGATGTCAGACTTTTGGCTTCTGACTACTCGTAACGACTGTCAAAGATATACAAATGACAGCCGGGACCAACGGCTTAACGTGCTTTCCAAGGCACGGAGGAAACTTGGTATGTAATTATGGTCACCCATCCACGGACCAACCTCAGCAAGCGTGGCTTAACCTTAAAGATCGACCCGTGTGGCTGTTATTATTTAGCCACGAGCTACTCACCTGCGTACCGCATTACCTGGTTAATTGTCGTTGCAAGACATTTTGTGCTACAGAACGTTTATTTCATAATTTTTCAGAACAATTCCCGGACGGTACAAATATTTGCACGGTCTACACGTAGTGGTAACGGTTTGCGGGTATTTGTGCATACGAGATTACTGTTTGTTTACCAACCCACATATACTGAACGTTCAAACGTTTTTCAGAAAGGTAACGTACTTAGTAATCGCTACGGGCGTGTTTGACCAGATGTATGAAAGTAGATATAGCAAATAACGTTCTACTATTTCTGGCTAACTAAATGGCAAAGTTCGTATAATACATACATAGGTGGTTTGTTGCTGTTTGTGAAAACATTTGCACGCCATGTTATATATGCCGGATATGCCGAAAGAAAATGTATGTTAAACCTTATGAACCACTAGTTGTCCGGCGCAACTTCGTTTGCGTCACATTTTCCCCGTTTCGACATTTTTCATTGCTGCTCTACTCTAATTGGTCGTAGCGTGATGTAGGATTATTCCAGAAATCCTAACTGACAAATCTTCACCATTTATATAAACTCAGCCTAGTGGGGATTTTGGGAAAAATAAGTTACAATCCCCACCAAGTGTTGTTTCTAGCCTTCCTCCATAAATGAGCTATATACCACTGAAATAGTTTTTCAAATCGGACCAGTAGTTTCGGAGCCTATTCAATGCAAACAAACAAACAAACAATCAAATCTTTCCTCTTTATTATAATATTAGTTTAGATAGTTTAGATATTCTAGCTAATCAATTTTTTGATTGATTATTTGGCGTATAATTATAGTTATTGTATGCGTGACTACTGATCTGACTCCGTATTCAAAAACAATTCGATTTGATTACGATTCGAAAAGTTTTATGTCTATCTTGTTTTGGCATTACGTTAGCGAGCGAGATAGATATACGACTTACCATATCGAAACCGAATTGAAGCGTTTGTATACGTGGGCTTGTCTTGGTTGTATTCGCAGGCCGGATAAATTCCTATTGGGTGTTTTCATCAGAATTGATGGCAATAGACCTGCTCCCTATTACATGGGATTTCAAACATAACTGGCGAAATGTGGGTGTACTATTTATTTATTAGGTACACCTCTAGCTGACCCTTCGGGGATTACAGGGGTGATAACATGTAAATTAATCTAAAATACTAATAATACAGCTAAAGAGTTTGTTTGTTCGTTTGCTTGAACGCGCTAATCTTAGGAACTTCTGGCCCGATGTAAAAAAACCTTTCAGTGTTAGATAGCCCATTTATCGGAGCAGGCTATATATGAGCTATATCCTGTCATATAATCACGCTACGACCAATAGAAGCGGAGCAGCAATGAAAAATGTTGCGAAAACGGGAAAAGTGTGACGCAGACGAAGTTGCGCGGGACAGCTAGTTTAAAATAAATAACGCAGACGAAGTTGCGCGGGACAGCTAGTTTAAAATAAATATGATCGAACTTGTACCAAACTGATCTTTTAGGTATTTTTGCACATGTTTACAATTTTAGAAACTAAATCTTGAACAATTGCCTATTTTTCATTATTCCTGAAATATATACGTGGAATAGTTTACAGCATTACAATTCCAGCCCCTCTGTGAGACGTTTGTAGGTGTACTGTATTATAATAATTATAATATTAAACTATATTACGCTTTGTTGCTCGCAGATTACGCCATTAGGAGGGGTGAAGTGTTAGTGCCGTAAGACCTGGCTAGGGGATAAAATTGTTGAGCTGCAACCCTCCCTTTAAACAATGCGGAGTAAAGTTACAATTACGTAGAATTTACTTCGGATAAACAAGACGTTTTGCGTAGTTTTTGACCTCCAAAAAAACAGACATTCTTTACCTTCTTTATTTAAGTTAGGAGTAGTATGTTGAATGGTGAATACTCTATGTAGAATTTTCGTTTGGTTCTAATTATGATAAAAACATATTGTTTTGCCCCAGAACTTTTCAGAATCCGTAAATCAGTAAATCTTTGAAAATTATTATTTAATAGCGATATGAACTGTCTGAGTTTCTTGGAACAGTATATGTAAGTATACAAAAGTTTGACGTCAAATACTACGTACTTTATTATAGGCTTCACTAATAATTTCTGCTTAACTTATGTCTATACAATCTAGTAATTTATTTATTATACACCGTCAATCGGACGGTTGGCGCTGTAGTTGAGCGATTGATTGTTGTACTGTGTGTAGTGGGTTTGATCCCCGCACGGAACTATTATTTGTATGGCCTACCGATAGTTGTTCCGAGTCTGGCTGTTTGTGTATGTGAGTTTAAATGTTTGTAAACGCACTCACGATGTAAGAGAAAAATTTCTAGTGTGGGGCTACGTTCATAAAAAAAAAAGTTAAAGAGGTATTTCTACCCAAAGTAAACCAAATTCGGTAAAAATCTTATATCCGACCGGTTAAACATGTTATGTGGCAGCAAGCGTCGGTTTGGCCTTTTCAATAGTGAAACCAATCGCTGGCACACTTATGGGCATTTTTTAGGGTTCCGTAGCCAAATGGCAAAAAACGGAACCCTTATAGATTCGTCATGTCTGTCTGTCTGTCTGTCTGTCTGTCTGTCTGTCTGTCTGTCCGTCCGTATGTCACAGCCACTTATCTCCGAAACTATAAGAACTATACTGTTGAAACTTGGTAAGTAGATGTATTTTGTGAACCGCATTAACATTTTCACACAAAAATAGAAAAAAAGACTCTAAATTTTGGGGTTCCCCATACATAGAACTAAAAACCAAAAAATTTTTTTTTATCAAACCCATGCTTGTGGGGTATCTATGGATAGGTCTTCAAAAATGATATTGAGGTTACTAATATCATGTTTTTCTAAACTGAATAGTTTGCGCTAGAGTCGCTTCCAAAGTGGTAAAATGTGTGTCCCCCCCCCTCTAATTTCTAAAGTAAGAGGAGGAAAATTCTGAAAATATTTAGGATTGTAGAAGGTAAAAAAAACTATCAATGAAAATTGGTTTCAATAAGATATGATGTTCAGTTTTTGAGATATGGGATTTTTTCATCAAACTGCAGCAGTAACTTTGTTTTTCATTAACACACTATGAAAAACCAATTTAGTTTTGCGGTTGAGTGGATGTTTACTAACTAATACTACTAACTAATGAATGACAGTTCAAAATATTGTTTTGGGCTATGGAACCCTGTGTGCGAGTAAGACTCGCACTTGGCCGGTTTTTTATTAGCCTATAGTGTCCCTCCCCCGTAAAAGCCTCTCCCATAGCCTTCCACTCTATTCACCGTACGGTTTTCGGAGCATCGTAAAGTTCAAATTTGTTTGAATGGAAATAATGAATCATCAATTGAAAACAAGAATTTCAACAACCCTTATATGACTTCGACCTTATAGTCAATAGAGTTACCAAACTAAATCAAATCAGTTACGCAATTATAACCAACTGTTACATGAAATAATTGAACTATAAGGTCTAAAGTCCCGAAGCCCTTACGTCTTACTATTGTAATCCATTAATTTAGGGGAATAACGTGAAGGTACGTGTTATGTTTCAATTAAGAGGTTTCTAGATCTTTGTGGAATTCTGATTGAGTTCATTTCGTCTGTTCAACTGAGATATGCCTACCTGAGATTTGTTATGGATTAGGTTAAGAAATTAGAGAATAAATAAAGTTATTTGTGTATGTATGAGGTCCTTTGTGGAATTTAAATCTAGTCCACTGTTTTTACACAAAAATTTTTAAATTTTTCGTATGGTTACGGCCTAATTTGCTGTCAGAGCCTCTGACTTGGCATCAAGAAATATCTCTCTGGCAAAGCAAGTGATAATTATACAATACGCAAATGAATTCGAAAAATCAGAGGTACATGTCTTGGATTTGAACACGAGACCTACGACTTGGCTCTTAACTTGCCCGTATTTCTACATCGTTTTCACATACTAGTAATTCTCAACACGAATGATGTAACCAAGATTTTGTAACATATTTTGATTTAAAAGAGTGTCCATGGAGTTTCTTGCCCATTTTTCTCCATAGAGATCTACGCTTTGGAATGGGCAACGGCAGTACTTTCACAAGTTATTATGTCTTGTGACTGGGGCTGTAGCTTCGCGTTTTTTTTTTATTTTTGACTTTCAAAAGTGGCTGTAATGGTCTAATTAAAATAAATGAGTATGAGTTTGGCTGTCTGACGGTCACACCACTAGGCTATAACTGCTTCTGGTTATATGGTGACATCCACCAAACCAGACTAGGCCGTGGCGGATAACGTCCCAATTCATCCAGAAATAAGGTCCTATGTGCCAGCAATAGTAACGTTATTGGCATATGATGGAAGCAGCCTTGTTAGGTTATACCTATAACGATAAATATCTTAAACTAATGTGTAACAAACCTTACGTAATTGACGTGTAAATACATTATAATTATGTAACCTACAATAATTTCTAAAGATCTAATCGCACAATGTTGCTAATGGCGCCGACATTGTCCCGCGCCTTCATTGTCGGGCTCCAAGCTAACATCTATCAATGCCATTCCTCTCTCACGCGACACGAATAAGGGCTGAGCAGACGAGGGATTTTTGTCGGTCTTGAAGTGTTCGTGATATTTGTTATTTCAAATTATTTATATTTACATATTAAGTGGTTTTAATTTAAACAAGTACACAACGATTAACAAACTAATAAATTAAATAACTGAAATAACAATAAACTATATAAGGGCGTCAAAAAACTGCTCCTCAACGCTGTCAGCAGGTAATGTGCCCAAAAGACTGGCAGAATTGCCACGTTGTATGGCAATACTTAGCCTCTGGCCAAATTAAAAGCCAGCCCTTGGGTCACGGGAAGTGTCAACTAGACGTTTTGAAATTTACTTAAAAAGGCTCTGAGCACTCGGACCCCACGACCCCAGAGTGTCAACCCCGAACGGCTAGGAAATATAGTTACCACAAAGGTAATAAATATAAATATTTACGCCGCTTTAGGTTCTCTGCAGCCGCAGCGGCAGCGCCAGCACGGCACGATGAACTTGGAAGATGTGATGGCAAAATTAAACAACGCTTGCCGAGGTTTGTTTGTGAAAGGGTGAAGATCCATACGTCACCGAGTTTCCTTAGCGCCTCTTAAAGCGTTAAGCTGTTTTTCCGCTATGTTAGTCTTAAAATTGAGTCTGACAACCAGTATTAGCAAGGAGATATCATTGGCGATTTTGGAGTATAATATAGACTCACCTCTGCGTCAGCTATCCAGGAATATCAGCGTGATCTTATTTAACTTAAGAAGAGAATAATATTAAGCAAGACGCCACACACTTTCATCTGCATAGTCCCTTCCCGATTTCGTCAGGTCGGCTTCCAGTCTAACTGGACGCAGCTGAATACCACTATTTTTCATAAACGACTGCCAAAGTGACCTCCACAACCCAGTTACTGGATTTTTGTCCTCTGCGAAAAAAAGTCGTTCGTCTGCATAGCTCTGTGGCAGGCTTTTATTATGCGTTCACTGAATGTAAATAAAAACGTCGCTGGATGGAAAACGTTGAGGTAACCTGAAAATGTCCGGATGGCTAGAGTTTTTTGTCTGGCTAAGTGAAAACTTAAAGTCACCCAAAGGGCAATGGAGAGGGCTACGAGTATACTCGGATTTTCCTTGCGTGATCAAATCAGAAATGAGGACATCCGCAAGAGAACCAAGGTTACCGACGTAGCCCGAAGAATTGCCAAACTTAAGTGGCAGTTGGCAGGCAGAATGGATGGCCGATGGGACCGAAAAGTCCTGGAATGGCGACCGCGAACCGGAAGACGATGCGTTGGAAGGCCTCCCACAAGGTGGACCGATCACCTGGTGAAGGTAGCGCGGATCTGCTGGATGCAAGTCGCACGGGATCGGTCAATGTGGCGACACTTGGGGTAGGCCTATGTCCAGCAGTGGACGTCTTTCTGCTGAAATGATGATGATGATGGTGAAGTGAAAACTTATAAGCTCTAGCCAAACCTCTCAAAAAAGTCCACCACGAGACACTTAAGAAACTTTTAAGCAAATTCACCTGAAAATAATCGAATTTCCCCTCAATCAATTCATAATAGCATTGTTTCTTCCACAAATTAAATCTTAGGGTCTCTAATCGACGCTGTGGTAAAATTAAGTTACGCTTCCCGCCTACCAAAGTTACCAAGGCTGAGGAAATTTGATTACCTTGAAATTTGTTTAAACGCCCACTATTTTGGCTATGAAGGATTTAATTGTGCTACTAAAATTGAATTTTATTTTTATTGGCATTTTTTCTAGCAAAATTATTAGTAATCGTTTCGTATATAGGATGTAACGGAAAGGGTATATACATACTTAAGGGTGTGCTACAGACCATCAAACTGAACATGTTTACCATGTGACAAACATCGTAATGGCGAAAAAATTATCTGCTGCCCCATACAAAATTTCAATACCTATGCGACCCAAATGTATGGGGCAGCTGATATTTTTTTCGCGATTACGATGTTTTTTCGATGGAGTCATGTTCAGTTTGATGGTCTGTAGCACACCCTTAAGTATGTATATACCCTTTCCGTTACACCCTGTATAAGGTGACTGGTAATTAGTGACCGATACTTAAACACGTGATTATACTCATGATAACAAGCAACTTTCCCAAAGAAACATTTTTTTAAAATATTTATTCACTTTTATCATAAGCTGATAAGACAAAGGCACGCGCGCGCGAATTTCTCACTGCTTTTGTATTATTGTGATAAAAGTGAACAAGTATAAAAAAATGTTTCTTTGGGAAAGTTGTTTGTTATCATGAGTATATTCACCTGTTTAAGTATCGGTCACTAATTACCAGTCACCCTATATATTATTTAAGTCAGTAAAACATTCTACCGCTAAATACAACAACAAGACAAAATACTGCTTTTAGTCTCACCTCTACACCTACTTGGCCCCTTCGACCCTTCCCCTTCTGGCTCGTTTGTCTAGTGATTGCAAGCGTGACTGCTAATCATGAGGTCCCTGTTTGTTTTCCAGGTCGGGAAGGTGTTACTGGCTTTTTCCATCTGGATTTTTTTAGTAGCAGCCACGGAATTTGGATTTGTGCCTGCTTGATGGCAATGCGCTCTCCCCCTATTACATGGGTCTTAAATATAACTGGCGAAATGTGGGTGTACTACTAGGTACACCTCTACCTAATCCTTCGGGGATAACAGGCGTGATGTTATGAATACTTTTTTTGCTAAGTCATGCTTTGGAAAATCAGTACCTGATCATTGGTCTTATAAAAAAAGCAATTATGAAGAATACCCCATGAAGAATACGCCAATGTCCGTGTGCTACCGGATTAAGAATATGGCCACCCCATCTCATCCCGTGGGTGTCGTAGGAGGCGACTAAGGGAGCTTAAGACCGAGTGCATAGTATAAAGCACCTTGGGTTCCCGAATCGTGACGGGTAAATCACCAACAACAGCATTCCCAACGAGGATTAGTGTCAGGTAGGCGGCCGACTGTAAAACCAAAGCCAAATCCTTTGCAACTTGACAAGTGGAAATGGAACAATACCCCAAACCCTGTCACCATCATCATCACTTCAGCCGAAAAAGTCCACTGCTGGACATAGGCCTCCCCCAACGCCACATTGACATAAGGAGGGTTTTGCCACAATCGCCTCTTGGCAGGCGGGTTGGCGATCGCAGTACGGTTGTTACAAACCCTGTATTGAAGTCAAATAATATAATTTGATTAGAACTTTATTATTCACTTTTGAAACGCTGAAATAGGCCACAACACACCCTTTGGCGGGCACAAAACACTAAAACGACAATAGTTGGTATTCAAGCTATAAAAGTTTTATGTTACCTAGCAAAACAATGACTGTCACACCCCAGACTAGCAGGCCTAGCTGAAAATCCTGAATAGCTAACATTATCACCCAACCCAGATATAACAAACCTTAAAAAGCACCTACTTTATCCTAATATAGGTAGATAATACCTACTCATCATCTGCCTAGTATTTTTTAACCCCCGACCAAAAAAGAAGGGTGTTATAAATTTGACGTGTGTATCTGTGTGTCTGTCTGTGGCATCATAGCTCCTAAACGGATGAACCGATTTCGATAAAATTGGTTTCGTTTGAAAGGTGTCTTTATCGAGAGTGTTTTAGTTATGTTTCAAGAAAATCGGCTCAGGTGTTTGAAGATCATCACCTCTTTTCTAGTTGATAAAGAGATATAAGTATCTTCCACAAATCTGGTCGATTCGAAATTTTAAATATTGTCTCTTGTCGCCATGTTAGTCTACCGTATGCAGACAAAGACTACTAGTTCACATGAAGCGACAGCCTATCTGAGAACTGAAACGATAGCACGATTTGACGATACCCCTTGGTAAGACTGGTTGTCAGACTTTCGGGCAACTGACTACTGAGATCTACAAATGACAGCCGACACCAACGGCATAGTTGTTCTTCTATTCACGAGTTCACTATGGTAAGTGATGCTTAACCCAGAAAATCGACCCGTGCGGCTGTTATTATTTTTATTTTTTAAACTTTGCCCCATACTCGGAATTTCTCCTATATCGTGGGTGCGTTTACAAACATTCAAATTCACATACTCTGGCTCTGTATGGTGTCGGACGTAAAGAATAGCACCATCCCATATCTTCTCGTGGGTGTCGTAAGAGGCGACTAAGGGATTTGCCAGAGAATGGGCAGCAGCGTTCTCTGTGCTTTTGAAACAACCGTACTGCGATCGCCAACCCGCCTGCCTAGCGTGGCGATTATGGCAAAACCCCCCAAAATGTCAATGTGGCGACATTTGGGGGAGGTCTATGTCCAGCAGTGGACGTCTTTTTGCCTGAAATGATGATGATGAATGATGAAACTCACATACACAGATATCCTGTATTGTCTGATACTGGGTACTTGCCAGTATTTGCAGGGTATTTAATTTAAAGTCAAGTTTATAATTTTAAGTTATTTACGATCAACGAGCGCTTCTCGCCATCAAACTGTAAAGTTTGGCGAGTAAAAACTGTAAAAAAAATAACTTGTATTTTATGTAAGGAGATTTAAAAAAAAAGCCAGACCCCGAACAAATATATATATCTGTAGGCCATGCAAATAATTGTTCTGTGCGAGGATCGAACCCGCGATACGCAGCGCAGCAGTCGATTGCTCAACCACTGTGCCGTGCCGTCAATATTATTTAGCACAAGCCTTGAAGGCTTCATATGTTTAGAAAATGGCTTTTTGCAGCCTATTGTTATAACTTTAGTACTATCTAAGTAACATTACCCGAAATCCCCTAAACATTGTTGTCGTCGCTTTACAAGAATAAACACATTACCGTTATTTATTGCCGAACAGATAGCGCTTTCAGCACATTTTTCACGCACATAGCTCTCAGTATTTATCGCCGCTTAACTTTATCGTTCCAGCGTAAACTAATTAAAGCCAAGAATACAATGCGAAGAAGGAAATAAATAGAAGGTCCATTTGGAACGATTGGTAATTGTTTTTTTTATGAGAAATAATGGCTATGTTGTAGGCCCATTACTATGTTTAATTTATTTCATCACCGCTGCCCTCAAAAACGGCGAAGGAAAACATCGTGAGGAAACCGGCATGTCCTAGAACTAAAAAATCGAATACATGTGACATCTCATCCAGCCCATAATCGGGTCGCATGGTGGATTACAGCCCACTTCCTATCATAGAGTGGAGGCCTGTGTCCCAGCAGTAAGAACATTATAGGCTGATGATGTGTAGTTAATCCACCTGGTGTACCTAGACGTAAAATAAACATTACTATTTGCACGATTTCTTGTTAGTCTACAAGTTTTCTATTGTTTTAATGACAATAAATATTATTACGGAAGCGAAGTGAACCTTCGGTGTATATTTTTGCTGTGGTAGTAATTTGTCAAACTAAATTGCAAACTTAATTTTATTGTTTTCCCTTAGTCGGTTCAAGTATTTGTATACCTTTTGTGATACAAAATTCGTGAACAAGCTCTATAGGTATGTAAGTACCGGCATTTATTATGTAACTAATAGTTAGTGACTATTAAATACGGCCGACGTTGACGGCATGTTTGACGCAGTGGCAAAGCGATTGACGGCTGCGCCGCAGGTCGCGGGTTCGATCCCGTACGGAACAAATATTTGCAAGGCCTACAGATAGTTGTTCCGGGTCTGGCTGTTTGTGTATGTGAGTTTAAATGTTTGTAAACGTACTCACTACACGTATAAGAGAAATATCTAAGGTGGGGAAGAGATTAAAAAAAAAAAATATTTCTTCAATTTATCAACGAGACGTTTCCCAAAAACTGCGTTAAGTTATTACCGTGGTATTAATACACAATTGACAGTTACCCCTGAAAAGTTTAGCAGAGGTATGCTAAAAGTGCATCTACATTTAATTTTAACCTCTTTATCCTATCGCGCGTAACAGTAAAACCCCGCGTGAAACCCTTCGGGGGCCCCTTGATTACGCCATCGCGTGAGTCATCCGATATCGTAAAGATAAACACTTATAACTCGAGTTATATTAGCTCTAATTTTAAACGGTAAACAGTGTCGGGTTCGTGATGAACGGGGCCATTTATTAATAATAAACAACTCTTTTAGAACTACTTGAGAATTATACATATCCCATAGATATGAGAGAGGTCGCAGCAAATACGTCTGTTTTCGTTGCTTATTTTTGTTTGGTAAAACTACTCATTCAATTTACACGAAAATTTATATCTAACATCACAAATATACAAGTAATCTAATGACAGTGTTTTTAGGAGGCCTAAATACATTATTCTTATAAGATCCCAACTCAAACTTCTTGTTAGAATCGGCCATTTTAGAATTCCGCTGTTCAAAGCATGAAAATACTTGAAATATCAATAAATATGAATAGATATGCCTCGAATACATGAAATAATGAATTATCACTATTTTTTCTTTGCTACTATTGTTTCCAAGACCATTTTACATGGTTAAAGAGTCAAACTTTTTTTTTTAATTTCGACTAACAAACTTCACAACAAAGGATTTTTTGTTGGCTAAAATCATAATTTTTTTGTTATTTTTTCAAGCAAATGACTATCTAAAAAGTTTCATTATACACTTATAACATACTATACATTTACTTACCAAAGTTTTACAACGTATATCTCACAAAAACAACACTTTTCCGAACATAATAACACGGGTTGCCATTGACGTTTGAGATTCGACATAGACGAGTTTCTACATTTTTTTTTAATAATGTTGTGCCATTTAGTATTACTAACGATTGGTTTTGTTTGAATCGACTACTAGTTGACCATAGAGGTAAATTTTGACAGAACGATTTAGAAATTTACTTTTTTTTATATTAGCGTTTAAGTTTGCTGGTTCGAGCCGTTCCATTTATGGAACGGCTCGAACAAGCAAACTTAAACGCTAGCAACTTGCAAGGCAAATGTCCGTCCGTTCCATAAATGGAACGCTCTGGATCGAGAGGTTTGCCTGCTACTGGGTACTATTCCAGATTCCGTGGCCTGCTACTGGGAAATTTCTAATGGAAATACCCAAAAATACTGTGACCGACCTAGGAATCTAATCAAAAACAGCACAATCACAATCGAGGCACTCAATCATTTCATACTTAACATGATAATTATTCGAATTCGCACGCCTTATTAAAAATGTTAACCAAACTAGAAAATACGAAAACAGAATTTGATTTAGTATGCAAAATTAATTTACAGATTTCAATTTGCAATAACAGATCAAGAATATTATAAGCTTTGTTTCTTATTCATTAAATCAGCATGATTGAAATAAATAGTTATGAACATCAGACAGAATCTAGCTCAGATATATATTAATCTGCTGATAATTTATATTTATTAATTGAGCACAAAGAAAAGTAATACGAATCTACGCATTTGTTTTTTTACAATGATATAGTAATTTTGAGTTAATCTTCAGTAGGGATTTATTATTAGTAAAAAAATAATACTAGTGTTATCTTTGTGAAATTACGAACTTTCTAGTCATCAGCAAAAACATTAAAGTATTGCTAAAGTCTGAGATAACAAATAAAAGAATACATTTCCATAGTTTTAAGGGTTCCGTACCTCGAAAATAAAAAACGAAACCCTTATGGATAGGAACACTTTGTTGTCCTACCGTCCGCCTGTATGTCTGTCTGTCAAGACACTTTTTCTCAGGAACGCGTGGAGGTATCAAGCTGGAATTTATATCAAATACTCAAATCTACTGGCCCTTAAAGTTGTGAAAAAATCAAACTTCGAAGCCTACGCAATCAAAAGATGCAGCAGTTTGTGCCGCAAATTTCCACAAATTTTCGACACTCATAAGGGAATCAAAACCTTTATAGAACTTAGAATCTTGAAACTTGGTACGAAACAACGTCTTATCTAAATCTAAACTTCTAAACTAATATTATAAAGCGGAAACATTTGATTGTTTGTTTGTTTGTATGTTTGTTTGCATTGAATAGGCTCCGAAACTGCTGGTCCGATTTGAAAAATTCTTTCAGTGTTAGATAGCACATTTATCGAGGAAGCTATAGCTATAGGCTATATATCATCACGCTACGACCAATAGGAGTGGAGCAGCAATGAAAAATGTTTCGAAAACGGGGAAAATGTGACGCAAACGAAGTTGCGCCGGACAGCTAGTTGCACAGATAAAGGAAAATTTGCGAAAACCGTAAAATTTTAGTAACATCATTAAATAAAAATATTTTTAATAATTTTTGTCCGGACCCCTCGGTGCGCGAGTCCGACTCGCACTTAGCCGATTTTTTATAATATTTTGTATATGAATGTTGTAGCTATGAGGAGCTTATGGCTAAATAATAACAGCCGCATGGGTCGATCTTTAAGGTTAAGCCGTGCTTGCCGTGGATGGGTGACCATAATTACATACCGAGTTTCTCCCGTACCTCGGAAAGCACGTAAAGCCGTTGGTCCTGGCTGTCCTTTGTAGATCTTTGAGTCGTTACGGGTAGACAGAAGCCTAAAGTCTGACATCCAGCCTTACCAAGGGGTTTCGTATTACCTAGTTACTGGGTTGTGAGGCCAGATATGCAGTCGCTCCATAAAATACTGGTACTCAGTTGCATCTGGTTAGACTGGAAGCCGTTCCCAAGATAGTTTGCGAAAAAGCTAGGCATATGATGATGATGAATGTGGTAGCTATATGAGAAACGAAAGAATAATTTGTCTAGTTTGAATTGCCCACCGCACCTGTCCCAACACATTAAAAAAAAACGTTGGATGGACTGTGTGACTGAAAGATTGAAAGCCCCCTTCTTTAAGGAGGCCTATGTCCAGCAGTGGACGTCTTTCGGCTGAAATGATGATGATGATTTATTATGTAACTAATAGTTAGTGACTATTTAAATACGGCCGACGTTGACGGCACGGTTGGCACATTGGCAAAGCGATTGACTGCTGCGCCGCGTGTCGCGGGTTCGATCCCGCACGGAACAAATATTTGTATTGTCTACAGATAGTTGTTCTGGGTCTGGTTGTTTGTGTATGTGAGTTTAAATGTTTGTAAACGTACCCACTACACGTACAGGAGAAATTTATAGGGTGGGGAAAAGTTTAAAAATATATTTTTTTTTTCTTAAATTTATCAACGAGACTTTTCTCAAAAACAGGGTTAAGTTATTACCGTGATATTAATACACAATTGACAGATACCCCTGAAACGTTTAGCAGAGGTGTGCTAAAAGTGCATCCACATTTAATGCCTGCTACTGGGTACTATTCCAGATTCCGTGGCCTGCTACTGGGAAATTTCTAATGGAAAAACCCAAAAATACTGTGAACGACCTAGGAATCTAATCAAAAACAACACAGTCACAATCGAGGCACTCAATCATTTCATACTTAACATGATAATTATTCGAATTAATGCACGCCTTATTAAAAATATTAACCAAACTAGAAAATACGAAAACAGAATTTGATTTAGTATGCCAAATTAATTAACAGATTTCAATTTGCAATAACAGATCAAGAATATTATAAGCTTTGTTTATTATTCATTAAATCAGCATGATTAAAATTAATAGTTATGAACATCAGAATCTAGCTCAGATATATATATTAATCTGCTGATAATTTATATTTATTAATTGAGCACAAAGAAAAGTAATACGAATCTACGCATTTGTTTTTTACAACGATATAGTAATTTTGAGTGAATCTTCAGTAGGGATTTATTATTAGTTAAAAATAATACTAGTGTTGTCTTTGTGAAATTACGAACTTTCTAGTCATCAGCAGAAACATTAAAGTATTGCTAAAATCTGAGATAACAAATAAAAGAATACATTTCCATAGATTTAAGGGTTCCGTACCTCGAAAAGTAAAAACGAAACCCTTATGGATAGGAACACTTTGTTGTCCGTCCGTCCGCCTGTCTGTCTGTCTGTCAAGCCCCGTTTTCTCAGGAACGCGTGGAGGTATCAAGCTGGAATTTTTATCAAATACTCAAGTCTACTGGTCCTTAGAGCTTTGAAAAAATAAAACTTCGAAGCCAACCCAATCAAAAGATGCAGCAGTTTGTGCCGCTAATTTCCACAAATTTTCGACACTCACTCATTTAGTTATTTATTTATTTATTTAATTACAACGGTTTACCACCAATTACTCCAACTAAAATTAAAATGATAATTATTACACATATTAAAATATACAAAATGACAAATTAAAGCAAATTAAATTGAAACATATACAACATGATATAAATAAAAGGAGGTTAACAACATAAGGGAATCAAAACCTTCAGGGTACTTTCCGTGAACTTAAAATCTTGAAATTTGGTACGAAACAACGTTTTATCTAAATCTAAACTTAATATTATAATAAAGAGAAAAGATTTGTTTGTTTGTATGTTTGTTTGCATTGAATAGGCTCCGAAACTACTGGTCCGATTTGAAAAATTCTTTCAGTGTTAGATAGCACATTTATCGAGGAAGGCTATAGGCTATATATCATCACGCTATGACCAAAAGGAGTGGAGCAGCAATGAAAAATGTTTCGAAAACGGGGAAAATGTGACGCAAACGAAGTTGCGCCGGACTGCTAGTTGCACAGATAAAGGAAAATTTGCGAAACCCGTAAATTTTTAGTAACATCATCTAATAAAAATATTTTTAATAATTTTTGTACGGACCCCTCGGTGCGCGAGTCCGACTCGCACTTAGCCGCTTTTTATAATATTTTGAATATGTATGTTGTAGCTGTGAGGAGCTTGTCAACTCTCCGCCTGGCCAACTCTCCGCCTGACCGCCGCCGCGTACGGACGTGCCGCTACCTGCTCGCATTCCCGCTCGCTATCAGTGTGTGTCATCGGTTCGTCGCTTCCCAGTGTCGTGACGTCATCAGTAGTCTCTTGACTACACCCCCGAACAATTGTTGTCTTTTTATTAAGACAGCACTTGCTCATTTTGCTTCGGATATTATTCCGATTTAACTTCCTTTGCCCCATCAGGGAAAAGTCCTCAGTTTCGAGGTTCTTGGTGGGAAACCTAACGGTGACAACGAAACCAAGAGAGGGTGGTGACCCAATCCGCCCGCTTAACCCCTTCAGGGTCTAAGTGAAACAATTGGGCTCCGTCGCGAACGTGTGCGCCGATTTACTGTGCTAGTGTTTCCCGTTTCAACAAGTTCCTGAAAGCAAAGTTCCCTGGACTGGAGTTGGAGTTGCTACCAAGCCCGGACCCTCGGACTGTGGCTGCGGGAAGGTTGAAGTGGGTGAGTCGCTGGACCCAGTAAATTCCCTACATATTTGTGCAAGGAATTAGGTTGTTAGGCGCGCTGAGCTTCACTCAAATGTCTGCTAACTCTTAGCAGATAGCATGGCCCTTGACGCGGATGATGAACGCCTTGTTGCGTTTTTCAAACGCGTTGTCCTGAAAGACAAAGATTTTCTAAAGAAATATGGGTCCGATATCGCTGCCTTGCAGCAATCCAGTATTGCCGTCACTGACTTCAGTGACGTGCTCGAGAGCCCTTTGTCGCCGCCACCTGCCAACAGAGGCTTACCGCCAGCCGTCGCCGCCGCGATTAGGGCTACTCCAAGACCCATTCTTGTGAAACCCATTGTTTCGCAAACAAAGGTCCAGCCCGCACCTGCGTCCATTGTTCCCGTTTCCGAGAACATGGACAAAGGCTTACCGTCAGTCGTCGCCGCCGCGATTCCGGCTAAACCGAGACCCATTGTTTCGAAACCTTTTGTTTCGCAAACAAAGGATCAGTCCGAACCTGCGTCCATTGTTCCCGTTTCCGAGAACATGGACACAACTGAGCCAATCTCCGACTCAGAGTCAATTTTAGACGCGTGCTCTGCCTCCTCATCCTCTGAAGACGACTATCAAGTCGTCGGAAAGGGCAAGAGGAAGAAGGGCAAAAAATCCCAGGCCGCCATGGCCAAAAAGATCGTCGCGCTCCCTTCTGCCCCCTCTCCCGAGGCGTCCCGTCTCACCTCCCCGGTCCCCGCACCAAAGTCCGCCGCTGCTCATACCAGCAGGCCAACAAGCCCTAAGGCTAACCCTTCAGCCGCTTCGTCAAAGAAGCTGAAGCCCCCTCCCCCGTTGTTCATACAGGACAAAGGGAAATGGACAGACGTGTCCAAAATGTGCAATGAGCGCCGTATTCAATACACTAGCGCGAAAAGCACCCAACAGGGTATCAAAGTGGTGGTCCCTACGACCACCGACTTCAGGGAACTAACCCGTCAATTGATCGGTAGGCGCATAGCCTTCCATACCTACTCTCTTCCAGAGGAGAAGCCCAACCGCGTGGTGATCAGGCGGATCCCGAAGGAAATCCCCACGGAGGACATCCTCAATGACCTCCTAGGCCAGGACATCCCGGTCGCAGCCGTCCACCGCCTTCATAAGGCGAGAGGTGGAGACCATTACGATATGGTACTGGTCATCTGTGACCCAGTAGAAGGTCACCACCCGATCTTCAAAGTGAAGTCGGTTTGCTCCCTGACAGGCATCTCAATAGAGAAGCCCTACCGCTCAAGCGTAGTCGGACAGTGCCACCGCTGCCAGATGTACGGTCACAGCCAAGCCAACTGCCATGCGCCGCACAGATGCGTAAAGTGTCTAGGCGACCATGGCACGGCAGACTGCCCCCGTCCCAAAGACAAGTCGCTTTGCACGGAGCCACCGAGCTGTGTGCTTTGCGGCCAGTCGGGCCACACGGCCAACTACCGCGGCTGCTCAAAAGCCCCCAAAGGCTCCTCCTCTAACCTGGTGAAGCGTGCAAGCGCCCGCCAACAAAGAGAAAGCCCATCGGTGTGGCTACCTTCTGCCCAGATGCCGGAGAGACTCAGCCCTCAGAGGCCCTCTCCCTGGACCACGCTAAACCACCAGAAAGCCTTCCCGGCTCTCAGTAAAGCAAAGTCCAGCCCCATCCCCGGGCTATTAGATGCCCCTGTCCCACTCCCGCGGCCCAAGCGAGCGCACCGGCGCCCGCTCGTCCCACGCCACCCGGCCCCGCGGCCGTGGACCCCTCTCACAACGTAATTTTAGAATCGTTAGCAGAGTTAGTCACCCCCGAAGCAGACCGCATGGCGGCTGATCTCAGGGCGGCTAACACTGGTGGCGATAAACTTAAAATTATCCTCAAGTCCCTACTAAAGTTAGGCGACCTCCACCGCAATCTTAATCTCGACTAACTCCAATGGATAATACAAGATTAACGTGCACCAAACCCCGATCCCTAAAATTAGGGTACTTTAATGCCAATGGCATTAGAGGCCAGCGTGATGAGATCGCCACCTTCCTCCGCGACCATCAAATTGATATCCTCCTCGTACAGGAGACCTTCCTCAAGCCCAGTCACCGCGATCCGAGAATTGCCAACTATCGCATAGTTCGCAACGATCGGTCACGCTGCCACAAGGGCGGTACTCTAATCTATTATAGAAAAGAACTGCACTGCATCCCTTTAGATCCCCCTCCCATGGAGTCTCTACTCGAGACCTCAGTGTGTCGACTAGGCATGACCGGCCATCAACCGATCACTATCGCGTCTGCGTACATCCCTCCCGGCGGCACGTCCGAGGAGCACACTCTGTTCACCAAAGACCTTGCCGTCCTCTTCGGCTTGAGCGACTCCGTTATCATAGCGGGCGACCTCAACGCCAAACACCCCGCCTGGAACAGCACGACGACCTCTGCCAGAGGACGTCACGTGTATAACCTGGGCGAGTCCCTCAACTTCGATCCCATCGCTCCTATGGAGCACACCCACTATCCCCACGACCCCGACCAACGTCCGGACGTTCTCGACATAGCGCTACTCAAGAATGTCAACCTTAAGTTGCATTCTATCGAGACTTTACATGAGCTTAACTCAGACCATCGACCAGTGCTCATGCAATTAGTTCCCCGCTCGGGTCCTTCTGACCCCAGCCAGCCCCCGCCGACCCAAGTGATAACCGACTGGAGGAAAGTCAGCGAAAAGCTGAAATCCACCACGTCGCCTCACCTGGAGGCCATCCCCGACCACATAGTCTCAGTCGCTGACACGACGGCCGCCATCAACTCGTTTACAGAACACGTGCAATCCGTACTGAAGGACTGCTCACGGGAAGTCCCAGCTATGAGCGATCAACGCTGGATACTACCCGCTGACGTACGTGAACTGATAACCGAAAAGAACGCGGCCATCCGTGCCTACAGCAGCTTTCCCTGCGAGGCAAACAAAGCCCACATGCGTAATTTACAGCGTGCTGTAAAGGATCGCACCAGTGAGCTTCGTAATAATCAATGGGACAAAACGCTAAGCGAACTCAAGCCTACCCACCTAGCCTTCTGGCAGCTGCAACGCAAGTTGCGCTCCACCGAAGAGGCTTCGATGCCTCCCCTCACCCGACCCGATAAAAGCGTCGCATTCGACGACTCTGAGAAGGCCGAATGCCTAGCCGACAGCCTGGAGTCCCAGTGCTCCCCCAGCTCTCAACCAGTAGACAAGCGACATCTCGAGGAGGTGAACGCATTCGTCGAACGTAGAACCGCCCTGCCCCCCGAAGAAGACCCTGATGATCCTCTGCCTCCGGTCACAGCTGACGAAGTGCAAGACATCATTAACAAACTTCAACCGCGGAAAGCACCCGGCTCCGACGGAATCACCAATAGGGTGTTCAAACTCCTCCCCGCTCAGCTCGTCGTGTTAATGGCGGCCATCTTCAATGGCGCCCTGAGCAACAACGCGTTTCCCCAAATATGGAAAGAGGCCACGGTCATCGGTTTTGCCAAGCCAGGCAAACCCAAGTCTGATCCTTCGAGCTACAGACCTATCAGTCTCCTGAATGCACTCGGAAAAATCTACGAGAGACTTATGTTTAAGCGACTCAAAGACTTCGCCGAGGCTAAGAGTCTCATCCCCAACGAACAGTGCGGCTTCAGGACCGGACACTCATGCATTCAACAGGCCCACCGCATCGTAGAACACTTGAGCGCTGGCTTCCAGCGTGGAGCGATGACGGGTGTGTTGTTTTTCGACATAGCAAAGGCATTCGACAAAGTCTGGCACAACGGCTTATTATATAAGCTGTACAAACTGGGAGTGCCAGACCGTCTTGTGCTCATCTTACGAGACTTTTTGTCGGATCGCACCTTCCGCTATCGCATCGGGAAGGCACTGTCTTCCCCTCACCCCATTAGAGCCGGAGTCCCTCAGGGCTCCCCGCTCTCTCCCCTTATCTTTACTCTGTTCACCAGTGACATCCCCAAGAGCAAGAAGGCACAGTTAGCCCTGTTCGCGGACGACACGGCCATCTATTACACTGGCCGTAGTCACGACGCTATTTACAGCACCCTCCAAACCTCAGCCAACGTCTTAGGCGCTTGGTTCCGGAAATGGAGAATCGAGGTGAACCCCGACAAGAGCCAGGCAGTTCTTTTCTCTAAACCGCGTAAAAATAAGCCACCCGCGCTCAGCCCGATCACTATGTACGGTAAGCCTATCCCTTGGGAGAAGCAAGCCAAGTACTTAGGAGTCTTACTTGACAACCACCTGTCTTTCGCGGCGCACATCAAAGCAGCTCGCGACCGAGCTGCCTTTGCTATGGGTAGGCTTCATTTCATGATTTCGACAAAAAGCAAGTTGTCACTCAAGTGCAAGTTGCGCCTTTACACCGCGGTGATCCGCCCCATTATGACGTACGCTTGCGTCGTGTACGCTCACACCAAGCCTAAGTACATCCATAGGATGCAAACCTTGCAGAACCGGTTCTTACGTAGAGTCACGGGAGCCCCTTTTTATGTCCGTAATGACCGTCTACACGTAGACCTTAGAATGCCCACCGTCCTTCAGTTTATGAAACGTCTTTCGAAGCGTTTCTTCGATAACGCCATTAAACACCGTAATCCCCTGATCGCAGCGGCCGCCCGTTACGAACCCTCGCGCATTAGTACAGTACGCCGTCCTCGGCATACCCTGGTCACTCCCGATGATGCTATCACCCTCCTCCAGGAGAGTAGCAAAGAGACTAGCACTCTTAAAAAGTTCAGACACAAACCGCCGTCTTTCCGACCTCGCCGTCGAGGTCCGTCGCGACGTCCCGGTCCATGCCCTCCCCGACCCTCGCTCGAGCCAGCCCGCGATGCTGTGCCAGTAGTTTTAAATCAGCCCCTTAATAATGATATCATTCAGATCCAGCCTGTCCCCATGCAGTCCTCCCCCAGCGACGCCCTAAGCCGAGGCTCGTACCCCACAGGGGGTACCCTTAGCGTGTAGTCGCTTAGTTTGTAAGTTTTATGCCCTGGCTGGAGGCCTTACTCTTAAGGCATCCACAGGATAGTCCGGTTAAGCAGACGACAACCTCCTAGGTTGAACTGCGAGATGCCATTCCCAAAAAAAAAAAAAAAGGAGCTTGTGGCTAAATAATAACAGCTGCATGGGTCGATCTTTAAGGTTAAGCCGTGCTTGCCGTGGATGGGTGATCATAATTACATACCGAGTTTCTTCCGTACCTCGGAAAGCATGTAAAGCCGTTGGTCCTGGCTGTCATTTGTAGATCTTTGAGTCGTTACGGGTAGACAGAAGCCTAAAGTCTGGCATCCAGCCTTGCCTAGGGGTTTCGTATTACCTACCTAGTTACTGGGTTGTGGAGGCCAGATATGCAGTCGCTTCATATAAAATACTGGTAATCAGTTGCATCTGGTTAGACTGGAAGCCGTTCCCAAGATAGTTTGGGAAAAAGCTAGGCATATGATGATGATGAATGTGGTAGCTTTATGAGAAACGAAAGAATAATTTGTCTAGTTTGAATTGCCCACCACACCAGTCCCAACACATTAAAAAAAAAACGTTGGATGGAATGTGTGACTGAAAGATTATAATTTAAATCGCGTTATGAAAGTTATCCGCGGCCTAAAACCGTATAGCAGACTGTCCGACAAGAGCTGTCGGGGAGTAGCCCACTAGTCACAACACCTGTCTGATCGGAGGATCCTTCCTTTTCTATGTAGTAAACCTTGCAAGATCACTATTAAAATAAATATTATGTTTAAATTATCATTTCCAACTCTTAAAACATGAACAAAACACTCAAAATAAATGTAAAAAGTTCTTTGAAAACAAATATGTACAGGTTAACTTAGACTCTGACGAACATGTCAATAAATTAGAAGATAAGAATCATTCACCTGAAATAGAAACACCTACGAAAAGTTTTTTTCGTGTATAAAAATGTATATATTATGCACCAAAATATTGCAGGACTCCTAGCAAAATCTGATATGCTCATAGTGTGTTTAAATGAGTTATTAGAAAAAAGTATACAAGTTGACTTGTTATGTATTACAGAGCATTTCATGATGGAAGGCTATGAAGTCCATCTCAATATACCTAACTATTGTTTAGCTGCATGCTTTAGTCGCAAGGAAAATAAAAGAGGTGGTGCTTGTATAATTATAAAGAATGGTCATCAGTGGAGAGAATTACCAAAAATCGCTAAATTATCTATAACAGGTATTTTTGAATGTTGCGCCATAGAACTTATAAATTATAGAATTGTAATTGTATGTATATATAGAGTACCAAATCCGAGTAATTTTGATGAATTCATGAGTAGATTAGAGACATTATTACGTGTTCTGATAAAAAAACCATTTAAAAATATTGTACTAGCGGGTGATTTTAATATAGATGTTTTGAAGAAAAACAAACAGACTCAAGAATTTGAAAATATATTATTAAATTTTAATTTGAAATTATCTATATATCAACCAACTCGTTTAAAGAGCAAGACATGCATCGACAATTTTGCGCATAATTTTACTAAGTGTCGTAAAGCTACAGTTTTAGAACTAGCTTTGTCTGACCATACGGCGCAACTGCTCAATTGCCCGATTAGCACCACAAGCACTACAAATCATTGGCGGACCGCTAGACGGGACTATAGTGAAGAGAACATAGACAAATTTAAATCCTACCTCAATAGCCTATCGTTTGCTGAAGTATATGAAGCCAAGGATCCGAACATTGCTTACAATGCTTTCTCAGAAATGTTTTCTTTCCTATATACACAGTGCTTCCCTGAAACTCTTATCTCTGTAAAAGTGAAAAGAAAGCCTAGTTGGGTCTCACATGGTATTAAAATATGTAGCAAAAAGAAACGTCAATTATTATGGCAATACAGACAAAAACCTACCGACATGAATAAAAATCAATTTAAGAGTTATTCAAAATTGCTTAAAAAAATAATTTACTTAACTCAACGAGCGCAAAATACATATAAAATAAAAAAATCAAATAATAGATCTAAGACTACTTGGGAAATAATAAACCAGACAAAACTAAACATACCAAAAAACACTATAGACAAAATTCAACTTAATAATGAAACTGTAACTGACCCCAAAATTATTGCAAACATATTTAATGATTACTTTATAGATAAAATTAAACCTATGACTAGCTCGGGAACCACAGTCACTAAACATATTTTACCCAAAAAAGACTCAATGTTCATGGCCCCAAGTCTATCACTTGACATATTAAAAATTATCGCGACCTTAAAAAATACAAAAAGTGTAGGATATGATGGCATATGTACAAAAATTGTTAAGACTGTAGCATATGAAATCTGTAGCCCCATAAGCTACATTATTAATTTAAGCATCAGTGAAGGAATATTTCCGGATGCGCTCAAAAAATCTATTGTAAAACCATTATTTAAGAAACAGGATAGGGAGCTAATGGAATTTTACAGGCCAATATCATTAATACCAATATTTTCAAAAATTATCGAAAAGTATATTTACAGGGAACTTAATAACTATCTTGAAAAAAATCATATACTCTGTGATGAACAAAAAGGATTTAGGGAGAAAAAAACAATTAACTTGGCCATATACGACTTCTTACATACTGTTATGACAAACATGGATAAAAATACACCAGTCTGTGCCATTTTTTGCGACATGACACAGGCATTTGATTATGTCCAACATAATAAATTACTAAATAAACTTGATGCATATGGTATAAGAGGAAACATATTTAATCTAATACAATCATACCTACAGAACAGGAAACAAGTAACGCAAATTAGTAGAATTAATATGAGCTCCAAACGTGAAGAGATTTTCACGTCATGCGAGCGTACCGTCCCTTATGGAGTTCCACAAGGCAGTGTACTCGGACCACCCCTGTTTACGCTCTATATTAATGACTTCCCTAAATCTATTAAACATCCCATGACGCTGTTTGCAGATGACAGTACGATAACTATACCATTCCATAATAAAGATACCTATGAAACGGACATAAAAAATACTTTAAATGATGCGGTAACGTGGATGAATAATAATAATTTGAAAATTAATATAAATAAAACTTTGATTATGCACTTTAGCCAGCGACCATCATTATTCTCTAATCTTGACATCGAATATAATAATAATAAAATACAGACAGCCAATACTACAAAATTTTTAGGCCTAACAATCGACAGAAACTTAAATTGGAAAGCGCATATTGAGGCTCTAGCCAAAAGAATAAGCAGTGGTGCATATGCGTTATATAAATTATCACGTACCCTAAATATAGATGCGCTATTAACGGCCTACTATGGTTTAGTTGAGTCCGTCATTAGATTTGGTGTTATCTTCTGGGGCAACTCAACCGATAAGGATATCATCTTTAAAAAACAAAAGTGCTGTTTGAGATCTATGTTTAATCTTAAAACTACCGATAGCTGTAAAGAGTATTTCACTAAATATCATATATTAACATTACCTTCACTTTATATATTGGAAATAGTAATGTTTGTGAAAACAAATCCACATTTGTTTTTTCGTATGGCCGACAAATTTCCAAGAAATAGACGTGATGATAGCAAACTATGTGGACACTCATCAAAAACTGCACTAATGCGCAAGAGCGTTTTTTGCATGGCACCAAATATCTATAACAAATTGCCCAAAAGTTGGAAAGAGCAAACGATACCTAAACTTAAACAAACAATGAAATTGTTTTTGGCTCAAAAAGCATATTACAGTATTACAGAATTTTTAAACGACTCATGGTGATTATTATAAATAAATAAATATGACTGACAGTGTAGTGATTTCGTCAGTGTTTGAATTTATGAATAAATAGTATTGATAATGATGAATATGAATTGTAATCTGTAATATTGGACAAAAATAAATAATAAATTATAATGATAATATCAATGATTGAATGTAAGGTTTAACTGTAACTAATATTTTTAAGTTAATGTGTAATTTTTTTAAATAATTTTTCTATTCATTAATAAAAATACTCTTGTACCATATATATTTGCACGCCATGAAAATTGGCAAACATGTCGTGAGCCACTCTTAATTAAGATCTTGCATGCATTTATTATTTTAAATCTGTATGTATACACATGTTTGAGCAAATAAAATTTCTTATTCTTATTCTATAGGGGATGCAGGACTTAACACCCTGTTTTTCATTCCCATATAATATGACTAGAAATGGGATGAATACTTACAGAAAGCATGGCATGCAAAAAAATTGGGGTAAACTGAGGCTCATAAAAATGAAAGAATTTATGACGAAAATTTTGTTTTCGTAAAGCTCAATATACAAATTTGCAATCAACGGCATGTTATTAATGAACGTTCAATTATTTATCGCTATTGTGCCAAGAGTTAATATTGGAACATCCTCTGTTAATATTCATGCTCTATTTAATCATTTTTGAATGCCAATTATTAACAGTAATTACTTCACTGTTACAGAAATATAATTAAGGAATTGGATATTAATATTGCATCAAAGAACGCAGGTATATAATGATCTATTTACCTTTTTCTTTGCTTCATTTACATTAAACTGGTATTTTTGCATGACCACATGGAGAACTCAGTTTTAGGAAAGAATTCATTCGTTTTAGGTCAAGTCAAAATCTTCTGACAAGTCAATACCTGTATTTTATGCAAATAAATGATTCTTATTCATAACAATGTAGTCCTTATAAAAGAATGATATACCTGCAAAATTAAAAAAGCAAAACAAAAATCTTACCTCTTAACAACGTCAGAATCCCAAGCGGCATAACCAATATCGCGACAAGCAGATCGGTAATCGCCAGTGACATTAAGAAATAGTTCGTCACATTCTGCAGTCTCCTCTCCAAATAAATGGCTAAACACACTAATACATTCCCTGCTGCCGTACATACTACTAACATAATAGCTATCAAAGCCCACCAGTTGTTCACTGCATCTTCTTCAACTACGGTTGTAACGTTTCCAGTATCATTGCCAAACACATAAAAGAAGTTCTCTATAGTATAGTTGTCAGCTTCTTCAAACGTTTCGGTCAGTTCCAGTGCATTCTTTGATAAAGATCTATGGCTGTGTTCATGCATCGTGCCGTATTTGCTGCAGTGTCAGTCTCATTTTCGGTGGTCCATTCATCTTATTTCGTAAATGTGGATTGTTTCCGGATACATTTTTGTCGGTTCTAGTGTTGCTTGTTTATTTTGTGAAGCATCTGTAACAACGAAATAGTATGTGAGCTATTTTATATCTATATCGCTGCAGACCCTGATAGAGATGGCAGAACGAGTTTTATACATATAGGCACGATTGATCCTCAATAATCCACGGGAGCAGTGGGACGAAAAAGGCAGAAAATAAATAATAAATCCTATTTTTGTTGCAGATGTTTTTCGTAGTTATTGATAACGTTTATCGCCAGCCAGCCCGCGTTGCTGTACCAGTAGTCAGATCAGCCCCTAAATAATGATATCATTCAGATCCAGCTTGCAGTCCTCCCCCAGCGACGCCCTAAGCCGAGGATCGTACCCCACAGGGGATGCCCTTAGCGTGTAGTCGCTTAGTTTGTAAGTTTTTATACCCTGGCTGGAAGCCTTACTCTTAAGGCACCCACAGGATAGTCCGGTTAAGCAGACGACAACCTCCTAGGTTGAATTGCGAGATGCCATTCACAAAAAAAAAGCTTGTATTTCATGCTATATGTAATCTGGCGGAGTGTCTCGTCTCTCTCATTCTCACAACCAGACACGAAAAGCTACATTAATAATATTAAGTCTATAGTAGAGATAAAATCAAACGTTAATAAACCCAGAATTTAATATGCAAAGCCACCTTTTTCAAGATTACACAAATAATATTTCAAGATATAAACATGACGAACCAATATCAAAGTATCACTTTTACCCACAAAGGTTATTGCCCTGTGATCCAGAATATTTCAATATCTTCCATGATAAAAAAAGAAAACACATAGAACCTTTTGACCCTTTTATATCACTTATGATTAAGTTTGGATTTATGCCTCAAAGATAAGTTTGTGTTGTGTTTTGACTCAAGGGATATTTGGAGATTCTAATACGTATTTATGTGGAAGGTATTATAAGAGAGATTTATTGAACTATAACATAAATTTATTTTCATCATCGTTTTCCTGCACATCATCAGCTTAGTCTTTTCCCAACCATGTCGGTAATACGAGACCCCTTGGTAAGACTAGTTGTCAGACGGACACTATAACGACTGTCAAAGAGCTACTAACGTCAGCCAGGACCAACGCCTCAACGTTCTTTGCGAGGCACGGAGGAAACTCGGTATGTGGGTGGTCACACATCCACAGATCAACCTAGGCAAAGCGCGGCTTAGCCTAAAGATCGACCCGGGTGGCTGTTATTTTTTTTTGTGTTTGACTGTAACTTAGCCACGAGCTCCTCAAATAAAATACTGGCTACAGAATCTTATCTGTTCAAGAATACTTGGTAACCACAACCAACAGTTAAAGTTCATCGTGCTGTGCTGGCGCTGCCGCTGTGGCTGCGGAGAACCTCAAGCGGCGTAAATATAGTAACCTTTGTGGTAACTATATCTTCGAGCCGTTTGGGGTTGAAACTCTGGGGCCGTGAGGTCCGAGTGATCACAGCCATTTTAAGGAAATTTCGAAACGCCTAGTTGAAGCTTCCCGTGACCCAAGGGCTGGGTTTTACTTTGGCCAGAGGCTAAGTGTTGCCATTCAACGTGGCAACGCCACCAGTCTCGTGGGCACGTTACCAGCTGACAGCGTTGAGGAGGAGTTTTTTGACGCCCTTTTATAATTTGTTGTTATTTTAGTTTAAATTTTTTACCATTATCTAGTTTTATGTTTAGTAATTAATTTAGATTTAGAAATAAATATTATTTAAATAATAGTATTTAATTTTTAATAGCTAATTTTAATAAATATAATTTAAACAGTTAAAGTGATAGTGGAAAGAACTACAAAATCAAGTTTCTGTTCTGACTAGTTTTCAAAGCCAACTGTTTTCAGTAGTATTCTCTTTTTCCAGGAAGCCGTCGGTGTACCTACAGCATCATGCTGAGTGGTAACCTGCTTGTCGCAGTCACGACTTGCAAGCAGTAAACATTTTTGTTCCGTCCTGTTTGTACTTTTAATTATATTTTTTCTTGCGTTGTTTATTGTTTTATTTTTGTAATTTTGTATGCACGTCATGTCCCTGCGACAAATAAATATGTTTTTCTTTCTTTTACCTAATTAATTCTGAGTGGAACATGGACCGCTGTAAATATACCGAAATTAAATGCTATTTCAGAGAAAACTCATTTTTGTAAGGTATATATATATTTTTACTTGCACTGTTCGTAGAGTATGTATGTATGTAATTGTCCGCTTCAAACATTGCAAAACAAATTTTCGACCACTTGTTGATATTCGGTTGAGCTGATATTAAAAAAAAACCGGTCAAGTGCATGTCGGGCCACGCACAGTGTAGGGATCCGTAGTTTTTTATTACAGCAAAGTGCGGGTCGTATTCGCTGACAGATAGTTTCGTACCAAACTCTACGTAATGGCCAAACATGACTACTTACCTAATTTGACTTCCAAGCAAACAACAACAACAGTTTTTTTTTTGTAAAACTTATTTAGGAATGAAACAGCGCGATACAACTGACGCTTAGCGCCATCTATCGACATTTCTATGGAGTTGTTCGAAATTTTCGAGTCAAATACAATTGGTCGACTATTACTCGTAAACTTGTAAAGCCCACTTAAGTGCGATAGTTTTCCTGTAAACTTCGTTAAATATAGGTATTACTGCCGTGACATTTGTATTTCTATCTATAACCGTTTAGTCTGTAAATTATATAATAAAAAAAATATCATCCCCACTTTACATGCAGGGGAGATACCCTAAATAATTATTTTTTCAAAATTTTATTTTACCACTTTTTTGGCGTCATTAATTTGTATACTCATACCAAATTACGACTTTCTAGTACCAATAGTTTTTGAGCTAAACCGCGGACAGACAGACAGACAGACGGACATGGCGAAACTATAAGGGTTCCTTGTTGACTACGGAACCCTAAAAATAAAGTAAAAGGAAGGAAGATGATGATCAGCACGAGTCATCTCACGAGTCTCTCTCATTTATAAGAACATTTTCAAATAAATTACCTGACCGCAAGTACACAAAGCTCTGAACCGAAAACTCAAAACATAAAGTTAACTAGCAAATTGCTGTTTTTGAACGCCTTAAGAAATTCACTTTAAAAGTTAAATAATTTATAAGCATTTAAAACTAAGCCGTTGAAAGGGTCGAAGTGGCCTGAAATCCGGGTACTAACGAGGGGTCGACGTAACTTTGAACTGTCTGTCAATCGCATAAAATAAAAATATTATTTATAATATTAATTTCTACTCTTTTGGAGATTTTAAACTGTTTTTTTGTCTTGGTGGCTGCAAGTGAGGTGAATTTGAAGACTTGAGCGGAAATTGTTTTAATGAAAGTCAATGAAGAGGCCATCATCATAATCAGCCTATAATGTTCCCATTGCTGGGACACAGGCCTCCTCTGTAGAGGGAATGGGCTGTAATCAACCACGCGGGCCCAGTGCGGGTTGGTAGATGTCATATGTCTTCGAACTTTTAGTTTTAAGACATGTTTCTTCACGATGTTTACCTTCACCGTTTTGAGAGCAGCGGTATAATGAAATAAATTACACAAAGAAATGCGCATGCCTGGGTTTGAACCCACGGCTTACTGCTCGTAAGTCGGGGCTGCCACCACTGGGCCACCGCTCGCTGCTCTTAATGAAGAGGCCATAACGTTATGTAATAAGACTTCGGACTGCCGGGTCGGGATTTCCAGTGGAATAGTCCGTTTCGTGAGATGATTTATGACTAACACTTATCGAAAACGCGGGCCGAAAGTTAGATCTTTATTAATTAATAAAATCTAGCTTCTGACTTGACTTTTTACAGCATGAAAAGCACTTGGTTTGAGTCATGTACGACGAAGTGATAGAATCTAATCCAGAAATTAATACTACCAGAAAAAACCTAAAAAGGCGATGGCACTAAAAGTAATCTGAAAGTCACGTTCTTGCGTCTACACTAAAAAAAAACAGTTATAAAGTTTAATAACGATCTCTCCAAATGGTACTGGAAAGTTCAATACTTAAGCGTTTGCTCAAGGTCTAGGCAAGATATACTATGGCATATAATTTGATACCTACCTGCAGCTTATCGATTTCTGGTTTCAGTAGCCGTGGTAACGTAGGTACGTACTTAAACGAATGAAGCGACATGAAACATAAAGGTCAAATCATTATCACATAATTTTATGCGCTGGCATATCTTTGGTGAGCCGTCATAACAGCAAGCTTGTAATCCTGGAAGGGTGAGACATAAGAGTAAGTGTATGTGTGTGTTTAGTGTGTGTGTGTAAGTGTATACATGCAAATTTCTCAGGTTATGTTTAAGTCCCACAAAGCATCATAACTTGTCGAAGTACTGTAATTGCCCATTCCAAAGCGTAGATCTCTATGGAGAAGAATAGGCAAGAAACTCCATGGACGCTCTTTTAAATCAAATTATTGTTACAAATCTTGGTCACATCATTCCTGATCCCGGATTCCCGGTAAAACCCGAGAACTTTTATTGACCTGTGAATAGAATCAGGACAAAATGCTCAGCAGTCGCGACCGTAAGAACAAAGTAATGTTTTTAAAATGAGGATAATTATGTTAGTGTCCGATGTTTTATGCTATACAAAGGATAATTTAAATAAAAAAAGACGTAAAATGTTTTTTTCTATTTAGGTCAAATTAGAGCGTTTACACCTTACGACATTTCATACAAACTTTCAAGTCCTTATTTTCCGAAATGACTGAACTGATTTTAATGAAACTTCATACGCATAAGCAGGATACGTAGGTCTTAAAACTTACAAAAAAAAATATTTTCGAAAAAAGTTTTAAAGCTTAATTGGACCGATTATAAATTATCTATAGAAACAAAAGTTTTTAGTAACTTTGATATAACTGCAGAATGGTAAGTCGTTTCGACAAAAGAATTAGAAATGTTTAAGTTTTCTAGGTACTACTATAGAAAAATTCGCAATCATAGCTTCAAAGAATTTGAAAGGATGGCTGCACTATTTTAATCGTCAAATTCCATTTTATCTTTATGAACGAGTCTGGAAATGTTCATCGTCCTTGTAACAGTACTACGTGAAAATTATTACTTCTTACTTTGAAACAGATTTTGTTAAGAATTTCAAGCGTTTTCATGTTTTTATACGAACCCTTATTCTTTTTTAAAATATGAGCTCTAGCCTAAGTTACTCCTTATAACATTTGCTATCTGCCAGTAAAAGTCCCGTCAAAATCAGCTGGAACAAATAGACAGTAAGAGAGAATGTCAATAAAAAATAAAAAAATTAAAAAACCCCCGACACAAAAAACCTCTAAAAAGCCAAAAATAAATTAATCCAAGCGTCGTAGCGTCGGGGGTCCGCTTTGTTCTTCGCTTGTACTAAGCGGTCTTCTTAGCGGTCCCCCGACGCTACGACGCTTGGATTAATTTATTTTTGGCTTTTTAGAGGTTTTTTGTGTCGGGGGTTTTTTAAATTTTTAATTTAATTTTTTTTCATGCTTTTTAAACTTATTTTATTTTTGCCTAGCCTTGACTTTCCTACTCCTGGTTAACGAAACCAAGGAAAGATATAAATTAAACAAAATATAAATGGGGGGGGGGGTGCACCCCCCCCCTCAGCAATGCCCATGGTGACAAGCGACAACATTTCAAATAGACTACCTGTGAAAGTTTTTAAATCCCTACATCAACTAGAAAAGACGTGATGATCTTCAAACGGCTGAGCAGATTTTCATGAAACATAGCTAAGAACACTCTCGATTAAAATACCTTTCAAACGACACCACTTTTATCTAAATCGGTTCATCCGTTTAGGAGCTACGATGCCACAGACAGACACACAGATACACAGATACACAGATACACAGATACACACGTCAAACTTATAACACCCCTCTTTTTTGGTCGGGGGTTAAAAAAAAGATAAAACTATCGTCTTATATTTTCATGTTTATCATTTATAAAAAAACTGATATTTTAAATTACAAAAAAGACACTTCAACTTTATTTATTTGTACAGATTTTTTGGGTTTCCCAGAGACCGAAATACGACCTTTTGGTACAAGTAGAACGTTCATAATTCTACAAACCCTATTTCAGTTTCATACCGTATCAAATGTAGATAATCGTTCTAGTTTTCAACCTTCCAAGAGCCTACATTCATAATCATTAACATGGTCTAGCTGCTCCGTTAATTTCAACTTTGGATGAATGGTATAAAGTTCTATTTGGATTGGTCCATCTTAGTTATTTAGGGAAGGTCTTGGAGCAAATATAGTAACAGCTGTAGGCATTGTTAACTTAAGTTTTCATATGTTAACAGATGTTGTCCGTGTATTGGTAACATCGTAAATGAAATTTTTAATTGATTTTGGAACTAAAATAAGTAATGCACTGGGAATAATTTTTTTTTAATAGAAGGAATATTACGAAAAGAGAAGTTGAGCAGTTAAAGACACACAAAAATAATAAAAAACTAAAACAGTTCCGCGTCGAATTATTACAGCTTTTTAAAGACTGCATCGAACAATTTTTCTTCATTTTTTGCTGAACTTAGGAGTAAATACTACTATACTATTTAAACATTGTGTTACTGAAACTCTTAACAGACTGAATCCGAATTACCATACAGTTGAATACCAGAAGTGTTGTCTCCTTTTATAAGATTGTCTGTAAAACATCGTTTTTTGGAATACCTTGTTTTACACCCTCCATTTTTTTTTTGTATACTTGTAATTTTGTATGGTGTACATAAAAAGAGTATTCTATTTATCTAACTAAAACAAAATCTTAGTTTATTTAACGTATTCCAAAAAAATGTACAACCAGCAATGCTCAAACCGCACCCACAATTCTCACAACACTTAAATATACATTGCTATCATTTAACAGGGATTCAAAAACTTTAAATCCCTGTCTACACTTATCCTTTTAGTAAAGAAAAAAGCCTTTTAACTAGTAATTTTTAAGGTCTTTTATCGCAGCACGTTAGTAATCTCGGATAACAGGGGACTAGCGGAAAAGACGGCCATAAATTCTGCGAATCTCGGAGAAAACCGCCCGATATATTAAGTATCCACTTGGCCACGGACTGCACGAATCGACATGCGTGGTCTGCAACTACGAAGAAAACAAATTAAAGAAATTGTTTAGAGCATGTGATGAACTAAGAGTTACCAATACGTGACTTGCGGCGCGGCAGTACTCACGCGTAGGAAATGAGCTCGCTCGTGTCTTGCCACAAGTCTTATCACCCGAGGTTGTGAACAGGGAATAAAAGGTGTGGTCTCCTTTATTGTGTTATCTTAGACCTTTTTGCTTTGCGTGGGATTCTTATCGGGAGGTTGAATCGTGAGGAGATTGCAGGTAATTATCATTTTGAAAAAGAGGCTGTAGGATTTTTTGCTTAAATACAAAAGATAAAGCAATGCTCAGCAGCTCCCGATTTTTTTATTTCCCGTTTCAAAACGTAGTGCAGAGTTAATTTTTTGTTATTTTCAATACGCCATCAAAAGTATTGAAAAAAACCACTGAAATTGTGCTTAAATAAAATACACACCTGGTGACAGTCTTAAAGCATTGTTTTACGTTTATTCCAGAGTTGGAAAGAGATGGCGCTAGACGTCTTCTGTAGCTTCTTGTTTTCCAACTGTGCAGTGACATTAAAACAGTACTGTTTTAAGACGTCACTATACCCCTTAGTTTCATAATTTTGAAATTCGAACCCTAAATAACCATAAAGCAAAACTTATGCAAAGTCAAGAATAAAATAAAATGTCACACTGATAGCTGCGTTTAATTCAAACGAAACCTTAAACTACCTCGTAATATCACCCACATAATCAAACCCAAGCGCCAAGTAGAACCAACGTGAGTTTTCCTCAGCTGTACACGGAAAGGTGTCGGTGTGAGACGACTTAATAGCGAGTAATTAACACCGTCTGTAAGACCATCGTTTTTAACTGACGCGGCGATTAGTTCACCTCAGTTGAGTTCAAGTGGAGCTGAGATGTGGAGGTAGACTTTTATGTGGTTTGTGGACAAGAAATTTGGATTTTATTAAAGAGCTGTGCCCGCGACTTCGTCCGCGTGAAATTGAATAAAAAAATTATTGAGTTTTATGATTAGTTTTTGCATTTTTATTTTTATTATTTTAGAGATTTTCTAAAATAGAAGTGTGAAGTGAAAGTGAAAGTCCCGTCAAAATCGGTCCAGCTGTTTCAGAGATTAGCCGGAACAAACAGACAAAAAAAATATTTTGGTTTATGTACCGTAAACACATTCATATGCATGTACATGCATGTATTAAAAATCGGTTATTTTAATACTAGCTGTCCCGCGCAACTTCGTCTGCGTCACATTTTCCGCGTTTTCGCAACATTTTTCATTGCTGCTCTGCTCCTATTGGTCGTAGCATGATAATATATAAAACCTATAGCCTTTCTCGATAACTAGGCTATCGAACACTGAAAGATTTTTTCAAATCGGACTAGTAGTTTCTGAGATTAGCGCGTTCAAGCAAACAAACAAACTCTTCAGCTTTATAATATTGGTATATTAAAGATTACAAACAGACACTTCAGTTTTATTTATTTGCTTAGAAGATGTATAGATATAGATGTAGCTGTATGGATATAGATAAAAGCAGTTGCCCGCGACCTTCGCCCGCACGAAATTATTATAAAAATGTATTTAATTGTAAAAATATTTTATTTAAATCAGATTTTGTTAGCAATTTCAAGGGATCTTTTTTTTAATGGATTTTTTCCAATGTAAAAGTAGCCTACTCAATTAAAATCTGGAAACCCGTTTCGGAAATTAGCCTGAACGAACAGACAGACCGACCGACTGACCGACAAAGAGACAGACAAAAAATTTAAAAAGATGTTTTTTTTTGTAAGTACCGTATCCATACATATTTGCATTTAGTAAAAAAAGCTGTTATTTTGAATTTACAAACAGACACTTCAATTTTATTTATTTATTCAAATGCTGTAAGGTTTTCCGAGTTGTGTTTCCTTTAAAATAGTACAAATATATATTAAATCTATAGTATAAATATATTTGTCTAGCATTTCCTCAATTATGTTGGGGTTGGCTTCCAGTTTTACCGGATGCAGCTGTATATGAGTATTTTACATGGAACGACTGCCTATCTGACCTTCAAAACCTACTAGTCATGTCACTAAAAAAAGCACGTAAAATTCACTCCGTGTTGTCAACTCAGTTTGACGACACGGAGTGAATTACACGTGCTATCGTATCGGCTGTACGGAATTTCATTATAATTTATACACTAGCCAACGATTTTGCAAGGTTAATATTTGCAATTCCAACTGTAGATATTTACTTTGTGAAGTATTATAGTTTGGTTGTAGATGTTTTAGTAAACCAGTTAATAGCTAGCATGACTTTACCAGCAGACTGATAAGTCTTGGTCAGACAAAAACAAATGTTAATGTTAAAATAATAAAGTCTCTAATCGTTTTTATTTTGCCTTTTTAGTTACCCTCTGCTGGGCAAAAACTTCCCCTTCCTACAAACCTCTCTACCTTGGGCAATCTCTGACCAAAATATAAACAAAGTAGTTTTGAAAGTACCAAGATTTTAAATTCCTTTCTAACAATTCGCTAAAGATATCTCTGTAATATTTCAAAATGAATGCTTCTGTAAAATGAAATTCACTTGGCGAAAAAACGAATATCATTCTTAACATGTCTGAAATAACGACTACATTTATATCGGGGCTATAAAAGCTTCTTGCAACTTCGTCCAACTAGCCAGAACTGTAGAAACCTCAAATATGAGCTAAGAATAGGGTAGCCCTCAAACGATAAAGCTACTTTATAGTGTCGCGTGATCGCTGCAAATTGGATGTTCTACACACGAACAGTTTTCAACATTATTGTATGGATTTTAAGGGTTCCGTACCCAAAGGGTCAAACGGGACTCTATTACTGAGACTTCACTGTCCGTCCGTCCGTCCGTCTGTCACCAGGCTGTATCTCATGAACCGTAATAGTTAGCCAGTTGAAATTTCTACAGATTATGTTTTTTTTGTTGCCGCTATAACAACAAATACTAAAAACAGAATAAAATAAATATTTAAGGGGGCTGCCGCTCCCATACAAAAAAGTGATTTGGTACAAATAATTTTACGGAACCCTTCGTGCGCGAGCCCGACTCGCACTTGGCCGGTTTCTTTATTTTTCTTGAATTTTATACCTGTGGTATGAACACTGAATATGGTTCAATATCTTAGAAACTGCCTCGTTAGTCGAGTTGTCATTTTTTTTTTTCTGTTATTCTTTTCTACATTTTGTAGTAAGCAACGACTTATTGTCGGGTCTACGCTGTCCTCTCTGTACTTAAGTACTTATGCTGTAACATCCAATTGTAGAACCAAATGATTTTAAAAGAATAACCATGGAGTTTCTTGCCGGTTCTTCTCCATAGGAAACGACCAACCCGAACCGTGCCTCTTGTCGACGTTTTATAAGTGCCCATGTAGGCCTATGTTATAAGTGCCCATGTAGGCCTATGTAAAATAAAATATTTTGTTTTTGATAATTGCTAGTGCAACTGCTGAGCATGAGATTCTGAATTCGATTCCCGGGTCGGCCAAAATGTTTTTGGGTTTTTCCATCAGGGTTACTCAGTAGCAGCGACAAAATCAATCAAAGAAGAAAGATTTATCTTGTGAATGGCAATACGCTTACTCTCTATTTCATGGAAATTGAAACATGACTGGCGGAATGTGGGTGTACGGTCGCAAATCATAATCTGTTTAACATACAGCCTAAAAATTAAACTTCAAGGGTTATCCTGGCGGTTCCTCCTTAACAGTCACTGTCTAGGTACTTGGCACTCGCCACTTTACTTGTAGTCGCTACTCACCACTGTCCTTGACCAATGTAAATCGGGCTAAAGTCACTTTTATTAAATTTTGTCTCAATAATCGCTCGAGAGCAGCGGTGGCCCAGTGGTGTCAGCCCCGTCTTACGAGCAGTATGTCGTAGGCTCGAACCCAGGCAGGCTCATTACTTTGTGTAATTTATTTCATCACCGCTGCTCTCAAAACGGTGAAGGAAAACATTGTGAGGAAATCGGCATGTCCTAGAAATAAAATTTCGAAAACATATGAAATCTACCAACCCGCACTGGGCCCGCGTGGGGGATTAAAGCCCACTCCCTCTCATTGAGAGAAGGCTTGCGTCCTAGCTGTGGGATCTTTATAGGCTGATAATGTTGAATCGCTCGCTACTTGATATCTGTCATTATTGACGACTACAGACCAACGAGTCTAGAGGTCGGAAGCATGACTACTAAGCAAGTGGTCCTGGATTCCATTCCCGGGTTGGGCAAAGTGCTATTGTGCTTCAAGAATTTCCCAGTAGCAGCCACGGAGTCTGGATTCGACACCGGTGGATGGCAATAGGCTCGCTCCTTGTTACATGGGACTTAAACATAACTGGCGAAATGTGGGTGTACTATTAGGTACATCTCTGTCTAAGCCTTCGGAAATTAAAAAGCGTGCCGTTATGACGTTATACAGCATGATTTTTTTGTCACCGTCCAAATTTAGACATTTTAATCTTTGGCGAAAACCATTGAATACGTGTTTTTTTCTTTTAGTATCACTCAATACAAAAATATTGAGCTATCATGGACATCGCCGCGCCGTGCGTAGTACACGCTTGGTAACTACGCGGGCTGGCCGCCCCCTTTCCATTGAATGTTTGCGCGGCAAGTGTAGTATTTTTAACGTTTAACTTAGTGACCAGGCAGAGCGGATAATTTTTTCGAGAAAATGATTTCATATGAAAATTTCACAACTCGATTTTTTTTCAAAAATGGAGTAAGTGAATGATACAAATAATGCCTAGAAAAAATTTGGAAGGTGACTAAAAAATCTTGCTGTATATTTTTGTCGTAACCTGACATTGATGGTTAAGGTTTCGCAACTCGATCCTTCATAGGATAAAGAGTATTCTACATTATATATATCCATCTTGCTCGTGTAAAACGGTGATCGCAAACTGCGATGTGTAATGAACGTCCCGTCGAAGTACCGGTGGACTTGGAAACTTAATTAGAAACACATCACGAGTCGTTTGTAGAAGTGGGGTAGGCATGAAAGTAGGTTATAGAACGGGTTTAGTATTGGAACAAGAAAGTTCTAAGGCTGAGCTTATTGGGTTGTTTGTTAAATAGTTTTACTTCTGGTATGTTTGAGGGGCTCGCGGCTAAGCCATAAATGCGGCACGGTTCGATCTTCAGTAAAACAACGCTTGCTGAGGTTGTTCACCGTTCATCGAGAATGCTTAGTGCCTCGAAAAAAGCGTATTAAACCACTTCGGTTGTCATTTGTACATCAAATGGCTTAACAATAACAGCCACTAGGATCAGCAGGAAAAGCCGCGACTGCCTAGGTTGGTCTGCGGATGGGTGGCCACCGATTACATACCACGTTTCCTCCGTGCCTCAAAAAACCCGTTAAGCCGTTGGTCCCGGCTGTCATTTGTAGATCTTTGACAGTCGTTACTGGTAGTCAGTGGCCCGAAAGTCTGACAACCAGTCTTAGCAAGGGGTATCGAATTACTAATTGGAATGTGGAGGTCCGATAGGCAGTCATCATCATCATTTCAGCGGAAAGACGTCCACTGTTGGACATAGTTCTCCCCCAAAGGGTGGGTTTTGCCATAATCGCCACGCTTGGCTTGGCAGGCGGGTTGGTGATCGCAGTACGGTTGTTGCAAAATGCACAGAGAACGCTGCTGCCCATTCTCTGGCAAGTCTCTTAGTCGCCTCTTACGACACCCACGGGAAGATATGGGATGGTACTATTCTTAACGTCCTACACCATACAGAGCAGATAGGCAGTCGCTCTATGTAAAATACTGGTAGTCAGATGCATTAATTTGGACTGGAAGCCGACCCCAACATAGTTGGGAAAAGGCTACAAACCTGAAAGTATGTCTGACCGTGTTTTACCGAGGCTTATCATGATATCCTGCAACAGGGTTGTGGAGATCAGGCAGGTCAATGATCCTTTATCTGACTTTTAATCACGTTGATTTGACAACGGTTGGCGCAGTGGTTGAGCGATCGACTGCTGTGCTGCGTGTCGCGGGTTCGATCCCCGCACCGAACAAATATTATGTATGACCTGCAGATAGTTGTTCCGTGTCTGGCTGTTTGTGCATGTGAGTTAAATGTTTGTAAACGCACCCACGATACAGGAGAAATTCCTAGTGTGGGGCAATAATAATAATATAATATAATATAATAATAATTTATTCAAAAAATATAAGGTAAACATTAAATACAAGTTTTCTTAAATCTATGTCATGTTCACTCATGGTTTGTGCCTGAACTAGGTAATCCTGTGTTTCAGGTGATTGGAGGTAACATTAATTAATGAAATAATCACATATCATATTAATCTTATAAATAAAAATTGCAAACAAATTAATTAATAAAAGTGGTAACGTTTAAAAGAAAAACAAACAGTAAAAGACCTGATATTATAGTCAAAAAGGAAAAACGCTTCATTACTAAAACTCCCTAATCTCATTAAGTTACAAAAGGCTGGCATAATTAATTAATGAGCTTAAACACATCATATCTTTAAGAAACCAGAAACCTTATAACTTTATAATATTTCCATGTAATTTACGGTTCAACAGATAATTATCATGTCGTGTTCTTGACGAGGATGGGATATGGAGCGTTATAATTAAATTTGATGGTTTTCAGGTATGATGGCCTGTTTGATAAACTATTAAGGGCATTTACGCCTTACGACATTTCATACAAACTTTCTCAAAAGTCCTTATTTTCCGAAATGACTGAACCGATTTCAATGAAACTTCATACGCATAAGCATAATATTCGAAAAATAGTGTTACAGCTAAATTAGACCGATTATAAATGATCTATAGAAACAGTTCCGATTACCTTTTTTAAAGACATTTCGAAAATGTTTTTGTAACTTTTTAGACCTATGTATACTGCTTATGCGTATTAAGTTTCATTAAAATCGGTTTAGTCATTTCGGAAAATAAGGAAAGAAAAAAAAGAAAAAGAAAGAGTAGAAAGTTTGTATGAAATGCCGTAAGGTTTACACCTTACGGCATTTCATACAAACTTTCTAGTCCGTTCTTAAGATGTGACCAGATAGTGCATGGCAGGTATGCGTATACTTCTAAAAACGAGGAGGTTAAGTATTCGGCCAGCATCTTATTTTTTTATGTATGTTCACTGATTTTCCCATGAGTACTGGACCGTTTACGTCATTCATTTTTCATTCGGTAGAAGCAGCCCGGTTAACGGTGAAGGAAAACATCGAGAGGAAACCGGCATGTCCCAGAACAAACAATTGGAAGACATGTGACATCTCCCAACCCGCACTGGGCCGCGTGGTGGATAAGAGCCCACTCCCTCTTACAAAGAGGAGGTTTGTGTCCCAGCAGTGGGAAAATTATAGGCTGATTGATGAGAAGCAGCCCGCGCGGTGGTCCTATATTTTGACTAACTTTTCTTGAGTAGTTTAAGAGCTAGCTATTTTTATGTTTTTTTGTCAATGTAAGTCATTGAAACAAACAAAGTCACCGAATATTGAAAATATATCTATATTTTATCGTTTACTTTTTGCAAGACGATTTTTCTTGCAAAAATATGTTTTAATTAAAATTGATTCTTCAGCCTGACGATGACGACATCAGGTCACGTTACTTACATCAAGCAACACGTACAAGAATATCATTTTTATTATTTTTCTTATGTTAAGCAGATGATGATGTCTTTAAAGAAGATAGCTACGATAATCTACACGCATATGTTGGAAAAGCAAAAGGAAATTAATTATGAATCGCGTGGTAGTCGGTAATAGTTCCACGAGAAAGCCTTATCGGGATAAAAAATATCTATCTATGTGCTAACGTATGCTTTTATTGAGGCCCGAAAGTTTTTAGGGACATTTAGACTAAAAGACAGACAGTCAGAGTCTGCATTTGGATATTCTACACCTAACTTACATTTTTTTAATGCTAGTAAAAGCCAAAGCAAAAAAAAATTAAAGTCAGGAAGCGTCTTATTTGATTAGGAAAACTATGTAGCTGCTTTTACTTAAAACACAGACAAAATCCTTGAAAGATACCTACTGTCCGACCTCGGAGTAGATTTCATCAGGAAAAAACAAGATAAGAAAGAAAAAGTAATTTTATGATAAACTTTCCATTTCATTAGTTTAAGTAATGTCCTCAAAAGAGGTTGTTCAAATGAATTTGTACTTTCTAAAGGACTGGGAACTTCGAAGAATTCCGTAGTTGGGTTTAAAAGCAGTCGTTGTTGATGAAATGGTTTATATCTTATCTTACTTCTACTTCTTACTCTATATTTGTTACTCTTTCATGCAAAAACTACTGAAGAGATTTTGATGAAATTTGGCAAAGAGAGCAAATAATCTGGATTAAAACACAAAATACTTATTAACTCGTTGGTATGATGCTGTGGGTCTATAACAAAAATCTACTTTGAATTCTTGACAATTGTTACCAGGAGTCAGTGGCCCAAAAGTCTGACAATCAGTCTTACCAAGGGGTACTATATTACCCAGTACTCACTGGTTGTAGAGGTCGGATAGGCAGTTGCTCTATTTAAAAAACTGGTATTCAGCTTTATTCGTTAAGACTAAAAACCGATCCCAATAAAGTTGACACAAGGTTAGGCAGATGATATTGGTAAAATACTTTAGTACTATATTTTATCCAAAATACTGTGCTCCTTAAGACTATACAAATAAGCAAATTGTAAAAAAAAACAGTTGTTAAACTATGTCTCCGTTCGACTAATTCACTCTCCCCACTTTCTAACAACTTTTACTTCACTTTTAGTTCCACGTTAGCTAAAACTAAAAGTAAAATGGCTGACAATTCTATTCACGTTCCCACTTCAACAGAGTTCGACGCGTAAATGAATTAGTCCTAAAATAAGTTTCCGATAAAAGCGAGAAACTATAAAGGAATTCACAGATTAGATTTTAGAAGCTTTTAAAATCGAGTTGTCTCTAAACGGTAACGAGCTTTAGCAACAGGCACT
Source organism: Cerastis rubricosa (assembly GCA_949152445.1). NCBI lineage: Eukaryota > Metazoa > Arthropoda > Insecta > Lepidoptera > Noctuidae > Cerastis > Cerastis rubricosa. The sequence continues at coordinate 6,787,560 of OX424526.1, read as the reverse complement.
CTGTTTTAAAGTATCTTGATGAAAAGAGATAGTTAAATACTAGGTTTATTCACCTACTTCATCATCTTTCTGCCCTTGTCCCATTCTATTTGGTGCTGGTGCAACATGTTTTCTTTTCCATTTTTCCCTGTCAGACATCAGGGCATCATGTACTTCTTTCTCTTGCATATCATTCCTCACACATCCATCTTTTCATTGGCCTGCCTCTCTCCTTCCATCCATAAATATTCATATCACATCACTCTTTTAGTCACTTGCGATTCATAACTCCTCACTACGTGTCCATACCAAGACAAACGACGTCCTTTAGATTCTGTATCAGGCGCCACTTTCAAACTTCTTCTTATATACTCATTCCTAATTTTATCCATTCTTGTCATACCACACATCTATCTCAACACTCTGATCTCCACTACATGCAATAATCTTTCATCCATCTTCTTCACAGCCTTGCATACTGATTCATACAGTACAACAGGTCTGATCACGGACTTGTTTAATAATATTTTCTCCTTTAACTTGAGGGGTATCCGAGGGTTGTCAGGAAATCGGAAGTGGTCCAAGAGGGCCGATGCCTGCCAGGGCTTGGGACTGTTCGAAAGAGATACCGTGGCCCTGGAACACAAACGGGTAAGAAGGAACATGGAAGGGGTTTAGTCAGTATAAGTCTGACACTCTCTTCTGCTCCGCCCAGAGCGGGAGGGGTCATTGATGATATCCCACCGGTAAAAAAAAATGTCTATCCGAGGGTCGCAAGTTGTTCCTGAGACCTGTCCGCATTTCATTTATCTTGAGTTGCCTTACTTTACCTTACTCCTTTCTGGTTTCCCCAAACAATATTTTTCACATATATAGCAAAATATTATAATAAAATTATTATGATATTTTTGGACTTACAGAAATCACGCTATCTTCTCCTAAACCCAAACACGACAAAGTTCCGTTTTCCCTATATTTTCTTTTAATCTTTACACTCGAAGTATTCCCTACAATGTTGCGACGGTCCCTTCCTGTGATTATTGTTTCACAATGCGGGTGCCTGATTAGACTTAGGTACCTACTTCCCGAAGCCTTTGAAGATTACTGTCTGGTTTACCTTCAGGTATTTTTGATTGCTTTTAGATTATTATTATTATTGGAAATAAAGGTAGATGGGTTGGGTGGATGACAGTTATCTTGGTATCAAATAATATTTTTGCTTATCTACAAGGGGACATAGACAAAAAAGTGACATACTCGATTATGTGACTGGCATGAATGTAGGTGTAGTATTGGGTATACATCTGCAACGTAATTGAATTTAAACTGAACGTTACCGACATTAAGTTCAAGTTTGCAAGCAACCTATTGACCGGAGTAAGTATTCATGTAACTAAATAAATAAGTAGGTTAGGTGGGCACTTAAGTATCTCTCTTCACCAACCAACGTACTTATCCTTCTATTTTTTGTACAGTCAGCAAAAAAATCCTTCGTCATCTCAACAACGCGACAAGTCTGTATTAATAACAGAAAATTTAATTTCATGATCGAATTACAGCCGTTTTTTACTCAACTTTGCTTTTACCCTTTTTAATTTATTTAATTTGTCACGGAAATAAACTGTGGACTTTTTAAAAAGTTTCGGGATTCGTTTTACTATTATTTTATATTGGAACGCGGCGTTTTTATTTTCAGCGTCAAAAAGGAGGAAATGGTATGCCATTTATTCCGTTGATTTATATTTTTTTGGATTATGTAGGAATGGGGCTGTGACCTTGAATGAACTTGAAACAACAGTACCAACAAACAGTTTCAAAAATTATATTATTTAATCTGACCAACAAAACCATTTTATTTAAAAAAATCTATTGAACTGTGTATATTATTTTTCGATTCTTAAATTCTCATGACAAAAATGCGATGAGTAGAGTTCGAACTCAGGACCAGCACGTGTAGTATGACCGCCGTATAAACGGATGATATCGACGGAAGAATCGACAAACTGACACAATGTCAATATCTATCTGTCATTATGTCGATTTTTCCGTAGACAAAACTCGTTTCTACAGTGGTCATGCTAAGCGTGCTGTTACTTTTTTTAAGTTTAATTATATATCCGAAACATTTTCCTTTAAGAGTCTGAGCGAGACTGCATACCACATTAACTCAGTACCTCCAATTCCAATCCATAAAGCATAACCACAAAGAAAAATCAGGATTTACTTTTTTTTTTCATGTCCAATGCACAGAACTGCGAAGCGACCATGAAATGCGAACTTTTTTCATTTTATTTTACTGAAGACATTATATTCAAATGGCCAGCGCCCTGTCATAAAACGAAATACAGCAATATCTACTGGATTAGGTAACCTTTATATCGTAAAATTATTTTATTAAAATACTTCGGCAACTGTTCCACTGTCGACGAGGAAGCGAATAAATATCGAATGTTTTCTCTAACAAAATCCGTACAAAAGATTCTAGGTCCATAATCAGTACGCGAGATTAGTTAATCGTTGACTGTTCCCACTACCACGCGCTTGCGAGCCCTTTTCACAGTTCAAATTCTCCTGCCCTTCATCATTCATCATCATTTCAGCCCAAAAGACGTCCACTGCTGGACATAAGCCGCCCCCAAGTGTCGCCACATTGACATTTTGGAGGGTTTTGCCATAATCGCCACGCTTGGCAGGCGGGTTGGTGATCGCAGTACAGTTATTACAAAAGCACAGAGAACTCTGCTGCCCATTCTCTGGCAAGTTCCTTAGTCGCCTCTTACGACACCCACGGAAATATATGGGATGGTGCTATTCTTTACGTCCGACACCATACAGAACTGCCCTTATCTCAATTTATTTGGGGTCGGCGCAGCATGTCTTCTATTTCTCTATTACTTGTCATCTCAGCAATGGTGACAGCTCCTTTCTAGCGATATCATCCTTCACACAGTCTATCCATCGTTTCTTTGGTTTTTCTCTACTCTTATTGTCATATTCATTCATACTAAACATTTCTCATTCCTCCGCATAGAATATCCATACCACGATAACCGATTACAACCGATAATGTTCTAATTTCTTCGATTTACAGTTCACAAAATCATTAATCTCTTTTCCTCTCAAAATAAGATTCCTTTTTCGATTCTGCCACTCCGAAGTCTATCAAAATAACAGCGATCTTAATCAGCGTTACAATAAGGTTGCATTTGGGTTGCTATCAGAGGTGAAATAGTATTTAACATCCCGCTTCTCGCTAATCGCCAGCAGTAGGACTGGTGCCTTACTGTAGTAAAAATTTTAGTCTGGCTGGCGTGTTGAGTTTGATGGGAAAATGCTTATTCGTTATTATTTTTCTTTAACTACAAAAAGTAAAATACTTGGAAATAAGTTGGGTTTCGTGTTAATTATACTAAGAGCATACTTTCAGTGTAATTAACGAACTAAGTCTCTTTTACTTGGAGAGCAGCGGTGGCCCAGTGTTGGCAGCTCCGACTTACAAGCAGTAAGCCGTGGGTTCGAACCCAGGCAGGCGCATTACTTTGTGTAATTTATTTCATCACCGCTGCTGTCAAAAATGATGAAGGAAAACATCGTGAGGAAACCGGCATGTCCTAGAACTAAAAATTCGAAGACATGTGATATCTACCAACCCGCATTGGGCCCGCGTGGTGAAATACAGTCCACTCCCTCTCATAGAGAGGAGGCCTGAGTCCCAGCAGTGGGAACATTGTAGGCTGATGATGATTGCCTAACTTGGTAAATTAGATGCATCGATGCAGCAAACGAGGCATGGTGTGGACCAGCTAGCCGGAACAACGACTTTCAAAGGTGGTCGGGCTGGATACAGAAGGTGGCGGTCAAGGTTGGAAGAGGGCTTTGTCCAAAAGTGGACAACACCATCATCATCATCTACCATGCCTTTCCCAGTTGTTTTGGGCTCGGCTTCCAGTCTAACTAGATACAGCTGAAGTTTACATGGATCGACTGCCTATCTGACCTCCACTACCCAGTTAGTACTGGGTAATACGATATAAAGTAGACTTCAATAGGTTGAATTAATTCTCAATAAATTATAGTCCGCTAGATCTCTTTCCACAATCGATTTGTAAAGATTTTAATACAGATCAGATATTTCCTTTTTTTAATCTTTTAAAATAAACGTTTATTTCTAAATTCCATTCTACATAGAAAAAATGTGAAAGCAACAAAATATTTCTATAGAATAAATAAACTATGAAAATAATAATCCGACTAAAATTATATTACCACGTTTACTCATAATTAAGTCATATAACCCTCAAACGCGATAGCGCTCCGGAAAAGGCCCATAATTCCTATAATCGCAGTATTATTAACAATCTGAAATATAATCCGGTAATTTTCAGTTACAGTACATTAGTGTTGTTTAAATAAGGCATGCCGTAATTCAAGGTCTTGATTGATCGTAATATAAAGTCCCGCATTTAGCTTTAGGTGCCCTCCTTCCCCTCCACACTACTAAGCCGCACTATTGGTAGTGTCGTGGGTATTTTTCTTGCCTTTTTCCCTTCTGCACTACTGGTCCAGTGGTATCGTAGGTATTTGTAAAATACAAATATACATATGCGTTCCTTAGTACACTACCTAATTTATTTTCGCGAATAAATACAGATAAGTAAAAACACAATTTATATGAGTTTATCTAACATTCCAAAGAATTTACATAAAAGTTTTTATGTCAGTCTGATTTCAGGACCAGACCTCGGAACCTATCCTTCTGCAGAGAGGTGTGAGACAGGGAGACGTTATATCTCCGACACTGTTCACCGCTGCATTGTGGATGAATTCATCATTGTCATCATCATTTCTGCCGAAAGACGTCCAATGCTGGACATAGGCCTCCCCCAAAGCCACATTGACATAAAGGGGGGTTTTGCCATAATCGCCACGCTTGGCAGGTTGGCGATCGCAGTACGGTTGTTACAAAAGCATAGAGAACGCTGCTGCCCATCCTCTGGCAAGTCCCTTAGTCTCCTCTTACGACACCCACAGGAAGATATCGGATGGTGCTATTCTTTACGTCCGACACCATACAGAACCTTTACGTCCGACACCATACAGAACCTTTTAGCGAATGAATTAAGTTCGTTTATTTCTGTCAAAGCTGTAAGTCTGCTGGGTAAGCTGGGTTTGTTATCTGTGCAAATGTTTCGTGACATTCCCCAAAGGGCCAGTCTATATTTTATGGAAAAAATCTGGACTACCTGGTTGGTCTAATTGACGTAATCGCGACTGGAGAGCATGATCGCTGACTGCGCAGGAGTCAGGCTTGTGGCCACTAAACTAACGGAGCAATCAACCGAGGCAACCGAGCTGAGAATTTGCTAAATTTATCAATTCTAATTTGTATTTTGGATGTATCATCATCATCAGCCTATAATGTTCCAACTGCTGGGACACAGGTCTCCTCTCTATGAGAGGGTTTCCAATTGTTATTTCTAGCATATGCCGGTTACCTCACGATGTTTTCTTTCACCGTTTTTTAGGGGAGCGGTGATGAAGTAAATTCCACAAAGTAATGCGCCTGCCTGGGTTCGAACCAACGGCTTACTGCTCGTAAGTAGCCGCTGCTCGCACTGGGCCACCGCTACTCTCAACTCGGCCACCGCTGCTCTCGTTTTTGATGTATGCTCCAGTTATATCTAGTACTATTTATTATTTCTTTGTCTCATGTCTCAGGCAAGTATCTCTCTCCCTTTTCTGTCTCGCTTTTTCAACCTTTGGCCAACCAATGCTGAAAGTAGATTTCTTCCAAATTTCTCCACTTTTGGCATTTTTGTGTCATGGCTATCCAGTTTCTTCCAGACAGTTTAATAAGATCGTCTGTCCACCTAGTCGGTTGTCTTCCCACATACCTCCGCCCGGCTGTGGTTTCCACTTCAGTACCTTGTCAGAGTCTTAGGGGCGGATTTATATCCCCTATCTTCCATCCAGTATTGGATGCACAGCAATTTTACTTCTATACGATTTGCGTAGTCCAAATCGTCTAGAAATTGAAAAGTAGGTGTGTACTCTGTTAAACAATGGCGTAATGAAATTGCGAAAAAAATTGCGTTGGCATCCGTTACGTGTACGGGGAACACGTAACAAAGTGATGTACAAACAATCAATGCACATTAAGCGTGTGTGGTATTTATTGTATCCCATAGTTACAATCATATTCAAAACTCAAAAATGTATACCAAATATGTATTTAACCACACACAGCGAATGTTAAATACATTCACAGTGCGTATTCAAATGTCAGGTCAGATGTTTTATATGAATATCATTGGTATATATTTCTAACACACCCTTGGCTGATTGAAACTTTGTCAAAGACATGCGTTCATTGTTCCTCTGCAATTGAAGCAATGATGTTTGAAGACCATTATTATTTTACAATAATAATGGTCTTCAAGTGAAATTACTTTCACTTTAAACAATGAATATAAATCAAATAGCACAAGGGTAGTACTTGAAAACGTCCTTCACTCAAAAGGTTAGTCAGTCTTACAACATACTTTCGTGTTATCTTGCTAATATTTATCTATGGTGTTAAATATACAGACGCTTTTTTTCGACGGGGTTAGGCAGAAAGCCACCTACACATACAACATACGCATTTCGTCTCGTCAGCATTCATACATCTGGGGGTCTACTGTCTAAGCACGAAATCCGTAATTTCAGCCGAAGTTACTGTCGTTTCCTACTCCGTATCACTTACGGATATAAGATTCGTTTCACGACCGAACTAAAAAGTAAATCAGAACACGATTGGACAGTTGTCCTAACTCCCAATGAGTTTTCAAAACTCATGAATCCGAAAATATTAAGGAGTAGGGTTCATTTCGAAGTTTAAAACTAGTTACAGACGGACCGGTATTTTCGTTGATCGTATAGAGCGTAGACCCCCTGGTCATACACACAAGTCAGTTTCGGTTGCTATTTTAATTTTTCGTACAAACAGAAAAAAAAGTAACATATACTCAGATTGTCATATATCCCACTACAATTTCTGGCCGTACCTTTTATACTAATTACACAACTACAAAAGACCACTTCTACCTCAACCCTTTGAAAAGCCATAATTACACACCACACGTTCTCGTATTCCCGACAATTAATCGCATCGCACAAGATTAATCGCACAGTCGCACACAATTAGTCGCACAGCCCCTTACATACGGTTTTTCTGTAGACTAAGCTATTTTCCCAGGCCGTCGCCCACCGCGTTCCGTTTCACAACTGTCATTAACTTGTAATAAATGTTTCTGTTCTAGTTTTCGTTTAATATTGTTTTGTTTTTGTTTTATTTGTAGTTTTGAGGGTAAGTTTTAAAGGGGTTGGAGGGTGATCATTAGGTGAACTAAGGGTCTAGGGTTAAAAAAATACTAAAACATTTTCGAATAATAGTGTTACATTAAAATTAGACAATTTATAAATTATCTATAGAAATAGAAATTTCTAATTATCTTTTTTTTTAAGGCATTTCGTAGTGATTTTTTAGACCCATGTATCCTGTGTATGCGTATAAAGTTTCATTAAAATGTTGTATGAGTTTGTATGAAATGTTGTAAGGTGTAAACGCTCTTAATACTTCTATTTAACCCTTTGACAAATTCAAGGGTGTTAACTGCTTGCTAAATAATCACAATGGAATGAAATGACATCAAACCCACAGAGTTACAAAGCAATAATAGACTAAAATAGTCCAGAGAGATAAGCTACAGGACGCGTAGGATATTATTCCGTAATACAACAATTTCACTGCGGTAAACGTGTTTCAGAGACAGCTCATGCCGTGCCGCAAACATGGCCGCCTGTGGGGCTTAGCACAAACGTGCGGGTAAACGTTACCTGAACGTAATGTTATTTTTTGGAGATTAGTGGCAGCTCCGACTTACGAGCAGTAAGCCGAGGGTTCGAACTCAGGCAGGCGCATTACTTTGTGTAGTTTTTTTTATCACCGGTGCTCTCAAAAAAGGTGAAGGAAAACATCGTGATGATACCGGCATGTCCTAGAACTAAAAATTGGAATACATGACTGTGACATCTACCAAACCGCACTGGGCCAGTGTGGTGGATTACATCCCACTCCCTCTCATAGAGAGGAGGCCTGTGTCCCAGCAGTGGGAATATTATAGGCTGATGATGATGATGAATGTTTTTTTCGGGTTTCCTACCTAAAGTGGGCTAAACCATATAACTGCATAATTATCTCCTCTGTCTGTCAGGGCTGCATTTTTAGTACTGTAATAGATACTTGAAATTTTAACAGTGTGTAAAAAAATAAAACAAAGTAAAATTCAAGAGGGTTTCCATATAAGAGTGCACTTTGAGAAAGCCTTTGTACAGTGGTACACTGATGGAGCCCTTGGAATGCGAGTCCGTCTCGCACTTTGTAGGGTAGTAATGAAAAACACGATTATCCTTAGATTTTAGTTTAAATTTTTGCAGCTTGTAACCCAATAAGCTTAACCCAATTTTGGGTTAAACTTGCCCTTGTACATCTGCCAAATATTCCCATTTGAATGTATATCTTTTAATTATGAGTATATTCTATCAACCATTATTAAGAATAGTCTTAGATCTGAGTAAATATTTACTGCGAATCCAGTATTTTCATTAGTACTTAAAATACTTTTACTCTGCACGTTCGTGCTAGGGTCAAACATAAACCATAGTAGTAGCTTCATATATTGAGATATATGAAGCTACTCCTATAGTTTATGTTTGTTATAATTTGGAGTTTGAACTGGAGCTTTTGTGAGGCTAGTGTTTGACTCCGTAAATAAATAATTAGAGTAAATTTGAATAAATAAAATAAAGACTTATGTCCCGGTTATGGCTGCTATTGTACACATTGGCTCCAGCCGTGCTGCTTATGTGCTATCAGCAGCGGAAAACAGCAGCCATGTTTTCACCGAAAACGCTTTAGTCTCGCAGTAACACAAACTCACTTATAAAGATTTTCAGAATTTAAGTTATTTAGCAACTGCACCAGGAGACACTATGGTATATTTAACCATCACTGCTCTCAAAACTCATTCAGATCAAGCCTATCCCCATGCTGTCCTCCCCCAGCGACGCCCTAAGCCGAGGCTCGTACCCTATAGGGGGTGCCCTTAGCGTGAAGTCGATTAGTTTGTAAGTTTATTTATGCCCTGGCTGGAGGCTTTACTCTCAAGGCACCCACAGGATAGTTCGATTAAGCAAACGACAACCTCATAGGTTGAACTGCGAGATACCATTCATAAAAAAGCTCTCAAAACAGCGAAGAAAAACATTTTGAGATGGATGTGGCATTTTTAAAACTAAAAATTCGAAGACACAGCACGAACCGATGCAAAAGCGATGATACGTAATGAAACGATGGTAAAAGGCTAAGAATATCCAGCAACATCAAATGTTTCTCTCAAGTGTTGCTCATTATTGTTCCCAGTAAAACCGGAGGAAAAGATTTATTTTAGCAACGCCGATGAAAAGACTTTTATGAGCATTTTAAAGCTTTAAAGCAAGTTTTGTTTGAGTTTTCGGGGTTGAAAAGGTTTATTTTACTTTTGCGTTTCCTTTGAACGTAGACCCAAAACCAGCTTTAAAAACATTTTGCAACAATCAACTTCCAACTCTGATTGCCTTGACTCGTTGGTCTTAGTGATCACAATCGTTACTGCTGAGCTTGAGGTCCTGGTTTCGAAAATGAAGTCGGGATAAGTGTTATTGGGGTTTTCCACCAGAATCTTCTCAGAACCAGCCACGTAGTCTGGATTTGCGCCCAGTTGTTGCAATAGGCTGTCCTCCTTTTACATGGGACTTTAACATAACTGGCTAAATTTGGGCTATTAGTTATATATTATTTATTTGCTTCAGACACAACGATCCATAATTTAGTTAGTAAATACACTTAAAAATAATGTTATTATGAAATCAAATAATCAGAGACAAATACACACCACACAATACTATTATAACTAAGTTGTATACAAAATGAAATTTAAATTAAATTAATACATTAAATTTTATCAAGTAAAATAATCATGGATTGTATAATGCCCGCAGTAAAATTTAGTTAATTTCAATAGGTACATAATCAATAATAATAATAATAACCTGCTGGCAACACTAAAGTGTACTAACGTCATCCAATTTCTTTCTGTGATTATTTTCAATATTTAATTTTTTTAACAGTACTTTTTCAACAAATCTGATAATTATCTCTTTTTTTAAATCTACTGGTTTTGCAATAATCAAGCACACAACACAATGAAGCATAAATATTTTTATAGATGGAAAAGAAAACCGGACCCTAAAATGACAGAATATGACATATGTCATTAACGAAAACTAAAATCTTATGAAAATAAATGGATGAAAATGTTGACCCGAGCAGCAGCTAAACTTGCACGCCTACCACCTCCGGACTCGTCGCTTCGCTCCGCCTCGCCGCCGCCGGAAACCAGCCCCACCGGGATTGCTGTGACATCGGCTGTGGCAGTTGCGTCGAGCGACAGCGACGAGTACTTCTCTCCGCCCACGACGCCACCACCTGCTCGTCGTCGGGGAGGACGCCGGCCGCCGGACGGTTTAGGACCTCGAGGCCCACCGGCCTCTGATAGGGTCCCAGCTCCCGGCGGAAGTGTGCAGCGCATGCGATGGACGCAAGCCATCAATGAAAATGTCATGCGCTCATACTATGGGGCTACAGAGGGAGGAAACAACCTGACCGCGTACCGTGTTCGGATGCTCTCTCTGTTTCAGGTGCTTGAGCCAGCTGTCAACGTGTCGGCGCAACGACTGTCGGATCAGGTGCGAGTCATCCAACGTAATCGTATGTTGGATGACACTGTACTTGATCGCCTGCGAACTGAAATGCAGAGTAGCCATGTCACTGCTCCGTCGGTGCAAGCTGTGGCACCACCACAGCGTAACATAACACAAAATAGCACTAACGACGTGAGTAGTGACATGGCTACTAATGTAAGTACCCAGTGCAGTGAGGAAATGAGGAGTGCTTTGGAGGGTGCGATTCGAGAATATCGGTACATGTCGCCTGAACTTAGACCACGCTTACCTCGTTTGCCCATGCATAACAGAAATAGGGCGCTGGTGGCTGTTCTGGATTCGCAGTTGTCAAACTATTTAGATAACTGCGAAGACCTCACTGATGCTCACTCAATCCTGTATTGTGCGGCTGTAGCGGCATGTCGTGTAGCTCATGTCAAATTTTCTGATGACAGAGCTACACGACCTAAACCTGCCGTACCGGCTTGGCAGTGCAGGATTCAGCGACGTATTAGTGGGGCCAGAACACTCATCGGCAAACTAATCTGCTTCAGGGAGGGCAACAATCGTCCTCGAGTGATGCGCTTTGTGAGGCGGGCATTTGCGGGTACTGATATTAGTCCTCGAGACTATATGTCCCGTATCACAGAGCGCATCGACTTTCTGAAGCAGAAAGTGTATGCATGGGCAAACCGTATCCGTAGGTATAAGCGGCGGGTGGAACGATACACTCTGAATCGCACATTCCAAAGAGATGAAAGGTGGGTTTATAGGAGTTGGGAGCGACCGGACCAAGGTGTGGCTGACACGCGCATGCCGGATGATGACGCCATGTGTTCGTTCTGGCGCAGCATCTGGTCGGTGCCTGTCAGCCATACCGAGGGTGAATGGACTCGGGAAGTCGAGCGAGTATGCGATCCAGTTCCAGAAATGGGGGCTATCACTATCAGCCCCCAAGACGTAGCTCGTGCAGTCCGTCCGTTACCTAACTGGAAATCTCCAGGGCCGGACGGGCTGCACAACTTTTGGATTAAGTGGATCCAAAGGTCGCACGCTCGCTTGGCGGCCCTATTCCAGTCAGCCTTAGAGTCAGGGTCGCTGCCCGAATTCCTGACTACTGGAATAACTCACCTGCTCCATAAATCGGGTAGTACTGCGGAGCCCAAAAACTATAGACCGATAACCTGTCTCCCGACAGTGTATAAAGTTCTTACATCCATTTTGAGAGCTAAAATTAGCAAACACATTGATGACAATTCGATCATGTCCGCTTCTCAAAATGGATGTAGGAACGGGTCCCGCGGTACTAAGGAGCTGCTCCTCATTGATATGGCCATTAACCAACAGGTTCGGCGTTCCCGAAGGGATCTGTCGACATGTTGGATAGACTATAAGAAGGCCTACGACTCGGTGCCACATACATGGCTCATGAGGGTGCTAGAATTGTATAAAGTTGATGCAACTCTGCGCACCTTCCTGATGTCGTGTATGGGGCAATGGAGGACAGTCCTTCGCTATCCAGGATGTCGGCATATCCAAGGGAACAGCGAACCGATAAGGATAGAGCGAGGTATTTTTCAGGGCGATAGTTTGAGTCCGCTTTGGTTCTGCTTAGCCTTGAATCCTCTAAGCACGCTGCTGGAGGATTCAGGTCTGGGCTTTCGGTTGAGGAGAGGTGGTCAGGTTATATCTCACCTTCTTTACATGGATGACCTGAAACTCTTTGCCCCCAACAATTTGCAACTGATGGAGCTACTGAAGGTAACAGAAACTTTCAGTAGCGCCATCAGGATGGAATTTGGTGTGGACAAATGTGCGGTCATGCATGTAAAGCGAGGGAGGATTGTGGAATCTGCGGGAACCCAGCTCTCAGATTCCATAAATCTTAGATCCCTCTCAGCAACCGAAACCTATAAGTATTTGGGTATGTCGGAAGCGCTGGGCATCAATACTGTTGACGTGAAGCAATCGTTGAAGGAGCGCTTCTTTGGCCGCCTGAGAAAAGTATTTAATAGTCTTTTATCAGGCGGAAATAAGGTGCGTGCCTTCAATGGTTGGGTCATGCCGGTTTTGATGTACTCTTTCGGCATACTCAAATGGACTCAAACAGAACTAGACGCCCTGGATAGGAAGGTCCGTACATTGTTGACGGCATATCGAATGCATCACCCACGTTCTTCGGTTATGAGACTGTATATCCCGCGGAGTTGTGGAGGTCGAGGCTTTTTAAACGCCAAGACTCTCCACAATCGCGAGATATGCAGTCTCAGGGAATATTTCCTAGAAACCGACGTGGGAATGCATCGAGATGTGGTCGCGATGGACAAGGCCCTCACCCCAATCTCCTTGGCTAAAGAGAACTGGCGCAAACCTGCAGTGCTTGACACTAATGACCGCAGGGAAGTATGGCAGAGTAAGGAGCTTCACGGACGCTACTTCAGTGCCCTGCATGGGCCTGATGTAGACCATGCAGCGTCCGTAGCCTGGCTACGTTCCGGGGAACTCTTTGGAGAAACCGAAGGTTTTGTTTGTGCAATTATGGATGAAGTTATGATGACGAATAACTACCGGAAATTTATTGTGAAGGATGGCACGGTTGACATATGTCGGGCATGCCACCGTCCGGGCGAATCGATCCGTCACATTATCTCCGGGTGTTCTCGTCTAGCTAACGGAGAATACTTGCATAGACACAACCTTGTAGCCAGGATTATCCATCAGCAACTTGCTCTGAAGTACAGCCTTGTGGAATCGGAAGTGCCGTACTATAGATATGTGCCCGACCCAGTTCTCGAAAATGGCAATATCACACTGTATTGGGATCAATCCATCATCACTGACAGGACTATTGTAGCCAATAAGCCTGATATAGTGGTGATGGATCGATCAGAGCGGCGCGCAATGATTGTTGACATAACGGTTCCACATGACGAGAACCTCGTGAAGGCCGAGAAAGATAAACAAATCAAGTATATTGACTTGGCTCGCGAGGTTATCGACATGTGGCCTGTTGACTCAGCGATCATTGTGCCGATAGTGGTATCAGCCAATGGCCTAATTGCCAAGAGCCTCGACCAATATCTGATGAGGCTCTCGTTAGGCAGCTGGATCAAGGGCTTGATTCAGAGAGCGGTACTCCTGGACACGGCTCGTATCGTTAGGAGGTTCCTTTCTCTGGAGCCCTGACCGCCGGTAGCTTGGACCCTGTTCCCGATACCGGTGGGCTACTATTTTTTATATTTTTAAATGTTTTTTTTATTGATTTTATTTAGGAATATTTAAAAATGTAAAAAATATGTTGTTTTAAATGAATAAACGAAATAATAATAAACTTTTTATTTCTCTTCCACAAAGGCAAAAATATGAAGACACATTACATCTAATAAATCCTTTGTGGGAGACTGGTATCTGCACTAGGAAGAACCTGTCACACAGATTACCAGGCCCCCCCCCAAAAACAGTGTTTGAGTATTAAATCTGAAGTTAAAAATTACAAATTATATTAACCTTTGATAGAAAAACACAATAAACAAACATAAAGGGAACAAAAAATAAATAATACTAAATCAAAATAAATCTTGTGGAGTATGCTATGTGTGGTGTGGTGTGATGTGATGTGGTGAGCTGTGGTGTGGTGTGGTGTTGTGTGATGTGGTGTGGTGTGGTGTGGTGTGGTGTGGTGTGGTGTGGTGCGGTGCGGTGTGGTGTGGTGTGGTGTGCTGAGTTGTGTTGAGGTGCAATGTGGTTTTTGTGGTGTGGTGTCATTTATCTTAAAACAATTAAGAGGTTTTCAGTGGTTTCGTAGTCTAGGTCTAATAGATACGTGGTGAGTATTTGCTTGCACTTTGCTTTAGTAAGGGGGTATATTTTTAATGTTGAGTTTACTTTATTGTATAAATAACTGCCAAGGAAACAAAAGTGACGGCGCGAAAGACTACTTTTACACAGTTGAGTAGAACAAACATTTGTCTTGATGCGTTTGTGCGCATGCAAGGATGAGTTGTAGATCAATGAAGAATGTTTACGTAAGATTGTTTGGACGATAAACAGTTGACGAACAGTAAGAAACTTGCACTTATCGTAGAAATCAGTGGTAGGGTGAAAAAACGGTAAACCATGGGCTACCTTAAGCACTGCTCTTTGTGCTCGTTCGATTTTAATCATGAACGATTTAGGGGCACCACCCCAAACAGAAATGCAATAACTAAGTACAGATTGGCAAAGTGCAAAGTATACTGTTTTAAGAACTTTTGCATCTGCAACACGTTTCAGTTTTTTAAAAATGAAGATAAGCTTCCTAATTCTTTTGGACAACAGTTCGATGTGGACATTAAAGTTTAGGTTTTTGTCAATAGTTTCCCCGAGGTACTTGAGGGAGTTCACCTTTTCAAGTTTAGGACATGAGCAGGAAGAGCTGTTGTTACATGAGTGGGCCGTGATGTTTAATAAGTCGTTTGGAGTGAGGTGATTGTTTGTTAGTGTAAAAGTAATGAATTTTGTTTTATCTGTATTAAGTGATAGTAAGTTGTTGTTTAGCCAGGTCATAACGCGTGAGAAACCTATTTGAGCAAAGTGGTATACTTCCTCCCATGTATCCCCATAGAACAGAAGAGCCGATCCAATCTTTAATTATAAAATAAAAATACGTTATACATAATCAACATCAAAAATTAATAAACCAATATTCAATCATAAAACAAAAAAAATAATTATATACCTCTGCCTATCCCTTCGTATGTTACAAGCGTAAGGTTATGTGATGTTAGCTTCCTAAACTCTTCCAATCACAAACTAATTGAATTGAAACAAAAGGCGAATTAAAATTGAAAAGTAATAATCTGTTGAAAGCACCCGATAAAGCTGTGTCTAAGTCATGTGGGCAGCCAGTAATTACGGACTGTCTAGGCTGAACTAGAGCCTGGACTAGCAGTGTGGACAATGTGACATATTAGTTTATATGAAAATAAAGCTTCCATTGGAATTGAATAAAAGCTAATATTATTTTCAAAACCCGCTTTGGGCTTGCGTCGTAAATTATGGACCACGCTTTCTGCCTCTTTCCAAGCATTTAAAGTGCTATTATGCTGATTATGCAAAAATATTGTAACTACTTATTTATTTTTTCTTTTTAAATAAGTAAATTTTATTTGTTGAAACATGGTGTACATGAAACATTGCATGCAAGTTAGATACAGATATGTTCTAACATGCTCAGCCGTATATCATGGCGTACAAATTGGTAAGAAGAGATGGTGCATTAACCGTGATAATATTCATAAAAATTACATTTCATCATTATTTCATGCTACATCCTTCATGATTAACTCAGAGATGTATTTTGAAGATTAAATGATGCTATTTTTTTTTTAAATCAGCTTTTGGATAAACCAATAAAAAAAACATCCTAAATTAGAAAAATTCGGAAAAGTAGCATAACCGGTTTGGTTTTTGTTACCGGTTCTAAGGCGCTATTCTTGATTTGAAGCAATGTTCGAAAACCTTCAAATTGTTATAAAAAGTGTGCTACGCAATAAAAATGCAGATCAGAGATAGGATAAGACACCCATTCGTTCCATATCATCTTAAAAACGTACACAAGAAAGGCATTAACGAAGTCTTACAACTGCAAATCCAGCCAAGACTTAATAATCCTTCCCCTAAGACTTAAACTGAGACATGAACCAAAAAGTCTACCATATAAATCACAGTCTCCATCAAGTTCTTGGCACGGGGCCTACGTAATCACATTCCAGATAATTATGTTCCGTAGCCATGCATATTCATGAAGTTTGCTTTAGCACCCCTTTGAGACTAAGCCGTAATGCTAAACAGCGATTTACACTCGATGTATGATGCCACTTAATTGGTGACGAAGTGGTTTGAGACAGTATACGGTAAAGACTGAAAGCCGTTTGAGTTCCTGAAGGTAGGAGGAGAATATCAAACAGCCTAAATAAGTGAAAATCCAGTCATCGATATTCCTGATAGAATGTAATTATTTCTCGGACCTTAAAATCTTCTCATCAGAGCTATCAGTGTCGAGCATTATGACTCCTCATATCTTCGACGTCTTACAAAACCATAAGTTATAGTGTGATTATTTATAAGTTGCATGTTATTAGAGTACACCAGCTGGCCTACCATGACGTCTTAAAGCAGTATTGTTCAACTCTTATTCCAGAGTGGGAAAGAGATGGAGCTATACAGGATGTCTAGCACCATCTCTTTCCCACACTGGAATAAGAGCAAAACAATCCTGCTTTAAGACGTCATGGTAGGCCAGCTGAACAAATCGCGGACCATGTAACTCCAGACATTAAACTGTGTACAATTTCTTTAGGTGATTTATTAAGCTCAACTTATCTTGGCTCGGCACCCAAAACCCAAATAAACTTTGACTAAATCCTTTTCACGTTTTTTCATAGTAAAGAAAAACGTGAACACGCTTAGGTATGACGATTCCGTGAAAATCAAATAAAAGAAAGTTATTTGTAATAGGTTTCGTTTTTTTTTTCATTTTGCTTAAAACTTTTGATTGTATTTACTAGCCAGCCGTCATAATCTAAAATTAAAGCATACTCCATAATAATTATATTTTATTATCTGAGTAAGTCAAAGACATCTTCATTAAAAGAAGATGAGTCCTCGACCAACGATGTTTTTGTTCAACTTTATCATTGATATCTTATAAAAGACCAATGTATGTGAAAACTTTTAGTGGACAAATGTTATTAGTTACGAGGTGTAACTAATGTAATGTCCTAACCCTTCAGGAATCACAGGAGTATTGTTGAGGAGTATTGTTATTGATCTTTGGCGGGAGTTGCTTAAGCCCCCCGACGACTTCATCTAGCCTGCCGAAAGCCTTGCACCCGAGCACGCTTTGCCGTGGCCGACTTGGAAATCTCTAAATAGACTCCGAACCCAAGTCAGCCGTAGCAAAGACAATCTCCATAGATGGGGGTTCATGGACGGCTCAGATCTCACGTGTGTATGCGGCGTGTCTCCACAGACAATGGCCCACCTTCCATCTTGGGCTGCATGCCCTGTCACCTGCGCACTTAAGGATCTTATGACTGCATCAGCGAGCGGAGTTCGCTTGACTGAGTTTTGGGCTAAATATATTTAGCGATTTGCCGTCAACACGCTAAGAAGAAGAAGGAGTATAAAAGAGTATAAACATAAATACCAGCCCAAGTTCAAACCCTAAACCTTGTATTCCAAAAACCCCTAGCCTTAATACCATCACGGTAACCTACTTACAACTAAAGCAATAAATCCTAAAACATACAATTTCCGACTTAATATCTCAAACCGGTTTTACCCTCTTAATAATTTCATTCTATTACTGCCAATCATTTGCATTTCTGAAGGCAGCTTTCCAACTGATACTTGTGCAAATATTTAGGATTGATTTAGCTCAGCTTCCGGGAAATAATGAACGATTAAAATTGTATCTTTGAAAGACGGCGAACCGATAATTGGGTCACCCGGTGACTTTGCACTCGATTAAGTAAAGATTGACGTGAATATTTAATCGGTTCTCCAAGGCCTCGAGCTATAAGTGAGGTAGTTTGCGGGTTCGTGGGTAAAGAATAGGATGATAAAAAGTTTTGTGTACGAAAAGGAAGCAAAGGTCAGGTAAAAAGTTCCTGCTGACCTACCATGACGTCTTAAAGCAGTATTGTCTTACTCTTATTCTATGGTAGGAAAGAGACGGAGCTATACAGGATGTTTTAAGACGTCATGGTAGGCCACCTGCCCCCGTATTCACAAACGCTCGGATTCGATTTCGATTCGTAAAAGTCGTTTGTCTATCTCGTTCGCTTTCGTAATGCCAAAACAAGATAGACATACGACTTATCGAATCGAAATCGAATCCTAGCGTTTGTGAATAGGGGGCCTGGTCTTGTGGGTGTAGATCTTTAGTGAAGTAAGTTTACGATATAATTCGTTTTGTTTCTCATGTTGTTTTTTTTTGTATTACCTTACTATCACTTCTTAACAGTTAAGAAAATGAGACAACTACTATATAGTTGTTAGTAACTAACAACTATAAAAATTAGAAGCTCGAGGTCCGGTTCGATTCCAAACTCGAGCAAAGTGTTGTTGGCTTTTGCTATCAAGAATTTTTAAGTAGCAGCCACGGAGTCTGAATTTGTGTGCGGTTCATGGCAATAGGCTCGCTCCCTTTTACATGAGACTCAATATATAACTTGCGAAATGTGGCTGTAGTATTGGGTACACCTCTGCTTAGCCCTTTGGGGATGACATTTCATTACGTGATGTTATGTTATGTTAGAAATTGAACGATAGTTAAGAGACGAAAAAATAACACCATTCGGAGGGTTATAAAACGATAGTTGCTCATTCAAAGTCAAGTCAAAGTATTTATTTAGTGTAAAATTTTGGTGATACAATATGACTTATAGTTGGGTTCTGGTAACTCAAAAAACTACGCATTAGGTCATACACTATTTTACAATATAAGAATTTAAAATCTATATTACATAAAATCTTTGGGAATCTATTGCCTGAAGCTCAACCTTCTACCAAAAAATAGCGCCGTAAAATTTTCGCCGTAATCTTTTAAGCAGTCAAAACTTATACATCAAAAACAATACAAATTCATAACCCTTTCAGGCTACAACATATTATTAGAGCAAAAGTGCATACTCACTAAAATGCTATTCTCGTTAACAATATACAATAAACTAATAAATCATGTAAGTTTGCAATATATTACTAAAACAATAAACTTGTAATGCAATATGTTACCCGTGGCAGTCGTGGCCTTAGCGACCGAGGACGCTTTTGAATATTATATGGGTACAGCGTCAGCAAAATATTTTGACGGATAAATTCAATTTTGGTACAAAATGTCAAAGGAACCATTTAGACATTTTGATGTTCAAAAGGACATTGTTTAAGAAAAATATGCCGCGAATTAGGGATAAAAAATTGTATGTTTAAAAGACAAATGTTCATGCATGCATACAAGGTGTGGTTTTGCATCCTTGTCAAAATTCAGGAGGTTGTCACAAAATACATAAATAATCAATTAAAATTACGGTACCTAGTTAATTATTAATAAATGCAGTTTTTTTTGGTTGTTAATGTTTGTCAGTATTTCAGAATAACCCCTTAACGTGGTTTAGGGAATAAGAAATTATCGAATAAACGTTTGAGATTGTTTGTATGTGTGGAAGCGCGGTTATAGGTCGAGAATCGGACGCCCCGCGTTTAAAACACGGGTGGTTCACACTAACCAATTTCGGTAAATAAAAAAAAAAACCTACCCATTTTATTATTGATTCGGGACGAGAATCATTGGCATAGTTACCTTCTTGATTTTGACAAGGATGCAAAACAACACCTTGTACTAGCTGACCCACGCAACTTCGCCTGCGTCACATATTCCCCGTGTTTGCAAAATGTTTCATTGATGCTCCGATCGTATTAGCCGTGGCGTGATATTATTTACCTTTCTCGATAAATGGGCTATCTATCACAAAAATACGTTTTCAATTCGAACCAGTAATTCCTGAAATTGGCGCGTGCAACCACACAAACAAACTTATAATATTATTATATATTATAAATACATAGGTTATTTATTGTTTTATAGTAGTTAACCACCACTTTCGAGGATCTTCATGTTAATTTCTGCATTGACGCGAAAACAGTAAAACAATGTTTGCCCCTAACCTGAAAAACAGCAAAACGTTCATCAACATAAATGTTTTCCTTTGAAATTACCAGAAATTACAGGCCAGGCCATGTTTACCCTCAAGAAATTAACGCATGAGCGATACATACATTAATTCATTAGACCTTTAATGTAGGGGCGACGGGTATAAGGGGTAAAAGGGGGTAAAAGCTACCCCTTTTACCTCTTCCGAGAGAAGGAAGGAAATATTCAGACAATTACACTGATTTGTCTCAATTATTTTGTTACTGTCATAAAATAATCACGGAATAATAATTACATAGTGCTAGTAATTATTTCATTAAAGACTATCTATATATATACTGATAGATAGTATAGGAACGCTGAATGAGTAATTTTTATAAATTTTGGAAAACAATAATATACTCGCTATACAGGGTGGCGACGACAATACGACAGTAAATTAAACTGCGCGTACATCATGACGTTCCCAGCTAGTATACAATTCAATCGAATGTATCCAGTTTAGTCACATATTATAATAAGTGCAAATGAAACCGAAGGACAGTGAATCAATATTTTTAAATTGTGTGTGTTTCCTGTTTTATGCTATTTCGTAAAGGGTTTTTTAAATTAAATTAAATTTTAATGTTCGAATTCATTTGATAAGTTAAAAATGTTCCTATGTACTAGCTATTACTGGTTATAGTATGTATGGACGTTCAAGCGTCTAGTATTACCAGTGTTTTGATTTATAATTGTCGTATTATCGTCTCCACCTTGAATAGCACTACTCAAGAAGTATTTTTCTGCCTTTAGGCTGTCTGAAATATAATGCACCCATTATCATCAGCCTACAGCTGCAGTCCACTGTTGGACATAGACCCATCCAATCACACGCTTTTAATCTCGATTCTTGGCAACTCTCATTTAGCTCCTACTGCTGCGAAGATCGCCGTTCTACCTAGCCAGCGACCTTCACTTCGTTTACAAATTCGCGTTCCTTCTCACAGAACCTCGCCATTAAGGTAAGTGTGACCAAACTATCAAAGCATAAACTTTTTTTTTCTTTCTTACTAGGTCAGAGGCGTAGTCTGTACTCGCTACCAGCGTGGGAGTATGATGATGCAGATGTATAAGGTGGCGCTTTGTGGTATCTGCTTACCTCCATGGGACAAAAACGTGAGTATAAATACTTATGTACTCACAGAAAACTCAACACCAACTAATATTTAACTAACTCCTGACCCAGAGAAAATTCTTGAAGTAAAAACCCATTAATTAAATCGAAACCGCTTTCTGACATTAAAAATTAGTGTTTTTTTTTTGTGTATGGCTACTCGCAGTTCAACCAAGGAGTTTTTCGTCCGCTTAACCGGACTATCCTGTGAGCGCTTTGAGTATAAGGCCTCCAGCCAGGGTATAAAAACTACTTACAAACTAAGCGACTACACGCTAAGGCCCTGTGGGGTACGAGCCTCGGCTTAGGGCGTTTAACATTGAACAACAAGACAGTCAGGTTAAAAAGGAAGATTACAGACTAGTCATTAATAAGGTTTTACCGACAAGTTAACTAGTAAAAGTAGATCCAACCTTGGGTGTGACACCTTACCTCTAAAACCTATACTTTCATTGAAAATTCCTGAAAAGGTCACGGAAGTTTTATTAAGGTCAAGTATAAGGTCACAACAGGGACACTGAGTAGTAAAAAAGGTGAGTGGTACGTTTTGTCAAATTGCATGTTTTGGTAAGAGGTTGTTTCTTGTGAATAACATATTGCATGTACGTAGGTCCATGTACACTAGAATGTTTCTATTTACTTTTGTGTTTAATTTTAGATCGGTTTCATGAAACTTTCATAATATTTTGGTATGTATATTCATAATAGTATATAAATTTTTTGCCAATAATGTTGTTAATAAATGTTGTTGTCGTTTCTATTAATGTTGTTGTTGTTTGTATTAATGTTGTTGTATATTTATTGCGTGTAGATGACATTTAGATTGAGTCAGGCCAAACTTTAGCGACGAGTTCGGCACTTTAAGTACCGTCCATCAGCTCCTCTGATGTATTTCCATATTTAGGATAAGACATTCATACCATATATGTTCTTCTCTTCCTGTTCTCACACAAGCTGTGCCTTCTAGGAATTTCTCCTGTATCGTGAGTGCGTTTAAAAACATTTAAACTCACAAACGCAAACAACCAGACCCGGCACAACTATCTGAAGGCCTTACAAATGCCCAATTACAATGGCCCTTATTTGCTCCGTGCGGGAAACGAACCCGCGACACGCAGCGCAGCAGTCGTCGCTTAGCCACTGAGCCAACAGTACCACCTTTGTACTCTAAGTTATGTTATGATGTTTCCTTATGATCTCTCTTGTGTGTGCATAAATGATTTAATAAATAATTGGCACTTTATGAGTTTCCAACATTTTAACTGGTAGTATTTTAAACATGGATGTAAAATCGGTCGCAAGATTGGTAAGTAGCCGCACAGTCGCACACCACACTCCCAGAGTGTAATTTAATCACGATCCATGATTGGTATTGAAAGGCATTCAAAAACACATTTGATATTCTTATATACAAACACTTTAAGACAAGAGAAGCTCGAAGCTAAATAATAACAGTCCTCGGGTCGATCTTTACGTTAAGAGCGTTTTTTATTGACTTACACGACTATCGGCTCAATCACTGCTGTACTCACATCCCACATGTCGACAACCTCGCGAGCCAGATCTAGATGTTTGAATTACTTATCTTTCTCTGCTTTCACGAGGTTTTCGTCATGCGGTACCGTTATATCAACAATCATTACGCGATGATCCAATCAACCACCACAATGTCAAGCTTATTGACAACAATAGTCCTGTATGTACGGAGAAGTCGATCCCAATACATCGTAATAATTACCATCATCGAGAACTGGGTCGGGCGCATACTTATTGTATGGTACTTCAGATTCCACAAGGTTTTACTTAAAAGTAAGTTACTTTTGGATAATCCTGGCAACGAGGTTGTCTCTATGCTAGTACTCGCCATTAGCCAGACGAGAACACCCAGAAATGTGTCGGATAAATTTTCCCTGACGGTGGCATGCCCGAGATATTTATGTCTGTCCATCATATTTATTTATTCTCCTTTGTTAATTTTCATTTCATATTATTTACATTTTTAATGTTTTAAATTTCGTTTATTCATCTATGTACATAATTATTATTAACATTTTTAAATATTTTAACAAAATTATAGAAAAAGTATTTCAAAATATAAAAAGAAATATTTGTTGTTTTTGTTAATTAAAACGTTATAACACCAATTACAATAATTAACATAGAAACAGAAAACAAAAGTAATTCACCCAGTTGACATAAACATTGGAATCGCGAAATACTATCGATGAGGTTTTATTGAGGTTTCGAGTTATTTCAAGTTCAATATCACCGCCTACGTCATATCGACGGCAGTGTAAAAACAAGTAGTACGCTGCAGGGTCAAGTACAGGTCACGTGGTTTCTGAGAAAAACTTTGTTTTTGCTTCGTATTATAATGATTGGTGTGATTTAATATTCCTTTGGTGCGAGGATTATTAAATGACATTTCTGTTTATAATATTGTTAGTGTTTGTTACTGGGAATGTGGATAATGTTTCTAAGACGAACTTTCTTTTAAATAAAACCTTCGATTAGGTGTCAAGTTGATGGCGACTGGCTCGCCCCCAATTACATGGAACTTATACATAACTGGCGAAATTTATAAAATATAATTTATACACATCATCATCTGCCTAGCCTTTTCCCAAACTATCTTGGGGTCGGCTTACAGTCTGACTGGATGCAGCTGAGTACCAGTATTTTACATGAAGCGACTGCCTATCTGACCTCCACAACCCAGCAACTGGGTAATACGATACCCCTTGGTAAGACTAGATGTCAGACTTTTGGCTTCTGAGTACTCGTAACGACTCTCAAAGATCTACAAATGACAGTCGGGACCAACGGCTTAACGTACTTTCCGAAACACGGAGAAAACTCGCTATGTGATCACCCATCCGGACCAACCTCGGCAAGCACGGCTTAACTTTAAAGACTATTAGGGACACATCTTCCTAACCAATGATGCCTTAAAAAAATGGCCCAACAACCAACGGAGAACTGTCTTTGAATTACTCCCTTTCATTCATTCAAGTTCCTCCATCGAATTCCCAACGCAATTTACATAAGGAGATTAATCTAAAATTTAATTCCGTTACAGGATTTGCATTCATTATAATAACGTTGCCGGCAAAAACTTTCAGCAAATATGTCAGAGTTGTGATCCAACGTATAGAGAAGTGAAATGCTAATTTGATACAAAATATTTGAAAGAGACGTAAAACTGATCGGAGTTTTTGAAGTTTTAACAAGAAAAGTCGAAATTGCTCGCTTTATTCACGTTTTACATCGGAACCTAATTTGGTGACGGAACACGGGTAAAGAGGACTGAAATCGTAATGGCGGATCGATCCAATTTATTTGTTTCCTGTAAAGTATTAGTTGTTAAGTATTACACTTCCTTTCAGACAATAGAGGCATTTGTCTCAGCAGTTGGCATCATCATCATCATCATTTCAGCCGAAAGACGTCCACTGCTGGACATAGGCCTCCCCCAAGTGTCGCCACATTGATCGGTCCCGTGCGACTCGCATCCAGCGGATCCCCGAAACCTTCACCAGGTCATCGGTCCACCTAGTGGGAGGCCTTCCAACGCATCGTCTCCCGGTTCGCGGTCGCCATTCCAGAACTTTTCGACCCCATCGGCCATCTATTCTGCGAGCAATGTGCCCAGCAGTTGGCATGCTGTAGGCTGATTGTGTTTACTGCACAGAAAAGGTGTAAACAGACCAAACATTCTACATCAAACTAAATAAATCTACCCAAAAACTGTATGACTTTTTTCTCGGAGTTTTGGGGAATGAGGAACAGGGTGAAAAGTTCCTCATCCTCAGTAGTAAAGGGAGGATCCTCCGACCAGACAGGTGTTATGTCTGGTGGGCAACTGCCCGACAGTTGTGGTCGGGTTTCTATATTAAATAGTTTAAGTCGATATAAACTTTGCTTGCGCGATTCAGACCACATTAGTTCTTCTGTTTTCTCATAGATGGCGCTATAGTTCTTTTTGTTGTAATTTGCTTTTTGTAGGTCGCCACAGAGTGAAAAATCTCACCGATGAAGAGAAAGTTCTGATGGAAAAACCCCAAAGCACTTTGTCCGAATTTTGAACTGAGAAACGAACGCAGGACCTCATACTTATCAGTCGCGAAAGTCGAAATGACAAGCAAAATAAACCTAGTTAATTCAAAACACTTTAAAGTATGCCTACATTTCGTTATCATTTCGATCATGTTGAGCAAATCTAGTTAGTCTAACGAGTTAGTGCGATGCGCGAAGGTGATTAGTGAGTGCTTAACTACTAACCTTAATAGCGAGGTGTAACATCGTGAAGTAAAGCGATATCCGACAAGGTTGGCAGTTCAATGCGGTTTCTTGTTAGTAAGATGGTAATTATTTTGATGTAAAAACAGGGAAAATTCTTGTGTTTGACCGACCATATTGCATGATTGTCGACGAAGCAAAAGGCGTATGTAGGAATAGTAACTGCTCGTGGCGTTTGTGGCGTCTGCCAAACCTCATAGGAAAAAAGTTTGAGTTTATGTAACTACTATTATTGCCCGCGACCTTCGTCCAACTGAAAAAAAAATCTATTTGAATCGCCTTTTGTAAACAATTACAAGGGTTTTCGTTTTTTTTGTTAGTGGCCCTAAGCCTTTATCTAAAAGTAGCCTAAGTGACTTCTACATCAGTTATCTGCCAGTAGAATTCCCCTCGAAATCGGTCCAGCCGTTTCAGAATAAATGGACCGACAGACAAACTTGACGATGGTGATTTATTGCAAATCGATTATTTTAGCAAATCATCATCATTTTAGCCCAAAAGACGTCCACTGCTGGACATAGTCCTCCCCTAAGTTTCGCCACATTGACATACCATGAGGGGTTTTGTCATAATCGCCACGCTTGGCAGGCGTAAGGTTTAAAAAAAAAAGAAGCACAGAGAACGCTGCTGCCCATTCTCTGGATAGTCCCTTAGTCGCCTCTTACGACACACACGGGAAGTTATGGGATGGTGCTATTCTTTACGTCCGACACCATACAGAACATACCATTTTAGCATATGGATTAATAAAATCAGTGCTGGTGTTGGAACAGTAGAACATGTATTGGATTGTTGCCATAAGCAAACGCAAACCCAAGATGTCTGTCTATTTTGATGTAAATATGAAACGCTTTTAAACGTGATTGGCAGCTTGAATCAGGTCTCTTCTAATAAAATGTATAAAACAATTAGAAACGACGACAGCACGTTTGGCACAGTGGCTGAGCGATTGTCTGCGGCGATGCGTGTCGCGAGTTCGATCCCCCTCACGGAACAAATATTTGTACGGCCTTCATGTAGTTGTACTTGTCTGGTTGTCTGTGTATGTGAGTTTCAATGTTTGTAAACGTACATACGATACAGGAGAAAGTCAAAAAGCTAAAAGTCTGACATCCAGTCTTACAAAGGGGTATCGTATTACCCAGTTACTGGGTTGTGGAGGCCAGATAGGCAGTCGCTTCATGTAAAATACTGGTACTCAGCTGCATCCAGTTAGACTGGAAGCCGACCCCAAGATAGTTTGGGAAAAGGCTAGGCAGATGATGATTATCCCCTGGAGAACTACATTTCTCAAACAAAATTTATTCAATATTACAATTGTAAACTTGTTCATAAAACCTCCTTGTCACTCCTACACCTTTGAGGTTTCAAAGTTCCTTAGAAATGCGTCTTAGAAAGCGTAGAGAAAATGGCAAAGTTATAATTAGACTGCAAGCTAAAACTTAGTATAAAGAGTTTAAAATAAATATTACGATGAATGAACGAACAACAATGATACGTGCCTACCAACTGAAAAAAACCGGCCAAGTGCGAGTCGGACTCGCGCACGAAGGGTTCCGTACCATTATTTATAAAAACGAACAAAAAAAACACTTTTTTGTATGGGACCCCCCCTTAAATATTTATTTTATTCTGTTGTTAGTATTTTTTGTTTATAGCATCAACAGAACTACATAATCTGTGAAAATTTCAACTGGCTAACTATCTCGGTTCATGAGATACAGCCTGGTGACAGACGGACGGACAGACGGACAGCGAAGTCTCAGTAATAGGGTCCCGTTTGACCCTTTGGGTATGGAACCCTAAAAAATAAATCAAAGCTGAAAATTAATGGTTCTTTTCTTGGCAAAAAAATATAATGAACTAGCTGACCGGCGCAACTTCGTTTGCGTCACATTTTCCCCGTTTTCGCAACATTTTTTATTGCTTTTCAACTCCCATTGGTCGTAGCGTGATGATATAAGCCTATGAAGCCTATAGCCTTCCTCGATAAATGGTCTATCTAACACTGAAAGATTTTTTTTAATCGGACCAGTAGTTTCGGAGCCTATTCAATGCAAACAAACAAACATACAAACAAACAATCAAATCTTTCCTCTTTATAATATTAGTTTAGACAATGTGTTAGGACTATGGTAGAAACGATGGATGGACTGTGTGAAGGATGATATATTATGGCTGGAAAGGTGGTTGAGATATCGAGTAGGTATTAAAGAAGTATGGAAGAAGAAGACATGGTCCGCCGACCCCAAATAAATTGAGATAAGCCCAGGAGAATGATGAATCCTCATGATGATGTTTACAGCAACAATTGACAAATAAATGGCTTTTAGTAGATATTTTGGAGAATTACTCGCCTACAATATAGGCTTATAATAATAATAATAAAATAATAAACTGTGATTTAAATTTACACCATCCATTTCAAATAGACTTTGCAACTCCAAATTATCACCAAAATGGCAAAATATTACACAACAAAGAAAAAACCAGAAACATTTCGGAAGCGATTGATCTGACATATGTCAGACCGTGTCAAAGAAAATTTATCACAAAATGAAATAATTAAAGACGAAAAATGTTGACGAGATCAGCTGCTCTTCGTGCACGCCTACCGCCTCCGGACTCGTCGCCCCGCTCCGCCTCGCCGCCGCCGGAACCCAGCCTCACAGTGAGTGCTGTGACACCGGCCGTGGCAGTTGCGTCGAGCGACAGCGACGAGTACTTCTCTCCGCCCACGACGCCACCACCTGCTCGTCGACGGGGAGGACGCCGGCCGCCGGACGGTTTAGGACCTCGAGGCCTACCGGCCTCTGATAGGGTCCCAGCTCCCGGCGGAAGTGTGCAGCGCATGCGATGGACTCAAGCCATCAACGAGAACGTCATGCGCTCATACTATGGGGCTACAGAGGGAGGAAACAACCTGACCGCGTACCGTGTTCGGATGCTCTCTCTGTTTCAGGTACTTGAGCCAGCTGTCAACGTGTCGGCGCAACGATTATCGGATCAGGTGCGGGTCATCCAACGTAATCATATGTCGGACGACACCGTACTTGATCGCTTGCGAACTGAAATGCAGAGTAGTCACGTCATTGTCCCTCCGTCGCAGGCTGTGGATCCACCACAGTCTAGTCAGTTATTTAATCGCGCTGACGAAGTGAGTAATGACGTGGCTACTAATGTAAGTACCCAATGCAGTGAGGAAATGAGGAGTGCTTTGGAAGGTGCGATTCGAGAATATCGGTACATGTCGCCTGAACTTAGACCACGCTTACCTCGTTTGCCCATACATAACAGAAATAGGGCGCTGGTGGCTGTTCTGGATTCGCAGTTGTCAAACTATTTTGATAACTGCGAAGACCTCACTGATGCTCACTCAATCCTGTATTGTGCGGCTGTAGCGGCATGTCGTGTAGCTCATGTCAAATTTTCTGATGACAGAGCTACACGACCTAAACCTGCCGTACCGGCTTGGCAATGCAGGATTGAGCAACGTATTAGTGGGGCCAGAACACTCATCGGCAAACTGATCTGCTTCAGGGAGGGCAACAATCGCCCTCGAGTGATGCGCTTTGTGAGGCGGGCATTTGCGGGTACTGATATTAGTCCTCGAGACTATATGTCCCGTATCACAGAGCGCATCGACTTCCTGAAGCAGAAAGTGTATGCATGGGCAAACCGTATCCGTAGGTATAAGCGGCGGGTGGAACGATACACTCTGAATCGCACATTCCTAAGAGATGAAAGGTTGGTTTATAGGACTTGGGAGCGACCGGACCAAGGTGTGTCTGACATGCGCTTACCGGACTGATGACGCCATGTGCTCGTTCTGGCGCAGCATCTGGTCGGTGCCTGTCAGCCACACCGAGGGTGAATGGACTCGGGTGGTCGAGCGAGTGTGCGATCCAGTTCCAGAAATGGGGGCTATCACTATCAGCCCCCAAGACGTAGCTCGTGAAGTCCGTCCGTTACCTAACTGGAAATCTCCAGGGCCGGACGGGCTGCACAACTTTTGGATTAAGTGGATCCAAAGGTCGCACGCTCGCTTGGCAGCCCTATTCCAGTCAGCCTTAGAGTCAGGGTCGCTGCCCGAATTCCTGACTACTGGAATAACTCACCTGCTCCATAAATCGGGTAGTACTGCGGAGCCCAAAAACTATAGACCGATAACCTGTCTCCCGACAGTGTATCTTTATACACTGTCGGGAGACAGGTTATCGGTCTATCCTATGTATATGTGAGTTTCTTACATCCATTTTGAGAGCTAAAATTAGCAAACACATTGATGACAATTCGATCATGTCCGCTTCTCAAAATGGATGTAGGAACGGGTCCCGCGGTACTAAGGAGCTGCTCCTCATTGATATGGCCATTAACCAACAGGTTCGGCGTTCCCGAAGGGATCTGTCGACATGTTGAATAGACTATAAGAAGGCCTACGACTCGGTGCCACATACATGGCTCATGAGGGTGCTAGAATTGTATAAAGTTGATGCAACTCTGCGCACCTTCCTGATGTCGTGTATGGGGCAATGGAGGACAGTCATTCGCTATCCAGGATGTCGGCATATTCAAGGGAACAGCGAACCGATAAGGATAGAGCGAGGTATTTTTCAGGGCGATAGTTTGAGTCCGCTTTGGTTCTGCTTAGCCTTGAATCCTCTAAGCACGCTGCTGGAGGATTCAGGTCTCGGCTTTCGGTTGAGGAGAGGTGGTCAGGTTATATCTCACCTTCTTTACATGGATGACCTGAAACTCTTTGCCCCCAACAATTTGCAACTGATGGAGCTACTGAAGGTAACAGAAACTTTCAGTAGCGCCATCAGGATGTAATTTGGTGTGGACAAATGTGCGGTCATGCATGTAAAGCGAGGGAGGATTGTGGAATGTGCGGAAACCCAGCTCTCAGATTCCATAAATCTTAGATCCCTCTCAGCAACCGAAACCTACAAGTATTTGGGTATGTCGGAAGCGCTGGGCATCAATGCTGTTGACGTGAAGCAATCGTTGAAGGAGCGCTTCTTTGGCCGCCTGAGAAAAGTATTTAATAGTCTTTTATCAGGCGGAAATAAGGTGCGTGCCTTCAATGGTTGGGTCATGCCGGTTTTGATGTACTCTTTCGGCGTACTCAAATGGACTCAAACTGAACTAGACGCCCTGGATAGGAAGGTCCGTACATTGTTGACGGCATATCGAATGCATCACCCACGTTCTTCGGTTATGAGGCTGTATATCCCGCGGAGTTGTGGAGGTCGAGGCTTTTTAAACGCCAAGACTCTCCACAATCGCGAGATATGCAGTCTCAGGGAATATTTCCTAGAAACCGACGTGGGGATGCATCGAGATGTGGTCGCGATGGACAAGGCCCTCACCCCGCTCTCCTTGGCTAAAGAGAACTGGCGCAAACCTGCAGTGCTTGACACTAATGACCGCAGGGAAGTATGGCAGAGTAAGGAGCTTCACGGACGCTACTTCAGTGCCCTGCATGGGCCTGATGTAGACCATGCAGCGTCCGTAGCCTGGCTACGTTCCGGGGAACTCTTTGGAGAAACCGAAGGTTTTGTTTGTGCAATTATGGATGAAGTTATGATGACGAATAACTACCGGAAATTTATTGTGAAGGATGGCACGGTTGACATATGTCGGGCATGCCACCGTCCGGGCGAATCGATCCGTCACATTATCTCCGGGTGTTCTCGTCTAGCTAACGGAGAATACTTGCATAGACACAACCTTGTATCCAGGATTATCCATCAGCAACTTGCTCTGAAATACAGCCTTGTGGAATCGGAAGTGCCGTACTATAGGTATGTGCCCGACCCAGTTCTCGAAAATGGCAATATCACACTGTATTGGGATCAATTCATCATCACTGACAGGACTATTGTAGCCAATAAGCCTGATATAGTGGTGATGGATCGATCAGAGCGGCGCGCAATGATTGTTGACATAACGGTTCCACATGACGAGAACCTCGTGAAGGCCGAGAAAGATAAACAAATCAAGTATATTGACTTGGCTCGCGAGGTTGTCGACATGTGGCCTGTTGACTCAGCGATCATTGTGCCGATAGTCGTATCAGCCAATGGCCTAATTGCCAAGAGCCTCGACCAATATCTGATGAGGCTCTCGTTAGGCAGCTGGATCAAGGGCTTGATTCAGAAAGCGGTACTCCTGGACATGGCTCGTATTGTTAGGAGGTTCCTCTCTCTGGAGCCCTGACCGCCGGTAGCTTGGACCCTGTTCCCGATACCGGTGGGCTACTATTTTTATATTTTTAAATGTTTTTGTATTTAATTTTGTAAAAATATTTAAAAACGTAAAATGAATGTTTATACAATGAATAAAGGGATAATAAAAAAATATAAATTTGGGTTGTTGACATTCGTCACAAAGTAAACTCGTCACATTTTCGGTATCGGGTTTTGGCGACATGTGTCGGAGTGTTCATTTGTTTTATGCTCGCCTCCCCGTTTAATTCTATGAGATAGGTGACAGCCTGATTCTGGATTACACGTTCTGCTTCCACTTCTCGAAATAGAAGGTTTATTTACCTACACCAACGTTTTGTCGACGCTAGTTGTCAAATGAATTTCAAATTTCGAATTTTCGTAGCAACATCAGATTAAGAGGATATTCTATTAGCCATAGCGACAATTGAAAAGTCAGTAATGTATTGGAAACACGCCATCGGACAGTATTTATGTCAAAACTATTGAAAGACGTTGTGTACAGGGTGGGTAAAAAATCGTGATGGTGTTACGTGCAGTAAAAAAAAAAAGTAAAAAAAATTACTTTAGAAAGCTACAAATAATTTTTCGTGAGACTTAAAAGCCATTAAAAAAGTGTCAATACTAATAAATCATGATACCCACTGACATAAAATCACTTTTGTAGTGATGATACAATTCCTAGAAGCAACTAAAGACCATTAGGTAATTGTTTTAATATAGGTACCCACCCTAAAAAGAACCCTAAACATATTATACAATTAAAAGTTAAAAAAAAATACTCCTAATAACTCCAACCTGCCCCTTGCCTTGTTTCGTTTGATCCACAATTTTTTACCCATTCTGTATATTCGAAAACATTTCAAAACGATTGCCATTTATCTAGGTTCACTGGCCGTGTTGAATCCCTACCGAACTGATTATTAAGATCTCCTCCAGTTAACCTATAATTTATTATTACAAAATCATTCGAACTGTTACAAACTGGTTACATAAATAAGTAATTAGTTCTTAAAGTTAATCAAGTTTCATGCAAATTGATTTAATCATGGCGCCCACGAGTCTGAGCCGTCCAACATTCATTTCAGATCCGAAGACTTGAAATGAATGAAACCAATTTCGCTTACTGATGCCACATCATTCGATTTCGAATTCGGAATCGATTTCAATTATAAAATCGATTATTATTAAGAATTACTGAATCGACACCACAACAATTATTTTGATAATCTGTACCCGAGTGTAGATTAGCGTTTGAATTTCGAACTATAGAAATAGATTTGAAAATGACAGTTCGCATCGGAATGTTTGCTTGAAATGTACTATCAAACTCAAATTAAATCACAGATTTCGTCACAGATTCCGTAATGGGTTTTAATGTTTATGACAGTTAATTATTTTCTTTACTCTGTTTGAAATGACAAGAGGCCGTCGGAGAATAAACGTAAAGTAAATATGGGTTTTTCGAGCCGAAAATACAACTATCCATAACGAAACGCACAATTAGAATCACCAGTGAAATAAAATGAAACGTAAACACTTTTGACGCGGTACGGTGATCTAAATAATTAAAATCTATTGCTTTGGGAGTATCATTATATTTTTTTATTTGTTTATTCAAAATCTGTATAGTAATAACATACAAAAAGTCTGCCAAACTGCAAAACAGTTTGTCGGCGGCACACACTTGTGCTATTCCCATTCCGATATAATAATATAAGTATTAATATTCTGATTATATAACAAGATCTACGAGTATTTATGACAGACGTGACGAGCCAGAATGTTATTCGCATATTTTCATGGTATTTTCCATTACCTACTTGTTATGAAGGAAATTATATGAATAATACATGAACTGAAATGATGACGTAGTTATGTGGAGTTAAAGTTAGCTATGAAGGGCTTGTAGTGACTTGGTCCTATGTGCAAATTATTATTATGACGTCATCCGAACATCAGCACATTGAACCTTGTTCTAAACGATTTGACCTTAATTTCCGGTTGTTGCAATAACATATGTCCCACACTAGGAATTTCTCCTGTATCGTGGGTGCGTTTACAAACATTTAAACTCACATACACAAACAGTCAGACCCGGAAGAACTATCTGTAGGCCATACAAATATTGGTTCCGTGCGGGGTTCGAACCCGCGATACGCAGCGCAGCAGTCACTCAACCAATGTTCCGACCATGCCGTCATCGTAAATTATTCCGTACAAGCAAATTATGTAGGAAACGATTGTCTTCCTAGATGCAAACCTAACGCCTCGTTCTCGGCCTCAGGAGATGCGACTAGCGATGTGACTATACTGGTTCTCGTCATCTCATCAGACACATCCTTTTTTGCCATGTCATCCTTTACACAGTCCATCCATGGTTTATTTGGTCTTCCTCTACTCTTATACCCATCCACTTTCCTCACGACATTTTCCTCTAATACTATCATTAAAAGAAATTAAAAAAAAACAGCCTGATGTATTTCAACTGAAAGAAAAATCCTGTCACAACACATCAGATGTCGCTTTACCTGATAAATCATGTACGCATCACGGTAACGGCAACAAAAGTGCTACATTTGTCATTTTAAAACGATACTTTTGTTTAACACGAACACATTTATTATTTAATGCGAGTAAAAGAACATGGGTTTTAATGGAACGCTGTACCTTGAATATGGAACAAGGTTTGTTGAAATCGGAAAATGAAAGGGCTTTTAAAGGGGTCCGTGGCTTAGGCCCCCAATGGTTGGGGCACCTGGGCCGACGCCCCCGATTCGATTAATTTAATTCAGAACATTTTTTGATCAAATGTAGTGTCAGGCACAAAAATAATAAATGTATGTGTATATTATTAAATCATAATTATATTGAATTTATGTTTTGAAAAATGAAATTTTTAGTTATTTTTCATTATTTATTTATTTATCTCAATATGAAATCTAGTAAAAAAATGTAAATAAATCAGTTTGTTTTCATCACCTATCATCATCATCATCATTTCAGCCCAAAAGACGTCCACTGCTGGACATAGGCCTCCCCCAAGTGTCACATTGACATTTTGGGGGGTTTTGCCATAATCGCCACGCTTGGCAGGCGGGTTGGCGATCGCAGTACGGTCGTTACAAAAGCTCAGAGAACGCTGCACATCATCACCATCATGCTGTTCATCACCTATAAATCAAGAGAATCATTTAACTTTATAATAATAATCAGTCTCAAATGTAATTAAAATAAGATAGGGATATAAACTTTACAGAACCGGTTCTTACGTAGAGTCACGGGAGCCCTTTTTTATGTCCGTAATGACCACGTAGACCTTAGAATGCCCACCGTCCTTCAGTTTATGAAACGTCTTTCGAAGCGCTTCTTCGATAATTTCATTAAGCACCGTAATCCCCTGATCGCAGCAAGCGCCCGTTACGAACCCTCGCGCATTAGTTCAGTACGCCGTCCGAGGCGTACCCTCGCCACTCCCGATGATGCTATCACCCTCCTCCAGGGCAGTAGCATAGAGACTAGCACTCTTAAAAAGTTCGCCGTCTTTCCGACCTCGCCATCGAGGTCCGTCGCGACGTCCCGGTCCATGCCCACCCCGACCCTCGCTCGAGCCAGCACGCGATACTGTGGCAGTAGTTTTAAATCAGCCCCTAAATCATTATAGCCTGTGAAAAGTCGGCGGTAGTCATGGCTAATACGCCCGCGCGCACTCGGAAGTTTTTGCCGCGCAAGCCTCCCCCGCCACTTCCCATTTAATGCTTTATTATCTCGTAAACTATTGCAGCTACACCAAAACAAATACGTGTGAATAGCTGAAACAATACAGAATCTAGCTACGTTAAAACTAATTACGACAACTAGATATAAGTATTTCGAAAAAAATGTGAACTTGAGAATATGTGTTGAATTTCAGTTTCTCCAATAAGAATGTCTAGTTTTTCCAATTAGAATTGTAGTTCGTATCAATAAAACCTATCTATAATTAAACTAGATATAAGTTTTGTTTTAATACCCATATGTCCTTTATTTGGCACTTTCTTAGTAGCACAATCACCCAAAACAATCAATCCTCCTCTCATTCTATTCGATACCTACTGATTTTATCGTGTTTTCGTAAAAAAAATCGCTAAGACTTCGTTTTTTTTACTGTTTTATATGCGGAGACACTAATAATTACTTAATTGAACTAATTTTCATAATACAAGCTCTATTTTAACTATTTTTGCAATAATTTCTAAAAAAACATTATCAAAATACCACGCTCGACATGGCGCCATTTTTACATTTCTATATTATCGTTTCAACAAACTTTGAACCTACGATGTTTGTAGATATTCGTAATATTGTGATATTAGATGTTCGTGATTAACGAGGTTTATTTTGATATATAACACTATATACATTGGGTTAAAATAAAATAATACTCACGTTTTATAACCAGGGAACTTATATCACATTAACTCAATACGGTGAAATTTGACATTTAATTTTGTACGGCTGAGATTCTCGTTCTTTGTGCCATAGACGCGGAATTTAACCTTACCGTCCCGCGGTTACTGTACCCATAAAAGGGGACCATAGACGGTACATTTAGAGATGTTGCCAGTTATATTAAGTTTTTTCGAAGCTTTTTCGATACAAATCTAGATGCAACAAACGGGGCCTAAGCGTTGGACCGGAAATAAACCCCCATTTCACCAGTTATGTGTAAATCTTATATATTAAGAGGCGAGCCCATTGCCATCAACCGGGCACAATATGATGATGATAGCCGGCAGGCTCGACTGTCCATACATACGACCTGCAGTGACTTGCACGTCACCTGCAGTAGTCGGCTGTCAACATAAAATGTGACAGTTAAGGTGTAATGAGGTTTTTTTTTGTATTGTGTATGTTTAATGTATTATTTGTGTTATTTATTGAATTTTGTGTTTTTTAGTGTTTTTGTTTAATGAATTAAGAGTCCTCGTCACTATAGTAAATAAATCAATTTAATCCAGACTTCTTGGCTGCTACGGAAATTCCAGATGGAAAAACCTAATAGCACGTTGCCCGACCTTGGGAATGAATTAATGAATGATTTATTAAGATTAAAAATTTCTTAATACTAATACATTGCCCCACAAAACTGTCAAAACAGTTTAACTGTCAAACCGTTAGGTCCTGGGTTGCTCTGCAATCGCGGTTGCGTCCACTAGAACAACAGCACTGGAGAAGCAGTCAGCTGTTTGACATATTTGTATCAATTTACCTAAAAGAGTCATAACAAAAACGATTCTCAATTCTATTCCCCTACATCAAATCTCCCACAAATACACGTGTCATCCACAATGTCCACAGAAGTGTAGGGACAGACGTGTGTCACGACCTCGTGACAGATCACGTTCTGTCATCACGTCCCCTCTGTGTGACATGCGCCTATCAACCTTTCATGTAACCAAAATGTTACATTTGCTTTTTTGAAATCTTTTATTATTTCCGTATGTTAGAATTGGAATACATGTGGTGTTCAAAACTATGGTTATTTGTTTTGACGCAGCTATTCAGCAAAAGGTTCTCAAGATTTATTCTTTGCTGTTAAAACACTAACTGCCACGACCATCGGCTTATAAATCAAGTCCATACTCCACTTGAAACGTCTTGCGTCTTTCTTGCAACTAATACATGCAATACGCACTGACTTGCACCTTATACCGCGCCTCGGAGATATTTGACGTAACGCGTGAATAATAGGTATTCATAGTCCAGCTTACAGATGAATATACGTCAACTAAGACTAACTATGAATAAGACCTGCTTGTTAGTGTCAAAGGTGTCAGGCATCGTCCTAATAGAGCGCGAGTCGCGCGAGTAAGCGATGCGACCATCGCGTGTTCGCGTGATGGCAAAAAACTGGTTGTCCTATCATCGCGCGAATTGACGACGCGAGCGAGCGAGGGGCGCGGGCACAGCGGCCCGCCGACGCAATTATCGCGCGAATTTCAATTAGGACGCCTATTCGGATTCAATATGTTTGATCGCGCGTTCGTACGAACTAAGTTCGTGCGAATAGATTTACAAACATTTGAAGTGCGCGACCGCGTCGTGCGATTGTCAGTTAGGACACCTATTAGAGTTCAATATGTTTAATCGCGCGTTCGTACGAGTAAAATTTGCGCGAACCTTCGATGATCGCGCATTCGCGTTCTATTAGGACGATGCCTTAGGATTAGTTTAGGGAAATTGAGTAGATGTCATAGACATTGTAAACTGGTCTTAAAGGACTGCCTATTCATTTTAACAGGATATAACAAGGGTTGCTCGCAGAACAGATGGCCGATGGGGCCGAAAAGTTCTGGAATGGCGACCGCGAACCGGGAGACGATGCGTTGGAAGGCCTCCCACTAGGTGGACCGATGACCTGGTGAAGGTTTCGGGGATCCGCTGGATGCGAGTCGCACGGGACCGATCAATGTGGCGACACTTGGGGGAGGCCTATGTCCAGCAGTGGACGTCTTTCGGCTGAAATGATGATGATGATGATAACAAGGGTTCTTTGACATTTTCACTTCGCAGAACTACTAAGAAATTCAGCCTTATCAAAAATACTATAAATCATGATTAACATTCTCTTGCCCTTATCATGTCTTCATATGCATGGTGCATGTCTTCTTCGTCCATACTTTCTATTACTCGTTATCTCATAAGACCCCTTCTTTCTTGCCATATCAACCTTCACACAGTCCATCCATCGTTTCCTTGGTCTTTCTTCATACTATCCACATTCACACTCAAAACTTTTCTCACGACATTTTCCTCATTTCGTTACAAATAGAAATAAAATTTTGATAGTATCGAAGTGTATGGAGGAAACGGCGAATGAAAGAGAATTCCGGAATATATTTTTATAATATAATTAACTCCACACTTTCAGTCTGCTTAGCGTTACAGAAAATATACAACGACGTGCAATAATTTAGCTAACGTGGACAATATACTTACTAAGAAGACGATACCGTGTCTATTAGCGGGATCTAGGTCTCAAAACAAGTCTAGATTTACTTATGAGTTTTAGCGTGTACTGGATATGAAGCAAGCAAACAAGTACTGGCTCGTTTTTACAATTTTGATTTAAGTTTTTTAGAAAATAATACAGTTTAAATGTCGGTGTAGCGATGATCGCTACAGTATCATTCACACATTTTGCATAATTATTTCAGAATTTTATCCGCAAACTAAGAAAAAACCATAGTATACGCCTTTTTACTGTTACTGTAAAAAAAGGCGGTTTAGAAGCTCCGCTTTTGCTTATTCGGCAGAATATTTACTGAAGATTTAGTATAACAACAGTAGGGAAAGCAGTGATAGCATAGTGGTATGTCGGACTGCCAAATATAGGTCACGAGTTCGAACCCAAGGCCTTGGATTTTTCGGATTCATGTGCTCCTTGTATAATTACCAATAACGCAGCTCTATGTGTCCCGGCTTCATCACACTACGAAGGTTGAGGAGATCGTGAAGTATGTTCGACTGAAGACCAGCTGGACCTTGAGGGTCGAGACGTTAGAGTCGCGCCACAACACGAATTTCAAGTCATTCGTGGTGCGAGTTCCGACTCATCACATCGAGACCTTCCTCAAGGAGGAGTTTTGGCCGAAGGGTGGCCTGTATCGGTGATTTCGCGGAAGGCTACGTGACACCACGCAGCGCAACACGACGCCGTCACTTCGTCTACAATACTAAAATTTTCGCAGTTTAAAAAAAAATGTATGATAGTTTGTAAGATATATATGTTAAGGGTCTTTGTTATCCGAATTAAATGATTTGATTGATAATTATCAACATCGTTGTAGGAAAACATCGTGAGAAAACCAAACATTGACAGATATTTCTCGACGGCATATTAGGGCAAGTCAGAGGCCCATGGGCGGCATAAAAACTCTGACACCAGGTTAGGCACATCATCATCATCACCATTAGCCTATAATGTTCCCACTGCTGGGACACAGGCTTCCTCTCTATAAGAGGGAGTGGGCTGTAATCCACCACGCGGGCCTAGTGCGGGTTGGTAGCTGTCACATGTCTTCGAATTTTTAGTTCTAGGACATGCCAGTTTCCTCACGATGCTTTCCTTCACCGTTTTTGAGAAATAAATTACACAAAGTAATGCGCCTGCCTGTGTTCGAATCACGGCTTACTGCTCGTAAGTCGGCCTGCCACCACTGGGCCACCGCTGCTCTAGCCACATACAACACAAAAATAAGAAAAGAACAGTAGACACTTCAGAAAGAAACACACCCCGTTAAGTATGTACAACACAATGCATTGAGCGAAACAGTGCAAAGCGATTAATACTGCGTTTCACAGACCTATTCTACACACGTTTGCCGTTCAGCCAGCTTCCTCTTACTAGACAAAGGAAAATAAATGTCTTCCGTCAGACTAGCGATTGTGTCGTTCATTATTTCCCGTATTATGAGTGATTTAAGAATAACAAATAGTCCTGTAATGTAGATAAGACATGTTTCATGTTGATAAAGTTTTTGTCAAGATTGAAGGGAAGAATACTGACTGAAACTGTTTTTCGACCAGTGTTGCTCAACGCGTAATTACTTAACCGCGAAAGTCCTAACAAAATAAATGAATATTCCAATATTGTGGTCACAAAAATACCCATTGACTGTCAAACCGTTTTCAGCATGTCAGTTAAATGACATTTGTGCCTTTGGGGCATCGAAAGGGGACTTGTCATTGTCATTTTTGCTACGGGTTTGCCATAAAAAGGGAATCGCTCGGATAATTTGTCAAAAGGTTTTGACATGTGTGACGTATTATCGTGACTTTGTTGTGTCATCCATTGTGGACAATGATTTGCGTTTCTATTTTGTTTTCTTTTACTAAATGAATTCGTGAAATCTGTTGAAGAGCAAGGCGGTACACAAATATGTATATTATGTTCGGGAAGGCCTGATTCTTGTTATTATGTAGACTAACTATGCCCTGCTACCACTGTTCCTCTTTTTGCTGAGCACCGTAGTGTCGTAGCGAGATGTTAAATAGCCTATAAACGTACTCAAGGGTTATCAAAAGCAATTTTCCCAATCCGACCGGCAGTCCCGGAGATTAGCGCGTTCAAACAAACAACTAAAAAAACTCTTTCTTATATGTATTATGTTAGTACAGATTTATAAATAATTAGCGTTCAAGAAAAAGCCGCACGGTTTAACTGAAACATTGCCGAGCGGACCGAATCCTGCTGAGAGTACAAGCCAAACGGTGTTTACTGATCAGCACGAGCCTAGTAAAAGACGAATATGCTTAAAATATTGTTAAAAATGGACACATTACAAACTGCCGAATTGAATGCCAACCCTAATATTTGCGAAGCATTCTTAAAATTCTTAAACCTTTTCCAATACTGAAAAAAAAAACATTATTATATTTCTAGAAAGGGTTTAGTGCGCGCAAATGTTCACAGCCTTACTCATTATAATCTGTGTAAAAAAAGCTTTTTTTTTTCGTCTTGTTTTCCAGGTGTTTCTCGCGTCTTTATATATTTGGACTGAGCTACTTTTCTTTCTAATATTGCTTTAAACAAGTTGGTTTATTTTTTAACGACCCTTCTTAGATTAACAAACAAAAAAGGTGCTCATTTTCGCAGAAGCAACTTAGTATGTTCTGTGGTTATAATTAACTTTCATAATAAAGGGGTCAAACGCGAAAACAAATTTAATACCAGCTCATTTTAAAACAAACCTCAAAAAAGTATCGATTACTCATTCTCTTTCATGAACCCGTAATAACCCTTCTTATGTACCTTTTCATTGAAACACACACGAAAAACTTAACTTAACTCCAAACGTATACCGTCGAACTTTTTACCATACATATTAAGTTCCTTAGCATTTAGAAATTTGAATTAAGCTGCTTTATTGAGGAGCTCGTGGCTAAATAAAAACAGCCTCTTAAGTCGATCTTTCAGGTATTTTGTATTTATTTCCCACACAATGAGAGATCGGTAAAAACTGGTTTTGTATAGCTTGCTTCCTAGCTAACTAAATAATCGAACAATAAAACAAAATAAGCAGATACACTTTCATGCCTATGCAATTCCATCGGTTTCATAATGCATATGAAACAAAAATAAACAATAAGTCACTCGAGCGAACTATTCACTCGTTTTATACTAACTTAACTTATGAGCGTTTACACCTCACGGCATTTCATGCAAACTTTCAAGTGCTTTTTTTCCGAAATTACTGAACCGATTTTAATGAAACTTCATACGCGTAAGCAAGATACATAGGTCTGAAAAATTGGTAAAAAGCATTTTCGAAATGTCGTTTAAAAGAAAAATTTGAAATTTCTGTTGCTATAAGTAATTTATAATCGGTCCAGTTTAGCTGTAACACTATTTTTCGAAAATGTTTTTCAGTAACTTTTTAGACCTATGTATTCTGCTTACGCGTATGAAGTTTTATTAAAATCGGTCAGTCATTTCGGAAAATAAGGACTTGAAAGTTTGTATGAAATACCGTAAGGTATAAACGCTCTTAACTTTAAGGCCATTTCACCTTCGAATTAAGGCGTCGACACAAAAGGTAAGCGTAAAAGAAAAGTGCCTGTAATTCGAACGAGTGGAGAAAGCCTTCGCAATGAACTTAATTGTCACAGGCCCAATAGAGGTTGGGGCCATTACAACTGTTGTAAATGCGTTGCTAAGAGGATTTTACTAAAAGGGTGAAACTTTGAATGTATTTGCATTCATTTGCGTAGTATCTTTTAGCTACAAAGTGTGTAATCAATGCTAGGTTGTTTTTGTTTAAAGTGTAGGCATTTCCTGATGGTTTAATGATATTGATAGCAGATGTTGTGGAGGTGTGTCTACACCGAAGTTACTTTTTGTGAAACAATGTTTGCTTGTATAAATTTTGAAACTGGCATGGTCACTAACACTAAACATTATCATTAACCAGTGTTAATGATAATGTTTGAAATGGAATATTTACCATGTTTACTATTTATTATTAGTTTCCAATATTTCGGAGCTGTTGCAAGCGCCATGATCACGGATAAACCGTTTATCAGTCATCACGTTGCTTGCAACAGTGCCGAAATGGCGATGTAGCAAGCACCGTGATCAAAGATAAAGGAAACATGGTAAGTATCCCGTTTCCAGTGTTAATGATAATGTTTTCTAGTGTTGATGTGCAACAAAGGAAAACAAAAAGTTACAACAGAAGTCCAAATAAACGCTCGATGGACTGTGCGAAAGATTTTATGAGCGATAATAGAAGTATGGAAGAAGAAGATTATGCTCTGCAGACCCTAAACAAAAAAGACTATAAGAGTATAAAAGATGGAGAATGAGAGAGGTAGCATTAATAATTTCACTATGTTCCTGACCCATTGATTTACCATTCGAAATAATTTGAGAGTCAAAATTAATTAATGAGCGTTCCGACACGTTCCTATTCAGTATAAAGTTTAGATCCTATTAGCAAATAGTGAAACAATTACTACTTAGTTTAACACACGTTGTGTCAATATTAAATCGTTTAACGAGATATTATTGCTGCCTTTATTTGTGTGTCGACGACAATTTAAATTGAGTCAGCACAAAAATTGGCGACGAGTTTGACACCTTCATTAGTATTCATTAGCTCCTGTGCTGTGCAAGCAATAGGACAGGCAGGACACGATATCAAGTGTCCCATTGTTTGTAGGGCAACACCACATTTGCACTCCAGAGCAGAGCCATCTACGTATCTCCACCTGAACAGGTTTTCCTTGCTTCGGCCAACCTGTTTCCGGAGTACTATTCAAAGACTTCCAGGTCAGCCATGACAAATCGTGTCCAGGTGGGAGATTTTCAGCAAGGGGCACAAATGGGTTGAGCACAGCTTGAGTCTTGCTGCAGAGCGTTCGCCAGTGAGCGGACACACACTTTAAAAAACTGTTGCAGGTTTTTAGCCTTTGCGGCACGAAGATGTTAGTCTGTAAAGGGTGTCTTGCGTCGGTAACCATTTTGGCCCTTTCACTAGAGCTTGCCACCGTTCTACGAACTTCAGGTGGCGCTATGCATGCCAATGGATACAGCATATGTACCGGCGTCGTAACCAGTGATGCTCCCGGCACGTTTCATTTAGATCTGTATCCACTAACTTGCTTGGGCAGAGCAACTCCATACAGGGCACGCAAATTCACCCACTGAGAAAGATAGCGCCAGCCCAGTAGTCCACATGACGTCAGGCAAAGCACCCCACTTTGACGAGTCTAGTCGCCGTAAAATACTATTGCGAGTATGCACCTTCAGCTTGAGGTCGTTCAGTTCTTGCTGAAAGTTAGTGTCCAGAGTAACACCGAGATATATAAGAAAGTTGCTGTGCTTGATGAAAACCCCACCCCAAATGATGTTAAGTTTACGGCTCGCCTCGTTATTGCGAAGATGGAATATCCACGACTGCGTATTGATCGGGTTGG
Organism: Cerastis rubricosa; assembly: GCA_949152445.1. Taxonomy (NCBI): domain Eukaryota; kingdom Metazoa; phylum Arthropoda; class Insecta; order Lepidoptera; family Noctuidae; genus Cerastis; species Cerastis rubricosa. The sequence goes on along the minus strand of OX424526.1, from coordinate 6,742,937 downwards.
GCTTGAGTGAGTCAGCGTGATAGTACGTGGTTAAGTCACCGAGAGCGCCTGACAAGTGCTCCTCGACCTCCTCAAAGGTAGCTTGGGAGGTAAGAGCAAGATCGTCCGCATAAAGGAAGCGGGCTGGATGGTTGATCGTTGGTTTATATGTTGTATAGGAGCGGTGCCAAGATACTGCTTACACTAGCACGTTTTTTGGTGCTCTCATAAAGATGAGAGAAGGTGTAAGTAGCAGCAACAATGCCACAGCAACTGGACCGAGCTGTTTTAATTGTTCAACTGAGATGTTGTCCACTCCAAAGGCCGCTAATCGCTGTAACAATATCAGGTTCAATGTTTTACTGATATCGTCACAAACGCTATCAGGTTTTTGTGATTTAGAGATCTTGCTGGAACACGTTGGTTTGCCATTTAAAAGAAGTTGATGTTCTATCTGGTTGGCGGTGACTTGGCTTGGCGGTGCGGGTTGAGGGGACTTATCGGTCAGCTTTCTAAGAGTACTCCAAGCTTTTTTACTGTTATGAGTCATATCGATACTAGTAAAAGTATTCGTCCACCTCTCAAGTCTCCAGCTTGTATGATTTCCTCCGAGAAAGTGTCAGATCGATACAGTGATTCGTATCGGCTCAGTAGTTCACTGGACTCTGTCGATAGCCTGGGATGTAGATATGTAATTCTATTGTTATCGTGGTTAGGACTTAATTAACTTTTTAGTGTCTGATAGTTGGTCACACGATCTTTTCTGTACCTTCGGGAAAGTTATTGAGCTAATTGAATACTTAAGTTGGTAGTAAACTAGTCCTTTTGGTTGTACATATTTAGTTTTATTATTATTTAAAAGTAGCTTTAATTCCTTGATGTTCTTTTTACAACAAATTCTTAAAAAATAATCTCTTCAAGATGAAATTAATAGCTGGCAGTCTGTTTGCTCAGCAATGAAATCCCTTGACATTATATATCATAATACTTTATACAACACTAATATACGGTATATGTTTTCTAATAAAAGCTACAATATAAGTGCCCCATCAATATTTGCAGCTAGCACTACCACCAAATGGCCTACGTTGTTTTATCATCTCGCAAACTATCATACAAGCCCATAAAACAATATTATTATAACAACGTGATAATAATAAGTTACAGCTACCCTTATTTGTAGTCTATAAAAATGCTAGTTCCCGCCGTTCTCATAACCTCGGTGCAGACAATAATAGTAAATCAAGCGTCTACTATCATACCTACCTGTACATTTTAGGTCCTAAGTGTAGCCGTTATCAGAAGTGGGAGAGGCCAGTCCCGGGTACAGTTACAGACCTTTAACGTATATGGCAGCAACAATAAAATGAAATAGAGGTTTGTGCGCAATTGTACATGTGGGACTGTGTTTTTAAATGAATGGTAGACAAGACTGTCTAAAGGAGATAATAATCAGTAATTTTTCTTAAAAGTCTAATTTTACATCGATGTCAAAATACTAAGGATCTTTATGCACGTTGCAATAAGTATTTTGAACTGTTGTGTTGCCATGTTCTAAGTACTGCGTATTCTAACTATGACATTCAACAGAAACACATGCCACCGTGAGCCATCTTCATGCCAAAATGAGAAAGAGCACAAAAATTGTTCCTGAAATGCTTAAGATCTGGTTGCGGAAAGGCAGACATTTACATCGTGCTTAAAATAATACTCGTGCTCTCAAAACAAGCACGATGAATTTGCACTTTATCTGTCGTTCTGTTTCCGTAGATTATAATGCATGCAGAACACAAAGAGTGACTCGTATCCTACAGCAGCTTAAAGCCGCTTCATTCGCTTCTTGTAAAGTAAGCTTGACACAACACTACCTTTGCTACAAAATTCATTTCTATTTATTCAGACAAGGGGTTATGCCAGATCGAAATTAGGTTCTGTGGCCAGTTACGTTTTATAAGAAGAAAAGATTGATATATATTTTTCGATGGAATGGCATGCTCCAGCTATGTATAAGAATGTACTTGAGATTACTGTAGATTAATTACTAAAGTAAATCACCAGCCGTTAAAATTACATAAGACCACCGAAGCCTTCCACCATTTTGTAGAATACCATATTTAAAAACATAATTAATCTAATTCCCATAACAATGAAAATTAGATACACTTTAATTACACAAAAGAGACCCGCAGCTGTGAGCAAAACTCATTTAATAATAACAAAGAGCCTTGAGTTTTAATCCGACGTCTTACCAAGTCCACCAAACAAAAATAACATAGCGAAAACTGAACGTGGGCCTAGCTCAAATGGGCGGAGTAAACGTATTGTAAATTCGAACGATTTTGAAATTTTTCACAAACACATTTAATTCAAAATAGATAAAGTACTCATTTCTAAATCTAAATTAATTACTAAACATAAGCTCTGTATGGTCTCGGACGCAAAGAATAGCACCATCCCATATCTTCCCGTGGGTGTCGTAAGAGCCGACTAAGGGACTTGCCAGAGTATGGGCAGCAGCATTCTCTGTGCTTTTGTAACAACCGTACTGCGATCGCCAACCCGCCTGCCAAGCGTGGCGATTATGGCAAAACCCCCCATGTTATGTCAATGTGGCGAAACTTGGGGGAGGAGGCCTATGTCCAGCAGTGGACGTCTTTCGGCTGAAATGATGATGATGATGACTAAACATAAAACTAGATAATTAAAACTAAAATAACAACAAATAAATTATAAAAGGGCGTCAAAAAACTCCTCCTCAACGCTGTCAGCTGGTATTTTGAAATTGATAATATTCGTTCCGCAAAGAATATTTATTTTTTAAGAATTTGGTATGTTGTACATAGAAATTGTGGTTGTCGCAATTTCTTAACCAAAAATAGTAACTTTGGTTTTTTCGATGTAAAATTCTTGCTACTATTATAAATGCGAAAGTTGGTGAGAATGGGATGTTTGTTACTCTTTTACGCAACAACTACTGAACGGACTTGGGTTATAACCTGAATTTAGTACGATCCAGTGGGTCAATTACTGAACTCGGCGGACCCGCGGGCATTAGCTAGTCGTTTATGTTAACGCTACGTTCTGGTCGCGCGTTCATGGTCATGCCTCTGAGTAAGGCAAAAACTAAATTGCTTACACTAAATTTTTATTACGTCTATACCCTAAGTGCTAGTACCAGGTGTCAAGTAATTGGGGATTTTTTAGATTTTTTTGTCGTCATAAATGAATGGTCTAGAATTCTAGATCAAAGGTATAGCCTGGGAAGAGTGAAGGGAATAATGACTAAATTACGAAGTCTTATGAAAGTGTGGTTTTGTATTTTATGTTCTTCGAAGCACGAGCGCACGAGGAATAAAGATTATATAGTAGCACTTTAGGTTGGTAAATTCACCTGTATGAGCGCCACATTGAACCGGGAGCCATGGCGCCAGGCAACAACTATTTTAGACTTGGTTTCGAAATTTTTGAATAAGTGATAGCCAGACTGACGTTTTTTGTTTAAACGTGATCACGCCTTTCTTTGAAATTATAAATGACACTTACAGGAAAGGTATCATCATTTCAGCCCAAAAGACGTCCACTGCTGGACATAGGCCTCTCCCAACAAGAGCCATGATCGCGGGATGACAATGTCGGGAGCTCACTTTAATTGAATCATGGAGGATATCCTATAAATGAAACTGTAAGGGCTCATTTATGCAAACGCGGCGCGTCAGACGGCGCGGTGCGCCGCGAGTCGTGTGGCGCGTCGGGCGACATGGGACATAATGCATTGCAATAGAACATCTATTATAGAACGGAAACTAAACTTCCGAATAGAATACTGAACCTCCGACAAAATTACTAAGTTACCGACAACAGAGGTTCTGTCAAAATAATCATATTTTTACAACTTGCATGAACTGTTTTAATTTCTATTGTTGGTAATTAAATTTATTTTTTAACTCTCATTAATGATGAAAAAACCCTCAACTGTTCGGCCCGCGCGATCGGGTTCGGGTCGCGTTCGGCTGTTTTCGCGTGCGAGTTCGAAAGATCCGAGCGCAGTGCGCGTGCAACTAGGCAATTATTATTTAGTGGGCTAGGCAATTCGTTCCACTCGAAACTGGGACCACGGACCAATTCTAACCTTTCTTTTTCGATAGGGGTTAACTGGTCCCACTTCAAAACTGCGATCAGGAGTTTTTTCCCGTTGAGTTCCACCATTTTGTGTTACGAAGATTTCAGTATCTCATTCGGTCGTTTCGTCATTTTTAATCGGACAAAAGTAGTCGGAAAGTTAGTATTTTAGGCAGTAGATTTAATATTTTGAGTGAGAGAGGACAATTCAAATTTTTTTGTCGAAGCTTTTATTACTATCCTTTGAGAACAAGAATCAGTGAAGTAAGTAGCCTGGTGCTATTGCGACTGGACTGCGAATCAGAAACTGTTTTTTTTTAAGCTGTAAAATTGCTTTTTGTGTAGATATTGTTTTATTTTAAAGCATTATGATTTCCAAATCATTACAAAATGAGTCGTCTAATAATAATCTACTTTTAGTTTTTAACCATTATCATAAATAACTAAATCGGTAAAAAAAATACAAATTTACGAAAAAAGAATCACTATAAAATTTTAAATAAAATAATTCTTTTTGGATAAAACTACGACGTTGTTTTGTTCCGGGTGGGAATTTTACCCGGGCACTGCCGCATGCTTGTATTTGTGCATATGGCATAACGTCGCGGGCAACGCTTACATCTGAAGCAAACGCGCGTCAAACCGCTTCAGCGTAAATAAGCACTAAGTGTAGTTAGGAACAATGAAAGCTTAAAACAGTGTTTGAAATATTTTAAGCTTCGAAGTTGCTGAAAAAAAGTTTTGAAACTACAGCTGCCACATTTCAAACTCAATGTTTGATATGTTGCAGCTGTAGTTTTAAAACTTTTTATAAAACTTGAAAGATTATTTTTAAATATAACAACAGACGGAACACAAGTAGTAGACTTAAAAACAAACAAAGCTAAAAAGCTAAACAACAGAGCTAAAACTTAAGAGTCCAAGAATTTTAACAGCCAAGGCAGGGCTTATAAAACGTTCGGAAGTTAACAGGCGAGTTTAAGACTACAAACTCTAGAAACCGCAGATTCTATCCGATTGAAAGTGCTTGGGAATTTCAACCTTGATCCAGGCTTAAAAATAGTCCATTAAAGTTAATCTGAGGTTCCAAACCTAGTGAAGCAGATTTGGCCGATATTATTTTAAAATTGAGGTTCTTATGGATTCTTCTTCTTATGGTTCTTTTGGTTCTTATTCAGAATCGTCCGGCCATCTTATGACGACAGGCCGTGCCGACGGCGCCTTCGTGTTCCACGCGTGCCTCAAGGAGATATCAGCAAATCGGAACGGGTCTGAGAGGGCCGATGTCTGCCAGGGCTGCGGGAATGTTCGAAAGAGATACCGTGGTCCTGGAACACAAAGGGCTAAGAAGGAAAATGGATGGGTTTTAGTCAGTCAAGTCTAACACTCCCATTCCGCTCCGCCCAGAGCGGGTTTGATGATTTGCCATCCGAAAAATAAAAAAGGTTCTTAGGGATTATTGATCTGCCTCGATGGTCTAGTGGTTGCAAGCGGGACTGTTGAGTATGAGGTCCCGGGTTCGATTCCCAGGTCGAGCAAAGTGTTATTGGGTTTTTCCACCAGGAATTTCTCAGTAGCAGCTACGGTCCGTGGATTTGTGCCCGGTTGATAGTAGGTAGTAGGCTCGCCCCCTTTTAGATGGGACTTAAACATAACTGGCGAAATATGAGTGTACTATTAGGTATATCTCTGCCTTGGCCTTCGGTGATATAAATTATGTTTATTTTTCTAAATAAAAAGATTTATATCAATGATCATTCAATGATCAAAGATTGACAGCACGGTTGGCGCAGTGGTTGAGCGATCGACTGGTGCGCTGCATGTCGCGGGTTCGATCCCCGCACGCAACAAATATTTACATGGCCTGCAGATAGTTGGTTCGCGTCTGGCTATTTGGGTATGTGATCTTAATGTAAACGCACCCACGATACAGGAGAAATTCCTAGTGTGGGGCAATGTTTTAAAAAAAGAAAGATTGTTTGGAAGATATCGCTATCAGCGATAAAACCGCCATTGCAACCATAACAATAAAATTTGCAGTGTTAGTTTTACAAACAGTTGTGATTTCATTTTTGTGTACATTAAAGTGTACTCTATTATATTCTGTTATTGTAACTTCACTACATTAAAATTTAAATTTAAATAGTGTTTTCACAGTTTTCAGAGCATTATTATCCTACTTCATTGGGTTTTGAATTGTTCATTTGAATTTAATGGACCAATCCAGATATCAAAATTTATAAGGTATTCAGATATCAACAGCTACGTTTTCAATTTAGTTTTTAGTAGTGAATCTATTATTGGTAGGTACAGTCAAGTTTTCAATACTTTTGACACCATAAGTGTTATTTTTGTCTGTTCATTACATGATAAAATCTGCTTTATCGACTATTCGTACTTCGTATATCAATATCACAGAATATGGTTGGGCTTTTACCTGTCAGACTAAATTAAAATGTGACACTGACAGACGCTGTCACTTAAATTCAAAATATGAATAATTGAAATTTTATGAAATGGCCAGACCATTAATAAGATTTAAGGTTGATGTCAACCCCACATTAGTCAAATGTTTATGGAAGCACAAAATTCAGACAAGCGAACCCCGCTCAATGACGCAGTCATTAGGTCATGAAATGCACAGGCAAGATGGAAGGTGGGTCTTTAGTTTGAATTAAGTTTTTGAAAATATTAGTTTTTAAACTGACATGGTCACTATCATTAACACTGAAAACGGGATAGTTACCATGTTAAATATTTGTTTTGAGTTCCCGATATTTCGTTCGCGCTGTTGAAATTAAGCACCATGATCAAGGATAAACTAAAATAAACCACTAACAATTACGACAAATTCCAACCAAAAATGCTTGAACGTCAAAAGTTCAACTTTGTTCATAGCCTTTAAAGATAAACCATTAAAGTCTCAGGTAGACAGGTCGTAGTCACAGCTACCGAGCTGTGAAACACAGATAAAATTCTATTAGCTTTATAAAGTCCTAGTACCTTCTGAATTTTAGATTTGATGATGTAATTATAGCTTCATTGAATTTAAATGTTGAATGATAATAAAGTCATGTTAATTTTTGGGATGCTTTGTGGTAAGATAATGTTGTACCTTTTGTTGAAATCGCTGTAAGTGACAGCAAAGGTAACTTAAACTCTTAAGCTCTTTTCATGTGGATACTCTGATTTATCCTAAAAACCTCAAGGAGGAGTTCTTGGCTAAAAAATAACAGTTTATTGCCTAAGTTTGGCCGAGTTTTCTCTGTACCTTAGAAATCACGATAAGCCGTTGATGTTCTTTTTTCTTTATCGATGTATGTATCCTCGATGGTTGTCCTTCGCCCTGGGGAGGGCGGAGGAGTCTGTCAGACTCGTACTGACTAAAACCACACCGGTGTTCCTTCCGTTGTAGGCGATGCCTTGGATTTCATTATTTTGTAGATCTTGGCAAAAAGCTAGGTATGTGATGGTCTACAAAATCTCAGGATATGCACCGGGCATTTTTTAACACGATTCTCAGCCTGATTGTTCGAACCTAACTATGAATCTTATTTTTTTTTGTCGTTAGTCTGTTAGGGGTAATACAGTTTTCCAAAACGATGACTAAAATATTATAATTAAGGTACGGGTGTGAGTAACTACTAACAACACGTTAGTTACTGAAAACGAGAAAATTACACAAATTAAAGCTGCTTTGTCACCCCTTACAATGATGCCATTAAAGTTTCAGCCAGGTAAGCAGGGACTCAGCTAGCCAACTGTGAAACACTGATAAGGTGGATCCGTCATGTTCGTAACTTAGTAGCGTTGCTTAGCGATACAACTGTTTAAACGTATACTTATCTTTACGCTTGAGAGTTTTGGGTAGGAGACTTAGAACTAGTTTTGGCAAGAAACTTTGCTTGCACGAAAACAGGTTTTATTATTTGGTAGGTAAAGCATAAAGACCCTCCATTGTATTTTTTTGACTGAATGGGCTTGCGTTTGGCCGCAACTGTGAAGTGATGATGCGGCCTAGGGTGGAGCACGCTTCGAAGAGATCTAGACTATAATGATCAAGGAATAGAGTAGCCGGCTGTGAATTCCACAGAATGGCGGTCCGCACAATAAATGTGGTAGCAGAGCGCTTTGTTCGATTCCATGGAACTTCAATCATATAACGGTCATTTTCTTTGCGATCGTATTGGTGCTGATCAGTACCTGCTGAAACTTATCAATAACATTTTTAACAGGATATTTACCATGTTTATTATTTGTTTTGAGTTCCCAATATTTCGACGCTGTTGCAAACGCCATGATCACGGATTAACAACAAATAAAAATACCCCGCACCGAGAAAAAGGGGTATTCCAAAATTATTGCGGAAATCTAATAGAAACTAGCATGAATAACGATATTCAAGTAACCATAGGAGACCCCTAAATACTTTCCGAATGTTAACGAGTTTACTCGTGAATTGTCGAAACACAAAACGGAACAAAAGTGAAAGAAATCAATTCAAACCAAAATGAAAAGTCACCCGAATAAACGGTAAATTCTAGAGAAGCTTTCGATTTGGTATCCACCTTGTCACTACTCAATAAGATCGTTAATAAACCAATACACGTGGCTCCACTTAGTGCCACAGCACTTATTAATGTTACCGTTTGCAATGTAGCGGTAGTGACAAGTCGCTGAAGGCATTGAATGTGCTGATTAGCGAAGAGTGGGAACGACTTTAACGGGGTAAGTGTTTGTGATTTGAGTTTTTTAACTTTAGTTTTTTAGTGTAGTTGTTAATTTATAATAATATTGTATCTAATCTATTAGTTTCTATGAAGCTGTTGTACTGTATCATCTTGGTGGTGTGGTGTGGTGTGTGTGTTTAGGTACAAGTTTAAGATGTGGTGACGTGGTGTGTGTGGTGTGGTGTGGTGTGTGTGTAGATGTGGTGTGTGTGTGTTAGTTTATAATGTTGGTGCGTGTTATTTGAATCTGGGTGTTCTTCAATTTTTTCATCATGAACTTTCTTTTTTTCATTTTCATTGGTTCGTTTGTCATCTGTTTCTAATTCTACAAAATCAGACTCTCTCACTTTTATATAGTTAGTACTTATAGTGTAGGTACTCTCTTCCTTTACTGTTTTTATTTACATGATAAAGTATTACATCAGTCTATTCATTTCACTCTAATTCCTTCTAGTTTTCTTTAAGTTCTTTATGAATACGCCTTCGTTTATGCCCAAGGTGACCTTTTACTACTAATGCTTGTAGTATTTTGAATATTTCTAACAAAAAACCTTCATTTATCATTATTTCTTAATGTTCGAGGTTTATAATTCGCACTATTGTGTTTGAATTGTATCTGAGCGTGGTATCTCTTTAAACCCTGTCAAAATACCAAAGCTGTGACATTTTTTTTAATGTTACAGTACCATGCTGTGATACCAGCCTTTTAGCCTCGTATAGGACCAATTTAGTCTATTGTACATCTTATTATTGTTTTTTTGTTTTCTTTTTACACATGTAATTTTGTTTTATTGTTAATTTAATCATTTTGTTTCGTCCTTTGCGAGACTAATAATTACTTTTTCTTTTTTTCTTTCCCAATGAACTCAGTAATAATATCGTCGTCAATACACGTGGCCCCATTTAGTAATGCCTCCACACTTACTAATGTTAACGGTCCGAATGTAGCTCTCGTCACTGAAGGGAATTGTATGTGCTTAATAGGATTGAGTGGATGCTGCTCTAAGAGGATTAAGCCCGCTTGCACCACAAATCACTAATTGCGTTTAGCACTAGAAGTAGTTGAAAATCTTTTTTAGAGATAAAGATGACGGAGATTGAATGATGTGGTGGTGAAAGCGGGCCTGAGTGACTTGACTTATTTTCACAATTTTCGCCCTCTTTTGTAAAACCTACACTATTAAAGAAACCGGCATTAGTTCTCCCAGTCATTGTGGTAATTTTTTATGTTGAGGGCCGTACCTTTTAGTAACAGAAATATTGGCTGTCATAGCTCAAACTTTTTCCCAACTTTTTTTTTATTAGGATATGTTTTCTTGAACTGAATGTCTTCCTTGAAAATTGGAATCAAGTAGCACAGAATCATGACCATTGGAAGGAATGGAGAGAGGGAAGCCTTTGTCCAGCAGTGGGACAATACAGGCTGCTATACCAGGTGTTGTTTTGGATCCTCGTCAAAATTCAGGAAGTTGTCACAAAATACATAAATAATCAATTAAAATTACGGTACTTAGTTAATTATTAATAAACACAGATTTTTTTGGTTGTTTAAGTTTGTCAGAGGGAATAATAAATTATCGAATAAACGTTTGAGATTATTTGTATGTGTGGCAGCGCGGTTATAAGGCGATAATCAGACGAGTAGCGTTTAAAATACGGGTGGTTCACACTTACCGATTTCCATATAAGAAAAAAAAAATAACATTACCCATTTCATTATTGATTCGGGACGAGAATCATTAGCATAGTTACCTCCTTGAATTTGACGAGGATGCAAAACAACACCTTGTATAGTAAAAATAATAATATTTTATTGATGCTGACCTATTCACTGCATCCACCATCACAATATTTTGAGCACTACCGTAAATAGAGATTTTTCAAACAAAAAAAGACGTTTTTCAGCAATATTTTTTGCATAGGCATACTTAGTTTGATTTACAGAATGCTTGTTTGACTTCGTACAGGGTCCGTTTACTTACACCTTGTTTAACCTAGGTAGATAGACTTCCTTCCATTTCTCCAATATCTGCGTTATGAAGCATTTCGTCTATCTTCCTTCTTTGTCTTAAAATCCTTGCATTTATGACGCTTGTTTTTCGATGGATTACCCTTTACAATTTCCACATTATTTACCAATCTAAACCATAACAACAAAATAACATCGTTATTTTGTCAGGTTAATAGAATAGAATAAAATGGAATAGAATAGAATAAAACTATATTGTACACCAAAAATGAAACATAATGGGCTTAGAAATCTGCTAATTTTATGGATAAAACGGCGTTCTTATCGCTGCTAGCCATATCTTCCAGGCAACCTATGAATGGACATTAAGGAAAAAAAAAAAGGGACTAGTCAGTGGTGTACCTACCACACCAAAAATTTAAATAGCAAAAGTAAAGTTATCTAATTCATACATTTATAATATAAATATAACACAAAAATAAATATATAAATATAGATATTTGGGTTAATGATCTACCTTCGGCCAAGTGAACTCATTCCGGTAATTTAGACCAAGTTATTCATTCTTTTAATAAACCGACCTCTAAACCCACGCTAATGGTATGCAAAAATCATGCTAAAACCTTCCATAACTCACCAAAACATAGTATTATATGAAATCTAAAAGCTAGCGTGTCGTCCAGTTTTACACTTTGGTTTTAATTCCGCCGCGCCCTGTACAGGCGGGGCCGAGTGATATAATGATACTTGCACTTAATGTAAACTTGTCAAATGCACTTTTAGAGTGTGAAATACTTTGTTGGGGCTTAGGAAGTGGCCTTAATGGTAGAGGAAGGCGTTTTACGGTGGAAAGTAAGGTGGTGTGGAAGTTCTCAAAGTGGTATTAGGCTTTATTATTGAGTAGGAATAGAGACTTATTTTGTATGGCTTGTAAGATGAGTGAGATTAGAGGAGCTCGTGGCTAAATAATTTCAGCCGCACGGGTCGATCTTTAAGGTAAAGTCGTGCTTGCCGAGGTTGGTCCATGGATGGGTCATAATAATTACGAGTCGAGTTTCCTCTGTGCCTCGGAAAGTACGTTAAGCCGTTGGTCCCGGCTGTCACTTGTAAATCTTTGACAGTCGTTACGAGTAGCCGGAAGCCAAAAGTCTGACATCCAGTCTTACCAAGAGGTATCGTGTTACCCAGTTACTGGGTTGTGGAGGTCAGATAGGCAGTAGCTTCATGTAAAATACTGGTGCTCAGCTGCATCCGGTTAGACTGGAAGCCGACCACAAGATAGTTTGGGAAAAGGCTAGGCAGATGATGTAAGATGAGTGAGATTAGGTCATGTCTTGGTGAAGTGTTGGCTGGTTAGCACGGGTCGATGGAAATGCCTAGATAGCTAGAAAAGGACACCTTACACTTAGGACATAACACATAACATCACGACTGTAATTCCCGAGGGGATAGCCAGGTGTGGGTACCTGATAGTACCTACACCCCAGCACGCGTAGCATGACCACTGTAGAAACGAGTTATGTCTAAGGAAGTATCGACATAATGACGGATAAACAATGTGTAATTTAGTAGATTCTTCCGTCGACATAGCCCGTTTCTACGGCGGTCATGCTACACGTGCAAAGTACACCATAATTTCGCCAGCAATGTTAAAGTCCCATGTAATAGGAGACAAGCTATTTGCCGTCAACCGGGCACACTTCTAGACTCGGTGGCTGCTACCGAAAATTTTCTGATGAAAAACTCAATAACACTTTGCTCGACCCGGGAACCGAACCCAGGGCCTCATGCTCAGCAGCCACGCATGTGACCACTAGACCAACAAGGATTGCGACATTTTCTATAGCCAAAAGATGCAATGTTTACCTTCCTGCCGGCCTACCATGATGTCTTAAAACATTATTGTTTCACTCCTTTTCCAGTGTGGGAAAGAGATGGTGCTAGACATCCTGTATATCTCCGTCTCTTTCCCACATTGGAATAAGAGTACTGCTATAAGACGTCATGGTTGGCCAGCTGATTTGGGGAACACTATTATGTCAATTGTGGACTTACGTATTTATACAGTCTTATGTGAAATCTTATCTTAGATGTGTTTTAATTCTGCACCATGTAATTAATATCCTGCATGACAAACCGCGGTCATCTATCGAAAGATTTCATAAAGTTGAAACAATTTCGAAACCTGTTTTTTAAACTGACATGGTCACCAACACTACCAATAACATTTGTAACGGGTTATTTACCATGTTTACTATTTTTTGCTGTTTTTAGGGTTCCGTAGCTAATTGTTTTTTTTTTTTTTGGGAATGGCATCTCGCCGTTCAACCTAGGAGGTAGTCGTCTGCTTAACCGGACTATCTTGTGGGTGCCTTAAGAGTAAGGCCTCCAGCCAGGGCATAAAACTTACAAACTAAGCGACTACACGCTAAGGGCACCCCCTGTGGGGTACGAGCCTCGGCTTAGGGCGTCGCTGGGGGAGGACTGCATGGGGACAGGCTGGATCTGAATGATATCATTATTTAGGGGCTGATTTAAAACTACTGGCACAGCATCGCGGGCTGGCTCGAGCGTGGGTCGGGGAGGGCATGGACCGGGACGTCGCGACGGACCTCGACCGCGAGGCGGAAAGACGGCGGTTTGTGTCTGAACTTTTTAAGAGTGCTAGTCTCTTTGCTACTCTCCTGGAGGAGGGTGATAGCATCATCGGGAGTGACGAGGGTATGCCGAGGACGGCGTACTGTACTAATGCGCGAGGGTTCGTAGCGGGCGGCCGCTGCGATCAGGGGATTACGGTGTTTAATGGCGTTATCGAAGAAACGCTTCGAAAGACGTTTCATAAACTGAAGGACGGTGGGCATTCTAACGTCTACGTGTAGACGGTCATTACGGACATAAAAAGGGGCTCCCGTGACTCTGCGTAAGAACCGGTTCTGCAAGGTTTGCATCCTATGGATGTACTTAGGCTTGGTGTGAGCGTACATGACGCAAGCGTACGTCATAATGGGGCGGATCACCGCGGTGTAAAGACGCAGCTTGCACTTGAGTGGCAACTTGCTTTTTGTCGAAATCATGAAATGAAGCCTACCCATAGCAAAGGCAGCTCGGCCGCGAGTTGCTTTAATGTGCGCCGCGAAAGACAGGTGGTTGTCAAGTAAGACTCCTAAGTACTTGGCTTGCTTCTCCCAAGGGATAGGCTTACCGTACATAGTGATCGGGCTGAGCGCGGGTGGCTTATTCTTACGCGGTTTAGAGAAAAGAACTGCCTGGCTCTTGTCGGGGTTCACCTCGATTCTCCATTTCCGGAACCAAGCGCCTAAGACGTTGGCTGAGGTTTGGAGGGTGCTGTAAATAGCGTCGTGACTACGGCCAGTGTAATAGATGGCCGTGTCATCCGCGAACAGGGCTAACTGTGCCTTCTTGCTCTTGGGGATGTCACTGGTGAACAGATTAAAGATAAGGGGAGAGAGCGGGGAGCCCTGAGGGACTCTAATGGGGTGGGGGGAAGACAGTGCCTTCCCGATGCGATAGCGGAAGGTGCGATCCGACAAAAAGTCTCTTAAGATGAGCACGAGACGGTCTGGCACTCCCAGTTTGTACAGCTTATATAATAAGCCGTTGTGCCAGACTTTGTCGAATGCCTTTGCTATGTCGAAAAACAACACACCCGTCATCGCTCCACGCTGGAAGCCAGCGCTCAAGTGTTCTACGATGCGGTGGGCCTGTTGAATGCAAGAGTGTCCGGTCCTGAAGCCGAACTGTTCGTTGGGGATGAGACTCTTAGCCTCGGCGAAGTCTTTGAGTCGCTTATACATAAGTCTCTCGTAGATTTTTCCGAGTGCATTCAGGAGACTGATAGGTCTGTAGCTCGAAGGCTCAGACTTGGGTTTGCCTGGCTTTGCGAAACCGATGACCGTGGCCTCTTTCCATATTTGGGGAAACGCGTTGTTGCTCAGGGCGCCATTGAAGATGGCCGCCATTAACACGACGAGCTGAGCGGGGAGGAGTTTGAACACCCTATTGGTGATTCCGTCGGAGCCGGTAGCTAAATGGCAAAAAACGGAACCCTTATAGATTCGTCATTTCTGTCTGTCTGTCCGTCCGTATGTCACAGCCACTTTTTTCCGAAACTATAAGAACTTATACTTACTACTTACTTATTGAAACTTGGTAAATAGATTGATTCTGTAAACCGTATCAAGATTTTCACACAAAAATAGAAAAAAAAACAATAAATTATGGGGGTTCCCCATACATATAACTAAAACTCAATTATTTTTTTTTTCATCAAGCTCATACGTGTGGGTTGTCTATAGATAGGTCTTTAAAAATGATATTAAGGTTCCTAGTATCGCTTTTTTTTACTGAATAGTTTGCGCGAGAGACACTTCTAAAGTGGTAAAATCTGTGTCCCCCCCTCTAATTGTTAAAGTAAGAGGAGGAAAATTCTGAAAATATTTAGGATTGTAGAACGTAAAAAAAAAAACTTTAACCTAAATTGGTTTGAATAAGATATATTGTTAAGTTTTTGAGATATGGGACTTTTTTATCAAACTGCAACAGGAACTTTGTTTTTCAATATCATACTATGAAAAACCAATTTAGTTTTGCAGTTGAGTGGAAGTTTACAAATGAATGACCCTTCAAAAAAAAAATGTTATTATATTGTTTGGGGCTATGAAACCCTGTATGCGAGTAAGACTCGCACTTATCCAGTTTTTTTTTTGCAGCTGTTGTTTCTTTTGTCAATGTTATTGATAATTTCGAAACCGAAGGATACAAATGAAAATCAACAAAAACATGACCACAATTCTTGACACCACGAATCATAATTAAATTATGAATGAACCTACTCTCCCACTGCGAGGTTACAATCATTTATTTACCAATCAGAGTGACCCAACGAAAGTGTAATATATGGAGGTATGGAAGATGTTTCAGCCAATAACGACGAAATGCGCCGAACATTGCCGAATTCTTTTATCTTCTGATTTAAGCTGTCGCGGCTTTGACATAACCAGCAAACAGGTAACAACAGAAGATTCACGACGAGTTATCATCATCATCAGCCTATAATGTTCCCACTGCGGGGACAGAGGCCTTCTTTCTATGAGAGGGAGTGGGCTGTAATGCACCACGCGGGCCCAATGCGGCTTGGTAGAGGTCACATTTCTTCGAATTTTTAGTTCTGGGACATTTCGGTTTCCTCACAATGTTTTGCTTCACCGTTTTTTAGGTCAGCGGTGATGAAATAAATTACACAAAGTAATGCGCCTGCCTGGGTTTAAAGGTAAGTCGGGGCTGCCACCACTGGGCCACCGTTGCTCTCTGACGAGTTATAAACAAGAATAAATGTTATTGCATAGTCTAAAGGGAAACATTTTGGAAGTATCATTTTATTTATAAAGGGTGGAAGGGACACCGACGCTAAAAATCAGCCCCTAAAAATTGATATCATTCAGATCCAGCCTGTCCCCATGCAGTCCTCCCCCAGCGACGCCCTAAGCCGAGGCTCTTACCCCACAGGGGGTGCCCTTAGCGTGTAGTCGCTTAGTTTGTAAGTTTTATGCCCTGGCTGGAGGCCTTACTCTTAAGTCACCCACAGGATAGTCCGGTTAAGCAGACGCCAACTTCCTAGGTGCGAGATGCCATTCGCAAAAATAAACACCGATGCTAAAACGGATACCTTTTTTTTGTATGGCATCTCGCTGTCCAACCTAGGAGGTTGTCGTCTGCTTAACCGGACTATCCGGTGGGTGCCTTGAGGGGAAGGCCTCCAGCCAGAGCATAAAAACTACTTACTAACTTAGCGACTACACGTATTCGTGTGATAATTAACCGTTTTAGTGTTGTGTCCCCCTGTATTGTTTTTAGACTTATAAATAGCGTGAAAAATCCAATTTACGATTGGTCATTTTGTTAATGTTAGGGTTAGTGACCCTGCACGTTTAGAAATTCTTTGATTTTTATATTTTCTTTAATCTATCATCATCTGCCTAGCCTTTTCCCAAACTTTGTTGGGGTCGGTTTCCAGTCTAACCCGATGCAGCTGAGTAACAGTATTTTACATGCAGCGACTGCCTATCTGACCTCCACAACCCAGTAACTGGGTAATACACTAATACGAAACCTCTGAGTAAGACTGGATGTCAGACTTTCGGCTTCTGACTACTTGTAACGACTGTCAAAGATCTACAAATGACATCCGGGACCAACGACTTAACGTGCTTTCCGAGGCACGGAGGAACCTCGGTATGTAATATGGTCACCCATCCATGGACCGATCTCGGCAAGCACGGCTTAAACTTTAAGATCGACCCGTGTGGCTGTAATTATTTAGCCACGAGCTCCTTCTTTAATCTATATTGAAATAAAAATGTAAACCGTCAAATAACAGCCATCGAAAATTTCTCAAGCAATGCGAAAGCAAAAACATAACAAACAAACAAAGCACACCCATCTCAAGCAGTTAGTAAACCTTTTGTTATTCTTATTGCCCGCATTAGGGTTTGGCCAGGAAACGAAGAAGCCGTGACATCACCCAACCTACTTCCAGTGTAAGGTAAATAGGACAGCCACTGATAAGGGCAACGACGGAAGTTTGGACACAGCCAAATGAATGGCAGTGCTTTGTGATTCTGTTCATTTGGGCTTTGAATGAGTCCGTTAAAGGGTGAGCTGACTTTTGTAGGTAGAGATAAAAAAAGGTGAACGCGGCACACTCCGTGACCAGAAACAAAAGATTCGTAGAACATTTTATATGCAGCAGAGCCAGCCGTGCTCTACCGCGCGGCGCCGCGCGCCAACTCGTTTCGGGGTAAAACTCGTGATCGATTACTCGATCCTAACGTATCAACATTGATAGAAAATTTCGAAATTTATTTTGTGTAATTACGTAACTTTAAAATCGACTTTTTTATTTGTATAGATATTTGATTCATTTTGATTTTGAAAGTTATAGTAAGACATAAAAATGATTCTCCAAAAAAATTTTAAGTTCATAGGACTACCCAATTTTAAGTTATCGTCTGCAACACATTAGCATACCCTTTATAGGCCAAAGAAAGTAATTATAATATTACCTACTTTGGCCTATAAAAAATTATATACTTACTAGTTAGGCAGATAGATCAAGGGCTTGATCAAAAAACAGTACTCTTTGACACTATCATAATCTATCACTTTTCAGTCACTTTTGGATACGTTAGGATCGAGTAATCGATTCGATGCCGTGCCGCGAGGTGGGAAAACCGCTATGCCTCGTATAACTGAGCGAGCACTTTTGAAGGGGTAATTGTATCCATTAATACTAGCTGCTGCCTGCGACCTTCGTTAACGTGAAATTAAAAAAAAAAACTATATTTACTTACTATATTATTATATTTGAGTCGGATTTTGTTAACAATTTCAAAGGTTTATTTTTTTTTACACAGGGCTCAAATTATTTTTCTAGAACAAACGTAAGCTGGTTACTCTTGTAATACCAGCTATCTGCCAATAAAAGTTCCGACAAAATCGGTTCAGCCGTATCGGAGATGCCGTAACAAACAGACAGACAGAAAACCAAAAAAATAATAATAATTGAAATGTTTCGCAAATACTTTCATATGCATTTAGTAAAAAAGCAGTTATGTTAAAATTACGAACAGACATCCAAATTTAATTATTTGTGTAGATAAACAAATACCACCAATATATATAGATTTCATGTCTTTTGGATATTATAGTTTTTAATTCTGACATAACTTAATTCCATAATTTAATTTATTGGCCATCTAATTCTGTTTTATTTTTATTTTATTTTGCTCTGTGCCTTTTGACATTATTATTTCATATCATAAAGACATTTTATTATTTACTGCTGACATAACTTCATTACTTAATTTAAATTAATTGTTATGTTTTATTTTGTTTTATTTTAATTATTACTTTTTTTTATTGCATGAACATTGTCATTTTTATTTGTATTGTTGTGTAAACCAATATGGGTCAATGACCTGAAATAAACGAATTTTATTTTTATTTTATTTTAATAGGCAAAAACCCTGAAATCACGAAAAAGAAACAAGCTGCTCCGTAGGAAATTCCCAAAATAAAACACACATGGCCAAAATAAGTGGATTAAACCACTTAAAACATTTAACATGGACGTGTCTATACATTGATATTGAATGATAATATTTGCTTAAAACAGACGTAGGGATTACCAGAATTCATAAAACGTTGGTAGAGTTTCGCTGTCAGTAGTGCGACGGTTCCTCTAGCAGATTTAATCCACGAGGAAATTGAATTGTACATACGGTGTAATAATAATATTGTATCATCATCATCATCATCATTTCAGCCGAAAGACGTCCACTGCTGGACATAGGCTTCCCCCAAGTTTCGCCACATTGACATAACGGGGAGGGTTTTGCCATAATCGCCACGCTTGGCAGGCAGGTTGGCGATCGCAGTACGGTTGTCACAAAAGCACAGAGAACGCTGCTGTCCATTCTCTGGCAAGTCCCTTAGTCGCCTCTTACGACACCCACGGGAAGATATGGGAAGATTTAATATTGTATAATTTTTTTTATATTTTTAAACGTTTTTTTTTTAATATAATTTTGTAAAAATATTTTAAAATGTTAATAATACATATATGTATAGATGAATAAACGAGAAAAATATAGCTAACCAAATGATTTTAAAAGAGTAATGCCACATGGAGTTTCTTGCCGGTTCTTCTCTATAGGAAACGACCAACCCGAACCGTTTACGTTTTTGTCTATGTTTTATAAGTGCCCATGTAGGCCTATGTAAAATAAAACATTTTGATTTTGGTGCTTTGTCGTCCGTGGATGGGTGACCTCTCATTACATACCGAGTTTCCTCTGTTTTACGGAAAACACGTTAAGCCGTCGTTGGTCCTGTCATTTGTAGTTCTTTGTCAGTCGTTACAAGTAGTCAGGGGCTGGAAGTCTGACAACAAGTCTTACTATGGGGTGTCGTATTACCCAGTACTAACTAATGTGATAGGCATTCACTCCATGTAAAATACTGGTATTCAGCTGCATCAGGTTAGACTGGAACATGACCCCAACATATTCGTGAAAAGGCTAGGCAGATGATGTTAAGGTGCTTTATTGTCAATGACTTTGACTGTTTATGATTAGCTTTTAGTTGTGATTTTCATAGCGTGGGGGTTGGAAATCCACGGGAACGTACTTTCATTTCATTTATTTCAGAAACAATTTTTACATCGTATCGTAATTTCCCACAAAATTATAAAATTGAAGTATGACAATAAAAATCATAATTATAACAGTTCGAGCTCTGTATGGTGTCGGACGTAAAGAATAGCACTATCCCATATCTTCCTGTGGGTGTCAGCGGCAGCAGCGTTCTCTGTGCTTTTGTAACAACCGTACTGCGATCGCCAACCCTGTCAAGCGTGGCGATTACGGCAAAACGCCCCCTTTGGGGAATAAGTATCATGGTCTAGCTGTGTTACAAGTCTAATCGAAATCAGTTCTGCTTTTAATGCGTGAAAAGGATTAAAAAAAATGATTTACCATATCCGGGATATAAAAAAAACGGTTTTCAAAAGTTCAATTATTGCCTTCTTTATAAAATTTTCAATAGTCATACCGCATAATTTTGTATATTATTCAACACAACATTGTACGCTAATAATACCAGCGGGAATTGCATGTTGTAGCAATTATTTTATTCTACGAATTATATAATTATTATACTACAAAACTACGTGTACCTAATAATACAGGTATTTTCTAGGAACCAATGTAAAATGCGCCTACTTAGAATGTTCTAAAAACGCCAACCAGAGCACGAACGCGCGACTTTACACGAACACGCGACTTTACACGAACGTGCGACTTTACACCTTTTTTTTTTTTTTTTTTTTCGGATGGGAAATCATCAAATGACTTCTTCCGCTCTGGGCGGAGCGGAAGGGAGTGTCAGACTTGACTGACTAAAACCCATCCATGTTCCTTCTTAGCCCTTTGCGTTCCAGGGGCACGGTATCTCTTTCGAACAACCCGCAGCCCTGGCAGGCATCGGCCCTCTCGGACCCCTTCCGATTTGCTGACATCTCCTTGAGGCGCGCGTGGAACACGAACGCGCCGTCGGCACGGTCTGTCGTCATAAGACGGACGGACGGTGAGCTAGCCCATTACTCACCGTCCACAGGCCCGCGCCTACGGTGGCCGGGGGCCACTGGTTGCCCCCCGACGCCCGGGGCGTCTCCCGCGGCGGCTGGGACGTGAGGTTCTCTCCCTCTCACGTTCCGCCACCTCCTTCGCTAGCATGACTGCTTCGCAGAAGGAGGCGACGGCTTCCCATTCCCTCTCGCTCCGGACCATGGATTGAACCAGGGCCGGACGCGAGAGGTCGCCGCCGCCAATCGCCGCTACGAGAACACGGCGGTGCTCAGCCCAAGCAGGGCACAGCTCCACAGTGTGCTCCACCGTGTCCTCCGGCCGATCCTCGCAGTGGTAACACCCGGGCGTTTCCTCCCGCCCGATTCGGTGCAGGAACCTCCCGAAACAACCGTGTCCGGTGAGGACCTGCGTCAGGCGGAAGGTGAGGGCGCCGTGGCGCCTCTCTAGCCACTCCTCAAAGAGGGGACTTATCGCCACTATTGTGGCGTGCCCTGCACGGGGTTGCGACAGTCGCTCTCTCCATGTCGCCATGAGATCGCGCCGGAGGTCTGTCCGCTGAGCGACAATTTGCCGCGGCAGCGGAGTTTCCCCCCGGCGAAGTGCCTCCGCGCGCCATTCGTGCAGGCACGCGAGGACTATCGCCTCCAGATCCCATGGCGGCAATCCGGCCAAGAGGCTCGCAGCCTCGCCGGAGATCGTGCGGTACCCCCGGATCAGCCTTACGGCTACCACCTTCTGGGGCGCGTTCAGGTAGTGGGCGGCTCGCCGCCTCAAAGAACGCGCCCACACCGGGGCCCCGTAAAGGGCCATGGACCGCACGACCCCCGCGTAGAGCCTCCGGCAGGAGGCGTTTGGACTTGAACCTGGGGGAGGTTGGGCAAGAGCCGCTTGAACGCAGCCCCTGCCCGTTCCAGTTTGGGGACCAAACGTCGGAAGTGCTCCACGAAGTTCCACCGGCTGTCGAGGACAAGCCCTAGGTACTTCAGCGTCGACTCGACGCCGGTTGGAAGCCCTCCTACCGTCAGTATGGATCCCGACGGTGGCGCATTCCGAGGCCCATGAAAGCACATGGCCTCGGACTTGTGCAATGCCACCTCGAGACCCAGTTACCGGATTCTCTCCACGACTATCGCAACCCCGCGTGTGATAAGTTCGGCCGCCGCCTCGTGCGACCTCAAAAAAGAAGGAAGGAAGGAAGGTTCAGTTATGTCGGAAATAAGGACTTGAAAGTTTGTATGAAATGTTGTACGGCGTAAACGCTTTTAAGGTTAAGTTGATTTGAATGATTTTGGAATCATCTTTTTGATAAAAAAATTGTGAATCAAATTAGTAACACTCATGGAAGTTTTTAAACTAAGTAAATATTATGTGCAAAATTAGTGTTTTCAATATAATCTTTCCGGTCTGCAGTTCAAAACAAACGTAGTGAATAAATGTTCTTCCTATGCAAGAAGAAGTCTTTTACCGGCAGACTTAGACAAAATATTTTATTTTACATAGGTCTACATGAGCACTTATAAAACGTCGACAAAAGGTACAACGTTTCGGGTTGGTCGTTTCCTATAGAGAAGAACCGGCAAGAAACTACATGGTTACTCTTTTAAAATCATTTGGTTTTACTATATTTCTGTTACTGCGTTAGTATTTAAGTATGGGAGGACAGCGTACGCCCGACAATACGTCGTTGCTTACTACAAAAGGTAGAACCAGGTAAATCAAAAAATAATGCTGTGCATTGAGACTCTCACCGCTTCGCCAGTAATAATCATCTAGCCTGTCCCCCACAGTATTTTACAAGGAGCATGTCTCTCCTCATCATCTACTTCTCAGTTATTTGGTATAGGGCAAGAATCAGTGTTACCTAATCAGTCTTCAGGCGCTCTTCTAGGCGACTTTCGTGCTTTTGAGGGGGTGAAGCAGATGAAGAGGGGGTCGAGTAGTCCCTTTAGTCCCGCCTACTGCGGGGTGCCCCGCTTGAATCACGTCGATGTGCGACGTCAATAAATGTATAGAAGCTTAATTTCAAAACTCAATATAAAAGTACGAATAGCCCAGCGCGCCGCTAGCCTACTTCGCACATTGCTTTCGCGGTGATCTCTAGGTTCGAACCTCAATACACGCAATTATTTTTTATCTTATTTTTTAATATAATGTATGTACCTACATTTCAATATCGCATTTTTTTGAATTTTTGTTTTCTTATTTTTTCCTAATAAATTATAGGTTGATTGTTATTTTGGATTGTTTGGTTGTTTGGATTGTTATTTTATAGAAAAGGTTATCGAAATATTATCGAATAGATTCGTCAAACGAATAATAAATAATTCTAAGCAGCCTCATGGACAACCAAGGGCATTAAAGTCGGCAGTAAGAGGTTGACGAATCTCCGACTTGCCGACGACATGGTCCTTTTTGCCCACACAGCCCTGGAACTACAGACTATCCTCCAAAAACTGCACGCGCAGCATGACCGCCGTAGAAACGGGCTATGTCGACGGAAAAATCGACAAAGTGCCACATTGTCATTGTCTATCTGTCATTATGTCGATTATTCCGTAGACAAAACTCGTTTCTACAGTGGTCTTGCTACGCGTGCAGTTTTATTTTTTAATAAAGAAGTAAATTTAAAATTTATTGTTCGATTAAATTTAGAATTTGACAATAGCACGTGGCGCCATCTATTGTGATAAGAAAGTTATTGTTGTTTTCCTTCGGATCAGTACTTTTTGTCGGGATGAAAGGTATCCTATGGCCGTTTGTGTACACCTTACAACGTACATGCAGAATTTGAGGATGATCACTTAATTGGTTTAGGCGTGAAGAGGTAACAAACAAATTTTTAATATAATAACTTTCGCATTTATAATATAATAACTAACTGCGCGCGACTTGGTTCGCGTGAACTTTTTTTATGTGTATAAATAAAATAGATTTTGGACGATTCTCAGACCTACCCGATATGCTCACAATTTCATACAAATCGGTTCAGCCGTTTCGGAGGAGTATGGTAACTAACACTGACATGAGAACTTTATATATAAGATATAAGTATAATATATAAATATATATTTAAAGAAATATTTATTTATATAAATATATAAAATTTCGCTCAGGATAGAGAAATTAACTTGTAGCGGTTCGATATTAGTTCAATGCTAGCTCAGTGGATAAGACCGTGCGCCTCACATACGAGGAGTTGAAAGAATAATCACAGGAAAGAGACAGACGGAAAGTAGTCGCCGTCAAGAATTGGAAAGTTCCGAAAGACTAGACACAGGTCAGAGTATTTTTGGGTTTTTGCTCCTACTATCAAACCTCTACACAAACTCACTGAGGAAAAGCGACAATTCTGTTGGGACAAGAGCTGCGACGTCGCATTTCAGGAATTAAAGAAACGTCTGTGCAAAACACCTATTTTTAAACAAACCAAACCGGAAAGAAATCATTGCGTTACTCGACGGGCTACTGCCGTTGTAAAGACATTGCAGCATTTCAGTAAATAAACTCTTTTGCAAAAAAAAAACGGGCACCATAGATTTTTTTCTCTATTTCAACAAAGAAGAACAAGAAAGAGGTTTTATTCATTTGACAATGTATTGGCATGTCATTTGAAGCATCCTGGCATGATTCTTTACGTTCCAAATTTAAATTTTGAAATGAGCAAAAGAAAAATATTGATTATTGTAAAACTGCTTTACTAATGGCGCGAATTGCTGAAACGATATTTTTACTGATTACTAAAATTTTAAAACTCTTTGCAAATTAAACAATTTAATTTTTCTTTTTATATTAAATACCAGTTTTTGATATGAGTTAAAAGCCATAAGGGCCGGTAAAATTATAGCCCTACTTGAAGAAGGTCGTTCGCAAACTTACGTGTCTCAGCGGCTAAATGTGAGTCGTTCAACTGTCCAGAGGACTTGGCAACGGTATTAAGAGACCGCTTCGGTCAAAAGAAGATCTGGTTCGGGAAGAAAACGATGCACAGAACCAAGAGACCGCTTTTTGGTGAGTCAGGCGTTGCGGAATCGTAAAGCTTCAAGTGTGGACCTGAAGAAGAGCCTTGATGAAGAGGAGTAGAAGTTAGCTTGTGGACGTTCAGGAGGAGGCTTTGGCTACCAATATCAGGAGTTACCGCCCGGCTCGGGGTCCTAATTTACTCCGTGAGCAAGGTGTTGCTCGACTTTAGTTTACTCGAAACTGTGCTTCATGGACTCTGGAGGACTGGAATAAAGTATTGTTTTCTGATGAAGCTAGAATCTCTTTGTGCGGAGAGGACCGACGCCGACGAGTGCTACGAAGACCACGGGAACGCTATGCGGAAGCGTGTTTCGAAGAAATCACTCCTTATGGCTGAAGCTCCGTTTTGTTTTGGGCAACAATTAATTCGACGCAGCGTACGGAGTTAGTTTTCATAGAAAATGCAACATTAAAAGCACACCGGTACATAATGGAATTCCTAATTCCATATGCACAACCTGCATTGACTGTACTTGGGGAAGATTCCATTTTTATGGACGACAATGTTCGCCCACACCGTTCTAGCGACGTGGAAGCGTACATGCAAGAAGTTGGGATCCGTCGTTTAGATTGGTCAGATCGAACTCCTGACCTCAATTCAATTGAGCATGTCTGGGATGTTCTAAAGAGACGGGTAAGATGAGTGCAACCTGCTCCACAAAACATCAGGGAGCTAAAACGAGTCATTGCAGAAGAGTGGGAACGTATTCCTCAAAACGTTATTAAAAACATCGTGGAAAGCATACCCAGAAGGATTCAAGTTGTGATTTTGGCAAGAGGAGGTCACACTCGTTATTAGGTTTTTACATTTGTAACTTTATATAATCAAAAAAAGTAAAAAAATCTTCTTGTCTTTATGCCGACCACTTCTTATTGTTTGGCCGTGTACATCGGTTTTAAAGAAATGATCGGTTTTTAAAAAAAAATATTGCCGAAGTTCACTTCACGCGTATTAATTTACACGATTATAAGTATACAGAGTACGTCAAATAAATTCACATTACAAACAAACAATTTAAATTTCATGGCAAGAGAACGATGATAACTCAAATAAAAAAAAAACGGGCACCTAAGGAAATTACGTTGTAAGGACTTAGAACGTAATTTCCTTAGGTGCCCGTTTTTTTTTTGCAAAAGATTGTGTTTGCTGGGACGAAAGTTCCAGCTGCGAACTGACCATGCTGCATTGAAGTGGCTATTATAGTTCAAAAATCTGGAGGGACAAGTGGCGACAAGGATTGTGATGATGATGGATTGAACTACTGCAAGAGTTCGACTGCATAACTGAAAATCGCACTGAGAGAACTCACGGTAACGCAGACGCCTTGTCAAGAAGACCTTGTCCTGAAGATTTTAAGCACTGTGCCAGGCAAGAGACTAAGGAGGTAGCAACCGTGACGGTGCTTAGAACGAATCTCAGTGATGAATGGAAGGAAACCCTACAGCAGGCTCAGCAAAATGACTCAGAGATCAAACCGATCTTCGAGTAGATCAAAGCTGGTGCTCCTAAACCCAAGTGGAGTGATGTGGCAGCGATGAGTTCCATCACGAAGAGTTATTAGGCCCAATGGAACAGCTTGGTTATCCAGGATGGAGTCTTGTGCCGTAAATGGGAAAACGCTCGAGGGGACAGGTGTCATCTACAAATGGTTGTCCCTAAAGCCAAAGTACCGGATGTTCGGCTCTACCATGATGTATGTTCAGGTGGACATATGGGGGTAAAAAGGACTCTAATGAAGATCCGAGAGCTATTTTACTGGATCCACTGTCGAGAAGATGTGGAGGACTGTTGTCGTAAATGTACCACTTGTGCGGCTGTGAAAAGACCCCAAACACGCAGCAGAGGTGCATTAAAAGTGTACAACGTTGGAGCCTCCTGGGAATGATGAGCCATTCTCAGAGAGTGAAAGTGGGAACAAGTACTTAATGGTTGTCATGGATTATTTCACAAAGTGGCCAGAAGTATTCGCCATTCCTTACCAAGAAGCTACAACTGTCGCAGATAAATTGGTTCAGGAAGTTTGGAGTACCCTTAGAAATTCACAGTGATCAAGGAAGGAATTTTGAATCACAAGTATTTCAGGAGACTTGCCGAATGATGGGTACCCACACAACAAGAACGACTTCTTACCGCCCACAATCTGATGGAATGGTGGGACGCTTTAACCAAACGTTGTAGAGAAATCTGGCAAAAGTCGTAGCAAGCAGGCAAAAGGATTGGGACAAGCACATACAGCCGTTTCTTCTGTCCTACCGTAGTGCAGTCCACGAAAGTACGACTGTGACACCAGCCTTCGCGAATTTTGGAAGGGAATTACGGTTGCCCGCAGATTCAATCACTGGAACTGCCCCTGATGCACCACGCAGTGTTACATATTATGCAAATGACTTGCGTAACAAGTTGAACGATGTCTATGAGCATATCAGACAATCCGGCCAACAGATGTCTGAGAAGATGAAGACCCGTTATGACCAGAAGACGAACAGGAGAGGTTTCGACGAGAATTCACTGGTGCGGTTGCATAACCCAGTGCGTAGCAAAGGGAAGTCTCCGAAATTGCAAGCAAAATGGGATGGACTATACCGAATCGTGACCAGGATTGTCCAGGGTCAACGATGTCACCTACCGAATACAGAAAGGTCCACGAGGTGCGCCTAAGATCGTACATGTAGATCGATTAGCGCTATACTACGGGACTAACGATGCTCGGGACGAGCATGTCTAAGGAGGGGCAGTGTTACGTTGCCTGCTTTACGAGAACATTCTAGGATTACGTTCGAGTCTAGAATGATCCAATATGTCTAGAAGATTCGAGAATAATCCTAGAATGTTCCACAATGGAAATGTCTAGAAACTTTGAGAAAGTTCTGGACCTTTCTAGAACTTTCTAGAAGGATTGGTTCCACTATTAAGCTATCTGGAAGGTTCAAGAAGGTTGTAGAACTTTCTCGAAGGATGGGTTTCCCCTAAGGAACTACCTAGAGATTCACGGAAGTTGTGGAAGTTTCTCGAACATGAGTCGGCCATATAAATAGGCGACGGGTGCGGAAGTGAGTTAGTCATGCATTCTAACTCACGCGACGAAGGAGCGGCGCAGGCCAGCTATTCGTTCGCTTACATGGGCGGCGTTACACAGTACATTGCCGCTCAAATTCAAACACTACGGCCCCTAGTCTGGAGCGCGATCGGCTCGCTCTGAGAGCGTCTGCAGACGGGGGCCAGCATCCTTAGCGGTAGGATGCGCCAAAAAAGTCACCTCCGTCGCAGGTCGTCATCCGCTGGGCCTCCTCCGGGCAACCGGAGGTCTCACCTGGCGGTGACAGACCGCCGAGGTGGCGTAAAGAAAGCGGCGCTCGCTACGGTAACGTTTCACCGTAGCTAAGCGCGCAGCGCCCAGCGCCGCTGGTGACTCCTACCGGACAAAATGACAATTACACACTAGCGAGTCGCGCACTTTACACGCGCTCGCCCCCTCCGAGCCTATACAAACAACCAAATGAGGTGCCCGTATTTACGGGCACATGTGATGATACCGCGGGGCAAGGGTAGAACCCACATCCCGCCAGCCTCGCCCCTCTACGGGGGCATAGCGATTTCTCGCGAGTGAGTTAGTCTGATTTTGGCTACGGAACGAAGTGATCTAAGTGAACTACTAATGCGATATATAAGTGATTAGTGATTAGTTGTGTATTTGTGATTGAGTTATAATAGTGTTGTTTAGTGTTAAATAAAGATTTTTAGTGTTTAATTGTTAGTGTGATAATTTATCCAATACCCAGCTTGTAACAGTATGTAAGAAAATACATATTTATAAATAAAAACATTTAAAAATAGTAGCATACCGGCATCGGGAACCGTGCCCGAACTACCGATGGTCAGGGTTTTTCAAAGAGGAACGTCCTAACAATACGCGCCTTGTCCAGAATTACTGCTTTCTGAATCAAGCCCTTGATCCAGCTGCGAAACAAAAGACTCCTCAGATGTTGGTCGAGGTTTCTAAGCCAGTTAGCAGTACGCGGACCTTCCTATCACGAAACTTGTTTCCGCCTGACAAAAGACTGCTTAGCATCTTATTCAGGCGGCCAAAGGAGCGTTCCCTCAACGATTGTTTCATGTCAGCAGTATTGATGCCTAATGCTTCTGACATTCCCAAATACTTGTAGGTTTCTGTTGAGAAGAGGAATCGGATCGGAGATTCTGGAATCCCATGGATTCCATAATCTCGCTTCACATGCATGACTGCGCATTTGTCACCAAGTTTCTGTAACCATCAGTAGCTTAATCAGTTGCAAATTGTTGGGGGCAAAGAGTTTCATATCAATCATTTACATGGTTGGAAGGCAAGGTATGACCACCTCTCCTCAACCGAAAGCCCAGACCTGAACCCCTCAGTAGCATGCTAAGAGGGTTTAAGGCTAGGCAAAACCACAGGGTCCCCCTGTGGTCTTGCCTAGCACTGGGTGACTTAGCTCAGACTATCACCCTATCTACAATAAACTTTAAAAGGTCTAAAGATAGCCACTCAGAAACTGTATCATTAATGGCTTATAAGTGTCTTCGCAGTCTTGATATAACTAAAAGTTTTTCCGAATTATACATAGAGCTGAGCTAGTGTTTGTGAGGGAATCCCCGAAAAAGACAGCTGTGCTAGCTACATATTATTATTTTTCTTAATGTTTGTATTTTGTTCTTGAAGTTGTGAGGCCCTCCTCTGCCCTCCCCCCTCCTTTCTGCGAGGTTACTGGACAGACGGGTGCGTGGATAGACGAATGAAAGGGTGGACATACGGACGGGGCGGATGGAGATATGCATGAAGAGGTGAACGAACAGTAAGAATACACTAAATTAAAACAATATAAGTCTAAATAAATTTTATTTCTTTTGATGATTTTAGCAAAATCTAAATATATAAATTCTACACGACACAATTCTTCAAAATGTTGTCTTCTAACATGAGACGTTTTCATATATGGTCTCTCGCGCTTTTTAGTTGACTTATTTACATAAGATAAATCACTTTTATTTTGTTTATGGTTCCTCTACATTTTATTCTTGACAATTTACAAAATAGATGAAGTTGGCGCTTACGAAATTTTTCGATATTTTTATCATTGGTGTCATTTTTGTAGTTTTAAGGGTCGCTGTCGACGGTGAGTAATGGGCTAGCTCACCGTCCGTCCGTCTTATGACGACAGACCGTGCCGACGGCGCGTTCGTGTTCCACGCGCGCCTCAAGGAGATGTCAGCAAATCGGAAGGGGTCCGAGAGGGCCGATGCCTGCCAGGGCTGCGGGTTGTTCGAAAGAGATACCGTGCCCCTGGAACGCAAAGGGCTAAGAAGGAACATGGATGGGTTTTAGTCAGTCAAATCTGACACTCCCTTCCGCTCCGCCCAGAGCGGAAGAAGTCATTTGATGATTTCCCATCCTAAAAAAAAAAGGGTCGCTGATAACGAAGATTTGGTAAAAAAAAAACTTCAAGATGGCGCGGATGAAATTTTCAGTTTTTTCGTCATGGGGGTCATTTTCTTGGTTTTCGGGATCGCTGAAAACGGGAATGACGAATAAACAAAATTACATTATTTAATTTTTCGGATTCCCTTTGCAGAACTTTGACCCTTCGCCACTGAGGTTCCCCACCCACAATTTTGACTCTTCGCCACCGATGTTCACTGATTTTTTATTTACACATTTTATGACTAAAATCGAACAAAAATTTACACGAACGAAAAACTAATCATAAAATAAAATATAATAAATAGCTTTCAACAACAAACAGATCGAAATTTAATTGACAAAAATTTGAGCGGCGAGCGGAAAAAAGTGACATACGTCCATCTAGCAGCGCGCCTCAGCGGTCACTGTCACTCTGCGTAGAAATAAAAGAGATGCGACAAGACGCCGCGAATGGCGTGATGTTTCGTTCGACTTGTTCGAATAATTTTCATTAAAAACATGAATCCTTACAAATATAGTAAATAAAACGAAAAAGAAAAGCGACAGTTCCCTTTACTATTTTATATTACATCACTGTTATTAATTTAGTCAAGATTAGTTGAGCAGCACTACAGTTACACTTGCTTGAAAATCAGAACTTCTCGATTTTTTTTTATCGGGATTTTTTTCCAAAAACGTGTTTTGGGCCCGAAGGTTCCCTCATAAATATGGTCAAGAGTAACATATATTTTTTTGTTGCTCTAAAATGTATACATTTGGCTAAAAAACTGTTCAAAGTTGCCTGTTTTGACGAGGTACAGCGTCTTCATGTCAGATGCGAAGTTCGACTGAATCGGTTTTTCCAGGCAAGTGTGCTCCATCTTGGGCCGCGTCAATTCACATCAGTAAACTTGCAGCTAAACGCTAGACGAATCGATATGTAAAAAAAAAATTGCAGCGCTCCCCCCTTCCTGGCGATGCCGATGGTGACAAATGACAAGATTTCAAATTTCGAATAAACCAGACCTGTGGAAGTTGTTTATATCCCTTCATCAACTAGAAAAGAGTTGATGATCTGCGAATGAATGAGCTGAGATGTTCTTGAAATATAGCTACGAACACTCTCGATTAAGACACTTTTCTTTCTTTTTGTTGAAGATAAAGAAATTTTATCTTTTCCATTCTTTTTATTATTCAGATCAGATGTTTTACAATAGTTTTCAAATAATTGCACCGTTCATTAATTGTTCAGAATAGTTACAGCACTGATGACAACATCTGTGTCAATTGTTTAATTTAGTGTTCTTTTAATGTTTTATTTTTACTTTTGTATAGGTTCTTTTTCATTTACCTATTTTTTGTGAATGTGTGGACATTGTAGGCCTTGTAATATTTTTTTATATTTTTTATATATATATTTTTATTTTTGTTGTCTTGTTCTACCTTTTGTAGAAAGCAACGACTTATTGTCGGGCCTACGCTGTCCTCCCACAGTTATGTACTAACGCTGTAAGACTCAAATATTGTAAAACCAAATGATTTTAAAAGAGTAACCATGGAGTTTCTTGCCGGTTCTTCTCCATAGGAAACGACCAACCCAAACCGTGCATCTTTTGTCGACGTTTTATAAGTGCCCATATAGGCCTATGTAAAATAAAATGTTTTGATTTTGATTTTAATTTTTCAAAAGAAACAAACTTTATCGAAATCGGTTCATCCGTTCAGGAGCTATGATGCCACAGACAGACACACAGATACACACGTCAGACTTATAAAACCCCTCTTTTTTGGTCGGGGTTTAAAAAATACTTTCAGGCTGTGGGCTACTGGATTCGACAGACAAAGATCTACAAATGACAGCCAGCACTAACAGCATAACCAACAGCATAACCAGAGCACTAACCAAACTAGTTACAGAAAAGCCCAAGCTAAATATAGCCATAGGATCGATCCACACGGGGCGACTATTAAGCACTGTCAAAGTGTCAACGTCATACATCGTTATCAATTAGTTAATGCGTTGATTGTGACCGTGTCGCACTGAGGACATCACAATTTTGAGTTCTATGTGCTATCAAGTGTGGAGAAATTAACGTTAATGCTGGATTATGGTGGTTTTTTATGGTTAGTACTAGAGGACACGGAATGGTATAAAAGCAGGAGTAATGTCCGTTTTCACGGATATAAGTTGATACCTTAGTTTATGCCTAAGAACACAAGAGTGGAAGATGTAACAGTGTATTTTTGATTTTGACATTCTGTTAAGTGTCATCTAAGTATGTAGGTAAATGGTAATGAAAATCGATATAGACTAGGCCGTTTTAAAGTTTCTTTAAATAACAATTAATAAGACTTAATAGTTTGGCCATTTTGATGTCTATCTCTCAGCATACGTGTATACGTAAATATTTTATAGGTACTAGAAAATAAAATACAATTTTAAAGCGAAGTAACTTTACTAATCGGCTGTGTGAGCGTATTACACAATTTTAACGTACGACAATATGTATTAATCAAAACAAATAAATAAAAGGTGCAGTGGATTTTTGTAATTTCAAAATAACAGCTTTTTATTGAATGCACATGCATGCACATACGGTACATAAACCAAAACAAGAAAAAACCTTTTCTTTTAGTTAGTCTATCTTTCTGTCGGTCTGTTTGTCCCAGATAATTTCCGAAACGGCTAGACCTATTTGGTAGGACTCTTACTGGCAGACAGCTGATATTATAGGTATAGGGAAACGGATTAGGATTCCGTGTTAAAAAAATAAAACCCTTGAAATTAGCAACAAATCTGATTCAAGTAGGAAAGTAATCATACAACGTAATATAAATCAAAGTCGCTCGCTGTATGTATGCTTAGAGCTTAAAAACTCCGCAACGGATTTTGATGGGTTTTTCTTAATAGATGGGTGGTTCAAGAGGAAGGTTTATATGTATAATACATGCATAATATAGTAGAGAAACACTGATAATTTTAGAGGTTTCTAATGTGATGTCGTAAATAAACACATTTTTTTGCGCTTACATTGCAAACCCTCTGGCTGAACCTTACGAGACAGATCAAAATAATGTACTACATTATTGTACACCTTAAAAAGGTCTACAAAAAAGTCCGGGATGGTATACGTCCATCTCTTAGGGGTAACCTACAATAACCATTTTTTATCCTTTACTATTTACGAGAAATAATGGTTTATTTACGAAGCAATTTTAAGCAATACAGCATTAATCCTCATCCAATTAAGTACCTTAAATACATTGTGAATTTAATATAGATCAATATGGCCCTTTACAGCTGTTGGTAATTTAAATGAATATTTTCGAAGATATTACAGATTTAAAATGCAGGCACCTAACGGTTGCGGCGGTGACAAAAAAGCTGTGAACGTTGTCTAAAAAGACATTCTGTAGTGTAATTGGTATCAGCATTGCACCCGTGCGAAGCCGGAGCGGGTCGCTAGTATTTTATAATCATTTCACGCGAGCGAAGGTCGCAAGCAACAGCTGGTCTACACTATAAGACACCGTTCCCTAGAAATGAAAGTTTAATTTCGTACCCTGCATTGTTAACGCAGAACTATCCCTTAGTCTTTAACCCGTGTCCTCTAAAATTTACAGAAACGGTTCAAGGGAGTGCTCTAAGCCTTCTAAGGCGATTTACACACTCACACCGTTTACCGTCATGGAGCATTGTTTGGGCTACGGCTTAACCCGCGACCATCTTGGTACAGTGTGAAACGAAACTAGGTATAAGGATTTCGAGGTACAGACAGCATCAGTATGAGCCAACCTTTTTTTTTCGGATGGTAAATCATCAAATAACCCCTCTCGCTCTGGGCGGAGCGGAAGTGTCAGACTTGTACTGACTAATCCATCCATATTTTGATTCATTTGTTTTTCATATCTGTGAATAGAGTCTTACTTTACAGCTTTGTAAATAATTTTGTGCCAATCGAGTATATTCAATTTAAAAATCAACATTCATTCGATTCGATTCAAATCGAGAACATTATCAAAAAAAAATGTTCGGCAAAAGAAAAAAAATACCATAGAGCTTCGGAATTCAAAGAAAAATTTCTGGGTCGCGTTTCTCTACGTCTTTTGAACGTCAGTCTTTGTGAGATGTTGACACTAGCAACATCTTCAAGTACTTCAGGCGTGTTTTTATTGTACCGTGGATGCTGTGATCACCGTCTTGGTCGTAATGATACCGGGATGTTTGTGAAAGGATTTGGTTTGGAAGTTGGACTCTAATTAGTTTTTAATGAATGTGGCCTACGTCCTGACCTATTATTGGTAGGAGCCCTGAGGGTTTTGGAAAAAGCCCATTCAGCTTGAAAAATTGATTTCTATAAAGTAGGTGGGTTGTGATCAAAGAACGCCAGGAATCATCTTTCGCTTAGCCTTTTCGCAACCATGTTGGGGTCGGCTTCCAG
Organism: Cerastis rubricosa; assembly: GCA_949152445.1. NCBI lineage: Eukaryota > Metazoa > Arthropoda > Insecta > Lepidoptera > Noctuidae > Cerastis > Cerastis rubricosa. The sequence goes on along the minus strand of OX424526.1, from coordinate 6,708,077 downwards.
TCTAACCGGATGCAGCTGATTACCAGTATTTTACAAAGAGCGACTGCCTATCTGACCCCCACAACCCAGTTAGTACTGGGTAAAAATAACGCCAAGAATATATTAATTGCCTGAGACAGGAACCACGCACGGTTCGTTTTCGTCTCATCGTACGGGGCCTGACTTAAAACAACTTAAAAAGTCAAATCTGACCAAGATAAAGTGGGCTTTAACAGCTTCTTCAAAAAGCGTGTTTGACCGGATTTATGAACGTGAACGATGCAAAAGGAATCTAAAGCTCGTATCATTTGGCTATAGTTTAACCCCATGGGAGTAAGAAGTTAGTTTTAATATCTATACGTGACCTTGATCTTGTTATCACAGTCAATCGCTTATGTAATAGTAGCAGTTTAATTTTGAGGTATTTGAGTGTCACTTCTGACAGTTGGTCGGCCGTATCTAACGCAGTTAACCAATTTATTATTTAGCTTCAGTTCCGTCTGCAATTTTAAATTGGGACAGTGAACCTGTAACATCAATTTCTTTAGCCATAAATAATATATTTTTTCGATGGAGGAATTGAAGCCGCTTACTCTTTTTGTGTTTATTTAATTTGTTCGATTTTTACTTACTCTAAACCCGAGAATAGGTAATTGTCCTTATCAATGTAAACAATACTTTTGATATGGGGTTGGTACAAAGTAAAAGTAGCTCTGATGATGAAAGAAGCCAGGGATGCGCGACTGTTCGAAAGAGATACCGTGGCCCTGGAACACAAAGGGCTAAGAAGGAACATGGATGGGTTTTAGTCAGTACAAGTCTGACACTCCCTTCCGTTCCGCCCAGAGCAGGTCATTTGATGATTTCCCATCAGCAAAAAAAAAAAATGAATGAATAGCTCCACCTTTCCTAACAATAACTCCCTTTCATGTTTATGGTAAACGACTGATTATAAATGCGGCCAGCCTTCTGGGCACTTTTCCTGTTGACAGCGATGTGGACGAATTTTTGACGCCCTGTAATTTTGATACATGTACATATTTTATTATTATTTCATGTCTCATGTCTCCCACCTGGACATGGGTTGCCATGGCTGGCCTGGAAGTCTTTAAATAGACTTCGGACCCAGGTTGGTCGCAGCAAGGAAAACCTGCTCGAGTGGAGATTTGTTAATGACTCTGCCCTAGAGTGTAAATGTGGCGCTGTTCCACAAACGATGGGGCACTTAATATCGTGTCCTACTGTTTGTTAATTACGGGAAGTGATGGACGCTATAGATGGCACCAAACTAGTGGCTCAGTTCTGGGCCGACACAATTTAGATTGCCATCGACACGCTAAGAAGAAGATTATTTCATATCTATTTGTAGTTTGATAATGTACTTATTATAAATGCTTAAAAACTTAGGATATCTATTATTTTAAATCACAAAAATATGCAATGGCCAGGGGTGCGATGTAAACATCGCCAAAATTCGTCGATTTTTTCATTGAACATACAATTATCAGGTAACGTTTTAGTTACATTGTTTGCAATAAGCACCGACAGTAACATCCATAGATATGAATACATTCTTCAAATTATGAAAACATTATATTTATGTGCGCCTAGTATGAGCGCGCGTTTACTCTACGCGCTCGTACAGACAGCGTCAGTATGTGCTAACCCCTCTACAGTCCGGCCGAGTACGCCAGGGGGGTCATAACTTAATAACGCTGTCTGTACGTAGGGTCTCTGGTGTATTCATAGTTTTTTGCTTGTTCCACTTAATACATAACCAGATTTTCACAGAAACGAGTAAAAGAAACCGGTTCAATCATTTAGAACCTGCTACAATTGAAGTCTCTTCAATAAAATACCTGATTAACTAATCAATTGGTCTCATTACAAAACATTGCGTGCTCATATTGATCATCTGAGCTATGTATTAAGACGGAGCGTGTCGAAATAACTTGAACATTCACGAACGTCGTCAGTGGAAGAAAAACCAGTATAAGCTGACCTCTTATTCTATTAATACTCTATAATAAGCTAGATCAGCTGCTGAAGGTCAGACGTCAGTGTTATAGTGACGCGAATGGACTGTACATGTACAATAACAAATTAGGTGCAAAGGTCTCATAGCTTGTTTAAAAGAAAAAAAAAACAAGTGTGTGTTTACTTAATGTTTATTTGTATCTTGTTTTGTACGATTGAATTAGCTGAGTTGTAGGTGGCGCCTCTTAGACCGCTTTTACATTAGGACGTAAGCAGCGCGACAGTAGCGCGGCAGAAGCACTTGCCTTCATATTATAAGAACAGCCGCGCGTTAGTAGCGCGGCTGCCGCGCCGCAGTTTAGATCAGTGTGGCGCCGTTCAGAAATGACGGGAAACATTTTGTATCCCCCGAAGGTAAAGTACCGTGGCAGAATAACATGATATAATTAGGTACCTAGATAAATTAATAAGAGATATCTGCTGCATTTTTGTCAGAGCCACTTTTATTTTTAAAATCAGTAATAAACAATGCACATAATTCTTGCCTGTATTTCTACTTTAGGGTCCAGTAGTTGTAATCGTCGCTTTTTGAGTCCCACAAAACAGGACGCATTGAATGTCAATAATAAATCGTTCGGTGTCAAACTCGCTCATTGTGCAATCTATAATCATGTGCGTTTGCAACAATGGCTCATCGCCGACCGAGCACACGCGGTGGCTGCGGCGGAAGCGCGCGACCGCCGCGCTTCCGTTTAAAATATGAAATTCTGACAGCGCGACAGCCACGCATCTGTCGCGCGAGTGTCGCGCTGCTGAAACCGCCTAAATGTGAAAGCGGTCTTAAGGTGGAAGCGCCCTGGTAACCCACAAAATCTAAATGTTCTTACGTAGTAATTTGCTGGTCTGTGCTTTGATACAAATTTGATCCGCGACCTGTCTATGTGTATATATTGGATACAGGGCTTTTGCCTTTAGCATTGTAACATGAGTTTTATTTGTGCAAAATATATCTTTTTTTCGGCTAGCCCCGCATTAAATGAGACTTAACATTATTGGGTAAAATTGGGCGCTCTATTGGTTCTCCCACACCTCTGCTTAACCCTTCGGGAATAACACGCGTGATGATGTTGAAAAATTGACGCATGGGCTTTCGCATGAGCAACAGCATTGTTGTGAAGTAGGACAGCCAAGTCTCTAAGTTTACTTCTAATTTCAGGCCAAAATATTTTTTTCATAATTTAAATCAAATTAAACTACGACAAAAATAAAACTATTTGTAAATATTTATGTAAGTATGTACCTACATCATTAATCATAGACAACATAGTACGTAAATAACTATTCTATTAATGTTTAGAATATCTATGAAGGGTCATAGGTGATGTTCGGTCACAAAAAAAAAAGAAATAAAGGCCAAGGACCATAGACTATTAATATAAAAGAGTTTCTTGTAGGTTTGACTATAACCTTGTATAACAAAGTAATAATGTGATTAAAAAAGTATTACCCATGGAGTGTTATTTACCCACACCGGTCAGAAGTCAGGAACGAATGTCAGTTGGGTAAGAACAGGGCACGTTTATACCAACACAAATATTCACACTTATCGATTTCAGTAAATAAAAAAAAAAAAAATTACTGACCCATTTTACTATAGATTTGGGTCGTGAATCATTAGAATAGTTACCTCCTTGAATTTGATGAGGATGCAAAACAACACCTTGTATACATTAATAAAGTATTTCGTTTACATTCACCATAAACAAAAATCAAAATCAGCAACACTCAGCAGAAAACCGAAAAAGCAACAAAAATCCGATCATTAACAATTCCCTGCCCACCCATTAAATGTAACGAAACAGATTTAAGTCCTTCACCATACCAACGCAAAAACAAACAATAATATTCTGTGCTAAAACGAGACAAAAGATCTACAAGCTACAAGAGAAAAAGAGAAGACGTCAAAGCAAATTTTTGAATCCGTAAGCTAAAAAGGATTAGCTTCATTTATCATGGCTGACGCAGGGTTGTGACGTAACAAAAGGTTGTCGGTCTTCTAATGAACATTCCTACAGAGAACAAGAAATTGCATTTTGCGAGTTTCAGCCCTGAATTACAGAGGGATGACGGTGCACTTTAAGTTTGTGATGCTGATGAAGTCACGCTGAAATATCATAGGGGCGCGTCGTCATTGTGACGTTTCATTTGTTTTTTTTTTTTCTTTTTTTACAAACTGATTCTCGGTTTTTTTTTTGAGGAGCTGGCTAAATAATAACAGCCGCACCGTTCAATCTCCAAGGTTAAGCCGCGCTTGCCAAGGTTGGTCCGTGGATGGGTGACCATCTTTACATACCCAGTTTCCTCCGTACCTCGGAAAGCACGTTAAGCCGTTGCTCCCTGCAGTCATTTGTAGATCTTTGGCAATCGTTACGAGTAGTCAGAAGCCGAAAGTCTGACGTCCAGTCTTACCAAAGGGTATCGTATTACCCAGTTACTGGGTTGTGGAGGTCAGATAGGCAGTCACTTCATATAAAATACTGGTACTCAGCTGCATCCGGTTAGACTGGAAGCCGACCCCAACTAAGTTTGGGAAAAGGCTAGGCAGATGATGATGCTTCTCGGTTCTTTTTGTTACAATAAGATGTCATTTGCTAGGGATTTTGCAAAATGTGACAAAGATTATGTTTAAGGAATTCGGGTCTTTACCAATCTCTTATTATGCAATTTTTGTTCAATGCTGGTGATAAACATAAAATATTTTATTTCTTTATCTTGACGTCACGGCTGGCACGGTAGCTAAGCGACTGACTGCTGCACTGCTTGTCGCGTGCTCGATTCCCGCACGGAACAATTATAGGTATTATTATGTATGACCCACAGATAGCTCTTCCAGATCTAGCTATTTATGTATATGAGTTTAAATGTTTGTAAACGCACCCACGATATCCAAGAGAAAATCCTAATGTAGGGGTTAAGAAATGCCTTAAAAATATTTTTACGAAAATACTAGTCACAAAAAAAAATGTAAACCCCAACCACAAATCGGCTTATAATTTCTTTCTGCGTAGAAAAGGGGATGGAAACATAATCTCAATAAGAAAAAGCCTTACGTAATGTATTTAATGATTTATTAAGAAAACTCAAGACGTACAGATACAAAAAGTGATACAAAATCAGTTTTGTATCACATTAATGAACAACATGGTGGATATACCATCAAGGCTGTGTTTCCCCCCGTAGTGTGAATTGACACATGAATAGCGCATGCAGTGACATGATTCTACTTCATTGCTTCGATCGTGGTAACCTGCATATTTTGCTCATTGACTTTTACTCTCACGTTATTATATTTACATTGTAACAGAAAATATATTTTCTCTCTTCAGGGTAAGTGTTGATTATTCTTCACTGACATCACCCATCTTGTTTCTGACAATACACGATCTAAGATGAAGTAAAAAAATCCCGGAGAAAATGTAGACCTAAAAAAAATTCACTAAAAATCATTTCGATTCTCGATTCAGAAACAAAAACCGAAAAGTAAAAAATATTCAACATTCATTGTCTATTCGAATTTCTGAGTAATCCCAAAGGAGAATGCCAGGTGAGAATTAAGTGAAACCAAATTCTTTCAAAATCAATAGACCCCGCTTTGACCTCCACATCGACATAATTTCCGTCTAAACTCGCAATCCCTATTAATATTTCTTGGGCCGGATTTGGGAACTTCATCGAATGCCCTAAAACCAAACAAACTTAGTGAACCTTTCCCGAAGGGATTATCGTTTCTGTCCGGGCGGGCAACATATTAACTGACTGTGTGGCGCACTAAAGGTTTGGTGCTGCTGTTAGCGGGCAGTCATATCAACAAATGTTCCTGAGTTACAAATCTATGATACCCGGCATCTGATCATGACGTACAAAACGAATAATAAATGATGTAGTAAAACCTGATTATTTGTAAGTAACTGGAAAAACACTAAACTTGAAGCTCAGTTTTAATAGTTTGAAGCTGTCACTGACATTTTACATGCAAACTATGCTCCTTCTCGTATCCTGGCCTCTGTGCTCGAAAACATGCAGTCATAGTGACTTGTGGCGTAACCATGACGGCTTAAAGCAGTAATGTTTTAATGTCATTTTAGTGTGAGAAAGAGACAGAGCTATACACGATGGCTAGTGCTATCTCTTTTCTACACTGGAATAAGATTAAAACAATACTGCTTAAGACGTCATGGTTATTACCCTGTACGCTACTACGGACGATTCTCAAACTTTGACATAATCCACTCCCAACGTCGCAAAACAGAAGAAGACTGCCACTTTAAAGCCTACGCTACGCTTTAAAGTGCTTTAAGATGTTTTTTTACTGTATTAATGTCGCTACTATAGAGTAGCGACATTAATACAGTTAAAAAACATCTTTCAGGTAAAATCTGAAGAATAAGTTAAAATAACTTTTGAACATTAGTTCAAAAGCTTCTTTTCAAATAAAACAAATTTATCCAATCTATTTCATAAGTCTATCCAGAACCTGATATTCGACAAATACCTGTACACCTAAAAAACTGAAAAAGATAAGTTCAAAAGCCAAAGCAAGATTGGTTCAAAATCTTCACGTCTCTGACGAAGTCACGTCCCCGAATGACGGAATATGTAACGACATGGAGAATTCGGATATCTGTATACAGTATGGCTTAAGTGTGTATCTGGTTTGATTGAAGGTATAACATGGGAGAGGGCGGCTTATCTGTGCTGAGTGCTTTGCTTTACCAATCGTACACGTCACGTTTTCTGGGACAACTGGAGTCACATGAAAAGCTTAAGATATTATTTCTTTTTTTTTTGTTGAAGCATATGTTAGTAAGAAGTTGTTGTTGAGATTTTTATCAGGAATTTCATGGTAGAGACATGAATCTGGTCTTGATTGTGACCAATTGATGACAATAGGCTTGCCTATTACTTGGGACTTAAAGGATTGGTATTATTAGGTACACGTCTATTATTTATTAAATATAAGGTATTAGGTATAAGGACACCTGGATAAGGGACGCACAAAACCGGGAGGTGTGGCAGAGAAAAGGGGGGACCTATACCCAGCAGTGGGTGATTCCGGGTTGATATGATATGACGATGAAGTATATTGACCGAATCACAAACCATCTTTTAATCCAAAATTACAATCAAATCAAAAGTATTTCATTTCAGTATCTGCATATTTTAAGGTTTAAAAGTAGCATTATTATTTCAAATTACAATATCGAGGGCAGCAAATATTAAAGACAATCCTGTCGTCTGCGGTCTAAATTTAAGGGAATCGGAAACCAGGCATCCCTATTTCCAACAAAAAGAAACCAGTGCAAAATCAACATGATTTATTTTAAATCATAAATTATTATAATTTCCTGTTGACAGCGGCAGCCATGGCGATATGTTTTTTGATGCCTAATAAACTGTTCTTTCTTTTTTGTGGGTTTCTAAATTTAATTGACATAATTATGACTTTTGCATGTAAATATATGCAAAAAGAAAGAAATTACATTTATTTTGTATATTTTATGCTAAAAGTGCATAAAACATAAAACACAAAAATTGTAAAAGTAAAAAAACAAAGTGTTCAAGCAGTATTAGCGAGGTTGCGGACGTAATAGTATATTTCATTACGAGTTCGGAAAGCCTGTCATTGCAAAGAGTTCCGACAAATGTCTACCCGAGCCGAGGCGCAGCCGAAGGTGAGGGTTGACAGTCGGAACAAGTTGCAATGACGGTTCCGCACGTGTACTGAACAACTATTTTTAATACAGTTGCGAAAAAATGAAGCAATTTAATAAAGAACATTTTTGGAAAATGGCGCCAACCGTAAAAGAATATAAGCAGAGTTTTTTTTTGTTGTTTTCTTTACCCATTCTGGGTAGGCAAAGGGAACTATGCCCATACAGCCAAGTCTTCAGTAGATTTTTTTTAATTGATATGAAATGAAAATGAAATGAAACCTAACCTAACTCATTGAATCAAGCCATTAAATCTAATATTGAAACAAATTAGTAGCTTCTTTTTAGAAATATTTGCATGAATCATAAAAACTTCTATGATTTTTTTTTAGTAAAAACTCCGTGGTTGGTTTTTTTTCTTTTTAATAGACATTATTTTGACAGTTGGGAAAGAGAACGCACGAGTTCGGACAAGGTAAAGAAAAAGCTCGAGTGTGTAATAGCTCACATCCCGAACGCTATACGTCCCTGCAATACGCCACTTTTTGAGCAACTGTATTAAAAAACAATTTTTAATACAGTTGCTCAAAAAGTGGCGTATTGCAGGGACTATAGCGTTCGGGATGTGGGCTATTACACACTCGAGCTTTTTCTTTACCTTTTCCAAACTCGTGCGTTCTCTTTCCCAATTGTCAAAATAATGTCTATTATAAAAAAACCAACCACGAAGGTTTTACAAAAAAAAAAAAACAGAACTTTTTATGATTCATGCAAATATTTCTAAAAAGAAGCTACTAATTTGTTTCAATATCAGATTTAATGATTAGGTTCAATGAGTTAGGTTAGGTTTCATTTCATTTTATCTCATTAAATTTCATTTTCATTTCATATCAATAAAAAAATATCACCACTACATAAATACTCACACACAACACACACATACATACACACACACATACATACATACACACACACACACACACATACACGAATAACCAAAAATATCAAATAAATAAATTTTAATTCTTTTGAATTCTACAATTATGGATTTATGTTAATTTTTGTTTTAAACACTTGTCTTGTTCTGCCTGCAACTGTTTTATGATACTAAAGTATGTTTGGGCTTGTACCACTGCCCTTAATACAAGTTATTTAATAACTTAGTAAGGGTGCTGGTTGCAACACCTTCTTGTTTTTGTTAACTAGCATTAAGTCAAGTGCACTTTATTAGATAAATTTTTAATGTTAACATTGTAATTTGATTATATGAATAAATTATTAAATTATTATTAAAATTCTACTGAAGACTTGGCTGTCACCGAATCGGGCGGGAGGAAACGCCCGGGTGTTACCACTGCGAGGATCGGCCGGAGGACACGGTGGAGCACACTGTGGAGCTGTGCCCTGCTTGGGCTGAGCACCGCCGTGTTCTCGTAGCGGCGATTGGCGGCGGCGACCTCTCGCGTCCGGCCCTGGTTCAATCCATGGTCCGGAGCGAGAGGGAATGGGAAGCCGTCGCCTCCTTCTGCGAAGCAGTCATGCTAGCGAAGGAGGTGGCGGAACGTGAAAGCGAGAGAACCTCACGTCCCAGCCGCCGCAGGAGACGCCCCGGGCGTCGAGGGGCAACCAGTGGCCCCCGGCCACCGTAGGCGCGGGCCTGTGGACGGTGAGTAATGGGCTAGCTCACCGTCCATCCGTCTTATGACGACAGACCGTGCCGACGGCGCGTTCGTGTTCCACACGCGCCTCAAGGAGATATCAGCAAATCGGAAGGGGTCCGAGAGGGCCGATGCCTGCCAGGGCTGCGGGTTGTTCGAAAGAGATACCGTGCCCCTGGAACGCAAAGGGCTAAGAAGGAACATGGATGGGTTTTAGTCAGTCAAGTCTGACACTCCCTTCCGCTCCGCCCAGAGCGGAAGAAGTCATTTGATGATTTCCCATCCGAAAAAAAAAAAAAAAAAAAAAAAAAGACTTGGCTGTATGGGCCATGTTCCCTTTGCCTACCCAGAATGGGTGAAGAAAACAAAAAAAATCTCTACTAATATTCTTTTACGGATGGCGCCATTTTCCAAAAATATTCTTTAATAAATTGCTTCATTTTTTCGCAACTATATTAAAAATAGTTGTTCAGTACACGTGCGTAACTGTCATTGCAACTTGTTCCAACTGTCAACCCTCACTTTCGGCTGCGCCTCGGCTCGGGTAGACATTTGTCGGAACTCTTTGCAATGACAGGCTTTCCGCACTCGTAATGAAATATACTATTTTAATACAGTTGCTCAAAAAGTGGCGTATTGCAGGGACGTATAGCGTTCGGGATGTGGGCTATTACACACTCGAGCTTTTTCTTTACCTTTTCCGAACTCGTGCGTTCTCTTTCCCAACTGTCAAAATAATGTCTATTAAAAAGAAAAAAACCAACCACGGAGTTTTTACAAAAAAAAAATCATAGAAGTTTTTATGATTCATGCAAATATTTCTAAAAAGAAGCTACTAACTTGTTTCAATATCAGATTTAATGATTTGATTCAATGAGTTAGGTTAGGTTTCATTTCATTTTCATTAAATATCAATAAAAAAAATCTACTGAAGACTTGGCTGTATAGGCATAGTTCCTTTTGCCTACCCAGAATTGGTTAAGAAAACAAAAAAATCTTTGCTTATATTCTTTTACGGTTGGCGCCATTTTCCAAAAATGTTCTTTATTAAATTTCTTCATTTTTTCGCAACTATTTTAAAAATAGTTGTTCAGTACACGTGCGTAACCGTCATTGCAACTTGTTCCGACTGTCAATCCTCACCTTCGGCTGCGCCTCGGTTCGGGTAGACATTTGTCGGAACTCTTTGCAATGACAGGCTTTCCGCACTCGTAATGAAATATACTATTTTAATGTTTTGTCAATGATATGATGTGTAAATTTAAGCACTTACAAAAACTCTTTACGAAGCAGTTTTCTCGCTGTCACTGCAACCCCAAAATATATCTAGACAATCATTTGACGGTAGATTAGGCAGGGTCCACTTGCCCTGGAAGATTGCTGGCTAAGCCGCCTGAATAGGCCTAACGCTAACCCCAGTCAGTATTATGAGAACCTGACTTCGTCCGTTTATCATTTTTGATGGGCATTCGCTTTTTGTGACTTGAATCATTTTAGGGGAATCAGATAAGGAAATTAATTTAACAGATAGGTATGCCTCGGAATTTCAGCATTATACCAGAGTATAATACAAGTAAACATAAATATAAATAAATCCGAAAAAATACAGAAATACAAAATATAGAAACACATGTACATAAATAAGCTTAGTTTCAGCCAATGGTCTAATATAATTATTACAGCTTTATAAACACCTGCTTCTTAGTAAGACGGCCCAGTCAAATGGTCATCACTTTAAAATGTTTCTCATTTCTAAAAATAATTTTAAGCAAGTTTCGGCATCATAAGTCAATTTAACAGTTCTATTTACTTTTCCAACCATTCTTGTCATCGTTGCTAGAATGTCACTCACTGTATTAAGCATAATGTTGGTTTCTTGCACCAAATACTTCAACAAGACATATGACACATTTAAGCGTCCCTAACTTACAAATACGTGCCAACCACCATACACTCCCCTTTCCGATCGCGTTAACGGCCTTTCATCCCTTGACAAATTGAATATACCCCGCGCTGAACACGGCGGAGTTTATACACGACATGGTTTAGCGTACGAGCTCACTTATACAGCGTGTTTCAGAAGTGAGTGATAATATTTAAGGGTGTGGTGCAGAACCATCAACCTGCACCAGTTTTTATTAACACCGACATCTTTGTGCAAATTGTGTAGGTACCTACTTATTATGTATGGGTTATTGGGCATTCTCCTTTGCTTGAATGATTTATTTACATATTTAATTAGTTTACGAAGCAGTGATAGCCTAGTGGTGTGACCGTTGGACTGCCAAATCATAGGTCTCAAGTTCGAACCCAGAAAAACACACCTCTGATTTTTCGGATTCACGTGCGTATTGTATAATTATCAATTGCTTCTGTGAGGGAAAAGATGATTAAGAAGGAAGAGATTAATGCACGAGTGTTATGTTGGTGCTCGAACGCATGCGTTTTGTACTTTCTTGAGTTGAATTAATATCGCTATCGCTGTCTTTTTCCATTTTTTTAACTGTTTTTGCTAAATAAGTAGTATTAAAGTTTTACAATGGTACAAAATGCGCCCCATTCGTTTAGTCGGTTTTATTCACCCGATTTTTATTTTCTGCCACTATCTTTTTGATCTAATGTATACATTTTATATTAAACTTAATGGGAGACATAAAACCCCTGTGGTAAATTTATATCTAAATAAAAAATAAAAAACAGTGCAGAAATGAAAAACTGTGCAATAATGAGTTTTCATAAAACATTTCTGCACTGTTTTGGTTCTAAGCAAAAAATACATCCTTTGTGATCGGTTTTGTAGTGATTCATCATAACATTGCTACCTAATTGAAAGAAAAAACAATATTACTTTACGATAAGTATTGGAAGTACCTACGATTTCTCTATACTACTCGTAAATATGTCCAAACCTTTATAATTATCCTTGCATCATGTATTAAACATTTATGATAAAATATGAATCAGTCAGATAAGCCAAGCTTATTGATATTATAATGAACAGCTGGAATTTCCCGCAACTGAATGATTTCACGTAGAAAATAGGTCAATGTTGGGCTTATAGCCCGTGTGAGCACCTGTAATGAAAACAGTATTATAATGAGAAAGATAAAGAATTAATATTTCGGTTCGTATCCGAACTGAATATATTAATTAATTATTTTTGCATGGTTAATGTCATAACCCAACCTTGAGAAGCTAAACGTGCCCGGCAAGGTGGACGGGAAAGGCCTCGTGGACGCAGCCCACTACGTTGGTCAGACCAGATCCGCACCGCTCTTGACTCCACAGTCCACAGAAACAGAACAGGCAGGGACAGGGACAGAAACAGTTGGAGAAAGATCATCCGAGAGAAAGAGATACTGAGGGAGGTCACGACCCTCAGCATTGAGGAATACGACGCAAGGAGGAGGAATGTCATAACCCATTTATATTTAACAGAGCCGAGACTGCCCCGTTGGCCAAGAGGTTTCCCAGATTCGACTCCCAAGTCCTCATGCTTAGCAGTTGCGAATGCAATTACTTGTCTAACGAGGCAGACAAAATGTTAATATCACCTTAATTTTCCATAAGTTCACAATAAGCCACATTTGTAGTCTATTTACCATTTTAAATTCACTAATTGACAGGCTCCATACAACCTAAATCGCACAAGATTCCCTTTTATAATGAAGGTGAGGCTTACTGCCTGTCAAAACTATTTTTGTATATATATTTTTTTTGTCCAACACAAGCATACACGGTCACTTATAAAACGTCGACAAAAAGGTGCTTGGTTCGGGTTGGTCGTTTCCTATGGAGAAGAACCGGCAAGAAACTCCATGGTTACTCTTGTAAAATCATTTAGTTTTAAAATATTTCTGTTACAGTGTTAGTACTTAAGTATGGGAGGACATCGTAGGCCCAAACGTAGAACGTAGATTATTAGATTATAAAGAGGCAAAGTTTGTTCATTTGGATGGTAATCTTCGGGACTACTGATAAATCCAAAAAATCTTTCACCAATGATTAACTACATAAACCCAGAATGTTCTATAATTATTAATATAATGGCCTATAATTATTTAAAGCTCAACCTCCTCAATAACTTCAGTTTATCCGAGATCATCGTGCTTTCAAAAGCGCCATAACATCGGTAACTCAAAACAAATAGTAAACATGGTAAATATCCTCATAATATAATTGTCACCGCATCTGCTAAGACTATTCATTAATCTAATTAAGAACCAACTTAAAATTCTTATTTGCTATAATATTGATGAACCTGCCATGCCATGTGTGTGGCAGTACAATTCTTACAAAGATCTACGAATCGATTGTCAAGAGACTAAGCGCCATCTTTTGGTTTGTGTGTTAACTACTGCTTAGATAGTTAATCTTTGTGACAACTCAATGAGTAATTTATTAAACAAAAGCGTTTAGCTAAAACCATAGTCAAAATTAAGTAAAGTTAATTTTATTATTTTATGACAACTGAGATTTTAACAATGGCTCGTATGACAATCTGTTTATGAGGCGCCATCCCACTATGTGGAAAATGGCGCCGATTGGCCAAAAATTGATAATAACTGAAATAACTACAGGTAAATCAGTTTCTATAACTAATTACAAATCAAAAGAAATAACTTTATTTACAACGTGTTATATTAGTGGAAGACCTTGTTCTTTGTATTAAATCTTTTGATCTGCCGAAAATGGTTTTAAGCAAGGAATTGTTGTAAAAAGTAATGAAGCTACTAATTTAGCTTCAGCTTAATAACGCCTTTGCATTTGTGAATATTGTTTATTACTAAAATAGTTAATTGTGAAGTATCAGTATTGTTTCACTAAAGTTTTACTGAACTTACTATGTAATGAATAACTGTACTGAAATACTGAGTGTGTGGTACTTCCGCCCACTCCGAACCACAGTCGCAGAGATTCTCGTTCGAGTTAGCTCGTGATTATAAAATTTACCCTTACATTTACCTTTCTACCTTTTACCTTTTTTATCGGATGGGAAATCATCAAATGACTTCTCCGGCTCTGGGCGGAGCGGAAGGGAGTGTCAAACTTGACTGACTAAAACCCATCCATGTTCCTTCTTAGCCCTTTGTGTTCCAGGGCCACGATATCTCTTTCAAACAGTCCCGCAGCCCTGGCAGGCATCGGCCCTTTCGGACCCCTTCCGATTTGCTGACATCTCCTTGAGGCGAGCGTGGAACACGAACGCGCCGTCGCGTCGGCACGGCCTGTGGTCATAAGACGGACGGACGGTGAGCTAGCCCATTACTCACCGTCCACAGGGTCGCGCCTACGGTAGTCGGGGGCCACTGGTTGCTCCTCAACGCCCGGGTCGTCTCCCACGGCGGCTGGGACGTGAGGTTCTCTTCCTCTCTCGTTCCGCCACCTCTTTTGCTAGCATGACTGCTTCGCAGAAGGAGGCGACGGCTTCCCATTCCCTCTTGCTCCGGACCATGGATTGAACCAGGGCCGGATGCGAGTGGTCGACGCCGCCAATCGCCGCTACGAGGACACGGCGGTGCTCAGCCCAAGAGGGGCAGAGCTCCAAGGTGTGCTCCACCGTGTCCTCCGGCCGATCCTCGCAGTGGTAACACCCGGGCGTTTCCTCCCGCCCGTATCGGTGCAGGAACCTCCCGAAACAACCGTGTGCGGTGAGGACCTGCGTCATGCGGAAGGTGAGGGCGCCGTGGTGCCTCTCCAGCCACTCCTGAAAGAGGGGACTCATCGCCACTATTGTGGCGTGCCCTGCAGGGGGTGCGACAGTCGCTCTCTCCATGTCGTCATGAGATCGCCCCGGAGGTCTGACCGCTGAGCGACAATTTGCCGCGGCAGCGGAGTTTCCCCCTGGCGTAGTGCCTCCGCGCGCCATTCGTGCAGGCACGCGAGGACTATCGCCTCCAGATCCCATGGCGGCAATCCGGCCAAGAGGCTCGCCGCCTCGCCGGAGATCGGGCGGTACCCCCGGACTAGCCTTACGGCTACCACCTTCTGGGGCGCGTTCAGGTGGTGGGCGACTCGCCGCCTCAAAGAACGCGCCCACACCGGGGCCCCGTAAAGGGGCATGGCCCGCTCGACCCCGCGTAGAGCCTCCGGCAGGAGGCGTTTAGACCCCCCAGGTTGGGCAAGAGCCGCTTGAACGCAGCTCCTGCCCCTTCCAGTTTGGAGGCCAAACGTCGGAAGTGCTCCACGAAGTTCCACCGGCTGTTGAGGACAAGCCCTAGGTACTTCAGCGTTGACTCGATGCCGATGGGAACCCCTCCTACCGTCAGTATGGATCCCGACGGTGGCGCATTCCGAGGCCCATGAAAGCACATGGCCTCGGACTTGTGCAATGCCAACTCGAGACCCAGTTGCCGGATTCTCTCCACGACTATCGCAACCCCGCGTGTCATTAG
The DNA here is from genome assembly GCA_949152445.1 of Cerastis rubricosa. NCBI lineage: Eukaryota > Metazoa > Arthropoda > Insecta > Lepidoptera > Noctuidae > Cerastis > Cerastis rubricosa. The sequence continues at coordinate 6,692,357 of OX424526.1, read as the reverse complement.
TTCAGCCGCCGTCTTGTGCGACCTCCCTTGTACCAGCACCAGCGTGTCGTCAGCGTATCAGACTACGGTAACACCGCTAGGGAGGTCGGCGCGCAGCACCCAGTCGTAACCGATGTTCCACAAGGGCGGCCCCAGAACCGATCCCTGTGGAACACCGCACGACACCCCTCACCGGTTCCATTCTCCGTGCGACCGGGGTAGATGACGGCTCTATCCGTCAGGTAATCTACCTTTTACCCTTGGTAATGTTTCGTCAGATTTTAAAACCTCAAGATAGTTTTTTTTTTCGATTCACTCAGATACAGTACTTCGTAATTTAATAGTTTTATATACCTATCGTGTAATCAGTCATTATATTTACGGCTATTCGATATAATTTGTCGTCATAGCCTGTACTGAAGTTAGAAACCATTACAACGGTAAAATTTAATACGAGTACTTTACGATAACAATAATTTATAATCGATTCCGATTGTTATCAAATAGTTCTGTCTAGACAAATTCAAGCTCAAAATAATGCGTCCAAATATAATAGAGAGAAAATATATAATGCCTCGCTGTTAAACGATTAGTTGAGTCCATCATTAAGGTCTCATCCTAATCAAAGCGATTGTCGTTTGGATTTACGATATTTAATTCACGAATTTCAGATGAACGCGATATCATTCAGATCCAGCCTGTTTCTGTGCTGTCCTCCCCCAGCGACGACCTAAGCCAAGGCTCGTTACCCATAGGGGGTGCCCTTAGCGAGTAGTCGCTTAGTTAGTAAGTTTCTTTATACTCTGGCTGGAGGCCTTACATTCAAGGCAGGATAGTCCGGTTAAGCACACGACAACCTCCCAGGTTAAACAGAGAGATGAAATAAAAAAATATGAACGCGATATTCGCGCGACCCTTTGCTTTGGTTAGAGCATGGAGAAAACTGACTTATTGGTGGTGTGGGTGTAAATAGTTATTACTTCTACTTCTTTATTATGCATACCATACAAATAACACCTATACACGTCCTACCTTTTGAGAAATACAAGCAAGATGTTATTTTACCAAGATTTTGCTTGAAAGTCGTCACAATATCATTACCCTTCTTCCTTCATAAAGTTATCTTTGTAATTGCTAGTGTCCGACCGAAGGTGCAATTCTGGCCGAAGCCGAAGCCGAAGCCGATTAATCGGTATTCACCAAAACCTTCGGCCGAAGCCGAAGCCGAAGCCGAAGGTGTCATTGACCTTGAGAAATACGATAGTTACTTTGATCTCAGAATATACTAGATACATATTGTGAGAGCTTTAGAGATTTAAAATAATTTGTAATAACAAATATGAAATATTTAAAAACAAAACACTTATTAGAATTTTAAGACGCGCTCTCAAACTTGTTTTGACTCGTTTAGTTTACTAACTGCGATTCGTTTGGTCTGGTGCGGCGGCGCGGCGAAACTCTGCTGCTCTGCACACTCTCCGTCTCGCTCTAGCATCGTTCAGTAAATTTAAAATTTTGACAACTAGCAAACCTTCGGCTTCGGCCAAACCTTCGGCAAAAGTTTGGCCGAAGCCGAAGATTTGACCGAAGGTGCTTTTTTGGCCGAAGGTGGCCGAAGCCGAAGCCGAAGCCGAAGCTTCGGTCGGACACTAGTAATTGCCAAATTCTGTTATAAGCCTGAAATGAAGTTTGACAACCAGTCTTACCCAGAGATATCGTCTTAACCAGTACTAACTGGGTTGTGGAAGTCGCTCCATGTAAAATACTGGTATTCAGCTGCATTGCTGCTACTAACGCTGTGTCATAGAATTATTGTAAAACCAAAAGAATTTAAAAGAATAACCATGGAGTTTCTTGCCGGTTTTTCTCCATAGTAAACGATCAACCCGAACCGGGCACCTTTATGTCGACGTTTTATAAGTGCCCATGTAGGCCTATGTGAAATAAAAATATTTTGATTTTTGAATTTTTGATTCGGTGAGACCGGGCGCCGACCCCAAGATAGTTGGAAAAAGGCTAGACGGGTGATGACCGAAGACCGAAAACATGTGCATAACTAAGCCGTAATAAAGCCTTCAGGCTACCACAATACCCCCATACCTATATGTACAATCGTAGCAAATTAAGTTACCTATGTAATTTCCACCCCAAGTAAAATTATGTATTTATGCACGAATCCCTGTTATTTCTGATACGCGAGTTCATTTCTCACAAAACATGGCAGTTAAAGAGTGATTTGCTAGTACAATGTAATGTTATGTGTTCTAAATTGTTCGGCCTATAAAATTGTTACAAGTTTTACGTCATGACTGTGCTTAGTAAGGAAAATTACTGTTTTGTTTTATTTTTATTTTTGAATAGATTCTTTTTCATTGACCTATTTTTTGTGAATGTGTGGACATAGTAGGCTTTGTATATTCGTATTTTTTTTTTCTTTTTTACTATTCTCTTTTTCTACCTTTTGGTGTAAGCAACGACTTATTGTCGGGCCTACGCTGTCCTCTAATACTTAAGTACTAACGCTGTAACATCCAAATATTATAGAAACAAATGATTTTAAAAGACTAACCATGGAGTTTCTTGTCGGTTCTTCTCCATAGGAAACGACCAACCCGAACCGTGCACCTTTTGTCGACGTTTTATAAGTGCCCATGTAGGCCTATGTAAATTAAAATATTTTGATTTGATTTGAGTTCGTGAAATTTTATGTGTCATATTGCAGAGGGCATAGAGAGAGGAACTCGTGGCTAAATAATAAAAGCCGCTCGAGTCGATCTTCAGGCTAAGTTGCACTTGCCTAGGTTGATCCATGAATGGGTGTCCGCCCATTACATACCGAGTTTACCTAGTGCTTCAGAATGTCAAACATGTGTAGCAATTATAATATCCGGTTTGTGAAGGACGCCACGCGAAAACGCTTACCACGTAATCAGTACGTCATTCTGAACCGTTTTGTTTACGGATGGTAAATCATCAAATGACCCCTCCCGCTCTGGGCGGAGCGGAAGGGAGTGTCAAACTTGTACTGACTAAAACCCATCCATGTTCCTTCTTAGCCCTTTATGTTTCAGGGCCACGGTATCTCTTTCGGACAGACCTGTAGCCCTGGCAGGCATCGGCCCTCTTGGACTCCTTCCGATTGAAATAACATCTCCGCGTGGAAGACGAACGAGTCGTCGACACGGCCTGTCGTCATAAGACGGACGGACGATTCTGAACCCCCTTTTTTTTTTTTTTTAGGATTGGAAATCATCAAATGACTTCTTCCGCACTGGGCGGAGCGGAAGGGAGTGTCAGACTTGACTGACTAAAACCCATCCATGTTCCTTCTTAGCCCTTTGCGTTCCAGGGGCACGGTATCTCTTTCGAACAACCCGCAGCCCTGGCAGGCATCGGCCCTCCTGGATCCCTTCCAAGTTGCTGACATCTCCGCGTGGAACATGAAAGTGCCGTCGTCACGGCCTGTCGTCATAAGACGGACGGACGATTCTGAACCCCCTTAAGTAAGAAATTCTTCTACGGTTATTTAAAAAAATAATCTGCTGTTTCCTACAAACGTGCAATACTTACCTATATGTATGGGACAGCTGATTTTTTTTTAAATTACCGACGGAAAATTTATAAATGGAGGGGTTCAGAATGATGGAATGAGTACTTGGTAAGCCTTTTCGCGTCCGTGTCCCTTACACCTCGTAAGCTAACGAAAAGCATTAAATATCAGCCATGTAGCAAGTCGTTGTGGACATACAAAACGCTTCCAAAGCGTTTCAAGATACGTTAATTTGACAATAATTATTTAATATTTAGCCTTTATAATTTATTTGACTTTCTTCAGATTAGCTTTTTTGAAGCCTTTGTACCTACAGTTATATTTTCTGTTATTGACTAGTCTCGTCTTTCACTATCATTTATTTTGTCTTACTGCCAACAATCACAACACAACAATCCAACATTTATTTTCTAAATATGACATGCGTTTTATTTTGCTTCGTGAAATAAAAAGTTTGTCCATGCCTCTTCGGATTTTCCTACTATTATTTTCAACAAGCCTAGCAAAAATCATGTCTTGGTCCACCACAATACGTAGGTGAGATCCGCGCAACTAAACTAATACTGAAACCACATAAATATGTAATAATTCTTGGAAAAAAAACTACACAAACATATAAAACTCTTGGAAGAAAATATAGAACCTGTTTTCACGAAAACAAAACCACACTAAACTAAAAAAGTTAAAAATTAAAACAAAAGAATTTTTGCCCGAAACTTTTTTTCAAAACATTCGAGGTCGGTATTTGTTAAATGAGAATATTGCTAACTTTTCCTCGTAAAAGATAAATAAAGATAAAAAAAGTTTGCAATTTGGGGTTCGAAGCTATAGAGTTATTCGTAGATTATTTTTATTTATATACAAATTAGTGACTCATTTCGGAGATTCCTTTTTCTTTTCTGTTTCATTTAATATTAATAAACATTTATTAGAAATGCGTGGATTCGAACTTAGGAAGTGCCTCTGTTTTATTAACTACTAGCTGTCCAGCGCAACTTCGTTTGCGTCACATTTTCCCCGTTTTCACAACATTTTTCTTTGTTGCTTCACTACTATTGGTCGTAGCGTGATGATATGTAGCCTATAACCTTTCTCGATAAATGGGCTATCTAACACTGAAATAATTTTTCAAATCGGACCTGTAGTTTCGGAGCCTATTCAATGCAAACAAACAAACAAATCTTTCCTCTTTATAATATTAGTTTAGATAGTTTATACTAGTTGACCCGCGCAAAATCGTCTACGTCACATTTTCCCCGTTTTCCAACAATTTTCATTGATGATCTGCTCCTGTTAGTCGTAGCGTGATGTTATATAGCCTATTCCTTGGTAAATGGACTATCCAACACTAAAGATTTTTTCAATTCGAACCAGCAGTTCCCAAGATTAGACCAACCAAACAAATAAACTCTTACTTGATTAGTTTAGATTGGCTTATACCTCTAACAGATGGAAAACTCCGCGAGGAAACCCAAGTGTCCTGGCTTTTGCTAGTTTCAAATGACAAACAGGCACGGAGCAGTCTTTGGTATCGTTACTGATTCTCGCTATGCATGAAAAAAGGACTATTAATACCAAACAAAACAAGATTGTTACGATGATTGTACTATCGTAATTTTCAAAATAAAATGAGGTGCTCGTGGCTAAATAATAACAGCCGCATCTTTAAGGTCAAGCCGTGCTTGCCGAAGTTGGTCCGTGGATGGGTGACCATAATTACATACCGAGTTTCCTCCATGCCTCGGAAAGCAAGTTCAGCCGTTGGTCCCGGCTGTCATTTGTAGATCTTTGACATTCGTTATGAATAGTCAGAAGCCAAAAGTCTGACATCTAATCTTACTGAGGGGTATCGTATTACCCAGTTACTGGGTTGTGGAGGTCAAATAGGCAGTCGCTGCGTGCAAAATAACGGTAGTCAGCTGCATTCGGTTAAACTGGAAGCCGATCCCAAGATAGTTTGGGAAAAGGCTAAGCAGTTTTTTTTTCTGTCTATAGACTCGCGCTTGACCACTATCTCACTTGATGGTAAGCGATGATGTTGAAGTTTCAAAATAAAACACGGTATAATCAAAGGTAAGAGTGACGAATTTATTGAGAGTTAGAAGTCGAAATTATACTAACAACTTTTATAGTTTTTTTTCCAGATTTTGGTTCAACATAACATATCAGCACGGTTCACGCAGGGTGTACCTAATAGTACACACACATTTCGCCAGTTATGTTCTAAGTTCTATGTCATAGGGGTCGAACCTATTGCCATCAACCGGGCACAAATTCAGACTCGGTAAAAAACGTTTTAGTTGGAAAACCTATATAACCACACTTTGCCCAGCCCGGATCCAATCTAACATTCCGAAAGAAATAAATACCCAATACTTACAGATAAAATACAGCATCATATTCTAGTGAGCTGAAATCCAATCGCATTGCTCTCGACGGCAATATTAGTTTCAATCGAAATATAACAAATAAAATATAGGTCGTAACTTGGTTGTCTGTCAGCAAATATTGGCTGGGGTTGGAACATTATTAAATTTGTTGAAAATAAAAATATATCTTGCAATGGAAAATTCGAAGTCTTGGCCGCTCTGGACCCATCATCATCATCATCAGCCTACAATGTTGCAACTGCTGGGACACAGGCCTCACGATGTTTTCCTTCACCGTTTTTGAGGGCAGCTGTGATGAAATAAATTACACAAAGTAATTAATGCGCATGCCTGGGTTTGAACCCACGGGTTACTGCTCGTAAGTTGTGAATGCCACCACTGGGCCACCGCTGCTCTCCACCCATGTGATTGGAACTGAGAGAAGGCCTGTGTCCCAAATGTGGGATGGGACTTTGATTTGGATTGTTTTCGTTGGTTGAGTAGTCGAAGCGACTACTGAGCATGAAGTGTTGGGTTCGATTCCCGGGTCGAGAAAAGTGTTTTTCATCAAGGATTTCTCAGTAGCCATGGAGTAAGATTTCTGCCCGGTTGGTAGCCTCGCCCCCTTTTACATCATCAACATCATCTGCCTAGCCTTTTCCCAAACTATCTTGGGGTCGGCTTCCAGTCTAACCGGGTGCAGCTGAATACCAGTATTTTACATGAAGCGACTGCCTACCTCACCCTACCTACCCCTTGGTAAGACTGGATGTCAGACTTTTGGCTTCTGACTACTCGTAACGACAGTCAAAGAGCTACAAATGACAGCCGGGACTAACGGCTTAACGTGCTATCCGAAGCACGGAGAAAACTCGGTATGTTATTAAGTGTATGTATTACCCATCAACGGACCAACCTGGGCAAGCACAGCTTAACCTTAATACAGATCGACCCGTACGGCTGTTATTATTTCGCCCCCTTTTACATGGGATTTTAAAAATAACTGAATTACGGAATTAACGGAATTTAGGTGTACTATTAGGTACAACTCTGCCTAACCTTTCGGGGATTACAGGCATGATGTTATTTTACTTAAAATAACCTCCTGCTTTTCGAAGTCGGTTAAAAAGCAATGGTATCGGGATCGGTTTATGGCTCTTAAGGTCATTGGGAGCAGGCGCTCTACTTGGTGTAGTTTATTGTATGGTATGTCCTACAGTCAAAATCAAAAATCAAATTCATTTATTTCAATCCTGGATATTATTTCAGTCATTTATGTCAAAAATTCAAAGACACCATGTCACATTGCAACCCGCTCTTACTTTCGTAGAGAGGACACCTATGGATCAGAAGTAGGATAATTTATAGGGTGATTGTCTAAACTAATATAATAAAGAGGAAAGATTTGATTGTTAATTTGTTTGTTTGCATTGAATAGGCTCCGAAACTACTGATCCGATTTGAATTTTTTTTTGTTAGATAGCCCATTTATTGAGGAAGGCTATAGGTTATATATCATGACGCTACAACTAATAGAAGTGGAGCAGCAATGAAAAATGTTGCGAAAACGGGGAAAATGTGACGCAAACGAAGTTGCGCCGGACATCTAGTGTTGAATAAAGTCGAAGTGTAAGTTCGAACCAAGTAGTTCTAGCTTACTCATTTTTATACGTATCGTTTATTGTGGGCTCCAACATTTTTCCAATCAGTTTGCTAAATTACTAAACAGCCATTTATTGAAAAATTTTAAAATAAAAAAGTAATCTGAAAACAGAAATTCCAGAACTAATTTTTGAAACACAGAGAATTTTATCCGCCATTTTTGGAAAGATAATTTAGAATTATTTTAATGAACTAATTAAAATATCTGCATATGAGATTTTAGCGGGTTTGAAGCAAAGAGATTTAAACTGCTGGCTTCGCAAAAAGGTTAGAATTTCAATAATGTGGAAGCTAATGAGATTTTTTTGTAGTCGTCGTGTATGTGAGTTAGTTTATCTTCAAAAAGTTGGCTCAGAGAAGTTTTTTTAATAAGTTAGATTCTCTTGTACCGCGCGTCGTAAGCAAAAAGCCACAAGTGCAGAAATAATTTAAGGAAAAATAAGTCTCACTAAACAAAAAAGGTGAATCTAGTCAGGGACATTTTGCTTAGCATTATTTTAGTAGTGTTGCCATTTTTGCTTACGGTGGCAGTATAAATAATCTTGATCTAAAATATAAGGTAACACCTGTATTTTATGCAAATAAATGATTATTATCTCTACTTTATGAAAATAAAGCTTATTCTAAATAAAACTATTTTCAAAATATAACTATCCAGGTAGAAGGGATCCGATTTGCAAACGTACATATAAATTCTGATTGATTTAAAGCATGTAAGACAACATTGAGTACCTTGAATACCGAGACAGTGTTTAATACGAAATTAACAATTTAATTGAATTAAAAAGAATTTCAATTTATAATACCTTGGCAAAAATGCACCGTAATTTTTAATATTGTGAAAAATATATGAATGATAATACTAACGCTGTAACATATGTATGATAATACTGTATGATAATATTTCTAAATATACCAATTAGGTACTTGCTTCAATTAAGACGGACATTCATTGTAACAATCACGGAATTTACCAATTTCATTATTAATTTAATTGAACATCTGTGAAAACATAATTATAGGTAGGCAGTGTTTAAGTATGTATGGTATGACATTTTATTAACTGATGCTCAGTTAGTAACATATTATTATAATTTGTGAAATAAAAATTATATCACTAAAATTGTATTAAATGAAACGTCTATTTGGCCGGAGAAGAAAACATACAGATAAAATTGGAAAGTTATAGAGGAGCCCTTTGCCCATCAGTGGCACAAATTAGGCTAAATCAAAAATAAATTTAAACCTCTAAAGTACGGACACAATAATTATGGGGTATTCTTTACACAGCGCTCATTTACAAAACCGCATCAGATTATTCTTCGATGAAATAAATTATTAACTGTTACCGATGTTCCCTGAAAATGATTGACATTACCTGACTACGTCATCAAAAGACGTCACAAGGAAATGTATTAATAATATCGATTAGACTACTGAATAAATATTACCTACTCTATGTAAAGTCAAGAAATGTCTTTCATACTTCTTTCTTACCTGTACAAACTTATTTTTCATAATGTTCCATTTTCACGCGTGAAGAAAATAGATAATTTTCGTGGTATTTCAAAGTTATAAATTAGTTTTCCTTTAATTACTTTATGCATCAAAAATGCACATTATTTACAGAAACAGAAAAAGGTTTTGTATCACCTACAGGTTTTCTAAGGGCATGTGACCTGAAAATTGTTGTTTAAAAGTGGCAACAAAAATGATTAAAATTAACAACACATTTTTGCGACACAAATTAGTTCTTACGTATCTAAATTAATATCAAAAAAAGTACAACCAAAAACAATTTCAAAACTACATACCTTCAGCACAAGTCCATTCGAAAAAAAAAGAACAAACAAAACACTCCAAGCACAAATTCGTAAATCGAATTCAATAAAAAAAAACAACTGTCACTTTAACCGTCACTCGTACACAAGCACTATTTGAATTTGGAAAGTTATATTCGGTAGCGGAGCGGACGAAGCGCGCGTGCGGCCGATCCGACGGTTGTGGCCGAATGACGGTAGGACCGCACCTGTTGTGTTCGCAGCTTTACGTTAACGAGGGACGATCAACTATGAATCGGAGTCCCTAGCACGAGCGGGCGGGATAAATTTAACGTAAATATGTGCAACACCTAGCTCGCCGGGATTTAAGCCCGGTTTGTGGCAATAGGCGCGCCCCCTAATTACATGGGACTTAAACATAACTGGCAAAATGTACTTTTACTATTAGGTTTGGCTCTGCCTGGGCCACCAACACTTTCATCACCATCATTTACTTAAACATCATCAGTCTATAATGTTCCCACTGCTGGGAATCGCGCTTATAACCACTGGGCCAACGAGGCAGTCGCTCGTGGTATGGCCTTGGATTTTTACAAGCTGTTATGATTTATCACCAGCGATGGGTTCCCGCGTTTTTCACTGTCGGTCATCATCATCATCGTCATCAGCCTGTAATGTTCCCACTGCTGGAACTCAGGACTCCTTCCTATGAGAGGGAGTGAACTGTAATCCACCACGCGGGCCCAGTGCGGGTTGGTAACTGTCGCACTGTCGGTCGCCTTAAGCTTATTTCGTCTTTCAGCATTCTTGGAACTTAAGACTAAGTGGGGTACTTATTTCAAAATTGAAGCTTAGAGAGAATAGTTTTTGTTTTGTTAGATATTTTAAAGGTTATTTTTGCTTTTATTTATTGGATCTATGAAGGTTTCAAATAAATCACTAGTTTCTTCACTTATATTACAGCTATATTAAAACTTAACATCACGCCTTTTTTATTCGAAGGGTTAGGCAGACCTGACCACACATCCACATTTTACCAGTTATGTTTTTAAGGCCGAGCCTAAAGGCACCAACCAGGTACAAATCCAGATTTCGGGCTTCTTCTGGGAAATTCGTGGTGAAAAACCTCAATAACACTTTGGTCGAACTAGGAAGCGGGTAGATAACATTAACTCTTGAATCTTAACCCTAGGGACCCTTTTATTCAGTTGGAGCGTTCACATGTAAAATTGCCTCTTCAGTACTTTCAAAGGGACCTACAATTGATAAGTTAAGCGATTTTTGTGTGAGTAATCTTTGCTATTTAAGTCCATTATTGAAAAAGAGCTTTTGTGTGGACGATTTTAGGGTTTTGCACATCAGACATTTCTCAGTATCAGCATAGAGCTGTTTATGTGCCTGGTTAATGGCGGTAGTCTCGGCCTCTGTAACATGGGGACTTAATCATAACCCCTAATGTGGGTTTACCCTATAGCTACATCTCTACTTAATCCCTCGGGGACAACAGGTGTTATAATGCAAACGGAAGCTGAGAGGCGCAACTCCAATCGAAACTTTAAAAGCAGTAATTAACTGATACCAAACCAATTTATAAATTAATAACTACAATCTATAGAATCAAAATAATTTATTTTACATAGGCCTACATAGGCACTTATAAAACGTCGACAAAAGGTGCACGGATCGGGTTGGTCGTTCCCTATGAAGAAGAACCGGCAAGAAACTCCATGGTTACTCTTTTAAAAGCAGATGGTTTTACAATATTTGAATGCTACTTAAGTATGGGAGGATAGTGTGGACAATAAGTCGTTGCTTACTACAAAAGGTAGAACAAGACAAAAAAAAAACGCGACACGCCGATACATACAATAAAAATATATTTTGGTTGTTGTTTTGGAAAACATAATCATCATAATCATGTTTCTATCAACCAATAACGTTCGTTTCTAATATTTTCCTCTGTGTACGTGTAATCTTGAGTGGATTGGAATCCACCACGTGGACATCGTGCTTTTTGGTAGTAAGCAGGTACAACAATTTATTATGACATAATAAATAAATTGTAAGGTATACTACCTCCTACACTCCTATACTACAGCCACTTCGCAATTATGTTGTGGTCAGCTTCCAGTCTAACTGGGTGCAGCTGAATAACAGTATTTTTTATGGACGACGACTGCCTATCTGACCTCCACAAAAAAATACTGGGTAATGCGATGCCCCTTGGTAAGACAGGCTGTCTTACTTTCGGGACATTGATTACTTTAATAACTGCCAAATATCTCCAAATGAAAGCCGGGACCAATCGCTTAGTGTTTTCCGTGGCATGGAGGAAACTTGGTATGTAATGGATGGTCCCCCATCCACGGACCGACATCGGCAAGCACTGCTTTACCTCGAAGATCGACCAGTGTTGCTTTTATTATGACCACGAGCTCCCGCGATCAAAAATAAACATAAAATAATATCATCATCATCATCAGCCCATAATGTTCCCACTGCTGGGACACAGGCCTCCTCTACATGAGAGGAAGTGGGCTGTAATCCACCACACGGGCCCAGTGCAGGTTGGTAGATGTCACATGTCTTCGAATTTTTAGTTCTAGGACATGCCGGTTTCCTAACGATGTTTTCCTTCACCGTTTTTGAGAGCAGCGGTGATGAAATAAATTACAAAAAGTAATGCGCCTGCCTGGTGTGGCCGTGGTTCGAACCCACGGCTTACTACTCGTAAGTCGGAGCTACCACCAGTGGGCCATCGCTGCTCTAATAATATGTATGAGCTATTAATAACATACATTTTCGTAATAACCAGAAAAGGAAAATTCTTCGTAAAAACGTTATTTCAGGAAACCTTTGCCAACATGTAATATCGTTGGAAATCAGATTCTTCCGAGTTCAATATAATTATATTTATATCGGAAAGTCGACATTTGATATCACATGCAAATCCCATGATCCCCGGTGCAGGTGTGCGAAGGGAACACCGGTGTGGTTTTTAGTCAGATAGATTCTACTGGCAAGAAACTCTTTGCAAATGAATCTTTATGCTGATTGTAATAAGAAGTCCAGTCCTTCGTCTAGTGCTAAATGTCGTCTAAATGTACTTACGTCGTAACGATTTAGTCTGTAAAGGTGGGTTTAAGGACCTTTTGCGTAGGAATGCGTAGGTTGGCATCTTGGAATACTTCCTCTACTTTAAAGACAATTACGTTATGACGCCTGTTATATCCCGGTGGGATTAAGCAGGGGTGTACCTGTAGGAGGCACCCACATTTTGCCAGTTATATTTAATTTAAATAAATAAGGAGCCCGTGGCTAAATAATACATATTACATATCGAGCTTCCTCCGTGCTTTGAAAACCTCGCTAAGCCGTTGCTCCCGGCTGTCATTTGTAGATCTCTGACAGTTTTTACGAGTAGTCAAAAGCCGAAAGTCTAACATCTAGTCTTACAAAGGGGTATCGTATTACCCAGTTACTGGGTTGTGTAGGTTTGCTGGCAGTCGCTTCATATAAAATAATGGTACTCAGCTGCATCCAGTTAGACTGGAAGCCGAACCAAACATAGTTTGGGAAAAGGCTAGGCAGATGATGATTTAATTTAAATAAATGAATCATTCATATGTTATTAATTATTTAAGGTCCATGTAACAAGAGGCCAACACAACCTGGGAATCAAGTACAGGATTTCAATACAATGAATGAGTTGGAAAGTGTTTAGAAAACTTAACACTATGATAAGTCACAAAAAAATATCTAAATAACTCATTCATTACTAATGAACGATCAAATTGCTAAAAATCTTACAACAAATATTAAATAAAAAAAAAGGAAAATATTACAAATTTTAATCGCAATTATAACTGAAAGAAAAAATGCTAACAAATTCCTTTAGCAATATTTTAATTTATACAATAAAATGCTGACCCAAAAGCAAAAGCTTTTTGTTACATATCAATAATTGTGTCACAAATTAGGAGGGTAGTGTGATAAACGGGTTGTCGTAAGATTTTTTTAGCGTCTACCGGTGTGGATAAGGTTGGATGTCCATAAATTCAAGCCGAGTGGATTATTACTTTTATTAAAGTTTATGGCGATCCTTCGTTTGTTTTTGAGTAGTTTTTGCGAGTGGGTTTGACTGCGGGGAGGTCGGATATTATTTCTTTTCCCAACAATGTTGAGGTCGGCTTCCAGTCTTTCCAGATTCAGCATAATACCAGTATTTTACATGAAGCGACTGCCTATTTGACCTCCACAACCCAGTAACTGGATAATACGATACCCCTTGGTAAGTATGGTTATCAGACTTACAACTTCTGACTACTAGGGTATGTCACCAACTCGACACGAAAGACTGGACATACGGTGTCCAGTTGGTGAAACTTCAAATACGATCACTTATTATTTCGTCATCTGGACATGCCAAGATTTTTACAAACCATGCTCGCTATGACCATTTCAGGCTACGCCGATTCGCAAAACAAATGACACCTGTTTCAAAATAAGACTGGTTATAGACTGTCGGGCCACTGAATGTCCTAAAAAACCCAGCATAACAGAACATAACTTAAAAATACGTTTTTACCCGAAAGCATTCCATCATTTCTACTGAATTTACATTCACACCACATTTTAATAAAACTCAAAGACTTCCGTAATAGACCCCGCTCTATTTCACCCCTATCGAATAAATTCTCCCTCGCCGCTTCGCCCCCGAGGGAAAAACTTGGAAGAAAATAGTTACATAGTGCGTAGGTGAGGGTAACATTCCACTAAGTTATTTAGGGAACTTACTGGCTAATGTACTGGGAAGTCTTTAAAGGGTGTTTACTGAAGGTCTATACTTATCAAGTTAATTTAAGACCTTTTTTTTTCATTCGTAGGGCTTGGTATAATCTTTTACAACAAGCTACCATCTTCCTTTTTAGACTTGCCATTTAATGCGTTTAAAGCTAAAGTAAAATCTAACCTGTGTTCAAAGGCCTACTATTCCATTAACGACTATTTAAACGATAAGAATAGTTGGTCGCTGGGTTGAACTCAAGATAATGTTTATGTTCTTTCTCCAAATTAGCTTATTGATATGTCATTGTATAACTTCATGCATAGATTTTCTACTTTCTTTTTTTTTATTTTGCTTTTTTATTGTATTATTTTTTTACGTCTGTATGCACGTGTAAGCGGGCACGCCCTTTATGTCTGTAGGGTTTAATAATTCTCGTAGTTTTTTGTATATTCTGTTATTGGTGTGTGCTAGCTGACATGTGACATTTAATTAGATTTTTTGTTTAAATGAACTTGAACACTATTGTGTAGAATTTGGTTCTTCTAACCAAACAGACAGATGTGTTGCTGGGGAGTTTGTTCCGCCACTTCTTCTTCCCAGCTAAAACACTAGGAAGTGGCGAAGGGCGGTCGTTTTGGGGGACTGTCTCTTGTAATTTTGACGTTGAAAAAGTATTGATTATCAGCCTAATTTGAATAAATGACTATTGATTTTGATTTAGCAATTTTAGACTCGAAAAGAAAGATCTTTAACTTATAATGACCTTAAAAGTAATGATGAACAGGGTTAAACGTTCCACTTCATCATCATCTGCCAAACCTTTTCCCAAACTTTTGGGGTCGGCTTCCAGGCTAACCGGATCCAGCTGAGTACTAGTATTTTACATGAAGCAACTGCCTATCTGACCACCACAACCCAGTAACTGGGTAATACAAGACCCCTTGGCAAGACTGGATGTCAGACTTTCGGTTTCTGACTACTTGTAACGACTGTCAAAGATCTACAAATGACAGCCGGGACCAACGGCTTAACGTGCTTTCCGAAACATGGAGGAAACTCGGTATGTAATGATGGTCACCCATCCACGGGTCAACCTCGGAAAGCACGGCTTAACATTGAAGATCGACCCGTGCGGCTGTTTTTATTTAGCCACGAGCTTCCCTTAAAGGTCCAATTCCTGCTTTGAAAAAGTAGTACCACCAACCAGACGACTTTGTTTTTCAATATGCCTGGATTTTGTAACAACCGTACTGCGATCGCCGCCTGCCAAGCGTGGCGATTATGGCAAAACCCCCCCCTTCTTGGGGGAGGCCTATGTCCAGCAGTGGACTTCTTTCGGCTGAAATGATGATGATGATGATGATGATGGATTTTGAAATATTCCAAGATGGGAACAACCCCCGTTAAAACAACCATGGAAACCGCTAAATGGCCGGAAACATTGCCATTTCTAAAAGGTACACTTAGAATAGGGCCTCTGATGGCTTTACATGTCGTCGAGAAATATCTATCAAGCATGCGGGTTTGGTTTCCTCAAGACAAGATGTTTTCCTGCACCGAAGCATTTGTAATAATTATTCAATACGCACATGAATCAGAAAAATCAGAGGTGCGTGTCTTGGGTTTGAACTCGACACTTAAGACTTGGCAGTCCGACGATACACGACGACTTTGCAACGATATTTAGGCATTCGTTTGGGTGTCATCCAGAGCTTGTGAAAATGATCGTTAAATACATCTACAATTCTAAGCACGTGACTGATTTCCATTATTCTTAATTTGCGACGAAAAAATAATTGTTTTTGTTTCGTTTCCGCAACAAAAGTCGTTGTATCTTGATGCTGTAAAAAAATATTGAATTGTCTATTAGCTGGGTAGGTCAAAAAAGTCAAATGGTAAAGGATAATTATTTGCTAAAGATAATTATTATAAAACTAGACTGTTTGCCCCTACGGGTTTTTTTACGTAACATCACGCTTGTAATCCCCGAAGGGTTAAGCAGAGGTGTACTTGTAGTAAACCACATTTTGCCAGTTTTGTTTATGAGCGTTTACACTTTTTAAACTTTCTAGTCCTTATTTTCCGAAATGACTAAACCGATTTGAATGAAACTTCACACGCATAAGCAGGTCTAAAAAGTTACTTTTTACTTAGTATTTAGTTATATACTCACCTCATCAGCATCATCATCTGCCTAGCTTTTCCCAAACTATCTTAGGGTTGGCTTCCAGTCTAACCGGATGCAGCTGAGTACCAGTATTTTACATGAAGCGACTGCCTATCTGACCTCCACAACCCAGTAACTTGGTAATATGATACCCCTTGGTAAGACTGCATGTCACACTTTTGGCTTTTGACTACTCGTAACAACTGTCAAAGATCTATAAATGACAGCCGAGACCAACGGCTTAACGTGCTTTCCGAGGCACGGAGGAAACTCGGTACGTAATTATGGTCACCCATCCACGGACCAACCTCGGCAAGCACAGGCACGCAGTTTAAACTCACCTATTTCATTTTATTAATATGGATTATGACATACTGCCTCGTCTATTCTTCCACAAACTTGTAATATGTAAATACTACAAAAATTAAACAACAACAATATTCTAAACTATTCGGTTTATTTAAATGACAAACGCCATATTCTTTTGACATTTCAAAGTCAATTGGGTTTGCATAAAAAGACAAGGCTTGTTATGAAGCTCAAGTTTCTAAGTTCTCACGTATAAAGATAGCGAGCAGATGGTACACTTTTGTTTTTGTTTCTTTTAAAGTCCCGACTATTACTAAAGGTCTTGTATTAAACCTAAAACGATGTTTTAAGCGCCCACACTTGCTTTTCAAGTTCACAGTTTCGTCACAACTTAGAAAACAATTAAATAAAATTGTGCGACAATTTGTTCGTTTCTTACATGTTTTGAGAGGGTAATACAATTCTATTATTTATGACCAGGTGGCCTACCATGACGTCTTAAAATAATATTTTTTTACTCCTTTTGTGTGGGAAAGAGATGGCGCTACACGCACTCTATAGCTCCGACTCTTTCTCATACTGAAGTTACAGTAAAACAATACTGCTTAAAGACGTCATGGTAACCCTCCTGATGTAAACATGAATGAAGTAAAATAATCGTAGTTGGTTGTGTTCTGAGTTTCTGCCATGGGAGTTAAGAGTGAATTTAGGTGCGTTTTTTTTGTGTTGGTTTGTATTTTCATTCAATCCGATCAAGGGATCGGTCGAGACGAACCCATATTTTCACATCATGTGTGTATTTTTACAAAATTGGTATTTTTTAAACTTTTTCCAACTAGGATCTAACGCTTGTCCGTCAGCAAAATCTAAACTTTACAAAACAGATCATAATAATGCAATATCAATACCGATTTAAATAAAACTAAGTTATAGTTCTCAAGGCAAGCAGCAAGTCTCCAATAAACGTAAAGCTAGTATAGTACATTGATCGTACGCGAGTCTATAAATCGTAAGTGGTGATAAATGGCTGGCGTAAAGCCAACTAAGGGGGATTCACACACGACACCGCTAGTCCGCGCGGTCGGGCGGAGAATGTTAAGCAGATGTATTGGCTGAGCACTTAATTAAGCGCTGTTCGTACGCACGGCAACCAATCAAGCTATGCAAAACAAGTGTAACCGGATCTCTCATTGCAAGTGAAATATATACAAAGCGAGGCCATGTCATACTGGAAATTTATAGCTTGATGTGTTGCCGTGGTGACGTGCGATCGAGCGGAGGTGGCAACTCAAATATATTTTCGGTGCGTCACGCGAAGAGGGCTAAGCGCCGCTCGTCCGTGCAATCAGGCGGTAGGCTCCTCGACACGTCAACAGATGCATATGCAGACGTTATCTTCGGATGCGTCTGCCGACGTATAGAGGGAGTAGTTTGCGCGTCGATTTTATGTATTTAACGCCCGCAGATGCGTCCGCCTCGAATCCAGTTGTTGTCGGTTTTTGTGGCACAGATCAAAGGGTTTGGGCGCGAACGTCCTGCTCCTGTCCACACGTCTGACGACGCATCAGTTTGATCAGAGTTACGATTGAGAGTGCACGCGTGCTTCTTGCGGTTTAATTCTTATACCTACTTTGCGCTTTGCGCAGCATTCGTAAAAATGCTTGTAATGGCTAACAATATGAGCACCGAGGAAACTAACACCGAGGTAACTTAAAAGCTAGAAACTGTTTGTGGAATCCTAAAAATAAATACCTACCACAAAAATTAAAATTTTGGGTGTACTGTTCATCAAGTCATGCTGACCCGTCTCCAAATAAATTGGGATAAGGGCCGGAGAATGAGGGATGTTGAGTTTTATTTTTGAAATCCGAACTATAATATATTTTATTGTTTTATTATTAATATTAGCAATGTGGCGACACTTAGGGGAGGCCTATGTCCAGCAGTGTACGCTTTTCAGCTGAAATAATGATGATGATGATGATTATGAATGCGAAAGTTACCCGGTCCTTCTGGCTCTCTGTCGGATATCTTTTCACAGCTCAACGGCTGAACAGATTTGAATTAAATTTGGCACACAAATGAACCATGACCTAGACCTGACAGTTTAATCTTGGAACATTTCCGTGGGGTACTTTCCGACGTACACGCGGGCGATGCCGTGGGCAGAAGCTAGTTTAATAATCAATTCAGATTAAAAATCACCTGTGCCGAAAAATATTTAAAAAAGCTTCGAAATAAATTTCCCCAGTCTATAATTATGCGATAAATTTACAGAACATCTAATTTCGTTTAAAAATAGAGCCTACGACAATTTGTATGCGAACTACAACGCTACGCGTGCTACGAATTCAATGAGCTACGCGTGCTACGAATTTGCTACGAGAATCGTAGCAATTTTAATTGGTAACTCGTCTACCGAAAAGTTTTGATTAATCTTAAATGTCATTTACAAGTTAAGATGAGGCTCAACTTTGAAGGCTTTTTGAATCCAATCATTTGGACTTTTTAAATGAATTTTGTGACTTGAAAATTGGTCTTGCAAAAGTACATCGGGAATTTTATTGCACAATGGGGGAAATAAAAGCTTAAGTAGAAAATTAGAATTTCGCAAATGAGTTTGAAAAGCAATTCGAAAAGGTGATTATTTTATATTCGCTTAATGAAGCAAAATGGCCATGGATGGTGGAGCGAAAAAGTTTGTATGTTGGTACTTTTTTGCAAACATAGGTTGTAGGTGTTCATTTCTTTGGTCGCTACCAAACATCTGAATTGAACTATGATTACTTGCAACTTTTGAATATGTTTTAGTTATAATTTACTTTTAAGTACTAACTATACCATTGTATGAGAAATAATACTACTGCTCCTAAATCTCAACTTTTCTAAACTAATATTATAAAGGGGAAAGATTTGATTGTTTGTTTGTTTGCATTGAATAGGCTCCGAAACTACTGATAATTTTTTTTCATTTTTTCAGTGTTAGATAACCCATTTATCGAGGAAGGATATAGGCTATATATCATTACGCTACGACCAATAGGAGTGGAGCAGCAATAAAAAATGTTGAGAAAACGGGGAAAATGTGACGCAAACGAAGTTGCGCCGTACAGCTAGTTTGTAATACTTTTTAAATAAATTTATTTCTTATTCTTATTTATAAAATTACATAATATCACGCCTGTAATCCCCGAAGGGCTAGGCAGGGTTGTACTAATAGTACACCCACATTTCGGCATTTACGTATAAGTCACATTTAATGGGGGCTAGCCTATTACAAAAAACCGGGCGCAATTCCAGACTAGTGGCTGCTACCGAGAAAAAACCCAATAGCAGTTTAAACGGCCGGGAAATCGACCCCAGGATCTCATGCTTAGCAGACCTGCTTACGACCACTAGACTATTGAGGCAGTCAATGATAAAATTAATTCTGTATATTGTCAATGAACTCATGAAGTGCATTCTTATTCTTCACAGAAGCATACAATTCAATTAAAATATAATAGAATATAATTTTATCGTACACCAAAAATGAAACATAACAGGTTTACAAAACTGCTAATCTTATGGTTACAACGGCGGTCTTATCGCTGATAGCGATATCAACCAGACAACCTTTGGATGGACATTATGGAATTAAAATAAAAAAGGGGGTAGTCTAAAAATGGTGTACTACAAAAAAAAAAAAAATAACAAAAGTAAAGTAATTTACTTCGTACATGTACATATACATGTACTTTTAATATAAATATTATAAATAAAAATATTTGTGTGTTTTAAAACATTAAATGGCAAAAATAAATGAATGAAATTACAGAGACTGAAAATGATTTGTAACTAAGCTTTTAAAAGCAACGAATGACTGTGCTTGTCTAATCGACACCGGGAATTCGTTCCATAAACGGAAACCCTGGACTGGTCATAAAATTTGGTAGAATGTGCCGGCACCAAAAGTCTCAAGTTCTCCGATGATTTCAAGAGTCTAGTATGAGTGTCATATAGGAGCTTGAAACGTTGAGATAGGAGAACAATTATACTTGTACAAAATTTAAATCATTTGCACACATTCCTCATTTAATGTCAAAAGGTTCGCGACCCCTACAACACAACCTAATTGGACTCGAAGAAAGGAGTTCTCTAAAGTATCTCTAAGCGGATCATAAAGTTAGAATGTAAATTTCGAGTGATTTTTACACGAGTGTTTGCAGTAATACCATTTAAACTTATTTGAGAACTTTCAACGACAAACTCTTTTGGAAAACAACTAATTTTACAAGCGAACTTTTTAATTAAAATTAAATTATTCGGGGACGTGATTAGAATAACGTTATCACTTATTCCTTTTGGGGAATTGTTGGTAATTACTACAACGAAGGTGGAGGACCTCATAGATTGAGATCCTGGATCCTCGCCATAGATTGAATAGAACTTGTGATTACTACCTGCATCTGACTATTTTCAGGACACTTCTTGTAAGATAATCTCTGTCCTTTTCCCAACTATATTCGGGTCGGCTTCCAGTCTAACCGGACGCAGCTGAATACCCGTAATTTACAAAGCGCGACTGCCTATATGACCTCTACAACCCAGTCACTGAGTAATACGATACGCCTTAGTAAGACTGGATGCCAGACTTTTGCCTTCTGACTACTCATAACGACTGTCAAACACAGTCTGTCTGTCTACAAATGACAGCCGGGCCCAACGGCTTAACGTGCTTTCCGAGGCACGGATGAAACTTGGCATGCAATTATGGTCACCCATCCACGGACCAACCTCGGCAAGCACGGCTTAACCTTGACATAACAAACAGACCCTTAAATTTTATTTATTTGTATAGTTATTAATAATTATGGATTGGGATAACTTTGGTTGGTTGGTAAGGATACAACTAACCCTATTTTATTATCCTACACGTGTTATATGAGTGAAGGCTTTGCTGAATGTATTGATGATTGTGTATTGTAGTGTGTATGTTAAAAGTGTATTGTATTTGAACAGGTGGCTTTTATCGTCTGTATTGTTTATTTTACCCCAAAAATAAACTTTATGATGCAATTCCTGTAATTCAGAGGTGTGCCTATTGTATTGTATTGTATAGTATAGCGGGCTGGTTTCCGCAACTCCACGTCTAAAGCGCGTATTTTGCGTACGGGTGGGAATATTACTCCAACCACCCCAGCTCCCCGAGAAAGGCCAGCAGCTCCTTGGTGTTGCTGACGATCTCGCGGAGAGTACCTGGGTTACCTAAGTACTTTGCCCTGTATGTTGCAACCTCTGGGCAGTGTAGAAGCACGTGGGCTGCTGTCTCGTCCTCCTCCATGCAGGCTCTGCACAGTGGGCTATCTGTGACTCCTAGGACAAAGAGGTGTTTATTAAAAGAGCCGTGACCAGTGATGGCGGCTGTGACTATGCGGAGCTGTAATTTGGTCAGCCTAAGCAACCGTTTGGTGAGGCGGCCGTCTATAGAAGGAAGTGCCTCCTTGGCCTGCCTACACTCACCATGGTCTAGCCACAGTTTGTGGTGTTGATCACTGGTGCGTTTCCTTACCAGAGTCCGTAGATACCCGAAGGGGAGTGGCACGATGGGTTCTGGTCCCACTGCTGCCATACTGGAACCCCTTCTAGCGAGTTCGTCCGCTGCATCGTTGCCCCGGGAATCGCTGTGGCCCTTTATCCATTGTATGGTTATGTTGTTGTGCTTACCGACCTGGTTAAGGCGCTGGTGACACTCGTATATTAACCCGGAGTTGACCGTGTGGTTGTCAAGTGCTAACAGTACAGCCCTGCTGTCTGAAAGTATACGGTTAGAGTGGTCCCTAGCCTTCCTGGTTAAGATGGCTGATGCGGCCAGGGAAATGCCCATGCATTCCGCCTGAAATACCGTGTTGTGGACCCCCAGTGGTACAGCTATATGGATGTTGAGATCCTCTGAGAATACTCCAGCCCCAGTACCTGTACCTGTTTTAGATCCGTCCGTGAAGATCCGTAATTCTGCGGGATTTAACCCCTCGCAGCGGTGATCCTCGTGGAGCTGGATCTTGTATTTTTTGTCGAATACAAATTGTTTTGGTACCCGATCGTTAATGGCTTTCGCCAGGGGGAACTCGTTGTAGAGTCCCTCTAGTACCGCAGTGTGTTGCGTGTTTGACTTACTCCAGAGTTGAAGAGTTTTAAGGCGTGCTGCCGCCATTGTTGCCTCCTGTTGTATGTACAGATGAAGCGGCGGAAGCTCC
The DNA here is from genome assembly GCA_949152445.1 of Cerastis rubricosa. Taxonomy (NCBI): domain Eukaryota; kingdom Metazoa; phylum Arthropoda; class Insecta; order Lepidoptera; family Noctuidae; genus Cerastis; species Cerastis rubricosa. The sequence goes on along the minus strand of OX424526.1, from coordinate 6,669,515 downwards.
AGCATGGCTTCGAGAGCCGCTGTCGGTGTGGTTCTCATGCAGCCTGTAATTGCCATGCAGGCAAGCCTTTGCATGCGTTGGAGTTTATTCGAGGCCGTGACTAGCCTGGTGCGTGGCCACCAGACCACCGCCCCGTACGAGATCATGGGACGGATCACCGCACAGTATAGCCAAAGTATTATTTTGGGAGATAGGCCCCACTTCTTACCTATCATCCTCCTGCACTGCCAGAAGGTGATGCACGCCCTGTTTATTTTGTTGTCTAAGTGACTGCTCCAGTTTAACTTACTGTCTAGGATGACTCCCAGGTATTTGACTTCGGTGGCTAATTGAAGTTCTGTATCAAATAGTTTAGGCAAGCGATAAGGTCCTAAAGTACGTTTTTGGGTAAACATGACTAACTCAGTTTTCGTGGGGTTCACTGAAAGGTCATATTCCCTGCACCATCGTTCCACGATGCGTAGCGCCTGTTGGGTGAGGTTACAGATTGTTCCTGTCACTTTTCCCGAGATGAGAATAGCGAGGTCATCTGCATACCCAATTGTGTAGAAATGACTGGCGTTGAGTTTGGTGATGAGATCATTTATCACCAGATTCCAGAGAAGGGGGGAAAGTACTCCACCTTGGGGGCATCCTCTGGCTATCAGAGCCATCTGCTGCTCTCCTTCCAAGCGAACCGCTCGTTTGCTCAGCATGTTGGTGATCCAGTCAATCAGCACTTGTTCCACCCCATGACGAGAAAGGGCGGAGCTGATGCTGGAGAAGTTGGTTTTATCGAAGGCTCCTTCGATGTCTATGAAGGTTCCAAGGCAGGTGCCCTTCTGATGTATAGCATCTTCAATCCGACTGACTACCAGGTGGAGTGCCGATTCAGTGGACTTACCCGAGCTGTATGCATGTTGGTTACTGTGTAGTGGTATAGATTTCAACGCGCCCTCCCTCAGCTCTCTCTCGCAAATTCTCTCCATGGTTTTTAGAAGGAAGGAGGTTAGGCTGATCGGTCGGTGGGATTTGGCATTTGTGTAGTCACTCTTACCTGGCTTTGGAATGAATATGACTTTCACTTCCCTCCATCCTTTCGGAACGTATCTAAAGGCCAGGCACGCTCTCATTAGGGACACCAGTCTACCGGCAACGGAGATTCCCCCCCACTGTAGTAAGGCGGGAAATATCCCGTCCGGACCTGCTGCCTTAAAAGGATGGAAGCACTGGATCGCCCACTGGAGTTTTTCCAGCGTTACCACTTTGTGTGCGTAGCACCAGTCGTTCTCTGTTGGTGTTTGATTTGTCTCGGTCCACTCAATTACCTGAGCGAAAGCGCATCCTGGGAAGTGAGTTTCAATGAGGACGCGCATCGCTTCTTCTGTTGATGTGGTGAGTGTACTGTCTGGTTTTCGGAGAACAACAGGCCCAGTCGTGTTTTGCTGTGCCAGTATTTTCCTTACCCTGTTAGCTTGTTGGCATGATTCGATGTTGCCACAATATTTACGCCATCCAGTTTTGCTCCTGAACCTGATGCACTTTTTGTAGCAGGATTTTGCCGCTTTGTACGCGTCCCAGTCCTTATCAGCACAGCTGTTCATGGCTCTGTTCAGGGCTGTCCTTACCTTCCTGCGCTTGCGCTCCAGATCCGCTCCCCACCAGGGTTGCTGCCCCGGTGTAGAGGACGGAGTGGTTTCTGGGCAGGCTGAGTGGTAGCTTTCTAACATTGATTCTGTAAGGTGATTGACTTGGTCGTCAATCTGCAAGATGTCCTCGAACGTCGACCGATAATCGGTCAGCGCAAGCTTGGACTCTAGGGTTCGTGTATAGGCAGCACGATCTGTGTTGCGTGGGTTACGCCGTGGCAGTATTGGCGTGACACTAAGCTGGAGGTCGAAACGGATCCACCTATGGTCCGAGCAGGAGGCCTCCCTGGACACCTGCCACCCGGTGGCCATGGCCGCTGCACCTTCTGAAGCCAGGGTTAGGTCTATGATTGTGCGACTGCGCCTGGTTACGAAGGTTGGTTCGGAGCCTGTGTTTAGTAGGGTTAAGTTCGTAGTGAATAAATAATCAACTAGAGCCTTACCCCGTTCGTTTTGTGTTTCCATGCCCCATAGAGGGTGATGTGCGTTTGCGTCAGCGCCTATGACAACCTCCAGCCCCAAGCTCTCGCAATGTCTCACGAGGCGGGCGAGGTCATGCGGCGGCGGCTCCTCAGCCTCAGGCATATATGCCGAGGCGAAGACGACTGCAACCTCTGTGTCATCACGCTGTATTTGTATCTTTACTGCAGAGATATCCCTGCAACAGAAGTCTGTTAGTGGCTGTGTTTTAATATTGCCTGTCGTATAAATGCACGATCTTGGGTGATCGTGATCTGTACCAACGAGAAGTTTACCTCCAAGATTGGAGAGGCCTTGTATGTGGCCAGCCCTGATCCACGGCTCCTGGATCAAAGCAATGGCCGTATGTTGAACCTCCAGCCACTTACGCATCTGAGCCGTTGCGGTTTGGCTGTGGTGGAGGTTAGCCTGCAGCACTCTACAGGTCGACGAAGGGGACGCCATCACTGATCGTGCCTTCCTCGTCGCCCTCCAGACGCAGCCCGGCAAACAGGTCGCCCGCGTCGAAGCCATCCCCGTCCGAGCCCGAGACCGACGACAAGTTATTGCCATCGAGCTCGTCACCCGATGTGAGGACGGCGTCCACGCCGGCGGCGGCCGGGACGGCCGTAGATGTCAGCACCTCTGGCGCCGAAGGCGCTGCCGGCTCCGCTGGCGCTATTGGCGCCTCTGGCGCTGCTGGCACCGTTGGCGCCGGCGGCGCTGCTGCCGCAGGTGCAACCGCGGTTGCTACCGCGGTGTCGTTATGGGAGGGAGACACTGCCTTCTCCTCCTTCTTCACCTCCACGATCGTCTCCGTGGCCGGGTCCCATCCCTGAGGGACGTCGACAAATCTGCCGTTCACACCCTGGAATTTCACGTACGCCGTCCCTACCCCGAAGGAGAGACGACGTTCGGCCTTCATCAGGGTGGGAATTTGGTCCTCAGGGATCCCGACCACCACGAACCACGCGTCGGCCTGTCTGCTGGTGTGCAGCAGTACCCATCCCTTGATGTCGATCCAGGGATTTTGGTAGCACAGAGCGCGCCCAATGATGGACTGCTCTGCGAAAACCCCCTGAGCATCCGGGATGAGTATGCCGCATCTCACCCGTCTTTTGATTTCCGCCTGCCTCCTGACCACTAGCGAGGTACTAGTGGAGGGAGGCATCTCGGATATAACGGTCCTCAGCCAGGCTAAGGTGTGGTCACTGCCAGGCCACAGTTTCAGGACCCCTCCGGTGAACATCGGCCTTGCTCTGAAGGCCGGTGCAGGTGAGTCATGTTTGGCGGAGAGGCACTCGGAGACTATCCTCCTTTGTATGGCCGCGAGCACCTCCTCTGAAGTTTCCTTCGTAATGAACCCCGTACGTTGGCAGGTAACTGCTACGTCGAGCTCGGAGCCCACTGCTTGGGCGTAACTGCGGTTGGCGGCCCGTTTGGATTTATCAAGCCGCGGCCGCTTGTGCTCTCCTCGAGGTGACGAGGTCTCGTTGAGAGCTCACTTGGCCGCGGCCTGATCCTTCCGATCGGGTCCCTGTGCTGCTGTTTGAGCTGGTCCCTTCGTGCTGGTCGACGGTTGGCTGGGTCCTGGGCGACTACTGTCGACCTTGGCCTGCTCCCGCCTGCCTGCGGAGAAGTTGACATTACCGCTGGTCGGTCTAGCCGAACCTGCGGCGTTAGCCTGTAGATTACGTGGATTTTTACCTTTCCACCGTTTCTGCCGCCGTTCCTTTTTGGACGGTCTGTTTCTCCTCCAGCCGTTGCCCGCCGTTGGGGCCGGAGCTACTGGCGCTGAGGGTTCAGCGCGTTGTGTAGCCGGAGTGTTCTTCGCCGTCCTCCGCCTATTACCCTGCACCTGCCAGGTAAACGCGGACGTGTCCCCGGCGGTGCTGATCTCCTCCGGTTGGTCAGTGACGGCCAGCGGGGGAGGGGTGGCTTGAAGAGCCATAGGTGGAGGTGTCTTGAGTAGAGGGGCCCTGCCACCGGTATTAACCGTCGTGGGGGGCTGTACACCTGTAACCAAAAGAGGATCGGTACTGGTCCCAATCAGCGCCGATGTCCTCTGCATTTTCCGGGACTTTATTTTGGTCTTGGCCGCGGTTCTCGCCGCAGCCGGACCGACACCCGCGCTGGAGCCCGCTGTAGTGACAGCGGAGCACCCAGGGGCGAGAGAGGTGCTGTATGCACCCCTCTTAGGAGTATCCCTGGCTTTCGCCTCCACTCCGATGTGTGGTTGTGTGGTGTGTGTGTATGTGTGTGTGGTGGGTGTGTTTGTTTGTGTGGTGTTTGTGTGTGTGTGTGTGTGTTTGGTGTCGTATGGGCTTGAAGTATCCATAGTTAGTTGTCGTTGTGTTTCATCTCTTTGGCCTCCCACCCTCCACGGAGCCCGCACCTGGGAACGTCTCGCTACAAACTAGCTTACCGTTAGGAGTACCATCGAGATATAGGGGCGAGAGGCTGGCTTACAGTGCGACATCGGGTGCTTGATCGGGTTGGCGGTAGGGACGCCCGGTCCCTTCCCGAACTGATCAACCTTCACTTACACCGTCAGCATGACCTTAACCCACCACTGTGGCAGTCCGAGAACTGCCACAGTGGACCCCCCGCTCCTCGCCGTGCCCCTCTGACGGGACACTATGGCCATTTCCCTACCCTTGGCTATTGGTTAGGGCCACCGTTTCGCCTGAAATCCGGACCAAAGAGGGCGTGTTGCCTTACGGACACATTACCGCCAGCGCCGTTCGACTCAGCCCCCCAGGATTCCTTCATCCCCGCTTACGGCGCTCGACTGCGCAGGTCCTAGCGCAGGTGACTATATGTACCTACCCGTCGCCAGCTCAGTTTAGTGACGGCCGAGCCCACAACCACCCAGTCACAGAGGGTCATGGTAAGGAGAAAAGGCGCCCGGTGGTTTTTGTTACGTCTATTTCTTATGGAATTAGACCAAGAACAGGGAGGCAACCTCGTGAAGGTGAATCCACCGGACTTGCCTTGAGGATCTTAGCGACTGTTGCGCTCCCCCTCAAGACCCCGCCACCTTATCGTTTCTGAGGGAAGCGATAAGGTAGGCTTGCATTTATACTACCAAGCAAAGCGCAGGCAAAGCAAGTCGTTGTGCAACCGCAAAAGCATAAATACAAACCCCCCCCTAAGGGTGTGCCTAACAGTTCGCCCATAATACATCAGATATATTTAAGTCCCATGTAATAAGGGGCGAGCGTATTGCCACCGTATCTTTAAAATATTGTTCCGTTCCCACAGAAAAACCGTGGAAACGGTTTTGTGGGGCATAGTTTTTAAATGAAAGTTTGTTATAAAATTGTTTAATAAATAAATACTAATAATAAATAATAATAATCTACCGGGCGCAAATCCAGACTCCTTTGCTGCTACTGAGAAAAACCCAATAACATCTTGCTGGACCCCGGGCTCGAACCCAGAACCTCATCCTCAGCTGTCGCGCCTGACCACCAGTAAATTAAATGTATAATACGTTTTATCTCAAGGAATTTGCTTCATCGGCCATCAGTGCTTCGCTAGCTATGGCCACCGCCAGTCTCACCAAAATCAATAAATAAACAGACCTACAAGTAAAAGTCTATCGACGCCATCCTTTATACAAGCTGTTGTTTTGCATTCTCATCAAATTCAAGGAGGTAACTATGCTGATGATTCTCGACCCGAATCAATAATGAAATGGAAAGGCATTTTTTTTTACTGATTTCGGTAAGTTTGAACCGTCCGTGTTTTAAACGCAGCCCGTCTGGTTCTCGCCCTATAATCACGCTTTCACACATATAAACAATTATCGCAAACGTTTATTCGATAGTTTCTTATTCCCTAAACCACGTTAAGGAGGTTTTTCTAAAATACTGACAAACTTAAACAACAACAAAAAGCAGCGTTTATTAATTATTAACTAGGTACCGTAGTTTAGATTATTTATGTATTTTGTGACATCCTCCTCAGACGAAGATGCAAAAGAACACCTTGTATATACAGCACCTAAATCAACACTATACATAAAGTATCAAAAACAAAACTGCCTATAAATAAAGTGATAAATAAATAAACGGCAATATACCTAGGTGTGTTTTGCCATGAATATTTTGTATTTGTACTGAAAAACTCGTCTAGACATGTGTCTAGCTATTTGTATTTATAGCCTTTACTGTTTCGTTTTATGGCTGTATTCATAGTTTAGAACTGAAGTTGTGTCATAAAATTTTGAATGCAGTGACTGTTGATGGGAATTTTATTGAACGAACAAATATTCACAATATAAGTTTTTGAACTGACATGGTCACTAACACTATCAAAAACACTAGTAACGGGATATTTACCATGTTTATTATTTGTTTTGAGTTCCCGATATTTCGGCGCTGTTGCAAACGCCATGATCAGGGATAAACTGAAGTTATTACGGGTAGGTTTTTATGAGCACAAATCGGTCTACCCTCTTTCATGTACGTTTTTTGCCCGCTGCTGTACCACTACCACTGTCACTCACAACTTGATTATGTTCCCGACACACGAAACACACTCACACTCAAAACAAATAATAAACATGGTAAATATCCCGTTACTAGTGTTATTGAAATATTCACAAATAAATATTCAAGTTGATTGCTGCCTATTGTAACACAAGTTTGAATTTTTTGTTTAGTTGGAAGAGGTCATAAGTCATTTAATCATTTGTTAACACAGGTACAATAAATAGTTGTTATAAAAAATTACAAGCTTGCTATGCCATACCCGAAGGCGTACAAATATTTATAGAGGTCAGTGACAGTAAAATTTATAACATAATTACATAAATGGAATGCAATGAAATTATGTAAATAATTTTGAGGTTAGCTTCGCATTGTCTATATCCGTTTAACGTACTAGATACCTAAAGACATTCAAAAAACTCAAAGCATTTATTTCAACTAGACAGGTTCTTTTGATAGTCAAAAAAAAAGTCAACAGTCTCCCAGTCACAAGACATAATAACTTGTGAAAGTATAGTAGTTGTCCATTCCAAAGCGTCGATCTCTTTGGAGAAGAATGGGCAAGAAACTCCAGGGACACTCTTTTAAATCAAAATATGTTACAAAATCTTGGTTACATCATTTATTGTGTTGAGAATTACTAGTATGTGAGAACGATGTAGAAATACGGGCAAGTTATGAGAGTCCAGAGTAAAAACTTAAATTAGTAATTCGAAAATAAAGTAATTAAAATAAACCGTAACCATCCAAATATTTACCAGCGATAGACGGGAAAAGACGAAGATAGTCTAAAAAAAAATCAAATCGTTCTTTCTAATGCTATACGCCCTCATGTTAGATAATTTTCGTGTGTCAAAATCGAGAATGTTCGGGATCAAAATTATTGTACGAAAATGTTCGCAATGTCCGCTCTATTGTAGATACACCACTCCGAAAATGTTGTTGTATTAGGGTATTTTATAAAGTTAAAATTAGTAATAAAATACACAACACGAATACGGTAACAGCTTATTGTGAAAAGCAATCCATCTTTAAGTACGAAAGGAAGATTTTGGTTATTACAGCACGTGCTTACTTACTTACAATTTTTTTTAACGTTTCCTGCGCTACATGATAAAAAAAATTTTCGGCGCCATCATGGATTTTCATTTTTTTTTCTGTTCCTTTGATAGGAAGATTACTCAGCGCACACAGAGACGCAAGAAAGTGTTTAGTTCACGCGCGCACACTTATAAGGGAATCGTGAGCGGTGGCGCAAAGTTGGCATCACGGCATGACAATAAAGCGTCATGTCGCTTGCTGTCGAGCATACGAGTCGGTTTTACTAAAGCGACAACAAATTATTCACTTAAAAAATAATTTTGTTTCTACAAGCAAACAACATTGTAATTATAGTTGGAAGGAGTGCCAGTACGTTTTCTTTGCTTATTCCCTCCGAAAACAAACTCAGTAATTAGAAAACAATAAAAAACAACTACCCCAAAATATACAAGCTTTTATATTCCAAACCACACATGAATTTCACAGACTAGACTGAATCACTGAAGTTTTTTTCTTTTGTTCATCAACCTAGTATGCAAATTGAAAACTACAGAAGACATTCACATCCATTCAGAAAAATAATCATCCGTGGGCACACAGATTTTAGGGAGAGAGATTTTAGGGGTTGAAAAACACGGAGACTTCATTATTATATGCAAGTTAAAACTGTAACATAGTACACACATATGAGCCTTTCAGAATAAAATCTCGATATTATTGTAGAAACCGCAGCAAAATCTGGTTGTTTAGAATAACAACGCGGTCACACAAGCAGTTTTTTTAGAGATAAAAGATACACATGGACATAGAAGATTAATAATTCCGATAAATGACATACCTAGATGTATTGTTTCAAAAAAAAATACCTTTTTCACGAACCATAATTGATATAAAATTGAAAACAGTGAAGGATTAAATAAGGTCTGCCTGTTTGAAATATGTGAGCGGGAACTGCGAACGATCTAATGTTGTTTGGATGTGGTATACCTACAATAAATAACCTGCATGTGTTTAAGTTTCATGTAAAAGGGGGCGAGCCTATTGCCATTGTAGTGACCTACCTTAATTTATTTACAGATATATTTGAACTTAGAATTAACTAGCATTAGCTATATAAAATCCTTTTTACTGTTTTAAATTTATTCATATACTAGCTGATACCCGCGACTTCGTTCGCGTGGAAATGATAATGTGTGAGACTGCCTCGTTGGTGGAGTGGTCGACTGCTGAGCTTGAGGTCCCAGGTTCGCTTCTCGGATCGGGCAAAGTATTATTGGGTTATTCCATCAGGAATTTCTCAGTAGCAGCCACGAAGTCTGGATTTAATGTCGGGTTCGGTTGATGGGGCTCACCCCCTATTACATAGAGCTTCTACATAACTGGCGAAATGTGGATGTACGATTAAATACACCTTCAGTAATTACAGGCGCTGTTTTGTTGTTATGTGTGAGAACTGACGGTCTGATCGTAATGTGATTATGTCGGTGATGACTACAAAGGGCGTGCTTTAGGGTGGTGTAATTCTGGGCGGCAGAGGTCCGAAACAAAATTAAAAGGCGTTGAAGCGACACTATAATATGGCTTAAAAGTCGGAACATATTTTTTTCAAAGTGAACAATACGGCGCATTGTTGGGGACTATTTTTTTTTCCAATACAGTTTTGTATACAATAAAAAATGTCATAACAATGACCGTCACCACGTGCAAGTTTTGGCTTCATGAAACACGTGAACAATCAACAAATAATTGACCGTCTGAGAAGCATGGAGTAGGTACCCAAAAAAATGCCTGCCGCTTTTTAGGTATGGCCCTGACATTTATTGATCGTCATTGCAAAACTACCTGATAATTAAAATTGGAATGGCAAGTTATTTGGAATATTTGGCCGAATTAAAACGCTCTCCCCTTTAGCAATTCCTGTAATAATGGTGTTTTAAGTTTATGAGGAACAGGGTGTAAAGTTCCTCAATACTCCATTGAAAAGGGAGGATCCTCCGACCAGACAGGTGTTGGGTCTGGTGGGCAACTGCCTGACAGTTGTTGTCGGGTTTCTCTATATAGTCTTAAGTCGATGTAAACTTTGCTTGCTAGATGTAGGCAATTGATGTTAGTTCTTCCGTCGCGTCATAAAATAAAAAATAAAAAAATTATTTTATTTTACATAGGCCTACATGGGCACTTATAAAACGTCGACAAAAGAGGCACGGTTCGGGTTGGTTGTTTCCTATGGAGAAGAACCGGCAAGAAACTCCATGGTTACTCTTTTAAAATCATTTGGATGTTACAGCGTTAGTACCTAAGTATGAGAGGACAGCATAGGACCGACAATAAGTCGTCGCTTACTACAAAAGGCAGAAAAAGATAATAGTGAAAAAATAATAAATTACAAAGCCTACAATGTCCACACATTCACAAAAAATATGAATGAAAAATAATCAATACAAAAGTAAAAATAAAACATAAGAACAATAAATTTAACAATTGACACAAATGTCATAGATGGCGCTGTAGTACTTTTTGTAGTAATTTGCTTTTTGTAGGTCGCTACATCACTCCCCTCCGGAGACCGGAGGTCGATAGTCGAATGAGTCAGCTTGTAGTATTATGCCGTGCCAGTTGGAATTTCGTTGCCGCATTGTTCACGGTTAGTCGGAAGAGACTGTGGTGGTGAGGCGAACCCCAGTGAGTCGGGGCCGGCGCTGCGTTTGCTCCAGTACGTCGGACGTAGTGCAGCGCTGCGATGTGGCAGACAGCTAGAGAGCCGTCGACCGGGAGGTAGAAGCTCTCGACCGGCCGAAAATGCAGTGTGCTGTGCCAAAGTCGCTTGATGAGAGGCTGAGGGTGCTGACCAGGAATGCGCTCTGGCTGCATGCTGGTGGTCAGGAATACCCATTTGAATGAGACTCGCTAAACCGAAAATCGAAAGCTTGAGGGAAGTGATGATGATGACGTCACGTTGCTCGAAGGCTGCGCTGACGTCCATTCCGGGGTCACCAGTTTAGCGGTTTGAGGAACAGGGTGTAAAGTTCCTCAATACTCCATTGAAAAGGGAGGATCCTCCGACCAGACAGGTGTCGTGTCTGGTGGGCAACTGCCCGACAGTTTTTGTCGGGTTTCTCTATATAGTATTAAGTCGATTTAAACTTTGCCTGCGAGATGTAGGCAATTGATGTTAGTTCTTCCGTCGCGTCATACATGGCGCTGTAGTACTTTTTGTAGTAAGTTGCTTTTTGTAGGTCGCTACAGTGGCTTTTATAATATTACTGCCAAGCTTTGTGTTACGAAGCCTGGTGCCGTTGCACAGTCTGGATACATACAAGTTTCGTATCAGAAGAATTATAACGCCAACTTTAAGCTCCTTCTTATGGGAACGGCACGCCCGTTGGCTCAGGGAGTTGAAAAATTCAACGGGGTGTGCAGGACTACCGTCATTAGCCATCACAGTCTCTACGGATATGTATACTTTAAAATCGCCGACGATCATGTCTTGAATTTTGTTTTGTTTATGACCCACTCGTTCTTTAATAACTATTTATTTTGAATGGTTAAAAAAGACGAAAACTATTTTGTAATTATTTGAAAATCATAAAACATTAAAATAAAACAAATTACCTAGTTACAAAAAGTGAACACCGGTTGGGGATCAAACTCGTGTTGTTTTGGAAAACTTACAGCATTAAAAAATTACCACAAAAAGTGCATACTGACTGCGGATACGAACTTGAAACCTTTTGCTTGGCAGGGCGGTCAAAGAACCGCCAGGCTACTTACTTTGATGACAAATAGTATAAAATAGCCGGTTTATTCTTATGCTTGTCATGACAGTTGTCAGTTGTCAAACAGTTGAGAAATGTGGACTTAATGCAATATTGCTCATCCCCCTAAGTTATTAGCGCGATAATATATAGCCTATGTTACTCGGTAAAAATGTAGCTTTCTAATGGTGAAAGAATTTTTAAAATCGGTCCAGTAGTTTTTGAGTTTATTCGTTACATACAAAAATACAAAAATACAAATCTTTCCTCTTTATAATATTAGTGTAGATAGAAAAGTAAAAAGGTCGTAGCTTCGCCGCGCGTTATACAACCTCCTATATTTGGGTACACTACATAAATACGAAAAACTTTATTCCGATAATCACAAAGCCGAATTTAAAAATGCCGATTGTCATAATTCCGAATGGTTCAAAATTCCTAATATAACAGCTCCAACTTCTCATTACTCCTATTTTTATAATTCCTAAATTTCAATATTCCTAACGTTTATAATTACTATTCTCAAAATACCGAATTTCAATAGATCGAATAACAAAAAGTCCGACTTAATGATAATTCGAAACATCTGAAATACGAATTCCGATTATTAAAATTCCGATTAATACAATTCCTAAATAAAAACGCCTTGTAGAACTGAATAGCAAGACAAATAAACACATAATGCATGCAACATGCAAGCAAGCATGCAAGAAGGCATGCAAGCAGGCAAGCAGGCATGCAACATGCAGCAAGCATTATTTCTGTCACGGCTCCGGTGCTGCGGAGTTTGGGCGGCCCCACGCGAGCTTATCGTCGCAGATGGTTTTAACGCTCACCACCACAGCTTCGGCTTGCTGGCCGGCGAAGCCGGCTAGCCCCAGCTCGCGGGCCGCCCCTCCGCGCCTACGCGGGTTTAAATTACACTCTAGAGGTAGGGCAGACAAAACTGCACAACATGTGGTATTTTAGTTTATTCGAAGTATTAAAAATCGGAATGTCGTTTTTCGGACCGAGAACCTTTCGAGCATCTGATTCTTCGAACGTAAATCGCATTTACGACTTTCGGTAAAATAAATTTCGTGATTTAGGTATTATGAAACTCGGACTTTTGGTACTCGGATCATTGAAATTCGGAATAAAATATTTCGGAGAATTTGGGTGTTCCCCCTTTATTTATGTTATATCATCTGTTCTCAGTCATCTATGATTATTTTCTGACACTCCTTCTATTCTATTCTCGTTGGAACTCGGATGTGTGTAAAAACTAAAACCTAAATCTTGTACATTAAACTTTCTTCTTATTCTTGTGTACTTCGACTTTCTTTCTTTCAACGTCTCTACATTACAACACATTACAACTACCTACACCATACACCGGGCACAATTCTATACTCTGTGAGTGCTGCTACTGAGAAATTCCTGATGGAAAAACCTCTTTTGTTTACAAACATTTAAACTCACACACACAAACAGCCAGACCCGGAACAACTATCTGCAGGCCATGCAAGTATTTGTTCTGTGCGGGGATCGCACCCGCGACACGTAGCGCAGCAGTCAATCGCTCAACCACTGCGCCAACCGTGCCGTCTGACTTTACCCGACCCGGGAACCAAAGCTAGGATCTCATGCATCGTCGCCGTTTCGACCACAAGACCAACGCAGTGTTGCACTAAAAAAGGTAATTTTTAAAAAGAGTTTCCCTTTTGCTCCTTACTTAAAATATTTGTTACATTCTCATTGCAGTATAATCCTTTCCAATTTTCACATTAATCACGTCACAAAAGGTAGCCTCAGACAGACATTCCTCCCACCTCTACCTAAAATAAATTCATATTCTAACAATAAAACCACCTCTATTCACGTTACATTCTGAATCCGGACACCAGCTGTCCGGCTGTCGCCCCCAAAGCTACAACAGTGCACTGTCCGGGATTAATGTTATTTTTATTTCAACCTGCGGTGTGTACGTGGCTGTTTTGAACATGACAATTTATTTGTTTAGCAATAATTGGATTTATCTTTACAAGAGTTGAAATATTTGAATGGGTTATTGAACTACTTGGGAAAAATATTTTAGACTAGCGACATAACCCTGCCTGCTCCGCCGGGTGCAATGTCTTCGAAATCTATTGGTAAACCATTAATTTCATATCACTGTCAAGAAAAGAAATTCTTTTTTTTTAAAACGTTGCGCTCCCACAGTAGGAATTCCTGTAGCGTGGGTGCATTGCTCGTGTTTTGCTACTATTTGTCTAGACCGTGGTAGGGGGACGTTTCGTGTTGAATATTTAAGTTTTTGTAAAGTAACTGGCATTTTGCCCAACTGATGATAACCGGTAACCTCAAGTTGCTATTAAAACTGGCTCGAAAGTCACTGATACTTCGACCTCAGTTTTGAGGTATATCATTGTCTTTTAAGCACGAAATAACTGAAACTAAAATGGAACTACTTTTACAAAAATAAATAATTTATAGAGGTTTTTTTCAGAAAAACAATACAGGGTGACTGGTAAACTCGACATAAATTCCTTGACACTATACTATCTATACTTAGAGGTCATAAGTAACAAATTAAAACTAGTTAACGAGGTTCGTCTTTTTTTTAAATTTTCTGACTTGTTACCAAAAACAATTGATTATGAAAAAACTACTCCACTCCAAACATTTAATTGATATTACTTATTATACTCATACTACCTATAATCATTTATAATATAAATTACTCACATTTTTTAATTTAGTTAAAAACAATAAAAACGTTAACTCAAAAATGCATGTAATGTGGTCATTATTTTGACAACCTTGTTTGAGCAAAGTCGACCTTGCCGTTCTGTTTCAAGGAGCGGCCGGCAAAGTTTTGCTGGCCGCTCTAACAGGCCGGCAATGTTTTGCCGGCCGCTATTTTGACGTTTCAACGTTTTAAAAAATCAAATCCAAAAAGATTTTTCTTTCAACTACGCAGTAATGTTATCATTAATAACTACAAAACCGATCACAAAGGATGTCTTTTTTGCTTAGAACCAAAACAGTGCAGAAAAGTTATATGAAATCTCATTATTGCACTGTTTTTCATTACTGCACTGTTTAAAATTTAAAATTTGGAATTAAATTTACCACAGGTGTAATGTCTCCTATTAAGTTAATAAAATGTATGCATTAGATCAAAAAGATTACTGGCTGAAAGTAAAAATCGGTTGAATAAAATTGGCTTGGTGAAAAAAAAAACAAATGGCGCGCATTTTGTACCATTGTAAAACTTTGATACTTCTTATTTACCAAATAAAAAGGTTAAAAATCATGTAAATTGACAGCGATAGCGATATGAATTCAACTCCAGAAAATATAGAACAGCTGCAAATGAAGTTGTTAATAACCTTTAATAACTGCACTTTTAATAATTGTATGTTTGAAGGAAAGATGAATTAAACTTTGTTTCATTAACTTGAGTTTTTATTTGAGTAGGTATATTTTGTCAGGGTAGTTGAAAGAAAAGCAGATTACGCACCTCGATAAAGTGAGTAATTAATGCACTCGTGATAATTTAGTGCCCTCGCATGCGCTCGGGCACCAACATAACACTCGTTTGGTCTCGGCCTTTATCTCAGCTCGTCCATCAAGTGCTGCACGCTGACCGCGTTGTGTCGGCCTGAAGCTG
This sequence comes from Cerastis rubricosa, assembly GCA_949152445.1. NCBI lineage: Eukaryota > Metazoa > Arthropoda > Insecta > Lepidoptera > Noctuidae > Cerastis > Cerastis rubricosa. The sequence continues at coordinate 6,654,481 of OX424526.1, read as the reverse complement.
CGCTGTCGGCCATAATCAGCGCGACCAGCAAAGTAGTCATTATAGACCGCGGCAGTAATGTACTATTAAAAATATACCTAAGCTTATTACTGTTTAATGTAATGGTAATAAGAGTGTGCAGTGTGTTCTCAAAGTTGACAATAATTATCAGCAAAATAGCTGTCAAATATTTAATTATTGTTTTGATCAATATTACAAAATTAAATTAAGAAATATCTCAAATAACAAATGTGGTGTTATTGGGTATCAAATCAAGTTTTAGGAATAGAAAGTTATAAAGATTTCTTTTTGTCCAAAACTGTAACGTTCTTAGTTTATAATTGTTAGTTATGTACAAATAATCTTAGTATTATTGCACTAGATACTCCATGTATGGTTAGACTCCGTGGTTAACTTGCTATATTGTCTAGGTATGTCAAGTCTATGAAAATAAAATTTAGTTCTGTTCAAACTGCGAATCAAGCGTTTTATTATAGGTTATGGCCCAGAAAAACGTTTTTTTTGTTTCTCGCGAAAAGACTTGCAAGTTTGTGCCGATTAGTCTTCGCAGATTGAGAATACGCTGTGCTATTGAACTGTGAACTGTGGAAGTAAAAATTGACTTGTATGATAGTAAAAATGTCGACGAATTACATCGTGAGTGTGCCAAAGTTAAAAGGTCGGGAGAACTACTCAGAGTGGGCTTTCGCCGCGGAGAATTTTCTCGTTTTGGAAGGAACTTTTGATTACATCAAAGTTACAATTACAAAACCGGATGAAGCCGCAGTTGACGCGAAAACTAAAGCCAAGTTGATCTTGACGATAGACCCGGCGCTTTATGTACACATCAAAGACTCGAAGACTTCTAAAGAGTTGTGGGAGAAACTCAAGAATTTGTTCGACGATTCCGGTTTTACCAGGAGAATCAGTCTATTGAGAACTCTCATATCAATACGTCTAGAAAATTCTACATCGATGACTTCATATGTCACACAAATCATAGAAACTAGTCAAAAGTTAAATGGATCGGGCTTTAACATTAATGATGAGTGGATCGGATCGCTACTTTTAGCAGGATTATCCGAAAAATATTCGCCAATGATAATGGCAATTGAGCACTCAGGCATTGCGATAACAGCGGACGCCATAAAAACCAAATTGATGGATTTGGAGGAAAACAGTGGTGACGCGAGCGGAGCTTTTGCGAGTTTCTGAAAATTTTGTAATAGTGGCAGCACTTCAGGAACTAGAGACAAAGGACATACGTCAAACTCAAATGTGTCAATGTCGAAACCGAAGATTATAAAATGTTATAAATGTAAACAAACTGGACATTATCGTAATCAGTGCACCATTGTTGACAAAGATTCAGTGAATAAGAAGTCTAGTGAACGCAAACATAGCAACGCGTTCAGTGCCGTGTTTTTAAATGGCAGTTTCTCAAAGAATGATTGGTATATAGACTCTGGTGCAAGCACTCATTTAACCGCAAATGAACATTGGATTAAAAATGTTTCTGTCGACCATCCCATCAAAGAAATTGTGGTCGCGAATAAGGAAAAGGTACCGGTTAAATGTTGTGGTGATGTATCGATAACGACTTTGACAGATAACTGTGAGTATGATATAGTTGTTGAAGGAGTATTGTGTGTACCTAGTTTGACCACCAATTTGATTTCCGTAAGTCAACTAATTGCCAAAGGCAACCGAGTAGAATTCTCCAATAGTGGTTGTGAAATTTATAACAAAACTGGAGAATTAGTAGGTACAGCTTTGTTGCTGAATGGTGTTTATAAGCTAAGAATGCCTGAAGTTTTGACAGCTGCAGTGATGGACTCAAGTGATATTTGGCATCGCAGACTAGGCCATGTCAACAGCAGTAACCTTAACAGAATGCAGGATGCCGTGGAAGGATTCACACTAGAGAGTAAGACAGATATTTCAAAGTCGTCGTGTGCAGTGTGCTGCGAGGGTAAGCAGAGCCGATTACCCTTTCCACAGAATGGCAATAGAAGTAAAGAACTTCTGCATACTATACATACAGATGTATGTGGTCCATTCAATAATGCTTCGATTGGAGGTTCTAGATATTTTATTTTATTTGTGGACGATTACAGCCGCATGATCTTCATTAACTTTATGAAGAACAAAAGTGAAGCTTTTAATCATTTTAAAAGTTACAAAGCACTTGTAGAGAACCAACTTAACAAGAAAATAAAGATCCTACGAAGCGACAATGGCAAGGAATTCTGCAACAAAGATTTTGATGAATATCTTAGGAACTCAGGGATAATTCATCAGAGAAGCAATCCTTATACGCCTGAACAAAATGGTTTGGCTGAACGTTTCAACCGTACTATAGTAGAAAAGGCTAGATGTATGCTTTTTGATGCAGATCTTGATCGAAAGTTTTGGGCTGAAGCGACTAACACTGCAGTCTACTTACAAAATAGGACTGTAGCGTCAACTCTTAATGGAAAGACGCCTTTCGAGATGTGGACAGGTGCAAAGCCTGACGTCAGTCATCTGAGAGTTTTTGGGAGTGTAGTAATGAAACATATACCCAAAGAAAAAATGCTTAAATGGGACAAGAAGGTTGAGAGAGGAATTTTAGTTGGTTATCCAAATGATGTGAAAGGGTATCGAATCTACAATCCTAAAACTAAGAAAGTTACAACCAGCCGTGATGTAATTATAATGGAAAAACCACAAGCAGTAAAAAATGTTGTTCAGATCGAAGAAAATCCAACAGATTCTACCGTGCATGACGATTCAGTAGGGGAAATGTCCATGTCAGAGGACTCTGGAAGTGGAGATTACCATGATACTGATGAGACATATATACCAGATGAAGACTCTTCGGCCAGCAGTGTGGAAAGTGTTGTGAGTAACAAACAATATGATTTGCGTAGGCAGAGAAAACAACCTGACAGGTATGGTTTTTCCAATGCTTGTATCAGTGGTAGTGTAGATGATACTGGTGAACTTTCACTTGAGGAAGCTCTCAAAGGGCCTGAAAAAGAACAATGGTTAGAAGCAGTGCGTGATGAGTTACAGTGCTTTAATGATAACGATGCTTGGGAAATTGTAAATGTGCCTAAGGGTAAAACCATAGTTCAATGTAAATGGGTTTTACGGAAGAAGTATGACAGTGAAAACAATGTAAGGTATCGTGCCAGGCTAGTCGCTAAAGGTTTTTCTCAAAAATTTGGTGTTGATTACACAGAAACATTTTCGCCTGTAGTTAGACACACAACCATAAGGCTATTGTTTTCATTGTCAGTACAACTGGGACTTGATGTTACACATCTAGATGTCAAAACCGCATTTCTGAATGGTGACCTGGAGGAAACCATCTACATGCAGAAACCAGACTGTTATGAGGTTTCTGGTGGCTCTAACCAAGTGTTAAGACTTAAGAAGGCCATTTATGGCAAAAAGCAGGAAGAAGCAGGCCTCTAGAGCCTGGAATAAGAAGGTAGATAGTTGTTTGCTTGAAAATGGTTATTGTAAATCTAAGTTGGAACCTTGTATGTACACAAAAAATGTTGGCAAATACAAGACTATTATAGCATTATACCAGGCCCCTCAGAAAGTATTGCGAAAAAAAGTTTTTATATATGGGAGACTGGCCAGTTATTATGTTTTTCGAAAATATGATTATTTATAAGTAAAAATAAGTAAGTTCCAATTTCAAAATTTCCCTCCACATTTTTTGCGAGTTAATTCAAAGTATTGTGTCTCACTGAAATATGGATCTGCGCCGGGAACATTTTAGAGCTATGATTTTATACGATTTCAAGTGTCGCCTGAAACCGGATGAATCGTACGATAGACTTCAAATGGCATTCATGGATGAAGGCCCTTCCAAGGCAACCGTGTATCGTTGGTATAACGAATTCAAGCGCGGTCGACCAACTTTGGGGGATGACGAAAGAAGCGGTCGCCCTTTGACGGCTGTTACCGAAGAAAACGTGCTAGCAGTGAAAAATTTAATCCAAGACAATAGGCGAATTACATATCAGGAGATTCAACACATATTGAAGATTGGATCGGGAAGCGTTCACGAGATTCTACACAGCCATCTTCGCGTGAGGAGGATAGTATCACGCTGGGTGCCGCACAACCTCACCGATGCTCAGAAGCAGGCCCGGGTGGAATGGTGCCGTGATATGCTTAACAAATTTGAAGCAGGCTCGTCTCGGCGTGTTTACGACATCGTTACAGGTGATGAGTCCTGGATTTATCAATACGACCCAGAAACCAAGCGCCAGTCGACTGTTTGGGTGTTTCAAAATGAGCCAACGCCTACCAAAGTGAAGCGATCTAGAAGCGGGGGTAAGATTTTGATCGCTAGCTTTTTTAATTTGACTGGCCACTTGGTATCAATTCCCTTACGGGATCAAAGAAGCATTAATGCCGAATGGTATACTTCCAAATGTTTGCCAGAAGTTTTCTCTGTTATAAGCAACAAGCGACCAAACACAGGGCTCCGCGGGCTACTGCTCCACCACGACAATGCACCTGCGCACACCGCACTCAAAACGAGGGACTTCCTGGACAGCACGCCAGTCAAACTCCTGGGTCACCCTCCTTACAGCCCTGATCTAGCACCGTGTGACTTCTTTTTATTCCCAAAAATAAAAAATCAGCTCAAAGGGATACAATTTTCGTCGCCGGAAGATGCGCTGGCTGGGTTCGAGCAGGCTGTAAACGAGGTGTCTGCGGCGGACTGGAAAAAGTGTTTTGAAAACTGGTTTAGGCGCATGAATCTTTGTATAGAGGCTGGTGGAAAGTACTTTGAAAAGATTTAATAAAAATATATGTACGTATAGAACAATTTTTTTTAGTTTCGCAAAACTTTCTGAGTGTCCCACGTATGTAGATGATTTTTTCATATTTTCAAATAGTATGAATGAAAGTGAACATCTCAAGAATGTATTGTCAGGCCAATTTAAAATCAAGGACTTAGGTGAAGTAAAACAATGTCTAGGAATGAATGTTAAGTTTGATAAACAAGAGAATTCTGTAACCTTACGTCAAGAAAATTACATTAATATATTGTTGCAAAAGTTTCACATGACTGAATGTAAAACTGTTAATACTCCAATAGAGTCGAAGTTAAATATCAGAAGTGATCAGAATGTGAATGATCAAATACCTTATCAGCAGCTTATAGGTAGCTTGATGTACTTATCTGTTTTAACTAGGCCAGACATTACATTTGCTGTGAGCTACCTGAGCCAGTTTAATAATTGTCACACAGATGAACACTGGGGATATGCTAAGCGGGTTCTGAAATTTGGGTTTTTTTTTTTTTTTTTCAGCTTCATCTTTTTCTACCTTTTGTAGTAAGCGATGACTTATTGTCGGGCCTACGCTGTCCTCTCATACTTAAGTACTAGCGCTGTAACATCCAAATATTGTAGAACCAAATGATTTTAAAAGAGTAACCATGGAGTTTCTTGCCGGTTCTTCTCCATAGGAAACGACCAACCCGAACCGTGCCTCTTCTGTTGACGTTTTATAAGTGCCCATGTAGGCCTATGTAAAATAAAAAATTTTGATTTTGATTTTGATTTTTTGAAATATTTAAAAGGGACTATTAATTTTGGTATAAAGTATTGTATAAATGGAAATTCTGAAATAAAAGGTTTTGTTGATGCCGATTGGGCTAATGACACCTTAGATAGGCGGTCATATACCGGATTTTGTTTTGTGCTTGCTAATGGCATAATATCTTGGGAGTGCAAAAAACAAAAAACTGTTGCGCTGTCGAGCTGTGAAGCTGAATACATGGCTATATCAGAAGCCTGCAAAGAAGCCATTTATTTAAGAGCTTTGCAATTCGAAATTACTAATAAAATGTATACTGTAAGGTTGTTTAATGACAATCAGAGCGCACAAAAGCTATCGACAAATCCTGTGCTTCATAAAAAATCCAAACACATTGATGTTAAATACCACTTCACTAGAGAATGTATTTCAAATAACATAGTAAGATTAAGGTACTTGTCAACAGCCAATATGCCTGCTGACTTATTAACAAAAGGTTTGTGCTCCAAGAGGCATTATTCTTTTATGGAGTTATTAGGTGTAGTGTTGATTTAAATTTAATTTTCTTATTGTGATTATTTGAGTGGGGGTGTTAGTTATGTACAAATAATCTTAGTATTATTGCACTAGATACTCCATGTATGGTTAGACTCCGTGGTTAACTTGCTATATTGTCTAGGTATGTCAAGTCTATGAAAATAAAATTTAGTTCTGTTCAAACTGCGAATCAAGCGTTTTATTATAATAATTCTTGAAAACAACATAGAGCAATATTTGGCCATTTCATTCAGTCATATTGTTTGATACTTCAAAACAATCCAATGTTTGGCAGCAACTTGCGACGTTGCCAAGTTTCAGAATACCCAGCTTAAAAACTTTTGAGTCTTCTAACCACCGGCCTCTGGGGACTTAAAATTGACCTTGACTTCCCACTAAGCTCAACAAGCAAAGTATAATAGCATAACATTACGCCTGTAATCCCCGGAGGGTTAGGCAGAGGTGTACCAAATAGTACACTCACATAACCACAGTTATGTTAAAGTGCCAAATAAAAGAGGGCAATCCAATTGCCATCAATCGGGCACAAATCCAGAGTCCGTGGCTGCTACTGAGATTATCCTAATGAAAAACCCTAATTAACTGTGCCCAACCCAGGAATCGAACACAGAACACAAAAACCGAAAATTTTCCTCGGTGCCATCTTGGATTTTCATTTTGACCTCATTTTTATTTTCAGCGACCCCGAAAACAACGAAAACGACACCCATGAAGGAAAAACCGTTTTTTTTTAATATTTTATAAAACGTCCGTTCACGCAAATGTCCATTCGCGCAAGTGTCCTTCGCGGAAATATCCCAGATCCTTATTAAACTAAGTTATTAAACTAAGATTGAGTTTAACTGTAAGTACATAACGGGTTACAAATTTATATGAAAACATTTATGAATTAATGTCACGTTTGTGAAACGAATTTTAAAGCGGTTTTCAGTATTGCTTTCATAATTTAGAAAATTAGAAGAAAGTGTGTGTGTATACCATATCTAAATCTAAACTAATATTATAAAGAGGAAAGATTTGAATGTTTGTTTGCATTGAATAGGCTCCGAAACTACAGGAACGATTTGAAAAATTCTTTCAGTTGAATATAGTCCATTTATCGAGGAAGGCTATAGACTATATATCATCAAGATACGACTAATAGGAGTGGAGCAGCAATGAAAAATGTTGCGAAAACGGGGAAAATATGACGCAAACGGAGTTGCGCCGGACAGCTAGTTAATTATAGGAAAACTCGATGTTTTCTAAAGCCATAAGAAACCGAAAAAAACAGGGCCGGCTCGGAAGTAGGTACAATAATCTTTAATAACACTGTTTGAAAATACAACAGAAAAAAAACACATAAATTGTAGAATCTGATATAACCATTACTAGATGGCTGGTATTATTACCGAACGTAAACATTGTAGTTTTCAGCGCCTGTGATTAACACCATGGCACAGTCCGAGCCGAAGTGACCGAAGTCATATTTACGGCAAATTGCGTTAAATACCTAAAACTACTCCTTATTACATGGGCTATTGTCTAGCTAGTGAATCAAAAATTAAGTTAACGTGCTGGAAAAGGGCAAACAAAAACATTTCATTACATATGTTATTGGAAACTCACACAAAACAAATTCCACACCCTAATAATTAGAAATTGTTTAAAAAAAGAAATTAAAACAACATTTTTATTTCATAAATGCTACTACCACCCCACAGCTGAGTTTATGGAGGACAAGACATTTTGATTATATTTTTTTTACTTTAGTAATTGTATTATTAAAATTAAAATTTGTGTCTTTTGTTTTGACATACTAACTTTATTACGATTTGTATGCTCTCGAGTTAAATGTAGCAAAATAACCATTTCTGTATAACATCTCATTGTAATGACACCTACATTTACGAATAAATTAGATTTGAATAACAAGAACACAATTTTATTATTTCCCACAAAAAAGCTAATTTAAGTGTTAGGTCACTTTTGTTCTCAGTGTGCGAATTTTCAGTAGGGTAGCGATTTCACAGTTTCTATGAAACTCGAAGCAAATAAACAAGTATTTAACGCTAATCCTTGTTTATTTTACTGAAAGGAAGTTGTTTTGTAATTAATGGTAAGAGTGTCTTCCAAAGTTAGTATAACGGAGAAATATTATCACAGAAACTATCTAATTGGCCAAGCAGAGTTCTAGTTGCATTTTTTGTTGTGTACTTTTTTTATATAATATTGTTTTTTTGTTAATTTTAACATTTTTTTTGCTGTCCTTTGCGAGATTAATGAATACATTTTTTTCCTTCATGCGAAAGATTTAATTTTCACCTTTTTTTTGTGTGGGAAGTCGTCAAATGACACCTTCTCCCCTCTTGCTCTGGGCGGAGCGGTCAGAATTGTATTGACTAAAACCCATTATGTTCCTTCTTAGCCCTTTGTGTTCCAGGGCCACGGTATCTCTTTCGAACAGTCCAGCAGCCCTGTTTAATTTTCACCTTGAATGCAATTATGAAACAACTATTCCCAGTGACAATTAAAATAACACGGTTCACTAAAGAAGTATCTTTTTATAACCGAAAACCTCCAAGACTTTTTTATGTGTCTAGCGGTCAATAAGGAATTGCCTGTATCTTTACGCTTAGCTAAAATGATGATTGTGGTGTTGCTATTATGGGACAGAAAGTATTTTTGGTTTAAACACAGTCACAGTAGTAATAGGGGTAAAAATCCAAACTCCGGGCAACTTTGTATTAATGCTAACACCCAATAAAACTTAACCTTACGTGGAAACCGAACCCCGAATCCCATTAACAGCAGTAACGGTTACGCCTCATGAGGTAGTTTTTAAAAGAAAAGTTGTCGACGCAAAAGTTGGCGGTCAAGGAGGTTCATCACCATCATCATCATCAGCCTCTAATGTTCCCACTGCTGGAACACAGGCCTCCTCACTATGAGAGGGAGTGGGCTGTAATCCAACACGCGGGCCCAGTGCGGGTTGGTAGATGTCACATGTCTTCGATTTTTTATTTCTAGGACATGCCGGTTTCCTAACGATGTTTTCCTTCACCGTTTTTGAGAGCAGCGGTGATGAAATAAATTACACAAAGTAATGCGCCTGCCTGCGTTTGAACCCACGGCTTACTGCTCGTAAGTCGGAGCTAGCACCACTGGGTCACCGCTGCTCTCCAAGTCAAGGAGGTTGTTTTAAGATATGCCTTACACCGTGAATAAAAGAGGCTGATGCAAAATCTTTAAGATTTCATGTAGAAGGTGCCTGTAGAATAAACTTCCCAACTAAAGACACATTCGTCCCATACTTTTCGAACTAACCAACGCTGCACCATAAATAAACACAAAAAATCAATCACAACAACGTTTCCTTTCCGTGCCCGATACACATTCGCGGAGGTCGCTTCTGAAAAAGATTAAACCTTTATCTATTGAGGTCAACGGTCCACATTGTGAGGCCCAACAAAGCACCAGGTTATAAATCATGGTACAGGTAATTTCCTACCATTACTGCCTTTCTAACGATCTGTATTGTTCCGTGCTGTAATGCAGGGGAAAATGGGCAGTGCGGCACAAATTACCCCCGTGTGTTTTGCAAGGGTTTTGAGGCTTAGAGGAAAATGGGGCGATATGAGTAGTGTTTTGTTTGTTTGTGTGTTTTTAGTTAATGTACCTTTGTATCTGCGATGATACTTTATGCCTGTAAAATTTGTACAGCGTCTTTGAATTGTTTCAAAGTTTTTCCACGAATTCAATAAAATCCACAAACACATTAGAATATTTCTTTGAGAAACGACACCATATGAACAACATTGCAGTCATCTCGTTTTTGTTTTTGTAAAGTATCATAATTTTTTTTTTTTTTTTTTTTCGCTCACAATGGTTTTGTAGCACTTAACAGTTTTGAACTCTATACATTCACATTTTGAGAGCTGGTTCTGGGAGCCTGAAGAAGGTTTTAGAAAAAACATGTATTACATATATTAATGGTAATTTTGATTCAAGTCTTCGTCGCTAAGATAAGGTCATTAATTAGTCCATAACATTTGTTCTTATAATCGCTCTTTATTTTCTTAAATCTCTTTGAACTATCACAATGAGCCACATAAATATATGTATTGAAGGACAAAATCCGAAGTGACATTTATCCGGGATAACACTGGAGTAAGCTAGATAGGTTGCAAAGTCAGCAAATGTCAGTTGGCTGGCCACATCTGTCAATATTTCAACCGGGACATCCCACCTCACCGCAATTTTGACGTTCGGATTTTGTCGGGTGTCTGAATAGCCCCAGTTTCTTCTTTTAAAACAAACATACACATCATTAAAAAGATCCTGACGTCTATGTAAAGACTTTTAAGCAAATAAAAGGTTATATAAATGCAAACAAAAAACAAGTTTAAAACAAAAACAAGAAACTTTTGATAAACAGTAAAGGGTCGCTTGTCTAAAAAGATTTTTGACAAAGAAAAACTTTGCGTTCGTAGAAAAACGTAAACATTATCAATCAAAGCTGTTTTGTTAGTGACTTTTACTGATAATAAGTGGAAACTCGAAGCTCGTGGCTGAATAATAACAGCCGCTAGTACCGATCTTTGGGTTAAGCTGCGCTTGCATAAGTCGGTCCGTGGATGGGTGACCACCAATTACAAATCGAGTTTTCTCCGTGCCTCGGAAAGCACATTAAGCCGTTGGTCCCGGCTGTTATTTGTAGATCTTTGATCATCTTTGACACACGTTTCAAGTAGCCAGTGGCCCGAAAGTCTGACAACCAGTCTTAGCAAGGGGTAACGTTAATACGTAACCCCTTGCTTTTGGGATTACCCAGTTAGTACTGAGTAATTCCAGTACTAACTGGGTTATGAAGGAGAAACAAAATTAAATGCTAACTTGGGTTCAAACTCACGACTTATTAGGTTAGTCTGAACTGTGAGTAAGATTTCGAGGGTTAACTGCCAACAATGGTGGCCTATAAGCATGCTGTAGTATAAATTTACTAGCTGTCCCGCGCAACTTGGTCTGCGTCACATTTTCCCCGTTTTCGCAACATTTTTTATTGCTGTTTCGCTCCTATTGGTGATAGCGTGATGATATATAGCCTATAGTATTTTCCGATAAATGAACTATCTAACACTGCAAGAATTTTTCAAATCGTTCCAGTAGTTCCTGAGATAAGCGCGTTCAAGCAAACAAACAAACAAACTCTTCAGCTTTATTATTAGTGTAATATATAATTATAGTATTAAATTTACTTGATGATAAAACTTATAGCATATTTCTTTCCATTACAAAACCAGGTAAATCCAGACCAAAACCTAGAGCTGACGCGAACAAGCAAAGCGATCAATCACCTTTTTGTACCAATATCCCAAACATAATACCTTTAAACGTCTTTATTTACCGTAAAAATTGTTTTTTATTTATATTTTTGTGCTCCAAACTTTTTTCATTGTTCCCTTTTCAATGCCTCGTTTCAAAAGAAGAGTTATATTCTGTAGGTGTTGAAATAAAAGTACATTAAGATTCTTTTTCGTTGGTAAAAGGTAAGCTTTCAACATTATCTTTTTTTTTTCATTTGAAGTAATTTCTGGTTCATTCATAAGGTGATGACGTAATTTTTTGTTGAAAGCGTTTTTACTTGCCGAGGAATAGCGATAGTCAGACTATAATGCTACTCATTTAAGAATGCTTTTATATTCATAAAAATATAGACTTGTTTTTGGGTATTAGCTTTTTGTTGCTAATATTTTACTAAAGTGAAGCCGTGTGCGCAATAGAATTTTCCATCAGCAAAAATAAGGAATCATCATCATCATCAGCCTATAATGTTCCCACTGCTGGGAAACAGGCCTCCTCTCTATGAGAGGGAGTGGGCTGTAATCCACCACGCGAGCCCAGTACGGGTTGGTAGATGTCACATGTCTTCGAATTTTTAGTTCTAGGACATGCCGGTTTCCTCACGATGTTTTCCTTCCCCGTTAAAATAAATATTTGTATGACACCTACAGATAGTTGTTCCGGGTCTGACTGTTTCTGTATGTCAGTTTAAATATTTGTAAACGCACCCACAATACAGGAAAATTTACTATTGTGAGGCAAAGATTTTAAACAATCTAATAAAAAAATAAAATAAATATGTTTGAAAAACCATGTCTGCTGTTGTTGAATGGTTCACAAAGCATTATCACGTCTATAATTCCCGAAAGATTAAATAGAGGTGTACCTAATAGAACACCCAGCACATTAAATTCATCAACCTCTGTAAGGGGGCGAGCCAATTCCCAACAAGCAGGCACAGGTCCCATGTAATAGAAGCGATTCTATTGCAAATTTGCTCTCGACCGGGCACAAACCCAGACTCCGTAGCTGCTACTGAGAAATTCCTGATGGAAAACCCATAAACTGTTTAAATGAAAGGAATTGCCATTGCGTGTTATTACCCCGTAGGTTACATAATAATACAGAGAACAGCGAAACGCGTCGACGTAAAGCAATAAAATGTTGATCCCGATAACTTTATGGACGAGTTTTACAACTTCCTTGAGAAAACCAATAAATTCCGACGAAGGGAACAGGAAGACAATATCGGGTAATATACTTATTCGACTGTGGTAGTTTATTTACTAAGGTTATATTATTTATTATATTTTAAGCATTATATTAAGCAGTGATTTTGGTTGTGGGAAAAAGTATTTATGTTTTTTAAAAGAACTAATAAAAAGAAAAATGTTTTGAATATCCAAACATATCTTATTCTTTATCAACGAGTTACATGCCTTATCTAGAGGAACGTTTAATTTTAATTCTTTTCAAACTGCCTGTTCAAAAAACGTAGACGCTGGGCACAATTGCAGAAATGCAGAATGCGGAGCGTTTTTTCGCAGGCGGTGGTAAATTAAATGACACTGTTTTATTAAGTTGCGTACGATTTGAAGGTATTTGTTATTTAAAAATATTTCCAATTTTTTTATATTCCTATAGGTTGAGTATACTTGGCAAAATGAACCAACCCCATCTCTTAATCATGTACCTTTTCCGATAAGTTAGGGTTGATTTCAAGTCTAACTGAGTACTAATATATATAGCGACTTTCTGGGTAATACGAAACCCTTTGGTAAGACATCAGTCTTCGTCAGACTTTCAAACTTCTGACCATCCGTAACAACTGTCATAGATCTACAAACGCCAACCAAAACCAGCGGCTTACCGTTCTTTTCCGTCCACGGATCGACCTCGGCAAGCCCTGCTTGACCTCGAAGATCGATCTATGCGGCTGTTATTAATCAGCCACTAGCCCCTTTTACTCTATCTCTCCATAACACAGTTTATTACGTCTAACTTAACAAATGAACGTACAAAACCATGAAAATGGGGAAAATTGTAAAAGTTTGTATAAAATGCCGTAAGGTGTAAACGCTCTTATATACGGTGGAAAATGAAAATATTTGAACAGGTCTTCACCTTGAGGGGGGCTCCCATTACGCAAATATTATTCTACATAATATACACTAACTAACTTTATTGTTCAAAGTTTTTTTAAACTTTTAAGTAACATTCTAGGTAAAAATAGAAAATGAAAGGTCTTTTATTTACATATGATATCCCAATGCCCTTGAACCCAATGAGATTTCGTGAATTCATTTAACTTCATAAAAATCTATAAAATATACATTATAGATGCTTTCTTAAATTTCTATGCAGGTGAAATGCTTACAATAAAAACACAGCATTTGGAAAAATATTCAAGGTTTCCGTATAAAAAAAAGATTGGCTCTGATTGTTATCAGTTGTCTTGTTCTTGCTGTCATATCCTTTTTAGTGAAGACATAATTATGTCACCGACCGGACCTGTGTAATGAATGAAACATTTCCTGACTTTTAACCCCTTTTAAGTTATGTAAAGAGAGCGTGCATTCTAAAATTAAGTAATATCGTAACAGCCATTTACGATATAACATTTTTTTTCTCATAATACCAATAAGGTCAGTATTTTCTTAAGGAAATTGTAATATTGTAAATATGCAACATACTGGATTTTTCAAATAAGAAATAATATTTTATAGGCATTTTTAAATTCATTGTACCACCATGTTCACGGCACGGAGCCATCTCTACATTTCTACTGAGTTTCAAGAAAGGTATACTACTTATATCTACTCAATATCTTTAAGTTATTTTTATTGCCCTATCCTGTGAACCACCATTAGGTAAGGGCCTACCCTTTTTCCTTCCATACCTCTCCATCTTGTACAATCTCTTGCCATGTTTGCTACTCAATTGATATGCTGATTTTGAAACGTTCACCATAGATTTACGTAGACGGTTGTTGTATAAGAAGTATATATAAGTATTTTTTTTTCGATCTTAATTATTTCTAGAATCTTCTTAATTCTTTGACATTAATATGATTTCTTGTACTTAATATTGGATCAATTCCTAGTAATTCCTAAAACTCTTCTCGTTTTCATGGAATCGTAATAGCTGGCAATGGATATAATATTGTGATCTATTCGAAACGACATTGCTGTGTGCAGCCACTAAAGAAGCGATTAGAAGAGATGAGGAAACAAATTAATCTGAATACTTGGCATTTGTTATGCTTCCATTGCTAGTTACAATGGCCTTAAAGTTCTTTTAAACAATCAACGACAATAATCAACAACAATCGAACAACAACCGTCATTTTGTCAGTGAAGCCCATCTAATCTAAACTAATATTATAAAGAGGAAAGATTTTATTGTTTGTTTCTTACGATTTAACTCTAAAACTACTCGACCGATTTTAAAAATTCTTTCACTATTAGAAAGCTACATCTTTATCGAGTAACATAAGCTATCGAATGACGAAGTCGCGGGCGAAGTGCTAGTTCAGAAATAAAGTAACTGTGAAAAAAAGTAGTATGAACGCGTTTCTTAAACGTAACGTTTTTGAAGGGTTCAGAAGAAGAAATCAGGAGGAACATGTAAAGTATGATCATCAATCCGTAGGCTGATTGTGCCAAAAGAAGTTTGACCTCGAAAATGTACCAGAGTGGCAGTCTGTGGCTGTAATTTTACCATTAGCCCTTTTCTATTAAAAACGAATGAACTTTAATCATCTCCGATTTAATGACCACAATTTTGTTTGTGGATGTGAAGAAGAGATAATGGTGTTCGTACTGTTCGTATCGATTACGAGGTTCCCAATGCCCTTGAACCCAATGGAATATGAGATTTCATGAATTCATTTAACTACATAATTATAGGTACATAGTAGGTGCTTTCTTACATTTCTACACAGGTTCAATGCTTGCAATAAAAAGCACAGCATTTAGAAACATATTCAAGCATTACATAAAAAAAAAAATGGTTCTACTTGGATTTTTATCAGTTGTCTTGTTCTTATTAGAAGAATACATAATTATGTCACTGACTCGGCCATTTTTAATGGCTGTGTAATGAAACATTTCTCGACTTTTAAAGCTACTGAAAGTTATGTAAAGAGGGGTCATTCTTAAATTTAGTAATATCGTAACAGCTCTTTACGATATTACAATATTTTTTTCTCATATTTACCAATTATGATCAATATTTTTTAAGGAAATTGTAATCATCATCATCATCATCATTTCAGCCCTAAAGACGTCCACAGCTGGACATAGGCCTCCCACAAGTGTCGCATTGACATTTTGGGGGGTTTTGCCATAATCGCCACGCTTGGCAGGCGGGTTGGCGATCGCAGTACGGTTGTTACAAAAGCACAGAAAACGCTGCTGCCCATTCTCTGGCAAGTCCCTTAGTCGCCTCTTACGACACCCACGGGAAGATATGGGTATATATACCATACAGAAATTGTAATACATATACTATATAGATAAATATTACTAATAAATTTTGACAGCTATTGCGACAAAACGCACACATATATAGAAAATCACGGCCTAGTTTTCAAACTCAACCCAATTTTAGTGCTCCATTAGGTTGTGTCAAACTTATACATATGATGTGCCTTTTGAGAATCCGTTTGTAAGTTTTATAAATCGCCGAACAGTAGCAAACAAAACAGGAGTCAATGAATTCGCATAAAATACCCCATTTCGCAACTAAGTATACCTTCTCATGAAATTTGTTCAATCACAAAACTCCCGGTAACTGACTACAACGATCTTTTGTCACGCCATGAGAGAGCGAGACAGGTCTATTTTGGCAAGAAAGAAAGGGACAACAGTATAAATAGCTGTTTTATCTTTGACGTCTGATGGTAGAATGGTTTTAGGAGCTCGTTCGGTATTAGGTATCTATTACAAAAACGTGAATTTATTTGCAGTAAAATTCTTCATAAGGCTTATCTGTGATAAACGGTTGTAAGAAATAAAGTATTCAATTGAATTGTAGACTGATGACTTCATTCTTCGTTTTAACTTCATTGCCTAAAAAGAGAAGTGTTGTGTTTTTATCTTGATTATCTTTTGTTTTCAGGTCAAGAATGATGTGGAGTAAATATTGCGTTGGTAGATTTTTATGTACACGTGAAGGGATCTACAAGACTTCTTTATTACTACGCGGCAGGGTCTAATCTGGTAAACGAAAAATAATTATCAAATCTAAATAAAGTTATTTTTTATAAGTGGGCGTGGGTGGCTATATACAGAACTATGAGGAATAACGAAACACAACTTATACGAGTATTGGATCTGATTTTTATGAAAATGAAAACTGCATCATTGGCGTGCTGTGCATACAAAATGACAAAAAAAACAATAAACACACAACGCATAACAAATATTTAAAAGTATAACAGACTGTACTTTTAACTTTCAGCGCTGACCCGAGCGTTGCAAATCCAATACCGCGCCATAAATGAGTGAGTCAAACTTCACAAGCAAGGGAGGAACGGTTTGGTCCTAAAACTATTCTTGGAAACACTTCTGGCAATGTTTGGATTTGGTACAAGATTTCCTGTTCTCCAAAACTACCGATAAGCAATAACAATTCATTCTTCAGCTTTATAATATACTAATACTATAATCTATACTAATAATAGAAAGCTGAAGAGTTTGTTTATTTGCTTGAACGCGCTAATCACAGGAACTACTGATCCGATTTGAAAAATTCTTTCAGTGTTAGATAGTCCATTTATCAAGGAGAGCTATATATCATCACGCTACGACAAATAAGAGCGGAGCAGCAATGAAAAATGTTGCGAAAACGGGGAAAATTTGACGAAGACGAAGTTGCGCGGGACAGCTAGTAATACATATTATAAAGCTGAAGAGTTTGTTTGTTTGAACACGCTAATCTCAGGAACTACTAATCTGATTTGAAAAATTCTTTCAGTGTTAGATAGCCCGTTTATTGAGGAAGGCTATAGGCTATATATCATCACGCTACGACCAATAGGAGTGGAGCAGCAATGAAAAATGTTGTGAAAGCGGCAAAAATGTGACGCAGGCGAAGTTGCGCGGGACAGCTTCTTTCTCAATAATCTTGAGAGTTTGTTCAATAAGGAAATTTGCGGGCAGATTGCCTCGTTGGTCAAGTGGTCGTAACGGCGACTGCTGAGTACAAGTTTCTGGGGTCGATTCCCACGTCTAGCCAAGTGCTATTGGGTTTTTCCATCAGGAATTTCTCTGCAGCAGCTACGAGTCTGGATTTGTACCCGGTTGATGGCAATAAGCGCGCCCCTATTACATAGGACTTAAACATAACTTGCGAAATGTGGGTGTACTATTATCAATGACTATTATAAGGTCTTTACCTATGAAATTGCCGTTTTGTTTGAAAAAAGTTAAAGTATTTTTTTTTTCGAACTTCTTTATTTCTTTTATTCAAAGTAATCACCCCTGCAATCAATGCATCTTTGCCAACGCTGTGGCAGTTTATAGATGCCCTTCTTGAAAAAATCTGCTGGACGGGAGACAACAAACTCTTCAAAGGCGTTTTGTACTGCCTCTCGGGAATTGAATTTTTTTCCCGCTAAAAAGTTGTCCAAATTTTGGAAAAAGTAATAGTCGGAAGGCGCAAGATCTGGTGAGTATGGCGGATGAGGGAGAGCTTCCAAACCCAACTCATGCAGCTTAGAGACGGTCTGTTGTGAAGTATAGGGTCGCGCGTTGTCGTGAAGTAGCAGTGGAGACGACCGATTGACCAAAGCTGGTTGCAGACGTGCGAGTTTCGCCATCATTGTGGTCAGTTCTTCAATGTACACATCTGCAGTAATGCTCTCGCCGTTTTGTAAAAAGCTATGATGAATCACACCAGCACTAGACCACCAAACTGTGACCATCACCTTTCTAGGGGTCATTTTTCGTTTTGCACATTGCTTTGGTACCGAACCAGGATCTAACCAACTTGCTGAGCGCTTTCGATTGTCAAAAAGAATCCATTTTTCGTCGCACGTAACGATTCGGTTCAAAATTCCTTCATTTCTGTGCCTGTTAAGCAGCGCAAGGCAAGTCTCGACGCGTACGTTGCGCTGGAGATCGTTAAGTTCGTGGGGCACCCATCTATCAAGCTTTTTTATCTTGCCAATCTGTCGCAAATGGACCAATATTGTTTTAATGCTAACATCAAAAGCTGCTGCCAGCTCAGCTGTAGATTGAGTTTCATCAGCTTCAACAATCACCTTTAATTCATCATTGTTGACCAAAGTTTCCGGACGACCACGAGGTTCATTTTTCAAGTCAAAATTCCCAGAACGGAACCGAGCAAACCAATAACGGGTTGTGCGTTCGTTTGTACAGTTCTCTCCGTAAACGTCGTTGATGTTACGGGTCGTTTGTGCCGCGTTGGTGCCACGACGGAACTCATATTCCATAATTACACGAAATTTCAAAGTATCCATTATGAGGAAAAATGTTGAAATGTAATGAAAATACAACGCTAATTAATAAACAAAAGTCTGATTTTGTAAATAGAATGTCATATTTTTAAAACAAAATTAATTTGAATTTAGAACTCATAGCCAATCAAAACTTTTTTTTGTTTGAAAAAGTCTGTACTGCAATACGGCAATTTCATAGGTAAAGACCTATTATATTAGATACACCTCTGCCCAACCCTACGGGGATTACAGGCATGATGTTATATTATGTTTCTCAATAAGATTGTGGAAGCTTCTTCAATAAGGAAATTCGCGAGCAATGTTACTACATGATGCATAATAATATTATTAGGGCAACAGTGAAACAGCGTAAGTTTTCTCATTTAAACTTTCGACTATCTTAATCTGTCTTCGTGTGTCTTCATGTTAATTTATTATATAGTGTTACTGGACTAGAGGAGCTGGTGGCTAAATAATAACAGCCGCACGAGTCGATCTTTAAGGTTAAGCCGTGCTTGCCGAGGTTGGTCCGTGGATGGGTGACCTTAATTACATACCGAGTTTCCTCCGTGCCTCGGCAAGCACGTGAATCCGTTGGTCCCGGTTGTCATTTGAAGATCTTAGACAGTCGTTACGTGTAGCCAAAAATCTGACATCCAGTCTTACCAAGTGGTATCGTATTACCCAGTTACTGGGTTGTGGAGGTCAGATAGGCTGTCGCTTCATGTAAAATACTGGTACTCAGCTGCATCCGGTTAGACTGAAAGCCGACCCCGAGATAGTTTGGGAAAAAGCTAGGCAGATGATGAGTGTTACTGGACTAAACTACATAATTATTGTGTTTCATCATCATCATTCATCATTTCAGCCCAAAAGACGTCCACTGCTGGACATAGGCCTCCCACAAGTGTCGCATTGACATTTTGGGGGGTTTTGCCATAATCGCCACGCTTGGCAGGCGGGTTGGCGATCGCAGTACGGTTGTAACAAAAACACAGAGAACGCTGCTGCCCATTCTCTGGCAAGTCCCTTAGTCGCCTCTTACGACATCCACGGGAAGATATGGGATGGTGCTATTCTTTACGTCCGACACCATACAGAGCAGCGATTATTGTGTTTATGTGCAGATTAACCTAAAAATTAAAATCGTAACATGTTTTATTAACCATAAAGTTTATTTCAGGTTCTTCTCTATAGGAAACCGCCCGAACCGTATACCTTATACCTATTTTTTGCCGTTCCTTAAGTGCCAAGATTTATCTGAAATAAAATATTTATATTCTAACGATAATTTCTTATTGTTTGAAAGGCGTTGTAATTTCAATAAAAGAATTGTTTCTTCTAACAATTTAAGTGTCAAAACCACCTGTGGATGCATTTCAGCAAAAAAAAGTAACTGAACTGTTAAAATTATGATTCTTTTATTCATTTTATTATCTCTTATAGTTTACAGTTTAAAATATTTTAAAACACAAGTATGAAAAACATAAAAAAAAACGGTTTACACTCCGGGAGTGCCGGCAGAAGTGAAAACTTGAATATTAACGTTGTGGATTTTTTATATTTTCGAATGGTTAGGGAATAATTTTGCACGAATTGCGTTAATTATCAATATAAAAGTACTATCATTTATGTGGTAAAATACAATATTCATTTATTGCGCTATCGTACACTAACATGACAATTTATATTACATTAAAAATTCATTCATTTAAATATTTCATCAGAACCATTACAATCCGTGTTACAAATTGTATTTCTTTGGAGAAACCGAAGGTTTTGTTTGTGCATAAGATAATTATCCAGTTTTGGAAACCCAAACTCAATGACAGATGTCATAAAATTCAAATTCCTTCGTAACCCAATGTCAGTCCGTCTCACGAATTTCCCAGTTTTGGAAACTTAAACTCAATGACAGATGTCATAAAGTTCAAATTCTTTCGTAACCCATTTCAATCCGTCTTACGAATTTTCGAATTTAACATTTTTAATTCATCACAAAAGTGCAGAACGCCGCTAAAGAAGTTTTCACTTAAAAAATATGGCCCATCAGCTTCAGGACAAGGTCTAGGCTGCCGGTGGTCAGAGCTCTAGAGAGAAAAACCTTCTCACTATGTATGCCTTTTCCACCGTGAACCGTAGAGGTCTTACTACAACATCACAGGCAATCGCTGGACGGGTATAAAACAGCTGTTATAAACTATTAAAACAAAAGGCATCCGTGGAAAAATTATATTACCAAAACATTCTATAGTAGTTGAGAGTTCATTCCATATTAATTTCTTCATATTGTTGATAGTATGACTTCATCGAGGTATGTCTACTAAGGCGATATAAACAAGATATCGTTTATTATGTAAATCCCGAGGAAGTGTAAACGTTCTTAGCTACGTATTTATAGGTGTTGATGATAAGAAAGTGATGCAAGTCATGAGAGTACGCGATTTTGAAGATGATGAGGCTCGGGGCTTACCGATGCCAAAAATATATTAAGTGTTTATGATGATATTCATTCATATTTAAACATGTTTGACCCAAAATTCAGATATGCGGACTCGTTCACTGGTGCTGCAAAAGGACATCAATTGCGCAAGTGACAACCACGTGGTGCAAATTGTAAGGTAGGCTATTTTCTGTGGGGAGACGCCGCATACGCACTTAAAATCATCTTAAACAAGTCGATGTAATTAGAGTAATTAATTTAAACGTTTCTTAAGTATCTTGGAAAAAAATGACAGTGTTTTTTTTCAAATGCACCCATGCACCCAAGCACCTATGCATTTACATGTATTTCCACGAAATAAGAAACAAAATCATCTTTAACAAAATACAACCCGCTTCCGCTCATGCCAACCCGCTAATCGTTCGTCTCTTACACCAACAGCCGCACGTCACTTATCTCCAAATACAATATCGCACACTATCCGCGCAGACGCGGGATGTAGTTCAACGAAAATTTTATAAAAAGGAGCCATCATTTTTCGATGTGAGAGGCACAAACAAATAAACAGTTAAAAAAAGTATAATTTTGTGTTATAATGAAGACGCCTTGTGTTTTACCTGGATGTTCAAAAATCGTAAGTTTTAATTTTAATTGTAATCGTTAAAGTGATTCCATATTTTTAATTTTAGGTTATGTGTTTAGTTATTTATCGTGTTAGGTAGCAATGTTTTGAATGTGATATTGTGGGTAAGAAACAATAATTATTCTGTGTATGACTATGAGTGCTCTTAAAGGTTATGTTTGTGTTTCTGTTATTAAATTGCTTGATAGTGGATGAAGGAAAATATTATATATGAGGAGCTCGTGGCTAAATAATAACAGCCGCCCAGGTCGATCTTTAAGGTTAAACCGTGCTTGCCGAGGTTGGTCCGTAGATGGGTGACCATAATTACATACCTAGTTTCCTCCGTGCCACGGTAAGCACGTTAAGCCGTTGGTCCCGGCTGTCATTTGTAGATCTTTGACAGTCGTTACGAGTAGTCACAAGCTAAAAGTCTGACATCCAGTCTTACTAAGGGGTATCGTATTACCCAGTTACTGAGTTGTGGAGGTCAGATAGGCAGTCGCTTCATGTAATATACAGTACTCAGCTGCATCCGGTTAGACTGGAAGCCGACCCCAAGATAGTTTGGGAAAAGGGTAGGCAGATGATGATGGATGAAGGAAAAGATTATAATTTCTGTATAGAAACTGGAATTGACAAGTATTCGTGAAGATTTAAAATAATGATTGAATAAATTCGATTTAGGTTCTAAATATGTTTTTTTTTTATTATTTACTTTACACTACCACAGCATTTCATTCAAGTATCATAGCAATATTTGTGTTTTAAGCTAGTGCAGTAACAACTGTCAAAATATTGCTCGACAATGTAAATATCAAAGTAGGTAAATGCAATTGCTTTAAAATAAATAGTAAAAAATTTTTTCATATCAATCGCTGGTAGTACTTATTGGTTACAAAATAAAAGAGGATCTAAGTAAAATGTTGGAGCCTATTTTTTAGCACAATCAACCTATTTACATAAAACACTCGGACTGCCGGACATGGCGAAAGGGTAAGTATCACCTATCACTACCATCTGAAAGATATACATCATCACTGACTATCTGATAGATACGGCCACCGTTTGGCAGATAAAATCAGTGAAATACCTAGCCCAACATTTAAATCTATACATCTTCTATACCTACTCTATACAATATTATATTATTATAAAACAATTATACAAATAAATCAAATTGAAGTGTCTGTTTGTAATATTATATTAAAATAACCGCGTATTAATATACATACCTATACCAAAATAGCATTTTTACAATTTTTGTCTGTTTGTTCCTGCTAATCTCTGGAACGGTTGGGCCGATTTTGACGGGACTTTCACTGGCAGATAGCTTATGTAATAAGGAGTAACTTATGCTACTGCTATTTTAGAAAAATTCTAAAACTATTCTTTTTTTTTTTGGTTAATTATTATAACACTAGCTGTGCTCGCGGACGAAGTCGCGGGCACAGCTAATGATAAAATAGCTGATGTAATAAATTCAGTATGATCTACTTCATAGTAGGACAAATTAATTTTGTTGTTATTTTGTCTAACCAAACAGGACAAACAACATTCATGGCATTTAATAATGCAGTACTTACGGGGGGCTCGTGGCTACATAATAACAGCCGCACAGGTCGATTTTCAGGTTAAGCCATGCTTGCCAAGGTCGGTTCGGGGATGGGTGGCCTCGGAAAGCACGTTAAGCCGTTGGTCTCGGCTGTCATTTGTAGATCTTTGGCAGACGTTACAAGTTAGTCAGTGTCCCAAAAGTCTGACAACTAATCTAACCTATTACTAACTGGGTTGTGAAGGTCAGATAGGCAGTCGCTCCATGTAAAGTACATACTTGATATTCAGCTGTATCCGGTCAGACTGAAAACTGACCTCAACATAATTGGGAAAAGACTAGGCAAATTATAACTTAGCAGCTGTCCGGCGCAACTTCGTTTGCGTCACATTTTCCCCGTTTTCGCAACCTTTTTCACTGCTGCTCCACTTCTATTGGTCGTAGCGTGATGATATATAGCCTATAGCCTTCCTCGATAAATGGGCTATATACCACTGAAAGAATTTTTCAAATCGGACAAGTAGTTTCGGAGCCTATTCAATGCAAACAAACAATCAAATCTTTCCTCTTTATAATATTAGTTTAGATACGAAGGCACGTCATCCAAAAAAAACAAATAAGATTAGGTTACTTTTCAAATTTTATTTTAACAATCTTCATAAAAATATGCAAACACTCGACGACACGTCACGACGTGCAAGCTGTCAATTTTTTTTTGTTCCGTCCTGTTGTACTTATAAATGTTTGTTGTGCGTTGTATGTTTATTGTTTTTAGGGTTCCGTATCCAAAGGGTCAAACGGGATCCTATTACTGAGACTTCGCTTTCCGTCCGTCCGTCCGTCCGTCTGTCTGTCACCAGGCTGTATATCATGAACCGTGATAGTTAGCCAGTTGCAATTTCTACAGATTATGTATTTCTGTTGCCGCTATAACAGCTAATACTAAAAAAAGAATAAAATAAATATGTAACGGGGTTTTCATACAAAGAAGTGATTTTTATGCTCGTTTTATAAATAAAGGTACGGAACCCTTCGTGCGCGAGTCCGACTCGCACTTGGCCGGTTTTTTCGTATGGGCGTCATGTCCCTGCCACAAATAAATATATTTTCTTCCTTCTTTCTTTAAAACATTTCATAAAAACCAACATTGATTCTGTTTGACCAACTCCTTGGTAATTCCAAAGAAGAAAAAAATACGTGTATGATTTCATACATCATTGACAAGGCAAACTTTCAAATTAATCTCAAACATAATTATGGGTCATCAAGATTGTCGCGGTAGATAAGATAATACGGACGCTATCTCTACAGCTGCGTCTGAGCATAAGACGGTCACTGAGGCTGTAAGTGCTCGAGTGAGATTTATTTCTTAGTACTTTTGTATAAACAATGGAAAGATTGGTCATCTTTAGGATTTACTTAACCCATTTTTAACCGACTTCTAGAAGGAGGAAGTTGTCAACTAGACTGTTTCACGGAGTAACGAGGTAACAAAGATTTAAAATAAAAATTAAATTCAAAATTTAAAAAAACCCTCGACTCAAAAATACTCTAAGAAACAAACGAAATAATTAATCCAAGTGTCGTAGCGTCGGGGTCCGCTATGTTTTGTGTTTTGTTAACCGGTCTACTTAGCAGTCCCCCGACTATACGACGCTTGGATTAATTTATTTTTTTACAGGACTTTAAATGTTGGGGTTATTTTAAATTTTGAATTTAATTTTTATTTCATGCTAGCCTTGACTGTCCCACTCCTGGGCATAGGCCTCCCCCATTCATTCAACCTTTCTTGGTGTTGCGCCTCTTCTCGCCATTTAACAAAAACAGGGACAGTTATATATTTTTTTAATCTCGAACCTTTAGGGGGAGAGGGGGTGCAGCCCACCCCCTGGCAATGCCCATGATGACAAGTGACATGATTTCAAATTAAGAATCAACCAGACCTGTGGAAGTTGTTAATATCCCTTCATCAACTAGAAAAGAGGTGATGATCTTCAAACGGCTGAGCAGATTTTCATGAAACATAGCTGAGAAAACTTGATTAGGACACCTTTCAAACGAAACTATTTCCTTATCCTAACCTAATATTTATCAAAATCGATTCATCCGTTTAGTAGCTATGATGCCACAGACAGACACACAGATAAACACGTCAAACTTATAACACCCCTCTTTTTTGGTCGGGGGTTAAAAAATCGGCTGAATTAAGAAACTCCTATTTTTAGAAGTCAGTAAAAAATGACAAATTGATGTCTTTCTTAAAGTTGGCTTAGAAACAAAATTATTTGTTCATTATAAAGACGGTAAGATTAATAATAACTGTAGAAAGTAACTATTCGTAGAAACGTATTACTCATAGAGATTTTTATTGTAAAATTTCCTGCTCTGAGTGTTATAAGAACATCATTAAATATGAATCATGGAATGACCGTATGTCGGAAACGTAAGAAACAATCGCCTAACGATTTCGAATAGGGTCATTGACCGAAGCATGATTTGTGAATGAACAAAACGACTATTTAATGATCGTGAATCATTGTGTTATACAGCACTAGCGACCCGCCCCGGCTTCGCACGGGTGCAATGCTGAAACTAAATATACTACAGAATGTCTGTCGACATCACATTAGAAACCTCTAAAATTATCAGTGTTTCTCTACTATGTTATGCATGTATTATACCTATAAACCTTCTTCTTGAATCACTCTATCTAATGAAAAACCGCATCAAAATCTGTTGCGTAGTTTTAAAGATCTAAGCATACATAGGGACAGATAGCGGTAAGCGACTTTGATTTATACTATGTAGTGATGTAGCGATACACAGGGCAACACATAAAGCTATACATTTCCAGTATAACATAGTCTTGTTTTGCATAGATTGCTCGTACAATATGAGAGCCATACATAACAAGCAAGTGAAGAACGGTTTGGTCCTAAAACTATTCTTGTAAACACTTCTTGGAACGTTTGGATTTAATACAAGTTTTCCTGTTCTCCAAAACTACCGATAAGCAATAACAATTTGATATTATTTCTCAATAATCTTAAGAGTACCTTCAACAAGGAAAGGAGATTGCCCGATTTGTAAGGAAAGTTGGGTCCCAGTGCAAAATTGTTGTGCCCTGAAGATTTTTATTTTACATAATAGTAAAAACATTGTATTTTTATAATCAGAAACTATTTTTCATTTATTTACCCTGGTTCAAGAGATATCATTGTAAGTATCTACTTCTACTACATAACTATATATACTATCTGTTCACAAAGAACAGCACTATTATGAGTCAAATATCTCACAAAACGTAATGCACTCGAGGAACTTATTAGCTCAACTTGGTAGTAGCAGGAAAAGCACGTATCGTAAATAATAACTAAGTAAAAGATTACGGAATTCTAAACTCAACGTATCTAAACAAAGCAATCACGCACGTAACTAACCACAGAATACAGAACCAAGTCTGTGACATCCGCAAGTAAATGTTGCCAGATCAATTTTTTATAATCTATGATTAAATCGTTATAGATAAATCGATCAAAACGACTTTGTTAATAAGGGTTTTCTAAATAAATATGGCTATTATCTTTGTGCCTATAGCTTTTGTGAACATTTAATATTTATCAATGTAGACCTAATAAGAATTTATGCACCCTCTTATTGTCATCGTTTCATCGGTTTCACTCGCATCGACTAAGAGCAGTGTTTATTTATTCAATAGTTTTCGTCATCTAGAATACTTTACATAAACTCATATTTGGCGTACACCTATCGTTGTTCATTTCCGATACATTTGGTACAATAATACGTATAAAAAGGACGGGGAATTACATCATTCTACGTCATTGTCGTAAAACAACTAACACAGTAGCGTTGAAGTTGTCAAATATTGAGATATAAACAGCCCATAGGCGCCCATACTTATTTAAAAATTATTTTATTTTTATTGTTTCATAATCGTTTTATTTTAATATCGATTACTCAACTGATTAAAAGATGTCATTATTTATTTAATTCTTTGATACCTGGCAACTTTTTTTTGTATATCAATCAAACCACAGACTACATTGAATCAAACGGATGTCAACGTAATGTTTAACTATTAATTAACTTTAGGTTTATTCCCAGGATGAAAGAAATTGTATAAAAAATACTCTGTACACAATAAAATGAATATTTTTTTTAGGTTATTATTCCAATCAGGCACACGATACCCCAAAAGGGACCTGCTCCGTGGCAATCTCCTTTGCGCGCAGATTGCCTCGTTGGTCAAGTGGGTGTCGCTGAGCATGAGTTTCCGGGTTCGACTCCCAGGTCTGGCCAAGTGTTATAGGGTTTTTCCAAAAGAAATTTTGTCAGTAATAGCTACGGAGTCTGGATTTGGGCCCGATTGATGGCAATAAGCTCGCCACTAATAGTGGCGAGCTTAAACATGGCACTTAAACATGGCAAAATGTGAACTATTACGTACACCTCTGCCTAAACCTTCGGTGATGGCAGGCGTGATAATATGTTATATTTTTATGAGGGCGTAGCGGTGGCCCAGTGGTGGCAGCCCCGACTTACCATCAGTAAGCTGTGGGTTTGAACCCAGGCAGGCGCATTACTTTGTGTTATTTATTTCATCACCGCTGCCCTCAAAAACGGTGAAGGAAAACTTCGTAAGGAAACGGGCATGTCCTAGAACTAAAAATTCGAAGACATGTGACATCTACCAACCCGCACTGGGCCCGCGTGGTGGATTACAGCCCACTCCCTCTCATAGAGAGGAGGCCTGTGTGTCCCAGCAGTGGGAACATTATAGGGTGGGGTGATGATGATATTTTTATGCTGCATAAACTGTGTTTCAATCTCATTATTACAATAAATCGTAAACTCTATTAAATATCAATAACTGACTGCAGATAAACTGAAGATTAATTAATTAGCGATTAGCCTGAATAATTTAATTAATTACTCACTCAAGGATTATGAGTTGATGCCTGATTTCGTTATTTAATAATAACAAAATATCACGCCTATAATTTCGGAGGGGTAAGGTAGAGATGTATACTCTTATTATTACAATTGAATCTAAATAAGATTTGTTCAAAAAACACATCAGTCACCAACACTTATTTAGATCACTATCAATAACACTAGTAACGGAATTTGTACCATGTTTATTATTTGTTTTGAGTTCCCGATATTTCGGCGCTGTTGCAAACGCCATGATCACGAATAAACAGTGACCAGCCAGTGACAGTGTCCCGTTACTAGTGATATTGATAGTGTTAGTGACCATGTCAGTTTAAAAACTTATACCTATTTAGATACAATTGTAAAAAATCTTTATTCATTTGGGTGGGTTCACTAGTATCCACATATAAAACAAATTGTATGGAAAAGCAGATTGAATGTGGTAGCATTATAAAAGTTCTTTATTTTCACGAAGAACAATTATCCATTTTCAAGTGTTCAGTCATTTCAATTAAACCTAATACATAGATTCCCTTTCATCCTTTTTCATTCTTAGGTGAAATTGAAAACAAGTTCTTAGAACCGAAACTATTTTTAGACTGTAAGAATCTGGATTTAATCAAGTACCGTCTCAGATGGGCTAGCCCAAACGCGCAGAGTAAAAGATTAAATACGAACGCATTTTTAGCCTAAAATTCAATGTGTAAGGGAACCTTTCACAAAATCGTCAACCAAGCATTTTGTACACCAAATAAAGTAACCATACGCAAAAATTGTTGCTGGGAAACGACTTTTTTTTTGGGGTGATATTTCACGTTTTGCGGTAAAAATCAATGTAACGCTTTCAAAAGGAACGATGGATGCATTTTTTTTTGACATAACAACGTCTAATAAATCGATGAACGCCGGCTGCACACACGGAAAAGGATGACTCATCGTAACGTTACGCTCATTGTAACGTTCCGATCGGAGCGAGAGCGCTGCGTGATCGAGCGAAAGGCAAGATCGGCTTGAGCGTTCCGCTTGCTTTAGGTACATAAAAGTATGCAATCATTTCATCGATGTTTTGTTATGACGTTGTCACGTTAAACTATCGTCCCATCGACTTTACAGACAACCAATTATTTTTTTAATAAATCGTTGCCCCACACTAGGAATTTCTCCTGTATTGTGGGTGCGTTTACAAATATTTAAACTCACATACACAAACAGCCAGACCCGGAACAACTATCTAATAACCATAACCGTAAACCTGTAGGCCATACAAATATTTTTTCCGTGCGGGGATCGAACCCGCGACACGCAGCGCAGCAGTCGATTGCTCAACCACTGCGCCAACCGTGCCATCATTGAATAGTCAGGGGATTATGAAAGTTTTTAAAGTAAAGTTGTAACAATAAAAATTTATGAAAAAGTTGGCTCTACAGAGCGAAGAAGTGCCTTTCAGCTCTGATAAAGGTAATTTTACACCCATTACGAAGTCTTAAAACTTATTTAACAAGGTGTTGTTTGCATCCTCGTCAAAATTCAGGAGGTTGACACAAAAGACGTAAATGATCAATTTAAATAACGATACCCAGTTAATTATTAATAAACGTTACTTTTTTGTGGTTTAAGTTTGCCAATATTTCAGAATAACCCCCTTAACATGGTTTTGGGGGATAAGAAATTATCGAATAAACGTTTCAGATTGTCTGTATGTGTTAAAGCGCCAGTCGGGCCGCGTTCAAAACACGGGTGGTTCACACTTAACGATTTACGTAAATAAATAAAAAAAAAAAAATACTTACCCATTTTATTATTGATTCAGGTCGAGAATCATAAGCAGAGTTACCTTCTTGTATTTGACGAGGATACAAAACAATAGCTTGTGTATGGAGCGCAACATACTTAAAGTTTTATCACACGATATTTTAATACGCTTAAGCAATCATTTAAAATCGGTCTAATTTAGCTGTAACACTGTTTTTGATAACTTTTTAGACCTATGTATTCTGCGTATGCGTATTTAAATTAAAATTAAAATCGGTTCAGTCTTTTCGGATAATAAGGACTTGAAAGGTTGTATGAAATATCGTAACGCGTAAACGCTCATAATGCTAAAATTGTTAGAATTTACGTAACGTTTACTTCGCGCGTTCGTGCTAAGCCCACCGACGTTAATAAACTCATATTTACCAAATTCATAGTAAAAGCGATGGATATAGAATATTGTTATTAAACTAGACCACCTCTAGAATATCTCTATATACAACATACATCATTATGCCTGTTATCCCCGAAGGGTAAGGCAGAGGTCTACCTAATAGTACACCCACATTTCTCCAGTTATGTTATCCCATGTAATAGAGCTCTGTATGGTGACGGACGTAAAGAATAGCACCATCCCATATCTTCCCGTGGGTGTCGTAAGAGGCGACTAAGGGACTTGCCAGAGAATGGGCAGCAGCGTTCTCTGTGGGTTTATAAAAACCGTACTGCGATCGCCAACCCGCCTGCCAAACGTGGCGATTATCGCAAAACCCCCCCAAAATGTCAATGTTGCGACTCTTGGGGTAGTCCTATGTCCAGCAGTGGACGTCTTTTGGGCTGAAATGATGATGATGTAATAGGGGGCTAGCCGATTGTCATCAACCGTGTACAATACCAAATCCAAAGTAAGCAGCGGTGGCCCAGAGTGGTAGCAGCCCGACTTACAAGCAGTAAGCCATGGGTTCGACCCCAGTCAAGCGCTTTACGTTGTGTAATTTATTTCATCACCGCTGCCCTCAAAAACGGTGGAAGGAAAACATCGTGAGGAAACCGGCATGGCCTAGAACTAAAAATTCGAAGACATGTGACATAAACCAACCCGCATTGGTGGATTATAGGCCACTCCCTCTCATAGAGAGGACGCCTGTGTCCCAGAAGTGGGAACATTATAGGCTGATGATGATGATGATGTGTACAAATCCAGACTGCTGCTACTGAGAAATTCCTGACGGATGAAACAAATAAGACTTTCAAAAGAAACGAACACAGGGCCTTATGCCCAGCAGTCTAGCTTGTGGCCAACAGGCCAACGATGCAGTCATCTCATAAAATGTCGGCGGAATATACTTGCTAACGCATAATTATGATATTAATTAGAACAGGGCTAAGATTACTATTTGCACAAGCTCAGCTCGTCTTCTGCTTTAGAAGGAAATACTTGCTTTAGAATAAAAAATCTGGGTAAGTAATTAAATTTTTTTTCTGATAAAATAGGAATAGGAATATATATAAATAGGATAGGAAACGCGAGATGGTTTTATTTATTTTGCAAGGACGGGCATGTAAAAATAATAAAATTTATTGGTCCGCCGGTGGTGTGGGAGCAGAGTCTTAGCTACATGTGGCTCCAGTGACACAATGCGGGCCGTATCGAGGAGTACTCCCTTCTGAATCAGGCTCTTTATCCAATCACCAAGCGAGAGCCTCGGCAGATTCTGATGTTCATCGAGGCTTTTGGCCATCAGGCCATTGGCCGTAACGACTATCAGCGCAATGATATTACACATGCCATTAATCTCGTGTGCCAAGTCGAAATACTTGTCAAGTGAGTAGCAGCCACGGAGGCTTGATTCTTGCCCAGTTGTTGGCAATCTGCTCGCCCTCTGTTACATGGACATCATAAAAATAACTGGTGAATTCTGTGTGCACTATTTGGTACAGCTAGTCAGCCTATAATGTTCCCATTGCTGGGACACAGGCCTTCTCTCAATGAGAGGGAGTGGGCTGTAATCCACCACGCGGGCCCAGTGCGGGTTGGTAGATGTCACATGTCTTCGAATTTGTTTTAGTTCTAGAACATGCCGGTTTCCTCATCATATTTTCCTTCACCGTTTTTGAGGGCAGCGGTGATGAAATAAATTACACAAAGTAATGCGCCTGCCTGGGTTCGAACCCACGGTTTACTGCTCGTAAGTATGAGCTGCCACCACTGGGCCACCGCTGCTCTCCTGCGATTTACCTATTCTGCTTTACCTATTAGGTAAGTACACCTCAGTCTAATACTTCGTGAATTTTAGGTCTGATGTCGTGTTATGAATTTACAATAAAAATATAATAGCAACAGGCTCCCCCTAATTAAAATCGGACTTAACAAAACGAGCAAAATGTAAATGTATTATTAATGCTACACTCCTGCCTTGCCCTCTGGGGATCACACGCGTGATATTTCGTATGATGAAATTACTACTAATAAGACCTCTACCAGCTAAGTCTAATTTGCGACTAGCGTAATCTTTTGTTATCTGATTAGCTGATAACCAGCTGCTGTACAATCGTAGCAACCTCTTTATCTCGTGATAAGAAATGTTATGAAAATGCAAGTGTCTTTTGGCTTTATGCAATCTTTGATTGTGCTTATGATTGTCACGTCTAAACATAGTGGTTTAAGAAAAATGTGGCGAGACAATCTGGATGCGTACCGCGAGGGCTTGTTCGAGAAGGCACGGAAAATGAGCTCATGGAATGTGTAGGGGGAGGCTTTTCACCAGCGGAACAGTATAGGCTAACGCTGACGAGTAGGCAGATGTGTGATTAATGCCCGTTTTTACTTACAGTAAGCGATGCCTAAATGAATGCATAAACGTAATAGAACTGTTGTAGGATCTTCAACAAAATGCAACAGCGTGGTTTTTTCAGTTATTCATGTAAATTAATAGTAATGTTCGTGAAAACATAGCTGTTTTTGTGAAACAGGGTTTAGGTCGCAGTTTTTCAGTATGTAACCAGTTCTAGTAACTTTGAATCGTCTTCTTAGACGTTCATGCTTCATCATCATCATCATCAACCAATAATTTTCCCACTGGGATTCAAGCCTCGTCTCTATGAGAGGGAGTGACTGTAATCCACCATGCGGGCCCAGGGCGGGTTGGTAGATGTCACATGTCTTCGAATTTTTGGTTCTAGGACATGCCGGTTTTCTCACGATGTTTTCCTTCACCGTTTAGAGAGCAGCGGTGATGAAATAAATTACACAAAGTAATGCACCTGCCTGGGTTCGAACCTACGACTCACTGATCGTAAGTCGGTGTTGCCACCACTGGGCCACCGCTGCTCTCGTTCATGCTTGGCAGAGAGGTAATGTGATCGTGGTCGCCCATAACTGCGGTCGCTGCCTTCGCGATCGTTTTCCAACTGTCTGTATTGGCTGGATGGCGAGGCATCTTGATTTGATGTAGTCTATCCATCGTCTTATTGATCGACCACGCGGTCTAGTGCCTTCGACCCTACCCTGAATCACCAAACGCTGCATGCATGGAATCGACAGCTCGGTTGCCGCAGTGGTTAAGCGATCGACTGCTGCGCTACGTGTCGCGGGTTCGATCCCCGCACGGAACAAATATTTGTATAGCCTACAGATAGTTATTCCGGGTCTGATTGTTTGTGTATGTGAGTTTAAATGTTTGTAAACGCTCCCACGATACAGAAATTCCTAATGTAGGGAAACGTTTAAAAAAAAAGAAAGCAAAGCAAAAGAACAGAATCATTATTTCAGGTAACGTGTCCAAAGAATCTGAGAAACTTTGAATACGTATTGGTTTATCAAACGAGAAGGTAAAATCCAAAAAGCAATTATTGATTACCTTTTTCCTTGACCTGGGAATTACACTATCACAAAGTTCATTATAAATGTTTAATTAAACGTAAATAATGATTCGTTTAGTGGTTTTCCTGCCAATAAAGTCTTCCTATCATTTATCTTGGGAGTTCCGAGACACTAAATCATAGAAATAATGTAAACAATATCGTTTCTTGCACTGGTAATATTGTCCTCTTGATTAATCGTATTCTTAGAATCATAAGCCATGACTACTAGTAACATATTATGTACTAGCTGTTAAACACGACCTTCGTCTACGTGAAATTCATATAAAATATACTTCCCTTTTTTAATTAGATTTAGTTAACAATTTAACGGTTTTTATGTTTTCTGCTGGAACCCTAATCCTTTTGCTTAAATAAAAGTATTATAAGTTACTTTTTATAACACAAGCTATCTACTAGTAAAAATCCCATCAATCGGTCTAGCCTTTTCGGAGATTAGCCGGACCAAACAAACAGACACAGCCAAACAAAAAATTCAAAAAAAAATATTTTTTTTATTACCGTATTGTATTGTAAGTACCGTAGGTACTTGTTTTTTTTTTAATTACAAACAGGCACTTTCAATTTTATTGAAATGTATAGATCTGTCCATTTTAACAACAATCTATTAAAAAAAGCCGGATCAGCGGAGTTTTAAACATCTAAGCATACATAGGGACAGACAGACAGCGAGCGACTTCGTTTTATACTATGTAGTGATGATGATAGTGAAGCAGTTTTATCGTTCCTAACTTATACATCGTCATCCAGCTTAGTCGCAATAAACCTATAAACGAAACAGGCTTATATTCAAATGACCCCTATCTATGTTAAGACTAGGCTAGACCAATGACTCCAATAAAACAGCAGTTTCTACTAACTCACAAACGAGATAAGTCCATAACCCTCCTATTTCGCGACCGCGGCTACCATTCTCACAATTATTAGGGTTAACGACCAAAATATGACGTTTCAATTAACTTCACGGCCCAGTGACTTAGGCCGGTTGCATGTTCAACTGAATTTAGTACGAGTGGCTTAATTTTATGCGGCATAGTATTTGATATTTTGGTATTACGTCATTTTGAGCAGACTAACTGGGTTGTAAAGGTGAGATAGGCAGGCGCTATATGTAAAACTAGCTGTCTTGCGCAACTTCGTCAGCGTCACATTTTCCCCATTTTCACATTTTTCATTCTTGCTCCGCTCCTATTGGTTGTAGCGTGATGATAAATAGCTTATAGGTTTCCTCGATAAATGGGCTGTCTAACACTGAAATAATTTTTCAAATTGGAGAATCCTGAGATTAGCGCGTTCAAGCAAACAAACTCTTCAGCTTTATTATTAGTAAGTATTAGTACACACATCAAAAGTGTCTAGGGATCAACATATATTTTTGCAATAACTTTTCTCCTGATTGATATTAATTAAAATTTTCTTTAAGGATTCATCAAATAAAGTGTTTTCGTTTGTCACAGTAACGATAAACCAAGTCACCTTTGCATTAATAAAGAAATTTGCCATTTTCTAATAAAGGGATTTTTGACATTTGAACCACTAACATTAAAGTTCGAAAAAAAGACTGAAATAACAGTTTTCTTTAAAATTTTATTGGGTAACTTAAACAATTAATAATCCGTGTTTCTACCGCGAACACTAACAACACAAGAACATCGGTTTGGCATACTCAAAATGAGTTCATCCAAATCACGCTGTGGAATGGCCGCCCATGTTCGTTGCAACAACAAAAAAAGGTCTTCTTGCGACTGGATACCCTCCATATTCGGCAGAGCTCTTCTCTGTAGCATATCCCATGCATGCTCAATCGGGTTCAAGTCTGGCGACTGAGCAGGCCAGGGCAGGACATTGATGTTAGCTGCGGCGAGAGTCTGTCTTACAACTCTTGCGGTGTGCGGTCGTGCATTATCATGCATTAACTGAAATAAGGGACCGATTTGCACTTGTAGAGGAACGATGACGTCTGATACAATCGTCTCAGCATAAATTTGAGCGTTGAGGTTGCCTCTGATCCAAATCAACTCAGTTCTTCCGCCGATCCAAATACCCGCCCATACCATGATGGTTCCACCACTATAAGGATGGACTTCCTGGCAGGATTTTAATCGCTGTTGGCGTCCAGGGGTTCTCCAGTGTCGTATACGTCTTGTATCCGGTCTCATACCAAAACGAGACTCATCAGAAAAGCACACGAAACGCCATTGTTCTTCTGCCCAATTTCTGTGTTCAAGAGCCCATTGATATCGAATCCTACGATTGTGCATTGCTATAGGTGGTACCCGTAGCGGTCTTCGGGAATGAAGGTTCACTTCATGCAAGCGGTTTCTGACTGTTTGGTCGCTAATTAAGTTCCCTGAAGAGTGATGAAGCCTCACGGCTAACATCATGGCGGTTATTGTTGGAGCTCTTCGAGTTACGATTTGAATGTATCGGTCTTGTCTCCGTGTGGTGCAGCGATACCGTCCTCCATGGCGCTCAGCCACGGTACCAGTGCTTCGGTAACGTGTCCAAAGTCGACTGATAACACTCTGACTTGTATTCAGAGCTAAAGCCACAATACGTTGCCGGGAACCAGCTTCTATCATTCCCACGGCTCTGAGCATTTCTTCCCTGCTTAAATGACGTCGCCGCTCCATAATAACGTTGGTTTTAATCAGTAGTAGGGAAACAGTAGCACTAATAATGTCTTCAATGCGTTGTATGTTTTTATAGGGAAAATATTGACAGCTGATTTTCATCTTTTACTCGAATTTGATTCACAGTTCCTGATTCAAATTATGAAATGCACCAAAAAGGATCCATATAAATTTATTAAATCATAAATTTATTACAAAGCCACATCTCAATCTCAAGAAATCCGCATAAAAATGCTTGATCCCTAGACACTTTTGATGTGTGTATATAGATAGAAGATAGATAATACTGGTATTCAACTATTCAGTTAGACTGGAAGCCGACCCCAAAATAATAGGCAGCCAGATGATGACCTCATTTTTATTTTTCAATTTCAACTTGATATATTCAGCCAAGTTTACTACCTCCTGTGCCAAAGCCAAACTAAAAAGTATCATCATCATCATTTCAGCCGAAAGACGTCCATTGCTGGACATAGGCCTCCCCCAAATTTCTTTATTGCGCTCATAAAGGGGGTTTTGCCACAATCGCCACGCTTGGCAGGCGGGTTGGCGATCGAAGTACGGTTATTACAAAAGCACAGAGAAACGCTGCTGCCCATTCTTTGGAAAGTCGCTTAGTCGCCTCTTACGACACCCACCGGAAGATATGGGATGGTGCTATTCTTTACGTCCGACACCATACAAAACTAAAAAGTATAGACCAGATTTATTGCAGATAGAATAAATCTAGTTTAAAAGAACGACAACATCATGACAGCCCGAAGCAATCTGGCAAACTGTTTTTTTTTTTTTACTCACACAACTTTTGCGTGAGATCTTCGCAATTTCCTTTTAATTTAAGAAGTTCCGTTTTGGTAATCCACACTTCTAAAGCGATTAAATATACCATTTCTCATTCTTTGCTAGTGGGTGATTAAGCCCCACATGTATATACGTTACGTACTTCGTATTTCGACTTACCGTTATTTCTGCCACACAGCTGTCAAAGTTCAAATATAAGCCAAACGGGAATATGTGTATTGCTTTGGCGCTTGAAAGACATTTGGTAACAAAAATAAGAAGATGGCTGCATTGGTTCCGATTGTTGCGTCAATCAATAAAATTGCTAAAAGATCCTTGTACATATAATTAATGCCATGCACGCCCTAAGTCACATTTATAGATCTCAGCCTAGGTCTTTTTAAAAGAGGAAAATAATAAGCACTTAAATTAAATAGGTACCTACTGGTAAAAAGTACTTTCACTGCCAACAAAAACACGGAAATTTCAGTGACGATATTTGACCAGTAATTTTACTTAGAACCATAACTACTTTTTTCCCTTTACATGATTACTCTCATGCAATAATTTACTTTCGATACTATAATCTACCAAAATTAACAGTGTGTAAATGTCTTTATGTGTAAGCAGGTCGTTATTAGAAAAAAAAACAAAAGAAAAAAGCAACGCGATCCGAGTTACCAGAATTTTATTCATTCATTAAAGTCTACGTGTTCTATCTTCAAATAATTTGTCGTGACTTTTTTGTACATATTCTGTTACAATTGCCTTTTTTGTCTGACTGTGATTCGTTATTTAAATTTGACAGATTGTGATGGGCTAACGTCAGTTATTTTTGACGCTTGGTGGAACACGGACATAAAGTGACGTTTTGTGTACTGTGTTGATATATTTGCGGAAGTGAAGAGCGTTATTGTTTTCACACAATGAACATAGTAGGTCAACTTTTTACTTTTTATTGCAACGTGTGTAAGGGAAAGTGTACGTTTATAGAGTAATATTATACTGTCAGACTGATGTTGAGATGTTGATTTGGGTGTTTTTTGTGGCCTCCGATTTTAATATGGGTGTACCCACATCAATTGTTACGAAAGCAAAGTATTAATGCGCAGAGTAAACTTCAATTACGAGTGATTTAAAAACTGAATATACTTGGTTTACATCATCATCATCATCATTCCCTTGCCTTATAGGGTCGGCGCAGCATGTCTTCTTCCATACTTCTCTATTACTTGTCATCTCCGTGGTCACCTCCTTTCTTGCCATATCATTCTTCACACAGTCCATCCATCCTTTGTTTCATTTTTGTTTCTCGTTACACATATTATTTGTATTAAGTTTTAGTTCCTTATAAAACAACTAGCTGTCCCGAGCAAGTTCGTCTGCGTCACATTTTCCTCGTTTTCGCAACATTTTGCATTGCTGCTCCGCTCCTATTGATCGTAGTGTTATGATATATAGCCTATAGCCTTCGGTAAATAGGCTATCTAACATTATAAGATTTATTCAAATCGGATCAGTAGTTCCTGAGATTAGCGCGTTCAAGCAAACAAACAAACTCTTCAGTTTTGTAATATTGGTATAGATAGGTAGTTATTGTGCTTACCGTTTATGCTTTAGAATAAATTTACTTTATATTCAAAAACATTGAATTTACGTATGTTTACTTCGCGCGTTCGTGCCATACGACCTCTGTAGTAAGAAAATGCCATGATTCTTAAACGCTCAACTGCTATTACATACTGCACCTACTGCTTATCAAAATAATACCTATTTTTTCGTACCTTATTACGCCATCTGTTGACGAACCAAGTAATAGGTGATTATAAACGCTTGACACCAAGATAAATGTTCTAATTCCGTTTATACACTTGTTAAGGTTGAGTTTTGATTTATTTAGTTTTTGCCTTCTAATAATGTCTATATTATGATTTTTATTTAGTAAGTCTGAAAACCTCAAATGGCGTTAATACAATAACTTAATTGGTAGTTATGTGTTCAGAGGGTTGGCTCTTCGCGTGACCAGAGGGCTGGCCTTGTTTTGGCCAAAGAATCAGCATTGCCATACAAAGTGGCGAAGCTGCTAGCCTTCTGGGCACTTTTCCTATTTGACAACGATGTGGACGAATTTTTTGACAACTTGTTTCTCATTTTGATACATGTACATATTTGACCATTATTGTAGATCTATTTGTAGTTTAAACAATGTAGTACAACTACATACTGAATTTAAAGAATAGGTATTTACAAAACTTTAGAACGCTATCTATCGTCTTAGTAAAAATAATATTCAAGAAAATTGCATAAGTAATTCATAAACGTTTCCTACCAAGATAAATATTTATTCATTATCAACCATTTCAACATTTGGTTGGTATGCACTAATTATAATTAATTCAGTTTTTGCCTCCTAATTATGCTTTACGTAATTGCCAAATCGTGGTTTCCATTACTTTATAAGAAACGTACAAAGTACGTTGCCTTAGTCACGCTCGCTCGGTTTATCAACATAAGTCTTTATCAAACGCGATATTATTATTACTTTGATAAATCGAAAATACACTAATGAAAATTGTGTTTTAATCGATATTCGGAAATGGAATCGATTTGTTTGGATAGTGATTCGATGTTTGGAAAAATTGAGGATCGTTGTGAAGTAACTTATATTTTTTTCGATATTTTGGTTCTTGGGTATTGTTCTGCTAATGATATACCTACTGCATTATAGTCAATAGTATCTACATACATGCATATATAAGGTACTAATTTACTTGAAGAAAAAATTGTGTGGAGTTTCTTGTCTCTTAATCGACTATAGTTTTTTGTCTTTACCAAAAGAAAATCTTATTTTATTCTATTCTCGTCGCTTTCTCAAAAAAACTGTAATTCAGCACCTAATTTTATTCTAAATTTTCACAAAAAAAAACACTTCAGCTAAATACCCCCTAAAAGCGTTCTATTCCCCACAAAAAAAAACTACTCGATTTTTTATCTCGATCGAATGGAGAAACTCGATATTATATTTGTCGTTGGTCGAAAGTGCTTATCGCGATAAGACTTACTTCGTAAGGACAGACTGTTTAGTGCCTATTGCAATTGCTCAGGATATCTCGCGAGTTACCGAGGAGGGGACGTGTGCTTTTGTTCTATTTATATATTTTTTATTTGGGCATATAAGTGTTCGAGATAATGGTAAATATTATTAGATTTATTTTTCTTGTTTTGTGAAAAGTGATTGTGATAAAATCGAATTGAATTGGTCACAGTGGGTTATAAGAAATGTGTTTCAAAGAAAAATTTCAGTGTATCGTTCCTAATTATTATTGGAAATCTGGGGACCTGAAACAATTACAGCCTATCAGCAATAAAGATCTTGGAAACGCCAAAAAAAATAAAGAATGTATAAAAGGTACCGGATTAGACCAATTCTGTTGATTTTTTAAGCCCTCTAAAGTCGCTGTAGCATAGCAACGTAGCATAGTAATCCCCGAAAGGTTAAGCAGAGTTGTACCTAATAAATAAAATAAAATAATAGAACACCAACGCCAGTTATATTTTAAGTCTCATGTAATAGGGAGCGAGCCTGTTGGCATCAACCAGAGACGAATTCAAACTCCTTGGCTGCTAGTGACGCTTTGCCCGACTCGGGAATCGAACCCAGAACCGCATGCTTAGCAGTCGCACTACCGAACCCTAGACCAAGGAGTAGTACGTCTTAACTTAATATTATAAAGAGGAAAGATTTGATTGTTTGTTTGTTTGCATTGAATAGGCTCCGAAACTACTAGTCCGATTTGAAAAATTCTTTCAGTAGTAGATAGCCCATTTATCGAGGAAGGCTATAGGCTATATATCATCACGCAACAACTAATAGAAGTGGAGCAGCAATGAAAAATGTTGCGAAAACGGGGAAAATGTGACGCAAACGAAGTTGCGCCGGACAGCTAGTTGTATAGTAGATAAGTCTGATAATATCAATCCGTTTTGAGCGATCCTGCATGAAAAGGACCCTCGCCTCGCAATGGAACATTAATAAACTGATATTATTTGAATATTGGTGCATTATCCGGATCACTACACCAACCAAAATTATGTTTGTCAAATTAATACGGAAGTAGTACCTATTTTTCCCGTTCATTGAAGCGTGTTATTCAGCATATTAAAAAAATAACTTGTTTCTAATAATAACTTAAGTAGCTGCAATTTTAAGTGTAACAAATACTCAATAACATTAGGTACACACGGCGACACATCAAGCCATGAATATCCAGCATAACGAGGCTACGCGATGTATAGATTTTCTATTGAAAATCTATACATAGCGAAGCCTTTATTGTATTCAATGAGAGATCTGCGTAAACTGGTTTTGTATAGCTTGATTAGTCATTTTGCGTACGTTTATAAAAGGGAAGAAGTGTAAAACATTATCATTAGTGGGCCATAGGTCTAAAGACTGTATGAAAATGTCTGATTTGAAGTTTTTATGGGACTAGGGAAATGACGAACAGTAAAAAAAACCGAATTAAGGCTCTACTAAGTCTGATTCAGACGAACTCATTTAAAAAACCTCTAGCAACAGAAATATTATACGTTACGAAAGAATAACATTTCACTTTATATTCATAGGGCTTCTTTATAATGTTTTTATTAATAATAAAAATGAGAACACCCTTTATAATGAACCCGCTCGCGGTCCGGAAACACCTTTTATAACGTACTCGCGTTACCGCTACACGTGTGTATTTAAAAAAGAGGATTATGTTAAATTGTTGTGAAAAAAACTTAATAACAATTTCAACATAACATAAATACGGGAACGGCTCAGGCGCAAAATGTCGCTTTCGCAATCCATCATCATCTGGCTAGCCTTTTCCCAAACTATCTTAGGGTTGGCATACAGTCTAACCGAATATAGCTGAGTATCAGTACTTTACATGAAGCGACTGCTTATCTTAGCTCCACAACCCAGTAACTGGGTAATACGATGCCCCTTAGTAAGACTGGATGTCAGACTTTTGGCTTCTGACTACACGTAAAATCTGTCAAAGATCTACAAATGACAGCCGGGACCAACGGCTTAACGTGCTTGCCGAGGCACGGAGGAAACTCGGTATGTAATTATGGTCACCCATCCACGGACCAACTTTGGAAAGCACGGCTTAACCTTAAAGATCAACCTTTGCGGCTGTTATTATTTAGCCACGAGCTCCTATAGACGCATACTTTAGTACACATAAACTAGTTTACATATCGTGGTCGCTCATCCGTACAATTACAGTTAATTGAGGATGTGGTGCGTCCCAGCGTCAGTTTGCAATGGACTCACATGTTGTCAATAGGTCTTTATGTAGGAGGCCTTTGACCCCATTTGTGTACTGTAGTTTTTTAGAGAAAACTCGATGCATTGTACTCTTTTCCCAAACTATCTTGGGGCCGGCTTCCAGTCTAACCGGATGCAGCTGTGGTACTCAGCTGCATCCGGTTAGACTGGTAGCTGACCTCAACAAAGTTGGGAAAAGAATGGGTAGATGATGAATCATTATTTTACTTATCATTTGAAATCATGCTTTTGCTAATACAAAATGTTTACTTTCTTGTTTTTCCTCTTACACGGTTTTCAAGAGAAGTTTTCCTTGTACATAAAATAACGCACTCAGCTGTATATAAAATCCTTATCAAAAACGCGTAGTAATTTTAAATCTATTTTTGATACATTCAGCGGATTAACATAGAATTCCTAAACAGAGATTAGAACGTAATGCTAGATTGGAGACATAAGAAACAAATACAATTTTCTCGTACTGTATTGATTATAATTTTATGTTGAAATCATCATAGTATTTTTGAACCTCATCACAAAAGTACGATAGTTATTAAGTAAGTAATTAAATTGTATTTGTTGAAACATGGACATGAAACATTGCATGCAAGATAATAATGGGATACAGAAAAGTTTTAACATGTTCAGCCGCATATCGTGGTGTACAAATTGGTAAGAAGATTATTAGACGAGAAAATCGCTTCTTGTTGGTAATTTTTAGTGTACACAATTTTTGTGCTTGTGACTGGCATCATCTTCCTGCGCTTCTCCCATTTTATTTGGGGTCGGCGCAACACGTTTACTTCTTCCATTCTTCCCTGTCAGACATCACGGCAACATTTACTCCTTTCTCTTTCATATCATTCCTCAGGTCATCATTTTGCTTGTGACTGTAAAAGTGTTACCACACCAATCGATCTATCGTCGATCGATGCCATCGATGAATGGTAGAACGGATTATTCTACGTCGATCGATGTCATCGATCAATGGTAGAATAGATTAGTCGACAATCGATCGTTTGGTTTCATCATCATCATCATCATCAGCCTGTATTCGTCCACTGCTGGACATAGGCCTCTCCCATGACACGCCACTGAGCACGATCCTCGGCCACTCTCATCCAGCTCTTGCCAGCTGCCTTGCGCAGATCATCGCTCCACCGAGTCTGAGGACGTCCTACGCTACGTTTACCGATCCGTGGTCTCCACTCAAGAACTCGTATACCCCAACGGTTATCGGTTCTTCGGGTTATATGGCCGGCCCATTGCCACTTCAGCGTGCTAATGCGGTGGGCTATGTCGATAACTTTGGTTCTCTGTCGAATCACCTCGTTACGAACCCGATCTTTCAGAGAAACCCCGAGCATAGCTCTTTCCATAGCACGTTGAGCGACTTTAAATTTGTGGACCAACCCAACCGTGAGTGTCCACGTTTCGGCACCGTACGACATGACGGGTAGGACGCACTGGTTATAGACTTTCGTCTTTAGACTCTGTGGAATTGGCAATGTGAAGACCCGACGCAGTTTTCCATACGCTGCCCAGCCCAGCTGTATTCTTCTGTTGGCTTCTTTCTCGAAGTTGTTTTTACCTAACTGCATAGTTTGCCCGAGGTAAACATACTCCTTAACAACTTCGAGA
This sequence comes from Cerastis rubricosa, assembly GCA_949152445.1. Lineage (NCBI taxonomy): Eukaryota > Metazoa > Arthropoda > Insecta > Lepidoptera > Noctuidae > Cerastis > Cerastis rubricosa. Next base: position 6,610,017 of record OX424526.1, on the reverse strand, counting down.
ATACTGCCTTGAACTGCAATGGGTTCCGGCCTTACATGTTCATTGAACATAACCTTGGTTTTATCCAGGTTCATCCGGAGACCAACGCGTTGAGAAGAATCAGCTAGGCCATTCAGCATATGCTGCAAATCTTGCAGCGTTTCCGCCACGATAACGATATCATCTGCAAATCGTAAGTGTGAGAGGTACTCGCCGTTTATATTAATGCCGCGCCCCTTCCAGTCCAGCGTCTTGAATATATCCTCCAATGCATTTGTGAACAATTTGGGGGATATAACGTCCCCTTGTCTCACACCACGATGCAAGGGAATAGGTTTAGACTGCTGGTTCTGGACTTGGACGGCCATAGTAGCGGCGTTGTAAAGACCTCTCAACACTTGGATGTATCGCCAATCGACTTGGCATCGCTGCAAAGATTCCAGAACAGACCAGGTTTCGATCGAGTCAAAGGCCTTTTCATAGTCCACAAACGCTAAGCACAGGGGCCGATTATACTCTTCTGTTTTCTGTATAATCTGCCGCACTGTATGGATGTGGTCTATGGTGCCGTATCCCGATCGAAACCCGGCCTGTTCGGGAGGCTGGAACTCGTCGAGTCTTCGCGCAAGACGGTTTGTGATGACTCTCGAAAACAGCTTATAGACGTGGCTCAAGAGTGAAATGGGTCGGTAGTTTTTCAAAAGAGTTTTATCACCCTTTTTGAAAAACAACACGACAACACTCTTACTCCACGCCTCTGGAGTTCTCCCATCAAAAAGAACAGTATTGAAAATGCTCTGGAGCTCCTTCATTACAGGTTTACCACCAGATTTCAGGAGCTCAGTCATAATACCGTCTTCTCCAGGGGCTTTTCCGTTTTTAAGCTGTTTGAGAGCCATCGCAATTTCGTCCAGGCTGACTTCTGGCAAGTCTTCCGTAAAGTGGCGTGTTAATGTAGCTCGGAACTGCTCATTTTCGGGATCAGGTTGAGATGCATGCGTAGCGTACAGCTGACTATAGAAGCTTTCAATTTCCGAAAGAACCCCCGGCCCGGAAGAAACGACTGCTCCACTTGTAGTGGTCAGCTTCGTCAGATGACTTCTCCCAAGAGATTGAACAAACACTTTGGATCCCCGATTTTGCTCGATCGCTCGTTCTATTGAACGAGTGTTGGAGCATCGGAGATCGTGTCGTACAAGTTTGCCAATTTTCTTGTTTAGAGCATGCCACTCTGACGAAGTGGCTGGTGGGTGTTCACGTCGTTTCTCCATGAGCTTGAGCGTTTCTTCCGAAAACTTCGACTTCCTGTCCCTACGCCGCAATTCTCAAAATCTCACACCTTCCTCCCTGAGGATTCCGACCACATTCTCGAGGGCCTGGTCAATGTCAACGCTATTTGTGGTTTCCACGGCAGCGAATCGGTTCTCCAAGTTAGATTGGAACTTTTCAGATCCCACTATAGTTTGGAGCAGGGTTGGTCGGAGCCTGGATTTCATCAAACGGACACGTTCAAGCTTGAAATCGATATTCAGAGACCCTCGCACGAGTCTGTGATCACTTCCAGTATTAAACCTATTGATCACAGAGACGTCTCTGAATATACGCTTCTTGTCCGTTATGATGAAATCGATCTCGTTTTTAGTCATAGTGTCGGGGCTCTGCCATGTCCACTTCCTTTGGAGCTGTTTCTTGAAAAACGAATTCATCAAGAAAAGCCCCTCCCTTTCGAGGAAGTTGACAAGCATTTGCCCCCTATGATTCCTGCTACCATAACCATGGGATCCTACTACCAATTCGTTGTAGTTCTGTACTCCCACTTTGGCGTTGAAGTCTCCCATGACAACGTTGTAGTGGGCCCTGGTGGTGAAGTGTAAGGCCTTCGATATATCACCAAACACATCTTCCATCTCATCATCCGGGTGCGTCGAGGTCGGTGCGTAAACCTGCACAACCTTGAGGCTATACCTCTCGGTTACTTTAATTACGAGGTACGCGACCCTGTTCGACACACTCGACACTTCTACAACGTTGTCACAGAGAGCTTAATTCACCAGAAATCCTACGCCACCCTGGGACAGCTGGTCTCCCTCTCGAAAGTATAGAAGGTGGCCTGATTCAAGAGTTACCGTGTCCTCCCCCTCTCTTCGGACTTCGCTTAACCCAAGAACGTGCCACCTTATTTTCTCGAGTTCGACTTCGAGTTGTGCCAGGTGCTCGTCGAGCCGTAACGTGCGTCCGTTGTACGTCGCCAAGGTCAGTTGTTTTCGGCGGCCTTCCCTAACCCGGGGATTCTTCGCACCCCCTGCCCTGCCGTTACCGTGACCGCCGCCTTGATCAGGAATAGCAGGGCGGCCGGGAACTGGGGGCCGTGGTCCACGTTGACTTGCCATTGGTAGGGTTTGCTCTAATTGCCACGCTGAGCAGGCGGGTTGGCAATCGCAGTAGATTCACACCGGTATCGCTGCTGCCCGACAGCGGTGGGACCGATATGTGATAGGTCCCAGAAGTCCCTTAGTCGCCTCTTACGACACCCACGGGAAGATATGGGATATGGGCGTTTGGTTTACCTATTAGAAACTATAGATCGACGCGGCGACGTCGACTAATCCATTCTACCGCATCGATCGACGATCGATCGATTGGTTTACCTATTAGAAACTATAGATCGACGCGGCGACGTCGACTAATCCATTCTACCGCATCGATCGACGATCGATCGATTGGTTTACCTAGTAGAAACTATCGATCGACGTCGACTAATCCATTCTACCGCATCGATCGACGATCGATCGATTGGTTTACCTAGTAGAAACTATCGATCGACGTCGACTAATCCATTCTACCGCATCGATCGACGATCGATCGATTGGTTTACCTAGTAGAAACTATCAATCGACGTCGACTAATCCATTCTATTCATTGATCAATGGCATCGATTTGAGTGGTAACACCCTAACATTGGTATTCCACATAACAGGATGTTCGTATAGTACCTAGAAATAAGTTGTTAGTTAATGACACTCGTATTATTATCTTTTTATACTTCTATTTTTCTATGATAAGATTTAGAATTACCTTGTGGGGCAATAAAGATTGTGAAAAGTATACTGTATCTTTAGACCATTTTGTTTCAATAATAGTTTGAGTGTATACCTAATGTGTTGTTACTAAGTCCGTCTTCCGTTTGAAATTGGAGCTTGGTGTGACCAACTTACAAGTCTAAATTCTAAATATCCTCCTCCTTCTTTTTACAAGTTGGTTAATTCATCAGCATCATCATCATTTCAGCCGAAAGAAGTCCACTGCTGAACATAGGCCTCCCCCAAGTGTAGCCACATCGACGTAACATGGGGGGTTTTGCCATAATCGCCACGCTTGGGGTTGGCGATCGCAGTACGGTTGTTACAAAAGTACAGAGAACGCTGCTGCCCATTCTCTGGCAAGTCCCTTAGTCGTCTCCTACGACACCCACGGCAAGATATGGGATGGTGCTATTCTTTACGTCCGACACCATACAGAACAGTTGGAACAGTTGGTTAATTAGTTGGGTCTAATAGCTTGAAATTTGTCCGTGCACTTCTTATACAAGGAAAGTGAGAACTATAAAGATGGAATTTTAAAAAAACAAATTACTTATGCGATTTATTTGCGAGTCCGTATTTTTTTTTTAATGAAATCTCATTGATTTCTCATGTGGATATTGCATCCGTGCGAAGCAGGTGCGCTAGCTAAAGTTACTGTTACTGTTAGCGTCGGTTATCCCACTGCTGGGCCAATATGTATCCCCATGTCTTCCAAATTCTTCGATTCAGGCCAATGTGGAACACTGGTTCTATCCAGCTCGTCCACCCATCTCATCCGACATCTACCACGTCGCCTTTTGGTTGTGTCAGGGCTCCGCATCGTGGTTATTTTGGCCCACAGCTCGTCGGGCATACGGCAGACGTGGCCAGCCCAGTCCCACTTCAGCTTAGCGGTTTTTTGAGCAACGTCAGTAATTTATGGTTTGGAGCGCAGTGTTTTATTGGGCTAGCTAAAGTGATACACACTATTAAATTTCACTATAATATAATAATTCATTTAATTATAATTAATTAAGAAACACGTATTGAGCCACTCATGTCTGTAAGACTGAAACTCCTACTCGAAAGAAGTACGTAAACAGCTGATTATTTTTCTGTTAGTCTCATCGTTACTGTTATATCCTTATCATTATAAGAGGTGTACGCTAATAAGGTTCTTCTTTAGGTCAGTTATCTACTTACTTTGTATTTGGGGGTGGGGGGGAGTTAAGTAGTATGAGTCTGGGGCAATTTAGCAAAACAGCTACGTTTTCAATCGGGGTAAAAGCTATTACCACATTTCTAGAGACACATACGGCAAGCAGCGTGTTTAAGACTAACGCGAGCTAGCTCAAAATATCATGATTCTGTACTGATAGACCAACCAAGAGCACTGGGACTAGTCAGTTTGGACAGGGACACAACGTTCCAAACCAGGAAGTATCCCGGTCTACCGGACATGGACTGTGCTGAGTGACTAGTGAAACATGTCCGCGGAAGTGACGGAACACCACGTCCTGCGACCAAAAGTCTTCCTGTATCACGAATTCGGTACTCGCTCCACGACCGCCTTGAAGTTGACGTTATGGTGCGACTGCAGTAACTGCACCCTCGGTGTGTACCTCGTCTTTTGGCGCACGTACTCCATGATGTCCTCCCTGATGTATAACCAGGACTTGCTTTCTATGAGCTTCCTGTACAATGAAAGATCAGCGTATACTGGTACTTTTGTATAGCCGGCTTGGTCGTAGTACGTACACCTTTGCTTAGTTCCATAAACTCTGCAATTTAATTTTTCCATGCAAAAAAGTTTGTTTCCGGGGTACCAATGGACACCTTACTAATAATCTCAAGGTTTATTATATTACACGAGATAAGAAAGCATTGTTTGCTTCTTGACCATGAAAATTCGTTGACACAATAAGTCATTGATTACCCTGTTTGCACTTTGATTAACGTAAGTGTATGGGAAGTGAATACGTGTACGGATGAACTTCATCTTATCTGCTTCTGTGATTCACGAATTAAGAGCGTTTACACCTTACGACATTTCATACAACCTTTCAAGTCCTTATTTTCGGAAATTACTGAACCGATTTTAATGAAACTTCATAAGGATAAGCAGGATACGTAGGTCTAAAGAGCTACTAAAAAACATTTGCGAAAAACAGAGTTACAGCTAAATTAGACAGATTATAAATTATCTATAGAAACAGATATTTGCAATTATATTTTTTTTATAAACGACATTTCTAAAATGAAATCTTGCTTATGCGTATTAAGTTTCACTAAAATGGGTTCAGTAATTTAGGAAAATAAGGACTTGAAAGTTTGTATGAAATGCCGTAAGGTGTCAAAATCAAAATCAAAAGTCATTTATTCAAATTAGGCTGATAATCAGCACTTTTTGAACGTCAAAATTACAAGAGACAGTCCCCCAAAACGCCCGCCCTTCGCCACTTCCTAGTGTTTTAGCTGGGAAGAAGAAGTGGCGGAACAAACTCCCCAGCAACACATCTGTCTGTTAGGTTTGAAGAATCAGATTCTACACAATAGCGTTCAAGCTTATGGAAACAAAGAATCCATTACATCAAATTAATCATATTATATAGTCACATGTCAGTTAGCACACACCAATACTAAAATATAAAAAAAAAACTAGCTGTCCGGCGCAACTTCGTTTGCGTCACATTTTCCCCGTTTTCGCAACATTTTTCATTGCTGCTCCGTTTCTATTGGTTGTAGCGTGATGATATATAGCCTACAGCCTTCCTCGATAAATGGGCTATATACCACTGAAAGAATTTTTCAAATCGGACCCGTAGTTTCGGAGCCTATTCAATGCAAACAAACTAACAAACAAACAAATCTTTCCTATTTATAATATTAGTTTCGATAAATAAAAAAAATACATGGTGTGATCCTATAGTAGTAGTATATATCCTATAATAGGAAACACTATTTCCTATTTTTATTCTAATGAACGGAACCCAAAGGTAAAGTAGTAAAATTTTTAAAATGTAGGATTGTCATCTATCATTTTCCTTGAATAACATTCGATGCCAACCGATTCGATTTTAATTGCTACAGAATGATGATCGTCAATTGCAACATGAATTAATATAATCATGAGGTTCAATTCATTAATCATGTTCATCCAAGAACGTTGTATATATTCTTTTTTTTAATAGAGGACATTAATACTCAAAACTCCTATAAATAGGAGTTTTAATACAGTAAATGTAAGACGTTTCAGTATGTATGTGGATGATTATAAGTGTAAACGAAGATTAAAAAAGCGATGGATGGACTGTGTGAAGGATAGTAAGTAGTAGTAGTCTAGACAGGAGCTGACAGATGAGATAACGAGTAAGGGTGTTATACCAAACCAACCGATCGATCGTCGATCGATGGCAGAATTGATTAGTCGACATCGATCGATAGTTTCTACTAGGTAAATCTATGGATCGATTGGAATATAATAGAGAAGTATGGAAGAGGAAGTCATGCTGCGCCGACCCTAAATAAAATGGGATAAGGGCAGGAGAATGATGATAATGATGTTCTACTTCTAAGAGACTGGGGGTCTACTCTCTAAGTTCGGCAACAAAAATACGGGTTCGTCCGTAACTAACTTCATAAATCGAAATGAACCCTACTCCCTAATATTTTTGGATTCATGAGTTTTGAAAACACATCGGGAGTAAGGACAACTGTATAATTGTGTTGTCATTCATTTTTAGTTCGGGCCCCTAATTAAACTGATGTCGGTTAGTGATACGGAGTAGGAAACGACCGTAACTTCGGCCGAAACTACGGTTTTCGTGTTAGAGAGTAGACCGGTGTTACGAGGAAAATGTGGCTACAAATACGATGATGACTGAGAATACGATTACTTATTATGATGTATTTCTAACAAAGTCTTTACTTAATCATCAGTTCAAACGGATTTCCAATTATTTTCCCATGCTATCAGATTTCTAGTTAAATACAATGTTATTTGAGTATGACGTCTGATATAATATTACATTTATTGATATGACTAAATAGTATTTATCAGAGTTGAACATTCGAATGACTGTAAAGGGAATAATAATATATTATTTTATCAGACTGTATAATTCTTGTTTTCAGTGAAACATATTTAAATTTAGAAGAAAGATTAACTGATTAGGGAATGATGTTGTGAAGAATGAGTCAAACCATAGTTAATGGCTGAAACTACAAAAAAATAAATCTTGAAAATTTTATGTGCTATGAGTAAGAATGGGTGGACGTACTATATGTACACCTCTTTGTACCTAGCTCCTTCAATGTCATGAATAAGCACGGATAATAGTATGAATCATATTGAGTACCAATCGTAAAATATGAGTGCAATTACAACATTAATAAAATAAGATTCAAAAATATAGCTTCCGTCCAAAAGACACTTTCACAATTTTTTATTCTAGTACTATGTCCTCACAATTAATATAAAATTTACTTGTAAATTACAAATTAGTACAACAATTTAATCTAAAATAGATAACGCTTAGCAGTTGTAAATATCTCTGACGTCCAACCCTATCTAGCAACACAATGTCACACTGATAAATAATCCATTCATTCATCTTTTCCAGACTAAACTCTTTACCTCGAAGTCCAGCGAATTCGAGCTTGAAGCCTTGGAGGTCCACAACGAGTTCAGAAGCGAACATGGAGTCCCACCGCTAGTACTCAACAAAGAAATCACCAAATGTGCTCAAAAATGGGCCGAAGATTTGGCCAAGAAAGACGCCATGGCTTACAGCCTCAACCAAAACTACGGAGAGAATGTATACTGCGGCTGGTCAGCTGATCCCCACACGAAAATCAAAGCCAGAGACTGTGTCGAAAAATGGTACAGTGAAATCAACAATTACTCCTTCGGAAAAGATCCTGATGTCCTAACTTGTGGACATTTTACACAGATCGTCTGGAAAGGTACCAGGGAACTAGGAGTTGGAAGTGCTAAGAGCAAATCTGGGAAGCTTTACGTCTTAGCAAACTACTATCCACCAGGTAACTACAGCGGACAATTCGTCAAAAATGTTTATCCTCCAGGTGCCAATCAGTTCAGAAGCTACAACAATAACTCTCCAAGAGAATCCTACAAAAACTTAGCGCCACCTTCTCCGAACCAAAGAAACAGTAAAAACTTAAGCGACATCGCTTCAGACTTGGTCAGTAAATTCCGATCATCTTCAATATCTGGTGGTGACAAATTCGATGAGGAGTTCCTACAGGCTCACAACGAATACAGGAAAAACCATGGAGCACAACCCTTAGAACTGAACAAGAAGCTTTGTAAGTTAGCTGAAGATTGGGCAAAGACAATAGCAAAGAAAGGCAAAACAGACCACAAAGACCAGAATGAATACGGAGAGAATATATTCTCAGCTTGGTCTACTGATCCAAACTTCACAGTAACAGGGAGGGACCCTGTAGACAAATGGTACAGTGAGGTGAACTACCACAAGTTTGGTAAAGAGCCCTCAGACTTGAAGTCTGGACATTTTTCACAAGTTGTCTGGGAGGACACTAAGGAGCTCGGAGTGGGTGTTGCCAAGTCTAAAGAAGGTCATGTCTACGTCGTTGCGTACTACAACCCTCCAGGAAACGTGATCGGGAGTTTCGCAAACAAAGTTAAGCCTCCGATTAATTGAGTTTTTGAATACCTATAATTAATTTACACAGCCAAAGAAACATTCCATAGAACTTAGGCTAAGTTAATTTTAGTATCTATATCTATACACAGTGAAGGGACAGCGACGATAGAACGGGTTATTGTACATTCGTCACAAAGTTAACTCGCCACATTTTTGTAAACTCCATACATTGAAAGTGAATTCGCCACATGCATTAAAAATATGTGTGAATTCGTCACAAGTCTCCATTTTTGTAAAAATAAAAAAAAATACTGATCGCTCAAAATGAACGACAAATAATTATTTCTAAAATGATGATGAATGTACAGATTGTAACTTTCAGATAACATACGAAAAAGATTATTCTACTTATTGTTTGATTTTTCTGCTATCCGTGCTAAAAAAACAATTTCACGATCAAAATTAATATGTGAGGATTTTATGAAAATAGAGCTGTGGCGAGTTTACTTTGTGACGAATGTACAATAACCCGATAGAAGGTTTCTGTTACCGTAAATGCAGCATATTATTTCAGACCCATAAGCGTAGTAATTTGTAATTCTTTTTATATAAGTTTGAATGTCGATCTCCCTTGCGACCTGTTTGTTTTTCCATTAATCTATATGGACAACAAACTTCTATTAATTATTTATTATTGCATGTAAGAACAATTTAATTATAGTTATTAGTATACTTTTTGTATTTTATTATTTGAAGTTTGTAACAAGAATTAAAAAGTGATTTTGAAAATATGAAAGTCAATTTCATGACATTGTTTACTTTAAAGTAAGTAACAATTCAACAGTATAAGATAACTGAAAACTTGAAACGTTTTCAAGTATAATAACATAGTATGAATAATTCTTACAAAAATAAAATTGAAGGTGATATATCCCTAGGAATAATCAGCAGTATTTAGCAGTGAGGTGTTTGATGCCTCGTTGGAATTTCAGTTTCGTTCAGAGTTGAGACTAAACGGGATCATATTTTTGTAAAACCATTTTGTTTGGCGAAATAGATTTACTTTTCATGAAAGATGATGATTTTTTTATAATTTTTTTGTCCTCATTTGAAAGATATTTTAAAGATTTTATGTTCAATGTTGTTTGATAAAATTCCGTTCGTGGTTAAGGTTCATGAAAAGTTATGTGAATGAAATAAATGATGTATCTTTTTGTTTATTTTTATTTGCCATCATGTCAGCTTTTGACTCTAGTCTAGGTCAGAGACGACAGAGACAAAGTCGACGATGGTACAAGCTTACCCAGAAGAAGTTTGTTTAGAGATTAGGGTTGTAAGCGTTCGGAAACACGGACTAGAGAGTTAAAATAAAATGACAAGAGACGTTTAAAACTATGTATAATTCTATCCACCAGTGGTCTTACATAGAGATTTTAGGAAGTATATTATTACAGGGAAAGTTTATTTTCAACTTCTGGGCTCTTGAGAATAACAATTTGATTGACGTATAAAAAGGAAAATCTAATACTATTATTATTATACAATTCTTAACGGATTGGTCGGAAAAGACGACTGGAAAGCCTTAAAGGCTTCCCCTCCTGTTCCGCCGCTCAAGCGCAATCTCTGTCACCGGAGACGGAGATTGTCTCCGATGACAGAGATCGCGTGATCGGAATGGCGTTATGACGCTTCCTGAACGCATTCTAGATATAGAATGAATGGTTTAAAGTATCGCAGAACAGATCGGCGCTAGTGTGAAAAGCCCTGCGATCCGATTCAACAATCAGTTCTGAAGACACGTTCTAGGATCGTAGCGGCGAGACTAATCGGTTGCTGTGAGTGGAGGCTTTTTAGTGGCGTTTATAGATCTTAGCCTAAGGATTTAGAAGAGGAAAATAATAAGCACCTAAGTTCTGGTGAAAAGTACTTGCACTGCCAACAAAACCCCGAAAATTCCAGTGACGATCTTTGACGTAGATGGTCGCACTATGGTATTGTGTACTAATTTGGTAACTATTGCCTTTTTATCCTTCCGTGATTCGTTATTAATTAGACAGTTTGTGATGGGTTAACGTCAGTTGTTTTTCACGCTTGGTGGAATACGGTCATAAGGTGACGTTTTGTGTACTGTGTTGATATATTTTCAGAAGTGAAAAGCGTTATTGAAACAATGAACATAGTAAGTCTACTTTTTATTTTTTATTACATTACTAGCTGTCCGGCGCAACTTAGTTTGCGTCACATTTTCCCCGTTTTCGCAATATTTTTCATTGCTGCTCCACTCCTATTGGTCGTAGCGTGATGGTATATAGCCTATAGCCTTCCTCGATAAATGGGCTATCCAACACTGAAAGAGTTTTTAAATCGGACCAGTAGTTTCGGAGCCTATTCAATGCAAACAAACAATCAAATGTTTCCTCTTTATAATATTAGTTTAGATGTGTACCTAAGGGAAAGTGTACGTTTAGTGTGAGTAATATTTTTCTATCAGGCTGATGTTGAAATATTGGTTTGGCGCGGGACATCCATCAAGGATTTCAACATCGTTAAAAAAACGTTTTTTTTTAAAGGTGGTGTTCGTTTTCATACGGTCTATGCCTAGATCAATTATTGGAAAATCATAGCACAAGTAAGGAATCAAAATCATTTATTGTAAGTAAGCACTTTTGAATAGTCGAGTAATGAAAACAATAAAAATGAAGCTACAGACGTAACTCACAAGTCACAAGACATAATACAAAAATACTGTACTTTCCCAGTCACAAGACATAATAACTGTAAAAATACTGTACTTGCCCATTCTAAAGCGTAGATCTCTATAGGGAAGAAACTCCATGGACACTCCTTTAAATCAGAATATTGTTACAAAAACCTTGGCTGCATCATTCATGTTGAGATAGTACATTATGTGAGAACGATATAGCAAGACGTGCAGGTTAAAAGCGTCCATTGTAAAATAAAAAAGGCAATTAAAAAATAAAATAATTTGTTCAAATAATAAGCTGATTTGTCAAACAAAATCCCGTGCACAGGATGGCCACATCTGTTTAAGTAGTTCCTATAATAAAAAATCTTTCAAGTTTGTTTCCGAGTACCAATGATACCATACTAATAATCTCATGGTAATAATGTTATAAAACTATACAAAATAAGAAAGCATTGTTTGCTTCTTGAGTATGAACATCATCATTCTCTTGCCTTTATCCTTTTGGAGATTCATTTGGGGTCGGCGCAGCATGTCTTTTTCTTACATATTTCTCTATTGCTAGTCATCTCCTCAGATATCTCCTTCCAGATCATCCTTAACACAGTCCATCCATCGTTTCTTTGGTCCACACCTACACAATCTTTGCATTTTTCCCTTTGTCAGTTTATTCAAGAACATAATATTTTATCAAAGGTAAATAACTATGAAGTTGATTTATAAATGAATGCAAGAATTTAATCACACTTCGCAGTTGTACTTATATATCTCTGACGTCCAATCCTCATTATCCACACAATTTCATGATGATAAAAGCTAATTCATTCATTCATCTTTTCCAGACTAAACCTTTTACCTCGAAGTCCAGCAAATTCGAGCTTGAAGCCTTGTCCAGCGACATCGACAACTTCGTCAACGACTTTGGATCATCTTCAATATCTGGTGGTAACAAATTCGATGAGGAGTTCCTGCGGGCTCACAACGAATACAGAAAGTACCATGGGGCCCAACCCTTAGAACTGAACAAGAAGCTTTGTAAATTAGCCGAAGATTGGGCAACGACACTAGCAAAGAAAGGCAAAACAGCTCACAAAGATCAGAATGAATACGGAGAGAATATATTCTCAGCTTGGTCTACTGATCCTAACTTCACAGTAACAGGGAGGGACCCTGTAGACCAATGGTACAGTGAGGTGAACAACTACAAGTTTGGTAAAGAGAACTCAGACTTGACATCTGGACATTTTTCACAAGTTGTCTGGGAGGACACTAAGGAGCTCGGAGTGGGCGTTGCCAAGTCTGAAGAGGGTCATGTCTACGTTGTTGCGTATTACAACCCAAAGAGAAACTGAGATCGTGATCGTGAGAGTCAGTGATCGTAATCGGGAGTTTCTCGCGAACTAAGTTAAACCTCCGATTAATTGAGTTTTTGAACATCTTAATCAATTTATACAGCCAAAGAAACATTCCATAGAATTTAAGCTAAGTTATTTTTATTATACACGGTGAAGAGACACTGTCGCACAAACTGTAGCCATGAATGCAGCATGTTATTCTGGCCCCCCTAGCGTAGAAATTCGTAGGTCTTATAAATCTGTTTGCATGTCAATGTCCCTTGCATCCTGCATATTTTTCCATCGAACCTCTTTTATTTCTTATTGCATATTAGCCCTATTTAAATATGGTTTTTACTATGCCTTATGTATCTTATTGTGGCGACGACGTACAAAAAGCAATTACATCATGTTGGGTTGATCAACTTGCAATTAAAGTCTTGTATGGCGCTTCCACGTTTATATTAGTTTTTACATGTTGTTACAGAATAATAGTTATAATTAGTTAGAAAAATAATAAATCATGCGCAGACAGGCGCACTTAGCTTCAGTTGTCGGATTAGAAGGAAGGAAAAAGATGGCCGCCGCCGGCGCTTGCGATCCGTCGCGTTCCATCCGTGAGGAGCCCGAGGTTTTAGGCGTCAGCGCGTTCCAGCTGCGTTGCGAACACATCAAAAAGCACTACAGCGCTATCTATGGGTATACAGAAGAACTATATAACTATATGGTCTGAATCGCGCAAGCAGAGTTTACGTCGACTTAAGACTATAATATATAGAAACCCGACAACAACTGTCGGGCAGTTGCCCACCAGACATAACACCTGTCTGGTCGGAGGATCCTCCCTTTTCTAAGGAGTATCGTTCTGTTCCTCATACCCCCTAAAGTATTACCCAATTTGGAGTTTTAAATTACTAAGTTGCACAAAAGGACTTACAAGAATTTAAGTCAGTTTCATGATGACATTGTTTTCAATAACAACTCCCAATCCTTGGTATTAGACTGACTGAAAATTGAAACATTTTCTTAAGTTCGTATAGTTTTTTAGCGTAACTTTTTGAAGGGAAAATATGTTAGAGCAGAATCAGCAGTAATTGGAATTTGTACAATAATAATTCCCACTTTTAGGTTACAGGTTCTTGCGATTTTGTGTAATAATGTTGTTGCAAACAGAATTTTCTGAACACTTCATAAGTTACAAGGGCATCAGATCTCGACCTAGCAACTTTATCAATTCAACCCAAATATGCATCAGAATAAGATATTAAACCCTTCAGAGCTTTGAAATAAATGAAAGGTAACTTATTCATAGATTTCACACTTGTTCACGAGCCCTTTGTTACACAGAACAAGACATTTAATTATTAAACCTAAAATTGATGCGAACGTTCTCTACTAAATGCTAAATCGTCGGAATATATCTGGCCGTGAAAAGGTTAAAACATGAAAGGTGCTTCATATCGGCCTTCAGCACTGCGCTTCGAGAGGACTTGCCCGCAAAATAGATGTAGATAAAGCATGAATCGTTGCAAGGGTACCTTCAAGCACACTTTACAACTAAAATTTGTTAAATGACTGTCATTTCGAGTTTGAACCTTACCACAAAGTGTTTAAAGTTGATTTTGTATTTTTTGTTGTATTTGGTAGTGAGGTGCTCGATGCCTCGTTGGAATTTCATATCATTAGTTTTGAAAGGCGTGGTTCAGAGTTGAGAGTAGTCACTTAGTAAGCTCATGAATTTTCGTGGAACCATTTTGTTTGGCCATATAGATTTACGGCTAATGTTCATTTTCATATGACGATGTATTTTTTTTTTTAATAAATTTTAAAGATTTTATGTTCAGGTTTGTGTGACAAAATTCAGTTAGTGGTTTAGGTTCATAAAAGTGTGAATGAAAAATGATGTATAGAATAAGTTGCAAAGAGACATTAAAATTTTTGTTTATTTCTGTCCACAAGACGTCTTGCTCAGATACTTAAGCAATTTTCAACTTCTCAACAACGATTTTGAGAATAACAAACTAGATTGGCACATTAAAAGAAAAATCAAACTCGACATTCACCGTACTCCCCGGACCTTGCTCCAACAGATTACCGTTTTTTCTAAATTTGGATAACTTCTTGCAAGGGAAAAAAATCAACTCCGATGCAGTCCAAAGCGCCTTCAAAGATTTTATTGTTTCCCGTCCGAATGGTTTTTTTTGTAGAGGAATCAACGAACTACCTATGAGATGGCAAAAGTGCATACTTTGATATAATAAAATTATATTAAAAAAAAAGACTATGTTCCTCCCTTACAAAACGCCGATTTCATATGTGTAATGACCCAATATAAACTGTACGAAGTCAGAGCAGTGCGGCCAGTTTGCTGTCCCAGATGTGGTACATAGTATAAGCAAACTAAACAGATAAACTGCATGTTATCTAAACTAATATTATCGAGAAGAAAATTTTTATTGTTTGTTTGTTTGTTACGATTTAACTTAAAACTACTCGTTCGATTTTTAAAATTCTTTCACCATTAGAAAGCTACATCTTTACTAAGTAACATAAGCTATATTATATTAAAATTTTCGCGGACGATGTTGCGGGCGAATTGCTAGTGTTTATAATAATATTAATTACTAGCTGTCCGGCGCCACTTCGTTTGCGTCACATTTTCCCCGTTTTCGCAACATTTTTCATTGCTGCTCCACTCCTATTTGTTGTAGCGTGATGATATATAACCTATAGCCTTCCTCGATAAATGGGCAAAAAATCACTCGCCGCCTGACCGCCGTCGCGAACGGACGTGCCGCTACCTGCTCGCATTTCCGCTCGCTATCAGTGTGCGTCATCGGTTCGTCACTTCCCAGTGTCGTGACGTCATCAGTAGTCTCTCGACTACACCCCCGAACAATTGCTGTCTTTTTATTAAGACAGCACTTGCTCATTTTGCTTCGGATATTATTCCGACTTAACTTCCTTTGCCCCATCAGGGAAAAGTCCTCAGTTTCGAGGTTCTTGGTGGAAACCTTACGGTGCCAACGAAACCAAGAGGGTGGTGACCCAATCCTACCCGCCAAACCCCTTCAGGGCCCGGCACTCCATTGGCATCGGGAGCCAGAATCTTGGCCTTGGGGGCTACCCTAGTCAAGCCTGGTCTAGAAACACTAGTTAAATCTGACTTCGTTCACAGCAGTCACCTAGTGTCGGTTGGGAGTGTCTACCCCTTCGCACTAGAGGCCCCTTGGGGCGTAGGGCCCTGTCGCACAATAAGACTGGCGTCAGGTTCACAAGCTTAGGGCACACCAGTAGGTACTCACCTCCCTGTCATTGCACACCCGACAGAGAGGCCACACACCCCCGGGCCCACCCACCCGGGGAGTTAGGTTGTTAGGCTGTTAGGCGCGGAGCTTCACTCAATGTTTGCTAAATTTAAAATTTTAACCGACAAAATGTCGTCCTTAGACGAGAAGGAAAAAGCGCTGTTGCGTTTTTTCTTCCGCGTCTTCACGACCGACCCAAATTTTGAAAAGTATGGGTCGGAAATTGCTGCCATTCAGCAAACCAACGATACCGTCACTGACTTCAGTGACGCGCTCGACAGCCCTTTGTCACCGCCGCCTGCCGACAGAGGCTTACCGCCAGCCGTTGCCGCCGCGATTAAGGCTACTCCAAGACCCAAAGTTGTGAAACCCATTGTTTCACAAACAAAGGTCCAGCCCGCACCTGCGTCCATTGTTCCCGTTTCTGGGAACATGGGCAAAAGCTCACCGCCAGCCGTCGCCGCCGCGATTCCGGCTAATCCCGAACCCATTGTTTCGCAAACAATGGATCAGTCCGCACCTGCGTCTATTGTTCCCATTTCGGAGAAAATGGACACAACCGTACCAATCTCCGACTCGGAATCGGTTATAGATTCCTGCTCTGCTTCCTCGTCCTCAGAAGACGACTACCAAGTCGTCGGAAAGGGCAAGAGGAAGAAGGGCAAAAACTCACAGGCCGCCATGGCCAAAAAGTTAGTCGCGCTCCCTCTAGTCCCCTCTCCCGAGGCGTCCCGTCCCACCTCCCCGGTCCCCGCACCAAAGGCCGCCGCTGCTCATACCAGCAGGCCAACCAGCCCTAAGGCTAACTCTTCAGCCGCTTCTTCAAAGAAGCTGAAGCCCCCTCCCCCGTTGTTCATTCAGGACAAAGGGAAATGGACAGATGTGTCCAAAATGTGTAATGAGCGCCGCATTCAATATACAAGCGCAAAAAGCACACAACAGGGGATCAAAGTGGTGGTCCCTACGACAACCGACTTCAGGGAACTAACCCGTCAGTTAATCGGAAGGCGCATAGCCTTCCACACCTACTCTCTTCCAGAGGAGAAGCCCACCCGCGTGGTGATCAGGCGGATCCCGAAGGAAATCCCCACGGAGGACATCCTCAATGACCTCCTAGGCCAGGACATCCCGGTCGCAGCCGTCCACCGCCTTCATAAGGCGAGAGGCGGAGACCTTTACGATATGGTACTGGTCATCTGTGACCCAGTAGAAGGCCACCACCCGATCTTCAAAGTGAAGTCGGTTTGCTCCCTGTCAGGCATCTCAATAGAGAAGCCCTACCGCTCAAGCGTAGTCGGACAGTGTCATCGCTGCCAGATGTACGGTCACAGCCAAGCCAACTGCCATGCGCCACACAGATTTGTAAAGTGTCTAGGCGACCATGGCACGGCAGACTGCCCCCGTCCCAAAGACAAGTCGCTTTGCACGGAGCCACCGAGCTGTGTGCTTTGCGGCCAGTCGGGCCACACGGCCAACTACCGCGGCTGCTCAAAAGCCCCCAAAGGCTCCTCCTCTAACCTGGTGAAGCGTGCAAGCGCCCGCCAACAAAGAGAAAGCCCATCGGTGAGGCTACCCTCTGCCCAGATGCCGGAGAGACTCAGCCCTCAGAGGCCCTCTCCCTGGACCACGCTGAACCACCAGAAAGCCTTCCCGGCTCTCTGTAAAGCAAAGTCCAGCCCCATCCCCGGGCTATTAGATGCCCCTGTCCCCACTCCCGCGGCCCAAGCAAGCGCACCGGCACCCGCTCGTCCCACGCCACCCGGCCCCGCGGCCGTGGACCCCTCTCATAACGTAATTTTAGAATCGCTAGCAGAGTTAGTCACCCCCGAAGCAGACCGCATGGCGGCTGATCTCAGGGCGGCTAGCACTGGTGGCGATAAACTTAAAATTATCCTCAAGTCCCTACTCAAGTTAGGCGACCTCCTCCGCAACCTTAACCTCGACTAACTCCAATGGATAATACGAGATTAACGTGCACCAAACCCCGATCCCTAAAATTAGGGTACTTTAATGCCAATGGCATTAGAGGCCAGCGTGATGAGATCGCCACCTTCCTCCGCGACCATCAAATTGATATCCTCCTCGTACAGGAGACCTTCCTCAAGCCCAGTCACCGCGATCCGAGAATTGCCAACTATCGCATAGTTCGCAACGATCGGTCACGTTGCCACAAGGGCGGGACTCTAATCTATTATAGGAAAGAACTGCATTGCATCCCCTTAGATCCCCCTCCCATGGAGTCTCTACTCGAGACCTCAGTGTGTCGATTAGGCATGACCGGCCATCAACCGATCACTATCGCCTCTGCGTACATCCCTCCCGGCGGCACGTCCGAGGAGCACACTTTGTTCACCAAAGACCTTGCCGTCCTCTTCAGCTTGAGCGACTCCGTTATCATAGCGGGCGACCTCAACGCCAAACACCCCGCCTGGAACAGCACGACGACCTCTGCCAGAGGACGTCACTTGTATAACCTGGGCGAGTCCCTCAACTTCGATCCCATCGCTCCTATGGAGCACACCCACTATCCCCACGACCCCGACCAACGTTCGGACGTTCTCGACATAGCGCTACTCAAGAATGTCAACCTTAAGTTGCATTCCATCGAGACGTTACATGAGCTTAACTCAGATCATCGACCAGTGCTCATGCACTTAGTTCCTCGCTCGGGTCCTTCTGACCCCAGCCAGCCCCCGCCGACCCAAGTGATAACCGACTGGAGGAAAGTCAGCGAAAAGCTGAAATCCACCACGTCGCCTCACCTGGAGGCCATCCCCGACCACATAGTCTCAGTCGCAGACACGACGGCCGCCATCAACTCGTTTACAGAACACGTGCAATCCGTACTGAAGGACTGCTCACGGGAAGTCCCAGCAATGAGCGATCAACGCTGGATACTACCCGCTGACGTACGTGAACTGATAAACGAAAAGAACGCGGCCATCCGTGCCTACAGCAGCTTTCCCTGCGAGGCAAACAAAGCCCACATGCGTAATTTACAGCGTGCTGTAAAGGATCGCACCAGTGAGTTTCGTAATAATCAATGGGAAAAAACGCTAAGTGAACTAGAGCCTACCCACCTAGCCTTCTGGCAGCTGCAACGCAAGATGCGCTCCACCGAAGAGGCTTCGATGCCTCCCCTCACCCGACCCGATAAGAGCGTCGCATTCGACGACTCTGAGAAGGCCGAATGCCTAGCCGACAGCCTGGAGTCCCAGTGCTCCCCCAGCTCGCAACCAGTAGACAAGCGACATCTCGATGAGGTGAACGCATTCGTCGAACGTAGAGCCGCCCTGCCCCCCGTAGAAGACCCTGATGATCCTCTGCCTCCGGTCACAGCTGACGAAGTGCAAGACATCATTAACAAACTTCAACCGCGGAAAGCACCCGGCTCCGACGGAATCACCAATAGGGTGTTCAAACTCCTCCCCGCTCAGCTCGTCGTGTTAATGGCGGCCATCTTCAATGGCGCCCTGAGCAACAACGCGTTTCCCCAAATATGGAAAGAGGCCACTGTCATCGGTTTCGCCAAGCCAGGCAAACCCAAGTCTGAGCCTTCGAGCTACAGACCTATCAGTCTCCTGAATGCACTCGGTAAAATCTACGAGAGACTTATGTAT
Source organism: Cerastis rubricosa (assembly GCA_949152445.1). Lineage (NCBI taxonomy): Eukaryota > Metazoa > Arthropoda > Insecta > Lepidoptera > Noctuidae > Cerastis > Cerastis rubricosa. The sequence continues at coordinate 6,590,380 of OX424526.1, read as the reverse complement.
AAGCGACTCAAAGATTTCGCCGAGGCTAAGAGTCTCATCCCCAACGAACAGTTCGGCTTCAGGACCGGACACTCTTGCATTCAACAGGCCCACCGCATCGTAGAACACTTGAGCGCTGGCTTCCAGCGTGGAGCGATGACGGGCGTGTTGTTTTTCGACATAGCAAAGGCATTCGACAAAGTCTGGCACAACGGCTTATTATATAAGCTGTACAAACTGGGAGTGCCGGACCGTCTCGTGCTCATCTTACGAGACTTTTTGTCGGATCGCACCTTCCGCTATCGCATCGGGAAGGCACTGTCTTCCCCCCACCCCATTAGAGCCGGAGTCCCTCAGGGCTCCCCGCTCTCTCCCCTTATCTTTACTCTGTTCACCAATGACATCCCCAAGAGCAAGAAGGCACAGCTAGCCCTGTTCGCGGACGACACGGCCATCTATTACACTGGCTATAGTCACGACGCTATCTACAGCACCCTCCAAACCTCAGCCAACGTCCTAGGCGCTTGGTTCCGGAAATGGAGAATCGAGGTGAACCCCGACAAGAGTCAGGCAGTTCTTTTCTTTAAACCGCGTAAAAATAAGCCACTCGCGCTCAGCCCGATCACTATGTATGGTAAGCCTATCCCTTGGGAGAAGCAAGCCAAGTACTTAGGAGTCTTACTTGACAACCACCTGTCTTTCGCAGCGCACATCAAAGCAGCTCGCGACCGAGCTGCCTTTGCTATGGGTAGGCTTCATTTCATGATCTCGGCAAAAAGCAAATTGTCACTCAAGTGCAAGTTGCGCCTTTATACCGCGGTGATCCGCCCCATTATGACGTACGCTTGCGTCGTGTACGCTCACACCAAGCCTAAATACATCCATAGGATGCAAACCTTGCAGAACCGGTTCTTACGTAGAGTCACGGGAGCCCCTTTTTATGTCCGTAACGACCGTCTACACGTAGACCTTAGAATGCCCACCGTCCTTCAGTTTATGAAACGTCTTTCGAAGCGTTTCTTCGATAACGCCAGTAAACACCGTAATCCCCTGATCGCAGCGGCCGCCCGTTACGAACCCTCGCGCATTAGTACAGTACGCCGTCCTCGGCATACCCTCGTCACTCCCGATGATGCTATCACCCTCCTCCAGGAGAGTAGCAAAGAGACTAGCACTCTTAAAAAGTTCAGACTCAAACCGCCGTCTTTCCGACCTCGCCGTCGAGGTCCGTCGCGACGTCCCGGTCCATGCCCTCCCCGACCCTCGCTCGAGCCAGCCCGCGATGCTGTGCCAGTAGTTTTAAATCAGCCCCTAAATAATGATATCACTCAGATCCAGCCTGTCCCCATGCAGTCCTCCCCCAGCGACGCCCTGAGCCGAGGCTCGTACCCCACAGGGGGTGCCCTCAGCGTATAGTCGCTTAGTTTGTAAGTTTTTATGCCCTGGCTGGAGGCCTTACTCTTAAGGCACCCACAGGATAGTCCGGTTAAGCAGACGACAACCTCCTAGGTTGAACTGCGAGATGCCATTCATAAAAAAAAAAAAACGATAAATGGGCTATATACCACTGAAATAATTTTTCAATTCGGACCAGTAGTTTCGGAGCCTATTCAATGCAAACAAACAAACAAACAAATCTTTCCTCTTTATAATATTAGTTTAGATAATATTAGTTTAGATAATATTAGTTTAGATTAGTTGAGATAAAATGATGACAAGGTGACCATTCATAATAGTAGCTGCGTCTGTTTTAACGTGATTCATCTTATGATCATATATATTATGATTCTGCAAAATGGCCATTTTTGGGTCCTGAACAGATTTGAATGGTTCACACTTAGTATAGAATCTGGATACCTTCTAATACCGATAGAAAGAGTCCGTGATATAATTACTGAACTCGATGCGAGCTAAGCCGGGTGCATAAAATAGCCGATGTATATTGAACGAAGCAGCTACTCTATTTCACGGTATGCTTTCAATATTGTTCTCGTGATGGATTTGATGAGGAAAGTTTTATTACTTTTAGGTTATGTACTGTGTGTGATGTGACCATGTTTGAACTGTGAATTTAATACTGAAGGGGATCAATATGAATGTTTTTACTGTTGTTGCTGTCTGTATGGTAGGTTTATTTTTTTTGATATTTGTCTGCTGGTTTTCGGACGCCAAAAATGTATGACTTTTTAAATGTCTGGGCATTCTAAGTTAGTGTTAGACCATTAGAAGCAGTGGGAAATGTAGGTATACATAATTATAAAGATCATAATTTATGAATATTGAAAAATTATGATAGAAATTAAACTTTTTTTTTACTAGTCCTTATAGTTGTATACTAGTTTCCCTCTGCTGGGGTAAGGCCTCCCCGTTTTCCTTCCATACCCCTCTATCCTTTGCGATTTTTGGCAGTGTTAGTCCTGCAGTTAAAATAATTTAAATCTGAAACAATTACCACATAGCCGAGTAGGCAGTGTGCAGTGGTAGTGATCAACCTTCATTAAATTGGTTAAGAAGAAGCTTTTGTTCTGCAGTCAGAAAACATGAGTCGAATCTTGGAAGAATAGTCAATTTAAGTTTTTAAGGATAAGCATGATTGTCTCGTAAGTTAGTGCCGTGTGATTAAGTTCAATTTTAACAACGAAGTATAAAATATTTGGTACTAGGTTCGATTATTGGATCGAGCAATAAGGTGCAGTGTAAATTGCGAATCTAAACCGTCCGTGGCGTGTTATTACAAACACTTCTTTGATGAAAGTTAAAAGAGCGTTTATTTGATTTCAGACTCTTTTAACCCTTGTGAATGCTGACCGTAACATCAATTTAGACACAATTTTGAAAATATTAAAGGTAAGTCGCCTGAAAATTGTATTTTTACGACCACAACCCATATACCATGGTTTAAGGAACTATTTTGTTAAGTACCAAAAAAAGGTTATACAACGTTTTGTTTTGCGTCCTTGTCAAATTCAAGGAGGAACTATGCTTACGATTCTCGACCCAAATCAATAATAATTTTTATTTTATTTTCTTATTTGCGGAAATCGGTAAGTGAGATCCACCCGTGTTTTAAACGCGGCCCGTCTGATTATAGCTCTATAACCGCGCTTTCCTACAAACAAACAATCTCAAACGTTTATTCGATAATTTCTTATTCCCTAAACCACGTTAAGGGGGTTATTCTGATTTACTAACAAAATTAAACAACCAAAAAAATCTGCTATTATTCATAATTAACTAGGTAGGTACCGTAATTTAAATTGATTATTTATGTCTTTTGTGACAATATCCTGAATTTTGACGAGGATGCAAAACAGCACCTTGTATAATGATGATTCTGCCTTTATTTACAAAATGACAGCTCATCACACTCGAATAACACTAAACAAAGGAATTAATTTTGATAAAACAGACGTCAAATGGAAAGCTAACAGAGTGAACTAATTAGCTAGTGATGCCGCAGGTTGTATCCGAATACGGAGTGCGGATATTATCCGAAATCCGAAACTAACCTCGCGGTACATTCGGACGGAAACGATTCTACTTGTAGATTAAGGATGGGAGATGTCGCGGACCTGTGGACGATGAGTAATGGGCTAGCTCACCGTTCGTCAGTCTTATGACGACAGGCCGTGTCGACGGCGCGTTCGTGTTCCCCGCGCGCCTCAAGGAGATGTCAGCAAATCGGAAAGGCTCCGAGAGGGTCGATGCTTGCCAGGGCTGCGGGACTGGTCGAAAGAGATACCGTGGCCCTGGAACACAAAAGGCTAAGAAGGAACATGGATGGGTTTTAGTCAGTACAAGTCTGACACTCCCTTCCGCTCCGCCCAGAGTAGGAGGGGTCATTTGATGATTACCAATCCGTAAAAAAAACCTTGGGAGGTTTACACAGATTGTGGATTAATCACAGTAATGTGTACCTACTAGAAACAGTATGGTATATCTGTTGACTGCATCGTTGGTCTAGTGGACGCGAGCACGACTGCTGCTGAGCATGCGTTCCTAGGTTCGACTCCCGCGTCGCACATACATAGATTTTAATGATTTAGGCGGCCAAAATTATTTTTGGGGTTGTTTTAGTTCTAAGTTCAATTAAAATAAAGAAAAGGTATATATTTATAAAAACATACATATATTTGTCAGGTTATAAAGAACAGTAATATATAACAGAGCTATATTCACAAAAAAATACAAATGAATGGAAACAGAATTTAACAAGTTTTCTTTAAATATAAAATTACATTAAAAATCGGTATCTTCAGGTCCAGATGTCTCTACTGACTCTGTGTTTGGGTCAGCAGGTAATAAAAGTTTAACCGTTTTAGGTAGAAATGCGTTACGTGAAGGTTTTCTTATTTGTCTCAAGCAACTAATGAAGGGATCTGAACTTAACAAAAGCCTATAATATACATTCATCTATGTTACATTCTTCCCTGGAAAACTTTCTGGCAAAGTTTAGCCGGTACGATCGGAAATGCTTGTTGCAGGCTTCTGCAGCTTCTTCCGATAGCTGTCCAATTGGAAGCAGCGAACTTTTTATGATTTGGCTTCCATGTACCAATATCTTCTGCATAGTAGGCGTCATTGGGTGCCAACCATAATGTTCTACGTACAATTTTGCTGTATCGTACGCATACTTATCATAATTTTCAGCATCAATTATATGGCCACTCGAAATAGTTTCTAAAATAACCTTGATTCTGTAAATCAGTTAAAAGTTAATACCTGTGATGTCTGAAGCCAATTCGGGGTTTTCAAAAAACCTCCGGCTTGTGTTGCCATCATTGGTGTTGCCAAAGTTGGCCTTCGGCATGTCAATGAGCAAACCGGTTTCATTTCGAAACCTCTCCTGAATTTCCAACTTCTTTTGGGCTTTTAATTTTCAGGAAAACATCTTGGGGTTTATTTGCCTTTTGCCCATCGTTACTTAATTTGTGATGTTACATAAGAAAATCTTTTTTTTAAGTCTTCTTTAGCCTCTTTGTTGTGCCCATAGCGCATAAGGAGAAAATTCTCATAATAGTCAAGTTTTTCATTTAAAGTTGGTAAATTTTGACTCTGTAGTTGGTCAAATATGTATTGACGAGTCACTAATTTAGTACCCGAAGTAGTATGTAGACCTGAAACAAATAAAAAACAATTTTAATACAAAATATCGCACACTGAATATTTCGTATATTTGACAAAGAGCCTTTCAAAAGGGCTTACCTCAAAAAAGCGCGATTTTGCGCGGCTATTTCTTATGGAATTAGATAGTTACATATATGAACTATATAGTATAATGAAAATTATTACAGGGACGGACTCATAAGTACATTAAAAAGGCACTCGAATTTAAAAATATCTAAAAAAAAAATTTTGGACAGAGTGATGTTTGTCGTGTTAAAAATGAATGACAGAGAATGTTAATTAAACTTTTCTGTAACGAAAACAAATTATTCTTACCTGTATTATTGCAATCCATAACAGAAAAAACGAAAATATTAGCTTGAAATGAATAATGCACTTTGGAAAGTTATAAGTTTAGGAGAGCGCCGAGACCCGACTTATACACACTTGTTCACTATCGAATTCCGACTGATCAAAGTCAACTCCCGGGCTTTAAAGGCGAGGGGAAGGGATATTATATTGTACATTGAACTGTTGACTCACCAATTGTATAGATACTTTACCATTATATTGATTTTTAAAAATATACTTTTGGCCGCCTAAATCATTAAAATCTATGTATGTGCGTCGGGCGAATTGTTAATGGGTTTTACCATTAGGAATTTCTCAAGGGCAACCTTGGCGTCTGAATTTGTGCCCGGTTGATAGCAAGCTCGCCTCCTATGACATGGGACAAACATAACTCGAGAAATGTCGGTATTTATTTATTTATTAAGTAACCGCTCTAACTCGCTCAAATGTGTCACGTGACGCGCTCTTATGCTCCCGCTCCCGCTCACATTTTTGCCGCGCGAGCGCCCCGTGCCACTTCCCATTTAAAACTTATTTTCTCGTAAACTACTACAGATACACCAAACCAAAAAAAAAATACGTGTGTATAGCTGAAACTATACAGAATCTTTATATTAGGTCTTTACCTATGAAATTGCCGTTTTGTTTGAAAAAAGTTAAAGTATTTTTTTTTTCGAACTTATTTATTTCTTTTATTCAAAGTAATCACCCCTGCAATCAATGCATCTTTGCCAACGCTGTGGCAGTTTATGGAAGCCCTTCTTGAAAAAATCAGCTGGACGGGAGACAACAAACTCTTCAAAGGCGTTTTGTACTGCCTCTCGGGAATTGAATTTTTTTCCTGCTAAAAAGTTGTCCAAATTTTGGAAAAAGTAATAGTCGGAAGGCGCAAGATCTGGTGAGTATGGCGGATGAGGGAGAGCTTCCAAACCCAACTCATGCAGCTTAGAGACGGTCTGTTGTGCAAAATGGGGCCGCGCGTTATCGTGAAGTAGCAGTGGAGACGACCGATTGACCAAAGCTGGTTGCAGACGTGCGAGTTTCGCCATCATTGTGGTCAGTTCTTCAATGTACACATCTGCAGTAATGCTCTCGCCGTTTTGTAAAAAAGCTATGATGAATCACACCAGCACTAGACCACCAAACTGTGACCATCACCTTTCTAGGGGTCATTTTTCGTTTTGCACATTGCTTTGGTACCGAATCAGGATCTAACCAACTTGCTGAGCGCTTTCGATTGTCAAAAAGAATCCATTTTTCGTCGCACGTAACAATTCGGTTCAAAATTCCTTCATTTCTGTGCCTGTTAAGCAGCGCAAGGCAAGTCTCGACGCGTACGTTGCGCTGGCGATCGTTAAGTTCGTGGGGCACCCATCTATCAAGCTTTTTTATCTTGCCAATCTGTCGCAAATGGACCAATATTGTTTTAATGCTAACATCAAAAGCTGCTGCCAGCTCAGCTGTAGATTGAGTTTCATCAGCTTCAACAATCACCTTTAATTCATCATTGTTGACCAAAGTTTCCGGACGACCACGAGGTTCATTTTTCAAGTCAAAATTCCCAGAACGGAACCGAGCAAACCAATAACGGGTTGTGCGTTCGTTTGTACAGTTCTCTCCGTAAACGTCGTTGATGTTACCGGTCGTTTGTGCCGCGTTGGTGCCACGACGGAACTCATATTCCATAATTACACGAAATTTCAAAGTATCCAAAATGAGGAAAAATGTTGAAATGTAATGAAAATACAACGCTAATCAATAAACAAAAGACTGATTTTGTAAATAGAATGTCATATTTTTAAAACAAAATTAATTTGAATTTAGAACTCATAGCCAATCAAAACTTTTTTTTGTTTGAAAAAGTCTGTACTGCAATACGGCAATTTCATAGGTAAAGATCTATTATGTTAAAACGAATTACAACAACTAAATATAAGTACTTAGAAAAAAATGAGAACTTGAGAATAAAACGTGCTATGTTGATAGGAAGAATCGACAAAATGACACAGTGTCAATGTCTATCTGTCATTATATCAATTCTTCCGTAGACAAAACTCGTTTCTATATTGGTCATGCTACGCGTGCTGGTCATGCTAACCCTTGTGAGGTGACAGGTGTGATGTTGTGTTATGTCGTACCTTCATTGATAGCTCCCAAAATTCATCATCTACCTAGCCTTTTCCCAAACTATGTTGGGGTCGGCTTCCAGTCTAACCGGATGCATCTGAGTACCAGTATTTTTCATGAAGCGACTTTCTATCTGACCTCCACAACCCAGTAACTGGGTAATACGATACCTTGGTAAGACTGGATGTCAGGCTCTTGGCTTCTGGCTATTCGTAACGACTGTCAAAGATCTACAAATGATAGCCGCTGGCACCAACGGCTTAACGTGCTTTCCGAGGCACGGAGGAAACTCGGTATTTAATTATGGTCACCCATCCACGGGCCAACCTCGGCAGGCATGGCTTAACCTTGAAGATCGACACGTGTGGCTGTTATTATTTAGCCACGAGATCCGAAAATAAAACTCCAAAATAGTTTTCCACCATTGCGTTGGGTCCACGTATTTTTCTCATATATCCCAAGTTGCTTGCCTATTATCGGTTATATGGGGTAGTTATAAGTGATGGAGCAGCCTAACTTCGGACGTGAGAGAACTTTCCCTTTGTCCTGGGAATTTCCCATTTCATACTACCAACGACTAAGGGATTAGGAAAATGTATGAATCTCGAAGGATTACACTATTTGCATGTTTAGTTTGATAAATTTCTCTGGTTTTATGTGAGGGGTTGATTTAGTAGACGTTTTGTAACGTTAACGTTCGCGTTTACGTTACGTAAGCCCCGAAAACAAAGGATAAATGAGGTATCTAACCCATATTATAAATAGTAGTCATAATCTCGAGTTTCTATGTCTTAGTCTAAACTAATATTATTATAATAAAGAGGAAAGATTTGATTGTTTGTTTGTTTGAATTAAATAGGCTCTGAAACTACTGGTCCGATTTGTAAAATTCTTTCAGTGTTAGATAGCCCATTTATCGAGGAAGGCTATAGGCTATATATCATCACGCTACAACTAATAGGAGTGGAGCAGCAATGAAAAATGTTGTGAAAACGGGGAAAATGTGACGCAAACGAAGTTGCGCCGGACAGCTAGTTTTTTATAAACTTTTTTCAGTTGCTTTTTATGTCTAGTCTTGCTTTGCTATAATTTTGACTATGTAATATTTCGGTTCTTAAATTGAGTTGCAAAACTCAGAATACGATTGTTAAACATCGGTCAATTATATTATTAGCCTTTTCAGCTAAGTTGCGGACGAGGTTCATTAGGGTGAAGCGTCCAAATACAGAGGTTTATAAAATCCTATTGATCTCGTTTCTCTAATCATTCCAGAAAGCTTTTCTGAAATCTTTGAACGTCGGTAGATGGGTTAATAGTAGGTTCGATTTTTTTCGTATTCCTTTCAATATTGTGATCAAATACAACTTTGAAAATCGAAAATATTGTCGTTTCTTACCTAACCTTGCATACATACAAAAAAGTCGTGTGCGTCTCGGGACGCTCGACAGAAGTGATAACTTAAATTAACTAACGTGGTAAACCAGACAGAGTGGCGCCGTAACGCGTTACGTTACGAAGCGGTTTACCCTCCCATAAGAAGTTCTCACTTCAAAAATTTTCTGAAGATGAAGGGTGTATACTATTGGTGTCTGTGAGCCGCGACCATAGTTTCACCCCACTGGCTTGCCCGATCCTTAACTCTGTCAAGATTTTAATGTCAACCTTTTTTATTTATGAGAAAAGAACGGATGTCAAGATGTAGATACGGATCATCCGTATCATCCCGGATTAGCTTTTGACGCGCAAATCCGAGATCCGACCAAAATATGATATCAATAATATTTGCATGCATGAAGTTCAAAAGGCAGCGGGTTTTATATTAGGATGCTTTTAATATTTTTGACAAGGGAATATTTTATATTAGTATTTCTGTATATTTGCGGCTGATATTTATTATTTGAGTGATGGCCGGTAATGTAGCGTTGTCGGTTTATTTTTAGCTCTTCAGCTGTCTTTCTTTTTAGGGTTCCGTAGCCGAATGGCAAAAAACGGAACCCTTATAGATTCGTCATGTCTGTCTGTCTGTCCGTCTGTATGTCACAGCCAGTTTTTTCCGAAACTATAAGAACTATACTGTTGAAACTTGGTAAGTAGATGTATTCTGTGAACCGCATTAAGATTTTCACACAAAAATAGAAAAAAAAACATAAATTTTGGGGTTCCCCATACATAGAACTGAAAACCAAATTTTTTTTTTCATCATACCCATACGTGTGGGGTATCTATGGATAGGTCTTCAAAAATGATATTTAGGTTTCTAATATAATTTTTTTCTAAACTGAATAGTTTGCGCAAGAGCCACTTCCAAAGTGGTAAAATGTGTGTCCCCCCCCCTCTAATTTCTAAAGTAAGAGGAGGAAAAATCTGAAAATATTCAGAATTGTAGAACGTAAAAAACACTATCAACGAAAATTGGTTTCAATAAGATATAATGTTTAGTTTTTGAGATATGGGACTTTTTCATCAAACTGCAGCAGTAACTTTGTTTTTGATTAACATACTATGAAAAACCAATTTAGTTTAGCGGTTGACTTGAAGTTTACTAACTAATACTACTAACTAATGAATGACAGTTCAAAATATTGTTTGGGGCTATGGAACCCTGTGTGTGAGTAAGACTCGCACTTGGCCGGTTTTTTTAGGTTTCAATTTAAATGATGTTCATAAACGTCGAACTAGAAAAATATTTTCGAAAAATAGTGTTACAGCGAAACAGAAATTTTCAATTATCTTTTTTTTTAAGTCATTTCGAAAATGTTTTAGTAACTTTTTAGACCTATGTATCCTGCTTATGCGTATGAATTTTCATTAAAATCGGTTCAGTTATTACGGAAAATAAGGACCTGAAAGTTTGTATGAAATGCCGTAAGGTGTAAATGCTCTTAATACTTAGTCACGCGTTTCTCACACTAAAGTTGAGTATGTTATTATGAAGGCCAAGGAACGGTGACTGTTCCGTGTCCCTTCAGTCTTCAATCAACCGACATCCTACTTAATATAGATGACTTCTGACCTGTGTTACCCAATTACTCAAGGGTGTCGATAGCTTAAAGATAACGATAACAAGTTTACCTGTGATCTATGTTCATCAACAACATTGTTAAAATACCCAAGATTTCTTTACCGAACTCCAGTATTTTGACAATTCCAACAGGTTATTCTTACCTCATAATTTTGGCAAGAATCAGCCAAGTGCGTGTTGGACGCGTAGCATGACTCCTGTAGAAACGGGTTATAACACGGAATGAAAAAAAAAAATGTGACGGAAGAATCGGCAAAATGACAGATTGTCATTGTCTATATGTTATTTATCGATTCCTCCGTGGACAAAACTTGTTTCTTCAGTGGTCATGCTACGCGTGCAGACTCAGTAATAAGTTCCGTAGACAGGATGCATGATGAATTTACCCGTAAAAAAAAACTAAAATAAAATCTTACGGACCTATCTAAAAATATAATTATTAATATTATCTCAAAAACTGTTGACTTGTTATTCAACAATAGTTTTACAGTCACGTGGTAAAGAAACTACGATTATAATTCTTTTTAACAACTGTTTTGTCTGCCTTTTGTTTTTCGCATTTTCCACTGTCACGCATTTTATTTCTTTATTCAGTGAAAATGTACCTTTTTTTGCCAACTAAAACCTATTTTTCTTTCCTAGCTTCAGATAAAAACTGTTGCCATTTTTACATACCCGCATCCCGACGTTTCGCATCAATCTTGTAGAAAAACCTCTCCGTACAGCTTACAGGCCAGACGATTCATTTAATTAATGTGACGTCACATATCTAGCGTAACGTGTTCATTTATTTATGTATATATTAATCTTTACTAGTTTTGAAGTTTAATGAACATCAGTGTCAATGTTAAAGACCCATCTGACGCTACCCCGCACGTATAGGATTGATTTTTTTCCGTGTATGGAGACCGCCCCTTAAAGTTTTTTTTATAGTAAAAAAAATTTTAAGCTGTTCACAGAATACATACCTACCAAATTTCAACTGTATAGACTTAATGGTTCGGAATAAAATGGCAGTGACATACGGACAGACAGACATGACGAATCCATAATGGTTCCGTTTTTTGCCATTCGGCTACGGAACCCTAAAAACATCTGTTTCCTACTAAACTGGAATACACGGTCACATGTATGGAATAGCTATATTTTTTTTTGTCACTTTACTCTGTTCCATTGCTGAGCAAATGCCTCCTCATGACTTTCCAATACTTTACATTAGCCAAGGAAAAATGTATATGTGGGGGAAATATGTGGTAATCGTTTTAGCGTTGCCGTCGTCCATGCCGAGCGTAAGTCCATTTTGAAGACAAGTTCAATTTGTGTGTTCGAATTTCAAATTACAAACTGGTATCATCGTCATCTGCCTATCCATTTTCATATTGTGGTCTACTTCCACTCTAACCAGATACAGCTGAATACCAGTATTTTACATGGAGCGACTGCTTATCTAAGCTCTACATCTGCCTAGTTAGTACTGGGAAATACGATACCTTGGTATGACTGGTTGTCAGACTTTCGAACCACTGACAACAACTGTAACACGATACTTCGTTTTCAGGCTTCTCAGCTTCTAATGACCTATAACAACAAAACATAAACCGCATTCATCTCGTAAACTTGAAACTATTATATTTTTTCTGATGTCACAACAAACAGCTGCTACTGTTTGCACAAAAGTCTACCTTCTATGTGCACAAGACAGTGTGTGTTCTAGAAATTTTGTTAGACACGTTACAAGCATAATGCTCAGACAAACAAAGCTACGGTTCCACATACAAGGTAGTGTTAGCATCAAAATCGATTTTATAATAGGGTGAGTTTAGCCGTTAACGGCTCCTTAAGTGTTACCAATACTTCAAAGTGATTATCATGAATTAAAAAACCAAGTTTTACAGTAGTAACAGCTACGGAGTCTGGATCTGTGCCCGGTTGATGGCAATGGGCTTGCCCCTATTACATGTGACTTAAATATGACTAGCAATCAAAGTTTCATTCTTCACGCATTACACGTCTAAATGTTTCTACAGTTATCTTTACTACGTATACTTAAATCTTCAAAACACAGCGTTTTATTTTTAATGTTGCTATGTACATACTGATCTCCGAAACCGACTTACTATTTTCAATGACATTTTGTGAATATGTTAGGTTGGTTCCAGCTTGAAAGATAGAGTAGTTTTTGACCCCATATACGAAGCAGGGGCGATTCGCTAGTGTATGACTAACTAGCATAGCCTAAATATAAAGTTCTTGACATTCAAAACTGTACCAATGCTTTTTTTCTCATGACGTGACAAACTGAGAATCTATTTTCCAAACAATACACCAATATCAAAAGCAATATTGCAGGATTTTTCTTCTTATAACAGTAATCACGACTTCATTCTTCTCCATAAAACAGGAATAATAAAACTTAAATCCGAGCCGCTAATCGGTACGTTCACCTTCAATAAACTTGTTACGAGCTCTCTCCCTTCATAGATGAGAAATTAGGTACACATAGCAACACAGCTTGTACCCTGTTGTACGTACATACGAGATGAATTAAATTTGCAACGTGCGCTGCCCTTCGTACAAGTTGTTAGATTATAAGAAGTTTGTGTAGATTTTCAAAGTTGATTGATTGGTATAGATTTTTACAAAAAAATACGCCTTCACGATCCGTACATGGTCCTTTGGCTACGTCCGCGTTTATCCATCTGGTTGTACACGCATTGCGGCTACAATTACCTATGAAAAATATTATAACACTAGCTGTCCCTTCTGTAACTTCGTCTGCGTCACATTTTCTCCGCTTTCGCAACATTTTTCATTGCTGCTTCGCTCTTATTTGTTGTAGCGTGATGATATATAGCCTATAGCCTTCCTCGATAAATGTGTTATCTAACACTGAAAGAATTTTTCAAATTGGATCAGAAATTCCTGAGATTAGCGCGTTCAAGCAAACAAACAAACAAACGAACTCTTCAGCTTTATAATAATACTAGCTGCCCGGACAGACTTCGTTCTGTCAAAAGTTAAAGCAATGCACTTTTCCTACCTACCTACCCTACCCTACCCTACCCAACGCTACCCACCTACCCTACCCAACCCTACCTACCCTACTCTACCTACCTACTACCTACCTACTCTACCCTACTCTACCCTACTCTACCCTACTCTACCCTACTCTACCCTACTCTACCCTACTCTACCCTACTCTACCCTACTCTACCCTACTCTACCCTACTCTACCCTACTCTACCCTACTCTACCCTACTCTACCCTACTCTACCCTACTCTACCCTACTCTACCCTACTCTACCCTACTCTACCCTACTCTACCACCCTACACAACCCTACCCTATTCCTTCATTTTTCTGATTTCATGGGTAGGTAGGTAAGGTTACGCTCAACCATCTCGAGGTAAGCTATGTGCTCCTAGTACCTCAATCCCGAACACGCCGCTCAGACACGCTCGCCAAGAACATAATATATCTCCCGGTAAGCTATGTTCTCCTAGTACCTCAATCCCGACCACGCCTCCCCTGAAGCGCGTGGCGCTCGCCAAGAACATGATAATAACAAACTGCGCCCTGCGGTTTCACCCGCGCAGACCAGGATAAAAAGTGTCCTATGTCCTTCTCCTGGCTCTAAACTACCTCCCTGCCAATTTTCACCCAAATCGGTTCAGCCGTTCTTGAGTTATAAGCGAAGTAACTAAAACGACTTTCTTTTATATATATAGATTAGTATAGATAACATACGATCACGCCTGTAATCCTCAAAAGGTTAGGCAGAGGTATACCTAAAAGTAACTACACCAAAATATTGCTAGTTATGTGTAAGTCCACGATTGTAATAGGGGGCGCGCTTGTTGCCATCAACCGGACACAAATCCAGACTCCGTGGCTGCTACTCAGAAATTCCTGATGAAAAAACCAACAACATATTCCCCGACCATGGACCCAAGGAACCCAGACCCAGGCCCTCCTGTTCAGCAGTCACGTTTGCGACCACTAGACCCACGAGACAGTCAAAAATAAAAATGTGTATTATTATATTTATTGGCTACAAACATGTCATGACAACAACAAAATCACGCCAGACATTCTGGACTTTCACATTTTCCATTAACGCCAATATCAGCGAGTATTTTCAGATTTCATATTTCCCGAATAGGAATATCGCCGTCAATGTTGACGTGTTATAAATTCAGCACACTATTTTATAGCCACGGAGTAGTAGGAAATGAAATACAAACGCTATCACTCTCAATATAGAGCGACACTGATTTATTGATATTCCATTTTGAAATAGAGTGCAATAGAGTGAATATGCTCAATGAAATACGCTGAACTAAAGAGAGGGAAAGATTGCATTTCTTTTTTAGCACATGTTAAAAACGCACACAACAACAATCTTAGATTTGACAGATATTGAGAGGAAACTTGAGTGCCTACCACCACCTAATATAGAAGTCATCATCTGCCTAGTCTGTTCCCAAATTTATTGGGGTCGCCTTCCAGTCTAACTGGATATAGCTGCACCAGTATTTTACATGCAGCGACTACCAATCTGACCTCCACAACCTAGTAAGTACTGGGTAATACGAAACCCCTTGGTAAGACTGTGGTTTCGGGCCACAGACTACCTGTAACAATTGTCAAAGATCTACAAATGGCACCTGGGACCGACGGTCTTGCTTTTCGAAGCACGGTTACCTGTCTATGGACTGACTTAAACAAGCGCGGTGTTACATTGAAGATCGTCCCGTGCGGTTGTTATAATTTTACCACGAGCCCCTCATCATCCGAAATTACTCTATAAAAACTTTGCAGTATTCCATTTACTAATTACTCCGTGCCAACATTTCACGACAGCTGACTTGTAAGTTATTTCAACCAAGTAAACTATAAATAAACATGGAGTTAACTTGGAAGCCAGAATGCAAGAGAAAGTTATCTGAGGGATGTCTTTGAGGACGTTATCTCGCTTGGAATTCATCCTCCTTGATAATTAAACTTGCATTTCGTAGCTCTTATTTGATAAATTTTTAATTACATATGTCTTGCAAGTGCAGTAGTTTCTTTGCTGGAAAACTTTTTAAAATGCTTTGAGAATTTGTGTTCAAGACATACCCACTAATTTATTTAAAATAAAGTTACGTCACTTTACGTCTTTTCTTCTTTTTAACATAATCATAATTATATGCCCATATTGCTCCAGTGATATATAGTAGCATAACTGCTGAAAGGTCTGGGTATCTACTTACTTTTTTTTCACATAGGTACCTATCTAACGATTAAAACTATTTATATCATGTTTGGTCACTTTCAGTGGCACCCACGTGAAACAAGTTGCTTGGTTAAATAATACAAAGAAAAAGGCTAATAACAAAATTCTTCTACTCACACATATTATTTAAAAGTAACTCTAACAGCAATAATAGGAAAAAGACCCGCTCCACCCCAAAAATAACTTAATTGCTTCTGTCTTTTGACTTTTTATATAACAAAAATACCACAGACGTATTTGAAGAAAAAACTATTGAAATAATAAGATCCTTCACTGCTCAAATTATCTTTCTACTATATCAAGCAATCCGCTTTGACGTCAGACCACCAATGTATCAATTTACACAGAAATTACCACGGAATTACCTGATAGAGGATTTTCAACTTTATTGCTTTTGGAACATGGTTTGATTTAGTTTGCCAGATATTTTCTTCTGCGACTTTTGTAGGATGTTCTCAGTGTATATTTTCTCAGATTCAGTAGTACCTAGTTTGTCGGTAATTTTCATTTTAATATTAGAATTAAAGGGAGAAAAGGCGTACTATGTATGCCAGGGACGAGTCTCGGAAAAATAGCTGGCGCCAGCTTTAACTTGAGAAAACGAAAACTCGACTTAATTTAGTTTTATTGAAGGAAATATTTTTAAACAAAACAAAAGTGTACAATTAACTTATGCCCATTTTAACTTACTCTATTATTGATACTTAAATATGATAACATTGCTGGAAATTCGACCAGTCCAGCAGCCCTGGCAGGCATCGGCCCTCTCGGACCCCTTCCGGTTTGCTGACATCTCCTTGAGGCGCGCGTGCAACACGAACGCGCCGTCGACATGTCTGGTCGTCATAAGACGGACGGACGGTGAGCTAGCCCATTACTCACCGTAATGTTCTAGCTAGCGCCCTAGCTAGCTCAACGTAATGTTCTAGCTAGCTAGGGTGCTACTAGGTGGCCCGCGACACCCGGGGCGTCTCCCGCGGCGGCTGAGACGTGAGGCTATCTACCTCTCACGCTTCGCCACCTCCTTCGCTAGCATGACTGCTTCGCAGAAGGAGGCGACGGCTACCCATTCTCTCTCTTTGAACCATGGATTGAACCAGGGTCGGGGCAATCCTCGCTGTGGTAAGCATTGGTTACCCTACAGTGCTCTTTTATTCAGGCATATAAATAATCGCAAATCGTGTCACCTTAGGACGTGGACGGCGTTAAAACCCAGCTTTATAAACTGTCTCAGGTCAATGAGCTAAAACACACACGGAATCCCAATATACTTAAATTTAAAATAAATTAAAATATAGGTACAGTACCACCATCCGCCATTGTAACCATAAAATTTACAATATTGTAAAACCGTTGTTTCAGTTTTTGGTGTATAATAAAGTATATTCTATTCTACTCTGCCAATAAACTACCTTCTTTTTTGAAATCTCAAAATTTCCATATGAACACTTAGACTGCATCTGAAAGCGTCAGAGTGAAAGTCCGTGTTGGAACGTTAGATCCTTTTAGCTGCAGAACAAATGACTGGTACACTGTCGGCCACGATTAGCTGCACAGTTTGTTTATCCTAGAAGTGGTGTGAAAGTAGAGGCTTGATTAAGTGGTCAGGGCGTTTTGTAATGTTTCTGTAATTTGCGTTGGGATTGTTTACGAAAGTTTTCATTTATAAAATTATGTGAAGAAGTGTTTTCGTTACTAAAACACCATGGGGAATGCCGTGTCTATCCCTATATAGGATTGTTCAGTCAGTATTTATACTGTATCATTTCATATAAGAATACCTTTTAATGGTTCTTTTTTTCTCGTGTAATTAATGGCCGTAGGTGTCGTTTTCATCTAACAAAACTTATTAGTACAACTGCTACAATAATTGCTACAACAGATAAATTTTATTTTGCCAAAAAATGTAATATTTCAACTACATTTTCACAATTTCGTGGAATATTTTATTGAATTAATGCGTTGTTATGGCTCAAAGTCAGTAATAACGGTGCTATTAAAAACAAACCATCGTTTATTTATGGCAATAAAATTATACACAACATAAATTTTATTCTGACGCTAATGAACGATAAAAAGAAAGTTAAGTTCTATTTATTTTCTTGCAAAACACTTTGGGGAAGCATTTTTTCCTTACGCAACGAATTTCTTGTGGAGGAAAGACCTGATTGATGTGTTTACTCACCGAATGTTGGTGAAATTAGATGTTATAGGAGTAAATGAGGGAAGATCTGTCAATAAGTCAAGTTGCCTAGATTGCTACCTACCGTTTTTATTATATCTATCATTGGTAGAGAATAATTTAAATAATTAACTAGGCTTGATCACCAATATTTTTTCTTAGAATTAACACTAATAAAACTACAATTTTAGTAAAATTTTGGAGAGGAAATTCTCCAATACTGCAAATCCGATAAAAAGCACGACACTGTAATATTTAAGGTGGTGATTATGAAGAAGCAACTAGAATAATAATCATTCAATTTGCTATATTATTATAGCTTTATTCTTTCTGTGTTCACTTTAATATGCTCGCCAGTAACAACTCTATCGCACTGAGTTTGGCGTGTCAAAACTTTTTGGTAGTGAAGTCTGTTTGTTTCATAATGTTCTCTGTGAAGTCCCGACTTGTTTAAATATACGAAACTTGAAACGTTCTCCTCTAAATTAATGGCGCACATATACTGCTTTTTCAAAATAAAATTGTTTTATAACAAGTGTGTCTCTACTTGAAAAGGTTTATAATTTTGTCCAAATGTATTTATTTATTTTATTTATTTACTTATGTACACACAAAACACTTAAAAGGATAAAAGACAACGTACATCACAATGGTAAACTTTCGCAGTAACATACTTCGCGGTAAAGAACTTTAGCAACAACGAACGTCGCGATAGTAAACTATCGCGGTAACGTACATCGCTGTAATGAATATCGCAATTATGACGTACACCCTCTTTCCCAACCACAGGGTAAACCAAGAAAATCTGGTTATTCAAACCATATTGGAACTAGCGATCCACATGAAGCGATATCGATCTTACCTGGATTTTACTTAGAGAAGCCAAAAGATTTATCCAAATCTTTATTTAAAAACCCTAAGGCTTGGCCTGAAGATATTTATGCCACTCTTAATAAGGAAGAAGAGGGGTAAGTGTTATAATTATTGCTATCCTATCGATTGACAATTTATTGGTAAAACCGATAGCAGACGCTATGGTTTTTATAAATATCTATATCTATTATTCGGCATATTTTGCTGGTAGTGACACTTTGGAACGTAAAATGAATTCATTAGTGTATCGACTTAACAATGTTAGATTTTAGTACACAGTATCATTAACTCACCTACCGAGTTATCGCAAAAGGAAATTAAAGACGCTGATGAAATATTATCATACATAATAAACAAGCATAATTTTGGTTTACCGTAAAGCTCATGATTAACCGGGCAGTGCGCCTCAAGTGGACCTGGGCAAGACATCTTGCTAGACGCGGAGATGGCCGATGGAGCAAGGCTTTGACCTAGTGCTGGCTAACACCTGGATAAGGGACGCACAGAACCGGGAAGGGTGGCAGAAAAAAGGGGAGGCCTTTATCCGGCTGTGGGTGATTCCGGGCTAATATGTATGATGATGATAAAACCTCAAGGGTTATTGTGCTCTTACAACAATATCAACTTGTACTATAGACCAAACCTGAAATCGGGAACCAAAATCAGCTGCCCCATACATTTTTCTTAGCATAAATCGACAAAAAGTAGTGTATACTCGTAGCTGACTTTTTTTTCTGATTGCAGACTTTGTGATCCTTTAGGAAGTTTTGTATAATTTTGCTGGTGTAGTGTGAAAAACTACATGGCTAGCACTCTGTATGGTGTCGGAAGTAAAGAATAGCACCATCCCATATCTTCCCGTGGGTGTCGTAAGAGGCGACTAAGGGATTTGCCAGAAAATGGGCAGCAGCGTTCTCTGTGCTTTTGTAACAACCATAACACTGTGATCGCCAACCCGCCTGCCAAGCGTGACGATTATGGCAAAACCCCCCAAAATGTCAAAATGGCGACACTTGGGGGAGGCCTATGTCCAGCAGTGGACGTCTTTTGGGCTGAAAAGATGATGATGATGATGATGAGTGTGAAATATGTATGAAACAAAAATAAACAGTCTTCCAAGTGAACCACAATCACTTAAGTGAAATGTTTGATAACGGTTTAATCCCTGTTCTTATTAATAATTTGTTTTATCTTTACAGGCGTAATAAAACAAAAGTAAACGTGAACGCTGAAATTCAAACTTCAGAAGATGAATATCTACAGGTGGAATATATTTTTTTGACACAGTTAAAACCGTTTGGCCACATGTTACACGTTTAAGTGACACGCGTGTGGCTACAGCGACTGCTAATCAAATTTTTGAAAGATTTGCACAGAGCGTGTCAGAAGTTGCCATGACTCACTCGAAGGAAACAATTGACACACGGGCGTGTCGCTTGATCTTAGTCGTAGAGGTCGTGGATGTGACGTAAGATTACTCTAGACCACAACTATCGCCTCGAGCATATTTCTTTGATTAAAATGATAAACAACCAATAGCTTTGCTGTAAACTTATACAGAGTGAAGGGATATCAAATGTATTCAGTATGCATTCTGAAAATATAAAATTTATCAATAATTTGTAACAAAAACCGTGGTTTCCTAAACAAATGCAATACTTTCAAGGTCAAAGTACAGCACAGCAGTTTTTTTTTTCATATATATGTGGTCGTGTTCGGTATGATGTATGCATTTTATTCTTTGATTGCAGAGAAAAATAATAAAAGCCGTAGAAGATCTCAAAAAAATTCGAGCGAGCCAAAAGTAAGAAAAACGTTTTCGTTTATCTAAACTAATATTATAAAGAGGAAAGATTTGATTGTTTGTTTGTTTGCATTGAATAGGCTCCGAAACTACTGGTCCGATTTGAAAATTTCTTTCAGTGTTAGATAGCCCATATATTGAGGAAGGCTATAGGCTATATATCATCATGCTACGACCAATAGGAGTGGAGCAGCAATGAAAAATGTTGCGAAAACGGGGGGTGTGACGCAAACGAAGTTTCGCCGGCAACAGCTAGTACCTAATAAGTACTAACAATAATTGTTTGGAGCCTACACACTCGGGAATGTCAGCGGCTTGTCAACAGACGCGTACGAATGTTGCCGGCAGGCCCGACGAGTTTCGTGTGTAGGCTCCATTCCACTTTCTTTCTGTTTGTGCCCTAACAGTTATCTGGTAATCAAGATCAGTATGTCATTATGTTCTGGTTCTGTATGGTGTCGGACGTTAAGAATAGCACCATCCCATATCTTCCCGTGGGTGTCGTAAGAGGCGACTAAGGGACTTGCCAGAGAATGGGCAGCAGCGTTTTCCGTGTTTTTTTTTTTTTTTTTGCAACAACCATACTGCGATCGCCAACCCGTCTGCCAAGCGTGGCGATTATGGCAAACCCCCCCTTATGAGCGCAAAACAGAAATGGCCCCTAGTACCCGGCAGCCCGTCTACCCTCGACTATGGTAGCGGTCGAGGTTACGGCGTGGCAAGGGGTGCGAAGAATCTCCGGAAGGGATCCGGCTGCCTATACCGACGACTTGACCTGGCAATATATAACACGCGGACACTCCGGACCGACGAGAAGATAACGGAACTCGAGGAGGAATTGAGCAGGTTGCGATGGAGTATTGTAGGATTATCTGAAGTCCGAAGAGAGGGGGAGGACACGATGATCCTGAAATCCGGCAACCTACTCTATTTCCGAGAGGGTGACCGGCAGTCCCAGGGTGGTGTTGGGTTTATCGTCCACAAGTCCCTTGTGAATAACGTGGTGATGATCGAGAGTGTGTCGACCAGGGTGGCGTACCTGATACTCAGAATATCCTCAAGATATTCGCTGAAGGTCATACAGGTCTACGCCCCGACCTCGGCACACCCCGACGACGAAGTGGAAACCATGTATGAGGATATCTCTAAAGCCATGCATGGTTCCAAAACTCACTTTACCGTTGTCATGGGGGACTTCAACGCGAAACTGGGCAAGCGAGACGGAGATGAGCTGCAGGTGGGGCAATTTGGGTTTGGATGTCGGAACCACCGGGGACACCAACTGGCTAGTTTTATGGAGAAGGAGGGCCTCTATATGATGAACTCCTTCTTCAGAAAGCGTGAGCACAGGAAGTGGACCTGGCAGAGCCCCGATGGTGCAACTAAAAATGAGATTGACTTCATCATGTCAACCAAGAAGCAAATGTTCAATGATGTCTCTGTGATCAATTCGGTGAAAACTGGGAGCGATCACCGCATGGTAAGAGGCACATTGAACATCAATATTAAGCTAGAAAGGTCTCGACTGATGAAGTCTACGCTCCGACCAGCACAGATCCAGATCCAAAACCCCGAGAGCTTTCAGCTTGAACTCCAGAATCGTTTCGAGTGCCTAGGAAGCTCAGTGGACGAATGCAACGATGGATTCGTGGAAACTGTCCATACGACAGGGTCTAAGTTCTTCAAGACGCGTCGTACACAGAAGAACAAAAAACTCTCTGATCATACTCTCAAGCTCATGAAGGAACGGCGTGAGATGATCCTGCAGTCTTCAGAAGACGCGTGGAAATACCGGCAGCTCAATAGACAGATCTCTAAATCCTTGAAGAGCGACCTCCGCCGCTTTAATACCGAGCGTATTAAAGACGCCATTGAGCGGAATAAAGGCTCAAAGGTATTTGCAAGAGATCTGGCTATTGGGAGCGAGCCAGAGCCAGCTCACGAAACTGAAGACCGACGATGGCAGAATCGTATCCGCCAAACCGGAGCTACTGAGGGAGATCGAGAGTTTTTATGGGCAGTTGTACACGTCAACCAGGAAACCCGTTGTAAATCTAGCGAATTACCCAAGAGCTAGACTGACCCGACACTACACCGAAGACATCCCGGACATCAGCCTGTACGAGATTAGGATGGCTCTGAAACAGCTTAAAAACAACAAGGCACCGGGTGATGATGGAATTACGGCCGAACTTCTGAAGGCGGGTGGAAAACCGGTACTTAAGGCCCTTCAGAAGCTGTTTGGTTCCGTCATACTCGAGGGCAAAACGCCTCAGGCATGGTGCAGGGGTGTGGTGGTACTCTTCTTCAAAAAGGGCGACAATGCCCGGTTGAAGAACTATAGGCCCATCTCACTTCTAAGCCATGTCTACAAGTTGTTTTCAAGAGTCATCACGAATCGTCTCGCGCGCAGGTTTGACGATTTTCAGCCTCCCGAACAAGCCGGATTCCGTAAAGGCTTTAGTACCATAGACCACATACATACGCTGCGACAGGTTATACAGAAGACCGAAGAGTACAACCTGCCTCTCTGTTTAGCGTTTGTGGACCATGAGAAAGCCTTCGATTCGATCGAGACTTGGGCTGTACTGCAGTCTCTCCAACGGTGCCAAATTGATTATCGGTACATCGAGGTGCTGAAGTGTTTGTACAAAAACGCCACCATGTCAGTCCGACTTCAGGACCAGACCTCGGAACCTATCCTTCTGCAGCGAGGTGTGAGACAGGGAGACGTCATATCTCCGAAACTGTTCACCGCTGCACTGGAAGATATCTTCAAGGTTCTGGACTGGAGAGGGCTAGGCATCAACATCAATGGCGAGTACATCTCTCACCTTCGATTTGCCGACGATATAGTGGTCATGGCTGAGACCATGGAGGACCTCAGTACAATGCTCGATGACCTCAGTAGAGCTTCCGAAAGAGTGGGTCTTAAAATGAACATGGACAAAACCAAGGTCATGTTGAATGCCCATGTAACACCCACTCCTATCAAGATCGGAGACTCTACTATCGAAGTTGTAGACGATTATGTCTACCTGGGACAAACGGTCCAGTTGGGTAGGTCTAACTTCGAGAAAGAGGTCAATCGTCGAATCCGACTCGGCTGGGCAGCGTTCGGGAAGCTGCGTGGTATCTTCTCGTCCAACTTACCGCAGTGTCTCAAGACAAAGGTTTATGACCAGTGTGTGTTGCCAGTGATTACATACGGGACCGAAACGTGGCCGCTCACAATGGGCCTCATCAGAAGGCTCAAAGTCACCCAGAGGGCAATGGAGAGAGCTATGCTCGGAGTTTCCTTGCGTGATCAAATCAGAAATGAGGACATCCGCAAGAGAACCAAGGTTACCGACGTAGCCCGAAGAATTGCCAGACTTAAGTGGCAGTGGGCAGGGCACATTGCTCGCAGAACAGATGGCCGATGGGGCCGAAAAGTTCTGGAATGGCGACCGCGAACCGGGAGACGATGCGTTGGAAGGCCTCCCACTAGGTGGACCGATGACCTGGTGAAGGTTTCGGGGATCCGCTGGATGCGAGTCGCACGGGACCGATCAATGTGGCGACACTTGGGGGAGGCCTATGTCCAGCAGTGGACGTCTTTCGGCTGAAATGATGAATGATGATGTCATTATGTTGTCAGGGGCATGTCTCTCGTGTATGTTGTAAACTTTTCCATGAGAATTTACGACTCGTATAAAAATATCCTATGATAATATATAACAGCCACTCTGATCAATCTTCACGTTAAACCGCGCCTGCCTTGGTTAGTCTGTGGATAGGTTCTGACCACCAATAACATACCGAGTTTCCTCCGTGCCTCGGAAAGTAAGCTCGTAAGCTGTTGTTCCTGTCATTTATAGATCATTAACAGTCGTTACAGGTAGTCAGTTTCGCGAAAGTCTGACAACCAGTCTTACCAAAGGGTACTACCCAGTACTAACTTTGTTGTGGAGGTCAGATACCGAGGCAGTCGCTTCTTGTAAAATACTGGTATTCAGCCCAAGACTAGGCAGATGACATAGAAATATCCTATGTCCTATGGCAGGCTATGGTCTACCTTTTTGTTAGATATTGTAATCTACTCAGGCATCAAGGCTTTAAATCTTTTCAATCAAAAGTTAACATGCAGACAGACTTATTCTTTGCATCCGTATGCATTTATTGAGACAACGTCATTTTCGTATCGAATCGGGAATGAGGTAATCGAGCAGCAAGTTGAATTGGCAATAGGCTGTCTTTATTAACTATAAAATCGTTGGAGTGGTTGATTTTGAGTGGAGATCGCCAATCGGAAAGCGCTTGGTGAGACGCACTCAGGCTAGGTGCAGCGACGGTCTGCGCGGGGTGGCTGGTAGCAATTGCGTAAGATTTTCCGAGAATTGATCTGACTGCAATTGAAGAGGCATACTTTCAGTACTGGAATCCTGTGGGCTGATGATGACGTAATTTTTGAAACACTCTATTTTCAGAAAAGCCAAAGATAGATTTAATAAAACTAAGACGTTTTTTGAGTGTGAAGATGACTTGGTGTAAGTATGGTTTAAGCGTAAGATTTATGTAGTTATAAGCGCAATATTCATGTTGTTTAAAATGCGCTATTTTAAATAATAAATTCATTCATTACAGACAAGAAAGCAACAAAAAATTTAAAGCGTATCTTGATTCAGAAAATGCCCAAAAAGTGCCTGTTAAAAAGCTTTTGGTAAGAGCATTTTAAGTATTTATAATCAGTCAACTAAGTATGTATGTTTTGAAGATTTACAAATATAACATCACGCCTCGTTATCCCTGAAGAGCGTTTATACCCTACGGCAGTTCATACAAACTTTCAAGTCGTTATTTTCCGAAATGACGGAACAGATTTTAATGAAACTTCCTACGCATAAGCAGTATACATAGGTCTAAAAAGTTACTAAAAAACATTTTCGAACTGGCTTTTAATTGGAAATTTCTGTTTCTATGGATAATTAAAAATCGGTCTAATTGAGCTGTAACATTATTTTTCGAAAATGTTTTTAGTAACTTTTTAGACCTATGTATACTGCTTATGCGTAGGAAGTTTCATTAAAATCTGTTCAGTCATTTCGGAAAATAACGACTTGAAAGTTTGTATGAAATGCCGTAGGGTATAAACGCTCTTAAGCAGAGGTATACAAAGTTGCACCCCCACATTCCGCCAAAAATATTTGTGTCATATTATGTGTCACCTAAGCTAAATAAAATAATAATGCCAATTTTCACAAACAATTAAATGAGTGTTTCAACAAACGTCATTGTTATAGATTCAACACTCGACTTAGTTGATTTTGGGCATCGATTTAGATGTCACTTGGTGAAAACAGGCCTAGACCTACGTGATATTATTTAAAAGCTCGCTGCAGTGAATGTACTAAATTTCTATTTATGTTATCTTCAAACTATAGGGCCGAGTTTTTCAAGGAATTAATAGTGGCATAGATTATAAAGGAAAGGCAAAGTAAGTAATTAAAGAATATTTTATGACATATCAATATTAGTCAGTAAATAATAAGTTAAGAAAGCTCAAAATTGTTTGTTTACAGGAACCCGAAAAAAAATTCTGGCTCCAAGAATAATAAAATACTTGGTGATATACTGGTAAGCGTTTCTTCTTATTCTTTGCTGAACTACAGTTAACTACTAGCTACTAATGCTAGTTAGGAATAAATGGTGTGAAAAAATCAGTGGTTTAACAAACGAGAAAAAAAATCCTGTTTGTCATACTGGTGTGATAACCTGGTGTTACTACGAGTCGGTAATTACATATCGTTTCTAGGGAACCCTTGTCCTAAAGAAAGCAAACGTCCCGCGATCAAAAATGGTCGTCAAGTTAATTTTGCTCGGCGACCCTTGAACGCGTGCCTTCTGGTTTGAAAAACAAATTAGTGATATTATGAGAACGATATAATCTATCTTCTATCTATATACTAATAATAAAGCTGAAGAGTTTGTTTGTTTTTTTGCTTGAACGCGCTAATCTCAGGAACTACCGGTTCGATTTGAAAAATTCTTTCAGTGTTAGATAGCCCATTTATCGAGAAAGGCTATAGGCTATATATATATAATCACGCTACTACTAATAGGAGCGGAGCAGCAATGAAAAATGTTGCAAAAACGGGGAAAATGTGACGCAGACGAAGTTGCGCGGGACAGCTAGTATCACTTATAAGGCCTTGAATTTTATGTCAAGTCTTCTTAATAAGGGACAAAAAATTAAAATAAAATCACGCGTCCGTAATCCCCGCAAAGGTAAAGGCAAAGGTGTACCAAATAGTTTTAAGTCCCATGTAGCAGGAGGTGAGCCTATTGCCATCAACCGGGCACAGATCCAGACTCCGTGGCACCTACTGAAAAAACCTACTGACCTGGGTATCGAACCCGGGACCTCTTGCTTAGCAGTCGCACTTAGAGCAATGAGACAGCACGAGCATTTATTACTACTCTTTGTTCTTATGCTGGTTGTTGCAGAAGAAGATTTTAAGTGGAAATCTAAACAAGCAGCCGTATCAAGAAAGGGCGCCTTACGTACAGCATGTGTAAGTATCAGTCAGGTCCAAACGTTTACGGCCTACGCACATTAGATTAATCTGAAATACACAATAATCATGTCACTAAGTTACTGAAATTTTCTCTGGTTACAAACAGGATTTATTTTTTTCAATATTTATGTTCGTATTCGTAGTAGATTTTTTTTAACCGACTTCAAAAAGGAGGAGGTTCTCAATTTGATTAGTATTTTTTTATGTATGTACACGTACGACGATCCGATTTACGTGATTCTTCTTTAGTTTGATGCGGAATAGTTGCCATTTGGTCCCATAAAAATTTAACGTAGATTCGCCCAGTAGTTTTCAATTTTTTGTGGAAGTCGTTTTTTTTTTTGTAAAATAAAAATTTTAGCCATTTTTTTTTTGGATATTAAAAGTTAATTTTATTGTTGAACCCGGAAACTTTTGAACCTTACTATGTAATTTAAAAAGATGGTAATTCGTCAAGCTAAACTTCAGGGAAGTAGGTTTCATTTCTTTTCCCTCTTATTTAACGGTTGATTTACGGAAAGTATTCCGGGATTTTAAAGAAAGTGTTTATCCACTTGTGACACTTCCTTAACGTTTAGCCAAAAAAAAATCTTCCTATTGATAGAGCTAAGCTCAATTTTAAACTTTATGATAAATTAGATGGTTTGATAATATTATCTATAGACACGCTAGCAAACTACATGATAAATAAATCAAAAATAGCCTGCAAACATTTTTTGCTTAGTTACAGATATGCTAAAACAGAAGAAGAAAGTCAGAGTAAAGAAGAATTGTTGGTACGTTATATCACTACTAAGAAAGCTCTTTGCGAATATCAAAGCTGATATTTGCTACTTGAAAAGGCTCCCTGGCCACAGCATAGCAAAATATTGCTGCTGATTTTGATCCGACCTGGTGCGAAAATAAAATAAAAATAGTCGCCGAACGTTTTATACTTATGTAAACGATCAAACTTAAGTGGCAATGGGCAGGGGCACATTGCTCGCAGAACGGATGGCCGATGGGGCCGAAAAGTGCTGGAATAGCGACCGCGAACCAGAAGACGATGCGTTGGAAGGCCTCCCACTAGGTGGACGGATGACCTGGTGAAGGTTTTGGGGTTCCGCTGGATGCAAGGCGCACGGGACCGGTCAATGTGGCGTCACTTGGGGGAGGCCTATGTCCAGCAGTGGACGTATTTTGGCTGAAATGATGATGATGATGAAACGATCAAAATTGACGACAAGGTTAGCCCATTGGCTGAGCGATTGGATGCTGTGGTGCGTGTAGCGGGTTTGACCCCTGCACGGAACAAACATTTGTATGGGTTGTTGTTCTGGGTCTGGCTATTTGTGTATGTCAGTGATAAATATTTAATGTATGTAAACGCACCCACGATACAGAAGAAATTAATAGAGTGCTGAAATGTTCAAAAACAAACCTAACGCAATTTCTGAAATCAGGAAAAAAAGTGGTGTACCAGCCATCACAAACCTTTTTTTTAGCCAGCACTGTCCCACTGCTGGGCAAAAGCCTACCCAAATTCCTTCCATGCGCTCTTTTCCCGTGCCTCCTCGAACCAAGCAAACATTTTATCGCATAAATGTTTTAACCTTTACTTGGTTCAAATATTATGAAAATGAAGCAATAACACGTTTCAGACTGCAAGTAACCACATTATATTGTTACCGGCAAATTGTAATTAATTAAAATGCACTGTATTTTCAATTAAGCGCAGGTACGGGTCAAAGTGCTAAGTGTATTTGTGCATGCACAAACTTGGCATAGCTTTGTGTGCTTGACAGTCTTTGTTTTAGTTTGAAATCTGTTTTGTGAATATACACAACACCACATCATGCCTGTAATCCAAGAAGGATTGAGCACAGGTGTACCTAATAACATACACATTTCCCCTTCAAGTGCCTTGTAATTGGGGTCGAGCCTATTGCCATCAACCGGGCACAAATCCAGACTCCGTGCTGCTAGTGAGAAATTCCTGATTGAAAAACCCAGTAACACTTTGCCCAACCCGGTAATCGAAACCCATGCTCATCAGTTGCACTTGCAACCACTCGACCAACGAGATAGTCAGTTAGTGTTAGTTTTGTGAATAAAGGATTCGTGTTATTCACACTACATTAAATAAGGGTTGTAAAAATACCTCTCCCAGTCATTGCGATATTTTTTCAAAATGAGATAATCCAACCATATGCACAAAAAAAAATGCGAACAAAAAGTATAAAACACTGTAAATACGGTTGCAGTGGGCACCCGATCACTATGTACGGCAAGCCTATCCCTTGGGAGAAGCAAGCCAAGTACTTATTAGGAGTTGTTCTCGACAACCACCTGTCTTTCGCGGCGCACATCAAAGCAGCTCGCGACCGAGCTGCCTTTGCTATGGGCAGGCTTCATTTCATGATTCCGGCAAAAAGCAAGTTGTCACTCGAGTGCAAGTTGCGCCTTTATACCGCGGTGATACGCACACACCAAGCCTAAGTATATCCATAGGATGCAAACCTTGCAGAACCGGTTCTTACGTAGAGTCACGGGAGCCCCTTTTTCTGTCCATAATGACCGTCTACACGTAGACCTTAGAATGCTCACCACCCTTCAGTTTATGAAACGTCTCTCGAAGCGTTTTTTCGATAACGCTATTAAGCACCGTAATCCCCTGATCGCAGCGGCCGCCCGTTACGAACCCTCGGGCATTAGTTCAGTACGCCGTCCGAGGCATACCCTCGTCACTTCCGATGATGCTATCACCCTCCTCCAGGAGAGAAGCAAAGAGACTAGCACTGTTAAAAAGTTTCGACTCAAACCGCTGTCTTTCCGACCTCGCCGTCGAGGTCCGTCGCGACGTCCCGGTCCATGCCTTCCCCGACCCTCGCTCGAGCCAGCCCGCGATGCTGTGCTAGTAGTTTTAAATCAGCCTCTAAATATTGATATCATTCAGATCCAGCCTGTCCACATGCTGTCCTCCCCCAGCGACGCCCTAAGCCAAGGCTCGTACCCCGCAGGGGGTGCCCTTAACGTGTGGTCACTTAGTTTGTACGTAGTTGTATGCCCTGGCTGAAGGCCTTACACTCAGGGCACCCACATAGTCTGGTTAAGCAGACGACAACCTCCTAGGTTGAACTGCGAGATGCCACTCACAAAAAATAAGGGTCCAGTGGGTAGTAACAGAGGTGCACTGACTACTTAAAAACGTCCAACTACTTTTGATACCGTGCACAATGAAGAATACTCTTAGTGGACAGCTCATTGAGCGCAATTCATTTGTGAGCAGAATGGAACACCTCTGCAAAATGCAGGCATCTTATGCGGTCTGAATATTTTGATTTTCAGTCTGAAGGTTCAATTTCATTCTGAAAATGAACATTAAAATCTGTATTATTGCAGGGAAATATTTTAAATGCTATTCAAAATAACGACCCAGGACGTGGGAGTAAAACGTAAGTTGTTCTTCGTACTAAATACAGTAAATTTAATAATTTTTAGTTTTATTTTTTGAGAACTACCTTCGGAAAATTGTGGTAAGGTGCATTTTGCATAAAGAAGCGTTTTTTGTTGGGACTATTCTCCACAGTATATCTAACCCACTGAATCTCCTGAAATCCCTGAACCCAGAATCAACAGTGTGCAGTGTCGACTACCAGAAAAGCTCCGAGACATTGACGCTTAGTTAGCAAAGTTCCCTCTTGGATCCCTCAAACAAATTAATTACAAAATAATAGTGGAGGAGTAGGAAATCGAGTTGCGTTAATAAGGTTGAATTTCCGTTAAGCGGTGCAGAGGTACAAAAACACTCGCGAATAATTATTATCTATGCTGAAAGGTGCCGTCTAACGGTCTAATTGAAATAAATGGTTTGACTCTATCTTTGATGATTGATTGACTTTTTACTACTAATTTGTAATAGGAAAAAAAGAAAAAAAGGTTTTACACTCTAACAAACACGCCAATTATTAAACACTAGGAATGCAAACAAAATACATAACTTACTACTAACTTAATGTTAGGTATGTTACATCTCTCTCTTGTCTCGTGAATTTATTTCTCAACAACGGCAGAGCGACACCGACATACAACAGACAATGAATTCCAAACCAGAGTGACCAGCTGGAGCTGGCCACTCCGGCCTAGAAGTCACCGCCTATCACACCTCGACGACGCGCGACGTGTCCGCGTTCTCCAGAAACTTCTTTTGTTTTGTTTTTAACACACCTTTTACGTTTACTTTACCTTTTACTTAAGTTAGATTCGTTAATAATAATTATGGTCTAGCCCAATCCTATAAAAGTTCCATAAGTTTACTGTAGCTACGCCGTAGCTAATGCTACGAAGCAGTTCTACGCCGGCTACGTGGTCTTTATTTGAATAATTATGTTCCAATAATTGGTATGCCGCGGTTCAAATGATTTTGCTTTAGTTATTTTAATACTCTAATAAATTAATTACAGAGACCTACACCCGTCGATGGTTATAATGTAAGTTACGTAAAGATGATTGTTTATTATTTTTTATAATAAACATTAATATAAAGCTTTTGTGGAGTTATTGCAAGAAACTGGTAACGTAAATGATTTTATAGCTATTTTGTCATCTGCCCAATTTTAAGAAAATAAAAATCCTGTTCTCCTCAATTTCACACAGCTCACCCGCATCATTTGACAACGACGTAAGTGTGACTTTGGACTAAAATATTATTAAACTTTACATAATATCATCACGCCTCTAATTCCCGAAGGTAACCAGTTAGACGTAAGCGTATACCCACATTTTGCCAGTTATTTTTAAGGCCCATGTAATACGTGTGGCGAGCCTATTGCCACGAACCGGGCAAAAATCCAGAATCGGGTGGCTGCTACTGAGAAATTCCTGATAGAAAAACCCAATAACACTTTGCCCGACTTGGGAGTCAAACTCAGCACCTCAGGCTCACTAGACTAACGAGGCAATCTGTTTCTAAAAAGAATTAATTACATAGATATTATAATAATAACCAGCAAAATATATGCAACATTCGCAATGTTCCATCATAAGTCGTGACTCATGGTACATTTTTTTTCATAATATTTTCAACTAAAATATTGACTGTCATGTTTTGAGTAAATTTTTCATAATGATTAGAAAAACGGACGAACGGTTTATGGATAGTGTCTGTGTCTGTACCAAAGCAATCGGTCGCGCCAGTATATATAATAATAATAATAATAAGCTGGCAACCCCAAGTATCAATACGTCAAATCATTTTCTCTCTACAAAAAAATACTTAAAAATTCAAATAAACAGTTTTTGGCTTCACGAAACAATAGTTATAAATTGCATTTCTGGACAGAGAATTTTGGGAAAGTAAAACAACATTAATTAGGAAAAATGGATAACACCAGGAAGAAATATGAAAATGTGAGTCAGACAGAAACTGTCATCTGTCACAATCGAAAAAATTAAGAAAATGACCGAAAATGTTTACGTAATATGATAACAAGATCAGCTGCTGCACGTCGCGCACGCCCACCACCCCCGGACTCGTCGCTGAGCTCCGCCTCGCCGCCGCCGGACCCCGGATCACCTGTGTCACCGGCAGTGGCAGTCGCGTCGAGCTCCAGTGACGAGTATTTCTCCCCGCCAACGTCGCCAACACCTGAACGTCGGCCGGGGCGAGGCCGGCCACCGAGAAGCTTGGGACTTAGGGGCCAACCGGCCCCGAGCCGGGTCCCCGCTGCCGGTGGTTGTGTGCCGCGCATGAGATGGACTTATTCCATTAATGAAAACGTCATGCGCGCATACTATGGGTCTACAGAGGGGGGAACTAACCTCACTGCGTACCGTGTTAGGATGCTGTCTATGTTTCAGGAACTTGAACCGACTGTCAACGTTTCGGCCCAACGGTTGTCGGATCAGGTGCGGGTCATCCAACGCAATCACATGTTGGACGACGCCGCACTTGATAGGCTGCGCTCAGAGGTACTGAGCAACCGTATCATCTTGACTTCTTCACAAACCACGACACAAACAAGTTTTGATAATGATGCCATTCCACCGCGGCCCAATTTTACTGTTGTAGAGGAAGATGATAGGGTTGCCACGGTAAGTAGCCAGTGCAACGACCAATTGAGGAGTGCTCTGGAAGATGCGCTTCGCGAGTATCGATCCACTCCTGCCGAACTTAGACCACGATTACCACGGTTACCCATGCATAAGAAAAATAGGGCGCTGGTGTGTGCCTTGGACTCGCAACTCAAAAATATATTTGAGCATAGCGAGAACCTCGTTGATACGCACTCGATCTTGTATTGTGGGGCTGTAGCGGCTTGTCGTTTAGCTAACGTCAGATTCCCAAATTGTGACGTAGCTACTCGACCAAAACCAGCCGTACCAGCTTGGCAACGCAGGATCGAGTGCCGTATCGACGGGGCCAGGGTACTCATCGGCAAACTATACTGCTTCAGGGAGGGCAACACACGACCGCGTGTGATGCGCTTTGTGAGGCGGGCATTCTTGGGGACTGGAATCAGTCCTCATGAATACATGTCCCGTGTCACAGAGCGCATCGACTTCCTGAAGCAGAAAGTTTATGCATGGGCGAACCGTATTCGGCGGTATAAGCGCAGGGTTGA
The DNA here is from genome assembly GCA_949152445.1 of Cerastis rubricosa. NCBI lineage: Eukaryota > Metazoa > Arthropoda > Insecta > Lepidoptera > Noctuidae > Cerastis > Cerastis rubricosa. The sequence goes on along the minus strand of OX424526.1, from coordinate 6,556,500 downwards.
TCGGTACTCTCAGAATCGCATGTTCCGGAGCGATGAGAGGTGGGTATACAGAGATTGGGAGCGACCCGAACAAAATGTGACAGACGTATGCCGTCCAGATGATGCTGCCACTAGTTCATTCTGGCGCAGCATCTGGTCGGTGCCCGTCTGTCATACTGAGGCTGACTGGATGCGAGATGTCGAGCGAATGTGTGAATCTATCCCAGAAATGGATGAAATTCTAATAACACCGTTAGATGTTGCCAGAGCAGTTCGTCCGTTACCGAACTGGAAGTCTCCGGGACCGGACGGACTGCACAACTTCTGGCTTAAATGGCTGAGTAGTTCACACATTCGCCTGGCATCTCAATTCCAGTCATGCTTAGAGTCTGGGTCGCTACCAGAGTTTCTTACAACGGGTGTTACCCACCTGCTTCATAAGTCAGGTAGTCCTGCGGAACCCAAGAATTATAGACCGATCACGTGTTTGGCGACGGTTTATAAACTTCTTACATCCATTTTGAGAGTGAAAATTACCAAACACATCGATAGTAATTCCATTATGTCGGCCTCTCAAAATGGATGTAGGAACGGGTCCCGTGGTACTAAGGAGCTACTCCTCATCGACATGGCCATTAGCCAACAGGTTCGTCGATCTCGCAAGGATCTGTCGACATGTTGGATAGATTACAAGAAGGCCTACGACTCTGTGCCACATACATGGCTCATGAGGGTGCTGGAGTTGTACAAGATTGATGCAACTCTACGCGCCTTCCTTGAGTCGTGTATGAGGCAGTGGAGGACGGTCCTTCGATATCCAGGATGTCGACAGATCCAGGGGAACGATGAGCCTGTATGGATTAAACGGGGAATATTTCAGGGCGACAGTTTGAGTCCTCTGTGGTTCTGTCTAGCCCTGAATCCTCTAAGCACAGTGCTGGAAGATTCAGGTCTGGGCTACCGGTTGAGGAGAGGTGGTCAGGTCATATCTCACCTTCTTTACATGGATGATCTGAAACTCTTTGCCCCCAGCAAATTGCAACTGATGGAGCTACTGAAAGTAACTGAAAATTTTAGTAGCGCCATCGGGATGGAATTTGGTGTGGACAAATGTGCAGTCATGTATGTAAAGCGAGGGGAGATTATGGAATCCGAGGGACTTCAGCTCTCTGACTCCATACACCTAAGATCCCTTTCCTCATTCGAAAACTATAAGTATTTGGGTATGTCGGAAGCGTTAGGCATTAACGTAGCTGACATGAAGCAATCGTTGAGGGAGCGCTTCTTTGGTCGCCTGAAGAAGGTTCTAAATAGCCTTCTTTCGGGCGGGAACAAGGTGCGCGCCATCAACGGTTGGGTCATGCCGGTTTTAATGTACTCTTTCGGCATACTCAAATGGACTCAGACCGAACTGGACGCCCTGGATAGGAGAGTTCGTACACTGCTGACCGCAAACCGGATGCATCACCCACGATCATCGGTGATGAGACTGTACATCCCGCGGAAGTGCGGGGGTCGAGGCTTTTTAAACGCGAAGACCCCCCACAACCGCGAGGTGTGCAGCCTCAGAGAATATTTTTTAAAAACAGAGGTGGGTATGCACCGAGATGTGGTCGCAGTGGACAAGGCACTCACCCCGCTGTCCATGGCTAAAGAGAACTGGCGCAAACCTGTAATACTGACTACCGATGACCGCAAGGAAATATGGCAAGGCAAGGTTCTTCACGGACGCTTTTACCAGGCTCTTCATGGGCCCGATGTAGATTTTCTAGCGTCCGTGTCCTGGTTACGTTTCGGCGACCTCTTTGGGGAAACTGAAGGTTTTGTCTGTGCGATTATGGACGAAGTTATGCTGACGAACAACTACCGGAAACATATTATGAAGGACGGGACGGTGGACGTGTGTCGGGCATGCCACCGTCCGGGTGAGTCCATCAGACATATTATTTCTGGTTGTTCTCGTCTGGCTAACGGCGAGTACTTGCACAGGCACAACCAAGTGACCAGGATTATTCACCAGCAACTTGCCTTGAAATATAAACTTGTGGAATCTGAGGTACCGTACTACAAGTATGTGCCCGACCCAGTTCTCGAGAAAGACCATGTCACGCTGTACTGGGATCGGCCTATCATTACTGACAGGACTATTGTTGCCAATAAGCCTGACATAGTGGTGATAGACCGATCAGCGCGCCGCGTAATGATAGTCGATGTTACCATCCCGCATGACGAGAACCTCGTGAAGGCTGAGAAAGAGAAGCAAATAAAATATCTCGACTTGGCTCACGAGGTTGTCAGCATGTGGAATGTGGACTCGGCTATCATTGTGCCGATTGTCGTAACGGCCAATGGCCTTATGGCCAAGAGCCTCGACGAACATCTGTCGAAGCTCTCACTTGGCAGTTGGATCAAGAGCCAGATTCAGAAGGCGGTACTCCTCGATACGGCCCGCATTGTGAGGAGGTTCCTGTCTCTGCAGCCCTAACCACCGGTAGCTTGGACCCTGCTCCCGACACCGGCGGAAAAACCTATTTTTTATATTTTTAAATGTTTTTTTATATTTTTTGTTTTTTAAGAAATATTTAAAAATGTAATTAATAAGATGGAAAAATGAATAAAGGTATAATAATAATAAAAATCGGATGCATCACCCAAGATCATCGGTAATGAGACTGTACATCCCGCGGAAGTGCGGGGGTCGAGGCTTTTTAAATGCGAAGACCCTCCACAACCGCGAGGTGTGCAGCCTCAGAGAATATTTTTTGAAAGCCGAGGTGGGCATGCACCGAGATGTGGTCGCAGTGGATAAGGTACTCACCCCGCTGTCCATGGCTAAAGAGAACTGGCGCAAACCTGTAGTACTTACTACCGATGACCGCAAGGAAGTATGGCAAGGCAAGGTGCTTCACGGGCGCTTCTACCAGGCTCTTCATGGGCCCGATGTAGATTTTCTAGCGTCCGTGTCCTGGTTACGATTCGGCGACCTCTTTGGGGAAACTGAAGGTTTTGTCTGTGCGATTATGGACGAAGTTATGCTGACGAACAACTACCGGAAACATATTATGAAGGACGGGACGGTGGACGTGTGTCGGGCATGTCACCGTCCGGGTGAGTCTATCAGACATATTATTTCTGGTTGTTCTCGTTTGGCTAACGGCGAGTACTTACACAGGCACAACCAAGTAGCCAGGATTATTCACCAGCAACTTGCCTTGAAATATGAACTTGTGGAATCTGAGGTACCGTACTACAAGTATGTGCCCGACCCAGTTCTCGAGAAAGACCATGTCCCGCTGTACTGGGATCGGCCTATCATTACTGACAGGACTATTGTCGCCAATAAGCCTGACATAGTGGTGATAGACCGATCAGCGCGCCGCGTAATGATAGTCGATGTTACCATCCCGCATGATGAGAACCTCGTGAAGGCTGAGAAAGAGAAACAAATAAAATATCTCGACTTGGCACACGAGGTTGTCAGCATGTGGAATGTGAACTCAGCTATCATTGTGCCGATTGTCGTAACGGCCAATGGCCTTATGGCTAAAACCTTCGACGAACATCTGTCGAAGCTCTCACTTGGCAGTTGGATCAAGAGCCAGATTCAGAAGGCAGTACTCCTTGACACGGCCCGCATTGTGAGGAGGTTCCTGTCTCTGCAGCCCTAACCACCGGTAGCTTGGACCCTGTTCCCGATACCGGTGGGCTACTATTTTTATATTTTTAAATGTTTTTTTATGTCTTTTTGTAAAAATATTTAAAAATGTAAATGTATGTTAATTTAATGAATAAACGGAATAATAATAATAAGCCTCTTATCCTGAACTGTTTCTTTGACTTTGTGGTTAGCTCTTATCTTTAAGTTATAAAATATCTCTGAGTTCAGTGTGCCTCTTGGCAAAGGCCTCCTCTAACAATTTCCATTGTACTCTGTCTCTTGCAACCCTTCTCCATTTTGAGCCTGCTGTTAGTTTTAGTTCGTCTTCCCATCTCTTGCTTTGTCTTCCTCTGTTCCTTTTTCCATCTCTAGGGTACCAGTCAGTTATGATGTTGCTCCACTTTTCTTGTTTATCACCGCGCCAGTATATGTATGCGATCAAATCAAATCATCAAATCAAATCATTTATTTCTTTGCAAACATGGGTAATTTGTACATAGATGTGTTATTATTTATTATAGACCTTCATATTCTACCGTCACATGGGCATGCAAATAATTTAAGACAGATAATAATTGCAGACAAATTTAAATATCAAATCATTAAAATTCTAAAAAAAAGTCTAACTAATAACAGTAGTAAAATTTTAACAGTGGTCGTTGCGCTGATTTATTCCGAATGAGACGATACAACGACTGTTGGCAACACAACATTTAGTTTGACTTATTTGTAGCACATAGGCCCAGAAGCTATTCCAAAAATATTATGTCTAATTTATCTGTCAATGTCACTAATGTCAGTACTGTATAACAGAACAAAAACACGAAGCACATGTATTTTTCACCCGATCAGCAGTTTTATTATTTAAATAGCCTATAAGTTAAGTCCCCCAATAACGACGTAAATCGGCGGTAGCATACCTGCCCGAAGATCACTTTGGTTAGGACGCAACCAAAGCTTTTTTTTAACATTTCAGAATTATGAAGAGGAAAATAATGCCAAGGAAGAAACTTCGTACGTACACCTAATTGTTTTAACACAATACATCTTTAACCACTTATATTTGAAGTAAGATAATTAAACTAACGACTTGTATTATTTTCTAGTGTTGAAGACTTTGTAAGTAAACAGATTTTTTGACATACATAGAATCATTTCATACTTAAAAAAACCGATTTATTCCCGATCCGATCCGATTCCGTTTTCCGATTTTTTTTCCGTTTTGTTTTCCGATTTACTTACATCTTATTGCTTAAGAGTTTTGAAAATTTAAGCAGTCACGTACAGAAAGGTTTCATAGTATATCGTCCCTGTCACTTTCCAAGTATTTTGTGATCAGTAGGATTAAGAAGTTAGTTAAGAATGACTACTATACCAGGCAACACCAAAGTGCTCATTTCAGCTCCGACGATTAAAATTGTTCTGTATGGTGTCGGACGTAAAGAATAGCACCATCCCATATCTTCCCGTGGGTGTCGTAAGAGGCGACTAAGGGATTTGCCAGAGAATGGGCAGCAGCGTTCTCTGTGCTTTTGTAACAACCATACTGCGATCGCCAACCCGCCAGCTAAGCGTGGCGATTATGGCAAAACCCCCCAAAATGTCAATGTGGCGACACTTGGGGGAGGCCTGTGTCCAACCGTGGACATCTTTTGGGCTGAAATGATGATGATGGTGATGATTAAAATTGGACCAGTTCTTGTTCGTTTCGTGCAGTTGGTGTCCAACTTGGAGTCAGAGTTTTTATCACCCATCGGCTCTTGGTTTTAGATGCCTTCGAGAAATATCTCTCAGTCATGTTTGGTTTTCTCACGAAGTTTATATTCACCGAAGCTAGTGATAATAATAATATAGGGTGACTGGTAATTATTGACCGATACTTAAACACGTGATTATACTCATGATAACAAACAACTTTCCCAAAGAAACATTTTTTTTATACTCATTCACTTTCATCACAAGCTGGCAGGCCAGAGGCGCGCGCGCGCGTATTTCATACGGCTGTTGTATTATTGTGATAAAAGTGAATGAGTATAAATAAATGTTTCTTTGGGAGAGTTGTTTGTTATAATGAGTATATTCATGTGTTTAAGTATCGGTATTTAATTACCAGTCACCGTATATAATACACACATGATTCCGAAAAATCAGAGGTGCGTCTCATTCCAAACCATGGCCTTTCTTCTAACCTTCTCTTTGTGAAACTCCACCTGCGCATTAAGGGACTTGTCCAAAGCCACTCTCAACGTCTATGTGGCTGAGTTCTGGTCGATATGATTAATTTAATAACTATTGGAGTTATCGACACAAAGAAGAAACTATTGTAGTATTCTTTAACGGGATCGAGTACGTTTTGTCAGTGAGAAAAACTCACTGATATTTGCTTCATCGCAGAAATAAACTTTTTCAGGCCTCGCGCCACAATAGGAGAAGTAAAGATCCTGACATTGGCAGCAAAGATTCCTCCGATTTTGAGTCTTCCGAGGAATCAGGAAGCTCCGACTATGAGAGGAACCCGGGCAACCCGTTCACAGTGCACAAGAATAAATACAAACAAAATTGGCCTTACAATCATTATGTAAGTTGATACTTTAGAGACTAATTTCGCCTGTAGATAATAGTTTACTATGTTTTTTTTTAGTTTTAGGTCGACTGAGGTCTGGATAAAGTGACATTCAATTAGCGATGACGATTGTAAAAAATTGACATACGTAATTGAAATGCTTATTCCAATCCTGTTGACAATCGTAGGATAATAAAAACGAAACAAATGGGATTGCCGACTGTCAAAGATTGCTTGAAATGTCAAAATTTCGTAACATCAAAATTTTAAGACCATATTTTTAAGGACGATGGGCAAAATGACCCGGGACACAAGACATTACATAAGATTAATTCAAAGTGAATATGTTTTACGAACAAATCGTCCGTTAAAAAAAAGAAGTCAAGTCACTGAAGAATTTAAAAAAAAGTTGTGTTTATTTACATTTTTATTAAATTATGTTTGTACTAAATTGATTAAGACTGAATTATCACACTGTAATATCATGCGATTTTCAAAGTAATCACCTGCCTAGCCTTTTCCCAACTTTGTTGGGGTCTAGATTCAGTCTTACGCGATTCAGCTGAATACCAGTATTTTACATGGACCATGGACCTATGTTTTTTTTTTCTATTTTTTTTTTTATTTAAACTTATAATGTGCTTTCCGAGGCACGGGAGAAACTCGATATGTTATGGGTGGTAACCCATCCACAGACCAACCTAGGCAAGCACGGCTTAACCTAAAGATCGACCCGAGCGGCAGTTTTGATTTAGCCACGAGCACCTCCGATTTTCAAACTGAAGATAATTATTGTGATACTTTTTAGATGGATGGCGATCATATGAACATCAATCCTTTTGGACCTCAGTTCGGAAGCTTAGGACCCTCTGGTCCTGAACTGTTCTTTGGTAGAAAGTGGTGGTACTTCAATCAGGTACTTGTATATTTTAAGAGTGTTGTAATAAGCGTTCATTAGACAGCCACGTAGGTACGAAAAACATTGACGACGACGCTTTACAAAGTTCATGATTTTTCTGAAAAATACTCTATGCTACTTTTGTTTGCCATTCAACGAAGGTCGGTTTCTTTTTTACAATCCATTAAGTCATTATTTAAAGAACTTCCTGAAAACTTGGAAAATATCAAGTTCCACGGTCCCTACCAGTATGATCTAAATCTAGTCAATTAGAAATCTCTTAATCACACACGACGGAAGAATCGTTAAAATGACAGATAGACAGTGACAATCTGTCATTTTATCGATTCTTCCGTCGACATAACCCATTTCTACAGTGGTCATGCTACATCATCATCATCATTTTAGCCGGAAGACGCCCACTGCTGGACATAGGCCTCCAAGTGCAACCACATTGACACTACATGAGGGGTTTTGCCATAATCGCCACGCTTGGCAGGCGGGTTGGCGATCGCAGTACGGATGTTACAAAAGCACAGAGAACGCTGTTGCCCATTCTCTGGCAAGTTCCTTGGTCATGCTACGCGTGCTGATAATACTTAGATTAAAACTCAGACTATTTGCCACTTAATATTTATTAATTAATTTTAATTTGTTTTTCAGGATGACTACAAGCCCATGGGTTAACTTTTGCAATCATTTTGTTTAAGAGAACTGCTTTATATGTGAATATACCAATATTTAATTTATTACAATGCGATTTTTATTGTTTCGTATAATTAACACGCTAGAAAATCAAAGACCTATTTTTCTAATGCAAAATAACATAATGCAACATAATTTATCGTCAAAATTTGCAAAATGAGAATTAAACATGTTTGGAGCCTCCTTTTAACATCGTTTACACCTTACTGCATTTCATACAAACATTCAAGTCCTTATTTTCAGAAATGAATGAACTGATTTTAAAGAAACTTAATACGCAGCAAGATATTTAAGTCTAAAAAGTTACTAAAAACATTTTCGAAATGTCTTTTTAAAAAAGATATTTGGGAAATTTCTGTTTGTATAGATCATTTATAATCGGTTTAATTTAGCTGTAGCACAAGTTTCGAAAATGTAACTTTTTATAAATCCTGCTTGTGAGTATGAAGTTTAATTAAAATCGGTTCAGTCATTTCGGAAAATAAGGACTTGAAACTTTGTATGAATTGTCGTAAGGTGTAAACGCTCTTAAGCAGAACAGTGCCTGTATTATATGATTCCGCGCTTTCATGTCATTGCTGTATACTAACTGTGGTTTACTAAAAACAGTGTATTGTGACATTATGGGTACACTTATACGATGTAATATAATATAAAAAACCGGCCAAGTGCGAGTCGGACTCGCGCACGAAGGGTTCCGTACCATTATTTATAAAAACGCAAAAAAAAACTTTTTTGTATGGGAGCCCCCTTAAATATTTTTTTTTCTGTTTTTATTATTTGTTGTTATAGCGTCAACCGAAATACATAATATGTAGAAATTTCAACTTGCTGACTATCACGTTTCATGAGATACAGCCTGGTGACAGACGGACGGACGGACGGACAGCGAAGTCTCAGTAATAGGGTCCCGAAATTTCTCCTGTATCGTGGGTGCGTTTACGAACATCTAAACTCACATACACAAACAGCCAGACCCGGAACATATAACTGTTGGTCATACAAACATTTATTATGTGCGGGGATCGAACGCGGGTTCACACGCCGATCAACCTCTGCGCCAAACGTGTCGTCAATGTTGTGGTTGTTGAATCCAATAAGTCTTCTGTTACTGTAATCTGTATCACCAAAATCCGTATGTAACAAGTGACACCAAGACGAATCCAATACGTAACTATAATACATCGAAATCGGTTCATTCGTTCAGGAGTTACGAGGGAATAGAGAGACGGAACATATACATACATACAGGCAAAACGGCTTCGACGCAATCGGGTAAACGTACCAGTAAAACACATAACCCTCCTTTTGGGCTTCGTCGCATTCGGGTAAAATATAATGATTTCCCGAATCGACTAAAGACTTTGACTTAGATTTAATTATGAAGGCCTATGATGACCCTGAAACCCTGAAACGCTTTCCTTGCTCCGGGAAGAAACTTCGTATCGATAGTAATTGATTGATGGGTTTTAGACCCCAAATATTGGTCTGTGAGGAAATATGATGAACCAGCTATGCCCCCGAGCACGGGTTGCGTAATCAAAACTCTCTTTTGCTTGAATTTCCTATGGGGGCTATTAAGTATTGGAAGGTACAAGATTAAATACGTAGATGGTGATCTGAATTATGCTATTTTTATCCGTCTTCGTAAAAAGGAAGTGGTTATTACCTTTATGATGGTTGGATAAGTATTTTTTTTGTTTGTAACCTTTAGAAATATTCGTTACTTCATTTATTTTCTTACATATTGCTTATATTTTTAAATATTTCTACATAAAAAACATTTAGAAATATAAAAAATTGAAGCCCACCGATATCGGGAACATTACCGGTCCAAGCCATTGGCGGTCAGGGTTCCAGAGAAAGAAACCTTCTAACAACTCGATCCGTGTCCATGAGTCCCCCTTTCTGAATCAAGCGCCTGATCCAGCTGCCTAACGAGAGCCTCATCAGATACTGGTCTTAGCAATTAAGCCATTGGCTGATACGACTATCGGCACAATGATTGCAGAGTCCATATCCCCCCACATGATGACAATCTCGCGATTCAAGATAATATACTTGATTTGCTTATCTTTCTCGGCTTTTACGAGGTTCTCGTCATGCAGAACGGTTATGTCAACAAACATTGCGCGCCGCTCTGATTGATCCACCACCACTATATCAGGCTAATTGGCTACAATAGTCCTGTCAGTGATGATGTATTGATCACAGTACAGTGTGATAAATTGCCATTTACGACGGCACTGCTGATTACACAAGGCTTTATTTCAGAGCAAGTTGTTTGCCCTTGCTACAAGGTTGTGTCTATTTATTTGTGAAAATAAACAGTTATACATTAAAATCTTACACTAAGTTATAAATATACAAGGTTCTAAATGTATAACCTACGACATTTTCCACAACATATTAAAGTTAGACGTTGCGCTATTCTAAGATTTTAAAGCAGAAAAGTAGTAAAAAGTAAACTTAAACATAAACAGGCATGCAAACAACAGAAAAAGAGAGAGAGAATGAGCAACTATTAAACTAAATAACGACACTAACTAACTATCATCAGCCTATAATGTTCCCACTGCTGGGACACAGGCCTCCTATCAATGAGAGGGAGTGGAATATAATCCACCACGCGGGCCCAGTGTGGGTTAGTAGATGTCACATAATCTTCGAATGTTCAGTTCTAGAACATGCTGGTTTCCTCACGATGTTTTCCTTCACCGTTTTTAAGGGCAGCGGTGATGAAATAAATTACACAAAGTAATGTGCCTACCTGGGTTCGAAACTACGGCTTACTGCTCGTAAGTCGGGGCTGCCACCACTGGGCCACCGCTGCGCTGCTCTCAAACACCCACCCGCAATAATTTTAGTTTTGGTGATCGTGGCATTTGCAACAGCGCCGAAATTTCAGGAATGCAAAACAAATAGAAAATGTGGCAAATATTCCGTATCTAATGTTATTTATATCTAAAGGTTTGTGTGAAATCTCGATCAAACGATCTCGATCAGCCATATTAAATATTGCATACTGTACCTACTATTAAGAGCGTTTACGCCTTACGGCATTTCATACAAACTTTAAAGTCCTTATTTTCCGAAATGACTGAACCGATTTAAAAGTATAAGGTAAGATACATAGGTCTAAAGTTACTAAGAACATTTTCGAAATGTCTTTAAAAAAAAGATAATTAGAAATTTCTGTTTCGATAGATAATTTATAATGGGTCTAATTTAGCTGTTACACTATTTCTCGAAAATATAATATGTATCCTGCTTATGCGTATGAAGTTTCATTAAAATTGGTTCAGTCTTTTCGGAAAATAAGGACTTGAAAATTTGTGTGAAACGTCGTAAGGTGTAAACGCTCTTAAAGCTAATCGAAACCCAAGCTAGTTCTATAGATAACTTTTTATTTCCTGCACAGCATGAAAGGTGCAGATTTCACGTTCATTATTCTGCGGCAACGCTGGCAAAACTGAATGGTTTTGACTCCGCACACTACACGTATCGCGTCAAACTTTTAGGCTTTGGTTGTGTTGAAAACAACACGATGCGATAACTACAAGGAGCTACGATGTTACGAAGATATGGATAATCTGTGCAATGTGTATTTTTGAATGAATATTATAGGTAATTAGAAGATTGAGGAGCTCGTGGTTAAATAGCGCTCCGTTCGATCATCAGGTTAAACCGCGCTTGCCTAGGTTGGTCCGAGAATGGTGGAATGATGGGTGGGTTGGTGGAATGGAATGGAAAAATAATCTGCTGCCCCATACAACAATTCAATACCTATTTGACCCAATGTACAGGGCAACTGACATTTTTTAGGGTTCCGTACCCAAAGGGTCAAACGGGACCCTATTACTGAGACTTCGCTGTCCATCCGTCCGTCCGTCCGTCCGTCCGTCTGTCATCAGGCTGTATCTCATGAACCGTGATAGTTAGGCAGTTGAAATTTCTACAGGTTATGTATTTCTGTAGATGTTATAACAACAAATACTAAAAACAGAATAAAATTAATATTTAAGGGGGGGCTCCCATACAAAAAAGTAATTTTTTTGCGTCTCCGCCCAGGACTCAAGCGCGCCGGTCCTACAGGCCCCGAGTGGTCCGCGTTGGGCGCTGAAGCAGCTGGACCGGGAGCTCCTCCTGGAAGCCTCGATAGTGCAGGCCTGGGTGTCATCACCGAACAGGCCTGCCGACATCAACAACGAGGCAGGGTGGTTCCAGGAGGCCATGTCCGACATTTGCGACGTGGCAATGCCCCGAGTTCGGCCAGGAAGCGCCCGGCGTCAGGTGTACTGGTGGTCGCGAGAGCTGACGTCTCTGCGCGAGGCGTGCGTCGCCGCGCGGCACCCGTACGCCAGGCATCGCAGGCTCCGCATCCGCCCTCCGGATGCGGCAGCCATTGAGGCGGAGCTGTACGAGGGATACAGAGCAGCGAAGACTGCCCTCCAGGAGGCTGTCCAGCGGGCCAGAGACCTGGGCCGCGAGGAGATGCTGGAGACTCTCGACAGAGATCCGTGGGGGCGCCCTTACAAGATGGTGCGGGACAAACTCCGCACCTGGGCCCCCCCGCTCACGCAGAGTCTCCGCCCTCAGCTCGTGGAGGACGTGGTGAGCGCTCTGTTCCCTCTGCGAGGGGAACATCCTCCCCCGCCTATGGCTCCGCCGCTTGCGGTGCCGGAAGCGGACCACATCGAGGACGATGACGACATTCCGGAAGTGACCGGGGTAGACCTGAGAGCGGCGGTAGGCAGGCTTAAAGCCAAAAATACCGCCCCGGGACCCGATGGCTTGCCTGGCAAAGCCTGGGTCCTGGCCTCGGAGGCTCTCGGGCCCCGACTGGAAGGGTTCTTAAGCGCATGCTTGGAGAGAGGCCAGTTCCCGCTTCGTTGGAAGACGGGGAAGCTGGTCCTCATCCGGAAGCCGGGGCGCTCTGCGGACTCTCCGTCCGCATACCGGCCCATTGTGTTGCTCGACGAGGTGGGCAAGCTCTTCGAAAGAGTCATTGCTAACCGCCTCGCCGGGCACCTTGTGGGGATGGGGCCGGATCTGGCGGAACACCAGTTTGGTTTCCGCAGAGGGCGCTCGACGGTGGACGCCATCATGCGCGTGAGGGCTCTCACGACGGGGGATGCGGTGTCCAGGGGTGGGGTTGTCTTGGCGGTGTCTCTTGACATCGCCAACGCCTTCAACACCATGCCCTGGAGCTGCATTAGGGAGGCACTCCGGTATCAACGGGTGCCGACCTACCTTCGTCGTGTGGTCGGGGACTACTTGACGGACAGGGCCGTCATCTACCCCGGTCGCACCGGAGAATGGAACCGGCGAGAGATGTCGTGCGGTGTTCCACAGGGATCGGTTCTGGGGCCGCCCTTGTGGAACATCGGCTACGACTGGGTGCTGCGCGCCGACCTCCCTAGCGGTGTCAGTGTAGTTTGCTACGCTGACGACACGCTGGTGCTGGCACAAGGGAGGTCGCACGAGGCGGCGGCCGAACTTATGACACGCGGGGTTGCGATAGTCGTGGAGAGAATCCGGCAACTGGGTCTCGAGGTGGCATTGCACAAGTCCGAGGCCATGTGCTTTCATGGGCCTCGGAATGCGCCACCGTCGGGATCCATACTGACGGTAGGAGGGGTTCCCATCGGCGTCGAGTCGACGCTGAGGTACCTAGGGCTTGTCCTCGACAGCCGGTGGAACTTCGTGGAGCATTTCCGACGTTTGGCCCCCAAACTGGAACGGGCAGGGGCTGCGTTCAAGCGGCTCTTGCCCAACCTGGGGGGTCCAAACGCCTCCTGCCGCAGGCTCTACGCGGGGGTCGTGCGGTCCATGGCCCTTTACGGGGCCCCGGTGTGGGCGCGTTCTCTGAGGCGGCGAGCCGCCCATTACCTGAACGCGCCCCAGAAGGTGGTAGCCGTAAGGCTGATCCGGGGGTACCGCACGATCTCCGGCGAGGCGGCGAGCCTCTTGGCCGGATTGCCGCCATGGGATCTGGAGGCGATAGTCCTCGCGTGCCTGCACGAATGGCGCGCGGAGGCACTACGCCGGGGGGAAACTCCGCTGCCGCGGCAAATTGTCGCTCAGCGGACAGACCTCCGGCGCGATCTCATGGCGACATGGAGAGAGCGACTGTCGCAACCCCGTGCAGGGCACGCCACAATAGTGGCGATAAGTCCCCTCTTTGAGGAGTGGCTAGAGAGGCGCCACGGCGCCCTCACCTTCCGCCTGACGCAGGTCCTCACCGGACACGGTTGTTTCGGGAGGTTCCTGCACCGAATCGGGCGGGAGGAAACGCCCGGGTGTCACCACTGCGAGGATCGGCCGGAGGACACGGTGGAGCACACTGTGGAGCTATGCCCCGCTTGGGCTGAGCACCGCCGTGTCCTCGTAGCGGCGATTGGCGGCGGCGACCTCTCGCGTCCGGCCCTGGTTCAATCCATGGTCCGGAGCGAGAGGGAATGGGAAGCCGTCGCCTCCTTCTGCGAAGCAGTCATTCTAGCGAAGGAGGTGGCGGAACGTGAGAGGGAGAGAACCTCACGTCCCAGCCGCCGCGGGAGACGCCCCGGGCGTCGGGGGGCAACCAGTGGCCCCCGGCCACCGTAGGCGCGGGCCTGTGGACGGTGACTAATGGGCTAGCTCACCGTCCGTCCGTCTTATGACGACAGACCGTGCCGACGGCGCGTTCGTGTTCCACGCGCGCCTCAAGGAGATGTCAGCAAATCGGAAGGGGTCCGAGAGGGCCGATGCCTGCCAGGGCTGCGGGTTGTTCGAAAGAGATACCGTGCCCCTGGAACGCAAAGGGCTAAGAAGGAACATGGATGGGTTTTAGTCAGTCAAGTCTGACACTCCCTTCCGCTCCGCCCAGAGCGGAAGAAGTCATTTGATGATTTCCCATCCTAAAAAAAAAAAAAAAAAAAAAAAAAAGGGGGGGTCCCATACAAAAATGTGATTTTTTTGTTCGTGTTTATAAATTATGGTAAGGAACCCTTCGTGCGCGAGTCCGACTCGCCCTTGGCCGGTTTTTTTCACTATTACAATGTTTGTCCGATGGAGAAACATATTCAGTTTGATGGTCTGTAGCACAGCCTTAAATATGTATATACCCTTTCCGTTACAGCCTGTATATATAGAATAAAGCCGAATAGGTCATATTATATATTTTTAAAATATCAACCGATACAAAAACATAAATAGAATTGTGAATTTTAGACTTTCATAACTTCGCGACGGCCTAATGTTCCAAGTTTCGAGTGAAAAGCGACTTGTCAACAAATATCCGAAAAATGTTGATGACGAAGCCAATAGATTCGCTTAAACAAAACGGGCAAAATGTGACTGTAATATTAGGTTAATTTCTTGTTTATCTAGGCACCTACATTTCTTCAGTTATGCTAAGTCCCATCCCATGTAAAAGGAAGCGAGTCTATTGCTATCAAGTGAATTGTGTTGTGAGAATTTCCTAAAGTCAAAAACCCATGACACGTTGCCCGACCAGTCAATCAAACCCAGCAACTTATTCACAGCAGTAGCGTCTCCAACCACCTAGACCAAGAAGGCAGTTAGGAGGTATAAAAAATCGATAATATGGAAAAGTATCTACATGTTGGAAAAGTACCCACAACAAGTAGTTACATAAAAATATATAATTAAATATGGGAGCCACATCTGCCAACAATGTGCTTTACTGTTTGGCAGAAGTAACATTTTTTCCAATACTTTTAATCATCAACATCTCAAACTTAGTTGGGGTCGGCTTCCAGTCTAACAGGACGCAGGTGAATATCAGTAATTTACACGTTGCGACTGCCTATCTAGCACTTAGGATGTCACCACGAATAAACGCTACCTTCACGTTACCGCTTCTAACTGGCGCCCTACCGGAGCCCCGACACATCCACCGACGTCATTAGCAGACGGCGCCAGTGTGCCACTACCTTAAAATTAGCTTGGCTTAGAAAAGAGCCAGAGCAAACGAGGTTCTAATGCCTCTTTGGGTGTTCTTTTCTCAACTTGTTAATTAGGATTTTTGGTGTTATGAGGACTGTGATTGGGTTTTAAGAAACCATCATATCATACACAATAATTGTTACTGTTAGCCTGTGTCATCCCACTGTTGGGCAAAGCTATCTATCTATGACTTCCAAATCCTTCGATACAGGGCCAATCTGAATCACTGGCCGTTGGTTCTGTCCAGTTCGCCCCACCATCTGCTGCGAGGTCTACCGCGTCGTTTTCTGGCTGTGTCAGGGGTCCACATTTTGGTTATTTTAGCCCACAGCTCGTCGGGCATACGGCAGACGTGGCCAGCCGTCCCACTCCAACTTAGTGATTTTTTGAGTTACGCCAGTAATTTGTGTTTCGGAGCGCAGTGTGGAGTTGCGTACACAGTTGGTTAGTTAGACGCCTAGAATGCTGCGCTCCATTGCACGTTAGCAGCTTTGAGTTTGGACTTTTAAATGTTGTAATAGTCATGATTTTTTAAAACTACAGGAAGATTTTTAGCTAATCTTGAATGTGAAGGATTAGAAAATACCCATTAATATCGTTAGAGCACGTCTTGGATACCCACATCTTTAGCGAATGGAATTAAAACCTTGGTCATCATTGTTTAACCTTCTCGTTGGTTCAGTGGTGTGCGGAACAAAGTGTTATTGAGTTTTTCCTCCAGGAATTTCTCTGTAGCAAACACGGAGTCTGATGTTCTGATACTGGATTTGTATTAGGCATAGGTCGAGGATAACTTCAACGATCCATCAGACATAAAAATTACATCACATCACAAATAAAATTGACTTTAGATTTTTTGATCAGAAAACCTTCCACCTGGGCACGCGTTACCACAGCCGACTTGGAAATCTCCAAGAGACTTCGAACCCAAGACGGCCGGAGCAAAGACAATCTCTGCATATGGGGGTTCATGGACAGGTCAGACCTCAAGTGCCTATGCGGCGTCTCAATACAGACAATGGCCCACCTTCCATCTTGCACCGCATGCCCTATCACATGTGCACTTGATGATCGATTTAACTGCATCAGTGAGCGGAGTTCGTGTAGCTGAGTTTAGGGCTAAACACATTTGAAATTTTTGGCCTTCAAGACGCTTACTAGAAGTAATCAATCACCTGATGCCTTAAGTCTTGTTATGGCGTTAGGCATATAAAGCTTCTGTTCTCTCAGAAATAAACTTTGACCAATTAGCCAAATCAGAAAAAAGAGTTTTTAAGATTCCAGCATACTATGTGTTTTTAATATTTTCATAAAGTTTTATAGTATTTGCGACAATTTCACGGTTGAAGTACTTCAATAAAATTGAAGTCGCTATTAATTTTCATAACACAGGCATGATAACGAAATGGACTCGACGATTGTATTTTTTGCGATGATAACCGTAAGGAATATTGCTGTTTTTTTTTTGTTTTTGTAATTATGATCTTGTAAAAATCTTGTGTGAGGCAAACTCTTCAGTTTCAGAATTTTCTGAACTGCAATAGTATCAGTTTGAGGGATCAACTCGTGAGGTTTTTGGTAAGATTATTTTGGAATACGTATATTTATTAGAACCCCAAACTTTAGTACACACGGGCACACATAGACACATCTAGCAGTACATTTCCAGAATAATATTTTATTTTATTTTATTATTTTCGGAAAACTTACAGCTAGGCAGACACAATAGTTTGGTTTATAACAATAATATGGCCAATTACAAGTATTCACAAATAGCTAAACAATCGTTAAATAAAACAAAAAGAACTAAACTAGCTCATTCATACGTAATAAACATTCAACAGTAAAACTAAATTTGTTTTACATAGTTTGGTAATGAAAAACAAAGTTACTGGGGCAGTTGGATGAAAAAGTCTCATATCTCAAAAACTCAAATCTTATTGCAACCAATTTTCAATGAAATAAAGGTCCCATTTTTGCCATTTGAACAACGAAATCTTAGCAAATCAAAGAGGCTAGGATTTTTAGGGTTCCGTAGCCAAATGGCAAAAAACGGAACCCTTATGGATTCGTCATGTCTGTCTGTCTGTCCGTTCGTATGTCACAGCCACTTTTTTCTGTAATTATAAGAACTATATTGTTGAAACTGAGTAGATGTATTTTGCGAACCGCATTAAGATTTTCACACAAAATAGAAAAAAAAAACAAATAAAATTTTGGGGGTTGCCCATACTTAGAACTGAAACCCATTTTTTTTTCATCAAACCCATACGTTTGGGTTGTCTATGGATAGGTCTCCAAAAATGATATTGAGTCATTTTTTTCTAAACTGAATAATAAACTGAATAAATAATCTAATGTGGTAAAATGTGTGTCCGAGGTGGACACCTCCCACCTACAATTAAATTAAATTCTGAAAATATTTAGGATTGTAGATCGTAAAAAGAACTATCAACGAAAATTGGTTTCAATAAGATATGAAGTTTAGTTTTTGAGATATGGGACTTTTTCATCAAACTGCAGCAGTAACTTTGTTTTTCATTAACATACTATGAAAAACAAATTTAGTTTTGCGGTTGAGTGAAAGTTTACTAATGAATGACCGTTCAAAATATAGTTATTATATTGTCTGGTGCTATGGAACCCTGTGTGCGAGTAAGACTCGCACTTGGCCGGTGTTTATCAATTGACTTACAGCTGGCCTACCACGAAGTGTTGAAGCAGTATTGTTTTACTCTTATTCCAGTGTGTGAAAGAGACCGAGCTATACAGGATGTCATGCGCCATCTCTTTCCCACACTGGAAAAGGAGTAAAACAATACTTCTATTACAACAGAACTGTTACAGGCCGTCAAGAGAATAACAATTATTATCTATTGCTTTCAGGTGAATAGACGACAAAACGATCTAGAAGACAAGTTGCATGTCTTTGTAAGTAGATAATATAACTCATCACCGGAGGTCGGAATTAGGTAGAGTTATTTGTGTACTTACACTGATTTCATACAGCGAAAAATAAAGTGGATATGCCTCAAATCCCGAGATTAATTTTAAAGAGTAGAAAAATCTCGTGATTTATTAAATAAAAAAGTTATTTACTTTTACACAATTTAAACCATCCGACATTGGATGTGTCCGAAGTTGAATTCCAATGCGCACACGTAAGGCAAGATCTCTATTAATATCAACATTTCGACGCAAGTACAAAAATAACTCTACCCAATTCCGACCTCTGCTCATCACAGTGTCTGTGAGTTTAAAAATAAACAATAATTTTTGGCAGTGTTTAAAAAGTTCGATGCAGCTTAATTTAGTTTTTTTATTTTTTTAGTATAGATCACAACCTTTTTCAGAAAAAGATGAGGACGATTCAGTGAGTTTTATAATAAACAATAGTTTTTTTTTTATCATGCTCTACAATACGCCTTTAATTTAGAGATTATTGTAAACCCGAACCCGAACCTGTAATAATGAGCCTAATACCATCAATCGTTCACAAATCCAGGCTCCTTGCTTTTTTTTTTTTTTTTTGGGAATGGCATCTCGCAGTTCAACCTAGGAGGTTGTCGTCTGCTTAACCGGACTATCCTGTGGGTGCCTTAAGAGTAAGGCCTCCAGCCAGGGCATAAAACTTACAAACTAAGCGACTACACGCTAAGGGTACCCCCTGTGGGGTACGAGCCTCGGCTTAGGGCGTCGCTGGGGGAGGACTGCATGGGGACAGGCTGGATCTGAATGATATCATTATTAAGGGGCTGATTTAAAACTACTGGCACAGCATCGCGGGCTGGCTCGAGCGAGGGTCGGGGAGGGCATGGACCGGGACGTCGCGACGGACCTCGACGGCGAGGTCGGAAAGACGGCGGTTTGTGTCTGAACTTTTTAAGAGTGCTAGTCTCTTTGCTACTCTCCTGGAGGAGGGTGATAGCATCATCGGGAGTGAGGCTCCTTGCTATTGCAATACCAAATAACATACATATTTCTCGACCTGGCAACCGAACCCAGGACCTGAAGTTATGTTATCTATACTATAAAATTATAAAGCTGGAGAGTTTGTTTTTTGTTTGGTTGACCGCGCTAATGTCAGGAACTACTGTATATTGATTTGAATTGAAAACTTCTTTATGTATTATCATAGCCCATTTATCTATGAAGGCTATAAAATAATAACACTAAGAATAGTTATTTATCCAACATGTGAGGAAAGTTCGTTTTTCCTATGAGTTTTGATTTTGAGTCTTGAGCGAACGAAGGATAGAAAAATAGGATCACGAGCGCAGCGAGTGATTATAAATTTCAATCCTGAGTAAGCGAAAGACTCAACAAAACGAATAACAAATGAACTTGCTCACATGTTGCATACAAAACTTTTCACCACTCCCAGCAAGAAAGTATTCAGTCATCATAGGAAAATAAATTAAATAGTCACAAAGCAAATCAAAATAATTCTTTATTATAAAATAAAAAGAGCTGTTATTCATGAAAATAATTTTGTAATAAGCATAGCAAAATAATTTAATCAGCGCCATCTGTGAAATTTTGCCAGAACTAGCAAAAGCCAAGCAAGTTATTTTTAACCAGGGTGAGAAATTGTAGGAAATACAAAATATTAAACTTAAACTTACTTTTAATCCGAGAAAAGTATCAACTGGGGCATCGTTTAAAAATTTCTCAACTTGATTTGCCGTAAAAACTTTTGATTTCTTGCTTTTGAACCCAAAAGACTGTATTTTTAGAAATGAAATCAGCTTATGATATTCTTTTATATTTATGTTATGTTTCGTTACCAATACTAATTTTATCATAGAATAAATACTCCACAATGTACTGGGTTGCTTCGTGTTTGAAATATCCATGAAATAAGATAGCAAAACCGTTTCGGAGAAAGTTTTCGCATTTTTTGAAAGTCTCAATTGATTGAAGGTATCGAACGTTTTAAGATATCTTTCCTTCGATTTTTTGGGCAAAAAACTTAGTTCGGCATTTGAAACAAGGTTTTTTAACTGTTTTGGAGTTAAACTTAAATCTTCCTCACTAGAATCACTATTTTTTTTTTTTTTTTTAGTAATCATAGTCGTAAACAAAACTTAGAATTTTCGCGCTAATTTGTATTTTTTTTTTCGAATTTTTGCTTATAATGTCCTTGTTTCACATGCTTCTTTCTTTGAGTGCGTTCAAAAATTATAATCCTAAATTTGACGATGTAATTTTTTAAATATTTTATTAAACTTTTTTAATGTTTCTGAACTTACAATAATTTGATACTTAAATTTTATAAAAAACACTAATCTTAACTTATAAATATTTCTATTCTAAGCATAAAATTATTTATTTTTTAAAATAAATTTAAAACTTAACAAAAAAATCAGGCAACGTTAGTTTCTGAACGGGATCATTACTTTTGTACTTTTGTAGGCCTCCCCCAAGTGTCGCCACATTGTCATTTTGGGGGGTTTAGCCATAATCGCCATGCTTGGCCGGCGGGTTGGCGATTGCAGTACGGTTGTTACAAAAGCAGAGAGAACGCTGCTGCCCATTATCAGGCGAATCTTACGACACCCACGGGAACATAGGTAACAAGACTTCGCAAGCGGAATGGGAATATCTTGTGAAATAAAACTAAATTACATTATTTCGGGTGACTACGCTGCCGTCAGTCGTTGGCCCCGTAATCTGTAGTTACTTAGGCTTTTAACCACGGCGCCCGATCCATGCCACCGCCGCGGTACGATCCTAGAATACATTTATAGATCGGATCGTTGGATCGGATCGCAAGCATCTTAACACTAGCTCCAATCCATTTTACGATAAATGACCATTAATTCTACATCAAAATTTCGTCTGAGACGGTCGCGTGAAAAAATACACAAGCAGAGTTCGAAAAGAAAGCAACAGGAATACCAATGAGCAAATTGAAACATGTTCAGATGAAGAGCGAAGAGATGATGTAATACTGCTTTTATGTTAATTGGCGAATAGAAAACCAAAAAGCTCACTCCACGATATTTACGAAAAAATAAATAAATTTCGGTAAAAAATCAAGCATCTTGAAAATGTCCTGTTGCCACGGCGATCACGCGATCACTGTCGCCGGTGACAGATATCGCATGAGCGGCCTACGTTCACTAGAGCGCGTTGCGTTGACCTGCAGGCAGTGAGAAAACATACAACGGCAGCCATTGGTTACAAAGAACGCATGCGTTCAGGTCGCTTAGTCAAATACTATCAGCGGGACGGATCGGGTGCTGTGGGTAAAGGCATCGCATAGGCCTTTGACAGCTAATTTAATTTTCCTTCTATAATAATACGGATCTAGGACCATTGCGCGAACGAACATTTGCGCGCATGGACATTAGCGCGAATGGACACTTGTGGGACTTAATGGCCATTAAAAACCTTAAGTTTTCGTTGGCGCCATTTTGGATTTTTATTTTGACCTCATTTTCAATATCAACGACCCCAAAAATCCCTTAAACGATCCATGAAAGAAAAACCAAACATTTTCTTCGGCGCCATCTTGGATTTCCATTATAGAAAGCATCTTCTCTCCAAGTAAGACCTATGTGTGTGGTCCCAGTAGTCTCGGAGTAAAAACTCTATGACGGACGGACGGACAGGACGAACCTATTGGGGTTCCATTTTTGCCATTTAGCAACGGAACCCTAAAAATTCAAAGAGGCAGGATTTTTTTAAATCACTCGGATTTCATCATCGTCATCATCATTTCAGCCCAAAAGACGTACACTGCTGGACATAGGCCTCCCCCAAGTGTCGCCACATTGACCTGTCCCGTGCGACTCACATCCAGTTGATCCCCGAAACCTTCACCAGGTCATCGGTCTATCTAGTGGGAAAAATTACTTAGACTTAGACAAGAAAATTAGAATAATCATCAATTGATTGCAGGTGAATAGGCGATCACAAAACGATCTATCAGCCTTGCGTATCTTTATAAGTAGATGCTTATGCATCACAGTCATGTTTGTCAAAAGAGTTCGATGTAGCTTGATTTATTTATTTTTTTAGCACAGTCCACAATATTTCCTAGAAGAAGAAGACGATTCAGTGAGTTTTAAAAGAAACAATAGTTTTTGTTTTTCACATACAACAACACCACGCCTTTAATTTAGAGATACACACCCAAACCTGACCTCATGTAATAGGGGGCATAAGGGGGAGCATAATATAAGTTAACTTTACGCGTGCAATCCCCGAAGGGCTAGGATAAAGTGTACCTAATACTACACCCACATTTCACCAGTTATGTGTAAAAGGGGGCGAGCCTATTGCCATTACCGGGCACAAATCTAGACTTCGTGGTTGCTACTCAGAAATTACTGTTGGATGCGTTATTGTCTGATACTGGGTATTTAATTTATAATTTTAAGTTATGTATGATAAACTAGCGCTTTTCGCCATCAAACTGTTAAGTTAGGCGAGAAAACAAAAAAACATAAAAAGCAATAACACCTGGCCCGACTCAGGAATCGAACCCAGAAACCTCATGCTCAGCAGTGGAACTTGCAAACACTAGACCAACGAGGCAGTCTCATCAGGCAGTCATCTTTGTTAAAACGACGCAAACAAAGTTGCGTGGAACAGCTAGTATTTATATAAATGATAGTAACTATTAACAATGCTTGCATTTGCTGACTTCTTTCATGACTGTTTTCATGACATACAAAAATCATGTAAACGACACCCATGAAGGTAAAACAAAAAAAAATTCGCGGCGCCATTTATACCAAATAGAATGAAGAATAAAAAAACAGCGGATTTACTTATTTCCTTCCAGTCTGTCTTCAACTTACCATACACTGTCACAACTCAGCCCAGCCTTCAAATAAAAATAGTTGTCACGTTAAGTTTTGTATGTTTGGTCACTGGTCATTAAATTGCACAAGTGTCTTTCGCGCCAATGGCTGTCTTGTGAGTATCGTTCGCGCAAATGTCCTGTCGCGCAAGTGTCCTGAAACCCTGTAATCCCTAATATATTTTCCGTAGGACTCACCGTCCAGACGCATGATAAAAGACTACTACAAGCTTGAGCAAGCAAATGAAGCAAAACGGTCGAGATTAGAAAATTCAATGTAAGTATTATTCAAAAAGATGAGTAAGTCAAATCTAACCTACATAATTTTAACAAATATTTAAACCAATAGATGGACCGCTATCACCGGACTTAGGTCAAATAGTTAATTCAACTTTTTATCTGAAATAGTTAAAACGTTGATCATCACTTTTTAATATTTCCTATTTTCACTCACTTAGTGCAGAAGAACGAATAAAAAATAGTCTTCCAGGTTCTTCATATGCAGTAAGTATTTTTTAATGATAGCCTTTTCTCGCAGCTGTCCCAGTACAAAATAAAAGGTCTCTTCTATGGCAAAAATGGCATTTGTCATCGTATTGATCATCATTTGCTTTCAGCGTCTTGCTCGGGGCTTCGGGACGAGAGGCATTGAGTGTTCAGGAATGTCAAATATTATTACGAATTGACTGTTTGCGAACTTTTTTGTATGTGTTTTTTTTTATTAATATTTGCAGTTGTTAACAAGATTCCCGATTCATTATGACAAAAAAAAGTAGCAAGTTAGCATCTAATTTGGTAGCACTTGGAAAAAGAATGTGCTATTCATAAAT
This sequence comes from Cerastis rubricosa, assembly GCA_949152445.1. Lineage (NCBI taxonomy): Eukaryota > Metazoa > Arthropoda > Insecta > Lepidoptera > Noctuidae > Cerastis > Cerastis rubricosa. The sequence goes on along the minus strand of OX424526.1, from coordinate 6,532,104 downwards.
AGCACATTCTTCCTCCAAGTGCTTCCTTATTTTTAATATTGCTCTTAAAATTAGTCATAGCTAATTTTAAGAGCAATATTAAAAATATGTATGTAATAAGTTACCATGCAAATTTAACAAAACCGAGATGTATTTGTTTTACCGTCATGTGATTTTTTTTTTGTTCTAGCCCATACCTGGGATCTGGAGCCTTCTAATTACGGACATATCGAAGGTTCCTTAAGGATGTTTATGTACCTGTACTAATCACCCAATCTAATCAATGTACCCATCAGTATATTATCTTTAGTTCGTTACATTGAGCTTTCCTTACGATTTTCCTCATTCCTCCGCATCACATGTCCATACCACGACAACCGATTAAAACACAAATCAGTCATCGGCGCCACTTTCAGGCGTTCTCTTATGTACTCATTTTTTATTCTATTCATTCGCGGAACACCACACTAGTCTACACAATACCATTAAAAAAGAGGCAGTCGTATTTAAGCACTGCCGACAGAAATGAAAACTCAAAACAGTGGAATTACTGTTCTTTTTTTAAATCATTCGAGTCGCTAGTTTGGCGTAATCGTCACGAGCATGTCGAGGTCATCTATGACGCGATCCCATAGGTTTCACCCCTACATAAAATCGCTCAAAGGGGCTAAAGAAGCTTTCACTTAAAAAAAAAACTTGAATACCACGTTCTATACCTTCATTGTTTTTTACACCACTTCTCGATTTAGTTCCTTTGCCCTTAAATGTACATACCTTCTCAATCATTCACCAATCCGCACTGGATCCGCGTGGTGCATTATGCCCCACTTTCCCACTGAGAGGCTGCCGGTGTCCCAGCAGTGGATCATTTTTAAACTAATATTATGCATACACAGGTTGGGAAAAGGGTAGGCAGATGCCTAGCCCTTTCCCAAATACATTGAGGTCGGCTTCCAGTCTCACCGGATGCAGTTAATAAATTAAAAATAAAAATACCGCATTTAACATGGAGCAACTACCTCTGACCTCCACGAACCAGTACTGGTACTTAGTACTGGCACTTAGTAAGACTGGTTGTCAGACTTTCGAACCACTGACTACATGTAACGACTGTCAAAGATCTACGAATGAAAGCTGATACCTACGGCTTAATGAGCTTTCCGGGGCACGGAGGAAACTCGGTATGTAGTCCATGTTCACCCATCTACAGACTGACTTAGGCGGTTTAACCTTGAAGATTGCTCGGTGTGGTTGTTTTTAGGGTTCCGTACCCAAAGGGTCAAACGGGACCCTATTACTGACACTTCTGTATTTCTGTTGCCGCTATAACAACAAATACTGAAAGAGGATAAAATAAAAATTTAGAGGACCTCCCATACAAAAATTTTTTTGCTGGTTTTTTATAAATAATAGTACGGAACCCTTCGTGCGCGAGCCCGACTCACACTTGGCCGGTTTTTATTTAGCCACGAGATCCTCTAGTTATGCAATGATATGCACCTAAATAATTTTGTGACTTATAACTTAATCACTCAACTTAAATACATTTTTTTTGTTTCATTGACAGGTGAGGTCTTCTATGTATCCGGACAGTCAGTTTGACAATCCAAATCCTATCCAAGAACCAACCATAATACAAATGTTAAAAGCCTGGAAAGCTGACCAAGACAGCCGTCTCAACAAAATAGCTGAAGACATAAACAAATCAATAAATGTTCTGTCCAAACAAATTGATGAAACTAACTTGAGGTTATCCTGTAAGTACAATAAGAGCAACCATGTTGGTCCTACATTGCAAAGCAGCGAAACAGCACCGATTAACAATATACAGAATTCAACATCCAATAGTCCGCCGTGAACAATGCAATAATGACTGTGCGTACAAAATGTAAATAAATAATAAAACGACGCATTTATGAAGTTTTTTTTACAACCTTTTATGCAGAGTGGAACGGACATCCACGTACAAACGGTTACTACGTACGCAGTAGGTACATCGTTTCGAACCTGGCCACATAGAAATGAATGTGCAGGGAAACGACTTTTTTTTGGCGTCAAAAATCACGTTTTAATGTCTAACTCAAAACATTGTGCTGAAGAATTGAATAATACCGGGGTCTATAACAAAAATAAATGATCACAATGACGAGGAGGACAAGTGCCTTTCGGTGAGCCTTTTGCCATCAACTTAGCACAAATTCAGACTCCTTGGCTGCCTACTGGGAAATTTCTGGTGGCAATAACATCCCGGTAGAAATCTAAAACGAGTCAAGAATCGGTCATAGCCTGTTTAAGTGCAGACGCGGTGCGACGCGCGGCGCATCTGGCGACGCGACACGCTTTATCTTCAAAAAAATTAAATTAAAAATTTAAAAAACCCCCGCCACAAAAAACCTCTAAAAAGCCAAAAATAAATTAACCCAAGCGTCGTAGCGTCGGGGGACCGCTTTGTTCTGTGCTTGTACTAAGCGGTCTTCTTAGCGGTCCACCGACGCTACGACGCTTGGATTAATTTATTTTTGGCTTTTTAGAGGTTTTTTAAATTTTTAATTTAATTTTTTTTCGTGCTTTTTAAACTTATATTATTTTTTCTTAGCCTTGACTGTCCTACTCCTGGGCATAGGCCTGCCCTCTTTCCTTCCAATTTTCTCGATGTTGCGTCTCTTCTCGCTAATTAACAACTAAAAAAACATTTTGGGGGGAGGGGGTTGTACCCCCCCCCCCTCAGCAATTCCCATGGTGACAAGCGACAACATTTTAAATAGACTACCTGTGAAAGTTATTTTTATCCCTTCATAAACAGAAAAGAGGTGATGATCTTCAAACGGCTGAGCAGATTTTCTCAAAACATAGCTAAGAACACTCTCGATTAAAATACCTTTCAAACGACACCACTTTTATCAAAATCGGTCCATCCGTTTAGGAGCTACGATGCCACAGACAGACACACAGACACAGATACACAGATACACACGTCAAACTTATAACACCCCTCTTTTTTGGTCGGGGGTTAAAAATATGGCGATGTATGAGAGCGTTTACGAACCAGCGGTTTGACGCGCGTTTGCTTGAGATGTAGGCGTCCGACGCGGCGTTATGTCACACCGTCATGGTTTTTTTCCAATAATAATCAATTTGTGTTTATTTTAAATTTAAAGTTTTTTTTTGTAAATTGGTTAATTTTTATTTGTTACGAGCTGACCGGCGCAACTTCGTTTGCGTCACATTTTTCCCGTTTTCGCAACATTTTTCATTGCTGTTCCACTCCCATTGGTTGTAGCGTGATGATATATAGCCTATAGCCTTCCTCAATAAATGGGCTATCTAACACTGAAAGATTTTTTCAAATCGGACCATTAGTTTCGGAGCCTATTCAATGCAAACATACAAACAAACAAACAATCAAATCTTTCCTCTTTATAATATTTCATAATTATAATATTTATTATTTGTTATTTACGATAACCTGTCTTGAATGGTTCAAAAACTAAAAGTATATATTATTAAACTACATATTATTTTGTAATGATTTGAAAATCATAATGCATTAAATTAAACAATAAACTTAGTTACTAAAAGTAATATTTTACAGTAATAAAAAAAGAAAAATAAACACAAAAAGAACCATTCTTACTGACTGTGATTTGATCTTTCAATTTTTGATACGCACTCCGGTCGCAGTACCATTAGGCTACTTACTTCGCTGAGACATAGTCTAAAATAGACCTTCTATTCTAATCCATGATATGACTGTTGTCAAACACTGGACGAATATGGTCCCCCGTTGGGCTACAAGAGCCGCCGCGGGTGGTTAAAGCGTCTCCGTAAACGGCAATTACGTACGACGCGCCACGCGCTGCCCGACGCGCCCCGTCTGCGTGAATGAGCACTTATTCTAATTTTGGGACGCTGATTGTGGAACGGATAACAGATGGAGTCGAAAGTGCGAAGAGCACCGACTACGTATTAGAATGCAGCGTAAATTAAAAATACCCGTTTCTCATTAGAACATATTTATGATTTTTAGAATGTATTCATATCAGATAAGGTTGTTAATGATTGTGCTTGTTGCAAACAATTTAATTAAAATGCAATAAAATAATAATTTTATTTTAATAAAATAATCGACGTTTTTACGTAACGAACACCGCGCGCTCGTGCTAAGGCCTATGATTGCCTGAAGACGGGCATACTCGACGTTCGCTTCCACATGATCGTTTACTCGAATTCTATAGGCAATCGAATTCAGGCGAACAACCTTGTGTAAATGCGTCATGCTGCAAGTCGTCTTGACGCAAGTCGCCTCGCAACCGCATTTCGTACTTAGGTAATTAGCTCGCAAGTTAATTTCACGGTAATCATTTTAATGTTATTGAAGTTGCTACAGCGGTTAATTTTTATAACAGTACCTATAACAAACATGAGTGTTGATTAAATAATGAAATGGATTCCTTCAAAGTTATTTTTATATTTGTTATTATTGTAAGAAAAAATCTTATTATTTATTAATCAATTTGTCTCTAGATCCGAAATATTTTTCTTTTTGTACAATCGGGCATTGATATGGGTAGAAAGAGGGTGAAAACAAGGAAGAAAAAGTTGCCCAAAATCTTATTTTATTATCATCGCTGATCAACCCTTGTATGATATAAAAATTTATGAAAAATAAATGTCTTCTAAACCATTGTTATCACCTTTTTGCTTACCTGCATCTTAAGAAAAAGTCTACATTATATTTATTAACATGTTTCTAGCCTGTTTCTGAGTCCTGCACTTGAACAGAAAGATCCGGCACTCACAAATCCTTTTTTATTTCAGAACATTCTAGAGACCCATGCTCAGCTCAGTTTGCAGGACAAACTGAACTTACTCCTGGTAAGATATTTCTTTTAACTGGCAATACTTCATATTGGGGAGGGACTTGGCTCCTTCCAAAAGGTCCGAAATGACAGGGACAGGACGACGAGTGTGTGGAAAAGTGAGAGAGAGAGGCAGGCCTTTGCCCAACAGTCAGATAATGTAAGCAAGACAAGTATATATAAAACCTGAAAAGACATCATCATTCATCATTTCAACCCGAAAGACGTCTACTGCTGGACATAGGCCTCCCCTAACGCCACATTGACATTTTGGGGGGTTTTGCCATAATCGCCACGCTTGGCAGGCGGGTTGGCGATCGCAGTACGGTTGTTACAAAAGCACAGCGAACGCTGCTGCCCATTCTCTGGCAAGTCCCTTAGTCGCCTCTTACGGCACCCACGGGAATATATGGGATGGTGCTATTCTTTACGTCCGACACCATACAGAACTCCGACACCATACAGAAAAGGCATGTCATTTGGTAATCAACGTTATTGTTTATCCGAATGTCCGAGTAGCCTAAGAGCAAATGCTTCAAAATTTTATTCTGTCACGTTTTGTAATCGCACACATCTTTGCGCGTTTATATGGAGTTTTTCGTCTGTCGGGTAACTTCTGGTCTTTCGAGTAGCATGACACTGGTACAATAACAATGGACAAATTATCAAGTGTAAACGAACAGAACGGGGTCGAGTTGAGTTGGTCCGTCTTCGGATAATCTTGTCCGGTTTCATGGGTCGACTTCATTCAACCTAATCGGTATTGTAAGTGCATAGGGCCAGAATTCGAATAAAGCCTTTCGGGTACCCGAATGCGGGCTAACGAACAAGTGTAATCGCGCCATAAAGGTGTGTTCTTCCATGGTTGTGTAAGACTTCGTCATCGCGCGTTCGTATTTCCGTAGATAAACGATGATTTCCGAAGTTTATACTTCTGCTGGGAAGTTCTTGTCGCTTGTTGCCAAGACAGTAAACAGTTCAATGTTTAATGTATGCTAATATTAAGACGTGATATAAGCAATTGTTTTCATATTAATGTGTTATTAATGACGTTTTTATTTGCAGCGGTTCAGGAGATCAAATGACCAAAGCAAATTTCCTACAATCTTCGTAAGTTTGGTAAAGGTTTACCCCCCTTTTGACATAAGGTGGTGAAACGAGCTGGAATACTATAGAAACAAATGGTCCTTACTTGCCCTGGGCCGAAAAAGCTGAATGTATGAGTGCAGCCTTTGCCCAGCTGTGGGATGATGCAGACTGGCAGTAACCATTAATCTTTTAAAACGCTAGCAACTAAATAATAGGTCTTTACCTATGAAATTGCCGTATTGCAGTACAGACTTTTTCAAACAAAAAAAAGTTTTGATTGGCTATGAGTTCTAAATTCAAATTAATTTTGTTTTAAAAATATGACATTCTATTTACAAAATCAGTCTTTTGTTTATTGGTTAGCGTTGTATTTTCATTACATTTCAACATTTTTCCTCATAATGGATACTTTGAAATTTCATGTAATTATGGAATATGAGTTCCGTCGTGGCACCAACGCGGCACAAACGACCCGTAACATCAACGACGTTTACGGAGAGAACTGTACAAACGAACGCACAACCCGTTATTGGTTTGCTCGGTTCCGTTCTGGGAATTTTGACTTGAAAAATGAACCTCGTGGTCGTCCGGAAACTTTGGTCAACAATGATGAATTAAAGGTGATTGTTGAAGCTGATGAAACTCAATCTACAGCTGAGCTGGCAGCAGCTTTTGATGTTAGCATTAAAACAATATTGGTCCATTTGCGACAGATAGGCAAGATAAAAAAGCTTGATAGATGGGTGCCCCACGAACTTAACGATCGCCAGCGCAACGTACGCGTCGAGACTTGCTCTGCGCTGCTTAACAGGCACAGAAATGAAGGAATTTTGAACCGAATTGTTACGTGCGACGAAAAATGGATTCTTTTTGACAATCGAAAGCGCTCAGCAAGTTGGTTAGATCCTGGTTCGGTACCAAAGCAATGTGCAAAACGAAAAATGACCTCTAGAAAGGTGATGGTCACAGTTTGGTGGTCTAGTGCTGATGTGATTCATCATAGCTTTTTACAAAACGGCGAGAGCATTACTGCAGATGTGTACATTGAAGAACTGACCACAATGATGGCGAAACTCGCACGTCTGCAACCAGCTTTGGTCAATCGGTCGTCTCCACTGCTACTTCACGACAACGCGCGGCCCCATACTGCACAACAGACCGTCTCTAAGCTGCATGAGTTGGATTTAGAAGCTCTCCCTCATCCGCCATACTCACCAGATCTTGCGCCTTCCGACTATTACTTTTTCCAAAATTTGGACAACTTTTTAGCGGGAAAAAATTTCAATTCCCGAGAGGCAGTACAAAACGCCTTTGAAGAGTTTGTTGTCTCCCGTCCAGCTGATTTTTTCAAGAAGGGCATCCATAAACTGCCACAGCGTTGGCAAAGATGCATTGATTGCAGGGGTGATTACTTTGAATAAAAGAAATAAATAAGTTCGAAAAAAAAAATACTTTAACTTTTTTCAAACAAAACGGCAATTTCATAGATAAAGACCTAATATTAAGATGAAAATTACTGACTTGTTCTCTAAAAGCTTGGTATAATCTTATTAAGCTACCACACAATTATAAAGTCATCTGTCTTCTGCATTGAGACTTAAAGTATGCTGCGTTCGGTTTATTTGGTTACCATCCGTGCGTAGTGTGGCCGTTGGACGACCTACAATTTAATGCAAAGAGCAGTGTCCTTTTTACTTCAAGTCTCATCATCATCATCAGCCTATAATATTCCCACTGCTAGGACACAGGCCTTCTCTCTATGAGGGAGGGAGTGGGCTGTAATCCACCACACGGGCCCAGTGGGGGTTGGTAGATGTCACAGTCATGTCTTTGAATGTTTAGTTCTAGGACATTTATTTATTAAGCCGGTTTCTTCGTGATGTCTTCCTTCACCGTGTTTTGACGGCAGTGGTGATAAAATAAATTACACAAAGAGTAATGCGCCTGCCTGGGTTCGAACCCACGGCTTACTGCTCGTAAGTCTAAAAGTTACTAAATGTATGTTCGAAAAATAGTGTTACAGCTAAATTACACTGATTTAAATTATAATTTAAATTATAGAAACAGAAATTTCCAATTATCTTTTTTTTAAAGACATTTCGAAAATGTTTTAGTAACTTTTTAGACCTATGTATCCTGCTTATGCGTATGAAGTTTCATTAAAATCGGTTCAGTCATTTCGGAAAATAAGGACTTAAAAGTTTGTATGAAAACGTCGTAAGGAGTAAACGCTCTTAAGGCGCTGTCTCACCGACGACCTTGCAACTCATTCATTCGCCCGTAGTGTAATAGTTCAGATTAAATTGTGTCTGTACAAAATTGAACCTTGGATTTTGACATTTCCTGGTGAGGTTGCGCTTTTATGTCATCAGAATCTGCCTACTTTACGTGGTCAGTACAGGATTCACTTTTGACAATGTCATTGGTTATGTCGGTGTGGGTCTGATCAAGAAGACATTATTTTATTTATAAGACTGAAACAGGGTCCATACGAAATAAACATTACCCTTCCTTTTGGGCTCTGCTGCAGTCGGGTAAAAGACTACATTTAAGTTGTTATAATTAATTCATAGGTGTTTTGTTTTTTCAGAACAAAAATTTTTACAAAGATGTTAGAGAAATGATGAAAGAAGACAATGAACGTCCAAGTGTACGTATCAATAATATTAGATTGTTTCTAATCAAAATAATTAAACAAACCAGTTCATGCACAACATCAAGTCTGTAATCCCAGAAGAGATTGGCAGAATATTTTTTTTCATTTGCGATGGCTTTGCTCTTGACTCTAGTCTAGGTCAGAGATGACAGAGAAAAAGTCGACGATGGTACGAGCTTACCCAGAAGAAGCCTGTTCACTCTAATTTTGAAGAGATTAGGGTTGTAAACACCAAGGAAGGGAAGCGTTTGGAAACACCAAAATTGTACCAAATATTTATATACTTAGGGTTGCCAACAAGGTTCATAACAATTTATCTTCTAGAAAATTAAAAGTACTAGAGAATACACTATACAGCTACTACAGCTTAAAGTTCATCATCATCAACATATAATGTTCCCACTGCTGGGACACAGGCCTCCTCCAACACCACGCGAGCCCAGTGCGGGTTGGCAGATGTCACACGTCTTCGAATTTTTAGTTCTAGGACATCCCGGTTTCCTCACGATGTTTTCCTTCACGATTTTTGAGGGCAGCGTGATGAAATAAATTACACAAAGTAATGCACCTGCCTGGGTTCGAACCCACGGCTGTCTGCTCGTAAGTCGGGGCTGCCACTACTGGGCCACCGCTGCTCTCAGCTTAAAGTTCATCATCATCATCATCATCTCAGCCGAAAGACGTCCACTGTTGGACATAGGCCTCCCCAAGTGTCTCCACATCCCCGCAACCTTCACCAAGTCATTGGTCCACATAGTGGGAGGCCTTCTAATGCATCGTCTTCCGGGTTAGAGCGGCTGCTCTCAGCTGAAAGTTAGTAGTTACCTACTAATATGTTTTGTCACCCTTTTTGCAGCGAAGAAGTTTTGTAAGTGAAGAAGTACCGGAACCAGAAGTCGTTTTGGTAAGTTATTACCAATACTAGGCAAATCCTATTCTACTTATACACACGGCGACCAAAAAAACCAGTTGATACGGATCTCTCTTTCAAGAGCTCTTGGCTAAATAATAACAGCTGCACGGGTCGATCTTTAAGGTGAAGCCGTCCGTGGATGGGTGACCATAATTACATACGGAGTTTTCTCCGTTTGTCAGAAAACACGTTAAGACCCCAAGATAGTTTGGGAAAAGGCTAGGCAGATGGATAAGTCCCTTAACGAACGACTTTTAACATATTGGTTATATTTTTCGAAACCAATATTATATAAAGCCCCGGACTGCCTCGTTGGTCTCTTGGTCACAAGCGCGACTGCTGAGCGTGGGGTCTTGGGTTCGACCCCGGGTCGGGCAAAAGTGCTATTGGCTTTTTTCCATTAGGAATTACTCAATAGTAGCCCGGAGTTTGGAAGTTGGCTGTTGATACCCACGTGCCTCGGAACGTACGTTAAGCCGTTGGTCCTGCGCCTGATCTCTCTCCGGTCGTGTCGGATTGCCGTCCCATCGGACTATGAGAGTGAGGGAACAGAGAGTGCGCCTGCGCACACACTAGTGCACTATAATATCTCCCGCACCGATCGCCGTGAGCGAAAACGGTCAAGAAAACTATATATATTTACTTTTTTATTACAAGCGGAATTAACTTCCGATATCAATGAGTAAATTAACATTAGTAAAATATTTTATGTGCAAGGAGTATTGTCGATTTTAAAATAATTTGTATTTTGTGCTTTCTGAAACCTGCCCTAAATTACTTTTTTTTTGTTGCAGCGAAAAAGTTATGATGATCTAAATCCCAAAAAATATTATAAAGTAGACTTAGTAAGTATTTATCAAAAACAGTTGTATGTAGCCCATGGAAAAAGACACCTATTTTATCCAAAAAAAAACAGATTTTTCCTATTAATATTTTATAAGATCTTAGTAAATGGTGAAAGGCGAAATTCCTCTTGGGGTAAAAGCTCCTCCTAAAACAAAAAATTTATACTTACCTAGTAGTTAAATGTCCACTCATACTATATTTGTATGAGTGGACATGCAACTGATTAAAAGGTTCACAAATCACAAAAAAAAAGGAATTTAACAGTTTGTATACCAGCCCTAAGGTACAATTCCCAACAATAATAATGGCTGCAATAACAACGGTAAACCGCATCGGCCAATCCATCCAATCGTGATAACGGATTACAGAAACACAACTGGTTCCTATCGATATATCTATGGAAACGGTAACGGCAATTAGTATATAGGTACTATGTACTTATAGAGGCATGAGCACCAGGGTGTAAAGTTTCTGAATACTCCATAGAAAAAGTGGTATCCTCCGACCAGACGGGTGTTTTGTGTGCTACTACATTTCGACAATTTTGTAAATGGTCTTAAAGAGCGTTTACGCCTTACGGCATTTTATACAAGCTTTCAAGTCCTTTTTTTCTAAAATGACAAAACCGATTTTAATGAAATTTAATACGCATAAGCAGGATACATAGGTCCAAAAAGTTACTAAAAACATTTCTTAAGTCAAAGACAACTTTGATAGCGCGAATCAATCAATTTTCGTGCACAACACCCGTCTGGTCGTAGGTTAAATTCGGGGGTAAAGCTGGGGATAAAGTTCTTCATGCTCTTATAATAAGTAGATAGAAGATAGAGTAATAAACAAACAAGTTCCTTCGCGGCGGTCTCTCCCAACAATTGAGCTGCTCCACTATTTGCCGTTATATTCGCCTTCAGAATTATGCCCTGACAAATGCTCACTTGACGTTCTATAACTGCATAAGCGAGTGGAGTTCCCATAGCTGAGTTTTAAGCCAAATATATTTAATTATAATTTGCCATCGACACGCTGAGAAGAAGATTATCACTTATCACTATTAGTCCTTATCTAAAAACTCACCCCGTATCACTCACACTTCCCTCACTTACAGCGAAGAATGTACGACTTCCACCCCGGTATGAGGTCACCAATCATAGCCTCGCCCACAATGCCCAATCAATTGCCCGAGGCAGAGCCTATCTTGCCCGGGCATACATTGCTCAGACCAGCTCTGGGCATGTTGAAGTCTGCTGTTAAATTCCCGCATAAGGACGTGGGCGATGGGGCTGGAGTTTACGGCAATATAGAGAATTTGGGGATCACGTAAGTTTTTTTTTTAAACCTGGGTTCATACAAAAGTGAAAATTGCTGACTGACTATCGAAATGATTGATAAAGCTTTTCGTTAACCCTCGACTATCATGCAAATGTATGTATAGGCAGTGTGGAAGAGACAACAATGCACAAACGGTAAAAAAAATCAGCAGTTTCCTACAATTATGCAATACCTAAAAGGTCAAAATGTAGGGACAGGCAGTTTTTTCTTTTAATTACCGATGATAAAGTAATAATGAACTCAGAATCATCATCATCAGCCTATAGTGTTCCCACTGCTGAGACACAGGCCTCCTCTCTATGAGAGGGAGTGGGCTGTAACCCACCACGCGAGCCCAGTGCGGGTTGTCAGATGTCACATGTCTTCGAATTTTTAGTTCTCTGACATGCCGGTTTCCTCCCGATGTTTTCCTTCACCGTTTTTGAGGGCAGCGGTGATGAAATCATCATCAGACTATAATGTTCGCACTGCTTGGACACAGGCCTCCTCTCTATGAGAAGCAGATGAAATAAATTACACAAATTAATGACCCTGCCTGGATTTAAACCCACTGCTCGTAAGTCGGGGCTGCCACCACTGGGCCACCGCTGCTCTCCTATGGGCCACACCTGCTCTCAAAATCAAAATATATCAGAATGATGTACTGAATACCTAGTAACTAACAGAATTTAATATAAATAAATAAGCTATTTTTCAGCTGTCTAATTATCTTAGTCCATTTTAGTTTAAGTTAACAAATAAGTGGCACTTGGAACTTTTAGCGGAAAAAATAAAATATTTCAGGTACAGTGGCACAGGCGAACGAGTGTTATACACAGGATTTAGAAGAAATAACGGCAATTATAATGACAGAGTAAGAGTTTTTTTTTTCTTTATTCTTAGTTAAGTCAGTTTCGTCAACGACTGTACTGTAATTTCCACCATTTGCATTAATGTCCGTTCGCGCAAAAGTCCCAGCGTGCAAATGTATTTTCGCTCAAATGGGATCGCGCAAGTGTTTCTGTAGCTTTAAACACTGTTATAGTTCATTTAGCCTTACATCAATATACATAAAAGCGAAATGCTCTCTCAGAATCTCGATTATCAACATTCTCGATTAGGTATTTCGTCATAGCAAGCTTTCGGAGTACCGTACATTGCGATGATGAACATTTGCAATAACTTTATTCGTCGTAGCAAACTTTCGGAGTAACGTACATCGGAGTGAAGAACATTTTGAGTAATGTAATTCGTCATAGCGTATTTTTCTGACTAACATAATTCGTACTTACTCATGAACTTTATGTATACCGTACATCGGTATTTTGAACTTAAGAGTAAAGTAATATATCCAAATACCCAAAAAAACTATACAGTTTTAGAAGTAGCCTTTTCTTTATATCAAATGCGAAAGTGAAAAACATTCCCTGACTTTCGGGCTCCGCAGCAGTCTGATAATATATGAATAAGAATGTTATATTCGCGCATTCAAGACAGATGTGTTAAGAAATGAATAGTAACAATTTATTATTATCTACACAAAAAAATGCTTAATCTTAGGTATGTTCCACAGAACGATAGTCCCAGGTAAGTGAAGTTCTTAGTTCGCGTTCTTCCGTCGTGTTATAGATGGCGCTGTAGTTATTTTTGTAGTAAGTTGCTTTTTGTAGGTGGCTACAAATATTTTGTTGTTTTTAACGTTTTACCTAGTATACTTTATATACATGATCATTAAATAGTTTTTTGCCATCAGGTTCCTTGTAGCGTTCCTGCGTCAAGGGCCTGACCACGAGGAGGTAATTTTCAAATACACAATGGATAATACAAAATTAGCGTAGTTGAATGTCCACTCATACAAATATAGTATGAGTGGACATTTAACCGATTAGTCGGTTGAATGTCCACTACGCCAATATTGTATTATATAAAATAATTATAATAATAAACATATTTAGTGAGAACCAAATCTCATTGTTTTGTTCATTTTCAAACGCCATGCGAAGCAAGAGCTGCTGGTCTACCATGACGTCTTTAAGCAGTATTGTTTTACTCTTATTCCAGTGTGGGAAAGAGATGGCGCTAGACATCCTGTATAGCTCCGTCTCTTCCCAATACTGGAATTAGTGTAAAACAATACTGCTTTAAGACATTATGGTAGGCCAGCTGGTCACTAGTTAATATAATGAGTGTCTAAAATATGAAATCTATACGAGCGTGATGCCATTTTAATATAAGATTTTGCTGCTACTAAATATACTTCTTTTGAATAATCCTTTTTTTTAGGAAAAACCTACATTACGATACATTGATTACGGGAAGAGGGAACGAGAGAGAAAGAAAAGGAAAGAAGAAGAAAAACTGCGTCTGGAACAAGAAAAACTTGGATTATCTGTGTTAGTACTTATTTATTTAAAACCGTGGGTAAATAAGAATAATTGATTTTGATGAACAGATTTTTTCAATGATGTCTACACTGTATGTAAAGGTACACATTTTATTTCATTAATTTAATTCTTATACAATTTATAATTTCTGTCGAAATTTTACATTAAAAACTAACACAGCATGGGTATTTAGGTTTACAATTCCACTTCATCCTGATCATCATCTGCCTAGCCTTTTCCCAACTTTATTGAGGTCGGCAATCCCACATATTGCAACAAATATAAAATTAATTATAAAAAAAAGCCAAAAAATGCGTAAATAAAAAACATATTACGTAACAAAAATTAATCTTGTCAGTAAAAAAAATCATGTCACTCAAGAATAAAAAAAAAATAAATTATCATACACATGGTCACTAAAACTATCAATTACAGTTGTAACGGGATATTTACCATGTTTATTATGCGATTACTATGGTTTTTTTAGCATGTTTGAAGTTTGCTACAGCGCCGAACTATTGGGAACTTAAAACAAATAATTAACATGGTAAATATCCCGTTACAAGTGATATTACAGTATACACGGTGTAGATCATAATCGGTTGCATTTTGGCCGTGTAGATATATTGTGCTTTTACATGGAACCGTGGCATCCCCACACGAGTCACAAGTCATCATCCTCGACATTTTAGCCCGTAATCACCCATTGTTGGGTATAAGCGTCCCCTTTCTTCTGCTATACTGATTGGTTTTGTGCCCCTCATCCATCTGTTTCCCAGCACAAATTCGGAAACACGTGACATCTACCAACCCCCACTGGGCCCGCGTGGTGGATAACAGGTCATTCTCTCTCATAGAGAGGAGGCTTGTGTCCCAGTAGTGAGATCATGATGATTATGATGAAACAGCTGTTTTTTTTTTTTTTAATGATCTATTCTAATGCTGATTTAATGTATAATGTACTTACTGAGTTCATATTTTGTGATACGATGTCATTTACACTGAGTATACTGTGCCTTCTCTTATTTGTATGGCAGTAATAATAATTATAAATCCAAATTATATTTTAATTCTTAACAGGCCCAAAACACCAACTTACGTAAGTAGTTCTATAAAATATTCTTATTTTTTCTTACTAATCGTGCATCGGAGTCCTAGCGAGGGCCGGGACGCAGGGTGGTATGAACTGTGACTGGTTAGAAAGCTTGAAGTTTCACAAGTGAGGTTTTTATGATAATTGAAAAATGGGTTTAAAAATAAAGCAAATTCAATTAACTCCATCTTTATCCCTCTATATTTACTCTATAAGTCGACTATCCAGCAAAACGACATGACCTAATTTAAAGTTAGAGAATATTATCCATTTGTAATAAATTTTTGTGGTACCGTTGAGGTTAATTTTTATCGATTATAATTTATGGAACCGTGTTTTAAAAACACATACAACTTAGAATTAGTAGTCCTCAACTTTGGTATAGTATTAATCACATTGTGAATGCCGCATTCATATTATATTATATAAATAATATTAAAACGAGAGCCAGAAAATTTTCGCCATTTGGGGTTATTCTGGCGCGTACAAACATCTATCAACCCCTTTTACATTGTTTTGATTGAAAGAAAAAGTATGTGTTTTGCGAGACTCTAGTAGAGCTCGTATTATAAGTGTGGAGACCTCTGAATTGCAATTAACTTTTAAAGCAAATTGATAAATTGATTCTTGCCGATTCTGATTTCTATGATGGTTACATGACAATCACTTGTTAACATGTATATATTGAACATACAGAATGTCAATAGTATGCACTAAATCAACTTTTTTAATTTTACCTTTGTTCAGCTGGTGCCTCATAAACTTATTTTGTACACTTTGAATATTTACAGAACGGTTATGGTACAAATGGTAACAAAGTTGTAAGTACCAACATCATCATTAATTTACTGATGATGATGATTCTTATTGCTGCTGTCTGTTCTCATATTTATTTAATTTTCATGTTTATCAGTTTTAATTTTATTTATTAAATAAAAAAACAAATTAAAACCTACTTTTTAATTTTGAAATATAGAGGGAAGTCAAACGGCTGTTAAAGGTGAGCACAAGTTTATAATATTGGTTACAAGCTGACCCGCGCAACATCGTCTGCGTCACATTTTCCCGGTTTTTGCATCATTTTTAAGCTATTGCATTGCTTTTATCGCGGGCTTTGAGCGCAGTGACCAAATCAAGAAATTCCGTAACGAAATAAACCTAACACCCCGAATTTGAAAAAAATGGTGACATAATTCATGGCAAAACATTTGTTTTCTTATCGGTCACCACGCTCGAAAAGTGTAACTTGAATTAATATCAAAGGAAAAAAAATTGCATAAATATTATAATTGCATAAGTTGATAAAATGCTATGCAATAGCTTTACCGCGGCAGTCCTCAAGTGCCACACGTATTTTTTATTGATGCTCCGCTCCTATTGGTCGTAGCGTGATGTTGTATAGCCCATATCCTTTCACAGTAAATGGGCTCTCCAAAACTATTTTTTTCAATTGGAACCAGCAGTTCCCAAGATAAGCCCGTTCGACCATACAAACAAACTCTTAAGCTTTATACTATAAATAATAATTTAGTATAGATTATATTTTCATGACTAAAACACATTACAACAACTTTTTTTGTTGTACAACCCATTTTTGGTCGTGGTGGTCATTTGCCTGATGTTATTTTCCACTATTAACGGCATACCTTCCTCTTTATAATGAAATAAACATCCGATCATTTATATTAAAAGATGGCATTTTTTTTCTTTGAATATCAAAATAACAACTCTTATTGGAAAACCCGTTATTTAACAAAGACGTAAATGTCGCCAAATTAAAATAGATGTGTCACACGTCAGAAGTTATGGCAGGTCACTAGTTACGGTATAAATTAAAGTTGATAAGAATTTACTTCATCTTAGTATTATTTGGTTGTTTTCTAGACACTCACAGCAAATGGAGTCACGTTAGAGGTAACAAACATTTTTAGTGATTAAGAGCGGACCGTGTAGGTATCTATGCGCTCCGTGTATGTGTGCGTAAGACAGACGCACGCGACGCTCCGGGAAGAGTGGCGGCTCTAGTTATAATGGGCGGAACGCGTGCTAATTTAGGTATTTCCTTCATATTATTAAAACCAGTTCACATTTTGAAAATCTAAAATGTATACGTTATAGAAAACATGTAGTTTTGTTATTATTTAAAAGCTGATGACCTTCCGTGAAGGTTTTACGCCGTACTGAGGATTAACCTCTTTATCCTATAGCGCGTAACAGTAAAACCTTTTTTAGAGATTACTTTGGTATTATTTTCTATCGAGAAAACTACAAGTAATCGTGTTTCTAAAGTGTATGATTTATAGAATAAATCCTTGAATTTCTTACAAATTAATTTCATAACAAACCCGCCTGCCAAGCGTGGCGATTATGGCAAAACCACTGTTATGTCAATGTGGCGTTGGGGGAGGCCTATGTCCAGCAGTGGACGTCTTTCGGCTGAAATGATGATGATGAACTTCATAACTAAAGATTAAGTAATAACCATGAAGCAAGGGATCAAACGAACGGAATTATTTCGAAGTTTCCTCGGTGAGCCCTTAAAAAAAACTAGGTGTAACGGGTGATAGGCCGCAAGCTGTTATCATGAATTCAGAATACAACCTACAATTTTCTGTCAGTTATTAAAAAAAACTCAGGTTTAGACAAAAAACATCTATTCCAAACATTTGGAACATTTTAACGACTGAATTCATGGTAATAGTTTTCGTGCCCATGACTTAACATCTTGTAGATAAATACTATAGGCTTGTATTTTTATTTAATTTTTATTCATTTTGTAGTTTTTTGACATACCTCGATTAAAACTGGAAGCCATGGAGGTAAGTCTATTAAATCTACACTATATTCATCCTTTATTTGAAGATTTTGTTACGATATTTGATATAAAAGAGTATCCATGGAGTTTCTTGCCCATTCTTCTCCACAGAGATCTATGCTTTGAAATGGGCAACTACAGTACTTTTACAAGTAATTATGTCTTGTGACTTGGACTGAAGCTTGGTGGTATTTTTTTGACATTCAAATGCGTGTAATGGTCTAATTGAAATTGAGTTTGAGTTTATTTTTAATGTCTTTAATAATAAACCAATATTATTTTATCTTTTTAAACAGAAGGAGAGCTACCACAACGGCATCAAACCTTATACAGAGGTAAAACACATTACAAATTTATAACGTCCCCATAATATAATTTCAAACTAATATACGAGTGAGGTCGAGGGCAAAAGTTAGTTTTCTTACGAAGTTAGTTGTGCAAACCGCTTACCACTCTTATATAATGAAATTCAAAAAGTGTATTGTTCAAATTTCAAAAAGTGCTTTGTTCAAAATTAATTATCCACGATCATTTGTTTTTTGCAATTTGTGGCTTTTCTAGTACTCTAACTTGTGTTACCTGAAGAATTTTGCAGTCCTCACTCGAAACCTTATTTACAGTTTCTTGAAGCAACTCGTACAAAAGACTTGAGTATGGTATGCAGAACTTTTTTATTTTATTGTTCAAAAGACTGCCCAACTTAAATGAGACTGGGCAGGACTTGTATGTTGCAAGCCGAACGAACTGTGGGCCCGCAAAGCTCAGGATTGGTGCCCTGAAACAGTGACACGAGGTCGCGGCAGACCACGAAGGAGATGGCGGGACAAACTGAATGTTTTCCTTGAGAATTGAAAAGAAGCAGCACAGAATCGTGACCGTTGGAAGTAATGGTGGGAGGCTTTTGCCCAGCAGTGGGACAATACTGGCTAGCTATATATAATATTATATATATATTGTTATGTTTTCATCATATCAGCCCGGAATCACCGACTGCTGACTGAATTGTAAATATTCTGAGTTTTGCATGCTCATTTTACTTTTAAAATTTTTAATTTTGTTTTCTAGGTGCAGAAACGTTTTCCAAAGATAGCTAAACAATATGCAAAGGTACCAATGAATTCACAACTAAATTAAAATATCGTCTCGATTTAAAGAGGTTAATAAACGGCCGGTTACTGTCTCCCTTCCAGCAGAGAAAAGGCCTACAAATGCAAGAGCATTAATCACCACACTAAGGGTCGATTAGTGATTGCAGGCTTATAAGGCTTGGGAGCCTGCGACCTCTGATGTATAGTTCCATCTTTTTTCCATACTGAAGTAATATTAAATGCTACTACGCTAAGCCGCGCTTGCCAAGGTCGATCTGTGGATGGGCCACACCTTCCATCGAGTTCCCACGTATGTACATCGGAAAATACGTTAGGATGTTAGTCCCGGCCGTCACTAGTAGATCTTTGTCAGTCGATGATAAAAATCAGGGGATCGAAACTCTGAAAACCAGACTTACCAAAGGGTATCATTAGAGTAACCATGGAGTTTCTTGCCGGTTCTTCGCCATAGGAAACGACCAACGCGAACCGTGCCTCTTGTCGACGTTTTCAAAGTGCCCATGTAGGCCTAGGCCTATGTAAAATAAAATATTTTGATTTTTGATTTTGATTTTTATCGTATTACCCAGTACTACCAGAGTTGTGGAGGTCTGACAGGCGGTCACTCCATGTAAAATACTCAGTAGCATCTGGTTAGACTGGAAGCCGACCCCAATAAATTTGGGGACAGGCTAGGCAGATGACTGCTATTGAGGTGGTTGTAGGTACTGTAGCGTAAATAAAAATAAAAATCGTCACTGCTACATGTTAATACGTATAATTTTTCCGATATAAAAAAAAACCTAATACAAATGTTTTATATAAAATTAAAAAGGATCAAAGGGAAAAAAATAATTGGCGATATAAAATGTGATTTTAAGAAAAGTTGCGAAATGGGTTGTTTAGAATTGTATAAGATTTGTGATTTTGAAACAAAAAAAACCAGAAGGTGAGAAGGGGTTGCAACACCTATTCAGCCCTAGGCGCGATCAAATTGTATCCGTGCTTAATTACGACTCCGGAAAAAATACATTGCGCGACCTTTTGACACGAATGGCTTAAAAATAAAAGATAATGGTACAAAAAACTACACTATTGCTATAGATTATAAAAAAATGGATTAGAACAAAATTTGTTTTGAAATTTGACACCGTGATATTTCTCCCTGGCGGTCTGGATCTTCGCTCGTAACCTAACTGTTGTTTCGGGTCTTCAGTGGCAAGCCTCGGAGTCAACCGCTAGCACGCGTCTCCCGACCCCTGGTCGGTATTGAGACGCGGCGCCGAAAGTATTCGGGTCACCAGTTCACAGCTAGATCTTAAAGTCTCAGAACCGATTCTGAGCGAATCTATGGTGAGAAAAATAGGGAAAAATTAACACCATGCTCAAAAAAGAATCTTTCAAGCAGTAAAAATTTAAAATGTTTCAAATACATACCGGTTCTTTGTAAAAACACTTATAGCTACCGACTATTCAGTACGGCGCTTATAATAGGTACAAAATTCAACCAGTCTTCCCTGAGTAATCGGTTTAAATTACAATAATTTTGGTATTTTACTTAGAAACGGAATATCATGTATACTTCCAAAGATTCGTCGCCAATTTCCGAGAAAATTTTTTTACTTGACATCCAAAAGAATCATCATACTTTTTAAATTTGAACCGAAGTAAGAAAAAGAAAAATGATTAGAAATGAGGTCGACTTACATGAACAGAATAGTTTTTATTCAGCCGAATCAATAAACAGCGTGATAATGCTGCAGTACCCAAGTTTCCTCTCGATGTCTGTCAAACGTATGTTATACATAGAAATAAGCATGAATTCAAAAAACCAGAGCGGATGATCCAGATTTGAACCCAAACCCTTATTTAATTTTTTTTGTTTCCATTACAGGATATGGTTGTACCTCACGACTACAGGTGACAAACTTGTTTTTTTTTATAATTTCATGAATATACGGACAGCAAAATCTGACATCTAGTCCTACCAAAGGGTATCGTATTACCCAGTTACTGGGTTGTGGAGGTGAGATAAGAAGTCGTTTCCGGTAAAATACTGGTACTCGGCTGCAACCGGGTAGACTGGAGCCGACCCCAAGATAGTTTGGGAAAAGGCTGGTAGATAATGATACGGACTGTTTGCGGACATGGTTTTGGATACTGGACGCTGGATTTAAACAATGGCTATCAAACGACTCTTAACGAAGCCGAAAAGCACTTGTTCTCCCCGTCATTGCGATTTTTTTTTGTTCTGGAACCTTTTAGTTACCGAAATTTTTGAGGCCAAAGTTCCAACTTTTACACAAAATTTTTCTTATTTATTTAAGTACTAGTTTTTAGGATTCCGTACCCAAAAGGTCAAACGCGACCCTATTACTGAGACTTCGCTGTCCATCCGTCCGTCCGTCTGTCACCAGGCTGTATCTCATGAACCATTTTCTTATTC
Organism: Cerastis rubricosa; assembly: GCA_949152445.1. Classification (NCBI taxonomy): domain Eukaryota; kingdom Metazoa; phylum Arthropoda; class Insecta; order Lepidoptera; family Noctuidae; genus Cerastis; species Cerastis rubricosa. The sequence goes on along the minus strand of OX424526.1, from coordinate 6,510,628 downwards.
TTATTCTTTATTGCACACAAAAAAAAAATGAAAAAATACACACACAAATTGCAATTTAAAAACTTATGTACAACGGCGAGCTTAACCCAGAATTGGGTTTTCTTACAGCAAACCATTTTTCGATTGCGAGATTTGCAAAAGAGGATTAACTTACGATTATGTGCAAAAACAGTACATTCAAAATTTAAATTAATAATAAATTAATAAATTTATTAATTGAACCATGATAGTTAGCCAGTTGAAATTTTCACAGATTATGTATTTCTGTTGATGCTATAATAACAAATACTAAAAATAGAAGAAAATAAATATTTAAGGGGGGCTCCCATACAAAAAAGTGATTTTTTTGCTCGTTTTTTATAAGAAATGGTACGGATCCCGTCGTGCGCGGGTCCGACTCGCACTTGTCCGGTTTTTAGTGTTATTACTTTACTTCAGAAATGCATCCAGCGGCACAATGTTTTGAGTGCGCCACATTGAGTCCTGCCGTAAACCGTGATTTTTCACACCAAATAAAAAATATTATGCTTTCTTGCAATATTTTTTTTGTAGAGTAGTTAAGTAAGTTTGTGTAAATCGATGTACTCGAACAGTTGCATGGTTCACGGCACCGGGCACTTTATCCCTTGCAAATGAAGAAAACAAGACGAGTCTTTCAAAGGCGTACCATACCAGTTTGATTGCACGTTATTGTAAAATATTCACATGAAAGAGAATGATATAAACAGAGCCGAAAACGCATTACAGACATAGGTTCTTATACGCTGATAATAAATCAATCAGCGTATTAATCCAAGATTTTCACAGTATTACTGCTGGACCTTGGTACTTATTCTATTATTTTTTTTCTTTATTGTAACATTTTTCTTTCAGAACAATGGGCGGAGCAGTAGGATTTAAGAAGTATGCCTGAAAGTAGCAACGAATATTCAAAACAAAATGTTATTACATTTTAATTAAAAACAAAGGCAAAATAGAATAATCGTTTTATTCCGTTTAAAAAAACTTACGTACATCACAACTACCTATCTACCTACACTTGTTATTTACGGGTGGGATACCATCACAGGACCCCTCCCGCTCTGGGCGGAGCGAAAGGGAGTGTCAGACTTGTACTGACTAAAACCCATCCATGCTCCATCTTAGCCCTATGTGTTCCAGGGCCACGGCATCTCTTTCGAACAGTCCCGCAGCCCTGGCAGACATCTACCTACCCTTTGGTCAAATACGTTCCAGTCCAGTTAGTATGTTGTCACTGATTGAGACCCACAACCCAGTAACTAGGTAACAGGATAGTCATTAGGGTTGCACCTCATCTAGCAGCACGGAAGAAGCCCTAGCTGTCATTTGTTGATCTTTGATAGTTCAAAGATAAAATCATGGGCACTATTGGAATGCAGAATATACAATGATAGACTTTACTTTTCTTTTCTGTATCTGAAGAGGTTTTCTTTCTGCAGCAGAACCTTTATTTCTCGTTTCTCAGGTGGTGACGCAAAAGGTTTCTTCTTCTTCTTCCCTCTGTCGCCATCTATTAACGTTGATATGTATCACTCTTAAAATTAATGGCTTAAATTAATGGAAGTAAAATAAAGAGTGGTAGTCATGGTTGATTGAATACTGTTGGCGACTGGCTGGAAAGTCAACTACCTTTTTTAGGGTTCCATACCCAAAGGGTCAAACGGGACCCTATTACTGAGACTTCGCTGTCCGTCCGTCCGTCCGTCCGTCCGTCCGTCTGTCACCAGGCTGTATCTCATGAACCGTGATAGTTAGCCAGTTGAAATTTCTACAGATTATGTATTACTATTGCTGTTATAACAACAAATACTAAAAACAGAATAAAATAAATATTTAAGGGGGGCTCCCATACAACGAAGTGATTTTTTTGCTCGTTTTTGTAAATAATGGTCCGGAACCCTTCGTGCGCGAGTCCGACTCGCACTTGGCCGGTTTTTTTTAATATATATATTTTTTATTATTAAATTGATATGTGACACTTTGGCTGTCTTTTTTGTTCGCTGTATTTTCTTGGTTTGTTCTTGTTTAATTAAATATTACTAAATAACCACCATCTCATCGTTTAATTCATCACCTTTAATACAGTCCACACGCTCAGCAACAAATACCAAAATTAAATCAATACGATACCGGTCCATATGTTGAAGTTTTAGCGCAACCTTCACCGGAGATAGCAATTCTCCTTGCTGATTTATTTAAAGGATAATATTTTTTATTATATGTGTAGTTAGTTTAGAACAGTTTAAATTATGCTGAGGTTGACTTTGCTTTGCGACTAAAAGCCGCCGATAAAATATAAGAATAAAAAAACTTTACTTTTTTCATCTTTTCTATTCTGTACAAAACAAAATTCATCATCTGCCTAGCCTTTTCCCAAACTATCCTGGGGACGGCTTCAAGTCTAACCGCGTGCAGCTGAGTACCTGTATTTTACATAAAGCGACTGCCTATCTGACCCCCACAAACCAGTAACTAGGTAATACGATACCCCTTGGTAAGACTGGATGTCAGACTTTTGTCTTCTGACTACTCGTAACGACTCTCAAAGATCTACAAATGACAGCCGGGACCAACGGCTTAACGTGCTTTCCGAGGCACGGAGGAAACTCGGTATGTAATTATGGTCACCCATGCACGAACCACCTTCGGCAAGCAGGCCTTAACCTTAAAGATCGACCCGTGCGGTTGTTATTATTTAGCCACGAGCTCCACCAAAATAAAATTAAGCCGCGTTCAGTTATAGACGATACCTTAATCAGGAACTGAACGAAGTTGCAAAGGCACTGTTAGATTTTCAACGCTTGGCTTAGCAATATACCTACATACGGTAAGGTCTTCGTTTAGGCATTCCTATGTGCTTATAAAAACGAATATAAGTTAATTATATTTCTTCTTAATATAACACCATGTTAACCGTTAGACTCTATTAACATAATTAAGTAACAACTAGCAGTTTAATAATTAAAACATTACAAATTATTGTATCACCATATTTTTTTCTAGCCGAACGAATCACCAGCGTATTATTACTATTAATGTTAATTCTGATTCTCATTCATTTTACATTTTTTATTATTATTTTTTATCATTGACATATTTTTATTACGATTTAATTTCACGCCAATTATTTTGAATGCTAATAAAGCTGTGATAGACGTTGATTTTTATTACAGTTTTAAGAAACGCGAGTATGGACTGAAATATGAAATGGATTCGGCCATCTTTATTTTTATTTTAACAATTGTGAGTAATTTTACGAATGTTTTTTGATAATTTTATTGTTTATCAGATAAGCAATTATTTGTCAACTGTTTAAATACTATAATAATTTATATAAAAAGTGACGAAGCCATCAAAGGGATGCCTCCCAGCTCAATCATTTACTAACAAAAGCAAACATCATATATAAGGCATACAATTTTTTTTTCGGAACTCTGGTCAGAAAGGAAATGAAAATAAAATTTTCACATAGGCCTACATAGGCATTGGGCACTTATATTGGGCGTCGAAAAAAGTGCTGTTCGGGTTGGTCGATTCCTATGGAGAAGAACTGGCAAGAAACGCCATGTTTACCTACTCTTTGAAATGATATTGAAATGATTATGTAGTTTCGTTCTGTATTTTCTGACTATCCCAATATGAAGCGTGTGTTTATTCAGTGTGTCACTCAGCTGATGCCAATTTAATGCCAGTTTTAATGCTTCTCTTGCTCGGTCTTTCAGAAATCAGTTTTTCTCTATCAACAGCGACACTGATAGCTTTATACAGTACAGTGCCAGAGGCATCAATTAATAGTACATTATGGTAATAGTGTGTTGGTGATTACCGCTGAGGCGCCATTGAGACCCGAGCCGTTAGGTGAGGGTTCTAAGAGAGCCGAGGACGGTAATCATCAATACACACGTGTATCATACGACGTTTTTCAACAAACTTGTGAATAAAATAACAATAAAAACTTATTTTATTTAGTAGATAAAAAGTTTATTTAGAGAAACAATTAGTAAATGTGCAGTTAGTAAAATTATGATTAACTGTTTTTGATGGCTTAGCGGTCTCATCAGATAGATTATTTATTGAAATACTTTCAAGTTCTATTGTAATTTGAGATGGCTCATTATTCGTGTAGGTTGGTGAAATCCAATCATTGGATCTACTACTCGTCAGTAGGAAGCGCCTCAGAATCAAGTTTAATTCTTTTTGTGATTTTTGCACAAATTTCCTTCTTGTTTTGTATGGAATCTTCTACGTATGATTTTGCTTCATTGCTAGATCGCCACCCACCATGACGCTTTAAAGTCATTATATCAGCTCCTGAATTAGCCAGCAATGTAGCTGAAGTTCTTCTAAAACTATGTCCAGTATAGCTCTCAGCATCTGCTAAACCTAAAAACTTAACGATTTCTTTAGGCATAGAACCAAATTTGTATATGCCTATAGGCTGCCAGGTATATTTATCATTCTGGTAATTTATAAAGAAACGGTAGTTTTTGCTTTTGGTGACCGCAAACTTTCATACTTCTTAACAATTTCATAGAATGGACCGTGTATGGTGAGTGACCTCGGTATTTAATTTTTCGTGATAGGTATCTTCACTAAAACCATCTGGCCATGGTTCTTTATGTTTTTTTTTACGGTTATATTTGTTGATTATTCTATCCTATAGGCACCAGTTACACCAAATATTAAAGCAATCTAAAAAAAAGAAACAATAATTACGTTAAACACACAACACAGGCTGAAGTCGCGTAGATATTTAAAATTAATTTAACTAACCTTAGTAGCCAGATATTGGCTATCTGGAGCATCTTTTATAAATTCTTCAATATCGCCAGACGATAAAACCTTTGATTTCTTGCTTCTTTATCCATCGTATAGTCTCTTTAGATAAGCTGACAAATTAGAGTATGTTTTTAAGTCCACTCCATTCTTTGTTCTTACTGCACTTTTTAACATTGAGTATAAACACCACAAAGAGCTAGGTTTGTATTTAGAAGATAATTCTTTAAAGTACGCAATGAACACATTTTATGAAAAAGACTGCGTATTCTTGCTGTTTTGCCATTTTATGCTATCTTGGTACGCTAATAGATATTTTTCCTTGGAGTTTTCAGGTAGTAAGTAAACTTTCCATAACGTTAAGGGCTTCACATCTTATATCGGGCGGTGTACAACATAAATCATTTACTTCGTAACTAGTACTTGTAGACATTTTAATTAATAAATATCTGTAATTTCAACAGTGAAAACGAGTTGTGAAAAATGATTCGCTATGGCGGGAAAAATTAATCAGTTTTCATAAGCGCGCGAATTGCGATCAGCCACAGACTAAAGGGACGAGGTTTTTTTTTTATTTTCCGCGCATAGGGTTTGTGCCTATTCTGACACGTACAAAATGGGGAATTTAAAGTTTTATTTTATTACAGAGAAAACAAAATTTATATTTGAGTGAAAATTTATTTACTAAACACGTACGAGTTACAATTATCTATTTAAATAAGAAGTTGCATGAAATGAGCAAGCAAAAGGAACATTAATTTATTTGTTCTATTAAACACGATCTTTTTTTGAATAAAAACTTTTTAAAAACAAAGCACCTCAATTAAAACAATTAAAAAAAGAAAACTGAAAAAGTCATGTGCCTTATTGCGGTGACCATAGAGATGTTCTGTGCCATAGAGCCACTTTATGAGCAAGTGTATTGACAAGATATTTTGTTTCAGATCATATTGGATTGCAATGGAAACAGATTGAGTGAGCCATGGAGAAATCTTCAGGTATGATTTATGTTATACAAATAAATACACAGATCTGATGGCCTACCATGACGTCTTAAAATATTATTGTTATACACTTATTCCAGTGTGGGAAAGAGATGGCACTAGACATCCTGTATAGCTCCGTCTCTTTCCCACACTGGAATAAGAGTAAAAATAAAAGTGCTCTAAGACGTCAAGGTAGGCCAGCTGATTTGCCCAATTATGCTAGAGTCTACTTCCAGTCGGATCGAATTTAAGAAGAGATTGGTTATCTGGGTGTTAATTATCGGTAGGTTTTTCTCAATGAAGGTCGTCGCTTAACCATATAGTTCGGTACGGGCCCCCAAAGGGGCTCGACGAACAAACCTCCGCTGGGTTGGTATCGGCCCCGAAAGGGGCTAGCAATTAAGTCATTCGTCATCTTCATAATTTATGCAAATATTTTATTTTCTGATTATCAAATACTATGAGTGTGCGTTAATTAAGAAAGTTGGATAAAAATTTCATATAACAACGCCATTAAAACTTTGTAAATAGCGCGCAAGTATCATAGTTTACCCTTATAAAATTCAAGTGCATAAATACGGTCATCGCAATTTTGAAGGCTGAGCTGGTCGAGGCTAAAAATCATAAAAATTGTGGTTTTCAAACATTCGAGCTCCACTATATGGACAATAATCAACTTGTCATTTAATTATGCGGCTAATTCATCCATAGTTCAATTTAAATAAGCAGTGGTAATGATGAATTTTGAAATCTAAAGTCGAAGTTTCGCGCCAATCGTGCGTGTTTACATTTTTATTTTTCACATATAACAGACACACGCGTATAGATTCGGTAACAAACATGACAAATATCATTCCAAATATTATAAACCGCATGAAAATGCCCAGATCTTAGCGTTATTTACGAATACGGGACCAATAACACATAATATTCATTACCACCGCTCATTAAGTATTTTGAAATAGACGACCATTTTTTTTTTTAAATTATTGTGATGTGTGAAAGCGATTATTCCAATCGATTATTTTTTGTAATCTTCGATCAACTCGAGTAATTAAATTGAGAAATTTAAAAAATCGATTGATGAAAATTAAAATAAATTTATTTTAACCGTAAAATACAGTAAATAATTATTATAATGTGTTTTAGGCTTTTATAATGGTAATCTTAATTGTTTTTCGTACATTCCGACCCAACAATAAACAGCACGGACTGATAGTATGACTAAATTCGCGCCAATTTTATTTCCATCTCAAAATTTAAATTTGGAATTCGTTCGCTGTTCCAATTTATATTGTAGGCATTCAAATTTACTATTATAGATAGTTTATTGTGAATTTTGTTTTGAACTATTTGAAGATTGGTAGAATGCACAGGATTTCGGTAGGAATAGTAAAAAATAATTATGTAGTTTGATTATGGTTAGGACGTTGGGTTGGTTAATGGATATTTACTCTTTACTTTATTAATCAGCCTGTTCTGTCCCAATGCGGGTAAAGGCCTGCCCATGTCTTTCCAATTTAGTTTATCTTTTGCCTTCACCGTCCAATACTTTTCATAGACAATATTTTTTTACACCTACTTAGATAGGCTAGGTTTTGGGATAGCTACCCCAAAAATGAAAAAGAAACCATTTTAAACTATCCAAAAACTACGGTAAGACTCTCGAGTAAGAGTCTTACTCGTATATTTTGTAGACTCTTGATGGTTCTGGTTCATATCTATTGCTGTTCATGGCTTCATTCAAGTGACTCGGCCCTCGGCCTTTGATGGATAACCTAAAAATGGCAGATTTAAAAAAAACGTGTGCGTCTCGGGAGGCTTGACAGAAGTGATAACTTAAACTAATCTAAGCCTGCTGCCGTATGCGTGAGAGAAAGGGAAGCCACACAGAGTGGTGCCGTAACGCGTTACGTTACGAAGCGGTTAACCCTCCCATAAGAAGTTATCACTTCAAAAACCTTTTTACACTGGACAGTGAACCGCTTTGAAACAATAAACTAATGTTCCTTGAAACGGCTTATGAATTGCCGATTGTCAACCATCATCATCAACTGTTGGGGTCGGCTTCCAGTCTACCCAGATACAGCTGCATAACCGTATTTTAAATGGAGCGACCTGCGACTGCCTATCTGACCTCAAACCAGTTAGTATCGGGTAGTACGATACCCCTTGGTAAGACTGGCTGTCATACTTTCGGGCCACTGACTAGCTGTAACATAACAATAACCCCATCATACGATACACAATCTTGGAAGAATAAATATAATTTATCTTGTTAGATCATAATAATTATTTACTATGCCTTCCAAGATCCTGGGCATTCTTTAACCAACCTTCAGATATTACACAATAAAATTCTTAAAATGTTATCTAGTAAAATTAAAATACTTATTTTAAATAATGAGAATAGCGAGCGCATTCTTTTTTTAAATTTTGAAATCGAAAAAAATCGGCGGGAATTAAGCCTAATCATTAAAATGTTGACTTGTTTTTTTTGGGATTACTGTCTTCTGTCGTTCTTATTACTTAGTAATAAATCTCCTTCCCATGAAGTCAACGTTCATTAATTAATTATAAGATGCTTTTGATCTAATAATTACTTAATGAAATTATTAAAAAAGATGGTTATTATGACTAATTTAAAAATTAACAATTATTTAAAATTATGCTTATGAGTTTTTATTCAGTGTCAACTTTTTTTTTTCAAACTCGATTTAATTGCGATTATCGATTAGGCTGAATGCAACTAATTAATCGTAAATAAGAAACCCGGGTTTTCGGTCAGCACTTACTGAAAACTATGTTGTAACATAACACTTCTTGTGTTATGTTACAACATAGTTTTCAGTAATATTTGTCTAGACTTTGATTGGGTTTTTTTAAGAAATTGTGTGTGAATAATGGCAAAACTAAGAATGCAGATAGAATGTTACTGTTTTTATTTTGCCCTTCCGAATTGTTTTAGCAAACGAGAAGCATGCTTATGTACATTATTTCCAGCACATATAAGGTACCTACTTTTTGGAAGGGTGTAGTAATATGTATTTTACGCATATTTGGCAATAGACTGACTCCGTTTTACCGACCTTAATATGATACTGAAGATATTAACCTCAAATTTATCGTATGTAACAGATCCCGTGACATATTTTTCACAATAAAATCGAACGCTGAAAGTTGATGAAAATTTCGTGAAATTCATGACAATTCGCATCACCCCGCCGATTCAGCTGATGTGTCATGTGTCAAAATCTTGTCGGGCATAGTGGTTAAAAGTGTGTTTATTAGATTTTTACAAAGTTACAAAGGAACAAAGAAATCGCGTGGCGTGAATGAGTGACTAATGTAATTTTGACGACTGTCAAGGAGATATCTAGACCCCGTTGTGCTAGTGATGCGAAAGCGGTAGCACTGGCTTCCACTTCCCAGCAGTAATACCCTAGAACCGTTGGATTGCCAAGTCATAGGTCCCAACCAAAAACACGCACCTTTGATTTTTAAAATTATAATTCTGTGTATGGTGTCGGACGTAAAGAATAGCAACATACCATATCTTCCCGTGGGTGTCGTAAGAGGCAACTAAGGGACTTGCCAGAGAATGGGCAGCAGCGTTCTCTGTGCTTTTGTAACAGACGTACTGCGATCGCCAACCCACCTGCCAAGCGTGGCGATTATGGCAAAACCCTCTAAAAAGTCAATGTGGTGAAACTTGGGGGAGGCCTATGTCCATCAGTGGACGTCTTTAAGGCTGAAATGATGAATGATTGTATAATTATTACTTGCTCCGGTAAAGGAAATAAATCGTGAAGGAACCAAACCAGCATCCCAGAGAGATTTATCTCGACTCCAGTTCTGACTATGACCGCAACAGAACCGTAATGCACTCATCAGCGCGGTGATTACTTATCGGCGCAAATTTATTTCCTCATTGATCACGTATTTCCAGAGGAGAGCCAGCAACTACTATGCTGCAAGTGGGTGGCCAACTTCTCACAATCGACCGCCAACAAGAGAGCACATAAAGGAAGCTCGCCGCAACTCCAGAATTGGCATTGTGTAAGCATACGTTTATTTTGGTATACTTAGTTCCCTGGAGCCCCGACTTACGAGCAGTAAGTCTTAGGTTCGAACCAAGGTAGGCGCAATGTTTTGTGTAATTTATTTCATCACTGCTGCTCTATAAACAGTGAAAAAAAATATCGTGAGGAAACCGGCATGTCCTAGAACTAAAAATTCGAAGACATGTGACATCTACCAACTCGCACTGGGCCCGCGTGGTGGATTACAGCGCACTCCCTCTCATAGAGAGGAGGCTTGTGTTCCAGCTGTGGGAACATTATAGGCTGATGATGATGATGACTTGGTTCTTATGTCACAAAACATAACATCACACCTGTAATCCCCGACGGGTTAGGTAGAGGCACCGCATTTAGCCAGTTATTTTTAAGATCCATGTCATAAGGGAAAACTGGCTCCGAGAGGACCGATGCCTGCCAGGGCTGCAAGACTGTTCGTAAGATATACCGTGGCCCTGGAACACAAAGGGCTAAGAAGGAACATGGATGGGTTTTAGTTAGTACAAGTCTGACACTCCCTTCCACTCCGCCCAGAGCGGGAGGAGCCAATTGATGATTTCCTATCAGAAAATAAAAGCGGAGAACTGGCTAAATGTACGTACTATTAGGTACATTCTGCCGAACCCTTCGGAGATTACAGGCTCGATACCATGTACCTATTTATTCTGCACTAAGTTTTTGAAGCCCTATACTAACAACTAGCTTAAGCCAACTGCTTCGTTCGCGTTATGTTCGGGAATTATCCAACGTTAACGTTTTATGTATGATTATAATCGTATTGTATGTAATAATGAGTTTTTGTATTGTAATTTTATTTTATTCTAATTCTTATTTACTGTAATAATAGTTGTTGTGTATGGGTAATTATGCCTGAAAAAATAATAAAAAAGGATATACGAGCATTTAAACTTATGAACTTTACCTCTTTATAATTTTATTTTATAGACTAGCTGTTGCCAGCAACTTTCTTCCGCGTGAAATTATAATAACAATATGATTTCTCTATCTAAATAGGGAAGTACTATTTTGTATCTGATTTTGCTAACAATTTCGTGGTTTTTTTTTCACAGAACCCTAACTCTTTTTCTAAAATAAAAGTAACCTAAATTACTTATTTTAACACTAACCCGCGTCCCTTGTCCCGCGTTTTCGAAGGTTTGCCAGAATAATCAGAGTGACAGACAAATCTTTAAAAAAATATTTGTTGAAATACATTCATATGCGATCCGTAAAATTCTTTTAGTTTTAATAACAAACAGACATTTTAATTTTATTTCATTGTATAGATTAGACTGACTCTTACCGTCTCATCACTGAGTTCTAATTGTAGGTTGAAAAAATCTAGGCTTTATTGATTTTTGTGTATCTAATGCTGTGCCTCTTTATGTATTATATTATAGGTTCGATAGCAACTCGGATGTATCAGAGGAAGGAGATTTTTTTCAAGCATACAGACAGAATAATGAGCCACAGGTATGATAACAAAATATAAATATAGAATAATAGTAGACACTCAGGTGGACAGAAATTTAGTAGTCTTTTCGTTCCCTACTAACACGCGCTGGGTCCCCGTGGTGGATTATGGCTCACGCTCTATCTCAGAGAGGAGGCCTGTATGCTGGCATCGACATGTAAGCACCTAATCATTAATAGCCGTGACCGTCGGACTGTAATCATAAGTCTCAAGTTCGAACCCAACAATCGCACCTCTGATTTTTCGGATTAATGTGCATTTTTTATAATTATAACTTGCTTCGGTAAAGGAAAGCGAAGTGACGAAACCAGCATAACTGAGATATATTTTTCGATGGCATGTAAAACCAAGTCAGAGGCTCCTAGTCGACATAAAAATCTGACCCCAACTGGCGTACCATGACGTCTTAAAACATTATTGTTCCATTCCTATTCCATAGTGAAAAAGAGACGGAGTTATACAGGTCGTCTAGCTCCATCTCTTTCCCGCTCTGGAGTAGGAATGAAACAATAATGTTTTTAGCATCATGGTACGCCAGCTGGTTAGTCACTAACTACGTGATAACGAAGACACGTTCAAGACTGACTATACTTTTACCCGCGAAAACAAAACATGCCGATTATACTTGTACTTGGTCTACCTAAAATGCAATATCGCATAAACAAAAACGTCAAAAAAATAAAATTGTGCGTCCGGACTCCACGCACAATTTATTTTTTTCCGCGCGGAAGAAGTGAAACTTAACGCAACAGTGCTTTCATGCCCCCTCCATGGTAGCGTTAAACGTTTAACGCAACCTTGTTGGAAGTCGCATAAGAAGTTTCAATTCAAAATACATAGGTTTTATTTTGGTTTTTTTTTTACAGATTAATAAACCCGTGTAAGTTTCTTTTGTAATACCTACGTATATATCATGTTTAATTTACTTTTATTTAAAGCTTGTTTAATTAATTTGATATTTTCTAGGTTAGTTCTAGCTCTTCTGCGATCGGAAGGAGGGAAAATTTCGGTATAAAATATTTTTCTAATTATATAATATCTACATGTGAAAGTATAAAAGTGGTTGAGGAATAAGAGGCAAATAATGATGGATGGACTTCGAGAAGGATGATATGGCAAGAAAGGAGGTTTCCGATGAAGAAGTATGGACGAAGAAGACATGCTGCGCTGACCCCAAATAAATTGGGACTAGGGCAGGAGAATGTTGATGGTGATCTAAATATAAAAGTACCCTATTAAATAAGTAGTACGTGTAATGCGGTTGTCTCTGGATGGGTTTTGACGGCACCACCACCATTATGCGATAACTAGTACAGTAAACGCGTATTTTTAGAATAGGTAGAATGACTATTACTCATGGTGGTGATAAAACCACTGTTTTTGCATCCAGACGGAGACTGTCAGCTATCCCAGCTCCCGCTCTTTCGAATTCTTAATCTCGTCTTAAGCCAGTCATCATCACCAACTTCCTGCCCTTCTTTCATGTTACTTGGGTTCGATGCAATACGCTTCTTTCGTCCCTCCTTTCAACCCACACTATTTCATATTATTTTTCTTTTGTAATCATTGCTTACACAATCCACCATTAATTATTGATATTCGTTGGTGGGTTAGCAAAGCTTTCAAGACACAACTTCTATAGTACCCTTACTATCTTTTATTTGGGAGTTTATTTTTTTTATCTATAGGACACGCCGGAAGCAGACCGCCACAAAGTTGACCCGAATTATGATTGGAAGTTTCCAGGAATAGACATCAGACGAACGTAAGCATTTGTTGTTGTAAGATTTACATATACAGGGTGTAACGGAAAGGGTATATACATACTTAAGGGTGTGCTATAGACCATCAAACTGAACATGTTTCTTCACAAACAAACATCGTCATAACGAAAAAATTTTCTGCTGCCCATACAAAATTTTAATACCTATTCGACCCAAATGTATAGGACAGCTGATATTTTTTTCGCTATGAAGATGTTTCTTTGTGGAGAAACATGTTCAGATTGATGGTCTGTAGCACACCCTTAAGTATGTATATACCCTTTCCGTTACACCCTGTATACGGCAAGACTTTTTAATAATTATATTCCAATGTATTAGAAAAATCTTAAACATGTATTTATTTCAAACTCAAACTTTTATTTCAATTAGTCTATAGCAGGCACTTTTGAAAGACAAAAAAAAAAAACAAAAAAAAATCGCGAAGCTATAGCCTCAGTTACAAGGCATAATAACTTGTGAAAGTACTGTTCTTGCCTATTTCAAAGCGTATATCTCTATGGAGAAGACTGGGAGAGAAACTTCATGGACACTCTTTTACATCAAAATATTGTTAGATTACACAATCTTGGTTACATCGTATGTTGAGAATACAAATATGTGAGAACGATGTAGAGGTACGTGCACGCTAAGAGCGTCCGGAGTAAAATATTAAATCAATAATTCAAAAATTAAGTAATTAAAATATACCCTGGCAGCTAAGAGTAGACCAGTCACAACTGACAGCGCCCGTTCGCGAACATGACGCATGTATCAGCCACCATTCAACTCAACCATATCGAAGGAAACTAAATGACCTGACACACCCGCCACAATCAACGAGAAATTTGAGTGAGCATGACATTCACTCAACCGCCAGGGCAAATTCGCGTCACTGATAGATATATAGTATATACTCAGATATAGTAGATATAGTAGTACGAGATATAGTAGGTACTCAGTAAATGGTAGCTTTACAGTACACAGTCCTCACACGTGTGCTATGCAATTGTATAAGACTAAGAAAGAGAATCTATACAATTCAAAGATATTTTTACAATCTTCTGCAGCTTTCATAATTACTTCACATGGAAATTTTAATACCCCTATGGTTGTGGAGCAGGACTAGCACTGAGCCAAGCATTATATCATCAATGTAATCCTCCAACGTACAATATGCTTTCCTAAATAGTGTGTTTCAGTAGTTTTAAGTGGGATACTGGTAAAGAAATCTGCAAATTATTGAGCTACTTCGTTATAAGGGCTGAGAAGACCACGCGATGTCTCTAGTTTGAAATCATTATTTTATTTTTTATTTCTATTAGTTTCACTATTAGTAGATTGTTGCATCGAGCGCAAAGTGAGTTATTAAATTAACATTCGTGCATTAATAACTCACTTTAGCAAGGTGCGTAATCTACTTTTCTTTCAACTACCGTGACAAAATATACCTACTTAAAATAAAAACTCAACTTAATGAAACAAAGTTTAAAATTCATCTTCCCTTTTAACATACAATTATTAGTGCAATAATGAGATTTCATACAACTTTTCTACACTGTTTTGGTTCTAAGCAAAAAAGATATCCTTTGTGATCGGTTTTGTAGTGATTAATGATAACATTACTGCGTAGTTGGAAGAAAAGATAATTTTCCAACCCATCCTTATTTTATTATCTGCGGACTTAATTTTGGTCTTAGCTAACTTGCAAGAGTTAAAAAAAGGTGGTATATTTATTAAAACTTTCTGAGTTGATGTAAGGCTAAAGGCCTTGTAACTCAAACAATCGTTCCTTACTTATTATTCCAATGCCCTAAGTTGCCCAGTCACTGAACATAAACTTGGAGTAAAATAGATTTAGTTTTAATTTTTAATGTATTATTGAACTCTGCGTGAACTATCGAAAAGTATTCCTCATAAAATTGATAAATTAACTTATACAATACTAGCTGTCCGGCGCAACTTCGTTTGCGTCACATTTTCCCCGTTTTCGCAACATTTTTCATTGCTGCTCCACTCCTTTTGGTCGTAGCGTGATGATATATAGCCTATAGCCTTCCTCGATAAATGGGCTATCTAACACTGAAAGAATTTTTCAAATCGGACCAGTAGTTTCGGAGCCTATTCAATGCAAACAAACAAACAAACAAACATACAAACATACAAACAAACAATCAAATCTTTCCTCTTTATAATATTAGTTTAGATATTTATTACCCTTTTATAAACTTTTATTTAAATTGCGTTGTTATCAGTTTGTTAGTTTGTGTATCGCATCGCCGGAAGCCACCGTTACTAGCACTTCCTCGCGCACGAACCAACTTGCTCAGCAAGGCACCACTGACGCGCGCCTTGCACGCACTAAATGACACTGCTGACAGGATCGATTTATTTTCCTGTTCTCTGAATGAATTCACAAAAACAATGTTGTATGTGTTATGTTATTTAAGATAGTAATTTATGATAGTTCAATTAAGGACCACGCTAACGCATTAGGTATTCCCTGTAATGTTAGTAGTGTTTGCGATAAATAAATAAAGTATTGGTCAAATCTTGAAACTGAATTTCAAACCAGTTCCCGATCCGATTGAGCTGAAATTTTGCACAAACCTTTAGTTCTAGTGGCAATACATTTTTATGGCAAACAAGACAGATAAACCTAATATTCTTCTTATCATTTTGAAAAAAGCTTGATTTAAAATTGAAAAATAATAATAATTGTTTAAATTAGCAACGTTACAAATTAGCTGTCAAATGTTTCGTACTTATATTCTGAATAATTAGTCAAAACAATATAAGGCAGCTTTTTGAAACAGCCTTAACAATTGAGGTTTTTCTATATGTGAGTGAATTATACAACCAATCTTAACCTTATGTTAATGTTCAATAACTTTTCAGGAATCCACATTTTAATTTCACAGAACAAGTATGTATTCTTTTTGTTTTTTATTTTAGTTCTTTATTAATTGAATTCCTTTTTTTAATTATTAGCATTTTCGAACCGTTGTTAATCTCCCATATGGTTTTTAATATTTGTGCTTTTATAGAAACGAGCAATAAACTTATTGGTAAGTTCCCTATAGTAACTACATAAATGTCATAGTGCCCTTACTTTGTCCGCGTGAAGGTCGGAAATTATTCCATGGGGTGCTACTGGGATCAAATCTTATGTCCTCTGGATCCTGGTTATTTTTTCATTTATTGATTTGTTTAGCCAACAATTGTTTACACAGTACATTTATAATTTCATTTTACCTGCATTTATAAGTGTAAAAATTAATTATAGGCCAACACCACATGCACAATTTTGGCTTTAGACATTCTTAACACACAGTTAAACTTTGTTTTAACATAAAATTCACAAATTAGCAGTAGCAATATTAGCAGCTTAAAAGAAGTATTAATAATTTTGGTTTAGTCGTAATACAATTTTATATACATTTTAAAACAAAATAGCATTTACTATAAACGTTTAATTACAATTAAAATCAAAAACATGAAAAATTATAATTTTAAAACAGCATAAAACATATACATTAAGAGTTATGATGATATTATGACACAAAGTTTTACAAAAAAAACGGGTTGCACTCCGGGAGTGCCGGCAGAAGTGAAAACTTGAATAGTAACGTTGTGCATTTTTGGATATGGTTAGGAAATAATTTTGAACGAATTGCTTTAATTATCTAGTTCTATCATTTATGTGGTAAAATACAATATTCATTTATTGCGCTATCATACACAAACATGACAACTTACATTACATAACAAATTTAACACAGAAATATTACGATACGTTTTACGAATTTTACCTCTTTGGAGAAATCGAAGGTTTTGTTTGTGCATAAGATAATTATCCAGTTTTGGAAAACCAAACTCAATGACAGATGTCATAAAGTTCAAATTCCTTCGCAACCTAATGTCAATTCGTCTTACGAATTTTCGATCAGGACACGTGACCTGACGCGAGTTTTAGATTTTATACCCATTACAGAAAAAGTGCTCAACGCCGCTAAAGAAGTTTTCACTTCAAAAATCATACAAGGTGTATACAGACCCTTCACGAAGCCGTAGTGAAGTATTCTCATTCATCAAACTAAGTAACCCTACGCAATTTTTTTTTGCCGGGAAACGACTTTTCTTGGGTGGAAAATCTCGTTTGACGTGAAAACTCACAGTAACTCACTCAAAACATTGTGTTGATGCATTGAATAGTAAACAGGTCATGGAGGTATTTCAAGCAAATTTGAAACCTTCAAAACGGTTTATTCCCGGTCGTCCCCACCTCGTCGTCCCCACTGTGTACGAATGGGCAAAAAAAACTTTCGTTCCTCCCCATTGGTGACGATTGGAACTTTTTATTTCTCACCCGTTTCGCTACAGATCGAGAGTCAAAATGTAGAATTTGGATGCAAAAGCGAGCTAAGCGAGCTCTTACTGTAAGCCCTGCAGACAGAAGTAGGAGCCCCGCGTAGCGTTGCTACGTCGACTGTGCTTTTAAGGCGAATATAAAATGGGTCTATAGCGATACAAGTGGGAAATAAAAAGTTCCAATCATCGCCACTGGGGAGGAATGAATTTTTTTTCCCCATTCATACCCAGTGGGGGGGACGGGGTGGAGGGGGGGACCGGGAACAAACCTTCAAAACTAGTATTAAAAAGAAAAGTTGTGACAAAGTTCGAACTTTGACCTCCAATATCTCCGTAACTAGAAGATTCCCAGGTATAGTCCAGAACAAAAAAAATATCGCAAAAACAGGGAAAATAGGTGCCGTTCGGCTTCGTTAACGGTCTATGTATACCCTTTATTGTGTGGAACCAAATTCCAGTCTCATTAATGAATTATTGTTCAAAAATAATCTTGGTTTATTCAGGAGTTACCAATAGCTCATTACGTAAAGGACTACCACAAGATTGAATTGGAGATACAGAAGAGAGAGGCTGAAATGAAACTAAAGTGAGTATTTTTTTCTGTAACTCTGTTCTTTTTAATTTCGACTTACGACATTTTACGGCTTTACCCACATGCATTGCGCTCGGCTACACCTCAGTGTAACTCGTAACATAACATACATAACTTCACGCCGGTAAACTTACAACGGTTAAGCAGGGGTGTACATCCATATTTTGCCAGTTATGTTTAACAACCGGACACAAATTCGGACTCCGTGGCTGCTAATGAGAAGTACATGATGGAAAATCTCAATAATACTTTTCCTGGCTTCGGAATTAAACCCAGGACCTCATGCGCTTGTGATCACTAGGCCACCAAGGCAGTCAAACTACTCGAAACAATTTAAAATTGAAGTGGCCTAGCGTAACAAAGAGTTTCAATTGAATAAGAGCCTATTCTAAACTGGTTATGTTAACACTTAAACTGGCCTTCTGTACCTATTTCAACTTCTTCGCGATTTCAATGACTCTATTGGCAATTAGTTTTGTGTATTTTGTGGTTATTTCCCTCCCTTCCTTCCATCGTTTCTTTGGTCTTCTTCTACTCTATACCCATCCACATTAGTACTCAAAACTTTCCACACGACGTTTTACTCATTCCTCCGCATCACATGCCATACCACGACAACCGATTACCTCACAGTGATTATGAATCACGATTATTATTTTTTCCTTTATTCAGCTTTTTATCTTATTTTATATATTTTTAAATATTTCTTAAAAAACAAAATAACATTTATATTATTATTTATGATTGTGATTGTGAGCTCGCGATATTTCGACGCTGTTGCAAGCGCCATGATATGACACAAAGTTTCTTAATCGTCAGCTATATTATTCATATTCCCATGAAGAAGACATGCAGATGTTATGTGGCTAGGTGTTTGTGCAGTATATTATAACCGTAAAGTTAAATATCATGACAGAAAGCAATTTTTATCATTAGCGAGATCAGGAATGTTATTTTATAGTACCGTGGTATTTCCTATGTTTTTGAGTGATCATTTGTATGGTATACACAATAAAAGGTATTCATTTGTTTGTCTTTTATATATATCTTGTCAATCTATATATCTAACGTGTTTATTTAAGATTGAAAATACATCAATAATGCAATTTGGAAATTATTAGCATAAAAAATGTATGTAAGGCGAGATAATTCTCAGCGTCACTTTTTTCATGAATTATTATTTTTAATATACTTCGTAACCAATCTTATATAGGCAAAATCGAAAAATAGAAACACCTTCTACGAAAACAGTGAGTTTTATTTTGTTATATTTACAATTTTAAGATGGTAGGCCCCGAAAGTCTGACAACCAGTCTTCTCAAGAAGTATCTTATTGGCTAGTCCTAACTAGGTTATGGAGGGCAGATGGGCAGATGTTCCATGTAAAATACTGGTATTCAGCTGCATCCGTACTGGAAGCAGACCCACTATAGTTTGGGAAAATGCTAGGCAAATTATGATTTACAATACAATTAAAGACACGCGCGTGTCGCCTTGACTTGTAATTACAACACTTTTTGTCACAACGTCCTATATGATATGACAGTCTTGATGATCAAGAAAATATGAATGTGCTGAAATACTTATTATGGTTTATTTAAGACTTAAACATTTTCTGACCGATAGGAAGCTCCTGTCGACTTTTTCGCGCAAAATTACAACAGGTTTAAAGCGGAAATGATGCAGAAACAAAACAGATTTCAAACAATGCCGGAGGACAAAAGTCCCCAAATTGAAACTCAAAATCAAAGCATTAAGAGAAAAGAAAGTTTATTGCAAGAGTACGAAAATAAACAAAAAAGTTTATATGGTACTTATGATGGCAGGTAAGTGTTTTTCTTTTATTTAAATCAATTTGTCACTATAGGGATGCGGAGGAGTACTTTGACGCCTAAGGGCTCATGGGTCCGAGAGGGCCGATGCCTGCCGGGGCTGCGGGACTGTTCGAAAGAGATACCGTGGTCCTGGAACACAAACGGCTAAGAAAGAACATGGATGGGTTTTAGCCAGTACCCCTTCCGCTCCGCCCAGAGCGGAAGGGGTCATTTGATGATTTCCCATCCGTAAAAAAGGGCTCCTTTACGGAGATGCGGTGTGGTGTAAGTCGCGTGCGGCATGGAATCTCGCGGCACGTGGAGTGGCCCGTATTGTCTCACGCGCAAACTCATACAGGTGACGATGTACGATGTTGTTTACGAAGGCGCTGGGCATTAAGCGGCGCGTGCGACGCCGCGCGATCACTACGTCTCACACGCCGCTTCTCCGTGAACATAATTACTATAAGATACTGTCAGTCGCATGTGCCTTCGTCCGTAAACGCTCTCGTACATTCTTGAATTAAAAACGGGCCGCACCGCATAAAGCTTCGCGCGGCGCGCCACGTCTCCGTTAATGAGCCGTAAGTGTCCTGTTCTTGTCTCTGTTTACATATTTTTTTTCTTTACCACTTTTTTACTGTTATTTTGTCTTCCATATTTTTTTTTCAGTATAATCCTTTCAGGGTGTTGATGGGGCTGCCTTGCTTCTATAGCGCATCAGGGATGTTTGCAGAAATGCGTTTTGATTGCTTTTATGCATTAATGCGTAAAAGATGTGCGTCCTTGGTGCGCAGGATGCGAACCAGTTCCAACAGCATCCTGGGCATTATTGCTGACAGGCTGGACTCCTGCATCCCAGATCGTTAATCCAGTATTTATCCTGGAACGCTGAAGCAATGATTATTTTGTTGTGTGTGTTGATGTAAATTTATCAATGACATAGTTGCAGGTTATTTATTGTTACAAGTACAATGGGTCTCATTGTTACTCAAATCAATAATTTTTATTTTTTTATTTGCTTTTTTTATCTATTGTACACAAGCAATAATAATGAGCAGCAGTTATAAGTGACATACAAGTGAATAGCGCGCGGTAATTCCCCTACTCAGTTCTAAGCGAGTACCTAAACGTTTCATTATGTGTATCCCTGAAAATGCATTTTGTTTTCAAGCATAGACAATGTGTGGGTTGCTATAAGATTTAAGAATAGTTTCATGTATCACAGGTTAACTAATTTAATAAAAATATTAGGTTGAGATCTGTAGAGATTAGTCTATAGCCACCTTTATTTTCACAAATACCTACTTTAAACATCACTATTTTATAATTTATTAACACAGGGTCCCAAGTCAAGAATCACAGCGTCCAGACCCACTGGGTGCAAATCCACATTCTCAAGATTTTTATTTGTTACCGAGACTACAAAGCCAAGAACCACAGATACCGAGACCACAATTTGATGAGGTATTGATACCGAGACCACAAAGTCAAGATCCACTGATAGCTAAACCACAATCTGAAGATGGAATGATGCCGAGACCACAAAGTCAAGATTTACAGATACCAAGACCACAATCTGAAGATGAAGTGATACCGAGACCAGGAATTCTAGAAGCAACGGTGTCGAGACAACCGGCTTCAGACCCCCAGAATCAGCAGGCTGCAGACATGAAAGATGACATTTTCAGTGGCTTACCTAACTGGCAGCCAGTAAGTTTTTCTTTTTTTATGTTATTTTGTGTAGATGACATTGTTGCAATCACAGGCTAAGTTTTTGAACAACGCTTGTTTAAAAAAAGTTTCCATATTACCATGGAGTTTGACTTAAGCACACTTATATTGACATAGACTTCGCGCTTGTAAGCAGAGGTAGAAGTTAGACTATAAATTATTTTGATGACAAAATATTATTATTGTTTTTACCCTTATAACGTTTTGGGAATCATCATCATCATTGTCTTTTGGGCTGAAATGATAGCCCAAAAGACGTCCACTGCTGGACATAGGCCTCCCCCAAGTGTCGCCACATTGACATTTTGGGGGGTTTTGCCATAATCGCCACGCTTGGCAGGCGGGTTGGCGATCGCAGTACGGTTGGAACAAAAGCACAGAGAACGCTGCTGCCCATTCTCAGTAATCGGAATCGTTTGTATTAAATCAAAATTCTTCTATTTGCGTTTGCGTTCTTATTATTTGACCTTTTCGTAGGATCCACCACAACCACCACCAAACGTGCTAGCCGTAAGTACTGCTTTTAAAATTCTTTGCCTCCGTTCATAGATTTTTTTCTCAAACAAACCTACTTTAAAATATTCACCGCAAGCACTAAAGTTTTTTGAAAGAAACTAGAAAATAAATTATTTATTCTATGACTTAAAGTCTTTAGGCATAAAAGCTGAAGAAAACTTCAATTGGCCAGCAGTACCTGTAAGTACCTTTGTCTATAAATGCCTATCCCATTTCATATTGTTTATACTACTGAATACAGAAATGTTAAATAAGTACATTGCTTTATTTACTCTAACTTGTTCACACACTTTGCTACGCAGCTATGCTACAAACCAAGCTACGGCGTAGCTGATGCTACGCGATCAGCTAGCTACGGGACGGTAGACTACATTTTAATGTTAATTTTTCTAATTTATTATCATTTTTGTAGGATCAATCGTCTGTAGCAGTGAGTACTGGTTTAATAAAATCTAGTCATCTTAATTTTGAGCTTAATATATCCAATTTTTATTTTTATTTTTAGGATATGTCTACAGACCGTTTAGTGAGCGAATACCGTAAGCTTGAACAAGAAATACTACGAAGGAAAACAGTATTAGAAAATTATAAGTAAGTAATATTTTCCTATACTACATTTTGAAATAATTTGTGAGTCTATTTTAGGTAAACGCTATTCCTTTTTTATTTTTTAAATAGGAATTCCATTAAACAAGCCCAGATAGCGGCATATAATGAAAAAATGAAGAAACCAGTAAGTTATCTAAAAGCTATATTTTACAATGGCAATATTACTTAACCAAATTTAAACCTTAATAAAGTTGCTGGCTTTAAAAATCGACATTCCTATATTTTTCTTGGAGGAAATGATCCGTATACCTCTTGGGTGAATAAAAAAAGTTGTGGTAAAAAAAATAGCATAATCAGCCTTACAGCCACCAAAGACGACTTACAGCCACCAGAACAGCACGGGTTTCGTGAAGGACATAGCACCATAGACCACATCCACCCAGTGCGACAGATTATACAGAAATCCGAAGAGTATAATCGGCCGATGTAGAAGCCTATGTTCAACAGTGGACTAATGAAGTCTGATAATGGTTACCAGCCTTTCTGAGTCCTCGGAAAGAGGCTTCCTTACTGCGAGACAAAATAGGCTTTTATAAGTTGGTGAATGTCACATCTCCCGATTTTTGCTGTTGCTTATATATTATATATTATTTTTGTTGTTTTTTGCTGTTTTTTTTTCAACTTGTTAATATTTTGCAGGATTATTCAAATTATGAGGTAGGCACTATCGGCTATTACGTATTAAATCCACCACAGTTTTTTTCAGTCAGTAATTTTCTACTCACTCTCTACTTTTATAACAAAATCTTTTTTGATAGAATTCATTAAAATTATCTAAAATTAATATTATGACTTAATTATGATTTTATTTAATCCTATAGCTTATCCCACAAGAACATTTAAAGTTAAAATACCAGAATTTTGTTTAAGTTACTTCAATTTTATGATACTCTTAAAAATAAATGTCAGAAGTGAAACGTGGATTTATTTGTATCTATACCTGACTCCTACTCTCATACGCATACTCCTCCTGTAATATATTGTGTATTATTTCATAGTTCTATCCACCAAGTCTACCTAGGCCGCCAAATTCGCCAGTATTTCAAGATCCACGTAGCTCGTTGGGCCCAGCAGGTCCATCAAACCCACAAGGTCAACCAGGCCCACATAATCTACCTAGCCCTCCAGAATCATTCGACCTGGGCTCACCGGATCGGTATCTAGCAAGTCTAGCTCAGCGTCCAGAACAGGGCTACAAAGAGGTAAGTGAATCAAATTCATTTTGTCAAAGGGGAATGGGCGCTTCTGTATGGGCATCCCCAGCGCTCATGTGCATCAAATTGTGGAAGCCAAGGGTTTTTAAGGCACATTTGACTCATTTTAATGTTTGGGGGCACGTTTTCTTCGCTTTCTCGCGTCGCGTCGGGTGGCATGTCAACAACGCTCCAACAGTAAGCCTACAGTCGGTGTTGTTTTAAAAATATTTCAGTATCAAAAGTATGACATAATATCCAGGTTAACCAAAACAATATCAATCAAAGTTCTTTTCATGCACGTATCCAACTGTTGGTGTCATACAATAAAATAATGCTATATAAATGAACTTTTATATGGCACATCCTTCAACTTGATACATCACTGGAGACAAATCACCCATTTTCTTGTATGGTCAACGCAATTGTAAGCACTGCATGGGTCTTGCATCGCGCCTTGGTGAAAGCGCCATGGTAGGCCACAAAATTCAAATTTTCTTACGTTTTTAGCAATTATTTCGGTCGCAAATCATATTTTGTTCAACATGCTCGTACAGCCTCACACTGTCCTGCAAATAAGTAAATTTGAATTTTATTAGTGTGCTATGAGCTTTCAGTAAAAGATAATATAATTCAAAATACATTTAATTTAAATGCAAACTGCTTACAACATAAAAATTGATTAAGACTGCATTTTCAGAAATAAGTTTCTAGATATTTTTTTTACCAAAAAAGGCATCGATTTTTGGGTCAGTATTTTTTTCTTAACCTGTTAATCGTAGATGATTTCATATCATCAATAGAAGAGTTCTTCCTCCGAAGGTATTCATCAGATCTTCACCTATAGGTTAGAGACCAACCAATGATCGGGCTAGGGGCTACGTGCGCGGCGTTAGTGTTAGGGACTTTGTGCACTACCTGGTTATAACTACGACTTTTGGCCGCAGAGGTTTCGACAAGCAAAAAAGATTGTTCGCACGAGCGGGCGTCCAACCAGTTTTGTTCAAGATACCTGGCGGTCATGTGACAAGTCGTGGTCGTAGCCACATAGTCCTAGAGGTCACTAAATATTAGTTAAATTAATTGAAATAACAGAGGTTAATGTATGTTCCAATTTTGATCAACCGCCAAAGGTTCCTCATAAAGTTCGTAAAATTAGGATACATAAATATAATAAAAAGGAGATGATCTGAGAATTCAAGGGACATCATTTAACAACATCACCGAAGGACAAGGCTTCGAAGGTAAGTATAATCAAATATTTTTGATAGTTATTGTGTGTGCTAATTTAAATAATTATTGCTGCTTTATCTGTTTTCAATTTATTTAATTTAGGGAGCTACGAGATCGGTTTCAAATATATACAGAATTCAATTTTCAAAAAATTGTACTTTGTGTAATCATGTACTATATTCCTTCAGAAAAACATGAGACTATTTATAAAACATTACCCTCTGCCGCACAGTTGTGTAAAAAGTGATCGCATGATTTAAATATTCGCAGCAAAGTATGTCGACTCCTACACAAATTCCAGGGGTAAGTCGCTGATCTACTTTTAACTCTAAATCAAAAAACAAAATTCGTTTATTCTTTCGTTTCGTTTTCTTTATTAATTTATGTTTCATATTTAATATTTTACATTTTTGAATTAGAAACAAAAAAATTAAAATATTAAAAATAAGTAACCTATTTGCATCAGGAAAAAGACCCAGGCTGCCGATGGCCAGGGCTCCAAAGAGTGGAACCTTCTAACTACGCGAAGGAAGGTTCCGCCAAGCCCGAGAACTTACGCATGGCATTCGAGTTCTCCACTCAAAAACAAGTTTACCCCAACCGTCATTGGTTCTACGGCTAATATTGCCGATCCATTTGCAGTTCAGCTTACTTATTCGGTGAGCTATGTCGACAACTTTGGCTCTCTGTCATATCACCTCTTTCCAGATGCGAACCCACAGACAGGTTCCAAGTATACCCCGTTTCATCGTTGAGCGACTTTGAACATAAGAACCAACTTTACTGTGAGTCCACGTTACGGCCCCGTAAGTCTTATGACGCACTCGTTAAAGACCTTATCTTTAGGCTTTGTGGAATACGCGACGAAAAAGTTATCGCATAATTTAAATTTTCACAGCAAAGTACTACTTCGGCAATAATGCGAGAGGTAAGCAATTGATCTACTTTTAAATCTATATCAAAAAACAAAATTCTCTTATTATTTTTATTCCCTTTATTCATTTTACAAACATTCATTTTACATTTTTAAATATTTTTACAAAATTAAATACAAAAACATTTAAAAATATAAAAATAGTAGCCCACCGGTATCGGGAACAGGGTCCAAGCTACCGGCGGTCAGGGCTCCAGAGAGAGGAACCTCCTAACAATACGAGCCGTGTCCAGGAGTACCGCTTTCTGAATCAAGCCCTTGATCCAGCTGCCTAACGAGAGCCTCATTAGATATTGGTCGAGGCTCTTGGCAATTAGGCCATTGGCTGATACGACTATCGGCACAATGATCGCTGAGTCAACAGGCCACATGTCTACAACCTCGCGAGCCAAGTCAATATACTTGATTTGTTTATCTTTCTCGGCCTTCACGAGGTTCTCGTCATGTGGAACCGTTATGTCAACAATCATTGCGCGCCGCTCTGATCGATCCATCACCACTATATCAGGCTTATTGGCTACAATAGTCCTGTCAGTGATGATGGATTGATCCCAATACAGTGTGATATTGCCATTTTCGAGAACTGGGTCGGGCACATACCTATAGTACGGCACTTCCGATTCCACAAGGCTGTATTTCAGAGCAAGTTGCTGATGGATAATCCTGGCTACAAGGTTGTGTCTATGCAAGTATTCTCCGTTAGCTAGACGAGAACACCCGGAGATAATGTGACGGATCGATTCGCCCGGACGGTGGCATGCCCGACATATGTCAACCGTGCCATCCTTCACAATAAATTTCCGGTAGTTATTCGTCATCATAACTTCATCCATAATTGCACAAACAAAACCTTCGGTTTCTCCAAAGAGTTCCCCGGAACGTAGCCAGGCTACGGACGCTGCATGGTCTACATCAGGCCCATGCAGGGCACTGAAGTAGCGTCCGTGAAGCTCCTTACTCTGCCATACTTCCCTGCGGTCATTAGTGTCAAGCACTGCAGGTTTGCGCCAGTTCTCTTTAGCCAAGGAGAGCGGTGTGAGGGCCTTGTCCATCGCGACCACATCTCGATGCATCTCCACGTCGGTTTCTAGGAAATATTCCCTGAGACTGCATATCTCGCGATTGTGGAGAGTCTTGGCGTTTAAAAAGCCTCGACCTCCACAACTCCGCGGGATATACAGTCTCATAACCGAAGAACGTGGGTGATGCATTCGATATGCCGTCAACAATGTACGGACCTTCCTATCCAGGGCATCTAGTTCTGTTTGAGTCCATTTGAGTACGCCGAAAGAGTACATCAAAACTGGCATGACCCAACCATTGAAGGCACGCACCTTATTTCCGCCTGATAAAAGACTATTAAATACTTTTCTCAGGCGGCCAAAGAAGCGTTCCTTCAACGATTGCTTCATGTCAACAGAATTGATGCCCAGCGCTTCCGACATACCCAAATACTTGTAGGTTTCGGTCGCTGAGAGGGATCTAAGATTTATGGTACCTGAGAGCTGGGTTCCCGCAGATTCCACAATCCCCCCTCGCTTTACATGCATGACCGCACATTTGTCCACACCAAATTCCATCCTGATGGCGCTACTGAAAGTTTCTGTTACCTTCAGTAGGTCCATCAGTTGCAAATTGTTGGGGGCAAAAAGTTTCAGGTCATCCATGTAAAGAAGGTGAGATATAACCTGACCACCTCTCCTCAACCGAAAGCCCAGACCTGAATCCTCCAGCAGCGTGCTTAGAGGATTCAAGGCTAAGCAAAACCAAAGTGGGCTCAAACTATCGCCCTGAAAAATACCTCGCTCTATCCTTATCGGTTCGCTGTTCCCTTGGATATGCTGATATCCTGGATAGCGAAGGACTGTCCTCCATTGCCTCATACACGACATCAGGAAGGTGCGCAGAGTTGCATCTATTTTATACAACTCTAGCACCCTCATGAGCCATGTATGTGGCACGGAGTCATAGGCCTTCTTATAATCTATCCAACATGTCGACAGATCCCTTCGGGAACGGCGAACCTGTTGGTTAATGGCCATATCAATGAGAAGCAGCTCCTTAGTACCGCGGGACCCGTTCCTACATCCATTTTGAGAAGCGGACATGATCGAATTGTCATCAATGTGTTTGCAAATTTTAGCTCTCAAAATGGATGTAAGAACCTTATACAATGTCGGAAGACAGGTAATAGGTCTATAATTTTTGGGTTCCGCAGTACTACCCGATTTATAGAGCAGGTGGGTGATTCCAGTAGTTAAGAACTCGGGCAGCGACCCTGATTCTAAGGCTGAATGGAATAGGGCCGCCAAGCGAGCGTGCGATCTCTGGATCCATTTAATCCAGAAGTTGTGCAGTCCGTCCGGTCCTGGAGATTTCCAGTTAGGCAACGGACGGACTGCACGAGCTACGTCTTGGGGGCTGATAGTGATAGCCCCCATTTCTGGAACTGGATCGCATACTCGCTCGACCACCCGAGTCCATTCACCCTCGGTGTGGCTGACAGGCACCGACCAGATGCTGCGCCAGAACGAGCACATGGCGTCATCATCCGGTAAGCGCGTGTCAGACACACCTTGTTCCGGTCGCTCCCAAGTCCTATAAACCCACCTTTCATCTCTTTGGAATGTGCGATTCAGAGTTTATCGTTCCACCCGCCGCTTATACCTACGAATACGGTTTGCCCATGCATACACTTTCTGCTTCAGGAAGTCGATGCGTTCTGTGATACGGGACATATAGTCTCGAGGACTAATATCAGTCCCTGCAAATGCCCGCCTCACAAAACGCATCACTCGAGGGCGATTGTTGCCCTCCCTGAAGCAGATCAGTTTGCCGATGAGTGTTCTGGCCCCACTAATACGTCGCTCAATTCTGCATTGCCAAGCCGGTACGGCAGGTTTAGCTCGTGTAGCTCTATCATCAGAAAATTTTACATGAGCTACACGACATGCCGCTACAGCCGCACAATACAGGATTGAGTGAGCATCAGTGAGGTCTTCGCAGTTATCAAAATAGTTTGACAACTGCGAATCCAGAACAGCCACCAGCGCCCTATTTCTGTTATGCATGGGCAAACGAGGTAAGCGTGGTCTAAGTTCAGGCGACATGTACCGATATTCTCGAATCGCACCCTCCAAAGCACTCCTCATTTCCTCACTGCATTGGGTACTTACATTAGTAGCCATGTCATTACTCACCTCGTCCACGTGATCGACTATTTGACTAGACTGTGGTGGAACCACAGCCTGCGACGGAGGGACAATGACGTGACTACTCTGCATTTCAGTTCGCAAGCGATCAAGTACGGTGTCATCCAACATGTGATTACGCTGGATGACCCGCACCTGATCCGACAATCGTTGCGCCGACACGTTGACAGCTGGCTCAAGCACCTGAAACAGAGAGAGCATCCGAACACGGTACGCGGTCAGGTTGTTTCCTCCCTCACCCCATAGTATGAGCGCATGACATTTTCGTTGATGGGTCGCGTCCATCGCATGCGCTGCACACTTCCGCCGGGAGCTGGGACCCTATCAGAAGCCGGTGGGCCTCGAGGTCCTAAGCCGTCCGGTGGCCGGCGTCCTCCCCGTCGACGAACAGGTGGTGGCGTCGTGGGCGGAGAGAAGTACTCGTCGCTGTCGCTCGACGCAACTGCCACGGCCGGCGTCACAGCACTCACGGTGAGGCTGGGTTCCGGCGGCGGCGAGGCGGAGCGGGGCGACGAGTCCGGAGGCGGTATTCGTGCTCTTCGAGCTGCTGCTCTGGTCAACATCGTCTTCTTTTCATTTTATTTTTTCAATATTTTCACACATGACATATATGTCAAATACATACATGTCAGATTTTTGGGGTCCAGTTTTTATTTTCTGCATTATATATATATTTCTTGGATTACATGGTGTAATTTTGCGTTGATAAATAAATAATTGATTGTAGAAATAAAATAGGGTATCGGACTAGAAAAATAAACTTTTTAAAAATTAAAATTGATTAAAACTATGGAATGAAATCGGAAGACGTTTTGACTTTAGTATTGCCAGCTTATTTTTTTTATTTTTATTATTATTTATTTTGTTTGTTTCTATATATTTAATTTTATATTTTTACTAGCTGCAGCCTGCGACTTCGTTCGCATGGAAATTTTGATGGGTTTTAGGGGTATGAAAAATAGATGTTGGCCGATTCTCAGATCTACCCGATATGCACATAAAATTTCATACAAATCGGTTTAGCCTTTTCGGAGGAGTTTGGTAATAAACACCGCGACACGAGAATTTTATATATCAGAAATTCGAAACGAAAGCATTTTAAAACACTTAAAATAAAGATTATGTGGAATACGCGACGACACACGAAATTTATTGCATAATTTAAATATTCGCAGCAAACTATGTCGACTTCGACACAAGTGCCAGGGGTAAGCAATTATTGATCTACTTTTAAATCTATATCAAAACACAAAATTTGTTTATTCTTACTTTCCTATTTTTTGATTATTTCCTGAACATAAACGTACTAATAATATTATTTTTAAGTTCGAAACGAAAACAAATATTTTTTTAATATAAAGAAATAGTAAACCATCGGCAGCAGCACTATTGTTATAGCATCTACTGTCGCGGGCAGACCCGACGAAGCTGAATTCTTCTGTTAGCCTCCTTCTTAAAGTTGTTCTTACCAAATTGCAGGTCAATTACGAACATACCATTGTAAAATATGCAGTATTACATTAATGCGTACATTTAAAAAAAATTGCGGAGTTTTTATAAATGTTTGTAGTTTCGGATCCAACGAGACCTATCTGAATCACACCAGGTAAGTATTCTTATTTTTGTTCACAAATAAATATCGGTATAAAATAAATCATAGAAAATATATGTTGTAGTTTTCATGATTTATTTCGTTAGACTCGGTCATCATGTGGGCAGAACTTGGGTTTCGTGCTATGAAAACACATACTACACGCGGTACACTGCTTTTGTCGAACTCACAAATTACTTGAAATTACAATCTAACACAATAACACTAGGCACCATGAATCGGGGAACAGTTTCGGGACGTCTTGACTCCGCCGCGATCAAACACTGACTGTCCTCCTCGCAGCGAGCTCGAAACATCACGACTCTGTAGAAGCGCGCTTAGGTGTGGGTAGACTGGTAAGTAGGTCGCGTGATGCTACCTTTGGCGCGCTTGCCGATTCATTTTCTGTCCGTACTAATGACCGGATCCGACATATATAAAGTAGACTATTTACATAATATCCTATATTGTTGTTAAGTTTCTGGGTTCTTAATACTTACTAGTTCTACAGTCTAAACCGATTACATAAAGAAGGAAGTTGTTATTTTTTTATGCTGGTAGGTTTGTTACAATTTTTATATTTTGGTACTTTATTTAAAATGTTGATAGTATCTGTTTGGGAGCCTTTATCGTACGTGAATTTATATCTGATGAATACCATACCTTCGGAGATAATTATAGAGAACTCTTCTATGGATGGATAGATAGATATGAACATCAAATCACTCGCAATTGTGCAATCGTGCGTCTTATTTATACTGAGTGCTCCAAATAGTTACGTCATAAAATGTAGTTTTTTTTAAAGCGGTGGTCAAAAATTTTTCAAAGAACTATAACTCGAAAATTACCAAGAATGGCGGAACGTAGGTACATGGGGTATTTTTAGATTCCCCTGAGCATGAGGAATATTTTAAGACGTCACTATTCAGACTATCCTGTATTATAATTACTGTTTATGCAACTCAAAACAGAATTAAATACGTGAACCAGTCTAGCCCTATTCTGTAGAAGTTTAAAAAGTGAGCCGATTAACTTTTTAAATTTCTAAAGAATAGGCCAATTTTGTTCACGTTACGGCCCTCCAAACTAAATGAAGTATCTGTGAGAACCTCTGTCCCAGTTTGTCTGTGCTGGTTCGAGCTATCCTTAAAAGTAAGCCTTTGATGTATAGATGGCGTTTTGAACCACTTAATTATTTATTATTTTGTTGCATAGCGACTGTTCGTTTTATTATTATATCTGCTTGGCTAACGCTAACAGTAGCGCACCAAGTTTTAGAAAAAAAACTGCCGCACAGATATCGTTGCGTCCTAACCAAACTAGTGAACGTCACGTTCATTTTCACCGTCGCGCCGTTTGACGAAGACGTGTTCGCGCGACTGATCGCTTTGGTTAATACGCGGGGTAAGAGTGATACCCACCTTTTTCTAAAACTCGACGGCATTTTTATTTCTACATACGTAGTATATTTTATTTATATTATTTTACACCTACTAGGACAATCATGAAGAAAAGCCAAATGATTTAACCCAACCATATATGTCAGATGCAGAGGTAAGCGAAATACTATATCCTGAGTTTTTATCTCTCTTTTATATAAGGTTTTGTTTTGCATCATCGTCAAAATTCAGGAGGTTGTCACAAAAGACATAAATAATAAATTTAAATTACGGTTCCTAGTTAATCATGAATAAACGTTGTTTTTTTGGTTGTTTAGGTTTTTCAGTATATCAGAAAAACCCCCTTAACGTGGTTTAAGGGAATAAGAAATTATCGAATAAACATTTGAGATTGTTTGTATGTGTGAAAGCGTGATTATAGGTAAGGATCAGACGTGCCGCGTTTTATCACGGGTGGTTCACACTTACCGATTTCCGTAAATAAGAACAAAAAATACCTTCCCATTTTATTATTGATTCAGGTCGAAAATCATTAGCATAGTTATATACCTCCTTGAATTTGACGAAGATGCCAAACAACACCTTGTATTATTAGCGTTTGTACCTACTTCTAGGTACGATGTGTTTCAGTACTTACAAACGATACTACGTCCTTTTTAGACCTAATCCTAAATCTTAGTTGATTCTTCACGTGGTTCGAGAGCTAGCATATTTTTAGATCAAAGAATCAGCATTACCTTAAGCCTGGACAGTGGTCCCAGCATTTTCGGCACTTTTCCTGTTGAAAGAACGATGGTGTATTTTTTATGCCGATTGTTATGTACGCGTCTTTTTCCTTTAGTGACCTTTATGAACGAATTTTTTTTTTTAAGAACAAGTGTCATTTATTTCAGTTAGCCTCAATTATTGCTTCATCAAAACGAGTAAGTACACTTTTCTCACAAATAAATCAACGATTTCCGTGTTTAGTTCATCAAAAACCAAAGAAAAGAGGAAAAGGTTTTTCTGAATTAAAATATAATAGGACAAAGCATAATTAAACATATTTATGCATTTTATGTAAATTTATTAAATTGAACAAAAAATTTGAATTATTTTTGATATTTTTTTTTTATATTTTTAAAAAATTGAATTTGTCTTACCTTTTTATAAAATATCTTCTAAACAAATAAAATATGATTACAGTCTGCTGAAGAAACTATAGAACCAAGACAGATAGAACAAGAGGTAAGTACATAACATTATCATAGATATCATAATCAGCCTATTTTTCAAACTACTGGGACACAGACCTCATATCCATGAGGAGAGTGGGCCAACATTAACCACGGGGGTTTAAGTTCGGGTTTGTAGATTTCACATGTCTTGAAATTATTCTGTTCATTGTTTTAAGAGCAATGTTGATGAAATAAATTAATGCTCGTGGCGGTTTTTAATGCTTTATCATATTTAATATTCAATTTTATTTATTTTTAAAGAATATATTTATTAATATTACAGATGTTAAATAATGGGACGTAAGAAACTTTAATGTAATAATTTTATAATAATGTTAAACATTTTTATTCTCAATTTGAGTTCTTTTTGCGTTGAGTTTTTCTAATAAGAACAGTGCCTCCTTATGAAATTGGAATAAGAAAATAATGTCAAGAAAACGATTCGTCATTTTAGAACCCCAATTTTTGTGTTTACACGTTTGAACAATTTAGTTTTTTATTCAGATTATATTTAGCATTGGGTTTTTTTTCACTTAAAGCATGCTGTACAGAGGGTTTGGAGCCATCCCTCCGACCGGGATCGTAGGATACCGTTCTAGGAAATTCATGTTCGAGTAGGTACTATTTATTTATACATAATTTATTTTTAAATTTAAAAACTAATTATACACTCGGTTTGCATATAATTATTAAATTAATTTTTAAGTCTTTAGTCTTATTTTTACCACAAATAAATTGGGATAAGGGCAGGAAAATAGTGTCGTATGATTGGGTGATACGTGTTTTGCCTGTCGCAAGAAATTGCTAAAATGCTTTAGAGTGGTGTTACGGAATTTGCACCCTAAAATCAGTATTTAAG
This sequence comes from Cerastis rubricosa, assembly GCA_949152445.1. Classification (NCBI taxonomy): domain Eukaryota; kingdom Metazoa; phylum Arthropoda; class Insecta; order Lepidoptera; family Noctuidae; genus Cerastis; species Cerastis rubricosa. The sequence goes on along the minus strand of OX424526.1, from coordinate 6,476,257 downwards.
GTCACATTTTTCATTTATAAAATAAGTTTTTTTCTCATTATTCCAAATAAATTTTGTAAAAAATAAACAGAAGTTTTTTATTTATTTTCTTTTACTGTATCTTTGTTTTAAATCAAAAGTTTGATTAGGTCCGCCACTTTCTAGTGTTTAACTTGAAAGAAGAAATGGTGGAACAAAATCCTTATAAATCTCGTTCATGCTAATATACAGAATGCACAAACACCTAGATCTATGTTAACACTTATATGTCACAAAATATTCAGTCCAAAGTTATTCACCGCACGATGTTAAAAAAATATATATTTCAAATTGTGTTAAAAAACAACATGGAAAATAAAAAATACCAGAAACAGACACATTGTAAAAAAAAACTTATTTTAATTCGCCAATTGAGTCGTTGAAAATAATCGGCAGAATAAGTTTCTTTATATTTCGTTGTACAAGGATATTTTTGGAGTGTGGCCTAAATCGAAACTAATTCTGCCATTTTTTATGTCTAAAATAACGCTAGGTTAAATATCTTTGTAGCTCTGTTCGTGTCAAAAAGAAGTTATAATGTCAATTAATTTCTATATTTTTTTTCTTTTATAGGCCAAACTTCGAACAGGTAATTATAAAACTTATTCATCTAATAATCTTTCGTCAAATGTTTATGTTTTAGTTCTGTGATTATTCTTACTATATGTTCACAGCTCTATATTCTATATCTGCAGAGGATTCGCAATGTGAGACCTAGGAAAAGGAGGTAAATGATTTGAATAAATTCTAACTATCCAAACTAATATTATAAATGTGAAAGAAAGTTTGTTTGTTTGTAACCTTTTCATGCCTAAACCACTGAACCGATCAACCTGAAATTTTGCATAAACGTTGTCAGGTATACAGAAACGGACACCGGACCTTTCGTCCTGAAAAAAAGTACTGTTTGCGAGAAAAACAACAAAAACTTTCCTATGATAATAGATGGCTCCAAGTGTCCGAGCCGGTTGTCAAATTCTAAATTAACCCCGGCAATAGCTAGTGTTTTATTATACTTTCAATCATTCTATGATTTTTCCATTGCTGGGACACAGACCTTTCTATGATAAGGAGTGGGTTATTATACACTATGCGGGTCTAGAGCAGTAGTAATGAAATCTAAACGAATATTATAAAGAGGAAAGATTTGATTGTTTGTTTGTTTGTTTGCATTGAATAGGCTCCGAAACTACTGGTCCGATTTGAAAAATTCTTTCAGTTTTATATAGCCCATTTATCGAGGAAGGCTATAAGCTATATATCATCACGCTACGACCAATAGGAGTGGAGCAGCAATGAAAAATGTTGCGATAACGGGGAAATAGTGACGCAAACGAAGTTGCGCCGGACAGCTAGTCAATTATATAGCATCGCGCCGGTAATCCCCAAAGGGTAGAGGCGTGCCCTATACAATACCCACGTTTCGCCTGTTATATTTAATTTCCATGTAATAGGGGCGAGCCTATTGCCATCAACCCGTTACAAAGCATTACTTTGTAATTTATTTCATCACCGCTCCTCTTAAAAACGGTGAAGGAAAACATCGTGAGGAAACCGTGAGGAAACTAAAAAATCGAAGACATGTGACATCTACCAACCCGTACTGGGCCCGCTTGGTGGATTACAGTCCACACCCTCATATAGAGAGGAGGCCTGTGTCCCAGCAGTGGGAACATTATAGGCTGATGATGATGATGATTATGGGTACAAATCTAGACTGTCTGGCTGCTACTGAGACTTTCCCAATAAAATTAAATTGAAACACTTAGTAGCGCTTAGTACTCGTATAAGTATACTACAGTACTTTCACAAGTTATTGTTGCCTTGTGTCTGGGACTGTAAGCTTTGCGTTTTTTTTTGTTTTTTTTTTGACTTTCAAAAGTGCCTGTAATGGTCTAATTGAAATAAACGCTTTGACGTTTATTTATTTATTATATACAACTAAATAACTTTACTGGAATTACTTTTGATGTATGTGTACTATTAGCAGTAAACCACTGATTACCCCCCGTTTATATTTTTATGTTCATACAGTCCATCCAGAGGTTGTCTAGAAGATATCGCTATCAGCGATAAGACTCCCACTGTAACGATAGAATCAGCCATATTGTAAAACAGTTACAGTTGTGTTTCAATTTTGGGTTACAATAAAATATATTCCATTTTAACACTTTTGTCGGCACGGCTGGCGCAGTGGCTGAGCAATTGACTGCTACGCACCGTGTCGTGGGTTCGATCCCCGCACGGAACAAATATTTGTATGGCCTACAGATAGTTGTCCTGGGTCAGGCTGTTTGTGTATGTGAGCTTAAATGTTTGTAAACGCACCCACGATGCAGGAGAAATTCTTAGTGTGGGGCAATGTTTAAAAAACTTTGCCCGACATGGGAATCGGACCCAGTAGGTCGTGTCAGCAGTGCGTTTGAGCCCACTAGACCAACGAGGCAGCCAATAAATAATTAAATTTTACAGGATTCATTTATTTTCAGGCATAGGAAAAAGCCACAGGAACCGGTGAGTCATTACTCTTCTGCCCTTATCCCAATTTATTTGGGGTCGGCAGCATGTCTTTTTTACTACTCGTCATCTCATAAGACACCTCCTTTTTGCCATTATCATTCTCCACACCGTCCATCAATCGTTTCTTTGGTCTTCCTCTACTCCTACCCATCCACATTCATACTCAAAACTTTCCTCATTTCTCCGCATCATATATACCAAGCCAGCCGATTACCACACAACTCTTCAGTTACCGGCGCCACTTTCAGACTTCTTCTTATGTACTCATTTCTTATTGTATACTGGAATCGGCGAGTAATGAAAGTAAATCTGACAAATGTATCTTTTTAAGATCAAACAACTCAGCCTTAGGCTCCTTTAATTTTGCAGCGTGTCGTCGGTCGTGTGCGCACGCGGCCGGCGCAATTTGTTTGAAACCTATGGTGGGTTTCAATTGTGATCAGCTACGTCCCGCCCTTAGGGCATACAATAGTTCATTACAAAAAAAAATACAATATAGTTAAAAAATAATAAGGTTTCACATAAAAAAAGATAAAAATAAAACGGAAGATTATGGTAGGCACATCAGTTGGCCCTAACGCATCATGGCTAGTTTTTTTTTTTATTTTTATTTATGTTCAGTCTCTCTTTTTCCTCGCCAATACTCTTCGTTATGAGTTAGTGTGGACCAATCTTATATACAAGATGGAAGCTACAACGACGCACAAACGTATTTAGTAAATCATTCTGAATCCCTTAAAAGAACCAGTTATTTCCTACAATACCTACATGGTCAAATATATGAAAAAGCTGTTTTTTTTTAAATTACCGATGATAAATATGTATGAGAAGTCTAATGATGTGCTTATTAGGTGGTAACCGTTTGTGCGTTGGTTTCCCTTCCACCATATACAGGATGTAACGGAAAGGGTATATACATCCTTAAGGGTGTGCTACAGACCATCAAGCTGAACATGTTTCTCCACAAATAAACATCGTAATAACGAAAAAAATATCTGCTGCCCCATGCAAAATTTCAATACCTATTCGACCCGAATGTATGGGGCAACTGATATTTTTTTCGCTATGACGATGTTTCTTTGTGCAGCAATAATAGGTCTTTACCTATGAAATTGCCGTATTGCAGTACAGACTTTTTCAAACAAAAAAAAGTTTTGATTGGCTATGAGTTCTAAATTCAAATTAATTTTGTTTTAAAAATATGACATTCTATTTACAAAATCAGTCTTTTGTTTATTGATTAGCGTTGTATTTTCATTACATTTCAAAATTTTTCCTCATAATGGATACTTTGAAATTTCGTGTAATTATGGAATATGAGTTCCGTCGTGGCACCAACGCGGCACAAACGACCCGTAACATCAACGACGTTTACGGAGAGAACTGTACAAACGAACGCACAACCCGTTATTGGTTTGCTCGGTTCCGTTCTGGGAATTTTGACTTGAAAAATGAACCTCGTGGTCGTCCGGAAACTTTGGTCAACAATGATGAATTAAAGGTGATTGTTGAAGCTGATGAAACTCAATCTATAGCTGAGCTGGCAGCAGCTTTTGATGTTAGCATTAAAACAATATTGGTCCATTTGCGATAGATTGGCAAGATAAAAAAGCTTGATAGATGGGTGCCCCACGAACTTAACGATCGCCAGCGCAACGTACGCGTCGAGACTTGCCTTGCGCTGCTTAACAGGCACAGAAATGAAGGAATTTTGAACCGAATTGTTACGTGCGACGAAAAATGGATTCTTTTTGACAATCGAAAGCGCTCAGCAAGTTGGTTAGATCCTGGTTCGGTACCAAAGCAATGTGCAAAACGAAAAATGACCCCTAGAAAGGTGATGGTCACAGTTTGGTGGTCTAGTGCTGGTGTGATTCATCATAGCTTTTTACAAAACGGCGAGAGCATTACTGCAGATGTGTACATTGAAGAACTGACCACAATGATGGCGAAACTCGCACGTCTGCAACCAGCTTTGGTCAATCGGTCGTCTCCACTGCTACTTCACGACAACGCGCGGCCCCATACTGCACAACAGACCGTCTCTAAGCTGCATGAGTTGGGTTTGGAAGCTCTCCCTCATCCGCCATACTCACCAGATCTTGCGCCTTCCGACTATTACTTTTTCCAAAATTTGGACAACTTTTTAGCGGGAAAAAATTCAATTCCCGAGAGGCAGTACAAAACGCCTTTGAAGAGTTTGTTGTCTCCCGTCCAGCTGATTTTTTCAAGAAGGGCATCCATAAACTGCCACAGCGTTGGCAAAGATGCATTGATTGCAGGGGTGATTACTTTGAATAAAAGAAATAAATAAGTTCGAAAAAAAAAATACTTTAACTTTTTTCAAACAAAACGGCAATTTCATAGGTAAAGACCTAATATGCTCAGTTTGATGGTCTGTACCACACCGTTAAGTATGTATACACCCTGTATAGGTCTCCAGTTCAGCTTGTCCTCTTCACCTGGTTATGCCGTGATGTGCTGCCGTTTTCATATTTAACTTATCAATATGACGGCACGGTTGGCGGCTTGGTTGAGCGATCGACTGCTGCGCTGCGTGTCGCGGGATCGATCCCCGCACGGTACAAATATTTTAATGGCCTACAGCAGGCCCGAAGGCACCTAAGAAGCCGATTCCTGCCGGCTTACCTTTGAGAACAAGGCAATGTACGTAGTGTCTAGTGTCTACTGTAGTCAATTAGTAAATAATGTACACATCTGTGGTTATCACATTAAAGTACAGGCATTAAATACATCGGATTGAAAAAAAAAAAAATACCAACATTTTTCATGTCAACAAAGAAAGCTACATGTGGCGCCAAAAGCCGGAGCTCGGGTGTCAGAATTCAGAACTAAATTCGTATGGACGCGGACACGTGACTTCGTGGCTATCAGCAGCGTTTTGTAGGGACTAGGTAAGCCGAAGTTTATCGAGTTACGACAGTGTTTGTATGTATAGAAAGTTAAATTATAACCACTTCCCGACGTCGGATTGAGCTGAAATTTTCCACACACCTTTGTTTCTAAAATCAATACATTCTTATGACAAACATAACTTAATCTTGCAGTCAGGGTCGTCTCCTCACGAGGGAACTCCTCAACGTTTAATAGCACAGACACGAAACTTTGTATACAGGTTCATATTTGGTGGATAATCACAATTTGTATCATGAACTCATCCTAGCGCCAGGATCGTCTCCTCACGAGGGAACTCCTCAACGTTTGATAGCACAGACATGAAATTTTGCATACGAGTTCATATTTGATGGATAATCACGATTTGTATCATGAACTCATCCTGCAGCCAGGATTGTCTTCGCACGAGGGAACTCCTCGACGGTTAATAGCACAGAGAAGAAAATTTGTATGCACGTTCATATTTGATGGATAAACATGAATTCTATCATGATCTCATCCTGCAGCCAGGATCGTCTGCTCACGAGGGAACTCCTCAACATTTAATAGCACAGACACGTAACGTTGCATACTAGCTCATATTTGATGGATAATCACGATTTGTATCATGAACTCATCCTACCGCCAGGATCGTCTCCTCACGAGGGAACTCCTCAGTGGTTAATAGCACGGATATGAAACTTTGTAAATTTACGCGTTCACTTTTTATGAATAAACATAATACCTGAAGCTTGTCGCGTGAGTGGTAAATGCTATAAAAACTAAACGCGACAAGCTTTTGTGAAAATTATCCTACATCTGTTTAATTTTTTCAAAGATTTATTTTCTTCTTTTCAGTTCATATTCATAAAAGCTTGTTTCAAAAAGGTTTTTATATTATATTTTTTTTTTTTTATACAGTGTTTTATGTTGTTCTTGTGCATTTAATCATTCCATTACATAAGTTATGAAAAAAAGATCAAGTTGAATCCTTCGAAAATTTTTGGTACTTTTATCATGGTATAAATTAAATTAAAAATAGCGCCGACGCGCGACGTAAATTTCTGTTTTTTTCGTCATGGGTGTCATTTTCGAGGTTTTCGGGTTGGCTGATAATTAAAACGAAAATTGAAAAATGCGATGAAGAAAAACAAAATCAAAATTCTCATTTTTTTCTTTGGCTTCCCCTTTCAATATTTTCACCCTTCGCCACTGGCCTACAGGTAGTTGTTTCGGGTCTGGCTGTTTGTGTATGTCAGTTTAAATGTTTGTAAACGCACTCACGATACAGGAGAAATTCCTAGTGAGGGGCAACGTTTTTTAATAATAAAAAAAAAATCGACTTTGTGGCGTTTTTGAGAGATTGGCCGGACAAAATCGTACAAAGAGACGAGTGGAAGGCTATGGGGGAGCCTTTGTCCAGCAGTGCGAAAAAATAGGCTAAGGAAAAACCAAAAAAAAATTGGGAAATTATTATATTTCAGTATCAATACGCATACGTGGATTTAGAACGCCTAGAAGAGGTAATCAAACAGTACAGGCGTCAACGGGCAAATCCGGAGACTGTACTCAAGAAAACAGGGCTGACTGTACACGATGAGCCCGTTTTTATTAGTTCCGAAGAGAGTGACGAGGAATTCAAGGCCCACGATGATCAGCCTCCCGGGAAAAAGAACTGGTTCTACAATTCTGCGGTAACTATCATTATGTATATTTAGTGACTTTAAACAATCTTCTAGTTCAAATTTCTTCAATGAGTATCAGTAATCTCGTCCTCGTATTTGTAGTGAACAAAAGTTGCACAAAATACTTTTTCGTGCTGGTAACAGGTTTGTAAAAGAAAATATAGAGAGCATCAGTGTTGCAAACTCCTTGCAAATTACCCTTCAAGAAAAGCTTGTTTCAACTGAATGAACCTGCTGTCTTTGGCCTATAAAGAAAACATAATTTCCTACATCATGCGATGTTTCAAAAAAAAAAATATATATACTTTATTTCAGACCTTGATCCTTATGATGTTAGTAATACACACTTCTTATAAGCTATGTTAGTAACAAACTAAATAAAAGATTTTAATTCATATATCTGCTGCACTCACCTGACGCAAGAGGTATGTGTACATGTAAACGTACACAATGCTCCTTAATGCGTTATGCTCGCTAATTTTATGGGGAAGGGTGGTCAAGGTCTATGAGTTTAAGCTATTTTAAAATATCATACGAAAGAAGAAGAAAAAAATAAAAAAAAAACATTCATTTGACACGCGCCCGAAGCGCATACAAACGTAAACGGCAAAAGAAATAAAACTTAAATATAAGAGCAATATTTTCGCGGGCCTGTGGACGGTGAGTAATGGGCTAGCTCACCATCCGTCCGTATTATGACGACAGGCCGTGTCGACGGCGCGTCCGTGTCCACGTGCGCCTCAAGGAGATTTCAGCAAGTCGGAAGGGGTCTGAGAGTGCCGATGCCTGCCAGGGCTGCGGGAATGTTCGAAAGAGATACCGTGGCCCTAGAACACAAAGGGCTAAGAAGAAACATGGATGGGTTTTCGTTAGTACAAGTCTGACACTCCCTTCCGTTTAGCTCAGAGCGGAAGGGGCGAGGGAGACGATTTCCCATCCGTAAATGTGATCCGGTGATAATTGAAACTATTAGCTACGACACCTCCACTATTTTTATTGGAAGTGCCAGGTTATCCCGCAAAATTAAAAGTTTCATACGTTTTTTGCAATTTGTAAGTAATTTTAAGGATGTATGTTGAACAACATATGATTTGCGACCATAACACGTATGTGTTATGGTACAGAAACATATTCATTAAAATCATCAGTACAAACCTTCGAATAATCCCATTGAATAAAAATTTCATGAAAAAGTAATTCAATTTAATTAAATGAACTTAAAGGATTGTATTAATGAATTCAATGAGTCAAAGTCAGTTCAAACACATTGGTTACGGCTGCGAATCATATTTTAATCAACAAAATATGATTTATATATTTTAATGCGCACAACAAAGGCAAGGATCTCTCTGCCTGCGTCTGTGTTTCCGAACGCTTTCCACCCTAATCTCTTGAAAGTAAGAGTGAACAGGCTTCTTCTGGGTAAACTCGTACAGACAGCGTTAGTATGTGCTAACCCCTCTACAGTCCGGCCGAGTACGCCAGGGGGGTAAATACTTAATGACGCTCTCTGTACCATGGTCAACTTTGTCTCTGTCATCTCTGACCTAGTCTAGAGTCACGAGCAAACCCATCGCAAATAAAAACTTCCACCTTATCGGTTACCGTACCCATTTGACCCTGTTATAATGACACCAAAAGTGCTAAACTTCTTGGTTTCCCTCCCAGGATACTTACAATCACATCAGGATCGATCCAGAAGCTCCAGATATGTCAGACTTCATGCCTAAACAAGTATTAGAAGATAACAGCAACAAATGGTGGTTTTATCATCAGGTGATTTTTTTATGACTTAAGACCGTTTCCACCTTACGGCATTTCATACAAACTTTCAAGCCCTTATTTTCCGAAACTTAATACGCATAAGCAAGATACATAAGTCTAAAAAGTTACACAAAAATATTTTCGAAATGTGTTTAAAAAAAAAGAAAATTGGAAATTTCTGTTTCTATAGAGAATTTATAATCGGTCTAATTTAGCTGTAACACTATTTTTCAAAAATGTTTTTAGTAACTTTTTAGACCTATGTATCCTGCTTATGCGTATGACGTTTCATTAAAATCGGTTCAGTCATTTCAGAAAATAAGGACTTGAAAGTTTGTATGAAATGCCGAAAGGCGTAAACGCTTTCAACACGACATCACGAGCCTGTAGTCTCCGAAGATTTAGATAGAGGTGTCCTTAATACATAGTACACACACATTTTATCAGTTATGTTAAAACATGTAACGAACGGGAATTGAACCCAGGGCCTCATGCTCAGCGGTTGCATTTCCGAACACCTCAACCTATCCCCTCTGGGATTACAGGCGTGATGTTATATAATAATAACGTCATTATCCCTTATCGTGCTTCAAAAACTAATCACCCCTTTTTTCTTTTCAGAATGACTTCGTTCCATTCAGAACAGGATAATGTCGAGTTTTCAGAAATGAAGTTTTTAATTTTTACACCTGTTTTTAATTTCTTGTACGTAAGTCGTTTTGTTGAGAGCAGCGGTGGCCTAGTGATGGCAGCCCCGACTTACAAGCAGTAAGCCGTGGGTTCGAACCTAGGCAGGCGCATTACTTTGTGTAATTTATTTCATTCCCTCAAAAACGGTGAAAGAAAATATCGTGAGGAAACCGGCATGACCTAGAAGTAAAAATTCGAAGACATGTGACATCTACTAACCCGCACTGGGCCCGCTTGGTTACAGCCCACTCCCTCTCATAGAGAGGAGGCCTGTGTCCCAGCAGTGGGAACATTATAGGCTGATGATGATGATGATGAAGTCGGTTCATCGATTCTTAAAGACTTACAAACACTTTGCTACGCAAAATTATAGCTGGCACACAAACTAATCTTGATACAAAAATTCGAAACCCTCAGAAATTCCGCCGCCCTTTTAAGGACCTACCGTAAACAATGACATTACATCACGGGCAAAGGGTTCTTTCGTTTTGTTTCGTCAAAGTTCAAAGGCACGAAATAATACCTCGGGGAATAGCAGAGGCGTCTTGGAACTTGCCTCATACACTATTCATGGGCGAACCTTGCCATGCTCTATTTTAGAGTGCCGCGGTCTGAAAATAGAGTGGCGACCATTTTTTTAAAATCGAAGATAAATATCCTTCTTCTTATACCTGTACGCAGGTAAGATTAAGAGCCTTAGTTTCAAAACAAAAAACACCTAATCTATACATTTTGACCGTGTAGGTATTCTACTTTTAAATTTGACAGCTGGGTTTTATTAGATAATCAATAAAAAATAAAACAGTCGAGAATCTAGAATCATGATGTAATGAATGAATGAGCAAGTGAACGTTTGCCATTACTTCCCTTAGACCGAGTATTTAAAAGTGTGTTTAAATATTTTTTTTTTTTTTTTTTGTTTAAATGTTTTCCACAATTGCCTACTTATACCTTGTTAACTACATAATAATATCAACAAATATGTGGCCCCCAAGATATAGGTGCCTGTAACCTTGGGGGCCGGAGTTACGATAACATACAGGGTTATTGGTAAAAAACCAACAACTTCTTAAGAGGTCATTCTACCCATCATTATGAACAACTTTTACTATGAGACCAAACCCGAAATCGTGAAAGAAAAATCGGTTATTGGTGTTTTACCAATAACCCTGTATAAAAAAACAGTGGTACCTAGTAGTACCACTAGCAGTAGTAGTTTGGGTACCACTTTTTTTTACTATATCAAAATATGACTTGTTACGATTACTCATAGCGCTACTTTAGATTAACCTTTATGTCCCGCGCGTACCGAATTCGACCAGCAAACTTAAACGCTAATATAAAAAACAGCAAATTTCTAAATCGTCACACATTTCCTAGGAATTGTATGCATTTCCTAGGAACTCTATACAATTCCTATATGACAGAAGGAAATGTATAAAATTAAAAACTATACTATAAGTTAATCTGAAGAATATATTATATGTTGTGAGACTTTGGGTGAAAATGGTGGTCGTGAACTTGTAGTGCCCCATACATAATTCTAATCAAACCAATTTGCTATAGTTTCTGTAACAATTAAATAATATTGTTGGTTAAAAATTGAATATGCTTTGCAACAAAAGTTAGTGACAGAACCGAATTGCTGCAAAACCGACTCCACGTAGTCTTGTTTGTCCTACCCCTAGAGTGTAATTTAAAATCGCGTAGGCGCGGAGGGGCGAGGCGGCCCGCGGGCTGAGGAGCAGTCTGCGAAGATTAGCACGCGTGGGGCCGCCGGAGGCCCGCAGCGCCGGAGCCGTGACAGAAACACTGCCTGCTGCATGTTGCATGCTCGCTTGAATGGTGCATGCTGCATGCTTGCTTGCATGCTGCATGCTTGCTTGCATGCTGCATGCTTGCTTGCATGCTGCATGCTTTTTGTTTGCTGCATACTTGCAGCATGATATACATTTCCTATCACGGTTTAAGAAATGTATAGATTTCCTAGGAAAAGTGTTAATTAAAAAATATTTCATACATATCCTATGGATTTTAGGAAATGTGTACAATTCCTAGGAATTTTATACAATGACGGATTTCATACATTTCCGTTAACATATACACCCTGTATAGGTCTCCAGTTCAGCTTGTCCTCTTCACCTAGTTATGCCGTGATGTGCTGCCGTTTTCATATTTAACTTACCAATATGACGGCACGGTTGGCGCCTTGGTTGAGCGATCGACTGCTGCGCTGCGTGTCGCGGGATCGATCCCCCGCACGGTACAAATATTTTAATGGCCTACAGGTAGTTGTTCCGGGTCTGGCTGTTTGTGTATGTGAGTTTAAAATGTTTGTAAACGCACTCACGATACAGGAGAAATTCCTAGTGAGGGGCAACGTTTTTTAATAATAAAAAAAAATATGCGACTTAGAGGCGTTTTTGAGAGATTGGCCGGACAAAATCGTACAAAGAGACGAGTGGAAAAGGCTATGGGGGAGCCTTTGTCCAGCAGTGTGAAAAAATAGGCTAAGGAAAACCATAAAAAAATTGCGAAATGATTATATTTCAGTATCAATACGCATACGTGGATTTAGAACGCCTGGAAGAGGTAATCAAACAGTACAGGCGTCAACGGGCAAATCCGGAGACTGCACTCAAGAAAACAGGGCTGACTGTACACGATGAGCCAGTTTTTATAAGTTCCGAAGAGACTGACGAGGAATTCAAGGCCCACGATAATGAGCCTCCCGGGAAAAAGAACTGGTTCTACAATTCTGCGGTAACTATATTTATATTTTGGTGACTTTAAACCATCTTCTGGTTCAATTTTCTTCAATGATTATCAGTAATCTCGTCCTCGTATTTGTAGTGAACAAAAGTTGCACAAAATACTTTTTCGTGCTGGTAACAGGTTTGTAAAAGAAAATATAGAGAGCATCAGTGTTGCAAACTCCCTGCAAATTACCCTGCAAGAAAAGCTTGTTTCAACTGTATGAAACTGCTGTCTTTGGCCTTTAAAGAAAACATCATTTCAATCAGTATGCGATGTTTAAAAAAAAATATATATGTATATATTTTTTTCAGACCTTGAGCCTTATGATGTTAGTAATACACACTACTTATAATCTATGTTAGGCCTAGGCTTTTCCCAAACTATCTTGGGGTACTGTACATGAAGCGACTGCCTATCTGACCTCTCTGATCTGGGTAATACGATACCCCTTGGTAAGACTGGATGGCAGACTTTTGGCTTCTGACTAGTCGTAACGACTGTCAAAGATCTACAAATTACAGCCGGGACCAACGGCTTAACGTGCTTTCTGAGGCACGGAGGACACTCGATATGTAATTATGGTCACCCATCCACAGACCAACCTCGGCAAGCACGGCTTAACCTTAAAGATCGACCCGTGAGGCTGTTATTATTTAGCCACGAGCTCCTACTTACAATCTATGTTGGTAACAAACTAAATAAAATATTTTAATTCATATATCTGCTGCACTCACCTGACGCACGGGGTATGTGTACATGTAAACGTACACAATGCTCCTTAATGCGTTTTGCTCGCTAATTTGATGGGGAAGGGTGGTCAAGGTCTTGTGTCCATAGCTAGGTCTAAAATTGAACAATGGGTTTAAGCTAGTTTAAAATATCATATGAAAGAAGAAGAAAGAAAGTAAATACATACATTTGACACGCGCCCAAAGCGCATGCAAACATAAACGCCAAAAGAAATATATGTCGCAGTCTGATTATTTTATTCCGTTAGACTCGGTCATCATGTGGGCAGAAAATGGGTTTCGTGCAATGAAAACACACACACACGGTAAACTGCTTTTATCGAACTAACAAATTACTTGAAATTACAATCCAACACAATAACACTAGGCACCATGAATCGGGTTACAGTTTCGGGACGTCTTGACTCCGGCGCGATCAGACACTGACTGTCCTACTCGCAGCAAGCTAGAAACATCACGACTCTGTAGTAAGCGCGCTTAGGTGTGGGTAAACTGGTAAGTAGGTCGCTTGACCTTTGGCGCGCTTTCGATTCATAGTCCGTGCTAATGACTAAAATCGACTCCGACATATAAATGAAATCAAAAGGCAATAATTTTCGCGGGCCTGTGGACGATGAGTAACGGGCTAGCTTACCGTCCGTCCGTCTTATGACGACAGGCCGTGTCGGCGACGCGTCCGCGTTCCACGTGCGCCTCAAGGAGATGTCAGCAAGTCGGAAGGGGTCTGAGAGTGCCGATGCCTGCCAGGGCTGCGGGACTGTTCGAAAGAGATACCGTGGCCCTAGAACACAAAGGGCTAAGAAGGAACATGGATGGGTTTTCGTTAGTACAAGTCTGACACTCCCTTCCGTTTAGCTCAGAGCGGAAGGGGCGAGGGAGACGATTTCCCATCCGTAAATGTGATCCGGTGATAATTGAAACTATTAGCTACGACACCTCCACTATTTTTATTGGAAGTGCCAGCTTATCCCGCAAAATTAAAAGTCTCATACGTTTCTTTTCATACGTTTTTTGCAATTTGTAAGTAATTTAAAGGATGTATGTTGAACAACTATGATTTGCGACCATAACACGTATGTATTATGGTACAGAAACATATTCATTAAAATCATCAGTACAAACCTTCGAATAATCCCATTGAATAAACATTTCAAGAAAAAGTAATTCAATTTAATTAAATGAACTTAAAGGATTGTATTAATGAATTCAATGAGTCAAAGTCAGTTCAAACACATTGGTTACGGCTGCGAATCATATTTTAATCAACAAAATATGATTTATATATTTTAATGCGCACAACAAAGGCAAGGATCTCTCTGCCTGCGTCTGTGTTTCCGAACGCTTTCCACCCTAATCTCTTGAAAGTTAGAGTGAACAGGCTTCTTCTGGGTAAACTCGTACAGACAGCGTTAGTATGTGCTAACCCCTCTACAGTCCGGCCGAGTACGCCAGGGGGGTAAATACTTAATGACGCTCTCTGTACCATGGTCAACTTTGTCTCTGTCATCTCTGACCTAGTCTAGAGTCACGAGCAAACCCATCGCAAATAAAAACTTCCACCTTATCGGTTACCGTACCCATTTGACCCTGTTATAATGACACCAAAAGTGCTAAACTTCTTGGTTTCCCTCCCAGGATACTTACAATCACATCAGGATCGATCCAGAAGCTCCAGATATGTCAGACTTCATGCCTAAACAAGTATTAGAAGATAACAGCAACAAATGGTGGTTTTATCATCAGGTGATTTTTTTATGACTTAAGACCGTTTCCACCTTACGGCATTTCATACAAACTTTCAAGCCCTTATTTTCCGAAACTTAATACGCATAAGCAAGATACAGTCTAAAAAGTTACACAAAAATATTTTCGAAATGTGTTTAAAAAAAAAGAAAATTGGAAATTTAGCTGTAACACTATTTTTCAAAAATGTTTTTAGACCTATGTATGTTGCTTATGCGTATGACGTTTCATTAAAATCGGTTCAGTCATTTCAGAAAATAAGGACTTGAAAGTTTGTATGAAATGCCGAAAGGCGTAAACGCTTTTAAAACGACATCACGAGCCTGTAGTCTCCGAAGATTTAGATAGAGGTGTACTTAATACATAGTATACACACATTTTATCAGTTATGTTAAAACATGTAACGAACGGGAATTGAACCCAGGACCTCATGCTCAGCGGTTGCATTTCCGAACACCTCAACCTATCCCCTCTGGGATTACAGGCGTGATGTTATGTAATAATATAGTCACTATCCCTTATCGTGCTTCAAAAACTAATCATCCCTTTTTTCTTTTCAGAATGACTTCGTTCCATTCAGAACAGGATAATGTCGAATTTTCAGAAATAAAGTTTTTAATTTTTACAGCTGGTTTTAATTTCTTGTAAATTTGTTTCGTTGAGAGCAGCGGTGGCCCAGTGGTGGCAGCCCCGACTTACGAGCAGTAAGCCGTGGGTTCGAACCTAGGCAGGTGCATTACTTTGTGTAATTTATTTCATCACCGCTGCCCTCAAAAACGATGAAAGAAAACATCGTTAGGAAACCGGCATGTCCTAGAAGTAAAAATTCGAAGACATGTGACATCTACTAACCCGTACTGGGCCCGCTTGGTTACAGCCCACTCCCTCTCATAGAGAGGAGGCCTGTGTCCCAGCAGTGGGAACATTCACAACACACACACAGGCTGATGATGATGATGATGAAGTCGGTTCATCGATTCTTAAAGACTTACAAACACTTTGCTACGCAAAATTATAGCTGGCACACAAACTAATCTTGATACAAAAATTCGAAACCCTCAGAAATTCCGCCGCCCTTTTAAGGACCTACCGTAAACAATGACATTACCTCACGGCCAAAGGGTTCTTTCGTTTTGTTTCGTCAAAGTTCGAAGGCAGGAAATAATACCTCGGGGAATAGCAGAGGCGCGGGCGTCTTGGAACTTGCCTCATACACTATTCATGGGCGAACCTTGCCATGCTCTATTTTAGAGTGACGCGGTCTGAAAATAGAGTGGCGACCATTTTTTAAAATCGAAGATAAATATCCTTCTTCTTATACCTGTACGCAGGTAAGATTAAGAGCCTTAGTTTCAAAACAAAAAACACCTAATCTATACATTTTGACCGCGTAGGTACCTATTCTACTTTTAAATAGGACAGGCTAGGCTGGCTTTTATTAGATAATCAACAAAAATTAAAACGGTGGGGGATCTAGAATCATGTAATAAATGAATAAGCATATAAAACGTTTGCTATTATTTCCCTTACACTGAGTATTTAAAAGTGTGTATAAATATTTTAATGTATAATTTTATTTTTTGTTTCAAGGTAATCCACAATTACCTGCTTATGCCTTGTTAACTACCACATCAACAAATATGAGTTTTAACTTTAAGCTATCGCAACTCCGGCCCCCAAGACACAGGCGCCTGTATCTTGGGGGCCGAAGTTGCGATAAGATATAAAAAAAACAGTGGTACCTACCCAAACCAGGCTACGCAGCCTAGTTTGGGTACCACTGTTTTTTTTACTATATCAAAACATCTTGTTACGATTACTCATAGCGCTAAGTTAGATTAAGAAAATGTTTGTAACAATGGCTTAATAAATGTATTGTTATTCATTATATTCAACAAAACTAACGAAGTGTGGGTTCTGCCTGCCCCTTACCCGCTGCAGCCAACACTTTTCAATATTATTGTAATGATTAAAAATTTCCATCGCTCAATTTCGTACAATCAGAAGCAGAAATTTAAAAAAAAAACCGGCCAAGTGCGAGTCTTACTCGCACACAGGGTTCCATAGCCCCAAACAATATCTTGAACTGTCATTCATTAGTTAGTAGTATTAGTTGTAAACTTCCACTAAACCGCAAAACTAAATTGGTTTTTCGTAGTATGTTAATGAAAAACAAAGTTACTGCTGCAGTTTGATGAAAAAGTCCCATATCTCAAAAACTAAACATCATATCTTATTGAAACCAATTTTCGTTGATAGTTTTTTTTACGTTCTACAAACTTAAATATTTTCAGAATTTTTCTCCTCTTACTTTAGAAATGAGAGGGGGGGGGGACACACATTTTACCACTTTGGAAGTGGCTCTAGCGCAAACTATTTAGTTTAGAAAAAAATGATATTAGAAACCTCAATATCATTTTTAAAGACCTATCCATAGATACCCCACACGTAGGGCTTTGCTGAAAAAAAAAAATTTGGTTTTCAGTTCTATGTATGGGAAACCCCAAAATTAATTGTTTTTTTTCTATTTTTGTGTGAAAATCTTAATGCGGTTCACAGAATACATCTACTTACCAAGTTTCAACAGTATAGTTCTTATAGTTTCGGAAAAAAGTGGCTGTGACATACGGACGGACAGACAGACAGACAGACAGACAGACATGATGAATCTATAAGGGTTCCGTTTTTTGCCATTCGGCTACGGAACCCTAAAAACACAAAATACCCTTGCTAAACTCCATTTGCATAGTTAATGAAGAATAAATCATTAAAAAAGGTTTTAATTAAGCTTTCATCTTCAAAAATTCTTCGAAAGGATAAAATTAAACAATCCTTGATTATTAGCTTCGGTTGGGTTTTGAATAATTTCACACCTCATCGCACAGTCTGTGATGTCTTAGAGGATTGAACTTTTGAAGTCTCCTAAAATAGTCTAGCTCTAGCTGATCTTAGTAAAATGGGGTGACGGGCTGACCCTTAAACCTCTGTCTTAAACCTTTGTAGCTTTTTATTTTAATGGTCTGCGGCAATGCGAAGCAAATGATTTTTTGATTTACCTATCAAATGCCTCTACCAAACATCATTCATCATCATCATTAAAGCCCAAAAGACGTCCACTGCTGAACATAGGCCTCTCCCAAGTGTCGCCACATTGACATTTTGAGGGGTTTTGCCATAATCGCCACGCTATTACACGCACGCTATATACACGGGTTGGCGATCGCAGTACGGTTGTTACAAAAGCACAGAGAACGCTGCTGCCCCTTCTGGCAAATCCCTTAGTCGCCTCTTACGAAACCCACGGGAAGATATGGGATGGTGTTATTCTTTACGTCCGACACCATACAGAGCCTACCAAACATGCGTTAAAGAAATTGTATGAGTACACTGTCATCATCATCGCCTGCCCTTATCCCGATTTATTGGGGGTCGGCGCAGTTTTTCTTTTTCTTCCATACTTGACGGCACGGTTGGCGCAGTGGTTGACCGATTGACTGCTGCGCTGTTTGACGCGGGTTCAATCCCCGCATGAAACAAATATTTGTCAGGCCTACAGATAGTTGTTCCGGGTTTGGCTGTTATGTGAGTTATAATGTTGGAAACGCACCCGCAACACAGGAGAAAATCCTAGTGTGGGGCAAAGATTTAAAAAAAAAAGTTTCAGCGCAGTATGTCTTCTTCTTCCACACTTCTCTATTACTTGTTATTTCGGCGGTTACCTCATTTCTAGTCATATCATCCTTCACACAGTCCATCACTCGGTCTTTGGTTTACCTAGATACTCTTAGTGAATGTGTACACTTCTTCAATAGATATCTTTCGATGACGTTCGGCAGGTTAACGTACCTACTCACTTTGTCTTTCATACACGAACATTAAGGTTGTATGATTTTATGACGGTCTTACCAAGGGGTTCGTATTACCCAGTTACTGGGTTATAGAGGTCAGATACGCAGTCGCTTCATGTAAAATACTGGTACTCAGCTGCATCCGGTTAGACTGGAAACCGACCCCAAGATAGTTTGGGAAAAGATTAGGCAAGTGATGATGATGATTTTTTTTTTTTTTTTCTCTTTATTTTTTTTTGGGGTTTTTATCTAAACAGATATGTCAACCCCATCGTACCTTTTACCAATGTTACATTAAACCTTATAAATAACACAAACTGTACTAACCAGTTAAACAATTATATAAACACTTGGGGTAAAGATTAGAAGTCACTGATGAAGGACTGTTATTAAATGACATAACTTTTTGGCACCTTCTGAAGTTGGTTGGGATAAAATTGATTGTAATAATCCTACGTTAAGCCTATTTAAGTCTAATTCTCTCAAAAGTGACTCCCTCTCGCGCCTGTTGCGGACACATTCCATCAGCAAATGTTGCACGTCTTCAATCTGATTACATTCTCTGCAATTGGGTGAATCAGTTTTTTTCATAAGGAATGCAAACTTCGCTGATGGATAGTGTCCACAGCGAAGTCGTAAAATTAATTTAACATAATACCTACTAAGTTGAACGTCATTGAACCAAGGCACCTGAGGAGGTTCGCCTTGTATGCTCCTATACCATATACCTTTTTGCTGACTTATACTATCAAAGTGTTGTTTCCAGGATTTATAACAAATTACTTTATATTTAGATATGTATTCCCAATAATCTGGTAAGTAGTCAATTGGTGAACCCTCTGTTGCTGCTAATTTAGACAATAGGTCAGCCTCCTCATTACCACGTAGTCCAATGTGAGCTGGAACCCATTGCAACTTAATTTCTATATTATTCTTAAATAACAAAATAATATTTTCAAGAATATCATATGCTATCGATGCACCTCTGAAACCAGAGGCACATCGAGCAATATGCTGTAATGCGCTTTTACTGTCTGAAAGAATAACGAATCTTTTTAAATTCTGATTTCGACTATAAAGAATCGCTTGATAAATTGCAATGAGTTCCAGTGTCATTATTGATACATTACAGTTTACTTTAAATCCGAGCTTATTACGTAAACTTTGGTCAAATACCCCTGCACCTAGACCGGAAGTACCCTTAGAACCATCTGTAAAAATTTTGTGCCAATTACAATACATAGAATTTAATTCAGCTATTACATCAAACACTAATAAATTTGGGTTATAATTGGCTTTGGGAAACTTTATACATTGCAGAACAACATTAATTACCGTTTTAAAATCAATAGCAGTTGTCCAAGTTTCTAAAGTATACATTTTATGAACATCTGTTGAAAGAACATCTATGTGCTTTATATCATTATATATTTTAACTAATAAAGGTACTTTTTTGTTTTCCCAATATTTGATACTACAAAGGGCATCCAGATCCACAATCAGGCTAACTGTCATATTGTTTGACCAAGACATTATTTTTAAACAATATTTATAGGCTAAATATTCTCTTCTTAAAAATAAAGGGGGAATACTCAAATCAGACTCCATTACATGAATTGGGGAACTTCTGATATATCCACCTATAATTCTCAGAGCTTGATTCTGTAACTTATCTAGCTTGGAAACATGAGATTTTACGCTACAATCATACATAAAACACCCATAGTCAACTCGACTTCGAATTAGTGAAATGTATAGCCTACGTATATGCTTTGTGTGTATACCCCATGAGCTACCCGTTAGAACTTTTAATAGATTTAGGAATTTTAAACATTTACTAACTGTTTCATTTATATGTTTGCCCCAACGGAGACTTCTATCTAGCCACATACCTAGGTATTTAATGCATTCTGAGAAAACCAAGGCCTGCTCATTTACTTTTAGGGAAGGAAGTATTCTACGCCTGCCCCTACTGTACACACAAAAGGTAGATTTACTTGAGGATAATTCCAAACCAAGTTCATCCAAAACCCTTACAATAGAATTCAATGCATTTTGTACATACACTTCACATACTTTAATATCTTTGTGTTTAACATATATAACAAAATCGTCTGCATATTGAGATATAACTACATCAAGCGAAAGCTGACACAAATGGTGTGTTATTAAATTAAAAAGTAATGGGGACAAAGGGTCTCCTTGAGCCAACCCTTTATTAGTCCACCTAGCTGTTAACTCATCACTATTATCAGATTTTATCTTTAAATATCTTTCACTAAGAAACGCCCATATATAAGAACAAAATTTTGCTCCAATTTCAAGTTTATCAAGAATACTAACTGCTACGTCAATCGAAACGTTATTATAGGCGTTTTGAATATCTAAGAAGCATGCTAATGTAGGAATATTTCTAGAAAATCCAATTTGGATATACGTGACCAACCGGGCTAATGAATCGAGACATGAATAAGATCTTCTAAAACCAACGGTGCATGGTGACAATATTTTTTTTTTTTCGGCGTACTATTCTAATCGTTTTATTATCATTAAATGGAAAATTTTACATAAACATGAGATTAAAGATATAGGTCTTAATTTAGGATCAGCGTTAGAATTATTAGCTTTAGGGATTGGAATTATTTGGATATGGCGCCACTGTTGCGGTACAATACTAAATTTAAAAATATTGTTGAATATATTAAGCAGATAAAATTGAATAAAGACGGGTAGATTAATGATCATAGAATATGATATACCATCCTCGCCCGGAGCTGAATCCTTTTTATTAAGACAGTTTTCAAGTTCTTGAATATTGAATTCGCGTTCTAAGACTTCATTGTTTGAATTATACACAGGCGCTTGGTTTGGAACATAATCAGGTGTTAATGTGTACAGTAATTCTTTTTGTTTCTCAATGGAGGGGTAAGTTCTAAGTTGCTTATAGCCCTTTATCCAACGCATTCGTCTCCACATTTCAGACACTGTCGTAACTTCATCGATGGAATCACAAAACCTATGCCAGCCTACAAACCTTGCTTTTTGGATCAATATTTGAGATTCTATAGTTTTTTCTTCTAGTTTGGTCAAATTGTCAGGAGTCGGGTTGCGTCGAAAATTAGATAAACATAATCTACGTTGTGCTACTATTTGAGATAATTCCGGATTCCAGTATTCTCTTGATTTAAAATTACTAAAGGGTTGACAACTAATTTTAATAAACGGGATATGTTTATCTGCAGCATTATTAATTTGGAGTAATAAATAATCGTACATTTCTTGAATATTGTCGCTTGGGGGGTTAAAATTTTGTGTAAGGTAATTCTGGTATTCCTTCCAATTAGCTTTAGAATAATTTCTTTTTTTTTTAATAATAAAGTCTTTAGTTATACTGGTTGACATTTTAATAATCATGTGATCGCTACCCAAATTTTCGTTGAATACTTGCCAGTCAAATTTAATCGCAATGTCCGAAGATGCGAATGATATATCCGGTGAAGTTTCTTGCAAATTTCCGCTTACTAGTTTAACCCGTGTAGCCGCACAATTATTAAGAGAAACAAATGAATTTTCAAGTGCCGCGTCCAATATTTGCGTACCTCTCGTATCCGTTTTAACAGACCAGTTGGTGTGGTGACCGTTGAAGTCACCTGCTATCAAGGTATTTTTTGAAAACAAAGAAAATATCTGTTCCCAGTCTGAAAGCTGCGTTTGGACAGAAGATGGGCAATAAATAGCTACAACATTTTCTATATGTTTACAATTTATCAATTTAACGCAAATAATTTCTATTCCACTATTTCGAACTCGAACTGACCACTGGTGAGATCGTATGGATTTATGCACTAGAATTGAGACACCTCCATAGGAATCATATCTATCCGATCTATAGATGTTATAGCCTCTAATATGAATGTCAGTTTCACTGTCTAACCATGTTTCACTCAGAATTGCGATGTGGACATTTTCCTGATTTAGGAGCTCAGAAAAGGTAATAAGTTTAGGACGGAGACTTTGAGAGTTCCATTGAAATAAGTTAATCTTAATATTATTGCTTGTACTATCCATCTAAATTATCTATTAGTTTTCCAAAAATCCCTCCACCTAAGAACCTACCTAGTAACATCTCCTTAATTTCTTCATAAATAATTTTAATTACCAATATAATTTTATCCTCAAAAGTACCTTCAGACTTGTAAATATTTTTAAACTTATTAATAAACTTTTTAAGTTCAAACTTATATTGTGATTGTTCGTTTCTTTCCCTATGTTCTTCATTGAGAGTTTTTCTTATTTCTTTTACGATCGGTTGTTTTAGAGCATTCTGACTTTTACTAAATTTTGTTTTTTTACCCCCACCTCCATTTTTTTGAGCTGTATGTGTTGTATTCTCTGTGCTATCTTCTTGATCTTGCTGAGATACTTCCATTTCTTCCTCTTCTTCCTGAGCTGACGGTTCGACACATTCTTCTTGATTTTGTATTGATCCTGTTTTGCTTCCTGCGATAATATTAGCGTAGCTTTCAATACTGCTTTCTAAGTTTGTTGGTTTTATAGGGTTCTTTGAGGTATCGTTTGATATATATTTATTCTTCTGTCGTTTTTCAATAACTTTTTGAAGTGCCATTCGATATGTTAACTGCTCACTACTCATAACATTCCTTATCTCTTTTTCTTTCAAAAAGAAAGGGCAAGTTTTATCGATAACAAGGTGATCTCCCTTACAATTAAGACATACAAAATTATTAAGATCACAATTTACATGATCACCCCCGCATTTTGGGCATAGTTTCTTCTTTGTAGGACAATATTTTATTACATGTCCAAATTGCCAGCATCCCGAGCATTGAGTCACAGGGAATACGTAAGATTCAACCGGCATTCGTACGCGTAGATATGAAGCGGTAGATTTTTACTTTTAAAACCAACTCTCACTGACTCACTGTCAATCCACTTACCCTCCGAATTAACTCGTTTTAATCTTTTTATAGATGCTATTTCGGTACTAGATTCAAAGATACCCATGAGCTCCTCATCGCTCATTTCAAGATCAACCCCTTTTACCACACCATAAGATATTGACAACTCATTAATCAATTGACATCTCCATCCCATTTCCTTCAATTTAATACAGTTTAATAGTTTATCAGTATCTTGCTTTTCTTGAAATTGAACAAGCACCTTGTTAAAACTTTTGTATTTAATTCTTATTATGTTTTTGATGTTTTCGGATCTTAGCAATTTTGCTAATGCCATTTGCTTGGGCATATTTTCAACCGACGTAATACATACTTCTGGTTTATCCTGGAAGTTCACATTTTTTTCCACATCTACCCTCATATTTTCAGCTTCTGATAAAACGCTTCGAATGAAACGTTTGGGTTTACTTCTATTAACAGTAATAAAGTCATCATCCTCGTTACTCTCATCTTGTTTTTCTTTCCTTCTCTTTCTTGTCTCAGCTAATCTCCTCTCACTTTCACTTGTTATATCATTTCGCAAATTACTTGGTTCCAACGAATTTTCAACTTGTTGTTGGTTGATAGGTAAACTCTCCTCATCACCAGAGTCATCATCTTCTTCTCCACTTCCCATTTTATAAAAAACAATATTATTCGCTATCGCAAGGCACTACTATTCGCGTGACGTATAAGGACACCGAAAATATGGTACACGGGCGCACGCTTCGAATGCGCGCGAGCGACTCGGATGATGATGATGACGGTCGAAAAACAAAGTAAGTTCTAAAAAAACATCTTCTTAATAAAAAAAAAAAAAAACAGAAATTGTTTTTGTGCATTGTACACCAAAGTAAACTTAATTACTAACTTGTCTACAGTGATTGATTAAAAGTACAAAAGTAAAAAAAAAAATATTTCATCTTCCGTTTTAATTTATATTCCATTTTCCTTAATAATCATTTACACGTAAGTACAAAGTATGATCGATTCGATGCAGCAGTGAAACAGCATTATTATTGTTATTGCCGGTTATTTCTTAAAATGACTGGCAGAATGTCGGTTTATTTCACTTTGTTCCCACCGATTTGTCCCACTTGTGGGACAAAGTGGAATGTTTAACATTTTGACATCCAATATGTGTCTCAGTAATTCATTGCACTAGGTCAGAAAGGGTTGTATTTAAGAGAATTCCAAATACTGGAGTGAATTACAAAAAATATTTTAGTACGTGCAGAATTGTCTCTCCTTCTTCCTGAAATACATTCAAAGGAAGACTGCCCCATGTTCCATCGTGTGTAAAATGTGTTTACTAAGTTACACCTGGGATTTTATGAAAAAAAAAGCTTTATTAGTTTTTTTTTTCTAAAATACTGACTACTTATATTTTGATAATTTTCTCATATCATCATCAGCCTATAATGTACCCACTGCTGGGACACAGGCCTCCTCTCTATGAGAGGGAGTGGGCTGTAATCTACCACGCGGGCCCAGTGTGGGTTGGTAGATGTCACATGTCTTCGAATTTTTAGTTCCTGAACATGAACATGTCACATGTTTCCTCACGATGTTTTCCTTCACCGATTTTGAGGGCAACAGTGATGAAATAAATGACAAAAAGTAATGAACCTACCTGGTTTCGAACCCACGGTTTACTGCTCGTAAGTTGGGGCTACCACCACTGGACCACCGCAGCTCTCCATCATTTTCTCATATACGCAACATCATTTTTAAATATAAGTTAATTAA
Source organism: Cerastis rubricosa (assembly GCA_949152445.1). Lineage (NCBI taxonomy): Eukaryota > Metazoa > Arthropoda > Insecta > Lepidoptera > Noctuidae > Cerastis > Cerastis rubricosa. The sequence goes on along the minus strand of OX424526.1, from coordinate 6,450,881 downwards.
ATCCAACACGTCATAGCGTCATAAACAGTCACTGAGATTAGTGGGTCAAAGTGGGCATCACCATTCAAAATACACCACTTATGCCTTATGCCACTTTGTAGCATTAATGGAGCATTTTTGGCGTGTGTCGATGGTATCTGTACTTAACATCATCATGATGCTGAGCCCTACCATTAACCTAATTTATTTGGGGTTGGCGCAGCATGCCTTCTTCTTCGATACATAGGTACTTCTCTACAAGATGTTGTTTTGCATCCTCGTCAAAATTCAGGCGGTTATCACAAAAGACATAAATAATCAATTTAAATTACGGTACTTAGTTAATTATTAATAAACGCTGATGTTTTCATCATCATTTCAGCCGAAAGACGTCTAATGCTGGACATAGGCTTCCCCCAAGTGTCAGCACCTTGACCGCTCCCATGCGACTCGCATCCAGAGAATCCCCGCAACCTTCACCAGGTCTTAGGTCCACCTAGTGGGAGCCCTTCCAATGCATCGTCTTCCGGTTCGCGGTTAACATTCCAGAACTTTTCGGCCCCATAGCCCATCCGTTCTGCGAGCAATGTGCCCTGTCCACTGCCACTTAAGTTTGGAAAGTCTTCGCGCATATCTTCTTATAAATATATAGCATAGCACAACTTAATAGGGCAGAGTGGAATGGTCTGAATTGTCGCCATTATTAATTAATACGAACTGACCTACATTGTGGCGTGTATCCCCGGGGGTACACCCAGCACAATTACGAGATATCTTGCTATTACTTCATCCAATTACCGATGCATGTTCTGATTAGTTATGCAAATTCAACGTTATGACGTTGTTTGGGCGTAACTATTTGTTGGACACTTCGATATTATTCAACTGTTAAGAAGTGGAACCTATTTACTTATTTAGTATCGTGCAAATTGAACCTTATGGGCCGGGTTTTCCAAAAAAATTCAAAATCAAAATATTTTTATTTCACATAGGTCTACATGGGCACTTATAAATCGTCGACAAAAAGGTGCTCGGTTCGGGTTGGTCGTTTCCTATGGAGAAGAACCGGTAAGAAACTACATGGTTACTCTTTTAAAAACATTTTGGTTTTAACTAAAACTAAATGGCGACCGCGTGCATGATAAAGAATGTCTGCATAACATAAAATTTTAGTACCAGTTGCATACATAACATCTCACCTGTAATCCCCGAAGGGATTGGCAGAGTTGTACCTAATAGCATACCCACATTTCTAGTGTAACCCATGTAATAAGGGCGAGCTTTTTGCTGTAATCCGGGCACAAATTCAGACTCGGGCAGAATTCCCTGATGGAAAACCCCTTTAAAAAATTTCTCGACCCGGGTGTCGAACCCAGGATCTCATGGTCAGCAGTCGCGATTGCGACCAACACGGCAACAACGCAGTCAGCACCAATTGTTTCATTTTTTAATATATTTTTGGAGTATTCCACAATTTGTGTCCAAGTAATATGATGCATCTTTTTTTCGTGTGGCCCGGTACAACGGGATTATGCTTTAAAAGGTTTCAAAATAAAAATAAAACGCAACGTCACTTGCTGTTTTCTTGAAAACAGTTTAATCTTTGTTACTTTGGCCTATTTAAGAGAAACGATACTGTCTTTTACTGTCAAATATTTTAAAATATAAAAATCTCGTGTTACAGTGCAATCGAACTCTTTCGAAACGGCTTGCCGATTTTTATGAAATTTAACGTGTATATTTGGAAGGTCTGAGAATTGGACGTTGGCAATTTTTTATACCCTAGGTGATAAGGGTGGTTAATTTCCACGTCGAACGAAGTCGCGGGCACCAGCAGTTTTACCTATATTTTGTTATAAAAGTTAGCAAATAGGTTATCTATGTTAACCCAACTTAAGTACCTATTACTAGCAGTGAATTGAAAGATCATTCAAAATTATTATAGAATGTTTAGAAATCTAGGATAGTTTTAGATTTCAAAATCTCCTCAAACTGGCATGAACTAAGAGACCTTCTTAAAAGGTTGTTTAAAACTTTCCTCCACTATAAAAGCAATAATTTCTAAGTATTTTAGCTCAATATTGTTCTAAGTGCCTACTTAAAACTTCTCAATAATTCAAATGAAGATATAACAAATAATAACTTGGAAGTTTTACTGTTACGTGGGTAGATGTTAGAAATAACTTACTTAATCAATATAAATTGACTTAGAATTGGTAATAGAAGTTTCTAATAAGATCATAGCAGATAAGAGTTGCTTATAAAGTTTTCTTACGAAACAATTTTTGTAATAAAGGGAAATACAAAAAGTTTTCTTGGAAGTTTGTCGTAATTATTATGAAGAACTTGAACTGTGAAACACTGTTCTCTGGTTAGAAATACGGTAGGTACCCAAATAAGTATCTTTCTTTTAACACACTCAATTTAACGGACTTGAAATATTGAGCTGATGAATGCATTGAATAGTGTAGGGATCCCGGACGTATTTTAAGTAAAGTTATAAAATAAAATTAAATATTTAATAAAAAGTTTTTTAATTTTTATTTCCGAAGTGCTTATATATTATTTACAGGTTGATTATTTACACAAAACGCAAGCCTCTCAGGATTTATCTATGTGTGCATTTATTGATGTTTTTTTTTTTGTAATTATAATAAACACTTTAATAATTACAAACCAAATAACGCAATGTAAGCTGTTGTGTAAAGAAACGCTTCGATTGATTTATTTATTTTATACGCACTCGTGTTGTATAACGTTAAAAACGCCCGGTGAATCGCTCGGGTAACTACACAGCTACCCAAAACAAAATACCGTCAAATGTCCGGGTAGCCGTGGTTACCCAATCGATTAGTTCCGAAAAAACGCACTTACAAAGGTTTCATGTCGTGCTGTATCTATGGTTTTGCCCTCTATATTTTCTGTATTAAATTCCGCGTCTATGGCAAAAAGAACGAGAATCTCAGCCGTACAAAATTAAATGTCAAAAAAGTTTTAAAGTCAGGTGTCAAATTTCACCGTATTGTCGGATGTGAGTTCTCTGGTTTTAAAACGTAAATACTATTTTATTTATAACCCAATGTTTATAGTGTTATATATCAAAATAAACTTCATTAATCAAGCTATACGAATATCTAAGAATATTACGTTCGGGCCTCCAAATACGCCTAAAATTTTAAACGTCCCGTGCGTAATTATGGGCCTCAATTATTATTTTTACAAATTATTGCAAAAATAATTAAAATAGTGCTCGTATTATAAAATTTGTTCAATTAAGTAATTATTAGTGTCTCCGCAGTATAAAACAGTAAAAAAAACGAAATCTTAGTGATTTTTTTACGAAAACACGACAAAATCAGTAGGTATCGAATCGATCAGAGCAGGGGTTGATTGGTTTGGTTAATTTGGCTACTAATAAAGTGCCAAAGTAAGGACATATAGGTATTAAAACAAAGCTTATATAGTCTAGTATAATTATAAATAGGTTTTATTGATACGAACTATAATTCTAATTGGAAAAAACATTCTAGACATTCTTATTGGAGAAACTGAAATTCAACACATATTCTCAAGTTCTCATTTTTTTCGAAATACTTATATCTAGTTGTCGTAATTAGTTTTAACGTAGTTAGATTTTGTATAGTTTTAACTATACACACGTATTTTTTGTTTTGGTTTAGCTTCAATAGTTTACGAGATAATAAGCTTTAAGTGCGCCGTGGCACGGGTCGAAAAATTCAGCAGTTTAAAAAATGCGTAGTGTACAAATAATGAGGCGTATTTTGTGACCTTGGACGTTTCACCGTTTGATTTGCAACATCTCCGTAACTAGATTTTTTTAAAGAAAAAAAAAATCGTAATGAATGGAAATGAAATGGAATCGTAATGAAGAGAAAAAAAAAATCGTAATGAATGGTAGAACAAGTGCCTTACGGCTTCTTTAATTGTATTAAGTTCTGTATGTTCTGTGTGTTCTGTTTGTATTGTTCTGTATAGTGTCGGACGTAAAGAATAGCACCATCCCATATCTTCCCGTGGGTGTCGTAAGCGGCGACTAAGGGACTTGGCAGAGAATGGGCAGCAGCGTTCTCTGTGCTTTTGTAACAACCGTACTGCGATCGCCAACCCGCCTGCCAAGCGTGGCGATTATGGCAAAACCCCCCCTTCTTGGGGGAGGCCTATGTCCAGCAGTGGATATCTTTTGGCTGAAATGATGATGATGATGATAAATTGTACTAAGTATGTTACTAACAACTCTATAATTTCATACAAATTCATTACATTTTGAAATATTACTTAAAAAATTTAATAAAAATCATTTTAAACTATTAATTAAATGTACCTAACCGGTATCGGGAACAGGGTCCAAGCTACTGGCGGTCAGGGCTTCAGAGAAAGGAACCTCCTAACAATACGAGCCGTATTTACTGTTTGACCTTCCGACAAAAATTCAGAGTGCACAACACAGTGATAGTTAAAGAAAACGGTCAACATGACTTTTAGTTTTGATCGACTTTGGCGTGTTTTTTTCGGTTTTGGTTCATTTGGAAGGAGCCACTCCGAGGCTTGTTGACTAGCTTGCCTGTCAAACTCGTAAACCCACGTCTGGTCACCAGTAACAATGCGTTTCATGAATGTTGGGTCGGAGTTGACTCGTTCTAGCATGTCCTAAGCGACTTAAATGCGATTGAGTTTTTGGAGAAAATTCCGGTCTTTTGAGACGAGCCGAGCGGCAATATGTTGCATATCCAAATGATTATTTAAAATGGTACGGATCGACTCATGAGACAATTAAAGTTTAGCGGCCGTCTTTCTCAAACTTGAAAGAGGTTTTTCAGTCACTATTTCCTTCACTTTTGCGATATTAACTTCAGTTGAAGACGTTGATGGCCTACCATAGCGAGGCAAATCTTCCATCACATTTCGACCGCTTTTGAACGCTTTGTACCACTCATAAGCACGTGTTTTTGATAAAGTCGATTCACGGAAAGCCTTTTGTAACATTTTCAGGGACTCCGAACACGAAATTCCATTGGCGATGCAAAATTTAAGACAAGCTCTTTGTTCATTGTTTTTGTCACTATGAAATTCGCAATACACTGTAGATAATATGATCTAACTGAAAACAGCACTTTATTTAATCTAAATAACAGATACAACTCAAACTCCGCGCCAAAATAGAAAACAGGTGTGCCAATCAAACATCAAAAAAAAGTATTTGGAACCATAAACAGATAACCCATTCCCGATACTTCTTTGACTGAATGTATGTCAACCGTGCCGTCCTTCACAAAGTAGTATCATAACTTCATCCATAATTGTACAAACAAAACCTTCGGTTACTCCGAAGAGGTCCCCGGAACGTAGTCAGGCTACGGACCCTGATAGGTCTACATTGGGTCCATGCAGGGCCCGGAACACGCGTGATTTATTTCATTATTAATTTTCACTAACAACATGAAATTTTAATTTAATAAAATGTGTATATTGCTGTGCCCTAAAAGGGTTCATAATTTTATTCTTAGCTTTATGTGCATGTGCTTATTATGGTGCTTGTTTTTTTTCATTACATTTTATACAGAAATTCGAAAATTTTATCAGTAGGATAGGGTAGGGTATTTCTATTCTATTCTATTCTATTGCCTAGAATAGAATAGAATAGAATAGAAATAATTTATTTGCATTGAATGTACCTACATTCAATGCAAATAAATTATTTTTTTTCTTCTTCTTTCTTTTTTTCTTTTCTTTTTTTTTTATTTCTTTCTTTTTTTTTTAATTTTTTTTTTATATTCTAGGCAATTCATTAACAAAAAAACAAGAAAACATGAGGTAATATATTCTCATTTTATTTCCATGTTTCAATATTGACATAATTCAATTAATGCAAGAGAAATAATCGTTCCTTTACAATCTAAACCAACCATCAACCAAAATAATAAGAATCAATTTCCAATGTCATTGTTATGAAATATTATTTTACTCAAGCTTTCATTCCAAATTTCAAAGTTATCTTAAGCCGTGGCAGTTAAATCCCACTCCTCGGAGCGTCGGCGTCGCGTCGCCACTAATCTTTAGAAAATACAGGAAAAGTTTAAGGTGCTTATATCTTGATTCGCAATGAGAATAAATCTCTGAAGTGCACAAAACGTATACAAGATGTTGTTTTGCATCCTCGTCTAATTCAGCAGGTTGTCACAAAAGACATAATAATAAATAAAAATAAAAAAACAGCGTTTATTAATAATTATTAACAAACGCTGATTTTTTGGGTTGTATTAGTTTGTCAGTATTTTAGAATAACTCCCCTAACGTGGTTTAGAAAATCCAGCGTGGAGCGATGACGGGTGTGTTGTTCTTCGACATAGCAAAGGCTTTCGACAAAGTCTGGCACAACGGCTTATTATATAAGCTGTACAAACTGGGAGTGCCAGACCGTCTCGTGCTCATCTAACGAGACTTTTTGTCGGATCGCACCTTCCGCTATCGCATCGGGAAGGCACTATCTTCCCCCCACCCCATTAGAGCCGGAGTCCCTCAGGGCCCCGTCGTCTCTCCCCTTATCTTTACTCTGTTCACCAGTGACATCCCCAAGAGCAACAAGGCTCAGTTAGCCCTGTTCGCGGACGACACGGCTATTTATTACACTGGCCGCAGTCACGACGCTATTTACAGCACCCTCCAAACCTCAGCCAACATCTTAGGCACTTGGTTCCGGAAATGGAGAATCGAGGTGAAGCCCGACAAGAGCCAGGCAGTTCTTTTCTCTAAACCGCGTAAAAATAAGCCACCCGCGCTCAGCCCGATCACTATGTACGGTAAGCCTATACCTTGGGAGAAGCAAGCCAAGTACTTAGGAGTCGTACTTGACAACCACCTGTCTTTCGCGGCGCACATCAAAGCAGCTCGCGACCGAGCTGCATTTGCTATGGATAGGCTTCATTTCATGATTTCGGCAAAAAGCAAGTTGTCACTCAAGTGCTAGTTGCACCTTTATACCGCGGTGACCCGCCCCATTATGACGTACGCTTGCGTCGTGTACGCTCACACCAAGCCTAAGTTCATCCATAGGATGCAAACCTTGCAGAACCGGTTCTTACGAAGAGTCACGGAAGCCCCTTTTTATGTCCGTAATGACCGTCTACACGTAGACCTTAGAATGCCCACCATACTTCAGTTTATGAAACGTCTTTCGAAGCGTTTCTTCAATAACGCCATTAAACACCGTAATCCTCTGATCGCAGCGGCCGCCCGTTACGAACCCTCGCGCATTAGTTCAGTACGCCGTCCGAGGCATACCCTCGTCACTCCCGATGATGCTATCACACTCCTCCAGGAGAGTAACAAAGAGACTAGCACTCTTAAAAAGTTCAGACACAAACCGCCGTCTTTCCGACCTCGCCGTCGACGTCCGTCGCTACGTCCCGGTCCATGTCCTCCCCGACCCTCGCTCGAGCCAGCCCGCGATATGCCAATAGTTTTAAATCAGCCCCTCAATAATGATATCATTTAGATCCAGCCTGTCCCCATGAAGTCCTCCCTCAGCGACGCCCTAAGCCGAGGCTCGTGCCCCACAGGGGGTGCCCTTAGCGTGTAGTCGCTTAGTTTTTTTTTTTTTTTTTTTTTTTTTTTTTTTTATTTTTTTTTTTAAAAAAAAACGTTGCCCCACACTAGGAATTTCTCCTGTATCGTGGGTGCGTTTACAAACATTTAATTTGTAAGTATGTTTGTAAGTGTGTGTGTTTGTATGTTTGTATTTAGTTTGTAAGTTTTTATGCCCTGGCTTGAGACCTTACTCTTAAGGCACCCACAGGATAGTCCGGTTAAGCAGACGACAACCTCCTAGGTTGAACTGCGAGATGCCGTTCACAAAAAAAAGTGGTTTAGAGAATAAGAAATGATCGAATAAACGTTTGAGATTGTTTGTGTGTGTGGAAGCGCGGTTCATTTCAGCCGAAAGACGTCCACTGCTGGACATAGGCCTCCCCCAAGTTTCGCCACATTGACATAACATGGGGGGTTTTGCCATAATCGCCACGCTTGTCAGGCGGGTTGGCGATCGCAGTACCGTTGTCACAAAAGCACAGAGAACGCTGCTGCCCATTCTCTGGCAAGTCCCTTAGTCGCCTCATACGACACCCACGGGAAGATATGGGATGGTGCTATTCTTTATGTCCGACACCATACAGAGCGCGGTTATAGGGCGAGAATCAGACGGGCCGCGTTTAAAACACGGGTGGTTCACACTTACCGATTTCAGAAAATATGAAAAAAAAATACCTATACATTGTATTATTGATTCGGGTTGAGAATCATTAGCTTTATTACCTGCTTAAATTTGACAAGCATGCAAAACAACACCTCGTTTAAGAAAGATTTTGTAATACTTATTTTATGCTCATCGTCATCGTCATCGTTCATCGTTTCAGCCCAAAAAACGTCCACTACTGGACATAGGCCTCCCCCAAGTGTCGCCACATTGGCATTTTGGGGGGTTTTACCATAATCGCCACGCTTGGCAGGCGGGTTGGCGATCGCAGTACGGTTGTTATAAAAGCACAGAGAACGCTGCTGCCCATTCTCTGGCAAGTCCCTTAGTCGCCTCTTACAACACCCACGGGAAGATATGGGATATTATGCTTATATAATTATGGTATTTATTATGCGGGGATTTTATGCTCATTCTAAGTAATTTCTGTCATTTTTAGATCTTTAACAGTCGTTACAGGTCAATCAGTGACCTGAAAGTCGCACAACCAGTCTGACCAAGGGTTATCGTATTACTCAGTTTATACTGGGTAGCGGAAAAAAAAAACAATATCAAAATATTTTTATTTTACATAGGCCTACAGGGGCACTTATAAAACGTCGGCAAAAAGTTGCTCGTTTCGGGTTGGTCGTCTCCTATGGAGAAGAACCGGCAAGAAACTCCATGGTTTCTCTTTGAAAATCATTTAGTTTTACAATATTTCTGTTACAGCGTTAGTACTAAAGTATGGGAGAACATCGTAGGCCCGACAATAAGTAGGTGCTTACTACAAAACGTAGAACGAGATAAAAAGTTACCAAGGATCTAGGAATCTATAAAGCCTACAATGTCCACACATTTACAAACAATCGGTAAATAAGAAAAAGAGTCTATACAAAAACAAAATATCACAAAAAAACTAGATAAAACAAGTGACACAAATGTTGTCATCTGTGCTGTAACTATTATAAACAAAAAGTGTAATGATTCAAAAACTATTGTAAAATATTTGATTAAAAATAAGGGAAAAAAAACTAAGATTGAGAATAGTTAGAGACATTTACACATTTGTGCCGTTTATTTTGCTACCAGGGAAGCCACATGTGCGAAGGGGCTAAACTTCTCTATCTTCGACGTAGTTTCTTAATTTAGTAATATGCTTTTTAATTAGGACACGTTTATACAATTTTGAAACTTTTTATCGGTCAGTTCTGTAACTGACTTCGGCAACTTATTATAAAAGCGTATACTGATTATAAGGAATGACTTGCTAGTTTTAGTTAATCTGAATTTGGGTATTACAATTTCGTGTTTACTGCGTGTATTTATATTATGGAAGTCGCTTCTAATTTTGAAAAGGTTTCGGTTTTTGCGGACATATAAAATACATTCTAAAATATAGAGTGAAGTCAGTATATCGATTTCTTTGGTTTTTTCTCTGAGGGACTCACGAGGACCCATTTTATAGATGGCGCGGACTGTCTTCTTTTGTAGTATGAAAATTGAATCAACGTCTGCTGCCGACCCCCCCCCAAAGCAGAATGCCATAGGACATAATACTGTGGAAATAAGCGTAGTATACTAACCTAGCTGTGGCTACATCAGTTAACTGCCTTATTTTCCTAACTGCATTGGCAGAAGAGCTTAACCTTCCCGAGAGAGTTCTAATGTGTGCGCCCCACTGCAGTTTTGAATCGATAGTCATCCCTAAGTATACTGTTTCGTCTATAACGTCAAGTTTTTTGCCGTCAAGATTTAAATTGTAGTCACGTTGTGATACATTTGGTAAAGAAAACTTAAGACATTTTGTTTTATACGTATTCAGTAAAAGGTTGTTGGCTGCGAACCATTTCGAGAGAATAGTTATGCTTTCGTTAACATGTAAGACGTCCGTATCTTTTATATCAATTTTAAAATTAGCGATGTGTCATCAGCAAATATAATTATATCCGAAAATTTGGCCATCATTTAGGAGAGATCATTAATAGTAAACAAGAAACAGGAAAGGGCCGAGAATTGAACCTTGAGGCACGCCCACCTTGACTATAGACCCACAGGACGTCGCCCCATTTACATTTACTTTTTGCAGCCTGTTTGATAAATAAGAAAGAGCAAGATCAGCAGCTTGTCCACGAATTCCGTAGTGGTGTAATTTAAAGATCAGTGTTTTGTGGTCGATGCAGTCGAACGCTTTTGAGAGATCACAGAAGATGCCAATAGCATCCTGGGACTGCGGAGGTCAGATAGGCAGTCGCTTGATGTAAAATACAGATATTCAGCTCGCATCCATAAAGCGCGCGGGCATTATCTATACATAAATATAATCGTAAAAATACAAATCGATGTTTCGAATTGGCGCAAATACTACTAGATTCAGTACAAATTTTGCACATATATGCAAGCTACATTTTATTTGTATGGGATGTTAGGAGTATACTACGACTTCATGTTCCCTTATTATGCCAAACGAATACGCGGTCACCTGACCAAAGCCGCGGGTACAGCTAGTCTAAACTTCTAAACATCCTTACTAATATTATAAATGCGAAAGTAACTCTATTTGTTTGTTTGTTACCTTTTCACGACTAAACGCTTATTGGATCGTTATTAAATTTGGCAAGGAGATAGATTATAATCTTATTATATCCTTACTACTTACTATTATATCCTTATCTTCGAGAAGGATATAGGCTACTTTTTATCCACAAAATTTCCACGCGAACGAAGTCGCGGGCAGCAGCTAGTAATATTATAAAGAGGAAAGATTTGATTGTTTCTTTGTTACGATTTAATTCAAAAACTACTCGACCGATTTAAAAAAATATTTCACCATTATAAAGCTACATCTTTACCGAGTAACAAAAGCTATATTATATAACAATTTTCGCGGAAGTGTTAGTTACTAAACAAATTAATTAATAAGTTATTTAAAATTCCCTTTTTTATATATAATTAATATTGTATTAGAAAATACTAACAATTTTAACAAGTAATTCTTATTTCAAGCAAAGAACAAAAAAGATACAATTTCAACGAGAAAACCGGAAACTTCGGGACTTTTTTTCTAATACCCTTATAAAACCAGTAAAAAATGCAGTCATAAACACCTCTGTATTACGGGTACTACAACCACAAGCGATCCCAAAGGATCACTGAAATATTCAGACCTTTATTTAGGAGGGGCAGTCGCGTTTGTATACAAATTGAAACCGGTATTTACAGGAACAGTTTATAGTGTACCCTAATACAGTTTCGATATCCTACACAGTACAGTTTCGATATTCGACACAATAATGTTTTGTAAAAAAGGGCTGAACGGTTTTTGTGTGTTGTTTTCTACTGCAGAAATAAGGACCGATATTTTGCCGCCCGAAGCCAACCTTTTCGCTTTAAAATAAAAATATACCTTTCGAATTATTTGTGGGTTTTAGAGCTATCACTGTCAATAGTCTATAGCAATGACAACACTTTTGAACACAGTTTTAATTCTGGGGGCTTAAAATAGCCAGTTTAGCAGAATCGTTATAGTGGACCACGTTAAAATTCTTAAAATGGTCACAGAGGCTGTTTATATTTTGAATTACCGTAAAGACCATTTTACTAATTGTAATTGCGTTCAGTTTTATTTATAAAATTTCATAAATATAGGTCCTTGGAGACACACAATTTTTTGACCCACACTTAGAATGTCTACTGTATCGTGGGTGTGTTTACCTACAAACATTTAAACGCACATACACAAACAGCCAGACCAGGACCAACTATCTGAAGGCCATACAAAAATTTGTTCCGTGCGGGGATCGCACCCGCGACATACACCGCAGCAGTCGATCGCTCATCCACGGGGCTAATCGTGCTGTCAAACAATAACAAGGACACTACATCAGTACCCTAAGTTTTAATGTAATCTTTGCATCCAAATGTGTCGACAACGCGCCAATTAACGCCACCATATCTCTTCATAATTTGTTTCAGATTCCTCAAACCAGAAAACGTTAGTTTTATCGTCCGCTGCAACTTTTAATAAAAATCAAAACATGATTGACCCCTTCGGTTCTATTTAAGTTCAACTTCAATATCTTAACCACAACGAGTTGCTTCAGACGTTCAGATACATTTCTGGTTCAAAGGTCTATGCATCGTACTTTAGGAGCGAAGTTTACGATAAATGGACCGCTTGCTAAGAGCACGTTTCAACGATACCTACCCTAACTGAAAGCGTCTGCTCACCGAGCGGTGGCTTGGACCTCAAAGGCTTCAATTGTTACTTGGATTGCTGGGAATTTACGGTATAGAATAGATACGGAAACTATTTCGGTTTAGGTAATTTGTAACATCTATTTCTAGCATAATTTACTTAACGAGGAGCCGCTCAGGTCGATCGACTGGTTAAGTCGCGATTACCTAGGGTGATCCGTGGATGGGTGACCTGGGTGGTCACCCATTACATACCGAGAAATTTCTAGGCATCCTGATTAACAACAATTTGACTTGAAAACCGCACGCCGATGACGTATGAACATTAAATCTCAATTAAAATTTAAATCGGCCTACGTACTGTATAACCTATCACACAAAATTAGCAACGATACACTTCTACTAGCTTATCATGGGTTGGTTGCGTCAGTGTTAAGTTTTGGAATCATATTTTGGGGTAACTGAAGTCAGAGGGAGGAGATTTTTAAGGCCCAGAAACTGTGTATTAAATCTATGTCAAACCTTAAAAGCACAGACAGCAGGCTGTGAACCTGTGTTTCGGTCTTTGAGAATACAGACTTTTCCATGTTTGTACATATTGTAGCCCATTCCCTCTCATAGAGAGGAGGCCTGTGTCCCAGGAATGGGAACATAATAGGCTGATGATGACATATTGGAGGTGGCAAATTTTGTAAAAACCAATCTCGACTTATTTCCATCACTGGCCAATATAAGAACACGTAATGGCCCCTTGAGATCCCAATACAAGCTCTTGCTACATTCAGGCACTGCTAAGGAAAAGTATAATGCGAATGGGACCTGTCATTTATAATAAAATACCTTAAGGTATTAAGGATCACTCTGTAAATATTTTTAAATCTATGGCAACAAAACTACTTTTAGGCAAATATTATTAATCAGTGAAAGACTTTCTTAATGATAAAAACTGACCCAGATTATGATTGTATAATTAATTGCAAATTTGACCATTTAAGATTTATGTACCTGCCTATAATATGATTAATTATCTTCACTTTGATTTCTGTTTTGTTTTGTTGACATTTTTTTTTTCATATTACCTAATATTTTAATGTACTTATGTAATAATTTGTACGCCGTAAACGGTAGACTGTAGCCGATCTCATTAATTTATGTACAACATCCTATACCTGTACCCAATAAAGTTCTGATTCTGATTCTGAAATAAAAAAACAAATATGAAAATGGAAGTAAAACTGTTGAAGACTTAGATTCCAGTTTTGATCAACTTTAACTACCTAAAAATAAATTATTGATTTTAAAACGTAACTTCCATAGAACCTTAGGGTGTTACCACATCAATCGATCGATCGTCGATCGATGGTAGAATGGATTACTCAATAGTTTCTACTAGGTAAAACTATCCATCGATAATTGTCAACCTTTTTTTTTTTAGTATGGGATATCATCAAATGACTTCTCCCGCTCTGGGCGGAGCGGAAGGGAGTGTCAGACTTGACTGACTAAAACCCATCCATGTTCCTTTTTAGCCCTTTGTGTTCCAGGGCCACGGTATCTCTTTCAAACAACCCGCAGCCCTGGCAGGCATCGGCCCTCTTGGACCCCTTCCGATTTGCTGACATCTCCTTGAGGCGCGCGTGGAACACGAACGCGCCGTCGGCACGGCCTGTCGTCATAAGACGGAAGGACGGTGAGCTAGCCCATTACTCACCGTCCACAGGTCCGCGCCTACGGTGGCCGGGGGCCACTGGTTGCCCCCCGACGCCCGGGGCGTCTTTCCGCGGCGGCTGGGACGTGAGGTTCTCTCCCTCTCACGTTCTGCCACCTCCTTCGCTAGCATGACTGCTTCGCAGAAGGAGGCGACAGCTTCCCAATCCCTCTCGCTCCGGACCATGGATTGAACCAGGGCCGGACGCGAGAGGTCGCCGCCGCATCGATTGTCACCCTTACTTAAGTTTTTAAAACATAATATAATAATCAACACCAACCGTATAATTGATTTATCATCCCCCACAGTTAACCAGATCACAGTTTATCCATACATCACTAAATGTCACCACATGAGGCCGAGGAAATCGCCTTGGGGCATCCCTCTGACCGTTCAATTAAAACTTCCTAACTATCTGTAGGAAATTAATAAAAACTTTTTTGCAATAACCGAGGGTCGGGATCATGCTGTATCATCGATTTAAGAAGTTTCGATGGGATTTAAGTTTACATTCGTTTGTAAATTAATTTTAAATTATTGTTTGGTCCATAGTTTTGATAGTAAAGTTGATTAGATAGTAGAGTTTGTCATCGTTTTCTAAACTAATATTATAAAGAGGAAAGATTTGATTGTTTGTTTGTTGGCATTGAATAGGCTGCGAAACTACTGGTCCGATTTGAAAAATTCTTTCAGTGTTAGATAGCCCATTTATCGAGGAAGGCTATATCACCACGCTACGACCAATGGGAGTGGAACAGCAATGAAAAATATTGCGAAAACGGGGAAAATGTGACGCAAACGAATTTGCGCCGGTCAGCTAGTTCGATATATTGCACTAAGGTGGCACATTAGTACTGTATTACAATATTACTGACATGAATAAAAACTTAAAGCACATTTCTCATTCCGAGTCAAAATAATTCAAAGGCTCACCAAAATAAAATTAGTCAAAATGAGCTTTTAAGAACATTACTTTGTGAAAATTACCCTGATCCCTCCTAAATACGTTTTACCATCTGAGGTGTTGAATATTTTCGAAACGAATGGATAATTTTAATGTAGTAGTGCTAACCAGCAATCTTGGGACAAATTACCTAGAAGCCAAAGTAGGGTGACGAGGCTATTTTTAAATTACGGACAAAAAAAAGGCTGACCTTTTCTGTGACGGATGACTGATTATGTACAAAGGCTTTTAGGCGTTGATATTTTGATCCGGAAAAGCTTCGATAAATCATGCTTTACCAAAAATAAAAAGTGATAATTATTGTATATTTTTAGTAAATATTTGGTGGAATTGTGGATATTACTAGTAGCGTAAACTTGTATTGCAATGTTCATTATTGAGCAGTTTTTTCCACCGCTTACCGTTTTTAGAACTACATCAGACTTTAATAGCGGAATTTTATATTTTTTTTTATTGATTATTGTTTTTTATTTGACAGCCTCGTTGGTCTAGTAGTCTTACAGCTGAGCATTGGTTCTTCGAAGGGATTCGGTTCCCAGGTAGGGCAAAGTGTTATTGAGCTTTTTCACCGGCAATTCCCCAGAGCTTATAGATGACAATTGGATCGCCCCTATACTATAAAACGTAACTGTATGTAGTAGCTTTCAGACCGAAACCAAACAAGATTTGAAGTGTAATATCGCTAGCTTTATATTCCCTATCATCTATACAAGTCAGCTATCATATCTGCAAACATTTACTCCTTGGAACCGCACTGCTGTAGCAGTTTCGTGTTGATTGATACGACGCAATGCAGAATGTTGTCGGAAACAATAAAGGAAGATATTATATCTTACAAACCCTTTTGTTGAGAATTTATCGGGTTTACCACATTTTGGGGCATTTTTGGTTAATATGCCTTAAATCATCGTAGGTAATTTGATTATCTGCTGGTGTGTGGAGGGAAGATAGGCAGTCCCTCCATGAATATACTGGTATTCCGCTGCATTCGGTTAGACTAAACGCTGACCTCAACACATTTGGGAAAGGCTAGGCACGATGTTCATGAGTTCAGTTATCGTTTACGTCAGGTCAACTAAAAGAAATGCATTGCTGGACATTGATCCAGGTATACCCGGAATACTGTTACAAGTAAAATCCATAGTACATGTAGGATGATAATTCAGAACGCACCAAAATTTCAAAAAAATGACAGAGCGTGAACGCAGCGATGAGTGAATGAGAGATTATGAGTGGGAGCGAGAGGGGAATTATGGTGAGCTAACTAAAACGATTAAGACGACTCCAATGTTTAATGTGTTTAATAAAAGAAGTTTTCAAGACGTGAAGATTGCTTATTTTGGTCATCCACACCACCCTACATACCTATAGTTTCTTCTTTTCATATTTAAAGAGAAGAAAAAAGAAAGTCACAAAAAATATATTGAGATTTCTCTAGCATTATTCATTCCCTGCCTGATCTTCAAGCTTCCTCAAATAAAGCCACTACTCCTGAAACCGCAGTTCTGTGGTACTTCCTAGTGATTGATAGGACGCAATGCGGGCTGATGGTGGAAACTTTAAAGCACGTGGCCATATTTTATGCCCTGCTGCCACTAAATAGAAGTTTACAGGAGGCCAAGGCTTAAAACGAGGTACTACCGTGTTCACTGACGGCCGACCACTTTCAACCTTATTACTTAAGGCATAACATAATGGTTAAAAGTAGCAGACCGTCAGTGAACTCTGTATTACACAAGGGTATCTGTGAACAGGACCTCATAAAATGAAATATTGATTTAATAAAGCCCTATTGACAACGGCTTGAATACCATGATTATTACCCCCGTTGGCTTTTCCTTCTGTAACACACAAAAATAAACTTAATACTCATCCGGGTTTGACGTAACTACGTGCTTGCCTCTGTTCCCGCTCGTTGTATGGAGTAAATCTTCTGTCCAAATCTATTCCATACCACTACGCTTGCTCCGTAAACCCGACGTGCAAGTCTGCTACGAATAGATAACCGTATCAGTTTCACTTGGATGTAAAGTGATATATTAGGAAGGTGAGGAGTAGCTTCCAACTTGTACTGGATTTGTCTTTAAAATTGCTTTTAAGGCTGTGTTTTATTCATCATCATCATTACAGCCTGACTATACCCACTGCTGGATAAGCATCTCTTTATTTGTGCAAATCTCCAAATTTCTGTGCCAGCCTCTAACAGGTTGTACCTGCGATGGCAACAATATTATATTAACATTTATTTATTTGCTTCAGACACAATCTATAATTTATTTAGTAAGTACCTACACTTTAAAATAATGTTACTATGAAATCAAATAATCAATGACAAATACACACCACACAATACTATTATAACTAACTTGTACACAAAATGAAATTTAAATTAAATTAATACAAAACATTTTGCGTCAAAAAAAATGCAGAATCCGTAATCAATATAGATCGGAGTAGGTCGATTGATTTTTGGTACTTGTATCATAAATGCACACAGAAAGAAGAACATGGATAAGCCATTTTTCCGGAAAGTAATTCCGGTATTTCCGGATTCAATTAAATATTGTTAATGTTGGTTGTAGCTTAAGTGGCAATGGGCAGGGCACATTGCTCGCAGAACGGATGGCCGATGGGGCCGAAAAGTTCTGGAATGGCGACCGCGAACCGGAAGACGATGCGTTGGAACGCCTCCCACTATGTGGACCGATGACCTGGTGAAGGTTGCGGGGGGATCCGCTGGATGCGAGGCGCACGGGACCGGTCAATGTGATGTCACTTGGGGGAGGCCTATGTCCAGCAGTGGACGTCTTTCGGCTGAAATGATGATGATGGTGATAAATGTTGGTAGTGATATTATTACTACTCAATTAAAAATTTAAAGGAAGGTATCAAAATTAAATTAATTTATTATTTATCTGTTGAATAATATAAACAATCGAAATCCAATCGAAGGATTATGCATTATTTTTATTATTAGCCTTTTTATGGCCACAACTTTTTATAAATTGTTGCACTTTAATCTCAATCAAATCAACCAATTCCGGAGGAATTTCCATATTAACACGTACGTTTTGGATCAGTGACCCCAATTCAATCTACCTACTCCAATCTATGGTAATCAATAATCAATGTCGTCAGCCAATGTTGCTGCCAAACGACCACCACTTCTTTTCCAATCCTTGACACCACTTGCTCACAGCTTAGCACAAGCTTGTGTTTTTGTCAACTAATTTGAATGATACATCAATTATGCCTTGTGGCATTAAGTCCGTCTATGTACCACCTGTATGATATTTATACAAATAAACTTATTCCTTCCTCCCTTCCACACTACTAGTGCAGAAGAGAAAAAGAACATACCCACTTC
The DNA here is from genome assembly GCA_949152445.1 of Cerastis rubricosa. NCBI lineage: Eukaryota > Metazoa > Arthropoda > Insecta > Lepidoptera > Noctuidae > Cerastis > Cerastis rubricosa. The sequence goes on along the minus strand of OX424526.1, from coordinate 6,432,418 downwards.
ACTACCAGTAGTGCGGCTTAGTTGTGTGGAAGGGAAGGAGGGAACTTATCAGCAGCATACGCCGTTAGAAAAATTCGTGATTTAACTGATTTAGAGACAGCCCGTTTAGTTTACTTTAGTTATTTCCACAGCGTGATGTCGTACGGTATTCTCTTGTGGGGCAATGCCGCCGATATTCAGACAATATTTGTTTTGCAAAAAAGGGCAATTCGTTCAATTTATAAATTAAGTCCCAGATACTCCCTCAGAGAAAAATTTAAAGAGATTAATATTTTTACTGTGCCCTCTCAGTTTATTTATGAAAACCTTTTGTACGCCCATAAAAATATCAATTTGTTTAAAAAATACAGTGATATCCACAACATAAATACGAGGAACAAACACAAATTTGTTGTTCCTGCAACGAGGCTCAAAAAAGTAGGGGGTACGTTCAGATGCCAATGTATACGTTTTTACAATAAGCTTCCGAGCCATATTCAAGCACTAAACTTAAATAAATTCAAATCGTTTATAAAAAAGAAGCTATGCTTGAAAGCCTACTATCATGTAAATTACTATCTCGAAGATAAAAAGGCTTGGGATTAAACTGCTCCAATGAAATTTGCTTTGTGAATGTCGAAATTTCGGACTTCGCTTGTTTATTGTTGATTCCTTTGTTTATTGTTTATTGTTAATTCCTTTATTTTATTTTATACACTGTGATATTTTTTATTTTATTTTTACCTTATTTTTTATTATTTTAGGTGACATTTACCGATTTGACATGAATACTTTTCTCAGTATTTGATTATTTTTTTTACTTTACTTTTTATTATTTTGATGTGACATTTACTGATTTTACATTTATTGATTTGACATAAATATTTACTTTTTTATTATTATTGTGACATTTATCGACGTTAATTATTATTAATTACATTTGATTATTGTGAATGTGAGGACCATGTAGGTCACATTTTATTTTTTCGTAATTTATTGATCTTCTCCCACCACTATCTGGCAGTTTGAGTACTTTAAGCGACCTACCCAAATGTCCTTTCTTTGGTATTGTTCGTCGTTTCGTTGAGCTCCTTGAGTTATAATTCGAGCTACACGATAACTGACAAATGCTTGCACTGACTGGACAGGTCCACTCAAATCTGTGTGGTTCTTTCTTCAAAAGACCATTTCAGACACGTATCTGCATAGTCCTCATGTGAGTTTGCCAAGATTTTGTCTGGACCTTAAAAGAGACTGTGACCTCTGAGTTTGTTTCGGCTGTTTCTTCTCAGAGTAGTCAGGTACGAAACACCGGCCCCATCTAGTTTAAAAAAAATGACGTATAAAAGTGTTTGTAAAAACCTACTTGCAAAATAAACATCATTTATCATTTATCAAAACAGATTACGTAGAAATCTTAAAACTAGACTTAAATAAAATAAATATATAAGGTCCCAACAAATGGCTGCATTAATGGATGTGTTTCTTCTAGTGTACTTATTTTTAATTGTGAAATGTATTATTTGAGTTCAAAATAAAATCAATTGTTTTTTTGTTTGGAATATCCAAACAAAAAAAAAACATCGGTAATTTAAAAAAAACGGGTGTTCGATACATTTTGACCGTGTAGGTATTACACTTTTGTGGGAAACATTTGTTGTTTTTTTATTACTGACCAAAAATTTCTACGTGGTACGTCAGTGTCCATACTGAGTATGTGGTAAGCGTTTTCGCGTCGGTGTTTCTTACACCTTGTATAGTGATGAGATCATACAAGAAGTAAAGATAGCTAAATAAATAGATAGTTAGATTTAAGTTGGTAATGTTTTTTTCTAATACGTATAGTGTACTCATTGTTGAAGAGCCAAATTAAATAAATAAATAAAAGTTTTGTCCTACACTTTCAAAATTCATGGCCACACTAAAATGAGGGTACAAATTGCAATCTGTGTAAAGAGCACAAAAAATAAATTGCATAGATTAGCTTTCGCAGACATATTACTACTTTGTGGATCTAGATTTTTTCCAAATTATCTTTTAACGTAAATAAATGTCACTGCCCAGGGGATTTTGTAAACTTTTACATTTTCTAGCAATTTTGTCTCGCAGGTGCAATCAACCACAAAATATAATTTAGTAGCGTAGTTATGCAAGTAGCTGGTCTAATAAAAGTTTGCAATGCGAGTTTTTTTGTATACAAATTGCTTTATTTCAAACGAGATATTCTAATCCTAAGATTTATATTAACACTAGAGACTCGCCCCGGCTTTGCACGAGTTTTATGACTAAACATTGACATATCTTTGGCTTAGGAAACTTAAATATTAAAGTATTATAACTCACAACTCTATGGTTCTGTATAGTGTCGGACGTAAAGAGTAGCACCATCCCATAAGTTCCCGTGGGTGTCGTTAGAGGCGACTAAGGGACTTGCCAGAGAATGGGCAGCAGCGTTCTCTGTGCTTTCGTAACAACTGTACTGCAATCGCCAACCCGCCTGCCAAGCGTGGTGATTATGGCAAAACCCCCCTTATGTCAGTGTGGCGTTGGGGGAGGCCTATGTTTAGCAGTGGACGTCTTTCGGCCTAAATGATGATGATGACTCACAACTCGTACTGCCTCGACTGCCTCCATGGTCTGCTAATTGGTATTCCTTTAGGAATTTCTAAGGAGCAGCCACAGTGTTGGGATTTCTACCCGGTGGATGGCAATAGGCTCGCACTCCATGGCAAAGTGTGGGTGTACTATAGATACATCTCTGTCTAAGCTTTGGGACTACAGGTGTCATGTTATGTAGATACAGATCTCACTGACAATCGCATATTGATTCACGATAAGCTTTTGCTGAAACTCGAGCTAACATAAATTTTACATAAGTATGCCACTTTGTACGCTTGGAACAGCTTGGGGGACCAAGAAATGGTTAGCTAAACGTGTCTTATGCTAAAACTGGAACTAACTTCAATGGAGATTTAGGCATGAAGGTGGAATATTTTTAGTGAACTGTTCATTTACAATTCTTTCTATTCATTCTTCTCATAGAATGGATATTCAAGTCTATAAAATCTTGAAGCTATCATTGTGCCGATTGTCGTAACGGCCAATGGCCTGACGGCAAGAGCCTCGACGAACATCTGTCGAAGCTCTCGCTAGGCGATTGAATCGGACCCGCATTATGACGAGATTCCTATCTCTGGAGCCTTAACCACCGGTAGCTTGGACCCTGCTCCCAACACCGACGGACCACTATCTAAAAAATAAAATTCTCGTGTCGCGGTATTTGTTACCGAACTCCTCCGAAACGGCTGAACCGATTTGTATAAAATTTTGTGAGCATATCGGGTAGGTCTGAGAATCGGCCAACATCTATTTTTTTTCATACCCCTATAACCTATCAAAACTACACGCGAACGAAGTCGCGGACAGCACCAGCTAGTTTTATATATTTTTAAAAAATTAGATAAATAAAAGAATAAAGGAAAATATAGCTCTAGTCCCAAAAGGAATCTGTGCCTAAGAACGCACATTATTTAACATCAATATTTCAAAACTGCACAAAAACATATTTCACAGACAACAATAAACCACAATTTTATTAAGAGCAAAACGCTCGGATGGGCCAGCATTACCCCATAAAATTTTATCATGCCCGTCGAATAGCCGTCCATTATCGTCAAAAATCATCTTCTACTCTAATATCCGCCATTTTGGGGCAAAACACTGGACCAATAAAAGGTTGAGAGTCAATAAAAGGGCAGCGCCATCTACCGGTAGTTAGAGCACGGTTTTATGGTTTTGTTTGTAGCCCTGCCTGTAATAGCTTGAAAATAAATGACGGCAGATGAAGGATTTTGTTTATGATGGCTTGGTACGGTTCGCAGGAAAACTCAAGGATCCTTATTTTAGATTTTAAGTATAAACACTGCTATGAGATTTAAGTTGTATTGAAAAGCAGTTTACTTCATTATGTTTTGGCCAAGCCGTTGGTTGATCACAGTCATAGCCAGATAATTTTCTGTAATAATAAAACCATGTTATAGCGTTGAAAACAAAAGAGAAATGATAGTTTAAACAGGGTTTTTACCATGTTTAAACGATCGTTTCTCTTTTATTTTCAACGCTAGGCTCCGGAGTACGCTTCATCTAAAAAGAAGAAGCGTATACTCCGGAGGCAAAGTTATGCTAAAAACATTTACTCATAGGAATCATTTGTTTTATATAAGGAAAAGTGCATTTTAAAATATTTCTCCCCACAGAAAATATTTCTCCTACTCCAACTTTGTTAAACAGAAAACACTTTCATCATCATCTGCCTAGCCTTTTTCCAAACTATCTTGGGGTCGGTTTCCAGTCTAACCGGATGCAGCTGAGTACTAGGATTTTACAAACAACAACAACATACATTTATTTGCAGGAAACTTTGTCCCATAGATAAATACCTAACAGACTAACATACATACTATTAAATACAATTTGTGTTAGTAAATAAAATCTTAAAGCTACATGAAGAGACTGCCTATCTGAGCTCCACAACCCAGTAGCTGGGTAATACGATACCCCTTAGTAAGACTGGATGTCAGACTTTTGGCTTCTGCGTAGGCAGATGTATACGATACTCCAAATAAGAATACGTTACCCCTTGGTATCGTAAAGATGTATACAATACTCCAAATAAGAATACGATACCCCTTGGTAAGACTGGTTGTCTGAGTTTCGGGCCACTGACAAATTGTAACGACTGACAAAGATCTACAAATGACAGCCGGGACCAACGGTACTTCCCGAAGCACGGAGGAAACTGGGTATGTAATTATGGTCACCCATCCACGGACCAACATCGGCAAGCACGGCTTAACCTTAAAGATCGACCCATTCGGCTGTTAATATTTAGCCACGAGCCTCAAACCTCAAATAAGAAAACACTTTGTTATAACATAATTTACTATTCGTAATTCGTGCTATAACTAAACAAATGAAAATCAACCCCATAAACCCTTAAAATCATGTCAAACTACACAGACAGCAGTTGGAACATTATCTCCGAGCCTAAACGGAGCCAGCGGCCAAATGAGCTACCTTGAATTTTAATTATCTCATTACCGTCATACGAGCGTCCTTGCTGTTTTGCCTACAAATAACATCGTCAGCAAGATAATCTGCGGACAAAACGTGCAGAGTTTAAGCGTGTCTAAACCACTAATAGAGTATACAGATATAAACTTAAAAGGTTATTTTTTTATAAAAAAAAGACTCTTGTGTTGTCCCAGACGTAACAGCTTCGCCGCAAAATCACTCTTTAAAAAATCCTTTATTTTGATACCTCACTCGATGGTATTGGAAGTAAAAAAAAACAAACTTCACGGTATGGAACCCGAAATACGCCATATTTCTGTTTATTTTTTTGTTTTTTTTTTTTTCTTGTAGCCTGTGACACTCGTGCCACTAAGACGAACCTAACAACGTATAATTTATCGAAATCATCGGTTTAGGAGTTACCTAGGGAACATAGAATCGGACGTACATACATACAGATCAAACACATAACCCTCCTTTTGGGCTTCGCCGCAGTCGGGTAAAAAGGAATACGTGGGAAAATATTCAAATACCTATAAAGTTAGATAGAGTTAGAACCCAGCAATGCAAAAGCAATAAGCGAGAGCATGTGTCGGTATTTGTACGTGTAGTGGCGAAAGTTTTCCCATTCGCCAATATTCGCGCGGTTCCAATATTCATTCGGAATCAATTCGTTCTGTATGCGGCCCCACCATATTCGTGTCTGTTGTCAGTTTAGCTTACCGATGTAAGCTTTTATGGCTTAAAGGCTGGGTTTAGCTGACTGACGGAAAGGGCATTGGGTAAGTTTGTATGGACCAGTGGCATGATTTTTTTTCACAGCGGCCACAGACATAATTGTTGCTAATATAGTGGAATATATGATAATATAATAATATAATATAATAATTGTTTATTGAAATAAAGATTTTACAAAAATAGGGCATTAAAAACTAAAGGTATATAATATTAGGATTCTACCTGAACTAGGAATAAACCTGTATCTCAGGTAGCACACTCAAGTCCATACACAAATATTATCTAAGATTTCTTAAACAAATACCTAGTAAATAACATATTTATTAAATGTAAGAAAAAAGCAATTTACGTTCACAACTTCACTGTAGCGTTCTATTATTTTTGCAATGAAGCATTTGTAATGCATAACATAAAAACCCAGGTCAAGTTTCCTTTGCCTACAAAGAAAAGATACCAAAAAGAATTTTGCCAAAAATTATATCGGAGCTGAATTATCTGATGTCAAAGTTGTGATGTTCCTACTAACAGTTTGCATACTGTTATGTATTTTATCAAAAAATAACTCTTTCCTATCGTTTGCTGTATGTCATTACTTCCCAGAATTTGATCCTTAGCAGCGACACTATCGAATGGTGTAATAATACATGGTGTTTTTTTTTCTCAAAATAAACGGGTTCGATTTCTGCTAGGAATATTATTTTTTCAAAAAACCAATGATGCAGTTTTAGTTTTTATCAAAATCGGGCTCGTGACTGCTTTGGGTGTTTTTCGCTATTCCTCATAGTTTCGGATTTGGACATCCACCCACTTGAAAAATTCACCCTGTATATCTTGGCTCCGATGCATTTTGGAAATATTTGTTCATAGAAGAAAATGAATGTCTTATTGTGTTCTTACTAACGAAATATTTTTTGCTAGTGGCCGCAGACTTAAGAAATCATGCCACTTTTACCCAAACCTCTTTCATAAGGTATTTAATTTAATTGGCATATATTATATTTTGGTAATCACCAGATTTTTTAAAGTCAGTAGTAGTAGTAGCGTTAAGAAGAAAGGTAGATTATGCAAGAAGAACAAGTTGAAAGGATTATGTGAATATATGGACTGAAAGAAAGTAAATATTGTGATGACGGTAGATATACTTGACCCCTAGCAGAAAAGAAAGTGAAAAATTGTACAGACCAACGTCAATTGACGTATATTTTATGTGTTATCGCTTAGTTGTTCTAAACGGAAACGGCATATAATTTTTTTTTGCAAAAAAAACCGACTTCAAAAAACCCTAAACACACTAAAAGTTAAAAATAATACTATAACCTACCTATTTTAATAAACCTAACCAAACCGACGATTAACCTATAATAAAATTTAATAATTCTTTGGAGTCGGTGCCAAGCAATATAATTTGAATTAATTAATGAATTAATATTTAGAAACTGTAAGATGTTTTGTTTTTCTGGCCTTAGTCTGTCTATATAGTCATTCAGGTATCGTATATTGCTTGGCACCGACTCCAAAGAATTATTAAATTTTATTATAGGTTAATCGTCGGTTAGGTTAGGTTTATTAATATAGGTAGGTTATAGTATTATTTTTAACTTTTTAGTGCGTTTAGGGTTTTTTGAAGTCGGTTTTTTTTGCAAAAAAATAAATTATTTGTTAATTTTAGTGACATATTTTAAATCTAATAATAAAATATGGGTAGTGTGAACGCCGGTACTTTGCTTCTTGTGGATGAAGGATGCAGAATGATGCGACGGATTATTTTTCTAATACGTTTATTAAAAACGTTTACATTAAATAGAAAATTATAATTATGAGCGCGTGATGAGGTGACGCGGTCGATTTTTCAAGCCGAGTGGGCACGCGCGCCCCGCGCGGCGCGCGGCTGTCAAGTCCACAGACTATAGAACGGGATTGCTGCTACGTCGTGTGCGTGGGTGCGTGAGATGTCTATGCGCAGACATGCTAGGCGTCAACATGTTGCCGCCCCAGGAACGCAGTTCTGGTCCATGACTGGAAGCGGGCACAGTCGGTTGAAGGCTCTTCGAAGAGTCCCCGAAGTGGTGAGCACGTCGGCCACGCGGGTCACGCCGTCGGAGCCGGGGTACAGGCGAACTACGCGCCCTAGCAGCCACCGGGTGGGAGGCAGCCGGTCATCTTTCACCAGCACCATTTCTCCAAGCCGAGTTGATCTCCTTCTTTGCGCCATTTCTGCCGTTTCTGCAATTCTGTAATATATTCTACGTAATAACGTTTCCAGAAATGGGCTTTTACTTGCTGGATTCTCATGTATCGTGAGAGAGACGGTATCGCAGCAGGGTCAGTGTCCTGAGGAGAAGGCAAAGCTGTAAGTGGTCGTCCAATTAAGAAATGAGATGGGGTAAGCGCCGTGAAATCAGAAGGGTCTGATGATAAAGGAGTGAGAGGCCTAGAATTCAGAACACCTTCGATCTGTACGAGAACTGTATTCATTTCTTCGTAAGTTAAGTTAGCTAAACCTAAAACCCTCTTTAAATGATATTTTACAGATTTTACGGAACCCTCTGCTAATCCGTTAAAATGTGGGCTATACGCTGGTGAAAATTTAAAATTAATTTGAGAATTAGACGCTTGAGAGCTAATTTCGTTTGAATTTGACTTTAAGAATCTAGCCAACTCATTACAAGCGCCCACAAAACAAGTACCATTATCAGAATAAATGGTTCGCGGTCGTCCTCTACGGGCAATGAACCGGTCTAATGCAGCTAAAAATGTTGTGCTGCTCAAGTCAGTTACAAGTTCTATGTGTACTGCTTTAGTGGCCAGACAAACAAATATACATAAATATGACTTTATGAGTGTGCCTCCTCTGCCTTTTCGGTTCAGTATCATGACGGGACCGGCATAGTCGACCGCCGTGTTGTCAAACACATACTCTGTATGCAGGCGACTGGAAGGAAGGTTGCCCATAATCGGTTGAATACCTTTTCCTGCAAAACGACAACATTTAATGCATTTTCGAACTATCTGTCTGGCTAGGTTTCGACCATTAATAAACCAGAATTTATGACGAAGTGTGAAAAGTAATAATTGCGGAGGCGCGTGCAATAAAATTATGTGATAATGCCTAAATATTAATGTGGCTAAGTGATGCCGTGAATCAAGCAGGATAGGGTGTTTTGTGTCAAAATCATAAAATGAATTTTTAAGTCGACCACCTACTCGTAATAACGTGTCATTTTCGTTAAAATGGATTTAATTGAAGTAGTTTATTTTTAACTGACAATTGTTGATTGTTTTTTAACAAGTTGTATTCTGAGCTGAACATTTCAAGTTGTACAAATCTGCACAGTGAAATTAATGATGAATTTAATTCATAGATTTTTATGAATGCAGTACGTTTGTGTTGTGGGTGTAAACAATTGTGAATGAACCGATGCACATATACAATCACACGTTGTAATTTACTAAAATTAGAGAAACTCTTTATGAAGGCAGAGTAATAAGTAACATAATCGGTACAGTCAGCAGCCAAATTACATTTAACCTTGAACTCTGGTAAGTCAGGCTCTTGAAGGTGTGTCGGTTGGTTAGGCCATGACTGTTCGCCATGTAGAAGGAATGGTGGCCCTGACCACCATAAACTACAGGTTTGTAACTGTTTCGCATCTGCCCCACGTGACCCAATATCAGCTGGGTTAGTTTTTGTGGGCACATAACGCCATTTGCATGAGTCAGTTTTCTCAGATATTTCACTGATTCGGTTAAATACAAATGGTTTAAGCAGGTGTGCTTTGGGTGAATGTATCCAACCGAGGACAATAGTGGAGTCACACCAATAGACACACCTATTAATGTTTAATCTAAGTGATGACTTTACTTTATCTGCTAAGCGCACGGCGAGGAGAGCACCGCACAGCTCTAACCGGGGCACTGTCATGGGCTTCAGGGGAGCCACTCTGCTTTTTGCAGTCACTAAATGAACAGTCACACGATTATTATTGTTGACACTTTTTATATATACGCAGGCGGCATAAGCTTGCGTACTTGCGTCACTAAATACATGAAGTTCGATTGATATAGGACTGTCACCCAAAATATATCTAGGAATTCGAATATTATTTATGTAAGTGAGTGACGTTATAAATTTAGACCACATGTCTGCTATATCCAAAGGCACAGATTCATCCCACGTTATCTGTGAAGACCATAGTTTTTGTAAAATATTCTTAGCTAGCAGTATACATGGGCTTATTAGACCCAATGGGTCAAATATTTGTGACATAAGTGATAATATTGTACGTTTAGTTAGAATTTTGTCTTTATCAATATTGACTGAGAATAACAAATTGTCCTCTTTGGACGACCAAAGTAAACCTAACGTTTTTGAATAGTCATTATTACATAAATTGAGTAATTCGTCGTTAGTACTTTCACCAACGATTTCAGTGACAACATGAGCACTATTTGATTGGAATTTACGTAAATGAAATTTTCCATTTTCTAATTGTCTGATTACACCCTTACATGTGTCTATAAGTTGCGATTCAGTAGCGGCACCTGTTATTAAGTCGTCGACGTAGAAGTCATGTAAGATGACTTCCGAGACGGTTTGGTCTGGGCATTCGTTACCAAGCTGCGTCAAACACCTTGTCGCGAGATAAGGAGCAGACGCGGTTCCGTACGTAACTGTGTGTAGTTTATACTGCCTCAGTTGCTCGTGAGGTTCGAATCGCCATAGAATTTGTTGAAGCATTTGTTGTGATGATTTGATATTCACCATTCTATACATTTTTTCGACATCTGCAGTCACGAGAAACTTATGCTGGCGCATTCTAGTTAAGATACTAATTAGGTCATCTTGGACTGTTGGACCTACCATTTGAATTTGATTGAATGAGACACCAGAGGTCGTCACTGCAGAAGCGTCAAATACTACTCGTAATTTTGTCGATAAGCTTGAGTCACGTAATACACCGTGGTGTAGTAAAATATAAGTGACAGTATCACTTTCAGGATTTTCATTTAATGACATATGGTTTAAAGAAATGTACTCTTTGATGAAATTACAATATTGCTCTTTAAAATATGGTTCGCGTTTGAACCTGCGTTCCAAGGATAAAAATCTGGACAAAGCTTGTTCATAAGAGTCGCCCAGCTTATCAGGCGAATCCTTTAATGGAATCATCACTTCGAATCGCCCATCAGGCAACCGAGTGGTATTATTTGTAAAACTTTGTTCACATTCAAGCTCTTCCTTAGATATTTGTTTACGTGTAGCTACTGTTTCTAGTTCAAAGAATTGAGATAACTTATTATGTAATTGATCATCCTTGGTTTGTAAGGTAATATGATTGCAGTGGACTGTATTAATGAATTTTGTATGTTGTGTTGGCACTGGGCCTGAAATTAAGTAACCCAGTTTAGATTTATTTAGTGTTGGTTTATTTTTACCCAATGATATATTTTGGGAACCTAGTATGGTCCAGAAAATATCAGCGCCAAGTAGCATATCGACTGGAGCAGGTATGTGTTTTTTTTTTTTTTTTTTTTTTTTTTTTTTTTTTTTTTTTTTTTTTTCTTTGACTTATTAAATTTTAAATTGACTTGACGAGCTCTTTGCATGACTTTGTGTAATCTTTCATTATGAACCAACTCATTCGGTCCATGAACTAAAATGTCGTCTATGAATATCAAAACTCCTTCTATATCACCAAATAGGTTCATCATGACTCTTTGAAAGATTTCAGACGAGGCATTTATGCCGTATGGTAGTCTTAAATACTTATATCTACCAAATGGTGTTTGAAAAGTGCATAATTCTGAGCTATATTCATCCAGACGTAACATCCAGAATCCAGAAAATGCATCTAAATGTGAAAAACATACTGATCCTTCTAACTGTGATCGAATTTCATCAATTGACTTGAGTGGATAGAATTCCCTCATGATGTTCTTGTTCAAATTTCGTGGATCAAGACAAATTCTTAACTGACCTGAACTTTTCACTGTTATAACAACTGAATTAACCCACTCTGTAGGTTTTGTGACCTTTACAATAACTTTCATTGCCTCCATGCGTTCCAACTCCCCACGTAGTTTCTCTTGCAGCGCAAATGGTACTCTCCTGGGTGGATCCACGCACGGTACTGCGTCTGGCTTGAGTTTGAGATGACAGACTTGAGGTAGGCAGCCAAGACCCTGAAAGACATCGTTATATTGTGTAAGAATTTGTTTACAAAAGTTTTGTTTTGATACTGAAAAGACACGTTTTATTATACCTAATTTTTGACAAATTGGAAGACCAAGAACATTTGGACAATCTAGATCTGCTACTATAAACATTATGGTTTCGACGACGTTGTTATTTTCTAAACACAAATTGCAATTTAAGTTGACTTTGCCTAAAATTGGAATGGATTTTCCACCAAATCCTGTGACTTTTATTTGACACTTGACAAGTGACAGTTGCGACATGTTGCTCTGACGTTTGATACAATTGAAAGTTTGTTTTGACATGACATTAATATCTGCACCTGAATCTATGATGCATTTAATTTGTTTATTTCCTACTGACAAGTTAATTTCCCATGATTGTTTTGAATGACTACTTTCCAAAGTGTTGACACTGTTTACTTTCTGACAATTATCTGAGTTACTATGTAATGATCCGTTGTATGACTGTGAATACTGACTGCTGTTTTCATGACTATAATGCTGTGTGTAATTGTGAAATCCCTCAGACTTGTGACCATTTTCATCATTGAGATGTAAATATGGACACTGACGTTCATTATTTTGACTATTTGAGTGGATTATTGACTTGGATCTCTCAGATATGTGACTGTTTTCATCATTGAGATGTCTTGTAGAAAGAAATATCGTATGATGTTGTATGAGTATGACTCGACTCGTTGAGACTTGAACACGTTGAATCTTCGCAATGGCCGCCATCCACGTAGCGCAGTATTTCCTTTGTTCTTGTTACTGTTTGCGGTTGAAATTATCTGGGCTCGTAGGACCAAAATTGTGAACGCCGGTACTTTGCTTCTTGTGGATGAAGGATGCAGAATGATGCGACGGATTATTTTTCTAATACGTTTATTAAAAACGTTTACATTAAATAGAAAATTATAATTATGAGCGCGTGATGAGGTGACGCGGTCGATTTTTCAAGCCGAGTGGGCACGCGCGCCCCGCGCGGCGCGCGGCTGTCAAGTCCACAGACTATAGAACGGGATTGCTGCTACGTCGTGTGCGTGGGTGCGTGAGATGTCTATGCGCAGACATGCTAGGCGTCAACAGGTAGGCCTAGTCAAGATGCTTCTCGTATGAGAAAACGGCGTCGAACTGAAACTGAGAAAAAGGAAAAAGGACAACGATTAAAATATATTAGGGAAAGAAATGATCAACGTATTTTGAATAAGAACCCTGATCATCGCGAAAACAGAGAATCCAAATCGGTTCGTACGTGACTGAGTTATGCGCGAACAAAAAACGCAATGCAGAGTAAACGAAAAGTTAGAATATTTAGATTTTTGTTGATTTTTTCAAATTCGCTTGTCTGATTTCTATAAAATTTTCATGGGACCATTTGGAAAGTATACACTTTCCAAAAAAAAATATTTTTTCAAATCGGTTGGTAAGCGACAGAGTTATGCGCGAACAAACATAAAACAAAAAAAGAAACCGACTTCATAAAACACTTAACGCACTAAAAAAGTTAAAAATAATACTATAACCTACCTATATTAATAAACCTAACCTAACCTACGATTAACCTATAATAAAATTTAATAATTCTTTGGGGTCGGTGCCAAGCAATATAATTAGAATTAATGAATGAATTAATATTTAGAATCTGTAAGATTTATGTTTTGCTTTTTTCTGGCCTTAGTCTGTAAATAGTCATTTAGGTATTGTATATTGCTTGGCACCGCCGACTCCAAAGAATTATTTAATTTTATTATAGGTTAATCGTAGGTTAGGTTAGGTTTATTAATATAGGTAGGTTATAGTATTATTTTTAACTTTTTTAGTGCGTTAAGTGTTTTATGAAGTCGGTTTCTTTTTTTGTAAAAAATATTTTTATTTGTTAATTTTTAGTGACATATTTTTAATCTAATAATAAAATATGGGTAGGCCTAGTAAAGATGCTTCTCGTGTGAGAAAAGGCGTCGAAATGAAACTGAGAAAAAGGAAAACGATTAAAAGAAATTAGGGAAAGAAATGATCAACGCATTTTGAATAAGAACCCTGATCATCGCGAAAACAGACTGTCAAAGCAGAGAACCTACATGTTACGTAGGTTGAATAAGGAAAGTCAAAAAGTTAGTCTGTGGTACACCTGGAAAGTGCATACCGTTACAATTCCAACAAGCCCAAACACAGCTAAGATACATTGTCTTATTATGGAGTTCCAGTGCCTGTCTCTTGGCGTCATCATCAGATCTGACGGTAGAATGGTTCTTATTGAACGCAAATGCTTCACTTGTTGTAGAAAATACAAAAATCGCTGTACGTTTTCCTATAAAACTTGAAGAGTTCCCTCGATTTCGCCAAGATTCCATCATCAGATCCCGACTTGGTGACAATGGGACCAAATGGAAAGCATAGGCTTTGGAATAAAAAAATAATTTTCCAAATCGGTTCGTAAATGACTGAGTTATGTGCGAACAAAAAACGCAATGCAGAGTAAACGGAAAGTTAGAAATATTTAATGTTTGGTGATTTTTTCAGAAACGGCTTGTCTGATTTCGATAAAATTTTTATGGGACCATTTGGAAAGTATACGCTTTCAAACAAAAAAAGATTTTTTCAAATCGGTTGGCAAGCGACGGAGATATGCGCGAACAAACATAAAAAAAAAAAAAAAATACAAACCTCCGAATTGAGAACCTCCTCCTTTTTTAGAAGTCGGTTAAAAAATACAAACATCCGAATTGAGAACCTCCTCCTTTTTTGGAAGTCGGTTAAAAATTAATTCCGCAGAATTTAGGGGTATATTGTTCACATTGGGCTTACAAGTATAAATAAACTCTCCGTATTTTGTGAAGTTTTTCATAAAACTTTTATGAAACAGAAGACATAAAATAAACGTTTGATTTATGTTTTTTTATGTCTTCTGTTTCATAAAAGTTTTATGAAAAACTTCACAAAATACGGAGAGTTTATTTATATTTGTAAACAAACACTTACAAGTATAAATAAACTTTCCGTATTTTGTGAAGTTTTTCATAAAACTTTTATGAAACAGAAGACATAAAAAAACATAAATCAAACGTTTATAGTATTTTCATTATGATCCAAATATTATGTAGATGTAGATGTCGCATTCATCATCATCATCGGCATCATTATAATCATCAGCCTATAATGTTCCCACTGCTGGGACACAAGCCTGCTTTCTATGAGAGAGAGTGGGCTGTAATCCACCACGCGGGCCCAGTACGGGTTGGTAGATGTCTTAAAATGTTTATTTCTAGGACATGCCGGTTTCCTCACGATGTTTTACTTCACCGTTTTTGAGGGCAGCGGTGATGAAATAAATTACACAAATTAATGCGCCTGCCTGGGTTCGATCCCACGGCTTAGTGCTCGTAAGACGGGGCTGCCACCACTGGGCCACCGCTGCTCTCATGTCTGATGTTGGATTCGTAATATTTAAAGTACAGTGTTTGGATGTACGGCGACCAATCAAATTATACAAAACCAGTTTATGTGGATCTATCATTAACAGTACACTGAGTACACACCCTTACAGCAAAAATCTTGTGAAAAATATCTTGGCTTAAGAATGGATACTTCTGTATTGTGGACTGTTCACTTGGATCATATAAAAACAAAGCTTACGTCACTACTTGGATCCCTCTGAAACAAAGGTCAATGTATTCCACATAAATTGCGTCACACCATCTATAATGACTTATTAAAACCACACCTACAATTTCTACGTAATAATTCCTACCGTTACTGTAATATTCATATTTATAGTTCGTCACAGACGTCAGTGTGTCTGTGACCAACTATAAATATAATTAAGATAAAGCGTTCTCAAGTAAGTGAATTTGTGTCTTTTTTGAGAATCTTTAAACCTATAAACCTATTATTGTACGGTAAATCTATACAAAGCAAAGCCATGGAACTATACAAGATGTTGTTTTGCATTCTCGCCAAAATTCAGGAGGTTGAAACAAAATACATAAATAATCAATTAAAATTGCGTTACGTATTTAATTGTTATTACACGCTGTTTTTTTTTAGTTGTTTAAGTTTGTCATTATTTCAGAATAGGAAAAGAAATGATCGAATAAACGTTTGAGATTGTTTGTATGCGTGGAAGCGTGGTTATAGGGCCAGAATCAGATGGCTTGCGTTTAAAACACGGGTGCTTCACACTTACCGATTTCCGTAAATAAAAAAAAATAAAAAATACCGACCTATTTTATTATTGATTCGGACGAGAATCATTAGCATAGTCACCTCCTTGAATTTGACGAGGATGCAAAACAACAGCTTGTATATACTGGAAATATAGGACATATGAAATGTCGCAGTGTGTAACCACGCAACATGGACAAATTGCTATTCCCACGAGCATGTTGTCATGAGTTCATTGCAATCCAATGGAATGTATAATATCATTTGTCGCGTCATACACGATATGAAGTGGTTCACTTCGGAGCATACGTCGGAAGGTATTCGAGAGCCGCTGTTTATTAGGCCAGGTTGCAGTGATAGCGGAGAATCACAGTGCTGCACAAACAACATTGAATTGGCGGGCGGAAGATTTGACTCGCTTACGTTTTCATTATTTTCTTTACTGTGAAATAATGGTACCAAAACTCACACTGTTTTGTTAGCCAGTAATTTCCCACTTCTGAGTCTTCTCACCATCTTCCTGTCCTTACCCCATATTATTTGGGATCGGCGCAACACGTTTTATTTTTCTTTTCTCCGATGTCATTCGTCACGCTATTCTTTACTCCTTTTTAACCGACTTCAAAAAAGAGGTTTTTTTATGTACGTACACCGATTACGCTGAGATTTATGATCCGATTTACGTAATTCTTCTTTAGTTTGATAAGGAATAGTTCTAATTTGGTCCAAAAAAAAACTTACATAGTTTGGTCCAGTAGTTTCTATTTTATGTTTTAATTTATGTACATTTTTTTACGTGGACGATGTAATTTTAGTTTGTGTGCGGCTTTTTAAGGAGTTTTCATTTAGGTTGATTTTATATTATTATTAACCCGTTTCCCGATAATTGGTCTTAAGCTACCTGCCATTGAAACGGAGCGAGCGTACGGAGTAGTTCCCATTGAGTCTAACACTGTTGAATTTGACGCATTATGAGTTCATGATTATAACAAAAAATGGAAAAATGAAAAACTTTTCTGCAAAAAAATTAAACCAACTTCAAAAACACAGAAAACTGAAAAATCACTTAAGCTTAAGAAGTCGGTGACAAAAAAAAATTAATCAATAAAACAAAAGTCACCGACAAACGGTATAATTTTTTTGCAAAAAGTTCATAATTATTTTCTTCATTTCAATTCATCCATCTTTTGTTTGATCTTCTTCTCCCTCTCCATCTGTCAACATTTATATTCATCACTCTTTTAGTCACTTGTGTTAAATTCCTCCTCATCACATGTTCATACCAAGACAGATGACTCCCTTTCATCTTTTCTGTGACAGGCACCATTTTCAAACTTTCTTTTGTATGCTAATTTTTAACTTCATCCATTTTAGTCACTCCACACATCTGTCTCAAAATTATCATTTCTGCTGCATGTAATCTTTTTTCATCGTAAAATAGTAATTTCCCACTTCTGGGTCTTCTCATTCCTTTGTTATGTTTCGTTACGCTTTTTCAGGCAATTCTTTATTTGAGTCTCTCAATCATCTACTGTCACCTATGTCCCCATCAATATTACGGCTCTTATCTTGTTAGGGGTGTTTTTATGTGAGAGAACTTGTAGTCACTGTGTCTAAAAATTGGTTCGCTAATCTCATGATCACGCCAACACTGTCACCTAACAGGATTCCCAGTACCCGGCGACGACTGCATAAACTCCATGCATAACATTATTCGGGACAGCCGGGTTACACGTGCGTGAATCGGAAATCCGTTTCATAAAATGTTTTACACCTACTTGCAGACTGGGTAGCGTGGACGCGACTCTATAACTGCAAAAGAATTCTTAGAAGGTCAATTTAAAGGTTTATTCCGTTCTGCCTCCACCTGGTGGTAGCAGTTGCAACTATTTTTATCATCTGCCACCGCTGGTGGTGGATGCATCTGAATCAGTCGCATTTGCCTTTGTCACCATTGAAGGCAGATGCCACTTAAATTAGGGGCATTCTCCACCAGTTGTGACACACTCGACGAGTAGCCGTCTGCCACTACCATTTATGAAAATTGGAGGATCTTTTCGCAGCTAGCGGGAATTCGCGGCATTTCTTTCTTGCTTGTTCATCATTGCCGAGCCTTTTCCCAATTATTCCGCATTAGTATTAAGACTAACTGGAAGCTGCTAAAAACCAGGACCCATTCCTTCCTTTTTTTCTGTTTACAATGTAGTACATGTACATTTTTTTAATATCTAATTTGAATTAAAATAATATTGTTTTGGCCATTGCCACCGCACTTGGAATATACTTTTACACCCACAAAATATTCACTTGTACAGGAATCCTTAAATAATATTACCTGATATTTTGGTAGCTGTATTCCTGCATCTACCATGAGTTTATAATCATCTTATTCCAAGTGGACTTACTGTATGTATCTGCCCCAGGGTTTAATGTTTATTTTAATGCGGGAATTGCGTGATGCGTTAACCCTTTTAAATATGTCAAGTTTATTTTTGTTTAGCGCCTTTAATTTGGGGTTGGCAACAAAAATACAGCCGGTTTGTGCCACCATACTTCAAGAAATAATTTTACAAATATAACTAGTTCTTCTAGTTTTTATAAGCAGGGTTCAAAGTGATAATAATTATAATCACTATTGCAGTTATCCTAAAAGATCCTGCTACTTTTGTCAGAATTGTCAGTGTCAGCAACTTTATTACACCGATAAACAAAACAGTGTAGATACTATTCAGCCACTAGCCTTTTTTTGTTTTTTAATTCATCATCATCGACGTCCACTGCTGGACATAGGGCTCCCCCAAGTGTCGCCACATTGACTGGTCCCGTGCGACTCGCATCAGCGTATTCCTGCAACCTTCATTCGGTCGGTCTTCATCGGTCCACCTAGTGGGAGGCCTTCCAACGCATCGTCTTACGGTTCGCGGTCGCCATTCCAGAGCTTTTCAGCCCCATCGGCCATCCGTTCTGCGAGCAATGTGCCCTGCCCACTGCCACTTAAGTTTGGCAATTCTATTGCATTTATCTTTTATTTATATTAATATTTTTGTAAGTACTACTGTCTGGTGTACCCAACAAATAAACACAAGATACTCCACTATACAAAATAATGAGAAAGAGCTAGGAGTGTTGAGTTTGAAACGATATATTTAGCTGGACGTTCGTATGTGGGGCGTAACAAACAACTGTTCAGCACGGGACGAGACCAGAGGCCATACATCATCGGAATTGACTGCGAGGACCATGAGTTGGGGAGAGTGAAGACAAAAATGGACTGTGTAGAACAAATCTGGAATTTAAATATACTAGGATATACATATGTTTACAGCGAGCTGGGCAACTGTAAACAGAATTGCAGGTACTACCTAGCCATCCCACACTCAAATATAAATAACACCGAGTCGATCAAAAGCAGCAAAGAAATTTTCCTATTCCTTGACCATTTCAGAAAATTTAAGTTATAATGATGATAATTGCCATGTTTGATATTCCAATAGCACCAAGTTGGCTCCTATAACTCTAAATATTTTATGTTATTTTCCTTTGTTGTCTACTGCGTGTACATAAATAAAATAAATTTTAACGATTTTATTCGCATTGTACAACTATTGTTAGTACATTTAAATGTCTTTGGTAGGATAGATGTTGTGTGTAGTGTGCAGACAGGGCGACCAACCTAGTAGCAGGTGGTTACTGCCGACGAAAAAATTCTGCAATGATATACCATAGCAGAAGCTTTGCCATCCTTGAGACACATAAAAGTGACAGATGTGGTAAAGCAAGTTGTAAAAAGTTTCTATGGTCGTGCCTACTCCACTAAGAGCTCTCTCAACTGCCTACTAATAACAACTACTATTTACAACACTACTGTTAACAATTATAAGTTATTTAAAAGCAATATTGTATTTGAAGATTTTATTATCGCAAGAAGTTACTGGTAAGTGACGGAGACATTGTAGTGCCATTGGTCAGCATTGTGCAAAAAATTAACAATGGCATCTCCTCCGTTCGCTATTCACTGTGTCCTAGTCTATAACAATAATGCGAAAGTAGCGCCACCGCGGTTGCTTTCAGAACTAAGCGCCACTGCAGAGTTGTCTTTTTCCTAACTAGATGGCGTTGACATCGAATTAGACCGCGCTATCGTTTGCTGCACAGCGTTTGGTTGGGTCGGCTAAAGGAACTTGTATTATTTTACTTTGCGCAGAGGCAATATCGTAACCAATGAGGTTAATCCGAGGTGCGATTATTGCTAGTTGAAAACTTTACCAATACCCCGCCGTGTGGACGTGAAATACCGTCCGCGATGGCAATTTTTGAATGGCCGTAATTGGCCTGAAAATTCCTAACTGACTACCAATTTAGGCAGATCTACCAAGACCTACTTTGGTAGTCATTTTAGTAATATAGTTCATAAATTGGTGACGCTATTCGTCAAAAGAAGAGATGATAATTATATTTTATTATAGTGAATTATTATGATTTAATTTTTAACCGACTTTAAAAAAAGGAGGAGGTTCTCAATTCTGATGTTTGTATTTTTCTTTTTTATGTTTGTTCGCGCATAACTTTGTCGCTTGCCAACCGATTTGAAAAATTCATTTTTTGTTGGAAAGCTTATACTTCTCAAATGGTCCCAATATACGATACCTAAATGACTATATACAGACTAAGGCCAGAAAAAACAACACATTTTACAGCTTCTAAATATTAATTCATTAATTAATTGAAATTATATTGCTTGGCACCGACTCCAAAGAATTATTAAATTTTATTATAGGTAAATCGTCGGTTAGGTTAGGTTTATTAATATAGGTAGGTTATAGTATTATTTTTAACATTTTAGTGCGTTTAGGGTTTTTTGAAGTTGGTTTTTTTATCCATTTTTAGATGTAAACAATTTTATCTGTGAATAGTAAATACAATGCTGCATGGATCTTTTGGCGCATGAATGACGTAAACAGGAGCGCGCTATTGAGCAACAATGAAGTATGTCACGAATTTTAAAATATGGCAGCGGCAGTTTTGTTTTTCAACACGCTAGATGCTACAATTTTTTAAAAATAGTCTGAGAAATAGAAGGTTTTTTACTAGTTATGTTGTATTTAGTAACCGTTACATTAGGTCACATTCCACTGTTTGTCGCGGAGATCCATCATCATCGTTCATCATTTCAGCCCAAAAGACATCCACTGCTGGACATAGGCCTCCTCCAAGTGTCGCCATATTGACATTTTGGGGGGTTGGCAGAGATCCGGTCTGTCTTAACTATTCACCAGCACTCTCGAGTAGTTATTTAAGAACTTGCAGGCCGATGGACAATGCTTCAATCATCATCATCGATATTTCGATCAGTGAAAAAAGCTATCAAACCTTCGCTCTGTAGACGACATTGTTCTGTTTGCTTCTGAAATAGATACACTGCAACAAATGCTCCAAGACCTGAGCACTGCAAACTTTGAGGTTGAACTTACATCATCATCATCTGCCTAGTCTTTTCCCAACTATGTTGGGGTCGACTGCCAGTCTTACCAGATTCAGCTAAATACCAGTATTTTACATTGAACGACCTATCTGACCTCAACAACCTAGTTAGTACTGGGTTATACAATACCCCTTGGTTGACAGTATGAACAAAAAAAATATAAGAGATTTTTATATTTTATTTTTTGTCTCCCAGTGTTTAAAGAACGTCCCATTCCTGAAACAAACTATGGTCGCCTCTATTTCAACGGCTACACAACACCGGCTGAGATTTATCTCGACACGTGCTAACGTGGCGCCGAATACATATCCCTCACGACTTATTTCATATAGAAAGCCCTTGTTTTTTTATCTAGAAAATAAAGAAAGAACATAAAAAATGTTCTCGTTATTTTTTCTTGCCGTTGTTCTTTTCTTTATATGTTATTTATTAAAACTTCATGTACACGTAAAAGTAACTGAACAAAGGAGGGCTTAATATCTTAGGCATTTTCTGTAAGTCTATCTCAGGGCGATGCAGAAGAAGTAAAAAAAAAACATCGCTAAAAATTCCTGGTTACTTAATCTCAAATACTAAAATCTACATACAAATGTTTTTCTTTACAAAATACGCTGCTACGATTAGTTTAATAAAGCTCGGCAGTAATCCGAAAGGGATAGGCAGAGCGGTACCTCTAATATCCACCCACGATCCTCCATGATACATTCGCAATAATTCATTGAAGTTTTATGTAATTGTGGTGCTTGTCTCATGTATTTGAAGTCAGTTACAGAACTGACCGATGGAAAGTTTAAAAAGCATATTACAAAATTAAGGACTACGAGAAGTTTGGCCTTAGCCCCATCCCACAGGCGGCTTTCCTGGTAGCTCATAAACGGCACAAATATGTGGATGTCTCTAACTATTCTTATTTTATTTCCGTTCTTTTTAACCAGATGTTTTACAGTAGTTTTTAAATCATTACACCTTTTGTTTGGAATGTTTCCAGCACGGATGACAACATTTGTGTCACTTGTTTAATCTATATAGTCTTTCTGTAAAATTTCTTTTTATTTCGTTGTTGTATAGACTCTTTTTCTTATTTACCGATTGTTTGTAAATGTCTTGTAGATTCCTAGATATTTTTATCTTGTTCTATGTTTTGTAGAAAGCAACGACTTATTGTCGGGCCTACGATGTCCTCCCTTACTCAAGTAATAGCGCTGTAACATAGAAATATTTTAAAACCAAACGATTGACAAAAGAGTGACCATGGAGTCTCTTGCTGGTTTTTCTCCATAGTAAACGACCAACCCGAACCGGGCACCTTTTTGTCGACGTTTTATAAGTGCCTATGTAGGCCTATGTTAAATAAAACAGTAGTTTTCTTGTATTTTTAATTTAATTTTTATTTTGTGTGCATGTGGCTTGTGCCAAATTAATGTTTTCTCTTTATTTCTAAAAACAAATTAACGAAACTATCTCCAAGTTGAACTTTGAAGTCAGTTTTAAAGTAAAGCGTTGAGGACTTCGCAAAACATTTAATGAGCCATGGTCTTCACGGAGCATCTCTGTTCCTAATTAGAGACGATGCGGTTTTAATGAGCAAAACGGTTATTTTTTACTGATTAAGTATTACATAGTTTATGTTTGAGAAAGGAGGTGTCGCATGAGATGTCAAGTACTCGAGAAGTATGGACGAAGAAGAAATGCTGCGCCAACCCCACATACATTGGGATAAGGGCAAGAGAATGATGATGTCCTAATTCCTAAAAAAAAACAGTTAATAATTAAAAAAATACTGAAGTATATGGTAGGTAAAAAGTTATTTCTGTAACAAATGCGTGATATTGTAACAGTAAATTGTAATGATAAAAAACCATTTTTTTGCTTGTTTCTCCGCCTTTTCTTCTCGCAACTGGAATACAGAACACCAAATTATGGCAATACTGTCTACATTTTTATTTGCAGAAAAATTTTTACGGTTTTGTTGAAGATATTTGTTCAAAAATGTAGCGACGAGTGATTTCTTCTTTCATTTTTGCTTTTTATTAAAATGATCTTTCTGAAACGATTAAGTCGGAGATCACGTGCCATACATTAGTTGAGAAATAAGTTTACTAGAAAAAAAACCCGTCAAATTTACTATTAAATTTCGACTGATTTAGTATTTATGAAGTTGACTCAGCATTTGCAGTCTGAAATACAGGTACTTCAGGACTCACTTAGTTCCCTTTCCAGTAGGTATGTGAGTTATCAGAACCAATTTGAGAACATTTTCATACGGCAAATGAGTTAATAATGTGGCAATGTAGTTGTCAGACTGTTACCAAACATGATACTGTCCAGCTTGAGGTAATCGAGGACCCAGCCTAGGCTGAGAATTTGTCTAAGGAGATTGTAATGATCAGGAAACAGAGAAGCCGGTAGTGAATTCCACAGACTGGCAGTTCACACACTAAATGTGGAAGCAAAGAGTTTTTTTGTTCGGGTCCGTGGAACTTCGCCCATACAACATCACTATAATCATAAAAATAAAGATCTAATTGAAAATAAACAAGGAAGACGATCATTCATAAACCATCAACAATCAAACCGGCTTTATCAGCGTTCATATTTCATAGAAACATATCATCATCTGCCTAGCCTTTGCCCAAAACTATCTTGGTTTCGGCTTCCAGTCTAACCGGATGCAGCTGAGTACCAGTAGTTTACATGAAGCGACTGCCTATCTGACCTCCACAACCCAGTAACTGGGAAATACTATACACCATGGTAAGACTGGATGTCAGACTTTTGGCTTCCGACTACTCACAACGACTGTAATGGTCTAATTGAAATAAATGCTTTGATTGTCAAAGATCTACAAATGACAGCCGGGACCAACGGCTTAACGTGCTTTCCGAGGCACGGAGGAAACTCGAAATCTAATTATGGTCACCCATCCACAGACCAACCTCGGCAAGCACGGCTTAACGTTAAAGATCGACCCGTAAGGCTGTTATTATTAAGCCACGAGCTCCTTAAATACACATCCAATAACAACATAACATTTAAATAGCAAACCGACAAATGATTGAGAACTTACCAGATTACATGCATGTTTGGTATTACAGATTAAGGGACTATTCACACTTATTCAGCTCTGCTCAGTTTTTGCTATAGAATACAACGAATTTGTATGGAGATGCGACGCATCCGCTCAAGTTTCCGCGTCTGTTCAATTTTCGCGGCCAACAGGTATAAAATGAAGACAAATATGTTTTTATACGAATGCTATCGATAGAGGTCGTCAGAACCATCCGTGTAACAATTTTGGTCACACTTCTATAATTCTGCTTTTATCAGTCGCGAACAGAACCATCTGTGTACAGCGCTGTTCCCGGCATGTTCGACGCTGAACGTGGACTGTTCCCGACTCCTCGTCGACAAGTTGCGACCGTATACAGCACTGATCTCGGCGGAACAGCGCTGTACACAGATGTTTCTGTACGCGATTGATAGAAGCAGAACTGTATAAATGTTACCAAAATTGTTAAGCGAAACGCGAATAGAGCTGAATAAATATAGTTAGTCCCTAACATAAACAGTGCCAGTTAATTTGCTCAACGCCTACACGAGCTCATACAATATCTCGTCAGTGTTGATGTTTGGAAAGACAAATATTTCGAGAATACTGATCGATTACATCCCACGTGTTTTTGATCCTGTATCAGGGATGGTTATTAAACAACTAATGTTTTTGGTTAATCGGTCTAGAAAGCCCTACATGTACAGCTAGTGGCTAAATAATAACACCCTCATGGGGCGATCTTCAACGTTAAGCCGTACTTGCTAATGTTGGTCTGATGATGGGTGACCATCAATATATACTGAGTTTCCTCCGTGTCTCGGAAAGCACGTTTAGTCGTTGGTGCCTGCTGTCATTTGTAGATCTTTGACAGTTGTTACAGGTAGTCAGTGGCCCGAAAGTCTGGCAGCCAGTCTTACCAAAGGGTACTAACTGGGTTGTGAAGGTCAGATAGGCTGTCGTTCCATGTAAATACAGTATTCAGCTGCATCCGGTTAGACTTGAAGCCCCAACTCCGACATAGTTGGGAAAAGGCTAGGCAGACGATAATGATTCTGTATCGCAGGTAACATCTGAATGAATGATTAAAAAAAAATGAAATTATTTGCAAAAAATAATTTATTAGTTCACTGTGCACCTATGTTGCCTTTTCGGCACTCGGCTTCTTTCACTAAGAAGAAATAAAAGCACATGAAGTAGGTCCCAATATTAAGATAATTTACACGTAATGTTGAGTTTCGTCTAGATTGTTAATTTGTAAAGTCAGTCTACACACCCTTAGGTTAGTATAATTAGTTAATCAACCAACCATATTTACTGAAAACATCTCAATCCTCCGGCAAAACAACATTATTTGTGAACGTCTAATAAATTGAATAAACCCGAAATTCTCCTAACAGATGATACACTAAGTAAATAAAATAAGAAAATGAACAGAACCCTGGTAAGAACAGCATGTTCACGAAGAAGCGTCTACGTGCTTATATTTGCATATACAATACAATATTTTCAGTCGACGGGACGTGCAGACTCGATCAGAGGCATGTATTGTATGTTCAAAGCCTTGTTTCCTATTGATGTTATTTAAAGTTAAACAAATATCATACCCCATACCTTAAAGTTATGATAATTAATTGACAGTTTTTTTTTTTACTTTGCCCCACACTAAGGATTTATTTTGTATCGTGAGTGCGCTTTACAAACCTTTAAACTCACATGCGCAAATAGTCAGACCTCGATATCAGATGTGTGGACATGGACATTACAGTACAGTTCCAGTAACACATAATTACCTATTTGTTAACATGTTTGGAAACTAATTATTGAAAGCAGCATAGATGTAGAAAGTACTATTTATACAGTATGGAACTGTACCAATAATTTGCAATAGGTCTTTCACATGCAGAGCTAACACAAGTGTTAATCATCACTTTTGCTCAGTACTAAGTCCTAACACTAAATAAAATTCCATTAGAGGAACGATGATAGGAAATAAATGGATAGGTTAAAAATAATATTTATTAAATGACACAAGCTATCGAAAGACCTATATGTCAAAACATGGTTTTGGGCAAAAATATGGAGCCCTCTGGTTGGCAAATTCAGACCATTTTAGTCTACAGTATGATCACTCAAGGTGACGCTGCTTGTCAAGAAAATTTGCATCGATATGCCAAACTTAGTACATTTATTTTAGTTGTGTTTTCCAGCCTGCACCAATAATTTGGTTGAAGTATAACTTGGCTCACTCCAGAGAACTTCAAATCTACTAATCTCAAGCCTACCCCAACATATCTTCCTTCCCTACTTACCAGGTTCAGACCCACAACCTCACTCAAGTTATATTTTATTACGAAGAAATCGATAAATCCAAATCAACTCGCAAATACCAACTGAAAACCAATGCAAATGTTATTACAATCGATTCATAATAATCACTTACCCTTCTCGATTATTATTCCGAATACGTTTCTCACACGACTCGATTGGCCTCAATACTTCATTACTCATGTCGATTGGTGATCGGTAATGGTCGGCTACGTTCGGGAATTCTCGGGAATTGCGAATATTCTGCACACGTCGTGACGTGGATGTTGGAACCCGATTTAATATAGGACCTACATAATAAGACTTTTGCCAACGTGAAGGGCTTTGGAAAGAGGAAACTTTGGGAGAAGTGCTCTGCTGATGAGAATATTTCTTATTAGATGGATTCGGTTGGTTGATAGACCGTAACAGATTGCAGGTTGGAAACCAGCAAGTATGTGAGAGGTTCTCTCTACACACTTGTTGACAACTCGCTTGATCTTTCGGACTAACTAACCAACTTCTTGACATTTTAAAAGTGCTTGTCAATGTATGCGCTGTGTTGTGTGAGTACATCGAAACACACATTTGATTTTGTCACCCCGCTGTGCTGAATTATGCCGACCCAAGCAAGTGTGTGAAAAGTTCTGGAATGACAACCGCGAAACGGAAGACGATACGTTGAAAGGCCTCCCACTAGGTGAACCGATGACCTGATAAAGGTTGCGGGGATCCGCTGGATGCGAGTCGCACGGGACCGGTTAATGTGGCGACACTTGGGGGACGCCTATGTCCAGCAGTGGACGTCTTTCGGCTGAAATAACCAACAACAATATACATTTATTTTCAGGCAACTTTGGACCTTACAGTCTAACATACATATGATAAAATACAATTGAAATGGTGATGATGATGAAGCAAGTGTGTAGCACTAGCCACCGCAAAAGTTTTTCAGAAAACCGCAGAATATTGTTACAAAAAAAACATTCATAGTCGCAGATTTCTAACTAATTAAAATAAAATGTTTTATCCTACAAAAGTACTACCTACCCAGTCAAAATGTATGGATCAGCAGATTTAAAAAAAATACCTGTGACTCATTTCTATGGTGATTCAGAAGGATGTACTAAATACTTGGCAAGCGTTTGTGATAAATAGTTTTCTCTTATTAACTGAAATGACGAATTTCAATGTTCATTAGGTAACAACGATCGTTACACTGTCAGGGGAACCTTAGCGAAGACATACGTGAGACCCCTTGATTAATGGCATTTCCCCATACCAAGGGCCAAATAATACAAGGCACCATTCAGAGGCATGCGTCGAAATGTCTTAAAATAAAACGAGTCTAGAAGTATTTTTGAGTACCTAGGACCCTTGGATTTATACTGTGTGTGTGTAAGCACGAAGATAAAAAAGAGTTGTTTATGAGTCATCAATATTAGTGAGTACTAAGCGTCAGTAGGAAATCGATATGTGATAGAAACAAAAATTCAAAAATATGTACATCTACCAGCCACACCCTCTCATTGAAAGCGTGGGGTCCCAGCAGTGGGAAAATTATAGACTCATAAGGCTTATTAATGATCAACAACACTAAACATAAATAACAAGCAATATTATTTCAAACGTGATACAAATTCTTCAACTACACTACACTACACTACAGCCACAATTCTTTCAATAAGAAAAACAAAATTGTATATTCTCATAACCTACGCCTTATGTGTCATAAAATTATATTATTTCATATTCTCCACGATACACTCAGAAAATCTACGACCAAAGAGAAAAGTCAACCCCAGCTACTGGATAATACACCCATATTTTGTCCCGAACCGCATCACGTACGGAATAATATTCGCCATAAGCAAAATTGAAAACGTAAATAGGGCTAACCGTAATTATTATTTCGGGCACGCCGTCCCAATGTTGAGTGACTGACGGTCCCATCGGGCACACTTTTTGTCAAAGTTCTCTTGTACATTTGCATGGTAAGACCAACAGTTGTTTTTTTGTCACAGCCTACCTTCGACGTTTGAGTCGACGGGCAAAAAGTGTTTCCCTCATAACTGTATATAACAAAATAACACAACAATAACATAATTAATATGCTTTCATACGACTTTATGCGAACACAAATCTTATACTTAAGCTTTTTGACCATTAGTTTCGCGTAAGACAACAATTGTAAAGAATCACAAAACTATGTTTTTCTATCTCGCAAATAAGTAATCATGCTCATCATAAGTGTTAAACTTCTTCTATTTACTATGTGTTTACTTAGATACCTACATAAATCACTAACAAAGACATTCAAATATTAGGAGCTACAGACGGAACAAGACGAAGAAGATCACAATTCTATACAATACTAGCTGTCCCGCGCAACTTCGTCTGCGTCACATTTTCCCCGTTTTCGCAATATTTTTCTTTGCTGCTCCGCTCCTATACAGCGCCATCTATTCAATACTTACTCAATCCAGTCAACGGATATCGCCATCTGTTAGAATCGTTTGGAGCTAGCAGATAATAAAAAAATAATATTGCGACCATAAATTGAGATGTAAGCTATGCGGTGTGCAAATTTGATTATAATCGGTTATATAGTTTAGGAGTCCATCCCGGACAAACAACGTGACGCGCAATTTATATAAATATAGATATAGATTACAACTTAGTAATATTTCAATCAGCCTAGTGTTATGTCTGCTTGTCAGGTTGCATTCGTGTGACATAACTTTGACAAACATTCAAATATTTTGTACAAAAGTAAGCCCCGTTGCGCTTTGCGTTTTTGCTAATCTCGGTAAGGAAAAATGAGTGAACTCGAATTCGGTTTATTTTCGTTATTATTTTCATTATTCATGTGCGTATTGTATAATTTTATCACTTGCTTCGGTGAAGAAAAACATCGTGAGGAAACGGGCATACCTGAGAGATATTTCTCGACGGCGTGTAAACCCAAGTACCTAACCTATGGGAAGTAAAAAACTCTGATCACCACCTAAAAACCAGATTAGGCACTAAACCCACAATAAAGAAAGAAAAAGGAGGTTTTTTTTTGTCAAATCTGTAACACCTTGAAATTTTTATGTCACAACCCGACGGATTTTGTAAGAATTTCCTTAAAAAAACAATGCTTCATGTTAGAAAAATTCTTCAGCTAGATAACGTAAAAACGCAACGAATGTTGTTCGATAGTCAAAATAAAAAGCATAGCCACAGTAAGTGTGTTACGCAATTATCAGATTCCTTACAAAACAGCCCCTCAATCTTCCAGACCAAAAAATCCAAGCTGAAAATGTAATTTAATAAACAGCGGAATCAATTTGAGAGTCAATAAATTCCGATTCAATTAGTGTCGATATTTCTCAGGGAAACGGGAATCAAGTTTAATTTAGACCCTTGTCTTCTATTTCATTGCCCCCTCTATGGTTCACTTAGAAACTTAGGTCACGTAGGGGATGGAAGGATCCAATAGATTAACGACAGCTGTGCCAAAGGCTTTAAAAGTGAAAGATAAAGAAAGGCCTGGGGCGATCATAACTCTTCTGTTGTTTTATTTTAGTAAGTTATTGTAGGGAAAACTGTTTCAGAGTTCAATAATAAATTTAAGTAGGTAAGAGGATTCGTATTTTACTGTAAGGGACAGGCTGTGTTTCGGATGACAAATTTGCCAGGAAAATAATAAGTATACGGGACTTTAGTAATAATAGGAAGGAGCTCGTGGCTAAATAGTAACAGCCACACAGGTCGATTTTTAGGGTTAAGCCGTGCTTGCCGAGGTTGGTCCGTGGATGGGTGACCATAATTACATACCGAGTTTCCTCCGTGTACTGGGTTGTGGAGGTCAGATAGGCAGTCGCTTCATGTAAAATACTGGTACTCCGCATCCGGTTAGACTGGAAGCCGACCCCAAGATAGTTTGGGAAAGGCTAGGCAGAGGACGACTTTGCCCGACCCGGGAATCAATCCCAGGACCTCGTACTCAGCAGTTGCGCTTGTGGCCACTCAACCAACGAGGCAGATCGCGATTAATCAATAAAAAAAAACAATAGAATATCGTGGAATTTTTTGCGTGACGCACTTGTACCTCGGTGCCAATGTCCCGTCTAACAAATTCAGACGGTTAAAAACCTGGCGTTACCTACGTCACTAAAGTCTCCAGCAAAATACAAGGTGTTGTTTTGCATCCTCGTCAAAATTCAGGATGTTGTCACAAAAGACATGAATAATCAATATAAATTACGGTACCTAGTAAATTATTACAAAACACTGCGTTTTTTTGTTGTTTAAATTTGTCAATATTTCAGAATAACCCCCTTAACGTGGTTTAGGGATTATGAAATTATCAAAAAAACGTTTGAGGTTTTTTGTTTGTGTCTAGGCGACGTTATAAGGCGGGGATCAGACGGCCCGTGTTTAAAACACGGGTGGTTCACAGTTACCGATTTCAGTAAATAAATGAAAAAAAAGAAAATTACTTACTCATTTTATTATTGATTCGGGTCGAGAACCATTAGCATAGTTACCTCCTAGAATTTGACGAGGTTGCAAAACAACACCTTGTATATAAATAACACTTTTAAAATATTATCCAATAATTTCAATGCTAACATTTACACTTACAAATTATTGCCATCTAAAACCAGACAAAGATGACAAAGAAAATGGATGACAAAGATGTCTAAAGTTAGACTCGCAATTAAGGGTTATTTTCGTCACATCACACGGCGATAATACGCCAATACTCACTGCTTTATATTCCCGAAGGATTCGGGTCAAAATTAAGCGGATTTCAATATAATCGGGAATCGATTCGGATATCATTTATCACTCGTCGACCTCGACTTTGCCCGGAATAGGGACTTTGGGACTATTAACTCGAGTATCTCGTAATTTGGTTTAGTCGTAGTTATATTTGGTTTATTTGGTCATTTGTAATGACAGTTGGGTTTAATCTGTTTCAAGAGTATTAATTGGTGAAAGTGTGAAACAAACTTTGTGTAGATTATGTATATTCCACATTTCTCAAATTAAAAAACATGTAGGCTAGGAGTGAAAAAGAATTTAAATAATTATAAATCAAGCTTTATTCAAATGAAAAGAACACGTATACAAAGTTTCGTGTCCGTGCTGTTAATCTTTGAAATTCAGTTGCAAGATTTGACCAAAACATGCTAACTAACTAACACAGCAAGTTAAATAAAAGCTTAATAATTAAAATTCAGGATTCACGTATTCAAACAGTAACGTAGTCACGCTGAAAAAGTGCTATCATCATCATCATCAATCTATAATGTTCCCACTGCTGGGACACAGACCTCCTCTCTATGAGAGGGAGTGGGCTGTAATCCACCACGCGGGCCCAGTGCGGGTTGGTAGATGTCACATGTCTTCAAATTTTTAGTTGCAGGACATGCCGGTTGCCTCACGATGTTTTCCTTCACCGTTTTTGAGGGCAACGAGCAGCTAAAGTGCCATACAGCATAAATATTCGACAGTTTCTATCAACCCTTACCAGATTAGTTACCGAAGCTTACTTATGAGGTATCAATTTCCAATCGATAGTCCTCCAATTGCCATCGCATTGGGAACGGGCTTGGTAATTTGATTGGGGCTCTGCATAGCTGTAGCGCGCCGTTCCTAATGCTCTCATAATATTAACATACCTCGAAATGTATGGCGTATGTTAGTGTTTGAAACATCTACAATTATTTTGGCATAAGTACTGTTAAAGAAATTAACTTAATTAAGGGATAAGAGCATCGGTTGCTGAGATTGGTCCGTGGATGGGTCTATCCTTTACATACCGGGTTTCTTTCATGCTTCAGAATGTATGTAATGTTAGTCTCGGCAGTGATTTCTAGATCTTTGACAGTAATTACGGATACTCAGAAGCCCAAAACTTAAGCATTAAAGCCAAGAGATGTCGTGTTACCCATGGGTTGCAAAGGTCATATGTAGTCGTTCCATATTGTACTTAGCTACCTCAGCATATTAAAAAAAAACCGGCCAAGTGCGAGTCTTACTCGCACACAGGGTTCCATAGCCCCAAACAATATTTAGAACTGTTATTCATTAGTTAGTAGTATTAGTTACTAAACTTCCATTCAACCGCAAAACTAAATTGGTTTTTCATAGTATGTTAATTAAAAACAAAGTTACTGCTGCAGTTTGATGAAAAAGTCCCATATCTCAAAAACTAAACATCATATCTTATTGAAACCAATTTTCGTTGATAGTTTTTTTTACGTTCTACAATCCTAAATATTTTCAGAATTTTCCTCCTCTTACTTTAGAAATTAGAGGGGGGGGACACACATTTTACCACTTTGGAAGTGGCTCTAGCGCAAACTATTCAGTTTAGCAAAAAATGATATCAGAAACCTTAATATCATTTTTAAAACCTATCCATATATACTCCACAAGTATGGGTATGATTAAAAAAAAATTGGTTTTCAGTTCTATGTATGGGGAACCCCAAAATTTATGTTTTTTTTTTTCAATTTTTGTGTGAAAATCATAATGCGGTTCACAGAATACATCTACTTACCAAGTTTCAACAGTATAGTTCTCTCTTATAATTTCGGAAAAAAGTGGCTGTGACATACGGACGGACGGACAGACAGACAGACAGACAGACAGACAGACAGACAGACAGACAGACAGACATGACGAATCTGTAAGGGTTCCGTTTTTTGCTATTCGGCTACGGAACCCTAAAAAAGACTAGACATCATTGCCCAAAAAACGCTTGATATAACCCTAAATATTGTGGCGCCCATAACCTCCAAAGTCCACAAACCAATTTAGCCCAAAGTCTTCGTCAGACATAATGTACCTATGTTTTTGATTTCACTACGGTCGATAGTCCCGTGGTATATACTGTTCAGATATCCCAAGCTTGTGTACATAGGAATGTCAACAAGTTTGCGGTAGGTACTGCTAATACAATTTGCAACCTTAATATGGATAACGTGTGGCTTGCCTTAAGTTACATGTCTGAACTTTGACCAACTAGTTTTGAAGATATACTATATTTAGATACACTTGGATAAATTATTATGATCTTTAAAGATTAGGGAAAAACAGTCTGTATTTATATACATTGCTTTCACAAAGGCACATGGACGTGGGTGGTTTCTTTTTAATAGTTCTTGTAAAACATCCTCCCTACTGCAAACATTTGTTTCAGAGATTGAGATCTGTTATCAAAAGTTTTGTTTGTACTACATACGCCAGCACCTAGTTTATATCATCTCTTTTCTTTCTTCCTTTTACTTTTAAAGACTTTGCAATTTATCTGACAACTAGCTAGCTAGCTGCCCGCGACTTTGTTCACGTGGAAATATTGATGTTCTTTTCAGGGATAAATTATACAGAAAAATCTTCCTCTTGAATCATTTTGTCTATTGATGAAAACTGCATCAAAATCCCTTGCGTAGTTTAAAAGATCTAAGCGTACAGACGGCGGGAAGTGACTTTGTTTTATACTATACCCCCTGTCGTAATGGGAAAGCTACTAAACGGGATGTAGTCAAATAATCATTACGCTACCTAATTGTAGGGTTATTTCTGGCAGCTGAAAGTGTGATCCAAACCAATGATGACACACTACAGAAAAAAAAATCATCCAAAACAAAAACTTCTATTTACTAAAATAGAAGCTCAAAATGAATAAATAAACAACTAAATAATACAATAAGAAACATTATAACAAAACGAAGAATCCGTAGCTACTGGAGCGAGACAGATTGTGGCATTTAATTAAATACCGTATCGCTTTGTAATACTTAGTTAGGAAGTTGAAGAAATGGAGAATCTAATTTAACAACAGATACAATTCTGGGCAAAAGCTTTAAGTCATTATACAAGTTTATGAATCTTACACGCCTGTGTTTTGAAGAATGAAGTGACGGGTTTTTTTTTTAAACTTAGCCTCATCCTTAGGAGAATATCTCGTACCGTGTATTGTATCGTGGGTGAGATTGCAAACATTTAAACTCACAAACAGCCAGACCCGGAACAACTACCTGTAGGACATGTAAATATTTGTTCCGAGCGGGGATCGACCCCGCAACACGCAGCGCAGCAACAAATCGCCGCTCAGCCACTGCGCCAACTAAGCCGTCAAGCAACAACAAACAGTAGAAAACAAAAACAGCAGTTCGTGCGTTAAAAACAAGCAAGTGAAGTTTTCAAATAGGTACCTAACCACAACTTCCTCGTTTCAACGTCTTGATGACAGTGGTGATGAGTTCCTCTGCGCTCCAGGGTCCAAACATGACTTAAAACTCGAAAGTCGGGACTGTGTCACCACTGGCCTTAAATTCTAAAGGTCGGTTACTAAATTGTTTGCGGTCTAATAATATATAGAAATGCCTGAACTTCGGTTCAAAATTATTACGTTTCGGTAAATTATTACGTTATCGTTGTTGTACGTTATCGTTAACAGCACTGGCAATTAAGACTGCAAATGCCTTTTGGGACTGCCTGATAGTCTAGTGGTCCCAATTGCGACTGCTGAGCATGAGGTCCTGGGATCGATTCCCGGATCGGGCAAATTGTTATTTGGTTTTTCCATGGAATTTCTCAGTAGCAGCCACGGAGTCGGGATTTGTGCTAGACTGATGGCAATAAGCACGCCCCCTGTTAAATGGTACTTAAATATAGCTGGTGAAATGTAGGTGTACTCTTAGGGGAAGGTACACCTCTGCCTAACCCGTCGGGATTACTACTACTGGCGTTATTTTATGTTATGTCTTGAGTGAGTGAGTTTCTTCTTCACGAGGGAAGATAAAAGTGCGTGCTTTTCTTTACTATCAGTTCATTTACTTGACAGAATGTGTATACTCAAGGCACAGTGCTTATATTCAGATATCAGCCTAATTCATTATCTTCTTGCACTTATTTTTTTTTTACTTAAGATAATTCATCAAATGACACCTCAAACACTGAACACTCTGAAGTCTGACACTCCCTCCCGCTCTGGGCGGAGCGGAAGGGAGTGACAGACTTGTACTGACTAAAACCCATCCATGTTCCTTCTTTGCCCTTTGTGTTCCAGGGCCACGGTAACTTTTTCAATCAGTCCCGCAGCCTTGGCAGGCATCGGTATTCCCGGACCCCTTCCGGTTTGCTGACATCTCCTTGAGGCGCGCGTGGAACATGAACGCGCCGTCGGCGCAACACGTTTTTTTCTTCCATTCTCCTCAGGCATTCGTCTCGCTATCATTTACTCCTTTTTCCTTCACATCATTCCTCATACAATCCATCCATCTTTTATTGGTTTTCCTCTCTCTTTCCATCCATAAACATTTGTATTAATCACTCTTTTAGTCATAGAAATCAGGCTAATTATAAGCCTTCCACCCGGGCGTGCTTTGCAGTGACCGACTTGAAAATCTCTAAATAGACTGCGAACCCAAGCCGGCGGTAGCAAAGACATGTCTATTAGATGCGGGTTCATTGACGGCTCAGATCTCAAGTGTGTATGCAGCGTGTCTCCACAGACAATGGCTCACCTTCCATCTCGCGCTGCATGCCCTGTCACCTGCGCACTTGAGGATCTTATGACTGCATCTGCGAGCGGAGTTCGCATAGCTGAATTTTGAGCTTAACATATTTAACTATTCGCCATCGACACGCTAAGAAGAAGATAAGTCACTAATGAAATTGTGTTGAAAAATCTTTATAGAAAATATAATTTTGATTCATAGCTTTAGTTAGGTACATAATCAGTAGCTTCGGGCATTTCATTACTGAATGAACAAAATAAAAGAAGAGATTGATATAACTAATTAGACGACATTATATCTTTCGGGTAAGACTTTAGTGGAGGCGGATAAACGAGAACCTGTACTGTTGAATCTAGTTAAAATTCTATATTATTTGCTGACTATTCTTGGCTGGTCTATAGTTGGTCACCAACACATAAAAGAACATACATAACATCAAGTCTTCCCCAAAGGTTTAGGCAGAGGTGTACCCAATAACAATAAATAGTACACCCACATTTCGCCAGTTATGTTTATGACCCATGTCATCATCATCAGCCTACAATGTTTCCACTGCTAGGACACAGGCCTCCTCTCTATGAGAGGGAGTGGGCTGTAATCCACGCGGGCCCAGTGCGAGTTGGTAGATGACAAATGTCTTCGAATTTTTAGTTCTAGGACATGCCGGTTTCCTTACGAAGTTTACCTTCACCTTTTTTGAGAGCCATGTAACAGAGGGCTATCATATTGCCTTCAACCGGGCACAAATCCTGACTCCGTGGCTGCTACTCAAAAATTACTGATTTGCCGACCCGGGACCTCATTTTCAGCAGTCGAGCTTGTGACCACTTGGTCAACCAGGCAGCCTATGAGAAATCATAATCAACTCATCATCATTTTCACTATCAGCCTAGAATAGCTCACTGCTTGAGGTAGGCCTAAACGCACGTCAACCCTCATCCATGTGCTCAGCCACCATCCGAAGCCCGTCCTATCCTACGTTTACCATTTCGCGGTCCCCATTCAAGAACTTCAATGGTCCACTCCAACATCGGTTATATGACTAATATGGCCGACCAATCGCAATAACAGCGTGCTTATTCTGCAACCCAAAAATCGTCTGTCCTTGGTCAAAAACCCAAGTTTTCAGATAATCATCACCCGAAACAGCCTCTTTACATAATGAGGCAAACCTTAACACTTCACTACTCTTATAGACAAATCAAGTGGGTCCACCCCTCAATCCCTCGATCGCCCCGTCACACAAAAGGGACGCACCCTTATTTTATCACTCAAGATACTTTATTAAGACAAGTCCAAGATTAATTAGAGTCTGCAAATATTTGAAAAGATACCTCAAAAGGTTTATTTTTAGAGGGAATTGTGAGACCGGGATGAATGTTTTAGATTTGTCAAAAAAAGTTGCCGAAGACACGGCAGGTGGTGGACAAAAGAAAAAAGATTTTGAAACGGTTTCTTTTTCTGTCACGTTCCTAGTAGAAGGCCCTTTTGAAATTTCTTAGGAGAAGAACTACCGCAGTAGGTAACTTTTTAGACTTTTAAATTCGGAGATCAATTGTCTATAAACACTTTCTATTAAGTTATACTTCTTACCGCTTTTCTTAATTTTCTAATTAAAGAACATAATGAAAGAGATATCCGACAAGTATCTCAGTAATATAAAAAAAATATTGTTACGTGTATGAGTATTTTTATAAGTAGGTATTTGCTGAGATGACGACTATTAGAGAAGTATGGAAGATGAAGACATGCTGCGCCGAAACCCTAATTTAATTAGGACGTATCCCAATTCATTAAGGGTCGGCGCAGCATGTCTCCGACGTGCATGAATATTTTTAATAACCATTTACAGAAATAAATATAATTTATTCAAACGGTAAAAGCACGTCTAGAACATGTCTCGAAATTAAAATATCTACTCACTCATCCCACAAAATATTTAATCAAAACTACTCCAAACTTTGCAAACATCATTATTTATTCAAGTAAGTGCCTCAATTTAAACAAAATGCATTAAACTAAGTCCATAAAAATTTTGAAGTTTACATCGTTACGCCCCGTACACGACCTCAAGTGAAGAATTTCCGAAAGCAACACGCGTGTGTTGTGTTAGCAACATAGTTGAGAAAATACTAGTTTTCCCGATTATGTGGTTGTCGGCTTCGGCTTCTAGTCTAACCGCATGCAGCTGGTTACCAGTATTTTACATGAGCGATTACCTATCTAACCTCCACAGACCAGTTAGTACTAGGTAATACGATACCCCTTGGTAATACTGGTTATTAGACTTTCGAGTCACTGACTGCCTGTCACGACTATCAAATATCTACAAATGACAGCCGGTCCCAACGGCTTAACGTGTTTTCTGAGGCACGGAGGAATCATATCGAGTAATAGAAGCTTACCCATTCACGCACTAACCTAGGCAAGCTCGGCTTAACCTCTAGATCAACCCAAGCCGCTGTTATTATTTAGCTAAGAGCTCCTCAAAAGCAACACCCGCGTGTGTCACTTGTTTTCGTCGTGTAGACTCGCGGTTATTCGGGTATTTCTCGTGCCATTCTCAAAGTAATCTCTTTCATTTGTTTATTTTCTACAGTCGTTGCCGCAAAACGCGTGTCGCTCAAGCGGATAGGTCGTGGCCAAGCAGTTAATGTATTTGATACTTACTCTGAATAATTAGTTGTTTGATGGTTGAGCTGCATCCAATTACATAATGCTTATCATAAATTTTAGATGAGATCCGCTTAGTTTATTGCAGTTATACTATCTGTATTGCTTTTGCAAGTTGGGATGGTGAATTATCATTTTAAAAGCAGATGGTGCTTGAAATGAGATATTTTTTGGACAAAACTACAGTAATTATGAATATTTTAATGATGATTAAAATTGAATTGTTTTCAAATCATCTTAATTATTTTATTTATTAATGAACTATTGAAGACTTACAGCTAAACTAAACAGTTTATGTACGTATAAGTAATTCAGTCGTAAAAACTAAACTGCAAAAGATGATTATATTATATATTGATGAGATTCTTTGCGTAAAACTATGTATCGTTTTATTTCCTTCCTTTTTGTCATTTTTTATCTCTGGTTGGAATGAGAAAGCGACTAGCATTCGAACGTTTGAAAAATTGTTAACAAAATCCTGAATTCAAATAATTATAAGTACTAATATTTTATAATAATTTCACGCTTACGAAGATCGCGGGCTACAGCTGGTTTATAATAAAGTCATGTAACCTTGTGATACGACGAACTATTCTCCGCAAAATCTTCGGATAAGAACTAGAATCAACACACTTCTCACCACATATTGGACAAGTAATATCTGAACTTTCATTTCAAGTCGCCTGCTCTTGTGAACTTGACAAAGAAAGTCTTTTAAATGAATTATAATGGACATAGTAGAACCCATTCTTCTTTATAATAAGGTCAGGTCAGATGCGAAGATGCTGCGTTTAAATTAATGTTCTATTTATAACTATGAAATTCACACTGATATTCTTAGTCTTCAACTGAACTTAAGTCGGACTAACCACGCCCACATACCGCCCTGTTTCTTTATAAAATGAAATAAACATGTACTTTTCATGTGTTAAATTTGAAGTACCGGAAAACTTTTAATTATATACATCTTTGAAATTGATTAAAGTGACATAATAACATCTTTAGTATTGATTGAAGCAGGATGCAACTATGGGTTTGACAAAGATAGGTAGCTGGACGAGGTATCTTATTTCAAAAATCCGCCAACTGTGGCTAAGAAATTCTAGAAATACGATTTGGTGCGTGTTTTCACAACAGTTACTGTTGTCATGGCAATAAAGTTCGACTAAACCCAAAAATGGATTTGATTTGGCTCTTAGAATATGGGTGTCAATGTCATGGTTAAATGTAGTAAATTAATTAGTAATAAGAATTTTTTTAGGAAAATAGGTTAAGTAGCAATCCTGAGGACCCATTTAAGTCACTAACATATTCGTTTTTTTTATTGATAGGTTAGTTTGGAACACAGTTGTATAGAAACGGTAAAAGCGATAGGGCCAAACTGCGGGCACAGCTCCACAACCCGGTTAGTACTGGGTAATACGTAACCCCTCGGTAAGACTGGTTGTCAGAATTTCAGGCCACTGATTACTGTATAACGATAGTCAAAGATCAACAGATGACAGCCGAGACCAATATATCATTACTAATAGGTAATTTCGTAGCGTAAGTTCAGCTACGCGGCTACGCCGCTATGCTGTGTAGCAACACAGTAGTACGACTTTTCATTTGTGCCACGCGGGTGAGTAGGCTAAGTAGGTAATTAATGATCTGTTAGTATTAGAAATAAAGATTTTTGAAAATATAACTCGATATAAACACTAGTGCAGTTTGGAAAAAAAGTTTTTGGTACTTTGGACATAAGTCATAACTGTATTTGAAAAGCTCTGTTATTAAGCATTAGTACCTGGGTTATCGAGCTCAGCTCTAAAACGGTAAAAGCGATAGAGCCAAAATGCGGGCACATCGTCATCGTCACATTGCCATCGCATTGGGAACGGGCTTGGTAATTTGATTGGGGCTCTGCATAGCTATGGCGCGCCGACCTTAATGCTCTCATCATATTAACATACCTCGAAATGTATGGCGTATGTTAGTGTTTGGAACATCTACGATTATTTTGGCATAGGTACTGTTAAAGAAATTAACTTAATTAAGGGATAAGAGCATCGGTTGCTGAGATTGGTCAGGGATTATTCATGCTTCAGAATGCATCAAGCTGTTGGTCTCGGCTGTAATTTCTAGATCTTTGGCAGTAGTTACGGATACTCAGAAGCCCGAAAATTAAGCTTTAATTACCAAGGGATTTCGTGTTACTCATGGGTTGCAGAGGTCATATGCAGTCGCTCCATATAGTATTCAGCTCTATCAGGTGAGTCTGGAAGCCAACCTCAGCATATTAAAAAGACATTATTGCCCAAAAACGCTTGATATAACCCTAAATATTGTGGCGCCCATAACCTCCAAAGTCCACAAACCAATTTAGCCCAAAGTCTTCGTCAGACATATTATATACCTATGTTATTTGATTTCACTACGGTCGATAGTCCCGTGGTATATACTGTTCAGATATCCCAAGCTTGTGTACATAGGAATGTCAACAAGTTTGCGGTAGGTACTGCTAATACAATTTGCAACCTTAATATGGATAACGTGTGACTTGCCTAAAGTTACATGTCTGAACTTTGACCAACAAGTTTTGAAGATATACTATATTTAGATACACTTGGATAAATTATTATGATCTTTAAAGATTAAGGAAAAACAGTCTGTATTGATATATATATTGCTTTCACAAAGGCACATGGACGTGAGTGGTTTTTTTTTTAATA
Organism: Cerastis rubricosa; assembly: GCA_949152445.1. Classification (NCBI taxonomy): domain Eukaryota; kingdom Metazoa; phylum Arthropoda; class Insecta; order Lepidoptera; family Noctuidae; genus Cerastis; species Cerastis rubricosa. The sequence goes on along the minus strand of OX424526.1, from coordinate 6,390,520 downwards.
GTTCTTGTAAAACATCCTCCCTACTGCAAACCAGAGATTGAGATCTGTAATCAAAAGTTTTGTTTGTACATACGCCAGCACCTAGTTTATATCATCTCTTTTCTTTCTTCCTTTTACTTTCAAAGACTTTGCAATTTATCTGACAACTAGCTAGCTAGCTGCCCGCGACTTTGTTCACGTGGAAATATTGATGTACTTTTCAGGGATAAATAATACAGAAAAATCTTCCTCTTGAATCATTTTGTCTATTGATGAAAACTGCATCAAAATCCCTTGCGTAGTTTAAAAGATCTAAGCGTAGAGACGGCGAGAAGTGACTTTGTTTTACCCCCTGTCGTAATGGGAAAGCTAATAAACGGGATGTAGTCAAATAATCATTACGCTACCTAATTGTACGGTTATTTCTGGCAGCTGAAAGTGTGATCCAAACCGCTACAGAAAAAAAATCATCCAAAACAAAAACTCCTATTTACTAAAATAGAAGCTCAAAATGAATAAATAAACAACTAAATAATACAATAAGAAACATTATAACAAAACGAAGAATCCGTAGCTACTGGAGCGAGACAGATTGTGGCATTTAATTAAATACCGTATCGCTTTGTAATACTTAGTTAGGAAGTTGAAGAAATGGAGAATCTAATTTAACAACAGATAGGATTCTGGGCAAAAGCTTTAAGTCATTATACAAGTTTATGAATCTTACACGCCTGTGTTTTGAAGAATGAAGTGACGGGTTTTTTAAAAGCTTTTATTTCTAACTTAGCCCCATCCTAGGAATTTCTCCTGTATCGTGGGTGAGTTTGCAAACATTTAAACTTACAAACAGCTAGACCCGGAACAACTACCTGTAGGACATGCAAATATTTGTTCCGTGCGGGGATCGAACCTGCAACACGCAGCGCATCAGTAAATCGCCGCTTAGTCACTGCGTGAATTGTGCCGCCAAGCAACAGCAAGCAGCAGCAGTCCGTGCCTTTAAAGCAAGCAAGTGATTTTTTCAATTAACTAACCACAACTTCCTCGTTTCAACTTGAGGAGCTCGTGGCTAAATAATAACAGCCGCCCAGGTCGATCTTTAAGGTTAAGCCGTGCTTGCCGAGGTTGGTCTGTGGATGGGTGACCATAATTACATACCGAGTTTCCTCCGTGCCTCGGAAAGCACGTTAAGCCGTTGGTCCCGGCTGTCATTTGTAGATCTTTGACAGTCGTTACGAGTAGTCAGAAGCTAAAAGTCTGACATCCAGTCTTACCAAGGTACCCCTTGGTAAGACTGGATGTCAGACTTTTAGCTTCTGACTGGGATGTTTTGTATTACCCAGTTACTGGTTTGTGGAGGTCAGATAGGCAGTCGTTTCATGTAAAATACTCGTACTCAGCTGCATCCGTTTAGACTGAAAGCCGACCCCAACATAGTTTGGGAAACAGGCAGATGATGAACTTCCTCGTTTCAACGTCTTGATGACAGTAGTGATGAGTTCCTCTGCGCTCCAGGGTTCGACAAGACTTAAAACTCGAAAGTTGGGGTGGATAACACTGTGCCACCACTAGCCTTAAATTATAAAGGTCTATTACTAAATTGTTTGCGGTCTAATAAAATATTGAAATACCCCTGTATTCCCGTTGGCCCCGTAGGCCATGTCCCCGTTAAAGAGGACAAAGGGAATTTAATAAAATAATTAAAATTACTTCCCGTTGTCCCCGTACGCTATCCCCGTTATTTTCTTGTACCTTTTTTTACGCATGGTATATCATCAAATGAACCCTCCTGCTCTGGGCGGAGCCGAAGGGAGTGCCAGACTTGTACTGACTAAAACCCATCCATGTTCCTTCTTAGCCCTTTGTGTTCCAGGGCCACGGTATCTCTTTTGAAGTCCCGCAGCCCTGGCAGGCATCGGCCCTCTCGGACCCCTTCCGACTTGCTGACATCTTCTTGAGGCGGGCGTGGAACACGAATAAACATTTATATTTATCTCTCTTTTTGTCATAGAAATCAGGCTAATTAAAAGCTTGCATGCAACCCGGGCATGTTTTGCCGTTGCCGACAAAAAGAGACCTAAATAGAAATCTCTAAATAGACTCCAAAACCAAGTCAGCCGTAGCAAAGACAATCTCTATTAGATGCGGGTTAATTGACGGCTCAGATCTCAAGTTTGTTTTCGGCGTGTCTCCACAGACAATGGCCCGCCTTCCATCTCGCGCTGCATGCCCTGCGCACCTGCGCACTTGAGGATCTTATGACTGCATCTGCGAGCGGAGTTCGCATAGCTGAATTTTGGGCTAATCATATTTAACTATTCGCCATCGATACGCTAAGAAGAAGATAAGTCACTGATGAAATTGTGTTGAAAAATCTTTATAGAAAATATAATTTTGATTCATAGCTTTAGTTAGGTACATAATCGGTAGCTTCGGGCATTTCATTACTGAATGAACAAAATAAAAGAAGAGATTGATATAACTAATTAGACGACATTATATCTTTCGGGTAAGACTATAGTGCAGGCGGATAAACGATAAACTGTAGTGTTGAATGTAGTTAAAATTCTATATTATTTGCTGACTCTGGTCTATAGTTGGTCACCAACACATAAAAGAACATACATAACATCAAGTCTGTAAGCCCCGAAGGTTTAGGCAGAGGTGTACCCAATAACAATAAATAGTACACCCACATTTCGCCAGTTATGTTTATGAGCCATGTCATCATCATCAGGCTATAATGTTCCCACTGCGGGGACACAGGCTTCCTCTCTATGAGAGGGAGTGGGCTGTAATCCACGCGGGCTCATTACGGGTTGGTAGATGTCACATGTCTTCGAATTTTTAGTTCTAGGACATGCCGGTTTCCTTACGAAGTTTACCTTCACCGTTTTTGAGAGCCAAGTAATAGGGGGCTATCTTATTGCTATCAACTGGGCACAAATCCTGACTCCATGGCTGCTACTCAGAAATTATTGGAAGAAAAACTCGATAACAATTTGCCCGACCCGGGACCTCATTTTCAGCAGTCGAGCTTGTGACCACTTGATCAACCAGGCAGCCTATGAGAAATCATAATCAACTCATCATCATTTTCATTATCTGCCTAGAATAGCTCACTGCTTGAGGTAGGCCTAAACGCACGTCAACCCACGTAAAATTAATAGTATCCAAGTTATATTTTTTTTGTTTTGTTTTTTGGAGATCTCTGTGCCTATTGTTTTGTTTTATTGAATTGGTTTATTATTATTATTAGTTTGTATAATTTTTTATGTTTATTTTTTATTTTTTGTACCCTTATTGTTCTGCTTTTTATATTGATTAATTGATTGTTTTATAATAATAATTCATTAATTGATTGATTGTCGTATACTATATTATTTTTAATATTATTTTTTTTTAAATTATTTCCTTCTTATCAAACTTTTTGTACCTACCTAGATAATAAGTAAATGATGTGGTTGCCTATAATTGGAAGTGCACACTTGTATTGTCCTTGTGTATGTTAGCATGCATGTAATTGTGTAGCCTCTGTTGGCGATCCAAATAAATAAATAAATAAATAAATTAGACTTCAAAACAACCCTCATCCATGTGCTCAGCCACCATCCGAAGCCCGTCCTATCCTACGTTTACCATTGCGCGGTCCCCATTCAAGAATTTCAATGGTCCACTCCAACATCGGTTTTATGGCTAGTATGGCCGATTAATCGCAATAACAGCTTGCTTATTCTGCAACCAGAAAATCGTCTGTCCTTGGTCAAAAACCCAAGTTGTCAGATAATCATCACCCGAAACAGCCTCTTTACATAATGAGGCAAACCTTAACACTTCACTACTCTTATAGACAAATCAAGTGGGTCCACCCTCAATCCCTCGATCGCCCCGCCACACAAAAGGGACGCACCCTTATTTTATCACTCAAGATACTTTATTAAGACAAGTCCAAGATTAATTAGAGTCTGCAAATATTTGAAAAGATACCTCAAAAGGTTTATTTTTAGAGGGAATTGTGAGACCGGGATGAATGTTTTAGATTTGTCAAAAAAAGTTGCCGAAGACACGGCAGGTGGTGGACAAAAGAAAAAAGATTTTGAAACGGTTTCTTTTTCTGTCACGTTCCTAGTAGAAGGCCCTTTTGAAATTTCTTAGGAGAAGAACTACCACAGTAGGTAACTTTTTAGACTTTTAAATTCGGAGATCAATTGTCTATAGACACTTTCTATTAAGTTATACTTCTTACCTTTGCCTTTGCCTTTCTTAATTTTCTAATTAAAGAACATAATGAAAGAGATATCCGACAAGTATCTCAGTAATATAAAAAAAAAAATTGTTACGTGTATGAGTATTTTTATAAGTAGGTGTTTGCTGAGATGACGACTATTAGAGAAGTATGGAAGATGAAGACATGCTGCGCCGAAACCCTAATTTAATTAGGACGTATCCCAATTCATTAAGGGTCGGCGCAGCATGTCTCCGACGTGCATGAATATTTTTAATAACCATTTACAGAAATAAATATAATTTATTAAAACGGTAAAAGCACGTCTAGAACATGTCTCGAAATTAAAATATCTACTCACTCATCCCACAAAATATTTAATCAAAACTACTCCTAACTTTGCAAACATAATTATTTATTCAAGTAAGTGCCTCAATTTAAACAAAATGCATTAAACTAAGTCCATAACATTTTTGAAGTTTACACCGTTATGCCCCGTACACGACCTCAAGCGGAGAATTTCCGAAAGCAACACGCGTGTGTTGTGTTCCCAATATAGTTGAGAAAAGGCTAATTTTCCCCAGCTAAGTTGGCGTCGGCTTTAGCTTCTAGTATAACTGCATGATTACCAGTATTTTACATGGAGCGATTGCCTAGCTAACCTCCACAAACTAGTTAATACTAGGTAATACGATACCCTTGGTAATACTGAGTTTCGGGCCACTGACTGCCTGTCACGACTATCAAATATCTACAAATGACAGCCGGTCCCAACGGCTTAACGTGTTTTCTGAGGCATGGAGGAATCATATCGAGTAATGGATACTTACCCATTTACGCACTAACCTAGGCAATCTCGGCTTAACCTCTAAATCAACCCAAGCCGCTGTTATTATTTAGCTAAGAGTTCCTCAAAAGCAACACCCGCGTGTGTCACTTGTTTTCGTCGTGTAGACTCGCGGTTATTCGGGTATTTCTCGTGCCATTCTCAAAGTAATCTCTTTCATTTGTTTATTTTCTACAGTCGTTGCCGCAAAACGCGTGTCGCTCAAGCGGATAGGTCGTGGCCAAGCGGTTAATGTATTTGATACTTACTCTGAATAATTAGTTGTTTGATGGTTGAGCAGCATCCAATTACATAATGCTTATCATACATTTTAGATGAGACTCGCTCAGTTTATTGCACTTTTAGTTGCTGTATTGTTTTTGCAACTTGAGATGGTGAATTGTCATTATAAAAGCAGATGGTGCTTGAAATGTGATGTTTTTTGGACAAAACTACAGTAGTTATGAATATTTTAATGATGATTAAAATCGAAATGTTTTCAAATCATCTTAATTATTTTATTTATTAATGAACTATTGAAGACTTACAGCTAAACTAAACAGTTTATGTACGTATAATTAATTCAGTCGTAAAAACTAAACTGGAAAAGATGATTATATTATATATTGATGAGATTTATTGTGTAAAACTAGCTATGTATCGTTTTATTTCCTTCCTTTTTGTCATTTTTTTATCTCTGGCAGGAATGAGAAAGCGACTAGCATTCGAACGTTTGAAAAATTGTTAACGAAATCCACAATTCAAATAATCATAAGTACTAATATTTTATAATAATTTCACACTTACGAAGATCGCGGGCTACAGCTGGTATACAATAAAGTCATGTAACCTTGTGATACGACGAACTATTCTCCGCAAAATCTTCGGATAAGAACTAGAATCAACACACTTCTCACCACATATTGGACAAGTAATATCTAAACTTTCATTTCAAGTCGCCTGCTCTTGTGAACTTGACAAAGAAAGTCTTTTGAATGAATTATAATGAACATAGTAGAACCTAATCTTCTTTATATTAAGGTCAGGTCAGATGCGAAGCTGCTGCGTTTAAATAAATTTTCTATTTATAACTATGAAATTCACACTGATATTCTTAGTCTTCAACTGAACTTAAGTCGGACTAACCACGCCCACATTCCGCCCTGTTTGTTTATAAAGTGAAATAAACGTCTACTTTTCATGTGTTAAATTTGAAGTACCGGAAAACTTTTAAATATATACATCTTTGACATTGATGAAAGTGACATAATAACATCTTTAGCATTGATTGAAGCAGGATGCAACTATGGGTTTGACAAAAATAGGTAGCTGGAGGAGGTATCTTATTTCAAAAATCCGCCAACGGCGGCTAAGAAATTCTAGAAATACGATTTGGTGAGTGTTTTCACAACAGTTACTGTTGTCATGGCAATACAGTTCGACTAAACCCAAAAATGGATTTGGTTTGGCTCTTAGAATATGGGTGTCAATGTCATGGTTAAATGTAGAAAATTAATTAGTAATAAGAGTTTTCTTTAGGAAAATAGGTTAAGTAGCAATCCTGAGTACCCAATTAAGTCACTAACATATTCGTTTTTTTTATTGATAGGTTAGTTTGGAACACAGTTGTATAGAAACGGTAAAAGCGATAGAGCCAAACTGCGGGCACAGCTCCACAACCCGGTTAGTACTGGGTAATACGTAACCCCTCGGTACGACTGGTTGTCAGAATTTCAGGCCACTGATTAATGTATAACGATAGTCAAAGATCAACAAATGACAGCCGAGACCAATATATCATTACTAATAGGTAATTTCGTAGCGTAAGTTCAGCTACGCGGCTACGCCGCTACGCTGTGTAGCAACACAGTAGTAGGGCTTTTCTTTTGTGCCACGCGAGAGATTAGGCTAAGTAGGATCTGTTAGTAAATAATTAATGATAATAATTAATGATCTGTTAGTATTGGAAATAAAGATTTTTGAAAATAAAACTCAATATAAACACTAGTTCAATTTGGAAAAATAAGTTTTTGTTACTTTGGACATAAGTCATAACTGTATTTGAAAAGCTCTGTTATTAAGCATTAGTACCTGGGATATTGAGCTCAGCTCTAACGTTTTTTTTACAGATATGAGAGCAATAGCATAGCAGTATCAATGTTTCTTTCCCATAAACGCCTGTTGCAACTTTCATTGGAATCGTTAGAGCTGTGGAGTACGTGGTTACAAATATTGCTCATAGTATATTTAATTCTTAGCGAGCATTCTATTCAATAATTTTGTAGAAACCTACAAAAAAAGCAACTTACAACAAAAGTACTACAGAGCCATCTATGAACAAAAGTGAAGAATTAATATTGTCTGCATTTCTCAAGAAAAGTTATCCTCGACTTAGGACTATATGGGAGGAGCAGAGAAATAATAAGAGCCGCACGGATCGATCTTTAAGGTTAAGCCGTGCTTACCGAGGTTGGTCCGTGGATGGGTGACCATAATTACATACCAAGTTTCCTCCGTGCCTCGGAAAGCACGTTAAGCTGTTAGTCCCGGCTTTCATTTATAGATATTTGACAGTCGTTACGAGTAGTCAGAAGCCAAAAGTCTGACATCCAGTCTTACTAAGGGGTATCGTATTACCCAGATACTAGGTTGTGGAGGTCAGATAGGCAGTCGCTTCATGTAAAATACTGGTACTCAGCCGCATCCGGTTAGACTGGAAGCCGACCCCAAGATAGTTTGGGAAAAGGCTAGGCAGATGATGACTTAGGACTATAGAAAAAACCCATCAACAACTGTTGGGCAGCTGCCCACCAGACATAACCCCCGTCGGAGGATCCTCTCTTTTCTACGGAGTATTGAGGAACTTTACACCCTGTTCCTCACACCTCTAAAATTGTATGTAAGAACAACGATCATTTTTAACAGATTCTACAAAGCGCAAATAGCAATCCGTCATCCAATCAAAAACACAGCATATTTTCATGTACCCCCATCCTGAATTGAATCAGTAAACAAGGTTCAGAATATCGAACGTATAGTGGACATAACCGCCGAACGTGCCTAGAGTGGCATTGCTACCCGGGGCAGAATTGTGCGGTACGCCAGCGGGCAAAGGGCACGTCCTCTTTAATATATTGTCAATTATCGTGATGCTGAAGTGGCTGTTTTAGAATTTTACGATGGTGTAGATGTTTTTACGGTTCCGTACCCAAAGGATCAAACGGGACCATATTACTGAGACTTCGCTGTCCGTCCGTCTGTCCGTCCGTCCGTCCGTCTGTCACCAGGCTGTATCTCATGAACCGTGATAGTTAGCCAGTTGAAATTTTCACAGATTATGTATTTCTGTTGATGCTATTACAACAAATACTAAAAACAGAATAAAATAAATATTTAAGGGGGGCTCCCATACCAAAAACTGATTTTTTTGCTCGTTTTTTTATATCTAATGGAACGGAACCCTTCGTGCGTGAGTCCGACTCGCACTTCGCCGGTGTTTTAAATAAATATAAGTTGTTTAAAATATTTTATATCGTAAACAGAGTGGAAGGGACATGGAAGCGCAAACCACATATACAGTAAGTACTCGGCTTATTGAGCAAAATTATAATATAATAGTGTTTTTTTTTATCGGTAGGCATATAAAAAAATCTTATTCTATGACAAACATGTCTTGGATTAACTGTAAAACTTCATTATTATAAGTAGAGAAAGTTCATGTTTTGTTTAAACAGCGACACAAATTATAACGTTTCTAAATGAAATTATTGAATATTATAGAACGTAATAATTTGTTTATATTAAAATCATTATGAGGCCTTATTAGGATTCTGTACCCAAACGGACAAACGGGACCCTATGACTGAGACTTCGCTTCCGTCCGTCCGTCTGTCACCAGACTGTTAAGCATGAACCGTGATAGTTAGCCAGTTGAAATTTCTATAGATTATGTATTTCTGTCGCCACTATAACAACAAATACTAAAAACAAAATAAAATAAATATTTAAGGGCGAGCAAAAAAATAACTTTTTTGTTATTGAGTTATTTTTTGCTCGTTTTTAAATAGAAAATAATGGCCCTTCGTGCGCGAGTCCAACTCCCACTTGGCTGGTCTTTTAAAGTATTATGCCCCCTATTTAAATTAATGACAAACAAGTAGTGATATAAAATGCAACTTTAATCAAAGTCTGCAGTAGCTCTCCAAATCCCTAATAAAATTGTTTTAAAAGTAAAAGTATGAGCAGATTTTTCATCTTCAACTGTTAAAAAAGAAACATTTTCAATAATATTCGTTTTTTCTGCGCTGCTAAGACAGGTTTATGTGGATTAACCTTCAAGAAAATTGTTTGAAGTGAACACTCAGAGTATTAAGTTTCAATTTCACTTAGAGTTGAAATGATTTATTTATAGTACATGTTTATTTTTTAAGTCTGCATAAATGTTTTATAAAACTGTCTGTGTATCGTTTTCATCTGCAATACATGATATATCTTTTTTTATAAAACGCTGGAAGCATATCAGACTTAGAATCATTGACTAAATTAAAATGATATATTAAATAACATAGTAAAAGATTGCCGCATTATTTCCCTCCGCATATACCTTATTATTTCGGCACAGCCATGCCAAATAAAATCAAATTACTTTCTTTCTTTCACAATTACATAAAATTTCAAATTTAACATACAGAAAGAAATATTTGGTTATTAAAAATGTTGCCAACATCCGTAAATTAAATTCCGTGAAGCAAACTGAATTTTAAAAGGAAAATGAGGAAACTTTTATAAATCCACTCGCGCAAAGAATTTTACATTTCATAATTTTTAGTTTATCTTCATACGGTCTTATTCGTTATATTTTCGAGCGAAAATTGTAGTTTAGAGTTTGTTTTATTTGGCAATTGCACATTTTGACACCACGGTTGGCACAGTGCCACGCGTATCGCGGGTTTGATTCCCATACGGAACAAATATTTATACCTTTCCTCGATACTAGAGAAATGCCTAGTACCGGGCGAGCGAAAAAAAATGGTTGGTACGTTGCTCAAAATTAGACGAGGAATCGATCGAAAGGTTCGACCTTTGAAATTGTTACGCATATCACTATGAGTTCAAAGCGCAGTGGCGAAAAACAATGTGTCCATGTCCATCTGAATGTCCTTAAAACAAAAAAACTAAAAATACGACCTATAACAACCCGGATTGGACCCGCGTGGTAGATTGCGGCCCGCATCCTCTGACGAAGAGGAGGCCTGTGACCCAGCTATGGGAACATTTTAGACTGATTCTGTTTATTCGATAATACTTTAATTTTATTTAATAGATTTGTGCCCGGTTGATGGCAATTGGCTCGCCTCCTATTACCTGGGACTTAAACATAACTGGCGAAATATTGGTATACTATTAAGGACACCTCTGCTAACCCTTCCGAGGTCACAGGCGTGATGTGGGGTTATGTAAAGAACTTGTTTATTATTAGGTGTGCCTCAAACAGGTGGGCAGGGCACATTGCTCGCAGAACAGATGGCCGATGGGGCCGAAAAATTCTGGAATGGCGATCGCGAACCGGGAGACGATGCGTTGGAAGGCATCTCACTAGGTGGACCGATGACCTGGTGAAAGTTGCGGGGATCTGCTGGTTGGGAGTCGCACGGGACCGGTCAATGTGGCGATACATGGGTGAGGCCTTTGTCCAGCAGTGGACGTCTTTCGGCTGAAATGATGATGATGATGATGATGATGTGCCTCAAACCACAGGATAGCAAAATAATCACGAAATATTTTTGGATGACATTTCAAATATTTAAGATCATCTTCGCCCGTGACTTCGTCCGCGAAAACTGTTATATAATATAGCATGGGTTACTCGGTAAAGGTGTAGCTTTCTACTGGTGAAAGAATTTTTAAAATCGGGCTAGTGGTTTTTGAGTTAAATCGTAACAAACAAACAATCAAATCTTTCTTCTTTATAATATTAAGTTAAAAAGGTTTATTTTTATTTAATTAGAACGTGCTTAACTTAAAGCCAACAACGTCTTGTCTATAATAACACAGTTTACTGGAAACATCGAAGATGCGAGAACTTCGGCATATAACTTTACACGTTAACTTCGAAGCTCGTTAACCGGAGTTTAATATGGCAAAGTTAGTGGCTCGTACGTCTTCATAACTTAATTTGTTGATTAATGATTTGAAACGAAGGGCGTAATTAGTAAAATATAAAGCTTTTTAATTATTTATACCTAGGCGTATTGCTTGTCACAACGTTGATATTTTCCTCATTGTTTATCCTTATAGTTAAGAATTTATATGTGGATATTTATTTATAGTATTTTGATATATACTTATAGTATTTTATATATACTTAGTATATATTTTTAAATTATTTTTTTACAGAAAGACACCTACCACTGTTTGTCTCTGCATCACCCAAAGGTTGACTGGTAGAAAATGCCTATGGCATTAAGTCCGCCTCTGTACATTGTACTTGAAGCGTTAAATAAATAAATATATTTTATCATCATTCTCCTGCTCTTATCCCAATATATTTGGGAATTGCGCAGCATGTCTTCTACTTCCATACTTCTCTATTACTTGTCATCTGATTCTCAGCTGTCACCTCCTTTGTGTCCATATCATACTTCACAGTGTCCATGCATGGTTTTTTGGTGTTCCTCTACTCTTATAGCCGTTCACTTACATACTCATCACACACCACACCTAAACATACATCCCACACACACATATCACTCATGCCCAACTCACACATAAAATACACAAAATGCACACTTATTTAAATAAGCTGATGTATTATTGTTGTATTGTTGTATTTGTACCTACTTTAATTTTCTTGATTTTCTTGATATTATAAATAGTAAATATATTAGTTTTAGATAACATAATGTAATTTAGTATGTACCTATGTACATTACGGAAGAGTGGAGTGTCCTAATACAGGCATCTATTTGCTTAAAAGGACACTTTTATCACTAGCTATGTAAGTACAAACCTGTTAAAGAAAATAAACTATTTGTATACTTCAAATTTTCCTGAAGAGAACTATATAACTGTTGAAATGTGGGTATACTGATGGCGCCACTTCTGTCAAACCCTTCAGGATGATATTTTGTTGTGTGAACCTTACTCCTCTTAGTTTAACTTTCATTCTATCAGCGGTAAAAACGAGGGAACGGTCAAAAATGATATTCTGTGGGTGGATGTACCCTGCGACAGCGTCCCGACTGTATCGCAGACGTTTTGCGTTGGCAACAACTCTGGCAAGAAATGCTCCAGTAATGTGTTGATGAAGTCAAGTTGGATATGCCAGGGTCATTCATCATTGATTTGACACTGTAAAGTAGAAAGTGACGGTATTATTATTTAACAAAATAATAATTCACTATGTCCAAATCCATCATCTCATCTACCGAGCCTTATCTCAACTATATTGGGGTCGGCTTCCAGTCTAACCGGATGCAGCTGAATACTAGTATTTTACATGAAGCGACTGCCTTTCTGACCTCCACAACTCAGTTAGTGCTGGGTAATACGATATCCCTTGGTAAGGCTGGTAGTTAGACTTTCGGGCCACTGACTATCTATAACGACTGTCAAATTTCTACAAATGACATCTGCTGGGACCAACGGCTTAACGACCTTTCCGAGGCACGGAGGAAACTCAATATGTTATGGGTGGTTACCCATCTACAGACCAATCTAGGCAAGCACGGCTTAACCTCGACCCGCGCTGCTGTTATTATTAAGCCACAAGCTCCTCCGTTTTGCGTTTGCATCGCTGCCAAAGTCGCTATGGGTGTGAATGAGCCGTTAGCCTTAGACATTTTGAAATCTAAAACTTCTCTCATTTTCGATTCTCTAATCAACTGTTAAAACATTTTTTTCTATAAAAGATTTATTTTAGATCTTCTGAGTAAAATATCTTTGTCATTTGATATCCCTATCGCTTTAAACGTTTTCTTTAATAAAAGATAGAAAAAAAGATTAAAAACACTTTGTGCTTATAAATATGCATTTTATTAAAAAAGAAAATATTCAAACCGGTTTAATGTTTCTTGAGATACCTCTTCACAGATAAACAGACTTGAATAAATTAGTTTATGTAAATAGTTTACTTGGAAAACGAATTATAAATAAGATTTAAATTTTCTATTTTTCTTTCACTAAATAGAATTTAATTGAAAACAATATTATATTCTGAAGATCATCATTTCAGCCGAAAGACGTCCACTGCTGGACATAGGCCTCCCCCAAGTGTCGCCACATTGATCGGTCCCGTGCGACTCGCATCCAGCGGATCCCCGAAACCTTCACCAGGTCATCGGTCCACCTAGTGGGAGGCCTTCCAACGCATCGTCTCCCGGTTCGCGGTCGCCATTCCAGAACTTTTCGGCCCCATCGGCCATCTGTTCTGCGAGCAATGTGCCCTGCCCACTGCCACTTAAGTCTGGCAATTCTTCGGGCTACGTCGGTAACCTTGGTTCTCTTGCGGATGTCCTCATTTCTGATTTGATCACGCAAGGAAACTCCGAGCATAGCTCTCTCCATTGCCCTCTGGGTGACTTTGAGCCTTCTGATGAGGCCCATTGTGAGCGGCCACGTTTCGGTCCCGTATGTAATCACTGGCAACACACACTGGTCATAAACCTTTGTCTTGAGACACTGCGGTAAGTTGGACGAGAAGATACCACGCAGCTTCCCGAACGCTGCCCAGCCGAGTCGGATTCGACGATTGACCTCTTTCTCGAAGTTAGACCTACCCAACTGGACCGTTTGTCCCAGGTAGACATAATCGTCTACAACTTCGATAGTAGAGTCTCCAATCTTGATAGGAGTGGGTGTTACATGGGCATTCAACATGACCTTGGTTTTGTCCATGTTCATTTTAAGACCCACTCTTTCGGAAGCTCTACTGAGGTCATCGAGCATTGTACTGAGGTCCTCCATGGTCTCAGCCATGACCACTATATCGTCGGCAAATCGAAGGTGAGAGATGTACTCGCCATTGATGTTGATGCCTAGCCCTCTCCAGTCCAGAACCTTGAAGATATCTTCCAGTGCAGCGGTGAACAGTTTCGGAGATATGACGTCTCCCTGTCTCACACCTCGCTGCAGAAGGATAGGTTCCGAGGTCTGGTCCTGAAGTCGGACTGACATGGTGGCGTTTTTGTACAAACACTTCAGCACCTCGATGTACCGATAATCAATTTGGCACCGTTGGAGAGACTGCAGTACAGCCCAAGTCTCGATCGAATCGAAGGCTTTCTCATAGTCCACAAACGCTAAACAGAGAGGCAGGTTGTACTCTTCGGTCTTCTGTATAACCTGTCGCAGCGTATGTATGTGGTCTATGGTGCTAAAGCCTTTACGGAATCCGGCTTGTTCGGGAGGCTGAAAATCGTCAAACTGAAGATCACTTTGGAGTATTTAAAGGGGTGGCCTCTTTATGGTTTTTTATGTTCTAAATACGTATTTTTGGGATATTGTGCCTCTTAAACTTACTCTGATTCAAAATTAAAATTAACTCTATTTTAAAGCTTTTTATTTAACGTTCATCATCATCATCTGCCAAGCCTTTTCCCTATCTTGGGGTCGGCTTTCAGTCTAACCGGATGCAGCTGAGTACTAGTATTTTAAATGAAACGACTGCCTATCTGAACTCCACAACCCAGTAACTGGATAATATGATAACCCTTATTAAGACTGGATGACAGACTTTTGGCTACTACTCGTAACGACTGTCAAAGATCTGCAACGGCTTAACGTGCGTTCCGAGGCATGGAGGAAACTCGGTATGTAATTATGGTCAGCCATCCACTGATCAACCTCGGCAAGCACGGCTTAACCTTAAAGATCGACCCGTGCGGCTGTTATTATTTAGCCAAGAGCTCCTCTTGTTTTATTTAACATTATGTTAGTAAAATTAATATGGGCAATTCCAGTTCAATGGAATGCCAAATAATTAAAAAACTTATGTAAGTACTAAGTTTTAAATTTTCCACATACAAGAAAGTTCTCATTTAAAACATACACATAGGTAATGTAATTTTAACGATCCGCGTCGAGTTTTGAACTCTTGTTATTATAATTATTGGGTTTAATTATAAATTCATTGTTTTAACATTCAAAACTACAACTAAACATTTTGTTGTTTTCCAAAAGTTTAATGCATGTAGAAAAGAAAATTCTATTTTATGTTTTAAAGTTAAATTTAAAAGTCAACTGTTTAATAACGAGCTAATAACAACATCACAATACAACAGTGAATAATATTTTTAGGTATACTTTAGTTTTTGTGTGTGCGGTTAGGCTCGTGGCTAATTGATAACAGCCGCATGGGTAGATCTGCAAGTAAAAACCAAAAGTCTGACATCCAGTCTTACTGGGTTATGGAGGTCAGATAGGCAGTCGCTTCATGTAAAATACTGGTACTCAGCTGCATCCGGTTAGACTGGAAGCCGACCCCAAGATAGTTTGTGAAAAGGCTAGGCAGATGATGATGGGTAGATCTGCAAGGTGTAAACTGTGTTTGCCGAGATCGGTACATGGATGAGTGACCAACTGATCATCTCTACATACCGAGTCCCCTCCGTGCCTAGGTAAGCACGATAACTTGTGTTACGAAGTCGTTACTGGTAGTCTTTTTTATGTTAAATTGTTTTTTTGGAGGTCGATTAATTTTTTTGTAAAAAAGTTTTTATTTTATCCTAGTCAAGTATCAAAGTAGTAGCTGCGTTGTATCTTCTCGTCCAACTTACCGCAGTGTCTCAAGACGAAAGTTTATGACCAGTGTGTGTTGCCAGTGATTACATACGGGACCGAAACGTGGCCGCTCACAATGGGCCTCATCAGAAGGCTCAAAGTCACCCAAAGGGCAATGGAGAGAGCTATGCTCGGAGTTTCCTTGCGTGATCAAATCAGAAATGAGGACATCCGCAAGAGAACCAAGGTTACCGACGTAGCCCGAAGAATTGCCAAACTTAAGTGGCAATGGGCAGGGCACATTGCTGGCAGAACAGATGGCCGATGGGGCCGACAAGTTCTGGAATGGCGACCGCGAACCGGGAGACGAAGCGTTGGAAGGCCTCCCACTAGGTGGACCGATGACCTGGTGAAGGTTTCGGGGATCCGCTGGATGCGAGTCGCA
Organism: Cerastis rubricosa; assembly: GCA_949152445.1. NCBI lineage: Eukaryota > Metazoa > Arthropoda > Insecta > Lepidoptera > Noctuidae > Cerastis > Cerastis rubricosa. Next base: position 6,374,326 of record OX424526.1, on the reverse strand, counting down.
CGGGACCGATCAATGTGGCGACACTTGGGGGAGGCCTATGTCCAGCAGTGGACGTGTTTCGGCTGAAATGATGATGATGATGATGATGATGATGAGTCAAGTATCAATTTTACATTATAACTAGACACCAGCACATCCATACCATACGAATAAATAAATAAATAAAAAGTTCATAAAATGAAAACTACTGGGCCAAACTATGTTAAAGAATCACGTAAATCGGATAATAAATCTCAGCGTAATCTACATAAATATAAAAAATACCAATCGAATTGAAAACCTCCTCCTTTTTGAAGTCGGTTAAGAAGGCTTGCGTTTGGTTACATCTCACCAGGGCCTCAAGTCTGCTATTTTTATAAACATCGTCATTCCAACACGATCCCATTGTCATTTTGCTAAAAGTTCGTAATCTGCTAAATTCATATTGGTCTGTCAAATTATATGCCATTTCTTTCAATGAAGTGTCAGTGGTTGACCAGTGTGAAATCATAATGACGCCATTATAATTAGTAGATTACCAAACTTATCAAAATCAACAATTATGAAATCAATGATAGACCATTCTGACACTATTGTAATAGCAGACTTGAGGCCCTGATGTGAAGTAATGACGCGGCCTAAGGAACTTAATAGCACGCTTGCTAAGTAAACTGAGGCACACCTTTGCCTAGTAATAATGTCAAACGGCTGTTAAAGATGAGCATACGTTTATAGTACTAAATAACATAACATCAAGCCTGTAATCCCCGAAAGGTTAGGCAGAGGTGTACCTAATAGTACATCCACATATCGCCAGGGGACGAGCCTATTGCCATCAACCGGGCACAAATCCGTACACACTTACATTACTTAAGGTCACAGCTCATTAGAGCCACCCGCCCACTCCGCACCGCCTCGCCTCCTGCGGCTAGTATTCTTCATATGGAATTGTATGGGTATGCGCTCACTACATCAACTCCGTAGCGCCACCGGATCGCCTCGATCGTAAGCCCTCCACGCGTAGACGGCGGGTAGACCACTCGGTGACAACTCGCTGCTCGCATGCTTGCCTTCCGTTGACTGCGCGTTGCCAACGCGCGGGTCCCGAGTGGACCGCGCGCTGCCCGCTGACGATACTTGGCGATGGGCGCATCGTCAAGTATCGTCAGCGGGCAGCGCCCCACCCTCCATTCATTCCCAGCCTCGTTGACCGTGCGGTGTCCACTGGTTGATGACGCGAGGTCCACTGGTTGACCGCGCGACGTTTATTAGTGATAACGCGGCGTCCACCCGTGGATCGCCGACAACGAGTGTTCGCCGTGCGACGAGGCACTGCCGGGTGGCTCTAATGAGCTGTAACCTTTATTCTCCTATATTTCAGAACAAAGGTTTTAACTTTCATAGACATATCTCTTAGTCCAGTACAGTAACCTACACAAGTTGTAGGAAGATATAGCTTACCTAAATCTTCCTATATAGCTATACCTGTAGTTAGTAGTTAGGTAGGTGTACTGTTTGGTGGCCGGCGGCGGTCGAACCCATTAACGTAATTAATCGTCGGATACATCAAACAGCGGCGTCTTGTTACATGAACGGAGGTCGGCAGACCTGTAGGTGCTTACTATATAGTTGCACACTATTTATGTCAGTCTAATCTAACCACTGATTTAGCAAATCGATATGGTAGAGAATCATTATTTTCATGGCATCTCGTTTTAACATGGAAATGAGTAGATTTTTAAAGTTAGTGTTATTTTTAGGGTTTCGTAGTCAACAAGGAACCCTTATAGATTCGCCATGTCCGTCTGTCTGTCTGTCCGCGGTTTAGCTTAAAAACTATTGGTACTAGAAAGTTTTAATTTGGTATGAGTATACATGTTAATGACGCCAAAAAAGAGGTAAAATAAAATTTTGAAAAAAAAACATTATTTAGGGTACCTCCCCTACATGTAAAGTGGGGATGATATTTTCTTTTTCATCCTTTCCTTTGTGTGGGATATCGTTGGATAGGTCTTTCAAAAATATTAGGGGTTTGGCAAGACCGTTTTTTGATTAAGTAAAGCGTTCGTGCCTTATTAAGCTTTAAAGTCCCAATTTTCGTTAGGGTTAAGTGTCTCCCCCCTCTAAAGACTAAACGGTTGTAGTTATAAATACAAATGTCACGGCAGTAGTACCTATATATAACGAAATTTAAATAATAATAATAATAATAATAATTTTGGTTCTGTCTAGCCCTGAATCCTCTAAGCACATTGCTGGAGGATTCAGGTCTAGGCTACCGGTTGAGGAGAGGTGGTCAGGTCATATCTCACCTTCTTTACATGGATGATCTGAAACTATTTGCCCCCAGCAGATTGCAACTGATGGAGCTACTGAAAGTAACTGAAAATTTTAGTAGCATCATGCATTTGCATGCATTGCAGTCATGTATGTAAAGCGAGGGGAGATTATGGAATCCGAGGGACTTCAGCTCTCTGATTCCATACACCTAAGATCTCTTTCCTCATCCGAAAACTATAAGTATTTGGGTATGTCGGAAGCGTTAGGTATTAACGTAGCTGACATGAAGCAATCGTTGAAGGAGCGCTTCTTTGGTCGCCTGAAGAAGGTACTAAATAGCCTTCTTTCAGGCGGGAACAAGGTGCGCGCCTTCAACGGTTGGGTCATGCCGGTTTTAATGTACTCTTTCGGCATACTCAAATGGACTCAGACCGAACTGGACGCCCTGGATAGGAGAGTTCGTACACTGCTGACCGCAAACCGGATGCATCACCCACGATCATCGGTGATGAGACTGTACATCCCGCGGAAGTGCGGGGGTCGAGGCTTTTTAAACGCGAAGACCCTCCACAACCGCGAGGTGTGCAGCCTCAGAGAATATTTTTTAAAAACAGAGGTGGGTATGCACCGAGATGTGATCGCAGTGGACAAGGTACTCACCCCGCTATCCATGGCTAAAGAGAACTGGCGCAAACCTGTCGTACTGACTACCGATGACCGCAAGAAAGTATGGCAAGGCAAGGTGCTTCACGGTCGCTTCTACCAGGCTCTTCATGGGCCCGATGTAGACTTTCTAGCATCCGTGTCCTGGCTACGATTCAGCGACCTCTTTGGGGAAACTGAGGGTTTTATCTGTGCGATTATGGACGAAGTTATGCTGACGAACAACTACCGGAAACATATTATGAAGGATGGGACGGTGGACGTGTGTCGGGCATGCCACCGTCCGGGTGAGTCCATCAGACATATTATTTCTGGTTGTTCTCGTCTGGCTAACGGCGAGTACTTGCACAGGCACAACCAAGTAGCCAGGATTATTCACCAGCAACTTGCCTTGAAATATGAACTTGTGGAATCTGAGGTACCGTACTACAAGTATGTGCCCGACCCAGTTCTCGAGAAAGACCATGTCACGTTGTACTGGGATCGGCCTATCATTACTGACAGGACTATTGTCGCCAATAAGCCTGACATAGTGGTGATAGACCGATCAGCGCGCTGCGTAATGATAGTCGATGTTACCATCCCGCATGACGAGAACCTCGTGAAGGCTGAGAAAGAGAAACAAATAAAATATCTCGACTTAGCACACGAGGTTGTCAGCATGTGGAATGTGAACTCGGCTATCATTGTGCCGATTGTCGTTACGGCCAATGGCCTAATGGCTAAAAGCCTCGATGAACATCTATCGAAGCTCGCACTTGGCAGTTGGATCAAGAGCCAGATTCAGAAGGCAGTACTCCTCGATACGGCCCGCATTGTGAGGAGGTTCCTGTCTCTGCAGCCCTAACCACCGGTAACTTGGACCCTGCTCCCGATACCGGCGGAAACCTGTTTTTTATATTTTTAAATGTTTTTTTTACCTTTTTTGTTTTATAAGAAATATTTAAAAATATACTAAATAAGATGAAAAATGAATAAAGGAGATAATAATAATAATCTTTATTGGCATTAATTAATTAAATTAATGCCAATAAAGATTATTATTATTATTAAAGGATAACTATCACACTTAAGTGGGCTTTACAAGTTTACGAGTAATAGTCGACCAATTGTATTTGACTCGAAAATTTCGAACAACTCCATAGTAATGTCGATTGATGGCGCTAAGCGTCAGTTGTATCGCACTATTGTTTTATACCTAAATAAATTTTATAAAAAAATTGGCTGTTATAAAAACTGTGGAACCCTATACTGCGCGTGGCCCGACACGCTCTAGACCGGTTTTTTAAATGTTTCTTCGATAGGCGTCTTGTGTTTTTTTAGATCGGCAACTAATATTTAAAACATAGTGAATGAAACAATGAAACGTGCACCTTTTTTCGACGTTTTATAAGTGCCCATGTTGGCCTAAGTAAAATAAAATATTTTTATTTTGAAAAGGAACATATCTCAAAATAAATTAACGTTTATTCGGATATGCAATAAATAGTAGTAGTTCTACATATTTCTAATTCGCGAAACAAATTACATCAGCTGTTTTAAAAAAGTTTACGCTTGACCTGGAGGATGGTCAGGTACACTTAAAACAAAAAGTGAAACGCTTTTAGTTACTGATAAGTGGAGAGTTAGTATTAGTTCAAACAAAAATTGAATTCACGAATTCATTAGTATATCTGTGCAAAAGCAAAGTTAAGTCCGAGTTCAATCATAATTATAATTTTTACTACCTGAAACGGATGACATTAATATTGCTGAATTCATAAATAATGACATTTAATTTTGACATAAATAAAATTTCTCAATTTAATTGTGCTAAAAGGAAATAATTAAGTAATAATAATATTGAATGCATGCTAATTTAGGACGATAAGGCCAGGCGAATGATAATTACAATATTTGTAAAAGGCTGCTAAGTCATAAGTACCAACATTAAGTAACACCCAATATTGTTCATTTAGTTCGCAATAAAAAAATTGACTTTAAATAAATAAAATAAAATAAAATAATCTTTACTTCGGATAAGCAACATCCATATGGGTTAGTAAACAAAAAGAAAGATAACTGTTTGCGCCGCAAACCAGTTCCAAGCGGGGGCGCCTCCACACCGAGAGGGGATCGCCGTCGCCCGCACAGACCGCCGCGCGAGCATCGGCAATCGGCCACCGACAGCCAGTGTGAACGACGAATGTCGCCTTTTCTAGTAAACCTGTGCCTAACGAACTGTACCTACTGTGAACCTACGAAATATAAACCATCAAAAAATATCTGTGTTTGGACTTTGCCTGAACATAAGTGGCGACCGTGACAGGACTTCGAGGACTTGCAGAGCATCCAGAGGTCATCACCAAAAGGAAGTAAGCCCGTTCCTTTAAAACACTTACATTCCTTCCAAATATTTCCATACACCTACTTCCTATTTTCAAACTTCTATTTGTTGTGCTAAGTGAATGCTAACCGGTTAAAGTGTTGGAAGGTATCTAGCTTAACGCGTATCTTCCTATTGTACATAAATAAACGGTAATTCACGCTTACTTAACAGCTATCGTAATAATTTCGATTAGAAATTATTAACTATCACCTACAGGCTCGGCGATTCACGTTCACACCCCATTTTACTATTCATTTTGCAGCCTATTTTTCTGCAAATTCAGTGCCTATTTGCTGAACCTACCTCACCCATTTTGCAACTAGCTTTGGCTATCTTTCTTTCTATTGTTCTCTGCCTATTTTTGTCGTTAAATACGTTTTATCAACCAATAATTTCTTGTGTAGATAATTAACGCTACTCGTAAAATATTTTATGCCTAAGGTCAAACGGCTGTCTTTGTTGTAGCTGTTTTAATAAAATCACCTACCCCGTTTAAAATATAAAATTGTGTTAAATCTAGATAATTCTACGAACTTCGGGCGGCACTGCCGACCTTACGTGTCCGTGCTCGGGCGGGTGCCCGGTGCCCGCGTTGTGTCAGAGCGTCACTGCGCTTTCGCTCGTGGGTCCCCTAGCGCAGCCGGTGTGTTGGCGCGCTCGGCGCCTCTGCCTGCACCCACGCACCGCGCCGGTTTTCGTGTGCGCTGCTCCCGGTTGACGGGCTCGGCAGTGGCTATATGGTTTGGACTACTGTCTATTGGATTGTTTTATTAGTATTTGTGTTTCTCTTTTATTTTGCCCCACTAATTTAAGTAGGTATTAAAATGACTGAAAAGGAAACGACCTCTAAACCCAAAAGTCCGCTCCCACTATTAAAAATAGATTCGGCCGGTAAACCCGATGTTAAAGATTATTTAAGGTCATTAATTAAAAAACGTGCGGGATTTCGAAGTCGGCTAACAGTTTTGAAAAATTTCATGGAAAATTATAAAATTTCTTCCATTACCGAATTATCAAACTTGGAGGTGAAAGAAATTTCTTTAAGATTAAATCAATTAAAAGAATTAATGTCTAACTTTGATCGCGTACAATCAGAGATTGAAGAATATTCTGATAATTTGGATGAACAGATTTCAGAGCGAGGCATTACCGAAGCTGAATTTTTCACACAAATAGCTTTTGCTCAAGAGTTGGTCGATTCGTTTTCAACTAAAAGTAAAGAAAGTCACGCCGCTAACGGAGCAGCCTCGGGTTGTTGTCATGGTCATAATAATGATTCAATTCGGCTTCCAATTATTAATTTACCCACTTTTGATGGTAGTTATACAAAATGGCTTGAATTTAGGGATACTTTTAAAACCCTTATCCATGACAACGACTCGATCGCGCCCATCAATAAATTTCACTATTTGAGAACTTCTTTACAATCGAGCGCCAGTGTCGTAATTAGATCGTTGGAATTTGTCGCGCAGAACTATGAGCTTGCGTGGGACACATTGTGCAATCGATACAACAATAAAAATATTTTGATCAATAATCATTTGAACGCATTGGTTAACTGTAATACTATACAAAGAGAATCGTTCAAGGCTTTGCGGTATTTAATTGATCAGGTGTCTAAAAACTTAAACGCTTTAAGTGCGTTGGAACTCTCCACCGAAAATTGGGACCCGCTGGTGATATTCTTGGTGTCAGCCAAGCTAGATTCTAGTACTAGCAGTAAATGGGAAGAACACAAGGGCAGATTGTCTAACCTACCCACTTTAGATGATTTTAAAAAATTCATAGAAAATAGGGCGAATGTTTTAGAGACTGCTAATTGTCGCAATTTAGAAAACAAGTCTACCCAAGGTAACAATAATAACAAAGAAAACAGGACCACTAAATCCTTTGCCACCGCCACAAATGTTAAGGGCAAGCAGCAATTTAGAACCTGCCCCGTTTGTGATCAGCCTCATCTCGTGCACCAATGTAACAAGTTTAAAGAGCTGAGTGTTGAGGACAGGTTAGGCGAGGTTTCAAAACACAAGTTGTGTACAAATTGTTTGCGCACTGGACATTCCAATACCCAGTGTAATTTAAAAGGGTCTTGTCGTTCCTGTAAGGAAAAACACAACACATTAGTACACAAAGGTGACACAAATATAGAACTTACCGAGGGTCGCGAGTTATCTAGTCTTCCTGTTAGCTTAGCTGCGGTATCCTACGGTCAAGTCCTCCTATGTACTGCAATAATAGAAGTTAGTAATAAACAAAATAAAACTACTTACCTTGCTCGCGCGTTGCTAGATACTGGCAGCCAGTCGTCATTCATCACGAAGAACCTAAAACAGAAACTGGATCTATCAACTGAAAATATAGATATACTAAACGTATCAGGCATTAATGGAGTGGCTTGTCCTATTACACAGCGGTGTCAAGTGAACATTAAATCACGCACTAGCTCATTCGTTAGAAATGTCAACTGTTTTGTTATTCCGAAGGTGACTGACAGCTTACCTAATGTTCAAGTTGATGTTAAGAGATTAGGCCTACCCGATAATGTAACTTTAGCCGATCCAACGTTTTACAAACCCTCGGAGATAGACATTTTGCTAGGCGCTGATCATTTCTTCGACATTGTTTCGTCTAACAAAATTGCACTAGGCCCAAATAAGCCTATCTTGCTAGAAAGCGTCTTTGGATGGCTAGTAGCTGGTCCAACAGGTCATAGTCCCAATAACAACAACATAAAATGCAATTTTGTGCAAACCCAATCGTCACTTCAAGACATCCATAATTCTATACAAAAGTTTTGGGAGGTAGAAGAGCTGCCCTCAGAAAATAGTAGTTCTTCAATAGATGAACAGTTTTGTGAATCGCATTTCGTAACCAATACCCATCGCTTACCAGATGGTCGATTTTCCGTCATGCTGCCACTTAAAGAGTCTGCTAAGGAGACTCTAGGTAGTTCATTTCCAATGGCTATGAAACGTTTTTTATCGCTAGAAAAGAAATTAGATAAAAATCCTACTTTAAAACAACAATATTCTGAATTTTTGAGGGAATATGAAAACTTAGGTCACTTACGTGAAATTGACAGACCGCCATTTGGCTGTTACTTACCCCATCACGGCGTAGTTCGAGAAAACCATGAAACTACTAAATTGAGAGTAGTTTTCGACGCGTCCGCTAAGACTAGTTCATCAAAATCTTTAAATGACATTCAAGCTATGGGCCCAGTAATACAAAGTGATTTATTTTCAATTCTTATTCGCTTTCGTGTTTATCCGTTTGTACTGACTGCAGATATAGAAAAAATGTACCGGCAGATCAGTTTAAGCGAATCACAGCGCCATCTACAACTTATATTGTGGCGAGAACATGCGCATGAACGTATAAAAATAAAACAATTAAACACAGTCACTTATGGCATGGCATCGGCTCCGTTTTTGAGTACGAGATGTCTAGTCCAGCTTGCACTCGAATGTCAAGATCCAATTGTATCCAACACTATCAAATCGCACTTTTATATCGATGATCTAAATACTGGTAGTTTCGCTGAGCAAGAATTAAAACATATTTACACAAATGTAACCAAAGTCTTAGCCTCGGCAGGCTTTCCGTTGAGAAAGTTCAAAACGAACTGCCCACAATTATTTGATGCTTCAAACAGCCCTCTAGAATTTAAAACCAACCTATCGCCACTTGATTTTTCTTCTGAAGCTAACGTGTTAGGTTTCAAACCTAACACGTTAGCTTCAGAAGAATGCCCATTTCAAATGGGCACCTAAAGAAGACAGTCTTCAATTCCCTAGTAGTATTGAGGTTAATCCAAATGTAACTAAAAGAATAATTATTTCTACAACATGCAAACTGTTCGACCCTGTATGCTTGGTGTCGTGCTGTATCATTCTGCCAAAAATTCTCATGCAAGGCTTATGGAATGAAAAATTGGACTGGGATGATCCAGTTCCACAACAGTATGTAAAGCAATGGTTCAAATTCATAAATAACTTGCATCATATCTCACAATTATCCTTGCCTCGACATGTGTTGAGTGACTCTCGTTCCGCGAAGCCGATAGACTTGCATATCTTTGTCGATGCTTCTCAGAACGCTTACGCTGCTTGTTGTTACGTGCGGTCTTACAATGCAGATAACAGTATTAATGTAACGTTGCTGTGTGCCAAAACGAGAGTAGCACCCATTAAAAGCCTGACGATTCCGCGCTTAGAGCTGTGTGCGGCGTTGCTTGGTGGTCAGCTATGCGCTAGAGTTTTAGAAGCATTACCGTGTAGTGTCAGAGATACGTTCTTATGGACCGATTCCACGGTAGTGCTTTGCTGGCTAAAATCACAAAACAAAACACTACCAGTTTTCGTACGCAACAGAGTAAATAAAATAAACATACTTACTCAGGGCTTTCAATGGAAGCATACTCCTACCAATTTGAATCCAGCCGATTTAGGTTCCAGAGGAGTTGAGCCACAACATCTGCGTTCGTGCTTGTTGTGGTGGGAGGGTCCTTCCTTCTTAAAGAAAGACACTTCGGATTGGCCTACCCAACCTCATCTTAGCCCTCATGACTTACCTGAAGCTGAAATTAAAGTTTATTTGACGGTTGATGACACTTCGACTGTAATCACGTTCGAAGATCATTCCAACTACCTGAAATTAAAAAGAACTTATGCATACGTTCTACGTTTTATTAATAATAGCACACCAAACACAAACAAGATTAGCGGTCCCTTAACAATAGACGAACTAGAATCATCACTGACGCTATTACTTAAGTTCAGTCAGTTGGCAACTTTCCCAAATGACATAGCCTATCTCAAACAAGGTAAACTACTTCACAACAAAAGTAGACTATTACCTTTGAATCCGTTTGTTGATGACAACGGTCTAATTAGGGTAGGAGGTAGGTTAGAACAATCTGCTTTCGACTACAATAAGAAACATCCTATCATACTTGATGCGAAGCATCATCTCACTAAATTAATGTTGCAACATGAGCATAAAAAACTATGTCATGCTGGTCCCCAGCTCCTCCTTTCTTCTTTTCGTGAGAATTTCTGGCCTTTAGGAGGCAGAAACTTGGCTCGCGCTATCAGTAAACAGTGTACTATCTGTATCCGTATGAGGAGCAAAACAATACAGCCTATAATGGGTAACTTACCGGATGTTAGGGTAAAAGAGAATTTTCCCTTCAATGCCTGCGGGATTGATTTTGCGGGTCCTTTCATGATCTCATCCAAAAAGGGTAAAGGAAACCGTGTCACAAAAGCCTATTTATGCATTTTTGTTTGTTTAGCCGTCAAAGCCTTGCATCTTGAGGTAGTTAGCGATCTTTCAACCGCGGCGTTTATTATGTGTCTACGCAGGTTCACGTCACGTCGAGGCAAGCCTAACATTATCTATTGCGACAATGGCAAAAACTTTGTCGGAGCAAACAATGAGTTGGGCAAAATGTTACGATCCAGTAGTCAGTCAGTGTCAGACTTTGCAGCAAATGAAGGCATACAATTCATTTTTAGTCCGGCCTATTCACCCCACTTTGGAGGTATTTGGGAGAGCGGAGTCCGTTCCTCAAAGAACCTTTTAAAACGCGCAGCTGGAAATGCCTATCTTACCTTCGAGGAGTTGGCCACACTTTTCTCACAAATAGAAGCTATACTCAACTCCCGTCCACTCACCCCGCTTTCATCCCATCCCATGGACTTAAACCCTCTCACTCCAGGGCACTTCCTGATTGGTCGACCATTGATATCGCTTCCGTCACCGCCTATCAACACTAAGAGCCCGACTAGATACCAACGCATTGAACAAATCAGGCAGCAATTCTGGGACCGATGGCGCCGGGAGTACATGGCTGAACTCCAACAGCGAAGCAAATGGAAGAAAACCTGTCCGCCTCTGCAAGTAGGAGACCTGGTCGTCGTAAAAGAGGACAACCTGATGCCTCTGCAATGGAGAATGGGGAGAGTTACCAAACTATATCCGGGACGAGACGGCATATCCAGAGTGGCGGACGTCTATGTAGCCAAGGGAACCATCAGACGAGCTGTAAACAAACTTTGTCTTCTGCCGATGTCTGATAACCAACCTATGACAACTACTATCCAATAAATTAAGCTAAGAAGAAGAGGAAGAGAAACGTAGAAGATTCCTTCAACGCCCCGGAGGATGTTTGCGCCGCAAACCAGTTCCAAGCGGGGGCGCCTCCACACCGAGAGGGGATCGCCGTCGCCCGCACAGACCGCCGCGCGAGCATCGGCAATCGGCCACCGACAGCCAGTGTGAACGACGAATGTCGCCTTTTCTAGTAAACCTGTGCCTAACGAACTGTACCTACTGTGAACCTACGAAATATAAACCATCAAAAAATATCTGTGTTTGGACTTTGCCTGAACAATAACTTATACCTATGTTAGTAAACCTTATGTATCTATTTAGCAACCAGGTTTTTGTTCAGAATGCATCTCTGAACAACATCACCTAACAATGGAGAATCGTATCTACCCGCTATGGTGTTCAGGATGGAGTTGGAGCTGCCCCGCACTCTGCAGAGCAAAGAGGCAGATTTCTGTCTGACGAAGGCGTGGAAACCATCGACGTGTGCTTGCGCAAACATACCTGATGCACTGCAAAAGACTTCGACTTAGACAAATCCCTTAAAAAAGTTACCCAGAATAAAAAATACATCTTGCTTAACTCAGGATCCAAACTTAGGCTAACTGAGAGCCAAGCCGATCAACCACGAAGCCAACGAGATGTTATCAAACAAATTAACACATTGCAATAGGATGACAATCCGATGGCTACCACAGATCGTGGGCGAGCCGTAATATCACTACATTTAACCGCTAATTAGACGTATTTGCAAATGTGTGGTCGCAACCTAATGGCAGGAATTTAATTTGTGTGCTGGCGTCGACCGCGATAACACTAATCTAGGATAGCACGGGATGGACATAGCTGTGCATAACATAATTAACATAACATCATGTGCCTAGCTAGAGCCACAGAGTTGGGATAAGGCTTCCATTTTAACCGGATGCAGCTTAATACCAGTATTAACACAGGCACGAGTCTTATGTCAACTTTGCTCGAACTCGGTTCTTTCAAAAGCTCTAGGTGAGCTTTATTGCCATAAAAATAACATATTTATAACTCAAAAACAAAATATTCACATAGGCCTACATGCATTTATAAAACGTCGAAAAAATTATAATAAGCTTCCTAAGCAATTAAGAGAAATTGAAAACATTAATATTTTTAAGAAATCATTAAATGACTTGTTGGTAAATAGACCATATTATACAATACATGATTTTATTTTCCGACAGTTTCGTGATGAGTTGAGTGCCAAACTGTTTTTATGTTTTGATGCAAAATATAATTTTTGTACTATATTATTTACAATTTCAATTAAAATGTATTTTTGAATTAATATATAAATTAAACCAATTGTTCAAACTATTGTACGCCTAACATGGTGGAGCAGTGCACTCGCACATCAAAATTTAACACAATAAAAACTCTGTAACCACTGTCTCACAATAAAGATCTTTGACTTTGACTTTGAAAAGATACACGGTTCGGATGCGTCGTTTCCTGTGGAGAAGAACCGGCAAGAAAATCAAAAGTTCCTCTTTTAAAATGATTTGGTTTTACAATATTATCATGTTACAGCATTAGTACTTAAGAATAGGGTAGACAGCGTAGGCCTGACAGTAAGTCGATGCTTACTACACAAAAAAAGTAAAACAAGATAAAAGTAAACAACCATCTTTCAATGTACAGAACAACGCCTTATTTTGTAAAAATATTTAAAAATGAAAATTATCTGTTAAGAAATGAATAAAGGAATAATAATGATATGCATGATAATAATTAAAAAAATAGCATCATCTGCCTAGCCTTTTCCCAAACTATCTTGGGGTCGGCTTCCAGTCTAACCGGATGCAGCTGAGTATCAGTATTTTACATGAAGCGACTGCCTATCTGACCTCCATAACCCAGTAACTGGGTAATACGATACCCCTTGGTAAGACTGGATGTCAGACTTTTGGTTTCTACTTGCAGATCTACCCATGCGGAAGTTATTAATTAGCCACGAGCCGCACACACAAAAACTCGAGTATACCTAAAAATTGTATTCACTGTTGTATTAATTGTGATGTTGTTATTAGCTCGTTATTAAACAGTTGACTTTTTAATTTAACTTTAAAACATAAAATAGAATTTGCTTTTCTATATGCATTAAACTTTTGGCAAATAATCAACAAATCTGACCTCCATAACCCAGTAACTGAGTAATAATTAAATAAATAGATTTAAGTAAATAATTTGCATTTGCTTGCAGGCCGAATACAGTGGCTTTTAGGACATAAAGATCTAAAGCCTTGTGATTTGTATGTATTTTCTTACAAATAAACATGTTTGATTTGATTTGATATTGAACAAGCTGTTCCCCGCGACCTTTGCCCGCGTGATATTATTATAAAATATTACTTCCCCACTAGAGTCAATTTTTGTTAACAATGACGATCTTAACAAAATTCCATTTCCATCTGCACCGAACCGTAATCTTTTTTCTAAAATACAATCAAGTAGGCTAAGTGACTTCTTATACTTAACATCAGTTATCTGCCAGTAAAAGTCCCGTCAAAATCGTTCCAGCCGTTTTGGAGATTAGCCGGAAGAAACAGACAGACAGACCGACAAACCAACAGCCAAAAAAATGTTATACATTATGCATTCAGTAAATAAATTAAATTACAAGCAGACACTTCAATTTTATTTATTTGTAAAGATGTAAACAATATTTGAAGCACAAGAGAAAATTAATTAAAAACATCAATGGTATTATATTATGTGGCCCAAAAGGGATTTCTTCGAATCTTGAGACTGATAGAGATACTTCAGTAAAGTAAATTAATTACGAATAATTTATTAAATACTTTAATAATGTATAATGAAATGTTATATCATGGTACTTACCAGGACTAATGACTGTAGCAGCCAATAAAATATTGTAGCTATGAGAATCTAACACGACGCCGCGCATGTCGCGCGACGCGGCATGCAGTGAAACGGATCATGTCACATTGGTTTTGTATTTTCTATGTCACATTGTAATCCATTGATGCCTAACACACGTACACTGTGCAAACACACAGGTGGTCTGAATCTCGGTGCGGGAAACCGCGCGGTAGGACGGCGCTTGACACACGAGACACCGCATTACAGCGCGGATCATTGTGAGCCTGTGACCGGACTACACGACTGATCGAAACCTTTCCGCGCGGGCAGGCGCTCTCGCCGCCTATCCGCGCGGCACCAACTGGTGCGCAAACTCACACCTCACAACCGCGTTTTAATCAAGAAGATGTGTTTACTTGAGCGTGGCAACAATAAATCTTGAACACAAACAAAACGGCACGTTCCATAATTTTTAAATTGATTCTAAATTCGAAATACTGATCTAATCCTACCAGAATTATTTTTGCTGCCGGCCTGCTAGATGTAAGGTTGTCTTGGGCAGTAACCTTCTCTTTTGTTTTTTTTGTTATTTTTGAAATCAATATAGGTTGAATAAACGTGTCCATCTTGTTTCTTTGATCGGTGATCGATACGATAATTGTTCGTTTAATTAGTTCAACCGGCAAATGTGTGGTGAACCCAAACAGTACAGTGACATATACACTAGATGCAAACTGTTTGTTTTATGCCTAAGATTTTCGTTGGAGTATAGAGTATGTTCTGCTAATATATTTTAACGCTTTTATCTGATTGCGTATAGCTAGACAAGGATCATATGGCGCGTGGCTAATCGGATTTAATGCTGCCATCTTATTTAGCAAACCTGTCTGTCTGTGTGTGTGTGTATATTAAAGAATCCTCGTAAGCGTCATTCGAACAATAAAATATATTTGTAACAGTACCTACATAGATATAAGATTGCTTATGGTTTGCAAGTCACGAAAAAGGAGAATTTCCTGATGGAAAAGCCCAATAACACTACTTACCCTACCGGTGAACTAAGGAAAAAAAACTACTGAAAATAAAACTAAAGTTCTCAAGAAAGGCCAGCCATTTACAAATTGCATCACAGACAGAAATGAAACAAGAAAGCACGGTTGAATGAACAAGCTTTCTAATTAACCCTTTGTTCAAGTTATTTCAATGCAAATCGAAACAATTAAGCTACAAAGAAACTCGTCCGTTTTCCACTGTGTCCGACCCTGATTCACTATTGTGCAGCAGACGGATGCAAATCGACTTAAACGCGCTCTGAAGACTCATTAGAGCTATGGGTGTAGTTATGTTCATGTTTCGCAAGTGTCGGGTGGAGTGGACAGGCGCGTTTTTTATTTTCCCTCGAAAGAAAAAAATAAAACGGGCCTGTAAAAAAAATATATAAAAAATAATCCACAAGAACGTTTTAAATGTAGTGTGTAGTGAAAGAATTTTCGGAATCGGATCTGTGGTTCCGAAGATTAACCCCTACACATACAAACTTACAAACAAATACCTGTTTACCATATTAATACTTGTTCATTACCCAGTCATTATTGCTTGCAGTCCTTTGACAGTTATTAAAATTTTATTAAATGGAATGGAATGAAAATATTTAGTTTTAATTTTGGAAAAATATTTTGCATATCATTTTAATCAGCGTCATGGATTTCCGCAAAGTAACGTCTGACTACATAACAGCATATCTCATCATCATCATAATGTATTCACTTCTGAGACACAGACCTCCTCTCTATTAGAGGGAGGGGGCTGAAATCCAACATGCGGGCCCAGTGCGGGTTGGTAGATGTAACATTTTTTGTCGAATTTTTAATTCTGGGACATACCAGTTTCCTCACGATGTTTTGTTTCACCGTTTTGACGGCAGCGGTGATGAAATAAATTACACAAAGTAATGCGCCTGCCTGGGTTCGAACCTACGGCTTACTGCTCGTAAGTCAGGGCTGCCATCCAATGTATGCCAGATACAAACAGTGCACTACAAAAAAGAGACTATAGCTACTAGTACAAAAAGTAGTACTTGCTCCATCTTCAACAAACTTCGACGACAGTTTTTGGGGAGAAGTAGCTGATCAGACACAACATCTGGCTGGTCGGAGGATTCTCCAGTTTCTAGAACTGTACACTCTGTCCCATAGCCCCAAAACCACGATCATCCCAAGCAGAACACGCCATCAAATATTCACCAAATGCATCTCCATAACGTTTCTTAGTCGTGTTAAAGAGCCTGTTGTCTTGGAGCGCCTTATCTCAGTGCCGCCGGGGCTCGCAGCCGTTTGTAACAAGACGTGATACTCAATTTACAAATTGCACTACTAACTAGAAATGAGCTCTGAATAATGATCAACGAATGAGCTCGTTCTGAAGACGATAAAATTCAGACTTCAAAAACAATAGACTTTTGATGTTTCCTTTTAGTGTGCAGATTTGGGTGAATGAAATGTTACGGAAATTTGTCTTGGTATGGACATATAATGAAAAGGAATGAAATGCATGTGGCTAAAAGAGGATATAAATGTTGAAGGATGGAGAGGAAGAGGAACGCTAAAGAAAAGATGGATGGATGGAGTGAGAGAGTGAGTGATATGAAAGAGAAAGGAGTAAATGATACCGTGACATTGGACAGGGGAGAATGGAAGAAGAAAACGTTTTGCGCCAACCCCAAGTAGAATGGGACATGGCCAGGAAGATGATTATTTGAGTGGATGAATCTCCGTCATTTTAGTGGGAAGCAAACTAGCTGGCCATTCCCTGTCGCTTTTAAAATCTGCAGTCAGTGCCAGGGCTGGCCCTGGAACACAAAAGGATGTGAAGAAACATGGATGGGTTTTAGCCAATACAAGTCTGACACTCCCTTCCACTCCGCCCAGAGCAGGAGCAGTCATTTGACGATTTCCACTACGAAAAATAAAAAAACCGGCCAAGTGCGAGTCTTACTCGCACACAGGGTTCCATAGCCCCAAACAATATAATAACAATATTTTGAACTGTCATTCATTAGTTAGTAGTATTAGTTAGTAAACTTCCACTCAACCGCAAAACTAAATTAGTTTTTCATAGTATGTTTATGAAAAACAAGATTACTGCTGCAGTTTGATGAAAAGTCACATATCTCAAAAACTAAAAATCATATCTTATTGAAACTAATTTTCGTTGATAGTTTTTTTATATTCTATAATCCTAAATATTTTCAGAATTTTCCTCCTCTTACTTTAGAAATTAGAGGGGGGGGGACACACATTTTACCACTTTGGAAGTGGCTTTAGCGCAAACTATTCAGTTTAGATAAAAATGATTTTAGAAACCTCAATATCAATTTTGAAGACCTATCCATAGATACCCCACACGTACGACCACACGACGGTTTGATGAAAAAAATATTTTTGGTTTTCAGTTCTAAGTATGGAGAACCCCAAAATTTATTGTTTTTTTTTCTATTTTTGTGTGAAAATCTTAATGCGGTTCACAGAATACATCTACTTACCAAGGTTCAACAGTATAGTTCTTATAGTTTAGGAAAAAAATGGCTGTGACATACGGACGGACAGACAGACAGACAGACATGACGAATCTATAAGGGTTCCGTTTTTTGCCATTCGGCTACGGAACCCTAAAAACGGCGCGTATCTCAGAGGAAAAACTGAAATATTAACGGAAACACATAAAATCACATCATCATAACATTATGTCCGAAGGAATAGGCAGAGGTGTACGTAATAGTATACCCAGAATTCGCTAGTTACGTTTTAAATCCCATGTAATAGAGGCGAGCCTATTGCCTTCAACCTGGCACAAATCCAGACTCTGTGGCTGGTACTGAGAAATTCCTGATGTAAAAACCCAATAACACTTTGCCAGACCCGCGAAATGAACCCAGGCCCAGACCAACGAGGCAGTTTGAATTTGAAACTCATAATAAAAAGTACTATCGCCAAATAAGCTTGGCGATAGTACTTTCCCAGACAACCTCCTTCGCAAATGACCAAAAACATAGGTCAAACTCAAAGCATTTATTATAATTAGACCATTACAGGCCCTTTTGAAAATCAAACAACAAAAAAAAACACGAAGCTACAGTCCCAGTCACAAGGCATAATAACTTGTGAAAGTACTGCAGTTGCCCATTCCAAAGTGTAGATCTGTATGGAGAAGAATGGGCAAGAAACTCCATGGACACTCTATTAAATCAAAATATGTTACAAAATCTTGGTTACATCATTCATGTTGAGACTTACAAATATGTGAGAACGATGTAAAAATACGGGCAAGTTAAGAGCGTCCAGAGTAAAGATTAAATCAGTAATTTAAAAAAAAGTATTTAAAACAATCCGTGGCAGCTAAGAGAAGTATCTATGCTTTACACCTAGTGCTTAAGACACAAATTAGAAACAACATTAGTCTAGCCACAGACTTCGCTGAACAAAGCCAACCTGTTCGGCATACTTACTGTCAACGTCTTGGAAACTAACTTCAGTTTCCGAACTCACATTAATGTTTATTAAAGCGACTCCCGGAGCTGACGGCTTTGTGGTGGATCTTGAGGAGGTATGACCAGCACTGTGGTCGGTTGAGTCTGTATATTTGTGAGATCGATTTGTTACAGTAATTACTTCTCTTAAGGTGAATCCTTCATCATCATGTTCTCACTGCTGAGACACAGGCCTCTTCTCTATGAGAGGGAGTGGGCTGTTATCCACCACGCGGGCCCAGTGTAGGTTGGTAGATGTCACATCGAATTTTTAGTTCTAAGACACGCCGGTTTCCACACGATGTTTTCCTTCACCGTTTTTGAAGGCAGCGGTGATGAGCTAAATTACACAAAATAATGCGCCTGCTTGGGTGGAAACCCATGGCTTACTAGGTGAATCCATATAGGAGTTTATTACTGTTAATGCGGTACCATAAATTGATACGTTGATAAACTAAACTAAACAAGAACTATGAAAAGATATGAATAGGTGTACAGATTTAGTAAGAAATAAAAACAGTACATGAAAAGGAAAGAAATAAATAGTATATATTTGTCGTGAACCACTTTGGTGTTCCACGGGTCAGAAAGGGTCTCACGCAGCACAAAACATAATGTCAAATGTGTGTGGTATATGAGGAAGTGAATATATGCATTAGTTAAAACTCACTACCTTTACAAAGCCGGAATCTTGCTTTATTCGACACTAGAAAGTGGCGAAGGGCGGGCGTTTTGGGGGACTGTCTCGTATTGTAATTTTGACGTTCAAAAAGTGCTGATTATCAGCCTAATTTGAATAATTGGTTTTGATTTATGTGTATAGTACCTAGTATAATAATATATATTGTAAAATAAATGCTTTTGTGTTATCTACCTCCAAATTCAGAATTCTATTATAATCGTTTATTTATAAAAGCACTGCCTTGTTTTATTTTGGTTAGCATGATCGACTGTATGGAGTTAAATCAGTAGAACAACTGACATATAACATACAATGCTGTGGATATCAGGCTATCAGCCTAGGAACCCCTAACGTTCTTATATAATTGAAAATCACGTAGAACAATAAGCTAGAATTTGTGGTGTTCTCGATAGACCTGCGTTCTTGGCTAATCTCCATTAAGATTAATCGCCATTCCCATAATCGATCTGGAGGATATTATAACATAAAATCTCACCATTGTCTGTATGATCTCGGACGTAGAGAATAAGCACCATTCCATATCTTCCCGTGGGTGTCGTAAGAGGGGACTAAGGGACTTGCCAGATAATGGGCAGCAGCGTTCTCTGAGCTTTTGCAACAACCGTACTGCGATTGCCAACCCACCTGCCAAGAGTGGCGATTATGGCAAAGCCGCCCCTTATGACTAGGGGATGCCTATGTCCAGCAGTGGACGTCATTCGGCCGAAATGATGATGATGATGATGATGATCTCCCCTGTTATCCCCGAATGATTAGGCAGAGGTGTACTTAATAGTGCACCTACATTTCGCCAGCTATTTTTAAGTCCCATGTTACATGGGGGCGCGGAAAACTCCGTTTTTTTTTTGCCCGGCCTGGGTATTGGATCCAGGACCTCATGATCAGTAGTCTCGCTTGTGACCACTAGAGCAACAGGGCAGTAGGAAGCTATTCATCATCAGCCTATAATGGTCCCACTGCTGGGACACAGGCCTCCTCTCTACGAGAGGGAGTGGGCTGTAGTCCACCACGCCGGCCCAGTGCGGGTTGGTAGATGTCACATGTCTTCGAATTTTTAGTTTTAGGACATGCCGGTTTCCTCACGATGTTTTCCTTCTCCGGTTTTGAGGGCAGCGGTGATGAAATCAATAAAACAAAGTAATGCGTCTGCCTGGGTTCGAACCCACGGCCTACTGCTCGTAAGTCAGGGCTGCCACCACTGGGCCACCGCTGCTCTCTCATAGCATAACAGCTGGTACTTTTTCACTGATTTTGGGCCACTGTCAAAATCACAATGATCTTTATATTTTGCCGCTGCTCTCAAGGAAGCTATTATTGTACTTGTATGACGTGCAGATGTAAAGACCACATGTATCTTGAACTACTGATTTCAACGTCACTTTGTCACACCACGCTGTGTTCAATACGATTTTATCGCACGCCCCTACAGGCCGCCGACAGGACAACATTGATAACGCACGTTACGATAATTTGATTCCGCCCGCCATTTGTAATTTAAATTTTTATTACAAAACGTTTATTTCCCTTAGCTGGGAATTACAGGTGTAGATATTTAGACTAAGATTTATGTTTTTAACAATATTAAACCAATATTATTTAGAAGTCTGTTTTCTGTTTTCCCACTTTCAGTTCTGATTTCCCACTCTTTAAACCTCCATTGAATCAAATCTTTTATATCTACAAAAACAAAAAGTACTTCCAACCCCAGATAAAAGTGTCGGATTTAAATTGATAATCCGCTACGGCACAAGCGTCGGTCGGCTCGAGAGTGCCGTGGCGGATGCTCAGCAATTAAAAAATGTTCACAACAGAGTCCCGCTATCCCGGGAGCTAGGAACAAAAAGAACGTGAGGAAACTTCGCGGACGATTTTCTTTTTTTTTTATTTGCATCTCTCTGCAGTTTCACATTGTTTCTTTTTTCGTTCCATAAAGTTTGAAACGATTGCCTAAAGTGTTTTTTTTTTTATCGATTTCTGTTCTAGTTACTTTTTAGACAGTTTATTACCAATTAAACACCACATCGTGGTTAATTGAACGAGGAAAATGGTGTGAGGAAAGTGTTGAGTATGAATGTGGATGGGTATAAGAGTAGATGAAGACCAATGAAACTATGGATGTACTGTGTGAAGGATGATATGGTTAAAAAAGGAGGTAACTCCTGAGATAACGTGCAATATAGAAGTATGGAATAAGAAGACATGCTGAACCGACACAAAATAAATTGGGACGGAGAATGGATAGGATAAAGACAGGAGAATCATGATCATGTTTAATTAGTAATAAGCCATTTATGAAGTCATGCTGCTAACAATTATCATCATCATCTTCATCAGCCTATAATATTCCCACTGCTGGGATACAGGCCTCCTCTCTATGAGAAGGAGTAGGCTGTAATCCACCACGCGGGCCCAGTGTGGGTTGGTAGATGTCACCTGGCTTCGAATTTTTAGTTCTAGGACATGCCGGTTTCCTCACGATGTTTTCGTTCACCGTTTTTGAGGGCGGCGATGAAATAAATAACACAAAGTAATGCGTTCCTGCCTTGATTCGAACCCACGGCTTACTGCTCGTAAATCGGGGCTGCCACCACTGGGCCACCTCTGCTCTCCTAACAATTATAATACGATTTATTTAATCCTACACATTATAACGCAGTCAATTTTCATATTGCTACTTGTTAAGCAAATTTTGTTTTATATGACGAATTTCGTTGTCTAATCTCTACAACAACTTTGAACGAGATTAAAGTAAGTTTATCGGTAGCTTGCGACCATCATTTGTAACTTCACTCATTGTGTTAAAAACATATAGCATAGTAGTTAGTTCACATTTACTGTGCGAACCGTCAGTCTGTAGAATTCATTGCCGACTTCTCTGTACCCTGAGCATTACAATCCGGATCTCTTCCAAGTTCGAGTAAATCGGTTCCTTCTATGCAAGCGTACTCCATCCAAAGCCGCATCATCGCTTCACATCAGGCGAGTTGCGGTCAAACGCAATCCTATATAGTATAAAAAACTCTGTATGGTGTCGGACGTAAAGAATAGCACCATCCCATATCTTCCCGTGGGTGTCGTAAGAGGCGACTAAGGGACTTGCCAGTGAATGGGCAGCAGCGTTCTCTGTGCTTTTGTAACAACCGTACTGCGATCACCAACCCGCTTGCCAAGCGTTGCGATTATGGCAAAACCCCCCATACGTCAATGTGGCGTTGGGAGAGGCCTATGTCTAGCAGTGGACGTGTTTCGGCTGAAATGAAAATGATGAATGAATGATAAAAAACTACGCAAACTAAAAAAACTTGCCTGTTTATTCTTGCCTGAAATTCCATTTAAGAACAATCAATCAATCAGTCTAAACATCTTCCCTTTGAAATACCTACAATTTTTATTCTTTATCCATAGCTCCCGGTGTATTTGATGTTGCTATAAATAAAATAATGAAAATTAGACGAGACAAAATGTGCGCATCGCGTGGTTAGAACAAAACCCTAGACAGAGCTTTGTTTCGGCACGAAATTTAAGCGTTTTCCAACTGAAAAATAGGTTCAGAATAAATATTAGAAATTGGCGAATTCTGTTGGTTAGTAGTGAATGAATTTGAAATTGTAGTGGGAAGACAGGCGGAAATATTTGCGAATGGACCGGAATCACAAGTTCTGCTGAGGTGTTCCACCTCACAAAAAACAATGCAAAATATTTGGAGTTGAGCCAACCGTAAGTAATAGAAGTGAGGAAAATGTGGTGAAGTGGGTTTTGACTAGGAATGTAATGTTTTTGTGTGAAGAGTAGAGGAAGATCAAAGAAACCATGGGTGAACTGAAAGTAGATATGGCAAGAAAGGAGGTATTTGATGAGATGTCAAGTAATAGAGGAGTATGGAAGAAGAAGACATGCTGCGTCGACCCCAAATAAATTGGGATAAGGGCAAGAAAGCAAAAGCCAAAAAGAGAAAAAAATAAGTTGCTTGTAAGAAGATCCGTTTTGAATATTGGAACATATTTATAGGATGTTACCACACCAATCGATCGACCATCGATCTAACATCGATCGACTATCGATCGAACATCGATCGACTATCGATCGAACATCGATCGACTACCGATCGATAGTTTTACTTAGTAGAAACTATCGATCGGCGTCGACTAATTCATACTACCATCGATCGATTGCATCAATCGACGATCTATCGATTGGTGTGGTAACACCCTTAGTGACGTTTAACGTCGAGGCTCGCTATATCAGTAAAACCTTCAATATACCCTAATCCTATTCACAAAAAATACTCATATGAAATCCTAAGAAGCCATAGAAAGTTTTATTTCTGATATTTGTCTGTAAAAGATTTTCCCACAATATTGTATATTTATTTAGGGCCGGATATAGGGGATTCCGTCTTTTATCCCTGGCCGAAATATGGGTTGGCTTACTGTGTATTGTTATTTTATGTCTAAATAAAAATATTTATTCGGAGGAAAGCCAATGGGTGGAATTTATGAATAATTATGTTTATTGCAGTAAAACTTTGTTATTGTTTTGAGTACTATTCGTGGCAGGCGCAGTCATGGAAGGTGAGAGCGAGAACGCACGCCTTACTAAACAGTGGTTTCAAATTCCCGTACTCACACGTTTAACGCCCGCTCACGATCTCGGGTAAGTAATTTAGAGTAAAGTTACATCCAACCTTAAAAACTCGTAATATAAATAAAACTTGTTAAAAACTTGGAACTTAGACCTCCAATCTCCGTAACTAGAAGGTTCTCACGCCATACGTGGGACGTAAGATCATGTGTTTGTCTGGACTAATCCAGAACAAACACATGATCGCAATGACGAGGAGATGTAGCTTTCGGCTGTAGCCTTTCGGCTTCGTTAGTTAGGTATCTGGGACTGGACTAGCCACGTCTGCCACATGCCCAATGATCTGTGGGCCAAAATAACCACTTTCTGGAGCCCTGACACCGCCAGGAAGCGTCGCGGTAGACCTCGTAAAAGATGGCAGGACGAGCTAGACAAGACCAGCGACCAGTGGTCCACATTGGCCCTGGATCGAGACAATTGGAAGTCATGGGGAGAGGCTTTTGCGCAGCAGTGGGATGACGCAGGCTAACAGTATCAGTTAGGTATACATTCACGTTGCTATCGATTATTGTCAGATGGCGTTTTAATTGGCAGAATGATGAGAGCGATGCATTATTGGAACAATTATATCGGTCCTATTATTCCATTGTGATTTGCATTTGAATCATGATTGCTTCTATGATCTCTATTAGAACGTTTGTCTAAACTAATATTATAAAGAGGAAAGATTTGATTGTTTGTTTGTTTGCATTGAATAGGCTCCGAAACTACTGGTCCGATTTGAAAAATTCTTACAGTGTTAGATAGCCCATTTATCGAGAAAGGCTATATATCATTACGCTACGACCAATAGGAGTGGAGCAGCAATGAAAAATATTGCGAAAACGGGGAAAATGTGACGCAAACGAAGTTGCGCCGGACAGCTAGTATTACATAACTTAATCATTACGCCTGTAATCCCCTAAGGATTAGACAGAGGTGTATCTAATAGTACACCCACATTCTGCCAGTTATCTTTAGACATTAGTAATAGGGGGCGAGCCAATTGCCATCAACCGGGCACAAATGAATTAAAGGTCCGTGGCTGTTACTGAGAAATTCCTGATGGCAAAACCCAATAACGTTTTGCCCGACCCGGGAATCGTACATAGGACGTAATGTTCAGCAGTTGCGTTTACACCAACGAGGCAGTCAACAGTGTGCCCCGTTTGCATAGATAGAAATATTTCAGTCCGAGGTGGTTTTCATAGAGTTCATCATTTCAGCCGAAAGACTTCCGCTGCTGGACATAGGCCTCCCCCAAGTTTCGCCATATTGACATAACATAGGAGGTTTTGCCATAATCGCCACGCTTGGCAGGCGGGTTGGCGAACGCAGTACGGTTGTCGCAAAAGCACAGAGAACGCTGCTGCCCATTCTCTGGCAAGTCCCTTAGTCGCCTCTTACGACACCCACGGGAAGATATGGGATGGTGCTGTTTTTTACGTCCGACACCATACAGAGCAATTCATGGAGATATGTAAACTAGTCGTGTTTGGCATTGCGGTTGTAGCTCGCCTTCGGAAATGTGCTCTAACTGAAAGGTTTTTGATTTACATAAATGTGATAAACCACAGCGTTATATCACGAATGTTTTACTCGAAAGCCCGAGGCACTGATTTTGGTACAGTACAGTAGTAGTCTCCGGACTAGGAAATTCTCGTTGGAAAAATCGAGATACACTTTATCCGACCTAGAAGTCGAAACAAGAACGCCACGCTAAACACTAGCGCTTAAGACTTCTGGTTCACCAAAGCAGTCAAAAGAAATCGTCATCATCAGCCGATAATGTCCCACTGCTGGGATACAGGCCTCCTCTCTATAACAAGGAGTGGGCTGTAATCCACCACGCGGGCCCAGTGCGGGTTGGTGGATGTCACATGTCTTCAAATTTTTAGTTCTAGGACATGCCGGTTTCCTCACGATGTTTTCCTTCACCATTTTTGAGAGCAGCGGTGATGAAATAAATTACACAAAGTGATACGCCTGCCTGGGTTCGAATCCACGGCTTACTGCTTAAGTCGGGGCTGCCACATCTGGGCCACTGCTGCTCTCAAAACAAATAATTTTGACGAAATAAATTAAATATTGACATGAAAAATAGTGCCAAAATCAGCAATATTTATAACTTCGTGAAATGCTTCTTGCTAGCCTTTCAAAACAAAACTTTTACTAACTACGAGGTACAGAAATCTAAATACAAAACCTTATGAGAAAAACTTTTGCCATTTCATTGCTTTCCATTTTAATTTTATTGCCTTTAAAGTAATATGCGGTAAGTTGGATCGCAAACAACTTTGGGTTTTATTAGAGTTAAAACTTTAAGTTGAAACAATAAGTATCAACTTAGGTTTAAAAGTACGTTTGCTGTTTAGTGCAACTTTTCAGCTCACGTTTTGAAGAACTTGCATGATAAGTCTGAGCTCTGGTAGAGAATGGCTTGTGGCTTAGTAAATCACATCATTCAATCAAATGATAAGCTATGGTTACCGCAGGCTGTCAGTCCATCCTTTACATGCCAAGGGGTATAAGGACGGCCGCGGACACCATTTAAAGTCAGGACTTTAATAGAAACGAAACTTCTCAATGTTGATGACATACTACACCACAGAGCAACGATGGAGCCGTGCCTGCGAAAGCGCGTTAATCCAAGCTGTCACTCAAAGATAGGCATCCGTTACGGTTAGTTGTAATCCAAAAATCTGAGAACCTGTCTTACCAAAGAGTACCAAGTTGTCCAGCACGCGTAGCATGACCAATGTAGAAACGAGTTTTGTTTACGGAAGAATCGACATAATGACAAATAGACAATAACAATCTGTAATTTTGTTGTTTCTTCCGTCGAAATACCCCATTTCTACAGTGGTCATGCTACGCGTACAGTACCTGTAATAAATAAAAATGGCGATTTTTTTAATCAAAAATACAATAACCCTATAGCATTTTAGTTAAATTGTTTGCAGCAAGCACAATCAGTATAATCCATAGATCAAATCAAATCATTTATTTATTTGCAAACATGGGTACATAGATGTTCAATTATAATAAGCTCCTCCATATTTTACCGTCACGAGAGCATGCAAATATTAGGTTTGTAATGATAAATTCTTAAAATTATGAAAATATTTCATGTTCTTGCAATATACTGGTGTTCAGTTATAAAAAAACTGATATTTGGTTGGACAGACTAAACGCCAACCCTAACATAGTAGGGATGATGAAGATCGGCAGATAATGATATCTGCCTACACATTTCAAGCCTATACAGGTAGTATAGCTTTGTAATTTTTCTTCACTCCGTTCGGTATAAATTATATACCGTAAAGAAAGATAAGCCAGGCACCGGAGACGCGAAGCACTTAAGGGTTTATAATGCTCTTGGCTTGATCATAAAAAAAAAAAAACTTTTGGTGCGATTATTTTCGGTATACATTAGTAGGGTTCGTCAAAAAAGTTTCAGGGATGTGTGGTCAACAAACTGCAACTATGAAAACTTTAGGAAGGCATTGGACTCTTTATGCTTTATGTACATAGTGGAGTAGAATGCGTCAATTTGAATGCAAAGCAATGCCCTCTTCAGTACTAAAGTTGTATAGTGAATGTATAGCTATGGTTAGTATAAAACTTGCAGAGAATAGTGGAAAGAATCATTAATTTCAACATCAGCCCCCGTATTCACAAACGCTTCGATTCGATGTCGATCGACAAGTCATATGACTATCTTTTTTTGGCATTACGAAAGCGAGCGAGATAGACATATGACTTGTCGATCGACATCAAATCGAAGCGTTTGTGAATCTGTATTCACAAACGCTTATTGTATGCTTATGTTTCAAAAACCTGTCTACGTTAATTTCTCTAAACACAGCGGCCGCATAGCACGAATCATGTGCGAAATAAGTATTATCTACTTTTAAAGTAGTTTAAATATACTTATTTGGGCGTTCTCTGTGCTTTTGTAACAACCGTACTGCGATCGCCGACCGGCCCGACAAGTGTGGTGATTATGGCAAAACCCCCCTTATGTCAATGTGGAGTTGGGGGAGGCCTATGTCCAGCAGTGGACATCTTTCGGCTGAAATGGTGGTGGTGAAATATACTTACGTTACGTGTTGATGCGCTCATGTCAGCCCCATCGCTGCAAATAGCAACAAATAGTAAATACATAGGTGTAATAATTTTGTTCTAAGTATGCAGATCCAACAAATTATGTTAATCGCGACCACGTTATCTACACTAAATATTAAAATATTTTCGCTGTTCAAACACAAAGCTAAACATTAGGAATTCAATTGTCCACGGTATCAGAGCGAGCCTCGGGCTAAACGATTTAAGGCTGGCACACACTGGGTACATGTGTAATGGTTAAAAAATTGCACAGGTTTGAAATGTGAAATGATCAATTTGGTCTATGTTATTAGGAACTTTTATCATCGTCAACTAACTTTATACATTATTACAATTCATCATTTCAGCCGAAAGACATCCACTGCTGGACATAGGCCTCTCCCAAGTGCGTTTACCTTGGCCAGCCAAGGTAAAAGCCAGCCTTTGAGTTACGGTAAGCGCGAAATTTTTTTAAACAGGCTGTGAGCACAAATTGCAATTGCTCTATGTGAATTAATAGCTGAAAACTCCGTTTTTGTATACCCTAAACCGTCTAACCCCTCCTTAACTGTGCGTACTCATCATTAAGTTATTTACTATGAACCAAATACAACATTTGTGAAACAAATCTGCTACATTTGGGTTCACATAATTATTATATCGACATAATAATTATTCGCGATTTTACATCAATCGCGAACAATTATAATGTCGATACAATATCTAACTATAAAAATAAATACTTATTAACATAAATCGCGTAACCTGCGGCAGATTTACAATGTTAATGTAACAGTTCGGATTCACTTGTTTTTGTACAAAATCGAATCGTAGATTGTTACATTATAGGCGAATGCTACCGGTGAGGGAGCCCCTTTAGATAAGTGGCGATTTAAGTCTATTCGAACCGCGAAGTCGAACATTCCTGTGTAACGTCTGCCTCTTACACACAAAAAACTAAGTACCTTTGTAAGTGGCGAGAGTGCAGCTCCTGGAGTCGCACCGCAACTTCAACTTTATGGCGTTTGTCGTGCGAATTCCAACGTGTTGAAAGAAGACTATTGGCTGCATTGCGTGGAGTTCCGACACTGCCACGAGCAAGTACCACATGGACGCACAGTATCATAGAGCAGTGAAGTGCTACTAGATTAATTTAGGTTTTAAGGTAAGGTAGTCTGTTAGGTATTTACCTTTGGGCCAAAGTTGCCTAAAAATAAATTAATGTTATGTTAGTCTGATGTTTGGACACATAACTTCCTACTTGCACTATTTGAAACTTAAGTAAATGTAAATCAGCTTACCGTCAAAGGTTTCGACAAAGTCAATTTGTGACTTAGCACGTATTTTACACGCATGTGCAAATTTAACATTTGCACGAAATTCCAGTAGCACAAACGCATTCCGTGTGCCCCAGCCATTAGTCAAGCTCCCAACGCTTGCAAATTATACAGTTAGATTGCTAATGCGTGTATTAAAATAGTATGAGCGTACAAAGTGCTCTAATTGTGCAATTTTGAATACTACACGCTGTTATAATGCGGCTTTAGTTGGAATTATTTACTGGTTAGTTAAGCTAGTGGTTGTTTAGAACATCGTTTTATAATTTCACAAGCGATCCACCCCTGCGTCGCACGGGCTATAGTAAAATTTCAGAAAAGCTAACTCTTTCTCAATAGGTTAACTTTTTTATATTTGAAAGTTCAAGAACATCATACAGTTATATTGACAGATAGCAGTAGTAATATTATATACACCTTTACTATTTACATCTTTAACAGTACTGATGTGATGTCAGATGGAATGAAGCTGTGACCAAGTGGTGTCCAAGGACTGGAAAGAGAAGTGTTAGTCGTCCGGCAGCGAGATGGGCAGATGACATTGTTGCCATCGCGGGTATATCCTAGATGAGGGTGGTAGAAGGACGTGGAGCTTGGCACAAGCAAAGAGAGGCCTATACCCAGCAATGGGTGAAGTCGGGCTGTGGGTGATGATGATGACAAGGCAATCCTTGTCGAAATATAAAGATTACTTAGCAATTTTAAAGTTGACGATATTATATGTATATTGACGATTCACAAAAGGACAATAAAAGGTCATCAAGGTCAAGGTATTGACAAATGGTTCGGAATAAGACATCGAAATGATGGTAAGTATTGCATAAAACGTGATGTGGTGCGCTTACTTAAATGGGCACACAGACAAATACTAAAAGCGACCAAAAGAATAAATGAAAGAATCCTTTAACAGTGTTTCATCTCGTCTAATAATTGCTTGCGGAGACTATCATTGTAATTAACATCAACAACGACCTTTCTATTCAAGATCAACAAAACAAGTGACAAATTGTTGAACAGAATTATATACCTATACCTATTAACAAAGACTTTCATCACCTATTAAAATAAGTGTATTTTTCGGAAGGTTATGTCAATCCCGCACATTTAGACGCTTCATAATCTTTAGTAATGATGGAATTTCATTTATCCACATTTCTTGGCCAGGGCAGGACATGCCCATGTCACCCGCTCCATAAATAAAAGGCAATCCTGTGAGCCGTCTCAGTTCCCACAACTTATCTTCCTCTAAAGACTGGCTTGCAGTCTCATCCAATATCATACAATAGGGTTGGAAGTTACCGATTTAAAGAATCAATGAAAGTAACATTTTTATTTATTTGTTTACCTGAACTGTGTCATTTCTTCCACTTTTCTTGAGGTTGGGCCTCTTCTCGTTAATGCCAACTCCAGTTTTGTGATGTGCGGGCCCTCGGCTTTGCCGGCATTAATACTAACATTAAAACATTTTATTTGTCGGTAAGCAAGACTGAGCAAGGAACTTCTCTTGTTCTGGTGACATTAAGGACATTTGAACAGGCCATTTAGGTATTTTTGCAATATTTGAACAGAATCTATGCAATAGTTTTTTGCGGCATATCGGAACATCAATTTCGATTTTTAAAATTTTATTTCTATCAAGAATATCTCAGCAGAAACGGAATTAATGATAGGTTCAAACATAACTGCCCGTTCTAACTAACACAAGAAGAAAAAGTACAAAATAAGTGATGATAAATGAATAGTAGTCCAAATTTAATTGTATTTTCAACTTCTGGCACATACGCTGCTATTTTGACATTTGTTTATTGTGCTACCTAATCTTTGTGAAAAAGGGCTAATGCCCGTTGCCATGCCGTAGTCACTGAAATGGCCTCACTCACTGGTACCGAGAGACCATTTCATTTGCTTACCCTTACGTACCTACGTCCTTTTGACCATTTAACTTCCCTAGTTTTCACAACTATGAATAATTAGTCAACCCTAGGGTACAATGAACGCAGTATCCCGACCAAGCGGGAAGTAGTTACAAACTTTGAGAACCACTTTTGAAAAACTTTCAAAGAAATGAATTCCAAAGATTGGACGCTAAAATGGAATTTTTCCATTTCATCGTTGACAAAGCATTGCTTGAAAAGTTTTGCGTCGGCTCTGGGGAGAAAGAGAGCAATGTCCTTTGTTTCGTAAAATGACGTTTCGTTTTTTTTATTTTATATAGGCGGAATATAATCAAATTCATTTGAAGATCTGTGGTGTGTGGTGGTCTAGTGGAAAATATCATAAGGTCGTGGATTCGTACCCAGACTGGCACACTACTTTTTGTAATTTATTTCATCACGACTTTTTCAAAAACGGTGAAAGAAAGCAATCGTTTGGAAACTGACATGTTCTAGAACCATCATCATCCGGCGCTAGCTTTTTCCCAACTTTATTGGGGCCAGCTTCCAGTCTCACTGGATGCAGCTATACACCAGTATTTTAAATGGAACGATTGCCTATCTGCAAAATAACGTTAACATGAACGCCGTGTGAACCTACAACTTATTTATAGCGCAGCATTCTGCTCACAAGACTGCAATATTCTACCAAAAGACCGCACCCAGACGCATTGAATTACCAAGTGGCATTGAAAACCAACTTCGCCACCTCGACTCGACATTCAAGAACTGTGGTTAATGTAAAGTAGAATTAGCGGAGATTCCATTAAGCTAACACCAACTCTGAACTAAAGTAATGCTTGAGCGGAGTAACTTACTTAGTTTAAGTTAGAAAGTACGTTACTAGTTGGACGAATGGAAACTGTGAGACGCAAAATCACTACCGCAGTCCGCAATGCGTTGTGACTAAATATGCGAGCGAGATAAGAATAGCATATATTCTTCTCCAATTTCTTCTAAGAACACACATAACAAACATGAGAAATAGTAACAAAAACCGTCTTTTATAACTGCTGACTAGAAACCGACGGTAATGGATCATCATCAGCTAATAATGTTCCCACTGCGGGACACAGGCATCCTCTCTATGAGAGGGAGTGAGCTGCAATCCACCACGCGGGCCCAGTGCGGGTTGGTAGATATCTCATGTCTTCGAATTTTTAGTTCTAGGACATGTCGGTTTCCTCACGATGTTTTGCTTCACCGTTTTTGAGAGCAGCGGTGATGAAATAAATTACACAAAGTAATCAGGCGCATTACTTTGTGTAATTGGGTTCGAACCCACGGCTTACTGCTCGTAAGTCGGGGCTGCCACCACAGGCCACGGTAATGGATACCTTGATGCTATTACATCTGTACAAATAAATAAAACTGAAATGTCCGTTTGTAATTTCAAAACAACAGCTTATCACTAAATGAATTTAAAAGTACCTATATTTTTTACTTTTTTACATTTCTATCTGTCTGTTTGTTCCGACTAATCTCCGGATTGACTGGACCTATTTTGACAGGACTCATACTGGCATAGCTGATGTAATAAGGAGTATCTTATCTTTTAGTCTTCTCATATGTAGTAACTTAGGCAATTAGTATTTAAAAAAAAGTATTAGAATTCCGTGTAAAAAAGAATTAAACCCATGAAATTGTTATCGTATTCAAATAGGGAAGTAATATTTATAATTTCAGCGTTTTTAAAAAAATAATAATTTCACGCAGACGTTATGCAGGGTTAGGCAGAGGTGAACATAATAGAAAACCCACATTTCGCCATTTTCTCATTTTCAAGTCTCATGTCCATGAAATTCAAACTCCATAGCTTGGAAATTCCTGATGAAAATCCCAAATATAGACACATAACGATAAATATTATGAAAATAGCAATATTTAAAGCTGACGTTAAACCAAACGCATCCATTGCCCTTGACTTTCTCGCCATAACTGATCCCATAATGAAAATTTTACTATAGCTATGAAACCAGACACCCGTTAATTCTACATTTTACGATGTAATGTATCAAAATCCTAATATTGTGTTTCGTTTTATGTTGGTTTAACAGCTAAATTTTATAGTTCTGAGCGCGAAGTTTTTCTTCTCAAAAGAATCTGTTTTACTGACTGGTTAGCTCAGTGGTAAGAATTCCGAGTTGCTTATTGTAAATCGTGGATTCGAACTTAGAAGGTAATCGTAGATTAACTAAATGTCCACTTTGGCCTTATGTAGTCAAAGTATGTTTTATAAGAAACAGTTTTATTTTAATTCAAAGAACCAAAACTATACAGTACGTTCCCCAACCCGTAATATCTTTGGGAATGTTTAGAGTGCTGTAATCTAGTATGAAACACAAGCACATTTTGCAAAACAAATGAGAGCTCTACGTTAAAGTTTCAGGGTATTTTGCATAGATGTCGCTTATTTAAATTTTGACCAGCATTGATCACAATATACTTATTTACAATTCATGGTATAATTTTAATGATTGAATATACGTGTATTATTAACCTTTTTATCATAGGTGCTTACAGAAGAATACAGAAAGCAAGAAAAGAAAAAGTATTTATTGGTCTCAAACAGGACAAACAAAAACATTTTTTTTAAAAACAAGACTAAAATTAAATTGATAAAAGAGACTAATAAAAAAATAAAATAAAAGAAGAGATTATATATGCAAAAAATATGTTTTAGTGGCATTCATGGTACCTAACATTATCATAAAAACAAATATTCTTGTATTCAAAAGTGTAAATTGTTTATCACTGGGTATTCTGTATTTTTAGATAATGCAGGCGTTCAACCAAGGATCCCAGACACGTTCAGATCAGCTAATAACTCGTTTCCAATCTCCTGCACGGTGTCACTCAAGAATTTAGTTATTTCATCCTAAAAGTAGAAAGAGAAAAATAAAGGAAATTAAACAAAAAAACATTAATATTACTTATCATCATCGACTTCCTTTTGGGAAACATGTATAGGTACTTCTGAGCATGCCTTGCGCAACAATCACCGCGTCCCTGGTCCTTAAGTTTTTTGTAATTCCAATGGACGCTTGAGTCAGTCAGCGGACGAAAAAATTATCAGTTGTCCCATACAAACCTTCGATACCTGCGACCGACATGTAAACCCAAATGTATGTATACTGATTAATTTTTCACGTTTACGATGTTGGTCCTATGGAAAAAGTGGTCCAATTTGATGGTCTGTACCCTTAAAATTATAACTACCACATCTTTCTAATTATCATCAGCCTAAAATGTTCTCACTGCTGGGACACAGGCCTCTTCTCTATGAGAGGGAGTGGGCTGCAATCCACCTCGCGGGTCCAGTGCGGGTTGGTGGATGTCACATGTCTTCGTATTTGTAGTTCTAGGACATGCCGGTTTCCTCACGATGTTTTCCTTCACCGATTTTGAGGGTAGCGCTGATGAAATAAATTACACAAAGTAAAGCGCCTGCCTGGGTTCGAACCCACGGCTTACTGTTCGTAAGTCGGGGCTGCCACCTCTGGGCCACCGCTACTCTCGTTCTAATACATGCTGTTAAAGAAGAAAATAACGCTGTGTCTACCCCAAAATAAGTTGGGATAAGGGCGGGAGAATAAGGATTATGCTCTGTGATCTGGCCCAGGGCGAATTAAAAATAAAATAAAAGACCTCCGGAAAAGAATCTTTATCATCATCATCAGCCTAGCTGAGGTTGGCTTCCAGTCTAACCGGCTCCAGTTTAATACCAGTATTTTGAATGGAGCAACTGCCTATCTGACCTCTACAACCCAGAAAATATTTTTAGATATAAACACTAATCTTACCTCATGCAACTCCAGTAACTCTGGCACGAAATGCTTCAGGAATGTGTTGATGAACTCGGACATGCCTGGGTCATTCATCAGGCCATTGATTACAGACTGTAAAGTAGAAAATGACGGTATTATATTTAACAAAATAATAATTCACTATGTTAGGTAAAGGCTAGAGAACAGACGATAATGGCTTTATGCCCAAATCCATCATCTCATCCGCCTAGCCTTTTCCCAACTATGTTGGGACCGCGGTCCATTCGCACTGGATGCAGCGGAATAGCAGTATTTTACAAGGACCTACCTGACCCCCACAATCCAGTTAGTACTGGGTAAAGCCATCCACCTTGGTAAGACAGGTTGTCAGACTTATGCCCAAATCCATAAGACCCATAAGATTCGATCGAACCGATAAACGGAGATCTCCAGACAAATACAAGGTGAGTATCAATCAGTGACCGTGCCCGAAGCTGCCTCCGCACTCTTGAAAAAAAATTGGACTGAGTTTGTTGAAGCATAACGCTACTAGAAAGGATACCGTTCATAGAAATTTTCTGAATAAACAACTACTTCAATGTGAAGGTTAGTGCGAAAGCCAAAATTTGTTCTTACCTCAAAACTTTTCAAAGATACTTGTACATGGCTGCTCGTGATTTGTAGGAATAAGCCGGAACCAATGGTTACCCTTGGACCCACTACTATGGAACCCTTCACTCTTGGCTCGATTAAATCAATTCTGGAACAAACAAGACAAGGGTAAAGCAGGCAGCTGTCATAACATATTGGTGTACAATAAAAGAGTCTGCAAAGACACCGTACCATACCATAAACGTGCTATGAACGTATCAAGCACGGAAACAAATGTGATACGGACTTATATGCCTACTAGAACGTATCAAACCCGTGCATAACGGAAAGCGTCAACAATTCTCGACGAAATTTTTCTGCTGATGATACGCTCTGTGCATGGCACGAGACTGTTTTGACCAGAGGCGGAACTTTCTAGTGGGCATAGTCTAATAGTTTTCAATGCAAAAAAAAATGGCTGTCTGCAAAGTCGGTTTACGGACGCTATTTTAACGTGACAACGTCATAACAAAACATTGATGAAATGATTGCATTCTTTTATGAATGGACAAGCCGAACGCTCAAGCCGATTGTGCCTTTCGCTCACTCGTGTAGCACACTCGCTCCGATCGTAACGCTACAATGAGTCATCCTTTTTCGTGCGTGCAGCCGGCGTTCATCGATTTTTTAGACGTTGTCACGTCAAAATATTTTTGCTTCAACAACAATTTCCTTCGAATAACTACCGTGTTGAAATCGTGTTGTTGTGAATCGTATTAAGCTCTAAATAACCTCAGTCGTTGTCGATTAAGCATGTTGCTCATGGTAAAGTCGACCGTCCACTGCTACGGTAGGATGTGCGCTTAAAGGTTTGCCACGGTCATTATGTTTGCCAGAATAAACACAAACACGAGCGTAGCTTAATCGTGGTCTGCCGTGGAGTAGCGTATTAAAGACAAATCTCACTATCAATAGAAACCAGTCATGGAACTTACTTGGCATCCCCGTTTCCGAATATATTGGTCCCCTGTGCAGAAACTAAGAGGTCGTAGTTATCTGGAATAGTAATTGAACACAATCATAATCATATAGATCTAGTCAACGAGAGCAAGTCAAGCGAGAGAATGCGTGACGCGTTTTATGATACTATAAAGGGTGTAAAAATACATAACAAACGTAACAAAGCCTAAAAGCACTTGTTCTCCCCGTCATTGCAACCATTTTTATTTTTTCGAAACCATACCCATCAAAGTTCCAACACAATCACGCGTTTTTTCAAAAATACAACTTTTAACTGTTATAACTTTACTTTAAACACCTCCATGACGGCTGTATTATTCAATTCATTCATCAGCACAATGGTTTGCGTGTTACGATGAACGCTTCCTTAAAGCATGATTTTTCAGACCAAGAAAAAAAAATCGTTGCTCAGCAATAATTTTTGCGCTAAGTTACATAGTTTTTACACCGAATGCTTGGTTGACGGATTCTTGAAGGGTCTGTTTGCACCTTGTAGAGTGAGACTATCACAAGAAATGTCACAAAAAAGGGGATTCCCCACCTCTCTCTGAAGTACAAAATACACTTCAACAGCAATATTGAGGCGATATTGAGAGTGCACGATTACCTATACCCACGTTGTCCAGTCTATCGTAAGTTTATTTGGTCTACACTAGGGAAACTAAACTTGGATGCTCTAAAATCTTTCCGTATTCTTTTCCACCATTCAAATTAGTAAAATTAATACTAACCGGCTAAAAGCTCCAGGACAGGAACGTGGATGTCGAATTCAATGCGATACCTAACAGGGATTATTGATGCAGAGTTGACGGTCAACTTGTCAACCACGAATGTGCTCAGCTTGGAGACCACCAGGTTTTTTATATCCACGTGAGAACTGGAAGAAAAGGTGAAAACGTTCAAAAATCAAAATATTTTATTTTATATAGACCTACATGGGCACTTATAAAATGTCGGAAAAAGGTGCACCGTTCGGGTTGGTCGTTTCCTATAGAGAAGAACCGGCAAGAAACTCCATGGTTAGGTAACTACTCTTTTAAAATCATTTGGTTTTACAATATTTGAATGTTACAGCGTTAGTACTTAAGTACGGGAGGACAGCGTAGGCCCGACAATAAGTCGTTGCTAACTACAAAAGGTAGAACAAGATAAAGCAAAAAAATGTGTCAAATACATTTTTTTTAAGACCAGATTGGTTTTTAAGACCGTTATTATAAACTTTTGTGTGAGAGGGAACACCAAAAAAAAAATGGGTGGATTGTGAGAAGAATGATAGAAAGAAAAACATCGCAGCTTCCACGGTATGGGCGATGACACTGCAAAGGTCACATTGACTGCATCTTTTAGAACACAGAGGGCAGGATAAGCGGCAGTACAAATTAGGATAACTGGTCAATACAATTTTAAATAGTGTAGTGCCTGCGACACGGAGAAAAGACAAACAGTGTTACAAAATCATCATCATCAGCCTAGCGTTTTTCCAACTGTGAGGGTCGGCTTTCAGTCTAATCGGATCCAGCTAAATACCAGTATTTTACATGGAGCGACTGCCTACCTGACTTCCAAAACCCATTTAGTACTGGGTGAAACGATACATTAGTAAGACTGGTTGTCAGACTTTCGGGCTACTGACTCTCTGTAACTAATGTCAAAGATCTACAAAGCAGCCGCCGGTCCAGGCTTAGCCCCGGCTTAGCTTAACATGCTTTCCGAGGCAAGCAAGGAATGTCGGTGTATGGCAAAGATTGACCATATGTATTGACGGTATGTATGGGTGGTCAATCTTTGCCTAGGTTGGTCTATGGGTGCATTACCGACCAACCTAGGCAAAGATTGACCCGAGCAGCTTTTATTATAAAGCCACGTGATGTTAATATTTAGTCCTCCAGATTGAAGAAATAGAGTGTTAAAGAAGCCTACGAATAATCTCTTACCCAGGTAAAGTTAGAACATCCTCATTTAGGTATAAACGTTCAATTTCCAGGGGATCCAGAACTGGCACATCATCAGAACCCGTCAGCATAGTCTTTCGGAAATCTTCTATAAGACCGTGAATCAAATTCTCGAGGGCGCTGTTTTTTGTCAATCCATCTGTAATTAGTTATAATCTATACTATACAAAAAAATAATAATATATACCTATAATTAATTAATTTGTAATTATAAAGCTGAATCTCAGGAAATAATTTTTCAATCGGACGAGAGCGTCCGATTTGAAAAATTATTTCAGTGTTAGATAGCCCGTTTATCGAGGAAGTTTATAGGCTATTTATGATCGCTACGACCAATAGGAGTGAAGCAGCAATGAAAAATGTTGCAAAAACGGGGAAAATGTGACGCAGACAAAGTTGCGCGGGACAGTAAGTAATTAGTATTTCATGGCATACATCGTAAGTCAAGAGCAATTAATGCTGATGTGAATGTGAGGTACTGGTTTCCCTTCCCGAGTCTATCAGCGTGTTATTGATTTTTGCTGGCCAAAATTTCTTAATAGCAGACAGGAGCTTGGAACTAAGATAGTTTATGGCAATATGTTTATTATAGTTATATACAGGGTGTAACGGAAAGGGTATATAAATACTTAAGGGTGTGCTACAGACCGTCCAACTGAACATATTTCTCCATCGGACAAACATCGTAATAGCGAAAAAATATCATCGCCCCATACAAAATTTCAATACCTATTCGACCCAAATGTATGGGGCAGCTGATATTCGCTATTACGATGTTTGTCCGATGGAGAAACATGTTCAGTTTGATGGTCTGTAGCAAACCCTTAAGTATGTATATACCCTTTCCGTTACACCCTGTATATATATTTATTATAGTTGTTACACTAGATAGAGGAAAGAAGATTTTGCTAAGTGTAACGTTGTCTAACCCTCGTTCTAATCAAAGCGATCGGTCTCGCAAATACTTGATCGCCGCATTAACGCTTTCGCTGCTAATTTCAAATAATTAATTAATTCATTCATTCTTACTTGTATGCTCAAAATTCACAAGTCATCTATAGCTACGTATAACGACGACTCAGTAGGCGGGTTGTGCGTACGCGAATGAATTTTTGTTCGACCGCCGATATGCTGGGTGCTTAAAGCGTTTTACACCTTATGGCATTTCAACAAACTTTCAAGTCCTTATTTTTCGAAATGACTGAACCGATTTTAACGAAACTTCATACACATAAGCAGGATACATAGGTGTAAGAAGTTACTATAAATCATTTTCAAAACATCTTTAAAATAAAAGATAATTGGAAATTTCTGTTTCTATGTAAATTTATAATCGGTCTAATTGAGCTATAACACTATTTTTTGAAAATGTTTTTAAAAACTTTTTAGACCTATGTATGCTGCTTGTACTGTGACGGAGATTAAGGCGATCACACAGGTTTGTCGAGATTACTGCCGCTCCCTATTCTCTAGAAGTTCTGTCGTACCTAGTCTACCTAATTCAGATGTATACAACCGCGAACCTTCTATCCTGAAAGATGAGATAAGAGCCGCGATTAATCATCTCAAATGCGGCAAAGCAGTAGGAGCTGACGAGATACCCATAGAGGTCATAAAATCTATGGGAGACTTTGGTGTCGATATTATGCACTGCATATGCTCTAAGGTCTGGGATACTGGAGAATGGCCGACTGAGTGGGGTAGGTCGCTGTTTATACCTCTCCACAAAAAGGGATCCACAAAAAAATGCAATAACTATCGTCTTATTTCCCTAATATCACACAGCAGCAAAATTCTACTGCATATACTAAACACCAGACTTCAGGCTTACTTAAATAGGGAAATAAGCCCGGAACAGGCGGGTTTTGTCAAGGTTCGCGGTACTCGCGAGCAAATACTTATCCTCAGACAAATCATTGAAAAAGCCAGAGAGTTCAATAATACGCTATACATCTGTTTTATTGACTTAAGTAAAGCATTTGACACTGTCATCTGGTCCAAACTGTGGGAAATACTGCTGGAGATGGGCGTGCCTCACCACCTGGTACATCTTATCAGAAAACTTTATGAGGACGGAACAGCAGGTGTACGCTTAGATGGTGTCGATTCCGAATCCTTCAAAACACAAGCTGGTGTCAGACAAGGATGTATAATATCACCCTTGCTGTTCAACATATACACCGAATATATAATGCGGATTATTTTGGATAGCTGGCATAAAGGTGTGTCAGTCGGAGGTAGGATCATATCCAGCTTGAGGTATGCTGACGATACAACTCTCCTGGCCTCATCTAAAGAGGATATCAGTAATTTGCTGCGGATGCTCGAAACCACTAGTCAAAAGTGTGGACTCACCCTGGACCGCGAAAAAACCAAGATGATGATAGTGGATAGAGCTTACGAAAACCACCCAGATATCACATCAGTTGCTAACTGTGACGTCGTCAACAGCTACATCTATCTGGGCTCTACCATCTCCAATTGCGGGGGCTGTGACACCGAGATTAGACGACGTTGCGCCATGACTCGATCGGCTGTACAAAAGTTGGACAAAATCTGGAGAGACCGCCGCATAACTAAAAATACCAAAATAGCATTATGAATACCCTGGTTTTCCCGATCTTCCTCTATGGTGCGGAGACATGGACATTGCGAATGCAGGACCGACGCAAGATTAACGCCCTGGAGATGTGGTGCTGGAGACGCATGCTCAGGATAAGCTGGACCGCTCATCGGACTAACGTGTCAATACTCAAAGAGCTTAACATTAAACAGAGACTGTCGTCGCTTGTGCAATTACGAATCCTCAGTTTCTTTGGACACGTTACCCGCAACAAAGATTCGATGGAGCGTTTGGTGATACAGGGTAGAGTCGAAGGCACGAGACCACGTGGTCGATCACCAACCCGATGGACAGACTCCATCAAATCTGTCACCAAGTTCCCTGTGGCAGAATGTGCTCGCCATGCGGCCAATAGAGACCGGTGGAAAAGGATCGCGAAGGCAGCGTCCGCAGTTGTGGGCGACCCTCCATGACCACGACCACTCTGTCAAGAGTGAACGACTAAGAAGGAGATGCTGCTTATGCGTATGAAGTTTCATTAAAATCGATTTAGTCATTTCAGAAAATAAGGACTTGAAAGTTTGTATGAAATACCGTAAGGAGCAAACGCTCTTAACACCGAAAATGTTAAGCTTCGCCGTTCAAAATGAACGGTACGATCACTTTGGTTGGGACACGGGCTAGACCTCTCGCAGTAAAATATGAACTATGCCTGTCTGTATCCGTTTGTGTGTTAAACTAGGAGACATATTTAACTTACCTCGCACCAACCAGTCTTCATTGAATTTATTGAAGTCCACCGGAGTAGCCACCGCCACGCCGAGGATTGACAACAATACAAGAGGTAACTGCATTTTCAGGCCTGTAATCAAATCGAAAGAATAAAGAATCTTCTAGCTCAGGTTATGGTTCCATCAATATGTTCATATTTTCTTATTCTTTATTGCACACAAAATTAAAAAATATACATACAAATTGCAATATAAAAACTTATGTACAACGGCGAGCTTAACCCAGAATTGGGTTTAGCTCGGTCGGTAGTCAAAACAAAGTGTTGTTTTGCATCCTCTTCAAAATTCACGAGGTTGTCACAAAAGACATAAATAATCAATGTAAATTACGGTACCTAGTTAATTATTAATAGAAGCTAATTTTTGTGGTTGTTTAAGTTTGTCAGTATATCAGAACAACCCCCTTAATGTGGTTTAGGGACTAAAAAAATATCGAATAAACGTTTGAGATTGTTTGTATGTGAGAAAGCGCGGTTATAGGGCGAGGATCAGACGCGCCGCGCTAAAAACAAGGGCGGTTCACACTTACCGATTTCCGTAAATAAGAAAAAAATAAAAATGACCTAGCCATTTTATTATTGATTCGGGTCGAGAATCATTAGCATAGTTACCTCCTTATATTTGACGAGGATGCAAAACAACTCCTTGTAGTACAATTAGCAATTAGAACGAGAAAAGGAAGAAGACAGATAGATAAACTTACTTTTGTATTTGTAATATTAGCATGGACATGAATTAAGTACGGGTGGATTG
This sequence comes from Cerastis rubricosa, assembly GCA_949152445.1. Lineage (NCBI taxonomy): Eukaryota > Metazoa > Arthropoda > Insecta > Lepidoptera > Noctuidae > Cerastis > Cerastis rubricosa. The sequence continues at coordinate 6,331,403 of OX424526.1, read as the reverse complement.
TCTCGCTCTGTATGGTGTCGGACGTAAAGAATAGCACCATCCCATATCTTCCCGTGGGTGTCGTAAGAGGCGACTAAGGGATTTGCCAGAGAATAGGCAGCATTATTCTCTGTACTTTTGTAACAACCGTACTGCGATCGCCAACCCGCCTGCCAAGCGTGGCGATTACGGCAAAACCCCCCAAAATGTCAATATGGCGACACTTTGGGGAGGCCTATGTCCAGCAGTGGACGTCTTTTGGGCTGAAATGATGATGATGATGGATTGTCTTGGAATCAGACAGTTTCAACTGAACTTAGTTGTCCTTAACAAAGCGTAGATTTCAGTATTCAATAATCTTTATCCGAACACCGCTCGTTTGAAGAATCGGTTCAGGCGACGAGTGGTGGACGTGGCTATACGGACATTACAGACCCTTCCAAACAAATACTTACTGAAATATCTGCCAACGTCCATGTCCACGTCTGGAGCCGGTTTGACCGACTTTTTAAGTTGTTGCAAACAGGCAAAAAACATGTATCGCGGATGGACAATAAAGTGGTGGATGGACAATAAAGTGACTACAACTGTAATAACCAAACTAATTTCAGTAATTATTATCAATATGATTCATAAATAAACATACCTGTGTTTTACGTGCTGCACGCTAAACTGCTAACGAGAATGGCTTGTCTGTAGATAAATACAAAATCGACTATTGACTCAGTACGATAATGATATTTAATCTGAAGAAAAATGGATAATAATACGATAGATAGTATATGATAGATATGTACGATCGAGGTTATGTTAAAGGGGTACGTACGTACCTAAGTAAACATCGTTGCAGTTGGCAACCCTCATGAGGAAAACAATATGAGTTTCGGTAGGTAGGTAGTAAGGTTCAGACGCGCATCGCGCAGTAATGCTACCGCTAACGCCAATGGTCAACGAGCCAGCCCGCGCTGCTGAGCTGCATCTTTAAATTCCCCTAATAATCATATTATGACCCAGCCTGTCCTTAGCTCCCCCCCTCAATGAATCCTCAGGTCCGAACCCCACAGGAGGCGACCTTACCGAGCGGTCAATCAGTTTAAAAATTTTGTTTGTAAGCTCTGGCTGAGAGTCTTAAATTCGTTTATGGTCACCGCAGGATAGTCCGGTTGAGAAGTCACCAAAGTTTTAATGTTGAATAGGGAGTGGACCCTTAAAAAAAATTAAAAAAATACACACTTAGCTTTAGCTTAGCCAGTATGGAGCGGAGTCATTAACCCCCGAGTGGTCTACTTAACGTGGGGGGACCGCTAAGTAGATCGCTTAGCACAACCATAAAACGAAACGGAACCCCGACGCAATTTTTTTTTTTTTGGGAATGGCGTCCCGCATTTCAACCTAGGAGGTTGTCGTCTGCTTAACCGGACTATCCTGTGGGTGCCTTAAGAGTAAGGCCTCCAGCCAGGGCATAAAACTTACAAACTAAGCGACTACACGCTAAGGGCACCCCCTGTGGGGTACGAGCTTCGGCTTAGGGCGTCGCTGGGGGAGGACTGCGGGGGACAGGCTGGATCTGAATGATATCATTATTTAGGGGCTGATTTAAAACTACTGGCACAGCATCGCGGGCTGGCTCAGGCGAGGGTCGGGGAGGGCATGGACCGGGACGTCGCTAGAAGCCGCTGAGACTCTAGACAACTTCTTTACCAACATTCCAGTAGAGGTTACGAAATCTCTCCCCTCTTCAGCTAAATTAGCTGAAGCTCTTCTTAAAGAGAACTTTACAAAGAACATACCAAACTTTAAATTTAAACCAGTATGTATTGCTACAATTAAAAACGCATTCAAAAGTCTCAATATAAAAAATACTGAAGACTTATGGGGGATATCCGTCAAGGTTCTTGGAGATATTATTGATACGATTGCTCCTGTCTTAACAGGCATATTCAACCAATGTTTGGACAGCGGCAAGTTTCCCGACTTGATGAAACATAGTAAAGTAGTACCAATTTTCAAATCAGGTTGTAAGAGTGATCCCTCTAATTATAGGCCTATATCTGTGCTTCCAGCACTGAGTAAAATCTATGAAAAAATCATGCTGGACCAGATGTTGTCTCACTTCAACTCTAATAGGATACTGCATAGTCAGCAGTTTGGCTTCACGAAGGGTAGGTCGACAACGGACGCGGGAGTAAAACTCATCAGTCACATTTTGGAGTCCTGGGAGAAGTCCCAGGATGCTATTGGCATCTTCTGTGATCTCTCAAAAGCGTTCGACTGCGTCGACCACAAAACACTGATCTGTAAATTACACCACTACGGAGTTCGTGGACAAGCTGCTGATCTTGTTCTCTCTTATTTATCAAACAGGCTGCAAAAAGTAAATGTAAATGGGGCGACGTCCTGCGGGTCTATAGTCAAGATGGGCGTGCCCCAAGGTTCAATTCTCGGCCCTTTCCTGTTTCTTGTTTATATTAATGATCTCCCTTATATGATGGCCAAATTTTCGGATATAATTCTATTTGCTGATGACACTTCGCTAATCTTTAAAATTGATAGAAAAGATACGGACGTCTTACATGTTAACGAAAGCCAAAGTATTCTCTCGAAATGGTTCGCAGCCAACAATCTTTTATTGAATACGAATAAAACAAAATGCCTTAAGTTATCTTACCAAATGTACCACAACGTGACCTAAATTTAAATCTTGACGGCAAGAAGCTTGATGTTATAGCGGAAACTGTATTCTTGGGGATTACTATCGATTCAAAACTGCAGTGGGGCGCGCACATTAGAACTCTTTCAGGAAGGTTAAGCTCAGCTGCCTATGCAATCAGAAAAATAAGGCAGTTAACTGATATAGCCACAGCTAGGTTAGTATACTACGCTTATTTCCATAGTATTATGTCCTATGGCATTCTGCTGTGGGGATCGGCAGCAGACGTTGATTCAATTTTCATACTGCAAAAGAGGGCAGTCCGCGCTATCTACAAAATGGGTCCTCGTGAATCCCGCAGAGAAAAATTTAAAGAAATCGATATACTGACTCTGCCTTCACTTTATATTTTAGAATGTATTTTATATGTCCGCAAAAACCGAGGACTTTTCAAAATTAGAAGCGACTTCCATAATATAAATACACGCAGTAAACACGAAATTGTAATACCCAAATTCAGATTAACCAAAACTAGCAAGTCTTTTCTTATAAACAGTATACGCTTTTATAATAAGTTGCCGAAGTCAGTTACAGAACTGACCGATGGAAAGTTTAAAAATTATATTAAACGTGTCCTAATTAAAAAAGCATATTACAAAATTAAGGACTACGTTGAAGATAGAGAAGTTTGGCCTTAGCCCCTTCGCACATGCGGCTTCCCTGGTAGCTCATAAACGGCACAAATGTGTGGATGTCTCTAACTATTCTCAATCTTATTTTTTTTTTTCCTTTCTTCTTTCTTTTTAATCAGATGCTTTACAATAGTTTTTAAATCATTACACCTTTTGTTTAGAATAGTTACAGCACGGATGACAACATTTGTGTCACTTAGTTGATCTAGTCATTTTGTGATATTTTCTATTTTTTTGTTGTATAGACTCTTTTTCTTATTTACCGATTGTTTGTAAATGTGTGGACATTGTAGGCCTTATAGATTCCTAGATCCTTGGTAACTTTTTATTTCGTTCTACGTTTCGTAGTAAGCAACGACTTATTGTCAGGCCTACGATGTCCTCCCATACTTTAGTACTAATGCTGTAACAGAAATATTGTAAAACCAAATGATTTTAAAAGAGTAACCATGGAGTTTCTTGCCGGTTCTTCTCCATAGGAAACGACCAACGCGAACCGAGCACCTTTTTGCCGACGTTTTATAAGTGCCCCTGTATAATATAAAAATATTTTGATTTTGATTTTTGATTTTGACGTCGCGACGGACCTCGACGGCGAGGTCGGTAAGACGGCGGTTTGAGTCGAAACTTTTTAAGAGTGCTAGTCTCTTTGCTACTCTTCTGGAGGAGGGTGATAGCATCATCGGGAGTGACGAGAGTATGCCTCGGACGGCGAACTGAACTTATGCGCGAGTGTTCTTAATGGGCGGCCGCTGCGATCAGGGAATTACGATGCTTAATTGCGTTATCGAAGAAACGCTTCGAGAGACGTTTCATAAACTGAAGGATGGTGGGCATTCTAAGGTCTACGTGTAGACGGTCATTAAAAAGGGGCTCCGGTGATTCTACGTAAGAACCGGTTCTGCAAGGTTTGCATCCTATGGATGAACTTAGGCTTGGTGTGAGCGTACACGACGCAAGCGTACGTCATAATGGGGCGGATCACCGCGGTATAAAGGCGCAACTTGCACTTGAGTGACAACTTGCTTTTTTCCGAAATCATGATATCAAGCCTACCCATAGCAAAGGCAACTCGGTCGCGAGCTGCTTTGATGTGCGCCGCGAAGGAAAGGTGGTTGTCGAGTAAGATTCCTAAGTACTTGGCTTGCTTCTCCCAAGGGATAGGCTTACCGTACATAGTGATCGGGCTGAGCGCGGGTGGCTTACTTTTACGCGGCTTAGAGACAAGAACTGCCTGGCTCTTGTCGGGGTTCACCTCGATTCTCCATTTCCAGAATCAAGCGCCTAAGACGTTGGCTGAGGTTTAGAGGGTGCTGTAAATAGCGTCGTGACTGCGGCTAGTTTAATAAATGGCCGTGTCGTCCGCGAACAGGGCTAACTGAGCCTTCTTGCTCTTGGGGATGTCACTCGTGAATAGTGTAAAGATAAGGGGAGAGACGACGAAGCCCTAAGGGACTCCGGCTCTAATGGGGTGGGGGGAAGACAGTGCCTTCCTGATGCGATAGCGGAAGGTGCGAACCGACAAAAACTCTTGTAAGATGAGCACGAGACGGTCTGGCACTCCCAGTTTGTACAGCTTATGTAATAAGCCGTTGTGCCAGACTTTGTCGAAAGCCTTTACTATGTCGAAGAACAACACACCCGTCATCGCTCCACGCTGGAAACCAGCGCTCAAGTACCCCCGACGCAACGACGCTTGGATTAATTTATTTTTGCTTTGGTTTTTTAAATTTTAAATATTTATTTTATTGAATAAGATCTTATCAAAACTCAAGTTAAATAGTTACTAATCTTAAAGAGATGGTCAATGGGACGGCAAATAAGAAACACAATGAAACGATGTCCTTGTTTTATAAGTGGATGAAACAAGGCCATAATAATATTATTATTATCTTAAGAGAGTGTCCATACTTCGTGTAATCGGCCCTAGCCGAGCACGTATCACCTCATTTGTCACATTTATTTCGAAGCGGTGAGGAGTCTCTTTCTAGCCTACTTGGCTCAAGCCGATTTTCCTCTAATGTCACTGTCCATGGTTGAGTCCAGGCCCCAGGTCTTGCAGTGTTATTGGGTTTATCAAACAAACAGTAATTAAAAAAAATCTTTATTTACAGTAAACCTAGGCAAGTAATACATTTATTTGTGATACAGTCGCTCACTCTTTCGTTATAGTAGTATCATAGAAGTGGTCGCCAGCGACTGCTGAGCCTAATGTGGAATCCGGATCGCCTGGGTTGGAATCCGGATCTGGCAACGTGTCATTGAGTTTTTCCATCAGGAACTTCTCAGAAGCACTGCGTCTGGATTCGTTACTCGCGAAACATTACTGGCGAAATGTGGGTATACTGTTTAGTCACACCTCTGCCTAGCCCTTAGGGATTACAAGGCGTGATGTTATGTTATGTGTTCATAAATTGTCGGAAATTACTTTGCTGTCAGTTCCTGTGGCTCCATAATAAAGAGCATCGCATTATTTGTCTACGTACTTAGTGTTTGTAAAGATGTCGTTGCAATAAATAATTATTCTTTTCAAGTTATCATTCAACAAAAATAAGCTTGTAGCAGTTTCAGAGAGTCATCAACCTCTTGCAAATGGTACAATGCTCCGTATGGTGTCTTTCTTTCTCGAAACTTGTATGTATATTTGAAATAAGATATTGTGAGCAAACCCTCTTGTTATAAACCATATTGGCTGGCAATCTCTCGAATATTTTCGTTTTCTTTGTGAAGCATGAATACGGCATTCTGAAACGAAAAAAAAGTAAGTAAGTAACTATTAAAATTATCCAAAGGAGCAGTCGAAAAGTATGGGAAATTGTGTAAGAGAGTTCGCATGAGAAAAATATTTTCCTTATTTTACAAAAAAAAAAAACATGATATGATTTCTGATGTACAAAAGAAATATGATTTTTTGATTTAATTTTGTGATTGGTCCCGTCCATGATCCGTCGCGCTGCTTCGAAAGGCGGTGTCCTAGCAAGCAATTATCGAACTTTTTATTTAATAATGTTACCACTCCTTATTGTAAATATATTTCTGTTAACTGTGGCTGTAAGTGTGTAGCTTGAATTTTTCTGTTATGTTGTACAGACAGCGTCAGTATATGCTAACCCCCGTCAACACTCCGGCCGAGGAGGCCGGGGGGATAACTACTTAGTGGAGCTGTGTGTACATGTTTTCTCAAATATAATAAATATGTCACTGATTGGTTCGGGAAACGGTTATTCACCCTCTCGTCATTACGATGAAATGTTCGAGTTCGTCTAAGAAATTACGGTGAGATAGGAGTTATCATACATTTTTGGGTTAGGTACTTACCAACAAGTTCCCGGCTATATGTGAGTTGACAATAGACATCAAAACATTTGTTAGCCGGGAGTGATCGGTGCCATTGACGTGCAGTTCAATTTCAGACTGAAACAATAAAATATAGTAAATAAACTAATACTTCGTCCCCGGCTTCGTCCGCGTGTTTCGTACTCTCTCCTACGTATTTCAAAAACTCTTTAAAGGTGATGAAGAGGGTCCATCCCGTTTTTAAAGTTTTTGTTTGGAAAAACTGTCATTACTATTTACGATCATGGTTCAGCTTTTTGAATAATAAATAGTAATACAAAGAAAGCATTAGAGCCTCTCGTCCAAAGGTGCCAGACAATAACAGTCTATCAGCGATAATGATGAAATAAAAGTTTAAGTTTTGGATTGACCAAATTGACACATCTTAGCCCTCTATCGTCTAGGCTCTCAAATCGTAAGTTCTAAGTATTATCCGGTTCACATTTAACAAGTCGAGTTTACCGGTAAAAAGGAACTAATTTACAATTACAGCTATCGGAAATGAGCGAAAAGATTAATTCCCAAACAATATTAAATTAATCATAGTTCTTACATGTACAGCATGTAATTGCTAACTTACATGTACATCATTGTACAGCAACGCCAATAAACATTATACTCAATGTTCAGTAAAGTCAGGGAAATTGCTAAACCACGGGTTCACGTTCCAGGGTTCACGTAGAATATTTATAATTTACTACAATAATTATTAATATATCATTTCCCCGAGTTTACATAAATTATTATTTACAAAGCCTCCTCCTCTTCCTCCCTCTCATAGATAGGAGGCCTGTGTCCCAGCAGTGGGAACATTATTTGCTGATTATGATGATTCTTTACAAAAGGTGTCAATTTTATAACATATAAAAACACGTGATTGTTAAGTAAGGTGGAAGGCACCTGAGTTGTCTTTTACCTTTATTTTGTTCACTGTAGCTTCCGAGCCAATATCTGATAGTCGGATGCCATTTTCAAAAGTTGGAGTATGTGATGCTGTGATGAAGACGTAAAAAATTGAAATTCTGCAAAAATAACCATAGTTTTTAGGAATCGAAAAACCAATAATCCCGTGTCCAAAATCAAACGATCCATAGCAGGCTCTTTAGTCAACTGATCCCACTCATTTGGGACCGTTGACTGATTCATTATTTTTCTTTAGTAGATTGGACCCGCTGTCAAAGATGAACAAAAAAATGTCTTCAAATTCAAATTCAAAAGTTTATTGCTCAACACAGTGCATAATAATACATTTCCAGATGTCAGTGAATGCGCAGTCCACTGTGTTGTACCAATTCAGGCATGCAAAATTTATCATACACAATTTCATAAATTTAAATTAATAGTTTAAACAATGACAAATTCAATATTAATACATTATACAGTGTCATAGATTCACATAAATTCAAATTAATAAGTAAGTAATGTCAAAGTTTCAAATCAATCAGGTAAGTACATAATGTCAGAATAATAAATGTCAAAATAATAAAAAAACATGAAATAAATCGGACTCAAGGATTCACCATAACTATATCTGTTACTTTTAAACACACAGATTTCTATCTGACAGGTATTCATTTAAAGTGTAGTATGTCTTATTTATCAGTAGATTATTGAGTTGCTTCTTAAATACATTAATATCTTGAATACTTAACAAAGAATTAGGTAACTTATTATAAATATGTGGTGCCATTCCTAGAAGGTTTTTGTGGAATACCGCTTTTTTGTGTTGCCTACTGCTTATTTTATTTCTATGTCGCGAGCTGTGTAATGTCTCAAATAAATGGAAGTTTGTCTTGACAAATACAGCCACCTCATATATGTATAGACAGGGTGCTGTTAATATCCGGAAATTCGCAAAGAACGGCTTGCAGCTTTCCGTGCTTTTTATACCGCATATCGCCCTAACACACCTTTTTTGGGCTCTAAATACTGTCTCCATGTTAGTGGAGTTGCCCCAATATATAATCCCGTATCGTAATGTAGACGTAACATATGCATGATACGCCGTAACCAAAACTTTTTGATTTACCTCCTTTGCGAGATTACGTAAAGCATATGAGTGCTGACTCAGGCGTTTACAAACACTGTCAGTATGAGTTTTCCATGACATGTCCCTATCCAGTTCAAGCCCTAAAAATTTTGTAGTTTTCGTTTCTGAAATAAAATCACACACACGCTACACACGCTAGTACTCAAATTTCAAATTTGAGTACTAGCGTGTGGAAAAATGAAAAGAAAATGCATAATTCACTCGGTGACTTGCCCGTGGTACTACCAATCTTACCACCAGTTGAAAGTTTCTTGCGTCTCTTGTCTCTTGTCTATTGTATCTTGCTACAAGGGAAATGCACAAACACTTGATCGTCGCGTTCATATGTGCGTGTATTTGTTTGAAAAAAGCGGGCTCGTCACCATTTGACACGAGAGACTGAACACACGCGTGTCCAGTTGGTGAAACTCAAAATTAATATCATTTATTATTTCGTCATTCTGGACACGCCAAGATTTTACGTGTGTCCACATAGTGGAACTAAAATTGTTTTTTTTTTTAAGAAAAACGTTGGCACACTAGGAATTTCTCCTGTATCGTGGGTGCGTTTTACAAACATTTAAACTCACAAACACAAACAGCCAGACCCGGAACAACTATCTGTAGGCCGTACAAATATTTGTTCCGTGCGGGGATCGAACCCGCGACACGTAGCGCAGCAGTCGCTCACTCAACCACTGCGCCAACCGTGCCGAATTACTATGTTTTCACCAGTTCGACACACAACGGAGCGACGATTGGGATTTGTGTCGATCACCCACGTTCTTCGGTTATGAGACTGTATATCCCGCGGAGTTGTGGAGGTCGAGGCTTTTTAAACGCCAAGACTCTCCACAATCGCGAGATATGCAGTCTCAGGGAATATTTCCTAGAAACCGACGTGGGGATGCATCGAGATGTGGTCGCGATGGACAAGGCCCTCACCCCGCTCTCCTTGGCTAAAGAGAACTGGCGCAAACCTGCAGTGCTTGACACTAATGACCGCAGGGAAGTATGGCAGAGTAAGGAGCTTCACGGACGCTACTTCAGTGCCCTGCATGGGCCTGATGTAGACCATGCAGCGTCCGTAGCCTGGCTACGTTCTGGGGAACTCTTTGGAGAAACCGAAGGTTTTGTTTGTGCAATTATGGATGAAGTTATGATGACGAATAACTACCGGAAATTTATTGTGAAGGATGGCACGGTTGACATATGTCGGGCATGCCACCGTCCAGACGAATCGATCCGTCACATTATCTCCGGGTGTTCTCGTCTAGCTAACGGAGAATACTTGCATAGACACAACCTTGTAGCCAGGATTATCTATCAGCAACTTGCTCTGAAGTACAGCCTTGTGGAATCGGAAGTGCCGTACTATAGGTATGTGCCCGACCCAGTTCTCGAAAATGGCAATATCACACTGTATTCGGATCAATCCATCATCACTGACAGGACTATTGTAGCCAATAAGCCTGATATAGTGGTGATGGATCGATCAGAGCGGCGCGCAATGATTGTTGACATAACGGTTCCACATGACGAGAACCTCGTGAAGGCCGAGAAAGATAAACAAATCAAGTATATTGACTTGGCTCGCGAGGTTGTCGACATGTGGCCTGTTGACTCAGCGATCATTGTGCCGATAGTCGTATCAGCCAATGGCCTAATTGCCAAGAGCCTCGACCAATATCTGATGAGGCTCTCGTTAGGCAGCTGGATCAAGGGCTTGATTCAGAAAGCGGTACTCCTGGACACGCCTCGTATCGTTAGGAGGTTCCTTTCTCTGGAGCCCTGACCGCCGGTAGCTTGGACCCTGTTCCCGATACCGGTGGGCTACTATTTTTTATATTTTTAAATGTTTTTTTTTTATTGATTTTATTTAGGAATATTTAAAAATGTAAAAAATATGTTGTTTAAATGAATAAACGGAATAATAATAAAGCCTCTTTATTTCCATAGTGAATGACTTATAAAACAAATTTAATAAAGGATTATTTTTCAAATCTGTGCATGCATGAAAAAATAAAATATTAAAATTCATCTCATGATTATAAATTACAATTTCATAATAATTATATCTAAATAAATAAATTCTTTTTATATAATATTAAATTCAATATTCAAATCAATTTACAAAATTCAATATGGACCCCTCAACGGGTGAAGGCCTCCTCTATTTTGCTCCACGTCTGTCTGTCCTTTGCTTTTATGAACCAATTTTCACCAGCTTTTCTGATTAATTCATCAACCCATCTTTCTTTTGGTCTACCTCTTTTTCTTTTATTTGTTGGCCCTTGCCATGTGGTTACTCTCTGTGCCCATTTTTCCTTGTCCATACGTGCGATATGACCCGCCCATTTCCATTTTAGTTTTTGTGAATGTTCCAAAGCATCTATTATTTTTGTTGTTTTTCTTATTTCTGTGTTTCTTTTTCTGTGTTTTCTTTGTATGTTCAGTATACTCCTTTCCATCGCTCTCTGGCATACTTGTATTTTGTTTTTAGTGTCATTATTGTATATCCATGTTTGGCAGCCATACGTAAGGCAAGGTAGTAAACATGAGTCCATTACTTTTTTCTTGAGTTTTAAAGGGATTTTTGATTTTAGGGTTTCTTTATTGCTCCAGAATTTATTCCAGGTTATGTTAACTCGCCTTTTAACCTCATCTTCGTGCCTTTTCTTAGAAAAAGATATTTGTTGCCCAAGGTAAACATAGCTTTGAACGTATTCTAATGTGTTGTTATTGACCCTTATTGGTATGATATGGTGGTTCGTCATGACTTTAGTCTTGGTAGTATTTAATTCTAGGCCGATCTTATTGCTTACATCGTTCAGTTCTTTAATCATTTTCTGCAGTTGAGATGCTGTTTCAGAGAAGAGTATGATGTCATCCGCAAAACGAAGATTACTGAGGAGCTTCCCATTTATATTAATTCCTTCCCTTTCCCAGTTTAGCGTTTTCATTATACTTTGAAGCACAGCTATAAAAATTCTAGGTGAAAGGGGGTCACCCTGTCTGACGCCTCTACAAATGTTTATTTCAGGGCCTTGTCTCTCTAACTTTACACGACTTTTGCTTTTGTAGTAGATGTCTTTTATAAGGTCTATAGTCTCCGACGGTACTTCGCACTCATGTAGAGCTTTCCACATGCTCTTATGTGATATAGAGTCGAAGGCTTTGGCGTAGTCGATAAATGCCAGGTAGAGTGGTCTTTTGTGCTCTAAGTATTTCTCTATAATCAAGTTTAAAGTGTGCATGTGATCTGTTGTTGAGAAGTTTTTTCTAAAACCTGCTTGTTCGGGCGGTTGAAATTTCTCTGTGAACATTGCTAAGCGATCCTCAAGACATGAAGCAAATAATTTGTACATATTCGGTTGTAAGTTTATTGGTCGGTAATTTCCAATATCGGCTGGGTCTCCTTTTTTGTAGAGTAAAATTATGTCAGATTGCGCCCATTCTTTCGGTATTGCTCTGACATTTAGAATCTCATTAAATAAGATGGTTAAGTATGGTGCTAGTATCATTTTCCCCAATTTTAGTGCTTCATTTGGGATTCCATCTGGCCCGTTGCTTTTGCCGGATTTTAGAGCTTCGATTTTCTTTATTATTTCAGATGTAGAGAATCTATCTAGAGTTGTAGTAGAGTCCTGGTTTTTCGTTTCGATTTCCGGAGTAGCATCTTTTACTGAGTATAATTGTTTATAAAATGTTGTTACCTTTTCTAATATATCTGGTCTTGATAATATTTTCTTGCCATTAGTATCATCTTTTAAATAGGTATCATCTGTTAAGATTTTTAAGACCTTTCTTTAAACTACCTGTTGATTCGAGTTGGCTTTCGATTTCTTTTATTCTGCGTTCCGTGCTTTCCCGTTTAATTAATTTGTAGATATTTTATATAGGTATGTACGTTCGTCTTTTTCTTCTTTTGTTAGGGATTTCTTCTGAATCAATTCGCTTCTTCTTGCAATAAGACATTTTACATAATCAGGGATGGTCTCCTGTTTTTGTGTTGGTTTCTGTCGAATTGAATTTAAACTGGTGATTATTGGATTTTTAATTTTTTGGTATATGGATTCTATATTTTCATTTTTTTCTAACTCAAATTCGTTTATATTTGTACTTAAGGTCTGTATGAATTGTTCTTTTTCTTCTGAAGTACTGAGATTGGTTTTATAATTTTTGAAATTTGCTCTACTTTTCTTTATCGGTGTAATCTGATGTGTGCTTCTCAAGAGTCGATGGTCGCTGGGAAACGTTAGGTTTGATATAATTTCTAAGTTTGAGATGTTTTCTTTTCTATTTGTTAGTACATAATCAATTTGACTTTTTCTTTTCTTTGGCGAGAGCCATGTCCACATAGTTTTATTGTTCTTTTTGAATAAACTGTTTGTAATGTATAGTTTATTTTCCCAACAAAACTGACGCAAAGTTTCACCTCTTTTGTCTCTATTTCCGTAACAGTATTTGCCCAGTATTCTTTCTTCACCAGATACCCGCTGTCCAACACGGGCATTAAAGTCGCCCATTATTATTTTCTGGTTATTATATTGACAATGTGCATTCTGCAGTTGGCTGTAAAAGTTATTTATTTCTTGGCTGCTAGCATCAACAGTTGGCGCGTGTACTTGTACAATGGTGAATTTTGTGTTGTCGAAAATTGAGATTTAAAATGCAGATGCGTTCGGATATTCCAACGAAGCTCTCAATGTTTGGCTTATATTCCTTTTTTATAAGAAATCCGACTCCATATTGACCTTTTGTTTCCCCAAAATAGCAGAAAATATGCTCTTTTTCTTCTATAATATTATATCCCGTTCTTCTTATTTCAGCAAGGCCAATAATGTCGTATTTTATTTTTGAAATCGCTCTTTTAAAATCGAGTAATCTTTCGTCTGATAGTAGCGATCTTGCATTGTAGGTACAGATGTAGAGATTTTGTAAATTTGTAAATGTCACAATAATAAAAAAAGTAAATTAATATTTATGTCAAATCAATAAATGTAAAATCAGTAAATGTCACATCAAAATAATAAAAAGTAAAAAAATAATCAAATACTGAGATAAGTATTCATGTCAAATCGGTAAATGTCACCTAAAATAATAAAAAAATAATGTTAAAAATAAGGTAAAAATAAAGTAGAAAATATCACAGTGTATAAAATAAAGGAATTAACAATAAACAAAGGAATCAACAATAAACCAGCGAAGTCCGAAATTTCGACATTCACAAAGCAAATTTCATTGGAGCAGTTTAATCCCAAGCCTTTTTATCTTCGAGATAGTAATTTACATGATAGTAGGCTTTCAAGCATAGCTTCCTTTTAATAAACGATTTGAATTTATTTAGGTTTAGTGCTTGAATAAGGCTCGGAAGCTTATTGTAAAAACGTATACATTGGCATCTGAACGTACCCCCTACTTTTTTGAGCCTCGTTGCAGGAACAACAAATTTGTGTTTGTTCCTCGTATTTATGTTGTGGATATCACTGTATTTTTTAAACGAATTGATGTTTTTATGTGCGTACAAAAGGTTTTCATAAAAAAAACTGAGAGGGCACAGTAAGAATATTAATCTCTTTAAATTTTTCTCTGAGGGAGTATCTGGGACTTAATTTATAAATTGAACGAATTGCCCTTTTTTGCAAAACAAATATTGTCTGAATATTGGCGGCATTGTCCCACAAGAGAATACCGTACGACATCACGCTGTGGAAATAACTAAAGTAAACTAAACGTGCTGTCTCTAAATCAGTTAAATCACGAATTTTTCTAACGGCGTATGCTGCAGAGCTAAGTTTTTTTGACATTTTGTCTATATGCGGGCCCCACTGAAGCTTGGCATCCAGAGTTATGCCTAAGAACACTGTGCTATCTTCCAGTTTCAACTCTTCATTCTTGATTAGTACTCTAGTTTCTACTTGTCTTACATGGGGTATCGTAAACTTAATACATTTGGTTTTTTTCTCATTTAGGAGTAGATTATTAACATTGAACCAATTAACGACTTTTGCCAGGGCGCTATTAACCTCGTCCGTAACTATCTGCTGACGTTTGAGTTTAAATAAAAGAGAAGTGTCATCTGCAAACAATACTATGTCATGATTATCCTTTATGAGGTAAGGCAAGTCATTTATATAAATAAGAAACAAAAATGGGCCAAGGATTGAGCCCTGGGGTACCCCCATTCTTACAACGGATCCGGGAGATCTTTTCCCATTAACATCAACTCTCTGAATCCTATCACTCAAATATGAAGTAAGAAGATCCAGAAAGGCGTTACGGATTCCGTAGTGGTGTAGTTTTCTGATTAATGTTTCATGAAGAACGCAATCGAAAGCCTTAGACAAATCGCAAAAGATGCCCAAAGCATTGCATTTGTCCTCCCATGCATTATATATGTGGCCTAAAAGTTCAACACCTGCATCAGTAGTTGAACGACCCCTTGTAAATCCGAACTGTTTGTTATGTAATAACTTATGTTTATTAAAAAAACGCTGCATTTGTTCCAAAATTAGCTTTTCAAAAATTTTACTAAATGTGGGTAGTACTGAAATGGGTCTATAATTAGTGGGGTCTGATGTACTACCCGATTTAAACAATGGTATTATTTTACTATGTTTCATTAGATCAGGAAACTCACCACGGTCAATACAATCGTTAAATATTACAGCCAAAAAAGGAGCTACAATGTTTATAATGGACTTAGCAACGTCCACGGAATGACCCCATAGATCGGCGGTCTTTTTAACATTTAAGGTGTGAATAGTTTTAATTATATCTTTACAAGTGACATATTGAAAATTAAATTCGGAATCACAGACTGAAACGCTTTCCTTAAGTAAAGACTCGGCAGTAGCAGGTGAAGAGTTTAGCGATTTAGTAGTCGATACAGGGATATCCGCAAAGAAATTTTCAAAGGCTGTGGCAACTTGAGTGTCTGAATTTAAAACTGTATCGCCAATAGCAAGGCTGTGTGTGTGTGTATTTCGGTTGCAAGACCTTCCCGTTTCGCTATTAATAATGTTCCATGTCATTTTAATTATATTACTACTGTTTTTAATCTTTGAACTCAAGTAACGTGACTTTGCAAAAAAACAAACTTTTTTAAATATTTTAGAATAATTCTTAACATATAACATAAATTCTACAGTGTTTTTAAAGGTCCGCTCTGCATACAACTCATAAAGACGTTTTCGGCTCTTATGAATACCAATAGTGGCCCAGTCGATGAAGGATGCGTTACTATCAACCGAGATTGTCTTAGGGATAAACGTGGTATTATACTGTGTGCAATACATTCTGAAAAAATCGTTATAATGTTGGTTGGGATCATTATTAGTTGACAATAGTGGTAATTTAGACAAAAGCTTAGTTTTAAAAGTTTCCAGGCGAGTTTTAATTTTTGGATTAACAATGATATCCTTTTAGTGACTTTCTTGTCTACATTTGAAATTGTGATTAATTGCCCACATTGATCTGAATCTAATAAGTTAATAATTTCTTTGTGGGTAGGTATAACATCTGTGTAAAAGTATAGTATTAAGTCGATTTAAACTTTGCCTGCGAGATGTAGGCAATTGATGTTAATTCTTCCGTCGCGTCATACATGGCGCTGTAGTACTTCTTGTAGTAAGTTGCTTTTTGTAGGTCGCTACAGTGGCTTTTATAATATTACTGCCAAGCTTTGTGTTACGAAGCCTGGTGCCGTTGCACAGTCTGGATACATACAAGTTTCGCATCAGAAGAATTATAACGCCAACTTTAAGCTCCTTCTTATGGGAACGGCACGCCCGTTAGCTCAGGGAGTTGAAAAATTCAACGGGGTGTGCAGGACTACCGTCATTAGCCATCACAGTCTCTACGGATATGTATACTTTAAAATCGACGACGATCATGTCTTGAATTTTGTTTTGTTTATGACCCACTCGTTCTTTAATAACTATTTATTTTGAATGGTTAAAAAAGACGAAAACTATTTTGTAATTATTTGAAAATCATAAAACATTAAAATAAAACAAATTACCTAGTTACAAAAAGTGAACACCGGTTGGGGATCAAACTCGTGTTGTTTTGGAAAACTTACAGCATTAAAAAATTACCACAAAAAGTGCATACTGACTGCGGATAATGCAATATTGCTCATCCCCCTAAGTTATTAGCGCGATAATATATAGCCTATGTTACTCGGTAAAAATGTAGCTTTCTAATGGTGAAAGAATTTTTAAAATCGGTCCAGTAGTTTTTGAATTTATTCGTTACATACAAAAATACAAATCTTTCCTCTTTATAAAATTAGTGTAGATTCATGGTATCATTTTCATAAATGTTCTAATATCTTTGAAAGCAGGTGTTTCATTAACCTTTTTATCATAGGTGCTAACAGAAGAATACAGAAAGCAAGAAAAGAAAAAGTATTTATTGGTCGCAAACAGGACAAACAAAAAAAATTTTTTTAAACAAGACTAAAATTAAATTGATAAAAGAGACTAAAACAAAAAATAATGAAAGAGGAGATTATATATGCAAAAATTATGTTTTAGTGGCATTCATGGTACCTAACATTTTCATAAAAAACAAATATTCTTGTATTCAAAAGTGTCAATTGTTTATCACTGGGTATTCTGTATTTTTAGATAATGCAGGCGTTCCAAGGATCCCAGACACGTTCGAATCAGCTAATAACTCGTTTCCAATCTCTTGCACGGTGTCACTCAAGAATTTAGTTATTTCATCCTGAAAGTAGAAAGAGAAAAATAAAGGATATTAAACAAAGAAACATTAATGTCACTTATCATCATCCACTTGCTTTTGGAAAAACTATCACCGCCTGCCAGCTGGCCTACCATGACGTCTTAAAGCAGTATTGTTAAGAGATGACGCTAGACATCCTGAATAGGTCTGTCTGTTTCCAACACTGGAAAAGGAGTAAAACAATAATGTTTTAAGACGTCATGGTATGCCACTGGGTCCTTAAGCGCGTTTATACCCTACGGCATTTCATACAAAATTTCAGGTCGTTATTTTCTGAAATGACTGGACAGATTTTGATGAAACTTCCTACGTATAAGCAGTATACATAGGTCTAAAAAGTTACTAAAAAATATTATCGAAATGTCTTTTAAAAATGAAGATAATTGGAAATTTCTTTTTCTATAGCTAATTAAAAATCGGTCTAATTTAGCTGTAACATTGTTTTTCGAAAATGTTTTTAGTAACTTTTTAGACCCGTGTATACTGCTTATGCGTAGGAAGTTTCATTAAAATCTGTTCAGTCATCTCGGAAAATAACGACTTGAAAGTTTGTATGAAATGCCGTAGGGTATAAACGCTCTTAAGTTTTTTGTTATTCCAATCGACTCTTGAGCTACCAGGCTAATCAATCAACGAGCAAAAAATAATCAGTTATCCCATACAAAACTTCAATACCAGCGACGGACATGTAGACCCAAATGTATTGCGCTACTGATTAATTTTTCACGCTTACGATGCTGGTCTCATGGAAAAAGCGGTTCAGTTTGATGGTCTGTATCCTTAAATATAACTACCACATCTTTCTAATTATTATCATCATCAGCCTATAATGTTCCACCACGCGGGCCCAGTGTGGGTTGGTAGATGTCACATGTCTTCGAATTTGTAGTTCTAGGACATGCCGGTTTCCTCACGATGTTTTCCTTCACAGTTTTTGAGGGCAGCGGTGATGAAATAAATTACACGAAGTAATGCGCCAGCCTGGGTTCGAACCCACGGCTTACTGCTCGTAAGTCGGGGCTGCCACCGCTGGGCCACCGCTGCTCTCTTTCTAATACATGCTGATAATAAGGGCAGGAGAATAAGGATTGTACCACATCGGGGCCAGGGCGAATTGAATAAAATAAAAGACCTCCGGAAAAGAATCATCATCATCATCTGCCTAGACTTTTCTGAACTAAGCTAGGGTTGGCTTCCAGTCTAACCGGCTGCAGCTACCAGTATTTTGAATGGAGCGACTGCCTATCTGATCTCTACAACCCAGAAAATATTAGTAAATATAAACAATAATGTAATCTTACCTCATGCGACTCCAGTAACTTTGGCACGAAATGCTTCAAGTTAGTGTTGATGATCTCGGACATGCCAGGGTCATTCATCAGGCCATTGATTACAGACTGTAAAGTAGAAAGAGGCGGTATTATATTTAACAAAATAATAATTCACTATTAATAAAAGCCATTACGACGATACTGGCTTTATGCCCAAATCCATCATCTCATCCGCCTAGCCTTTTCCCAACTATGTTGGGACGGGGGTCCAGTCGCACTGGATGCAGCTGAATACCAGTATTTTACAAGGAAGGACTGCCTACCTGACCCCCACAATCCAGTTAATAATGGGTAAAACCATCCCCCTTAGTAAGACCGGTTGTCAGACTTATGCCCAAATACATAAGACCCATAAGGATCGATCGAACCGATACACGCAGATCCCCCGACAAATACGAGCTGAAGTATTAATCAGTGACCGTGTCCGAAGCTGCCTCCGCACTCTTGAAAAGAATTTAAACTGAGTTTGTTGAAGCATGACGCTACTAGAAAGAATTCCGTTCATAGAAATTTTCTGAATAAACGACTACTTCAATGTGAAGGTTAGTGCGAAAGTACTTACCTCAAAACTTTTCAAAGATACTTGTACATGGCTGCTTATGATTTGTAGGAATAAACCGGAATCAATGGTTACCACCACTATTGAACCCTTCACTCTTGGCTCGATTAAATCAATTCTGAAAAGTAAGAAGGCAAATGTAGAGCCGGCAGCTGTCATAACATATTGGTGTCCAATTAAAGAGTCTGCCCAGACACCGTACCATACCATATCCGTGCTATGAACGTATCAAGCACGGAAACAAACGTGATACGGGTTAATATGCCTACTAGAACGTATCAAGATCGTATCATACCATGCATGATACACTCAGTGCATGCCACGCGACGTTTTGGCCGGAGGCGGAACGATCTAGTGGGCATAGTCTTATAGATTTCAATACAAAAAATATTTTTGACACGTTCCCAGCATGTTCATGGTATGATACGATGTAGTGGGTAGACTCCTTAAAGTCATAAAGCTGCGTTTACGGCCTCAGGCGATGCGCTTTGCATCAACAACAATTTCCTTCGCATAACTACCGTCGTTCCTCAAATACTGTTGTGGTAAATCGTTTACTCTAAAAGACTTCAGTCGTTGTCGATTAAGCATGTTGCTCATGGTAAAGTTGACCGTCCACTGCTACGCTAGGATATGCGCATAAAGGTTTGCCACGGTCATTGTGGTTGCCAGAATAAGCACAAACACGATGGTAGCTTCATCGTTGTCTGCGTGGAGTAGCGCATTTAAGACAAATCTCACTATCAATAGAAAGCAGTAATGGAACTTACTTGGCATCCCCGTTTCCGAATATATTGGTCCCCTGTTCAGAAAGTAAGAGGTCGTAGTTATCTGGAATAGTAATTGAACACAATCATAATCATATAGGTCTAGTCAACGAGAGCGAGTCACCAGAGCGAGTCAACGAGAGCGAGTCAACGAGAGCGTGTCACCAGAGCGAGTCAACGAGAGCGAGTCAACGAGAGTGAGTCAACGAGAGCGAGTCAACGAGAGCGAGTCAAGCGAGAGAATGCGTGACGCGTTTTAGGATACTACACGCATCAACACGGTCTAGGGATATTTAAAAAAAAGCGATTTACTATCAATGCGTTAATTATTTATATGACATGTTTATATATAAAAGATACGTTATTTAATATTCTACCATTTTTTAATAATGGTTAAGGTACTTCGATAAAAATTTCAGGATTTTATGGAAAAAATATGAAGCATAGACAGAAACCGTATAGGTATGAATTAACTTTGAATTTATGAGTAAAAACTGAAAAAAATAGAAAAATCTTTTAATTTGAGTTTATAAACTTTAAGTTAGTAGTCTGAGAAAGCGCCCATGATGCTCATAACACATCGGCAACGATTCGGCATGCTCAGAACAAGGTTGTCAATGTCTTGCTGCGGAATATTGTCCCATGTCCTTCTGAGGTGCGCAAAAAGTTGATCTTCTGTAGCCAGATTTTCAGGAACTTCCTTCAGAGCTCTTCTTTGCAGCATATCCCACGCATGCTCAATGGGATTTAGATCTGGCGATTGAGCAGGCCAGTCTAAGGCCCTAACATTGTGTGTATGTAACCAAGCTGCTACCGTTCTCGCCGTGTGTGCCCGGGCATTGTCGTGCATGAGCACGAAATCTTGTCCCATTTGTGTTCTGTCGGGCATGATTACGGGCCCCAGCACCTGTTGGACGTATCGTTCTGCCGTCATATTGCCCCGCACCCAAACGAGATCCGTCCGTCCTCCAAGACGAATTCCTGCCCAAACCATTATTGTTCCTCCTTGGTATGAGTGAACTTCCTGAGGGTTCTGAAGACGGCTCCATCGTCCAGGAACTCGCCAAACACGCGTCCTTCGTGAATCTGGATGGAAGCCGAACCTGGATTCATCCGTGAACAGAAATTTGGACCATTGCTCACGGCCCCAGTCCACGTGGTTCCGAACCCATTCTAATCGTCGTCCACGATTGCCTCTCCGTAAAGGTGGGACCCGGAGTGGTCTACGAGAGCGTAGATTGCTTTCACTTGGTGTACCGCTCGCAGCCTTTGGACCAATTGAGTCGCCGTTGCATTTGGTTGAGCTCGCGCAGTAATTTGCAAAAATCGGTCTTGTCTGGGGGTAGTGATGCGACTTGGCCTCTGGTGCCTCTCCGCTACTTCACCTGTGGCACGATAGCGTGTCCACAATCTTGAAATTACATTTTGGTGGGTCCCTATGGCCTCAGCAACATTACACTGAACAGACCCAGCTTCCAGCATTCCCACAGCTCGTAACATCTCCACCCTCGTCAAATGTTGGCGTTGCATGGCTACAATACCTCAATTTTAAGTTTATCTTTCGTTTAAAAATGAAAAAAAACTGTAATTAAACGTAATTCGTATTGTTTTCTAAATTTTGCACAAATGAAAATTCCCTCTGCTACACATCAAGACATTTTTATGCCACCGAAAAAAAGAATTTTCAAAAATTTAAATTTGGAATTAGTCTGAGATAAATTACAAACAAATCGGTGTATAAAAGATTCCAATGCGGCCAGTACTTTTCGAGTTATTTAATTGAGTATGAAATATCCCTAGATCGTGTTGATGTGTGTGTAAAGGGTGTAAAAAATACCCTATAACAAAGCCTAAAAGGACTTGTTCTACCCGTCATTGCAATCATTTTTATTTCTTCTAAACAATACCAATCAAAGTTCCAACCCAATAACGCGTTTTTTCAAAAATACAACTTTTAACTGTTATAACTTTACTTTAAACACCTCCATGACGCCTGTACTATTCAATTCATTCATCAGCATAAAGTTTTGAGTGCGTTACGATGAACACTTCCGTATAGCATGATTTTTCAGACCAAGAAAAAAAAAATCGTTGCTCAGTAATAATTTTTGCGCTAAGTTACATAGTTTTTACACAGAATGCTTGGTTGACGAACTCGTTAAAGGTTTGTTTGCACCTTGTAGAGTGACTATCAGAAGAAATGTCACAAAAAGGGGATACCCTACATGTCTCTGAAGTATAAGATACACTTCTTTGTGTTTTTTTAAACGTTGCGTTTTCCCCACACTACTATTGTGGGTGCGTTTACAAACATTTAAACTCACAAACAGCCAGACCCAACAGACTTCAACAGCAATATTGAGATGATATTGAGGGTGCACTATACCCACGATGTCCAGTCTATCGTAAGCTTATTTAAATGTCCTTGGTCTAAACTAGGGAAACTAAACTTGGATGCTCTAAAATCTTTCCGTATTTTGATTCTTTTCATCCATTCAAATTAGTAAAATTAATACTAACCGGCTAAAAGCTCCAGGACAGGAACGTGGATGTCGAATTCAATGCGATACGTATCAGGGATTATTGATGCAGAGTTGACGGTCAACTTGTCAACCACGAATGTGCTCAGCTTGGAGACCACCAGGTTTTTGATATCCACGTGAGAACTGGAAGAAAACAGAAAACGTTAAAAAAACAAAATATTTTATTTTACATAGGCCTACATGGGCACTTATAAAACGTCGACAAAAGGTGCACCGATCGGGTTGGTCGTTTCCTATGGAGAAGAACCGGCAAGAAACTCCAAGCTTAGGTACCTACTCTTTTAAAATCATTTGGTTTTACAATATTTGAATATTACAGCATTAGTACTTAAGTACGGGAGGACAGCGTAGGCCCGACAATAAGTCGTTGCTTACTACAAAAGGTAGGACAAAAAAGTAAAGGTAAGACAAAGCAAAAAGATGTGCTAAATACATTTTATTTAAGACCAGAATAGTTTTAAAGACCGTTATTCAAGATTTAATTTAAATGTTTGTGTGAGAGGGAGAAGAACAGCAAAGAGGGCAGGATAGGAGGCAGTACAAAAAAGGATAACTGGTCAATAAAACTTTAAATAGTGTAGTGCCTGCGACACGGAGAAAAGACAAACAGTGTTACAAAATCATCATCATCAGCCTAGCGCTTTTCCAACTGTGAGGGTCGGCTTTCAGTCTAACCGGATGCAGCTAAATACCAGTACTTTACATGGAGCGACTGCCTACCTGACCTCCAAAACCCATTTAGTACTGGGTGAAACGATACATTGATAAGACTGGTTGTCAGACTGCCGGGCCACTGACTCCCTCTACCGACTGTCAAAGATCAACAAAGCAGCCGCCGGTCCAGGCTTAGCCCTGGCTTAGCTTAACATGCTTTCCGAGGCCAGCAAGGAATGTCGGTGTATGGCAAAGATTGACCGTATGTATTGACGGTATGTATGGGTGGTCAATCTTTGCCTAGGTTGGTCGATGGGTGCATTACCGACCAACCTAGGCAAAGATTGGCCCGAGCAGCTTTTATTATAAAGCCACGTGATGTTAATATTTAGTCCTCCAGAATGAAGAAATAGAGTGTTACAGAAACTTATGAATAATCTCTTACCCAGGTAAAGATAGAGCATCCTCATTTAGGTATAAACGTTCAATTTCCAGGGGATCCAGAACTGGCACATCATCAGAACCCGTCAGCATAGTCTTTCGGAAGTCTTCTATAAGACCGTGAATCAAATTCTCGAGGGCGCTGTTTTTTGTCAATCCATCTGTAATTAGTTATAATCTATAGTATAGATTCTATACTATACAATAAAATAATAATACATATATACCTATCATTAATTAATTATTTAATTTTTAATTATAAAGCTGAAGAGTTTGTTTGTTTGCGTGAATGCGCTAATCTCAGGAACTAGTGGTCCGATTTGAAAAATTATTTCAGTGTTAGATATCCCATTTATCGAGGAAGGTTATAGGCTATATACCATCGCTACTACCAATAGGAGCGGAGCAGCAATGAAAAATGTTGCGAAAACGGGGAAAATGTGACACAGACGAAGTTGGTCGGCAGCAAGTAATTAATATTTCATGACATACATCGTAAGTCCAGAGCAAATACTGCTGTTAATGTGAGGTACTGGTTTCCCTTTCCGAGTCTATCAGCGTGTTATTGATTTTTGCTGGCCAAAATTTCTTAATAGCAGACAGGAGCTTGGAGCTAAGATAGTTTATGGCATTATGTTTATTATAGTTATATATATATATTTATTATAGTTAGTACACTAGATAGAGGAAAGAAGATTTTGCTAAATGTAACGTTGTCTAACCCTCGTCCTAATCAAAGCGATCGGTCTCGCAAATACTTGATCGCCGCATTAACGCTTTCGCTGCTAATTTCAAATAATTAATTAATTAATTCATTCTTACTTGTATGCTCAAAATTCACAAGTCATCTATAGCTACGTATAACGACGACTCAGTAGGCGGGTTGTGCGTACGCGAATGAATTTTTCTTCGACCGCCGATGTGCTGGGTGCTTAAAGCGTTTTACACCTTATGGCATTTCATACAAACTTTTTAGACCTATGTATGCTGCTTATGCGTATGAAGTTTCATTAAAATCAATTTAGTCATTTCAGAAAATAAGGACTTGAAAGTTTGTATGAAATACCGTAAGGAGTAAACGCTCTTAACACCGAAAATGTTAAGCTTCGCCGTTCAAAATGAACGGTACGATCACTTTGGTTGGGACACGGGCTAGACCTCTCGCAGTAAAATATGAACTATGCCTGTCTGTATCCGTTTCTGTGTTAAACTGGGAGTCATATTTAACTTACCTCGCACCAACAAGTCTTCATTGAATTTATTGAAGTCCACCGGAGTAGCCACCGCCACGCCGAGGATTGACAACAATACAAGAGGTAACTGCATTTTAAGGCCTGTAATCAAATGGAAAGAATAAATAATCTTCTAGCTCAGGTTATGGTTCTATCCCTATATTAACATATTCTTATTCGTTATTGGACACAAAATTAAAAAATATACATACAAATTGCAATATAAAAACTTATGTACAACCCAGTTCTGGGTTAAGCTCGCTCGGTATACAAAGTGTTGTTTTGCATCCTCTTCAAAATTCAGGAGGTTGTCAGAAAAGACATAAATAATCAATGTAAATTACGGTACCTACCTGGCTGAATTTTTGTGGATGTTTAAGTTTGTCAGTATATCAGAATAACCCCCATATTGTAGTTTAGGGAATAAAAAATTATCGAATAAACGTTCGAGATTGTTTGTATGTGAGAAAGCGCGGTTATAGGGCGAGTATCAGACGCGCCGCTCTAAAAGCAAGGGCGGTTCACACTTACCGATTTCCGTAAATAAGAAAAAAAAAATTACGAGGATGCAAAACAACTCCTTGTATTATACAAGGTGTTGTTTTGCATCCTCGTCAATTTCAAGGAGGTAATTATGCTAATGATTCTCGACCCAAAACAACAATAAAATGGGTAGGTATTTTTTTATATGTTTTTTCTTATTTACGGAAATCCGTAAGTGTGAACCAGCCTATTAAAACGCGGCCCGTCTGTTACTGCGCTTACACGCACACAAAAAAACGCTAACAATACATACACAGCGCAAACGCAACGAACATACGATAATTTCATAGGTACCTATTCCCTAAACCACGGCGCGGGCGCGCGGGTTCGCGGCGGGGTGCGCGGGCGCACTCTTTGGCTCGCGTGCCTAGCCACCCCTCGCCGCCCCGGAACCAACAGTGTGCTTAATGTCGCCGACGTGTGCATGCGTATTGCGAATTCCGCTCCTAGGTACCTACATCGTTGAGACGTAGGTCCAAAGTACAAAATGACGGACAATTCCTCAGACGTCGAGTTGGTAGAGATGGGCCGTATGTATGCCATCAGTGGAGACAGTCTACGTGGAGCCATCCGGATGTTCTCGGAGATGTTTCCCGATCGGGAACCCCCATCACAGAGCGTCATGCTGGCTGCTACGCAGAGACTGCGGGATCATGGGCAGTTCGACGTTCGCACGCTCAAGCTCGCGGCAGCGAAGGCCTGCCTGTCGCCTTGCAAGAAGACATCCTAGAATACTTCCAGGGAGTGTCGAGATGTTGGAGGACGTTCCCTTGGCACTCCATCGCAGCAGTACGGTGTTTCCCCTCATTACGGTCGGCATGTACGCGAGTACTTAACCGAAAGGTTTGGTGACCATTGGGTGGGTCGCGGAGGACCTGTGGCCTGGCCCGTTCTCCGGACCTAACGTCTCTAGACTTTTATTTGTGGGGAGACGTTAAAAGGTTAGTTTACTTGGAGAAAGTGGCAAGTGTTACAGAATTACGTGAAAAGATAATTAGTGCTTTCGACACTTTAAAAACGAATGTGATAGTGCTACGTAAGCTGAAGGAAAACCAGCTATGTCGTTGTCGACTGTGCCAAGAATGTGGTGGTGGCAACTTTGAACATACCTCCGGGTAACTTAAGTAGGTAATTTATTTATTTGTACCTAGATTATCATTTTGTAAATACGTTGTTAGCTTAATCAATTTTATTAGTGTAAATAAGTTGATTTCAAATTTTTAACTACGCCAATAATACCTAACACTCGAAAATATTTCTACATACCTGCTTAGCTAGCACATCTTTCCAATTCCAACAAACGTAAAAAACATTTTTAGATTTAGTAAATCGGTACACCAATTGTGGTACTAAGCACCAATAAACTCAATCCACAAATAAAAACAAAATCATTAGGAAAACTTTAGGCTGAATTTACCTACGTACAATGTTCAGAGTGTTAGTGTAGAGAATTATTATTATGTAAATCCTTGCGCTGGCTAGGTATCTTAGCCACATTAGCGCAAAATAGCGTACAGTAGTGCACCTCAGGATCCGGAATAAAGATCAAAGATTGCCAATTTTAGGATTTTCCGTTCAGCAGGGCAATAAAGCAAAACTAACATTTTATTAATCATCTGATAACTACCGAACTTAGGTAAGTACAGGTCAGTGAACGTTTCTTTGGCACACTAGTATTGTTGTCGTTAGTAAGATTTCCGTATTCCAATGATGCTTAAAAATTAGTTAAGTATCAAGCGAAATTTATGACAATAATGTAGGTGATTTTCGAAATAAAATTAGGCAAAATTGCTACCGGTCGCCGTAGGTCATCGCACGGTCGCAACACTGTTGCATTTCGTAGCGAAGTCGACTGTCGACTCTCACGCACACAAAGCAGCTACATTGTCGCTGTGTGCGTAGTTGGGTGATTCTGTTTTAAGTGTTTTGAATCAAGGGTTTTATTCTGAGATACTGTTAAATTTCAACAACAAAAAAAAGCAACGCTTAATAATTATAGACCGGTACCGATCTTTAAATTGATTATTTATGTGCTTTATGACAACCTCCTGAAATTTGACGAGGATGCAAAACAACACATTGTATATATATATAATTAGAACGAGAAAAGGTAAGAAGAAGACAGACAGATAAACATACTTTTGTATTTGTACCTAATAATAGCATGGACATGAATTAGGTACGGATGGATTGTACGGAATCAGACAGCTTCAACTTAATTTAGTTGTCCTTAACAAAGCGTAGATTTCAGTATTCAATAATCTTTATACGGACACCGCTCGTTTTAAGAATCGGTTCAGACGACGAGTTGTGGACGTGGCTCAGGATACGGACATTGCAGACCCCTCCAAACAAATACTTACTGAAATATCTGCCAGCGTCCATGTCCACGTCTGGAGCCGGTTTGACCGACTTTTTAGGTCGTTGCAAACAGGCAAAAAACATGTATCGCGGATTGACAATAAAGTGGTGGATGGACAATACAGTGACTACAACTGCAATAACCAAACTAATTTCAGTAATTATTATCAATATAATTCATAAATAAACATACCTGTGTTTCACGTGCTGCACGTTAAACTGCTAACGAAAATGGCTTGTCTGTAGATAAATACAAAATCGACTGTTGACTCAGTACGATAATGATATTTAATCTGAAGAAAAATGGATAATAGTAAATTGCAATATTTGTTTCGTCGTTGACACTGGTTTAATTAGAAATAACAAAAGAGGTGAGAGCGTCTATTGTTTGTTTTTTTTTTTGTTGTATTCTTTAATTTATTTTAATTTTTATATTAAGATAATCAGCCCGATGGAGTATGCGCTTGATCGCATTTTCACTCAATAAAGAAATATTGTGAGAAGATATATTTAGTGTGATCTTAAGACATTCAAATATTTGATCAGATGTACGATCGAGGTTATGTTAAAGGAGTACGTACGTACCTAAGTAAACATCGTTGCAGTTGGCAACCCTCATGCGGAAAACAAAATGAGTTTCGGTAGGTAGGTAGTTAGGTTCAGACGGAAGCACAGTAATTACAAGAATCTGTCAAAATTCTTTAATACATTTTCAACCTTATCCTTACAGAACACGGTTCAAGGTTGATTGGGAAAATTTGATAGTTTCGGGTAGCTTGACCTGTCACTGTCTGAACATAATAATATATAGTTTGTATAAGGCAAGTGAATAACAAACATATTGCCAGACATGCTTCTTAAATAACAAAGGTGACGTCTGTACAATATAGGTACATACCTACACATGCGTAGCTAACAGTTCGAAAATACAAACACAGACAGCGTCCCATCATTTTCCGGCTTCGCCGCCAAAGCCCATCGCGACGTCCCAGTAATGCTACCGCTAACGCCAATGCTCAAGCGAGCCAGCCCGCGCTGCTGAGCTGCATCTTTAAAATCCCTTATTAATCATATTATGACCCAGCCTAGCTCCCCCGCTCAATGAATCCTCAGGTCCGAACCCCACAGGGGGCGCCCTTATCGAGCGGACAGTCAGTTTAAAAATTTAGTTTGTAAGCTCTGACTGAGGGTCTTAAATTCATTTAAGGTCACCACAGGATAGTCCCGGTTGAGAAGTCACCAACGTTTTAGTGTTGATTAGCGAGTGGCCCCGTCAAAAACATTAAAAATACATGCGTAGCTGAGCCACTATGCAGCGGAGTCATTTACCTCCGAACGGTCTACTTAGCGTCCGGGACCCCTAAGTAGACCGCTTAGCACAAGCACAAAACAAAGCGGACCCCCGACGCAATGACGCTTTGGTTAATTTATTTGTGCTTTGTTAGAGGTTTTTTGTGGCAAGGCCATAATAATACAAGGTGTTGTTTTGCAACTTCGTCAAATTCTAGGAGGTAACTATGCTAATGATTCTCGACCCGAATCAATAATAAAATGAGTAGGTAATTTACTTTTTTTTATTTATTTACTGAAATCGGTAACTGTGAACCACCCGTGTTTTAAACACGGGCCGTCTGATCCCGCCTTATAACGTCGCTTACACACTAACAAAAAACCCCAAACGTTTTATCGATAATTTCAAAATCCCTAAACCACGTTAAGGAATCACGTTCTGAAATATTGACAAATTTAAACAACAAAAAAACGCAGTGTTTTTTAATAATTTACTATGTACCGTAATTTATATTGATTATTTATGTCTTTTGTGACAACATCCTGAATTTTGACGAGGATGCAAAACAACACCTTGTATTATTATTATCTTAAGAGAGTGTGCATACTTCGTGTAATCGGCCCAAGCCGATCACGTTTCACCTCATTTGTCACATTTATTTCGAAGCGGTGAGGAGTCTCTTTCTAGCCTAGTTGGCTTAAGCCGATTTTCCTCTAATGTCACTGGCCATGGTTGAGTCCAGGCCCCAGTTCTTGCAGTATTATTGGGTTTATCAAACAAACAGTAATTAAAAAGATATTTATTTACAGTAAACCTAGGTAAGTAATACATATTTTTGTGATACAGTTGCTCAGTTGCAATTTCAGTTTAAATTCATTCTTTCGTTATAGTAATATTATATTCTGTTTATTTTGTAATGATTGTAACGTTATTGTTTAGCTCGTGGCTAAATAATAACAGCCACACGGGTCGATCTCTAAGGTTAAGTCGTGTCGGGTTATGGGACATCTCGTCCACACAAAAACTGGTCCGTGGACCAGTTGTCCACTTTTTAAAATGCGCATGGGTAGATTCGCCCGGACCAGTTTAGTAGAACGGACGAGATGTATTAAAAAGTGAAGGGATATTTCGGCCAAATCGTATATTTTTTAAATTAAATATCTGATAAATCAGTAAATCATAGCATAATGGCAATGATTTAAACAAAAAAAAAAAATACAAAGTAAAGTAATCATCATAACAAACTTAATAATTAGCTAGTCTCATACAATTTCTTGGTACAAATATTAATGACGTAGTATTACTTATGTATAATTTTAATAATACGAGGTGGAAGGGACACCGACGCGAAAACGGTTATCACGTATTCATACGTTTTGGTCTACATGTCGGTCGCAAGTATTGAAGTTTTGTATGGGACAACTGATGTTGTTTTTGCTCGTTCATTGATTAGCCCAGCTATATTCAACCTGCGGCCCGCGGGCCGAATGTGGCGCGATGGGCCATTATGATTGGTCCACCTGGAATTGGCTTCAGTTTTACACTGTAATTACTCAGAGCTATTTGATGAGTTTGAACGGTGAAGGAAAACATCGTGAGGAAACTAGCATGTCCTAGAACTAAAAATTCAAAGACATGTGATATCTACAAACCAGCACTGAGCCCGAGTGGTAGATTACAGCCCACTCCCTCTCATTGAGAGAAGACCTGAGTCCCAGCTGTGGGAACATTATAGGCTGATGATGATAGCAATATGACTTAAACATTATTGGGGAAATGTGGGTGTAGGTACTGGTAAGGTACAACTCTGCCTAACCCTTGGGCTTAGTAGGCGTGATATTATGTTATGTGTTCATAAGTTGTCGAAAATTACTTTGCTGTTAGTTCCTGTGGCTCCATATATAAAGAGCATCACATTATTTGTCTACGTACTTAGAGTATTTGTACAGATGTCGTTGCAATAAATAATTATTCTTTTCAAGTTATCATTCAACAAAAATAGGCTTGTAGCAGTTTCAGAGAGACATCAACCTCTCGAAAATGGTACAATGCTCCGTATGGTGTCTTTCTTTCTCGAAACTTGCATGTATATTTGAAATAAGATATTGTGAGCAAACCCTCTTGTTATAAACCATATTGGCTGGCAATCTCTCGAATATTTTCGTTCAAAAAATCTTTGAGATTTTCTTTGTGAAGCATGAATACAGCATTCTAAAACAAAAAAAAAAGCAATTACATAAGTAACTATTACAATTATCCAAGGAAGCAGTCCAAAAGCATGGGAAATTGTGTAAGAGAGTTCGCCTAATAAAAAAATATTTTCCAAAAAAAAATATGATACTTCTAGTCTACAAAAGAAATATGAATTTGTCTTTTTCATTTTGTGATCCGTGCCGAACATGATCCGTCGCGCGGCGTCGAAAGGTGGTGTCCTAACAGACGATTGTCGAACTTTTTATTTTATATTGTTACCATTCCTTATTGTAAATATATTTCTGTTAACTGTGGCTGTATGTGTGTAGCTTGAATTTTTCTGTTATGTTTTACAGACAGCGTCAGTATGTGCTAACCCCTTAACACTCTGGCCGGGGGGATAACTACTTAATAGAGCTGTGTGTACATGTTTTCTCAAATAGAATAAATATGTCACTCATTTGTTCGGGAAACGGTTATTCGCCCTCCGTCAGTACGATGAAACGTTCGAGTTCGCCTAAGACATGGCGAGTGAGAGCGAGATAGTGCGTTATCATGCATTTTAGGATTAGGTACTTACCAACAAGTTCCCGGCTATATGCGGGTTGTCAATAGACAGCAAAACATTTGCTAGCCGGGAGTGATCGGTGCCATTGACGTGCAGTTCAATTTCAGACTGAAACAATAAAATATAGTAAATAAACTAATAATTCGTCCGTGGTTTCGTCCGTGTATTTTGCACTCTCCCCTACGTATTTTAAAAACTCTTTAAAGGTGATGAAGAGGGTCCACGCTTAATTTTTTTTTTTTTGTTTTAGGAATAATTAACATTCCTATTTACAAACATGATAAATTTTCTTCTTTTTGAATTATAAATAGTAATACAAAGAAAACACTAGAGCCTCTGGTCCTAAGGTGCTAGACAATGACAAATTCTATCAGTGATAATAATGAACATTGACACATCTTAACCCTCAGGTCTAAAAAACTGGCGACGTAAAATTAGCGAAATTGAAAAAAAAAAACACCGAAATTTGTTGCTTTTTTGTTGCTAATTAGTTGCTAAAAAAATAATTTTGTTGCTCCAACCGATCGCAAAAAATCGGCAATAACGCTAACTTTACATTAAGATAGCGTGGAAATCACTGAATGTAGACTGATCAATCAAGCAAATAGCAGTCAATTTGTTGCTAATTTGTTGCTGAAAGATACCAAGAAGAAAAAAATAAAAAACGATTTTTTTTTAATTATACCAAAATAAATAATATCCACGCTAGCTTAACTCTCAAGTTTTCCGTGGAAAAACTATAGAAAAAATTTGTTGCTCTTCATATTGCAGCTTGTTTTAACAGAGAGAGTCAGCAACAAAATGAAAACCGGAAGTCTAGAGAAATTGGAGATCGGTTCACAAAAAAACCGGCCACGCTAGCTTAACTAACGATTTTCCCGTGGAAAAACTATAGTAAAAATTTGTTGCTCTTCATGGTGCAGCTTGTTTTAGCAGAGAGAGTCAGCAACAAAATAAAAACCGGAAATCTAGAGAAGTTTGAGATCGGTTCACAAAAAAACCGGCCACGCTAACTTAACTAACGATATTTCCGCGGAAAAACTATAATAAAAATTTGTTGCTCCTCATGGTGCAGCTTGTTTTAGCAGAGAGAGTCAGCAACAAAATAAAAACCGGAAATCTAGAGAAGTTTGAGATCGGTTCACAAATAAACCGGCCACGCTCACTTAAGTAACGATTTTTCCGTGGAAAAACTATAGTAAAAAATTGTTGCTCCTCATGGTGCAGCTTGTTTTAGCAGAGAGAGTCAGCAACAAAATAAAAACCGGAAGTCAAGAGAAGTTGGAGGTCGGTTTACAAAAAACCCGGTCACGCTTGCTTAACTCTAGACTTTTCCGTGGAAAAACTATAGTAAAAATTTGTTGCTCCTCATAGTGTAGCTTGTTTTAACAGAGAGAGACAGCAACAAAATAAAAACCGGTAGTCAAGAGAAGTTGGAGATCGGTTCACAAAAAAATCGGTCACGCTAACTTAACTAACGATTTTACCGCGGAAAAACTATAGCAAAAATTTGTTGCTCCTCATGATGCAGCTTGTTTTAGAGAAGTTGGAGAAGTTGGAGGTGCATATAAAGTGACCAAAACCATTAATAACATCAGTTATATATATCAAGGCGGGGATTCCACCATAAATGAATATCGACGCCATATTGCCTTTCAGTCGCTAACTGTGCAACTTTATTCTTCATTATTGCTAATTAGGTGGATAGGTAGTTGAAATTACACACAACACTTGACTCAAACTCCTTATGTTTATTTCTAATAAACCAGTTACAGGCACTTTAACACTTAGAAACTTTCCTTAAGTTGAGCCGCCCATTTACAAACATGGTTGATGTAATGTGTGTCTTTTGGATCAGTCTTTCAATTATTACAGTTCATATTAACATAACTTATTATTGCTCACTTCAAAACTACTTTCAATTCATTAATATTTCAATTGTCTAATCGCGACTTCGCGAGCTAGCTTGAACGACATCTTGCTCGCTTCGCCTGCGGTTCCGAGTGGGCGGAAGTACGCAACACACACTCAATAGTTCAGTACAGTAATTTATTACATAGTAAGTTCATTAAAACTTCAGTTAAACAATACTAACTTCACCATGAATTATTTTAGTAATTAAACAATACCAATATCGATAAATGCAAAGGCGTTATTAAGCTTAATTACTTTTTACAACAATTGCTTGCTTAAATTGAATATTGCCATTGTTAAAATCTAAAATGCCATTTCTAAAATCCCAGTCATCATAAAATGCTAATCTTAATTTTAACTATAGTTCTAGCTAAAGGCTTTTGTTTAATAAATTACTCAATGATTTGTCAGAAAGACCAACTCCCATCTAAGCAGTAGTTAACACACAACCCAATAGATGGCGCTCAGTCTCTTGATAATCGATACGAACGTTTCTAGATTCTTTGTAATAATTGCACTGCCATCTGTGTAGATGGCATGGCAAGTTCATCAATATTATCACAAATGAGAATTATGAGTTGGTTTGAATAGTCTTAGCAGGTAAAAGCTCTTGCGGCGACACGGCCATTCTGATCGGCGGTGCGCGCCCTGCACCTGCCGTCGCTGTCAGTATTTGGAGTTTTGAGCTTGTTATCTGAAATAATGGAGATAAATTCTGTCGGCAGATTAATGTTGTGTTTATTAACCTACAATGTTCATTGAAATGTAGGATTTGGTAACAAAAAGTTTCAGTCAACATGGAAAACTTGTAATAGATCTAACATCTATTCAGTTTTCCTCATATTCAAAATAAAATGCATTTATGTATCACCAACACACATATGCACAGTTACAGACTTAAAGCTGCATGCAGTTTATGGATGATAAGCTGTTAGCTGAATAAAAATTGTTTATTATTCAATAACATTAACTGAATCGATTTTATTGATATTGTTTTATCAGCCACTAGCTGAATAGGATATTTGTTAGCAAAACTATCCGACAACATTAATTGAGTTTATTGATATTGTATTGTCAGCTAATAGCTGAATAGAATAATGTTGCCTCAATTATACAGCAACATTAAATGAGTTGAGTATAGTGATATTGCATGATCAGTTACTAGATAAGTTGAATGATGATGCCTCAATTATACAGCAATATCAATATGAATTGAGTTTATTGAAATAGAATGATCAGCTACTAGATTAGTAGGATATTTTCGCTTGAACTATCTAACAATATTCATTCAATGGTTATGCTTTGTATGAGTTAGGTTTTTAGTTTACCTTGAGACATGGTAATAGATCTACTGTCTACTAGATTATGCTTAAATAAGATTATTGATTGCTTTAGTTATTTTGTAATTTGTATTTGGTAAGTGTGCTGTAAGTAGCATATTTTTATTTGTTCATTCTCACAGGAAGGTAATGCTCTGTGATAGACACAAAGTCTTGGATTTGATAGGATTAAAGGATAGGATCAAGAACACCGCTCTGTGATAGACACAAAGTCTTTGATTTGACAGGATTAATTTGGATAAGGAGTTTAGGACCATTGCTCCGTGACAGGCACGAAGTCTTTGATTTGACAGGATATAAGGAACCAGGCTCTAGGCGGTTTCTACGCCGTGGACCCAGCAGGATAACATGA
Source organism: Cerastis rubricosa (assembly GCA_949152445.1). Classification (NCBI taxonomy): domain Eukaryota; kingdom Metazoa; phylum Arthropoda; class Insecta; order Lepidoptera; family Noctuidae; genus Cerastis; species Cerastis rubricosa. The sequence continues at coordinate 6,295,874 of OX424526.1, read as the reverse complement.
GAGTATTGTTTAATAGAAGCCTCCACGGCCGCTAATAGTTTGTTATTAACATTATAAATAGTCTCCACAACTATTTATAGATTGTTTGTCATTTGGTGTGTTCATTATCAGTGACCTCCACGGCTTCTGATAGTATTTGTGTGATTTGTTATACTTATCAAGCTAGTTGTTTCCTCCACGGATAGCAATAGCTTGATGTTTGTGTTATTATTTTTTATTTATTAGTTGTAGTTAGGAGTACTAATACTTTGCTATTATTATTGTAGTTGAGCAACTGACAGGATTACAAAAACATAAAAATAATGAAAGTTTAAACATGAGACTCATCACACATGAGCATCATGTAAGTAGGTTGATTTGGCTATTGTATTCAGCCTTTGATGTAACATTATGTAGAGATCAGTGGTAAGGTGTAGGAAGTAGTTTGAAAATGCCTCACCTTTTATATTAGCTTAGGTGTGTGGACACTGAATCAGTAATCCCTGGTTGGCAGTCCTCATGCTGTTCTTCATTTGACAGCTGGCGACACGGTTATCTATTCACCAGGTATTGATATTAATTGTATTGGTCGGCTAAAACCAAGTTGTGATATGTGTTGTTTAGCAAGCTTATTCTTGAGGAAGCTGTTCTTATTGACAATGGTTTAGACTTCCACAATTGATGCTATCACTATGGTGGAGTGACTAGGTGCATAGAGTTTTAAAAGTTCCTTTACAGTTGCTTCCAATTTTGTTAAATTTTCTTTGATAGTTGGTTATCATTTCCTTTTTGAAGACAATTTCCTGGAACCTGGAATGTGAGAAGTCATGCAGGTAAATAATAGTGCAAGAAAAGATATCCTACATAACATCACACTTGCAGTCCCTGAAGGGTTAGGCAGGGGTGTAGATAACACATCCACACTTTGTCAATCACGCCTAAGTCTCTTATTTAGGAGCAGGCTATTTGCCATTAATATTATTGTCTGGGTTGTTACTGACAAATTCCTGATGGAAAAAGAACCAATGACACTTTGCTAGACCTCAAAATCGAATCCAGGCCCTCATGCTTTAATGGCAGGGCTCATGACCACTGACCACAAAGCAGTCCTACTAATGTTTAAATTAGTTGGGGTGATAAGCTATGAAGTAGGTAGGTAATCAATTGTCTTGGAATAGTTTTCATACTTAGATTAAGTTAATTAACACCTTCACTGCCGTCCCGGTCACCAGTGACCTCAAACAATACATTTTCAATTGTGTCTATTGTCTGGCAGACTATGTGTTAAACTAAGATAGGAATGATAAACTGATCAGAACTAGTTTAAAAACTCCATTGGTTGTGTTAATGTACTGACAAATATTCACATTCTAACATATTGAAAGCTTTGCTTTCTGTTGATTTATTGCGCTATGAGTTCATTGTTACAACTCGTTGAACTGAAATTTGTTTGGCACTTCATTACTTGTCTTGTTTTACAAATCAGTTTCATAGCGAAGTGTTTTAGTATGAATCATGCAACATGTTGTCAAATGCAAATGCTTTCAAGTTGCATAATTGATTGAAAAGCAAACAATAGACACCACAAAGATTGTGAGATATTAATGTGAATGTCAAATAAATGTTACTAATTTCTAATAAGTTATTCTGTATTCAATGTTTCTAGTCACTGTGAATGACAACTCAAATACAAAAAGTTTTGAATTAAAATTTGTTGATACTTAGTTAATTAATTGATTTCATGTAATGTTTATGCAAATTCAAGTGACTAATCTTTGTATTCAAAAATATTCCTAAGAGAATTTTCCTTGTTACTATGAATTAGAAATCAACAACAATGTCTTAAAATTTGCTAATACATAGTTAATTAATTAAGTTCATGCAGTGTAGATGCAAGTAACTAAATAGTTTAATCTGATTCATGAGTAATTTTTCATCATCGGCCTGCCTTTTCCCAAACTTTGTTGGGGTCGGCTTCCAGTCCAACCGGACGCAGCTGAAATCAGTATTTTACATGAAGCGACTGCCTATCTGACTTATTTATGGCACATTAATGATTCTTATTCTAATAATAGCTTTAATAAGCGCACTAAGCATGAGCTTAATAGAGTGATTTAAGTTGAGTTTGTATTTCACTCCCTTAGGTGTCAAGTTAAAGGTGGCATTAACACAGCCAGTGTGTGATGTGATAAGTTAAATTGTTGTTAACTGTAAATATGTTAAACAGTAACAACATACTAAAATTAATAAAACAAAATACTTCCCGGGATTGATAATCCGTCAGCAGGTTTTTTAACAATGTGCTTTTCTGGTGTCCAATCTTTGTTGTTTGTTTGTTTTGCTGCTTCGGTCATTCTGTGCTGTACATGTTGATCATTTTGAGTGCAATAAGAAGTTGTCCGTCAAATACAACTTCACTGTTTATTTACCCATGTAAACTGCATTTTCATAATGTGTTCATTTATAGTCTGACTGGGTCATGTGTGTTCAAGTTGCAACAACCCTTATTTATCATGTTGGTATCTGTCAGCTACTTGATGAAAATGCAGCAAACTCTTTGGCTATCATAGTCTTCAGTACCTTCCTGTCTATCAGTCCATTGCTTCATTTAAGACCATAATTAGATTGGCTGGGGCAAATCATTATGCTGCACGCTCATAGAACGTTTACGATTTATAGATCAAGTCTATAAGCACGCTCTCGGCCATGGCCATGCAAGCCGGTTTCGGATTTTGCATGTTATTCATTGGATGTCCGGCATAAGTGTGAACGGCGCGCATGAACAATCCACTCTTCTGATATCAAGGCGGGGATTCCACCATAAATGAATATCGACGCCATATTGCCTTTCAGTCGCTAACTGTGCAACTTTATTCTTCATTATTGCTAATTAGGTGGATAGGTAGTTGAAATTACACACAACACTTGACTCAAACTCCTTATGTTTATTTCTAATAAACCAGTTACAGGCACTTTAACACTTAGAAACTTTCCTTAAGTTGAGCCGCCCATTTACAAACATGGTTGATGTAATGTGTGTCTTTTGGATCAGTCTTTCAATTATTACAGTTCATATTAACATAACTTATTATTGCTCACTTCAAAACTACTTTCAATTCATTACAGTTCATATTAACATAACTTATTATTGCTCACTTCAAAACTACTTTCAATTCATTAATATTTCAATTGTCTAATCGCGACTTCGCGAGCTAGCTTGAACGACATCTTGCTCGCTTCGCCTGCGGTTCCGAGTGGGCGGAAGTACGCAACACACACTCAATAGTTCAGTACAGTAATTTATTACATAGTAAGTTCATTAAAACTTCAGTTAAACAATACTAACTTCACCATGAATTATTTTAGTAATTAAACAATACCAATATCGATAAATGCAAAGGCGTTATTAAGCTTAATTACTTTTTACAACAATTGCTTGCTTAAATTGAATATTGCCATTGTTAAAATCTAAAATGCCATTTCTAAAATCCCAGTCATCATAAAATGCTAATCTTAATTTTAACTATAGTTCTAGCTAAAGGCTTTTGTTTAATAAATTACTCAATGATTTGTCAGAAAGACCAACTCCCATCTAAGCAGTAGTTAACACACAACCCAATAGATGGCGCTCAGTCTCTTGATAATCGATACGAACGTTTCTAGATTCTTTGTAATAATTGCACTGCCATCTGTGTAGATGGCATGGCAAGTTCATCAATATTATCACAAATGAGAATTATGAGTTGGTTTGAATAGTCTTAGCAGGTAAAAGCTCTTGCGGCGACATATATTTATTAATTTATTTTCATCACACAAAATGTTTGTCAGTTGATTTTAGCATACAATACCATTCGGGGATTAATTGAATGTGTATTTTTTCTGATTATAGCTTTTTCGTATCTATCGTCGTATTCTGTCCCTTAACCTTATATCCGACGAAGATCGAAGGTTGACTGCAGGGGGCTTGAAATCTACTGCTCTAACGAGCTTGTAAATTTCTTTCATGTTCTCATTTTTTAAACTCCGTGGCAAAGAGTTCAACTTTATTTTATCGTTCGTTCCTCTGTCGAACACTTCAAAAATAATGACATTTCCTGTTAAACATAAACGTACATAAATGTTTAGAAACTTAATTTTTTATTCTTACTCTTCTTTGTATGACTCATTATGCAAAGTATCTAGGTATCGAACTATACTTTCAAAAATCTTTTTTTTTTCTACCTCTTTTTCCAGTATCAAACTGTTTGTAGATTATGATATCAACACAAATTTTCTTTTGTCAAGATAATCGAATGGAAGTTAATTCTATAATAAAAAAATCAATTTTTGGAAACTGAAACAATCAAAACATAGAAACAGTTAAAAAAAATATTCCTGTTATTATAGTGGAAATATGACGGAAAATGAAAAAATAAATTATAACTCATCAAAATAATCTATCTGTTAAATCAGTTTTCTAGCATCAAAATCGCTACTTAACAACTTAACCGTTACTCGTCTGTCTGGCAACCAGTCTTACCAAGGGGTATCCTATTACTCAGTACTAACTAGGCTGTGTTGTGGAGGTCAGATAGACAGTCGCTCCATGTAAAATACTGGTATTCAGCTGCCTCAGGTTAGACTGGAAGCCTACTATATTTACTATAGTTGGGAATCTACGGCTAGGCAGATAATGAGTTAGGAATGTTTGGAGGAGGAAGTAGGTATGTATTTCGCTTTAATTTTGTTTTCACTCAACTACCGCGGAGCGGTGTTTTCAACCCCCGTCCAAAAAAAAAGGGGTGTTATAAGTTTGATGTGCGTATCTGTGTGTAGTGTGTAACGGTAGCTCCTAAACGGATGAACCGATTTTGACAAAATTGGTTTCGTTTGAAAGGTGTTTTAATCGAGTGATCTTTGCTATGTTTCGAGAAAATCTGCTCAGCTGTTTGAACGTCATCTCCTGTTTTCTAGTTCATAAAGGGATGTAAACAACTTCTAACGGTCTGGTCGATTCGCAATTTGAAATATTGTCACTTGTAACCATGGGCATCACCAGGGAGGTATGCACCCCCCCTCCCCCTAAAAGCTCTGGATTTTTTTAAATTTACAACTTGCCTTTATTTTCGTTAATCAGCGAGAAGAGGCTCAATTCCGAGAAAAGTGGAAGGAATGGGAGGAGACTATGCCCAGGAGTAGGACAGACGTAGTTACACATAATATAAAAAAAATACTCTTAAGAAAAGAGACACGAGGAATAGTTTTTCTTCTACTAAGTAGGCAATTATAATTGAAAAAGAAGATAAAACAAAACACTAGGTATTTCGTTACAAAAAGTACCTACAGGCAGGTCTGCCTAAGTAGGTAATCATTATCCGCATACATGATAGGTTCTACTTTTTAATACCCAAAAAACGAGATTCAAAGAAAGAAGAAATCATTTTCCATGATCAGTAGCATTTTTTGTCCCACAATGATTGAAAGCCATCAATCTTCATAATTATTCTTCATGTAGATTATATTTTTGTCTCTGTTTTGATCCATTACATAGAATTATAATCGTTTTATTATTTTTTACCGGCAACTTTAATAGGCTCAGGAAATTTATTGGCACGGGTTGCCTCGTGGTCTCGGCTGTCATTTGTAGATCTTTGACAGTTGTTACAAGTAGTCAATAGTTCGAGAGTCAGACAACCAGTCTTACCAAGGGGTGTTGTTTTACCCAGTAACTGGGTTTTGGACGCATAAGCTTCATACGCATAAGCGGAATATGTAGGTCTAAAAAGTAATAACTTTTTTTACCGACGTATCCTGCTTATGTGTATTAAGTTTCATTAAAATTGGTCCAGTCATTTCGGAAAATATGGACTTGAAAGTTTGTATGAAATGCCGTAAGGTTTAAACGCTCTTAAGCTGTTGGTCAAGGCCATCCTTTGCAGATCTTTGACAGTCGTTACAGGTAGTCACTGGTGGCCCGAAACTTTGACAACCAGTCTGACGATCAGATGGGTCATCTTAGTATATAGTCTTGAAATATCTTTACCCAATTTGCAATGAAATGTCACTTGTATAACGGACGACCTCGACAGTATGTTGACATGACAGCTCATAGAAGTTAGCAAGGTTAGGTTTATTATAAAACTTTCTAGTCATCTAGGAATTAGCTGTAATTATAGGTGCTGCTTCGTTGGTCGAGTGATCACAAGCGCGACTGCTGAGCATGAGGTGCTGGGTTCCATTCCCGGGTCTGGCAAAGTGCAGCCTCGAAGTTTGGATTCATGCCCGGTTGATGCCTAACCACCAAAGGTTAGTAGTATAGAGCCATAGAACGTTTTGTAAAAACTAATCGGTGTTCAAACAAAACGCCAAAGAAGATGCACCTACAAAGAAAATGGCTCAAGTGGCGGGGGTTATATAATTGCTGGTTGGTTGGCAATAGCCCTCGCCCCCTATTACATGGGATTTAAACATAACTAGCGAAATGTGGGTGTACTTTAAGGGCTCTGCCTAACCCTACGGGACTCTGTATGGTGTAAAGAATCGCACCATCCCCTATCTTCACGTGGGTGTCGTAAGAGGCGACTAAGATATTTGCCAGAGAATGGGCAGCAGCGTTCACTGTGCTTTTGTAACAACCGTACTGCGATCGCCAACCCGCCTGCCAAGCGTGGCGATTATGGCAAAACCCACCAAAATGTCAATGTGGCGAGACTTAAGGGAAGGCCTATGTCCAGCAGTGGACGTCTTTTTGGCTGAAATGATGATGATGAATCCTACGGGAATTACAGGCTTGATGTTACGTAGACCTAACACGTCAAAATAAAATAACCCATTGTTTCAATTCTCACAAAACAATTTCAATAATTACAACGGTTGTCTTTCAATATCAGCGTAAATCGTTGTTCCTCCCTTTCCTAATCGTAATTATTGTATTTTATACTTAAAGGCAAAGAATTACAGTACATTCCCAAATAACAGTATATTAAGATGTTGAGTGTGAGCTTCAGAACATACAGCGTCTCAATTACATTGTCAATTACAAACAATTGTCAGTTAAATGTATAGAGTTAAGCAAGCGTGGCCGGTTTTTTTGTAAACCGACCTCCAACGTCTCTTGACTTCCGGTTTCTATTTTGTTGCTGACTCTCTCTGCTAAAACAAGCTGCACCATGAAGAGCAACAAATTTTTACTATAGTTTTTCCACGGGAAAATCGTTAGTTAAGCTAGCGTGGCCGGTTTTTTTGTGAACCGATCTCCAACTTCTCTAGACTTCCGGTTTTTATTTTGTTGCTGACTTTCTCTGTTAAAACAAGCTGCAATATGAAGAGCAACAAATTTTTTCTATAGTTTTTCCACGGAAAACTTGAGAGTTAAGCTAGCGTGGATATTATTTATTTTGGTATAATTAAAAAATATCGTTTTTTATTTTTTTCTTCTTGGCATCTTTCAGCAACAAATTAGCAACAAATTGACCGCTATTTGCTTGATTGATCAGTCTACATTCAGTGATTTCCACGCTATCTTAATGTAAAGTTAGCGTTATTGCCGATTTTTTGCGATCGGTTGGAGCAACAAAATTATTTTTATAGCAACTAATTAGCAACAAAAAAGCAACAAATTTCGGTGTTTTCATTTTTCAATTTCGCTAATTTTACGTCGCCAGTTTTTTAGACCTTTAACCCTCTTACGTCTGGGCCCTCAAATCGTAAGTTCTAAATATCTTATGGTCCGAACACATTTAAAATCAGATCAAAATATTTTTATTTTACATCGGCCTACACGGGGACTTATAAAACGTCGACAAAAAGGTGCACGGTTCGGGTTGGTCGTTTCCTATGGAGAAGAACCGGCAAGAAACTCCATGGTTACTCTTTTAAAATCATTTGGTAGTTACACGTTAGTACTTAAGTATGGGAGGACATCGAAGGCCCGACAATAAGTCGTTGCTTACTACAAAACGTAGAACGAGATAAAAAATTACCAAAGATCTAGGAATCTATGAGGCTTACAATTTCCACACATTTACAAACAATCGGTAAATAAGAAAAAGAGTCTATTCAAGAACAAAAAAGAAGAACATATCACAAAAAGAAAACTAGATGAAATAATATCGAGTTTCTACTCATTACCGGATTAAAAAAGGAACTAATTTACAATTACAGCTATCGCAAATGAGCGAAAAGATTAGTTCACAAACAGCATTAAATTATTCATAGTTCTTTCATGTGCAACAGCAACGCTAATAAACATTTTACTCGATGTTCAGTAAAATCAGGGAAATTGCTAAACCACGGGAAGTTCACGTCGAATATTTAAAATTTACTTAGATTACCCCGAGTTTATATAAATTATTAATTACAAAGCCTCCTCCTTTTCCTCTTGTGACTTGTGTCCCAGCATCGGGAACATTATATGCTGATGATGATGATGATGATGATTACTTTAAAAAGGTGCCAATTTTACAACATATAAAAACAGGGGATGGTTAAGTCAGGTGTAAGCCACCAAAGATGTATTTTACCTTTATTTTGTTCACTGTAGCTTCCGAGCCAATATCCGAGAGTCGGATGCCATTTTCAAAAGTTGGAGTTAATGACGCTGTGATGAAGACGTCATAAATTGAAATTCTGCAAAATAAGCATAGTTTTTTAGGATTAAAAACCAATAATCCCGTGGCCAAAATAAGATCGGTAGCAGGCTCTTTAGCCAACTGATCCCACTTATTTGGGACCGTTGACTAATTCATTATTTTTCTTTAGTAGATTGGACCAGTTGTCAATGACGAAAATTTTTTTTTTTCTATTTTCAAATTTGTGTACAGGCGTGTAGAAAAGTGAAAGGAAAATGCATAATTTACTCCTCTTGCTACTACCAATCTTACTACCAGGTGAAAGTAGTAACAAGGGTTATGCACAAACACTCGATCGCCGCGTTCATATGTCACTTATTTGTTTGAAAAAAAAAACAGGATTTGTCACCAACTCGACACGAGAGACACACGTGTGTCCAGTTGGTGAAACTCAAAATTAGTATCACTTATTATTTCGTCACCTGGACACGCCAAGACTTTTACGTGTGTCCAGATAGTGGAACTTAAAATAGATCACTTTTATGTTTTTTCCAGTCGAACACACAACGGAGCGACGATTGGGATTTGGCCCGTGCTGCGGAAAGCACCTTAAACCGTTGGTCCCGGCTATCATTTGTAAATCTTTGACAATCTATACGAGTAGTCAGAAGCCAAAAAGTCTGACATCCAGTCTTACCAAGGCGTATCGTATTACCCAATTACTGGGTTGTGGAGGTCAGATAGGCAGTCGCTCGATGTAAAATACTGGTACTCAGCTACATCCGGTTAGACTGGAAGCCCATCCCAAGATAGTTTGGGAAAAGGCCAGGCAGATGATGGAGTTGGGATTTGGCTTTCGTGTGTTAAATTGCGGGTTACAAATAAATAATAATTAGCGATGAGAGTACCTCCCTGTGATACGTATAATATAACCAAGATCGTCACATCTCACGGCGGCTTCTCCTGAAAACAAAATATATTCAAACATAAATATACATTGAGAGCAGCGGTGGCCCAGTGGTGGCAGCCCCGACACTGTAACAGCTAAATTAGACCAATTACAAATTTCCAATTATCTATTTTTTTAAAGACATTCCGAAATAGTTATTTGTGCAACAAGAGAGCAAAGCCTTTTTTTGCTGCGAGTGCTGATTTTGAATCCTGAACAAGCGAAGGATTCAACGATTGAATCACGAGCGTAGCGAGTGATTCTAAAGTTGAATCCTGAGTTGTTGCAAGGGATTCAAAGGCACGAAAGGCATAAAACTTTGCTCTCGTGTAACACACATAACTTTTCACTTCAGCAGCGAGAACACTGTATGAGATAAAATAATAAACAGGAATAGATTGAAATAACTATTTATTGTGAATCAAAATAATTAACATTGTAGGTAGAGGTACTGTTCTCGTCGCTAGTGTCACTCATATTTAACGATTATTTTAATATATTTTAAATTATTGAACACTTTACGCCAGCCACGAAATTTTATTCCTGGTCTTTTATTTAAATTATGGCGTGTTCTGAAATAGCACCCATGATATTTTATTATTCAAAATATATTACGTAACATTATTTGAACTCGACGAAAATATTTACAGGTTAAATATTAGTTTTATTTGCAGTAAATACTTATTTTCGTTTAAATACAACAATAAGTTGAAAATTCAATAAATTACATTAAAAGACATAATTATCTTTTTGCATAATTTCTTTAGTTAGTACGAAATTCCGAACGTGTTTGTCTTTGAGGTCGAATTCAAAATAGGAACTTCGAAAGGGCTGGTCTTTGTCTCTCTCTCTCTTTCTAATGGCGGGAAAGAGATAGAGTGTGAATGTTTCTAATTGTATGATCAACCCAAGGCAGAATAAGATATTCGCGGCTTTCTAAAAAAAATATTAAAAAGTTACTTTGTCTCACTCAGTGAGCAAAATCGCATTTTGCTCACTGATTTCAGGCAGCAAAACCTACATGTTTGAGCTACTGAAGTGAAAATGTTTTTATTAACTTTACGTTCAGTCATTTTGGAATAAGGACTTGAAAGTTTGTATGAAATGCCGTAAGGTGTAAACGCTCTTAAAGATTAAAAAACTAATGATAGGTACTATACCAATCTCAATTGTGATTTTTGAAGATTTCGCACTAAGAGGTTGACTGTCAAAATGCAAATCCTGACATTGAATGGAACAGTTTTTCACAAACATGTGGCATTTTGGAGCGTTGTCACTTCTGCAAATAAAATAAATACAAACAATATAAACAAAACATCACGCTTGTAATCCCCGAAGAGTCAGGCAAAGGTGTACGTAATAGTATAGACAGCGTCATTAAGTAGTAACCCCTGGCGTACTCGGCCGGTCTGTAGAGGGGTTAGCACATACTGACGCTGTCTGTACACCCACATTTTGCCAGTTATGTTTAAGTCCCGTGTATTAGGGGCGAGCCTATTGCCATTAAAGTGCACAAATTCAGACTCTGTGGCTGCTAATGAGAAATTTTTGATGGAAGATCCCAATAACATTAAGCCCGACCCTGGTGTCGAACCCGGGATATCATGCTCAGCAGTCGCGCTTGCAACCACTGGACCAAGGAGGCAGTTACACGTTATCAGCCTATACTGTTTCCCTGCTGAGACACAGGCTTCCTCTCCGTTAAAAGCTGACCATAATCCAACCTGTTGATCCAGTCCAGTCAGTCAGAAACTTAAAATACACATTTTATAAAACAACTCGTTATTCTGTAGTAAATTATGTATTAGAAGTGATGTGTCATCATCAATATGTCATAATACTTATTTCATACAACTGTCAAAGAATGAGAGTCGAAGAGTTGACAGCACGGTTGGCGTAGTTGCTAAGCGATTGACAGCTGCGCTGCGTCTCGCGGGTTCGATCGCCGCACGAAACAAATTTTTGTAAGGCTTACAGATAGTTGTTCCGGGTCTGGCTGTTTGTGTATGCACCCATGATACAGAAGAAATTCCTAGTGTGGGGAACATTATAACAAAAAAAATATACATATATATAAATAATGATCGTTATTCAGTTGTCATTTGATTGTACAGCTAGTACAGTACAAACAGTTGATGTTGGTCGTGAATTTTCTGAACTATTAAGTTCTCTGAGTTACTAACTTACCCAGGTAATTTATTTAAATTGAATTCCGTCTGATATTCGTCTACGGTATGGACGTCATTCCCATCTTCTTGGAGTGACCTCAAGTAATCTACCACCATCGAATTAATTGTTGAGGAGAATAAATGACCCATTTTTCAAACCTGAAACATGAGAGTATATTCTTGTTTATTGATAGCTCTTAAAAAATTATATCGAAGTTCTTCGCACATTTTTTCTTAAGTCAATTATTGATGATATATTTGCTTTCAAAATTGGTTTGATTATGATTTGATGTTTAGTTTTGAGATATTGGACTTTTTCAACAAACTGCAGCGGTAACGTTGTTTTTCTGTAACATACTATGCAAAACAAATTTAGTTTCGCTGTTGAATGTTTAACATATGAATGAGTTAAGAAAATATTTTTACTATATTGTTTGGAGCTACGGTACTCTTTGTTTGAAAGTACGACTCGCACTTGGCCAATTTTTTTATAAATTCTGAGCTGTTGCTGGTTTTCCTTGCAACTGTTTCAGACGGCTGATTTAATAAATTAAACCTTATTGGATTCGAATCCACGACTCGTAAATCGCAGCCGATGCCACTGGACCACCATTACTGTTGATACGAGACTCTCAGGATATTTTGGGACCATTTCGCTTATTGAATTAAATACACAGCATAAAGTCCTTCTTAATATGTAATTTTAAGAGCAAAAAACATTTGCGCCGCTGCGCTCGATTTTCGGCTTCCTCTAGTTTTTAACTTGAATAACTATGTTCAATTTTCTTGTTTGTATAATTTGTAACTTGTGTGTGTCAATAAATTGATTTATTATTTATTTATTATTTCCTATTCATACTGAAATCCAACATCTATAAACATACAATTGAAGTGTCAGATTGTAATATTAAAATAACCGCTTTCTACTACATGCTATGAATGTATGTACGTTACATTTATCAAAATACATTTTTTTTAAATAATTTTTGTCTATCTGTCTGTTTGTTCCGGCTAATATCTGGAATGCTCTGTATGGTGTCGGACGTAAAGAATAGCACCATCCCATATCTTCCCGTGGGTGTCGTAAAAGGTGACTAAGGGACTTGCCAGAGAATAGGCAGCAGCGTTTTCTGTGCTTTTGTGACAACGGTACTGCGATCGCCAACCCGCCTGCCAAGCGTGGAGATTATGGCAAAACCCCACATGTTATGTCAATGTGGCGAAACTTGGGGGAGGCCTATATCCAGCAGTGGACGTCTTTCAGCTGAAATGATGATAATGATGATGAATATCTGGAATGGCTGGACCAATTTTGATGGGACTTTCACTGACAGATAGCTGACGTTATAAGGAGTAACTTACTTCTATTTTAGAAAATATATTATTTTGTTAAATTTCACGCGGACGAAGTCGCGGGCACAGCTAGTTAAAACAACACAACACAACACAAGTACCTAGTTCTCGAGGTAAGTGCACAAACGGACATAAAGACATACGTTACCATTTATGATTTGTAATTAATATGTAATGAATGATGTTGATTGATATTAACATTATTTATTAAGTAGGTACATAATTAATCATAAGTAGGACAATGGAAGTCAAAAGATATAAACAGTCATAGTTTATTATCTATCTAACAAACATTGTTGCAAATCCTACTTTGGTATTGCAGTAACCTAAACAAAACCAACAATGTTGATTCTAAAAATATATACGGCAATTCTTTTTTTTCGGATTGGACGGCGTCTCTGGGCGGAGCGGAAAGGAGTGTCAGACTTGAACTGACTAAAACCTATCCATGTTCCTTCTTAGCCCTTTGTGGTCCAGGGCCGCATTATCTCTTTCGAACAGTCCCGCAGCCCTGGCAGGCATCGGCCCTCTCGGACCCCTTCCGATTTGCTGACATCTCCTTGAGGCGCGAGTGGAACACGAACGCGCCGTCGACATACCCTGTCGTCATAACGGACGAACGGTGAGCTAGCCCATTACTCACCGTCCACAGGCTGAAATATGTACTGCCTCTTAATTTCTTACAAAACAATGTAACTTTTAAGATGGAAGAACACCAATACGCATCATAATCTGCCTAACCTTTTTACCAAGTGTGTTAGGGTCGGCTTCCAGTCTAATCGAATGCAGCTCAATGCCAGTATTGTATGTATTTGGAGCAATACGCCGGAGAACACTAGAGCACTGTTCTCAGATGTACTGGAATTTATATTACAATAAAACATTGTTCATATAACAGTTTATAATCTTTCATCATCAGAGACCTATACAAGGTGTTGTTTTGCAACCTCGTCAAATTCTAGGAGGTAACTATGCTAATGATTCTCGACCCGAATCAATAATAAAATGAGTAGGTAATTTTCTTTTTTTTATTTATTTACTGAAATCGGTAACTGTGAACCACCCGTGTTTTAAACACGGGCCGTCTGATCCCTGCCTTATAACGTCGCTTACACACAAACAAAAAACCTCAAACGTTTTTTCGATAATTTTATAATCCCTAAACCACGCTATGGGGGTTATTCTGAAATATTGACAAATTTAAACAACAAAAAAACGCAGTGTTTTTTAATAATTTACTAGGTACCGTAATTTATATTGAATATTTATGTCTTTTGTGACAACATCCTGAATTTTGACGAGGATGCAAAACAACACCTTGTATAATACCGAAATTATTCATAAGTTTAGAATATCGAGTCGATCTTTAAGGTTAAGCCACGCTTGCCGAGGTTGTTCTGAGGATGGGTGGCCATAATTACATACCGAGTTTCCTCCGTGGTTCGAAAAGCACGTTAAGCCGTTGCTCCCGGCTGTCATTTGTAGATCTTTGACAGTCGTTACGAGTAGTCGGAAACCAAAAGTCTGACATCCAGTCATAACAAGGGTTATCGTGTTACCTAGTTACTGGGTTGTGGAAGTCAGATAGGCAGCCGCTTCGTGTAAAGTACATTCAGCTGCATACGGTTAGACTGGAAGCCGACCCCAACATAGTTTGGGAAAAGGCTATGCAGATGATGACCTCGTATCCACATGCCGCCACCAGATTAGGCGCTTACCAAACACACAAAAAAAAACTTCCTTGAACTTTAGGCAAACACAATCTACTAATTTCTGTCCATCATACATCACTATTACTCGACATATTGTATAACTAATTTCTTGCACTTACCTTTATTAATGAACCACTTATGTTCCACAAAACCACTAGTTCCCTTTCGTTGACGAAAAAATACTGATTACAAAATACACATTTTAAAAACAAATAAAAACTCCTTTTACTCAGCGTTAATGCGAATGTATTCCCCGTGATTGATGACTAGTGTTACCAGTTTATAAAAATGTTTTCCGAATGCAGTGGAATTACGTTTAGTTTCATCGTAAAATTGAATGATGTAATGTTGGTGAATTTAGTATAAGGTAGGTTTTAAGAAATAAAACTGATTTAACAGTAGCAGTGTTGTAGTATTAAAATTTCATATTAATATACATTTATTTGCGTTCTACAAGGTAAAAACATGGTGTTAACAAAATGGCTTAGAGCTAAGAACCGTTGTAGACCCTGTCAGGGCACAGCAAAATTTAGGGTGCATATTTCTTGAAGTATAAAATTAATTTAAAAAAAATATAATTCGAACATGCCAAAAATTTAAATAAAAATCACATGAAAACCAAAGAATAACATTTGCAAAAGAAAATATAAGAAAAGAGAATAGAAACAAGAAAAGAAGAGAATTTTAAACAGTGCTGACTAATAAAGTGTACCAGCCTAAGACAAAATGTTTTAGAATAACATACACCAAAGTATTTACTATTTATTCATGAGCTAAAAGACTTTTTTTAAATAGAAGGTTATTTTAAGCTTGAGCTATGCACATAAAAATCTTCAACTATAAAAATTATGAGAAGCGGAACGTTCTACTGACAAAATAGGAGATTTTTTTTAACTGGCAACTCCTATAGTCGTAACATGTGGACCGATACAGTGACCTTGATCGGGTAATCTCAGGAATGCACTTCCATTCGTTTGTGCACCAAAACCAGTTTTTGTACAATTGCGATGCCTATACGCTATTTTAAAGAGCATAAGCAGGTCTCATGATTAACGACGAAACATTACATCAAAATTGAAGAAAACAGAGATGATCAGAGTAAAATTTAAATAAAGCTTATTTAGACTTCCTCTTTGGTCTCGCGCTTCTGCTGTTGTAGTGACTGCGTCCTACGTGTGACGTCATGTGGCGTGATCTGCCTTTCTTCGAGAACATTCGAAAGAAAAAAGCGACGCGGCGGTCCGCGGCCAGTCACATTTTCAACGACGTTTGACACGCGCACATGCGTATATATATCTATATAATATCTTTGTAATTTTGATAATTTCTATGATTCATCATTCAAGTTAAATTCTGGTTAAATATTGATTGTAAATAAATACCATTTGTTAAGTTGTAAATTAATAACTTTGAATGAATGTGTGAACGAATTTCTTGAGTCAATCCCCAGTCAGACAAAGTGTTTTTGGGTTTTCGATCCGAAATTTATCGGTAGAGCGCTCTCCTTAGAACATGGGTTTGTATCCGGGATAACGCTGTGGCGAGGTAGTGCATCCTAACCTAACCCATTCGTTCCACCTGCTGAAAGTCTTCCATCTGGACATGAGTTGCCATGGCTGACCTGGAAGTCTTTAAATAGACTTCGGACCCAGGTTGGTTGCACCAAGGAAAACCTGCTCAGGTCATTCATTAATGACTCTGCCCTGGAGTGTAAACGTGGTGCCGTTCCACAAACGATGCGGCACTTAATATCGTGTCCTGCTGTTTGCTCATTACAGGAACTGATGGACGCTACTGAGAGCGCCAAACTAGTGGCTCAGTTCTGGGCCGACACAATTTAGATTGCCATCGACGCGCTAAGAAGAAGATCAATATATAATATTTGTCAATATTTATTTATTCAGTAACAATCTACATTGCGTTCGAATATAAATCCGAATCGAGTATCCAGATCCGATCCGGGATAAGCTCGCCCTTATTTAACAAAACAGGCAAGATGTGATGTCCTATAGATATGTATGTAGCAAGCTTTACGGCAACATAGTACAAATATTACTACAGCGCCATCTATGACACAATTGAAGAACTAACACCAAAATTCTGAAATGCACGTTTAAAGTAATCCGCGACATTAGACGCCCACCGGACACAACTCCCGTCTGGTCGGAGGATCTACACCCTTTTCTTCATATCCTTCATAAATATGTAGTAGCTGTACCTAGTGGTAGTAGGTATAGGTGACCCCGACTACTACAACACAACAACACTACAGAAATTACAGGTACTATCAGAAATGTGGGGCTAAGCATTTTTCAAACAAAATCCCGTGCACACGATGACCACATCTGTTTAACACCCTTACTTCTATTGGTCTGTAAAAATAGTTTGCGAAACAATAGGCGCGACTCTTTTTTAAAAAATGTTTCGTTTTTGTAAATTCTCAGTCTCTGTTAATGATCCCAGATATTTGACCACCGTTTATCGACTAAAACATAAAAAGAGACCAAGGAATAGAAAGTTTTTAACTGTTTCAACGCTGGAAGCAAGGATAGTCCTTACCGTGCTCCAATACCCAGTTTGGAGATGCGTCTCATATCATATAAAGTTATTTGGCATATTTTCATTTCAATAACGTTCACAAGATATAATAAACGTGAGTTATACCAACTGTTGATATGATTTCTTAAGATATAACAATTATATACTCTAAAACTTATTTCATATAACGTTTATTTAATCGAAAATCATGAGGCCTATCGTTTAAAATATATAATATTGATACCATCTTTGTGGTTAACAACCCGATTCAAAGCAATTCAACTCGGATGGGTTATATTAGGTTAGAGGGTTAATGCGGGAGCGGAGTGGAATGCCAGGTCCCCTCTATGTTGGTACATCATTTGGGTTAGATTTGGTTAGAACAGTAACCATTAAAGCGCAAAGACGAACGAGTGAAGCGAGCGTGCTGCGGGAGCGGCGTGACAGAAACGAATCGCTGTAAAACCGACTCCACGTAGTCTTTTCTGCCCTACCCCTAGAGTGCTATTTCAAATCACGTAGGCGCGGAGGGGCGAGGCGGCCCGCGAGCTGAGGAGCAGGTGGTTCCAACACTCACATTATCGCAGATGTGTTTCACCGCCGCGGCTGCGCCGGCCAACCTCAAACACATCTGCGACGATAAGCTCGCATGGGACCGCCGGAGCCCCGCAGCGCCGGAGCCGTGACAGAAACCATGCCTGCTGCATACTTGCTTGCATGCTGCATGCTGCATGCATGCTTGCGACAATGTTATAATGCTGAAATATTGCTTTGTGTTTTTACTAGGCGTTTTATTATATTAAACTAAATAGGTTTTATATCTGACGGCGCCTTTGCAAAAAGGCTTCATATGATTCACGTTGCAAACTAAACTGTTACCACAGACGAGAGAGAAGCGGTCTACAATTCTCTCTGGCGAAACGTCAAGTCGTTGCGGGTAGCCATATTGACTTGGGTAGTGGTCAAGGAAGGTGGCGCGTAACGAGACGTTGACGGATCGCCGACGTCTGTTTTCTTAATCTAATTAAATCTGGTGCTAAATATCATAAGTAATTCCGATGTTGCGGGTAAGAGCCTTTATATCTTTTGAGTTGACTTGACAAACAAACAATCAAATCTTTCCTCTTTATAATATTTTTGTATTATATAGTTTAGATGACTAGTCGCAATAGAGGCACTCTGTGAAAACTTCGTGTCTCCAAAAGTTTTTGACAGGCAGTAAGACGGACGGACAGACAGTGGACGCTTAGTAATAGGGTCCCGTTGGCTCCTTTTGGGTACGTAAACATAAAAAGGGACAAAAAGAACTGGGTATACAAAAATACTCGAACAGCAAGTTTTCCATTGTTTAATATAAAACTCTTTTGTATTTTAATGTAATAAAGATCATATCGAAGTAATCGTAAAGTCCACATTGTAAAAACATAATCATAGATCGATGTTTTCGTTGATGGCATCCAAAAGTATGATCTCGATGAGTTCGTTGACCTCAGCCTGAAAAACAAAGATAGTTTTTAATGATTTATTTCATAGAAATGAGAAGGGATATATTTAGAGTTTTTTTTAATAGTACTTAAAGGTAAACGGTAAAGGTGAATATCTATACTAATATTAGAAAGAGGATAAGTTTGTTAGTTTGGATGTAAGAAGTAAATCTTTAGAACTACTGAACCGATCCTAATAATTATTTCACTAAGGCGAAGTCACATTATCTCCGAGTGTTACACTGTTGGATATTTTCAAAATATTCCCGTAGGCGCGAACGAAACCGAGGACAAATTCTACTTCATCATCAGCCTATAATGTTCCATGTAGATGTCACATGTCTTCGAATTTTCTAGTTCTAGAACATGCCGGTTAGGTTTCGTCGCGATGTTTTCCTTCACCGTTTTTGAGAGCAGCGGTAATGAAATAAATTAAACAAAGTAATGTGCCTGCCTGGGTTCGAACTCACGGCTTACTGCTCGTAAGTCGGGGCTGTCACCACCTGGGCCCCCTACTTGATATTAGTTTATTACATACCTTTAGCAGTGGCCCCAAGTTAGGGATAAACCTTCATTTTGAGTTGGCCTAGCATGGTATAGACTTATAGCCTAACTAGCAGTGATAGCCTAGTGTTGTTACCGACTGCTGATAAGTCTCGAGTCCGAACTTGTGGGTATAATCCTTACTTGCTTCGGTAAAGGAAAACATTGTGAAGAAACCGAACCAGCACGACTAAAAGTTTTTTTTCGACGCCATATTCATCATCATCATCAGCCTACAATGTTCCCACTGCTGGGACACAGGTCTCCTCTCTATGAGAGGGAGTGGGCTGTAATCCACCACGCGGGCCCAGTGCGGGTTGGTAGATGTCACATGTCTTCGAATTTTTAGTTCTAGGACATGCCGGTTTCCTCACGCTGTTTTCTTTCACCGTTTGGGCAGCGGTGATGAAATTAATTACTGCTCGTAAGGCGGGGCTGCCACCGCTGCTCTCCCACACGAAAACGAAGTATGGGGCTTTCAGCAGAGTACAAAGCCAGCTAATACTGGTTGCATTACCTCCACTGAGCTTAATTCTGCCGTCATAAACCTAGCCACTATACGTAAACCGATTTATTTTGAACGATTACTTACGCTGAATTCGTTCAGAGTTGCTGGGACTGTTATGGCGATGAAATCGTTGATGTCCTGAGAATAGTTGTCTCCTTGGATGGCTAGCCTGATGTTCGACTGTAAATGAAAAGGATTACAAATTATTCAAGAGTATCTCGAATACCTGAACTGAGTTAACTTTGAAATAATGTCTATGCTACTTTACTAAATGGAGACTTTAACAATCTAACTACTCTTAAACCTCTTTTACATTTAGGCAATCAGCAGCGCGATAGTCGCGCGGCAGACGCGCGACTGTCGCGCTGCCGGAATTTCATATTAAAAACAGAAGCGTGGTGGTCGCACGTAAAATTTTGTATTATTTGAAATACATGCGCATGGATGGGTGACCATAATTACATACCGAGTTTCTTCCGTGCCTCGGAAAGCACGTTAAGCCGTTGTTCCCGGATTTCATTTGTAGATCTTTGACAGTCGTTACGACTAGTCAGAAGCCTAAAGTCTGACACCCAGTCTTACCAAGGGGTATCGTATTACCCAGTTACTGTGTTGTAGAGGTTAGATACTGGTATTCAGCTGCATCCGGTTAGACTGGAACCCGACCTCAATATAGTTTGGGAAAAGGCTAGGCAGATGATAATGATGGCATGCGCAATGCAATGCGCAATATGCTTCTCAAAGTCATGGGCGTTTCTTAAAGCCTTAAGAAACTTACGGTGATGCGTCCTAGATTGAAGTCAACAGTGACACCAGCGATTGAAATGCCAGAGATGATGCCGACGTTGACGCGAACCTCTCCTACGACGGTAGTGCCACGAACATCCACTCTGGAAGGAAGAAAATATGTCATTAATTAAATGTTGGTCGAGTGTCGCGACGTGACTGTTGAGCTTGGGGTCCTGGGTGCGATTCCCGGGTCGGGCAAGCCTGCACGCTATTCCCTAACCACTGCAACTCCAGAATCAACTGAAGCGATCACCAGAAAAGCGCCAAGAGAATGGAGCTCGACGAAGCCCCAGAGAAACAATTTAGTTGTCTCTCTCGCAACGAAATTAATTAGAAAAGAATAGCGGTGAAGTAGGAACAAACAAAATTTCCACTTCATATCAGCACGAGATACTCGTATTACGAAATAAAGTCAATAGGCACAAAGACGGGTCGGGCAGTGTTATTGAGGGTTTCAATCACGAATTTCTTAGAAGCAACCACGGTCCAGATTTGTGGGAAAACTCCGGAATCCACTCGGAGGGTATCCCCTTTCACATGGGACTTTAACATAATTGGTGAAATGTGGGTGTTCTATTAGGCTCCTCTGCATAACCCTTTGAGGATTACAGGCATATTATGTACATAAAGTATGATGCAAATCAATGTCACTAATTTTTCATCACACTTGCACGTAAACAGTATCTAAACATACAGGTTAACTTTGCCGTAATGCCCCATATAAAACCCTCGAGCTTTCTTTTTGTCATGAAAGCCACGGTCGGTAAGTAATTTTTTTTCTTAATTTTATCGCAGCACACAGGTCTTGCAAGTTCAAGCAAGGAGTTTACACGCAATTGAAAAATTATTGTCTTAAAATGTTATCTAAATAGGAATTTTATTGCAATCTCGCTAGCTGTTACTTAAATACTCAACTAATGTTCTTAATAATAGTTTTTGTTTCAAAACTATTTATTTTTCAAAATTATTTTATTTTTTTACACTCCGTCATGGCTGTATACCTACACTTATGTAGGTATACAGCCATGACGGAGTGTAACAGTTGCCCTTAACGTTTCTGAACGAAACATTTGTATAATCTGTGGTGTGGGCAAAAACCACCATCCGCTTAAAAAAAAGTTCACGTATTTCGTAGTTGTCCTGACTTGTGTATTAAGGCTATAATTCATAATTATTTACTCGCAAATGTGAATTACGAACCTCGACTCAGCCCTCAGTCTTCGACTTCGGGCTTACTGAGCTACTAGAGCCTCGATCGTAATATCTTACGTACCGCCCTTAATACACAATGTACTATTTTGATGTAATGACTATCATATCATTGATAACAATAAATTCCCATGTAATCTTATCTCCCGGATTTGTCAAACATTTAATCAGTACACTAGGCTAACAAATATTATGAAAGATAAGCTAATCATTAAAAAAAAATATATGGCGGAATGACAAGAAGCTAACGTTAGTTTACTCGTACACCTCACGACATTTCATACAAACTTTCAAGTCCCTATTTTCCGAAATGACTGAACCGATTGAACCTTAATACGCATAAGCAGGATACATAGGTCTAAAAAGTTCCTAAAAAACACTTTCGAAATGTCTTTTAAAAAAAAGATGATTGGAAATTTCTGTTTTTAGAGATAATTTATAATCGATCTAATTTAGCTGCTGTAACACCATTTTTCGAAAATGTTCTTAGAAACTTTTTGGGCCTAAGTATCCTGCTTATGCGTGTAAAGTTTCATTAAAATCGGTTCAGTCATTTCGGAAAATAAGGACTACAAAGTTTGTATGAAATATCGTAACGCGTAAACGCTCTTAACCGGCAAAATCAGTAGGTATCGAACAGAATGAGAGGAGGGTTGATTGTTTTGGGTGATTGTGCTACTAAGAAAGTGCCAAAGTAAGGACATATGGGTATTAAAACAAAGCTTATATAGTCTAGTTTAATTATAAATAGGGTTTATTGATACGAACTACAATTCTAATTGGAAATACTAGACATTCTTATTGGAGAAACTGAAATTCAACACATATTTAGGGCTCTTCAAAATATGTGATTTCTCATATTGTCCCTTCTAGTTCCGGTATCAAGCAATCACCTATGCCCAGAAAAATACGTTCAGTCAAACTGACAGATTTTTAAACATGAATTTATCATTCAATTCATTTGGGATCCATGCAATATGTCTTCTTCTTCCTCTTCTTTCCTATAAGTCGGAGATGATATGGCGGAGATGATGATTTATCACCTTTCACACAGTCCATCCATCGTTCTTTTGTCCTTCAATTACTCTTATAACTAACCTCAATCAAAAAGTATCTACTCTTTTGATGCATTGAATGGCGTTTATATAGGAGCACTATCGCTGCATATTTGTATTTGAGCAATGTATGATATTAGTTACGATTTTGGCCACATGTCAAAACAGTCATGTACAACTATTATATATTTGTATCATGTAAAAGAGAGCAGCGGTGGCTCAGTGGTGGCAGCCCCGACTTACGAGCAGTTAGCCGTGGGTTTGAACCCAGGCAGGCGCAATACTTTGTAATTTATTTCATCACCGCTGCTCTCAAAAACGGTGAAGGAAAACATCGTGAGGAAATCAGCATCTCCTAGAACTACAAATTTTAAAACACGTGACATCTACCCGCTCTGGGCCCGCGTGTTGGTTTACAGCCCACTCCTCTTATAGAGAGGAGGCCTGTGTCCCAGCAGTGGGAACATTATAGGCTGATGATGATGATGATGATTATGTAAAAAATTTCCAAGCCGTGCTAATAAACCTTAAAGGCAGATAACAACCTTGAGGATCGTATTTCCTACTAACAACACAAACAATAATTTATAATCAGTATTTTTACCTCGAAATCAAAGTAATCTGGTCCGATACTATAATCGTGTGTTAATCGCATATTTTATTGAAACAACATCAATCAAGTTTCGCAATAATGAGATAAATTATGGCATTGAGGTTTAAAGTGGTAAATAAACTACTGTTTAATTTCAGCACCCATCTGATTGTATAAATCTTGCCTTTATAATAAATCTTGCAAACTGCTATAGTATCCTGAATCCTAGATCCTGAGTCAGTTTTTTGTGCTCCGTACCACTACCACTGTCACTCAGAACTCGATTCTCTTCCTGACACACGAAACTCACTGTGTCCACTCGCAAACTTTTGGCGTTTGTAACAGCGCCGAAATATCGGGAACTCGAAACAAATAATTAACATGGTAAATATCCCGATGCAAGTGTTATTGATAGTGTTTAGGTATCGGCCGATAATTTGTTTAGTGGGCTACACGATTGCCTTTAAATTATACTATCGGCAAACTGTCGGCCTACGGCTAGATCAGTACGCGCTTATTCCGTGCGCACACTTGCCGATTGTTTAATCGGCCGACTCTCTGAACGCTCTGATCAATATCTGCACACCACTGGACTATGACATTGAATGTTCAGTACATTAGACATAGTATATACAAGGTTTCTACAGTTTTGTAGGAATCGGGTGTTTGTTTTTAGTAATAATAACCGACTAAAAATTTAGAATGTGTGTTTTAACGTCGGTTTTACTTTGACCTTGTATATATCATTACTACAAGCAATATATCGCAGTGTCCGATACCGGCAGCGGATAATCGGCATTTGGGAGTGAGTGAGATGAGTTTACTATAAATCGTTATTTTTTTTTTGTCGATTGGACCCGCTGTATGACTGAAGCTATTGAAAGCAGATTTTTGTATCCCAGTGTTGTTTGAATTACTCTCTTTACAGCTTCATGTGTCATATAAACACCGCCGCTAATATTGCCGCTTGTATTGTATTATTTCTGTTCTCTTACCTGCCATCAGCTGCAGCAGTCAATGTGTTTCCGAAGACGGTAACCTCTCCGGTTGCAGCACCTGAAACGATAAAATAACAAGATGAATTTGTCTGTTCTCGTGACCAATTAATTGGGCTAATAAATGGTGTGTAAGCCCACGTTGCAACGACCAGCCACTGGAATTTCGACGCTTAGTCTTGCACCAAAAGCTAAAAATCAAACAATACGTGGCTAAAGATGCGCTGTGTTGGATTTTCAACGTTTAGCTCAATGCAGAGATCTGTAAATCCGATGCAACTCTTTGAATGTAGGGTTAAGGTTTGCTTCGGTATACTTACGGGCAGAGAAATCGATGCGAGGTAGTTCGAGCACGAAGTCAAGACGGGACCACAAGAGACTGTAGTTCATGTAGTCGACCACGATGTCACTCAGACCAGTACTGAGAATTTCCTCCAGAAAAGCTGCAGCGTTGAAGATCCTGGGAATGATGGAAATAGTATTCAATAATAGCTTTTGCACCGGGGCATACGCCACAACTAAAAAAAAAATGGCAAAGAGATATAGAGAAGCTTGAAACAAGCAAGGAAGAAATTGTGTTTCTTCTAAAATCTTTCAGGAAATTATGAATAAAACTGGAGATAAATCATGCAATTTCTTATTTCGTGTGTAATGGAAGACGCGCCATTGATAAGCTGCAAGTTTTTTTTAGATTTTCTTCGCGAATATTAGTGTCAAGAATTGTTTCACAAATATTTAATTTGGACGATGCGTTGCAATGAACATTTTATTCACACAACGAATAATTTAGTTATTAAGGACGTGAATTCAAATTAGATTAGAATTAGAGAGAGTGAAACAAATCCGGTTGCTGCTCTAGAATGGTCCTTATTACAAGTTAAGAAGATTCATCGTGTAACAAAAGCTCGCGTCATCGTCATCTGCTTAGCCTTTTCCCACACTATCTTGTGGTCGGCTTCCAGTCTAACCGGATGCAGCTGAGTACCAGTATTTTACATGAAGCGACTGACTATCTGACCTCCACAACCCAATAACTGGGTAATACGATACCCCTTAGTAAGACTGGATGTCAGACTTTTGGCTTTTGACTACTCGTAACAACTGTCAAAGATCACATATGACCGCCGGAACCAACGGCTTAACGTGTTTTCCGAGGCACGGAGGAAACTCGGTATGTAATTATGGTCACCCATCCACGGACCAACCGCGACAAGCACGGCTTAACCTTAAAGATCGAGCCGTGCGGTTATTATTATTTAGCCACGAGTTCCTCAACAAAACAACAAAAGCTTGCGTATCTAAGAAAATAAAATTCTCTAAGCGTATGCTTGAAGAGTGGGTAATAGGGTGGAAAGTTTTTTTTTATTTTTTAAATTTCGTTTTGGAATAGTTGTAAAAAGTTGCCAATTGCCATCAGTTACCTCCATGAAAAATATAAAAACTTTCGGATAACGGTAAGATGCCCCGCCAAGGCATCGAAAATTAACAAGATTGAAATTTTTGGAGCTCTTTACAAAGCCTACTTAGTAGTACAAAGTCTATTAAAACACTTTTTTTTTAATTTGAAAACATATGTTAATAAGTTTGCTAACTATTGCAATCAAATATTTCATTATAATTCTATATTTTGGTGCTGTGAAAACGAGGCAAAAAGCGGGTAGGAACTACAAATTGCACTGTTTTGTTTCGGGTAGCTGCGATAATGTAATTGTCTTAGTTGAAAGGTATTGCATCAATTATTTTTACTAGTTCTTATTAATCTACGGATTTAAGTCTTTCAATATGAGTTCGACGAGACAAAATTTTAAATTTCCGATATTTGGCGACAGTGGTCAGTTGAAAGAAATTATAATATATAATATTTTTCCTACGTACGAAAACAATGTTTTATGAATGGTTTCGTCCTGATTTAAAAATTAAAAAGACACAACAAAAGAACCTACGTCTTTGGAAATTGCTGAAATAGTCGGGAACAAAATTGAAGATCTATGGGTAAAATCGACTACTGTCGCTCACAAACGAGTCTTACAGTTATTAAAAAGCTATTACTCAAAATGCTGTACTAAAAAGAGTTCAGGGTACAGAGTAGAAAGCTTTGTGACATAGCTGCATGCAAATGTAAAGAATTTATAACTTGTACTTGTTTGAGAGAAAAAAAAGGGCAAAGGAGAAACAAAAATATTTTTAGAAGACCAACGCAACAACAGATTAATGTTTTTAGGAAAAACTGATCTTATCCAGAGCAGAATTTTGCAAAATAGGAGATAACGTACTCACAAGCAAGGAATGAGGCATAATTTAAGCGCACGAAACGAAGAAATTCCCTCTACTTCGTATCGACAAAAGAGATTTGAATTTAGTTCTGATGTCAAGCTTCCTTCCTGTTTGTCGGCAGGAGATGGTCTGGGCCCTGCTGAGACAAATGCTCAAAAACCTATAAAGCTCACCGATGCCATTCTCCATAGCTTAACAATTGTCTGTGATAGATACGGAGTATCAGACCGAGCTGCGGCGGCTATTATGTCCTCTGTTCTGTATTTGAGTATGATAACCGATTAAGAAAAGCACATTAAGGAACTCGCCGTACGACGCATTTTGAAGGCTCGTCGAGTAAATGAAAATTCTGTTCCACGAAACTTTGAGGTGCCAAAACTGGATTTAAGTTTAAGTTCTTACATACACATGATTGATAACAAAATATATACGAACCCCCAATACTGCAGAATATTTTCAATGAGCAGATACAAGATCTAATTGAAAGTTGAGGAGATGCTGTTTTAGAGTTTATAAGACTGCCTTGGCACACCCAAGCTGTTGAAAGGTCCGTCAAAGTTGTGGCAGAAGCAGGGCGAAGTGTATGCTACAAAACTAGAAGGGAGGGTTTCACAAAATCTAAATTAGCATCTCGAAAGGTCATGCCAAAGTTCGACATGAAAATCGATTTTTACTACAAAAAACAAAGTTTTCAATTCTTGTTTAACTTTTAGAAGCTGTGTTTTTTTTCCTAAATAAACATTTTTATTAGTTAAAAATAGTTTTATTTCAATGTTTACAGTTACAATATTGCATATTTCTTTAGCGTTTTATTAGGAGTGCACGATTTAGAAAATGTTCATAAAAACTTAAAATAATAAATTTCAAGTCTCTGGCGGGGCATCAAGCTGTCAAGCTAGAATTTTCAAAATAAGGGGAGTTATTCGCATTTATATAAGGCAACTTTTCCCTGGTATTCCAATTTGAAATTCAAAAAAAAAAATTTTTTCATACAAATGTGTTCCACCCTAGTGGGTAACTCCTTTATCAAATAATAATAAGTATACACACATCATCACACACAGACACCTACACCGCACAGATATGTGCACGCACAAAAATAACTGGTGTCTCTACAATCCTTTTTTTGTGTTTCGTATTTAGGCTAACAATTTTATTTTTATTTAGTGCCAGCAATAAAGCGACCTGTTATAAAAAAAAATATAGATTCCAACAGATCTCTACATCAAAATGTCACTTACACAGGCACGGGAAGTTCGTAGGCGAAATGTTCCTTCTCGATGTGGAAAGGATCCAATCCATCATCCCTGATGGCTTGGCTGATCTCCTCGATGCCCTCTATGACCTGAGCCTCAATCGCGCCGGTGATAAATCTTGAGTCCCGGCTCGCTACTGTACCTAAACATTCGATTAAATCTTTTATTACAAGCCATTATTGTTAAAGCTCCAGAAGGTTATTTTTTTAACTAGTGTACCATTGCTGAACAAAAGCCTCGCCTTTCTCCTTCCATCCCTCTCTGTCCTTTGCGACCTCTGGTTACGTAAAGCAAGCAAGTAAGCATGATCAAGTGGCCTACCATGACGTCCTTAAACATTATTGTTTTACTCCTTTTTCAGTGTGGGAAAGAGACGGATGTATACAGGATGTCTAGCTCCGTCTCTTTCCCACACTGGAATAAGAATAAAACAATACTGCTTTAAGACGTCATGGTAGGCCAGCTGATCGTCACGCCAACAGAAGATTATTTTGGAGTATACGTAACGGGGCACTGCCTTTTTTTGTTTTGTTAAATTTTTTATTTTCTCGATTCTATCGTATAGAACACCTAAAAATAAGGTGAAAAGCATCTGGGTGATTTTTGTCTCCGACCAACCGTTTGTCGTAAAAACGATGTCGAAGGGATTCCAGGGCATCCCGACTCGGATAGGTTAGGTTAGAAGGGGATGGCGGGGTCTTCCAGAACCGCCCCCCCCTTCGTGGTTATTTTTTTTAAAACCACCCAGAAGTGGGAGCCCCGCGAAGGTGGGCTCCGTAAGTCTTTTTTCATAGTGCCCCGTTTCGTATCCACTGAACATGATTTGAAAAAAAAACTTCAAATTGGTTGTTTTGCGAAATGTTTGAGTAGTTTGAATTTCAAAAATAGATCTA
This sequence comes from Cerastis rubricosa, assembly GCA_949152445.1. Taxonomy (NCBI): domain Eukaryota; kingdom Metazoa; phylum Arthropoda; class Insecta; order Lepidoptera; family Noctuidae; genus Cerastis; species Cerastis rubricosa. The sequence goes on along the minus strand of OX424526.1, from coordinate 6,267,028 downwards.
TGCTTGGATGCAGGGTGCTTCGGGTAAGTAGCATCCGAGCGGTGGTCGAGCCAACATCACCTGAGGATGCCCCGTGACACGTGTCGACTATCGCTTTGGTTACATGATTGTAGCCTGCTCATTTCCGCACTTCCTGCTGCTTCGGTGGTGTATCTTGCATCCAAGGCTGGATCTATTTGCGATATTCATCATCTGCCTAGTCTTTTCCCAACTATATTGAGGTCAGCTTCAAGTGTAACAGGATGCAGCTGAATACCAGTATTTTACATGGAGCAACTGCCGATCTAACCATCATGACCCAGTTATTACTGGGTAATACGATACTCCTTGGTAAGACTGGTTGTCAGACTTTCGGACCACTGACTTCCTGTCATCATCATCATCATTTCAGCCCAAAAGACGTCCAATGCTGGACATAGGCCTCCTCCAAGTCACATTGACATTTTGGGGAGTTTTGCCATAATCGCCACGCTTGGCAGGCGGGTTGGCGATCGCAGTCCGGTTGTTACAAAAGCAAAGAGAACGCTGCTGCCCATTCTCTGGCAAGTCCCTTAGTCGCCTCTTACGACACCAACGGGAAGATATGGGATGGTGCTATTCTTTACCTTCGACACCATACAGAGCCGAGACTTCCTGTAACGACTCTCAAAGGTCTACAGTCAAGACCAACGGCTTAACGTGCATCTATGTGCGGTATTCAAACTAAATATTTCTTGTAATTTTTTCTCCTTGCACAAAGTTCTGGTTCAAAGTATCACTAACCTGGTTCGATGGACGGCTCCGGGACAATGGAACCATAGACACCCGCGACGAGAAGAGCGAAAGCAAGTACGGTCCTCATTTTGATTTATTTTGCTGGAAAGGAACAATATGTAATTTTGGATAATTGTTGATATTTACCTACAGCTAGGAAAATTATTTGACTTTAAAATTACCGCAAAAAAAATCATACGCTGCTGGGTCATTTCTAAATTAGGCTTTTTTTGTAAAAAAATAATAATATTTCTACCACAAAAACTTGAGAACCATTAGTTGAAGCAACAATACTGCATGTATCACAATAACTATGTTTAAGGATGAACTGTTGTCCGCTACGCGAAATAATTACAAAAACATTAATTCCCTGTTTAATTGATATTTGTTAACAATATCAAGGGTTTTATATTTTTTGCACGGAACCCTATTCCTTTTTCTATAATAAAAGCCTAAAATACTCCTTATAATATCAGGTTTCTGGCAGTGAAAGTCCCGTCAAAATCGGTCTAGCCGTTTCGGATATTAGACGGAACAGACGGACAGACAGACAAAAATAAAAACAGAGGCAGTCATAAAAACAGCCGGCAGAAGTGGAAACTCATAACAATGGAATTACTGTGTTCTTTTTTTGAATTTTTAAACGCGCCGCTAGTCTGGTGTGGTATGTCACAAGCATGTCGGTGACGAGAACCAAATGATTGTTCCCTTACCAAAAATCGCCTCAAGGCGGCTAAAGAAGTGTTCACTTCAAAAATTGGTTCGGTTTGTTTTTTGTTTTAAGGACCGTTCATACTTTCTGCATTCGGTAACAACCTGTTATTTTGAAATTACAAACAGACACTTCAGTTCGTTGGTCCTATGGAGAAAGTAGTTATGTTTGATGGTCTGTACCAGGGACTCAAACTGTAACCGTAATAAGTGTTTTTAACACTTTTTTTAAAAACATAACAGGAAAACACTTTTAAATGTAACAGATACAATAAAGTTACCGAATCAAACTGTAACCTTTTATTTTTGTTAATAAGTGTTAATATGTTTAACCGAAATAATCAATTATACATTCAGTACGCTGCGTTTACCTGTTACACTTATTAACACTTTTAACACTTTTATATCTGTTACAGATATGTTACGGTTGAAAACACATTTAAAAGTGTTACCTAATTGATTCTGTTACCAATTCAACATGTAACACTTATAATTCTGTAACCTTTATAAAGGTGTTTTTAAGTCCCTGGTCTGTACCAGGTCCTTAAAATATTATGACCTCACCTCTCAGACATATACAAATATAAAGACTTGTAGGTAAAAGTCACACTTCACTTTTTATTGAATATTTTCACACTTAAACTAGCTTACCTTTCAGAGGATCAAGTAATACTGTCACAAAAATAATCCATATTTATAACTATGATATTTTACACATGGATAAATAAAAAATACTTAAGATAAAGCGTATAGATTGTCAAATAAGTAATCCTTAGTAAAAAATAATCCTTAATAATCCGTTTAAATTGCATGCGTACTGATTGGAAGGGATTATTTCATTAATCTCTGAATAAAATTCTTAAAAAAAATTGCTATTTCAAATAAAGGCACACGTGTACCATTAAAATATTGTCAAATATTAAAAGATCTTATTAAGGACTAACTGTGCCCGCGACTTCGTCTGCGTGGAATTTAACAAAAAAGTTATTTACTTGTTTTTCGTTTTTGACATTACTTTTTTTAAATAATAGTTTTAGGATTTTTCTAAAATAAAAGTAGCCTAAGTTACTCCTTACATCACCTATCTGCCAGTGAAAGTCCCGTCAAAATCGGTTCAGCCGTTCCAGAGATTAGCCGGAACGAACAAACAGACAGACAGACAAAAATTTAATTTTGGTATATGTACCGATAATGTAATCAGGAAAGGTTAAATCACAAGGAACAAACAAATATTTAAAATATAAAAGTAAAACATTTTATTCGTCGAAAGATGTAATATATTTATTTGCTCTAACAAGGTGAAATCCCTAAAAGTAATTTCTTTTAAATTCTAATAATTTAATTCTTCTGTGTGTTCAAATATGTATTCATGCTATCCATTAAAATAATTCCCAAGAGTTCGTTGATTTCAGACTGAAAGATAAAACAGAAGGTTTTTATTAAAATTATTGTACTGTAATAAGGAGGAGCTCGTGGCTAAATAATAACAGCCACCCAGGTCGTTCTTTAAGGTTAAGCCGTGCTTGCCGAGGTTGGTCTGTGGATGGGTGACCATAATTACATATCGAGTTTCCTCCGTGCCTCGGAAAGCACGTTGCGGTTGGTCCCGGCTGTCATTTGTAGATCTTTGACAGTCGTCACGAGTAGTCAGAAGCTAAAAGTCTGACATCCAGTCTTACCAAGGGGTATCATATTACCCAGTTACTGGGTTGTGGAGGTCAGATAGGCAGTCGCTTCATGTAAAATACTGGTACTCAGCTGCATCCGGTTAGACTGGAAGCCGACCCCAAGATAGTTTGGGAAAAGGCTAGGTAGATGATATAGTACTGAAATAAATTGTCAACTAAACACCAACGAATAACAAATCCTTATCGAAATCAAAAGATTTGTTTTGGCGTTCAAATCAAATCAAATCAAATCAAAATATTTTTATTTTACATAGGCCTACAGGGGCACTTATAAAACGTCGGCAAAAAGGTGCTCGGTTCGGGTTGGTCGTTTCCTATGGAGAAGAACCGGCAAGAAACTCCATGGTTACTCTTTTAAAATCATTTGGTTTTACAATATTTCTGTTACAGCATTAGTACTAAAGTATGGGAGGACATCGTAGGCCTGACAATAAGTCGTTGCTTACTACGAAACGTAGAACGAAATAAAAAGTTACCAAGGATCTAGGAATCTATAAGGCCTACAATGTCCACACATTTACAAACAATCGGTAAATAAGAAAAAGAGTCTATACAACAACAAAAAATAAATAGAAAATAGCACAAAATGACTAGATCAAATAAGTGACACAAATGTTGTCATCCGTGCTGTAACTATTCTAAACAAAAGGTGTAATGATTTAAAAACTATTGTAAAACATCTGATTAAAAAGAAAGGAAAAAAAAAATAAGATTGAGAATAGTTAGAGACATCCACACATTTGTGCCGTTTATGAGCTACCAGGGAAGCCGCATGTGCGAAGGGGCTAAAGCCAAACTTCTCTATCTTCAACGTAGTCCTTAATTTTGTAATATGCTTTTTTAATTAGGACACGTTTAATATAATTTTTAAACTTTCCATCGGTCAGTTCTGTAACTGACTTCGGCAACTTATTATAAAAGCGTATACTGTTTATAAGAAAAGACTTGCTAGTTTTGGTTAATCTGAATTTGGGTATTACAATTTCGTGTTTACTGCGTGTATTTATATTATGGAAGTCGCTTCTAATTTTGAAAAGTCCTCGGTTTTTGCGGACATATAAAATACATTCTAAAATATAAAGTGAAGGCAGAGTCAGTATATCGATTTCTTTAAATTTTTCTCTGAGAGATTCACGAGGACCCATTTTGTAGATAGCGCGGACTGCCCTCTTTTGCAGTATGAAAATTGAATCAACGTCTGCTGCCGATCCCCACAGCAGAATGCCATAGGACATAATACTATGGAAATAAGCGTAGTATACTAACCTAGCTGTGGCTATATCAGTTAACTGCCTTATTTTTCTGATTGCATAGGCAGCTAAGCTTAACCTTCCTGAAAGAGTTCTAATGTGCGCGCCCCACTGCAGTTTTGAATCGATAGTAATCCCCAAGAATACAGTTTCCGCTATAACATCAAGCTTCTTGCCGTCAAGATTTAAATTTAGGTCACGTTGTGGTACATTTGGTAAAGAAAACTTAAGGCATTTTGTTTTATTCGTATTCAATAAAAGATTGTTGGCTGCGAACCATTTCGAGAGAATAGTTAGGCTTTCGTTAACATGTAAGACGTCCGTATCTTTTCTATCAATTTTAAAGATTAGCGAAGTGTCATCAGCAAATAGAATTATATCCGAAAATTTGGCCATCATATAAGGGAGATCATTAATATAAACAAGAAACAGGACGTTATCAAAAAATCTACTTTAGTTACAAACTAAATCATTCCGTGCGTATCCCGCCTGTTTCTCATGGCAAGCAGAGGTAATCTAAAGTACACCCAAATGACTAATAGGAACAAACCTATTGCCGTCAACCGATAATATCCAGACTTCTTGGTTTGTACTGAGAAATTCCTGATGAAAAATCCAAAACCACTTTGCCAACCTTGGGAATCGTGACCCAAGACCTCATGGGCAGTAGTCGCACTTGCTACCACTAGACCTACGAGCCAGTCATTTGGTATGATCTGTATGGTGTCGGACGTAAAGAATAGCACCATCCCATATCGTCTCGTGGGTGTCGTAAGAGGCGACTAAGGGACTTGCTGAGGGACTTGCTTGGAATGGGCAGCAGCGTTCTCTGTGCTTTTATAACAACCGTACTGCGATCGCCAACCCGCCTGCCAAGCGTGGCGATTATGGCAAAACCCCCCAAAATGTCAATTTGGCGACACTTGGGGGAGGCCTATGTCCAGCAGTGGACGTCTTTTGGGCTGGAATTATGATGATTTGGTATGGTTACATAACATACCATCACGCCTGTCGTTCCCACTGGGTTATGTAGAAGTGTACTTATTGTACACCCACATTTCACCATTCATGTTTAAGCCCCGTGCAGCCTGGACTATGGATTCAAACTCCAGATTGCAGGTCACAATTAATAAATTCCTATGTCTAGTAACCTAATAAAATATCACCTCCTTTTTTGAAATTGCTATCTGACCTCCAAGGGTGGAGTGTCATCATCATCAGCCTATAATGTTCCCACTGCTGGGACACAGGCCTCCTCTCTATGAGAGGGAGTGGGATGTAATCCACCACGCGGGCCCAGGGCGGGTTCGTAGATGTCACGTCTTGGATTTTTTTTTAGTTCTGTGTCATGCCGGTTTCCTCACGATGTTTTCCTTCACTGTTTTTGAGGGCAGCGGTGATGAAATAAATTACAAAAAGTAATGCGCCTGCCTGGGTGCCAACCCACGCCTTACTGTTAGTAAGTCGGGGCAACCACCACTGGGCCACCGCTGCTCTCACTCTGTGGAGAGTATCACTACTAATTCACCCAAAGACTTGCATATAACAGCATCACCCTTTATCATCATCTTCCTTCCTTCTCGCATATTATTTGGGGTCGGTGCCAAACGAGTTCTTCTATCATTCTCAAACATTTCAAGTACTAGATGACAACGGTTCTGTATGGTGTCGGGCGTAAAGAATAGCACCATCCCATGACTTCCCGTGGGTATTATAAGAGGCGACTAAGGGACTTAGCAGAGAATGGGCAGCAGCGTTCTCTGTGCTTTTGTAACAACCGTACTGCGCTCGCTAACCCGCCTGCCAAGCGCGGCGATTATGGCAAATCCTGGGCCTTCTTGGGCCTATGTCCAGCAGTGGACGTCTTTCTGCTGAAATGATGGTGATGATGACTAAATGACAATGTCAACTTACGCTATACTCTTTGAAAGTCTCCGGCACAGTTGAGTTAAGGAACTTGTTCATTTTCTCCGAACAATCCTTTTCCTGGACGACTAGTTTCACGTCAGACTGTAAAGGAGAAGTAAAAGAATGAATGAATGTAACTTGTTTATTTGTTTAACTTTGGAGCACAGGCTCAATAAAAGAATCATCGTAATATGGCAAATCAAACAACCATTGGTATTTCTTATATCCAGCTGTAGGAAATTTATGGTTGCCGAAACGGGACTCAATTTGAATGAAGATTAAAATATTAATAAAAGGGCACTGTTTTTCACTTGTTTTGCACGTCTTTTGTTAAGTTAGTGAATCGGGAAAGTTACGAAACGGGATGTAGCCAATTAGCCATCTAGTTCTATAATTATGTTGAACTTGGTTTTATTAAAATTCAATAGTATTCTCACTAAATAATAACAGCCGCACTAGCAGCCCGCCCCGGCTTCGCACGGGTATTTAACAATACACAAACTTAAAAAACCCTTCTATTTGCGTCAGGTAACTAAAAAAAATCTCTGTGGTGTGAAATTCTGTATGGTGTCGGGTGCTGTATGGTGTCGGACGTAAAGAATAGCACCATCCCATATCTTCCCGTGGGTGTCGTAAAGAGGCGACTAAGGGACTTGCCAGAGAATGGGCAGCAGCGTTCTGTGGGCTTTTGTAACAACTGTACTGCGATTGCCAACCCGCCAGCCAAGCGTGGCGATTATGTCAAAACCGCGCAATTATTGTTATTTGTTATTATTGAGCGATTATGTCAATGGCGACACTTGGGGGACGTCTATGTCCTGCAGTGGACGTCTTTTGGCTGAAATGATGATGAACTAAAAAATAAATTATAAACAAAGTTTGAATATTCCCCTCCCGTACGGCCCGTACCCCAGTGACGCCTACATCGTATAAGGTGATGCCTAGCCAGCTGCGCAGGGTGAGCGGCGACCACGCAACTTTTTTCTAATACTTACATTTTTAAACTCCTGATATCTTTCGAATGGAATGTCCGAATTGAATAATTCAAAAAGTTATATAAAGGTATTGAAGCAGTCTTGAACATGAAGTAATTTATTTTGATAAGGATTAATACCAAGATACAAATACAGAGTCTTTTCTAACGGCGGCATTAAAATATATTTTTTTTTAAATAAAAGAACACTTATTGGGGCATAAATATAATAGTTAGACATATGCTGTCGCGACACTTTTTGTAAATAATGATGTGTTCTGCAAAGTCGTAATACATTATTTTATTCTATCATCAATAGTTTTCGCAGCGCACGCGATGTAAAGAATATTTTAGGTAATTTTTATACACCTGCCGTTACATAATTGCAGTTTTAGTAAGGATCCCTAATTTTTTTGAAAATATAGTATAGCCTATGTCACTCGCGGATAGTGTAGCTTCCCAACAGTGAAAGAATTTTTCAAATCGGTTCAGTAGTTTCGGAGCCTATTCAATGCAAACAAACAAACAATCAAATCTTTCCTCTTTATAATATTAGTTTAGATGTCTTTTCAAATAAATAAATAAATAATAAATAAATCTCAGGAATAATATCAACTATGCTGAGATTTCCTTCCAGTCTCATTCCATCATCTGCCTTGCATTTTCCCAAGTATGTTGGGGTCGGCTTCAGTCGAACCAGATACAGCTGAATACCAGTATTTGTCATGGAGCGACTGTCTAGGTATGTATACGATACTCCAAATAGGAATACGATACCCCTTGGTAAGACTGGTTGTCAGACTTTCGGGCCACTGACAAATTGTAACGACTGTCAAAAATCTACAATTGACAGCCGGGACCAACGGCTTAACGTGCTTTCCGAGGCATGGAGTATGTAATGGGTGGTCTCCCATCCGCGGTCTAACCTAGGCAAGCGCGGTTTAACCTGAAGATCGACCCTAGTGGCTGTTATTATTTAGGCCCGAGCTCCACTTTCCTTCCAGTTTAGCTAAAATAAAGTCTACAAGATGTTGTTTTGCATCCTCGTCAAAATTCAGGAGGTTGTCACAAAAGACATAAATAATCAATTTAAATTACGATACCTAGTTAATTATTAATAAACGTTGATATTTTTGGTTGTTTAACTTAGTCAGTATATCAGAATAACCCCCTTAACGTCGTTCAGGAAATAATAAATTATCGAATAAACGTTTGACATTGTTTGTATGTGTGAAAGCTTGGTTGTAGGGCAAGGATCGGACGGGCCGCGTTTAAAACACGGTTGTTTCACACTTACCGATATCGGTAAATAAGGCAAAAAAAATAATTAAGTATCTATTTAATTATTGATTCGGGTCAAGAATCATTAGCTCCTCATCATAACCTCCTTCAATTGGACGAGGATGCAAAACAACACCTTGTAGATAGCATGGATTGTTGTCCAATGCCATACCGTCAATTGCCATTATTTTATTTTACACACGTTCTATATGGCCGATACAAATCAGATTGGATAAAAGAGAGGTAAATAATTAAAAACTTACTTCGATTCCTCCCAAAGTAAAATCAACTTTTGTGGCCCTGACAGTGATTCCTTTGTTGATGCCAACATTGAAGTGGATCTGTCCTACTAAGCGCATGCGTTGGATCTCGATGCTGAAAAGAAAAAAATATCCAGAAATAAGAAGATATAAATATATATGTGTTTAATTGCTATTGTTTTTCACATAGACAGTATTGTAAAAGCAAAGATCTTACTTACTTCCCAGAGGAATTCATTTGAAATGTTTTGCCGAAAACCGTTGTTTCTATTGAAGCGGCACCTAAAATGTAATCGACAAATAGATGAACAATTAGGAAGTAAAAACCTTTTGGCAAAATTACACGATTTAATCAAATATTTTTTTATTAAAAGGCGCAGAAAAGATAAGTGAAACCAACGTTAAACGAGACTCTATATGTTAATCACGACACAATATTTTTAGATTAAATACTCGTATGTCAGCGAATCATGATCATGCAAGTAGAAAAATATAAGAAATCAATTGCAAATATTTTCTACATTTTCAACTTATTTCTGTGTTACTCACCTTGCATTAAAATTCATGAAAGCAAATATCAACTTAAAATCATTTCATAAAACAACTCAATTTTGCTTACCAACACTGCTGACAATAAGAGGGAATTCAATGTCAAAGTTCAAATGGGATGAGAGGGTGCTGTAACTGGCGTTGTGTAACACAATATTGCTCATGCCATTGCTCAACAGCTCTTCAATGAAATAGACGTGGTTAAAGATCCTAGATAGAGAAAAGATCAAAACATTATGTACATAATTTATGGGACAATCTATTGATTTGACAATGTTTGATGAGATCATTTCAAAATCCCTTATTGACCAAGTGAAATTCTATTAACATTATCAATGATAGAAAAGTAAATAAAAGTACTTAATTAATAAAAACTATCGGATAGATGTCAATCCTGTTCAGGCCAGACGACTTTTAGTCACATAGTATGCTGGAGTATCTCCGTACTCTTTCTTGTGAGCATAAAACAAAATAAGAATTGATCATGATGTAAATAATAGAGTAATTATTTCGTTTTAAATCCTACATCTACAGGGTGTAACGGAAAGGGTATATACATACTTAAGGGTGTGCTACAGACGATCAAACTAAATATGTTTCTCCGTCGGACAATCATTGTAATAGCGAAAAAAATATCAGCTGTCCCATACATTTGGGTCGAATAGGTATTGCAATTTTGTATGGGGCAGCAGATATTTTTTTCGCTGATAAACATATACCCTTTCCGTTACAACCTGTACCTAACGTGCAGGTTGCAATACACACTGTCATCATAATATTGACCTTGCCCCATTTTATTTGGGGTCGGTACCTGTTAGTCAGTATACTCTGTATTACAGATTAAAATATTGGCATTAATTATACTTACACAGGTACAGGCAGTGTGTAATTCCGTTCTTTATTCTGGATATACAGGGGATCCCAACCAGCTTCCTTGATATACTGGCTCACATCATCAATGGTTTTTTTGATATAGCCGCTCACGGAACGTTCATTATTGAAGTCAACTGCAAAGACAAATACACAGTATCTCATAAAAATTTTCTTTGTGAGTTGTAGCCCTATCTATCAAGAAGACTGATTTCTCAGTGCCTGATTTTTCATCAGGCGAAATTGAGATCAAGAGTATCCCACTCCTGATCTCAATTTTGCCTGACGAAAAGCGACAAATGAGGTCTGCGATAGAATAAATGCTCCAGTAGAGACGACGTTTTTTCTTTCTTTCTTTCTTTCTATTTTGCGTCAGCGTCCTTTCCGTCCTGTAAATTAAATGTTATGGTCTTGTCATCGCCAACGTGACTGAATGGAAGTTGTTTTTAATACTCAGGTTGTTCAAAGTGGTTTTCAAGAATCAGGAGCAATCTAGAAACAAAGACAATCTAAAAAAAAAGCAATCTAGATTTGCACCGATATGTCATATGATATGTATTCATAGATCTTTGAGTCCCATGCAATTTACTACATGGAACTTTATTCAGAAACTAGCTGTATCGCGCATCTTCGTCTGCGTCACATTTTCCCCGTTTTCGCAACATTTTTCATTGCTGCTCCGCTTCTATTGGTTGTAGCGTGATGATATATAGTCCATAGCTCTCATCGATAAATGGGCTATCTAACACTGATAGAATTTTTCAAATCGGACCAGAAGTTTCTGAGATTCGCTATTCTCGCGTTCAAGCAAACAAACAAACTCTTCAGCTTTACAATATTGGTTTACATAAAACATGATTATTTCGATAAACTTACTTTCATTCGCATCAAATTGGCGTAGAGCATAAACGCCTATGAGGGAAAATGCGATAGCAATTACGAATTTCATTTTGATTCTATTGAGTAAATCTGCAATAAAAATATCAAAATGTTCAAATTAGAACCTTCTCGTTAAAAACCACAATTAAACATAAATACTATTTCTATTTTTACAGCTTCAAACCAAAGATAAACTCCAAGTCCGAGAAACAATAATGAAAACTAACAGAGAAACAGAAATAAAAAATAACAATAACTCACCTAACAAAACTCTAACATTGCAATGAACCGCAGACTAAATTCGCCTAGTTTATATATATCGATTCAAATTAATTAGTGGCTAATTAATGTTGACACATGGTGGTAGCAACCATTGACCTTGAGAATCTTAATTAAGGATTTTTGTTCGACAAATCTGTCAATGTGTTTGTTGGTAAAAAGGCTAAGAGCAATAAACCCATTAAGGATGTTTTCGATATTATCTTTCAGTCTAAGGTAGTCCAAAGCAAAGAGGGATTTTTTTATAAACTTACAAGTATGGTTAGTAAACCTCGACCTCAATAATGTTTTTGTCGGCAGTTTATCATGCTGGATGGAAGGGCCATGGACAAACGCACAAACGTACTAGTACACAGGTAATTAAAAAAAAATGCTTTCAAAATTTTATGGAACAACAGTATGAAAAATATCTATGTGGTATTCAGGAGTGATTTATTGGACACATGGTAACCGTTTGTGTGTCGATGGACTTCCACCCTGTTTTATTAAATACAGTGCAATAGTCACAAAGATGACTACATGCAAGATATTGTGCGAAACTTGTTAAGTAGCAATAATGGAGGCATAGTAGGAACATCGTCGAAGACCAATGAATCAAAGATTTTGAAAGCTTTTGTGTTGTTATTTCCTGATTGCTTTTTAGATTTCTTTCATCATCATTCATTCATCATTAAAGCCCGAAAGACGTCCACTGCTGGCCATAGGCCTCCCCTAAGAAGGGGGGGTTTTGCCATAATCGCCACGCTTGGCAGGCGGGTTGGCGACCGCAGTACGGTTGCTACAAAAGCACAGAGAACGCTGCTGCCCATTCTCTGGCAAATCCCTTAGTCGCCTCTTACGACACCCACGGGAAGATATGGTGCTATTCTTTACGTCCGACACCACACAGAACAGATAGATACAGGACAGATGATAGATTTCTTTACTTATTGGTATTCGTTACTTTTGCATGAAAAAGGTCGTTTTATGTGTCTATGAAATGTCATGAAACTGTTTATCCATAAAACTTTTGCCAAAAAACTAAGAACAGAATATTAAAAAAAAAACATTTTGCAGTACAAAAATTGTTTATTCACGTAAAAACATAAATTAAGCCATAAAATCACTGTGAGTAATCCCTCTTCTTAATAATAACGGTAAAAAGCTTCAATTCAAAGCATCGTACATGATAGCCCATAGAATGTGCTCCAACATCTCGTTGATATCTCTCTGCAATAAGGAAAAAATACATTTTATTAGGATCTAGATACCTCACGTAACGTAAGCAAAGCCAAAACAAAGAAATAATTATATTAAACACAATTAAATGGCAAAGGATAGGTATTTTCAAGATTATGATTACTGTTCTTCTTTAAAGATAATTTAGTCAATTCTAAAGATCCCGTGCAAACGCGTCCCGTGCAACGTGACTTCTAAACGTGCAAGTAAAAAAATGGGAAAAGAATAACAGGACGTCAAAAATTTGTCCACATCGTTGTCAACAGAAAAAGTGCCCAGAAGGCTGGCAGCATTGCCACGTTGGATGCAATGCTGATTCTTTGGCTAATTAAAGGCCAGCCCTTTGGTCACGTGATGAGTCGACCAACCGCTTTGCGCAAAGCTTGCTTTGCTTGAATATAATAGGTGGGCACTCGCACCCCACGGCCCTAGTGTTTCAACCCCAAACGGCTCAAACACATTACTACCAATTAAGTTATTGTATTTGCACCGTTTCAGGTTTTCAGCACCTGCAGCTGCCACCACAGGGCTAAAAAATACATGTTGTACTTACAGTATGATCCCAGATGGTTCTAGGAACGAAGTGTCCGAAGAATTCATTGAAATCATCAGAAATGTCCTCGCCCATCAGGATTACTTTGGCATCAGACTGAAACAAATGATGATACAATTAATCATCTGCATCTATAGTAATACAATGAGGGAAAATTGTTTAATTGGTACGTCTCAGGATCATGTCATGATGGTTACTATGACGTGTTAAAGCAGTATTGTTTTAATCTTATTTCAGTGTGGGAAAGACACGGAGCTATAGAGGATGACTAGCGCCATCTCTTTCCCACTTTGGATTAAGATTAAACAATACTGCTTTAAGACGTCATGGTTGGCCACCTGGATGAGGATGAGGATTAAGTTGTGACGAAAGTTTTCAGTATGAATGAGGATGGGTTTAAGAGTAGAGGAAGACCAAAGAAACGATGGATGGACTGTGTAAAGTATGATATGGCAAGAAAGGAGGTGTCTGTAGACAAGTAATAGAGAAGTATGGAAGAAGAACACATGTTGCGCCGACCCCAAATAAATTGGGATCAAGAGAAAGATGATGATGGTACGTCTCTGGATCATTAGGATCCGATTGCAAGTGTTTGTAGCGACCTACAAAAAGCAACTTACTAACAAAAGTACTACAGCGCCATCTATGACACGGCGGAAGAACTAACATCAATTTCCTACATCTCGCAAGCAAAGTTTACATCGACTTAAGACTATATACAGAAACCCGACAACAACTGCCGGGCAGTTGCCCACCAGACATAACACCTTTCTGGTCGGAGGATCCTCCCTTTTCAATGGAGTATTGAGGAACTTAACACCCTCTTCCTCATACCCCCAAATGATATTGGCTTTTTCCATCAGGAAATTCTCAGTAGCAGCCACGGAGTAGTTTGGAATCGTACTCAGTTTGATGGCAATATGCTCGGAGTCTGTTACATGGGACTTAAAACATAGCTGGTGAAATGTGGGTGTACTATTGGATACTCCTCCACCTCTTCGGGGATTACAGCCGCTTTTTACGAAAGCTAAATGACTCGTAATCAAGTAAAGCAATTTATTATTTACAGCCTACAGAATACTAATGAAAAATGTTCGTTTTTGAATGTTTGTCAGACAAACAGACTAAATAGAATTATGCTTACGTTAATATTTTGCATCGTGAATCGGACAGCGACCCCGCTGAGACTGACTCCGGAGATCGGACGAGGCCTGACATTGATTTCACCGGTCACGCGGAGACCCACGACTTCAATTCTGGAAAGGACAAAAATAGTTTAATACTTATAAAATCAAACGAAACTCGATTTCAAACGCAAACTATTGCCATTGATAAGCATAAATGAATTTTGATATCTATTTAAAAATTAAGAGATATATTAAAAGCAAATCTAAAACGTATTGTTATAACAAACAAATAAAACTAAAACTAAATATTTACATAAACTTACTAACTAAATATCAAATAACTTAAAAACAACACGACGTTTAGGCGTCAAAATACTCCTCCCCATCGCTGTCATCCGGAAACGTGCCCAGAAGACTGGTAACATTGCCACGTTGAATGGCAATACTAATTTAAAAATATAGAATGCAAGTTTTAACATAATATCACACTTAAACCTTTAGGTGACAGCAGTCAAGGCAACAACTCAGTGTCGCGTCAGGTTGTATGTTGAACAAAATGTGATGATTCATTTTAAAAATTCTTGAAATATGGCATAACGATTATTCTTTCAAAGTTACTTACTTTCCAGAGGCAGAAAAGTCGAATTTGTTGCTGAAGATTTCAGCATTAGCCTTAACATTACCTGAAATAATTGAAGTATAATGGTAAACATTGAGTTTAAAATACATAATATCCTTTCTACAAGGTGTAAGGGACAGCCGCCCACATACTGACCATGATTCAAAATAATTCACATACTGAACATGATTCCAAAGTGTTGTTTTTTGAATCATGTTCTAGCGGAATTTTTGTGTGTTTTTGTTTTTGCGGTTTGAATGGAGAAGCTGCTCCTTGACTTATTGGTTGCGTAACTCGAAAAAATTTAGGCATCAGCTGATATTTTTGCACGATTTCATGGTCGATACCATAGTTATAAGTTGTTCATTTTCATGACTATTATACGGCTTTAAAATATTGCCATTTATTTAAATCATCCAGGTTATCTAAATATTCATGAGATAAATTAAATTTACATCAATCACAAAATCTTAAGGCTTAAAGGGTTAATTAATTAATATGTTGGGTTAAGGGTGGCAAGAGCTACTGCTGAGCAAGTTCAACTTGATATTGGGCTTTTCCAAGGCAAATTTTTAGTGACAATTTTTCTTAGCGCTTTTTATCCGTCGATTGATGACAAGAAAATCAAACATGCATGGCACAAGATTCAGGTTTGTCTCCCCGATCCCAAGATCAGATTGATTTAACTACGTGACACCACTCGCTGATGCAGTAATAAGGCCCTCAGGTGCGGAGATGACTTTATAAGATAAATATCTGTTTGGAGTCAGGGTTGTGCCCGGTTGACAGCAGTAAGATCACCCTCAATTCATGGGCCTTAAATATAATGCAATGTGTATTATTCAGATAGCTTACCAGCAGAAAAGACAATGTAAGGCATCTCAATGTCATATCTTACGTAGGATCCCATGACGTGGTAGCTAAGTCTATGAATCCAGATTTCGCTGAGACCGGTGCTCAGAATGTCCTCAAGAATGGTTTCATAGTTAAAGAGACTGTAAATAAAATATTCCATTATTTACTCGAAAATAAAAAAAAACAGTAAAAATATGTAAGTCTGGACTTGGATAAAGCTTGCCACCAAATGTAAATGCTTTTTCTTTTGTCAAAGAAACACTCTCGTCATAGAACGATAGTTTTGAACTACTTGTATATGAGAAACTAGCTAATTCAAACCAGTTTTTTTTATAAATAATTAACTTGATACTTACTTGGGTACGCGTGTGTGTTGCATAGATAATTTCATCATCATTTCAGCCCAAAAAACGTCCACTGCTGATCATAGGCCTCCCCTAAATGTTGCCACATTGACATTTCGGGAGGTTTTGCCATAATCGCCACGCTTGGCAGGCAGTTGGCGATCGCAGTACGGGTGTTACAAAAGCACAGAGAACGCTGCTGCCCATTCTCTGGCAAGTCTCTTAGTCGCCTCTTACGACACCCACGGGAAGATATGGGATGGTGCTATTCTTTACGTCCGACACCAGAGCCCATCATAGATAATTTACTGGATACTTACTTGGGTACGCGTAACGCGTAGCTAGAGACTTCCTTCTCGATGTGGTATGGGTCCAGTCCAGCATCCTTAATAGAATGGCTCACACCATGAATGGCGCTTTCTATTTGTCCGGTGAGGCGCTCGTCCGACCTGTCACCTAAAATTTTTAAATTATTACTTATATATTTTTACTAACTTTTACTTTGGCTCCGCTCGCGTTAATTTAGAATTTGAAAATAACTGGTTTGGACACGTGGCTCCATCTACTATTATAAGAACGTTATTATTGTTTTCGTCGGGAACAGTACTTTTTTTTCAGGATGATCGGTTCAGTGGTTAAGGCGTGAATAGATAGCAAACAAACCTGATTTCGCATTTAAAATATTATGTCTGGGTTAGCTAGTCCTTAATTAACTTTAACTATATAATGGGATTGTTATTCTCCAACTTCAATGTTTGACGTCTGATGTTTAAAAATAAAAAATAACGTATGCTTACTTGCGTCAAGTCTCAAAGATGTGGCACTGATCCCTGCGATGAGGAAAGTGAAAGCAAGGAAAGCCTTCATTTTGATTTAAGGTTACTTTCTGCTGGGAAAAAAATTAATTAAAAATCACAAGAAAACCCTTGAAAACAAATAAATTTACCATCAAACTTTCCAAATTGATGTTTACACTGTGACTTAGGGAACTATTCAGCCTTTTGGCTTACAAAAACTTCTAATACTGAAATTGCTGCTTGTATGTTCGTATCATATTCTATGATACCCTTAAATATGAAGAAAACAAGATAAAAACTATAATTTTATTCACCCACAGGTCTTACCTTACAATCCTACAAAAGTAGAATGATATAAATTGATTACTAAGTATCGTTTTTATACTATTCAGAAACAATCAATTGTCAAATTATGAACAGTCTCATCTTATAGATGATATCTTGTACTTAATTGTTTGAAGCGTATGTTTACAATATCGGTACACAACGTGTGCCTTCAAAGCATTGATAAAGATACACAACAAATTCGTGTTAACGGGCGAAAAATTGTAAATTAATACAGAGCGACACCCTCGTATGATCTAACATTTTGCATTCATTAAATGGGGTGTTTTTTACTCGTAATCTCGAACAAGTTTTAATACAGGACCAACCTTGATTATCATTTTCATCGTCCTTCCTTACCATATCATTCTTCACACAGTCCATCCTTCGTTTGTTTGGTCTTCCTCTACTCTTATACCCATCCACATTCATACTCAATACTTTATTCACGACGTTTTCCTCCTTCCTCTGCATGACATGTCCCTACCAAGACAACCAATTCCCTTTCAACTTTTCAGTTACTGGAGCCAATTTCAGATTTTCTCATATGTACTCATTTCTTATTTTATCCATGCGCGTAACACCACACGGGATGTGTTAGCATTCTCATCTCAGCCATATGCAAAAGCCTTTCATTCATCCCTTTTGTGGCCCAACATTCTGATCTATACAAGACAGCAGGTCTAACCATTGTTGTATAAATCTTCCCCTTAAATTTAAGGGGAACGCAGGGCCAACCCTGAAATATAAAAAAAAAACTAGATTTCGCCCGCAGCTCCGCTTGCGTAAATTTTGAATTTGACAATAGCCGTCTCGGACACGTGGCGCCATCTATTATCCTAAGAACGTTATTGGTGTTTTTCTCGGGTACCAGTGGTGTTTTTCGGGATGAAAGGTACCTTATGTCCGTTTTTTGTACACCTAACAATGCATATGCAAAATTTCAGGATGATCGCTTCAGTAGTTTAGGTGTGAAGAGGTAACAAATAAACAAACTTACTTTCGAATTTATAGTTAAGAGGATTAGGAGGATGATCGCAAAGGTTCACGTTGTAGGAAATAGCTGTTTTTAGGGTTAGGCAGACCCAAAGGGTCAAACGGGACCCTATTACTGAGACTTCGCTGTCCGTCCGTCTGTCACCAGGCTGTATCTCATGAACCGTGACAGTTAGCCAGTTGAAATTTCTACAGATTATGTATTTCTGTTGTTATTATCGAGATAGTTAGGCAGTTCAAAATTTCCACAGATTATGTATTTCTTTTGCCGATTTAACAACAAATACTAAAAACAGAATAAAATTCATATTTATGGGGGGCTCTCATACAAAAAAGTGATTTGTTTGCTCGTTTATTATAAATAATGGTACGGAACCCTTCGTGCGCGAGTCCCACTCGCACTTGGCCGATTTTTTACAAGCTATATTTCCTTAATAAACTTGGGGAGATTTTGTTTATCTCTCGTTTCTATCATTTTCTTGTCCTAATCAATAAATGATCGATGAAATATGTATATGATCGATGAAATATGTATATGATCGATGTAAATTCATTAGGGGTCGGCGAAGCAAATCGAGCCCAACTCTAACCTACCCTGATCAAATGATAATAATATCACATCGAAAACTTTTTAGGCGTTACAGCTACACTTGAGTTCAACCGGCTAATCTTGTACGTCAGTCTCATTATCTTATAATTGAAATTAAAAAACAAATTGACTGCGTCGTTGGCCATCAGGAATTTCATTAGTAGGTAGCTGCCACGGAGTCTGGATTTGTGCTCGGTTATTGGCATTAGGCTCGCCCCATATTACATGGTACTGTAAACATAACTGGCGAAATGTGGATGTACCTACTATTAGATACACATCTGCCTAACGTTCGGGTATTTTAGGCGTGATTTTATGCTATGTTATAGCTGTGCTATGTCATATAATTATTCACTGTTATCATAATTACTAAGTTATCAGAAAACAATTAGATTGATACAAATGTTGAAGACGGGAAGCAAATAAAAAGTATACAGGGTGTAACGGAAAGGGTATATACATACTTAATTAAGGGTGTGCTACAGACCATCAAACTAAACGTGTTTCTCTATGGGACAAAAGTCGTAGTAGCGAAAAATTATCAGCTGCCCCATACATTTGGGTCGAACAGGTATTGAAATTTTGTATGGGGAGCAGATAATTTTTTCGCTATTAAGATGTCTGTCCGACGGAAAAACATGTTCAGTTTGATGGTCTGTAGCACAATCTTAAGTATGTATATACCCTTTCCGTTACAGCCTGTATAAAGATTACGTTCTTTATACGGAATGATGAACTAATAAATTGTTCTGTCCGTCAAGTTCTGTTCACTCTAAATTGCATGATTAGAAAGGATTAATTGATTAATCAGTAAATGATTCAGATTTTCCTACAACAGTGACTATTTCTTAGAATCAAGCAAGTCTCTGATCGAAAGATTATCAAATATTAAAAGTTGTTAGATTATGCAGAGTAGCGGTGGCCCAGTGGTGGCAGCCTCGACTTACGAGCAGTAAGCCATGGGGTCGAACCAAGGTCGGCGCATTACTTTGTGTAATTTTTTTTCACCACCGCTGCACTCAAAAAGGGTGAAGGAAAACATCGCGAGGAAACCGGCATGTCCTGGAAATAAAAATTCGAAGACATGTGACATTTACCAACCCGCACTGGGCCTGCGTGGTGGATTACAGCCCACTCACCCTCATAGAGAGGAGGCCTGTGTCCCAGCAATGGGAACATTATGGGCCGATGATGATGAGGGAAACACAAGATAACACCACGACTGTAATCCCAGAAGGGTTAGGCAGATGTGTACTTAACTTTTGACAGTTGTAACTTCATGCAATAATTAAACTACAGAATAAAATCGTATCTTAAATAATGACTTTTATTCTAGTTATCGCTTTGACTTGTTTATTGATACGGGTGATCAGCATTTATTAGTTTTTTAGAGTTCCGTACCTCGAAAGGAAAAAACGGAATCCTTATAGGATCACTTTGCTGTCTGTCCATCCGTCCGTCTGTCCGTCTGTTTGTCTGTCAAGACCCTTTTTCTCAGGAACTGAGGAACTGAGGCCCAGGAGGTATCTAGCTGGAATTTATATCAAAGACTCAGATTTCTGTCCCTTGGAGCTGTGAAAAAATCAAACTTCTAAGCCAACGCAATCAAAAGATACAGCCGTTTATGCCGCATCGACACTCGCAAGGGAATCATAACCTACAGGGTATTTCCTGTGAAAGCAGTATCTTGAAATTTGGTACGAAGCAACTTTATCTGTGCTATCTCATAGCACAGATAAAGGAAAAATTGCGAAAACCGTAATTTTTTTGTAACATCAGAAAATAAAAATAATTTTATTTTATGATGTGTATGTTTGTTTTTTAGTAACTTTTTAGACCTATGTATCCTGCTTATGCGTATAAAGTTTCATTAAAATCGGTTCAGTTCATTTCAGAAAATAAGGACATAACATATTGTAGGTTAATACGTGTCCAATACGTCGGTAATACAAAAAAATGCTGTTTCCAACAAAAGTGCAATTCGTACACGGTCAAAATGTATGGGTAAGCTGTTTTTTTTAATGCCGATGAAAAACTCTATGTGGAAGGGTTAAGAGTGTCGTCGATGGCCCTTCCACCCTGTATTATAATAGATACAGTGCAATAGCCACAAGGATGACTTCTGATGCAAGATATTGTGCCTTTACTTGTCAAGTAGCAATATTGGAGCCATAGTAGGAACATCGACGAAGACCAATGAAGCAAAGATTTTGAAAGCTTTTTTATTTGATTTTGTTTATTTTCTGATAGTTTTTTTAGATTTCTTTACTTATTGCTATTGGTTACTTTTGCGTGAAAAAGGTCATTTATTGTGTCTATTTCGTGTCGTTTATATATCATGAAACTGTTTATCCATAAAATTTTTGCCAAAAAACTAAGAACAGAATATTGAAAAAACGTTTTGCAGTACAAAAATTGTTTATTCAAGTAAAAACATAAATTAGGCCATAAAATCACTTAATCCCTTTTTTTTAATAATAACGGTAAAAAGCTTCAATTCAAAGCATCGTACAAGATAGCCCACAGAATGTGCTCCAACATCTCGTTGATATCTCTCTGCAATGAAGAAAATAAAACATTTTATTAGGATCTTGAAACCTCACGTAACGTACGCAAAGCCAAAACAAAGAAATAATTATATTAAACATAATTAAATGGCAAAGGATTGGGATCAATTCTTCAAGATTATAATTACTGTTCTTCTTTAAAGCAAGTTTAGCCAATTCTAAAGATCCCTACTATCTAAACGTGCAAGTAAAAAAAGGGGAAAAGAATAACAGGACGTCAAAAATTCGTCCACATCGTTGTCAACAGAAAAAGAGCCCAGAAGGCTGGCAGCATTGCCACGTTGGATGCAATGCCGATTCTTTGGCTAATTACAGGCCAGTCCTTTGGCCACGTGATGAGTCGACCAACCGCTTTGCGATATCCCGATATAATCGGTGCAATGGGCACTCGTACCCCACGGCCCTAGTGTTTCAACCCCAAACGGCTCAATTACATTACGTGCTACCAATTATTTATTGTATTTGCACCGTTTGAGGTTTTCAGCACCTGCAGCTGCCACCACAGGGCTAAAAAATACATGTTGTACTTACAGTATGATCCCAGATGGTTCTAGGAACGAAACGTCCGAAGAAGTCATTGAAATCATCAGAAACGTCCTCGCCCATCAGAATTACTTTGGCATCAGACTGAAACAAATGATGATACAATTAATCATCTGCATCTATAACTGCTTGAACGTCCATACATACAAATATAGTATGCATGGACGTTCAAGCGTATGCTAACACTATGAGGGAATATTGTTTAATTGGTACGTCTCTGGATCATGGCATGTTAGTTCCTATGACTTAAAGAAGTTTTGAATTTAATCTTATTCCAGTGTGGGAAAGACACGGAGTTATAGAGGACGTCTAGCGCCATCTCTTTCCCACTCTGGAATAAGATTAAAACAATACTGCTTTAAGACGTCATGGTTGGCCACCTGGAAGAGGATGAGGATTGAGTTGTGACGAAAGTTTTGAGTATGAATGTGGATGGGTATAAGAGTAGAGGAAGACCAAAGAAACGATTGGTGGACTGCGTAAAGTATGATATGGCAAGAAAGGAGGTGTCCGTAGACAAGAAATAGAGAAGTATGGAAGAAGAACACATGTTGCGCCGACTCCAAATAAATTGGGATAAAGGCAAGAGAAAGACGATGATGGTACGTCTCTGGATCTTACTATCCGATTACAAGTGTTATTGGGTTTTTCAATAAAAAAATCTCAGAAGCAGCCACGGAGTAGTTTGGAGTAGTACCCAGTTTGATGGCAATATGCTCGGAGTCTGTTACATGGGAAAAAAAGAAATGTTAAAACATAACTGGTGAAATGTTGGTGTACAATTAGATACTCCAGCATCGACCTTTTTGGGGATTACAGGCGTTTTATACGAAAGCTAGATGACTCGTAATCAAGTAAAGCAAATTATTATTTCCAACCTACAGAATACTAATGAAAAATGATCGTTTTTTAAAGTTTGTCAGACAAACAGACTAAATAGAATTAAGCTTACGTTAATATTTTGCATCGTGAATAGGGCAGAGACCCCGCTGAGACTGACTCCGGAGATTGGACGTGGCCTGACATTGATGTCACCGGTCACGCGAAGACCCACGATTTCAATTCTAGAAAAGACAAAAATAGTTTAATACTTTTAAAATCAAACGATACTCGATTTCAAAGCAATTCTTGAAATATGGCATAATGATTATTGTTTCAACGTTACTTACTTTCCAGAGACAGAAACGTCGAATTTGTTGCTGAAGATTTCAGCATTGGCCTTAGCATTACCTGAAATAGTTAAAGTATAATGGTAAACATTGAGTTTAAAAAATAAAAAAAATGTTGAGAGGTGTCAAGGGACACCCGGATGGAACGAAGTTCCTTTTAACTGGCTTGCTTTCTATGAGAGAGAGAGAGACAGACAGAGAAACACGCACACGCCGCACGGCTTACAACTGTAGCAATTGTCCCTGTCCTTGTCCTTATCCTTGTACGCCGCACGGCTTACAACAATAGCAAAAAGTGTCGTTACAACTTTTTCGGTCTTAATTTTTTCCGTCTAGCCCCCTTTCGCAACGCGCGAAAGTTTTTTCTGTAACTGGTCTTATTGCAATGTAAAATTACATTCTTTGTACGCAGAACTCTATGTATGTTAATAATACAGCTTAAGTAAATAAACCAGCACTACTCGTACGAGGGCGGTTTGATATGTCCGTGACTTTTAGGCCTCACACCCCACCCCAACACCAACACTAAAAGTTTCGTGACAAAAATTCCGGTGGAATATGATTCAGAATAAGGAACTGAATGCACCGTGTCAGTGTGTGGAGGGCTTTCCCTTACACCCTGTATACAGTGTGATTTTTTAAACGCTGGCCAAACTTTAAGGGCCTGTAGTACCTACTCATGAAAATAGAGAAGCTGGTCCTTGCTTGCTTCATTATTCATCATTTCAGCCCAAAAGACGTCCACTGCTAGACATACGCCTCCCCCAAGTGTCGCCAAATTTACATTTTGGGGGGTGTTGTCCTTGCATTATTGGTCGCGTATCTCGAAAAAACCACACCACTCTCTGATGCAGTTATAAGGCCCTCAGGTGCGGAGATGAATTTATAAGATAAATAGAAGTTTGGAGTCGGGATTGTGCCCGGTTGATGGCAATAAGATCACTCTCAATTCATGGGACTTAAACATAATGCAAAGGAAATTATCCAGATAGCTTACCAGCAGAAAAGACAATGTAAGGCATCTCAACGTCATATCTTATGTAGGATCCCATGACGTGGTAGCTAAGATTATGAATCCAGATTTCGCTTAAACCGGTGCTCAGTATGTCCTCAAGAATGGTTTCATAATTAAAGAGACTGTAAATAAAATATTCCATTAATTTCTCGAAAAGAAAAAATAGTAAAAATATATAAATAGTATCGTCTGTATTTGGATAAAGCTTGCCACCAAATGTAAATGCTTTTTTTCTGGCAAAGAAACACTCTCATCATTGAACGATAGTTTTGAACTAGTCGTATAAGAGGAACTAGCTAACTCAAACCTGTTTTTTGACATGTTTAAGTTAGGAACTTAAACATACTACTAAACATACTACAACTTAGACATAGATAGTTTACTGGATACTTACTTGGGTACGCGTAACGCGTAGCTAGAGACTTCCTTCTCGATGTGGTATGGGTCCAGTCCAGCATCCTTGATAGAATTGCTCACACCATGAATGGCGCTTTCTATTTCTCCGGTGATAAGGCGCTCGTCCGACTTGTCACCTAAAATTTTTAATTATTAAATTATTAATTTGTAACTAAAAAAATATTTTTATAATAATATATTTTTTAAATAAATTATATTTAATAAATTATAATTATTTTTTTAATTATTATTTACTAGCTTTATTATTTCTTTTACCCGCGGCTTCGCTCGCGTTAATTTAGAATTTAACAATAACTGGTTCGTACACGTGGCGCCATCTACTATTATAAGAACGTTATTATTGTTTTGGTCGGGAACAGTACTTTTTTTTCAGGATGACACCCTATGTCCGTTTCTGTATAACTACCTGATAACGTATATGCAAAATTTCAGGATGATCGGTTCAGTGGTTAAGGCGTGAATAGATAACAAACAAACTTGATTTCGCATTTAAAATATTAGTGAAGCTTTTATATTATTTTCTCACCATTTCTGGGTTAGCTAGTCCTTAATTAACTTTAACTATATTATGGGATTGTTATTCTTCAATTTCGGTGTTAGACGTCTGATGTATTACAAAAAAAAAAAACTTATGCTTACTTGCGTCAAGTTTCAAAGATGAGGCACTGATCCCGGCGATGAGGAAAGCGAAAGCAAGGAAAGCCTTCATTTTGATTTTAGGTTACTTGCTGCTGGAAAAATAATGAATCAAAAATCACAAGAAAACCCTTTAAAACAAATAAATTTACCATCAAAACTTCCTTTTGCTAACTTTTGCTAACAAAAACTTGTAATAATGAATATGACTGCTTATATATTCTTACAAAACAAGATGTAAAGTATAGTTTTATTCACCTTCAGGTCTTACCTTACAATCCTACAGAAGTAGAATGATATAAATTGCTTACAAAGTATCGTTTTTATACTAATCAGAAACTATTTGATCCTAATCAATTATCAAATTATGAATAGTCTCATCTTATAGATGATATCTTGCACTTAATTTTTTTGAACCGTATGTTTACAATATCGGTAGAAACGGCGCCTTCAAAGCATTGATAAAGATAACAAACTCGTGCTGACGGGCGGAAAATTGTAAATTAATACAGAACTAGGCACTACCGTCACCTAACATAGGCACTATGCTAGGTGACACAACATTCCGGCTCGCTACATGTCTGCGATTGGGCGCTCCTAGCGGGGCTCCACATCGCTGTCGATGTGGTGAAGCAGTCGACGGCCTCGGACACCATGGCCTTTATGACCATAATGCCATGGAAGTTGGGTAGGGCTTTGGTGTGGGATGCGACTTGCGTCGACACCCTTGCGCCATTCCATCTTCCTAGCACGGTGAGCTGCGCTGGGGCTGCTGCTACAGGTGCTGAAAACCTTAAACAGCGCAAATACAATAATTTAATTGGTACTAAGGCCATGGGGCCCGAGTGACCACCTTGTGTTTCGGGATATCGCCAAGCGGTTAGTCAACGCTTCACGTGACCAGAGGGCTGGCCTTTTTTTTGGTCAAAGAATCAGCATTGCCATCCAACGTGGCAATGCGGCAAGCCTTCTGGGCACTTTTCCTGTTGACAGCGATGTCGACGAATTTTTTGACCACCTGTAATTTTGATACTTGTACATATTTTATTTTTATTTTATATCTATTTTCAGTTTGTAAATAATGTATATATGTAATATAATAAACGTTTAAAAAAATATATACAGAACGACACCCTCGTATGATCTAACATTTTGTATTCATTAAATGGGGGGTTTTTTACTCGTAAACTCGAACAAGTTTTACCATAGGACCAACTCTGTAATTATCATTATCATCGTCCTTTCTTACCATATCATTCTTCACACAGTCTATCCTTCATTTGTTTGGTCTTCCTCTACTCTTATACCCGTCCACATTCATACACAATACTTTATTCACGACGTTTTCCTCCTACCTTTGCATCACATGTTCATACAAAGACAACCGATTCCCTTTCAACTTTTCAGTTAACATAGCCAATTTTAGATTTCCTCTTATGTACTCATTTCTTGTTTTATCTATGCGCGTAACACCACACGGGATTTGTTAGCATTCTCATCTCAGCCATATGCAAATGCCTTTTATTCATCACTTTTGTGGGCCAACATTCTGATCTATACAAGACAGCAGGTCTAACCAGTTGTATAAATCTTCCCCTTAAATTTAAGGGGAACGCAGGGCCAACCCTGAAATATAAAAGAAAACTAGATTTCGCCCGCGGCTCCGCTTGCGTAAATTTTGAATTTGACAATAACCGTCTCGGACACGTGGCGCCATCTATTATCCTAAGAACGATATTGGTGTTTTTCTCGGGTACCAGTGCTGTTTTTCGGGATGAAAGGTACCTTATGTCCGTTTTTGTACACCTAACAACGCATATGCAAAATTTCAGGATGATCGCTTCAGTAGTTTAGCTGTCAAGAGGTAACAAATAAGCAAAGTTACTTTCGAATTTATAGTTAAGAGGATTAGAAGGATGATCGCAAAGGTTCACGTTGTAGAAAACAGCTGTTTTTAGGGTTAGGTAGACCCAAAGGGTCAAACGGGACCCTATTTCTGAGACTTCGCTGTCCGTCCGTCTGTCACCAGGCTGTATCTCATGAACCGTGATAGTTAGCCAGTTGAAATTTCTACAGATTATGTATTTCTATTGTTATTATCGAGATAGTTAGGCAGTTGAAATTTCCACAGATGATGTATTTCTTTTGCCGATTTAACAACAAATACTAAAAACAGAATAAAATTCATATTTAAGGGGGGCTCTCATACAAAAAAGTGATTTGTTTGCTCGTTTTTATAAATAATGGTACGGAACCCTTCGTGCGCGAGTCCCACTCGCACTTGGCCGATTTTTTACAAGCTATATTTCCTGAATAAACTTGGGGAGATTTTGTTTATCTCTCGTTTCTATCATCTTCTTGTCCTAATCAATAAATGATCGATGAAATATGTATATGATCGATGAAATATGTATATGATCGATGTAAATTCATTAGGGGTCGGCGAAGCAAATTGAGCCCAACTCTAACCTACCCTTATCAAATGATAATAATATCACATCGAAAACTTTTTAGGCGTTACAGCTGCACTTGAGTTCAACCGGCTAATCTTGTACGTCAGTCTCATTATCTTATAATTGAAACTAAAAAAAAAATTGACTGCGTCGTTGGCCATCAATTTAATTAGTAGGTAGCTGCCACGGAGTCTGGATTTGTGCTCGGTTATTGGCATTAGGCTCGCCCCATATTACATGGTACTGTAAACATAACTGGCGAAATGTGGGTGTACCTACTATTAGATACACATCTGCCTAACATTCGGGTATTTTAGGCGTGATTTTATGCTATGTTATAGCTATTCTATATATAGTTAGTAGCATATAGTTATTCACTGTTATCATAATTAGTAAGTTATCAGAAAACAATCAGATTGATACAAATCTTAAAGACGGGAAGCAGATAAATAAGTATACAGGATGTAACGGAAAGGGTATATACATACTTAAGGGTGTGCTACAGACCATCAAACTAAAAATGTTTCTCTATGGGACAAACATCGTAGTAGCGAAAAAAATATCAGCTGCCCCATACATTTGGGTCGAATAGGTATTGAAATTTTGTAGGGGAGCAGTACTACGATGTTTGTCCGACGGAGAAACATGTTCAGTTTGATGGTCGCTAGCACACTCTTAAGTATGTATATACCCTTTCCGTTGCACCCTGTATAAAGATTACGTTCTTTATACGGAATGATAAACTAATAAATTGTTCCGTCCGTCAAGTTCTGTTCACTCTAAATTGCATGATTAGAAAGGATTAATTGATTAATCTGTAAATGATTTAGATTTTCCTACAACACTGACTATTTCTTGGAATCAAGCAAGTCTCTGATCGAAAGATTATCAAATATTAAAAGTTGTTAGATTATGGAGAGCAGCAGTGGCCCAGTAGTGGCAGCCTCGACTTACGAGCAGTAAGCCGGGCTCGAACCAAGGTCGGCGCATTACTTTGTGTAATTTGTTTCATCAACGCTGCAATCAAAAACGGTGAAGGAAAACATCGCGAGGAAACCGGCATGTCCTGGAAATAAAAATTCGAAGACATGTGACATCTACCAACCCGCACTGGGCCCGCGTGGTTGCCCACTCCCTCTCATAGAGAGGAGGCCTGTGTTCCAGCAGTGGGAACATTATAAGCTGATGATGATGAGGGAAACATAAGAGAACACCACGTGTTCGGGTCAATCACCGAACAATAAAAAGGCATGTCAGCGTAATTGCGTACCGTGCGCTATGCCTTGAATTTGTGAAATGTTTCATTAAAATCGGTTCAGTTCATTTCTGAAAATAAGGACATAGTAATAGGTCTTTACCTATGAAATTGCCGTATTGCAGTACAGACTTTTTCAAACAAAAAAAAGTTTTGATTGGCTATGAGTTCTAAATTCAAATTAATTTTGTTTTAAAAATATGACATTCTATTTACAAAATCAGTCTTTTGTTTATTGATTAGCGTTGTATTTTCATTACATTTCAACATTTTTCCTCATAATGGATACTTTGAAATTTCGTGTAATTATGGAATATGAGTTCCGTCGTGGCACCAACGCGGCACAAACGACCCGTAACATCAACGACGTTTACGGAGAGAACTGTACAAACGAACGCACAACCCGTTATTGGTTTGCTCGGTTCCGTTCTGGGAATTTTGACTTGAAAAATGAACCTCGTGGTCGTCCGGAAACTTTGGTCAACAATGATGAATTAAAGGTGATTGTTGAAGCTGATGAAACTCAATCTACAGCTGAGCTGGCAGCAGCTTTTGATGTTAGCATTAAAACAATATTGGTCCATTTGCGACAGATTGGCAAGATAAAAAAGCTTGATAAATGGGTGCCCCACGAACTTAACGATCGCCAGCGCAACGTACGCGTCGAGACTTGCCTTGCGCTGCTTAACAGGCACAGAAATGAAGGAATTTTGAACCGAATTGTTACGTGCGACGAAAAATGGATTCTTTTTGACAATCGAAAGCGCTCAGCAAGTTGGTTAGATCCTGGTTCGGTACCAAAGCAATGTGCAAAACGAAAAATGACCCCTAGAAAGGTGATGGTCACAGTTTGGTGGTCTAGTGCTGGTATGATTCATCATAGCTTTTTACAAAACGGCGAGAGCATTACTGCAGATGTGTACATTGAAGAACTGACCACAATGATGGCGAAACTCGCACGTCTGCAACCAGCTTTGGTCAATCGGTCGTCTCCACTGCTACTTCACGACAACGCGCGGCCCCATACTGCACAACAGACCGTCTCTAAGCTGCATGAGTTGGGTTTGGAAGCTCTCCCTCATCCGCCATACTCACCAGATCTTGCGCCTTCCGACTATTACTTTTTCCAAAATTTGGACAACTTTTTAGCGGGAAAAATATTCAATTCCCGAGAGGCAGTACAAAACGCCTTTGAAGAGTTTGTTGTCTCCCGTCCAGCTGATTTTTTCAAGAAGGGCATCCATAAACTGCCACAGCGTTGGCAAAGATGCATTGATTGCAGGGGTGATTACTTTGAATAAAAGAAATAAATAAGTTCGAAAAAAAAAATACTTTAACTTTTTTCAAACAAAACGGCAATTTCATAGGTAAAGACCTAATATATTGTAGGTTAATACGTGTCCAGTACGTCGGTAATACAAAAAATGCTGTTTCCAACAAAAGTGCAATTCGTACGTTAAACGTACGAATTGCACTTTTGTTGAAATGTACGGTCAAAATGTATGGGAAAGCTGTTTTTTTTTTAATGCCGATGAAAAACTCTATGGAAGGGTTAAGAGTGTCGTGTCGATGGCCCTTCCACCCTGTATTATAATAGATACAGTGCAATAGCCACAAGGATGACTACTGATGCAAGATATTGTGCCTTTACTTGTCAAGTAGCAATATTGGAGCCATAGTAGGAACATCGACGAAGACCAATGAAGCAAAGATTTTGAAAGCTTTTGTATTTGATTTTGTTTATTTTCTTATAGTTTTTTTAGATTTCTTTACTTATTGCTATTGGTTACTTTTGCGTGAAAAAGGTCGTTTATTGTGTCTATTTCGTGTCGTTTATATATAAATATCATGAAACTGTTTATCCATAAAACTTTTGTCATAAAACTAAGAACAGAATATTGAAAAAACGTTTTGCAGTACAAAAATTGTTTATTCACGTAAAAACATCAATTAAGCCATAAAATCACTTAATCCCTTTTTTAATAATAACGGTAAAAAGCTTCAATTCAAAGCATCGTACAAGATAGCCCATAGAATGTGCTCCAGCATCTCGTTGATATCTCTCTGCAATGAGGAAAATAAAACATTTTATTAGGATCTTGATACCTCACGTAACGTACGCAAAGCCAAAACAAAGAAATAATTATATTAAAAATAATTAAATGGCAAAGGATTGGTATCAATTGTTCAAGATTATGATTGCTGTTCTTCTATAAAGCTAATTTGGCTAATCTAAAGATCCCTAATATCTAAAAGTGCAAGTAAAAAAATGGGAAAAGAATAACAGGACGTCAAAAGTTCGTCCACATCGTTGTCAACAGGAAAAGTGCCCAGAAGGCTGGCAGCATTGCCACGTTGGATGCAATGCTGATTCTTTGGCTAATTATAGGCCAGCCCTTTGGTTACGTGATGAGTCGACCAACCGCTTTGCGATATCCCGATATAATAGGTGCAATGGGCACTCGTACCTCACGGCCCTAGTGTTTCAACTCCAAACGGCTCAATTACTTTACTACCAATTAATTTATTGTATTTGCACCGTTTGAGGTTTTCAGCACCTGCAGCAGCCACCACAGGGCTAAAAAATACATGTTGTACTTACAGTATGATCCCAGATGGTTCTAGGAACAAAACGTCCGAAGAAGTCATTGAAATCGTCAGAAACGTCCTCGCCCATCAGAATTACTTTGGCATCAGACTGAAACAAATGATGATACAATTAATCATCTGCATCTATACCTGCTTGAACGTCCATACATACAAATATAGTATGCATGGACGTTCAAGCGTATGCTAATACTATGAGGGAATATTGTTTAATTGGTACGTCTCTGGATCATGTCATGATGGTTCCTATGACGTCTTAAAGAAGTTTTGAATTTAATCTTATTCCAGTGTGGGAAAGAGACGGAGCTATAGAGGTCGTCTAGCGCCATCTCTTTCCCACTCTAGAATAAGATTAAAACAATACTGCTTCAAGACGTCATGGTTGGCCACCTGGATGAGGATGAGAGTTAAGTTGTGACGAAAGTTTTGAGTACGAATGTGGATGGGTATAAGAGTAGAGGAAGACCAAAGAAACGATTGGTGGACTGCGTAAAGTATGATAAATGGCAAGAAAGGAGGTGTCCGTAGACAAGTAATAGAGAAATATGGAAGAAGAACACATGTTGCGCAGACCCCAAATAAATTGGGATAAAGGCAAGAGGAAGACGATGATGGTACGTCTCTGGATCTTACTATCCGATTACAAGTGTTATTGGATTTTTCAATCAAAAAATTCTCAGAAGCAGCCACGGAGTAGTTTGGAGTCGTACCCAGTTTGATGGCAATATGCTCGGAGTCTGTTACATGGGAAAAAAAGAAATGTTAAAACATAACTGGTGAAATGTTGGTGTACAATTAGATACTCCAGCATCGACCTTTTTGGGGATTACAGGCGTTTTATGCGAAAGCTAGATGACTCGTAATCAAGTAAAGCAAATTATTATTTCCAACCAAAGGAATAGTAAGGAAAAATGATCGTTTTTTAATGTTTGTCAGACAAACAGACTAAATAGAATTATGCTTACGTTAATATTTTGCATCGTGAATAGGGCAGAGACCCCGCTGAGACTGACTCCGGAGATCGGACGAGGCCTGACATTGATGTCACCGGTCACGCGGAGACCCACGATTTCAATTCTAGAAAGGACAAAAATAGTTAAATACTTTTTCATTACTCATACTCTGAAAGTAGGTCTGAAGTTGCCTGAGGAGCGGGATGAAAGTAATACTTTTCATCCCTAGGGTGAATCGCTTTCAACTGACAGATATCAAACTATAAAAAAACTAGTTCTATTTTGACATTTTTATTGAACCATGTTCCAACTTTCTATGCAGCCACGATGTAAAATTGAAATAACTTAATTATTGATTAAAGAATATATATTTTTTAAATATCTTTATTATAATTTAGTTTCAACAATTTCCAACATAGAGTTGGGCAAAATATTTACCATTTTTTCAATTATGAAAATGAAAAATCATGGCTGAATAGCTGGCTGGCCACAGAAAAAAAAACAAAATAGGTGGGAAAGCGGCAATCCGAAACGAAATGTAATATTTTTTTTAGCTAATTCATGTTTTTATTTTTACTTTCCTTGTATTCGTAATGAAAAGCACAGTGTTTACCTCGGGTTAAAGACTTATTTAGTCCCTCGAACTATTGGCACCCTCACTTCATTCGGGCGCCAAACCCCGTCTCGGGACTAAATAAGTTACTTTCACCCCTGGGTTAACAATGTACTATTTATTAAAGTCAAACGATACTCGATTTCAAACGCAATTCTTGAAATGTGGCATAATGATTATTCTTTCAACGTTACTTACTTTCCAGAGACAGAAGCGTCAAATTTGTTGCTGAAGATTTCAGCATTGGCCTTAGCATTACCTGAAATAATTAAAGAATAATGGTAAACATTGAGTTAAAAAATTAAAAAAACTTGAGAGGTGTCAAGGGACAACCGGATGGAACGAAGTTCCTTTTAACTGGTTTGCTTTCTATGAGAGAAAGAGAGAGAGACAGACAGAGAAACACGCACACGCCGCACGGCTTACATCTGTAGCTATTGTCTCTGTCCCTGTCCTTGTCCTTGTCCTTGTCCCTGTCCCTGTCCCTGTCCCTGTCCTTGTCCCTGTCCGTCCCTGTCCCTGTCCCTGTCCTTGTCTTTGTCCTTGTCCTTGTACGCTGCACGGCTTACAACAATAGCAAAAAGTGTCGTGACAACTTTTTCGGTCTTAATTTTTTCCGTCTAGCCCCCTTTCGCAACGCGCGATAAGGAACTTCGTTCCAATATCCTTTCTACAAGTTGTAAGGGACAGCTTCCCACATACTGACAGGATGCATTCTGCTCCTTATTTTGAATCATTTTCTATCGGAATTTTTGTCAGGTTTCTTTTTTAATCGTTTTTTCAGTAACTGGTCTTATTGCAATGTAAAATTACATTCTTTGTACGCAGAACTCTATGTATGTTAATAATACAGCTTAGATAAATAAACCAGCACTACGAGGGCGGTTTGATATGTCCGTGACATTTAGGCCTCATACCCCACCCCCACACCAACACTAAAAGTTTCGTGACAAAAATTCCGGTGGAATATCATTCAAAATAAGGAACTGAATGCACCGTGTCAGTGTGTGGAGGGCTTTCCCTTACACCCTGTATACAGTGTGATTTTTTAAACGCTGGCCAAACTTTAAGGGCCTGTTGTTCCTACTCATGAAAATGGAGAAGCTGGTCCTTGCTTGCTTTATTATTCATCATTTCAGCCCAAAAGACGTCCACTGCTGGACATACGCCTCCCCCAAGTGTCGCCAAATTTACATTTTGGGGGGTTTTGTCCTTGCATTATTAGTCGCGGAACTCGAAAAAATTTAGGCATCAGCTGATATTTTTGCACGATTTAATGGTCGATACCATACTTAAAACTTGTTCATTTTCATGAGTATTTTACGGCAAAAAAATTATTGCCAATCTTTTAAAAATCACCCAGTATATCTATAAATTCATGACATAAATTAAATTTACATCAATCACAAAATCTTAAGGGCTATGATTAAAGGGTTAATTACTTAATATGTTGAATTAAGGGTGGCAAGAGCTACTGCTGAGCATGTGCAACTTGATATTGGGCTTTTCCAAGGCATATTTTTCAGTGGCAGTTTTTCTTAGCGCTTCTTTCTCGTCGAAGGTGCGGAGATGACTTTATTAGATAAATAGAAGTTTGGAGTCGGGGTTGTGCCTGGTTGATGGCAAGAAGATCACTCTCAATTCATGGGACTTAAACATAATGCAAAGGAAATTATCCAGATAGCTTACCAGCAGAAAAGACAATGTAAGGCATCTCAACGTCATATCTTATGTAGGATCCCATGACGTGGTAGCTAAGATTATGAATCCAGATTTCACTGAGACCGGTGCTCAGTATGTCCTCAAGAATGGTTTCATAATTAAAGAGACTGTAAATAAAATATTCCATTAATTTCTCGAAAAGAAAAAAACAGTAAAAATATGTAAATAGTATCGTCTGGATTTGGATAAAGCTTGTCACCAAATGTAAATGCTTTTTTTTTGGCAAAGAAACACTCTCATCATTTAACGATACTTTTGAACTAGTCGTATAAGAGGAACTAGCTAACTCAAACCTGTTTTTTGTCATGTTTAAGTTAGGAACTTAAACATACTACAACTTAGGCATAGATAATGTACTGGATACTTACTTGGGTACGCGTAACGCGTAGCTAGAGACTTCCTTCTCGATGTGGTATGGGTCCAGTCCAGCATCCTTGATAGAATTGCTCACACCATGAATGGCGCTTTCTATTTCTCCGGTAATAAGGCGCTCGTCCGACTTGTCACCTAAAATTTTTAATTATTAAATTATTAATTTGTAACTAAAAAAATATTTTCATAATAATATATTTTTTAAATAAATTATTACTAATTTTTTTTTTTTTAATTATTATTTACTAGCTTATACCCGCGGCTTCGCTCGCGTTAATTTAGAATGTAACAATAACTGGTTCGTACACGTGGCGCCATCTACTATTATAAGAACGTTATTATTGTTTTGGTCGGGAACAGTACTTTTTTTTCAGGATGACACCCTATGTCCGTTTCTGTATAACTACCTGATAACGTATATGCAAAATTTCAGGATGATCGGTTCAGTGGTTAAGGCGTGAATAGATAACAAACAAACTTGATTTCGCATTTAAAATATTAGTGAAGCTTTTATATTATTTTCTCACCATTTCTGGGTTAGCTAGTCCTTAATTAACTTTAACTATATTATGGGATTGTTATTCTTCAATTTCGGTGTTAGACGTCTGATGTATTACAAAAAAAAAACTTATGCTTACTTGCGTCAAGTTTCAAAGATGAGGCACTGATCCCGGCGATGAGGAAAGCGAAAGCAAGGAAAGCCTTCATTTTGATTTTAGGTTACTTGCTGCTGGAAAAATAATGAATCAAAAATCACAAGAAAACCCTTTAAAACAAATAAATTTACCATCAAAACTTCCTTTTGCTAACTTTTGCTAACAAAAACTTGTAATAATGAATATGACTGCTTATATATTCTTACAAAACAAGATGTAAAGTATAGTTTTATTCACCTTCAGGTCTTACCTTACAATCCTACAGAAGTAGAATGATATAAATTGCTTACAAAGTATCGTTTTTATACTATTCAGAAACTATTTGATCCTAATCAATTATCAAATTATGAATAGTCTCATCTTATAGATGATATCTTGCACTTAATTTTTTTGAACCGTATGTTTACAATATCGGTAGAAACGGCGCCTTCAAAGCATTGATAAAGATAACAAACTCGTGCTGACGGGCGGAAAATTGTAAATTAATACAGAACTAGGCACTACCGTCACCTAACATAGGCACTATGCTAGGTGACACAACATTCCGGCTCGCTACATGTCTGCGATTGGGCGCTCCTAGCGGGGCTCCACATCGCTGTCGATGTGGTGAAGCAGTCGACGGCCTCGGACACCATGGCCTTTATGACCATAATGCCATGGAAGTTGGGTAGGGCTTTGGTGTGGGATGCGACTTGCGTCGACACCCTTGCGCCATTCCATCTTCCTAGCACGGTGAGCTGCGCTGGGGCTGCTGCTACAGGTGCTGAAAACCTTAAACAGCGCAAATACAATAATTTAATTGGTACTAAGGCCATGGGGCCCGAGTGACCACCTTGTGTTTCGGGATATCGCCAAGCGGTTAGTCAACGCTTCACGTGACCAGAGGGCTGGCCTTTTTTTTGGTCAAAGAATCAGCATTGCCATCCAACGTGGCAATGCGGCAAGCCTTCTGGGCACTTTTCCTGTTGACAGCGATGTCGACGAATTTTTTGACCACCTGTAATTTTGATACTTGTACATATTTTATTTTTATTTTATATCTATTTTCAGTTTGTAAATAATGTATATATGTAATATAATAAACGTTTAAAAAAATATATACAGAACGACACCCTCGTATGATCTAACATTTTGTATTCATTAAATGGGGGGTTTTTTACTCGTAAACTCGAACAAGTTTTACCATAGGACCAACTCTGTAATTATCATTATCATCGTCCTTTCTTACCATATCATTCTTCACACAGTCTATCCTTCATTTGTTTGGTCTTCCTCTACTCTTATACCCGTCCACATTCATACACAATACTTTATTCACGACGTTTTCCTCCTACCTTTGCATCACATGTTCATACAAAGACAACCGATTCCCTTTCAACTTTTCAGTTAACATAGCCAATTTTAGATTTCCTCTTATGTACTCATTTCTTGTTTTATCTATGCGCGTAACACCACACGGGATTTGTTAGCATTCTCATCTCAGCCATATGCAAATGCCTTTTATTCATCACTTTTGTGGGCCAACATTCTGATCTATACAAGACAGCAGGTCTAACCAGTTGTATAAATCTTCCCCTTAAATTTAAGGGGAACGCAGGGCCAACCCTGAAATATAAAAGAAAACTAGATTTCGCCCGCGGCTCCGCTTGCGTAAATTTTGAATTTGACAATAACCGTCTCGGACACGTGGCGCCATCTATTATCCTAAGAACGATATTGGTGTTTTTCTCGGGTACCAGTGCTGTTTTTCGGGATGAAAGGTACCTTATGTCCGTTTTTGTACACCTAACAACGCATATGCAAAATTTCAGGATGATCGCTTCAGTAGTTTAGCTGTCAAGAGGTAACAAATAAGCAAAGTTACTTTCGAATTTATAGTTAAGAGGATTAGAAGGATGATCGCAAAGGTTCACGTTGTAGAAAACAGCTGTTTTTAGGGTTAGGTAGACCCAAAGGGTCAAACGGGACCCTATTTCTGAGACTTCGCTGTCCGTCCGTCTGTCACCAGGCTGTATCTCATGAACCGTGATAGTTAGCCAGTTGAAATTTCTACAGATTATGTATTTCTATTGTTATTATCGAGATAGTTAGGCAGTTGAAATTTCCACAGATGATGTATTTCTTTTGCCGATTTAACAACAAATACTAAAAACAGAATAAAATTCATATTTAAGGGGGGCTCTCATACAAAAAAGTGATTTGTTTGCTCGTTTTTATAAATAATGGTACGGAACCCTTCGTGCGCGAGTCCCACTCGCACTTGGCCGATTTTTTACAAGCTATATTTCCTGAATAAACTTGGGGAGATTTTGTTTATCTCTCGTTTCTATCATCTTCTTGTCCTAATCAATAAATGATCGATGAAATATGTATATGATCGATGAAATATGTATATGATCGATGTAAATTCATTAGGGGTCGGCGAAGCAAATTGAGCCCAACTCTAACCTACCCTTATCAAATGATAATAATATCACATCGAAAACTTTTTAGGCGTTACAGCTGCACTTGAGTTCAACCGGCTAATCTTGTACGTCAGTCTCATTATCTTATAATTGAAACTAAAAAAAAAATTGACTGCGTCGTTGGCCATCAATTTAATTAGTAGGTAGCTGCCACGGAGTCTGGATTTGTGCTCGGTTATTGGCATTAGGCTCGCCCCATATTACATGGTACTGTAAACATAACTGGCGAAATGTGGGTGTACCTACTATTAGATACACATCTGCCTAACATTCGGGTATTTTAGGCGTGATTTTATGCTATGTTATAGCTATTCTATATATAGTTAGTAGCATATAGTTATTCACTGTTATCATAATTAGTAAGTTATCAGAAAACAATCAGATTGATACAAATCTTAAAGACGGGAAGCAGATAAATAAGTATACAGGATGTAACGGAAAGGGTATATACATACTTAAGGGTGTGCTACAGACCATCAAACTAAAAATGTTTCTCTATGGGACAAACATCGTAGTAGCGAAAAAAATATCAGCTGCCCCATACATTTGGGTCGAATAGGTATTGAAATTTTGTAGGGGAGCAGTACTACGATGTTTGTCCGACGGAGAAACATGTTCAGTTTGATGGTCGCTAGCACACTCTTAAGTATGTATATACCCTTTCCGTTGCACCCTGTATAAAGATTACGTTCTTTATACGGAATGATAAACTAATAAATTGTTCCGTCCGTCAAGTTCTGTTCACTCTAAATTGCATGATTAGAAAGGATTA
The DNA here is from genome assembly GCA_949152445.1 of Cerastis rubricosa. Lineage (NCBI taxonomy): Eukaryota > Metazoa > Arthropoda > Insecta > Lepidoptera > Noctuidae > Cerastis > Cerastis rubricosa. The sequence goes on along the minus strand of OX424526.1, from coordinate 6,227,990 downwards.
ATTGATTAATCTGTAAATGATTTAGATTTTCCTACAACACTGACTATTTCTTGGAATCAAGCAAGTCTCTGATCGAAAGATTATCAAATATTAAAAGTTGTTAGATTATGGAGAGCAGCAGTGGCCCAGTAGTGGCAGCCTCGACTTACGAGCAGTAAGCCGGGCTCGAACCAAGGTCGGCGCATTACTTTGTGTAATTTGTTTCATCAACGCTGCAATCAAAAACGGTGAAGGAAAACATCGCGAGGAAACCGGCATGTCCTGGAAATAAAAATTCGAAGACATGTGACATCTACCAACCCGCACTGGGCCCGCGTGGTTGCCCACTCCCTCTCATAGAGAGGAGGCCTGTGTTCCAGCAGTGGGAACATTATAAGCTGATGATGATGAGGGAAACATAAGAGAACACCACGTGTTCGGGTCAATCACCGAACAATAAAAAGGCATGTCAGCGTAATTGCGTACCGTGCGCTATGCCTTGAATTTGTGAAATGTTTCATTAAAATCGGTTCAGTTCATTTCTGAAAATAAGGACATAGTAATAGGTCTTTACCTATGAAATTGCCGTATTGCAGTACAGACTTTTTCAAACAAAAAAAAGTTTTGATTGGCTATGAGTTCTAAATTCAAATTAATTTTGTTTTAAAAATATGACATTCTATTTACAAAATCAGTCTTTTGTTTATTGATTAGCGTTGTATTTTCATTACATTTCAACATTTTTCCTCATAATGGATACTTTGAAATTTCGTGTAATTATGGAATATGAGTTCCGTCGTGGCACCAACGCGGCACAAACGACCCGTAACATCAACGACGTTTACGGAGAGAACTGTACAAACGAACGCACAACCCGTTATTGGTTTGCTCGGTTCCGTTCTGGGAATTTTGACTTGAAAAATGAACCTCGTGGTCGTCCGGAAACTTTGGTCAACAATGATGAATTAAAGGTGATTGTTGAAGCTGATGAAACTCAATCTACAGCTGAGCTGGCAGCAGCTTTTGATGTTAGCATTAAAACAATATTGGTCCATTTGCGACAGATTGGCAAGATAAAAAAGCTTGATAAATGGGTGCCCCACGAACTTAACGATCGCCAGCGCAACGTACGCGTCGAGACTTGCCTTGCGCTGCTTAACAGGCACAGAAATGAAGGAATTTTGAACCGAATTGTTACGTGCGACGAAAAATGGATTCTTTTTGACAATCGAAAGCGCTCAGCAAGTTGGTTAGATCCTGGTTCGGTACCAAAGCAATGTGCAAAACGAAAAATGACCCCTAGAAAGGTGATGGTCACAGTTTGGTGGTCTAGTGCTGGTATGATTCATCATAGCTTTTTACAAAACGGCGAGAGCATTACTGCAGATGTGTACATTGAAGAACTGACCACAATGATGGCGAAACTCGCACGTCTGCAACCAGCTTTGGTCAATCGGTCGTCTCCACTGCTACTTCACGACAACGCGCGGCCCCATACTGCACAACAGACCGTCTCTAAGCTGCATGAGTTGGGTTTGGAAGCTCTCCCTCATCCGCCATACTCACCAGATCTTGCGCCTTCCGACTATTACTTTTTCCAAAATTTGGACAACTTTTTAGCGGGAAAAATATTCAATTCCCGAGAGGCAGTACAAAACGCCTTTGAAGAGTTTGTTGTCTCCCGTCCAGCTGATTTTTTCAAGAAGGGCATCCATAAACTGCCACAGCGTTGGCAAAGATGCATTGATTGCAGGGGTGATTACTTTGAATAAAAGAAATAAATAAGTTCGAAAAAAAAAATACTTTAACTTTTTTCAAACAAAACGGCAATTTCATAGGTAAAGACCTAATATATTGTAGGTTAATACGTGTCCAGTACGTCGGTAATACAAAAAATGCTGTTTCCAACAAAAGTGCAATTCGTACGTTAAACGTACGAATTGCACTTTTGTTGAAATGTACGGTCAAAATGTATGGGAAAGCTGTTTTTTTTTTAATGCCGATGAAAAACTCTATGGAAGGGTTAAGAGTGTCGTGTCGATGGCCCTTCCACCCTGTATTATAATAGATACAGTGCAATAGCCACAAGGATGACTACTGATGCAAGATATTGTGCCTTTACTTGTCAAGTAGCAATATTGGAGCCATAGTAGGAACATCGACGAAGACCAATGAAGCAAAGATTTTGAAAGCTTTTGTATTTGATTTTGTTTATTTTCTTATAGTTTTTTTAGATTTCTTTACTTATTGCTATTGGTTACTTTTGCGTGAAAAAGGTCGTTTATTGTGTCTATTTCGTGTCGTTTATATATGACGGGGGAGGACCCTCTCCATCATCAGTAGCACTCATCGTTGGTCCTCTTATTAACTGTGGGCGTCGGTGGGTAGTGTTGGAAGAAGAGAACAGGCTCGTTTTCACAATCAAATTATAATTCCGATCCAATGATTACAACACAGGAGTAAGTTAGTCACTAAATAGGTTCTAGGTACGTATCACAGAACGCGCGATGGTTTAGTAGCGCACGCGCCGTCCGCCAACCGAGAAGTGTCCAATTCAAACTCGACGGCGCGCGCCCCACCAACTCCATCGAACGCCACTAGACGGCGCTGGCGTACTGGATACGACTCGATTGCGACACGGCCATCCTGCTAGCACACGTCCTCGTGTGATGGGAACCCTGCAAACAAATACTCCACGACAGAAATTTGTTCCACTCGGTCACTCCTGACCAAACTTTAGATTCAACGGGGTGGTGGGAATAAAAACATTGTAGAACTAGCCGTTTCGTTTTAACCGAACCGATTGGAAATAATCTAAAATACAATAATGATAACCCTGGGCCATGTACCATAGTCGTTCAAATCAACCTTTAAAACTCTACTGCAACAAAAAAACTACCAAGCTTATAGAAACCCTCGAGTAAAACTTCTAACGCCACGGCTCTCCAGCCGACCAGCAATCGCATTGCTCTCACACATCCAGCGCATGGATCAAAACTTCTGTACGCATATCCATCAAGTGGATCGCCCGTGTGCATCACCCACTGACTACACACTACGGTCTCTCCAGACCCCGACCTCCGCCAGAGTTAAACGCACATCGCGCACCCACGGACTACTTGAGTTGCCTCAAGAGACACCGATTTCTACCGGGCTACGACTACGTAATAACCACTGGTACGGTCGAACACAATACGGCCGATAGAATCCTTTACTCGACCTTCTATCACAAATTAAGCTTACTCATCATCATCAAATTAACATTATTCGACATCGACTGGTACATGACTCGCTGGCATCTTTCTTAACCTATCGTGCGCGTATTTGTAGGTACGCTTAGAATCTAAAGCCTTCAGTGTATAACGATCACCGTCCAAAATCTCAATCACTATAAACAGACCTTTAATCATTAACAACCCAAAATCACCAATCGCAAAACGTTTAATTTTGCCATCGTTTCGTCTACTCGGCACACTTGTCATGTTGAGCTAAGCTAACCCGTCACGTCTATACAAACCGTGTACCACCGGCTCGACACCTTAGGTACCGGATGTAATTCGGCTTGAACTTTACTGGAGTGAGACTTCGCTACTTAGCACGTAAGGCAGCTATTTACGAAACTTACTGAGAGAGAATTTTCAAACATACTGAGACTTTCCCAGGAACTAATTATAATCGAAAAGCTTTTCAGTAGTCTTTTCAGCACCAAGGTGAACGATAAGAGTCACGGAAATTAATGTTTACCGGCCATCGGAGAACACGAGCTAAATACGGTACGCATTTAGACATACCATTGCGTTGAATATGACGGTGAAAGACGCCTGGACGTAGCACTGATTAAGTCTTGGCTAGTCATTGCTAGTTAAATTCTTTGCGATAACAGTCAAAACCGATTGAAACTTGTTACCACTATTATGCCTCACCGAACGTACACAAAAGATTTTCGTTAACGAAATCTCTCTTGCTGTCATTTTTGCAACAAAACCCTGATTTAAAATCTTGCCACCTAACATGACGTCACTTTGTAAATAATTATCAAGCAAACATTGCAACAAAGTTTCGATAGGGTAATCGTTAATCACTACACAACATAAAATCTGTTCTGTACTGAATACTCGTGTCTGTACTATACCAGTCTTAGCAACAACGTGACTAATAAGTTTGCCATTAAATTTCGATAGAAAACTTTCTTTCACCAACGAGTATTTAGCACCAGAATCGTAAGTAAAGTGTAACAATATTCACCTTTGTGTTGTAACACGCCCGATGGCGGTTGTACCACGCAGACATCGATGCGCCGCTCGCTCCGCGTCGCACCGTCAGCCGGCCCGCCTCCGCCGCCGCCGCTTGTGCACCGGACGGCAATATGACCCGGCTTGCCACATTTAAAGCAAACCAAGGGCTTCGCTGCTGACTGCTGCGCCGCTTGAGTCGACGATGATGTAGGTGTCGCAGGTCTTCCCCTCGTGTCCATCAGCTTGCTTCTGCACTCAGTTCGCTTATGACCGGTTTTTCCACAATTATAACACTTCAGTGCAGTTATCTTAGCTCGCTTGATATCGATTGTATTCGATGACTCACTGGTGTCGTTTATCTTGCGCTTCAAATGTGAAAAAGCGTTGAGTTCTTGCTGTAGTTTGTCCCTCGATGTAATATTTGTAGTGAAAGCCAAACGTTGAAGTCGCCGGTCAAACTGTGATATGTGCGCCAGTACTGTTGCTACGGCGATTTCTTCTTTGTTTACATCTTTCCAACGATTAGTCAGCGAAGTAATTAATCGACTTGCTAACGCGGGTAGTGTTTCCTTTTCACTCGGTTTTTCGCCGTTCAATTTAATGAGGGTACCCGCCAATGTCGCGGTTGAAATAAATCGTGTTGTAAAAAGTACCTTGAATTCGCTCCATGTGATTCCTTCGTAGGCTATTTGAGACAGCCATGTTGATGCTTCACCTTTTAGCGCCTTGCTGACCGCCAGAACAAGTCGACCGCCGCTTGGTGGATTTTCGGAAAAACACAAATCTGCTGTCGCACACCATGATCTTGCGTCGGTATCTGGTTTTTCAGGATCGAATGCAGGTAGATCTTCAGAGTAAGCTGGTTTCGGTGATCGCAACGCCTCGATCAACGCTCGCATGTTATTATTCTGTTGTTCGAACATTGCGCGCCAGACGTTTGCTTCCTTGTTCTAGTCCAACACGTATCCCAATTCTGATGACGGGGGAAGACCCTCTCCATCATCAGTAGCACTCATCGTTGGTCCTCTTATTAACTGTGGGCGTCGGTGGGTAGTGTTGGAAGAAGAGAACAGGCTCGTTTTCACAATCAAATTATAATTCCGATCCAATGATTACAACACAGGAGTAAGTTAGTCACTAAATAGGTTCTAGGTACGTATCACAGAACGCGCGATGGTTTAGTAGCGCACGCGCCGTCCGCCAACCGAGAAGTGTCCAATTCAAACTCGACGGCGCGCGCCCCACCAACTCCATCGAACGCCACTAGACGGCGCTGGCGTACTGGATACGACTCGATTGCGACATATATAAATATCATGAAACTGTTTATCCATAAAACTTTTGTCATAAAACTAAGAACAGAATATTGAAAAAACGTTTTGCAGTACAAAAATTGTTTATTCACGTAAAAACATCAATTAAGCCATAAAATCACTTAATCCCTTTTTTAATAATAACGGTAAAAAGCTTCAATTCAAAGCATCGTACAAGATAGCCCATAGAATGTGCTCCAGCATCTCGTTGATATCTCTCTGCAATGAGGAAAATAAAACATTTTATTAGGATCTTGATACCTCACGTAACGTACGCAAAGCCAAAACAAAGAAATAATTATATTAAAAATAATTAAATGGCAAAGGATTGGTATCAATTGTTCAAGATTATGATTGCTGTTCTTCTATAAAGCTAATTTGGCTAATCTAAAGATCCCTAATATCTAAAAGTGCAAGTAAAAAAATGGGAAAAGAATAACAGGACGTCAAAAGTTCGTCCACATCGTTGTCAACAGGAAAAGTGCCCAGAAGGCTGGCAGCATTGCCACGTTGGATGCAATGCTGATTCTTTGGCTAATTATAGGCCAGCCCTTTGGTTACGTGATGAGTCGACCAACCGCTTTGCGATATCCCGATATAATAGGTGCAATGGGCACTCGTACCTCACGGCCCTAGTGTTTCAACTCCAAACGGCTCAATTACTTTACTACCAATTAATTTATTGTATTTGCACCGTTTGAGGTTTTCAGCACCTGCAGCAGCCACCACAGGGCTAAAAAATACATGTTGTACTTACAGTATGATCCCAGATGGTTCTAGGAACAAAACGTCCGAAGAAGTCATTGAAATCGTCAGAAACGTCCTCGCCCATCAGAATTACTTTGGCATCAGACTGAAACAAATGATGATACAATTAATCATCTGCATCTATACCTGCTTGAACGTCCATACATACAAATATAGTATGCATGGACGTTCAAGCGTATGCTAATACTATGAGGGAATATTGTTTAATTGGTACGTCTCTGGATCATGTCATGATGGTTCCTATGACGTCTTAAAGAAGTTTTGAATTTAATCTTATTCCAGTGTGGGAAAGAGACGGAGCTATAGAGGTCGTCTAGCGCCATCTCTTTCCCACTCTAGAATAAGATTAAAACAATACTGCTTCAAGACGTCATGGTTGGCCACCTGGATGAGGATGAGAGTTAAGTTGTGACGAAAGTTTTGAGTACGAATGTGGATGGGTATAAGAGTAGAGGAAGACCAAAGAAACGATTGGTGGACTGCGTAAAGTATGATAAATGGCAAGAAAGGAGGTGTCCGTAGACAAGTAATAGAGAAATATGGAAGAAGAACACATGTTGCGCAGACCCCAAATAAATTGGGATAAAGGCAAGAGGAAGACGATGATGGTACGTCTCTGGATCTTACTATCCGATTACAAGTGTTATTGGATTTTTCAATCAAAAAATTCTCAGAAGCAGCCACGGAGTAGTTTGGAGTCGTACCCAGTTTGATGGCAATATGCTCGGAGTCTGTTACATGGGAAAAAAAGAAATGTTAAAACATAACTGGTGAAATGTTGGTGTACAATTAGATACTCCAGCATCGACCTTTTTGGGGATTACAGGCGTTTTATGCGAAAGCTAGATGACTCGTAATCAAGTAAAGCAAATTATTATTTCCAACCAAAGGAATAGTAAGGAAAAATGATCGTTTTTTAATGTTTGTCAGACAAACAGACTAAATAGAATTATGCTTACGTTAATATTTTGCATCGTGAATAGGGCAGAGACCCCGCTGAAAAAAAAAAGAACGTGAAGCTACAGTCCGGGGTGCTGGGTCAGAGGGGTGCTGGGTCAGAAAACCTCCTCGAGAGCCTGATGGCGCTGGTCCCTCTCGATACGTCTGGAGGGAACAGTGGCTGTTGGGACGGTGCACCCTGGGCGCCGGCAGTGTCCTTTCCCGAGGAGTGGGAAGAGATTCCCATTCTCCGGGGAATGTCACTGTCGGTGGCGAATATTCTGACGTGGTGGGGTCCTTGGACCAACGCGGCGCTTCTCCGCGTGACCCTCTGAAAAGCAGAGGGCACAGCGGAGGAGCAAGGGCGGGCTCGGAGTGCACTCACCCTGCCTCCGAGCAGACAGCGAGGGACGCAGTCCTTCTCTGTCCCCGTCGTTCTCGTAATCCCATCATCGGAGTGTCGTGGATCACGTCTCGCGGCTTCGATCGGGACCGAGGGTCTTGGCTTAACCGCCTGGACCGCGAGGTAGAAAACCTCTATAAAAAGCTACCCCGAATCTCAAGCGGCGGCGCACCGTGAGGGGATGTATGGCTGACGGGTGTTCCCATGGAACAATCAGTCTTTAGTGCGACCCCCGCCAGAGTACCAGCCGACCCTCTGGCGGGTTATAAATGTCCAAGGCTTATCCGGGTACAGGGGGCACTGCCCGGATGGACCTCTTATTTCCCCCACACTCGTGGGACCAAAATGGTAAAACTAAAAAATAAAAACTTAGCCGATGGAGGCGTAGAGAGGGAGAGGAGGGATGCGGGGTCGGAGTCCGACGCCGCATCCAGTGAGGTGAGCGCGGGATGCTCTGAGAGCTCCCGCGTCGAGAGGACTGGGGCTGCTGCGGAGGAACGCAAGCGGTCCAGACCGGAAGGCGACCGCGAGTCGTCTTCCGAAGGGGAGCTTGCCTCGGCCCCTAAAATTTCCACCAGCAGGCGTGGTGGAATAAGGGGCACGGGGAGGGGGCTCTCCGAGAGATCGGGGGTGGCCGGTCGCGGGCAGGCTCGTGTGGGCACCTGTGATGACGCGGCAGGTGAAGTTGGCGGCTCCGATGTGGAGCGTAAGGCCAAGTTCCAAAAGGAGGTGGAAGCTGCGATAAGGGTCGTGGCCTTGAAGAAACTGACTTCTTCAAAACTCGGGGCCATACCTGCGGCTTCCGCCTCCATCATGGCGGCGGTGGAGGCAAGTTATCCTCCACCAGGCGAAGTGGCCAAACTGCGGGCGGAGGTCGCCCGCCTGACGGCCGCAACGGAGCTTCTCCGCGAGGAGAATCTGAAGCTCCGGGCAGACCTGAGTGGTCTGCGAGAGTCCGGCTCCCGCGAGGTGCCCCAGCAGCGGCAGAGCCAGCCCGCGTCTGTGGAGAACCAGGTCCTGAACCTGGTTCGGAAGGAGCTGGCTGCCTTCCAGGCGCGGTTTTCCGTCTTGGAGGGCATTGTCCTGCGCCCCCCCCTAGCGGCAAACAAGGCGGCCCCGGGCCCGGGGGCAAGCTCGGGCCCGAATGCGGTCCCGGGCCCGAGGGTGGTCTCGGGCCCGAAGGCGGCCTCATATGCGGCTGCTGCGGCTGCGTCAGGGACAGGGCAGTCTAAGCCCTCCGGCAGGACTAGACCGGGCCCCGGAAAGTCGGCTCCGCCAAAGCCGACAGCGGCCCAAAAGAAGGGCAAGGCGGCTCCCCAGGCAGCGACGGCGCCTCCGCCAGCAGCAAGCCAGCCGCAGCCACCGCCGCCGCCTCCCCCGCCAGCCATGGCCGAAACCGAGTGGCAGGTGGTCGGAGAAAGGAGGAAGGGGCGAAAGGCGGCCAAAAAGGCCCGAAACGAGGAGAGGAGGCGCCAGCACAAGACGAGAAGCGTCGCGGCTAGACTCCGCGCCCCGAAGACCGCAGCTGTAGTGATTACGCTACAGCCGGATGCGGAAAAGAGGGGCGTATCCTACCGCGACGTGCTCTCGAAGGCGAAAGCGAATGTGGATCTCGCAGAGCTCGGGATCACTGGGGGACTCCGGCTTAAAGTCACCGCAACAGGGGCTCGAGCGCTGGAGATCCCTGGTGCAAATAGCGGCCCGTCCGCTGACGCTCTGGCTGAAAAGCTTAGAGCGTCCCTAGATGCGGACGAGGCCCGAGTGTCCAGGCCCGTCAGATGCGCAGACCTGCGCATCCTGGGTCTGGACGACTCTGTGACCCAGGAGGAGGTGGTCGCCGCCGTCACCAGGACCGGTGGGTGCCCTGCCGAGCAGGTCAGGGCAGGCACCCTACGTCCGGACCACTCGGGCATGCGAACCGTGATGGTAAGCTGCCCTGTGGCGGCGGCGAGAATAATTGTGGAGGCTGGAAGGCTCCTGGTGGGATGGGTGGCAGCGCAGGTGAAGCTCCTGGAGCCCCGACCTCTGAGGTGTTACCGGTGCCTCGTGGGGCAGCACGTGAGTTGTCGGTGCTCCTCGGAGGTGGACCGCAGCGGCGACTGCTTCCGATGCGGTCAGCCCGGTCACATGGCCGTGGCTTGCTCTGCCACGCCGCATTGCACTGCATGTGCGGCAGCGGGCAAACCGGCCGATCACCGGGCAGGGGGCAAGGCCTGCGCACCACCCACCAAGGCCAGGGGCAAGGGAAGGCCTCCAGCCACCGCCTCCACCGTCGCCACCACCGCAGCCACCGGCACTGTCGCTTCCGCCGTTGCCGCCAGTGTTATCGCCACAACACCTGTGGCGGGGCCCTCACAGGGGTCCCGGGAGGGGGCTGAAATGGAGTGCCAATAATGGCCCCATTACGCCTTCTCCAGGCGAACATCAACCACTGCCGCTGTGCTCAGGATCTGTTGCTCCAGAGCATGGCGGAGTGGTTGATTAACGTCGCCGTGGTCGCTGAGCCGTACTTTGTCCCGCCCAGGGAAGACTGGGTGGAGGACCTGAGCGGCTCAGTGGCCATAATTTCGTCGGCCGCCGCCGGTACCCCGACCCTTGAGAGTGTCAGGAAGGGTCAGGGTTGCGTAGCAGCACGGTTCGGGGAGATCGTCGTAGCGGGAGTCTACTTCTCCCCGAGCCGAACTCTCGCCGAGTTCCACAACTCCCTCATGGAGTTGAGTGTCGTCATCCGAAACTATTCCCTCCCCGTGCTTGTGCTCGGGGACTTCAATGCCAAAAACTTGGCTTGGGGTTCTCGTTGCACGGATGTGCGGGGTAGAATGGTGGAGGACTGGGCTCTGGAGGTGGGCCTGGTCGTCCTAAATCGGGGTTCTGTCCCCACGTGTGTGCGGATGCGGGGCGAGTCGGTGGTGGACATCTCGTTCGCTAGCCCCGCTCTGTCACCGCGTGTCATTGACTGGCGCGTCATGGAGGGGGTGGAGACCTATTCCGACCACCGGTACATCCGGTTCGATGTCTCTGCCCCGGACTCAAGCGCGCCGGTCCTACAGGCCCCGAGTGGTCCGCGTTGGGCGCTGAAGCAGCTGGACCGGGAGCTCCTCCTGGAAGCCTCGATAGTGCAGGCCTGGGTGACATCACCGAACAGGCCTGCCGACATCAACAACGAGGCAGGGTGGTTCCAGGAGGCCATGTCCGACATTTGCGACGTGGCAATGCCCCGAGTTCGGCCAGGAAGCGCCCGGCGTCAGGTGTACTGGTGGTCGCGAGAGCTGAAGTCTCTGCGCGAGGCGTGCGTCGCCGCGCGGCACCCGTACGCCAGGCATCGCAGGCTCCGCATCCGCCCTCCGGATGCGGCAGCCATTGAGGCGGAGCTGTACGAGGGATACAGAGCAGCGAAGACCGCCCTCCAGGAGGCTGTCCAGCGGGCCAGAGACCTGGGCCGCGAGGAGATGCTGGAGACTCTCGACAGAGATCCGTGGGGGCGCCCTTACAAGATGGTGCGGGACAAACTCCGCACCTGGGCCCCCCCGCTGACGCAGAGTCTCCGCCCTCAGCTCGTGGAGGACGTGGTGAGCGCTCTGTTCCCTCTGCGAGGGGAACATCCTCCCCCGCCTATGGCTCCGCCGCTTGCGGTGCCGGAAGCGGACCACATCGAGGACGATGACGACATTCCAGAAGTGACCGGGGTAGACCTGAGAGCGGCGGTAGGCAGGCTTAAAGCCAAAAATACCGCCCCGGGACCCGATGGCTTGCCTGGCAAAGCCTGGGTCCTGGCCTCGGAGGCTCTCGGGCCCCGACTGGAAGGGCTCTTAAGCGCATGCTTGGAGAGAGGCCAGTTCCCGCTTCGTTGGAAGACGGGGAAGCTGGTCCTCATCCGGAAGCCGGGGCGCCCTGCGGACTCTCCGTCCGCATACCGGCCCATTGTGTTGCTCGACGAGGTGGGCAAGCTCTTTGAAAGAGTCATTGCCAACCGCCTCGCCGGGCACCTTGTGGGGATTGGGCCGGATCTTGCGGAGTACCAGTTTGGTTTCCGCAGAGGGCGCTCGACGGTGGACGCCATCATGCGCGTGAGGGCTCTCACGACGGGGGATGCGGTGTCCAGGGGTGGGGTTGTCTTGGCGGTGTCTCTTGACATCGCCAACGCCTTCAACACCATGCCCTGGAGCTGCATTAGGGAGGCACTCCGGTATCACCGGGTGCCGACCTACCTTCGTCGTGTGGTCGGGGACTACCTGACGGACAGGGCCGTCATATACCCCGGTCGCACCGGAGAATGGAACCGGCGAGAGGTGTCGTGCGGTGTTCCACAGGGATCGGTTCTGGGGCCGCCCTTGTGGAACATCGGCTACGACTGGGTGCTGCGCGCCGACCTCCCTAGCGGTGTCAGTGTAGTCTGCTACGCTGACGACACGCTGGTGCTGGCACAAGGGAGGTCGCACGAGGCGGCGGCCGAACTTATGACACGCGGGGTTGCGATAGTCGTGGATAGAATCCGGCAACTGGGTCTCGAGGTGGCATTGCACAAGTCCGAGGCCATGTGCTTTCATGGGCCTCGGAATGCGCCACCGTCGGGATCCATACTGACGGTAGGAGGGGTTCCCATCGGCGTCGAGTCGACGCTGAGGTACCTAGGCCTTGTCCTCGACAGCCGGTGGAACTTCGTGGAGCATTTCCGACGTTTGGCCCCCAAACTGGAACGGGCAGGGGCTGCGTTCAAGCGGCTCTTGCCCAACCTGGGGGGTCCAAACGCCTCCTGCCGCAGGCTCTACGCGGGGGTCGTGCGGTCCATGGCCCTTTACGGGGCCCCGGTGTGGGCGCGTTCTCTGAGGCGGCGAGCCGCCCATTACCTGAACGCGCCCCAGAAGGTGGTAGCCGTAAGGCTGATCCGGGGGTACCGCACGATCTCCGGCGAGGCGGCGAGCCTCTTGGCCGGATTGCCGCCATGGGATCTGGAGGCGATAGTCCTCGCGTGCCTGCACGAATGGCGCGCGGAGGCACTACGCCGGGGGGAAACTCCGCTGCCGCGGCAAATTGTCGCTCAGCGGACAGACCTCCGGCGCGATCTCATGGCGACATGGAGAGAGCGACTGTCGCAACCCCGTGCAGGGCACGCCACAATAGTGGCGATAAGTCCCCTCTTTGAGGAGTGGCTAGAGAGGCGCCACGGCGCCCTCACCTTCCGCCTGACGCAGGTCCTCACCGGACACGGTTGTTTCGGGAGGTTCCTGCACCGAATCGGGCGGGAGGAAACGCCCGGGTGTCACCACTGCGAGGATCGGCCGGAGGACACGGTGGAGCACACTGTGGAGCTATGCCCCGCTTGGGCTGAGCACCGCCGTGTCCTCGTAGCGGCGATTGGCGGCGGCGACCTCTCGCGTCCTGCCCTGGTTCAATCCATGGTCCGGAGCGAGAGGGAATGGGAAGCCGTCGCCTCCTTCTGCGAAGCAGTCATGCTAGCGAAGGAGGTGGCGGAACGTGAGAGGGAGAGAACCTCACGTCCCAGCCGCCGCGGGAGACGCCCCGGGCGTCGGGTGGCAACCAGTGGCCCCCGGCCACCGTAGGCGCGGGCCTGTGGACGGTGAGTAATGGGCTAGCTCACCGTCCGTCCGTCTTATGACGACAGACCGTGCCGACGGCGCGTTCGTGTTCCACGCGCGCCTCAAGGAGATGTCAGCAAATCGGAAGGGGTCCGAGAGGGCCGATGCCTGCCAGGGCTGCGGGTTGTTCGAAAGAGATACCGTGCCCCTGGAACGCAAAGGGCTAAGAAGGAACATGGATGGGTTTTAGTCAGTCAAGTCTGACACTCCCTTCCGCTCCGCCCAGAGCGGAAGAAGTCATTTGATGATTTCCCATCCGAAAAAAAAAAAAAAAAAAAAAAAAAAAAAAAAAAAAAAAAAAAAAAAAAGCTACAGTCCCAGTCACAAGACATAATAACTTGTGAAAGTACTGTTGTTGCCCATTCCAAAGCGTAGATCTCAATGGAGAAGAATGGGCAAGAAACTCCATGGACACTCTTTTAAATCAAAATATTTTACAAAATCTTGGTTACATCATTCGTAACCCCAACTTTCGCCAACTTTCTGATCCATACAAGACAGCAGGTCTAACCATTGTTGTATTAATCTTCCCCTTGAATTTACGGGGAACTCAGGGCCAACGCTAAAATATAACAAAAAAACTAGATTTCGCCCGTGGCTTCGCTTGCGTAAATTTTGAATTTGACAATAACCGTCTCGGACACGTGGCGCCATCTATTATACTAAAAACGTTATTGGTATTTTCCTCGGGTACCAGTACTTTTTTTTGGAATGAAAAGTACCATATGTCCGTTTGGTACACCTGACCACGTATATGCAAAATTTCAGGATGATCGCTTCAGTAATTTAGGCGTGAAGATGATTGTAACAAATAAGCAACCTTACTTTCGCATTTACAGTTAAGAGGATTAGGAGGATGATCGCAAAGGTTCACGTTGTAGGCAACAACTTTTTTTAGGGTACCGTACCCAAAGGGTCAAACGGAACCCTATTACTGAGACTTCGCTGTCCGTCCGTCCGTCTGTCATCAGGCTGTATCTCATGAATAATGATGTTAGCCAATTGAATTTTTTACAGATTATGTATTTCTGTTGCCGCTATAACAACAAATACTAAAAACAGAATAAAATAAATATTTAAGGGTAAATAAAAAAGTAATGTTTTTGCTCGTTTTTATAAACAATGGTACGGAAACCTACGTGCGCGAGTTCGACTCGCACTTACTTTTTCTTACAAGTTATCTTTCCTGAATAAACTGGGAAAGATTGTGGTTATCGCTCGTTTCTATCATCTTCTTGTCCTAATCAATAAATGATCGATGAAATATGTATAGGATCGATGTAAATTGATTAGGGGTCGGCGAAGCAAATCGAGCCCAACTCTAACCTACCCTGATCAAATGATAATAATATCACATCGAAAATAATTAGGCATAACAGCTACAGTCAGTCTAATTTTTTTTCTTATAATTGAAACTAAAAAAAAGTTTGACTGCCTCCTTTGCCGTCAAGAATTTCATTATTAAGTAGCTGCCACGGATTTGTGCTTGGTTGATAGCACTAGGCTCGCCCCATATTACACGGTACTGTAAACATAACTGGCGAAATGTGGAAGTACCTATTACGTACTCATCTGCCTTACCGTTCCGGTATTTTAGGCGTGATGTTTTGCTATGTTGTAGCTATGCTATCTAAACTAGTATTTTAAAGAGGAAAGATTTGATTGTTTGTTTATTTGTTTGCATTGAATAGGCTCCAAAACTACTGGTCCGATTTGAAAAATTCTTTCAGTGGTATATAGCGCATTTATCGAGGAAGGCTATAGGCTATATATCATCACGCTACGACCAATAGGAGTGGAGCAGCAATGAAAAATGTTGCGTAAACGGGGAAAATGTGACGCAAACGAAGTTGCGCCGGACAGCTAGTGTGATATAATTATTCACTGTTATCGTAATTAGTAAGTTATCAGATGTTTTCTGATAACTTATTGATTATGATTGATACAAATCTTAAAGACGGGATGCAGATAACTAAGTATATAAAGAATAGGTACTTTATACGGAGTGATAAACTAGTAAATTGTTCTGTCCGTCAAGTTCTGTTCATTATCACTCTAAATTGCATGATTAGAAAGGATTAATTGATTAATCTGTAAATGATTTAGATTTTCCTTCAAAACTGACTATTTCTTAGAATCAAGCAAGTCTCTGATCGAAAGATTATCAGATATTAAAAGTTGTTAGATTTTATTAAGGATATTTAGGGAAACATGAGAGCAGCGGTGGCCTAGTGGTGGCAGCCTCGCTTTACGAGCAGTAAGCCGTGGGGTCGAACCCAGGCAGGCGCATTACTTTGTGTAATTTGTTTCATCACCGCTGCACTCAAAAACGGTGAAGGAAAACATCGTGAGGAAACCGGCATGTCCTGGAAATAAAAATTCAAAGACATGTGACAACTACCAACCCGCGTGGTGAATTATAGCCCACTCCCTCTCAAAGAGAGGAGGCCTGTGTCCCAGCAGTGGGAACATTATAGGCTGATGATGATGAGGGAAACATAAGATAACACCACGACTGTAATCCCAGAAGGGTTAGGCAGATGTGTACTTAACTTTTGACAGTTATAACTTCATGCAATAATAAAACTACAGAATAAAATCGTAACTAATGACTTTTACTCTAGTTATCGCTTTGACTTTTTTATAGATACGGGTGGTAAGTATTTATTAGTTTTTTTTTCAGTCTGAAATCAACGAGCTCTCGGGACTTATGCTAATACTGCTACTACTACGTAGATAATAATAACAAATATCGTTCGGGATTATCGTACCCACCTAGAAGACACACTTAGAATTTGCTGTTCTTCTTGAGAACCAAACTATAAAAAACTTACTCAACACCGTTGGTGCAGTTTCTCACATTCATTTTAGGTCTTCTGTTTTATAATTCAGAATTTTATTTGAAGCCATACAGTAAATAGGTAGCACTTAATTATTATCTGTTGTTTTTTTTTGGACCTCGTTAAAATTTTCGCACAGTATCCGGACCCCACCTAAAACTACTTGCTGACCCCTGGAATATACCTACTCGATCGTTCTTTTTTTTTAAATCAGATGTCGTAAATTAGAATTTCTGGGACTTAAACATAACTGGTGGGTTACTACGTGTCCACTACGTCGGTAGTAAAAAAGAATGCTGTTTCCTACAAAAGTGCAATTCCTGCACGGTCAAAATGTATAGAACAGCGGTTTTTTCTTTAATGCCGATGCTCTATGTGGAGGGGTTCAGAATTATGTAGTGAACACATAATAACCGTTTATGCGTCGATGGACCTTCCGCCCTGTATTATGAAATACAGTGCAGTAGTCACAAAGATAGATGAGAGAAGACTACATGCAAGATATTGTGCCTTTACTAGTCAAATGGAAATATTGGAGGTATAGTAGGAACATCGACGAAGACCAACGAAGCAAAGATTTAGAGCTTTTGTATTGTTATTTTCTGTTAGTTTTTTTAGATTTCTTTACTAGTGCTATTAGTTACTTTTGCGTGAAAAGGGTCGTATTTTGTGTCTATGAAATATCATGAAACTGTTTATCCATAAAACTTTTTCCAAAAACTAAGAAAGAATATTGAAAAACCATTTTGCAGTACAAAAATTGTTTATTCACGTAAAAACTTAAATTAAGCCATAATATCACTGTGAGTAATCCCTTTTCTTAATATTAACGGTTAAAAGCTTCAATTCAAAGCATCGTAAGCGATACCCCATAGAATGTGCTCCAACATCTGGTTGATATCTCTCTGCAATGAGGAAAAGTACAGATTATTGAAGAGAAAACTTCTTTAGCGGCGTTGTGCACTTTTGTGATGGGTAAAAAATGTTAAACTGAAAATTTGTTAGACGGATTGACATTAGGTTACGAAGAAATTTCAACTTTATGCCATCTGTCATTGAGTTTGGGTTTCCAAAACTGGATAATTATCTTAGACACAAAATGGTAATGGTTTCTCCAAAGACGTAAAATTTGTAAGACGGATTGTAATAGTTCAGAAGTGCTAAAATTTTTAATGTAATATAAATTGTCATGTTTGTGTACGAGAGCGCAATCAATGAATATTGTATTTTAAAACATAAATTTTAGTCAAAAAATCAAAATCAAAATATTTTTATTTTACATAGGCCTGCAGGGGCACTTATAGAACGTCGACAAAATGGTGCTCTGTAGTACTTTTATACTGATAATTAAAGTACTTCGTGCAAAATTATTCCAAAATATCAAAAATGCACCACGTTAATATTTAAGTTTTCACTTCGGCTGGCACTCTCGGAGTGCAACCCGTATTTTATATGCCACACGACGTACACAAAGCCAAAACAAAGAAATAAATGGCAAAGGATAGGTCTCCTTTCTTCAAGTTAATGATTACTGTTCTTCTTAAAGCTTATTTGGCCAATTCTGATGATCTCTAATATCTACATTTAGAAGTATCAAAATGGGAAAAGAATTACAGGGCGTCAAAAATTCGTCCACACCGTTGTCAACAGGAAAAGTGCCCAGAAGTCTGGAGCATTGCCACGTTGGATGCAATGCTTTGGCCAATCAAAGGACAGCCCTTTGGACACGTGATGAGTCGACCAACCGCTTTGCGATATCCCGATATACGCGGGCACTCGGACCCCACGACCTTAGTGTTTCAACCCCAAACGGCTCAAACACATAACTCCCTATTAAGTTATTTTATTGTATTGCGCTGGTTGAGGTTTTCAGCACCTGCAGCTGGCACCCCAGCGGTATAAAATACATTTTGTACTTACAGTATGATCCCAGATGGTTTTAGGAACGAAATTTCCGAAGAAGTCATTGAAATAATCAGAAATATCCTCGCCCATCAGGATTACTTTGGCATCAGACTGAAACAAAAGATGAAACAATTAATCATCTGCATCTATAGTAATACTATGAGGGAATATTATATAATTGGTACGTCTCTGGATCATAACGATCCGATTACAAATGTAATTGGGTTTTTCCATCAAGAAATTCTCAGTAGCAGCCGCTGAGTAGTTTGGAGTTGTAACCGGTTTGATGGCTTTTGGCTCGGGACCAGTTACATGGGACTTAAAACTTAGCGGGCAAAATTTAGGTGTACTATAGGTACACCTCACCTAACTCTTCGGGGATTACATGCGTTTTGCTTTTACGAAAGCTAGATGACCCGTAATCAAGTAAAGCAATTTATTATTTATATTATTAAAACTAACATCATTAATTTTTAAACACTAAGCAATTGATTTCTCCATTTTTGAGGGATATGGCACTGTCTCTCTTTACTACATGCTATTATGTAGCCTATCTAAGAAGACAGTACCCCAACCATTTATGTTGTATACCAGTGTTCATTTGTAAAGTGCAACTGATTTATTGTATATACTGCAACACCTTTTATGCAATAAAGTTTTATTATATTATTATTATATTATATTATTTCCAACCGAAAGAATAGTAATGAATTTTTTTTTATTTTTATTTTTGTAAGACAAGCTGACTAAATAGAGAGGAGCTCGTGGCTAAATAATAACAGCCGCCCAGGTCGATCTTTAAGGTTAAGCCATGCTTGCCGAGGTTGGTCTATGGATGGGTGACCATAATTACATATCGAGTTTCCTCCGTGCCTCGGAAAGCACGTTAAGCCGTTGGTCCCGGCTGTCATTTGTGTGGATCTTTGACAGTCGTTACGAGTAGTCAGAAGCCAAAAATCTGACATCCAGTCTTACCAAGGGGTATCGTATTACCCAGTTACTGGGTTGTGGAGGTCAGATAGGCAGTCGCTTCATGTAAAATACTGGTACTCAGCTGTATCCGGTTAGACTGGAAGCCGACCCCAAGATAATTTGGGAAAAGGCTATGCAGATGATGATGAAGCTGACTAAATAGAATAAAGCTTACGTTAATATTTCTCATCGTGAATTCGGCTGAGACCCAGCGGAGATTGACTCCGGAGAACGGACGAACCTTGACCTTGACCACACCTTTCACGCGGAGACCCAAGACTTCAATTCTAGAAAGGACAAAAATATATAATGCAGGTAATAACGTCTTCACACACTTTTTGAAGTTTGCTGGTCAGTGTCGTATGTTGAACAAAATGTGATGATTAATTTCAAGAATTAAAAGATGGCAGAATGATTATTCTTTCAACGTTACTTACTTTCCAGAAGCAGAAACGTCTAGTTTGTTGCTGAAGATTTCAGCATTGGCCTTAGCATTCCCTGAAATAGTTAAAGTATTATGGTAAAGTTTGAGTTTAAAACATACAAAATCCTTTTGAATTCTTGTCAGGATTTTTTTTTCATTTTGTACAGTTTTTTCAGAAACTGTTCGTTTATTTCAAAGTAAAATAACATTCTCTGTAAGCAGCACTCTATTTATATTAATGATACAGCTAAAATAAATAAACCAGCTCTATGATGACGGTTTGATATGTCCATAACTTTTAGTGCTCCTTTACGGAGACGCGGTCCGTCATGCGTCGCGTTTCCGTAAATGAACTCTAAAAGTTTCGTAACTAAAATACCCGTGGATTACGATTCAAAATAAGGAGCTGAATGCACCCAGTCAGTTTGTGGAGGGCTGTCCCTTACACCCTGTATACATGTGATTTTTAAACGTTGGCTAACTTTAAGGGCCGGTATTAGGTACCTACTCCTGAAAATGAAGAAACTGCTCCATACATTATTAGTCGAGTAACTCGAAAAATGTAGCATCACCCGATATTTTTTCGCGATTTCATGGTCTATAGCAGGGATGGGGAAACTTTTTCCTTCGCGTGCCCATATTTATTAACGAAATATATGTGGCGGGCCAAGTTGTTGCATTTATGGCTATATTATATACTGAAATAATAATTTTGATATGGTTTTTTCTGAAAATGTATTGTACAATATTACAAAATAACTATTGTAATAAAAAAAATATGCAAATAGTATTAAATTAAACTTTTAAGGTAAATGTGAAGTAGAAGGTTGAGGAACGCTGCACTGGTCTCTGTGGGGAACTGTTTTTGTTTTCTGCATGTTTTCATCACAAGCCGGCTCCATCTGTGATGCTGAAGTTTTTAGTAGTGAAAAAAGTGGTCATCTGAAAGCCTATTTATTACGAAGACAATTTTTTCTTAGTTTCATTTTATTTTTGTTTGATGGTGGCAGGCCGGATTTCAACGCTTCGCGGACTGGATATGGCCCGCGGGCCGTAGTTACCCCATCCCTGGTCTATAGTAAAAAAATATCATTTTATTGAGTAAGTACACGCCCTTAAATTGTTGCCAACGTTTAAAATATCACCCAGTATATCTCTAAATGCTTGAGATAAGTTAGATTTACATCAATCACAAAATCTTAAATTCAATTTGTTATGGCTTTCTAATTTCTAACCGACGGCAAAAAACACGAAACGTCATGACGTTTCGTGTTTTTTGCCGTCGATTAATGACAAGGAAATCTAACATGTTTTGCTCAACTTCAACTACGCGGATATCACTCGCTGATGCAGTTATAGGGCCGTCAGGTGCGCAGATGACTTTATAAGATAATTAGAAGTTTGGAGTCAGTGTTCTGCCTGGTTGACGGCAATAAGCTTGCTTCCAATTCATGGGACTTAAACATAAGGCAATGTATATGATCCAGATAGCTTACCAGCAGAAAAGACAATGTAAGGCAGCTCAACGTCATATCTTAGGCGGGATCTGGTGACGCTGTAGCTAAGCCTATGAATCCTGATATCGCTGAGACCGGTGCTCAGGATGTCCTCAAGAATGGTTTCATAGTTAAAGAGACTGTAAATAAAATATTCCATTAATTACTCGAAAACAAAAATCTGTAAAAACCGGCCTAGTGCGAGTCTTACTCGCACACAGGGTTCCATAGCCCCAAACAATATTATAACATTTTGAACGGTCATTCATTAGTAAACTTCCACTCAACCGCAAAACTAAATTTGTATTTCTTAGTATGTTAATGAAAATCAAAGTAACTGCTGCAGTTTGATAAAAAAAAGTCCCATATCTCAAAAACCTAACACCATATCTTATTGAAACCAATTTTCGTTGATAGTGTTTTTTACGTTCATCATCATCATCATTTCAGTCAAAAGACGTCCACTGCTGGACATAGGCCTACCCCAAGAAGGGGGGTTTTGCCATAATCGCCACGCTTGGCAGGCGGGTTGGCGATCGCAGTACGGTTGTTACAAAAGCACAGAGAACGCTGCTGCCCATTATCTGGCAAGTCCCTTCCTTAGTCGCCTCTTACGACACCCACGGGAAGATATGGGATGGTGCTATTCTTTACGTCCGACACCATACAGACCACTTAGGTTTTTTAAGTCCTATAATCCTAAATATTTTCAAAACTTTCCTCCTCTTACTTTGGAAATTAGAGGGGGGGTCACACATTTTACCATTTTGGAAGTGGCTCTCGAGCAAACTATACAGTTTAGAAAAAAAATAAAAAAATATAAAACCTCAACATATGTAGATACACCACAAGTAAGGGTTTGATGAAAAAAAAATTGGGTTTCAGTTCTAAGTATGGGGAACCCCCAAATGTATTGCTTCCGTTTCTATTTTTGTGTAAATATCTTATGCGGTTCACAGAATACATCTACTTACCAAATTTCAACAGTATAGTTCTTATAGTTTCGGAAAAAAAAGTGGCTGTGTCATACAGACAGACAGACATGACGAATCTATAAGGGTTCCGTTTTTTGCCATTTGGCTACGGAACCCAGAAATGTAAATAGCATATATAGTCTGGATTTAGATAAAGCTTTCCACCAAATGTAATTTTTTTTTTTTGCAACGAAACACTGGCACGAGAGTATTAAATGGTGGTACGATGATAATTTTGAACTATTCGTATAAGAGAAACTAGATAACTCAAATCTGTTTTTTGTCATGTTTAAGTTAGGAACTTAAACGGCATGCATAGACAATTTACTGGATACTTACTTGGGTAGTCGTAACTCGTAGCTAGAGATTTCCTCCTCGATATGGTATGGGTCCAGTCCAGCATCCCTGATAGAACGGCTCACATCACGAATGGCGCTTTCTATGTCCCCAGTGATAGAGCGCTCGTCCGACATGCGACCTAAAATTTTAAATTATTATTTACTAGCTTCTGCCATTGGCTTCGCTCGCGTTATTTTAGAATTTGACAATAATCGGTTACGGACAGGTTGCGCTATCTATTAGTATATAAAAAATATTGTTGTTTACCTCGGGAACAGTACTTTATCTCGGGATGACGGTTACCCTATATCTGTTTCTGCACAACTGACAAAGTATATGCAAAATTTCAGGATGATAGGTTCAGGAAGTTAGGCGTTGATAGGTAACAAACACAAACTCTCTCTGATATTCCGGTAAATCTCTTAATATTTTTTTGTACTAGAAATTGAATTAGAAAATACTCTATTTGCAATAATACAAGCGTATGCACCCACTGAAAGCTCAACTCAAGAAGAAATCGACAGGTTTTACGAAGACTTGGCGAAAGCTCACAACACTGTCTCGACAAAATATGTCGTCTCTATGGGAGATTTCAATGCACAAATCGGAATACCCAAAGACCATGAGCATTCAGTTACGGGTAAATATGGCTATGGAACTAGGAGCATTCGCGGCGAGAGACTCATACAATATGCACAAGAGTATAATCTAAAAATTGTAAATACATTGTTTAATTTAAAACCAAAGAACAGATGGACATGGATCTCTCCAGACAAAAATACAAGAAATGAAATCGATTACATCATGACCACAAAGCCCCACCTATTCGCCAACTATAAAGTCTTAACGTCATTCCCGTTCGGATCAGACCACAGGTTACTAAGAGCTGCAATCCACTTGAAACCTATAAGAAAAAGCAGACGTGGTTTTTCAAACTCAGTAATTAAACTTAAAACGACGAAAGAACAAGAGACTTATCTAGAAAATCTAAGCAGTTATGTACCTGAACTTATAACAACACATCAAGATTATAATGCAGAAGAATATTGCCAAAAAATCGTCGACTCTATACTAAAAAGTTTAAAATCCACTAAAAGAACACAAAAGTCTACCGTTTTATCCGAAGAGGCGCTTAAGCTCATGAAAGAAAGAAATAGACTACAAAACCAACCTCAATTAAATAAAATTGACAAAGAAAAGCTTAAAGTACTCTATAAAACTACCAACAAAGAAATAAGAAGATGCTACGATACCTACAGAATAAATACTATAAAAAGACACCTCGACAAATCAAGATCCGCGAAAAAAGCCTACAAAGAACTTAATAGAACAAAGGCATGGATTCCCTCATTACAGCCCGGCTCCACTAAAAGTATGTCAAGAGAGGAGATCATAAATGTAGCAACGGAGTTTTACGCAAAGCTTTATAGTCAACCAGAGATTCCAAAACAAATGAGTACTGAAAATCAAAGCCAAGAAGCTTTCCCAACTCCAGAGTTCACAGCGCCAGAAATCCTGATACAAATAAAAAAGCTTAAATCAGAGAAAAGCCCGGGTCCGGACGGAATCACAAATGAATGCATCAAGCTTGCAAGAACTCTACTATTGACTCCAATCACTGTATTATGGAACAAAATACTACGCGAAGAAACTGTGCCACGCATATGGACCGAATCTGAAATTATCTTATTATATAAAAAAGGCGACCCGGCTGACATAGGGAATTATCGTCCAATAAGCCTGATGCCCTGTCTATACAAGTTATTTGCCTCCTGCTTGCTAGATAGAATAACCTCGGATATCGATGATCACCAACCGTTAGAACTAGCGGGATTCAGAAGAGGTTTCAGTACAGTTGATCATATTCAAGTAGTCGACCAGGTGATAGAGAAATATCAAGAATTTCGCAGACCCTTGTATATAGCTTTCGTAGACTATAAAAAGGCTTTTGATTCTATATCACATGAAAGCATCTGGGAAGCATTGATGTCACAGAATATAAAGGAAAATTATATAAGTATCCTTAAAAACATATATGCCAATAGTACAAGTAGAGTCAAACTAGATAGAGTAGGGGATAAAATTAACATAAAAAGAGGGGTGAGACAAGGCGACCCGATTTCCCCAAAACTCTTCATAGCTGTCCTGCAGCACATAATGAAGGACTTATCATGGTCTTCGCAAGGCATAAATGTTGACGGACATTCTCTGAGCCATCTCAGGTTTGCCGACGACATTATTCTATTTTCAGAATCTTCAGATCAACTAAACAGCATGTTAAACGACCTTCAGCAAGCTAGCACTTCAGTTGGGTTAGAAATGAACCTAGACAAAACGAAAGTCATGACTAACTACCACACGACACCTATCTTGATAAATAACATCCCTCTTGAGTTCGTAGAAAAGTACATATACCTAGGCAAACAAATTTCCTTCAGCAAAGAAAGAAATACTGAAGAAGTAGACCGCAGAGTGGCAATCACCTGGAGAAAGTACTGGGCTCATAAGGAAATATTTAAATCGCAGCTCCCATTGCCTACCAAGAAGATAGTTATGGACTCTGAAATTTTACCATGCCTCACCTACGGCTGCCAAACTTGGACGTTCGACCTCAAAACTAGAAACAAAATCCAGACCACTCAAAGAAGAATGGAGAGAAGTTACCTGGGTTTAAAATTAAAAGACAGAGTGAAAAATATAGACATCCGCAAAAAAACCAGTATAACAGACGCACTAACTTTTTCTCTACAAAGAAAGTGGAATTGGGCAGGTCACGTGGCCAGGTACACTGATAACAGGTGGACTTTAAAAACGATAAAATGGAGAGGACCTCGCGGTACCAGAGCGAGAGGCAGACCTAGTGCTAGATGGATAGACGAAATTGTGGCTGCGGTAGGTCGAGAATGGTCTGAGATGGCTAAGGACAGGGAGAAGTGGAAATCTTTGGAGGAGGCTTTTACCCGAAGGGGGTCCATACAAAAATAACAGGGAAAACTATTCCCTAATTAACTATTACTGTTGTTTTTAATTTCATCGAATTACTTATTGATTGTTATGGATTATTATTATTAGTTATTGTTTAGTGTTATTTTTAATTTTTATTGAACTATTAGTGATAGTAATTGTGAAGGATTAGTATCATTATCAATTTGAGGAAATTGTCTAATGACTCGTTGGAATTAATTATTGATTATTTTTAATTGTTATTATTGATTTGATCGAATTATTTATTGATTGTTAATGATTATTGTTAGTTATTGTTAATTGGATTGAATTATTATTGATTGTTATTTTGTGTTATTAATCTGTTGGAATTAGTTAACGATTATTGTTATTAGTAATTTGCTTGAACTAATTATTGATTACTGTTTCATTAATAATTGTTATTTGAATATCAATCATTGTTATTTTTTTTAATAGTTATTATGGATTTGTTATAATTATTTATTTGTTGCTGATGATAATTGTTAACTAGTGTTTATTTTATATTTTTTATCTATTGTTTATGTTATTTTGTATGGAATTAAATAAAGCTTATTCATTCATTCATTCAGGTAACAAACAGACTTACTTTCGCATTTAAAAATTAGTTAAGATTTTAACATACTTTAATTATAATTTCTAGGTTAGCCAGTCCTTTATTAACTTTAACTAAATTATTGGATTGTTATCCTCCAACTTCAATGTTTGGCGTCTGATAAATAAAAATAAATTAACTTATGCTTACTTGTGTCAAGTTGCAAAGATGTGGCACTGATGCCTGCGATGAGGAAAGCGAAAGCAAGAAAAGCCTTCATTTTGATTGTAGGTTACTTGCTGCTGGAAAAAATGAATAAAAAATCAAAGGAACCCCTTTAAAAAAAACCATCTCAACTTTCAAATTGAAGTTTTCACTGTTAATCAGCCTTTTGGCTTACAAAAACTTGTAATAATGAAAATTACTGCTTGTGTTTTCTTATCATATTCCATGATACCCTAAATTATGAAAAAAAACAAGATGAAAACTATAATTTTCTTCTGTTTCATGTCTTACCTTGCAATCCTACAGCGGTAGAATGATATAAGTTGATTACAAAGTATCGTTTTTATACTATTTAGAAACAATTTCATCCTAATCTATTATGGATTGTCGAATTATGAATTGTCTCATCTTATAGATGCATTCTTCGAAACACTGATAAAGATACGCACACACTCATGCTGCCGGGAGGGAAATTGCAGCTTAAAATAGAAGGTTTAAGATACGACACCCTTGAATGATCTTTATCAGTTTAAGTTGCATGATTGGAAAGGATTAATTTATTAATCTCTAAATAATTTAATTTTTCCTTAAAAACTAACTATTTCATAGAATCAAACAAGTTTTTGATCGAAAGATTAGCAAATATTGTTATTACACCTTTTTAATATAGCATCTGCCCTAGCACACATTATTAATATAGGTATAACCGAGGGCTTCTATCCCGAAGGCTTGAAAAAAGTCATAATAAAACCGCTCCACAAAAAGGAATATAAGACGCTTATAAAAAATTACCGGCAAATAGCCAAAATCCCTGTTTTTTCCAAAATCTTTGAAAATGTTATTTATAACTCTCTGTACCAATATCTTCACAAAGATAACATTTTGTGCAAAGAACAAAACGGTTTCCGGAAAAATAAAAACAATTAACATGGTTATTTTTGACCTTTTAAATAATGTTATGTCTGCTGTTGCTAAAATAAAATAAAACTCCCATAAGTGCTATTTATACAGACATGACTAAAGCCTTTGATTATGTTGACCACAAAATCCATGTACTGAAATCACAAGAATTTGCGCGAAAACCAAAACGGAACCAACGTATGTGTTGAATTTCAGGAGTACAAAATATTGAGTGCCTTAAGGTAGCGTGCTTGGGCCACTTGTATTTCTCATTTACATAAATGATTTGCCAAAAGTGACACAACAAAAAATATCTGTTTGAAGACGATAGCACCGCCATAGTAAAATGTAAGGACTAAAATACTTATCAATTTGACATTAATGATACTCTTACTGACATTATTATTTGCCTTAATATGAATAATTTAATAATCAACCTCAAGAAAACCAAAGTATGCATTACTTTGGTTTTCTACCAAAGAGCTGAAACTACAAAAAATTGTGTCAATTACAATGGCAACGAAATAGAAGAAGTAAAAGTAAGTTGTTTTTAGGTATCCATTTTGATAATAAACTTAATTGGAAAGCTCATATCGATCATAGTTATGTAAAACAAAAAAAAATCTGTCTGCACTATTTCAATTGGCTAGAAAAGTAAATTTAAAAGCGTTACTTGTTGCCTATCATAGTCTAGTAGCCTCACTCCTATGATACGGAATTATTTTTTGGGGTAATTTTCAAATTATCCCCGGAAGAGAAAAGAATAATAGAGAAAAGAAGAGAAGAGTAATTTTTAAATTTTCCCGGACAAGGGCAATATTCAAGGCACAAAAAAGGTGCATTAGAGCCATTGTGTGGTCTGAAAACAGATGACAGCTGTACACCGTTTAGATCATTAAAATTACTTACGGTACCAGCGATACATATTAGAAATTAGTATCTTCGTCAAAACAAATCCCAACCTTTTTGAAAAAATGACAATGGTACGAAATGTTCCAATTCGTAGTCAGTATAAAAATACTTTGAGTAATTATAAATGTAAAGCTGCATTAGTAACAAAAAGTGTCCTTGGTATGGCTCCACTCGTTTATTATAAAATTCCAGATGCGATAGATGAATTAAATTTTACACAGTTTAAGAAAAATAATGGAATTGTTCTAAATTGATAAATGTAAATATAAAAATGAAAATGTTATTACACTATTGACGAATACCTAAATGACGAATTAATTAAGAATGACAAATATTGAGTTTCGAGATAAATTGTACAACTATTGACATTAAATAACTTCGACATTTTAATTACTTTGACATAGATTATTTTGACATTTTAATAATTCCTCATTAAGGTCTGACATAATTGGAGCATTAAATAATATGTAATTGTTCAATTCTTTTCTAATGTAACAACATATCCTCAGCTAGATTTGCACACCATATTTGTGCGCCTCCTGGCATAACATAGCGGTCTGTTCATCAAACATAAGATCTGTACCTATGTATTAGAATCATAATTTATTTGTTAACATAGGTAAAAAAAATACCTATGTTAACAAATAAATTACGATTATAATTACATTTAATAAACGGTATTTAGGGAAAACATCACATAACATTACGCCTTTAATCTCTAGAGGTTTAGGCAGAGGTGTACTTAATAGTACGTACACCTACATTCCGCCACTTATGTTTAAATCCCATATAAGAGAGGGCGAGCCTATGGCCATCAATTGGGCACGGAATTTAAGGAAATTGATGTATCGATATCTGATTCAAAATAATCAAACCTTCAAGTAGGTATATTTTATTCTGTAAATAATAGGTAAGACATTTTATTCGACAAGAAAATCTGTTCACAGTATATAGATTTGAGACTCCAGAAATCTAGTTCCGCTGTGGCTTCAAATACTCGTTCATGAAATCCTTTAGCATAATTCCCAAGAGATCGTTGATTTCCGACTGAAAGAAAAAAGAAAATAAATAAAACTATCAAATACTAGTACCCGTATCTATTAACAAGTAAAAGTGATTCCTTGAATATATATATTTTTTTTGTAGTCATTTTTATTCTACAAAGACGTCCACTGCTGGACATAGGCCTCCAAAAAGGGGGGTTTTGCCATAATTGCCACGCTTGACAGGCGGGTTGGCGATCACAGTTTGGTTGTTACAAAAGCACAGATAACGCTGCTGCACATTCTCTGGAAAGTCCCTTAGTCGCTTCATACGACACCCACGAGAAGATATGGGATGATGCTATTCTTTACGTCCGACACCATACAGACGATAACTGGACTATAGATAAAAGTTTTTGTTACCAAAAAAGATTTTGCTATTTTGTGTCAATAGGAACCAGCCAGCGTTTCGGATTTCAACGACATTTACCTCGACTTTCAAATGGACTGAACTTTTCGGTAACTTTTGCTTCATTTATCTAGTTGTCATCAGCACGACTTATAAGCATGCGATCCTTGGGTTCGAAACCCAGTTCATTTAGAGCGTTTTTGGGTACCAGTAAATCCTCAGTAGCAGCCACGAAGTCTGGATTTGTGTCCGATTGACGGTAATAGGATCGCTCCCTATTACATAAGGCTTAAACCTAACTGGCGAAATGTGAGTGTGCTATCAGGTACACCCTTCGGGCATTACAGGCGTGATGCTATGTTACGTCAAGCATACAGTGGCTTAAGATAACAATAATAACTATAATGACTCGCCCCTCTAAGAGTCATCATCATCAGCCTATAATGTTCACAGGCCTCCTCTCTATGAGAGGGAGTGGGCTGTAGTCCACCACGCGGGCCCAGTGCGGGTTGGTAGATGTCACATGTCTTCGAATTTTTAGTTCTAGGACATGCCGGTTTCCTCACGATGTTTTCCTTCATCGTTTTGAGAGGAGCGGTTATGAAATACAAAATAATGCTCCTGCCTGGGTTCGAACCCACGACTTACTATTCGTAAGTCCGGGCTGCCACCACTGGGGCACCGCTGCTCGCTCTCTCTGCTGATATTTTACAAAACATTTATTTTCATGAATTTTCCCAAAGTACGCCTACGCCTGATTCCTAAGTTACCGCCTAATCCCATCTTAATATATATATCCATCATAGAGATAAAAGCAATTTATTTGAAGAATTATCATAATATCATTGTAGTTCCGTGCAATCCTATTAAACATAGTTTCTGCGTATTAAATTAATGCTCTTAGTGATATAAATCACGGCACGCGACAGATAAACACATTTTTCTAATCAAGAGGAAAACTTTGTTCTTTTTGTTTCAAGGAATCGTATACTTATATTACACTGTCACGTGATATCATCCGTGATTATTATTTAATGTAAGCTCCCTATATTTCATTCATCATCATTAATTAATTTTATTTTAATTTTTGGACATTGTAAGTTTAGTTATAAACTATGAAAGCTTAAAACATTATCTACAAGGGTTCTCTGCCTTTTCGCCGAAAATAGTTTGCCAGATTTTCACTTGCCAACCAACGTTTTGCAGAATTTTATTTCGCGGTGATGAAATAAATTACACAAAGTAATGCTCCTGCCTGGATTCGATTTGTGCTGCCAGCCTGCCACCACTGGGCCTCCGCTACTCTAAGTGTGATATACTATAATTAAGGAATCAGCTCAGACCAGCGTCACTACACGCATGCCTTGCAAGTAGGTGACAATGTTAACTTACGCTGTACTCTTTGAAAGTCTCCGGCACAGTTGAATTAAAGAACTCGTTCATTTTCTCCGAATAGTCCTTATCCTGAACGACCAGTTTCACGTCGGACTGTAAACAAAAAGCAGAAGAAGCTTAAAAATGCGACAGTTTGTGTTGATGGATGTATGTTAGTTGCTATTTCATTATTCTTCCACGGAAAAACTACTGAAGGATTTTGATGAAACTTATAGTAATATAGCTCTTACATCAGAATAATAGGCTATAATTAAAAAGATGTTAAATAAAGTGAATTTTCGCAGACGAAACCACAAAGGGGTTTAATGAATAATAATGTTACACAGTAAAACTACATAGTCCATGCATGGATAAAAGTTGCTATCATGAGGGCTAAGTATCGAACTCAGAAGCAATTGGTATGACGATGCAGTCCGGGGTAGAGCACGCTTTCCTAGAAGAAACTGATCCACTCGAGCTTTAAATAGATTCAAAATACAAGGTGTTGTATTGCATCCTCGTCAAAATTCAGGAGATTGTCACAAAACACATAAATAATCAATTTAAATTACGGTACCTAGTTAATTATTAATAAACGCTGCTTTTTTTGTTGTTTAAGTTTGTCAGTATTTCAGAAAAAAACCCTTTAACGTGGTTTAGGGAAGAAGAAATTATCGAATAAACGTTTGAGATTATTTGTAGGTATGTGTGAAAGCGTGGTTATAGGGCGACAATCCGACGGGACGTTTTTAAAACACGGATGGTTCACACTAATCGATTTCCGTAAATACATTTAAAAAAAAGTCTCTACCCATTTTATTATAGATTCGGGTCGAGAATCATTACCATAGTTACCTCCTTGTATTTGACGAGAATGCAAAACAACATTATGTATCTGGGAACAGAGAAGCCGGCAACGAATTCCACAGAGTGGCGGTTCGCATCACAAATGTGGAAGCATAGCACTTTATTCGGGTATTTCCAAAGCACATTCCCATCCAATATTAATTCAGTAACCAGGTACATTTATGTTAACAGAAGTTAAGTTTACATGAGCAGCAGGTTATAAAGTCTTCTTAGCCAATGAGTCCCAAACTAGATCATCATCATTCATTCATCATCATTTCAGCCCAAAACACGTCCACTGCTGGACATAGGCCTCCCTAAGTGTCGCCACATTGACATATTGGGGGATTTGCCATAATCGCCACGCTTGGCAGGCGGGTTGGCGATCGCAGTACGGTTGTTACAAAAGCACAGAGAATGCTGCTGCCCATTCTCTGGCAAATCCCTTAGTCGCCTCTTACGACACCCACGGGAAGACATGGGATGGTGCTATTCTTTACGTCCGACACCATACAGAGCATACTAGCTAGATGAACTAACTAGATGTTCAACTTAAAATAAGCTCGTTTGTAACCAAGAGATTTCGACAAAAAAAAATGTCTGACCATAACATACATAGTAAACATACAGTACATACAGTACAAACGTGGCCGATCACAATGGGCCTCATCAGAAGGCTCAAAGTCACCCAAAGGGCAATGGAGAGAGCTATGCTCGGAGTTTCCTTGCGTGGTCAAATCAGAAATGAGGACATCCGCATGAGAACCAAGGTTACCGACGTAGCCCGAAGAATTGCCAAACTTAAGTGGCAGTGGGCAGGGCACATTGCTCGCAGAACAGATGGCCGATGGGGCCGAAAAGTTCTGGAATGGCGACCGCGAACCGGGAGACGATGCGTTGGAAGGCCTCCCACTAGGTGGACCGATGACCTGGTGAAGGTTTCGGGGATCCGCTGGATGCGAGTCGCACGGGACCGATCAATGTGGCGACACTTGGGGGAGGCCTATGTCCAGCAGTGGACGTCTTTTGGCTGAAATGATGATGATGATGATGATACAGTACATAGTTTCTATCGGAAGTAAAACCTGGATGAGGCTGGCGCAGGACCTTGGCACAAGAAAAGGGAGCATTGGGAGAATTCGGGTTGTGGACGATGATGAGACCATAAACTCACTTCGATTCCTCCCATAGTGAAATTGATCATTGAGCTCCTGACAGAGATTCCTTTGGAGAGGCTAATGTTGAGGCGAATCTGACCCACGAAGCGCATGCTTTGAATCTCTACCCTGTGAAAAAACTTCCATTAATCAACATTTTTCTGTTTGTAGTGGATTTCTACATTAAAGTATGCCGTTGGTCCAGTGGTCGCAAAGAGTTACTGCTAAACATATGTCTTGGATTCGACTCCCAGGTCCCAGGGTACCGAATATTTCAATCCAGAATTTCTCAGTAGCAACCCAGAGAATGGATGTGTGCTCGGTTAATGGTAATAACCTCGCCCCCTGGTATATAGTTCTATAGGTACGTAAATGCTATCGGTGAAAAAAAGTTTTGACATTATCAGTGTTTTCTACGTATTTTATTTTGTTGAAAAATCAAGGTTCTTACTTTCCTGAAGAATTTACTTTGAATTTTTTACCAAACACGGTAGTCTCCGTTGAAGCGGCTCCTAAAATGAATAGTAAAAGATAACCATTTAAAATTAAATTTAATTGAGGCAATTAGATTGAAAGGCGCAAAAATTACAAGTTAGCCAACATTCAATGAGACACTTTTATGAAAGACACTTACCGACACTGCCGTCGATAAGAGGGAATTCAATGTCAAAGTTAAGTCGGGATGAAATGATGCTGTAACTGGCGCTGTGTAACACAATATTGCTCATGCCATTGCTCAACAGCTCTTCAATGAAATAGGCGTGGTTGAAGATCCTGAAAAAGGTAATAATAATATATTCTTCATCATCATCATCATTTCAGCCGAAAGACGTCCACTGCTGGACAAAGGCCTCCCCCAAGTTTCATCACATTAACATAACATGGGGGGTTTTGCCATAATCGCCACGCTTGGCAGGCGGGTTAGCGATCGCAGTACAGTTGTCACAAAAGCACAGAGAACGCTCCTGCCAATTCTCTGGCAAGTACCTTAGTCGCCTCTTACGACACCCACGGGAAGATATGGGATGGTGCTTTTCTTTACGTCCGACACCATACAGAGCAAGAGCGACACCATAAAGAGTAATATATTCTTGAGAGCGTACAATGTTCTAATAAACACTCTTCTGTGTATCAACCAGGGAGAGTCAAAATTGAAACATAAATTTAATGAAATGGTGGTTCTAGACCACTGAATCGTTTATTCAGAAAAAAATTAGTAGTGTTAAAAATAGGCATGACTACAATTTAAAATAATCTACTCACACAGGTACAGGTAGTGTATAATTCCGTTCTTTATTCTGGATATACAGGGGATCCCAACCAGCTTCCTTGATAGACAAGCTCACATCCTCAATGGTGTTTTTGATATAACTGCTCACGGAACGTTCATTATTGAAGTCAACTGTAAAGGAATAAGTTTCACGGCAATTTAATTGCAAATCAGGCAGACCTCAGTGACACTTCTTGTTTTTATGTGGTTCTATAGTGCATTGTCCTTTGCCCAACTTTTGTTCCTTTTCCCAACTATGTTGGGGTCAGCTTCTAGTCTAACTAGATTCAGTGGAATATTAACTAGTATTTTGAATGGAGCGACTGCGTAGCTGACCTCCACAAACCAGATAGTACTGGGTAATACGGTATAAAATTCTATACTGCATTATCTATTTTTGCTATTATTATTATCTATAGAAGGACTCCCTAGTGCAATTATTAAATTAGAAACAAGAGTAATGGGTACATTTTAGTCTAGTCTAGTTACGACTGCGGAGCATGGGATCCTGCTTTCGATCACCAGATCAAACAAAGAAAAAAAAATCAAAATAAATCCAGAGACTGAATATGTGCTAAATATAGGTTGACTAGTAATTAGAGATCGATACTTAAACACATGTTTATACACATGATAACAAACAACTTTCCCAAGTAAACATTTATTAATACTCATTTACTTTTATCGCAATAATACAACAGCCGTATGAAATTCGCGAGTGCGCCTTTGGCCTATCAGCTTGTGATAAAAGAGAATGAGTATAAAAAAAATGTTTCTTTGGGAAAGTTGCTTGTTATCATGAGTATAATCAAGTGTTTTAGTATCGGACACTAATTACCAGTCACCCTATATGCTAGCTGCCACTAGATTTACAACCTACATACATATGTATGTATAACACTAACTACCTACCTATCATGACATTGTTGAAATGAATAAATCAACAAATAAATCGTGTGGTAAATCGATAAACTTACTTTCATTCGCATTAAATTGGCGAAGAGCATTAACGCCTATGATGAAAAATGCGGTAGCAATGACGAACTTCATTATGAATGGATTGAAAAAAATCTGGAAATAAAAAGATTAAAAGCTTCAAATTGGGGCCTATTACTCAGACTCGATTTGTGATCATGACTACTATTTACTTGTTACAGATCACCGATCGACTGTCTCGTTAGTCTAGTGGCCGCAAGTCCGACAGCTGAACAAGAGGTCCTTTATTTTACGGATAGAAAATCATCAAATTACCTCTCCCGCTCTAGACGGAGCGAATGGGAGTGTCAGACTTGTACTGACTAAAACCCATCCATGTTCCATCTTAGCCCTTTGTGTTCCAGGGCCACGGTATCTCTTTCGAACAGTCCCGCAGCCCTGGCAGGCATCGGCCCTCTCGGACCCCTTCCGATTTGCTAACATCTCCTTGAGGCACGCATGGAACAGGGACGCGCCGTCGACACGGCCTGTCGTCTTATGACGGACGGACGGTGAGCTAGCCCATTACTCACCGACCACAGGCCCGCGCCTACGGTCGCCACAGGGTGGCCCCCACCGCCCGGGGCGTCTCGTGCGGCGGCTGGGACGTGAGGCTCTCTCCCTTTCACGTTCCGCCACCTCCTTCGCTAGCATGATTGTATCGCAGAAGGAGGCCTTGAATTCGATGTCCGAGTCGAGCAATGCATTATTGGGTGTTTCCATCATTTCTCAGTAGCAGCCACGGAGTCGGGATCTGTGACCGGTTGATGGCAATAGGATCGCCCCTATTACATAGGACTTTACCAAAACTGGCGAAACACACATTTCACACACATTTCGCCCCGAAGTGTAACTAATGGTACACCTCCGTCTAACCCTTCCAATTACAAGCGGGGATTACAAGCGTGATATTATGTTATAAACAGATCGTAGTTAAATTTAAAGTCCAGAGAAAGCATAATAAATATGAACACAAACAGACCACATCATTTTTAATTGAGAATAAACAGTCAGATGGGACGGCAATCCGACACGACCGGAAAGAGATCAGGCGCTGGACCAACGGCTTAACGTGCTTTCCGAGGCACAGGGGAATCATAACTCCAACTTCCGAGCTACTGCTTAGAAATTTCTATAGGAAAACCGCAATAGCAGAATAATAAAACGCACGCCAAACATTGTGCTTATTGGTACACGAAACTGTACAAGATTCAAAGGGGAATCTAAAGAAATGTTTCATTTTTGTATTTATTTTTTTGATAAAAACTTAAAAGATACCAGAAAAAAGAAACATAAATTTAAAGTTAAATAAATAAATTGATATGGTTAAGTACAGAAAAATAGTACCAATAACGAAAAGAATAAATCATATCACCCTTGGCTTCATTAAACGTCTTTTAACACCAAGGAAATTTTCATACAAAAATTATGATAACGAACATTCGATTCGGTTATCGATTTTGACACACGAATGCTACCTGACAGGCGGGCACGGTAGGCATAACGATTTGTTACTAAGTAGTAACAAGTATAGAACAAAAATAACTTACCAAACAAAACTCTAACGTTGCAATGAACTGCAGACCTAATTCTCCTAGTTTAAATATCGTTCAGAATCAATTAGTCGCTAATTAATGTGTTATGTTGACACATGGTGGTAGCAACCATTGACATACATACGCCTTTAAATGGACAATTTCTGTCTAATCAATCAGTCTATACTGTTTCACTATTGGGACGGAGGTATCCTCTATAAAAAGGATAAGGAAAATACATACATAAATAAACTGACACTTTTTACCCATGGGATAGACAAACCACAGAACGTCACCAACTACTATCGTAATATCATACTCCATGCGACTGGTCTACGTTCTTTTTCTTATTAGCGTTTCGATAGCAATCTAAATTGTGTCGGCCCAGAACTGAGCCACTAGTTTGGCGCACTCAGTAGCGTCCATCAGTTCCTGTAATGAACAAACAGCAGGACACGCAGGACACGATGTTAAGTGCTGCATTGTTTGTGGAACGGCACCACATTTACACTCCAGGGCAGAGTCATTAATGAATCTCCACCTGAGCAGGTTTTCCTTGCTGCAATCAACCTTTTTTTTGTGAATGGCATCTCTCAGTTCAACCTAGGAGGTTGTCGTCTGCTTAACCGGACTATCCTGTGGGTGCCTTAAGAGTAAGGCCTCCAGCCAGGGCATAAAAACTTACAAACTAAGCGACTACACGCTAAGGGCCCCCCTGTGGGGTACGAGCTTCGGCTTAGGGCGTCGATGGGGAGGACTGCATGGGAACAGGCTGGATCTGAATGATATCATTATTTAGGGGCTGATTTAAAACTGCTGGCACAACATCGCGGGCTGGCTCGAGCGAGGGTCGGGGAGGGCACGGACCGGGACGTCGCGACGGACCTCGACGGCGAGGTCGGAAAGACGTCGGTTTGTGTCTGACGTTTTTAAGAGTGCTAGTCTCTTTACTACTTTCCTGAAGGAGGGTGCTAGCATCATCGGGAGTGACGAGGGTATGCCTCGGACGGCGTACTGTACTAATGCGTGAGGGTTCGTAGCGGGCGGTCAATGCGATCAGGGGATTACGGTGATAAATGGCGTTATCGAAGAAACGCTTCGAAAGACGTTTCATAAACTGAAGGATGGTGGGCATTCTAAGGTCTACGTGTAGACGGTCATTACGGACATAAAAAGGGGCTCCCGTGACTCTACGTAAGAACCGGTTCTGCAAGGTTTGCATCGTATGGATATACTTATGGCTTATATTATTATACTTTGGCTTGGTGTGAGCGTACACGACGCAAGCGTACGTCATAATGGGGAGAATCACCGCGGTATAAAGGCGCAACTTGCACTTGAGTGACAACTTGATTTTTGCCGAGATTATGAAATGAAGCCTACCCATAGCTAAGGCAGCTCGGTTGCGAGCTGCCTTTGCGAGAAGAACTCCCAAGTACTTGGCTTGCTTCTCCCAAGGGATAGGCTTGCCGTACATAGTGATCGGGTTGAGGCTGCAACCAACCTGGGTCTCGGACCCAGGTTGGTTGCAGTCTATATAAAGACTTCCAGGTCAGCCATGGCAACTCATGTCCAGGTGGGAGACTTTTAGCAGGTGGAGCGAATGGGTTAGATAAGGATGCTTTACCTCGCCACAGCGTTAGCCTCTCCGTAAACCGCTCCACTATTATACAAGGTAACAGGCGGTTTTCCTCTAAAGGGCAAGAGAACGATGGGTTTAAATACATATTATACATATTTAAACTGGACGAAGTTATTGGCAGCTATGTATTTTTATTTTTTTATTGTTTGATGTGTCAAGTTCAAAAGGAACTTGCTTTTGTGATTTTAGAAGGGTGTTGAACGTCATCGTCGATCATCATCATCATCTGCCTAGCCTATTCCCAAACTATCTTGCGGTCGGCTTTCAGTCTAACTGGATGCAGCTAATGATAATGAACTGAGAAAAACACATTTTACGTTATTACAATTCTTTATTCACATAAAACTTAATTCTAGCCTTAATATTACTATGAGAATAATTATCCCTTTTCAATATTAATGATTAAAATCTTTACAAATTAGCCTCGATGATTTCTAGTAGAATGATCTCCAAAAGCTCGTTGATTTCTTTCTGCAATGAGAGAAAAAATACAAATTAATATATTTTCTAGATACGTATTATATAGATTATAAAACTACCCACATTACAGTCCGACATACAGCCTAAACCTTGAAAAAGAAATTATGATATCTAAGATAATATTTCTTGTAGGCATTATAGTCATTTATTGATTCTTAAAGGTTTTCGGAATTTCGCAATATATTTCATTTTCGCAACCAGATTGCTTGTATGACCAGATGTATATATGAACGTGAACGAGGTAAAAAAACTATGTAAGGAACGTAGCAGGTCGGAGATGTCAGCAAATCGGAAGGGGTCCGAGAGGGCCAATGCCTGGCAGGACTGTTTGAAAGAGATACCGTGGCCCTGGAACACAAAGGGCGAAGAAGGAACAAGGATGGGTTTTAGTCAGTACAAGTCTGACACTCCCTTCCGCTCTGCCCAGAGCGGGAGGGGTCATTTGTAGAGTTGCCATCCGTAAAAATAAAATGACCGTAGGTGGCTTTCAGTCGTTTCTGCAAATAAAAGCAATACATCATCGGCTACGTCCCATTTTTTCATGGGGGTACCCATGAAAAAATGGGACGTAGCCGATGATGTATTGCTTTTTTGTTATTTTGGAGCGCGTGGGAAATAAGCGTGTCATAAGTGGGTCCATAAGCATTGTAGTAGCATTGAAATAGCAAGTGTAATCTTAGCCAACGTTCTATGCATAATTTCTTTATCAAACTGTTCTTCTTTAAAGTTAGTTTTGTTATAGGTAATAATCTCTTATTCTACCAGCAGTGATAGCCTAGTGGTATGACCGTCGGACTGCCAAGTCATAGGTCTCGTGTTCGAGCCCAAGACACGGACTCCTGATTTTTCGGATTCATGAGCGTATTGCATAAACACTTGCTTCGGTGATGGAAAACGTCGTGAGGAAAGGCCAAACCAGCATGCCTGAGAGATGATTCTCGACGGCATGTAAAGTCAAGTCAGAGGTCCATTGTCGGCATAAACATTTTGGCACCAGATTTTTCACTTACCATACGAAACAGAAGATAAACAAAACAAAAAAGAAAATATACTTACATAATGTTCCTTGATGGTTTTAGGAACGAAATCTCCGATGAAATCATTGACATCCTCGGAAACGTCTTCTCCCATGATAACAACTTTGGCAGCAGACTGAAACAAAAAGTGGTAAAATTATAATCTAAACTAATATTATAAAGAGGAAAGATTTGATTGTTTGTTTGCATTTAATAGGCTCCGAAACTGCTGGTCCGATTTGAAAAAATCTTTCAGTGTTAGATAGCCCACTTATCGAGAAAGGCTATAGGCTGTATATCATCACGCTACGACCAATAGGAGTGGAGCAGCAATGAAAAATGTTGCGAAAACGGGGAAAATGTGACGCAGACGAAGTTGCGCGGGACAGCTAGTAGCATAATAAAAACGCAAAGTAATTAACATATACAACTAAGCAATCTTTTGAAAACTTCAATGTTTTCCGTCGGAACAAAAATCCTCCCGTTCTACTTCTATAAAACACATGTGAAAAGATTAAACATGAGTTTGGGGCTTACGTTAATATCTCCCACCGTGAAGTCGATAGAGATGCTGCGGATAGTAATTCCGGAGATGATACCAACGTTGACACGGACCACGCCCTTCACACGGACACTCACGACTTCAATTCTGGAAAGAAAAAACTAAATCACATTATGATCATAGAACTTTCTAAATAATTGAATCATCATCATCAATATCTTGCCCTTATCCCAATTTAATTGGGGTCGGCGCAGCATGTCTTGTCCTTGTCATCTCAGAATTGAATAAGTAAAAAATATTGTACAGCAGATAGACTAGAATTTGGTGATTATTTTGATTCATCATCATCATTTCAGCTGAAAGACGTCCACTGCTGGACATAGGCCTCCCCCAAGTGACGCCACATTGACCGGTCCCGTGCGCCTCGCATCCAGCGGATCCCCGCAACCTTGACCAGGTTATCGGTCCACCTAGTGGGAGGCCTTCCAACGCATCGTCTTCCGGTTCGCGGTCGCCATTCCAGAACTTTCCGGCCCCATCGGCCATCCGTTCTGCGAGCAATGTGCCCTGCCCATTGCCACTTAAGTTTGGCAATTCTTCGGGCTACGTCAGTGACCTTGGTTCTCTTCCGGATGTCCTCATTTCTGATTCGATCACGCAAGGAAACTCTGAGCATAGCCCTCTTTATTACCCTTTGGGTGACTTTAAGCCTTCTGATGAGGCCCATTGTGAGCGACCACGTTTCGGTCCCGTATGTAATCACTAGCAACACACACTGGTCATAGACTTTCGTCTTATTTTGATTAGAACTTCGATTAATTCATACAAAAAAATACTTGAAAAATATTGAAGAATTAATGTTACTTACTTCCCAGAGGCATCAAAATTGAGTTTGTTGCTGAAGACTTCGGCATCGGCTTTAGCAGATTCTGAAATAGTTGAAGAGTTATAATAGTTTATTTTCTATGTATAAAATAGTTTTCTTTGTTAGTATTCCTTTGTTTAACCTAGTTTAAATACAAAAATAAAGTTTTATCTTCATCAATCACGAAAACTTGGGGCTCTATACATGGTTCTGTTGTATAAGCATTACCCCGTTTCTATGTTGGCCGTAAGCACCACTGCTGAGCACGAGCTCCTGGGGCCGTCTATCAGGTTGGGCCAAAGTGTTATTAGAATTTTCCATCATTAGGGATTCTTCAATAGCAGCCCATAGTCCGATTTTGTGCCCGGTTGATGTCAACAGGCTCGACCGAATTTATAAGACTTAAACATTATTGGCGGAATGTGGGTGTACTGTTAGGTACACCTCTGCCTAACTCTTCGGGGATTCTAGGCGTGATGTTATACAGGGTTATTGGTAAAAGACCAACAACCTCTTAAGAGGTCATTCTACTCATCATTATGAACAACTTTTACTATGAGACCAAACCCGAAATCGTGAAAAAGAAACAACTGTTCCGTACTTTATGTTCACATAACTCGTCAAAATGTAGGGAACAGCTGATCTTTTTTCACGATTTCGGGTTTGGGCTCATAGTAATAGTTGTTCATAATGATGAGTAGAATGACCTCTTAAGAGGTTGTTGGTGTTTTAACAATAACCCTGTATATTTTATCAAGACAACTTACCAGCAGAAAAGTGAATAAGAGGCAGCTCAATGTCAAAGTTGAGACGAGATGTGATGACGCTGTAGGTGACCCTGTGGGTCTTGATATTGCTGAGACCAGTGCTCAATAGATTCTCAACGATGGCTTCATAGTTAAAAATACTGGAAATAAAAATGAATTCTTAATGTAATTTCAGATTAGCCGGAGAAACCACACTGAGAGAAGATTAAATGGTGCTATGATGATAATTCGAGCTTATAGTTTTTCGAGATTTTGATGCATCGAGGTAGTGAACTGTCGCGCTCATAATTTATCGATTTCAAGTACTATCGAGCTAACGTTTTCGAGTAAGTGTTATTCGATTTAACGTCATTCGATTTCGAATAGGGAACCCGATATTTTAGTTACGAACTGAAAACGGTATACATGAATGATTTTCTGGTTACTTACACGGGGACTGGTAGCTCGTAGCTAGAGGTTTCCTTCTCGATGTGAAATGGATCCAGTCCAGCGTCCTTGATGGCTTGGCTCGCATCGTCAATGGCACTTTCTATTTGTCCGCTGACTAGGCGTTCGTCCGAAAAGAATCCTGAAATGATTCATTCTTTATTACAATTTTTCTCTAACCAATTTTTTTCACTTTTGTGTTAAGTCATTGGTTAGTCCATAATTAAGATCTATTAATGTTATTTGACCATTTTCTAAAGCAATTATTTTATTTTACATAAATTAAAGAAAGTAGATTTTTTGGAAAATATACTTCTATAAGTACTTACTTGGGATACGAGGTATTGTTGTGGCACTGATGCCTCCGATGAGGAACACAAAAGCAAGGATGATATTCATTTTGATTTAAGTATAATTTCTTCTAAAACAAAAACATTTAAGTTATTAGATATTCAATATAAACATAAAATTAATGGTACATACTTCAAAACGGAAGTTTTCAGTTGATAAACAATTCGGGAACTATTCGACCGTTTTGCCGACAAAATAAAAAAATTCCAAAGAAATCGATAAAAAAAATGAACACCGTTATTTTCTTCGATTAGATGTCTTACCTT
Organism: Cerastis rubricosa; assembly: GCA_949152445.1. Lineage (NCBI taxonomy): Eukaryota > Metazoa > Arthropoda > Insecta > Lepidoptera > Noctuidae > Cerastis > Cerastis rubricosa. The sequence goes on along the minus strand of OX424526.1, from coordinate 6,185,388 downwards.
TTCTACTTCCGAAGTATAATAATATACATTCTTTGGAAAAGTATCGTTTTTATACTATTCGGAAGTAAATTGATCCTAATCGTTGGCTTATCAAACTGTCTCATCTATGTTGTACTTAATTGTTTCTTTGAGGCGTATGTTTACAATGTCGGTACAAAAACTGTGCCTCCAAAGGATTAATAATGGTGCTACAGGGTGGAAATAAAGGGAGAGAGGTAGGGAGTTTAGTACTCGTCAAGAGGAACTTTACGTTAGGACCGATCGGATTGATTTAAGTGATGTAGAACAAGATTTATCAAGGGGCACCCCAGAGTCATACATTTTTTTATGCTAACATTCGCATGTCATAGGGAACAGCTGTTTTGTCCCGAATAAGCTGTTGGAAGTTAAAATTGTCGCTCTCTTCATCATCTTCTTGTACTTGACCTAATTAATTTGAGGTCGACGCATCAAATCTTATCAGCTAGCAAGTTATCAGCAAACAATTATAATTGTTACAAACTTTATCATTTTTACATGCCGTATGCAGAAATCTTTATTTAGAAAATCTTTCGCAGAAGGATAACCTAATTTAATTATGATTATTATTTAGAAGTAACATTCAAACCAGCCCTCGACGAGGCATGGGAAAAGAGGTCATGGAAGAAATAGGGGGAGGGCTTTGCCCAGCTCTGGGACAGTACAGGCTAAAAACAGGGTTGCTATATGTAGATTAACCTTAGAGGTAACAAAATCAAAAATCAAAATCAAAATATTTTTATTTAACATAGGCCTACTCCATGGTTGCTCTTTTAAAATCATTTGGTTTTACAATATTTCTGTTACAGCCTTAGTACTAAAGTATGGGAGGACATCGACAAACCAAAAAGGAATCCACCGAGTTTCTAAAGGACCTGTGAAAACGATTCGTGATATAATTTTTACTGACAGACATTTAATTCGAAACCTCGGCCTCGATAGCCTCGTTGGTCGAGTTCGACTGCTGTCCATCAGGTCCTGGGTTTGATTCCCTGTTTGGGCAAAGTGTTCTTGGTTAGGTAGTTTAAACTAGTTCATAAATATGATCACACTTTTCTGGTACACGCTGTGTTATTCAGTTAAACGCCTCCTGTATGTGATGAGGTTGGTTGTTTTTTTTTTTGTATTTAACTGCAGAGATATTGTTTTGAACATTCGTATTATTAATAAACACCGTATTTGCTGTTATTAGTTTATTTTAGTTATTATAATTATACTATTAGTCATCATCATCATCATTTCAGCCGAAAGACGTCCACTGCTGGACATAGGCCTCCCCCAAGTGGCGCCACATTGACCGGTCCCGTGTGACTCTCATCCAGCGGATCCCCGCAACCTTCACGAGGTCATCGGTCCACCTAGTGGGAGCCCTTCCAACGCATCGTCTTCCGGTTTGCGGCCGCCATTCCAGAACTTTTCGGCCCCATCGGCCATCCGTACTATTAGTAATATACTATTTTTGTAAACAACTCACAAAATGACACAAAGTGTACATTTTATCTACAAGACCTCATGGTAATTGGCGTAGGAACAAACAATTTTATTGTCAACCGATATAAATACCACATTGATTGTTGCGTTCTAATAAGTCTACAAACAAAATAAGCACCTAAAATAATCGTTTAAAATTTGGTCCTTATATAAATTCTTCTTCTTTGCCCTCGCCACTTCCCTTCTTTCTTAATTTTTCGGCGCCATTACTTCACTGATAAACACCGTCATATGTAATGCCAAGCTTTCCTTAATTAAATTAAATAATACTCTCTCTAAATGTTTTTAATGATACCTGGAAAAATATCAGACATCAGTAAATACAAATCGTTAAGAAAAAAAGGACCCTATATTTGACTCAGCATTGACCAAATTATATCGTTGTACTAATATTTCTTGCAATATAAAAGCATCACATGAGACCTCAAGCCAGCCACCGATAACCCAAATTGTCTGGGCCACCTACTGAGCCAAATCACTTTACTAACACACTTCCAACATGATAACAAGAAGGACAAGTAGCTACTTGCAGTCTCATTAAACAATATGTCAAATACTATGCTAATCCAGTAACAGAGACTGATATATACAAATCAGAAGATCGACTTCAACGTAAAACGGGGTGAACAAAATCCGGAAGTGACTCTGCACAAAACTTTGAATACAAATAATTTGTGGTTTAGCTAAAATGGTATTGGAATTATTATCCATGCGTCATGTTCGTGAACGGGCGCTGGCAGTTGTGCCTGGTCGTCTCTTAGCTGCCACGGCTCATTTCGAACTAATTATTATATCTTTTAATTGTTCTTTTTGTTTTTACTATGGTCACTTTTAACGTGCACGTCTTGTCAAGATGGTACATTATGTGAGAACGATGAATCGGTCTCACATAATGTACCATCTCGACATGAATGATGTAACGAAGATTTTGTAACAAGATTCTGATTTAAAAGAGTGTCCATGGAGTATCTTGCCCGTTCTTCTCCATAGAGATCTACGCTTTGGAATGGGCAACTACAGTCCTTTCACAGTTATTATGTCTTGTGACTGGGACTGTAGCTTCATTTTTATTGTTCTTCGACTATTCAAAAGTGCCTGTAACTGGCCTATTTGAAATAAATGATTTTGATTTTTTGATTATTGTTTCAATTGAGTCCGTTAAAGCTTCTACTCGTATTTAACTAACCTGTAAATACCTTAGGTTCTTCAGAAAGGTCAGGTTGCGTAGAACTTGCAACCGTTGTTCGTGTATGACGGCGCTGGTTTCTGCCTACCCCCCCCCCCCCCTATGAGAAAAAGATGGTGATTTTATATCTGTACCTTATAAAGTTTCGTCCCGATTTACCCTCGAGTGTAAGTGTATATATTGCTAAGTGTTGGTCTCGTCTTTGCTTGTGTCAACGTGCACACTCAATCTTATCCAGGTTTTAATAAACATAGCTTTTTCCAATCACTCCCATGCTTATACCATATCAACACTACGAAAGCGAGCATTAAAGTAATCATTCTAATTTTATTATATACTAGCTGTGCCCGCGACTTCAACCGCGGGGAGTTTAAAAAAAAAGTAAATTAGTTTTTTTATTATAATTTTAGAATTTTGCTAAAATAGAAGTAGCCTTAGTTACTGCTTATTACATAAGCTATCTGCCCGTGAAAGTCCCGTCAAAATCAGTCGAGCCGTTCCAGAGATTAGCCGGAACAAACAGACAGATAGACAGACAGACAAAAATGGTAAAAAAAATATTTTGGTAAATGTACCGTATATACATTCATATGTACGAAACAGCAAACAGACTCTTTAATTTTATTTATTTGTATATAGTATGTATTTATGTATATGTATGTATGTATGTATGTGTATGTATGTATAGATCAGCGTTTTGCTGCTTTTTATAAAAAGAGTCCAGAGTTCTTTGTATTCAGAACGAAGAACGAAGGGTTTCTGAAAAAAGGGCTGTGAATATTTTTGGTGAAGATGAAAATAAAAAAATCATCTATATACAAGCATTTATTTTTATAATTAAACACAAACGTTGCAAACATTCAATAATGCAATCATAGCACTAATTTTATTTAACTTACTTGAATCGCTATTAGAATTGAAAAAAGGTAACTTTGAATGTAAAATAAGAATACGGAAAGTTTTTCGTAGGCCTCGAAGTCATACCTTCTACAGTTTTAGGCCATTCGTAATACAATGATTATTTTATTTTACATTTAACATTATAGCCAAGCGGAGTTTTCAAGCGAAGTATCGGTGTGTGAAGAGCAACGGAATTTTTACATTTATTTTTTTGAATTTTACAAAACTCCAAGACAGGTAGAAATTTTAAACGCAAGGTAATTTTAGATAACAAAATGGATAAAGAAAGAATGAAAAATATTATGAAATGCTAAATTTGTTTTAAGATAAATTATAATTTATAACATTTTTTTTTTTTGGATGTTCGTTATTTTTTTTTAATAATTATTTATGAACTAAACTGCAACAGTAGATACTATGTCCAGAACAGGAGCTATTCATAAATCTTGAAACATAAGATATAATTGCAAAAAATCATCGTTTTGTGTTTTGTAAAATCCACTGCATATATTAAGGATAATCTAAGATCAGTTAGGAAAAGGATTAGAATATTACAATTTTTATCGTAAAAATAAGTATTTTATTGTCATAGCAATATTGTGTAGTGTCTTCAAAAATATTTTGGCATTTTGGGGTCATATTGTGATAGAGACACACTTCATAAACTTGAACTTGATTAAATACCATGACGTCTTAAACAATATTGTTTTAAACTTATTCCAGTGTGTGGAAAGTGATGGCGCTAGACGTTCTCTATGGCTCCGTCTCTTACCCACACAGGAGCAACATTAAAACAATACTGCTTTAAGACGCCATGGTAACCCCCTGTTGTTTGCATATTGCAGGAGCTGATGGACGCTGCTAAAACTGCCTAAGTCGTCAATCATCAATTTAGATTGCCATCGACACGCTAAGATGAATTCTTGGTTTTTTCCTTCTACAAGGCAGCTGTCTCTTTCGTTGGTAGCGAGTGCAATGGAAAGCAAACTGCATCACAAATGTCACACATCTGTTTTGCAATGTGTACACTGAAATGCCACTTCAACAAATGCAAACTTTATTCACATACAACCCCAAAAAGCCCATCGCGAAATTGAAAAGCATTAATTTTGAACAAACCATAATCTTTTCCATTCGTAACGAATGTTCGAAATATACATTTCGTAAGTCGAAAGCATATAATAATCTGTATCGCAAAATTCAAACTTATATACCCTTTTCAGATTTCACAATCTCATTTGGCACTACGCGTCTGTCTTGAACAAGTAATATTAAAACAAATATACAGTGCATCGAGAAATAACGCGAACTACGACTACCAGTATCACCTATGTATCAATATATATAAAAGTGAATAAGAGGCACTCTATAGGTTTATATACGCAGATCTAAAATAAGCGTAATCCGTGAAACATCGAACTTTGAACTAGAACATGAATTGTTACTATACATTAACTAACGTAGCGAATAAAGACACCGTCCATCCATTAGAACGATCACGTAGCCTATTGAAATGATACAACAGAAGCTCAAAATACTACGTAAAAATTACATTTAGCATCTATATCTCATAGGTATCGTCCTTCACAACAGGTTAATATTTTTTCGATATATACGAAATAGGCACCCGTATGATCTGCCCTTTAAAAAAAAGAACCAAGGGCGACACGAGTCCCTACATAATACTAACACTCATTTATGTACATCAATGAAGTATCCGGTTGTTTAGTCTGCTGTCGCGAGAAAACTTACAGTATTGTACTAGTAATATTTGTTATCTTAGATCTCGAATTGTAAAGATTCATCTATCGTCCACCAATATTTGAAAGCTGAACCGCTGGCACTACGATCTCTAAACTAGATGTATCGACCCTAAACGTAATGTACTAAGTTTTGTATTCGCTAATACATTCAGTATACTACTTTCTGTACATCTTCCATTCCTTTGGATTTCGTCGCGTGTCTTTTACTTTGGCTTCCATTAGTTTATAATATTGTAACATTATTATGAAATTTAGTCTTATTCAATTTTGTATCTATAGTTTCATTGGTTTTGTCATAAATATCATAATTGTTGCTCTGATTCGTTTTAAATCATTCTGTTTGACGATCCTCATTATTCCCACCGATTGATTTACATCGAACCATTATAACACGTACAACTTTCTAATATTGGTCCGCTACAGAGTTGTGAAATGATCTAGCTTATATTAAACTTACTATCTAAGGCTATAATGAACTTAAATTTTTCTATGCCTTGCGTGATATGTATTGCGTTAGAGGCGATTTAAAGCTAACATTTTTAATCATTTTTCTCATATCTACGCCTTCTTAGAACTCCGAAACACACCGCAGACTCAATTTAAATAACTTGCCCCTGAGCATTATGAAGACAAAGTTGACGACGAGGTCACACCACCTGGCAGAAGTTCTTTAGCCTACAGAAGATATGTAGATAGGTACTTATACTATGACGAAATTACGACTACCAGTAATCTATAATTTGTTATTAACAAGTGATATGTAGTTGGAGAAATCACTCCTTTTAAAGTATAACATTAAAATTTAAACAATACGTTACATCGCTTACATTTAACTATTGAACTTAACAGATATCTAGACGAATATTAATGGACTCAGCAATTCAACACTCGAGGTGGCTTACAACTAAAATACTCTACATTATAAAAATAAGTTGATATGAAAATATTCCAGAGATTCTTTTGCGGCAACACATGATATTATACACAAATTAATCGCTTCTTCACTAATAAGATTCTGATAACTAAAGATAACTATAAGTCGATTGAATGGCTCCAATTTACTTGAAGCGAATCAATAATGTCTGAATTCTAAATGTGCTGACAAATCAAATAATATAAGCAATAGAATTAAGCTGACCGAAATATCAATGAACAATCATAAAAATCGAAATAAGATTCGCTATAACTTTCCAACTTTAGATATTATCATTCCATAGTTTTTTACATTCAAATGTTCTACAATTAATAACATTCAAGTTCTTCTTAGGATTGAAAACATTTGACCGGTACGATCAAAATGTAACATCCCATACTCAAACACTAAGGATCTTCTTAGCAAAGAAGTTATAGACGAAGCAAATAAATCGAAGAGGCTCGGAGACCGCACAGCAAACTCAAATGATGTACTTGGAGAAGGAGGTCTTGGCCAGGCTAGTAGCGATGACTACGCCAATGCCAAAGATTTCGTACGGGACCTTCACGGGTGCTGCGCTGTTTGTACAGTTCTTTGGGGGTTCTGGCTTATCTGAAATAGCGAAGTCACAATCATTAAAAGAAACACGTCTTCTACGTTTTCATTACACGAAAGTGAAATTCCAGCAATAATACCAACTACTGATGCATGTAATGACGGGGGATGAGACGCAACTAAAAGAGTTTTTAGATATGAATGTAGATGGATGGAGAGGAAGGAAATAAGGATATAGGAAGGAAGGAAGTCCCAAAAAAAGATGCATGAATTCTGTGAGGAACGATATGAAAGAGAAAGAAATAAATTATGCCGTGACGTCGGGCAGCAACAGATGTTAAAAATGAAGCAGTACCGAAAACTGGAACGAGAATTCTTATTAACATCATTGTTAGAGGAAACAAAGTTATAAGAGACAATGTAAATAAAACAAACAGTAATAAGGGACATTGAACTTATAGATGTGAATTCGTTCTAATCCCCTCTTATCTTAAATACAGTATGTTAATTAAGCCAATGTGTCTGATTGCTACACTATCACGATTATTTCAATTGGCCCACAACGCTATCAAGATCATAAGAATTGACTCTAATTGACGACGTTGGAAGCAAAAATGATTTATACAAGGTGTAACGGAAAGAGTATACATATACATACTTATTAAGGGTGTGCTACAGACCATCAAACTGAACATGTTCTCCATCGTACAAACATCGTTGTAGCGAAAAAAATATCAGCTACCCCATACATTTGAGTCCGTCTCCGATGGAGAAACATGTTCAGTTTGATGGTCTGTAGCACAACCTTAAGTATGTATATACCCTTTCCGTTACACCCTGTATAATTTAAAATTTTAAAACGTAGTGTGCGGTAGAGTAAAGTGGACAATTAAATTAGCCAAGTCTTCTCTTTCAGCAGGCAATATGGAGGTTGCTTGTACTTGAGGTTTTGATAAGTACTAACATATCGCATTCAGCGGTTCCTACACTAATACTACTAATAGCTTAACATCATCGGCCGATCCTTCTCCCTTTAGTCGGAAACCGATCAAGGCACGACTGACTTTGCTTCATCTGCGCTACGATCGAACCATACAGCTGTTATTCCCGTCTATGCATAATCCAACAAATTATCACCATCCGCTTAGCTTTCTTCCTACTATGTTGGGGTTAGCTTCCAGTCTTACCGGATACCACTGAACCAGTATTTTATATGTAGCGTCTGCCTATCTGAGGTCCACAACCCATTGAGTCCAACATCCCATTATAATTAAATGAAGGAAGTCAAGAAAATCATACTTACTGGTAGCAGCCATCAATTGTGGCAAGTACTTTTGCCAGAAGGCGCATTCCTTGACGCGGAGCCCCTTTCCTATGGAGCTGGAGTTCACTGCCAGAGACAAGTACTCTCTCCCAGTCGCTGAGTGGACTGGCCAGTGGATCTTTGTCGATTCCCCACTCGGATTTATAGATGGGTTACTGGAATAAGGAAAATGCGTAGTTTTAAATTATGTTATCAATATTTTTAAGTACATCTTGATTGCAATTAGGTACTGATGTAACTGATGTAGCTTTAAATAAGATGATTGATTGAAAATATGTCGGAAATATTAAAGTCTTATCAATGGCAATAGATTGTGTAATAAGGAAAAGATAATTTCTTACCCGCTCCTCGCGAAATTCGCCCAATATCTCATCAAACGTTTGCTAAACTCCACCTCTTCCGGAGAATAATTCTTCCCTGGATTCAAGGGTTCTCCAAATACGTAGTTAATTTCATCGGCGTGCATCACTCCTGTCCAAGACGGCCAGGGGTTGTTCTTACTACGGTGCTTGTAATAATATGTGAAGACATTGTTACCAGTTTCTGCGTAACGATGCGCAAATTCATTCACTCCACACGTAAAGTGATAGTCTCCTACCATCTTATCCAGAGCATTTCGGTTTCTTATCGGATCTTCTGGGTTCAACCAGTCAGTGTACTCGTACACAATAGCCTGCCGTCCAGCCTCATTGACATAAGGGTTCAACTCTCTAACTGCCTGCAAATACTGTTCCCTACTTATTCCCACATTCTCCTCCTTAGGGAACAATTCAGTCAAGTAGTAAAGAATAAAGTAGTAACCTTCTTCTGTGTTTGATCCCATCAAAAGATTGGTCTTTTTAAAGTTCTGGTGCACTAACGATCGAACAGGCAACTCATCTAGGAATGATCCATCTATGATCGGAACGAAAGGGAATTCACAAATGCCGAGAGTTCCCCATTCGTTGTTGACTAGTTCATCGGGGCTCTTCTTTCTGAGGCACTCGATCATTGGCCCCATATCCGTTCTTGAGTGAGGGCAGTGAACAGCTTCTGCTAAACGAATGCCTCTCAATATGCTCTCTTCTCTAGATATAATAGCCCACGGAGCAGTAGCTGCTCCTGACTGCATTATCGCCTGAGAGAACAAGTTTCTCGATAAAGGGGACAGTAAATGTAATGATACTGATACAGCCCCAGCTGACTCTCCAAATAAAGTTATATTATGAGGATTTCCTCCGAAGTAAGCTATATTGTCTTTCACCCATTGCAATGCCATGAGCTGATCAAAAAGACCAGCATTGCCTGGAACGTCGGGAGTATCGAAGAACAGAAAACCGAGGGACGCGACTCTGTACTGCATGGACACATACACGACTTTCTCTTCTGAGACGAGTATTTTTGGATCATAAACATCTAGAGTAGCTGTTCCTGAGTAGAAGCCGCCGCCGAAGACCCAGAGCATGACAGCTGCGTTTTTGGGTCGCGGTCTTGGCGTCACTATGTTTATAAAGAGACAGTCTTCCTGCATATCTGTGTTGGGGTTCCACATCATCGCTCCGGGGAAATCACCGAACACAGTATCTATAATTTGGACGCATGAGTGTGGCAGTGTCGTAGTATTGAGTATTTCGTCACCCCAGCTCTCCGCCGGTCTGGGGTGTCTGAACCTCAAGTCACCCACAGGTTTTTGAGCGTAAGGAATGCCGAACCACGCGTCGACCTTCTTGCCAGTCGCGGCGGTCAGCGTGATGCCCCGAACCCTTCCCTTTCTTGTGCGGACAACGAGGGGGTCCTCGTCTTCTGGCCCGAGCTGTGGCTCGTCTGCCATCATTTCCTCGTCAGCCCGCTCATGGTTCGAGTAGAGCCTCTCATCATACTTGGCTCTTTTTGAAGAGGTTTCAGCGTCTTCAAACTTGGCGCGTTTGGAGGAAGTCTCGTGGTCTTCAAGTCGGGGTAGAATGGTGTCTAGTTCGGGGTTGTATCGGACGGCTTCGCCGTGGCCGCGGTAGGGCTGCGGCGGGGCCGGCGCGGGGAAGTGCGGGGCGTGGTCGGGCGCGTGGTGGCGCGCGCGATGCTCGTGCGGGCCGGCGAGCGCGCCCGCCAGCGCCGTCAGCGCAGCCAACACCACGCGCATACCGCCGCTCCTCCCGCTCCCACTGACACCACCTGCAACACCAGGCAAAACCCAATATTAAAAAACGACAATATTTGATAGAACTGCAATGCACACAATCTGACTACAGTAACATGTAAAATAAAAAATAAATGATCACTAGGAACGGAACTAGTGATGGAAACGATTTTGAAATATTATTTCTTAGTATTCTACTAGCTGTAACCGCGCGTTGCAATACTCCTTTTCCTACCTACTTGCCCTACCTGCCTACCCTACGCTACCCTAAGTTTTCTTATATACAAACCATGTCCCGACAGTAACGAACACAAAAAAAAAAAAACAATTTGGTGCAGTCGTTCGAAAGTTATGCGCGTACTTACATTTCGGCGATTCATTTTCATAGATTTTAATTACTATTCAATTACTAGTCAATCTCTGCAATTCATTGTAAACACCCAAAACATATTTCACAACCCCCCATTTGCATTCTTTCGAATAAAACAGAAACATTTTTTTCTTCACGTAATTACAACCAGTGAAAATAACGCTCAACGAATTTGGATGCAAATTATACACAAGAATAGACCATGAACTAGGCTCGGACAAAGGTCATTTATCCCGGTATGATGTTCCTATGGGATAGCACCCTCCATCCACGAAGGCGAAGCTCAGGGAAAGTTAGTTAAGAAAAATGTGCTTAACGATGAGCAATACAATGAAGATAAAGAAAAGTTAATAAATTGTTATAAAGAGATAGTCACCGTTATCTACGATTTTTAATAATCGATTATTCAAGGTTAGATATTGAGGGGTTCCCGGCTTCAAGGTTTAACCCTCAGTACAAGTTGGCCTAATTTTATAATAATTAGTCATTTTGCATCAAAAGTTAGGAATGATTATGATAATGAGTATATAAGAGAAAGTTTCAAATTGGCGGCTGTTACAGAAAAGATGAAAGGGAGTCGTTTGTTTTGGTATGAACATGTGATGAGGAAGGATGGAACACATGTGACTAAAAGAGTGATGAATATGAATGTAGATGGATAGAGAGGGAGAGGAAGACCAAAGAAAAGATGGATGAATTGTGGGAAAAATGATATGAAGGAAAAAGGAGTTAATGATAGCATGACAAATGACAGAGAAGAATGGAGGAGAGACGTGTTGCGCCGACCCCAAATAAAATGGGGCAAGGACAGCAAGATGATGATGATCAAAAGTTATGATATTGACAAGGTATGATTACAACGATCGCGACTGCAAACTTAGGTTTATTAGAATAGGCCGCAAAGTCAATGGTAATACTGACTCACACCTCACAAGACACACAACACAAACCAAAATCCTTTTATAGGGTTCCGTACCCAAAGGGTCAAGCGGGACCCTATTACTGAGACTTCGCTGTCCGTCCGTCTGTCACCAGGCTGTATCTCATGAACCGTGATAGTTATCCAGTTGAAATTTTTACAGATTATGTATTTATACAAAAAAGTGATTATTTTCCTGTTTTTATAAATAATGGTACGGAACCCTTCTTGCGCGAGTCCGACTCGCACTAAGCCGGTTTTTTATAATAACTGACCCATTATAATCTTCCTACACTGTAAACACTCCGTAACGCCAGCAATTTTAATAAGTACCGATGGAAACAGTTTTGGATTTATTGTTTCTAGTTTTTGATGGTTAGGTAAGTAGGCAGTCGCTTCATGTAAAATACTTTTATTCAGTTGCAATGCTGGAAGCCGACCCCAATAAGTTTTTGAGGGCTATAGATGAGTTTAACCTAACATTCCCGGAGTATTAAACAGATAATGTACCTAATGAACCAGGTGTTTTTAGGGTTCCGTAGCCGAATGGCAAAAAACGGAACCCTTATAGATTCGTCATGTCTGTCTGTCCGTCCGTCCGTATGTCACAGCTACTTATTTCCGAAACTATAAGAACTATACTGTTGAAACTTGGTAAATAGATGTATTCTGTAAACCGCATTAGGATTTTCACACAAAAATAGAAAAAAGCAATAAATTAAGAGGGTCCCCATACTAAGAACTGAAACCCAAAAAAAAAATTTTCATCAAACCCATACGTGTGGGGTATCTATGGATAGGTCTTCAAAAATTATATTAATGTTTCTAAAATCATTTTTTTCTAAACTGAATAGTTTGCGCTAGAGCCACTTCCAAAGTGGTAAAATGTGTGTCCCCCCCCTCTAATTTCTAAAGTAAGAGGAGGAAAATTCTGAAAATATTTAGGATTGTAGAACGTAAAAAAAAACTATCAACGAAAATTGGTTTCAATAAGATATGATGTTTAGTTTTTGAGATATGGGACTTTTTCATCAAACTGCAGCAGTAACTTTGTTTTTCATAAACATACTATGAAAAACAAATTTAGTTTTGCGGTTGTGTGGAAGTTTACTAACTAATACTACTAAATAATGAATGACAGTTCAAAATATTGTTATTATATTGTTTGGAGCTATGGAACCCTGTGTGCGAGTAAGACTCGCACTTGGCCGGTTTTTTTATTGTTTTGTTTTTTCTAATTTAGCTTTTTTAGTAAATGTTATTCAGTTTTACAATTTATATAAAAATTGTATTTACTACTCAACCAAAATAATTAATACTACTTTTAAGCTTCTGTATTTTTATTGTCAATTGTTGTTGTCAACCTAATTTGTTAATTTCATGTTAAAACATAGTTTAACTGTGTGATAACAATGTGTGTAACCAAAAATTGTGCATGTGGTGTTAGTTTATAATTAATTGTTACACTTATAAATGCAGGTAGAACGAAGTTATAAATGTTCTGTGTAAACAATTGTTGGCTAACCAAATGAATAAATAAATTAATAGTACGAGAACACTAACATTTCGCCAGTTATGTTTAAGTCCCGTGTAGGTACAAAACAAATACAAATTACAGAAATTCAACCAACGGAATTCATCATCATCAGCCTATAATGTTCCCACTGCTGGAACACAAGCCTGCTCTCTATGAGAGGGAGTGGGCTGTAATCCACCACGCGGGCCCAGTGCGGGTTGGTGGAAGTCACATGTTTTCAAATTTTTAGTTCTAGGACAAGCCAGTTTTTCCTTACGATTTTTTCCTCCTCCGTTTTTGAGGGCAGCGGTGATGAAACAAATTACACAAAGTAATGCGCCTACGTGGGTTCGAACCCATGGCTTATTGCTCGTAAGTCGGGGCTGCCACCACTGCGCCACCGCTGCTCTCAACCAACGGAATTGAATGTTGCAAATTCTCGAAACATATTTCACAATTCAATTCAATGTCTCCACCGTCAAACAACGAAGAAAACATTCAGTATTGTGGATGACATCAAAGGATTTCGGGACCGACAACCTATGACAAATAAGTTCGCCGCACAATATCTCGGTACATTGGTAAAGGTACAATGCTATAAATACAAAACAAACCCATCATTCATCAAATGGATACAAAAGGACAACCTTTAGAGTTTTGAACGAGAAACATTTGGTGTCTGGAAACGGGAGTAATTGGAAATAACCTAACTCCAGACCTGTGATCCCCGAAGGGTAGTTGAGTTAGGTATTTTTAGATGCGTGTAATAAGGGGTGAGCCTATTACCATCAATCGGGCACGAATACAGACGCCGTGGCTGAGACTGAGAAATTCCTGATGGAAAATCTCAATCACAATTTTCTCAACACAGGAATGGAAGTCAGGACCGCTCATCAGTCGCCATTACGAGCAGTCAGTCTCTATTCTAATGTAACAGAAAGGTATACTTGTATTAGTATCATGTACAAGGTGTTGTTTTGCATCCTCGTCAAAATTCAGGATGTTGTCACTAAAGACATAAATAATCAATCTAAATTACGGTACCTGGTTATTAGTTAATAAACTTTTTTTTTTGTTGTTGTTTGAGTTTGTCGGTATTTCAGAAAAGCCCCCTTAGCGTGGTTTAGGGAATAAAAATGATCGAATAAACGTTTGCGATTGTTTGTATGTGTGAAAGCGTGGTTATAGTGCGAGGATCTGACGGACCGCGTTTAAAACACGGGTGGTTCACACTTACCGATTTCCGTAAATAAAAATAAATAAATACCCTACTCGGGTCGAGAATCATTAGCGTAGTTACCTACTTGAATTAAACGACGATGCAAAACAAGCTTTTCTATACAACTAATATGACACTAATACATGTATACCTCTCCGTCATCGTTATAACGTCGCATTCGACCAACTCTACTCGTATGCACGGAATTCATGAAGTTCAGTTATTTTCAGCACACTATATTGGTGCAGGTTATATAAGAACGATACATCAAATCGATTCATCTATTTCAGTACATACTTCCATGCTGCCATAGATTTCCATTTTAACTTTGTACTGAAGGTACACAGCAACAATTATTTTAAAGTCCCAGAAAATAGGGATAACAATTAGATAGGTTAACTGGTAGAGAATGCCTTGTGGCATTAAGAGCCACCACATATTATGGCCACCAGTCGCCGCTACTAAGCGGAACCACTGGTGGTCGCACCAGTAGTTCAGTCAGACCACTACACGCCGCCACCAGTGGCAGCCACTGGTGGCTGGATGCGGCTTTTAATTAATTTAATTTAATTTATTCAGACAACAATTTAGTCCATTTTCTTAGTAAAATATCTTATAACTAGTGTTAGTATTACACAAACAAGGATCAAAAATAATAAAAACAAACAACATAGTAGGTTTCTGAGGCAGGATGTGCAGAGAACGATAAAGCGAGGAATAATCTACCTGACCATTCTCCCCACATAGTGCCTCAGAAAGGCAGGGTTTTAGTGGTTGCCACTTGCGGCAGTTGTTCAAGTGGTACTCGACAGAGGCAGACGTGTGTTTGTCAAAAATGGTCGCAATCTTGTTTTAGTTATTATTGTTGCTTATTATACTAAAACGTAGAAAATGTCGCCACAAGACACAAACGTCACAAAGTCGCCACAAACGTCGACAAAACGCAGTCCCAAGTAGCGAGCGCGGTCGACTCCCACACCCTCTGGCTCAGACGCGGCCACTCAAACGCTGGGTGTTCGCCGATGCTATACAAAATGTATGGAGAAACGTGTCCGCAACTTGTGGCGCCCACTAGTCGTTCTAATGTGGTCGCAATGTGCGGGGGCTCTAAGTCTGCCTATGTACCACCAATTTACGTGAACTTTAAATAAATAAATAGATAGATAAACATAAAATGCTTTATTAAAAGTGTAATATACCAATAAATACTTACCTGAACACGTGTGCAGCTTTCACACGTGTTCAGGTAAGTTGATAGCAAACTATTTATGATGGTACGAAACTAGGTCGTGAAGCGCAATGTTGAATCCTGCATCCAAAACTGGAATTTGCGGATTTAAAACGAAATATTTTACAAAACATTTATTTTCATGAATTTTCCCAAAGTACGCCCTTGCCTGATTCCTAAGTTACCGCCTAATCCCATCTTAATCAGGCAACCATCATAGAGATAAAAGCAATTTATTTGAAGATTAATATTATTTTAGTTCGGTGCAATCCTATTAAACATAGTTTCTGCGTATTCAATTAATGCTTTTTTGTGATAAAAATCACAGCACAGATAAACATATTTTTCTAATCTAGAGGAAAACTTTGTTCTTTTTTTCAAGAAATCTTATACTTATCCACCACCACTGTCACGTGATATCATCCGTGATTATTATTTAATGTAAGCTCCCTATATTTCATTCATCATCATTAATTAATTTCATTTTAATTTTTGGACAGTTTAGGTTAAGTTATAAACAATGAAAGCTTAAAACAGTATCTACAAGGGATCTCTGCCTTTTCGCCGAAAATTATTTGCACACAATTTCACTTGCCAACCAACGTTTCGCAGAAATTTATTTCACCGAATAGTCATTTGCTAACTTAACATATAATTAATGTTTTATTTCCCAACCTCACAGTTACCAACTGTACGTTTGGTCTGCTTTTCACAATGACACTTTTGAAAATGCAAACTTTCTCCCCTGGCACCACTCCCATGAAAAGGTAATGCATCGTTCTTGAGAACAACAAATTATTGTAACCTAACCTCAAAACATTTTATATTCGCCTAAAAAGCGTAGTCGACGTAGCCCCGCTACGTGGGGCTCCTATTTCTGTCTGCAGAGTTTACAGTAATCTAACACGAAGAGGATGGCGGGGTCTTAGTTCGCTCGCACCGCTTGCTCACTAGACCCCGCCATCCCCTTTGAACCTAACCTGTCCGAGTCGGGGTGCTCCAAGTCCAGAGCTCGCTTCGCTCGCTCATGCATCCAAATTGTCCTGGTAGCAGAAGTAACATTGTACACACATACAATCAGTGGGGCTACATTAGGGATTTTTAGGTTGTTCTATAACAACCAACGGTATGTTTGACAAATGATAAATGTCTCAAACGTTTTGTGTCATTATAATAATGAGCTTAACAATAATTCTACCAAATGAAACGTTGTCATACAAAAATTTGCTAATAATCGTTAGTTGTCAAAGTCAAACATCGGCGAAACGTTGGTTGGCAAGAGATAATCTGCCAAACACTTTTCGGCGAAGAGGCAGGACACCATCTACAAAGTGAAAATACTGAAACACTTGTTTTTTGCATCCTCGTCAAAATCCAGGAGGTTGTCATAAAACAAATAATTAATCAATTTAAATTAAGGTACCTAGTTAATTATTAATAAACGTTTTTTTTTGTTGTTGTTTATAGTCAGTATTTCAGAATAACCCCTTTAACACGCTTAATAAGAAATTATTGAATAAACGTTTGAGATTGTTTGTATGTGTGAAAGCGCGGTTATAGGGCGAATATCAGATGGATTGCGTTTAAAACACGGGTGGTTCACACATACCGATTTCAGTAAATAAGAAAAAAAAATATTACTCACCCATTTTATTATTGATTCGGCTTGAGAATCATTAGCATAGTTCCCTTTGTAAGTTTGACGAGGATGCAAAACAACAGCCTATACACATTATATTATGTCGAAAATTCAAAACAATGTCTCATTTCATAAAACATTTTAAACAATTTATTGATTACGGTACTGCTTTTGCTACTAGTTGGTAACTCGATTGAACAACAGGCATCATTGTCACAATCTCATCATCATCTGCCTAACCTTTTCCCAATTATGTTGGAGGCCGGCTTCCAGTCTTACCAGATACCGCTCAATACCTACTAGTATTTTACATGGAGCGACTGCCTAAGCAGCGTTCTCTGTGAGAGCAGCGATCTCTGTGAGAGCAGCTTTCTCTGTGATAGCAGCGTTCTCTGTGCTTTTGTAACAACCGTACTGCGATCGCCAACCCGCCTGCCAAGCGTGGCGATTATGGCAAAACCCCACTTATGTCAATGAGGCGTTGATGCCTATGTCCAGCAGAGGACGTCTTTCGGCTGAAATGATGACTGCCTAACTGCGTACCTTTTGTCTTTGCGACCATCAAGCATTAGGTCCTACTCATTATTTTCAGTTACAAATGTTACTGGAGACCATCATCTGCCTAGCCTTTTCCCAATCATGTTAGGGTCGGCTTCCAGTCGAACCGGGTGCAGCTGAAAACCAGTACCTTGGTCTCCAGTATGTTACTGGAGACCAAGTCTACAATAAACCATGCAAACTAGAGCATCCCGCAATTCCAAAATGATTTCAGAGACAAAACTGATTTTCCTGTAGTAGTTCCGTACCTTAAAAGGAAAAAACCGGCCAAGTGCGAGTCGGACTCGCGCACGAAGAGTTGCGTACCATTATTTATAAAAATGAGCAACAATATCTCTTTTTTGTATGGGAGCCCCCTTAAATATTTATTTTATTCTTTTTTTAGTATTTGTTGTTGTAGCGGCAACAGAAACACATAATTTGTAGAAATTTCAACCGGCTAGCTATCACGGTTCATGAGATACAGCCTGGTGACGGACGGACAGACGGACAGCGAAGTCTCAGTAATAGGGTCTCGTTTGACCCTTTCGGTACGGAACTCAAAAAATGGAAGACTTAAAGGATCATTTCGTTGTCCGCTTATAGGTATGTCTATTTTCAGTCATTTGTATCACAGAAGAGATTTTATTCTTAACCTAAATCAATTAACTTCTCAAATTTGAAACCGTCTCACAACGCTAATTTAACGCTGCTTTCACAATACACTCTTTAAAATTAAAATACTCCATCAAATTTTAGTGAACAGCAAATATTTGTGTGTGAGCTCCAGAGCAATAATCCGGGAGTATTTGTACTGTTCTGTCAATACAAACAATCGAACATCCGTTAGCCGGCTGAGGGACCATTGTGGGCCATTGGAAGCCATCGAGGGCCATCGGGAGAAATAGGAGTAAATATTGGGGTAACGTAGTACAAGAGCTGGCTGCAATACCTACATACCTACTTACCTGAGTAGCTACTATTTATTTTATTACTGAAAACCAGCGCTGTGCTGTGGGCCTCTCATAGCACAGCATCGTGCTGAGTGGTAACCTGCTTGTCGCAGTCACAACGAGCTAGCTGTATTTTTTTTCCGTCGTGTTGTTTTTATACATATTTGTTGCATGATTATTGTTTATATTTGTTTTTGACATTTTGCTTGCACGTCATGTCTCTGCGACAATTAATTAAATTTTCTGTTAATTTACCCACGAGCTCCACTTCCGGCCAGCCATCAAAATAAATATAAGTAAGACTTTTCAAATTATTCTATCATGAAACCGTAGTATTGTTGGTTCTGCGAGAAAAGCTTTGTGACAAATTCGGAATAATATTGTAACTCCGGCCAATCAGCCACAAGTTTCCGTAGCATTCATTTGTTTTCCAACAATGGTCTCCCGGAACCCCCTTTACTGCCAGAGACGGGTAACAACAAAACACAGGGTTGTGACGAGTTTCAAACGGGGTATAAATTTCCTACAATTATGTTTGTGTAAGATAACATTATTTCAAATTGAAGTAAGCCCTCTGGCCCTAAACCAAAACAAAGTAATATTCTATAAGCTATTTAAACGCCGACAGAAAATTTAAAAATTGACTTGAACTACCAAAAGGCTTATACGTCATTCCTTTTAAAAGTAAAAAAGATACAAAGTTTATGATATTTCCGAACACACGACAAAAATTACCACATAATCTGTCACAATTAATGCAACAAAAACTCTTTCTAGACAATCTAAGTAGATAAAGGAAAAGGTCAAAAATGAAAGAAATCTAGATTGCCGAAGGCTGTTAACTTGGCTATGGTAATATATGAGATGATATTACCATAGCCAAGTTAACAGTTTTAAGGATAAGCTACCCTTCGTTGAGATATTTAAGTTCGAATGGCTATTCTGTTATTAACATCATGTTACTGTCTGTCAAAGAATGTTCTTCTTCCATGTTATTAACCTTCGTCTCAGCTTTAAGCACCCCTCCTCAGTTTCCAAAATCCATCTATCGTAGTGCGATGTTCTTAGCTATCCACATTCATACTCTAAACATTTTTCTCAGTCTTCCGCATTCCATACCATCTCTCGATCACCAGCACAACTTTAAACATTCCATTATAGAATCGAATGCTCATATAAATATACTGGACTCTGTCGCTCCAGAGGTTCCTATTTAAAGTCCACACGTTACGAAAATACCGAATACATCCAAGTGCGAGCCGGCTGAGCCGCTTATGCAAATGTCCGCAGAATTAATTATTTATGCTGTTTTTCTTTAGTAATTGTATTAACATAAAAACGTAGATGATGATTTGTTTCAATTTACACGAGTTCACGCTTATTCATTTATAAGTTAACTGGTTTTTGTCGGATTACAATTTTATTAATGAGGAACGTTGACATGTAAACATCCTATTATTATTAGAAATGCAAAAGTTTGTGCGGATGTATGGATGTTTGCTTCTCTTTCACGCGAAAACGACTGAATGGATCTGAATAAAATTTGGCACAAGGATAGATAATAGTCTGGAACACCCCATAGAATACTTTTTATCCCGGAAATGCGATCCTCTGAGACATTTGTCGAACAAAACGCGGGGAAACCGTGGGCATTTAGGGTGTTACTATCGATTGGTGCTTGGTAGCTTTGACTGATCGACGGATACCGGGCGATAAACAATTAATCAACCGCCGATCGATGCCATCGATCGACAACGGTCGACGTTGATCAATCGAATAGTGTAGTAGAAACTGTCGATCGTCGTCGACTAAGCCTTTCACCATCAATCGATGGCCTCGAACGACGATCGATCGATTCGTATAGTAGAAACTATCGATCGACGTCGACTAATCCATTCTACCATCGATCGATCGATTGGTGTAGTAGTACCCCAAGCTAGTAAGTACACTTTAATTCTGAAGCCAGTAGTAGTAGTAGATCTTCCATGGAATTTTGTATACTCTATTTAACACCTATATCGTACGTTCAAAAATCTTAAAAACGTCTTTAAAATACTTAATCTTAAAAACTGTTCTGAATATTAGCAGGTTAGGCGTTACCTATCAGTGAATTAACGAATCAAAGATATAAAAACTCTTTCTTCATAGCTCAGCATTGATACTGTTCATGTTAGACTAAAGTTAAAGCAATGCGGATTAAGTTGTTCAAACATTTTCAATCTCATAATATTGCAGTCATCATGCGACATTTAGTTTTATGGTAAAGGCTTTCGGTTGGGTTTTATCTGACTTGTTCCATCTACTTTAGGCTGGAAGACTCCAGACATTTGAACAAACCAAAAATAAATTAGTTTTTAAATAAGGCTGATAATCAGCACTTATTGAATTTCTGTCACATGTAACTGTGACAGTCCCGTCACTACTTCCTAGTGAGACTAACTGGAGAGAAGAAGTGGTGCAACAAATTCCCCTGCAATCAACCCAACCAACCACTCCAACCAACGAATCCAACCAACCACTCCAACCAACCAATCCAACCAACCACTCCAACCAAACACCCAATCCGCTTCTTCTTGGCACGCGTGCTCCATCCAAGGCTGCATCATCGCTTCACTTTAGGCGAGTTACGACCAAACGCAAACCTATTCAGAAAAAAAAAAAAACTTTTCAGCACTAATCCCAAAGAGTTCCATTACTTATTAGGGACACGTACTCATATCAAACCCAAAACCGAAATATCTGCCGTTTCTTCGAAGAGCAACGAAAAGAAACTTAAAAACCAATGCGCACCATAAAAACCTCTCACCTTAAAGAAGTGCCAAGGCGACACCCAATCACAATTACGGCACCAATTAAGCCTTGCCAAGGCCAAAGACGAAAGCGACTGATAGCAAGACCTGTCGCATAGCCACCACTCACCTCCAGCTTTTGAATTGCAAATCGGCGGTATCTGCACTAGCGACCTTCGGTCACGCGACCGCGCGATATCGCGAGCCGCGCTGTTATTTTGAAGAGAACTTCAGATTTTTTTTAGCTTTTTTCTTGTTACACTTGCTTGGCTGTTGCTAGGCTTTGTTGTCACCTCATTTGGTTAACACTTTCGGTGCCAACCACCCAGGATATAGGTCAAACCATAATTTGTTCGTGTGCCCAAAATCTGCATCCCGAGTCGTCGTTATACTAGCCATAGATTTCGGCATCATCATCATCATTTCAGCCGAAAGACGTCCACTGCTGGACATAGGCCTCCCCCAACGACACATTGAGATAAGGGGGTTTTGCCATAATCGCCACGCTTGGCAGGCGGGTTGGCGATCGCAGTACGGTTGTAACAAAAGCACCGAGAACGCCCATTCTCTGGAAAGTCCCTTAGTTACGACACCCACGGGAAGATATGGAATGGTGCTATTCTTTACGTCCGACACCACACAGAAATACAATGATTTCGGCATACAAGTGAAAATTGATTATTTGAACTAGCCAGCGAAAGTGTTAAGCAGGTGATGATTGAAACCGTCAGACCGGTAGTCCCAGTGGCAATAGCTTTCAAACCATTTTGTATTTCTATAACGTCTTCTATGTAACTTTGGCAGTCCATTATACTTTTGAATTTTTGACTATTCTATCATGGTTTACGCTAATAGAATATCATTTATTATAGGTCCTCCGGTGATAATAAAAACCTATCTTAGATAAGGATCAGTTCGATACCAAACAAATTAATACTGTCCATCTGTCTTCTTTGAAATCGCTGTTTTATCATTTAATAAGTCGTTTGTTGAATGAATGATTAAAACAGTCCTCGCCACTGTTGTCTGTGACATAATCTTATCTCCCATAGGCTGGGCAGTGGGACCTGTTACCAAACTTCTAAACTGACAAACCTTTCTACCACATCATAACCCATATTCCTAAAACTCCCCAATAGAAAAGGCTTTTATTATTTCCAAATATTGTTTATCTAAAGTAGGCCATAAGCTTCAAGCCTCATCAATCACTATACTATATTTCAGCCATTATTTATCACCTGTCAAATCAACTTACAGAATACCCTCGCAAGTACATGTTCAATTTGATTACGACACTCGTCTCATTTGAACGGTATATTGTGAGAATATAGACGAATATTCGACACGTTATACCAACGATATCGTCGTCTTCAACAGCGAGAGGCTCAAAACGAAATTTATAGGCGATTTTATACCCCAAGGGAGCCTATTACAGCCCGACCGGCCAGAGTAACAAGAACTCTTGAAGTGAGTTCTCCATGTATTTGGGTCAGGCCGAGGATAAATTTAAATGTTGGTTTTTCATTTTAATATTTGAGTTTCAGCTGTTGGAATTGTAGATTTTGAGGGAGCGATAATGTTTCAGTTTAAAGGTGAGGTAGTGTTTTGATAGAAGTTATGGGTATGTGTGGTTTTGTGAGAGACTGAATTGGAACACTGTTTTCAACGTGAACAGTATATAAATAACTGTGTTTGATATTTGCTTGCGATTGATGTACGTTGTTGATGATGATGAGGTTACAAAACTTTCTTTATCCAGAGACCGTGTTTCGGAAAAGCATTGGCACACATTTCAGAAGGTAATTTCTTCTCGACACGACCCGTATACATAAGGGGATCTCGTTCTGGAAACCAACAAAATGGTTTGTTTCCTCCAAAAAAACACTACTGAAAAAAATCTCCCATTCGATCTTATTTATTTATTTATTTGACACTTCAAGCACATAGTACCTATAGAGGCGGACTTAATGCCATAGGTATTTTCTACCACCATACCATACAATTTTCTTTATTTTTTATTAGAAAAATAAATAGAATTGACTAGACAGAATAAGCACTGGCCACTATAGGTACGCTTGTAAACTTGTTGCTTATGACGATTTCAGATTTCAAATGTTTCCTTTATCAAAAAAAACCTGATGTTGTCCGCCAGTGCGACATCTAAGACTAACCAAGAAAATATGTTGCTATAAAATACACACACATACATATGACCGTAGTCACCCTACAGTTCACTTGATATCTTCGTAGAGAATCCCGCCAAAGGCTGGGAACTTGTCGTATATTTTCTGAGAACGAAATTACTGCCGGGTGATGAGAGGCAGTCGGTGGCTTCATAAATTTATAAAATGGCACCTTCACGGAACCCGCGAATTACGGCCGCGGAATATTTACGGCCGATTACATAGTGTAACGACGGTTAACTTGAAGTTTAAACGTTGCCCGTTAATAAGGGAAAATCGGTTGGTTTAGAAGATGTGGTGATATTTTTTTATTTCTAGATATGCGGCTACGAAGTTTTCTTTATTATTATAAACTGTTCGTTTTTATGAATTTCGTGACCAGATACATAAAAAGACCTGTCTTTGGAGATACTCACTCTGACGGCTTTATAAGTATGACCTAAGTGACAGATCAAAAATGTATCAAGATGTCAATGTGTGTGTACTGATCATGAAAACTACTGATTTCTGATAATCCGGACAAGAGCTAGTCGGGCTAACCGAGGGTTCCGTACAAATTTGTAGGTAAATATTAGAAATAGTTCAAAAATCGAGAGTCGCAGTTTCCGAACTTTTTTATGATTTTAATTGCAAATGTATAGTTTTCAGATTTTTTCCTGTACATGTAGTTTATGACGATATTATACGAAATTTCATAGTTCTAGGTCAACGGGGAGGACCCTATACATTTTGATTACCTTGAGAGTGTTGAAATATCCGTTTTTTGCGGCATAAACTACAAGGAAAAATGCCGCTCGGCTTAACTCCAATAGTAACTAGCTGACCCGAAATGATAAAACTATATTTGAAATGTACAGAGAATAATAGGAATAAGAATAGGTGCCGAACGGAGTTTGCCGATCGGAAAGAGCCGAATGAAAATCGAATGTGTAGTAAATTGCTCCGGACCGGTTAGTTGATCAACAAAGACTGCCGAATGGAATGCGCCGACCCGGAAAAGTATGTAGCACTCTCAAAACATACGGTCAACTATCAAAACTTGCCCCATCTCCACAATTTCAGCAATGTCGCGATCATATCAAGAAAATAGGTTAAACTCAGTTTAATGTCCCAGTTAATGGAGCGCGGTGTAATCTAGCCCTAATAACCGCCCTAATGAGTTTTCATTCTTTCTTCATTTCCGTGGTTGAGAGTATTTCCGAGTCTCTGACTATATAGGATAAACTGTAGAATTGCTCTACGGGGGAAAGAGATGGCGATATTCTTGGAAACATTTTGCATGAGGAGTGAGTGAGATGGCTATAGGGTGAGCGGATGGCTGAGATTCCTCAAATTCAAATGTCTTTTCCTAGAATGTGCGGTCTTGGAGTGTTTGTTAAATGGAATATTTCATGTCGTTCATTCTTAATGTAGTTTCTTGATAGTGTTAGGTCTCGCTTCTTAAGCGTGAAGTTGCAGTTTAAAACTTTTATGCGAGTCCTTGAATTTCATATGTCACTTTTAATGTTACAGATTGTCGTTTATGTTCTAAAGCCACGTCAATTTTTGCCGATTTTGACATTTTGATGCTTTTGCTAGAGAATCGGAAGAAGCTTTGTTTCAGCCAATCAGAGACAAGCAACGGTTCATAAAATGGCCTTGTCTTGGTATCTATGTAAAATTATGCAGTTTTTCACTCTTCTGTAAAGTTGCATTTTTAGGGTTCCGTACCCAAAGGGTCAAACGGGACCCTATTACTGAGACTTCGCTGTCCGTCCGTCCGTCTGTCACCAGACTGTACCTCATGAACCGCGATATTTAGCCAGTTGAAATTTCTACAGAATATGTATTTCTGTTGCTTTCTGTATTTCAGTTGCCGCTATAACAAAAAATAGAATAAAATAAATATTTCAGGGGGGCTCCCATGAGGCTAAGAAGGAACATGTATGGGTTTTAGCCAGTACAAGTCTGAAACTCCCACCCGCTCCGCCCAGAGTGGGAGGGGTTATTTGATGATTTCCCAACCGAAAAAAAGGGGGCTCCCATACAAAAAACAGACTTTTTGCTCGTTTTTATAATTATAAATAATGGTACGGAACCCTTCGTGCGCGAGTCCGACTCGCACTTAGCCAGTTTTTTTTATTAACGTGGTGTATCGACGATATTTACTGTTGTAAAGGAAAATTCTGAGCAGTTATTGCTCACTTGTTCTTGCTCACTATATTAGTAATCACTCCTTTTGCATGAAAATTGAGACAATTTTTGCCCGATACGAGTAAATGGTCAGAGACCTGGACGAATACCTAGTGGAATCCGAGAAGCTCAGGACCGGGCAATGTAAAGACGTTTGGGGGCGGCCTATATCCAGCTTTGGACGTCTTAAGGCTATGTTGAGAGGACCTCGAGGCTCTAAAATAATATCAGCCGCTCGGATCAATCTTCAAGTTGAGTCGCGCTTGCCTAGGTTGGTCTGTGGATGGGTGACCACCCATTACATAACGAGTTTCGTCCGTACCTCGGAAAGCACGTTAAGCCGTTGGTCCCGGCTGTCATTTGTAGATCTTGACAGTCGTTTCAGGTAGTCAGTGGCCCGAAAGACCGACAAAGAGTTTTACCAAAGAGTCTTACCAAAAAGTCTTACCAAAGAGTCTTACCGGAGAGTCTTACCAAAGAGTCTTACCAAAGTGTCTTACTAAAGAGTCTTACCAAAGAGTCTTACCAAAGAGTCTTACCAAAGAGTCTTACCAAAGAGTCTTACCAAAGAGTATCGTATTACCCAGTACTAACTGGGTTGTGAACTGGAGGTCAGATAGGCAGTCACTCAATGTAAAATACTGGTTTCCAGCTGCATCCTGTTCATCATGACTGGTAGCCGACCACAACATAGTTGGTTTTCTCAACAGGCTCGGCCGATGAGGAACTTAACTGCCTTACAATTGCAAACGTTGCTTATATTCTCTCTGTTACAAGAACCAGGGTTATTTCATCACAAGTTTCCGTGAAAAAATATAAGGACACATAGCAGCGAAGTTGTTATTAAAAACTTAGCCAGCGCTTTTTAAACATGAGACATGCCAAGCTGAGATAACGTAGCGTGAGCAAGAGCATCATGAGTAGGGTTGGGAAAAAGTCTCGATGTTTCTTTTTTAAGTTTTCATTTTAGATTGGCTCGGGTCGAATTTATTTTTCATTGGAAATTAGACTGGTTGTAAGACATTGTTCAGGTTATGCTTTACCTATTTTTGACTATAATTAAGTAATTTTATATTCAGCATATTAAGCAACAACCGAAAACAAAAACCATCTCAGGAGGTAAAGAAGAAAGGATATACACAATAATGTCAATAATTTCAAATCTGATAAAATAATTGATCAATGTTGTTTTTGTCTGTTGTTTGAGGTTGCGTGTTTGATAGTCTCTATTCTTTTTTTTCAGTATCCTGAATATCCTATAATGTATGATAGCGTGATGGTTGACATAGGAGATTGGAAGAAATAACGTGTTGCACCGACCCGAAGTAACAAAAGACATAATTATGCAGGAAGATGATGATCCTACAGTTAACTAAAATCTACCAAAACCTAGCTTCATATCAAAATTTATCGACAACGTGTCACATCACTACGCTGAACTCCATAAAGTCCCAGCACGCTTGGCTTCGTGCGCGCACATACGAACGACTTAATTATATTTTTCTCTGGCCATCCCCCACGACAAACATCGTGTTTGCCCTAATATATTATAAAAGTTATCTACAAAGTACTGCAGTCTTGGTATCTTCGTATAATTTTCGGGAATTGTTACTGGTACCGATATTATACCAATAGGATTCAGTTGATGCCAATCTTCTTTTTGTGTTGCGATGGAATAGTCCAATTATATCCTATTTCTTTAAACCAGGAAAATACATGACAATTACATGTAGAACAATATTATAAATGAAACTTAAAACACACTTTAGAATGACGTCATTTTATTTCTCGTAGTTCTTCCCAGCAAACCCTTCCATTCTTTCATCGTGGGAATGCATAAAAAATAACTAGTCCGCCATCTTTGGGAGTCTGCCATATTGGATTTAGAATGACGTCACTTATATAACTATGCATTGTCATCCTAACTAAACATATGCAACATTTTTGGTAATCGAAAACTGGGAAGTGGCTCAAATTTAACTTCTAGGATTTTTTACATAGTTAGATGACAGGTGAAGGTGTCAACTTATAATTATTGGTCATAACAGACTTCCTGCGCAATTTTAAGCAATGGTGACCAATCCTAGCGGTGGCTAGCCATCACAGCTGTGCTCTCCCTTCCTTCATTTTCATTGTCCGAAAGGGCAGCAATCAGAAAAGACTGGAGTGAGGTCAGACGCAGTACCGGCGGTACTTTCGTCACAATTGCAAGGAAAATGTCGTGAGGAAAGTATTGAGTTAGATTGTATGTGTTGTATTGATTGGATTGAAGAGTAGGGCAAGACCAAAGAAACGATGGATGGACTGTGTGAAGGATGATATGGAAAAAAAAGAGGTGAGTCATGAGATGACAATTAATAGACAAGTATGGAAGAAGAAGACATGCTGCGCTGACCCCAAATAAATTGGTATTGGGGTAAGAGAATGATGATGCAAACAAACTCCTGGCATACTTTCGTGTAAAGTCTAATATTCTTGAGTATGTTTTACCGTGTGATTTCTGATTGCGGCCGCGCTGGTGAGTAGCAGCATCTAGACGCTTCTCTTTAATATTAATGATGCTGAGCTAAGAGCTCGTGGCTTAATACAGTTTGTTTTTGAGTTTTTCATCAGGAACTTCTCAGTAGCAGCCATAGAGTCCAAATTTCTGACCAGTTGATGGCAATAGGCTCGCTTACTATTACATGGGACTTAAAACATTATTGACGTATTCATGTGAGGAGCTCCTGGCTAAAAAATAACAGCCGCACAGGTCGATCTTAAAGAATAAGCCGTGCTTGCCGAAGTCCGTGGATGGGTGACCATAATTACATACCGATTTTCCTCCGTGCCTCGGAAAGCACGTTAAGCCGTTAGTCCCGGCTGTTATTTGTAGATCTTTAACAGTCGTTTCAAATAGTCCGTGGCACGAAAATCTGACAACCAGTCTTACCAGCCAGGAGGTTTACCATGACGTCTTAAAGCAGTATTGTTTTACTCTTATTCCAGTGTGGAAAGAGACGGAGCTATACAGGATGTCTAGCGCCATCACTTTCTCACACTGGAAAAGGAATAAAACAAAAATGTTTTAAGACGTCATGGTAGGCCACAAGGTCTTAATTTTGAGGTTATGATGGGTTTACCTGGCACTATCTCCGGGTCGCCATGACCGCTGCTAGCGGCGCGTGTGCAGCGTGCGTAACACCACTTCACATCCTATTCGTCACCACCTGGAACAAGCGTGACGATATTGAATAAAAGTTTGGTAAAAATATTTATTTAAAAAAATAAATATTTAATCGTTTTTTTTTCTTTCTTTTGAAATTAGATACCACTGTTGATTTTGATACCGCTGTTCCGAAAAATTTCCAAAATATAAGGTTTTCTTTTTAATCTTTTATTATTTTTTTTAAATCAGCGAAGCTTGAACATAAAAAAAAATCACGGTTAAGGAGATATGTTTTTGCTCTTCTCTCTTTCGCACTTTCATTATACTCAAGTAAGTAACAAGTTTTACGAAGACTTTCAAGTGAGACAGTCCTACCACGCTATACTACGTACAACCAATTTTGTGCACTCGTATCATAAACATAATTACATACCCCGAAAAACAAGAATAAAAATTACCCACAAAAACGGACATACCCAGTGTCAAATCACGACATACCTGATTACCTAACCCTAACGTCCTCAGGGAATACTATAGAAACCTGTTACTATACTATACTTGTACTGACTCGCCCCGTACTCTATACTCCTATAGTAACAAGTACATAGTACCTACTACACCGGCCTCAATCTTGAAGCACTTAACTGATTGCTTGCTGGACTCGACTGTACCTGTAATATGTACCGAACAAATGGTTGCTCGTTGTATATCATTGTACTTTTTGCTGTTGATTTATTTTCTTGGCTGGAGCTTATATTAGGGGATTGGTATAGACCAGTGTTTTTCAACCTGTGGGTCCGACCCCCTGGGGGGTCGCGAAGCTTCTCTAAGGGGTCGCAAGACGATGCGAAAACAACCTCAGCAAAAAAACAGTTTAAGTTTCAAAAGATAGATTTATTCAGAAACTGTTAAATAAAGGATTAAACATTTCATGTCTGTATTAACATTTGTATGTTAATACAGAGTACTCGTCCATCTTACTTAATACGAAGGTTACGCTTGTTTTTATTAACCAATTTGTCCCATTGTAGATCCGTTTTTGCTACATCGAGAATAAAATCTTTTGCAAATTTAAGTGATTTCTTTGCTTATTTTTAGTATTTTGGCCACACTCGTGGGACGGCCGGTATATGCGCGTATATTGCGTCAATTGGCGATGTATTCGATGTAAAAAATGTGTAAACAAATTATGTATTTATCCGAATCCTAATTACGCAAATGCATAAAAATGTTCAATGGTTCATGGTTGTGCCGTTCTCATTCTTGTTGCGGACACTTGTGGAGTGATAAGATCCTACAAGAAGTAATAAATAAAAAAACAAGATGGCTTAAATTATTTATATTATTTATTATTATTTACTAGCTTTTGCCCGCAGTTTTGCTCGCGTTAATTTAGAATTGACAATCAATTCTAGTTGTACTCTGCTCGTTGTTTGGCTTTTGCAAGTGGCGCCATCTATTATAATTAGAAAGTTATTGTTGTTTTCCTTTGGAACAGTACTTTTTTTTTCAGGATGAAAGGTACACCTGACAACGTAGGTCTACGTATAATTTCAGGATGATCGGTTTAGTGGTTTAGGAGTGTAAAAGGTAACAAACAAACTTACTTTCGCATTTATAATATTATAGTCAGGAAGTTAGGATATATTTACCATCCAGCACTAACTAACTTCAACGTTGTTAATTTTGATAACTTCATAAGTTTTAAAGAAGATATTCTAATTATATAGCTATCTAATTCCTTATTAATAAAAATGATAAGATTTGTATCAATTCTAATTATTTTCTGATAACTGGCTAATTAGGATGATGGGGCGTACATACACAGGAAACCGGCATGTACCTATTAAAAATTCCATGATACGTGACCGAACTGGATTCGCTTAGTAGATAATGGACTCCTCCTGAAGGCCTGTGCCCCAGCACTGGGAACCTGCTGGCCTATCACGACGTCTTAAAGCAGTATTGTTTTACTCTTATTCCAGTGTGGGAAAGAGACGGAGTTATACAGGATGTCTAGCGCCATCTGTTTCCCACACTGGAAAAGGAGTAAAACGATCATGTTTTAAGACGTCATGGTAAGCCACCTGATAGGCTGGTTATATGCGGAAAGCAGCCCGCTATACAATACAATATGTACATTCCTGTTTTTTTTTTTAGGATGGGAAAACATCAAATGACTTCTTCCGCTCTGTGCGGAGCGGAAGGGAGTGTCAGACTTGACTGACTAAAACCCATCCATGTTCCTTCTTAGCCCTTTGCGTTCCAGGGGCACGGTATCTCTTTCGAACAGTCCCGCAGCCCTGGCAGGCATCGGCCCTCTCGGATCCCTTCCGATTTGCTGACATCTCCTTGAGGCGCGCGTGGAACACGAACGCGCCGTCGGCACGGTCTGTCGTCATAAGACGGACGGACGGTGAGCTAGCCCATTACTCACCGTCGTTTTAATCATACATTGTTATCGTCTGCCTAGCCTTTTCACAACTAAGTTTCTGGTCGGCTTCCAGTCTGAGCGGATGCAGCTGAATACCAGTATTTTGCATGAAACGACTCCACAACCCAGTTAATACTGGGTAATATGATACCTAAGAAAGTACGAAGGTGAGTAAGAAGGTACGATAATCATCTATTGTGAACAGGTATAGAGGTTCGATGACCAAAAGACATTCATACAGACTAAAAAGATCTGTTGTGATAACCCCAAATTAATTTGGGTATTCGTCGGAAGATGATGATGTGAGCGACCACAACTTCCCACAGCTTACATTGGAAAAACAGATTTTCCCTGCAAAGTGCAAATCTTCTTTACATTTCATTGTGGGCCTTTTTTTACAGATGGGAAATAATCAAATGACCCCACCTGGGCGGAGCGGAAGGGAGTGTCAGACTTGTACTGAGTAAAACCCATCCATGTTCCCTCTTAGCCCTTTGTGTTCCAGGGCCACGGTATCTCTTTCGAACAGTCCCGCAGCCCTGGCAGGCATCGGTCTTCTCGCACCCCTTCCAGTTTGCTGACATCTCTTTGAGGCGCGCGTGGAACACGACCGAGCCGTCGATACGGCCTGTCGTCATAAGACGGACGGACGGTGAGCTAGCCCATTACTCACCGCCCTCAGGCACGCGCCTGCGGTGGCCGGGGGCCACTGGTTGCCCCCTGACGCCTCATTGTAGGTCCTTTAGTAAAATTTGTTCCTTTGCACGAGTTTTGAACTCCCTTCCTCCCTGTTTTAATCTAAGGGTGAGCACACACCTCATGGCGACATGGAGAGAGCGACTGTCGCAACCCCGTGCAGGGCACGCCACAATAGTGGCGATAAGTCCCCTCTTTGAGGAGTGGCTAGAGAGGCGCCACGGCGCCCTCACCTTCCGCCTGACGCAGGTCCTCACCGGACACGGTTGTTTCGGGAGGTTCCTGCACCGAATCGGGCGGGAGGAAACGCCCGGGTGTCACCACTGCGAGGATCGGCCGGAGGACACGGTGGAGCACACTGTGGAGCTATGCCCCGCTTGGGCTGAGCCCCGCCGTGTCCTCGTAGCGGCGATTGGCGGCGGCGACCTCTCGCGTCCGGCCCTGGTTCAATCCATGGTCCGGGGCGAGAGGGAATGGGAAGCCGTAGCCTCCTTCTGCGAAGCAGTCATGCTAGCGAAGGAGGTGGTGGAACGTGAGAGGGAGAGAACCTCACGTCCCAGCCGCCGCGGGAGACGGCCCGGGCGTCGGGGGGCAACCAGTGGCCCCCGGCCACCGTAGGCGCGGGCCTGTGGACGGTGAGTAATGGGCTAGCTCACCGTCCGTCCGTCTTATGACGACAGACCGTGCCGACGGCGCGTTCGTGTTCCACGCGCGCCTCAAGGAGATGTCAGCAAATCGGAAGGGGTCCGAGAGGGCCGATGCCTGCCAGGGCTGCGGGTTGTTCGAAAGAGATACCGTGCCCCTGGAACGCAAAGGGCTAAGAAGGAACATGGATGGGTTTTAGTCAGTCAAGTCTGACACTCCCTTCCGCTCCGCCCAGAGCGGAAGAAGTCATTTGATGATTTCCCATCCGAAAAAAAAAAAAAAAAAAAAAAAAAAAAAAGGGTGAGCACACACTATGTATGGTTATATAGCACAATTCAATAGAGATGTTATCAATGTTATACAAGGTGTATGGGACACCGACGCGAAAACGCTTACCACGTACTCAGTACTTCATTCTGAACCTACCTCCCCCCACACAGAAAATTTTCATTGGTTTAAAAAAAATAAACAGCTGTTTCCTACAAAAGTGGACAACCTACATGGTCAAAATGTATGGGACAGCTGTTTTTTTTAATAACCGAAGAAAAATTTGTTGGTTCAGAATGTCTCTTACACCCTGTATAATGTGGACGTGTTTATATAACAATAATTTTGTGAAATGTTACTTGATCTGCTGGCCTACCATGACGTTTTAAAGCAGTATTGTTTTACACTTATTCCAGTGTGGGAAAGAGACGGAGCTATACAGGATGTCTAGCGCCATCTTTTTTCCAGAGTTCAATTCAAATCTGGACGCAACGTTACAACCTGAATTTCCGCCGTATAGCACGGGTTTCTTAGAACCCTTATCAAGCCGTTGGAGGCAAGAATTTTGCAAACATACGTCTCCAATCAAAAAATACGTACAAGATAATATCTGTCAGGAAAACGCGTCATTAACGCGTATGATTGTATTATATATAATCAAATATATCTGTAAGATGAGAAAATTTGATAAATCACTAAAATAAATCGATAAGAATTGATTGAGGATCAAGTTGCTTCTGAATAGTATAAAAACGATTATTTTAATTCAATGTACATTATTCTTCTTTTGAAGTATAGCAAGGTAAGACATGTAACTGAAGAAACTTTTCATGTTATTTTTCGTAAAATTAGCAACATAATTGTGATAAAGAAACACTAGGAAAGTGTTTAACAGTTCTCTCAACTGTATTTGTTACAACCACTATAAATTAATATTTTATTCTGTTCAAATTTACATTGTTTACAAACTATAGCAGACTTACAATACTATTAAAAAATAAAAACAGAAAAATATTAGTCCGCATCGCTGTCAACACTAGGAATAATATTCAGGACTTTTTGTCAGCAAAAAAGGCTTAATAGATCCCTTAATTGTTATTTGTAAACTGAAAGCTTCTATTTTGAAATCTGTTTTAACCTTCAGTGTTATCTAAAGGAATCTACTAATGACTAATAAGTTAAACGTATTTTTGCAGAAAATAACCTAATATCAAAATGAAGGTCTTCCTTGCTTTCGCGTTCCTCATCGCAGGCATCAGTGCCTCATCAATTCCTCGTATCCCAAGTGAGTATAAAGGTTGATTTTCCAAACTATTGACTTCCGTAATCATTATGCTCCTGCTTAGCTGGCCTTCCATGACGTCTTAAAACATTATTGTTTTACTCCTTTTCCAGTGTGGGAAAGAGATGGCGCTAGACATCCTGTATAGCTTCGTCTCTTTCCCACACTGGAATAAGAGTAAAATAATACTACCTTAAGACGTCATGGTAGGCCAGCTTATCGCAATTTATTATTAATTACTCAAACAAATTCCGTAATATACTAATAAAAGAAAAACTTTCAAATTAAACAAAACCAGAAGGTTACTGTTTTATATGTCAAACAACGATGAAGAATCACGTACGCACGAAAACCAATCAAGGTCGAATAACCAGTTTATGCAGATCTCTCAATGTACGGGAAACCTATACAAAGCGAGGCCATGTTATACTGGAAATTTTAAGCTTAATGAGTCACCGTGTGTACCCATAATTAAAGACTAGATAAAAAGAGAAGATGAATGATAATTGATAGAAGAAATAATAATTTCAGGCTTCTTTTCGGACGAGAAACTCGTCAGTGGACAAGTTGGAAACATCATCGAAGATGCGAGCCAAGCCATCAAGGACGCAGGTCTAGATCCATACTACATCGAGAGAGAAAGACGTGGCTACAGCCTACGTGTAGCCAAGTAAGTAACCAGTAAATCATCTAAACAAGGTATTGTTTTGCATCCTCGTCAAAATTCGGAAGGTTGTCACAAAAGACATAAATAATCAATTTAAATGACGGTACCTAGTTAATCTTCTATCTATACCTAATACTAGCTGTCCGGCGCAACTTCGTTTGCGTCATATTTTCACCGTTTTCGCAACATTTTTCATTGCTGCTCCACTCCTATTGGTCGTAGCGAAATGATATATAGCCTATAGCCTTCCTCGATAAATGGGCTATCTAACATTGAAAGAATTTTTCAAATTGGACCAGTAGTTTCGGAGCCTATTCAATACAAACAAACAAACAAACAATCAAACTTTCCTCTTAAAATTAGTTTCGATAAAAATGAATCGCTGAATGTGTTGCTAAGCGCAAATCTCGAGAGCAGCTAAACCAATTTCGCTAATTCTTTTTTATAATATTCCTTGAAGTACGAGGATGGTTCGAACGGAGAGAAAAATTTAAAAAATTGCCTGAAAATGTCTAAAAACAACACTTTTCTATACTACAAAAAATTATAATGATACTTAAAAGTCAATTTCAACTTTAATACCATACCATAAAGTTTAAGTGGAGGGGTTCCGGGAAGGCAAAACAATTGAGTGACGTTGAAGGCTATAGGCTATATAATCATCACGCTTCGACCAATAGGAGCGGAGCAGCAATGAAAAATGTTGCAAAAACGGGGAAAATGTGACGCAGACGAAGTTGCTCGGGACAGCTAGTATATAAATAAAAATGAATGTTGTTAAGCGCATAACTTAAGAATGGCAGGACCGATTCGGCTAATTTATTTTTTCCTATGTTCCTTAAAGTTCACGGAACGTTATAAAACTAAAAAAAAAAACTTTTGACAGAACGATGTCTGTCCGGGCAGCTAGATAATAATCAACTCTGATTTTTGTTGTTGTTTGTTTGTCAATATTTCAGAATAACCTTCTTACCGTGGTTTAGGAAATAACTAATTATCGAAAGGTTTGAGATTGTTTGTGAAAGCGCGGTTATAGGGCGAGGATCGGACGCGCCGCGTTTAAAATACATGTGGTTCACACTTATCGATTTCCGTCAACATAATATAAAAAAAAGTTTGTAGGCTAGTGTCTTGTTATACCTACAGCTCAGAAAAATTATAATAGCGCCATTTATTACTTTCATGCCATTACAAGGGTTTCCATTTGCTTAATAAAGTAGGCGGTCGGTGGATACGAAACGAGGCACTATGAAAATAAGACTAACGGAGCCCCGCTTGACGGGGCTCCTACTTCTGGGTGGTTTATAAAAAATAACCACGTAGGGGATGGCGGGGTCTTCCAGACCCCGCCATCCCCTTCTAACCTAACTTATCCGAGTCGGAATGCCCTGGAATCCCTTCGACATCGTTTTTACGACAGACGGTTGGTCGGAGACAAAAATCACCCAGTTGCTTTTAGCCTTATTTTTAGGTGTTCTATACGATAGAATCGAGAAAATAAAAAAATAACCAATAAAAAAAAATCATTTGTCTTTTTCCTCAGTGCCCCGTTACGTATACTCCAACCAAGTAGGCATATTTAGATTTGGAGAAATTATTTTACGGGAAAAAATATTTTGACATTTTTTTTCCAGCCTCTTCAACTATGAAGCCGTTATTGAAGACATTCTTAGCACAGGGCTCAGCAATATCGTTGCCCATAGAGTTGACTTCAGCCTCATCTCATCCCGTCTCAGCGTTGAAATTGAGCTGCCTCTTATTCAATTTTCTGCTGGTGAGCTAACTTAGCAAACTATGTATTACCATAACATCACGCATGTAATCCCCGTAGGGTTAGGCAGAGGTGTACCTAATAGTACACCCACATTTCGCCAGTTATTTTTTTATTCCCATGTACGGGGACTAGCCTATTGCCATCAACTGGGCACACATCCAGCCTCCGTGGCTGCTACTGAAAAATGTGTTATGGAAAAACCTAAAAACACTTTTTGTCTAACCCGGGAACCGAACCCAGGACCTTAAGCTCAGCAGTCGCAGTTGTGTCTGCTGGACGCACGAGACAGTCTTTAAGTATTTATTAATTAGTCTATCTCAATATGTATTAAGTTACCATACTATTATTCCCAAGAATGGGCAGCAGCGTTCTGTGTGTTTTTGTAACAACCGCACTGCGATCGCAAACCCGCCTGCCAAGCGTGGCGATTATGGCAAAACCCCCCTTATGTACTGGGGGAGGCCTATGTCCAGCAGTGGACGTCTTTCGGCTGAAATAATGATGATGAACCAAACTATTTATGCATCCTATAAGAGCGTTTACACCGATACGGTATTTCTTACAAACTTTCAAATCCTTATTTTCTGAAATGACTGAATCGGTTTTAATGAAACTTAATACGCATTAGCAGGATATATAGGCCTAAAAAGTTATAAAAACCATTTTCGAAATGTCTTTTAAAAAAAAATGTTATTGGAAATTTCTGTTCCTATAGATAATAATTTATTATCGGTCTAATTTAGCTGTAACACTATTTTTCGAAAATGTTTTTAGTAACTTTTTAGACCTATTTATCGAGCTTATGCGTATAACTTTACAATTACACTATATACTTACACTATATACTTTAAAATTACTTCAGTCATTTCGGAAAATAAGGACTTGAAAGTTTGTATGAAATGTCGTAAGGCGTAAACGGTCTCAAGTCTTTGTGATTAATGAAGATAAAACTAACATAATGAATATACTTATGATAATATAACATGACATTTTTCTTTAACTGTTTCAGGCACTGCTAGAGCCAATGCAGAACTCTTCAGCAACAAATTCGACTTTTCTGCCTCTGGAAAGTAAGTGGAAAGAATATTTACATTTTAGTTTTAGAGTTTATTTACATGCAAGTATTCTTTCGTATTAAAGTATTAATTAATCAAGTTTGTTAACTATAACCAAAACTATTATCAAATTCAATTGTTTTTACTCTGGAATATTTTATACTTATTCTCTCCCTATCAAACGTAAGGCATCGTCCTAATAGAACGCGAATGCGCGATCATCGCGCGAGTAAGCGATGCGACCATCGCGTGTTCGCGCGATGGCAAAAACTAGGTGTCCTATCATCGCGCGAATTGACGACGCGAGCGTGCGAGGGGCGCGGGCACAGCGGCCCGCCAACGCAATTATCGCGCGAATTTCAATTAGGACGCCTATTCCAATTCAATATGTTTGATCGCGCGTTTGTACGAACTAAGTTCGTGCGAATAGATTTACAAACATTTGAGTCGCGCGACCGCGTCGTGCGATTGTCAGTTAGGACACCTATTCGAGTTAAATATGTTTAATCGCGCGTTCGTACCGTAAAATTCGCGCGAACCTACGATGATCGTGCATTCGCGTTCTATTAGGACGATGCCTTAAAGTTTGGCGAGTTTAGATGAAATTACAATACACCTCTGTATTGTAATTTTATTAAATAAAATATAATAAAAACAAAAAAGAAACAGGTATAAAGACAGTTCTATTATCCAAATGGGAATTCCCGACCATAGAAGTAATTATCTTGTGTCTTCTTTTTAGCGTTGACGTCGTGAGTATTTTCGTGAAAGGCGAGGTCCTTATCAACGTCAGTATGATCTCCGGGATTTCTCTTCGCAGTGTCGCCATCGATTTTACGCTCGGAGATATTAACGTAAGCTTTAATTCTTCTATATAATATTGTCTTCTGTGTTTTATAGACGTTTACAAACGAAAGAAATTACATTAGGGTTCTTTATTCTGTTATTTTTTAAATACCTTATCGCTAAGAAGGATGCACTGCAAAAGTCATTGACATGCTACTTTTGCATGTGTCTCAATTTTTATTGAACGTATTCTTGCTTCAAATAAAAACGGAAATGATTTAAATTAGCCTATGACGCTTGGGAATCATTTTCCCATAGTTGAAAAAAGAATCAGAATCGGTTCAGTAGTTCCAAAGATTACTATCGATCTACACAGAAACAATTTTTTTTTTTTATTTTAGTATGGTTTATGATTCATTGTATATATAAACTAAACCATTATCTACACTAATATAACTAAATGGTATAAATATGTCTTTATGTAGGAGGTAATCTTCCACTCCCGATGATGCTATCACCCTCCTCCAGGAGAGTAGCAAAGAGACTAGCACTCTTAAAAATTTCAGACACAAACCGCCGTCTTTCCGACCTCGCCGTCGAGGTCCGTCGCGACGTCCCGGTCCATGTCCTCCCCGACCCTCGCTCGAGCCAGCCCGCGATGCTGTGCCAGTAGTTTTAAATCAGCCCCTAAATAATGATATCATTCAGATCCAGCCTGTCCCCATGCAGTCCTCCCCCAGCGACGCCCTGAGCCGAGGCTCGTACCCCACAGGGGGTGCCCTCAGCGTATAGTCGCTTAGTTTGTAAGTTTTTATGCCCTGGCTGGAGGCCTTACTCTTAAGGCACCCACAGGATAGTCCGGTTAAGCAGACGACAACCTCCTAGGTTGAACTGCGAGATGCCATTCATAAAAATAAAAAAAATGAGGTAATCTTCGGAATTGAAACGATTCTGATTATTTTCTGAATATAACTAAAATGATTATTTTTTTGTTATCGGATCCAACACATCAAAAATTTTAACACTTTATAGCGTACATATATATAAATGAAATCAATCATTGTATCAATTTTTGTTTCAGTCTGACGCCAGAGTGATTTTCAAGGGCGAGGACAGGTCCGATGATTTCAATGACTTCGTTGGAGTTTTCGTTCCTACGACCATCAGGGAACATTATGTAAGTACAGTTATGTAATAATTTGGGAATACCTATTGGTGATATTTTTAATTATAAAAATGGTGATTCGAATACTATGAGAGTATGGGTTTTGACCATAATGTTTTATAATTGAGAACTAACCGTTACCCATAAATTAACTTGTATAATCCAAGGTTTTTGTTTTGTGTCTTATTTCAGTCAGTTAAAAAATGTTTGAGTTATACAGGGTGTAACAGAAAGGGTATAGGTATATACCCATACTTAGTGGTGAAAAGAATTTTAGCTGCCCCATACATTTGAGTCGAATAGGTATTGACATTTCGATTGTCTGTAGCACACCCTTAAATATGTATATACCCTTTCCATTACACCCTGTATACGTACGTTATCTAGAAAAAAATATATTAAAATGATTTTTTATTCTTATTGCAGGGAGAAATCAATGAACTTCTGGAGCTCATTATATTCGATCTCATCGAGGAGAATTTATCAACCGATAATTGAAATAATTGATACTCATTGTGATAATAAAGCTAGATTTCGGTTTTTATGTGAATAAACAATTTATGTAACGCATTTTTTTTAGTATTTTGTATTCAGCTTCGTTACCCGCTTGTCCTAAACTTATTTTATTATTATTTTTATGTAAATATGAGTGTGTAAACCGGAAGACGATACGTTGGAAGGCCTCCCACTAGGTGGACCGATGACCTGGTGAAGGTTGCGGGGATCCGCTGGATGCGAGGTGCACGGGACCGGTCAATGTGGCGTCACTTGGGGGAGGCCTATGTCCAGCAGTGGACGTCTTTCGGCTGAAATGATGAGTGTGTAAATAAGCGTTGGTGAAAGAGAAATAACACAGACGTATCTCTCTACCAGAGCACCTATTTCGAAGTTTTAAAAATATACAAAGTAAGTTAGGTACAAATCTTAATGATAACAAGAGATAAGACAGTGGAAACCGATTCAAACGTCGACAAAAGTAATTAACACCAAAATTATCATAATCTCCTTGACACACTAATTATTATTGCGAACAACGCCATCTATCGCGTTACCCCAGAATTATCATGAACAAAGGCCATTATTTCAAAATTCAACCCTAAAATGGAATGAAAATAAATTCATCATCTTAAACTTGACATCGATTGTACAAACTCCATGCTCTTTCAGCACTTAAGCACTGAAAGCATTGTAAAGAGCTCTTTTCAGGAGTGGCTCTTGACTCTAAAACGCCAGAAAAGCTTTTAAACGAGAAACCCTAGACTTGTTCTAGTGACGGTAATGGTGCAGTCGTCATTGGCATAGTCATCAGCTAGCTGAGCTTGGTCGAAAAAGAGTCAAATACATCATTATTATTTGTGGCAACCTTAAAGCAAAGGGGACTTTTAATACTATCGGAGGCAAGGACGATGGAACTTCGTAGCTTCAATAGGAATATAAACAATCATTACGCTTGCAATCCCCGAAGTATTGAGCAGTAGTAGAAAAAGTGTTTTTTTTTTAATTATTATCAATATTCCAAATTAAACTAAGCATCCTAAATGCCTAAGATTTTTTTTTATTTATCAGCTCCTGTCTAAATAATAACAGCCACACCAGTTAAGGTTTATGGTTAAGAAGTGATTGCCGAGGTTAGTCCGTGGATAGGTTACCATAATTACATACCGAGTTTCTTCCGTGCCTCGGAAACTACGTTAAGTCCTTGGTCCCGGCTGTCATTTGTAGATCTTTGGCAGTCGTTCGGAGTAGTCAGAAGCCAAAAGTCTGACATCCAGTCTTACTATGGAGTATCATATTACCCAGTTACTGGGTTGTGGAGGTCAGATAGGCATTCGCTTCATGTAAAATACTGGTATACAGCTGTATCCGGTTAGACTGGAAGCCGACCCCAAGATGGTTTGGGAAAAGGCTAGGCAGGTGATGATTATCAGAATTCCAAATTAAACTAAGCATCCTACTTGACTCTAGATAAAGCGGTTTACTTAATTAACAAAAAAAAACAGAGGATGTCATAAGGACAGCAGAAGTGGAAACAGAGGATGTCTTAAGGACAGCAGAAGTGAAAACTCAAAACAATGGAATTAATGTGTTGTATATTGAATTTTTAAATCAATTATTTTCATCTGGCTAGCCTTTTCCCAAACTATCTTGGGGTCGGCTTCCAGTCTAATCGGATGCAGCTGAGTACCAGTATTTTACATGAAGAGACTGCCTATCTGAGCTCCACAACCAAGTAACTGGGTAATACTACTCGTAACGACTGTCAAAGATCTACAAATGACAGCCGGGAGTAACGGCTTAACGTGCTTTTCCGAGGCACGGAGGAAACTCGGTAGGCAATCATCCACGGACCAACCTCGGCAAGCATGGCTTAACCTTAAAGATCGACCCGTGCGGCTGTTGGTATTTAGCCACGAGCTCCTCCAACAATTATTTATAAAACAATTATTTTCAGAATTATTTAAATTTCATAGTTTTTAAATTCAAATTATTAACAATAGTCTGGTTTTTACATTTATTTGCACTCCGAGCAATAGTTATATAATTTTTATAGTTTAATAGTTATCAAACATGGGCTGCACAAGCTCAATACAAAATATCAGCCCGCAATACTACGCATCGGTAGTCTGGCGCAAGACGTCACGAGCATGTCGCTGTCATCGGTGACGTGAACCCCAAGATTTTTCGTTTCGAATTTTATTCTCCAAATAAATAAAGTAAATAAAAAAACACGTCGGAATTTCCGCCGAAGAGGGAAATATAACACTAAAACCCGTGGAGAGACAGTGTAGCATTTGAAATTCAGACTGACGAATGCGGAAAATGGGGCTCACTTTAAAAACATACGGGGGCGTATCATGACAGGGCCCATGACTTTTAGAAAGTTAAAAGTGCAACAAAAAAATATGCTCCATAGCCACAGACCAGTGTAGTATACAAATGCGTAGGTTTAGGTAAATAAACACTGAAATTTTTTTACCGATTTATACTGGCAATTAAAGAGCTTATAAATACTACTATTTCAGTTTACTTTCTTGTCAATTGGCGCTAAAACGAAATTGCTTTCATTACTTTGAATGAACATAGATTTTTCCAAATCTTCTGTACGGAACTTAACGGAAAATAGCAACATAAAATTTAGTAAAGATATCGTAAATAACACAAGAAGCAGAATAAAATCTGAAGGGGGTTGATCTACATTCTGTACCCAATTCTATCGGCCCATCTGGGCTAGCCGAGTTTGAAACAGCAAAAGCAATCCGAACCGCGGCGTCTCCGCCCTAATTTTCTGCCCGAGGGTCTTCAGCCACTAGAGTGCAATTTGTCCAAGCCAGCCGGTCGAGTACCATTGCTGCTGAAACTAAACTGAACTTGTAGTTTCGTGAACGAACCAGCTCCGGGTAGGGTAACCATTTCGTAATTTGAAAAAGCCCTAGGTACATGAAACTGGACATTTGAAAAAAAACGTCCGGACATATTTTATTTTGTATGTATTTTCAAGTACTTTTTGAACTTATTTTATTTAAAAAAATCTCCTGAAGTAGTTAAGTCGCGACGAATTATAAAGAAGGGCTAAAATTGGACGTTTCCGGACAAATCCGGAAGGATGGTAACACTAGCTTCGTGTTTTTGCAGGCGTTTTTTTAACTAGCTCAAAAGTACTCAAGTGATGAAAATATTCAGCCGTCTTTTTGCAGTGGTGAGCGCTGGAGTTTTTACAAAAATATGGGAGTATTTTTAGCAGTATTCTTTTTTGGTTTTTGGCAAAGCCAAGCAAGCAACCAGAAGCAATTTAATGGAATATAGATACTACTACATTTTACATAGTTTGTTCAATAACAATAAAAAAATTTTTTTTTGGTTTTCTGTTTTAATCATCTCAAACAGCTTACTGAACAGCTGAAATAACAAGAATAAATTATTTCTTTGACATTTGTCTGTTCCTCAAAACGGTGATAAAATCGTGAGACAACAGACAAGACCTAGACTAAAAAATCGAAGACAGTTGACATCCAGGCCCGCGTGGTGTTTATGGCCGCTTCC
Organism: Cerastis rubricosa; assembly: GCA_949152445.1. Classification (NCBI taxonomy): domain Eukaryota; kingdom Metazoa; phylum Arthropoda; class Insecta; order Lepidoptera; family Noctuidae; genus Cerastis; species Cerastis rubricosa. Next base: position 6,141,640 of record OX424526.1, on the reverse strand, counting down.
CTCTCATAGAAATGAATGAAGCAAGCTTTTGCTTCCCAACTGTGGGAACACAATAACCTGATTATGTAACCAATCCTCATTAATTTACAATACTGAAAATCGATAAGGGGGTGTCTATTAATTACGTCAGTCGATTTTTAAGACCGTTTTGTAACTGGTGAGATTTAACTTAAACCCCTGATTTTATTTTTTAAAGAGCGTATTTTAAACGTTATTCTGGACTAGATTGCGTTAGGTTTTTTATTGTAATAATAGGGGTTAAAGTATGAAATTGCGTTTTATTGTAATAGGTACTTCGAATTGATATAGAACCTTCACGGTTTGAGCTAACATTTTTTTCGTGGTTTGGACAATTTTCTACGTGATAAAAAGTTTTCTTCTCAGGAGTTTGTCGAATCTAGATCACCAAAGTTCTATCGCAAAGGCATAAATGACCTTCCTTTTGATGGCAGCAATGTAATGTAGATAATAATGCTAATTACTTTGATTAAATATGTTAAATAAAAAAATAAAAATCTATTTTTCAGTACAAATCGGAATACAATTTCATACTTTAAGTCTTAATATATTAGTGCTGCAACATGTTTATTTTATTCGCAATTTAAACTGTTTCTTGCGGGTAACAAACTTACGAAACATTTACCCCTCCTTTTTTTCAATGGATGCCCCTATCTATTAAAAAAAAAACTCAAGCTACACTTGCAAAACTCGTCTCCAACATTACTTCAACAAAACATTAGCCGGCTCGTACGAGTACGGAGTACCACGAAGTTCGTGGCCTTGTAACCGTTCAAGGAGCAACCGGGCTCGCTCAAGGACACACTTTGTTCGTGACCACACTCTATTGCGAATGTTTGCGTTCTTTCAGTGTGTACTTACACAGTCTAGTCAATAGTCGTTGGGTAGGTAAATGTTTTTTTTTTTGTGAAACCACTGCTATTGGTAGGTTGCTGTATTCTATTTTCAAACTACTACTATTGCTACTGGTGTTGTGTTCTTACAGCTCAATCGTGAAAATTCGAAATTCGAAATCATGTTTTTTTTTTGTTTCCGACGCTATTGGGATTTTGATGAAGAAAATTATTGCACGGGAAGCCATTCTGATGTTTGTTTGTTTTTAAATAAAGAAAATCTTTAAAAATAACCTGATGTATATTTTGTTATTTCACATTGGGCTGCATAGACAAATAAAAAAATCTTCGCTCGGGTTGCCTCTTATGGAGAAGAGCTGTCTAGAAACTCCATGGTGTTTCTAGCCCATCATGAAGTGGTCATACTGCGTCAAGAAAGGAGGCCTAACGATTCTGTTATTTTAAATTACATTTGATTATGACGTATCACACCCATCATATATTGTAAAGTTTCGCTCATACACCCTGTTAAATTCCACCCTTGTAAAACATAACTGACAAACGGTAACATCCTGTATAACACGCCACGTCAGGTGTAACATCCTGTAGAACACGTGCGATCACTTGTCAGCTATTGATTTTGGGCCGCGCCCCCGACGGAACAAATACGGAGTTTTTACTTAACTGCGTGGCTCAGGTGCGGATGTTGACTGTTGCCTTCGCGTACGTCTTCGGGACGTACATATATACCTACGTGTTTATGTGAGTATATAACGTCTCTTGAGAAGGTATGTCACGGTTATGTTGCTACAGAAAAGACAGATTTTGAAAATCACTTTAGAAACGTTTTGTTTGGAAATATTACTGAGATTGATTACAAAAAGGATTAACTATCGTAAGATCATATATTCATATACATAAGCAAAATCAACTGAATAATTTCCTGTTAGAGTAAAAAAGAAATATGTTACTGTTTTTTACCTCTTGACAATTTTTTTTTTCTTTTAATACATTTCCCCCACATTAGGAATTTGTCCTGTGTATCGTGGGTGCGTTTACAAATATTTAAACTCACATACACAAACAGCCAGACCCGGAACAACTACCTGTAGGCCTTACAATAATTTGCTCCGTGCGGGGATCGAATCATTGCCGATCGAGCCAATGAGCCAACCGTGCCGTCATCATTGTGAAAACTATCAAAATTAAACAATTCGCAATCACCTTTTCGCACGAGAAGTTTTACTCCCAACACACAATTTAAACATAGCATTTACACACATCATCTGCCTAGCCTTTTCCCAAACTATCTAAGAGTCGGCTTCCAGGCTTACCAAATGCAGCTGAGTACCAGTATTTTTCATGAAACGAATGCCTATCTGACCTCCACAACCCAGTAACTGGGTAATACGATCCCCTTGGTAAGACTGGATGTCAGAATTTCGGTTTCTGACTACTCGTAACGACTGTCAAAGATCTTCCAATGACAGCCGGTACCAACGGCTAAACGTGCTTTCCGAGGCACGGAGGAAACTCGTTATGTAATTATGGTAACCCATCAACGGACCAACCTCGGCAAGCACGGCTTAGCCTTAAAGATCGACCCATGCGGCTGTTCGAGCCACGAGCTCCTCTAATCCTACACTATGTTGGTTAAAATTTTGCGACAAACAAAAATAGTCACCCATACATATGAACAAACTCTTTAGACTGCTAGAAGTAGTGAAACGAAAGCGATCGTGCTAAGCCTGCAGGACGAAAGTCTCCTAGATATATAGGGGATAACCCTCCCCTATCAGCTCAATCAACACTCTATCCTATTCCCTTTGGAGCAAAACTTAGTGCTGCATATGCAGTAACGAGTAAACCCCAAAGGACTTTGCACTTCAACTTGTTCACACATATAGAGAAACCGGAAAATCTTTTGGAATTTCAGTGTGGTGTTTGTTTTTCTTCTTGCAGTGAGTTTTTTTAGGAAACTGACCTTTTTTTTTGAGTTGGAACAGTTTACTATTTGTCTGCCGTGCTTCTCACAATCCTATTAATCATCATCAGACTATAATGTTCCCACTGCTGGGACACAGGCCTCTTCTCTATGAGAGTGAGTGGGCTGTAATCCACCATGCGGGCCCAGTGCGGGTTGGTAGATGTCAAATGTCTTCGATTTTTTAGTCCTAGGACATGCCGGTTTCCTCACGATGTTTTCTTTCACCGTTTTTGAGAGCAGCGGTGATGAAATAAATTACACAAAGTAATGCGCCTGCCTGGGTTCAACCCACGGCTTACTGCTCGCAAGTCGGGGCTTTCACCACTGGGCCACCACTGCTCTCTACCTATTAATACAGACCCTAAAACAAAAAGAAGAAAAAACACCTGGTTATAACACTTTGCATTACAAAACTGACATAATCTTGGTCTAATCAAATGAGGACCATGCAGATTAGTGTCTTTAGAAATCAAGAAGCTTAACAACTCAACGAACAATGCCAATGAAAGGTCATTTGAGAAAGCCACATAGGGTACACAAACTGCTAGGTCATTGTTAGAACCACCTGAAAAAGCCTTACTGGCCGATAAAACATACCATTTATTTATTTCCAGGCAACCATAGATAAATACATAACAGACTAACATTATTATATATCGTAAATATACAACTCGTATTAGTAAATAGAAACTTGAAAAACCGGCCAAGTACGAGTCGGACTCGGGCACGAAGGGTTCCGTACCATTATTTACAAAAACGAGCAAAAAAAAAACACTTTTTTGTACGGGAGCCTTTAAATATTTATTTTATTCTGTTTTTAGTATTTGTTGTAATGGCAGCAACAGAAATACATAATATGTAGACATTTCAACTGGATAACTATCACGGTTCATGACATACAGCTTGGTGACAGACGGACGGACGGACAGCGTAGTCTCAGTGGATGGATCTAACTACATCAAAATCATAAACATCAATTCACTCATTAAATATTCATTTGAGCACGCAACTACACGCTGCCCCCAGAATAATGCCAGCGACACAAATCCATATTTCCCTCAGAAAACAATAGCTCATCAATTATTAGTGGCCGCTTATTGTACATGCTGATTGATGGTAGTTTAATAGGTATAACCATGTTTATTATTTATTGCAGGGTGTGTCTGTGATACTGATTTTAAGTGTAGTGTGAAATAATGGTTATGATTTTTATCGAATTAAATCAAGTATCCAGAGGTCAACCTTTGTTTTCAATACCAATTTACGAATAACTTATCATCATCTGTGATATTTAAAATTCTAAGGGGGATTATTGATGTTCCTGATCTGCATTATGACATCTGCGAACTATTTGTCCCAGACAATTACTGTCGTGGCAGGAAACACCGCTTACTGGCTGTTCCACCTTGCCGTACGGTTGCGCGCTCCAAGTCACCTATTCCTCGGGCATTAGCCGCTTTTAACGTTCTCCTGAACTCAAACACAGATTTTGATATGTTTGCGAATTAATGAAAGGTGATACTGTCAGAAAGTTTGAATTTTTGTGAGAAGAATGCATGACTATGTTAAATAAATTATATGTTTAAAATGTGTAATTGGCTTCGGCCCTACTATTTAAATAAATAAGCAAATTAATAAATCATCTGCCTAGCCTTTTCCCAACAATGTTGAGATAGAAATCGATTAAAAAGACCATAGTTAATGCACCTTATTTTCAGGCAAATACAAATATTCACCGACCATATTTTTTTTAAATCAACTAAGAAAGAAATCAACGCCCTTCCCTAAGAAAAACACCATCTAGTTCCTTACTAAACCCAGCACTTTCCTCCCTGTAGCGAGAAGAAATATGAAAAATAAAACAAGAGTTGTTGCAGGAAATTAAGGTACCGACCTCGTTGGCTTTAAGCGATTTCTTAGTTATTTATCGACTAACACAGCTTACTGAAGTGTTTACATAAGTTTCCTGATCGAAGGAGGTTGCTCTAGTTAGGGGCAGCAAAGAGGTTTTTCATTTGCTGTTCTTTTTCTTTTCCGTTCATTTTAAATTACGGCCAGTCCAAGGTTTGAGAAAAAAGGTGAGTTGTAATTTGTTTTTTTTTTTTTAAACTGGTGTTTATGTTAGGAACAATGTCATTTTATTGGGCGTTTTTTTTGCAATTCGTATCGTAAAAGAAATGGCAGGCGCTTCATTAAATACTTACAACAGTTTTGGTGATTTTGTTGATGGGCATGAAGTGAGTTTAAAAACAAACGCGAACAGCACATCTAAACGAGTTCCAGAGCTTTCAATACCATAGTACCTATGAGACCGGGACACAGCATTCAAAAACGGTGGTTGAGCAAAGCCTGGTGGACCCTTCACAAAGCCGTTAACCAAGCATTCTGTTCATGAAACTAAATAACTCTACGCAAAAATATTTTTTTTGTGTGAAAAATTTCGTTTCACGGAAGAACTCAATGTACCGCAGTCAAAACATTGTGCTGATGGCTGCATGTAATAGTACGGAATGGTACAGCGGTCGGAAAGGTATTTAAAGCAAAATAAAAACAACAAAAACTGCTTCAAAAAAATAAAACTTGTGAAAAAGTTGGAACTTTGACCTCCATCTCATATCTCTGTAAGTAGAAGGTTCCCAGGTATGGTCCAGAAAAAAAAAATTATCGCAATGACGCGGAGAACAAGTGTCCTTGGGCTTCGTTAAGGGTCTATTTACACCCTTTATATTTTCACCCAAAGAACTGAAAAACTGATTTGTTCAACGAGAAGTTACTGACGTCCAAAACTAAGCAACACACAGTTTTTCATCAACATCATATGTATAATTCTCATATTTATTTCTCGACCTCAACCAAAACATAAACAACAATTCGAACACACTCATATCTTACTACCAAGAAAAACATGGCCGACCAATACCCTATTTTCCTAACCCAGACAAATACACAAAGACAAAGTACACATGAATATTATTTACCTACAAACCCAATTTTTTGCCGACCGGACGGCAAACTGTGCCGTTTCTTTTACGTCAGACCCGAACCACCACCTTCTTATAGCAGTACTAGTTTCTGCCCGCGGGTTCGCCTTGATATACAGGGTGTAACGGAAACGGTACATACATAATTAAGAGTGTGCTACAGACCATTAAACTGAACATGTTTCTCCATCGGACAAACATCGATATAGCGAAAAAAATATCAACTGCCCTATATATTTAGGTCGAAAAGGTATTGAAATTTTGTATGGGGCATCAGCAATTTTTTTTTGCTATTACGATGTTTGTCTGATGGAGAAACATGTTCAGTAAACAAACCCTTCTCGAAGCCGCCACCCAATCATTCTTTACATAAAACCAAGTTACTCTACGCAAATCTTTTTGCTGGGAAACGATTATTTTTTTTATTTTGGTGAAGAATCACGTTTTATGGTAGGACTTAAATTAACGCACTCAAAACATTGTGCTGATGTATGCATTGAAAAGGTATGGGCGTCGTGAATGTTTTTACTTTAAAGTTATAACATGCACAAAAACTTGCCAAGTGCGAGTCGGACTCGCGCAAGAATGGTTCCGTACCATTATTTATAAAAACGAGCAAAAAATCACTTTTTTATGTGGTTAAATATTTATTTTATTCTGTTTTTAGTATTTGTTCTTATAACAGAAATACATAATCTGTATAATTTGCAACTGGCTAACTATCACGGTTCATGAGATACAGCCTGGTGACAGACGGACGGACGGACGGATAGCGCAGTCTCAGTAATAGGGTCCCGTTTGACCCTTTGGGTACGGAACCCTAAAAAGGGCTTGTGAAAAACTTTGACCCCCAATACCCCCGTAACTAGAAGGAATGGTCTACAACAAAAATATGTACGCAACGATGCGCGACGGGAAAAACAAGTGCCTTTAGGCTTTGTAAGAAAATTTTTGCATCCATTTCTGTAAATGCTCATAAAAATCCGTTTAGTAGTTTTTGTGTGAAAGAGTAACAAAACATCTGTCCTTACAACCTTTCGCATTTATAATAAGTAACTAGCTGTCCCGCGCACCTTCGTCTGCGTCACATTTAGCCCGTTTTCGCAAGATTTTTCATTGATGCTCCGCTCCTATTTGTCGTATTTTTTTTTTTTTTTTTATGAATGGCATCTCGCAGTTCAACCTAGGAGGTTGTCGTCTGCTTAACCGGACTATCCTGTGGGTGCCTTAAGAGTAAGGCCTCCAGCCAGGGCATAAAAACTTACAAACTAAGCGACTATACGCTGAGGGCACCCCCTGTGGGGTACGAGCCTCGGCTCAGGGCGTCGCTGGGGGAGGACTGCATGGGGACAGGCTGGATCTGAGTGATATCATTATTTAGGGGCTGATTTAAAACTACTGGCACAGCATCGCGGGCTGGCTCGAGCGAGGGTCGGGGAGGGCATGGACCGGGACGTCGCGACGGACCTCGACGGCGAGGTCGGAAAGACGGCGGTTTGTGTCTGAATTTTTTAAGAGTGCTAGTCTCTTTGCTACTCTCCTGGAGGAGGGTGATAGCATCATCGGGAGTGACGAGAGTATGCCGAGGACGGCGTACTGTACTAATGCGCGAGGGTTCGTAACGGGCGGCCGCTGCGATCAGGGGATTACGGTGTTTACTGGCGTTATCGAAGAAACGCTTCGAAAGACGTTTCATAAACTGAAGGACGGTGGGCATTCTAAGGTCTACGTGTAGACGGTCGTTACGGACATAAAAAGGGGCTCCCGTGACTCTACGTAAGAACCGGTTCTGCAAGGTTTGCATCCTATGGATGTATTTAGGCTTGGTGTGAGCGTACACGACGCAAGCGTACGTCATAATGGGGCGGATCACCGCGGTATAAAGGCGCAACTTGCACTTGAGTGACAATTTGCTTTTTGCCGAGATCATGAAATGAAGCCTACCCATAGCAAAGGCAGCTCGGTCGCGAGCTGCTTTGATGTGCGCCGCGAAAGACAGGTGGTTGTCAAGTAAGACTCCTAAGTACTTGGCTTGCTTCTCCCAAGGGATAGGCTTACCATACATAGTGATCGGGCTGAGCGCGAGTGGCTTATTTTTACGCGGTTTAAAGAAAAGAACTGCCTGACTCTTGTCGGGGTTCACCTCGATTCTCCATTTCCGGAACCAAGCGCCTAGGACGTTGGCTGAGGTTTGGAGGGTGCTGTAAATAGCGTCGTGACTATAGCCAGTGTAATAGATGGCCGTGTCGTCCGCGAATAGGGCTAGCTGTGCCTTCTTGCTCTTGGGGATGTCACTGGTGAACAGCGTAAAGATAAGGGGAGAGAGCGGGGAGCCCTGAGGGACTCCGGCTCTAATGGGGTGGGGGGAAGACAGTGCCTTCCCGATGCGATAGCGGAAGGTGCGATCCGACAAAAAGTCTCGTAAGATGAGCACGAGACGGTCCGGCACTCCCAGTTTGTACAGCTTATATAATAAGCCGTTGTGCCAGACTTTGTCGAATGCCTTTGCTATGTCGAAAAACAACACACCCGTCATCGCTCCACGCTGGAAGCCACCGCTCAGGTGTTCTACGATGCGGTGGGCCTGTTGAATGCAAGAGTGTCCGGTCCTGAAGCCGAACTGTTCGTTGGGGATGAGACTCTTAGCCTCGGCGAAGTCTTTGAGTCGCTTATACATAAGTCTCTCGTAGATTTTACCGAGTGCATTCAGGAGACTGATAGGTCTGTAGCTCGAAGGCTCAGACTTGGGTTTGCCTGGCTTGGCGAAACCGATGACAGTGGCCTCTTTCCATATTTGGGGAAACGCGTTGTTGCTCAGGGCGCCATTGAAGATGGCCGCCATTAACACGACGAGCTGAGCGGGGAGGAGTTTGAACACCCTATTGGTGATTCCGTCGGAGCCGGGTGCTTTCCGCGGTTGAAGTTTGTTAATGATGTCTTGCACTTCGTCAGCTGTGACCGGAGGCAGAGGATCATCAGGGTCTTCTTCGGGGGGCAGGGCGGCTTTACGTTCGACGAATGCGTTCACCTCATCGAGATGTCGCTTGTCTACTGGTTGTAAGCTGGGGGAGCACTGGGACTCCAGGCTGTCGGCTAGGCATTCGGCCTTCTCAGAGTCGTCAAATGCGACGCTCTTATCGGGACGGGTGAGGGGAGGCATCGAAGCCTCTTCGGTGGTGCGCATCTTGCGTTGCAGCTGCCAGAAGGCTAGGTGGGTAGGCTCGAGTTCGCTTAGCGTTTTTTCCCATTGATTATTACGAAACTCACTGGTGCGATCCTTTACAGCACGCTGTAAATTACGCATGTGGGCTTTGTTTGCCTCGCAGGGAAAGCTGCTGTAGGCACGGATGGCCGCGTTCTTTTCGTTTATCAGTTCACGTATGTCAGCGGGTAGTATCCAGCGTTGATCGCTCATTGCTGGGACTTCCCGTGAGCAGTCCTTCAGTACGGATTGCACGTGTTCTGTAAACGAGTTGATGGCGGCCGTCGTGTCTGCGACTGAGACTATGTGGTCGGGGATGGCCTCCAGGTGAGGCGACGTGGTGGATTTCAGCTTTTCGCTGACTTTCCTCCAGTCGGTTATCACTTGGGTCGGCGGGGGCTGGCTGGGGTCAGAAGGACCCGAGCGAGGAACTAAGTGCATGAGCACTGGTCTATGATCTGAGTTAAGCTCATGTAACGTCTCGATGGAATGCAACTTAAGGTTGACATTCTTGAGTAGCGCTATGTCGAGAACGTCCGAACGTTGGTCGGGGTCGTGGGGATAGTGGGTGTGCTCCATAGGAGCGATGGGATCGAAGTTGAGGGACTCGCCAAGGTTATACAAGTGACGTCCTCTGGCAGAGGTCGTCGTGCTGTTCCAGGCGGGGTGTTTGGCGTTGAGGTCGCCCGCTATGATAACGGAGTCGCTCAAGCCGAAGAGGACGGCAAGGTCTTTGGTGAACAAAGTGTGCTCCTCGGACGTGCCGCCGGGAGGGATGTACGCAGAGGCGATAGTGATCGGTTGATGGCCGGTCATGCCTAGTCGACACACTGAGGTCTCGAGTAGAGACTCCATGGGAGGGGGATCTAAGGGGATGCAATGCAGTTCTTTCCTATAATAGATTAGAGTCCCGCCCTTGTGGCAACGTGACCGATCGTTGCGAACTATGCGATAGTTGGCAATTCTCGGATCGCGGTGACTGGGCTTGAGGAAGGTCTCCTGTACGAGGAGGATATCAAGTTGATGGTCGCGGAGGAAGGTGGCGATCTCATCACGCTGGCCTCTAATGCCATTGGCATTAAAGTACCCTAATTTTAGGGATCGGGGTTTGGTGCACGTTAATCTCGTATTATCCATTGGAGTTAGTCGAGGTTAAGGTTGCGGAGGAGGTCGCCTAACTTGAGTAGGGACTTGAGGATAATTTTAAGTTTATCGCCACCAGTGTTAGCCGCCCTGAGATCAGCCGCCATGCGGTCTGCTTCGGGGGTGACTAACTCTGCTAGCGATTCTAAAATTACGTTATGAGAGGGGTCCACGGCCGCGGAGCCGGGTGGCGTGGGACGAGCGGGTGCCGGTGCGCTTGCTTGGGCCGCGGGAGTGGGGACAGGGGCATCTAATAGCCCGGGGGTGGGGCTGGACTTTGCTTTACAGAGAGCCGGGAAGGCTTTCTGGTGGTTCAGCGTGGTCCAGGGAGAGGGCCTCTGAGGGCTGAGTCTCTCCGGCATCTGGGCAGAGGGTAGCCTCACCGATGGGCTTTCTCTTTGTTGGCGGGCGCTTGCACGCTTCACCAGGTTAGAGGAGGAGCCTTTGGGGGCTTTTGAGCAGCCGCGGTAGTTGGCCGTGTGGCCCGACTGGCCGCAAAGCACACAGCTCGGTGGCTCCGTGCAAAGCGACTTGTCTTTGGGACGGGGGCAGTCTGCCGTGCCATGGTCGCCTAGACACTTTACGCATCTGTGTGGCGCATGGCAGTTGGCTTGGCTGTGACCGTACATCTGGCAGCGATGACACTGTCCGACTACGCTTGAGCGGTAGGGCTTCTCTATTGAGATGCCTGACAGGGAGCAAACCGACTTCACTTTGAAGATCGGGTGGTGGCCTTCTACTGGGTCACAGATGACCAGTACCATATCGTAAAGGTCTCCGCCTCTCGCCTTATGAAGGCGGTGGACGGCTGCGACCGGGATGTCCTGGCCTAGGAGGTCATTGAGGATGTCCTCCGTGGGGATTTCCTTCGGGATCCGCCTGATCACCACGCGGGTGGGCTTCTCCTCTGGAAGAGAGTAGGTGTGGAAGGCTATGCGCCTTCCGATTAACTGACGGGTTAGTTCCCTGAAGTCGGTTGTCGTAGGGACCACCACTTTGATCCCCTGTTGTGTGTTTTTTGCGCTTGTATATTGAATGCGGCGCTCATTACACATTTTGGACACATCTGTCCATTTCCCTTTGTCCTGAATGAACAACGGGGGAGGGGGCTTCAGCTTCTTTGAAGAAGCGGCTGAAGAGTTAGCCTTAGGGCTGGTTGGCCTGCTGGTATGAGCAGCGGCGGCCTTTGGTGCGGGGACCGGGGAGGTGGGACGGGACGCCTCGGGAGAGGGGATTAGAGGGAGCGCGACTAACTTTTTGGCCATGGCGGCCTGTGAGTTTTTGCCCTTCTTCCTCTTGCCCTTTCCGACGACTTGGTAGTCGTCTTCTGAGGACGAGGAAGCAGAGCAGGAATCTATAACCGATTCCGAGTCGGAGATTGGTACGGTTGTGTCCATTTTCTCCGAAATGGGAACAATAGACGCAGGTGCGGACTGATCCATTGTTTGCGAAACAATGGGTTCGGGATTAGCCGGAATCGCGGCGGCGACGGCTGGCGGTGAGCTTTTGCCCATGTTCCCAGAAACGGGAACAATGGACGCAGGTGCGGGCTGGACCTTTGTTTGTGAAACAATGGGTTTCACAACTTTGGGTCTTGGTGTAGCCTTAATCGCGGCGGCAACGGCTGGCGGTAAGCCTCTGTCGGCAGGCGGCGGCGACAAAGGGCTGTCGAGCGCGTCACTGAAGTCAGTGACGGTATCGCTGGTTTGCTGAATGGCAGCAATTTCCGACCCATATTTTTCAAAATTTGGGTCGGTCGTGAAGACGCGGAAGAAAAAACGCAACAGCGCTTTTTCCTTCTCGTCTAAGGACGACATTTTGTCGGTTAAAATTTAGCAATCATTGAGTGAAGCTCCGCGCCTAACAGCCTAACAACCTAACTCCCCGGGTGGGTGGGCCCGGGGGTGTGTGGCCTCGCTGTCGGGTGTGCAATGACAGGGAGGTGAGTACCTACTGGTGTGCCCTAAGCTTGTGAACCTGACGCCAGTCTTATTGTGCGACAGGGCCCTACGCCCCAAGGGGCCTCTAGTGCGAAGGGGTAGACACTCCCAACCGACACTAGGTGACTGCTGTGAACGAAGTCAGATTTAACTAGTGTTTCTAGACCAGGCTTGACTAGGGTAGCCCCCAAGGCCAAGATTCTGGCTCCCGATGCCAATGGAGTGCCGGGCCCTGAAGGGGTTTGGCGGGTAGGATTGGGTCACCACCCTCTTGGTTTCGTTGGCACCGTAAGGTTTCCACCAAGAACCTCGAAACTGAGGACTTTTCCCTGATGGGGCAAAGGAAGTTAAGTCGGAATAATATCCGAAGCAAAATGAGCAAGTGCTATCTTAATAAAAGACAGCAATTGTTCGGGGGTGTAGTCGAGAGACTACTGATGACGTCACGACACTGGGAAGTGACGAACCGATGACGCACACTAATAGCGAGCGGAAATGCGAGCAGGTAGCGGCACGTCCGTTCGCGACGGCGGTCAGGCAGCGAGTCTATTTGTCGTAGCGCCTTCTCCTTCTTATATAGCCTTCCTCGATAAATGGGCTATCAAACACTGAAAGAATTTTTCAAATCGGACCAGTAGTTCCTGAGATTAGCGCGTTCAAGCAAACAAACAAACTCTTCAGCTTTATAATATTAGTATAGATTAAGAAGTAAATTCCTTCTGATATCACTTCAGTGTGAGATAGAGAAAGGGCTATACAGGACGTCTAGCGCCATCTCTTTCTTACACTAAAGTTAGTAGGTCACCTAAAACTTCGCTCACTACATCAGTCGGCAAAAAACAAAAGATAAAGCTTGCCTTAATAATATATTCAGTGGAATAGGAATACCACCCGTGGCCCGCACGCGACCTATTCGGGGTGAAGCTAGGTTCTTGCTGAGCGGTGTGAGGTTTTCGTGGAGCTGAGCGATTACTTGACAACGAGGAAAGATGTGTTAAAAGATAGCAAAGTTTGCACAACCATTTGGTTGTCTACAAATATGGTAAGGGTAACGATACCACCGTAGAAACTGGTAGCAAGTTCGTCGGTCGGGGGTCGGGTTACTTCCTCTCTTTGAACATAACGGCTTTGATGCGCAGAAGTGTTTATTGCATGGCTCCAATTATTTATAATAAATTACCAAGCGTTTGGAAAGATTTAAATACCGCGATGTTTAGGAGTAGACTACGTACATTTTTGATACATAAATCGTACTACAGTTTAAGTGAGTTCTGGCCGAAAAATATATTAGTTAATTAATGGGTCTGTTGAATGGTAATTGTAATTGGTTTTAAATTTAAGTATGTACCTAAGTACATGTTTCGTAAATAATGTAAGGAAATGTTTGCATGCCGAATGGTAAAATATGGCTGAGCCTCGATTATTATATTATAACAACTATTGTAACCATATTTTCAAAAATAAAATTCAATTTTATTCTATTCTATTTAGTGGCTAAAAAGTGCTGAATTACAATTGTTGTTGATTGTGCCACCGCATCTCTAGTAACTTCTAAGTCTGAAAAATTAAACCCACTTGCACCCTTAGTAACTAAACTAAATAGATATATACTACATTTGACGCCAAGCGAACTTTGAACATCTTAAAATAAAATTATGTCAATAGAATGAAGATTTTGTTTATTTATCCTCTCACTGGACGCCATAACTTAGCAATTTTACACATAAGCAAATTTTACAAATATGCAAAACAAAAATCATCATCTGCCTAGCCTTTTCCCAAACTACCTTGGGGTCGGCTTCCAGTCTAACCGGATGCAGCTGAGTACCAGTATTTTACATGAAGCGACTGCCTATCTGACCTCCACAACCCAGTAACTGGGTAATACGATACCCCTTGGTAAGACTGGATGTCAGACTTTTAGCTTCTGACTACTCGTAACGACTGTCAAAGATCTACAAATGACAGCCGGGACCAACGGCTTAACGTGCTTTCCGAGGCACGGAGGAAACTCGATATGTAATTATGGTCACCCATCCACAGACCAACCTCGGCAAACACGGCTTAACCTTAAATATCGACCTGGGTGGCTGTTATTATTTAGCCACGAGCTCCTCCTCGAGCTCAAGTATGCAAAACAAAAATTAAATATATTCTGCTAGTTTTCATTCATATTGTGCGCAGTGGACAGTGATGACAGACAGAGTATATTTTAAACGTTTTTAATGCATTTAGGTATTTCAGGCGAAAGCGGGCACTAGACTCAGATGAGGTTATGATTTCCGGAAAACTTTAGTCAATACTATTAATAACACTACAATTAATAAAATGTCTGACAACATAAATGTTTATTTATTTATTTAATGCAAAATGTACATAATCATAGTTACAAGCTGGGCTTAAACTAGAGAGCAACAGGGACATGAGTTAGGGCGCAGCAAAATAACTTAAAATTGCAAAACTTAATAATATGTTGACATTCATAAAAGCTCCCTAACGACAATTGGTACAGCCTTGTCTAAAAACATTGTCTATGATGAATTCCAATAGTGTTTGTTTCTGCCTGTGCAGGTACTTAATTTAACATCGTACTCGTTTGAAGCTTAAGTTTATTCTTAAAATCTGTTTCTTAAAATTATGCTTAGTGTTTATTATGTTAATGTGCAACAAAATTGTTTACTTCTAACTGTGGAGGCTTGTAAATGGCTTGTCGTTGTTACAACACTATAAACTTCTATATTGCTAGCTGTAAGCCATACAAACACAAAAAAAAAATATGCGTGGAGTTCCTCCGCGCGGATGAAGTGAAACTTCGTAATGTGGAAATGAGTGCTTTCATACCCCCTCCATGGTAGCTTTAAATGTTTAACGCAACCTTGTTGGAAGTCGCATAAGAAGTTTTACTTCAATAAAATAAAATAAAAACAAAACACTATCATCAGTCATAAAGACACGAAACTGTCGAATCCCAATCAACCTTGAACCTAATTCTTTAACAACTAAGTTGTAAATCTATTAAAGAAATTTGACATATTATTGCAGCTTGACGTGCTGGCAACACAGAAGTAGGTTAAATAAATAATTACTCGAAAACAACACTACTGGCTGGAGAGACTTTCACGTTCCAAAGATCGTGATCAAGAGGCATAACAAATAATATGGCTTGAGATATTTGTACGAGCACGAATGTTGAGCTACGGAACCATCTGAATAATATATACTATCAACGTCACACGGAATGGTAAAGAGGGACCCGTATATTTGCAGGTTTCTAATAATCTTTATTTTGCACGAATAATACGGGTGGAGTGGAAAGTGTTAAAGTTAATAACTGTTTTTGTTAGGTTATGTATTTGTTTTTAGATTATATAGCTTTGGAGGAAAGATCGGAAATAAAATGTACCTAGTATGTATTTCGGATTTAGTGACAACTCCAACTTCTGGAGTGGAGTTATGAAGGTGACTAAGAGAACCTGTATGCTAAAAGGTAAAGGACGGGATATGGCGTAGAGTAGAGGACGACCAAAGAAACGATGGATGGACTGTGTGAAGGATGATACGGAAAGACAGGAGGTGTCTGATGAGATGGCAAGTAATCGAGAAGTATGGAAGAAGAAGACATGCTGACCCCAAATAAATTGGGATTAGGGTAGGAGAATGAAGATGATGATGGGCTGTGGCGTAGCTTGGAAGAGATTTTGCCCAACAGTGGGCTGCTATAAGATGAGTTGATTGAGATTACTATCGTAGTTAACATTACACAAATCTATCGAGCATACGGAACCTTTTTTGTATAGTTTTAAATCTTCTTGTCTTAATTTCTATGTACAAAAAAGGTTAACACACATAACTTCTCCTATTTCCCCGTTTGTAAGGTACTTTTAGTACTTGCAGCGAGTCAAGCGGAAGAGCGGAACTGAGCTAGCAATGAGTTGAAGCCGGCCACACCCCTCGGCGGCAATCGGAAAGTTTTTATGGCGGCAACCGTAGAAAAACATCTTATCAACACGCCCTAAGGTTCTCTGTACAGGCAGGAACACAAGTGTTCAATCGTAGTTGGTGAAAGTTTTGCTTGGTTTTGGAGGCACCATTATTGACCTTGAAGACAATATCAAAATAGGTTGATAATGTGGAAGACCTGAGATTTTAAAGCGCTTTTGAAGTCTCACTAGTGGAAGTAATAATCAAAGGTCTCTAATATGCGAACATGTTTTTATTACCCCACTCCACAGACTACCCCCTTATATTTTATATTCGATTTGTCCATTCAAAGGTTGTCTGGAAAAACCGCCATTGTAGCCATAGTGTAGGTAATATGCAAAGGTGTCTACATTGCGAACATGTATTTATTACCCCACTCCACAGACTACCCCCTTATATTTTATATCCGATTTGTCCATTCAAAGGTTGTCTGGAAGAACCGCCATTGTAGCCATAAAATTAGATGTTTAAAACAGTTATTTTACAATTTTGGTGTACAGTAAAGTATATTCTATTCTATTAATCATCAAGTCGTTAATAATTTTATGGAACTATTAGTCGCTACTTGTAAATTATAAGAATGAAAAGTTGTAGTTTATTCAATTTCGTCTTTTAATTGCCCGACACAACATCAGATTAGCAATGCTGTGTAATTTCGAAACAGCCAAAAGAGACCCAACACAAGCAGGTAGGACATAAAAAACTTATTTGCGCTAAACTATAGGATAAAACAGACCGTGAGAAGATATGAGTTCTAAATCGTGGTATTGAACCTAGGTAGAAGCATTTCTTTGTGTCATTTATTTCATCACCACGCACTGCTCTTAAAATGGTAAAGGAACACATAGTGACGAAATCGAAATATCGTAGAACCAAAAAAATCGAAGACAATTGACATAATATATCAACCCGCAAACCCTCGCTGCACTCTCGCCTTGTGGATTGCAGCCCATTTTCTCTCATCAGTAGGACTGTGTCCCAGCTGTGGGAACATCATAGGTTGATTACGCTTATCATCATCATCATATCAGCCCGGAATCACCCACTGCTAGGTATGGCGTCCCCTTTTTTCTGCCACTCTTTCTGGTTCTGTAAGTACCCAACGAGCTTTATGCTTATGCTCGCATCAAACTGCACTCCAATCGGAATTCTCATTAAACATTTATTATTTAAATTTCAGTCGAAACCTGAATCATTTTTGTCGCCACCTCTACTATCTAATAAAGTACTCTAGTGGTTCCGAGGCGGGTGTTGCGAGGTGGGGCCACCTCGTCCGACTAAATGTTACACTGACCTGATAACTTGCCGCACTTGCCTCAAGTTGGCGTTGGTGGGCTGTTGGTTTAAACTGTGTGGGGCAAGTGAAAAATTACAGGTGATATTGCCTTTGCTGGTGGAAAGGGTGAATTAGAATCTAGACTGTTGTAATGCCTCGGAAAAGATTGTGGCTAAATATTAAAAGATGTTCTGTATGATTCCGGACGTAAAGAATAGCACCATCCCATATCTTCCCGTGGGTGTCGTAAGAGGCGACTAAGGGACTTTTCAGAGAATGAGCAGCAGCGTTCTCTGTGCTTTTGTAACAACCGTACTGCGATCGCCAACCCGCCTGCCAAGTGTGGCGATTATGGCAAAACCCCCCTTATGTCAATGTGGCGACACTTCGGGGAGGCCTAGGTCCAGCAGTGGACGTCTTTCGGCTGAAATGATGATGATGATGAATAAAAGCCGCTCGAGTCGATTTTCAGGTTAAGCCGAGCTTGCCTAGGTTGGTCCGTGAATTGGTGACCACCCATTACATACCGAGTTCCCTCCGTACCTCGAAAACCACGCTAAGCCGTTGGTCCCGGCAGTCAATTGTAGATCTTTGACAGTCGTTAAGTAAATCAGCGCGAAAGTCTGACAACAAGTCTTACCAAGGGGTATCGTATAACCCAGTGCCCAAAAACCATCAACAAATCCTTAGTTCATATATTTGAGCACTGCAGAAGATCAATACAGCATTTGGTGATGTCAATTCAGTACTAGGGATCGCATGTGGCGAATCAAATAACTTTTTCAATACCATAATCATATTTTTACGAGCAATGTCTTCCGCATTGCGATATGAATGTCTAAATTATACAACCGACTGTCTCCTAAATTGTTTGCCTGCTTTATTTTATCGAAAGTTTCGGTATGAAGTAAACAATAATATGAGGGTGTAAATTCGTGGTATTGTTTTTGATAGAATATGTTCTATTTTGACTTAAAGTTAAGCCGTGCTTGCCGAGGTCAGTCCGTGGATGGATGACCATTATTACATACCGAGTATCCTCCGTGCCTCGGAAAGTACGTTAAGCAGTGGTTCCAGGTGTCGTGTTCCCGGCTGTCATTTGTAGATCTTTGACAGTCGTTACAAGTAGTCAGAAGCCGAAAGTCTGACATCCAGTCTTACCAAGGGGTTTCGTATTACCCAGTTACTGGATTGTGGAGGTCAGACAGGCAGTTGCTTCATGTAAAATACTGATACTCAGTTGCATCCGGTTAAACTGGAATTTATGGATTTACCATGCATTACCACTTTTGGTGTTATCATTTTATCAAAATGGAATGGACTTAGAAAATTTTGGTTGGTTCCCATTTATGCTTCTAAGTTTTCCCGTTTTGACTTTTAATATCTCTATAACCAGAAAGTTCCCAGTTATAGTTTAGTATAATAAAAAAACATGAATGATGTAACCAAGATTTTGTACCAATGTTTTGATTTAAAAGAGTGTCCATGGAGTTTCTTGCCCATTCTTCGCCACAGCGATCTACTCTTTGGAATGGCAACTACAGTACTTTAAAAAGTTATTATACCTTGTGAATGGGGCTGTAGCTTCGCTTTTTTTGACATTCATAAGTGCCTATAATGGTCTAATTGTAATAAATGCTTTGAGTTTGAATTTGAACTTGAAACCCACGAATCTATACTAATAATAAAGCTTTAGTTTTGGTTTGTTTGTTTGCTTGAACACGCTAATCTCAAGAACTACAGGTCCGATTTGAAAAAATCTTTCAGCTTTACGTAGCCCATTTATTTTATTTTCGACGAAGGCTATTTATCATCACGCTACGACCAACAGGAGCTGAGCAGCAATGAAAATTGTTGCGAAAACGGGGAAAATGTGACGCAGCCGAAGTTACGCGGGACAACTAGTTCCTCAATATAGTTTTTCTCCTATTGTATACACAGAACCTTTTATACACTATGCCTGCAAGCAGTTTTATCAAAGTCTGAAAGCATAATATGACCTCTTTTACGTTCTTATACCAAACTGCAGTCCAACAGAGGGCAGAGCTTGAAACTCTATAATGCCGGACGTGCTGTAGGCCAAGCTATAAAGCTCGTTCGCCTCGTTCCAAAATTTTACAATGCGATTAATAAAAATCAAATTAGAAAGGCCGAAGTGGGTCAGTTCAGAGAACACGTGGCTAGCTAACTAAGCATGAAACTAACTTCGTTAAAATTCTCATAAGAATGGAGTTTAAATGTGATTGTAGCTGGGGGACTAGTTGTTAGAATTAATTCGTCATTCATTCTCCTGCTCTTATCCCAATTCATTTGGGGTCGGCGCAGCATGTCGTCTTCTTCCATACTTCTCTATTACTCATCATCTGCACGCGTAGCATGACAGGGCTATGTCGACGGAAGAATCGACAAACTGACACATTGTCATTGTTTATCTGTCACTATGACGATTCTTCCGTAGACAAAACTCGTTTCTACAGTAGTCATGCTACGCGTGTTATATCCACGTGTTCCATATCATCCTGCACACAGTCGATTCATCGTTTCTTTGCTCTTGTTCTACTCTCAGAGTCATCTACATTCATGCTAAAAACTTTCTTCACGACATTTTCCATCCATTTTCTTTTCATCCATTTTTTTTTCTTCTTACTGATTTATATTTAAACTAAAGTTTCACATACTTGTTAGTGACATACTTTTGTAGTGTTCTGGTTAAAGTCCTGGACAGCGAGGGACTTGTCTTAATAAGGATTTTCGATCAAAATCAATATTGAAAAAACACTATCGTTGAAAAACGCTTGACGATCAGAGTTCAGCATTACCATTACCTGAAGGTCAACTAAGGAATCAAGAAAGTTCGTAGACTTTTGTTTGGCTATCCATATTTAGACTTAGACCCAGAACTTAATCAGGTTCAAAACTGTCCTTCCCAAATCCTCACATCACTCATCGATCTTCGATCTTCAAACAATCACAAACACAATTCCAAATTCAAAACCAATCAAAAGAGCCAACCTAACAATACATCATTGACAAATAGCAGAGCTACCAACATTCCAAGTTTAAACTGTAAACTAAGTTCTAAACAATGGTGTTAATTGCAGCAATAGATACGTCAGGCGAGTCGGCCTCCGGAAATTGGCTCCACAGAGGGTTGCTTTTGCCTCGCCGCTGCAAAGAGCATGTGTAGCTTGACTTTTGACCCATTGAACTAGAGAGTGGACCGTTTAAAAGGCAAAGTGTAAAGTTACTTTGAGTATTTTTAGATTCGAACTATTTTAGGTTTCTGCAATCTTTTCTGCACTTTTTCAGGCGCGGTTTGTAGGAGCTGTGGTTAGTTTAGTACTGCAATATTTATTTAGTTACTGGTTAGTACCTACTTGACCTTTGGGAACTTATGTTATACTTTTGGTATTTTCTCAGGGGGCTGACTTCTGTAAGATTTATTGTATTAAGATATTCGGATAATAGCGAAAAAGTACCATGAATTAAGCAATATTTTTATTGAACACTTTGTTTTTTTTAAGTCGTAATTAGCTAGTAAAATAAAAGCAAAATTGTTTTATCAGAAATGAGGACATCCGCAAGAGAACCAAGGTTAACGACGTAGCCTGAAGAATTGCCAAACTTAAGTGGCAGTGGGCAGGGCACATTGCTCTTTAAACAGATGGCCGATGCTGCCGAAAAGTTCTGGAATGGCGTCCGCAAACCGGATGACGATGCGTTGGCAGGCCTCCCACTAGGTGGACTGATGACCTGGGGAAGGTTGCGGGGATCCGCTGGATGCGAGTCGCACGGGGCTGGTCAATGTGGCGACACTTGAGGGAAGCCTATGTCCTGCAGTGGACGTCTTTGGGCTGAAATGATGATGATGATACTGATGATCGTTTCTTTAATAGTTTACGATCTATCCATCCAGGGACCAACCTAGGTTAACCTAGGTTTACCTGAAGATCGACCCGCGCGGCTGTTATGATTAAGCCACGAGCTCCTCCGTGCTCCTCTGTCTGTGGAACAAACACTACGACCAAGAAACACTGATTAAAAGAGCAATTACCAGATATAAAGAAAACAAAAGAATCCCTGTCAAAAGTCATTAATATCATACGAACTATTAATTGTCAAGTAATTTGGTAGCAATAAAAAGCTATGAATTACTCGTATTAACGTGAAAATGTTCATAATTTATAAATCGCACCTATCGTGGATCGCGTGACCTTTCATTTTGAAACAACTAACAATTTTGTAATACCAATTCAGATTTCTCCCTAAAATCTAATTTAATACCCTATTTTGTAAGCAGTAAGGTCGAAAAACGATCGTTTTTTACAGCAGACAGTGTAGAAGTATTAGTAAAACACGATTTATTTCTACTCGCAAATTTATAAAAGACCTTATTTTGTAAGCAGTAAAGTTGAAAATCGATTGGTTATCACTGCAGACAGCGTAAAAGTAATGTTGTATTAGTAAAACACTGTTTTCAGAGTTATTGTATTGTTTTCAGTGTTACTCGTCGAAAGTTGTAAATGATTGTAAACCTTTGCAT
Source organism: Cerastis rubricosa (assembly GCA_949152445.1). Classification (NCBI taxonomy): domain Eukaryota; kingdom Metazoa; phylum Arthropoda; class Insecta; order Lepidoptera; family Noctuidae; genus Cerastis; species Cerastis rubricosa. The sequence continues at coordinate 6,119,736 of OX424526.1, read as the reverse complement.
GCTACGGGAGTATGAATTTGAAATGTAAAATTATCGTTATTAAGAGCGTTTACACCTTACGACATTTCATACAAACTTTCAAGTCCTTATTTTCCAAAATTACTGAACGGATTTTAATGAAATTTCATACGCATAAGCAGAATACACAGGTCTAAAAAGTTTCAAAACATTTTCGAAAAATAGTGTTACAGCTAAATTAGAGCGATTATAAATTATCTACAGAAACATAAATTTACAATTATCTTTTTTTTTTAAAGACATATCGATAATGTTTTTTAGTAACTGTTTATACCTATGTATTCTGCTTATGCGTATGAAGTTTCATTAATCCGTTAGGCGTAAAAGCTCTAAGTAAAAAAAAAAAAGATAATGGGAATAGACTTTTTTGGTTTAAATCCTTAAGAAGTTTGTAAAGGCTTTGTTGCCAACCAAGTTAACAAAAAAAGTTGGTACTTCCCTGATTCTACGAGTTTCATAAGTCACACACACATGGAAAAACAAAATATTTCCCATTGCTAAACTAGAAGAAATACTCTCATAAATCGATGGAAAATACTCCCAAAGAAAAACTCAACAGCAAATACCACAGCAACACTCTACCTACCGACAAGGCAATAACATCGTCAAAAAAAACTTAAAAAGATAAAAGAACATGAAAAGTAATCAAAACATCTTCTAACATCTTATACTTGGGGAAAGTTAGTCAATTTAATATTAATATTCGTGACGCGTAGAAGGACTTCCACCTTAATTGCTGAGCAGCCCAATGTGGGCTTAGCGCGATGATTTGTGGCTAAGAGCTGCCGAAACGAATACCCTGGTAATGAAACACAGTAAATTGTGGAGAAATGTGGATTTGGAGATCGTTTTTGAGGACTATGTGACCTTGGGGACGACTAGGTGAAAGAAAGAAAGAAAGAAAGAAAATAATTTTATTTGGCACATGCCACAAGTACACACAACAATACACAAAAATTAACAAAAAAATACTTAAATCTAAACAAAAGAAAAAAAGAGGGTAAATTATTAATTAAGTACATATACAAAACCAAAATTAAAAAAAATAGGGATAATTATTATGTGCCTCACGGCTGCGCCAAATAGGGCCAGTTCAGCAAAATGCCGGGCAGCTAGGCTGCCTTACGCTGGTTTTCAACTGGACCTGCGAATGTGATGTGACGGACGTAAAACAGTTTCATATTTTGTGTCAGAGTGTATGTGTATGTGAAACGGGTATTTAAATAAAATAATATTGTGTACAGCAATAGTAATAACAAATAAGAATAAAACTACGCAAGGTGAAGTTGCTGAATGCTCTATACATATATTCTTATTCTTGATTGCACATAAAATTAAAAGATATCATCATCATCATTTCAGCCCAAAAGACATCCACTGCTGGACATAGGCCTCTCCCAAGAGTCGCCACATTGAAAGTTTGGGGGGTTTTGCCATAATTGCCACGCTTCGCAGGCGGGTTGGCGATCGCAGTACGGTTGTTACAAAAGCACAGAGAACGCTGCTGCCCATTCTCTGGCAAGTCCCTTAGTCGCCTCTTACGACACCCACGGGAAGATATGGGATGGTGCTATTCTTTACGTCCGACACCATACAGAGCAATGACACGATAATCTGTCGACACGACATTTTGAGAACGCGCCCTTATAGTCATTTAGATCAACTTAGGGTCATGAAGAGATTTCTTTAAGAAGATATAACACTCGCGTTTCCATGATAATTTCCCAAACGTAAAAAGGGACCACCCATTGTGAAACCAATCATTTTGGCTTTCTCAGATGCGCATTCACCATATATGAAATACATATCTAGATAATAAATAATCATTATTATACGATTTCCTTTCATTATAAGATCATTTGTTTACGAAAATGTCTTAGTCACATACATAAGTTACCCTAAATGTCATCATCTGCCTAGTCTTTTCCAAACTATGTTGGCTTCCAGCTGAATACCAATTTTTTTACATGGAGTAACGGCCTATCTGACCTCCACAACCCAGTTAGTACTGGGTAATACGATACCCCGTGGTAAGACTGGCGTCACAGACTTTCGGGTCACTGTAGCAACTGTTAAATATCTAACTAATAAATAACAGGCCCTAATATAAATTTAGAAGAAAATACAAACCGCCAATAAAAATAAACAAATGAACAACACACCCTTAACGATCCTTCCCAGTGCATACACTGCAGTAGATCAATTGAGTTCGCAAACTATTACGTCAAATGCAACGAGAAGTAATCGGGTCAGTGATTCGCGCTGGCAACACGCCACAGCACCATGCAGTATGTTCACATGTGTGTGTGAACATGTTACATGTGTTTTGTAATCTGATAACGTGTCTTGGCAAGGTATTACAGCTTTTTTATTTAGAATGTAAAATATTTTTGTAAGAATTTGTAAGCACTTGTAACTGCCAAGTTGTTTTGCACGGAGACCTATTTTTTTTTTTCTAAAATATAAGTAGCCTTAGATACTACTAACTCCTTATAATATCAGCTATCTGCCAGTAAAGCATCGGTCCAGTCGTTTGGGAGATTGGCCAGTACAAATAGACAAAACTACGTTTTGTTAAAAGCACCGTATTTTCATATGCATTCAGTAAAACACTGTTATTTTGAAATCACAAACAGACACTTTAATGATGTTTATTTGTGTGGGTGGTTAATTAAGAAAGACAGAAGGTACCCTTAGGGTATGTGAAGTCGTAACCCGTGCAAACCAGGGGCAATAGCTGGGGGATAAAAACCGAACGTCTATAGGGTGACTGATAATTAGTGACCGAAACTTAACCCCGTGATTGTACTCATGATAAGAAACAACTTTCCCAAAGAAACAATATTTTTTTCACTCGTTCCCTTTTTTCATAATAAAACACAACAGCCACAAATTCGCGCGCGCGTGCGCCTGTGACCTATCAGGTGTTAGCCGCGTTACGCTATTGTCTCATTACTATCGTTTCGTGCCACTCGGCTCGCAATTTCATATGGTAATAATGTTACTGTGATCTAAGTGAAAGAGTATAAAAAAAAATGTTTCACGTCTTTAAGTATCGGTCACTTATTACCAGTCACCCTATATTTCTGTTCGATTCTAGCAATTAGGTATAAAACCGATCTACCCCAGTACAACCTAGTTCTATCTACATTCTCGCCGCATACTGCAAGCAATGAAACGGTCGTAACTGACCTTTGACGAGGTCGTTGTAAAACGTCAAAGTTCATACAAGATCCTCCATCAACTTCAAGATTATAATCACTGCAGACCTTTAAGTCATTTTCATAGTCATTTATAATTCATCATTTATTCAGTCATTTAGTCATTTTATAATTTGACCCTGTATACGTCTTACGACGTCTTTTTGAAGACGTATATATTATATATACGTTACACCCCTACAACATTCTGAAGACGGTTGACGTCACCGAGGTAGGCCCAAGAAACGCTAGCGTAACGATTTGGACTCGTTCCTGATTTTGGTAGAGAACGCAAAACACCAAGAGAGTTGTAAAGGAGTGGGGGAGGCCTTTGCCCAGCAGTGGGACAGAATACATTAAGTAAGTAAGAAAAATATTCACCGTCTACACCTTCTACCCGTATGGGATGTAATGCCATAGTAAGATATTAAATGGTACCACATATTCCTTGCCATGTATTCAGGGCATTCCAATCAGTAGCTTTCCAGTTATAAGCGCACTAAAGAACAGACAGACACGTTGAGTTTCATTTTATGTTGAGAGTAACACCCGTCATTACTATCTTATAAAAAAATATAACAACCCTGCATCATGTACCCAACCACTTTTATGCAATAGACAAGAATTTAATCAAAATAAGAACCAAAAAGAAAACAACGCTAGAAATTCAAACGTTTGACAGTTCCAAATTCAAGCAATTACTAAACTACAGATTAGAAATCGTATCTGAAGTTATTACTTTTACTCAAATAATCACCTTGACTTGTTTATAGATATTTTTTTTATTTTTGTTCTTGATATTAGTTTGGGATTTGACGTGAGATAATAATTATCTCGTTAATTTTAAATTGTGTTACATTAAATAAGAATGTTTTTTTAACCTTTATTATTATTTTTGTTATTTCTTACAAAATGAAAATTGTTTGTGAATATAATTGAATTGAACTGAATTGATACGGGTGTTAGTCCTAAAACGAAAAACAACTGAAGATCGAAAACAAAATCGCATCGCCAATCAAAACTGTCTTTACATACCTAAGACAACAAAATACCAGCACACTTTCTGTATCCAATGCATCACAGTGACTCCTGACCTTAGAATTCAAAGTCGGCACGCCAACCGCGACTGCAGATAAGCCCGGAGTCATTGTATACTGCATTATAACGGGCTAATAAAGTTTAACTTGTAGTTATGACCTCGTAAACTAGGTTATTTTCAGTTTTCAAGCATAGATTTTGGGTGCAAGGTTACGTTATGAATTATTTTAAGTTAAGTTAATTGTTTGGCCGTCGCAGTGTGTCTGCGGGTTTATGGATTTGTGTCTTGCTTGAATATTATTTGTTTGATATAGAAATTCAAATCGTTTATTTGCCAATAAGGTAGATGGTACAGAATATGATGGTCATTTTGATGAGCGTCCCGATACAGTTTGCCTTACGGCATGCAAAATTATCAATTGTCAATAAATTAAATTAAAGAATGGCAGAAAAATCAAACATAAATGTCAATAAATTAAATTAAAAATTTCAATGAATTAAACTACAAAATGTCAACAAATTAAGTTTTAATGTCAGTTTTCAATTAATAAATTCAATTACAAATGACGCCCTTTTATAGTTTATTCTTAAAGTAGTTATTTAATTTTTTAGTTTCTTAATCCTTGTAATGTATATAGTAGTTATTTAAATATTGAATTAAACCCCAAAAATAGCCAAATAAATTACAAATGTCAAAAAAGGGCATTTGTTTGAAATTTATATGTATTCCTATTTATATTCATGACTTATGTTTTTAAACTGACATGTTCACAAATACTATCATTAACTCTGACAACAGGATATTCATTTAGTGAAGAACAGCGCCGGAGTATCGGGAACTCAAAACAAATAGTACACATGGTAAATATTCCGTTCTCAGTGTTAACGATCACACAATTTTTTTGATTTAATTTTGCATTAAAATAGAAATTGTATGATAGTATATTAACTTTTTAGATCTATTTAGCCTGCTTTGGCATATTTAGTTTAATTAAAATCGATTCAGTCATTCAGAAAATAAGGACTGGAAAGTTTGTATGAAATGCCGTAAGGTATAAACGCTCTTAACAAAAAGACCTCCAAGAAAATGTACCAACCTACATATTTTTTGAGCAACATATTTACTAGAAGGCAAACATATTGGCAAATGTTTCTAGAATGTTTGTGTTGTGGCATGTTGCCAGTCACTCACTGACCCGGATACTTCTCATTGCATTTCACGTAATACCCGGAAAACTGTATTTATTTATTTATTTGTTATGAGGCACTTCAAAGACTTACTCACTAAAACACACATAAATTATAAATCACTAGCTGTCCGGCGCAACTTCGTTTGCGTCACATTTTCCCCGTTTTCGCAACATTTTTCATTGCTGCTCCACTCCTATTGGTCGTAGCGTGATGATATATAGCCTATAGCCTTCCTCGATAAATGGGCTATATACCACCGAAAGAATTTTTCAAATCGGTAGTTTCGGAGCCTATTCAATGCAAACAAACAAACATACATACAAACAAACAATCAAATCTTTCCTCTTTATAATATTAGTTTAGACAAACAGTTTTAGACACAGTGAATTCATCACTTAAGGATACACAAGTCGGTCTTTCTTCCATACAAACGTAGTATGGTGATTACTCGTCTGTTTGACGGTGTAGGTTCAAAACTAAAAATTTTATCAACTGGTCTTGTCATTATCTAGCCCTGTATGGAAGCAGAATTGGAAAAAAAATATTGGTTTGGAAGTTATGAGCGTCGAAACTTCCGTATTTCAACACAAATTTTTACTCATCTTTGGGCGTAAATAAATAACTTATCTAGTATGAAAATGGAAAAAGTGAAACCGTACAGGGATAGATAATTTATTGAAAAGTTCAAATAATTTATTTTGAGTAGATACATCCAGTAGTTTTCCCATAATATCTATACGGCCAAAACTCAATTTATGAAATTTGACGCACTCATTTTCGCTACAAATCGTCGTATATTTCACTAAACAAGTAAATAAATATATAAATAAGTTAATAAAAACTAGATAAATGAATACTAAGTAAATTAAACTAAATAAATTAAAAACTTACTAAATAAGATGCATATTAGCTACGCCCGCCAACGAGTTCGAGCCGTCGACTTGTGCAACCTTAAAGAAGTGCACAGCACTCGCAAAATTGATCTAGTGCAGTGTGTTTTTTGACGCCATGTAATTTTGTTACTTGTCCATATTTTATTATTCTTTTAGATGTATTTGTAGTTTGTAAATAATTTATATGTCGCCGCAAGAGCGTCTATGTGCTAAGACTATTCATTAATCTTATTAAGAATCAACTTCATAATCCTCATTTGTCATAATATTGATGAACCTGCCATGCTATCTGTGTGGGGGCAGCATAATTATTACGATAATCATTTGACTAAACGCCATCTATTGGCTTGTGTGTTAACTACTGCGCAAATAATAGATTCGTTTAGCTTAGATGCCGAGTAATTTATTAAACAAAAGCCATTAGCTAGAACTATAGCTAAAATTAACATTAGCAAATATTTTATGATAGCTGGGATTTTAGCAATGACAATTTGGATTTTTACAATGGCTCATTTTGTGAGGCGGCAACCCAGTCTTGTGGGAAATAGCGCCGAATAGTCAATTAGTGAATTTATAATTTGTAGCAACAATTAAATCAATTTCTAGAACTAACTACAATCTTAAAAATAATATAAACTATTGAGTGTGTGTACGTACTTCCGCCGACTCAGAACCGCAGGCGCAGCGAGGTGTCTCGTTCGAGCTACCTCGCGATTAGAGAATTGAAATATTAATGAATTGAAAGTAGTTTTTGAAGTGAGCAATAATAAGTTATGTTGATAAGAACTGTAATAATTGAAAGACAGATCCAAAAGAGTGTGTGAGGAGTTTCTTGTCCCGTTCTTCTACTCAGATCAACCATGTTTGTGAATGGGCGGCTGAACTGGAAAGTTTATAAGTGTTAAAGTGCCTGTAACAGGTTTATTACAAATAAACTTGGAGTTTGAGTCAAGTGTTGTGTGTGATTTCAACTACCCATCCACCTATCCAAAAACAATGAAGATTAATGTTGCACAGTTAGCGACTGAAAGGCAATATGGCGTCGATATTCATCTAAGGTGGAATCCCCACCTTGGCATATATATTATGTAATATAAATACACAATAGTGCAGTGTTGTTTACTGTTACTATATTTTTTTTTTGTCGAAAGATAGGGAAATGGATAAAATAATTAATTTCTTTGTTTCCTCGTTGATCTAGTGGTTGCAATTGCGACTGCTATGCTTGAGGTCGTGGATTCGATTCCCGGTCGGGTATATTGGAATTGGGTTTTTCCTTTAGGAAGTTTCTCAATAGCAGCCATGGAGTCTAGATTTGTGCCCGGTTGATAGCAGTTATAGGCTCGCCCCCTATTACGTGTACTATTACGTACACCTCTACCTAATCCTTCGGGGACTACAGGCGTAATGCTTCGTATGTAATTCCACAAAATATGTTAACTTAAAACGCTTCTCTGTCAACCTCATTCGAGCGCCTAAACATCCTTGTAGCATTATAAGACCAAGATTATACCAGAAGAACCGTCTACCCGGTCAATAATTCAAACTGACAAATGGAGACACTTTCACAGAGCAATTTAGGCAATAAAGATGTTATCAAACTGCGTACGCGTTTCCTTGTGATAATGATACAGGATGTGACGTCATATTGTGTCAATTGAATGTTTAATATTTATGAATAATGCTTTGGATGTCTGTGGATTGCAATTTGTAAGAAACAAGACCGGGGAGGTAGACTGTGGGATAGTGATGGAGCTATGCAGAACGTCTAGTGTCATCTCTTTCCCCCTCTAGAATAAGAGTAACTAATACTGCTCAAAGACAACATGGTTCGTCACCAAGTCGGAAGACGTATTTGTAGTACGAATCCCGGATACGTATTTTCATGAATAAACCGCATTGTTGGTCGAGTGGTCTCAAAGTATTCCTGCAGAGCGTGAGGGTTTTGGTTCGATTCAAAGATCATGATTTTGATTCCTGATTTTCAAATCAGGAATTTCTCTTTTATAGTTGCAGCCCAGATACTTGATTAGGGCCTGTGTGCTAGCGATAGGCTTGCTCTCTAATATATACATGGAAACTACAGCTTTGCTTAACCGTGTCTATTTAACAGGCGTGATGTTAGGGTAAGTAATCAAAATGAAGGCTTTCCTTGCTTTCGCTTTCCTCATCGCAGGCATCAGTGCCACATCTTTGCAACTTGACCCAAGTAAGCAATTTAAACATCAGACGTCAAACATCGAAGTTGGAGAATAACAATCCAATAATTTTGTTAAAAAAGTTAGAAATGATGAATAAATATGATAAAATCCTAACTAATATTTTAAATACGAAAGTAAGTCTGTTTGTTACCTATTAACGCCTAAACTCCTGAACCGATCATCCTGAAATTTTGCATATACTTTGTCAGGTGTACAGAAACGAACATAGGGTACCTCTCATCCCGAAATAAAAATAATAAATCGAATGTAATATCTTAAATACCAAAAAAAAATTATAAGTAGCTTTCAAACGCATCTTGACGTCACAAGACAACAATAATTTTCACCAAACCATTTCCTCAAAATCCCACCGAACTGTTCCAAAATAGATACAACCGGTAAGAACCAGTTGTATCCAGTTCACGATATAATTTAAGTTGCACGAGTTGTTCGGGAGAATTGACATGGCAATCATAGCCCCAACACGCTGACATCCGTTTACAATTGACATCTTTATGACTGTACATGTTACTGCCGAGTGTGACTGTACCGGTGATATGCGACGAATGTGTTTTGACGAATTGTTGCAATATACGGTGGAAGGGACATCGATAATTGGTGCTATGGAATCAGTAAGTACATTATTTCGAACCGGCCAGTGTTGGAATTTTTCGTCGAATAATAAAAATAACTGTTCCATGCATGTGTGATGTTACACGAATAGATAAAATAAGAAATTAGTACATAAGAGGAAGTCGGAAAGTGGCGCCGGTGACTGAAAAGTTGAGTGGTATCAGCATGAAATGCGGAGAAATCAGGTAAATGATGTGAGGATTGTTTTAAATATAAATATGGATGGGTATAAGAGTAGAGGAAGAGCAAATAAACGATGGATGGACAGCGTGAAGGAGGATATGGCAAGAAAGGAGGTGTCTGGTGAAATGACAAGTAATAGAGAAGTATGGAAGAAGAAGACATGCTGCGCCGACCCCAAATTAATTGGGATAAGGGCAAAAGAATGATGATCATGTTCCATGCATTTGAAAAAACTTGTATTACACTTTTTTCCACCGCGTTTACGTAAGTCTTTAGTGGGTGTATTTGTAATTAGTTACTCAAAAGGTATGTTATTTTTCAAAGAAAGTTTTAAAATATCCAATGAAAAATAAACAACAAGATTTCAAAAAAAAAACTGGAGACAACTTAAAAACAAGTAAAAAAGATTTAAGAAAACCCCTAAGTCAAGCCATGGTTACATTTTTTAAGAAAATACGAGAGGTTTGGATTAACCAAGTACAACAAATAATAGTCAGGCCACCATCTCTTTTATACCTACCTGGTAGATTCAGTTAAATGTACATAACCTTACTACCTATGTAAAGGTAACCACAAAGGTAACAGAATCCAATTTACTTACTGACGATGCAACTACAATAGTCTTAGAAACGTACGTCAGAGCCATTCACGCTTGCTAGGCAAAGCAATTTTCATCAAAGCTTTAGTGTCCAAAGGCCCAATGCAGTGTTGTCCTAAGCATGGTGACCAATACATTGTCCTTTGCACAAAGTGACGTTTCTGCGTACGACGTGATTTTCAAAGCTAATTACAGTATTTCGTCTTTCATGGAACGCTGGATGCAATGTAATTGCTTTGTGTCTTTGACTGGAACTAATCAAAGATATTGAGAAGCAGGTTCCAATGCATTTAAGAACAGATGCAGATGTATGATGTGACTTGCATATTAGCATTTCTCTGAATTCGATTGCATCGACCAGATAACACTTCAAAATTACATAATAGTCTCCCAAAAAGTAACCTTAACCACATGGAGTCTAAAACTCTTATGGGGCTAAGTCTGTCAATCTGTGATGAGCTTGATCTTGCAGCCACATTTTTGCCTCAAAAGACAGCATCACATCTCGATTCATGATTCATCATAATTCTCGTCACAACTTAGCGTGTCCACTGTACTTCCTTCTCCCGATAATTCCCTGAAATTCATGAGCAACTGTGAGTTTGGCTCGATTTCTAATTATAATATGAAAACCTAAGTCGTTATTATAATGGAAACCCTATAATTAACATCCCTCTCAACCCTTAATAAACAAATAACAAAAAAATAAAATAACCAAAATGCTTTTAAAACGAGGTTGTTATTAACAACCTTTTAACACGGAAAACTGTTATTAAACCAAAAGAGAACGTTACTTCGATAATTTGTCGCCATGTTACCATAGTTTTATGAGTTAACTAAGTGAAAAATATTAAGTTTTTAATGGAACTAGCCTTTTTTTTACGGATGGGAAATCATCAAATGACCCCTCTCGCTCTGGGTGGATCGGAAGGGAGTATCAGACTTGTACTGACTAAAACCTATCCATGTATCTTCTTAGCCTTTTGTGTTCCAGGGCCACGGTATCTCTTTCAAACAGTACCGCTGCACCGGCAGGCATCGGCCTTTCAGACGCCTTCCAGTTCGCTGACATCCTTGAGGCGTTGTCATAAGATTGACGAACGGTGAGCGAGCCCATCACTCACCGTCTACAAACCTGCGCCTACGGTGGCCAGGGGCCACTAGGTGGCCCCCGACGCCCGAGACGTCTCCCACGGCTAGAACGTGGCTCTCTCCCTCTCACGTTCCGCCACCTAATGGACCTAGCCTTTAAACACTGTTGTCTAAAGTTGAGATTACCTTATTGCAGTGTTTAAAGCCAGCAGTAGGACAGACTGATCCTCATTTTCCTGTCCTTGTCCCATCTTATTTGGGAACGGCACAACACGTTTTTGTCTTCCACTCTTCCCTGTCAACCGTCACGCAATCATTTACACCTCTCTCTCATATGATTCCTCACACAATCCATCTATCGTTTCCTTGGTCTTCCTCTTTCTCTCCATCCATCAACATTTATATCCATCACTCTTTTAGTGACATGCGATTCGTTCTTCCTCATCACATGCCCATAGCAAGACACTCGATTCTCTTAGTCTTCCTCCTACCTTGATTTCTTTAGACGGTTATCATACTCTTTTAACTATTCTGAGATAGATATTATTGCTTTTCAAAGAAATGTCTAATCGTTTAGTTGTCGAGTCCCATGACCTGCGGGCTGGCTTTTACCTTAGGCAAAGACCATACAGCGTCACAATGCCGCCAGTCTCTTATTACCAGCTATCGCTCATTACCAGCGACAGCGTTGACAGCGTGGAGGAGTTTTTCGTGTTATTTGGTCATTATATATTGTATATGGAGAGCAGCGGTGGCCCAGTGGTGGTAGCCCCGACTTACGAGCAGTAAGCCGTGGTTTTGAACCCAGGCATTACTTTGAGTAATTTATTTCATCACCGCTGCCCTCAAAAATAGGTTTATGTGAGGAAACCGGCATTTCCTAGAACTACTCACGAGCCCACTCTCTCTTGCAGAGAGGAGGCCTGTGTCCCAGCAGTGGGAAAACTATAGGCTGATGATGATGATATTGTATATAGTAGTGTCTAATTAAATTATACACACCATTCTTCTGGAAAACATTGTCTCGATTGTACTAGGTATGCCTATATGATCCTAGCTTTGCAAATCCAAAATTATGTGACGATCCCTTGAAACTATTCACCATTCAAACAAAACATTATCACACTGAATTTGAATATGGTACAGCTACCTTATTTGAAATAATTAAGACCCTAACAAAATTAACGTGAGGATCCTCGCTAATAAAGTTTAATTACCAATTTAAGCTCAAAAACACGAAGTAATAACCAGCGAGTCTAATTTCATAATCATCTTATTATGTTTATTTTTGGCAATAAAGACGTTATCTGAATTATAATAACCCATATCTTTAAAAATAGTGATGAAGTAGAAAAAAAACGAGGTTTGGTCCCTTTCTCATTTATTTTCCGGCACGGTATGCCCAGTGGCTGAGCGATCGACTGCTGCGCTGCGTGTCGCGGATTCGATCCCCTCACGGAACAAATATTTGTATGGCCTACAGATAGTTGTTCCTGGTCTGGCTGTTTGTGTATGTGAGTTTAAATGTTTGTAAAAAATTACTAGTGTGGGGCAAAGTTAAAAAAAAAAAACAATTTTCTTGATTGCCTCGTTGGTTGCTGAGCACGAGGTCCTGGGTTCGATTCCCAGGTCAAGCAAAGTGTTATTGGGTTTTTTCTATCAGGAATTTCTCAGTAGCAGCCACGGATTCTGCATCTGTACCCAGTTGTTAGCAGTAGGCTTGCCCCTACTACATAGAACTTAAACATAAATGGCGAAATGTGGGTGCACTATTAAGTACTAGTACACCTCTCTGCTTAACCCTTCTGGGATTACAGGAGTGATTTTATGTTTATTAATTACTATCTGTCCCGCGCAACTTCGTCTGCGTCACATTTTCCCCGTTTTCGCAACATTTTTCATTGCTGCTCCGCTCTTATCGTTCTTAGCGTTTATTCATTTATCGTCTCATTTTTTACATTTTTACATATTTCTTAATTAAAAAAAAAGAACAAAAAAATTTAAAAATATTAAAAAAAACAGGTTTCTGTCGGTGTCGGGAGCAGGGTCCAAGCTACCGGTGGTTAGGGCTATTATAATATTATTAGTATATAATATATTTTATATATTAGATTAGATAGAATGTCACGTGGTCTAGTCCCTTGGGCCCAAAATAATAAAAAAATACTATTAATACGTTCTTTATCTGTGTGCAAAGAATCTTTTGCCGCAGTGGGTACAATAAACTTTGAGCTTGTTACTATCTATACAAGGTAACTGACACTTCACGAAGGCATCAACCAAGCATTATGTACATCAAAATAAGTAACTCCAAGCAAAAATGATTGCTGGTAAACGACTTTTATTTGGAGTGAAAAATCACGTTTTACGCTAAGGCTGTGTCCCCAGTAGGCAAACTGTTAGCAGCCGACTGAGTCTTAACACGTTGAGTGCGATACCAGGTATAAACATCTTGTACAACGCCTCGCTTACAGTGCGGCTAAAAAAAGTATAGACTTCCTTGTCGAGCGGAAGGCATAACTATTATTACAATTTGGTTCGGTGTAGGAAAGAGATGAATATATATATCTAAGATGGATTATTCAATACAACCCAATGGTGTATAGGGTCTATAAGTCTTGTGCCGCCACAACTGAAGTTTTATTTACCAGGTGTATAGACCTTGTACCGCAGGAATGGAAAGTATAGAAAAATCACTGCCGCAGTGAACGACTAATCTACTAGTGTCATCTAGTCGTCTGAGTCTTAAAACTAGCAAACTGTGGACACTCCATTTCAAATACATATATGGAAGGGCGTACTAAACCGATACGCCGCAAACTCAGTCGGCTGCTAACGGTTTGCCCATAGATAGAGGACATAGCCTAAAACTCAATGTAACGAACTCAAAACATTGTGCTGATCGATGCATTGAATAGAAAACGGTTCATGGAGGTATTTGAAGTAAAATTATAACCATGAAACCTATCTAACAAAAAAAAAACATCGTGAAAAAGTTGGAACTTTGACGTCAAATCTATCCGTAACTTTAAGGTTCCCAGGTACGGTCCAAAACAAAGGAGAATAATCGCAATGGCGGCAAGGAGGCCTTTCGGCTTCGTTAAGGGTAAATTACCCCTTTTATACAGGCTGTACCGAAAAGCAGCATAAAATATTAGCTGACCACACATTATTATTTATTATTTTTTATTCGTGCTGCTACATTTGGGTCGAATAGGTATTGAAATTATGTATGGGGCAGCAGATAATTTTATCGCTATTACGATGTTGGTCCGATGGAAAAACATGTTTAGTTTGATGGTCTGTAGCACACCCTTAAGTATGTATATACCCTTTCCGTTCATCATCATTTCAGCCGAAAGAAGTCCACTGCTGAACATAGGCCTCCCCCAACGCCACATTGACATAAGGGGGGTTTTGCCATTATCGCCACGCTTGGCAGGCGGGTTGGCGATCGCAGTACGGTTGCTATAAAAGCACAGAGAACGCTGCTGCCCATTCTCTGGCAAGTCTCTTAATCGCCTCTTACGACACCCACGGGAAGCTAAGGGATGGTGCTATTCTTTACCTCCGACACCATACAGAACAACCCTTTCCGTTACACCCTGCATATTTCTGTCCATTCCATGTCTTTACCCCGTCGCTTATTCCATTCTTTACCAATATAAATAATCGGAAGCGGCTTTTTGCGTCGGCACACGAACGGGCGCGGTCCAAATATAACCCCGTGTGATTATCTATAATGGTGAACCGGACTAATATTGTCTGATTAAACAGACCTTGGATTGAAAATTCTAGACTACATTATAGATTTTTGATGTGTGTACTGCTGACTAACTTTGCTGTTCAGATTTTTTTCTTCCGATAAAGTAAGGCTGAAAGCTTCAATTTTGCATGGCGGAATGTCGATGTCATCATCATCAGCCTATAATGTTCCCACTGTTGGGATACTGGCCTCCTCCCTATCAAAGGGAGTGGGCTGTAAGAGGGCAGCGGTGATGAAATAAATTACACGAAGTAATACGCCTGCCTGGGTTCGAACCCACGGCTTACTGCTCGTAAGTCGGGGCTGCCACCACTGGGCCACCGCTGCTCTCCCGTCGATGTGTGCAGCCCATAACACAAAGTTGACATAGCGTCTACCATAAAATCACGGCTGTTATCACCGAATGGTTAGACAAAGGTGTACTAATGTACACCCACCCACATTCCGCCTGTTATGTTGAAGTTCTATTCAATAGGGGTGGGCCCATTGCCGTCAACTGGGCACAAATCTAGACTGCTGTAAAGAAATTTCTGACCGAAAAACCCAATAATACTGCCTTAAATGGAACATCTCCTCCTCAGCAGTACACTTGCGACCATTGGTTCAAACAAAAACCAAATTATGTGTGTGTAGTCCATATATTTTTTCGTTTTGATTGTATGTGTGTGTGTGTGTGTGTGTTTGGGTAAAAGAGGGGGTGTGTACAGGGTTGTCAGCAAACATTCTGAGCTACAAGTTTGATTTGAAAAGTTTTGGGGTTGTGTGTTCATCTGTGTAGGATACATAGCTGTGTTCCATGCAAGTATGTATGTACAATATATCAGAAAAAAACTGAACCGCCTTCTAATGACAATGTTGCTTAACTGAAAACTAAACAGAGAAGTACCGATCCAATAAAGTTTGAAATTAACTAGGCAGACGATAAAAAAAAAAATAGAAAAATGCTAAGAGTTTTACTCTTGATTCTTGAGCTTTGACTTTTCAATTTAAACATGTTAAGCTTTTGTTTTGTTAAGTTTTATAATAATGTTACAAGTTATAAACCGCTTCTACAGATGGTGCGACTTGCTGTTGCCGTCGCCTTCCAAAATTCACCTTTATATTGCCATGGAAATATCTGTTTTATTAAAGTTTAATTAAGATTGACATTATCTCAAAAATTACCAACAAGGTCCGATTTCACCATTGAAATTGTCCCTGAACAGACCATTTGAGTGGTCAGTGTTAACATTCCGAGCTCTTGAACTCTTGAAATCAATTGTGAAACCAGGCCTAATTTGAGAATTTTTTAAAAGGTTTCGTTTTTTATTTCAAAAGGATTAAATTACGGTATCGTGAAATTCGCCCTTTGACCGGACCTGTCAATAGTCGGCTTTCTTAACCAAAACTGTGTACCTTTTTCGTAAGAGCTTATTCTAACCTACAAAGCTGCATATCAATATTTCACGCGTTCCTACCCGAACTGAACCCAAATGGAGAGACACCGGTATCTTAATGTAAGACTATTTCTCTTTCATAGTATTCAGATAGAATCAGCATGAAGATAAAATATTCAGCTTCGTATTCCCTTCTCTCTACTAAAATACTTCCAAGTCGGAATTCTTTTCGTCGGTTTCAGCGGTCAACGTTTTCCCGTAGTACATATCTAGGTATATGTACCTATGGATACATGTGTTATGTTCCTACGTAAAAGGAGGTTCGCCTTATTTTTTTTTTCTTTTTATGAATCTGCAAATGCCAGCTTCAAACCAGATTTAATGAAGTCTCTTTTCCAAGAATGCATTTTATATTTCATCATGACCGATTTTTTCTGCGAATATTAATTATGCTTGCACGGGAAAAGCGCTTTTCATGGTTTTATTTCCCCTTACTACTCGTGCTTACACAAATAAAAAAAACATCTCTTTTTTTTAACAGAACTCTCAGGCAAAAATGAATAACCACGTTCTCTTTTGCATTTATAAAATAAGAGAGAAAAACAGCATATTACGGACACTTTCGTACAAGAATAAAAAATCTTCAGCAAGCATTATGTACTTATGTATATAATATACGTAGGTGCGTGATGGATGTGTGCCGTACTGGTAACTAATGAGCCCAATTTGAAAGAAGCACGCTTGGAGTACGAGTGAAACGGGGGCTGGGCAAAATGACACTGGACGAAATTCGACACCTAGTATTATTTGGTCATTAGGAAGTCTAGAGGTAGGTAAATAGTATTCTTTTGTTAATACAGGTTTGTTGGCTACATAATAACAGCCGCTTGGGTCGATATTTAGGATATAAGCCGTTCAGCCATCCACGGATCAACTTAGTCAAGCACTAGGTTGGTCCGTGAATGGCTGACCACCCCATACATACCGACTTTCCTCCGTGCTTCGGTAATCACGTTAAGCTGTTGGTCCCGGCTGTCATTTGTAGATGATCTCTGACAATCGTTACAGGTAGTCAGTGGCTAGATAGTCTGTCAGTCTTCAGTCAGACCCCAACATAATTGGGGTTTCCCAATTCATCTGCCTAGCTGTTTAGCTAGGCAGAGGATGATGAAAGGTGAATTGCCTCATTAGCCTATAATTTCATGGGTCTCTTAGTACGTCCGTTCGCATCTTAAGTGGTCTAGTCCTTTAAATGTATAGGAACAAGTCCCAATTAGGGCACTGAATGCTCTAATAAAAATTACGTCGTACCGTCAGTTAAAACCTAAAATACAGTCGGAAAAAAAAAACAAGTGGGCAGCACTCAAAATTCCAACAAATTTTCATTCTTAGTGTGAACTACAAAATACATATTTCATGTTGCTGTGTTTTTACTTTTAGGCTTATATTTATTGTTTAAAGATTTCGAATAGATACGAATCCTTAAATTGTAAGTGTTATTACCTAGACATGCTATAGTATTAATATTTTAACAAATTTTTGGATTCGTATTAAAATTCACGTTTTACATTTTCAAATATTTGTATTCCATTCTATGGCAAAACATGTAAGTTCACAACCCTATATATGAGACCTAAATGTACCATGTTTTTACACAAATAAAAATATTCTATTCTATTCTATGTGCTAACGCAGTCATATTTTTTTGACTTTGAGTGGGTCATAAGAGGATACTCTAGAGGGCCTTTCTCCATACAAACGTATTCCGCTGTTTTCTTCGTGGATAATGCATCTAGAGCAATGAAGTTTTTCCAAAAAATCTAGGTCTTGTTAATACATGCCCCTATCATTTCTTTTTTTTTCAAAACATAACTAACTAAAAGAATTATGACAAGCCAAAAACCGCCATGTTCAGACGACTATCAGACAAATTAGATAAGTTTTTAACAAAAAAATAAAATAATAGAAGCATAGATATACTTTTCCTCTAAATTTTGGCATAAGAATTATTAAGATCAGTTTAGTTTTAAAGAAGAAAACAGCTGAATACAACGTCTTTTGGTCAAGATTTTTGTAAGTAAAATCAGCCTGAGCTGTAGTTGTCTCTTTCGCACTTTCAGGGGGCTAAATCGGGCGCAGCGCGACGGCAATAGTTCCTTCAAATACCTATTCTTCAAATTCCTCGGGCGTAGAGTCCCCTCTACAGCTGGGCATATAGTTCTGGGTCTGTTTCCCAGGCCGGGCACAGTGTTATTACGGTTTTCCATTCGGAATTCTCAGCAGCAGCACAAAGACGAAGAGACAGGATTTATGCCCATATGATTATATAATATAAGCTCTATTATAGGAGCTCGTGGCTAAATAATAACAGCCACACGAGTCGACCTTTAAGGTTAAGCCGTGCTTGCCGAGGTTGGTCCGTGGATGGGTGGCCATAATTACATACCGAGTTTCCTCCGTGCCTCGGAAAGCACGTTAAGCCGTTGGTCCCGGCTGTCATTTGTAGATCTTTGACAGTCGTTACGAGTAGTCAGAAGCCAAAAGGCTAACATCCAGTCTTACCAAGGGGTATCGTATTACCCAGTTAGTGGGTTGTGGAGGTCAGATGGGCAGTCGCTTCATGCAAAATACTGGTATTCAACTGCATCCGGTTAGACTGGAAGCCGACCCCAAGATAGTTTGGGAAAAGGCTAGGCAGATGATGATGAGCTTTACTCTTATTACATGGGACTTAAACGGTTCCCTATCCATTTGCATAAAATTTTAAGACCTAATATAACTTAGCATAATTTTGTTTGGCATAATTATGTTTTCGCATAATATAATTACGCATAACAGCTTACGCATAATTTTTTTAACTATAATTTCTCTAACCATAATAATGATTAAGCATAATATTCTAAAGCATAAATTTATTAAGCATAAAGTTCTAAAGCATAACTTTTTTAAGCATAATATCCTAAAGCATAAATTTGTTTACGCTTGCTTTTATGCTTGCTGCATGCAAGCAAGCATGCAGAAAACAAAAAAGCATGCAGCATGCAAGCAAGCATGCAGCATGCAAGCAAGCATGCACCAAGCAAACAAGCATGCAGCATGCAGCAGGCAGGGTTTCTGTCACGGCTCCGGCGCTGCGGGCCTCCGGCGGCCCCACGCGTGCTAATCGTCCCAGACGGCTTTCGCTCACCACCGCTGCTTCGGCTTGTTGGCCGGCTTTGCCGGCCAGCCTCAGCCGCAGCGGCTCGCTCGCAGCCGCCTGCTCCTCAGCCCGCGGGTCGCCTCGCCCTTATGCGCCTACGCGATTTTAAATTACACTCTAGGGGTAGGACAAACAAGACTACGTGGAGTCGGTTTTGCAGCAATTCGGTTCTGTCACTAACTTTTGTTGCACATTAAATAGCATATTAAATTTTTAACCAACAATATTATTTAATTGTTACAGAAACTAAAGCAAATTGGTTTGATTAGAATTATGTATGGGGGGCACTACAAGTTCACGACCACCATTTCCACCCAAAGTCTCAAAACATCTAATATATTCTTCAGATAAAAGTTAACTCGCGATTGAAAAATCGTTTAAGTTACATAATGTTATGTATAATAAATCATTTGCGTGAAAATTGTTTTTGTTATTTATATTAATTGTATGCCTAAATATTATTATGCTAATAGTCATTAGGCCTACTAACGTTATGCGAATCAAATTTATGCCAAAACAAATTAGTCTTTAAGATGATTATGCCAACATAAAAAGTATGCCTAAAAGAATTATGCCGAAGTATTATTATGCCAAAACAAATTGTGCCAAAATCGTTATGCCGAAGTATATTAGGACAAAGAACATTATGCGAAAAGAAGGGATCCCGACTTAAACATATTTGCTAAGTCTGTTTCCTAAGAAAACGAGCATGTTGTTACACTCACATGTGTTACAGTGACAATTAGTATAAAAAAAACTAAAGTGACTAGATTGTTTTTAGCTGAACTCAATTATTGACTATACTCGTAACTATTCGTAAAGCCTGATTTACATTCCGTTAAGTGTTTAGCTAAGTAGATAAGTGAGCAAAGGTAGTGGTTTAAACCGATCTGACAGTAGCGAGTAAACAGTCACTGTCTAGGTACTCGCCACTGTCCTTGACCAATGTAAATGGAGCTTTTGGTACGACTAATAAACAGCCGTTCGTAAATTTCAGGGGACCTCCTTTATAATGCATGTTTATAATGCTTGTAGTCATATACGTAGACGATCAAGGTTTAAAAAAAACTGTTTCGTTTAAGTCTGCTTTTAAAAAAAAACCTTTTATTCTTCGTGGTTTTGATCCATTTACCGATTTATAACGACAAGATTGACACTTTTCTGTAGCTAATGTCAACAATACATTGACTTTTGCATCATCGTTTTAGATAATAGCATGTTACTTTGTCTAGGCGTGCAAAGGACTTATATTCCAGTTCCAACGCCAACGAAAAATAAAAGAAAAAAATCTGTCCACTTCAAATTCTAAATTCAAAACACATACGTGACACGTCAAAGCATCCATTATTTAATTTACGCGCGCAAAATGTCGAAAAACAAAAAAGTATCGCGTCACATATTAAATCTAAATTAAAAATTATAAATCCCTTCGGTGTGTTGGAAACGGTCCGGTTTCGTCCAAGGTCGGCGGATCAGTGTGTCAGGGAATAACGTATAGCCCTAAATGTGATAAAACCTTTTTAAATCGATATTTCGTTGGTGATGCTGCGAATTTTTTCCGTGTGTTACGTATTGACACTATATAAAAGGTTGGTGTTTAGGATTACAATATTTTTGAATATGAGCAGTCGAGTTATATGTAGTATTGTTAATTGTGTACGATGTTTTTCGATTCTTCTGGTGAATAATGCAGAAAAGGTGTAGTTGAACGTCCACACATACAAATATAGTAAGTATGGACGTTCAAGCGTAGGTATAGCTGCTGAAGTTATATAAAGAGTGAGTTACGTGACAACAGGGTTGCTATGCGGATATCAACAACATAATTAGCGATAATTTCATTTAATAAACTTGCATTTTCTGCATCCCAAAAAATATAAAAAAGTCTACTATGAGTGTTACATTCTACTTTCAAAAATAAAACAATGGTTTTAAAATACATAATATTCCCGAAGCAGCGACACAAATTCACATATTTCCAAAAAAGGCGCTCAATATTTTTCCCACCACACAATACACCAAAAAAATAAACGCCATAACATAACATGTACCAAAATAAATATTTTAGCTTGATATTCTTCGGCTCGGGTTGTCCGGACGGCTCGGCAGAACGGGCCGTGTGTACCGCAGTGCGGGTTCTCTGCGGCAGAGCTGCGGTTGACACAACCCTAGCGAATCAACTGGTTAGCAGGCGAATATTTACGTTTTTGTATCAGTACTTACGAGTTTAGCAACGATGTAAATATGAGCCAAGCATCAGTAGGTACCTATAGCAGGCATAAAAATACCTCTGTTGTAACTTTACGTTAAATACCTCCATGGCTTGTACAATTCAATACGTCCATCTGCACGTTGTTTGTGAGCGTTGCCGTAAACAGTGATGTTTCATCTAAAAAAACGTCGTTTCGTAGCAATATTTTTTGCGGAGAGTTACTTAGTTTGGTGTATAGAATGCTTGGTTGATGGCTTCGTGAATGGTCCGTTTACTTTTTGGATAAGGCAAATATCAGTATGTTTGGGTACCTACGGCCACACATACGTCTTTGGGCTAATATCGGGATACCTGTTTCGAGGACTTCGAGACCGATAGCAACGGGCTGGGCCAGTGCTTTGGGTATCGATAAATAGCTTGCACAAGTAACGATGTTATAGTAAACATATGTCGCTACGTCTTGAGCACCTTGGTCAAAAAGTCGTTGTTTGGGTAGTAAATAGATTTAGAGCTATGATTTTATTAATATTAATTGGTAGTCTTAGTCGTATTTCAGCATATTCGTAAAATCAACCTATAGTGTCTCAGCTGCGGGGACTCAGTTCTCCTCTGTCTGAGTGGGAGAGAGCCACAATTCACCATGACGCGGCCCAAGTCTGGTTTGGTGTATCTCACAAGTCTTCGAGTTGTTGACGACACGTTTCCTCACGATATCTTCCTTCACCATTTCGAGAGCAGTGGTGATGACATATTTACACGAAGTAAAGTGTCGCCTGTTTTTGTACCTGTACATACGACTTTCAATTCAAATGGCGCGACCGTTGTTATACATGTAGTTGAATTTCGTCACCATCAAAAAGTGGACTTTATAAGTTTGAGCTTTACGTTAGATATACTTCCTCCTTACCCAATCATTATATAGCCTTTCTTGATGGTCACGGTTAGGCCATAATAAGTCCCTGAATGGTTTCAAGGAATAAGATAATGATACTGATCAATATTATCAACCAATGTCATGTCCACCCGCTTTTATTTATACCTAACTTTATTTTGACATTGACACACCAAACTATGGGGTAAATGCAACTTGTCTAATTTACTTTTATTCTAAGTGTCTGTTTTTACTATTTAATAACATATCAGTTCTATCAATATTTTGATGATATAAATGTTTGTGTGTACGCCAAATGGCAAAACATGGACAAACTATAATATGTTAACTATAACATCTTGCACACTGTTGTAACCTATGTTTACAAATAAAGAATATTGATTGATTGATTGTGGTCTACGAGACTTCTTGAGTCAAAAAAAGCTCGAGAAACTAGCATCTAATCTCTCGTGAGGAAATATGTAAGATGCAGTCGTTCCTTGAAAAGTATTCAGATATACTTGGGAAAAGGGTAGTCAGATGATATTTAGTTAGCGATATCTTCTCCTGACAATACAAAACGATAATTGCTGCTTTCAACTTACTTCTGCATCTTGTATATTGTACGTGGGACACTCAGAAAGTTTTGCGAAACTAAAAAAAATTGTTCTATACGTACATATATTTTTATTAAATCTTTTCAAAGTACTTTCCACCAGCCTCTATACAAAGATTCATGCGCCTAAACCAGTTTTCAGCCGTCAAAGGGCGACCGCTTCTTTCGTCATCCCCCAAAGTTGGTCGACCGCGCTTGAATTCGTTATACCAACGATACACGGTTGCCTTGGAAGGGCCTTCATCCATGAATGCCATTTGAAGTCTATCGTACGATTCATCCGGTTTCAGGCGACACTTGAAATCGTATAAAATCATAGCTCTAAAATGTTCCCGGCGCAGATCCATATTTCAGTGAGACACAATACTTTGAATTAACTCGCAAAAAATGTGGAGGGAAATTTTGAAATTGGAACTTACTTATTTTTACTTATAAATAATCATATTTTCGAAAAACATAATAACTGGCCAGTCTCCCATATATAAAAACTTTTTTTCGCAATACTTTCTGAGGGGCCTGGTAGTAACGGATTGTTGTCCGTAACTCCACGTCCAAAGCACGTATTTTGCGTACGGACTTCTACATTTGAATCGATCTTCCAGAAGATCGATTCAGATTCACGGCCATACGATCTACCGATTTTTTTAATCGATTCAATAGGATACGATTCCGCCAAATCGAATTAAATGCGCCTATAAGATCGCATACCTGCTCGGAATATTTTAATTAGATTGTTAAACTAACCGCCGATGAAATTAAATTTCCAAATGTTTTTATTTCCAACGTTTAGGATTTAGTTGATACGATTTTTATTATGTAGCTTAGTAATTGCTTGAAGTTATAACTGCAAAAGTTAGAATTCTTAGCTTTGCTTTCTTTGTCGGTTCTTACTTCGTTTAAATTCGTTTTAATAAAATTGCATAAGTAATTACTGTAAGTAAGTTACCAGGGTAAATGTAGACAGTTGGAATCTGAAATGTAAAACATGTTCTTTTTTTCGAAAATGATAGTTTGGACAGACTGATTGGATCCCCTATTATGGCTATCGGTCACGGCACACTTTATAAATAGGCCTATTAAGTAGTATTCATTATTTTTGTAAAATTACGATACGATCTTTTGAGATCGAGTAATATCGAATCGATTCAATACAATACGATTAGGATCGTGAATCGATTCACGAGGTTACGATCCATTACAATCCAGAAGATCGATCCAAAGCAAAAAATCGGGCATCCCTAAATTCTTATTGCCTTATTAAATCTTTTTAAGGAAGTTTGTATTTACAAAGTGCATATACATGCTCCGCATATAACGCTCCCACTGCTGGGACACAGACCTCCTCTCTGTGATTAGTAGTGGGCCGTAATTCACGGACCCAGTGCGGGTTGGTGAATAGCACACGTGTTTGAATTTGTAGTAACATAGTACAAAAAAACTACTACAGCGCCATCTATCACACGAATGAAGAACTAACGAAATAACTAAATAGCGCTATGAAAGTGGTTCGCGATTTACTAAGATATAGAAAAACCCAACTACAACTGGGCAGTAGCCCACCAAGCACAAAATCCCTCTGGTCGAAGGATCCTTCCTTTACTCAATGGAGTATTGAGGAACTATACACGCTGTTCCTTATATACTTACCTATATTTTTTATTTTTAGGACATGCCGTTGTCCTCCCAATTTTTTTCCGTAAATACTGATGCTGGCTTTATTCGGATCCTTGTAAAGGAAAAAGGCAATATTCCACAAATTTAAAAATAGTTTGGTGCTATTAGAGTCTGAGGAATAAGCTTACTGACGGTTACGTAGTGAGAATGAGTAACCCTATGTAACTGAAGTAGTGTTGTAACGGAGCTCCAACGCCTCCGCAAATGCGGAACTTCCGCAAGAAATCGTACCTCCGCTTCTGCATTCGCCTCCGCAAAATTTTCGCGGAGTTGTAACGGAGGTATATTTACGTCGGTGACATACAATGCGCGGGAAGGAACACTGGGCGAAGGTGACAAAGCTGCGAAACTGTTGTTTGTAAAATATTTGCCATTTATTAATTCAGATTACTAGGATGTCTATACGGTAAGTATACATTTTATACATGCGATGAATATTATTTGAAATTATTAAAGATTTTTGACTGTCTATTACTTTAATAAATCATGAATTAATATTTTTCAATGAAGCTCGTGGCTAAATTGTAACAGCCGCTTGGGTCGATATGCAGGTTACCGGTCTTTCGGTCACCCACCACTGAGTTTCCTCCGTGCCTCGAAAAACACGTTAAGCCGTTGGTCCCGGCTGTCACTTGTAGTCGTTACAGGTAGTCTGTGGCCCGAAAGTCTGACAGCCAGTCTAATACCAAGGAGTATTGTATTCCGTACAACAAGATAGGAAGTCTTTCCATGTCAAATACTGATATTCAGCTCCATCCAGTTACACTGGAAACCGACCCCAACATACTTGCGAAAAGGCTCTAGCGGACGGACAATGTCAATAGGATCGCAGTATTCCACTGCTAAAATGGTATTTTGCCAGTTGACACGAAAATGATTGCCCTATTAAAATATTGCGCTTTTGGATCTTCTTTATCGGAACGTTGAGCAGAGCGTGCAACTACAACAGTTCTTTAGTAACTAATTTGCCGGCTAGTGTAAGTGAAAACAAGCTGTAGTCATCGTCTGCCTAGCCAACTTCCAACTATGTTGGGATTCGCTTCCAGTCTAACAAGATGCTGCTGAATACCAGTATTTTACATGAACACAGGCTTAACAAAGAACCTCACCCCTATTACATGGTCATCATCATCATCATCATTTCAGCCGAAAGCCGTCCACTGCTGGACATAGGCCTCCCCCAACGCCACATTGAC
This sequence comes from Cerastis rubricosa, assembly GCA_949152445.1. NCBI lineage: Eukaryota > Metazoa > Arthropoda > Insecta > Lepidoptera > Noctuidae > Cerastis > Cerastis rubricosa. The sequence goes on along the minus strand of OX424526.1, from coordinate 6,093,779 downwards.
ATAAGGGGGGGTTGTGCCATAATTGCCACGCTTGGCAGGCGGGTTGGCGATCGCAGTTCGGTTGTTACAAAAGCACAGTGAACGCTGCTGCCCGTTCTCTGGCAAGTCCCTTAGTCGCCTCTTACGACACTCATGGGATGATTTGGGATGGTGCTATTCTTTACACCATACAGAACGCATTATATTACGCTATTACATGGTACTGAAAAACATTACTGGTGAAACGTTGGTGTAGTATTTGGTACACCACTGGCTAACCCTTGGGGTATTACTTGCGTGATGTTATGTTAAAGCCTAAAAACCCCAATAATTCCTTTTTAAAACACCCAAACAACGTTGAAACCGAAATCACAAAAAAGCAACACAGTAAATGTCGGCAGGACTATCTACCCGCCGACAGATGATATATCGTTGCGACTCACGAAATCAGAAGGTCAAGTATAGTTGAAGAAAGAGTGGCCCGCGATCTGTGCGGAACTGGAAGTGGCACGTAGATTATTGACCTGGAGGCCAATTTCTCGTATTTAAAATAATTTACACCTTTTGTCAATATAATAAACAAGTAAAAGTAACTTAGGATACGATTTTTATTGCTGAAGTTAGAACTGTCAAAAGTTAAAATTCTTTTATTTGTGTTTTGTTTTGACAGTTCTGACTTCGTAATTCGATTAGTGCTTACATAAAAATGGGTTACTTAAGGAATTATTTTAACTTCACAACAGATACCAATCTAGTTCCAATTTCAGCTCAGTGACTATCAACGACAATTAAATTGTCAAAAATATTTATAAAGATACTAGCTGTCCGGCGTAACTTCGTTTGCGTCACATTTTCCTCGTTTTGGCAACATTTTTCATTGCTGCGCCACTCCTATTGGTCGTAGCGTGATGATATATAGCCTATAAGCTTTACTCGCTAAATGGGCTATCTAACACTGAAAGAATTTTTCAAATCGTACCAGTAGTTTCGGAGCATATTCAATGCAACCAAACAAACAATCAAATCTTTCCTCTTTATAATATTAGTTTAGACAAGTACAAGTAATAACTTAGGATACGATTTTTATTGCTTGAAGTTAGAACTGCCAAGAGTTAAAATAAAATTCTTGTTTTTGTTTTTTTGTCAGTTCTGACTTCGTCATTCGGTTAGTAATATCAAAACAAGGACAAAACGATTTCATAAATGTTTTGTGTGTTTTAATCAATTTTCTCTGGTGTGATAAAAAAACGTCTGTAAGTACATGCCGCTCGCAAACGCAAACTCTATTATAATATTATTATCGAGTTTTCGACTGACGAACCACAGGAAAAAAAACCTGGAGGATATCTTTTTTTTACAAACGTGGTCTTGACATCTATTTCGTATACTTACATTTTTATATAAATCTACTTCCAAATAGGATAATAAAAAGTTGGATCATATATAAAAAGGAGAGGGTACGAGAAGGGAGGAGAATATATTAAAAGTTGAATCATTTTCCTATCGCATAACTAAAACGCGGTCTCTACTTCTCACTGACCTTGCAAAGCCTCTTCCATAAACCGTACCTCGGCGTCAAGTTAGTCGGTAATCAGACAAGTTTTCGTGGAAACAATGTTGAACTCCTTCAATGCCAGACGATAGTTACAGCGTAGAGTTAAGTGCAATACTTTACTAAACAATACTAGGAAATGGAAGGTCGATTCTGCTAACCGTGGCAATTCTTGATACAAAAAGTGATTGAGAAAATGTGAAAAGTTTTCTCTAAGTTAAGTTGTGCGACATTGATTTTTCAATTAGAGGTTATATATATAAATATATATATAAATATATGCATATGCATGTAAATTGGAGAATTATTGATTGTGATTTTACATAGAAAAGCCTGATGGTATTTCCCAGGCGCCAAAACGACGAATTTTCATACAAACTTGCAACCACTATTCAACTCCTTTAGAGAATTCTTTTTCTAAAATCTTTCTTCCATGCCACTTCCCTTACATAAGAAACTGCCGCATGTTTGTAGACCCACGGCTTTAGGCGTGCTCTGTCTATCAATAAATAAATTGTGTGTGTTTTATAAACCAGATGTATTTTATTTAGACACATTCCCACTTTCTAAAACATCAGGTAAGGATACAGTATCGGTCAGTCGCTTTTCTTAGCCGCTAATCATCGCACGTGTTTACGCTCTGTTCTTGCAATGGTTTTTGAGTTTTTTTTTTATATAAATTTTGGTTCATCACGGATTCCACATCCACAGGTAAGATATACACCCGCGGTTTTTTTCACCCAATCCTTCAGCTAAATTACAATACCCAACGTTTTTCGATCTTCATGGCGTTATCCTGTTATTCGGGGCGACTCGGCCAATACCCGAAGTTAAAAACATTTAAAAGTCTTCTCCATTTTCCCCGAAGCCTTAATACAAAAGGAAATCTATACAAACGTAAACAAATACGTTTTCATTAGGATGTTCTCAGTTTTCCGTCAGCTCCCCGCTAATTGGTGGATCAGTTTCAGGCAGACGCGGTGATTGGTTGACGTCGGTTTAATTAGCGAACTACCCTCCGTATGGGGATAAAAAACTGTAACCTGACTACGAGTCCTTTTCTCTGTGTTACGTTGAAGGTTTTTATGTGAGTTTACGTTTATTTAATAGTCGTATGTTTTGTTTTCAGAATTTCGTTGATAAAGAACGAAATGACGAAAAACCGGGTATGCCTATTGGTTAGCGGCAGGAATCAGTCAAGGGTTTTTGACGTGACAACGTCTAATAAATCGATGGATGACTCATTGGACGTTACGATCGGCTCGTACGTTACGCTCATTGTAACGTTACGATCGGAGCGAGAGCGCTGCACGAGCGAGCGAAAGTCACGATCGGCTTGACGTTCGGCTATTCATAAAAGTATGCAATCATTTCATCAATGTTTTGACGTTGTCACGTTAAACTATAGTCCGTAAACCGAATTTACAGACAACCAATTTTTTACCTATTCTACAATAATCAGATGAAAAGAAGATGAACACTAAAATTAGAATGTTCTATCAGGAAGTTCTCCGGTTGATGGAGCAACAGACAAACATGGAACTTAGACCTTATTGGCAAAATGTGGATGTAACATAAAAAGTACACCTCTGCCTACACCTTCGGGTATTACATGCGTGAAGTTATATTATGTATCAAATTCATTACCTCAGTTCCTAAAAACATTACCTATAGAACAGAAAATCTCACTCCGATTGGTCAAAAATATAGATACAAGATTTAAACATCGTCAGATTTCAAGAAACTGTTTAATAGTAAAAGTGACAGGTAATTAGTGACCGATACTTAAACACGTGATTATACTCATGATAACAAACAACTTTCCCATAGAAACATTTTTTAATACTCATTCACTTTTACCACAATAATACAACAGCCGTATGAAATTCGCGCGCGTGCTCCTATGGCCTGTCAGCTTGTACCATGCGTCATAAAAAAAAAATAGTAATTCAGTGTAAAAGTGTCTAAAATTGTGTTTAAATTGTGCGTATACAAACAATAGCTGCTTTAAAACGTTTGCAACAACTTTTAACAAGTATTGAGTGTAAAAACAGTTAAAAACAATCTTACTAGAACGTTTGTAAATAAACAAGTGTAATAAGTGATATTTGGATATAAACATTGGCCAAAATACGCCTGAAAACATACAACTATCATAAATATTTAAAACAAAGTGAATTTAAAGTGTTATAAACCTAATATTTGAGTGAAATTAATAGTGTAAACAATTTCAAACAAATTCAAAAATTTAAACGACGCGCTTCTCGGCGTCTTTTAACGATCATTATTGACTTCCACCTATTATGCTATTTCGAACAAATATTGAGTGCAAATATAGCGCATTAGACCAGGGTCGATAATTTTTAAAACCAAAAAAAATAATAGTAGGATGAAACCCATTAGAAAAGGAGAGGAATATTATAAAAATAAAAGGAAAAATAATTTACGGGCGATCTGAGGTCGGGAAGGGGATGGGGGTGAGTTTTTAAGGGTAAAAAACGGTTTTTCTCGATTTCCGGCAAAACTAAAAGTCCTATCGAAAAAAGTCAAATGGCAAAGTTGTAGGTAATAAAAAGATCTAAAACTTTTGTATTTACACTTTTTTCACATAACCTCAAAATTTATGTGAAAAATCCAAAAAACCAAGTTTTTGGTTTTTTATTTTTATCTTTTACAAAATATATTTTTTTTTAACGAAATTTGGTGAAAAGTTACCTTTTTATGTCCCAAATACACTGTAATTTATTTGATTAAAAATATTTATTTTTTCACCTTATTTTGAATTAATATCGAAAAAACACCCTAATTTTCAATCGAAAATTCACCCGTCAAAATATCAGCTTTTTTCAAAAAGTTGGTATGGTTTCTGTTCGTTGAAATCTCTACTTTCCGATGGTGAAAAAAAATATATATGTTACTATAGTAAATCTTCTCAGAAAATGCAAAAAATCAAAAAAATCTCGAATTCGAAAGCTTTTTTTTAGTTATTATAATTTTATTTAAAAAATGTGATTGCTGCAATTTGTTTCAATTAAAATGTTGATTTATTTAATGCTAATTACATTTACGTCATAGAAAATCTCATTATATATAAATATAAAATGTAAATCGTACTATTAAATGTAGATGCTTTATTCTGATTACGTTATTCATTGCAATATTTTTAAACACATTAATCTTATCATTTATTAATACCTTATCTTCAATTCTAATCACTTATCCATTAGTTTTTGTCTTTTTGATGGCATTTCTTCATCGTTAGATTCGTCAAACATCTCCGATTCTAGTAGATCTTCGAAATCTTCATGACTATCACCTTCTTCCTCTCCTCAAACTTGGTTGGGTAACGAACTAACAGCAACAGATTGGGGCTGGAAGCAATTTCAACGTGGAATTATGCCCAAATTTACACAAAAAGAATTAATTCCGGAAATATTGCTCAAAACTATTTGCTGCAGCTGTGAAACTGGATGTAACAGTTTAAAATGTGGTAGCCGAAAACATGGTTTAAAATGCACAAATTTATGTTCAAACTGTCATGGTTCTGAAAATTGCTCCAATATTGAAGAAGAAACCTACGAGGAAGTTAATGATTCAGAAGAAATTGTGGAAGAAGAACCAACGCAGTCTGGAAATAATGTTGGAGAGGAAGAAGGTGATAGTCATGAAGATTTCGAAGATCTACTAGAATCGGAGATGTTTGACGAATCTAACGATGAAGTAATGCCATCAAAAAGACAAAAACTAATGGATAAGTGATTAGAATTGAAGATAAGGTATTTATAAATGATAAGATTAATGTGTTTAAAAATATTGTAATGAATAACGTAATCAGAATAAAGCATCTACATTTAATAGTACGATTTACATTTATATTTATATATAATGAGATTTTCTATGACATAAATGTAATTAGCATTAAATAAATCAACTTTTTAATTGAAACAAATTGCAGCAATCATATTTTTTAGATGAAATTATAATAACTAAAAAAAAGCTTTTGAATTCGAGATTTTTTTGATTTTTTGCATTTTCTGAGAAGATTTACTATAGTAACATATATATTTTTTTTCACCATCGGAAAGTAGAGATTTCAACGAACAGAAACCATACCAACTTTTTGAAAAAAGCTGATATTTTGACGGGTGAATTTTCGATTGAAAATTAGGGTGTTTTTTCGATATTAATTCAAAATAAGGTGAAAAAATAAATATTTTTAATCAAATAAATTACAGTGTATTTGGGACATAAAAAGGTAAGTTTTCACCAAATTTCGTTAAAAAAAAATATATTTTGTAAAAGATAAAAATAAAAAACCAAAAACTTGGTTTTTTGGATTTTTCACATAAATTTTGAGGTTATGTGAAAAAAGTGCAAATACAAAAGTTTTAGATCTTTTTATTACCTACAACTTTGCCATTTGACTTTTTTCGATAGGACTTTTAGTTTTTCCGGAAATCGAGAAAAACCGTTTTTTACCCTTAAAAACTCACCCCCATCCCCTTCCCGACCTCAGATCGCCCGTAAATTATTTTTCCTTTAATTTTTATAATATTTCCCTCCTTTTCCAATGGGTTTCATCCTACTATTATTTTTTTCACTTTTTAATATTTTTAAAGGCTTCTACCCTGGTCTACATGCACTAATCAAGAAATCCGAGGATCAAATCTCAGTTGATATGAGTCTGACTTTTTGTGTTTTAATTTTTTGTTTTCTTACGTAAAACAAAAATTTCACAAAAATATTACACTACGTAAAAAGAAATCTGTCATAAATAATTCTTTGAATGTTCTTTGAGTGTTGATAGATGATAATTATATAAAACAGTCTGCTTCGAACTTATAACTAAAATAAAGTGCAGTGTCAAGTCATATTTATACTTAAAAACTGTAAAACCATAAAACAAACTCTATAACTGTTTATTTTCGAAAATTTGAATTTTGGCGTCTCAAAAAATAAACCTCTGTTCCATGAAATAAATATGTCAAAATATAAAGACAGCGCCATCTAGTATCGAGTAGCGATTCTAGTAATAACAAGTTTCGTTGGCAAGTAACGAGCCACTATTTCGTGGGAAATCATTTGATTGCCAGATGAAAAAAGAAATTCGGGGTAATTGGATATACCTACTCGAAAAAGACCGAGCAAATGTTATATTGTTTGAACCAGAAAGCAACATTTATTTGAAATCTTAAATAAATAACATTGAGCAACAATATATTGAAGCAAAAAAAAAAAGAGGCATGTACATGCATTACATATGAGGCATGTACTTATAGAAACGCATTTGAAGTTCTGCGTAAGATTTCATTGCATTTAAAATTGCTTGAAAGTTTGTTTACAATTTACAACTGCAAGAGTAAAGTACTCATTAGAGGAAGAAATAATAACAAATATGGGGTCTGAAGAAAAGAATATAACTTTACGTTGCAAACATAATGTTGTGAGAACTTTGTCATACGAATCACCCTGTATCAGACGCAACTCACTAGATTCTATTAACTCTGAAATAAATACGACGGCATTAAGTATGTTCGATTTATCAACAAGCGCTCCGTCAGATGACATCTATAAACTGAGACAAGAATTAGAAGAAAAGCAAACATTATTGGATAATGCAAACACGGAAATTGATAAACTATCCTTAGAAAATATTCAACTACGCAAAGAAATTCAAGAACTATCTACGCTTATGCTAACACAAAAAAAAATATCTACAGAGAATGGAAAAACCCCAAAAACAAAAATAACACAAAACACTCATATTAACAACGAAACAAAGGAGTCAGGGTGTCTACAACCTACAGAAACAAACAGATGTAATACTGAATATGATATGAAAGTACTTCCTACCACAATAATGAATATTGCACCTCCAGATGAACCAATTGCAAACGAGGATAAAAATATAACACAAAATAATACATCAACCCGGAAATACAAAGAAGAAAAGGAGATGGATAAAAAACAGAAATCCATTTACATATTTGGGGCTCAGCAATGTGTAGGATTAGCATCTAAGTTAGCTCATTCCAGAACTAATACCAGGTATGAAAAATATAGAATTGAATCTACTACGAAACCGCAAGCTTCAGCAAACGACGTCCTCAGCAGTTGCGAACGCATGAAAGTAACATGCGGAGATAAAATAATTGTAAGCGTTGGTGAAAACGATCACAACCCCATAAAACTGTTATACAATTTATCGTATGTACTCAAAAAATTTGAAAAGACCAATGTCATTGTTCTTGGTGTAAATAAAACTTCTCATCTTAAGGAAAAGACACTGAATGAAACTTTAAAAAACTTTTGTAATAATATATCTAACTGTACCTTTATAAATTGTTATAAGTTATCTGTATATTCTTTATGTAAGAAAATTAATTCTACTATAGATATTTTAGATTATAATACCAAATATTTAAATTTCACAACAAAAAAAACTGAAACATACATTAACACTAAGATTGTATCCCAAGCAGATGCTTTTACACTTAAAAAAATATTATCTGGTCATGAAAACATCCCGAAAAGAGAAGTTCAAATTGAAATAAATAACAAATGCACCAATAGTAGCAACCGCGTTATAGGAACGATACCATATTATTTCGATTTAATGCGGAAAAAAGCTCTTGAGAAAACAAAAATCAAATCGCTTCAACATGAAAGTATATCGTTTTTTCTATAACGCTAAATCAAAAAATGATCTCTATAATGACAACGTTACAACTACGGACTCATTGACACTGTTTCACCAGAATATAGCAGGCCTTTTAAACAAACAAGACAATTTAGAGTTAGCCATCGATGATTTTGATAGAAAAAATAATTACATAGATGTGATATGTCTCTCGGAAACTTTTATTAAAAGAGGCAATGAAAACAACGTTACTTTAAAAAACTTTAAGCTAATTAGCTCATACTCGAGAATAAAAGAAAAAAGAGGTGGTGTTTGCATTCTTGCACGAAATTCTATAGACTATAAAGATTTGGCTATCTGTAGCACCATGTCCATGGATAAAGAATTTGAATGTTGTGGAGTAGAATTTCCCGCTCTCAACTGTATTATTATTTGTTTATATAGAACCCCAGACAGCAACATTAACTCATTCTTCAACAAACTTGAACTACTCCTACATAAAATTTGTAATAAACCCAACAAAAAAATTATTCTAACAGGTGATCTAAATATAGACACACTTAAAAGCAATAAAATAGCATTACGTCTTAAAGACACTCTAGTCAATTTTGGTCTCTTCTTACACATAGATCAACCAACGAGACAAAAGGCATGTATTGATCACTTTATAAGTAACATCAAAGACGCGAAAGGTAAAGTTCATGAATTATTCCTCTCTGACCACAACACGGGACAAACATTAGAATTTTCAATTAATAATAAACCTAAAAGACTTATAAGTTGGTATGTGTACAAAAGAGACTATAGTAAAAATAACCTAGACAAATTTATAAATTGTTTGTCAGCCCTAAGTTGGTCAGAAGTGTATGGACAAGAAAACTTAAATTCTGCTTTTAATATATTTCATGAAACTTTTTGTTTATTTTATGACCTCTGCTTTCCGATCAACAAAGTAAGAATAAATTCAAACTGTAAATCTCCAAGGTGGATCACTACAGGAATCAGAAAATCAAGCAAACAAAAAAGAAAGTTAAGAAATCGGCAATACATTTCAAAATCTGAAAACGATTCATCTAATTTAAAAAAAAACCGGCCAAGTGCGAGTCTTACTCGCACACAGGGTTCCATAGCTCCAAACAATATAATAACAATATTTTGAACTGTCATTCATTAGTTAGTAGTATTAGTTAGTAAACTTCCACACAACCGCAAAACTAAATTTGTTTTTCATAGTATGTTTATGAAAAACAAAGTTACTGCTGCAGTTTGATGAAAAAGTCCCATATCTCAAAAACTAAACATCATATCTTATTGAAACCAATTTTCGTTGATAGTTTTTTTTACGTTCTACAATCCCAAATTTTTTCAGAATTTTCCTCCTCTTACTTTAGAAATTAGAGGGGGGGGGACACACATTTTACCACTTTGGAAGTGGCTCTAGCGCAAACTATTCAGTTTAGAAAAAAATGATATTAGAAACATCAATATCATTTTTGAAGACCTATCCATAGATACCCCACACGTATGGGTTTGATGAAAATTTTTTTTTTGGTTTTCAGTTCTAAGTATGGGGACCCCCTTAATTTATTGTTTTTTTTCTATTTTTGTGTGAAAATCAAAATGCGGTTTACAGAATACATCTACTTACCAAGTTTCAACAGTATAGTTCTTATAGTTTCGGAAATAAGTGGCTGTGACATACAGACGGACAGACAGACAGACAGACAGACAGACAGACATGACGAATCTATAAGGGTTCCGTTTTTTGCCATTCGGCTACGGAACCCTAAAAATATAGTTCTGTCTTCAAAGGATGCATTATTCGATCAAAACACCTCATAAATTCTAAAATAATGTCAGCGGCAAAAAGTAAAGGCAAAGCTGCATGGCAGATTATCAAAAACAAAACTGATTACGTAAACACTAAAACAAATATAGAAACTATTAAAATCAACAATAAACTTTTATACAAACCTTTAGAAATTGCTAAAACTTTTAATGACTTTTTTATTGATGTTGCCAAAGAATTCCATAACAACAAAAATAAGGCTTCACCAGATAAGACACCCAAAATAGATATACCAAATATGACTCAAACCATGTTTTTACATCCATGTTATGAGAATGAAGTAAGAAATACCATAATGTCCCTCAACAACACAAAATCTGTTGGATTTGACGGTATAGCAACTCACATACTTAAATCCTGTGCCAACATTATATCGCCAATTATTGAACACTTGATCAATCTCTCATTCTGGCAAGGGATTTTTCCAGATAAACTCAAGCAATCGATTGTGAAACCATTGTTTAAAAAAGGTGACACAAAAGACTTGTCTAACTACCGACCTATAGCGTTAATATCTAATTTATCAAAAATCTTTGAGAAAATTATGCATCGTAGACTCACAAATTATTTAGAAAAATTCCAAATTATAAAAGAAGAACAAAACGGTTTTCAAAGGGGTAAATCGACAACGTTTGCAGCATTTACTCTAATAAAAAATGTAATTGAAAAATTAGATAAACGGGTTCCAGTGTCCGTTATCTTCTTTGACATGAGCAAAGCTTTCGATTTTGTCAACCACGATTTACTTCTAAAAAAATGCAATAACTACGGAATCCGAGGGGTAGTTATTGACTGGATTACTAGCTATTTATCTAACCGCCAACAAAGAGTAGAAATAAGTACAATAAACAAAAACAAAGAGTCAACATCAATCAGTTCGGAATATAGTCAAACCAAATCAGGTGTACCACAAGGAAGCATACTGGGCCCATTACTTTTCCTTATCTACATCAATGATTTGCCCACTGCTTTACAACAACAGTGTATACTCTTTGCTGACGATATATCGGTAATCGTTGCAAATGATAATAAATCAGACATAATTCACGAAAAAAACCTAAATACAATAGTAAATCAAGTTTTAAAATGGCTAGAAAATAATTATCTTTGTGCAAACCTTAGTAAAACCAAATACATAAACTTTCAAAATTACAACTCAAAACCAAAAACATATAAAGTAAATTGTCAAGGACAACAAATAAACGAAGTAAGTGAATATAAATTTCTTGGACTCATTCTTAATCAGCACTGTCACTGGAAATTACATATAGAACATGTTTGCAAGAAACTCAACCAATTTGTTTTTGCACTTAAACGTTTAAGACGTACCGCTAGTGAAGCAGTCGCCCTGACTGCTTACCACGGGTATGTATCCTCCTTACTCCGGTATGGACTCCTACTCTGGGGGAACTCGACAAATATAAATGAAGCATTTATTGTTCAAAAAAAATGCCTAAGAGCAATTTGCGGTATCAGCCCATTAACATCCTGTCGACCACTGTTTAAAAAATTAAGGCTATTAACTCTAACAGGCCTTTTCATAATGCAGGCTGGTATTTTTGTCAAGGAACACTCTAAGTTTTTTATAGCATGCGACCTGCATTCGAAATACACTCGTCGAGATCCCACAAGATTAAGAATACCTGCACATCAAAGCACATTATGCCAAAAAAATAGTTTAATCACTGCAATAAAAATCTTTAACAACATACCAAAAGAATTAAGAGAGCTCCCTTTAAAATATTTTAAATCCAAATTGTATAAATGGCTCATTGATAATTGTTTTTATAGTGTAAAAGAATTTCTAGAAAAAAAAATAGCTGATAGATATGGTTACTGAGCTCTACAAAATATTTCATGTTGCTGCTTTTTTTTAGTTTTTTATTCTTTATTTTTAAGTTTATATTAATTGTTTAAAGATTTCGAATGGATACGAAGCCTTAAATTGTAAGTGCTAATATAGCACTAGCGTTGTAGTATTAATATTTTAACAAATTTATGTTTCGTATTAAAATTCACGTTTAACATTTTCAAATATTTGTATGCCATTCTATGGCAAAACATGTAAGTTCACAACCCTATTTATAAGACCTAAATGTACAATGTTTTTACGCAAATAAAAATTATTCTATTCTATTCTATTCACCCTATATGTTGGGGTCGGCTTTCAGTCTAACTAAATGCAGCTGAATACCAGTAATTTACAAGGAGCCACTGCCTATCTGACCTCCACAACCCAGTTAGTACTGGGTAATACGATACTCCATGATAAGGCTGGTTGTCAGACTTTCGGGCCACTGACTACCTATAACAACTGTCAAAGAAAACTTGCAAGCATACAAAGCTGTCATCATAACACGCCATAGTACGGCAGCACTAGAAAAGTAGGTCGAGGGAATAATAAAGTTTATTATCACGTAACAATCAGCTGGTATGCGTGGGCGTCCACCAAAATAAAGCCAGGACGTGGGCGAAACGGGTTCAAGGTTCGTCTGCTTGCGAATTACTCCATGTGACTAATAGGAAGACTTCCTTTTGTAAGATTGACAGGCAGGACGTCTTGTATTCATGCCATATCTTCTTGAATTGAATAAAGACTGATTTCTTATCATACGTAGAAATTTTCGAAAACACATTTTGTACATTTCAGAAATGATTTATAAACTCTAATTTCAGACCTTTCCGAGACCTAGACAAGTGATATGGTACGTTTTCAACGTGTTTAGTATTTCTACAATGAATTGTAACAAGATTGACAATAACTTTTCGATAGCTTATGCCAATTCAACTGTTCAGTTCAGTTCAGTTTCAACGGTTTAGTTTGATGGTCTGTAGCACACCCTTAAGTATGTATATGTTACCGGCCAAACCCGATTTCCGGCTAAACTAGTTTGTCCTAGGCCAAACTAGGACTCATCATAACAGGTTCATATAGAGGTCCATTTAAAAGGGTTAGGTTAATTTAGAACTGTGACCATAAACGCGCGAGCCGAGCGAGTATAGCGAGCGATGCCACATCCAAGTTGAGCGCATTGTAAATGTTTTGTTTGGGTCAGTGATAAACCAGTAAACTGGTTTGGCCTAGGACAAACTAGTTTGGCCTAAAATCGGGTTTGGCCGGTAACTTATATACCCTTTCCGTTACACGCTGTATACATGACTTACTTAGTCGACATACACAATAAGACAAGATTCAAGGTGAAGCAAGCTGCAAGAGCGAGCGAAGCGAGCTCGAAATTTTTTTAACACTGCCTTGGCCAGTTTAAATTTTTTTCGATCATTCATACAGGAGTTAATTGGTGGACTTTTAGACAAAGTCAAGCGTCAGAGTCCCACGGACATACCACCGCCTACCAACCCCACCGCGCGCCTGTCAGGAATACGATTGCCCCACGCTAACTTACAACCAGATAAGTTGTAGCTTTTGTTAATTTGGTAGGCATTTTTTCAATTTCTTCACGCCTAAAAAGTCAAATAAGCTGAGCGAAAGGCAGCTTGCGCTGCCCCTCGCAGCCTTCCGCCCCGGGCCATGGCCCTTTTGGCCCTAGGGTAAATACGCCCCTGCATTTTACCGATTTGTTACATTTACCGGTGCATAACCTATGCACTAAAACATTTTCCTCTAACTTGTATTTATACTTTTAGTAGAACATTAACTCTCCAGTTCTTTTATAACGATTTTTGCTTCGTCATCCTAGAAAATAAAGTGCACGTTCCATATTGAGGACGTCCTTCAAGAAGGTCAAATACACAGACTACTGCGCGAAAGTACGTATAGTAATTTTTCAGGACATATAGTAAGAACATTTAGATATTCTATTCTATTCTAAATTCGTTCGATTGGCCAGTGTAGGCAAAACACCGAGAGAGTTGGAAAGAAATGGGGAAAGCCATTGCCCAGCAGTGGGAAAGAACAGGCTAAATAAAAAAAAACCTATAAAAAATTGAGAATCTAAATATTTACATTAAATTTTGACCGTGTAGGTATTGCACTTTTGTAGGAAACAGCTGTTTTTAGAGTTTCGTACCCAAAGGGTCAAACGGGACCCTATTACTGAGACTTCGCTGTCCGTCCGTCCGTCCGTCCGTCTGTCACCAGGCTGTATCTCATGAACCGTGATAGCCAGTGGAAATTTCAACAGATTATGTATTTCGGTTGACGCTATAACAAAAAATAATAAAAACAGAAAAAAAAAATATATATAAGGGGGGCTCCCATACAAAAAAGTTTTTTTTTTCGTTTTTATAAATAATTTATTAATGGTACGAAACCCTTCGTGCGCGAGTCCGACTCGCACTTGGCCGGTTTTTTTTAATAACCGATGGAAAATTTATATGTGTTAAGAAACATCTGCCTAGCCTTTTCCCAAACTATTTTGGGGTCGGCTCCAGTCTGATCGGTTGCAGCTGTGCACCAATATTTTACATGAAGCGACTGCCTTTCTGACCTCCACAACCTAGTAACTGAGTAATACGATACCCCTTAGTAAGACTGGATGTCAGACTTTTGGCTTCTGACTACTCGTAACGACTGTCAAAGATCTACAAATGACAGCCGGGGCCAACGGCTTAATATGTGTTCAGAATGATGTATCGAAGACTTGGTAAACATTTGTGCATCGGTGTCCTTTCCATTTTGTATGTTCTCCGGCAAGTACATACGAAAGAATGCATGAATGTAAGAAAACAGAGGGTATGTGCGATCGAAGCACGTTTTGTGTCGTTGGTTCTATGTCATGTAGGAATGGCGAATAGAACGTCTTATAAAACGGGAAGCTTATTGTACGGTTTCCTTTCATTGTGAGATCTACGATAGATTATTTGATCACGAATATGTCTTAGACAGATACATAAGTCATCATAAATGTCATCACCTGGTCAGCCTTTTCCCAACTATGTTGGGAGTGGTTTTTATTCTAACCGGATGCAGCTGGATATCAGTATTTTACATGGAGTGACTGTCTATCTGCCCCCCACAACCCAGTTAGTACTGGGTAATAAGATACCCCTTTGTGAGACTAGTTGTCAGACTTTCGGGCCACTGGCTACCTATGACGACTGTAAAAGACCTACAAATGACAGCCGGTACCCTCCGAGGCACAGAGGACACTCGGTATGGGTGGTCGTCCATCCACGGACCAAATAAGGCAAGCGTGTCTTTACCGACTTTTACCGACTTTACTTTAAGATCGACCGTAGTGGCTGTTATTATTTAGCGAGCTCCGCCAAGCCATAAGTGTACCGCATTCAGTGTGTCGATAGTCATGTCGGCCAATGGCTTAATAGACAAAAGTTTCGACCAACATCTGAAGAGTCTTTCGTTTGGCAGCTGGATCAAGGGCTTTGTTTAGAAAGCACTAGTACTGGACACGGCACGTATTCTTAGGAGGTTCCTCTCTCAAGAGCCCTGACCACCGGTAGCTCGGACCCTGTTCCCGATTTCCCGATGCCGGTGGCTTACTATTTTATAATATTTTTAAATGTTTATTTTCGTTTAATTTTGTAAAAATATTAAAAAATGTAAATAATATGTATATAGATGAATAAACGGAATATAATAGAATAGAAAAATATTTTGTACTTATTCGTCAGTTTTGGAACAACACACAAAAATACAAATAGGGCCGATGCCTGCCAGGGTTGCGGGACTGTTCGAAAGAGATACCGTGGCCCTGGAACACAAAGGGCTAAAAAGGGTCATGGATGGGTTTTAGTCAGTACAAGTCTGACACCCCTCCCGCTCCGCCTAGAGCGGGGGGGGGGGGTAATTTGATGATTTCCAATCCGTATAAAAAGCCTTCTCAAAAACATAATATCACGCCTGTAGCCTATCCCCGAAGGGTTAGACAGAGGTGTTCCTTATATGTTAAAGTCCCATGTTACAACATGGCATGGCAACCGGGCACAGATCCAGACTCCGTGGCTGTTACTGATAAATTCCTGATGAATAAACCCAATAACACTTTGCATGGCCCGGGATTCGAACCCAGGACCTCTTGCTTAGCAGTCGCACTAGACTAGGCGAGGCGAGGTGAAAAATCTGCGAGAAATGCTTTTCTCATATACGAAAAAAAAAAGATTCACTTGCTTCCCTAACAAACGCAAGTAGGTACAAGATACAACTCCTCCCACTGATAAACAGAAAAAATAAACATAACTCCAGTCAACAACACAGTAATGGCGGTTCATTGCAAATATTTTGATGGGAGCAGCGTCGTTAAACAAATGTCATGGCAAGCGGTAATGAGCCGACGTAGGGAGAAAATACTGACTATTATGGTGTATTCGTGCGATGTTGCAAGGCCAACTTGGCTTGGAATTATGGAAGATTTAAGTTAATCCTGTAGAGCATGCATAATGAGATGTAGATTAGGGTAATTGAGAAGAAATTAATTGAAGGGGGTTTTGGGAGGGGTTAAGAAATAGTGGCTGATTTTTTGACCATTTGTTGCTAGTACAAGGAAGCTGCTGCAACTATTTTAGTCAGTTGGGTAGTACATTTTTAGGGTTCCGTACCTAAAGGGTCAAACGGGACCCTATTACTAAAACTTCGCTGTCCGTCCGTCTGTCTCCAGGCTGTACCTCATGAACTGTGATAGTTAGCCAGTTGAAATTTCTTCAGATTATGTATTTCTGTTGCCGCTGTAACAACAAATACTAAAAACAGAATAAAATAAATATTTAAGGGGGCTCCCATACAAAAAAGTGATATTTTTGCTCGTTTTTAGGGTTCCGTACCCAAAGGGTCAAACGGGACCTATTACTGAGACTTCGCTGTCCGTCCGTCCGTCCGTCTGTCACCAGGCTGTATCTCATGAACCGTGATAGTTAGCCAGTTGATCTAGCTATGATGACTATGTATTTCTGTTGATGCTATAACAACAAATACTAAAAACAGAATAAAATAAATATTTAAGGGGGGCTCTCATACAAAATGGTGATTTTTTGCTCGTTTTTTATAAATAATGGTACGGAACCCTTCGTGCGCGAGTCTGACTCGAACTTGGCCGGTGTTTTTTTTATATTTCATTGATTAATCTGATCTCACACAGAACCAATTTAGTTTAATGTATGTGTTATTTTTGTTCTTTTTTTTGTTCTCTTTTTATTTTTATTTTGTTTTATTGTATTGTCTTGTGCGAGTCTAATAAAATAGTGCATGGAGTCCCTCCGCGCGGAAGAAGTGAAACTTCGTAAAATAGAAATGAGTGTTTTCATACCCCCTCCATGGTAGCGTTAAACGTTTAACGCAACCTTGTTGGAAGTCGCATAAGAAATTTCACTTAAAAAATACTTTTTTTAACTGTCCTAGGCTTGCTAACAGTAATGCTTACAATACTGATCAATTTCTATAGGTATTACCTTTTCTTTTAGCTTACTTCTTAAAGTAAAGCATTCACAAAACCATCAGTAAATGCATGTTTCAGTTTATAAATATTCTAATAACATATTTTCCAGGAATTAATATGAATTATTTATTATTTCGAGGTTTGTTTTTAGTTTCTTGAATAGGTCGTAATTGTTATAATGTATATAGTTAGTTAACGAAGATGATAAAGAAATAGAATATAAAAAACCGGCCAAGTGCGAGTCGGACTTGCGCACGAAGGGTCCCGTACCATTATTTATAAAAACGAAAAAAAAAACTTTTTTGTATGGGAGCCCCCCTTAAATATTTTTTTTTTCTGTTTTTATTATTTGTTGTTATAGCGTCAATAGAAACACATAATCTGTAGAAATTTCAACTGGCTATCTATGACGGTTCATGAGATACAGCCTGGTGACAGACGGACGGACGGAAGGACGGACGGACGGACGGACGGACGGACGGACGGACGGACAGCGAAGTCTCAGTAATAGGGTCCCGTTTGACTCTTTGGGTACGGAACCCTAAAAAATGGTCATCACAAAATGAACTGCTGGCCCACCATGACGTCTTAAAACAGTATTTTTTTACTCTTATTCCAGTGTGGGAAAGAGACGGAACTATACAGGATGTCTAGCGCCACCTCTTTCCTCCACTGGAAAAATAGTAAAACAATAATGCTTTAAAACGTCATGGTAGGCCAGCTGAAGTCATTGAAGTCACAAAATCAACCAGCGGAAGAGTCAGCAAGATAGTCGATAGACCATCGGCTATTAAATCAGGCAAGTCCTTGAGAGGCGACCGTGAACCAACAGACACAGCGTGGGACGCACGCCAGACAGAACGAACAACTGAACTAGGTAGTTAAGGTATAATGGACACTGAGAATCGGAAATGGCGAAGTTGTCAGTATTTGGCTAGATATTGCGTGATCTAAAATATCTTATCTCACTATATAAGCTAGCAGTATCGTAACAAGGTTAATATTTTCCCCATTGTTTGTCCTTTTACATTAGTATTTATATTTTGATAACTGAAGAAGCAGGAAGAAGAGAAAAAAGATAAATGAACTGTGTGAAAAATTTTATATGGTTAAGAAAGAAGTAAATTTTGAAATGATGACTAACTAATTGAGATTGATACATCTGGACAGGAGGATGACGTTGTTGAAGTAGTAGAAAGATAGTACAAAGACCAAGAGCTATTAAAACAGACGAGTCTTTAAGAGCGTTTACGCCTTACAGCATTTCATACAAACTTTCAAGTCCTTATTTTCCGAAATGACTGAACCGATTTTAATGAATACGCATAAGCAGGATTTTCAGGTCTAAAAAGTAACTAAAAATCATTTTTGAAAGGTCTTAAAAAAAAAAAGATAATTGGATATTTCTGTTTATAGAAACAGAAATATCCAATTATCTTTTTTTTCCCGACCGATTATAAATTATCTCTATAGATAATTTAGAATCGGTCTAAATTAGCTGTAACACTATTTTTCGAAAATGTTTTTTAGTAATTTTTAGACCTATGTGCCCTGGCGGTTAAGAGTATGTCATGCTCACTAAAATGTCACGCTGATGGTGGCGCGTGTGTCGGGTCATTTAGTTCCCTTCAAAATGGTTGAGTTGAATGATGGCTGATCCATGCGTCATGTTCGTGAACGGGCGCTGTCAGTTGTGCCTGGTCATCTCTTGGTTGCCACGGCTTATTTCGAACTATTTATTTCATTTTTGAATTGTCTTTTTTTTGTTTTTACTGTGGACACTTTTAACTTGCACGTCTTGCTACATCGTTCTCACATAATGTACCATCTCAAAATGAATGATGTTACCAAGATTTTTGTAACAAGCTACTAATTTAAAAGAGTGTCCATGGAGTTTCTTGCCCATTCTTCTCCATAGAGATCTACGCTTTAGAATGGGCAACTACAGTACTTTCACAGTTATTATGTCTTGTGACTGGGACTGTAGCTTAATATTTATTGTTGTTTGACTATTCAAAAGTGCCTGTAACTGGCCTACTTGAAATAAATGATTTTGATTTTATTTGATTTTGATTTGAATGCGTATGAAGTTTCATGAAAATCGGTTTAGTCATTTCGGGACATAAGGACTTGAAAGTTTGTATGAAATTTCGTAAGACGTAAACGCTCCTAAAGGGCTAACGTGATACGGCAGACACGGCGTGGGATGTATTCCAGACTGAACGACAAATTGATGTAGGTAGTGAATAGGTCATTTTTACTACTTTCCCGCTAGACGGCTCTGGTTCCATCACATCAAATATGGATATCAAAGTTGCATGAGCCCAGAGTTTCTTTTAAGGTTTTCTTTAAACATATTTTCATGTAATGTGAAATGATAATGATGAATGATGAATTGATGATGATGGATGTTTTATGTGATGATAATGAATGAGGTGTGTGTGTGTGTATGTCTGTGTGTGTGTTTCACAATGTTGTCCTATTGTACCCAAAGTCGGACTGGAAGAGAATGCCTTGTGATATTAAGTCCGCCTATGTCCCACCATGTCTGCGGTGCCATGAAGTTTTAATAAATGAATAAAGTCTAAGATAAAGTAAATAAGTACCTAATTTTGGAATAAAAAAATAGGACCCCCACCTCCTTAAATTTCGATTAAAAGACAAATTAATTTGTCAAGTTTTGAACCGCGAACCTATTCCACTTCGAACCTCTTTACCTCCGTTACATCGACAGGCAATCACGAAGAAGTACATTTTAAACAATCAACCGGAGTGCTGTTCCCGGAGCTTCACGTAGGTGTACCAATAACGTTAATCAATCAAAAATATTGCCCGCGATGATTGATTGGCAATCAATCAGAAATCAATTTTACTAGTACTGCTTTACAGATTATTATTGTTTGTTTTCAATGTACTTCACGCTAAGGATTATTTCCAAATTTTAATAATGTTGAACGATACCTGATTCAAAATTGGACCATTACAATTGATCACGTTTACATTACAAATTATGCACATTGAATGCCAATGGACCAACGCGACGTCATCATTTCGACGCGTCGTAAACGTTAACGAATCGTCTGGGTTTTGAATCGAAATGTTTGTGTTAAGCAAAAAACCGTGTACAGAAACCGCGAGGGTTTGCTTCACATGATAATGTTTCGGCTCATTACCAATAATTATTTGCAACAGTGACAGATGCTCACAGTCAGCACACACCCTGGCTACGAGCTGCATGCGACTTGCGACAGAAACTTCATACAAAACATACAAATAAAAGAAATTGTCATGTGCATGACGAGTCACCGCGACGCGACTTGCCTTAAATCGCATCGCCTGATCGTGAACAATCCATGAAGCTGTAGTCTTCTCAAAGATAACGAGTTAGCCAATCATTACCTTGAAAATGGGAAGGCCTCTGTATCTCTCTTACTTCTCAACTGCCAATTAAGGCTTAATCTACAAGACAATAGGCCCACCTCCAACCAATACAATAAACACTACATTAACTTAAGAACCCGGAAAATCCTAAACAAGTATTGCGTGCCCCTATTCCGCAGTACTAGCAGTATTTTGGTCACGTCCGGTACGTACAAGCAACCCGCGAACGGAGTCTTAGTTCGCTGAGCCTTTTAATGCAAACGGAATTTTGCTAAAAATCTACCGGAGAATAACAGAAAAAAAAATACTGGCTGGATTTTGTAGTGGAGTTTTGAGGTTGATTTCTTTTTTTTTTGTAGAAGCAGCGGTAGCCGGGTGTGGAGTAGTTTTTGGCCAGTACTAACCTCAAAATACACGTATACTTTATTTCGTCAATACTACTCTCAAAACGGCGAAAGAAACTATCACGTGAGGAAACCAGAACCATGTCCCAAAACCAAAAACTTGTAAACGTGTGCCCGTATTGGGCTTGCGTGGTAGAAAATGGCTCCCTCCCTGTGATGTAGTAGAATAAGTCTGTGCATCACTACACATGTTAGGTAAACTGCCATTGCCTACATTGACTTGTCAATAAAATATAAAAATAAGTGATAATATGTGAGTCTGAAGGGGTCCATAATATGTGGTTTGAAGGAAACACTGCCAAACCCGATCACCCGACGCTTCCAAGTGGATGATTTTCCGATCAAATACCACGTTTGAACCGTACCATCTAAGTTAACTTGAGGTAGAAGAATACCAGAGACAATTGCTTATACATGAAAAGATAAGGTTAAGGTTACAACCCGGTTTATCGTTTGTACATCGACTTTCAACAATATTGAGACAGTTTTTGATATACCTAGATATTGCTTGACTTGTTTCCTGTATATTTGCTTCTAGGTAATAGGAACGCATACTCTACTGCTGACGATTGGGTCCTGAGCGCAATTCCTACCTCAGGCAACGTAATTAAGTTTCCCATCAAATAATTCTCCGAAGCAGTCCTGTCTGCGAATGTATCATCATCTTTTGCCAAACTTTGTTGGGGTTAGCTTTCAGTCTAACCGGATGCAGCTAAGTATCAGTATTTTACATGAAGCGACTGCCTATCTGACTTTCACAACCCAGTAACTGGGTAACACGATACCCCTTGGTTAGACGGGATGTCAGACTTTGGGCTTCTGACTACTCGTAACGTCTGTCAAAGATCTACAAATGACAGCCGGGACTAACGGCTTAACGTGCTTTCCGAGGCACGGAGGAAACTCGGTATGTAAAGATGGTCACCAATCCACGGACCAACCTCGGCAAGCACGGCTTAACCTTGAAGATCGACCTGTGCGGCTGTTTTTATTTATATGGGATTTAATTATAACTGGCGAAATGTGGGTATGTACTATTCGTTCACTTCAGCCTATCCCTTCGGGTATTTGCAGGCGTGATGTTGTGTTTTCTGCTTATATAATTCTGTTTGAATGTCGGCTCAAGGCCAGATATAGCTGAGAAGCCCATGTTTCAATAACCTGGCCGCTGACAGCGCCGTGACTGATGGAAGGGTAACTTGACTCATATTTATGTGAGAGTTATGTGAAAATTTATGTTTACTTTTTTTTACTTTTACTGTTGGCGTGAGGTCTGGTAGTGAAAATAAATGTGATGACAAGACAACTCGAAAGATATATTTTCGATGGAGTATTTTTAGGGTTCCGTACCCAAAGGTACGGAAGGATAGTTAGCCAGTTGAAATTTCTACAGATTATGTATTTCTGTTGCCGCTATAACAAAAAATACTAAAAACAGAATAAAATAAATATTTATGGCGGATGGGAGCCCCCATACGAAAAACGGATTTTTATGCTTGTTTTTATAAATAACGGTACGGAACCCTTCGTGCGTGACTTCAACTCGCACTTGGCCGGTTTTATTTTATTTTTTATTGGATTAATTAATTAGATTAAATCTTTTAAATTAATTTTATTTTAAAAAACACCTCCACATTGTTCTTGTTATGCTTTCGGGGCTAGGGGCTAGGGGCCATATTTCACGCCTCCTTTCCCCGAAGTATTAGGCAGAGGTTTGTCGGTAGTATAGTGACATTTTGCCCGTAATTTTTAGGCAAATGTAAAAAGGGGCAAGCCTATAGCCATAAACCGGGCTCAAATCCAGATAACAGCAACTGAGAACTGCTACTGCGAAATTCCTAATAGAAAAACCCCAATTTCGATGCCTGACCTGGAAATCAAGCCTAAAACCTCGTACTCAGCGGTAGCACTTGCAATTACTAGATCAACGACACAGTCATACTCGTATTATCATTTGGTCCATATTTTAAAGTGTTCCTCTTGTGCGAAACAGTTCGTTAACTGTCACAACGGTAACCCTTCCCCTCCTCTGACTGTTACGAGCATGACGATTGAAAACCAGCTGATATTAATCCTAATTGGCCAAACCAGACCAGTACTGAAGTATAGTTTCAAAATATATAGAGCTCAGTTATAAAGAAGAAATAAGTAAATATGTAAGCTTATACATACGGCTTCGCCTGCGTTTTGTTCGGTAGTTGTCCCACGGGATCGTACTACCGGGATAAAAAGTATCCTATGTATAATTCCAGACTATTATTTATCCCAGTGCCAAATTTCATCCAGATCGGTTCAGTAGTTTTTGCGTGAAAGAGTAACAAACATTCATAGATCCTCACAAACTTTCGCATTTATAATATTACTAGCTGCGCCCCGCGGCTTCAACCGCGCAGACCGAAAAAGTAGTCTATGTGTTAATCCAGGTTATAAGCTATCTACATACCAAATTTTAATCCAAATCTGTTCAGTCATTTAGGTTTGAAGGAATAACAAACACACACACAAAGTTTCGCCGTTACTTATTACACTAATATTATATTAGTGTGATAAGTAAGATGATACGAACAACCATATTTTTTGATAACATTCTGACCTTACTAAGTATAACTAGATAAGACCCTTTATTTAGAGGACAAGATATATGTACATAATTAAAAACAAGAAAACCAATTCTACGCAACATAAAATACAGTCTACGGAAACAAAGAACTCATGGTGCGCTTACGGAACAAGGTCGAGGCTTTCAGGACAATTATGGCAAAATGACAGCGCCCGGCCGTGGGATAAACGCGCATTGTGACACCCATTCAAACCCATACAACATAAGCCACCCCCCAACAAAGTCCTTGGCTTGACCGTGAAAAAATAAATATATATCCAACGAGTAAAAGCTCCTATTTTTCTCGCAACAGTACCACTTCCGCGAAATTACAGTCCGTAGCAAATTCGCAGGATCCCAAACGCATTGTTTTCTACGCCAGTGCTACGCCGCTACGAGCGACGTGTAGCCGCGTAGCGACTAATTGCAATTTTTCGACAGTTACCGCGATTCAGCTCCAATGGGATGTCGATACGATCTTGACGGTAATTAGTTAATATTATGTAACTTTCATCTCAATATCACTAAAGCTCCGTGAAAAATGCGGAAGAAATCCGGAATTGGTCATTTTTAGAAAAAAAAAAAATCTTACCTGATATAGATGTCTCGTTCCCACGGATCGAGTCGAAGGTCGGAGTGTCAGTGTTTGTAGTGTAAGGGCACTGATGCACTCGCGGACGCGTGCGGCTGCTGCGAGCGCTTGGAACTCACTGACTGGGCCCGGCCGGGAGCCCCGCCGCCCGCGGCCCGCGCCGCACCCCCGCGCCCTAGCGGATAAACAACGTGCATTGTGGGCCCGATCTGTGGGCCTACCCTGCTTCACACACACATGCACACCACTCGCGAGATACACTCTTAGTGACCTCTCCATTGCGCGCTGTCCCAACAATAGCCTCACAATGTTCACCAGCAAACAACCAATGTATATAATATACGGAACAAAGCGATGTTATCAACCCGAAGCATAATGGTTATCAAATAAATTTTCCGCCCAGATAGTAAGTCTAGCGTTATAGATTTTGGATTTAAGTTCCATGATTGCACAGATCGGGGACAATGATAGGTACATGTACGTTATTGGGGCTTAGGTGGCCGGTATTGGGGACACCTTGGGGATATTCTTACTTACGCATGAACAACCGAGCTAGCGAGGTAGAGGAGGTACCGAGGTAGCTACACTATTGGTAATCAATTAAAATGCATGATAGTGCAGAACGTATTGTGTATTTAGGTAGGTTTGTATAAAGAGGGTGTGTCTCAGTACGGAGATACGCATTTGTACAATAAGGTCGGTACATTACTAGAAGCGGGAGCGGACAGCAGACGAGTATTATCGCTTGATACTATTGGATGGTGCTGATGATCTTTGACAGTCGTTACGAGTAGTCAAAGGCCAAAAGTCTGAAATCCAGTCTTACCAAGGGATATCACCCAGTTACTTGGTTGTGGACGTCAGATAGGCAGTCGCTTCATGTAAAATACTGGTACTCAGCTGCATCTGGTTAGTCTGGAAGCCGACCCCAAGATAGTTACTATACCGTAAGCAGTATAGCGCAGATGACTATTACTATACCGGAAGCTTTTAAATTCACTAGCTTAACACTAAGGTGTTATATCAGTAAAATACAGGTTCAGTATAATTTAGATCGTAAGCTCGACTATTCAAAGTTGAAAGCAGATTGCTAAGAAAGTTCCTTTTCGTCCTCACAAACCAACACGCTTACTCAATTAAGAAATGTAGGCTGTAATCTAGGTTTCCTTAGTTCCTTTTCTTTGCTTTTACTAGTTCGTTTGATTCTAGCAAGCATTCTTAACTTAAAATCTACACCAATATTATAAAGCTGAAGAGTTTGTTTGTTTGTTTGCTTGAACGCGCTAATCTCAGGAAGTACTGAACCGATTTCAATTTCTTTCAGTGTTAGATAGCTCATTTATCGAGGAAGGCTATAGGCTATATATCATCACGCTACGACCAATAGGACCGGAGCAGCAATGAAAAATGTTGCGAAAACGGGGAAAATTTGATGTAGACGAAGTTGCGCGGGATAACATAACATCACGACTGAAATCCCCGAAGGGTTAGGCAGAGATGTACATAATAGTACACCCACATTTCGCCAGTTATGTAGAAGACAACTGTGATTAAAAATGGTATATATCCTGAAAGGTTTCGTAAACCTTCAGGTCATCACGGGGACTTCTAACCTAGAACCCAGTAACTGGTAAATATTGACAGTATAAATATTATTTACAGCTGAATAACAACTATAGAAATGTACTATAGTATGTGATCGAAAATGGGTATATCGCGACGAAGCGCAATATTTATCTGCATGTCTATCTTTTACTCAAGTGTATCTCGTGCTCACTTGAGATAAGCGTTGCGGATACTATTTTAGCAACAACCGAAAATCATATAAATCCATGAATTGTTACTACATCTATTTTCAAACGGTATATATACAACCGGTTTAACCAAGCACATCTTATTTTGTAGCTGTCACAAGTCTTCGAATTTTTAGTTCTGGGACATGCCGGTTTCCTCACGATGTTTTCTTTCACCGTTTTGAGAGCAGCGGTGATGAAATAAATTACACAAAGTAATGCGCCTCCCTGGGTTTGAACCCACGGCTTATTGCTCGTAAGTCGGGGCTGCCATCACTGGGCCACTGCTGCTCTCAATTTCATTACAACTTTGTCATTATCACAGGCACAACACATGAATTAGACACAAGGCGTAAGGTGAAGCCCAATTATGTTTCAATCGAGAGGTCAGGTAACTTTGCACATGCATAATTTGACGGCACTGGGGGCTAGCCGCATCACAATTGAGATACCTGACGAGTTGAGATTATGTGCTATAAGATTATGCTAGCTTTTGTTTTGCAAAAAAACCCGATTATACCATTGAAACTGAATGCGATTAGAATATATAAACCTCGTTCAAGGAACTGTCACTGTCATCATTGTTCCGGAATATTGACACTGATAGGTCTTGAACGCGTTTAAGATGAGCTGATCGCGTTCAGAAGGTACAATCGAGTGCAGATATTTAATGTTTAATTCTTACTAATCAATCAGTCAATCAATCGATATTATTTGGCATGATGGCATGCACAATCCCTCCGTAGAACTAAAGTCTATACTTCCATTCTCATTTTGTAAATGCGTTTCAGAACGGATTTTAACGTTAGTTTGGGCATATGATTAACCCATTAACAGTGTAAAGATATCACATTCACCATCACCCGCAGGCCGACTTCACCCACTGCTGGGTATAGGCCGCTCTTTGCTTGTGCCAAGCTCCACGTCCTTCTACCAGCCTCAGCAGGATATACCCGCGATGGCAACAATGTCGTCTGCCCATCTCGCCGCCGGACGACCAACACTACTCTTTTTCTGTCCTTGGACGCCACTTGGTAACAGCTTTACTCCACCTGCCATCGCTACGTGCTTGCTATAAAGATATAGAATACTTTTATTCCCTTAGTACGTAGTTCTCGTAGGATTATATCCGATTTCTACGCTGACAAAGCCGGGAGCCAGAGATTATTGCTATTCATTTTCATAAACGCACAAGCATTTTCATAAACGCACAAGTGGGCCACACATCGCTGTGCAAACAACTTATCATAACAGTTATAAGAAACAGCAAAGACAACTGCCTCGCCCCGGCCGTACATGCAGCACTTACTGACAGAAATGTTAGCTCAATTTGCCAGCTGATAAATATATAATACTTAGAACTAGTGGCAGGGACACGATGTTACTGTGTACAAGTGTGGAGGAACTTTTGTTTTGTTTTTAGTTTTGGAAAAATTGAATTTAAATTATTTATAGATAAGGAAATCGTTGCTTCGTGTGAATTGATAGAGGTAACATAACGACGCCGATGCCACTTGGATTTTGCCGTCACTCAGGTAAAAGAAAAATAAAATCCTCCTACCAATGATGTAATTTTACACCATATATCATAAAATATACCAAGCTGTTGGCTTATTGTGTCAACACAGATCGCCAAGTTACAGCGAAAAAAGAAAAAATAGTGAAAATCACTTGCTACCCTCTGGTTACTGAGTATCTAGTCAAAGTTGAATAGCAGTTGTTATTTTTATAAAGCTGTGACTTTAATCTCAAATACGCTAATCTGTCAACTTCTAAACCATTTGATAATGGCCAGAACTCGTCCTCAATCAATGAATAAACTTGGTTCAATTCAAACATCCTTGTGTTACTGCCTCTAATATACGTAAAACACAAATAATTAATGATCGATGAAAAGCTGAACACAAATCCTCATTTATTGAAAAACAGAAATTATTGGAGCATAATCAGCCTGATGTTCCCACTACTGGGGCACAACCTTCCTCTCCGTGAGGGGCGGGCAATAATCCGCCACGCGGGCCGAGTGCGGTTTGGTAAAATAAATTTGATGGGTTAAAATCCCTCATAATAGCATGGCTTCAAAATTCGACAAGGGGAAAAGTGTGCAGCCAAGTTATTTTTTTTAAACTATTTGTTTTTTATGCTTTTATTATTTATTCGAGTTCATTCTACATCTACACTCCACTTCATTCAAAACCTCTCTACCAAAAAGGCATAATACTAAAATGCCGTTGCCCGTATCGTGTGCCGTAGAAACAGAAGGCGGCCAGTGGTTTTCCTAGAATGTATTTTTCAGTGGCGCACTAGTGGCTTCAAGTGTACCTTCACTGAAGTGGCAAGAGAAAGATTATTGTAGGTTATTAGTCGTTTGAAGAAATACGGCTTTTAATAATCGATTGAGTTTAGAACATAATTAATTCTGCGAAAGTTGCGTTGCTTCATATATTATGTTTTTTGGATAATTGTGAACTTAATTGTAAAGCAAATCAACCTTAAAACTCAAAACTGTAGGTAGCTCTCGAACAGTCGTTTGAAGTGACTAATATATTACAGAAAGTCGACAACCCGTCAATTTTCTTAACAATCAATGTCCCCGTCTGTTCGTATAGTTACTTTTGAGTTCTCCGCCTGCACGCATATTTATGTAGTAGGTACCATCAAGACATGTAGATTGTCCTTACCAATTCTCGTCCCTATTATTATATTAAAGCCTTCTTTGCATACAGATAATGGTCGAGCATTGATCACCTGGTTTATATATTACGTTTTGACAATTTTATACGAATAAGTCCATATTTTCTCACATGTAAAAGAAAAGTATCACAATGGCATGCCATATTTGAACCCAAAACCTAAAGTGCTTCATACCTACGTAACCACTGCTTGAAAATAGGTTATGACGCAAACAACTACATACTTCAGATTCATACACACATAATAAACTTTTTTCTTCGTCGTCACTAAAAAAGACAGTCAGATGAAATGGACTACGTCCAATAGCGTAACGTGAACGTCACGTGGAGCGTCACGTGAACCTTACGTGGTACGTGAAAGTTTAACGGACTGCAGTGCGCCGCAACACGGCGAATTAAAGAGGATAGCTTCAAACTTTGTTTGTATTGGGATGAGCAGAGTAAGTGGGGAGATTTGTAACATACTTCATTGGTGAACTGTCCTTGCTTCGCTCATAGAGATTATATGGAAGTTTAATATTAATGGCATCATCTACCTAGCCTATTCCCTACTTGGGGTCGGCTTCCAGTCTTACCGGATGCAGGTGAATACCAGTATTTAACATGGAGCGACTGAAGGAAAGTACCGTAAATATTCGGTATAGATAGTTTTACTTCTACTGAAAAAAAGTGTTAATTTTCATTTTAAACAATTTGGACTGCTTTAAAAGATTTTTAAATTATCGCCTGACTGAACCGGGAACCGAACCCATCAATTGTAAAAAATAAACATATGTATTTTATGATAACTGTCGCGTTTCTCGCTTCGCAACGTGTGCTCATGTTGTAGGCATCAGGCGACCTATTTACCTTAACAGAGTTGCGCAACAACTCTACTTCGGCACGTAGTTCACCAATGGTGTTATTCGACAGGCTTGCCTTGAGAGTTGTTATATCCTTCAGCAACCTGGTGACGTCGACGTGGTCAAACGTGACTGGGGGCAACTTATGTAGTTTCTTCGCCACAAAAACACGTCGTCCGGGTCGGTGCTCTTCAACATCGTGATAATGTCTTGAACACACTTCTGGCCACCATCCCTCCGGCGGTGTGGGTTTATACATAAACAACGCATCTAGACAGACTCGAAAAGCAATTTTAATTTAGTTATTGTATTTGTATGGTTACGAAGTTATAGGGGTAATCCCTGTTTTCATAAACATCATCAATTTATTAAAGAGAAAGTTTTGTCCGCGACTTTGTTTGTATCCGAACTTCAACCCCCTTCTGGCTCGTGTAGCGGAGGAATTCTAAATAAATGATTGAACGGGATGTATGAGGTAAAGAGCATTTTTTTAGTATATATAGAAAAGTATTTTGAAATCCTTTCTTGAAGAAAGGATTTCAAAATACTTTTCTTCTATATAGAAGAAAAGTATTTTAAAAATTTGTTGTACTAAAAAAATGCTCTTTACCTCATACATCCCGTTCAATCATTTATTTAGAATTCCTCCGCTAGCTTTTTTTAAAGGATGATAAGCATTCTAAATGGCCTAAATATCCCTAAAAGTGGCAGATCAATGAAATCTTTGAATATTGCATACCGTTTACGGATTTTATAGCAAACCTCTTTATCCATATTTAACCACTGGATATTTACGGTGATATTTCACAAACAAATAACTAACGAAACTACGAAAAATTCATTTTAATATGTTCAAAATAGCAGCATTTAATAACATTTCACATAAAAATCTGGGTAATAAAGTTTATGGCTGCACTATGCTACGTCGTAGCTCGTAGCACCGTAGCGGCGTAGCATATACGTAGCACTTTACTACGACAGACGGTTCAACCGTTTTTATGAGACTGTTACGTTTTGTCTACAAATTGTGTTTTGTGTAAATATATGGAAATAATGGTTTTGTGTTGTTAAGAGGCTTGTATTCATATTTTTTTGTACTTTTGTTTAAGGTACATACGGTCAGCAACGAAAGTCGCTATACATATCCAAAATTATAAGACGTCTTAGTTTTATAACGATCAATATTAACAGACTGGACATAACAATATTTTCATCAATGGTTACACAAATTCGCAAAACAATATTACATCAGATCACATCGATCAGCATAAAACTTGGTGTAATATTGATAAGTGTTTACCGACTTCTGATGCCGGCTGTACAAAAAAAAACATTCTACAGATTAGAGCATTTTCTACAATACTACAGATTATTTAAAGATAAAATTATTTTGACTAATGAAGGAATAAAACAAGTAAATACATGTAGCATATAACGTTTTAGTAAACAGCAACACATGCCGTAAATCCTCTAAACCAAATAGCATTGCGCCAGAACAATAGGAATCCATGACAAAATACTCGTCTGCATTCCACCTGAACTATTCCTTTGTTCTTCTCACAGAGCAATGAAACTAATTAATAAACATCATATTGCCTCTGCACAAATGCACAAAATAATAGGAATTCAATGAAAACGAGCACA
Organism: Cerastis rubricosa; assembly: GCA_949152445.1. Classification (NCBI taxonomy): domain Eukaryota; kingdom Metazoa; phylum Arthropoda; class Insecta; order Lepidoptera; family Noctuidae; genus Cerastis; species Cerastis rubricosa. The sequence goes on along the minus strand of OX424526.1, from coordinate 6,062,462 downwards.
AAAGGCACAAAGCGCTAGTGAGCATAAATAGCAATCCAATCTACTTTTAGCCAGATTCTAAAGGTTCTAGTGATGGGCTCATCGTGGTAATTTGTATCGGTATCGACCCTGGAATGTGTTGGTTTCAGTATCGTTGGTGCTTTTACATGACGATGATGTTTTCAGATCATCATGATTTCAACCGAAAAACGTCCAAGGCTGGTCATACGCCTACCCCAAGTGTACTTAAGGGAGGTTTTGCCATAATCGCCACGCTTGGCATGCGGGTTGGCGATCGCAGTACGGTTGTTACAAAAGCACAAAGAACGCTGCTGCCCATTTTCTGGAAATTCCCTTAGTCGCCTCTTACGACACCCGCAGGAAGATATGGGATGGTGCAATTCTTTATGTCCGACACCGTACAGAACAACGTTGTTTTCAAATATTTTCTTATAAATCGAGGAAGAAATATAAACATTATCCGAACTTATGGGTGGGTCTCCAAATTATATTGGCTGACAGCTAAGTTAACCTAGACTGAGCGGAGTACCCAGGGCACACCTGATGTCAGGGTTGGAGTTTCCATTTAGTGCAATTCATTGCAAATTTTGACTATTTATTTTAAATTTCGAGAGAATTCTTGTGTAAAACAGTTTATCTAAAACGCTGTGTTTTCTGAGAATCAATCGATTACCAAATTAAAACCATTAAAGCAACAATTCGAAAACTTTAATCTGAACTCCCGTTAAAATTCTTTAAAAACCAAGAAGTACCAAAAGTTCAAAGCAACTTAAACTAGGTTACCAATATTTAATTAGATTGAAATCTTCAGGGTATAGAGTTCAAACATCTGCAACCAAACCGTTACGTCCGCAATGTCTAAACAAACTTGTTACTAAGTTTAACCCATCGTAAATATAAATATAGTATTCCAGATATAAAGTTAACAATATTTTGTTATTTTCTTTGTTGGGCATGGTATTTGGGGAGTAAGGGGAGAACGGACTTAACATCTTTTCCGGCCCAATTGTCAACCTCACCTGCACGCGCCTTAGGCGACAGAAAGATACTCTGTGGTGCTCCCTGCCAGACAGCAGACGAGGCTCTGGCGACCGAACAGTGGCGGTATAACCATACACCTGGCCAGGTGACTGGCTGGAAGAGGCTACAGCAAGCCTTGGTTCTAAAATAGTTCTTAAAATGTCTGGAGTGAGAAGTAGTAAATCATGGAAGCAATATTGAAAGAAACACTACCCCAGGAGGGTACCAGCGATGCTGGAGAATCCCTCCCTGAGTTCAAATCAGGCAGCCCCTCGTATTCTGGGGGGGGCACAATCTTGCAACCTATGACTGAAAATAAAAAGGTGGGTACCCAGCGCCCACTGTTGCCAAACAGTACTGGTCCAAACAAGAATAGTAATAAAGATTATTCAACACCACCAACCCGTATGGTACAGCAAACTTTTCATCGTAGTATGTTTTATAATAAGTCTAAGTACCTGTCAACTGGAGACCTCACTGACTCTGATAGTAGCAACAGTGTTAGCATAAGCAACACAACTGCCGATACGAGTAAACCAACTAAAACAGTAGAATGGCAAAGCGTCCCCGTGCCAAGACAACATAAACGAAGAAGAACTTCGCGCACTCCATCCCCAACAAACTCGAAAATACCGCTTAGTAACAAATATGACACCCTTAGCATAGATGTCTTAGATGTTGAAACGGTTTCAAAACCCACCAAACAACAACCGAGCAAACCTCCACCTATAATGCTCTATGGTATAGAAGACATCACAAAACTTTCAAACCTAATTAAAAGTGAACTGACTGACACCGAGTTCACAATGAAAATAATAACACGGAAACAGCTAAGACTCAACTGTTCAACCATTGACGCCTACAAAAGACTCATGCACATTGTTAGAGAAAACAGCCTGATTGGACATACATTCACCAGTAGAGACACAAGACCATACCGTATAGTTATAAAGAACCTTCACCCCACAACTCCTCACGCAGCTATTCAAGAAGCAGTAGAGAATACCGGGAATACTGTAAAAGGAGAAATAATAAACGCAAAGTATGGCCCTGACAAAGTTCCCCTATCAACGTTTTTTTTTGTAAACCTAGATCCGCACCCAAATAACCATCTAGTAAAAAAGATTACTCATATCTTTCATACCCGAGTATTAATTGAGGACCCGATAAACAAGAAAACGATTCCTCAGTGCAAACGATGTCAACAGTACGGACACACTAAAAACAACTGCTTAAGACCTTACAGATGCGTAAAGTGTGCAGAGAATCACAACACTGCCGACTGTCCAAAAATAGATAGGAACACACCAGCTAAGTGTGCCCTATGCTTAGGTACTCACCCAGCAAACTATAAAGGCTGCCAAGTTTACCTAGAAATCAATAAAAGAAGAAGCAAACTAACCAAAATAAAAAGCATGACTAAGAATATTTATAGTGACCAAGTAACAAATGACATGAAGCAATTTGACCAAGACAATACGACAGCAACAATCAATGATAGATTATACCAAAACAGAAATAATGACAGAGACATACCGATTAACACTACTAGTCCTAGTAAAACATACGCAGAAGTAACCAAAGCACAGTACAACCAAACAACAGAAGGATCAAAACTAGAATTTATACTCATAAAACAAGCCGAAAAGCTAGTTAAACTTATTGAACAAATGGGCAATATGATGACACTACTTACAACAGTTATTAGTAAACTAGTACGATAAATGGCTACCCTAAAGATTGCAACGTGGAATGTTAATGGTCTCATGTACCACAGGCAATAAGTTCAAACAGTAATCAAACTACACAACATTGATGTACTGTTGGTCTCCGAAACACACCTAACAACAAACACTGGCTTTGTTATGGATAATTACTTAACATACTCGACCTGTCATCCGGATGGAACGGCGCATGCAGGTACCGCCGTCATAATAAGAAAAAGTATCAAGCATGACCTTATTCAAGAATACAAAACCCCTGAGATACAAGCAACGTCAATTTTAGTGCACGATAAAAAGGGATCAATAACCTTGTCAGCCATATATTGCCCACCAAGACATTCTCTGAAAGAACAAGACTTCACACAATATTTTAAGACACTCGGCCAGAGGTTCCTAGCTGGAGGTGACTGGAATGCAAAAAATACACATTGGGGATCACGTCTGACTGTCACTAGGGGTAGGGAACTGAAATTAAGCTTAGATAATAACAAGCTGCAAATACTAAGCACAGGACAACCAACATACTGGCCCACAGACCCAAAAAAGTTGCCAGATCTCTTGGACTTCTTTATATTTAAGGGTCTCTCAAACTTATACCTGAACGTAGAAAGCTGTCTCGATAGTAGCTCAGATCACACACCTGTAATAGGATCGATAAGCACAACAATAATAACAAGACCAAGAAAGCAATGTCTATATAATATGCAGACAGACTGGGATGCTTTCAGAACATTCATTGAGTCCAAGCTTAATTTAGGAGTGGCACTTAAAACAGGTGATGATATTGACTCGGCCACTACATATTTTACTAACCTAATACAACAGGCAGCATGGAAGTGTACACCGGAGGCGAAGCTTAATACCGGCAGTAAAGATATTCCAAAAGAAATCAAAGAGAAAGTACTGGAAAAGAGAAGACTTAGAAGGGTATGGCACAACAGTCAACATCCCTCTGACAAAAAAGCACTTAATACCATAGCCTCAGAATTAAAACTCTTCCTCAAGAACATCGAAGCTGATACACTGAAAATTAAGCTGGAAAACTTGTCCACTTCAGCCAAAAATGAATACTCACTTTGGACCGCGGTCAAGACAAGCAAGGCAGCACCTATGCCAGCACAGCACCCCTTGAAATTAGAAAACAATACCTGGGCCAGAACAGATGAGGAAAGAGCTCAAGCCTTTGGAACATTTCTCAAAAAAGTTTTCACACCTAATGACGGTTCTGCGGAAGCTGAACAAGAAATTAACAACTTCCTGAACGCAGATCTTCAGTTAAGCCCACCGATACAGAGTTGCTCGCCTAAGGAAATCTACAACGAGATAAGGAAATTGGACAGAAAAAAGGCTCCAGGATTTTGTCTGATTACGGCTGAAGTGCTTCAACAATTGCCTAGAAAGGCGATAGTTTTTCTAACGCAGTTGTTTAATAGTATGTTAAGGCTGTCATACTATCCCACATTATGGAAAGTCTCAGAAATCATAATGATTCTAAAACCAGGAAAACCACCCCACCTAGTATCATCCTACAGACCGATAAGTCTCCTACCGGTAATTTCAAAACTGTTTGAAAAAGTACTCTCTCGTAGATTAAATCTTGTATTGGACGAGAACAAGGTTATCCCAGAGCACCAGTTCGGATTTAGACGTGCACATTCCACAACAGAGCAAGTCCATAGAGTTGTCACCAAGATACGAAATGCACTGGAGAAGAAGGAATATTGCTCTGCAGTCTTCTTGGATGTCCAACAGGCGTTTGACAAAGTCTGGCACCCCGGCCTATTATTTAAGCTTAAAAGTACTCTTCCACACAATCTTTACCTACTTATGAAATCGTACTTAAGTAATAGAATATTCAGAGTAAAGATCAACGACTCATACTCCTCCTGCTATGAAATAAAAGCAGGTGTGCCACAGGGCTCTGTGCTGGGCCCAGTGCTGTATTTGTTGTACACTGCTGACCTACCAAATACAAACAGTGTTCTCTCAGCAACCTTCGCTGATGACACTGCAGCCCTTTGTAGTGACCATGATCCGAACAAAGCCTCGCAAAGACTACAGGTGCACCTTAATAAAATTAACACTTGGATGGAGCAATGGCGTATCAAAGCGAGTGTTAGTAAATCTGTACACGTAACGTTCACTCTTCGAAAGGGAAATTGTGCACCAGTCAAAATCGGAAATGATGTATTGCCCCAACATGACACAGCCAAATACCTCGGTATGCATCTAGATAGAAAACAGACCTGGAGACATCACATAGTGAAAAAACGAGATGAGCTGAACCAACGTCTGCATACACTCAAATGGCTACTAGGAAGAAACTCACAAGTATCTCTTGATAATAAAATACTCATATATAAGACCATTTTGAAGCCAGTATGGACCTATGGAATCGAACTTTGGGGAACAGCCAAAAACGCCAATGTAGAAATCCTACAAAGGTTCCAAAATAAGGTGCTGAAAACAATATCAAATACTCCATGGTTTACTAAAATATCTGAGCTGCATGACTTCATCAAAATCAACACAATTAAGGAAGAGATTGAGGACAGAACTAAGCTCTATAGAGTGCGCATTGAAAACCACGCCAACAGTCTGGCCTCTGTACTGACCAATCCACTAGAACACCGTCGACTGAAAAGACAGCATACATGGGACACAGCCTGATGAAATCAAGTAGTAAATAGAGGGTCGGTTGTCACTGGAGAACCGTACCCGAAGCGCCAATAAGCACTGAACGCATCTGCTAATGGCTTGAGAAGCCGATCGCAAGATAAATTAAAAAAAAAAAAAAAAATTCTTTGTATAATAATGCTGAAACTATGCACTTATGGACAGTGGCTGAATTGTTGGTGAACGGTGAACAAATTACTCAACAAGTCAACCAGCCATTTACCGGTTGTGGAGGTTACACCGGCAGCCAGTTCAAGTAAAATACTTGTATTCCGCAGCACTTGGTTCACCTACTAGCTGATTTCAAACTACAAGGTGTAAATGGACCCTTTTTTTTTTAGTATGGGAAATCATCAAATTACTTCTCCCACTCTGGGCGGAGCGGAAGGGATTGTCAGACTTGACTGACTAAAACCCATCCATGTTCCTTCTTAGCCCCTTTGTGTTCCAGGGCCACGGTATCTCTTTCGAACAACCCGCAACCCTGGCAGGCATCGGCCCTCTCGGACCCCTTCCGGTGTAAATGGACCCTTCACAAAGCCGGCAAACAAGCATACTGTACATCAAGCTAAGTAACTCTACTCAAAAAATATTGTAGGGAAACGACTTTTTTCTGGGTGAAAACGACGCTAGGACTTAATGTTACACACTCAAAACACTGTGCTGATGAATACATTGAATGGTACGGGGGTCATGGAAAGTTAAGTTATAACATTATATACTTGTATTAAAAAAAACTTGGAACTTTATCTCCCAATATCTCCGTAACTAGAAGGCTCCGCGGTATGGTCAAAAAAATATCTCAATAGTGGGCTGAACAAGTACCTTTTGGCTGCGTTAATGGTATTTTTAAACCCATTTGCTGTGAAAGAACAAAGCATATAATGATGACATCAACGCCTAGTACGTCATCTGCCAAGAAAGTTGGCAATACCATTAAGCCGTCATCATCTTCAAAAACAAAATCAATCAAAATAAAAATAAAAAATACTTCACATACGCCTACATGGGCACTTATAAAACGAATACAAAAAGGTGCCCGGTGCAAGTTGGTCGTTTCCTATGGAGAAGAACCAGCAAGAAACTCCATGGTTACTCTCTAAAAAATCATTTGGTTTTACAATATTTCTATGTTACAGCGTTAGTACTTAAGTATGGGAGGACATCGTAGGCCCGACAATAAGTCGTTCCTTAGAAAACTTAGAACAAGATAAAAAGTTACCAAGGATCTAGGAATCTATAAGATCTACACTATCCACACATTTACAAACAATCGGTAAGAATTCAATGTTTACATAAGGTTAAAAACAATCCCACAAGCATATACTATAACAATATACACTCCAATTCATTTACATGTAACCCTTACCTGCACAATGCAGGTAACGATACGTCAGCTAGAGATAGTTAATTAGTGTGTCTTGTCTTAATTGATCGGAAGTGATTAACACTTGAAGATGGGCAGACGACATTGTTGCCGTCGCGCGTCGCGGGTATATCCTGGCTGAGGCTGGTAGAAGGACGTGGAGCTTGGCACAAGCAAATAGAGGCCTTTACCCAGCAGTGGGTGAACTCGGGCTGTGGGTGATGATGATGATTAATACTGGCCAACTCCCTCTGATTAAAAAGAGGCCTGTGTTCCAGCAGTTGGAACGTTATACGCTGATAATCTATACATACGTGTCACGTTGTTTGTCGGGGATGGACTCCTAAGCTACTTAACCGATTTTAATCAAATTTGCACCCCGTGTGCAGTTTGATCCAACCTGAAAGATAGGATAGTTTACATCTCAATTTATAGTCGCAATATTATTTTATTGCAAATTAAGTCACAATTATCTGCTAGCTCCAAACGATTCTAACAGATGGCGGTATCTGTTGCCTGGATTGAGTAAGTATTCAATAGATGGCGCTGTATGGGAGTGAAAACGGGGAAAATGTGACGCAGACGAAGTTGCGCGGGAGAGTAGTATTTATATAGATTAACACTTCAAGATGAGCGATGAAAGATGTCAATTACAAAATGTTATCAAACTTTTCGAATTACATGTTGAAACGTGTTACCTATTAATAGAATTTATTAATTGCTTTGTTTTCAAAGTTTATTTTTGGTATACACGCAACGACAGATGACAAGTTAAGCAAAGTTATTTGAAAGGAAATGAGTGTTAAAAATAGATGTTTTCAATTTCGTTTCATGCCTAAGTTTAAATAACAATGTCATTCCAGATTTTTCTTCGTTCCGTTGACAAGACAGTATCTTCTTGTCGGCCCAAAACTAAGCCACTTACACTGTGTAGCTGGTGGCAGTGCATAGGTTTCTTTATCTGTACGTATGTTTTTGGGCACAGAGGGCAATATAAGAGATAACATACCGTTTGACACAGCTCCACATCCAAGTTCAAAGACACAAAACAAAGTTGTGACGGACGAGTTTTTAGGGAACTAATCTTTAACGTTTCAAAGAACCAATTCTAAGACTGATTTTATTAAAAAAATATTTCGACTTTCGAACAACCATCATTTTTAAAACACTATTGAATAAATATTACCAGTGTCAGTGACATCTCTCAAACAATAAATCCACATATCGACAACATTCCCCCATCACTAGAACGTTTAATTAAAAAATACTCCATACAAAACTATATGGTGGAGTGAAATGAAAATATGTATTTAATATTCTTTACTCCCGCCGAGTTCCCGGTGCAATTCATTATCTCTTTCATTTCAATTACACCTTACTTGAGCTTTTGTATGGGTTTTTTTTATTATACGGGTGAGTATCAGATTATTAATGTAGTGATGACCATTGGTAGTGTGTTGTAATAGAGCTATATGCATATAAGTTGGTATGTTAGGCGATTCTCAGACGATACCGCTCGTCCGCGCGGTCGTGCGGAGGCGGCAAAGCGTTTTTCAACAGATGTCCTTTATGCCAATCTGACGTAAAATCTGCTTCACCTCCCGAACGCGCAGATGAACGGTGTGTTAGTAGTAGTAGTTAGTTCATGTGAAGACGTACGTTCTCAATTCTACTACCTACTATGTTATTTTTTTTGTTCAGATTGGATTGCACGCAGGGCAAATACCTCCTTTTCTTCTTTTCAATTCTGCGTATAGGTGTCTTGATTGTCGTGTTTTTTTTCTTTTACACACAACCCACAGTTTCTGTTTAAATGGTATTACTTACTAAGTTAGCTTCCGATTTAATAAAGACAAGGCTATTGTAATTGTTGTATAAAATTGTTGACCTGTGCATTTAACCGCTGTCGTGGTAAGCAAACCATAGCGTTGCAAGCCAATTTTTCCCACTGCTGGGACACAAACCTGCTCTCTGTGAAAGGGAGAGTACCTTTATCCATCACGGGTAATGCGCGGATTGTGAGTCACATGCTTTCGTATTTTAGGCAAGTTTCATCAACTGTACACCACCTTAAATACTAGTTCTTCTTTATCGTGTGGTTAGTGTCTAACCGGATGCAGCTGAATATCAGTATTTTACATGAAGCGACTGCCTATCTGACCTCCACAACCCAGTAACTGGGTAATACGATACCCCTTGGTAAGACTGGATGTCAGACTTTCGGCTTCTGACTACTCCTAACGAATGCCAAAGATCTACAAATGACAGCCGGGACTAACGGCTTAACGTACTTTTCGAGGCACGGAAACATCGGAAGTGCGTGTCCACTTAGGTTTGAACTGTGACGGTTTGAGTCCGACGGTCAGTCTTGTGTTTGAAATTGAGACCTATTACTTGGTCACACCTGATATCACTGCTAATATTTAATTATTTAACAAATGCAAACTACATTTAAACCCCACATTACCGACTAAACAACAACACAGCATTAGAATAAATATTCCGGATTTCCATATAATTACAGATATGCATTTATCGACTAACGAGAATGAAACAATTCTATTTCAAAATCAAATTGAATCGCAACCGTTTTCCACGTGAATGGCTCGTCCAATTTACTCTGAGCTCAGCTATTTCATTAGGTACGCCTTGGGTCTTTCAATTTGCGCTTTGTGCGGGGTATGGGGGGGTTCAGGTTGGGTTGGACGCTCACTGAATCAGCCCCGGGCCGTTGGTGAGGTTTCTTCCACTTTTTATTCAGCGCAGTCAGCGTTTTAGTTAAAATAATGATGATTTATATTATGATACAGGGGGAATATAGGAGATGGGAACTGTATTTTCTTCAAGTTATTTTGCTACCCATCATTTTGGATTTTGGTCTTCTCATATTATTTTATAGATCATTCATGGCCGTAAATAATTACATATTAGCAGTCACGCCAGATTTTTAGTTTATAGGTCAGTCTCGCCAAGTAAAATACTGGTATGTAGTTGCATCTGGTTAGACTGTTATCAGAAAGACGATCTCATAAAGTGGCTGGAAGAAACTATAAAGCCATGACTCATAACCGCCAAAAGTGGAGAGATTTGGAAGAGACCTACACTCAGCATTGGATGGCCAAGGGTTGAAGAAGAGAGAGAAGAGAGACTGTTATCATGTGGGCAAAGGCATTCACCACTCCTTCCACTAATATAGTTGGGAAAAAGACAGATGAAGGCCAACCAATCACAATAGAAATGAGTAATGCTTGCAAAACCCAGGATCCACTATTGAAATATGTTTATAAAATGTTTATGTCTCGGATGAAACTCCAAATTTATCCCTGCATTCAATTATTCCCTTTGCCATTACACCAAATGAATGTAAACAGAAAATTAAATTCCACCCCGTTCCATTACAGCTTCACCCCAAACCGACTGACAGCGAAGCGTTCACCACACGGCTGTCAACTAGTGATTTCACCACAGCCGTAATTGATTGATTTGCGCCTAAATTATAGCGACAGACCGCATCAAACGCGGTCGTAACTGCCAATCAATCTGCCTAGCCGGCTGTCCAGTGGCTCACGTATATTATGTACATGTACAGCCTGACGTCCGGCAATAACTACAGGGACCTATATGCTATCAGATAAGCGTTAAGGTTCTGTCAAACTCGTACAAGCCTTATTGTCAATGGAATTTCCAAAAATCATTCCTCAACTCAAGAAAGAAGAATGAAAGCAAACATGTATATTTGGCAGATATACCACAAGTGCATACAACATAGAATTTAAAAAACCGGCTATTATTTATAAAAACGCGCAAAAAAAAACACTTTCTGGATGGGAGGCCCCCTTAAATATTTATTTTATTCTATTTTTAGTATTGGTTGTTATAGCGGCAACAGAAATACATAATCTGTAGAAATTTCAACTGGCTAACTAACACGGTTCATGAAATACAGCTTGGTGACGGACGGACAGTGAAGTCTCAGTAATAGGGTCCCGTTTGACCCTTTGGGTATGGAACTCTAAAAAACACCTTAACAACAAAAATAAAGAAGATAATTCAGTTAACCCAGTTCAGTAAAATACCGAGAAGCTTGCCCGACGCTGGTATAAACTAGTTAAGATAGAAATGTGATGGACGTAATTTTAACAGTTTTCTAATGAATCAAATTCGATGAAAAAGAAACTCCATTAAATATTTTACGTGTTCTAGTTCTAGCCCTAGTGATTTAGGCGATGTCTATCAGTGAATTTAAGTTTCTGGGCAATACCATCCATTTATCAAACACCAACTTTCTGCGATCACTGCATTATGCAAATAATACGCTCTGACCTTTCACAGCGATGTGAATAGTAACCTCAACAAAAAAAGAAGAAAGATATCATCGCTGGCAACACCGACTCGGCTTACAGATTAAATATTAATTACAGACATATCCTGACATTTAAGACCCTCCTGCTTAAGCCTCAAGATCTACTTAGCCTTTAAAAGCGGAGATTAAACTTTTTCCGACTACTGTTAAAGTCTTAAACGGTAATCCGATTTATTTCTGCTTGACATTTCAAATAATAGAAAGAAATGAAATTGATTCCGATCAGTTGGCGATTTTCTTAATCTTATTAAAAGTTAATCGTTTGCGGTATTAATCGATTTGGTTTTAGTAGATTTAAGGGAGCACTGGGTATTTGTGATAACGGCGAAATGTGTGTATACTATGAAGTATACCTCCGCCTAACGCTTTGGGGATTACATGCATGATGTTATTATCTTCTTGTTCAAAATTACTCTATTAAGCTCGTTCCACAAACTAAAATCAAAATATTTTATTTTACATAGGCCTACATGGGCACTTATAAAACTTCGACAGAAGAGGCACGGTTCGGGTTGGTCGTTTCCTATGGAGAAGAACCGGCAAGAAACTCCATGGTTACTCTTTTAAAATCATTTGGTTCTACAATATTTGGATGTTACAGCGTTAGTACCTAAGTATGAGACGACAGCGTAGGCCCGACAATAAGTCATCGCTTAATACAAAAGGTAGAAAATGAGGATAGTGAAAAAAAAAAAAAAAAAAAGCAGTGCCGACAATGTCCACACATTCACAAAAAATATGAATGAAAAAGAATCTATACAAAAGTAAAAATAAAACTAAGAACAATTAAATAAACAATTGACACAAATGTAGTCATTAGTACTGTCACCAAAACCTTCATATGTAATACATACGCATCATCAGCCTACCGCAGTCCATTGCTGGACATAGGCCTTTTCAATCGCCCGCCACTTAACTCGATTCTCGGCAACTCTCATCCAGTTGCTACCAGCCACCCTGTGAAGATCGTCGCTGCACCGAGCATAAGAGCGTCCCACCTTACGCTTGCCAATTCGCGGTCTCCACTCAAGAGCACGTCTACCCCAACGGTCATCGGTTCTACGGCTAATATTGCCGGCCCAATGCCACTTCAGCTTACGTATTATGTGGGCTATGTCGACTACTCTGGTTCTCTGTCGGATCACCTCGTTCAGGACGCGATCTCCAAATATGGCCCGCTCCATAGCACGCTGAGCGACCTTGAGTTTATGGACCAACCGTACCGTGAGTAAGCACGTTTCAGCCCCGAAAGTCATTACAGGCAGGACGCACTGACTGAAGACCTTAGTCTTTAGGGTCTGTGGAATGCGCGACGAGAACACCCGACGAAACTTCCCAAACGCTGCCCAGCCTAACTGAATTCTTCTATTAGCCTCCCTCTCAAAATTGTCCTTAACAAACTGCAGAGTTTGCCCGATGTAAACGTATTCTCTATACATACTCATAGTTAAACCTATAAAGTAAAAAAATACAAGTAGCAAATATTAGCAAAGAAAAGTTTCAATCAAAAACGAATCACGCGTCTATATAAAATGCGGATCGTCGATTCTCGTCGACAATGAACCGAGTACATACGACGAGTATAGAATACGTCCCCATGGGACCACAAGTACCTCCGCTCATTTCTCCATAAAATTGATCTAGTCGAAGGAAATTTTAAGCTTCATATTTTTGCTGTTTTTAGATGGATGTGTTTTTGTGTTTTAAGTGTGGAGTATTGATAGAGGTCTGCATTAACTTTAGTGTTTAAAAATCGGAGAAACTTTGTCATAAAATTAATGCGTTATAGATAGCTTAACAACTAAATATAACTACTTGCTGCATAGCTTTGATGGATAATAGTACTTTTTTACTGTGGGTACCAAGAGAAAACTTCAGTAATTTAGTGGCACGCATGATAGTTTTGTATCTCTGATTTATCCTAAGTGTGTAGGGCGGAAACTTTTGGACCTGTGTGTAGGTTGACTAAAGTCAATATTACCAAAACAAAGTCTCGGGTTCTATTCTCCTAAAGTTTGGGTAATTGTCTGATACTTTTATTTTTACGGATGGGAAATCATCAAATGAGGGCCCGCTCTGGGCGGAGCGGAAGGGAGTGTCAGACTTGTACTGACTAAAACCCATCCATGTTCCTTCTCACCCTTTCTGTTCCAGGGCCACGGTATATCTTTCGAACAATCCCGCAGCCCTGGCAGGAATTATCTGATCCTTGACCAACCGTTTAGTTAAAGAAAGCTTTGAAGTTCATTCGGTTTTCGGGAACCGACCGGGGAAGGAAAATACGATATTCAGCTGCATCCGGTAAGACTGGAATAAAGTTGAAAAAAGGGTAGGCAGATGATGATATAACATACCATCACCCCTGAAATATCGGAAGGGTTAGGCAGAGGTGTATCTAATAGTACACCCACATTTTGCCAGTATCGTTTTAAGTCCCATGTATTAGGGGGCGAGCCTATTGCCATCAACTGGGCACAAAGCCTGACTCAGTGGCTGCTACTGAGAAATTCCTGATGGAAAAACTGAATAACAATTCATCCGACCCGGAATCAACCCCAGGATCTCATTTTCAGCAGTCGTGATTCCCACCACTAGACCAACGAGACAGTCCCACAAATCTGTATAAAAATTTATTCATACGTACAACAAATACCAGGGCAGCAGGCAGTAGCGGTCGTTTGGCGGTGATCTGCATAATGTTCTAAAGTACCGCAATGCGAACAGAATTGCATTGACCACCGCCAGAATTATAACTGATTTCGATATGCTAATGGTTTAATGCTATATAAGATACTTTGAGGGTTTTCTTTAGTTTTTTCTGTCATTGAAGAAATTTAGGAATATTGGGGTGGCTTATAACAGGGCCAGAAACCTAAACTCTACTTCTTTTAATGTTTCTACTGACTTTATCGAAGCCATGAAGAAACCTTAGGACCTAAATACAGGGACACTGATGTTTTTTAAATCATCAGTGTCCCTGTATTTAGGTCTAATAAAAAAATAAACAAAAAAGTATTAGTTTGACATAGCTATCTTTTTATTTAAAGGTTGCCCCACATAAGGAATTTCTCCTGTATCGTGGGTGCGTTTACAAACATTTAAACTCACATACACAAGCAGCCAGACCCGGAACAACTATCTGTAGACCTTACAAATATTTGTTCCGTGCGGAGATCGAACCCGCGACATGCAGCGCAGCAGTCGAACGCTCAACCACTGCGCCAACTATGCCGTCAAATCTCGAAAAGCTTAGATAAGTTTTGTTTTAAGTCGCCGGAGAAATACGGTGCACAATGTCAGAGCCACATGAACTCATTTCCTTGTAGTAACAGTAGAACCCTTTGCGCAGCAATATGTCAGATTGATATAATAATAACCGGATCTTGACTGAACCCCACAATTAATATATCCCTCTCATTCTCATTGTTTGCAGGTTGGTCTGTCGGAAGTGATGTCCTAGATAACCGGCAGGTGAGTGTACTTTGTGCGGCTGTTTTGTTGTCTCTGATTCATGACAGCCAGTGGGCTGACTTCTAGAGTGAAGTTTTGTCGAACCTATAGGACAAATTGCTGACGTTGCTCTGTTTGAGTGAACTCGGACCAATAATGTTCTTTTTATTGTTGATATACAGGGCGACAAATAAAGCTTCATATTTCCAGTATGACAGTGTAAAGTGTATTCGCATCGGTGGGATTGCCCGATGATGCGGAGGTGGAAGCGGCTCCACGCTGAATTTTAATTGTGTATTTTTCATCTGTCTGTAACCTACTAACACTAAAATTTAAGTATAATGTTACTAACCCTATGGACTCCGGTCTGAAATAAAAAAAAATCCATTTATATATCTTTATATTATTCTATTGTATTACATGGCCTCGCTTTGTATAGATTTCCCTTACAATGAGACATCCGCATAAACTGGTTTCTTTTAACTTGATTGTTAGTCGTGCGTAAGTCAAACCGATTCATCATCTGCCTAGCCTTTTCCCAACTTAGTTGTGGTCAGTATTAAGTATTACCGGATGCAGCTGAATACCAGTATTTAACATATAACATAACATAACTGCCTATCTGACCTCCACAAAGACTGTTAGTACTGGGTAATACGTTCCTATCTACTGTAATACGATCATACCACTGACTACCTGAAACGACTGTCAAAGATCTACAAATGACAGCCTGGACCAACGGCTTAACATGCTTTTTGATGCACGGAAGAAACTCGGTATGTAATGGGTGGTCACCCATCCATGGACCAACCTAGGCAGGCGTGGCTTAATCTGAAGATTGGCCCGAGCGTCTGTTATTATGTAGCCAAGAGCTCCTCCGATTATGGATCATTAATGGATTAATTCTTATTCTTCTCAAGTACATAGATACTTCTTCAGAATAAACAACCTATCATTCAGGACCATATTTAGTGACCTACTCTTTATTCTCTATTCTACTTTCCTTTCGCAATAATACTTATACCTACAAAATAAAAAAAGAAACCGAATGCAACCATAAACAGAAGGAACATAAACCAGCCACCTGATCCATTAGGAGCCGACGCCATAGCCATTAAAAATGGATTTGTTCTTATATCTGTCGTTTCGGCGCGAAACCGGTACGTTTTCAATTACCGATAAATCGGGCAGTTCGTTCTCTCTACCCATTGGGCCATATTCTGCGGTCGTGCGGCAATTATTTCATTTAAATGAACTCGTATTGCGGTTGTGAATTTTAAAGAGGTTATTTGTTAATTAAGTTCTATTATTGTTTTCTGTTAAATGTATAGAGTTATAGACCAATAAAGCCTGTGAACTGGTGACCTGACCTGGTTCAGTAAAGTGAAATTCCTCATCTTTTCCATAAAAGCTATAATGCTTTACGCGGAATAGCCATAATGTGATACCGATCAACTTGGCGTAAATCTAGGTACCTAGTTATTTTTTTTAAAGGAAACGTGCTCATGCCTGTCTAGTCTATCTACGCTTTTTGAGGTATATAAGGTCTAACGCAGATATCGCAGGAGTCAGAGTAGACATTTTGTAAAAAACAAAAAACTGTTTAGATATCGATCCCATGTAAAATACTAGTATTCAGCTGCATCCGGTTAGACTGGAAGCCGATCCCAATATAGTTGGGAAATGGCTAAGCAAATTATGAATCATCTTACTATAGAATTAGGTAGTTTGTTATGAAGGCAAATAGTAAAATAGGATACAATAATCCTGTAATCACTCGACAAAACCCATACCTACCTGTACAGGACACTTTTTAATAATACCTCTCTGCCTTTCCCAGTCTTTTATCTCGAACATCTTTATGGGGGAAATTTTCGTGAGAATTCTAATAAAATTTCTTGAAAGCAAGTCCCCGAGAATGGGACCCAAGGTACCCCTACCTAAGCCGCGGTGCCAACGTCTTAAGGAAAAAGCGGGAGAGGTATTACGTGACACAAAATGTACGTTAATTAGGAAATAAAACGAAATTCGAAATAAATTGATGTTTTTAAAAAAAAACCGGCTAGAGATACTTGTAGTCAAGCAGAATCGGCCATCTTGATAGAACGTCGCTAATTTCACTTTTTTTTTAATGACTTTAATAAGTGATGCCAACTTTCCGTTTTTTTTTTCATGATCTTATGTTGTTTTCTGTCTACGCCCACTTTTGAAATGACAATCCTTACAGCGAACAATCCCAAGTAACAATCTCTCTGCCGTGTATATAAAAAATAGTTTCAAAATCCTGCGCATTAATACTTCACATTCAATACTTAACATAACGGTCAGCAATAAAACTTTTTGCCTTACATAAAGGCCGTGTTTCCGCTACCAGTTTCCAAGTAAAGTGAAGCAATAAACTGAAAACAATTACCCCACCGTTTGTAACTTGTGGTGGCGGCGGATTGTCCAATTTGTTGAGCGTACGATTTACGGAAGTCCACCACTGCGAGCTGCGAGGTCGTGGTCCACTTTGTTAATGTCGGACAATAATATTCATTTCTGAGAATGCAGTAATATGTAGAATGAATTGGACGAAGGTTTGTTAACTAATCTGCCTCACACCATGACGTCTTAAAACATTATAGTTTCATTCTTATTCCAGAGTGGGAAAGAGATGGAGCTAGACGACCTGTATAGCTCCGTCTCTAAACCCCATCGGTCGGACCAAGTGTTTGTTTGTGTGTTGGGTTTTTCCATCACGAATTCATCAGTAGCAGGCATAGAGGCTGGAAGTTAGTCTAGTTACAATTTTGAGCTCGTTTCGCTCGGTATTTTTGCTAATTTTCGCAAGGGCAATATTTATTGGAACATGACGTACATTCATACTGACATTTAATATAAAACATTTTTCAATAAATTATTTATTTATTTATTTAATTTATTTAAATAACATGGGAGACTTACAGCTAAAACAAACAGAACAAAGACAGTATAATAGTCTGGAAGCCAATTACAGGTCTCCACTTATAAAATACAGAGAAAAAAAGTAAATTCTACGGACATTAACACAAAGTTACTATATACTACAGCATAATTGATATGTTGCTCAAACTGAATAACAACCATCATAACAAAATGAATAACCTACATGAAAAAGCTTCGACTTAAGCACTAGTTTGGAATGGATCTATTTCGTACTGTTTACAAAGCTTGTTTAAGTTTCTGCTTGCACGCACAATGTATGAATTCTGCCTATAATTAGTTAAAGCAAATGGCACACACAAAGGAGGATTGTAACGTTTAGTCTTCATGGGGACGTTGAAATAAAATTTTGACAGAATATCGCTACAGTTTATGGTGTTGTTAAAAATTTTCAACAAACACACACAGTCAGAAATCTCGCGGCGGTTGAGTAAAGGTAAAATATGATATTGTTTACACATGTTAAGGTAGTTATCCGAATGATACGGTACTTTTTGATGGTAACATAGATACCTTATATTTTAGTTTTTGCCACGTCTTTTGATTTCTGATGAAAAGGTGGCAGGAGATGAAAGGAGGGAGTGGCAAATTTCCGTTTGGACCTGGGCGGCAAAAACCTACGCTACGTCACTGCAATTGGCGTGCCAGTGTGCATCAGTGTGACAAGCGTCTAAACAGTTAGTGATAAGTACGTAGTTACCTACTACCATAATAATCGTCTGTTTCTTTAATGCGTGAATTATTTCAGTATGTTCTTCATAGTTTTTCTTTATGTAGGTCAGTGAATTGAACCCACTGAGTGAAAAGAGTTTACAGTTGTTTAAATAGCAATAAAATAAAATTGGCACTGCCTTAACAAACCCCTGTTTGTTAAGGCAGTGCCAATATTAAATACAATCTTTTAGAGTATTATTGATAATTGAGTATCCTGGCAAAGCTCTGTATGGTGTCGCACGTAAAGAATAGCACCATCCCATATCTTCCCGTGGGTGTCGTAAGAGGCGACTAATGGATTTGCCAGAGAATGGGCAGCATCGTTCTCTGTGCTTTTGTAACAACCGTAGCCAACTGTAGCGCCTGCCAAGCGTGGCGATTATAGCAAAACCCTCCAAGTTATGTCAATGTGGCGACACAACTTGGGGGAGGCCTATGTGGACAGTGCACGTCTTTTAAGCTGAAATGATGAATCATGAGTATCCTGGGTTTGTTACCCAAGTCGGGCAAAGCGTTATTGGGTTCTACTATCAGGAATTTCTCAGTTCAGATTCTGGATTTGTGTCTTAAATAACTGTTACCAACACTGTTATCCATATTGTGGACGAAGTTCCTCGGAGTAACTTCTAAACAAGGAACTCCTACTGTAGGGTTCTTCCGGTTCTTCTACTTCCAATAACAATTCAAGTTGGTTACAATGAAACCTAAAACCAGTATTGTTTTGATCTTATTATAGAGTGGGGAAGAGACGGAGCTATAGTTGACGTCTAACTTCATCAGTTTCCCACTCTGGAATAAGATAAAAACAATACTGCTTTAAGACATCATAGTAGACCACACCGTCTGCCTTTATACGACAAGTTAGTTACGTAGACATTACATAAACTTTGGATAAGCGTCATTTCTGTCACGACCATGAAACGGGACATGCCTAATCCAAAGCACACGCTAACAAACGTTTATAGATCTCGGCCTCAATCGTCATCATCATCATCATCATTTCAGCCGAAAGACGTCCACTGCTGGACATAGGCCTCCCCCAAGTGACGCCGCATTGACCGGTCCCGTGCGCCTCGCATACAGCGGATCCCCGCAACCTTCACCAGGTCATCGGTCCACCTAGTGGGAGGCCTGACAACGCATCGTCTTCCGGTTCGCGGTCGACATTCCAGAACTTTTCGACCCCATCGGCCATCCGTTCTGCGAGCAATGTGCCCTGCCCATTGCCACTTAAGTTTGGCAATTCTTCGGGCTACGTCGGTAACCTTGGTTCTCTTGCGGATGTCCTGATTTCTGATTCGATCACGCCAAGAAACTCCGAGCATAACCAGCCCTCTCCATTACCCTTTGGGTGACTTTAAGCCTTCTGATGAGGCCCATTTTGAGCGACCACGGCCTCAATGACTGACCTCAAAGCTGAAATCTTGATAATCTGCTATGCTGGATAAAATTCTTAGAGAGTTCTTAGAGAGAACAGCAACACAATATACTCTCGTCTGTTCCGCTTAGCTAGAATGGAGAAAAGTAAACACAGAGGTAATAATATCCAATAATCTCCAAATTCACCTCTGGTAACCCTAAGAACCGCTAATGCACCGGCAAGCAGTTACTATAAAAGCAGTAATTACCGCTCGACCTTTCCCCGGCTGCCGATGACAGTAAACTTTTACTGCCACTAAAAATAATGGCCGGCCAAGTGAATCGATAGCTGTGTACTGCAATACTGATCTTTTTCTTCAAATCTTTCAACTGGTTTGGGTAAATAATTTACCTCATGTTACACATAGGTTTTAAGAGCATGGTGAATAGACAAGCAACACCACGTTGTGTTTTTTCTAGAAATCGTTTTTCGAGGGAAAGCATATTTCAAAGGAAGTCCTGCCATAGTTGAAACGCCACGCAGCATATTCTGCTTTGGTTTGATATGTATTGATTACCATTAGAAAACATCTTGCCAGAAACGAACCCCAATATGTTGTAGATATGCCCACCGCTCTAATTGACCCTGTCACAGCATCATTTGCATATAATAGAAGTGACGGCCTATCTGACATCTACAACCCAGTTAGTACTGGGTATCTCTTTGTAAGACTGGTTATCAGACTTTCAGGCCACTGACTATAGTCCGGGGCTTTTAGATTTGAACCCTGCATTAAATATAAACAGCGATTTTTTTCTTGAATCGTGTACTTGACCTTAGCTCTTCAAATAATAAAAAAAAATTAAACATTTTCCGAGACCGGATCAAGCTGAAAAAGACGAAAACACGTTTTTGTGAATAAAAACATGGGAAAAAAAGTTAACAGGACAAATTTAGTTACTTTAGGTAAAGAATTGGTGACAGTAATATATTTTTTCAGAATTAAACATTTTCGTCCACGGAAATTACGGTAAAAAAACATTTACGAAATTTTTGGATTGTACTTAAGGCAAAAATATAAACAGCGGTTTTTTTACATAAAATAACTTAAATTAATATATTACACCGCCAATAAACAAAATTAAACAAATTGTACTACCGGAAGTTATTACGAGTTTTTTTACAATAGCGGTTGAGGCAAAAAGGTAACAGGGTTTAATTTAGTTTAACTTTCATCTAAAGGCTATTTCTAAACTATTTACACGAAAATTAAACACTTTAAAGCAAATCGTGAAAAAAAAATCAATTAATGTTTACGTAAAATACGTCTGCAAGCTTTATTCTTGTATTTGGCGCAGCACTTTCATAGAAATTTGATCTTTCCGTAATAGAAATAAGGTGTACAATCGCGTAACTCAATAAAACACCGACTCAAACCATAACACAGTCATACGCACACAATGAACGCAGCGCTTATCTTGTTTACGCACACTAGCACACGCCGTACGCCGCACGCTGCTTAGCGCTGACACCGTGCATCGTAATTTAATTTTTACTTTGACAATATTAATTATCGCTCTAATTTGTTTAATTTTGGGGGATTAAGGTTTGGATTTATATATTTCTCATTATTAAATGAATTTAAATCCTGTTACATTTTTGCCGTAAGTAGTATTTAAGATTTTTTGATTTTCTTGATTTTCTGTGAAGTCCGGAGCAGAATTTGTTTAATTTTCATAATAATAGTTAGACATGGTGATATAAATCATTTTAGCACTATTTTTGTCCTGTTAATATTTTTGCCTTAAGTACGAAGTCAAATTATAAGATTTTTTTTAAAAAACGAGTGTTCCGTGGACGAAAATGTTTAATTTTCTGACCTACTTGTAGTACTCAATCTCTTCTACAAATACTCCAGATAAACATACCTGTTTATATTTTTATCCACCAAGTTATATACATATTAGACGTTTTCTTAAAAAAAACATATACGCGGAGGTGAACTTTTCGCGGGATACAGCTTAATATACTCTCCTGTCCATACCCTACACATTCAATGAAAAAAATCGCTGTTTTTAATTAATGCAAAGTTAGCCTAATTTTCGGCGTAAATTCCCCGGACTACTACCTGTAACGACTGTTAAAGATCACGGAACCAACGGCTTAGCATGTTTTCCAAAGTATGAAAGAAACTCGTTATGTAATCACAGATCGTCTTTGGCAAACGCTGCTTAACCTTGAAGATCGACCCGTGTGGCTGTTTTTATTTAGACACGATAATTTGAAAATAAAAGTCCCAGAAAAATTGTATTAGAAAATCAAATAGCTTTCTCCAGAGTAGTTCATCCGTAGTGATTCTATTGGCTCAGATAAATAAGTTTCTCCGCTGAAACTTGATTTAGTGTGGCGTAGCAGGCAGACTCCGACAGTCGCTTCGCAGTTAACTCGATTCCGTTTTATTGCACATTTACTGCTGCCTCGGTTACTTGTAGCTTTTATAATGTTACAGCAATCATCTTGGTGTATAGTCGAAGTTATTGGAGGTAGTTTTACTGTCGTTTGTTTAAGTATAATTAAATAACTGTTGAGATAAAAAGATGGCAGACCCGAAGGCACCTAAGAAGCCGATTCCTGCCAGCTTCCCTTTGGGAACAAGGCACTATACGTAGTGTCTTGTGTCTACTGTAGTCAAATAGTAAATTATGTACACATCTGTGGCTATCACATCACAGTACAGGCATTAAATACATCATTGATAGAATACCTTACAAAAATGCCAACATTTTTCATGTCAACAAGAAAGCAACATGTGGCGACAAAGTAAGCCGTAGCTCAGGTGTCAGAATTCAGAACTAAATTCGTATGGACGCGGACACGTGACTTCGCGGCCATCAGCTGCGTTATCAGGTATTTAGGTAAGCTGAAGATTATGGAGTTACGACAGGGACAGAAAAAGATTGTTTGTAGGGGAGAACGAGATGGAATGAGTAATTGTCAATAACTTATAGTTTGTTGACTTAAACAAGCTTTTATTTAACTTGCAATGTTATGTTATGGTATGCATGTTCAACAAGCTAACCTAGAACCACTTTCCGATGTCCGAATGAACTGAAATTTTGCACACACCTTTTGTTCTACAAACAATACATTCTTACAAAAATGTATTGTTATTTGGTTTGGGGTTGAAAATCTGGGGCCGTGGGGTCCGAGTGCTCACAGCTTTTTTAAGGAAATTTCCAAACGCTTAGTTGATGCTTCCCGTGACCCAAGGGCTGGCTTTTACTTTGGCCAGAGGCTAAGTATTGCCATACAACGTGGCAATGCTGCCAGTCTCTTGTGCACATTACCAGCTGACAGCGTTGGGGAGGAGTTTTTTGACGCCCTTTTATAGTTTATTCTTAGGTATTTTAGTTATTTAATTTTTTAGTTTCTTAATCCTTGTAATGTTTATAGTAGTAATTTAAATTAAGTTTTCTTACGACAAACTTAACTTAATTTTGCAGTCAGGATCGTCTTCTCACGCGGGAACTCCTCAACTTTTAATAGTACAGACACGAAACTTTGCGTACGAGTTCATATTTGATAGAGAAACATGAATTCTATCTTGACCTCATCCTGCAGCCAGGATCGTCTGTTCACGAGGGAACTCCTCAACTTTTAATAGCACAGACACGAAACTTTACATACGAGTTCATATTTGATGGAAAAACATAAATTCTATCATGACCTCATCCTGCAGCCAGGATCTTCCGTGCATCTTTATAAAAGCTTGTTTCAAAAGGTTTTATAGCTTTTATTTTTATTTGTTTATAGTTCCTGTGCATTTATTCGTTACAATACATAAGTTATGAAAATAAAAATTTGCATCAACTAAGTTGATAGTTGTTTGGTAAACAAAAGAGGTTGAGTATTAAGGAGCTGCAGTAAAAATCATATGTTCTTTTAGACATGAATTCCAGCAGAACATCATGAACTTCGTTACTAATACAGAAAAAAAAACTCAAAGCCTAGTATTCAGGCAACAGAAATCAAATTTCAATCACCTGACATGACAGCTAGCAACGTCAATAACGTCATTGCGACATCACACGTAAAAGGAAAAACCATAATAATTTGTGTAAAACAGTTGTATAAACTCCATTAAAGACCAAAACACGATAAAAAACCATCAAAAATGGCTTCAATACCACTAATGTACGCTCAGGAAGATTGTGAGTTAGGAGGAAAAGAAGGAATGGAGGTAAACTGACGATTTTTGTACTTTATGGTGAACAGTGAATGTTGTCCTCAATGTTTGTCCTTCAACATATTGTGCTTAAAACATTAAACTCGCTTAACCAAACATGTCTGCTTCTGGAATGTATTCATGTGCTAATTTTGCATAAATTTTGAGGCATAAACAAGTTTGATTTTTCTATGGTGGCGTAAATAATCTATGATTGTTTCATTTCCACATGATTATGTACAATGTTAAAGCCATTGATAAGATAAAGCCTCATTTTATAAAGTGAATGTTTTCCGCAATTTTTTTACCGTTTTATATCAGTTAATTAGTATGCTGAATGGCTACATAATACAAATATATTATCATGGATAAACTAGGAACTCTCTCCAATGCAAATTATTAATGAATACAACCTCCATTTTGTATAATCAGCAGCTGTTTACATATAGGAGTTATGACTATTTACTCAGTGTTTATCGTTTTACAGTTAGAAAAAGTCTGGAAGTATTTTGGTTTCCTTAAAGTCTTTTAAATCTCGACTTAAGACTAGGCCTTATACACAATATTCATTTTATTTTACTATGAATTGTATCAGATTTAAAAAATAAGTAAAAGGGGGTCTTTCCCTTGACTGTAGTTTAGTGATATCTTATTATCTTAAATACCTACCTAATTTAAACTTAAGACCTCATATTCTATGGAGGCACACAAAGAAACTACTTCTTGGAATAGGTAAAGCACAGTTTTTTTTTCACATTCTTCATTTCTTTTTTCATTGTAAGTAAATTGAAATTAGTATGGTGTACATAATAATGAATATTCTATCTATCTATTCTTTTATTACACAATAATATGCTTTTCATGGACAATCAAGAAATTAAAGTAAATTCAGTTTATAAATAAAATAAAAATCAACTTTGTTCTATATTAATCCAGGAAATTGTCTAGCTGTACCTTATTATTAATTTGATATTTCATCATCATCCTGTTTTATAGGTCCCGTTGCGCCCTCATCATACCACCAATTTTATTGATAAATCACTCGGGTAGGTTAGGTTAGGTTAGCTGGACTGTTTCCGCCCTTAGCCTTTTTATTGGGCCATTGTACGTCTGAAAATCTTCTTGTTACTGCAACAATCCCAGGTCCTCCCAGAAAGCTAGTAGCCTGATAACCTCTTTGGATTGAGACCCCATTTTTTACCAACAAGTCTTCTGCACTAACCAAAAGCAATACAGGCCTTCTTTATTTTTGCATTGATGTGACTCACCCAGTTCAATTTGTTATCAAGTAAAAACGCCAAAGTACTTGACTTGTGTTGATATGGAGAGTTTGGTATTGAATAATTTTGGTAACTGTAGTTCTGGTAACTTCCTTTTGATCAAATCACTCAGGTAAAAGGTTACCGTTCTTTTTATGTGACGGGACCTATACTACTGATTCATGCTTATTAAAGTAACAAAACTGTTTGCAAACTTCCATATTTATTTTAACAACTTAATAATAATTTATGCACTTCGTCTGCTCCCTGGTGTATAATGGCCCACTCCCTAACACGAGTGGAAGCTAGCATCACAGCAGTGGAAACATCAGAGGCTACTTACCAGGCCCCTCAGAAAGTATTGCGAAAAAAAGTTTTTATATATGGGAGACTGGCCAGTTATTATGTTTTTCGAAAATATGATTATTTATAAGTAAAAATAAGTAAGTTCCAATTTCAAAATTTCCCTCCACATTTTTTGCGAGTTAATTCAAAGTATTGTGTCTCACTGAAATATGGATCTGCGCCGGGAACATTTTAGAGCTATGATTTTATACGATTTCAAGTGTCGCCTGAAACCGGATGAATCGTACGATAGACTTCAAATGGCATTCATGGATGAAGGCCCTTCCAAGGCAACCGTGTATCGTTGGTATAACGAATTCAAGCGCGGTCGACCAACTTTGGGGGATGACGAAAGAAGCGGTCGCCCTTTGACGGCTGTTACCGAAGAAAACGTGCTAGCAGTGAAAAATTTAATCCAAGACAATAGGCGAATTACATATCAGGAGATTCAACACATATTGAAGATTGGATCGGGAAGCGTTCACGAGATTCTACACAGCCATCTTCGCGTGAGGAGGATAGTATCACGCTGGGTGCCGCACAACCTCACCGATGCTCAGAAGCAGGCCCGGGTGGAATGGTGCCGTGATATGCTTAACAAATTTGAAGCAGGCTCGTCTCGGCGTGTTTACGACATCGTTACAGGTGATGAGTCCTGGATTTATCAATACGACCCAGAAACCAAGCGCCAGTCGACTGTTTGGGTGTTTCAAAATGAGCCAACGCCTACCAAAGTGAAGCGATCTAGAAGCGGGGGTAAGATTTTGATCGCTAGCTTTTTTAATTTGACTGGCCACTTGGTATCAATTCCCTTACGGGATCAAAGAAGCATTAATGCCGAATGGTATACTTCCAAATGTTTGCCAGAAGTTTTCTCTGTTATAAGCAACAAGCGACCAAACACAGGGCTCCGCGGGCTACTGCTCCACCACGACAATGCACCTGCGCACACCGCACTCAAAACGAGGGACTTCCTGGACAGCACGCCAGTCAAACTCCTGGGTCACCCTCCTTACAGCCCTGATCTAGCACCGTGTGACTTCTTTTTATTCCCAAAAATAAAAAATCAGCTCAAAGGGATACAATTTTCGTCGCCGGAAGATGCGCTGGCTGGGTTCGAGCAGGCTGTAAACGAGGTGTCTGCGGCGGACTGGAAAAAGTGTTTTGAAAACTGGTTTAGGCGCATGAATCTTTGTATAGAGGCTGGTGGAAAGTACTTTGAAAAGATTTAATAAAAATATATGTACGTATAGAACAATTTTTTTTAGTTTCGCAAAACTTTCTGAGTGTCCCACGTATGCTATAAAACGAATTGTTCTCTAATTTTACAGGAAGATTTCTCCTACCGCAACAATGTGGCTAATGCCGACAAAGAGATCCGTCTGGGGTTTGTGCGCAAAGTCTATGGTCTTCTCTCAGTGCAGCTCCTCGCCACTGTTGCAATCGCCGCGACATTCCATCTTGTTGAGCCTGTGAAGACTTTCATACATCAGAAGTAAGTGAATTAGTAATTTTTTATAATACACTCCAATCCAGGAATTCATTTCACTTAATTTAATGACTGTTGCAAAAACATGCCTTAAAACGTTGTTGTTGTAATTTTCCTCATTTCCATTGAAGTGAGTGTGCATATGAACCTTTACCTTGTCTTAAGAATGATTTTTAATAGGTATTTTCCTCATCTGCAATGATTTGTCACTGTACCTGTGTATTATCTAAACTATGTAAATGCAACAGGGACAGTCAATTTTGTCTAGCTCGGTATCGGCTATTGTATAACTAGAAAAAATCATTATTTGATGAGCATAATGACTGCATTATGCTCTCTATGGTGGGCTCTGTATGGTGTCGGACGTAAAGAATAGCACCATCCCATATCTTCCCGTGGGTGTCGTAAGAGGCGACTAAGGGATTTGCCAGAGAATGGGCAGCAGCGTTCTCTGTGCTTTTTGTAACAACCGTACTGCGATCGCCAACCCGCCTGCCAAGCGTGGCGATTATGGCAAAACCCTCCAAAGTGTCAATGTGGCGACACTTGGGGGAGGCCTATGTCCAGCAGTGGACGTCTTTTGGGCTGAAATGATGCTCTCTATATTATATTGACCATGCCACCATGTCCTGCCATACATGCTGTCGTTCACCTATCTGTCAAATATGCTTATAATGGCAATACCTTCAGAATTTAAGACCTATGTGCAACAGATGTTAAGGACATGATTTAAGAAAGAGATTCATTCGTTCTATTTCTATTCCAGTGATTGGATGGTGATAATAGCGTTTATACTCAGCATGATTGTGCTGTTCGCGCTCATCGCCAAGAGGAAGGACTCTCCCGCCAATCTCTACCTGCTTGCTGCTTTTGTAAGTATAGATCCAAGATAATTTGACAGTTCCAATAGAGCTATTCAAGCCACAAATAGAATGAAGTACCTAAATGGTGCCTTGAGCTGGCTTGTGGTTAAGAAAAATAGATTTATTATAACTTCCACTGGCCTTGAACGCAAAAAGTATGCATACGCAAAAATGATCGATGAATTACTCTAACCATGCTGACAGTGGTCAAAGCGTAAATGTGACTTAGGTTTCCAAAATATTACGAAACGTGGACCATGTTTACATGGAGAGGTCTAAAAGTTTCCGGCATCATTTATAAACTTAAGGATTAATATCCAAACACAAATAGATTTAAATAAAGAAAATATTACTTTTTTACTGTGGGTCACTTACTAACTTCAGTAATTTGGTGACATGATAGTTTTGTATCTCTGGAGGAGCTCGTGGCTAAATAATAACAGCCGCACGGGTCGATCTTTAAGGTTAAGCCTTGCTTGCCGAGGTTGGTCCGTGGATGGGTCACCATGATTACATACCGAGTTTCCTCCGTGCCTCGGAAAGCACGTTAAGCCGTTGGTTTCGGCTGTCATTTGTAGATATTTGACAGTCGTTACGAGTAGTCAAAAGCCAAAAGTCTGACATCCAGGGTTTCTAAGGGGTTTCGTATTACCCAGTTAGTGGGTTGTGGAGGTCAGATAGGCAGTCGCTTCATGTAAAATACTGGTACTCAGCTGCATCCGGTTAGACTGGAAGCCAACCTCAACATAGTTTGGGAAAAGGCTAGGCAGATGATGATGATGTTGCCGTAATAACACCAATTTACCTATCTGCTATTTCAGACGGTGGTACAAGCGTATTCTGTGGGCGTGGTGGTGTCGTACTACAACACCGCCGTGGTCCTGCAGGCACTGACGCTTACCTTCGCTGTGGTCTTCTCTCTGACCGTCTTCACGCTCAATACCAAGACTGACTTCTCTTTTATTGGATATGGGTGAGTTTCAGAAGAAGTGTTTGGTACATGGATTAAATTTACACTGGTAAATATATAGGTAATCAATAGACAATGAGCAGCGGTGGCCCAGTGGTGGCAGCCCCGACTTACGAGCAATAAGCCGTGGGTTCGAACCCAGGCAGGCGCATTACTTTGTGTAATTTATTTCATCACCGCTGCTCTCAAAACTGTGAAGGAAAACATGGTGAGGAAACCGGCATGGCCTAGAACTAAAACTTCGAAGACATGTGACGTAGATGTCACATGTCTTCGAAGTTTTAGTTCTAACCCGCTGCTTAGTTCTAAACTGGGACCGCGTGGTGGATTACAGCCCACTCCCTCTCTTAGAGAGGAGGCCTGTGTGCCAGCAGTGGGAACATTATAGACTGATGATGATGATACGAGTAAATCAACAGACATTGGTACCATATTGAGAAAAAATTGTTTTAAAACAATCCTACTGCTAATACAATTTAATCCACATTACTCAGTAAATTACAACAATTCGATTTTCTTTGATCAGTGGATCGAAGAAGAAGTTACACTGCTAGTATAACTTTGTTGTCTTACGCGATAGAGATATTGAATAACAAATACTCGTTTTTCGTAGTTTCGATCTAAATCCGGAGCATTTTTTTTTTCTTATCCATTGCTTCATATGTTTAAAAATTCGTTTGTCCAACATCGTAAAACCCAATAAAAAATATTGAATTGTCATAATGAAACGCATTGCCATTGTACCTAAAGGCGTATCCACACATGCCGCCGGCTTTCAGACCGCCTTGCCGCTGAATTTGATAAAATTAATACAGTTGCAAGTACACTACCACTCCGTATCGATGCCGCAAACAAACTGATGCCTGCAACCAAAAGCCGCGCGTGCCGCAGATAAAAGATGCATGTGCCCGGCGGCATGCCGGCGGACTGGCCGCTGGGTAGTGTGGATGCGCCTTATGAGTGTTACACAATTAGCCTAGATGATGTTCGTGCAATTAATCTATCCGACAAAAACCTAATATAACATAACATTACACCTGTAATCCCCGAAGGCCTAGGCAGAACCAATATTTTTTTATTTTTCGAGTTTATTGCCTTTGGCTTGGCTTTACATGCCGTCGAGAAATATCTCTTAGGCATGCTGGTTTCCTCACGATGTTCTCCTTCACCGAAGATAGTGATATCAAACAATACGCACATAAATCCGAAAACTCAGAGGCACGTGTCTAGGGTTCGAACTTGAGACATTAGTACATTTCGCCAGTTATGATTAGCTAAAACTGTAAAAATCTGTTCCAGTATGTTCGCTGGTCTCAGCGTGCTCATCATAGGAGGTCTACTCCAGATCTTCATCCAGAGCTCCGCGTTCGAAGTCGCCCTGTCTTTCGTCGGTGCGATTCTGTTCAGTCTCTTCCTGATATTCGATACACAAATGATGATGACCACCTTGTCCCCTGAGGAGTACATCCTGGCTACCATCAACTTGTACCTTGACATCATTAACCTGTTCTTATACATACTCCGAATCCTCAACGAGTTGAACAGGAATTAAATTTCAGTATTTATTTTGCATTTTTTTGTGTATTTAGAGCATTTTATTGCACGTTATATTCGGCTGTGAACATGAAATTTATATATTTTTTATTGCTACTTAATTTGCAGTATTGTTGAATTAAGTTTTCTCGAAGTTGATTTTATGGTCAGGAACAGAATTAACACGCTATGAAAATGACCAGTCTTCATTAGAAAATACTGGAACTGTTCCTGACTTATGCCCTTTGCTTTCGCAACTAAAGTCGGAACAAGATGGGTTAAATGAGCGTCGAAGACATCTTTACAGAACTATTTTGTATTATGTTTCTTCACTACAGGATAATTTTCAAATGACTAAAATAATATGAAATTATTGGATAATTATTGATGAAACAGTCGTGGTTAGTTAATGTTAATTAATGCATTGTAAATGTTCTAAAACTTTAAATAACAGGAGTATTTAGAATGAAACTTGCTGCGTCTAATGTTTGTAAAATACATGTCTTTGTTATAACGACACCTTACTTTGTGGACACGCGGCACTATATTTTTACTTCAGCATAATCGTGGTGGCACAACTGTTGAAACATAAATTATATAATTATAAATTGTTTAAATATTTGTCTTGTTTATTTTATTTCCGCAATATCCAAGGGAATCGCCTGCGGAATGCGTTTACCTTAATGCCTATTTTCACTAACTCCCGAAACAAATACCAAATGGTCAGTTTTCCACTTTAGGTAATGGTAATACGGTCTTATTTTAAATTCAGCTAGGAAGTTGCTCGGCCATATTTTCGTTCTGTCAGAACTGGCCCTAAATAGAAGTGTTCTGTTGATTATCAACTTTCTACGCTTAGCCCAGCGTTAAAAATTCAGCTTGCTTTTAATTTGTCGCCTAGTGTTAGTTATAACAGGCCTTAGGCCCGGATTCCACTAAAGCGGAGGCGTCCGGAGAGAAGAGATGCTTAGAAGCTAGCTACCGAAGCTATGCGGAGAAGCGTACTTGCTAGACCGGAGCAGAGATCTGTGAACAGGCCGAGTATACCAGGGGCAACTGGAAATATTCCCTATTTCCACCTCTGGAGGCGACTGGGAAGTTATATACCCCCACTTCAAATCGCAGTACACTTACACGCGCCCAGTATAGCGACCGCGGCACGCCGCTCACGTCTGTTCTCGTCTCCGCTGTGCGCTGTTGCATTTGCACCATTGATGGTGCAGGTCACCATCGGTACAACGGGCAATAATCTCGTTTTCTAAATATTTATATGAAATAGAACGCAACAGCGCGCACCAGGTGTCACTGACTCTGGCAGGGCCACCATAAGGGATTTTAATTTTGAAAACAAAAAAATTGTCGCTATTTAGTCGAAATTTGTCGCCAAATATCAGAATTTGTCGGTCACTAGTTCAAAAGATATAAGGGTTTATAGGTGGCCGATCTGGAGAGAGTCTCCGCAGCAGAGCCACATTTATATCTCAAAAACTAGGGCACCTAGCAAAGATCTGTTTTCTCCCATATTTTGTCGCCAATTCGTCGCAATTTGTCGCCAAGTAACAGATTTAGTCGGTGTGTAATTAAAAAGATATTAAAGAATTCAATTTCCCCATACAGTGCTACAAGCGAGTACAAAATACTTTATGTAGTTTCTAGACAGTATCTATGACGTCTTATGGAGGAATGTTTGTTTCGAATTAAATAAATATAAACTTTTACGGTAAGTATGAAAGAGATAGATGCGCGTGTACAGATGAGCTGCTCGAGTTGCCCGTCTCGTAAGTTAAAAACAGCCAGTTTAATTACAGTGGAACTTTTTATGAATAGTTACGAACTCGAGTGTTGTTATCTCTAGGTATTCCGAAAATACAAAAACGGAGAAAAGAGCGAGATATAATAAAATTTATATTATAATAAAATTAGATTACAATTGACAATACGTTTTCAACGTTTAAGAATTTTAAACATTTTACTTAAGGTACGGTATTTTTTTATTATTCTAACGTTAATTAGAGCTAAACTGGTAAAACAGTTGCATGCGACTGTACATCTTGACACCAAATAGACCAAGAGCAAGGTTTAATGTTTTCAAAGAAGTTTAAGCCACTCTACCCTAGTAATTTAAAACATAAAAACATGAATTTAATTGAGAATTTATCTCTCTCGGACATTTCTAAAGACTAGACCGATAAAACTAGAAGTATATTACACATATTACTAGAAAAGAAAATTCTTGGTCATTTTTCGTGAACTCTTCGATCTAGCTCTTGGACTATACCTTACTAATTGAACTCATTATATCTCCTAAACTAAGACCCGATTAAATCTGTGACTTGGCGACAAATTGGCGACAAAATATGGGAGAAAACAGATCTTCGCTAGGTGCCATAGTTTTAGAGATATAAATGTGGCCCTGCTGGGGAGACCCTCTCCAGATCGGCCACCTATAAACCCTTATATCTTTTGAACCAGTGACGGACAAATTCTGATATTTTTCGACTGATTCCGACTAAATGGCGACAAAATATAGGAGAATACAGATCTTTGCTAGGTGCCCTAGTTTTTGAGATATAAATGTGGCCCTGCTGGGGAGATTCTCTCCAGATCGGCCACCTATAAACCCTTATATCTTTTGAACCAGTGACCGACAAATTCTGATATTTGGCGACTAATTTCGACTAATTAGCGACAAAAAAAAAAAAAAAAAAAAAAAAAAAAAAAAAAAAAAAAAAAAAAAAAAAAAAAAAAAAACCCGCATTTCAGTCCAGTGCCGTGTAGAGTAGAATAATACGATGCGGATGTGTGTGTGCGGTGGGACCATCCGAAAATGCGATGACTGCGGCGCGTCTTAGGAGTCATGGGGATTGGATTCTCGGGGTTATGAAAAAGACTGTTTTGCGAAATGCAATAATATATTTTACAGGGAACCATTATTTCATACATCACAATAATCATTACCTAAAAGTTTCACAAAATATT
Source organism: Cerastis rubricosa (assembly GCA_949152445.1). Taxonomy (NCBI): domain Eukaryota; kingdom Metazoa; phylum Arthropoda; class Insecta; order Lepidoptera; family Noctuidae; genus Cerastis; species Cerastis rubricosa. The sequence continues at coordinate 6,029,162 of OX424526.1, read as the reverse complement.
TACATTATACAGGAGATATGAACAATGTCACAATTAAATTGATTAATCAAACAGAAAACAGTGTAAAAGGTATGTTAACGTTTAAGAACTTTTCTTGAAGATAATAATTGTGATTATTAGCTTGAGAAGATGCTTTAAATAAAATTGTTTGGCAGTGACCACACAAACGATGCGGAATCGTAATGAGCTGGTCACAAAAGCGTTTAAGTTTGCAATAAAATCGAAAACACGTCGCTTAGTTTCTCTGCAGGCGATGCGACGCTACACCCCGAGTTAGGGACCTCGTGCTATATAAGGCCCCGACTTTAAGCCGAGATTTTAAAATTTTGATCGCACGACCGGTCGTCCGACCAATTTTATTCAAGATAGCGGCCGGTCATGCGACTAGTCGTGGTCGTGGCCGCGTAGTGTGCGAGGTCCCTTAAATGTGAAACGTGCTTATAGTTTCAAGCTAACAAATGTTTTGTACTGTAATTAAAAAGTAACAGTAAAAAAGAATAGAATTTGTTCGTTCATCATAACTCATACATAACCCATTAAAAATAATATAACCCTAGTCGATGGTGTGATGCGATTTATGCCACCTAAGAACATTGTAATTTATAATCACGATGAGGTAATGTACATTTCAGCGAATATTCCCAGTCGCCATCCACATGGATTGTCAGCGGGTGGCGAGTGGGAAGTTATTGTCCCGACTACAAAAAGCTATACACTGCTGCGTGGATCGCCAACCCCGCTCATGCCGCGATGAAGTGGTTGGCGGTCAGGCTTTTCCAATAGATTAAAGGTTAACCCGGTTAAAAAACGTTGATTTTCGCTATAAGTAATACATAGGGCAAGTCAACGTTTATTAACCGGTTTTAACGCACAAAATTATTTGTTAAACATAATAATATGTAAGAAAGTGAAGGAATCAGCCTGCGCTCAATGCTGTCACTTATATTCGGGTTAACCCATATTATTATAATGGTTAACGCGCATAATGGCTAATAAAACATATGGGTTATAGGTCTAGCCGGTTAACCTGTTAACCTGTTTAATCGGTCCCTGATGTCATCACACTGGGAGGTCTTTTATGTCTCAAACGTTGCGACCATATAACTAATGGAAGAAATGTATGATTTGTGTAGCTTTGTTTTTTTGTTAGACTTGTTTATTTTAGATTCATAACTTTTGGTAGCTTGTGAGTTAACAGGTTCAGAATATCGGTTCCGCATCTGCGGAATTTCTGTATCATATTATAATTTGACAGTCAAGGCATATGACGACTATGACATTACGACGAGTGGATACATTTCTCAAATACAATCATCATTGTCATTATCAAGTGTCTCTACTGACATATCAGCATCGCATAATTGGGGTTCAGTCTCAGTTTTCGTTGAATGTATTTCTAGATTAAGTGTCATATTACTGTCAGGGTCATCTTCTCTGTCTGTTTTAGACACTTCAGCTATTAATTCTTCTTTTTCACTTGCTATTTTATTATCACTGTCTTCTGTGATTATACTTTCTACCTTCTCTACACTGTGTTCTTTAATTACACTTTCTACTTCTTCTATAACACATATTAACTTCTCATCACCATCTACTTTTTCGCCTAAACTTTCTAGTTGCATATCATTATCTTCTAACTGTTTATCATTATCAACTACTTGTACACTTTCTTGATTCATAACATTGTCAATTTCAGGTATTATATTTTCTGGCTTCTTATCGTCAATTTCTTCTATTACACTTTCTAACCTCTTATCATTGTCAACTTCTTCTATTGCGCTTCCTGGCTTCTTATCATCATCAGCTTCTTCTGAACTTTTTAATTTAATATCATTTTGGACTTCTTCATTTCCACATTCTAGTGTCTTGCCATTGTCTGGTTTAACATTTACACTTTCTGCTTTATTCTCTTGACTTTCTTGATTTCCGTCTTTGTGTTCACTGTCTAGATCTTTCATTTCAACATCTTCATGTTTTGTAGTTTCCAGTTCTTTTATAAAAATATCTTGCTTTTCATTATCTGTAGTTTCTGGTTGTTCCCTTTCTATTTCTAGTTCTAGATATTCTACTTTTTCTTCTGGTAATGGCCTGAAAATAACAAATTGTATTTTATTTACAATCTTAAAGCCTGGGTTGATTCTATTGTTATTTAAAAGACTAGAATGGACAATAAAATTTAGTGGTTAATTGAAATGTTGACTTCTGCATGGTTTTAGTTCCAGTCAGTTGCCAGTAAGTTTTATCAATGTGTGTTTGAAAATAATCAAGAACCACAGTAAGAAGTTCTAGTTTACTTCATGCATATAATTCAGTTCAGAAATAACTGTTTACAAGCAATTATGGAACAACTAATGAGATATGACAGGAAAATAATGACGATTTGAAAGAAATCTCACCTCTTAACATCCTCCAATGTCTTGAGCTTCTGCACTGTGTTGCCGACGCTTGCTTTACAGCGCTTCCGATGGCGAGTAAGCAACTCGAATGAGTCGAACTTCTCCGTGCAGCCGTAGCACGCGAGTTTGTTATGACAAGTCTCATGCACCATCAGGTCTGTCGGCGTTTGGAAACCTGGGGAGTAGAGATAGTTTTTTTTTAGATTGATGCTGGAAGCGATCTACTGTACTACAAGCGTGTCCGGTACGGTTTTGCAGCGATTCAGTAGCTTGCGTCGTTGATGCGCGTCTGCATTGCTTTTTTTGGCCGTTATTTGTATTTTCAACAGCAATGATGCTACATAACATCACGCCTGTAATCTTCGAAGGGGTAAGCGGTTTATCTAACACACCCACATATCACCCGTTACGTTTAAGTCCCATGTAGGGGGCGAGCCTATTGCCATCAACCGAGCACAAATCAAAAGTCCGTGGCTGCTACTGAGAAATCCTGATGGAAAAACCCCAATAACAATTTGCCCGACCCGAGAATCGAACTCATGACTTAGCAATGGCGATTGCTACCACTAGACCAACGAAGCAGTCGATGATGCTACTGCAGTACTGCAAAAACTTACCGAGGGGGAGTGCCCTAATATCCGCAGCCGTCTCTCTCAGATATTTATAATTACGCCGTACGCAAAAAACGCACTTTAGACACATGGAGTTGCGGAAACCAGCCCGCCATACAATACAATACAACATTGAAGACGGTTAGTAATTTTGTGATCTGTCATGGTTTGCTCGGAACTAATATGGACGGAAATAATATTGACTTTTGCCTGTTTGCTATAGAAGATATCTTAACGCTAAATTAAAAAAAAATGTAACTTACTTCGTTTACAAATAGCGCACTGATGTAGATCGCAGCGTTTCTTCTCAGGTGACACGCTGCCATCTGCCTTTCTTTTGACAGTCTTGTAGGAATGTTGGGCTATCACGTGCGCCTGAATAAAAAAAGTGTTTGAAATCAATAATTTATCTAAGAGGTGCTTAAAACTTTATTATTGATCACTGTAACTGCTAATGTAGTATTATAGGATCTTGGTTACTCGTCCCTTGTAAGATAACATTTATGGTTTAATTTTTTGGAATCTTACTTTTTGTTACTTTTTATTGGCTACGGCAGATAACAACAGAATCAATCAACTCAAGTTGCAACAAACATGGCCACATGTGTAAACATACCACAAAAAGAAGAACCTAAATTAGCCTGTAACATTACAAGAAAGTGGCAACCTATCTTTAAGAGGGAGTATGCTGTAATCCACCACAAGAAGTAGAGCCCGTGCATAGAACCCAGTGCGGGTTGGAGAACAATAAGTCAATGTATAAATACCTTAAGTCCAGTAACACTGTTGAAAGACTTTGTGCACAGTAAACACTCAAGTGACAGATCCGGAGTCTGCTCAATTTCTTGTTCTCCTTCACTTGTAGGTTCCTGCTTTATCTCCATTACTATGCACTGGAAATAAATATCAGCTTGATTAGTTTGTGTGAATAAAGCTGGTATGCATTAACCCGGTATTTAAATCTAGCAGGAAGACTGCATTCAAATTGTAAGTACCAATGCAACCTAATGCTGCAAAGGAATATTTAATTTTTCTTCTTAGTTATACGGGGTGTAAATCACCTCATCACGAAGCCGTCAACCAAGCATTCTGTACATGAAACTAAGTAACTTTACGAAAAAAATATTGTTGGGAAACGACTTTTTTTTGGGGGGTGTAAAATCATGTTTTGTGGTAGAACTCAATGTAACGCACTCAAAACATTGTGCTGGTGGACGGATTGAATAATACGGGGTTCGTGGAGGTGTTTAAAGTAAAAATTTTCCATTCCAATCCACAATCGTATTTAAAAAAATACTTGTCAAAAAGTTGGAACTTTGACACCTAATAACTCCGTAACTAGAAGGTTCCCAGGTATGGTGTAGAACAAAAAAATGATCGCAATGACAGGGAGAACCAGTGTCTTTCGGCTTCGTTAAGAGGTGTGTTACACCCTTTATAGTCGCAGATCAGTTTCAAAAATATTTTTGAACTCAAAAGATCATGTAGATTTGATATTTTGAGACCTTTTACGTCAACGTCTTAGTAAAGTTACAAAAAAGTGTCTGAAAATAGCCATTTCGGCTGTTTTCGGCAACCTGTGCCAGTTTCCGGCCACTAATCTACTGTATGAAAAATGATCTCTATTAGCAAATAGAGATCATTTTGCAGACCATTTTTTTTTGTTTGCAGTTTTTTTGCTTTTATTCCGTTATAAAATCTGATTCTACAATAGAATGAAAGCAAAGAAATTTATGAATTAACGATTTAATTAAAATCTTTAAATTATTATAAATATGAATAAAGGAAAATATTAATAGTAGGAACATTGGTCTGAAAATAAATCTTCTTCATTGTATTTAGAATTCCAGTTTAACTAATTGGATATCTCAAACGGTTTTTAAATGGATCATTTTTGCAGACAATGGCGACGGGGGAGCATGCACTTCCGTTACCGTAATTTGTGTTGCTTTTGGGTCCTCAGTCAAGTTTATGTCGGCTATGTTTAAAAGTCACTTAGCAAATTGTATGATCCAACATCCGGAATGGACATATCAAGCAAAGAAAAGTCTTCAATAACACTAACACTTTCTGCAGTATTGACATTTGCCTTTCTTGTCATATTATCGAGAAGATGTATTTGTTCTGGTATTTTGAACGTAGAAGAATTAACAACTTAAGTAGACATATTATCCAGAAAATTGGTTTGTTCAGGAGTTTTGAACGTAGAAGAATTAACAACTTCAGTAAACATACGTGGTCTTTTAGAAGGTGACCGTCGATTTTTACTGAAGGATGACTTTGCCAACTCTATTTCATTGCAGACCGTATCTGGATCAATCCCTCTCTTCAATAAGTTTTCTTTTTGTAACAACCACTTTTACTGCACTTGCGAAATCTCGTTCCGTTAATCCACCGAAGGATAGTGATCTCTTCTTCCTTCTTTCCTGAAAATCCTTTACGCATTTTGTGAAATCTACATTGAAGGGAAATAGCCCACACTTTCTAAATCCATTCTTAATAGTTTGTGTCATATCTACATCCAGAGTTTCCTTAAATACCTCACAAAAATTTATCTTCGTCACGGTTTTATTGAGGTTTTCCGGTTTGGCTTGCCAGTTTTTTAAAGTTTTCTTCCATTCTTGTTTTAAAGGTCTAAACACACCAACATCGGCTGGTTGCATAATGTGAGTAGTATTTGGAGGTAAAGCGTATAAAACAATGCCATTTTCATCACAAAAGAGACTTAAGGCCATCGATATATTATGTGATTTATGTCCATCAACGAAAAGGATTACTGGTTTTTTTATATTATTCTTCACTATCCAGTCATTAAAGTCGTTAGCAATGTATTCATAAAATACATCTGAACACATCCAACCTGATTCAGTTTTTCCTATTATCCAACCTTCTGGCATATTTTCTACAACCGCTTTCGGCGGTCTTATGTATGGAAACACTACAAGTGGAGGGCACACTTTCCCTGATGCAGTCATCATTATTAAAACCGTAAGTGATTCTTTTTCGTTGCCTCTTTTAACAATGTAAACATTTTTGTAACCTTTCGGAGCTAAGACTTTACCTGATTTTGGACATAGTGAAACTCCAGTTTCATCACCGTTCAAAATTCTGTCAGGATCTTTCATGATGTCTGCCATTCCTCTTTCAGTCAAATAATATTCAAGATCTGTAAACCATTTTCTAATCGAGCTCTCTTTTACCGTTACTCTGGCTTTATTAATACTTTCAAGTTCACGTATGCTAATCTCCGGATGCCTTGTTAGAAAACTTTGGTACCAAGTTTGTCCCGGTCGCCCTTCAGGAAACTTTTCTTCTTTTCCGATATCTTTTACTAATTTTGTAACTGTTTCCAGCAAGACCTCTTTGCTTACAGGAATACCACATTTTGCTAATTCTATAATCCAGTCCACAACTTTTTGCTCTCCATCAAGGCCTAATATAGGCTCTGGACCAACTTTTCGAGGCTGTTCTTTCGTTCTACCCGAAATTCGATCTTGGATCGTTGATCGAGGAACACCATAAGACGACAAGTTTCTCTAATGCCATTTTTTTTCAATCCTTATGGCCAGAACAGCCTTAGCTAATGCTTCTTCGGTATTTTTAAAATGAGTTCTCTTTTTTCTAATATCTTTTTAAAGTTTCTTTTTCTTGGGAGGCATCTGAAAATAAAATTAAGACGGTTAATTACTTTACTTATCTTTACACACATTTACATTGCTTAACTTATCAACCTTTCCATTAAAACATAAAAGTAAACTATGTAGTGGCGAACATAGACTACAAGTTTTCACCCAGAATTAGAACTGTCATAATTTACTGTTTGAGACCTCTGCAACCAGGGATTTTGAAGTGATAAAAAAAAAATATCTAAAAATCTGATGTGCTAGGGATGAAAAAAAATATCAATAAATTAATTATCCCAGATAGCTTATCTAAAAAATATGTTTCATTTAAAAAAATAATAAAACTGCAACGGAACCTTCACTTTATTTGAAGGTATTAAAGTTCTTTTTCCGTAATCAAAACTCACGGAAATTAATAACTGAATTTTGAACGTGTACTAATTATGTTCAACAATACCTATGCACATACGATTGTAAGATTATTTTTTCTTCATTTACAATATCAATAGATTAATAATTTTTATGTACCTACACAATTAAATTTTCTTAAATAAGACCGAATGCTATTCCGACCGTCCTGTTAAAAACGGTCGAAAACTAAGTTTACGTTAGCTAATTTTCGGCCATATAGGCCGAAAAAGAATTTTTTTGTACTAATTTTCGACCATCCCTTGAAACACGGCCGGAAACCAAATTTAAATTGATTAATTTTCGGCCGTATTTTTAAATTTGACCGAAATGTTTTCAGCCGTTGGTCAACTTGCTCAATTTTCAAAATAGCTGATAAATCAAATTATAGGAATGTCCCTTTATGTCTGTTTTGTTCGTCTGAGTGAAGATTTCGATTCAATTAGTTTATTTATTGTGATTTACTATCTTTAGTTTTTACTAACCGAGAATGAGTTACAAAATTATTAGCTTTCGGACACATCGCTTAGCCTAGGCCGAAAATTAAATATTAAAAGTCCTGTTTTCGGCCGTCAAATATTCAATGACTAAAAAGTGTCATTACCACATATTTGGCTCAAAATATGCGGCCGAAATCTAAGCACACAAATGAGAAATGGTTCTGCTTTTTGTACAAATTATTTCCGTTAAAGCATTTCTTATTTGATATTAGAAATAATGAATTCAATGTGAATGGTTTTCTTCTAGATCTCGGCCGGCCGGCCGAGAAAGAGATAGTCACCCAAATCATTATCTAGTTTCCCGGCCATCGAGTTTAAATGTAAATAACATAATCTTTCTTCCGTTTCCAAAAAATAACACTAACTATACTTGTCTCTCGTAGACAGAACAACAACTTATATTTATATATCAGTTACTAGAAACATTTTCGAAATGTCTTTTAAAATAAATGATGATTGGAAATTTGGAAATTTCAGTTTTTAATTTAGCTGAAACACTATTTTTAAAAAATGTTTATAGTAACTTTTTAGACCTATGTATCCTGCTTATGCGTATGAATTTGCATTAGAATCGGTTCTGTCATTTCGGAAAATAAGGACTTGAAAGTTTGTATGAAATGTCGTAAGGCGTAAACGCTCCTAATATGACAGGCGAAATATGGGTATATTAGGGTGGTACAGCCGGTTTGCCGGCCACCTCCGGTTTTCGGCCAATATGACGTTATATTAATATAATAAGGCAACTTTACCCTACTCATTTCAAAAACAACTACTACTTCATATATTGGTATAAACCCTACAACATTTTAAATTTGTAGCATTTTAATGATCCAACTGTGTCGTTAGTGAGCCTCCGAAAGTCTTACAGTGCACGCGTATGTCGAAATTAGTGAAAAAAATAGTGCGCGCGGAATTTTTACATGGTAAGTTTCAAAGTTCTTTATCGATATATAAATATAAGTTGTTGTTCTGTCTACGAGAGATAAGTATAGTTTGTGTTATTTTATTTAAAACGGAAGAAAGATTATGTTATTTACATTTAAACTCGATGGCCGGGAAACTAGATAATGAATTGGGTGACTATCTCTTTCTCGGCCGACCGGCCGAGATCTATAGAAAACCATTCACATTGAATTCATTATTTCTAATATTAAATAAGAAATGCTTTAACGGAAATAATTTGTACAAAAAGCAGAACCATTTCTCATTTGTGTGCTTAGATTTCGGCCGCATATTTTGAGCCAAATATGTGGTAATGACACTTTTTAGTCATTGAATATTTGACGGCCGAAAACAGGACTTTTAATATTTAATTTTCGGCCTAGGCTAAGCGATGTGTCCGAAAGCTAATAATTTTCTAACTCATTCTCGGTTAGTAAAAACTAAAGATAGTAAATCACAATAAATAAACTAATTGAATCGAAATCTTCACTCAGACGAACAAAACAGACATAAAGGGACATTCCTATAATTTGATTTATCAGCTATTTTGAAAATTGAGCAAGTTGACTAACGCCTGAAAACATTTCGGTCAAATTTAAAAATACGGCCGAAAATTAATCAATTTAAATTTGGTTTCCGGCCGTTACAAGGGATGGTCGAAAATTAGTGCAAACAAATTCTTTTTCGGCCTATATGGCCGAAAATTAGCTAACGTAAACTTAGTTTTCGACCGTTTTTAACAGGACGGTCGGAATAGCATTCGGTCTTATTTAAGAAAATTTAATTGTGTAGGTACATAAAAATTATTAATCTATTGATATTGTAAATTAAGAAAAAATTATCTTACAATCGTATGTGCATAGGTATTGTTGAACATAATTTGTACACTTTCAAAATTCAGTTATTTCCGTGAGTTTTGATTACGGAAAAAGAACTTTAATACCTTCAAATAAAGTGAAGGTTCCAATGCAGTTTTTTTTTTTTTTAAATGAATCATATTTTTTACATAAGCTATCTGGGATAATTAATTTATTGGTATTTTTTTTCATCCCTAACACATCAGATTTTTAGATATATTTTTTATCACGTCGAAATCCCTGGTTGCCGAGGTCTCAAACAGTAAATTATGACAGTTCTAATTCTGGGTGCAAACTTGTAGTCTATGTTCGCCACTACATAGTTTACTTTTTATGTTTTAACGGAAAGGTTGATAAGTTAAGCAATGTAAATGTGTGTAAAGATAAGTAAAGTAATTAACCGTCTTAATTTTATTTTCAGATGCCTCCCAAGAAAAAGACACTTAAAAAAGATATTAGAAAAATGAGAACTCATTTTAAATATACCGAAGAAGCATTAGCTAAGGCTGTTCAGGCCATAAGGATTGAAAAAAAGGCATTAGAGAAACTTGTCGTCTGTATGGTGTTCCTCGATCAACGATCCAAGATCGAATTTTGGGTAGAACGAAAGAACAGCCTCGAAAAGTTGGTCCTGAGCCTATATTAGGCCTTGATGAAGAGCAAAAAGGTGTGGACTGGATTATAGAATTAGCAAAATGTGGTATTCCTGTAAGCAAAGAGGTCTTGCTTTAGTGTTACAGCTAAATTAAAAACAGAAATTTCCAACTATCATTTATTTATAAAGACATATCGAAAATATTTTTAGTAACTTTTTAGACCTGTGTATCCTGCTTGTGCGTATTAAATACCATTAAAATCGGTTCAGTCATTTCGCAACACAACCATAACTTCTTGCTGTTATAAACATAATTATAATAACAAAAGTTACTTACATTTGTATCCTGGATTGCTTCTGCTCCCTTTTTAATATCTTTGTTCTCAGAGTTTAACGGATCCAATGATATTGTACCTGCAAGAAAACGATTTGTTACTAGCAACATTTTCTTCACTGGATATTTATAAAATAATATCTATCCAATATTTAAATCAGTCTATGAATTACTAGGGAGCCTGCCGTTTTGCCGAAAAGATTTTGACAAAATATTACTACCCAAAACAAATTTTAGCAACCTTTTTTTATACCAATGCAATATTTGGAATGATTTTAGTACGCACTTTTTCATTTGGTCAAATTTTTACTTGGCAGAATATTACCTATGGCATTTAGTCTCTAATCATGATTTATTACAGCAAACAATCTCTAAACAATAAACGTTAGGTCAAATGATTTGCTATGACAAAAAATATAAAGGCAAAAATAAGATTTTTTGAAATTATGTAATTAAAAATTGCAATTTTATTTTATTAAAATCATTTATTAAATACAAAAGATTTGTAACATTTGTGAAAGAAAAAAGAGATTATTTTTAGCATGCTATCGAGAGCCGAACTACACTCGGCATCACAAAAATCGCACCTCTTTAAGAATTCCATTCAAAGTAATTTTAACTCTATTTATCAATGATAGACACATGACTATAAGGTATCATTCGAAAGGCAATTTATTTAATTTTCAAAATAAAGCCATAGACTAGTTTTTTTTTTGAGTAAACCACATTGAGCAACGTTTATGATTTACCATCTACCCACTTAACAGTACACATTGTAATTTAATTTGTATATTCTGTGCAACTGACATCTTCTTCTTTATGGGGTTTTGGTTTCCGCACTTAGTCCCTTAGTGCAACTGACATATATGTATATGCAAATTTTTTGTCATTAACTAAGCAATTGACTGAATAGAAATGGTAAATTGAAAGTGATGATACCAAATATTCGCCTTATTTTATTTTGCGTAAAATGTGTTATTCCAACCGAAATATTTGATACATAAAAATTGGTGAAAGTACTAGTTGTGAATGTTCACTTGCCAAACATTAGGTTTGCGTTACAATTATTATTTGTGAAGAGAATTTTGGCTAAGTAATAATTTGACAAATGGAATTATGCGGAAAACTGATTGGGAAGTGATAATTTGTCAATTTCTTTTCGATGAAACATAGGTATCCCCAATTACTATACATATGACAGTGAACAGCTTGTGTGTTTATTTCCTCCTGTCAAATTGACAAAATATTTAATGTGATTTATTTGAGGCAGCCTTTGAGCATACAATATTTTTAGCTGTTTCTGTTTTCATGATGATGTGTACTTTAGAAATGTGCCAAATAAGTACATTTTATTTCGTTTCCATCTATTTAATCTAATACTAATAATAAAGCTGAGGAGTTTGTTTGCTTGAACGCACTAATCTCAGGAACTACTGGTCCGATTTGAAAAATTGTTCAGTGTTAGATAGCCCATTTATTGAGGAAGGCTATAGGCTATACATTATCACGCTACGGCCAATAGGAGCAGAACAGCAATGAAAAATGTTGCGAAAACAGGGAAAATGTGACACGGGCGAACTTGTGTGGGACAGCTAGTGTTACATAAAAGTACTTACCATTTATAGTAATATTCATAGGTGCAGGGTCCACTAACTCTTCTGGTTCTATTTTAATATCCAAAGTGGATAGTTCAGTCTCTCCGTATGGGTTATCAGTACCATTACCAGGATATTCCTCATCAGAAACCACTTCCTGTTTGATTTCTATGTCCATTGGGTTATTAAAAACGGAACCGTTTATGTTTTTGTCCACTTGTATTGGTTTAGGCCAGACTTTTGCCATGTCTATGTCAGCGGTGAACCTCATTCTGAGAAGGAGGTCACAATTCCGCACACTTGCAGCAAATGTTGCCGCATCTAGTAACATTTGATAGCATGGTGCACATAAGACTTTTGAATGTCGATCTTGTGGTGATATCTGTAGAAGGGTAATACATAATAGGATTTGTTTATAATGTAAAGCTGTTATGTTAAAACCATCATCAAGAAAAGGTCAAAGACAACTGAAAACTTTTAATACTATTAGAGGTTATTTTCTGTACTTTTTCCAAACATGAAAACATACTGACTTTATAATTTTCTTCTTGAGTATCTAACCACCTAAAGTTTCGTAATAATGTTTACACAGCTGATACAAACTCTGCAGCGATATAACCTCATCACAGACACAAATTTTGCTTTCTTTTTTCTTGATAGATAACACATACAAGTCTAGATTCTACTAACTAAAAAAGTTTGTATTCCATACAATCTAAATTACAAAGCACAAGAGAAAAAGGTGCATACGAAATAGCCTGAAGTTTGGTTTTTGAATAAAAAATGATGTCAAACTTTGTAACTAACCTCAACATTAGCTAATTTAGCCAGATCCTCGGCTATGGTGGCTTCCATACCGTCCCAGGGAGGGGCCCAGGCTTGGAAAACATTACAACAGCTCTTTTTACCGTCCAACTTTTTGAGACAGGCTCGACATTCATGAATAAATTCCTCGGGTATTAATTCCTCCTTCGTTTCACCAGCAGTACCGGTCATCTTTTGCTGCCTATCACATCACAGAAAACACAAGTGTTTAAAATAAAAGTAAATAAAAACATCTAAAAATAAATCCCGTGAGATGTGTCCGTCAATTTTATTGACAATTTTGACGTATAGTTTTTGCAATAGAATAGACAAAATTACGAACACGAAATGAGCATTTTTGCGATCAAATTATTCTTCATAATTACGAAATAAATATTGCTTTCATTGAAAAATTTAAAATAATTGCGTTTCAATTTGTCACTTCAATTATTTGGATGACTTGAAAAATTATAATTTTCCTCTTACATTCAACGTGTTTGTATGTAAAGATGGCACATCGTTTTACGCAATACAACGAACGACTACGAGTCACTCACTCGTCTATATTTGATTTTAGTCTCTGCTCACCAGTACTGTCAATAGTGTCAATTATTTAGAGCCCTGTACACAATGGTCCATGCTGGATTGTCAGTGTTGCCAGACTACAAAATTTACCAAATATCGATTATTTTTAAATACTCAGGATAGCCCGCAAAATTCAAAATTTCCTACGTTTTTTTGCAATTTGCCGAAATTGGAATTTTGAGAGAAACCCTTGCACATCCACTTTAAATAAATGGTACTAACCTCTCAAAAGCATTAGACGACCCATCTTTCCTCAATAGTTTATTTTTACCTGGCACCACTACTTTTTTACGAATTGGTAGATTACGGGATGGCACTGCATTGTGCTTCAGAATTCGCTCTGAATTACCTATTAAGAAAATTAACTATTTGAAGCATTAACAAATACTTTGCTACAGTTGTTTTTGTAGTAATATCTTAAAATGAACCGATCTAATAGATATTGAATACATACTTGATTGAATAAAATTTAGCTTTGTAAAGTGTAAGCTGCAGGCAACCATGTTCTTAACATATTGATAGCTGACCCGTAGAGCTTCGGCCCATTCATTTCTTACTGCTGCATTGTTGGGGCATGGGTGTAGGGAGATTTCATTGGTAGGTCTGGAGTTGCATAGTGGTACAGAACATTTACGATTTAACCTGCGAATGAATTCCAGAATTACAAAATAATTTTGGTATTACAGTCAGTTTTACGATGCACCCCGTTTTCCAACAACATGAAACCACTCAGTAAATAATCTCATTCTAGAGTGCATATTTCTGCTATTTTAATTTGCAATTTCCACTAAGTGTCAATAATTACTATCTTCTTGTTCTTCCTACATACTGATGGTACAATTTATTAAATTTCTTGGCATTCTTCAAGTCTTCTAATATGCAGGTATACAAACAAATAGGTTACTTCAGCAAGCAGGCCATGGTCTAGTTTGGAGCACTGCTTTCACACCAAGCGTTGGAAGGGTCTTTATTACCTTATTTTGGCAAAGTGTGTTTGCAGCAATAATTACCAAAGTCAAGTATATACTTACAAGTAAGCTTTTCTGTTCTTTAATCTCACCGATCTATTTCTAAGTACGTTATTTAAATCTGGAGAATTACTTTCTTCTACTTTTTCTACCTTTATTGGCGTATTTTGAGGCGAAACAGCATCAGTCTTTACTTCATTCTTTATATCATTGTTCTTTGGCGGACTACCTAAAAAAAAGTAATCTATGTATAAGTAAGTATTTTATAGCAGAGAGAGAGAGAGGGTATTTGAAGAACATAAATGAATGATTATACAGGGTGTTCACACAGTATAAATTATTTGTTTATCAAAAAAGCTTTTCTCTCAATAGTTTATTGAGTCCTGAAATGGCAAAGACAAATAATCAAAATCATTGTAACACTATTTTAGTAACCATAAATAAAGTTAAAATCTTATGATGTAGTTTTATCATTAAGAACATTTTTATAACTTAAAAATACATCCAAGTCATAAGTCATCTGGCTATATGTAGATAATTATTGATACAAGGGCAAAGCCAGGGCGGGGTGCTAGTATATTAAAATATAATACCAATATAATTCTGTTTGTTGTCACACTCAATTTCCACTTTAGAACAGTTTGTATTATACATGAGGGAGGTTTCTGCTTTCACCCATATTTTTTTTCCTGCAAAACGTCTTTGGTAAGGTCTTTTGTTTGTTTGATGCAGCATACTAGAATTTGCTTCAGTCCATCGGAATTTACTTGGCACTGCACTTCTTTTCAACATTAATTTGGCTTAAATAAAAATTAAATAAGTATAATGTTTTAGTAGTCCAATATAAATTAATTATTCACAAGTATTTTATGCCGCAAGTATTCATTAAGGATTGCACTATATATTGTAGGTTTGTCAAGAACTGAGACAATACATGCAATGTAACTTAAGCCATAGCATGATGATTTTATCGAAGATATTCTTACGTTTTTGTAATACAGTCTCCTTCGGTAGCTCATAATCATCCGCTGTGAAGTGGCCTTTACAAATGAGGCTATTCTTTGATGGAATAAAGTTATCTCTGCAAATAGCTACAAGCCAGTTTTAATCGATGTTTATCGTTTAAAGGGAACTTATGCCCTCCTGTTTTATTTGCACACAAAGGCACTGCACAACATGTTGGCATTTTATAACAGAATTTTCCTTTGTAATGCTTGTAAAGATAAATATTTACATAAATTTTCGAAATATACCAAACACGTGACTTGTATTTTGACAGTTACTTGGACCTGACGCTGCAGTGCTGCCATCTCGTACACTATTACAGAAAACTCTCTTTTAATAGCCAGTGAACCATAGACAAAGAAACACGAGATTAATAGATTATTATAGAAAACGAAATATTGTTTACTAACAAAAAGGGGGCGTGGCCTAACATAAATAAAATGTTTGCCGCGACGAACAGATGAGATGTTTTTTAGAGGAACTGGGAGCACCAGATGTTGCTTAAAGTGTAAGTAAGAGGCAATTTTTATCCCCTCAGTCAACTGCAGTTTATTTTGATGCATCTGTCCACATGGGATGGATAAGCAGGGAGTGGACAGTGGTAATAATCACATTGGTAACAATTTGGCATTGTGTCACTTCAATATGGGCATTTTCGACAGTCCCTATCGTCATTCCTCTACATGAAGGATGCAAGTAACAACAAAACAATCAAGTGTTACAGAACAGCCAACAGGGTCAATGTATGGTACAAGTTGTACCATACATCATCCCTGTTGGCATAAGAAAATGTTTTGTACCTTACAACACGCTTTCTTTAGGATAAGGAGGGTTTGATTTTCATTTCAATCAATTACTCTCGACTGTCCTGTGACATTTCTTGGCACAAAGCTACAAGTTTTCTGCATAATACAGGCCATTTGAAGAAAGAATTACTTGCTCATATTCTTTTTCATTGTGTAAAATAGATATTATTGTTTGGCATCACAACCTTCAAAATGTTCCCTTTTTCTTTCATCTTTGATGATAATATGTTCAGTTTTGGAATAGGCGAATATTGAAGGTACGATATTCTTACGGGTCTCTTGGAATTTGGTAGGCCTGAAAGGCGAGTATTTTAGGTTATGTTTATAAAGTCGTAAAATAAATTATGCATTCTGTGCGATGATTATGAATGATGTTCATGGTTTTTTTCAAGCGTTGCAGCCAGCCACAATGTTATTATAAAGAAATCATCATTTAAAGTAGTCTGAACATGTTTGTTAGTTTCTTTTTCCTCGACACAGTGTTGCTGCTTCCCACAGGTTCCTAGCTTTCTCATTCCGAGGAAACGAATGTTTCGCCTTATTTGAACATCAGAACACGCAACAATTTCGCATTAGTGTACACCTTCAGTTAATTATCCCAGAAAAACACAATGTTTTGAAGCTTTTGACACAAGCAAGACCCACAAGTCACAACAATCAACAATGTTCTATGTTTACTTTGATATTCTACTCTTTGGTTTAATTTACTGCTTTCAGTGTTGCCAACTAGGCTAGGAGTTACAGAGCGTAAACAGAGTACTGTATAGAGAATGCCATTTTTTTTTAAGAATTCTGCTACTTACCGATCTAAATATTTTGGAAAAAGGCAATAATAATTTTCAGTTATTTTCTCTCCTAAGTTTACGTCTGAAATTAACCATATACGAGAACTATACCGAGAACAAAGGTCATTGAGATGCAAAATCAGAAGTAAAATAACTAAGATAGGGACTAGGGAGAGTAAAATAATACTAATTAATAAGGCTTATATACTAGACGGTTATACAATGGACTGGGGTTACAAATACTGAAAAGTTTGTGTACATAACGTATAGTTAAAATTGGCGCAGTATATACAAGCAGGCGAAAACAAACACACGTGCGTTGCGCTTGCACTGTTTTTTTTCCGATTGATTATTGCGTGGCTAAGAACCGCGCGTGCTTCATTCCTTTATTAAACCTAAGTGGCTGTCAGTGGAGCAGAACCGGTAAACACGCAGTCTGCAAATACATAAGTGTTATCGGTCTCTTCAAGACCAATCAGTCCACCCACAAAATCAGCATTGAGAATGTTTCGTTAACAATACTTTTCATTACATATTATCAATGGCGCTTAAGAAACGACAAAGAAATCAATAAGACTAGCCATTCTGACCGAAACGGATGCTGGTGCGCGAAAAATTAAACGGTTTAAAAATTGCTGCTATCACCACACACCAAAGATAACCACGTAAACAAAGTCATCAACTTCCGGGGTGCCATTATACAGGAAAACTAGCATTTAGGTGTTGTTATACATAACAATACTGCGATATTTTATGATGCATATATTATAATCATGTATTAATCTAAGAGTATCAATCTAAGAGTATATATGTGGATGGGTATAAGGGTAGAGGAAGACCAAAGAAACGATGGATGGACTGTGTGAAAAATGATATGGCAAGAAAGGAGGTATCTCATGAGATGACAAGATTACTTGTCATCTCATGAGATACCTCCTTTCTTGCCATATAATTTTTCTCTATTAAGAGAGGTATGGAAGAAGAAGACGTACTGCGCCGACCCCAAATGAATTGGGATAAGGGCAAGAGAATGATGATAATCTAAGAGTATCATTCATAACGACACTACAGAAGTTTGGCTGTTGTGAATAGTATCGAATATTCAATTCTATTCGCACTTAACTGCCTCATGGTTTTAAACTAGAGAAAAATATTATATTACATGAAGCTATCTGTTCCTGTGTAGCGTCTGATGTCGTTGCAGGCTTTTTAGTCCAAGGAAATACACTCGGCACGACACCTTTCTTTAAATGGCGACTTATTTGTTGACGACCTGAAAATCGTAAATATTTCTTTAGTTGTCTTCTGTAGGTATCTTTGATTTTCACGGTAATTGTATTCTTAAAGTATTCATGGCGATAATCAGTACTTACCCGTATACGCAGACACACCAACATAATCCGATTCTTGGAAGTGTGCTCGGCACAATCTGATTGTGTCGGTCACAGGTTTATTTCGTCGCATGGCTTTCACCCATTTTTTTCTCAACTTTGCGTCTCTCGGAAATAAATGCACGCCACCGTTATTACAACCAGGAAGGGCACAATTAGGCATATTATTTTTATTTTCGAATAAACAAATACGAAACGTTGCTAGCTACTGACAGATAATGGCCGTGTCGCAAACACGACACCTAGCGGAAGAATCACAATGAAGATAACAACAACATTATTATTGTTATATCGATGTTGGAGTCATTGACGATGATTGATTTAGTTTTTTAGCGGGAGTCAGCCAATCAGTAGAAAAAAATAAGAAGTACTAGTAACCATTTACAAATTATTTACATTACAATTTGTAGTATCTATTCTAAGACTTAGCCACAACGTTTTATATTTTTAATCCATGGATTTAGTAAGTACCCAATTTAATTATGATTTTCAGTTCGATGGTTTCAGACAACTTGAGATGGTTGAATGTTATGCTTAGTTTATTCAAAAATTATTCACGATTTTGAGAACGAGTTTTTATGAAAAGACAACTGACATTTGACCTTGACATACTTTACTATATTGCTGTATTTTTTATGGCAGTATTTGCAATTCGATCCTTTTTTTCGCAAATCTTATCCAAAAATTAAAATACCACGTTGTGGATTGCAATTATTCTATAATAATTGAAAATAATTAAAAAAAAAGAATCAAAACTTTGAAATACTTGTCAAATTGAGAACACCACTTTTTTATTATTTTATATAACACCGCCCCATAAACCAGATATTAAACGCGGGTTACTCACTTCGGTGGATCTTAGCCTTATTCATATGTTATCAACTGATCACATAAATAGAACCATCGAATAATTATTGTTTGGCGCGAAATCAAAGTCGCGGCGTAAATAATGCCGCCATCTTGGTTTTTGCAAATATTTCACCTTTGTAATACGTTGACCAACATCGCCCCTTGTCAAAGTTATTCGGACTTCAAAAGATCCACGTTCCACGTAGTACTGTATGTATGCATGACAAATGATGACAGCATTAGAACAAAATATAACACAAAAAAACATTCCCGTTTTATGTCATATTTCATTCAGTAGACTTAGGTTCGGGGTTCGACCAAAGAGTAAACTCATGGGCCGTAGGTGGCACAGTATATTATTATTGTGTGTAACGCAATATCAAATAATGAACCTTAAAGACATCGTTGTTTTTAGATCGGGGCTCCAATGCAGAGGCGCCGGCCGTCCGGGCCACTCAATGTTCTAGAACACCTGCACCAGTATTCGTTCTAATAATAAGAAACAATTAACTTACTTGAAGTTTTCGCCTTTATTACACGAGCCCCGCTTGTTCCTGATTGTTCAACATTACTGGGAAAAATCGATGGAACGGCCGATTTCTTTAAATATCTATGAAATGGAGCCATCCCTAAAAGTTACGACGGAAATTTTACAAAAACACATTTTTAAAATAAAAGTAAGAAAAAATACTAAATATTGTATTGTCTATTGTCCATACCTGTCGATAAACACACTTCAGAATAATCACTCGGCTGGAAATGATCATAACATAACCTCGAATGTTTGGATGCCTTAAAATTTTCTTTGTTTATCGCTTTTTCCCACAATATTCTTTTGCTGCGGTCTTTGGGAAAAGTGTGTGAGCCCATGTTGCGGCAACCTGAAGCTGAACATCTTGGCATTTTAAATTTAAAGTACTTTTTCACGGGATTTTATCAATTCTGACACTAAATACGGTCTCAAGCGTTTACAACGCTACCAAGCGGCGAAATGGAACAGCGTAAACTTCAAAAGTAGGTGAAGATCATTTGAGAATTATTGCCATACGTATAAACGAGTGATGTAAAATCGAATGTAGTTAGTGAAACTTGCACAAACGGCAAAACAACAGGTAATTGTTATAGAACACAAAGGCTCAAAAACCCAAATACAGTAAAAACCACCGCAAAGTACCTTATCCTCATACTCCATTTTATAAAAAAGAAAAAAAAAAAAATCTGTTCAAGTAACATTTTACCTTGTGAAATTTTGTCAACCAACAACCTGTCAAGTCAATGTCAAATTTCCACATTGTTTTCATCCAGTACATGTGATCACTGTGGTCAACTTAATATCATAGAACATTGCAATTACCATGGATGAAACTACGCCAACAGTTAGTTTAATATCATGTATGCACTTTGTACGCCGTGGCGTGGCTAAAGCAGTGCCAGAAAAGGTATGTAAGCCGACATTCGAGTACCAACTTTCTTTTGATTAATCGAAGCTTTAAAAACGTAATATCTCTATGATTACAGATAGAATTAACAGAGAAGGAGTTGGAGAAAATTATCAAACAAACAGCTGATGAATTGCGGTAGGTTCTTGTTAAAAACTCATAAAATAACATTATTTTAAAATCCTTGGTTAGTTGATTCAGTAACACTACTGCACTTGCAATAATTTTCTAGAAGTAAACAAAATGTCTTATATGTGATGAACCTCGACTTACAGAATAGCAGAGGCCGGTGAAGATGAAAGTGACGAAGAAGGTGAAGCTAGTGCAGCTCCAAGAGACCCCCCGGCCGATCCTAACGATGAGTTTAACTTTGAGAAATATGATGAAGAGGATAATAGTAAGTATTTGGTAACTAGTTTTCAAGTTAAATAAGAAGGGTTATTTGTCTCATTAAATCAAACAAAAAATGTCCAACTGTAGCATACTTTGGCTCAGATATGTTTCTGTATCTGTCTTGCACTTTTTACTAAGCCAAAGTTTGTGTTATGCACAGAGATAGGCCTAAGTATTATTTCTAGAATATTGTGGTATGCACAACAATGAATTGAGTTATACTTAACCAGTTTATATAATATCTCTCATTGTATAGGAATTCTGTACAAAGAGAGGTAATGTTATACTGGAAATGTATCACTTGTTTTGCTGTGTCTACTTAGTATTTACCTTCCTACTCCCACTAAGCAACTGTCCCACGAGTGTTGATGTTTAAAAACATTAAAAGAGTTTCAATATAATACTTTTTGTAGTTTACATTTTTGCTTGTGGTCTAATTTGTTACTATACAACTTCCTTCCGTTGCATGTTGGTGGACTCAAAATCTCAAAAATTACATGACCAGTATGTAGCCACCTACACAGCCACCTTCTATTATATATAGGGTGATTGGTAATTAGTGACCGTTACTTAAACACGTGATTGTGATCATTATAAAAAACAACTTTCCCAAAGAAACTATTTTTATTAAACTCATTCACTTCTATATGAAATTCGGGGTTGTGAGCCGAGCGGGTGCTCTGCCCTCCCACTGTGGCAAGGTACGATATTATTAAGACAGAATGGCGTCAAGTGGCTAACAGCTGTTAAGTCACAGACTGACGCGCGTGCGAATTTTACTTGGCTGTTGAGTTATTGTGATAAACGTGAATGAGTATAAAAAATGTTTCTTTGGGAAAGTTGTTTGTTATCATGATTATAATCATGTGTTAAGTATCGGTCACTAATTACCAGTCACCCTATATACAACTGTTTCCTATAGAGGTAATCCTCAGAACAGAGTGCCAACTGTTACCAACTACCTAGTTACCTACTTCTCTTGTTACTAATCTCCTGCCCTGATATCAATTTGTTTGGGGTGGCGCAGCATGTCCTTTTGCATCCTTACTTCTCTATTACTGAGCAGCTTATTTTTTTTTGCTATTATCTTTTTCTACCTTTTATAATAAGCAACGACTTATTGTCGGGCCTACGCTGCCCTCTCATACTTAAGTACTAACGCTGTAACATCCAAATATTGTAGAACCAAATGATTTTAAAAGGGTAACCATGGAGTTTCTTGCCGGTTCTTCTCCATAGAAAACGACCAACCCGAACCGTGCCTCTTCTGTCGACGTTTTATAAGTGCCCATGTAGGCCTATGTAGAATAAAATATTTCTATTTTGATTTTGAGTGTTGTGCTTGTTTCTAACCATAACATGCTTCACACAGTCCATCCATACTTTTGATACAACAAAATTACTAATAAATACTATTTTATTTTAATGTTATAAGTTTTTTTGCAGTCAACCCTGTTGGTATTGGTACTGTGGCGACCATGCCAAACTTAGGTGATCTAAGTGAAAATGTTCAGATAAGGGTAAGTTGTACTTACATTGATAATTGATAAGACTAACTTGTGATAATGAGGAGCTCGTGGCTAAATAATAACAGACGCACGGGCGATCTTTAAGGTTAAGCCGTGCTTGCTGACATTGGTCCGGGGATGGGTGACCATAATTACATCATGTTTTCTCGTGCCTCGGAAAGCACGTTAAGCCATTGGTCCGGGCTGTCACTTGTAGATCTTTGACAGTCATTACGATTAGTTAGAAGCCAAAAGTCTGACATCCAGTCTTACCAAGGGGTATTGTATTACCCCTTGGTAAGTCTGGTGTGGACATAGGCAGTGGCTTCATGTAAAATACTGATATTCAGCTGTATCCGGATAGACTAGAAGCCGACCCCAACAAACTTTGGGAAAAGGCAGGCAGATGATGACTAAATTGTGATAATACTGTAGAGAAAATGTAGAACTGTCATAAATTATATAAGAAAATGTACTCCTGTTTTCAGTAACAATAGGCAACACCTAATTGGATGGTAATAAAAATGCGCGGGTTCGGAGCCGAAAGTGACATATCCAAAAACACGCTTTCGTTATGTTCACTCGCTGACCACGGTTTCTCTTTTACCTTGGCTCCTAAAAGACGCAGCGTGATGTTAAATAGGAGACAACCTATCTCAAAAATAGGACTTTACGTGGTGGAAGGGACTTGGATGCACAAACGGTTACCACATGTTCATTACTTCATGCTGAACCTCCACACCATCGAAAAAAAATAGCCGTTTCCTACAAAAGTGCACCTGCTCGGTCAAAATGTATGGCACAACTGTTTTTTAGCGTTTCGTACCCAAAGGGTCAAACGGGACCCTATTACTGAGACTTCGCTGTCGGTCTGTCTGTCACCAGGCTATATCTCATGAACCATGATAGTTAGCCAGTTGAAATTTCTACAGATTATGTATTTCTGTTGCCGCTATAACAACAAATACTAAAAACAATAAAATAAATATTTAAGCGGGCTCCCATACAAAAAAGGGTTTTTTTTTTGCTCGTTTTTATAAATAATGGTACGGAACCCTTCGTGCGAGAGTCCGACTCGCACATGGCCGGTTTTTTTTTAAATTACCGATGGAAAATTTATGTGGGGGGTACAGAATGATGTACTGAATACACTGTACCCACCCTGTTTAAGTCAAAGAGAATTTTTCAAATCTGACTGGTAGGTCCAGGGATGAAATCATTCAAACAAACAAAAACTCTTCAGCAATATAATATATTATTTGAAACCTCTCTATTTCAATTACAACTTTAAAGTAATGTAATTAAAACAAGAACTTGAATGGGCAGTAGTTTAATAAGAATTTCTCTTCAGACCGAGGGACCGGACAGTGACGAGGAAGATGACATTATCAAACCTAATGACAACCTCCTTCTAGTGGGACACGTAGAGAGTGATGCCAGTGTCTTAGAAGTATACAGTAAGTATGAGATATCAATATTTCCATATTGGGACGATAATAATCCCACACTCTTAGGCCAAGATACTCTACTTCTCCTTGTTGGTCTTATTTTCCGAAATGACTAAACCGATTATAGTGAAACTTCATAGGCTTAAGCAGGATACATAGACCTAAAAAGTTACTAAAAATCAATTTCGAAAAATAGTGTTACAGCTAAATTTATCCATTGAAACAAAAATGTTCAATTACCTTTTTTTCAAAAAAAAAAAAGTTACTAAAACCATTTTTGAAATACCTTTCAAAAATGTTTTTAGTAACTTTTTAGACCTATGTATGTATACTGCTTATGAGTATTAAGTTTCATTCAAATCGGTTCTGCCATTTCGGAAAATAAGGACTTGAAAGTTTGTATGAAATGCCGTAAGGTGTAAAAGCTCTAAACATAAAGCGTGGCACTGTCCTGCAAATTGCAAAAACCAAAGAAAATTTGAATTTCGTGAACTACCCTGGCGCTTCCCTCTTAACTTAAACGACAGCAACATCAAGGAAGACGTCATTAAAATTGAAACCCTATAGACCAGGGACTCAAGTCTGCTATTTTTATAAACATCGTCATTCCAAAACGATCCCATTGTCATTTTGCTAAAAGCTCGTAATCTGCTAAATTCTGTCAAATTCTATGCCATTTCTTTCAACGGAGTGTCAGTGGTTGACCATTGTGAAGTCATAATGACGCCATTATAATTAGTAGATTACCAAGCTTGTCAAAATCAACAATTATGAAATCAATGATAGGTCTTTCTGACACTATTGGAATAGCAGACTTGAGGCCCAGAAGAGACCTAGGCTTACTATAATCATAAATATATCCGTTTATGTATTGTTATTCCGAACAATGATTTTGCGTATCAATAGTTGTCACTGTCTTGATTTGCAGTTTACAATAAAGAGGAGGATTCGTTCTACGTGCACCACGACATCATCCTGCCATGGTTCCCGCTGTGTATTGAATGGCTCAGTCATGATCCATCGGATCCCAACCCTGGTAAGTTTATATGCAACGTTATTGAACAAGACTTTTAAGAGAGTCTTTGATACGTGACAACAAGAATAGGTAACTCTTGCGTACTAAAACATTTTCTATTCATAAGTTATGACAAATTCATATATATATCAATTCATATTCCGTGCCCGATAGATATCGATTTTGTACCACTATTGCTACGCTCCTGCTTCCTAACCAATGCGATCGTTCGCGCGAATAGGCGATCGTCACTTATACGTTACTCATCTGTTCGGAGAGGAGGAGCTCGTGGCTAAATAATAACAGCCGCTCGGATCGATCTTTAAGGTTAAGCCGTGCTTGCCGAGGTTGGTCCTTGGATCATTCATTTATTCATTCATCATTTCAGCCCAAAAGACATACACTGCTGGACATAGGCCTCCCCCAAGTGTCGCCACATTGTCATTTTGGGGGGTTTTGCCATAATCGCCACGCTTGGCAGGTGGGTTGGCGATCGCAGTACGGTCACTAGATGGTCCGTGGATGGATGACCATAATTACATACAGAGTTTCCTCCGTGCCTCGGAAATCACGTTAAGCCGTTGGTCCTGGCTGTCATTTGTTAATCTTTAACAGTCGTTACGAGTAGTCAGAAGCCAAACGTCTGACATCCAGTCTTACCAAGGGGTATCGTATTACCCAGTTACTGGGTTGTGGAGGTCAGATAGCCAGTCGCTTCATGTAAAATACTGGTACTCAGCTGCATCCGGTTAGACTGGAAGATGACTCCATGATATTTTGGGAAAAGGCTAGGCAGATGATGGCTCATTCGGAAAACCGAAAAACGCTTTCGGCGCGATCACGTGTGAACCAAATTAACACGACGATCGCTTTAGTTAGGAAGCGGCTTTACGATTAAATAAGAGAACTATATGTATAAATAAATATGATATTTTCAGGCAACTTATGTGCTCTCGGCGGTATGGACCCAGTGATTCAAGTGTGGGACCTCGACATTGAGAACTGCCTAGAGCCCGCGTTCAAACTGGGTAGGAAACCGAATAAAAAGAAGAAAACTAAACGAGTCGGACACAAGGATGCTGTACTGGATCTATCGTGGAATCGGAATTTTACGTAAGTATTCATTTACTTAGGAATGTTTCAGCCTAGGGAAAACTATCACCGATGGGTTGTGCGTTGTTTCATAGCTAATTGTTTAAACGAATTTCGTTTCACATAAATTGTTTCTCATATTATCATTTCAAGGAATAATCAATATGCAGAATACTTACTTTGAAGAAATTTAAATCATCGAGTTTTGTTTCAAATAAAGTTTAATGTTAGAATATTCATATCTTAGAATTACAAATCAAATATTCTTTATCCACATATTGTTTGTTTCATGTAAAATCTATTACCAATAATAACATTTTACCGAGTGACAGTTTAAAATGCATACCCTGCTATAAAAATAATGCGGATAAATTCTTTTCAAGCAGGAAAATAATCTTGTTATTCTCACTAATAGTGTGTATGCCTATTGCATGTTGCATGCATGCAAGCAAGCGTGCAACATGCAATATAAGTCACATCGACATCGACATTTGTCAATATATATCGATAAAATCTTCATCCGACTTGACTACATCACCAATTGAGAACGCAAAAATGAAAGATGTGGAACGCAAATAAATGAAAATGAGTAGAACTTTGAACGTGGAGCCAGGCCTCCGTCACTCCATGTACTTGCGCGCTATAAGTGCCTACCGCCCAGCCGAGCGGTCTCGGTCCGCCGGCGCATCAAATTCAGTGCGGTTTTCGCAAGCGAAGTGCGCGCACGTCGTTCAATTTTAATAGTGCTGTTCGTTCGTACGCGTATTACGATGCCGTGTGGTGCCTATAATTATGTTTTATCTAGGTTTCTTCCACAGTCAGCACCAATATATAAAACAAAACAAACTTACAAATATAATAAAACAAACTTTAAAAAAGAGAACCGACTTCAAAACACTAAACCGTAAGAAATAATTTCTTCTTTGATGTCGGTGCTTTTTCGATTCGTAATTACCAGCTGTTAGCACTAACATTAAAAAAAAAAAAACAAATTATTTCTTACGGCTTAGTGCTTTATTTGAAGTCGGTTCTCTTTTTTTAAGGCTTTTTTTTCATTTCTAGTGAACATCTCCGAAGATCATCATCAAACTAAGAAGTATTATACTTATTTTAAAACGTTCTCCTAAATTTAACAAATCCTTTTCTGAAAACCGCATCGATATCGGTTTAGCCAAACGCGAGATTATCGCGCACAAACATACATACCCACAAACCATACAAGTCAAACTTCTCAGTTTGGCCTGTATGTCTGATCACCTCCTTTTTTTTAAGTTGGTTAAATATTTTATAAATGATAAAATTTTTAACTGCCGCATAAAAGTCAGAACATATTCACAGTTCTCAATAACATAGATAAAAAGTTATGTTAATTTAATTTTATCGAAAAGGCAGCCCTGCGATTACTGTGGAATCGCGCGGTGCGAAGCAATCACTGCTGTACGCTTGAGCATTTAGGCGCATTTTAGCATACAGTGGTTGTTGACGCGAGGGAGTAGGCAATTATCGTAATAGGTATTGGAAGTTTTCTACTGAGTGAAGTATCTGGCTTAATCTGTGGTGGAGCTTTCAAAAACAAAAAACGATCAACAATCAATCCAAAACAAACTTTATCTTAATGGGAAAAGGTTGTTTTTGCGTGGCATAGAGGTCGCGTAACTCCGTTTCCCTTCACGGCATACGAGTCGGTGTTACTGCCTAGTCGCGCATATATAGATGTTTCACATCAAAAACTTTTGCTTCAATTGCAGACACGTATTAGCAAGCGGATCAGCAGACAGCACTGTTCTGTTATGGGACTTGGATCAAGGCACACCGCACACCAAAATAGACTGCTTCGAAGATAAGGTACTAGGTTTGGTCTCATCTTTATGACTTCATCATAAACTTTCTGACCTTGTACAATGCTACTTGGGGTCAGTGGAACTCGTTTTTGTCTTCCGTTCTCCCATGTCAACTGTCACACTATCATCACTAAGCGTTTTGGGAATACTTTTATAATGCGTACCGCTAAGGAGTGGAATTCCCTGCCGGAGTCTGTGTTTCCCGATAGCTACAATCTGGAGGTCTTTAAGTCAAGAGTGAATAGGTTTCTTCTAGGCAAGCGTGCTTCACCGTCGACCACATCATCGCTTACCATCAGGTGAGATAGTGGTCAAGCGTAGGCCTATTGATAATAAAAAAAAAAAAAAAAAAAATATTTTTCAGTACAAGGCGTTACAATGTGGAAGACCTTTAAAAGCTAAAGCTAGATGGCACGACTATAGCTGAGTCTCAGTCTGACCAATGAGGTCTAGCTATTTTTAAATATGAAATGACATCACTAGATTTTCAACCAATGACGATGCTTGGAACCAGCTATGGTAGCGCCATTAGTTCCACAGTTGGCATCCCCATTGTTTCATTCGTCAATTGAGTTACGAGAGAATAATTCTTATAACTTACTAGTCATCTCTTTTGGTCTTCTTAAGTGAAAACTATAACAACTGACTTTGGAATTTTGATCTGTATTTAATAAAAATAAATTATTTTCTTTTATACAAGGTGAAAGGGACAAAATATGCATGTCCACGTATTCAGTACATCCAACGAAAAATTTTTATGTTAGGCTCCAATATCAAAATATTTTATTTTACATAGGCCTACGTGGGCACTTATAAAACGTCGACAAAAGATGCACGGTTCGGGTTGGTCGTTTCCTATGGAGAAGAACCGGCAAGAAACTCCATGGTTACTCTTTTAAAATCATTTGGTTTTACAATATTCGAATGTTACAGCGTTAGTACTAAGTATGGGAGGACAGCGTAGGCCCGACAATACGTCGTTGCTTACAGAACAAGACAAATGATGGTTCAAAATGATGTAATGAATACGTGGCAACCGTTTTAGCGTTGGTGTCCCTTTATCCCTTACACCCTGTATGATGTTAGTTATCAAACACCCCTCTAGACCCTTCTGAGCGAAAGTATCGAGACACGATTCACTTTATGCTGGAAAACAAACCTTATTTCCTTAGGTTATAGCTGGCGTTTTGGCTTACAAGTCATCTGTTTGTGCCCACAGGTCCAGTCCCTAGCCTTCCACCCTCTAGAAGCACAGACCCTGGTGAGTGGTTCGTGTGACGGCCAGGCGCGCGTGTCGGACTGTCGCACGCCCAAGGTGGCGCGCGCGTGGAGCCTGGCGCCGGAGATCGAGCGCGTCGTGTGGGACACACAGAACCCCTTCTGTTTCGCTGTGAGTCTAAACTAATATTATAAAGAGGAAAGATTTTATTGTTTGTTTGTTTGCATTGAATAGGCTTACAAACTACTGGTCCGATTTGAAAAATTCTTTCAGTCTTTGATAGCCCATTTATCGAGGAAGGCTATAGGCTATATATCATCACGCTAAGATCAATAGGAGTGGAGCAGCAATGAAAAATGTTTCGAAAACGGGGAAAATGTGACGCAAACGAAGTTGCGCCGGACAGCTAGTCTTCTACAAGGGTGGAAGGAACGCCAAAGCTAAAACGTCTACCCACATTCAGTAGGTACATCATCCTGATCTGCTGGCCTACCATGACGTCTTAAAGCAATATTGTTCTACTCTTATTCCAGTGTGGGAAAGAGACGGAGTTATACAGGATGTCTAGCGCCATCTCTTTCCCACACTGGAAAAGGAGTAAAACAATAATGTTTTAAGACGTCATGGTAAGCCAGCTTAACATAGAAATTGTGCGTCGTTTTAGCAATGTCCCTTCCACCTTGAATTAGTTAAACCTATGTTGTATTCATTATTATTTCATAATGTTTAGCGTGTCTTATCTGCTAGGTTCGCGTTCTTATTATAATTTTAGACCAAACTTATCTTCGCTGACAAAAACATAATCACGAAAATTGAAAATCTTAGAATTAATACAATCTGTCTTGGCCCATTGCATTATGACAAAAATAAAATGCCTGGTTCTCTTGGCTAAAGTGATAATGATAATATGACTATCATTACTATACTATCATACTAATATTAGAAAGTCACTCTGTTTGTTTGTTTGTTACTTTTTCACGACGAAACAGCTGATCGGATCTTAATGAAATTTGGCAAGAAGATAGATATTGACATGCTTGTGGCTAAGCACTACACTTTTCTACTTCTGTGTACTCGGGCACAACACGTTTCAACCGATTCGTGAGTGAAGTTAAGAAGGTCACCGTAATGTATGAGTCCACCGCTTTTTTGTAGTCATTCGTATTTGGTCGGATAACCAGCCGTTGTTTACATGTTTTGTTTTTATTTACTTAATGCGAAACATTCCAAGCTGAATATTTTCACTATATATTTTTGACTAAACGCACTAACTCTTGGCTTAAAGCCACACATCTTGGGTTGAGCCGGTTTCTTGAATTTTGCCGTCAAAGTTATGACACCGTCGTTTTGATTTTAGCAATATTATTCAATAATGCATGCATGTACACTTTTGAAACTTTTAATGGTTATTAAAAGCGTCAAGAAGGACTGAATACAGTTTTCAGCGAGTTTATACGTTTTCTCAATTAGGAGCTACGATTGTTTTTCGGGTCTTCGAAAAAGTGCGATTACTTGAAAATTTTAAAAAAAAACCTTAATCTAATTGATTATTGTCACAAATACGCATAAATAAGGAGCTACTCGTGTACGTTTATTCTACAGGCGCACATACGAAGGTTTTAGAGACACACGATTCTGCAAAACGTTACTCCAGCAGGAAACGCAATATCTCGAAAACCTGAAGACGCACAAATTATATTTTCGGGGCACATTTTTGCACAAATATAAGCTTTCTGCCCACGCGCAATATTTCTCTCCGATCATTTGTTTAGAATTTTCCTGCTAGAAAAACGTTACCCTAGCAGGAATCGTTTTTTCCGTTTTTTTCCAAAAACGACCAGGCGCACAAATTCTATAAATAGCGCACATTTATAGCAGATAACACACTAAATATACGTTCCACTCATCTCACTAGAGACACTTTCCTGTTGGGGTAACGTACACTATTAAATCTCAACATTTCCGTCCCTTTCAGATGAGTAACAACACAGGCAAGGTAGCGTACGTGGACTGCAGACAAGACGAGCCGCTGTGGATACTAGATGCGCATGAAAAAGAAGTCACTGGACTTATACTAAGCGATAGAGTGCCTGAACTGATGATCACTGTCAGTACGGATGAGAAGCTGAAGACTTGGGATATTTCAGGGTAAGTACTATTAACTTATAAAAAATACATGGTGTGAATGGAGCCTTCACGAAGCCGTTTACATCAAAACTAAGAACCTCTATTCATAAATTATTGCTGGTTAAAGATTTTTTTTGCGACAAGTTACCTGTTACGCTATATAACGCACTCATAAGATTGTGCTGATGGATGCATTGAGTAGTATGGACAAGGGTCATGAAGAAATTTGTACCTTAAAAAAAAATAGTTGTGAAAAAAATGAAATTGACCATTATCTCCGTAACTAGAAGGTTCCCATTAGATTACATTAGGATTATTCATTAAGTATAACCAAATATCTAGTTCTCATCATGGCATCTTTCATACAAGATTAATTCTTGTTTCCACTTCACAAAGTTCATTTTCAACAACAACGAAGATCTAGAATAAAAATTTAGTCTGTGTAATATGTATAAGTCCAACTTCAATA
This sequence comes from Cerastis rubricosa, assembly GCA_949152445.1. NCBI lineage: Eukaryota > Metazoa > Arthropoda > Insecta > Lepidoptera > Noctuidae > Cerastis > Cerastis rubricosa. Next base: position 5,997,557 of record OX424526.1, on the reverse strand, counting down.
AAATTGGAACTTTGTTTTGATATGTTTTTTAGTTGGAAATTAACTTCTCAACTCTGTTTACTATTGTAAAAGGGTTTTTCTTAATGTGAACGTGTTTTCTATTTCGTTATGTTTTCCTATCACCAAGAACAAATAATTCATTGTTGTATCTGAGTTCTACTAAAGTCTTCATATAAACTAATATTTTAAAGAGGAAAGATTTGATTGTTTGTTTGCATTGAATAGGCTCCGAAACTACTGGTCCGATTTGAAAAATTCTTTCAGTGTTAGGTAGCCCATTTATCGAGGAAGGCTATAGGCTATATATCATCACGCTATGACCAATAGGAGTGGAGCAGCAATGAAAAATGTTGCGAAAACGGGGAAAATGTGACGCAAACGAAGTTGCGCCGGACAGCTAGTTACATTATAACTTAAGTTCTCTTACCATGTTTATACCTCTTTTTACTTTCCATTGCTGAATAAGTGTATAAGTGTCAGGGCTCACGACTTCCTATCTTGCTTGAAAATTCCCAAAAATGCAAAAAAATACCCTCATATACAGTTCTGCTTCCAGCATAAAGTTGTATTCATTTAAATGGACATGATGCAATATACTTACACACACACTCCCCACGTCCCAGCGCCGCCCCGCTGCAGACGTCGGAGCGCTCGTGTCGCGTGGGCGCGGCGCTGTGCGCGGCCGCGTGTCCCGAGGCGCCCTACAACGTGGCGGTGGGCGGCGACAACAAACAGAACTACATCGAGCTTGTTGACTTGAATGCTAGCGAGCAGTGTGAGTTTCAATCCCTTTTTAATTTCTTGTACATGACTACAAGTTATAAATAATAACAACTGCACGGGTCGATTTTTAAGGTTAAGCCGTGCTAGCCGAGGTTGGTCCGTGGATGGGTGACCATAAATACATACTGAGTTTCCCCCGTGCCTCGGAAAGGAAGTTAAGCCGTTGGTTGCGGCTGTCATTTGTAGATCTTTGACAGTCGTTACGTTAGTAGTCAGAAGCCGAAAGTCTGACATCCAGTTTTACTAAGAAGTGTCGTATTACACAGTTACTGGGTTGTAAAGGTCAGATAGGCGGTCGCTTCCTGTAAAATACTGGTACTCAGCTGCATCCCGTTAGACTGGAAGCCGACACCAAGATAGTTTGGGAAAAGGCTAGGCAGATGATGATGACTAGAAGTTATTACAAGCAGCGTTGCTGGGTTTCGGGTTGTGTACCGGCCGGTGTTATAGGCATTTAGGACATTTCAGCTGTTTTGGGGTGGCAACCAACGCATCTGCAGGCCGCATTTGAGATATGCAGCCGGGTACAAATTATTTGCAACACAACATGCAATGCAACATTTTCCATTCATTTTAATGTGTACTAAAAACAACAGCGCGCACGCTACGTGCGTATGCAGGCGTATGGAAAATATTGCATTGCGTGTTGCATTGAAAATAATCTGTACCCGGCTTTACGACTTACTATCTGTTGGCTATCGCTCTGATATTGCCGTCCTTTAATATTACAGAAACAGGACTATAAGCTGTTACTGACTTCTCGACGTACAAATAAATAATACGACTACTTTCTGGCGCAGTGTAAATTAACTCTTCATGTTCATTTATTTACTAACAAAACAGGACAATTAAAAGCAATAAGATAGAGATTATCAGTTTTATATGTATCACAGAACCAATTACAGGTTCTCAAACCCTGTAATTAAAGCCATTGTGCGGTATTTGGTACAGCATTTTGCAGAAAGTCTTACGAATTCCTTTAATTTGTTTCAGTTACGAATCGGTTCGCATCACGGCCCCTAATAGCACTCCCTATTCCAAGCGAAGATGCTATGGAGACATAGAATTGTTTATATTTATATTTAAGTGTAATAATAAACTACAAAATGGTCTTCTTTGTTTATTTTTAACCTGACATCCGTAAGGTGCTTGTGATAAGAGCAGGTGGACTACGATGACGTATTAAAACATTGTTTTACGACGCCATTTTACTCCTTTTCCAGTGTGGGAAAAAGATGGCACTAGACATCCTGTATAGCTCCGTCTCTTTCCCACAATGGAATAAGAGTAAAACTATACTGCTTTAAGACGTCATGGTAGGCCAGCTGATCCGAGACTCCAAGTAGGTATTTTATTATTGTGGACACTTGGTTTAAACGACGTACGATCGAACTCATAAGACCCGGACTGCACGAAAGCGGAGAGACGAGACGAAACGAAAGATGACGAGTTTTAAACCACCAATAGAAATTCGTTATTTTTACTTCTCGTTTAAGCTTAGCTTTAGTGGAAACGGTCGAGCAGAGAGGATTGGAGATGTCTCATACTTGTTTAGGCCAGCTTTTGCACTCGGCGGCAGCGCACAATGGAAACAACAAGAGACGAGTGGCGTGCGGCGGCGGACGCTAAACCCGACATGAGTAGCCTGTACACACATCTCTGTTTCGGTCTAGAAAGTACCTACGCATCTCGGCACAACTTCGGTGGATATATCAAGCTTCTACGCATCTCTCCTCTCTGCTTTAGTACATACGGCGCTTTGGAGGAGTACAAAACTTGGTTTTCATATACCACATTTTATGCATTTATCAAATGCATAATATGAAAACCAAGTTGCAAGTTGCTGTGTACCTATGCAAGGTGCACGGACGCGTGAAGCATGGCTAGGAAGGAACTCTGCTGACTGCTGAGATGAAGATCAATTGAGAAGTATGGAAGAAGACATGCTGCGCCGCCCATAAATAAATTGGGATAAGGGCAGGAGAGGTTCCGTACTGCGATCGCCAACCCGCCTGCCAAGCGTGGCGATTATGGCAAAACCCCCCATGTTATGTCAATGTGGCGACACTTGGAGTAGGCCTATGTTCAGTAGTCGACGTCTTTCGGCTGAAATGATGATGATGAAATATTAATAAAGAGTCCAGAACTCCAGGACATTGTTCCTAAAAGCGTTTGTAATTGTAGACATTTACCGACAAATTATGAACCATCCCAAAAGAAACAAAAAGATAGTGACGGTCTGTGTTGCTATCAATGGTATTTTATTAATATAATTTATCATACATTATAATGTACATTTTTCGAGCCCATCACCAATTATACCAACACATACCGTTTTAACGGACCCCGCGATCGTCCTTCATAAGTTTCCCTCTACAATTTGGAGCGAGTGTCGTCGCTGTAAAAGAAAATCACCATTTTACTTTACAAAAATAGGGTTTTCCAAATAAAACAACATTTATATAACAACTGAGATTATGTATTAGCAACATATCGTATAATAATCTTAGATAAAAATCATAAAAGCAATGAAAATGTATAAACTGCTCGATAACTCCGAACTAAAAGCATTTTTAATACTGCAATTCTGGTTTTGATAAAATAAAATATTAAAATAAGTTGCAACCTCACTTGGTCATATAATTTGAACACGATTTGAACAATATCAGTGTATATTTTATAAAATGTTTACAGAATTATTTTAATAATTTCAAAATTGGATCACAGCCAAAATTAATGGTAATGATATCTTTGACAAATATGCCATATAAAAATATTCAGTGTAGCAACACACGTTTTAAAATATTATTGCTCTATGTTTTGCAATAAATACTATGACAGGTTCGCAGTGAAGAGTTGCCAGATTAAATATTAAGGTCGGTATAAAAAGCTAAATATAGCTGTTTAAATCTAGCAACCCTGGCGTTGAGCAATAATGTGGTGTCTTATGGTAACTCTTAACAATAAAAGGTGCTACACAACCAAGACTTTGATAACTTGAGGTCTTAAAAACAAAAATAGTTAAAGAGGTCGCCACTTTCGCTTGTACACATAGCGACACATCGAGTTATACATTTCCAGTATAACAAGACCTCGCTTTGTATAGATGAGAGATGCGCTTATACTAGTTATTGTAATAGCTTGATTTATCGCTATGCATACCTTATTAGATATAGGTTTGGTCAAAATGCAACGTTAAACCTATAATTTTTAACAAAGTATCCAATAATGAAATGCAAGTTAAAATAAACTGAAGAATGCTATGAGAGAGACTCAATTTTTCACTAAGTATTGTATTTAAAGTTACATCTTTTAGATGTTTGTTCGTGTCTATTTGCACTAATGAGTTTACATGAATCTATGCCTATTCGTTGTGAGTAAATAAAAACTAAAAGCGACATGACCAAGATTCCTTACCAAGGAATCCACCAATTTTGTCACAATCTCAACAAGAATGAACTTTTCGGGCGATAAGCTTTATTTATGCTCGGGTACTGTTCGAACTAACAAAAACTGTTCATTATCATCTTGTTCTGATCTGAACCTTCTTGATAACATTCCGGTATCTTGTTATTCATTTCATGCGCAATATAATCTGTAAATATATTTACTTAATTATTTCTGTATACTGAAAAAAATATATATAATCCATATAATTATGAGAAAATATATACTGTTACATAATATTCAAATATTTACTTTTGCTATCAAGTTTAATGCGATGTAAACGAATAAAATACAAATAAATAAATAAATACGTTCTATCGTTGATGAGGCACTAAATTAAATCTGCGATACTGATATTTTTATTATTTGAAACTTTCAATTTCCGAATTTTGTCATGTTATAAATTCAAAGCCAAAATTTTTTTTTTTCTTAAGTAAGCTCCAGTATCACTGATATAAACTCAATAAATTGTATTATTTATAACACTATGTAAAATTAACTAAGTACTCAATGGTTTTACCATGAGAATAGCAAGAGTATTACAAGGTCGTAATTTTTTACATACAAATGGAAGTCACATGGAACTTTCACAGGGTAAATTCGTCCAAAATAGGTTCCAAAAGCCCCGTTCAATTACAATATGCAAAACCTTTTATCTAAACACTTATAATACAATATTGGATTTTACGCAGTTGACAGTGAGTTAAAATTCCAAACGTGCAACAAAATTTAGGCATGGATTTAGGTGTATTTTAGAGTTAGTGAAAACCGGCATTATGTTTAAGTATAATTTCCGACCTTATCATTTTCGAACTAAATACCTTTCTAGGCTCACGGTATGTTTACTTCTAGTCATTACAGATTTACTTGGTGTTTAGTGTTGTTTATGGTTACAATAAATAACTTATTCAATGCGAGATACTCTTACTGTGTACTAAATATAACTATATAGCTGTGCGATTATCTAATTAAATTACCTTTCGATTACCGACATTAATCTCTATGTAATAAGGTTGAGGGTTGTGTGAGCCGAATTTGATCAACAGACTAATCGTCTATATTTTACCACGTGTGCAAGCAGGCTTGATAACTTAATATTTAAAATCACATGACTATCCAATATTTTTTGGGGTCAAAACTTTAGTTTTGATATTTGACAATCATATAATAACGCTCACAAAACCTCCCAACCTCTGAACATGATCGCCACTCACAGGTATAATTGTGCGATTTTACTTCTTCACAACTTAACTTATTCTTAGAAAAACTCGCAGCGAGGCCGGCAAAGCCTATTCCAACGACAACATTTCAAAGCCTTGCCATAATGTCATTGTCACATCATATCAAAATTTTGCAATAGGGAAGGTCCATTAAAGCTCATTTATTTTTAAAGATCTGACCAATGAGGTCAAGCCATTTTAAAATACTAAATGGCATTAACAGATTTTCAACCAATGACGATGCTTAGAACTAGCTACACTAGCGCCATTAATTTCAGTTACCTCCCCTCTGAAACTGTCAAAGTGACAGTTGATATTTTTGTAATGACATTCGCAGGTCAACCAATGAGGTTGGCTTCTGCTTAACCGGACTACTTTTGTGAAAGTTGCCAACCCAAATCGCGCATTTAAACCAGCTAAAGAGACCACCATGCCCGAAAAAAAACAAAACATTTACTCTTCAGCGGGGAACTTGGTGACTGCATCGTTCATGGCCCTCGCCATATACTCGACGTTCGTGGGGTTCAGTCCACACACGTTGATGCGGCCTGACTTGAGGAGGTAGATGTGGTACTCCTGCATCAGGTGCTCGGCCTGGCGCTGAGTGAGGCCAGTGTAGGAGAACAGACCGATCTGCTTCACTATGTGATCCCAGTTGCCGGGGGTGCCTAGTCTGTAAGGGTTGATAGATGATTTAAGGAAGGATCCATTTTTGGGTCCGCATAACGTACTATAAAAAGTCTTTTTTTATAATGATTTCATTTTTGGGGTTCCGCTGCCAAATAGCAAAACGGAACCCTTATGGATTCGGTCTGTCCGTCCGGCTGTCTATCCGTCAAGAAATTTAAGTATTTTCATAAAAGGTAACTTACTTGATAAGCTCTGCTCTCAAGGCTTCTCTCATCTGTATGACCCTGGTGGACATTAGCTTAATGTGTTCCTTCCTGCAAAACACAAACCAAATTGTGAAACGTCTTCAAATTAATAGTACATTACTGCCGCGGTCTATAATGACTGCTTTGCTGGTCGCGCTGATTATGGCCGACAGCGCAGCTCCAGGCCGACACAGCGCGGTCAGCGTGCAGCACTTGATGGACGAGCTGAGATAAAGGCCGAGACCGTAGGTCGAGACCGTAGGTCGAGGCCTTTACAGCGAGGACAGCAAGGGCTGCAATGATGGCCAAGCTGAAAGGCCTAGAGCGTAGCTAGGCTAGCTCGAGGCAATCATAGCGTGACCGGCGAAGCAGTCATTGTGGGCCAAGGTTTGTATAGTGCTTTACTCAAAAATGCAAGTACCTTATCTAAATAAAACCAGCAAGTAATTTAAATAAAAAATATATTAATTAAAATTTTCGCTGAACCGCACTTTTGTTACTTCTTTTTTTTTTTTAGCAAGCAATTTTTTTAGAACTATACAGCCTAATATGGAATAAAATCTTTTTGTACCTATCTCTATAGATACAAATAGCTGTGTTGTAAATAAAATCTTTTTAGATTTGATTGTTTAAAACGTTGAAACGTCAAAATAGCGGCCGGCAAAACATTGCCGGCCTGTTAGAGCGGCCAGCAAAACTTTGCCGGCCGCTCCTTGAAACAGAACGGCAAGGTCGACTTTGCTCAAACAAGGTTGTCAAAATAATGACCATATAACATGCATTTTTGAGTAAATATATGAGTCGCATAGTTCAGTCGATTTTTAATAACTGAGTCTCGGATATTGGGTAAAGCTCGACAGTTTTCTTTAATTTCAGTCATCATAAAGGGTTGTTTAAAAGACGTAAAAAATAAATAAATGTAACACCCGTCTCTGCTCTGTATGGTGTCGGGCTCTGTATGGTGTCGGATGTAAAGACTAGCACCATTCCATATCTTCCCGTGGGTGTCGTAAGAGGCGACTAAGGGACTTGCCAGAGAATGGGCAGCAGCGTTCTCTGTGCTTTTGTAACAACCGTACTGCGATCGCCAACCCGCCTGCCAAGCGTGGCGATTATGGCAAAACCCCTTAAAATGTCAATGTGGCAACACTTGGGGGAGGCCTATGTCCAGCAGTGGACGTATTTTGGGCTGAAATGATGATGATGCAACACCTATCTCTTCACCCAAATCTAAAGTACTTTTTGAAGTTTAGCATAGATAATCAACCTTCATAAGCAAGCAAAGGGTAACTATTTTCAGATTTGATAAATTTACAAGAAAACAATACGATAGTTGATCCAGATACGGGTTCTCCTGAGCGAGAATAATAAATGGTCTTTGTTTCTTACTCACCACTCGTCGAAGAGTGCTTTGTTGCTGAGTACGTTGCAGACGATGCGCGCGCCGTGCGCGGGCGGGTTGGAGTACATGCCGCGCACCACCCACGTCAGCTGCGAGCGCAGCGCCGGCACTAGGGATGCGTCGTTGATCACGATCACGAGGTTGCCCACACGCTCGTCTGGTAAACATGCAGTTTTTTTTTAAGGTTTATTGGAATAAAACAAGTGAGTAAGCTGTTCAGCTTCGCACGGAGGAATGTTCAAAGTTGATGAAGAACATTCAGTAATTGAAGAAGAGCCAGAAGAAATAGAGAAGAGGTCCTTGAATTTTTACAAAGCCAAAACAAAAGTAATCCCGAAAAAGAAAAATACGAGTTTCCCAAACAATATAAATAGAAATTCTCTATTCATCTTTCTTTACTTTTCTTTAAAAAAAACGTTGTCTCACACTAGGAATTGCTCCTGGAATTTCTCCTCTTGTGGGTGCGTTAACAAACATTTAAAATCACAAACACAAACTGCCAGACCCAACTACCTTTATGCCATACAAATATTTGTAATGGATGTGTGGATGAAACCCGCCACACGTCGCGCAGCAGTCAATCGCTCAACTACTGCGCCAACCGTGCCATCAAAGCGCAAATAGCGTTCCTTTGGTACTGAGCTAATAAACACAGATACTCACTGTACAGCCCAAAGTTCTTGGCGTAAGACTGCGCGCAGACGAGCTCGAAGCCGCGCTTCACGAAGTAGCGCACCGCCCACGCGTCCTGGTCCAAGTCACCTGAAGCGAAGCCCTGGTACGCGCTGTCGAAGAACGGGAATAATTTGCGCTCCTACAAACAGATTATAGGTCCATTATTTTATTGTACTAGTACTGTTAGTTCTAACCTAAAGTTCAAATTCCAATACAAACTTAAATGATATTCTTCTTCTTTATTTATCTTGAGGTTAATGCTTAATGGTGTCAGAGTTTGTATGCTGCCCATGGGCCTCTGATTTGGCTTACATGCCATCGAGAAATATCTCTGGCATGCTGGCTTCCTCACGATGTTTTCCTTCACCGAAGTAAGTGATGATCATAGATCGGAGCAAGTAGATTGAATTGGGGTCATTGATCCGAAACGTTTATATTAATATTTGATTGAAATTTAAGTGCAACAATTTATAAGAAGTTGTGGCCACAAAAAGGCAAAAAAAAAAATATGCTTCGATCGGAATTCGATTGTTTTTATTATTCAACAGTTATATAATAAATTAATTTAGTTTTGATACCTTCCTTTAAATTCTTGAATTGAGTAGTAATAATATCACTACCAACATTAACAATATTTAATTGACTCCGGAAATACCGGAATTTCTTTCCGGAAAAATGGCTTTTCCATGTTCTTCTTTCTGTGTGCATTTATGATACAAGTACAAAAAATCAATCTACCTACTCCGATCTATGGTGATGATTCAAAAATACGCACATGAATACTTAAAACCGGCCAAGTGTCGGACTGGCACACGAAGGGTTCCGTACCATTATTTATAAAAACCGGTCAAGTGCGTGTCGGGCCACGCGCAGTGTAGGGTTCCGCAGTTTTTATAACATCCAAGTGCGGATCGTATTCGCTGACTGATAGTTTCGTACCATGCTCTAACTAAAAGCCAAACATGACTACCTACCTAATTTGACTTCCTATACAAACAACAACAACTGTTTTTTTTTTATAAAACTTAGGAATGAAACAGCGCGATACAACTGACGCTTAGCGCCATCGATCGACATTTCTATGGAGTTGTTCGAAAGGAGATGTTCCAGAAATGTATGAAGCCTGGGCTAGCACTATGTACACTATATGTAAATATTTTTCATTAACATACTATGAAAAACCAATTTAGTTTTGCGGTTGAGTGGAAGTTTACTAACTAATACTACTAACTAATGAATCATCATCATCATCATCATTTCAGCCCAAAAGACGTCCACTGCTGGACATAGGCCTCCCCCAAGTGTCACCACATTGACACTTTGGGGGTTTTTGCGATAATCGCCACGCTTGGCAGGCGGGTTGGCGATCGCAGTACGGTTGTTACAAAAACACAGAGAACGCTGCTGCCCATTCTCTGGCAAATCCCTTAGTCGCCTCTTACGACACCCACGGGAAGATATGGGATGGTGCAATTCTTTACGTCCGACACCATACAGAACACAGAACATACAGACCTAATGAATGACAGTTCAAAATATTGTTTGGGGCTATGGTACCCTGTGTGCGAGTAAGACTCGCACTTAGCCGGTTTTTACATTAACACTTTTGCGGCCCAGTTCAAATAACTCATTTTTAATTGTGTGCTTAAAATTAACAAGACATCTACAACCCCTGTCATACAGGTTGTCCTAGTTCAGGGGTTGAGACCGCACTGATGTAATGTTTAATGAAGTTATAGAAATAAATTTATTATTATTATTATCTATAGCGTATTACGACGACTCGGTAGGTGGGTTGTGCGCACACGAACGAATTATTGTTCGACCCATATGCTGGGTGTTTAGCACCGAAATTATTAATAAATTCACTTAGTTACCTCCATAACATCAGCGATCTTCTCCCACTGCTCCTGCGTAGGATCGATCCCAGTGGGATTATGTGCGCACGCGTGCAACAAGATGACGGAGTTCACAGGGGCACTGCGCAGGTCCTCTATGAAGCCGTCGAAGTCTATGTTGCGCTCCTTCGCATTCCAGTAGCGGTAGGTGCGCGGGTTCGTGAAGCCGGAGTTCACGAAGACTAGGCGGTGATTGTCTGTGAGTTAGGAGGGCATATCATGAAGTAGGCTTTATTGAATTTTGTGATAAATTGAGTAATACATAAGGTAACATCGCGAGAAGCTTAACGTGTAGTAAATCCACCACATTAACCTAATGATAGGAAGAATTCAGTCTGTAACTTCTACGTGTCGCTGGTACTAGATTTTGAGTACATCCCATTTGGTAACTTTCCCATTTCGAGAACTAAACAAAATACCATCACTAAAGTGCCGATTCGTAACTATTTTGATCTTCATCCCTTGAGTCTCGTTTCGTCCTCTTAGAACTGTTCGAATGAAGACATTGTAAGTATACCGCTGATACTTTAAAGTAAATAAATAGAAATGTGCGAATTACTAATGAAGAACTTCAAAAGTACCAGAATACTATTTAAAAAAATATTGTCCTGACAATTACGAACACAACAAAAAAAAGACACCCAATTCGGTCGAGCCGTCCATAATGCCCCGTCATACATATGGCAATTTATTTTTATTATTAAACGGTTTTATTTAGCTTGCCCTGTTTGTTGGTTCTTGGGTTTGTAAGACTGGTAGTCGGGCTTCTGACAACCCGTAACGACTGTCAAAGATGTACGAATGACAGCTAGAACTAAGGAGGTAACTTGCTTTCTGAAGCACCGAACGGTATCGGTATGAAATACTTAAAGAGGTTAAACCCAACCATGGAGCGACCTTGACAAGCGTTGCTTATGCTTAAAGATAAATACTTATTTTATGACAAAGTACATCATCTTAGTAAATTATAACGATGGTGTTGAAGACGGGTTGTACTTTAAAATTGAGTTCTCTCGTAACAAACCTTAGTGTGCCAGATAGTGACAAAAAATAGCAACATCAACAAAAAGTATCTTTGTAACTTTGGGAGCTGACTGTACCGCTCAAACAACAGTAGAAATGTATGGGTTACGAAATGGGACTCAATGTATGAAGATTAAAATAGTTACGAAATGGCACTGTTTTGCACGTCTTTTGTTTAGGTGTCCAAATGGGAAAGTTACCAAAAGGGACGTAGCCGAGATTTTAAAGGCAGTATTTCATATTTCGTAGGGCCAAAAAGTTGGCGGTGCAACGCAGGCAGGTCACTTTGTTTTGGTATGGCTATGCTTTCCAAGATTGAGTGACATGGTCAAAGGTGACTTGCATTACCAGTACCACCTACCCAAATTTTCATACATAGTTTTGTAGGGCCACATGTAAGCATGCACGTTAATCAGAACGCAAGGTAAGCAGAAATGCATTTGTGAGCGCGACGTATGAACGGCGGGGAGTTACTGCGCACTAGCCCGGTCGAGAGGTTCTCCTTGGGGTTTGATCGGAATTAAACATATTCAGTAGTAAACTGACGTTTATTTAACAAGTCCCAGAGGCCGATAACCTGGTAACGCAGTGCTCATATAATAGGGATAAATAAAGTCACACACTGACAATTACATCCCTAAAGTTTCATCCTTTAAAATAATCAACTAATAAATTATTACAATAATCGATATCTTTAAGCCAAACACACACTTATCAAGTTAAGTTATCTCAAGATATAAAACTCGAACAATTCGAGCGCTCTCCAATGGAGTATTTTAATTCAGATTGTAACAATCGACTGATAATAAGTACACTTTCATTAGAAGCCCATGACTGACCTAAATAAACAATTTACGAGTGGTAAGTTATGCCCGTTGGTTGCCAGTGGTGGCCATCGCGACTGCTGAGCATGAGGTATTGGGTTCAGATCCCAAGTCGGGCAAATTTTTATTGGGTTTTATCATCAGGAATTTCTCAGTAGTAGCCACGGAGTCTGGATTTGTGCCCGGTTGGTGGCAGTAGGTTCGCCCCCTTTTACATTGGACTTATATAACTGGCGAAATCTGAGTGTACTGTTAGGGACACCTCTGCCTAGCCCTTCTGGGATTACAGGTGGACTGTAGATTCGCGTTTTTTTTTTGTTCTTGACTTTCAAAAGTGCCTGTAATGGTCTAATTGAAATAAATGCTTTGAGTTTCGAGTTTGATGTAATGTAGTACATCATCATCTGCCTAGCCTTTTCCCAAACTATCTTGGGGTCGGCTTCCAGTCTAACCGGATGCAGCTGAGTACCAGTATTTTACATGAAGCGACTGCCTACCTGACCCCTTGGTAAGACTGGATGTCAGACTTTTGGCTTCTGACTACTCGTAACGACTGTCAAATGATCTACAAATGACAGCCGGGACCAACGGCTTAACGTGCTTTCCGAGACATGGACGAAACTCGGTATGCTATTATGGTCACCCATCCACGGACCAACCTCGGCAAAAGATCAACCCGTACGTCAGTTATTATTTAGCCACGAGCTCATCGATGTTTTTAGTACAATCACTTTCAAAACAGGATGAAAAGAAAAAGGTGCTTACCCCAGGTAGGTACGGAATAGTAGAAATTGGTGTAGCCCAGATGTTGGTTGAGGAATTCTGCTCCGACGCGCAGACTGCCTGTACCAGACAGGGTCTGTACTCCGAACGCCTGGAATGAATAGTAATAGTACATTTATTTGTCAGAATATTGTTACAGAGTTGTTACATCTATATATATATATAAATATATAAATTACACGTTTTTTCTCCGGGATGGACTCCCTAAACTACTTAACCGATTTTAATCAAATTTGCACATCGTGTGCAGTTTAATCCAACTTGAAAGATAGGAAAGCTTACATCTCAATTTATAGTCGCAATATTATTTTATTGCAAATTAAGTCACAATTGTCTGTTAGCCATAAAATATTCTAACAGGTGGCGGTATCTGTTGACTGGATTGAGTAAGTATTCAATAGTTGGCGCTGCATAGGAGCGGAGCAGCAATGAAAATTATGGGGAAAATGTGACGCAGACGAAGTTGCGAGGGACAGCTAGTAGTTATAAAAGTTCATAATATTCTTCCGTTTCCAGCGTACAAATACATTATGAGGGTTTTGGTTAGTTTGTAAGATTAGGTACATTGAATTAAATAAATAAGGATAACATTCAAATAAGATATGATGTGATTGAATTATATGTTTAGCTTCGTGGCGGTAGTTTGTTGTACGGGTCTTTAAGGTCTTTATTTAGGTAACATTGTGGGATTTATTAATACAGTTTAACTGTACTGGCTCATTGGTCTTGTGGTTGAAAGCGGGACTGCTGAGCGTGAGGTCCTCGGTTCGATTCTCAGGTCGGGCAGTCTTATTGAGTATTTCCATCAGGAATTTCTGAGCTGCCACGAAATCTGGATTTGTGCCGGGTTAATAGCAGCAAGCTTGCCCCTCTTACATTGGACTTAAGACGCGTCCCCGAGGAAAACGCATCGGTAGCCGTTTTTTGTGCAGTTTTTTGGAGCTCTACTCTTTATACAAAAGAAATACATACCAACTAATAAAAATTACATTAAATTTCTACATAATCTTGATTCCAAAATAGAAGTTTTTAGGGTTCCGTACCCAAAGAGTCAAACGGGACCCTATTACTGAGACTTCGCTGTCTGTCCGTCCGTCCGTCTGTCACCAGGCTGTATCTCATGAACCGTGATAGTTAGCCAGTTGAAATTTTTACAGATTATGTATTTCGGTTGTTGCTATAACAACAAATACTAAAAACAGAATAAAATAAATATTTAAGGGGGGCTCCCATACAATAGTGATTTGTTTTGCTCGTTTTTATAAATAATGGAACGGGACGGTTTTTATAAATAACGGTTGGCCGGTTTTTTTTTTGTTTTTAAGTTGTATAATGTTTAATTAATCCCCTCACAACGAAACCACAGAAATGAGGAATAATCTAAGCTAATATTATAAAGAGGAAAGATTTGATTGTTTGTTTGTTACGATTTAACTCAAAAACTACTCGACCGATTTTAAAATTCTTTCACCATTAGAAAGCTACATCTTTGCCGAGTAACATAGGCTATTTGTGTATATCACAACTTTTGCGGACGAAGTCACGGGCGAAGTGCTAGTTATTTATAATTTTTTTTTTTTTACAAAAAAAGAAACTGACTTCAGAAAACACTTAATGCACTAAAAAGTTAAAAATAATACTATAACATACCTATATTAATAAACCTCACCTAACCGACGATTAACCTATGATAAAATTTAATAATTCTTTGGAGTCGGTGCCAAGCAATATAATTTGAATTAATTAATGAATTAATATTTAGAAACTGTAAGATGTTTTGTTTTTCTGGCCTTAGTATGTCTATATAGTCATTCAGGTATCGTATATTGCTTGGCACCGACTCCAAAGAATTATTAAATTTTATCATAGGTTAATCGTCGGTTAGGTGAGGTTTATTAATATAGGTATGTTATAGTATTATTTTAAACTTTTTAGTGCATTAAGTGTTTTCTGAAGTCGGTTTCTTTTTTTGTAAAAAAAAAAAATATTTGTTAATTTTTAGTGACATATTTTTAATCTAATAATAAAATATGGGTAGGCCTAGTAAATATACTTTTCGTGTGAGAAAAGGCGTCGAACTGAAACTGAGAAAAAGGAAAACGATTAAAAGAAATTAGGGAAAGAAATGATCAACGCATTTTGAAAACAGACTGTCAAAGCAGATGACCTACATGTTACGTAGGTTGAATAAGGAAAGTCAAGAAGTTAGTCTGTGGTACACCTGGAAAGTGCATACCGTTACAATTCCAACAAGCCCAAACACAGCTAAGATACACTGTCTTATTTTGGAGTTCTAGTGCCTGTCTCTTGGCTTCATCATTAGATCTGATGGTAAAATGGTTCTTATTGAACGCAAATGCTTCACTTGTTGTAGAAAGAAAATACCAAAATCGCTGTACGTTTTCCTATAAAACTTGAAGAGTTCCCTCGATTTCGCCAAAATTCAATCATCAGATCCCGACTTGGTGACTATGGAACCAAATGGAAAGCATAGGCTTTGGAATAAAAAAATAATTTTCGAAATCGGTTCGTAAATGACTGAGTTATGCGCAATGCAGAGTAAACGAAAAGTTAGAAATATTTAACTTTTGTTGATTTTTTCAGAAACGGCTTGTCTGGTTTTGATAAAATTTTCATGGGAACATTTGGGAAGTATACGCTTTCAAACAAAAGAATAATTTTTCAAATCGGTTGGCAAGCGACGGAGTTATGCGCGAACAAATATAAAAAAAAAAAAAAATAGAAACATCCGAATTGAGAACCTCCTCCTTTTTTAGAAGTCGGTTAAAAATGCATCTCCTCGTAAAGTAACCATTATTTTAATTTGCTATTTATACTAATTAATAGACAATTTAAAAATGAACAATAAGCTGTTTTTTTTAAGAACACTAAAATTTTATTTTAAAAAGATTTTTTTCAAAAATCTGAGCGTACTCGCTACTTAGTTGTCTCGGAGGAGATAGTAGATAGAATTCGTAGGGAACGAATGCTCAATGGTATTTGGTCAGGGTACCGCCTTAATCATAGCTACTATACTATACTGTCGAAATGTGGGTGTACAGTTTGCAAAGGAGATAAGTAACCAGTTTCTCATACTACTAGTATGAGAAACTGGTTACTTATCTCTTTTGGAGACTGTACTATTAGGTACTTCTCTGCCTAATCCTTCGAGGACTACGGGCGTGATATTATGTTTCACCGTAATTTTTCGATTTTTCAACCTCTCTCAACTGTAATAGACGTTTATGAACAGACTCCAATATGAATTTTCTTTTGACAAATGGTTGTTACACTGGTCATCGTCTGTTCCATCTTCGAATTTAATTTCACTGAGCATTTGTTTGGACGATGAAAAACGTATTTTGTGCCATGCATGCAAATGCTTATTTCGTGTGGGAAAATAACCACCAAAACCAATCAGCCAGCATCTCATGCCGTAACGCTTGAAGACCGATTCGATTGACTGATGTTTGGCTTCAAAGGGGGTTATTAGAGGTCATGGCCAATCTGTTGCCTTATACACAAACGCTCGGTCCGAGAATTCGAATCGAAAAGTCTGTCTATCTTGTTTGACGTAACGAAAGCGAGAGAGAGAAAGAGAGAGAGATAGACTTTCTGAATAGAAATCTCGGATCGAGCGATTGTGAATACGGAGGCTCATCAAGATCTTTCGTAGATTAAATCGAGAGTAATATCTATGAATCCTTATCAGTTAATTTGATTTCTTATCGTATAGCCTAGGCGAGTCGTGGGGTCCGCCAATTTCTAGCTGTAGACGATATATCTGAGATAATTGTGAGACGATGCTTATCACTCTCGTCTCTATCTATCTATATATATATATATATATATATAAATAACGCGTCACGTTGTTTGACCGGGATAGACTCCTAAACTACTTAACCGATTTTAATCAAATTTGCACACCGTGTGCACTTTGATCCAACTTGAAAGATAAGATGGCTCACATCTCAATTTATAGTCGCAACATTATTTTATTACAAATTAAGTCACAATTATCTGTTAGCTCCAAACAGTTCTAACAGATGGCGGTATCTGTTGACTGGATTGAGTTAGTATTCAATAGATGGCGCTGTATAGGAGCGGAGCAGCAATGAAAAATATTGCGAAAACGGGGAAAATGTGACGCAGACGAACATGCGCGGGACAGCCAGTACAATTATATAAATTAAGTCTTTTGTTATGCAGGTAAGTCTACATTACTGCAAACAAGTTTGTCTTCTGTATGCATATAAATAGTACATTCTATATAGGTATCAGTGGCTAGAGTCGTTTGCTGCGACTTTCAGTTGTTTTTCG
Source organism: Cerastis rubricosa (assembly GCA_949152445.1). NCBI lineage: Eukaryota > Metazoa > Arthropoda > Insecta > Lepidoptera > Noctuidae > Cerastis > Cerastis rubricosa. Next base: position 5,980,307 of record OX424526.1, on the reverse strand, counting down.
AGTACTTTTGTCACTCGACGTTAGGTTTATCACCGTTTATTATTAAATATTGGATTTAACAATATACCAACACTTCTACGAACGGAAATTATTAAATTAACAATGGTATATTTAGGTATTCACGTCTGGCGACATTAAGTGATTGATTGATGATAGATAAACCAGGAGAAAAAGGCAAAACGAGCTAGACGCCAACGCCTACAGTCAGGATTGATCTATACCAGAACTAAACAGAGAAAATTAGAAAGAAGAAAGGGTGGCCTTTGCAAACAGAATATTCAAACTAAAACGAAATAAATGATTGACCAGTTTTACGTTCAAATATCTAATGACTATTATTGCACATATGACCGTATTGCATAATGGCACGGTCGCAGTGTGACAATTCGATTAATTGATAGCGCGGACGCGACGCGCCGGATGCTTTCATTTATCGTAGGTAAACTATAATGAAAATGATAATATACTTTGACTGAATTTAAACAAACAAAAAGTGGCAAAATATTTCAGTATTGTATAGGAATGAAAATAATAACACTGGAATAATGTTCCCTCGGTGCCTTACATTAGCCGACCAGTGACCACTCTTCCCGTTTTTACACTATTATGAAACGTGCTTTTATGTCCATCGTCGTAATTCTATACAAAGGTTTCATGCAATTCGTTATGATTTTGGGGCGCGAAAAGAATACTTATTCTATTCTTTTTCGCCTTGTCATCAAGGTCTACAGTTGCGAATACCTATAAGTTCTTTAAAAAGCAGGAGAGTAGTTAAGGAGGTTGGTAAAGTTTTAGAAAAAGTTCGGCTTTATGAAGCGTAGACTCTGTCATTTACGTAAATTTGTGTCATTCGAGTTTCATTCTGTCAGAAAATTTACCAGTTGAAGTTGAACATTGCGAAGCACCATGTTTATGGGAGCACCCGAGCACCCTTTTCAGATGGTGATGGTGATGGAGAGTCAATTTCGATTCAACATGAATTAAATAACGATTAAAAAGTCAGCACCTACACCACGACTATTGAAGATAAAAATAAATTACATGCTTGACTATCTACAGCTCGAATTCAAATTATATGGTAAGGCGGTGCACAGTGATGAATTTCCAAAAGTTAGGAGGACAAAATGTTTAAATACTGAAATCGTTTTCATATAATTTAACTTATAAGTAATTAATATTTTAGGTACTTTGTTAACTCCAGGCAGTTCCAATACTTCTAATGTCTTTTAAAGATAACTAAGTAGTTTATCTTTATTGGCCTTCGATAGCGGCTTCACTTGTCGAAGTAATGACAAAATATTGAATAAAATAATATTTTGAAAAATGCATATTTTTATCTATATGTATTATAAGCCAAACTTATTGTGAGTAGCGATGGTACTGGCCGGTTCTTTTAAAAGAAAACACGAGTGCTCCATAGAGCCTCGTTCATTTTGCTTGTCAATCTTGGGACGGTAAGGTTTTCGGTACCTACGCTATTTTTCAGTAAGTTTGTTCTATGTTTTACCAGAGCGGTCTTTATTGTTTTTTGATTCTTACTCTGAATATTGCTTTGCGTATTTTTGTGTGTTGAAAGTTAACGGTTGTTTGTGATTGCTCGAGTTATGATGACTTATTGAATTATTGTTAAAGTCGAGTCCATCTTACAATAAATTAGTTTTAGGTTGTTTCAAATTGTTTTTATTGGTTTCTCACTTCTGGTCGCTAAAATCAGAAGTGGGATTCGGCTCATTTGCTCACAATTATTAGCCTTGATACCTACACAAACAACCGTTGATTTCAAATATAAAATGCCACGTGAAAAGCTAGTTAGGACGCCGCCTCGCTCTTGGACTAAGCGTAGCCGTCGCAGTGAGTCGCGACTAGATCACAGGCATGGTTCGCGATCGCCTCTCGATAGACCACATTTACGCCGTGTTACTACTCGTTCACGAGCACGCCATAGTAGAAATCGTTCGCGTTCGAGTCGTGAGAGGACTTGCTCACGTTCACGATCACATCGCAGTCGCTCACGTAATAGTGACAATGATAGTTCGCGAGAAGGGTCCAGGTTACGTACACATCATCGTCGCCGTAGATTTCGATCCCGCTCTCTTGATGTTTCTATGAAAAACGTGTTGGGCACTATTATGTCGCGATTGACTGCTATTGAGGAAAACGCTGCTAGTGGTTCACGTGTTACGCCGTCGGTTTGTGTCAGCACACCCCCACTGGATAAAAGTTTCCACGATGTAATGCATTGGGGGTATTAACAAGAAACAAGTCTAACAATTATTACGTTTCGAATTTTGATCCAGCTATGAACAATTTTGAGGTGTCGCGTAACGAAGTGGACAGGGCTAAGCATGTAAACCATTGGGAGAGTCTTGAGTGTTTCTTGCGCGTGGCTCATTGTTTGAAAGGTGATGCGAAAACCTGGTTAAACGAGAATGTTACAAATGAACATTCGTGGTTCAATTTCGTTAAGGAGTTCAAATCGTTGTGTCCGCAAAAGATTAATTGTGCTCAAACCCTTCATGAAGTAATAAACACGACATCCGATAAGTTTTCGACATACGTGCGCGTCGTTCATTATTAAGGTTACGTGTAGTAAAAGGGTTAAGCGAAGAGCTTATGACCCAAATAGTGATTCACGGTATCGGTGATGTACAGGTACAAGCAGCAGCTACTAATGCTGACCTAACAACAGAAAACTTAGTTTCGTTTCTAGCTACATACGTAAAGCCTGTTCGCAAACCCGAAAACCGTAACACCGACAAGTCTGGGTCATCCAGTAACGCGACTAAAAGACGTAATTTTTACGGTTCTAGCAGGTCTGAAAATAAATGCTTTCATTGCGGTCAAACAGGACACTATAAGGACAAGTGTCCCAAGAAGTGTAATGTCAATAATAAAGCCGATAGTAGTAGTAACGCCAGACCCGTCTGTTCTTTCTGTAAGAAGGCAGGGCATAAAGAAAGTGACTGTTTCGCTAAGGCCCGAGCTGAGTCTCAAAGCAATAATAGCAATCAACGTAAAGTTAACTTGTGTAGCGAACCTTCAAACGCTAAGAGTAGTAACGACATAAGTACAGCAGTGATACAGGGTATACCGGTTGATATTCTTATAGATAGTGGTGCACTTAATGTGTCTTTGATATCGTCAGCGGTAGTAAATTACTTTTCCGGTTCGCGCAAACAGATTAACTGTTCTTTGAAAGGAATAAGCAATAAAGAGATTGTTTCCCGAATACATCACTTTAACTGTTGAGTTTAATCATATCACGCTTGAAGTAGACTTTGTCGTAGTACCCGCGTCGTGTATGAATACTCCCATTATCATCGGGACGGATGTACTAAATCGCGATGGTGTTACGTTCATTCGCACGAAGCACGGACAGTACTTGACTCATACGTCGGATAAGGTAAAAAGTAAACGCTTTGGGTGTCAGTGAGTCCAACCAAATAAAGACATCTCTTGCGGAACTTGTTACGTTGATGGCCATAATTGACGAATTCTCTGCGTTTTTAATATCCGGTACAGCCACCACTACCGTAAATACTGGTAAAATGCACATCAATGTGACAAGTGATGTATCTGTGGTGTACCATCCGTATCGTTTGTCATATCAAGAGAAACTTAAAGTTCGCGAGATATGTCAGGATCTTTTAGACAAAAAGATTATTAGGGAGTCGGATTCCGAATACGCGAGCCCGATCATTTTGATCAAGAAAAAGGATGGTTCAGACAGAATGTGCGTCGACTTCCGCGCACCAAATCGCGTCACCGTCAGGGATAGGTACCCCCTACCCTTGATTGATGACCATATTGATCGGCTCGAGGGTTCGAAATTCTTCACTTCGCTAGACATGGCGTCGGGCTTCCATCAGATTCCTATTGATGAAGACTCGATCCGTAAGACAGGCTTTGTAACTCCAAAAGCTCACTGTGAGTATTTAAAAATGCCGTTTGGATTGTGCAACTCTCCCACTGTATATCAACGTTTCATCAATAATACCTTGCGTAAATTTATAGAAGCGGGGAGTGTTCTGGTATATATTGACGATGTCTTGATTCTGAGTCTGACGGTCGATGGTGGCATCAACCTGTTACGCGATGTCTTGTCAACTTTGAAAGAGGCCGGGTTCTCAGTTAACGTGCGCAAGTGTTTCTTCCTTACCACTACGGTCGAGTACCTAGGTCGCGTTATTAGTCACGGTCAGGTTAGGCCGAGTCCACACAAAGTCGAGGCACTAGTTAACGCGCCCATCCCTGGTAACGTCAAACAAGTACGCCAATTCTTGGGCCTTGCAGGTTACTTTCGGCGTTATATCGAATGTTACGCTACAAAAACCGCATGTATCTTGCGTCTCACAAAGAAAGACGTAAAATTTGTATGGGGAGCTGATCAAGATAAAGTCCGGCTAGATCTTATAAAGCGTCTAACTAGCGAGCCCATACTTGCGATTTTTGATCCGAACCTCCCTACAGGGCTGCACACTGACGCCAGTAGTGCAGGATACGGTGCGGTACTTATTCAAGTACACGCGGACGATGGTAAACGGTTGGTTAGCCTATTTTAGTAAAGTTACTCAGAAGGCGGAAGCAAAATACCATTCGTATGAGTTGGAAGCGCTGCCAGTTGATAACATTGATAGACCATTGAATTGGGCACAAATAGCCCAGTTGGCTGATTTCGAGACTGCCGATCTCATCCAAAAACTGAGGGATGGTCTTTTGGACTCTAGTCGGTATGTTTGTCAGAACGATGTTCTCTATTGTCGTTACTCACCTGTTGGCGAGGAGTCGCGCTTACTATGGTTTGTCCCTAAAGGGCAACGGCTCAGTTTATTAAAAACCACTAGGTATTCTGCTTTCTGCTCTAATAGGTATTAACAGGTACCTACTAATGCGACCACTCCTGTGATTCGTGTGCTGATCCGGGACGTTGCAGCCGAAAACTCCAGTCCAAATCGAGAAGCCATAAGGGGAACTCAGCAGAAGCTCCGCCAAAGAATCTCTTGACTAAATCGAGATAGCCAAGACGTTCGGGTAAATGGTCAAAGACATCCGCCAGGAGTTTTTCAGGTAAACGATCAAGTATTTGTCATAAACTACTCTCAGTCCGCTGGGAAGCTATACCTTGGCATGAGGGGTCCATACCGTGTTACTAAAATGTTACTAAGTGATCGTTACGAGCTGAAATTGTTAAGTGAAGCTAAAGGCAAGACAACTCAGGCCGCAGCTCAGTACATGGTAGCTTGGAAAGGCGAGTTGTGTCCTGAGAGATGTGCTGCATATTTTGAAAGTAGGTTTCAACTGAACCGTTATTTTCTTTTTATGTTCCAGTGTCACGTGTATTATGTATGCGTGCGTGTGAAGGTGAGGCAGGTGCCCACTGGTTGGAACATGTGTCAGCGGCCTGGAGTGCCTGGCTTTGGAAGTCGTGTTCTATGAACACGCATCAGGCGTTGTCCTGGCAGGCGCAGTCCTGGTTGTCACGTTTTTAACGTGTGGAAGTCGTGTTCTATGAATACGCATCAGGCGTTGTCCTGGCAGGCGCAGTCCTGGTTGTCACGTTTTTAACGTGTGGAAGTCGTGTTCTATGAATACGCATCAGGCGTTGTCCTGGCAGGCGCAGTCCTGGTTGACACGTTTTTAACGTGTGAACTTGTACATGTACAAGTTCAAGTATGAGCATGAGTGAGACATTACGTACGAAGACGTATGCACACTCCTGAAAGTGAAGTGTTTTAATTTCAGTTGTGAAAGTTTATCTTTGTATGAGGGCCTTGTATGCGTGATGGATAACAGAATAGGCAAAGGTGTACGTCGTCACCTATAATTAACCACTTGTTTCTTATACAGATTATAATGATGATGACCCTGACGATGTTGGCAAGCCTTCAGGTGCTCCTGCTAGTACTACTGGTGCTCCGAGTACGGATAGGACCAAATACGACAGAAATGACTAACAGACTCTTGCCGTACCTGCCAGTGCTTCCGGAGAAGAAGTCCCAGGTGCAGCCGAGGACGGTGCACTATCAGGAGAGGCCGTATAAGCCAAACTTATTGTGAGTAGCGATGGTACTGGCCGGTTCTTTTAAAAGAAAACACGAGTGCTCCATAGAGCCTCGTTCATTTTGCTTGTCAATCTTGGGACGGTAAGGTTTTCGGTACCTACGCTATTTTTCAGTAAGTTTGTTCTATGTTTTACCAGAGCGGTCTTTATTGTTTTTTGATTCTTACTCTGAATATTGCTTTGCGTATTTTTGTGTGTTGAAAGTTAACGGTTGTTTGTGATTGCTCGAGTTATGATGACTTATTGAATTATTGTTAAAGTCGAGTCCATCTTACAATAAATTAGTTTTAGGTTGTTTCAAATTGTTTTTATTGGTTTCTCACTTCTGGTCGCTAAAAGTATATATAAATTACGTGTCCCGTTGTTTGTCAGGGATGGACTCCTAAACTACTGAACCGATTTTAATCAAATTTGCACACCGTGGACAGTTTGATCCAACTTGAAAGATAGGATAGCTTACATCTCAATTTATAGTCGCAATATTATTTTATTGCAAATTAAGTAACAATTATCTGTTAGCTCCAAACGATTCTAACAGATGGCGGTATCTGTTGACTGGATTGAGTAAGTATTCAATAGATGGCGCTGTATAGGAGCGAAGCAGCAATGAAAAATATTGCGAATACGGGGAAAATGTGACGCAGACGAAGTTGCTCGGGACAGGTAGTATAATATAGTTAATGATAGCGTGACGGTTGACAGACAAGAATTAAAACCAAAAACGTGTTGCGCCGACCCCAAGGGACAAGGGCAAGAAGATGATGATGATCGGTGAAAGTATATTTGAAATCGGTTAAAGAGTTTTGGGGATTACTTCCTACATCCAAACTCTACCTCTTTATAATATTAGTGTAGACGTAAAAAAAAAGCGCATAACTGGTAATCAAATACCGTGATATCGAATACCACTTACTCGAAAACGTTAACTCGATAGCCTACTTGAAATCGATAAATTATAAGCGGGACAGTATACTACCCTCGATGCATCAAAATCTCGAATAACTATAAGCTCGAATCATCGGCATCGGCATCGGTAACAAAAACAGCTGTTTCCTACAAAAGTGCAATACTGGCAAGGTCAAAAAGTATGGAACAGCTGATTTTAACTTATCTATGTACAAAATATGGTTTAGTTTTAAATTCCCAAAACTATTGCGTAAATCGATTGGATGGTCGGTCGGAGAAATGATATTTCAAGATAATGGGCCTTCGGGCTGCCGATGATGATGATGATAATTCAAGCTTATAGTTATTCGAGATTTTGATGCATCGAGGTAGTGAACTGTCGCGGTCATAATTTATGGATTTCAAGTACTATCGAGTTTAAGATTTGGAGCAAGTGTCGATCTCACGGCATTCGATGCCAAGTAGAGACCAAAAAAAAATTGTATTTTATTTTCAGTGATAAATACAAAGTGAAATAAAACTTACACGTCCAGTAGCGATGGCGGGGCTGTCTTCTCCGAGCAGCATGGCGGTGGAAGCAGCAGAGAACTGCTCGATACCTGCAATAGGGATTATTTTGATCTTATTCTGTATATCGCATGGCAGAGACTCAGTTTTACGATTGTGAAACTATTTCAACTATACCATTTCGAATTACAATAAATTATTACCTACTAAATAATTCGATCTCTAACCAATCAGACACGGTTCACGGCCACTAATCTACTCCAATTTTAGGTACGTGTACAGCATTGTATTAAAGCCAATCGGAAAATGACAACTTCTTTTATTGTCACCCCCTATTTACCTTAAACTATAGGTTCTGTTTATTTACTTATACACATAGTCCTCCTTACCGATTTCGGTAACGTCGAGTCTTTGAAGCTACTTCCTTGCGTGTGTCCTAACATGACTCGCCAGAGTGAACTTGCTTTTAAATTCCCAGTCAAAACTAAAGCAGTTCTTTACGAACAGCTGTATCAAAAAATTTAATTTAAAATTTAAAAAGCCCCCGACACAAACAACCTCTAAAAAAGCAAAAAAAGAAATTAATCCTAGCGTCGGTCGTTGCGTCGGGGGTCCGCTTTGTTTTGTGCTTGTGCTAAGCGGTTTACTTAGCGGTTCCCCGACGATTATTTATTACGATGGTAATTTTTTTTTTGAGATTTGTTTTCTAGAAGATTTTGTGTGGGGGTTTCTGAAATATTAAATTTAATTTTTAACTCCCAACCAAAAACGAGGGTTGTTATAAGTATGACGTGTTATAACACCCCTCTTTTTTGGTCGGGGGTTAAAAAGGTTCACAGTGCATTAACGACCTTAAAGTCGAAGCTTTAATGCCTCATGCACTCGCAATCAGCCTATAATATTCCCACTGCTGACCCTGGGACACAGGTCTCCTCTCTTTGATAAGTTTGATAGTAGTAGGCGGTATCCACCACGCTGTGAGGGTTATGGATGTGGGAGATGTACCTCCTTTTCTACCAGAGATTGTTTCATAATGCGTTGTTGTGATTATAATGAAAATACGCATCATTCTTTCATCGTTTCCGCATACGCAAGGAAATTATTATTACCATTATTATATGTATGACAAACAAAAACAACGATATCGATATCTGTAAACTTTTTCTGTTGTAATATCTGACGTCAGTCGGATGATCACAATATGTTTATAGTTTACAGTTTTGTATGACAACATACCTACTAACATAGAATTGTATTTTTATTTTCGTAATTTATTCACCAATTAAAGTTATCTGCTGCCTAATAAACCATGGGCAAAACTTATCTTTTCTTTAATTAAGTATTATTCCATCAAAGTAATTTTAAAAGTCATAAAATCCAGTATATTCGGCAGTATACTGGATTTGCCTAGATATACAACCAGCCCGAAGCAAGTTTATTCTGACATGCCAAATTCATTCAGACATAATAATTAATAACCAGAGGTCGGAATTACGAAGTGTTATTTTTGTACTTGCATCGAAATGTTGATATTAATATGGATCTTCCCTTTCGTGTGCGCATTGGAATTTTGCGACTTCGGACATCCGATGTCGGATGGTTTCAATTGTGTAAAAGTAAATAACTTTTTTATTTATTATGGCTTTATCTGCTCTTTAAAATTTATCTCGGTATTTGAGGCATATCCACTTTATTCTTTCGCTGTATGAAATCAGTGTAAGTACACAAATAACTCTACCTAATTCCGACCTCTGTTAATAACTAATGCCCAATGCACTAATGATTCATTTAAGATGTATTATATTCATATATACTTACATCCACATTTTTTTGCAAAAGCACTATGTAAGTACCTACTTACCTACCATCATAACAAAATAGAAAATTACTGCTAAAAAACTAGCTTTCTTGATCGTCTCATTCTATTTGAATGTTTGGGCAGAACTCCAAAACTGACGTTTTCTACTATTTGGAATGCATTTCCAGGCAGTTTCACGCCGTACTAAAGTTTCTAGCACTTTATTCAGAACGAGACTAGAATTTCGAGGAGCTCGTGGCTAAATAATAACAGCCGCACGGGTCGATCGTTGTTCCGTGAATGGGGTGATCGACATACCGAGTTTCCTCCGTGCCTTGGAAAGCACGTTAAGCCGTTGGTCCCTGCTGTCATTTGCAGATGTTTGACAGACGTAACGAGTAGTCAGAAGCCGAAAATCTGACATCCAGTCTTACCAAGGGGTATCGTATTACCCTGTTTCTGGGTTATGGAGATCAGATAGGCAGTCGCTGTATGTAAATTACTGGTACTTAGCTGCAGCCGGTTAGACTGGAAGCCGACCCCAAGATAGTTTGGGAAAAGGCTAGGCAGATAATGATGACGACTAGAATTTGGAAAGTGACATCATTCGCCGGTATAGTATAGTGCTACTGGCATAATTATATAAGATAATCATCATTTGTCAGGGGTGCTACAGATAATCATGTTTGAATCAGCCATAGTCCGTACAGATCATCATTATCTGCCCAGCCTTTTCCCAACCATCTTATGGTCGGCATCCAGTGTAGCCGGATGCAGCTGAATACCAGTATTTTCCATGGAGCGACTGCCTATTTGACATGCACAACTCATTGTGTAATACGGTACCCCTTTTTTTATTTTTTAGGATGCGAAATCATCAAATGACTGAGCGGAAGGGAGTGTCAGACTTGACTGACTAAAACCCATCCATATTCCTTCTTAGCCTTTGTGTTCCAGGGCCACGGTATCTCTTTCGAACAACCCGCAATCCTGGCAGGCATCGGCCCTGTCGGACCCCTTCCGATTTGCTTCGCGCGCGCCTCAAGTAGATGTCAATCTACTTGAGGCGCGCGTGGAACACGAACGCGCCATCGGCACGGCCTGTCGCCATAAGACGGACGGATGGTGAGCTAGCCCATTACTCACCGTCCACAGGCCCGCGAAATACGGTACCTCTTGGTAAGACTAGTTGTCAGACTTTCGGGCCACTGACTACCTGTAACGACCGTCAAAGATCTAAAATGACAGCCGGAACCACCGGTTTAATGTGCTTTTCGAGGTACGTAATTGGTGGTCATCCAGCCACGGAGCAACCTAGACTAGAGCGGTTAACCTGAAGATCGACGCGAGCGGCTGTTAGTATATCGCAACGAGGTCTTCAGCGTCGGTCGCAGCGGCAAAATGGAACGTATATTCTGGCGCCCGATTTTCCCAAATCAGGCCGATCCAAACACACGTGTAGTCATCATCATCATCAGCCTATAATGTTCCCACTGGGCTGGGCTGTAATCCACCACGCGGCCCAGTGCGGGTTGGTAGATGTCACATTTCTTCGAATTTTTAGTTCTAAGACATGCCGGTTTCCTCACGATGTTTTCTGTTCACATGTGTATCGCTTTAGTTATCAATATTACATAATTAAAGTTTTACACACAGTAGATACGATAATAACTGCGCACGGTAATGACGGGTATCTATAATATCGTTGTTTTTGAGGCGATATCATAAATAGCTACAGTATTATCGGTTATGTGATCTTTATTGCCAGTTTTATGATAAACATAATAAGAACTCAGCTGTTATTGATGGCATTATAAGAGTCTATGGCACGCCAAAGTGATAAATTTCTAGTTACGAATTTGCACTGTGAGATAAACAGTTCCATATATCATCATCATTCTCTTGCCCTTATCCCAATTTATTTGGGTGCAGCATGACTTCTTCTTCCATACTTCTCTATTACTTGTCATCTAATAAGACACCTCCTTTCTTGCCATACCATCCTTCACACAGTCCATCCATCATTTCTTTGGTCTTCCTCTACTCTTATAACCATCCACATTAATATTCAAAACTTTCGTCACAATCATTTTCCTCATTCCTCCGCGTCTCATGCCCATACTATGACAACCGATTACCACACATCTTTTCAGTCACCGGTGCCACTTTTAGACTTCCTCTTTTGTACTAATTTCTTATTTTATCCATTCGCGTAACACCACACATCTCTCATAGCATTCTCATCTCAGCCACATGCAAATGCCTTTCATTCAACCTTTTGTGGCCCAACATTCTGGTCCATACAAGACAGCAGGTCTAACCAATGTTTTATAAATCTTCCCCTTAAATTTAAGAGGAATGCGAGAGTCGCGGATAGTTCCCGTGACCTGCCGCCATTTCATCCATCCAATATTTATTCTGTGCTTAACACTACAATCTATTTCGCCATTGCTTTGCACAAGTGAACCGAGATACCGAAAGTCGGAGTAGACAGGAAGAAACGCGTCATCTAGCGCTAGACACCAGGACTGGAGAGACAACCGAAATTGCAGAATGTTCGGTTCTAGTTCTGCTTCATTTCCAATCCAAAGTAATACATTTACAAAATCAGTTAAATATTTAAATGAAATAACAAATAATGTTTCCTATAAAATAGAATACAATAACAAAACATACAAAAAATTACCATAACAATAAGAAAATAACAATATATCCCCAATCTTCATCTATGAATAAAAGCTTAATTTTAAAAAAAAAGTAAACATTTTACTTACCAAGCACTGGCAGGTACTCGTGCAGGAGTGTTTCATCACTGGCCATTTGTTTCTCCATCTTTCTGACAACAGGCAAGACCCATGGTTTGCCATTTTCATCTCTGTATGCTGCAATAAATGGAATTTAAAAAAAAAAATACCTTATAGCTCTGGATTCATTATCCTTCCTTTAAAACATTTATTTGATTTTCAAGTTTTCCCTTAGCAAGTCAAAGCAAGGAGAAGCACTAGTAAAAGTTACATAAGTAAGTTAACTTATAGGTTTGAATTAAGATCAAGAAAAATTTTAAATCAACTTTTTTTTAAAGTTCATTTTATAAGTAAAACGTTTTAGGGGCAAGCAATTACTCAACTTCAATATAAATTACATACACTACGATGTTACATACACTAGTAGTTAATTACATGTATACTGTTGTACATAATAACAAATATTAAAACACAATAACATTACATAATGAGGATAAATAGGTGACGAACTTTCACAGCACTAAAATTAACAGCTCCGAAAACTTTAAATTACCTAATATGCCAGCCAACTTACCGCCAATAGTCAAATTTACTTTAGCTGGGTGCGGATCCTCCATAAACATACGATTTAATTGGAAAACCTCAATAGGAGGCCCCTGTTGAACATCTTGAAAACGGGAACCCATTATGTCTTTTTAATCTTGTTCGCGCGACCGGTCAGACAGAAGCTAAGACAGCAAGTGCGCGGTCTATGGAATTTATAAAAGATAATTCTATCAGTTTTACAGAATCGCTAAATTACAAGCGAAGCGGTGGCCGGTGAATTTTATCGTTGACCTCTAACAATGACAGAAACGTCATTACGTCAGTTAACGTCAGTTTTGTGATGATAGGACAATGACTTTCAGAGCTGCCAATTAAAAAAATCCCGATGCTCGAGCAACAGTGTTGTGAATTTCCCGAAATTTGATTCGCACAAATTCACCGAAATGATATTTTAGGAGTAAAAACACTTTTTTATACAAAATTTCTTAATCATACTACTAAACTTTAATAAAATACTATACCTTATAAGAAAATTTACTATTAGATCTACATACTATTGCTATCTTCTATATATATATATAAACTAGCTGTCCCGCGCAACTTCGTCTGCGTCACATTTTCCCCGTTTTCGCAACATTTTTCATTGCTGCTCCGCTCCTATTGGTCGTAGCGTGATGATGTATTATAGCCTATGTATGATATACTTCTAATACCTCCAAGAATATGTGTAGGTACCACCTACAAAGTTTCATGATGATCGGTTGAGTAGTTTTCGCGTGAAAGCGTAACAAACAAACTTACATTCACATTTATAATATTAGCAGGGATTACGCGAAACGTTGCTTGTCGGGATCGACTTCTAAACTACTGCACCGATTTTAATCAAATTTGTACACCGTGTGCGGTTTGATCCAACCAACTTGAAAAATAGTTAGTGCGCTCTCCCCGCACTTACCCACAAATCGGTAATTTTTACGGTCATTGGCAGCGCTGATTGACGTTAGCCACGTTTGGTTACGTTCATTTTTGAACCCCCGCCCAAAAAAGAGGGGTATTATAAGATTGACGTGTGTATCTGTGGATCTGTGTGTCTGTTTGTGGCATCGTAGCTCCTAAACGAATGAACTAATTTTGATAAAATTGGTTTAGTTTGAAAGGTATTTTAATCGAGAGTGTTCTTAGCTGTTTCGAGAAAATCTGCTCAACCGTTTGAAGATAATCACCTCTTTTCTAGTTTATGAAGGGATATAAACAACTTCCACAGGTCTGGTCGAGTTGAAATTTAAAATCTTGTCATTTGTCACCATGGGCATTGCCAGGGCGGGGGCGTGGCTGCACTCCCCTAGCCCCTAAAGGCTCGGGTTTTATTTAATTTATAACTTTCCTTGTTTTCTTTAATTAGCGAGAAGAGGCACAACACCGTGAAAATTGGAAGGAACGGGGGGAAGCCTCTGCCCAGGAGTGGGACAGTCAAGGCTAAGAAAAAATAATATAAGTTTAAAAAGCATAAAATAAAAATTAAATTACAAACTTACGAAACCCCCGACACAAAAAACCGCTAGAAAACCTAAAATTAATTAACCCATGCGTCGTAGCGTCGGGGAACCGCTAAGTAGACCGCTTAGCACAAGCACAAAACAAAACGGACCCTCAACTGTGACGGGAGTTTCTTAAATTTTTGATTAATTTTTTATTACATTTTATTAAAAAATCGTCAGTGTGCTACGAGTACTATAGCTGTATTCTAGTTGAAAGAGAACAATAATTCTGCCATGTCAAAATTCAAGGTTCGGATTTATAGGAAAACAAGTGGCTAATTAATAACAGCCGCACGGGTCGATCTTAAGGTAGGTAGGTAAGGTTAAGCCGTGCTTGCCGAGTTTGGTCCGTGGATAGGTGACCATAATTACATACCAAGTTTCCGTGCCTCGGAAAGCACGTTAAGCCGTTGGTCCCGGCTGTCATTTGTAGATCTATGACAGTCGTTAGTCAGAATTAAGCCAAAAGTCTGCTTACCAGGGGGTATCGTGTTACCCAGTTACTGGGTTGTGGAGGGCAGATAGGCAGTCGTTTCTTGTAAAATACTGGTACTCAGCTGCATCCGGTTAGACTGGAAGCCAACTCCAAGATAGTTTAGGAAAAGGCTACGCAGATGATGATGATGCGATTGTTTGACCAATTATATCATTACAGATTGCGCACTGTAATAATCGGTTCTTCTCACTCACTAGTGTGATGCTTGAATTTGAACTTATACATTACTTCATTTTTACACTATCGTCGTTCTCAGATAGCATTATGGAGACTCCCCGGGCGGCAGCTACAGATACTTTTGCATTACAGATGCGGGCCTTAAGCACCTAGTCGATATTCATTTATGGTAAACCATCAGGCTCATTAAGCCGGTCGTATTAGTTCCACTAACTACTGAGATGAAAAGTCTCACCAGTCCGGTGACCGGAGTACCGGACTAAATAAACCGAACTACTGAGAGCGCCCGGTTGATACTGATGAATTAACCAAAGTCAAATTATCAGGATTTCATTACTGCACACTCAAAAACGTATGGCCACTAAAGAAGTAGTGGCTGTTTTGGCTCGAACCAAAAATATAATAGTTTCACTCGTTACCCGTGGTCCCGGTGGTTTGACCCATTACCGGGTCCAAGGGTAATTTTAATGACCCCTGGTTCTATGGCATTACGAATCGTGAACTAGATAGACCAAAGAGGTTCAGATGACTTTGAAATAATTAACACTCTGGGGCTATTAATAATGTAATGAATGTGAGAAAACGGTTCTCTATTGTGTCACCTAACTTTTTTTATCCATAATTTAAAGAGCCATAACTTATTAACTTTTTTATTCCTAATCATCATTTGTCCGAATGATAACTTACCCGAACACATAATATCACATAAGACTTTCTTTCAAAGTTGTCCCTATTCACCCCTCGATCCCTATTCACCCCGTTTGACGGTAATATATGTTAAACAAAATTACGGGATTTTGAACATTATGGTTTCTGAAGTTTATAGCAAACGTGTTAAGGATAATGATTTTTGGACAAACAATTTTAGGAGAAGGGAGTACCGAGAAAACAAAACAATATTTAAAATTCTTTATTTTCCAAGCAGAACGTGAATGTACGGACAAAATGTTCCATCAACAATATTCGAATAAAATTCAGACAAAAAAAAAATTAAATTAATTTAAATTCCCATGTATTCAGTGTAAGATGGATTTTTCAGTGCACAGGCTCGAGGGTCACCTTGTCTTACGATATAATACACAGCTTTGTATTCGCTATTATCACCCTGATTATCTATATATTTTTTTAAACCTATCGCAGCCATTCCCATTCCTAGCAGTCCCATAAAAGATGAACCCATAACTTCTGGTATATCCCACCATGCTTGCTTAAATAATCCAGCTATACTCTTCCCAAAATTTATTGGGTGGCCAATTATTTTCGATGGTGGACTCATTTTCAATATTGAGTATTAATCCACGTGAACTGTGAATTATTTGATATCACAAAGCGCACTTTTTCCAAAGACGATATCGTGTCAGTGTCAGGTTGTGGTGTCACGAATAAATAATAAAAAACCTTTAAAAGATATTTAGGTTCAGCATCGAGGTTTTATACTTACTTACTCACTGAAATATATTCGAAGTCGTTACCAAAGAGTAAACTACTTACACCAAAAGAAAGTCGTTCTAACAACTTCGCTGAAGTTGGGATTGGATAAGTTTTTTTTTGCATGCGTTTGGCCACAACTTATCTGTTCAGTAAAGTTGATAAGAATTTTTGAATAAATTATACTAATGTTTTATAATATTAATTTATTCAAAAATGATCTTGAATCAAATATTTCCTCTGCTTTATAGAAGAGGAAGGATTTGATTGTTTGTTTGCTACGATTTAACTCAAAAATTACTCTACCGATTTTAAAAATCATTTCACCATTAGAAAGCTACATAATAGGTCTTTACCTATGAAATTGCCGTATTGCAGTACAGACTTTTTCAAACAAAAAAAGTTTTGATTGGCTATGAGTTCTAAATTCAAATTAATTTTGTTTTAAAAATATGACATTCTATTTACAAAATCAGTCTTTTGTTTATTGATTAGCGTTGTATTTTCATTACATTTCAACATTTTTCCTCATAATGGATACTTTGAAATTTCGTGTAATTATGGAATATGAGTTCCGTCGTGGCACCAACGCGGCACAAACGACCCGTAACATCAACGACGTTTACGGAGAGAACTGTACAAACGAACGCACAACCCGTTATTGGTTTGCTCGGTTCCGTTCTGGGAATTTTGACTTGAAAAATGAACCTCGTGGTCGTCCGGAAACTTTGGTCAACAATGATGAATTAAAGGTTGATTGTTGAAGCTGATGAAACTCAATCTACAGCTGAGCTGGCAGCAGCTTTTGATGTTAGCATTAAAACAATATTGGTCCATTTGCGACAGATTGGCAAGATAAAAAAGCTTGATAGATGGGTGCCCCACGAACTTAACGATCGCCAGCGCAACGTACGCGTCGAGACTTGCCTTGCGCTGCTTAACAGGCACAGAAATAAAGGAATTTTGAACCGAATTGTTACGTGCGACGAAAAATGGATTCTTTTTGACATTCGAAAGCGCTCAGCAAGTTGGTTAGATCCTGGTTCGGTACCAAAGCAATGTGCAAAACGAAAAATGACCCCTAGAAAGGTGATGGTCACAGTTTGGTGGTCTAGTGCTGGTGTGATTCATCATAGCTTTTTACAAAACGGCGAGAGCATTACTGCAGATGTGTACATTGAAGAACTGACCACAATGATGGCGAAACTCGCACGTCTGCAACCAGCTTTGGTCAATCGGTCGTCTCCACTGCTACTTCACGACAACGCGCGGCCCCATACTGCACAACAGACCGTCTCTAAGCTGCATGAGTTGGGTTTGGAAGCTCTCCCTCATCCGCCATACTCACCAGATCTTGCGCCTTCCGACTATTACTTTTTCCAAAATTTGGACAACTTTTTAGTGGGAAAAAAATTCAATTCCCGAGAGGCAGTAAAAAACGCCTTTGAAGAGTTTGTTGTCTCCCGTCCAGCTGATTTTTTCAAGAAGGGCATCCATAAACTGCCACAGCGTTGGCAAAGATGCATTGATTGCAGGGGTGATTACTTTGAATAAAAGAAATAAATAAGTTCGAAAAAAAAATACTTTAACTTTTTTCAAACAAAACGGCAATTTCATAGGTAAAGACCTAATATTTACCGAGTAACATAGGCTATATTATATCACAATTTTCGCGGATCAAGTCGCGGACGAAGTGCTAGTAGGTATAATTATTTGTAAGTGAACAGAGATTTCTAAACCCAGCAGTGGGTGAAGTTGGGCTGTGAATGATAGTCTCGGGAAATCCCGGAAGCGAAAGAACCGGGATAAGTGCCGTTTTAGAAACCGGGATTTTAAAAACCAAGTCCCGGTTCTTTCAGTACTTTCGGGAAAATATACCTACTTCGCGTTTAGAATTTTCTAAGTAGGTATATTGTTTTAAGCGTGTTCGACCGTTTACAGCATTGAATACATGCTAATTAGTCGTACTAGATGCAACTTTCGAGCCAATGCAATTTTGAAGCATGGAACCAGTCGTTCCCGCTCGTTAATACCACGTCATTAACAGTATTAACGACTGGGAATGTTTTGTCTCAGTCGTTATTCCTGCTGGAGTAACGTTGTGTAGAATCATATATTAGGTCTTTACCTATGAAATTGCCGTTTTGTTTGAAAAAAGTTAAAGTATTTTTTTTTTCGAACTTATTTATTTCTTTTATTCAAAGTAATCACCCCTGCAATCAATGCATCTTTGCCAACGCTGTGGCAGTTTATGGATGCCCTTCTTGAAAAAATCAGCTGGACGGGAGACAACAAACTCTTCAAAGGCGTTTTGTACTGCCTCTCGGGAATTGAATTTTTTTCCCGCTAAAAAGTTGTCCAAATTTTGGAAAAAGTAATAGTCGGAAGGCGCAAGATCTGGTGAGTATGGCGGATGAGGGAGAGCTTCCAAACCCAACTCATGCAGCTTAGAGACGGTCTGTTGTGCAGTATGGGGCCGCGCGTTGTCGTGAAGTAGCAGTGGAGACGACCGATTGACCAAAGCTGGTTGCAGACGTGCGAGTTCCGCCATCATTGTGGTCAGTTCTTCAATGTACACATCTGCAGTAATGCTCTCGCCGTTTTGTAAAAAGCTATGATGAATCACACCAGCACTAGACCACCAAACTGTGACCATCACCTTTCTAGGGGTCATTTTTCGTTTTGCACATTGCTTTGGTACCGAACCAGGATCTAACCAACTTGCTGAGCGCTTTCGATTGTCAAAAAGAATCCATTTTTCGTCGCACGTAACAATTCGGTTCAAAATTCCTTCATTTCTGTGCCTGTTAAGCAGCGCAAGGCGAGTCTCGACGCGTACGTTGCGCTGGCGATCGTTAAGTTCGTGGGGCACCCATCTATCAAGCTTTTTTATCTTGCCAATCTGTCGCAAATGGACCAATATTGTTTTAATGCTAACATCAAAAGCAGCTGCCAGCTCAGCTGTAGATTGAGTTTCATCAGCTTCAACAATCACCTTTAATTCATCATTGTTGACCAAAGTTTCCGGACGACCACGAGGTTAATTTTTCAAGTCAAAATTCCCAGAACGGAACCGAGCAAACCAATAACGGGTTGTGCGTTCGTTTGTACAGTTCTCTAAACGTCGTAAACGTCGTTGATGTTACGGGTCGTTTGTGCCGCGTTGGTGCCACGACGGAACTCATATTCCATAATTACACGAAATTTCAAAGTATCCATTATGAGGAAAAATGTTGAAATGTAATGAAAATACAACGCTAATCAATAAACAAAAGACTGATTTTGTAAATAGAATGTCATATTTTTAAAACAAAATTAATTTGAATTTAGAACTCATAGCCAATCAAAACTTTTTTTTTGTTTGAAAAAGTCTGTACTGCAATACGGCAATTTCATAGGTGAAGACCTATTATCTCTAAAACTATTGTATGTGCACCTATATAAACATACACGAGTAGGTGTCCGTTTCAACAGCGCGGCCATGACGTTTTCTTTTTTTTTTTAAACTTGGCCATGATTTTGTAATTGTAAAGCACTGTCCAAACGTCCTAGTTGTGTACCTACTTTACGCGGTAAACGAGAGAGCTACACTTCCCGCCCACTTCAGTACCGCGCAGCCCACGCGGGTTGCCTGTGCCCGCGCAAGCGACAGACAGTCCGCCCACGTGAGCCGTTGTTATGCGCACGGTATGGCGCGCTCGCAACTAGGTATTGTGATTGATTCTGTATTCTGTTGTAAACCTTGTGTGCCTAATTAGACATTACCTATTCCTAACACAACTTGTTTTCTTCCGTTCGCGGAAAACCCCAAGAAACAAATGTTATATAATATAATATTTGTAAAAGTTGATTCCTAAAACCATAAATTGGTCAAAACTATGGTTAAAAACTTATAAAGGTTTGAAACTGGCCGCGCCATTAAAACGTGGAGATCCGCGCGGCCACGGAGATCTTTAAAACTACGCGTTGCAGAGACCTAAAATTCAGGTAAATAACAGATTGAATTTGTAAAATATTTGTAAAAATATAGAAAAAAAATGCTAGGTTTTTATTTTAGGAACTGTAAGACCCAAACCCCATGGCCGCGCCATCGAAACGGTGACAAACACATTATAATATATTATCTTGCTGAAAAAGCATCGCAGACGTCTGAAGTTTTTTGTAGAACCGAGATTTGAATTTATCAAACAATTTAAAATTACACAAAAAAGCCTAGGTTACAACTACCGATAATACACAAAAAACTTTATTTTTTTCATAATAGCAGACCATCAATACGTTTTGAAAATTTCGATAACATTAAGTCATGGTCACCCCATGACTTAATGTTGACAGAAAACTTTCCACCTATCTTATTAGAAATTATATCTCAAGCATTCTAAATTGCCCAAAGACAATGTTTTGACATTGGACATTGTCTTAACAGAACGTATCAATTATTTTTTTAACACAATAATATTTAATATTATCATTGGCGTTTATCAGGGTATGTTGATGATTTGTGGCATAACATATATTTTTAATTTCAAATCCTGATGAATAAAGTATAATGTGTAATAAAAATATATCATTTTTTAATAGCCATTGATAGACAACGCACACAGTTATATACAGCTTGGCAAAAAAGAGTGTGGAAAAAAATGAGGTCGCCAGTATCGCAACTGTGGCAACCCGTAATACTACAACTCAACAGATTTTGATACTTGTTCTTTTTAGGGATATGATCCCAATTTCAAGTGGATGGTTCAGTCCCTCGGACGCGGACGCTTCGTGAACACCATGGAAGGCTTCAATGTCCAGTACGAATTTTAGTTCCAACTGTCACCACGTCAGACTCTTTTTTGCCAAGCTGTACGTAGTTTTTTTTTCAAACCTCTGTCATATGTAGACTTGTGGGTCTGTCTGCCAGCCCTATTTTTATTTTTTTTATTATTTCACATCATATTTGTGTTGTGGTTTATAGAAGGCACATACTATCCAAACAACTGTGTGTTGTGGTGCCAATAGTCTTCGGACAGACAGACAGCCCTGATCTATAAAAGGGTAACTTGGTGTGACGCCTACTGTACCTACGATACTGTAAACAATGAAATATTTAGTCTTATACAAAAGTTCTGGGTTTAAACTTTTTATCAAATACAGGAAAATAGGTTACAGGTCAATCTTACTGGAATGACGAATGTTGTGCAAAGTTATTTGTTATGGTTCTCAGAACTACATTATTTTCATAAATTAATAATCTGTGATTTTAAAAGACATAAGAACCTGTTAATATATGTTTTTGTTAAATATCTTTATTACATAATATGTTTTATATCTTATCTTTTATTTTTAATGTCTGAGACTTTTCTGTAAACACTAAGCCATGGTCACCCTATCGAAATTTTCAAAACCAAATTAAAATAAGTTTTACAAAAAAAAAAAACAGCAAGCAAGCAGCAGAAACAGCTCCTGAAATATAAATATGGGATTTTTCGTTGCATTTTGACAAAATCTGACAAATTCAAATCTCGGTTCTACAAAAAACTTCAGACGTGTGCGATGCTTTTTATTTTACAAATTCAATCTGTTATTTACCTGAATTTCAGGTCTCTGCAACGCGTAGTTTTAAAGATCTCCGTGGCCGCGCCGTTCTCCGCGTTTCAATGGCGCGGCCGAGTTCAAACTCTTATTGGTTTTGGGAATCAACTTTTAATAGTACATTACTGCCGCGGTCTATAATGACTACTTTGCTGGTCGCGCTGATTATGGCCGACAGCGCAGCATAGCGCAACTCCAGGCCGACACAGCGCGGTCAGCGTGCAGCACTTGATGGACGAGCTGAGATAACGGCCGAGACCGTAGGTCGAGGCCTTTACAGCGAGGACAGCAAGGGCTGCAATGATGGCCAAGCCGAAAGGCCTAGAGCGTAGCTAGGCTAGCTCGAGGCAATCATAGCGTGACCAGCGAAGCAGTCATTGTGGGCCAAGGTTTGTATAGTGCTTTACTCAAAAATGCAAGTACCTAATCTAAATAAAACCAGCAAGTAATTTAAATAAAAAATATATTAATTAATATTTTCGCTGAACCGCGCTTTTGTTACTTCTTTGTTTTTTTTTTAGCAATGGTTGTTAGAACTATACAGCCTAATATGGAATAAAATCTTTTTGTACCTATCTCTATAGATACAAACAGCTGTGTGCTAAATAAAATCTCTTTGGATTTGATTTTTTAAAACGTTGAAACGTCAAAATTGCAGCCGGCAAAACATTGCCGGCCTGTTAGAGCGGCCAGCAAAATTTTGCCGGCCGCTCCTTGAAACAGAACGGCAAGGTCGACTTTGCTCTAACAAGGTTGTCAAAATAATGACCACATTACATGCATTTTTGAGTAAAAATTATTACATAATCATGGCAGTTTTTTTAAAAAAAAGCGTCGTGGCGACGCGGTCGAAACGGACACCACGAGTAGCTGTATAATAGTGCATACTTGCGACAGAATTAGATTCAAGAACATAACTAAATACGGCCATTCGGAACGAGCTTTGACGCGCCAACAGCGACGCGGAACGCAACCAATATTTAAAAAAAAGAAAACTTTATGTCAATAGTCAATGTCACTGCCGCCTGACAGTCTGATAAAGATAAAGACAGAGACTGTCACTCAGGAGGCTACCGAATTGGGAAGGGGCATTAAAATAAAGCTATTTAACCGTAAATTAATAAATTTACGCTAATACAATGGCAGGCGCTTCAAGACGCACCCTTGGTCAACTACTTCAACAAGGATGGAATGAAATCCCTGAAGTCCTTGCAACGACAGGCCTCGCACTCGCGGGCATCGGAATGGCCACACTAGGATGTTACAATTACTTGAAAATGGACGGAGACAACAGGAGATACAAGAGTACCTACGTTATATTGAGGTCAGACGACCCTAAAGCTAAACTAATACGCAAAGAATAATTCTAGTTCGTGTATATACAAATCAATATCTGCAGTTGTGAAATAATAGCTTCTTATGTAATAATAAAGATCAGTGTCAGTGTTATCAAGTTGTTGTTTGTTTTTAAGTATTCATTTTAAAGTTGACTTAGACCATGAACACCATTTTAAATTTGTTATTTAAATGAAAGGCATTTTCTGTCGAGTAAAACACCCTTTTTTTGCATGAAAGTATTTGGTTAGTGTAAATTGTTGAGTTTCAAATGCCTCCATCTGCACTATGAGGAAATTCCTAGTTAACCTCGTATACAACTAGGATTGCCATATCAAAAATTTGGCAACAAGGACAAGACGCATAAAAGCCCTGGATCTTAGAGCCCAGACCCGGACATGTCAACAGGTTTTTTAAACATAGACAGTGTAATAAAAAACTGTTGAACGCGGCGTGCGTGCACAGTGCGTGTGTAGCAGGCGGCCCAAGACTTTAATTTTTTTAAACCCGGTGTACAAATGAAGCTTGGCCCGGACACTCCCCGGATGCCCTCTAAACTAGGACAAATCCGGGGAAACCCGGACGGATGGCAACCCTATATACAACCATGACAAGAAGTCAACTTGCGTTTAATTTATAACCAGAATAGCTTTGGTGCAAGACTGCTTGTAAAACGCTCATGAATCACCTGCATTTGAAAATAATGGAGGGTTATTTGATGTGTCAATAGCTAAATCTGTGTAGGTATCAAATGAACACCCATGACTCTTCTATTAACACTTTGGTTGCCAAGTTCAAATAATCCATTTTTGCTAGTATGATAGTTATCTATAACATCAACATGGAGGCAGGTTGTGCAAACAAATTATTGATTGACTTACATACTGGGAGCTTAGCACCAAAAGTGTTCAAGCTATTGCTAACAACCACCTTCTCATAAGAGCCCTATGGTTTTAACATTTCTTTTTTGTTTTTAGGGTTCCGTAGCCGAATGACAAAAAACGGAACCCTTATAGATTCGTCATGTCTGTCTGTCTATCCGTCCGTATGTCACAGCCACTTTTTTCCGAAACTATAAGCACTATACTGTTGAAACTTGGTAAGTAGATGTATTCTGTGAACCGCATTAAGATTTTCACACAAAAATAGAAAAAATAGAAAAGGAACAATAAATTTTGGGGTTTTTTTCATCCTATCTGTACGTGTATCTATGGATAGGTCTTCAAAAATGATATTGAGGTTTCTAATATCATTTTCTTCTAAACTGAATATTTTGCGCTAGAGCCACTTCTAAAGTGGTAAAATGTGTGTCCCCCCCTCTAACTCCTAAAGTAAGAGGAAGAAAATTCTGAAAATAAGAATTGTAGAACGTAAAAAAAACTATCAACGAAAATTGGTTTCAATAAGATATGATGTTTAGTTTTTGAGATATGGGACTTTTTCATCAAACTGCAGCAGTAAATTTGTTTTTCATTAACATACTATGAAAAACAAATTCAGCTTTGCGGTTAAGTGGAAGTTTACTAACTAATACTACTAACTAATGAATGACAGTTCAAAATATTGTTATTATATTGTTTGGGGCCATGGAACCCTGTGTGCGAGTAAGACTCGCACTTGGCCGGTTTTTTAAATATGTTCCCCCACACTACGAACTTCTTCTGTATTGTGGGTGCATTTACTAACATTAAACTTACATACACACACAGCCGAACCCAGAACAACTATCTGTAGGCCATACAAATATTTGCACCCTGCGGGGTGTCACTGACTCTGGCAGGGCCACCATCAGGGATTTTAATTTTGAAAACACAAAAAATTTGTCGCTAATTAGTCGAAATTTGTCGCCAAATATCAGAATTTGTCGGTCACTGGTTCAAAAGATATAAGGGTTTATAGGTGGCCGATCTGGAGAGAGTCTCCCCAGCAGAGCCACATTTATATCTCAAAAACTAGGGCACCTAGCAAAGATCTGTTTTCTCCCATATTTTGTCGCCAATTAGTCGGAATCATTCGCCAAATATCAGAATTTGTCAGTCACTGGTTCAAAAGATATAAGGGTTTATAGGTGGCCGATCTGGAGAAAGTCTCCCCAGCAGGGCCACATTTATATCTCTAAAACTAGGGCACCTAGCAAAGATCTGTTTTCTCCCATATTTTGTCGCCAATTAGTCGGAATCAGTCGCAAAATATCAGAATTTGTCGGTCACTGGTTCAAAAGATATAAGGGTTTATAGGTGGCCGATCTGGAGAAAGTCTCCCCAGCAGGGCCACATTTATATCTCTAAAACTAGGGCACCTAGCGAAGATCTGTTTTCTTCCATATTTTGTCGCCAATTCGTCGCAATTTGTCGCCAAGTTACAGATTTAGTCGGTGTGTAATTAAAAAGATATTAAAGAATTCAATTTCCCCATACAGTGGTACAAGCGAGTACAAAATACTTTATGTAGTTTCTAGACAGTATCTATGACGTTTTATGGAGGAATGTTTGTTTCGAATTAAATAAATATAAACTTTTACGGTAAGTAAGAAAAAGATCGATGCGCGTGTACAGACGAGCTGCTCGAGTTGCCCGTCTCGTAAGTTAAAATCAGCCAGTTTAATTACAGTTGAACTTATTATGAATAGTTACGAACTCGAGTGTTGTGTATCTCTAGGTATTCCGAAAATACAAAAAACGGAGAAAAAAGGCGAGATATAATAGAATTTATATTATAATAAAATTTGATTACAATTGACAATACGTTTTCAACGTTTAAGAATTTTAAACATTTATTACACGTAACGGTATTTTTTTATTATTCTAACGTTAATTAGAGTTTAACATTGTAAACTCGTAAAACAGTTACATGCGACTGTACATCTTGACACCAAATAGACCAAGAGCAAGGTTTAATGTTTTCAAAGAAGTTTAAGCCACTCTAACCTAGTAATTTAAAACATAAAAACATGAATTTAATAGAGAATTTATCTCTCTCGGACATTTCTAAAGACTTTAGACCGATAAAACTAGAAGTATATTACACATATTAATAGAAAAGAAAATTCTTGGTAATTTTTCGTGAACTCTTCGATCTAGCTCTTGGACTATACCTTACTAATTGAACTCATTATATCTCCTAAACTAAGACCCGATTAAATCTGTGACTTTGCGACAAATTGCGTGGAATTGGCGACAAAATATGGGAGAAAACAGATCTTCGCTACGTGCCTTAGTTTTAGAGATATAAATGTGGACCTGCGGGGGAGACTTTCTCCAGATCGGCCACCTATAAACCCTTATATCTTTTGAACCAGTGACCGACAAATTCTGATATTTTGCGACTGATTCCGACTAATTGGCGACAAAATATGGGAGAAAACAGATCTTTGCTAGGTGCCCTAGTTTTTGAGATATAAATGTGGCCTAGGTTTATAGGTGGCCGATCTGGAGTCTCCCAGATCGGCCACCTATAAACCCTTATATCTTTTGAACCAGTGACCGACAATTTCTGATATTTGGCGACAAATTCCGACTAATTAGCGACAATTTTTTTGTGTTTTCAAAATTAAAATCCCTGATGGTGGCCCTGCCAGAGTCAGTGACACCCCTGCGGGGATTGATCCCACAACATGCAGCGCAGCAGTCGATTGTTCAATCAACCACTGTGCCAACCTTGCCATCAAACTATCATATAATTTGTTGTTTAGAGTGCATTTTTTTCTTCAATGTGTACTATGCACACCTATTGGTTTAACATGGCCATCTAGAGGGCATAGACATAGAGGGCTTAACTAATCTAAAAAGTACTGAAGAATGGGTAACAAAAGCTATCTAAATGAAACGCAATTAAAATTAGTTAATCAACTTTATTCATCCTTTCAATCATTCAACAAAATTGTCCAGATATGAAGAGACTTGTAGACATGGAGCCTTGTTATAATAATAATATTTGTCAACAATCAGGGATATTCAAACCATTGTATTGATGAAAATAAAATCTTAATTGAGTGTGTATTGGAACACTAAAAACAATTAAATGGAGAACAACCTTGGAAGTTGGTATTACTTCTTTGACCGAAAAAAACTTAAATAACCCTAGCAGAGTTATTAAAGTTTTTTAGGGTTTGTCTCCACCAGTCCTGAGATCGGATTGAATTGGAAACTGATCCCACCGATATATCTCTATGGCTCTCGGGATCCGTTTCTGTCGAACGGATTCGCTATTTTTCCGTTTCCATCTGATCCGTGGAGACAAATCGGAGGGATCAGTTTCCAATTCAATCCGATCTCGGGATCGGTGGAGACAAACCCCTATTTCATACCCCACATTTACATCCTTAAAACTTACAATTATTTTGACAAGTTTTGCAAAGAAATAGTATTGATAACTAGATTTAGGTCTAGCAGACACCACATGTTGGCTACGTGTACTACTGCCCTCACTGTAAATGCAGGGGTGAAAGTGTGAGGAAAGTGATTAATTACTAATTGGATATCATTCAAAAATGTAAGAAGTTACATTGATCATAAATCACACATTCAAAAACACTAGTTTTATGAAACATCAATTTGTTAAAGAAGTTTTTAAACTGATGTGGTCACTAACACTATCAATCGCACTGAAAACAGGATATTTACCATATTTAATCATCCTCATCATCATTTCAGCCGAAAGTCGTCCACTGCTGGACATAGGCCTCCCCCTAAAAGGTGCGTTTTGCCATAATCGCCACACTTGGCAGGCGGGTTGGCGATCGCAGTTCGGTTGTTACAAAAGCACAGAGAACGCTGCTGCTCATTGTCTGGAAAGTCCCTTAGTCGCCTCTTACGACACCCACGGGGAGTTATGGGATATCCATATTTACTATTTCATTATTATTATTTCGTGATCATGGTGCTTGCAACATCACCGAAATATCGGGAAATCAAAACAAATAGTAAACATGGTAAATATCCCGTTATCAGTGTTTATAATAGTATCAATTAGTTATTCTTTATACACTTACATTATTATCAAAAATTGTGGGATATCATGAAACTAATATTTAATTTGACTGCTACAGAATTTCAAGAGATAAGTTTATTTAAGTCTACTTCACTTAGATTTAGGCGAGTAGATAGTTTAAAACTATGGATGCCATTTGATCAAAATATGTATTAGTGATAATGTGGGAATAGTATACTTATGTACAGTGATTTTGTAGCCTTAAAGACTGCAGCTCATATTTGAATACAGCAAAATTACATGCGCTTGTCTATGCAATGAAAATAAACTACAGTATTGACAAAAGATGATGGATATTCGGGTTTAACAATATATATGTTTTGATTAAGATCAAAAGAGATTATCAGATTTGTTAAAAAGGCATCCAAAATAAAGTGTGTTACTTATGTCTATGCTTTCATCAGTTTTAATTTACTAATAGAAATTCTAAGGATTAACAATACTACGGGAAAATACAACTGCGCAATGAGCATTCCTAACAAGCATTTGCAAGCACAGATGCAACATTTCTAATGCAAATGCTTGTTATGAATTTCGCAACGTGTGGATTCACCTTTACTATCACAGTTTTAAAACTACACTACTCACTCATGTTATTGTTCACTTTGCCAAAACTAGTATCACTCGATTATGTATCAGTTTTATAGTTAGTTTGCTTCCAGTGTCTCTAGATGCATCTATTTCTAACAATGTATGTTCACTTCTCGTTTATTGGTACAGTAAGCGACAGCGCAGGAATACGCTCTCGACTTTTTAATGTGATACAATCTATATATATCAAAATTACGTGTCACGTTGTTTGTCGGGGATGGACTCCTAAACTACATAACCGATTTTAATCAAATTTGCACACCGTGTGCAGTTTGATCCAACTTGAAAGATAGGATAGCTTACATCTCAATTTATAGTCGCAATATTATTTTGTTGCAAATTAAGTCACAATTATCTGTTAGCTCCAAACGATTATAACAGATGGCGGTAACTGTTGACTGGATTGAGTAAGTATTCAATAGATGGCGCAGTATAGGAGCGATGCAGCACTGAAAAATATTGCGAAACCTCTGCCTAACCGTTCGGAGATTAAAAGGCGGGATGTTATGTTACAATATTCTGTTTTGGTCTCGGACTGGTGTCCGCAATACCACGTTCAAGGCCCGTTATTTGAATATCGGTTGGAAAACAGATTATTCAATGTGATGTATTAAATTAGCCTGCTCTTCACCTCGCCTTTATGGCGAACGCGTTGAATTTTAAACGCTCGTCTTGGCGTCGAAAGTCAAAAATTCTCCTAGTGATCGATTGTTTTGGCATTTGAGCTGTTATCGACTTTTCTACCAGCGTAGCGTTGATACAGCAACGCAAAGAGGCAGCATTAGACCCTAATACTTTGTCGTAATTATAATGTAAGTCGGTTAAAACGGCATTAGCTCAGTCTCGTTGTCAACTCGTATTATTCCTACCCTGTCACTTATCATACCATTCTCCGAATATTCACTTCACAATATTATTATTATCACAAAGCACTGCATATACACAGTGGAGGTCCGATGGCCCATCATGCACCATTATCTGAACAAGAAGGCCATGACGGAACGCCGATGCTATTTCTCTTTTTTCTTTTTCCCCGTGCCCGCCTTGGATGTGGACTGGCCCTTGCTGGTTGTCGGTTTCTCTGTGTCGGTTTTGCTTTTCTTTTTCTGGGGAAATAAAATGGGTTAGTTTTTCATGGAGAAATGGGAAGATTTAAATGTAGTAGTTAAGTTGTGTTTGTGGTGTCGCCATCTCGTAACCCTATTTAAAACTTTTCTACGCATCAACTATATGACGTAGATC
This sequence comes from Cerastis rubricosa, assembly GCA_949152445.1. Taxonomy (NCBI): domain Eukaryota; kingdom Metazoa; phylum Arthropoda; class Insecta; order Lepidoptera; family Noctuidae; genus Cerastis; species Cerastis rubricosa. The sequence goes on along the minus strand of OX424526.1, from coordinate 5,950,369 downwards.
ATAGGAACAGGCGACGATATATACCCGTCTCTTTCCCTTCCTAATTTGTGCTCGCCTAAGAAAAATCACCGTGGCGACACTCCACCTCAAGACTGATTAGCGTTCGCACCTAGACCGCGCTGCGTATACGCAAGCCTGCAGGTCAAACCGCTTTCCGCCGGAATCGCGACTTGCACAAGCGACCCCATCCGTGAATCATCCTGGTGCACCAGAAGACCACTGCCAGTCTTCCACCCAAACGCCGGCCTGCGACAGCCCAGCCACGCGGCCCCAGGAGTGAAGGTAGGTGAGCTCAATTCCCCTTCCTTGATTGTCGCTTGTTCATCACAAGATTCCACGAGACGATAACCAGGTTCTTATTCATACAGTCCACTTCTTTAAAAATAAAACAAAATTATAAAATCGTCTCAGGAATTGGTGAATTACGTACCAATTTGAGTTTGCCTTAGGTTGATAAAAATAACCTGTAGAAGTGCCTGGTCCTCACTAATTACCAATAAGAAACTGTAATATAATGTCGTAAGTCTACTTCCCAAGCATAAAAAAGAAAGATGCACATATAAACAGTGCTTGTTTGGCCACTACCGACTCGATTCCGCGCCGACGTCAATTCGGCAAAATCCGGTACCGCGTCGATAAGTGTGGTAATTCCCAAACTCACCCTAATAAGCGCGTCAGTCGCCGGATCACTGTCAGCTTTGTCCTCCTCTCCCTCGCCTTCATTGTTAGTACCATTCACTTTCTTGATAGATAAGTGTGTTATTACAGTATGCCTCACCTTAATAAGCGCGTCATTCTCCGGATCACTGTCAGCTTCGTCCTCCTCTTGTTCTTCCTCTCCCTCGCCCATCTCGTCGTCATCTTTGCTAGCCTTCACTTTCTTGACAGCGCCCGGCGCGTATGGTAGTGCTGTGGCTTTCTTGTTGTAGGTACGGGTCATGGCCGCTTTCACCTGGTTTTAAAAAGTATTTTGTATAATGTTTGCTCAGTGCATAGACTGTCTTCATTATCGCGTGGTTAATGCCAAACCTGGTGTCGAGAGTTTTTAACCGGCCCATGGGCCTCTGACTTGGCTTTACGTGCCGTCGAGAAATATCTCTCAGGCATGCTGGTTTGGTTTTCTCACGATGTTTTCCGGTAAAGACCGAAGCAAGTGATATTCATAAAATGCCGAAAAAGCAGAGATGCGTGTCTTGGGTTCGACCTCGAGACCTATGTCTTGGCAGTCCGACGGTCAAACCACTAGGCTATCACCGCTTGCAGAAGTGCATAGTGGATACTGATATTGAATTGATTGAGGGTTTACAATACATTCAAGATAGTCCAGTTCAAAAATATAAACTTAGTGTCACCATAGACAAAATTACTATGGCATTCTTACCTTTGAGTCCACCAAAACGGTAGGGTTCCTCTGTCCCGGCCAGACGGACAGTTCCACCAAAGAGTCTAAGTCTTCTCTGAGCAGGTGATAAGACTCCAGCACCTCTAGACATTTCTCTATGCCGTCAGATTTGTCCTTGATTAAAGGATTGACGATCGCGTCACGAAGGTACGAACTGTAGTCCAGGAAAATTGAGGACTTTGAACCTGACGTGCTGTGGAATAAGGTTGGTGTTTGATTACTTTGTGGTTGAGTTATTGGAACGAATAATGATGATATTCAGTGCCCTTTCGGTGTTAAGCACCCGAGACCCGGGTCGAACAATAATTCGTTCGTATGCGCACAACCCGCCTACCGAGTCGTCGTTATGCGCAGGTAGATGACTTACACATCATCATCATCTTTCTGCCCTCGTCCCCTTTATTTGGGGTCGGCGCAACACGTCTCTTTCCTCCATTCTCCTCTGTCATTCGTCATGCTATCATTTACTCCTTTTTCCTTCATATAATTTCACACAAGGTAGATGACTTGCGCATACAAGTAAGTAATGAATTTTTTGAACTTGGCAGCGAAAGAGTAAGGCTGCCCGCCCACGTCCGATAATCGGTGACCGATTTTTTGTAGGAGAAAAATAGAACACACTAATAGCAATAGTGCAACGCACACGTCCTACAAAAAGTTGGTCTGAACTCGAGGAAAACAATCAGAGGAAAAATCGGCCCGATTATCTGTCCTACAAAAAGTCTGACGTTGGCGGGCGGGAAGCCTAAAGCAGATCTGTCTACGGAAAATCTATATTAGCGAGCACCAGAAGTATTAATAGTTTACTAGTTTCCTAGATTACCTGAGTCTAGTATGAGCGTGTATCTCCTGGCAGAGGCGGTGCATCTTGGTGGCGCGCGAGTTCTTGCCGAGCCAGCCCGGGAACTGGATCTGTCCCGCCATGTGGCCTGCCATGAAGTGACCCGGGATCACTGAGCTGTACATGGCCTGGAAAACGTTAAGAAGCTATTGTTGTATTTTGTGGGCAAAGAAATTGAGGATAGACGGACGGATTGTGTAAGTAAGGGGAATGAATTGTAGCGTTATGGTTAGTTAGCAGGGAAGAATGGTAGAAGAAAACGTTTTGCGCCGACCCTAAGTAAATGGGGAGGAAAGGGAGGAAGATAAGAGAAAATTAAAGGAAGATGATAATGTGTATTTCAGGTACGCCTTTTTTTTCGGATGGGAAATCTTCAAATGACTCCTGCCGCTCTGGGCGGAGCGGAAGGAGACTTGTACTGACTAAAACCCATCCATGTTCCTTCTTAGCCCTTTGTGTTCCAGGGCCACGGTATCTATTTCGAACAGTCCCGCAGCCCTGGCAAGCATCGGCCCTCTCGGACCCCTTCCGATTTGCTGACATCTCCTTGAGGCGCGCGTGGAACACGAACGCGCCGTCGGCACGGTCTGTCGTCATAAGACGGACGGACGGTGAGCTAGCCCATTACTCACAGTCCACAGGCCCAATTTCAGGTATGCCTTTAGAAATATTTAAAAATGTTTCTGTTTTTTATTTGTGATTATAGAGACATACCGACTACTCTGGGAACGCCAACTAGTCGGCTCTTAGAAAGTTGTTAAAAATAAAATTATAACTTTTCTACTATATTCTCATCATCATCATGACCACGCCTTTCTGGTACAATCAGGGAATCGGAACTCACTTACTCAATGCAAACGACTCGGCTACACCAAGACCTTAGGACGTTGCCGATGCCACCCGAAAGCTACGATCGGTTTATACGATTAGCCGGTCTTTTTGGAACCGACTAATCGTTGTCGGCACATCTCTTATTTATCATCATCTTGCATCATCCTGCCATTGTCCCTTGTTACTTGGGGTCGGCGGAACACGTTTTTAGGGTTCCGTACCCAAAGGGTCAAACGGGACCCTATTACTGAGACTTCGCTGTCCGTCCATCTGCCACCAGTAGTCCGGGGAATTTACGCCGAAAATTAGGCTAACTTTGCATTAATTAAAAACAGCGATTTTTTTCATTGAATGTGTAGGGTATGGACAGGAGAGTATATTAAGCTGTATCCCGCGAAAAGTTCACCTCCGCGTATATGTTTTTTTTAAGAAAACGTCTAATATGTATATAACTTGGTGGAAAAAAAATATAAACAGGTATGTTTATTTGGAGTATTTGTAGAAGAGATTGAGTACTACAAGTAGGTCAGAAAATTAAACATTTTCGTCCACGGAAAACTCGTTTTTTAAAAATAATCTTATTATTTGACTTCGTACTTAAGGCAAAAATATTAACAGGACAAAAATAGTGCTAAAATGATTTATATCACCATGTCTAACTATTATTATGAAAATTAAACAAATTCTGCTCCGGACTTCACAGAAAATCAAGAAAATCAAAAAATCTTAAATACTACTTACGGCAAAAATGTAACAGGATTTAAATTTATTTAATAATGAGAAATATATAAATCCAAACCTTAATCCCCCAAAATTAAACAAATTAGAGCGATAATTAATCTTGTCAAAGTAAAAATTAAATTACGATGCACGGTGTCAGCGCTAAGCAGCGTGCGGCGTACGGCGTGTGCTAGTGTGCGTAAACAAGATAAGCGCTGCGTTCATTGTGTGCGTATGACTGTGTTGTTGTTTGAGTCGGTGTTTTATTGAGTTACGCGATTGTACACCTTATTTCTATTACGGAAAGATCAAATTTCTATGAAAGTGCTGCGCCAAATAAAAGAGTAAAGTTTGCAGACGTATTTTACGTAAACATTAATTGATTTTTTTTTCACGATTTGCTTTAAAGTGTTTAATTTTCGTGTAAATAGGTTGGAAATAGCCTTTAGATGAAAGTTAAACTAAATTAAACCCTGTTACCATTTTGCCTCAACCACTATTGTAAAAAAACTGGTAATAATAACTTCCGGTAGTACAATTTGTTTAATTTTGTTTATTGGCGGTGTAATATATTAATTTAAGTTATTTTATGTAAAAAAACCGCTGTTTATATTTTTGCCTTAAGTACAATCCAAAAATTTCGTAAATGTTTTTTTACCGTAATTTCCGTGGACGAAAATGTTTAATTCTGAAAAATATATTAGTGTCACCAATTCTTTACCTAAAGTAACTAAATTTGTCCTGTTAACATTTTTTCCCATGTTTTTATTCACAAAAACGTGTTTTCGTCTTTTTCAGCTTGATCCGGTCTCGGAAAATGTTTAATTTTTTTTTATTATTTGAAGAGCTAAGTTCAAGTACACGATTCAAGAAAAAAATCGCTGTTTATATTTAATGCAGGGTTCAAATCTAAAAGCCCCGGACTACAGGCTGTATCTCATGAACCGTGATAGTCAGCTAGTTGAAATTTCTACAGATTATGTATTTCTGTTGTTCCTATAACAACAAATACTAAAAACAGAATAAAATAAATATTTAAGGGGGCTCCCATACAAAAAGTGATTTTTTGGACACTTGCTTCGTGCGCGAGTCCGACTCGCACTTGGCCGGTTTTTTCTTCCATTTTCCTCTGTCAACCACCACGTTATCATTAACACTTTTTCTTTCATTTCATTCCTCACACAGTCCATCCATCGTATCCCTGGGTTTCCTTTCCCTCTCTATCCATCAACATTGGCACATCTCTAATTATTTATACTAAATTCATACTCGTCGAGTTACATAAAAAGATAGAGACAAGAGTTTCTACATATTAGCGATTCGCTAAGAGAAAATGTGTCACAATTAAATGTACATAAAAATGTTCATTTCTTTACCTGTGTTGGTAGTAAACTCCAAGCCTGTTGGCGGCGTATCCGGGCGTCTACTAGATCACCCAGACTGATGCTGTCTGCTGCTTCGCTTATCCTTTGGAGAACTTCGTGCCTGAAGTAAATACATGAAAATGTTTAGCAGTGTATAATTATTTTTAAACTGTTTTTACCTACTTGTTATTTCTTAGTTACATTTTAAAATATCTAAAATAATAATATAAAAAACATTAACAAAAAACTGTTTCTTTTAAATGGAATAAATCAAGTGACGTTTTTCATTGAAGTCATTTATTGTGAGATACATTTAATTTAGATCATGACAAAATTTGATTTTAGGTATCTTATTAATTGGTACAGCACGACACCTTTTAATTAAAACCTTAGATCAAGGAAGGTCTTTAATTTCAAACTCACACACGACTTTAACTGGCATTATTCTTCAAGGCATAAAACCCTACACCTACCTACACCCTAAACCTACTTGAATTCCTTTGAAATGTAAACGAATACTTCTTTGTCAACTTACTTGGGACAGTGCGGAGCGACTTGTAGATAATTCTCTTGCACGAAAAGCGGAGCCAGGCTGTAGTCATAGAAGAACAGGTCACTCTTGTCATTAATACTCATTGTCTTGTGGTCTTCAGCCGAGAACACCTTGCGGATCGCGTCCCAAGGGCCCTGAGGGACAAAGTGAAAATAATAATTAGTAACAATGTCTGATTAGTATTAATTAAACAACGGCACAAGCGAAGAGGCTTATGACCAGCTGGCCTACCAAGACGTCCTAAAGCAGTATTGTTTTACTCTTATTCCAGAGTGGGAATGAGACGGAGCTATACAGGATGTCTAGCGCCGTCTCTTTCCCACACTGGGGAAGAAGTAAAACAATAATGTTTTAAGACGTCATGGTAGGCCGCCAGTAGTGTGAAGTCAGGGTTTCGATGATGATAATGCGATGAGTCAAACACGAACACTGTATAAGTTTTTAAACTGACATGGTCACTAACGTGTTTGAGTTCCCACTCAAACAAATTATAAACATGGTAAATATCCCGTTACTAGTGTTATTGATACGAACACCATATATTTTTCTTTATAAGACTGCGACGGAGTTCAACAGTCACGAAACGTGTTTTGACTATTCACAATTCTTCGATTTGCTAACGAATTTGTTTGCAAGGTTCGGAACGCTACAAATTGGCCACCGTGGACTGTATTAACTGGAGATTTATCGGATTATTCTTAGGTCCGACCGGTCCGGCAACCAAACAAACTATGCAAAACCTCATTTGTGCAGAGCTTTCATTACAGGAGATCTATACAAAACGAAGCCATGTCATACTGGAAATGTATAGGTTGATGTATTGCCGTATGTAAGCGAGAACATTAGGTTTACGCCTAATCTAGAAGAACGGAATCGTATTTTTCCATGCTTCTATCCGTTCGTCGCTCGGAACCGGGCAGCATCGGCGATGCGATGAAGCGCGCAACCCTTACAGTACTTACCAACTTGACATCCTTCTTGCTAATCTGGGCATCCTTCCGCAGCCTGTCTGCGTCAGTCAGGCTCGGGTCTATAGCCCACATGGACAGCAGGTTCAGGGTCTGGCGCACGTCCTGATTGGCTGATGTGATTAGCTGGGATAGTACGTCTGGAGGTATCTTGATGCCTTCTTTGAAGCATATTGAGAGCATTGCTGACTGGAAGAGAAATGTAATCTAAGTACATGTTATGATTGTTTTGTATCTTTCAGGTTAGCTTATTGGATCATTGTTCATTCAACATAATACTCCATTTGGGTACTGGTACTTTTAAGATACTTAATATACAGGGTGTAACGGAAAGGGTATATCCATACTTAAGGGTGTGCGACAGACCATCAAACTGAACATGTTTCTCCATCGGACCAACATCGTCACAGCAAAAAATATATCAGCTGCCCCATACATTTGCGTCGAATAGGTATTGAAATTTTGTATGGGGCAGCAGATAATTTTTTCGTTATTACGATGTTTGTTTGTGGACAAACATGTTCAGCTTGAGGGTCTGTAGCACATCCTTAAGTATGTTTTATACCCTTTCCGTTACACCCTGTATAATCTACATAATACATAATAGTGGCATTGGGCGCTGTAGAATGCATCAGAACCGATGGGCCAGAGTTTTCAGGCAGTGGGTGTCAGAAGACGGGCGTCGTCGCCGAGACCGGCCTCGAAAACAGGTGTGACGAGATCGAGGTATTCGTGAGAAATTGACCGGAAAACCGCACCGAGAGAAGAGTGGAAGACTATGGGGAGGCTTTTGCCCAGCAGTGGGACAATACAAGATAAGGAAAACAAAAACAGAATTTACATATTAAGAACTTCTTTGACAAGTTGTCAGAATATGAGTCTGTATCACAAGTTTTCCAGAATTACATAGTAAAGCTAGTCTGACCGGTAAGTCTGCTCTATTAAGTCTGTTTGATAACCGGTTTTTATTGCTGATTAGTGCATTTAAGAACTGATAATTTAGCAGATAAACTTCGATAAAACTACTTATTGCTAAAAATGTGCATCTCCCATACAAGATTTCAGTCAGATATCTCGTGTCTTTTCACAAATAGCGATGATAAAATGTTACATACCTTTATCTGGTCGACCCTTGGTCTATTGAATCTCAAGTCATAACAGTAGTTGACGAGGGACCTCATCTTCTGGCTGTTTCTGTCATTACACATGCATATTATTGGCACTGACGACGATTTTATTAGACCGATTAACTCTTGGAGACCACCTGCAAATTAAAGACTAGGCATTTAGATAAGTCAGTGTTTTCAAAGCTTTAGGTTTCACCAAGGTCAGCAGTGAGTGCTAAAAAGCGTTTATGGGAGTAGTAGTAACTATGACCATTGACCCTACAAGAAAATCAAATATTTTTCTTTATTGGTTATTGATACCCATCACATGTCTTAAATTTCGTTTTTAACTTTGTCTTTACTAGGTTAAGATTGAGTTTCATTAAGTTTTTTGCCTTTTCTTAAATAAAATGTACCTCTATCCTCATTGCCCGCCATCCCGTCAACTTCATCCATGACCAGCACGTGCTTCTTTGTGACTGCTTGTTTGCCAGTCTCGCCTATAAACAGGAACATTTAAATTTCAACTTATTAGTCATTGAAATAAAGTACCAAATCTATAAACCGAACCTCGGCTTATGCCTCTATTCGTTCAACAAAATCCACTATGCTCATGGTAATAAGGTCGCAATTAAATGAAAAGGACTTTGCCTTACACATTAAGGCCATTAAGGCCATTAATGTATTGTTCTTTTAAGTGTTTTGTGTGTACATAAATAAATAAATAAATAAATAAGGCCTGGATTTCACCAAAGCAGACGAGCGAAGTGGAAAGGAGACGTGCAGAAGCCGACCAATTACATTGGTTGAAATGGACATAGCGGCTCTCCTGTGAACATCTTCTCTCCGGTCCACTCTGCTCTGTTTTGGTGGAGTCTGGGCCTTATACTTAATTGTCTTTGCTAAATAAAAAACCGGCCAAGTGCGAGTCGGACTCGCGCACGTAGGGTTCCGTACCATTGTTTATTAAAACGAGCAAAAAAATCACTTTTTTATATGGGAGCCCCCCTTAAATATTTATTTTATTCTGTTTTTAGTATTTGTTGTTATAGCATCAACAAAAATACATAATCTGTAGAAATTTCAACTGGCTAACTAACACGGTTTTTGAGATACAGCCTGGTGACAGACGGACGGACGGACGGACGGACGGACAGTGAAGTCTCAGTAATAGGGTCCTGTTGTTTGTGTGTCCCTTTGGGTACGGAACCCTAAAAACCAAATGTAAAATCTAGGCTATTTAAAAGACATACCTTTAGCATAACCAGACAAAGAGTTAGTAGTGAGCAGTTCTCCGATCTGCTCTTTGATGAGTGTCTTGTTCCTCGTGTCAGAAGCGTTGAACTCCACCATGTCGAAACCCATCTCCTTGCACACTAGTGCCACTGTCGTGGTTTTACCTGGATATTAGGGAACGTGGAATGTAACTGGGCAGAAATTGAATTAAGACTTGAATATTTTAGTAAACAGATCCGTGTAAAAAAAACCCCATGAAATTGATGACAAAATCCGATTCAAATATCGAAGTAATATTTTTTTAATAATTTCACGCCAACGCAGGTTGCGGGCATCAGCTGGTTTTAAATGAAATTGTGCACTTACCGACACCGGGTGGTCCCGAAAGTAAAGCTGCCTTGAAGTACCCTCCGTCGTCGTTCTTGGCCCAAGGACTGGGCTTAGGCAATTTAGCCTTTCTGTTCACATACCATTTTGTGAGCCAATTCATTAATCTGAAAAGGAATTATGTATGGTAAATAAGGGTTAATGTTGACCGTTGATAGATGAATCGCAAAACACACATGTATTATATGCTCCATCTATAGCTGGATAAAATCAAAATCAAAATATTTTATTTTACATAGGCCTACATGGGCACTTATAAAACGTCGACAGAAGAGGCACGGTTCGGGTTGGTCGTTTCCTATGGAGAAGAACCGGCAAGAAACTCCATGGTTACTCTTTTAAAATCATTTGGTTCTACAATATTTGGATGTTACAGCGTTAGTACCTAAGTATGAGAGGACAGCGTAGGCCCGACAATAAGTCATCGCTTACTACAAAAGGTAGAAAAAGATGATAGTAAAAAAAAAAAAAAAAAACATACAAAGCCTACAATGTCCACACATTCACAAAAAATATGAATGAAAAAGAATCTATACAAAAGTAAAAATAAAACTAAGAACAATTAAATAAACAATTGACACAAATGTAGTCATCAGTACTGTAACTATTCTGCACAATGAATAAACGGTGCAATGGTTTGAAAACTATTGTAAAACATGAGAAAAAAAGAATAGAATAAATAAAATTCGGAATAGTTAGAGACATCCACATATTTGTGTCGTTTATGAGCTACCAGGGAAGCCGCATGAGCAGAAGGAACTACAGCCAAACTTCTTTATCTTCAACATAGTCCTTAATTTTGTAATATGCTTTTTTGATAAGGACACGTTTGATGCAATTTTTAAACTTTCCATCGGTCAGTTCTATAACTGACTTTGGCAACTTATTATAAAAGCGTATACTGTTTATAAGAAATGACTTACTAGTTTTTGTTAATCTAAATTTGGGTATTACAATTTCGTGTTTACTGCGTGTGTTTATATTATGGAAGTCACTTCTAATTTTGAAAAGCCCTCGGTTTTTGCGGACATATAAAATACATTCTAAGATATAAAGTGAAGGCAGAGTCAGTATATCGATCTCTTTAAATTTTTCTCTGAGGGACTCGCGAGGACCCATTTTATAGATCGCGCGGACTGCCCTCTTTTGCAATATAAAAATTGAATCAACGTCTGCTGCCGATCCCCACAGCAGAATTCCATAAGACATAATACTGTGGAAATACGCGTGGTATACTAACCTGGCTGTGGCTACATCAGTCAACTGCTAGAACCTAAATATATCTATCTATACTAATCTAACTAAAAATAAAGCTGAAGAGTTTGTTTGCTTGCTTGAACGCGCTGATCTCAGTCACTACTTGTCCGATTAGAAAAATTATTTCAGTGTTACATAGCCCATTTATCGAGGAAGGCTACAGACTATACATCATCACGCTACGACCAAAAGGAGCGGAGCAGCATTGAAACATGTTGCGAAAACGGGGAAAATGTGACGCAGACGAAGTTGCGCGGGACAGCTAGTTCCTGATATATGGACGATTTAATAATCAAAATACAAACTTTTTAACATTGCTAGCATCGCCATGTTGTCCAATGATTTGTTTAATGTTCTGTGGTTTGTACTTCTCCACCCACATAGACATATTTGCTGGTATTGGCGCAATTTCTGTTCTTTCACCTGTAATAAATAAAATGTATTACTGTATGTTCGTTTTAGAAGATACTTTTAAGGCGTATCCACACATGCCGTCGGCTTTCAGACCGCCTTGCCGCTGAATTTGCCGCCGACTTTACCGGCGGCCTGCAGATGCGGTTGCAACAACACTACCACTCCGTATCGAAGCCGCAAGCAACCTGCCGCCGGCAACCAATAGCCGCGCGTGCCGCTAGTGTGGATGCGCCTTTACATGTCACAATGAATTACATTACGTACGACTACTACTGTACTGACAAGAAAGCACACCAAAACAAACTCAGAGATCACCATCTTTTAGGTTTAGGGTACGAAAACTTGTTGAAAAAAAGCGGTTGCAGGTTCGGTCGTGTCCGCCGAGTGAGACGCACTGTTCATTTGCCTTCATAGACAATGCACGGCAGCGTTTGCTACCTGCATTTTGCAACTGTTACTTGCTACACTTAATTTTCATAGCTTTTTTTACTCGTAGGCTCGAACAAACAAGTGAAGTTTTTTTAGAGCTTATTACAACTTTTCGACTGGTATTTTCTTGTGAATATTCACAAAATCAAAAACGGCACGCGCCGTGCCCACGTCTGTGTGACTGCCTATCGGGGAATACTTGTATTACGACGCAATTCAACGAAGCACCGGGTTCCGACCCACTCGCCCGCGCGCTTTCTTTACTGGCGGGCAACGGACGCGGCTCCCGCGCGTCACCCGGCCGCGCCGGTCCCGCGCACGCTGTGTGTACTTTACTTACCATTTACTTGACTTGTAGAAGATATGCTTGATTTTGTACTAGATATTGAAATTGATTTTGATTCCAATTTTACTGCAGTTTTAGGTTCATCTTTTTCCTCCTTAATCTTCCTTGGACTTTTTGATTTTTCACGACGCTTTGGTTCGCTAACATCTATTTTACTTTTAGAACTACTTTCCTTTGATTTTGATTCAGTTTTAATTTTCTCAGCTGGACTCTTCTTTTTACTGTCAACATGATTATCTTTTTTTTCTTTCTCCAATTTATCTTTTGGACTTTTGGTTTTTTTTGGAGTTTTATCTGTCTTGATTTCTTTTTTAATTTCAGTTTTAGCGGTGGGTTTATTTTGTGACCGTTCTGTGATCATTTTGAGGAAGTCATCTTCGTTTATGATTGGGATGCCTAGTTCTTGGGCTTTGGCTGTTTTTGCAGGGCCTGCGTCTTCACCGGCAATCACGTGAGTTACCTACGAGGAATAGTTTAGAGATAAATTCAGTTGGAAAAAGATGACAAAGGTTCAACAGGTTTTTCAAGTAGTAAATTATAAGGTAGATCCTACTGAATATGAATATAACTCATGTTAGTTAGCGTGCTACATCCATGGGGTCGACCAGATGGGGTTTGCCAAAGGCCGGGAGGCAAATTTTGCCCCCCGGCCTGTGCCAAATCATACCGATCACCGATTATTCAGTATTGCCCCGTTGGTCTAGTGGTTGCAATCGCGACTTCTGAGCATAAGGTCCATGGTTCGATTCCCGGGTCAGGCAAATTGTTATTGGGCTTATCCATCAGGAATTTCCCAGTGGCTGCCACGCAGTCTAGATTTGTGCCCGGTTGATGGCAATAGGCTGGCCAATGTATATGGCCAGCCTATTCCAGTCCCATATTACATATGGGACTTAAACATTTTGTTTTTTGAGTGCTTGCTAGACTTATTAAAAACTCCTAAAATAAATCGCATTGAATAAGTTCGTAATGTCACCTACCTTTTTAGAAACCCCGCTCTTGACACACCCCCCATATTTGGTAATGGCAGCTGCTATTTCACCTTTCTCAAAAGAGTCGAGAACTCCAGTCAATAAGAATGCGCAGTCCTTCAAACAATCAGGTTTTCCCTATAATTAGAAAAAAAAAGTGTATCCAAGCATAAGTTGGCATAAACAAAAAAAAACCGGCCAAGTGCGAGTCGGACTCGCGCACAAAGGGTTCCATACCAATATTTATAAAAAAGCAGCAAAATAAATAACTTTTTTGTATGGGAGCCCCTCTTAAACATTTATTTTATTCTGTTTTTAGTATTTGTTGTTATAGCATCAACAGAAATACATAATCTGTGAAAATTTCAACTGGCTAACTATCACGGTTCATGAGATACAGCCTGGTGACAGACGGACGGACGGACAGCGAAGTCTCAGTAATAGGGTCCCGTTTGACCCTTTGGGTACGGAACCCTAAAAATGTAGTGGAGGCAAGAGCGTCGCCGGCTTTTGACCCAGGGATAGAAGAGTACGAGTAAAATCAGAATTGTAAGTTTTTTGAGCTCGACAATTTGAACCTGAAACAATTATAACCTGTTCAAAGATCGAGCGAACCTTTCGCAAGTTAGAATTGTTGTGTCGACCCTTAATACAGGAGATACTTGATCAATCCACAGACAAAGTCAAAATTCAAGAAGAAGTAGGCTGCAAGAGCGAGCAAAACAAGCTCGAAAATATTTTGACACCTTTCTTTGGACTGGCCCCCTGCCTGGCGACGCCCATAAGTAGTGGGTGGTGATGTTGGTGATTTTGGTGTTTTGTAACATGAAACGAATGTTTTCATGTGGTTTAACCGAATGGGCAATAATGTATACTTCCTGTAAATTTTTAATTCATCTTTCTGCTTTATAACACTGCTCTAAGAATATCCAGCTTTGTCAGTCTTCTATCTAATCTAATAGTAGTAATAATAAGGCTGCAGAATTTGTTTGTTTGCTTGGACGCGCTAATCTCAGGAACTACTAGTTGGATGTGAAAAATTATTTCACTGTTAAATAGCCTATTTATCCAGGACGGCTAGGCTTTATATCATCACGCTACGACCAATACGGGGAAAATGTGACGCAGACGAAGTTGCGCGGGACAACTACTTTTTAATAATCATTCATCATTTCAGCCGAAAGACGTCCACTGCTGGACATAGGCCTCTCCCAAGAAGGGGGGATTTTGCCATAATCGCCACGCTTGGCAGGCGGGTTGGCGATCGCAGTACGGTTGTTACAAAATCACAGAGAACGCTACTGCCCATTCTCTGCTAAGTCCCTTAGTCGCCTCTTACGACACCCACGGGAAGACATGGGATGGTGCTATTCTTTACGTCCGACACCATACAGAACTTTTTGAACTTTTTAATAAAGTGTTATAAAAATCACAATAAAACTATAATATTACACAAACAATACCTCTGGAATCTCTTTAGCTCCTAAATGTTTTGGTCCAGATCTGTTCAAATAACTTTTGTATAAAGCGACTGAATGCATCTTCCTTTCATGCCTTTCTTCATCTGTTAACACTGAAATTAGAAAGAAAACATAAACTTAGGGAAGTAGACGTAGGATTAAGTGCATTGCAACACATGCTGGGATCAACTAGTTGTTCAATAAAATCAGCCTATAATGTGCTGGGACAAAAGTCTCTCTGTCCGATTCTGATTGGTAATGATACTATCATTGCCTACTTAATACCTAAAGATAAACCTAGGGCAAGACTCACAGTCTCAACTCTGATAAGTCAAGTAAGCATCTCATAAGAATGTGAACTTAATAAATAAAGCCTTAACATTCATAATCTTATGAAACATTTGCACACATTGATATTGGCAAAGGTTTACTTTCATATGAAAAGCTTAAAAAGTTAAAAGTAAATAAAGCAAAGTAATTGTCAAAGTGATTTAAGAATCTTGTCCCTTTATATATTTTTTCGGTTGGGAAAAGCAAATCATGAAATGACTTCTCCCGCTCTGGGTGGAGCGGAAGAGAGTGTCAGACTTGTACTGACTAAAACCATCCATGTTCCTTCTTAGCCCTTTGTGCTCCAGGGCCATAGTATCTCTTTTGAACAGTCCCGCAGCCCTAGAATCTTGTCCCTAGGAGGAGCTAGGTTAAAGGTACATTATAGTAATGGCTTTTTTTTATCTTACCAGACTCATTCAAGCTTTTATTCATTTTCCTTTTTTTATTTGTCTCCGCATCATCTTCCTTAAGAGATGAATCACCAATATTATCATCTTTTCTTGCAGTTTCTTCTTCATCCAACTTCTTCTTCTTCTTAGTTTCACGATCATGACTAGCATCATCGTCAATGAACTCAGCAAACTTTCTTTTACTATGTTCAGTTTTTGATTTTTTCGTTTCACCATCTTTAGATTCAAAGGATACTGATTGATTATGTTTTTTATCAGTTTTTGATGGTTTGTCATTGTCAGGTTTCTTTGTTTTAGCTTCATCATCTTTCTTTGATTCTTTATTTTCGTCAGATTTTTTATATGGTTTATGTTCGTCAGTTTTCTTTGACGATTTGTGTTCGTCAGTTTTCTTGGTTGATTTGATACTGTCAGTTTTATTTGAGTTTTTATTAGATTCTGTATTAGAGCTTGTTTTATGTTTTTTTTCATGTGATGTTTCTTTGTTCAGTTCTTTGGTTGTGTCCTCTGACTTATCTCTAGATGTTGATGGAGTATCCTTGTCAGTAGAAGATATTTCATTGCTGCCAACTTTTTCATCATTTACTTTCCCTTCTAGCTCTGCATTGTCAATTTCTAACAGACTCTTTTCAAATTCATCATCGGAATGGATGCCTAATTCAGTTTTCTTCTTTTTCTTAACTAATGGTTCTGTTCTTTTAATAGGAGCGTTACCAAACATATCAATTGCTTTAACCTCCTTTAGTGCAGGTTTAGAAGGCTTATTTTTATTTTTGCTGGATGTCTGACCTTCATCGTTGTTTTTCTTCTTTTTAGATGAGAATATCTCTTCATCAGAGTCATCATTTAAAACGCGCCTTTTCTTTGCATCTTTTTTCTATTTAACAAATATAGAATACAGCATTAATATGAGAGTATACAAAAACATCTTGTTCTATCACTAAAGCTGACCTATTAATTTAATTATAAAAAAAAAACATGAAAAAACCCTTAGTTGTCATTAAACTTACTTTGTTTTTAATAATTTGAACATCAGGAGATTCTGGAATAACGTCATCATCTTCTTCAACTGCAGTAGAGGGCCTTGGTGGCTTTTTCAGTTGAAAAAATGATCTAATATCCTGAAAACAGTGCATTATATGTTTATGAATTTTCATTGCTATGCAAATGCATACATACATGAATTTTCATCAAACCTGATAATAATTGCAAGTCTGATATATTTTTGAAACCTACACAAGTACCTACTTGATATATCAATAGAGTGTGTTTGGATTACTTGATGTTTTTACTTTTCCATATTTATTATATATTGATACAAATACGACTTAATATACAACTAGCTCTATTGTTTGCTATGTGTATTTGATAAATAATGTCTCATCCACATTGAGTTTATCTTCCGATTATTAATTATTTGAAAAAGTACTTACCTTCGACATATTGCAGTGGGACCAAATATTTACGAAACAATAACAAATATCATGATTTCCTAAACACAAATTTCAGGCTGATTTAGCTCGATTTTCTGGGATTTACAAAATATAACGAACACTTATTCGCCGCGAACCGCGAAATATACTTTTTTTTTTACCATTTGACAGATTTTGACTGACATTAGCTTTCCTGTGTTGCCTACAGCATAATTGATTAATGCATTGAGAAAACTAAGCCATTTTAGCACCCGACTCGTGGCATCGAATATTCGAAGCAGTTTTATTTTTACTGGCCCGGCCGTCATCTTGCCATCATAGTTGTATACAAAATAGTATTATATCCAAGACTCACCACATGATTTGATGATGCAGCTGCATCATCAAATCATGATGAGTCGCATACCTGTCCACTTATCTTGAGAAGATCCATTAAATACTGAATAAATCAACATTAACATGTAACAATATATATTCTTAATAAAACCTCAAATACATCTTAAATATCCAACAGTCTTATACATTATTACTAACTAAATGTCCTACAAAAAAATACCTATCAACGTAGACGATGAATAACAAATCGCTACCGGCGTGAGGCTTGTGTCGCGTAAGACTTAGCGTCTAACTCGGTCCCAGTGTAGCCTGTGGTGGACTGTAACATACCTTTGCGGGAGTGCCTGGATATCACGTGCCGGGCCCACGCCAAGTCACGAGAACTTCTCGACCTTCCGCTTAGGGACTTAGAACTAGTGGAACTAAGCGTCTTGCCTGATGTAGTGGTACTGGTAGCCGACCAGCAGGTGTCACTCAGAACCTTTTCCGGACAGTAAGTAACATCAGAACGAGTTAGAGTACTAGTCGAGTACATTGGAACAGATTTTTTCTTATCCGATGGCTGCACCTTTTCTATTGTTAACTGCGCAACGGATGTTTCTATTCGTGGTGGACTCGGACTCGGATCTGTAGGCGCGGCAGATATAGCAAGACGTTTGTCGCGATGTTCCATTTCGCTTTCGAATTTTGACGGCGATGATGCTCCATCAGTGCATGCATTGTCACTCATTATTACGGCCATCAGTTTTTCTGTGTTCTCATTAAAATCGTAAACTTTATGTGTCCGAAGCGATCCTAAAGACGGAGTTTTACTTCGGGAAGAAGTACGCTTCTGATTACGTTTCTTCTCGCTGAAATATACAGCACTCTGCTGGTGTGGCAATACAGCTGGGAAATTACTGTCTACCTTCGTATACGCGACTTGTTGCTTATAAGATGATTTGGATCCGGATTTGCCTTTACAACCGCATGGATTCGCATCTCCAAGCGTGTAATTATAACAAACCTGCATCAGGCATATTATCCCTGCAGTAGCCAACACTAATAAGACATACACTTTTGGACTCCAATCAGTGTTTATATAAATATAAGATTGAGTGAGCGCTTTCCATGGATTCCAATTAGTTACACCTGCATCTTGGTAATCAAAGAGATTGCGTCTCGACAAACCCTTTCCATAGTTTTGTACTGCAGCTGCTATCCTCAGGACACCGCCGTAAGCTGTGTATAATTTCTCGTCAACTAGATGTGGAGCAACATCTCGTTTCATCCAGTGCCATAGTTCGTTATTCAAATTAACGAAATCTTTGTGACGACATTGGGCTGGAGAGCTTTGCAATATGCACCTTGATGCGGTTGTGTAATACTTCACGAGAATATTCTCTGCGGCCGGCGCCGTTAGACTAACAAGTCCTTGAGATTTGAAAGGCAGGGCGATAGCTGCTGGTTTTTGATCATCATCTAGTTTAGGATACGGAAAATGAATGCAGTTATTAGAATCGCGTTTTATTATCAAGCAAGAGCAAGGGTCTAACAGCTTCCCGGTTCCAACTTGAATTTTAGCTACAGTCAGGTTTGACCACTGAGGTATTTTTGCGGGCGTCCTCCATCCTAAACCTTGGGTATTCATATTCACCTTGAGAAGTTCATAAAAATCGTGAAGATGCTTTGCATTTCTGTAAGGAACATAACCAGCGTAGTAAGCAAATCGAACAGTAGGTAGAATGTTACTCTTGAGGTGTGCTCCGATGGTGTCCGAAAGCGCTTCTTTGAGTATGGCTGCAGTTCTAGGATCGTTGTCTTGGTCAACATTCCGCAGTGCACTTTTGAAATACTTCAGAATTTGCTTCGTGTATCGACTATCGATCCTCTGGGGACTTACGTGTGGTGGGATCAACGCCTCGAAATGTTTTCGAGCCTTCAACTTGGCTATATCGTCTCGGTTCCAGCAGTTACTTTTTAATCTTCTAGCATCAAATATTGTAGTACCTGCATTTTTATTACTAACGAAAGGTATGTTACAAAATATTATAACAATCATAAGAAATAACATTGAATAATGTGATAAAAACGTTCATGTTCATAACTGTCTAAAATTCATTTATGACAGGCTTCGTGTCAATAATGACGAAGTCATAGCAAGAAGTTTTTACTTTTTCTATGATTCTCTCTTGTATGTAACCAGAGATGAAATCTCTTTTCTTTTAAAGAAAATACTAAGGACAGGCTTCTCTCCCATAGACAGGATAATGTTTCCTTTCATGAACAGATTTATCTAATGTTTCCACTCCTGTGTCCCAGCTGTAGGAACGTTATAGGCTGATTATGTAAAGGCAGGGTTTGAATAGGAATGATTACATCTAGATGAGGTGGACAAGAGAGTAGTGTCGTGAATAACCGATAGCATTTCTTTATTAAGGACCCATATCCTCTCTGTTATTAACGTGTTCACTGAATTAAGTTTAGTTTAGCTGGGGTGTGCGCGAATGTACCTAATTGTATCTACCGGGGCACCGACTCATACTTTTAGTTGGTTGGAGGCCAACATAGAGAATTAAACAAAGAGTAGAATACTTATACCAAAAAAAAAAACAAGAACCAAACGGGGGTTCCGTTTGGTTGTTGATTTCGTTCACCCTAGACGACGAAGGGTATTCATTAGAATTTCCCCATAAAAATGGTCCAGTTTAGCTAAG
This sequence comes from Cerastis rubricosa, assembly GCA_949152445.1. Classification (NCBI taxonomy): domain Eukaryota; kingdom Metazoa; phylum Arthropoda; class Insecta; order Lepidoptera; family Noctuidae; genus Cerastis; species Cerastis rubricosa. The sequence goes on along the minus strand of OX424526.1, from coordinate 5,930,876 downwards.
CTCTGCCTGAGATGTCTCATTATTGTTCATCATTTAAGCTCAAAAGACGTCCACTACTAGACATAGGCCTCCCCCAAGTGTCGCCAAATTGTCATTTTTGGGGGTTTTGCCATAATCGCCACGCTTGGCACGCCTGCCAAGCGTGGCGATTATGGCTAAACCTCCAAAAATGTGGTTCGCTATCGCAGTACGGTTGTTACAAAAGCACAGAGAACGCTGCAGCCCATTCTCTGGCAAATCCCTTAGTCGCCTCTTACGACACCCACGAGAAGATATGGGATGGTGCTATTCTTTACTTCCGACACCATACAGAGCCTTATTGTTAGGCACGATCGAACTGTCTGGCTTTCCGATTGCCTCGTTGGTTTAGTGGTTGCACGCACTGCTGCTCAGTATGAGGTCCTGGGTTTTTCCCAGATTGGGCAGTATTGTGTCGGATTTAGTCAGTAGCAGGTCAGAGTCTGAATTCATTTGATGGCTATAAGCTCGTCCCATATTAGGTACATGGGACTTCAACATAACTGGCGAAATGTGGGTGTGGCAACAGTAGGACCTAACCCCTCGAGGATTACAAGCTATATGTAATGTTACAATCAAACGGAGATGCAAGCAGTGTATCTCAGCACGATTTCATGAAGAGGTATTCAAAGACAAAAATAAACAAATAGTTTTTCTCATATAAAATAATTTATTTTTCAGAACATTATTCAAATGATTAACTTACTGTCATTAACTCATTACGCACCGACGCTTAACAAAACCTATGTTTATTCTTTAATACAAATATTGTTTTTAACCAATAAATATCATACATATATTATCACATTTAACGCAATTTGTACCTTGTTTCAAATTGTTTAAAGAAAATAATTTATTGGCAAACGTAAAATAGTTATTTATGGAATTATTGCGCTTACAGAACTAAATATAAATATATGAATCACAGCGTTACTGAATAATATCCAGGAAATAGTTTAACAAAAATAAATTATAAAGCCACAGATTCGAAAAAATATAGCTATCGAAAAAAAAATCTTTATATACAAATGGGGAAAATGGACAGAAATGTGTCTATATATTTTTTATAATTATTATGAACACTTCTGGGAAATATTTAACGAGTTATATTGTTAATTGCAGCTATAACAATCTGGACAAATACTTTTGTTAATGTTTTTCGGCATCATCCTCTTAACCGAGATATTATACTGTGTGTGGTAGCATTGAGTATAAATATTTAAACATTCGAGAAGTTATATGATCAGTTGAAAAACATAATGGGCAGTTACTTTTTTTTTTTCGGCGGTTGGTAAATTTGTGCGACAGTAAAACTTAGACAGTAATAAAAAAACAATTCGGCGGTTATTTCGTCTCACAATATCCGTAAGCAGACTAATAAATAAATGGCCAGTAAAAATGATAGGATGGGCAGTTAGATGAATAGTTCGGCAGTTGACTTCGGTTTTTTATTTACAACCGCTTTTACACCGACTCGGGGACATGAGGATCGTAGGCCGAAGACCAGCGAAGCGATGACGAAGATAGGGCGGACGCTTTTTTTATTCGGGAGCGTAGCAAGCACATGTTAAGCCGCAAGCAGCTTAGAATTAGATTTCTGACCGACTAATTCCAATGTGTCAACTGCCCGTTTCGTTATTCCACTATTCAGTATTTATTAAATGATTTAATACGATTCATTTTTGTTTATTTGGTTCAAGCTTTGTTATTATTACTTGTATACAACGTGTAACGTTAAATGCGCAAAACCTGAAAATAGTTTGATCAGAATAACAAGCAGAATCAATTGAACCACTTTTTAATATAGGTCACATTTTTCAAAAAATCTACATAGAAAATGTTGCCTTGTCTATTTTTGTTCATAGGTCAAGCCATCACGTGCGCAAACCCGCCAAAATAGGTAAACAAACACAAATGTTTGTCGTCCAATTTAAATTTTCTCATACGCGGGAAAAAAAGAAAGAAGGAAAGAAACGATCAGAATTGCCAGTAAAAATAAAACGGCACATAAAACCTTTAGGTATTTTTTAATGTTTCTTATTCTCGCAGAATAAGGACAATTGAATTAAAAATCATTTGGGGTGTCTGAGGTATTGCGCATTTAACGTTACACGTTGTATAACTGCAATGTTATTTTTTTACAATTTGTACGAAATTCAGTATTTTATTAGACTTCTTGTGAAGATTTGATATATTAGGTAATTTGTCGAGAGTGTTATAGTTAATCTAGTTGGTTTTAATTTGTGTTTACACAGCCCTGGATTTTATTGAAACTATATTAATCTATCACAGATTAAAAAGTGAATTTTGCAGCTGAAAGTTCTTTTCTTTACCGATATCGAGTCAGCGTTGATGAAATAGCAAAAAAGGCATTTGTAAACCTGCCAACCTGAATGTCAACTGCAAAATACCACTAAATCTGTGTTGGTCTTAAATATTAGTAATACATACAACGAATGATTATACATAGACTATACTGGTATTAATTTATAACATTAACTACACACATATAACTTTTTAATAATATAATAATAACGAATACTTTCGTCCTATCTATCTACACTTCTTGTCGGTGGATATCAAATATAGTACAGTCAACAAAATAGATAAGTAAACATTCACCATTTTTTGCACTTCATTCGTTCAATGCTTTAGTATTGCGTCTATAATTACTTTTGAACCTCGTTCAGACCAATAATGTTCTTGTAATGACTACTGAGCAAATCCTCGTTTTAAAAGAGCAGTAGGTAATTCAAACTCTAACTCAAACACATAAAGGCTCTTTTCGACTGCTACGTAGCTAGTCAGACAGTTGAAGGTATACCCTACCAGTTAAGACGGTGACACGGGTTTTGAAGCCTGTCAGCAGATGAATGACCGAACAAACCTCAAAGACTAGGGTCGAAGCCTTTAAATATAATAATAAGTGAAACAAATTAATAGTAGGATGAAACCGTCTTTTACCCTTAAAAGCTCCCCCCTTCCCCTACCCGACCTTGGATCGCCCGTAAATTATATTTCCTTTCATTTTTATAATATTCTCCTCCTTTTCCAATGGGTTTCAACCTACTATTATTTTTTTGGTTTTCAAAAATTATCGACCCTGGTCTATCAGACATCGTCTCGGTTTAGCATGGCGAGGCCTGAAGCTGCTCCCTTTTAAGGTGGAAGCGCTAGGGTAGCCCAGGAAATACAAATTTTCTTACGTTTTATGTACAAAGTACATATCTACGAAACTGTTTTTCGTCCGTCACGTCATTATCTCGGATCCAGTTGAAAACCAGCGTCGGGCACTAGCTGCTCGGCAGTTTGCTGAACTGGGCCTATTTGGCGCAGCCGTAAGACACACAATATTATCTTTTTCTGTTTAGTTTGAATTTTTTGTTGTGTGCAATTGTGGCATGTGCCAAATAAATATGTTTTATTTCTTTCTTTCTTTGCCTTGCGCTTCCAATTTAAGCATATTTTCATATATAATAAAACGGGCACAAAACTACATATTTACTTGCGTTCCTATCTCTTTTGTTGACCGTCCATAACACCCTTATATATACGTAGATTCAATGTGCCTGCTACTAAAACATAACGCTTATATAATAAGAAAGATTCCTTGCTTTAATATTCAAACTCTGGCTTATCTAAGACCCCATATCCATCTTGCTTTACAATTACTACAATACTAAACGTCAATGCTTGTAGCAGTAGAGGTCTTAAAACGTGCGAGAGGGACAGCGAACATTAAGTAAGTGATTTTTATACCTGAAAAGATCTACTTTTTCAGGACGGCAAATTCTATTCTATATTTGCTTTACAACGAAGCCAATCCGAAGCAATTGCTATAGTTCTTGAAATTTAACGTAATCAAAATTACAGCTTTCATGCTCATAATTGAGCCGTTAATTGTATTAAGTCATGATTTTTATCGTTTAATTTAATTGGCCCCTATTAATACTCATATGTGTGTCTGTATGGCGTCGGACGTAAAGAATAGCACCAACCCATATCTTCACGTGGGTGTCGTAAGAGGCGACTTTTGCAACAACCGTACTTCGATCGCCAACCCGCCTGCCAAGCGTGGCGATTATGGCAAAACCCCCCTTTTTGGGGGTGGCCTAAGTCCAGCAGTGGACGTCTTTCGGTTGAAATGATGATGATGAATACTCATATTTACATAGCGTAAAATACTGACTGCATAAATATTCATTTATAATGATTTATTTCGATATGAACAAAGCTTTAGTTTGGTAGCTGTCATTTTAATCAAGTTAGATTTAATAGAGTATACCAATCTTCGGCTTGCATCAATCCGCAAAATCCGTTCGCCATTTGCCATAGCTGTGTAATCTAAGTAAAGCTGCTTTTCTCCCGGCAAACCTATATCTACATTTTTATTTGATTTTGCCGCCCTCATGTACCGAATTATATCAATCCAATTGGCTTGTGAGACTAATGTCATCTTGCTCTAACTTTTTATGACCACAACTGCCGCGAATTATAGAGTTGTATCTATTTTTAATTTCAAGCGTACTTTTCAAACCTAACTCTTTATCAGCCTGTTAAAAGTGAGATAGTTTGTGATTTCTACAAAGTCTTGCTTTATCACGGTAACAAGAGAAAATCTCGGTAAATCAGAGTATATTCGATTATTCCTATCACATAACGACAAAATACTACAGAATCATTTTGGTTTGATGGTTAGACCGCATGTTCAAGAAAAATATGAAATAAGGAGTACTGCACTGCAGAACGCTATACTGCACAAGATTTAAACGAGGTAAACAATCCAGGTCTATACGTACAGGTCAGCAGAATTGAAGTCATCATAATGAAAAACATGCATAAGGTCGTTGAAGTAAAAGATAAGAACGAGTAAATAGTAAAGATTGCATAGCATGTGTATTGTAGTCGTAAATAAATGTGAGAGTGAGACAGCGTATATTATGTTCTTCTTTCAACATATCGACTTTATGGGCAGTCGAAACGAATCGTACTGCTTCTATCACTGAGTTGTAGTTCTGGTTTTATCTTTAACAAATGCGGTCTAACTCATTCAAACCTACATTATAAATTAATAATCATAAAATGTGCAACAAGACTTTACAATAAAAGTGAATCACATTACAATATGGACCTAGACTACTTACTTATAAAGATCATTTCCTAATATTTTTGTACTGGCGTTCACTCCACTTGCGGTGCATATGTTTCACAATGTATAAAGGTAGGCAGGAGACTAAGGTTATCACTATTACTTTCCACCAGAACTCCCAGTGTCGTATGAAGTCGCCATCTATGCAAAAAAAAAATGTTGATTATTTATGACTCTTTTGTTTATGGTCTTGGGGACAGTAGGTATAGATGTGGTTAGTCAGAAGCCTAAAAGTTTGACAACCAGCCTTACCAATGGGCATATAAGTAGTTAGTACTCTAGTTTCAGGAGGTCATTTAGGCTGTCGTTCTATATAAAATGCTGGTATTCAGCTGCATCCAGTAAGATTGAAAGATGGCATAGTTTGTATAAGGGTAGGCAGATGATGAAAGGGTTCTTGAAAACTTCTTTCTGTAGGTGTGACAAAAGCATGCAAAGCAGGCAAGAACAACTGTATATTTGTGTGCCCAAATATCTTAATGCTATTTAAACCGAGAGCAGATAGAATGCCTTCTGTATAAAACAGTAGGAATCATCATCATTATCAGCCTATAATGTTCCCACTGCTGGGACACAGGCCTACTCTCTATGAGAGGGAGTGGGCTGTAATCTACCACGCGGGCCCAGTGCGGTTTTGGCAGTGAGAATGCTATACACTAATTGTGCTATTTATACCGTAGAATTTCAAACCTCTCCTGCATGGCATCAGAATGCTGGGAAGTGAAGAAGACGAATGAAAAAAGATTGCATGCAGCAGAGATGATAATGCTGAGATGGATGTGTGGAGTGACTAAAATGGATAAAGTTAGAAATGAGTATATAAGAGGAACTTTGAAAGTGGTGCCTGTTGAAAGAACAGATGACAGGTAATCGTCTGTCTTGGTATGGACATGTGATGAGAAGGGATGGAACACATGTGACTAAAAGATAAATATAAATGTTGATAGGTGGAAAGAGGGGGGGGAAGACCAAAGAAAAGATGGATGGATTGTATGGCAAATATGAAGGAAAAAAGAGTAAATGATAGCGTGATGAATGACAGGGGAGAACAGAAGAAAAAAACGTGTCGACCCCAAGTAACTTGGGCAAGCAAGTGCAGGAAGATGATGAATATCGAACCTCGTGCAGACTGTCAGTGCTACCATAAATCATCTTCTGCCTAGCCATCTCCCAAAATATCATGGGGTCGGCTTCCAGTCTAACCACATGCAGCTGAGTACCGGTATTTTACATGAAGCGACTGCCTATCTGACCTCCACGTATAAAAAAAAACAGTTACTGAGTAATACGATACCCGTTGGTAAGACTGGATGTCAGACTTTTGGCTTCCGACTACTCGCAATGACTGTCAAAGATCAACAAATGACAGCCGGGACCAACGGCTTCACGTGCTTTTGGTATGTAATTATGGTCACCCATCCACGGACCAACCTCGGCAAGCACGGCTTAACCTTAAAGATCGACCCGTGCGCTGTTATTATTTAGCCACGAGCTCCTCCAAGTGCTATCATAAATAAGTTCTAAAAAACAATAACTTACCAAAATACGTAGTAAATATAAGCAGCGTGGCGATGTACATCAGTAGACTGACGAGCTCTGCGCCTATCATGAGCCAGTGCCACGTGACGATGGTCAGTGCCACCATGATCAGTTCTGTCAATATCAGTGCAGTGTAGCTGATCTCTACTATGTGGATTAATTGGTCCTCGAATAGTACTAGTGCGCCGTACATTATTACGCCACCTGAAATAGAAGAATACATCTATAATATAAAAATGAATCGCTGAATGTGTTGCTAAGCTCAAATTTCGAGAGCAGCTGAACCGATTTCACTAATTATTTTTTTATAATATTCCTTGAAGTACGAGGATGGTTCTTCCGGAGGGAAAAAAATGCCTGAAAACGTCTAAAAACAACACTTTTCTATATTCCCATACAAAAGATTCGTAATACTACTTAAAAGTCAATTTGAACTTTAATACCATACCATAAAGTTTAAGTGTTAGTGGAGCGGTTCCGGGAAGGCAAAACAATAGCGTTATATAGTCCATTTATCGAGGAAAGCTATAGGCATATCACCACGCTACGACCATTGATTGTGCTCGAAAATTGTTGCAGAAACGGGGAAAATGTGACGCAGACGAAGTTGCGCGGGACAGCCAGTTGTGAATAAAAAGTGTTACCGAAGTCCTGAATCTGATAAAATTAAATAGTTTACTGTCTTGTTTAAAACTAAGCTATAAAAAGATCAAGAAGTTGGAGGAGAGACTTTTGCTAGAAGACCGGAACTTTAAAAAAAATATCTGCTTCTGGAAACCTGTGGACGTAAGTTTTAAAGGATATTCTTACCTTGATAAATAGATATGCCAGTCCAGATGTAGAACGATTTATAAGATAGCTGCCGTCCTTTGGAGAGTTGCTTGTACAGTTGCGGGTAGCGCAGAGCCGTGGAGCTGGGTATGTCTTTGTCGAGTACCTGCAGGAGAGGAACAATATTAATCTATACTAATGTTATAAAACTGAAGAGTTTGTTTGTTGGACGCGCTATTCTTAGAAACTACTGGTTCGAATTGAAAAAGTATTTTAGTGTTGCACAGCCCATTTATTTTGGATTATGACATCAAGTTACGACCCGAATAGGAGCGGAGCATCAATGAACAACGTTGCAAAAACTGGGAAAATGTGATGCAGACGAAGTTGCGCGGGATCATATATCTAAATCAAAATCAAAAGTCATTTATTCAAATTAGGCTGATAATCAGCACTTTTTGAACGTCAAAATTACAAGAGACAGTCCCCCAAAACGCCCGCCCTTCGCGTATCTCGTAGCTTCGCCCGTGCAACCGTTGGCATTTACTATCGGGACAAAATATATTCTGAGTCTGATAATCGCCGTGGTCTATGTAGATATTATCGATTTTTTTTTTATGCATTTCGTGAAATAAATGACTGAATATAATATAGATGAATGAATATAAGTTTAGTTTTCATTAAAATTCGGCTTGAGACTCCTTTAAGTTTTCTTCGCTATTCTTCATAGTTTCAGATTTGACCATCCATGCCCAGTTGAAAAATTCACCCTGTATATGAAATGGGCCCATAAAGTAAAGAAATGTTGCAGCAGTATTAATTTGAACTTACCAACGAGAACACAGGAAGCATAGTGAACACAGTTCCGTAGCCGACCATAAGGAACCCAGGGTACAGGGACACAGACGAGAAATAGAATACCACGGAGAATACAGCCTGCAAGGAGATACAACTACTTTTAAATACATGTGTGTTGCAGAAGAATAAAACAAAAAACAAATGACTATAAATCGTCGTATTTATAATCCACAAAATTTTTGACATAAGGGGCCATCTTTTTAATCCAGCGAGGTTTTTTAGGCGCTTTATTTAGCCCCCCCTACTCCTTGGTGATACGTCGTTAGGTTTTAGGCTAGGTCCTCTCCCCTACCAGCATCACATGTGTTTTTTATTGAGGAGATCACACCGGTATGCAAACCAAAAATAAAAAATTATGGGTTTTTAGACAAATTCACTTGCTTGGATTTTTAATATAAGCAAACAATATTTTACACATTAAATTTATTTTTGTAACGCGGAACAATACACATGATTGTCACATTATCTCTTCCCTATGGTATTTAACGTGATTTATGCGACTCCCTCTCCCCTGTTGAATGAGAGCCTCCAGTTACTGCTTGGACATTTTAGTTAGCAGTTATTCTCGTACACAGGGACATAAGCCTCAACTCGTTGAACAGGAATGAGCTGTAAGCCGCAACGCCGGCCGAGTGTGGGTTGGTAGATTTAGGACATAATTACTTTCCTCACGGTGTATTCCTCACCTGCATCACCATCAGCCTTCAACAATCCACTGCTGGATATAGGTCTCTCCAATCGCACGTCACTTAACTCGATTCAGTTGCCACCAGCCACCCTGTGAAGATCATCGCTCCACCGAGCCTAAGAGCGTCCCATCTTACGCTTGCCGGATTCGCGGTCTCCACTCAAGAGCACGACTAACCCAATGGGCATCGGTTGTACGGCTAATATGGCTGGCCCATTGCCACTTCAGCTTATGTATTCTGTGAGCTATATCGACAACTCTGGTTCTCTGTTCCAGTCCTCACCTGCATAGTAGATACAATAAGTCCTCGATGCACGATGAACAGCGACAGCGCGGCCGAGCGCATGGCGGATCGTCTGCCGTGCACCAGGAGCAGGCGAGCGAGGAACGCGAACTGACGGATGCTGACGTCACCCGCCAGAGACGCCGCACGACCTTCTGCACCTTCGATACCTACACCTGAAAACAAAAGAACATATTTCAGTAAGCAGAAAGATGTTTGGAGCGGGAATGTCGGGTCCAAACGAAGCAATGGACTGTTGATGGCACGGTTAGCGCAGTGGCAAATCCATTGGCTGCTGCGCTGCGTGCCTTTTTTTATTCCGGAACGGAAAAAATATTTGTATAACCTACAGGTAGTTGTTCCGGGTCTGGCTGTTTGTGTAGTTTAAATGTTTGTAAACGCACCCATGATACAGGAGACATTTCTAGTGTGTGACAAAGTTTAAAAACGAAAAAACCAGCCAAGTGCGAGTCGGACTCGCGCACGAAGGGTTCCGTACCATTATTTATGAAAACGAACAAAAAAATCACTTTTTGTATGGGAGCCCTCTTAAATATTTATTATATTCTGTTTTTAGTATTTCTTATTATAGTATCAATAGAAATACTTAATCTGTAGAAATGTCAACTGGCTAACTATCACGGTTCATGAGATACAGCCTGGTGACAGACGGACGGACGGACGGACGGACGCACGGATGGACGGACGGACAGCGATGTCTCAGTAATAGGGTCCCGTTTGACCCTTTAGGTACGGAACCCTAAAAACTCTTTTACATGTCAAAAACCTCGGCCAGCACGTTAAGCCGTTGGTCTCGGCTGTCATTTGTAGATCTTTGACAGTCGTACAACCAGTTTTAACAAAGGGGGTATCACCTTGCCTAGTAACAGGGTTGTAGATGTCAGATCATGGCAGGAATAAAAAGCAGTCGTCCCATGTAAAATCCTGGTATTCAGCTGCACCCTCTTAGACTGGTAGAGGACACAAACACAATTGGGAAAAGGCTCGGCAGATAATGATGATGTCTCACTTACCAATATCCGCTTCCTGTATCATAGCGACATCGTTCCCCCCGTCGCCGACGGCGGCAACAACGTGCTGTCGCGCGCGCAACAGTCGCGCCACACGCGCCTTCTGCGTGGGCGAGCAGCGGGCGACAACCACGCCGCTACAACGACATAGAACTTCTACGAACTCTTCCTCGTATGATTGGAGGCAGACCTGGGAAGAAATTAGTGGAGTTTATCATTTTCCCCAACACCGACTTTCAAAAGTAAAGTTATTTTAGTTTTTTAGTGTTTTTTTTTAGTTTTTAAATTTATATGGGACCACCACGCGAGCTTCCTCTACCAAATAAAAAAATCGCGTATTTCAGCCCAGTAATCAAGGAGTAATCGGTGAAAATACACTAAAAAAAGATGCTGGTGGAATACATAACCTCTTCCTTTTTTTGAAAAAGGTTCATAGACTAAGTAATTGCGTGGACAGCTAGATATCGAAGTGATCATTTGATTAACTAGCGAAACTGCGCAGGTATCGTTATCAAAACACGATGAAACCAATCCAGATTGTTTTGACGGACTTACCGCACTGGATTTACCGCATTTTGAGTATTTTCTTGAAATATTAATTCGAAAATCCGTATTTTTTTGTGTAAACTTCATAAAAGGTACGGGTGACCAAAATAAAATTGGTACTTCGCGTATGGATTTCAATTCAATCTTTATAACACAGGGTTAGTGCCTCACGGTCCAAGAAGACTGCTAAAAAACGAGTAAGTTAATTTAATCCTTTCAGAAGAAATAAGTCCACTATCTACCTACCTCCAGAGTCTCTCCCTCTATGATAAGGTCCATGTTATCATCAGCCGTGTTGAGTGCGTGAAGAAGCGTGTGGGCGTCTTGCCGTGTGCGACAATCGCGCGCCGTGTGCCATCCTGTCCCACCGCCGAGTTGTAGCGAGCGAGCGATGCACAGCGCTGTCTCTAGTTTGTCGCCTGTTAGCATCCAGATCTGGGGAGGTGAAAGAGATGGAAGATAAATATTATACAACATGATAAAATAAGAAATGAATAAGAACATAAAAGGAAGTCTTAAAGTGGCGCCGGTGACTGAAAAGTTGTGTGGTAATCGGTTTTCGTGGTATGGGCATGTGATGCGGAGGAATCAGGAAACTTTTGAGTAAGAATGTGGATGGTTATTAAGGGTGCTTACATAAAGAAGCAGGTTTCGGTACGGGCGGGTCGGTACCGATCGGTACAGGTATTAAACTTTATGTTTTCTTATGCGCTCACATATAAAGAAACAGGTCAAATTATGGCAATTTTATATGCAAGTTAACCCTAGACCGATCGGTACCGACCCGCACAGATTTGTCTGTACCGGAAACCTGGTTCGTTATGTAAGCACCCTAAGAGTAGAGGAAGACCACAGAAACAATGGATGGACTGTGTGAAGGATGATATGGCAAGAAAGGGGGTGTCTGATGAGATGATAAGCATTAGAGAAGTATGGAAGAAGAAGACATGCTGCGCGACCCCAAATGAATTGGGATAAGGGTAAGAGAATGATGATGATCTGGAGATTTACTCAAGTTGCACTTTAAATTGTAGCTTTTTCAGCAGGGTCATTATTATTAGCTATATGAATCTTTACTTCGCGGCTAACCAAAAAATCGAGTAATAAACTGAAATTTCCTACATTACGAGCAAAGTATCGTCAAGCCTATTACAGGACGCCACCCAGCTATGATGGACCGACAACCTTAAAAAGGTGGCTGTGACCACAACCACCAAGGTGGTGTGTGTGTGTGGTGATATTGTGCGAGTTGTGTGTGTGTGGTGGTGGTGTGCGAGTTGTGTGTGTGTGTCTGTGTCTGGTGGGAAGCGGGAGGCGGAGAACAGAATGTTGTAGTGCAGTTTGGGAGTTGCCTATGTAGCCTAGATACGAACATAAATACATAAAAGAATGAAGCTGCAGATTTTTTTAGGTTTCTAGCAATAAAACAAACTTGACATAACATACCTTAATACCAGCAGTTCTAAGCATAGACAGAGTTCTTGGCACATCGTCCGCCAACCTGTCTTCGACGCCGGTTAGCGCTAGCAATGTCATGCCTCGTTGTATCTTCGCTAGTACAGAGGTGGTATGCTCACTACGGTTCGCGTTCAAACGGGCCTCCTTGTACTCGCTCTGAAGTAGAAAGTGAAAGGTATAAAACTTGAACTTCTATATAAGGCAAAAACGGAACCTTCACGAAGCCGGCAACGAAGTACTCTGTAGATAATGTAAGTAACTCTACGCAAAAATTATTATTGGCAAACGACTTTAATGTTTGGGGTGAAGAATCTTTTACGGTAGGACTCAGTGTAACACACTCAAAACACTGTGCTGATGGGTTCATAAAATAGTACGGGTATCACGGAGGTATTTAAAGTAAAGTTTTAACATTAACAACTAGTATTAAAACACTAACTTTGGAAATTCGGGGAGAAAAAGTATTTTTTAATACAGTTGCTCAAAAAGTGGCGTATTGCAGGGACGTATAGCGTTCGGGATGTGGGCTATTACGCACTCGAGCTTTTTCTTTACCTTTTACGAACTCGTGCGTTCTCTTTCCCAACTGTCAAAATAATGTCTATTAAAAAAAAAAAAAAAAACCAACCACGGAGTTTTTACTAAAAAATAATCATAGAAATTATGATTCATGCAAATATTTTTAAAAAGTAGCTACTAATTTGTTTCAATATCACATTTAATGATTTGATTCAACGAGTTAGGTTAGGTTTCATTTCATTTTCATTTCATATCAATAAAAAAAATTCTACTGAAGACTTGGCTGTATGGGCATAGTTCCCTTTGCCTACCCAGAAAGGGTGAAGAAAACAAAAAAAATCTCTCTTTTTGTTTTCTTGCGCCAACCGTAAAAGAATATAATATATTCTTTTACGGTTGGCGCCATTTTCCAAAAATGTTCTTTATTAAATTGTTTCATTTTTTCGCAACTGTATTAAAAATAGTTGTTCAGTACACGTGCGGAACCGTCATTACAACTTGTTCCGACTGTCAACCCTCACCTTCGGCTGCGCCTCGGCTCGGGTAGACATTTGTCGGAACTCTTTGCAATGACAGGCTTTCCGCACTCGCAATGAAATATACTATTTTAATACAGTTGCTCAAAAAGTGGCGTATTGCAGGGACGTATAGCGTTCGGGATGTGAGCTATTACACACTCGAGCTTTTTCTTTACCTTGTCCGAACTCGTGCGTTCTCTTTCCCAACTGTCAAAATAAAGTCTATTAAAAAGAAAAAAACCAACCACGGAGTTTTTACAAAAAAAAATCATAGAAGTTTTTATGATTCATGCAAATATTTCTAAAAAGAAGCTACTAATTTGTTTCAATATTAGATTTAATGGCTTGATTCAATGAGTTAGGTTAGGTTTCAATTCATTTTCTTTTCATATCAATGAAAAAAATTCTACTGAAGACTTGGCTGTATGGGCATAGTTCCCTTTGCCTACCCAGAATGGGTAAAGAAAACAAAAAAAAAACTCTGCTTATATTCTTTTACGGTTGGCGCCATTTGCCAAAAATGTTCTTTATTAAATTGCTTTATTTTTTCGCAACTGTATTAAAAATAGTTGTTCAGTACACGTGCGGAACCGTCATTGCAACTTGTTCCGACTGTCAACCCTCACCTTCGGCTGCGCCTCGGCTCGGGTAGATATTTGTAGGAACTCTTTGCAATGACAGGCTTTCCGAACTCGTAATGAAATATACTATTTCGGGTTCGTTAAGCGTATTTTAAAAGCTTTTTTTTACATCCATTATAAATAAACATTTTAGAGTTGACCATCCGAAAAGGTATTCTTATGAGCGTTTACGCTCCCATCGCTCGCTCGGCTTTTCATTCAAACTTTCAAGTCCTTATTTTTCGTAATGTCTAAACCGATTTTAATGAAACTTGATACCAGGATACATAGGTGTAAAAAGTTACTAAAAACCTTTTCGAAATGACTTTAAAATGTTTCGATAGATACTTTATAATCGGTCTAATTTAGCTGTTACACCATCATTATCATCATTTCAGCCGAAAGACGTCCACAGCTGGACATAGGCCTCCCCCAAACAAAACAAAACGCCCCCTGTTTTGTCATAATCGCCACGGTTGGCGATCGCAGTACGGTTGTTGCAAAAAGCACAGAGAACGCTGCTGCTCATTCTCTAGCAAGTCCGTTAGTAGCTGGTGCAATTCTTTACGCCCGACACCATACAGAATACACATGCTGTTACACAATTTTTCGAAAATGTTTGTTAGTAAGTTTTAGACCAATGTATCCTGCTTATGCGTATAAAGGTTCATTCAAATCGGTTAAGTCATTTCGGAAAATAAGGACTTGAAAGATTGTATGAAATGTCGTAAGGCGTAAACGGTCCTAACAACTTATATTAAAACAAAAAAACTTGTAAAAAATTTGAAATTCGGGCAGAACAAGTATTTTTCCGCTTAGTTAAGGCTATTTTTACATCCATTATAAATTAACATTTTAGAGTTGGAAGGCTTCCCATTACGTGGACCGATGACCTGGTGAAGGTTGCGGGGATCTGCTGGAAGCGAGGCGCACGGGACCGGTCAATGTGGCGACGCTTGGGGGAGACCTATGTCCAGCAGTGGACGTCTTTCGGCTGAAATGATGATGATGATCCGAAAAAGTATTTTTAACAATAAATAAAATGATGTGCTAACCGATTTTCTGTATGTTTGTTTGGTCACAGTTCGTATCCTATGAGTATTACTTGGATATTCAAATATTATTCGTGGCACGTAGCATTAGTTGTTTCATTGCCATCAATTCACTGAACCAAAAGATACGCAAATGTAAAGTTATGTAGATTAACAAATATAGCATAACGCCATATAATCTCCAATGGGTGTGGCTAATGTAGAGGTGTACATAACTACAGCAGCAGTTATATTTAAGTCCCATGTAATAGGGGGCGAGACTATTGCCATCAACCGGGCACAAATCCAAAGGCCGTGGCTGCTACTGAGAAATTGCTGATGGAAAAACCGCAATAACACTTTGATTGACTCGGGAATCTCGGGGGACTTCTGTATGGTGTCGGACGTAAAGAATAGCACCATCCCATATCTTCCCGTGGGTGTCGTAAGAAGCGACTAAGGGACTTAGCAGAGAATGGGCAGCAGCGTTCTCTGTGCTTTTGTAACAACCGTACTGCGATCGCCAACCCGCCTGCCAAACGTGGCGATTATGGCAAAACCCCCCTTAAGTCAATGTGGCGTTGGGGGAGGCCTATGTCCAGCAGTGGACGTCTTTCGGCTGAAATGATGATGATGATGATGATGACTCGGGAATCGACCCCAGGACCTCATGCTCAACAGTCGCGCTTGCGACCAACAGACCAACAGCAAGGCAAAGGTTAATTATAGATACGAGGTGGAAGTGACATTACCAAAAACAGGTGTTTCCTACAAAAGGTCAATACCTATACGGTCAAAAGGTATGGAAAAGCCGTTCTTTTTAAATTGCCGATGAAAATTTTCTATGTGGGGGCTTCATATTGGTGTACTGAATTCGTGGCAACCATTGGTTCGTTGGTGTCCCTTCCATCCTGTATACTGAGTAAAATTTACGCGTGATGACTATCGATGTCTAAATAACACAATACAAAAAAATATAAAAAAAAACCGGTCAATTGCGAGTCGGACTCGCGCACGAAGGGTTCCGTACCATTATACAAACGAGCAAAAAAATCACTTTTTTGTATGGGAGCCCCCGTTAAATATTTATTTTATTCTGTTTTTAGTATTTGTTGTTATAGGGGCAACAGAAATACATAATCTGTAGATTGTTGTATGATGTATGATGTTTGATTGATGTATTTCAACTGGCTAATTAGCACGGTTCATGCGATACAGCCCGGTGACAGACAGACGGACGGACGGACGGACAGCGAAGTCTCAGTAATAGGGTCCCTTTTGACCCTTTGGGTACTAAACCCTAAAAATATATCAATTCTCATGACGTGATATTTCACCAGGTTATTAAGTGTCCTTGTATAAGTACCCCATACCCTTGTCAACTCCCCACCTCATCAGTCTATGGTTTGTAACTCACCTCAAACTGCAAGTACTCCTCTTTGGTCAACGTCTTCTTCGCCATGACGAGTGTCCTTAGACCCTCAGCTGCCAACTTCTTAGATTCAGGGCTGAGCCACTGCGAGTCCAAAAGTTTGGATAACGCTACGTCTGCGCCTTTTACGTAGTATGTGATCTCGCCTGTGTTTTCTTCCTGTTAGTTTAGTATGAAATCTCGTCATGATCATTGCTTATATTATTTATATATTTTTAAGTCTAATCAAGTCTGTCAACCAGTCTTATGAAGGGTATTGTTGGGTATTGTATTAAGCAGTAATAACTGGGATGTGGTGGTCAAATAGGCAGTCGCTCAATGTAAAATACTGCTGGCCTACCATGACGTCTTGAAGCAGTACTGTTTCACTCCAGTGTGGGAAAGAGACGGAGCTATACAGGCTGTCTAGCGCCATCTGATAATAATATAATATATTCTCTTTCCCACACTGGAAAAGGAGTAAAACAATAATGTTTTAAGACGTCAGGGTAGGCTACAGGGGCGTAACTACCGCCGTATCTGCTGTATCAATTAAACGGAGTGTAATATTTATTTTAAATAAGAATTGTGTGTAAAAATTATGGAAAAAGTGACAGATAGAAAATTATGATGAATAAATATTTCTTTTAATTTTATGCAAACATTTTTTTTCTTTTGTGAGAAATCTTTACACTTCATAAAGGCCCCCTAACAAATTTTTATACGGGGCCCTGCCAAGGCACGCTACGCCACTGGTAGGCCACCTGGTATTCAGCTGCATCCGGTTAGACCGGAAGCCAACCTCAACATAGTTGGGTAAAGGCTAGACAGATAATGATAAAGTCTTAAATAAGCTGTAGTAGTGGTTTAACTCAAATCAACAAGCTTTAGACGAGATTCGACAACAGATTTTACACACAGTTTCTAGTACAAAAATAAATAAATTGCCTGAGAAAATTGTGCAAAAAAAATTACTATACCATATTTTGTATTTCTATAATTTCTTGCAGATATTTAATATAGCACAGACAGTCAGACATAGAATATACTTCATTATACACCAATATTGAAACACAACTGACTTACAATTGTGGTAATTTGATGGTTACTATTATTTATCTTATTTTCATTTAAAAAAGAAACGTTGGCTCAAACTATGAATTTGTCCTGTATGTGCGGTGCGTTTACAAACATGAAACTCACATACAAAAACAGCCAGACCCGGATTCAACGATCTCTAGGCCATACAAATATTTGTTCCGTGCGGGAATCGAAACCGCGACACATAGCGCAGCAGTCAATCGCACAACCACTGCGCCAACCGTGCCGTCAAATGGAGGTCAACCATGGAGTTCTTATCGCTGATAGCGACATACGAGAACTGCGAGACATCGACAAAAATACAAAACAGTTTATAAACTGTGGAAAAGTGTCATAAAACATACCTGAACAATAATGCCCATCATCTTACTCTCGCTGGTGAAGGGAAATATCTGCAGTATGGTATAGTTGATGATCTCGTTAGCTGCGCGCAGTTTTAGCGATATGTTGTGCAAGTCACGACGGTATAGAGATACGCCCATCTGTAATAATAAGTTAACTTGTAAGATCTATAAAGTTATCTTGTTGTCTAGATATATATCCAGATCTAGCTCGCGAGGTTATCGACATGTGGGACGTGACTACAGCAGTCAATATGCCGATAGTCGTGTCGGCCAATGGCTTAATAGCCAAAAGCTTCGACCAACATCTGAGGAGTCTTTCGCTTGAAAGCTGGATCAAGGGCTTGAGTCAGAAAGCAGTACTTCTGGACACAACGCGTATTTTTAGGAGGTTCCTCTCTCAAGAGCCCTGACCACCGGTAGCCCGGACCCTGTTCCCGATGCCGGTGGGCTACTATTTTTTATAAAATTTTGCAAAAATATTTAAAATGTAAATTATATGTAAAGAAATAAATAAATGAGAATAATAAAGTTATCTTGTAAGTTAATCAAGTATCTTGACTTGGCCGCAAGGTAGTCGACAAGTGTGAGCCTCGACCAATACCTGACTTTTTCCAATTCAGCAGATAAATCCAAAGATTAAGCTCCACGTTAATATTTGTCTCGGAAAAAACCGATAGCACACACACAAAACATCACGCCTGTAATCCCCAAATGGTTAATCAGAGGTGTACCTAATAGTACACCCACATTTCGCCAGTTATGTTTAAGTCTCATGGAACAGGGGTTCTGTATGGTGTCGGACGTAAAGAATAACACCATCCCATATGTTCCCGTGGGTGTCGTAAGAGGCGACTAATGGACTTGCCAGAGAATGGGCAGCAGCGTTCTCTGTGCTTTTGTAACAACCGTACTGCGATCGCCAACCCGCCTGCCAAGCGTGGCGATTATGGCAAAACCCCCCAAAATGTCAACGTGGCGACACTTGGGGGAGGCCTATGTCCAGAAGTGGACGTCTTTTGGGCTGAAATGATGATGATAAACATGGGGCGAGCCTTCTGCCATAAATCGGGCACAGATCCAGACTCCGTCGCTGCTACTAAATTCACGATTTCACGATTAAGTAAATAGTGCGACTCACCATATCAGTCCACTTGACCAAGGCTACTTCATCAGGACTTGACGCCTGGTATTCACATAGCTGCTGCTGCGGTACGGCCCCACCACAGCTCTCTGACATCACTGAGCTGCCCATATCTGACACAAAAGATGTGAACTTAAGAGCGTTTACACCTTATGACATTTCATACAAACTTTCAAGTCCTTATTTTCCGAAATGACTGAAGCGATTTGAATGAAACTTAATACGCATAAGCAAGATACATAGGTCTAAAAAGTTACTAAATAGTACATTTCATTACGAGTGTGGAAAGCCTGTCATTGCAAAGATGTCTACCCGAGCCGAGGCGCAGCCGAAGGTGAGGGTTGACAGTCGGAACAAGTTGCAATGACGGTTCCGCACGTGTACTGAACCACTATTTTTAATACAGTTGCAAAAAAATTAAGCAATTTAATAACGAACATTTTTGGAAAATGGCGCCAACCGTAAAAGAATATAAGCAGAGTTTTTTTTTGTTTTCTTCACCCGTTCTGGGTAGGCAAAGGGAACTGAAGGATGCCCATACAGCCAAGTCTTCAGTAGATTTTTTTTTATTGATATGAAATGAAAATTAAATTTAATGAGATGAAATGAAATGAAACCTAACCTAACTCATTGAATCAAATAATTAAATTTGATATTGAAACAAATTAGTAGCTTCTTTTAAGAAATATTTGCATAAAAATTTCTATGATTTTTTTTTAGTAAAAACTTCGTGGTTGGTTTTTTCTTTTTAATAGACATTATTTTGACAGTTGGGAAAGAGAACGCACGAGTTCGGAAAAGGTAAAGAAAAAGCTCGAGTATGTAATAGCCCACATACCGAACGTTATACGTAGGGACGTATATTGGGGTATTGCAGGGGCAATACGCCAATTTTTGAGCAACTGTATTAAAAAAATATTTTCGATAAGGTGTAAACGCTCTTAACTCTTATACAAATAGAGTTAAAATAAAACAGCTTTAATTAGGCAGACACTTTACTTTGCGAAACTTATTTCATCACCAATTCCCACAAAATAGCAAAAGAAAACATTGTGAGGCACCCAGCATGATCTAGAGCCAAAACATCCGAAGGCATGATATTCCAGCATATCCATACTGGGTCTTGAGCAGTGGCCCGGAACTTTGACAACCAGTCTTACCAGGGGTATCGTATTACCCAGTACTGACTGGGTTGTGGAGGTCAGTTATGCAGTCGGTCTATGTAAAATACTGGTATTCCGCTGTATTCGATTAGACAGGAAGGCATCCCCAACATACTTGGGAAAAGGCTAGGCAGATGATGATGCTAAGAAGAGGGCCTATTTGGCGCAGCCGTGAGAGACACAATATTATCAATTTTTGTTGCTTAGTTTTTAAGTTTTTTATTTAATATTGTGTTTTTGTGGTATATGCCAAATAAACATGTTTTCTTTCTTTCTTTCAAGAGTTTATTTGATTAACTTTATTTTTGAATTATTGATTTAATCTTTTACTCTGGACGCTCTTAACTTGCACGTATTTCTACATCGTTCTCACATATTTGTAATTCTTAACAAAAATGCTGTAACCAAGATTTTGTAACAATAATTTGATTTAAAAGAGTGTCCATGGAGTTTCTGCCCATTCTTCTCCATAGATCTACGCTTTAGAATGGACATCTACAGTAGTATCACAAGTTATTATGCCTTGTGACTGGGACAGTAGCTTCGCGTTTTTTTTTTTACCTTCTATAGTGCCTGTAATGGTCTAATTGAAATAAATGCTTTGTGTTTGAGTTATGGTATAGATAGAGAAGTAAAAAATATAGTACCTGACGCCGCCTCATCCGCTTGTTGGTCGTTACTGGCTACATCGTAGACGGGCGTCACGTTATGACACAGAGCAATACACAGCACTGTCTGCCATACTTGTCGAGGTGATGCTCCGAAACCTTCCGAGGTGGAAGTAGTGGGCGAGGTAGGAAGGGATGGCGCGTCGTTGGTAACGTACTGAGTTAGGAGGGCTTCCACCTGTACGAAAAAAAAGTAGGTTATTAGGCTGTTTCTTTGTCAAGCGCTGTAAAATTGAAGAATTTTATTAATTTAAACTGGGGTATTCTAAGTTTTAAAACTGCTATGGTCACTAACACTATCAATAACACTGGAACACGGGATATGTACCATGTTTACTATTTGTTTTTAAATAGTAAACATGGTAAATATCCCGCTCCCCGTCCCCGTGTCCGTGTTTACTACTTATTTTTTAATTTTAAAAATGGTAACCGTTTCCAGTTTTATTGATAGTGGGACTATCATATTGTGTAACGGGCTGGTGTACGCAACTCTATGTCTAAAGCGCGTATTTTGTTTTTGGGGTATTATAGGCTAAAGGCTTAGTTCTGACAGGTACAATCTTGATTAGTTCACTGTATTATACATCCCAAATTTTTTTTTTCGATGGCTTTGCTCTTGACTCTAGTCTAGGTCAGAGATGACAGAGACAAAACTACCACCACCTAATACCACCATTGTAAGAACTTTTGTAACCATATTTATCTGCAAATAAATCTTTGACTTTGACTTTGAAAGTCGACGATGGTACGAGCTTATCCAGAAGAAGCCTGTTCACTCTAACTTCGAAGAGATTAGGGTTGTAAGCGTTAGGAAACACAGACGCAGGCAAAGTTCCTCTCCTTTGCTGTGCGCATTTTCAAATTTTTACTTCGTCTACGTCTAAACCCAAAAAGAGTAACCCCAGTGAAGACTAACTATCAATAGGACCTGAAAAATGTAACAAACAACGAAAATATCTCACCTCATAAAAGTTATTCTTATCAAACAGCGCATTGCCCAGATGTAACTTCTGAAACACCATTTCATTCTTGGTGAGCGTTCCAGTCTTGTCAGCTAAGACATACTGAATCCTGCCCAACTCCTCGGGGATGGTGGTGGAACGCATGACAGTGCCTTCAATCTTCTTGTCCCGCTGGATGGTCCAGGAGTAGAAAGCTTTGCCCATGTCCAGGTTAACTCGCAAACTAGAGGAAGAAATGTTTTGTGAGATATTGTTTTCAGAACTAAACAGGGCATTGAATCACATTTCGTTTTTAGAGGTGAAAATGTGCATGAAACAAAGCATTTTAAAAGTAGTCTTTTTTTTGTATGGGAAATCGTCAAATGACCCCGCCGCTCTGGGCGGAGCGGGAGGGAGTGTCAGACTTGTACTGACTAAAACCCATCCATGTTCCTTCTTAGCCCTTTGTGTTCTAGGGCCACGGTATCTCTTTCGAACAGTCCCGCAGCCCTGGCAGGCACCGGCCGTTCTCGGACACGAACGCGCCGTCGGCACGGCCTGTCGTCATAAGACGGACGGACGGTGAGCTAGCCCATTACTCACCGTCCACAGGCCCGCGGTATAAAAAAACAACCTAAACCCGTACAGAAGTGATATGTTGAATATTTTAATGAGGAGAGGGTTAATATGAACTCAATATGCAAACCAAACCGCGAACATTTAAAACTGATCCATGAATGAAATATTTAGATTCATCATCATCATCACCCACAGTCCGACTTCACCCACTGCTGGGTAAAGGCCTCTATTTGTTTGTGGCAAGCTCCACGTCCTTCTACCAGCCTCATTCAGAGTATACCCGCGATGGCAACAATGTCATCTGCCTGTCTCGCCGCCGGACAACCAACTCTTCTCTTTCCAGTCCTTGCAATTTGGTGACAGCTTTTCTCCACCTGGCGTCACCGCGCCTTGCTAGGTGTCCTGCCTAACTATGTTTGAGTTTCATAACAAGATTTCACAAAAACGAAGAATTTTTGATTGCTTGAATATTAGCGATGTGTTTGCTCTTGACTCTAGTCATATACGTCAGAGATGACAGAGACAAAGTCGACGAAGGTACGAGCTTGCCCAGAAGAAGCCTGTTCACTCTAAATTTGAAGAGATTAGGGTTGTAAGCTTTCAGAAACACAGAGGCAGGCAGAGAGGTCCACTCCTTTGCTGTGCGCAATTTGAAAATTTTAGCTCGTCTACGTCTAAACCCAAAAAGAGTAACCCCAGTTATGACTAACTATCAATAGGACCTGAAAAATGTAACAAACAACGAAAATATTTCACCTCATAAAAGTTATTCTTATCAAACAGCGCATTGCCCAGATGTAACTTCTGGTTTAACGTTACAACTTAACGCTTGCATTTTTGTCCTATATTATATACATAAACAATCTTATTACCTAGAAAATAGAGCATGTTTTTAAATACAAAATTCACCTACTTACCTAATAGGAATAATATACGAGAACAGCAGCACAAATCTGAAGAGGAACCCGTACCAGGGTCCTCCGAACCCCTTCAGAGTGATGAGCAGCATCGATATGAAGATAGTGGCGACGAACAGGAGCTTCGTGAGGTCGTTGACCTGCAGGTCCAGACGGCCGACCTTGGAGCGGGGGGCCGCGTTGTTCATGACGCTGCGAGTTTCAGTACCTGGTCGGAAGGAAAACATCATCGCAATCAACTTTAAAAAAAATACTTTGCGCCACACTAGTAATTTCTCCTGAATCGTGGGTGCGTATACAAACATTTAAACTCACATACACAAACAGCCAGACCCGGATAAACTGTCTGTAGGCCATACAAATATTTGTACCGTGCGGGGATCGAACCCGCGACACGCAGCGCAACAGTCGATCGCTCAATCACTGCGCCAACCGTGTCGTCGATTCGATTGTGGTCAAAAGGGAGACTAGCACTTAACGCTTATTTTTTGTATAGATGGGTGTGGCTTTGGAATCGGACAAAAATTACGTTATTGTGCTGGATCCATAGCAAAAAACTTATAATCACAGTGAAGCAATTTAAGAAAAACAATCGGAAATAGTGCATATCCTTGTGAACCGACCATACAATGATCAATGAGATAGTTTCGAACATCTGTACTCATTATCTGGGGAAAATGACGGTTTACATAAAGAAAAAGAAATTTTATTAGCTCAAACATGTGTGTGTGTATACATCATCATCTTCCTGCCCGCGTCCCATTTTATTTGGGGTCGGCGCAACACGTTTCTTTCCTCCGTTCTCCTCTGTCATTCGTCATGCTGCATTTACTCCTTTGTCCTTCATATCATCTCTGCCGGTTTTAATACTCATGCTGGTTTTAATGTATGTGTGTGTTTATATACAGAATTAAAATAATAGATCTAAACTAAGAGTGGCTCACGACATGTCTGCCATTTTTCATGGCGTGCAAATATTTAAGGCACAAATTATTTTTATTAATAAAACAATGATTTAAAAAATTAAAGGTCATTCAATATGCTGTATGATCAGTTATTGTTTGTGTACTGATATAAAGGTGACTATTGCCAATCTACCATTCTATCACAACAATTAAGGTGAATAATATGTCAGTTGGTTTCAAATGACGACGCTGAAAGTTTGAGGTCTTACACAGTCGCCTTTTCCTTATCAGCCAATTCCTTACCAGTGTAGATTACAAGTCCTGTAGCCTGTCCGGAAGCGACGACACAGCCACTCCACAGGGTGTTCTCGATGTGCAACGAGTCGCTCTCTTCTTCGTCCAGTCTCGTGCAAGTGCCGATGAACGCGTGGATGTCTTTCTCTGGCTTCTCTACCCAGATCTGGGCGTTAATGTCTAAGAGATGTGCGTCTGTTGGCAGCTTTTGTGTTGATGGTAGAGGTATTCTGAAAGAAAATATACGTATTAAAGAAAGGTTTAGTGATCAAAATGCGATAATCAACCTTATTCATTAGCCGACCCGTATCTTCATACAGTGACGGATCTTCGTACAAATTTTAACCCTTATTTCACCCGCTTAGGTGTTTGCATTTAGGTACCATGACCAAAGAAAAAATGGATGGATTGATGAGAAATTATTTGAAAGAAAAAGGAATAAACAATATCGTGACGAATGGCAGGGGTGGATGGAAGAAAAAAACTTGACTTGAAAAACTTGTTGCTGAAGTTAGTCGCAAGGTGCACTACACATTCCACTCATTAAAATGCCTCCAGAGCTTCTTGCCACTGAAAACCAAAATCTCCCTTGCGCAAACCCTCATTCAGCCCATCATAGATTACGCCGATGCCTGTTATTTGGATGCCACCGAGGAGCTTTTAAACAAACTTGAGCGTTTGCAAAATATCTGTATTCGTTTTGTTTTTAACCTTAAGAAGTATGATCATGTTTCCAACTTTCGCAACATACTCAAGTGGCTCCCAATTCGACTTCGCAGGAACTCTCGGATATTGTGTCTGCTATTTAACATCCTTCATAACCCAAAAGCGCCATCCTATTTGCGGGAACGCTTTTCCTACACCCGTCCTTCAGATGCACCTTGCAGGTCGCATCTTAGGAAACTTCTTAAATCCCCTCCCCATTCATCCGATTTCTACTCCTACTCCTTCACTGTACACGCTGTGCGGTTGTGGAATTCACTGCCGCCTGACATAAGGGACTGCCAAACTATTGCAGTTTTCAATGGAAGAGTGAAAGAACATTATCTTTCCATTCCGTCATAGTTGCATAAGTATTTATTTTATTGTATTTATAGTATTGTTATATTTTTTTTTGTCTTTGTTTGTATACGTAAGTTAGTATGTTCTTATATTGTATATTTTATTTTTAATCGTTATTTGTTTTGTTTTATGTATTCCATTTTCTCTTCTTCTTTTACACACTATGTCTACATCTCTTTTTTAGTATCTCCTTTCGCAGGTATGCTGGAAGAGATTTCTTTAGAAATAAGCATCACCTTTGTACCTATTTTCTTTTCCTTTCTTCTTTTCTGTATTTAGTGTGTACATAAATTGTTAAATAAATAAATAAATAAATAAATAAAAATCGTGTTGCGCCGCCTCCAAATAACTTGGGAGTCTTGGGACAAGGGCAGGAAGATGCTGAGGTGTTTGAATTGTCCAAAATCCTTTCTTAGCGGATGCCTGCGTGGTAATAGAAAGCTACATAACCCTTGAGTTACATAACTCTTAGGTCATCTCGACAGAATGCCACTATATACCCAGACTGGTAAGAGAAGCTATTGAAATGACTAAATATAAGAACTTAGGTTTGGTTTCAACTGTAAAGAGCCTGGAATCCAGTGTTCCAACTGTGTAAAAATCAAAAAGTGCCGTTAAAAAGTTTGCGAGTGGACACAGTGGTAGTGGTACGGAGCGTAAAAAAACGAACAAGTAAGAGGGTAGACCGATTTGTCTGCTCATAAACACCCACCCGCAATCACTTCAGTTTACCCGTGATCATGGATCACGAAATAAACTGAAGTTATTATTTCTTGTTCGTTTGCAACAACGTCGAAATATTGGCAACTCAAAACAAATAATAAACATGGTAAATGTCCCGTTACAGTGTTTTTTATTGATAATAGTCTAATCTATCTGTAGGTATGCCACATTTTAGCCCGATCCGTCCAGTGGCTTGACAACAAACACTCAGCCTGTTCATGGGTTGATAGTCAGTCACAACAAAGGATTTTATAAGTATAAAAGATTTGGTTAGAGTGGAATTACGACGGAGACCGAAAAGGCTAATAAGGCCAGCATAGGCCTGCGGTTACGTGGCGAAATTATCAGAGCTAAACAAATAAAACCTTCTAGTAATTGTAATACAGTTGAATATAATCAAACCACTATTATGGCAAGCACTGCGCTTCATTATACCTGCGTCAAATCTTGGAGCAGAAAACATACAACAATTATTTTGATCAGGTTGTAAAGAGATAACAATCACATATTACGTCTTCTGATCACCAATACACGCATCATTACAAGCAAGAAGAAGGAGTACATTCCATAATCCATGTCTTGTCTGCATGACAGAATCAGCAGGCAAGTGAATGATAATATTATATACCAGCTGACACGCGCAACTTCGTCTGCGTCACATTTTGACCGTTTCTGCAACATTTTTCATTGCTGCACCGCTCCTATTGGTCGTAGCGTTATGTTATATAGCCTTCCTCGATGAGTAGGCTATCCAACACTAAAAGAATGTTGAATTCGAACCAGTAGTTCCTGAGATTAGCGCGTTCAACCAAACAAACTCTTCAGGTTTATCTATATATGTATATAAATTACGTGTCACGTTGTTTGTCGGGGATCCTAAACTACTTAGGTAACCGATTTTAAATCAAATTTGTACACAGTGTACAGTTTGATCTGACTTGAAAGATAGGATAGCTTACATCTCAATTTATAGTCGTAATATAATTTTATTGCAAATTAAATCACAATTATCTGTTAGCTCCAAACGATTCTAACAGATTGCGGTATCTGTTGACTGGATTGAGTAAGTATTCAATAGATGGCGCTGTTTAGGACCGCAGCAGTAATGAAAAATATTGCGAAAACGGGGAAAATGTATCGCAGACGAAGTTGCGCGGGACAGCTAG
Organism: Cerastis rubricosa; assembly: GCA_949152445.1. NCBI lineage: Eukaryota > Metazoa > Arthropoda > Insecta > Lepidoptera > Noctuidae > Cerastis > Cerastis rubricosa. The sequence goes on along the minus strand of OX424526.1, from coordinate 5,903,432 downwards.
TTATATTATAAAGTATAGATTGCTCTTTCCTCGAGTATTAATACACAATACATAGTATTTATCTTCAGTACTGTTTGTCAACATTTTTATCAGTTGTTTAAAAAGTGAGGAAGTTGGCATGAGTATTAATGAGTAATGCCAACGACACGAGAAAGATAAGAACGTTTTATATATTTGATAATGTAAAGTTCTCAATAGTATTTTACTAGTGGCTGGCTTCGCTTTTCCAACTGAAGATTTGTGATACTAAAAGTGAAACGTGTTTTATTTCAGAAGGGAATTTCAAAAACTCTTTTAAAGTAATTCCAATGTGTTTACATAATTATTTCTGTGTACTCATCAAAAGGATTAAAAGGTCTGTTATTACAGAGTATAGAGTATAGAGATAGATTGCATGGGGATTTTGTTCCGCCACAACTGCTCGCAAGTTAAAACAATAATAAGTGATGAAGGGCTGGCGTTTTGTTGGACATGGGGAGATTTTGATGACGAAAAGAGCAGAGACTCAGCCTGATTCGAATAAATAATGTTAAATCTTATTTGATACCTACCTGCATAGCGGTTGAAAGGCGTATTGGTACAAGCGACATTGTTCGCGATATTGATAATATATACATATATTCGGAATCAGCAATTTTTTTTTGACTACTTTTATGGCGGTTAGCACCTACAGCAAAACTTACCTCATTTCTAAGCTCATTGATTTAGACGACACAGAATTAGACAAATTTGAGGACTCGATGACTTAGGCTATTTTGATTTTTCGAATTTTTATGAGGAGTGTCGATTAAGGCATTTGGCTTTTTCGCCGTAGTTGTGGTTTTGTCGTTTGGCCTATTTTGCATTAAACCAAAACAATAAGCTGTGTCGTTTGGCCCATTTTGCATTCAACTACATTAAAAAACCGTGTCGCTTGAACTATTTTGCATTTTTAACATCTTGAATGATTCATCTACACGAAAATGTTTTTTTTTTTTATATATAAAAAATATACTAGACACTGTCTAAAATTGTATAAAGTTGCATGCCAAGCTCAAAAATATCCGATGGATAATGCTGAACAGCTGAAAGATGGCCTAAGCTTCGATATCTACTAATAATCTAGTAAGGGGTCATTTTGTTTCATCCTGCAGTCCCTCTAATGGGCATCTGTATCAAACTACTTCACTCTGGTGTAACACCATCATGTTGCTTACAATCATTGTGCTTATTCAACTGTCAGTTGACATGGCGCTAAATTCATTTTCTCTCGTATTGTTTTATTCTAAGTCGATGCTTGAGCCAGTTTACTGTCAGCTATTTTTTTACGGCACGCATTTGAAGCATTTTGCCTTTCTCAAAAAATTACTAAATTTGATGCATTTTGGGCTAACCAACATAAAATTTCCAAAATAATACAAATTAACAAAAGTAATAGCTTAAAAAGATTCCTTACTTAATTAGGAATATACTGTATACAATAAATAAAAGTCTATTAAATAGTTGTTTTTTTAGGGTTCCGTACCCAAAAGGTCAAACGGGACCCTATTACTGAGACTTCGCTGTCCGTCCGTCCGTCCGTCCGTCTGTCACCAGGCTGTATCTCATGAGCCGTGATAGTTAGCCAGTTGAAATTTCTACAGATTATGTATATCTGTTGACGCTATAACAACAAATAATAAAAACAGAAAAAAAATATTTAAGAGGGGCTTCCATAAAAAACGTATTTTTTTTCGTTTTTAATAAATAACTAGCTGTCCGGCGCAACTTCGTTTGCGTCACATTTTCCCCGTTTTCGCAACACTTTTGATTGCTGTTCCCCTCCCATTGGTCGTAGCGTGATAATATATAGCCTATAGCCTTCCTCGATAAATGGGCTATCAAACACTGAAAGAATTTTTCAAATCGGACCAGTAGTTTCGAAGCCTATTCAATGCAAACAAACAAACAATCAAATCTTTCCTCTTTATAATATTAGTTTAGATTATAAATAATGGTACGGAACCCTTCGTGCGCGAGTCCGACTCGCACTTGGCCGGTTTTTTATGTCATATTTAAAAAAAAAAAACGTTTAATCCATCCTCCTGCAAGTTATACTAAAGCTGTCGCTTAGGTCAATTAGCCTTTCAACCGTCGATATGTAAATATGTTCGACCTGTGATTTTACAATCATTTATCGGCACATATGATAGAAGATTAAAGATGTAATATCAAGCACTTTAATATGTTTACATGCCAACAAAGTACCTGATAATAAGCAGATAATGAATAATCGCCATAAAATAAAGGTTATTAACCTGACATTAATTTTAATGTTAGTTTAGTAAACAAAACAACGTTTATTATTTGGATTGATAAGGAATTGATAAGTTTCTTTTATATGATTCTTTACGGATTTATTTTTATTGTAGACCGGGTTTTTTGAATACACTGCTATTCAGTTAACGTAATATCATCACGCATGTAATGCCTGAAGGGTTTGTTGGGTTGAACGCGCTAATCTCAGGAATTACTATTTCGATTTGAATAATTCTCGTGTTGGATAGCCCATTTACCGAGGAAGGCTATATAGCACGCTACGACCAAAAGGAGCGGAGCATCAATGCAAAATGTTACAAAAACGGGGAAAATGTCACGCAGACGAAGTTGCGAATAACCAGAAAAGAGTAACATACCTCAATTTCCAATCAATCTCCCCATCCAATTGGTCAGTCCTTATAAAAACGGTCCCCATCGTCTCATTGGTCCTCAGCAGTATCATGTCAGCGGGAACTCTCTGCCCTTTATGTAGCATCACGATGTCACCAACACGAAGCTCGGAGGAAGCCACCTGTTCCGTCAGGAATGGCCGGTAGTCTGATGCTGAAGAGTCCAGGAGTATTCGCTCGTAGCGTTGGCGGTTTACTTCTCTGTCTCGCCTGGAAGTGGGAAAGAAATTGATTTAGATGTTTTTTTGTTGTGGTTAAATAATAACAGCCGCACGTCTTCAAGGTTAAGCCATGCTTATCAAGGTCGGTCCCCATCCATTACATACCAAGACTACTCCAAGCCTCGGAATGCGCGTGAAAATATTGGTCCCGGCTGTCATTTGCAGATCTTTGACAGTCGTTACAGGTCGTCAGTGGCCCCAAAGTCGGACAACTAATCTTACCAAGGGGTAACATTAGTACCCAGTACTAACTGGGTTGTAAAGGTCAGATAGGCAGTCGCTCTACGTAAATACTGGTATTCAGCTACATCCAGTTAGACTGTCAACCCCAACGTTGGGAAAAGGCTATGCAGATGATGATGTATCATTGTTGTTTGTTTTTAAGAATCACAAAGGGGTATACATCAGAGGAACGCGGCGGTGATCAGCCTATAAGATTCTCACTGTGGCAAACGGGGCTCTTCTTTGCGGAACTGGGTCAAAATCCACCACGCGGATTCAATGCGGTTTGGTGGATCTACAATGTTTTGAGATTTTGGTTGTCTGGTTCTTATAATTATTACAAGCGGGAATATTTGGCTCCTCCGGTAGAAAGGAGAAAACTAAGTCAGTCTAACCGGATGCAGCTGAGTACCAGTATTTTACATGAAGCGATCGCCCATCTGGCCTCCACAACCCAGTAACAGGGTAATACGATACCCCTTGGTAAGACTGGATGTCCGACTTTTTTCTTACGCACGACAGCCAATAAGGGTATACAAAACCAGTTATGGGGATTTTTCATTTTACGGTAAGTCTATACAAGCGACAGAGAGGCCATGTTATGCTGGAACTGTATAGCTTGCTGTGTAGCCGTGTACTACTATTTGGGGTCGGCGCAGCATGTCTTCTTCTTCCATACTTACTTCTCAATTACTTGTCATCTCATCAGACACCTCTTTTCTTGCCATATCATCCTTCAAACAGTCCATCCATCGTTTCTTTTGACTTCTTCTATTTTTATAACCATCCACATTCATACTCAAAACTTTCCTCGCTACATTTTCCTCATTCCGCCGCATCACATGCCAATACCACGACAACCGATTACCACACATCTTTTCACTCACCGTCGCCACTTTTAAGACGTCCTCTTATGTACTCATTTCTTATTTTATCCATTCGCGTAACACCACACATCCCCCTTATCTTAGCTTATTACTAAACTCTTCATCATCATCATTTCAGCCCAAAAACGTCCACTGCTGGACATACACCTCCCCCAAGTGTCGCCACATTGACATAACATTGGGGGGTTTTGCCATACCTAATCGCCACGCTTGGCAGGCGGGTTGACGATCGCAGTACGGTTGTTACAAAAGCACAGAGAACGCTGCTGCCCATTCTCTGGCAAGTCCCTTAGTCGCCTCTTACGACACCCACAGGAAGATGTGGACTGTGCTATTCTTTACGTCCGACACCATACAGAACATCATACTAAACACACATACTAAACTCTTAATTAACATAAATTATTTTGCATGAATTAAGTCTGGTATGAGACACTAAAATATCTATAGTTAGGTTGTAAATTAGACCAGTGTCCCATTTATTAACGAACAGTAAGGCTGTTATCTGGTAAAGAATGCCAAGAACATAAGTCGGACAATCATGAATGCAGTAAGTTTAAATAATGAACACTTGAAAAGTAAGTCTTTTATCTTCGGTTCTCAGATAGTAGATCTACAGAATTTAAAACAACAATTAAAACCGAATATTCCATGAGATTCATAGTAATTCAGCCAATAAGCAACTGACATCACACATTACGACTGCGATTCGCGGCGAGGATATCGAATTCCATGGAGCAGCTTACATATTGCCGTAGGTATGGTATAACTCCGTCTAATTAGATTTAATCAGATATTGGAAAAACCCTTAATGACTTTACAAATGAAACGGAGTAAGTACTTGTTTCTACGGCTAACGTATAATTGTATGTTCGGCGCATCGTTGGGAAGTCAGCCCCGGCATTTTGTTGACTGAATTATCTATTCACTACGCTATGAGTTATTCTCGTACACATGACGACCAGTCAAGCTTTACAATAACAGTATAAGCAGATCTCTTTTGTACGGCAATTCTCTACAAAGCGAGGCCAAGCTACACTGGAAATGTATAGGGTGACGTGTCGCCGAGTGTACAGCTCGGCATGACTGTCGGATACGGTCACCGGATTCACGAGAACCGCGACCGCAACAATGCAAAATTCTCAGTAGCATAGACCATAGAGTGATATGCCCGTGATTCGGATTTCAAGCCGATAATACTACGCTGGATCTCTCGATCTGTTGTAGAACATGCCGGTTTCCTCACGATGTTTTCCTTCAATGTTTTTGAGGGCAGCGGTGATATAATAAATAACACAATGTAATGCGCCTGCCTGGATTCGAACCCACGGCTTACTGCTTGTAAGTCGGGGCTGCCACCACTGGGCCACCACTGCTCTCCACAAAAACACACTTGATCTTGATGACGCTTAATGTCCCTTGAATTGAAATTGCTTATTGTAAAAAATAATCATATGACCATCACTTACCGATATCTCCTAAAGTCGTCAACGGCCTCTCGGAACAGCGTGACAGCTAGTACGAAGCACAGGGGTCCCCAGTATGTGTAGAGGTACCCGATGCGAATGCTCGGGATGAACTGGCTGACAGCCATCACTAAGAAGTACAGGTTCAAGAAGAAACGGAACTGCTCGAACAGCACCATCGGTAGGAATGTGAGGATATTGTATTTCTGGAAGTAAAAAATTGGGTAGTTAACTTCTGGATCGTTGTTCGTGTTTAATGGCATGTTGGTTGGGTAATCGTAATGTACCATTGAGTTTTTCAGATAAAGTTCATTTTGTATTGACGAAAAAAACGCCAAAGTTTGGTTATAATGTTGTCTCCCCATAATACCATTTCACTTCTACATATATCTGTATCACGAGGACTTTGGAAACGTTTTGCGGCATTTGATTGATACAGCGCATTAACTTTCTAATCTTTATCTGCATTCCATAATAATGGCTAATGGCTTAAAGCTAAGGTACAATTACGAATTTTCGGGGTCTCGTTAAAATCTAAAATAGTGCATTTCTGTGTTCAAATTGTGTTCAAACAAAGGCTGTTATAAATCTCTGAAAAGAATCTTACGACATCTCATATTAGTGGAGTGTCGGGAGCTTAATGAAATCCAAGTTTCAAGATCAGAAATCCAGCGATAAGATTATATGTATGTCATGCTCACAAATACGAGAATACAATAGTAGAACTATATTGCAACGACAATGACGCGCTATTCTGATTGCCTAAAGTTAGAATACAATGGGCAGGCATTGTAGTAAGGGCGATAGGGGGGGCAAACGCTGGCGATTGGCGAATTACTTCTCGTTACAAAATGAGGATAAATTGTGATAAGACGCAATTTCAAAATGAGAAATGGTGTCTTTTTTTGATAGCCTACGTATAGTGTTCCTTTCTCCTTCTAATCATCGCCATCTGTTGCGATCTCTGGCCATGTTAGCCCCGCAAACCAGATCAGATAGTCACACCACCTTCGCCGCAGTGTACTTCGACGGCTATGAATAGGGTTTAAGTACCTAATGTATTTGAACATGTAAAAATAACAGCAACTATTTAATAAACGATTTTGAAAAGATAAGTAGAAGTTTACGCTTTGGGAGTTTATGGAAGGGGAATTCCCTGTCTTTGTCGTTCGAAACCTAAACGTATATTGTAGGTAGGTAGGTACCTAGATGTTATGCGTGTTTTTATTATTAGCTAGACGTATTGATCTGTGTTTCAGGAAATAAATGGGCCTTCACTAGGCTTGTCTGACGTAGGTTTAAGCAAAATGGGCAGACACGTCCTCCAATTTGCTACTAATAACAAATTCTGATCTCTAATAAAATGTACCGTTTCCTTTTGACATTGCCAGGGTCATTGCTTGTGTAGTGTCAGTCTAGTAGTGATGTAACGACGTGTGAGTCAATGTTAAAAAGAGCCATCCCTATCTATTGTTTTATTTAAGCGCTGAGCAGACGATGAACTATTTGTCCGCTGGACAAAATTACCTCTACAGTCCTTTGGTTACTGCATTGTTTTTTCATCCATTGGAAAATTTTGAGTAGGTATGAATGTGGATGGATATAGTTATAGAGGAAGACCAAAAACAATTTGTGGACTGTGTGGAGAATGATTTGGTTAGAAAGGATGTGAGAGCGGAGATGACGAGTAATAGAGAAGTATGGATGAAGAAGATATGCTTTGCAGACCCCAAATAAATTGGGGTAAAGGCAAGCGAATGATGATGTTGGCGACCATTGGTTGTTGCAAATTGTCCATCGTCTGCTCGACGATTTTTTGAGCTACAAACGTATATCGTATATATCAGTACATCTAAACTAATATTATAAAGCTGATGATGATCCGATTCGAAAACTTCTTTCAGTGTTAGATAGCCCATTTATCGAGGAAGGATATAGGCTATATCTCATCACGCTACAACGAATACGAGCGGAGCAACAATGAAAAATGTTGCTAAAACTGAAACTGTGACGCAGACGAAGTTGCGCGGGACAGCTAGTAATATACGTATAATCTACATTAAGCTGCTATAACAAACGTTTTACTATCGTCACTATTTCCTATATATGCTCCCTCCAAACATGCATAGGGTCATTTTCCGAATTACTTATATCATTACTGAGACTATCAAGCTTTTATCAAATGAATAGAGTACATATTATTAGTTATTTAACACAAGTAGCGGCGTAGTGCGCATTTACAATTTCCGTAGGATACAATGTCGCTATAGTGAGTCAACTGACGGAAAGTATGTAGGAACTTATTGTGCCTGTAACTTATAGTACAAGTACCACATAACCTCACGCCTGTAATCCAAGAAAGGTTAAGCAGAGGTGTACCTAATAGTACACCCACATTTTGCCAGTTATGTCTAAGTCCCATGTAATGGGGGCGAGCCTATTGCCATAAACAGGACACAACCGAGCTGCTACTGAGAAAATCCGATACGATACTCCTTGGTAAGACTGGATGTCAGACTTATGGCTTCTGACTACTCGTAACGACTATCAAAGATCTACAAATGACAGCCGAGACCAACGGCCTAACGTGCTTACCGACCGGGGCCGCGGGGTTGCCGTGCCGAGGTTGGTCCGTGGATGGGTGACCATAATTACATACCGAGTCTCCTCCGTGCCGGAAGCACGGCTTAACCTTAAAGATCGACCCGTGCGGCTGTTATTATTTTGCCACGAGCTCCTCCACAACTTCACACATTCTTACTAATAAAATAAGTCTTTTTCTCTCTTACATCATTTTTTAAAGACAATTTCTAGCAAAATAGCTTGGGACTTGTTGTCAGGGCGCACCTTCCTTTTTAATTCAGAAAATTATAATCTAAAATTCAGGCGGCAATGGTATAGTTATCTAGTTACATAATAATAAAATTACAACAATCAACATAACTTTTACTTTGTGACCTCCTTGGTAACATTCACTAGTCTGTGGAGCAGACTTTCTAATAGGAATTCATTCCTTATTGCAGTATAAGAAACTTATAGTGAAGATGATAAACCGATAAATTGATTTTGAAGTTACTATTTTTTTTTATTCTCTCATTTTAAGGGTTCCGTACCCAAAGGGTCAAACGGAACCCTATTACTGAGACCTTGCTGTCTGTCATCAGACTGTATCTCACGAACCATGATAGTAAGCCAGTTGAAATTTCTACAGATTATGTATTTCTGACGCCGCTATAATAACTAATACTAAAAAAAGCAGAAAAAAATAAATATTAAGGGGACTCCCGTACAAAAAAGTGATTTTTTTGCTCGTTTTTATAAACAATGGTACGGAAACCTTCGTGCGCGAGTCCGACTCAAACTGGCCGGCTTTTTAATTTATAATATTAACAAAAAAAAAAAATTGTACTAACTTTTTATAAGTTAAGGATTTGTTAGTCTTTTACATAATTTTGTAGTTAATGATCTAAATCTAAACCACAAAATTATGTTAAAGAACTTCACATTTATTCATAAACAAGAATGAAAAGGATGGCCTTAAACATTTAAAATAAAGTTAGCACAAACAAGGATTAAAAACCTGTTTGATAATGTTTTCTATTTATGTCTATTGTTAAACAATGATTCCAAAAAGGTTATTACTGACTTTCAGCTGTCACACAAACAATTCATTCTTTAATGAAGAATAACATCCATTTCTTCAGAGAAAATCAAAACATGCTAGCTGGGTCTTAAGTGACAAAAAAGTTTTTTTTAAAACAGTACTATTATGAATCCTCCTTAATTGGGATATTGGCAGGAGGATCAGCATAATTATGAGATTAGTATTTTTTTATAGAATACTCTATTTATTTAAAAACTAACTGTCCGGCGCAACTTCGTTTGCGTCATATTTTCCCCGTTTTCGATACATTTTTCATTGCTGTTCCACTCCTATTGGTCGTAGCCTGATGATATATAGCCTATAGCCTTCCTCGATAAATTGACTATCTAACACTGAAAGAATTATTCAAATCGGACCAGTAGTTTCGGAGCCTATTCAATGCAAACAAACAATCAATCAAATCTTTCCTCTTTATAATATTAGTTTAGATAATGTAAAAGTCCTGTCCAAGAGTTCAACTTGCATGACAGGGTAATTACAAATAAGACTTGAATTATTAACAACAACCTAAATTCCCAGTCAGTATATTATTGTTGTAATGAACTAGATTCTGGTTTAACTATTATAATAACAAACTCTTATCAGATTCTCAAATGAACTTCGACAATATGACATCTGTTTAAATACTTCTTGCAAGACTAATTGCATTATGAATTTTGCTTTTGTACTATTATGACACACATATTACTAATTATATCATTACAACAGTTTTAAATAAGTCTAAAACATTTAAATAATGATAATTTGGGCATTATTTACTGGTATGAAATAATTAGAATAGCTATCTATTTCAAAAATGTTTTAAATTAGATTTTTTTATGAGAACAACCATGCCTCTTTCTAGTTATGTCTAGCTAACACTCACTATTATTAGTTGATAAACAACTGCCCTAAAAGGTTTCAATATACATAATTATCACAAAAATACAAAATAAGTAGTCAATTATTGTATATACAAGGCGTCTATGGCGTTATAATGGTGTGGAATCGTTTAGAAATTGTCACTGACCTGATTACAGACGTAGTTAGGCGGAAATTCTTCATCAGGCAGCTGCCCCAAATAAATAGCACGAGAAGTCAACTTCTTCCTACGGAACCTCCAAAATTGTAACCTAGAAACAATCGATTATAACATAATTCATACGTAATTATTACGCCAAACAAAGAGAATTAATGTAAAAAATGTTTACCTTGACCATAAGGATTTCTTTTTGGGTCTCGTCAGCAACGGTGTCGTCTCCATTTTTACAACACAATAACTATCACGTTGTTTTTAGCTGTTCACATTATATTAACCTAATATGAATAAATTAAAACTGTTTTTTATCAAAGCACCTACACAATAAAAATAAACGCAAATTGGACAAGAGTATACAAACACAAACTCTCACAATGACAGCGAGGCGTGAACTGTCATCAATTGTCATCTGTCAATGTCAAGTCATTCCATAGACAACACCCCTCTTTTTTGGTCGCGGGTTTAGAGGGTTTTCATTGACCAAAATGACTGATCTGAAAGTGAACATCGCTTGATCTTCAAAGAACGTTTTTATGGATATAATTAAACAGTATTTGTTTGATCTTTTTGAATTTTTTTACCCATTATTTTTTTACCCATAATTTTCTAATGTTTTTTTTAATTGCCACTGGGAAATGAATAAATGGGTTATGGGTGGGTGGGAGATTTTCGGATGAGAGTGGTCACATTGAGTAGGTAAATAAATATGGCGGTGTAATAGTGTCGGGGTGTGTTATATCTATGGCTCTAACCAGAGTTGCAATAAATAACGTTGCATTGACATAATAATTAATTAAAAAATAGTTCTAGTGCTTCATCAATGTTTTTGAGTGAGAAATAATGAGTGCGTAAGTAATGACCAATTAGATCAATGACTTGGGATGGTGTACGGTGGTTGACATGTAGGGGTAACCGGGAGTCGGGGCTTCGCTGCGTCGCGGTCGGTTCTCTCGCTCATCTGCGCTTGTTAGAAAGTAAGAAAAGATGTGTTTATAGTAATGTTTATTTGTACGTAGTTAATAAAATTGCGGGCTCCCGTTAATTATTCCACGATTCTCGACGTATAATGCGAAATTTTGTAATACCCAGTTTAAAGTAATTAAGTTTGCAATAGCTCTTATTAGATAGTGATGCGCCGCGACCGTCGGAGGCAGTGCGTTTGTTGTCTCTGTCGCGGCGACCGGGGCACACCTCCGTTGACCTATTTTCTGGTTATTGCATTCATCTAACTATTTATGTCTTGGGGTGTAAAGTGGGCCGCCGGTTTTGCATCGCGTATGCAATAATTCCTTTTGGTCCTTGTCAGCCACTGTTACAGCATATAAACCTGAGTTAATTGATTAAAAATAATGTAGTTGTGTGTGTAGAAAGTGATTTGACATTATCCTTTTAATTGTAATTGGGAAGTAATTGAGATGTTCTATTGCCGCAGATACTAAGAGTCAAGAAGGACAGTGGACAGTGTTTAGTGCTAAGTGTAGTGTAGTTACAATGGCATGGTACGTGCCGGCCAGGGTTTTGAGTTTGACAGAGGGGCACAAAACTACAATATGATGGACTCGGAGCTGCCACCTGGTAGTTGTAACTCTACTGGACATCTGTCCACTATTGGATATCATACATTGCCAGGTAAGAGCTAAAAATCTTTTTTAATTTAATTATTTTAGTCTAAAATGTAGAATTTAAGTCAAAGATGAAGCATGTATTTTTTTTTGTGTTCACCATCAATTACATTAATTGATATGTAATTACTTCCTTGTATTCTACAGGATTGTTCTCATTCCCATACAAATATCCAATCATGTAATTAAGCTACCTACTTAGCCAATGATTTTTTCATTTAAATCATTAACATGAATGTCTGTTGGCATTATTTAAAGATAACACAAACAGATAATCCATGTAAAAAAAATACTGGTATTCAGCTACATGTCACACTGGAAGCCAACCAAAATTGGGAAAAGGCTAAACAGATGATAATTCCTGTGCACACTGCACAGACACACAGTTTACTTTTTATTATAAATTACGTTTGGACAGTAACTTCCACTTCTGACTAAGTAAACAATGACCATTCACAATATTAGCTTAGCATATTAACAAGTTAAATTTTTCCAGTACTTGCCATGATATCACAATGTAAACATTATGAAGACCGACACTTTTTACATCAACAGTTTGCCCTGATAAGAGCCCTGATAAGACATTGAATCTTAGGTGATGTGATTTTCAGTCTGCTATGATAATTTAGTAAACATCGTGATAATTTTCTGTGGTATGTAGATATTGATTTTGCATAATGAAGCATTGAATGGAATATAAATGATAAATTTATTAAAAGTATGTTCAATTATAGCTCATAATGCTAATGCTCAATGTTTATTCATTCTCTGTATGAGAAGAATAATTTACCCTGCAATAGGACAAAATAGGTTGGTATTAACATTACTTTAACACATTATTTAATTGGTTATTAAAATACCACTAAAAACCAAACAAATATTAAAAGTCATAATCTGTAAAAAATAACTAGTGTATCATTACAAACCATGTGATAAAACAATTTTATAGTTATTTTTATTTTCTTAAAGTTGATGGGTCTAATCTCTCTGCTTTGGTAGTGATGGGTCATAAATTATATGGTCACAGATAGTGATAAAGTAAAGTTTGAAGACTTACTGTTATCTATAATGGGCCAATTCATAACTTAAAAAGACCACACTAAATGGATTTATGAGGAAATCTTCATGCTTTAAATTTTTGTGATGTCAGTTTATGAAAGTTTCCATGGAGTTTTGTGGCCGTTCCCCTAGAGACTAGAGACCTATGGTTTGGAATGGACAACAAGCATCAACTCTGAGTAACTGACAGATTTCTTGTTTAGCATTAATTTTTTTTTTGGTTTTTCTTTTTTTATATTGTTTGTACTTGTGGCAATTGCGCCAATAAATGGTTTTCTGTCTTTCTTCCTTTCTAAATTCCCGTACAGTTAAGAAGTGCTTGTAAATGATTTAATGGAAATGAATTGAGTCAGATTATGTAATGCTACATTTCTAATAAGATTTATGTTTATTCATGAACTGTCAAATAGTATTTATTTAATTAGCAAATGATGTACTTAATCAAATAATAATTTGCCCTAATGAGAGGCTATAAATAACTTTTGTATAATATTAACGAGGTAACTTTCAATCCAAATTAATTAATTATTCCTAATCGATTAATCAGATATAGACTTCTACTGCGTAACAACAATCTGTAACATATTACAATAAATTGGTTCTATTTGTACATACTTAAATGAGGAATATACCATGGGGAAAGTGTGGAGTATGAATGTGGATAGCTAAGTGAATAGGTCAAATAAAAAAAATGATGGTTTGTATGTGCAAAGGATGATATGGCCTGAAAGAGGGTGACTATTGAGATAAGGAATAAAATAGGAGGATGTATGAAGAAGACTTGCTGTACTATATAATCGGCTGGTGTTCGCCAATTCAAGTCGAAATTGCGTATTTTACGTATAGTGGAGAATATATTCTACACCGACCCCAAATTTAATGGGGCTAAGGGCAGGAGAATGATGTGGTTTCTATTTAAAACATACATCATTACTTAATAAAAGGACATTCATATAATCATCATTCATTCATACCCATGCCCAGAGGTTGCATCATACAGGGAAAAGTACTTTGGTAACCCAGTACTCTCCGCGAGATCGTCAGCAACACCAAGGAGATACTGGCGTTTCTAGGGGGAACTACGGTAGATCGAATAATGTTCCTACCCGCACGCAAAATACGCTCTTTAGACGTGGAGTTGCGGAAACCAGCTCGCAACACTATACTAAGGACATTTATATCCCCCAATATATTAGTTTCGGGAATTAACCTACACAATAATTAACTAAACTAATATTAAAATGTATGATAAATGAATGAACTATACCTTTATGTACTGACGTCTATTCTAGTAGTGATTGTTTAATGACATCATCTGCAGAAAATAGTCAATAAAATCAGTTAACTTATGGCTGTTGACTGTGAACTGTAGTTTGCACACACATAGTGACAATAGTGTTAACTGGTCTGTTTTTGTACCAATATTTAAAGTGTTTTTCATTTTTATTAGTATCACAGCTCAATGTTTTTATTTTCAAATAGCCTGTTTTGAGACATTTAAAGTTATTGTGAATATCTTTCACAAATAAAATCAGTGGCAGAAATATTCTCAGCAGTACATAAATGGGTCAGTTTTTGTATTGATTTACATTGAATATAACAATAATGATAAGAATCTATATAAAGTGAAACCACTCCTGATAAATTGTTAGTTTACATTGATTGATAAAAAGTTCATCATCTGTCTAGCCTTTTCCCAAACTATCTTGGGGTCGGCTTCCAGTCTAACCAAATGCAGCTGAGTACCAGTATTTTACATGAAGCGTCTGCCTATCTGACCTCCACAACCTAGTAACTGGGTAATACGATACCCCTTGGTAAGACTGGATGTCAGACTTTCGGCTTCTGACTACTCGTAACGACTGACAAAAATTTACAAATGACAAACGGCTTAACGTGCTTTCCGAGGCACGTAGGAAACTCGGTATGTAATTATGGTCACCCATCCACGGAACAACCTTGGCAAGCACGGCTTAACCTTAAAGATCGACCCGTGCGGCTGTTATTATTTCGCCACGAGCTATAGTTACTCTATACATATACTGTTTCCATCCCAACACAAATCCATTAGTGCTTAATAACTAAGTCAAGTAATTTAGCGCCATTTTAAGATGTCCAATGGGCGAAGGCTAATCTAAATACGATGGGCTATCATAGTTGGGATTTTCTGTGCTTTCACTCGTCTTTTCGGTTTTATTTTTCAACACCTTTTGAAGGTACCCCATTTCCGACAGAAAACTCAAGGATTCATCTTGTGGCACGTGAGGCTTTTAATTCACTAAACTGGGGGCCATTTTAGGGTTCCGTAGTCAACAAGGAACCCTTATAGTTTCGCCATGTCCGTCTGTCTGTCTGTCCGCGGTTTAGCTAAAAAACTTTTGGTACTAGAAAGTTGTAATTTGGCATGAGTATACACGTCAATGACGCCGAAAAAGTGGTAAAATAAAATTTTGAAAAAAAAACAACTATTTAGGGTACCTCCCCTACATGTAAAGTGGGGATGATAATTTTATTTTTCGTCCTTCCCATAGTGTGGCATATCGTTGGATAGGTCTTTCAAAAATATTAGGGATTTGGGAAGACTGTTTTTTGATTAAGTAAACCGTTCGTGACTTATCAAGCTTTAAAGTACCAATTTTTCCGTTAGGGTCAAATGTCCCCCCCCTCTACAGACTAAACGGTTATAGTTCGAAATACAAATGTTACCGCAGTAGTACCTATATATAACGAAGTTTAAAGGAAAACTATCACACATAAGTGGGCTTTACAAGTTTACGAGTAATAGTCAACCAATTGTATTTGACTCGCAAATTTCGAACAACTCCATAGAAATGTCGATCGATGGCGCTAAGCGTCAGTTGTATCGCGCTGTTTCATTCCTACATAAGTTTTATAAAAAAAACAGTTATAGTTGTTGTTTGTATAGTAAGTCAAATTAGGTAGGTAGTCATGTTTGGCTTTTCGTTAGAGCATGGTACGAAACTATCAGTCAGCGAATACGACCCGCACTTGACTGTTATAAAAACCACGGAATCCTACACTGCGCGTGGCCCGACACGCACTTGACCGGTTTTTAGCTCTCTATTAGCCAGCCCCGTATGTGTTGGCTTGTTGGACTACAGCACAGCCCCCGGGTGCAATTCCAGGATTTCAGGTCATTCGCACTTGACCTCTCCTGACTTGACCTGCGCTTATACCAAATTGCACGAAGTAACTTTGTTTCGACGCGGACGGAAGGTCGGTAAAAATGAGATGGGAACGATGTCATTCTTGTCTATGGTTCGGCAGGATTTGGTTAATCTTCGGTTCGTGTTCGGCTCTTCAGACGATCACTCTGCGTCACCCTACCCCGGTTAGAATCTAGTCCGGCCCCCGGATGCAGTTTCGGGATTTAAGGTTCATTGCACTGTAACCCTCTCTTAACTGTCTCAATCGGTCTCGATCGATCGCGGAATAGGATAATAAACTTAATACTTATTGTTTCGGTGCCTTTTAATGTATTCGATTTTCTATGGACAGGTCGACAAGACTTGTTGTTCATGTGAATTACTGTGAGGTTTTCGGTACGGCATGATCCGCCCCTGCTGGTAAGAATGCAGCCTAGTTGACCCTCGGATACAATTCCGGGATCTCAGGTCGATCGCATTGCAACCCGCATCGCAGGTCAAGTGCAGAGGCACTTGACCTGCTCTGATAATTGCACGGAGTAACTTTGTGTCGGTAATCGTAAAGTATAGGTACTTACTAATCATGCAAAAGATCTTATTGTTGTTTTCCGAAAGGAAGACGTGATGCATGCTTCGGTTAATCTTCGGTTAGTCTTGGGTTCTTCCGCCGTTCGAGCTTAGGTTCTACATCATCTGGCAACTGGTTGGTTATAATGCACTCTGGCCCCCGGATACATCTCCGCCGTCCGGGGTTTCAGGTCGATCGCACTGTAATCTGTAACCCCTCCTAACTTGACCTGTGTTGATAATTACACGCGGTAACTTTGTCCCTGCGATCAAGAAATATGGGAAGTACCTACCTAAATAATCTTATTTTAGTTTGGCAACTATATTACGTTCTCATACCGAAAAAGTTGATGACCATTATAATTAATAAATAAATTAATTATGTTATTAAAAGTAGGGATGAATATCAACGTTTTAAGTTCAGGATTGTAAGTCGAAAGTACTGTAACCCCTCCCTAACTCGACCTGCGCTCTATTTGCACGAAGTAACTTTGTCCCGGAAATAAGAAAATGTGCGATGTGAATTGTCTCATTGTATCTTTGCCGAACTGTATGCTCTCGTATCGAAAATGGTTATAATATGTGGCTAAAACAAGATTAGAACTAGCCTTGACCTATCCAATTCGGTTTATTGAATCTTATCAAACTCAATTAAAAACTGCTTGTCACAATTCTCCGAAAAATCAATCACGATTCTAAGATCGTGTCATAATTTCCAGCGTTAACAAACAGTATCTACATCACGCTTGCAACTGTGACCTCAGCCTGCTACAGAGAAATTCCTGATAGAAAACTAAATAATATTTTGCACACAGTTCATCCTGGGAATCAAACCAGAACCTTTTACCTGAGCAATTAATACTAGAATTTATTACATAATGCCTCGTTGAGCTATTAAACCTTTCATTTAATCTATAGCTATAATAATGCATAAATAATGACAATTTGTCAGCTTGTTGTTGTTGCCTAGAATCGGCGTCATAAACCCAAGTATTTAATGGCAAATAAAATAGTATCACAGCCGATCTGAAGGCGAGTTTCGTGTTTTAGCGTAGCGTTTAACTATAAACGATGTTAGCTTGCTTATCAAGTAGAAGATTTTGAATAGCATATACTGTCGTCCTTTGATAGTAAATACCGTTATTAACACCCGGTTTCTGAAGGGCTCGTCAATACAAAATTTGTATTTAAATACAGTGTCAGATCTCATGTTAAATAACTGCTTTTATAAGTTGTCAATTGAAGTGACAAATAAATCCAAATATCTCGTGTGTAGTGCCATGGGATTTGATAACAGATTATTTTCAATGTTACCGAAACCGGATGTCAAACAAAGCACACTTATAAACGCGGTATCGGCATCGCTTGGGACTGACTCGATCAGCGAAAAAGTGATGCTGATTCGGTATACATAATGTTTACTAATTTAAGTATAACATTGAAAGACGACTAAGAGAAGATAGCGAAATTTCATGAAATCAATTCGGTTTTATGGTGGGGGACGACCAGGGGGGGGACACTGCCATACTTGACATAGGCGTCCAATTTTTCACAAAGATACTAGCACCATCTTTAGAAAAATCCGCATAAACTTGAGATTTAGTACGATATAATGACATAGATGGTGCTTACGCCAATTATTGCCAGTGTACCATACCTTTTTTATTTGAATGAAAATTGAGTAAAAAATAATAAATTCTAAATTTAAACAAGATCAAACCATTTTTTAATTTTCATTTCGAAATTGCAAACATTTCTTTTTAGGTTTGGCAACATTATCACGCAAATTGTTTTTTTACAAAATGGCCACTGCTTTCGGTGTGTGCGCATGTTTGGAAATCTCTCCCATTTTGTGTAATGAATGTGGTCACGTTTTTGAATGTGGTTTTTCGATTCTGTTAACATTCAGTTTTGTAAACTTAACTGTATTTGTTTCATTTTGTTTTCAAAACTGTTTTTTTTATATGGCCTACATTTCAAATTACTTGTCTACTCATAGAAAACCTATTCAATAACAAAGATATAGATATAAATATAGGTACGCACAGCAGCTATAGGTGCGCACCTATATTATAGCTATAGCTATAGGGATTAGTTCAACGGATATAGTACCAGACGGCGACACCGTTCAATACGGGTGTCAAAAATTCGCGTAAGAGGGCTCTCTATTCCATCTATATTACTATACTCTTTGGGGACGACGGATGCCATAATATCTGCCATCCGCTAGCTCCGCGAAAAATATAGATATGCGCACAAAAACTTGCACATGATATTCACCGACCTCGAAAAGGCATACTACCGGATACCTCGTGAGGTTTTGTGGTAGGCCCTAAAAGAGAAAGGTATGCTGGGAAGAATGTGCAGTTGATCCCAGCGATGTACAGTCGATGTAGTACCCAAGTCCGGTCTACAGCGGGCACTACCAGAACCTTCAATGTGGCTGTCGGCTTGCACCAAGGGTCGGCTCTAAGCCTCAACCTCTTTCCGGTGATAACGGACGCACTTACATCGGATGTCCAGGAAGAGGTGAGAGGAGGAAGGGGCTCCCTGGTGTATGCTGTTTGCCGACGATATTGTGTTGGTTGCCGACAGTGGCTATAGGTCCAAGGCAGATTGGAGGTGTTGTGGCAAAGACTTGAGAAAGTTCACTCAAATGAGCACCCCGAATCTTTAAAAAAACTCGATTCTTTAAAACCTGTCTGCAAATCCCGCAAGTTCGCTCTCTCACAATCGTAAATCCTACGAAAGTTGAAGTACCGTCCCATTTCCGGGCAAAGTTCAAACCCCGTACCCGACTTAAATCATCTTGTTTGTCGTTTTAAACATGGTCCAATGGTCTTTCGATCCGTGGGTGTTCCCGTTGAATGCATTTAAGAAGGAAGAAAGGATATGAGATACGTCGTATGTGGTTCTGGTTAAGTGCTATATTGTACCTTATGTGTTTGATGAACATTTACAAAGGGCACTCAATAAATATCATCTTCTTAGGACTCAGAATTACAAAGTCACAGTAAGTGTTTAATTCTTTGAATACAAGCAGTTGCTTGTTTTAATCGATATTAAAAGATTTGGCGTATCATCTTGGCCACATCCTTTACAAAGTAGACATAAAATAACGTATTTTAGTATAAACAAAGTGTTCTCTCTTTACATCTGTGTGTATTGCACAGATAACGTTCCGAGCTTTTCTATAAGGCTAGTTTCACAGAGTAAGCAAAGCATCATCTCCTTTGCCGACTTAAATACAATAACAATCACCGACATCGTTCCAAAAGACAGCAGTTGTTCTTAATATCTAATTTCAGTTATTTTGGAAATTACTAAGCGCAAGTTAGAACACATTGTCATGAATTTGAATAGCCTATTCGCGTTTTATGTCTACCCATCTGTTTCTAAAAACCCTCTTGCCAAACCCCTTTTAAGCTCAAATTTATTTATAAGCACTACACAGGATTGCCACTACCTCTCCTCAGCTTTACTAGCTGATCTGAGAGGATGTTACGCTGCTAATAAGCATCACAGTATGGAGATTCATCCAAAGAAAGGGGTACGGCTTGAGTTGAGACGATGCAGACCCGATGCTTATGACGTGTTCGTTAAGCTTAATAACCATTTTTTGTCGAGTACGAGCCTTTGACTACTTTTTGTGTTATATTTGTGCAAGTTTAAAGTTTTTCCTCCTTTCTTTCTTATTTTTCCACTTGACTAAAAGCTGTTCTTCTCCAGGACGTATGCACCACTCCGCCAGCACACCGGCGGGGGTGGATGGCGCCGGCGGAGGCTCCCGTACGCCCCCCGCGACCCCGAAGAAAGGCGGCAAGATGCTCGCCGTCAGGGTTCAGATGCTGGACGAGTCCATATCCATGTTCCAAATACAGGTGAGTCGAATTAAGATTTTCTAGGAATGGATAGCAGGAAACGCAGAGCATTGACTGTTCCCTTTCACAGGAAGAAGGTACCAGTAGCCTATAATGTGTTTGTACAGACTGATTATGCAGGCCACACACTCGTTAGACACTAATTGAATCCGATACATAGATTCTAAGTTAAACCTCTAAGGACATTTCAGGTTGCATTATTATGAAGCAGGAAAATGTCTGGCCCCGAATATAAACTTTCTTTCCAACGTTATTGGTTATGGTGATATTTAATACCAACGGCATGATAGTGCTTTTGCACGCATAGATTAATGTACACAGCCCTTCGCCCCCTTTACTAAACCCTTACTAAAAACGTTATGGTAGCGGATAGAAGAAAATAGCTGCAAAATGAATATAGAAATCTGCTATGTTACCTGCATGAAAACGTGATTGATCTGTCTGGAAACCCTGAATTGAGACCGTAAAGTCTTCTTAGAAATAGGTTGTTGCAGAAGTAGGGAAATCAGTCAGGTATTTCATAAAAGTGTAGCGAATCTTTCACGAATTTATCTTGGAAACCTCGTTGAGTATTCTCTTTTTGCAGAAATTATTCGTTCTGCTACTTTCATGTTTACTTTTTTTATTTGAGATGGGGGTTACTCTTGACTCTAGTCTAGGTCAGAGATGACAGAGACAAAGTCGACGATGGTACGAGCTTACCCATAAGAAGCCTGTTCACTCTAACTTTGAAGCGATTGTTGTAAGCGTTCGGAAACGCAAACGCAGACAGAGAGTTCCACTCTTTTGCTATGCGCATTATGAAAGACGTTTGAAAACGGCTAGTGCGAATGGGTGGAATAGCAACAAGGTAGGGATGGTAACTTGCAGTGCGTCTAGATGTCCGATGGTAGAAGGGGGTCTAGATATCAGCCATTGTGCTTTGATTCTAGGACTTATGTATTACCGGTAAAGAACGCACTTATTTAATTTTGCAAGAATTGGAAGAATGTCTCTGTTATTCCTTTAAAATGCCGTAGGTAGCATACACAAACGCCCGACCAAATACCATAGATATTAAGCTTCTCAATTCTCCAAATTAACGACACAGTGTCCTCCAAAAGACCCAGAATATTATTAAATACCCTTACGCTCCAAAAATAAGGGCAAAAATTAGACCCCTTTTTATTCGCAGTTTTATTTTTAGATGACGAGATAGCCTGTTAAAACGTCCCGTTGGTAATGAAATTTTTATCAGACGGTCTGTAGGTGATTAAGCGGTACTTCCTCTTGCCTTGATAACTTGGTCCGACGATGGGTTATTAATACTCCTATTGAGATGACATGAATATTGAGTGTGGTATCAAAGCCGTCTACGTCGTAACATGTAGGAAGATTAATAGTTTAGTCCTAAAGATATGCTGCGTTCGATGCAGTGGCGTAGCGTGCCTAGGCCCCCCCGTGTAAAAATAGTTTGGGGGCCCTTATGAAGGGAAAAGATTTTTCACAAAAGAAAAAAAAAATGTTTGCATGAAATAAAAAGAAATATTTTTTCATCTGTCAGTTTTTTCCAAAATTTTTACAAACAATTAAAATTAAATATTACACTCTCCTTGCCTTTTTTCCGGCAAACTGATTTATTTAATCATTAATGGCTGATGATGACTTTAGTTTTTCTATGGTTTTTATAAATTTGGTTTTTATAAATTTTTGCTTACGCATGTCGGGGGCCCCCGTAGCCCTGGGGCCCTGTATAATTGATACGGCAGATACAGCGGTAGCTACGCCCCTGGTTCGATAAATAAGTTCTAGATCGTCTTTCAGCAATTTTGGATTGCGTTACAAAAATGTTAAATGTATTAACTACGTATACTTTTATTGTTATGTTAAAATAACCTTATAGCCATACTATTTTCGTAAAGCTCAAATCGGAAACTAGACACAAATAAGAAGAAAAAAATATTCTTGGCATGAATGCTGTGGTTTGCGATATGCTCTGTAAGCAGACGCAGAGATAATATTACTCGGATGTGACATAAATTCACTCTTGAACCCGATATTGCGTGTCCATAAATCTTCGAAACAACAGAAGAAATTGATGTTCGATATGATTGAGGAAGTCGAAACAAACACCCCGTCCCTCCGGAACCGGCGGCGAAAACGTTACTTTCGTCTTTACTTACGTCCGGTCACCTACTTACATATCCCTTCGTTTTGTCGTTTTGGGAACTAAGGGAGAACTTGCCTTGACGTCCATTTTGCACATCCTGATTTGGGACAACTAGGTCAAATATCTATCACTCTGTTAAATACAGGGTGTAACGGAAAGGGTATATACATACTTAAGGCTGTGCTACAGACCATCAAACTGAACATGTTTCTCCATCGGACAAACATCTTAATAGTGAAAAAAATATCAGCTGCCCCATACATTTGGCTCGAATAGGTATTGAAATTTTGTATGGGGCAGCTGATATTTTTTTCGCTAAGACGATGTTTGTCCGATGGAGAAACATGTTCATCTTGATTGGCTGTAGCACACCCTTAAGTAATATACCCTGTATATGAACTCTTAAGGAAAACGACGAAAATCGGTCACAAAATCAATCAGAATCAGCTGAAGTGACGCTCATTCAGGACAGTTCCGCCTTCGAAGAAGTCAAAGAAGTCAAAGAAAAGTGCTTAAAACTATTCAATAGCATAAATTGTAATGCCTATTACCCGCTCATTAGCGTTCTAACAATTCTTTAGTACTCTAATGATGTCAGACCATTAAATTACATTCATGGAAGTCATTAGGCAAGCCATTAACGTATTGGGCTATATTTATTTGACAGAACTCGGGACCGCTAAAGCTGAAAATTCGGCCAATAAACAGAACATTTAGCTAATGAGCGATGTGAATATACCCATCTATAGAAAGAGTTTACGAGTAGGGAAAATTAGGCAAAAACGATGAATGGATTGTACGAACGATGATGTGGTTGGAAATGGAGTGACGGTCATTACTGTGGTGACTGTTTATAGAGATGCTAACTAGAAGAAGACATGCTCCTTAGATCTATTGAACAGCTGGCCTACCATCACCTCTTAAAGCATTATTGTTTTACTCTTATTCCAGTGTGGGAAAGAGACGGAGCTATACATGATGTCTAGCGCCATCTCTTTTCTACACTTGAAAAGGAGTAAAACAATAATGTATAATAGACCACCAGGGAGTGATAACTGGGATGACTGCTAATAAAGATGTATGGAAGAAGAGGACATGCTGCGCCAAACCCTAATAAATTGGGATAAGGACTGGATCACAGGAGATAATGATGATTTAGAAAAAGTTCGGCTTAACAATACAGGGTTTAGAGTCTTTAGAGTGAGAAACGATGTTGTTTGTTTCTGTCCCTCATACCTTAGCGACAGGCTCGGTTGTCAAGGTCGAAATATAGGTAATATTTATAAATATGAACCATAAAATGTATAAGAAGACCCTTAACGAAGCCGAATGGCACTTTTTTCCCGTCATTGATATTTTTTTGTTAAGCCTTTTGTAACACCTTTTTTAGAGCATTTACACCTTACGACATTTTATTAACCCCCGACCAAATAAGAGGGGTGTTATAAGTTTGACGTGTGTATCTGTGTATCTGTGTGTCTGCCTGTGGCATCGTAGCTCCTAAAAAGATGAACCGATTTTGAAAAAATTGGTTTCGTTTGAAAGGTATTTTAATCGAGAGTATTCTTAGCTATGTTTCAAGAAAGTCTGCTCTGCTGTTTGAAGATCATTACCTCTTTTCTAGTTGTTGAAGTTGTTGATATAAACAACTACAGGTCTAATCGATTTGAAATTTTACATCTTGTCACTTGTCACCATGGGCATTGCTGAGGGGGAGGGGTGTCTGCACCCCCTCCCTCCCTTTTTTTTTTTGAATTTATAACTTTCGTTGTTTTCATTAATTAGCGAGAAGGCACAACACCGAGAAAATTTGAAGGAATGGGGGGAAGCGTATGCCCAGGAGTGGGACATTCCAGGCTAAGAAAACATTATATAAGTTTAAAAAGCGTGAAAAAAAGTTCAAAATTAAACAAAACCCCCGATACAAATATCTATAAAATGCCAAAAATAAACTAATCCAAGCGTGCGTCGTAGCGTCGGGGGACCGCTCAGAAGACCGATTAGAGTACAGAACAAAGCGGACCCCCGACGCAACGAGGCTTGGATTAATTTATTTTTGGAATTTTAGAGGTTTTTTCTAACGGGGGTTTTTTAAATTTTAAATTTAATTTTCATTTCATGCTTTTAAAACGTAAATTATGTTTGCCTAGCCTTGACTGTCCCACTCCTGGGTCTAGGTCTCCCATTTCTTCCACTTTTCACGGTGTTGCGAAAATTATAAATTTATAATAAACCCTAGCTTTTAGGGGGGATGGGGTATGAAGCCCTCCCTCTCTTGGCGATGCCCATGGTGACAAGTGACAGAATTTCAAATTTGGAACCAACCAGACCCGTAGAATTGTTTATATCCCTTCATCGACTAGAAAAGAGGTGATGACCTTAAAACGGCTGAGCAGATTTTCTCGAAACATAGCTAAGAACACTCTCGATTAAAACACCTTTCAAACGAAACCAATTTTATCAAAATCGGTTCATCCGTTTAGGAGCTACGATGCCACAGACAGATACACAGACACACTGGTCAAACTTATAACACCGTTCTTTTTTGGTCGGGGGTTAAAAATGAAATGAATATAGAGGTTTTACTAGTTCAAAAAAATACAAGTTTTTAATGTAATAACTTTACTTCCTTGACCCCTGTACTATCCAATGCATCAGCACAATGTCTTGAGCGCATTTCATTGAGCATTACCGCAAAACGTGACTTTTCACGCGAAAATTAAATCGTTACCAAGCAATAATTTTTGCACCGTGTTACTTAGTTTCATGTAAATAAATGCTTGGCTAACGGCTTAGTGAAAGGTCCGTTTACACCTTGTTTACATATACAGGGTGTAACGGAAAGGGTATACACATACTTAAGGGTGTGCTACAGACTATCAAACTGAACATGTTTCTCCATCGGACAAACATCGTAATAGCGAAAAAATTATCTGCTCCCCATACAAAATTTCAATACCAATTCGACCCAAATGTATAGGGCAGCTGATATTTTTTTCGCTCTTACGATGTTTGTCGGATGGAGAAACATGTTCAGTTTGATAGTCTGTAGCACACCCTTAAGTATGTATATACCCTTTCCGTTACATCCTGTATATGTATACAAGGTTTCTTTTTTTATATACCCTTTCCGTTACACCCTGTATACCTTGTGGTTTCCTGATTATTCGTTCGCTTGCTCCGATGTGTTGGTGCATAATAAAGGTGTTTAGTGTAGCCTCCTGTTAATTTTTGTTGGCAACTACTTTGAATTTGAAATGAGGTTTCCTGGTAAGGCTTTGCCATCCTGCCTCTGTGCATAATGTGACCGCAACCCGCAAGCCTAGTCTTCCACCGTTATCTCCCAAAGGACATGCGACGCTGAATTTATGGTTTAAAGTTATTTATGTTTGTTATTTTGTACGTTAGTTAATGCTGGATTGTCAGGCAACTCTAAAAGTTGTGCCTTAAAATGTATAATTTCGTTTGCTCGTATCATAACCCTAAGATATGCTATAACACTGAGATGGGATTCAATGCTATGTCTAGTATTTCTGTCGACTTTTAGGAATAGTAAGTAGTCTTTGCAATCATAACAGATTTAGATTTATCATTAGTTAGATATTAGATTTGCTAGCTCAATATTTATGATCATGTGTTTATGGTTTTTAAAACACACAAACATTACCAACTTGGTAATGTTTGTGTAGCTGTTGACCAAGCCATGTCAATCATTAGAATGCAATTGACATTATGACGTGTTTATAATAAAAACCTGAAAATTCCATCCTGTGACCCCTGTAAATGATGTTTATTACCCGCAATCAGCGTGAAGCCGACATATTTGTCATGAGTAATTTGCCACAACACATATCAAACACCTATTCATTATATATATTGGTCTCCCAACAAGCTGATAACGAATGGTCCTGGGAAATGGGCACGGGGTAAAATACAATTAAAATTGTATCCATTTTACGCTTCGCTTGCTGTGACTGCTTATCGGGAAGCGTAGTGTGGAATGCCCCCCTCCTAGATGGCCTGACACGTCCTTATTAACGACAGACTGAAGGCGGAGGATAGGGAGCGGTGGTGTAGGGAGAGTATGTCCAGCATTGGACAGCGAAAGGTTGAGTATTGAGCAGATTGTTTCAGGTTAAAAAGAAGGGTTAGTTTCTTTTCCATTGTGGCGACCCGATACTTACCTAACGTTAAGTCGAGTCAGCAAGTAGGCCAGAGGCCACCACACACCGAGTCATGTCGCCACAGTCGGTCTCCCATCGCGTTACACTAAACATGTATTGTTCTTAACGTAATAAACCAAGCATATATTCGCAACAAGTAATTTGATTTCATGTACACCACCTATCTCCAAAGTCACATTAACTCTTAACCAAATAAGAACACGCAAACACTAAACCATTACCAAACTCTAAGTTAAGTATTGTTATCAATTCTCTTAAAGGATGTTCTCTCGAAAAAAAAAAGGTGGCAACCCTACTTGGGGACCACGCAACATGTTTTGTTCTTCAAAACATGTTGCGTGGTCCCCAAGTAGGGTTGCCACCTTTTTTTTTTGAAGTTAAAGTATAATAATAATATAACGGGGTTCCGTACCCAAAGGGTCAAACGGGACCCTATTACTGAGACTTCGCTGTCCGTCCGTCTGTCACCAGGCTGTATCTCATGAACCGTGATAGTAAGCCAGTTGAAATTTTCACAGATTATGTATTTCTGTTGATGTTTGGGCTCCCATACAAAAAAGTGACTATTTTGCTCGGTTTTAGGGTTCCGTAGCCGAATGGCAAAAAACGGAACCCTTATAGATTCGTCATGTCTGTCTGTCTGTTTGTCTGTCTGTCTGTCCGTCCGTCTGTATGTCACAGCCACTTATTTCCGAAACTATAAGAACTATACTGTTGAAACTTGGTAAGTAGATGTATTCTGTAAACCGCATTAGGAGTTTCACACAAAAATAGAAAAAAAAAAACAATAAATTAAGGGGGTCCCCATACTTAGGACTGAAAACCAAAAAAAAAATTCATCAAACCCATACGTGTGGGGTATCTATGGATAGGTCTTCAAAAATGATATTGATGTTTCTAATATCATTTTTTTCTAAACTGAATAGTTTGCGCTAGAGCCACTTCCAAAGTGGTAAAATGTGTGTCCCCCCCCCTCTAATTTCTAAAGTAAGAGGAGGAAAATTCTGAAAATATTTAGGATTGTAGAACGTAAAAAAAACTATCAACGAAAATTGGTTTCAATAAGATAAGATGTTTAGTTTTTGAGATATGGGACTTTTTCATCAAACTGCAGCAGTAACTTTGTTTTTCATAAACATACTATGAAAAACAAATTTAGTTTTGCGGTTGTGTGGAAGTTTACTAACTAATACTACTAACTAATGAATGACAGTTCAAAATATTGTTATTATATTGTTTGGAGCTATGGAACCCTGTGTGCGAGTAAGACTCGCACTTGGCCGGTTTTTTTATAAATAATGGTACGGAACCCTTCGTGCGCGAGTCCCATTCGCACTTGGCCGGTTTTTTCTCTCTTTGCAGTTTGTATCAAATTAGTATCTTACGACTAAACTTTTCAAAATCCCAAAGAAATCATATTATGCGAAATAAATTATTTTCGTGTACTTTATTGTTCTCTTAAAGTTATAACGAACAATACTTTAATATAAAGTACGGGTGGCAACCCTATCCCCAAATGACAGTGGCAGGAAAATGATGATCTCACCGTTTGGTTTCCCATTTTCTGCGTCATTTCCGAGCTCTTATTGGTTGTCTATCCACAGTTCCAGTCTCCACCTGATGTAATTAATCCCTTAGTCGACTATTACGACGGCACCTATCTTCCTGACATTATCTCTTTAATTGCCAATTACTAACACCCCTGGGACGCGATGAGGTTTACTTATTTACTTACACATAATATTATTTCCGTGGTGTGGAAGGTAACTTAGATGTTGACTCCATAGATACCTAGTGAAGTTTGTTATGTTTGGGGAATCTCCATGGATGGAATGGAGGGGTTATGTAGGACTCTTAATCGACTAAAATCCCACGATTCCTACTACTAATATGAGTTCGGGGCTCAGGAGATACTCATATCATTAAAATTCGCTCGCACCCCCGACTGATTGAAAAATACCTGCCGTGTCAGTTTGAAAATTCTCTTTGAGATCACGATTTTGTAAAATTATTTTACTTTTTTTACTTATTCAGCAACAGAATTTTGTTTCGTTCATCCAATCCATATGCTCAACCAACCATTGACTATTGATAAACATAACCCAGATATCTCGATTTTCCTCCACTGCCTGATGCAGCAATTGTTGTCTATTGGGATCACCCAGAGGGGCCATTTGGGGGGAAGAAGGTCCCTGTTACGAAAGCTAGGATTACGCTTAGTCCGGAATGGTATTTACTGAGAGCATGTAATTCCCTGGGTAATTCGAATTCGATCCGACTATAGGGTTACGTTGTGTCCTTGTACTCGATTTTACTCAGTAGTTCTGTAGTAAATCTTTGACTGTCGTTACAGGTAGTCAGTGGCCCGAAAGTCTGACAACCTGTCTTACCAAGAAGTATTGTATTACCCAGTACTAACTGGGTTGTGGAGGTCAGATAGGCAGTCGCTCCATGTAAAATACATGTATTCAACTGCATCCGGTTAGACCGTAAGCCGACCCCAACATAGTAGGGAAAAGGCCTGATAATGAGTTCTGTTTGTACATTGACCATAGAGCATTGAGCTAATAACAGGTAATTTGCGTAAACAGTCGGAACGATATAATCATGCATCAGTGTTGCAATTTCGAAAATAATAGACAAAGTAATTATGCGTGTCGAACGGATTATTTCTCATTGTTCGTAATAATATGGACATGAACACGACATATTTCCTTAAGTCTAGGAGAACCAACATTGTGCCCACAAAAGGCCGATGAAATCGAGGTAAATCCCGTTTATTAACTGATACTGAATTCTTAACACACGGGTAGTTTTCAGAATTTGAATGTTTCAACAACGGATAAACAGATATAATTATCCATTTGGAAATTCATTAATTTCCGATGAATAAACCCGATTGTTTTAGGTTTCAAATAATAATAACTGGTTGTTTATTAAAACTGTTTATAAAATTCGCATCGTTATTTTGCTTTTTAACCGACTTCCAAAAAGGAGGAGGTTCTGAATTCGACTATTTGTATTTTTTTTGTATGGGCACCGATTTCTCCGACAATTATGGACCGATTTAAAAAAATCATTTTATTCGATAGCCTATACTCCTGACACCATGCCAGAATCTGATCATGGGATCCCAGGGAAATCGAGGGCAACCTTCAAATTTAAGAGGCACATTCAATGTTTTTCATATACCTATTTCTAACGCAATTCAGATTTTGGGAATGATCATCTCATGTTGCTGAGCTTATAATGGAAGGTTTAAGTCAGGATGTGATGATGTGATCCTAGGAAAATGGGCAACACTCATGTTTGAAACAGTATACTTCCCATGTGATCCCATGGTCAGGTCAGGATCTGCTGATGGGAGCCTGGAAAAATCGAGGGGACTCTACAAATTTTATAGGCACACATAGGGGTTATCATTATTAATTGTTGCTTAGCTGATGATGAAAGTTATAAGTCGGGATCTGATCCCAGAAAAACTTAGAACAAAAAGAGGTTATCAATTCGTCTGAATGTTTTGTGTGTATCTTTGCCAATTGTGGACCAATTTCGAGGTGTTTTTTATTTTTTGGAAGAATATTATTCCGCGGTGGTTTCGTTTAAATTTGGCGAAGATCTGATGCTGATCTTCGCAGATACACAATGGAAATCTTTTATAATGAGGTAAATCTGCCGTGATTACCTACTGCAATCGCTTGGATGTTTATTGTCTATACAATATCTTAACATAACATCACGACTGTATGCTCTGAAGGGGTACGCAGATGTGTACAGTACCTACACCAACTCACTCAACCAAGATCAAAATCATCAGAGATGATGGTATACACTGGTATTCTTAGTCATGAACTGAACTTAAATCGGACTAACCACGCCTACATTCCGCCCTGTTTGTTTCTAAAATGATATATAAACGCCTACTTTTTATCTGTCTAATTTGAAAAACTGGAAATCTTTTAATTATATACTACATCTTAAGCATTGATTGTAGCAGAATGCAACTATGAGTTTGACAAAGATAGCTAGCCAGAGGACGTACCTTATTCGAAGACCAGCCAATTGCGGCCAACAAATTCTAGGAATACGATTTGGTGGGTGTTTTCAACTGTTGTCATGGCAACAAAAGGTCGAATTAGTTCAAAAATGGATTCGGGAAAGTTCATAGAATATACTTGCACTTTGTTTCACAATTAATAAAATTGTAGATTCTGTAGTACTAGATTTTTTGTTCGAAGAACACCTATTAAAGAATTTGTAATTTTGAATTATGGCCAAACAATGATTACACTCCTCTA
This sequence comes from Cerastis rubricosa, assembly GCA_949152445.1. Taxonomy (NCBI): domain Eukaryota; kingdom Metazoa; phylum Arthropoda; class Insecta; order Lepidoptera; family Noctuidae; genus Cerastis; species Cerastis rubricosa. Next base: position 5,872,340 of record OX424526.1, on the reverse strand, counting down.
CAAATATCTAAGCCTATTCATCAAACCGACTATTCATACGGTTCTGAAACAATCAAACGGACGCGAACGCGACCCGATGCCATTTTTCAATTATCCGGCGTAGGCCACTCCAACTTTACCCGCGCCAGTCGATCGTTATTCCGCCACTCTCCAAACTTTGACGACTCTTATCCTCCTCGCATTTTTAGAGGCGTTGGAAAATATGGCTGCCTGCGACGTAACTTCTCTTGAGTTAACGATATTGAGAGCTTTTTCAGTGTTCAAAATGTTCTATCTGCAGAATTTACCAGCTATGTATCTATCGCCTCTGACGCTGCAATACTCGTGACCACCTACTGGGACCAAACCGTGTAATATGGAAGTATCATCGATACGCTAAGAAAAAGGCCAGCTTTGTTTCTTTCTTTGTTTCCACCAACCTTATCTTTTAGATTGCCAGTCCAATCTTGGCTATAGAAAGTGTATTCGCCTTTGAAAATCTTTCTGTTCATGTCCCAGCCAATTTCGATTACCATTGGCAATTTATTTTGTAAGAAATGCAAGCTGTCTAGTTTTTCCAAGAAATCTCTCGAGACACAACTTAAAAGAGTACAAAGTTTATTCACCTAGCAAGTTGAATGTACTTTATTTATTTAAAGTCTCTAAGCCCAGTAGACTGAGAAAAAACAGTTTTGGGATACTGCATACGGATCGCATGCGGGGTGATTGGCCCTTCAAAGGGACGTTATTGATTTCTGCGATCTGATACTCTGCGAATTCGAGTATTTTTTAGTTCACCTCTTGTATTTCATCTGAAGGATGTAGAACATGAAGTAGCTTCCTTATCGTTTACTTAATTAGCCCCAAACTTGCAATCTGTCCTGTTCCTACCCAAGCTCACCCAAATTCTCAAGAGAGCCACTCCTCAAGATTAACTAGGTTTACTTTAGAGTCCAACAACAGTTTTCAGCTTTCTTTGAATTCACTAAGGGAAACTAGGGATACTTATAAGTATCCTTGTGGAAATACAGTACGTTTATTCAACATATTTCTCTATTTATCGTTCAAATCTCGACCTAATTAATTGGATGACGGCTTCATGCGAAAATCGTTACATACGTCTTGTGATCCGCTTCAAATTTCGCATTTCCTTTTCAATCGAACCTAGACTAAATGCGTGATTGGATTTCAGCTAATTCAATTAACGTTAGCAAACCTAATTAGCAATTATTTCTTGCAACATAACACGAAGTACCATTAGTAACTGACAATTATATCGTGTAGTCACGAAAAGCATTAACGATTTGGCTATCAATATTGTTCCGCTTTTTAAACTTGTTTCAGCAATAACCATTAGGATTTGGAGTTTCTTTTCTGTCAGTTTATTATGACGCCGAACTTCTTTGCAGTTCTGTTACACACTCTTACACTATATGCAGGATTTTTCAATACCTACCTAGACTTTAAAGAATGTCCAACGATGGAGTCTCTTTCTCTTTCTTTCCTAGTTATAATGGGCAATTAGCTTCAACTCTCTAACTAACTGACCGACTTCTGGACAGTTCAAAAAGTGCCTGTAAATAGTTTTAATTGCTCTCAGTTTGAGTTTACACCTTTCGAAGTCTGATCTGTCTCCTGCAAAGTGTTGACACTGTAAAATTAAGAGTTTTGAAATCAACTGTTGCCTTTAATGCGAGGTAGAATTCACCCTTTATAACTTGCCCACTATTATACATATAGGAACATTAACCGCCATCTCCGATGTCATGAACGCATTAATTACCATGAATGCCGAGCTATTCTGACATCACTTTCAGATGCAAAACAAACCGCTAGTAACGACAGCACAACAATAAACGAGACTACATTAATGATGTCACGTCTTCTAAAGGTCACAGTTTAAATAGTTGGAAAGTCGTTAAATGATCGCTGAAGGGCTAATTACCAGTCAGGGGGTATATTTAATATAGCAGTATAATAATATTACTTCAGCACGCATAGCATGACCACTGTAGAAACGAGTTTAGTCTACGGAACAATCGGACATAATGACAGATAGACAATGACTATTTGTCATTTTGTCGATTCTTCCGTCGACATAACCCGTTTCTACAGTGCTCATGCTACGCGTGCTGTGTGGACAAGAGATTATGACGTCCTGTATTCATGGTGTAAGTAAACAGACCCTTCACGAAACCGTCAACGAAGCATTCTGTACATCAAACCATGTCACACGGCGCAAAAAGTACTACTGGGAAACGACCTTTTTTTTTTGGTGCGAAAAAACACGGCTTTACGGGAGTATGTTTTTTTTTAAACTGTGTCAACCCTGGGTAGCGCTCCATGTAACGCACTCGAAACATTGTTCTTATGGATACGTTGGATAATTCAGGGATCATGGAGGTATACGTATTTAAAAACTTCTAATAACTAATTTTTAGGGTTCCGTACCTCGAAAGGAAAAAACTGAACCTTATAGGATAACTTTGTTGTCCATCCGTCCGTCTGTCCGTCTGTCCATCTGTCCGTCTGTCAAGACCCTTTTTCTCAGGAACGCGTGGAGGTATCAAGCTGGAATTAATATCAAATACTCAGGTCTATTTTCCCTTGGAGCTGTGAAAAAAATCAAAGTTCTATGCCAACGCAATCAAAAGATACAGCCGTTTATGCCGCAAATTTTCGACACTCGCAAGGGAATCAAATCCTACAGGGTACTTCCCGTGAACTCAGAATCTTGAAATTTGGTGCGAAGCAACGTCTTATAGCACAGATAAAGGAAAAATTGCGAAAACCGTAAATTTTTAGTTACATCATATAATAAAAATATTTTTAATAATTTTTGTACGGAACCCTCGGTGCGCGAGTCCGACTCGCACTAGGCCGGTTTTTTTTTTTAAATTAAAGTGTGTTTGACCTACGATATCAGCTTCGTTAAACACACAAAACAAAACACCCCTAGGTATTTTTACATCCATTAGATCCATCTCTTTACCAAAATTGAGTGACTTTAAAGTAAGGCTACTATGTATAAGAAGTGGTAGAACAGGCCCAGGCTTCTTACCATCACCCTCAGTGACCTGTCACTGTGCCAGATTAGCATTCACGATAAATTAAGCATGGTCTAAAGTATTCTGCGCACTGACAAGCATGCATAGGCTTGTGGTGCGGAACGGGCGAAGCTCATGTCCCAAACTGCCTTATGTAGTTCGGGATATGTCATTCATGTTTGGGTTTGGAATGCAGTTCCGCCTGTTTATCGGTTGACGATCCTTTTGAAAATTTTATTGTATGAACGGTGATATTACAATCTAAGGAAGAATGATGTGTGAAGGATGATATGGCAAGAAAGGAGGTATCTCATGAGATGACAAATAATCGAGAACTATGGAAGAAGAGGACCTGCTGCGTCGACCCCAAATAAATTGGGGCAAGGGCAAGAGAATGATGATTACTATCTAAGTGACACGATACGTCTCCGTTACTAAGACCAGCCCCCGTATTCACAAACGCTCGGATTCGATTTCGAATCGGAAAGTCGTATTTCTATGTCGCTCGCTTTCGTAATGCCAAAACACGATAGACATACGACTTTCCGAATCGAAATCGAATCCGAGCCTTTGTGAATACGGAGGCTGGTGGCCTACGATTACGTCTTATAGCAGGATTGTTTATATTGTAAAACATTGATGGCAAATGATTGGCAATTGATTGGAAAAGAGTTCGAATTTCTACAATGTCTTTCAACAGTATTGATTAGAGATGGGCCGACTAGTCGGTTGCGACGAAAAAAGCGACTAGTGTACCAAACAGAGCATTGGTTTCGGTGGAGTCGAATAGAGTTTAGACTTCGGCAATGTCCACTAGTCAGCGACTAGTCGGTACATCTCTAGTATTGGTGTAAGCTTTTCGGTAACGTATGTAAATCCAATACAATTTTTTACTTTTCCATCATTATGGTCGCTGATAGTTTTTTTTTAAACTGAATAGGCTTTGATTTGAAGCGATGATGGCGATGGCCTTCAGGTCAACAAACGTCCATCCTCTGCCTTGACCAGCGAACACTTGGTTTTCGTGATTAAGGTGAAGTAGTACGTTATGGATAGTATTATCACCAGCTGCGATTAAGAATTGCCGAGCTTAGTAAAAATTGAACCCTCCGTTCTGCTGTAATAGCTAAGTGAAATAAATATCAATTTGCAACTGAATTCAGTAAATAAGCTCTAGATACTCGAGTATGCCAAAACACTTATCGAAGCCAATTTGAAATTCTAAACTAATTGGAAGTGAAGTTTTCCAACCGTAATAAAAACCATCGAACGAATTGCATCTAAGGGTGTTAGCATACCAATCAATCGATCGTCGATCGATGGTAGAATAGATTAGTCGACGTCGATCGATTGTTGCTACTAGATAAACCTATCGATAGATTGTCGAATAATCCATTGGTGCGGGTACCACCCTAAACCGTTTCTACTAAATTGCTCTTTCTCACACAATGCAAGTTCTATTCAAGACTTGTAAGCAAGTTAAATTGGCATAAATGCGAGTAGAATTTACGCAACATTTCGATGGTACATCAAGCATATCCAGTATAACCTGACCTCGCTTTGTATAAGCTTCCAGCACAATGCGAGAACAGCTTAATTTGGTTTTGCGTAGCCAGCTTCGTCGTCATGCGTGCATTCACTGGCTAGGATAATGGTTTAACGACGCTTTCATTGTCACATGACATCCTTTGTGCGTCGGTAATCGCTGTTAGCTGTCCGGACTAACGTATGACCGTGCGTATTGTTGGTGGGTGTCAGTGAACTGGGACACACCCTAATGTTGGAAGAAGGATTTGGGGATGACGCTGCACTCTTTTATCTAAAGCCATTAGGCTCTCTGTCTGCATATATTCTGTTTATTTTATTATGAGGGAAGTGATATGTAAACAGAATAAGCAAACGTTTGGCGTTGGCGTTTGAGTTGGTGACGATTTTCAAGCGTGCAGAAACCTGGCTAGGCTAGGCTGGATTCTATTATAAAACTTAAACTAACTTAACTTGGAAGGTACACCGGTACACAAACGGTTACCACGTATTCCGTACATCATTCTGAAACCCCACACAAGAAATTTTACAAAAGTGTTATAAATGGTCAAAATGTAAGCCGATGTCCCCCACCCTGTACCGACGTTTTTACCCAAAATGAATATTGTCTATTCCCTTCAGCCTCGTCCTGCAAAAACTACTACATATATCTAAATACTTGTTGTTACGTCTTCTCAAGGGAATATTCCTTCATAAGCTTGATTATAATATTTAGATGAGATGTTTATTTTGCCACAGGACAATGACCCTTACAGACAGCCACCAAGAAAGTCTAGGGGTGGCCACTTTATGATTGGGCATGCACAAAGCTTATTACAAAATAAGCGAATTGCACCAACAGCAACACTCAGTGATTTTAATCGCCCGGAAAATCCTGGCTTATTGCCATAACGAGAAGTGGCAAAGAATTTTAAACAGTTTCATCGCTTTGGGCCGGATTTTGAAAGGCTATATTTTTTGACTTAGTATTCATAAACTTTAAGCGCTTTCCCGGGAGGTTTCCACAGCTTTGTTTGAAATGATTGGCAGACTTCTTAAGTGTGTTCGACCAATTTGCTGAGTGGTAACAATTACTCGCAGTCGTAACTCATAAATTATGTGGCAGGGATTAAATGTGCGTTCGTACATCAAGTTTATTAATTCTGTAAACAGAGCCATAATTCATATAAAGTATACGTAGAGCCTTTTTTGAATGACCAACGAACTATTGGTATAGAAACTCCGTAGTCGTTGTAAAAAAAATATTATTCCATAGTCAAAACATACATAGACGTGACAAAAGTAACGCGACCGCGAGCCCCCTCATGACCTGGAGTTCGCCTTTGCGACCCTGGCTGCCTGCTCCTCAGCAGCTCATGTGAGGCGTCGGCATATCAGGAGGCTTCTGGATATTGCTAATGCTGCATCTGACCATAGTCTTGGTAAATGCTCAATATATACACCCAAGTAGGTTTTACCGATTAATAATTAGAAATTTGTGAATGTCATTTTATTTTGCCTTCCGCCCGCGACTGTGCGCGCCTGGGGTTATACTATACTCATAGACTTCTCTCTCCTCTCTCTCTTTTCTCTTAGACTTTTCTTCTTCTTGTCTTCTGGGTCGGGTCGATCGGTTCTTGTGAACCTGTTTGTAATGACTACACTACATTACGCGAAATATCGTCCGTTCGAAAGCTTAGTAATCTTTACTGCTACAAACATCAGACTTTACAACGGTTTCGGTTTAAAAATATTAGCATGACCGTGCCATTCGAACCTAGGCTCCATTCCAGCAAATATTTATAAGGGACGCTAACACCCCTTCTAATTTATGTAAGCACTAAGGAATAAGGACCCGTCCAATACATGGCATTTTTATTCATAGCGACTAAATGTATCTCAGGATAGTCGATAAATATGTATGAGTTTGAGAATGCGTACTAAAGAAACTTACGTCGACTTAGTTCTTAGAAGAAAAACACTGAACTTTTTATTAGTTTTTCGGACCGGTTCTTGGACCAAATAAGCCACCCGTAAAAGGCTTGGCAATTGATTGCTAACTAAAGAATGTTCATTAGTTCCGTCTTCAGAACGTAATAAATTCATTTCTAAAAAGAAAAAAAAAAGGTCCGAATTCCGTTTGCTTCTCAAAAATGTCCTTGTCGGTTGTAACAAATGGTCGGTCTAACAAAATATAATTTAGTATTCGAAATAGAATACAATGGTGTATTACGCGACGTAACATATTGCTCATCGTAATACCAGACACCTGTGTGACATCACTGATTCCTCTCGTGTAGATGCAGTCAGAATACGGTTATTTTACATCTGACAGCGGCATTCCAACAGCAATCTTATTGATACGGCATAAAGATCACTTTAATTTTAGCAGGCTTGTCTGTGATAGAACCGAACAGTAACCTCTTTGCTACGTAATTAAATATCAGTGTGATTTTGACAGTGATGCAAGGTCAGGCGTAAAATAAATGCGAAAGGGCTGTAGGAGGTTGGCAAGTATCTATTTGTATCTTACATAACCACTATACAATGGAGTATTTGTGCATAGTATCTCTCAAATGACGTCACGTTCCTTATTTGAACTCTCAGATGCATTTCGAATTCTAAAATAGAATTGCCAACTGTAAATTATCCTCGTTTTTATTTAAAAACGGAATCCCTACAGTATTGTCGTTATGGTGTGGCAATACTGGCAATGGAATGAAAACGCTGAGTGTATCAGCTGTTTATTTTCCCGCGCAAGTCGTAACAGTTGAATGGGGGATAACGATGGGATGCTCGTTGAAGGGACTGCAGCTTAAGGGTTGGGGTATAGCGTCACGTTCCGAGAGAAGTGGTTTCGAATGAGGCCGAACAAAGCTATGAGGGTATTCAACTTGGATGAAAAGGTTAACAAAAATAACAGTATTGAAGGTTCTGTATAAAACCCAAAGGAATAAAGTTCAAACAAGGTTTTGGATTTAAAAGAAATATCCGGTAGAAAATGTTTAAGAAAAGAACATTTATTTGTGAGCAAACTACATTGTCAATAGTACCAATTAACACATCAACATTGATCCAACAAGATGATTGTTGGTTCGCGTGCAGCGATACAATACGATATAATTTGTGTCAGTACATGAGTACTTTCTACAAGCCTATTACAATAATAATATCCTGTTTGCACTTGTAAGGGCTAGTACTCACACTACTCACAGCAGAAACCACGTTTTTGATGCACGCGACGAGCTCGCAAGCCTTGTGCGAGAACGCCGCGGAATTTTAATATGCGATGTATCTGCATCCCTCCGTCTAGCTGCAATTTACAGAGCTTTAAAACGTGCCCCGAATCTTTCAAAGCATATGCAGAATTGCAGATCGATCTTTCTATATGGAAACACCGACCTCGCTACTTTAGCGATTGTCGTTTAAATAGCCGTGGTGCCTTAAAATTTTGCTAACCATATTCAAAATTCAATGGACATTCCCAATTCTTCTACAAGTTTTAACTCAAATTGGGACTAAAAGTGGGATAGATGGAACCGTACCCTTAAAGACCTATAAGAATTCAAGTCAAAAATCCAAGATCGCTGGAAGACGGCGTTTATACAATAAAGTACAATTTTGCTTGGCATGCCCCGTTTGTTGAGGCAGCACGAATTGTATTATGTAGACAGGTCGTCGCCGGGTCGTGTGCATCGTTCACGATTCTCATCCTTTTGGAACTGGATGAAAAATGTACGATGGAGACATTTAAATTGTCTGTGTTGGTTGGGGAAATTTCCACTATCTATTGTTAGTTTGTGACATATCTCTTTCTACGGTTTGTACCACTGCAGGGATACATAGACGAAATAGAATTAATTTCCACGCACGCGACTTGGATTTCAGTAAGCTTTTGAGGAGGCACCTTAAGGTTGGGCTAGGCAGACAGGTGTGAATTGCTTTCAAAGCGTTTCGTATTCCTACAGAGACTTTTAATAGGATAGAAGTAGACTTTTCGATATGATGTCACTTCATCTTGTGCCTTTGGTATGGTATCCCCCCCCCATGTTCCCATCATTCCGTTTTATTAAAGTTCAAATACTGCAAAAATCTGGCTCAATATGTTTTTCGCTACTTGTTCAGAATTGAGGCACTTCCGATTCTAAACTGCCAACACTTGGAACGATCGTCAGGCGTGCTCTTGGCTGCGGCTTTGTAGTTAAGTGGCTATCTCTCCCCTTTATGGGGCACGTTATAGCTACATGAATACACGATGCAAAGTTCATTCCCCAGACGAAAACATCCTTCAATGAGTCTTTTATTAGAATACTAGCTGACCGGCGCAACTTCGTTTGCGTCACATTTTCCCCGTTTTCGCAACATTTTTCATTACTGCTCCACTCCTGTTGGTCGTAGCGTGATGATATATAGCCTATAGCCTTCCTCGATAAATGGGCTATATACCACTGAAATAATTTTTCAAATCGGACCAGTAGTTTCGGAGCCTATTCAATTCAAACAAACAAACAATCAAATCTTTCCTCTTTATAATATTAGTTTAGACTAGCTGTTGCTCGCGACATTCGTCCGCGTGAAAATATTACAAAAAAGTTACTTTCTATTTTGAATCGGATTTTGTTTTTTTCAAGAGTTTTTTTTTTGCACTGATTTAATATTTTTTCTAAAATAAAAGCATTTGTAACTCCTTATAACAACGTCCGATTTTGAGACTTACTTGCAGATCAGATAGCTGAATCTGCCAGGAGATTTGCCGAAAGAAACAGACAGACAGACAAAATGTTATACTTTAATATATAACTACTAAAAAGCTGTAATTTTGAAATTAAAAACAGACCAATGTTGTAGAGATCAATGTTATTTATTTGTATCTGGTTTGTGTTCTTAAACTGAGTTGCAAAAACTGACCTAAAATCTAGATCTGATTCTGAAATAAGATTAAGTCTGTAATTTCATTGAAAAGGTTCGATCAATCATTTTATCCATCCAAAGGTCTAATTCAATCTAAGTTCTTCGTCAATGTTCCCTAACTGATAACGTTAGTGTCCCAAATGTACTAAATAAATGAAACGGAAGAAATATCCATCGCTTCATATCTGTTTTCGGCCGCAACACGTGTAAAATCGCATTCTTTTGCTCCACCTCTCAAGATATTGTTTTCTGGGTACACAATTTGGGTTACATGTTCTAGACTTGACGTTTTATGTTCTACGTTTGGAAATTGATATCTTTGTATGTACGGGAGGCTGACACGACTTTTAGTTCTTTTGTAAATGATGCCTTATGACTTTGTTTTAGAGAGAGAGATTTTGTTTTTCTGTGGTTTTTGTTCTGCGAAAAATAAGCTTGTTTGTAAATATGGAGTTATTTCAAACATGATATAAACATAACGCCTTTTATCCCCGAAGGGTAAGGCATAGGTGCATCTAGAGTAATCTCACATTTTGACAGGATTCTTTGATATTTTCATATCAGGTTATTCGTGCCTCACGCAGCAGAAGTTCAATTTCAAACTAGGCATTGAAGAATGTGCTTACAGATAGAATTTCTAACACAAACTTCTTTGAAACTGAAAACCGAACTTTTACAAACACGGACGAAATATTACAAAAGTATTTCAGTTTGAGTAAAAATTGTTAGAATACTTTCCACAGCTGTTTGGTAGGGCTCGTGCAAAGTTTGTGTTACGATTTCATGTATTCATGACATTTTGAAACTACACTGAAAAAATTAATTAGTTGAATCAACATTTATTCAACCTTTTTTTTGTGTTAATATAGAACCTACATAGAAGATTTGTTGAATCAAACAAACTGAAATTGTTACTTTTAAAAGGTAAATTTAACCAAACCCAGTAAGGTTGTTTCAACACTGTTTTGAAATGGTAATATCAACTATTTTATTATAGGTTATCAGAACATTCAACTTTTCAACTATTTTTTTTTGTTGATATAGAACCTACCTTTAATAATAGTTAAAACAATTAATCTGAAATGTGTTGCTTGTAAGGTAAATTTAACGAAACCACCAGCTAAGTTAGTTTAACACTTACTTGTAACAGGTAAATTTAACCAAACCATCAGTTAGGTTGTTTTAACACTATTTTGAAATAGTTATTTTAACTATAATATTAAACCTGTATTTTTAAGTATCTGGTGCTAAGTTGTAACTACCTGATTTTCGTGGTAAAGTTAACCTGTATTTTTAAGTTGAAACAACAAAAACACCACAAGGTGTTTTGTTAAATGAACCTAAGCTTAGTGGTATAATCTACCTAGATCATAATAGTATTTTTGACAAAGGTGTAATGTAGATTCGACACGTAGCAATAGGTTAGAATAACCTACATTTGGTGGTAAAATTAACCTGTGTATATTGGTATTCTTGACTGTTGTAAATGTAGTATTGACATGTGAAATTAAGTTGTAACAACCAAATTTTTATGATAAACTTAACCTGTATTTTTAAGTTAAAACAACTTGTGGTGTTTTGTTAAATGAACCTCTGCTTTGTGGTAAAATCTACCTAGACCATAATAGTATTTTTTACAAAAGTGTAATGTAGATTCGACACGTAGCAATAGGTTAGAATAACCTAAATTTGGTGGTAAAATTAACCTGTGTATATTGGTATTCTTGACTGTTGTAAATGTAGTATTGACATGTGAAATTAAGTTGTAACAACCTAATATTTATGATAAACTTAACCTGTATTTTTAAGTTGAAACAACTTGTGGTGTTTTGTTAAATGAACCTCTGCTTTTTGGTAAAATCTACCTAGATCATAATAGTATGTTTGACAAAAGTGTAATGTAGAATCGACATTTAACAATAGGTTAGAATAACCTAAATTTAGTGGTAAAATTAACCTTCGATATTGGTATTCTTGACTGTTGTACTACATTTAGTATTGACATGTGACATTTAGTTAAAATTACTTGTTTTTGGTAAAATCAACCTGCATTTATTAGTAATATCTACCTACAATATAAAGTATTTTTGACAAAAGGGTAATGTTGAAACGATACGCCTCAATAGATTAGAATAACATATTTTGTACTTACCATGTAGGTTACGATAAATGATCTGTCCGGTGATTTAGGTTTGATGCTGGACTATGCCGGCATGATAAGTGCAAATGCTATTCTAACCTATTGCTACATTACATACATACACCTCTAGGTGTATGTATATAATGTAGCTTTACGACAAAGCGTAATTCAACATTATACCTACTTCTTCCGTGAAAATGCAAATTGATTTTACAAACATCATATTAAATTAAATTCTGTACAAACAAATACTTTTACATTTCAGGTTAACTTATTACTTAGCTAATTACAAAATACCAATATAATATTGACACGACTCAATGCAGGCTTATTCTACAATACACTTTCGTCAAAATACTTACCTACCTATAAAGGAAATCTAAGTATAGACAATAAAATAAAAAAGTTATAGATCATTATTACACATTTATTTAACCATAACAAAGCACATTTATTTAACCATAACACAGCACATTTATTTAACCATAAAAAAAAACATAATAAAACTTATAGTATTCAAATTAAGTAACTAGCAAATCGTCCAATACGTATAGACTTTTAGCGAGAGAAGGTCAAAGTTTGCCAAACAAACTAACAATTATTAGTAGATTTATCAAATACGTACCTACCTAAGTTTTCAAATGTAATTACCGTTTTTTGGATCGTAGCGTAGTGGCCATTTGCCATTAGTTGTTAGGCCTAACAATCGAGTGATATCACTTTGTTAGGCCTAACAACTAATAATCGTAATCGCTACGATTCAAAAAACGGTAGTAATTACATTTGCATGACAGACTAGACCTACTGGTAGCGACACTTTTTTATTATTATTATAGCATTAACACCAGAAAAAAACTTAACCATTACAGTTGACAGACTCACAAACTTAACTTATAACTCGTTCATTATGAACGCTAGCCTAAAACTAACCAGCTGCGGAACCTATGTTGCAAGGCCCGACTTTAAACGTCCTGTAGGTCTAGTCTGTCATGCAAATGTAGCTACCGTTTTTTGGATCGTAGCGTAAAGGCCATTGCCATTAGTTGTTAGGCCTAACAACCAATAATCGTAATTGCTACGATCCAAAAAACGGTAGGTAGTAATTACATTTGCATGACAGACTAGACCTAATGGTAGCGACACTTTTTTATATAAATAATAGAATTTAAGGGTAGTTACCTACAGGACATACTCTGCTATATAAACATACTTAAATGAAAAATTGCCTAGAATGCCACCAATCAGTATGAACCTGCATTAACACCAGAAAAAACCTAACCATTACAGTTGACAGACTCACAAACTTAACTTATAACTCGTTCATTATGAACGCTAGCCTAAAACTAACCAGCAGCGGAACCTATGTTGCAAGGCCCGACTTTAAACGTCCTGTAGGTCTAGTCTGTCATGCAAATGTAGCTACCGTTTTTTGGATCGTAGCGTAAAGGCCATTGCCATTAGTTGTTAGGCCTAACAACCAATAATCGTAATTGCTACGATCCAAAAAACGGTAGGTAGTAATTACATTTGCATGACAGACTAGACCTACTGGTAGCGACACTTTTTTTTATATAAATAATGGAATTTAAGGGTAGTTACCTACAGGACATACTCTGCTATATAAACATACTTAAATGAAAAATTGCCTAGAATGCCACCAATCAGTATGAACCTGCATTAACACCAGAAAAAACCTAACCATTACAATGACAGACTCTATTTCTAA